>JARFIY010000254.1:10000000-15000000 GCA_036346155.1 Sinelater perroti | reverse complement strand
TTGCGTCGATGTAAAGGCAGTTCTACCGTAAAAATATCGGAGAGAATGCTCTGCTGGTGTATTAAGTGATGATCGTATGTGTAATAAATCGCCCAAAACGAACAGTAAAATATACAGACGATTCATTTTTTCGTATAAACTTAATCACAGATTAGAAATAGAAAATCCCATAAATTAGTTGTGACTAAAATCTGTAAGTTGAACTTGAGGACGTCTTCTTTCTTCCATTATCATACATTAATAGAAATCATTTTTCTAAAGATGGAGTCGAATTATATACTTAATGTTCTTACACAAAGAACTATAAAAGCAGACACTCAGATGCGTTTCGTATTGTATGATAAAGGGTTTTCCAATAAGAATGATATGATTTTGAAATGAAATGTTATGCTTAAAATGTTATAACTGTTCTTGTCCAAATATTTTATGAAAACAGACGTTCTTTTCGCAAAATCACCATTTTGTGCTTGCTATTCGTCGAATCGTTGAAAAATTTGAAAGGAATTTTACTCTTCACGATTTGAACATACCAAGAAGGCAGAGAAAATTGCTGCTATAAAAGATAGCGTTGCAGAGGCTTCAAATTTATCGGTTCCTCGTCGTGCTCAAGAATTAGGCCTTAGAAGAACTACAAATTTGGGTTTACACCCATTATATTTGACCCAAGAACTAAAGCCACTGGACCACCGTAAGCATCGTGACTTTGCTGCTTGGGCTTTAGAGCAACTTGAAAGGGATCATAATTTTGGACAAAAATCATCTTCTCAAATGAAGCTCATTTCTGGTTAAGGAGATATATTAAACAAAATTTTCGTTTTTGGTGTGAAAACAATCCACACGAGATTCACTAGAAGCCCTTGCAAAAGATCATTGCATGATGCCATAATCGGACCATTTTATTTCCAAAATGAGATAGGAGATGCAGTTACATTGACTGGTGAGCGGTACCGATTGATGTTCGTAGATTTTTGTGGCCAAATTTAGATGAAATTGATTTGAAGGAGATGTGGTTCCAACAAGACGGTACCACATGTCATACTGCTAATGCCACTATTGACGTACTGCAAAAAAAGTTTGGTAAAAGGAAATGCATCTATTAGTTGGTCTACAAGAAGTTTATATAGAAATTTATAGTGTATGTTAAATAAACTACGAACTCTCGATGTATTAAGATTGAACATCGAACGCTGCATTTATGACAGGCCCGAATTATTGCACAAAGTAATCGTAGATTGGTTTCATTGAATTTGCTAGTGCGACGAGGTCGAGGTAGACACTTAAATGTGTTACTCAAAACATAATGTAATGGACTATGCTTCAAAATAATTAAAAAGTTTGGTTTCATTATTTGAAATAGTTTTTATTTACTTACAATTCTTCTTTACCTTAAACCCACCATCCCTGACACGGGCAAATTAACTTGTCGTATCCAGTTTTTCGTTTCCATTTCTATTCCGAGCGAGACATCTCGCCCCTTCGTAAAGCTCGCAGTTTCCGCACTAGATGACGTAAGTGGACGCACCCCGATTTTTATTCTCGGTTTCCTTACATATCAATGCGCCGAAAATGAATGACTTGCGTCAGGATTTTCTTCCGTAAACCGTAGCGTTAGGCGTTTTTCCAATTGAATGAGAATATTGTTTGGAAGCATTCCCAAGCTACGAAGTATTACTTTAAAATTCTTATATTTCACTGTGCCCGACTGGGTGGCTTCGTGTGTACGTGCTTGCTTTTCAGACCTTTTTCTGGCTGCCCCAGATTTTTAGGGCGAGTCCGTTATCTATTTTAGGTTCAAGTGTGCATGTACAGTAGTTTTCCTTGCATCAGGGTATCATTCGTTTTTACAAATTCCTGATAAAGAATTAGAAAAGGACAATGAACACTTTGGTTCAGATTGCAGCTTCTTTAACCAAACGGACGCCGATTCTGAAGTGAGCGAGAATGAAGATCTAATGCGAGACAAAGAATAAAATGGGGTGGATTTTTAATGGCCTCCCCCTCTTGCAATTCAATCAGTTCTAATAATTGAGTATTACAACGTAGTACAACAGAGACAAGTCGCTATGCAAGTAGGTGGTTACGCGAATAATCCACTTTGTGGCATAGTCTGAGTGCTCCAGAAATGCAAATTTTGTAGCACTAATAATATTGCAAAGCGTTGTTGGAAAACCTGAGCAGGAACACTTTCGGGCAACCAGGACCGCATATTTTGGTGAAATTGTGTATATCATCCCGGAAATTATACATGTTCACAATAAAGATTATATACAATGTAAAAACACACTCAAGACAGAATGACAAATTCCACCAAGTGTATATTCCCAAAAGAGATGAGACTATAGTTGAAAATCTATTGCTTTATAAAGGACCATTGAGTTGTAGTCAATATATACCACAGAAAATAAGAAGAGTAGAAAACACTTGCTTTTTGTGAAACAAGGAGCAGTTGTGTGTATAAGAGTGCGAAGTAATCCTAATGTCATCAAATTGTGTTACCTTCAAATACACCTTGCTAAAACTAGCTGAGATACTGATTTCCCAATTCATATGGTACTGTGGGTGCAACAAGAAAAGGAATGCCGGATGAGTTGCAAAAAAAAACAAAGAAAGGCGATTTCAAAAGGGAAAATCATAAAATCGTTGTTTGTAAGTGGAAAGAAGTTACATTCTTGTCTATACTCCACATCACTGAAATGGTGGAAGTTCAAAAAGAGGAGTGGCGGGACTAGAGCTAAAAGTAGTGATTGATTATAATGGTAAAAAGCATTTAGCTCATTGACCAATACTACGGAAAGACAAAAAATGCAAAAAGCATTTCTTCATCGAAATTAAGCGAAAAAAATCTCATGTAACCTATAGGCCGAATCTAATTGTAGAACTACTTTTTTAGTACTGCTTTCTTGAATACAGGTGGGTTCACAGAGGCACAGTTCTTAGGAATAAGCCCACTCTTTTCAAAAAAGGAGCAATCCAGCAAGAAAAAAGTTGCAAAGAAGAAAAGTACACATTTTAATTTTTTTTCTCATTTTTCTTCTATTGCTTTTTTACTTGCATTGTTTTAACATAGTGTAATATTGACTATTATCACAGACGTGCAATTTTTAATTCGGTGCAATATTTGTTTGAAATGTGTCATAAGAAAACCAAAAAATAAAAATTTCTAGATAGTAAGATTCCTAGTTTTAATATATTTTTGATTATTTCAAAAAAGATTGTCAGTGGACGAGTTAATAGTGATATTTAGACTAAAATGGTCAAAGCTTCAGAAACTTAGCCATCCACTTTATCTTTCGTATGAGAGCCTGAAAAACCTGAAAATCTCAATAAGACTACAAGCAATTTTTAAAAAAATATTATTCTTCTGTTTGTAACCATTTCTCTCCTTTCCTATTGTGTTTTATTACGAGAATTTAGAAATTTACTAGAAATAATTATAAAAAGATAATTTCGAATTCACTTTTGACGGATGTACACCAAGAGTTAATATATAATATTCCTAAAATTCGAGCTACGGTTTTCAAAGCCAAGTACTTTATGTCGGTGTGCGAACAGTTCTTTCAGTTACGAGTTGAACCTACCAACACATATTTGTTTCAATTTGAATTTTATTTAAAATTAAATTTGTGAATTTCTAACCAGAAGGATGTACTAAAAGTAGCATTGGAATTTAGAAGTTGCCTAAATATCAAGGACATTTTGAAAGAGAACCAATCCATTAACAGACATGATTCAATTAAAGTCGCCTGATTTCTTACAAATTAGCATTTGATACTTCATCACGTAAGTGCTTTCCACTAGGGATGCCCGCATATTACAATTCTTTATTTGTCAACATTGATAAACGTAGTGACATTTTATCATGGTAAGATACACAGTCTAATAAATTATTCAGCATTATTATTCGTTCATTATCTAAACGTTCTGGTTGTCATAATTGACCAAGCAAATGTTATATTCGTTGTTTAGCTAAAAAGTTGTAGTCGATTAATTAATGTATGATAATCGTGTCACCAAAGGCTAAGCCCATTTTTAACCTTGTAAACATACAAAACTGTTATATACGATTGAAAATAATTCACAAAAATCCTGAAGAGTTCGCTGCAAAGGGAAAAAATTACCGTTTAGGGCAAATTCCGGGTTAGAGTCGTCATCAGATCCCACTTCTTCAAGAACAATGAAGACCAAGCATTTTCTACAAATGGGAGAAGATTTCAAACAACGACTAACGATTTTTTTGTAGCCCGTGTTCAATAATGAACCCTCATAAGAAGTTTTTTCAACAAAACAGCGTTAAAAGCCGATTACACGATCGCTCTATTTCGGAATTGTGCGATTTGATACTTTTAAACTTTTTTTAAAGTTATGTTGTCACTTGCCTACTCCAATACGTTACAAATGATTCAGAAACAAAAAGACAGCAACGCAAAATTGACGCTGCAGGGCCTTTATTATTTTTCATTACTAATAGCAAAGATTTTTTCAAAGTATAACCACCATTTTGACCACAAAAAAGTAAGTGAGGAAAGTTCCTGTCCTACTTTTCGTCGAAGTATCAATTAATGCCAGTGCGACTCAAAAAAATGTGTTGGCAAGAGATCGGGTTTATTAGTATAGTTTGCTGAGCAATAAATTGTTTATTGCAGGTGCACTATATTTAGCATATATAGATACCGCTTTCGTCAACACATCATTAAACTTACATTGGATTTGTTGTGTGCACAATTAGTGCTTTGAGTAGAAAACTTAATTTTCTAGTTTGTCTCACTTCTAATTATAATTTAGGGGAAAGTCGTCTAACTCTAACCCCTGTATTTAAATTATTTGATGTTTGATATTTATTATCATTTTAAACTCCATCTCTTTTAATGGGAGGTGGTAATCTCAACTAGATAAAGAATAGTTGGGGTTCTACTTGAATCTTAAATTCTAGATTACGATACAGTAACTCGTGTCACTAGTAAGTGTGAAATTCTGGTTGCTTTTAGTCAAAAGTGCTATTCAAGTGCTAAATAAATTAAAGAGATTTCAGAACAGGTAAAATAAATTAAAACTAATTTAAATAAGTAAAAAAATAAATGTATAGTGCGTTCAGAAAATTACATTTAAAATTTCTCATTTATACATATCTAAATTCATTCTTAATATTAATATTTTCTTATTGTTCTTGAAATTATGATTTATTTATTTATTATAAATTGCAATATAAGGCTAACTTACAAGTTGATCGTTATTACGTTTATTTAGAACGAATGTCTAAGAAATGCACCAGATAAAATTTGAATTGTGGATTCAAAATCCCAAGCTCGTAAACAATGCCGGCGCTGGAGCCCAGGCGATGAAGCGGCCAATAAAACTGATATACACCCGGAATAATTATTTATGTGCTTGTTTATTTTCTTTCAAAGCGTTGTTTCTTAAGATTTATTTTGAAAGACGCAAGAAGTTAAATGTTTCTAACACTAATAGATAATAAATTCATTAGGTTACGCAAGGCCAGACGTTCATTAATATCAAGAATTTTTCAATTTAGTAGCACTAAAATGTTTAAAGCTTCAGAGAATAAAAATGGGAAGTTGCTTTTTCTCAGAATGTATTAATCAGTTTTTCAAGAATTTAGTTGAACTAATAAAATTGACACGACCAAAACCAAGCGGAAGATATCAATACAGCTCAGAAGCTTATTTTTTTCAAATCATACCTTGTGCAAGTGGTCATTACGATGCAGATCCTACAATCTGAGATCGAACGCTATAAAACATTCTCAAAAGTATTTTTGTCCAGTAATAGTTACAGTTTCACGATTAATCGTTATAAGCGCAGCATTGGATCACCAACTATCACGATCAAACTATATTGACCATAAAACGCACAACCTGCTTATACCTAATAATAGTGATCACACTAATCAATAGTTATATTGTTAATAATCCTGCTTTAGTTTCAAGTCAGATGTAATAGTCATCAACGTTAACAACAAAATAGAAGAATACAGAAACAATTGGAGACAACACGTTAATAGGATGACAGAAGAAAGAATACCGAAACAAATCCTAAACTACCACCCAAGAGGACGCAGAGATGTAGGAAGACCGAAGAAAAGATGGTCCTAATCAAATGAAGTTCGGAACAGGCAGAATGGCCTAAGCCTTGACGACAGAAGAAGAAGATGTAATAGTCATAAAAAGGATTGTTAGAACCACATGGTCTGATGATATTTTTGTTGAAGAAGTTTTCACGTTGGTCAACATAAAGACAAAAAGAACAACCAACGAGAACAGTTTCAAAAATCTAAAACTCTTTCACCTTGAATAACAATATGCAAAGCACTGTTGATTTTGAAATGATAAATCGTTTTGTGTTAGTGTCCCGATAAAGACTTCAAAAAATAATTAAAATACATGGACAAAGTTTGAAAGTATAAAAGACATTTATTATCTGTACAGATAATAGCCGTGGAACACTTGCTTTAGTGGATTGACAACTTGCAACCTTTATGCTCTAGCTTTCGCTTAGTCTCTGAATTTTAACTACAAAATATATAATCCATTTTCTTTGAGGGTTTAGAATTGGCGTTCAAACATTTGGGTTGAAGAAAAAGCAGCCGAAAATGACGATGGGGACAGTAGTGCAAATTATGCTAAAGATCAATAGAACTTATTCATATTTGTTTAGTCTATTACAAAAGTAATAATAAACGTTAATATAATGAAAATGCGAAGAAGTTATTGAAAAAAAAATTGGCAGATGTTGAAAATGGACTCTAATGCGCATGCGTGAGTGAGAGCGACTTAATTGATCGACAAGTAAACTGTCACTTTGGATGAAATACGATGCTGGCAAACAGATATATTTTTAGAAAGAGCACAGAGGAACGAGACAGGGCTAAAATTCCAGCGGCAGTGAGGGCCAGGAAAAGAGCAGGAGGAGCCAAGGCTACTCTGCGCTACTCTTCAACTAAACTTTCAGTAAATAGTTGAAAAAAGCATACGTATCTTTCTGTCTGTTGTGTGAGTAAGAGTTGTTCTCCAAGTATGTTTACGATGTGACCACATTTTAAAGCTAATTCAATGATACGTAAGAAAAAGGTAAGTTTTTACACGTATAAACTTTAACTTTGATCTCCGATAACTTTTGTTCTTGTACCTCATTGCCGCTAATATTTCTGACACACTCTTAACGTATTGTTCCCTTCAAAACGCCGCAGATTAAATGAGGCTTTGCAATTCATCCGAAGTAACAGTGTCAAGGTACAAATCATTCAGAGATAACCGGGAATCTTTTGAAGGTGATCCACCTTCTGGAAGACCAGCAACAAACAGAACAGGAGAAAATATTAATCCAGTATGGGCTACAATCGATAGGAATAGGCGACTAACAGTTCAAGGCTTAGAAGTCGAGCTGGAGATTGCAAAAAAATAAATTTTTTAAAAGTTCTGATAGAAAATCTTGGCATAAAATGTGTCGACGGAACTCAAGCTGATACAACGAGACAATCATTGCGATTCTAACAAGAATTTGCAGAATGAGTGCTAAGGATTAGATCTGATGACAATCCTAACATATTTTCTTCTGTAGGTGCCGCTCCAACTAGTGAAGGTTGGGTGTCATTTCTGCAAATATTTTTCTGTTCCTTGCTAAGTTGAAAAGGGTGCCGACTCTCGTGATCCCTGTCCATTCTCTTATGTTTCTCAGCCACGACATCTTCCTTCTTCCCACTCCTCTTCTACCTTCTATCTTTTCCATCATTATTTTCTGTAGTAGGTCGTATGCCTCAGTGCGTGTCCCAGATATTCGACTTTTCTTCTTTTCACTATGTGTAAAGCTCTCTATCTCTTCTTATTATATTTAAGATCTCCTGATTGGCACATCGCTCTGTCCATGAGATTTTTAATATTCGCCGGAAGACCCACATTTCGAATGCTTCTATTTCTGTGCTTGTGTTTTTCTTTAGAGTCCATGCTTCTGAGCCGTACAATAATATTGACTATATGTAACAGTTAACTACTCTCAGTCGTAGGTCGATGTTCAATTCTTTATCACATAACATTATTTTCATCTTTCTAAATCCGTCTCTGGCTATTTCTATTCTTGTCTTAACTTCCATGTCACTATCCCATTCTTCTCTTACCCATGTACCTAAGTATCTATATTTCTGTACTCGCTCTATGTTGTTACCTGCTACCATTAGTCTCACATTTAGGTCTCTCTTCTTGCTTACTACCATGAACTTCGTCTTCTGGATGTTCATATTGAGGCCTAACCTTTCACTTTCTTCATTCACTCTGTTTAACAAGACTTGCATATTTTCTTGAGTTGATGCAACCATAATAGTGTCGTCGGCATATCAAATATTATTTATTACTTCACTATTTACTTTAATTCCTTCCTCTCTCCCGTACAACGCGTTAATCATTATATGCTTTGAGTATAAGCTGAACAGGGTTGGCGATAAAACGCATCCCTGTCTCACTTCTCGTTTTATTTCTATTTCTTCTGTACAGTTGTTCTCAATTCTAACGGTTGCTGTTTGGTCCCAGTACAAATTCTTAATTATTTGTATATCCTCTCTGTAGGCGTATTTTTTCCAGTATTTGGATAAGTTGTTCATGTCTTACTCTGCCAAACGCCTTCTCATAGTCGTTCTGCATCCTAACATATATGTTATTTAAATCGATGGTAAAGGACGTGATTGTTTTTGTATTAAGAAGAAACAGCTTCCACATATTTGATTATACATAAATTGACCTTTTTTTCAATCGCAATATTCATTAGTAACATAAAATATTGCAGATTCTATTCACTAATAAACTAAATATAATCTATCCTACACATTATATGCATTTCTATTTCTTAAAATTTTCCAGACCATAAAGTAGGAGTTGATCTAAAAAAGAGACACTACTTTATTCCTCTAACACTATTGTAAATTATTTCACCTCTTAAAACACCATATATAAAAAAAATTATAATAAACCATAGCCAAAATAGATTAATGTTCGCAAATTAATTAAATTTGATTTTAAGACATCTTTAAACTCCTGTAATTAATAGTATTCTCCAAGATTTCAGGAAATAAATGTATCGCCCTAAAAAATGTTGCAAGAAGGTGGCAGCAAGATCAGTTTGCCTAACTGGGGCAATTTGATACGTCGGCTCAGCTCACAAGTCCGACTGATTTAAGATCGCATTAAGATTAGGGCTCATTTCGCTTCATGCCGTACATCTGGTTTCATAACTGCGAGTCGAGCAGATTCGTTCTCAATACACCACTAATCAATGTTGTGACATTTTAGTTATAAGTTCAAATTAATCTCGGCAATAAATCCTCGCGATTGTAATGCTAATGCGGCCGTCCCGGGACAAAGCTGGCAATTCGAATTCAAGTGGTTTTCCGTTCGGATACAACGTGAAGAACAACAGCAAGTAGCATTTAAAATCGCCTTCGGAATAAGACTTTAAGCAGGTACTTCACGTCTTTTGTACTTAAGTGCCCATTAACTTTAATCGTATTCGAGAATAACAAATAGAAAATAGTTAAGGACACTTTTTATTTACGACGAAGATTGAATAATTTCTCATCAATGGAAGACACCAAGCGCATCGCTTTCCTATTGTTTTATACATGGATGTTGTAAAAAGTTTTGCTTCCTTCACTATAACTTTATTATAGGTGTATAAATAAGTTCTCAGCTTTTTTCTGCAAAATTAAAGTTTTATTTAAAAACAAACAAAAAAAGCTTAAGTATCAAAGTATTCTCCGTTGGCATCGACGACCTTTTGCCGTCTTTCGGGTAGCTTGCGAATTCCCTGGTGATAGAAGCTCACTGGCTTCGAGACGATAGTTATCGATGCATTTTCGGACTTCTTCTTCTGTTTTGAAGTATGTATCAGCCAAGTGATGCTGTAACGACCGGAATAAATGTTAATCGGAAGGGGCCATGTCTGGGCTATACGTCGCATGTGGGAGAAGTTCCCAGCTTAACGGGTCTGCAGCTCATCCGTGTCAAATGTTTGAGGGCGTCCAGCGCGTGGTGGATCTTCAAGACTAAACTCTCCTCCGCGAAATCTTTGGTACCACTTTTTGCACGTTGCATGACTTACAGCATTCTCATCATATGCAGCACAAATCATTTCGGTGGCTTCACCAGCGTTTTTCTTAAGATGAAACGCGAAGTGGATAGAAAATCGAATATGCTCTTTTGTGATTGCCATCGTGATCACAGCTGATTATTGAGGTTATGTGTATCAAACGCCAAATCGCATGATGTTTCGAGAGACCAAATGTTATTGCTTTAAAACCGCAAGAGGGAGGACTAATACGTTACATGTAAACGGTGATTTGCGACCTGCGAAATCTAAAGCTGAGAACTTATTTATACACCTATTAGCAGGCACGCCAATGCTGAACAACTTTCTTCAACCCATTGGAGGTGTTTGTCCGAGATGCTTGATCCAAGAGAAACCGCAGCAGCTCTAGCGATATCTTTCTGCTTCACACGGCCTGCAACCACTTGATGCTGATCATACGTGGTTAGTTGTTTTCCCTTCTGACTTTTTGCTCATCTCCGAAAAGTACTGACGTTCACATAGGTGTTGCCATACACCACACCCGTTCATCGATGATTGTCAAATGTTAAGAACTGAATGTCTGATGTTGCAAGGAAATGCTATTGGGTATTTTGATAGTCGATGATATAAAGAATATTAACCACAAGTTTTCAAAACACTCTCGTACATATCGAAACAATTATTTCATAAGAACATTTTTGTAAGCTGCAAAATAATACCTACAAAAAATTTAAAAACAAAAAACTTCACTGAATTTTACGAACGTTAAATATTTTAGTGCCTCTGGCGTTGACACCTTAAGTTATTTTTTGCTGTACATCCATTTCAAGCGTAACTGTAGGTTATTGAGATGTGCAGCAAAAAGCGTTGTAAATTGAGTGAAAACTGAAAAATAAATAACGCATAAACAAGCGGCGAGGTTTTGACGCAATAACAAATATTTCATACCGTCAACGCCCTGTTGTAAGAATTTTATTATATTTTTTGGGGTTTCAAAAATAATTAACAATCCGCCTCAAAAATCCGTATAGGTCGTAAATTGAAATTCGCGCCCAGCGGATGCGTAACGACTATAGCCGCACGTAATCCTACCAACTGGTGTTTTGAGAATGCACAAAGGAAGGGTAGTGAATAATTTGTGTAGTGTTGTTAGTGCTGTAAAAAACATAAAATCAGACAGTCATGCAAAGAGGTGGATGGCGTGGTTTCTTGAAAGCGTGGAAGCGTCTACTTCAGCCATCCATACAATGCAAAACTGTTTCGTTAGACATCAAAGTTGGTAAGGACAGCGTGTATTCAACTAGATAATGTCAAACAGACGATGCAATGGAAGATTCAACATGTCCGTCTCACATACGAGGACTTTAAAGTGATAAAGATATTTCCTCAATAAATGCCCGATACTCTCACTGTTCGCCGTTTAGTCCAATCAATAGGTAACGGCCCAATGTATAATTTCCCATAAATCTTAACAGAAAACAAAAAATATGGTCGTATAGAATAAAAAATTCAACTAATTTTAGGTACTCATGATTTGAATGAAATATTTTAATCAATTTCTTTTTTCCTTGTTTATAAAATGAAGATACTGTATCGCAACCCGATGCGGCATGGAAAAATGCAATATATTTTTCTTTCTAAAATCATTCAAAAGTTCCCAAAACATTTCGTCTAGATCTTCAATTTTCTGTTACAAACAAATAAAATAATAAGAAGTGTCAACCGAACAAATGAATATGCAGTAACATTGTAAATAGTGAGTTTACAAATGTTAAAGTACCGAAAAATAGCAGATAATTAAATAGTGCGTAAATAGCATCATCTGGAATTTTTATCAAAAAATTATCTCGGCTCCAGGTCTAAAAATATTTTTAAAATTCATGTAAAATTTAACAAATTGATTTCCGTAACAGTCATTATCAAAATGAAAATTGAAAAAATATTTCAGAAATCGTGACAAATAAATTTCATATTTCATGTTTGGACACTTAAATTTATATCATTCCTTTCAGTACTGTAGTTATGAATGTGCAGCAAAAAGCGTTGTAAATTGAGTGAAAACTGAAATTAAATAACGCATAAACAAGCGGCTAGGTTTTGACGCATTAACAAATATTTCATACCGTCAACGCCCTGTTGTAAGAATTTTATTATATTTTTGAGGTTTCCAATTATAATTAACTCCGCCTCAAAAATCCGTTTAGGTCGTAAATTGAAATTCGCGCCTAGCGGATGCGTAACGACTATAGCCGCGCGTAATCCTACCAACTGATGTTTTGAGAATGCCCAAAGGAAGGGTAGTGAATAATTCGTGTAGTGTTGTTAGTGCTGTAAAAAACATAAAATCAGACAGTCATGCAAAGAGGTGGATGCGTCTACTTCAGCCATCCATACAATGCAAAACTGTTTCGTTAGACATCAAAGTTCAAAGTTGGTAAGAACAGCGTGTATTCAACTAGATAATGTCAAACAGACGATGCAATGGAAGATTCAACATGTCCGTCTCACATACGAGGACTCTCAATAAATGCCCGATACTCTCACTGTTCGCCGTTACTGAAATGGAAATGTGGCGTTGCTTTAACATGACAGTGTGAAGCCATATGTCAGTCGTCACATCGTTGTCACCATGAAGGCTCTTGGGAACATTGGATTTCGCATTGAATGACTACGCCCTGTTTAATGTAATAAAAGATGATGTCCTCTTTCAACGACAAGCTTCAATCGGCCGCCCACAAGTGATGAAGTGCTACACCCAAAGAATGGTTTGCAGTAACTTTACGGAAATTGTCAAAACGGTAGTAAAAGTGCACAGATATTAAAGTAAATGCCTCTCAATGAAATGTGTACTTGCCTTATCATAGTAAAAGATTAGATGATTAAAAGTTCTCAATTGTTTATACCAATCAACAGTTAAACTTTCCTTGTCATATATGACGACAGAATCAAAACCACTAATCATTCGAGTATTATTTTTAGATTTTATAAAGTACTACTCAAGTTTGTTGGTCTTGATGATAGATAAGCTTTTTCTAACTACTGCTCTAGTAATGATATCAGCAAAAGGCAATTAACGCAACAAATTTCGTTTTTCATGTTTAGAAACTTGTCTGGACTTAATCTGTTTGTGGTTAAATAATTTTTCTGAATACCGATAGAGAAAGCGGTAGAAACTTGATATACGATGGAACAATATATAATGCTATAAGCATCACGGAGCTCAAACTTTTTTACTCCACGTGGTTTCAGTTTTTCACCGAGTTGTCTCTGGAATGGAAAATATTCTCTGGTATTGACAACTCTACACATTAATTTTCAAACGTTTATCAATGTCAACAACGTTTAATTGAAATGTATTTCACAATAAATGCAATTATTTTTTTAGATTTCTTGGTGTTTTCCTAATGTGCATGTCGAATTATGTAAAAATACTGTTAAAAAGTACTTGTAAAGCACATCAGCTGGGTCTTTTCCTTTCAATTTACATTGCTTTTCTCATTTTTCTTTTGGCGTTAATTTTTTTTACCAGAATTGTTGACTTAGGTCGTCTTTCACCTGCTTCTTATTTATATTTGGGACAGTTCGGAAAAGGACCTTCCTTTATCAACATGATAACTGTCCTATCCACACAGCAAAGGTTATTCTTCCGTTATTTGAAGAAATAGTTGCTGAAAAACTGGCTCGCCTTCAAATCTCTGGGAAGAATTGGAACGCAAATTGTGCGTTAGTTCAAATTGCCTATCTTCAGTTTTTAAAAGCTGGTAGAAAGTTCATCCAATGGATGTCCATATAGTGTAAGATGTAATTACAAAGTACGCCAAATGTAATTTCTTGTCTCCTGTTATTTCTTTTTCTATTTTCATGAACGCCTTTTGTTGCCAATATAGATTTCTGATCATGTAAATATCCGTAGTATATTTTTTTATGCACTCTATCATTTCAAGATCGTTATGTAGATTGTTTCATGGCCAATTCCTCATTGGGCTACATTTGAGTGAAGTAATGCTATTATAGCATTCTCTGTATACTCTAAACCTACTGCATGCACCAAACCTTACATATTTCCGTAAGAAACTTTGGAATGTCTGCTTATTGCGTCGTAAGAAAAAGGAAACGATAAATTAATATTTCTACTGAAATACTCGGCAAGAGGAATTGAGTCAGAATTTAAGGGGCGTGTGAAAATAACGAAACGTCACACTTTAAAACTCTATTCATGAAGCTTTGCAGTTTATATAATAGTTAGAATGAGATATACTCTTGATTATAAATAAGCAAAGATTTGCCTTATACATATTATTATCGGAGTCTATATCTGAACACTTTTTCTGCTAGGAAACAGAATAATAAAGTTCGTATAATCATATGTGCGGAAGTGTACATCTAGTATGAGATACTGGATCATTTATTTTTAACATCTGTTGGAGAAATTGTTATTCAAATACTGGCGTTAACGTTGAAGAAGCTAAAGGTTCATCACGCATCACGTGACGTATAGGAAGAATTATTGGTCAGCTAGGTGACCACCAGTAATCCCAGCTCAACATTGCTGATAAAACGTTGCTTATTATAAACTTCAACCATTTCGTGAAGAGATTTATTACTGCCCAAAATATTCAAAGTTGGTTACCACCTGGGGTATCCGGCTACCCCATCCTGAAGCACTGATGAATCGAGGGGATGAAACTTTTCGTAATGTATATCGTTATTGATTATTGTTACGGCGATCTCAGGCCATTCTAGAAGCTTCGTTCTAAAAACAATAACCTCACCCCTCTGTTCCCCCAAGCATCCTGTCCTATATAGGCCAGCTTTTTTCTTCGTATTTACAGTTAGAACTAAAAACCAGTACAGTGCAAACGTGTTTCCTACATTCCAACCGTTATATTACATAGAAATCACCACACAAGGAATTCTTGCACGATATATCTCCATTTCAAATACTTCCACACATTAAAGAGTTGCGTGTAGGAGAACAGAGAAAATGTAACATCCAATCATCCCCATTTGGAGGTCAAAATTCAAGTTGTGGCTACATGGAGCATTCCTAGTGTTTATAAAAGCTGCTCGCATTTTTCTATTCGAATTTTTGTTTCTGTGGATGGATCCCACTTGTCATTAATGTTGCTCCCTAAGTAAATAAGTTTGCTAACTTTCTCCAACGATTTCTTTTCTATCTTTACTTATGACTACGTATTTTACTTCATTTATATTCAGTTTTAATTCATAACGTGTGCACGTACTTGTAATCAGATTCATTAGTAACTGTATTTATTCATTGGTAAAGGCTAATATCAACGTATCATCTACATATTATCTAGTGTTATTTATAATTTTCTAATTTACGAGTACTACTGCCATGCAGTTTGCAAGTGCTTCTTTAAATATCTTCTTCGAGTATAAGTTAAATAGTAGGGGTGATATGCTGTATGGTCAAAAGTAACCGGACACCCCTCTAGAGAATTGGATCTGGTTGTTACGCGCATTGAAACGTCATAGAATGACATAAAAGTGGCGGTAGTAGCATATTTATAGCGACAACAAAAAATTGGATCTCTGGATGAACTGATGGAAATGAATATTCGATAATGAAGGATACAGAGACGAAGTTAAACGAATAAAAGTGAAAATAATAAAAAAGAAAAAATACACTACGTATTACTGAGAAACCATCAATGTCAACTCAAGATTATTTCCAGACCAAATCGAATTAAATTTCATATACTCGCCATGAAACACCATCGCATAAAATCGTTGGACAACAGAGTAGTCCATGCAGATCTATATCATCATTATCCATCTGTAATATAATCAAATGTATTTTTATATAGGAAAGGCAGAAAGGTGCCAAGAATATGACAAGAAAACCCTGCCAAGTAGTTACTACGTTAGAAAGATATGACTGGGAAGCTTGATTACATCTCAAGCTAATAACTGAAATATAGACTTTGACCTATTCAGGAACAATTTTTAACCATTATATCGAGGGACAATAAAACTGAATAAAATTTGCAATATAAGATTTCTCCGATTCAATGTTGCTAATACAAGACGCAAATATGAACAATGCTGGTGAGCATGTAAAGACTCACAGAAAATCTAACTTATTTAATCTAAATTATTTTCATACAGAGGAAGAAGGCGCTTTACATAGTACATTTTATGGAAACCTTTGGAATCAAAATGTGGTGGATATATAAATAGCAGCACTACCCTCTTATCGTTTAGCTGAAAAATTGGTATTATGGGGAGAAGCAGCTGTCAAACAGTTGGCTGCTCCACTCAAAGGATTCTTCACGTTTCTCTCGTTAGCAAAAAATCTTTCATCTTGGAATCATTAGACCATTAAAACAAAACAAAAAAAGTGCTCCAGAAACTATAGGAAGAAAGTCTCGACACGTTAATTCATCACCATTCATATTTCAGGATAACATTTCAATATTCCCTTATGTATGAAAAATACTATTACTAACCAACTGGAAAATCAAAATAAATGAATGGAAATTGGTGCATATATAATATTTACATTAAACACAGATGTTTGTTCTACAAGCAGATGGCATAAAGTACCTTGGAACGTATATGGACGGATGGTTGACCAGAAAGAACCATTTATTTACAAAAAAAGCACCTTGACATAAAATTTAGACAAATCTACTGGATAATTGACAGACAATTGCAGTTATCAACTGAAAATAAATTACTGTTGCACAAGATTATCATGAAATCTGCATAATTCAAATATTGAAATTATGCAACGCTTTCGGAATAAATCATTAAAAACGATAGTTAACGTCCCGTGACATACCCCCAATTACCTAATTGCAAAAGATCTAAAACATCGTCTAACGAATAAAAAATCAAGAAATATAGTAAAAAAATATAGTGCTCGCAAGGACCTTGCTCGTAAACTATGATAAAATGCAACGACTAAAACGTTTCAAGCTGAGTGAATTAATGGATAAGTTTAGTTAATCATATAACATTTCAAAGAGGATTTACTAAAGTTTCCAATATTGCTGCTGCGTGCTTGCGCAGTCATGTAACAGCATTAGTTGTGAGTTTGCATTCGTGAGCCTCCAACGAGGAAGAGAATTTGTTGATGGGTTCATCACTTTGATCAAACCTCATGTATCGAAGGAAAGTGCGGGACGAATTAGAGAGAGTTTAGAGCGTAGCCCAATGAAGTAAATCCATAGAGTGAGCAGAGAACTTGAATTGTCTCAAAAGAAAACTATTTGTCATGTGTTGAGACGCCGCTTAATATTAAAGTCATATTGCCTAAAACCGGCACAGGCTCTTCGTGCAAACGATACGCTAAAGCGTGTGCTAGAAAATATAGAAGGTGACTTTTTTCTGGCCTGTTTAGTTTTTGGTGACGAGGCAATGGTCCATCTAAGTGAAAAAGTGAACCAACTCAATGTTCGGATGTGGGGACTACAGAATCCCCAAGCAACACTGGAATACAAGTAGGACTAGCCAAAAAATGTGTTCTGTGCAGTATCCAGGACAAAGGTTTATGTAGCTTTTATGGTTACTGGGATAATGTATCTTGCAATGTTGCGAAAAAGGCTTCATGCTCAAATGAACAAAGATCTAGTAAACTTTATTTTTCAATACGTCGAAGCTCCATCCCATTGACGTTTTTTAAGTGAATCTCCGCCTCAACGATGGAAAGGGTGGCTTAGAAAGTGTAGACGCCGTGATCTCCTCGCGACCTTACTTATAAGAGTTCATAAAAGAAGCAGTTTATGTATCACCTCTATCAACAACTTTGGACGACCTAAGAAGCTGAATGACAGCTGCATTGAATTCAGTGGCGCAAGACATTCTTCGTCGTGTGTGGGATTAATTCTGCTACCGTCTAGATGTTATTCGTGCAGTCGAAGAACTTGAATGTGCATATAATCTAATGTACTTTACGTCATATTTGTCACTAGTCTTAATTTTCGAGTCCATTATTTTGAATCATCCCGCAGTTTGAGTTATTGTTAATGCCATTACGTACTTTGTAAGATAAAGGAGAGTCTTTATTTGAAGCACTTTCTGCAAGTTATTGCATAATAATATGTTAGTTATTGTCCAGGTGGACAGATGCCAAAGTAAAAAGAAGTTAAAAAGAAATCGCTATCGTTAATATGTCACGACGACGCAACATGTGGATCCCAGAACAAACCGGGAATAATCCACTTCTACAATAAAACTAAATCTTCTGTGGACATAATGGACGAACTGCTCGGAAAATACAGTGTTAGAAAGCAGACAAATAAAAGGCCGATTGCCTTTATTTTGCAATATCGTCTATGCTGCAGCACTCCCAGCATAGCTCGTTTATTTGAAAATAACGGCATGCCGACAAAAAAAATATTAGCGTCGCATATTTTTGCGCTTTCCCAGCACATCACAAGCAATTTATCCACAAAGCTAGTAATCGAGACTGTGTTGAATAAATCTATTGATGCTGCATCGTCTTAACGCGCTGCAAATGGACGAAGAATTACTGTAGGTTCGTGCTTTATTTCTTATGCAGGCCCCGAAGAAAAACTCGTAAAGCATGCGCCAACTGCGAGAAGCCTATTTGTGATGAACACCCGCCTACGTTGACAATCTGTCGTAACTGTCCATTACCATATGACAAATTATGTGCGTTTGTGTTGATTTATGAGTTGTACTTCTCTGAAAATATTTTCACATGGAGTTATTTCATTTTTTTCATGTCTCGTAATGGAAATACATGTGGGTACTTCGGAAAGCAACTAGAAGGGTATTCACTCTTTAGAAGCAAATTCAACTATTTTTCAATGTCTTCTAAGATGCTTTAAAAATGGATCTGACTTTTCGGAATCATTATCCAAGTAGTAAGAAGAGTTAGTCACTGCTAATTTATTAAAAATAAAATGCATATCGTGCCTGTTTGTTACAGATAATTTTTGCAAAATGTAAAAGCTACCACTGAAGGGTCAGGAAATGTAAGATGTCTAAAAGTTGCGACGTAAAATTCTAAGGGCACTCCCAGAAGACTAGGTCTGTATTTATGTAGAGCACGTCAACAATATATGACGACGTTTCTCAGCGAGAAATGTTTTGTTTGTTACCGAAATTTGTCCAATTTTTTCTGTTTTTCTTATCCCGGTATTTGACACCTTTAGCTTCCTTCCAACCTTCTAAATAGTGATAGGTTTTCATTCGGCACCTCCAGTTCTTTCTATTATTTTTATGAATACTAGATCAGCAGTGAAAGCTCACTCTGAGGCAGTTTTGGGTTTCCGTTCCACGCAGAGTGGGTCCGGCAGCACAACAAATTGCCTGATTTAATCGCGCTTTTTGCGCGGCATTCACCGCGGAGATGGCGTTCTGCCGGCTAATTCGGCAAAAAGAGGCGGCCGGCATTTGCATGCTAACAATTCCGAGCTACAAATCGCATTGCTGCAGAGCGGCGTAGCCGCCTTTCGCGCCGAAGTCGGCCAAAAAAACAAGCCGCTGAAACGCACCGACTGACCTGGGGATGACCGACCTACTGACAAATCGCTGCAAAGCGCTCGCGAGCGGCCGCATGCGCCTTTGGCGGCGATTTGCAAATTTTTTCGGCAAAACGGTAAAGCCGAACGTTAACAAGCGGGCTATTAAGCCCGAGCAGGCCATAAATTCTGATTATCAAGAACATTAACGAGATCTCCGCGGTGAGGCGGCTTTCGAGCTCGGCGGCGACAGCACGGATCTGCTGATAAAATCACTGGCTCTGTAATCATAATAATAATTTAGAAAAACAACATCGCTTTATTTAATCCTTCATTAGAAGAACCTGTATAAGGATCACTCTTAAGCAAGAACCGCTACGTCGTTAGTACAACTTGCTTTTTGTCCCTACATTTAAAAAATTTAATTAGCACCTTATGAGTCGGAGATGAACTGTTACACATTTGGTTTTTGGCTTCCATACAGGGTCGTCGAGATAAATCCATAATTCTTTTAGGTTACAGGAAAGCTGAAAGATCGCCATAAGCGCATGCCCAATCCCCTATCAGGTAACATAAGTTAGCTTCACGACACCAGAGCTGCTATATTCGAATCCCTTTTCTCCAAAAATTATTAAGTGGTTTGGCTACAAAAAGACTCAAGAAAATCCGGCCACGAGGAGGAGATAACTGCTGACAGGGCAACTCACAACAAACGATCTGATCGCAAGAGAAGTCCGCGAATTGAAAGAGAAGATCCGTTAAGGTCCTGGGTGAAGGATGACTAAACTGGCAAAAGAAATGGGCGTGGCGAGGTCGACGGTCAGTCTAGCAGTGCACCATGACCTGCATTACAAGTTTTTCGTTTCGAGGAATCGCCAACTGTTGGTCAAAAAAAATATTTTTTTTATTTAACTCCCAAGACAATTTACGATCTGTCTAAAGAACGATAAGCAAATGAGGTAACACTATCACTAACAAAGACATTAAACGTATTAGCCTGGTCATTTTTGGACAGGAAGTTAAAGGCCCCAGCTCTGCTGACGACATCAAGTACGACAGCGCTAGCTTCATCCAGGGCAGGAATATGAATGGCCAAAATGGCCATTGGATCTACCAAAATAGCTCTAAAGTGCCCTATCCTCATGCATACAAAGTTTTCCACTTCTGTGACGGCGTTGTGCATTGTGAGAAATTAAGATGTCATGGTGTCCTACTTCTTTGAGAAAGGCTTGAAGGTGACCGACGGTAGCTAGATCAACGTGCTGACAAACGAGGTGACTGCTGGCCTTTCCAGCTTACAAGTCAAGGAAAACCCAGGCACGATTATACAACAATGTGTATTACCACTGGTCCCCCTATTTTGGACACCCTCCAGCCCCGACTGCAATCCCCTTGACTACTACATATAGGGCGTGGTCAATGAGAGGCATCATAATACCAAGAATAGTTTGAGGGCTTCCAGCACAGAGGTAATGACACATATGGACAAGAAGAAAATTGTGTTGGCCTGGAGCAGATTTAGGTTAGGGCTCGAGAAGGTCGTCACCGCTGATTGAGGGCTACATTAAGTAATATATACTATTTATTTTAATTGTGCTAAATTCCATGCAAATAAATTTAATTTTTCTTGTATTTTAATGTTATTTTCCGCATTTGCCTCGGCAACCTTGTATATGCTAACCCAGCAGGCATTACAATTTCAAGAGTAATTTATTGTCAGAGGAAAGTTGGTAGGAATCTAGCGGAACGTAAGATGACCCAACTGTTATTGCCTTACCAGTGATTCTCGCCTCGTTTTACATCTGCGTCAGACGCACATTTAATAATAACAATAAAACAAATTGATTGAAATGGCAGTTTGATTAGTCCAAGCAAGGAAGTGACTATTACAGTGTATAGATAATTTGCAAGGAGTGAAGCGTACAATAGCCTGGATGAATAGACGAGCTTTATAAGGCTTTTATATTTTAAGATCTTTGCATATGGCAAAGGCTTTTGTCTGGCGACAAAGCCAATAAAGTATTACTCCGGTACAAGGCATGTTCAAATTATTATTGCAAAACAGTACAACGTTTCACAGTAATTTGATGTAAGTAAATAAAAAATCAAATTCCAGGTTCATGGATGGTTCTGACCAAAAATATTTTAAAGAAAAACAACAATTTATTAATAATGATCTCCATTCAACATTCTATTTGTTTTTTATACGCCAATTTGGCATTCACATGAGCACAACCTCCTGAAACACATCTGATCTGACGCAACGTGGTCTGAAAGTGAGCATGAAATTTGCGAGAAATGCAGTGAGAGTGACAAAATTGTAAATAGTTGTTCTCATAAACTTCAGAACCTCATTGACCAAGACGGTTGAACGCGTTGTTGATCATAATGCACATTTTCTTATTTAAACTTTCTTAGCCACAATTTTATTGTTAAATTATTTAGTGCAAACCCAACCGGCAAACCGCCGTATGCAATCAAAGTTGGAAAACAGAGGCAGTAAGGATTATAACGTAAGAATAACAATTCGAAGAGATATTGTTCATCTTTAAGTACCAAAACATTTTTTATTTTCACAGCAACTCTCCGTTTCCCTTCCTCCCGTGAGATTTAAGATGTTTTTAACTCAAAAAGCGTAACTGGCTCTGAAAACTATTATAAGGCCCTCAAGAAAAATATTTCTTGCTAAAAAGTGAGTAGCCGTAGCAGACTCATTACACAATATAATTAAAAATCGCAATATTATTATCTTAATTTTCCGACAGAGTTCTCGTTTTATTATCGAAGCATAATGGCGCGCAGTTTGTAATCCAAGATGTAGGATATCGCGGGCGAGCGCTGACTTCGGGTCAAGCGCGCAAATTGCAACAATTGTGTTTATACGTTTCCTTAAATCATAAGTTTCAGTCCATATTACATTTATATAAACCCATTTAAATTCAATTCAATTTATGCAATTAAACTAAACTAGCTAATGGCATCTGGTTCCTCATTCAAACAGAAACTTTAAATGCTACTTACGGACATGTAATAACAGTGAGGCTGTAATGCCTCGCGTAGGAGCATAGTCTGCGAAATGAAAGGTTAAGGTTCTCATAGGCGCAACCCTAAACCCCGCCTTAGACGATGACATTATCACCATTTGTTCGAAGTGAACTAGATATTAAAATATATTTGATTATACAATATAACCAGTAATCAACTACCAGCCATATCAGCTGCCATTAGGAATTCAACAAATCTTCCAATCACTGCACCCCCTCCAAGTTTCTTAAATGCTATCACTGCGAATCATAGTTATAATCATATGGTGACATCTAAATATATCCCCACATCAACAAGCGAACCTCTAACCAACGAATAAAATGCACTGGAAGAAACAGCAGACTCTAATTACCAACAGCAAGTTGTTAAGGAAAGAATAAGACTAAATCGATCAACCGGTATCAAGCAATACCCATAACAGATAAAAACTCCTAGCTAAAATGCCTAACGATGACTAGAATTAAATGAAAACAAATAATAACAATCCCAGAAAATTGCCAAAACCACTTCCAATATACATATAAGATGTCATGAATGATAATAGCAAGGTTGAAAATTTTACAAAAGTTGCTGTAAACAATGTTATGGCAAATCATTAAATAGTAACACAATTAAACTCAGTTCATATGCATTGGATATACGTCGCTAAATTATTAGCCATTTAAGAGATGAAGAGGTTATATATTACACCTACCCGTCCAAAGAGGAACGATCTTATAGTCATCAGACATCCAGTTTCCGAAGAAATTAAAGACACCATCAAATACTTAACATAATAAACAAATAGCGCAAGATAACCAAAGAAGTATAAATACTACTCTGTGAATCCATTTGGAAAGAAAAGATCTTCAAAAGACATCAAATTATCAACCTTCCCATACGGAAACCCATTGGTACTTGGACAAGATCTAATATGGAACAAGCCGAAACCTTTGTGGATCATTTGGCCTTTGTATTTCAACTACATGATTCACTTATGCCGGATGAAACTATTGAGCCATTCATGGACACTGCGTCCCATGTTTTCCCATCAAATCTTTTTTATCTGACAAGGTACGTTATGAAGCTATTAAAATTAAACAAATATAAAGTCCCAGGTTGTGATCTCATAACTGGCAAACTAGTGAATATCCTACTAGAAAAGCTGTCGTTTTCCTCACTATGCTGATTATCTCGTATTACTCTATTTTATAGAAGTACTCACACATTAAATGTTTTCAAACCCGAGAAAGCACCAGAACAGTGTTTGAAAAACTTTTCCCCAAAAGAATACTTGCTGACACAGATACATCTACATACCTGTCGTTTAACGAGTACAACAAATACATAGAATGGTAATCCACGAACCTTGAAGAAAAAAGTATTGCACAGGTGTGTTTCTTAACGTCACTCAGCTGCTCGACAAAGCCTTTATATAACTATAATCCTATCCTATCCAGCGTCCTGTAAAATAACATATTTGACCCTTTCTTTACCTGATTTATCAGAGACCGAAAACACTGCCACCGCCACCTTTGAAGATGACACTGTTATCCTATCAATCATGGCATCTGCAAACCTTCAACGCCACTTTAACCTCGTAAACGAATTTTTTGGTAAATGGCGCGTTAATATCATTTAAACTAAATCAATGCAAGTAATATCTGTCCACCTGTGACTCTCTGAAACAAAAACTAAATATATAGACTTGAACTCGTCTCAGGTGGAAAAACCATATTCATGCCAAATGTCAGCAATTGAATTTAAAGTTGCGTCAAATGCATGGGCTTTATCAAAAGAAAATTCAAGTTATCCTTAAAGAAATAAACGACTGCTTTACAAAACACTGCTAAAATCAATCTGGATCTATAGAATGCTATGTTAAACAACACCCGAACAAGAACCATATAACAGTACCACTCTAAAATACTTTGTTCCAACTTCACAAGACATGATACATCCCATTCGTCGGCAACGAAATCTATAGACTCTTTCATAGTTACCATACCAGGTTTGGGAAACATCACAATGCACTGGCCCAGCAATTGTCCACCTTTTAGAAGATTCAATCGACGCTGGTCTTGTAATCTACGAACCTTCTGCCATAAATTGTAAATAATTACAAATTAAAACAAAACTCTCCATGTTCGTATTCGGTGATGTCAAATGATCTTAAACTCTAAAATCTATCGATTAAGCAATGAGTTGTAATTCTGTTGTACGACATTCTTATACACAAAGTTCATAAACGTTTTCCTTTTTTTGCTAGTGGGTCAAATTTTAAAATCAGTGAATGTAGAATTGTTTTGAAATGGCACTTGTGGTTTAATAACGGATGTATTGAGGCACATATCAATAAAAACATTTCAGAATTAATATTCAAGATACTCACTAATCCTTTTAAATCCATTTAATGCCTTTGTTGCCGTTCCTCATGTTCACATAAATAAATTACAATGTTCTATAAATTATGTTCCCTTTTAATTAATCTTCCGCTCTATGCTTCTGTTGAAAGAAAAATGTTTCTGGTTTCTTAAAATCTCTTGCATTTTAGAGTTATTTTAGTCAATTTATTTTGCTACTGCTCTATAAAGAGATTCATAAGATAAACCTGCCTTCAGTTATTTTATTTTCAAGAAATTTTTAAATGTTTGCTTTAAGGTAATTTTTTATGTTCAGGCATAAACGATAATCTCAAAAATTTTGATTTTCTTGGAAATTAAAGTGAGGTTCTTTTGTTGAATTATGACCTTGTTCCCCTTTCAAATTCCAAAGAATATTCCAGAATTTAAAAAAGAAAAAAAGCATTTTAAAAACCGCGCATTTGAGAGATAACACACAAATAGTCGGCGTATACTTAAAAAAATTACAGAAGCTCAGGAAAGAAGTGAACATAAGTCAAAAGAACATTCCAGGAATATTAGGGAAGCAATAGATGCAAATACGAAAGAATTTTTAGGAGCATAAAAGAAAAATTAGGACCATTAAAAAGAAACAGTAAACAGATTACAGAAATTTTGAAAAACTAAAAGCAAACAGAACATCCCGGAAAAAATCTGCCATGATCACGTTAATGTTATTGTTGGTAGTAATGGCCATTCTGGGGCAGATTTTAAAAATTTACAAATTGATCAATATTAACATTCACACGATTGATAACATAGACATCATAATAATTAAAGATAAACGTCGTGTTCTGGAAAACCTATAGTAACATCAAAAAACTATTGAAATTACGGCAATACAAGAACTCAAACCAATAATAGACTAAAAGGAAGAAGGAAGAAATTAGCTTGCGAAACCCAGCGGTAAGAGTTTTGAAGAATGTTGATAGCACTGGTGTGAATTGTTGGTGTCGAAAAGCGCAATATTTAAAATTCTGTCACCTGCATAATTGGACATCAATATGCTACGCCTAATAAAAAGAGTAGCAGCGAGAGACAAAATTAGTCGTCGGAAGATCTGAAGGACCTAAGAGTAGTTAACAAATGGATTTGCTGGTAGTAAGGATGCTCGATTTGAAAGTACAACAAAAAATCTGCAGTGGACTACATAAGTCTGGTGAAAAATGCTGCCCCTACTTTGAAACAAAATACATAGGGTATTAGGACACTTTTATAATATAGCGCAAGAAGTTGTCGCGCGTTCTGACGAGTTCAATGGAGTCGAGAGAGGTTCAAACCTGCACTACAGCCGGTAGAACATCCGGTTTATCTCAAATTGCAACGGTGAAAAGAGCTTGCAGTAACATTTTTCCAGAAAAGAAATTTCAATCTGGAAAAAGCTCCGAGATCGGAAAAATGCTCAAGTTCAACAGGCATCTCACCTATCGCTAGGCAGAATCATATACCTACTACAGCAGCACTTTTTAAAATTCTACACAATCACCTTCAAGTGAGTAAAGTTTGTTGATTTTGGAATATCCTATGACTTAATAGATGAGCACACAGCAACACATATTTCGTAGTTGCGCAAGTTTGAATGGAACATTTCGCTATGTCAACAGCATCGTAATAGATGACGAAACTTGGGTTTTAGTTAGAGTTTAGCGTTCGTTTTCATTACAGCTAAGAAAGTTGTGATATGTTTTTTTTTAATTATTATTATAGCCTTTATATGCCAATAGTTTATAAGTTAATTGTTTATGTTGCATTTTAAATATTTCTATTCGGTGTTGGCGTGTCTTTACGACACATAGGCCTCTTCTAGCTTTTTCCACTCTTCCCTAATTTTTGCTGTTCGCTGCCATAATGGACCTGTTATTTTTTTATTTCACCGGACCATCGTTTTCTTTGTCTTCCTCTTTTTCTTTTGGTTTGGAATCGGGGAGTCCATTCTGTTATGTGCTTTGTCCATTTATTTTTATTTTCTCCGAGCATATGTCCTACCCACCGCCATTTGAGATGTTTTGTTTTGGTCACAACATCTTCTATTTTTGTTATGTGTCTTATGTCTGTGGCTCTTTTTCTGTCTCTTTTTGTATAGCCCAGTATGCTCCTCTCCATTGCTCTTTGACATGTAGTTAGTTTTTGGTCTTGTTTTTATGTGTTTGCCCAAGTCTGCCAACCATAGGTTAGTATGGGTAGTATACAGGTGTTGTATATTTTTCTTTTCATTGCTATTCTGTATTGTTTACTTTTCATAACTTCCTTGAGTGTCCAAAATCTCTTCCATGAGTTGGCAACCCGTCTCCCTATTTCTAATTCCATTTGGTCACTGAATGCAATTAGTTGTCCCAAGTAAATGTAGGAGTTTACATATTCAAAGTCTTCTTTTTCTATTTTGATAAGTTTTTGGGAACGATTTGTTATTATTTTGGTTTTCGTTTTGTTCATTGTTAGTCCCACCGTTTTACTTTCTTGTGCCAGATCTTGGAGCATAATTTGTAGGTCTTCTGGGTTATCCGTTATGAGTATTATGTCATCCGCAAATCTTAGATGCTTCAGATTTGTTCCGTTGATATTGATACCGAAGTTGTCGCATTTTATTTTTCTGAAGATTTCCTCTAGCACTGACGAAAACAGTTTTGGTGAGAGTGGGTCTCCCTGTCTCACACTTCGACGTATAGGGAGGGCTTCCCCTTCTGTTTCTAGTTTTACTCTGCCTGTGCTGTTAGTGTATACATTCTTCATTATCCTTATGTATTTATTTTCAACTCCTTGATTTTTCAGGGCTTCCCAGATGTAGTGATGTTCCAAGGAGTCAAATGCTTTATTATACTCCACAAAGGCCATATCTAGTGGGTAGTTGTATTCATGGCTTTTTTCGATTAGCTGTTTCACTACATGGATGCGGTCCACTGTGGAATATCTTGATCTAAACCCAGCTTGTTCTCTTGGTTGTTCTTCATCTAGTTTTTTGGTGATACGATTAAGTATTATTTTTGAGAATACCTTATATACATTAGACATCAGGCTTATTGGGCGATGGTTGCCTATTTCCGATCTGTCTCCTTTTTTGTGGATGAGAACTATAGTATTTGTTCTCCACTGTGCGGGTATATATTCCGTATTTAAAATGACATTGAACAGGTTGGTCAATTTTGTTGTTGTTTCTTGTAGTCTCGCCGTCATCCTCTCATTGGTTATGTGATCAGTGCCGGGAGCTTTGTCGTTTTTCTGTGATTTTATTGCATGTTGAACTTCGCTTTCAAGAATTCGAGGGACTTCTTCTATGTTGTCTTCAAGGTTTATGTTACTTTCTTGGGTGTTTTCAGTATAATATAGTTTACGATAATAATCTGTTGTAATCTTTAAAACTGACTGCCTTCTTGTTTCTTCTTGACCTTTTTTATTTTTCATTTTTAGTATCCATATCTTTTCGTCTTGTAGCTCTTTTAAGGCCTTGTTTACACCTCCTGATTTGGATATATGGTGTTTGATACATTCAAGTCTTCTATTTTCCTTATCTTGTTTTATGTTACGGTTTATTACTTTACTTAATTTATTTATTTCTTGTAATATTGCTTTGTCTTTCTTATTTTTAAGTAACTGCTTCCTTTTCTGAATTAGGTCTATCGTCTTAGAGGTTAGTGTATGTTTGTTTAGTTTTTTTCTTGATTTTTGTTGTATAGATTTCATTTATTTCTGTGTTGTAAAGTTCTTGCGTTTTGTTTAATTCTTCAGGTGGCGTATTTTTTTGCGATATGTATGGTGTTAAAAATATCGAGGAGTGCCTGGCAAAAGTTGTTCAATTTGTGAAAAACACGCTCAAAGGCAGACACCTGGTTTTTCCACCATGCTAAAGTCCCAGCGCGCCGTTCCCTGGTCTGCACCGAGTAAGCACTGGCCCGAAGATCTTGGAACATTCCCCTTACAGTTCAGACTTCACTCTAGATGGATGACGAGTGTGCTCAGATATTTTGAGAAAAGTAGAAGAGTTAGTTCGATCTATTGCAAAAATATTTTGAAATAACATGAAAACTTTCTCACCATTTCATGCAGGAGGTCAAAAGTCCAGTCAATTTAATTACTCAACAACATATATAAACCTTAATTTTTAAATAAACAAATTTCTTCTGCATTGCAATTTTAACAAAATAATAAAAAATTAATCAAGGGTAAACAATCGCAGCCCAACGTCCCCTTTGCTCACAAAATGCTGAAAGCCGTCTTATATAATTAAAGAAATTCTGTAAATGCGGATAATTGCAAAAGCATTTTCAAAACATAGTTTATAAAATAGTTTAGGAGTATGGTACCTACAAATAATAAAAAGAAAAAAAATGCATATTTAAAACGGATACGAAAAAACGCCAAAAATAAAGATAGGCAAGAACATGTCAAGATAAGAAATACGGTCAACAAATAACAACAGGGCCGTTGGGTCGTGGTCGGAGTTTGGAAATTCTTAACGTTTGTTCACAACTGTGATGAACACATTAAAACATTTTTTTTTAAATTGAACAACATGAACAAAGAACATTAGACGAATGGAAAATTGGATACTTAACATATATACAATTAAAAATGGGATTATAGATGAATTACTGTTACAGCAACCTTTAGTACACTATATAGTAAAGTAAAGGATTTAATGACCAAAGAGTACAATCATCAAGAAGCAGAGGAATAATGCGGACTCTAAGCTGGCAGCTTCTGGATCATCTATTTATCTTAAAACAAATGGTAGATAAAAGATAAATATGGGTAAGCCCACATCTGATATTTACTGCTCTTAGTAAGCATGCGATAGCGTACTGATGACGAAGTTATGGAAAGCAATAGAAAAAACCAACATAAGCCACGTTCCAATTAAAGCTACAAAAGAAGTACTATATCTCACAAAGTAAAAAAAATATAAATCAGGCTACTTTTTGTTGCCCACACTGTTCAAAATTTATCTGGAGGATATATTGACCCTCTGAAAAAAGAAATATTTGAATAACCAAAACATGTACACTCTACAATTTGCCAATGAGCAAGTTATCTTGGTATAAGACAAGAATGAACTCGAATATATGACAAGAAAAATAAGAGATGACTATGAGAAAGTTGGAATAACAATAAACTTTGCAAAAGCAAAATATTTGTGTACAAAAAAAGAAAAATGTAACTTGAATTTGGGCAAAGGAAGCAAGATAAAAGTAAGTGAAAGGTAAGCACCTTGATGATAGAAACAAATTAGAATACAAGGAAGAGCAATAATAGATGAAATAGTATTTGGTGGCATACAAACATAGATAAGAAAAGAAAATTAACATCTATAACATAATACCGCACCACATGGAGATATACAAAGAACGACAAGCAACGGTTAATCACTATAGAAATGAACGTATGGCGTAGATCCTATAAAACAAAAAGAACAAATAAAAAGAATATCGGAGTATATCAAACAATCATAAACGAAGTGGAAGAGAGACAGTTAACCTGGTTTGCCCATATAATCAGAATGAGCGAGGAAACAGCACCTAAGGCTGGCATCCTTCTCAGAATGAAAATAACATGAAAGACTAAAACAAATTTTAATGGTACTATTCGAAAAGGTATACGAGATCTAATTTAGAGAAAAATATGTGCCTGGACAGCAAAAGATGGAGAGGCAGTCTACAAGACGGACAGCGACGATGACGCTATGTAAATTATTCATTAAGTTACATTCATATTTTCCAAACGAATCTTGTAGTTTCATGGTAATTTATAAAGCATTTAACCACATCAAAAAAGCAATGAATATTTATAACTTCAAAGGTTCGATATTTTCATTTTGTAATTTCATGTAAACCTCGTTGCGACAAAATTACACCGCCGAGAGAAACTAAACAAAATATTCATTTGTTCGGCGTTTTTGAACATGAAGTAATATTTTTTGCAGTTGGCAGGGCTACTAACGCGAATGCTGCGGTTTAACGTCAATATTTCAATATCGCAGTGAGATGCTTTCAAATGTTCAGCGATTTGTTGGGCTTTGGAAAATGCGCGGCAGAAATTCTGAGGTTACCACACGTTTAAAAACGACCCTACCTATTCATGCCGGTGATACAGTCAGGCTCGCGAGTGGAGACCCAATGAAAATGGAGCAAAACGGCCGCCGCCAGCCTCTTCTGCAGCCTCAGCCCGAAGGCTCGCAAACGAGCCGTTATTGCAACGTTATTGTGCCACGGTCTAAATTTGGCGTCGACCGACAATGTCATAAAAGGCGCCTGTGGTGCGTTCATTCACATGCAAATGTGCAGCAGAACGGCGGCGAACGGATCTGATTCGGAGGTTAAGCGTTATAAATAGAGGGCGTACGTGGCAGGCTCAAATTGAAAATAACCAGCGTCGATTTGGAGCGCACTGCAAGCCGCCTTTTTGCAGATGGGCCGCCGCTTGGTCGATTAAAATGGACAGCGCGGTGCGTTTCGGCGGCTCGCGTTGCAAACAATTGTTCGATCTGCATGGCTAACCTTCCAGGTACCAGATGTCGGCGGTATTAGGTAGCTTCAGCGTGCAGGCTTTTTGTTCTTTGTTCTTCTGCATAATGACAAAGACTATTTTCTTAGAATCGGCTGCATTGGTGATTAGTAGTTCGACAGAGGTTGGGAATGTTGCGAGAAGGCATGTAAGGAATGTGAATTTTTGCAACAAACAAAGTCAAAAAGCAACATTCACATTTTTGTAAAATAAAAACATCGCTTTTCTATGATCAATGCCAACGTCACATTGGTAACACAAATGCCAAGCTAACAAAGAATTTTTAGTTATACCACAATTGCATTTGAGCCAATCAGTTAGATGGGAGACTTAGCAGTAACCAGTAGTGGTGAGCTACTGCCCAGCAGTTTACGTAAACAACAAGGAACTCCCACAGACCAACAAGTGCAATATTTTGGCTTAACCCAGGACAGGAAGCTCTTTGTGAAAAAAGGAAGCAAATCGACCCAAAAATGAAAGTGCTCAACAGGTTAATCGGTAAAAGGTCAAAATTATCGCTTCTCCTGTACAACACTATACTAAAGCCTATATGGAATGAAATTATGGGGCTGCACAAGCAAATCAAACGTGGCCATACTTCAAAGATGCCAGTCAAAAATTCTACGGACGCTCCATGATACGTCTGAAACCTCACCATCCATACGGACCTCAAGGTACCATTCGTGGAAGAAGTCATCCACGAGAGATACTCCAAACATCACGAAAAACTGAAATTGCATCCTACAACCACTTCTACTATTGATTTACAACAGAAGACTGAACCGATGTTGGTCAATGGACCTACGATAGGAAAGCCGAGGAAGCGTTACTGAATGTCTTCCTCGTCACGCCATACACATTACGCGTATACCAAGACAGAACATTAGCTTATAGAATGTTTTATATTCCGATTGCTAATTCATTGTAAAAAATCTGTAATTTTGGTTTGAGTTACTCTACATTCAAATTCTCTACAAAGCACAAGGCAAAATCGCCATAACTCTAAGAGAAACCATCGGATACTACAAAATAAAGAAATTCATCAAAAGATATCTGCAGGCCACTAACGTCGACATGAAGATAAACATAGGAAGAAGAAACTAAATAGAACAACGAAGGGACCTAAAGAGCTGATTTTAAAACAAATTAGGGCTTCCAAAATTATCTAGAAAGTCTCACACCAACAGAAAAGCAACATAAGCCACCTAATTAAAAAGACAATAAAACTTGGGCCAGAAGTGACACAGTAAAGTTGGAGCTTTCTCGAAACATATAGAAAATGTATTTAAACCCTATCCTTCAGGGTTATCAAATGAAGAATAAAACGAGATAACTGATTTCCTGGTTGTGCCATTTCAAATGGACCTTCTCATTGCAAATTTACAATTAAAGAAAAACAAGTCATAATAAAAAAATCATCACAAAAGGACACCCGGATTTGATCTGATCCCAGGAAAAATCTTCATTTTCAATGACACACTGCTGACAAACTGCTTGACTAGAACTTATAAGGTTGCTCAAATCATTATGATCCTCAAACTCTGAAAGAAACATAAGATGTTTCCTTCTACGGGCTTATGAGCCCGCTTCAAATGCTTTCTACAGTTATACGTTAAAAGACTCAAAATGAAAATAGAAAATCAGTTTTAATTCCCTAACAATCACGAAACTATAGGGCAAGTGTATAGATTAGTCAACCAAATTAACAAGGATCCGAATGCCAAAAGAATATTAAGTTACAGTTTTCCCTTGCATATTTTGAGCTAATTATATAGCTTATCTGCCAACACAAACTACTACGGTAGTAACATGGGCGGACGACACTGCTGTCTTGGCATCCAATACTGACTCATTGGCTTTAAAGAACCTGCAACTCAACTTGAGCAAAATTCACACAAACGACATTACCAACTTCCAACTTTCACAAGACGATGCTAAATATCTCGACATGCATTGAGACATTTAACATGGAAAATATATACAAAAAACAACTAAAACTAAATTCAAACTACCCTAATTAATAAACTGTATACTATACAAGCCATCCTAAAACCCGTATGGATCTATGGTCTTCAACTGTAGGGAATCGTTAATAACTTCAATATTACCATACTGCAGAGGTTCCAAAACAAAGTGCTACGTGGCAAACGAAGAGATCCCACTATAATCCCCCAAGAACGTAATCCATCAATTTAGTGTCACGTACAGTGGAAGAATGACAGTGCATCTCAAACGTACTACCCAATCAGCTAAATATGCGCAATCTTAAAGAAGTGCATAGACTGAAATATCTATTGCCATCTGATCTGATTACAAGTTAAGATTTTAAGATAATGCATATAAACTCGCTTAAATAAACAAAATTAAATTTTAAAGGAAATCACTCACTATAATGACACTATATATCATTTATTCTTTTCTTATAATGCTTTAATAGCATATCCATGTCACATGTTATCTTGGTCACTATAGTAGGGCTACCTAATACTGATTGGAAATGCTACTTTTTATTTTGATAGTTAATGAGTTAGAGAAGATTACCTTAGCTACTTATTTCAAGGCAAGAATTTTTTAAAAGTTATCCGTTTTAATTAACTACTCACACCCGTTTCTTGAGGTTGTTTTCCACATTATGCAACCATCGGTTCCGCAGTCTAGCTTCCCCTTGAAAATAATTTTGTAACCCCTTAATGCGTCCATTCTATTTAAATGGCCTAGCCACCCCCTTCATTCACTTTTTATTGCGTTAAATAAACTTGGCTGATTGTGCATCTGCTTCATTTCGAAGTTAGATTTTGCTCAGAACTCTCCGTCCTACTTTCAGGAATTTACCCCCAGATGTGTTGCAGTCTTTTTGCCATTAAAAAAGATAGATGTGCACCCTATTGCCACCTTCATATTTAGTGCTCTACGCTAATAAATCTCAAAATATTCCATCTTTAGACTATTCCAAATAAACTCATCTACCATTTTGAAAATATCAGTAATTACACGCTTGTGTACAAACATTGACAAGTATATTTAATCATAGATATCATTTGCCCCAACGACCAGTAATTATTATACTAATTAATAAATACATTTTGTTTTAAGTGGTTTGTGAAGTACAAAATCTTTTCCAGAAGTGACAGTAGTTAGGACACTGACCATCGAAGAGCTATTAGTTACCTTGTGTACTACTTCCGACACCAACTTGAAGATGGAGATCAAATTGGAGAAAGGACTAAGATAGAAAACGCGGATAAAGAACAAAAAAAATGAAGATGAAAATAACAACAACACCCGATTAGCAGAATTGACAGGCAAGTGGTCATAAAAACAAAAAGATAAAAAGCAGTACGAAAATGTAAATGAGTTTTGGGTAAAACAATAATATTAATTCCTATATGATGTTTACATTTAGTCTTATAACATCAATGATGCTGTATTTCTGTACAAATTTTCCAAATTTCTATGTTTTGGGAACAAGCAAAAAAATAATCATGTATTCAGTAATATATTGTAGAACTTCTTCTTCTACATATTCTAATTAGTATACGCTTTGCCAGCTTGACAATGTGTTAGAGACTTGCTACTAGAACCAAATTTGGGGATAGGGTTGGATGATCTCGCAATAGAATAGAAATATCTTAGAAATAGTCTGCATATTCTTGATATGAATACTGACAAAAATAAAATCTACGTATTGACAAATCAATTACTTCTTTCAATAATAAAGCAACACAAAAAAGGTAAATTCAAACAGTTTGAAGTAAAAATATGTATACGTTGTAGCGTCACTCTTCCTGTAGAGTTGTAAAACAAACCTTCAATTCCAATGGACCAGGACTTATTTGCAAAACAGAATTCTTGACCATTGCTGACAGATTATTTTGGCACAATTATTTCACAGCAATAATCATATGAAACAATAGACTTCAAAAATGTCCATTGAAACCGAAATTGGCCGAGGTAGTTGCGACACATCTGTTATAAAAGGCAATAAAGTAGTTGCTGTTCTTTGATACGAAAACAAATTTTAAATTGAAGTAAGACGATGAGACAAAAAATGTTTCGGTAGTGTAAAACGTTCATATAAACTGTCCATTGGAGGAAGTGGATAAAAATGATGCTCTGATCACCCTCTACTACATGTTCGTTCATTACTTCGACTCGTCTATTTACAACCCGTGGTTAGAATATTAGCGCGGTGTAATTTGGAGTGACCTACAATCTTATATGGATTTATTTCAGTTTACTATGACAGTTCCAGAATGCTCATCTTTTTCTGGATACCACAATCTGCGACCCCAAGTCCTAGTAACCAACCCATTCTTACGAAACGTCAGAAGCTATACGCATTCTCTCTAGATGATGTAAGATATAACAATGGACACTGGCCAATACGTAGAGATGGACATGAACAGTGCTGCAAAGTAAATTCTTGAAGTTATTCTAGAATTCATCGCGGGAATGCCATGTTTGCCTTGGTTAACAAAATCTAAAAGTTGTTCGAAAAAATTTTAGTTAAATCAATTTGAGTGTTTCATTTTTGTTATTATGTCCTGGTTTCTACGTTTATGATGGAAACTCGTTTAAATTTTGTAGGGGAGTTCTTATGGTAGTTACACAACTACTATTTTACATTAAATTTTTTTGGGTTTAAAAATCAGAGATAAATCGGCTAAAGCTATATTTTTCACCAAACAAATATCGCTTATGAAGAATATTAAAGCGCTACGTACTTTTGCTGTCGAATTTCACTTTTTAACATTTACCGCAATTATAATAGGAAAATAGGGAAAAATGGACAGATAGACAAATGGAAATCAGATGTATGGACTGAAACATAACAAGATATGTTACATTCCATTTATTTTTGTATTACTAATAGTAACCACTGTAAAAGTTAAGTGTGTTTGCTTCGAGGACGTTTGCTTCATGAAGTACCATACATTTAGTTCTTTTACATAACTAGAAGATTTTGGTCAACTGTGCTATCAGAGAGAGAACTGAAACTCTTTATTTTCTATTTTTGAGTTTAACTTTTTCGCAACCAAACCTACTACTTGCACAAAATATAATGTTTTAGATCAGCACCAGATATGCGGCGGCGACGGGTAACCGAACACATCGGCTCCGTCACACTATATAAATTTCTTACTGTTAAGTGGATAAAAATTTATAAAAAATTGCATGTGAGTAGAGTAGATACCAGTGAACAAAGTACAGCAGACACTGCTAAGAAACTGATTATTTTTATTGTTACGAATGTTATAACCTCAACAACGCAGAAAAAGGCGTTTGTATAAAACTCGCACGGGTACCCCATATCGGCTGATGCGAGGTCGAGCCGGACTGTTAAGCCAACAATAAAAATTGGTGCGGCAAAAATAGTATCATAAATAACAGTATTGGGCACAATTAAAAGTAAAATTATACACGGGCATAAATATTCAACACGAATAATTACAGTGATACAAAACTTACGAACGAAATAAAAATAGTTAAAACTAGTAAAAATAAAAATGGATATGGAGAGAATTGAAGCAATGTTTGCACTATAAATGAAAACACGAGCCAAACGAATAATAAGTTAGATAAGATAATTCAAGAATTAAATCAAGTTAAAGAGGAAAACACGAAACTAATGAAACAAGTGGCAGAACAAAACACCAGAATAGAAATGCTAGAAAGAGAAGTAAGAGGAAAAATCTGGTAATGAAGGGTATTAAAGAAGAAACAAACGAGGACGAAGAAATAACTAGAAGAAAAGCATGTGCAGTAATAGATAAAATAGGAGTAACCCTAGATAGAAAAGTCGATATAGATGAGATAAAAGATTAGGAAAACCCATGGACGGAAAAACAAGGCAATATTAGTAAAACTAACAAAGACGAGTACTAAGCAAGAGATAATACGAAACGCAAAAACCTAAAAGGATCAGACATCTGGATAAATGAAGATTATACGAAAAGGTCCAAGAAGAAAGAAGAAGACTAATACCTTTGCTAAAAGAAGCCAGAGAAAAGGACAAACGGCATATTTAAGTTACGATAAATTAAAGATATACAACAAAATGGTTACACATAAAGAAATACAACAAGAAAGTCTAGTAGAATCCGCAGGGAGACAAAATACTAACTACAAGAGAACAGTAGCTGAGAGATCCCTGATGGGCAAAATTTTACGGAACAAATGAGAAAATAACACGCACAACCTGGAGAAAAACTAAAAGCGAAGATAAGAACATGGGACCGATCTATGGATAACGAACAAGGCAATGAAAAGGACTGAGAGATGGAAAATAGGAACATGGAACACAAGAAGTATAGCAGGAAAGGAACATGAATTAGATGAAGAATTTAACAAAGCAAGACTACACATTTTAGGAATAACTGAAACTAAAAGAAAGGGAGTGAGAGATAATTCTGCCAAGTGAAACCTACTAATATATACAGGAGTCGAACGAAATCAGAGAGCAAGAGAGGGAGTAGGCTGTATAGTTAAAAAGGAAATAACTAAATATATTACGAAATCGGTAGCAATTACAGAACGATTACTTATGATAGAGATACAAGTGGGTAACACAGTTAAAAGCACGATGATATGGGACATCGAAGAAGAAAATAGGGAAGAAGAAGAAGATGTGGAACAAGGGAGAACATTTAGTCTGGAAGAAGTAGGAGAAGCTATAAAGAAGCTTAAGAGATGCAAAGCACCAGGCTATGGTAATATAACAATAGAAATGTTAAAGCTACTAGGGCCCAACGGTCTAGAGGTATTGACAACATTGATTAACAAAATTGCAGAAGAAAACAAAATGGAATGGGAAATTGGTATAATATTACCACTATACAAGTCCGGAAATAAGAAAGACTGCAATAACTATAGAGGGCTAACACTACTCAACAATGCATATAAAGTGTACGAGAGACTACTAGACGACAAATTGCCAAAACAGAAGACCAAATGGAAGAATCACAAAAAGTGGTTTTAGAAGAGGGAGAGGAATACAGGACCACATATTCACAATAAAACAGGTGATAGAGAAATTCCACAGCAATGACATATATGTGGCGTTTATCGATATTAAAAAAGCCTTCGACAGCATACCAAGAAGAGTTATATGGAATAGACTTAAGAAAACAGGAATTGGAAACAGACTGCGAAGCAATATAGCTAGTTTATACAATAAAACTCGAAATCAGGTCAGAACAAATAATATGCAGTCAGACGAATTTGTAACAAAAGAAGGCGTGAGACAAGGGGAAGTATTAAGCCCAACACTCTTTAATATTGTATTAGATGAAATAATAAAATAAGTTAAACATTAAGTTAAGAAACTGTTAGTGGGCTATAGAAATTTGGAACCGGTATATATAACAGAATGTGCATTCGCGAATGATCTGATGATCTGTGCAAAAAGCCAGGAAGAATTGCAAAGAAACTTAGAACTGTGGAACACAGCACTACAAAAACGAAAACTAATGATAAATACTAATAAGACCAAAGTGATGATACTAGGAAAAAACAATAGACAATAGACAAATAAAAATACAACTTAATAATAAAGAGATCGAACAAGTAGACAGTTTTAAGTATCTGGGAATACCAATACATAAAGATGGGAAAAACGAATCGAAAATAAATAGCAGAATTGAAAGTGCTAATAAAGTGTATTACGCCCTAAACAATGCTTTAATTAGGAAAAAAGAGATAAGCAATACAACAAAGCTAACAGTATACAACACGATATTCAAGCCGATATTGATGTTTGGTTGCGAAAGCTGGACGCTCACGAAAAGACAAGAAAATAAGATACAAGCATGTGAGATGAAATTCCTGAGAGGAATCATGGGTGTAACTAAAAGAGATAGACTAAGAAATGAAGAAATACGAACGGCGCTAAAAGTTGAACCAATAAAGAAGGGCATAGAAAGACAACAGATGAGATGGTTTGGACACTTGATCAGAATGGGGAATAACAGACAAACAAAAATAATTTGGCAAACCAAAACAATAAGGAAAAGAACAAGAGGAAGCCAAGAAGGAGATGGGATGAGACAATAGCGGAGTCCTAAAGAGGAAGAATCGAAACTGGCAAGAGGCCAAAACATTGGCACAGAACAAAAGGAATGGGCAAGGTTCGTACGTACATAACAAATACACAATAAAAGAGAGAATAATCAATGTAGTGAAGCGTGTGAGTGAACTATAGATTGGTGCAGTTAAGAATGACTGAAGATCGTCATACGAAACATAGTGTAGTGTAATGCAAGTGAAGTAAATAGAATACCAGATAGACAAGAACAACTTGCATAGGAACTGTAAGATAAAATGTATTGAAACATTTATTTAATTAATTTGGTTTATTTGACAATTTAAACTATATTAGAATGTAAATTGATTTCACGGAAATGTAAATGTATGTAAGCTTACAAACACCCTACACCGTAAGGTAAATGGGTTAAGATTATATGCATATATATGTAGATCAGCACCAGCCTTGATATAAAATTGATACTGAAAGACGCATATGAAGGTTAGTATCAAAACCAGTGTTTGTTTAATTAAAACTATTTTTCAGCAGTGATTTTGCAGGCAAACAAAACACATACTTATTTAAATACATAAATGTTGGCGTAACTCTCCATGTACCTTTTTAATTATGTTTTTGTCAACAGATGTATTTTTAACTTTCCTTTTATCATGATAAGTTCATAACATAATTAATGTTATATATCCCAAAGCAAATGTTATACATTTTATTTATTATTCATGTTTTCTGTTTTCAGTTAGTAAACTTAAACATTAGATTTTATGAAATTTCATTGCGCACTAGTAAAAGGTGAGCCTGCCACACTTCCTAAAATTTGTGTCATCATTGTGTAACGGTCACGGAAAGTAAACTAAAAAATTAAAATTTAATATAATGGGGAAACGAATTACAAAAATTTTAAAGATTGCATTACACAAGAAAATAATTATAGAAACGATTTCAGCGCTACATGTTTTAGTTTGACTTTTGTTGCCATTACGAGTAAACTACTCAGGTTACAAAAAATTTTGATACATTAAAGAATAGTTTAATTGTCTTTAAACAAAATATAGCACAAAAAATGTACATTTATTACAAAATTCAGCCATGCATTTACTGTGCAGTTATTTTCATGTAGCAATTCAGAGAGTGTTTAATATCCTTTGTTGTGAGTTTAGATATTCTGGTGTAGAAATAGCTTAGCCATAAACAAGAATTTAATGTACAAGCAGATTCTACCACACCAGGAAGCGAAAGTTGTTGGTCATTTTGCTGTCAATGCATTTTTACATATGTGGAGCATTGCGGAATGTGCATTTAAACAAATTTCTATTGTGTTTCAGTTTGCAAAAAGGTAAGTTCTAAGTTTCTTATAAATCCCCATACATTTTTTACATTTCCTCACTTCTCTAAATTTAATTGGGTTGCTTTAAAATTTTCGATTTGATGCACACACAAGCTTAAAACAAATAGTGTAAACTTTGTTGTGGTTACATAAACAACTGGTGGTCATTAATAGCTATATTAAAACAGTGAAAACCTTTATATTTAGCTTTTATGGAAGAGAACGATTGCAAAAATTGTGTGGCTATTACAACACTTGCATAAAAACCAAAAGATGCGATTTCTTAGACCTTTCCGAAAGTTCCGGCGATTTATCCACACTAAAATTGTGAATGACCGACCCAGAAAGTACTAAAAATTATATTTTTATGAAATAAGTGGTGCCTCGTGTGTACCAAATATAGAACATTAACTAGTGAAGTGATCGTTTCAAAAATACTTAGCTTATTAAAAAGTGAATTGGATTTGAAATCTTACAGGCGCCATAAAGGCTATTTGCTCATAGCAGAGTAAAGCGACAAAAACTTAAAGAGAAGTTTTTAATACTTATGTGCCACAAAACTTTAAGGGTGCAAGAAAAGACGATGAAAATATATGCTAAAGATAATCACCACATGCCCATTAAGTCTATATCAATAAATTAACTAGTGTCATCTGAAAACTGCCCAAAATTTTCTGAAATAGTTCAACCATGCTCGAACAATACCTAATACTCCGATTCTCCTTCTCCTAAGCCCAATTAATTATGTAATTAATTAAATCCATTTTTGGATGCAGGCCTTCCCTAACTCCTTCCACCTATCACGATTTTGTGCGATTTGGATCCACTTTAGTCCAGCTGTACGTTTAAAATCATCATACCAACGCATAGGTGGTCGTCCTCTTCCTCTCTTATGTTCGTACGGTCTCCATTCAATTATTTTACGGTTCCATCTATTTTTGTCACTTCTCGCCACGTGTCCTGCGTAACTCCATTTTAATTGGGCAATCTTAACACCAATGTCTGTCACTTTTGTAATTGATCTTATTCTGTCATTCCTAACTTTATCTCTCCTTGTTATATTTAACATTGCTCTCTCCATTCCCCTTTGTGCTATTCTCATTGATTCTATGTTGCTTTTTGTTGTTGCCCAATTCTCTACTCCATATGTCATGGCCGGTAAAATACATTGTTCGAATACTTTTGTTTTCAGGCGTTGATCTATTTTTGTGTTTTTCAAAATGAAGGATAGTCTTCCAAATGCGATCCATCCACTTTTTACTACTCGTTCAATTTGAGAATCGTCAATTCTAATTTCTACATCTGGACAAGGGTGCATTACTTTTGTTTTTCTTAAATTCATTTTTTAATCCCATTTTGTTTGACTCTATTTAGATCAATGATCATTTCTTTCAAGTCTTCTAAATTTTCCCGAGTAGTATGATATCATCAGCATAGCGTAGGTTAGTAAGCCGCTCTCCGTTTACATTTACTCCTTTATCTGGCCATTCTATCTTCTTGAATACGTCCTCCAGTGTTAGGGTAAAGAGTTTCGGCGACAGTGTATCATCCTGTCGCACTCCTCTGCAAGTGGTACTGGGTTAGTTTTCGCGTGTAATGTATATGTTGCTGTGACTCCCTCGTTTAGTTGTTGTATGAGTTGTATGTATCTTTGATCTATTCGACTGTTTGCTAATGCTCTATATATTGTCCAGTGTTCAATGGTATCAAACGCCTTTTCATAATCTACAAAGGCCATGCATACGGGGAATCCATATTCGTTTGATTTTTCGATGATTATTTTTATTGTTAATAGGTGGTCTCTAGTGCTGTACTCCTTCCTGAATCCCGCCTGTTCCCGAGGTTGATACTCATCCAGCTTTCTTCCTAGTCTAGGAAGACTAGGATACTCCGATTATAATGCCTAAAAGAAGTCCCAATTAAAAGATCTTCACTACATTCAATAATGAACACAGATTTTGAACTCTTCGCCTACAAGATCTAAAGACAAAGAATAATCTGCCGACGTAAATCCTTATGATTACTCTTTATGAGATTTAATCAATGATATTGTTTACCTTCCTAGTCGAAGAAAGCCTGTTAATCTCGAAATACCTAAACAGTAAATCACAGCAATAGCGGATTCGATTTCAGATAAAAGAGACAGGAAATCATTGATCACTTTTTAAAGCACTTGACAAATTAATATAGAAGCACACCAGTTCTTTGCCGTCTTTGAAAAAGCAAGTGATAACTTAAAAGAAAAAGTTTTGAGGACCATAACGGAACCAAAAGCTAAAAAGCACTATATTATTTTTGATATGTTTGACTAACTGTCTGGATGTCTACACAAGATATTTCCCGATCACGTAACGGATTTTTATCAAATTTGGATTTCTTAGGCCAAGCATTCAGGTCTATCTGTTTCTCATGCGCGTTTGATGCCTTAAATCAAAAGGAACAACTTCTTTAATATTATGTATGCTCGTCCAGATCCCTGCTTATCAGCGCAGTACTTCCCATAAGCGATAATCAATTTTCACCAAATGGTTAACTTGCTTCTAAGTTTTCAGTTCTCACATTTCTACCTAACTGATTTTTTATTGACGTATTCAGATTTTACTATTATATTTTTCATGTATTGGCACTATTTTTTTATTTTGTAATCGATGTGTAGATTTTACTGAATTCTATATTTTACATAGTGATCTTTCACTTTATAAGCTTATTTTAAATATTGTTATGGTATTAAATGCCCCCCTCCCCATTGATTTGACTATTTTAAACATTCCTTACTTGTTCTAAACTGAAATTCAATCCCCATACTTTTACTTTTTTGGATTTCTTCGAATATTGGTGATTATAATATTTCCAATGCGGTATGAAGCTTGCAATAATTTTTGCTGGTGATAGTACCACATCAAAAAAGAAACTCATAACGGTGTTAAACATATAGTATAACACCTCAAACAAGACTAATAAAAAAAATAATAAACTAAGGCGAAGTGCATTGATAATGACGAGATAATATCTCTATGAAAAATGCCTTACCGATGTAGGTGGTAGTAGATAAAAGAGAATAATTAAGTGACGAGTTTCAAATTTACATCGGCTAGATCTGTATGGTTTAGATCCTAATTGACTACAATTTTCAAGTAAGTAGATCTGAAGCAAAACTACTCCCTTAATGTATTCATTCTTATGTTTACTACGAGGAATTGCCCGCCAAAAGGTATTTTTGGCGTCCTAGGCTGACAATTTTTCACCCGCTTTTCTCAAATTTTTGTAAGATGGGAAAGTGGAACAATTTATTTACAAATGATAACAGTGGGATAAGTCGGAGCGGTGACCTTACGATAGTAAGATACGTAAAACGATCCTGAAGATAGGCAACCAAACGTACACTCAGAGCTACGCCACGCCCCATTTTATATCAGCTGTCTTTGCTTACTTTCTGTTCAAATGTATAGTAAACTCTTTCCTATATTTGTGAAAAGTGTCCTGTCGAAATCTAATTAGAATATCTTACATGTCCCTGAACACTGAACAACAATTCAACAAAATGCAGTAATATGATATGCAGCTACGTAATTACTGTGTAATGGAAATGGCCATGCAGAGAGATGCTTCCTTTTAACGCAATTAACGTTTTATTCATGGTTTGTAAAAGCCATGTGACCGACATGTACATAGCTAGCGTTATTCCCTTTAGCCAGTTCCAAATTCCACCAACAACTCTTAAATACACAAAATCATTTAATATACACAAGTCATTTGAGTATAATCGTGTCACTGTGCTGCATTCAAAAGATTTTATAAAAAAAAACACAAAAAAAGACATCAAAAAAGGATTGCTTTAAAACCAGAGCTTTCAGTTTTGCAGAAAATCGTTCAATTGAGTCCTCCGAATTTATGGAAATAATGTAACTTCAGCTGTCTTAAAATCCTTGCTTAGTTCTATATTTCCTTTCTAAAGCCACAAAGCATAAATTAAGAAATAATCTAATAATTTTGGAGCGTTTTTAATCTGACATTAAAAATGTTATAATAACGTGGCTAAACAATTTTAATATGATCCGAAAACTAGAAGCAGGCGCTTGGAAAATTTTCTAAATAAGCCCCGGTTGTTCCGACTATCTTCACCATACCCCAGCAATTTTATATCTTAAAACCGAGTCGTCGCATAGTGAAGACCTTAGGATGAGTAAGATCAAAGAAGGACCGTGAAGACCTCAACTAGAATCTAGATTAAATTGGCCACTAATGTCTAGGATTTCTAGCTAACAGTCTTTTGTACTCTTGCTGGTTATCAGAATGAACCATTGCACTTGACGATTCTGGTATATTGTCTCTTTCAAGTCTAAAAGACCTTTCCTTTTTCTGTAGAGAGATTTAAACATAAAAGGCAAAATTTCAAATTTATTACTAAAAGTTTGGCTTACTACTGTTATAAGCAGGAACCAACTCATCCATCTATTCGATTTTACAATTAGCAGAATAGTCTAGTAGGTTAAATATTTTTCCAAGAAAATGCGCAGGGTAACAGCATATATCGAAAAGGTAGGAAGAAAAATGTCTTAATACAAATTCCAAAAAACCTTTGGTGAAGCGTGATCTCAAGAAACCTTTTTTTTTGTAATATATTTCGGGGCCTTAGTTATAGTTCGAAGTGTCTTGGATCGGGAGCTTTCAAGAATGGCTATGTTGGAGACGGATGAGGTTCCCCATAGCTGAATACCATCGCTTTGTAGAGTAGCAGTTTATGGTCCAGCGAAAGAGGAGAATTTCTTTCTAGTAACCAATAATGTTTACTAAACTTAAGGTTTATTTTTTTTCTATTTTTCCATATATGCCTTCTCCACGTAAGACCTTTGTCTAGATGCATTCCTAGATATCTAACTGACAAGAAACATTAAATGTATAAAAAGTTGGTCAAATACTTTCTTTCTATCTTAGTCAGCTGTACAACTAAATCTCTAAGTTTACCATTACCCAGATTATTGTACTCAAAAAATCCCCAAAAAGATATCTTAGACAACGAGATTTATGTTCTTTAAGATCCTTATGGCTGTCTGATAAACATTCATAAAGACGAGGAATATGCAAAGGTTACACGTAAATTTTTAAAAAAGATTCGTCTGGCAAGTAACCGATAAGAACCATTCATTGTCAAATCTTCTACGATTTATATCGTCATAAAATCTTCCAGGTGCTTTTCTAAGTGGTAGATTAATGATAATTGTAGAATAACAAGACCGCATTGTAGGAAATGTGTTCCAGTGTAGTCCAAAACAAAACTCCTACTCTTCGAGTTTAAATAGTTGTATGGAACTGGACAGGTCCCCTGGCCGAGACAGACACCGCCTCGGATTGGAAATTCGAGTCTTTTCTGATTATATGCAAACTTCGTTTCGTTCAAAAGTTTACAGAAATAAGTTCAGCAACTTTTAATCGATATACATTTTTGAGAAGGAGGCAAATAATACGAATATTCTCTTCAGTCACGCTGGTCTCCATTTCAACTGTTTGTTGTCCTTCAAAAAATGTACAAACACCTATTCGGGTAAGTCTTCTTAGGGGCGTTTTCTCTTTTAAGTTTTCTTAAAATATTGGGCGTTTTTTGCCCTCTATCGTGATTAACTTGATAATAACTCCTTAGGTAACGAACCAGGGTACTTCTCATCTTAATGCTGAGGTACCTTAAAGAAAAATTCATTTCGGGCATTGCTATTTACAACGCACCAAAACCATGCTCCTCTCTGTTCACTTCACGGACATTCCAGTTTATATCTGGCTTACCCACATATTAGAGAAGATGTTATGTTCTGATTTAACACAATACTATGCGTTCATTGCAGCCGTATGTTTGAAATGTAAAATAGGTATTTCCTAGATTTATAAAATCGAATAAAATTGGGCACCGCACAAGAAAAGACAAGCTAAATAAAAGAGTAAAAAAAGAAAAAAACATTTTACCTGCTTCCAAGTGAATATGAAATATATGAAATCTAGCCACTCCTCCATTATATAGTTACCCTAACAATGTTTCAGTTGATTATCGTATTTTTTCGTTTGCAATAATTTGTTAAATTTTTTAACCACCGAAGACAGTGTACTTAGATTTATCTGTTTAAAAAAATTTGATAGTGAATGAAATTAGACAATAAATTATTCAAATTTCTTTTCGTATTTCTTGTTATTCTAATGTTTTTGAGACAATAGGATTTATCATAAAATTCATCGTCTTTCTAAACGCGCCATTGTATGTATTTGGATTAAAGCTTTATCGCCGGTAGTATTTTATCTCTTCTTCTCTTCTTCTTCGGTTTATAACCAAAAGGGTTTTCCGTTTTTTGTTTTCATATGTCCCTATCCAATCAGTCTCCTTCTATCAAATCTTTTTCTTCTGTTATCTTTCTTATATATGTTTCCCAATTCAAGGATGGTCGCCCTCATTTACCTCTTGGAGACCATTCTGTAATTTTCCTTGGCCATCCATCTTCAGGTATTCGTTGTACGTGACCGTACTAACGTAGTGCTGAATTTTCTAAACTGTTATTAACTGGGTTACTTTCAGGCTTTATCATATTACTACTGTTCTTATCCTATCTCTTCTGGCAGTTTTTAGACATCTTCTTAAGTAATCAAATTCTACTGCTCTAATTCTATCTCGAACATATTTCGTCATTGGTCATAATTCTGCTCCAGAGAGTGTGATACTCTCTACTATATTATAAAACTTCATTTTCTTTGTGTGTTTACTTAAGTTGTCACTCCATAGCAGTCCATGTAGATTACTTGTTGTATTTTGAAGATATCCTTCTCATACCTGCCATCTGAGCTTATAGTCGTTCCTAAGTAAGCAAAATTGTTGCAGGGTTTAATATCCTGTCCGTCAAAATTTGAGTTTCCTGTCACTCTTCCCATATACATGTATTCTGTTTTTTTGAAATTAATCTTAAATCCCATAAATTCCATATCTTCCTCATCCTTTATTGTTGCGATTGCTTTTATATTTAAAAGTTAATTTGAAAATCAGTCAGAACGTTTTTTGTGAAAAAACTTCAATGGTTTATACTTCAAAAGGTTTATAAACATTTAAAGTCTATGCGCTAGTATACATTTGTTATTATATACGATGATTCAAAATAATAGACTCAATTTTGTAAGTCTACAATTCAAAGTTAATACTAATGACAAATATGATGTAAATTATATTTTATTGTACGCACATTCAAGTTTACAAATGTCCAATAACACTACCCCCCCCCCCCTCAACGGGTGTAGTACCCATTACACATAGAATTCATCTCACATATGATGTATAATATCTTGCGTCACTGAGTTCATTGTAGCTGCGATACAATTTCTTAGGTCGTTGTTGGTAGAGGAGATACATAAACTGATTATCTTATGAACCCCTACAAGAAAACGTCACAAAGTGTGAGATCGGGAGATTTCGGGGGGCAGACCGTAAGTGCCAAGTCTTCGGTCTCCAGTATCTATGCTACCTACACATTGTTGAGGTATAGATTCATTCAGAAAACGTCGAACACCCCGGTGCCAATGGGGTGGAACTCCGTCTTGTTGGAAAATACAGTTTTCTGGATCTTCATTCATTTGAAGAAAAAGCCAATTTTGCAACATCGCGAGATACGTTAGCCCAGTAACTGTGTCCGTAAACTTTTGTTCTATGCCGTAGAACACATTTCTGAAGAGTCCCTTTGATGTTTCAGTGTTGGTTTGTCACTAAAAATTAAACGCCACAGAAAAATTTTATCGTCCATCTTACCGAGAAAATTCTATACGCTTTGGCTTATCGTTTACGCGAAGAGCCTAAACCAGTTATAGGTGGTATGATTAGAAAATTAATCGGCGCTTCTTTGTGGCAGTCTTTGCTCACTCTACGCGTCGACTTCATTGGACTACGTTCTACACTCTCTTGAATTCGTCCTACATTCTCCTCGGATACGCGCGGTAGGTTCTTTACGCAAAGCTACTTTGATCAAATTGATGATTTCAACGACAAATGCTCTTTCTCGTTGTAATGAGGATGAAATTCATATTGATTTTGTTTTGCCGGACACACGAATACAAAAAAAAACCTTGTGCTACACTGTAGTCATCTCGTTCATAACTAACGGTAGTATTCAAAACTTCAGAACATTCTCTTTGAAATGTTACGTGAATCATTCACCTATAATACATAGTTCAAGAAATATAGCCGTATGATATCGAGTCCATCATTTTAAAGCACTCTCTATTTCAGTTTTGCTGTAGAATAAGTTGTTCCTCCTATTATCTTCCTCGATTTACTTCAGCAGCTTTATTCCCGCATTTCTCCCCCGTGTCAAAAATTCAAAACCCGAAATAAAACTTTCTAAATCAGAAACTTGGAATTTTCCCGCAACCCGTAGTTCAAAGCTGTTTGTATGTATTCCACGTAGCCGAGGAGAACGAAAGAGAAAACTTTCAGGGAAATTCATGGCTATTGCTGGTCGCGCCTAAATGCCACCTTGGATGCGCGCTTTTTGAGAAGCCCGCATCGGCGGCTGTATTTGGCACGGGCTTTCTGCTGCATGACCTTGTTCTGCATGAGTCACGGACAGCCCTGTCGCTGCAGCTGTGCACATGGGCCCGTAAGTGCAATCGAGTTGGGCCGGGGCGAGCCATTATTCCGCACGGAATTGAAACGCGGGCTATTAATAAATAATGGGGCTTTGGTTCGGCAGCGACAGTTTACGGCCCTAGGATCGGCCGATCTGCGGTGCAGCCATGGCCGCGGCTCCACTTCCAGTCCGACTCCAGCGCCTCCAAAGGTTTCCGACTTGCTCCTCACTTAAGTGCAATTTATAGTCGCATAATGAAATTCCTCCCGGGCGGAATACCGCGCGCCTCCCGAACTATTTCAGTTGGTAATTGCAGGCGAGAGTGGAGCGCCGCTCCCGATTTTTCCTGTTGGGCGCGGGATCAAGGACGAAACGCGCTACAGGCATTAACAGCCTAAAGCTGGATTAACGCGACGGCTGGCTGCAAAGCACAAATGCAAATGAATAATTCATGCCTATATTTTCCGCGGACTAACTTTGGCGATAGCCGAACAAGTGCACAATAAAGACGCCATTAACTAATAACGATTCGCCGATAAATTGCTTAATGGTTCTGTTTCACTGTCAATTAAGCTCTGGCGTTATCTTTCCGCCCCGCTGGAGATTATGTGCTTTTTAAGAATAAATTTTTATGTGCCCTGTCAGGCATTTAGCCACCCATCAGCTCGTCCTTAAAAGAAAAATACGATCGCGGTGAAATTTAATGATTGAATATTAAGGAAGTATGCAGTTGGTTAGCAATCCATGAATTACGTGCTTTTATGTGTTAAAGTGCTGACATTTAACTTTCTGAATGTCATGATTGAACATGAGTAGCGTTTGAGATGATTATCACCAATGAGTTTATTCCATTTCAAGAAATTTGTGCAGAAATTCTTTTACCTACTTATGGCGGAAAAAGGAAGGACAGTGGGTACACTTACAACAAATAGAGTAATAAGTCGGTTATAGTCGGACAACAGACACCTTGAAGAGTTTTGTAGAATTGTATTTTACTGCCATCGGCAAACGGTTTCTCGAGCAAGACTTTAAGGGTTTGTATACAAAATCTTTTTGGTTTTCTATCCTCTGAATTTAACTAAGTACTTTTCTGAACTTCATATTAAAAAAAAAACTTATAACATTATGAGATCTAAAAAGTGTTAAATGTTAAGAGCAAGAAATAATAGCTAAGGTAGAGAGTGATTAGAAGATCTCTGATATTGCTAGGTAGTATGGCTCAAACAGGTCTACAGTAGGCGCAGTCTGAAATGATATCTGGCAATAACATACGGCAATGTTCAGAGCAGATAAAAAATAAGCTGAGAAGTTCTGTCTCAAATCTCAAGAATATATTTAAAAATAAGGATATTGTTTTACGCTAGTAGTGGTATAAAATTTAAACTGCTTTTTGCTTATCACTTTGAGAACCCTAAAGTATTAAAAATTCCATAATTAAAAAAAGACTGCGTGCGATGTGGAGATCAAATGCAACAGTTTGATATACGCAGATCCCTTTCAAATAATCGCCGTTTAATGTTTGTGCTCCAAGCATCAGGAATTATCATATTGAGACTAATGAATTGGCGTTGAAAGCACCGCGACTATTGGACAATGTACCTGGACACCCAAAAGATCTTGAAGATAATTAGCTAGAAAACTTTCCCTAGTTGATAGTTTAGTTTCTGCCTCCAAATACCACTTCGTTGATTCAGCCAATGGACCAAAAGATTATTGCGGGTTTCAAGAAATTTATACTTCCGTTTTCCTTAACGATGACATTAAAAACTTTTTTAAGCTATCCGGCGTAGTTGAAGTCACTCGACGACCGCTGCATCTTGCGATCAGGAAGACAGAGATGATGTCCCTGAAATTATGGATGAAATTGTGATATCTGCTACATATTTGGAGTTGGAGGTGAAGGAAGGCGATATTGAAGAGCTCATAATGGAACATAAAAATTGTTGGATAACAAAATTCAAAAACTATTGAATGGGAAACACCAAGAAACTCAGCACACGTATTTTCTGAAAAAGAAGAAGACGAAAGAGGAATAATGCCGACATCTGCTATTAAAGATCTATTAAAGGATGTCAAAACAACGGCATCTAAACCAGGTCGAAGTCAATAGGCTTGTGTATCTCTACGGTTGTGCGCTTAATTACTTCCGGAAAGTCCTGAAGAAAAAAAAGCAATCGATATTGGACAGACGGTTTAACGCCTCATAAACAAAAATAACAATACTGTGTATGTACGCATTATTGTTATTGCATATAAATAAATCTAGTGCAAAATCACATCATCATCATCATCACACAGCCATTGAAGTCCACTGCAGGGTTCAGGCCTCCATTGAATTGCAAAATGCAATGGAAATTTGGCAATTAAACGCCACGCTTGCTGAGCGGGTTAGCGAATGGATAGGGTATATGGAGGATTAGATTATAGGTAGGATTAAGGTTAGGACACGATCTACCCGCTATCCATAATCTCATAAATTGTTTATTTTTTTTGGATCTCCAGAACGAATTGATCAAATTCTCATAAAATTCTAGGTAAATTCATGTTAAGGAATAATTCGGGCAGCGAACATAGACTTTGAACGAATCATCAATTCTATGGAAGATTAGTTCTAGGTAACATTAAAATTGAAACGGGCTCAAATGCAGGTAATACTGAAAGAAAAATACTGCCCAAATATAAACAAAACTTTGGGTGTAATTTTCTGTTATCCTTTAGAAAACATTTAGAAGCAAGCCAGAAGGTTCCTCACGAGCCTGCTGACGACTACTTAAACTGACGTGCAAATAATAGATTTCAGCTAAATCATCGTGAGTGATAAATATTGGATCTTTCATCTCAAACAGATTTTGAGTATCGACAAACCTAGACAGGTATTGTAAATAGTGTTCTTTTAATACCAAAAGAAATAATCACAATAGACCGCTACTAATAACTAGATTTAAGTGACACTAATAGTCATCTTACCATACGTAGAATTGACACTTAAATAGAATCTTGTTTAATACACTCTATATGCAAGGTAAATGTTAACTATACGGACAAACTCCAGAAAGTGATTCCTGATAGAAAAAGCAATAAAGAAGCTAATATAATTATATATCAAAAATTTTGTGCTCCATACAAGATCAAAAAACTGTTCTTCATAACGCTGGTCTTATGTAAGAACAATAACATCAGTTATAGTGTGTTTGCAGATTTCTTTTCCCCTGCGAATCCGGTCCTGAGTGAACGTAAGTTCTGAAATGTTAAAATGACTCGCATTAAAGCGGGTAAAGTAAATATAATTTATACGTATAGATAAACAAATAATAAAACAGAAAACTCAGAGAAATTTGTTTTCTGAAAAGAAGACGAAAGAGAACCAATGCTGAAATTTGCTATTAAAGATCTTTTGAAGAAGTGAGAATGGCACCGAAACAACGTTCAGGTCAACGGTCTTGGTGAGCTCTACAACGACTATACTATACTGACAAAGATAAAAAAACAATCAGCATTGGACAGTTTTTTTAACGTCGAAAAAACAAGACCGATAAAAATGCAAGACTGTGTGTGTGTATATTGTTGTTATTGGATATAAATAAACGTAGTAAGAAACTATATAATATTTGTTTTGGATCTCCAGATCGAATTAATTAAATTCCTATAAAAATCTATGGTAAATCTATGAATGGTTATAAACAATTCAGGTGGTGAACATCATCTTCGAATGGATTATGTTTTATAACCGATTACCCATTCTCTTGAAGGTTCTGGCATTACTGAAATAAGAATACTGCACAAACAGAAACAAAACGTTCGGTGCAGTTTGCTGTTATCTTTGAGAAAATATTTAGAATCAAGGCAAATGGTTCCTTAAGAGCCCGGTGGTCACTACATGAAACAGCGCGTAGATAGCAGATTTGAGCCAAATCATCATACCAAAATAGTTTTCACCTGTATCTGACAGGACTATATAGATAATCTGAGCCTTTAAAATTAAGAGAGAACCATAACAGACAGCTAGCAATAAATAAAAAAAAATAGTATTTTATTTTTTGCTTAAATCAATAGTTAAACTATTTAAAAAATATTCTCAGGCCAAGTTCTTCAGGCCAATTAAAAGTACTTTTCAAGATAGAGATCAGAGAACAGGGATGCGTCAAGCAGGTATATACAAGATGTTATATTCTTTGTGTTCGCATCGTGCCATACTTAAAACTCTAACGAGAGCTCCAATTCAGTACTTGAAATTACCATATATATAGCTGCAGACATGTTCAATGAAGACTATGCAGCAATTGTAATGATGATCGAGTTACTGGAATTGAATATTAACAAGCAGTGCAAGATGTTCGCCGATTCGAGCAATCACAACCGAATCAAGGAGGATACCCGCGCCGGAGAAGCAGACCTAAAGAACCTTGTAGACTCAAATAAATTAAAAAAAAAGTTCTTTCGAAGAAGCGGAAGAACTACTATATGCAGCAGAAATTAAAATGAATTTTTCCGATCGAAAACTTCCAAGGGCATTTTCTTGAAATTTCATTTTGCAAATTGATGGACGCAATATTAAAAAACTATTCTTTATAATACTGAAAAACATCTCAAATAAGTTAAAAACATTAGTCAAAAATCCTTTTCAAACAAGAAGAAAAAACGTTTTCTTCAGAATCGTTAATGTTTCGTTTAACCTTGAAAAATTTTCTAATTCCACTTTTTTGGGTTCTTTCAGTTCATCGACGATGAAAATGTATGTAAAATAAAAATAATTTTGTTTCTTGAATCAGACAAGCATTAAAAAGGCCATCTTTTCCGCCAGCTCAACACTCTAACGGCGAGACCCTTCAACAGTCATCTACTAACTCGGCCATTTTGCGACAATTTTATAACAAAATATTTTTTGTGTTCTTCAAATGTGCGTTAAGATGTACCCTTGATTTTAGAGTTTCGTTGTTTCTTTTCTTTAAAAATATTGTCACAAAATATCTTTTTCAGCCATCTGAACCAGAGCACTGCCTGATTTGATGCTTCGTAATCATCTTGGAGTAAGTAAAATTCAGATTTAAATGGAACTTTGTTTAATATGCATATAAGGTAAATGTTAACTATAGGAACAAACTTTGGAAAGTAATTCCTAATAGAAAAAGCAACAAAAAATCTAATGCAATCGTATGTCAAAAATTGTATAGACAATAATACCATACTCTATAAAAATACGAAGTTAAGGTCTGCCTCTACGTTTCTTTTCTTCAGAAAATCTGTTCGTGTGTAAACGTACGTTCTGAAGTAATACTAGAATGGTCAGGTATTTAGAAAATAAGTAGAGATGATTTATAATATAATTATAAACCCATTAAAGTAGTGTGAGACAAGATCGTTTGATAATAGAAGCAAACATGAACGACGGGTGTATTATCTTCATACACCTGAATTGAAAAATGCGTTCTACATTGAGCATAACCCTTGTACAAGCTCCAGCAAGTAGTATTGCGTACACCAAGCGACTATGTTGAGTATGCTATGTAAAAACTGTCACCAATGTGTAAGACTATCCCAAACGGATTTCCTTCGAAGCAAATAGGATACTACCATTCTGTGTCAATACTCTTCACAGATCAAGAAACATTTGTTAGAGATGGCATCATCAACCTACACAACAGTCATCTGTGAGCAAGGCAGAATTCCCATGGAATGGCTAATGTTCAACATCAACAATGTCCCAATGACTCAGTGTATCTGTTATTCCTGCGGAGCACTCTGCCTTTCTTTCTTGAAGATACAATAGGTTATGTGAGAGAGCTCTAGGTTACTTCAGTATAAATGTTCATCAGAATCTCAATGAGAGCGTCGCCAATAGAAAAATCGGCCGGGATAATTCTGCTGCAGAGTTGGCCCGGTAAACAGCTTTGCTTTTACCTGTGAGGTCAATTAAAAAACGTTGTATTTGCCAAGTACGTGTCATTGCAGCCCGTGATTCTATTCGGATACAGCTTCAAATATTTGAGCAGGTGCCTCAATTCATGATGCGTTTGTGCTTTGTATTGAAACTAATGAAAGTCACTTTAAACAATTATCCAATTTATAAAAACTTCTTTGTTCTATTTTACAGCAGCTTGTAGATTAAGTATTTTTATCTATTCCAGGAGACGTCCGTAATAACCTGATACGGACTTTTTTTACCAAAGAAGGGGTCCAAGAAGGCAGAATTTTGATGCGTACGCCTTCAGTTCAACTCAACTCATCTTTAGCCATAAAAACCGATAAGCTTTAGCGTACATTCAAAACAAGTTCTTATGAATAAGAAAAAAATTAATAAACTCTTACGACAATAAGTACTGAAAAACAGAGTTTTATTTATATCAGCGATGATAATAATAACCACAAGTGATATATTGTTGATAACTTCTCTAATGTGTTATTTTTACTGCTGACCTGCAACTTTTAACCTTGCCCCATAAATAACAGAATTTTGAAGTGCCAGTTAAAATAGTAAAGGATACAAACAAGCAAAAAACAGGGCGACTGTATAAAAAATTGTTTTTCCAGCTCCCTTTTTATTTTCGAGTTGTATAGTGATCTAATATTGCGATGGCGGCGTTTCGGGGCCATAAAAGGTGTTTACCGGCACAGCGTTAGTTTTTCGTCTAAAACATTTTGTTCGAAACGCGAATAGCTTATAAAGAGCTCAAATAGAGCAACAATGTTTTGAAGATGCGCCAAACAGTTTATTATTTAATGTGAAACTTGGCTATATTCAGTTAAATTGATGTGATGAAAATTTACTAGAAGTTTTATGCACAATTCGCGTTTGGTTGGCAGATTTCTAGTTTATTAATAGAAACAAATTAAGCTCTAGCTGCTACAAATAACAGTGAAAGTCAACATTTTAGTAAGGTTTTGTGTCAAGTCTGGATGAAGTAAGTACAGTACCAAAAACTTATTACAATAATTTTTGCCAAAGAAAATTCTCTAAAGAACAAACATTGTAATTTTTAAGATTCTTGTCAAATAATCTCTATACGAACTCATTTCCTAGATATAGACAACCCAAGCAGATTAAAAGGACCTCACTAAGGTACTTTTCCATTTTTCAATAAAAATGCAAATTGCACACTTATTATATTGTTAAATTTCGTTTATTTTTGGTGCAGAAGAACTTAAGGTTTCTACAAAAAGTGCCGCCAGAAGATTTTGTAAAATAAATTTCTGCTTATTCTGTTACTATGAAACATTTCCAAAAGATTCATAATCTTTTACAATTGCATCGCAAAGATGCCTTCTAATTAAAATGTTATTGTGAAGTCATGAAAAATAAGCAAACGGGTGTTTTGCAACTGAAGCATTATTTATGTGTTTTGCAAACATAATTCAGATACTAGTAGCTGCAGTTGCTATTAATAGATTATATCAGTAAGAAAGTGTTATTATAAGTATCTGTAGAAGGATTATGCAAAAACGCTTAAATCAAATTAGGCCGGAGAGTTATTTTTTGGTGGTGTGCACTTACTGGCACTGCAAGGACTTATTGTGCTTACTTGTGCAACTTAAATACTAGAATGTCATATACATTCCTGAAAGAGGAGCATTGCCCGTGACTACTAGGTTACAAAAATCGACAACTAAAGCATTTTATAAGCATATAACCTCCTATACTCTGCATTGATTAATTGAAAACTGATTCTCACGTTACATTTAAATATGCTGAAATAGGTTTTTATAATACGGCGTTCCTATAAGTTCACCAGAAGTTATAATTGAAGAAAATTATTGACGTAAAAAAACTACATAGCAGGGGAAATACGTATATCTACGTGCACCCATATTTATGAGCTTAATGATTCTTCTTTTAAGTCGAGATGATTAGTTGTTCAAAATTGACAACAATTTTTTATGTATGAAATAATAGCTCAATGTTAAATTAGTGTTTGTTCAAATAATTCGCAGAAATGTGAGGTCAACAGTTTTCCATGAATCACAACGTAAGATATTCAGTAAAATCCTTGGTTTATTGCTTGAAATGTTTAAAAACCATTTCAAAATGCTACCTACTTATCAGTACATATGCACTGTAGTCATTAATGGAACCCAAAGTTGTACTTGCAAACACAAATTACTTGAAGATTCCTTATGGTGTTACACTCGTTAACATTGCTACTAGTAAGCTATTGCTCTCCATTTTTTAAGCTGAAAGCTTTCTTCGCTCCTGTGCTACAGTAGTCAGCCTTTTTTATCATAGCTGTGTATGTTTTTGAAGATAATTTACACCTTTTGCAATTTATTCGTCTTAAAAAGGTTCCTCGGACAATTTGTGATCCCGTACAGTGAGTCCTGATTTCAATTATGCATTAAGAATAATCAACTGATTAACAATAGGTAACTAAGGATTTTCTAAGCCGAAACTGTGGTTGTAATTTATTGACTTATATGCAAGTTGCCACATTTTGCCTAAACTTTGGCTTCTGTTTTCACGTCCTATAAGAGGTAGAGTTATGTTGTACTTGTAGAAAAAAATAATCAATTTCCTTCTGCGAAATCTCCTCATGCTTGTCGTTATGAAGAAGCTTTTTGGTCAGTTTTCTTTTCATAAAAAAACGAATCCAAAAAATATCCTTATACAAATCTTTTGATGATGCCGTGGAAAGGTTTGGTCAGAATTAAACCTCCCATTTCGATATCGATAGAAAAGTATCCTATATAATTTTTGGTAAGTTGGAGTTAACATCTTTCCGAAAAAAATGTAGCTTAATATTCAATTGTGTCGCTTACAAAATAGCAAATTTATCATCTTTTACAGTAAATGAAAACAAAACATTGACAAACTTTTGTGAAAGAACGCTGTATGTTTCTTCAAAAACACTATGTGGACCATTAACGTCATTTCGTATTTCACCTTCATATACTCTCGCTGGTACATATTTTTATCGCTTATCATTGAATTATATACCATGAGTTTTTTAAAACTACAGATTTATAATTGTAAGCTTGTTACAATCTATTAAATTAAATTATTTATATTAATCAAAACCAAACCAGTCAAGTTAGGTTCTTTAAAATAATATTAAAACCAACTAAGTGCAACTAAATTAACGTCCAATTAAAAGTAAAATTCTGATTGCCCTTCAATTAAATTATATTAATTGCACTTATAATTCAATTGAGCAATTTTACAGTGTCCAATAACAAAGTACTTTATATAATTCAAATTTTAGTTTATAATACGAATACGTCTCCTGTACTTTTCACTTTGTTGTCCGGCACAAGTCAGCGAGCGTATAAGAAACTACCATGGTTTTCAAACGTTTTATGGAAGGGCTTAGCTATGTGGGAGCCTTCGACAAGATGTGGTACAACAGTTGGCCACTGGTGGTCCAGAGGCGATTCTGCGACACTCTTCAGTTGCTGATATCATCTTCCATGACTCAACGTCTGTAAAAAGAATTGGACCTCTACATTGGCGAGATGAACTGCCGAACCTTAGGATCTTCGGAAGGGAGATATTCTGGTAGAACACCTAACTACCTCGGGATAATTCTTATCAGAAAGTTGGAAAGCACATATTGATGGAGCTCTCTTCCATTTCAAGGACCAATTACCCACTAGGAACAAGTTCGTATTGTATAAGATGATCGTCCCGCCCTACTATATTGTCAATCATACATCATTCCAAGACATCCAGAATCGGACCTTGAAATCCCTCTTTGGCGCGCCATGGTCGTCAAGAACTACTATTGCCATCCCGATGATTCAGGGGTTTGTCTCCTTAAGAGTACATTATTTATACCAGAGCATACAGGTCCACGGCAATTCGCACAATCGCTCCAAGATTCTGGTACCTCCACCCTCTCACTTTCGCAAGAACACATCAAAAGGGCTGCAATTAGAGTCTGGAGTCAACAATCTCTGATTTCACCAGTAAAATTAAATTAGTAATCAACCTTCAAATATACCAAATAGACATTAAAACGACGATTGTTAACGTAATAAATGTTGTACTTGCCACAGCAAGAATTTGCAGTTGTATTTTTCTCTTTTCACGATGAATTTGACGAAAGGACAAATTGCTTTAATTCAAGGTGCTGATGTTGCGCATTATTGTACGTTTTTTGATGGCAATATCACTATTTTGTCCAGAAGATCTTAATGATGATTGTTATCAATGCTGTCTCAAACGATGCAATGGGTGCGGATTCTATATCTTGAAGTTGTTTACTATTAAAAGTATCCGATGGGCAGCTAGTGCATTTCATTGTGTATGTTAATTGAAACGATTTAGATTCATTCACTCGAATTCTTGACACTTTAGGCCATTTTAAATTTTGTTCAGGTGGGCTTCAAGTATTTAGATACTATCGAATCATCCACACAGTTTTCAGGTGCTGTTAATCTTGATATCGGAAGGTCGGCTGTGTATAACAAATATAAAACTAGCGTGTTATCCTGTAGGCCTTTTTATAGTATAAGTTACAGACAACCGGTTTCTTCTTAAAAATTTACATAATAAAATTCTATTAGGTATACTAATTTCAATATTTCATAGTTGGTAGAGTACTCGTCTTATAATTCATAGTTACCATTAAAATTTAAACACATCTCTGTAAGCAATCTCAGAACGAACTTAAAAAGACCTTTCGATTTCGATTTCGAATTTTGGGAAAATTCGAAATCGAATATCTCGAAAATTATCCGACACGGAATTTTTTCGACTTAATTTTCGAATTCAGCTTAAAATTTCCTATAAGAATCCATTTTCAAATTTTAAAAAATCTCAAATTTTGTGACGGACCGACAGACAGACACATAGAATTCAGTAACGCTTTTAAGTTCGTTGAAAATAGCTTTCTTTATGGGCAACTATCCTCTATTACTCTACAATGGTTTCTTGACTTTAATGTTTATTTAGATAATGAAATGAAAAACTGTTTTATAATTTAACATCATCCACATACATTTTTTAAAAATACCAATATTCACATCTGATACTAAAATAAAGTATCTATTAACGTGACTAGAAGTAATTATTAAAATTTATTATTGCACTCTGCTTGAATAAAGCGAAATAACGATTTTTAAGGCTTTCTGCGATATTCCCGGAAAAAATTAAAACCGTGGCGCCGAAAAGTGCGGGTAACTACAAAAAAGCAGTCCCACGACACCTGATATGCAAACGGCAAATCGATAAGGCAGCAGCAATTTAAACGCTAGCGAATGCAAATCATCTGCATTTTACCTTAAAAAGTCGATAGTCCGCCGTAGCTCGACAACCAAACGATGCGGGGCAGAAAAATTATTTAATTGGATTGGCGCGGCAGCAGTGTATTGCGCTCTCCCTTAATTACAATTAAATTACCCATTTGGAGCAATTGTAATAATGTTTCTGCCACCGCTCTTAAAAGCGGGCTTAAAAGTGAATTATAAGCCACAAAGACATTTTCGTTTCTGGAAGCAATGTTTTTCATTAAGATTTGCGGGCCAAATGGGCCAGCTGCTTGTTGTTTCCTCTAATGTTGTATATGTTATATAAGCAAACTATAAGGCAATCGAAATTGAATGTTTTCCGGAATAAAACACAAAATTTTGGAACAATCCGCAACTTGCTGACGTAACCATTTTTTAAGTGAAAATTTTTAATAATTCTTTCTAGTAAATGCGGCTCTATTTTAGTAATTACACACCTGGTGTTTTCTTATAGCTCTGGAATCATAGCATGTTTGTTGATATAAACGCCATCCAGAGAAAAAGTCCAGTGGAGTGGCCAATCGATGTCATCCTTCTGTGAGATGACAAGGCCAGGAAATTTGATTTGTAATAAAGCGAGTGTTTCACGTTCTGTGCAACATGTGGCCCCATCTTGTTGAACCCGCATGCCGTTTCAGTTCAAATCGTTGGTTTCAGTGAAACACTTTTTCAGCAACCATTGGCAGCAACAGCGTTGTCAGCTTCGTTCTCAAAAAAGTGTGGATCAATAATTCCTCCAGTCCATAATTCACGTTTTCATGACTAACACGTGGATTTTCACTACCCCAGACATTTTGAAAAATTCAGCTCAAATGCTGTGTTCTCTAAAACCCAGTTCACAAATGTACGGCATTTCTGGTGGTCTTTGGTAGACTTTGCCATTTGTTTAAACAGCAACTGTACAAATGCAAACTTCTGACGTTCACAGAACAGTAACGGTAAGCAATTCAATTTGGATCACCCTATATAAAGAAAAATATGCGAAATACAGTAGAACATTTGAAAGCAACGAAGAATTCTCTCAATCTGAAAATCGCAAGATCGCGCAAATAAGCGGTTAGGGGAAAGCTGCGGTTTCCTTTCCGAACAATTTTCATAAAGCTAAAATTGCAAGTCGGCGCTGGCTGCTGCTTTCAGGCGCGGAAGTTTAATTAACGCAGTTGGATTTCCAGCTGCAAGCGACCGTCGAACGGGCCGTAATCACTTGTACCAACGCATTCGCAAGCTCAAGTTCTGAGCTCATAAACGAGCCTTTGTGCCGGGCCCACAAAGGCTTAAGATACGCGAATCTGCGCCGGCTGGCATGCCGCCGAGCCGCGTCTGGCGGCGGCTGCAGCTCCGAGGTGTCGCCCCTTGCGACGAGCTCAGATGCACGGCTCGCGTGGTCGAATTTTTCAGGAAACCCCTTCGCGGCGAATCGATAGGGGCGCGTGCCGCGATTCCATTTACTCGTTGCAGTGGCGCGCCATTGCCGTATCGCCACTTCCGATCCGACCGCGTCGCATCGCTCCAGATTGACATGCCAAAAACAGGGTTCAGACAAAGGGCCCGCTAATTAATTGCGCATGATACCTGGGATCGCACAAAGGTGGAAAAGAGGATGGAGCGGGGAAGCCGCTCGCTCGCCCGGCCGCCCGCGAGGGTGCAGGCTTCCGACGCTTTCGGCCGCCCCAGGCCTTTACGTGTAACCGCAGTTAGAAAGATCAACTTACCGAAGGCTCGATGCCATGGAAACGGATATTAGATATTTCGGCGACAAAGACGCGCCTTAGTACGCTAGCGAGTCGAAAAAATGTAGCGCGCTTCCACTCAAAGGACAAACGGCGGCTATAAAAGTTGGCAGATAAAGTTCATTGCTCTTTCTTATAAAATTCCACTTAAAAAGCTTTTAAAAGGAAATTGAACCGTTAAGGATATTGTTTCATCTTCTCTACTTACACTGATGACTTCATCTACTATATGAAAATGTCTCGAATTTCATGACTAGTCGGCATATTTATTTATAAACGCGATGATGTTATCAACAAATACTATGACTAGCCCATGATGAATTAGTTGGTAACCGATTTGTTCTCTATATCTGATAAGAATTTCTAAAATTAACTGAAATTAGAGAATGCAATGACACGAACAAAGTGGTCTGAAAGTTCTTTTTTCAAAAATGGTTGCAAAAAATCAAAAACACCATGTTAATTGAAATTGTAGACTCATAGGTATTCTGTAAAGAAAACATTTTTCTATATTTTCTACGCGTTACTTCTAGGCACGTTATAAGGGGGTAGTAGTAAAGCGCCGCCGCGGAGTTTTCAAAGTTATGAAATCTGTGCAAGGTATTTAAGTCTACAAGAGACAGTCAAGAAAACATGAACAACGATATCCCCATTCGCACCATAAGGCAAATGAGGAAGAGTCCCAACAGTAGACTGATGCCAAATAAGAGGAAAGTCATAGATCAGTATCACCGCTGCCAGCGTTCTGCGCACGCACAGCGCTGCTGTTGCGTCAGTCTGAAATGCGGTAATAACCCATTACTCCCAGGAGTGTCAGGGCCCACATCCAGTCAGTTTTCGCCGTAACTGCCTGACCAAGGACCTCATCCAGTCCCTCAACACTTGCCGCAGTTAAACACCAAGGCTGGGCCACCGTCGTTGAATGGTTTCAAAACTTGGATCCCTTCATGTTTCTGGGAGTAATTTCGAATATCATGGCGGTCATTCAGAACTTCGTTGCAAAGCTAATGACATGTACCGAAGCTATCAGCGTCATACTTGGCATGTTTAGGTCAAACCGAACATCTGGGACATCCTCGAGTTTCTGTCATGCCCCAAGAGCCTCAATTATACTGCTGCTGTTGCGTCAATCTAAAGTGCTGTAATAACCCATCACTCCGGGGAATGTCAGGCCCCACACTCAGTCAGCTTTAGCGACAGTTTTCGCCGCAGCAGCCTGGTCAACGACCCCAGCCAGTTCTCCAGCACTTGCCGCAGCTCCGAACATCTGAGACACTCTCAAGCTTCTACCATGCTCTAGTCTCTTCAATTACACCTCAATTGCACCCCATCTTCCAAACGCAGGTCTTTTAAGAGAAGTAAGGGTGGGGGCTTAGCTTCAGGAAGCTGGTGTGCAAAGAATGATAACGTCAACGTGCAAGAAGGCAGTAGCATTGAGGTATAGTTCTCGTACTTAAGTAAATGCAGCGAAAAATAGAACAGCCAGTGGAAGAAACAACTGTTTAAATAAATTACTAGGCCGATGAAAATCTAGTTGTACTAGAGACGATTTAAAGGAGCGAGATTTAGAAACGACGAAGAAGAAAACTATGCTACAGAAAAGACTGCGACCAGCCCTATTCTAAATGCATCACTCCAGATGTTAGAAGAAATTTCAAAATTTTGAAAAAATTGTCAGGAAACACCAAAAATAATCCAAAACCTAGTGGCAGAATTAAGGAAACATTTCTATACTTCGAGAAAAGAATTGAAAAAACCTACGAGAATTAAAAATAAGCAGGCAAACATAATCCAAACATTTAAGAGACCAATTACAAGAATTGAGGGTATACTCGAAAGAATAGACAAGAAACTTAATAGGAATGAGTGAAAAACTTCTAGAATCTGAAATAAATAACAAAAACAGAAATGAGAAGGGTATTACAAAAATAAAAGTAAACGCAAAAGAAAATTTCCAAAGATTGAGGAAATAATTATAAACGAATACAAAAAGTTAAATATATAATATATAATAAAAGTTAAAAGAAGCAGACGTTTTGAAAGAACATTTCCAGAAATGAAGGTAAATGCGGAAAACATTTCTGAGCTTTAAGAGAAAAAGTAAAGATAAGTGCTAAAGAACATTTTGAAAGTTTTAGAGAAGAGTTACAAGTGAACAGGGAAGAACGCCCCGGAAACTTGAAAGAACTGAAGATACACTGAAAACAGATCAAAAGTTTTGAAAGGGAGTTGATGGGTAACAAGGAGAAGTATTTGGGGAGTTAGAGATAGAAGTAGATGTCCTGTCGATAAAGTCATATAAAAAAAATTTCCAACCGGAAGAAAAGGTCTGTGAGTTGCAGAAAATTACTCTTTGACTACAGGTTGTTGTCACAGAAGCTATATCAAGAGCAGGTGCTCGACTCGAAACTAAGAGCAGTACTGGAATTAGAGTGCTAAAGCCAACGATAAAGATTTATTAAACACAAGGCGTATCTTGTGGAGATAACCTTGGGGAATGTCAGTGGCTTTGAATCTAAGCCGCATTTATTTTTTATCCCGCATCATCTACACAATGGAGCATCAGGAGGATACTATGTATTAGAAAGACATTGTAACGTGTGTTTTTTATAGAGGTATAGAACTTTGAAATGGAATAAATTTTTTAAATTGACATGAAATTTACTTTATTCGAAAGATAATCTTCTGGCATTATAATTTAAATATGACTTCTAGCATATGACCGCCACGGCTGGCTCGGACGTAGTCTAATCTGGAGGACCAATTTTCGATGACTTTTTCCAACAGTTGTAGCCGTATATCGGCAATAACGCGGCGAATGTTGTCCTCCAAGTGATCAATCGTTTCGGGCTTATCGGCGTAGACTAGCGACTTCACATATCCCCACAGAAAATAGTCTAGCGGCGTTAAATCGCACGATCTTGGAGACCAATTCACGGGTCCGAAACGTGAAACTATGCGGTTACCAAACGTTTCCTTCAATAAATCAATTGTGGCACGAGCTGTGTGACATGTTGCGCCGTCTTATTGAAACCACAGCTCCTGCACATCATGGTTGTTCAATTGATGAACAAAAAAGTCAGTAATCATGGCTCTATAGCGGTCACCATTGACTGTAACGGTCTGACCAGCATCGTTTTTAAAGAAGTACGGACCAATGCTTCCACCAGCCCATAAAGTACACCAAACAGTCAGTTTTTCTGGATGTAACGGTGTCTCAACATACACTTGAGGATTACCATCACTCCAAATACGGCAGTTTTGTTTATGGACGTATCCATTCAAACAAAAGTGAGCTTCATCGTTAAACAAAATTCGCTTATGAAAATCGGAATCAACGGCAATCTTGTTTTGGGCCCATTCACCGAATCTACGCCTTGCTAGGTGATCGTGTGGCTTCAATTCTTGCACGAGTTGGATTTTGTAAGCACGCAAACCAAGATCTTTCCGCAAAATCTTCCATAAAGTGGATGGACACATATCCAATTCCTGTGCACGATGGCGGATAGACTGATTCGGTCTTCCTCACGCTACGCTCTACAGCAGCAATGACTTCTTCTGTACGCACTGTACGACGTCTCTGTGGATGCGTATTATCATTTAGAGTAAACGTGGTGCGAAAACGTTCCATAGTTAGTCGAATTAATTGCTCTGATGGACGATTATGTTGACCGTAAAATGGACGTAGTGCGCGATACGTATTTCGAACAGAACCATGATTTTCAAAATAAATTTGCATAATTTGGAAGCGTTGTTCAAGCGTCAGTCTATTCATGTTGAAATGCCAAACCAAACTAAACATAAATCACTTAACAGCTGACAAAACGGCCGCCAATTAAAAAAGTGTTGCCAACTTAAAGTTTTATACCTCTATAAAAAACACCCGTTAGAAGGCCCGAAACAGTTCTATCGGGCAAGCTGACGTGAAGAAAGTCCAAAGAATTAGAAAGAAAATCGTAATTTATAGTAAATCCCTAGATGCGGGCGACGACAACAAATATATCTTTGTTGCTTTTGATTATTCTACCAATAAGTCTAAAGTGAACGCGACACCAAATCAAAAATAATCCAAGTTTTACTCTTATATTAACTATAAAAATACATGCAACACCGGGGTAGTATGGCGATTCTCCCAAAGCGGGTTTTACAAATGGCGTAAGTCATCGTGGTTTTGGGACAGAACAGCCTTAGGAAGAGCGCAATGTAATTCCAGTAATCTTCTTGGCACGACGACTTGGAGCCTAGAACGAGAAATGACCAACAAGGTGCAGTTTGCATGGTGATCTAATGCACGGGAAAACAGATCGGCCAGTTGAAATATGTATAGAGAATAATAGTGCCTGCAAATGATTAAATAAGTGTTAAGTGAAAATATATAATCAAATCAGACACTAACTTCATTACAATAATAATTCTACAGGAGACTTCTGGAAAGTGAGATGCTCAAAATATTATTTTAATAAACGCTTTGTAATGGCAACATAATTTGTACAATATACGGAGGTATGCTTTGGCCCATTATATGATTGGGAAATAAATCTTCCTTTAATGATTCTTAAACCCAAAAGAAATTCTTAATATTGGGGTATTTGAAAAATCGTGTTTTGTACCCTACTCTTTTATTAAATCTTGACTGCCATGTTTTACAGAAGCAAAAATATATTTAAGACTGTAAGCCCCGCTTGCTGATTTCATAGTTTTTATTTGTTAATACTATCTCTAGTGAGGATGACCTCCCAATATATAAGCTACGCCATAGATTACAATGTAGAAATCAAAATTCCGAATAGTGACATACTTTAGCACCAATGTCCTTTTGAACTCAGATGTAAGACAGTAGCATTGCAGCAATAAAACATATTTCATTTATTCACATAAAATTAGTTTCTGTTTCCCAACGCTAGAACAGATTTTTCATATTGGAATGCTCAAAGCCAGATAATGGTAAGGCTGACCTTAGTGATATGTGCGAGAGTGCTTTAAAAGTCTTGCCTCCTTCGCGGTATCTTTATTCATGGCTAAGATACATGTTTCTATAAGTTTGAAAAATTCTCTATCAGGTGTCACTTTTTCACGAAATTACCATCCCTCATCATAACTTTTTCATCCTGTTGGAAAAGAAATCAGAAGTTTGCTTGTTCAAAAGAAATCCTTATATTATCGCATCGAGGCTAATTATGTAAATTTGTGTGACCAAATTTCTCCCTTTCACAGTTTTTGTCTATCGCCTAACAATCCAGAGATCCATTCGTTGATGTGTGTCAATGAGCGCACAACCCCCCAGCCCGTAGTTTCAATCGAATGTCCATGCCACTTGCCATTTCCGTCACCACAGTAGAGCAATCTGATGTTGCAGAGAAACGATATTGAATGCCTCGATAGACCTGTCCTGATCTATTGGCTAAAACGCGAGTTTTTCGAAACACCCTGCTATATAAAATTGGTCCAAATCAGAAATTCGTTTGGGAACATCAATATAGTGCACAAAAATTATTATGCATCAGAATTGGTTAAGCAAGTCTCTTAATATGAAGCTTCCTAAAATCATTCCTGGTTTTTAAATGGGTTAAAATTCAAACCCTCCAAAGAGTACTGTTGCTATTAGAACATACATTATATGGTAACTAATCTAGGCGGAAGTCATAATTCGTGTAATATACCTTTAAGTCAATCAAGACACGTGCAAATGAAGAAACGAGTGCACCATAAATAATTAAAATTAACATTTTATTTTATTTAGGGATGAGGTGATGCGTGAAAGGTCACTCACAGTTTGAAATTATTTAATTTAATTTTTCTTTGTCTTTCAGTAGCACTGAGACTTCTGAAGGCTAATCAAATAGTGTACCACATTAACGTTTGTTTTATAACAGAGAAAGCTTTTTCACCACTAATTCCATCATATAGTTTAGATTGTTGCTGACCAGTCCAATAATCATTCAGCTAATGTTCTGTCTTTCACGTGTCTATTTGTACAATATTAAGAGCTGAAAATAGTTTGACCTGTATGTTGCCCGGTGCATTCTCGCAGGCAAATAAATAAAAATAAAGTAAGTTTATTGGTTGAGCAGTGTAGCAGTCACACATTGTTATATGGTAAAAATCCTGCCCCAAATGAATTTGCTTTGCGATCCAGGACAAAATTTTAGTGTTCACAATTGGATCTAATCTCCTCAGTGTCGATCCTTCTTATATTATACCTGCGTACAATTTCAATTTTGAAAGTATAGGCTGCAGCAGCTTCTGTCTCACATCGGCGTGCAAACATTTTGGAGGGAATTAACTTGAACGAGTTCACCTGCATTTCGCGAAACGTACACGACTCGAGCGACTTAGACGCATAAAGCATGAAATACGAAGAGTAACTCCCACTATTTTAAATTAAATTGTGCGCAAGATAGCTGCCGCCTGCCTAAATTAGTTTACTTAAAATGTATGTTCATTAACAGTAATAGTACAATGAAGATGGTTTGAGCTCCAGCACGTGTAAAAGCCAGGGATGATTTTATGCGGCGTAGATATTAAGAGACTTGCTCACTTAATTTGATGGAGTGTAACGCAGATAAAAAATTCCTGCATCAACTGTTTTTCTAAAAGACTGCTACCGAACCTGTAATTATGAACAACCTTACTATTGCATGGTTCTGAATATTCAGGCCACGAAAAATTGCTTTACTATTGGCCAATAAGAATAGAATTTTCACTAAATCCAGTACAATAACTAAGTAAAATACAACCGTGCGTAACGCAAGCTCTGTTACCAAAGTATTGAGTCAAGGTTAATATAATTTTAAAAATATGCGTGGTCGGGATGAAAGGTGTGGCCTGTAACGCGCATGCGTAAATGGGGACGACTTCACTGACCGATGAGTAAGCACAAGCGGTGTATGATCGTTGCATTTCTAATATCTGGGCGAGTAAGGCGGTGAATTTACATCAAATTGTGTGCAAAGGTGAAACATTAGTGCGCAAAAAAGTTCTAAATTATCCAGGAGGCCTCTGAGTTCAGCGCCAATAAACATATGGTACAAACGATTTAGAAATGGCCGATAATCTGATCCAAGTTCTGGAAAACCAGCAATAAGCAAACTAGCGAAAAATGTTAAATGTGCCAACCCTACAATCAAGAAGGATTTTTGCGACTGACAGACTGAGAACTAGAAAATAAGCTTTGGATTCAAAAACTCAAGTGTGTGAAATTTTGACAGAAGATGTTGGTATGTAACACTGTGACAATGTATGATCACTTATTTCAAAGTTCTTCACGCAGAGCCAAAATATGGGGCAATAAGAGATTGTGACTTTCGCCATCATAATGTAGGTAAAAAACTATTTTGGAGTTGGTGTAGGAATCGTATACCATCGTATATCCTGTGAAGCTATTCTTGAAAATCCAATAGCACTCGTTTGGTTTTTTACAGTACTTACAATAATTGGACAAATGTGACCTGGAATATATAACTTGGCTTATTCTTTCTCAATATCCATGTGTTTTTAAAATTGTCAGGGCAGTTCTTAAAAAGCTACCGAAAACTATTCTTTGGTTGTAGTATGGCATCACTTGGGGACGGCCGCGCATTGTCATGTCCCCATTTCCTGTGGCAACGTTGCTGAATACGTGCCGTTCCAGCGACTGGTAGTACAGTTTCTGGGTAATGCCAATCCATCAGCAAAATTACCTTCTAATATCGAAACAATACCAATGGTGACCGTTCGGTCGAGAGCTTCCAATGTGCTATTATAAACTAACGCATCCTTTCTAGCATTTCGTACCAACTATGATTCATCTGCTGTAATTATAGGCCCAAAGAAATTTTTTGGGTCTACGCTGTACAACAGCTACAGCAACTGTCCACATACCTCCATACGCTTTTGCTTCTACCGAGCTCTGAGAATTATGGCACCCTTTGTGATTTTCTCATAGACCGAAACAAACTTGTTACATTAGTCAGAATTTTATTGGTCTTTTCGCGTTATTAAGTTGCAGACGCGTTTAATATCGTGTTCTGTATTCCAGTAGGCCAATTTACACAAGGAGAGTACTAAAAGCAAGTACTCGGTTTTAGTAACTCGTACGAGTTACTAGCGTCGTGTAAAGCCGCCTTTAGTGCATTAGCCGAGCGCTCGTTATTTTTGACTTTTTCAGCACAGTTCTTACCGCCTGTAAATTCTTATATTCAGCAAAACACAGTTATACGACACGGTAGTGGGTTCCCATACAGAGTTTCGTACAAATGTCCGAAGCAGTCAGTTCCTCCCCCAAAAGAAATGCTAACAACGCCGTTTAATGGCATTACGTACCTATTTCCATACACTTTCAAAATGGTTACTTCCAAATTATTTTTGTTAAGAACATCACATAATAAAACGTAAAATTAGATGACGTGGTTTAGTTGTCAAAAATTCGCAACTTCCTGTTGAACATCTTGTTGAACACAATAGTTAATATGTAGATTGGAATTATTTCACTTGCATATAGGAATGTTAATCGGATAAACCCACAAACTCGACTTTTATTAAAAATGGTGTAATCCAATTATTTGATTTTCGGTTGCTCAATAACGTAAATTATGTTTGCTGACTAGGCTGCTGATGCTGATGGACGTCTTATCTTAGTAGTTTTTTAACGAGCAATAAAATATATTACTTGCTTTCATGTGCTGCTTGCATTATGTTGTTATCACCATTCTAAAATCATTAGGTAACACGCGCTGGCTTCCCTCCCAATCACGCCATCTTTAAGTTCCGTATGAATAGTAGCGAGTACCAAGTTTAGAAATCGATTTGTGGCACGGTATAATAACGTACAATTTTTTTATCAAAAAAATTGCTACATTGATATTTAGCTCACCCCCTAACAAAAATAAAATTAACTGTACAACTCGATTAATCCTTACAAACATCTTTTAAAACCATATATTTAATGCTTTTATCATTATATTGAGAAGCTAAATTCTATAAATTTGCTGTTCGGAGTACTATTATGACGGCGCATATGGAAATAACAGGTCTGGTTCTAGAGATGTCAATTAAAAACCGTAGAAATATTGGTAACATTCTAAATGTCCAATATAAGCGCGAGGCGTTATCCTCGACAGTCATTTTGAATAAATTAAATAAGTGCTAAAGTGATTGAAACTGTACTACAATGAAAGCTGTTTTCATTCTAGTTAAGTAAACAACGGTTTTGCTGCATCCGTGTCTATCATTCTTCGTCAGATTTACATCAAGATTGATACCGCCCCAAATGGTTAGGCCCTACATAAATAAACTGGACAAATAAGACGAATATTAATAAATGTAAATAAATTGTGCTTGTTGTTTCTACAAATAAAACAAACGTGCAGCAGAAAATGTTGTACCAGAATAACCGGAAAACATTGATAAATTAAAGCGATTTTGTACAAAAGCCAAAACACTTCACTTCTCTCCCTTAAAATCGTTTAGGTTTCTTAACACTACGTTTTCCTTATTAGGTGATAATAGGCAAGTCATTAAAAATTTATCATACATGAATGACTTTAGAAGAATAATATTAAGTAGAAGAAACAAGCGCATTGTCATTTACCTTTACAGAAGAAATGACAAAAAAAACAAACTGAGTGAGTCGGCTGTGCTGGAACTGTAGTGAGAACAACGTAACAGGATCTAGAACCATTGTTGCCACTTAGAAAATCTGATACATCTTCTTCTTCTACAGTTACAATAATAGTCCAACTATCGACTTCCTCGTCCATAATTGTTTATACCATTTCTTTTTCGGATTATGACTTACTCGTGCATACATTCCCCTACCTTTAAAAGTGAGCCGTCGTCACTCGTTAGCAATGTGTAAATAAAATCAAGGTGTTTTAAAAACTTTCTGCGTGGTACAGTAAAGCGTATTTCAGTAAGTCAAAAGTAACCTGCATATTAAGGATAAAACAATTCCACTTTGTTGCAACCACACCAAACGATCTAAAATACGGTTAATCCAATCTAAAGGGCGCTGACAAAATACCTCCTCAGTGACAGTATTCTTGATAATGATCAGTTTGTCTTCAAGGTGCAGCTAAACCGGTAGATCATTAATAAATCGATTGCTAAAAACAAGAACAAGAAAAAGATCTACATGACCTCGTCGGATCCTTGCCATTCTAATTTGTCTCGGAAGAAAACCTTCCGGGATTCTTGTGTTTTGTTTTCCATTTTGGGGCAAAGTGCCGCGTTTTATGAATTATGCCATCGATTGGAGAAATACGTCAACGTCTAGTAATAGTAAGGCCAAGAAAGCCCCCAAGAACTTCTCCTTCAGTAATCCGTAGCCCAACATTTTGAAGAATAAGTTTGTTACGACATTGTGGCCGAAGTATATTGAGAAGATATAAAACCAAATCATTGGAAGATAAGTACAAATCTCAAAATGTAAATTTCAGACTGGTGCCCCTAAAAGTCTCATAACAGAGAGCACCTTGTTGTCGTTTGTAAATTGGAGATAACTTAAAGGTCAGAAGATGGTGGATTGCGTTATGGTTGCAAATATTAGTTATCGTCCCTAATTCAGGGAGAGGAGAAAGTTGTAACCTTGTGTAAATTGAAAATTTCGTTCTTGCAAAATGTTTCTGCTTCTTTTGTTTTATTTTTTACAGAGAAGCGCAACATCGTCTTTTCGTTCACAGCAATAATTCACCTTTATAAAAGTTTCTGAATGAGTCTCCTGATTACTCTTAATCAGACCTTGATATCAATCGTAAGAAAATAATCTGTATTCAGATAACAGGTGATGTAAGAGCCTATTTTTTAAAAAACAAAACACATTCTGCTTTTAACGTCCCAAAATATTGAGGATAAACTGAACTGAGAAGCCGAGGGTTCCCTGTGCAAAATTAACTAAAATGAGAGTAGCACAGCTTTCGCATCTGCTTAGAAATGCCATTATAAAACTATTCTTTCTTTCTTTCTTCTTAATTCTTTTGCCCTTTTACTGGGCGTCGGATGTCGACTGCACCCATTTCTTCCACTCTTTTCTGTCTCCCGCACTATCTCTCATTTTCTTTATGGTCTTGCGTCTCTTCATTCCCAGTTCTTCAATTCTGTTTCACCAGCTTTTCCTAAGCCTTCCTGCCTTTCTTTCCCCCTTATATTACTTTATTCACTAGTCTGTTTTCGTCCATTCTGCAAATGTGTCTGAACCATTTCAATTGTTTTATGCCTGCTTCGTTAGTGCCTTTCGCTCTAATCTTATTTTTTTCATGTCTGATCCTGTCCAGTTTCATCTTCCCTAGTATTTCTCTAAGATGCTTCATTTACGCCGATGTTAGTTTTCCCTCGTGTTTCTTTTGAATTGACCAGCATTCACTCGCATATAATAAAGTTGTGATTACAACTGTATGGTACACGTATAGTTTTGTCTTCGTTTTAGATCTGGTTTTCTATATATCGTATAAAGCTATTAATAAGTATATTGGTGAATTTTTAACATCCTTTGTCAAGGATAAAAGATATTTTTGCTAAAATGCAAAATATGTGCAAATTGGTAGCCCAGAATGCTTATTCACATGTAGTGTTTATCTAATAAACCATCTGCCCTTTTGTAGTAAGCAAATTTTTGAGCAAATACCACATTTTCTAAGATTATATTCCCTGTATGAACACAGTGACAAAACAGATCTCTGGAAACACTCAGGCAAATATTTTGAAGGCTTTAAAAACACCAGACTGAAAAAATCCTTCTTGTGTTCCTGGATAGTGTATAATATTGTTCAAAGTTTTGCCCGAATTGGGCAAGTATTCTTCCTTAGCCTTTTAATCTCTTGAAGAAAAATCAGTCTTTGGGATGTTGGAGTGGATGCAGTAGATTCAATTTACAGGATCGAGGACGTTTTAACCCATGTTTTGAAAAATGGCACAGGAAGGCTCGGGTTCAATATAAAAGTGAAAGTGTACCAGATGTTTCATAATTTGTTTTGGCCCCACATCGCTACAATCTCCGTTAAGAATTAAAAAAAGGCAGACACTATTCCTGTTGGATTTTAATTTCATCATATGCTTTTTAGAGGTGAAGGGAGTGTGATTGTTGACAATCTTAGCCGTATGCTGGACAGAAGAGTCAAAGGGGGAAACTGAAATCGAGTGCGTATGGCGTAGCATCCAAAAGGGATTTAGTTCTTCGCAAACTCTAGTCTTTCGTTCGAAAAAATTGGTTACAAACGGTGGTTAATAAACTCACCCTTTTTTCAGTCCCATAATGAGGTCAGTACGTACTGGTGGGGATGTCAGACTGTAGTTCATGCTGGAGGCACTGTATGTTCGTCATCTTAACAGATCAAAAATAAAAAGTTCCATTATCCATCGAAAGTTGTTTCCACATTAACTATTTGACTTCAGTCAAAGGTAAAGTATTTTTAAGCCTCGTTAATTCTCTTATAAAATAGTAGAAAGCTTGTTCTGCCCCAAACCTATTCGACTGGATAACAACAAACATATTGACCAATTGCACCAACGGATTGAAATCTTGTTATTTGTTTAATAATAAAGTTTCTAGAGAAATTCGTATTCAACGTATACTAAAATGTAAAATTTCAATTTCAAATTTGGTAAATATTTTAAGTTATACATTTTCAATGCACTAAAGAACTTTCGGTCCAAATACGAATGGAAATATTTGATTAACAAATAAAATAGCAAAAATAAAAGTTGTAGTGCCACAGCGCTTTACTAAACTTTAATTACAAAACTTAATTTCGTTAAGTAACTTGTGAATTTCTAGCAAATAAATTAATTACACCTATAAAAACAATGGCGTAGCACTTTTGTCCAGCCGCGCTTTTTCTTCTAGACACAAAAATTACGCTCGGCTCGCGCCCGGTGTGTTTATAGAAAATTAAAAACAAACAACGCGCACGGCACCTAAACAAATACGGTGCATATTTTAAAGAGCTTAACGAGAAAATTGCGCCCGGCTAACAAGTGAGTATTCCAGCAAAGAGAACGAGTGGTTAAACAAGCTGCGAACGTGATACCCTAAAAGGTTCTTTAGCCAGATTACCGCTGGTTTGACGTAAAACTCGACAGAGAGAAACTCTGTTAGCGCCCTACATTCGCATTCATTCAATTTCTTAAGACCGTGCACTCCGCGCAGGAGAGCTCCGGCGCTGAAACGGTCTAGCGGCGCGCTTCCTAATAAAGCGCTTTCAGGATGATGCAAAATGGCACTCCGGAAAATATAAATCCTTCCGCGCCCGCTGTAAGGACTTGCGTCCTGGCGCTCCGCGCGCGGCATAAATATTCACCAGCTATTATGTGCCCGGCGACAGGTTTACACCGAAATGCGTTTTTGCGGCGGCGGACGCACTGCACGCCGAGGGCTCGGGGGCTAATTGACTCCTCTGAAGGATAAAATCCCCGTGGAGGACGTCCTTCCGGGCTGCCTTTTGAATTAGTGAAATCGTTGCAGTGGCGTACTGGAAATGCAAATAGCGCATAAAACATGAAGCGCTTCCGTAAATTGGTGTTTACTTTCCGCTTTATTGTGCTTTCTTCTCTTGGCGCAAAACGCCAGATCTGTTTTTATATTTGGTGAATGAATTCTGAATGTAGAAAGTGCCTCCGTTGCTTCGAGCTTTCCTATTTCACGCTTCAGCATCGCTCGTTTCTTTACTAGCCATTTAACCGAAAATGATTTGAGATCAGATTTTTATGTCTCATAAGCGGTTTCTTTATTACTGGCGAATGTATTTCGTAATGAATTACGACATCCGTTTTGTACCCTAAGTTATTGCCGTACGATGCTCTTGACAGATACAGAATGGTGGTACTAAAGCGCAGAAACAAATTGTTTACGAAATAAGAAAAGCTCTTTAGCACTTTGACGTTTAGTTCCATCAGTTTGATTTATGCTTGAAATAACAATAGCGAAGATGTATAGGTGAAACACTATCGTGCATCTGTTTAAAGTTTAACTTCACTATAGGGATTACATTTTAAAATTTGAATAGCTCGCTGTTTGCGTTGGAACGTTGCAAACGTTGGAAATGCGTTGGTATCTAAACACATGGCAAAGTCCACTAAAGACCACTAAAAATGAACTAGGTTTTAGAGAATACAATAGTTGGTAGCTGGTTTTGGAAAAAAAAACTCATATTAAGCGATAAACCTCATTTTTCTTTAGTTGGCTCTGTGAATTGTCAAAATTGTGGCATCTGGGGTAGTGAAAATCGACGTGCGACCCATTGTATCCACAAAAATACTGTTTGGTGTGCATTGGGCTAGAGGAACTATTGGCCCGTACTTTTTTGAGGACGTAACTACCAACGCTACTACTGTTACAATGTGGTTTCAACAAGATGGAGCCACATATATCACAGCACGTGAAACTAGTGTTATCTCGCAAAGAGATAACATCAATTGGCTATCACGGTCTTGCCGTCTAACCCCATACAATAAATATATAATTAGAATTTTTTACCATCAATGTTTAGTATACAAATAGATAAAAATACTCAAACGATATCATAAATAAATAAACGACTAAAGACAGATGGGAAATGACGTTATCGTACTAGAAAACGGCGCTTCGTTCGTTTTGTGCTGATTGCTTCCAGCTGAGAACAGTATTTCATTGAATCGATGGTCTCACCTTGTAGAAGCAGTTCGTAATAAATCACACCTTTTCTTTTTTCAGGTGAAGACTGGCCCTTGCTTAGGTAAGACTTTTTATCGCTCAATCAACGGCGTTTTTGATTAATATTCTCATAAAAGATCCGGTAACCAATCTGTTCAAAAAAGATCATATTGCTGAGGAATCAAATTACACGTGGAAACACCGTTCGGGAAGTTATTCTTTATCAACTAATGCGGAACTTATGAGATGATTGTATGCCATTGTTCCGAAAATGTTTAAAGAATTAGCCAATTTACAAACGCGAATTAACGCCAATCATGCCTGTAGAGGATGGGCAGCCACTGCAGTGTGCACCTTCCAGATTGAAATTACCAGTTCTGAATCTCCCCAACAAAGTACGAATTGCGACATTACAAGATTCAAATGTTTCCTGTAATTTTCTATATTGAAAGGGGTGTAAAAGGGCGCGTATAGCTCTTCAAATACGAGCGAAATTTATTCCAGAATAGCGAGATGACTGAAAAGGATAACATCAAAGCCGAAGCGATAAGGTTGTGTATTTATATAAACTCTGTCAGATAGGGTAGCTGTACAGGTCGCAAAAGGCACCACATATAAAGTCTAATAGTTAGCATTGCCAGAATTTAAATTAAATGAATTAGAAAAGTCAATAAAAAGACAAGTGAATAAATATAATATATGTAATATTATTTTAATGTAGAAAAAACAAAATAAGAACTTCGCAAAAACTCTTAGACGAGAGCAATTAGCCACAAAACACGGTGATTTTAATTTTTGTTTGTTTGAAGGGGCTTTCTAATTTCTCGAGCGCGAATTGAAGAATTAGTCTGGCCTAGAGAGAACTAAAACTAACACTCACGCAATATGATGGCTCTTGAGCCTAGGCTTCATCAGAAGATGCTCAAGCGAATTAGGTGTGGACAGCAAGCCAGCCATGATAACGCTCACTGTATTTTTGTATCTCCTCACCAATTAGGAGGATATCAAGATATTACCTCGTTAGATCATGGCTCTTAATGGTTTACGATGTTAACGTCACGAGCTACTTGATATTCCACACCTTGTTTGAAGAGTAAAACCTTGTTTTAAAAAGTTATTTGGGATTTACGACCAAGCACCCAGCAAATCTTATGATACATTTCTTTTAGTTGCTTACATGATGTACAATATTTGCCCCATAAATTTGCCTTGAGGAACACTAGAGCTGATATAAAATAGAGCAACTTGAAATTCACCAAATGCGGCTATCGGCAATATATGATTTGATAGATATATAGATATCAATCTGGGGACAATATACTGCTGAGTTTGAAAAGCAAGCTTTCATGTTAGACTGCTGAGCATAATTGTTTCCTTCAATATATTTGATAATACTTCAACGACTACAAATTTGTTCAATTATAGCATGCTGCTTGCAAAACCCAAACTGATAATTAAATTGTTGTCTGTAAGGTTCTGCGTAATTAGAAAAAGCTTTTCAAACACTTAGTACCGGCAATCAAATGTTTGGTCTATAATATGCAACATTTTCGTTGGTCTTTCTCGTTTTAAGTACTATAATAATTGTGGTAAAGTTATAAAGCATAACCTTGAGTTAAATAAATAAGTTATGAACCTAAAACCTCTATTAGGAAGCTTCTTCAAAACCTTATCCATGATTAAATCATAACCAAGTGCCTTACGTGGATTCAAGTGCAGAATTTTAGTTCTGATCTCGATTAAAAGACGTCTTCAAGGAAGCTTCAAAAATCTGCTTTCTTCTTTTTTTTGACTTCGGAAAGAAATGATTGTAATATCTCAATTTAATGATTTGCAAAAGTCTAGTCTTCTCTTGGTCTATTCGGGACCAGCTGTTATTAATGCGAAGAGGTGTTTTATGTTGTAAATTTTTTAAATTTTCAGTAACTTCTCTCGGCGAAGAATTGAGGTAGTGTATAGATTGGTTTTTAAAGTTGGTAAAGAGAATTTTGAGTTTCTGGATGTCTTGAAACTTTCTATTTTCTACAGAGCCTTCGCTTTTCAGCAATTTTCTGTTTTTTCTACTCTAGGGCAATCAAAGTTTTGATAAGCCATGTTTTTTAAGGAGTTGTACAGTTTCAATGAAATATTTTGTAGCTGCTATCAAATCATATTCAGTTTTAAGAACAATATCCAGCTGGAGTGTCACATCTACCAATGTTTTTAAATAATTCCCGATTGTTATGTTTATTACACAAAGCAGGTGCCTTTTGACAAGTTATTACACTGGTTCCTAGTATCAGGATGATCTGTGAATGGTCAGCTGACAAATGTAAGCAGGCCTAAAAATTCCAGTATTCTAGGTCGATTCCTTTATACAAAAATCAAGTAAATCCAGTAGTTTTATCGGATGCAAGCTCATTACAATTTATAGCATTATAATCGCCAACTGCTAGAAATATAATTTCTAATCTACTGAAGTAGAGTTTATGCTCGAAATATTACAAGCACCGTCTAGTCTTCAACAACAAACAAAATTGCTTGAAGATGTACTCATTTTCTTGAAGTGCATAACGCTAGATCGCGTTTTTAACGTTTACTGTCGTAATAGCATGGGCTCTGCATTGAGACAATGTTTTCAGGGAGTCCCGAAAGTTTGGCTTTTCGTCTTTTTAGAAATGATTAATATCACACAATTCTTCAGCAATATACTAGTTGTGAAAGTTTTAAAACTTAAATTGTTACCGTCTAGTGCTTTGCTGCATGCAAACGGTGCTGAACATATGTTATATAAACGATTCGCCTAAAACATTGAGCGTACCTTAATACAATGAAAACAATTGCGCTGCCACGATGTAACTTGGCAGCCGATGAGAGTGGACTATGTGAATGAGGACCACCTCACTAGCTGTCAGTTGGGAGTTAGACGACAGTGACCGAGCACATGTATAGTGTGTGGTCTCCGCATTTCCATCAAATTTGTTGGAAAAACAAAACACGTCTACAGAAACTGTTCGGATGATTTAGTAGGCTTTTGGGAACAATTCTATAAGTGTAAGATAAAAGCATGATATAAACGTGTCACGGTTAAATTCATTCGGGGGCTACTGTTGCTATAAGTGAAACAGTATTGTGCTGAAATTGCTAATGATTGTTTCAAATTGCTACCAAGGAACCAAATTTCCTCAAAAAAGAGATTAAACACTCGGAAAACAAAAACTCGATCGTTCCAATGAAAGTCATCAGATTCGTTACTTTCGAAGAAATATATGTAATCTCTAGGTGCTTAGTTTAAAAGAGACCGGGGTTACTTATAATCTGTACCATTTTGACTTATTACATAATTATTTTTTATATTTTGTAGCTGGACATTTTCGAGGTAGCTCACGTATTTCACCTCGAGTGTCATTTCAAAGTGGTTTTCTTTCCGTAGAAATATAAGGAAGAATGACGGGACTGTATTAATACCAATCAACTATGAATTTCCATAAAATCGTATTACAAACTCTTGGGGGATTAGATAAAAAAACAACATACTGCGACGTATCCAGGCTCTAAAAACCATGATCCTTCTCCTTCTCGATGGACCTGAAGATTTGGTTGCGTTAGAGTCTGAGTCTCTTTCTTTTGTAACGGGGAGAACATTATTATTTGTCGATGTTCCTCTTATACAGAGCAGCCACGTTTCACGTCATTAGTTTTCTCTTTACGATGATATTGAGAAGTTAAGAGATTGCCGGTACATTTAACAGAACTCGGACTCCCGTTACAGAAGTTTGTAGTATGACAACAGTGTTGGAAAATTTGCTACGTTGGAGAAATTGCCGTTTCATGGGGAGGTTCGATTTTCTTCTTGAATGAACAAAAATCTGTCAGTCTTTTAAAATTTCTGGCTATTATTAGCCAGCTACAAAAAAGATTGATTAGTGTTTCTTTATAACTATCCATTCACATTCCATAAGTTGCTAATTTGATGACTGTGCGCCATAAGATCATTCTGTATTTTATCTATATTGTTATTTGGGTGAAGCTTTCTAAACTACTCTAAAGTAGCGCCCCTGTTTCCTTGTTAGGTGTGAAATTGGATTATCATGGAATATATAACTGAGGTTTCTAGAATAATTTTAACTTCTTCATTATATAATATGATTTCATATTCATTTTTGGCTAAGGATTCTAACAATTGGATTAAAGGTTCAATTATTTTGATACCAGATATAAAAATAAGCGAAAGTTTAGGACCAGTTTCATTTTCAATGGGATTTGCGATATCTAACAGCTCAAATCCATCCATACATTCGTTAGAGTAAGCATCTTGTCTTCCTACTTTCTGAATCGTGTCATTCAGAATAATATGTTTGCTGGTAAATGACATTGGTTTGAAAGAATCAATTTTGATTTGTTGTTTGACGATCTGACCTCATAATATTCTGAAATGTATATATTAATTCAAAACTAAACAGAACAAGACAATTTCGGAAAACAAAACGATGAAAAGTATAGCTGAAAACAAAGAAAGATACAAGGAAAAACTCAAAAAACGAAATATATAATATATCCAAGCACGATAATCTAGAAAAAGATAAAAGAACATGACAAAAGCAATGGATAATGCCGCTAGTAAAATAACGCATATGAAAAGAAAAAGAAAGCAAGGTAAATAAAAAAATTACCAGCATGATGGAGGAACGACAAAAAATGGCTTAAACTCACACTTAGACCCACAGTAAGATTTATAGCACTTAGTCAACAAATTAGCAACAAAAAAGATCTAAAAATAAAATAGAAGAAGCACTAAATGATGGTGGCAGAACTAAAGAATGGCAAAAGCAAAATATAATAGATAAAAACATTACACTAATAAGAAATGAAGAAATTTTAGAAAGAAAAAAATTTTTTTTATAAACAATTATATGACTCGAAATTGACAAAATAGAGCAAGTTAAATAATAGAAAAATTACAAACGTGAATTAAGATGAAATTCCAGAAATAAAAAATTCATTCAAAACCGTAAAAAAAATAAAGTGGCAGGAGACAATAAACTACTATCGCAAATGTTAAAAGAAGATAAAAAATTGCCTTTAAAACAACTGAAAGTGTTTTTAATGAATGTCTACAAGCAGAAAGAATACCTTCAAATTGGAATAATGCAGTTGCAATGCTTTCACATAAAAAAAACAAAACCAAGGTCCAAAACTCCAGGCCAATTAGTTTCTTATCGCAAATTTATTATTTACAAAAATTCCTACAAATAAATTAGTCTAATACCAGCCACGAGAACAGACCGGATTTAGAACGGGCTTTGGGACGAATGATTATTTGCAGTTAGTAAGAAACTTAATAGAAAAAACTAAAAAGTAAAACATGTCATTAAGTCTAGATTTTGAGAAAGTTTTCGACTCGCTTGAACTGTGCGCCATTTTAAATTTCCTACTAAATAGTTGCATATATCATAGAGACACAAATTTGATCCGAAGTATTTATCATAATGCAACTTTAATAACAAAAACACACACGCAAACGTAAAAAGGAGTAAGACAGAGATACCATCTTGATTAAATTATTAAGTGGCGAAGCGAAGCGGAGTCACGTACTAACTTCATGTTGTCCGTCCGTCCGTTCGGCCGAGCAAAAACTCGAGAACGGCTGGGAATTTCCAAATTCTGTTTTCACCGATCGACAGGTGACCAAAAAGGCTTGTTTGCTAGCGATTTTGAAACTGATTGGTCAAAGGTCAACTAGAGGGTTCTCAAATTTGGAAACTGCTTCGCCACTTCGCTATGCGTTGCAAGCTTTGCAGGTTTATTTGCCCTATGTTTGAAAGCTAACTGGGATAAAAAAGGAATAAATCTAAATGGAAGCATATTAAACTACACAGACGGCATCTTATTAATAGCAGATAACGTCGCAGAGTTGCAGAACATGGTAACAGATTTGCAAGAAAAGTCAACAATTAAAAAACAAATATTACAAAAAATGAAAATATAAATTCTACTAAACCTATCATAGAAGTTGGTAGCTATCTAGGTTTAGACCAAAGAATGAGTTTAACGAATTGTAATCAAGAAGAGGAAATAAACTAAAAAAAAAATAAACTAAGCTGGATAAGCTTTCAATAATGCAATTAAAAATTAAAATCCAAATCGGAATATCCTACCTGTACTGACTTACGGTACAGAAATTTGGACACTTACAAGAAAGCACAAAGAAAAGTTAATTAAAGCACAGAGAGTTATGAAACGGCCAATAATAGAAATATCGTTGAGAGATCAAAAAACAAACGAGTTGATAAGGTCAACAACAAAAGTGGAAGACGTAGTAGAACGAATATTAAACAAAAATGGCGATAGGTAGGCCACGTGGCGAGATTGGAAGGCGACTTCAATTGGATACAGAAGGCGCAAAACATACAAGAATGGCATTCATTGGGAGAGGCTTTCACCAAAAATGGATGATGGTGATTGTGAGTAATTTTTATCAACTTGCACAGGACGGAATGCTGATTTGGATTTACTTGTGTGGCAGGCGAGTAATAACAGGCCATACCGACCTTTAGTCGCCCAGGTAAATTCCTTCAAAAAATGAAATTACGCAAAATTCGCAACGCTTTATTTTGAAACAACGAAGCTAATGTTCGCAGTGCGAAATCATCGCAAGCTGCCGGGAGAAGCGCGCTTGGCAGTTTTCCTTAAATTTGCCCCATTTGCGGGACAACGGTTACATCCCATTACCGGTTTATTCACGCGCAAACTAACTGTTTTCGTTTGAATACATACATGCAAAACTTCCGCTCATTTGAATAGCGAATACAATTTGCATCCCAATTATTCATCTTTGCTCCTTTAACCGCGCTCGGCATTTTTAGGGGCCGCGGAACGCTCCCATTCGCCCACCGAACGCGCGGGGCCAACCGCTGAAAGCGTCCTGTCGTCAACCTCCGGCGCAGCGCCATTTCTTTAATTGGATTTTGAGCAATTCGCAATCTTGGAGCGCATTGCGGTAAGCAACAAGACGCAATCTCGCTAAAACGGCATTAACTCGCCGCATTTTCGCATCTCGGCTGAAGATTTCGGCTAATTGCTAACAATGCAGGGATTTTGACGGCATTAAAATTCTTACGTAAGTAGGGAAATTAAACGCAAAAATGTGCCGTGCATTTCCGGTCTGCCCGCCCACTTTTTCTAGGCGAGCAGAAGGATATACACAACTACTTTGCTATACCAACACTCTTGCACAGTTTGTTCAAATTGAGAAGTAAACTGCATGGGATTTGTGTTGGAAGTATTTGAATCGTTTTTTAAAAGCGGCTTGACTACTCGGAGATTCGAACCCACGACTGTCAGCATGACAAATGGAACGCGCAGGACCTAACCCACTGCTCTACCAGACGTTGCACTGGGTTTCGGTATGCAACCGTTTTAGAACGGAGACATCTGATTTAAGCCTGACCTGACCGAAACATTTCTATTTTTGCCCAATACTTAGTGATGATGAAATAAAAAAAAGTCAAATAATTGTTTACCGTCTCATAATTCTCCTATAATTACAGGCTTCGTCGAAAGGGCACCGTAGGTTGCAGGCTTTGTCGCGCTATAAATATATGGGCCATCCAATTCTGGAAGATGGACAGCCTTAGAGCGTTCGATGGCTATGAGCACAGCCGCGTGATATATTTTCCAGCTCTAAGAGCTCAGCTATTTTAGCCTGATGACAAATGGCGAGGTGAACGCTCTCGCATGTTGCTCTGCAGCTCCCCGAAAACCAACACATGCGCGCCGCGAAAACGCGCTTTTCCGGCGCGATCCGCCGCTTTCCCGTCGAAGCGCTGCCGCCGGCCACGAAACGAAGATTTACGATCGCTTCATGACGGCAATTATGTTTTAATTTTCGGACACGGGCCGCATTTGCGGCGCTACACCCAAATTCGCTTAGCCGGAATGGCTTTATGTTTCCGCGGCCCGCTGCCATTAGCGCTTTTACCTTGTATCCTCCGGCGGTGTGGTTAATTCTGCTCCAACTGAAAAAGAAACAAACAAGTCACTGAAAGCCGCCGATTACAGCGCCAGTTAAATGTTTGAACAAGTGCAAACGCAGCCACCAAAGCAATTAATGGATTTTCTATTGGCAGCCTTGGGCGCAGTGCATTCCGTTGCGGTTGGGGAATCGGATGTGAATTAACACTTGCAAATGTTTAAAATACATTATTCGGAATTTTACAGTTTAATAGTAGACAGGGACATTATTTAAAGCGGAGTTCAAGCATCCTAGAAATTCTTGCAAACCGAGTTTATCCGCAATCTAACAGTTCGTAGGATTGCGGTTCCAGGAGGACGGCTTCATTAATTATACGTGAATGCTAAGCCTTTAGATTGAGGAACGATTCCGTCCAAAGTGTTTAACAACAAGTTCGAAAAATGTTTAAAAAATAAAAAATTGAATTGCTTTCCATCTACTGCATTCAAAGAAGGTATGTTCTTTGTTGTTTTTTCAGTATATACATATCTCTTCTATTTTACCTATTATTTTTTGCTAAGATCTAAAGCTACCATGCCCGCTCAGAAATTGTGTTAGTAGTAGTTCACTTCGCCAACTTTCCGTTCATACCAATTTTTTAAATTTATTATTAGGGTTTTAGTCCACGTTGCTTTATCATTTGTGGTTTTCCATCTCTTTTCCCATTTTTCTATAGTTTCTGATCTATTTATTTGTTTTTGTTTTTAGTCTTTCTTATAGTTTTTGGTGTATTTTTCTATTAGGAGGTCTATTGGGATTATATTTGATATTATATATGCTGCTTCATTCGATATAGTGTTATAAGCACAGCATTTTTTTATAATGATATCTGTACAGGATTGTAATCTGAAATACTGCGTTATAGATCTTTCTCTTGGATTAAGTTGGCCCTTTTCACTAATTCTGTTACACTTTTCCCTACTCTCTCATTTGTATATATCACTTGTTGTTTCATCGTAAAGTTGAAATCAATCATTATGCCTAGGTACTTTATGTAGCTCTTTGATCTACTTAACTGATTATCTACTTTGACTTCTAGCTCTTTCAGTGGTCTTCGCTCGTATAAAAAACCCATGTTTTTTTCGCTAGACATTTCTAGTGTAAGATCTTTCAATATGTTTTTTATTTTGGTTAATGCCACCACTGCTTTTGTTTTTAATAATGTTTCTGTTTTCGCCCTTATTGTTATTGTCGTATGGTTTGCGTAGCATATGATCTCCGTGTTTTTTGACATTTTTGCATCGCATATCTTGTTAAAAGAAATGTTCCATAACATGGGCCCCAGTATGGAGCCTTGTGGAACCCTACATGCAAATGTATGTTTAATCCCGCTGTCTGTGGTTAAGATGTTAATTGTATTAATTAAATAACTACTGATTTCTAAATTTATCAGCTCTTCCACGCCATGTTTCACAATTAAATGCGTTTTTGATATCTATCGTAATCAGAATACAAAAATTTCTATTTTTTAAAGCTTTAGTTCTTACTTCCTTAATTCTTAATATGGGATTCATAGTGGAAAAACCGTTTTTAAAGCCGTACTGTTTTTTTGATATTCCGTCCTTCTGTTTTATTTCTTTAGTCAATTTATTTGAGATTATTTTTTCTAATATTTTGCATAGAGAGTCCAGCAAACAGATTGGTCTGTATTGTCTTGTCTTTTTGACTTTGACAATGTGAGGTAAGATTGAACATTGTGTGATTAGGTTAGTATTTCAGGGTAACTGTTTTTATAATATATTTTCTATGACCATAGACGACATTGATGACCCTTTTTGCCAAGTTTACTGAAAATAATATTGTCTATGGCCATAGAAAACACGCCAGCAATGTATTTCCAAGAAAAACTTTAAGTGGATGTAATTTTTGCCTCCGAAGTTACCTAAAGTTGAGATGTCAATAGACTCACCGAAGTCGACCGATTTTGTCAAATAAAAGTTAGCCAAAAATAAATCTATAACATTACGAATTTTTGAAAATCTGCAATGTATTATTTGTAAATATTTATAGTATTTTAAATTATCACTGATATATCTTATTCCGATTAAATAAATTTCATATTAAGATCAAATCTCAGCAACCCATATAATTCAGAAGTTATGGTATGTACGGATAGATAGATAGACAAACAGAAAGCATTACAGTTCTTAATAAAATTGTTTTAAGTATATCTTAAACTGATTTTGTAGAATTATTTATACCCTTATATAACCCTTATACAACCCTTATATAACTTAAAAAAAAAGTTGAATGTGAATGTGACATTACATTTTATTTTGCTCTGATAAACAAGTCCAATTTCGAGGCCGTATTGGGGACAAAATTAAAGTGGAAGTACAGTCACGTCTTAAGAAGAATTCAAAGAGCAAGGGAGAAAGAAGATAAGTCTAAATACTAATTAAGAGTGAGAAAATACAAAGTTCGAAATGTTGGTGCATGCTAGGTTAAGATCAAAATTGCATGCAGTGATAAAGATAAGAGCAGCTGAGTTTAAAAATTCAAGGACCAAAACCCACACCACGCCGATTTTTAGATAGGCAACCCAAATTACAGAATTACAGAAAGAAGTGCAGAGGGTTGCAGCCAACGCAGTAGCGAAACCTTTAAACATGGAATCAGACGAATATCTCACAGATGAAGGGAAGAGGAAGAAAGACGATGTAGATGAACTATTCAAGAGAACAAGAAGAACAACTAAGACACCGACAAAAGGAGAAGGAAGCAAAAACCCAATGGAAAAGCAAATGGGAGAAATGATGTCCCTGATGAAAAATTTGGCGCAGGATATAAAAGAAATCAAAAAAGAACAGCAAAATAGCAACAAAGAAACAAAGAAGTTACAAGAGGAGATCAGGGGCTTAAGGAACGAACAAAGGGGATTCAAAGACGAAATAAAAGAGCTAAAGGGAACAAATGAAAAAGCAATGAAAGAGATTGAAGATTTGAAAAAGGAACTCGAGAGAGCAAATGAGATAATGGAGAAAATGGAGGGAGAAAAGAGGAGAAAACAGTCATACAAGGGCTAAGTGGGTGCTCATCTGACCCAAAAATGCTAAAAGACGAAATGGAAGGATTTATTGAGAATGCATTGGGTGTGTCCATAAAAGTAGAAACGGTTCGAAAATTGAGAGAGGACATGTGTGGACATCTGAATTGAATAGTAAAAGCGATAAGAGTATGGTAATACAGTGCAAGAGCAAACTACGGAACCAAAGCAAGAAAGTGTATATAAACGACCACCTAACACAAAATGAAAGAAAGATACAGAATATAATCAGAAGACAAGCAAAGGAGGAAGCAGCAAAAGGGAAAACGGTCAAGGTAGAATACCAGAAGATGATAAGCAATCAGGAGTTATGGACCTGGAACGGGAAATCGGACAAGCTGGAAAAATACAACAAGAACAAAAAACTAATAAAGGAAATAAAAACAAGGCAAGGGAAAACAGCGACGACAAAGGCAATTGATACAAGGACAAACGATTACTCAAGGGACAGAATAGGTACATGGAAATTCAGAAGCCTAAATGGCAAAGAGAAAGAATTAATTCAAGAAATTAAGAGGTATAAAATGAAAATAGTGGCGGTCACAAAGACAAAGAGGAAGGGAGTAGGAGAATGAATAATAGATGACTACGGACTGACATACAGTGGAGTAGATGAGCGAGAAAGAGCAGCGGCAGGGGTAGGGTGCCTGATAAGCCCGAAATACCTGAGGAAGTTAGTAGAGTGGAAAGCAGTGAGCGGAAGAACAATGAAAGCAACCTTTACAAGATAGAATCAGGAGAAATTGTATGTAATAGTGGCCTATGGGCCGGGAGAAAGTGATGCGAAGAGAGAAAAGGAACAGTTCTGGCAAGAACTTCAAATGCTATATGAAGAATCAGACAATCCAACGATAATAATGGGAGATTTCAATGGAAGAATTGGAAATGAGATTGCAGGGAGGCAAGGGGCAATGAGAGACATGGAGAGACTACAAGCAATACGAATGGGAAGAATTTAATTGATTATTGTTTACAGAACAGGTTAATGATACAAAACTCCCTATATCAACACAAGGACTGTCACAAATATACTAGAGAGGAACCAGGGAGGAAAGAGAGATCAATCATAGACTATATATTAACGGACGCAACCAATAGAAGAAGGATAAAGGATGTGAGAGTGTACAGGGGAGCAGAAATATCGTCAGATCACCACCTGTTAATAGCAAAAATGGGAAACAAGAAAGAAAATGAAGAAGAGAGAATATCAGAAAACAGAAGAAAGAAAGAAATAAGAACGATAAGGACACACAGACTACAAGACCAACGAACAAGAGAGGAGTATGCAGAACAGATCAGGAAGGGGATACAAGAAGTGGAACAAGAGATAATAGAATTGAATATCGAAAAAATGTGGGGAAAGTTCAAAGAAATTATAAATAAGGCAGGAAAACGAAGAAATAAGGAAAAGATTGGATACCGAAAGTGCCAGAAAGATCATCGAGGCGACTCAGTTAAGATGGTGGGGACACATGAGAAGACTGAGCGAAAAAAGACAAACCAGAAAAGTATGGGAGGCAAAACCCATTGGAAAGAGAAAAAAAGCAGACCAAGGAAGACGTGGGACGGAGAGGTGGTGAAGATATTGAAGGCAAGAGGAATCTCAAGGAAGCAGGCTGAAACATCAGCAAGGGACAGGGCCAGATGGAGACAAATAATAAAATAACGAAATAAATTTGAGTGAAAGGTAGACTAGTGTAGACATAAACGGGAGGGAGATAGCTACATGCAATATGGAAAGAAAAACTTTATTATTTATTTTAAGTTATGGTAATTGTGATATTTGGACTTAATTTAATTTAAGGAAAGCTGTATTCGATCCTCTACACCTAACGGTAGAAGAGGTATAGGTTATATATATATATATATATATATATATATATATATATATATATATATATATATATATAAAACTCAGGTGCACCAATACGGCACGGCTGGTTAATTTTATTAATTCATCTACAGGGTGGTCGATGTATATCAGGAATTTCTGTTATATTGCGAAAAATCTAAAATTTTATATATTATGTAATACAAATAGATTCACATAATAAACAATCTACGACAATTGTCGACAAAATGAGACGAGAATACAAACAATTCGTGCTTGAAAATCATCGACAGAAGTTATTGCCTGGTTTGGCTATAAGACGACCTAACTACGGGGAATCTGACTAGCAAGATAAGGTAATTGCTGATAGGGCAACTCACAACAATCGATCTGATCGCAAGAGAATTGATGAATTTATCTGCGAATTCAAAGAGAAGATTGATCAGTACCCTGGGTGAAGCACGGCTGACCTGGCAAAAAATGAGCTTGGCAAAGTCGACGGTCAGTCTAGCGGTGCACCAGGACGTGCACTCTAATTTTTTGCCCCGAGGAACCGCCAATTTTTGACTGATGAAAACAAGATCAACATGAAGTTACAGGGCCAGGCACTATTGAACGTCATTAAGCACGATATCGTGCTGAAATTATTTTCAAATGAAAAGAATAAGGTAAATCGCCAAAATGAACCTTGAATCTGCCAAAATGCCTCTGAAGTGCCTTCCGCCATGTATACAAAGTTTCTCGTGTCTGTGATAGTGTTGCAGCTTGCGAGCAGCAAAAGATAGATCATGACAGGCCGCTTTATTGAGGAATGCCTAAAGATGACCGCTATATCAACGTGCTGAAGACAGTTGTCAAGCTCTAGAAGGAAAAGGTGGCTGCTAGGCGGGAGTTCCAGCAAGGCTTCCCTCCAACCTATAAGGCAAGGAAGACCTAAGGATGGTTATACAACAATTTGTATTACTACTGGCCCCCCGACTTGTGAGCACCCTCCAGTCCCGTCTGAAACCCCCTTAACTACTACGTATAGGGCGTGATCGAGGAGAAGATGAATGAGAGAGATCATAAAACAAATAATAGCTTAAGTGCCTCCATCATAATATGATTCCCAATACCATTTACTTGTGCTATGATAAGTTCCATGTAAATAAATTTACTTGTTTGTTTTTTAAGATAAGTTTCATTGTTTATTCATTTTCCAGGTTTACCTCAACGACCCTGCATAATATGTAAATTTTTAAAAATACATTATACAGCAATAAAATTTTTCGAATTCTTGGTCAGTTGCTTTACTTAACAGATAATAAAAGTAAAATCTTCAAAACTATTGCAATACGAGGATGAAACTTCAATAATGGTAATACTAGATAAAAATAGAAACATTAGGTGAAGATTGCTTGTACTCCAGGCCGTACAATAAAATAATTTCTTAAAGATACTTGAAAGGTGCCCATATCGTCTTACTAAAGCAAGTAGAAGCTTAAATGTGGCAGATATACCTCACCAGATCATTTCCTGTGCCAGTAAAGGGATACATGTTGTTTTCGCATTACTGGAAACAGATCGACATCATATATGTGGATTATCTCAAAAATAAGTTTTGAGCATAATTATAAGATTTGGCGAAAATTGTGAAATGTGCAGTTTGGGCTGCTGTTAAAGGAAAATGTTCTCAAAAGGACGAATAATAGCTTAACGCCTGATACTATTGTTCTTTGATGTTAACCGATCTTTGATTGTTAAAAAACTATATATACAAATGGATGTAATGCATTGCACCAGACCAACAGTCTAGAATTATTCGAAATGTGTTGGGTTTTCATAAAATTAATAGACGTTGGCTACCACTACTTCTCACACCGATGATCGCAAACCCAACGTTGTGGGGCAGCTCGCATTTTCTTAGGGCGTTATGAAAATAAAAGACTCGGCTTAATTGGTAGAATTGTGACCAGAGTTGAGATCTGGATGCATCACTTTATCTCTAAAAGTAAAGTACAAAGTATAGCCAAGACATCAACATTTTTAACGACTTAGAAAAAAATGCACGCGTTATAAAAAATGGTCAATACATAGAAATGTAACAAAACTCCTGAAAGTCTAAGGTGGTTTCCTTTAAATGTGCCTTAGTCAGAAGAATAGAATTAGCCCATCGTAGAAAAATAAAAGAAAAATTGACAGAAGTTGAAACAATATAGAGAAGAGTCTTGTCCCACATCATTATGCAAGATCCGACGTTAGTTAAATCTAGTCACATTTCAAATGATCACAAAAATAATGTGAAAGATGCAGTGATTCTCGGGTATGAGCGTGGTGGTATTAAACTAATGCATTCTGTACTCTAGGGGGCCTTTTTGGAATACAGCTTTTAACCTCGACGATAAAACAATGGAAACAGATAAACCCCCGGAAACAAAAGTACTAAAACCTCCACCGACATATTGAACATTGATGCGCTAACAGAAGAGCTGAATATCATCGCTAAAGTCACACCTTCAAAACCATAGGTAAAAAAACAAGTCACAATAATGACGAAAAGCGCAGATACTTATCGTGTTTAGTAGCCAGGTTAACAGAGTTAAAAGTAGTTTCATACCTATCAATAAAAAGAAGGGCGCAATTTCACAGTAGTAATGAAGAACCTCCATTACTCCGTTAATGTAAACAATTTAAAATCTGAAGTCACAAAGTCACAAAGTCACAAATTATAACGCCAAGTATAGAATCACCCACTTTCCATGTTCTCCATTGATTTGGCCTCTTGTGAAACTCTAATAAAAAATGTATGAATTCAGATATGTCTATGTATTATATATAAATGTATCAATATAGCCATTTCGCCAGCACAGAAAAATACCACAATGTGCAACTTGGGCGATAACTTAGATGTGTGAAAGCGGTGAAAATAATTTAACAAAAACTTGCACCTAAAGAAAAGCAAAACACAGCCCACGTGCATTTTATGTTATAAAAAATGTCAAGTTTACAAGGAGCAGTAGAAGAAATTTCCACTTCTATGCCCTAAAGTACTACTATAGACAACTTCAAACTTGATGCAGCCACACAACAACAGCGCAAGACTAAGAACGTCATAAATCCTAGTAAAGTAAACCCAACTACTTCTCGTCCAAATACGCCACAAAAGTCAAATTTTGAAGAGCTAAAAAAATTATGATTAACTAGTAGAGAATATGAAAACTATGTTAGGTATACCTTCTCACAACTACATTTATGGAGCACACATTTATAATAGCGGAGTGGAATACTAACGATTTATCCAATACCGTTGAGAAGTTGCGTACCTTTATCACTAATTATAATTGAGATGTAACATTAATATCTGAAATTAATTTCCCGACTTTGGTATTACAAAAAGATATAGCTCAAAGTTACTTGAAGACTGAACAATGTCTTGATGTACCCTTGGACCTCTCTCCGATTGTAATAATATTGACTTCTCCCATACTTATTAAAGAGGAAACACCTAAACTCAGCAACAAAAAGGCGGACTGAAATGCTTTTAAAGATTCAGATATATCGCTCAGAGCAGTAGATGACATTGAAGAATCCGTAGAATACTTAAATTATACAATAAAAAGTTTAGCTTGGGACTAGACGCCGCAACTGAACATGAACGATAAACAAGTAGCCCTCCCTGGTCAAAAAAGTAATAGCAGAAAAAGAAAAAGACTAATGAAAATTGAACCAGAAGTGAAAAAGAAAAAGGTGGTACGTTTTCAGCAAAACTTACGAATACGTTTCGGCCATTTTCATCTGAATTAAGTACAGAAAAAGACGAAGAAATACAGCGATATCTGGAGGCTCCAGATGAGCTATGTTTCCCAATACAAAAGATAACTATAGCCAATATCAAATACTCACTTGGTCAAAAACTATGTAGATCCAAATAATCGCCGGAAAAATACTACGAGAATTACCGGAGCAAGAACTTAAAATTGTAACGGTCACATTTAATGTTCTGTTACTACTAAACCATTTCCCCGTACAATGAAAAGTGGGTCAAGTTGTATTTATATCTATACTAGGAAAGCCACCAGAGGAGGCATTCTACTACCGTTCTATTAGTTTGCTAACAGTTTCCACATTACATGAAAAGCTCCGGTTAAAAAGAATGAAATCTTTTCTTAAAGAGCACGAACTGATACCGCATCATCAATTCGGGTTCAGAGAAGAAAATACACTGTCCAGCAAGTTTACAGGATATCACGCAATTACTGTCTTCTCATAAAATCATTTAATCATCAGATGTTTTCAGGCAAAATTCCAACAGGAACTCAAGGAGTTGTACTCCATAAACTGGAAATTGCCACAAGGGCGCGTTTTAAAGCCCACCATGTACTTAGTGTATACAGCAGACATACTAATTTTAGAAAATACGCTAATCGTCACATTTGCAGATGGCACTGCTACACTTACATTCTACGAAACCCCTAAGATTACCTCAAGAAATTTTAAATCTTCCTGAATCAAGTTCAAAATTGAATGCGGATCTGGCATATCGAAGTCAACCCAAGGCACTTTTACACGCCGACAGGAAGCTGGTCCACCGGTGGTGCCAAATAATACTACTCTTCGACAAACAGATGACGTGAGATGCTTGGTAATGCACCGTGATTGAAGGTTAACTTGAAGCAAACACACATTTAACAAGCCTAAATAGCTAAGCTTGCAGATTTCTAAATTGTACTGGCTAGTAGGACGAAAATTAACTCTAACTAATATAGTTTTAATTTATAAAACCATATTCAAGCCTATTTGGACATACGAGATGCAGCTATTTTAATTTGGAGATCTTTCAAAGGTTTTTATCGAAAACAATATAAATAAATCTGAGAAATGATGTACTCCATGGTGATCTTCGAGTGACAACTGTTAAAGGTGAAGGGCATTTAACTAGAATCTAAACCCATACCAACACCCTCTCGGTGAACCTACTGGACAATAGTAACATAACTTATAGATTAAATAAGGTTCAACCTTAGACCCAGAAGATCGTTTCTAACTTTTGACCATTGTAATTACAATATTATAATCAGTCGTTTAGCTATACATTATATTTATGTATTAAGTTGTCTTATAAATGAACTATCACATGTCAACTTAATATTAACCAATAAATTTTACTTATTACTCAACTGAGCACATTGTAAAAAAAACTTAGCTAGTGCAAACTATGGTTGATTTGAGTGAGAAGTGCTCTACTATCTACCGTACGTACTGAACTAAGCTTCATGATGTTGACTTGATTTTTAAGTTGAAATAACCACTAGGCGATCTTCACTTTAGAATAGTATCAGGGTTTATTCAGGCAAAAACTGATCTTTTCGAACTACCAACAAAACCCGTCCCCAAAGATATTCTACAACTTTAGTATCACATAAAAAGTGATGAAACTTAAAAGAAATTTGCACTGTACACAAATAGCTACGTATATCTAGTTGAATCAACAACGTGTACTGAAATTATGTAATTTTTTTCATTCCTTAATAATCTTCCTCTAAATTTGTTGTTTCATGCTGCTTCCCTGCTTGTTTATCATAGCGACTCAAAGTAACGTAATCACTGTGGTCAGCGCGCCCAGCGAAGTATGGGTCGACTTTTTCGTTAATTAATCAAAACGCAATTTAAGCATCTTAAAATATTTATGTATGCGCCTTGAAGCACACGAGCTGGCAAATTCGTTCCATCCGCTTACGAAGGCTCAATGCGTTCGAGGTTGGGTGGCCGTTGGTTGGCGCATCTGCTTTGGCACCGACAAAATAACAATCTAAAAGGTCAGCGCAATCCATTCCATGATATCGTGCTGCGGCAAGATAAAACTGCGAACTCGAAAGAATCAATGCACCGCAAAAGTGGAGCAACACTATCAAAGCCGTATGTCTTCAGAGATATTGGTACCAACTGCAAGGCCCTTCAACTAGCTCATGAGCGCAACCTACTTTAAATACAATATCCGAACAACGCAACCTTTCACAACAAATCTATCTTGGCCATTATATCATTCCCACATATCTCAAAACTCTACATTAAAAATAACAATTGGCTCATGTGCTCATTATTATATCAACAGCTGCCGCTAAATTTTGGAAAACAAAATTTTGATAAATATGACAACTCGCGTTTCGTAAATATTTGTTCCGAATGAAAATGTTACACAACGATGGAGTCAAGGTTATGCCAAAGAGTACCGGCGGAGAAACCGAATAACAATTGATTAGAAAATACGAGCACCCCAGGGTCATTTTTAGAAACATGTTACCAACGTAAGAGGTTCCTAAAAAGATTTAAATTAGCTAGGGATTCGAAGTCATGTAGAAAACTATCTTTGTGCGTTTTTACTTTTATGATCCTTCAATAAATTTTACAATATAATTCTGGCTTTTTTATTGATCCACGTATACTGCAGTATTTTAACCAAAAATTCAGACGTATCTGTTCGAGAACTGCCAAGATGAAGACATGTTCGTCTCAAGAGAAGCTGCAATAAAAGTCCTGGATAGTTAGTAAATCAATTTTAAATCGGTTTATAATTCTTGAAAACCACAAAAGGCTTACTGTTAAGTTGATACTAAGCCACAAGAGTATACTAGGAAATCAAGAAACTGAGGAATTTACGAAAAAAAGATCAGAAACCACAGTTGGCAGTTAGCTAAGCGATTGGGTATGTAAATTCCACAAAAATCATTAACATCGTGTGGAAACACAAAGGCATAATAAAAATGATGTTCAGAACTCTATCTAAGAAATCAGTAGATAATATACTACGATTAAGAGGCACCAAATAACGCTACTGACTTTTTCGATCCCAGTCAAATGTATACAATGGGCGTTCTTACGAGAGAACCCTTAGACTTTGCAATGAAGAGGATAAAGCAGCAACTCGTATTACATTTGACTGCAGAGCTTTTGCCTGATAGAAACATTCACTTCTGTGAGAAGCCAACTTTTGCGAGGCTCCAACTAGAGGAGATGAGGCGAAAAGACTATTCAACATGTTAAAGACGGCGAGCATTTATAGTGAATAAGTAACTATGGGGGTAGTACAACAAGTCCTAATTTTCTTAATTGTTAGAAGCGACATATTTCTGAATGTACATATATAGAGCTGGCTCCATCATGCATATTAATTAGAAGATACAAAACTATAACAGGTCTATTAGTATAAACATTGATAAAAATAAATTTTTAATACTCAAAAATTAATACCTTAACATCCCACACAATGCAAAGCAACATATTGGCGCAATGTTTGTGTCTCAATTTCACTCTCTAATGTATAATTGAATTTTCATCGCACAATACTAATAAAAACAAAAAATAAATATCTTCATTAATCGAAAACATCCACTTTTGATCGATAAACACCCTTTGGTGTGGAAGTTTTTGATCAAAAAATCAATGTCAGTCGTTTAGAAAACAACTCCATATAGCACATAGACGCATTACAAACACATCCAAAGAAATACTGATAATTATCGCAGATCTTGCGAAAGACGATTCAGTATCTAGAAAACCCAGACTATCAAAATACTTGGTCATTGTCGTCCACGGAATCAAACACTAACATTTGCAAGTAACTAAAAATTTAAATTAATTAATCTCTACGGATTAAATACAAGTGCGTGTAAGGGGAAAATCGATTTTTGCACAACGGAGGTATTTATACATATTTTTCGAAAATTAATAAATGAGATATTTTTACAAAAAAATTTAATGTGTCAAAACCACAAACTGCTACAATGTATTTTACTATCAAAAGAAGAGCTGACATTAAGATTCTATTACTACTCTTAGCTCTCTATTAAAAGACTTGAAGAAGGCGCAGCCTTTAATAGAAAAATGAGTCCATTGTTACACTTAACAAAAATAATAAGAAATATTGCACTAACTCAGACAAAAAATTATTTGGTACCAATTCGAACTTATAAAATAGTGACTTGGTCTTGTAGTAACATTTAAAAATTTAGGGCGTTCAAAAATGATTGCTACTTTCCCCCAAAACTCTGATTGTGTTTCAAATTAAAATATGTACCCAGTGCATTTGTGAAGATAGACTATGGTGTCACGTGAGGCTGCCATTGGAACGCACAGAAGAAAAAGGAGTGCAGTGCTGCAGGTGCAGTTAGAGACAAAGTGGAAAATCATGGAAGCAGGTGGGCAGGAGTAAGTATTTCGGACATCAATACGAAGTACTAGTAGAGTTCAAAGACTGTGCTGTACACAATCTTCACTTGATAATGATAAACATGCGATTTATAATGGATGCACTGGAGGATGCAACAGGTCTGTCTAGCGAAATTTTACATAGCATCATCCATGAGCATGTCAAATTGACAAAAATGCCTGGTAAAACTAAATACATTTCGTACTAAGAGTAGTTTGTACTTGCTATCTTATGACTGGGACTCCACAATACATACAGAGCATGTGGGATATAGAACCGCAACATTTAATTTTGAGTTACGAATTTAATTGCCAATAGGCGCCTTTAAAGAAAAATTGATAACATTCCAGACGATAAACAATTCTTAAAAGATTGCAAAATATTTCCCAGTAGCGAAACATTCTTTTTGTAGTTGTTTTTTAACATTGTTAGTTAGACTGTCTATATATAATTTTGGATATTCAGAAGTATAGAGAAGCACCACATTAACTTAATTCGAATTATATAAATGTACTAGTGTCCCCTCATTCCGTTGTAGAATTACAAGAATTAGACAGGTCTAAAGAATAATTTTCGTTCCCAGATGAGATACATTTTAAACATTTTATCATTACTATTTATGTATTAAATATAAAATAATTGGTTCAAGCCGTTGCAAGATTTTCAGATTCAAGGTGCTCCCGTGCTCAACTCAATAAGTGGTATGTCCTATAAGTTTTAATACGGTTCTATAGACTAGCAGCTTGTTGTTCAGAGTAAGTTTAGATTTTCTCCTAGTTAACCTCTAAAGCTTTGTAAAATTGAAGACTAGTTGTTTGCGCTTCATTAAGAAATATTTCTTCCCTCTTAGCATTCTATTCAAATGGCTAGATACTTTGCATTATCTGACTGTGATAGATGTACGTTATTTAGAGCCACAGATAGGAACCATCTTTTAGAAGTACAAAAGCTACCAAGTCATTGGGCTGGGTGCAGTACTTTCTTAGCTAATGTTCTAACAAGTCTAATAAGCTTTCGGGCAAATCTAAGATAGCTCCGTTACGATTTGTGGTGTGATGGGTATGTCTGGTGTGTGTAGAAGGTAAAGAATAGGGCCAAGTACGCTTCCTTGAAGAACACCAGAGTCATGTGTCTTATAGGTTTCTTAATTCATCCTGAAATTCGATTTGAAAATAACTGTCTGATATAGAGGATTTAAATAATTGATAATAATGCGTGCAGAAGTTTTTGTTTGCCAAAAACCGTAGAGCAATATTGCTATTTTACTTGTTCGCTTGTAGCGTCCAGCTCTAAAACCAAACGGGTGGTCTGGAATCAAATCGTGGTTTTGAAGTAATAAATGGATTTAATCTCATAAATAGAAGTCTTTAGAAAACCTTTGGTAGCAAATGATAAAACGGCAATGCGATGCCTTTTTAGGTGATTTTACAAGCTTTAGTATTAAAATTTTACCCTTTACTGTAAAGAAAAATGACATTTCAAATTCCGTGACAAGTTCAAAACGGTTTTAAGGTAATTCTTCTTAATTTTATCCTTAACCAGAGCATACCTTGGAGTTTTCCTGCATCACATTGTTTCTGAATTTAATTTTCTTTCTCTTGAGTCAACCCAGTTGGGATGGGTTGCAATATTTAAGTCAAACACATAGAAAATGCTTCCCTTTGCGTTTCTGGTCCAACTATTTTCCCTATTGGATATTATTTGTTGTGAACGTTTCAACTGCTTAGTGGCAGTCCACAGTGAATAATTTGGTGTCTTCATAAGAGAGAAGCTTTCTAGATAGTTTTAGTTTTCAAAGCATATTTTTCATATCTCTTGCTGTTCTGTTACATTCACTGTTATCGTTTGGTGATTTGATATTTTACCATAACCTGTAAAGTATCCTTTTCCAGTAGGAAATAGTCTTTGCCTTTAGACCTGCTAACCTGAAATTGTAGTCTCAGTTTGTGACTATGACTAAGCGTATCTAGGGGAAGGGGTCAATTACAATATTCGTGGTCTGAATGTTTTCTTATTGATGTTTCTTTAATTTATAATAATAATAACTGTGCCACTTTGTGGTGCATTCGGGTTGTGTACAGTGACAAATGTTTGAAGCTCTTGACTATGGCTAATCGGGCCGTTGAAATTCCAAACTGCTATTTTGAGAACTTTTGAAGCTAATTGATGTTAGAAGATTTAGCATCATCTTTATGTTCTCCTTAATTTTATCATCACTTTTTCTAACCTATTGTGATTGGATGTCATAGGCTACGTCTGCCGAGCAATTATTGAACTTATGTTTATTGTTGATTGCGGTACTGACTATTTTATGGTGTATTTTGTACTTTGCCCGGCTTGTTAATTCCATGAAATTAAGAATGCAATGTGAAGGCAATTGGTATGATATTGCCTATGGTTTTGCGTAAGGCACGTTAAAAACTGATTTGCGCTAGCCATACCTGGCTGACCCTAAAATGCAAATTTAAATTACATGCAAATGTAGTGTTGCACATAAATATTTGTCAAATAAATTTGAACGCAAATAAGAAAAACCTACTGGGCTTTGCAGATAATGCCGCCACAGCGAGCGGCAGGTAAATCGCACGCACGGCACTTAATATTTTCGGGCGCAGGGACACGCACGTTGCGAAGCCTAATGCAGAGAAGTGTACGTTTTAAATTGTTTAGAAGGGTTTGCAAACAAAAAACGTTAGGCTGCACATCTTAGTGCGACATGGGTAGCATAGTTCCGGTCGGAATGGCAACCAAAACTTTAATTTAATTCTTAAGTAATCAAAAAATTTGTTTTTTGATAGTTCTTTGAAACTACATCACTTCTGTATTATTAACAATTACTGATTTCAATATCAAATTCTTCTTGCAATCTGTCAGTCTTTCCTTGGTCCGAACTTGGCTTTTATTTCAGTTTCTCTATTTTTTAATATTCTACATTTTTATGTGTCTCATCTAATAGTTATTACATATTGTATTTAAGTCACTTTCAAAAAGTGGCCAAAATTGAGAGCCGGATTTCAACTCTGGATTTTTTTAGTTTTACGTTCGGGAGCGCTGATAATTTGACAGATTTCACCTGGGATTCTTCCGACTAGTAAATAGCAATCTCTATACGAAAGAACGAGTTATTATTGTTAAAACGGAGTAGGGTTCCGGGAAAATATTGCCATTGTTAGTCGATATGTCGTTGCACATCCAACAACATTGGGTATCTTGCACAACAATTGGAGATTTCACGAAAAAAAATGCACCAGTAATGAGGTGGCGTAATAGGTCCATACTTACCAAAGGTGATGCTGCAAAAGTTGTAACTATGACCGGGGATCATTATCGTTATCTGACAACTCGGCGTTTTGGCATCACTTGGATAATCCAGATCTGGATATACCTCATAATGCAGCGGTAGAATAGTTCATGTCATGCATTGCAGAAATGGTGTGAAGGTTCCTCGTAGAATCTCAAATTCTCGAAGATCCAACAAGATTGACTGCTCATGTATGGCCCCCAGCGAGGAAGCAAATCCTTGCGAATGTAGAGGAGCCTCTTTTAGTATGGAAAAAGCATTACTATCATTACATAGCAAATACAAGAGCATTATCAACCCCAAGGCCTTATTGGACAACCGTTTTACGCATATAAAAACAAAGGACCACCAGCTAGAAGTAATTTTTACAAAACTCAATTCTTTGAAAAATGTAGTAGTATTCAATGATTCTGATAAAATTCATTAAGAGACTCCACAAAGCTTAACGAGTATTATGCAACAGATGGTAAAGGGTAGGGTTTTTGTAACACCTATTCGCTATCCTAGGAGTAGCCCCAACAGTGATAAGCTGGTTAAAGTAAACAATCTTTACCCATAAATATTAATAAGTTTTGTTTGCACAACATGTGGAGCAATCTTTATGCTTCTAAAAGTGATGCGATCTCCCAGAGTATTAGTATGCAGGTAAACACTCAGAAGATCTTCATCGTAGTACCAATTATTATTATCCATCTACCGTGGCAAAGGACATCATTCGCCTTCAGAATTAAAAGAAAGTATCTTACAGAAGCGTCGGGTGTGACAGTGCGTGTAGCGATCTTTTTACCCTTAAGTCACCAAGAGTAAAATAATTTGCCGCCGAAGTCAAAATTGTAGCTGGGGGAAAGCTAAAAATTCCCAACGTAACCGTCAGCTCCATCTAAATACTAGTCAAAGTCTTAACAAACAACTCATCTTTAATCCTCTGCCTGAGGTTTTCTTCAATTGTTAGTTTATTTTTTATTTTACTAGTATTTTATTTGGGTGTGATAACTCAGATGTTTTCCTTATCATCCAGCACATTTTACGAAGTGTTAGTACAAATTTAAATCTTTTTTACTGTGCGAGTCTTTCAGGTCAGGCGCCTATTTAGGTAAATCCTTAAGTACTTAATACTATCTTGTTGATATATCGGAGCGGTATTCAGTATAACTAGTGGACAGGTTTCCTCCCAAAAAGTGAAAGTTATTTAAACCGATTTTGTTTTGCTCACATGTATCTACGATGGTTTAGCCACTCTTTGATTTTTTGAGATTTCAATGGAGTATCAGTGATGCTGTTTGTGGATCGGTGTATGATTCCAGCAATGCAGTGTCATATGCTTACGTGTTACTAACATTTCTAATGTCGGGAAGTCCGCTGTGTAAAGGAATTATAGAACAGAACCTATAATGCTCCCCTGGGGTACACCTGCTTGGATCCGAACGGATGATTCTTTAAATTTAACATAAAAACTTCTTTATGGCAGATATGTTTTTAGCAGTTAGTAGTACTGATATCTTTATTTCGTGTAACACCCTGGCATGCCAGACCTACCTTGTGACGACCTGGCTAATATCTAAGAATACTGATGAGCAGTACCATTTCAGATGTAGGTTGTGGTTAATTTTTGTGATTATTTTATGCACTTGTTTTATTGTGCCTTGACCTTCTAGAAAACCAAATTGGTGTTTTCGTATGGGGTTTCGTTCTTCTAAAATTGGTTTTAACTTTTACAGTAGTATATTTGCAAAGACCAAATAAAAGGGGTTGCAAGGTGATAGGTCGGTATAAAGTGACTGCCCCTAGCTTTCCTTAATACTTTGATATAATTACAATTTGGGTAGCTTTTTAATGTTCTGGAAACGTTTATTATGTGGGCAATGAGTTACATTGCCTCTTCTGGAAGTTCTTTTAGAATTTTGGCTGTTTTATGTGTTTTAACCTGGAGCTTTCTTTGAATTAAGATTTCTGAGAAGACTTTTACTGGTATTACAAGATGAGCAATGCCAATGAATTAATTGAGAATTTGATGTATAAATAATTTTTCGTTTACTTAACAGTACCTATAATGAGATTGAAATATTGAGATTACATGATCTGCAAAAGTATCTTGGTTTGCTCTTGCTCAGATCATGTTTTCTAATAAATGGAACTGGAAGTTTTTATACCTTTAGTTTGCTGGTAGCTTTTGATAAAGAATAATCAGTAACCCCAGTGGGTGTTAGGTTTGCCAAGTATTTTTGCACTCCTTGGCTTTTACGGTTGGTGACGCAAAAACTTAATAAGTCTGAAACCTTAAAGTCTGATGTGCCAATATGTAGGTTCAAACGTGCTTCAATAGTGCAACTTTTGTGAACCAAATATAATGATACAAAAAATTAACGAGCATAACATTCTTTTCGGTGCCTGCTTAATTTTCCTTACCAAAAGGCGATCCTTTATAACGCGAGATCGCGTACTGATAGAAAAAGCTCATGCTGGAAGGTAATCACTCACGCGGACGAATATTAATTCCACAACTGGGCGTGTAGCTGCAGCACATGTGCCACCGGGGGTATTACCCCATTTAATTTCCCGGCGCAAAGTTGAATACACTGCCGCGTCGCGCCACCGTCTCCAAAAAACGACGAGCTCGCCTGAAATCCGAACCCTCGCCGGCCGCGGAGTTATTACGAAACGGCGAGACAATTTTTCTCAGCAACTATACACAGCAAGAGGGCAGATTTATGCCCCATCTTCGGCCGGCCGCGGCCGGATTCATTTTTGCTGCGCCAAGTAATCAAAATTTTATTCAAATCCGATGATTTACGCATTCCTACGCGCAAACTAATGGCGGCAGCGCCGCAACCCGTCTGGCCAGGATGGGTCTTGCTGGTGCTAATTATCACTATCACCGTATCGACTACTTGCAGCACGCCATGACGTTTGAAGTTATCACGTCCAATTTGGGTAAATTGAACATCTTATGGTGTTGCATATATAAACAAATTAAGCTAGAAATACTGATTGTATACGTCTCAGCGCATTATATCAATTCGAGAAAGACCAGGACGTATATATTTTACCCAAAGAAAACAGTAACACTGTCTAGACGTTAATAAACCCTTTATAAAACGATTCACTTGTAGACGGAGAATAACCAGCAGCCAATATCTGAAAAGTCCTTTGTAAGGTTTCATTGTTAAAGTATACTTTTCCGATCTCAGATTACTACAAAATCACAGAAGTATAAGTTTACTATTCCACCACACACAAAATGAAAGCTTTAAAGATGCAATCATGATGGATATGCAATTGGGGATCGTTTACAAATGCTAAGCGCTGTTATAAAATAGTAAGCACGTTATTAGCAAAGGATTATTTCAGGCGATAACATTCTTGTGCAGAATTAATATTTCTTCAGCTGTCGTTTGGTGTAAATAATAATTATGGTTTTAAAAACGCATATTCTAGTGCAAGAACCTTAAAATAATTTTTTAAGAACTAAATTACAACGTTGATGTAGATTGGTCCCAAAGTTGTAATTCATAGCTCCAAATGGGTTTTTATTATTACTTAAGAAATCAATAATTTATTTTCTGTTGTTAGTTGCGACTGGATGCCTATAATCCAATACATTTGTGTTAACTTTAATCCTGACTATTTGCCTTTCGTAAATATATATTTTTGTCAAGTCACTCGCTGATTTAGGTGCAAATCAATGTTGTGCATGTTCTTCGTGTTTCAAGTGTTTGCCGTTAATGTTACTGGAGTACAGCTATCTCTTTTAGTGTGAAGGTTACTTGTATTGGGTTCTTTTCTCCATTTTCGTAACTATATTTGTATTTTACCTAGGTTGTGTTGTATTAGGGTGAAAAAACAGAAGAGCTGTATCGTCTGCGAATGTGGCGTTGTTGCTAATCTAGATTCTGGTAGATTTGCTGTCGATCCGGAACGATTTCTTGAGGAACATCAGATGTTATAGACTGGTTAAAAATTGTACTAAGAAATGTCTTTGAGACAAATATGATCTTAATAGTTCATATAATAAATATGGCGAGTCCTTCGTAATTCTGTAACATAATCCTTCATGTCATACTTTATCTTGACTTATGGCAAGGAAGACAGCGCAACACTACCACTTTCCATTCAATGCCATTGATTTTCTTGACCACTTGTTGAATTTGTTCTGGTGGTTCCGTAGTTATTTCTAAAGTCACAAGGATGGTATGGAATTAATTGGCTTTCCTCTAACACTGTTTTTAGCAACCTTTGATACTATCGGAAGTAGACTTATTGGTCGATATGATTTCACTTCGTAAGGCTTGGGCAAACTTCCAGAAAGTTGAATATATCCTATGTATTTTATTCCTTTAGCTGACAGTTGCAATATTTTCCAGTAATTAAATCAAAACCTGTTTATTTTTGGGTTTGTTTGTTTCTTTATTGTATTTTTTAATGGGCACACCTATTTAATTTGGATACTCTCGAGTTATTTCTGACGAAACAGTTTAAATACTTCCTTCAATTGTTTAGCAAACGTATTGGCCTTTTATTCGTTACTTCTGCCCCACCGCGTTCTTTAAATAAAGCAAGATACTGTTGCGGTATTTTAATATTTTTTCTTGCAGCGAATAATCTGTTGCACGTCATGCACTGGCACGCCATACAGATACGGCTTTGCTCTTCAAATTGTATTTTTTACGTTTCTTTACGGCCTTATTAGATTTCTTCTTACCTGCTTTAGATCTTGTAAATTGTAATTTTTTCTTAGCTTCTGCTGCCCAGCAATTTTTAGCCCTAGAACAACAGGGAATTTATTAGTTCTGAATAATTTCGTACAAGGGAGTGGCTAACCCAGCTGCAATTTGAATACTTTTGATTACTGAATCAGTTGTTCAACTATTTCTTCTGCTTTTTCAGCGAGAAATCAAGATCAGAAAGTTCGTTTATTTTTTCTGCTAGTACAAAAAATTTGTTTTTGCGTCATATACTCTATGCTAGAGTACAGTGCGATTATTACTGACGAATGATCCGAGAATAAATCAAAATTAGATTCAAATTTAATATTTCCATTGTTGGTACCTTTATGACGCAAAATTCAGTGGATTTGGTATTTGGTTGCTCTGTAGGCCAATATGTTGGTTATCCTGTTGATAAATAGGCCAAGTTATTTTCTTTTATGGTTTTTAGTAGTTCCAGACCTTTAGTCATTGTCAGTCTTAAGCCCCACTAGGTACTAATCTAAGAGCCTTGAAGATTTGTCCACAATCATATTTTTTGTTCTTAAGTTTTGGTGGCCAGTATATTACTGCTAACTTAAAGATAATTATTTGTTCTGTTGTTTCCATTGAAAGAGATGGTGGATATTCTTGAGTATATTCGCTACGTTCGTGATGTTCGATGACATTTCTGATTACAGCGGTAGGTCCATACCCGACGATAAGCCCCTTGAAATCGGCGGAATGGTTTTCAAGACACTTTGTACATTTCTGTATGCAGCCTTTCTGTTTGGATAATTTTTGGTAAAGTGCTCTTCGATACATTGAACACAGTAGCGTTGTCCTTTGTAGCAAACATTTTTTATATACGCAAAACCCTAACATCCGTACATTGCGATATTTACTTGGTAACTCTGGATGTCTTTTATATCTTTGTTATTTTCACTTTCACATCTCCAAATAATATTAGTCATTCTTTTTTTTTTTTTGTTAGTTTTGCTTTGATGTACCAAATATTGATTACTTTCTGTTCCATACTTTATTAATAAACGGGTTAAGGTTTTTTTTTAAATCCACTGGAAAGTTTTATCTTTGTGTGGTATTGTGTGTTTTCGCCGTTTAATCCTTTTCAAACCTATTTTTCTTCTACAATGTTATTCAATAATGTTATTAGAAGTTGGATTTTGAATATCTGTTTTTTCTGAAATTTTTTCTACGTCTGTTATCTTAAAAATTTTATAAACTACCATGTCTATTACTTGTAAACGCGTTACTCAAATATTAATCGGCAATTTTTCTTTAATTTTGATTACTTGGCATATCCGAACTTCGAATTTTTTTTATTATTTTATAGTACCTGCCATTCGTTGCCACTGCGAGACAATTTAAGTGGGTCTAAAGTATATCGCTGTTAGAGTTGTGACATGTGTTGTGAATAGTAATGCATGTTTAACATTTGGGTTTAATGCATAGGTGTATTTCGATCGTAGCAACATTGGGTTGGGGGGATAGAAGATTCGACCGGTATAATTTAGTCTAAATATGCCCATACTGAGTAGCCTGAAACCTCAAAAAGTTATTTATTTGGAAAAAGAGAGCAATGGGACAATAAAAAAATATAGAAAAGATAGTGATTTTTAGAGGTTATAGAAATTTAATAGTAAAGCTTATCAATATAATTGTAAAAAATAAAACATTATATAAATCTCAAAATTGACCATAAGTTAGGCAACACATTATATATACAAGAATGATAAGACAACAAAATTATGTTATTTGGATAAACAATTGCATGAGTAATTGGCGGAATAAATTCATCTGAAAGATTGACTTGTGAATTGACTCTGGCGCCAAAAATTTTTAAATGGATTAAGATAACCATAAAAAATAGATAACAAGAAAAGGTAAGTTAAATTCTACAACTCAAGAGTTAAGAGTGCAGTGTTAACAGAGCCAGAATTTCAAGCAAACTAAACGGTACAAATTTTTGTATAGGATTTGTCCCCCATTTACGTGTCAAGGGCTGGCAGAAGAAGGTTCTTTTATAGAGTGCATGGAATACCGAGAGTGCTGAATCTACAGAAAAGACTAGTATTAAATACTAAGAGCGAGATAAAGATAAGAGAAATAAAAAAGAAGGGTAGAGCCAAATACATCGCTTAAATAATAAAAGGTCTTTGAAAGTAGTAAAAAAATGAGTGAACACCAACTAAAAACAAAAAAAACGATAACAAAAAATGTTAGGTGAATTCAGAACTAATCTTAAAAGCGATCTTAAACAAGAAATGCTGGAAATAGGGAAGGCAACTGAAAAGAACATTAAAAGATAAAAAACTGAAAAAACAGAGAGGAGATGAAACGTAGAAGAAATGGAAAACATCCAGTCATGCAAGAAGTGGTAAATAAAGTAGAAAAAATAGAAAAATCGCAGAAGAAATAGAAAATGTGTTAGAGAGAAACTAGAGATAAAGATTAAATTAAAAGAAGCACATAAAATTGCAGAGAAAAGGTGCACAATTGAAATGAAGGGCTAGGATGAAAAGCTAAAGATCCAACCTTAAAGGAAAACATATATTTATAAATACAGAATTAAAAAAAAGAGAAATCATAAGCTTAACCTTTCTTATAATGATGAGAAATAGAATTTTAGTGGAACAAAAATGGATAAATAGCAAAATAAGACTGTACTATCAGGAGAATGACAAAAAAATGAATAAAGAAGAAGACGACTCGGACTTTCAGGTGTGCAAATCTAGTAACTTACGCACCTGAAATACTCCTGTATCAATAAAACTGAAAAGAAGCTATTAAAAAACAGTACTTTCGGACTTTAACGTTTGCTGTAAACATTATTGGCCATTTCTTCCAAATACTTCAAATAGAGAAATTGATTTTACCATTCACTGAAGAACAGTTTCGTACAATATTAAAAGGACATTAATACATTATTATCCGGATGTTTGGCTACCAAATCTTATGCTTCAAAATTCAAGCGAATACTATTGAAATAATTGTATAGGGATATCATTAGCCCGATGCATAAATGAAGTAAATATATAGTTTAGAATTAACATTTAAAAACTGCAATAAGTAAAAATAAAATTTTGGCGCCAATTAAATTCTATGAAATTAATAGCGTCATATACGTAGAGTGTTTGAAATGTATCGAGCCATATAACACAAAATTGACTTTTACAATAACAAAAAATATAGGTAAATTCTTAAAAATCATATGCTACAATTAGTAACTGCCAGCAAAAGCACCCTCACACGCATTACAATCCGTTTGATCGGCTACCAGATTATATCGGAGTTGTTCTGTTTTCATTATATTAGCATTGACTCAATATTTTCGGAAACACATCTGGTACAATCCTTATGATAAGTAAAAACCACTGCGATTTCTATAAACGAGAAAAAGTAACCAAACACAATTGAATCTACCCACACGATTACAGTATTCGTTACTTTTTACCTACGCAATTTTCTGTTAGATAGAAAATGAAACCCACAAAAAAGTTATATATCTGTTACAAAAACTGCCATCCCGACTCGGTGAGATTTGGGTTGCCATAACGTAGAAGATTAAATAATGCAAAGTTGCGTAGCGCAAAAAATTCGGCTTTTAATTGAACTGTGCCGAAAAACAATTAATATTGTTGCAGAGCTACCATCGAAATGATTAATTGCAGCCTTCACGCTATTCTGAAGTAAATTAACCGGCTAAAAGCGTTTCTTTACTCAACAAATTGCTCCAGAATTACGTGCTCCCCGGAACCCAGCTAAATGGGACAATTTTTAAAAATAAGTAATCGAGAAACAAACATCCAATCCTGTGAATGGTAATACGACAACTGTTTTCCCCGGTTAAATCATGTGGGCCCAGGTATGTTCTTGCTCATTACGCATTCAACACGCAATCCTAAAATTATGGTATGAAAAATGAGGTAATTGCGCTCCTCGTTTAGTTTTAGCCATGCTAAATAATGCAAAAGATATTAGAGGAAGATACCATAGCGGGACTTGTTTTACATTCGAGTCGCAGGGGCTTCGCGAAATATCGTCACGTATCTATTTGCTTGCTGTGCCGATATTGTTCACAGGTGGTCTATTATTCATAGGCGGCCTTGGTCTTTGCCTCACTTTGCAGCTCATGCTCATCATTTTAATAAAGTGCAGGTTGCGCAGCTTGAAACCAATCTTGACCTTCCTTTAGAACATCTCATCATATAGGACTGCAGACCGTTCGTCAAAAATTCAGTTTCTCGATTTTTTCCTGCAATCGTTTTGCCATCTCAAGATAATTAATCTTTAGAGTCCTAAAATGCTGTAGTTGACGCCATTATAGCTAATCGGGTGTAGTTTTTTTTCTTCCGAACCGTCGTGCCCAATGCAATGCTTTTTAGTTTTTGGCATGTGGCAGCAAATGCAGGTCTTAGCCGTGGTCATAAATTTAAATCCAGTGGATTTATCTTAAATACTTCCACACAATGGGTTAAATTTCGCGTTCGGATGTGTAATCTTGCAGAAAGTTTTTTTTTTGGCCAAATTGATTGTATAAAACTGAGCTACTTATTCATAAGCGGCGCTATGGCTTCTTCAATTTCACATATCTTTATTCGGCTATCTGACGAAGCCCGGAAATGGATTTTATCTACAATCTCTAGTGTGGTTATCGTTTCCGGGCGTTTTCAACGTGGCTCAGCAACGTATCTGTGCAATCAGGTTTGGATTACGAAATCTAAGAACTCACGGTGGAAAATGAAGGTTTTATTTAATTATTTTTTTAATCTTTCTCGTATATCAAGATGGAAAATTTTTCCAAAATTCTGTTCGTATAGTAAAACACGTTTTCTTAAACTAAAGGTATACTAGCAGGACCATTTTCTGCAAACTAATTGTAAGTGCATCTGATATCGAAACCGCAAGTATGTGGTTGCAGAGGAAGGCGCGTGTCCGATGTCGTAACGCCGCGCTTACAATTACAGCGAGGCTCACATTTCACAATTAAGCCCAGAGACAAGAGAAAGCAAACAAATGGGCGCCTAACAGCGCTAATAAAGAATTAACCGCGCAAATGAGCGCTCAATTGGCCCAATAGCGACCAATAAATCTCCCATATGGAGGAAGGCCCCCTATCGATGGCTTTTGAGGTCTTGCAGCAGCGACGTTTTCGAAGGCGGTGACATGTCGCAAACGTAATATGGAGGTTTAAGTATTGGGCGCAATTGACGGCAATTTACAGCCGGGCTGGGCTTTGTCTGGGCTGGAGGCGACACCGGAAGTTCTTGCTGCACCGTTAGTTTTCTATTGACCACCTCATTGCCCGACCACTCCCGCAGCCAACCAAGTCAGGGGCACAAGAATGGTGATGTATGGCAGTTCGAAACTTAAGAATTTGGCGTCAGAGGCACACAAAATGTTTTTGAGGCGTAATTTTCATTTACAGTCTTTGAAGTTGAAAAATAAAACGTTTTACCGACAACGTTTTTTAAATTCGACATTTGCATCAAAAGCAAGAGTTGACCTACATAAAAAATTACAAACTGTTTATCTTCTTAATGCAATGTTTGATTAAAACAATAATGATTATTCTCACTGAGAAAGATGTTTTTATATTTTTTATATGGAAAAATCGCAGTTTTACATCTACTTTAATATCATCATGCTAAAAAAAAGAAATTGATAAGCTAGAGAGACATGGGAAAATAATATGATATTGTTAAACGTTCTACTCAACATATTTTGGGACAGAAATTTTTGTCATAATCATGTGTACCATATTTATTGGTTTCATTGATCTAAATATAGGAAAGGAAAATTCGAATTATAGTCTATAATATTGAAACCTAAAAAGCGATTCCCTTATTTACTAAAGTCTTTATTGAATGCACCTTATAGAATATTTGGCTAATATAAAATAGCAGTATTCTTTCAAACTGTAGGTCAAAATGCACTAAATACTAAATCCAAGTGAATAAAAGCAGTCCCAGACCCGTCCTTAATAGGATTCTTAACCAGCCTTTGTAGTAAAGGTTGCCTCTACATCGTCCAAGCTTTTCTTCATGTTCAAAATGACGATACATCACTGAATACCACATTATCCTAATTGTGACCTATATTTTACTCTCACCTATTTGTTATGTTTCCTCTGAGAGAAGAGATTTTGTTCGTTTAATCTTCATTTAATTGACATAAATGTTCTTCCAGGTAAGTTGTTTTTGTTCAGCACACAGAATAGTTGTATGGTACAGAACACTTGTTTTTCGATAACTTTTTTGTAGATAACTGATCCATCTCTCTGAACCACTTATTCAATTCTCCCATTGGCTTACAGTATCGGTCATTTCGGCATAAAAAGTAGCTTCAAATATAAGCGCGTATTTTATTATTATTATTTTAAAACTGAACTTTCCTGTTGTTAATTGGTATTTGTGCACCACTTTGTTTTTGTTTTGCGCGCTAAGGCATGCCTTTAAACTTTGATGCTTAACTTTTTTCAAGCTTCGAAAATATATATAATAGTTTGCTGATTTGACAATTGCGAAGGGCGTCTATTGGTCCCACACGTCTGAGTGCCTCACCAGTAAGTTACCGAATGCCAAGCCATGTATACAGTTAATTTTTTATTCATTTGTAGTCTACGTACCCTGAAGTAACGTTAAAGAAAGAGAAGTATCCGAATGTTTTACCTTCCTAATACTCGATGAAGTACTTGATCAAATCCTTGCCAAGTCAGACGGCGAGGAAGCTAATATCGGATTGCTACCTTTTAAACCCGAAGACCTTGATGGCATGCATGCTGAGCAGCTCCCGCATGACGTATTAAGTCATCGTAGACTATACAAAGTCACGTCAAATGCAAGCCACAAAACCGGAAGAGAAAGACTATACATAAATTTTTAAGTGACTAGGAAAACGCGATATTCAATATTTGACTCACCATGTGACCCAAAAGCCGTAATGTATCTCAAATTTGCCAATTCGAGATAACTGACAAGAACAGTCTAAAACTGCTCAATCTATTTTTTGATGAGAAGCTCTACGATCTCTTGGTGCACAAGACACTCTTTATGCCCTCTCAAAATAACAGACAAATTTACAACTTTATTTGAAATCTACTTCTTATTGGGTACCATCCGCTACCACGGGAAAAAATATGTACACCCTATGGAACGGCAGACCACGAGTAGACAGATTAAAGCGTAAAAAGCAACCTTCATTTAGCCGGCAACGTACAGGTAGACAAAAAATTGTACGTACAAGGTTAGAACGTAAATTGAACAAGAAAGTACAAAGTTTAGCCAAATAGGGAGTTTCTGAAATAATTTTAGATCAACAACTAATCCTCCGCCACAATTTTTTTGAAGATAAGCTCATAAAAGTTGGGTATAAATCTTGGTGACTGGCATCATATGATAAATGCCTCTATGGCTTTGAGATTTACATGGGAAAGAACAAAAATATCACTTCTGAAGGGAGTCAAATTAGAATTATAAGACAATGTCATACTAAATTTACTGAATATTATTGACAATCATAATGCTCACTGAATGTAAAATGACGACTTTGGGGTTTCACGCAATCGGCGCTATCAGAGATGAAAAGGTTTGAACTATGCCTTTTGTAGTGCTCAAAGATTCCTTTGATTCTTGTTTCGAAAGCGACAGATAGATTCTCCTTTTTCGTTGAAATAGCAATTCCACTTACTGGTCGCTTCTACCTGCAGTCGAGTGGATTGATGTTTCCGAATGTAGAAAAGCAAAATTTGATAACGTGGTCTCGAATTATCAAATCAGAGCAAAAGACAAGAAGTCGTGGTAGTTCATTATTGTCAACTTCATTGATATATTTATAGTAAATGCATAAGAAATTGCGGCCCTTGTACACCTAAACAACCACTTCTTCAATTTTGTAGCGAAATCACTCACGATCTTCTGAACATCACTATTGCAGCTTCTGAATGAAACAGTGGTGGGCTAATAGGATATCTAAGCAGATTCACGATTCACACAGGTGTTCAAAACCTCAGAAAATTTGGAAATCAGCGGCGTAGGTTTTTTGCCTTTCTGTCCCTGCTTGCAATGCATAAAATGTTAATAAAGACGACACAATCTTGTTAATAATTACAGTTATATAATACAAAGATGAAAGGAGACAAAATAGCAAGTTATACAAAATTTCTTCAACTTTTTTTTGTTTACAGTGCAGTAACAATCTTTATCTTTCGATTTCAGATGGGAAATGACAAAATTGATCTTCGAGTTTTGATCAATTATTGTAATAGGTGTATAAATAAGTTCTCGGATTTTTTCTGCAAAATTAAAGTTTTATTTAAAAACAAACAAAAAAGCTTAAGTATCAAAGTATTCTCCGTTGGCATCGATGGCCTTTTGCCATCTTTCGGGTAGTTTGAATTCCCTGGTGATAGAAGCTCACCGGCTTCGAGACGATAAAGTTATCGATGCATTTTCGAACTTCTTCTTCTGTTTTGAAGTGCGTATCGATGAAGTGATGCTGTAACGACTGGAATAAATGACAATCGGAAGGGGCCATGTCTGGGCTATACGCCGCATGTGGGAGAAGTTCCCAGCCTAACGCGCCTGCAGCTCATCCGTGTCAAATGTTTGAGGGCGTCCAGCGCGTAGTTGATCTTCAAGACTAAACTCTCCTCCGCGAAATCTTTAGTACCACTTTTTGCGCGTTGCATGACTTACATCATTCTCACCGTATCCAGCACAAATCATTTCGGTGGCTTCAGCAGCGTTTTTCTTAAGATGAAACGCGAAGTGGATAGAAAATCGAATATGCTCTTTTGTGATTGCCATCGTGAACACAGCTGATTATTGAGGTTATGTGCATCAAACGCCAAATCGCATGGTGTTTCAAAAGACCAAATGTCATTGCTTTAAAACCGCAAGAGGGCGGACTAATACGTTACATGTGAACGGTGATTTGCGTCCTGTGAAATCTAAAGCTGAGAACTTATTTATACACCTATTAGAAAACAGAAACTGTCAACAAGACATAGTACAAAGAAAATTTGGAATTCCGAAAGCCGAGGAACTGTGGGCCAAGTGTCTGTTTCTAAATCATACATGTAGTTAGATTATGATGATTTTAGCCTTGAAGATCAACAGCATTCTGGGCGATCATCTATTTTGGATGCAGGTTGCAAGTTATTTTAGATGGCGAAACCTTCAGGCACTCGTCTGGAACCATTTGTATCAATCAATTCACCTTTGTGCACAAATCAAGGCAAAATCATCACAAATTAAGTGAAGCACAAACCGACAAGTAAGTTGAGACCATTTTATGCGATCACTTGATCAAGTTGAAGAGGCATATCAAAAATCTTTGTTTCAAAGTCAGTAGACTGGTATCAAGAATCAATTTAACATCTTGCATAGCAAGGCAAAAAGTCACTGATAGTCATGAACGACACTTTGAAGAATAAAAATGCAAATTCGACAATTATTGTCGACTATATATATATATATATATATATATATATATATATATATATATCATATATATATATATATATATATATATATATATATATATATATATATATATATATATATATATATATCTTCAAATTTTGTGCAATAAAAACCAATGCTGTAAACCGGGCGTGGATATTTTAATAATAATGTGGCTCAAACTTTTGTAACACGCTTGGTATTCACGCCCTTGATGCATTACATAACAGGCATTCTAGAAGTTATTGCAGCTGTTATTACACTGAAACGAAATTCACATCAAGGCTTGTTATTATCGCATTGTTCTCTGTGGGTTCCGGAAATGTCAACAAATTTGTTTATTGTCAAAGTACTATAATTTATCTGTTTGAATCGACTTACAATCTGTAAATACAAAAAAAGTAATGGAATTAAGGTCATAAATTATAAAAGTTACATCAGTTTCAAAATGTGTAATGGGGTAGCTACTTGCCGATAGAATTTTGAATCCTCATCGCCATTTTCAAGTCTTCCATGGAAGTCAACCCCCCGAGAACATCTTAAGAAAGGGCGTTCGGCTTCCCTCGCAAAGAAATTTATCAATATGACGCCGCCGGATTGCGGGCTTTCAAAGGGTTTACGCGGAGTTGTATCCACGACACTAATGTGGCTAATCTGGGATCTGGCACGCAAACCGGGCTGCGCCACACATGGTGTGAATAAGACCGATAACAAAGAGTCCGAGGCTCCCACCCCGGGCGCGAGATCGTAAAAAGTCCAAATATTTACGTTATCTCCGCAGCCGTCCCAGAGCGGGCGCTGCACTAATCGTTTAAAAGCTCGTACGTTTAAGTGCCGCAATTAATAACCCTCCAGAAAGTAATTTCGAAAGCAAACGACGCGCGTCCGCGGCTCTCGAGATCCTGGATGTTGCTAAGGACTGGCGCGCCGAAGCCGGAGGTGTCGAGTGCACGGGCAAAGACGTAATTTTGCTCAAATATGGAGTTAACGCGTATGCGAAGGAATTCCAACCGGAATGGAATTAAAGCTGGCGTTCCTGTTTAAGTGTACCTGCTTCCACGTAATTTGTTCTAATGCCGGGAAAGCTCTCGACTTACCGGTAAATTTGCGAAAGCCTACAGCATGAAGCTTAGCTGTCACACGAAATAAATTTATTCAGATTTAAAGATTAATATGTTAATGAGAAATAAAAATGGTAAATTTATTTTATTTCGCTGCAAACGACAGAGCACATCTGAATTACAAGTATAAAAAAGATAAGATTGCGCAATATAAAAGGAAGTCCAAAAATATAAATCGCCATAGCACTGTTAAAGAAAGTAAAGAACATATACAAACGTCTGAAACTAAAGATATGACTCTAAAACAAATATAAATGCAAAAATAAAATTGCTATACAATTCACAAAGTCGCAACGTTTTTGAAAATTCGTATTCATGACTAAATTGCTTCAAAGACAAGCTACCTCCCTGATATATGGATATATGTTGGGGGTAGCAAGGCTTTAAAATAATGTGTTGCCCGGGTGTGGAAAGACAATTTTTCATCGCCAACCTTCTAGAAAGGTATAATTTCAGGACGCTTTGTCTTTTTTGCCAGAGTGAGAAAAATGTGAAAAAATATGTTAGAGAGACTTTTCTAAGGCTAAAAACGCAGATATACAGAAATGCGACGTCCTGAAAACAAAGGGCATTCTAAAAAATCGATTTTTTTCTCTATCCATTTGATGTATCTGTGTGCAATTAACATATATGTGTTCAAATGTTCTAGTAAGGCATTGTTCATTTTCATAGGGAATGGTCATTTGCCCTATTTACTTTTTGGACACCGTTTATAGAGGAGCATTTTCCTAAAAAATCAATTTTTTTATCAATTTGGTAGATCTGATATGTGTGTAAGTGTTCTAAAGAGGCCCTAGTCAATTCCCAACATAGTCTCCATTCGTTTTTAGGGCCTAATTTTAAGGACACCTTTCAATAGGGCCCTTCATAACGATCCGCCATTTTTTTCTAAAATGCCTGCTTTTAGTCCCCAGTCAGTGGATCATCTCAAAAGTTTAAATGCAAAAAACCAGAGCGGTATCCGCAGAGATCTGGTTGCTTCTGTTGTCCATACATGCGTAGGTCACATTATGGTGGTATCGCGCTCTTTCATCAGGGCTAAATTAGGGCCTTTGCGTAGGGCTTAGGACATAACAAATGTTTCTGACTATGTATAGATCTTGGAGAATACTATAGAGCCTTGGGCGATGACAAATTGTCCTGCTAGGTGGACAATAAATCGAAGCGCAGCTCCAAAGTCGTCAACAGTTTCTGTCCCGCTTCACTGTCCTCAAATGATCCTCCCAGAACTTATAATCTCAATACAATTAGGAATCTCTGAGAAACCCTCAATAAGTGACAGAGAATCCAAAGATACTCGATAAAAAGTTCAAGTGTCTCAAAGGTGCTTGGGAAGCATCCCATTCTCGGCCACAGCGTGTATGGTCATTAGAAACAGTCAGATCTTCGCAGAAACTTACGATATTGGTCTGATTTTTTAACATGATCTACTAACTATCTTTGAAAACTAGGCACTTAGCCATAGTGAAGGGTGTTTTTAAAGTTAAAACCCCAAAAAGCGAATGAATTAAATGACTAGTCACTATTGGGAAATGGCCAGAGCCTCATTAGAACGTTTGCACACATATCAGATATATCAAATAAATAAAAAATCGATTTATCAGAAACATGCTCCTTTTCAAAAAATTGTTTATAAGCAACGCCGTATTTCTGTATGTCCTGATTGTCAGCATTACTGGTCCTTGAGAGCCTCTCCAACATATATTTTTGCATTTCTTCTCGCTCTGGAGTAAAAGATAGAGCGCCTTGAAACTAGGCCTTTCTACAAGGTTGGCGATGAAAAATTTTTCCCGCGCCCGAATGTTATATCCATAGCTTAACATGGCTATTTGAAAGACTTGTAATCGCTCAACGTATTCCAAAAATCAAGGACTTTTGAAGAGGGTTGTGGTATATATAAATATTTAAACATTTAAGCGATACTGCACTAAAAAAATATGCAAGAGATTGCAAAAACCAACAATATAAGAAATGTGCAAACATAAATAAGTAAAGAAAAATACAAAACAAAAATTTAAGTATATAAACAGAGAAGATGAATATTATAGAAAATTACTGGACAAAGGAAACTAACGAAAATAACTTGAGGCGACAATAACAAGAGCAGAGTTTATAATTAATCAACAGATCAACAATTGGAAGGTTACCAAATTGGGTTGGCATAAATTGCCAGGTGACGTTCATTACGAAACAGCCAATTGGGAGATAAATTAACGAGTACTCGTGCGCTATAATGAGAAAGGTAGCAAAAAACCCAACAACTTGGGTGTCTTCATTTTTATTTCATTGGCTTAGTGAAGTGACAGCTTAAGCCGGCCCACTCTTACGGATTACCATATCCAACAAAAAACACTACTCTAATTTTACCGGCATTGCTCGTTATCGTAATTTTAACTAGGCGCGCCCACAACTGCACTAGGAATTTTATTAAAGATGCACCAAAGCGGCAAATTGTTCGCAGCAGTGAATTCGATGCTTCACAGCAAACAAAAAGTGCGAGCGGCATGCGCCCGTGTATTCATTGAGCCAGATCAGTGTTTTCAAGCGTTCCCGGCATACACATTTGTACGGGGTAATTTGAAGCGTTTTGCATCTCATTTTGCCTTCCCATGGCGGATATTACGGTTAATATTTAAAGTGCAAACATGTTCGGTACAAATTGAGATCGCGCCGGATATGCAGATGCACACGATATTGCGAAAACACAGGAAAGCCCTACAGAGCCACATTGCAGCAACCCGGACTTCTAACAGCTGAATCAAGGACGGGCCTAATTAAAGCAATTTTCAAAAATTACTATTGACGAAATAAAAGGTAAAAATGGCTTTGAAGTAGTGTAAGGAACTCAATGAAGGCATCCGATTATCTAAATTACAATTTACCACTCATTTATATTGGGAAACTAAAATTTAACTCAAATTCCGTTTTAAATTACTAATTTTACTCATAATTTCGAAAACACCCAATTTTTCGTCATTATTTTTAATGTACAGTCAAAATACAATGAATAAACATCCAGTTAAAATTGAAAATTCCTTTTATTGTTAAGATAGCTGAATAAAAGATAAACAAAAAACAATAAGAAATTGTTATCGAACGGAGATAAACGTGAGAATAGTAAATTAACAAACATTAGATCCAATGGTTACAAGATAACTTCCACGTAATCAACATATACTACGTCAATATATTAAGTCACGTAAAAACTTGGTTACTTCCTGGTTATTTTTTATGGTTGTAGTGTCCTTTAAAAAGTTTTTCTTAAGTTCATGTTAGTGCAATTGCTGAAAAACCGAAGGTTGGGAAATCCGAAAGTCGTCAGCCAAGTTACATGTATTCGGCCCTGGAGTATTTTTACTTAAAGTGCACAACGCTTCTTGATCAACAATTGATAGCCTACAAGACCGCAGCTTTTTCTTTCAAATATACGCTTTCATTTTGACCAACATTATAACCGTTTTTGAGCTGAGCGCTTTGTAATCGCAGATTTCTTTGGTAGCAGTGGCAAGTTCTTCGTCAGAAAATCCACTTTTAAATGGCATCAGGTTTCTTATCATTGACTAAAAATTCATTGCTTAAGAAAATAAAATTAAAATGCCAATAGTGTCTAAATCGTTAAAGATATCAGTAAGACTAGTTCAAATGTAGATTGTCATCGTATGTATATATTTTTAAAATAAAAATAAAATACGAGTATATACTCCATTTTTTTCAATAAAAGACGCAAAGAAAATAATTTCTAGAACGTTTAACTAATAGTAAAGTTTAAATTAGTCTTTATAGTTTTATTTTGTACATTTTTGTATATTTTGCTTTATAAGATTACAATAAACTTTCCAAAAAAATATACACACATTTTCCGAACGAAAAATACACAAATCAAAAATATAAAAAGTACTCTAAATTTATCAGGAATGTGTTTAATAATCAGAAAGCGAGAAGAAAAAAAACTAAATAAAACTGTAAACATTTAAGATGTATAAAAAATAGTCGAACAGAATAATACATGAATTAGTTAAGTTTTGATAAAGAATAAAAATGGCTACAAATATTTATAGTGAAAGGATCTAAATAGCTGGTTTCAATTAATGAGAAAGCAAAAAAGCAAAAACAAAATTTCAAAATCGAACAACATACACTAAACAAAAAATAAGAACTTAATGGAAAAGAAATAAAATAAATATAGACATGTAGATGATCAGAGGAGCAGAAAGAAAAAACAGAACCAAATATAAAAACTTAAAAAATACTTAAGAGTTCAGGTACAGCTAGCATCGAAGAGGAAGACTTAATAAGATGGATGGCCTTCACTGCTTCAGAAAATATAACGTAATATTAAAAATTTGGAAAAAAAAGATATGCATACAAGTTAACAACAGACGACAATTATACTAAAAAAGAGTGATGTGAGTGATCGTAACGAATATTCTTAGTAGAAGTCACCTATCAGCTAGTAGCAATATCAATAAAAATAAAATTAGAACAACTGATAGAGACTTAACTTGAGTGTAGATTTTTACTATGAAAGAAATGATACCAAATTTTCTTAAACTTCAAAAAGGAGGCGAGTCTACAAAATAATTCAAAGAAAGAGAAAATATATATGAAACTACAAAAAGAAATGGAAATAGGTCACATTCTGTCCTAGTAAGAACTTTGGAAATTCTTTATATGACATTGAAAAGCAGTGCGGCGCGAGATTTTCCATTTTTTAACGTTGTTTGGTTATAGATTTTTTGTAGTAAACTTTTATGATAGCGCTGAATGGGAACTGAAAAATTCTCAAATTCTATTATTGTGTTTCTAGGGGATGAAGACATAAGAAAAGAATTGCGTAGAATAAATTAATGACTTGCATTTCAATAGAATATTGAGCTTTAATCGTAAACTCTGGGAGTTTCTACTATTCCACCTATCGCTTCCAAACAGAGATAGTTGTGCTAGATAATGAAATAGAAGAACAAGACAATAATAAGAATAGAATAAGACAGATCAGACTACAGTCACTGATTTTGAAGATGATGACCTAGACGAAGTGTTACGATAGCTTCAATAATTTACTGTCACATATTCAGAAAGATATACAAAGCACCGCTGTCAAGATTGTGTGTATGGCCTTGAACTTACAATGTGCAAGCTCTCTTTAACGCATCCAGTTAATTAATTTATTTCTCATTCAGCATTACCTCACTCTTTCGCTTTCTTTATCCTACATTTTTGGCTACGCTTATATTGTGGTATGTGGTTCCTCATCTTTATCTTTTCGCTGTTTTTTTTAACTTGCGTTGTTTGTTATTTTTTTATTAGTCTACTATGTTTTTGCTATTATCGTATTTTCTTTATTTAATATTTTTTCCTCCTTTTTAACATTATTAGATTCCATGTATAGTCGCTATTCTAGTCTTTACGTTTTTCCGCTATTGCATGCATTATATCCTTAATGTTTCCACACATCATTTATACTTATATTATCGTTAGCATTTTCCTTGCTTTAAAATTCTAATATCAATAAGTGATGATCATACATCTGCGGAATGTTTATTACGTATATATAAGAGGGAATTGTTCCATTTATTACTAATCATAAATATAATCAATTTGATTATATCTGATTCAATAAAACCTAACTAATTTTAGTCGAATCAAATTAGCAAAAAAAAAACCCTTAAAAGCTCGAAATTTTTAGCGGGTACACGTATCGAGACGTTCCAAGGCGCATTCGATTAGTAACAGCATCAGAAAAAAATGTTACCATATATTTTTTTGTTATAATGCGAAGGTGCATTTGACCACGCAAAAAATGCTTTTATTTGATGAGCTTTTTGCAGACCCAAAAGAACATTTTATTTCTCGCTTAATATTGGACAAAATAAGCTCATTCTCGTTATTTGGAGGTTTTTGGGGTCGCTGATCATGAATATGATGTTTAAAAAGTGCTCCATTGCACTTGGAGGGGCGCATAGTCCTGAGGATGGGCGCAAATTTGGGAAACCAGCTCAAAGTTGTTTGTTTTTCGAGATTAAACTGTTTAAATAAGGGTTTTTGATATTTCGGATAACGATGTTGTTTCTCAAATTGAACTTCAACGCACCGAATTGAGAAAATGCCCTGGGGCACTTTGTGGAAAGGATACCCTGGGGCACCAAAGTACGTGTAAGGAATTTTTTTCGTTCGAGTATAATTCAATTTTAATTATTTTTAAAAACGTTTTTTTTTCAAGGTTATTACAAAAAAAAATTTTCAGCCACACAGACAACCCTATCAGTGACCATGTTTTAACAGTATTAAATACATTTTTTTAAGATTTAAAAACTGGATTTCAGGTTCTATTTAAGTAAAAAAAAAACATAAGTAATAAAATATCTTCAAATTTGAATTTTATATGGTTTTATTAGCCTTTCTCTTTTATTAAACTAATTGAAATTTTTATAAAGCAATTTTGAGCAACAGATTTAGAAAGGAAAACGTTACAATAGTTTATTTTCACAATCAATCTTCTCTGTTGCAATAATTATCTTCCAAATATATATATTCATTTTCCATCAGCTAAAAAATAAAATATCTACCGCGTGCTGAATCGGAAACTGCCGAATTTTAAGAAGAAATGCTATCAAATATTGACAGTTTAATCTCGAAACACAAACAAATTTGAGCTGGTTTCACAATATCGCCCCCATCCCCAGAATTATGCTCCCGGGGCACTTCCTAAACATCATATTCGTAATCAGCAACCCCAAACACTCTTATATAGGCAGTTTAAACTTGAAAAACAAACGACTTTGAGCTGCTTTCCTAAAATCACCCCATCCCCAGAATTATGCCCCCCAAGTGCATCGGAGCACTTTATAAGCATCATATTCGCGATCAGCAAAATCAAAAACCCTTATATAGACAGTTTAAACTCAAAAAACAAACAAATTTGAGGTTTTTCCAAATTCGCCCCCGTCCCCACGATTACGCTCCCCTCCAAGTGCATTGAAACACTTTTTAAACATCATATTCGTTATCAGCGCCCCTAAAAACCCATATTCAGACAGTTTAAATTCGGAAACAAACAAATTTGAGGTAATTATCTAAAATCACCCCATCCTCAGAATTATGCCCCCCCAAATGCATCGAGGCACTTTCTAAGCATCATATTCGTGATCAGCGACCCCAAAAACCTCCAAGTAACGAGAATGAGCTTATTTTGACCAATATTAAGCAAGAAATAAAATATTCTTTTGGGCCTGCACTAAGTGCATCACCTGTTGCAAGAAGAAGACGAGCCAAGACGACTTAAACGATTCAAACCTTCTGATCTTCCCACCAGATTTTAGTCACTTGCCTAGAACTAAATTGCCATATCTCTAAAATACTACAGAGGATGTCCACTGGAATATTACTCTGCATGACATGTTATTCCTAGAATAGTCTTAGATTAAGCACACATCAATTGTGTTTATAGTCTCCACCGAGACTGATGTACAAATAAAAGGGGAAATAAAAAAGTGCCTCAAATAAATGCATTTTTTGCGTGCACAAATGCACTTTCGCATTATAACAAAAAAATATGTGGTAACATTTTTTCTGATGCTCTTACGAATCGAATGCGCCTTGGAACGTCTCGATACGTGTACCCGCTAAAAATTTCGAGCTTTTTTACTAATTTGCCTCGACTATTTGATGGAATTCTTTATGTGGGAATGGTGTTCCTATTATTCTTAGTTTATCCACAATTTTAGCAGTGTTTTATCATTGATTTCTAGAACATTCTTATTATTAGAACTTGCGTCAGCTTTGAAATCGCTCAATAGTAATACTAGGTCTGATCTACTGATAATTTAAATAAAAAATTATTGTAAAAAGTTGTGGTTTTGCTGTTTCTCTAGCATTCTTGTGAACGCCTTACTTTTTTTGTAAGTGTATTTATTCTTAAAAGTATTATCGATTCAGAAATAGGTTTAAACTATATTAAACTTTTTTAGCTAAAAATTCTTTCCCCGGTTTATTATTATTATTATTACCATCAACTTTTTTCTACTTTATCGCTACCTATTTTCATAATTTCTAATATTTTTATATTTCATATAACCATTTCGATAAATTTTCATCGAATTGGGCTCATCTCTATGATTGTGTATTTCTCTATTCCTAGTATGTCTTCTTCTTTCAATATTGACAGTCCCTGTTAAGTATTTTAACAACCTCGAGTTAGAGGCTTAAATGGACAAATTAAACATAAAATTGTTGACTAGGCAAAAAGAAAGAAAAAGCAGTTTAATTCTAGTCTTTAAAAAGTGAAAAGAGTAACGAAGAAAAGTAGAAATTATAAAGTGTATTAAGGTTCCTGTGAAAGGAGTAACCTTGCCAGGTAAAGTTTTAGAGGAGGTAAACGAATAATAAACCAAATAAAACAGCTAGTTAAAACAAGGAATAGTAAATCTGAAAAACAAAATAAGTAATAGAAAAGAATATAGTAATAAAAACTATCCACTACGAAGAAGTAGCAATCAAAGAAGCATACACTATTAAGCATAAGAATGGGAAAACTTTAACGTTTGCAGAAGGGTGGATTAAAACAATCAGACAGAATAAGAAAGATAATTTTAAAGCAATGTAGTCAGGAATAAAAAACAAGAAAAAACGGCCAGAGTAGCTTAACAGAAACTGTAGGTAATATAACATCAGCCTGGAGTAAGGACACGGATAAATTGCCAAAATAACAGAATATTAGGTTCTAGTTAGTAGTAGAGAAAGCTCATACAACAAATATAAAAGAGAATAGCTACATAAGATAATACAATCATTGAGAAAGAAAGTATAGTTAAGAGAACAAGTGGCACAAGATTAATACAGAACAATTATGTACCCTATTTTAAAAATACTTCTAATTATAGGGGAATAACTATTAGGTACCGTCTATAAGATTTTGGCAAGGATTATTACAAATCGATAATAATAAACCAAAACTGACGAGATGATGTAATTATACTAAAGTGTACACAAAAGTGTAATAAGGCTAACAGTAATTTATACAAGCGAAACGTGGATTATAAATTAAGGTGAGCAAGAAAAGTCAATGAGAGGTATCTATGGTAAAAAAACAAAGAAGAAATAATCAAGAAATAATAGCCTTATAAGCAGAGCAGTGCTAAAAGTACAAAGAGAAAAAATCCTACTAGCAAAGATAAAAAATGACAGAGAAATAGGAAGGCCAAGAAGAAAAAAAGGTAGATTGACAATATTGAACAAGATATAGAAAGCCTAGGAAGAAGAAGCCATCAATATGCGGCAACAAATAGGAAAAAAAATGGAAGGTCATCAAAGAAACCTGTAGTTCTCATATATGTAGTATGTTATCTTCAGATTACAATTAATTTAATTTTTCTTCAATCTATAGGACATTTAATATCTAGACTCCGTTTTTCGTTTCTTGTAAGAAGTTTCGGTTTTTTATATTAATTGTTGAACCACTTTGTTATTGTTTTCCATTTTATCTTATGCCGACCTTTGATTTTCCTTAATTTTTTTGACAACAATCCTTTCTTTTTAACTCTAGCATTTCATCTCTAACATTTTTGTTTGTACCTTATTTATTGGATCTAATCTTTTATTTTCTTTATTATATTTAATGCCGGATTTCCTTTTCTTCTGTTTGTGCTTTCGTGAAGTTCTTTGTATCTTTTCACTCCTAGCTAATACAGAAACTTTCTTCCTTTTCCTTCCTTCCTCATTCGTGGAGCCTTAGAGACATAAGAACCTAAAATATTTCTAAAGAAATACAAATAATACAATAAATACCATAATTATCACAATTAGTAGCGCAGGCGTCGCAACTAAACGCTTCCACACACATTGCTGTCGACCGGAAAGCCGTGAAAGACAAGCTCGATCCTCTCAATCTCGAATATAATGACATGTCATGACGCATCAGTTCTTCGCTGAATTTTGCGTCGTGATTCTGGGCGAACTTCGCCGGTCTACCAACTTCCAACAGAAGAGCTGAAATCTCGTACAACTAAAGATAAGGTAACCCTTCACCGATAAGATTTTGCGTAACAAATTTGTGAAAAATGAGTTATCCTTCATAACAACATCGGAAAATCCTATTTTATGAGGTGTTTCGGATTATGGGTTAAATTAACACTTACATTCCATTTTCAGTCCGTACCCTTTCTCTGTAGATCGATTTTATTGTTGCGTTCGATTCATTAAAAATTCAAACCGCCACAACCTGAAAGTTTCGCACGAAGGACAACTTCTTCCCACAATTTTCACATCCTTACAATTTAGAAGTGATACTTGTTAATGCAAATTAACTAAATGCGCTTTTTATCATACGAAAATCATTAAAAAATTCAAACAAGTGCGTATAATAATAACAGAGAACAGTAGGAAATGAGCGTTTTACCATTAACCATTTCTTTTATTATTAAAGCCGTTCCCCCGCCTACCTATGAATTTCCATTTTGTATTCATCCTACCTATCTCGGCCATCATCTGTTCTGCTGCGATAGCATTTCAGCTCAAAGGTCGGTATTTACAGCAAAACAACTAAATATTTCCTAGGGACTTCAGGCTTGCGTACGGAGCCGCACTTAATATGCATAATTAATGGCGCTCAAAGTTTGCCGGGCTCGGGATATACTGAAGCTCTGTTTAACGGCTGTTTGTGCGCGCACAGCGGCGGGCAAAAATAACGCACGGCGCTATTATTAGGCCCTTCGTCCTTTCGGCTTCCGGCAGCCCGCCGGCGACGCCTAACTGCGGATTACCCGTCGAATTTGGGGCACAGCCTTCTTAAGCTTCGCCCTTGCTGGATACATTATTAATGTCACGCGCCGTCCGATTATATCGTCATAGGCGGTGATTTGTGAACTTCCGGCGACCGAGCGGTGCATCAATCATCCTCCACAATGCAGCGCTTCCGGCGCGAGCTTTCGGGCCGAGGCCGCGCGGGCGGCAAGACGGCGCTTGGCGCCGCCCGATTCCGCGCGGTTCCGCGCCGAGCGAAGGGCCTTGCATTATTTAGAGGGCGCGTTCGGAAAGCGGTGCCGTTAGTTTAAAAAATGGCAAATGCGACGCGGATATCATAAATATTTAAGAGATATTTCACTCTTCTACGCTTCGGGCCGGCGCGGCCCGCGGCCCTGGCCGCGGGCAAATTCGGATTGCTGCTGCACGCTTAATCTGCCATCGAATAAATTTGTATAATTTCATTTCACCTCACAACGGCCAGCCTGATTTACGATAAAATTAGCGGCATCGGTCCCTTTGGGCGCATTTGAATGCAACGGCCGTGTTTCGACGCTGTTGGCTCAACGTGACCGTCGTGTTAAAGTTCGTTTTACGTTCGTCTTCGCTGAAAGCTCTGAAAATTTTTACTGTTAGCGATATTAATATTTTAATGTATTCTGTTCACAAACTCTTGGTATTTATAACCAAAATGCAATTACAGAGCGGCAAATAAAAAGAATACTGGCATTAAATTTAACTTTATACGATATCCTGAAACCATCTTTATTGATATGAAAAACTGTCGTTCCTTTCTGTTTCCAATCAAATATAAACTGTATTTTTCTACAAACCATGAGGTGATTGGAAAGGGGCGTTACAGGTAAAGATGCCTGATACCACAGGATACATTTCGAACAAGTCTCGTTCTGCGGTATATATCGAGATCCTGAAGATTAGAGTTTAGGGATGGCGTATTAATCACTCGACCTCTGCATCAACACCAGACAATGCTGTAGAAAGCAAAGAAGTATTTTTAAGTGGCTTTTTGGATATTGAGTGAGAATATGATTCAATTACAAGAGCATTCGGTCGTAAAAGGCTCAACAAGAAAAGCTACAGGCAGATAGACTGTATGGTTAAAGAAATACTAGTGCAGTATCTCTAATGCATAAAATAATGACGGTTCGGGTGCAACAGGAAGTACGCAAGAAGAAATTTTGTCTCCTCTGCTGTGGAACCTTGCAATAGACGAGTTGTTAACGATACTCCGGGAATTCATACAGAGCACTGGGAGATGTAGATGATTTGATCATACTATCCCAGGGTAGATTTAGCAATAAAGCTAGGGAGTGTTTGCAAAGGGTCTTAAATCTGGTTACAAATTAAACAGATGCAGAGGGACAAAACGTAAGTCCCACAAGATTTACAAAAAGGAGAAATTTAGAGGGACCTGGAACCTCTAAGGCTCCGAGAAGTAGAAATAAGATTATCAGGTGAGGTAAAATAATATGTAGCAATCTTAGTGCTCATTCATAATAGACATAAGCATAAAACGTTCATAAGAAATACGTACCACATAAAGTTGAATCACTACACAGATTATGTGCTCGTGCATAATGCACTCCCATAATTTTTATGTGTTACGATCTGAACATAAGAAATACATAAAGTTAAAAGGATTTTAACTTTACGGGTCTGTTGTGCACAATTTATAGTAACTTTTAATTTTCTTCTAAATTAACACATCGACAAACAAAAAATTGAGGTCACATTGAAATAGTGATATATTTTCACTTAAACGCTTATAATTGTAAATTGTAAATCATTCTACTACATTTCAAAACCGAACTAGAAAGCACATGTTTTGGTTTTTACGATTTATTTTGAAAAAGCAACATATTTACATTTACAATTTGTTATTAGGACCAATACGAAAGTAAAACAATGAAAAAACTTATCACCAATAACTCGTATTCCCTCCTTTTACATTAATAACTGTTTGAAGTCGGCGAGGCATACTTTCATTTAATTTGAGGATCACATTCTGGTCGATGTTATTCCACTCTTACAATAGCAACTCTTTCAGCTCCTGGGCAGTTCTTGGAGTTGGTGTATACCTTCGTCCCAGCTGATTTCAGACGTGTTCAATGGGATTTATGTCTAGATTGAGGGCTAGCCACTCGAACCGTCTAATTTCTACATCATCAAGATACTCCCTAACAACTCTGGTTACGTGAGGTATATAGTGATCATGAAAGACATAATATGATTTTGTAAAACCTCCGTAATGTACCTGAGCTGCCAAAGAGCCATTTTGTAAGAAAACCAACTCTGTGGGTGCTTGTGAAGATATTCCCACCCAAACCATAACCGATTCACTGCCAAGTGGAAGTCGCTCGTCAATACCATACTGTACCATATCTTTCCCCAAATTTTCTCCTTATTCGCCGACGTCCGTCTGATCCAGTGAGGTAAAAACACGACTCATCTGAAAACAGTACCCTGCTCCAGTCCTCATTATTCCATGCCAGGTGATTTCAAACAAAACCTAATCTTGCAATTCAAAGCCATTCTTCTACAAGACAATCCCGCGGCACGAAGTCTTCTTTTAACGGTCCATTCACTAACATTTACATCTCTAACTTCTTGGCATTGATATCGCAGAAGCTGTTCTATTCTGCAAACTTGCAGTCACCAAAAAACGGTCATTTCTTTGAGCGGATTCTGGTCTTCTAGTTATTAGGCCAGTCTCCTCAAAGCGGTGGGGCACCTTTGTGCAGCACAAAGGCTCTTACTAACAATTCTTGCAGTTTCACGATGTCCTCGACCATCTTGTAACAACACTATAATTCTTTACACAATAAGAAAATCTAAAATCTGTTAAATAAATCCTATAAATACTTCACCGTGCGATTAAAATCTTTTACACAAAGAAATCAACGTTAAACAAATTTTCAAATAGAACGAATGCACGCTATTTAATAAAACTCATAACTACGGTGATAATACACGACAGCACCTGCTAGTGCAAACATAAGCGTTAACTGGAAATTCTAAAAATATATTACAATTTCAATGCGACCTCAATTTTTTGCTAGCCAGTGTATAATGGCAGAAGCGACAGCATATTAAAATCTTGCTTTTATTTGGAAATCGGATAACTCAATTTTAGTACTGTCGACATTTTCACTTTGTTTTATATAGATACGACACTATTAATTCATTTAGTAAGGGTGCATCTATAATTATACGATAAAAAGAATATACAGTATAAGAACAATATAATTGTGGGAAATGCGTGGAAGGAACTTGCAAGTTCTTCTACGAAATTTATTAATTTCCGCAACAGATGAAACTTGCAAAAAGCAATGGAAGACGTTCAGAAAAATATGTAAAAGAGAGGCAGTCTTGTAGTGGTCAATTAAATGGGAAGCTATGGGCACGACATAACGATTTGCACTCCTTAAACGAAATGAGGTATTTTAGATCCAACAAAATTTATTATTTGCTTATAGTTGCAATGTTTCCTAAGAAGGGCGACAGCTAACTGTTCCGACAAAAAATCAACTTCGGCGAATGCAGCTCCAAATTTGGAATCTGAAGGCATAACTGCTGAATGATTGAAAAATTCACTTGCAAAAAAGAAGTGGACGATATAACAGCAGCATCTTCTGATGAAACTGAAAAGTGCTCTAGAACAGGGGTCGGCAACCTGCGGCTCTTTTGATATAAAATTGCGGCTCTCCAGTTCCATACGCAAAAAATTAATAATTTATTATCAAAACCCTTAAAAAATAAGAAAATATATTTTTAAGACAGGCTGGCGTCGTGTTGTTACTGGATTGTTCATTCATTCATTTCTTATATTCATCAGGGTGGGTCTAGTCTGTCTTTTGTTCGTTTGGGTGGTCAGTCATACTTTGAATGGGGTTAATGATATTTCTCTGGTAGCTCTATTATAATGTATTTCCTGGAATTGGCCACTTTGTGTTAATATTCAGGTACGTCGACGATAGAATCAGTATTAGTACAAAGTGTAAACTGTAAGGGTAGTCTGTATCATAGTGTTTTATCGTTTGTGTATGTCGTTTAAGTGCTTTAATTTTATTTATTTCTCACTGTAAAATTTTGAAGGAAACATAAGGTGATTATTTCTATTATTTGTTTTTAAGTTACAATGTAGGCCCAATACACACATCGTTCTTTTCTGGCAGTTTTACGTCGGGTAAAACTGCACGAGTAAACACGCGAAATGACATGACAACGTCCACACATTACACGTTCTATACTGTAAATATTATCCCATTTTCACGTTTTAAAGTTTTAAGACCTTTGGAACGCTGGAACAGAGGACGGTTTTCCGCCACATCGAAATACTCAGAGGCGACCTCCACGGAGCTCCGCAAAAACCTGACTTTACACTTAACATTAATAGTACTTAATCTTTTTTATTTATTTAATAATATGTCTCTCTCGTGTTATTGGGGACCCAATATTTTTTCTGCTTCCGGGGCCTCAACTGACCTAAATCCGCCACTGCGTTGCATGTGTGTTAATTTAATCGCTTGCGGTTTTTGCAGGTTTATTCGCTTGTTGTTTCAAGAAGAATTCGATTTATAAGCGTATTATCTTCTCAAAGGTATGTAAGTCAGTAATAGAATTGAATTATATATCTGAGGATTGTGTTAACGTAGTAATAATGGTTAATAAATTGGCCGTTTTAGATAGTTAAATAAAATTTTAAAAAATCATTTTTTCAGCTCCGCTGCCAGCATGGCATCTGGTAAAAAAAGAGAAGAACTGAAGAAGAAAACCGAGAATTCAATCAGGTTTGGACGGAGTCGTTTGCGTTTATATGCAACACAGATGGCCTTCCGACTTGTCTCATTTGCCACGAAAAACTCGCACACAATAAGAAGTCAAATTTGAGAGACACTTCACTACAAAACATACCCAGTTTGCTGGTAAATATCTAGCCGGCGACGCACGAAAAAATGCTGTTGAAGAGCTCCAAAAAAATCAAACACAGTCAAGTTCCATGTTAAGGAAGTGGTCACAATCTTCAAATAATGTAAATGTGGCAAGCTTTGCAGTATCATTATAAATTGCGAAAAGAGGAAAACCATTTACAGATGGTGAGTACGTGAAAGATTATTTTATACGTGCATCTGAAGAACTGTTTTGTGATTGTAAAAACAAAGCAGAAATCATGAAAAAAATCACTGATTTGCCATTATCTGCTAAAACAGTACAAGATAGAACTTCTAAAATGTCTTCAAATGTAACACATATGCAAGTGGAAGACATTCAACTGGCTTCTGCCTTATCACTTGCTATAGATGAGTCTGGCGACATAAAAGACACGGCACAAGTTACCCTTTTTGTCAGGTATATGTCGTCCCAAGGTCCAAAAGAAGAACTGCTAGGATTGCTACCGCTCTCAGGGCAGACTTGTGGAGAAGATATAGCAAATTCTGTGCAAAAACGATTGGAAGACAATGAAATCGATATAAATAAAATCGTTTCTATAGCAACTGATGGAGAAAGAAGTATGACAGGAATACATAGAGGGTAACATCAATTCTTCAGAAAAAAATAAACCACGAAATTCTAACATTTCACTGCATAATTCATCAAGAAGCGCTTTGTGCCCAAACATTTCCGGCCGAAATAGTTGAGGTCATGAACTTGCTAATTAAGATTATTAACAGCATCTTGGCAAAAGCACTCTACCATCGCCAGTTTAAAGATTTCCTTGCAGAAATAGATAGCCAGTATTCTGACTTACTTCTGCACAATAAAGTTCGATGGCTGTCCAGAGGTAACGTATTGCAACTTTTGCTTTGTGCTTGAGTGATATAAAAACATTCCTCAATGAAAAAGTATTTACCATCCCGAATTGGAAGAAGACAAATGGCTGCAAAATTCTACTTCATGGTAGATACCACAATGAAACTAAATGAACTAAATCTAAAACTGCAAGAAAAGGGCAACCCAGACTACGCCTTGCTTGAAGAAGTAGTTTGTTTCGAAAAGAAATTACTTCTTTTTGTTGAAGACATCGAGAGCGGCAAATTACTTCATTTTAAACATTTGAAGCAATATCGCGATGAGACCAATGCATCTATTGACATGAATTACTTCAGCATAGCTATAAAAAAATGAAGGATGGATTCGCTGAAAGATTTGAGCAATTCAAAATAAACAAAAGTACTCTTGCGTTCATAGTAAATCCTCTCAACACAAATACAAATGAAATCAACAGTTAGCCATTTCAAGTTGATGCTGGATCACTTCAAATGCAATTGCTGGATTTGAAAACCAAAGACTTGTGAAGTGGCAAGTTCACAGAACTGAAGAGCAAGTTGGAAGAGTTGGAGGTCCAGAAATCCGTGCACATCGCGCAGCACAAGTGGACAGCTTTAAAAGAAATGCAGCGAGTTGAGGCCCTCATATTCGGCGCATGGAATAGTCTTCCAGAATGCTACAGTGAGGTGAAGAAGTTGGCATATGGAGTGCTCACGATCTTCGGGTCGACATATTCGTGCGAGCAAGCGTTCTCTTGCATGAATATAATAAAAAGTAAAGTTAGAAGTCAACTAACAAATCTAAATCTAGAGTCCTGCTTGAAACTTAAAACAACAAGTTATAAGCCAGATTTAATAAAACTTTCAAAAGACATGCAAAGCCAAGGCTCCCATTGATGTGTACCTTTGTGTTTTTATATTGTTTTATATATTATATTATTATGTTATTTTGTATTTAAAGCAGTTTATTTTAAATCAAAAATCAAATATATATATAAGCAAATACTATAATATTAAAATGAAAATTTTTACTGGCTCTTTAAAAACTAAGAAATTTCGAAAATTGTAACTTTTCGCTCTTCCGTTTCAAAAGGTTGCCGACCCCTGTTCTAGAAGGATCAACTTCTTTAAGAAATTCTTGCGGTATAAAAATATTCTGCAAGTTAAGTGAACTATAGCATTTTCCAGCGTGCTGATTGCCTTATAAAAATTGTACAAATATGTGGCCTTGATAAAGTTGTTCTAGGGTAAAAGTCGAAAATTAACAACATTCAACATTTCTCATAAGTTTTTTGTTTAATGGAAGAGCAGCACCACCAACAAAATAAAAATATTTGTATGTTACATCCTGGAAAATTATTTGCTGAAGGAAATGGAATATTGTGCACTCAATACTCCTCTATCACTACTTGATCCACATGCGCCAATGTCTACATACATAAAATTATAATCAGCATCACATACATCCACTAAAACGATGCTAAAATAGCCGTTTTAATTGAAAAACAGTAAACCGATATGTAGAGGGACCGCGATCTTAATGTGTTTTCCATCAATACTGCCAACGCAGTGAGGCATATTTCATTTCTCTCAAAATGATCTGACCACATTTGCTAACATTACCTGCGAAGGCTTTAGCTTTCCTAGTGATTGTAAACATTTCATAAAACTAACGTAATTTTATATGAGATCCCAACGTGACTACTATTTACTATAGAAAGGTTTTTAATGTTTTGTTTTCTTAATAAAGGTTCACCAACTGCGAGAAGCAATTATTCCTGCATATTTGAAAAACCAGTCTTCGTGTAGCAGTTTCTATTCTAGCATTATTCGACGAAACTCCCCCTTTTCCCCCTTTACCTCTATTAATAAATAACACTCCAACGTCAAGGAATCCTCTTTTTTCTTAGATCTTAGTAACAATTTTTTCTTTGCTAACAACAGAAGAAGTAATTATATTTCTACTTCACTCATTTTGGCCTTGTTATTACAATAGTAGATATTGCGCAATAGTAATTATTGATTCTACTGTAATTGGGCATGTACAATTTTAAAATGTATACATAAAGCTTATGTTCATTATAAACATAAGCCAAATGTTATGTACATATTATGTACAACGTATCATGGGCAGCTAATGATTATGCCCATTACGAATAAGTTCACAGAAAAACATGGGGTATATACCACCGTGGTTAAACCTATAATCACATATGTAGATTTAGTATGATGGACAAGAATGACGTAAAGAACCACTATAACTGTAATAACTGAGACACAAAGACTTGCTTGTCTAGAAATCACGGGTGCTTTAAAAACAACACCAACAGCGCCAATAGAGACACTGTTAGACCTCCCTTCTCTTTATTTTAAAATCATGGGAGAGGCAGGAGTAACTCTTTCGCAGAAAAAGGATGGAAGTGGGACATATGAAAATTAAACACATGGGTAAATGCATATTGGAGTAGAAAACATACTATATAGCACCAAAATTCATATTCAACATGAATTTCAAGGTTAATATAGTACATCAAAATGAATGTAGAAACGAAATAAGCAGGAACAAATTATTTAATATAAGGATGGATCGAAAATCAAGTCTGAAACGGAAGCAAGCATATATTGTGAAAAGGGAAACTTATACTTAAGGTTTTCACTAGTAAAATTATAGATCTGTCTTTCAAGCTCAGTTATTTGCTATGCGGTAGTGAGCTAGGCAAAATAATTTGAGGGCGCATCGAAGTATATTAATCAATATATTCGCGGGCAATCAATCAAATCCGAAATTACATTCAGTATGAGAACTGAGGGTTCTGGTAGACCACAACAAGTTAGCTCTGTTGTGGGTACCAGAGTAGTCAACGAAAAAGCTGATGATCTAGCATAAGAAGGATCATTAATTCATACATAGGCCCCGAACCCGTTTTCGGAGTTGCAATACAAAACCAAGCGAGAAAATGACATGAAAATACTCGAAAAGTGTACCGAGACAAAAACATGGAAAGACCTTCATAAAATGAGTATTTTGTAAAAGAACTGAAGAACTGTTAGTACAAAGTAGAAATTAGTTGCAAACGATTACAGGTCTCCTCAAAAGGAATTGTTTCCTTAAAGCATGCCTTAACAGAATAGGGTTGCATGAAAGCAGAGACAACCATCTACATTTTGTGCGAGTGCGAGGTTTTAGTTCGCAAGAGGCAAGCTATTTATGAAAATTAATAATGGATCAAGTAAAAGACGTGTGCAAAGGATGTACAAGGAACAAAGACACTGACAAAGAGCTACAAACAAAATGAGAAAAAAACAATAAATCCTAAGGATACAGCGCTACTGGAGACAGAAGTAAACGGCTCTCAAAAATAGATGACTGAAGAGAATTTCTCTGTAAGGATACCTCGCACTATCGTATCTTTAGTTAGGATCACCATGTCAGAGGTGCGCAAAAATTATTAAGTGTCTCACGACAGAGGGCATAAAATTGTCAGAAATTTTGGAAAGACTTAAGGCACAGTTTGAGGATAACACTCTTACGAAGACTCAAGTGTGCCTATGGAAGAACGAGAAGCAGCTGAAATTGAAGGTTATCGACGTCGACCGAGGACCAGCGCGATGAGAATCTTAACATAGTTCGTCGTCTTCTAGAGGATAATTATTTATTTGAAGCATTATACAAGTACCCAACATGCAAGGTTATTTTTCTAGATATTTTTCTGACTTAGAAACACATTCTTCCCATCGGATGGGTAGCCTTTTGATTCCGTAAAATGTCGATGGTTGTGACGCCAGTCAATTGCACACAAAAACTTTGACAACAACGCCATCAAATCTCTAAGTGCTTCTTTTAATGGTTCAAACCAACGATATTGTAGGACAATAAAACCAGGCTTCAAAAAAGATATTCCAATGTAATCCAAAACAAATTATCAATTTTGTGTCGAACTCCCCTTATACGAGTTTTGTTTCGTCCAAATATCGACGGAAGTAATTTTAGCAACCGTTAAGATGCACAATGCTAATATTTCGTCAGTAACCCTGGTCTTCAAGCGACGTAAGTGATTTTTCTGGGCTCAGTTTATCACTAACATCAAGTAGAAGCTCTTAGTGAACGACTCTCCGTTGATTTCACCATAAGCTCAGCGATATGTTCCTGGCGAGGATGTTTGGTCCTGCAGTACTGGTTGACGGTTTGCCTGGATAAACCGACGGTTTTCGACTCTTTGAAACCTCGTAGAAAATCCATTTTTGTCACAGATCACATGGCACAAACATTTTTTATTCTTAAATCTGGAGAGTCGTAATAAAAGAACTATCATAACGTCTACTTTTGTTCAACGGTCTTCACTGTAAAGCCTCACCGACTTATGTAGACGCTTCGAAATGGTTTGAAGTAGCTTTGAGTGTAGTTGTTCCAGCTCCTCTTCGACTTTCTTTGGTTGTCTAGAACAGTTGAAAACAGCATTCTCTCTTAAAACTGTATAGATAATTCCGGATTTCACCGGCACTTTCTTTATCTGAAACGCAAACAGCGACCAGTGCCGCAAATGCTGCTTGCCGCATAACAATGCTTTCTTCACTGATTATTAGGTTATGTTAGTAGAACAGGTACCTATGTCAGTATACCTTTCTCGACATCTTAGATAAAAATAAAGCCAAATAGAAGACCTTGCGGTAATTTGAAGAACTGATATTAGAAATTGGTGATGTTTGGCGAATACGATGGGTGTGATAAAATTTTCTGATTTACGTCAGTGATGTCAAAATTGGTTTCCTTTTTTTGCTGGTAATGAGATAAAGTTATCGTTTCGCCAAGGGGCAGCAAATTCATAGTATGTGATGCCGATTCCATCATATACCTAACATCTGACTTAACACGGATATTCTGTCGTGCGGTTTTTTGTCGCAGGTTACAATGTGATGCGAAAAATCTTCTTCTTGAATCTGGAGAGTAATATCATAGCTCCTATTTTTATTCTCAGCTGAGAGTTCGTAGGAAATCCAATAACTCTTTTTGTGCAGACGCTTAGTGCTGGATTGATGTGTTACATCGGGTTCCTTTGCGAGCTTTGCTTACGCGTAACTTTCTTTGGATGTCCAGGACGTTTGGAATCATGCAAGTTAAAATTTCTTGTCTTCAACTATTGGAAGAACTTCCTCTAAGTATTGCAGAGAACATCTTCCTCCTTAACTTCGTACAAATCATTTTCTCGGCTTTATAGATAGCTTTTCAGTTGAATTTTCTGAATCAGTTTTAGTACTAATTTTCAGGTTTGGTACAACAGGCAATGAGATATAAAGCTAATAGATGGTGCTTTATTTTCAATGTATAGCGGGCACGACATATGAATTTGATTAGATACTATACTCGATTGAAGTTAAAAGGTGATATATAATTTGCTTACAAAATATAATTCATAAATACAAAAACCTGAAGTGACTAATGAGAATTTCAGGTTACGTTGGTACAACAGGTATCTCGAAAACTGACAAAAGGCACTTCATATGACTATGACTACTACGTATAATGCGATTATAAAGACAAAAATGTAAGTCAGATTTGTTTATAAATAAAATAATCAAATAAGCCTTCAAGCTGCATTTGTTCTGAAAACAATCTGCAACTTGTACGTTTAGAATAAAAAAAAAATCTAATTTGAACTTCATCATATTAAACACATCGCCTACAGAATTTTCCGAGTGACCTCACAGGACATGGAAAACGCATTCGTACAGATATTCGTTCAGAATGCCTGTGCAGAAGTAGGTCGTATCATGCAGATTCAATTTGGAGAAATTGCATCACAAATGGCATCATTAACAACTGTGATAAGTAGGTCAATATATGTAAATCTAATCAGATCGGTTTGTGGTGTCTAAATTACAAGCGCAGTGAATTGAAAACATTATTGTTGAATTAGCAATAAATCCTGGAGAGCTAGGATTTCTATTTATATTATTTCTTTGCGTAGCAGTGACTATAATTCGCCCGCAGCTCAAAAATTACCAATTACATTTCTGTTATTACAAGACACACAAATTCGAAGGTGCGCAGATTGCTCCATAGCAGCCAAAATGGCTCGTAATAAAACAGCCCCTCGGGCGGAACGCCGAATTGCGCGGGCTGGGAAGAGCGAAACAAATCGGTCTTGGAAACAAAATTCTATTAGGAACAAAGATTTTCAAACCTTGTTCCATTTCCACGTGTCATTTCCTCGGTCGCTTTGAGAAAATCAATTTAGCCGCCATTAGAGCAGCGGAACCTGCAAGGCTCGCCGCCGGATTTCAGGAAACTTCGTGCGGTTTACGGGGCTGAAGGAGCGATGCGCTTTTATTTAAGCGCGCTCGTATTTTTTACCGGCGCCAGCTGGCGGGGCGCTTGCGGCCGGGCTGAAGTGGCGCGAAACTTCCCGAACTGCACTAAGATTGACTGGTTGTTTCAAGAAATCGCAATGGATGCTACGGATTTATTTTGAAAGCATGATATAGTATGAGTTTGGATTATGAAATTAAAGGTGAAAAAAGTTATTCCTTTTCCTCGCTTCTTCCTCACATATCGACATGAAAATGCTTTTGGACCAATAATTTAATGAATACTAAAATATGTGTTGTTCACATTTGGAAAATGAAGAACTCATTCATGAGTCTCTTATACCGATATTAAAATAAAATACAAGGTACATGATGTTCACAAGGTTTGGGTGCTTACCCCATGTCATTGAGAGCAAAAATAAAGTTGGACAAAATGTTTAAGTCTCGTTCTGGACGGACATCAGTTGTCTAAATAATAATTAAAAAAGATATGGAGTGCTTTAAGGTAATCATTGCTGGATCTTTTGCAACTAACAGTAAAGAGGATTTGGTAATTTGGAGTGAACTTTGATAAACCCATAATCTCTGATTATTTCTTTCTGCGGAAAAGACATATACTAAGCTGTGTTAAATAATATGTTAATAAGGGATTAGAGTTTTCTCCATTAAATGCATAAAAATCATTACCGCAAAACATTTCCTCTTCTTTCATGATAAAGTCTTTGCACAAATATGGTGAAACATATGCGTCAGGAAGAATTATTGAGTTTCCAGCTGCTCGCAATAATCTCGTCTATGAAAAGTAGCGGAGTTTTAGTTAATTGCAAAAAGTGCACTCTGACATTTATAGAGCTGAGAAGTAGGTAAGTTCCTCCAGAAATTTAGAGATTAAACTATAAAAAAGAAAGATGCTGAGCATAATGTTGTAAAAAATAAAAACCAAGGAAAAAACATGACGGCCTTTCAGTTAACTCGACTTGATGAGCAAGATGAAAGGCAAGAAACGTTCAATAAAGATGTCAAGAAGATTGCAAAAACTAAAAAACCAAACAATAAAACCGGCTCCACATCTTAAGATAGCGACCTGGAATGTTAATGCACTGTTGCAACGTAGAAATAAAATGCAATTATCCCGGGGTACCCAGAATAGATATTTGTTTACTATTCGAAACTGATTTTACCAGCGAGAGTTGTCTAGAACTAAGGAGCTATTGTGTGCATCATATTGTTCGTCCGCCCAACAATTCAAGAGGAGGAAATGCTAATTGTAAAGGGGAGCACCAAACATCATGGAGCCGAAGCTATATCAGTGATAGTCACCCCCTATAATTATAATGTTAAAGTTGGAGCCATCTATTGCTCTCCCAGATATATGCTCAACAAAGAACATTATCTCTACAACTTGAAGAGCCAAACATACCTATTGGGGATTAAGACTAATTACCCCCTAAGGTAGAGATCTACATTCAGCAGCATCTACTCCTGACTCCACTACTGGCCTACGAATACTAACAAGATTCTGGACCTGCTCGATTTTACCGTCACCAGGAAGATTTCTGATAATCATGTTATAGTTGAAAAGGGATTAGAACTAGCAACAGATTATTCGTCAGTAGTTATGATACTGAGCGACCAGAAGAGCTGTCACTTTTAACAAAAAGAATAACTGTCTGGGACAGATTGGATTGTAAAGATAAAATCCTGTTGAATATTAGGCTTGTAACTCCTAAATGATTAAAGTTGGAGGCTAAAAAGTTTATTAACGATATACAGCAGGCAGCATGGGACAATACTAGAAAGATCACATGTAGAACGAGTGGAGCAAACTACATGACATAGATTAGATAACTCGATTCTGCAAGCGGAGGCAAGGAAACGACGGCATCAAACAAGAGCACCAAAAGATAAGACCACCTGACACAGTAATTCAGCGGAGCAATCAAGAAGATAAAAGGCAAGAACTTTAGCGAAGCTACCTATCAAAAGGATCCTAATTATTCATTGTGGAGAGCTACGCAGAAAATTAAAAAACCACCGTTGTATGCCTCGTCGATGAGAAAACTCGGAGACAAGGTAAATATTTTTTGCACTTCTTAACCAAATGAAGTCTATCGTGAAACTGAGGTTAGCATGCTCAATACGTGTTTAGATTATGTGAATTTAGAACCTTTCCCGAATGAGGTAGCCGTGGAAGTTAAACGAAATCTAAGCAGATAATCTCAAGGATATGATATCATAAATGGAAAATTCCTGAAGAAATTTTCCAGGAAAGTAATTGCCAATCTGACCAGCTTAATTAACGCTTCATTCAACTTTAAGCACGCGCCACTATGATGAAAGATTGCAAAAGTGATCATGGTCCCTTAACTCGGAAAACAGTTAATGATGTGGCGTCGTATAGACCCAACCTTCCGCTAAACTGCACGACAAGTTGCTTCTTAAGAGATTGAAGCATTATTGATATTCATTCTGGACCATCAATTTGGATTTAGGAAGAAACATGCAACTTCAGACCAGGTTAATAGAAAATGCGTTTGAAGAAAAGAAGATCTGCTCGGCTATAGTCTTGGACATAACCCAAGCATTAAATAGGCAGCTCGGATTGAAACTAAAAATAGATAAATGCCTACAGACTATAGCCTGTTACTGAAATCTTTCATTAGCCACAGACAAAAAGACGCTTACTCCGAATTAAGACTCATCAGAGCTGGTGTGACACAAGGCAATGTACCGGGTCCCACATTGTACTTACTGTACTTTTACGATATACCTCAAACTACTGATACCTGATCCCAGACTCTGCTTTGCAGACGACGCATGTATTTTCACAATCTCGAAGCCAATAACAACTTATAAAGGGCGATAGATAGAGTTTATGTATAGACGAAAAGCTGGGGCATAAAATTCAATGATAATAAATGGTAAGGCCAAACAGCTACTGTTAACGATTGCCGAACATGTAGTTCTATATGCCAACAATGCGAAATATCTAGGTATGAATCTAGATGCTAAACTGAAGTGGAAGAAAAACACATAAAAAAAGAGAAGAAAACTAAACATCAAGACAAGTTAATGTTGTACAAACATGTGAAAACTTGTTTGGATATATGGCTACCAACTATGGAGCTGTGTTATCGACAGCGACATACAAGTTATGCAACATTTTCAGAACAATGTGTTAAGGAGGGTAGTAGGTACGTCAAGACGTCTAGCCACTGGATCAAGTTGGAATAATAGAATGGCTCGATAGGCGTTAACTTTTTGAGTTAAGAGGATTGAGTCAGGTGCAAAGTACAGCATAGTGTGTGTATTGCGATTCTCGCGTGATAAAAATCTGAGTGATGCTGCCAGGATGAATTCTGGGATACATTGTTATATTTCGTTTCAATAATTCTGCCTGCATAACCCTAAAAGTTGTATTCTTTATTAAAGAAGTGTTCTGCCACAAAATAATTTACTATTCTTCTGGTCCTGTGATCTTATGTTTACGCCTTTATCTAAAATGTTATCTTTTTTATTTTGGGGTTTAAAAGCATCGTCAAGTTTAGATTAATTTTTTGAGAGACGTTTCAGTAGCTTCGTCTCTTGGACCAGCCTGTGTACTGGATAGTCGTTGTATTCTTTGTGAACCAAAGTCTCACGCTCGCACAAGATGTGGATGGCTGTCTGTTGCATTGCCTACAGCTCAAGTCTCCGCAGTACAATCCTATTTTGTTAAAGTATTTTCTAAGAAAACAATGATGAGACCTGTAATAGTTCGTAACTGATTTCTGCTTTGTACTAAAAGTTCTTCGGTTATTTTACAAGATGGTCTTTTTATATAGGTTCTTCCATGTCTTTATTCTGGTACATTTTCTCAGTATTCTCCCATCTGAATTCGTGTTTGACCTTGAGCCAGTTCAGGTCCTATATATGGAGTTGATCATTCTTCTTGGGCTAGTTCTTTACTTGCCTCCTGCCCTGTTCTGTTACCCACAAAAAAAGTTAACTTATTATGACTTGGCACAGCTCTGAGTTCTTCGCAGCATTCCTATACCAGCCTAGATGTTACCTTCAGGTTCTTTAACGTCTTCAGGGATACCCGACTGTTCGTTATTATGTTGATTCGCCTATTTCGATGAGCCCGGCAGTATAGCAAATATTTCCTCTTGAAAGACAGGTCTACAGATCAAAGGTTTAACTGTATGTTTCTCTTTTCACATTATGTACTTCCTATTGCATACTTCGTTCTGTGAGTTTATTTTGATCCATTATAGTAACCTCTACATTCTTGTTGAATGTGAAGTCGCATGGTCTGTTCTCATATCCAGTATGCGTCTACCCATATATCTAACTTCCAGATGTACTAACTTGGCTTTTCTCATTTGTATGACCCTGAAGAAATTCTTTAAAACTTTCACCCATCTTATCTAAAGTATTGTTGTATGTTATTTTGTTTCCGACTCCTTTAGATCCACAACTAGGACCCCTTATCAATTATAACTGTCATCAAAATTACTTGGTGATTCGAAGAGCGCAGAAATTTTAAATTTAACTATCGTGACAATTTATTGCCGATACGCTGCCTCTAGAACGTCTAGTTGTGCGATACAGCTATTCGGCCAAATTTAAATTCAGAGCCGGCGTCTATGAACTCACCTATAAACGAGCGGTCATTGTTATTGCAACTTGCATTAACATTGTCTAGACGAGCACGGGAGATGCTTATTATTCTGCAACACATTGTTTAACCGTCTACTTAGTCATCACTCGGTAGAGCGGCGCACTTTGTTATTAGAAGTGATGGCTCAGTTCCATTGGCAACAAAGGCATGTAGTCTCTTCGCTATCGATTGGTTTGGTTTTCATTTCAGCCCTGCTTTCCGAGCGCGGGCCTTTTTGACAGTCCGGGCTGGAATAAACAGTGCGCCGCCGTAGGCGGTCCGGATATGTGCGCCTCGGTGTATTTGTGCGCCTATATAAATAACGGGGACATTTGATTGATTAGGTGTAGTAAAATTTATTCCCCTCGAGGGAGGCTCTAAAAATATCGGCTCCTTATCCGAGGAATAAATGCCGGGCGAAACACTTCCGAAGATGCCTTCAGCCTCGACTCTCACATCGAGCCCGCTGTTATTGACAGCCATGAGGATGTTTGCTCTCCGCGTGCTTACTTAAGTTAGTTAGCGATAACACCAATGAGCCGATAACTCCCGGGCGACTTGGCCGCTTATTGTTTGATATGTTAAATAAAGGCGTCCGTGTCATATTTATAGCGATGCTCGGGCGCACGCCGGCCCCGCAATGGTTTCGTAATGTTTGCAGGCAGGAAAAGAAACGGAGGCAGCAGACGGCCCTATATTTAGGGTTGCTGATCTAACACACTATACATCATTATTTTTAATTGGCAAGCATAGTAAGAAATCGCCGAAACCTTAGAAACGGCATGTTTCTTTATTCTGATTATACACAACAGCCGCCATTAAATCCAACTATTTGCATAACGAACCATTAAAATGCTGCGATTGCTCGTATCCATTTGCATAAACCACCTGTTTTCGTAATTTACGAGGGCTATTTTAAATGAGTAAGCACTTTGGGCATAGGTCTGCACGACCTCAACATTTCTAATGATTTGCGAAAACTAAAAGCACTAAAAAGGCGAATTTGTCCCTATTTAGCTGCTGCAGGTATTAATTTTCAGGAATTAATTGGGAAAAATTAAAAATCTGGGTGCAAATGTACGCGTTGAAGCTTACACATCTGCATCGCACAGATGCTTTTGATTATCCAACGCATATATTCACATGAAACTGTTTTAGTATTAATTGCTTACGTTATTTACATAGTAATATAATCCGACTAACAAGGAGAGAATACTGCAGGCAACAAATGTAACAAAAAGGGACTTATTTGGCATGAATGAGAAAAATTATTCGACCAGATCTAGTGTAAAAATGACCTTCGGCTCAGATGCGAATCTTTACTAACTTACAGTCAAATCTACACGGGCGTAGAACTTGGAGATCTGCCAAACCAAGCTGTCCGACCGCAAAGTTTACATAAATCGAAAGCTTCTTCTGAATGCTGAATGCGACACGGCTCGTATTTGCATGATTTATCAACTGACCAAAGTGTCATTATCATGCAGGGAAATATAAACCCAGATAAGTAGAATTTGCGCAAAAAAGACTCACTTCTTCGGAATGATGACGCACCATTAGCAACAATTTAAAATTAGCATTCTTATCAGTAATATGTTTGTGCTGATAATCTTGTAATTATTTGCTCCATTTGCAAGGATGATTCTTAAAAGAAGCATTCCAAGGATTTAAAGCTTGCGCCGGATACACATATTAATATTTAAAGTAATGGTGGAAAGACAACTAAGATCACTTTATCGTTTGTATTAAGAAATATTATATATTTAGTTAAAATGCGTACAACGCACTACAAAAAAAAGGAACAGAATGTGTGAAATTTTTTATAGTAGAAAAAAAACTGCAGTGCGAAATTCTTTTATGTTCGGATAACAAACACACATTGGATAATGATCACCTTACAGTACATTTGTAAAATTGTATTTTACCATTTACCATCTATGAACGGTTTCTAGAACGCTACTTTTACAATTGTATACATAACATTTTTGGGTGGTGGTTGATTTTTGTTGTCTGAATGTTTGTAGGGTTTTTCTAAACTTTCTATATCTAAAAATTGATATTATGGAGTCTAAAAAAATTAGAATATTAAAAACTGTGCTCACCATAGAAACCAAGCAAAATATAATAGCCAAGGTAGAGAGTGGGTAGAAAATATCTGATGTTGCTAAGCGGTGTGGTTTGAACAGGTCTATAATGGGCGCAATTTTAGCTAAAATAGATCAAGAAGACTCTAGTAGCTAAAAAAGTGACGAAAATCACATCTGAGAAGCAAAGATGTGCCATCTATGGAAAATAAGGAGATTGAGTTTAGTTTGGATAAAATAAAGAGAAATGAAAAGACATGTAACTGGCATGACTATCATTCAAGAGAAACCTAAAGAATTTTTTGAAGAACTGAAGCAACAACTTGTCATATGAAGAGGTTGAATTCAAGACTACCACTGGGCGGCTTGCCAAATTTAAAAGGAGATCTGGTATTAAGCGTATGGTAATACAAGTCTGTTAGTGTCCTGTTTAAAATTTCAAGAATTCATTAAAAAGGGATATTTTCAATTGTGATGAAACTGGTTTATAATGGAAGTGCAAGCAAATCGTACCTACATCATAAGAAATAAGAAAAGTATTCCCGGACATAAAACCCTTAAAAGAATTATTGACGTTACTCTTGGGAGCGAGCAACAAAGCTTAAACCGCTTCTTATTTATCACTCTGAATACTCTAAAGCATTAAAAAAATCCATAATTAAAGAAAGACTGCCAGTGATGTGAAGCTCGAATGAAATGGAATCACGCAGGTTCTTTCCAAAGAATGGCTGTTTAAAGTTTGTGCCTCAAGCATCAAGGATTCCCTTCAAACCGATGAATTTCCGTTGAAAGCACTGTTGCTGTTAAAAAATGAACTAAGACATTGCCTGGGTGACAGTTTAGTTTCTGCTTTCAATTATCCGTTGTTAATTCAGCCAATGGATTAAGAGATTATTTAGGATTTCAAGAACGTGTACCCGGGCGTGCTGTTAAGTCGGTGTTTTGAAGCATGCCAGTTGACATTAAAAATGTTTGTGAAACAAAATTGATATTTTTGAAGCTTGAGTCATTTAAAAGGCATAGTCAAAAGCCACTCAACGACAGATGAATTCTGCTTGACGAAAAATCCTGTATTCAGAGATGCAGATGATGTTTCTGAAATTATGGTTGAAATTGTGTTAGAGATCTAGAATTGGAGGTGAAAGAAGATAAAATTCAAGAGGATCATACAAATAAAGTGACGACAAAACACCGAGAGATCAATATTTCTTATTAAAGATCTTTTGAAGAATTGGGAAGATGTCAAGACAACGGTCTTAGAATAGTACCCAAACAACATTGAGGTCAACAGACTGGAGAATATTTACCACAACTGTACTATTAATTACTTCCGAAAAATCCCAAACAGAGAAAAGCTATCGGCAATGGACATAATTTTGAAGCACCACGTACAAACGAATAAAAAAATAGATGATGAAAATGCAAGAAAGTCTATATATACATCAAAAATAAATGTAGTAAGAAATTATGTAATTTTTTATTTATTTATTTTTGGATCTCCAAACACAAATTAATCAAATTCCCATAAAAATCTATGGGAAATCGATGATCGGTTAACGAACAATTCGGGTAGCGAACATTGTCTTTTAACGGATTATGTTCGTTAACCGATCACCCACTGTACTGTTGTTGATCTTCACTAGCGCAGTAAATCAAGTGGGAAGATTTTTTTAGTGAATGAAAAACCGAAAGATCTGAAAACATCGTCCTTCTATCATTTAAGATCTTGTAGTTGTGGCTTATAAAATTCTTTTCGTGTAAATAAAATGACAAATAAAAGAATTGATTTCACATACACAACTGCAAGTATGTCTGCTGAAAATAGGTAACTGAAATATTCACAAGAAAGCGGTGGTTGTGCATTTTAAGATTAATCTAAAATACGGTTAAGCTACTAGTAACAGCCAACCTTTTTTTATTAGCATACGTCATTTTCAATAAAGACCACTAACTCAACACTATTATATAAAAAGGAGTATAGCAGTTCGTCTGACTTATCCAAAATTAGCTGGAATACCTTTAAGAAGAGCTGAAAGGATTAGGGCTAAAATAAAAAAATGAACTAGTCTAGAGAGAAAGTACGAAGTGTACGAACCCAAAAATTCAGAAAACAAGATAGAAGATTAGTCGCCCACTATATCCATAGAAATAACATGGCAACTTCTAGTAAACTCCCAAAAGAAATGACAAAACGTGAATTGCCCGCAATTCACCCCAATGCCATTCCGAATTATACGCACCGTACTGCGTTCTACGAGTTCTCTTAAAGAAGTGGGGAAGCAGGACAAGATTAAATGGTGGCAAAAGGGTAAGAAGAGATGATGGTACAATTGAAAGTTGAACTCCACCATCTGGACAAAATCGAGACCGGAAATTGGTTTACTAATACTTGATTTGTGGCGAATTTATTACGTTGAGGAGAAAGTTCTGTCACACTCACAAAAAATTCAATTTTTGTTATTGTTTTGTATTTATAATACCACAATTAGCTTCTTTTGATTTTAGATGGACAAAGCTGAACTTTGAATCCTTACACTCATTGAGGGAGACCGAAAAAGAGATTTGCGATGCTAAAAGCGAAGGAACAGTGAGTTACAGAACCGTGACAAGATTGTACAAGAAATTGATTCTTGAAGATCGGCCACGTTTTGGCCGACCGACTGTTTTGGATGACGAAGACATATAAGCTGCTTTGGATGTTGAACCGTTTTCGAGCACTCGGGACTTGGTTGAAGACCTTGAAGTCGACTAGAAGACACTATAGCCATCTTTAGCAGCTTGACTTAATCCACGAGATTCCCCGACAAGATCCATACAGGCCGATAAGTGAGTCTCTTTCTTTTCTCCTCAACCTGATAGCTCACACGAGAGTTCACCAAAGGAACCACATCAAAAAATATTAACTAACAAACACCGAACCTTCACTAAAAGCTCTTTAACGCAATCTTTCAACAAGATGGCGCTACCTGCCATATTTGAGCCTCTATATCAGTTTGTTCCGAAGGTCAAACTGAAAGATTTCGTCCTAGACAGCAAATTCAGTGTACTTAAACCAAATTAAAAAGTTTGGGCACTGACGAAAAATAAAATTCAGAAAAGAGAGTTTGGTATGCTGTTACTCTTACAACTATAAAGTTCCAAAAGCTATATTAAGAGAAAAAATTAACTCCTTTTTTGGAAAATACTTTAGCTTCAATGGTTAACAAATTTCAAATTTTGTGATTGTTCTGTAGCGGTTTCTAATACCTAGATGTTGAGGATATCAGCGCAAAGAACCTTCCCCTATTTCTTCTAAAGAATTTTAGTTACTCTTTTCAGCATCAGGGACTTTTCAGGAACTCACTTCAGACACCATTTGTTACTTAACACCGACCACCCCCTTCTGTTAGCGCTGGCTAGACTAAGAGCGAAAGCTACAAACTCGCAGCGCTTAAGTGGGCGCTGGAAGTTTCGCCCGCCACTTAGGCCCGAAAGGGCGCAATATTCACAGTTTTACATCTGAAAAGTTCGGCGGCGATATTTGGCCACCGGATCGATGGCAGCCGTCACCGGCTGACTTCCGTCGACAGCAGAATCTGCGCCCGTTCCGAACAAACGGTCTGTCGGCATGTCGGCGATGCGCCGCTTGGATTCAATTGCAGGCGGGTTAGCGTACGCTCGCAACTGCCGCCATCAATTATTTCATTTTGCGTTCGGCGGGGCAGGGCGGCCTTTATCTTTAATGGGCCCATGTTTTGTATCATTAACAATGCAATTAGCAGCGGGCTCTGTCCTGATAACTTTGTTCGGCCGAATAATAACAGGGCGAGCTGACAGGTGGTGGTTAAATTGCCGATGATATTTAGATACACCCCGAAATACCCCTAAAATCGCCCGAGCGTGCTGCTCGTTCGTTGCACGAATCTTTTGGGCTGTGAAGTCAAATCGCTCCCCATTCTTTTTCTAATCCCTTTTCCCGCTGTCCTATGTAGTAACGCACTGTAATTTTTATTATACTACCCCCGTCTTTTATATTGAGGTTCTGCTAATCAAAATATTCCTTTAACTTTGCTAGCTCAACAGGCTCTTTGAATTGAATCTCAAGGCACTTGTTCGCTTTTCTATAGCTCAGATCGATGTTCTACACTTTGGTGTGAGAAATGATTGTTTAAATCTGGGAATCACATTAAATCCCCTGCTTTAAATAGCACATTACCACGTGAGTATCTGATCCGATATTACCTTTTCAAGGATCAACAGAATTGCAGCTCCATGCTATTATTATATCTTATTTCATAGCTGATAGGATTGATGAAAAATTGTACATAGTATTTTGAACAGCAATATTTGTCTCTCACTATCTGGTTGTTGTTGAACGAACACGTTATGTATTGTTAAGGAAATTCCAGGGAAAATAACTTTTATAAATTATTCATACGTTCAACACGTAGAGCTGGAACGAATTTCGGTTTCCAAGGAAGCCCATTTATGGGCGGCGTTAAATGTGTATAGCGCCCGATAAATATACAAAAAATTTATTACAACAATTCGCGGTAAAATTTTCCTTTTGGTGACCCCCCGATTAATTGTCCAACATTCGGCTGTAATTAGCCGGATAAGCTGCTTGTTATTCGCACGTACTGAATGGACCTTTGTGAAACCAATTATCAACAGCGCGATGTTGATTAATGAATTAATTAATTTAAATGGTATTATTGCCACGCATAAACAGCGCGATAAACACATCTATTTTGTTGGCATAAAAAATAGAGCAGCAAAATTTATTTCTGAAAACCGCGAGGCGCTGATATTGGCCTACATGCGCGGATATCTATTGCACTGGAATCATCCGATGATTCACCTTTTACTCATACGTTTTATCAATAATAAACATTTGCCCACACTAACATAACATTGTGTTTTACAAGATATTTAACCGACTGCTCACCTCATAACAGAGGAATCATCTCTAAGATTTCCATTTGCTTGGAAAAACTCAAGTAAATATCCGCCGATAAAGTTCCTTGTAATATTTACCTTGATGTTTACTTGGGAAAACCGTACACCAACAAAAAAGCTTAAATAAAGCTGCACAGTTAAGGGCACACTGACACAGACTCTTTAATTGAACAACAAAATGAATGAAAACAAATTAAAATGCTTATGCTGATTGTTTCTGTAACGTTACAGTCATATAGTCAATAGGAAGAAACAGAGTAACAGATAACAATAAAATTATTTCCATAAAAGTTACTGCTACATTCGAAAATACTGACTACAAAAGATAAAGTGAATAAGGAAAATTAAATTAATAATAAGTTAAGCAAATAAAATTCAAAAAAATTGAAAAGAATAAAGAGTAACAGTTTGAAAAATTACAAAATTACACTGCGATGTTATAGATAATTAGTAAAAATTTGTTGGGTTTAAACTTCATAAGCGTATATTATATACTTAATAATTTCCAGCTGATAATTATAACAAAATAGAAATCAAAGAGACTATACTACTGTTAATAGAAAATACAGAAATTCCATAATCTTAGTCAAGCGGATATATCCTCCGATCATAACCCTGTTGTAACGATGAGAATAAAACTGAGGAAAGTCAAGAGTCTAATTGTAAAGACAATCATAGATCTCAAAAGGCTTCAAGAAAACAACATTTATAAAGGAACAGTGAAACACCCCAAAAAACAGTATACATAGATAAAAAATGGGAGGACATACAGAAACAAGATGGGAACGTAAAACAGTGTTCCACAGATATTCCGGGCTTTTATAGATATCGAGGTGCAATTACAAAGCGTTAGTTTATCCGCCTCGTATCCTGCCAGCCGGCCGCTGCGCTGAGGCTATCGCCCGATGCGGTGATCCTTCGAGCATTTTCGAGGCCACGTGGAAATATACGAAGCTAGAAAAAGCAACAGACTGATGGATGAACCGACCGTCCGCAATAGGCTTTTCTATATGTATAAAAGCCTAAAACTACAGACACTTCATGGAAGAATAAAGATAATACCAATCAAGAGACAAAAACAAATATCGAGAAATCTACAGAACCGTCAGAAAGAAAATTAAGGGGGCGAAAGAAAGTTGGTTTGCTGAGAGATACAAGGAAATAGGAGACCAGGATCAAAAATGTGATTCAATAAACATAGAAAGATAAGGGAAATGACGAGAATTCGAAATAATGCATCTTCGAATATTCTCAAAAACGAGAAAAATGTGAACAGCGAACTAAAAGAGAAGTTATCGCAATCAACCCACTACATTCGATAATTATTTAATCGTGAAAGAAGAGAATTAATAGTACAAAAAACAGAAGACAGGACCACCAAAGTTACAGCAAGAAGTAATTTATGCCACAAAAAATGACAAAGCATTAGGGCGAGATAAAGAACGAATAAGACTCATTAAGAAAGGCTGTATCGATTTTCAATCAAATTTATCAGACTAGCACAATTCCCAAACCTTTGTAGCGGCCCTCAAAAAACCTCATGCAACAACTTATTCAGATCACAGAACCATAAGCTAACGAGTCACACGTTCAAAACGACCTTGAAAAGAATTCTTAAAAAGAGATAAGTGATACCCAATTTGGTTTTAGGAATACTTTGAGCACAAGGGAGGCTTCGTTTGGCTTAAATGTGCTAGCTCAGTGGTGCCTTGGCATGAATCATTTGTGCTTTGTGTATTTTGCAAAGGCCTTTGATGGGGCCCAACACAGCAAACTAATCAAAATCCTAAATAATAAAAATATAGGCTACCGTCTATAATGTAGTTAGACCGTCCAAGTTGAAGTTGACCGAGAATTTACCGAGAACATTGAAATTCTATCTACAAGAATGGTAAATACCCGACTGAACGTTGAAAACAAAAAAATTAAAAGAATGAATGTATACAAATTTTTGGGAACGTGGATTACATCGAATATATATAAAACCAAGGAGATAAGAACACGTACCAAGGTGACGTGTACGTCGTTTGTCAGAACATTTCTATGCTTCACACTTGGTTTAAAAATGCTCCGGCGTTTTCCATTCTTCTATGGGGCTTAGAGGCTTAGACATTAAAGCAGTAACTGGCCGCTTTTGAGCTTTGGTGCTACAGGAGAATCTTAGAAATATTGTAAATAGAAGGAGTGTCGAACATAGAGGTTATTAGAAGGATGGGAAAATTTATAACCATCAAAAAGAGGAAACTTGAATATGTAGGACAGAAATTGCTACAATTAATAATACAAAGTAGGATTCGACAAAAGCGAATTGTGAGCAAACCTAGGCTATCCTGGCTTAGAAATCTAAGAGAGTGCAGAATTGTTTAGAGCGGCAGTCAATGAATTCCAAATAGCCATGATGGTTCCCAATCTTCATTATAAGAGGAACCAAAAGAAGAAAAAAAAAGGTTAACAGGCTTTTAACAAGGAATTTAGTGGAATATGCTAATAACCGTATCACCCTCCCTCCGCTCACTAGATCTGAGACTCACACAAATTTTGTGTTCCCTATCTCGCCTTCTTGAAATCTACATTTATCCTGCTGTAGTACCAGCAAAAACAACTTTCACACCATTTCTTACATACTACACGCGTTGTACTCCGTGAAAATGCATTCACAATTATTTTTCTCCTCTTGGAGGCTTATATCATATTCCCTTTTCTCTTTCTCAGATCGAATCATCATCTTCAGTTGTACGTTTAGACCTGGCAAGCTTTAGTGATTCATTCTTGCCTGATTCTTGGAGGTGCTTAGCATAAATCGAAGACTACAAGTAAACCATACGCCAACTCTTTTAGTTGCTCTTGTAACACTACAAATTGCGTTTGTAATAACTTCTTGCTTTTTATTTTTTACCTATAGATAAATAGATGGCACATAAGCTTGCATGACATTAAGGTCTTACGAGATTCGACATAAAGAATTTGAAAGAAAATATGCTGAGCCTCTGATGTATTGCCTTCGAACTGGGAGGTTAAGACTCTCACTCCCACATCATTACTCCTTGTTCGAAGTGAACGCAAGCACTCAATTATTTTAGTGGCTAAGTAGGGAAGGCAAGTACCTGAGTCAAGGGATCGAACCCAGGTTTGCTCGCATCGCAGAGCGCCTCAACCGCTTAGCTTCACTAGCGCTGGAGTGAAGATATGGGCCACAAAAAAATTAACTTTAAAATGGCCTGGAACTATAAAACTCGTATGCAAGTAATAAGAAGCCAACAAAGTCCCCCAAATTTAAAAATAGCACTAAGGAAGAATCTTCCAAATTTGCCTTTCGTAGTGCACAAGAAAATTGCTTTCCTTAAACACACATGGTGTCTGTATACATTACAGCACGACTGCTATCGGGCGCCTGCAGGATGTATTAGACCGCTTTTGTCGTAATGAACGAATTGGCTATTTTGAGGCCGTTATGCAAGCTCGTATGGAGGCCCATTAGTCATGCAGCAAATACGCGCAAACCGCGAATCAGAACTGGGGCTGCGTTATCGCGCGCATTGAGCGGCGATGAGGTTTGAGGGCGCCGAAGTTATCTGGTGACAACACCAACACGTCTTCTTTCTGAGAAGGCCATAAATAGGCGGCGGCTTCGCAACATGCGGCTCTTCGCATGATTATTCATATGGTACCCTGTCCTCGACGGCTTCATTATGCATTGTGCCCGGTGCACGCGCAATTAATCGTTAATTCTCGTGTGCATCGCTGCTTCACATTGTTGCGTGGCACTTAGTGGCGGCTCGAAGGACGAATCGGTTGCCGTTAGAAGGTTTAATACTTCACAGAGCTCGCTTCTTGTTTACAACTTCCACTAAATCAATCTGGCCTGATCCATATCAACCAAAAATGTTTCCCATCGTGAACCGGATCAATTGAAGACGATGTAATTTTACCTTTTTTACTTCCTATAGCTTCTTAGAAAGCAGTAGGCTAAAACAATTAAGTGGTAAGGTAGCTTGCCCTGCACACCTATTATGTGTTCTATATCAATTTCGTCCTGCGTTCATCCTTATCTTTGAGATTTCCTTTGCCTCACCCCATCTTGTCGCCTCAAGTTTCTTATAGTTCTCTTTAATTCTTTTCAATAGTAATTTTCAGACAGCATATCTTGTATATGATTTGCAGATACTTATTAATGAAGGTTGGTCTTCCTTTCAAATATAATCTATGTTTCAACCTCATATAATAAAGTATACTTTTTGTTGTTTGGAAAAAATCTTACTTATAGATTCGTCTGATTTTAATTCTCCTATCAATATTCCCCATATCTTGTCTTGTGATATTATTAAGCTCCTTAAACAGCAAATTTCTTCAATATTTGTTTCTGCTGTGCATATTTTTATTGGAAAAGATTGCGTCTGCTTTCAGCATCTGTATCTTTTTTGTATTTATTTTAGCTCTATTCTTTGCATTATCCATAAGTTTTTTGGTTTTTTCTTGCCTCTGCTCCTGTTTGTCATGCATATACCGTCTACGGTTTCTAAGACTCATTATTAATCTTCCATATTCTTCATCAATCTGTCGACAATAATTTTAAAAAGAATTAGTAACAGGCCAGAGGCCTGGCAACTCTTTTCCAAATCTTATTGTGGAAAGTCTTCTTTTATGCTCCATATCGTCATGATTTTTTATAACTTTTATTGAAATTCTATATTGCCTTAAATTTACACGTACGTTGCTTCAATATAATTCTTAGAATACATGACCTGTTTCATCAATTGCAGCTGGATTTTCTCTCAATAATCTATCACCAATAGAAGTTTTTATTGGTTCAATCAGAATTTCCTATCAGAAATTTACTACCCCCACCTAATACAGCTATCAGTCTATAGTTTTGCTTCCCTTTTTAGTATTGCTTATTGAAAATCATGAGGAACTTCCTCTTTCACCTATATCTTACTTATAAGTGTGTAAAACATCTCTACTGAGGATCTAAATGTTTTTAGAGTCATGCATTGATTCTGTCTGTCATTTTTTAAATTTATGTAGCATCATCTAAGACATCTTCTGGTACTTACTAGTTTATTCTACATTTTCAATGTTTTCTTGTACATTTTTGCGAAATGTTTCTTATTATTTCTTTATGTGTATTCCAAATCGCCCCCCCCCCAATGTTTTCGTTAGCTGAACTATTGTAGAACTTCTTTTGCTTCCTTATGTTTCTTGTAGTTTCTGCCTAAATGTTTTGCTGCTGCTACCATTAATGAATGTAGGAATCTAAGTACTGTTTTTCTGTTTCTTCTATTTTTTCTTTGATACTGCTATCTACGTGTTTTCCTATATTTGTCTCATATAAAATCTACTTTGTAAGTGTTTGAACTTTTCATGTTTTATATTTCAGTTTCTTGGTGCTTTTTAGAGATTTTAGGGTCCTTTCATTTTAACACTGTTATCTGTCATACAACCATCTTTTAAGATAGCAAGTACAAATTTATAGTCAGATCCTACAGCTGCACGTGTAATTCCCCCAACATCTTTGTCGTTTTCATCAATAATTATATGGTAATTTTGAATTCTAGTTTCCCCTCACCAGCGGCCCATGTTGCTTTTTATCTTTAACCACGTTAAAATATTAAGATGATCACTAAAATCGTACTGAAACTACTTTGGATTGTCTACAAAACAAGATGCTATGGTTATTCCTTCTGAATAAATCATTTTCTGTGCCAATATATTTCTTGAAATTAAAAAATTGTAAGGTAGGTCTTTACAATGCATAGTTAATGATTTTTGCGCTACTCAGATTAACTCCAAAGTTGTAATTAAAATTATTGTTAAAGTAAGATAATTATAAGAGTGAATATAAAGCACAAATTCAACCAGCTGAAAAACACTCCAATTTGATGAACTTTTAGTCTTTTGTGCAAAGGAAGTGCCGACTACAAAAAAGCTCGTGGACATGGGGATTTCCATGCATCGGCTGATTTGTATCTTTACGATAAACGGCATCGGTTAACATTATTACAACTATTCCAACCACAGCCGTGTAGATTTAGTGGGAAAAAACTTGTTTTCAAATTATTGAGAACTACTGGAGACTTATGACCTTCAACATTTCCTGTTTCTATTGCCAAACCATTTCCATTAATTATAAATCTTTGAAACGTCTAAAAAAATTGCGTCAATAATACGAACCATCTTGAAAGGACTAAGCAGAGTTAAAGCATGCGTTTGATTGATTATAGATAAAATTTTAAATTTCCATACAGTCGAATCTGTCTCGCATGCACGCATTCGTACGAATTGGGCATAATTAGCAATCGGGTTGACCATAGTCAATTTTTAATTGACGTATCCGCCTCTAAACGTTAATATTTGATTAAACATCCATCCATCATGACTTATTAATTTTAGTATTGATTGCATCCGCGCGTTTGTCCTGGGCCAGAAATCATTTTGCTGGCTCAGGATTTACTATTTTGTCATAGGATTTTTAAAAATCTTAGTTACTACCAAAACCTTCTAATAGATTTTTCCATGTCCAATAAATAATTTGTTTAGAAGAGATTATCTAACACAATTTTCGTTATTCAAGCCGTTAAACAGATGTAGAAGTTCTTGTTACCACTAAATTTCTTAGCAGAATTCCTGTAAGTTGACTCGCTTCAGACTTTGAGCAAAGATAATATTTGAAGACTCAACAGTCTACTAAATTAGCAATTGTCGACGTTTTTGATGTTTATTAGAACAAAAATATATCCGCTCCTTTAGTGTCGCATTCCATAATCGATAGATACCGGTATTCACTGCAGCCTTCAAAAGCAAGTTAGTTATTTGCACAACCCGTCGTTTCAGATGTTTCAGTCACGACGCCCTTCCTCCATTAGTAACGCTTTTAAGTAGGAACAAAAGTTAAAAAGAAGCCTTAATTACAAATATTACGTTCTGTAGTCTTTTTCAATTAATTTAAGTTTCATATTATTTATTTTTCGCTTGTCTTCTTTTCTACAATATTTCAGATACGTACAGTCCTTCTTTTTATCATATTAAGTGTCGTGATAACGCATTATAATAAACATCTCAAAAAAATGGTCAGTCGTTGGAAAAATAAATGTTGATGATACACAATTAATACAAAATACAGTCATATAGTCGTAGAGAAAGTATCGCATTTTCAATATCTGGGTAGCTGCATAAATGATAAATTGAGTTCAGATCAAGAAATATTACCACGTATCTAAAAGCTCACGTTCCGCTCTTGTAAAGTGTAAAACATCGTTATGTAACAGAAACATTTCTATAAATGTTCGCATAACAGTCTTATGATATTATATTTGCACGATCTGGACATTAAAAATAGCAACCATGTGTGAATTAGAAGCTTTCGAGCATTGGTGTTGCAGTAGAGCACAAGAAATTTCATGGGCATCTCATACATGAGCATAACATGAGTAGTTTTTAAACCTAATGCGCAAAAAGAAATCATGAACACCATTAAAAACAAAGAACAGAATATTTTGGTCATATCATCAGAAGACTAAAATAAAAAGCATATGATGATCAGGCCTCTACTCTTTTCTAGGAATTCATCATACAGAATTTATTAAGGTCTACAAAATTAGGTATTTTTAATTATTTTAAGTTTTATATTTATAGATGTAGCTTCTACGTTGCTGTTTTTATCGATTTTACCTCTCTGATCCTCTAATTAATTTATTTATTCTATCATGAACTTATGGTACTTCTCAAAAACCTTCACTAACGTAAGAATGATACAAAATTAATTAGTAGGCCTAAAACTTTACTATTAGATTTTCATTTCAAGTCTGTTTTTTGAGAGTCGTTGTGTACATATGTTTGACAATAGAAGTTTGCACTACGTGACCTGCAAGGTCACTCAAACTGTTCCAAATCCCTTGCTGAATTTTAATAGAATTCACTTAAAACGTGATGGTTACTGCATACACTAGAGAAAGTGTATATTTTGCTTGTTATGAACAACTATACCCTCCTATCAACGCCAGTATATCTATAGCTTATGTGTTTATGTTTTCCGGTTAAGTGAACATGATCCAGTTTAAACGGAGAGTTTTGTAAAATAGACCGTAAAATATAAACAAAACAGTAGTGCTAGAGGATGTTTTTAAGCTGTTTTGAGATGTACTTAATGCTTATCCTGAGAATTTCCGATTTGATACTGATAGTATTTGTTGCTTTTTGAGAATTTTATGTTTCCTCTAACACCAGGTTACGCCAGTTACAATGCAATTAAAAACGACAGTATCGGGCAAAGAGTATCAACTATATAAAAAAGTTCAAAAAAACAGGCAACCCTAAAGTTATAAATTAAAAACTACATGCAAGAGAAGCGAACAAGAAAAACAAATTACGTTCCGGTGGAGACAAAACAGGGAAAACGCATTCGCTTCTTTTATTCAGCTCTACTAGAACACTAAGCCCATAGCTGTGTTTAGGCAACTTACATTATTTACACGTTTTGCCAAAATCTAGTGGGAATCGAACCCAAGAGTGCTGCGCAGATTGTACTGATTTAATTCTGCACTTACTCGGGTAATGATGCACACATTTATTACATTGTAAATTACAGAACCAATCATACGTGAATTTAGAATAGAAGAAAAAACCGCGTAAAATAATTCAATGATATGCGTAATTATAATTTTTTTTCCGAAAATTACATATATGCATTTAATCTTCTTTATTTACCACACATGCAATATATGTATCCTAAGAAACTAAACAAAGAAATACGAGAAAAGGAAATAAAATCGGATGTTTTAGGGGTTAGCAGTCGACTTCCGAATTGATGTTTGTGCTACTTTAAAATTGCTGAAAATACATACCGGAAAAGCCGAAGAGTAATGCATTTACAAGATCAAACTAAAAAGTTTAGCATAAGTAAAAAAACAATTCCTTTATGTTGCACATAAATATAAAAACAAAAACTTCTGTCTAGTTGACGATTTCAGCGATTCTCGAAACCTTTTTAGCTTTTATTTGCTTCTTATGTCTTTATGTGGATAGGTACAGCATAAAGTACGTACTTTATCCTCTTTGTGATAGTTCGCGTAGGGCTTGCGTTCTTGTCGGGGAGGCACGTGCGCGGTAATAACGACACATATAAAATTGTCTACCTACATAAACTTATCTTAATGCCCTTATTATTCGCGTGTTATCTACTTCATTTCCGCAAGCCTCAGTAGATGTCTAGCCTTATTGACAAATCGATATAGTGGAATTGAAGATTTACGCAGCCGAAGTCACGAACGCGAAGTAATGAAAAATGCAGGCGGGCGGTACGGAGGACTCGAATGCGAGTTTCCGAAACAATAGCCGGGAAATTTCGTGGAAAACAAGAAGTCTAATTATTTCAAATTACTGCTCACGAGACGGCGAAAATTATAGGCCGCGCCGTTTATTGCATTTCCCGGGCAGCTGGAGCGCCGGCGACTTGCCGATAAGACCGCAAAGCTCCTGCGAGGAAACAAAGGGTTTTACTGCCAATTTTCAATCCGAGGGACAAAAGCGGCCTCGTCGGAGCCGCCGGGGCCCGGCCGCCTTAAATAATAAAACGTTAACGACGCTACGTACGAGGACAAAATTTACGATCCACGCTGTATATATATAATAAAAGAGGCGGCGGCGCGGCCTCGAGCTGGGTCTTCGTAAACAGCAGCGTCGCTGTAGGTAAATATGAGCAACGTCGCCGGCTTTCCGAGGAAACCGCCGGATATGCATCCTCACGCTCCACCGCGAGGATCCTTCATTCGGCGAAGAGCCGCCCGAAAACGTTCGGCGAACCCGCGCGCCATAATATTGCCCTTTGTCCGCCCCTGCGCTTGATTGCGTCTCCTTCGTTATTTTCGCCGGATGAATGGCGACACACATCCCCAGCGCGCTGTTCCGCTTATTCCTCTTTAATCGTTCCATGTTCGAGATAGCGCAATCGGCAAGTTCGCAGAAGCCGCGAGTCGCGAATGCATAAATGGAATTAATTGTGCGGTATCGGAAATCGGTAATTGTATCAGTACTCCACTTAGGGCAGAATGGCGTAAGTAAACAATAATAATGAAAAGGTTCGTTAGCTTGTGGAGGTTATCGATCTGACCGTTCGATTCTTTACGTCACTGGGGAACGAGTGGTTGGCAATTTCTGGAATCTTCAGCCACACATAAACATTGCCTTTTCCAACCTTGCGATCTGAATGTGGTGGCTATCAGCGGAAACTGCTGGAAGACCATTCGTACCAGAACCACAAGTTATAATGGATAAAAATAAAACAACACCGAAGTATGTGGTGGAAGTGACTAGGGGACTAAGAATAGTAACCAAATAGATAAAACGTAATATAAGTGATATGATATCAAAACCATTGTCGAAGAAAAGTTTTCGACGACCCTTAGCTCGTCATTATTGAAAATCACCTTAACAAGCGAAAACGATTACAGAAACTTAGCAAAGCATCACTTGACAAACACAATCGAGTTCCACGTGTACGAAAATCCTAACAAGAAACCTCTTTCGGTAGTTGCTAAGAACGTCCCTCGCTCCTTAACTGAAAAAGAGATAATCGAAGAACTTGCAGCTTAAGACCTCCCCATAACACATTATAAGGCTTTTAAACGAAGACAAAACGCCTATGTCCGTTTATGCAATACTTCTTGCAGCAAATGAAATTTTTAATATCAAAAAGATATTCCACTCAACAGTTAACGTAGACTGCAGACTAGAACCAAGGTGCGTAAGGCCAATGAAATCATTTATATGCTAATTGCAACAAACCTCAAACCGATTCCTCAGTATGCACCAATTGCGGAGAAAACCACCCCGCTAACGTTATAAAGCGCAAATATTTCCTTGCATTAACGCCCTCAAAACGTAACTCCTGAAATAACAAAACCCAATAACAAGCCTGCATCTACTAACAATATGATAAACTTCGCTCCTCTCAAACAATTCAAACAACACAGTCCTACCCAACTCATCTTGGTCTTCGAAAACTAACTCTGCATCGCCCGAAGCCTCCGCCACACTCAACACTATCTTATCGTCTCTTACACCTCATACAGCCCTTCATAGAACAAATCGAGCAATTCATATTACCAAATCTCTTTCCTTCCCTTTTTAACGGATCATAGAATTGAAAATATAACTCAAATTAAACTCTTCAACCGGAATGCCAATGACATCAAAACACAATTAACACTATTTAAATCTTTACTTGTGAGACATTCCATTGACATAGCTTGCGTCTCTGAAACTCATCTAACCAATTCGGACAAATTTAAAATTGCCGGATATCCTGATCTACCGTATAGACTGAGAGGCTAGATTCGCATCAGGAAGTGTAGCCGTCATCATAAAACGCAATATAATTCATAATGAATGCCAAAAAATTAACATTATCAATCTCGAGACAGTTGTATATACAAAAGTATATACTACTCGTATAGAAACGACCACAAAGTAGATATCCTTGACATAGTTGTCCACAAGAGTTTCAACAAACTAATATTTCAACAAGTGCTCACTGAACTCGATTTAGACCACTTATCCGTTATAATCTCGTTTGTACTAACACCATCAAAACAAATTTCTGGCACGAGGTTAGTAAATTGACTAGTCATTTGGGACATCTTTCATGCTACATTTGATCAAAGGCTTAGATATCCCAATGACCTTAAAATCATAAACCAAATAGGTCAAACAATCTCTCACATAACCAAAATAATCTATGACAATGTTGACAGGGCCACCACGACCACGCATAAACGAAAAGTAAATATCGATCATTATTCAACGAAACATACCCTAATTAAGCAAAAAGCAATTAGCGGAGAGAATGGCAGAGAACTGGGAACCTCTCAACCAAAAATTTGGTGAACAATCTGTTGCATCGTATAAAAAAAGAACTTCAAGACTATCAATTAAAGTATTAGCAAACTCGAACTAGGTGACCCGGATCTGTGGAAGACAACCAAACGTATCCTACGTCAACCACACAAGATACCTCCAATCTCTTCAGGATCACACACATATTACACCGATAAAGAAAATGTGAAGCTTACGCAGAACATTTAGAGCAAACTTTCACTTCCGACAAAATTTAGAAACATGGAAACACACCAGACAATGCAGAAGCAAACTTCAAACTAAGATCATCCAGAGAGCTTGCTTCTATAATTAAAATTCTGCCAATAAATAAATCACCTGAATATGACGCCCAATATTGTACCTAGCATCAACTTTTAATGCCTGTCTAAGAATTGGCTACTTACTGAATGTATGGAAACATGCAATCATTCTGTTTCCCAAACAAAACAAACTAGAAAAACATCTTCGGTTATCGTCATTCAAAGCTTTTCGAAAAGGTCATTTATCTCTGGCTTAATGTAGAGGTTTCAAAACTCAGCATTCTCGCAACTTTTCAATTTGGATTTCAAGAAAACCACTCCATCTGTCACCAACTACAACGTATGACCGAAATCATCGAACGATGTTTTGAAAGTAAACAATACGTTGCAACCTTATTTTTAGAAATAGATCAAGCCTTCGACCGCGTGTGCACAGATTGCTTAAGATACTAAATTACACTTCTTCAACTACCCGAGTACATTAAATCCTTGTTGTTCTTGTTCCTCGAAAATCGTACGTTTGCCATCACAGTACATCAAGTTTATCTACTACTAGAACTATACATGCAGGGGTCGCACAAGGAACTATACCAGGCCCCACCTTCTTCAACATATTTATGTTTGACTTTCTCATCTGCATCGCAGATCTTACGATGTTTGCAGGCAACAAGGTCGCCCTAACCAGAAATCAACATCTAGAATAAACAATCGCTGAACTTTAAGTGGCCGTCAATATCCTAAGTAGGTGGTTCAAACAATGGAACTTATCAGTTAATCATTACGAGCGTGTCACGAAAACATTTATATATAAAAACATCAAACATCCTTTATTACAATCAATAGTTATCCTATCCAATGGAATGCCTATGATGAACTCGTAAAATATCATAAATAGGAAGTCCCCCGTGAAAGTTGAATACGTGACTCTACTATACAAATCACTTCTACGTCCTTTGATTCTTTACGAGTGTGTGATATAGGCCAACACCTCAGAAACCAATCTGAACCGAATCCAGATCCTACAAAGTAAAATTCTTCGAATTCTTGGTTCATCACTAATCAACAGCTCTACTATAAACTAGGCATATCTACAATTCAAGAACACGTTGTTAATATGACAAAATCTTTCACGAAAATCTTCTCAACTCAACTTCAGATTATTTCATTTCGTCATGTACCAGTTGTATAACAATGTATATTGTTGAGCAGGCACAAGCTCTATTAAAAAAACTATACTTTCCAAGTCAAATTAACGGTATCTCTAAATTACCCTTAGAAGTTCTGCAGTGTATATTAAAGGCGCTGCTTTAAACCACAAGCACTTCATTGGTTCCTTTGCAAACAATACGGCATCCTATTTGCTAATGAAGCACCTGACATAGCACAAAGTATTGCCAAAAGATTTATCTTTAGAGTATAGATATGTTAATAGGACATAAAAATCATCTCGTGCGGCACTTTTTCAAATAGTCAAGTATCATGATAATGTTGAAGCGAAAACTTAGCGGAAGAATAGCAATGGCCAGATCCACAAGTCATATGTAAAAAAAAAGTAAGAATAAGAAAAGCTACAAATATTATATAACTAAACGGAGAAGATCAGACCATCATAGTAAAAAAAAGGCTAATATTAACTAATAGAAAAGAAACCTGAAAAGGCAACCACACACTAAAAATTCGAGGTCTTACAGTAACTACGTGTAAGCTTATTCACCTGTTTAAAAGCACAAATATAATAAAACAAACCGTAGTAGCAACACATTTTTAGAAACATCAGAAACACCAAGAGAAAGATTCGATTCAAATTCAAGCTTCTCGAGACATTTTCTAAATTTCACTGAAAGAGACTACTTTATGAGTTTATCTAATTGTAAGCGTACTCTCACATACCTTCTCCAAGACACGCATGCGCTGTGGTTTCGTGCTAATGGGATACCTAAGGTAGTGCAAGGTAATATCAAAAACCACGTAGATTTATGTTTCGTATAGAGATATGAGGCCGATGAAATTCTGCAGAAGTTTTAAATTGCAGTTTTTCAAATGGCCTATGGCACCTAACCACCAAAATTTTCTATAAAGGTCTAGACAACCACCTCTCCAACCAGCAAAATCTAATAAACCAATTAACAGAACGTGGAAACCATCTTGTACAAGAGTTTTCCTATTAGTCAACTACCTTGACAAGCTTGAAGCGAAAAGTCTACCAAATTTGGCGAAAGAATAACATTGGTCCGATTCCCAAGACATACATCTACATATGTACGATTATTAAAGTTATATGTTACTCACTATTAGATTAGATAAAATGTTCTAATAAAAATAGAAAACGAATTAAAGAAGTACATAGAAGTGCGCCAAAAAGTTAAAGATACAAACACTACTTATATAAAAGCAAAAGTCAGAAGCACAGCATATTAAAAGAATATTATATAGTTATCATGGAGCCAGCGTGGTCCTGTGGTTGAGGGACGGGCTGTGATGCTGACGGACCCGGGTTCAATTCCCGGTTCTCTCTGATGCCTGGCGGGTGGCCTACTCAGTCACTAAAAATAATTGAGTACCTGCGAACAAGGGGTAATAATGGCGGTCGTCTTAGGCGCGGTGCTTGCCACATCGCCCCGCATCAGAGATGGTGCGCGACGACCGGGCAGAGAGAGCAAACGTATGAGAGCCTTAACCTCTCAGTTCGCAGGCCGTGCTCCCACGGGGGGCGTAGAGCCTTACCATATAGTTATCATATAATGGAAAAAGTGAAAAAGTGACCACAACTAAAATTTAAAATAAGGTGCAACTACGTAATAGCAAAACGATAAACATAACAAAAGCATTCTTCAAAAAATTAAAAGTCGAGATCTTGTATCAAAATACCTATAGGCTTATTTATGTTTCTCTTTTAAGTGATCAAAATTTCCAATTCTTCTCAAAATCTATGTTTTGGACCCACTTATCAAACTTATGTGCTAGTAGCTTGTGATAATTTTTGATCATTGAAAACAGCTAAACTAACGGGTACTTAAATTGTTGCTCTTGTTCATATCCTTCTATATTCTTAACATTTATTATACTTTACTTATCTTAAGTCACATTTCAGCAGCTTTATTAGACAGTATGGTTTTCGTAGAGCCACGTTTTGAGTGTTGTCAACTGGCATTACCTAAGCATAGCTCTGCCGTTCTGCCAATCCCGCCTCAAGATTAAGGGGAATTTCTCTTAGAGTTTTCTAGACATCAATAAATTGAATTTCAATTTTTGTAATATACTAACACTAAACTCCCTTGTAATCATAAAAAATCCTCCAATTCTATCTGCTTAGTGGTATACAGGGTCTCTCTAAATTCATTATGATATTTCGGTAAAATGTTTCAGCTTCATTGCAATATGTGTAATCAAAACCTTGTAGCTCATGCTCACTATTAAAAAACCTTTTGTAGTTTCTATGGAAGGTTTTTTTCACTCTATTGTGCAGTGTTTCGTTTTTTTCGTCCTTTCTAAATGTTGGTTATAAGTTTGTGCATTTTCTCAGTGAATTTCCTTACCACCTTTTATAAATTTCATAGGCAAGTTATTGTTATCCATTTTGCTTGTATGTCATACTTTGTAGGTTTCTCCATTTCCTCTTGATGGGGTCTCAGAATTCTACAAGCATTCAGGAATTATTTAAAATGTTCTTCTTACAGCAGTAAATATTTTGTAAGCCTCCATCAAGTGCTCTAACTTATTTTTGCACAAATCAGAATCGCAGCAAAGGAGAAATGAGGCAATCAAAATGGCAGACTATTTCTTCATCTTCTCAACCATTTCCTCTAACTTGCACATGCTCGTGTTGTGGCTTTTTCTCGTATAGCTGCTAATTCTACGAGTATTTAAGAATTATTTGAAATGTTCTTCTTACAGTAGCAATATGTTTTGTAAGCCTCCATAAAGTGCTCTAACTCATTTTTACTCAGAATCGTAATAAAAGAGAGAGGAGGTAAATTATGCACGTGCACAGAGAAACGCGTAGAAGGGCATTAAAATGGGGACTATGCCTTTACATTCCTATACCAGTTTCTCTATCTTGCACATACTGGTGCTGGTGGCTCTTTCCCGTGTACCTGCCCTTGGTTTTTCGTTCATTTTTCCCGTAGTTGTCTTCTCTACTTTCTTTTGTTCTATTATTGTGACTACTCTTTCTTTCTGACTAAGTTCTACTGGCGGATGTTATCATACTATCCCTACCCGTTTTGTATTTATGTGCTGTAAAATTCATTCTAAACAATTACAAAATACTGCTACTTGTTTAGAGTCGAATTGTATACTAATTTTTTAAATTATTACCTCTGCAAGTTCCTTTAAAGAAGGGACGCCTATCAAGAATACTTTCGCATTGCTTACTTACTTACGATTAATTTTCCTTTAATGGCTCGGCAAATTTTTACTTTCTCCGCCTGAAAAGCGTGACAAACAGCCCAAAGTAGTGGGGATTGTGGTCTGTCGTCTCCTCTGGGAGTTTAAAAAGTTTTGGGTAATGTTGGCCAAAAAGCTGTAGTTGTATTATGGAAGGCGTCTGCACAAAAAGCACCATAAATGAATTTTTTAAAATACAGTTCGTTTTCCATCCCATTCCCCTTATAAGTTAATTTCACTTTTGCTGCAATACCCTTCATCATATTTAAAGCGCTTCCCCTCTTTTCCCCGCTGCAAGTTAATGCAAAAACCGAGTTAGGTTGTTTAGTTGTATTCGAAGTTTTCAACTTCGGACGTGAGCACCTTTCTGAAATTTCAAAAGTTCCTGCTTCGGAGGATAGCCACGCAACATTGAAAGTTAAAAAACTTCGCACGCGGTTACACCATCTAAAAGCCATAGCAATGGCGTGAGCGTAAAAAGTTTCTTATATAAACTCGCGATTTGTTTTAAACGCAAATATTGATCTCAATCAAATCAAACGCTGCCTTGTTTATCTGATTACAGAATTTGCGTATAAAACGAAACATCAGAGCCGCGTAGCTCATGATCCGTCTATTTGGTCGGCCGCGCAATTTTTCACGTGCCAATAATCACACAATATAATCCTCGCGCCTAATTAAATGCAAACCAAAGCGATATTAAACGCGGGCGAGTGCTCTGCGACCAAACAACCTGTCCATTAAAATTTTCCCACTTAAGGAACCTGGAATAAACACGAGATAAACGGAAAAACGAGGTCATGAAGAGGCAGCTTTCGTCCAATATTTGCAATTCCGCTCCGAACGTTATGAGCGTCTGATTTGCTGCTGCTGCTGCCTTTGAGCTGCAGTCACTCAAATTGCCGGCGGAACTTGTTTGGACGGCGAGATTTGTAATCTTCTAAAAGTAGACCTTTAATTACCTTGGTCTAGAATTCTTTTCTAAAATGGTAACGCTGCTCTGCCTCGAAAGAAAAACGATTCTAGTTCAGCGCGTGCTGCCGAAGCTAAGAATAAGATAAAATAAGAAAGTATTAACGGCAAACCAACGACGGATGGGAATATGTTTCAGTACAGCAGACATAACCATCTTGTTATGATAATTAAGGTAACGTGCCTGATTCTGGGACATTTATAGAAAATCAAACATTTCAACGGAATGTGCCCCAACATCCGCTGCTATAAGCGAACTAAATTAAAAATAGCTTTTAAGTTAAGTCCATTAAAAGTAAAAAGAATTCATAAAATAAAAAAATATTAAAAACAATTTTAAATCATTAATTGCAAATTTCTGTTGTAATAAATAGATATTCGTTACATTTTTTGGTATCTTCACGATAATATACAGTTAGCCTCACAAGGGCGTCCGGTTAATATCTCAGACGGACAGGATGGTGTACACGTGAGCCGCAAACAAATAGCTTCCTTCCAATTGCAACACAGTGGCATTGTTTTACAGCGATTGCCGTTTTTTGCAGAAATTTGAAGCGGTGTTCCTATGTCACCACCCAAATAGCCCGAAAATGAGTATTGCAATAGCAGCAGCGCGTTACCCACGCGAGTTTCCTGTTTTAGTATTAAAGCGGATAAAGGTGCAGATGAATTGCCCAATTGAGGAAAGAGGTAAGCGAACTAGGAAAAAAGACAATTAAGCAGTTTAAAAAAATCTAACACCTCATCTAGCTTCCTAAAACATGTCAAAAAGAGCATTAAGAGATGAATCATGACAATCAAACGATGTTTAGAACCACTACGAAACTGCTGCTTGCCGAAAAGGACTGGGGAAAATGACATTCGTCGAAAAAGAAAAATGAGAGAAAAACTGATGTGGATCTGAGAAGAAACTACCCCAACGCTTTGTTAAACACTAAATATTGAAAAAATAATGAAATATATGAGAAGTGTTTGTTATGGTTTGCTTGTAAACGGTATGCAACTGATAATGCAGCGTGATTATTATATAAGAATATCAAATATATTTAGCCGATTTTGAAGAAGTAAATCACCAGTGTAGTCTTCTTCCTCGACGTAGCCAAGGCCTTCGACAAGGTGTGGCATAACGGCCTAGTGTACAATAGTTACCGATAGTCCGGCTTGCCCGGTCCTTCCTTTCCAGGAGTTTTCGGGTTAAGTCCGGTCATCGAAGAGGCGAGTTCGAGTTCAGTTCTGTCCCCAACCCTCCACAAAATTTGCCTCCCGGACTTGCTAACAACACCCTATGCTATACTGGCCCAATACGTAGATGATACAGAGGTGCTGTCTAGTTCACTAAGGATCCGAGACCTGCCGGCTTCAAGAGAAACTGGATCTTCTAGAAGACTGGCACGACAGATACTGACTAGGAAAAAAGCTCGACAAAAAAAAACTTCATTGGCTAGACAACCTGGCGAATCTCAAGATCTTCAAAAGGAAGATACTCTGGAGAGGAGAGACGAACTATCTTGGAGTGATTCTGGATTGCAATAGAGCGGTCACTAAGTCAGCTCCTTATTCCATTCTCGGAACTGATTGTCAAGGTGGAACAAGCTGATGTAGTTTGGAGTGGACCCCAAAGACCTACATTAACAAGCTCCAGATCCTCCAGAATTGGCTGTAAAACCCATCTTTAACGCCTCATGATTTGTGCGAAACGTGAAGTCCACAAAGATACGGAAATTCCGAAAATCTAAGAGTTTATCTTCCTCAGCGCTCAAGAGCATTTAGGGCCATGGCAACTAAACCATTTATGGCTTATCACAAGAGCTTGAAGATCCATAAGGCGACCCGGTCATCCAAAAACTACGCCAAGGCTAATCAAGAAAGCAAGGGTCAGGGGCTGGACCTAGGAAACTCAAATCTCGCCAGTGAACTTAGCCGTTTCGGAAAGAAGAAACTTGACTCAACAGATAGAATTGGCCGCCGCGATCTCTCAACATTAGTACAATCAAAAATATCTGTTCCTACTTCAAGCACAATTTAAAGAATAAATGTATATTAACTATCAGAAAATTATCTTAATAAATTTGGGAAATATAGCACTCACTTCCCACTTATTAGAGTGCAAAGCTACTTGAAGCCATGCGCCACTGGATAATAATAGTCAGTTATAAATTGTATTTCGTTTTATCCCTTTAATAAAAACCTCAATTAAAATCACTGTTGTAAAACCCGCAAAATTTAAAAAGTTTTTCAATGCATCGAACAAAATTCGGGATTTTGCTCTCGGTCCGCTCTAATTAACACAGTTAAAAACATTTTTGATATTAGTTCATTCTAAAGCAATCCAATTCAGAAAGGTGTTCATTTAACTAATTTAAAGCTCCCATTATGACCCTTTCAAAGAGCTAATGGCCATCATATCCACGCGGGAGGTCCTTAAAGGGGCCGCTTTGTCTGTAAACTTCACAAGCAGCCTTATTAAGTACGACGGAATTATTACGACAATCAACAAATTCATGTTGCAAGAAGCTCGAAAATTACCTCAAGCAACATGGCAAGCAAAACTAAGAAAACGCTTTGGTTTTCACAATTTTTAGTTTAATAAGTAAAAGAAGATTCAATTTTAACAGAAAAATTTCTTTAAGGATAAAAATTGCAACCGAAGGGTTTTTTGCCAGTACCGTGGTTTCACAAATAAAAAGGCTAGAAATTAGTTACCAAAATGAATTATTACTCATAGTTCAGCCGAAGCATCTGCGACAAAAACTGCCAGCATGCTACAGTTTAGATGTGCCCAGAGCAACCGTTTTCAAGGTTATGACAGCGTATGAGTTATGAGAAAGCATCTGCTAGGACAAATATTGGCCTGAAACGAAAACTAACGGAACAGGAATACAACAGGGAACTGTTCCAGCGCATACTGCTGCCGCCGAAGCAACCATTTGCTTGAAGGCACGCATAGGCTAAAAACTGAAAAGTCGTTTCGCGTTCTGCAATCACTTTGAGTATATGAATATACTGCCCATAATTTAGATAATGCCGTATTATATAAATTACAGTCGGCTCGCAAGAGCTGCAACTTCAAACAGACGTGCTAAGCACATGTGCACAATTATAACATCGTTATGCTGAAGTATTGTGCATCTGCTGAACCTACAATTTGCTTCTTATAGATAGCGGAAAGGTTGTGGTTAAATAAGCAATAAAGCGCACATAATGTATTTGGTGGAGGAGATATAATTTTGCGCTTTACTTTTCCATAAAAGCAACTGTGTCAGTTTTTATTATTAAATAGGTACTTTATAGAGCTGTAAAGCTAGAGATTCCAACCATCGTTGAGAATGTTACAGTACTATTGAACGTTCATTTCATGGATAGATTAAGTTACTTTTATCAGATTGCAGAGGACAGTTTCTTATTACTTGCTTTCACATTAACTTTCAAACTGATATCTTTCTAATACTACTATAAATTAGGTATTACAAAATACTCCCAACAATTTGCTTCCTATTTTGTACATTAAAACAAAAAGCAATTTAATTTCCTTAAAAGCAAAAACTGATTAAATTGATCGAAATCTCTAATAAAAGGCCTACAAAAAATAAAAGATTGGCAAAAATAACTGGTTTGGTGTTATACGATAATACCGCCAATAATTTTTCAAAATGGTAAAACACGCATTCGCACCACTAATTAGATACGGCAAAACCTCTTAAGCACGACTGCTATTAGTTCTCCTTTGAATTGGTCTTTCGTAAAAATAATTAAAAAGCAAAGATAGGCAACGCAAATTGTTTATCAGATTGTGTGTTTTATCGGAATATATGTTTATTAACTAGAAGTATATATAAATGTGTGTCAATAGAAAAAGTACAAGAAACAGCTTCTTTTAAATATTCGTGTAACAAAGTGTGACCATTCGTTTAGTTTTTTATAAAATCCAAATAGAGTAGCTTTTCTGATCAACAAAGGTGAGTATCTAAAAACATTTTATGCAACAGAAGTTTCGAAAAAGTATTAAAACTAATTGTCCAGGAATATCTCAGGTCTTTAAAGGAATAATTCAAAACAAACGCGAATAAATATTTCTAGTTTCCAGGTATTCCAGAGAAAAATAAAACTAAGCGCGGAAGATCGTTCCTGAAATTTTAGATACGAATTTTAATTATTGTTTTACACTTTACCTAAAGACAAAAACGAATGAAGAGAATTAATGCTAAACAGGGAAGAACAATTAAAGGCAAAAAGAAGAATATTCCAGAAGCAGAATAACATCGGTGGAAGTCGTGTCAGCAGATCTATAGTAATCACTCGCTACTAACTAGAATGCTTTCGAATTGCAAAGAATTATGCTGGTTGACGACTAGTGATTATAATGAGTTACAGCAAAAACAGGAACTTGAGACGGAATTAACTACAGTCCTTAAGTGGAAGCACCAAGTAGAACGACCATCGTAGAATGAAATAAATGGAACACCTCAGTGGTAGGAATTGGATGCAATGGATTCTTTGAAATTGGAAAAGAAATTTCAGCGTCCGGAGCACTGTATTAACGTGTCAATTGTTGGTGTCGAAAAGCCAAATCTCGGAAGTCCTACATCACTTCTATATTGGGGCACCAATGCCTGAAGTAGTGAAAATGGAGGCAATCCATATTGGTCACCTTCGTTGTCTTAGAATACTTTCTGAAGTAGACTATAGTGTGCGCACTACTAAATCAAAAAGTGTCCGCGGTCACTGCACCATGGAAAATCCTATTCACCCGAAAATCCGTTCAGTTTTAGAAAATTAACAAAAGAATATGCTGGTGGCAAGAGAGTTCGATTGGAAATTACGAACGAGATATGTTAAGATATGTTTGATCTATCGTTGGCTCAAAGTATGGACAACGGAACAGCACCCATTTCTGGGAAGAAATTTGGTCGCCTGAGTGACTTGCAGTAATGGTATTCTAAAGGGCAATATTGTTTAGATATATTAAAAACCTTATATTGCCAGAAACGGGATGTGATCTGCCGAGATATCAAGAAATTGCCAATACCCAAAATCGGGTGTGTTTGGACCGGTTAGATTAAAAAATAAACGTAAAAGAAGACTTCAAATATTTGAGGAAGAAGTAATAGTAAACGAAGATCGTTCCTGAAGTTTTAGACAAGAAGACCTTTGGCGATGGCTGGCTGCTAATCAGAGTGCTTGTGAACATACAAAGTACTAGGGTAGTACAACGCAGGAATTACGAGAGAAGCTGAAACTAGAGCCGAAAACCCGCCACAGAAAATAATCAACGAGTTAATTTCAGCGGCAAGAGATTGGAAGATTGTTTTCTGAAAAAAAAAACATAAAGAACGTCATTGGTATTATGCCATTGAAAGTCATACCCCACCTGTATAACGAGGCATCAATTGTTGAAGCTTAGTGCAAAAAATAGACAGTCGATATTGCTCGTCTTCGTTGTCTTAGAATCTTTATGAAATAAAATATTAAATCAAGAAGCACCTACGATTACTACAGTGTTAACGAAACAAGGTCCAGGACGCAACTTCAGAACATCATTTTTCTATCAATTATCAGGAATTGATAAAACCAGAGCACTTGAAGATATCCTAATGGGAAACGACCCCCAAATGAACAAAAAATAAAATTGGTAGTTGGAAAATCCAAAGCACCCGAAAACGAACTAAACTCAAAGAAATTAACCAAAGAATATGCTAGTGGCAAGGTATGTTAATACATGTTTGATGACCAAACTGATGTATTGTTCAAAGTGTAGACAAGGGAATAAAATACGTCTCTGGAGAGAAGTTTGGTAGCTTGAGTAAGTCGCAGCACAGTATTCTGTAGGGTAGGGAGAGTTCCACGTACTACTTTATGGCCAAACAACTTTTTGTTGTCAGAAAGGAGCTATCGAAATATCACGAAACTGGTAATACGAAAATTGGTGTGGTTTGTAAAGTGATGTTAAAAGTTTAAGAGATCACAGATACAGGCAACCATATGCGCTTTTAACCACAGCAGATCTGCCTCAGGAAAGGGGTATATTATCATTTCTTCTGATTCCTCCAAGCAATTTCAGTTCTTAGACAGAATGCCCTTAAAAATGGGGCAATGTACTGACTACCTCTAGGAAGTTGGTCCTCTTTGGAATATTTGATACCGGTATACTGAGAAGATTAAAAGACATATGGTAGCACTTTAAAGGTAGTAGTCGGATAGAGCGTGGCCATCTTAAAACGAAGATGATTGTGATATTAGGCAACTTCCAACGAACACTTCGCCAGCAACATGTTTTGTTATGTCCAAAAGTTGACAGAAGTAATTTAAGTAACCGTTATATTCTCAGTCACGCTAGTCCTCGAGCGACCTTTATTTTAAATTGCTTCTTATCCCCCTATTATTTTTGCCGCATGTACACTCGAGTCTTCTTACGAGTGCTGCCTTTTTCAAAATTTCGGATTAATCCATATACTGTGAGAAATCTTATAATAAACCGCTGTCCAATGGACGTGATTACCCCTTCCTTTGACATCACGATACAAACTAAAGCAGTGGTAGTAAGAGGTAGTCTTTGGAAAAAAAACTTCTCAGTCGTCTCTATCTACAAGCCGTGCTGTTCTTCATTCACATCATGGCAAAAAACCCCGATTTATATTTAATTCGCCAACATATGACAAAAGAGAAAGCATTTGCAGTTTTGTGGAAAACAAAATAAGAAAAACAGCTATTCCAAAAAGTTATCAAATTGGAAAAGACACGATAAGGACGTTTTAGTATGTGCTGTAACAAACGCCAGTACGAAAAACGGTAGAACTATAAAGAATAAAGAAACAAAAAAAAATAACCAAGTACAAGATGTCCGGATCTACAAAATCATTTTTAATCAATTAAAATAAAAATAATAAACACCATATATCTCCAAATTTTGAGACATTGAAAACGAAACGTCCTTAAACTAAATAGAACCAAACTTCACAATAAAAAATTATAATATAAAGAAATGGCGAAATAAAGAATAAGGTACAGTAAAGAAGCAAAAGAAAAATCGCCGGAAATAAATTGCAAGATAATTGAAGCCAATGACATCAAGAGACCAAAAGATAGTAAAATGATACCTAGCGATAAACCAAAATCAATAAATACCTTAAATACAAAAAATGCATTCTAAAAGTATTATAACAAATACGTAATAAGAAAGGTTACAGAACCAAATGATAAAAAAAATGACTAGATGGATGAACCAAGATATTAAAAGAAGCAGAAAATGTTAGTAATACATCGACTACCACGTGGTACATTATAAACTTTCCCCTAAGTCCATTTTGAGAAAATGGTATTATCTCAAGTTGAAATATTAAGTGTGATGGTGCGGACCAGGCAAATCCTGCATTGCCACTTTTTTGCTAATAATTCTATCGGAATTTTATTGACGGCGTCATGTGTTAAAGTGATCTTAAAATCCACCAAAAGTTAATGTAGATTTTTTAAAAATAATTTAAACGAAGAAAAATTTATTCATACTTGACCATATCATGCTTTTCAAAGATTCATATAGGAGTTATAATTATAACACGTTGAACATCCTCTCCTATGAAATTAGAGATAAAGTATAGCCAATGAAAATAAACATCAAACTAATGATTATATTATCTACATGTAACTCAGAAGTCCATTTATTGATTGAAGGTTAGCACTAAAGACATAAATATAGAGAAGCACCAACTTTTCTATATGGCAGAAATGGTGAACCTGCCGCAGAAATTATGAGTAGAGTACTTCGTTTGCAAGGCTCTAAGAGGAGTCAGACTTAAAAGTAGCAAAGCCATAATTTAAAATGATAATCTTGTATACAGGGTAACGTTTAGGGCATTTATAAAACTCATATTTATCTGAAATCAACTGTTTTCTGCCTACATAAGGTGACAGCAAATAAATTAGCCGATGTGAACGGATTTTGGGAAATTTTCTTTACACGATGGCCGATGAAAATTAAAGCACAATTAAAAGAAGACAAAATATAGTTTAAAGAAAATCTATCCGGACAAATAAAACAGACACAGTGATGTGGTTCCGCAAGATAGAAACTTCATATACAGGCAGTCGGTTCTCGAGTGTAGAATTATAAATTTGGAAATTGCATTATCTTCATATCGAAACAAGCTATCCGACTCTTAAAACTAAACGATAGAAAAAGAAATATCAGGTGTAGTTTAAGCACTAACATTACCTAATTCCGGCACGTTCTTTGTCCTCAAAACCATAAGCCTCAAGAATATACTCTTAAAAAATGTATTACTAAAGCCCTATAGATTAATAAATAGTTCGTTTTTCCATAGCCTGATTTTCAGATGAAAATTTGCCTTAGGGGTATTCGCAAACCCCGCCTACATCTGCACCCACCTACCCAGTTAAAGGTTAATTTGTTACAATCATCTTTTTGTTTCGTTTGTTTTTTCGTGTTGTCATATATGAAATTTTTGGGAAATTCTTGCGAAGTTGACCTAGAAATTTATGTATGAATGAAAGTCATTTTGAATGACAGGTACTCTAAGACAGATTGGACGAAGAACGCAGCAAAAGGAAACGATGAAAAATTACTTAAGAATTAACCAATTTATGGCAAAAATAAGAATCCTAAAAACAGCACCAACAAAAAAAGTACAACCATATAATAGTTTTCGCAACATTTTTCAATTTGATTAATTCAAAACTTTCCTATTTTTATTTCTCGTAGAATTACTCCCTTATTTACTCATTTTTCCTAGTGCCGCCACTTTTTTGCTCCCTTTTAAAGAGTTCGCTTTAAGGCCTTACATTACGTACTAGTGAAAGTGGCTACGATGTAATCATCAATATTAGAGTAGTCTTTCATTGTCCTTTCAATCAGTTAATCTTCTTCTATTCCAGGAGACGCTCTAAGCTCCCTTTGTTCGCCCAAGTTTTTTCGAATTAACCTTTCGTTTTCCTTATGAACTATTTTATTCTTTTTTTTTTGGTTTTACTGATGCTTTTTTTAATTCCCCCAAAGATAGGCCTCTTCAAAACTATTCTATGTGTTAAACACAGAATTCCACCTACGGTTAAAATTATTTTGCAGTTAGCACTTGCATTTGAACTTTTAGATAATTTGTTATCAATATTAGTAGACTATGAGTCTTCCTCCAGTGAGATTCTCATTCCTTAATTACTCAAGTTCAAGATATCTCAAATGTTTGTGTGCCGTTGTTCGCTCATTACTTACTACAAACAAAGTAGCCGTTTCAATAGATTTCTAAGCAACGTTCGCACATGTGCGTTAGAGTTGGGCGAGTTCTAGACGTTTCTGAGTCGATTACTATAATAAGCCCTTAGCGGCAATACATGCATCAAACAGTATTTAATATATCTACCGTGGGGTCATTTACGACCCCATCCCAAAAATTCTGCTTAAAAAACCATTAACACACAATCTCAAATAATGGTAAAAAATTAAAAGCATAAAAACCTCCCCTGAATATTCACAAAAAACAGTTTTTTTGATCCCCATCTAGCCACCCCCCTGTCGCGTCGTTTTTTTTCTTTTAAATTGTGAGCAATAATAAATCGGCATTAAACCAATTATAATTTTTTTTGCAATTATTATTTAAGTATTGTGTCCCAGAGCCGATTCCTGTAGTTAAAAAGCTCGCAGCTGAAATAGATGCATCAAATAGCATTTAAAAAAGGTACCGTAACGACTATCGGGGGTCAGTTAGTGACCCCAATCCAAAGTTACTCCCAGGAGGTTATTTTTTATTCCGCTTTAAGAAAAAATATTAACTTATAATGCCAAAAAGCACAAAAATTCCCCCTAAATGTTCACAAAAACCGACGCTGGGGTCGTTTTGATCTCCACTTGACCATATGTCTCTTGCGCCATTTTCCTTTAAAATCCCGTGCAATAACAATACGACATTTTTACAATCATTATTATATAGTGTTGTAGTTTGTACTAACACAATGCCGATCCCAACTTCTGGTCGATGGTGTTGTAGTAATTTCCAGTTGACTTTTTGGACTCGCAAATGCTTATTCCTCAGCATGAATTTATTCTACACTTTATAACGAGTAATATCAAATTATATCTTTCCGCTCGAAAGCAAATTGAGAGTCTCCGATTTACTTTATTTGAGCTAATTAAAAACTTCTGTGATATGTTGGCTTTATTGTTCAATTTAACGTTAAGATTGTTCTTTGGGTATTAAATTTCCTCCGATTGTATTCGTTCTAGTTTCTGCCTCTTCAACTTCCTTACATCATTGGTAATTGGATATAAGCCATTAATACGAAATTAATCAAGGCTGGACCGTTTGGGCTTCGCCATAGGATGCACACTTGCGCGCCTTTTTAGCGCTGGAAACCATACCGACCGCAACAGTGACTCACGAGGAGTAAACAACGCGAGGAAGTTGCTGCAAATCGGCGGCCGCGGCTTCTGGGGCGCATGTGGCACCTCACATGGCACAGAGCCTGCCAGGCCTCTTTAACAGACGCCGTTTAATTAGACCATTGCGTCACACTCGTGCGATGAGTCTAGCAATATTTTTAGCACACGCTCGTCTATCTAACGCAACGGTCAACGTTCCTTAATTGCAATTAGATGTGTCGGCTGCCTTTTGCGGAGCCGGCGGGCCTTGAATCAGTTCAATTACCAGATCGATTGCCTACTCTTCCGGATTAAAATGGACGCGGAGTCGGGCCACCTTTCGTTCCGTTGCCCAACTTCAAAACGAGCGGCGAAAATAACTCGGCCCTGCAGTGTTACAAAAACAATGCTGCTAATGATGTTTGTCTCCGTCGGCTGTTGCTTCCAATCGCCCGTGAGGTAACAGGCGGAGGTGGGATGGATTTGGGTTGCAAGTTTATCGGAATTAGTTTATTTATGGCTACGCCATTTTACTTCACATCTGCGACAAGCATGGAGCAGCATTTTGGGCGGAAGAAAAGATGTTCCCAGAGAAACCGAACTCAAGGCTTTATGCCATAAACGCAATGTCCTGCACACTACATTTATGCAAGGAAATCAATCTTACGCGACCGCTTCATTTACATCAAACAAAAACAGAGAAATAGTAAATTTTTATTTTCAATCAATAAAACTATTATGGTTTATGGTCTATTATATGATTTCACTTTTTACTATTTGGTTTTCGTCATTTTAATCATTTCAAATGATTTGGTTGGTTTGGATTTAGGTGTTTTCTAGTTGTATTCAGTCTCCATTTAGAGCAACTTTTGGGCATAAATCACGATATTTGGGAAAGTCTCTCGCACTATCTTGTTTTGATTTATTTTGATTTTCCATTTTTAAAGCCAATTGTGGACACCGTCTCAAACTCCTGGCACGCTCTTTGTCAGGGATTAGAATGATCGTATCCTCCTTGAAAGCAGCCGTAGTGACATATTCACCAGTGGACAGTTCAGCAAGATGCAGAGTACTGATACAGAGTTTCCTTGTATAACTCCTGATCTTACTAGTAAAAATTCTGATAGCTCTTCATGTTTAACTTAAATTGAAATGTGGTCTCTGAATCCAGGTATAAATTTATTCTCGGGCAGTAGTAGCACCTTGTGTTGAGCAAAAACTTCAGCTTTATCCCGCTTTGTTTTTAGGCCATCCTCCATCTTCCCTTCATTTGAAGAATATGGGCGACAAAGTTGATATTACGGTTGTTTAAGACTTTTGCTTGCCTTCCATAAAGAGCATTCAGTACTATAAGTGGATGTTAATCCTTCAAAGCAATCCTCTTTTGCATTCTTTAACGAATTTGGTTTCCTGGTCACCCTATTATAAGCTAATTCTCCTACGAGATAACGTCTGACCGTGGCATTATCTTGTTAATCTTCTTTTCTCATTTATTTTATCTACGATTTATCTGGACAGTTGTAACTTTTAGAGCGGAGATTTATTGCTCGATTGGTTCTATTTCTTCTAGAAATTTTAGAAAGATAATTAGCGAGAGTTCTTCTATTACCTATTCCTTAAGAAGGTCCAGGTCTGTGTGATTTATTGCTGATGAATGTTGAGGTCACTACAAACAGATCACGCAGCCAATTCCTTTTATAATAAAAAAACGGGGGAAGTTGTAAGTTTAGTTAGATAGATATGCTAATAAGTTAGCCTTCCTATGGATATGTGGTTTATTTTCACTGTTTGCATTACTTTCCACAATGCTTTGCTATACGGAGAGTGATTTCCAAAGCCTCAATGCAGATGTTTGGCATTGTCAACTCTGAAATAACTTTAATCTCTAAAGATTGGAATGATTCATTAAAATCATCACTATTAGTCTTATAGGTGGGGAGGGGGGGGGGCTAATTTTCTACCATTATTTTAGTGGCTTGTAGGTAATCCTTGCTAAACTTGAGAAGTTAATAGTGTCTGATATCCTTTCAGACAATTATTGACATATCTTTTCTTGCATTTTCTTTTAAGCTCTTGGTTGCGAAGATACTGTATCATGTTACCTTAATATATTCATTAATAAATTGAACGTTTTGAAATACGTATTTAAATATATTTAAAATTCTTGAGCATTTCGAAATTGGGGAAAATTTAAGATCAATATAATAATAGTATATACCTTATGCTGTCAAGCGTACGCATCTTAAAAATTAATTTAACGTCCTTAAATCAAATACAAATGAGTTTCTAATTAAACTTACTAATTGGCAACAATAAACTTCACTTCCTAAACGATAGTAAATTCCATCGTTATCACAGATAATAAAGTCGCAGACAACGTAATCATTAACCTACGGATTACTTTTAACTATTTTTAGAAATAAAATTTTAGAAAAAAGTCGATTACTTTGTTCTGCTTGGAATTAGTAGTTAAGCCAAAATATTTATTTTTGTGCTGGTATATCCACGAGAACATTGAATTGATGGGGATTATTAAATATTGTGATTCAACAGAGTGTAATCTACTGAGACTGGAGAATTTGTAACCATACATCAGAACTTTCTGTGAATTAAGTATTTGTATTATAAGACTAGGGCTTATCGTACCACGTAGTATATAAAAATGAACACTAAATCGGCCATTAAAAAATCAATAAGATTACACATAGACAAGCAGCCCTTTTAAGTAATATCAATATTATTATAGTATAGTATAAATATAATTCTAAATTCATAACAACGGCACAGTACTAAAAATTTTAGGTAAAGATGATCATAAAAAATATAACAATGGAAAAGAAAAAATATTATCAATGCTTTAAAATACTTGAGATGTGGTTATCATTAATTTGATTTTCATAATTATTATCTCAGGCAGTAGCGCAGCCAAGATGGTGGGGGCTTGGCTGTGATGCAGGCAGACCTGGGTTCATTCCTGGGGCTCAGACACATGATGGGTGGCCTACTCGGCCACAAAAATAATTATCTGCGTACAAAGAGCAACAAAAGTGGAAAAGCCAGCCTTATATTCTCAATTTGCAGACTGAGCTGCCCCTACGAGGGGTGTAGAATCTCTCTTTAAACTTAAAGAAATACGAACTCAAGAGCGGTATGAACATGTTTTATTGCAATGATTCCACTTAAAGCTATGATTACCTAACACTATAAGAAAGCTTGCATAAAAACGTTTCTTTAGATAATAATATAAAAGCTATCACAGCCATAAAGTCATAAAAAGGCTTTCATAAGAATATCAAATAAAAATACTAATTATAGAAAGCGACGCAACTAGATAGCATTTGTGCTTTGCTTTATGTGAAACGTTTAGTTTCAGTTAAAATTGCAACATGCGTTTTTGGTGATGTTATTTTATGTTTTTAGTAATGGGGAAGTCTGCTTCGGCTAGAAATAATTTTAAACGCAACGAAACTGCTAATTTGTTTATAAACTTAGTTTGATCGTGGTAGAAAATATTCTCTCCGACAATACAATTTATTTGGATCTAAAGATGCTGTATTAAGCAAAAATGAGAATGATTTCAAACTGCTTAGTATCTAAAACATAAATAAACAAAGTAAATCTGAAATTAAATATATGCTGATGGCGAGGCTTATTCAGATTTTTTGACGATTTAATTTTAAGAGATAAATTCGGAATAGAATAAATCAAGAAACATAATTTTAAATTACATTGAAATTACATAAATTAGTAGAGCTTTGAAATATTGATTCCCTTCCCGCATAATTCCGAACAGTTCTTCTTGATCTCAGTTCCTTTTCAGAACTTATGGGAAAAAATAAACAGTAATCCTTTGACATGTACCAGAAAATGCTTCTTAGGCAAAAAATTATAATCTCAATATACCAAACTAACTACGCCTTATAGTATTTAGATTTATAGGTGTATACAAACAGATTTTTGTATCAAGGGGACTCTAAAATCTATTTATTTGAACGAGGAAGACGAGACGATGGAATTCATGCTTTTTAAAATTCAGTGAAGTGCATTGTCCATATGGAAATGTATTATTACGTTATGTAAGTAGTGTCATGCATTTTTCATAAACCAAAGTGCAGTTGTAGTTAACCCGTGTGTTTTCAGAATTATTCAGATGAGAATACTTTAGGCTCAGGATTGCAATTTCTTGAAAATTCAGAATCCGACTAATTTTTTATTTGCTGATTCCCTTGGAGGAAAAGCTATTTCGGTTTGTAGAAAGTTTACACTCTGTCTGGAAATAACATCTTTGGATGGGAAGTTGCGGTGGGCCATAACCACGAACTAACTCATAACACAAATCGTAGACCACAAAACAATTAAGGTATTCTAACTCAGTTTCGGCCAAGCCAGCGACCCTGAGAATCGGAATGAAGAATTTAATCATCAAATTGCATAAGCGTGAGCGACTCAAGTATAAACAGAAGGGCCACTCTATTTACATCCTTGATTTGAGTACTTGCGATTATAATCTCTTCAGGCCCCTAAAGGATACCTTAGGAGAGTAAGAGCGGTGTGAAAGCATCAATCAAATAGAGAAATTCGAATCCAAGTATTTCTATGACCAAACCATCTTATGTTGCAAGTGCTATTAAAAAGTGATTTGGTGAACCACATGCACCAAAAAAGAGAAAGGGGAAGATGAAAAAATGGAACCTAAGCATTGCCGTAACTTATTCCGACTACAGAATCAAAAACATCTACCGTTAATCGGCGATCATTGGGAACAATGCGATTACTCTTCTCAGTCACACTAGTCCTCGAGTGACGCTGATGTTTCTCGTCTTCCTAAAATTTGTTTACGTCACGCGCACATTTGATTATTTTTGAGAGTGTCGCCTGTGAACTGTGTCTTAAGCCTTTCCTAAATAATTGATAACTTTAAGCCTCTCTTTCGAGGTAATTTATAATAATTCGTTGCGCAACGAAGGATAGTACATTTTACTCTAATAATGTGATATTAATTAAAAAAGCAGCAGTGTAAGGTACCATAAGGGAAAATCCACTTTAAGCACGCTCTTTTCTGTTTAATTTACAACTGTAAAAAAATCTGGTTTGTATTTGATTTAATTTTCTAATAAAACTTTTTGGTCGCTTAGATATGAGGTCAGTGATTAATACTGATACTTTCCTGTCTAATGTTTTATCTTATAGTCGTAAGACGAATATAGATTTCATCGGTTTATGTTATGCATTTTTCTTCTGAACTTAAAAGAGGGAGATCTAGACGATTTAATTTATCCTAGAATGTATAATGATTTATATTTAATATTGTATCTTGGATACGCTGCAGGAAACGGAAAAAATAAAGAGAATTAGCTTAAGACGTGTTTGTCTTATAAAAATAACAATTTCTATACTGGCTTTATGGTGACAAAAATATTACTCCTAATTTCGATACTGTGGTCGGAAAACCTGGAAGAAATAAGATTTAAAAAAACCAATTATTCTAGGAGCTACAGCAATAACTAGATGAAAGTTAATTATAATAAGAGACTTAATGAAGAGTGGGAAACAAAAATGCAAAGTGAGGCATGGAAAAATATGAAGAAGAAACAAATCGAACTTCTATGTAGGAAATGAGTTAATTGAGTTTGACTTCCATTTGCAACATGAATAAAATTGCAAGGTCACAAGACAGGCAAAAAGCAGTAGAATTTAGAATAAATTAAAAAATAATTAAAAGAAGAAAGCAGATATGAAAAACTGCTCAGAAACTGGTCTTTGGGACAATACGAAAAGAAAGGTAATACCATGCTGAGAAATGTCAAAAATGAAGATAATGAAGTTATTCCAGACGAAGGGTAGATAATGAAGAGATGGATATTTCCAAGACAGATCTAAAAACAGAAACGATTGGAAATGAAACTTCTAGAAGCCTAGCGGATATGGAACATTAACAATGATGATAAAGAACAAATTCTAGATGTAATAAAAATCAAATCGGGAAAGATGTCAGAGTACAATCAGATAGTAAGCGCCCCATCTACTAAAAGCAAGAAAGGAAAAACGGTAAAAGATATTAAAACTAATAATGAATAAAGTAAACACAGAAAAAGCTGCAGAAGATTGGCAAATCGGAATAATACCAATTTATAAAAAAATAAGATATGAAGGACTGCAATAATTAGTGGGAAAGTATACGCCACAGCATTAAAAAAAGGCCTAGAGTTTTGGAAAAATTTCTAGAAGAGTGATAAAAATAATTTTTATTGTCGGCCAAATAAGTGAAAACGCAATTATGGAGAACGAAGATATACATCAAAGCTCCATTGGCCTACAAAAAGTCTTGAAAATACAACAGACGAAGAACTTCAAGTTAAACGTAAAAAATCATGGATGTTAGGCAAGGCTGCGTCTCGAGTTCATTGGAAAATGGAGGATATAGAAGTTACAGGAATGATATATGCTAAAGATTTCGGGCTAATCATTAAGAGGAAAAGAACATTAAGTATGTAACAACAACCTGGAAGTTTTAGATACGAAAATAAACGGCGGGAAGGCAAAAATAATAATCATTAGTAAAAACGATAGGAAGCAGCAAATAAAGAGAAAATCAATGAGAGAATAGGAACAACAGGAAGACTTTTAACGTAATCGAAATCATGTTTTTAGATAAAAAAGAGATACCAAAACAAATAATGACAGAAAGTCAATCCTGATATGTGGATCTGAAACTTGTATCTTAATATAAAACCAGAAAAATAGAACAATCGCATGAAAATGAAATTAAATTAAAACATTGCAGGAAAAACAAAAATGGACATGATAAGAAACGCTGTCATGAGAGGTAGTCTGAAAGTTAAACCGATACCAAACTCGACAGGAGGATAGTTAAGATGGCTAGGCTACATAATGAGGATGGGGAAAGATAAGATTATAAAAAGACGTGGAGTGAAAAGTTAGAAACATAACCATTAAGAACAATATAGGGAGAAGTGAACTGAGTTACATATATTTATATTTTTCCTTTTAAAATGAAAACACAAATATTTACCTATAAATTCTGGTAATTGAATTGCAAAATTCCTTTTCATTATTATGGCAGAAAAGCAATTTTACGATATAAAAACCATTGCAATTCAAAAGTAATACAGCAGTTAAAAAACTTCTACTGCTGAAAGGCTGTGCTCCCTAGCACCTGAACATGAAACCATTAATTTTTTGAGACGCCAGGATGACGGCTGCAGCTGCCACCAGGTCGGAATGCGATTCTTCCGGCACAAGCCAGGTAGCTATAGCCGACCCTAATCTTCAGCGATTTTATGCATGAAACGGTTATGTACGAACGGAATAGCAAATTAAGGCAAAGAGTTTCCCAATCTGAAACTTCGCCGCAGTCTGTTACTCTTGACGGAGCGTCGAAATAACAAGCCCAATTCGTTACCATGGCGCTCCTCTAATCTAGTTGGTCTGGAAGATTTGGAACTCCCTGCGGCGCTGCTTCGGTGATTATTGCATAAGTTACAACTTCATACATTAACAGCCCGCAACCCTCAAACAGACGGAATCTAATTTAACGCCATGCGTAACAGCTTAGGGCCGTCCATAAGTCCGACCGCGGCCGCTTAACTATTAAACCGCAACGTTCGTCAAACATTTATGGAAATTTTCATTTGGAGAAGGCAACGGTTTGGGCAATTTGACTTGCGTGTGACGTGGCAGCAATCGGCCCAATCGCAATCGCCCACTGAATCGTAGCAATTGCTTTTCGCACATCAATTAAATCATTATGGGACGTTTTGCGCTCGCAGTTCGCAATAAAACGATCAACCGCCAGATCCCCCTTACGCTACTTTAAACAGCAAAGGGAAAATTCGATTATAATTTGCAGCCCGCATGTTAATTATTTATGTATGTTTTTCATTTGTAATTGGAAATGGAGAGCGGAAAACTTGATTGAAGTTCCGTTCTGTGGCAACGGTACAATTAGGCATTACCAAATTGCGACGTAAAAGCGGTAACGTGAAACAGCGAAAAACAATGAGAGGTGGGTTTTTAAGTACTGGAAATAATTTCAGTAATTGCTACGCAGTTTGGTAATCTGTGACTAATGTCAGTGGTTTGTTCTTTCTACCAACGTGTATTTTTCGCTACAATCGACAAGAGAACATTTTCAGCAAACATTCGCAAAATGTTTTGCGATACATCTAAAAGTTAAGTTTAAATCCTATTTTCTCTTATTTATTAAAACTATGGGTAACACACATCTCCCAAGACTTCAAAATGAGCATAAGTTACTCCGATTTTTTTTTTTAATTCTTATATCTGCAAATTTGGTTCATACAAGACACTTTTAATCAGAGATATACATTTGCTTCGATTTCGAGTCTCCTAAACATACAAATTTCCGAAATTGTAACTTTTGCAACAGGTGCTAGCATGAGCTTTTCAATTTTGACCACCTTTTTGTTCCAGGGAGTCGTCAGGAAGAAATTACTTACGCTTCAAAGTGCCGCAAAAGCTCTCAACAGGCATTAACCCGTCGTTACTGCAATTAGGGAGTCAGCTAGCGTGAAACGCACCGAGAAGAAACTTTGTTGAACTAAAATGCATCGTGGATGATATTATGTTGGGCTGTGGCTCATAAATGCGGCTGTCACATTCCGTGCCCCGAATCGCACCGTTTCGGAACGCTTTGGGTATTTCATGCATCTCAGCGACATATACAGCTACGTCACTGTAATTCAATTTTACACCAAATGAATGACAGATTACTGCTCGTTTTTGGAACTACTAAATCATTTCATAATAAGTTTAAGGTTTTATTTGTATTGCGACTTTCCATTTTTGCTGTACTACAGCGGCGATGGATCAGTTAGTAAAGTACACGAGCCGCTAAGTATAAATTTTGGGTCAGATTCTAATTGTACTACAAGAACTGCCTGTTTACGAGATAATAACAAAATAGTAATTTATAGATATATCAAGGCTAACTTTTTTTGGTATTTTGATTTAAAGTTGCTCTGTTCTTTGTTTTCTGGAATGTGGAGAAAGACAAGTTAGAGCATTTTGTAACATATGAAGAGTCGAAGAGAAGGCTATCCTACTCGAATTCCTCAAGGCTCTTGATAGCCGGTGACAGTTGGCAACTCTTTTGAGCTTCTTCTTACTATATCTAAAACCCTCCAGTTCAGTGTCAACCGTCTCATAGTTCGTTATATATTTTTCAATAACGCGCTGCACTATTGGAGCACCATTGTGGTTTGTCAAGGGTTTGTCTATTTCATTTAGTGAGATATAAATATGTATTAGTGGCCTGATTGTTCTTTTATTAAGAAAAGTAACTTGTGCCGCTAATGTAAAACAAAAAGTGAATAACAAATAACGTAACCGTGAACCAATTCTACAGTTGTCAAGGAAGACAGAAAAAGAAGATGACAAAAGCGTTCTCAGTGTTCAAGATTCAGACGAATTAGAGGCAGATTTTGTGGAATATAATAAAGATGAGCGACATTACCGTTGTCTAGCACCCAAGAGTTTTATCTAGGAAAAGATCAGGCAAATAATTGTATTTAGAATTTCAAATACCCAGACAAGTCGCAGACAACGGCGTAATGTAATACCAGCTTTTCATAGACCAGGGCCTCAAGAAAATGCAAAAAAGGCTAGTTCCCTTATTGAGTCATCTCAGACTGACGATGAAATTAAAAAAAATAATTTAAAGCTCACAAATATTTATATTCAAAAAAACAAAAACTTCAAAAAGAGAGGGATGCTAAATTGAAAAATCAACGTGAATTAAAAGCTTTTCTAAGAATATTGTTACTTCCTGGTGCATTGAAGTCGTCTAAAAAAATATATTTGAAATGTGGGATATTTGTATGGTACTGGGGTAGAGTACTTTAACTTTAAACTACAAAATTTCATTCAATCATCAACATTATCCTTCAGCTTGTTGCTTTCTGTGGGACCTGCCATTTTCGTCAGCATATCTCGGCCAAACACTGGATAAATGTGCTTTTATGCCACAAATCTGAAGATGTTATGTGTGAATTCAGCCAATAGACTATACAAACTTAGGAACTCTCCAATATGATGCCGCAATAAGTTCTTGAAGACGGTTGTTAACCTTTTTTTTGCACATTGAAAGTTGCAGGAATCAATACTCTAGAGTTTCTGAAAATGTTGGCATTTGGTCCAAGAAATGATACCAAAAGAAATAAATTGCAAAGGTAAACTGCTTTTGAAACTGAAAGAAGTACATCCACCATAACATTCACCGTCAAAGATAGCAAAAACTAGTCTGTCTTATATATGTACTAGAGAAAGAAACAAAACTGCAGAAAAGACATGCAATAAGTACCAGAAATGGGTGTGTTCCGATCCCCAAAGAAGTCCAACAATGCTTGCAATTAATAAATTTGCGTCAATATACCACAAGCAATTTTTGTACAATTGCAATATTTATTTCCACTCGGAATAAGTTTTGAAAGTTGAGTGTGAGTTTAACAAATGCCTTCTTCTCATTGTCAATTAGTTTAAACCAAAATATGCTCATTATATTTGTTTGAAATATAAATCATTGTAAAAACATTTTTTACAATTACATTCACCTGAAATCAACGTTAAAAACTAAAATTGATACAAAATATTGATGGAGCACCATTGTGCTCCGCGCACCAACAAACTATTGGAGTGTTGAGAAAGTAAAAAAATAGCATGGTAGAATGGAAGCAAACATTTCAATTATATCAGTAAAATAAAAACGACAATTGTTAGACAACATAATACGAGCTATAAATGAAATGAAACAAAAAGCTTGAGGAGGTCGTATAAAGTCGTGGTCTAGAAGTATGATGTTAACTACACGATTAACACAAAATCAAATAAACCATTTTTCACATTTTTAAACTACCCAACATCAATGAACGACCATTACTTAAAGCAAAAGCTTGTTTTGCAGTAGCAACCGAAACTGTTTTGGAAGCCAAGCTTGAACAAAAATAAAATATAACAACAGTAGCACAAGTAGAAAAGATTGCATCGGTTAATCATGCAACAAGATCAACTAAGTTGGTGGAAGAAGCAGCTCTCTAAAATGTATCGTCGAAAGTACAATAGCAAGCACCACCTCCAGATAATGTTCTTCCAGACATTGTAATAGAAGCAAATATCTTAAAAATTACAAACACACCACAAACTACCACAGAACCGAAGAGATATCATCGTTTTATCCGTCTTCCCAAATGTTTCTTGCAGAATCGCATTAAAACCTATTTTTCAATTATGAAACATCATCTAGAAGTCCCCATAGCGTTTAACATGGCAATTACCGCTGACACTGTCAATTACGTTCTTTCAAATAACCACATGGGTAATTATATTTCGACATTGCACTATTCTAACGAGATTTGGACGTTTCTACTTCTTTATGCGTGTGTATTTCATACACCCTGAAATGTAAGGTTCCAATATTGTAACAGAGTACAATCGTATACTCTAAAAGAAACTTTCTGTTGTCGACTTATAACTATAAAGAAATTGCTGGACTAAGATGACTTTAGCAAAATCTGGAAAGAGTTTGCATTACTCCGCCAAATAACGAAGAAGATAGCGAGGAAGACAATAGCGATGAAAATGACAGAACAGATCGCTTAATCAAGAGAAAGAGCAAAGAAAAATAGTGATCCAGACGCTGACGGTTCGGTTGTTATAAGTTTGCTAAACACTTTAGCTTACAATGTTTTGCAAAATTTGTGTCGGCCGATGCTTTTACTTCCATCAAACTCATTAATCGACTACAACAATTAAGATTTGGTTATATAGTTACACTAACGGCAAATCGTATAAAAAATGTCCTACACTGCTTGCTCAAATCATGAAAAAGAAACATAGTGGAACCAATAGGTCAAGCCAACCGATTAATATCTAGCAAAACCTAGTTCCAAGAATAAAAATACATCGGAGAAAGAGGGGGTTGACAGAGAGGCAACTCTACGGTCAAAGACAAAGTGGAGACAATATACCTCCTCATTATTTAAAATTCAGAACGAGAATTCTGCGGGCTTATCTACAAAAATATGGAACATCAGTTGAGAGGCAGAAGATTGAAATCGCCCAATAAAATATTACCTAGAGTGCTCGATGAAGTCAGATACCACTGTATAAATCACATACTGATGTAAAAATATAACGTAAACTTACATGAAATCCCTTTTAAAAGTCTTGATATAATATCAGTAATCACTTATCATATTAAAATTAAATAAATTTACCTGTATATCTCTTATTATTTAAATAAAATAATTTTCATTTACTTTTTATTTCTAGTTACTATATCCAATACTCTTGGCGATTCATTATTAAAAGGACAACAAAATAGAAATAAAAACTTATTCAACAAATTCTGTATTGTTAAAAAGTAATTTCAAAAAATTAAAAAAAATATTGCAACGACGGGTTAAAGGGAAATGAAAACCCAGAAAGGTGCAAGGCGGATTTGGGAAAAACTGTAGCTGAATAAACCTGAACGGTACCCCAGGGACAACAATTTAGTACAGAATGAAATAGAACAGCCTCCCGTTTACACAGTTTGTCGACTAATAAAATTTTAGATTAGGACAAGAAATTGCACAAGTAAACCAGAACAACAGAAGCTAGACTTTCTCACCCCAGATAATACATTTGGGTTCAAAGGGACGATGGGAACAGTGGTGGGAAATCGGAAGAGAAGTTTGACGATAAAATGCGAGTGGAAGTTTAAAAATAAAAAGAGAAATAAGAATAAAATTTGCAACGTTGTTTTTTCTTAATAAAATAAAAATGTATGCCACTTTCTTCATTTAGTAGGTTTCCCTTCATATCACTTTCAGAGTATATTTTGATTTTTTTTTTGACCTTATGGATTTCATTTACATCGTCTTTCGTTTCTGTAGGATGCAACAAATTATTTTTTCTTAATGTTGTCCTTGATATTATTTATTTATAATAATGCTCTCTCCTCCCGTGTTTCATATTTAAACTTATAGAAACGGAAATATAAGGGTGTATCGACTAAAAATCGCAATTTTCTCCGCGCTATGAGGCGAGTGGTAAAGGACGCGGTTTCTTAGTATGATAATTAGAGATGACTGAAATCAGTATCACGATGTTAAAGTGAAAGCTACCCTCGTCCGTTGCATAAGCATTATTATCAAGTTTTTCACGATAGAGTTCTGTAAGAACACCCTTAAAGAGATTCAAATAAGTTCGCCGACTAGCGCAACTGAGGTGAATATTCGTATTGTTCATATCCTTCTCCAGCATGATTACCAACTAATAGTTGTTAACATTACTTCTGATGTTGAAATAAGCTACAACGCTAGAAAATTATTTATTTTCGTAAAGTAGCTCCTTCTCCTAGCCCCATACACATTTACCTAAACTCTACAACAAATTGAGAGTTTGTCCTAGACTGCACTGGAATACTTTCCCTACAGTTCAAACACATCCTTATGCGATAATCGTTTGTTTAGACTACTAAAAGAAGCACTTGAAGGACAGTTTCGACGATTATGTTATTAACGACGCGTTCGCGTGCGAATTTTACAATAGCGGGATCAAAACTACTTATCTACCAGGAGATTATGTAGAAAAATAAAATGCTACAGTAAATTAAAAGAAATCTGGTTTATATTTGGTTCGCTCTCGTAGTTGACATTGGTTTGACATGGTGTTATTTCCCTTTAGAAGATGTAGTTAAAAAAAGATATTATATTCTTGTTCGACTATGGCCTGTAAACTAATCGCCAAAGCACTCCTATAATATATATTTATACCATAATTTTGTCTTTTATAAAGATAATCCTTGTTCTCGAAGTTAATTTTAATTTTTTTTTTGGTCTTTGAGACATTGTCAATTCAATGAGTCCTACTTTTTTTTAAGTATTTCTCTTATTTTCATTAGTGTCCTGATTCTGTTATGATAAAATTTGGGTTTCTGTCGCAGGTGCAATAACACCATTATTAAACTAAAATTTCTTCCCCTGTTCTTTCAAGGACCAATAGTGACAAATATAGGCTATAAAAGCGATGAAATAAATGGAGAGCTACTGAAATATGGTGGTGAAAAACTACAAGGAAAAATACACAGGCTGATAAGGGAGATATGGAGAAAGGAAAAGATGCCGACGGAATGGGAAATGGGGATAATTATAACTATACCAAAAAAAGGAGACCTCCAACAGTGCAACAACCACAGAGGAATAACTCTATTAAACACGACTTACAAAGTACTCACCTCAATAATACAGGGTTAGCTGAAGAGTTATGCAGAAAAAGAACTAGGGGACTATCAAATGGGATTTAGGCCAGGAAGATCTACCATCGATGCACTACACGTAATGTTCCAAATACTGGAGAAATGTTACGAATACGATATAGAAATCCATATGGTATTTATCGATTACAGACAGGCCTTTGATAATATCAAGAGAGGGAAATTAATACAAGTATTAAGGAATATGGGGATCCCGAGAAAACTGAGAAGCTGCATAAAAATGACAATGAGAAATTCCAAAGCTAAAGTGAAAACAGAAGATGGACATACGGAAACATTCAAAATCAATAAAGGAGTGAGACAAGGAAATGCACTGTCGGCAACTTTGTTTAACCTGATGATTGAAGAGGCAATAAGAAAAGTAAACGTACAAGGGTGTATAAAAACAAGGAAGCACAAATTTTAACATATGCTGATGACGTAGTTATTATCTCAAGAACACCAAAAAGCTAACGGAAATAGTGAAGAAGCTATGCAAAGAATCAAAGGAGATAGGGCTTGAAATAAATGAAAGCAAAACGAAATACATGCAATGCAAGAGAGGAAAAATGATACAAGGGCAACAGTCAAGTTTGAAAACTATCAAATTGAAAAAGTAAAGGCATTCAACTATCTGGGAACTCAAATAACACAAAACAACGAGAGAAAAGAAGAAATACAGGAAAGAATACAAAAGGATACGGAGCTTTCTATGCTAATCGGGAAATGCTAAAATCTAAAAGCTAAAGTTGCAAACGAAAATAACAATCTATAAAACACTCATTAGGCCAATAGTGTTGTACGCTGCAGAAGTAATGTGTCCTACACAGACAGAAAAAGAAAAGTTAAGAATCTTCGAGAGAAAGTGTTAAGGTCGATAACAGGACTCAAAAACATAGGAGACGGATAAAACGACAATATATGAATCACGAACTTAGGGAAATATTGAAAGGAGAGGATATAGTGAAAGTGATGGCAGCACAGAGATTAGATGGATGGGACACATAATGAGAAAAAGAGATCAAAGCATAGTTAAAGAAATAACAACATGGAAACCTGAGACAAATAGACCAAGGGGAGACCAAAGATGAGGTGGTGCGATGAAGTTACTGAAGACTTAAAAAAGATGGATGTCAAGGACTGGAAGAAGAAAACAAGTAATAGAGTAGAACGGAGAAGAATAGTAGAAAAAGCGAAAACACACCAGAAACTATAAGAAGTTAAGCGTACGAAGCAAAATGGGGACTAATCCACCCCACGAAATGGATTAGTAAACTTCGGAAAGAAGTGGCTATATTCTTATAGAATGGAAAGCCTTATTATTATTATTATAGGCTATAAGGCGGATGTGGAAAGATTTTTCAGTGAAGGTTTTGTAAAGTTTGGACTGTTGCTGCTTCCGCATAAGCATTGCCATAGAGCAAGCTGAAAAACTGACGGTCTACGGTCTTCAAGAAAATCAGAGAAAATTATTCTTGATGAAATTCCCGAACATGGTTGCAAAGACTTTTGCCGCAGGCTTTGAATTTTTGGGGCAGAGGTATGGCGAATGTCGCCATTTCACTGAAGTTTTGCAAGTGAATATGCTCTTAAGCAACCCATCACTCTCTTCTTCAAAACTTTATCGTAAACTATAGTTTCCACACTTATTGAAAAAATGTCAGCAATAGTTCTTACCGTTATTCATGTCGGCCAAACGCCCTCCACGATTACCCTGACGTCTAACCATTATTTTAGAGCAGTTTTTCACCATGCTTTTCAATAAAAGAGGCTCTATTTCAGTAATAGCACGTCTGATGTTTTCTTTTAGCGTTCGAATCACAGTAGGTTTGTTGGTGGGACCGCAGGATCGCGTCGGCCAATCGATGTCACCCCTTTGCGAGTTAACACAGGAAATGTGTTTTAAGGTAGGGTCAGTGCTTCATATGCTGCATGAGATGTGGACTATATCTTTTTGAAAGCACAGATCATTAAAGTTCAAATTGTTAGTTTGTCCTCAAAGAAGCATGGACCCATGACCCTCTGGGCTCACGATGCACACAAAACAGTGTATTTTGTGAAAGCATTGGTTATTCGTGAATAGCGCGCGGATTTTCATTACCCCATATGCGAAAATTTTGACGATTCACAAAGTCATTTAAGAAAAAATGAACGCAAAATGTGAATTTTTTGTATGTTTCCGGTGGTCTTTGACGGATTTTTTTAGGTTTAGGTAGCAACTGTACAAATGCAAACTTCCAACGTTTGCAGAACGCAAACAGCGTGCAATTCAAATCTAAAGGCTTATTTGGATTATCCTATAGTAGTGGAGGTATGCTGAATACGTTAGTAAAATCTTTGCTTTCGTAGTTTTTGAAAACTACGCACCAATCGTCACTTGAGTTTTAGATAAACGTATTTTCCCGAATTCCAATATCACTAGTGACCTAATTATAGTGTTATATAAAAAGTCACATTTTAATAAAAAAAAATAATTACTTCAAACATCCCCGTATTGTTATCATGTTTTTGATCCATATTTATGGTCTGAATGGTTTCCGAATTAATTAATTTTGACGTGGGCAGCAAAAAAAGCCCCGGGGGGCTAGAAACCAGCCAGAAATTGATCATTACAAATCCCGGCAACCATTTGAAAAACGAGATGTATCAAAACCCCTTTCGGGAAAAATTGCTCCAACTTCGGCCGTATTTCAGGCAGCCCGGCGGTTGCACCGCCGTTCTGATCCATTTTCCGGCCAAAACGTCCACAAACAATTCCAGGCCAGATAAATGGAAGCGCGATAAACAACCAGCGAACTTTTTGTTGGCATAGAAGCGCCGTGCGCCGAAGGCGCTCGCTTTTCATTAGCCGGCGCTGCGCGCAACGTGACTTTTAAGGCACACATCGACAATTACAAAAGGAATGAAACTTTGACCCGCACTTTTGTTGACCCCTGGCCGAAGGCTGATAAGAAGTAGAACGAATTGAACTGTCGCTCGTCCGAGGCATGCAGCGCGTTGAATATTTCGGTTGCGTAATCGCGGACGCCGGATTTGAGCAAGACGGGCACTCTATTCAGAACGCGTTGCACAATTTCGTTTATTACACTTGCAGATGTGAACTTTGAGTAGAAAATTATTTCCACCTAGTTAGCTCTGTAAATGTAAATTGTAAAAAATTATGCTGCTCATTAACTATGCCGACTAAAACGCAGCAGAATAAAACAACCCAAGGTACAACATTTAAAAGAACGGCCGCGCTCAATCTGCTGTATTGCGAAATTGAGTCGAATGGACTGCTTTCCACAGTTTTATTTAAATTAATGCCGAGGACGCCGCTCGAGAAAATTCGAGCTTTCTGGGGGTTTATTTGACTGTGGGTTAAATCGTGTACTTCATCTCAAAGATAAATCTCATCATAAATATTAAATTTAATTTTAATATCTACGTACGTGTAATCTTATCCTCTTTCTATTTGCCAGTAACGGTAATGGTAAAGCTTTAACACCTTGAGTAAAAGCACGGCCTGCGAACTGAGAGGTTAATGCTCTCATACGTTTGCTCTCCCTGCTCGGTCGTTGCGCATCATCTCTAATGCGGGATGATATGGCAATCACCGCGTCTTAGAGGACCGCCATTACTACCCCTTGCTCGAATGAACGGAAATACTCTCAATTATTTTTAGTGTATATATAACCAAGCATTAAAAATTGACTATAGATCTTGCAGTATCAGTAAAGTCATGATAAAAAAAGTCTCTCTGTTAAATTGGATTTTGTATTTCACATAAATGGCCAACTGCTTGACTGTTGAGAAGTGTCGAATTTTACTGTTTTTGTGGCGTACAGTGAAAGGGAGGAATGCACCACTACGCCTGGAGGTAATAAAAAATTATCATGCAAAGCCGATGACCATACACTGGGTGAAAGATGCAAGAAGTGACCGCTCAATCGCATACCAATCCTATTTTCCACAGCATTTTCTAAGACATTAGCTGTAACGACGCGAACATGTTGAATGGGCTCCAGGAAATCCAGATCTCGTTCCATATAATTCTTATCTGTGAGGCTACGCAAAGGAAGAGATGTAAAAGACAAAAAACGTGACGCACTGGAGGGTTTGAAGCTACAGATTCAGAAGGGTCCCAGACGACTTTCTTCAGAAGACCGATTGGGGAAACTTATTGACCTCTCACGAAATTTAAAGGCTCGCCTTTACTTTTATGTAATAAAATACATGCCAAATTTATTTTAATAAATTTATATTAGAAATGTGGACTTTATTACCAATTTTTAATGTCTAGCTACTTTTCACCGACCTTCTATTCACTTGCATGAAATAATGCTATGGGTTCTGTGTCTGTCAAACAATTGGTACGATAGTGTTTGGAGGTACACCTTAGATGTTCGTTCTGTGAATAAATGTAAGATGGCGCGAAAAATTTAAAAATGTGAATGATAGGGAAAAGTAAGATATAAAATATTGAATGACTTTAAAGATGAAATAGATGCACAAAAAATTTATACTTTTAGATAAATCCAGATGGTACGCTGCCAATATGCCCTTTTTGACTCGGCCTCACAAAAAATAGAACATCAGAGCAAATAAAAAGTAAGTTTATATACGCTAAACAGGGACTAGACAAATACGAGAAGTCGAAAAATATAAAGGGAAAAAGCAGAATAAATATTTTGAAAGACATTTCTTAACACTTTCGTATCTTGGTTTCTAAGTTTTTATTAGCATATATTTAGATGCTTTAATGAATTTTTGCAATTTTCCTAATACCAACTTGGAGCTAATGTTAATATTGAGCAAATAGTTGTTGCGGCCGCAGTGGGAGTGGACCGTAATGCGCATGCGTGAATGAGGACGACACCGATCGGATCAATTGAGAGTTATCAAAGTGGCAAATTTGCATAAAATTTGTAATTTATTTGGATAATCCAGGAAGTTTTCCGGAACGATGCAGAATCATTCAGAGATGGTCGGGGATCTAATCAAAGTGATCTACGTTTTCGAGCGAAACATCGGAAAATGTTAAACCTACACGCGCTACAATCAACAAGAATCGGCCACTGCTATTCAAGAACCAAGTTAGGCCGAAAAAAGTGAAATTTTGACGGAAGATCGCCGCCTCACATTCTAGATTTGTCTAGGACTTCTGGTTGTTTCCAAAATATAAATTATCTTTAAAGAAAGAGATTTCAGACCGGCGAAGGGTTCAGGCTAATTCAACAACACACAACACAGAACTTTGCAGAATCATTTTGAACCGTGGTAACAACGCTGGGAAAAGTGGGCGAGATCCCAAGGTGGGGAAAGGACTAAAACAATGTAAATTGTTATTGTACCATTCCTACTAAATATATAGATTTTTGTTATTGTAATTGTATTATATGGTTCGACACTTTCAGTACAGATCACGTATAACCCTGTTAAGATCGGAACAATTCTGCTGATAATAAAAAAATGCCCTGCAATAAATTAAAAATTAAGACAATCATGTGTGAAATAGCGTTAAATAAAATTGCACAAATTCTAGTTTTTTCTTCAGAGCAATTGCACTTTTTTCTCTGAAGTTGTTGGACGGGTAAGGAGCCATACGAGTGTTTGGAAGCCGACCATGCAGCCTGTTTCTTCCTGGCTGTCAGTTGACAGGAGTAATTAGAGATTCAGCTGGCCGCACAACTGTTTGCATTTTTTTCCCGAATTCGCACATTACAACCCGTGTGTTTACCAAGGTCATCACAGACAGCTTGTGAAAACCTTCCCCACAACATTCGCGATTTATCCGCATTTAGCAACATCTCCTATTGTTGGTTGCACAACTCAATGGCCACAGCGCACGGTACTTGCAACTTCGTTTAACCTTTTTGCTTCCTTGCTGTGTCAGACAGAACTATTAAATCTTGTGTTTCCTTCTACTGCACCCATTCAGTGCAGTTGTTCTAGTTTCTTCAAATTTGTACTCATATTTTGATATCGCCGCAACAGTATCATGTAATATATGTGAAAAATCGATTAAAGAAAATGCTAAATTGGAATTACTAGTACTTTCGGCTGGTTTAGAAACGGAATCAGAGGGAAACACATCATGGTCTCTCCCTTTATGAATTTTAAAAGGGCGCACACTTTTAGAGATCCATTAACACTTTGTACACCCGAATCAATTTGGACTTCTTCGAAAGTCGAGGGTCTACAAAATCCATTAGTCGGACTATAATACATTACCAACAAAATCACGTGGAAGAAGATTAAAGACAATACATTGAATGGGGTTTGCGTCTAAAGCCCAAAATAAAATTAACATTTGAAATTTAAAATTCTTTTGATCATTTTTCATAATACAATGTATGTAAGAAGAAATAGCAACTGAAAGTACTCTAGGGGGCAAACCAAAAAAGAAATGATCTAAGAATGGCTGCCGTGGGTTCCAAGAATCTTACGTAGTACCCAGAAAGGAGGGGCAACAGTTGATGAGTACTAACCAGTGAATGATTTTCTGGGAGTAATCGAATCGACTCATAAAATATGCCATTACTAGGCATTAGCTTCAAACAGATAGTAATGTTGAGACTTCTAATATAAGTTATCAAATTATCGGTTTGGACTTGGGACATCGACAAGTTCTAGCGACTCGGCTTGCAGTTTCTTTGGTCTCATTTAAGCAATTTTACTCTCTTCTGTCAATATACTGTATTTCAACTAGCGCTGTTTTACTTTGTTCCTCATTTGCTTCTATTAGAATGTCACATGAACTTTCTAATTTGAAAATTGTTTTGTATTCAATGAGATTTCATAGTTTGAAGCACCGGCTCCAGCTTTCAGTGGAGTTGCCGGGTAGAGTCCGGCATAATCAGATTAATAATAAATCCCTTTAGGCAGTATTATTACGCATTATAACTGTAAATGCTTTTGAGTGCATTTACAGCTAGACGCATTCGTGTAAATGTAACCCAATAAATTCCAGCACAGCGAATAACAATCCGCCCCGGCTGCAATTAACGTCCGTACTAGCATCAATCAAGTCTGTTTACTTCATCAGTTCTGTATCGATTGGACAGTTAGTTGACTTTTCGAAAAACTCCCCGTTTTCGTCAATGTAGACTCATAATTTTAATTTGAAAATTCTATTGAGTTTCATATATATACTTTTTTAAGAGTGTAAGGAAGCAAATTTTTTTTGAATTTTTTGCTGTGTAAAGTGGGGAATGCCAAGAAGAGAACATGCTCACGAGGAAAACAATAACAATGGCTACATAAAATAAACACGGCGCCGGCTCAGGCAGCGATTATAAAATTGTTGCGCCCCTATAACCCTGCATCCCTGGGGTGCACGAGGGCGATTAGGGGTGGCAGAGTTAAGCGGGGCTCCAGCCAAGCAGCAGAACCTTGGAGGTTACTATTACTACGCCGGCTACTCGAGCCGGCGCTTCGGCGTTTACTAACATAAACTTGGCGCGATTTTCCGGCCAAGTCGCAGCACTCACCTGGAAGGCGCGCAGCAAGCGATTTTTCGGTGGACGGGCCCACAGAAACGAAAGAGTCAACACAGACGCGGTCCCGAAACCTACCCTCTCATCTCGCATTCGGACTTCTGCTTACTACCGTCCCGACGGTTCATGCACCAAGGTGCATTAGCCCCTCCTCAACAGCTGCTCTTTCGATTTCGAAGTAGTCCTGGCATCGGTGGCGCCATCTCTCGGCGAGTGTTTCGCTCTTTGATTGCAACAGAGACTCTGTAAGAGGTAAACTTACGTATTTAACAGTTTACTGGTATAATGCGATTAAGATTTAGAAGACATTGATTTAGATGACAGTACCAACATGATTCTAACATTAAAATATGTCCACAATAACAATGATTTGAAGATATTTTTACAACCCGAAATGTACCCGTAGACATTAGGCTTTTTTGCTTAAAAATCATGTTTATAACATACGAACACAAGATTTAAAAAATTAACTAATACGTTCCAATCAGAATAAGTTAATTATTGCTAAATTATAAAATTGAATTTAATATTAATTAAATACATTTTAATTAGATAAGTATGGTGTGGTGGATATTTTTGTTCATTATAATGTCATCTCAACGTGTTTTGTTCAATAACAACTGTTATTTGATTTTTTGTGCCACTTTCTATTATTTTTTATTTGACCTTTTTACTTCATTGGTCATATGTAGTACATCTATTTTACCCGAGTTCCTATTTTACTTTCGAATAGGAAAGACGTATCTTGCGGTTAAAAGTGCAAGTGTTGGCTGCGTGATAACCCGCGAAATCGGGCTTTATTTATTGCCACACTTTTCTAAATTTTTTAACGCTGCGTGTTAAATTAATCCTATATAACTGAACGTAGCCGCAGCAAAGAGGTCTTTATGGCCTACCACCAGCCTCCGGGAGGCGTGTAACCCCCCCAAATACCACCACTAATGCAGTAGTAATGCATTAGTACTGACACCGGACCAAACCCAGATCTTCTACAGCCAATTCCATCAAACACCAGGTAATTTTCCACTTCAAACGCAACAAACTCAAACATTTTATCCTCAAACCTTTTATCAAATCCAACGCACCCCCGCAGCTACCAAAAAAACATTAATAACTGGTCCACAGTTTCCTATAAAAGAAATAGAAATCTAGATGAAGTGGAAATCAAAAATAAACACACTAAAAGGAGCGAATATTGGCTTAGCCCACCCTCAACATCAAATCGCTACTCCAATCTAAACATGGAAGGTGACGATGCACAACATGAATCAAACGCTGATAACACTAACGAGAAAATCTCAAAACCTCCACCCATTTTCGTAAAATCGTGGACTAACTATTGCACCGCTAATACAATTGCTAGAAGAAAAAGCCAAACAACAATATGATGTTAAAGCTCTAGTCAATAACCAAGTAAAAATTCAGCCCAAAACACCTGAATATTACAAAATAATAACAAAAGCTCTGACTGAAAAGGGAACGGAATTTCACACTTATAAACTAAAAGAAGAGAGAGATTATAAAGTGGTGCTAAAATATCTACACCACTCCATCGACTGTAAAGATATCAAAGGGGAAATTGAAAAATTAGGGCACGAGGTCACAAACATTTGTAATATAAAACAATTTAAAACTAAATTGCCTCTCCCAATGTTTAATGTCGAGCTTAAACCAGCCCCTTACAATAAAAGCAGTTTTGAGGTAGAATATTTGCAGCAATGCAAAATCAAGTTTAAACCCCCAAGGGCAAAAAGAATTATTCCACAGTGTCAGCGTTACGGACACACAAGGAACTTCTGCTAGCTACCCGCTAGATGTGTAAAATGTGCAGGCCATCACCTCACGGAACAATGTCAAAGAAAAGAAAAATCCCGCGATGTCCGCTACGTCCTGTGTAAAGGAAACCATCCTGCGAATTACAAAGAATGTACTATATATAAACAGCTACAAAGTAAACATTTTCCAACCCTTCGACAAAAACAGTACATACCACCCCCACAAATTAGACAATACCAACAAATACAACCGGAACCAGCGTATTCACAAATAGCTTCAGTACAACAACAAAACTCTGAACCTGCTGTAAATCTCTCACAAACAACAAATACTAGCCATCCAAACCAACAAGCAAACGACATACAAGAATTAAAAAACATAATGTTAAAGCTATCAGAACAAATAGGAACAGTATTAAACCTATTAACAACAGTCCTTGCAAAAATTAAATAATGGACAGACACTAAATATAAATGTCGTTTTAGAAGATGCACCGTTGGAAATTGTTGGTAAATATATGTACTTAGCACAAAAAATTTCAATAAATAAAGAAACATGTCCGCAGAAACAAGAGGAAGAATACGAATGGGTCTACATTTGGAAAGCTCAGCTACATTCTGAAAGACAAAGAAGTTCTTTTATTATTTAAAGGCATAGGTTTACAACCAATGTGTCATCCCGGCAATCACGTACGGCTGTAAAACCTGGAGACGCTCAGTGGTTGGCGAGAACAAAGGGCACACGAAAGGCAAATGCTCGGAATAAAACTAATAGATAAAAAATGAAACGCTTGGATACGCCAACAAACAGGAGTTAACGATATTTCGGAAACAATTGCACAGCTAAAATGGTAGTGGGCTGGCTATTTGGCACGTAGACAAGATAATAGACTAAAACTATATTACAAAGGGGAAAAGGAAGATCAAGTAGAAGATCGCGAGATGACATACAAGGCATTGCAGGAATACAGTTAATGATGTTAGCTATGGACAGAGAAAGATGTAAAATTTTGGGAAAGGTCTATGCCCAACAATAGAAGGAAAAAGGCTCATCGTAATAGTGATCGTGAAGTTCACACTATATTTTTTATTTACATAACACGCACTATAATTGTCACTCAGCGGTGTGGAAGATCGGAAAGTTTTATTTGTTTTGTCGAGGTTATACTTTGTGTAGCGGGGTGGGGAGGCTCGTTTGGGTGACTACTAAGACCATAACATACACTATATTTTTTGTATTGTATGTTATCTGTGATTGAGGGGATAGCCAAATCAAGTCGAATAACTTAGTTTGGGATCAACTAGGGGGCGTTTACCATAGATCATATAACTTTGGGCTGAAAGCGCCTTAAAATGTCAATATTGGAGTTGCTTGTTGTTCCCAGAATTGAATGCCGTAACTTCATATTTGTTTTGTGATGGATTTATAAAGTAAAATTTTGTTATTAATGGACAGTTGAGATTTTCGGCCTAAAAACCAATACATCTCTCACATCTTAAGACCCAGTTGTTCCCTTTATGAAAATATGCCTCTTCCAAGTTAGGCGTCTGTCTAGAAGGAGTCCTAATTTCACGTATTCGTCTAGTGTGCCGTTAAGCAGTACAAGAGCACAAGTACTTCTTTTTAGAGCAAAAGTCACTTACACCGATTTCCTTCATTTATTTTTATCTGCCATTTGTTGAATCAAAATTATAGTTCTTGCAAATGTTCCTGTATAAGTTGATTGTCATATGGGGTTCTCAAGATGAGAAGAAAGTATTACAGTGTCGTCTGCAAATGTTGCTACCATCGTAGAAGCAGTGGTTAAAGCAGGTATAATAATGGATCCAGCACACGGTCTTGAGAAACACTAGCATATATAACGAAAAAATGCTCGTCCCTTATATATGACTTGAGGATTTTGTAATAGTCCGATTTTGATAATAGACCCTAATGTCACACTTTATCAAAGGCTTGTCCGATATCTATGAAGATGGCTATTCTGGTAGGTAGATCGTTTGGCACAGGTCGGTGTAATTGCCCGTTATTGGGATGATCCATAAGAGATGTTGCTAGCATGTTAGGATGAGTGCTAAGTCGAGTACTGTATGGGGAGCTGTAACGGCGAATTTCTTTAGTGACTGTGGAGATACGAAAATCCCTTGGGACGAACGTATTTAGCACAACTCAGGGTACGTTTACTATCATGCGCAGCACTTTTCTTTGGAAGCGTTCTGAATTTCGATATTTGAAGTGCACACTGTGTTTCAGAGTTGAATGCCATACAACCAAATTATTGTTTTGCAAACCAGGAGTTTGTTGTCTAGAAAGTTTGGATTTATGCCCAAGTAACTAGTACATTTTAGTGAGGGTTAATCCTGGTTGCTTCCGTTTTGTGAAGATATGTTTGCGCCAAGTTAGTCTCCGGTTAAGGTGTGGGCCAAGGTACTTAACTTCGTCTTGTTGGTTATTGTTTAAATAAGTAAGATGATACGTAGCTTTGCGAGTGGTAAAGGTTACGTGAACAGATTTGGTGTCATTGGCTTTGATCCTCACTTTTTCAACCAGTTTTGGACTGCAGTAAGGTTACTTCACATTTTTGTGAGGTAATATTGGGATCTCTGTCTGCAGTGCATAACAAATGCAACAATGGCCCGAGGACACTTCCCTAGGGCACACCGGCGTTTATTTGGGTTACATATACTCAGTTTCAGACTTTATCAGACAAGATATATTATGAAAGTAGGATTTAAGGACGAAGAAGTAGTTTGGAGAAATAGCCGTAACTTGTTGAAAGTCGGGTGTGTCAGACTTTATCGAACGCCTGTGTGATGTCTAAAAATAATGCAGAGCCGTACTCTTTGTTTTCAAAGATATCGTTGATTTTCGGACAATTCAATGTATTTGCTCTGCAGTAATGAGTATCTGCTGAAGCCAAGCTGGTGATTGGGTATTAGTTTGTTATTTTTTAGGGTTGGTAAGAGCTTTTTTAGTAAAAGCTTTTCAAACGCGTTTGATACAATTAGTAGAAGACTTAAGATGTTGGTTTGCTAAAGAGTTGCTCTCGTTTTAGTATTAAAAAAACTTGTGCTACGTTCTGGGAAATACCGTTGAATAACTGGGTAGATAGTTCCGATGGTAGATAATCCTTGGTCATACCTTAGTGCTTTCTTGGGATGTAGAGTACTACTAGCTTTATTGACGTCAGCTATTTTGAGTCGCTGTAGCTGATATGGGGATTTTAGTTGTTGAATAATTTCTGATTCTTATTCGGGACTATTTTCTGTTTGGTGGCTGAAAAACATTTGTTAAATGGTTCGTAAAGAGACTTTTTCGGAATCAGCTCTGACTCACGTTCCTTAGGGTACCCTGATGTGTGGGGAAGATTTTTTAACCTGCTTTAATTTCTTAGTCGCTTTCCAAAAAGAGTAGTCGGTAGCTTCAAAATGTGTAAACTCTTCTAAAACGTTAGGATGAATCCATTTTTGTTATTGCTTAGAAGTTCTTTTTTTATCTGTGTATGTTTTGCTTTATTAGTATAAGGTAACCATAAACTATGGAAATCACTGGTGTTCATGTGAAATTTCTGGACGATTGCGTAATAGGCTTCATTAATCATTTGTTCTTATTATTTTGAATTGTTGTCAACTGATATATCGGTTAACTTCCATTTCTTGTTCGTCGCCTTCATATTATTTATTCGAAGTGTTTGCACTTTGCATCGATTGTGTGGCTGGCATATTGACCTGTTGAGGTAGATAAGATTGTGGCTGGGTTAGTCATTAAAATAATGATTGATATATAGGAAAGTACGGTGGATTAGAATGTATGACTTGGGATGCATTTTAGGTTGATACAGTTGTGAGGATTCTATATTTTATAAAAGCGATAATTCCTTTAATAACAAATTTCTATTTATTTGCTAATCGTAATTATTAAATGAGTTGTTAAAGCCGTCACCGGCAATTTAAATTTTTAATTAAGATTAATTATTTAAATTGATAACAATTATTTACAGGCCTGAAGTTAATTGTGTGCGACCAATCCAAATATTTTAGTTGGATAAGTGCCAGTTCAAGGTTCACTGTTGATACCACTCAAAACATATTGGATCTTGGACGTTAGAACTCTTTAACGAAAAATAATGTTTCATAAACATATTTTTGGTCAATTAACCAATTACTTAAATTTTTCTAAAGATATGGTCCAAGCTTATAATGCCTATGTTTTAGCATAAATGCGTATAAATAAAACCGGCCAACTTAATTAAAATTTGAAAACTTAAAACTGATGAAAACGCGAGAATTTTTTGAAATTACTCGGAATATAATTATATAAATGTAATGTTAAAAAAGTTTGTATAATGTGCGTGCTAATTAAATAACGTTAACTGAATGTAACGGCACAACGTTATTAATGACTCAACTTGTACACTGTCATATTAACTTTCAGCAGTGAAGAGTAAATTAGTTTTTTAAACATAAATATACTTACAATATCGATTAAAAAATATAGATTGAGCGATAAAAAGTCCTATTTAGTCGAATAAACGGATGTAAAGGCTCTCTATTTACTTTTGAATTTTTTGGTATTGCATGTGTTTCACGCTTTTTAATTTGCTTGTCGGCTATAATTAAATTCCGAGATAACTGTAAAAGCAATGTTTGTGTTAATTGAAGTATTCCGCGAAGTAGAATTCCATACTACAACATATGTATTACATTTTTGTAGATAAATAAAACTATTTGGAGCATTTAATATTTTGCCCTGTCGTAATTTCTTCCTACTCGCACTTGGCTTTTGGAACTATGCTTAAACAACAGATAAAAATATATTTGCCTGAAAAACAAAAACTCATTTTAAGAGAAGTCAGACAAACCTTTGCTTATATTTATCGTTTTTATATACATATTTGGATGAAGTGCCGCATAAATATAATGAGTGGAAATGTCAACAAAATCAGTGAGACACGTCGATGATGCTGTAGATAACAGAGATTTATAATGCATGATTAAGAAAGCAAATGGCCAATTTAAATAAAAACTAACGTAATGGTCAATAAGGAATAATAGACTATCGCTATTTCCCAATAAAAAATCATCCGCAATTAAAACTACTTGATGCTGATTAGAATGATATGAAATTTATCCGAGTGTGTTGCCGGTTAGTTACTTTTTGAGACTTAATCTGTTAAGCCTTCCTATAAGACAAACTGCTTTTTCTGACCGAAAGATCTAAGAACCGAGTATGAACTATATTGTGTTAAACAATATATTCATGTCCAAGCGGTTGAGGCGTTTGAATACGGTGAGGACCTGGATTTCATTCTGAGCTCAGATGCCTGGCTGGTGGCCTACTCAAAAAAATAATTGAGTACGTGCGTTCGCTTCGAACAAGGGGTAATAATGTGGCACTCTAAGGTACATTGCTTGCCACATCGCTTTGTATCAGAGACCAGGCAGTGAGAGCGCACATATAAAAGCCTCGACTTCTCAGTTCCCACAAGGGACGTCAGAGCCTCATCATTATTACTATCTATCAAGATAATTTTGAGGTCGAAAGAGCTTTGAAAATATCTTCAAAATTCCCCCCAAAAAGCTTGCTTTTTCTAAAATCGCAAAAAATACCTTAAAAATAATTCAGATATCTCTTTTTCAAATCGAAAGAGTTGGTTTCAAGTTACCATCAATGACCAACTGAACTCGTTCATTTTAAGTTCATGAGTGATCTTTAAGAAACTCCATGTTTTCCAGTTGATACAACGTAACTGCTATACAAAAGTGTACGTAATGATAGTAATAAGACTGCAAGTTTAAATTGATATGAAGTGTATTGAAATCGACTAGAATCAGCTGTAACCACTCTGGGAGTTGAGTTGAATAACTTACGAAGTTAGACATTTTATGATTCATTTCAACTCTTCAACTATTTTCAGCTCATTTCTCAATATTTTACGTTGAGTATTCTACTTTTTCTATTATTTCCGTTATTTCAACGACATCGCTTAGCAAATTAGCCATTGAGAGTAGTCGCTTGTAGAGAATTGGTCACGTTTAAATAGTTATGAATTTAATATCGTATTTTAATTATTGACTATATCAAATTAACTTGCATCGATGTGACGCAAACTGTCTCTCTTTTTATTTTAAGAGTTTTAACATCTCAACTTAGAATTCCATAAGTTTGTGTTCATATAATAATAATCCAAGATTGAACACTAATATGATTTGAAGAAGTCTGTGAACAAATCCCTTTGCATTATTTCACGGTGGATATCAGAATCCGATACACCACCACCAAAAGGGCTCTCTAGAGAGAATGATTAGGCCATTTGCTTTGGTGGAATCATTGGTTTAACAAAGTTAAAATGCTTGATATTATATGTCAGTTTTTATTTTGATTATTTCTTTTACTGATTTGGCCAATCTTTTTGCTGCAAGATGATCACATTCGTCCCACTCACTTTGAATTAATTGGCTTTTCTACAGAAAAACTGCAAAGCTTTGACTTGCGATCCATATCTACTGCTACAATTTGATCATGAATAAGCACCTTAAAGGAACTGCTTCCTTAAGGCCACACCCGCGCCTTTCTTCTACCTCATAGAGTTTAGTGAGGAGTTGGTTTCAAGAGCAAATGATCTGCTCATTTATGTTTTTGATTGGAATACCTACTTTTCCAAAGTAAGACTTGTTAACTATTCAAAGTCCCTGGCTCCAGACTTAGTTGTTATTTATTTGATATATGTTGATAATTTCTAGAACTCTTCTATTGGTGGTTGTCATAGTGGTTCATGCCATTAAAATCGACTCAAGTCAACTTCTGTTCAAAACGGGTGGATAAATGTAGATTGAATGTAGATAATAAGATATTTCTAATAATTTGTTTATTTGAGTCAAATTTTAATATCCTCAATGTTGTGACCTTGAAATAACCTTGAATATTGCATAATAGTACGACGACAAAACAGTTTTTTCCGTAGGCGTCTAAAAAAGTAACTTAACGGCAGCACATTTGGAGAAAGTTTATATCGGTTTCATCAGTATGAAGTTTAGTTTTAATAAAAGCTGTTTTCGATAGTGTAGGTCCCAGGGTACTTTTTAATAATTGTTGGTTACAATTACTTTAGTGGGTAAACTATTTTAGAATATTAGAGGTTTCTATTTAATTAGACTAAAAACAGAATTTAGGACTTTATCCAACTACAAACAAAATATCAAATGGATAGATAAGAAAATTAAAAATAAACAATAAATAACAATACCATCAAATAAAAATAAGTGTAATATATAAAAAAATAATTTAGTTACCCCCCCCTCAAGAAAAGTTTCCATAAAGGAAACTGCGCGATTCCTATAATCTTAGCATTTGAAAAGGAAAGACACTGACCTAAGAGTCACTACTTTTTTGGACAAAAAAGAACTGGCGTTTTGGGTTAAGGAAGGATCTTTATTACAAAAAGCAATGGACCAAAAATCAATAAAAAAAAGGAAACGCATTCGTTTCACTTTCTTTAAGATTGTAAAAGTACCAATTTATAGCTTGGATTATCTATTTATTAAACAAAACCTTATATCATTCAGAAATATTTCAAATTTCGAAAATTGATGGAAGTCTGAGAGAACCATATAAAGCAAATAAGATTCTACAGCTTCGATGGCATTTTCTTTCTATGTGTAATGCTCTTTTGTCTGTATTTACAAAATGTCTTTTGCAATTTGTAAGATAACTTTTTAAACATTCGCCTGAAAATTTAGTTGCATTATTATATATTCTCATCCAAATTGGACAAATGTGATGGATCCCTTGCAAAATATTTTTTCAGGCCCAATTAACCATGCCATAAATTTTGGTGCGATTGCCGTTTTTAGATGTCCTAACGTTTTTATTCATAAATAAAAGCGGGCTATGTTGTCTAACTAATAGTTAATTCATATGAAACACTTGTCACCACAATCACATAAACACTTTTGGAGAAAAGTAACCTTGTAATCAAAGTAGCGGGCAGATGCCATTCTGTGATTTAGACAATAGATAGGTCTAGTTCAAGGCTAACAGTCCTATTCACACGACCTTTTATAGTATCTTTGTATCTAAATACAATGCAATAAATAAAAAGATTGCACAATTAGCTCTGGGGACCAAACCAGTGGTTTAGATATTCTATAGATTTATGTTTCAACAAGCACCGCCAATTATATAATCTATATCAAAAAGGAAAATTCCAATTATTATTGGAAACTTTAATGTACAAATTAAGATACAACAAACGATAAGCATATGAGAAACGTGGTAGGTAGATGTAGTATTAAAGCAAGGAACAAACTCAGCAAATAATTGATATGTATTAAACAGAAGCGTGTTTTAGAATCACATAAGACGTTTGTGTATATGCCAATTCCCAGACAGATAGCATAGAAATCAAATAGACTACATTCTTCTTCAGACAAAATATAGACTCAATCCCCATTTGTTGGTCGCCCACTGTCGTTGAAGTTAAAGAAACTACCAATTAAACAATTAAAATATAAAAATAGAACTAGCAGAATACAATCAGTTGAGCATCAGAGTGGAACTCTGAGAATGAAAAAAGAACATATCACCGAATGATATATAACAACAAACAAAAGTAATCATAAATTGCACATAACTGAATGAACACCCTAAAGTTAGTAGAAGAGACAAGAATACTAAAACTACATAGACTAAACACAGAACAAAAGGATGTGATACAGGAGAGACACAACCACCGCGTAAACATCTGGAAATTACCGCATAGTTCGAGTCTTCACACGCGTACAATGAGCGTGCCGCTCGAACGGCGGCCACGAACGTCTAACGCAGTGTTTTTCAACCCCCCAGGGAAAAGTCTTACCCAAGGGGTCGTGGGTAGAAGAAAAAGACGTGTCCATAGGTCTCGACAGAAAGAAAATTAAATACGTAGTCTTTAAAATCACTGACATAGTTTTATTATAGCCCTGGGGGTCGCGTATTCAAGAAGATTGACAAACACTGGTCTAACGCAACACCGACTCTATGGGGGGTGGGAGGGGTTTGTTCCAAAATTCGTTGAAAAATAACAAAACAATTCGACCTGACAAATGTCGGCTAGATAATTAGAGAAAATCAATATCTACACCCATATATAAGAAACAAGTAAATAAAACTAAGATGACTATTGTTTGATAGGCCTTATTTCACATGCTAGCAAAATCCTGCTCCGTATAATATATGCTAGATTAAAATCATATCTAATTTAATACATCCCTGCATAATAAGTCGGATTTGTTAGTGGAAGAGAAACATAAGAGCGTATCATAAATTTCATACAAATTATCAAAAATAACTTGACTTTCTATATTGGGGCAAAGCTTACGACAGCATATAATGGTGAAAGCTTTGGGGCATATTCCAAATAAATAATGCAAAAATTATATAACGGCAACTAAGCAAGGAATCGGATAAAGATTTGATAGTTTCTCTTTTCACAGGGTTGTATTATTATAATATACAATATTTTATTGTTTTCAAATTTAATATTTATTAACTAGTAAAAAGGCCCGTCCTAAGGACAGAAAACCCAAGCTAAACATTTGGTTCAGAGTTACGTCGACAATTGAAGAAGAAATGAGCCAATAATTGTTTTATCTAAATATATTTAATGTTTATATCTAAACATGATACATTCGTTCGGCTACATTCGGTTTCACATAAATCAAAGTTGTGCCGCATGCGCCTACTAACGGCAAGAATTGGCTACGCAGCGCATGAAACACTAATGGGTGTTGCGCAAACTGTCTAATTACTTCATGATAATTTATGTTTTGACCTGCAATAGGTCAGCCGTGGTCTAAATCAAAAATCTAAAACTTTTATGCGAGTAAATACACATACACAATAGAAAACTGGAAAGAAGATATCTCAATCGGCGGAAGAAAAATAAATAATCTGAGATTTGTCTATCATCATGCGACATAAAATAAACTAAAATTTGTTTTTTACGCTCTGTAAGTTGAACGAAGAGTATTCTAGAAAGGGTTGACTGAAGAAATTTGTTCGTAGTTTGCCCAACGAATTATTATTAAGTTTCTCATGACAGAGAGTATAACATCGTCCGATATTTTAAGACTACTTGAAGCGCAGTTCGTAAATAGCACTCTTAAGAACATTTAAGTTTACGTGTAGAATAAACAATTTTTAGAAAAAAAAGTAGTTGAAAATAAAGTTCACCGTTGTCGCACTGAGAATATTCACATTTTTTCCACTTTATTGAGAAAGATCTCCTAATAACGGTTGTTGATACTGCTTTGGAGGTCAGAATAAGTGCTTAGACAGTCATTAGTGACGATTTTGGGTCTTTTTACTGAAGATTAGAAAACTACTACCAAGATGAAGAAAAGTTTTTCTTTTCCAAACGGATCGTTACTTGCGGTAACCTGTAAACCTTTAGTCCAAATAAACTAGATGGGAAAATCTGTACCCATAAAAGTCAAAACCTGGCTTTTGACTGGAAAGGTTTTTGCAACTGTACTTTTGATTTCAAAGAAGATTTGATACAAAACAAAATTTGTATATCATCGGAAAGATGTGAATTCCTAATTTAAGAAGTTATCCTTTTGTATAAAAGGAAATAAGGAACAGTATGAGAACTACAGAGCAATAACCCTACTGAATACCGCCTACAAAATTTTGGCAAATCTGATAAACAAGAGGCTGAAACTACAAGCGGAGGAAACTGGGGACTATCAAATGGCTTCAGGCCAGGCAGGTCAACAATCAACGGAATACATATCCTAGAACAAATACTCCAAAAACAAGAGACTATAACAGAGAAGTTCATGTACTCTGTGTAGACTTTAAGAGTGCATTTGACTCAATCAACAGAGGAAAATGATGAAAGAGCTAAAACACTAAAGATATCCCAAACGTTGAGAAAACTTTTAAAATGACAATACACGAAACCAAAGCAAAAGTGCGATTTCAAGAAACAACAACGGAAGAATTCCAAATAAAAAGGTGTAAAACAAGGAGACTAAATCTCCCTCTCTATTCAACTTAGTACTAGAAAGCATTATAAGGAACGTGAAACTAGACAAAAAGTATTATTACGACGACATCCAAATAGTAGCGTATGCGGATGACATAACAATAGTGGCAAACTCGAAACAGAAACTAATAAAAGCAATAGAAAAAATAGAGGAAGAAGCAAGACAATATGGAATGGAAATAAATCAGAGCAAAACAAAATATATGAAAGTAGGAAGAGAAGAAAGGGACACACAAAAATACCTTAAAACGCAGAGGCACAATTTCGAAACTGTTACCTATTTCAACTATCTGGGAACGACGATACAACAATCAGCCAAAGATCGGATAAAAGAAAGAATCCTCAAAGGAAACCAAGCCTATGGAAGAAACATGAACCTTCTGAAAAGCAAAGCAATCACCAAGAAAACTAAGATAAAAATGTATATGACATTAATAAGGCCAATACTGATGTACGCCCTAGAAACAGCAATAATAAGCAAAAAGAAGAAGAAGACTTGAGAATAGCGGAAAGAAAATAATGAGAACAATATTAGGACCAAATATAACAGCAACTGGAGAAAGACTAAAACCAATAAAGAAATAGAAGACGAACTCAGAGGAGAAACTATCACAAGATTTATAAAGGCACAACGTTTGAAATGGGCGGGCACATCATGAGGAGGACCCGACGGAGACGCTAAGGAGAATAACACAATGGACCCCACTAGGTCCAAGGAAAAGGGGAAGACCCAAAAAAGGATGGCTAAAACAAGTAGAAGAAGACATAAGAACATTGGGAATAACAGACTGGAAACTGAAATGCAAGGAAAGAACGGAGTGGAAGAAAATAACTTGCGAAGCCAGGACACACAAGGATTTGTAATCAGTCAAAGGAAAGAGTCATCCCCCTCATAAATAGGATTTCAAGGCGCAACTATGCGTCAGCCATAATCTTAAGATTGCACGGCTTGATGATGATGATGATGATCCTTTTGTATAATACTCGGCCCTATGTAGCTGAACTACACTGAAATACCCCTCCCCTACAGACTGGACTTATTCTTTTGCGATTATCTTTTTTGGGTCATTAAAAGATGCACTTGGAAAACAGAGATTTGATGACGATTTTGCTATCAAAACGTTTATGCGCGATTGTTTGATGTTTTGATCACCATATTACGATAGCATAATAAAAAAATCTATCTAAGTTAGGAGATTACGTAGAAGAATAACCATTCATCTCTGTATTTTTATTATGCTTTACTAAATCAAAAAATAATAATTGTGGCTAAAATTTGCGTTATACTTTTTTTGCTAATAAAACAAAAGCAATGTTTATGGATTTAAAAGACTATTTCATATATCTTGGACTTCTGGAAACTGCGTACAGGAAATTAAACAAAGGATGCTATAAACTGGCTATAAACGCAAATGATAGGCTAAATAAAAATTGAAAAGACAATAAAACAATATATGGAGAGATTCTTGGACGATTTGTTGCCAACGAATAAGTAATTTTTTGAACTCACTATCGTATAACAAGGGTGGTTGTGATAACAGTAATATCGGCAAATTTCTGCCTTTCAAGAGCTTTTTTTAGTGGTCCATATAAATGATAATCGCAGGGAGTTAAGTACTGGTTGTACAGAGGGTGTTCCAGTGTAGTTTAGAACAATTTCTAATGTTTTTGTCGAGATTGGGCACCTCCTGCTTTTACATCGTATAGTGACTAAAGCAGTGATAGTGCGAAGTACTCTATGAGGCATTCCTATCTCTAATACTAAGAGTCTGCTAAATAAAACTTAGTTTTATTCACTTAAGTAAATCTCCAATAAATGAAAAGCACAAAGTACATTGTTGCATAATAGTGAGCAATATTTGTTGTAACTAAAATAGTTTTTTTAGGTTATTAATACTCGCACTAAATAAATTATTAATTAAATTAAAAAAGGGTCATTAATAATATACAAAAACGAATTTTCATTTCAGCGTTTGCCTTTTGCAAATGTTTGAAATTGCATACCTGTATTATTATTGTAATAAATTAAAACCGATCGTATTAGTTGTCAGTTACATGCGTTTTATCGCTTTTGTATTGTAATAATTTAATTTCGCATGCATATATAACGACATTCTGTAGGGCGGAATTATTTGATAACATCGAAGGATTTATAATTAGTAAATTACAGAAATAGCTGCATAGCCTTGGCAATTAACTTTTCCTTAACCGGACCATCATCATTTGATAGTTCGACTAAAGGTAGAGTAGGTAAGTTTGGTAAAAGGGCCCTTTTGTGGTCAAAATGGTGGTTAAAAAATAAAAATTTTAATCAGGTGACAAATGCACTTGCAAATTTTTCTAGTTAAGCAATTGGTATTGTCGCCTACCTCCGTGGTTGTTTACTATTTTCTACCAATGTTATACTAACGCTGATGTGCCACTCCAAAATATTGCTCTTTGAGATGATCGTCTCGTTGTTTAAGGACTAGCTTTGGGATTGTTTAAACAAGACCTCATCTTTATCCTCGACATTATAGAGAGCGTTGTTCTTTCCGAGATTAAGTAGAGACTAAAAAGGGCTGTTTGGTTAAGGTTTTGGTTAGTCTTTATATGAAATTATTCCCCACATTCCGATTTTTAATTTTACTAGTTATTAAGATGTAAAGATTGGTGTTCAGGATATAACAACACTAGATACTAAATTTCCATTTTATCTCTTTGAGGACTAGTGGTCTACTAAGAAGTTCACCAAATGGTTCGTATTAATTGATATACCCCAACATATAATAATTTGCATAAATTATCGTCTACCATACCGGGCAACTCTGTAAAAATCATTGCTTTGTGTATCAAGTTGCTGTGGAAATATTACGTATAATTGTTTAATCAAATTTTGGCTGGTTTATATTTACTTTTGGAAAATTGGCTAGTAAACAAATTTTACATAGATACCAAATGATAGCAAAAATTTGTACTTAAATTTCATAGATGTGTAAGAAAAATTTTTCAAAATAGAGAACAAAAAGTTATATTTGCGCGAGTGTTAAAACGACAGCAAAAATATTTGAATTGTTTATATAGATTATACAACTACAACAGTAAAAAAAAACGGCGATTTTAAGCTAAACTCTGGGAATTAATAATGACTTCGACCGTGCTTTATATAAAAATAACCCAAGCGTTACTCAACCAATCGCTAAGAGTATGACAATATGTAAACTTTCAGCAATTTGTTCTTCTAACAATGAGTCTGTACTTCGACATTTAAAGAAACTTGGATTCACTTTTAAACTGCATTTCCGCGTCAGTTCTTTACTTGGACACCGTGTAAATTTTTTTTTATAGTCGTAAGAAGCGTTGAAACAACACTTAATAAAGCAATCACCAAACTCAATATAAAAATTTACGAAAAACGTTTTATCACAATGCCAGACCGCATGTCGTTCAATTACTGATGAGGGAAAATGAAAAAATTAAAATAGAAAATTGTCCAGCCTCCAGGACCTTAGTTTTTTTATTTATAGTAGCAAGAAGATTGATTTCGCATCATCAAAAACTATTTCGCAATATCTTTGAGGAAAAAACTTGCAGTTTCTGCGAAAAAGAAATCCAGAAGCTTGTTAAACGTTAGAAGGCAATTATAGAAAATTATGATGACTATATTTTTGATGAATAAAACTTTTTTAAATGCGAGTTTTGTGTTTTAGTATTTTTAAATCGGGCACCAGTTTTTGCATTTATCTAATATTTTTGTAAATGTAACGTACAACTTATTTAAATTTTCTATATTGTAGTGATTGTGTGAGAGAACGCAATGCGTTTCGTACTAGCAACTTTAATATTTATTAGTCTGCAAGAAAGAAGTTTAGAGTAGAACATGAATTATGATTAGTTTTGCGATAGAATAGATAAAATGTAAATAATAGTTCTCCTTCTATTCCATAAATAGGCAGAACTGCCTGTTCTTTCTTAGACCATCCTCTAATTTAGACCATCGTTTTCGACTGACGACTTGTTTCTTGCTACTCTCACCATTTTGTCGTTTGCCATTCTTTCTATATGTTTGTTCCATTCTGCTGTTCTTCTATTTATCCAATTATTAACATTGCCCGTCTTACATATACACCTTATATCTTCGCTTCTTACTCTATCCCTTAATGTCTTATTTCTGATTCTTCTAAGTACTCTCATCCCTGTCGTCTCCACTAGTCTTTATGTTGTGCTAGAATCAGGTATTGTTTCACATGTGTATGTCATGATTGGTTTTACTACACTTATGTATATACGCGTTTTGGTTTCTGTTGATAAGTGTTTCTCCATATAAAGCGTTATTTAGACAACCGATTGTTCTGTTTGCTTTATTACTTCACTTTTTCTATTTAGCCGTCACTGAACATGCTGAAGCCTAGATATTCAACTCCTTTTGTTCGTTCAATTATTTTATTTTTGACTACTAGCTTACATCTTATTACTTATCACTATTGTTTTCGTTTTTTGTTATTATATTATACTTTTATGATGTAATTTGAAATTGGTATAGTGGTATTTAAAAATAATTTTCGTTTTCTGTCATTACTATGATGTCGTCTGCATAACAAACAATCTCCAACTCCTTATTTCCCATTATAAATTCTCTTTTTGTTTTGACTTTCTTAATAATCTCGTCCATTATCAGATTGAACAGCAGGGGGCTCAAGAAATCTCCCTGTTGAATAGTGCTTTCATAGTTTATCAAACGCATTCTTGGAGTCTATTGGGCCAGAGATATGCTAGTACGTTATATTTCAGTAACTTCTAGCAGCTGTTATTCTGGCGATTGTATTCTTTCATTTATTTTCTTTGCTATTATTCTTGGTGTTAATTTTAGTGTTGTGTTTACCGCCTTACTCTAATTATCTTTACCATTCATCTAGAATTAAATATTACAAATTTTTGGGCAAATATTTAAAGTTGTTTAACCTATCTGATGCTTCCGTATTTACATTTACTATTTCTTTAATGTCGTTTTTACTTCTTCTTTTTCTGTTATTACTGCTTCTTCATGCGTTGTTATGTTTGGTTTTTCTTGTAGAATATTATTTGAGCCGTTTTTGTATAGATCTATTAAGTAAGTAACCCATCTTTAATATTTTTTTATTTAATCTATTCCTTCATTTAATTCCTCTGTCTTATAAACTTTGGTTATCCATCATTGATAGTTTTAGTTTCAAGTTCTTCATAAGCGGTAGTTATTGTTTTTCTTTATCTTGATCAAGATGTTTTTCTCATTTCTTACATTTTTATTAAATCTTCGTTTTAACTCTCATATTCTAGAATTAAAGTTGCACACGACAATTATTACTTTGATATTGGTATTTCGTCAATGAAATCCTGCAATTCTCTCTCCTTTTCCGGTTTGCAGTTTTCTGGCGCGTTTACTCCAATCAAATAAATTTTATTTGTATTTGTCTTCATTGTAACCATGATGATTCTTTGTTACTTATTCTGACAATCCTCTATGCAGTTCTTATATATTTTTATCATTAATCCTACTCCTTCTTTTGCCCTTGTATCTTGAGGTACCTACTGTCAACCAAAATATAATCTCCTATTCGTGATGTACTTTTCCTTTCTTTTTCGTTTCCTGTAAATTGCATACATCGAGCTCTTTTTCTATTTCTTAGTTTGTGTTGTTCAATGACTTAATGTTCCATACGGCAGTCTTAGTATTTCGTTTTCCTTCCAATTATTTAACGTTTTTTTCGCGTGGGTCGTCAACATTTGATCTGTCCATTTCCGAGACTTCCCACCGGTACTTCGAGCTCAATTATTTTTTACGGTGGGTAGGCTGCTAACTTGATCCACCAATCTTCAACCTGAAAGACTAGAATTTTATGTAGGGAATTATTTTCTTAACCGATATGTTCCAGCGTCGCAGACTCGCTTTTCACCCTCTTCCGTCTGTTGCTTAATGTAAACCCATTATATTTTTTTTATTAATTGTTGCTTATTTACAATCTACTCTCACACGAGTAATAAGTAAATTATTTATAATTTATAATTTTATGACATGTAATTGGGGGGATCCGGCCAGCGCCTTACTCCCCGTAAGCTAAACACTAAGTTATTCTGGGTAGTTACACTGGAAGGTCTTGTGGCCAATTTCGTTTTAATCGTCTGGTGATAGTTGGCTGGTTAGAGAGCTGTTCTATGAGCTGGTTTTTATGCCCTGTTAGGTGGTTTGTGTATGTTCGAGCAAGCTTCTGTATCTCTGCGGCTACGTATGGAATTCCTAGGTCTGTGTGAAGGGTTTCGTTAGAGATGTACCATGGGGCGTTGGCTATTTTGCGAAGGATTTTTGATTGACTTCGTACCAGGATCTTTGTGTGGGAGGTTTTAGCGCATCCCCGCAACTGTATACCGTATGTCCAGATGGGTTTTATGATGCTTTTATATAACAGTAGTTTGTTTGACAGTGAGAGTTGGGAGCGTCTGTCAAGGAGCCAGTGCATTTGTTTAATTTTAAGGTCTATTTGTTTTCGTTTGACTTTGATGTGAGTGCTCCAGGTGAGCTTATGGTCTAGGTGTAGTCCAAGATATTTGATGTCCGTCTTTTGAGGTATCGGAGTTTTGTTGATGTTGCTTAGTGGGCTTGCAATACGTTTATTTGTGAAAGTGATTTGCGAGGATTTGTCGCTATTGACTGTAATTCTCAATTTGTTGAACCAGTTTTGCAATATGTCTAAGTGTGTTTGTAGATGGGCTGCTACAGTTATTGGGTTTTCGTCTATTGAGAGGATAGCTGTATCATCGGCGAACATTGCAAGTACAGTATCGTCAGTTGAAGGCGTGTCGGAAGTATATAGGAAATACAGCAGCGGTCCTAGTACGCTACCTTGGGGTACTCCAGATGTATTTTCGTGGTATTCGGAAGTTGTGTTATTTACTTTAACTTGGAAAGTCCTCTGGGTTAGATATGATTTTAGTATGAGGTACAGCTGATTTGGAAAATAGAGTTTTATTTTGTATAATAGACCCGTGTGCCATACTTTGTCGAAAGCCTGTTTTATGTCTAGGCATACAGTTATGCAGACGCGCTTGGTTTCTAGAGTCTCCATAATGCTGTTAACTATTCGGTCCCCTTGGTGGATAGTAGAATGATGCTGCCGGAAGCCAAACTGGTAGTTTGGGAGGATTTTGTGTAGGTCGACAGTTTCATGGATTCTCGTGAAGAGCAGTTTTTCGAATATTTTTGATATGAGTGGTAAAAAGCTGATGGGTCTGTAGGAGGAGGGTTGCGTAGGAGGTTTACCAGGTTTAATAAGGGTAATGATTATAGCAGGTTTCCACTGAGTGGGGAAGTGGCAGAGTCGTAGAATGCTGTTGTAGATGGTTGTAAGTAACACTAGGGTTTTTCTGGGGAGGTTTTGCAATACATCTCCTACGATTAGGTCGTAAACAGGTGCTTTACGTGGGTTTGCTAATTTAATTTGCTGTCTTACTTTGGCTGGTGAGAATGGTCTCAGAGGTAAGGACATTTGGCAGGGGGCGTCAAGGAATACGGAAATGTAGGTGTCATCGTTGTTTCCTACCGGTTGTGGCGATGAGAATACAGTAGCAAGATTGTTTGCGAATGAATCAGCTTTTTCCTTATCTGATCTGGCCCATATATCATCGGACTTTTTGATTGCAGGTATCGGTGCTATTGGCCTTTTAATTTTTTTTGTTGCCTTCCATATCGTATGATCAATAGGTGAAAGATTCGTGATGTAATGCTGAAAGGTGTCGTTCCGGGCTTTTAGTAGTTCAGAGTGGATTTAATGAGTAAGTCTATTATATATGGTCTTGTTTGGCCTTTGTTTAGTTTGTTGCCATTTTTTTCGTGCCTTGCGTTTTTTTGTGACGAGGTGCCTTATATGACGAGGGATATTAATATCTGCTGAGCACGTGTTTGTTTCACTGGGTGTTGCTTGCCATGCCGCATTTTGTATCATTGTATTTAAATATTGGGTTGTTTGTCTAGGTCATAGGCGTCCTTAATTCGGATAGTTAGATTAATCTCGTGATCCAGTGTGTTTTTGAAGAGGTTCCAATTGGTGTTTTTGTTGCAGAGTTTTGGGGATGGTAATAATGGATGTGCTTAAGGTAATTAGAATGGGAGTATGTCTGAGGACAGGTCATAGTTAGATTCCACTTTGGTGTATGTGTCTGATATGACGCGGGAAATAGTGAAGTCTAATAAGTCGGGGATTTTATTTGTATCTGTAGGCCAATAGGTGGGTTCTCCGGTTGATATGTAGTTGCAGTTATGATTTTGTATTGCTCTGAGTAGGTTGCGCCCTTTCGGATTTTTTAGTCTTGAGCCCCAGGTCACATTCTTGGCGTTCCAATCTCATCCAATGAGGAATGTCGCGTCAAGGGATTTTAGCAGATCTGCGTATTCTTCAGTTGAAATAGCATGTCGTGGTGGATTGTATACTGCTGCTATGATCAATGGGTAGGGTAGGACTTGAATCTTTATACTAGAGCTTTGAATTTTGTCGGTTTGAAAGGAGTGGTGGGAGATTGAGTTTTCGATAATTACCGCTGATCCGCCATGTGCTATGCCATCAGGGTGGTAGGAAAGGTATATGGAATAGTGCGGTATTTTTATAACTGTTCTGGCTGTTGCGTGGGTTTCGGAGACGAGTAATACATCTATATCCTGTAATTGCAGAAAACAGTTGATCTCACGTATATGGTTTGATAAGCCATTGGCGTTCCAGAGAGCTATTCGGAGGTGGTTGGCCATTTTTAAGCTAATTTGTTTATGACAGTGGAAAACATGTTTGAAACCATGCTGTTTTGGCTGATAAGCTGAGAAAACATTGCTTTAAATTCCGTTAGGAAGCTAGAGAACAATTGGTTGATGTTATTCTGGTGTTCATTGAAGGTATGAATAGGGGGTCTTCTGTCGGGTGGTTGCAGGGAGAGAGGTCTGTGATAAGGATGATGCATAGCTTCTGGATTTTGTTTGGCGTTTTGTTTAGGAAGTGGTGGAATTGGATATATTTGGTGGTAACTGGTACGTTCTGGATTTGTTTGTGATTCCTCTGAGTGTTGGGTTTTTGGCTCTTTTGATGTCTTGATATACTGAACATCCCTTGTAATTGGCTGGGTGTTGTCCATTACATAAGGCACAAGTGGCTGGAGTATTGGGGTTTTTTTGTAGGACTGGGTTTCGTGGTTACCGCTACATTTGATACAGACAAATGATTTATTACAGTAAGTTTTCGTATGGCCATACTCTTGACAGCGGGTGCACTGAGGTATGGTTTGTGTATTCCTGGGGGTTCAACCGTGATATTCATATTACTTAGATGTTGAACGTTGAAGATGGACTTATTATTTTCTTTAGGTTCTAGGTCTACCATGAACAGTGACAATGGTTGTTTGGTTACTCCGTGACGTATATTAATAATATTGCGTACTGTGTGACCAAGATTCCCAAGTTCTTTTGTTATTTCTGAAACTGGTATGGAGTGGTGAAGATTTCGAATGGCTATCCTGCATGCGCGTTCTTCTTTTAATTGGTAGGTGTGATGAAATATATTTTCATCTTTAAGGTGTTTGGTGAGTTTTCTGTATGAGTCTATTGTGTTGGTGTTTATTTTAATTTTATTATGCGTTGACAAAAATGTTACTAATAAGCTACTAGATAACAACATTAACAACTTAACTTGGACTAGCCATAAATCTGGAAAAGTAGTCAGTTGTTTGGACAATTACTTTACATTATATTGCACGCATTTGTCTGATAATTTAAAATTAATTGAACATGGTACCTTTTAAACAAATTTATGTTTTCTTTAAAACGGTAGATGAGTCAATGAAATTATTGGCCATTTAAGAACGAATTGCGAAATCATTTTATAACTACTGGTGTCTTTAGAAATAGATTCGCTTGGTTATTAAGCTACTTATGTGTTGATGATAATAAAGAACAACTAAAAAAAGTGACAGGGTTTACGATAAACTATAAAAACCACCCTTATAACAATGATTCATACAAGATTTTTCCCTCCTTTCAAAGTTTTAATCAATACACAAATTCATGATAAAGTTTCAGGAAAAAAGTAGGATTTGTCATTATCTACTTAATTAGGTCTTAAGGGGGTATTATAATGTATATAATATATAATATAAAAAAAAATCGATTTTTTATTTGTCATTTTCTTAGAGTTTGGGATCCTAAAAATGTGTCCGTAAAATATTACAATAAGATTCGTCAAATTGACAGAGATATAAAGGTTTATATTTAAATCTGTTCCGGAGGCTATGGTGTATGGTGAAAATTATGTCGTTGAAAAAAAAAAGAATGCATTAGCTACGTACAAAAGCCAAATAAATAACAAAGGTATCGATGGAAAAGGAACAGGAAAATGGACAGAAGCTATTAGAAAATAATTAAGTACGTACTACGGCTTGGCAATACGAAGAAATGCAGAGTCAGTAGAAGAAAACTTTAAACGCGTTTTTCTCGAAACGACATTTTTCAAGTCGGGAGTGTATTTTTCTCACAAACTACTAGGCCAATCGACTTCTAATTTTTTACACATATAGTGTACATGTGCGGCTATAGTTCGAACCTATAACTTTTATATCTGTTTACAATTACTATTTTTTTCGGACTGTGATACGTGAAATTTTTTAGTAAAAATCGGAATATTTTCTTTTGTCATTTTTTTTCAAATTATTTATTAGAGGTTCGAACGATAACCACATGTCTACAGAATAAAATAAAAAAAGAATCGTTTATTTCAGATGACGAGGACGGCGGAAAATCATCACGCCCGATAGAAACGAAATTTAGCGACATGACCTGTGTGTTTATATATATCTCGCACAGTTTGCTATAAAAAGCGATATAAAGATTTTAGGCGTTACTCTCAATATGAATAAATATGAACACGAAACTTGAGATTAGTAGGTTTAAGCGTTTTTGTGCAATTAATTCCCAAAAATTACCTTGAAAACGGGCATCTAGACTATAATACCCTCTTAAAACTAAGCTAAACAGTATGGATCTGATGGATTCGACTAAATTTATGTACGATTATCGCAGCTATGCAGAGAAAATCGGTCATCTACTGAAAAGAATTTAGGTTCTGAAGTAGCATAAATCTTAAGATTTGGTGCGAAGAGTTTTTTCTAAACTAAAATACATAGTAATATTAAATATGATGACAAACGTTTTTGTGTGTCGACTTCTGAATCTCAAAACGGCTGATATTGTTTCAAGACCTATCCTGCTCTTAAAGTATTGGAATGTAATATAGATATAGACAATATTGACAACAAGGGATGTCCGTAAAGTAATAAGATTGATTTTCTTGCTCCAAACAGAAGATATTTAAGCTTAACGGTCGGTGGGAAATGTCAGGTAAACGGTCTAAACCAACTAATTTGTCTTTAAGCCTTCTCAGTGTGCAAATCGCTTGTAAAGTGAACAGATGGTTGAGTGTTAAAATGCATTTTTTAGTTTTAGTGTATTTTTATTTTTTTTTCATTTTAGATTTTAATTTATTTTGCCTATGCAGGACAGGTAACTTTCTTCGTTTATTACTGCAACCGAGGCAAGACAATACAGCAGGCAAAGTACTTAGTTGTCATGCAAGAGGTTCTTCAAAGCTCTTCCTTTTACATTTATTTCATGCATAACATGCCTTTTATGCTGTTTTAAATAGCAGTATTCTAATCTAATGTATGTATGTATGTATGTAATTGGGATATTTCGTTAAAACATAAAAATATGAAAGAAACAGAAAATTAGCTGGTTTGGCAAAAGGTTGGAGTACAAGTAGATAACAAAAAGGATTTAAACGTGGTAAAAAGAGTAGGCAAATATCAAAATGAAAGAACAAGGCCTATTTTAGTTAAATTAAGGACTCAAGGACTACAAAAAGAGTGAGATTCTAACAAAATTCAAAAATCTTAAAAGGAGGGACGTATGACTAGATAAGTACTACCGCAAGAAATAGCTAATACCTAAATTAAGAGCGGTCAGACAGCAAGGTTTGAAAGCATTTGTAAGATACAACAAAACATATGGAGTAACAGATGCGGATCAAAGAGAGAATATGGGTTGGGTAAGAAATGAAAATAAAAGAAATAATAATGACAAGTGCAATGGACAAGATAATAAAAAAAGCAACAAATCCAGTCATAAAAAAGGTTTACACATAGGTACTTGGAATATGTGGTATATTCAAGAAGGAGCAATATTAAATTTGATCAGTGAGATGAATAAACATAATATAGAGATTGCAACAGTATAAGAAACACATTTGGCGGAAATAAACATACAAAAAGTGCTATTTGTAAGTGTTTCAAAGAGCGAAAAAAACATTATTAAAATGTTAAAAAACAGACGGCATTTCTGGATAGGGCACATAATTAGAAACAACGAGTTTGTAATAAATATCATGGAGGAAGTAATACCTGGAAAAAGGCCGGTGCAAGGCCTAGACTACAATATTTAAATCAAGCCATTAAAAACACAGGAACTGCAAGCTATGAAGAAATAAAAATAATGGCTTGCAACATTAGATAGAAGACTGCCAACCAATCTACCAGACAACAAACTAGTGAAAGATGTAGAACGGAGAAACCCAGAAAAAAAGAAAACGGAAAAAAGGTGGTAGACCGAGAAAAAGGTGAAGAAAGATTTAAAGGAAAAGGGAGATGTGAACTGGAGAGTAATTGTGTGTCGATGTTTCTTATCTTTATCTTGATTTCTCATCTTTAAGGAATTAATGGTGGGAACGGAACGAGGACTGGATACTTTTATGCTTACGTCGGAATCTCCCAGACTTTGCCACAAGGACGGTTGAAAAGAGATTCTTTCATTAATCAGGATACAAGAACAAGTGAAAGCAAACGTAATACATTATGTAAATTGCGTCTTAAAGCACTTACTAAAACCTCATTTTATTAACAATTATTTTTTTCTTCTTCTTAGCCCATTTCTGCCATGTTTGAACAAAGGCCTCCTTCATCGATTTCAATTTGGTCTTTTTTGTGCTTTCTTTATCAAGTTTAGCCCAGCTATTTTCTTTAACTCATTGTATCATTTATTCGGCAATCTTTTTATTTCGTTTAAGTTCCTGCGGTTGCCATTGAAGTATCTTTTTGGCCTCTGTTTCCCTCTTTTTGAGCTAAATGGGCTGCCCAACTCTATTTTAGTGTTGCTATATTTCCTGGTATATTCGTGAATTTTGTTTTCTCTCTGATCCACGCATTGGTTTTCTGTCAGTTAAGGAGATACCTAGCATTTTCCGTTCCATACTACGTTGTGTGGTAACTAGCTTTTGTAAGTGAGTCTTTTTTATGTCATAATGGGCATTATGCATTTATTGAAAACCTTTGTTTTTAAATGTTTTAAAAGCTTAGTCTTCCAAAAGCTACCCATGACGAGCGAAATTTTCGTTTTATGTAATGTTACCTGATTTTCTTGATCAAGTCGGATTGTTTGTCCCAAATATAAATATTCAGTTACATTTTCATTATTTATGTCTCCTACTTTTATTTTTCTGTTGTGGTCTTCTTCCATTGGTATCATCGTCTTGTCTACATTAATTTTCAAGTCAATTTTTGCTGCTTTTTTATTCAAATCGTTTGGCATGAAGTTTGAGTTACTTTTGTTATTAGCGATAAGAACGATGTCATCAGCATATCTTAGGCGATTTAACTTTTTACCATTCATGTTAATTTTTAAAGTAAAGAGTTTTGGTGATAGACAGTCGCCTTGACGGACTCCGCGTTGTAAAAAGCTTGGTTTTGTATCTTCATGTAGTCTGTACCTAATTAGCTGTAGCCGTGCTGCTTATGTTTTTACAGTTTTTGAGAGATTCTATTATTGCCCATTTTTCTACCAAATCAGACTTTTTTTGTTGTAGATAAATAATCTCTTGTTCAAATTCTTTTCTAAATTATGACTGAGTTTCTGACCGATATTCGTCTAGTTTAGCAGATAATCTATTGATTAGTCATTAATTTGTATAGCACTGATAGTAAACTTATTGCTTCTATAATTTTTAAGTTGTGAGTTAGTAGAATTACTGTAGAGTTATTCCAGTCTACGGGTACTGTGACTTCGAACAGGCATTTGTTTAATAAACAAATTAATTCCTCTCCATTTTATCAGTTCTACCACAATTCCGTTCTTTACAGGCGATTTATTATTCTTTTTTTATTTCTCCACTTTATGTTCTTCTATGTCTGGTAGTTCTTCAGATCGTACGTTTCTCAGTAAATTCTAATAATTAATTCTATTCTTTACAGTTTTTGATTCATACAGTTCCTTATAGAATTGTTGTCACTTATGTCACTTCTTAAAACGTGGATTTGTTTTTTATCTAGTTTTAGTCTTAATGCTTTCATTGTATCATTTTGTTAAATTGCTTTGTTAATATTTTCTTTTTGTTTTTTGACTCTTATTTTCTTATATTCATTCCACTGTATTCTTTTTATCTTCAGTTGCCAATTGTCCCCTTCCTGCTAGGAGTTGTTTAATTTCAATTAAGGGTTAAAACATGTTAATTAAAAGCTCCTACTCAAGTCCAATAATTATTTTGCCTTTTTTTAAAACATTGATTATTTAAACAATCAAGGATGCGTGGACAACGTTGCAAGATAAATTCTAACTTAATCACAAAGGTATTGGTCGCAATCCTCCGTCCGTAAGGTGTCGTCTGACGTTAGCATCATACAGTTTGACGTTTTTGACAGCACACGTATATTTTGTCATACGAGCGCTATTTGTTTTGTTTTCTTTAAGTTGAAAATTTCCTCTCGGCCAAAAATTGAATTAACTCGGAAACATTTCCGTGCGGTGATTTTTACGACTTTTTATGTGTGCCGATGAACTCATTTCGACTTTTGAAGATGAAGTTCCACACAGAGCCACTGTATATTATTGGTTCAATAAATTTCATCATGGTCGTAGTTTTCTGGTACATGAATTTTAAGAAAGCCGTCCAAAATCGGCTGTGGTAAAGCAAAATTGTCATGTGACATCGTGAAATTCAGGCATTATTAGGCATTAATATGATTAGCCTATATTCGATATTGCGTAAACGTTTAACTATAAAAAAGCTGTGAGTGCGTTAGATTCCGCATAAGTTAACTATCGGTCAAAAAAAGGCTCGTATCGATTGGTCGAAAGAAATGCCCAAGAAATAGAATTTCTTCTTCTTCTTCTTCTACTCTTATATAGGCTATAAGCCTGTTTCTAACTACACATTTCGTGTAGTACTATGAGCCATGTTGGGCGTACCCCGGGCAGGTGGCTAGTCTGACCCGTTAGAAGAAGGAGAATGTACTTTACGACCGCCAAAGGTGTTTGTATGATGGCCGGAGAGCACTCGATGTTTGCCGTTATTTTGACCTGGGAGTCGAACCCAGGGCCCGCCGGGCGTTAGTCTGGCAGGCCGAAGCCTTTACGTCGCGGCCGTCGCGCTCTCAGAAATAGAATTTGAATACTTTAAATATCGTTTCCAACATCGTCGCAGATAACGAATCTTGGATTTATGTGCATAAGTCCGACTATATGGGCCTTCCAAGATGAATCAAAACCAACGTAAGTCCTGTGCCTAAGTACTTAAAAGTAAATGGTCGCCTGTTCTTTGGAAAAACTGGACATGTCGCAATCGTGGTTTCAAAAAATCGTAAAACGGTCAATTCTGAATGGTACGCAACCATTTGTTTGGCAGAAGGCTTCAGAGAAATAAAAAAACTATCGAACGACGCCAGATGATTCTCCACCATAGTAGTGCGACCTCACACACATCGACACAAACAACTGACTTTTTGAACACTAAAAACGTCGAATTGATGAGTTATTCGCCATACAGTCCTAACGATTTCTTTTTGTTTCTACGCGCGAAGAACAAATTGTGTAAACAAGGATTTTGACGACGGAAGAGGCGGTTGATGCGTTCAAAACCTATGTGTTGGAGATACCTGTTCGCTATGAAAAAAATGCTTTGAAAATTGATTCCAGCTGATTCGACAATGTATTGGCCATCGGGAAGAACATTTTGAAAAACAATAAAAAGTTTTCGACAATAAACATTTTTTTGTTTTCGCAATAGATAGATATCAAGCAGCCCACGTATATATAAATGTTGCTTCAGAGTAAGTGCAGCCTGCGAGACATGCATCTAATGACGGAGCCGACATGCTCTGTTTTCTCTGTCGATATTGAGTTAAGAACGGAAGGAAAATTCCGAGAGGGGCCGAATAATTGGCGCGATCGAGCAATATCTTTGTTGGAAGCCTTCAACTAGCCCGACTATTTGGCATCTGCAGGCTTATTTTGATCAAGGAGAATTGGAAACCGGACAAATAATTTAATTCCGTTCACAGTTTGACGCCTAATTACTGGGTGAGTAATTGAAACCCCGCAAACAATTAGACTGTCACTTGTTTTAGTCCGTGGGTGGCGGCGCCGACTCCGGCCGCCGCCAGCGCCGACTCCCTCCGACAAAAAAGCTCCCCCGCCTGTTGTTTGGGCGGCCCGACAATGAGAAATAAATAGCCGCGCGCGCTTGTAGGTTATCCTGATGCTAAATTGTCCAGAATTTGTTTGTGGCGCTGTTTTCTGCCGGCCCTGGGAATTAATTGTTTGGTTTGCGTCCTGCAACGGTTAATTGGTCGGACCGCAATGCACTGCCGCGGCCTCACTTCGCCCAGTGTGAATGTTGCATCAAATAAAATGGGGAATAAGAATTTAGTGTTATTTAGCGTAGTCAACAGAAAATGCAAAATCTCAATTCATCTGTGTAAGCTAATAGGCCTACCACATTTTTATATAAAGATGTTATTTGTCAGAAAACTTTGTGACTAAAAATATAAAAAAGGCAATTTGCTTTGCTATAATACTTTGACGTTGTATTATGTTTAGTGTCTGTGCCTTAACATTTAACTTTTACGTTGAGAAGATTAGAGTTTGTGGGTGGATATATAAAAATATATATACCCTGTGACTGGTTGTCTGATTTGCTTGTGTTGATCTGTATAACATATGTCTAATAAGGTCTGGTTCATAGGCTTCTTTATATGTTATTTAAGTTATGTTTTTCATATTTCTTTCTGTAAGGGTCGTTTAACTGATTTAAGATTTCAGATATGCTGTACAGTCTGTTCAATAATAAAATAACAGCTTTAATCTTAAAAAAAAATTTAGATAACTTTTTCTCTTTTTGAAGTATACATTATGAGCTATTGCGCAATTATCTAATATCTGGATCAATCACTTTGACTACTGATTATAGCTTCACACCTTACTTTAGTGTTTTCTATGAGATTAAAGATCGCCATATCTTCTTAAGTTGAAATGACAGCTAATTCACCGTCTATATCGTTTTTCCTCTGAGCTTTATTTTCATGTACGACCACACATTTTCAATGGGATTTAAATCTAGGGATATTACTAGCCATTCCATCCTAGTGAGGTTATTTTATTGTTTTGGTGCAGTGTATAATTTGCTGCGATGTTTAGAGTTATATGTTCTGGCACTATCCAACTTGTTCTACCAACCAAAAACATTTTCAGTTTACTTCATCAAGCATTTCTGGTAGAAGGTGCACATTTTCTCGGCGTTTAAATTGTCCGTAAGTAAAGGGACGCAATTAAAACCGTGTTTATGGAAGCACCCCCATACATAAACCTTTACAGTGTTTTATTATACATTAAAATTCTAATACTCTTCCCAAATCACGCTATCGATAAGGAAGACCATGCCCCGAAAGAAGATAAAATTGTTCCAGTCTCTATCCAAATTTTGGTTTGCCCACGCTACCGCTATCCCCGTGCTTTTTGCAGTTAATCGAAACTTAAACAAATAGTATTTAGAAGGACTTTAACTTCTTCTTTACGGAGTTTCATTTGGGCACAGTACAGCGAAAGGCCTAGCTTGACTTCAAAGGGACGCAAGATCACTTTGTCCTTCTCCGTTATTGTAACATGGGCAATTCCCCTCTCCAGCATATCGTCTAGATTCCCAACCAGATGCCTCCCACTTCCACATATGCTCTGCTTTGTATGTCAGTTAATCCTTTCGCAGAATTTACCAAAAACGCTGCATTGTATTGCTTCACGAATTTTGCACGCATTATGAAGATAACCAATTCACTGAACTCAACTACATAATGTGCTGGAAAACTATATATTGGGCTAAAGAGTGCCAAATAAAGATTCAAAAGAATTAACATAGATAATGCTGCGATGCGTTTTTAATAAAAAACAAAAAAAAATATTTGGCTTCTTTTTGGTCTTATTACGAGGTGCATTCAAGTTCTAAGGTCGCCATTTTTTTTTGAAAAAGTATTTACCTAAGAAGGTGAAGCTTCTGTTGCTTCTCAACGTAATCTGTACCTAGACATACACATTTTCACAGCGTCGTCGCCATGATTTCATGGCTGCTGAGAACACTTCTTTAGGGGTGTTTTTTGGCCATTGGAAAATCGTTGTATCGGCGGCTTAGTTGGAAAATGAGCGGCCATAGTCTGAAATTTATGGCGGCATAACGTCTCAACATATCCACAATTCCTACTGCCAAGTTTAGAGGCGATATCACGCACACCTAATCGACGGCCTTCTATAACAACTCGCTTTACTCTTTACTGGCTGATCCACACAACTTTCGACATTTTTTAAACTTTTGCTCCCACGAACGTATATTTTTAACGTCCATAACGCCTTCACCGCACGTTTCACTAAATTGGCAATGAACTTCGATGAGAAGAAAATGGATATGTGTGAAACTAAATCGCATTTAAAGTGTACAAACATTTAATGTAATTCCACAGTTATATTGTTGATTCCTAATATTAAATTCATAACTTGTTCTTCACTTTGAGTATTTTCTAGAACTTTACGCTTCGTATTAGGCTATTTCATCAGATTATCTTCCAACTTTAGCGTATTTCTTGTTGCAGCTTGTTTGACTAGGTTCTTGTTATACATTTTTTTTATGATTATTATATTGTTTCTTACCCTTAGCCCACTTTGTAATTGTATGTTAACAAACGCTTTCTCTTATTGCCTATAAAACACGATATCTCTACAATTTTAATGTTGGTATGTTTGTAGCTTTAATTCTTTGTAATATTTTTGTGGCATCTGTTCTGGTTTTAATTGTATATGATAATACAGGCCTCATAAACTTGTATAGTTTTTGATTGCTTTTGTAGTTTCTTTAAATTGCATCTCATTTATTGTCTGATATGTGTAAAGCCTTATTAATTTGTTTATAAGTTTCATATTTTAATGTTCTACTGTTTGTGATTTTGATTCCTAAATAAGTAAATTCCATAACTTGTTCTATCACTTTGCCGTCATTTTCTAATTTACGCTGTAACGGATCTCTGCTAATTATCAAACATTTGGTATTGTTTGTTGCAATTTTTGACAGATACGGGTAAATTAGTTTCTATAGGTTGTTTACTTACCCGCAATTAAAACGGGTCGTTGTAATTGTATGTTAACAGACGCTTTCTCTATGCCTATAAAACACAGGAATATTTATGAATTGAATTCGATGGCTTTTTCTATTACTTGCTGTATAATGAAGATAGCATTGATGCACGGTTTCTCTGCACAATAACCTAGTTGCTCATAAAAAAGTATAGTTTTGTGGTAGTTGTTTTTCGTTTTCTTTAAATTGGGAGTTTTTCATTTCGTCATTTACAATTTTTTAATGTTTCTAGAATGTTTATAATTTCTTCTTTATTTACTTCTATATTTATCTTAATGTTACTTATCGTTTTAGGTGTTTCGTCCTTCTGCTCTATATCATAAACACGCGTGAAGTAATTTATCCATAGTTCTTTGTTGATCTTCGAGGATAATATACCCTTGTATTTTCTTTTTTTGACTTTTTATTAGTCGCTAAATTTATATTTGTCTATATGAACCTCTTTGTAGGTTATCGTTATATACTTCCCAGTAACGTACCTTATTTTATCAATATCATTACGATCATTCTTACCGTTTTGTATTCTTGATGAATATTTTAGGTCTGAGGTTATTTCTTGCTAGCTCTTTTTTTTTGGCAAAACCCGAGAGTTTTTATATTTATTTGTTATCTTTTGTTTACTCTTCTTTTTCCCAATGCGTTGGTTGTTGCTTTTATAATATTTGTTTTTAATTTTTTCCAGTTTAATCTATATCACCGTTGGTGTCAATGCTATTCTCTTCTGTATATTATTTTATTCTTTTTTGGTATACATATTTAATGCTGTCATCTTACAGTAGTTTATCCTTTACTTGTTCTTGTTTTTTTGGGATTTTTCATCTGTGTCATCAGTTTGCACAGCAGTAGACTATGGTCCAATTGTATATTGTTGAATTCAGGGCTCTTAGATATAGTATTTGTAAAGGGTGTATATGTCGGTTTGATGTTTTATAATCGGAGGTAGTTTTTGGCCCATTATATTTTGATAGCCGCGTGGTTGAGGCATGTAGTTGCGATGCAGATGAACCCGGCTTCATTCCCCGAGCTCTGTGATGCCTACTCAGTTACTAAAAATAAATGATTACCTGCGTTCACTTCGAACAAGGGGTAATAATGGTGGTTGTTTAGGCGCTCCACACGATCGGACAGAGAGAGCGAACATATGAGAGCCTGACTCTTTCAGTTTGCAAGCCGAGCTCTTACACGGGGCGTTAGAGTCATGCCATTACTATTTTGATACGTATATTTCTGTTAAGTTTTATGTTCAGAGTAAGTATTGTTCTTCCTCAAATTGTTATTAGCATAGAACAAATAGTTCCCTATTATTATTCTCAATTTTGTTATTAAATTTTTTTATTCCGTAGATAACCTAATTCCGAGCATTAATAATAATAATGGTAAGGCTCTACGCCCCGCGTGGCAGCACAGCCTGCGAACTGAGAGGTTAAGGCTCTCATACGTTCGCTCTCTCTGCCCGGTCGTCGCGCACCATCTCTGATGCGGGGCGATGTGGCAAGCACCGCGCCTGAGACGACCGCCATTATTATTTTTAGTGACTGAGTAGGCCACCCGCCAGGCTTCAGAGAGCACCGGGAATTGAACCCGGGTCCGTCAGCATCGCAGCCCGTCCCTCAACCACGGGACCACGCTGGCTAATTCCGTGCATTAAAGTCTCCTAAAACAAGAAAAAACTGACGGTGTTTTTGTTATAGAGTCGTTTAAGTCTTCATAAAGCTGAATATTTTCTTCTCTCGGTATACTGTCCTCTGGGGCGTATACGCTAATTGTACTTGAATGGAAATGTGTTGTTCGTAAGATGATTAGCAGTATTCGTTTAGTGCTCTATTTTGCCCATTATACTTTTGTATTTTCTGACTGTTAAAATATGTACTCCTACTTTATCGACTGCACTATATATTAAGGTATAATCCATGTAAGGTACTACTTCTCTTCCTTATCTTTTTATCGCTGATAGAAAACATACCTCTGTTTTTTCTCTTTTAACTATTATCATCTACTGTCCTTTTTGGTACTAAGATTAATATTTTTACATCTAATTCTAATAAAGTTAATCAACTTGTGACCAGCCTATATCCAAGGCTTATGTTTAGTACTAGCTCTCCTAGCAAACCTCTTTTTTTCATTCGGGATTGGAACCGACAACATCAACCTTTAAGCTACTCAACCCATCCAAAGGCTGACTCAGACGGAGTACTTGGATTAAAAAAAATAATTTGTTGTTTTCATACAACTTTCATCAAATTGCGACATACAAATCTTATTTGAGAGATATTTTAACAGAGCATGTTTAAAATTATACCTCAATATAAATAAAGTACTGATTAAAAATTATATTTTTTACACGTACAAAGCCGACTTCTCTTTCCAACCCCTTTTAGGTCGATTCGTTGACAATGACTGGGATATGAGTGATGATGAAGTGTTCCTAATTTATTTTCTAATAAGCAGTTCCAAAATACTACTCTAAAAAAGTACTTTTTTAATTTTATCTGTTGCCAAGCTAGTAAACATTAATTTGTTATATATAACATACATGAAGGAAATACATGAAGAAATATAAATTAAATTATGACATTGTAAACCGCAATAATGGCCATGACGAGAGGTTAGTTGATAATAATTTAATCGTCTACTCGGTCTATGGATATTATGTTCTATAATAATTCGCGTTTGAGCTTGGCGCGCATGTTTATTTTAAAAAGCTCATAATAGACTGCGCCACTACACGCACTTAAGTTTATAATAAACTTCTTCGCACATTTTTGATGAAGGGGTCGATTGAGGAGGATTGTGAACATTGTGAACAAGGCGGGTTCACAACATTTGTTAGCACCTCATTTTAAAAATATTGTATCTTCAGTATATTTGTTTTTGAGATATTAGACCAAATTGGAGATGCACATAAAGCAAGAGATTGTAGCAAGGTCTTGTACAGCAAAACTACGCATCAAGTTTTTAGGGTAGATCTTCGATTTATTAGCGGAGGTAGTTGTCTTAGCCCATTGTAGCTCTGGGTTTTTGATTTACATGTTTCCAGCTTAATCAGGTATCTGAAGATATCTAGATATAAAGCCACGTCATACGAACAAACGTACAAATGGTGCAACAACAATGAGCGGAAGAACAGTGTGAAAAAACAGAACAATTGCACGATCTTCATGATTTATTTCATTTTTATAAAGAGATCAAAACGACCACATATAATTTTAGAAAAACTTCATTAACATGTCGCAAAAGAAGAGCAGAAAAGAGAACTGAGGAACGTTTCTCTCACACGACTCTTTTTATGGTTTCAGTTCATAAATTCTCTAAATTGCGTACGAATTTGCTGTAGTATATAATACAAAACCAAGATTCGGTGTTTATACTAAACTGAATTAAAAAGGCTAGTTGTTGGAATTCTTGAAAATTAAATAAAGGACAATATACCAGAGCACACAGGGACAACAAATTAATAAACTTTATGCACTAACATTTCAAGATAACCTGCTGCAAGAAAAATTTTGACTTCTAAGATAAGTGTAAATAAACTGGTTCAGCTGTAAAGATATGAGAACAAATTAGTGGAAAGCGAGGTAGATCTAAAGCGCGGATAATAAATTTTGTCTTATAGGTAGAGACTCTGGAAAAGTACCATTGGCACTGCTGCATTCGTTATAAAAAATGGGTTCATAAACATTTTTTTCGTCTAGCTCAAAAGTTTGCATTTGCCATTTCACCTAAGCTTGTGTGTAACAAGAAAATTTTGGATAAAATAATCTTGATTAATTTTCTTGTTTATGGTAATAAGGCTACGTATAAGACTATATTATCCAGAAAAATATGACTATGAAACGCTAGTATGGCCGTGCGGTTAAAGCGCTTCGCTGTGGTGTGCATGGACTCTGGTTCCATTTCCGAAGCTCCCTAATGCCTGATGGATGCTTACTTAGTCACTAAAAATAATTGAGTACCTGCGCTCGCTCGAGCAAGGAGTAATAATGCGATTGTTTTCAATCTTACTTGATTAGTGTTCAGGGATGGTTTAAGAAAGCGCAAAGTTAATGGTAGTAAATACATATAATAGACTACCCCCAAAGGTAGTTGTTCGTCCGCAGCAACGAACAATCAAGTTTCACAAGCTGATTTTACTCGATATCTCCTCGAGTACTCTATTCCTTAATCAACATGGTAAAATATCTCGCTATGTTAATAGCATCGTAATAACAAATCTGGATTTATTTTTATGGCGTAACCACTAAGGCCAAAAACAAAGTTTTCCAATAATAGCCTTGAAATGAAGAGTATGCCTAAATTTCTAATAAAACATAAAATATCTGATTCGACTACAGGTTTCTAAAGATGGAGAAGTGAATAAACTGCAAGGAAAAATATTTTAAAAGACTATAAAAGCTCAAACTTGCACCTCAAAACTTTCTTACTATTCTATGGTAAAATAAAGAAAAACTTTAAGGAATGTAAGTATCATCAATATTGCTGTAGACATAGAAAAATGGTAATTAGCAAAACCTAACGACATTTTTAACAAAGACTAACATTATTTCCAACTCTACCTATAATCTGAATTAAGGCAAAAATTAAAACTATGGAGTTTGTGTTTATAAGACGCAGATACACTGTCTGATAGTACCCTTTGAAATATTTTAAGTGCAAGACAAAATTAAACTATAAATTTAAAAAAATAATCGCTAAGGATAGCGGCATAGAGTGCTTCAACTCTGATGGTTACTGAGCAGTTGCGTTAGTTGTGATATCATTTACCTTTTTTTGCCCGCCTAAAATGTAACTTGCATGTATGTAACTACTCGTAATAGTAAATAATTGTAATCATTCCTTATCATTAATAAACTGTGCTTATTATTAAACACTTTGATAATTACGTTACTATTTGATCTATAATTATATAGTATTAAGGGGTAGTTTGCTAGAGAAGTTCAGTTGGTTGTATCTATAGCCGGAGTAGAAGAACTGGTCGCGCAAATAAAATCCGCCGGCGTCAAGATAGAAGTGGAAATTGTAACCAAGGTGCTTGGCTTGGCGAGTATACGACAGTTATTGCAAACCAAAAAAAAATATATCATGCTGAAACTTACCGCTAGCTTCACAAAGTATGAGCTCAGACTCAATGCTGGCGTGGACAGTTGACATGTGCGTTGGCAGCTCTGAAGATAAAGATGAGTCCCGCGCTCTAAAAAAATAAAAAATTCAAGAATAAATTTAAATGCTTTAATTACGGTGAAATCGAAAAGTGCAAGTGTCAAAAGACGAAAAGGACAAGAAGAAAGCCAGCACTAGAAGTGGATCGGAACATGAATACAAAAGAGACGCATGCGTTGGTACTAAGCCAACACTTGATCAGTAGTTCAGACGACACTGGCACCAACATATGTACATACGACAGGCGAAAGTAATTTCCTCAAAACCTTCACCTCTGCCATTGCAAGCGCGGACGCATTTAGGTTTCGCAATGAAGAGACATTGGACGCGCATGGCAAGGAAACGATATAACTAGAGTTTAGGCTATCAACCAGCGTTATAAAATTGACCATGGTGGATGTATTATCTAGTAGGAATAAACAGATATTTATTTTCTGTTGGGTTTACATGCGATCATGGTTAACCAAAAAGACAATTGATTTGAAATGGAATTGTCAATTGAATATGCGTGAATGAGCGAAAACTTAGCAAGCGTCGCACAGTATACATATTTTAAAAAATAAAATAAACTTTGTCGTCACCATTGTCAATGGTTTACTCAAAGAGCTGAATATTGATAGCATTAAACTGAAGATTCTCCTTTGGGAAAGCATGCATGCAACACACTTAAGTCAACTAAAAGGTGTCATCGCCAGCGTGATCGCAATACTTCATCACATTTACAAACGACTATTGTGGACATGTTTCTCTTCTCCGTTATACTTGGTGGGATTGGGTTTTTGATGACATTTTTGCTGTTCTGTCTCTCATGAGTAGTTTGGTTCGTTCTAAAGTCTGTCGCAGTGTTTCTGGGTCTTCATCAGAGCCTTTTTTCTTCAGATCTCATACCATATATTTGTTTGGGATATCTGGTGTCGGTTATTCTATCGAGGTGTCCATAGCATTGGAGTTGTTTTATTTTAACTGTTTTTGCTAGTCGTTTTAGATCCAGTTCATCTCGAATAATTCTATTTTTGACTTTGACTGTTATCGTTTTTCCAACCACCTTATTAAGACATCTCATTTTAGATGCTGCTAAGTTTGATTTATAACTTCGTAGTATTATCCAAGACTCTTCGTTGGTATGAATTTGGTTTTATACAAATGCATTTTTGCTTTAGTGCTTAGTTTTTTCATCACCTGTGTTGTTTATTTGGCAATAGATACTATTTGTCTTATTTATTATAATTTTTATTTCTTTATGTATTCTCCCATCTTTACTTGTTATGATTTCTAGATATTCCAGTTGTTGGACGTTTCATAGCTGTTTTCTATTTATTTAGATCCGCTAAATTTCAAGCCTGTAGTTCTAATTTTACCCAAGATACGGGGGTCACAAAGTCACATGTATGATTAGCTTCGTTTTTAAAAGTTGCCTTTTTGGATTTTACATGCGTCTTATTTATCTTGAACAAAGGGCAAAAAAGTAAACGGGCCAATTTAGCAACTTTTGACGGTGGGTTCTTATATCTTAGAGTGACAAGATCTCATTATACAAATTTTGTTCATATCGGTGAGCATCGACTGGGATACATTCTTTGTAAGATGAGCCAAATTCAACAAGAGTCATTTGCACTCAAAGAATTATGAAGTAAATTATTGCCTGTTTTTTTTGTTAAAACCATTTTTTGCCAGAAGTCTTCGGAGAAATAAAAAAAACCAACGCGCGACGCAGGATCATTTTATACCATGGCAATGCGATATTACACACATCGATGCAAATAACTGGCTTTTTGAGTAACCAAAACTTCGAATTGATTGATCATCTGCCGTTAAATCTTGATTTGGCCTTAACTATTTCTTTTGGTTTTCACACGTGAAGAAAAAACTGCGTGGACAACGATTTTCGACGTCGAAAGAGGCGATTGATGAGTTTAAAACCTGTTTTAGAGATGCTCTAAAAACTTTTTCCAACGCACGCAACAATATATTGACTGACAAGGATAATATTTCGAAAAATAATTAAAGTATTAAACGTTTATTTTTGTTAGTTCTTCGCAAAAAATATTGCACCTTTCTTCTTCTTCTATTTGTTCCAGACTCGCAGTTGTTCTCTCCAGGTGTGCTTGCCATATTGCGTCTCATATTAGAGATTGTGTGTGACGCTCGAGTAACGAGGGCGAACATATCAGAGTCTTAATCTTTCAGTTCTCGGGGCTTGCACTCATACGAGGTGTATAGTCTTACCATTTAATGTATCCGTTTTTTTTTAAATTTAAATAATGCTACAATCTAGTCTTAGACTAATAAGTAACTTATTTCTAATCCTACTTTACTAAAAATCTTAGTTACTAAGAGTCACCCATTGCTGTCTTCTTAGCCAAGTCTAACTTCTAAAGCACTTTTTTCACGCACTTAATACAATTCTCTGCTTTAACACTAACAATTTACTGCACTACACTAACTCATTTAGTCCTCTTGAGTCTTCTTAGCTGATTTGCATTATCCAGTAACTGGATGGCCTCGATGTTTCCATGTTGTAGAAGTCGTTCTTTATGGCTTCTTGCATATTTTTGGATCTCTTTTTCCACATATTCTACACCAAGGTCCCTATGGAGATCTTCATTCCTAATATACCAAGGCGCATTAACTATATTTCTTAAAATCTTGTTTTGGAACGTTTGTATAGTCTTGATATTTGTTTTTGCGGTACAACCCCAAAGCTGTGATCCATATGTCCACACGGGTTTTAAGATTTGCTTATACAACAGTAGTTTATTGTGTATTGACAGAGCTGAGTTTCTTCCCAGAAGCCAATACATTTTTTTATATTTGATGTTTAGCTCTTCTTTTTTCTTCTTCACATGCGCTTTCCAGCGAAGTTTCGTATCTAACGTGAAACCGAGGTACTTTGCTGTATTAGCATACAGAGCCGTTTGTCTATTTACATTTATTGGTACGTGTTCTATCCTTTTATTTGTAAAATCTATGTGCACTGATTTACCTTCGTTAAGTTTGATTTTCCACTTCTTGGTCCATTTCTGAAACTTAGTGATGGCTCCAGAACACTGCCTTGCGGTGCTCCAGCTTTAATTTCTTTGAGTTCAGAATAGTCGTCCTCTTGCTTGATTCTATAGAATCTATTTGTTAGATAGGATTTTAATATATCCGAATATTGTTTAGGTAGGATAGATTTTAATTTCCACTGCAAGCCTTCGTGCCACACCCTATCAAAGGCTTGCGCGACATCCAAGAAGACTGCAGAGCATACTTTTTTCTTCTAGTGCTTTTTCTATGATATTAGTAATTCTATGGACCTGGTCCACCGTTGAATGCCCACATCTGAACCCAAACTGGTGGTTTGGGATCGGTTTCCTTCTCTTTATAATCAGCTACATTCTCTTGAGTAGCAATTTCTCCTTTATTTTATCCTTTAACTCCTTGTTAGAAGTATTTTTTGAGTGGGCCCAATTTTTTGCCAGCGCTTTTAGTTTTTTCCATTCATTCGTTGTTGTCTTGGCTTCACTGGTGATTGTTCTTCTCCACGTGGTTTTTAGTCGGTTTGTTCTTCATGATTCCTGCGGATTCCAGTGCAAGGTTGTTTTTGTTATGTTGTCTTCTCCGCGGAGTGTATCCTATCTAGTTTTTTTTGTTTGTTTGTATATGTACTGGTTTTTTATCGAATACCCAGAATACGTCTCAAGCATCTGTTTATAAAGGTCTGTATTTTATTGCAACTTTGAAACTTAGCCAGGATTCACACCTGTGGAGAAAAAATAATTTAATTCGGAGTTTGGTTTTCCTGGAGTACTGAGTAAAATTCGGCACCAGAGCTAATGTTTTAAATACTCTTTTAGCTTTATTTATTCGGGTCTCTATATCTTCTTTGCATCCACCAGTTGGTGTTACCATAGAGCCTAGATAACGAAACTTATCTTTCACATTTAGTGTTTTATCGTCAATAACTAATTTCTCATTTGATATTCTTTCATATCTCTCATATCCACTCTTGTATTTGTATTTATTGTCAGTTCTCTGCTTTAGATTTTAGTTTTTCCAGATTTTTAAAAATTGTGGAATGAAATGGTTGTTGGAAACTTTAAGAATGGCATGGAGAACGGAGAGAATACCAAAAGACTGGAAAAGGAATATTATCATGTCTATTTATAAAAAAGGGGATGATTCTATATGCAATAATTATAGAGGAATCTATCTTGCAACAACATTTAAAATTTACAAAAGAACATTAGAAACAAAACTAAGAGCACTGATAGAACCGAAATTAGAAGAAGGCGCAGGGCGCATATAGAAAAGACAGGCAAACAACAGACAATATCTTTGTTCTGAAAAAGGTTATCGAGGGAATGATTGAATCAAACAAAAAACTTTGGTTATGCTTTACAGATATCAAAGCAGACATTGATTCTATAGCTAAGAATATAATATGGAAAAGCCTAAAAAGCTACAGATATCAGAAATTCTAATAAGAAGAAATTGAGAGTGTATACAAGAATGTCACCGCACACATATACGGGGCTATTTAAAAATAATTCGAAATTTACAGAGATAAAACAGGGCGATTTCAACGTAATAATGGACAGAATAAGAAACAAAGGAAGAGGAAAATATGATTGCACGTAAAGGAATACATATGGAAGCAGTAACGACTCTTGACTATCTGGGTACTAGAATTACAATGATGGAAAAATAGAAAAGGAAATTGCCAATAGAACAAAAAAGAAAATAAGATATAGTATGTGCTGATAAAAACAAATTTTGAAAAAAAAGCTCATTAAAAAAGAAACTAAAATACACGTTTATAAAGCAACTGTAGTTCCAACTTTAACATATTCTAGCAAAGCTTGGACGAGAATAAAAGAAGCATAAGAGTACAATCACAGCAATGGAAATGAAAATACTTAGGAAAATAGCGGGAGTGACAAAATTAGATAAAATAAAAAATACGAAAATAAGCTGAAGCACTATATAGACAAACAATTGAATTAGTTTGGCCATGTCGGAGAATGAAAGAAGAGAGACTTTCCAGAAAAGTAATGGAAGTAAAAGATATAGTCAAAAAGAAAGAGAAAAAGGGGAGACCAAGGAAGGCATGGATCCAGCAGACAGTGGCAATCGGAAAAAACAAAGGAAAGACTTTGACATAAATAAAGCAAGAGACTCAAGACCGTAAAGCATGGAAGAAGTGGACGAGCAGTTCAACAACAGTTCTTTCCGACGCTCTGTAAAAGATATAATAATCATGAAGAAGAAGAAGAAAGATTTTTGTGTAAATGAATTCCGTTTGTGACATTTCTGATATCGTCCATTACCAAAATGAAAAGTGTAGAAGATAGTAAGCATCCCCTATCATGTTTAACTCTGCAATTATACGGTTCGTAAAGTTGTTTAATTAATCGTAATTTGAATATTTAAGTTGAGATATTATCGATTTTTAGTTTTTATTTCCTTTATACTGTTCTTTATTCTAATTGTAAGTCGTTTATCTTCTTTATTGTTATCATTTTCAATACTAATATCGTTATTTTCAACATATTCTTCGTTGTTTCCGTTTCTAACAGGGTTAAGTCATTGTGTAAAATGTTCATACCTTGCAAGTTGATCTTCTGCAGTTACCTTCTTTACTTTTAAAAGGTTGTCTCTTTTGTATATTTCTATTAGTAGATTGATAGATCTATCTACCAAACCAAAATATTGTTATTATGTATTACCTTTATTATCATCATATTCTTCCGCTCTACGCTTTTTGCTTATGTAATATTTTACTTTATTCTATTTATTTCTACTAAATTAAGATTTACTTAGTCTAAAGATGGATAAGGAAAGACTTGCACGACGATTCGTCATGCTGCTGAATATCTTATGATTCAGCCAGTGCATCGAACAGACACTCATCAGCATTGGCTGTTGCATTTTACGGCGTAATCAAGTTGTATGCTTGCTTTATGTTCCGTGACAATTAATGCAAACGGTATGAAAATGGGTTATGCTGGAACCTAATGGGACTTCCGAAGTGTTCGTCGCTCGGATGCAAATATCAATTTCTTTCCGCTCAATTGAGCTAATGTAATTAAAAAGCGTTCGCACGCGTCGCCGCCGCCGGCACGCGTTTATTGGGGCCGCCGCCGCGCGCAGCCGGGAGACTCATTATGGAAGCGTGCATTAGTCTCGATTAGCGGGGCGGTCATCTTTAAAATCCGAAATGTGTGCTCGTGCAGTCGGGCCGGACACGGCAAATATACAGGCATATTAACGCATGTTGCACACCATCATGAGCACTTAAACTAAATCACGTTTAACACACAATGCATTATTCATAGGCGCCGCCGTCCGGCGACGGATTACCCCGTGCCAGGGCTGCCCAAAAGTTGCGCGCCCCGGCCCCGGCGCCCCGGGAGGCCGCGCGTGGCCGCCGGGCACCTTATGCTTAATTTATTAATGCAAACGAGCTGTCGAAGCGAAGAAGGCGCGCCGATCCGTTCTTGTGCAGCGACGAATTGTCCGTCACGCTCCGCTGGCTGCCGCCGGCGTCGCATCGGCTGCGTCACGGCCGGTTTTAATTTAAATACAAATTTGCAAATTAAGTGTTAAATTGTGACGCCATCGACAGTGCTGCGAGTGAAATGGCCCGGAAAATATCGTTATGACTTCATGAACTCAAATGCCGCCGCCCGCTTGCGAGCGCCGACTCGTTAGATAACTTGGCCGCCATCAGAGGCAAGTACGACCCCTGAAAATATTAACTTCAACATTGTTAACTGTCAGGGCATCGGCGAAATGCAATTTGACTGCGGTAGAGCAGCGTGATCGACTGTTAATAATCGAACGGTTATGGAACGACAGGAATCTGTGCCCTTCTCTTGTGGTACATAGTTGACCTTAACGTTTTCCGTGACGCTTTTTCAATAGAAATTGCTTTTCAGTTGTCTTTTTGTTTAGATTTTTTGTTATTAACATTGTTGTTTTGCTTGTTAACATAACAATAAGGTATTCTACTATTTGGTTTTTTTATTTGTTATTACAGTTATTATATGTTGATCTAGTAGATAACTGCACATGTCAGGTATACTCACAGGAGTAAGTGCAACCCCTGTTTCTGATTAAAATAATATAGCCTAATATAAAAATATTATTGTTCTGAGTAACTCAACTTTATCCATACTAAACTACTGAATTTAGAAATATCAACATTTGTAGGTGTGTTGCCTAATGGCGCACACCTCTTCCCTCCAAGGCAGGGTTTTGAGAACTGCTGATTGCAAGACGTTTTGGTATGTAGACTGTTCATTAACGTCTATATAACTTGTTTCACTATTTATAAATTTTCAACCACCGACAGGCTAAAACTGATAAAAAACTTTAAAAAGGCTGAGTTTTAAATTTCTAAATGAAAAAGTATTGTAAGGGTTAAACTGAAATTTTATTTCTGTCTCTAAAATGCTAATTTTTATTACTTAAACTCTATAGTGACAAAATTTTCATCGGCCTTCCTTCAAATTTTTGCTTGTTCGGGACGTTATTAAAAAATTAAATACAAAACAGTTGATTTATTAGAAGAAACATTTATTTTATTTTTAATTTTTGCTATATACATACACTTCAATACAATGCTTACATCCTCCAACGTCGTCAGTCTGACGACTGATTTCTCTTGAGGTTTTTACGGATATTTTTCTTTCTATTATAATTTTTAGCGACAGTTTTATTATGTCATTTGTCATACACTGTTTCTTATGTTGCATTTTCTTTATACCAAAGATGTTTTTCGCACTTTTTATTATGCCTTGTTCTATTTTGTTTCAACTACTTTCTATGTTATCACATGGGTTGCTTAATTTATTTACTTCTTTTTTAATGTTCTTTTGTAAAGTCTTGTTCCATCTTTTAGTTTTCTAGGTTTACACTGTGTTTTCTTTACTTTTCAATTTCTTTTGATTTATGCTAGATCTCATATATCTATCTCTCTATATGATAATCACTGTCAATATCTGGTCCTGAGTAGCTTCTTGCATCTTTTATTTGGTTTTTGAATTTCTGTCTGACTTGGTTGTGCTTAGTAGCTTCAGACATATTCCAAGTATATCTTCTTCTTCTGTGGTGTTGGAATAATGTGTTTGTAATTATCAGTTTATGTTTAGCACAAAACTCAATTAGGAGTTCTTCACGCACATTGTTTTTCCTAACGCGTGTCGTCCCATTATATTTTGTGCTTCTTTCTCCCCACTGCGGCGTTCCCGTCACCCATTATTATTATATCTTTGTCTCCTTTCATGTATTTAATGAGCTTGTCAATATCTTCATACATTGCTTCTATTTCGTCTTCATCATGGGTTGACATTCGCATGTGTACTTGCATTATTTTTGTGTTTTTAAAGATACCTTCATCGGTCTTCCATCGTATTGTGTGTATTCTATTACTTGTCTTCCTAGGTCTCTGTTCAAAATTATATCAACCCTGCCGTTCAATTTATCTTGGCCTGCGAGTTAATTATCCTGTAACGACCTGACCAAAAGTCTTGTTGTTGCGGCTATCTCATTTCACTAATATCCAGTATTTCTATTTGGTTCCTTTTTATTGATTACTTTAAGTTCTTTAATTTACCACATTTTAGTAGCGTTCTTACATTTCAGTACGCGATTTTCTCACCTAGCCTTCTTGAGTTTTCCCACCCTGGAAATCCAACTGGCGGACTATTTTACTTTCGTATACCCATTTAACTTTTGAAGGCCTAAAATATGTACTGCGTTTCTTCTTCTTCTTCTTAGCCCTCTTTACATCCAGTGTCGGAAATAGTCCTCCTCTCTCATGAGAGGGGGGATTGGCATTAAAACGCCACGCTTGCTCTGAGAAAATAGACTGCGTTACTAGGGAATATTAATTAATTTGACGAAGTGGTTTCCCGTTTCCTTCTTTGTTGGTGTTAATTTATTTTTGTCCATGTACGAAAGCTGATAACATTTTCTTTATCAGGTTTATATACATTCACAAACACATGTCAATTTTATATAAAAACTTTTATTTAAAAAATATTTCTTTTTCCGGCTTCAGAATTAGCAAACCGGTACTATGCCATCAAAATTCACTCTCAATAAATAAAAATTTTAACGTTTATCTGAAAAATGTTTTTACTTTTTCAAGAGCTGAAGAGGATCGTTCTTCGGTGCAGTTAGCAACTGCCATACTTAGAAAAATTCTTAGAACGAAGGCAACATAGGGAAAAGCAGCCATACCATGACCTCAATAATGCTAAGAGTCTTTATAATTTCATGTTTTTGGTTTGATATTGTTATCTTCTTTGTCCATATTTTTATTAATAGTTAAAGGTGCTGTTAAATACATATATTCTTCAAGGTATGTTTTATATAAATCTGAAGCATTCTTTTCCAATAATTGATTTATCCTTTACCATATTTGGCCATTTTTCATTTGAGTGGCTTCTCGTACAAATCCAAAATCCTTATGTACTTCTATATAAATTATCTTTTTTGCACTAAATTAAGCTTCTGACAATCAGTTGCAGCATAGTATGTTTCTGTCACAAAAGTTTATGGTCCAGAAAAATTGTAATTTTTATTTGTGGTTTCACCAAATAAACTTTTGGCTTCCTCTTCCTTGTAATGTATGTTTTGTAGATGTTAGTTTTACATATCAATTTTGCTTTATTTTTTAGCTTTTAAAGCTTGTCTTCGTTTCAAAGAATGCCTATGAAAGCTTCTGCAGTACTGTATAGAGTAATGACCTTTGAGCATCTGTATTTTAGTCTCTCATTTACTTTTCCAGACCTTACAAAAACATTGTTGCTGTATATCGTGCATCTTTAGTTTGACCACTATAATGGATAATGCGTGTTAGATTGGTATCAGCACGGACATTTCATCGGGTTGTCGACAAATTTTTTAAAACTAAGGAGTCCTTTTTAAGGCGGGACTGCAAATTGTTTTATCTTTTGGTTACATAACTAAAAAAGCTATAAATTTATTATTCTAAAAAAAAATCAACAGAGCGCGGATAACTAGTTATAAAGGGCAGCCCGCCCAAGAGATTTACTTCTGATGATTTTTGTAGTACCCAGAGATTGCTGGTATTGCAGTAGTTCTATTATTTACAGTTATTTAGATCCAGCCCTAGAAAATTTACGGTTTAAAAAATCGTTCAACAGCAAATTCCGTAGGTTCCGCAAATGTTAGTTGGTCTATGTGCGACATATTTGGCGTTGACCCCATAATTATGGAATAATACTTGGCATTTATAATGTTTTGGATAACCTTTGCCTTAATTTGGTTTGCTAACGGTATAATGAACTTATTAACAGAGTACTTAATAAGTATAAATGAACAGCTCTTCATTTATTTTTAAATTTTGTTACATGTTTAACCATAAAAGGATCTAATTTTGAAATCAGTTCTACACAACCAAGAAAGTTGTAATTTCTTACAGAGCCCAACATTTCATTATCATCACGAATTGGTAGAAAAGCTAAAAACTTCATAACTTCAACAACTCTTAAGAAAACATTTCGCCAATATAAAGCTGCTTTTGTTGTACTATTCTGCTATTTCACATTCCACTCTTTGTGAAACTAGACTTCTACTAATAAATATTTAAATTCACTTTTTGTGTTTAGAGATATTGTTATAATTGTTTATTATATAGTTATTTTATCAGCCATCAAACTCTTCAGTTACTAAGAACGTCGTTCTTCCTTAGAGTTTGCTTAGCGTACAAAATGCTCGCTCAGTTGAAATTGAATAAACGAACAAAGTTCTCTTGATGCGTTTTATGTGGCGTACTGTCTTTTAGATCTTTGTAAAGTCGGAATATAAATATTGCTTTGTCGAATGCCATTGTAGGCCATCAAGTCACAAAATTCACCATTTGTGCACCACACTGTCGGGTCATCGAGCGATATAATTGAGTCTGCCTCTTTAATAGTATATTCAGGGTTGTAAAACCTTTTGCAACTGTACTATAATTCGGACTTGTCGCTAAACACTACGTGTAAAAAAGCAACTAGTTTTGTTATTTTCTCAATCACAGCTTCATGCCATTCTAGATGCTCTTTGGAGCGTTTTTTGAATTCTGCTCCACTTGTTTTTGTTTACACAAAAGCGGGCGGCAATCGGTCGTTTTGGAAAGTTTCAGAATAATTTCTTTGTAATATGTTATTTTTGTTACAATATAAATTTTTTTAAAAATGTATTATACGTCGATGAACGATAAATATACGATTTCAAAGTTTTTTAAAGCTTCTCTGATTCAGCTCACTTTTTCGTTTACTGTACTCGAAATTTTGCGCTTTCTTCCTCAAATCCCAGAGATCTGGACTGCAGCTTACTCAGTCTATAGCTATTCGCCCTGGGCATGCGGCATGTTACTGCATGCGAAACGGAACTAGCTTTCCAGTTCCGTGTTTAACTATTGTTAAAGAGGTTACAGCAAAAATAGGAAGATGCCCCCTGCCCCCAATTAAAAAAAGACATCTTTGTTGTCATTCATTGTTCAAATTTTCCTCGCTCTGTTTATCCTAGAAAAAGGGTGAAGTAGGGGTAAGATGTTACGAATCAGAATGTCAATACATGTGCCATATCATTGTACTTTCTATACCTGCATGTATCTTCCGTCGATCACTGGTGGTCGATTGTTGGAGTCGTTGAAGTGAACGTGGGATGTGAAATATCGCTGAATCATAGAAAAACTGAAAACTCCAGTACGTGACATATCATTCTCATAATAATTCTTTAGTTTTCAGAATTTAATCTAGCCTTCAGAAATAATAGATCCCTAAAAAGAGAGAAATCGGAGAGGTATTCGAATGCAGTTGCATAAAAGCATGCGGCTCATAATTTTATGGCGAAACTCACGAGCTGTGAGAAGGATAGCTGGATGCCATTTATGAAGTTCCTTATTAATAAATTATGATGGAATAAAAAAAAAGCTCTGGGTTGTCGAAAAAACTTTTACAAAGTTTAATGAAGAGGAAGGAAAGTGGTAAGGAAAACTAAAGAAAAAGCGAAGAAAACAGAAAACAAAAGGTTTGGGACAAAAAGGAGAAGAAAAGAGAGGAAGAAAAAAGGAAAGTTTGGCAAAATTATTTAGGATGGCACAAATCGTATGAAATACAAGGAAAAATGTATGGAAATTATTAAAGCTCTCAGCTAATATTTAACTGTTGAGAAAGAAGACTATTTAAGACTCTCAAAGTTAAGTAAGTGAGGAGGTTAACAGGGTCTTCCGAACTTACTTGTATGAAATAAAGCTCAAACTACAGTTCAGTTCCATGATAATATTGTTTGGAATCTTAGAGCTAGAATATATAGGTTTAGGACAGTTTGGTAAAACTAAAAATGGCATAATTATATCGGAAGGGACAGTTAAATTCATATATCAATATCTATCTATATTTTTGGTCACGTACTTATATTTTCATAAATACTGTTACAAACTACTTAGAAAATCAAAATAAAATGTTAAATATTTTTTTATATATATTAAATGATTATTAGTAATTTATTCAATATGGCAGTCTTTAGCTTTTGTACAAGACTTGATAACTTTTATACAATCGTTTATCGTAACTCGCACGGCTGCAGCTGTTCGAACTCGCTTTAGAGAATCACTACTGAGATATCCCATAATGGTAGCGGTCTATTACAAAAAGCAGAGACAAAATTTTTCTCTTTGCTGAATAGGAATAGTAGCAGTTTTTACGTGAGATACTCAGTATAGGAGCTTGTATTGGGGTTATTCTCAATACCTTGTAAAACACGTTCATCCATCTCAGGCGTTTTCTATGTATAGGCCTTCCATTAAATGACCCTGTTTTACACAAATGGTGAGAGCAAAAGTAATATGTCTATTTTCATTCATTTGTGTATACATACATACATACATAGCTATTATCGTTGACAAACTTTTACAAATACCCTACAGCGCAGCCTAGCCTCCAATAACTTCTATCTATTTTTAAAACTAAAGAAAATATTTGTAGAAGGCTGTTTTGAAACATTTTGCAGGTAATACTTTATGGTATTCTTCTATGGATACTGAAATGTTAATTTCTAGATGTAATAAATGTATTAAAATACATAGAAACTTATTGAAACCGAACCTTATTGTTTTATTCCTATTGTCATTGCAATACAGTTGAGCTGGAAATGTTTGGCGTTGAATTAAACGGTTAATCATACAAAATAGAGCTTCTGAAAATTTGCAAATAACTTGGATCTATTGCCAAATCTAATTAAAAGATTCTTTTTGATGTAAAATAAATAATAAATTCAAATATGTGTGTCGAAACTTTGGAGAAAATGTTATAAAAGACAAGGAAGTAAAAGCCTTTTACCAGTGATGCAGTGGTTTGAGTATATTGCACAACAAATTCGAAATAAGCAAAATAGAGAGGTGGGTTTTCCGACTGCAAAAATTGCAAGAGAAAACAAATTTTTGGGATCCATTGGCAAACTTAGTAAGTTGACTCAAACTCCTCAATACAAATAGCTATTTAAACTAGTCCGTGGATGTACCATTAGAATACAACAAGTTAAAGATTATGCAGAGACTTAAGTTTATTTAATACAGAGTAAATGATTATATAAACATACACAGTAAGTCCGCAATACTGGATCATTACATCCAGATTATATTACGACATTAGTCCTGACAACTTTATAGTAGATATTCGAACTGCCTCCCGCTCCTCCACCGTGGACTTATATACAAACCCAAAGGTCTAGAATCATGGATCAACGCATCTTTCAAGTATTTCGGGTTGTATACAAATATTGTCAAGTGTCTGTGCATTAGGAACTGGTTTAGCATACTTGATGCTTTTTAAGTGTCCCTCTAGGTGAAAGTTACAATCTATTTGATAAAAAGCGGTCACTGAGATACCAACGAACGTTAACACTAAAGTCATTTAGAGCTCTGTAATGTATTAACCACATAACTATCAATTTAAGTAATAAAGTCAAAGTGTCCTTTAAGATTTGCAAATGTACTAGGCCATTGACGCGTTGTAAGAGAACGATGGGTCGAATTGGGTGGCTATCAATAACTCCAGTTTAAATATTGATTCTAAATCGTTTGTTATAAAGTTTAACCGTTCCATAGGAATTTATGTAGTGTAGGTTGATGATGCCATCGCTACTAAAATTTGCTTTATATGTGAAGAGGATCTACTCCAGATATCCCATAATGGTAACGGTCTATTACAAAAAGCAACGACAAAAATGTCTCTTTGACGAATAGGGATGGTAGAGGTTTTTACGTGAGATGGAGTATAGGAGTATAGTATAGGAGTTTCTATTGGGGTTATTCTCAATGCCTCGTAGGACACGGTCATCCATCTCAGGCGTAAGCAGATGACGCACCCGTCTTCTATGTATACGCCTATCATTAAATGACTGTCTCACACAAATGGTGAGAGTCTATTGCAAAAATAATATGTCTACTTTCATTCATTTTGTGTATGCATACACACATAGCTAGTAAGTAACAACTGTTTGTTATTTATTAGATTGTTGCATAATTTCTGTTGTATTTTTGGGTAAATTTATGTGTTGTACAAAAAATAAAAGATAATCTAATATGGTGTTGAAGGAGAACTTTGTGTCCTAACTCGCCCAGTTTACGTGGTGCCTGAAATGCTCTGTAGTTGAGCACTATTATATGGAAAGACGATCTCTCTTTGATTAGTGTATGTCTTTTTTCTTTATTCTGCAGATCAGCCGTAATGGTCTTCCTAAATAGCAACAGTTCATAACTTGAAGGTTCTTGGCGATTCCATTAGATAAACAACATGAGTTTTCGTCGATATTCATCGGGCTTAGATGCTGGAGCTTTTTCTGTAGGTTAATATTTGGCTCTCTTTGTCCCAGATCATCATACCAACTTCAGTTTTTCGTACGGGCTAGTTAATGGCCCTGATGGTTTAAAATTGTGCCTTTATCACACTCTATTGGTCAAGTTGGCTTCGTGGTAGCTTAAGTTTTACTTAATCTCTACAGTTGTTTTAAAAAAATCACCAACAAAATCAGAATGAAATCTTGTATGCAGCTCATCTTTCAAATTTGAATTGCGAACCCAATGTTTTACATAAGGATTTCTTAGCAACAATTGCATTTGCAGTGCCTCAAATGGTTTTTAGCCACTTCAATTTTCCCGCGAGCAGGATTTTAGAAAAATTTTAAAATAATGAAAATCATAAACGCAATATCCAATGATAATTCAACAATCATTCAGCCACTATTACGAAATGTTGAAAATATTAATACGAGATCGATAGAAATTACACAACCACCTGATATTTTTAAACGTTTTCCTATGTTATTCAATACGAGTAAGGTAATTCAATTTCTAACTTCGAATTTAAAATCAAGTGTAGTGTTTACGTGTCATTTTCGGGCCCGATAATTAAAAGTGTCAATTGGCCAAATCAGCGTTTTCGGAGCCAGCGGGAAAAATTGAATTAACGCCGCTGGCAGTTAATTCAGCTATAGCAAGGTGTAAAACCGACAAGAGGCGGCGACAGCAAAGTGAAACGAAGTGATAAGGGATTATTGTGGCATTTGTCCGATCGCAGATAACGCAGTTGCCGCTGATAAGCGCGGAAACGATGGGAGAAAGCAGCTGGTGATTATCTGTGCCGTTTGTTCCCCGCCGTGACATGTCGCACAGAAATAATTTCCAGTTTGTCCATTTTATTACTGGAACGGCAAATATTATTTTTAATCTGCTCTGTTGTGCTAAACATTAATTTAGTGTATAGGCAATTGCAAAATATTTGCAGGCTTTATGCGATTTTCGCGGTGTTCAAACATGCGGCGTAGTAAAAAAGAAATAAAACGCGTTTTGGACAGCTTAGCTCTCGTAAATGTTCCCGACTGGCTCAACTGCTTGCCGCTTATTGTATGTATTGCCTGCGACAACTTTATGTCCCCGTATCAAAATTTCTGATCTGGAATAACAAGTTTTAACATAATAAAATTTATATCATGCCATCCGAAACAGCAATGTAAATTAAATGAGACTATCACTTCAGGACATGAACAACGTACACAAACTCTTCTCATTTAAATATTCAATGTTACTTCAAACTACACGCTTGTATTAATAAATGCTGCTAATGTGCTTATGTTTTCATAATTAAAGCACACAGCCGTGTAGTTACTGTGGTAATTTTAACTCTCGCGTTATTTTTAAGTGCCATTGTTTATTGTTCTTTTGTAATATCAAGATTAGCAAAAGCAAAGCAAATTTAGGCGTCTAAGTTTTATATTAAAATAAAAATACAAAACTGAAAAATGTAATTACCCTTTTTTAAATTGCAATTATTTTTTCCCGGAATATAAATAGTAGGGCTGATTTTTTGAATGATTTCAGTAAGAGAATATTCTAGCAGGATAAAAAGCTACTTTACAATATAATGTACAGTCTTTTTTCTACTTTTTTTTATTAAATTAGATACTTCTAGTTACGCTGTTATGACTGCTGAAAGTTAGTCCGTCTAATATTTTGTTGGAGTTCTCGTTCTTTGTTCGAGCAGCAAGGAAGAGCCTTCGCTTCGCGGCTCATAAGTATAAGTGCGACTTCCTTTCTGTTAGAAAACTATTATTAACAGTAACAACTTCAAATACATTTAATTACCCCTAAAATGAGCGCGAATTACCGTGTTCGTTCTAAAAAGAAACTCAGATTACCGACTTATAAACAAATACTCGAATTTCTTGAATGAGACTAAACAATCACCCATAATTAAGATACCACCCATCTTTCTACACAGCTTAGTTGACCACAAAGAAGTAATCAACGATATTAAAATTCTTAGTACATAATTCTCCATATTACTTCATTATTCTAACAAAGAAGACGATTATAAAAACTTGGCCAAATATTACTTGTCGAACAAAATAATTAATAAAAAAAGCCCTTTCTTCATTAATAGAGGAAGATATAAAAGAAACACCCAGAGCTTAAAATTTACTGATAATCGATAATATTTAAGATTAATAAATAACCAAAACAACTCACCCCGGCACTCGAAAACAATTTATTAGGACAACCTCACTCTTACTCAACACCTTACTATCGCATCTCTTAAACCTAATTCAACCATTCGTTGAATAAATCATATAATTTTTACCACATTTTCTACTTTATTTTTTAATGGACCATAGAATCAAAAATGAAAACCCTTAATTGAAATACTAATGGGATCAAAATGCAAGTAATCACATCTTAATCATTCTGTTGATATAGCGTGTGTTTCGGAAATACATTTAATTAATTCGGAAAAACTTAAAATAGCACAGATGCTGAAGCCGCATCTGAAAGTGTAGCCATCATCGTAAAGCTCAATATAATTTATCATAAATGAGATAGTTGGAACTTTACATCAACGCCGTTAACATAGTGTATGTTTATAGACAACTTAAAAATAATTTTTAAATAAGATATCTTCTTAATATTTAATACAAGCGAACCCATCCTTATTGAAGACATAAACTCAAAAAAGTACATTTTGGAAATGTAGAGTAAAAAATCCGGTTGGAAGTAAACTTTACGATTTAACATCTGCACATACTTTCCAACTAGAGGCCCGTGACGAGACCACTTACTACCCGTATAAAAGAGATCATAGACCTGATGTAATAGATATCATTTCCTCTAAGAACTTTAATACAAAAACCCTTCAACTAGACTCGTACTTGTAATCGTCTTCTTTTATAACACCAGCTCTAGGTCTAAATTAGTCAATGACTTAGTTAACCGAGGCCTTTCCTACACAACGCTTGACCAGTACCTCAAGTATTAAAGCGATCTCCGGACTTTGAGATAAACCGTTGAAATAACATGGAATAATTACAGAACATGCATCTTCGATGATTAATCACACAAGCTTATGGTGAATCCAATTAAACAAAAAATACCTTAAGGAGAGGATGGCAGAAAACCAGAAATCTTACAATCAAAAATATGTTAAATTATTTACCTTATCCCATCAAAAACGAATCAACTTTGGAAGCACATTAATGTCAGAAAGATAATCAGAGAAATATTACGTCAACTAACATTGATTTCTTAGGAAGTACAAAAAAATATAAAGCCTTCGTAAATCACCTTAAGCAAACATTTACTTCCCACAAATCCAAATATTCAGTATTTAGAAATATAGCCATACATTTTGTCAAAGCATATCAGCCAACTCTTGAGGCAAACCTTAAATTAATGTAACTTAGAAAATTTGTTTCTATAATGAGAACTCTCTCAATAAATAAATCGCCAAGCTAAAATAATATTTTACTGAAATTTATGAAAAAGCACCACCATACACAAGCAACTCTATGCAAGTAAACAACCTAATAAAAAACTATTTGAAACTGACTTGCCATTTTATTCCACAGTATTGAGGCTACGATACTCTTTGGAGATAATAATTCAAAAAATACTACCTGGAGATGCTAAGCAACAAATCCGAAGATTAAGATATTACATAACATTACTTCGAACCAAGGTGTTTTGTTGCCGTCACAAACTAGTATACGTATTTCTCGTATAGAGCAAACCACCAGCCTGACATATTCAACATTGTTCTTTATAGGAACCTACAAAAACCAACACAACAGGTGGTGACAGATGAAATGGACTTGGATCATCTCCCAGTCATCATGTTTTTATGACCTACCAACAATCAGGCCACCTGTCCCTAAACTGGCAGACGGAATAACTTACTGGACTACTTTCTAAAATATTTTGGACCAGAAATTTAGATGGACTAGACCGCTTCAAACCACCATCGACATTGATGAAGCATTAACAAAATACACTAAAATTGGACAAGAAAGCGCATACATAACAAGGCTACAACGTCGTATAAATGTAAAAGTTTTACCTCGCACAGTTGGATACCTGCTTATATAACAACAATAATTAAATAAAAAAAGGTACAGAAGAGAATGACAAACGACGTACAAACTAATCCCATCGTCAATACTCAAATAACGAATGCCATACAAAACCTCCACCAGCATGAGATTGTAGACATAGTTCCTCCATTATTCCAAGAACTCATGCAGTACATACAACGTCTTCCTAAGCGTAGATCCCCAGGTCCTGACTTTATTACCGACGTATTAAAATACCTAACTCGGATACTTTCCGCCATCATGGAAAACCGCGAGCGTATTCCCAATCTATAATCTGGGAAGGACAAGGAAAACCAAGACAGCCACAGGCTCATTAGCTTATTACCCATTCTAGCTAAACTCTTAGAAAAGGTAATTCTCAAGATTTCCTTCTAGAAAATGAGGTCATCCCGTGTCACCAGTTTGGGTTCCGATCAGCAAACTCGACTTCTGAGAGTAAAAGAGCTAATGGAGAAGGGGTACGAAGATACACTGCTGCAATATTTCTGATTTACAAAAGGGCTTTCGACAGAGTTTGGTTGAAGGACTCCTATATAAGATTATAGAGTTAAATATTCCGATCTATACAATTAAAATCAAGTACTCCTTCTTGAGCAACAGAACTATTAAAGTAAAGATCAATGCTATGTTATTCAGTGTGAAGATAATAAAAGTGGGAGTTCCTCAAGAGAGCATACTCGGACCTACCTTATTCAACATCATCATCATCAAACAGCCATTGGAGTCCATTGCAGGACGTAAGCCTCCCTTGAATTCAATGGGGATTTGGAAATTAAACGCCAATTTTGCTGGGGTGGTTGGTGAGAGGTTAGGGTGTATGCAGTATAAGAGTATTTAGATTGTGGGTAGAATTAAGGTTGGGGCACAACTTTTCCCTGGTATTAGGAGATGGAGAAAAGTGGAGGCTCGCGTGGACAAGGTCGTTTCCCCGAAATAGATCTAACCTCTATTGGGATCACAGATGATTTATTCAATATATATATATATAATATATATATATATATATATATATATATATATATATATATATATATATATATATATATATATCCATAATTTTTCTGTAGTTATTATTTTAACACTGGCAATGTATGCAGATGACACTGCAATCCTCACTCAACTAAATCTCGCTCAAAAGAACTTGCATACAAGACGGAAGTGAAAGTTTTCTCAAGAGATACTAGATATGCCTTAACTTTATATTAGAATTAAACTACTACTAGTCAGAGGTGTGAATGTAATCAGTTAACCTTCCCTCTATATAGCTATAACTCCTAGACGTAACCTTGAGTAATGCAATTAAGCCAAGTATTGAAACAAAAATTGTAGAGCCAGCTAAGTAAATTTTAAAAAAACAGCAACTATTTTTACTCTTGACTAAAAATTGGGAACTTTCTAATTTATGAAATTATGGAAGTATTCTAATCTATCTATAAATTTGAACAAAAAGTAAACAAAGACGGCTGACAAAATTTGGCAAAGCGCGGCACGTCGAATTTACGCGAAGAGGTCCATGCGTTTGAAAGAGGGCCAGTCCACCTATTATCACTATAACGCATGCCTGAGATTATAAAAAGAAGAACTAAAAAGAAGCAATACAAAAATATCTTGGGTATATAGGGTAAGCTTTCGAACACAAACGGATAGATGGCCTTAATGTAAAATATTTTACTTCTCCAAATCTCGACTACATGCAGCCTATATTATTTTTATTATTAAAAAATTTACCTGCTGTACACCCAACTTGTTCTTTTTGTAGTTTTCCTAGTAATTTTTTTTAGTCTCTTATAATTCTGTTATAAATACGTCCTACTGTTGGAATTACATTAATTTCTCTATAGTTTTCACATTTATTTCTTTTTGCCTTTTTAAAAATGAGACATCAAATATGTTTCCTTTCTTTTGGTACGTCTTTACCGTTAATTCAATTTTTAAATAGCTGTTATAATGTTCTTAGCTTCCCTGTGACGTACTTGACCAGTTCTGGCGCGATATCTTGTGGTCCCCCAAATTTGTTGTTTTTCATGGACATTATCCCATTGCAAGTCTTTCGGTGTTATTTCTAGTATTTTGTCCTCTAGATTTCTTATTTATTCTTCTACATTTTCTGTAAACTTTGGTTTTTGTTTTGTTGGCAAGTCTTTGTAGTGTTGTATCTATACATATGTTGGTCATCTATATATTTATGCCTTTTTCTCATATTTGTCTCTAACGATTTTAATATTCACGAAGATTTGGAGCTTCTTGATCCCCCAAGGTACTGGTTTATGCTTGTACATTCGTGTTTCCACGTTTTATTCTTTTTTTGCACATTAGTTTTCTAGCCTCTTTATTTTTACCCTGAAATTGTTGTCTCCTTGTTCTGCTTTGTTTTTCCACGGGAACTCAATTTTTGCTACTAACAATCTATGGCCACTTTCGCATTTTGCTCCTCATTTTAGTCTCTAAGTTTAATTCTTGTTACTTCTTTTATTATGAGTAATTGATTGTAGGTTTTGGGTTCCTTTTTGGCTGTGTTTTTGTGTATGTATGAATATTTTTGTGCTGGTAAAAACCATTTCTAATTTTTAGCTTAAATAACTGAGACAATTCTATTATTCTTTCTCCGTTATGATTCACTACTTCTTCATCTATCTTCCTACCGTGCCGTCATTTTGTTTGCGTCCTGTTCTTCCATTCATATCTCCAGTGAAAATTAATTCATCATTTTTGTTCACTTTTTCGACTTTGTCTTGTAATGTATCTAAGAACTTTTCCTTCTCTATTACGCGAGTGTCATCCGTTGGTCAGTATAAGCCTAGTATGACTATTTTTCTTCCATACATTGTTAGGTTCATTTTAACCATTCGTTCATTTACTGATTTGTATGCTGTAATGTTCCTTTTGTATTCCTTCTTTATTAGAATACCTACATCGGCTCTGGCTCGTCTATTTGTTAATGCTTCTCCAAATATGTAGAATGACACCGATGTTTTCAGTTCTATTTCCTTTATTTTTCGTCTTATTTATAATTAATATGTCAAGGTTCCTTATCCTTATTTTTCCAACCTTGTGTATTTCACCTGATTAACATGAGTTTTATATGTGACCGTTTTTTTCTTCTCGTTTTCATGGTTTTTTATAACTAATTTTTAAAAATTCTTAACTTAACTGCCCCCTCTCGTATCCATTAAGGCTCCCTCTTATAGAGAATTTATCTCCAAATCCTTTGTTTTTTACATGAGTTAAAATGCTTAGAACTGACCCCCTTTTTAGAGGGCCTATATATTCAGCCGTCCACTTTGGATCAGAAGTTGTTAATAGTCGCCTAGTATAGGTCAGACGCTATTTTGTCTATTGGTCCGCGAAAGGTCTTTGATTTCTCTCCCCATACCTAAAAGGCATTCTCCTATTTGCACCCTCTAAGGCTTTCCTGAGGAAGTGCCTTTTCTTTCGTAATTAGACAACATATTAAATTAGTATGTTACCAATAAGTGCTTTAGAACAAAATTTTTTTTCGTTACATTTAAATATTTAACAATTGTTATGTTCATTATTTGCATCGTAGCTTAACTTAAAAGTAAGAAATTTTTATACATAAATCTTTACCATTTTGATGTTTTTAAGCTACCTACCGCAAAAAAGTAAACCATTGACCAAAATAAATAGTAATCTAATACTAAAACATCAAAGCAATAGTCAGGGTAGGGCAAGGGTGCGATTTCATCAAGTTTTCGGATGTTGACCTTTGTTCCTAGAGATACTTGAGGAGAAACGTTATTCTATTGCAGCAAGAACGGCTTTTTGTTTAAAGCCAGGAAGGGGTTAAGTAAAAAAGGCGTACGTACGTTACAATTATGTAAAGTAGTGTTGCAGTCATGACACGACGATCCGGTATAAAGTCAAAGTGTATAAAACTCCAGAAGTTTTATCAAATAAATAACATCAATTTACACTTAAATTTGTTACGTTTAGGAATGGGTTTTAGTGTTTGGTCCAAATTAAAACAATGATTGTGCTTACTTGGATTACGGGAAAACACTAACCTTGTGCCAGTACAGCTCTACAGCCATTCTTTAGTTTTCAGATGCAATGAGACGGCCAGGCACAGGCGATTTTGAAATCCCAACTTTATCTATGGTTGGGTTGGCTTGGATAGCTTGATAAGTGACTTCCAAACCAATCAGTATGATCGTAGTCTCCATCAGTTTAAATTTGAAATTATGCGTTTACCACGTCGTGGCCACCTGCAACAAAAGTTTCTTTTTTGCGTTTCTATCGCTTTGTGACTGATTTAGAATTCATATAATATTAAAAGTTTACCTTGATTTATCTTTTCACTTTTATGATTTTTAAAGTGGATTGACGACAATCTATCTGACCGAAACTGTGAAATTATTATAAACAAATGCGTGTATCTATTAAAGCTTGCTCCATTAAATAAAATAATTGCAAAACTGATAATAAAACTGTCAGAACATTTATACTGAAAATAATACTACATGCATACGTTATTTATTACCGCATAATTACAAATTATGCATTTGCTTATGAACCACTTGATTCAGCGAGGTAAAACTTGGCACATGTAAGTTTGCATCTGTTAGCAAGTAAACAAAATAGAAGTTTTCAAAATGTCTGGTAGTTTTGATGAAAATTTATTAATATATGCTGTGAGTGACCAAGCTCAGCGATTTTCCATCAGAATAAGACGCATAATCGAATGGTCATCAGGATACATTCAAGATTTACTGCCATCAAGGGCACTCTCTATTCACACCGTAAAGAAATGGGTGGCCAAGGTGAACAAAGGGAGTACCTGTAATTGAAGAGGCCAGAGGAAGGCTTTATCACATGACTCCCGATAAAGACCAACAATTGGAGCGAATCAAATCGTGTTTGGCTGGAACCAGCACATTAATGTCCCCAAAACTAGCCTTCGGAGGATTTTAATTGAGGATTTGTGTCTGGTTACAAAATTTGGAAAACTTGTCCCTCACAATCTAATAGAAGAGGAAGACAAACTTAAATCGACATAGGCCACGATAATCTCCTTTGTCACCACCGTCGGTCTCAGTTATAAATAAAAGTTGGGTACACCTCTACCGACTCCTACCTAATAACAAGTTGGCTCATTGGCTAGAAGAGGGTGAGACTGTTTAACGAGAGCCAAGGCAAGAGTTCAGGGAAAAAAGGAAACGTTGATTATGGCAATGGATTTTGATAAAATTGCTTTTTGGCATCTCTGCGAAGAGAAGACTCCGTCAATAAAGAGGTCTTTAAGTCACTTTGCAAGATTTATATTTTGAAATGAATAGAAAAAAAAACAGTGTAAAGTCTCTTATTAATTTTTTTATGTTATATAAAGTAAAGGTTGTTCAAGAGTATTTGATGGAAAAAAGTGGGAGACATGAGGGTCACCAACCCCCATATTCAACCGATGTGCATCCCTGTGACTATAACTGTTTTGCGCTTTTGAAAGTCTGTATATGTGATTCACTACAAAAATTGGGATTTAGTCATTAAAGCAATCAAGACGATATTGATAGGTTTGCAAAGAGGCCTACTTAATGGGGTTCCATACTACCTTAGCGGCGGAAAGATGTGGTTGTCACCAAAAATCAACGATGTGACATTACAGTTCATGAATTTATTAATGTGTTTATATAATTTATATTATGCATAACTAAAATATGTTTATACAAAGTGGACAATATGTAAGTCACTGATTTGAATTTGTCATTCTGAATGTAGGCATTGTCGAAAGTTGTGATTCAGAGCTTATGTAGAGAACAAGTGGAAAAATGCTTTACTAATGTAATTCATCAGTTGTTGCCATCTTAAATTAAGGCAAGGTGTTGATCATGATAATATGCCCCGTGTTAACACAGTTTGCTAGTTGGCGAAAAAGTTCGAAGAAACTGGCGTACTGTTCATACACTGAAAAATATTAAAAGGGTTCGCCTGAGTGTATAAGAAAGCTCCAGTACCTCTACCAGATGTCGTTTTTAAGTATCTGAAATTCGTCAAAGATCTTTGCGGGTCATATTAAACAAAGATTTGCACCTAAAACCACACAAAATCCAGTTGAGTCAAGGAGTTTAACCTAGAGACCGTGGTATAGTAATAAAATATTGGAATTTAGTATGGAAACTTGTTTTAATTTATTTGGATATGTTAATAAGCAAAACTGCCCCCATTTGAGGAGAGAAAGACCCTCGTGTTATCTACGAACGACCATTACATCCACGTCGACTCATAGTTTGGAACGATATTTCTTCTTGGAAGTGTAATTCTCTTACCGTTAGTGGGAAGCGCTACCGTGACATGGCAAAGAATTTTTTGATCTCTCAAATTGAAGAACTTGACTCAAGAATCAAGATGGTGTGACATGTTACATAGCAAGAGAGACGATGGAGCGATGGGTTTTCAGAATCTTAATTTCCCGTTTTTCTGATGTGGCTTAACTCTTTCTGTTTTTTTTTTTGTAAATACCTTATGGATATGATTTACGCTACCAAACCAAACGCATTTGGAGATCTCCAGAGAAACATACGGAAAGCTCTTCAAAGCATACCCCGGGCATCTATAAAAAGGAGATAGAAAATGTAATTCAAAGAGCCCAAGTTATAACGACATTTAAAAACTTAGTCAGTAATGTATTACCCATTCTGCATTTAGAAAATATTTAAAGCTCTTTCCATAAGTTGGACGTTCTGAGGGCAAGAATTTATCTAACCATGGCGCTTACCGAAGCGCCGTATTTTTATGTTAAACGAGGATTTTAATAACGCAAGCAAATTGCCGGCTACATTTTTCGGTTAATTGAGATAGAGCGAGCGAAGGCGAGCGTGTGACAACAGAGCCGCCGGCAAAGCACACAGAAGTTACCATTAGCAGGAGGTCGGTCCCTTTCGTCCTGTATTTGGATCTGGCGTTCCACGGTGACGCTTGTGTTAGTACAGCGAATTAAAAACGGTGATCAATAATTACTAAATTACGGGCGATTAGCGTCTGTTTGCACTTGTCACGTGAAACCGGCCATTATGAAATTACCTGGGAGTGGCCGCAGTGCGCGCCGAGACCACTAAATCTATCCCGGGGTGTCGGTGAATGCATATATACGTGCTCGTAGATGGCCCGATATGCTGTCGGGAGTGCACCCCGTTCACCAGCTTGCGTCGCAGGCGTCTTCTTACCCACCGTTTGCTATCGGACTTGACGTCGCCTTAAATTGGCAGCGACGTTTAAGAACTTGGAATGGTACATAGGCATGAAGCATTCGAGGGCTTGGAAAAGAATTTGCCTTTATAGAAAAGTATGATAATTGATTATCTTGTCACCAAAAATACTTATGCAAAATTAGAAATAATTAAAAAAGTTAAAAGTTGATAACTATTGTTAATTAGGACGGGTGTGAATTTTAAAACGTTTTATTAATACTTTTATTAATATATTTAGTCTTAAATTGTCTATACGTTTGCCAAGAGTGTAATAAAAATCAAATAATTTGGAAAGAGAAGATTATTATTATTTTGCTTTCAACAATATGAGGAGTAGCTCCATCTTGTTAAAATATACACATTTAAATGTTTTTCCCAATATAAGGACAGTATTTTTTAAAAATAATCATCCGATTTAAAAAATCAACTATTTAGCTTTTAATCCGTTTTGATCGAACAATGTACTGTTAGAAAGAGGGATTTCTTGTTTCACGGGGTTGTCGATAGGTAGCGCCAGTGCACTTCGTTCACCTGCCACTTCAGTGTTTGTCAACTACCTAGATTAAAACCTCGACTTGGCTATTCGAATTCAGGTCAGTCAGGATCTCGATGTCATTACTCAGTACTTGACCATTATGCTCCAAACAGCTGCCTGGCTAGCTACTCCTGCTCCTAAAACTGTCAATCCTGAAGCAAATAACATTCCTCGTCATATCCGAGACCTTATAGTTAAAAAACGCAGAACTCGAAAACAGTGGCAGCGAACACGAACCCGACAAGACAGAACCTCCTATAACAGACTTATCCACCGCTTGCGCAACGTCTTACTGGAAGTTCGCAATGACTCATTCAACGATTACATATCTAAACTCTCTCCAGACGACCAAACTCTATGGAAGGCAACGAAGGAACTCAAACAACCTATAGTAGCACTACCACCCATCAAAAGACTCGACAATAGCTGGGCCAGAACTGATAAAGGGAAGGCAGATACATTCGGAGCATATCTAGCCGATGTATTTACGACTCCCAAGGGAATCACGACAGCAACGAAATCGACTACTTCCTGGACGCCCCCTACCAGCTTCATTTACTCATCGCACCATTCTTTCCAGCTGAAGTCCGTCATGAGCTAATACACACCAATAAACGAAAAGCTCCCGGATACGACCTCATAGTAGGAGAACTATTACACCACCTCCCACGCAAGGCAATAGTACTTATCACCACCATCTATAATAGCATACGACGCTTGACCTACTTTCCGATGCAATGGAAGTTCGCTCAAATTATAATGATTGCTAAGCCTGAAAAACCATCTCAAAAATCCTCTTTCTATCGACCAATAAGTCTCTTTCCTCTCCTATCCAAGACATTTGAAAGACTATTACTTAAACGAATCAAAGATACAGTTGACCTCGATCAGATCATACCTTCCTATCAATTCGGTTTCCGTGAGCACCACTCGACGATACATCAAGGTCACCAAATCGTCACTCAAATAATGGAATGCCTTGAAACCAAAAAGATCTGTACGACTGCACTCCTAGACATAAAGCAGGCGTTCGACAAGGTATGGGACCAGGGACTGTTGTACAAAATTAAACTTCACTTTCCAAGCCAGCTCTATTTGTTATTCAAATCATACCTTGCTGACCGGCTATTCCAAGTCAAAATCAACAACACGGTCTCTGATTACCACCACATTACACCAGGAGTCTCGTAAGGCAGTGTACTGGGGCCACTCCTCTACCTACTTTACATTTTCGACCTGTCAACCACAAACGACATAGTGATTGTCTAATTCGCGGACGACATGGCTATCCTAGCAGCTAGTGAAACACCGCAGGTTGCAACCGATCGTCTTCAGCACCATCTGGACCTATTACAGGACTGGGCCAATCATTGGAGGGTATCAATTAATACTGAAAAATCCGCCCAAATAACTTTTACCACCAGACGAGCAATCTTCACAAGCCAAATTTCATGACACCCCCTTTCCCCTGAAAACTGAAGTAATATATTTAAGGCTGCATCTCGACGCAAAACTTACTTGGAGCACCCATATTAAAGCCAAAAGAAAACAACTCGATCTAAAACTCAAGAAAATGTACTGGTTGTTGGGGCCCTGCTCTCAACTTTCCCTCGCAAACAAACTCCTTCTATACAAGACCATATTAAAACCCATATGGACCTATGGTGTACAACCTTGGGGCTACACAAGGCCTCCCACACCAAAATATTACAGCGGTTCCAATCTAAAATTCTCCGCCTGATTACTAACACGCCTTGGTACGTTCGGAACGATGCCCTCCACACAGATCTGAACATCCCAACTGTTGCATATGAAATCCATAGACTCGCCATCACCTACCACCACCAGCTTGTAGGGCACGAAAACAACCTCATCGATCAGCTGTCCAACCCACTTGCAATTGTCCGCAGACTCCATCGAAATTGGCCACAGGACCTCATCCACTAGCTTCCACAACCATAACATTAATTATTCGGGAGAATAGCACTGGCTATATCCCCCCAACTGACTTGTAATATTCTACCATTTACTTATTACTCAGTTAAAAGTAGATTGTAAATAAGCATAAAATAAAATGAAAAAAAGTGTTTGTCAAGATGGACAACTGGATATCAGAAATCATTTTGTGTTCTACGCTTCGCGAAGTGTGAGTCCGTAACAACTGTTCAGGGTGATTTTCGGCGACATTATGGTGTTGTACCTTTTACCGATCACAGCATTAGGCAATCGGTATAGACAATTTCAAGATACGGGTTGTTTATGTAAAAGGAAATCCAGTGGTCGTTTCCGTGCGTCAGAAGATGTGGAGAGCACCCGGCTGAATTTCGCACGTAGCTCCCAAAAATTTACTCGCCGCTAGGAAACTAAACATTTCCTCAACGTTTGTCTGGCGTGTTGTGTGGCGACGTTTGATTATGAAACCGCACAGAATTCAATTAATGTAAGCTTTTCATGCAGGTGACAAACTACGACGTGTGGAGTTGTGTGAATTCATCCTCGACAAAGTGGCAGAAAATGACAATTTTGTAACACGCTTAGTGTTTTCTGACGAGGCTACTTTTCATTTAAATGGTAAGGTAAACCTCCAGAATGTTGGAATATGGTATATGGAGCAACCATATCAAATTGTACAGCATGAAAAAGACTTTCCTAAACTTACTGCTGTTTTTTTGTAATTTCTTGGGAGAAAGTGTACGGCTTTTTTTTCTTCCTTAGAAAACACTGTTACGAAAATCACATATCTAAAAATGGTTAAAAGTTAGCTTATTCTACATCTAGAGACCGATTCGAATGACTTCATTTTCAGTCAGGGGAGGGGGGTTTAAAAGACTGCGTTTATGTGCCTCCTCTTCCAACTACAGTGGTTCAACAGACTGCTTTTGAATCAAGGTATGGTCTCAAAGGTTTGGGGCAAATTTGGTTACCATATGGATATATGCGGTGCATCCCAAGGAGGCATGTTGAACACCTATGATTTAGTATGTAAAAAACTTCAAGATTAGCCCTGTAATATAAAATTAATCTTAAGTGTCTATGTTTTTATTTCCTAAACTAATGAATTGAGATCTGGGATACCAGAAGGCAATTTTTCTATTATAAGACAATGAAGCACATTGTTGCTCAGCCAAGTTTGATTTGACCGTGCTTTGTGAGCAACTGCGGAATCTTGCTGAAAGATCCAAAAATCACCTCGAAAAAGTGTGAGATTTAAAAGGCTTTATTATACCTTCCAAAACATTTTGTTGATACATAGCGGTCGAAGTTTTGACTCCCAACAATAACCCCAACAGTGAACATCGATTACTCCATTATAAGAACCCCCAACCATCACAGCTGCTTGATAATGGCCTCTCTGAACAATTGGCACTAGCTGAGATACTTCTTCTTGTTTGTTGAAAGATATTTTTACTGTAAAAATTTTTGTTTGCAAATAAAATTTTTCTGTGGACATCATGCGCATATTAAGTCAAAAACCTCTTCACTTTTTCTCATCAATCTCTTTTTAAAACATCTGCCGGCAAATGTTTCGTATGTATTTTGTAGCTAGTTATAAATCTTACTTAACCATATACAGGTAAGACATCAAAGTTTTGGAGATTTGCATCTTTTGAGACATAATATGTTGCTTACGATAAGACCTTCGTTTAATTTGGGCAATTACGACTTTGACTGCCCGAATAACTCAAACTGAACGAGATCTTCCAGATCTTGGACGATCCTCGACACCTCCAGTCTCATAATACAATGTTATAGCCCGACCACAAACACACGACTAATGCCGAGAGGATGCGAAATCTTAAAGGTTACACTTTTTTCAATTCCACATTTATGTAATGCAATACGGTTTTTCTTTGCCACTCCACTGTATTGCTAAATAACCAGACTTGACAAAAACACAACGTAACTTACAACTTTAAGACTTGATAATTGAAACCATATGCTAAAGTCACAAATATCTCTATGTTGCGTAAAGCGAGGGTAAGTTTGATTTTGTAATAGTATTTATGGAAATACCGGACATATACACATATAAATACTTGTACACCCTAGATTCCATGGCTTTCACCGCTTGCTTACCTTCTACCTTAATCTTTTTTTGTTGTTCCACTTACTATTGCCACGTTTATTTTCTGTATTGTTTTATCCATTTCATTTTTTCAAAATTATCTTGGTCTTTCTCTTTTTTCTAGGTAGCTCTAGTATGTCACTATATTTATGTATATGTAGTTTAATGCGTCTATCCGTATCTTCACACTTTGCTTAATCTATTTCTTCTTTATTCCATCCAATATAGTTAGCCCCATACCTCCAATATTCATCTGGATGGCAGTTGTCTTACTATTAATCCATTTATTTGTGATCTATTTATTTGCGTAATAAGTTACGATACTTGATACTATGTGAATTGTACTGTGTGTCTGATGGAAAAAATTAATTACAGACAAACTATACAGATATTAAAATCAAATTAATTTTATTTTTTATATAAGGTTAGGGACTAATTAACTAAATTTTGAAAGTGACCCCCCCTCGCTAGTTATGGCGTGAGTTACAGAATTTGTTTTGTAAATTCAAATCTTTTCACTTTGGTTGCATCTGTAATGGGCTGTTGTATTTGAATTTTATAGGAAAATAAATTCAATTTTACAGCGCTTTTCGGTATGTTTGAATGCTTCAAGGCAATTCTCATTCGTGTTCTCTCGCGCGTTCAATGGTTTCTTCAGGCCTTCCAGTGCATGGTCAACCAGTTCTGCTTTTATCATCGTCGAGAAAACTTCCAGTTCTTTCCCATTGATAACAGCTAATTAGTAAAAAATAATTTAATAGATTAGTTAAAAAAATTGTTTTCATTAAAAATTTTGAAAAGTATATTAATTTTGAATCTTCTGTCCACAGTATTTTTGTCCAAGGTCCAATGCTTTCTACTTGGGCCCTGTAACCTTTACATGTTGTTGAAGAGTCTTTTCCCGAAGGTATCAATAATTGAATAATTTTTACCTTTTGCTGAGTGTCATAGGTATGTTTAGCTGCAGCATTATTTGGAATTGTGAAGAAAGTTTTTTTGTAGTCCCTTATTTTGTGTGTTTGTACTCCTAAGTTTAATAAACTTTGCCTAAGAGATTATTTCTAATGGAATTTTTCCATCAGGATATATTTCTTGGACATTCAGAACATTTAGGGTTCTTATAGACAACTTTATCCTTTAAGATCAGATAAATTTATGTTATACACTGTTCTGTCTGATCAATTCTGTTTTTTTATCTCTTCTTTCGTAATTGTGTCTCTAGTTATGCTATGCCATTAAAATTTTTCCTTTATTTTGTTGTTAAGGCCTATACCTACGTCTTTAACTCTTTCTTTTGTTATTATTTTATCGAGGCGTTTTAATATGCTATGATGTACAAACTGTTGTTATAAACAAAATACCAAGGTCTTCAAGTAACACTTGATTCATATACCATAACGCGTTGGTTATTGATCGTAGGATTTTAGACTGCCATCTTTAAATGATGGCGATGTTTATTGTAGTGGCGCAGCCCCATAGTTCCACTTGGTAGATCCATACGAGTTTAATAGTTTACATTTTTAAGTTTTCGTTCCATGTGTTTCTTTGTTTTTGTTGATATGTTTTCACCAAGATGCAATCTCAAGTATTTCACAGTGGTGGACCGAAGTACAAATTGGTAAATATTGCTCTTTTTGCAAGCGAATGTCAAATGGCTTAATTTTAATTTATTAAACTTTGTTTCCATTTCTTGAGCCAGTACTTGAGTTGATTAAGGTGGGTTTGCACTTGGCATCATGCGATGTTTACATCGTTGTAATTCGTGAGTATGCTTGTCAGCGAAGGTACTTATAGTTGTGGTAGGTGTGATTGGGAGGCCACAGCTAAACAATGGATACAGAAAAGGTACCAAGACGCTTTTCTAAGGAACCTCTGATTGGACTAGACACAGTGCTAAGACTTCATCTTTTCTTCACGTTTTAAATTGCCGGTTGTTAAGTAGGAATCTAGTAACTGATGAGATTAAGATAATAGAATTTGTTAAATTTGGTATAAAAAATCTTTTGCCCCAGACCTTGTCGAAGACTTGACTAAAACAGTGTTTATTGTATGTGTGATTCGGTGGTACCGTTGGATTTTTGAGTGCAATCCACGAAAGCCAAAGTAGTACTAAAGTCCTAGTATAGATTAATAGCACGATTCTCTTTTTTGGGAGCTCACACACCACTGGATGTAATTTGACCCAGTCAGGTGATTTCTTAAGATTTAGTCGAGGTATCAAAAATTTGATATCCTTTGATGCGTCTGGCTGTATGGGTGTGGAGGTGTTTCGAATAATGTTAAGATCTCTGGAACTGGGTCGTTCATCATTTCTTTGTGTGGTTGGAATACATCGGAGAGATGGTTAGCAAACATATCTGCTTTTTTTTGTTTCTTTTAGCCCATTTTAATGCTTGTAGATGTAAAGATGTAATATAAGGTTATAAAGAGGATTTAATGAATCTTCAGATTGACTTTTCATATCTATTTAAGTATGATACATACTTTTAGTTTGTTATTTAAGTTGTCAAGTCTTGTTTTGTATACTCGATGACCAGTTCTTTGCTACTACGCTCTGGCTCTCCGTTTTTGAGCGACAGTTATTTAACTTATAGAGAGATATTACTATTAGCTTTCCTGCGATCAGTGAGGGGGGGGGGTAGCTTGTTGCGTTGCAATTTTTACTAACATATTTAGTTAACGGCGCCATCTACTTCTTTTACATTTTTTTTAATCGAAGTTTCAAATTTACGCTTTCATGTAGGATATAGGAATAAAGTTCCTAGTCTATTTTATAGTTGTAAAGTCTTTTGAGAAGCTTTTTGTGTATAACGCATATGCTGATTGTTACTATCATTGGTGCATAATCTGGGTCCATAGACCCCAACAGTATGTTGGGATTTTCATTGACAAGTAGTCGTGTTTGTTACCTTGAACAGCTTTGGTTGTGATTAGTGGAGAACCTCAAATGGTGTGCTTGCTGTTCAAATCACTTTTAGAAATGAATTTGGGTCTCAAAGTGTGGAAGAAATGTTCGAAGTTTTTTTTTTAATTGTTGCTGAAAAGCATCATCATTAGGCTTGGATTTTAAATGTGTCTAATTTTGTCAATCGTAAATAATATAATTTTTTAAACTTAAAATATGACGAGTTTCTGGCTAACAAAAGGCAATTTGCGGGAAGGGTTACTTTTTTAATTCCATTTGAAGACATCGGCAGCTAAAAGTCTCTGGTTGGTGTTCAAAGCTTATGGTAAGCATGTTACATCGATTTCAGCTTGTGGGTATTAATTTCGGCGATTTAAAAATGACGATTTTGATACGTAAGACAAGGAGGACCTAGGACAGCCAAAATAGTTTGAAGATGCAGAAATGGAGTCATTACTTGATGAAGATCTATGTCAAACGCTTGAAGAATTGGGAGATTTTTTAAATTTTGGTTTATTGTGAATTATTAAAAGCAAGAAAATTGGGTGCCACACACAAGTCACAAAACCTTACACTACTTGTGGACGTTTATGACATCCATGCACGGCTCTCCATACACTTTGGTAAATTGGTGATATATTTCAATTAGTTTGACGCCTTTTGGCTTCAAAAACCAAATAACTGCGCAAACTTCGCACTTGGCAGTAGCGGTATGCGAGAGCTCTATTACAAACGATTGCCGAGCCTAAACTGAGCATCCCCGCAAGCTAAACGATGGTTTGATTGAAAGTGGGGGAAGCAGCAAATACGGTAGTGTGACCAACAGCCGCGCAAAAGGTTTCCTGCGCTTTGAAGACTTTATTTTTGAAATTACTTTCCATTTTGTTATTTGTTTTTACGGCTTTTATTATTCTTCAGGACACTATTCTTTTAGTTTTCGTTGTGTAATGATCGCGTCTTTGGCAAATTTTTGTCCTCTCACGTTTTTTTCTTTAATAAGTAGTTTTCTAATTTTTCAATTTTTCTTTAAATTTTTAAATTTTTTATGTGTTTTGGTATTTAATCACTTCCTGTACAGTGGCTTTTTTATTATAATTACTTTTTTATTTACACTATCGTATCTGAATTCTTTTAGTTTTTGACTTCATTGTCTTTGACAATATCAAACGCCGTTATGGTAACTCAATGTATTATAAAGCCCCACAAAGAACACTTAGCATGTTCTTTGAACCGCGAAACTGTTCTTAGGACAATGAACAAGTTTTGTCAACTTGGTGATTTTAACCTGGCGGATTGATTTTGTTCTGGACATAGCTTAAGTGTTACAACGGAAACCAATGAAATGAAGAGTTTAAATATTAAAAAAGTTTGATATGTAAATGCCGTGTTCCTAGAGTGGCAACTGCAAACTAGACTGCGTCTCTGCGATGAGTGAGTATTTTGGATTGACTTCTAACAAGTGATATAAATAAATCTAGGATAATAAGGTACAACAAAAGGAGATGAAAAGAACAAGGTGAAAGTACAAAACCCAATAAAAAATTTATTATTTATTATTTTACTCTTATAATTTTTCCTACTTAACGAAACAATCATGGCAAACAAAAATGTAAGCAGTTCGCAAAACTCAAAGTGAAAATTCAAAAAACGCTAGGTTTTGGCCAAAAAGGTGCGCTTCTTGATAACGCTATGCAATTAAATAAATTAAAATTAAAACTTGCTCTTTCAGATCTTCATTTGCTTCCGTTGTTTGCAGAACTATAAGAAGTTTGATTTGTGAAAACTATTTCATGACCTATTTTTGAAAAAAAAGGTTTCTACAAATATAAAATCTGCAGGCTTGTGAAATAATTGTATAACTAATTAGCAAAACTGTTTTTAAGATATAATGGCTTGTGTTTTCAGTATTTCAAATCCAGCACGAATTTTTGCCGATTATTTCTCGATGGAAAGCTTTCGCAGTAACGACGCGTTGTTGCTCCATGATGTCTAAATGGCTTAGTGCTGTCGACAACGCAGCGGGTGCATTCGCAATCGATTTTTAAAGTCGTCTGGTTTCTACCCCATGTTGTGGATTACAATGTGCGAAACAAATTTGGAGAAAGAATACGGGTAAACAAGCCATTAACCATACAAAAATTGAATATCATTAATTTATCACGTGTACATTTGTATAAAAAATATGGCTAAAATTATCAGTTTTTCTTCTTTAAAATTGTTTTTAAATATTTAAGTGCTGCACTCTTATTTCAAAGTCATTATCTCAGCTGAAAAGCTAATTTTAATAGATATGTCGATTCTTATTCTGGGAAAAAGTATAAGTAAGAAATGAGTAGCAAAAACTATATACTAATTTAAAAATTCGAAAATCATCACACAAAATCAAGAATCAAGCAAGAATTGATGGGAAGAAATTAGGCAATGTAAATGAATATACATATCCAGGCAGCATCATTAGAAAAGATAAGAAAAACAAGAAAGAGAAAGATAAACTACCAAATCATACAAGTCAAAAGAGCTTTCCTAAGTAAAAGTAGTTTCCTAACCTGCAATAATATTTTGCTAAAGGCTTTTATACACACTTTTGTCTAGAGTATTGTTTTGTATAGCTGTAAAAAAATTAAAACTTTTGAAAAATGGTGTTATAGAAGGATGATAAAAATTAGCTTTACGGTGTATAAAATAGAAAAAGGGGCTAAAAACGAAAAAGGATGTCGAAATAGATACAAAAAAAACCGAGACCAACTAATTAGACACATTTTCTGCCAGGAAAAAATTATAAAAATAATTATAGAAGAAAAAAGAGCAAGTGGAAGAAAACAAAGTTCACAAGAAAGCTAATACACACATGATGTAAGTTACAAAATGGGATTGTGGACAATTATTATTAAAGGCAAACTAATTCTACGAACAGAGAAATGTAAGATAGACGATTTAGAGGAATAAAACAGATGAGAAAGTAAAAATGGGGAATGATAAAAAAATAACAAGGAGAGAAAACGAGAAGAATAAGAAAATGAGATCTGGTGACAAAAAGAGTAAAGATTGCACAAAAAAGCAAAGCCAAAAAAAGAAAAACACCCATATAAAAGAATAAAAGCAAAAGAAAAGCAAGATAAAGAATAGTACAAATAATATAATGCTGATAAATAACGAAAAAGCATTACAAACACAAACAACATTCAAAAAACTAACAAAAGGAAAAATACTAATGATAACGAAACTTAACAAAACGGGCGAAAAGAAAATTAAGAAGAAACAAAGCATGGAATGTAAGAATTATCATCATCATCATTTGTATTATCTTTTGTTTGTTCTTCCCTTGACTGTTTTTTTTTAATATGAAGTAACAACAGAATTTATATTCTTGCTTTGTGCTTTTTTGGTATTCCTGTCTTACTTTCGTAGTTTTTATCTTCTTTATTTTATGCTTGTTTAATTATTTCTTTATAGCATTCTTAGTCTTCCGTTTCTCCTACGCCTTTTCCTTTTATAATTAGCCTATCTTTAATAATACTTGCCCTTAATCCTTTCCTTCTAGCTTCTATTATGTGCGGAATTCGCTCATATTTTGATTTTATTTAGTTTATTGGGCTTTTTCACTACTTCTATCTTCATTAATTTTATATAAATTATAATTTTGCCATCGCAGCTATCATTTGACATATTGATGGTATTAAATCAGTATTCAATAGGCTTATAAATTTTAATGGTTTTTTTGAATAACTATTTGAAGATTGGGGTGAAAAAGATTATTTGAAAAGAATAACAATATACTCTTAAAATTGTTACTAAACTAGGACAATAATTAGTAACACAAGTTTTTTATTTTAATCGTCTTATGATATGTTGGATGTAATTCACATTTGCTTTAAGCACTTCTTATGGAAGTGGCGTTTTTTTTCAAAAACTATCAAAGTGAAAACTTCAATAGCAGAATGTTTATTAATTTGAACAAAAAAATAGCTTGTGCTGCACGATGTTCTTTTTAGTGGCGATAAAATTGTTTTTCTGATAGCTAGTTCACTAGCTAATCAATCTTACAATTAGTGTGACTTAAAACTACAACCATTGTAATCTTGCAAAGGTCTACCAAAACATTTACGTAGGTAATCAAATATATAAACATTTTTTTTAATGACTGAAGTATCATACAAAAATACAGAATTATTTTTCTACATAATCCCCTAATTTAGAAACTCATTTTTCAGTGTTTTGATACCGCTGTAGTAAACCGAAGGTGGTTGTGATAACAACCAAACACACACAAACATTTTGACAGCAACATCACTGCCAAATTTCTATCCTCCATCTACATTTTTTGGATTCCAAATAAATGATAGTGATAAGGAGATACTTATGTACTGTAGAAAGTGTGTTCCAATGTATTCCAAGGCAAATGTTCAAATTTTTGAGCTTTGGCAATTATATGAAACGGGATGAGATACCTAGCAGATACTTTTTAAAACCTAAGATTGTCAGCAGTAATTGATTGAGCATTACTCTAGTCTATTCTGACACCACAAGCAATTAGAAAAACCGTTAATTGATGATCATCTCGGAAAAGGCGGCGTCAGGTTTGTTCTTGGCAAGTATTTATTTTCAACTTTCTCTTGTCCTCCCTAAAAATTGTTTATGCTACGCGTATACTTGAATTATCTCAAGAGTGTTATCTTCCAACTTGACAATAATTCTTTGCGTGTCAAACGAGGGTACTTTTTGCTTTGACATTATGTTGCTAATGAAATAAGTGATAATACAAGGTTTCCTATGAGGAAACGCTCAAGCGCTTTTTCTGTTCATCCAATTGCTCGTACAGGAATAAACTTTGCTTTCTATTTAATTTAGCTACTTAAATTAATATTAGAAATTCGTTACACTTTATAAAATAGGATATAAAATTTCTTAATTTATTAACTAAACTCTTGCCATTGATAAAATTTAAGCATCTTATACTATTCTCCACCAAGAAATGTTGTGTTAGTAGGCAAGAGAAAAGTAAGGCAAAGCGTCTCTTAGTAAGAGTTCAAGGAAAGAAAACGAATGCAAATCACAGCAATAAGCTTCTCTGTAATCGGAATACAGAATTTGCAATAAAGTAATGATTAAAGTTTCACTCTAAAATTTTGTGACATTTATTTTAAAATAAATAGATGAATAAAAGACTTGAATTGACAATCAATAGTATCAAACTCTGCAATACTAAACTCGTCCCAGAATATATGATGGAAAATACAATTGGTAGCAATCATCTGCTTTGTCTCCTTGATTCCTAACAAGGAAAAGTTCCCAGGTGTAAATCATGGATTTTATTAAAAAGTTGTTTTTGTACTCTGGGCATATAATTATTTTGTATGAGCAGTCTATTTTTTAGCGTAGATGTGGTTCCTTTTTATTTAATACGTGATTTAAACACAGAACCATGCATCAATAAGCACATTTTATAAAACAGTCGCTTTCGCAGTCGTCGTGATCACACTTTCCATTGCCTTTCTTTGCCTTGATACTTAATTTTGGACTAAGGATACTTTAGCATCTCTTTAAACCTGGATGGCTGTAGCTAGTTATATACAAAACAGTCCATCGCAAGTATATTGAGGCTTCTGTGTAGGTTTACATCAGCTAGATTGTTGAGCATTACATGATCGTACATTGCTTTAACTAAAATCTTATATTGGCTGAACAAACACACGTGGTTGTACCATTCTTGTCGTCTTTGGTGGTATAGTTAGCTGCTTACACCTTCTGCTGAAGCATTGATCCAACAAGGTACTAGCTTTACTCATTCAATATAGAACTGTTATAGCAACTCTTTGGATATCTTACAAGAGGAGATGCATTTGACAATAAGATTAAGTATTGGGTTCATCCGTAGAATTTTCATAACTGTGAATAACAATGAATAGCTTTCCAGCAAGTTTTCCAATTGCTCCACCGTGTAGTTGTAAGTTGTAGCGTTCATTGTCTTTGCTTGAAGCAAGACTTCTTTCTTGCCATAGCTTTCTAAAGTGCGTTTGGAATAAAACTCATAATTGAATCCTAACTGATACTCGGGTATAATTGCGCGGGTGTTAATTACAAAGTCACTGGTGGATTTCGTTACCTTCTTATATTCAATGTTTTGATGCGCTGTCACTACTTTAGTTACCTTGCGGGACTTGTATCTTTTGCCTTTTTTGGTATACCCACGCTCTCAAGTGACGGTCGTGTACCACCAGATTCTGTTCGCTAAACTTATTCGCAGTTACCTCATCAATCGGTTTAATTGAGTACTCCCGCCCTTAACTACCTTCTCAAAGCGATGCAACTGTTGTAGGCAACAAATTCTTGGCTGAACTGCACTAAAAGTTCTCTTAGGGCTCTTATTTGTTTTGTTAGGAGTTTTTCCAAAATTTCACTACCTTTTTCTTTATCCAATGAAAAAGTCATCTCCATTCTCCATGTTTCCATGTTCTCCAGTTCCTCATCACTGTCGTTAGATTCCTTTACCTCGCTTTCCGAATACTCGTGTTGATAGTCCAAATATTCGCAGCAAACCATATCTGGATGTATTAGATGGTCGTGAAACGTTATGAATAACATCTTTCCAATATCTTTCTCTTGCCCTGACTCTTTAGCCTAACTGTCAAATATTTCTAAAAGAATCTTCATCTCCGACAAAATGTTCTTTGGTTTAGCATCTTGAGTTCTGAAAAAAAATGCGACCCAATAATGTCAGCCGCTTTCCCGATCCCTATCGTCCTATGATCCACGTGTCCTCTTTCCACTGTTCCGAGTGTCAATAACGGACATACTGCATCAAGTTTTGAGCCGTGCATCCTGGTTAATAGACGTAAAAAGGCCTTTGTACTTGGGTATACCTCTGGTATGCTTAAATATGCGCTGGCTGTTGGTCTCGTGGGCAGAGGTAGCAGCGGCCAAAAAGAGGAGCTTTAATGCGCGACTCTCACCGAAAACATTCTTCAAATGTATGGGTGAAAACCGTTCGAACAAAAAGTATCAGTATCAATTATCTGAAAAAAGGCAAACCGCACACAAAATAAACATTGATATCGAGCACATAAAACAAATTTTTATTAAAATCTAGAATTTGCACCTGGGAACCTCCCTTGTAAGGTTTCACGGTATTATAAAAGGTTGCATGTTGGATCTTGGATGTTTTGATTTGTTGTGAGATTCAATTATATCAAGATTTCACCTTTATACTACCAGTGAGGATGCGGTAGATTAGGACAAGCTAAGATGTTAAAGAAAATCAACTTTACAAAGAATTTCCTAAATTGTCGCGATAGGAGCACCTTGATTTTAAGGTACTTCGGGCACATTCCTTCGCTTACAATTACGAAGACGAGCAGACCAGCCGGAACGGCACAAGGTGAGATTGCGGCAGTGGGCCTGCGCCGCGCGCAAGCTGCGGCCGCTCGATTAAAAACTTCTCGGCCTCCTTTAATCTGCCCCGCGTGTCTATCCGAATCTGGAAATGTTTGCCGCAAAAAGAGTTTACGGGGAGCCTTGGTTGTGGCAAATTAGATGAGGGCGCCAGATGAGCGCCAAATCTAGTTAGCCGGATTGACTGACTGCCGCGCGGAGCGGCGCAACCCGGAATTGCCACTTCGTCTGCGCGCTGTCTCGCACTATGCTGATGCATTTCATAAGTTATTACAGAAATGCATTCTGTTAATGAGCAACCTTGACCACCCTAATTAAATTTGCAAGCGATAGCAGTCATTAAGCCGGCAACCTGAAAGCCGGCTAAGGATGTATATCGTGCCTCTGTTGAATAACGCGGTTCAGTGACTTCTTTATGCTGAACTTTTAGGTTTATGGTATAAATTCATAAACTAGAAATTTTAGTGTATAATTCAATTAGTCAGCAAAAATTGCGTCATTTATGATAAAAATGGATGCTACAGTTCTTACATTTACTATATGAAAAGTTAATGAAGTAATTCCCATATTTTTTTAAACTTTGGAAAGAAATAGTAAATGGAGAAATATTTTTTCTTAATAACATCCCCACAAGATAAAAATTTTTTGACATGGCAGATTTTAAACATCGTTAAAATTTTTTAAAAAGGGAGAGACAAATTCTGTAATAGATGAAATAAAAGTTTTGTTTCTGTGTATAAGTTTTTCCTGAAAACTGTTGAATTTTATGAGACGTATACTTATACATATCATCATTATCACCAGACTCATAGATCAGGCTCTGTGTCCTGTTCCAATTCAATGTTCCACCTTCTTTCAGGACCTCCTACATTTCTACTTCCTAACGGATTGTATTGTAGAGCTTGTTTTTGTAACTTAACAACTCTAGACAAAATCGAAACCACGGCGACCTAGGCTATATAACAATAAACAATTTGCCCCCACCATAATCCTGCAAACCAAAACACTTCTGCACATGTACTCCAACTTATACAAAAAAAAAACATAAGATTTGTGGACGTTGGCAAAACATTCGAGCTCCTGAAGACGAAGCCCATCTGAATAGACTAATCAAATTAGTGAGAACAGAACTGGACTAACTACTCACTCTCGAAACCCAAACATGTGAGAGCTACCAAAAGCATACTCAAACAATCAGAACTTATTTCTACTCTTCCAACACAGGGTCAAATCTACCCCCAGGACAAAAATAAATGTGAATTACTTGCAGAACTCCTTGAGCACACATTCTCCACCCTTCCAAATCTATTCAATGCAAATCATTCTCACCAAACAGCAAGTTTACCAACTAACCACACCATTAATGAATTTATATTCTCCCAGAACCAGTTTCTCTGCTCGAAATTAAAAATCACATTAGAAAATTAAAAGCTAAGAAAGCTCCCGGACTGGACAGGATCCCAAATCTGCTTTTACAAATTTGCCCAAAAATATCCATCTGCTTTTTAACACCAGTATATAATGTCTATCTGTAACCGGATATTTTTCTGATACATACAACCTAACAAACAATTTCCTATTATATTCTACAGTATAAATATATTACGCTTGTTTGTCGTTCTTGTCAAAACACTGCCTGTTCTTCACTTAATTTCGATTCTACGTGTTTTCTTAACCTCTTTTCCAGTATTTTTGTACATAGTTTATATCCGGTTTGTGCTAGACAGAGTGGCCTGTAGTTCTCACAGCTGGTACGACCTCTTATTCATATAATGGTAGAATTAGGTTGTTTTCCCAATCTTGCGAAATCTTTTGTTCTTCCCAAGCTGTTTTACATATATTCCAAATCCAGTTTATAACTTTTTCTTCTAACCACTCAACCATCTACGGTGTTATAGCATCTTCACCACTCGCTTTTCCGGTTTTAGCTCTTTTTAATGCCCCCTCGGGTTCTTTCCTAATTCCTGGTTCAGACTCTATCTGTTTTTGTCTATTTATGTTTCCTTCTAAGATTGTTGTATGACATTTTTTGTTATAGCGTTCCTTTCATACCTCTAGTATTTTGTTCATTTCTACTACTAATTGTCCATTGTTGTTCTTTATTCCATTTGTTATTTTTTACTAAACTTTTAATATCATTATTCCAGCATTTAATTTTCTTTTGCTGATTATTATATTTATGTCTTCCACATATATTCTCTGCTATTGTTAACACTGTCTTTTTAAATGTATGCCATCTTTCTTCTAATATTTATTACGATTTATCTGTTTCTAATTTTAGGAGTTCCACGTCTGTCATATTTTGAAATGTTTCCATGTTTTTTTTAGTATTTAGCTTATGGATTGCTATTCCTCTGTCTTCTCTTATTTTATCTATGTATTTTATTTCTATTAGCTTTTTTGCTGCAATTTGTCTATGATTTGATTAAACTCGATAGATTTTGTTCATAGCTTATAACTTATATCGTTAGAAATTCAAGTAACATATTTTTTCTGTTCCCCATTTTTTAACTAATGTTTGTCTGACAGGTACTTGCTACTTGAGTTATCTTCAAACCTAATGATATTTTATGTCAGTTTTTTATATATTACAAGCCAATACTCCATAATAAAACACGTGACCAGATTACAGTGTAACACATCATTTCTCTACATCGTATTTTGGATGGGCCTACTATATTTGATATTATGTTATTAACTACTTTTTCTAATTTCTAAACTTGACTATTTTCCATAGGTATCCTTACATTTCGAGTACTAGGTCTGTATCGCTAATACATCTCAGGAATTTTTAACACGTTTGGTCTGCATTATTTGCTAGCCTGGTTTGACGAGTTGAATAGGTTATCAGGAAAGGTAGAGTATTGTAGGATGGAAAAAACGCATTTATCTTTTTGGAGAAGACAAAAACCAAGACTTGGAAGGGTAGGATTGTATGGTTGAAGTAGACTTGCTTTTTACCAGAACCATAAAGGATAGTGGATAATCCTTTTATAAAGATATATAACAAAATTTTGCTTAAAATTTGTATTTAAATTTATTATTTAAACAGCAAGCAAACTGCAATGGTGCAACGGTTTGTGTACTTTCTTATTTTGTAACTACCTCACAGACCTACATAAATCGTTATTTTATTAACAGAGCCTTGAGATGGTTGTGCTAATAGAATAAAGTGATAGATAAACATATAAATATAATTACAGTTCATCAGCATTAGATTAAAAAGTATTTTCTTTTGTTAACTATAACAGCACCAGTTTGTGTAAATTTTGTAATCAATTTTTGTACGCTCGTTTCGGGTGCACATAATTTGCACACAGTCTCAGTGAAACATTACCTTTACCTGTAATAAGATTTAACGATAGTTACTCTCTCCTCCATCGTGTATAGTTCCATATCGACTAACTGCATGTATGTATTACAAGATTAAAATTAAATCTTTTACCATCTGCTTCCTTTTGCCCTATATAGAGCGTCGGAGTATAAAATAAAATAAAAATTTAAAAAGCAAGCTAAGAATAACAATAAAAATAAACAATTTTGAGTTTGTATTGGGTTAACGAAAAAGTCCATGCCGTTTATTTTAAATTTGAATTTTGTGGTCTAAAGAGAATGTTTATAAAAATATCATATGTTTAGGTCATTAAAATAGAATTTCTAATTGAAAAAATAAGTATTCTTGACACTTTCTGCTATCCTCTTTCAATCGTGAAATTTAAGCTCTGGACTGACAAGATGCTATGTGAAAACAACGGCTCAATGGTAATAGTTCCAGCATTAAGGACGACACGTTTTGAGCCAGCTTTCTTATAAAAATTTGCATCAATCGACCAGAGAATTGGCTAAAAAATTAACACATGGTTAGGAAACCGTAGCAAGCCATCTTCATTCGATGGGTAAAGTCCAATTACTCGACGCATGGGTTTTATACGTTTTGAGGGAAAACAACAAACTTCAACGTTCTGCTACCGCTGCCGGTTTGCTTGCTCGTCACAAGGTTACTCATGGCCACAAGTAAAAATTTGTTTATCGAATTGTTACTGCCGACAAGAAATGGCGCCTTTACGTCAATTCGAAACAGCGAAAAGTATGGCTCAGTACCATTGAACAACCAATACTGCGAGCAAAACAAATGGTCCCAAAGAACTGTCTTAAAAAAGAATGAATTCTCGAAAGACGATGCTTTGGGTGCATTTGTCCCAGTTTTATTGTAGGTCCATTACGCCAAACTTTAACTCTTTAGAAATTTTCTCTATTAAGTCTGTAATCCTATTGACTTAATCTGTTCTGAATGTTTAGTTCTAAATACAAATTTACTTTTTTTTATTTTTTCTCTCTATGATTCTATTGATTTACAATAGTAGCTTCTTAAAGAAAGTCGGTATCACTGGCAGTCGAGAAATTGGCTTGTGTAGTTTAGATTTGTTTGATGGTTTTGCAGGTTTCAGGATCGCAATGTGTTTCACAGTCTTCCACATACTGAAGACATGCCCCTGGAAAAATGTTTATCAAATTTTTGAATTTGAAAATCCTTTTTCTTGGTAGTTTATAGTAGTGTTCCTGTAATGAGATCGCAGCTTTTTTTGAGTTGATGTTTGTTCTTATTTCGTTAGCTACTTCTTCTTGGGTGACAAGTTTTATCTCCTTCTTCTAATGTTTGGGTTATTTTCTATACCTGATTTATTAGGTTGAAAGGTCTTCTTCAGGTGTTCTACAAAAAAGTCCGGTTTCTGCTTGCGTTTTTAGACCAATCAATCTCATTCTTTTCTTTGTATGGGAAAATTTGGGTAATTGATTTCTTTAGCTTTTGTATTGATTTCTAAAGCAAATACTCATTAGTTTTGTAGCTTGTTAATTCACGTAAGGATTAATTAAAAGATTGGTTTTTTTCGTTCTTATACCTCTCTTTTTAGTTACTGTGAGAACTTATTGCATAGGCTTTTATTTTTTGGACTTTTGTTTTGCTGACATTTTTGATATATATATATATATATATATATATATATATATATATATATATATATATATATATCAGTTCAGTAAGGTCAAATGATTCATTCATTTCTATATAATTAATAGTGATGAAGAAATCCAGTAAATCTGGTATTTTATTAAGGCCTACTAGCCAATATCAAGATTTTCCCGTAGAATGATTCACACTCTAGCTCAATAGCTGCTTCATGTAAGTATATGCTTCTAGTTAGGGTTAGCTTCGAGATCCATCTCGTATTTTTGGTATTATAATCGCCTCATATAATGTCTGTAGGAATATTTGATAGTCACCTGTGTCGATTCTATATATCATCATCATCATCATTAGCCATCTTCGGTCCATTTCTGAACATAGGCCTCTTTCATGTTTCTCCAGTGTTCACGATTTTGAGCCTCTCTGATCCATGCTAACCCGGCCGTTTTCTTAAGGTCGTCGGTCCAGCGCATTGGGGGTCGACCTCTGTTTCTTCTTCCTAGGTATGGTCTCCATTTTAATAAAGTGTTAGACCATCTTCCATCTTGGTATCTAGCAACATGCCCTGCGTAACCCCACTTCAGTTCTGTCACTGCCTCCACAACATCTTTAACTTTCGTGATGCTTCGAATCCATGTATTCCTTCTACGATCTTTTAGAGATATTCCTAACATCTGACGCTCCATTGCTCTTTGCGTCACTTTCAATTGGCTCATTGACTGTTTGGTGAGGGTCCATGTTTGTGCTCCGTAGATCAACACCGTTAATATGCACTGATCAAATAGTCTGCTACGTAAACGCATAGGTATATTTTTATTTTTTAGTGTTTTACTTAGTTTTCCGAACGCGCTCCATGCTAGTCTTTTCCTGCAATTTATTTCTATTTTTTGATTAGGCCTTCCTAACGTTATCATATTTCCAAGATATATATAGCTTTCTACATTTTCGATTCCTATGTTTCTTACATTTACTCTTGGATTTTCTGGGCACATTACTTTTGTTTTTTGTAAATTCATATTTAAACCAACTTTAGATGCTTGCTGTTCTAAATCAGTTAACATATTCCGTAGCTCCTCAGAGTTTTCTGTGATAAGTACTACGTCGTCTGCATATATGAGATGGTTTAGACGTTTTCCATTTATTAGTATGCCTCTGTTGTCCCAGTTCAGTTGTCTGAATATATCTTCGATAACTAACGTAAATAATTTGGGAGATAACGTATCACCTTGTCTTATGCCGCATTTAATTGGAATAGGTTTAGTATGTTCATGAAGTTGTATTGTCGACGTTGCATGTTCATATATATATGATAAAAGCATTGAGTACCGATGATCTACCCTTGCATTATTTAGCGACCTTTTGATTGCCCAGTGCTCTACGCTGTCAAAGGCCTTCTTAAAATCAACAAAGGCCATATGTACATTCAGATTATATTCTACTGATTTTTCTAGGAGAATTCGCATATTTAATAGATGTTCATGTGTACTGTAGTTTGTTCTAAATCCAGCCTGCTCTACTGTCAAATACTGTTCTATTTTGTTATTAAGGCTATTTGTAATAATTTTTGCCAATAGTTTATATACCCGTGAGAGTAGACTGATTGGTCTATAATTCTCCAAATCCGCCTTGTTTCCCTTCTTATATAATATTACAATTACCGCATTGTTGAAACTTTCGGGTACTCGTCCTTCCATGAGACATTTATTGTAAAGATCACATAGCTTTGATATTATGGGTTTTCCTCCTGCTTTTATCATCTCTGTCAAAATTCCATCTTCTCCTGGCGCCTTGTTATTCTTCATCTGCCTGAGTGAGTGGTATACTTCTTCTATTGTTATTTCGGGCATCTCCTCTGATCCTATGTTGGTTATTTTTGTTTTGTATTCTCTCCTGTTCTTCTTGTTTCTTTGAACTGTACAAGTTTTTATAAAACTTTTCTGTTATTTCTAGCATAGTTTCTCGTTGTCGTATCTCTTGTCCTCTCTCATCTTTTAATACCACTATTTGTTGTTTTCTATTACTTCTTAAGCTTTTCAATCCCCTGTTATTTTCTATTATTTTTTCTACTTCTATTTCATAGTAGTTTTCGAGATCCTTTCTTACTAATCTTCTCGTTTCTTTAACCATTTCTCTAAATTCGTCATATTTTCCTTCTCTACAGAGGTGGGAAATTTAAAGAATGATAATGACAATTACAAAATACATAAAAGTACTACATAAAAGAGCAAAAATGTCAATAGTAATCAATAATGCCAAAATAATGTACATAAAATAAATAAAAACAGCATTAGTAAAGCTATAAATTGTTAAACATTTAGAGATTTTATAATAAGTCTAATAATAAGGTAGAGTATAAGAAGAGAACTTAGCAGACAAACAAACAAAAGCTAATTATGTCTAATAAACACAGAAACTGCAATTAAAGCTTTTAAAAAGCTTTTACAGCGTTATTGCTGCTTTCATTATTGTACGTCATTTCTATTAATAGACGTAAATATGTAAAAATAACTCCTTTTATAAATCCTGCAAGTTCGTAATTTTTGAATACACAACCGTCTAGTTATAGCGTGGATTAATTACTAAGCTACACCAACGCATTTACTTCTACTACCCGCAATTACCGCGGCGTTTGACGTCTTAGTTAAAACGTCAGAGTTTGCTGAAATAATGCCCGTGAAGTAATTATAGATTTGCGAGTGGAATAAGTTGTTATTAAAAGGTGAGGTGTTATGCTCGCTTCTTGGTGGGTGTGCTGGAGACGCGAGTCAACACTGTAATAAAGATGCGGTTTCGCTTGACGCGTAGCAGTATATTAAATAGGTGCAAAGCATTACCATAAATTACAAAAGGGAGTTTTTGGTTCTTTCGCCTGCTGCGATCTCTATAAATGGAAATTTCAAACTATGCATGAAATGGAGGGGCCAGTCGACGTACGTGATTAGGTCAAATTTAAAGCAGACCTTTGTTGCAGGTTTTTTCAAGTGAGACACAAATCGACATTTTGCATTCCTCTTTTTTTCCTTTCGATGAAATCTCCTCCAGACAACTAGCAAATCTGTGATGCTATTATTGTATAAAAATGTAGGTTGGTCTGGAGCCGCTTACGCATGAATTCCTTTGCTTGATTATGCCTTCAAATGAAGGGATTCTTGGGAGGTCCCAATAGATGTTTGTTACGCAGGCGGTGTTGGGGCGAATATTTTTTTTAATTAGAAGCGTTTCGGCTTTTACGCCAACAGCAGATTGTAGCAATATTGAGCACTGATTGTTTAGTTAAGATATCAGCAAACACTGTTTTGTGGATCTAAAATGCAGTTACAAAACCTTTCCTGCAGACTGCTTCTTTGCTTTTGATACGTGCACGTTTGTCTTCCTTTTGCTACTCTACAGCTGTGAAAAGGTAGACCCTTTTCATCACATGCTACCATTCGATGCAAAATTCATCTTCTCCCTGTTTTTAATACTCAAGGAATCACCTAGCATTTTATTTAACATCAACCCTTTCGATACGAATATATTGTTGGCTTCTCTACTGAAACATTTCTCTACAATTTTCTACCAATGATTTTAATGTTTAGCTGCATTTAAAGTGTAACGCTGGTGGAAACAATCTTCCTCGTTTTGTACAGGTATTTTACAGATATTTAATTTATCTCAAATGTGTTCTATTTTAAGAGAAGAATAGGTGATATTAGCTTTAGGAAAGCATAAAAAATTTTAAATGAGACTAACGGTTCTGATACTGATTTTTCTGGTAAATTTAATAATGAATATATCCCGAACATCGCAGTAAGTGTGACTAACTCTGAATTTTTCGATAAAGACTCAAACAGCTTGAGATTCATTTGGGCACTACTCTTGATCCTTCAAGATTTAATATTTTAGGAAGATACCCCCAAAAATACTAGTAATTTTGAATAAAAGTTTATTGGAAGTGAAAGTATTTTGGAAAATGTTTTAAAATTCTAACATAAATAAGAAAACTGTGCTACCAAAAAGGGAAAAGTTACTTCTGAAAGCGATCAGTCAGAGATCATGATTGTACTTGGCTGTATGATCATAATGTCTTACACATATTTTAGCCCACACATACGTAGTGATCTAGAAGATAATTTTTAGTAAACCAAGCAATAAAAGGGACAGAGATAAAGTATTAAGAATACAAAATTCAAGAAGATATTAGTTTCTTATAAACAGACAAATCGGTGGCTAAATTCAAAAAAAATGAATTTTCTGCGCGCAATACTTCTCAAGAAAACGAATCAAAAAGAAATATAGATATGACAGAGGTGTAATTCCTATACTAGTTACCTGTTTAGGATTTGGAAATTTAAGTATTCAAAAAAGCTAACCAAGATGAACTTTAGGAAGCAAAGATGCTTTTCGAATCAATTTGAGATAAAAATGTGACTTTACTTAGATTTTTTTTACAAGCGGCTACGTCAGTGTGGAGATGTGGGTATAAAATATATTCAGTAGAGGGGTGTTTCGAACTCTACTTAGTGATATAGGAATTTTATCAATAAACTGGCATGATACCAAAGACGGTTTCATTTTGAACAACTGTTATGAGCTTGGCATCACTCAAGTGTGGAAACGCAAGTGGAGGCTTTAAGGTAGATGTTTTCTTGTCCTAAAGCTATTGTATTTTTTAACAGCTACATAGATGGAATTGATCTGCTCGATTAGTTTGGTTCCCTCTACGACCAAGATCAAAAAAAAAAGCGGAAGAGGGTTTTTAGAGGTTACTGGCCTTTTTTATAGCAAATTTCTGGGCAGTGTATAAAGAATACAGAAAAAGAAAAGTTTCTTGGATTGGTTATTTGGTCAATCTGGGAAAAGCGTTGATTAAAGTAAAAAAGAAAAAATACAAAAGAAGATATGTGAAAGATAAGAATTCCAAATATTAAAAACTTTTATTATAACTTTGGCTCATATCGTATAGATAATAAGAAATGTGGGGATCATATGCTAGCTAGCTGAACAATAGAGAAGTTGGTATAGTGGCGATCAAAAAAATTTAAAGAAAACACATTGCCCTACATGTAACATAAACTTATATACAAAAGGTGTTAGTCTAATGAATGATAGTTACCGAACTTAAAAATTAAATTTATAGAAAAATTCAGTATGTAGAATACTAGGGGTGATGAGGGTGACAACAAAAAATAGTGCTTATGCCTATCAGGAACATGCAGGTTTTTTTAAAAAACGTATCAAAAGAATTAAAGGGGCAGAAGGTTCAGCTTGAGGATACCTTTCAAAGTTTCAACAAATATTTGATTATTAGCTTGATACTACTATAACTAATATCCATTTTTGTGCTTATTCATTAATTTTTAGTCACTGATTGCCCTCAAGAAGCTGACAAATTTAAACAATACTTAATTAGTTGTTGCTAAGTTACTTTTTCCGATTTTGCTTCCTGCAATGAAGAACATCTGACGTCATTTACATAGCTGATTTCTCGATAATGTACTTCGATCAAACTGCCAACACAGTCTGGATAGCACATAGGTTAATTTAACGTTTTGAGGGCTAGTCTTTTAAAAAAAACCTTGAAATCGTAAAAAATATGTTGATCGAAATGTCAAAACAAATTTTCAAACAGATTGACAAAACCTCAATACTTCTATAATTAACTATTAATTAAGTTTCACACCTTTACATTAAATTATTTGCCTTTTATTTGCTGCTTACAATGTAAAGAAAAGAAATGTTAAATTTAAGAATAGTTTTAGATATTATTACGAAGTTAAGACTTGAGTTTTATTTTTTACCAAATAAATAAACGTGAATGCTATACACAAGAAAAATTTGCTACGATATTTTTTTCTAAAAATGACCATACGATTACAAGTTTGCTAAAAAGCTAAACAATGGCTAATGTCAAATTGTACAGTAAAGTCTTTTCAACATTTACAATTCATACTAAGAAGATTTTTCTTGCATCATTTGAATGTATCGTCTGTAAAGTCAAGTATCATATGGGATTTGATTAGGGCAAATTTTCTAAAATCAAGTGTGGCCTCCGTTGGACAACTTCTGAAAATTTTGAAACTATAAAAAATGCTTCTTTTGTTTGTTCAAGAAGATGTAATCAAAGAAGACCTCGTGAATGTTTTAGATTTTGTTTTAAGTGGACAAGGTTCAATAAATAAAAGGGCAAAACCCGCACTTTTTCTTCTCTTTACGTTGATCTCGAAAAGTTTTTTACAATTTTATAAGCTGAAAAGGATCGTTCTTTAGTGTAGTTAGTAACTGGCGTAGTTAGAAAAATAAACTCTACATGACATAACTTTAATAATGCTAGGAGTCTAAGGTTCTAATTGTGTTTTCCGTTCAGTATTCTTATCTTTTTTGCCAATACATTTATTTATCCTTAAAAATGCCTCCAAAAGCACACTTACTTAAAAAATGTTTTGTCAAAAACATACTTTTCAAATAGCTGATTTTCTTTTTGCCGTATGTCGTTTTTCCTATTTGAGTGATTTCCCATAGAAGTTAAAAATACTTTATATTTCTGTATAAATAGTTTTTTTGCTTGCCAAGTTGAGCTTAAGAAAATCATTTGCAGCACAATATGTTTTTTATTGCGAAAGTATATCGTCCAAAAAAATCGTAATTTTTATCTTTATTTTCATCAAAAAGAACTTTTGCCTCCCTCTTTCTTGCAATGCCTGTTTTGCAAGCGTCAGTTTCATGCGTCAATTTCGTCTTGTTTTCTAGCCTTGAAAGCTCATTTTCGTTTCGAAGGGTGTTTATAAAAGCTTCTAAAGTACGGTTATGCCTGTACTTTCTCCTTAAAGCCTTTCACTTTAAACATACTGTCCACCGCGATACAATATCTACGCAGATCAGTATTTAGAATTCTTCCGAAAATTAAACGGTCGCTTTGTCGTTGGAGGCGACTTCAATGCGAAGCACACCCACTGGGGGTCCAGGCTTATCACGTCAAAAGGGCGAGAGCTATATCAAGCTGCTACAGAATACGGATGTGAATTCGTGTCTACGGGAAAGCCCACATACTGGCCAACTGATCAAAACAAGGTACCAGACTTGATCGACTTCTTTGTCAGCAAATCGTTTCAGCAAATGACATCAAAATTGAAGGAGGCCATGATCTGAATTCCGACCACTCGCCTGTTCTATTAACAATCAGTGAATTTATCATAACAAAACACCAAAGCCCTGTCCTAATAAATAAACACACGGACTGGAACTACTTCAATCTGATGTTAGAGAATACTATCAACCTCAATGACCGACTTAAAACAATTGGCCAACTTGAAAATGAAGTGTACAACTTTACCGCAGCCATCCAGCAAGCAGCATGAAAAAGTACCCCAGTTATTAAAAGAAAGCTCAAGGGATTGAACTATCCAAAAGAGATTAAAGATATGATTGCCGAAAAACGTAGACTAAGACGACGCTGGCACCAAACCCGAGCACCGCAAGATAAAACAAATTTGAATAGATTGATACGACAACTAACCCAAGAAATAAGAACGTTAAAAAACGACAGCAGATAACAGTACAGAATAACTCTGTATGGAAAACCACAAGTACCTCCTATTAGAAAAGCCAACGGACAATGGGCTCGTAATGATAGTGATAAAACCAATACGTTCGCGGACCACCTTGAAAGAAGGTTTCTTCCAAACACGGGAACAGACAACTTACCTGAACTAACTTCAAATGAGTACAATGACAGAATTCCACTGGTCACACCGAAAGAAGTTGCTGAAGAAATTCTAACAAACCTTAATCCGAAGAAAGTACCTGACTTCGACCTGATAACTGGAGTCATACTTTAGAAACTTCAAAGGAAAGCTTTGGTTAAATTAACTACATTAATTAATGCTTCAATTCGGTTAAAACATGTTCCAGTATCTTGGAAAGTATCTGATGTAATTATGCTACCAAAACCTGGCAAAAACCACAACGAAGTAGAATCATATCAGTCAATTGCACTGTTACCGATTATGTCGAAATTGTTCGAAAAGCCAATACTGAAACGTCTCAAACCCATCATCGAAAAATATCAACTTATCCCAACACATCAGTTTGGCTTTCGTAGTAAACATTCAACCATCGACCAGATCCATAGAATAACTGATGTCACAGAAAGATCACTTGAAGACAAAAAGTATGCTCCGCAATATTTATAGACATTGCACAAGCCTTCGATCGGCTTGCTACACACACTAAAATCAACTCTTCCCTATTCATATTATAAACTTATTAAATCGTACTTACGGGAAGGAAAATTCCGCATTAAACACGAAGGTGCGTACTCAGAACTAAGAGAAATTCAAGCCGGTGTACCCCAAGGAAGTGTCCTGGGTCCAGTGCTGTATTTGTTGTACACCAATGACCTGCCAAAAACGACGAACTGCACGTTTGTTACATTTGCAGACGACACAGCAGTGATGGTAACGGGCAATTTAATCGAAGACTCAACAAGGAAACTGCAACAAGCAGCAGACGTTATTGCCACCTGGACATATAAGTGGCGCATTAAGCTCAATGAAACCAAATCAACTCATATCAACTTCACCAATAAAAAGATTAATCAGTTACCAATCTTTCTCAATGGCGTAAAGCTACAGCCGGTTAATACAGCAAAGTACCTTAGGATGACCCTTGATGCCAAGCTCCGATGGAAAGCACACATCAAAAAGAAACAAAAGGAACTACAAAGTAAATTTCAAAAAATGTACTGGTTACTCGGACGACGATCAGAACTGTCAATGTGCAATAAGCTGCTCTTATATAGACAAGTGCTGCGACCAGTGTGGGAATATGGAGCCCAATTATGGGGATGTGCGAAAAATGCAACATTGATGTGATACAGCGGTACCAGAACAAAGTGCTAAGATACATAGCTAATGCGCCATGGTATCCATGTAACAGCGACATCCATCAAAAACTCGGACTGGAAACGGTCGCATCCATTATCACGAGATATGCTATCTCTCATATAAATCGCCTCCAGCATCATGTTAACGAAGAAGCGTCCAGGCTACTAAATGTGAGGAATCTAACCAGACGACTTAGGCGAACTAAACCGCTCGAATTAGCCTACCAGTGAGACAACTAAGGAATCCAATGGAAAAACTTAGCTTAACACAGTTTTAATAAATTGTCAAATTAAAACAGATTGTTAGTTTATTCGAACTAGTTTTTGTATCATTTCAATAAAAAAACAAACTTTAAACATTGTTCCAGAAACATAGGATTAATGCCATTTCAATGCTCTCAAGTTTTTCCAATATCACATTCGTTTCATGCTATACCTCCTTAGTCTGATCACTATCACGGTGTGTGTCAAAGCATCAATAACCTCCTAATATAATTTCTATAATGCTTAACTGGCATTAGCACCGCCACGCTATCGCGTTGCCGACAAAATTTGTAAAGGAGTCCAAATAAAAAAGTTGTAAATTTGTTGTTATAAAGCAAAAGGTTTAACAAAGTACTTGCTACTCTCCACAGTTGCAAAGTCAACTAGTTGTAAAAAGTAAAAGCTGTGTGTAACTAGAAAATTTCTTTTATTCTAGCCTGAAGACCTTTGTTCCACCCAGACATGTTGCTGGCATTGTCATATTTCTGTCCTCTGCAATTAGATCAAACCTAGAAAATCTACGGTCGAAATTACCGGATTTGTCATCTCTTCACTTTTATGGGCAAAGTTAAAAATAAACGTCAAAAATTATTCAGCAGAAGTTCGCATAGGTAGAAAATTGTTAGAAAAAGTTATTTTATATGTGTGCAACACAATTATGTTATAATACTTGGCATTAATAATCTCTTAAACAATCTCTGCCTTAACTCTTATATCTATATCTTGAGTGCCACACTGTCATGAAGGAGATGTGATCCAGCGATCACAATTTCTATATATTAATATACAATTTGAATATTTTTCGATGTAGTGTTACAAACTAGAGAGAGTCCAATATTGCACGAAGTACCTTCGATTGGAAGCGCTTTATGATGGTTATATTAGATTTTGAAACTGTTTCCCAGAGTTGAAACCCGTATGTCCATACCAGTTAAAGATGGTGTTATGGACTAACAGTTTGTTACGGAGAGACAACTGTGGCTTGCGTCCCAGTAGTCACTAGTACCTGTGAAATTTTTCGCCAAGCTATTTGCGCTTCTTCCATATGCGTGCTTGCCACGTTAGTTCTTTGTTCAAATGTAGGCTTATGTATTTGACGTCTTTTACAATGGGAAATGCCTGATCATTTATCATTATCGGTGGCGCCTGTCCACAGCATTTTGTAAACACAATATACGCTGATTTTGTATAATTAATTTTGATCTATATTGATTCGAAGCGATCTTTGGGCTTCTGCGGGATCTTTATTAGTTGCTAAAATTGCGGTATTATCTGCAAATGTCGAAATTGTTACATTTTCGCCCACTGAAAGATTTGCAGTATATAGCAGATAAAGAATTGGCTCTAAAACGCTTCCTTGGGGTATATCAGCTGCTATGGGATGTAACGTTGTTATTTCGGCGGCATACCTCACTCGAAAGAATCTTTCTTCCAGGTAAGATTTGAGGATGTTATACACAGCCGTTGGTAGTATTTGTTTTAGTTTGAATAGTAATCCTTGATGCTAAATCTTGTCAAAAACTTTACTAATATCAAGAAACACTGCTGTGCTATAGGCTCTGGCCTCAAAAGTTTTGTTTATTTATTTTTTATTTATTTATTATGTGGCTATTACTCGATGAACTTGTTCTGTGGGGTGTCCTGAATGCGAATCGGTGCTCCGGAACAAGTTTTTTCTTTGTCACTATTTTTATCAGTCTTTTTGCCAGTAGCTTTTCTGACAACTTGGACATTATTGGCAGAAGACTGATTAGGCAATACAATGTGGGAAGATTTGGCGATTTTCTCGGATTTTGCATAAGATCACTTCAACATCTGGCTATTGTACCGAGGAATAACGGAACCTTAATGCTGCAAAACTTTTCAGGGGTAATTAGTGTTTAATAATATTTCTCACTTCTTTAACTGATATCTGTTGTATTGGTGCACTGGATTGCTGCGGTTTGTTAAGGTATGCATTAATTTCTTTATACTCTCTTCCATTTTCTGAGGGGAGTGGTTTAAATACGTTCGTGAGGTATTCCGCAAAGGTGTTCGCTTCTTCCAGATCTGATTTTGCCCATTCTCCGCTGAGGACTCTTATTCGTGATATGTGTTCTCGCAGTAGTTTAAGCCTTTTAGTGCCATTCCACAGTGCAAAATTTGTATCAGCTGTTGGTATCATATTTTCTGAATGCTGTTTAAAGTTTTATTGTTTTAGCTGTCTGGCTGCTCTATTATAGTTAGTTTTACCTTGCGGATGTTGTGTCTGCCACCAGATTTTCCTAAGTTCTCTTTTTAGAGGATTTTCGTGCAAATACTGGGTGGACAGTAGGTTTTCTTTTGCTTTTGTATTTGCGTAGAAGTTGCGTCCCAGGCAGCTCCCTGAATTTTAGCAGTAAAGTTTTGTATTTTCATTTCAAGTTCGTGGTCTTTTAACTGTATAAAGAATTTATTAACACTTGTACATGCTATGCTTATCATGTACAAGAGGAAACACCTCTTCTTTATTTTTAAATTTTGCTACATGTTTGGCCATAAAAGGATCAAATTTTGAACTCAGTTCGACACAGCTAAGAAAGTTACAATTTATCGCAAAGCCCAATATATTATTATCGCTATGAAATGGTAGTCCACTGCAAGATAAAAACTTCACAACTTCAACAACTCTCAAGAGAACATTTGACCGATACAAAACTTCTTCTTTGTACTGTTCTGCTGTTTTACAATCTATGCTCGACTGCTACTAATAAATTTTAAAATGCACTCTCTGTGTTCAGATCTGTTATTATGAGGGTTTATTATATAATTATTTTGCCAATGATTACACCTCTTAGTTGCTAGTAACGTTGTTTCTCCATATATTTCTCCAATAATTATAAGTTATAATGCTATTAATGCAAGGGTTACTATAACAACATTATTTATTAACGCCACTGTTGTTCGCTGTACGACTTTTCCTATTCAACTTCTGCAAATGCCATCCTGCTTTGCATTATTTTCAGACGTGCGATTCTAGAACGGATCAGAAAATTCTAGAATTTAAAATCGATCATTCTGGGAAGTTTTTAAACAATTTCTTCGCGATATGTTATTTCTATTGCAATACAAATGCTTTTAGCAATTCATCATACCTAGATGAACGATGAATGTACGATTTCAAAGTTTAACAGTTATAGATAGAGCGCGGAATATATGTAAAATGCATATTTTTGTATATATGCATATTTTGAGAGTTTTTTTTATAAATGCATATGCAAAATATCATTTTGCATATTTAAGGACACCCTTATTCATTTTATTAATCGATTTTACAAAATTATTTAAAATACATTTTTATTATGCATATTTTATATCTTTTTCGTGCATATATTCCAAGCTCTAGTTATAACCCATTCAAAGTTACTCTGGTTGAGCTCACTTTTTCGTTTGCTCAATTCAATATTTTCCGCCCCCAAATCCTGGCGCCCTAGACTGCAACTTACTCAGCCTATGGGTTAATTAAACCCTGATCCTGCCTGTAAATTGTTAAGCAAAAATGTCAGATACAAAGATTAAGCCGTCAGAAATATAAATTTCTATAGATGAAAGATTGCAGTGTCTTTAAAAGTAAGGCAATTTAGCTGGATAATTGAATTATGAATAAAATTTGTTGTTCTAATAACTAAAAAAGCGGCAGGGGAAAAGTAATCTAGAAAAATGGCTACGCGAACGAACCATGAACGAGTGCCGCGCTTATGGCTGACGTCACGGGAGATCTGACTGAACACGACAAGCCCGAACGGGCATAATCCTCTACCTACTTCAAAGGCATTATAGTGGAATTAATAATGAATTATTTGCTGCCACCATCCACTTGTTGACAGGAAGATGATGATTTTGCAGCGAGCGGCGGATGAGATGAGCGCGGATTTTCGCGTAAGCTGCAGCGGCCAAAATTAAAATTCACAAACACCGGAACGCTCGCTCCCGCCGCCGCCGCCGCCGTCTGGGCCTTGCTGCGCCGGCACAGCGGATATTTACGAAAAAGATTATCTAACTAACCTACTTAACTCCTACAGCAATGTCATAATTGCTTAAGCCCACCTACACGCCTAAATAAGCAGTTTCAAAGTAACCGTAATGCAAAATTAACACCAAAGGCGAGCGCTAATTTCGTCGGCGGAGAGCGTCCTGCCCCAGCAGCCCGGCGACAAACTCATGATCTCACGGGGTAATATCGGCCTAATGCAGATTTGTAGCTTCTGTCACTGAAACTCCCCCGCCGAACCCATCGCGGATCGTTACAGGCCGCGCGTTTCCTTAACTTCGCTCTAATTGCGATTTATGCCGTTTCAATCGCCTCGAATCAACAGGAATCCCGGCCGATGCGCCGGGAAGATGGCGCACGTGCTGTTTACAAAAAAGGAGAGCTGGGGGAACGAAAACAAAGGCATTAAATGTAATTGTACACGGTAATTATGTCGCAGCCTTTAGGTGGCCACTTTGCTTCGCATTAAAAAATTAGTAATTTGTTCAGAAGCTGCTAATTGTCTTATTGTCTTCTTGCGTAATTTCCATCAATTTTATTACATCGAATAAAGTACGGCACATTTCAATTTCAATTGTTGTATCTCTGGTTATTTCACGAAACTTTTGTTTTACCTCTAAAAACAGTTATAAGTACAATTTTTAATTTTTTAGTTTATAGGAAAGGAGGCCAAGATTTAAAGAAAAGAAAAAGCATAGTAAGTTTGACAAAGAATAAAGAATTTTTGAACGCAAAGAATGAAAGCAGCGGTAAAGACGTTAAAAATAAATATGATAGAAAATAAAAGTAATTATGATGTAGAAGAAAATTAGCAAAATAATGCACCAGAGAGGAACAGAGAATACACTATAAAAAACCACTAAGAAAGAAACAAAGAACTAGACAGATGGGTTTACAACTACAAGGAGCTACTGGAAGAAAACAGAAAAAAAAGAAGAGAAATAGTCGAAGAAAAAATTAAAAAACAATAAAAGCCTGAAAGAACATGGAATTTTTAAAGAAAGTGAAACAAGTGTATAGAAAATTATTGTTCAGTTAGTAAAAAAAAACATGTCAAGAAGAAAACTAGTGGAAGACGGAAGTCATATGCTCTATACATAAAGAAGCCTACAAAGTTGTTTACCATAATTATCGGCAAACAGCAGTCCAAGATGTGTTTTATAACAGAGCAGCAAAAATAATAAGGAACAGACTATATAAAATACAAGATAAATTAAGGGAATATTGAGGTTTTAGGTCGGGACAATCAACAATAGATCAAAATACGAACAAAACCTGAGACTCCACATAATAATTATTAATTGTAAAAGTGCGTACGGTTCCATATAGAGAAAGAAACTATACAAAGCATTAGAAAAACTAATAGTAAAAACCTAATTAAATTAATTAAAATGACTGCAAACTACTATCAACATAGTGTCTATAGAAGGAAACATATCTAAAAAATATGAAGTGAGGAGAGTATTGAGGGAAGAATATGTGGAAAACATTAAGTAAGTGATAATAAAAAGAGAAAGTGAAATACAAAGAAACAAAAAGAAAAGAATAGGTAAGTTGGAACAAACTTTTAAAGAGTTAGAGTATCAAACTAGAAAAAATTGACTAACCATAATTGAGAATAAGGTAAAATACATGGAATAAAAATTAGCAAATTAAATAGGAAACAGTAGACAGCAACGAATATAATTTTGAGAAGATAACAAGGTTCGAGTACCTAAGAATGCAATTAAGAAACAACTGGCATAAAGAAACATAAATAAACAAAATATTAACAAAAGGTAGCAGGATAATAAAATCAGAAAGTTTATCTCGAAATCAAAATTAAAAATACAGATCACGGTAATTCGATGAACTGCGGTTCGCAGGTTGAACCTTCTTCTTGACGTTTCAGCATCTAATTTAATTCCATATTCAAGAGCGGTAAAAGTTTTTTACTCGTAGTCTCACTTTCTCTACTCCTCAAAAAGAACACTGAACCACAGGAGAATACGGACCTTTTACATGCTCTCATTTCCCTATTTATTGAATGAAAAGTGGGAAATGCACTAAATTGAGGAAAGTGTGTTTATTTGGAAGAGTTTTGTAACTGATAGAGTAAGATAATTATCGATTCCCAAGTGAAGCATTGAGACTGTTGTTTTTCTATTCTATTTTGAGTCGCAAATGATTCTGTTGGAGGGATGGGAAATAGGAGCGATTGTTTTTGATTTTGATGAATTACTTTTGTAGACCGTTTCCGTATTATTGTGTTGGAAAGTAAAGAAGAATTGTCGTTCTTCCATACGCGCCAAAGAATATGTGACTTAAGATTTTTTTATATTCACCATAAAGTACTTCATAAAACCCTTGGGGATCGTGGTGACTGTCATTAGAAGGATATTGTGTCATGAGGACGTACAGGAAAAGAAAGGAGTTTTCTTATTCTTTTGAATAACAGTTTGTTTGGAATAAGATAATAAAAATGGTTAATAAACCTAAGCTGTTACAAGCAAATGAGCTTACACCATGGTCTTCAATGGCACTCTCAGTTTTGAAACTTACATTTACTGCAAATTTGTAATGTCTGGCAAGGTTAGTTTTGCTACCTAACTCAGTTTCCTATCATGTCTCTCATTTGGAAAATTTTGCTTAAATAATTTATAAAACTTTAAATTAATTCATACCTTGCGACTGAAATAGAATGTTTTCTTGAGGGGCGGTAGTATCTGATTTCATAAATGATGAAGAACTTGAGTATTTTAAGAGCGGTGGTACTTCAATAGTCTCTGTATGGTTTTCCTTTTTAGATGCGCTCTTTGGGGGTTTTGCCTTGTGTTTCTCTTTGAATGCTTCTTTTAAGAGCTTAATGGGATTGTCTTTCATTTATCATCATCATCACAGCCTATATCATCCATCGCCGTATGTAAGCCTCTCTTTGCATTTCCACCGTTGTCGGTTTCTGGCTTTTTGAATTCAGTTTAAACCTACAAATTTCTTAATGTCGTCAGTCCACCATGTTTGTGGCTTCCCTCTAGTCCTTTTGTGACTTTGTGGCCCCCATTCAATTACTCGACGTGTTCATCTATTGCAATTCATCCTAGATATGTGGCCTGCTTAATTCCATCTAAGTTTACACACCCAATGTATTATGTATTTCATTTTTGATTTTTTCATTATTTCATCATTAGGTATATTATCACGGAGTGTAATTCCTACCATGCGTCTTTCCATTGCACGTTGTGTGACTTGGAGCATCTTTATTATTTTATTACAAGACCAAGATTCTGTACCATATGTTAATGTCGGAAGTATGTGTTGATCAAAGACTATCTCTTAATGTGTTCGGTATTTGAGATTTCCAAAGTTTTTGCAGTTTACCGAACGTGGCTCATGTTAGTGATATGCGTCTATCTAGATCAGCTTTTAAGTTATTTTTTGATAATATGAGTTTTTGTCCTAGGTAAATGTATGAATCAACTTTCTCTATTGTGTGATCAGTAACTTTCAGACTGTGTTATTTGATTGGTTATGTATTTCGTTTTTATTGTATTCATTTATAGGTCAATTTGTTTTAATTGTTGATGTACTTCTTGTAGTATTTGTTGCATTTCTTTTTTATTGGTGGCTATTAAAGCAATATCATCGGCAAAGTGCAGATGGTTAACTTCTCTCCGTTGATATTCATGCATTTTAGTTCTTTGAACATGTCTTCTATAGTAAGTGTAAATAAAATAAAACGTGCCTTGAATATTTTCATACATAATAATCCTATTTTTAAATTGTAGTTTATTATGCTTTAATGTTTGTATATATCTTTCGGAGAATTTTTGTGTTCCGTTCTTGTAGCATGCTTTGTTCTTAGAGGAAAGAAGTTTCCGAATACCTTACCAAAAAGAAAGTCAATTATACACCGAAATGAGTTACCGATGGTAAAAGCCTAGAGCTATAAGTAGAACAAGACATGAGTTTAATTGCATTGAGGTATAGGATTTTGGCGTTTATTCTTTGGGCTGTACGGGCAAGAGCGTTATCTTGTTCTAGCAATTCAAGCTAAAGTGACATATATACGTTCTACTTGCAGCCCTTGAGACCCCGAGTGAAGAGCTAACCTCTTGAAAATGGTATCAAAGCCGATGCCGAAATGTCGAGAATTTTCTCAAAATAGACGCGGTTCATCCCGTGAACTAAGTTGTTTAAACATAGTTAACCGCGGAAACCTATCCGAACATTTTATACGCTTCTACGGGGAGGAAACTTTTAAACTTAACTAAGCTATATTCAAAGCTTACTTTACGTAAGACCAAACTTTTGTGTGACCTTGTATTCCTAAAATCCTGCAGAGACCAACAGGTGATACCTGTTGGTTTGCGATTAAAACATCACCAGAAATCATCCACCATCTCCTGTATCCTTAAAAAAGCAGAGCTATCTCTGCTTAGAAACTCCATCCATGCTATCCGTAAAAACCTCGCCAATACCAATCTGGAACTTTATGGCCCTTTCCATAAATTAAGTTCCTCCAAAATACATCCTATTATCTGGGATGCTTTCTCTAGAATTATACACGACAAAGCGTCGTGCATATCCGAAAAGAAAACCGACACCCAGAAACACAAACTTTCCAAGTTGTGCCAAAGTAAAATTCCCAATACCCAACCATCCCTGACCAACACGACGGTACATAACCTTTCTGATTACCCTGTAAGCAACCTAGCTATTCAGGCTCTGGAAAAAGGTTTTAACTTTGCTGGTAACACCAAACCGCGTTCCCACTGAACAAATTATATCCCAAATAGAATCCTCCATTTCCACCCTTCCCGAAAATGTGGCCAATGAAACCAGGCAAGATGTAGCCAAAGTGCTACGTACAGCCGAATTACCAAAACCAAATATCAAAGCCTCCGAATTACGCGCCTTAAAAGCTCTAAAAGAAAATAATAATATTACAATTTTACAGGCAGATAAGGGCAACGCTACAGTAGTCCTAAATACTGCGGACTACATCGGTAAAATGCACAATTTACTTAAATCCTCTGATTATCGCTATGTACCTAATAATCCTACTACCTACCTCGAAAAGAAAACCAAAACCCTTATTACTAACTCCAACCTCTCATCTGATACCAGGAAACTCTTCATACCCCGAGAAAAATCGTTCAGAATTCCCAAACTGTGTGGTCTACCAAAAATTCACAAAGAGAACATTCCTTTACGCCCTATAGTTAGTGCGTTCGGTTCTCCCACCCACAACTTAGCCAAATACCTTGCCAAGACTCTCCGACCTCTCACAGAGCAGGCATCATCCTACGTCCGAAACTCCTATCATTTCCTAGTAATACTGAAAACCTTCCCTATACGCAAAGGTGACATCATGGTTAGCTTTGATGTCGTTTCTTTGTTTACAAATATCCCTATTCCTGATACCCTACAGTTATTAAAGTCAACGTATAATATAAATAACAATATCCTCTCCCTAATAAACCATTGCCTATCCAATACTTACTTTACCTTCCAAAATAAATTTTACCGCCAAACTAATGGTACTCCCATGGGTTCCCCACTTTCACCTGTCATCGCTAACCTTTTTATGACCGATTTTGAAACAAAAGCCCTTGCCTCCTTTCACCATAAACCTACCTGCTGGATACGATATGTCGATGACACTTTTGTTATCTGGCCTCATGGACATGATACCCTTCCAAAATTCCTTTTTCCACCTCAACCAAATCCACACCAATATCAAATTTACCATGGAAACTGAACATAACAATTCCCTTCCCTTCCTAGATACCCTAATAACAAGAAATCCTTCTAATGACAGCTTTTATTACACTGTCTACAGAAAATCCACTCACACTAACCGCTACCTAAATGCCAAATCCCATCACCACCCTGCCCAAATCTATTCGGTTGCAAAATCCCTCATAACCAAATCCATCAGACTTTCCGATACGAAAAACTCGCCAAACAGAAATTAAATCTATTACCATCACCCTACTGCAAAATGGATATTCCAGCAAATCCTTAACCAATATAATCAAAAATATAAATAAAAACACTAACTCTCAATCCCAAAACCCTCCTGACCAACAAAAAGCATTCCTACCTTACATCAGAGACATCAGCGATAGAATAAGCCGCATACTAATGCGGCGAAATATCCGCACGCTCTTTACGACCAACAACCAAATATCTGGGCTTATTCGCTTAGCAAAGGATCACTGCCCCAATGAATCCCAAGGACTGTATGAAATACCTTGTGGAGACTGCCAAAGGACTTACATAGGTCAAACAAATCGGCAAATATCTAGCCGAATATAAGAGCATTCTCTGGCCGCACGGAAAGGCGATAATGGTTCGCTACCTAAATGCCAAATCCCACTGCAATATGAAGCCGTCGGTTTTAATCTATTACGTTGGGATGTGGAAAAGAGCATTGATAGAATTAGATTAGAATTTATAAAACTACAGTGTTGATGCTACTCCTTTTGGGAAGAGAAAACGAGAGAAGCAAAGTGTTTACGTTGGCACAGTGCAAATTTCTAAGGCAAGACTGTATTCAACGTGCCTGTTAACTATTACTATATCTCAACGAAAAGAACTAAAGATTATCTTTATGTAGCTGTTTAGACTATATCAACCAATTACAACAAATATATTGAATTTACTTTTTAACTGTTGCTGTTAAAGAAATATAAACTCTATCGGGTACAAAAATTTAAGATAAAACCCACATATATTTTTGTTTTCTTAACCACTGCAATATCGGTCATATGTAATACTTAATATATAACAATTACGGATATATCAATACGGAACCGGTTTGTATTTATTATTTTTAAAAATTTTAAAAGTCTATAACTTATCCACAAAGGTAAATTACATTTAAATGTAAATTAAGTCGAAATCAATAAATAATAGTTACGCCCCTCATTCTGTGCCGTTGATGATATCACAAGGATGTAGTTTTCGCTTTGGAAACTTTAGCTAAAACACATCAAAAGCTTTATCTTTGCAAATAATAGGTTGCATCGGTTCGACTAATTGTTTCGCCAAGTTTTCAAACGTTGTAATATTACTGCCTGATGAAATGAATTCTGTCGCAATGGCTCATTATTCCATCCATGTGCACAGGGAAAATTACTTTGTCGAAAATAGTTTAAGTTTGTAGCAGAAAAAGGACTGAAGCTGCAGTTTATGCAACGTACTTAATTGAAAATATAAACACAAAAATAGTACTAGTGAAAATGAACTTTTAAAATGCCCCACTGCAGTAGATAGGGGTGGTACGGTTTAAAAGTAAACTATTTACTCTACAACATTATTTTTTCTTTTAAAATTATTTTCATTTTATCTAATTTTTTCTTTAAAAAGTAGAACATCTAAATGCTAGCGTGATTGGTCGCTGTTAAATTAATATGGGGCGAGATAAAACTTCCCTTTTAATTAAAAAAATATTACAAAGTAAAAAGTAGTGTAAGGATGAAAAAAGCGATTTTATTAGACGCAGGTTATTGGGAAGTTTTGCTTTAGTAATTCAAAATTTCGTAGCTTTTGCTATCGAAGCGTGCATTTAGAAAAATAAGTTTGTTGCAACATGTTTTTTGGATGAGCTTTCAACTTGTGCCTCAAGCATCTATTTCCGATTGAAAATAGATTTTGTTGTAGGTAGTAAACTTTAGAATTACTAGTTCTGCAGTGAAAAGAGAATGAGGAAGATTTTGGAGTAGGCGAGCGTCGATGCAGTAAGACGCCCACTTGCCTAGTTATATTATGTGGCCAATTTTGCCTCAAAACCTATGTTTTCATTAATATAAAACGATTGTTGCATAGAAACTTTAAGAAAGTAATTGGCAAACTTACCTAAAAATGTGTGGCAACACCTTGGAAAGTGTCTTACATGACGCAGTTACTTTCTTTAACAACGAAACGTATTTTTATTTGTCAAGATGCGTTAATAAATAAAACTTTTCTTATTGGAGTGATAACCCACGTGATACCCATAAAAGACTCTTTGACAGCAAACATGTTACTATTTGGTAAGTAAAATTGAAGTCATTGGCTCTTACCTTTTTGAGAAACATGTCAGTCAATTTTTGGAGATGATTCAACAATTTTTCTTGTCGAATTTCGAATCACTCCAATTGGGAAACGTTTCCAGCAAAATGGAGTTACAGCCTACACAGCAAGAGTTTTGCCCCAAGTAGTGCGTAAAAAGTCCTGATCTCCTAACCCCTCAACGCGGTCGCTTGGCCATTCTGCTTACAAGATGACTTCTTGGTATGGAAATGTCTCAAGGTTGAGGTTTATAAACATTGCCTTAAAACTCTTTCGGCTCTACTAAATGCAATACGTCCAAGAAGTCAGGCATATTCCTCAACACATGTTTGACATTGACAATAGAACAGTTATTGATGATGCGCAGACAACACTTGAGATTTCTAAGAAAATAGTGATTCGACAAGGACAACAAATTAATCCTCCTTAAGGCACAACGCCTATATAGCAACTTTTTCAATCGATACAAATATGAAAATTTATCATTGGACATCAAAGTGATCCAAGATGTAATCTCGATTTGATCACTCACGATGCCCGTAAGAGGTCATCATATCTTAATAAAATATTTTTATTACTGAATTATGACCAAATATTATGATTTGACAATTATAGACAAACATAGACAGTATGATTTTTTAGTCAGAGGGGGTAACGAATTCTGACATATAGAAGAAATTAGTAATCGTGTGTGGAAACTAAGCATCGATTTGTAGAACTGAAAAGCAGCAAAAGTTGTGACGAGAAAGAGAAAAGCATAAACCACCCATTATCCAGCGTTTGACCTACTTGATAAAGGAAAAGCAAATCACATTCAATGTGCTGGTGGATACTTAACTTTATATATTAACTTAACTTAATATAACTTTATATATTACTATCTATGAATACATAAAAATAACAAAGATTTTTCATACTCTTATCGCTTAGTAGAAACATGTGCAGATGCCACAGCTATACAGCGTAGATCTGGAGAAGTTCGTTCAATGTCTAGTCACAGTCGACAAATCGTGGTTCTGGCACAAACCTTTGTTCTTTGCAAGGGAAGTCTTTGTCTCAAAAACCCACGGTAGGAATTGTTTACTCTAAAACAAACGGGGAAATTCTAATGATAAATTAGTTGCTCCCTCGTAAGAGGATTGCCAGTGAACGGTACTATGCATATGTCACTGAGGTCAGCCCGATAACATATTCAGCAACGCCGTCACAGGAAATAGATACGTGGCGCGTACCTTAAACATTACAATACACGACCAAGCGTTAGTCGTTACACTCTTGCTACCCTTACACGCTCTAGGGCACACCATATTACATCACGCCTCATATTGGGTGGATTTTGTGTTGAGCGACTAACCACTGGCTTGACACACTAAAAGGGTCTGTGCGTGATAACAAATTTTCTAATAACGAGCGTTAGTTGGCTGCCCACTAGTGGTGTTATGCTACATTCAAAGAATAGTTTGCTACAAATTTACAGAAACTGCCAGAGCAATGGCTAAAGTACATAGGTATTGAAGGAGAATACCTCTAATAAAGTGTGTCCCCACTTCTTCCCGATAAAAGATTAATAAGAAGATTTGTTGTTCTTATCATTCTTACCATTTTTGAATGCATCAATAAATATTAAACTGGGCGTTTTGCAAATATGTCGTGTTTGGTCAATTTAAAACAAAAGGTTATTTTGAATCAAACTTCAAGAGAATGTTTGGTAATTTCAAAATTATTAAAAGGAAAAGTAAATTTAGAGTAATTGTGTGTAACCTTTTGTTTTCTCTAGTGAACGAACTACTCAACAGAATAACAAAAGTAATTAGATTACTAAAAGTGGAAAATCTGGCCCTGACATAATAAGATCAGCGAAAAGCAAAACAATATTGGAAGAGCTTTAGTCTATTTTAGAATAAATATGAAAAACCAAAACTATTCGAATCGATAGAAAGAAGATATGATTATTAAGTTACCAAAGCTTAAACTAGCAGGGAATTATGCTACTTGATACTTACACAAAAATACAAGAGTAACTACGGGAAGAATAGAAGTATGGATCACATAAACACGTTGCACATAATTGTTGACCAATTATCGAATGGCGCTCATTTTTATATATAATCTATGGAACCATTCGACACGATTAATCATCAAGCAATGCGGCTCCCTCAATATGGTATAATATAAAAAATAATAAGTTTCATCAAATAATTGTACGAAAAATTCTGCTCCAAAGGATTCTTCAAGGAAGGATGAATAACAAAATAAAGATGTAGGGGGCAAAACTGTGAACTGTTCCCTCCTCTTTACCTTGGTCTTGGACTAGGTTATGCAACACGCCTACAACGGTCAAGAGAAATGAATGGTTTAGATTATGCAAGACGTCAGCAATACAAATAAACTTCACAGACTGTGCAAAAATTGGATTAAAAATCAACACATCGAAAACCAAGGAGCATAAACAAATAACACTAAGTAGTTTTAAGTTGAACTAAATGTTAACCGCTTTATATACTTAGGTAGTGTAATTGAGATAGATGGTGGAACAAAGCTTGACACTAAAACCAGAATTGTTAAGGCAGCAAGAGGTTTACATACCATCAAATCTGAAACTCAACTCGGATAACTTAAAATTTAAAAATAGAGATCTTCAACATAAACCAGAAAGCGGTATTCTTATACGGCTCAGTATCGTCGGTGCTCAACATAAATGCAATTCAAGAGTTTATAAACAAGTATTTAAAATATGTAACTAAAATCACGTGGTTTGACTATGTACCCAGTGAGAACCTGTGATGACGTACTAATCAAGAAAAAGTAATCATACAATTTTTAAACAGAAGATAGAGATGGATAGGACTACCATACTGTTAAAATTGCGTTAATACGGAATCTACAAAGAAGTCGCAGAAGAAGAAAACTAATCACAACTTAGAACAGTACAACAATAGAAAAGCAGAAAAATAAGAAAACATTGAATAACATAAGAAGCATTGTACAATCCGGGCAAGAACAGAAGAACTTTGAGAATCTAGGCTCCAACAGGAAGTGAGATGATGAAGAAGATGCAACTTGACTTCCCGTATCAAACAGTACTGATGTATGTACTGCATCAAGGCTGAAGATGTACATTGTCCTTTATGGGTAACGTTGGAAAATGTCCAACAATCATGTATAGCGATTAAATGCTATAACTAAAATATAAAATAATTCAAATAATAAAAAGACTTCTGGATAAAAAGAAACTTTAGTAACGCTTATTTAGAGTTTCTAATATGTTGCTTTCAGGAAGGAGTGGTAAAACAAGAAATTGTTCAAGTGTATTGAGTTTTTGTTATCACTTGAGAATTGACATTTTCGTAGCTGAGAAGCTAAGAATGTCCAAATGATTATTTAAGTAAAATCACAACCTATCTGCTAGTAGCACTTTCATATAATAAATAGTTAGTTGGGATGATGATTGGGCTCCTTATTTAGGCACTTACATATTAGTCTGCGATATTTCCAGAAAGAAACGCAAGTAAGTGGCTTAATTGGGCAAATGCTATAAGCAAAGCAATTATTTTTAATGTAAATCCAAACGGCCAGTGGTCTTGTACTAGCAAAACAAAGGCAGAAGTTTTTCTGGCCAACTAGTCTTGTCCTTAAACCTTTCTCAAGTCAATATCCTTAAAGAGGATATTAAAGTAGTAAACTTTTTTAAAACTCTTTATCAAATGAGCTTACTAAACAACCCACCAAAAGTTTCAGAAGTAAAGGAAGTAATTAACAAAGAAATTGATGCTAAATAGGTAGCAGGGTTTGATCTTGCCAATAGGGAAATTTTCCAATAATTACCCGAAAATATTATCAAAATTATTATGCAAATATACAACACTATTTTTACAACCAGACATTCCCAAGCGTTTAGAAAGTAACAAGGTAACAATAGTGAATAAACCAGGAAACCCTGTTGGAGAGGTAACATTGTATAGATTTGGTTTATTGTCAGTCAAATCCGAAGTATTCAAAACGGTATTGTTAAAAAGAATAAAAAGCAAACGAAGCCAATATTAGAAGATCAAGAGCTACTTACAAAGCTCCAATTTAGATTTAGAACTCAACATGCAACAATACAACAGATTCACTGAGTAGTAGACATACTTTACATCGATTTACAAGCGTAAAAAAGGTGAGAGATCAAGAAGAAATCACGTATTTGCAACCCACGGCTATCCTAGCTTCTCATGTTACCATCTACTACAAAGCTAATTACAACTGCAACTTTTGCAGAAGCCACGGCTATCCTAGCTTCTCATGTTAATCCTACAAGGGTATCCTAAAACTTATAGGACAATCTAAACAAGGTCCAACAATAGCTGAAGGTATGGAGAATCAAAGTGAACGAAAATAAACCTCAGTACGTCACATATAATGAAGCGGGATAACTCTCCAGCGGCGACTCTCAAGGGACAGCAAGTAAACCAGATTCTGCAAAACACCTAAGATGCCATCTAGATCTGGCTTAAAGTAACTTGTAACTTTAATAAACGTAAACTTAAATTCAGTAGGTTATATTGGATGATCAGAAGAAAGTCTAAATTATTATGGACAATAAACTGCTAACTTATAAGGTTGCCTTAAAACCAGTCCGGACGTACAGAATTTCTGCATGTTAAACTACCAGCAATTCCAACATTGCCCAATAAAGTGACCTGTGTGTACCTTCAGTGAAAGAAGAAATACAAAATTTTACTACAGGCTAACTATGCGGATCAATAAACTAGCGCATAAGTTAACGAACGAAACTGACAAACCAAAAGGTTTCAAACGGTTTAAACCAAATGAATTTCTAACTTGGTTCTAACAATCCCTTGCATCTGCTTGTTCAACTATTCACTTGTAAAATAAATTAGTGAATATTTTACTCCACACGCCTAACAGCAATTGACAGCAATTGCGCTATTTTGTAACATAAACAACTGTTATTGTCTCTATGGATAGCATATGTTGTATGTTAGTAGGGTTAAAATTAATTTTTTTTAAATATAGTACACGCTATTTCGGGAATTACAGCAAACCTTAAGGAGTACGGTATGCCATATTTTATAGTGATGTTCGCTATCCCAATTGTTTGTCAACTGATCATTGATTTACCATAGATTTTTAAAGGAATTTGACTCATTCTGATGATTAAAAAAATAATAGCAAACGCTATAGTTTTTTACTGCATTTAATTATATATAATAACAATAATACGTACGTACGTATTCTTGCATTCTCGCCGCTCTTATTTTTTCCATTTGGAATTAAAGAATTTGTCCAATTTTAACTGCTTTTCTCTTTTCTGCAGTGTAACGAAAATGATTAATAGTATAGTTGTTGTAAAGATCCTCAAGTCTATTCACCTAAACCTGGTTAAATGTCTTTCTGTTGTTCTGACATTCTTCCACTTCTTCGAAAGCTCTTTAATAGCAGATGTCGGCATTGGTCTTCTTCGTTTTTAGAAAATACATCTCGCTGAGTTTCTTGGTGTTCTTCGTTCAGGAGTTCTTGCAGTTATTTTGTTGTTAGATCATTTTCATGTTCCATTATGAGTCCCTCTAATGTTATCTTCATTCCACTTCCACTTCATTTATGATTTCAGAAACAACATTTCCGTCTCTATTAATGTAGGATAGATACAGTTTTAATCAATCAAAATTCAACTATCGTCGACTACGTTTTTGAATGGGCCGGATAGCTTCAAGAATATAAAAAAGAGAACTGGCATGTTTTAAAACACCGACGAGATAGCGCGGGGTACGATTTCTTGAAACCTACAATAATCTCTTGGCCCATTAGCTGAACCAACTAAATGATATTTAGAGAAAAACTAAACTGTCAGCCAAAGACCAGTCTTCTAGCAAATTATCTCTAAAATATTTGGGTGTCCTGGTGCATTGTCCAATAGTAACAGTGCTTTCAATGGTGATTTATTGGTAATCCTGATGCTTAGAGCAAAAATGTTAAATAGCCATTGGTTAAGAGAAACCTGTATAACTTATGCTTCTTTTACTTAATTATGATTTTTTTTTAAATTCTCTAGGTTCTCAGAATCACAAAAGAAGAAGCGGTTTAAGCTTCATATTCACCACTAGCGTTAGTTCTAAATAGTAACGTCAATAAGGCTTTTATGGGTTTATGCCCAGGAATACTTTTCACATTTTTCATGATGTAAGTACAGTTCGGCATGTGCTTCCAAAATAAACTGTTTTTAATGAATTCCTAAAATTTGAGACAGGATTTCTCAGTTTCTTTATCTGCACGAGTAGATTCATTGTGCATTACCATATGCTTAATGCCAGATCTCCTCTTAAATTTTGCAAACCATACAGTGGTAGCCTTTAATTCTACATCCTTATATGAAATTTAATTCTTTAGTTCTTCAAAAAATTCTCTGGCTTTCTCTTAAATAATAATCAGCCTAGTTACATCCCTCTTCATTTCTTGTATCCAAAATATAAGCAATATCTCTATTTTTCATGGATCTATAGCTGCTTGAGCCTTTTTGATTATATCTTTTTAGCTAAAATTGTGCCTATTGTAGACTTATGGAAGCCATCAGATATTATCCTACCACTCTCTATCCTGGCTATTGTTTCTTGCTTGGTTTCTCTGGTGAACGCGGTTTTCTCCACTCTTTTTAGACACCATAATATTATTATTTTTATATATAAAAAGTTTTGTAAAGCACTCACCAAAATACCAGAGAACAGAAATCAACTAGCACACAAAAAGGTGGTAATAAAATACAATTCTGCAGAAGTGCTATAAGTTCGTTATTCGAGCATAAAAATCTTTCGTAATTGTTCGTTGTTTGATTTGTTGTAAATATTCAACCAACAACACTATCAACAACATCCTGTAGAGGAAGTAACTAAGGTATAAAAGAAACGTAGACATTTATATCAATTACACAATAACAAATCTTTCACGACGTGCCTTTTTTATTATTGTAGCTGACAAATGGCTTTTGGTCAATATTGGGTTAGTTATGTTACAAAAAAGGTGTTTATTGATATTTTAATCTTTAATTAAACGTGAGTGTTCTTTATCGTTGAAACAACGCTAAAGCTGCGCTCCGTATAAAATTTTCATGCAATTTTTGTCACCCGCAATTTTTGTTACACAAAGTAAGCAGCTAACTGCTCCGGCAGATGCAAAAAGCCCTTTAAGATGATGAACAACGATTGCATCAAAATAATTAGGCGCCCGACAAAAACGTCCGCGGAGCCCGGAGTGCTATTCCAGTGCCGTAGACCAGGAAGGGCGGTCGCGCGGGGCGGCTCCGGTGCCGATATCGTCTACTCCAGTTTAGTGATTTCCCTTGGGCCCTATCGATTGGGAAAGGCAACACCTCTACCTGATGATACACAACAGTGTCGTCGTCTCAATGTTTCTTAATTCCGCACTGAATCCCTGAAGCAATACGGCGGACCGCGGGCGAAAGCGGAGGCGCGACGCCGTCGCTGAGCTTCCGCTGGGCTTATGATTTTCGAATTTCGGACAGGAAAGCTCCGGCCGCTCCGGATAAATGTTGCAACGTTTCCGTCGAATCGATTGCTCTCGAATACATCATTAATCGGCTGTTTTGCGAAGGTAATGCTCGAGGTTCACGGCATAATAATGCGGACGTTATTTTCAGGGGTCCTCGTGGGACGCGCGGCGCAGCTCCGCCAATGTTCCGTATTAATTCTAGACACGGGCGCTCAATTAGAATGTTTTTGACACTGTTGTCAATACAGGCAGCCAGGCGTGACCATCGGCCTGACAAGAACTGATTATGAATCGAAAGAAGTTCGCTCATTTGCATACTTCATTTACATCTGCTTATGCAAACGTCCGCGGGCCCGGCGAGCGAGCCCTGCTAAAAATTTATGAACGCATTTTGTTTAATTTTAATTAATACCCGGATGAATAATTTATCGCCTGCATATTGCCGGCTGCACTATCTATCTGTTCCGGGATTGCGAGAGGCAATTTCGCCCGTGTCGCTTTAATAATTTTAGCGCGGCGGTCAGCCGGCGTCCCACTTTTGTGATTGCGCGCGTTTTCGAATTAATCCGGCGGCGCCGAACCTCTTCGATCCGGCCGCTCATAATGAATATCTGTGCCCGTCCTCTGTGTCGCGGGAAAACATTCCTGCACATTTAAGCCTTTTTGGTAATAGAGGCAACTTCGCCAAGAGAACTTGCGAGCAACGCGCAAACACCTGAGCGAATTAATCCGGGGCGCTGCGGCCGCGAAGCCAAAAGTGCAGAAATTAACGCCGCCGCCGTAATGGCCGAGCTTCGCGTAGCGGTTCTCGAATAACGCTATTATATGCACCTCATTATCGAGGACTGTTATACTTACTTCGCCGCTTGCCTAGCTTGTTACTAGTTCCGAACTACCGAAATGCAAATTAAGCTATTAAAGGCTATGGACTCGGGCGCTGGTGAAAGTTTAATTCGTTGGGAGACTTCAATTCCGGCACTTCGCTGGGCGCATGGAGACGAACCGTTTTTATTTTGTTAAAAGGCGCCTGCTGAAAGGAAGCGCTTCACAAAGAGAGGATGATCCGTCATAAAGATGTATAAAAATCATAGGTCTGAATCCTCGGCCTTTCGGACCCGTTGAACGGAGTAGGAAATTTTATGCATTAAACACACTCACGTGAATGTAATATTCATGCTATGTAGTCAGAAATTGGTGCAAGTGAAGCAATTTCGTTCAAAAGGAAGTCGATATTTAATCAGATTCAACGCAAATTATGTTATTATCTGATTTACAAATTTACCATATTAAAAAAGAGTAACTTCTTGTACAGAGTGATTTGGATTGCACGCCGTTTGAGTTCTGTAAACGTTGGAATATTGTATTTGTACTGTTGGTATCATTGACGCCACGCACTGTGCAGCAACACATCAGTATCATTCAAGTTTATTTGAAAACATTTTATTAAGCGATAAAGCTCATTTTTCTTTAAATGGGTTTCTGAATCGTTAACATTGTCGCATCTGGGGTTGTAAACACCCACGTGCTATTCACGAAAAACCAATGCATCCACGTTTGGTGTGAATTGTGAGTTGGAGGAATCATTGGCCCGTACTTTTTGAGGACGAAGCTGAAAACAATTTTTTAAAACCAACCGTTTTAACTTGAAAGACAGAGTGGTTTCAATAAGATGGAGCTACATATCACACAGCATGCGATAAACACACTTTACTTCAAATTGCTTGGTCGTGTTATCTCATAGAGGAGTGAAATTGCTATCACGGACTCGCTATCTAACCCTATTAAACATTCTTATTTGGGGTTATTTGAAGGTTTATGTCAAATCTCGAGGCTAAAAGAAAACATTAAAAGTGTAACTGCTGAAATAGAACCGCATTTATGTCAGCGGAGTTGTAGAGGCATTTGGCCTACATAATGTTTGATACGTAATTTATACTGATAGCAATAATATGTAGATTACTCCAGATTATACAAGAAAAACTTTTTAAAGTTCAATTTGAATTACCCTATATTTAGAAGTTTCTCTATCAAATTATTAAGATTGTAAATATTAGTAAGAAATTACAATCTATTATTCTATTGTCTATTAAGCGCCGAAATTCTAACCTAAGGTGTTAAACTATCAATATATTTATTGAGATATAATAATAATAATAGATCCCCGTAATAGGCCCTGAAGGCCCTTTGGGGTCGTAACTGCTACAATCTAGAGCCTACGGTACACAAGGGTAGTAACGTGGCATGCGCTACGTACCAACCGCCTATTATTACCCCAGAGTTTGACCTCCAGGTACTCATTTATTGCAGCCTGGGTCGAGCTGGGCCGTAAAAATGCCAGCGATTGAATTGGCGAGAGCGGGAATTCGAACCCGCAACTCTTGGTTTCGTAGTTTAGCGACCTATCCACTAAACCACCACGGCTCATTATTGAGATATATTTCTAATAAATTGCGGTAAAGTCACGCACTCACACAGTCTTAATAAATATTTAGAAATCTAACCTGACTTTAAAACAGTAAAACTGACGAGGTGGCAAATGACAAAAGACGCTCTAAGGATAGAACTTTAGAAATCATAAAGAACAAGAAGTAATAAGAAAACTGGAAAACCATGATACTCGCATATGTGTTCTTAATAGAATTGTATTTCGGTCGTTCAAAAACTGGCGCCCTTTTAGCCTGATCTTTATAGGTTATAAAAATACAAATCGCCGGTTGAAATGTATAGGCCACAACGAATGGTGTGCTCTGATCTGCGTTTATTTGCAAAGTACAAATTTTTGCTATCATATTATGAATAAATAAAGAGAAAGGAAAAAGAACAGGAATAAAAGGAAATTACTGGTGTACAGTGGTGTAAATAAACACACTATAGCGCATGCAGGTATGGGAATATTAATTCACAACAAACATGAAATATGTGAACAAATTTTAGTAGTAACCATGGGATTCGAAGAGTAAAAAACGAACATTATATCAATTTACGCTCGTGTCATAGGAAGACCTAAAATACAAAAGACTATTTCTAAGGCACCCTCTAAAATCAAGCGAATACAATTAAAATACGCAAAAATATCACTCAATTAGGGAATTTAACTGGTCGAATAGGCAAACAATGGTTTAATGGTGCAGTAATTAACTAGTAGTGGAAGAGAATTTATATAATTCTGCCCAATAAACGAATTTTCTCTTTTCGCTACTTTATGACCTCTACCCGGGTCTTGCGGCGCCCAGTATCCCTTTTCACTGTTGTCTATTTTCTCACGTATCATGTTGAATATTCCATTTTAGTAGTAATTGGTGCATATTTTTCTTCCAGCCTTTTCGTGGTCTACCCCTTTTACGTCTTTCTTTCGGTTGCCACCTGATTACTTTATTTGGTATTCTATCATCTTATCTACGTGTCCATACCATAATAATTAGCGTTTTCCTATTTCTTCTTCTATGTCGTTATTAATTACCATTACTTCTTTTCCATAGTCGTTTCTTTTTCTTTCTAACCTGGATTTTTCTGCTGCCCTTTTCTAATAATCCGTTCCTAGTGCTTTTAAATGCGCGTTGTGCCTTCCGCTTAACTGCCATACTTCTGTCGCATACAATGCTATACTCTTAAACTATTGATTCATATATTCATTTTTTCGTATTTTTCCGTATAGTTTTGTCCTACAAAATTACATTAAGAGCGCCAATTGCTTGTTGTCCTTGTTTCATTCTTTCTTTAACTTCTATTTCACATAGCCCTTGCTTACATATCGTAGCTCTCAGGTATTTCACTTCTGAGCACGCTTTTATATTCTCGCCTGTTTCCAGAGTGATCATGTTATTTTCTTTCTCTATGCATAAATACTTTAATTTTTTTGTGTTAATTGTCATCCCCATTTTCGTAAATACTTTTTCGACTTTTTTTAATCGTATATTCTGTGTTCTTCGTCCTGCGCTACGATAACCTGGTCGTCCGCGAATTGTAACGTGTAAAGTGTGGAGTTTTCTTCTATCGGTATTCCCATATATATATATATATATATATATATATATATATATATATATATATATATATATATATATGATACATTTTATAGTCACCCTATACAAAAGAAAATAACGTGGTCGAACTCCAAAACCCAGCAATTTATAATAAGTTATGTTATAATCAACAAAACAATACAAACTAGACATTCTAAACATCAACAAACTTTGACTTGAATCACAAACCAATACTATGTGAGCTAAATTTAAAAACAAGCTTAGAGAATGAGGCCATTATTTATAGAAAAAATAAATATCGGAAGCACAATTAAACTAAGTGTACAATTGTTGCGTCAAAATAGATTAAAGCTAAAACTACAGAAAGATGAGGAAAAATTACGTCGCTTTACTGACAAGATGCGGACAGAAGCTTTAGGAAAAAGAAAGTTTAACAAAAATTAAACTGAAATGAAAATTATAGTATAACAAAATATAAAAATAGTAAAAACAAGGAAAATGCGTCTTTCAAGTCAAAAGTAGCACACAAGATATAGAGGGTTATAGATACAATAAGTGAGCGAATTTAAACTTTAATAACTTTTTAATTTTAATAATTGTTTACAAAAAAATACTCGATATGAGATCCTTATTCTTGTAGATTTTATAGACACGCTTTGGCCAACCCTGAAGTTGATTATGAGTTATTGAGGTAATTTGTTCCAAACCTTTTTCAGAGCCCTTTTAAAGCCAACAGTGTTTTGAGTTTTGACTTTCCAAAGACGTTTTTTAAGATACCATCGGACCAGCATCCCGACCCTTGGGCATCCACTTATCAGGTGCGATAAACTAAATCGGAGGCCTTATCCGTTCCATTGTCTACTTGGATATGTGACTCGAAACAGAATTCTGATGGAAGATGAAGTCACCATTTGGATAGTCGCCAAAAACTTTTTCAGAATGGAGTCACAATGGTATTTTCTATTGACTTTAAAATTCGGTTAAACAAAATGAAGATCAGTCTTGCCATTGTAAGAAATTCCCGCGCTGACCACGAATCCTTTTGCGAACGATTCTTTTCGGCAGAACTTTGTAAGTTTCAAATTCTTTTCGCCTCTCTTGACGTATTAAATTCTTCCTTGACTTTAGCCAACCGACACTAAGCCTCATCCATTATGATGACTTACTTTACTTATCTTGATGTCTTGAGTCTTGAAGGTGAGCTCCAAAAACTGCCAAATGCGCCCTTCAAGTTCGGGATCAACCTTGTGACGCCTCATTGTTTTCATTTGAATACATTTCAATTAATAATCAAAAAGGCATTTTCTGTACAGTTTGATACCTTTTTCAGTGAGACATGACAATTTATGCACAAATAATAAAAGTTTGAATTTGCCTACTTATCCTATTTCTATCCCTCTGTAATAGAGAGAATTACGTACAAATACGAATCAAAGCAAATTGAGAAATAACTAATGGGAAAAATATATAAAAGATATAAAATATAACTTGCACGACGCACAACAAAAAATGCTACGAAATCAATAGGAAGAAATAATGAAAATGTACGATTTAATAATATAGAAGGAGGCCAATGGACTGGATATTTTGAAGAATCATATAATAGCAAAGAAGACGATGCCGTAATAGCAGAATATGCAAATAACAACATTAATGACGCCATCGCCAGTACAAAAGTTAAAGAGATTCAAGAAACCGTCACTAAATTAAAAAATCAAAAATCGCCAGAGCCCGACGGAATATACAATAAACTCTTCAAATATAGAGAAACTACCCTGATAAATCCCATACATAGATTATTCAAGAAAATTACCCAAGAGAAAGAAGTACTACATTAAAGAAAAGAAAGCTTTATGATACCAATCTATAAGAAAGAAAATAAGAAAGGCCCAGACAATTATAAAAGCAATGCCTTGTTAAATGTAACCCTTAAATTATTCTCATCAATAATTCAAAGTCAACTACAAAACAGTATACCTACAGCAAATCTTTATATTACGCCATTTAATTGAAAAATCTATGGAACACGATAATTCGCTGTTCTTGTATTATGGGAATTTTTTTTTTTAATAGAACTTGTACCTGCTCAACAATATACATTGTTATACAAGGTATTTCTAACAAATAATACTTAACAGAATGAAATAATATGAATGGAAATTAATATCCACTTGAAATAGAAAAAGTTCACATTCACTTCGGTTTGATTGTTGATTGGCACTTAGTTTTCACCACTATCACTTTCATGTATGTCTTGCGGTAGCTTGCGTTTTAGACGTGTATGGATATTTCTTTGACCTAGTTTGTAAGAGGTGGCACCGCTGCAGTTGGTAAGGTTCTTATGAAAAGTTTTGGTCAACTTCGCGATGTGTTCTTGAATTTTGGGTAGAGCTAGTTCATGGTGGAGCTGCTGATTTGTAATAAACCAGGGAGCGTTGACTGTCATTCGAAGGATTTTATTTTGTAGGACCTGGATTCGATTTAAATTGGTTTTGAGGTGTTAGCCCATACCACACATCCGTAAAGAACTAAAGGACGTATTAATGATTTATAGAGAAGAGTCATACAGTCGATTCTCATAGAAGAATTCCTATTGATGAGTGGATAAAGTTGGATTAGTCGTGTGTGTCCCTCGTTCAATTTTTTTAGTATGTGGTATTTCCATGTAAGTCGAGTGTCGAGGTAGATACCAAGATATTTTGCGGGCTCATCATTAGCATTCCACTGGATGGGATGGTCGTTAATTAAAATAAGAGATGGATTTTTGATTTTTCGAAGAGAGAATATTTTAGTGACACATTTAGAATAATTAATTGATAAATTCCACTGTTTGAACCATCTGCTTAGAATATTGGTGGCAACTTGAAGTTCAGCAATAGCTTGTTCTAAATGTTCATTCATAGTTAACACGACCGTGTCGTCCGCGAACATTGCAAGGTTTGTGCTGGGAACTGGAATATCGTACATGTAGATGTTGAATAGAATGGGACCCAGTATACTGCCTTGCAGGACCCCTGCGTGTATAGTTCTGGTAGCCGATAAGCTAGTGTGTATTTTGACCGCAAATGTGCGATCTTCAAGGAACGAAAATAATACAGACTTGATATACTCAGGTAATTGTAGATGTGTTATTTTGTATTTTAAGCCTTCTGTCCAAAACGCGGTCGAAAGCTTGTGCTATATCTAAAACAGGGTGGTAACGTATTGTTTGCTTTCAAAACCTCGTTCAATGGTCTCGGTCATACGCTGAAGTTGGTGGCAGGTGGAGTGGCCTTCTTTAAATCCAAATTGAAAAGTGGGAAGAATGCTCAGTTTTGTGACTTTCTCGTTGAGTCGGAGATAAATGATCTTCTCGAAGAGCTTCGAGGTTGTTGTTAATAAACTGATTGGTCGTTAGCTGGTGATTTTTTTCTTATTTTTGCCTGGTTTGGGAAACATTAGAATAATTGCATGTTTCCATACATTCGGAAAGTATCCTATTCTTAGGCAGGCATTAAAAGTACTTGCTAGGTATGCTAGCGCTTTTTTAGACAGCTTCTTCAGTATTATATTTGGTATTTTGTCGCATCCAGGTGATTTATTTATCGGGAGAGTTTTAATTATAGACGCAAGTTCCCTAGGTGACGTTGGTTTAAAGTTAGCTTCAGCAATTGGTTGATGTGTTTCTATATAATTTATCACTAGATTTTTAAATACTGGGTCTGCGTGATTTGCAGAAGTGAATGTTTGGTCTAAATAGTTTGCGAAGGCTTCACATTTTCTTCATCCGAGTTGTATATTTGTGTTCCTGAAGAGATTGGAGGTATCTCGTTTGGTTGGCGCAGAATGCGTTTGGTTGTGTTCCACAAGCCCGGGTCGCTTGGTTCAAGGTTGCTGATATGTCTTTGATATGTCTCGATTCGGTAGGTGTCAAGTTCCTTTTTAATACGATGTGATAGATTGTTCACCATGTTTTTGGTTGAGGGATTCCTTGTTCTCTGCCACTCTCTTCGCAGAGTGCTTTTTTGTTTAATTAGGCTCACTATATGTTTGGGTGAATAGTGATCGATATTTACTTTGTGTTTATGGGTAGCTATGGTCGCCGCGTTTACACTGTCGGAGATGGTTTCGGTTATGTGTGTGATCGTTTCATCGATTTGGTTTGAGAATTGAAGATCGTTGGGATACTTAAGCTGTTGATCGAGTGTAGCACTAAAGATGTCCCAGTTTACTGGACCATTTATTAATCTCGGCTCTGGAATGTGTTTAGCAGGCGATAGTATAAACGAGATTATAACGGGTATGTGGTCTGAATCGAGTTCGGAGAGCGCTTCTTGAAAGATTTGTTTGTTGAAGTTTTTGTGGGTGACGATGTCCAATATGTCTGGTTCATGGTCGCTTCTATATGGGTAGTATGTAGGTCCATCTGGGGCTTCTATTTGGAAAGCGTGTGTAGATGCTAAGTCATAAAGTTTATTTCCAGCTGGGTTTGTTGTTCTACATCCCCATATCGTATTTTTGGCGTTCAAGTCTCCTATAAGGAATGTGGGTTCACTGGTATTGAATATGATGGAGATGTCTTTTCAAGAAGTTGTTTCTTTGGTTGTTTATAAACACATACTACGGTTATATTAGTACCATTGTTAAGTTTGATTTTGGCTCCGATAGTCTCGAGGTTAGTGGTATTAATTTTTGGCATTCATGATGAATTATATTGCGTTTTATGATTATGGCTACTCCGCCAGATGCAAATGTAGCCTCTCTGTCAGCTCGGTAGATCAGATATCCAGAAATTTTGAGTTTGTCTAAATTAGTTAGATGAGTTTCTGAAACGCACGCTATGTCAATGGAATGTCTCATAAGGAATGACTTAAATAAGGTTATTTGTTTTGTAATGCCATTGGCATTCCAGTTAAGGAGTTTTAATTGAGAGAGAGTTTTAGTTTTAGTTGTCCATTGAAAAGGGAAGGAAGGAGATTTGATAATATGAATTGTTTGATTTGTTCTATGTAGGGCTGGATGAGATTTAGGAGGGTTGATAGAATAGTGTTGATTATGGGGGAAGTTTCGGGTGATGCAGAATTATTTTTGATAACCAGGATGGGTTAGGTAAGGATGTGTTGTTTGTATTGTTTGAAAGGGAGGAAAGTTTCTCATATTGTTAGCAGGTGCTGGCTTGTTATCTAGTTTTCTTGTTGTAGGAGTTGCGTTCTGAGGTCGTTTGCCTTGGTGATTTATTGATTCATGGAAGTATTTGCATCCCTGAAATTAGCGGGTGGTTTTCTCCGCAATTAATGCATATTGGGGTATCACTTCGAGGTTTATCACAGTTGGTGTACAAGTGATTTCCTTGGCATCGTACACATCGTGGTTCTAATCTACAGTAGTTTTGGTGTGCCCTATGCGTTGACATCTGTGACACTGGGGTGTTTTACGATTAATTGTTCGTGGCTCTACAGTTACTACGGTGTGATATAGATTTTTGACGTTGAAAATTTCGTTTGCCTTTGCATTTGCGGTGAGGAGTACTGCACAAACGGGCATAGGCGTTTTATCTTTATTTAAAAGCCTTGTAATTCGTGTTATAGGGAGGTTGAGAGGCGCTAGCTCAGCATGAATGTCTTCTTCAGTTAGCGAAGGAGGAACATTCTTTATAACTACCGATAGGGGTTTGTTGTTGGGATTTTGGTAAGTATGAAATTCGATCTTATTTGTTAAGTAATGTTTCGCTAATTTTCTATAATCGCTGTCGCTTGATAATGTGATTTTCAGTGATGATGAATTGAGAGCCGTCGAAAACTCACCCTCGATAATAGTTTTGATATCATTTACAACTTCTTTATGGTTGACTGGGCCGTGAAGAAAGATAGGTGGTATTTTAATTTGAGGTGATACATTGTCCTCTGCTTCTTTTGAGGCAGACGGCTCGAGATGTTCGGGTAAGTAATATTTATTTCTTTCGAGTAATGATTCAGGATTCCATTGGTATTTCTTTTGTAAATCGGTGATAGGCGGAGAAAGGTGATCGGAATTTCTTTTGTGAACAGACATGATAGCACACTCAATTCACCCCCGTAGGGGGTGATAGTTAAAAGCTGACGAATTTACTGCTAAACATAAATAAATTTTGTTACCAGAAATAAATAAACGATTGCTGGTTATCGCAGGCACCAAATGATGATAATTCGTACTCGCACTTTCGGGTCACGGAGTGAACGCTCGCACGTCCTTGCGGTTCGAAAGTAAAGCGCGAACTCCTATGGGAATTTTGAAAAAGCATTTGATCGAGTAAAAGAACAAGATGTATTAAAATTGATCAAAAAACAAAAACGTAAAAATCTTATACAGATTAATGATGACTTAATTATAAAGTGCACAGCAGAAATAATCACTGCAAACGCAAACAGGAATCCTGTAGAGATCAAAACTTATATAAAATAAGGCAATTCTCTACGCCCTTTTCTGTTCAATCTAGTAATGGAAAAAATAATTGAGTCAGTATAAGAGTTACCAGAATGTAGAATAGTAGACAATAATATAAATAGTTTGTTACGCAAAGAACGTAAATAATAAAAATTATTTACAGAAGTCGATGCAAAGATTCAATACCACAAGGAAAAAATTTAATATAAAAATATTAGTATCTAAGACAAAATAATGGTGATTTCTAAGAAGTTGGTTAAGTGTAAATTAGAAATCAAAGGAAAAGTTGTAAAACAAGTAAGGCAATTTAAATACCTTGAGATAGAAATAACCAATACCAGAGACTTAACATTAGAAACTCCTAAACAAACATTAAATATTTGTTGCTGGAAAGAAAAGTAAAAATATATATGGTATAACCAGTTCTCACATATACAAATGAGACAAGAGCGTAAACGAAGACAACAAAACAGAGAATGAGAACAATGGAAATGCAGGTGTTAAGAAACAATGCAGAAGAATAATAAATGTAATATCGAAGATGTAATGAAATGGCCGAAACAAAGAAAAATAATGGAATGAACACGTGCAACAAATGGATTGCAAAAGTATGTAAAGATAAAATACCTACAGGAAAGAGACCTCCCGGACGCTCACCCAAACAATCAAGACAATGTTGGTTCTCCTTATCAAGTGAAATAAACAAGCCGGACGAACAGGAAATCTTAATCGAAATAAAGAAGAGGAAGATAAATTAACTTAGGTTGCATTTGCTAGTTTGCAAAATATTCATGTAACTAAGTTAACCATTTGATTTACCTTTTTATAATCTTTCTGATTAACGCAGTTGAGTATCTAGAAATATTGCACCTTTTCGAAGCTATTTATCTACTCCTAAATGGAGAATAATTCAAAGCGAACGTAAAAATATTCAGGACACTTGAGAGATTAAGTGAAAGTAAGCTCGGAAAGAATTAAATACAAACACAAAGAATATTTTAAAAGTGTGACAGAAGAATTATGAGAATTAAAATTAAACTTTAGATGTTTGAAAGACGAAATGAAGATAAAACAGAACATTTCAAAAGAATCACAAAAATTAAAGATAAGCGCACGTCCTGGAATTTGTGCTCGAAAACTTAACATCTTCAATAGGGGCTGCAGCGGAGTGCTTGCGAATTGCAAAGAACTACGGAGAGAGATTGTCTTGGGTAAAAATTAGCAAAAGAAGCCTAATGGCAAGAGCTTACAGGACGCAATTAAATTTCTTAAGATTAGAAAATGGTTTTCTAAAAAGCCTTAAAGAAGGGGTGTTAATTGTTAGTAGTGAAAAGCAATGATAAAAGTGCTACATCACTTGTGTAATGGAATATTAATCTCTAAAGCCTAATAAAAAGAGATGCTCACCTTGCCATATATTACTTTATAAAACAGACTAGGGCGTAGGCAATACAACAAAAAGTCTTCTAATTTTTGGAGTATCTATTAGATATCTGTTCATATGAAGGGTGCAAATTCGAATCAGAACTTTTTCAAAACAAATGTCGATTACTACTTTAACGGGCTTACACGTCAAGTTGGAATAAGTAGCAAATTTTCAAATAAACAAAGAATACAATTGGTCGTTAAAGAGGCACCCAAAAACAGTTGAGCTATAGGAACCTTACGAACGCATATTCTGGTAGTAAGAAAGTATAGTCTTGGATCACAGTCGAGGTATAGTAAGGTTGAAGATGTTTAATCACCTTAGTGGCCTGGCGATTCTTTCGTTGTTTAGTCATATGAAAATGAGATGCGAGCTATTAATATATTAAGGAATCAACGACATCAAAAATCGAATGTGATTTGTAATGGTTGGACTAAAGAGTGATGGTGAACGTCAAAGAGTCTTTCTAGATCAGAGAGATCATTGCATGCGTTTTTAACCACGACCTTGAAAAAAAGATGGGTTACCATTTCTTACGGGCGGCAACAACAATTTCAGTTTTTAGATAGAATGGCCTTAAGAACCTTAAGCACTGCAGCGGCCGAGTCCAGGAAGTCGGGCCTTCTTGGTATACTTGGAATTTTCATCTACATCCTTTTATTGACTTTTAGAGCTCTTTGGTGATACACGTTTTGCAAGAGCCCATCTCAACTGTTTTTCAGATTGTAGTCCTCAAAATCACCTGCAATATGCGTTTTAAAGAACGTAGACATAAGACTAAATGTCTTTAAAAACCTTGTAGGCGGAATGGGTAGTTTATTAGAGTAAGTGAAGAAGTTCACTCCAAAATAACGGTATTCAAAAACTGTAAACTTCAAAAGGGTTGCAAACAAGCTACGGAGGGTAAAATGAGTTTCTTGAATGGTAATGAACTACAACCATTTTTATAACATGACTGCTTCGAGTACGTCAAAGAATTAAACAATTGCCATTTTTTTGAACTACTTAGAGAGGCACGGTGTTCATAGACTGAGATGAATAGAAAACAAATAGTCGCATTTAAAAAATTGGGATTTGATTAAAATGATCTTATTGCAACAAAATTGTCAAAACCATGACAAATGCTTTTCTGATTGTGATTATTAAGAATGGGTAACATAATAAAAATATAGCGAGATTGCTACAATGTAAAATAATTACTAAAGTTGCTTTGTGTTGTTATGACAGATTTTTTCCCATTATTGTTAAGTAGTTAAAGATTCCACAGGAAAAATCTGGGTTAATAATACCATTCACTATTGACATAAATTTTTTTTACTTTTTTCTTAAGTTAGGACAGTGTTCTGTTATTTTCAGCCATTCCTCCTATGATATGGATATCCAACTGTCTCTCCACCTTTTTGGTTGCCTTCTTGGCTGTTGTTTGTTCCTGTTTTTGACCATTTCGTCAATCTTTTAGGTGATATTCTATCCACACAGTCTCTCCGTTCCCGACATCTTGATTTGCTCCATCTCACCACGTCTTAGATTCTGCAGTCTTTTCTAATTGTTTCACTTCTTACTTGATCTCGTAAGGTAGCTTTCTTTATTATTTCTGTGACTCTTAACATTTTTTTTTCGCTGTCTGCTCGTGTCTCTGTTGCATATTGGTCTTACGCGTTTTGTAGATTATAGCTTTACTTTATATATTTATGTATTTATTTCTCTATATGATGTCTTTTAGATTATCACTATACGGTTGACTTTGTTTACCTGTGCTCGGGCGTTCTTATCCTGACTTTTTCGATTATTGTGAAGTATTACCATAAGTTCGCATTTAATAGCTTCTCTTGGTATAATCACTGACGGTGTTTTTTCATTTGACCAGTATACTTTCATCTCTAATTGTCTTTTGGTATAGTTTGGTAATTTCTTCTTTAATTTAACGAGCTCATTGCTGATGTCGTTTTTTTTATGGCGTTTTCTGTTATTTGATGTTTTTTTTAGCTTTCCTTCTTCTGTTGCTATTTCCATATTTTCGTTACCTTCAAAATTTGGAAGTTTTACTTTATCTGCTGATTTTTGGGTATCTAATACATTTTTGAAGCGAGTCCATGTTGTTGATTTCTATTATTTCGCTTATTAGATTCTATCGTTTTCGAAACATACTCCAGAATTTGTTCTGTCCTCCGAAAAGGTTGTGCCTCATTTTCTTACCCAGTAGCTTCTTTTTAGCTGTAGTATGCCATCGGTTCCGTTTCTTACTTTTTTATATCTGTTATGTTCTTCTTGGGTTTTGTTGCTTCTGTATGTTATATGTGCATTTTGTTTCTCTTCAGCTAATATTTTTATTTCTTATTAATGCTAATCTTTCTTGTGCTCAAAACTTCTTTGGCAGTATTTTTTGTTTTAGTCTTTATTTTGTGCCATGTTTTATCGGTGGTGTCCATCTCGATAATGTAACTGGAATGAATTTTTTCTTCTAACGTACGATAGTATAGATAGATATTTTGTGGAGTCATCAATTAGTAATTCTAATTTAAATTTGGTAATGTATTTCGGTGGTTTCTTCTTCTGTAGTGTCATGTAAGGGCGGTATTTGCACAACACATTATCTAACATTCATTATCTAACTTGGTTTAACCTCTCTGCTCGTGAGAATGTTTGTTTGTATTGATTTTTGTACGTAAAATACATGTTGTTGATGTAAAAGTGTTATAAACATACCACCATTATTGTTTATAGTGTTTCCACTGTATCTTTGCATTACTTCTGTAATGACGTTGTTTCTGATTCCAGAATTGAAGTCGCTCATAATAAGTTTTTTGTTTGTTGGAAACATAGTTATCGTGCTGTGAAGTTTTTTCTTCTTGAGGTTTATTAATGTTTTGGCCGTATATACTTACAAGATGCATTTTTGTTTGTTGTTAAATTTTAGGTTAATGCACATAATGTTTTTGTTCTCATATATTGATTCTTCAATTAGATATTCGTATTTTCTATGTATTAAAATACCAACTCCTGCATGTGTTCTAGTTCCCTTGTCGACGCCAGTGTAGAATAATATATGTTCTTGGAATTAGATGTTACCTTTCCCTTTTCTCTTAGTTCCAGAAATTTCACAGATATCTATTTCCTATTTGTTCATTTCTATCAGGATTCCTTGGTCTTTAATGGTCTATGAAGTAACGTTCCAGCACCCGAAACGTATTTTATTCGATTTCCATGTTGGCGTCCTTCTTGAATTTGCTGTGTCGTTTTCCGAGAGATCTGTCCAGTATTCGAGGCTTTTTGGAAGTTTTATGAGTCTGTTAACTTTTTCCGGAACGTAAAAATATGCTATAGTTTAAATAAATCGTATTGATTTACAATAACGAAAAGTGTAATATTTTATTTTGTCTTTATTTAGATTATTAAAAATAGATAATTTGCAATAGATCACCAAAACTTTTTTATTATAAAATAACGTGCTAAGGGGTGTAACATTTTTGTTAAAAAATTGTTTAAATATCCACAAACACAAGAAGAACACTAGAAGTTTGTTAAATGCTGAAAAGTTTATTGCCTAACCTTTCATCGACCAAAAATGCCTGAAATAGCACTGCTCAAAAGGTTATGGGGGTGTATTAATAATAAATAAAATACACCCCGCCAAAACAATTCTTTTGTTATTTTCTTTCGTAAATTTAATAATACACTTGTCTTATATTATGAAATTTGCGTCAGTGTAAACAATTGGTTGAGGCGTTATTTCTGGAGTCGAGATGCCTGGCGCGTGGCCTACTCAGTCACTAAAAATAATTGAGTACCTGCATGTTCATTTCGAACAAGAGGTAATAATGGCGGTCATTTAAGACTCGTCACACCGTTCTGTATCAAAGATGGTGCGCGACAACAGTACAATAATATGGAAGCCTCAATCTACCAGTTCGCAGAACATGCTCCCACGTGAGGCCTAAAACCTCACTATTATATTATTATATATAATAAGCCTGTAATGTTTCATTTGTTAATTTGTATTTTTTCGTAGCGTTGTAATTTCAATAAGCAGTAGTGTAGTAATGATAGAAAAGATAATAAAAAACAAAATAAATGAATTTCCCCATAGTAATTTACAATATATGATGTAAATTTTATTATGGTGTTGGTTATTTGCGGTCTGTATTAGTAATTTGCCCTTAAACGGGCGCTTTGCGTGTCAATTTAAAGCTTCGCTTTGTCATCACAGTGTATTTAAAATTTCAAAGCTAAATTACAGAAAAAACATGCAAAATATCAACAAATTAAAACAGTTTCTATTGCATTTGTTTCCCAAAAAAGAACAGGATTATACCCGTTAGTGGATGCAATTGCGCAAACAGAAATAAAATAGCTTTCAAAATGAATGCAGTTTTTGCCTTTCAGACGCAGCCTTCATTTTTATTTTAATGCTAAAGCAAATATTAAAACCTACAATGGAAGTGTATTGTTAACGAATTTCAATTTCAAATATGCAGAGAACCAGGATTATTTTAACTTTATATTTTATTACTGTAAGTGTATTGTCTATTTTTTTATTACGGCAGTCATTATTGCCATAATGTTAACGACATGCATTACTACTTATTTCTTTCAAAAATAGAAGTAAAAATACCACAATTGCTACTCTCATAAAAATCATCCTTTATACTATTAGAACCTACACGTTATTCAACTACAAAGGCTAAAAAAGAGAATCTGTAGTACTACTAATGTGTTACGTATTAATAAGTGAAAACCCTGCTATGAAATAAGAAGAGGTAGTAATGAACAAATAAATAAATATAAATGTGCCAACTTGGAAGTAACGTGTTTTTTATATGACTATGTTATCACCTCTTTCTTTGTAAGTTTTCCAGTCCTATTATTAATATAAAAGAAAAACTTGTTACATTTAGAAGTGTTACAAGTTAACTTATTAAAGACATTTTATCTTCAATCATTCTGCATGAAATGAAATCAAGTTACTTGACTGTTAGTTATTATGAAAAACTAATATTTTTATCGCCTTCAAGAAGTTCGAATCTAAATCATAAAAATAGGCCCAAAAATCTCGCATGAAATAAATATAGAGACTGGTAATCGCAACCGAACTTTCCCTATTCTTTAATTAGTTAAAAGGGTACGCACTTATATGTTATATACTTTACCTTTTCTTTGATTAACTAGCTATCAGAAAGAACCTTTATAAAAACTTATGGCGATGTCATCGCTCCCGAAAAGTCCGGCTGCTCATCACGCTTGACATCGAAGCAGATCAAATGACTGCTCGAAGTGGGGAAGTGGTTTCAGACCATCGACACGCGCAACACTAACAAGATAACCACCAACGAGTTACAGCAGGCATTCGAAACTTTCCAGGGCAAGCACTTTTCGAACGTCTGCAACTTCGTGGTGCGGCTGTTTTTTTTGGACAAGAATGATAGCCTAAACATTGGAAAATTCGAGCAGCTCTACTTCTCCGTCAAGAACTAGGTCAAAGCCTTCAATTCCTACGTTTCTAAGTTTGATTACGCCCTTAAGCAGATTTCTCTCGCGTTCATCAAGTTCTTGATCACCAGGAACGACCCCAGCGCCAAGAAGATCTCTCTGGATCAGTTCATCGTTACGTGTGTGCAGATCCAAAGGTTTTCTGGGAAGTTCAAGGCTAGACGAAAAATATTCGAGGTCCATCACATTGAAATACAAAGACTTTTTAGAAATGATCCTTTAGACTTCTAAACATATTAAACTAAAAAATAAAAATAGTAAAACCGCCCGTTAAAATGTAAAAGGCACCACAAACTATGGAAAATAAATGAAAAATATAGTTGTTTTGGACTCTTAGCAATACAATCAGAGGAGGCAACGAGAAACCAATTCCATTGTTTTCTCAAAGAACCAAAATGTGGTCGCTAACATCCAATAGAGTGGATAGGCAATCGAAGAAGAAGTGAATATGCATTAAATTTTATGCGAAGCTGGAATAGAAAACGATGCAATGATATAATACAAATAATAGTCGCATACATCATAGACAGACAACCCAACCTCAGCATTTTAGAGCAGGTGGATGAGCTAAAGCATATCATAAAAGGCTGAAGAAGTTGCACATTATTTTTCTGAACTATTTAAATCTCATGCGGAAAAACCAGATAAAGATATTGAGGAGTTCTTCAATGCACCTCTGCAGCTGTCATTTCCAATAAATGCTTTCTCCTCTGGCGAGATAAAAATAAAATAAAAGACCCCGGCCATGATTTAATTACAGTAACGATACTAAAAGAATTACTACAAAAATCCTTATTAATCTTTCGACTTCATTTATTGGGCAGTACAGTTCAAATTTGCTTAAGTTATGATATTAAAACCACGCAAGTGCTCTTTTTATCTAAACTTGTCGAACGATTACTACTAGAAAAACTACACCAGGACGTCGTACTTGATGAATTAATTCTAGAGCACCAATTCGGTTTTCGGCAGAGCAACTTCACAATTCACTGACGCCATTAATAAGCTTTTTGAAAAAAATAAATACTGCCCTGCTGCATTTTAAGACGCTCGTCAAGCTTTTGATAAAATGTGGCATTTGGAACTCTTATATAAAGTCAAAGCTTCATTTCCACACCAGTACTATTTATTAATCCATTTCAAATTCCAAATGAAGCCTTATTCTACCCAGAAATTAAGTCCGGTGTTCCACAAGATAATGTACTTCGTCTACTTTTATACCGCAGATTTACCACTGTCACCTTTTACACTAATAAGAATATTTGCCAACAATATTGCCGTCCTTGTTGGTGACGAAAATCCAGCAACTGTAATCGGTCACCTACAAGAGTACTTAAATACTATCTGTAATTGGATGAATAAATAACGACTTAAAATTAACGAAAATAACACAATAAATTAGACATAAAAACAAAAAAAAATGTATTAGTTACGCGGCTAATCAATCGACAAGCTTCCCCTTTGTAAGACAGCTCTTAGATTAATTTAGTCGTATAGAATAGAGCTATGGAGATGCTCCAGCTCGTCAAATGTAGGCACGTTAAAGCGTTATCAAAAAAGAGACCTTCACAAAAAAAGATTTAGTGGAAGACCTCCTATGAGCTAGTCAGACGACATTAAAAGAGTGCCAACTTTAATTGGCGTAAAAAAGACAAGAATTGCATTCATTAAGAGGCTGGTATCCAAAATGGATTGATATAAGCAATAATGATGATGATATTGATTTCTTCGATATTTTTTAGTAGTTGTGAGGTACAATACAACATTTTGTGCATACTCATTGTTGAAATATCGCACTCGCTGCGTTATTCTACAGTCTAGATTTGTCATGGGTAGTGGGTAGGTAGCACCTAACAACACCGAGAAGGTGTAGACCTATTTCAGAAAGTGGTGACCCTGCCTACGTGAAACTTATGGGTTTCTCTGACCGCTTTGTCCGAGATAAACTGTCTACATAACTTGAAAATCCTTCTCACCCTTATATATCTTCCTATCTCCAACCGTCTTCCATTCCGCCTGGCCAGCGTGGAAGATCAAGGCCAATAAACTTCCAATCATCATAGTGATTTTTAAAAACTTGGTAAGTAGCTATGACAAAGACAAATCCCACACCTTCGACAAAGTTTGCCTCAAGGTTTCTGAGAAAGGCAAAACTTTGCAAACATTACCAAAACTAAACATAGCAGCATACGACGTAAGAAACCTAAGAATAGAAGACATAATCCTGCAACTAAAAGACCTTTCGCGCATAAAATGGAACATTGTGGAAATCAGTCAGGTAAAAAGAAAAGAAGAAGAGCTAATTATACTAAAAACAAATAATATTATATAGTAGCAACAGACAACATAACCTAATTCACAAAAAATGGTCGAGTAATATCAAAGCCACTATATCACGTAGAGTAGTATACACCACTCTTTAAATTTCCAAAATATACCAACCGAAAATCATTTGGACATATGCTTCAACAAGTAAACACGACGATGAAGAATTGCAAGAGATGTACGATGACATAAGAAAAGAATCAGAAAAGAACAAGACACAGTACTATCTGATCATAGGAGACTTTAATGCAGAAATTGAAAGACATCAAGAAGGAAAAACAAGAGGGGACAGTCGCTGGCAAACTTCCCAGAAGAACAACAGTTGAAAGTAATGAACGCATTTTTTAGAATAAAAGAACAAGAAAAGTGGACTTGAAAGAGCCCAAACGGCATAGTGAAGAACGAATTAGACTTTATTATAACGAATAACAGAAATATAATAAAAGATGTAACAAACAGATGCGAAGGCTTTCACGGCCGGTGTTATGGTGCATCGTGTGGTTGGTTCTCGGGTTATAAGGCCGTGGTCGAGTTTAGAAACTCTTGACTTTTCGTCCACAACAATCTTCTTCAGAAGATCTAACAATTTTTAGACAAAATCAACTAAATGATACAAACATAAATATAAAAAACACAGTGCAAAAAACGCTCAAAGAACGTAAAACTAGTATAAAGAATGATAAACTATCAGATAATACAAAGAAACGAATAGCAAATAGAAATAAACCATTGGAAAAATACCAGAAGAAGAACTAAAAAATAAAAATAAGGAAATTAGGAGCGAAGTAAGAAAAGACGTTAGAAAAAATAATAACGAACGTAATAAAAAACAGCAAAGGGCCTAGAGTATTTAAGAAAAATCTCTCGCACGGAAGACCAAAAATAGCAAGCTTAAAAGATGAAAATATCTTCGATTCATAGATATATTTCATGAAGGGCTCTACTCAAAGAAAGTTTTCCAACAATCAAGAAATCCAAAAGACTATACTTATACCACCGACCAGTAAATACAAAATAAAATCTGCAATAAAAGATATGAAAAACAACAGAATATAGAATAGATAAATAAGAAAGGGCGGAAAATATTAGAAATTTTGAGATTATTAAACAAATGTCTAGAAAAAGGAAAGACTCCAAAGTCTTAAAAAATGCAAATATATAGGGAAGACATCAGAAACTATAGACCCGTATCGTTGTTCTCGCATGTCTGCAAACTGATGACAAAGATAATAACCAGAATCACCAGCAAACTTGTCGATTTTCAACCCTGGAACAGGCTGGCTTTCGAAAGGGATACAGCACGATAGACCACATACACACATTAAGACACATCAAGAGTACCTGACTTTTAGGAGGCATTCAATACGATAAAAAGTGGAACTTTTTAAACTTCTTTAAAAGATGGCGCATTGTGAGCAGATATATACAACTGATTAAAAACCTATATGACGAAGCATGACAGTTCAGATCTTAGGAGAAACAGAGCCAATCAATATTAAAAGAGGAGTCCGATAAGGAAACACAATCTCCCCCAAAATATTTACAAACACATTAGAATGGAAAAACATTGGTATTAATACAAATGGTGAATATTTGAGTATTTATTTCGACGGCAAAAATATGGGAGACCTAAAACATGATAATAGATCTGAACAACTTGGCAAGAAGTGATGGCTTTAATATCAATGCTTCCAAAACAAATATTATGTCAAAAATGAACGATGCTATGCTAATTATGTTTAATAACAAAATTGAAGTGACAGTGATCAACAGCTATACATACTTTGGCCAAAAATATCGTCTGAAAAAAAATCAGAAACCAGAAATAAAAAGAAAAATACAACTGGGACGGGAAAACTTACTATTGTTTTTAAATCCAACTTACAACACTTCGAGTTTTTAACCAGTGCGTCTTACCTACTATGACTTATGCAGCAAAAACGTGGAGCTTGATAAAGGACTGATAAAAATAAAAAGATTAATGTAAGATTGTAAGACAGAGAAAGGAACGAATGAATTAGAAGAAAAACAAGGGCGATAGACGTGGCAGAATGCGTGGCAAGACAGAAGAGGAGATGGGCTGGACATTTGATGAGAACTAGACGATGAGACTAGAAAGGTGACAGAGTGGCGACCACGGACAACTGAGAGAAATCCACGAAGACCAAAAATACGATGGGTGGGAAAAATAACCAATGGGCAGAAGGGGCGAAATAATGGAGAGACGTATATACAGAGATGCGGTAAAACACGTCATATTTGAAAAGTAAAAGATTCCAAATCGTCAACAAAATTTAGGCCAATACGACCAACACAAAAGCTTGCAGGATTTTCTAAAAAGGGAAGGTGACGCTGAAAAAGCTATGTAAAATCCCAAGGTGCTTATTTGGGGAAAGACAGGCTATTTTCAATATCTTGTATAATTTTTTGCTAGTTTTCGTATTATACAACTTGATACTTTGGAATCACATCATGTACTTTATTTACTATTAAAATATGTAAAGAAGTCCCAAAAGAGACAATTTTAGCCAAATTATCATTTTTCAATAGTTGATTGTTATTTTATTTGTTGTATAAAAGTGTGGGGTATTTCTTAGTGACCGAATGAACAGAAATGCTTAAAATATTTATTATAATATACTTTCTCCATGATATATTATTAGACACATTTTAACAACTCACTTTCTTTCTTTACAATAGTTTTCAACAAAGAATTAATTGGGCTAATCTCTTTTTAATGTGGGATTTACGATATATCATTGAGAGGTGATAAATACAGTTACAAACATGCAAAGCGAAGTAATATGGATTGTGATATAAATCAGCCATAAACAGCAATTATCGTAAAACAAAGTTAGACAAATAAAATTAAAAGCTAATGACTCTAGCCAACACGAGGGCGACCAAGACGGGCAATTTCAATAGATACCGGAAAGAGTAGTTAAAAGAAGTTGCCGAGAGTAGATCTATTGCTTTAAGCATCGAAAACTGGGCGGCATGTATACACCTCCTGAAAGCTAGTTTCGGGTATTTGGGGATCGGGGTTGAAAAAGGTGGGATGACGCCGGCGCCGTGGACGCCGCTGGGGTGTGGCGGGCGCCGGCTCATTCTGGCATCTCAGTCCTTCGTGAAGCACACCCCGAGTAGAAACACTCCGCACGTTTCTCGGACGCTCGTCGCCGCCGACTACAGCCTGCAGCTTTTAACCGACGCCGTCCTGGCCACTTTGAGGTTAGGTCCCTGTTAATCACGGTGAGTGGATTTACGATCGCTTGCGCTCGCTTCCTTCGAGGGCAGATTTGCGGCGCGCTGGGCGCTCCGGAAAAACGATGCTCGATCGAAACCAAAATCGTTGACGCAATAAACTCGCGAAGCACGGCGCCGTAAGAGGCAAAGTTTTGCAATAAAGTTTTGGAAGTTTTAACGCTCGCTTGCGGTTGAGAAACGTTCGTATAAATCTAAGTCGTTTGTACGCCCAACTTTTGTTGATGTTTGTAAATGATTAACGGGGGCCGAATGGGAGGTTTTCCTTTTCGATCATTTTCAAATTCTTTTTGCTTATCGTACTCTAATAGTGCAGCGCTAAAAGGAAAAACCCGACGCGCGGCCGTTTGGTGTTTCCGTTCATTAGAGGGGGCGGCTTTACAAATATTACTTTGGAGTGCAAAACCAATACAACAATGAATTGATAACGAGCAGCAATAAAGCGGGGCTTCCAAATACCCCAAATTGATATCGAACAGATGCTTGGGATAATAGATACGGGGCCGATTGGCACTGTTTGCCGTTCCTGATACGCCCGCTGATAACGGCTTTTTGTGATCGCTGCGCCCCTAAAATCGCACCTGCCCCAGGCCGCCGCTTTGTTTAGCTTTATATCGTATGTCTTCGCGTTAAAAATAGCTAAAAGCCGTTTCGAGCGCGCTTCGCGTTCTCGCCGAATATTTTTGAACTCCCGCTCCGGCAGCCCTTCGGCACCGCCGCCGGGGTTGCGAAATGTATTATTCACGTTGTTTATTCGGTTCGACGGGAATTTAATTCGCGAATTAATCTTTCGCTTTCCAAAACAAATTTCCATGCCGAATAATGAGGCCGAAATTTTCGGCGCGCAAGGAGCGGGCCGGCGGGCACGCGCGCGGCCTAATTTGATTGGAATAATACGAGTTGTCAGGTATTAATGCCCGTTTGGCAGCGGAGTGCGCTAACCATATACAGGGTGATTTATTAAAGTGCGGGCGCGAGCCTCGCGAGCTCCGCGCCCGCCCGCGCGGCCCAATCCCCTTTCGGCCAGTCCTTTCTGCAACAACAAACAAATTACGGGCGGCCCTTAAAATGCGGGCACTCGCTAATGCATTATTAATCACCCGGTTTTTAAACGCCAGTGTATTGCGCCCGAACCGGCGAGGTGCACCGATCTGCTCATCAATAATTTATATCGGCCGCCCATACAAATTGCGTTAGCGCGATCTTGAAAATAAGCGGGCGCGGGCGCCCCGGCGCTGCTCCGGCGGGCCGCGGCTCCAAAAATGAAAATTAATGAAAAATTCAGCCCGCGGCGGGCGCTGCCTCGCCGCTTTGCGGTCCTTTTCGATATTAAAAACGAAGAGGAAGCTCATTACCGGGGGGATATTAAAGGACAAAACCTGCCGGCGCGCCGGGCCGGCGGGCGCGGATTATGAGAAAGGAAGAGCACAATATATAAAATAAACAACGCGCCTGCATCCCGCCGATTTGAAAATCAAATCGCGAACTCTAGGAAATGAGTTCGATGTCTTGGCGCGCACTTACCAGCGCCGATTGCATCGCGAACAGGAAGCAAGTTCAATATTTGCTTCCGTTCAAACATGCCTGCGATCAGATTTCCCGCAATTCACTTACACGTACTATTTGGCAACGGTGTTTGCTTGCCTCTTCGTTTTAAACAGATTGGAACATGTTTTATGCCCTTTTGCAGACGGCGCCCGCCAAACGCTCTATTATTCTAACAATCCGGCAGCTTCGCCGTTTTCCGATCAGAGCTGGTCGACGTTTCCTTCTAACGAATGCAGAGGTAATGGAGCACTAATTAACTTCTCTTAGAACGATCTAACCATAGAAATTCTTCATGACTACTAAGGCTTGGTTTGAGAATATTTTACATGATATCCATCAATTTCTAATTGTAACTTTAGTGAATTGATAAAAACGGGTACGTGTCTAGAGTAATAAAGTCTTAGACAATACTTTCACATGTCTTCGCTACACCCATAAAATGCTGGGTCTGAATGAAGAAGTCCATGCACTAAAAGATAAACGGAGAATAGAAGTATATAATTACTCTACTGAGTATCAAAGTGCTGTCCGTTTTTAGAGATAAGATCGTTTCAGCGATTCCATGTTTCTGTGGAACTTTACACGGGCTCAGGTCTTCAGAACAGATTAAATGTTCTATATAGAGTTTAGATTAGGCGAGTTCTTTTCTATAAGTCTGGCTACCAAAATTTTTATCTTCAGCCGTTGTACCAGATAAGATCGTTTCAGAAACTAAAAAATAAAAATATTTAATCTGCAAACACTCCACCAGAAGAGATTATTTCAGCGATTCCATATTTTTGTGGAACTTTGCACAGACCTGAACTTTAAGAACTGAACCCTATCGAGTTTTAAAGTGTTGCTCCTTTTTCGTGTCTCACAGACATTTTGCTAGAAGAGATTATTTCAGTGATTGTATATATCTGTCGAGCTTTGCACGAGTCTTTTTTCAGAACCGATCAGATGCTGTATAATAGGTGAGTTCGACGACTTTTTTGGCACTGCTTAAATTAATGTTTTCTTTAATCCATTCTTGCTAATAAATCAAAATATTTAACCTGCAGCCCTTCTGCCAGGAAAGATTATTTCAGCAATTCCATATTTCTGTGGAGCTTTGCACAGATCTGAACTCTATTGAGTTTTAAAGTGCTGCTCCTTTTTCGTGTTGTACAACGCACAGTACCCGCAACCATTTTAGTAGAAGAGGTTATTTCAGTGATTCTAGATGCTTGTCGAGCTTTTCACATGCCCTAGCTTTCAGAACTGATCAGATTCTATATAATAGGGCTTAGATTAAGTGAGTTTAACGGTTTTTTTGTAGTACTGATTAAATTAATGCTTTTTCTGTTGAATTCTTGCTAATGTATCTAAATCTGGACAACAAAATATTCAACCTACAGCCACTCCACCAGAAGAGATTATTTCAGCGATTCCATATTGCTGTTGAGCTTTGCACGGGCTTGAGATTTTAGAACTGAACACTATTGAGTTTCAAAGTTCTGTTCCTTTTATGTGTTGTACACATGTACTGCGCCCCGAAGTTATTTTACTAGAAAAGATTGTTTCAATAACTCTGTCGAGCTTTGCACAGGCCGGAGCTTTCTGGACTAATCAGGTGCTGTAGTATATAGGACTCAGAGTAGTTGAGTTTGAAGACTTCTTTTAGACACCGATGAAAGAAAAATGACGCTTATTTAATTCTTGTTAATATCTACAAATCTGACCGTCAAAATATTTTATCTGCAGACATTCTACCAGAAAGATTGATTTTAGCGATTCCCCATTTCTGTGCAGCTTTGAAGTAAACAAATGCTGTAGTATATAAAATTCGGTTTAGCTGAATCCGGCTACTTTTCGTTGACACCAATTGCAAAAAGGCGTTTCTTGTTCATTTCTTGGCAGTTAATTCAAATTTAGCCACCAAAACATTTGACTTGCAGTTATTTACCAGAACGACTGCTTCAGCGCCTCCGATTTCATTGAGTTTTGCACAAAATCAGGCTTTCAAATGTTTAGGTTAAGATTCTTTGGTACCGGTTAAAAGATTTTATCTGCAGCCTTTCTAGGAGAAGAATTTGTTTTGGGCGATTCTTTTTCTATGTGGAGCTTTGTGCAGCCTGGAGCCTTCGGAACTGATCAGATCCTGTAATATACAAGACTACAATTAGGTGAATTCAATAATTTTCCTAGGCACCAATTAAATAAAGTTTTTCGTTGTTCCATTTTATTAATCTACTTAAATTTGCTGATCAAAATTTTCCAACTGCAGCTATTCTACCAGAAAAGATACTTTCAGCCATTCCACATTTCTGTGTGGTTTTACACAGAGTCTAGCCTTTAGAAATAATCATAAACTGTAGATATAGAGCTTAAGTTAGGTGAGTTTGATAACTTTTGTTTAATTCTTGTCAGTTTATCCACATTTGGCAATCGAAAAATTTTATCTGCATCTATTCTACCAAAAATCTATTTTAGCTATTCCATATTACTGTGAGGCTTTGCACGGACCTTCACAATTTATCAGATATTGTAATATATAGGGCTTAGGTGAGCTCGGCGCCTTTTCTTCGGCACAGGTTAAAGAAAAGTTTTCTTGTTCTAATCTTGCTACTCTATCCAAATCTGGCCATCAAAATATTTTATCTGCAGCAATTCCACCAGGAGAGATTGTTGTAGCGATTTTATATTTATGTGGAGCTTACCACGGCCACGGGCCTCAAAATTTATCAAATTAGGTCTTCACGTTAGCATCGAACTCAGAAAAATTTTTCTTATTTTTTTTATTAATATATCCAAATTTAGTCTCCGATCTATTTTATCTGTAGTCATTTTAACCAACAAGATTTTTTCAGCGATTCTGTGGAGTTTTGCAGGAGCTCGAGCTTTCAAAACCGAACGCTATTGAGTGTTAAAGTGCTGCCTTTTTTTTTGTATTATGCAACTTAAAGTACCTGAAGCCATTCTACTAAAAAATATTGTTTACTGATTCTATATATCTGTCAAGCTTTACACAAGCCCTAGCTTTCAGGACTGATAAAAAGAGAGCTTTTCTTGTTCAATTGGTGCTACCAAAATATTTTATTTTCAGCTATTTTACCAGAAGGATTGCGTCAGGAACTCCATATTTCTGTAGAGCTTTGCACATACTCGGGGCCTTCAGAACTAGTCAGATGCTGTAGCATGTAGAGCTCAAATTAGGCGAGTTCGGCGAATTTTAGTTGGTACCGATTAAAGAAAAGTTTGGTTTGTTTTATTCTTGCTGGCATACCTAAATCTGATCATAAAAATATTCCATCTAGAGCCGTTTTACAAGAAGATATTTGAGCCTTCATCAAAACTTATCAGGTGCTTCACTATTTATAGTCTAAGGATTTAAAGGATGGTTTTCCTTGTTATATTCTTATTGATATACACAAATTTGGCCATCAAAATATTTTTTCTGCAACCATTCTACCTGTAGAGATTGTTACAGCGATTCTACATTTTTATGAGCTTTGCACAGGCCCGGGGCTTCAGAACTGTACTCTATAAGGCTCAGATTAAATGTGTTCGATTACTTCTTTGGAACCGACTAAAGGAAAACTTTTCTTTGTCCCGTTCTTGCTGATATAAGCAAATTTGACCGTGAAAAGAGTTCTTGATTTACAGTAAAATAAGAGCTTCCAATATGGTACTGTGGTGCTCAACCTGATGTACTGTGTGCAAAAATAAGAGAAGTTTTGGCTGCTGAGCACGTTCTTTCTCATTCAACGCATCTTTTCAATTATATATAAATGTTTATTAATCCATTCACAACTTATATGGTTCATTGAAGATTTTCTTGCTATTAAGATGGCCAGCGTTCGAAATTTATATTAATTTCTATTGAATTTGTTCTAGACATTTTTGCTTCTGGTTTAAATCGTTTTTAGCTAGCAAGGCAACCGAAAGGTCCTGACAGCGCGCTTTTCTGCTCCTGCATGAAATAGAGGATGCAAACAAGTTACATTTATCGTGATAAACTTTTACAACAAAAAGTAAATATTTTCGGCTCAACTTTTTTTAAATCTTTGTGTATATCTTCTTTGAATATTAAAATAGCAAATAGCGCAATATTTTTAGCTGTTTAATTCTTGATTTAAAGAAATTTTCATAGCTATGAATGCCTTTTTATTTGTTTCAAATTTTTCCCGTTTAGAACGCTTAGGTTAGGGGTACAGAGGTAAGTTCATATGAGCCTAATTTTCTTGATGCAAAACCCTTTCTTTGGCTATTCATCTAGAACTGCTGCTTTTAGTTTATCCAAAAAGATCGTGCAATATAGGGGAGTAACAATCTTTGCCTATTCTAAACAATCATCTTTTTAACCTTTAGAAGGAGTCTTACGCCCTTCAATTTAGAATTGTTTTTTTGAGAATGATTGTCGCACTTTTTGATCTGAAATTGCTTTTTCGGTCCACTGCTTTGGATTTCGTGTAATGATAAATGCTCGCTTCACATATGGCTATGAATTGTTGCTTAAAATTATCCAAAGAATTACAAAACCTCAATAAAGTTTGAGTAAAAATATGACGGTCTGCTAAAATCCTATCACGAATTTTATTAACAATTTCTGCTGTAGTTTCTTATAACTGGTATTTTGAGCGTTCATTACGTGTGTATGGGCGACCAAACTTTACTTTAATCCCTTAACCCATTATAGCAAAGATAATAAATTCCAATAAATGAATTTTTATTGTAACTTTGTCTTCAAATAAAGACACTCAATCATACAAATTCCGATTTGATCTACACTTAAAAACACCCGAATTTGGATTTTTAATGGTTTTAACCACATTTTTCATCATTAATTTCTGTTTCAAAAAAAATCTTCGCCTATTGAACAGTTGCCAAGTTAAAATCGCGATGCAACCAGCATCTATTACGACCATGGTAACAGCTCTGACAGTAAAGAAGCCAATCGCACCAGTTTACAATCTTAAAGCGCAGCGGAGTCGAATTTATTAAAAATCCGCGTTTGTTATGGATACGCCGGCGAATAAGAACTGGCGAAATAAATCAAAAGGCGAAATTATTAAAAGTTTTTGCTAAACGTAACTTTGAGCTCGGCATACATAGGAGGCACAAAAACTCTCCGCCGAAGTTCCGCAGAATTAAATTAACGTCGCTACTAGTTGTTTAACGTAATATGACTTTTAAGAGGCCGAATTAAGAGAAAAATGAGGCGAAACGAAAGGGAATTGTATTCTGCGATTTCAATAAAATATTCTAAAATATGCACATAATGAGGCCCACGCTGTCTTTGCCCCGGCACGTGATTGGTTAACTGAAATCGTGCCTTTAAATTTTTTTCTTAAATTTGATAACTGCATTTAATTGAATTTTTATTTTTAGTCTCAATTTCTTTGATGAATTAATTTTAAGTTTCTATTTTTTATGATTTTTAAGTTGTATATGTTTCTTCTTTTGATGGTTCTCTTAGCTTCTCTATTATTTTTGTCTTAATTTTTGCCTTGCAGCTTTAAGTTTTATAAAACTTATTACAATCAATATTCCCTAGAAACACACCCATCTCACAGCAACCTTACCTGCATGTGTTCAATTATAGCCTTTCATTAAGGATCAGTTTGGTTCATTTTTGAAATAATTAACACCTTTCCCCTCTATTAAATAAATGCAATACCTGATGATCAAAGCGAATAGTGTTTTTGCTAACCTAGTTGAAGTTGAAGCTAAGATAGGAAACAGTTAATCGCTTCTTTTGGTCAATTTTTTTATGCGAAGTAAAGATTTGCAACATCAAAGTTAATACAACAAAATGTGGGGCCTTAGACCTTATAAGTGCAGGGAAGTTTCTGTATTTGTGTTTTTTAATAAATTCTGATAATAAAAGAAAAGATCCACAGAAGAAAATAATCCTGATTTTGAAACATTTAGAAGTGGACTAAAATCCAAGTGCGTCGACTCTTCTCTATCAAGAAGAATTAAATTTGATGATTAGTCTCGTTAGTGTTAGCTGCACAAAATTAAAATGAAACTTTATGTTATTGGGATTAATCTGCAGTAACGTCAAGTTTTATAATGCTATATATTAAGCCAGACTTGGTTGAAAACCAATTCGCCCGCCATTTTCTACATAGGTAGCTTGGTCATTGCTGTTTTTATTACATAAGTTTTCAAAAAAAAAAATGCTGCTCGATCTACGGAATTGATTAATTCCATTTGAGTGAACATTCTGTGAGTCATTCAACAGTAAAAAAGTGGTTTGCAAGATTTCGTGATGGAAATTTTAGTCTTGAGGACGATCCATGTTCAGGTGCAGTAAAAAATTTGAAGACAAAGAACTTCAAATTTTACTGGATGAAAATCCATGTCAAACTCAAAAAGAGCTTGCAGAATAGTTAGGAGTTACTCACCAAGCAATGTCATTTCAATTGCATGCAATGGAAAGATACAGAAGGGAGGAAAATGATTTCCCCACAAACTGACGGAAGAAAACAGAAACCGAAGAACTGACATCTGCATGAATTAGCTTTCTCGGTACAAAAAAAAAGAATTTTTGCACAAAAGCATTACGGGTGATGAAAAGTGGATTTTGTTCAATAATTCTAAACGCAGAAAAGCATGGGTTAATCCAGGTCAGCCATCAACATCAGTTGCAAAAACGAATATTCATGCCAAGAAAGTGTTATTGTGTGTCTGGTGGGATTGGAAAAGAGTCATTTACTACGAGCTTCTGTAACCTGGTTAAATTGTTACAGCTGAACGTTACTAGGCCCAGTTGATCAATGCAAGTGATGCTATAGAGGAAAAAAGACCATTTCCGGGTCAAGGAAGGCGGAAAGTGATATTGCTGCATAAAAACGCTCATCCACATACGCCAAAACCAACCCAGGAACTTATCTTCTCCTTAGGCTGGGAAGTTGTCCAACATGCGGTGTATTCTCCAGACTTGGATCATTTTGACTACCACTTATTCAGATTGATGTCGTCATATTTGAAAGACCAGCGGTTCACGAAAGTTAAAGATGTGCGAAAATAGCTCGATGACTATTTTGCTTCGAAAACACCAAGTTTCTATCACGAAGGCATTCATCAGCTACCAGATAAATGGCAAAAGACCATAGATAGTATTTCGATTATTAATCTTTGTAACAAGTATCTTTTCGGTAAAGTTGAATTTGACCGAACAAAGCCGAGTTTCTACTTGCACACCTATTATAAGTATTTGTGCAGCACTATCTTGTAGTGGTTTGGACAACTCAATACATTAGTATCGCTACTACTACCATACATGTGCACTTCAATTACGTGTTTCAAAATTTTGACAGCAATTACTATTTTCTAGCAATGTAAGGCAACCTTGTTTTCTAAAAAATTAATTAAGCCCCCCCTCGCATTAATCAACTATTGTGATTTCCTTTGGAGACGGTTAAATCATCTATCAATTCTAGGGACATGTTTCCTGCAATTTTCCTGTCGCCGTTGCCATTAACTCAGTTTTGAAAAAGATTTTTGTGGTTGTTTTTGTTCGGTAATGTTTATATCTGGGCAGTACCCCGGTTATGCAGAAAGTCGAGTTTGTTGTTTCTCTTTTCACACCATACTATGGTAAAAGACATTCTCCTCCGTAAAAGCAACTGGAGACAAATAGAAATCCATTACTCAAAATACATTTGGCGGTATTTATGGTACCAACATACACCACATATCAAATGGCATTCAAAAAAATTACGTTTACTCCTCCGTATTTGACAGTTTGATAAAAGAATGCATCAACCAACTGATTGGACGAACGTCTTCATTCACGGGTTCTATTACTGACAGTAAAATATGACCCACCGCTAATAATCGTCTAGTTTAGAACGCATCTTTGCTACCCACTTCTGTTGACACCTTTCCTGGAAGAATACCAACAACAGTATTTTTTCAACGCGCCCCACGTTGTGTAAATAACGTTGAGTAAAGCTTCCATTTTTGGACACATGCATAATTTTTAAGATCTTAGAGGTTCTCTTACCGTTGATTATTTTGTTGGCTTTGAGAAACCTAAGAGGCTTAGCAGTTGTTCTCGTAAACCACAAGTAGTTTGGTTTATGGTACGCTTGCGGTTCAAACACTAAACTGGCCATAGATTTTTAACAATGTTATTTCAGCACAAGTAGTTTATCCTTTTTCACTTGATGTTTATTTTACTCTGACACCCTGTGATGACTCGGTAGACTATAGCTACACGATGAGCTAGCGTGCGGCCATTTTATGATTCCTTTCTGTGTGACCAATTTCAGGCCCCAGAATAGCCAAAACATTTAATCGAGGGAGTTTTAGTTACAAATTTTTTAACTCCGAGGGCAAGATCTACGCGAAATGTTTGTTGAAAACACAATCAAACCTTTAATAAATTTTGAAAGTAAAAATTGTGCGGGATATTTATGTTAATAATCTACATATAAAAGATTCCATGATTTTCAAAAAGTTTGTATTTTGTGTCTTTAATTTTAAACTAGAAGGACCTCACTTTAAAACACATATTAATATATACTCTTTGAATACTCATAGCATTTGTAGCGTCTTTCAGATTTCAAATTGTTCATTAAAGATATCAATACAATGTTTTTCTTTTTCTTCTTTCACCTTTATGTCATTCAAGTTTGGACATAGGCCTCCTAAGTTTTTCCATGTGTTTTTAGATCGTCACCTCATTCCATGTGCGGTTGGTTTCTTAATCTTTCTCTTAACCATGTCCTCCGTTGTAGTACTTTTGTATTCCATCTTTGATCTGGTTGTCTGGAATTATGTCCTGCGAAGATCCACTTTAGTCTGGCTACCCTTTCTTTTGCATCTTTTGCTTTTGTCATTCTTTCGAGCTAGATATTTGTTTTCTCATCTGGTAACTTTACATTTACCATTATTTTTTCTATAAATCTTTGCGTTTTTGCTATTTTATTCTTGTTTGGTCTTACGCCCGGCAAATATTTTTACACGAGAAATGGAGGAGATGTTCAGGCAAAGATCAGACTGATCGAAAAAAGGATAATAATGAAAATAAACTAAACCACCTTAGATGCACAGATATTGTACTTATCCCAACAAACTTTGAAAAAGGACAAAGTGTGTTAACACAATTGCAGAAGCTGCAGAAAAAATAGGCCCCAATGACGTACTGAGAATAATCGGAAACATCATCAATAATTGCTTGTAAAGGAGACACTGGCGTACTCCAGTTTTAAAGCAAAAATGTACCAAATTACAAATGATAAATATAACAGAATAAATAACAAAGTAGGTAAGGTAATCTAAACATCAATAGTGTTATTGATCAATACACTTCACATTCCAACGGTAGTTGGAACGGAAGTCACAATTTTCTTGATTCTTAACATTTATGTATAAAAGATAATTTTGTCGATGATCAGTTGCATATTCTATGACTGCAGGTATGACTATAATGTGAAGTGTTTACACACAGCCTGCAAGGTTAACAGTAACGACGCCGAAGCGATGCTTGATAGAATGTAATTGGCAGCGTGTGTGTGAAGGCAGCGGCGACAGCCTAAGCCCATTATTACATTAAAAGGGCCCTCCGCCGGCGGCTCCATGCCGCGACGTCATCGTCACGTGGATGCTGTAACAAACTTTTCAATTATGAAAACTAATCCCGCGACTTCATTCCTTAAATTTAATATGGCACGGCGCTCGCCGCTCGTGCTTCCCTTATAAAAAGCAATAATGGCACTTAAAAGAATGTAAAATGAATTCTGGAGGAAGCACAATCGCCCGCGAATGCACTCTTTGCATTTATAACCGAACTTCCCGGCTTTTGCTGCCCTGTTTTGTTTTAATGAAGTGCGCCGCTCCTCGGCGGCGCTGCGATCTTATTTGCGCGCGATTGATACTCGTTGAGCTTTTGCTTGTTAATGGTGATCGCAATCGCCGTCTTCGGCGGAATTGCTCGGCTTGAGCTCGCCCGGCAATTAGTGCGCAACTGAGCTGCAATTGTTTTAAGGCGATTTCGGCCTTAAATTTGCGGAGATAAATATGCCTCACTAATTATTATAACCGTGTAATTCTCGGCTTGTCGCTTCCTGGAATGTTTTGTTAGTACTTTTCGGTTTAATTATAACTTATTCCAAGCCATCTAAAAGAACAAGAGTATAATAAGAAGAACTATATGAGTGTCTTTACAGCTCAACAAAATGAAAAACAAGAGAAAATACCCTTGATATATCAAATATTTTCATATACAGTAATAACCTTTATTCTTCTTCTTCTTCCTTTTCTCCTTCATTACAGCCTCCCTTTTATTCTTGTCTATTTTGGGCTAACTAAATCTACTTTATCATTTATCTTAGATCTGGTATGTCTGCTTTCGTTTACGTTTTCCAGGGTTATCACGGTATAACTTCCCCACAATCTATGTATTCCTCTTGCTCTTTTGATATATTCCGTTTTGTGCAGTTTTCATCTTTATTCTACAGCGTGCGTCGTTGCTACTGCATCCTGATTAAACAAGCGGCAAGCGTGGTCGCTCCAAAATGCCAAAAATCTCCCAATTAAAATGAAAATTTGAATTCCAGTTTTTAGACTGCAATACGATAGGTGGGCAGGAAAAAATTTCCACAATCCCGCACCGAAAAGCTGCTCGGTCCCGTGAATTCCGCAGGGAACAAAAATTTAAACAAATAAACAAGTCTTCGTTTTACAGCAACGAAACAATCAATTAAAATTTTTAATTGATTTAATTTTGTTTTATTCTGCACTTTACGTTTCCCCTTTCAAAAATTCCGTTTAGTGAAAGGCAGTTGTTATTTTAGGTTGTACTTTGACTATAAGGTGGATAGCCTAAAATTTTACTTCCATAAAGTTTCTTTGCTTTCTAATATGGGGCTCAATGTTATCACGGAAGACTAGACAAGAAACGTCTTAATTCATTTATTCATCTCCCCCCTTCCTCATATATACTATATAATTTTACCGATACATAGATACACACAACAAGTCTAGATGGTTATAATTTTTAAGTCCCATTTTTCTTCTATATTTAAATTACTCGTAGCATATTCTGGGTCCATAATGGGTTCAGGATAGTTTTGTATGGTGATAACTCTAAACTTTTCCTAGAACTCAAGTTAACTTCCGATGTTTTCGACTCAGCTGTTAATGATTTTTTTCATATTGTAATATTTCTATATTAAATCCCCGTTTAAGGCACCTTCGGTCGTCGGATGTAAGCCTCCCTTATTGTCTCCAATCTTTCCTGTTATTTGGTTTTTGGATTTAGTCGCATGCATTCTTCTGGTTTGTAGTCTTTTTCTATATCTCTTATGGGCTCTAGGTCTTCACTCAATAATTTCGTTGTTCATCATTTTCGTTGTATGCCTCGTCCAATTCCATCCCAGTATACACAGATGTATCAAATTTGCAATTTTCTGTCTTGGTATAATTTCGGTGTTGGGTATACGATCTTGGAGTTTAATATTCAACATTCTCCGCTTCGTCGTTTGTTGTGTTACTTGAAGTTTATGTATTATGTCCTTGTTGAGTGTCCACGCCTTTGTCCTATATGTTAAGACAGTTAAGATGTATTGATCGCAAATTCTTGCTTTAGGGCGTTTGGTATGTTATGTTAGAGTATACGACTCGACCTTTTCTATTATTTGGCTTTCTAACTTTATTTATTCGTTATTTTCGTCGAAGTCATTTATCCAGTATTTGTTTTTTTCGAAGCGGTGTTATCTGGTTATTGAGAAGACATATCAACCTTTTTAATGTATAGGTGATGTGATTGGACTTGTTTTCATTGACATTTATTTTCCAAATGTCAGTCAGCTTTACATTTTATTTTGTATTTGTAGACTGCGCTATGCTACAACAAAATTATGATGTGGGGACATAGCCGCAGTGGGATCCGTAGATGTAGTTGCTATAGTGTTGCAGATAATAAAATCGGAAGTGCAGTTAAGGTATGCTCTCTTGTGGTGTTTTCAATTTTATTTTTAACAGTTCTGATTCAGTATTTTTATATTGATGCCTATCTGTTAGATATGATTTTAGCACTGAAAAATTAATGTGGGAATAATTTTGTACAGGACTTTATCGAAGACCTACGAGGAATACAGCGGAGCAACAGCGTTCCTTTTTCCAAATCATACTTAACTTGCCTTCTACCCCTATAGTTGTGTGATGTTTTCTTTAACCAAATTAATGCTATCATATTCTTTGAGTATTTAATATACGTGGTTAAGAAGAGCTTTTTAAATTTTTTTCAGAGAATAAATAACAGACCAACAAAAGATTTTCCATATTATCAGATTAGAATAACTTGTATCAGTTTCCATTACACTGAAAAATGTCAAAGGCATTGTAGAGGGTAGCTGTATAAGTTTTTCTAGTAGTCTCTCAATACCCTCCAAATTGTTAGGTTGTAACTGAAATCCTTCTTAGAGTTCAGATCTGTTATAATGACGTTTTTTCACTTCTTTTCTTCCGGCTGTTTCATAAGAAGATAATAACTGCTGGGTTTTCGGAAGTTTCAGCTGAAAATAGTTGTAAGCATTTGCCTTTTCTTAGATGTTCCTCAACTAGTCCTCTCCCTTAGTTCTTATTTGGGGAAAAATATAAACAGACCTGTATTTTTGCGGTCTTAGCAACTGTTTAAAGTGTTTTATTGCTTTGTTTAGTCTGGTTTTGTTATTATGAGCTTTTCTAAGTTTCTGCTGTTTTAATTTATTACGTCTCTAGCAAATTCTAACCACAATTTCTTATTTTTAAGATTTTTGGTTCCGGAGTAGCTTTCCAGGCAGCCTCCTGGATTGATTAATGTGTGCTTCGTTTATAAGAAGATATTTACAATCAGTTTTGCTTTAGTAGTGTTCGAAATAATTTTTAATTAATGTTTTTACTACTCAGGATAAAGGGATTGATTTTTTGCATTATTTGCATACTTAGGGTAACAAGAATCGATATATGGTTTAAAGACAAGTCGAAGCACAATTTTACTTTCATAACGCAAAAATAAAATTTAATTAATGTTATTGGTGGACCTGTTGGCCAATAATAGACTCTTCTTGAAAAGGCAGACAAGACACAATGTATTAAGTTCTCCATGGATGCTATGTTTCGTGTGCGATATGCTTCTGATATTATCAAATCTTTTTTTCTTGATAACTGTGTGATATATATGATATTAGTGTACATTGCTAGCTCGTGGTGCTTGATTGAGTTTTTGATAATGATAACAGGACTTACCTCTACTTTATTCATCTGGATGTTTAGCAATATAAATTGAGTAATCAGGAATTTTTAAATCCAAGTAATGAGCCTCTATTCTGTTAAAAAAATTACTTCTTCCCTATGGTGAACAAGCCTACTAGTATTTTATGTTACCTAACGAAGCTTAGACATCCATTAATTGATATCTAGTGACAAAGTAGTAAGTAGGTGTCCGCGCTTTCCATTAGTTTCACCATTATAGTTTCAAGGCGATGGTTGCTAAATTTCTAAGATTTGATTTTATTAAAAATTAGGTGTTGTTTGAAACTGTTGAGAAATTACTTTTACTATTTTAGTGCAAGGTATTCTACGTTGGGTCAAAGTACTATTTCAATTGTTAAGTGTGGGATTTCGTTTTTGTCTTTTAGGGCCGTGCTGCTTTTGGTGTAATTTTAATTACTTTTGGGCTAAACCTTAACTTATCACAATTTTAGGCTTTTAATACCTATTCGTTTCTGACGATGTTTGTTAATTAATTAATATTTTACCCCAGATATAAAGAATGGTAGCAGTCGAGGAACTTGTTCTTTTTACTTATTTCTTCATCTTGATTTTTTGTTCTTTTTCTTCATCAATATTTATAAGAATATCATATTGTTTCCCTATGCTAGTATGTAAATTTAGCTAATCAATTTTAAAGTGTTGTTTGTTCTACATTAGTAAATGTTGAATGATTTTGTTAGTCGCACTCGTAAAGCGAACAAGACAGCACGTCCTATACTTTGATATTTAAACTCCAAACGTATACTAAATATTTATTTAAAAAAACAAAAAAATAATCCCCATTGCCCGTGCGGTTTCTTTTGTATGCGTGAAATCCCTCAGGTGTACAATTTATGGATGATAGCGCACAATATGTAAGAAACATTTGTTGATAATTTAATTCACAGGACGATAGGGGGGCTCTACGAAGGGTATTTGGTTATCAACTTGTTGGTCGTTGCTTGACTAAAAGGAAAAGATATGATTGAAAACTAAAAACTAAAAATTAGGCTTGGAAATGAAGATGTAGAAAATACGATAGCCGTATTTCATTAGTTTCTCTGTTATCATTATTTCTCTGTAACTTTTATTTTATTGTTTACCGTCTTTAAGATTTACTTATTCATAGTTTTATAAAACTGTATTGTTTGTACTTTGCAAGTGCAATTTATTAAAATTGACGCATTCATGAAAATCGCCGATATTAAATACGGTAACAACCATTTAGTTTTCAGTTACATATTTGGGCTTATGCATTGATGTTTGTATGCGAGCAAATTCGATTCCAATTAACAATATGTATTTTATTGCAGTAGGTTTGTAGGTGGATCTAATTAGTACATTAAACCAATATGTCTGTTTAATTGCAACTAATCATAGCTTTCATACTGGACGAAGCAAAAATCGTTTGTTGGTACGTGGTATTAATAATATAACTATGCGTTTTATGTGAATAATCTTAAATAAACATGTTTACATTAATTTAATTAGTGAGCATTAGTAAACATGCAGGGTTTCTATTATTATAATTAAAATGTTGATTTGTTGATTAAATAATAATTTTACGGCTACGTTAAAAGGCGCAAAATCGGTTTGTTATATGATCTCGTATAAGAATTAATTACAAAACGTATTCATATTTACGTTTTGTCGATTGAATATTTCTAGTGCTTGCATTTATATCCTCATAAACAATTAAATTGTCTAATATTAGCTGTGTAATTTAGTAAGTTTTCCTCTATGGTTTCCAGAATTAGATTTTTTTATTGTGCGGTTGTATTTCCATCATGTAAGTAATTCTTGAATTTCATTCAGAATTTAAAAATACTCTGTAGGTATATATAAAGCGTAATTATTATCTAATTATTATTTTGTTTTGTTCTACAATATTTTTCTTAAATTCCAAATATTTTGTCCACATTTATATTATTCAACGCGTTTTTTTTATTTACAGACAATAAATTTTCTCTAACGTGGATATCCACGAGACTTGCAGTTTCTTGTAGGTGATGATTAAAAAGTAATTTGTAACAGTTATTTCCAAAACTCCCTGATACGAAGAATTTTGTATTGGTACAAATTTGAAGAACTGTAGCATCAATGCCAACAACTTCAAAAAGCCAGCCAATCAACGACAACATTGTGTAGAGGCCGATATAAAATAATAAGATAGATAAAACGTAAAAACTCACAAAATACGAAGCGATAGCTAGAACGTAAAAGCAAATAATGGATAGCAAAGAGGAAATCATTAGTAAAGCCCAAGAACTTATAAAAGCAAGTAAAGTGCACTACGCAAAACTATGATAGCAATATGAAAGAGGATAACTGAAAGAAAAATCTGGACTAAAAAAAAGGTTTCCTTAATCTCTACTTAAATAAAAAGAAATTAACATGCAAAAACTTAAAACAAAACATAAAAAACACTACGCAAATTAAAGAGTTAAAAGAAAAAATAAGAAATACGAGCTATTGGATGTTTTTGAGAAAAAATGGTGGCATTAGAACGCATATAGTAATTATGGGTCAAAATGCAAGAAGACCTAGCAACATTTTTAAGAGCAGAATTGGAAACGGCACTTGGTATCTGCTAGGCTAAAGTAATAAAAACTGAATACCTATATCTAATTATAATTGTAAAAGTAGAGAGTGGGAACTAGAAATGCAACACATAAAAACGAAGCAAAATTATAGAGTGTAACAAATTACATTAACGATGAATTAGCTCCGAATTACAAAAAAATGCAGATTAAAATACATAATTGTACTAAAATTGGGAAGAACCGAAGGAAAAATAGGCAGAAAACAGGACTTTATATGGGATAAAAATTAAAGAACACAAGGCAAAAACAAATCAGGAAATAAATTATAGAAATATGGCCATTGAATATAAGGACACTTTAGCAAGCGGATAACTTAGCACAAGACAAGGATGAAATATATGGATATCACAAAGGAATTTCAGAAATCAATAAATACAAGTGGACATATGGAGAATATAAATATGAAGTACCTAGCTTTGCTTTAATTTAAAAGAGGGTACTAGGCATCAACATAGAATTATCATCATTTTCAGTAGAAACTAAGACTGCTATTTGATATAATTGTTAAAACAAGAATAAATATTAGTTAGAAGGACGTGGTTTAAATATAAAGGTTACCAAAAAATCAGATAGTAGGCTACATACTGATGGCAAAACTTAAAAGAAGGATAGTAAAAACAAACGGAACAGGAAGTGGATTAAAAATAAAGGTAGTGAAGGATGACATAAAGTAGATTAAAAAAGTTAACATAACTTTAGCGCAATATTGCTTAATTAAAGCAGTTAGACTACGTTGAAAGTATTGAAGATATACCAAACTATTGCAGATGAGCTTTTCTAAATACCTGTTTGGATACAACAGGAAAAACAGAAGACTTAATAGATAAAAACGGATGAGTGATAACTCATGAAAAACTACTGTGCACCACAGCAGAGGTTAAGATGATAGCATATTTCAGCAATCTGTCAAATACAAAACAGGACCAATCCCAGATTTCAGAAGGTATAGAATTGAATGCAGAATTTTAAGTAAGGGTTGGCCCAGTAAGTAAAAAGAAAATTACAAGAGTTTTTAATTAGGAAAAAACCATAAAGATATTTTAGTAGCAAATATAACAGCGATATGATATGAGAATAGAGTTTCCAGAGATTAAAAGAAAGCAGTGATTATCAAAATACCAAATATGGACGACCAGACAAAACGTGAAACTGAAGATGCTGTAAACCTAAGTGTTTTAGGGCAAACAGATCATATACTACGTAATAATACCACATAGTAACCTTACAAAATTACTTATGGTATTAATTGACTATCAACAAGCTTTCGACACCTTAAACAGAAAATATATATAGAATACACTAAAATAAGAATAAACAAATAAAGTGTACAATTGATTTAAATAAAGAGTTGAACATAATAGATTACTTGTTACCAGCTTCCAAAATAAAACATGAGGTAAGACCCCTGTCTTATCCTCTCACTTCTGATGTTAGTGTCAGTGTCAAGAAAAGAACAAGTTGGAATCTAACAGAAAACTGATGACGTTTGCCTTATCACAAACAACAGTAAAAATATATAAAAAAAATTATATAACTAGAAACCCCCAAAGGTTGACCAAAGAATAACTATCAAGAAAACCTACTTAGTAATAAATGATGCGACACTATAGAAGATTTTGTATAACTAGGGAATGTAGAGTCAGTTACGATTATGATTTAAAGAAGTGCAGTCGAATAAATTATGCAGCAAGGGAGTACGCAAAGTTGAGTGCTGCATGAAACAAAAAATTTAAATAAACTACCTGTACTTTATTTTCGATGGCTCACTTAGTGACATTGCAGCCGCAAGGGCTTATTGCGCCTACTAACCTACAACTTAAATACTATAACGTCACATACATCCATGAGTTTTCAGCGAGACTCAAACTCGCCTACAGTGGCGGCCTAATTACATGTATTTAAACTAATGCTAAAGCTGGTTTGCTGTGTGAATTTAAATTGTAGTTGGTTATAGAAGTTCAAACCTACAAGTTTTTATAAATCGGAGCTTTAAAGAAATGCTGGAAATCATTAGTAATGATAAAAATCATTAGTAATGATAAAAAGGGAGACGGAATGTGTTAGAGAATATTGAAATGAAAACTGAAAGAAAACAAAATTAAAGCGTCCTAGAAACACATGGATGAATACAATAGAAAGAAATCTTAGAAGACAATACTGTAGTTGGGACAGAGAGGAGCAGATAAGAAGAATTAACCGAAGTGTTACAAAATTAACTAACTAATTTGACATAATAAAATAATGAATAAATTTAAATCACTATTTTACACTAATGGAGTGTTCACTGTTAGAAGTTTGTGTACTACTAATTCTAGCTCTATCAGTTTTACTTACTCGCATTACATACTATGCACATATTTTCGTCATTCTTTCTTCTCCCTTGCTAGCGCTTTTGTTTCTTGTCGGGTTTTGTCCTTTGACTTTAGTATCTCTCCACGTTTTCTGCGGTCTTCTTTTGTTTCTTCTTCCAGTGGTTTTAGCCTCCCATATTTGTTTCACTACAATGCTTTCTTCCATTCTCTGCAAGTTCCCCCACCAACTCAGTTGTTGATTTTCTACGAATTCTGCCACTGGAATTATTTCGAGCTCTTCTCTGGTTTGTGCGCTTCTTATCCGGTCTCTTAGTGTTACTACTTTGACTTTACTCATTAATTCTATCTCTACTGCTTCCATTTTCCTCTTCATCCTTTTTGACATTACCCAAGATTCAGATTTGTATTGGTCTAAATATTGTTTTAAACACGCTTAATTTTCTTTTTTGCGACACTTCCCTCTTGCTAACGAAGGACTTGTTTGTCGCATATAATAGTTTGTTTGTTTTCTCTATTCTTTCTGTTATGTTTGCCTTGCCTTGATTATCGATTATCATCCTCAGGCTTTTTTTGGTTTGTTCTATGTGTCATTCTTTCACTACCACCAATACTTTTGTTTTCTCCGTGTTCAATTCCATCCTGTTTTTTATCAATATTTCATTCCATATATTTAGGTTCCTCTGTAGGTAATTACGACACCATCTACAAACGCACAATCTGTTATGTATGCGGGTTGCAGGTTGCATAATCTTGGATTCTAATTGGCATTTACTTGTTATTTCGTCCATAAAGAAAATGAATCTCATTGGGCTCATCACCTCTCTGTGTTTCAACCATTTCCTCGTTTTTAATTTTTTGGAACTGTTGTTTTTTATGGCGATATTTTTGGTGTTGTTGTAATCTTTTTATTACTCTCCTCAGTTTTGGGTTTACAGCCCTGCTTTCTAAGCTTTCCCATAACCATTTTCTTGGCACTTTGTCAAAAACCTTTTTTAATCAAGGAATGCTAGAAATATATTTTTATTCTATTGTAGTCTTTTAACTAGTAATTCTTTAATGATGAATATGTGGTCTTGCGCTTCTCTTCCTTAACGGAAGCCACTCTGTGCCTCTTTCAGTGTCCATTCTGTTATGCTTCTCAGTTTCGATTCTATTATCCGTTTATATATTTTGAGTGATATAATTAATAACGTTATGCCACTGTAGTTGTCCCACTGCTTGTTGTCTCTTTTTTATGAATAGATACTATTTGTCCTATTTCCCAGCCTTGAGGTGTTTTCTCCTCTTAAGGTGTACCCGAAAGAAATATCTTGGCCAAATTAATCTGAGCACGATATTATTTGGGAATCTAAATTATTATGGGAATTTAAATTATTTGAAAAAATTAATAAAATTTACTATATAAAATTTAAATTTTTATATTTATAAGACCCTAAGATGCAATGTAAACTTGCTAGAACAGTCATGGCTCATCGAAATTCAAATTCATTAAGATAATAAACAAGCTGGAGTCACACTTACAATTGTATATCCGTTTATTACGTTTCTTAATTTATACAATTTTGAATATTTTTTTAGTTGAAGATTACATAAAATAACCAATCTTTGTTGATGTCCTAGTTATAATCGAAATTTATAGGACGAAAGAGGCATCTAGTACTAAAAATATTTTCTGGTTATTTCACTGCTTATGATTTTATTTTCCAAAATTTTGTAAATAGCTCTTTTGCATGCATAAAATTTGTTATACAAATTTTTCCTTTATGTTCAAGTTTTAACCAGAATCGATATAAAATGGGCAATGTGTACCCAGATCCTACATTGAAGAAACTAGTCATTTATTGACCTTTCTATACTATTCTGTTCCGTTCTGCATAGAAGCAGCATTAAACAAAACTTAAGTATGCATCTTGCAGAAAGTTATTGTTTGTTATGGTTTTTTAATTTCTTATACTGTAGTCAGAAAATTTTTGATAAAAAAATATTTTTATTAGTTTTTACTATTTGCTCTATACCGTCATATTAAAAAGGTAAATCACATTATTTTCTTTTCTTGTTGAGGCAACATAAAAATACAAATATACCAAATTATTTTTCTACATAATCTCCTGAGTTAAAAACATATTTTCCCCAATAGATACGACGTAATTTCTTAATTCTACTATCGTAAAATGAAGGTAGTTGTAATACCAACGAATCGTATACAAATCCTTAGACAGCAACATAGTCGTCAAATCCGTCTTCCAAGTACTTTTTGAAGTAGTTGTAGTGATTTAAATTATTCAATATGGATATGTATTTTCTAAGACAGGTTATGTTGAGAGATAATGGAAATTTGACCTAAACTAGAGAAGGATTATGTGATGGTAATAGAGTACACCATACTTCGCAATAATACAGAATGTCTTTCTCTGGCTTAAAAGTTGTGCACGGTGTTTTCCATTCTATATACCAGTTTGTATGTCAGGCATTCAAACATAACAAAATTTCAGAAGAAAATGCTGGAACCCCCGGCAATGAGACTACTTTGAGACTTTAGGGAAAATATAATAATCCTAAGGCACCAAACTAAATTGCTAAGCATTGTTGAAATAAATGATAATCAAAAGAAGATTAGGTCAAATTCTAAAGAGAGTATTTCAATACTCAGCCTATTCTCACCTCAGAAGCAATTTCAGCAGCTTAAATCAACTGCTCTTTATTTTCCGAAAAACTGCTTATATGATACGTCAGCCTGAGTTTTCTAAAGAGTGTTATCCACGAATTGCACTTTAAGTTTTCTTAAAATTTGATTTAAGACTTGCGAGAGGATGGATCTGCACTGACATTTTAGCATTGACTAAAAAAAAAATACTAGTACGATATACCATACGGGGGAAATTCCTTCCTGATATCTCTACCTACATTCACGCTCCTCCCTGTTTAAAAGGAATTCTGGTTTATATTTGATTCACCCTCGTCCATTTTTGTTATGCTGTTTCTTTTTAATTCCACATCCAAAATGTATGAGCCGTCCTTTTTCAAAATACATATATAAACTTCACTTCTAATATAGTTAATGCAGATGTTATCCGCATCTGTGCTTTCTAAGGGTTGCTTGTATTTTAATTTTGGTTAGAACCCATGTCCCGTTCCGGTAAATCAAACTTGATAGAAATATTACATAGTAAATCTTTACCTTTGTCAGGCGGAACATTACTCTTGTGCGATTTTATTTAATGCTCCGTATAAATTTGGCACAAAACTTAATTCTCCGTGCTTTTTGTTTCCATAACCGTCGCTCTCCATCAAGTTTGCTTTAATTGACATAATTTTATAGCCTCTTCGCCCACTTCTTTTCTTTGCTCTCTTTCCTTTTGTCATTTAAGTTTGTTGCCGATTTAGCTGTTGTTAAGCTAGAAGACAAATATACCACCACACACCCTCGTGGATGTTTAGAAATTCTAATTAAAGTTTTATGGATTATAAAATAATAAAATTTTAAATTTCTGCTAGCTGCAATTGCCTGGTTTAGGCATATGCAATAGTTTAGAAATTTAGCTTTACATATTTATGTATAGTCAAACTTCTATTTTGTTCGTATTAGGCAGATTTCGTGGAAATAAAACCCATTACAGGCACCACCATGTAATGCCTGCCGGAAAATTTCACTGTCGTTTTTTATTTTATGCCCCTCAAACCATTCATTTAAAAAAAATATATACAAGCATATTTATCGAGCCAATTTACGGGCTAAGTTATCAAGGGGCAAAATTGGTAGCGAATCAGATTTTGCGTGTAACTCGCATTCAATTTTGATCACATTTACATCAAATTTCTGTATTACAAAATCTACCTAGTTGTTAGGAGATTTGCTACAGGAAAATTGTTTAATAACTCTGGTAACGCTGTTTCTTTATAAAGCTTACTTTAAATTCTCACTAACACAGCTTATTCTAAATTATTAAATGTTGACCTTACTTAATTTTCATTTTTTCCTTCTTTTCCTCCATAAACAATAAGGATAGCACTTAAAATCCTCTGTTCGCCGGTTCCCTCTGGAAAAAACAAAAGAGACAGCCAAATTTGACGTAAAATCCGAATCCGCGATCAGAAATTTAATAAAATCAGTGCAAATGGCCTGAAATAGCCACTTTTATATTTATATGCAAGCGGCTACATGTAAGTGGAGGAGAAGGTAGGTCCTGCACTTCTTACAAGGCGCAAAGCGCCTCAACGTACACCGCTCGAAAGTTTAACCATCTCATCCATAGAAGTACACTTTAACAAGGCCGCAAAGTGGCCTTTAAATTATATTTTTTATTAAATAAATTTAAAAAAAAACAAGGCCGCAAGGCCTTTATTCATTCGATTAATTTCAAACTGTTTGATACAAGATTTAGAGATTGTCCAAAATACAACTCTACTGTTAAATCCTTCATTTAAAATATGTTATAATGGGTTAAAGCCTGTGCTTAAATTATTTGCTCTTTAATTAAAACTACATAATTGTAATTTTGCTCTTGGTGTTTATGTACAACATGTTTATTATACATTTCTTATAACAAATTGATTTAAGCACACAAATGCAAATGATATTATGAGTGGTATCGCAGAATACTATGTAGGCTGTTCTTAAGCTATTAAACCCTGTAAGGAGTTTGGAAACTAGGGCGTAGAGGATATTTAGAAGGAAAATCTTTTAAAATCTCGCGTGTATGTATTTATATTGGCGTGTGTCCTATAGGGATGAAGTAAATAGAAGGCGCTACAATATTCCTCTACAATTTTGGACAATAGTTTCCACAATTGAAATCAAGCCGAGATTGTAATTGAAATTCCAAGAACCTTAACCACATAATAGGTGTAAATGAACATTATGCGTAATTATTTTGAATAATACAACAGAGGGTGTGGCAAGGAAGTATGACATTTAGACGGTCTCTAATTGGGCAGGCTAGGGAATGAAGCTATTAAATACCAATTCTTTACTGTCAGTATATTTTATGTTAATTCAGTAGATCTGGAGCAGTGCAATTTGTAATGTAAGTTGCTTTACATGCAGTAGTTTTCTAAGAATTAGTATTTACTTATACATGTACATTCCCTCACGATCATTTAAATAAAAGTTTTGTTCGAAACATGAGAACTGGATAAATAACAGCCCTTAGGATTTTATCCAGTCTACAGAATTGGGAATGTTGCTGTTAGAAACTACTCATTAGCGATTGAATTTTATATATAGAAAGTTAAGTTGTAGCAACAAAAATAATTTTTTTGAGGTTCAAAATTGCATTGAAATCTATGGGACAGGAAGGTTTTTCATGAGTCTTGATTCAGAAACAAGAAGTGACCTCCTTACATCTTTTGATATGTTGTAAAATATAAAAAAATGGATTTAATGAGCTACAAATTATTTTAGGAAAATGCCAGGGATGTGCCCAATTTAAGTTAAGGTAATCAGCTATTTTGACCAAGTCAAATTAAAGTCGATTATATGAGCCATATATGTGCAATGTTTATGAAACTTACACATGAAGAGCCCTCAAATTTAATAATAATGATATGTTTAACCACAATATGCCTTGTAAAGTATCCTTTTCATGTTGCGATTATAATCTGTAGGGTAACTTTAAAACAGAAACATACTTTAACAAACCTCAAACTAACAAAACTTTAAGTTTTCAGCATTCAAAAACCAAAAATATAAGTCTAGTGGATAAGATGTGCGAATAAGTTGTTTATTAGAAGCACCGCTGTAGCTCTGTGGTCAAGATCATTGCTTATCTGACCGTGAGCCGGCGCGGGCGAGTTCGAGTCGCGCTGTTTAATTAGTTAAGTGAATCTCCAATAAGCTCTTAAGTGCCAATAAGTGCGCTCCAGCGATAAAAAGCTGCATATTTCTTGTAAGCTTGAAATGTCATCTACCAAGGGCGGTCATTATTTTTCTAGGAATGCGCATGCTGACGTTAAATAAGTTACCTTGCCTTGTTGGAAAGGAAATCAGACGTGTGCTACTAGCGCCAATACCGGACGGCTCTTGCACCTCCTCATCAGTATAATAAAGTCTCTTCAGATTTTTCTTTACTTTTGGAAAAGGAAAATAACGTAAGAAGGGTAATATGGGCTAGAGCGCGCGTGCTAGGTCTAAATGGCTGCATTCAAGCTCGGAGCTTTTTACATCATAAATTGACTAAAGTTAATAGCGTTATCTTGATTCTCTTTTTCTTTTATACTATTTTTTGTTTTGTTTAACCCTTTTTTACCACAATCTCTTTGTAGCTAATTTTTCGTATTTGTCCTGGCTTTCATCGTTTTCTTCTGATTTATCTGTTCTTCGTATCTGTCCTTCCTGATCTCCCTTACATTCTTTTTTATCTTTACCTGTTTTCAATACTCTTTAGAAATCCTGTTTTCCCTTATTCTAATTACATGTTTCGGCAATTTCATTTAATTTTTTCAAATCTCTATTATTGATTTCTGTTCTTTTCTATTTCTAATTTTATTATTTATTATGTAGTCTCGTTTTGTTCGCTAACTCTATTTTCATCTAAAGTCTATGCTAAAAAAACACAAATAATTCCTGAAATTGAGCCAACTGGCTTGAAAATGTCTTCAAAAAATTGATGAAAAGGGGCGGGGTATGTCGCAACGGCCACTTGGCCGACATCATATTACATAACTTATCTCAATATGTCTACTTTATAAATCAATAAAAATTGCCTAAGTAAATTATAGTTTACTGTCTTTCGTTTGAAAATTAAATCGGACGTACCTAATGGGCCACCCGTTATAAGTAAGAGTAGATCTGATTCTATTTCCTTCTTTTGATTACATTAATGTTTTATTTATTGTAAAATCTTTATATCTAACCTTCCTTGTTTTATTTACAATTTCACTATTTAGTACACTTTCTAAGTATTCGTATTTTCTTATTGTTTCTTAATTTTGATCTTTGTAAGTTGCTTTTAAATTTTTTATATATCTTTCTTTATTTATATGCACATTAGTTTGTTTTTTCATTTTTTATTTTAGAATTTTTTCGACATATAGATTGTATCTTATATTTGCGTTGGTGAATCTGCTATCAATGCAAGATTATCTGCATACAATATACTTTCCACTTTTATAGGTATAAAATATCAATCCTTCTTACTGTTTGTGATTGTTGTGCTTTTTTTTCTCTATAAACTATAAGGATAGCACATAAAATACACTCGCCGTCGGTTCCATCTGGAAAAGACAACAGGGAAAACTAAATTTTGACGTAGAATACGAATCCGCAATCAGAAATTCAAGAAAATCAGTGCAAGTGGCCTAATAAATAGCCTCTTTACATGGCGCCTCAACGCACACCGCTCGAAAACTTTACCATTTCATGCATAAAAGTATACTTAACAAGGCCGAGAGCGGCCTTTACGTTATAATTTAGTTTGTATTTTAAATAAGTCTACCCGCTAATATTATAAAAAAATGGATTTTAACTCTCTTTATTTCAAATACTTTATATCACTTGTTTGTCTGTTTGCTGTGTATGCTATTGATCGTCTTCTATGTTTAATTACACAATTGATTTTATTCTTTTCTCAGCACTTCTGTACACTTTAAAACATGCTGAGAATAAGCACATCGCTCTATAATTTCCAGTCCCTTTATCTTCTTTTCTGTAGAGTGGTATTATTAGATTATATTTGCAATCTTCCGGTATTGTATTTGTGTTTCAAGTTCCAATCCTTCCTCTTCTCTTATCCATTTTATTCAAAAATTTAATATAGGTTCCGTCGTTCCAGTCTCAAACGATGATCATCAACATTTTCCGTACCGAAGTGAAGGCTTTAAAGACTCTTGTTGATATACCCCATTGGCTACCGTAGTGATACACCTAAGATTTGTCACTGGTAATAATCAGGTAGGGAAAGGCGTTGAGCCAAAAATTACTAGCAAGTCTCCTTTCAATTATATTTTATTTGAGGAGTGACTCATTTTGCTGACACTTTCTTAGAAACAAGCAGCTGAAGTCGTTCAAAAAATATTCCAGCTGTTTCAGCTATATGTTTCTGGTTTACACTGCGATTAGGACGAATCGTTTCGTCTATACGCGCTTGATGATGTTTATTTCTGGCTGCCAAAAATCAGCTGCATTAAGTGTGGTTATGCAAATTGTCATGATTGGATTATCTCTTCTATATTCTTGCTTATCACCTAACAGTACTGATAACCTACAGAAGTTGCCTTAGATAGCCCCCATTATCCATGAACGACAGTGAGCGCATGACTCCCATCCGTTAAAAACTTTATAACAGCTCGTTGTTTCAACCTAATGTCTATGTCAATACCATCTGATATCGTAAGGAAACGCTGCTAAATGAGTAATACTATCGACTAGGCGAAAAGAGTTTTAAAGCATCCTCGTGTTATCAAACAAAAAAAATCTGTCACAAAAGTTATTAAGTATTATCATCAAAATTGTCAAAAGTACGTTATTTTATCTTTGAGCAATGTTTTATTATAAGCAACTTTATAGATAAATTTATTTGTACTTGATGGCAAGCAATATAGGTAAATCAGCATCGCATATTATCTCTGCTAAGAGCAAAGCGTAAATTGCTCATATGTTTCCTATTGATATTAAACCGCACCCTCTAGTTCCACGTTTTCAATATGCCCTTTAATATGTTCAGAACTCAGTTTGGAAACTTATCTTACTCTGGGTCTGATTATACTTGATTTACTGATTTAAATTTGTCAAAACACATAATTAAAATTTTCTGTGTATACTTTGAGCAGGAAGGGCTGGGCCACGCTGATCGAAAATGCTTTCCGAAAGGTGCACTTTTTGCACGTGGGCGATGCGCGCGGCAACAGAGTGGATTTCAGTGTTTCCTTTCGTCTTATTTTGAGGATCGATTTGATACCATAAAATAAAACAAACGTTTCGCTAACGGCGCTGCGTGTGTGCAATAGGGAGCGCTAAATGTTAATTCGGTAAAAGCTTTTCTATGGCAACTAAACGGGATCTAGAAAACAGCGCTCGCGTTGGAAAACGACACAGTTCACCCATAACGCCGCTACCCTAACCGCCCTAAATGGGACACAAAAAAGTTTTCACACAAACGAGATATTCGGATGTATTTTGAAAACGCTCATTGAATTACCGCGCGGCAGGTAGCTCGCAGAAGCTATGCTCGCGGGGAAATTGAGCAGGGCGAATCCGGCTGGCTGCGTGGCTTTGGTAATAGGCGGCGGGCGCGACGGCTCCGGGCTGAAATCCGAGCATCACAATGCCCGCGCGGCGTGCCGCCGCTCCTTCTGCCGCGGCTGCACGGGCGGCTCTTCATCATGCGCCCTTAGATCACATATTATTCGATAATCCCGGAATACGTACACTACTCCCGTTTACGTCGCGACCATTCAGCCGGATAAATTCAATTTGATTTTATTGGATGCAGGCAAAATTCGGTTGAGGTCGCGTTTCCCCATTCAGCGCCGCAAATCTGATTTGCCCATAAGATGATAAGGAACTGAAATAATAAAGGCGGCGCCACGTGAATGCGGAGCCTGCCTATAAAAAATCGCTTATCCAATTAGCCCCGTTCGGCGCTTCATCGGGAAGCCGCCTGTAGTGCGCTCATTAAATAAACCATTCGGACAGCTTTAATACACCTGAAGCGATTTAAACTCGAAATCTTCCGATCGCTGCGTCGCTAAATTACTCCGGCGCAAACAGCCGCGCTAAACCTGTTAATGGTTGCCCACAAACGCGTATTCCTCTAACTATATTTAGTTGTTACTAATAACATTAAGCGCGGCTTCCGTGTAAAATAGAAGACTGCAGGAAGATGCAGTATATTACATGCCGGGTGTCCTGTATTAGAAGTATTAAAACTACAGAAATTCTAAGTGATCCAATTAACACTAGGATAATTGAGGGTTTTGGTTCGAAGCCAACAAACTAATCTTTTTATTTGGGCAGCTGTACTTATTCTTCTAAATCAACTATCGAAAATACTTTTTTATGTTTATTTTTGAAGATTGTCTCTTAAAAAATCTTTACGTGTAGGATATCACAGCGAAGTCCTATCTTTTGATCTTAGTTTACGAAGGAAGGTATACACAAAGTTTTCTTTGTTTAAGTGATCACGATACTTTGTTAGAAATGTCTTAGTTTCCAACGTTTTTTTTCGATGAAAATGGCCTTTCCAGTATTAATCTGGATGGTGATAATCTTTTACATTTAATTTGCTTTCCAAAAATGTAAATATTATTTGAATATATTTGTTTGTTAGAAATATTTAACCTGCAGACCAAGGTCAAACTCTTTTGGGCTGGTTATAATGCCTGCTTTTTGTTTTAATACGAAAATAGATCAAAAATTAAGTTATATCTTTTCTATTCGCTTATTTAAAAAAATGGACATTAAACTATTTTTCGACATAGTTGCAAAACTCTTTTAAACAGGTTGTCGATTTTACAACAGCGTTATACTACTTTTCTAAACACGCTGAAAAAAAAAATTCACTCACTTTTTCAGCACGCTTGGTCAACAACTTATCGCAGGTGGAGACTACAACTCTAAACACCAACAATGGGGCTCTAGATCAGCCACCCCTTAAAGGCACTGTTAAAATCAATGAGTAAGAATAGCTTAACTGTATTTTTACTGGAAAGCCAATCTACTGGTCACCTGATAGAAGGCAAATTTCAGACTTACTTGATTTTTGAATAACAAGGGGTATATATATATAATCTTAACCCATTTATCTTACGGTGTAGGGTGATAACAAGAGGTATAGTACAAAATTACAGTAGAGTTGAACAGCACTTAGATCTATCAGACTGCTAGCCATTTTTAGTCTCGTTAAGGTCAACAGTATATCATACACAGAGCTGCACTTAGCCTTCGCAGCAAGAGAATTACTAAGTAAAAAAATTAAGCTAATCATACCACTTACAACTGGGGAAATAATTGATAAAACTGTAGAACAGCTAAATTACTCTATATAAGGTAGAGCTTGTGTATCAGTTGAATTAATCTTCAAATAATATCAATACTGTCTCCCAGTGAATATTAAAACACTCCTTAGAATATGACAAAATTCCAGAGACCTGCACAATATGCTTTAAAAACTAAAGGATCAGACGTTTCAGGTTTAGCTAGGAAACTTCTCTTGTTCGAAAATGTAGATGATTCTTTCTTATTTGTTAGAAAGAATAACGGTAGTTGGGCCAGAAGCTCCAAGGAGAAAGCTGAAACATTTGATGATCATCTTGTCGCACTATTTCAACGACATCTTACCATTTCAACATAAGAAGAGATTCAGGAAGAAATTGATACTATAGATCACTTAAATCTACCAATAGAACATACAAAACAGAGGAAATAAAATCTACAATCAAGAACAATATAAATCGGGCCTTATTATGGATACATTCCTAAAAGAACTACTAGAGAAAGATCTTAAACTTATAAGAAAAATATAGTACCATATTACGAATTTCCTACTTCCCATAACAGTGAAAGGTATCTTAAATTATTTATATACTAAACCAGGAAAACCATCAGAAGAAAGGAAGGCCTACCATCTCATTAGTCTATTGCCAGTGGTATGAAAAATATTTGAAAATACTTCACTCAAGAGACTAAAATTACTACTCGAAGAACATGAGTTGATCATAAACCATCAGTTTGGTTTCAAAACTGAGCATGCCACCAAGGAACAAGTAAATAAAATTGTCCAACCATTTAAAATAAAAAATGTCGTTCTGCAGCATACTACATAGTTTGGCACTCGGAATTACTTCCAAAGATCAAACAAAACCTTGGGCATACGTACTATCAGCTATTCAAATGTTACTTATCAAAAAGTTTCAAGACGAATTAACAAACTTGTTTGCCTTAAATCGCCATAAATGAATTAGAATATTGAAAAAGCGAATGGCTCATTAAGGTCAACGAACCAAAATCTGCTCATGTTACTTAGAAATCCATTTGGATAGGAGGTTAACGTAGAGAAAATATATTTTCACTAAGTACAAATAAAATTCACCAAACCTCAGTGGTTAGTTGCAATAAATTCTAAACTCACCCTGGATAATGTACAAAGTAATTTTATACCCCGTGGATATACAGCTGCGAGGCACAGCGTGTAACTGAAATACTGCGAGAACTTGAGTAAAAACTATAAACTATAACAAACGTCCCATGGTACGTGAAAGATAAAACACTACACCGTGATATACACATGAAAACTGTTTAAGGAAAAGTGGAAAATAGCGCCTTTGTCTATAGTATCACCAAAACGTGTTGGAAAATATATCTTCTAAACAAGTCTTCCCTCCTGACTTACCAAATTTTAGTCATTGTAATATGCCATTTTGCTACGTTAGATTAAGTAGAATTAATCGAAAGTGCCTCACTGGAGAAACACTCCGTATTATTTTATTAAGATCAGCCAATTTGTTTATTTAAACATTGTAAATATCACTTACTAAAATTTTTGTACATTTTTTAACCACTTTGAGACTGCTTTTTGCACTTTATCAACTCTTGTTTGACAGGATAAAAAAGTGTTGGTCGGAGTGCGTCAAATAGGGAATGTGGGGAGGAGAGTTAAAGTAAACTTTGGAGTGACATTAGCTGAACAAGGAGTAGTGTTGTCTTGAATAAGAACAACTTTCTTGTTGAACCTTTAAATATTTTGATTTTTAATGGTTCTTACAGCTGTTTAAAAGATTCACAAGACTATAGCCATTGATTATTCTTTCAGGTGGTACAGACGTACCGTGAACAACACCTTCAAAATCAAAAAATCTACCAGACACATGTCCATAAAGCAAATTTATACTTGGAAGATTGTAACATAAGCATTGAAACTGGGAAGATTTCAACTCCATTATGTTTTGAATCCATCTGTAGGTCAAATTAGTTTTTCCATTCAACAGTGTTTACGTACAAGCCTTTTATTCGACTCAAGCTAAGTTTTAGCTGGTTGGGGTGGCGTCACTGCTCATTATTAAAAATGAGATTGTGATGATTCGTGTTATTCTGGTATATATTCAGCTTTTAAAAATTTATTCTTGCCTCTGTTTTAACTACTATGGAGGCAAGCTTAGTAGAGCTTCCATAGTTGCGGATAAGGTGCCTTTTACTGTATCTATAATATATAAGCAAGAAAGTTTTTGAAATTCAGGCAGCTCTATCTTGGCTTACTTTGGGCCACCTTTCTAACAGAGATGACCAGAGGTTTTACCGCAGGAGTGCATAACAAGTACATCATGGACGAGTTAAATCCCCACAGATTACCAAGCGTTCACTTACCAGCCACAACTGTACATTTTTTCCTTTGTTTACAATTTTATGTATGTAAATTCCAGGTTAGCTTTGCATCCAGGATTACTCCCGATTATTTAGGGGCTTGGCTCACTAGTTGTTTGTTGAAGAGATGTGGTAGTTTTAATTTGCCCAATATTCTTATTCTTTTAAATAGAACCAAAGCCGCTTTTTGAGGATTTACACTTAGGTTCTTAAAACATCATCTCTCTACAATGTCCAAAACCTTACACATAAGTTTTGAGGTTGCATTGGAAAATTTATCAGGAATATTACCAAATCGTAATAGCCGTATCTATTTAGCTTAACAAGAAGCTTGTCCACTACCAGATTTCACATCAACGATGGTAACTACCCCTTGCAACAATTATCATCGTTTTACCAGATAGGGTCGATTGTATGTAGCTGTAAATGGTGTCTTTTATTTTACGTCTTCTCACTGCGACATACAATTTTAAGAAAAATTATTAGTGTCACTTTTCGATAGTTCAGAGAATTTTCAGTTCTCTCATCAACTAATGAGAGACACTCACACCTAAATTTCCTTATTGACACCCATGTTTATGTCTGTCAATCATTTTTTTGACTTTATTACAAAAAAATAAGTTAGTAAGTGTATATTTGTACCTATTTTGCCTATGGAATCTAATAGTGGACATAGTATTCATTTCTAGACATGATTCTTCTTCTACACTAAGGACGACTAGTCAAATAGCGCTAACAAACAGCACAGCTTAAAATATAAGTTGTCGTGTTCATCGGATACTGACACGGCATCTAGACCTAAGAAGAACTTATGGTAATCTAGCTGGTGGTTAATAAACATAGACGCATTACTACAGGAGATGTCTAGTGTACTTAAAATATTTTTAATTTGACGTCAAGACTACCTTTTCCAGGCGTCAACACTATTAACACTTAAAGGGTTGTTCGCTATGCAATAGGGTTGTAGTTTTACATTATTTGTATACACTTTTACAATCTGGCGATACTTTAGCGTCGAAAACGTGGTATATTCAGACGGTGACTACTTACTAGATCAGCTATAAGGCCACCACAAAAAAAAAATATTTTACCACTTTTAGTGCAGTAGCACGACTCAGATATAACGTATTTTCGATCTGTCGAACAATTTATTAACTTACGCTTGGCGCCGTTTTGCGCGCGTTTCCTTCATAATACCATTTTCAGTCAAAAGATCACCCTTTTTCTGCTATTATCTGACCATGATTAATTCAGATCGCATTCAAAACTATAACTCGTACCCCGTCTCTTCAGAACGAACCTAAAACGCCCTCAACCATTAAAATCGCTTCTTCAATTCACAGCGTGTGTTTTTCCTTGGCACTTTAATAATATTTATATATAAAACAAAGAACTATAATACATCTGTTTTAGATTTCTATTTTTATTGTTTTTAACTTTAGCCATTATTATTCAGCATGCCATTAATGTTCTCTATAACTTGTCTCCTATGCATCTATAAATGCTGGAGTGAGTTCAGCCACTAAAGATGAATAAAGTTTGGCCCGGCGCGTAATCTGTGTTGGAATTCTTTCCAGAGGTGTTCGGTAGAATCGAATACGGAGTTCTGTGAAGAGCAGTCTAGTTTTTCACCCATCTGTTTAAACTGCGGCAGAACAACTCCTGTGTGGACAAAATCCGAACCCAGAAAGTTGAAAAGATGGAGTTTTCAGCAATATCATGTTTATCTTTCCAGCTATCCAGCCATAAAAAGCAGCCTCAAACCGCGATAATCCACCAAACTTGAGTATTTGCCCAATACATTCGGGCGATAAGCGTTCTCTTAACACCCTCCAGACTCAGACGCGTTTATAGTTTTGTTAAATCATGTACTAAGAGTCATCACTTTACAGAACTTATTTCTATTGTTCCATGGTTCGATGCTGATGAGCTTTGCATCATTGCAAGTGAGGTTTTTCAGCTCCTGGCAAAAAAATTTCAGGGTTCTGCGGCTACGATCATTGTTTACATGACCTACCACTTTGTTTCGCTGCTGTTTCACATCTCAGACGGTTTCATTTTATGGCATCATTTACGGTTGATTTAGACATTTGTAGCAAGACTGATATTTGGCGAACCATCGATTATACCACATTCAAAATCACTCAACTCTGCTGGCTTACTCATTATCTCTCTACCGCATGTGTATGATCATATCTATGATATGCTGCTACCTGCACTTTTATCTCTATTCTATGGCATTTCATAATTGGCATAACAGCCAATTATGCTTTTCTAGAAAGGTGTCCAAATACTTTTGGCCACATAGTGTAATACTATCATCGCAGGCATTAAAAAAAATCCATTTATTGTTTGTACACATAGATACAACTCTGTCAAATTCAATAAATTGTTCTTTATTTCATATACTTTTTGATCAATTACAGAACCTTTATTATATCTATTTTTTGAAAAGCTTTCCTTGTCAACGTTCTTCCGCACATCTCCTTGCTATTACATGCCCTCCACTTTTGTTCTGAGAATATATTTTTAAGTTCCTTTTTATTCTGCCGTAAATTTCGCTTAAAAATGCTTTCAGCATATATTTTTTATTTCTGAATGAAAAATGGGCTAGCATATTATTTTTGGCCGTTTTATATCTGTAGCTGTTGTTTATAATAATTTTCCTATGTGAATAATTAATTTCTGGGTTATAATTAAATTCAGAATTTCGTTTTGGATGCTTTATGCTACAAATATTACTTTTAAATTATTTATCCGAGAACCTATTTTGCTAAAATTTGTATGGCCGGCCGTAATGTTTATTTTACCTTCATCATTTTTTACATTAAAATCACTTGCGCATTTGTTGGTTTTACATTTTGACAATGTTTATATTTTACTTGATTTATACGTCTCTTGGCTTAGATGTTGTTAAAGTAATCATTTCTTATTATGTTGGTTAAATATTAAACTTACCTCTCTACCATGATCTTCTTCGTCTAATATGAATGGCGCATCAATCTCTAAAAACAAAAAAAAACTTTAGTAGAGCATTCTGGAGAATATTAGAATATGTTACTTTATCATAAAAAAACAAAACAAGCTTTTAATATTGTTGTCTACATTTGTTGTTATTTAATTTTTTATTTTTAGTATTATAAATCAAGAAAGTCCTGCTGAGTCTCCTTCGCTAGTTGTTGTAGGGAAAAGTAACGCTGATAGTTTCAAATCAGTGGAAAGATACACACGACTCCATTTGGTGAATTGATAGTTCCTACCAAAAAATTTACGAAAGAGGGAATTTTATCACTATGTGAGAAATCTGGTAGTGGGCAAGGTTCTTATTAAGCTAAATAAGCAAGAATATTACAAAACAAACTGGAGAATCTCCCCAATGTAATGCTTTTTCATCTTTCAGGAAATGTGTCAATGTTCCAAATAAAAATTACCCTCTATACATGTACCTGCTGTAGTATTTAACAAATAACTATCCAGGTATTTATATTCTGGTCCTGACTGATAGCCAAATTGCAGTAAAAGCTCTAGATCCGTTCTAAACCCCCTTGGAATGAATGCAAGCCCCAATAAACTTATTCTGATATGAGCTTGAGTATTGAGATATGCCAGGAAATAAAAAAGCTGATACACTAGTAAAAAGGTATCGAACACTACTGTTAATGGGCCTGAGTCAGTATTTGGCGTAACCAGAACTGCAATTTGTAGTTACTTAATGATTGTGTATGTAAATCTCCCAATATTACTGGAAAATTTGTAGAAGGATTTAATGATTATAAGGTACTTAAAGTTTCATTAAAAAAGAATAGATGACATATTGAGATTAAACAAACTGCAAGTTGGTAATTGAATTGATTTTTTGTCATTGCAACATATGCATATAATAGGTGTTTATAAAAAAAATTATTTGTAGACTTTGTAATGAAACAAAAACATCAGCATTGTTGTATTTAATCCTTGCTAGATAGAAATATTCACTTTTTCAAGAGAATCTAATCATAGAAAACGTGGCGAAAAGGATGTTTAATATGATAAAAACTGTGAACCTCTTCGCCGAATAAGTGGATAAATGAGTAGTTCAATTAGCCTTAAGACTACAGTGCAGGTGGTCTTTGACCCCTTACATCTCTCATTCTACATAAAAGAACCATACAATAGCTTGAGCCCCTGCACTTTTTGTATTGCTACAACGTTATTTTTTTTTCTAAATTGAAGGTGTTAGCTTGTCTGTAATATTACTCTTTTACAAGGTATGGTAATCACGTCCGAGTGGTGTGGTGGCGTTGTACTTCAATAACAAAATGATATTTCCCGGCAACTTTTATAGGCCCTTTATTAATGTCTTCTAATTTCTCTAGAACTTACTTCATAACTTGTATCTATTTCCCTTTTAGTGATGTTTTATTTTTTATACATTTAAATTTTTTTACTCTTTCTGAATGTCAGTTCAATTCCCAATTAGTTCTCTTTTCTCACATTTCTAGTCTTCCCCTAATCAAATATTTTTTAAAGTACAGTTTTTCCACTTTTGTTCTTGAACATATTTTATATTGTCCTGTATCCATGTTTTACAATTGTATCTTGACGTAGGTGCTAGGATTGTTGTGTCCATTCTAATCTTTGTTCTTTTTGATATTTCAAAATTCTATTAATACCGTCTATATAGCTCAAATCAATCTTCTTAAAGTAGATCATACAAGTAATAACTGTCTACTTCTTTGAACTCCTATATATTTCTGCTTTGCCTTTGCACTTTGTTTTCTTTATTCACATCAATTTTATTTCTTCACCTTGTAAATTTATTATTAAAATATTATTTTCAAAAGCCAGCTCGGTTCTCATCAAAATCTTTTCTGCATGCTTTTGCAATCTTTGTTTTAATAAGCTCGTTAAGAGTTTACGAGCCGCATCTAACAGAGAAATTTCTGGTAATATTTGCAATCGTTATTTAAATCTTCTTTATTCAACGGTAGGTTTATTGGATGCGACTCCTCTCTTCCAAATTTGAAGGACTAATTTGTGAATTCCACTATAGCATACATTTTTACTTCTGGATTGTTTTTAACTAATATTACTTGTTATTGTCATTATACATTGTTGTTTTTTGATGTCCTTTTTATACATTCTTTTCTAGTAATTCAATTTTATATCGCTAATGTATTTCTTCATAAGCATTCTTTTAACTGTATTAATTGCTTTAGTCTTCTCCTTTTCCTACTGTAGTTTATCTTGTCCATTTTTATTTGGAAGCATTTTTATCTCAACATTTTCTTATTTTTTAATTTTGTATTATAACCTATGTTTAAATATTCTTTTTTAGATTTTCCGTTTGGTCATATACATTGTTAGTCTTGATCTATCTTTTTTCTATATTAACTGAGTATACAACTGTTACTGTATGAATCATTTATTCACAATGTGTTTGTGTTTTTATTTGTAGATATTTGTTTCTTTCTTGTTTTGATTTAACCTATAGAAATTATCTGAATCTACATTTTCTTTCTTTAATTTTATTTATATTTATCTTGATTAGTACATGATCTGATTTGTATTTGTGTTTATATATACCTTTACGTACATTACTTGAAACGTGTATGTAACGCTCTTAGTCTTAATCTATTATTATTGCTACTCTCGCGCTTATTGTTCCCAGCTGGTACATTTCTATAAATATTTTTGTTGTGTATAGCTATTTGCATTGTATATTATGGTTTACATATGTTACATTTACAATAAGCTATGATAATACTGTAATTTACTAATGTTACTCGATTTGATATCTCTTTAAGTGTTGCATATTAATCTTTTATATTGTTTCACTACAAATCCTACTCCACATCTCCGAAACTTAAGTTTTGTTGTCTATAATTATACATCCTCAAAAACTTCTCTGGGCTTATTTTTCTTTTGTACGAGATTCTAGTTTAATAGTAAGGGAAAATAAAAATGCTCTTGAAAGCAATATTTACCTAATTATTCAAATCTTCGATTATTGCACTTTGCAAAGACCAGTATTTTTTTTATACGTATTTAACATAAGTATACCATAAAAATTTTAATACTAAAGGTTAAAAGCAGTATTAAACAAAGAAAAGATAAAAAAAGGCACTTAGTACAAATCGTGCTTTAAATAATATGTTTTTCAGAATTATGGTTTTCTATCATAGCTCTCTTTTTATTTTGTTAATAAATTACCTTTAATTTTCTTTTTATTTTGTATTGTAACATATTTTATAGGTAGCTGTTAAACGTAATTTTGTAACTACTTAAGATTATTATAAAGATTAATTAATAATCCTCAGTGATCAGTAAACGATTTGTTAGCTGTTAATAGCACTGTAAATGTAATAAGACTTTATACTTAAAGGCTAGCACTTATATTAAGCAAAAACCAAAATATGCTATATAATATATCGAAGAATATGAAAATATTCAAAATGTTAAAATATGAATAAAATAACTGCATTAAAAATCCCCCTGTAAATTGTAAAATACAATCACAAACTAAGAGAATATAAAATAGTATACAAGGAAATGTTAGTAAAAATATATAAAATATGAGCCAAAAATAATGTTAATAATAGTTGTGCAAGAAGAATACTTTACAAAAAAATCTTCGATCATTTCTTCTTCATTTCTTTTTTTAAGACAAATAGCCAGACTTCTTACTAAGAGCAATGCCAGTATCTGTATTCAGGTAGTTGGTGAAATGATACCAACCGTTTTGTTATACGTATGCGGTGTGTTATAAAGTTTGCAGCCATTGATAGACGAACGGCAGAAAAGTACAGGGCACGTTTGGTCGTTGTCATATTCGTGTATCCCCATATAGTCTCAATGTTTTACCCATAGCAGACCGAGAACATTACAGATGTGAACCAGTAGTTCTATGCGGTTAGTAATTGTTTTATTTTTAATGTTAATATCTTTTTTAATGTAAAAATCAACAAATGATACAAAAAATATCAGTATACTGGTGCATGTTTTAACGAAGGAGTTGATCTGTGGATTGGCCGTTGATAAATACCGCCTCAAAGGGCCTACTGAGCAGTTGTCGTAGTGAAGCTCAGATTTCAGCTGAATTATTTCTTGCGACTGCTGAAAACGGTCTCGTTTGATCCAACTTTTGTTAAATTCCCCACAGCAAGAAGTACCGGTTTGTTAATTCGACAAACATTCTGGTAAGGATTTAATATATGTTATAGTTCTATAAATGCAGAATTACCTCCTCTACTAAAAGCCTGGCTATGTAAGACGTAACTTTTGTTGAAATCATATTTGGGGTACATTTTGAAAAAAGATCTAACAATTTCCTTATTATTTCTTTTGCTGTTACTTAGCACCAAACTGTACAAATTTATGTGTTGCACCTCTTCTTTTAAATTTTGCAGTTTGTTTATTTGTTTAAATGTTACGAAATGCAGTTTGTACTTAAGCAGGATGTTACATGAAAATCAGTAAGATCTTTGAAATGGGCTACAAGGATGTTTCCAACAATTTCAATTGACTGCGCCGTTTTCAGCGCAAGTTTTTAATTTCTTGTTGACATTTAAAGCAAATTTGAAAACCAATGATGCGCAATCAGCGATTTCAATGATTGTAATTTTACAATAAGGAAAAATACTTGCAGAAGATAAAAAAGTAACTTTTAGAATTACATAGGATTTTTGGCTCGCGCTGTAATTATAATATAGTTAGTTACAACCGGCACTATTAAATATTAAATAACTTAGGTGTGTTAGCAATAATTAGATAAAATACTGGCGAAAACGCCTTTGCAACTTTATGACTTTCTGGAGTGAAATAGTAAATTAGCTGACGGTCACGCATTTTCTATTAGACAATAAACGAATAAGGTGAATTTATCGATTTGACGGCCTAGTTTTAGTTTTTTGTGTCCATTGCGCAGGCTTTGTATGAATATTTTATGTATTGCAGGTTTTTCCTTGGGAAAAAATTAAATTGTGCTTTCGAATACTGCAAAATATTCAATACTTTAGAAAATACATTTAATACCATAAAATTAATAACAATAGTCAAAATTAATCAGTTGATTAACGCGTGTAACCACCATAACCGTTTCATAAAAACCAAATCCCATATGAAAGACAAAGAGAATACATGCGTACTTAATAATCATCATCTGCCCAATTCAGTCCTTTGTTGGACGTAGGCCTCTCCAAGCATCTTCCATTGGTCCCTGTTTTCGCCTTCTGCATCCAATTGTAATCTGCTACTCTTTGATGTCGTCAGTCCACCTGAGGGGCCTGCCTCTATGCCTTTGCCTATTCTTGGTCTCCACTGCAGCATGCTCTTCGTCCATCTTTTATCTTCTAGTCTGGCAATATGTCCGGCCCACTGCCATTTCCTTTAAATATATGTTCTATTACATCTTTTACTTTTGTTTTATTTCGAATCCATATATTTGTCATCCTATCTCTTAGACTGATTCCCAGCATTGCCGCTCCATTCTCTCTGCGGTACCCTCAGTTTTGCATATTTTTATCGTTAACGTCCATGTCTCTGCTGCGTAGGTTAAAACAGGGAGTATATTCTGGTTGTATAGTTTAGTCTTTAGTGTTTGGTCTATGTTACTTTTAAATATTTCTTTCCATCTACCGAATGCGGCCCAACCAAGTTTTATTCGCCTTTCTATTTCTTTTGTTTGATTATCCGATTGTAGTGAGATGTATTGTCCAAGGTATATATAACTTCCTACTTGTTCTAAAGTTTCCCCGTCAATCTGTATATCAACTATCTCATCTACTAGATCGTTTATTATTATTTGAGTTTTCCCTCTGTTCATTTTTAATCCTATGTCTTTGGCCTTTTCGTTTAGGTCTGTTATCATTTCTTCTAATTCCTCTACATTGTCCGATATGAGCACGACTTCATCAGCAAATCGTAGATGGTTCAATCTTTTCCCATCTACTCTTATTCCTTTATTTTCCCAAGCGCATTTTTAAACACATCTTCTAAACATAGGGTAAATAATTTTGGAGAGATAGTGTCTCCTGTCTTACTCCTCGTTCTACATTTATCGGATTGGTAGTACTTTGCAATTTGATTGTGCAGGTAGCGTTTATATATATACATATATATATATATATATATATATATATATATATATATATATATATATATATATATATATATATATATTAATTCCGTGTATCTGTAATCTACGCGGCTGTTCTGTAGAGATTGTATTATGGCTCAGTGTTCAACCGAATCGAATGCCTTTTCAAAATCTATAAAGGCAAGATATAATGGTAAGTTATATTCTTTTGATTTTTCTATTAAATTTCGCATAACTTGTAGATGGTCTTGGGTAGTATAGCCGCTACGAAATCCTGCTTGTTCTGGTGGTTGGTAGTTGTCTAATTTGTTAACCAGTCTATTCGTAATGATCTTTGTCAGCAATTTATACATTTGTGGTAATAGACTGTTTGGTCTATAATTTTCCAATCTATGTTTGTCGCCTTTTTTGAATAGTAATATTACAACTGCGTTATCCCATTCTTTAGGTATTTTCCCTTCTTGCAGGCATTGGTTTAATAGTACTTTTAGTTCTTGTAATATCGGCTGTCCCCTTCTTTTAGCATTTCTGGGAGTATGTCATCTTCGCCTGGTGCCTTATTTCTTTTTGTCTGTCTTAAAGCTTTTTCTATTTCGTATATTTCAATATCAGGAATGTCTTCTGAATTTACATTTAGTATTTTCCTTTCTATTGTATAGTTATATATTATTATATATACTTAATAATAAGTCTACATAAATAATAAAACATACAACGCCAACCTTTTGATTGCATTTTTTCTGTTGTAATTATTTTGGACTAATTCGATGTACGTGTCCGAGGCAATAGTTTAATTATTTCTTTGTTTGCTAGTTTATTTAGGTTATTACTCTTGACTAATGCGGTTTTAAATTTTTAGACTATTTATAATAAGGAGGATACTTATTGTATATCTTTTGTTGAACAATTTTATCTTATAAATTTATTTTGTATTGGTACAAAAATAAAGTGATAAAAGAGAAAATAATAGATGTGTTTGCAAAACAAAAGCTACTTTTTTTGTAATAATAAATGTTAACTATTTATTATTTATTTTCGTTTAGTAATACCGATTAAAGGATGCCCAAATATTTTAGGGCTTTCTAAGGGCTTCTTTATTTTTAACTTTGAGTTTGAACTACAACATTATCACCAGGATCACATTTGGTGGATCTGTAAGTTTTTGCGTCCTCAAATCATTAATTACAAATCATCACGTAAACAATTTTAAAACTGACATTATAAACAAGCGAACTTTCATAATAATATTAGGTACTAGATGCTTCTTTAGAAATTATAAAATAAAAATGCTTTAAATGCATCCAATTTTAAGCTTTACAATATTAATATTGGTATTTTATGTTGCATCTTTCTTTCCTTAGATAGTGTGAACCTTGCGTTTTTACAGTATGGAGCTCGTATCCCTGATAGATTCCGGGCAAAGTCCGCTTAAAAGATAGAGAGGTGAAAGGGCAGGCCTGCCGGTAGCAGTGGTAGAAACTAAAGTGCAGGCAGCGCTCTGGGTAATGGCGCGGCCATAATAAGAATCGCCGCGCCCGTGCGGGCACACCGGCCCTATTAGCATGCAAGGGAGCGAGATAACGCACGGTCGCGTAATTGAAAATTAGGGGGAAAAGCTCGTAACAATACGGGCGCAAGTAATAAGCTTAGACTGCACCTAATGACCCACATTAAGGGCAGCCAGAGCAGGCGGCCGCCGCCTCCTGGTCGACGCCATCGCCGCTGCTTGGCTGGCTCCTTTCTAAATTCATATGGCGACGCTTAAATCTGGATTTAGCTGTATATTGCAATATAGTGTAATTGGAGTTGAACCGCACACTACGTTGTAGCGGGCAACTGGCTCACAACTTAAATTAAACGGCGTGCACCTGCATAACTAGTCTACACTTCTTAATTATCTTGTTTTTGTTGTTTTTTATTATCGTCTTTTTAATTATTTACTCATTAACAACAGTTTTCAGTGTCTTTGACGTTCAGTCAATAGAAGAATCTTCTTGATTGTACTGCATGTTTTCTGTTATCTGTTATATTGTAGCCTTAGTCTTTCTCGTGCATTCCGTCCCTCAACTGCCCCTTCTACAATAGTCTTCAAGATCCATTTTTTTCTTAGCATATGTCCAATTAGCGTGTCTTCCTTTTCTAAACGATCGTTTACGTTTTTCCCTGCTTTTTCTCTTATTTTTCCACTAGTAATCCTGTCTACACAGCTCACTCCCCAGCATGCGCCATGAAAGCTTCAATTCTGTTTCTTTTATTAATGGCAGTCGTCCATCTTTCACACCCATGGCATGCTAGACACAAATATTTTTTATTAAATTAGATTTTATATATGTTAATAAACTTTTTTTTGAGAAATATAGGTTTGGATTGTTGCAACCTTCCTATAATTTAGTCATACACTGCATACTGTGCATTTCGTTAAGTGCTAATTCACAGTCCTGTGCACTTTCTCCTAATTCAGAAATGTCACTCACAATCCCATGATCCAAAAAGTGTCTTCTACTTTAGTTTGTTGAAGGTTTTACCTATATCGACAAATCCAATGTTTGTATTTTTCTTTCTGTATTCCCTCTTCTACTATTAGTCTTACAACTAGTATCGCTTCTTTTGAACCTGAATTTCTTCTGAACTCCTTCTGTATATTATTTTGTTAATGTTTTCGATGTGTGTGATATTAGCCTGATTGTCTTGATAGTTTTCGCGTTTATCTAATCTTAGCTTTTTTGGGATCGCTATTATTATGTTATTCAGTAAAAACTTTCGGTGCTCTTTTTGTTTCATATTTCTCCCCTCTATTCGGTATAATAACTTATAATTCTTTTCTGCTATATGCTTCATGATTTTAGAAGGTGTCTGGCCCATTTTTCTAAGGCTGCATGTGTTTTAGATCTTATACCGCTTCTACATATATAATTGCTTTTTTCTCTCTTTCTTTGACTTCTACTTAATAGTATTTTTTCTTTCATCATAAAATTCTACGAGGTACTGCTTTTACCTTTCTGCAGTTCCCCTTGTTCTAGTAAGATATTTCCCTAGTTGTACATAATTCTATTGGTAGTTTATCTGAGTTCTTTGAAAAAATTTTCACTATTTTATATGCCGTAAACTTCTTCTATGTACTTTTTTCGATTTTATCGATTCTATATTTACTTCTATTTATTAGTTATCTGTAGTTTTGTTGCCCTTCTTCTGTTTTGATGTTCTTTACTCTCCTTCGTTCTTTTATCTATTTTAATAATTCGTTTGTTATCAATGGTTTTCTTTTCTATGCCAGGTACGTTATCTGCTGCTGTTATAATACTCTTCTTTATGTTTCTCATGATTATTTTTCCTAAAATCTTTTGAATAACCTGTTCTAAATTTTCTCATATCTTACTTTCTTTTAGTTATCCAGTTACCAGGCCCTCTCACGCTTTGTTTCTAATTTTTAAATTTTTAATTCGCTATCACTTGTCACCATGGCCAAATTGTAGTCGCTATCTGTGTCGGCCCCTGCATACTTTTTCAGTTATTGTATTTAGTTTTCAGATCTGTGTTTCACTAAGATGTAATGATATAATGATTTGATGTCTTCTGTTGACCCCCTTCAACATTTTTACGCATTATTTCTCCGTACGTGATGTTTAAAAAGTATGTTGGCGATGAGCAATTTATGCTGTGAGTAGAAATTAACATTTTAGACTTTTTTCCGCCAGGTTTGTTTCTTATTGTCGCATTGTAGTCTCCCATTATTATTAAAGTATCTTCCCCTCTTACATATTTTTTTTCTCAATCTCTCCACAAATTCTATCTGTCACCTAGTTCTTATATTCACTAGTGGGTATATAAATTTAAATTATCATTTTGTTTTGGTTAGTTACTATTTTTACCATTATTATTCTTCATTATATAAAATGTTTCCTTTACTTTCTTAGCTACCTATTTTTTTAAGATTATTTTGACTTATTACTGATGCTGTATTAATTATCCTACATCTTCCAATGGATATATTTATTTTTTGTGCCCACTTTACTTTACTCAGTTCAAGTGATCTAGTTCATTTTCTGTCATTTAATGTTTTTACGTTTCCTAATTTTCCGCTTTTCAGCAGGATTATTATGTTTTATGTCCCAATTTCCTTACCTTTTTCGTTTGTTGTCCCCACCCGGAAATCCGATCGGGGAACTATTTTAACTCCAAAATATTTAACTATTAAGGATTTCACTAGTGTGTTGTCTAGCATTGTCTCGTGCATAAGCTAAATAAAGCCAGTCGTTATCTTTGGAAAAATTTCCTTTTTCAGATAATTTATGTAGTTATACCGCCATTGTCTCGTTGTCAGAACCTAGTTTATAAAAATAGGATGTATCGTGGAAAACTAAGGTTGACAGTTAAGTACAATAAGCCTTTACACTCCTCTTGTGCTTTAATAAAATAAAAATACTATACTTGATTATTATTTTCTAAATTCTTAGATAAATGTTAATTTCTTTTTCTTGTTACTCTAATTTTTGGTTACTTAATATATCTGATATATAGGGTAGGCTAGGGTCAAGTAGATGGAATTTCAGGGAGGACCAAGGCTCTAATTTTGGGCCAATTGTTCATTTAAGTAGAATGAAAAGCAAAGTTATATGCTCTGCAATAGTTAGATTTTTATTTCTACGTATCTACTAGTTTACTTAATGAGCTCGTTAAAAGTTTAATTTTGTAAACTGTTACCATAAGTTTTATATCTTAATTTTTAACTTTGAATTTAGTTCAGATCAAAAAAATACTTTTAACGAATTTTAGCAGATTGGGAAGATCACTGTGCTGTAAGGTTAGACGAATTGAGAAAAACACTGCATCACAGTCACAAAAGAGCAAACTTTGACTTAATGCATAATCATGTGTCAATCGTAATAATAGACGTGGCGAATTACTAAAAGGAAAAAAGGCACCATACTAAACCTGCATGATTAAATTATAAAGGTCGAAGTTGGACCTTTATTTGCATTTACAAGAGAATGGTGGTGACGGTAAATTTGAATCTTCAGATTAGAAGCGTTTTAAATTGCCCACCCCAGGAAACTTCAAAATTATAAAATTCTGTGAGAAAACAAAGAGCTTTCGCGAGTCGTACGTTGCTGAAAATACGAGCCCTTTTGACAGGGGGTTCGCAAAACTACAAAATTCGACTGAATATGTCACCCAGGACTTGTTGTTACTTATTAAAAGCAAATCTGTTCGTTTCAGTGGGGCGGTCAGCTTTTGGAATGACGCGAGTAATTGGTCCACTTGAAATAATCATTTCTATGTATCGCAATTCGGTCAGTTTCTATCCCGATCTTAATCTATGTAATCTATAACTTAAGTCTTTATTTGTGTATCGGTACTATATTATAATTTGTTATGTTTATGGTCATCCTTCTTTGTTATTTGTAAATTTTATTTAATTTTTTTAAACGATCTGTTAGGGATTTGCGTTTAAATTATTTGTTTAATTTACTAACTGTTATACTTACTGTAATTAAATCATGGTTGTTACAACATTGCATTTTAAAGTTTTTTTATATAATTAAAGTCCTGAAAGTATTATCTAACCATTTCTGTGTCATACTTGTCCTTTATATTATACCATTTTTCTAACAATGATTTGAGATCCTTCCTTTGCTTTATTGTTCTTTTTTTATCTTCATTTGTCAAAAAATACACGTATTATAAAAATACACGTTTATTAGAGAAGACGTAAGATAATTTTGACGTTTTAAATTTTAAATCATCCACATTTTTTCTGTGAGGGAATGCATTTTAGTTACTCCTCTGTTATTTTGAATACAATAGCAGTACGCTACACATGCTTACTCAACTGTGTTTAGCTATGCTACTAGCTAGTATAGTGTTATTTTTGACTCATGAGTGTTCCAGTACATCCTTGGGTAACAATGTTACGAAAATTATTCTCATTATGTTAAAAAATAACTTTCCGAACCAACTTTGCATTATTTTGTAATGCCCGTTGCAATGCTTATAAAGACGTTTATATAATCAGAATAAATTGCAAGTTTATTTATGGTAAGATGCAATAGATTAAAGTGATATCTTTCATTACTTTAAGCAATTAAATTATATAACTAACTCAATGTTTCGTAACTCTTGCTGTTCGTGTCTCTTAAAAAATATTAAAGAGTTCTCGACAATTTTTAAAATTTCCAACTGTTATTTGTTTAGTAATTTTGGAGGAATTATTTTATTTACGGATGAAGCAATCTGTAATCGTGACGGCGTTTTCATTATCCATTATGAACACTTTTAGCAAGATAAAAATCCTCCGAGTTTCGTTTAGAGCGTATGTCTGGACAGAAATTATCACCGCTGTTTTAGTTACCTCCTTCTTCTTACCTAACAACTTATTAGCGGAAATTACTTTGATATTTTTAAGAATCTACTACTTTCTTTGCTTGACTATGTTGCTATCGGAGCAGGTTTGAACATGTAGTTTATGTATTATGATGTTACTCCTCTTAGAAGTTTCCTGAATCAAATCACGGAAAAAGATGGATTGGTACAAGAGGTCCAATAGCATGGCCACCTAGACGACCTGACCTACATCCTGTAGATTGTATCTCAAAAGACCTTTAGAGACTTTAGCGTATTTCGAGGCAATTAAAAACTTACAGCAAGAAACTGTTGAAGCTTCGAACGAACAAGAAATACTCCAAGAATGTGGACGAACTGCGTGGATTGCAAGAAATGGTAGACATTTTGATCATCTGCAAGACATCTTTGATTTAATCTTAAAATATTAAAAAACGTGATTAGTAAATTAATTAAACCACGACTTTTAATTCTCAAAATTTGCAAAGGTGGCTGTCTAATATGCTCTTAAATATTCAGATCGAAAAATCTCGCAAACGGCAGAAGATATCTTTCAAGATGAGTAGCTCACCCTTTCATAATTTTTTGTTATGAATTAACATTTTCTCCACAAAATTGGGAGTTTACCAGTCTTCGCCTATTTAAAACTTTCTGAGGCTTTGCAAGTTATATCTAGTGCTTGACTTTAAAACTATGTAATTTATTGCGCCCAACATCCTACATTTGTTAAAATTCTGTTTTGTGCAATTATATATCATAAATGTGGATAAATTATGATTACAAGAATCAGTGCTTCTAAGCATCCTTACAGGCTCAGAAAATGTTACATTGAAAAAATGTAGACTACATGCCCTATCTAAACTCAGTAAATTAAGATAATTTTTTTATTTAACAAGCAGTGCATATAAACAAGCCAAATTTAGTTTCCTACAGGCCTACCAATCTCTCGTTATGCAAAATCTCAGAAATACTTATATTATGGACACATTCGTAATTTTTTGATATTTTGCAATTGCTGGCAAATATAGTTTTCTTTGTTTATAATATTTGTTTTACTATTTTTAATACGTATTTCATGGCATCCTTAACAATTAAATAACCTAAAATTAATAAGAGTTAGTTAATCAAAAATTGAATAAATCGACAGCACAACTGTACTAAGAATCAGAAATTAATTTTAAGAATATTTAAAACAAACAGTTTTGAGATTAGGGTTGTGAAATAATAGACTTTGCATTGATATACCTTAGAGTAGATTCAAGTAAGACATTGACTGTTGGAAGTCCTGTTCTAAAATTGCCCACAGGCTTTTGGTTACAACTGCTTGGGCGGTTGGAATATTCCTGCAGAGGGTTTCTTTTATCAGAAACCTTAATTTTAGGGGAAGATAATACTCGCACGGAGTAAGGTCTAATGACTACAGCCGTTCATGCAACATAGGTATTTGTTTTATTGACAAAAACTCTTAGATTAGAGCAGTACAATATAAACAGATTTTTTTGTTAAAATTATTACAAATGGTGAATTTCGATATTGAAAATTTTTATATCTATATATTTACAATAGTCAAAAGCTAGATCTTTTCTACAAAATTATTTGGTATAAATTTTTCGAATGTCTTAACCATTTGTCAACATGCTCTCTTTCTATACCATTCAAAGATACATGCATACGATAAACAGCATATGTTACATTCCGTACGTTTAGAATGTAGTTCCTCTATACTGTTAAGGTAATTATTAAAAAGCAGAAAGTTTCGCTTGGATGTTAAAGTATTATCGGTGTTAAGAGATATCATTTGAATAGCAGGTAAAATAAACGTGCTGCTTCGAGATTTTGCTACTAAATAATAGATAACATTTGGACAAATAACAAAAAATCATTAATTGTACATCTGAAGGTTATAAAAATTGAAACAAAAATATTCAAAAACGAACAGAATTTTATTAAAAAATTTCTCAAGTTAATCTTCTAGTTCTTAGAATGCTAGCAGCCAGTTCTTGTTGATAGTAGTTAGTACATCCGTAAGTTCAATATTTTCCGGGTCCTGCTTATTGCTAATCTTCTAGAACGTGATACACTTGCAACAGATTTCTGGGTCTAAATTTGCGCTGCACTAATGTCATTGAAAACCTTCAAAATCATCCAAGTGGTTTCTGCTTTATACAAAAGTTTGATTTAGATCCATTGCTATACTTGCTTAGTCATTGTAAATGCGACGATCATACACTACATGTGGCTGTCCTCGTTCACGCATGCGCATTACAGTCCACTCTCATTAGCTGCCAGATTATACCGCGGCCGCGCAAACTGTTTTTATTATATTAACATTGATTCGGTATTTATGGGACAGTTGCACAGGGATAGTTGTAAAATTGTTTTCGTATCAAAAAGTTACAATAAACGTTTCAAAATAAAACAATATTTGTTAATAAGCCATTTTTAAAAATAGAGAAGTTATAGAAAAGTTTGCATCTGTTCTGAAAGTGAAACCCATAAATGACTAATCTGATGATACAAAATAGAAATAAAGCGGACAACACGGCACAGCCAGAATGTATTTTAGATTATAATAGAAAGTGAAGCTGTAAAACACATAAAAATCAGAAAAGCCCAAGAAAATAAAATAATCCCGAACGAATGATTAAAATACAGCGTGTGTGTTAAAGACCTTCAAAGACTTTCGAGTATTACAGTTTAAATGCTCAAAAACTAAAAAGGAATAGCCTTTCCTAAGACTGGCTTAAAAGTAATAATAAAATTGATATTAAATAAGCTGAACACGTATATACCAAACAGTGACGACCAAATAGGATTTTTTGAAATATATCAACTGATAATGTTATTTTTACATTACATCAGATATACAAAGAGGCAATAGAATATAATAACATGCTCGCATTCATATGTTTCATCGATTTTGCAAAAGCAACCGACTGAGTGCGTTTAACAGATGTACAAATATTAAAGAAAAATAATGCTAATAAATAGTTAATTGTTAATGTACATAAACTAGCAACAAATACATTAAAACCAGCGATGAGCTAATATAATGTATTATAAAAAAATAAATAAATTGAATATAACAGATGCAATTAAATCAAACGGTGTTCGACAAGAAGACTCACCGAGTCGAATGCTCATGGTGTTTGTAGTCGTCATGTAGAAAAGTTGTTTCAGTATGCTTGAGTAAAAGTATAGTTGATTGTGTTTACCAAGTGATGGATAAGCTTGTACTTGGATCTTTGGTGCTCAATTCACTGAAGAGGGCATTTTATAATCGTCTGTATAATTTCAATGATAATTTAGACAGCCTGATGAAGACAATAAAAAGGAACATAGAGATGAGGTAGATTTGACCTTTTTACCAATAAATACAGTACCATGTCTGTCAGACGACCTTTCATTTACATCTCAACTCCAAAGTGACATCAAGGCGCACTTAGCACAAAGAGACCCCTAACATTACATAATCACGTACGCCTGCTATAGCGTGTCAGCAACCTGATTTTGTAAAAGCTTGGCAATTGACTGTTTTACCGAAGAGAGATGCTCATGCAGATGTTTCTGTACTTTTATTAAATAAAACCATTTATGAACTTATTTCTTGGGAAACCATTGAGTATGCCACTAAAGTGTTTCTTTTAAACGAGCTTCAGAATATTCACGTATTAGTATTAGTAACTTTTTTTGACATCAGTATTTCTTGCAAATATAAACCGGGAAAAAAGTTCATAACTCTTTTCAACGTTTCGTTTTGAGAAAAATCCTGTACCAGAAGATAAGCTCGTTGAGATGGTAGAGCCCTACTGTCTAGGCATGTGTTTGTTTCTAGATGAGTAAATGTTGCTTTGACGTAGAAGACTTGTCTACCATCAATATATCAAAAACAAGCAACATAAATATATAATTAAAGTGTATCAGTATTTTTTATATCAATAATGCTCTGAAAGATTATATATGCCTATATCTAAGCTTACAACAATTAAATTCCCTTCAAAAATTACTTAACCCCCAAGTCTACAGTTTATAGCAGCAATACAATAATTAATAAGGTCATGGAAAATTTTATAGAAATTATTAAGGGCTAAAAAAGTCATAATATTAGAGATTCCGTTATTCCGATCGCAAAGTTTCTTGCTTATATAATGGGACCAGATGCTTAACGATATCAAAAGGGTAAATTTTATATAAATGAGTAGATTTACTTATCGAACAAATGCTTAATTATTATTTCTAGATATGGAAATATCAAATGGCTACAATTACTAAAAGATAAAGGCGTAATATCTCGACACCTTAGAGAAAGTGTGGAAAGCAAAATAAATATTTACCCATAGATCGTAAGATTATAAGACAAGCTTTAAGAATGACCAAGAAATGGTTATAGGAAAAACACTAAAAATCAGAATAACAAGCACATGCTACACCGTGCAACGTCGTAATGCTGAAAAATATGGAATCAATACATAAACTGAATGCAGGAAAATTGTATAACAAAATACTTAGAGACATAGTCGTACAAAGAATACACCAACTTGAGGACTTTTAAAGAATGGACAGAAAGCTGAGTATTAACATCGGTGGAGACTCCACTTCACTACACTAGGCTGTATTAAAAAGAAATAATCTAAAGCTTATTTAAAATAAAAGAAAAAGAATAAATAATAGAAAAAATATTCTTTTAGTTAATAAAGAAATCTTACGATATGCACATATTGATGTACAATGGATTTAAGAAAAATATTTTTCTACTACTTTATACTAGAAAGAACAGAAGAATAGTGGTAGGTTTAAATCTCGTGGTATACATAGACGTTCGTAAGGTTTTATGTAGGTTAGTTGGAATGTGGTGGTATAGTGATTGTAAACGTTATTGGCAAATGTGCTTTATTTAAAATTTCACAAGTGAACTAATTTTTTTAATTAGAAATGTGCAAATTATTAAAAAATCAATAGCAATTTATTGATCGCAAATGCTAAAAGTTAGACCAACGTTAAAAACAACAACGTTAAACAATGTTAAAAAAATGTTCGGCTTTTCTTTATAAAAATGCAACTGTGTATTTGTATCCAACCTCGAACACTTTCTTAAACGCAAGATTTAAAACTGCTAAAGCAACTTAAAAGATGTACTCCAATAACACCTGCTGTCGAGCCAACCCTCCGGACGCCAACAAAAACTTAATCTGCATATTTATTTTCGCCAATTGCGCCACTGAAATCTCCGAAGAAGTCAATCTATTCCGAGTGTAAAGCTTGGGCAATGAGAGCGGGGAATTTCAGGAGGCTGCATCAGGTAATTGGCAATTTAACTCGTATTGCATGAAACCTTAGCCTTGCAGATGGCGCTGGACCGTTTGCGGTCCAGCTGAGTCTGCGGCCGCGCTGAAAACAGCCCCTGCGAGTACTCGCCTGGCCGACTGCGCGCGGCAGCTACGCGGGCGACGAGAAAAGGCTGCAGGACTGTATGAGAGGATCCGAGCAAGACCACGACCAAGATCTGCCCTTATAGCGAGAAGCTTTGTAGCCATTCCGCAGAGTGCGATAGGGGAAAGCGGAAATTTGAGTGTGTGTTGCAGTGTTCGGTAACAAAGTAGGGTTCTATTTATCAATGACGCTTTTATGAACCCGGAGAGCAGGATGCATTTCGTTACTTAGGGAAAATCGGACTGAAACACAGTAACCTTCTGTAATACTGAAAACTGTTTGTTGTTTTTAAAAGTTTCAGCGAGAAAATTTTTTAACATAGACATATATTAATTACATTAAATGTTTACATAATCCTTGCCAGTTTTGAGGGATTTACAATATAATAAAAATGTATATATGACGTCCAATTTTTAGAAATCTTCGATATGAATTTTCAAAAATTAATAACCTTGTGCCATATACAAGATAGAAAAATAATAAGGCAGTGTATTTAGGAAGCTTAATTATCTCTAATACCACAGAAAATAATTTCTGATAATTAGGGGATATAAAGTATATGTAGGACATCATTGTCATCATTGTTATTACGAGATGCGTTCAAGTTCTAAGGTCTCCGAACTTATTTTTCTAAAAAGTACTCGCCCAAGAAACTTTTGTTACTTCTCAACATAATCCCCATCTAGACGTACACATTTTTCACGTCGTCGCCATAATTCCGTGGCTGCGGAGAACACTTTTCAGGGGTTTTGACCACTGAAAAATCGGTGGTGTAATAGCGGCTCGATTGGAAAGTAAGTGAGCACGGAGAATGTCCTTTATGGTTGGAAATTCATGGCGGCAACATGGTGTTAACACGTCCTGAGACATTACCACCCGCACAACCTTGCGTTCGTCCGTCAACATTCATCGAACCCACCTTGATAAAGTTTTCAGCATTTTCAGGTCATCATGCAAAATGAACTCCACAGATTCTACGGAAAGTTCAAGTTTCGAAAGCAATATGACCCACACTTCCATAATAACTTGCCCCACTCGCGCACTCATGGTTTCGGTCCGGCTGGTTCGTAGCCGAGGCTGCGTCGGTTCATTGCCACACAACTCTTAATCTTCTTTAAACTTTTACACCCACGAACGCACATTTTTAACGTCAATTATCCGCATGCCTCACTCAATTGGCATTGAATTTCGATAGGCGTCACATCACACAAGAGGAAAAACGGATAACTGGACGTTGTTCTTGAACACTAAACGCCACCATTCGAAATATACAAAGCAAAATTCACTATAACGGTGGTAACGCGACCTATGTACATCTATATTACAAATTTAGAAACATTTGCACGTCTTTTAAAATTAATTGCATCTTATAACTAAAAAAGGTATGAAAACTTCAGAACTTAAATGCACCTCGCATTCAATTTGAAATTCTGAGCCTGTACATCTGGTAAACCTCTTCCATCGTCTTGCTTGTTATCAAAACCCTCTGTTTACAGACTATTCTTTCACACGAGAGTTAGAGCCTTACTGTTTTTGTTACCGAAAGCTTATTAACAACGGCTGTGTATTTTTAAAATTCTTCCTGTTTTGCACAAACTTTAAGATATTGTTGAGAATATTAATTCTTAGAATTGAAAGTTAAATTCTGTTGTATCAAATTATTTGTGATGAAGTGAGGTAATAGAGGACCATAATGCTGGTATAGAAATGTCTTAGTATAACTATAAAATTGGTTTAATGAAAGTGGATATGTCAAAGATCGTCGAAGATCTGGCATATCGCATTCGGTTCAGAATATGTAAATACTCGCTTTAAAATATTCTTTGTAAGCAAAACACGTTTTAAATAGAAAATGGAACAAAAATATAAGAGATTGTTGACCGAGTCAGCAACAAAAAATAATTCAGCAGTATGTACCATTAGAAAGACTTGCCTAACCAAGAATGTGATTTTAAAAGATAGAGAATTGGTATTCTGATAACTCAGATTGTAGTTTCTTTAATTAAGTTTACTCATAAAGATATCACAGTATTGATTCTCTTATGAGTCCTAACGTCTGTAGTCGATAATTTTCTGATAGAAGTGGTATGTGCTGTCAGATATGATTGGTCCAAACATCTCAAAGATGGTGTATAAGCTAAGATGTCCATTTTGTATAAATCTAAGGAATATCTAAGAGGTTACGTATAGAGAGATGCAATTTTATTAAAACTTTTATATCTCTTTTGACAAAATAAGATTTAAGTCTATTTGCTTTCAAAAGACATAGGAAGCACTTACTGATAGATGCTTTAAAAATCAAAAATCAAAGAAATGATTGACTGGGTACACATAATAACCGTAGAAAAATTCTGTTTACGTATAAAATAATTACAGTAGAGGAATCTTTCAACAAACAAAATAATAGGGTGTATGCTATATCGTTTCAAAATGTTTCTTAAATAGTGTCAAGGATTTAGACGTTATCATTTAGCATATATAATGATTTGGTGAGAAGTCCATTAGGATGGTATGACCATTATTCATTTTTGTAAAAAAGGTGTCAAAACTTTGACCGCTGCGTACAAACAGAATATTTTAGAAGGTTTTGGTAAAGTCTTAGATCTTCCAGTGCATCGACCGATAAAGAAACGCAACTTAGACTTGGTTGAGCAACAATATACTTTATGTTAAATAAACGATCGGTTTTCTGCTGGGGAACACATTAATCTTTTAGATTATTAATTATGGGCAGTTAAAGAAGTTGTGGTTTTCTAAAAAAATCCCAGTATTAATGCTTTGAAACGAACCCTAACATATAATGCTTGCCGCCTAATCTTTTTGAGAATATCACAGATATATTTGCTGGCTATAATTTAAGTATTTCGTTTGGTTTATCAGCATTAACTGTTAAGTGACATTAAAAGAAACAAATCCAATACAAGTTTGATAATATCTAGAATTTTACGGAACATCTTAATTTTTTTGAATATTTTTAAATAGTTCTTATGAGCTTTTCCACCTAAAGATTCTTCTCTAAACTTCTATTAGGACCTAAACGTGTGAAATGTTTATAATTTGACAATCTTCAGCAACGAGTTTTACTATACTTTTTTCTGAAATCTTTCAGATTCAAAACTAAGCTTTTTGTATCGCTTTCTTCACTATCAATTGCTGCAAAACCTTACTTCTAAAAGTGATTGTCTCAAATATAAATTAGAATACTATTTAAATTAGCTATAGTTTTATAAAATTGATTCAAATGCTGCTTTAATCCACCTAAATTACTTGTAAATTGTTTTTAAATTAGTTTTAGTAAGTTAAAAGAATTGTTAATAAAGAAAATTAGTGTATCGAAAAAAGAACACACGCAGAAAAAAAGCGATAGGTAATACCATCTAAAACGCAACTACAAATATTTTTAACAAACAATTTTGCCGGGGAACTTTTTTCCGATATTTAGAGTTTTTAAAGTTACTTTTTACTATGCTGTTAAACAATTTAATCTTAGTTTTCATCGCAGAGCAGATATTTCAAAGACTTAAAGGTCAACGAATTAATATACAAGGTATGCCCTGAAAGCACTACGATTGATTCTCTTGTTACAAGCAAAAGGGTTAGACTCAACTCATTTGCTGTTTTAGCGTTGCTTCACGGATTAAAATGTAGAACAGTGTCAACGATAAGGGATCAAATTTTGTGTTGAATTTCAAAAAATTTACAACCCAGGCGTTTGCTATAATACAGAGACTTACGGAAAGAGCGGCCATCGATGCTTTACATTTCGGACAATGTGGCTAAGCTGAAAGCAGTTCTGGACTTTAACTGGCGTCCGAGTCTTAGATTGATAGCAGATGAAGTGGGACTTTCCAAATTAGTTTTCAAGGTGCAGACTAATAAAGAGAAGAAAAGCCGTATGCGGTTTTATAGTGAGCTTAAAGCCAGCTTGAAAAAATACTATTCTGGTCTTATCAATAATATGCAGGCTGCCGTAAGTTCTCTGAAAGAGATTCTAGTTAAAGAGTTCTAAACGAGCTACACGTGGCAGAATCGCTGACAAAGGCATTACTGACGAACATATTTTGCCCCAAGTTTCCTGTTGGGCGGATAATATTTCTCCGCGTAAATGTACGGAAAACTTCATAACTATTTTTCATTCCAAATTAACTCTTTGAACTTACATAGAATAAAACTGCAGATTTTCGGATGGTCCTATTAAATTTTATTAACATAAAGAACAATGTGTTGCAATTTCTAAGAACTATGGGGGACTCTCTATCCCTCTCTATTCACAGACTTATAATTTAAAGATTATAATTTTAGAGAAACCTTTGTACTTACAATTATGAAAAATAATTTAATAGATTTTAAAGATAAGTAAAACTATTTAATTTTTTATTTTGGATCATCAATCAACCATGAAACTAGTTATGTAAATACTAAGTAAATGTCTGTTTGAAATGCAACAAAATTGATTCATCGTGCCAGTGGCCATGAGTGTACAAGTATAGTGCATTTCCAAAAAGAAAATTTGCTACATCCTCTAAAATAGCTGTTAAATCACTTTTAGTCTTATTAGCAGAAAATTTACATGCTAGCTTAATTCATGTCCGTACCAAGTTCTTATCCCTCTAGTTTTTATAGTTTTAATGTTAAGGTTTAATGCAATACAACCATATTAAAGTTTTAAATTCAATTTCATATGTTTTTAAATTTCTGTCGATCCTAACACTTAGGGAGGATTTCCAGTTGTGTGGCATCAGGAACAGTTCCTTATAGTATCCTTAAAATATTTTATATGTACGAATTGTACAAAATGATTGAAATTTAATTACATTTTTATTATTAGCACAAACAAGGAATGTTAATTGGAAACTTATTTGCTTGTTAATTGCGTATAATATAAAAAACACTATAAAACCTAATTACCAAAACCTTGGCGTACATATAACAAAGTTGCCCAAAATAGTTCATACAACACGATGCCAAAAAATCAACCAAAATAGCTCTATGGTCATAAGTTCATATAAATTAAGAGATAAATTAAACAAAAGCCTTTTACAATGAAAGCAAAAGTTTATCATTTTATCAATTGAGAAAAAAGTTCAGTTGCGAGTTTGTTTATTTTTATAAAAAATAATAACTAGTCGGCAACAAATACATGACTGGTTTTGAATCAAAAAGCTCTTAACTGTCATATTCTTGAACAACGCTTGGAATGTAGGCTGAATATAGTAAGATCTCAGATTTTGTGTATTTCTTCTAATTTCTCTTTGGTTTAATTGCCATGATGAGCCAATGCATTATCGTGTCGAGGGTAATTTATTTGTATCGTATAGAATTTGGGTACTTCTACTTTAGTTTATCGTAGGTTCAACTCAAATGTTCACAATACAAAATGGCATAGATAGAACGGTCATTTAAATGAACTTAACATAAACAAAACTCTACTAACGTAACACATCACTCAATAAGTTTGCCGGATGCCCAATAAAACAACAGCTGTTAGACAAAATTCGACTTTATTCATTAAGATGGTCTCCTTCAAGAGTGATACATCCATTCCAAACGCTTCTCTAACACTTTGATGCAATTTTTTGTAGAACGATTTATCTTTGCCCTCCAAATACGCTTCATTTTCGGCAATCACTTCTTTATCGAAGACTAATCTGTTTCATTGGGACATTATTTTTAGGTTTGCAAACAGGTAGTAGTCTATGGGAGTCATATCCGGAGAATACGGTGGATGGGAAAGCAATTCAAAGTGTGATTCGTGCAATTTTGCCATTGTCGCGATCGACTTGTGACATGGTATGTTGTCTTGGTGAAAGAGCATTTTTTCTCATTTGGGGTCGTTTTTCACAGTTTCTTCCTTCAAACGCACCAATAACGCCATATAATATTTGCTATTGATGGTTCTTCCTTTCTCAAGGTAATCGAGGAATAAAATACTATGCGCTCCTAAAATACGGAGGCCAAAACCTGACATTTGCGTTTTTGGTCGCTTTGGGCACCTTTCGCCCTTTGTTATCCATTCAGCTGACTGTCAATTTGATTGTAAAGTGTAGTGATGGATAAAAATTTCATCCATTGTCATATACATCATACATACCGTATAAAAATCCTTTTTATTGCACCGAAACAGCTCCAAAAAATGCTCTGACGTGTTGTTCTTTTTGATCAATTGTGAGCAAACGCGGTACCCACTTCAAACAGAGCTTCTCATAGACAAATATCTATGAAAATGCTGAATACACTGCCTTCTCATATCTTTAAGATATCAGCTATCTAACGCAACTTCAATTTACGATCGGCCAAAACTATTCTGTGAACTTTTTTTATGTCTTCTGCAATTGACAAACCACTTTTGTACCATTTGCCTCGATGAACTAGAATCCGAATAACATTTGTCAAGCCATTGCTTTCCTTGAATAGTATTTTTTCCCATTGAAAAGGAATGCTTTATCAATACATGAAATTTAGATTTTTCCATTGTTTTAAAAGTTACAAAAGTAGAGTTACTAAAACCACTGTAACTTGTGAACTAAACGTCAGATTGTCATAATATTTTGACACGTATCATTTGAAGGTTAGTACTTCCAAAGATCACATGGATTTGTCAATAGTGGTGCCATTTAACAGGCATCCTACGAACTTATTGAGTGATGGATTACAACATTTTCTTGTCAAACTGAAGTGGTAGTGTTTGTTAACTCATCACAGTTTACCAAAGTTATCCACTTTTTGTGTTATGTAATAATGAGCTTCCACAATTGATCGTTTAATGCACTGCTGAGCAGTTGGTTGGTTCTTGGGTTATTAGACTGTGGTCGGAGTTCTGAAACTCTTGACGTTTCGTCCACAACTGCGGCGGACATTTTCAGAAGAAAATCTTCTAAAAACTAAATGACTATCCCGTGCGTTTTCACTTTTATACTCATGCGAAGATGGAAGGGATAGTGTTGGGGGGCCGTTGTTGACGTCACCGGGATGGTAGATAACGTGATCGGGCTAACTGCTGACGTCAAAATTTCAGGATTTTCTGACGTCACTCGCTCTTTCACCGTATTGCGGTCTGATTTTTGCCCCTTGGGAGCGATAAACCAAGATTTAGGTAGATTGAATCCGTTGTCCCTATTGAAATTATTTTTTATTATCGAAAAAACCTGATTAACCTTTGAGCTTAAGGTCCCTAGCATTGAATTGCCGCTCTTTCAAAATTACATATCTTTTCGCTGCATCTCTCCATGCATATTGATATCTCTAACAGTAAATTATTAGAATTATAAGTTTTAATATTTTACAAATATCAAAGCATTTTCAATTTTAATAGAATTCTTTACTTAACATAGTACCGTGTGATTAACATAGAAACAAAGTAAGATGCAGACATTACATCAGGTGTTAGGTTACAGTACCCATTTACAGTAGTGTTAAAATGTCACTCAGTGCTTTTAGTCTGTGAGCTGTCTTGGCTATGTTGAATGTTGGTTTCTTCAGGAGAGCATGAATGCAATAAACCAGAACTGATTATGTGCAGTATATGTATTCTGTTAATACAGAAAACCTTTGAGCTGTTTCTAGAAATGATTAGAGAACCCATAAATCTGAAATAAAATGGTCGCAAAATATTTTTTCCAGAAATTTGTAGTAATAGTATTGTTATGGTTATTTCAATACATTTATTTATAAGTGTGGAGTCTGTCGTTTGTCTTCATGAAATTATAAACCGCATCCCAATTTTTTATAGATGTAACAACGTTTCATGGAACAGTAAAGAACTTTTTTTTAACCAATATCTGTTGTTCTAACTGTTGGCGTATTTATTACGGTCAAAATATATCAAACAAACTTTTTCTATAACGTTACATATAGCATGCCACATAGAGGCGATAAAATGATCATTCGTTATTGAATTACAAGTACCCAAAAATCCACAGTCTTGCTTATTGATGTAACTGTCTAAATAAAATAATTTTGACTAGACCGTTTTCAAAGTCACGTGTAAACATTTCTAATATTAATATGTCTTTGATTATGCTCAACTGTGGTTTTGTAGATCAATGAACCTTTCAAAAGTGCAATTTTACATATCCAGAAGTTAATGTTAAATAACTTAATCTAGGGTGACTTTAAGATTATCTGCAAATTATTGTTACGGAGTTTTTATTGTAAATCAAGTAATGGAGTCGAACTCTGTCTAAAAATATTTTTTTCTAGATCTAAAATATGTGTAAATAATATATATTTAAGCCCAAATACGCAAAAATAAGCAACATAAAAGTGTAACATTGCTTGTACTTTTAGTTATTCTAAATAATACTCTTTTAGTTGTCTAATATTTTCACACTCTTTTAAATCTTTTGTATCATCTTATATTCTTTAACAGTGAACCCCATTGGTTTAGAAATTATCGATAAAAAAGTTAATATGTGGTATTGCAATAATTTTCTGCACTATGAGAAGGAATTGAATCTGTCTCGAAAATTACATTTCCGACAAACAAAATATGTACTGTTGAGTTTTATAACAGTACATAGAATACCCTATAAAGTACACCTTGTATTACTTTTAGTAACCCACCACTTGGAAGGGCTAACAATCTTTGTATACTCTTGACACGTTTTTTTTTTTTATTTACTCAAAATTAATAAGGATACATTTTATCATTCTATAGATTATATGCCACTTCAATGGTGCTTTTGCAGAATGCGTCTTCAGTTTATTTGTTACTTAGAGAGTGTTAGTATTAAGGTCCTGGTGGCTACCAAAATCGTGTACTTTAGGCCTTGTTCACGTATGTAAGAAACAAATAAGGCACATATAAAGTTCGTGTGTACCTTAGTCACATATCTCGCGGGCAATAGAACGTAGTTAAGATACAGATAAAGCACATGTGCAGGCAAAATTGTAATAAGTCATGGAGTTTTATGCAATATTAACAATACTTGCTGCTATTTTTAAGAAAACCATGATCCGCATAGATTAATAAGCCTTAGGTTACATTACACATTTTTAGTGGTTGAACATTTGGTTAATGTTTTTAAATCAGTCGGTCATTTTTTAAAAAAATAAATTATCCGAGTTTTATTACCACCGGTTTATGCGAACAGGCCCTTATGTTACTTATTTTACTCGATTGCTTACTTGCTGATAATATATTGGATTAAGTATTTTTTATTTAAATAACTCAAATTTAATTATATTTACTGTAAAGAAACCGACTTTATGAGACTTAAATGCAGAAATTACGTTTGTTTCGATTTAGTAAAAAATTATCTTTTTTCTTATTAACTACGTATCTATGCAGTCTTATCAATTAGATTTTAGATGATTTTGCAATTTAGAGAAGCTGGATTATTATCCACGCAGCTTTGTTACGTTAAGTAATCTGAAGTAGCTGCTAATCTGTTAAATTAAGCACAAACAAATAATATCTATTGCTTCACCTAAAGCCACACTGACCACATATAAAACAATATTTTTGTGTTTGTTTCATAACAGATAACGCTTCTTTGTTGCGTCTTGCAAAGGTGAATGCTCCATAAATGTAACAGAAGTCGCCTGATTTATCTAGACATTTATAGTAGGGCATTCTTTACGCTCTATTAAATTTGAAGCTTAAAAAAATTTATGGGGTGGCTGCTGACCATAAACATATAGAAACATTCCATTATCTAAATAAAGAATGCTGGTGCAGGTTACATCCTTTGCCGACGCTAACTTTTGATTGCCCAATGTGGTATTGGAACACTGCACTTTTATTTCATTTATTTAAATCACTGCTTAATTGAAGTAAACGTTTATCTGGTTGGATATAAATGTCAAATCAGGTATAATTAATTATTTATGCAATTTTTTATTTAGTAAATTTGCCATAATTATTTAAAATATTATCTAAGTTGTGACTTTGTGCCTGACGTAAAAGTATTCCAACTATGATTGCTTTGTAGCAAACTCTTAATAATTCAGGGTATTAATAACGTTTTATCAAAATTGGTTATAAAGTTGAATCACATAAATTTTCATCAATTATTAATAAACAGGAGCATACGCATGTGAAGATTTATTTTACTTTTTATGATCTGCTTGCAGATCATTTTTGAAGTAACTTTTTACCGTCTTCCTATCTAAGTAAAATCTTTTTCCAATCGAAAATATTTTCTTCTTCTTCTACTCTTATATAGGCTATTAGCCTGTTTCTAACTACACATTTCGTGTAGTACTATGAGCCATGTTGGGCGTACCCCGGGCAGGTGGCTAGTCTGACCCGTTAGAAGAAGGAGAATGTACTTTACGACCGCCAAAGGTGTTTGTATGATGGCCGGAGAGCACTCGATGTTTGCCGTTATTTTTGATCTGGGAGTCGAACCCAGGGCCCGCCGCGCGTTAGTCTGGCAGGCCGAAGCCTTTCCGTCGCGGCTGTCGCGCTCTCCGAAAATATTTTGATTTTAGTAAACATACAAAAGTCTGCGAGGCGCAAATTAGTCAAATAAGTAAACGTGAAAGGACTATTTTTGATAAACTGTACCACTTGAATGAAAGAAATGTCTGCACTACCTTCGATTTTTCGAAATCACATCACGTAATTCATAACTGTACTGATTATATTTTCGAAAATGGATAAATTTTTCTTAAACACATATTTCTTTCTTTAATAATAGCTAACAATTTGTTTAGATTTAGGTTCGAAATACATTTTTGTTTTAGCAGATATAAAAATTTTGCATCCTCGGTTTGTTGTATTTCCAAACTTAAAATTATTATTTAGCTATCTGCCATAAATATGATATGGATATATTTATTTATTATTGAAAAGGGTTTCCGATCTAATTACAAAATATATAACATATAGACAAACAAACTGATGCTACATAACAAATATTAACTTACATTAACAAAAATATACTTGATATGGAGTTTTAAATAACCCCACCGTGTCAATTTTACTATACGAATGATATGAAGACAATAAATAATATTGGGTTTCACTGAAAATACATAAAAGCTTTGAGGAAAACGCTGATTGCATTTTTTGGGCAATTTAAAATGTCATCAACCATGAACTGGTTTGTCAGACTCATGGACCAAATAATTAAGGTATACAACTAATAATTTGTTTCCTAAGAGTTAACATGCAAAAGATTTTGGGTTTTACAGAAAGAAACTACATAAAGCTCAGAAGCAAGGCAAGATCTAAGCGGATATGTCTGACATTAAGTGATGGTCATTTTGTTTGTTTTTAGAAAACTTTAAATGCCACGATTAAAGAATACGGAAATTTTAGAGTATAAATATAAGTATTTCTAAAAACAAGTCTCAAAATTTAGTTACCTCCACTAATAATATAATGGACGTGGGGGACAAGCGATAGTTTAAAATCAAACAGTACAATCGGATCTTTAATAATATTATGGAATAACAATACAGGACATTTCTTAACATTCAATTTTAAGAGCTTGAATAAGACTAAGCATAATCCTATTCACCGCACTCTCCAGTGCGGTAGAAATTAACACATAAAAATGGTTCCAAATAAAAGCACCAAGGGACTCCTAGGAGGATTGGAATAAGCATCTAAATATGATTTTGAAGTTTCACTTGAAAATAAGAGCCAGTCCAACTTATTGTCTGCTACACCCAAGGCATTTAATTTTAAAATTAACTAATCGAAGACATTAGAAAAATCTGTATATACAATCAACCTGTAATTAACAATAATGAATAAATTTGCTAAAGTAGGTTTTTCAGTCATAAAACCATGCTGAGGAAAAGAAATAATTGGATTATATAACATGAAAAGAATTGCTTATCGCTTGAAATAGGTTAGGGATAGCAGATTGGATATTTATAGGGCGATAGTTCTTTATACTGAGTTTCACTCCTAATTTTTTAATTGGGTAATTGACAAAAGTCAATTTCCATTTTTTGGAAAATGCTGTAGATATTAAAAATGAACTAAACATCACAGAAAGTGGCTTAACTCACGAATGACAGATTATAAAATCAATTGGGGAATAAGGTCAGATCCAGTCTTAGGTATTTATTAATTTCTTCAGGTAAAATTCAGCAAACTGAAGAAGCAATGCTATTTTTATAATTAAATTCTAATAGGTAATTGAGTCAAAATTAAATAAATTAGCAAATGTTTATTATGATTACTTTTTAAAGCTGTAACTAACTCTGTTACAGTGAATTCTAGAAGTTTTAACTACAGAATATCAAGATAACTCAAATCGGGATTTAGTCACAGTTTTTTGATGGGGAAGATCTAAGTTACTGCTAAATTGGTTAGAATTAAAATTTACTTGTGATAAATTTAAAAAATAACTGAATTTATAAAGATCCTATAATTTCGTTCTAAAGCTCTTAACATTCTGATAGCAAACCGACATGTTATCATTTAATCAATGATATTTGCTACAGCAGTCGTTTTTAAAGGAAAAAATTAATAACGTCTAAATTTAAATATTCATTTTCCTAAATCACAAGATATAACATTTTTCATTTTATACAGGAAGGCATAAAAACATTTGAGTGGTAGAAAATTTTGATTTTGCTTAAACCTGGTAAAATGGTTTATATATAACTTTAGTTTTAAAAAATCAAAAATCACACGCAAATTGTAAATAGTTAAATTGCAAAAATGGATACACAGAACTACAATAACTTAAGGTCAAATAAAAAATGGCCTAGTAGAGTTTTTTAGAGATTCTATTAAGTGTAACGGATGCACTCTTTTATGGCCAAATATTTCGAAAAATTTTCAATGAAAGTATTTCTTAAATTGTAACCCCATTCCATGCCTTCTTTTCTTTTTAAATCAATCACGTTTTAAAAATTCATAAATATGCGACTATTGCGGGTATATAAGAGAGCAAAAGAGGATTATTTAGATTAAATTAGGTGTATAATATTTCACAATAAAATACTTTGTCATTAAAATTAAATATCTACACAAAATTGCTGTTCACGTTGTTCTGTTATCTTAAGAAGTTGGTTGAATGGGAAGGAGCTGTTTAGAGTTTCTATAATATGGCAAGAGCAAACGGATCATACCATGAATTATTACTTTCGCCACTCCAAAATCTTTAACTTTTCGGGCAAGGAAAAGAAGCAAATCGTGTATCCCAGTTTGTCCTCAGCTACTCGACCCGATACCTCATTCCCGCTTCAAGATATTCAGCTGATTTAACGGGATCACCAGATGAAATGGAAATGGAAAGAACAACTGCAGTACCGTCTAGCATTGATAAGGATGTTTTAACATTTTGAAGAGATAAACCTCATTTAATAATTTAATTGGAATTAAACCATCTGGCAAGATTTACGCTTATCAAAAACTGAACTCAGGATACACGTATTTCAATATATGACAATTTCCAAAAAAACGAAGAAGGTTTTTTTGCAATAATATCGACGACTTAGTGCTTGCATTAGATAACAAACACAATGTAGAAGAATAGCATATTTTTATTGATTCTTTAAAACTGACTGTAAAAACTGTTTTAGTTTCTATTGCATATGCTCTTCGCATGAAGGAATCCTTTGAAACGCACGTCTGCTTAGCAAAATTAATTACAGAAAGTATAAATGGTATATTAATGTCTATTTAAAATTAGATATACAAAGCATCGCTGTTTTATTTGTGAGCGGGACAGCTTGGCAAAAGTTTTCATTATATTGTTAAACAACGGCCAGCAAAGACAGCATACTACAGGTCAAAAAAAGGCAATTCATCCAGCTCTTGATCTACAAGTTCGCCAAGACAATAAAAAAGGACACAGATTTCAATGTATTAAAGAAGCACTTCTCTGCAAAATGATGCAAAACTCAAGGAGGGTATCTTTGTAGGATCTTAATTAATTTTCTAACGCGGAATGCAGTCCTAAGCGACATAGAACAGACTGCTTAGAACAACTCGTTTAGGAAAAAATCTAAAAATTATAAAAACATTGTTGGTAAACTCATTGAGAGTTATCAAACATTGGGTTTTAACATGAACCTTCTTCTTCTTCTTCTTCATTCTTCTATTATAGGTTACTTCGTGTTCCTGCTTCGGTTGGGCCTTTCTGTTATTCTACGTTGAGGTTGTCACACCATCTCTTTCTAGGTTTTCCCACACTTTAACTTCCTACCGGCGACTTATATCTGGCAATCTTAACGATTCTGTTGTCGGTCATTCCATTCTTTCTTTCTTTAATGAATCCATTTGTTAATATTCTCTACGTTGCAGGCTCTTTGCATATTTTCACTTCTCTCTCTATCAATCAGTGTTTTACCAGCTATCTTTCTCAGGGTTTTTATTTCTGCTGTTTCCAGTAAACGGCATGTGTTATCTGCAGTGGGCCGCATTTCCGCCATGTAGGTCATAATTGGTCTCACTGTGGCTTTATATATCCTTGCTTTTGTCTGTTGTTGTAGATGTTTGTTATGCCAAATTGTATCATTTAATCTTCCTGCTACTTTGTTGGCTTTAGTTATTTGTCGTTTTACTTCTTTTTAAATGCTTCCATTTGCCGATAGTTCTATTCCGAGGTACACAAGTTTCGTTTCCTGTTAGATAACTTTTCCATCTACTTCTAATTACATCTGATAGGTTCTGTCGAGGTGGTCATACGTTTTGTTTTTTTCTGAAGATATTATCATGTTGAACTGTTTGCCAGTAGCATTAAAGATGTTTAGTAGCCTTTGTAAGTTGCCTTCACTTTCTGCGACCAAGACAGCATCATCGGCATACCATAATATGGTAATCTTAGAATATCTAAGTTTATATTCCTTTTCTTTACGATGTTAAAAAGTAACGGACTTAAAGAATCGCCTTGTCTTATTCCATTATTCACCGCTATTTGAGCTGTTAATTGGCCATTCACCTTGGTCTAAATTTTATTGTCTGTAAATATTCTCGATGGTTTTATGAAGTTGTAAGAGATTCCTCGATCGTAAAGTAGATGTATGACGTCTCTGAGTTGCACACGATCAAATGCTTTTGCAGATCTATAAAACACATCTGTGCTGGTCTATTGTATTCTACGGATTTTTCAACGATTTGTCGGATTACGAATACGGCGTCGGTGCACGATCTTCCCATTCTGAACACTTGTTGTTCTTCTGATGAAGTAATAAGTGAATTAATACGGTTTGTTATTACTTTAATATTTAGTTTGAGCATTGAGTTAAGCAGGTTAATGTCTCTATAGTTCGCTGGTTCCATCTTGTCGGCTTTTTTAAATAACAAAATCATGGTGCTCGTTCTCCAGCTATTGGGTATTCTGTGTGTTAAAATTATCTTCTGATCAGTGATGTTATTTTTTTTTTGGTTAATCTGTCCTCTCTATACTTCAGTAATTCATTTGGTATTTGGTTTTGAACGGGCGACTTTCTGTTAGTAAGTTTTCTAAGTGTCTGTTCCACCTCTCAGCAACAGATGTTTATTTCATCATCTACCACTATACTTTCATCGTCAGTATTTATTTCTACATTAAATAGTTCAGCTAGATATTCTACCCATGTTTTTTATCTATCTTGTTGTACCCTACTAGTTCTGTTATTTTTTTACGCCGACCTCAAATTAGTTTCCATATCTGTTTTTTTAGACCGTAGAAATTACTCTCTGTGTTTTTAATGAAGCTTTCCCAATGTTTATTCTTTCGTTTATTCAAGAGAAATTTTGGCTTGTTTCTAGCTATTTTATATTCTTTCCACGCTTCTGGCGTGTTTCTTCTATTACAAAATCTTCCTTACAAACCCACCACGTTTTGTGATAGCTTTTTGGCGTTTTTTCCCTATTACTTCATTGGTAGCCCTTTCAATATTTGTACTGAGCTTTTTCCAGCTTTCTTCTGCTGTTCTTCATTTGCTGTGGGGTTCTCGCTTATATGTTTTCTTATTCTTGATTGGCACATAGTTGTTTAGTGGATTCATTCTACAGCGATTCGATAGAATTTTTCTTCCGCTGCTGTGCTTATTGTTATTTCTTTTTTAAGTTTTATTTTTATATTCCGAATCTTGGTGATGTTAGTGAGAACATGAAAGACGGTTACACCAAGACATTGCTATTATTAAGAAACGTTACAAAGACAAGTATAATAGCAAAATGCTTGCCGATTACTGCTGAACACTGATAGCAGAAAGTTTCTCAGCCAAACACAAAAAGAAAGTGCAGAGAAAAACATTTTGTTTGTAATACACTAATTATTATGTACAACATTTTCAATTCATTCTTTGCATTAGTTTGTTTTAAAAACGTTCTAAGCGTATATTTATTTTAACATTGCAATTAGGGCTATAAAACAAAAAGAAGTTGTATGAAAACAGTGAAAAAAATAAAAAGTTAAAAATTTGTTAGCCTGTAATAATTAAAAAATAGACATCGCTAGAAAAAATAAAAAATCCTAGTGTAGATTTATGAAATATAAATATAAAACATTTCCCAACAAAATATTTAATTTGTACATACTGGCATAACACAAAATCTTTTAATTAAAAATGTAACTAGTTTGTTCATAAATAAAGACAAGCAAAGATAAGCCATAATTATTGTTTCAGTCAGATCACTTAAACCACCATCACTGTGACAATTTATTTAAGTTAACAAAAAAACTTATTCTTGTAAACCACGGCTCGCTTCAAAGGTACTTCCGCCCTGATGGCAACGACCCTCAAATGCGACAAGCAAAGATGCCGGCGCTATAACGCCGACGTAACAACCGCAGTAATAATATTGAAGGCGTGTATTATAGCTGCACTTGTTACGCAACTTCGCGCTGAAGGGCCCCTCGTCGACGAGGCGATTCAAGTGCACTCACTCCGGATCCCGGATTCGCTCCGTGCCTCGCCGGAGTTCCAGCGCACGGAGCGCGCGAGGATCGGCTTGCGCGGCCCTCATCCCCTGCTGTCGATATACGAATTCGGCGAGTGCCCTAAAACCTCTATAAACAAATTAATGGCTTTTGGACTTCGAGCTCGACCGCTTACAGCGGATTTTTGGCGGAACTGGGCGAAGCGCGCGGGCGCATAAGCAATTTCGCCCCGGCGATGTGCTGCGTGGCTTTGCGAATTTTTGATTACGGCGCGCCGGGGCTCTAAGTTTGCAGAAGACAGCTCGCTCGCGCGTGTCTCGCCTGAATGTTTAATAACGCCTCCAGAATTTAGCGAAGCGTTCGACTGCTCCGTAACATCTTGGAGGCACTTTTTCATTTAACAATTACGTCAAAGGGTATAAAAGCATTTCAGCATAAACATGATACGTTAATACATTTACATATATTGTACATTAATATAGTAAAAATCATCTTTTATGAGCCAAAAAAAAGGACTCCATATAATCATAGCAGTTAAACTCCTATTAGTTTGCTGCCTGCTTTCTATGATAGTTCAGAGACTTCTTAAATTTTGCATAAAGATGAAAGTTCAAGAACATTACATATAAAATTTTTGAATATATGGTTTGATTATTGAGTCAAGAGAAGACATAAATCAAATATGTTATTAGTGGGAGTGTCTACACTAATACATTAGTGTTACCAAGCATATCGATATACTGTAATAAAAAAGCTATATATGTATTGAATCGAAGAGCAATACACCAAAATGTGTGCTCTGAGACAAAGCATACTTAATCAGCTACAAAGAACCGATAGACCTTTCAACAGTAAGGAATATTTCTACACACTACTTCTACATAGATCAGTATTAACGCTTACGTTCCAAATATTCAATCTTTATAAACTTCAGAGAAAATATTCTTTAAAAAGGAAACTGGTTTTCTGCAAAAGCTTTAAAATATCTTTTAATAGAAAAATAATACTAAATATACTTCTTAAAAGAGAACAGTTGCATTCAGAAGAAAATTTATAAACGATATTCAGTAGTCAATTTAAAATAATAATAAAAGTAATAATCCAAAAAAAGTTAAAAAAGCTGAAAAGTCAAGAAGAAAATCGCTTCAAACCAAAGTCCCATAAGATTAAACAATTTCACAAAACAGCTAAGAAAATAAATTTAATATTTAAAAGATCATTTCAAAAGAATAAAAAAATCTGGTGTGCAGATATCACAAATCGAAAATAGAAGCTGACTTAGAGGTAATAAATGATATATAGTATAAGCAAATACTTGATGATAATGTCATGCAAGAAAAACAAAGCAAAGGCTCCAAATAAAATTAAAAAGCAACATTAATCCAATACAGTTCCTGGTTTTGAAGTCATGTCTGAAGTTCTAAAACAGCTTCTAATTAATGATTTACATTATGATATTTGCCCAAACTGTGGAAAGTGGCAAAAATAGTTATGATATTAAAACGAAGACACATCTTATCGACCGATCTGATTATTGCCAATTATGTCTAAACTCCTTAGAATTACGATTAAACTAGAGGATGTTTTCTCTAATCGTAAAGAAATTAGAGCTGGAGTGCCACAAGGTAATGTATATTATAGCTATAGACAAAAAGAGTGAAAATAGTGAACATCAAGCAGCCATAAATAAATTTCAAGGCTAGATAAAATAGTGGAAAATAAAGCTTAAAGAAATTAAATAAATTTTTAATTACTTTATCAATAAACGGATAGCATCCACCCATTTAACCGTAAATAAACAAGCAATGCCATAATGCTAACGCATCTTAATACTTTGGCATAATACTTGAAACTAAGATTTGTTGCTACAGCAATACACAGCAGCAGATAGCATTGAAGAAGAGTGTCAGATGATCAAAAAATCTATTCTGAAGGTTGTCAAAGAAAATTGCAGAAGCAAAGTGGGGATGCAAAAGGCTTTAAGAATTCGGCAAGAAAACACCAGAGCAAACAAAGCCACGTATGAGGCCAAAAGAAGAAAAGTTAAAACATTATGTCACGGAAAGAGAAAACAGCTATGGAAATAGTAGAGTTGAAAAGAAGAACTAACGATGCAAAAAAATTATCATGCGCTTGAATGGAAACGAAGATATTTATTCCTAAAACTGTAAAGACAAATACGGAAATATCCTTCACGAAAAAACAACAGTTTTAAATCTATGGAGAGATTACTTTAAAGAACTTCTAGATACAACAGAAGAAGAAAGAGAAAAAGCCGAGAAGCTACATAAGAAATGGGATATACAACAGTAGAACCAGTAGTAGAAGAACCAACTACAGAGGAAAATAATTGCAAATATAAAAAATAATAAAACCCTTGAAAACGATGACTATTGGGGTGATTCAATGAGAACTCCATAGATGAACACTAGAAAATGTGGTCCCCGCACATAAAAAGAAATAAGGGCGAATAATACTACTAAGTGTAATAAAATTTTTTCGTGAAAGAATTGAAATACACAGTGAAGCTATGGATTCAGATAAAACCAATCGGCAACAGATACGTCTAATCAGACAAATGTACATTGTCTGTTTAGAGATTTCAAACAGGCCTTTAACAGCTTAAACAGAGAAAAAATGTTAAAAGACATAAAAATAGGATTACCAAATAAACAAGTTAAAATTGTTTTAGAAGAATCACAAGCCAAAGTAATAATAGGAGGAAATAAATCTCAAACATTTATTATAAAAAGTAGTCTAAGACAAGGTGATGTTCTGTCATCAGATTTATTTAATGTAAAATTAGAGAAAGAAACAAGAAAAATAGATACATTTGGAAACTTCTGTACAGAAATAACTTAAGTAAACGCTTGTGTTGATGATATCGTAATAAGCAGAAAAAAGAACTAAATGAATAGAGTGCTGCAGGATCTAACCAATAAAGCAAGAAGACAAAACTGAAGATAAATGCCACAATAACGATGTGCATGTTAGCAACAAAAAAAGGTGTACAACTATGGCACCTAGGATTTGGGAAATATAGATTTGAATAAGTACCTGATTTCTTGAATTTAGACTTACAAGTAAATAGGAGTAATAATAATAATGTAAGTGAATAAATTAAAATGACAAAAAGCAGATACAAGAGCTACTATGCAAATAAAAAAATAATGACCTTAAATATAATAAATAAAAAATAAATTATAAAACGATAATAAAGCCTGTGATAACAAAGAGGTGAAAATTAAATTTCATCAAATGTTAAGGTTAAAAGAGGACCCAAGAAAAGATGGTACAAACAAGATAACTGACATAAAGGAATGGAAACGGAAAACGGAAGAAGCGAAGACCTATAGATTGCTCTAGTGCTTAAGGACGAAGAAGATATTAAAATTTATGTTGGGTTTTAGAATAAAACTGATTGTAAATACACAGCAGCTCATATATTAAAGCTTGGATCTGCAAAACAGCTCTAGGATTGTGCCAAAAAGAGTGATATCAAAATTATCCAAACTATTCAAAGCAAAGCATTAAGAGACATCACAGATGTTCCCTAGTACAATAAAATTAGCGACTTCCAAACGGCTCTGAAAATAGTTTGTGGCCAGTAAAATCCTGAATTCAGAAAGCCACAAAGAAAGGCCTTTGTAGCACATAAATGTAGCTTTTTGACAATCTAAACCTAGTAAAAAAATTGCAAAGAAAGAAGTTTTTTGAGCTCATGCAACGTGACAGTGGAGGTGGTAAAAGCTTGTATTGGTGCGCAAGAAAAGCGTGCTTCAAGTTGTTAGCATAACCCAAAATGAGTTTTTTAGTATTCAGAATCAACTTAGTTACTAATTTCAGACTGGATCGTAATATCATTTAAAAATTCTACAGTTCCTTTCCTCAAGGATTTTCTGTAATGGGTCGTAAATTTTTTACGACTTCAGATTATCCTTCTCAGCACTGATAGTAGCGTCGTATTCGGTTAATCTTGTAGGCTATACTTGTGTCATAAGTCAGAAATTAATTCAACATATACGATGCTTTTCTGCTAGCCCTGCCCTGCAGATAAAAGTTAAAAAAGTTAAGTTTAGTGTCCGGGCAGGCCATGAAACTGAACCATTTTAAGAGATTCATCTGTTAAAAAAGTTTTATATATAATACATAGATATTGACGAATATTAACACTGAAATGAACTGGAAGTTTATCCTGCAACACCATTTGACCTGGTCGACCACCAATTACACATTTTCAAACAGTAAAGGCACTGTTCCCCAAGATTTTCAAATACATTTGGTCACTAATACGTTGCTAAAGAATAAATAAGTGGTCTATGAGAGTGGTTACGAATAATCCCAGTCCAAACATAAACTTCAATCCTTCTATAAGGTTTTTGCCTAACCTGCAGAGTATTGTTGCACCTTCGCAGAAGGTTGCTTTATCTGTGAAGGGAATTGACGACAACAATCCCTTCATGATAGTGACATGTTGCAAAAACTAGCGACAAAACCTTCTTTTTGAATGGAAATCTGCTCATAATAGTACTTGTATACGCTGCAAGTGATAGAGACAGTAACAGTTCTCATATCTTTCAACATAATGAACTTTCTGTTTACCTCTACTATCAAAGGATTATCACGTATACAGCGTTCTTACAGGAGACTAATGTCGTAAAGGACAATATTGCCATTACCATGTACCATATGCTTAAATAACCTTTTTTGTTCTTTTTTATATCAGAAATTACCTCTTTAAGTTTGTTCGTTTAGTTAACATTTACATTGCATAACCCAAAAAGAGAAAACTATCTACAAAAATGAATAAGATTTCTGTATATTTGTTAATAAAACAGAAAATTTGGTCACCATAACTTTTATTCCAATTTTGAATTAATTTATTATGCGTATATTTTTATCATTTGCAATTTTAAATTAGTATAATAAACTTTGTTTTTATTGTTTTTGTATTTTTGCTTAGTTAAACAACCAGTAAAATATTCCAAATTAGTACAAAATGATTTTAAAGAACAAATAAATATAATATATGTCGTTGTTGATTTTTGTTCTTTTTAGCTTTTATTGTTTTTATTTTTATTAATTTCCGTAACCCACTAATGTATTCAAATCATTAAATTTATTGTATATAAATGTTTTTACACACCTATAATTTTGTTCAATAAGTTTTTTTGTAGAGAATCTGTTTAATAAAAGAACTCTTATTAACATTCATAATAGTCCTTAATTTTACCGTACCTTATTTTCAAGACTATTATCTTTCATAGTACTTTTACAATTTTTAAAGTATTAGAATATGTAAATGGTTAGTCAATATTATTAGAACAAAATGAGTTTTATATTAAATTTTCCATCTTTAAGATGAATTTGCCAACAACAACAAATATTTAAGTAGATAAACAAGAAAACACAGGGCTCATAATTTGTTTGGAGCTTATTCTTACCTTATTTAACATTCATCACGAATTCTTCTAAATTAAATTACTTTGCTTCGGCTGCTTTGGCATTTTTGTAGTCCTTACGTTACTCTCATAGGTAAATAATTTTTGTTCTCTATAGTAACACAAAAGGGGATTTTTTATGCGGCTAATAAATAATTCGTTTGTATATTAAGCGTGTTAAAATGTTAAAAAGAACTATAGAATTGATATTATAAATTTGTTAGTTGGATCTGCAATTTTAATTGGTTCTTTCCTTGTACATTAGCAGTTCATTTTATTTGCACTTAAGCAAAATATATTAATAGCGTTTTCATTTTAATCATATAATTCATATTTAGCAGTTACAACAATTTATTCTTCAAAATTTACGGCAGAATTTCATATTTGTTTTTTAGATTTTTGTTGTTTCTATTATACTTTATTAAAACCAAAAATGTTGTAGAAAATATTACAGTAACTCAACCGATAATGCAAATGCATCTACTTTTTTTTTATTGGGGCTTATTGTGCCTATTAATATGCAATTTTATATAGTAAAACATCATATACAGCTATGGGTCTCCAGTGAGACACAATTTCACCCACGCCCAGTGATTGTAAAAGAAATTATGTTAGAAGTGGTATAAAACAGAAAAATGTTAATATAATAAAAATATTTTGGAAGACTGTAATATAATCTGGCGCTGTTAAAAGTAGGCTGTAAAATGCATGCGTCAATGAGGACCGCTTTACTGGCTAGGCCATTTGGGAGTTAGAGGTCCGTGACTGAGCGAATAGAGCATCAAACTTTATATAAACCTAAAATATTTATCCCTACAGAGAAGGCTTCTGGCAACAGTGCAATAAATACAGCACAAATAAAGAAGTGGTGTGTATAATTTAGAAATAGTCGAGAATCTGTTAAAAGTGATCCAAGTTTTGGCACCAATGGGCAAAATAACGGAAGTTTTAGACATATACGGAGCATGATCAACAAACAAAATTAGGGCCCTAAAACTAAAGTCTGTAAAATTACGCACGACTAAAATATAGAAAGTTTGTTGTATTCTATATTTATCTTATGTAAATACTCAAAGCCTGTAGTGTCTGATACTTTTGATATGCAGTATAAAACACCCTCTACATTATGTATCTAAGTTTTATTTTTGACTGCCTATTTTTTCAATCATATTTTTAAATATTTAGGATCATAATCGATTTTATTGTGTAATTATTTATTTTGCCACTTTCCTTTATACTTATTTTTGTTATTCGTATATCACTTACTACCATTTTAATTTTTGTTGCTGTTTAATATATATTTCTAGAAATTTGAACAAATTTCAACAATTTTTAATCAATTCAGTGCTTTCTAGACCCTTCTTTGAATATTTTAATATTTACAATATTGAATAACATCTCTGTTTGTTATTATAATTTTACATTTTCACAAATGCACACATTTCGCTATTTTCAAGTTTCGTTAGCATCCAATAAGAAATCAGCAGCTTTATTTGGCCTTATTCATCAAACTGCAGCTTTCTTGTCCAGTTTCTTGTATTTATGCACCATCACATGTCACCATCGACATGTTTATCTATTAAACTTGGCTAGCCTAATTGTTTATTTTTTCTTGAAAATTAGATACTGAAGCTATTGTAAATGAGCCCCCAATTTATTTACAATAAAAGTAGCCAAAACATGCCATATAATAATATAAGCATCAAAAGTACAAATATATGTAAAGGTAACTTTATGATGGCAGTTTTGCTACAAATTACAGGACAACAGAACAAATTACAAACATAATTAGCATATGCAAATTAAAACACCGATAAAAATGTTGAAAATAATCAAAACACAAAATATTCAGAAGGTCTTGGGCTATTTGGTGTTGGAATTTTTCGAAACTTTAATTACATAATAAAAGTTTCTAAAGGTGAAGCTTTTGTTAATAAGAAAAATATATAAGGAACGTTTTCTACTTTCTGTCTCACTGAACTATGATCGATGTAGTGTTCTGCATGGCAGCTTTTAGAGTCTATTAAAGGAAAGTTTGGATGTTTTTTTTAATTTTTTTATTCTTCTTCTTCAAGCGCCATCTCCGCTTCGGAGGTTGGCAATCATATTGGCTATTCTAATTTTTGATATTGCTACTCGAAACAGTTGACCAGAGCTGCAGTCAAACCATTCTCGTAGATTGCGCAGCCATGATATTCGTCTTGTACCAACGCTTCTTTTTCCCATGATCTTGCCCTGTAGTACAAGTCGTAGTATGTTGTACCGTTCTCCACGCATGATATGTCCCAGATATTGGAGTTTTCTTTCTTTGACTGCATTTGTAATTTCCTTCTCCTTTCCCATTCTTCTCAGTACCTCCAGATTTGTCATTCTATCCGTCCACGATACTCTTAAAATCCTCCGGTAAGTCCACATCTCGAAGGAGTCAAGTTTGTTTAGTGCGGCTTGATTTAACGTCCACGCTTCCATACCATACAAAATTTTTTTTATTACATATTCTTTTTCATCTAATCGTAATAAAACGTTGAATCCTCTTCAGAAGTAGCCGTTTTTTTTTAAATTCACCCTAATACTATTACTTTTAAGTTTGCTATATGAACTGTAGCTCTATCTAGTTAAAGCCACATCTACAAACTATTTTAAACGTCAAATAGTTGCAATACTTGCTGTACTATTTTGCGAAAAAAAGGACCAATGATTTTCTCTGCTGTTATTCCACACCAAAGAATGTTTACTGGGATATAGTTGATGTTTATGTATCAATCTTCCAAAAGCTGCCTTCTTCGTCTAATATAAATCCAACAATGTATGAAACCATATTCTCTCACTAATCTTGCAGCAATGCATTCAGAAATGCTGGATTTTATATGAAAACAAGCATAATTTACTTGAGCTCTCTCTTCTACCCAATAATGTCCAAACAATTTTAAATGGAATTAGCAGTCTGCACGTCTAAGATCATTAGTTTCGCTTTAATATTTTTTTAGTACCTTCAATGTTTGTATTGGCAAAGCAAGAAATTTTGTCGGTAACAGGCATTCTTTGAATTATGCTTTCTAAGAAACACAAAGTGGACATTTTATTTAAGTAAAATATCCGCTGTAATGCCGCACAGTTTTTGATTTTTGGTTTAAAATAAGTTTCTCTTTTGTAAATCTTTTAGGTTTATAATTTTACAATTAAAAAAAACCTAATAAATTCTAAAACATTAAATGACCTTAAAAATATTTAAAAGTCTTGGCTCACTCTGTATTTTTTCGTTACATCGCAGTTGATCTGCAATTCTATCTTAAATTTATTAGTTACAAAACATTTTTTGCGAAATTTGTAAAAAACAAACGCACAAAATTGGTGCAACTAGAATACGATTCTCTAATTGGTCATGAGCTTTCAGTTAAATATTTCGAATAGGTGGAGTTCAAAAGTTTCAAAATTATATTGGGATAATGGCATTTTTAGTGTTCGAAATTTGATTGTTTTACTCATTGAAATCTTGGTTTAAGGGTGGCTATTCAAACCGTTGCAATGCATTAGTTATTTTTGTTAATATTGTATTATATTAATTTTACTTGGTTTCTTGGGATTATGATAGACCTAGATAACACTCCTCTTCTCCAAAAATGTATAGTATAATATGCTCCTAAGAAAAGAAGTAGTTTAATATTAAAACTGACAAGTGAATTACCCAAAATTCTGAATTTACTGATATTTGGTTTTACATGCGAATAAGCCCTTTGCGGGGTTGTCACTGCCAGTAGTAGTGAAACATCTTCCTTCTTTATTATGTTTATAAAAAGGACATTGCAAAACAACAACTTTTTTAATATTATTTTTTATACGAAAAAATAACAAAAGAACGTCGACCTATGTAGCTGAGATAAAAAAACGTGATTAATAAAAATATAGTTCTTCTAGAAATCCTTTTAGAGTCGTCTTTTATTTTAATTTTGCTTTTTTCATCCAATTTATAATTAGTTTTTGTTAAGGATACTATTACTTGCTTTAGCAAACTACCAATGGAAATATTATTAATTTTATTAACGTAACGTGATCGCATTTTTTATTATTTTTATTATTATTTAATAATGAAATTTTTGTAATAAAAGTTCACTCACAGTAGAAGAAACAACAAAATAGTAATAAAGACTCTAAGTAGCAGAATTACATATATGTGGCAAAGAACAAATAACTACATATAAGGTTCTCAATTTTTTTTATAATCAGTTAAATAATTATTTACAATGTGCTACAGAACAATAAGTAAATATTATACATTGATAAATGATAGTGATGGAAGTAGACGTTTATTAATATCGCATCTGCTGTGACATATATAACTAGTGTTAATGCAACTTAAATAACTGTACTAAAATTAAAACCGAAAGGATAAATCAAAGGTGTATTGTCTTTGCAGTCTGCGGTTGTATTTACTATTGCCTAGTAATGTAAATAGTAAATTATTGGTATGTACTTCCAGTTTGTTGATGTATCTTTCACTAGTTTTCACGATCTCACTTTTTACATTATTTTAAGGTCACTGTAAATATCTACGTTATTTATATATGGCGGTACATTGGTGATAGTTCGGAGGGTTTTTGACTGAAACCTTTTGATTATCGTAATGTTAGAAGTTGATGTTGTTCCCCATACAGCCATACTAGTTTGAAGATAACCTTGTATATGAGCAACTTGTTATCAAGGCAAACTTGAGAGTTTCTCTCTAGCAGCCAGTAGTGATTGCTGAAATTCAGGTTTAATTGCTTTCGTTTCTCCAATATGTGGGTTTTCTAGGTGAGGCCCTTGCCCAAATACATTCCTAGATATTTAGCAGAATTAGCTGGGGTACTTGTCCGTTTAGTGTAATTGGTAGCCATATGCCACATCGTTGAGTAAATGTGACATGCACAAATTTCGTTTTGATTTTTATGCGTCACTTTTTGAACCAGTCATGGATGGCATTGGAACTCATTTGCAAATTTTTAGATGCTCTGATTGGATCATCGTCCGTGACTAAGAGCGCGGTATCGTCTGCGAACGTGGTATATGTAGTTCCCTCATGGTCTGGTAGGTCAGCTGTGTGAAGAAGGTATAAGATCGGCCCTAGAACACTGACTTAAGGCAGAGTTGATAGACAGCAGATTAGTGAAATAATCTATCTTACAAGTAAGATTAGTCACTTCTTCAGTTTGTATAAAAATCCTTTACGCCAAAATTAGCAAACGCTTGACTGACGCCGTCAAAAACTGCGCCGCAGTATTCTGTTGCTTCAAAGGAGGCATTTACAGTATCCATCACAGGATGTACTTGCTCTATAGTTGATTGGTGGGCTCTGAACCCGAGCTGATGATCTAGTATCAGGTGGAGTTCTCATTGCTACTGAAAGAAGTGTAGTGACAAGAAAAAATACCACAAACAATAACAAAGCTGTTTTGTTGTTCATATGAAAAGTCGAATACAAAATGCAAACAATAAATATTAGTAATAAAACAGTTACTCAGATATTTAATTAAAACCGACAAATATTTCTTGTTTGAACCTCCTCTATTGTCATGGAATGTGTTTGCCTCGTTTAAATTGGATATATTTTTGACGCTGCTGCCACTCAACCTTTTGATTAAATAATGCTACTTAGGTTTTCAATCAGATTTACCTTTAAAACTTCTCCCGGCTACGCCAAAAATTGAATTCGTTGCTCCTCTTCGACACAGTGGCAAACAGCGCTATGCTTGGTGAAAATAAGAATTTTCATAGCAAGGATATTATTATTGCAGGCGGGTAGAAATTCAGCATTAAAAGCTTTAATATACTATTAAACGTGATCTGCTACCATGGTAATGAAGAAATTTATTATCGAATTGATTGGACGGCCTACTTCATATCCAAGCTTGATCAGTGTGACTAAATTTGCAGTACGATTCACTGCTAAAAGTCATCCTGTCTAAAATGCTTTTCTGGGGCTGAATTTTGTCAATGTTTTTGTATTTCACTGGCGCCAATTAGGTCATTGTTTTTCGGAGGTCCTTAACAGCTGCTCTTACCACTGTTTCTTTTTTTCGTTTTTTTAAATTGAGACACTACTGATAAAAACATTTTTCAACACGCGCTTATTTTTTACTGCCAGGCACTTGACGTCCACAGACGTTCATTTTGCTGTAGCTAATGTATGCTTTTCCACTATTCCACACTTTAGTCTTTATTTTATCCTGACAGCTTGTGTATAAAAAATTATAAGTACAGCAGTTTAAAGTAAAAAATTTGAACATTAGAAGAAGAAATAAGTAAGAGTTTATGAGACGACAGTAATAAATGCATGCTAGTATATATAAAACTTTATAGATTAATCAATATAAAGGAAAGAAAACTTGGCCAAGCATTAATAAGATTAGAAGCTACGAAAGAAATGTTAAAACTGAAAATAGATTAAAATAAAGTGATAGCGCATCAGCAAAGTTTAAGGTCTGTACAGGGATCAAGAGCGTGCACTAGAAAAGTAGTTGAAAAAAGTAAAGCAAATTTTTAAGATGACTATTAAAAGTGATGGTAATATTTAAACAAAAAACTTAAGAAAAAAGCTTAGAGTGGTGCATAATCAAGTAAAGAATTATAAAGACTACACAATAAACCTATAAAGCAATGATGATACAAGGACATAGAGTGGGGTGATTAGAATATAGAACATTCAACAAGGCAAAAATAATATTAAGATTTGAAAAATCATAGACTTTTAAATTTTTTTTCTATTTGACTTCTTAATATTAGGTATCTCGCTTTTACCAGTTGCTTCTGTCTTTTTTAACGATTGCATTAAGTAAGTGATTACAATTCACGAGAAAGTGCCGTCAAATAAGCATACAGAGTTTGCTCTTCTGGAATGTGGCGGTCCCGGTGCCGCGCGCCCGCCTAAAACGACAGGAAACCGATTAGAAAGACTAATTCGGTATAAAAGCTCCGTCTCCCGCGAGGAAATCTTAAGGCCAAAACAATTTATAAGAAATAAGAAAACAATCGAGTGGAGGTAGCAGGGCTCGGTCTCCTAGGACCGGCTGACGTCATCGTCCGGAAGCGGCCCGGAGCTCCGGAAATGCTGCAGTTTCCCGCTTCACTGTCACGTATTTTGCCGGACTCGTAATTGATTCCGTCAAACCGCCATAATAAGGGGCAGGGGCGCTCGGCGCCGCACATACAGAAGGAGGCGCGCGGAGGCGGCCAGGAATTTGCCGGGGCTGCCGCTCCGGCTCTCGAACTTGCTCCACCTCGCGCTTAATTTTCGGGGCTTCTTTGTATCACTACGGGAACTTGGAAATTTCCAGCGCGCTCAGCAGTATTAGATGTCAAATTATAACCTCTGGCGCGGCGGGGCTTTGAAGTGCGACCAGGAAATCGTTTTAGGATGAGCGCGCCGTCGCCGGCTGAAATTTACACTTTTCGCGTTCGGAAATGTATGGCGGCAATCGAGGCGGGCGATTTAGGCGGAATGGCCTGGCCGGGACATCTAATGCCGCGGTAATAGCGGCAATCGCTCTTAGAATTAAGTAATTTTAGTAATTACTGCGTCCAGCGGCACAAAGCCAGGAATGTGCCGCAGACACGCGATGCCCGAGTTAGGGCACGGTTTCCATTTCGACGTTGTCTTCCAGCCCGGTCGGCGGCGGCGATGCGGCGGCGGCGGGCGGGGCGGGGGCGCGCGCCATAAACTGCTTCGTACCACGAAAGTCTCGCGATATTTCGCAAATTAAAAAGGGAAATTGCCAGTAATTCCGAAACAAATGACGTTAACGGAATTCTTGATATGAAGGCTGAACATATTAATGAAAGCTCGGTTCCGGGAGCTTTCCGGGCTATTTTCAAAGCTATTCATAAAGCTATAGCTTCGCAATTAAAGAAATTTCCCCTCGGATAGGTGGCCGCGCACTGCGTTAGTGGAAACAAGCACGGCACTAGGTTTGCCCATAATTAAATGCATTTCAAATATGTTTTCAATGCGATGCAAAAATTAGTGCTGATTTGTTATAAATAAGTTGGGAAAAACTAAAGCTATTTTCAATTTCCTATTTAAGAACTACTACCATTCAATGAATTTGAGGAGAATTTGCAGAAGATAATGCTGCATTATCGGAATTTTTTATAACTCATTTTCTTTATCCCTTTATTGTCTTGGACTTAGCACTAGTTCACTTAATTTTTCTTTACCAAACAGAATTCAATAATCTATCAGGGACAAAAAGAAACAACGACAAAATTTCTTTCCACCCTTACTTAATATTAACTCTAGTTCATCCTTATCTACCTGTACAGCCAGAAAAATTTCATCAACTTTTGGTCTTTGCCGAAACGTCGCTCCTCATTGTTTCATTTTTTCCAAAAAAGAATCATTCAGTGGTCTATTTCTGTGAGATCAAAATTTAGTCAAGGCATAAATTTAACTCTTTCAGCGCAATACAGAGATTCCGAGATAAATTGAAATATTAAACAGCCGGATAGAAAAACAATTTATAATATTAGTGGGCCCGCAGTTCCGTTCAGTAAAGAGGTTTGACTTTTATAAAGTTTATACAAATTCAACCACAGTAAAATGCAAAGCACTATGGTGAAGACGGTAATCCTTTTTGTGGCAAAGTTATCACCGCTAGTGTGTCATTATGAGTCAAATAACAAACAAAAGACTATGGAGCAAGACGTCCACAATCACTCACTTTGATTCTCTGAAGAGAAATTATATTACTTTAAAGAAAAACTAACTCTCTAACATCATTTCAGATGAATTTTGGGTTTCGGCTCTCCAATAATTACTACAATGTAACAACGTAAACATTTTTTAGTATCCTCGCCTTGAAATTCTGAAGATTCGACAGAATATAGCACAATAAAATAATTTTGGTCTATGACAGCAATTCCTTTTGAAATTGGCTGCAATTTAACTTGAACATCTAAAGGTCATGAAAGTTGCTCTGAGATAGAAAGAAGCCAACGTGCAAGTACAGGTTGCACCTAAAAATTAATATAACATTATCTAATAAAAGAAAACAATTGCTTTCTAAATAATTAATTAAGTTACCTTAGGCATTAAACGAAAATATTAATTAACTAATACGAAATAAAGTTAACGTTTTTGCACCAAAAAGTTCTAACAGATACCGGAAATAGTGAAAAGCAAGTGCGTGTTAAACAAGTTAAGGAACATGAAATAGAAAACGTGAAAAAGATAGGATATAAGGACAGAAGCGTAAGGCGGATTATAAATTTCTGTAGTTTGGATAATTGAAGTGTGGGGGCAATAAAATTACGTATATAAAATAGCATACAGCCTTGTAGCTAAAGATAAATAAATACAGAAAAAGGTAATATAACTAGAATCGAAATAATTTGCCAATAATTTGAAATATAATCCCACATTTTTATTGTTTCACACAACCCACTAACTTCCTACATTTAATGCTAAAAAATTAAACTACGACACCATAGATATTCATTGTCCTGAGCGGGATTTGGTCAAGCCCCGTTCATTCGCTTATTATTGGTTTAAAAGGCTTAAGTTGAAGAATTAATGAAAGAAATATAAAAGAAGAATTTAAAAGCTATTTACACAGCTCCAGGAGTCAATGTTGTTGAAGTTAATAAAAATACAGCGATTATCAAGTTGGAAAAACTGTTTCAATTTTAGTTGTCGCATACTATTTGATGTTTTTCTAGCTAATGACCCTACGTACAGGACTTAAACAATGATTATACATGTACAACTTGAAAGAAATAGTATAATACAATATATTTCGATCATGATAGTTCTATAATATAGAATTTATTAGAGTCAATACATGTTAAGAAAAAAATAAGACTAAGGTAGGCTACATCTAGTAAAAACAGACTGTTAAAAGTATACCAGATCAGCACCATAAACCAAGAATAGTGCGTTTTTGGAATTTACACTCATATGCTTAACGAAAGATTTGAAAACCTTTATAATCATTTTGTTATAGTAATAATAATGTATGACTCAGCAACAACATCATTAACAAAAATAGTAATATTACAAAATAAGTTTTACAAATAGGGAGGCATTTGAAGACACACAGATATATTTTTAGAAAAGAAAACATAAATTAGACTATATTTAATAGCAATAACCAGAAAAGAATCAACAGAGGTTTTCTATCTGCAAGTTTGTAATTTATTTGCCATTATTCTACTAAAGACACTTGTTAACAAAAAATAATTTCAGTGAAGCAGTCCATTCAAGATTTCAAACAGAATTATTAACTGATTTTTCTACAATTCGGCGAATTATTAATGAAAGTCAACGTGGAAAAATATTTCTGTTAAAAAATTAATATGGTAAAGAGAGCGCATTAGCTAAAAGTACGTGTAATTCCTATATCTTTATTTCATCCATTTTTACTAGTTTTTTTGCTTACCCCTTGTATAGAAATGTTTGTATTTACATAAGCTAAGTACAGGTATAGAAAATAAAACCAAAGTAAGGTAAAATTGAAACCAGATTGGACACATTTCTAAAATTGGTACAATTAGACCAAAAATAACACACTGAATGCTATGGGAAAGGCCAAGAAAAAGTCTAAAACGGGTACTACTACCATAAGATATAAAACAGTTGAGAACAATAGAAAAAGCCTATGTCTAAGACACTAAATGAGAACTGGTCAAAAAGGAAGAAAAAGAAAGGAAATAGCACTGTCAAAATTTTTAAGAGAAGAATCATAAAAGGATAGCAAATGTTTATTATTAAAATATTGCATGCTTTTACCTTCTATATGTAAAGGTTCACTTTCATACTTAACTTATAATTAGAGTAATTGATTTAAAGCAAAGCCATCAACTTATTAAACTGCGAAATCTTCTTTTTGTTTGTTTTTGTTCTATTAAATGAATTATGAAACAATTTCTAAAGTATGCTACAGAAGGACAGGTATTAAATATATGCCCATAAAAGAGTAAAAAATAAATTAATTAATGAGGCAAATAAAAAGTAAGATATTAAAGTAGATTTAAAAAACATATAGAAGTTAATTGGAAAAACTGAAAAAAGTTATTTTACCAAAGAGAGTAAAAAAACATCCATTTTTACTATTTTATCTACATTTGGCATTTTATTGTTAAGATTTGCTCTTTACTACTTGAGCCGGCCTGTTCCTTTTGTAATCTCTGCAACTTAAATTTTTTGTCTGGTATATTCATTGAGGTTATAAGTCTTTTAATTTTTTAACTTTTTTTTAATAGCATTTGTTTCTTGATTAGCTGTTACTAGTAGCATCCGTCTTAAATGTAAGAACCCTAACATATAAGAGTATGATAATCATTTACTCATAAATAAGAGAACATGAAATGAAAAAATTAAAGTCAGCTCAAATTAGTAAAACGTCAAAGTCGAATATAGCGTGGAATAATTAATGTTAGGATTGTTGTAGTTTTTAAGAGGATTGATTTATTATAGGAAATTCTTGTGTTCTTACTGTAAATCTGTAACTTGGTTTTGAGTTTTTTAGTATCTGGTCAACTAATCTCTATAAGAACTCTCAAAAGAACGTTTAATCATTTCAAACTTCGAAATCCACTTGTTTGGGCTTTTAAAAGCTAAATTCAAGCTTTTTTATAATCTAGCATTTCTTGAAATAAGCAGGTTGTCATCAAAAGTCGGATATGTTGTAAGGATTTTATTCTCAAACTACAAAAATGTTTCCAGTTGTTTCAGACCATTACGTAGGCCTTTAGTTAATTATAAAATTATGAAACATCGCAAAGATCTAAAATCGAAACAATTTTTCCATCAAGCATTGAAATGCCCTCCGGCCGTCACACAAACGCCTTTGGCAGTCGTAAGTACATTCTCCCTCTTCTAAATTAATGGACTAGGCTAGCCACCTGTTTGGGGTACGCTCATCATGGCTTATGGTACTGCACGGCTGTGTGATTAGAAACAAACTTAAAAGAAGAAGAAGAAGAAGATGTAGTTCATTTAAACAGAGGCGCTTCTTCCAAGTACTAAAATGGCGCTCTTTTAAACAGGTCACAGGGACTGAGATTCTGCGAATAGGGAAAATGAGAAACTACAGCAACGTGTTTTACTGTCAAAAAATCGTTGACCGAGTCTAACTTGCACGTGAGAGTTGATATGGTGCAGCACCTAGTACTACCTTCTTCCCAATCCTCTCAAGGACTTTTCAATTAAAAAATTGATTAGCAGTTTATCTTGGCCACACAAATTCCTATTTGCAAAAAAAATATTTTGATTTTTTGGGACAGAGGATGATTGCAGTTAGTTACTCTCGATTAAAATCTGACAGACAGTAGACTGGTTCAAATTTAGCTCATTACTGATTATTCTCAACATCAAATGATGGCCAGACATCACAAGAGTCGCCACATTCCCCTTCTCGGCTCCCTAAAAAAGTCTTGGCTATCTAAGCACTTGTGCCCTGTATAAAAAATCCATAATACCTTTATAACTTCTCGTAAGTTACAGCAGTGAATTCGCCATACTTTACAAAAAAATAATAGCACAACATTGCTCCATCTTTTGCTACTCCATCTTTGTAACGCATCTCACGAAAACAATTCCAATTTAGATGCTCTCAACAATTGCGTAGCAACTGCAGTAAGTTTACGCTTGTACTAAGCCTACAACGAAGATTTTGTAATTGCAAATGTGAGGCGGAGGACAGCAGAGTCATCGGTTCGCGCTCAGTATTCCGGTCTCATTATTTTCTGACAAATTTCCTAGATCATAAAGTTTCAGAGTTGGAAAAAACGAATGTCCTTACTTTTTTTGTAGGGCTGTAGGGGTGCTTAGATAAAAAATTGGAAAGTTGCGTTAAACGAGTTGCACTTTGTAACAATGTCTTCCGTCCGAATGGCAATACTTTAATCAACATTTTATTGCTTGCGTTCGAAACGAGCAGTGCAAGACTCTCAGCCATCGATTAAGTAATGAAATCGGCGTCCCGCGAATTATCGGCGAGCGCCGAAATATTAACCAATCTATCGGTTCCGCCGATACGCGCGTAGTATCGAGCCGGGCCGTTGCGATGTAATGCAATATTTATGGTCCAAGTGCGGCGGCTTTATGACGCTAAATGGATATAAATGTATGTTTAATAGGTTTACCGTAAAATAATAGTAAGCCACGGTTTCGAGCCGCTGCCTTTACGAGGTGCGGCGGCCGTTAAACCGCCGCAGCGCCTCCGAACCGAAAACGGACGCCCGGCCCGGGCGCCGCTAATGGCGCGTACAATCGACGCTTTATGTCAATATCGCGACTCGCATCATCGCCCGTCGACGATGATCAATTAATGCATTTGGCCGCGCTCGCGAACCCGTGGCAAGGGGTGTATTCTCAAGCAATAACTTCCCTATGTTTATGAGCCTGTAACGTTAGCGTTTGCTAACCCTGCCGAGATTACGGTTAGTGCCGAGGGATGGAAAATTAAAGCGCGTCGGCAGATTTCGCACTTGCTTAATTCGTTGCAACATTACAACTTAAATGTACGTGATGCTTATCAGTTTCGCCGGATTAGTAGAGCGCCGGGGCGCGCCATTCATTTACCTGTTGTTAGGAAATTACGGACGGCCTAAATTCGAGCTTGCAATTTTGGAAATGCGCAACTACTTTTGTTTGTTGTTCTAACATTAGTTTGACGTTGTCTATTCTAGAAGATTAAAACGCACACGAGGCTTAATAAACTAATTCTCAGGTATTATAAGGTGCGTTCAAGTTCTAAGGTCTACAATTTTTTTTCTGAAGAAATTTCTCAACTTAATCTAAATGTACACTTTTTTCACGTCGTCGTCAAGATTTCATGGTTACTGAGAACACTTCTTTAGGGGCGTGTTTTGTCCTCTGAAAAATCGTTGGTGCAACAGCGGCTCGATTGGAAAATGAGCGGCCTTGGAGAGTGTCCTTCACGGCGGCATCATGTGTCAACATGTCCTGAGACATTGCCTTGTCTTCGTCGGTTGGCATTTGCGAGATCCACCTTAAAGAAACTTTTCTCATTTTCAGGTCATCGTGCAAAATGGACTACACAGATCCTACAGAAATGTCAAATATAGAGGCGATATCTCGCACGTCCAATCGTTCCATAACAACTTGTTCCACTCGCGCAATCACGGTCTCGGTCCGGCTGGTTTGTGGCCGAGGCTGCTTCGGTTTATTATCTCGACTTTCTTAAACTTTCGTATCCCCAAACGTATCCATAACGCCTTCACCTCAGTTGGCGATGAATTTCGATGGGCTTTCGCCCGCAAGAAGAGAAAACGGATGATTACACGTTGCTCTTGAACACTAAACGTCGCCATTTGAAGTATACAAAACAACACTCACTGCAATGGAGGTAGTTCGACCTATCTGTATTACAAATTCAGAAATATTTTGCGTGTCTTTTAAAATTAATCCTATCTTTGTACTTGCTCTCACTGCTGAGAAAAAAATTTGGAGACCTTAGAACTTAATGCACCTGGCACAACACCAAAAGTTGCTCTTCTATTCAACCAAAAAATAACTACAATTACAATTATAACTTTGACTTTAACTGCCCAATGACTGCTCGTGCGTTACGTACTTTTTTAACCAATGTAGTACCGTCATTGATGCATCGTTATCAATCGACTCTGTCGAAAAATTGTAAAAATCGGGCTAAATAATAAATCACCTTAAAGTGTATTTTTACAATTAATCATCGTTAACTTCACGATTTATAGAGTACTGTAAACGTTTTTTATATTAGCTTTCTTCTTCTACTTATTCTTTTGGTGCTCTCGTCTATCTCTTGTTATGTGAAATGTCTGTTTGACTTGTAGATTGGTCTGTCTCTGATGATTCGTGGCCAAGATCTTTTTCCTGGACAACACAATTTTTCCTTCAAGTAGCCTTTGTATGCTGTTTTGCAATAAGCATTTTTTGTTTTGAAGAATTTATTTTAAATAGCCGGTTTTTCTTGTTGTCACAATGCTTGTGAGTTTTTGGCCGCATCCAATACGTCTTAAAACCTCTTCGTTTGTAATTGTAACATTAAAAAAATCTTTAGGATTGTCTTATACAACCACATTTCGAAAGACTATGTCTTTTATTGTCTGTGCTTTTATAATCCAGGTTTTTACTCCGTACAACAACTGGGACCATTGAGAACATTAAAGTATACTTTAGAAACGCTTTCCAGGATCTTTCTATTTTAATGCTTATTTCCTCGTTCTAATCTAACGCAGGGTTTATAATTATATCGAGATATTTACATCTCTTGACTCGTTCTTCTTACTTCTTTCTACTATCAGAAGAGTATTTATATTTTTTGGCTTTTACATGTTGGTTTTTCGATGTTAATATTTAACCCCATTCCTCGGCTTCCACTGTTAACAGATTCTAAAAGCTTCTGCAGCTCCCCAATGCTTTCCGCCATGATTGAGGTATCATCCCCAAATATAATATTGTTGATTAGTACTCCACCAATATTTACGCCCTCTGTGCGTTCCTAGAATGCTCTCTGAATATTATTTAAACTAAATAGCTGAGGCGACAGCCCACAACCTGTCTGATACCCTGTTGTATTTAAATTACAATGTCGTACCGACAACGTTTGCTTTTAGTATGTGTTTTTTATAAATCTGAGGTCTTTGTTATCTAAATTGATGTTTGTAATTTATCAGAGAGTTTACCGTACTGCACCCAATCAAAGACCTTTTAAAAGTTTATGTAACATATATACACATTCTTGTTGTATTATCTATACTTTGCAGTAGAACAATTCTCTTCGGAATTTAAACTGTCTGTGATCAAGTTATCACATTCATTGTAGATACAATTTTGTATTCTTCTCAAATAAACCTTCAATGTAGAAGTAACTCATCAAGTCTGTTATAGGCGACATTAGTTACAGGACTTAGGGTTAATTTTCTTAGATATAAACTGATTTAAACCATTCTTTTAAAGCTCTCATTGTATATTTGATTAAATAGTTCATTCACACATTGGAGGTTTTTATCATCTAATACTTTAATTACTTCAATAGTTGTGGCTTACGACTTGTAGTTTTTGCTTTGTAGTTGCTATTTAGCTTCTGATTTTAAGATCTTCAAGAAATCGTTACTTTCGTCAGTCTCGTTTCTGTCTTTTCTATTTACTAAACAATTCTGCTTCATATTTCACCCAGATTTCCTTCTTAGTTGAATTTCTCCTTTCTTATATAGCCTATGATTTCTTCCAATTTCTTATGGAAGTTATCAGCATCATTTTTACCGTTTAATTCTTCTATTTCTCGGCAACTTTCTTCTATCCAGTGCTCCTTAGATTTTTAACTTTACATTTTATTTGTTTCGTTAGTTCTTTTAATGTTCTCGTTTTTCCGTTTATAAATAATAAACTTTCTTATGTCATCTAAGCTTCTTCGCATATCTCATGTCCCTCCAGGCATTGCTAATATTTTTTGCTGTAACTTCATAGTTTTTTTCCTATCATCTTGTTAATTTGTTGTCGTCGGCTTTCATCCTGAAGTTTTTTAACTCCATTCTTTTCCTCGAGACTTTCCTTTTTTCTTCATTTTATTTTTGCGTTGGCCAAGAATAAATTATGATTCGAACTTGTGTCCGCATTGAGCTATATTTTACGCTCGTAACTCCATTTTTAATTCGTTTATTTACCAAGATGAACTCAATTTGACTTCTTATTATTGCATCTTCGCTGTGTGCAGGTGATGCCCACGCAGGTAAATCGCAACATGTGACTACTAAGTCTTTTTCTTGATAATATTTTACCACCATATTTCTTTCTTCTCTCTTCAGACTAAACTAACACTTCCCACTACATCTACAACCGTACCTTTCTCGATCGTGACTCCTAATTATGTTAACTTTGTGCTTCTTCAAGTTGTCAACTAACATTTCTAAATCTGAATGCAATTCCTCATGTCCTTATTAGTGCTGTAGAACGTAGAGAACTTAAATTGAAATTGAATTTATAGGATATAATGAATAGGCGCGGAGTTCTATCAGCATCATGCAATCGTTGTAAGGAACGAAATTGGTCACACACTGCCGCATCTCTTTTTTGATTATTATTACGACACACCATTTTTGTGCTCCTTTCGTTTTTCATTCGTAGTAGTTATGTCGCCCTGCGTTCATCCATATATCGATTTCGAATCTTTGCATCTCTAATACTGTGTTGCTAGCTGTCTAGCTTTATACAATGCCTTTACCATTTCGTTTTGTCTATTCATTCATAAGTGGTTGTTTCTGAGACTATAGTGCATTCTTTTTTCTTTGTTTTGTGCACCACACAGATATAATAATTATCATCTGATTCCTGCCTGTCAATGTCTGAAATCGGGTCCTTTAAAGTACTTATTCTACGGTAGGATCTAAATCAGTAATGAACACTAGTTTCGTGATAGTTTTAGTTCATTTCGGTTATTTATTTTACTGGTGCAGTGGCATTCTAGCAAACCCACACGATTTGGATTTTAAAGAAATGCTTGATAAGAAAGAGCGCAGTTATATCGAATTTAATTTCTTAAAATTCGAACTTCTTCGGCGTTACTGAAAATTAGAGCTAAATACTGCTGACGAGGCTCGAATAATCCGTGAAGTTGAATGTCAAGACGCGAAGTTAGATCATACTACCAAAATTCGTTCAGGACTCATTAGCAGTGACATATTTTTTTCAAATGCGGCTTCAGCTTTAATTTAGACAACCTTGTGTAAACTGAAAACCTTTATTTTACGTTGTTAAACATTTCCCAGACAATTATTACAAGAAATTTGACTACCCGATAGGCAACAAGTCGATATTTGCATAAGCTAGGCAAATCATAGGATGCAAGAGTTGACAATTAATTAAGAGTTTTTTATTTTTTCTCTGAATTATCACTAGTGATGAAAAGCAACAGATCAAGCCAATAGTTAAATAGAGGCTACACTGCAGAATCAGATGTAAAACATAAGAGTTTTGGGTGTAAAGTTATGCGTTACGTTTAGTGAAATTACTTAAAGCTGCTTTTTGAATGTCGAATTGTCCTTCCCAGCTTTATTGCCAATAATTTAAAAATACCTTAGTGAATCCAATTGAAGACGAATGTTGTTGCAGTTGGACACGATGTAATCTGTTATTTCATCCCGTGTGTAGTCCTAATTTAGCGCCATCCATTTACCATCTTTTCAATCTGGCAGATGGGTGTCGTCTGTCTTTGTATTCTATACAATAAAGTGCGACCAATAAGGAGTACATCACTTTAGTCGTAAATAAGATTTTTAAAATACAAAATAAGTGATTTTCACTGCGCTAATGTTTTGTTCAAAAGATTGTTTAGAGAACGAGATAATATTTGGGACATAGTTTTTCAATACAAATAAATTTTATCTTCTACTCAAAAACTGTAAAAGACCATTAATCAAAGAAAGGTAGAGAGATTTGGAAACATTCATGATAAACCAGTTCAACTAGTGCAGAAGATGAAGTTAAACACAATCCTTTACCTAAAAATTCAAGAACAGAAACCAACTTCATCAAGTTGGCAAGATGGTAGTTGAAAATATTTAAAAAAATGCTTCTGCCTTAAATTAGATATCAAAGGAAATTTGAGAGCTGATAAATTATTTCTGTTCCTGGAACTTATAGTTGCAGGAACTAGTCGGAACTCCAAACAGTTATAGCGATTAAAAGAATTTCCTGTAACCTCCAAAAATGGTAGAAAAAATATAAAAAATTATAATTTCAATGTACCTAGTCTTAAAAATTCAAAATTGAGTCTTATTGGGGTAAACAAGAAATTTACAAAAATAATACTTTGCCACAGTTGTATAATTTTTTTTTTAATATAGAGGCTATAGTTGCTGAAGACAATCATCCTTACAAAATTGCTACACTCGTTTTTCATTATAACAAATAGTTGATAAATTTAGACCAAATGTTAACTATGGTAACATTTAAGAGCAAAAATGTTTATACCCGTACCTTACTTATCAAAACATGGTTTTGTATAAACCTAGGCAGTTTAGGAACGCTAAGAAAGAGCCTCAGCCAGAACTTAAGCAAGTAAATCTGAAAAATATAGAATTGTTAGAAAAGAAGTTGAAACAAACCGAACCAAAAAATGATCAATACAAATTTAATTATAACTAGCATTCTTTTTATTCTTCTGCGGTGAGAAGACCTGCTCGCTAATATCGTAAAGTTGCTGTAGTAAATGCCTGATTCTTTATCTAATCGCAAATCTAGCGTGTCTCTTAAGATAAGAAAATTCGGAAGATTCTTGAATCTGAATTTTGGTGACAACCGCGACTATAATTTACAAGAGAAATATAAAACTGAAAGAAGCAAGAAAAACAGAAAGAAATCGTTCCAAACTTTTGAGAGACCTAAGGGGATGGCTTTCGCAACCGTTAGTAATTTTTTATCTTGAATTAATATTGTCTATTTTCAAATTTTTATATGTTGCTTTTGCATAGGAAGAATATTGCTCTCCATAATAAAGATTAGTTTTTGGATTTTCTAAAGTTTTTATATTTGTATCGTTGGAAGGGTTGTCTCACTGACATCATACCTCAACTATTGCCAAGCGACTATAAAGAAGAAATTTGAAATGATCTCCGACGGTACGTGTGCGATTATGGTCATGGCTACAATAAATAGTTTAAAATTTTAATAAGCCATTTGCAACACAAAATTTAAATTATTTATTATTTAATACAAATTTAAGCAAATCTACTCACTAGTAATTTTTAATTTTCATGGCAAACTAAATCTGTGCACGAATATTATTTATGCAAAATAAAAAAAGATTATAGTTCTATTACTCGACCCTATTAAATAGCATTACTTTGATAATTTATTTGACATATTTTTTATTAATTTAATTTTGGTATTAAATGGAAGGAAAGAGAAAAGGAAAAATAATAACAGAATTATCTTGAAGAAAACCGTACCATCAGAATAAAAGGATTTTTTTATAACAATTATTAGTTGAAAGTAGTACAAAGCATATTAAAGTATTAATGAAAGTTTTTTAGAAAACGCTCGCCATAGATTACCTAGAAAATCAAGCGCCCAGCAGTGTAACATTACATATTTTTATGACATTACACCCCTAGGTTGACCGTGGTAGAGTAACAGTCTCGAATAACCTTTATTAAAAAATTATATTGTTCTAAATAATTAATACTTAAATCAAACATATGCGAAGTCTATCCGAAAAATAGAAAACCAATGTTTCATTGGCAGGATCATTTGTGAGTGAGTACGAGTAGCGCGAGATTGTTGCGACTAAAAAATTGAATTTTTAAATTTTGTGCGACGATAATATATTCGAACAGAGAAACTGTTGGGATGATTCGGGAAGCAGAAGATGAGTTATGGATTTCAAAAAAAAATGAAATTTGGCATGAAACGCGTCGCGGCAAAGTTATTGTTATCAGAGCTGTAGAAACATCGAGCTGCTTCAGGCTGCTATCAATGAACCAGATATCCTCGAGTTTAAATGTGAGTCTATGCCATTCGAGCTTCACTAACAAATTAGCTAACATTAACATAATAAAAACAGTTTGTGCGGTCGCGATGTAATATATCAGAGTGGATGAGGACGACTACAGCTGGCCGAATTAGTTGAGAGTCAGACGCCGGTGACTGAATACATATAATCTGTGATATGCAATGTCTAAAAAATTTTGCACGCTGAACATTTGTCAGTAGAAACCATACCATTTGGATAATTCAGAAAACTCTCAAAGGCACTTGAATAAGGGTAGCGCAAACAAAGATATAGTATAAACAATTTAAATATAGGTAGGAACCTGTTAAAAGTGCCCCTGGTTCTAAAAGACCAACAATAAGAATTACGTCGGAAAATGTTGAACGTATACGGACTACAATAACAATCGACGATTGGAAGTCCGAAAACTGAAAGATGAGCTGACGGTGAAATTTTGACTAAAGGTTTTGGTTTAAAATATGTAGCAGCCATTGTTACTAGAGCAAAAAGCATATTTTTTGTAGTTGCTAATGAGTTGCTTCAAAATGCTACCAATAAAGCGAATTTCCACATTTAGATAATATTTTGGATAGTAGAAACAATGTTGAGGATATTGTGTGATATCTTAAAATACTTACTTTGAAGGAGATTGGAGTCGTTTTTACTAAATATATAAACTTTATTTAACTGTAATTATATTTTTTCTATTATGTGGCATGATACTTTAGGGACAGACTACGTATTTACATTTATATATTATTGAAAGTTGAACTCTCTTGATTCGTATTCTAGTATTTCACAACGCTGTCCGATATATTTCGCCTTTACTTAGATGAAAACCTAATTTAATATAATATGAATAGTTAAAATAGTTTTTCAAGCCAAAATTACACTAACATATCTTGTTATTCGTCCTGATCCGCAAAGTGTTTCCTCGCTAAAAATTTCTTCAAAAGTCCGAATAAATGGAATCCGAGGGGGCTAAATCTGGACTATATGAAGTATATTGCAGGATCTCCAAATTTGGCTGCGTCAACCACAGTTTGGTTTGTTTTGATGTGTGGAGTCTTGCACCATAGGGAAAAGTTTAACTCCTCCGTAGTCGTCCCGGCCGTTCCCTCCTGCCCGTATGCAATTTCTGTACAGTTTACTTTTTTTATTAATGGTAATTCACGCAGCGGTAGGGCTTTACTGTCTCAGAACACGGTGACCATGGTTTTGCGGAGAGATGGTCGAGTTTTGAATTTTTTTGAACTGAGAAAGCTGAGCGTTTCCATGACATGGATTGTTGTTTCGTGTTTGAGCATCTCATCTCCAGCAATGATTCTTTTAATGAAAGAACCCCTCCCTGTTGGTATCGGGTCAAATTTTGAAATAAGCACTCATTTGATTAGTTTTTTGTTCATATGAAAGCATTTTCGACATTCAGAAGGCCGAAAGATTGGGTCGCCTATGATTTAATAAACATAACTCTTAGGAATGCTAGTCATTTTAGCAATTTTACAAATTTTAATGCCACACTCTTCCCTAATCAAACGTTCGACAATTGTGCAGTTGCCATCCATGCGTGATGTTCTTGGTCTGGCACTTTCCTTCTTCTGATCAGCATTCAGTTCGTCCATTTTCAAATTTTTTGCACCAAACGCTGACTTCTTTTCGGTTTAAGACGTTCGGGCCATAAACGCCCTGCAATCTGCTATTACTGTTAACTCCACGCACCTCACACTTCAAATACTCTGCGATTACACACGCCATGTTTGCTTCCCGAAACCTAAATTGAAGTCTTGAACAACACGCCAGACTCTACTACCACACGCATGAACAGCCACCCGTACTTTTAAAATCGCACACTCCTCGTACTTTCAATTTTTATTTTTAATTTTTTTTTTGTCCAATATTCTGCAGTTTGCAACTGTTTTTTTCTGATGAAATATTCAAATTCAACTTAGGATGGAATTACAAAATTGCTTATAATCAAATTTACATCCTTGATAACTGGGTAGAGAAGAGCGAATAACGGAAAATCCGTTGCGGTAAAACGACTCTGTTAAACCGGAATACTTGTGTCACACTGATCGACTATAACATGAGGAAATGACTGAAAGTGTTTGACTACATTTATTGCAATTGATTTAAATTGAATTTATTTAAAAATAGGTTTTTATTATCATTTTATTTAATTTGTTTGTTAATTTATAACATATTCATATAACCCTTATGTTTACTATTAAATACAGAATTTTCTCAACTTTTTACACAAAAAGTCTCAAGCAGTGACTAATAACTACAAAAAGGGGTCTTTGCGTGTACGGTACGTGTGCGGTGAAGTCTATTGTATTGATAACCTGTAAAATTAGACAAAACTTTGCAGAATAAGTTGATTATCATATTTTGGTTATTATTTATTTCTTTCCTTTAACTTAACTATTACCTTTAATTTGTCTTTTAACCCTCGTAGCTTACGCACACTATATTTCTCCAAGTTGTTCTAAAAAATCATCCGCCTTTAACTCTCGAGATATAATTTGCAGTGATCCAATGTTTTTGATAGCCCCTATTAAATATTTCAAGAAGCCATCTTTTACATTGCTCTTTACTTAAACCACTCTGCTTAAAAATGGAGATTGTTCTTGGTTTGTGCAGAATAGGCCGTAGGACAAATCAGTCTGCTGTGGTTCAAAACACCCGCGGTGATGTGCATCTCTGAATTTTAAAATATTCAGATATTAGTTCTCATCTTTGGACCTTTATCATCATTGTCAAATCCAGTCGTTTCAACCACACCAGATTTGCGATATCGCCGGTTTTTTCAGTAGCTCGTCTTTATCTTCTGTAAAGCTCAGGCTCTCTGTATGTCAAAATAACAAATAAATCACCTGACCACTAAGCAGCATGCGAAACTCTTTCCAACTAGCAATCGTAAGATTCTACTCACTGCAAAAGCACTTCTGTAACTCGTTTAGACAATTAAGTTTGTTTTTTTTAAACAAATATTATTTCCATGCTTACATAGTGGGATAACGATATATTGGCCGAGGCATCAAACATATTTTGCTATGTCTTGGTTATAATTCCGATTTACACTTCCTTGCCACTAACATCGGTTTGTAAGTTTTTGAAGCTCAACCAGTTTTTATGCTTGCTCTATTTATAAGTTTATTGTGTGTCTCTACATAATGTAAAAGTTTGTTAATGTGTATTTTCTTTACCATTTATGGAATTGTTATTTTCTGATAATCGATGTATTAGTTATATACGTTATAAATTATTTCATGACACACCGATTGTTCCTCTCTCTTAATTAATCTTTAGGCGTTGATGATCCATCATATAAGTAACTTGTAGACAATAAAAATTAGCATATAAATACAATAATAAATTCCAATCTCAAGAAATCCCATTTTGCCCAATAATCTTTTATCACTATACTTGGTGCGCTTCTTCTTAGTTAGTTCTTTCCTTAGTTTTAGGTCAATTTATAACACTTTTTATTTATAAATACATATGAAATGCTTAGAAATAGTTTTGTTAACTTTTGTACTTCTACTGTTTTATTTGTACATTTTAAGTTAATAAAAACATCTCAAAGTATGGATAGCTTAGGACCTTATATAAATGTTGCACCGCTCCAGTGAAGCTTCTTAGATCAACATTTTAAGTATATCAACCCCCATCCAAAATTTACTCAACTTTTTGGGTATATTCTTTATTTCAACTTGCTCTTATACTTTTTAATTTATTTTTTACTTCATTTAGCCACCTTAAATAATTTTAGTAAAGCTAACAACTAATAACGGCAGATAATTTAATAAAATATTTGTTATTATCTTTGTATTTTCTATTTTTGGTTTTTATTTTTTTAATTTTGTCTCATATCACCATATTCATAAAAAACAATTTAAAGGAAAACTTATTGTAGTCGTGTTATGGAAGTTTCTATATATTTGTCTTATTAGCTAATTACAGGTGAAAATAAAGAATAAAAATTATTATAAACCAAGTTACTAAACAATCAGATAATTGTTAAATCAACTTAATTGCCATAAAATTATTATTGCTGCTGTAGCACCGGTTTATAATACATCTTAAAAATTACTTTCTATTTTTAAATTTAATTAGTGTATTGCCAAAGTTTGCAGAAAAATTTAATAAAATAAGATGGAGTAACAAACACATACATTAATTAGTTTGTATTTAAAGCCTTCTACACAAGTTGTTTTAACTTGTATAATTAACTCTAGAGAATTGCAACACGTTTAAACCTTAAATCTACATTATTCATTAAACCTAATCCTCAAAAATTAGAAAATCAACAAGCGTGATATCCAACTGGTACCTCAATAAATTTTATTTAAATATAACTTTTAGATACCCCTTCAAAAGAGTAATTGAGTTACACAAAAGGAATTCAAACAAATAGGACCAGCAAATTTAAAAAATAAAGCAAAAAAGTGAGGAACTAAGTTTGTGTTCGTAACTTTTTTATTAATTAAGGATTTTGAACCCCTAACTCTATTATTTCGTTCCTATTTGCACAACTTTTCATTTTATTGAATCATTTTTATTGGAGTTTATTTTTTTACATCGGACCCCTTAATATATCCTCGTTGTATTTTGCAATTTTTTTATTTTATTAAATTGGGGGACCCAACAGCGTGTTACAAAATTTTCTACTAGTAATTTTCCAGAATTCTTAATACGGACCTTGAGGCAAACGGAAAGGGGTGCGGCTTTTGAACGTTTTCTGTAGGGATGCCTGAAGAAAATTTCGCTTCGCGCTACTTAATCTTTAATCAGAATTGCAATATCAGAGTGAGAGGTATCCACATCCGTTGCGCAGCGGATTATCATTAAGTTTCTCACAACAAAGGGCATAAAACCGCCCGAAATTTTGAGAAACCTTAAAGCACATTTTGGAAACAACAACCCTAAAAGGTCTCAAGTGTACGTATGACATTAAAAATTTTTGTTAGGAAGAGAAGCAGGGAATAAGGTTCGCTGATGTCATCCGAAGACTAGCTTGACTGAGAAGAATATTTGCATTGTTCGCCGATGTTGCTTTGGAAGCGTTTGCGCACGATGGGCTGCTGCCACAACAACAACAATTTTACAATAGTAGAGTCAAAAAGCTACCAATGTAGAAGAATAACTTGTCAACTTGTATTTGATGCTTCAGTAAAATAACTTCGGCTTATATCTGATTCACTCACGTATCATATTATCGTCTGTATAGGAGTTGCTTCGGATATTTTTTCTCGTTGCGCTGTACTATTAACAACCCACGGGCAACAAATGTTTTGACTTGGTCCTCACACCACCCTCACAAACTTAAAAATCGCCTTTACCGATGATAGCATGCCTTGTTCTGAAGGAAAACCATGCCGACGTTCATCATTTAGTTGTTTATTTCTCTAGTGTGCTTATTAGGTTCTTTTTTTTAATTATTTATATTCTCAAATAAATTCTTTATAATTTTCTGAATGCTCTAGAAATAATTGTTTAGTCAGAATTACTCTAGGGTCGTCCAAATTGAACGTTAGGATTTGAATTGCGCACCGTTTGCGTTGTGTGAAAGTTGGAGTTTTATTTGTACAGTAAATACATGGCAAAGTTGTAAACCGCAGTAACGTACCAATATCATTCCAAGTTTATATGAAAATAGGCGTACAAGTGAGCGTGCAATTGGCGATGTGTGCAAAAGTTTGAAATAAATGGTATGCTTATTGGCAAAGGAAAGGTTCGCTATAAAAGCAACTTAAAGTAATAAACCACCAAAAACGCCGTACATTCATGAGCTGGGTTTTAGAAAATACAACAGTTGACTTTTACAAAAAAAACTCATATTGCTCGATTAAACTCATTTTTGAAATCGCCAAAATTAGTAAAGTAGTAAAAATCCAAGGACTATTTTATCAAAAAATGGGTAGATGACTCATTGGACCGTACGTTTTCGAGGACAAAGCTAAAAACCCTGCTACAGTCAATGGTGTACGCTGTTGCGAGATGCTAAGCCAACGATTTGAACTTGAATGACATGTGGTTTCAACAAAATGGAGCGATATGTCAAACAGAACGTAAAACACTCACTTTACTTCAAACGTTATGTTATATCCATTGACTACTGCGGTTTTGCAAATTAACTACATTAGATTTTTGTTTTGGAGCTATTTGAAGGAAAGAGCTTAGGTTAACAACACCCGTTATGATTCTAAAACTAAAAGAGGGCTAGAGACATGTTATAAAGCCGCATTTATAGAAAAGCATTATGGAAAATAGTCGTATGTCAATGAAGTTGTGGAATGTATTTGACTGACATCATATTTCATACATAACTGCTAAGACTACACGAAATGCGTTCAAGTTCTAAGATCGTTAAATTTTTTCCTCAGCAGTGAGAGTAAATAGGAACATGCGGTTAATTTTAAAAGACGCGGAAAATATTTCTGGATTTGTTATATAGTTTGGATAGTTTGCAGGATTATACAATGTAAAAAAATTTAGTTGCAGCCATTGCAGTGGTTGTTGTTTTGTTTACTTAAAATGGTAACGTTTAGTGTACAAAATCATCAGTTTTCTCCTTTTGTGTAGTGAAACGACCAATTGAGTGAGACATGTGGTAAAGGTGTCACGGATATTAAAATTGTGCGTTCGTGGGTGCAAAAGTTTAAAGAAGGTCTAGAGTTGTGCGACCGAAGCAGCCTCGGCCGCAAACCAGCCGGGCCGAAACCATGATGGCGCGAGTGGAGCAAGTTGTTGTGAAAAACCGTCGATTAGATGTGCACGATATCTCCTCTTAACTTGACATTTCCGTAGGATCTGTGATGTCTATTTTGCATGGTGACAAAGTGTAGAAAGATTATTCAAGATGGGTCTCATGAATGCTGACCGACAAACACAAAGCTGCGCGGATGCCATTGTTTCAGGAGAGGTAGACACGTAATGGCGCCATGAATTTTTGACCATAAAGGACACTTTTCATGGTCGCTCATTTTCCAATCGAGCCGCTGCTACATCAGCAATTTTCCAGTGGCCAAAACACGCCCCTAAAGAAATGTTCTCAGCAGCCATGAAATCATGACAACGACGTTGTGAAAAATGTGTACGTCTAGACAGAGATTACGTTGGGAAGAAATAGAATTGGGCAAGTATTTTTTCAGAAAAAAATTTAAAAACAAATTTTTTACGCTAATAGCAATAAAATTCGAATTGCACCAATATTTTGTGTTTTATTTATGAGTAACATCCTAAAGTTCAATTTGAATCACCCTCTAGCTTTAGTTTTTTTAAATATTTTCAATTTTCATATGCACTGCACAGCTTTTTCAGATTTGCTTTTTTGCTTCGGTTGTCACTTTTTTGTAAGACTAATTGGAATGGATAGCTACGCTGACAGTTTTTTCTTTGAAGGATCGTGTATTTTTAACACCGTTTTCATTGTTTTTGTGAATGTGGCACAGAACATTGAATGTGCAGGACAACGCTCTTTGTAAATTATTATGCTGCAAATCGCTGCTTCTGTTAACAAAGCACGAGCAGCCGGGGCATTTACTCGTTTTAATAAGTCTTAGAAAATTAATTTGGTATCGACATAATCACACACCCCCTGTTCACCGTGACAGTTAATTAAGTGCTCGAAATCAGAAATTTAAGGCACATCCAACGCAACGCTTCATTTCGCGCGTAATGCTAATTGCCAATTAATTTGCGCACTTCGGCTGCAAATTTGAGACACGCCGATCTGGCCGCGACCCAGCGGCTCTAAATTAGCGCTACCCTTTTTAACGAGGCGCGAGCGCAGCCCGGCGCACGGGCCCGAAGACAATTCAGCAACAGAAGTTGCTCAATAGGTAATAAACCCGGTATAAATCGCAGCGCTGCAGCGCGCCGCTATTGGCAAGCACAAACTTGTGGATGGAGACATTTGCATTTTAAGTGTTTTCCGCACATATTGGCTCCGGATCGGCCCCGTGCTCGCGGAATTGGCGGCCAATGCGAACGCGGCCGTGTTATTATCCGATGCAAACTTTCAGCGCGGCGATCCGCTGCAGCGAGCTTTTCGTGCAGCTTCAAGGTGGTCGGCGCCGGCGTCGCCGGCCGTGCTGGATGGCTTCGTATGATTCGAGGGGCTCCCGCCGCCGCCGCCGCAATTGTGCTCGATTTCCAGAAATAAGTCTGTCCGGCGACGTGAAATTGCCGCAACGTGAACGCAAAACGGATCAGTAACGCTAATGCGGACACAATGGGGCTCTCAGTGCGACTTCATAAGAATCGCGTAAGTGGCATTAGAAACAACGTCTGCTTCCTGGAGGGCGGGCCGGAAAAGTTTCAGCGGCGCGATCGATTCGCGAACTTCACCCCATTGTGCACCATATTAAAAGTTGTTTCATTTTAACTACCTAAGACGATTACGATTCGAGCGGTTGAATCGCCGGCGCTCTCTCGTTTTTGCTGTTCCCGTGCGAAGCATTTGCGCTGATTAATTTTAGCTTTCTGAAATTTGACAAATGCCGAAAAACGTAAGCTGAATCGCGATGAACAAAAAGATAGGAAGGATCTGTAAATGAAAACAGGAGCGAACAATATCCAAGAGAAGTAGTTAACAAAAAAATTCATTTAAATGAAAGGCTTAAATCTTAAAAAATAAAAGCTAAAAAACTTCAATCTGCTAGACAGGTACCAACTAAGTTTATGCTTTGGGGGTACTTTAATACCAAACATACATATCTTTAATTAAAACGAAGTAAAATTACCGCGCAGCCCTTATTTAAATTTTTATTTTTAGTCTTTCTTAATTTAACAAATTCAAAAGGAAGAAATACAAGTGCGTAATTTCAGTTACATAACAGGCGACCCAACGTATTGACATGCCGATACAAACAAGATCCTTAATAAATTATTGAATTTCGCAATTACGAGTGAAATAGTTCAGCCATACATACATACACACATATATTTAGACCTCAGTTATTTTCTAATACAGATTATACTTGATTCTTTTGGTGTTTTAGGATGACTTGTTTTACCATTTTTCTCATTGTCTTGTTAGTTTCTGTATATTCGACAGTGCCTCTTCATCCATTTTTGATCAATTTTCTTCTTTTCTCGTTTAGTTTCAGTTTGTATTTTTCTTCGGGGTTTGGCTACTTTTTCTGCTGTTTCATTTATAATTTTTGTTATTCTCTTATTGGCCTCGGTTTATGAAAAGTTTTCTTTTAGCTATTTCTTGTATCTTCGCTTTCTTCTCTTGGTTTTTCTCTATTTACTTCTGTATTTATTTGTTTCATTTTTCTTTTCCTCTAATTGAGTATTTAGAAGTATATTGCTTCTGATCATCCTGTGGTCACTACCCGTACTAAGTTGGTTAACATCTACATTCTGGATTGTTTATTTGTGGCGTGAGATAATAAAGTCGATCTCATTTATTTTTCCATCTGGACTTCTCCATGTCCATTTACGTTTCTCCTTTTTATAAAAAGTATTCATCAAATATAGTCTTGCACTTTCTAGAAAATTTTCTAATATTCTTCCTCTTTTATTTCTGCTTCAAAGTCCAAATTTTTCTAGTTATGTCTCTGTTGGTTCTGTCCCTTTACCTATCTTAGCGTTTAGTCTCCTCCCACAATTGTGTGTGTCGTTTTGTTTTCATTGACTACTTTTGTTATATCCTCATAGTGTCTCAACTTCTTCATCTTCACATGTGTTGGTTGGTAGGTATACTTGTATATATTTACAGAGTTATCTCTTTGTTTATAGCTGTTACGACATATATTACTCGATCTGATATTGCTTTTAGAATTTTTATTTTTTCATATAATTCTTTATTTATTATTATTCCAACTCCTTTGATATCTTCATCTTTCCTCTGCAAAAGAGAGTGTGTCCTGAGTCCAGTCGAAAATATAGTTCTCCTTTTCTTCTTGTTTCGGCTAATCCTACAATACCCCAGATTTATTCTTTCTAGTTCATATTATAATTCATGTAGTCTTTCTCTGGTTTTTATGGAGCTTTTTTAATGAGCAGCTTGTTGTTTCTTTTCTTGTTTTTTTGGGGTTTTTGCCTTCCGCAGAATCCACGAGGCTGACCGGGTTTCCGGTGTGGCATTGTGAGTTATCAATACCCATCTGGGGCATATACTTTCGAGTACGTTTTAAAGTCTGCATTTTTTAAGATGTTTGTGTAACTTAAACGCCACGCTTTCCAGGCGTCTTGGCGAGTTATTTTCAGCCACCTATTGTAGGTCAGTCGTTGTTTGCAGCCGATCATTTTGGAGCAGTCGCCACTGCTAGTTTTGGTCCGTCCGTTGGTACCACCCACGTCTGACCCGTAGATTCTATTTCTCTCTCTTGCTCTGGGTCTTTGTGGGTTCCAGTCTTTGTTGTATTTGTTCATTCTCGTCTTAGAATAAGTCCGATCCAATTCCACTTTCTGTTCCTAATTTCCACTGATACCTTTGTCTGTTTTGGTCTGGTCCATAGTTCTGTGTTTCGTACATAATTTGTTCAATGTATTGTGAGAATTCTTTTCGGGCTTCTATTAAGGAAAGATTGAGTTTTCCGATTTTGACTCAACTATATAACAGTACAGCTTTAACTTTCGTGTTGAAGATTCTTAATTTGTGTCGCTATGTAAGGTACAGGCTGCGCCATAGTTCCTAGTATTCCAAATGTAAGCTGTGCTTTTTATACTTCCCTGTACGTATGATTCAGCGGCTTCCGTCTGTTAAAACTATGGTTTGCAGGTACTACAACTCCTCCACATTTTTAGTGAGCTGGTTATTTATAAAAAAGTTCCGTTGGTTAATTGTGCCCGCTGTATTTATTCCCAGTGCTGCTAATTTAGCGTAACATTTTAGAAGGCTCATTTTATTCTGCATGTCAGTGAAAGCATGTATTAGAAGACAAATGCCATCTGCATAGTCTAGATCGTGAAACTGGCTCTGGATTCCCCACATCATTCTTCTACTATGCCAGTTAACATTCTTTATTATACAGTTACTAAGTTAAAGACAAGCGGCAATAACGGCCCTGTTTAACTCCATTGATAATTCTGACGTGGGTGGCGGATTACCCCTGTCTTACAGCATGTTTCCTTATATAGGGCTTTTATTATGTTTATAATCATTAACGGAAGTCCTATTAGGGCCAGAATCTTCCAGATCGTTTTGTAATTTAGTGAGTTAAATTCCTGTTTAAGGTCGGCGATTACAATGTAGGATAGGGTACCCCACTCATTACTTTGTTTTAGTATATACTTATTTCGTCTGAATCCAGTTCATTCCATTAATCTGGAATTGATGATTTTTGCTATTATCTTATTTATCATGTTTAAAAGTGTTATGCCTCTCCAATTGTGACATTTCGTGAAATCTCTTTTCGCCGGAAGTTTGATAATGAATCCTTCTTTCCTGCTCCCATATATTATTCAGTGTGGAAAGAAGCAATGTGGCTATTTGGTAGACGTCTGCTTTTAAGCTCTGTTGGTATTTCATCTAGCCGGCGGGCTTTACTGAGTTTCAGTATAGCAGCTTTAACTTTACCAAGGTTGGGTGTTCTACTTTTATCCTTATTTTTAGTTGCCTATTTTCTTCTATGTTGCTTTTTTCTATAGTTGCATTTAGAATATTAACAAAATGTTCCCCCCATTTCTTCAGTTGATCGTTCTCTGATGTTATTATACTATCTTCGTCGTATTTGAATGGTTTCTTTACATTTACTGTTCTATTTGCTACTTTTCGAATTACTATGTAAACTCCTCTCATATTTTTCTTCTATGCTGCTTCTTCGCCATTAAGTGTTAAATTGTCCACCCAATACCTTCTACCCCTTCTTGCCGTTCGCTTAATTTCTCGGTTAGTTTCATTAAGCTGTCGTGCTGTTTGTTGTCTTTGCTTCCTTATCATGGCAGAGTTTAATTTGTTTTTAATTTCTTTTCCTCTATCTACGAGAGTTCGGGTTTCTAATGTCTAAGGTTTGTTATTTTTTCTTTTTATTCCCAGTTTCGTATATTCTCGTGCTGGCTGTTTCCCATCCTCTTATTTGTGAATTTACTGTTTTTAGTAAGTTGCGTGAGAATGTCTCTGATTTGTCTTGTGGAGAAAATACAACCTCCGTATTAGAATAAGACACTTAAAACCCCAAATGAACCGCTTGAATCAATTAACATACATTGACATATACGACAACTAATATATGAAAAACTCAAGACAAGAAGTAGATGACAAAGTACCAGAAATAGGCAAGATAATACTAGCCACAACAAATTCACGCAACGGCTACACAAAGTACTAAGAGAAGCACAAAATTAAACATTTAGGCATCATATTACAAACCTACCTCACGAAAAGGCCCACTGTCTCAATTCAACCAATCAAAAAAACAGATGGGAGTTGACTCAGATTCTATAAAGAAAAGCAATTTTTGCTGAACACCTCAAGCAAATATTCGCAACCCCTCGATCTCATGGCAACTGTGATAGCAATAAAATCGAAGCCTTCATCAACGCATCGTGTCGATTATCATTATTTATAAAAGTCTTTTCACCAGCTTAAGTAAGAAAAAAGTAAGGCAGTTAAATAAATACTCGTAAAGCTGCTTGCTATAATTTGATCACTTGCCTAGAAAAGCTTTAGTACAGTTAACTAATACATGCAATAGTACACTAAAATTGTACCACATTCCTGTATAGTAAAAGAGTGTCTGAATCATTATGATTGTTAAATCTACAAACTACTAACGCAACCACAGTTGCACAGACCAATAAGCTTACCACCCATTATGACAAAGATTTTTAAATATTATTGATTAAAAGAATTAAATATAATGTAAACCTAGACCAGATAATTTTTAAATACATTTTGGTTTTAGAGAACATCATTCAACCATTCAACAGGGACACTAAATTATCAATAAAAGCTTGGAAATAAAGAGCGTATGTGATGCAACGGGTCTTTTACAAAGTATGGCACAACAGTACATTATATAGACTCAAGCAAAAATTGCCACGCTATTAGAACTTTATTCAACTGTAAATAGCTCATTATGGAGCTACCATAATATTGATTTTGAAGTCCCTCGGGGGAGAGTATTGGGACCACTCTTATACCTGATGTATTCATCCGATACCCATGTTACAGAAAATACTACCATAACTACTTTCACCAATGACACCTCCATACTTTCTATCCACGAGTCACCTAAATTAACATCACAATATCTTCAAATTACTTCAAGCGGTTACAAGTCCGGTTTAGTAAATGAAGAGTGGTAGTAAGTTCAAGTAACTTTTACGAACACACAGTATGTAGTAATCCTGCTATTACAATCAAGACGGAAGCTAAATGCCTTGGATTATTCTTAGATCGAAAATTCACCTGAAATTTGCATATTAAGGCTAAAAGAAAATAATCTTAAAATTGAACAAATAAAATTTTAATATACAAAGCCATACTAAAACCTACATGACCTATATGGGCCACAACTGTGGGGTTGTACAAAGCCTTAAAATACCACAAAGATTTCAATCAGAAATTCTTCAAATGATAGCAGACGCACCATGGTACGTCAATAAAGGCAGATAATGAAATTCAAAGAATCGCATTCATCTACCACAACAATTTCGTGGAACATTGAAACTATTAGTAGAACAGCTTTAGAATCAGCCAACTGGCAAAGACGATAATAACCGCAGAACTTACTGAGATGCGTGATCCAGACGTAACTTCATATCAAATTTACATATTATTTTTGTCAAAGTAGACTGTAAATATCCAGCTAAACTAATGAAAAAATTGTTTTAGCTTCAATTGTTATTTTTACAATTATATATCCGTGCGGTTTTTTCTTCTTTTCTGTTTCCGATGCGGTAAGAGATTTTTTCTTCACATGTTCCCGCAATAAACTTTTAAATTTGACTACATTACTACACTAGTTCCTGGCCTGGTTACTATTATTTTGTTTTTCCATTATCTTTCTTAATATGTTTATATAATGAACTTAAAATTTTTTATGTATACGTTTTTTAATCGTCATGTGAATATGCATTTTCACCACCTTATATTTCTTTTATGTGTTGATATGATGACTGAATAAATTTATTTGTCCATTTTTATTATAATCGTTCTTTTGTGAGTTTTTTATTTCCTTCCAATGTATACTTGGATATAGTGAGAACCATATAACATGTTTTTCCTGTCATTTAATATTTTTATCAAAGGTAGACTTGGTATAAGGCCTTTCATATTTAAAAAAAAGAATTCTCTGTAAGATTGGTGTTCTCTGTATAGAGCATTCTATATTGCGTTTTTAATAGCAATATCAGAAGAAGGGGTAGACGTTTACATTAATGATAGACGCCAACAGGCGATAACCAAAAATGTACATTTAATTTTTCAAATTTGATAGTTCAAGTTTTTAATATTAAAAGATTCAAAAGCATTTACAATAAACGTTCACGTTCATCTATTGTTTATGTTTCTACTTGCTAAATTTGTTCGATTCTTTCGACAGATCAGCTTAAGGTTAGCCTGTAATTAATATAATTTGTATAATTGTTACTAGTATGTTATATTTCTCCTTGGAGTATGTGTCCATTCTGAATGACTGCGCTTACTGTACTATTATCGTTAAAAACAAATAATTTATCTACGTCTCTGCTATCTGATTCACAGCTATTCCATATCCCTGGTTTCTGGCTGTGGTCAGTTTTGAACAAGCAACTGCTGTTGTGCAGTTGCTAGTTTTTGTCCATCTCGGGTATTTCATTTCCCTAGTACCAGCCATTTATGAGAGGCATTACCCTATTCACCACCTGAAAAAGGCTTCCGACGGACGACTAGCCACTTTATCAGGGATGTTATATTTATAATTACTACATTTTTATCTTTGGTGATTTTTTTACTTTAGATGCATGATTTCTTCGCTCAGAATTATGTCGACTATTATTCGACGATATTTTCTTGGCCAATAAACAATAGTACTTTTGTAGTTCCTTTTTCCAAATTTAATTATAAAAAAAAATTATAGATTGTCATTTTTTTATTGTTTATGTTACTCTTCTTTGGTTTTCATATTGCTATTTAACTAGATAGCAGCCGGTGCCCCTTTTAACTTTCCTCATGATGTAAATATTTTCTTGCACTAAAAGTTGTTTTTTTTTCAATATCTAATAAATTTGCTTTCTTTCATAAATTTATGTGTAGTTATTAGGGAGTTCAAAAATAATAAAGCTTTGAAAACCACTGAACAATGGAGATAGAACAATATATAAAAATTATAGAGAAACCCTTAGTAGACTATATTGCAAAATATTCAAGAATAATAGAGCAATAATACGGATTCCGAATTTCCCGCTCACGTATGGATCATCTGTTTATCTCAAAACAAACAATAGGAATATAAAAGATAAATATGGATATGCTGTTTATAGGTCTTACTATTACGCATATGATGGCGTACCAGTGATAATGTTATGGAAAGCAATGGAAAAACCAAACATAAACCACTTTCTAACTAAAGCTACAAAAGAATTACAGCACAAAAATAAATAAAAACAAAAATTGTATAACTAAACGCTTCATTAAATAAGTATACCCTCTGTCCCCCACATTGTTCAAAATCTAAACTTGACACTCCAAAATATTATATACCTTACAATTTGCTGTTGACCAGGTCATCTTAGCACAAGATAAAGATGACCTAGAATATACGATTAGATAAATAAGAGAACAGCATAAGAAAACTTGATTAACGATAGAACTTACGAAAACAACAAATTTGTGTATTGAAGAAGAAAAGAGTGACTTTAATTTGCGCAAAACAAAACAACAGAGAGAAATGTGAAAGTTATAAATAGAAGAGCAATAAGTGGTTTTTGTTTTCTTCTTGTACTTCTGCATATCTACATCCTGGTTTTAGGAAGCTATAAGTAAATTATATGATTGTAATAAATTGGAAAGATCTGTTGTCTAATTTGAAAAGAGGGCAGATGTTTAATTGGTGTGGTTTTTTATTTGGGTGATGTTTCTTCTGCCACAAATGGGACGTCTACATCTGCATAAAGGATCTCATGACTCACCTACTGTGGCACTAAAAATTGATCTTAATATTTTTTATTGTATTCTTTAAATTATTTTATATGATGATTTGGTGCAACCCTAGAGTTGAACACTAGGCCCAAATTGGTTTGACGATGCATTTGTAGATCAAAAGTTTGTTTTCGGTTGAGCGTTGGGACCTGCGTCCGATCAGCCAATTCGTTTGACGAAGTTTTTAGTTAATTTGTATTTTTTGTTCTGAATATGCCGTTGCTTTTTTATCAGTTTATCACTGGTAGTTCTATACTACGTGTTGATGGGTAATTGACAGTATCTTAACTCTCCAGTTATTTAGACAGACATGCAGTTGGTCAAAATTATTTTGGAGGTTTTCTGTGTCTGCTAAAAATTTTCGCGGGTTGCAATTATAACAACGTGGCCAGCATAAGTTGCAATTTTTGTTGCGTTTATTGTAGAAATTTCTACAAAAAAAATTAAGCACAGGAAGAGACCTAGGAGACTACTTTGCAGTACTCGTGATTTAATTTGATAAGGTGATATTTCGTTATTGAATTTTGTTTGGACGTAACGATCAGTTGGATAGAATTTCAGCAAAAGGTACTATAATGTGAGAAAATTATGAGAAACCATTATGCCATACACATTCAAATCCTTGTTCAATGTGTAGAAAAATAGCTGTACATAATTTTTGTTCGCCTAAGCTCTTTATTATTTCATTTACAATCCGATGGGTTTGTTCTATGGTTCAATGAAATGGGCAAAATCCAAACTGATGAGATGAAATTATTATATCTATGTTGACGTCTTCTGTTAATCTTTTTAGTAAGATTTAGTACGTACTTGGTACTAAGCTTATTGGTTTGTCTGATGCAACTCTATCGGCTGGTTTACCTAGCTTATGTATTAGGATTATTTGCGCGAAATCCAAGTTACTGGAAAGTAAGCCAATCTAAGCATGGTATTATATTTCGTTACTTTTCTGAGTAGTTTTTTTAGAATTAGATTTGTAATCAGATCAAAACCAGGGGCATTATGGCTGTTGTTTTGTGATATTACAGTAGGTACTTCTGCAGGAAAGTAAAGTTATCTGACATGGGCTAGTTTTGTGGAGTGAAAATTTTAGAGGAGTTACCGTCTTGGTCTGAACGTGCTTAGCTGTCGTCTTCTTTTCTGTGTGATGGCATGTAAAATGTAGGTCTTTTAAACTGTTTTCTCATTTAAAAAAGAATGATCCTGTTTGAGATAAACTAGTAATATATAGTATGATGTAAAGTTGGCATTGCATAACTCATATAGGACTTCTCTTAGCCGTTTAGTAAGTCTATTGCATTCGTTTTTATTATTGTGATTTCTACTTTACCATCCGCTTCTTGCCCCTTATGTGTAATAGTATGTTACATATTTCATTTCTATTGGTTTTTGGAGGGATGACTATTCGTGCTGCTTCTTAGATAATACATGTAAAATTATTTACTACATTATCTAGCTTGTCTGGTGTCTTTAAGCTGATGTTCAAACTGACATTTTATGGATAAAATTTCTAAACACATTGCAGTTTATTCTTGGGGTAGTTAGTCTTGGTGCTTTTGGTTTTTCAATTACGACAGTACATAGTGCGGTAATGATGGGTGACAGTCATAGGAATTATGCCAGTTTGGTTCTATGTTGTAGTTAGCAGCAACGCCTTTTAATACAAAGAAGTCTAGAAGATCGAGTAACTTATTAACATCAATAGGCTAATATGTCGATTGGCAATTTTTATTGTTAATAACTTGTTTTAGTATTTTCTCTTTCGGAGTAATTAGCTTTGAACCCTGATCTATATGCTTGATGTTCCAATCGCCATCTATAATAAAATAAAATAGTGTTTGGTGGCATAAAGGTATAAGCAAAGTAAGGAAAATGGACATCTACAATACAATAGGTAAAAGTACCGCTAAGATGAAGGTGTACAAAGAACAAATAAAAAAGAATATTGAAGTACAGCAAATGATTATAGACAAAGTAGAAAAGAAATATTTAAACTAGTGTGACCACATAATAAGAAAGTGCGAAGAAAGGCTACATAGGGCAACATGGAATTGGATTACCCTCCCCCCACAAAGAATTATTTTTGTGTTTTCAAAGCTTCATTCATAAAAAATAATATGTTTTATAGTTCTATGTTTCTTCTTATTCTCACATACTTTGTGTATTGTATGTTTACAATCTTATGCTTCGGTTTGTACGTTAATTTCCGTTCAAGTGATGGTGCAACGACCAATTATTCACGGAGGGCGCGTTTGCCTCCAGAACTCCAACTCATCGTCAGAAATTCTCGGGATTACTTTGATGCACATAATGGGCCATTGTATTAATTACAGACAATGGCGATGATTAAGGGTCGGCCAGGAACAAGATCGGAAACAGCCGGTGCTGGGATAAGACGACGGCCCGACGGCGAACGGGAGTAATCCGGGTTTCGGAAGTGTAGGAACGGTTTGCGCCCGCCGTGCCTTCCCTCCGCGGGTCCCGCAGCCGCTGCCGCCCCGTCTTGTTGACACAGTATTTAATTATTAATTCGCCCCGTGAGCCGGCACTAACTCGATACACCCGCTCTGTTTTACCGGAGCTAAGTGTTACGCTAATCAAGTTTATGGCGGAGCCTCATCTCGCCGGTATGGTTAAATTGTCGCGGATTGCGCCGCGACTTCGCAGGCTTCTGTGTCTCGGCGTCGCCGGAGCGGAAGAGGATTTCGCCCGGAGTCGATGTACATCGGCGCGCGTAACAAAATCGACTTTATAAATCTCTCCAATTTCGGAGCCGCTGTCGGTTACAAATTCGACGTGAAGTGCGAACTGGGGAGCGAACGACCAATTTGAGCGGCGATAAAATTCATCGCGACGCCGAAACGAAGCCGCGCGAGGCAGAACGTGTCGAAAGTTGCGCTGAAATATCTATGCTTCATGTTTAATGCAGCAGGCGCCGCCATTTCTGATAATGACTGCATTCTTCCGACCCGTATGCCCCGAATTATTCCCCCAACGCTTCATTACTTATATTCGGCGGCGATAATTAGCCCGCCCCGGCCCCGCGGCGCGGCGGCTCCGCACGGACGGACAGGAGCTTACGGAAAGCGGCGGCGGCCGAGAGCGATGCGCTTTAATAAAAAATTCCATAGCCGAATATTGGTTGCGATCGATAGTGCCCTTTGAACTGGGCGCACCTGGCCCCGGGGGAGCGCACCGGAGGCGGGCAGCGGCGGCCGCCCATTTGTGTGTCCGCAGGCCGACCGCCGGCATAATTACGGCGACTACACAATATTATGCCAGCCCGCCGACGGAGTGCCATTTATTTCATTATTAACAGGACGCCGCGCTGCATTCACACCCACAATGTCCAGGTCAATATTAAATCGTCTTTTCTATTAATGAGATTTGAGAGAAGAGAAGGGAGATTTCTACCCTTACGAAGCAACGTTTAACCACCAATTCTCTGCATCTTTCATATCTATCAAATGTTTGAATTTGTTTAGACAAGTTTTATTTTACCACTATTATAATAACATGAGGATGAATTAAATATAAACTGAAATTGTCTTTAATTTATTGAAGAATCATAAGAATAGAAACACATTTTTCCCAACGGATATGTGGCTTTTGATATCGCTACTGTAAAGTGAAGATGGTTGTGATAACAGCGATCGTCGTCAAATCTATGTCCAGATGATAATCGCGGGGTGATAAGTCTAGACAGTAGAAAAGATGTTCCTGTGAAGTCTAGAACAAACCGTCAATTTTTTGTCGAGTTTGAACAGCTGCATGAAATTTCAGCAACTCTTAATCGGTTATCATCTTTGAGAAAGCTCCAAACAACAAGAATATTCTCCTTAGTCTTTGTGAGACATCGGTGACTCCCAAAAATTATTTATACCACTCGAATCTTTTTAAGGGCGTTGGCCCAAAATAAGCCTAAATCTTCTCAAAATAAACCGTTTTACGCCCCCTGTCGTCAGAAACCGGATGATATTTTTTTTGCGCAACGGGCAAGAATACCTTTTGTCTTGATATTAAAATACTCTGTAAAGAAACTGTATATGGTATCGCTTGACGGTATAACTATGAGTTATGTATTTAAATGCAATATTTCTCTCACACTGTTATAGGTTTGGTATAATTATTGAATTGTTAGACTTAAACTATATTTTTTTAGAATTGGATTGCTGGTATGCTGACATTTTTATAAAATATTATTTAAGACCCATTTTTGGACACTGTACTTGTTACGTCTTTTTCAATGATAAATTTCGTAGAAGTTACTGTACTACAGAAAACAACATTTCTCCCAATTCCAAAGTTTTTGAATGTGCCCTTAATTATTTTTTATTTTATTTTTAAGGCGCCTTTAACAAATTTTCTGAAGATTGGAAAATTTTAACCTGCGTCGGCTGCAGTGTGAGTATAGCGCTGCCAGTTCTTTGCTAGTTTCCGGCCGTATTACATTTGGAGGACGTAAAGCATAAAGTTTTTGTCAAATAATCAAATGCTGGTTGATATATTTTACAATGCAGAGGAGGTTAAACTGTCAGAGGGAGTGCGACTCTGTAGTTTGTAAGTGCATTGTAAGGGCCTCATATTCTACTAAAATACTTTTTAGCGTGTACTCAAAATGGAAGAATAATAAAAGAACAAAGAAAGTCTAAAGATATTGTCAAACCTTGCCAAGAGAGCTTTAAGTGTCCATGATATGCAAATTATTAAATTAAAAAAGGACAGAATATTTTTACCGAGACTAAGAAAGCTAATGTTGCATTTTGTTCCCCATTATTGAAAGATTAAAGCAAAGCAATATGAAATACCAAAGATTTTGTTGTTTGGAAATTATCTATACATTTAAAAAATGTCAGTTCAGTGTAAGAGATTACATACGTTATTTTAGCAATAGGAAAACCACGCGACCACAACTTTAATTTCCCTTATAGATGTGTATTCATTAAAGCCAATAAAAGAAAAGGAAAGGGTGCACTAAAATTACTAAATGTGCCTTTAGTAGCTAGTACTTTTGCTATTTTGAGTACTAATACGTTACACTGTTATTATTCTTCAAGAACCCACATAAAAAGTAACTCATCGATCTTCTATAATTACAAAAATGCTTCTGGCGAAGTCCAAACTATTTAGAGTTTCAAAGGTAACGTTACTTCAACCACTAGCTACTTGAACCAGACGAGTGTTGCCACTGAGCAGCTTCATATTTAAGAATCAGTATTAGAAGTGGAGAAAAATATGTGAAATAATAAGCAGTTCTGACATACTACTTTCTATAAAATTAAGAGAATTACGATAGTATGTTAATGTTAATAATGCTCAAAGTGATAAGCAATATATGTTAAGAAACAATTACCATTAACCCACAGAACTCCCTCTAATATTTTAAGGAAAAATACCGCAAAGAAACTAAAAATCTGTTTGTATAGAACTATAAGTCGCAGACAACCACTACGTGGCTTAGACTTAAAGCTGCTCGACGATAATCTCAGGTTTGTGTATGCCAATACAAGCAACGCTATTTTTTTGTAGATGACTGTAGGGACTGTTTATTAAGTAAAACCTCGACTACACTCTAAAGGAAAGTGATCAGTAGGTCGAGGAATTGCAGCTTGCTCTTTCAGACCTAAAGTAGTTTTAATTTCAGTTATTAGACACTGAGCAAACCATCGTACTTGGTACTTTTGATTTGTTTTAATTTAATTTTTTTCGACTTTCTTTTCACTGAAAACGAGATTAGTGGCAAAGCAAATAGCACCTTTTCCAAAATACTTTATGGTGATGGATCATACACAATTAGTCTAACAGACCGATGAAAATTTATCATTAGCACAGTGTCTCCAATGGTGATTACCGGAGCAATTAACACACTGTGGGCTACAATTCTGTATACAGGAACCTCTGACAGTAGCAAAACTACCCAAGAATTTTTTTTAATTTGATGTACAATGATGGGAGCATGAATAATATGCAGCAGATAGAGTACTCCTTTGTTAATCCAATTCATCTAAAAACCGTGAGAGCTAGTTCGCATATTTTGCGCACGGAAATTATTTATTATATTATTCTTAGGCTATTAAGTTTTACATCTGCAAAGTAATAGTGCAGAAGAACTTCAACAACCAGCGCTAAAGTTTCCTTCTAAACTAGAAGGGGCTTCGCAGACTGATTCGAACATCTTATCTCATTAAAGAATTCCCAGAAAAGATATATAATTGACGGATACTTATCAGTTAATTTTATAAAAGTGATGTAGAAATGTTTAGTACACAAGATACATATTGAAGAAGGCAAAGTTTGGTGACACTAAAAAAATATAAAACAAAATAGAGTAACGTCACGGTTTGCTGCACTCACGTTACATCTTAATACCGACACCGAGTGGTCCCCAATTTTTCCAGGATAATTATCTTTTAATTTCCAGCTTGATGTCAGCGTAGAAAAATCACCAAAAGTAATGTGGCGAAGAGGTTCAAAAAGGATAAGCTGATTAGATTAATTTGATGGAAAACATTATTATCCAGCCAAAAACTATATTTCTATATATATGCAAAGACACTATCTCATTTGGACTTGGTTAATCATATTCTTTTTCAAAGCGTCAAGTAGGTGGTTTGAGGAGAGATCCCTCATTGCAAGGCGAGACTAGCTCTCCGATGCCTTCATAAGTAATAGCCCAGATTGATGATAAAAGCACGAAACTACCGTTAAACGCATGATTTGCTTCAAGACAAAGAATCAGTTAGCTAGACAAGCTTGTAAAACCTTTGGTCGCTACTGTAAATAATGAAGGCGAAATGTCTTAAAGCTATTAAACCTAATCGCTGTCTCTAGCAATTTTACTTTGAGGCTAATGCAGTTCAAGAGCTTTGCGCATTAAAGCAACTGCTTCGTCGCTCAGACGCTAGGACCCACACTGACTAACAATTTTTGTTATGTGTATTAAATATAGTTAAGCTGAAAAAATTCTAATTAATCCATTTTGTTTTTAAAGTTATAATAGTTTTAAAGATGTCTAGTAAGCACTTATGGTATTTAACAAAAAAATCATCAGAGTTGGCACTCTTGGTGAAATTAGTAAAGATCAAACTAAAACTCAAACTCAGACATAAAAGCTATATGAAAATGAGATTCATTTCTCCGTGTAGCGTAATGGATGACGAAATATTTGATGGATTTAATTTCGAATTAGTGTAATTTTTAATTTGTATGTTTCATTAAAAAGAACAATAGGTGACATTTGACTATTTTTGCTGAACAAGATTTTTACTTTTTTCACAGTTCAATGATTATGAATAAATAAAGTAGTTTGACTTTAACTGTGTGCAAGATCAGCAAACGTATTTGAAGTGCAAGAATAAAACATTGACAATTTTAAGAACTCATGTTTGACGCTCAAATCAAAATTATCATAATGAGATAAAGCTCTATATTTGATCAAGAGAAATTATTCTCCAATATAAAAACGTGCTATGGTGTTCGTGATTTAAGTAACTAAGTAAATGGAGTATGAAAAGTTAGTTCCAAAATAAATACAACTTTCATGGCCTTTGCTATTATTAGTTACCATTTTTTGAATTCCAACAATGCCCTAATATTTCTATCATAGATAATGTAGCATAATGCCATACATATTGTAGTAATAAACAAGTTGTCACAATTTGGAATTAAAGGAAATATTTAATATGGTTCCCAACATGGGATACAAGGCGAAAAGTTGATTTGTAAGGGGGAAAATTCAAGAATAACTTATTAACAGTATTCTTTGCATTTCTTGTGGTTCTATGGGCCTCAGAATTCCTTAAAACAGTTTTAGAAAAAGATAACAAATATATTAAAGCTATGCCACTCAGTAACAATGCTGTTAGCAAAAGCATAAGTAAAATGAATAGAGGTATTGCAATAAAATTCGTTCGAAGGCTGATATCAAGAACAATTTCGCTACAAATAAATGAATAAACTCCGAGAGGCAGTATCTCACATGGTTTGGGTAAGTTATATTGATAAAAGATATGAATCGTTTCCAAAGATATTTCTCCTGTTTTAAAATGTAGAAGTGCTATCAAAGCTAATGCCAAATGTGAGTGTTTCTTCAAGCAATTTATGAAGATAAAAATGTAGACTATATGAGACTTTTACTTCACACTGAGGTAACAACTTCAAGAAACAAATAAAATGTTTGTTTCATTACATTTGTAGAGTCATGTCAAAAACATAGTTCTGGCAAACTTTTGACCTGCTTCGTTGGTTAAAAAATGTGAAATGCTTGTCATTATGGATTATTTTCTGATTTAAAACACATTAATTTTTAACGTAAGTGATGCAGCTAGTTCCACTGGATCTATCTGATGTTTTAATACAGTACCAAGAAGAATTCTCAGAAATGAAAAATGGTGAATCAATTGAAATTTTATTCAATATAAAAGTTTAATCAACTTTGCAAAAAAACTGTTATTACGATTCCCATCTTCATGTTTAGCTGAATGTTGCTTTAGTGCTATATATTATTTGCTACTGAAGAAAAGAAATCGACTGAATATCACTAAACGAGGAGACTTAAGCCTAAACTGATTAAATTTGTGCTTAATATAACATTTCTTGATGTGAGCCCAAATTTTATTTTGAATTTGCTAGTTACGGATGCTATGCTCTTTGCAAGTCTGTTTAGAAAAAGTTAATGGCCTTTTAGACAAATAGGAGTCCACTTTTTAATTCATAACATTTTAGAAGTGCTTAGGTAAGGGCTTGATCAAAAAAGGTTGAACACCATTTATTTAGACTTATTTTAAAGTGTTTTCTAGTTCTTGTACATCCAAGAAATATTTTAATAAAGTGCATAGATTACTAGAAAAGTATTGCAATATGCCCTAAGCGATGGTCGCTTGTTGTGACAAGTCCAACCATGTTGAAACAGATTCAAACTTGCGCTACAGTTGAGCAGTAAATAGAGCTCAATGTTATTGTAGTCAAAATGAAACAGAAAACAATTTTGTACTACAACTTGGGTTTAAATGTTTATTAATGCTGGAAGATTATTGTACTCATCTATCATATTCAGGTAGTATTGGCAATTGAAAAGAGGAAATTTAGTGTGGAAGATGTTCCAAGGTCAGGAGGCTCATTATTGCAGTCACAAAAATGCCCAAATTTAAGAGAAATGTCAACTACTGCAAAATAGAGAAGTATTTGGACGTTCCTGTAGCAACATTTTATACCATTCTACACCTTTAAGTGAAAAGAATTGTCCCCTTTAGGTACTTTACGCTTTAACCAATGAACTGAGATACTCAATAATTTAAAAATGAAATGTCTTATGATATCAACAGTATTGTAATAAGTAATAAAACCTAGCTTATTTACTGACTTGCTCACTAAAGTCAAAAACAAAGTTTTTCAACGACAAGAACCTTCTAATGGCATAGCATGATGAACGCGTCTAGATGAGTAGGCAAATGTGGAAGAGTTAGTTTACCAACTGATTACGAAGGATGGTGAAGTGCATGAGTGTGGTATAAATCTTCCAAAATTCTATGTATGACAAAAGGAAAAATAGAAAAATATTTTCAAGTTTCTTCTTCTTTTTAACGTCCCAACGGATGATCCTATTTTGGCGATCGCATGCATTAAGGTAATATTCGCATAGTTAAATCGGTTAGGCTGTAATACTTTTTGAGAACAGAAATTGAGCTTTACGGCCGCCATTAACCCGCGACGGCCCCATAATAACTCACCGCGCGCAAAATCTGCCGGCAAGGCGCTCCCTAATAAAAATATAGCAGCGCGCTTTTTATTAGAGCGTCAAAATGTTCATAAACAATGATAGAAGTGTTCCGATCAATCGTCGCCATATTGAATGCCTCGCCGGCGGAATGCCGCTGGCAGCGGTCCAGACCGCTGCTGGCGCGAAAGCTCGAGCTTCGGGCCGAAGACGCGGCGGGGCCGCTCTGCGGGCCCTGCGAGCGCGTCGATATCTTATGCGACACTTGGAGGCACGATACGGTGATACGGTGCAGTTTAACCGTGAGTTATAGCGTGATACACCTGCCGCGCTAGTGGATTGCTATTTTACTATGCGGCAGTGAAAGCTGCGGGAGATGGGCTCGTCCGCCGGATTATAAAGCCGCCGTCGCGGAAGGACGCGGCCGCGGGCTTTTCAGCTAAGCCTTTAAATGTGCAGCCCGAACTTAAATTACCTTCGCGTGCAAGCGATTTAACCGATTATTGCACGCTGCATTCATTCGGAGCTTTCTCTCGCTCGGCGCCGCGACGTGGCCGCAGATTAATAAAAGCTCGCATCGTCTCTCCAATCCTTCGGCAATGAATCTCGCTAATTCAATAAGTTAACATATTTAGTGTGATATTTTGCAAGAATACTTAATTGTTAAATCTTCTGCCGTTAACTATCAGTGATTGTTTAGGTCACTTTACTGGCGTATTTAAACCTAAGACTTCATTGTATTAAGTTTTCAGTCTGTTCTTCTGTTTTGTAAAAAACGACCACAAAGCATCACTCGGTGTTTGTCTGAAATTACTTTAGGTCTTTTCGAGGTTAATGCGGTTTCCTAAATGAACGCTTGACTAAACACAATTTTATCTTGTTGGTAAATAAATTTTTTCCAAGTAGTACAAACTTTATACACGAGCATAACATCGCCTGCAGAACAATCGGTTCATGCTGCAGTAATTATACATAGAGATCGTCTTGTAGGGGTATTATTTTAAACAACAATTTGATTCTGACAAATAGAAAATATTTAAAATAGAACAGTAAGTAATAACAATTAAACTAAAAACTTGAAGATAAAATAAATATAACAGAATATTACGTTACAAGTAACACAACAGTGGCAAAATATAGATTTCTATCTGAAAACAACATTCAGTAAATAAATATAAACTGTAACTTGGCCATTATGGAAATTTACGTTAGGAAATAACACTCAAAGATAGTACACCCATATAAAGGACACACATACCTTAAAAGACTAAGGCTTCTTCATTTGACCCTATTTATAGCTGTTTGTTCTCAGACCTTCTTCTTTTTATTTTCAGTTTTTCGCCCATAGCTGTTTTCTGTTTCCATATCTATCTGTCCTCTCAGTCTTCTTCCTGAAACTTCTTTCCTCCATAGCTGTTTTTATATAGATTTCCCAAGAAATAGCCAGTCTTTCTTTTTTCTCCTCCGCCTTAAGATCACTACATCAATTTTCTTAAACATCTTTCATTCGGCACCCGTCTTATATATTCATACCATTGGAGAGTTCTATTTTCTAACAATTGGGCATCCATTTTTCTCCAAACTTTCTTAGTTCTGGGGCACCTTCTCATAAAACACAATTCTATTGTTCTAATTTTATTTCTTACGTTCTTTGTAAGCGTTTACATCTCTCCTCCATACCTTTTTGATATTTTGATTGACATTACTATATCATATTCAGTGCAATAATTTTGTGGCTTTTTATCCCATGATAATTTTTCCTGTGTTGCTCAAATATTTGAATGTTAAACAAACTTCGGTCTTTTGCTTTTTTTCATATACACACACATACATGTTTCTAGTGATTAAGTTTTAAACTTCACTTCTCGAATTGATTGAGATTATATAGGCTGCATTTAATTGCTGCAGAATATTTTCTCCTTCTATTTTACTAATTATATTTTGTATATATCTTGTTACTCTATCTTCACTGTATTTAACTAGTTCCATCCCTAAGTTTTCTGGTGCTAATGCTCTTTTGTTTTGGCCTTTTAAAGTGCTTTCTAAATTTCTTCTGGTGGTTCTTCTTTATCTAAATTCAATTTGTTTTATATTCTACTTTGGTATAGCATCATTATACTATATTGTTTCAGTAGGTTTGTTTTGAAGTTATTTTTATGGTTTTCAGTCTCTAAATTTTTTTCAAGTAATTCTCTTCGTGTATGTAAGACGTCGCTACTATCTTATGATGATTAATTTCATAATCTGGTTGTAATCTGGTTTTATGTTCTGTATTTTTACCCTTCAAGGTTTTTAAATTATTATTAGGTGTATGATAAAAATGTAGATTTCTTAGCGTCTGTTTGTACTTATGGATGTCTTTATGTATCTGTTCTCTGCAAAAAACAACAAGGCGATTTTTATTGTTGCTGGTTTCCTGCTTCCGTGGTATATCTTTTACAATATCTGCCAGAATCCCAAAGAAAACATGCTTCTTCCCGTTTCATGCATATATTCTTATAATAGTTTCTGATTATCCATAGATTCCATGTTACTTTTAATAATTCGTTTGTTGTACTATTTGAATGTAGTGATATACCTTTCTAAGCCTTTTTTATTAATGTAAAATACTTCACGTTTCGCATTTTGGTTTTTATTGATTTCAGCTTAGAGATGATAATAGTTATCAATTTTTCCTTTGTCTGTGCTTTCTTTTTAGCCTTGCTCAGGATTATTGTGTCTAACATTATTTTTCGCCTGTTTATTAATTTTATCAGTTCTCTATATGTGAATTTTTGTCCTCTTCTCTATAATGCGGCTAACTGGCGTAGCAGTGCAAGAATCGAAGCCGTCTACTTTACTTTTCTAGAATAGTAGAGCTGACTACAACTGAAAGACTTTTTCTCCGGATTTGGCACCGACAAGAAGACCTAACAAGTGGAGTTAGTTCTTAAAATGTAAATATATTATTATATAATCCAGCCTCTTCGTTTTTTTTTACATTTTACATTTCGTTTTATCACTTTTGTAATTTTCCTGCTTTTGAATTTTCCTACGTTGCTTATCCACCTGATACCGTTGGCTCTTATTACTTCTAAAGCTATTCTCCAGTTTTTTTAGCATTTTTTGTAGTATTTTTCGTCGTTTGGGTATTGCATTATGCTACGCACTGATGTACGCAATTATATATAGTCTATTTGGTGTACGCTGTAGCATTTTACAAAATATATTATAGAACCGGCATTTCAACGCAATATTTTCGGTAAAAAGTAAAAACCCACTATTTTCACCATGTTATAATTAAAATAGCACTTGATGTCAATGTTTCCCAATTGCAGTTCTATATAGCTATAAAAGAGCTCTCTATGAAATGGTACTGCAATTAGCTCACTCTCTATCTAACATGGGATTAATACTTCGGGAAGATAACATAAAAGCACATATTGGAACTATGCAGGAGATTGTGTATAGTAAAACTAACTATAGCTAGATAGTAAAGTCGTAAGACATATGAGTTAGGAGGTTGGTAAACTAACACCTGCAGATGCAGGCAGCGAAGCGACTCAGTGGCACACAAAGGCTTATTTGTCTGTGTCACTCGAGCAATAAGGGCGCCAACTGTAACTCTAGAGATCTTATTAAACTTTGCACTAGTACATAACATTCACAGCTCATGAACTTAGGCAGAAATAACTTCAATAAGCATTACACTGGAGGTAAACGAATGCTGTAGGCAGACGCTGTTTTAAGCACTCTTTCAGGAGCGCTACGATACATAAACATAAATTTGAAAAAAAGTTTAAATTAGTACACCAGATGGAAAAGACCAGAACATTATTGGTGAATACAAATTACATGTAGCTATCTAGGAGCTAGATATAGTAAAACCAAAAGTGAAAATTCCGGCAAGTTTGGACAAACACACCACGGCATTCTAAGTTAAAATTCAAAGCACTATTTTTGTCTGTATTAAAATCAAAAGTCCTTCTATTGAATTTTTAGTTTCCAGAAAAGTTGGCCATTAATGAGTAAACAAGTAATAAATCAAAGATATGGTAGCCACCGCAAAACAAAACTCTTTTAGATTTTTTATTAAAAGGAACATTAATTTCCAATACAATTTCTGTTATGGTGTGTGGGGGGGGTGGGGGTTGTATAAAAAAAGTAGATGCTATTCTCAAAATTTTGAAGACATTAACTTTAAAAACAATCTGTAGATAATAAATCTATTGGGGTTACTTTTGCACGACTTAATTTACCAAATCTTAATAACTTTGCTATATACATATATTTTGATACAGATTTAGGGATCGGTATAACTGATCCAATAGACAAAATGTATGGAACGGGTCAAAAATCTATCTGATAGTCAAGTAATCTTACAGATCTCTTTCAGTCTTAAATTTGGCTATATGGAGAAAAGATCTGTTAAATTCAGAGTTTAAGCTGCAACTTTTATTTAATGATTTATTCATTTAATCTAATCTATCGCCAAAAATTTTCTTCTTCGCCGCTCTAAAACAAGATTGAATCATTTTGTCTATAAAATACCATAAATATCATTTTTCTTCTGCATTTACTTCCTTTTTTGCATTTGTTACCTTCAGCTTCATTTCTCTGTATCCCTTCAAATTTATTTTTAGCAAGACTTATTAATGTTGATTTCGTTGCATTTACGCTATTCCAGATTCGTTCAAGATTTTTTAGTACATTCTACAGCTTCGTTGCTTCCTCTTGTTGGACTATCCTTTTTATCTTCACTTCATATAAATTAATTTTTATTTCCCTTTTTTGACAATAAAGTCTTAGTAATTCTTTACTAATAAAATTTTACTTTATTATCCACAATTTACTCTTCACGTTTAGGGTAAATTGGTCCAGTTTTTCTTAAAAAAGGCTGGTCTCCATCTATTCTTGAATTACTCTTGTTCTTCAAGATATACAAACCTAATATAGCGTTTTTTAAAACTTTCACATTTTTTTATATTTCTTATTTCCATTTATTTAATTGATTTTTGTTCTGGAATGACTTAATGTTGCACAGCTTGTCTTTAATGAATTTTATTTATTTGTTGTTTCCTATGCTCCTCTGTCTTGTTTACTTTTATTTTAATTTTAACTAAGAAGTGACGAAGCTGTATACTTGCTCATATATAATATTTTAGATTTTTTCTAAGTCTTTTATTCCTTATTTTTCTCAAAATACAGTCAGTTGATATTAATAACATTTGTGTGTCTTTATGTACAATATAGTGCTAAAAATAAATTCCTTATACAGCGAATTTAACCAATTTTTCACTATTTCAATTTTGAAAATAATATAGTAGCAGCAAACAAAAAAAATAAGACAAGTAGGGCTGTTGGTAGCTTTTAAACCATGAAATAATAAAATGCAGTAATTAAAGTATGCTGAGAAATGCAGGGAAAGTTTTAGGCAATACAATTAATAAAGGAAAACAAATTTTAAAATATTTAGACCCAAAAATAGAAAAGTTTAGTATTAGATAATAAACAAATAAAATTACTAATTCATATTTATTAACAATTTGAGCCTAAAACGAAATGCAATGCCTCTATTTTTTAGAACACAGTGGAGCAAGAATGTTCTTAGAAAGTTCATCGTTCCCAGAATTGCTTCAAAATTATTCTGATGATTGCATCGTTTATAGGAGTAATATAATAAATAAACGTATAAATTCTTAATGTCTTAAGTTAGTGATAACAATAATTTAATCTAAAAAATAAAGATAATTTATTTAAATAGAAAATATTACACAAAAGAGAGCCTAAACGTTCACAAAACAAATACACAAAAATAATTGTAGAAAAGCAATTATTAAGACAATTAAATATATATTGTCAAAGAACAATAATTTCAAGAAAAAAACAGTAAAATTTTTAAGGGGTTCAAAAATGGCTGGAGTTCTTTGAAACTCCTACACTGATACGACGAGATAGTACTACTGGGACGTATGGGCTGAAAGGTAGTGAGCCGGTTCCTGTTACGAGTAAAGCTACAGAAAACAATAAGCCCTTTTTTTTGGAAGGGGTGAGTAACTGCTTTCGACATTCATACGAAGTATGAAAGAACACACCAACCAACAAGAACTGTGCCAAGAAAGGCAAAGCAGGAGGATACTCGTCAAATGCCTGCAAGAGGCTTTCTTTAAGTGTCTGGTTACAACAAGCAAATTATGCATTTGATGTAAGACACCTGAAAAGGAATGCTAGTCTGTAGAGTGACAGCATAGTTTGAATTGCTTAGTTTGACTCTGTTGATAGATTGGCTGCATCTTTCTGAAAGCATTACTGAGCCGTTATTAGCGACTCCGTTGACGTGTTCAACTACTCCGCTTCGGGAAATGGAGACGTGGCACATTTCTTCATACACATAACAATGCAAACCCACATGACAGTAGCCATAACTTTGATACTGAGTGGCTAACTATTATATATAATAGTGATAATTTCAATTGGTGTAATTTGTTTAAGATCACTATCTAAATATGGAAGTACATCAATGTTAAACAATATGTTGCATTAAGATTTATTTTAACAGAAATAGTTGAATTTGCTAAAATGCATTAGAAAACGTTAGTAAAAGATATAGATGTTAGTGAAAAATTTATAGCTACTTTAAATTATATATGCCTTTAAATAATAACGGCTGATCCAAAATCAAATATCCTTCTAGAATTAAACATTTTTTTTTTGAAGTAGCACAGATGAAGAAGTCAAAAAACGAGGTATCTCTGTTTTGTAGGCAATCATTTTTCTACACGCATTAAAGAGCTTGTTCAAGTCATAGATACTTAAAAAATTCTAACACGCTTATTTTGTGTATCTATACTTAAGAGGACAGTGTAACTTTGATGTTGTAATAGTACCCACAAACTTAATTGATACTGTTAAAGGCAAGCCATGTAACTAGACAAAATTTTATTCCAATCTATTGAGGGCTTCGTTTGCTAGAGCGGTCTAAGTTTCAAATTTTGAAATGTATGATGCACGACGTATACATAGGTACACCCTCTAAATTGAGAAATGTCAAGTTTATCTTCAAAACATCCTAAACGAAAAATATGACGTTATTTAGAGAGGTGAAGCTTTTTTTGAAAATGTACTAAATTAGATTTGATTGATTTATTGAATGTATGTGTATATATAAGGTGCCTCAAAAACCTACTTGATTTCTACAAAATTAAATGCAGTGTTTGTTAACTTACAAACAGTAGTATAATGGTAATATTCAATAATTGAACATATGCTTACAAATATTCAAACTGACAAACACATCTTTCTAAACATAGGCTACAACAGAAAATCATGGATTCGAAAGCATCACAAAGCATTTTACTGGGAATGTAAGAAATTATCGTTCCATTTTTTAGCTCATCGATTGTTTCTAATTTTGTGGAGTGATACATAAGAAAAATCAATTGAAATGAGGTTTGGAAAAGTACAGGAAATTGGACACCGCCTCTTCACATAATCCATTTGTTTGAAAAGGCATTGAGAAACGCTCTTACATCACGATGGTATTGAGCAAGTGCTCTATATTGCTGCAAGCAAATATATTCGTTGGCAAACAAAATTTTAACACGTAGATAGGCTGAGTCCTGTAGCATTAATGAGAGTGTGGTAAAAAAAGAAGAACCTGAGCTGCCCAATGTTACACCAAGTAAGTTAAAATATAAATTCTGAAGAGATCAGTTGGTGCAATTAACACTATATTTACTTTTATTTAAAAATTGAGTATATTCTTTGGGACATTATCCTATAACAAATTTGAAAATTTTGGTACCTTTCTGCAATGTCATCTTTAGGTTGTTGTTTAAATTCTGATTTATCAATTTTTAGTTTTGTTTGTTCATATGCATATTATATGCTACTTGTTATTTCTTTTATGCACTTAACAAAATATTCTGTTTATTAGACTTATACAACAATGCAGCCTGTCGCTATCGATTATTTTTAATAAACCATAATTACTATCACAAAACATCAGGTCGTTCCTTAATTAAAACCGGCACAGAAACTTTGAAATTGAATTATTTACGCCCTTAATTTAATTTTATTAGCTTTTAATCTATTTTTTTTATTCGGGAATAACCAACCTAAAGTTATTAAACATAATAAATATACAAAAAAAGCAACCAGCAGACTTTTAAGCGCTGATGACGACGTAAAAGAAAGGTGGTACGAATATTACAAAAATCTTCTGAATGGAGAGTTTCCTCAAGAGCCACTCCCTGTTCAAGGTCTCCCAGAGGAGATAACACCAGAATAGGTAAAAATTGCCATAAAACTAGCCAAAAATGCCAAAGCTAGTGGGCCTGATCAAATACTTTCAGAACTCCTAAAAGTGGAAAGATAAGCATGTTATGGGTCACCAAGATCTTTAAACTTATCTTGGAGAGAGGTAGAATGCCGGAAGCCTGAAGACTAAGTGATCTTATTCCGTTCTACAAAAATAAAGGTGACGTGGCTCTATGCGCCAATTAGCGCGCATTAAACACATTTCCCGTGTTTTAAAAATATTCAAAACTGTAATAGCTGAAATAATAAATAAGTTGACTAATACTGCATTTTAAAAAATATAAAGCTCTTAGAAAAGACCTGCATTTCGTTTTCATAGACCTAGAAAAAGCTTTTGGCCGAGTACCAAGACAACTTATATGGCAAGCTCTTCGCGCACGGCTAGTATCAGAATATTACATCTACATTCTCCAAGATATGTACAACAATATCAAAACCAGAGTTGTAAGCCCGGCAGGTACCGGTAAAAATTTCGAGATAAAAGTTGGGCTGCACTAAGGGTTTACTTTGAGTCCTTTGCTGTTTAATCTTGTTATAAGCTATGTCACAGCTGAATTCCAGTTATACACTGACGATATAGTACTTATAACTGAGTTACAGCAGGAAATACAAGCTGACCTAAATGCATGGTGCACTGCGCTAGAACGAAGAGGACTGAGAGTAAGCAGAACCAAAATAAAATATATGTGCTGCAGCTTTTCTGGTCAAAATAATGGAATGCGTTTGCTGGATCTTGGAGACATACCTCTCGTCGCAGTAGACCATTTCAAATACCTGGAATCAGTAGTAACATCAACAGCTACACGTGTGAAGACATAAAAAACCGTATAACAATAGGGTGGCTTAAATGGAGATCTTTATCTGGTGTTATGTGCACATAGAAGAAATAAAATATATATAAAACACCAATTAGGCCAGCTTTACTATACGGATCAGAATGCTGGGCAATGCGCAAGACAGATGAACAGAAGTTCCACGTGGCGAAAATAAAGATGCTACGATGGCCGGGGGGAGTAAGTCGTGAAGACAGGGTTCGCAACGAATATATCCGAGGGAAATTTAAATCTGCGAATAGAGTAGATAAAATATCAGAAAATCGCCTGCGTTGGTACGGACATGTCATGGAGATACAACAACCAAAAGGAAAATCAGGGCGCCCGCTTATAATCTGGATTGGAACCATTAACAAAGATATAAAGACAAAAGTTTTAAAACCTGAGATGACTCAAATACGCCCAGAATGGCAAAAAAGAACCAAAAGGGCTGCCCCCAAAAGAAATGGAACATAATGGTATAGAAGAAGAAGAAAAAGAAGTTTTTTGTTAAAATTTGTTACTAAAATACGTTCTGCTCTGTTTATAACACACCAATTTATCACTTTAATTTATTGTTACTTTCAACACCATGGTTTTAAGACAAAAGTACACATGCTTAAGTTTTCGCCCTAATTTTGTTTAAATTAACTACAGTACGGGATGTATTCACAGAGTCGGAATATATTTTTGTCAAAAGTGTCATGTAAGCTCGCTTTATAAGCTTTTTAGGAAAATTTGTTAGTAGTGCAATTTCCTCTTAAAAAAGTTGAGTGAAACAGCAGTAGTATTAATGTGAAATGTAATGTAGAAATCGTTTCTGATAGCCATGATTCCTAGTATTAAACTCTATTTTACATTATTACAAATTACCACAACTGTGGTAACGTTAGTAGTTTCAACACAAGCTTTATTGTGATTTGTTTACATATTCTGTAGGTAATAAATCGTAAATAAAGCAAAGATAAAACACTTGTAATGCCTTATTGATAGGTACGCAGCCTTACCAATGGAGACAGTGTAAACAGAGGCACAAAAAACGCAAAGCGCATTCAATTATTATAATTTTCAAAATTACTAATTATCGCATCAAGCGGCTCAAACAGAACCATCATGGATTAGTTCCTCGGATTAAATTACATACTCTTAGTGGCCAGACATTTGGTTGAACAGTGCATCGATTATTGTTCCGCTTTTAATCCAGCCGGGTTTCCAATATGTATTACATTGTCTACATTTAATTACACGCGGTATATGTTAATAAGCTCGTACAAATATTCAAGTAACAAATAAAAAAACTATTACTTCAATGATAATATATCATCATATAACTATTTCCTATTAATAGATAAGTTTTACAAGAAAATTTAAAAAAAGTACAGTGATGGCTGTAATCTCTCTTGCCACCAATAATTGACTTGTCGGGAGTATTTTGGAAAACACGGTTGGGAAAGAATCAAAACGTTTAATCTAAGAAGTTAAAAATAATTTTATTTTTCAATAGTCTTACGTAAATACGTAACAACCAAAGATGGAAGCATGTCTAGCTCGCCTGTCTGACCTATCTGACGCTCTTTTCTTGTGTAAACCATAGAAACAAAATAGTGCGTTATCTGATAATTAAAGTTAGTTTGAATGTTGGACAACTCAAGGTTAGAACAATGAACATGTTTTGGAGTCGTTCTAATTTAATTTGCATTCGCTGAGTTTGAAAGTAGTCCCGTATTAACAACACGCAGGAGTAGATTATTGCAAAATATTGTTTGAAATGGGATGGTCCGAGTCCTCTGCACGGATGAGTAGCATTTCAAGTTTAGAGCCATTAAAATTTATTTAATTGCAACGAACTAATTAATGTTGTAATAGCTGCTCCCAGCGCAATTCAACGAGCAGTTAAGCCTAGTTGTTATGTTAAATCATCGAAATCGCGTGTTTCATGTGGTACTCCAATTTTTTTTAAAATACACCTACTGAAAAATATCAAATTGTTTTAAATACGGCGAAATGCAGAGGGTTGTTTTTTGGACACTCTTTTTTTGGGTGTTTTTGATTACTAGATTTTAGCTATTTTAAACAGATTGGTGGTTAAAAATTACAACGGTGTCTGTTTCTCCCCTTGCATAAGCCCAATAGCTTCCACTTCGTTAAGTTGAAGTATTCTATAAGTATATTTCCTTTAAATATTCTTGCTTTTCTAAGATTTAGTAGCTTTTAACTAGAGATTTTAATAAACATTCAATCGTTCTTCTCAACAGAGATTTCAACCTATCAGTTGGTTCTGATCTCGTTAACAAATTATGTCTTGGCATCAGTAGCAAACTCGCTTTGTAATTTTCCTTAGATAATGCTAACATTTTTGAAAAATTTTTGATTTTATCTATTAAACTAAATTTCGCTACTTATTCCGCCAAAACTAAAGTGTGACTAAGTGCGGATGCAAGACCGAATACAAACGCAACGATAACGGCGATAAGAGATGTAGATCAAAATTAGCAATCATCAGTCATTCTAAAAATTTAATTTTTCCTCAAATATTTAAACGATAAACAACTCGGTTTCCTCTTTTCTGACTTTTCAAGCATCAAACAGTCAACAGATATCACCAAAATGCTCACAATGGATCCAGCGACAATAAATCCCCAGCTGGCAAGTACTCAAAAACGAAAACAAATTAAAATAAAAAATTTAAGAATATTGCAGGAACACCTCAAGTAATCACCACAAACAAATACAACCAACTGTTAGTTCACAGGAACTGTAAGCACATGGAAACCCTCGGACTGAACCCACCAAGAACCAATTGGGCATCATTTTGCAGTTCTATAGAACATCTTAATTTTAGATGATTTTACGCCCTGTGTCGTAAAAAACTTGATATCAAACCGTTGCACAACTAACGAGGGTACCTCTTATTCAAGGATCACGATACTAACTAAAGACTAGTGCAAAGTACGCTACGAGAGATTTCCCTTCAGGCATTCCTACTTAAAACACTCAGAAGTCGCGTACCCAGTGTCTAATTAACTTGTTAGACTGAGTAAGCTGCAAAATAATTAAAAAATTCAGCCTTTCAGAAAAAAATATGAATTTGTTATAACTATTAAACTTTAAAATCGTACATTCATCGTTCAACAACGTATAATAAATTTATAAAAACATTTATATTCTAACAAATAACATACTACAAAGAAATTATTCAAAAACTTTCCAGAATAATAAATCACCGTCATATCTAGCGGCATATATAATTTCAATATCAGTCCAGAACCGTCTGATTCGTTCTAGAACTGCGCGTTTAAATATAAGGTGGATCAGATGAGCATTTATGGCAGTCAAATGGGAAGTCATACAGGAAACAATAGTGGTGCAAATAAATTAGTGTTGTTATAGTTGATCGTTGCGTTAATAGTGTTATAATTTATAATTATTGTGCAGCAGTGTAAAGATGGTCAAAATTTGTTAAAATATCTACTACAATCAAGAAAATACCAAAACTATACACTTTCTTCTCAAGTAGTGTACAACAATCACAATTGCCATCGGCTTTAGTAAGATTGTGGTGCATTAAATATACAGCTTCAAGAGCCTTCCGGCTTACAAAGCTTTGAAAATGCTTTCAAAGAAGTAAACCTAATTATATAACTCGATGATTCGGTATTGTGGTGTGTAAATTACTTCGTGAGTTGATGGCCTATAATGGCATTTAACAAACGATGTCTATGACTTTAAAAACTCTGAAACACAGTGTCACACCGAAAAAAGACTTTATAACAATAAGTTTACGAAAAATGATTGAATAGAAAAAGCGACAAGCGATTTTATTGAAAATCAGCAGAACAAGTATTTTGTTCGCTGTGCAAATTCCACAAAGAAACGGCATTCCTAGAAACCAAGGGCTGTTGTGAATAAGAAAATAACCATGATAACTTTGAACACAGGCCTTTCAAAATGTATAAGTAGAAGTCGAGTTTCTCAAAGGGCGGATTGTAAAATAGAGTAGTACAAGGAAGAAACTATGTATTAGCAAAATATTTTCTTAAGAGCTGTTGAAGTTGTGAAGCTTTTAGCTGCCCATGGGCTGCCAGTTTATGGCAACAATTAGGCAATATTAGGCTCTGTAAGGAATGATAATTTTCTCGGCTGTGATTTCAAAATTCGATCCTTTTCTGAGCCGAACATATAGCAAAATTTTAAAATAAATAAATCTTCCTTCACACTTTTCAAGTACAACTGCTAATGCATTCATTATACAGTTAACAAACCGAGTTAAGGCAGAGACTGTCAAATAAATTGTAAATGTCAATATTGTTCCATAATTGTGGACTCAACCCCAGATCTGTCGCAAACAGACGAACTAGGTTATTGTGGTACATTATGTGATAGCTGGGAGAACTTTTGTTAAACTCTTATTGACGTTTATTCCTAACCGTGGCCATAAAGAGATGGAGAATGCCGTAATGTTAACCGTAGGTTTTCTAGGTCTTGATCTAAATAACTTTAGAGAACAGAGCTATAAAAATTCCAGCAGCACGTCTCGGTGCTACAAAAGTTTTTAAACTAGAACAAAAGAAGTAAACTCTCTGGTCATATATCTCTTGCTTAGGGCATTTTTGGCAACTAGTTGCAATAAGTCCTGTGTTCAATTTTTTTTCTTTGATACGACAAATATGACTTTTTATTTTTTCAACCAAAATATGGTATATCATGCAGTTTGCCTTAAAAGACACTCCTTAGTTCAAAAACCTTGTCGATAGCTGGATAGAGAGCTCGTGCTGATACTATTATACAAATATACATATATATATATCTAACACACCCATGCTAGTGATTAGACTACGGACGCAAATATAATATTAGAAAAACTTAAGAGTTTTGAAACGGTATGGTTCTAAAATTACAGAAGTTAGTAAAAGTCTTCGAGAAGAAATTACAGACATACCAAGGCTGATTATTCTATACAGCACTTTAGAAGTTTTTATAAACACTCTTCTAAAGGAAGATGTGTTTTTAAGCCTAGAAAACAAAGCAAAAAATATGTATGAGACTGATGGCTACAGAACAAACATTAGTTTTGGTGAAAATAAAGATGCAAAAAGCAATGTATACAGAAATACATAAAGATTTTGAATTTCAATGGGAAATCGGTACTGAAAAAATGGCATTTATGGAGAAGAAAAGAGATATAATCTCAAAACGAGAGAGTAACAATGCTGAGCTGATTGAACTAAACAAGCTAATACGAAAACATAAGAAAAACATAATACACAACCGATGTTAGAAATTGTCCAAGCGAATAAAGGATCAAAAGCAATTAAATCTAGGAAATAAGGCAATACTAAAAACAAAAAACAAAGACAGAATAACTATAACAAAGTGAAGTGAAATACTAAAAGAAATAACGTGTTACTATACAGAGCTTTATGACACTAAAATACAAGCAAATATAGCACAGTAAGAAGAAGACAGAAAGAGGAAAATACGAAACATCAGATCGAAGGCTACGCCAGAAGTAACTATAGCTAAAACATGGCAAGGCCTCAGGGCCAAATAACGTACTGGTTGAAATGCTAAAAGGGGGCAATAAATTAAAGTGTGAATTAGAAAAATTATAAAATAAATGAATAGAAGTTAATACAATTTTGAGAATGTGGTAAGTGACATAAGAAAGGAAATTATTTATAACCAGATAACTATGGGCCAATTAGTTGCAAACGTATAAACTTTTTACACATATAATTACGAAGCGTTTGACAAACAAACTAGAAGACTGCTGACCATGAGAATAGGTGGGTTTCAGGTGCAGGATACAACAAGTCCGACCATATACAAACATTAAGAACTTTGAAAGAGAAAAGTAACAAATATAACTTTGAATTATACATGGCTTTCATAAACTTGAAAAAGGCCTTAGATTCCACTGAAATATGGACTGTTTTAAATGCTTTGGTGAAATGTGAAATCGACAACAGATATATAAACATAATTGAAAACATTTGCACCAATGGAAGAATGTACATAAAGGTATACAACACACATCAAATTTCCATAAAGAGGGGACTGCGACAGAGATATACTATATCCCCAGAACTGTTTAGCTGTATTAGAAGGTACTTCTAGTTTCTTAAACACGAAAGGAATTAAAATTGATATACTTGTAGTAAGCAAGCAATAACCAACAAGAGCTACAAAATATAACTACAAAATATAACCACAGAATTAAATAATCGAGAAAAGAAATAACAAGGAGCTTAAAAGACTAAATTATATCTTCAAGTCTGATATTCCAAAGAAATGTGGCGTGCTCTAGGTCCTTGATTTACACGAGGGGGTCCGTGCGTGGTAAACTAAGACATCTTATACATTTGAACGAAAAGTAAAAAAAAGGCGGCTGACATGAAATTTGGTGTGCCGTGCCCTGAGCGCTTAATTTACACAAAGTGGTCCGTCAGGACCGTTCTCGCTCCTTGCCGAATGGCTGGACGGCCGCAGCTGTCATCGGGCCGCTGTATTGCCAAACGTAAAAAACGTGTCTGCCCGCTATTTGATTTCCTTCCGTGGAGCGGAGGTTTGCAGAAATAAACAGCCATTATAATGGACATAAATATAATCCCCCCTAAAAAATACGTATAATGCACGTAAGCCTTATGTAAACATTTGAAAGTTGCGCATGCTCAATTAGAGTAGCGGCAGGAATATCCTTCCAAGCATTTTGCATAATTATGTTGCCTTTGTACCTGTTATCCCTTTTATGATATAGGAACAGATGCATATTTACTAAATTAATTAATAGTTTCCTATCCGTTGGAAAATACCTTTTGGAGGTCAACCCCTAGTACATAGATAAAACACCAAACAAAAGTAACAATCGTTATCCAAGAAATTTCACAACTTAAGTGACGATGGGTCGGACATATAGTCAAACAAAGGACGAAAAAGAGACCAAACGTATATTAGATTGGAGACCTCGCGACACCAAAATAGGCTTTTGAAGACCTAGACTGGATGACGAGATGATATAAAGAAAATTGCCAAAAACAACGTGGATAAGAATAGCAGCAGATAAAAAGGAATGGAAGAAAATGGAGAAGGCCTACATTCAACAGTGGACAACAACATGATTATAGTAATAGTAACAGCAATGGAAAATCACTCAAATGGAAAATTACAGAATACAGCTGAGTGTCAGCTTGTAAAAGTTTGCTTTTGGTTTAGGCAAAATATTCATAAAGAAAATAAGAGTATCACACCAAAAACACAATTAAAATCATTTTTTCTCATTGTTGAGTGAATGTACATAAATATTGCATTAAAATATATGTATGTATCTAACGAAATCAAAAATCAAATAAATGTTTTGCCTAAATAATCAACTGATTGTAATTTTATGACAACGTCTCAAATATTCAAAAATTTAAGAAAAGGCAGATGAAAAATTGTCAGTCTAGGTCCGTTAATTAGCCCCTGCAGTTATCCGCTCATCTTAAGACGCGTTAAAAATTGTAGTTTATATTTGGTTCATTCACGTATTTCCAACATTTGATATGACCCCATTGGTACAAGACAGTATGGGTTTAAACTAAAAGCAGAACCTACTGCTTTTGGGGTTTTCTTTGTTGTGGATTGAATTTATTTCCTTGATGAGATATATAAATGCCGGCAAATTTTATTCATCGTGAAGTTTTTTCGTAGAATACTAACTAACCGACTACCCTTTGTTTTAGCCTTTACGTTCTAATCATAAAAAAGCATTTGCTTTTATACTACTTGCTGGATACGAACGTTTTATCTCAACGATTACATGGAAGCATCTTGTTTTATATTTTTATTACAACCTATTCTTGAACAATGTTGTTATTAGTGAAAGCTCTGGTTGTACTAATGTTGTCTTTTCCTTGTATACGAGTTTTACCAAATTTGGTTCTTATTGCTTGATTTAAGTAGCCTTTTATGGACCCAAATAATGTAAAATGTAAAATTATGTAGAAAAAATTAAGGATAAGTTTCATGTTTCAAATATACGTTAAGTAGATTAAAAATAACACACAGGAGAGCTTAACTCATATTAATAGTTGTACAACATTTGCTCTCAAGATTCGAAAATAGATTTGGTATTGTGGGGAGGATATCCTTTGTTTAATCAAAACTTTCTTTTCTAACAGCACGAGAAAGCTCGAAAACAGCAAACGAGTGCCGGTAGCACGGGAGAGTGCTCGTGACGGGGCAACTTCCTGTACAACGGGGGATTTCCGCAATCCGCCGATATTCATTATTTATCGACATCTCCGTTATCCTCCAATCGAAATGATAGCGTTAGATATATACACGCCCGTTATCTGCTACCCTGTTAGCTCGTTACCGTTTTCACGAGTGTCGCCGCGCGTTATAATTTTAATATTTCTGGGAGGCTCCGCCGCCAAGATTGACGAGCGCCGCACGCGCCCCGCGATTTTCACCTGCAGAAATCAAATCAAAGTTCGCGGAACTTCGCGCAGCCAAACCTAATATAAAGGGCCAACTTATTTAAAAATTCATAATTCTAAGGCTTCTGCTCAACAAGCCGAAGGGCCGCCCGGCGGCTGGCGCGGCGCGCGCCGGGCGGGGGTGCGGCCGCGATCGCGAGCCGCCGGAATATCATATCAGCTCGCGAAAACGCGAATTCCGGACAAGAAACCGTTCAAATTCCGGCTCTTCATTTATCTTCGCCTGCGCCGGAAAAATTCATTAATTTCTATTTTTGCCCGCTATAAATCTTGGAAAGTTTCATTTCTGATTTGATTTGATTCAGGGCGCGGGGTGCGCTCCAAATCCCCTTTCGGCATGTCGCGGCACGCTCCTCTAATAGGGCGGCGATCGCCGCCGCTCACCATCTGATAGCGGCGGCCAAACGCTGCCGGGGCGTCTCTAAACAATTTTTAATGGCCCTGCGCTGCAAACGCACGAATTCCGCCGGGCTGGAGTGTGTTTGCGCTTTGGGGATGGAGTCGCATAAGAAATACATCAATTTTTAATTAAAAGCTCCAAACTTTTCTGAAAAATTATTACTAATTCAAATATATACGTTTGTCGTTAGCTTCTCGTTCGATCCATATATTTCTTCTTTTTTCCTACAGGTACTGAAATCTACATCTTCACCCCACGCTGCGTCACTCATAGGCTTGTCTGCTTTCTACGCGATGATTCAACTTTCAACATCATAAGACGTATAGAGGTAAATATTTATGTTTTCCTTTAAGTAAAGATATATTCACTAATTTCCTTTTATTCGCAAAGCAGTGTTACTAAAACTATTATCTATTATTTTTAAAATGTAAGCAGTCAAACTATATATATATAAACACAACAGTGGTAAACATAAAAACAATAGATAAGATAAACAGTAGAATGGAGAGAAATGAGATATAATAATTAAAAACACTAATATCAACAAGTAAATTAACCAAATCTCCATTACGCAGAAAATGGGCTAAAGAGAGAAATCCCAAAAAATTTTTACTCGATTATATTCCAAAATTATTATTATATTTATTATATTTCAAAATTTTGGAAAAATACTCTGAATTTTTATCTGCAAAATGCTCCAAAAGAGTACTTGCAAGTCTTTATCGTTGTTAAATTTTTTACCTTAAAGGGTTTTTCAGTTTTGAAATTAGTAGTAGTCTTTAGGGGTTGGTTTTGAGCTTTAAGGCTGTAAGAACAGTTTGACTCAGCGTTATATAATAATTCCCTCCACTTACTATTGTGCTTTATTCCTTGAAATCAATAAGCAAAAATCCCTTTTAATCCTAAATGATGGTTGCCATGACCTTTTCCGTCAATTTGGCCACCTTTGCTTTTCTTGACTGTTTTTACTAAAGAATTATAGAACAAAATCATGGTTTCTGTCTTTTGTAACAATAAATTACAAAACTTTTCTTTGTCGTTGCGACAGAGGTTCAATGATTGTTCACAACACGTTGCTATTTTTGAAGTGATGATAAGAGTTGTAAAATCATAGAAAATCAGACGCAAACCATAACAGAAACCCTTAACTTTGCTGATAAGTCTTGTGGTATCTCACGCTCTCCAAAAACGACGTTTTCTTCCAAAAGCACATTAACTGACTGACTTGCAAATGATTTGTCTTCGATGCTTTCTCTGCCCAAATAAAATTCTTTTGCCCATTCCTTTACAGTGCAATGTGAAGGCGAAGGCTTGTTGTACACACCATGCAAGCATTGCTTAATATCAGTGGAAATAAGACCTTCTTTAGTGAAAAATTTGATAATGACTTGATACTCAACTTTTAACATTGTGCAAAATAGGCGGCTGTTGAAATTTTTACGAACGATTAATCAAAGATTAACAATATTTTAGTGAAGTATAGTCAGGCATTTGTTGCATAGAGAAAAAGCTAAACTTTTCGGGAAATTCTATTTTCTTTTGACTTTGGACTAGCTGTTGCAAAATAAAACTTTTGGCTGATGAATATATTTTATATTAAATCAACATCTATATCAAAATAAAGATTTTTCTTTGGAGTTGCTTTGTCTTCTCTCTTCAATTTCAAATTATATCTTTAGTAACTGAACAATGTTTTTCCTTTGATTGTTTTACCTTAGCACACAGTATAGGAAAAATTTCTTCTAAAAGTACATCTCATTAAATGTATTTTCAACAGTCCAGTGCTTTACCTTTATCTTTTATTGGCGGCAGTTGTGTTGATCTCCAAAATTGATCGGTTTACTCATAGTTCTCAGCTTTTGTAGGCTTCAAAAAAGCTGGACACATTAACCGCGATATTTAATACGCTCCGGGTACTTTTGATTTTTCATGAATAAAAAGTCTCAAAAGGAGCAGTAAACGATATGTATAGCGATTTTATTTTGTGGAAAATAAGTGACAAGGTACACAGGCGTTGATGCGTTCAGATCATTTTTGATTAACGAGTATATTTCACCTGCAATGTATACACACTCTATTAAATTATAATTAACTTTTCTCTAGTCGTAATGAGGTACTATTATTAAGCTATATTTTTGATAAAGGTTTTAAAAAGTATTTTAGGACTTCTTAAAGGAAGAACTCTTATTTTCTGCAATTGTCACCTTTTCCACCAAACAATGGTGTGTTTCAAAGAGTTAGATGTGTAACTAAAAGCATAGATAATCGAAAGTACACGCTATTTTATCTTTAAGAAACTTAATAGCAGTTGTCTTAATTTTGGACATCTAAAAGACAATATTTTGTCTGCAATTGTCTTAGAAATTTACAAAATGCAAAATATTGTGCTTAATTGAATACATATGTGATACTAACCGTTTCTAATGTGCTTTATTATTACAATGCAATGTTTTCTGCAGACTTTTAATTAATTAACTCCGACTCTGCATATGTTTTACTGCAAAAAATGAAATATCATTTGAAGCACATCTGGCAATTATGTATGATACGTGTCTCATTACTGACATTGGTAATCGGTCTCTTAAGTTTCGATTTAAGTGTTCGTCACATATTGATGCAACCTTAACACGCTCTTCAAAAAAGTTATGTGATGAAAACAGTTGTTTAGATGAGACTACAAGTAGTTTCTAGTCACTTTGAACTGTCGCTTTGTTGTAGATAGAAAGGACACGCCTTTAGACACTAAAAGCAAGATATACCACGGTCTTTAAAATGCATGACTCGGAGAAAACTGACGCAACTTGAAGAGGTTAGCGTTGATATAGTTCAAAATTGAAGCAGAAAATCCGGTACGAAACTGGATCGACGAGGACAAAAACTAAAAAAAATCGGAAAGGCTTTTCCTTTAAGGAAGAGCTTCCTACTCAAAATGTTTTTAAAAAATTCCGAATTAGAATGACTCAGTGCACCAATTAAAACTGCGGAATGGCCTAAGAATATATAAAAAGCAATGTTTAACACTACTGGAGAATTAAAAGCCAGAAAAGCTAATTAGTTGATTTCAATTAAGAAATTGGGAAACAGGTGGTAAAAATCAATAATGCAAATGTGGGACAAAATTGAGTCCGTTTTGTACCAACTCTTCAATGACTGCCGAAATGTATACCAAACAAGCATGTCAACAAAGCGACTTCTACGCATGATAAAAAAGCACAGTAGTAAAACAGTACTTGGCGTTATCACTGTAGATCTACAGGAGTGGAAATGTTGTAAGAACAATCCTAATTTTGCAATCAGAGATTTTAATCGCTTAATTTGACCTATTGAGCTTTAATAAAAACTAATCTCCATAAAAGTGTACGTTTTGCTAATTTCGAGAGACAGTTTTATACAGGTTGAAGAAAATGACTAGAAATGTTGATAAAACTGTTTAATGGAAAGCGTACAAAATTTTAAGAATTAACAAATAATATTTAACCTCTTCTTGCTGTAGAATTGTTAATAGAAACAGTACACTTAAACAAAGAATAAAAATTTACTTTGCTTGTCACTTTTTCAGCATAGTATAATGTAGATAAAACAATTTATCAAATAGTCTATAAATTTATCTAGAACACCATAATGGTATAAAGGTCGCATAATAAATGGAGATCCTAATAGCTTCTTGTTTGATGCATCTAAACCACTACCACTATTTTTTTCGTCTTTTCTAAAACAATGTGACTATGGTTATGTAAATTATTGGTATGCATCTATGACATTGGTACTGGATTGTGAGTAAACAACGTTAAAGTATTTTTACAAATACCATTTTTATTAGAACAACAAAGCATCAGGAAAATATAAAAAAATATGGGCAGTGTAAAATAATATAATAATACAAAAACTATTTAGTACAAATAAATGCAAAAAGATAGTTAAACACTAAAAACTAAAAGAGTATAAGTGAAATATGTAGCAAGTTAAAAAAAGACAAAGAAAATCTAAACTAAAAACAATGAATTGAAGAAAGTCAGAAGAAAAATTTAAAAACAAAGAACTAAAAACAAAACAATTAGAAATAAATGTAATTAAACCAAAATGAACTAAAAAAATACCTTCAATAAATACAAAGCGTAAAGCTTGGGACGTTCAAAAATAATTGACAATATTGTCCTTACTCTTTTATTGGGAAGAAGCAAGTCCATATTTGGTTAGAAATATTCCCCTTCAATGTCTATGCACTTTGGCAAAATTTCAGCAATTTTCATAATGTTGGAAATTATTTTTTGATCGTAGCTAGACATCGCTTATGAACAGCCTACTAAAGCTCTTTATTGGAGAAGAACTTTTTACCGCCCACTGCCTTTTTCACCGAGTAAAATAGAGAATAGTCGTTTGGTACACAACTCGATCCCTATCATAGATTCTTGGGATCAAAGCAGAACCGTAACTCGTCTTCTTAAAGAACGTTGTATAACTGCAACTTTACACGCTTTTACTTCATATAAACGGTATGAAAACTTATTGTGCGCAGACCTTTGACATCTACAAGTCCCCATGTGAGATATTTAATAATATCAAGTCGGAACACACGTTAGATAATGTGGGGCTTGCGCCCACTTGTAGGAATCCCCCTATCTTTATCTTCCTCAGCACAGTTTTTGCCGCTTTTAAACTCTGCTATTCAGCAAAATATTACTTGTGACTCCTATATCCATGCATTCTTACATACGATTACTAACCTGTAAGTATATCTCAAAGTCGCTCAAAGAAATCACACCACTTTACCCACAACACTCTCAGCATTAAACGAATGATTCACTACCTATTATATCATTTAATGGCGTCACATGACACTAGTATACCTTCACAATTGCACTGAACAAACTTTTCAGTTTGTGACACATCCCCTCTAAATGCATTTTATTATTATAAGTTAAATTTGCTATAGCTTTCCATACCTCCGGTTGTTGTATATTATTGCAAAATATCAGCGTTACTAAAACTTGCTTTATCCTGGTTTAGCATTTTGTTTACTGATATTACATTTTAAAACATATTACAATCAAATATATGCAAACAATCAATATTTACTTGTTCCCTAGTTCGAGCTTTAACGATAGCTTTCCTATTAGTCATAAATTGTTTCCTGCGCCTCAAAGGAGCCAACCCAAATTTTGCATTTACCTCGTCACACATCAACAAACAAAATTGCTGCACTTCGCCTACCTTGCGCCAGTGGACCGTGTGTGCCTCCACTAGCTTATGGTGGCCGAAATTCCATTACAATCAGAAAAAGCGGCTTGCCGCACCTTTATTTCAAAGGTCGTCGTCCACTGTTTCGACGTAAAGTCGCTTTCCATGTAAATTGGTTTAAAAATGTCGTTTGGCCGCGCAGGGCAACAAAAGTAAACATGCATAATTAATTTATGTAGGTGAACTGCTGAGAACGTTATTTCACTAATGAAAACGCGTTTTCTCAATGGGAGCGCGGCCAATTCCGGCTAGAATGTTTCGTTTCCATTATTTATTTTTAGGTATGAGCAATTATTATGTCCTGCGCGTTGCGCCGCAGACACTATGGATTGTTCGGTATTTAAGCAGGGACTTCTGTTAATAGAAAAGGACTATAGTTAACTGACAGTTATAATCTTGTTGTAGTGTCCTGAAATTCTAACTGATTATTGCTTAAACGATTGCATTAAAATATTTGTTATATTGCAAACAATCAATTTGTGGAAGATCATGTCATCTAGATGTTGTTCTCCGCATATAATGAAACAATAAGCATCATTAGCATATACCTTTGGTCTACAGGGGTCAAACCGCGCTTTTGGGTTTTTGGTTTCTTCCCGCTTTCAGATCAATTTTTCAGGGAAAATTTTTGAGATCACTTTAATTCGTTAATATTGACGGTAGCCCCATCCCGATCAAAACAAGTGTCGTTGCTGTGGTTATCAGAAATGTCAAGTTTTGTTTGAAATCAGCGGTAACTGTCCCACCTTTCCTATTTTCAAGAAAATATCGCTCGATATTGCCAGATGCAGGTCATATTGGCACTTTGGGACTGTGTAACGGTTCCTGATGCTTCTCTCGAGGGTTGTTTAGAAACCAATACTGACAACGCTCAGAGTACGCGTTACCATACAAATGAAAATGCGCAGCGCCACTAAACAGAGCATTATTGAAATTTGCACTATAGGAACAAGGTTTTCATTTTTCAAGCCGTGAACCTGCTGAAACTTATAAGAATGCTGATTGACGTAGATGGTGCGCAATATCTGTCCAGATGCTCTTGATGTTTTTTTGGAGGTTCGTCTATTATATTTATAGTAGTTCCTTCTGCTTAAAATTTTTGAATCCAAGGCTTAATTAAATTTGGAAATGGACCTTAATCAAGGCCGTCGATCTCATAAAGTCCTTGTGCTTACAAAGCATGCTGTTATGATCCCAACAGCAACAGTTTGTTAAACATTCGACTAGCAAAACGCAAGTTACTCCAGGACACTCGCTGCTATATAAATATTAATGTGTTCAAGTGTTATTATCATGGACATATACATCATAATATATTTTTTTAATACTATCTAGTTATTGTCGTATAAAGGTCATTACAAGTAATACATAACTTTATTTCTTTAATTACTTATGTGCACATGCATGGATGATAACATTCTTAATTTTAAAGGTTTATTATGTTCTTCAATTGGACTTTGTTGAGTCTGGTATCTTCTTCTTTTATAACACTTCCAGTGCCACGTTCTTTTACAATTTCCTTTATTTCCCCCTTTTATACTATATTTTTATTTGGTGTAACCTAGATGATCTTATAATATTCACATCTGTTGTGTACCCCCATCTATTACGTCAATAGTAAATTGTAAGTTTCAATCCTATTTTAGATTGAAAATCTTTAAAGTTTATTATATCTATATTAGTATTATGTCCCCAATATAACATTGAAAACACAACATAACGTTGTACAGGGTTATATCCAGAAGTAGTAGGACTGTTTTTTTCCGCGCGCGCGGAGCGATGGAGGGGTCTGCAAGGCCGGATGTTATGGAGGGGAGCCTTGAGAACAGGTTTCGACCTGCGGCAGTCGCCTGCGTGCGTTAGTTGAGTGTGGACCACTGTTTTAGTGACCTCCTATTGTGACGCCTCGTCGTCAGTTGCGATGGAGCGAAATTTGGAGCAGCGGTACGCCATCAAGTTTTGCTACAAACTTGGAAAATCAGCTACCGAAATTTCCTCGATATTTGAGTGGCACAAGTTGTTTCGGGAGGGGAGGAAGCTCGTCGAGGACGACCAACGCGCCGGACGTCCGTCAACCTCGCGAACGGACGACAATGTGCGGAAAGTTAAGCAACTTTTGAACTGTGACCGACGGTTGGGCATTAAATTAATTAGTGATAATTAATTACTGAACCTTTCGTACGAGACAGTTCAACGCATCATCACAGAGGATTTGTCGATGAGAAAAGTGTGCGCGAAAATGGTGCCGAAAGTGTTGAGTGACGAGCAAAAATAACTGCGTGTTGAGATTTCCCACGTTGCCTCACCGCCCCTTCAGCCCTGATATGGCACCGCCGGACTTCTTCCTGTTCCCCCGGATCAAGAGGCAGCTCAAGGGGCATCGTTTCGACTCGGTGGAAGCAGTCCAAGCGGCAACGACGAGGACGCTGAACAACAGCCCGGAGGACGACTTTCAGAAGCCCTTCGCGACCTGGAAGGCTCGCTACCAGAAGTATGCGGATGCCCAAGGGGACTATTTTGAATAGTATTAAGTCGATGTACCAAAATGTTCAATAATTTTTTTTTTAATCAGTCCTACTACTTTTGGATACCACCCTGTATTACACTTTAAGTACGTAAAAGTTGTAAACAATACGTTAAAGCATCTTTAACCTTACAAGTTTTAATATTTACTTTTATTGTAGCATTACTTAGCTCTTTCCTTCCTCAAATAAGACTATTGATAGGTTTCAAGATAACATACAAATAGATAAATAGGTTTAGCTATAGTCATCTAAAAAAGTTCTAGTTATTCTTCATATATAGTTATTAATAATAAGAAATTCTCATATATCCTTCAAATCAATTTCAAAGTTTAAGCTTTCAGCTTTAGAAGATTATAGTTGCACAAGGAAAACTATTAACAACACATTTGGTATGGATAAAACTTTGTTTAAAATTCAAGTTTCCAACCAAAGCATAACATGGCTAAATAGGTTAGAAATCCCTCATTTATCAAACTCGGAGTTAATCTGAAATCGGGAGCCTAATGACAGAATATTGCGATCTTAATATAGTGCCCGCACTCCTGACCTGACCCACGGTATAATGGCGCGACGCTAATAATTCTGGGACTAATCGGCAATACCCCGACGTTTGCGAACGGCACATTCGCATCTGCCACTCTATCAGCTCCCGTGAATAACACATTGTAGGCACGTTTCCGTTTATTATTTCGGAATTTAACGCTTGCTGAGTGCTTCGCTCGCATTATACTTTTGTTGCGGAAAGGGCTCGGGTGAAAATTCAGCTGCACGAATGCAGCGGCGTGACGTGTCGAGCGCGAGTGAATTGCCGCCAAATGCTGGGCATGCACTGCTACGCCCGATTTGTTTTTATGCCGTTGCTTTATTAACGCTGTAATAAAATTGCCGTTGTAATTAATGCATTTGCTTTGCAATTCACTCTGGGCAGCAACCAGTTAGTTGGATTGGGTATATCATATATCACGGACAGCTGTAAAAAGCGGCCAGTTGTAATTTGAGGTACAAATACTTAAAAATGCTGCACTTTTGGTATTCTATTTTGATTTTAATTGGAGCAAACTTGCTAAATTTCAATATAAATATACGTCGATTTCCAAATTAAAATAGCAGCCTAGCAAAATATATTTAAAATAAAAATAAGTAAAAACAGGATAATCACAATGATAATGAACAAAGTGATGTATATCACATGCATATTTAACAGTTAATACAACATTAGTATCATTACACAGGACGAAGAACTCTACGCCCTTTTCCGCTTTGCTTTTAATACTATTATATAATAATGAACTAGTACCTCAATCTCTCTCAAAAGCTTTATTCTACGGTCGATTTCTGAACATAGGCTTCTCTCATATCCGTCCCCTCTGCTTCTTTCTATTATGCGCTTGTCTCGTCTAGTTAAATCCCGATGTTAATTTTGGGTCGTCCTTGGACGTCCTCGTCTCGAATGAAGTAAAATATTGGTCCATCTTTTGTCTTCGTATCTGGCCGTCATACTTCTATGTTAGCGTGGCAATTGTTTCAATTACAAACATAATATTATATATAATAATATTTTAACGACCATAGATTACTAACGCGTAAGACTAGAAATAAAACATCGCTTAAGACCCATTCAAATCCTTAAAAAAACACACTTGCATCAACTTAAGGAAGTTAAAAATCAACGGTGACAGATATAGAGAAGAAGTACGACAAAATTTAAAGAAAACGAAAATAAAATAAAATCCAGAGATTTTAGCAAAAAAACATAACAAGTTCATTACTCGCAAAATAGCAAAAAGGGAAAATACTGAAATAGAAATTTTAAGCGGAAGACCGAAAAATAAGATAAAATTAAGAAACAAACTGTCCATGGAACATCAGATAGAAGAATTAAGAATGATCTCAAAAGAAACAAGACAACTCATTAGATAAGACCTACAAAAATACCATAAAACAGAAAAAATAATGAAACAAAATAAAAACGTAAAATGCTTTACAAAATCTGAAAGTAAAAATAAATTATCAACTTAAGAAACAAAGGCGGGGAAGAGACAAGAGATAGACAAAAAATAGTAGAAATTATAAAAAACTTCTATAAAAATATGTATACATCGCAACTCAACGAAGACGTACTCTAGGTCTTCGTTGAGTTGCGACACACCAGTAAAAAAATATTAATATAGGGTCAGAAGACATAAGAAATATTGATTAAGAAGAACTAAAATTTACACTGAAAGCTGTGAAGAATAACAAAGCACCGAGAGATGACAATATAACAACAGAAATGCTAAAAGAGGGAGGAGGAGAAATTGTGCAAAAACTATATAAACAATTCAACGAATGTTTAAAATAGGGGAAAATACCAAAATCACGGAACCACGCGATTGTAGTCCTCATATATAAAAAAGAAGATAGAACAAATCTAGAGAATTACAGACCCATTAGTCTGCTATCTCAAATCTATAAATTTCTTATAAAAATACTCACGAACAGACTTGCAAGCAAATTATATAAATCAACATATAGAACAAGCCGCATTCAGAAAAAATTACATTACATGCGATGACCTCCTTTCAATGAGACTACTTACTGAAAAAACAACAGAATATAACCTTAATATCTGTTTTGCTTTTGTAGACCTATACAAAACATTTGGCTTTATAGAACATTGGATAACAACAAATAGCTTAAAAATATATGTTTTATTACCTGGATGTATCTGTAGTCTATACCACATGTACATCTAGGTAATAAAACATATATATATATATAACAAAGCAACACCAGTAGCTAAACTACACCAAAACACAAACAAATTTAAGATTGGAAAACCGATCAGACAGGGCGACACAATATCGCCCAAACCATTCAACGCAGTTGACATGTACAATGCCAAAATAAAGGGTGTATTAATAAACGACAAAACCATCTACAATTTGTTAATGATCTAGTCCTTATTAAAGGAGATCCTGAAGAACTACGACGAATGCTAGAACTAGACAAAAAAGTGAATAAATAAAATAGGACCACAAATTAACTTAAACAAAACAAAGGTGATGCGCAGAACAGACCCTTAGATAACCATTAAAAACAGCTACATTGAAAACGTCGACAGCTACATATATTTAGGGTATAAACCAAAGCTAAAAAAAGAAAACTAGACTACTGAAACATATCGTAGAAGAAGACTAGCATGGGCGGCATTTGGGAAACTAGAGCCTGTCCTTAGAAACAAGAACATCCCTCTGAAACTCAGAACACGGCTATTTGAAAGCTATGGAAAGACAGTTGCTGGGTATGTCTCTTAAAGACAGAAAAACCAATATATGGATTCAAAATACTATGAAAGTGAAATAAACTAGTGTATATTACATAAAATCTCTTTTTTAAGTACCTGTTTAAATCTGTTTAAGAACAACTGAGTAATTAAAAGTACAATACCAAAGAAATTTCCAATATAATTAATTGATTAAGGAAAAAGAACTATAAAGAGAACAGTTAAGAAATTTAATAAATAAAACACCAACGCTTAAAATAAATATGGCACATTAAAGAAAATGTGTGGGTTTCTACTTGCAAAGTCTAACACAGATAGAGAAACGGACTATCCACTTGGGAAAGCCACCAAAAAATTAAAAGGCTACTAACTTCCAATAAGCTGAGATAGTCGTCCTTTAGCTAAGAAAAATAAATAAAAAACTGGAATTTTTGCTAATCTTCTGTAAGAAACCTTGCAGCTTAATCAGATGGAAAGTCCAAACCACCCTTGATCTTTTAGAAAATCGTCTCTCGAAAGAAATTACTCCGGTTACTCTGAAGGAAGTATCGATGGAATTTAAAACCAATTCAAGGCCAATACATGATAAGCTGCAAGATTGGCATTAAATTTTAAGTCATCGGTGCTAAAGAAGAAAACAAAAACGGAAACCTTCTCAAAATGTCACATATTAAGACTTATATCACTGCTATCGATCATCTGAATTTTTTTTAAGGAACTGCTTCTTAAAAGGCAAGAATTATAACAGAGAATAAAAAAATTATTCCTTTGCTATCCTCGACGCAGCTCAAGCGTTCAACAAAGTTTGACCTGTATAGAATATTCTTGCGAAACAATATGTTGCAACTTTAACCTCGTATTTTGTATTAAACAAAAAGATAAATATTCATAGCTTGCGATAAGTTTATTACCTAAATTAATAAGTGGAATATTAAATTCAACTGGTTTAAATTCAGTTGCCAAATTTATCAACAAAAATAGTTTACTATTATTTGGTAACGGTGACACTACTGTCCCATTTGAAAACTTAGACAAACAAGAAGAGGATTGAACTGGATATTAAATATTAGCTTATGCACAGCAATTTTAAGTCCCCAGTGTAATACAAAAGTCTTATCTATATCAGGTTTTAAAATGCATCAGGCTATATGGTATACAACTCTAGGCCTGTACCACTGAGTCTAATATTATCAGGATGTTCCTCCTGACCTTCTTGCTTTTTTTGTGAAGAAGGAGATTATAAGTTTTTCAGAGAACCATAAAACTAGACTTTATTAGCATGTGAATGTGAAAGCTCTTCGATTCTTGATCAGTCAAAGCCTCATCCACAGATTGAAGAAAACCAAGCCTTTGTTCAAAATATATCACAAACTAGATTTAATAACTTAAATAATCCACGAGTGTTATAATAATAAAAAAAATTCTTCCTTTCTTCCTTCACAGGATGTTCGACAATAGATATTTTGTAAATACTTTAACTCAGTCTAGATCAGGGGGTTTCAATAGAAAGCCTGCGAGTTCTTAAGAAGTCTGGGGAAAGCATGTAGGAATTTAAGATTTTGGTCACTAATGAAGATTATAAAAATTTTTATGTTATTTAATTATGCATTTTTAAGAAATATTTTGTTATTATTTAAAGCATACAACACATCACTTACTACTTGACTTATCAATGAACAATTTTATCCCATTTTATGACTGTTTCTTAGTCTGATCTATGATTCTTTATTTTTTTTAATTTTTAGCCTTCCTATTTCAAATCTCTGTACTAAGTTTTTTAAATTGTTTCCTATCGCCTTAATCTATCTTTTCCTGGCCCGCCTTCTGCATTTTAGCCCTATGGTTTCTTTTTTAAGATATATTTACGGCTCGTGGCCTTTTAATACGACAAGTGTGTACTATCCAGTCTATTCGTCTGGGTCTGATTTTACTAGTTAGGTTGGATTGTGGTTCTCCTCATTTTTCAAATATCATGTTTCTGTCGCATATATTGCTATCGGAATATTACCGTTTTGCACCCCTTTAACTTGGAATTTGCAGACAGTACTGTTGGTTGTAATATTCAATGCATCGTATAACAGGGTTTTTCCGATTCTAACCTTCGATTCACATCTTCATTTTTCCAAGACCGCTACGAAATCTACAAGGTGAGTAAAGAGTAACTAGGCATTAAAAATTTAGAACAAAGTCCGTATTTCTAGTGAAAATTTATTGACGCAAATTGTAGATACCTTTTATTATATAGGAAAACGAAAGTAATTTTTTTTTATTTCAACTGGTAGCATCAACTAGCTCCCTCAAATCTCCAGGGATGGAATGCACAATCTTCTGAAGGAAGTCGTTTGGGACATTGTTGGAAAGCTACTAAATTTGTACCTCCAAGTTCTCTAGTGTGCGAAGCTTTATCCTGCACACCCTCTCTTTTGCGTAGCCTCATAGCTATAAATCACATAGAGTGAGATCTGGACTTCTTGAGAGACGCTGATGAGGTCCGTGTCATCCCAGCCAATGCTCTGGAAAATGTTGATCTAACCATGTCCGCATAATAAGAGCATAATGGGATGGTATACCATCCACAAAAAAAATTAGGTGGCTAATGTTATCTAAACCAGATTGCGTAGCCAACACATCATCTTCAAGCAACGAAATGTAGAGATCTACACACAAGATATAAATCGGCCCCACGGCCACTTTTGGTCAAATTTGCATCTTTTCAACTGTCATTTTGGAATCACCATTATGTGACGCACAATAATGGCAGATAGGAGTTCAATCTTCATGCCAACCTAGAATTAACTTCCCCTGCACCGTTCTGCAATCACAGTCTTCAGGTTTTAACTCCTGCACGTAATGGAGTTTCCGCGGATGGAAATTCAAAGCAACACCATATTGCATGTATTGTTAGTTTACTTTCACTAGCTGCCCGACATGATGATATTTGCGACTTGCTGATAAACATTTCCTATTCTGTTGCCAGGTTTTTCTGGGATGTGGATGAGCGACCACTTCTTGCATCGTTCAGTGAGCTTGTGGTCAGTAGCTTTTCCTGACACTTTTTTATTGTCTCCGGGCCGAATATTCCATTTGTCCCTTTTACTGTAGCCACAAGAACAACTGAATTCCACACTTTATAGCGTACTCGCATCTGAACAGTTAAGTGGTTAGACATCTTTGTTTACGTTACATGGACTGCCCTCGTGACCGATGCCTATAGACATATGTCCTGTATACTATCTCTTTATAGACTGTTTTTATTATGTCTCCAGTGATACTACAAGTTCTATGGCCAATTTTTAATGCCTAGTTACTTTTCGCTCACCCTGCATATTGCGAGTATAAATTATATTGGAAAAGCTTTTCAGCACAAGAAACTTAAGTCCAATTGTTCTTTGTTTAATTGGTAAGACTTAACTTTCTTTAATGCGACGACAAAGATAGAAATAAGTTTATTACATTGACGTTACATAACTTAATACAGAGCATTGTCAGAATTTGCACGTTTTCTCCCTATGATTTTAGATGTACGGTTTTACACAAAGATATGTCATTTATTCACATTAGTCTTTTTAGAAGATAGATTTATTTTTTCCGTGCTTATTTAAAATATACACACTCTGTTGTCTCCTTTTACGTCACGTCTTAACTAAGATACTTCATCTCTGCATTCTTCGTTTATTTATTTATTTTTGTAACATTTATAATATCAAATAGTTTTGTAAATCTATCAGTAATTCACAAGAATAGATGTTTCTGTTTTTTCGTTTTTCTATTACATCATCGACTTTGTTTATACTTTTTTTAGTGTTATATTTTAGGAAATAAAAGGCTGTCGGTACTTTTCTGAAGACGTTTTACTTCTAGTTACGCATTTTTTCTTTGGTCTGCCTATTCCTTTCTAGTTATTTTCAAATATGTTAATCGAATCATTTTGTAAGATCACATTTTTAAGATAATTTGAGTTTTCTATAGTTTTGCTTGTATTATAGTTACTAAGGGTATGAAAAACGGTGGTATTACAGAATCTTTAACTAACCAAGATAAGTTGATTTTTACACTTTATCTGTAACTTTTGACGTATTTTAGATGTATAGCCATCCAGGTGACAGTTTGGCAATACCAGTTATGCTAATTTACATCTTTCTTGGTTATTTTGATGTAAATCAAAACTAACTACTAGATTGTTGTCCTTACTTTGTTCAAGTTTAGCATTTATTTCCCCTATTGACTTTTTTATTTCTTCCTCGACTTTAAACATACATTTTTTATGCTGAAATGTCAAAGAAAGAAAGGACGTAATAATACAAAACATAAAGGAACGGTTTAACCTTTAGACTTTTAACAATTAGAACGAGAACATGGTCACATTACTTTTCAAAAAAATGGAAGGGAGATTAATTGGTCCAACTTCCTGTTCTAACAAATTCATGAACTTTTTATGGGGGTAATACCCAACTGAATAACATCTAAAATGGATGCTTACCAAGCTACAGAATAAGCCGGATCCCGCAAAAGATATAGTACCTACTAACGATGCAAGTATTAATCAAGAAAGCAAATGAAAATCATCTAAACCTGCGTCTTGCCCTCATCGGTTATGATAAAGTTTTTGATAGCGCGGAACTGCTCTGAACAATTATCGAATCGTTCGTCTTACAACACACCTATACACAATACACATAAAAAATGATTATAACTGTACAATCTGGTAGAGAAACCGGAAACCTATATCATTAAGAAGCAACTGGCAAGGCGATATCATCTCCCCAAAGTTTTTACACTAGCAGTGGAAGATATGTTCAGTCTCACAAAGAAATAAATATAAATGAAAAATAGTTAACCTCTCTAAAATAAACAGATGGCATCATACTTATCGCATCAAACTTCGAAGTACTGAAAGACGTGATGACACAGCTGTCGGAAGTCTCAGAAAAAATAGGCCTTAAAATTAATGTGTCTAAAAATCTAAGAAAAGAAAGCAAATAAATATATCTATCTTCGACGACTACTCAGAAGAAATAAAGAAACCCAAATGGTCGAAATCACAAGAAGAATTAGATTAGACTATTGGCCCAATGTGTTCTTTCGGTTCTGAGGTACGGCTTAGAAACTTGGATCAAACATAAACAAAATAGCAAAAATATAAAGATCCATGGAAAGAATAATGATAAGTGTGGAACTTTCAGGTAAAAAACAAATATCCAGATCAGAAGAACAAAATCAACAGATGCAAGAGAAAAGCTAGCGAGGATGAAACGGAACTTCGCAGAATATGATACCAAAGAACTAGACCAAAGATGGAATACAGAGATACAATAAGGATGCCGTGATTAGGAAAAGGACCAAGGGTGATCATAGATGACATGGTGCGATGATCTAAAAAGAGAAGTATAGGACATAGACAGAAAAACTTGAGAAAAGCCTCGATCCAAAATTAGATAATGTAAAGACTAAAGAAGAAAAATGTGCTTTTTATAGTGCTTCCTATTTTATTATATTCGAATTTGATATATGTCTATCCTAAAATATATGACTATTTGATATTTATATTATATTTCGTAAAATTCTACATAAATAAAATTAAAAAGTGTAATTTATATTAAATTAACCACTAAAAAGCGTTCTAAAGTCTTTCTCTTTTTCTGTTGTTTTAAATGTTTCATTCGGTTTCTCTTTCATAGTGCGATGTGTTATAGTGAAACTTATATTTAGATTTCTGCAACTCTAACCATAAGAACGTCATACCAAGTAGAAATTATATCGTCCCTACATGTAATATACACAACAAAATAGAGTCAAAGCTCCGAAATTTGGTTTGCGACTTCCCCAATTTCCCGGATTGCAACTTCCCGGTTGGCGTGCTCCAATTATTTGTCCGCACTTTTCGACGTTAATATGTGGGGGCGCGCCATAATTAGGATCCATGCGAATGGATGGGACAGTAAGAGATGAATATCAATTTGATGCCGCGCTATTGGCGCCGGAACGGCACCACCTGGTGTTCATCCGGAACTGCTCGCGTTACCTAACTCAATTACGAGCCTTCCTGCCGAGAAACGTCATTACACAGTCTCGTCGCCCGTCCTCCAGCTCTGCGGGACCGCTCCACTGGCTTTGCGCCCTGTCCGACTCGATAAATTACAATTACAGATTGCATTACAACGCCCCGTAAGCTGCCACGGTTCGCCTTTTATTCGTCTGCGCGTCCGCCCGCCGTAACCAAATTACGGACCGGATTTTTCTTTCCCGGCCGCCCGCCGGCCGGCGGGGCCGCCGTAAATTGAGAATCATAAAAACAACTCGGCAATCAATATTTCCACTAAAGTGCAATCAAGTTAGCCCTCGCGAAAGAATGACGAGGGTTCGACAAGAAGTTTATATATGGGCGGGAGGAGTAAAAGGAGCGAAGAGCAGCAATATCCAGTGGAGGTTCGAAGGTGCGTGGCTCATGGCGTGTCCATCACAAAGCCGAGAAGCTATCACCAGCCCCAGACGCCTTATCGCCATCTGTCAACACTCAATCGATACACTACACCACATTACGTCGCCTCCTGTGTTGCTGCTCGCTTCTGCGTTGGCGGCTGCTATAATTTCACCAATATATGGCCGTGCTACAGATTTAGACGCCCATTTTGTCGAAGAAATACATTACGGCGCGGCCCACAAATCGCGCGTTGGCGTCTCCTAATGACTCGCTAAAACAATATTACAATTTTATTTTATGCTCGTCTTGAACAAAGTCGCAAACTATGGTCGTGCCGTAAATATCGCCCCAAGTGTCTATCCAGCTCCGACTTCTTTTTTATCGTTGGTGCTACTATTTATTTCGTCATGACTTTATTACCTGCTAGTATATTTGAAATTTACTGTCAAAGGGTCGTGCCTGAAAATATTTGTAAACTCTTCTAATACAGGGTGTCACACGGGGTGTTTTATACTGTGCTAAGGTTTTTGAAACATTTTTAGTAAAAAAGTTGCAATAAATATGGATCGCATTCTCAACCGTTTTTGAGATATTGGTGAAGCAAGATAGGGATCTGTGGGGGTGCCTACTCGTTCCAGCTCTTCCTTCTTCCTCGCGACCGGTCATTATTTTACCTAATACTATGGTTACCAAGGATGTTGACGTTTGATTTTTATTATCAAAACGTTGTCTCTTACCGATGAAAATGCTTCATCTTTATCTCAAAAATGGTTGAGAATCCGATCCATATTTATTTCGACTCTTTTGTTTAAAATGTTTCAAAGAACCTATACACAAAGACTTGGAACACCCTCGTGGGACACCCTATATAAATATACTCATTTTAATAACTTTAATAATTTTCTTAACTACTGCTCAATACAAACAAATTTAAACGTTTGAATGATATCATCTTGATTCTTTAAAACTTTTTAACCATTTGCGTTTTCTGTCCTTAAAAATCTGTAATTTTAATTTGTTTGCTGATCCTGTTTTGAATTTTTGGCTTCTTTCAGCTAATGTGTCTACATTCAAAAAAAAATTCTAGATTGTTAGCTAAACTTAGATCTTCCCGTATTTTTTTAATCTTCATCGCTCTTGTTCTCTTTTTAATCGACTTTATGTACAACTTCTGATCTGATGTTCATTTATTTCCACTGACCACGGCAAAATCTTTTTCCAACGTGTATTTAACGTTGATGTTTTTATTGCTTTTAACTATAATGATATGATTTTGATACAGCCTCTCTAGTCGTATACTTCATAGAAGTGTCGTGATCTCATGGTTGTAGTTCAGGTTGTAGTTTGGACAATATCCCTCTATTTGTCTCTGTCTGAGGCATTTATAATATTTTTTTGAAAAGGTGTACCGGTGAATTCCTAGCCTTAATCGATCCAGCATTTTGGGGAACGTCCTCGTTGGCATTTCTCTTCTATTCTCCTCTGAACAACCAGTTTTTCTAGGTTGTCGTTCTTCCTTCTGGTGACGTGTCTAATGTATTTCAAAATTGTTGTTTTACTGCACTTGACAATTTTTCCTACATTTCCAGTTCTTCTAATATGGACACATTGGTTCTATATGCTGTCCAGGGTATCCTCAGGAGTCTTCGCCAGACCCACATTTCAAAGGCATCTAGCTTATTAGTATCTGTGCCCCTCAAGGTCCATGCTTTTGCTCCGTATATGGCAATGGGAAACACTTGTGTTCTGACTAGTCTGCATTTTGTTGTCTTCCTGATGTGACGATCTTTCAAAATTTTGGTTAATTTAGCCACAGCTGCTTTGGCAAGCGCTATTATCCTTTTTATGTACGTTGACGAGTATAGGAACCTAGAGAAACTATTTCGTTGGAATTTTCTACATCTCGGAAGTTAGGTTAAATTTCTGTTTTATTGATGTGGTCTATTACCATAAGTTTTGGTTTTTGTCGATATGAGTTTTACGCGGAAGCGCAAGCTTTTCTACTCAACCTTTTTGATAAGCTCTGGCATCTCCTTTTTTTTGTGATAAGTGTAGTGTCGTCCGCGCAGCAAATATTGTTTATTGTTTTGCCGCCAGTAACCATTCCACCTTCCCAACCACCCAGAGTTTTTCTTGTTATGTATTCTCCATAAATGTTGAATAACAAGAGCGATGAGACACAACCTTGGCGAACATCACGTTGTATATTAAAGGGTTTAGAGATCTTGTTATCAATTTTGATTATTTCTGTGCTATAATTGTCTTGGTAGTATGACGAGGTGTTGAGATGTTCCCATGTCCAATAGCACTCCCCAGGATTGTGCCCAATTCACGCAATCAAAGGCGTTACTATAGTTGAAAAACCATAGATGCGTAGGTTTTTCAAACTCTCTTGTCTTCTCAGTGATTTGCCTACGTTCATAATCTGTTCTTTGATGGTCTTCCCATTTGTGAATCCAGCTTATTCTTCTGGAATTTGCTAATCTAAGACGTTTTTGAGTGCGGTTTAATAGAATTCTGAGCATAACATTGCTTGGAAGGAAAATCAGTGCGATGATTATGTAGTTATTACATTTTTGCTTGACCCCTTTTTATGCAGTGGAATAAAAGTGGATGAACTCCAATCTCTTGGCCACTGACTTGTTTTTCAGATCTGATTACAAATTTTCCATAAGAAGCCAACGCCTCTTGGAATAAGTTGCTCTAGCATTTCTGCACCCACATTATCTTCACTTGTGCTTTTATGGTTTTTTAAATAACGGATAACTTGCTCAACTTCTTCTCTTAATATATCAGGTTCCTATTCGATTTCGATGCTGCAAGGAAAGTGTGCTGATTCTTGGTCGATTGGTTCGTTTGTGTATAAGTTTTTACAGTATTTTCGCCATACCTTCACTACGTCATCTATCTCAGTAACGACTTTGATGAGCTGAACATGCTTTGTATGTGACGATTTTTGTCACGTCTTCATAATAGTTGTATTTTTCGTTTCAGACTTCTATATTCGATTCTCCGCTCTTCTGAGTTCATGCCTGTTTGAAAGTCTTCCTTTCTTTTGCTATGCTTAAAGTTTTGTCGGTCATCCATTGTTTGTTTTTTGTTCTGTTGTAACACTTGTTCTTTGGTAGTTAATAAAATTGTTTTAAGTCTTGTCACATTTCTTCTAAGCTCGTCTGACTTAAGTCATCCGAATTGATTAACTTTTGCTCCAGTTTTTGTTTTCAGGTCTTAAAGAGAAAGTTTATTTCTATTTTCTTTGTTTTTATATCCATTCTGACTTTAGCTAACAAGAGTTTATGATCACTTCCACATTTGATTTCGGGGAGAGTTTTTACATTATTGACGCTTGATTTCCATATGGCAAATACGAGGAAGAATTCTATTTGAGTCTCCAGGAGAGTCCACGTGTAGCGCGTTTTGGATGTTGAGGAAATAGACTATTTATGATCGCTAAATTATTTCCTATGCAGAACTCTACGAGTTTTTCATCGAAATCATTCCTCATGCCTAGACTGACCCTTCCGACCAATAGCCTTATTTGTTCGTCTTCTTGTGCTTGTCCAATTTTTGGGTTAAAATCGCCTTGTATGCACGTTATTTTTTATTGGGTATTTCTCTAATAGTTTTTTCTAATTGGCAGAAGAATTTAGAAATTTCATCTTCACTGCTGGATGCTGTTGGTCGGTATATTAGAATTACGTGTAAGTTACATAGTTTAGCAGTAATCTTTATGGGGAATATTCTGGAATTGATAGAGTTGTAGTCCAATACACTTTGTTATATTTATTTTGGAATGATTGTCTTTTCTTGTATCGAGTTTGTCTAATTTCCAGAGAAATACATGGAGTCGTTTTGGTGTTAAAATGACCGTTCAATGCCTTTCGCACAGAGTAACTATTGTAATGTTTGATATTTCTCGTTTAATAATGTCCAATTTACCAGGTTGTAAAACAGGTCCCTAAACATTCCAAGTGGCAATTGATATGCTTTTAGGTAGAGATAATTTTGTGGACAAAGTTTGTATATTTATATCATTAAATCTACTCATAGCTTTCCCCCCTTCGGAGATCCGATCGGGGGAATGTTTAGGCTCATTATTTTACTATCTATGAGATAATTCATGAGATTTTCTTGGGAAGACACTAGATAGTTGACGAGGGTAGGATTGAAGGTGCGGATTTGATTTCTTCAGAGAAAGATATTGGAGAAAATAAAGGACTCGGAAGGGCACGGTCGCCACTCCTTGAGAAAGTTTGTTCTCCCTGCAACTCTATTCAATAAGTGCTTAGGTGAAAATTGCTTCCAAGCTTTCATTACACCAATTGATTTCAATTCAGTTACATTTAAAATCTATCGTAATGATATTTTGATGTAGTAAGTTTTAAAGGTATAAATAATACCTTAACCTAATGGCTGAAATAACGAAGTAATGTTTGATGATAGGGATACTACTTGAAAGCTTTGGATGATTCAAATCTTGCGGATGGCCTGGAGCATTATTAATTATTAACAGCACAGTGATGTCCAAATTCTTTCAACTTCTGGCACAAAATATTTTAAAAATCATTCTCCAAATAAATCTCTAGTTACCCAAGCCTTTGAATTTCGGTTTTCAATATACTGGTAAAGTGTTTCTATTTGCGCCTTTAAGCGCACGGGGATTTAAAGATCTATGAATAAGCAAAAATTTGTCATAAAGTCTCCTGATGCTTTACTACCAAAAAGTAGTGTTATACGATTTTTAGATATTTTAAATCTCGCTGCAGTTTTCTTTTTTAATTTCTATAAAGGCTCTATTAGACATTTTTCTCATCAAAATCCAGTTTTATCGACATTAAAAACAACCTTTACTTGGCACAAAATCTGAGCTAATAGAAAGATCTCCATTTCCTATAAGGTGTTTGTATATTTCCGATGATAATTAGCGTGGAATAGAAGGCTGAGTGCCTTTTTCATTTTCTCAATGATTAACCTACGGGAACGAGCTGTATATTTCGTAACTACTGCAGATCTCACAGCACTTGCCTTTTCATTTTTCTAATGGTTTAGACTGTTGCTTCATTTAAATTTAGTTTTTGCAATGTCTGATCATTTTTATCCTTTTATAATAACACGATACATAATTTTGTATTTTTAGTTCTACATAAATAAATGTTCTCTTAAGCGTTATCTTTTCGTTTTTATCAGGCATAGTTTGTGTGAAATTTAATCTTCCAAAAATTAGTCTTTAAAATAGAAAGATGCTGTTTGACGCATACCCAAAAAAGCTTAAAACAACTTCCTTCCCGAACCACAAACGCTAGAATTTCTTTATCAGAGAGTGAGTCTTGATAAAATTCGGCTATTCCCTAATTGCATTTATTTAATGATGTAAAGTTAAAGATTTCTCCTATTGTATTTTACTTTTGTATATAATAGGTGTATAAATAAGTTCTCAGCTTTAGATTTCACAAGACGCAAATCACCGTTGACATGTAACGTATTAGTCCGCCCTCTTGCGGTTTTAAAGCAGTGACATTTGGTTTTTCGAAACATCATGCGATTTGGCGTTTGATGCACGTAACTTCAATAATTAGCTATGTTCACGATGGTAATCACTAAAAAGCATATTCGATTTTCTATTCACTTCGCGTTTCATCTTAAGAAAAACGCTGCTGAAGCCACCGAAATGATTTGTGCTGCATATGGTGAGAATACTGTAAGTCATGCAACGTGCAAAAAGTGGTACCAAAAATTTCGCGGAGGAGAGTTTAGTCTTGAAGATCAACCACGCGCTGGACGCCCTCAAACATTTGACACGGATGAGCTGCAGACGCGTTAGGCTGGGAACTTCTCCCACATGTGGCGTACAGCCCAGACATGGCCCCTTCCGATTAACATTTATTCCGATCGTTACAGCACCACTTGGCTGATACGCACTTCAAAACAGTGGATCCATCCTCCTCTCCCATTTCATTCTAAAAAGTACCTTTTGTTTTGAAATAAATAATTCCGGCCGTGACTTCTTGGGACAATGTTCTAAAATATGCTGCCATTTCATAGTCTGAAGTTTCTTTCCCGGCGTCTCGTACCAGAACTTGCCTGTTGTGAGTAGACATTTAAAGAACGTCTTTGAATCTAGGCTATATAGCTGCAGCAACTCTTGGTGTACCGCTACACATTACTGCTTTCACTAACCGGCGAGAGTAGGAAAAATTCATTCTGCACAGTCCTTTGTCATGCTCAAATCTTCATGAATAAAGGTATGCAATGTTCCTCAAGACAGACCTGTTGTATCCACCAGTACATTTAAATATTGTCATTATCAAGTCAGACACACTCTGGATAACATGTGATTTCTGCCTTTCTTAACACATCTTTGAACTCCAACAACCAGTAAAACACAGTTCTGTTTCGTTTCCATACACTACTACTGCACTCTCTCCAAAAAAAAACTACACCATCTATTGCTACCTACAATTATCTGTTTCCATGGTCTTCTGATCTGTTCACAACTGCAACCTATAACGTCTTCAATATTTTCCAGCAACGCCATATGAAAGCATCACGTGCCACTGTAATCTATTTGCACACACGTACTGGACGTGGATTTTAATTTAAAATTTGGAGAGATATTGGAATCATTTCTGAAGGCCCTAATACTTGACCTACCATGAACGTTGTTTTCCGAAAAAGTGGAGTCAATAAAAGTTGCGTAACGTATGCCCCCTCTGCTAAGTGTTTTCCTCCGCCTCAATTTTATTATATTCCGATAGCGTCACTTACATTTCAATATTTGCGGCCGAAAAACGAACGTATGGATCCGGGAGCTGCGGTTATCCTAAGCAAAGACGCGTCCTGAGGCCACCTGCGCCCCGTCTCTCGTTCGAAAGGGCGAGCCGGCGCTCGCGCGGCTTCCTTATTCCTAAAGGCGGCGCTTTGTTTAAGGCTCGTCTTTATAGAGTCCCGGGATTTCTTAACGCCCGAGACGCTCTTTTCGAGCTATTTATGAATCATAAACACGCGATAAAGAATTGTGTTTACCGGCCCGCATTTGCATCCGCCTCGCCTTTCCGTGTTCTCCACGCTTGCCTGCTGGAGTCGGGGGGCGGCATAAATCGCAGCCTCTGGCTCGCTCGTTGCGTTCTCGTTTTGCTTCTTGTTTTGAGTAATAAGGAGGTGAGCTTTAGTAGCTATAGACGTTTCGTCGGAGAAACAGGAAGGCCATTGAAACGGTGTGTCCTGGACTAGTGGATCTAAAGGAACTAATGCAGTTCGGGCTGAATAGAAAACATTTACAAAATTTCTTTCGCTGATTTTCATCATTAATTCTCAAATAAACGAACTGTAATTTAAGATAGGCATTGTAGGAATATTTTCCACCAAAATCCTATGAAGTTATATTTACAATAATCAGGTCAGTAAAACAAAACAGATATCGTGCACGCTAAACAGCAATCAAACTACAATTTCTTTCAGTATAATTCTACAGGTGGAAATTTCTCAAGATTACCATAACAACAATTTCTTCTAATTACAACTCATTCCTATTGGTATTTATAATCGGTCAGTAATTATTTAAAGAAGTCATTTTTACCCTTTTATTTTTCACATTTTGATTTCTTACTTAATTTTAATTGAAATATAAAGTCAAGCTCTCACTGTTTAATTTATTTTTAAACTAACAAAAAGTTGTATTTAAAAAATCATAGAATTAGAGGTTGTTAAAATCGACAGAATCCGTGTACAGTAATTACAACGAGTCCTTAATCTTCAACCTTTCAGAAAACTGTGCATGTAATTTTCATCTGCGGTATAATTCTTTTGTGTTAAAAAATATCACATATACATTAAATTATTCAACTTGTAAGTTGTTTTGTTCCCCCTCCCCATTAGAAGATTTGTCATTGCTGTGCTAGAGTATATCAAGGTTACTGAAAGTTGATGTAATTTTGCCATTATCAGAATGAATGAATAGAGCAGAACGGAAACGATCAAAATATCAATAAGAAAGGAAATATTAAGGCTCAAAATTTAGATCTTTTCAATGATCTTCTATCAAAATGATTATGTTCGTTATAGTATATAGTTAATTTTCAATAGCCAGACTTCTAGTTTCCAGTAATTTAATTCCATCTACTAGAATTTTGTTGAACGTACCTAAATAGCCACGACCAGTTTTTGTCCATACACTCCATCAGTCATATAAAATTGATGTAATCCAACTGATTTTAATTTTATTTATCTTCTATATGGATACATTTAGTAAAATATGATCTTGATGAAAAGTGTTATGACAAATCCGATGCTGGTAAATGTATTTAAATAGACAAGCATTGGTTTTTCCGCCTATATCCACCTCCTTCTACTATTTTTTCACCAATTTCGCCGCCCAAAATATTATTATGTGAAATAAATGATTAGACGTTAGCGTCGAGTGAAATTGGGGAGCAACTGTTGAAACCTTTATTAATCTTCCAGCTTGGTTTTGTAATAATGGGCTGAAATTCGACAAACAATTTTTTGTACTCTTACTGGAGAATAGAAAAATTCTCTGAAAGCAGGTTTTTTCCTTTTTTATTGTTAGAAAAACAAACTGCGGCTCTACCAGATTTTTACAAAACAGATTATGGAGACCGTTACACAAACTTACTACAGTAAACAATGATGGTCGATCTTTAGTTCAATCTCCAAAATAAGGGTGACCTAAGATACTATGAGCCAGCACGACAACAAAATTGATAGTAATCAAAGCTCCTACAGAAGCAACGTTGTTCAATCGTCTTCTTCTTATAAGGTTGTTGCGCGTTATTGAAAACTGAATACCGTTTTACTAGCTCAGTTTATTTTCAGTATTCTAGCAGTTTTGGTCTTGGAAATTACTGATATTCGTAGGTTAAAGTTTTCCATAAAGTTACCATAGAAAATTACTGTTTATTATAAAACTAACTTCTTTACGGGTAGTAGATAGGTGTAGTAAACGATGCATACCACCTGTTTCTACCTTTCTTTTGAAATAAGAAACTCAAAACTTCTAAAAATTTCCGTCTTCGTTTCATATTCAGTGGTTGCTACAACTTAGTCATCTGCACAGCATTTGTGAGTGGGGCTTCGCAGTGCCCTTGTTTTTATATTCAATAGAGATATAGTTTTTCTACAAACTTGGAAAAACTTTGCTACAACCTACAGAACTCTCTTCTATACTGAGGGTTACGTAAACTCTCGCAAATATTCCACTTCAAAGTCACTGCTACACACAATCGCGGATTTGCGCTTTCTAAGTAAATAAATTTTTGGTAATATCAATGACCCTACTACTTTGAATACTTGTGCAGTGATGAAATCAATTATTCTGTTTCTATATATTGTACCGGTGTATCTATTGCTCTTCCTTTTTAAAAATTCTGAGCAAATGCAGTGGATGGGGTTATCTGCTTTGATCACTTTGTTTTATGACAACTCAATTACACATAACGGTCAGTAATGTCACTAAGGAAAAAAATTTAAAACAGCATAATATGGCCGTATTGTTTCTCTACTCTAAGGTGACATTTTCGTCATACTACAGATTGGATTAGACATGATAGGTATCTTTCCTGCAAAACTGTCATCGCGTTAATTTTTAGTATTAATTCTTAAGAAGCTTTAAAACCTTAAAAAATAATTCGAAAAAAATAATTTTAATTACTTTACAGATCTGATGTGTAATAGGGACATTACTAACCGTTTTAATAAAATTGTCTATTTCTTGGTATACCTAAAATCCATATTCTCGTTAAAATGCGTTCTCTAATACCTTCTTGAATGACTTGCCCAGACTAGTAATTGTGAAGGTAGAGTCATTACCGACGACTTTGTTAATGATAAATCTGTCGTACGTTAACTTAAGGATTTTGTAAGTCAATTCAAATAATTTTTCCCGAAATAAATTCGTTGTTGGTTGAACAAGAACATGGAGACCTATGATCAACCAATACTGTAGATAATAAAAGCAAACTGCAGTAGAGTTATTTGAAGCGAAGAGTTAATGCTTCATTTGTAGATATTTTTAACACATTTATTTTTACGATGCCTTTACTTTTCACTATCCAATTATATATATATATTGGAATTTTTTCGCAAGTTAAGTTTTCTAATTTAATAATTTCTAGGCTTCTGGTTTCTTCTTTGAAGTTGGCCAATCGCGGTGGTGTAAACAACTATAATTATTGGAAACTGTTATTGACTTTTGGTCATTTTATGTGTGATTAAATGTTTATTATGCATTTTACAAATTACGTGCATACACAACAAACCTACAGAAACACGCAATTTTATTTGCATGTATTTGGATGCCGGATACAATTGCTAGTACCCTTTATCAAACTGACCATTTGTATCTGAACTTTATGATTAGTTTATATTGTCTTGTATTTAAAATAAACATTTAGCATGACAGAATTAAAGGTAACAACATAAAACCAACAATGTGCCGTCTGATATTTCAAGAAAACCAACGTTCCTATCTACAGGACAGGCTCAAGTCAATTAGAAAAATTTATTTTTCCCTTTTACTTGCAAAAATTATTTTTCTATACATTGTATGAAACTAGTCATGCATTATGTCAAAACATTAACCAAAAGAGTTGTACTGTCTCCGATCTATCTTACCAAAGTGCCGTTCCATTTTCAATAAGCTTACCAACACTTAGTCTTATATTAATTCAAAAAAAAGCATTTGCACAGAAACATTACAATATAAAATGTCGCTAAAAAATTTCTGATTTTCGTTTAACACAAGATTATCAGATTTATGCTGCCACTCTTATCATTTTTATTGCACTTTCCCCAAAAAATAGTTGACGAGGTTAGAGGTGCAATAAAGTTTACGATTTATGAGAATATTCGATGTAATCCCAAAGCTCTTTTTTGAAAGACAAAGAGCACAACATTTTTGTAATACAAGCAGGGGAAAGTTTCAAATCGATACCGGTTACTAAAAATTTACAATAGGATAAAGATTAGATGTTTTGAAGCAAAAAATTTTTGAATTGCAGATTTTTGTTGTTTTTAATTACACTTACAGTTAGACTTAAATTGCTTTACCTATTTTTTCCTGTGCGAATTCAAGTTTTTTTTATTACAATACAATTATGTAAGTGCAGTTAAAATAGTTGATTTTTTTAATTTTTATCCTGTAGAATAGATTGTTTATGAATTTGTAGTACTGTAAAAGTGCAAAATATCGATTTAACATTTTCGGTTACAGAGCTGTAAAATGTCAAAGTATCTCATACATTTTGATCTTTTTTAATATATGATGGTGTGGGTGTAACAATGTAAAATAGACAGTTAGTTTCACAATAGTTATAACCTTCTTAAAATGTTTCCAAACACATTAGTTATAAAAGGATTGCAGTCAAGAGGTGTATTAAGAAAATATTGGATGGTAATAAATACAGTACTCACCGATTGGACGCAGTCGTGTGTCTCGCTTCTTCGGGAAGACGGTTTGATCGTTTCTAAAATCGCAAATGCGGATCCATCCTGCAAAAGCAAAGAAAACATGTCTTACCGTTTAAATAAAAAATGGTTGGCGGATTCGTTAGACGGGAACCTAGTGACCGAGATAATACAAGAATTAAAGAAAGGATAAACAAAAGTAGGGTAAGATTAGCAGCGCAAAATGGAAGTAGAAACAACGTACATACAAAAAAATGTAGTAAAGAACAAGGGCATTGCAACTAGTCCTCCTAGTTACAAGATATTCGCTATGGCGGCGGAAAACAATTACTTAGTCATATAGACATACAGCATAATGCGAAGGCAAATCTCACATTTGCCATGGTTACAACTTGTTCGTAAGTTGCTTAGAATAATTTATGGATGCAAAAAATGACTATAATTGCAGATTACAATACTCCTCGAACCATTATATTCGTGTTATGTTGAAACAACACCTTTTGGGAGGAACTCTATACATTGAAACCGAATTTTAAAAAATGATAAAAATGCAGGTAAATGTACGTAAACTACTTTCGGTGGTTATAATGCAAATTTGGGCGACTTTGATGCTAAATTGTTAAAATTTGTTATCTTGAATATTTAAAATTTTCTTTTAGCGATCTTTTAATTTAGTAAAGTCGTCACCGCCATATCGCCACAATCAATTATTTTCAAATCCTGTGTTTTTGCTGCTTAGTCTCCTACTTTCTTTCCAACTATATCTTCTAGCTCTATTTCGCCACATACAACGTTCAACATGTTTTCATATTTTATCTATCAATAATTTTACTTGCACAAACCTCAAGTATTTCTACAATTTAGAGTCTTCTTTATTTTAATTCAAATTGTTTTCAGGCGTCCTCATTTTTGTTTCATCGGCTCTTCGTGCCAGCAAGCATTAGTTTCGAGTAAAGTTTCGAAAAAGAGCTAATCCTTTGTTTTGGTCCAAAAACCAAACATATCCTAAGTTGGTTTCGACTTGTCTATAATGCAGCAGATCCAGATTCTTTTCACAATAGGAATTTTGTTGTTGTAAATATTACAGATGTGGCTAGATCGCTAGTATTACTACCCCCTCTCCCTTTTGAGTTTTAAATTGTTGTTAATACACTCGCTTTTTATTATCAAAAGTTGTTTTAATCCTCAGATAACGAAACAGGCTACATAGCAGTATCTTAGTTTGTTTTAACTAGTAAATACTTACAACACTAAACAACCCCCTTTTTGAATTTGATCTAATTTTTGTAACCAGAGAGAAATAATTTTCAACTTCCAACATTGCAGATAAAAAACATTGCTATTTCGGTCTCTAAAATCACGTCCTACTTATACAATTTCTTCCTAGTGCTTCAAAAATCCTTTTCTTTACTTCGGACTTTTTTTTTGTTTGATTGAAATGAAAAATGCTAACGCGTTGCTCGTCATACGTCATCGTGCCCACTGCGACCATTTTTAATTATTAGGGGTTAAATATATTTTTTTTATATTTTGTGTTAGTACTATACAGACCTAAGGTTTGTGATAAAGTTTTCTTCTTAACTTTTGCATAGTTTGTACTTTTTAGGAATCAGTGAGCAATTATTGGAAAGTGAAACGCCATAAGTTTTTGTGCACTCGTCTCTTTTATTCAACAATCGGAATGCGATCACCAACATTCAACTTTGTTTTTTGCCTCTTCGAGGGCGGTCTAGAGATTGGACCACTGTTTACGCTCGCCTTGCTTTTTCTACGTCCTGTCAGATCTTTTGTCAGAGTTACTAAAAAATCTAAAAAAAAAATTTTACCTCTTACTTTCTTGTAAATAATATACTAAATTGACATCAGCCACCATGAACATTTTGTAATAAAAAACTTTTCTCTACTTGGAGGATTTTTGAACAAATTTGTATAAGACAGCTAAATGGACTATCAAATTTACACTCCCCATTTTCTATATTTTATAAACTGTGGTTGCCTGGTCCCCGTGATAAATTGCTAATTTCCAAGACTTTCTTTATAGCTTATCATCTATTAAAAGCCAGATTTTCCTTTAATTTATGAAAACTTTTCAATGTGTTAATATATGTTTAGACTGGTACATACGGCATTGTATTTATCAAAAATAATCTATTGAAACAGACTACAACTTTTGGTTTTCTAATAAAAGAGGTAAGTTTTTATACCATTTTTCATTTCATTTATGTAACCTTCGTCTTTCCCACTATACACATTTAGATAGTATACATAATCAGTTGAAGAGTGCTTTCTTATCAATAATTTGATATTACGCTTGACGGGTTTCAGAAGCAAGCCATATCCGTCCTTAGGTTTGGCCATGCCATAATATTCGCACCTTTTTCTATTTTAGTTTTTTGTCTATACCAAATATTCTGCTTTACTTCCTGTTCCTACTTTTCGTTTTCACTAATTAATCTTCGTATTATCTGCTGCTCTATGCTATAAGAACTTGGTCGTCCGTAAGGTGTAATAAATATAGAGTGATATCATCCATTTCCATTCTCTCTTCTCTACATTTGTTTCTCCATACTTTTATTGCTAGGTTCACATATATTTTAAAAAGAGTAAGTGATATTGCGCACTCTTCTCGTAATCCTTTACTAATGCCTTTTTCCTCATTTTGAAAAAAATGAGATTCTTAGGTTTGGTGATAAAAATGATTTCAAAGATAAAATCTGTTGGTTTTATATACTCAAACTGTTAGATGCACAAAGGTACTTTATTGCACAAAATGAACATAATATGGCGAGGAACTTAAAAAACGAGGTTACTTACAACAAAATGCTAGATAGCACTGAAAATATCAGCAAAAAAAATTTCTTGAGATATACTATTCCATCAACCTTCTTGTTTTCTTCTTCTTTTCGATAATACAATGTTTTATTACTTCTGATCATCCTGCCTCTTGGGAAGTAAACGTCCAACTTTCATACCACCGCTTCGGATGTCTACATAATGGTCTTCTAGTATTCAGTCTTTGTATTTTAGCTAAACGTTCTGCATCTATTCTGTCGACGTGTCTCTTCACTGTCTAAGTCACGATCTCAACCATTTTACTACGTCTTGTACTTCAAGCACTCATCTTATTATATCATTTCTTGTCCTACCTCCGAAAGTAACCCTTTTAATAAGTCTTTTAATAGCACTTTCATCTCCGCTACTCTCATTATGTCTTGTTTTTTTTTAATTCCGGCCTAGATAAGTTCTGCTGCTCTGACGCAAGTTTTATATATTCTGGTTTTGCTCTTCGCACTCATATGTTTGTTACTTTGCTATTCTTATTGCTTTATTATTTTGTATCCTAACTTATTCTGTCCATTGCTTGGTATGTCTACTCCCAGAGAGTTTAATCTCATTACTTGCTGGATAATCTTGTTGTCCACTGTCAATTTATATTCTATCGGGTGTTTATAGATCATTATCGAAGATATCAGAAGATATGAGCATACTGAAATTTTCAGATGCAATTTTAAGCCTTATAAAAGGTTGTCTTCGTTTATTACCTGCGGCTATTTTCACTTCTTGGGTGAGTCCCTTATGAGTCTACATCCTAGACGTAACATTGGTTTGTCTTAAGATTGTTATTACATCATTTAATCACACTCGGTCAAACCGTTAACCTTGAATACATTATCGCTGTCCACATTACTCTTAACATCATTCAGTTGTATAACAAAAATGCAACTGAATCTCAAAAATCAATTGCGGAACACACTGTATAGCTGAGTGGTATTAGAGATGATATGACGAAAACGTGAAACGCAGTTTTGTTTGCGACGCATGTCCACCTTAATGTACGGGGTCGGCCCTATACAAATGAAGAAATGTAGCGGAAAGCGGTCGGAACAGGGCCGCGTCAGCGGAAATCAAAGAAATAAACAACGTTTACAGGTTGCCGTGCGTTTTATTGCCGCCGCTGACAAAAATTTATAGGCCCTCCCGCAAGCGGCGGCTTGCGCCCGTGTCCATTCCGCTCTCGCCGCGCCGCCGACGCGGCCGACGCCGCCGACGCCGGCGCCGCAGCCGGCCGGATCATCGGCTGTCGACCTGTTTTAAACACGCGAGTGTTGCCCATCCACTTAACTAATTGCTAGGGGAATTAGGAAGCTCGCACCTCAGGACGACATTTCGGATGAGTCCTTTGTTATTAAACCGAATTTCGTGCGCGTTCGCTAATTTCATTCGAGCGCAGCGCCGGAATAACAAGCGGGTAATAAGCGAACACGCCGGGCGGGCCGGGTGAAAAATCCGCGCGGGATTAGGCAAATTTGCAGCGAATCGGGCATTGTGATCCCGACAATAACAGCGCGCTAAGTGCAAAACGGGCGTTGCCGGCGCACAGGTACGAAAATTGCCCCTGCTTTATTTAATAGCAAATTATTAAATGAGAGTGAGGGTTAAAACCCAACGCTTACGCCAATTACGGCACAATTAAGTTGATTAGAATATTTTCGGGCGTTTCATGTCTGCGCAAACGAAATGAGGACTCACGAAATCAACGCTATTTTGGACTTTTCATTAGGGCTGTGGGCCGAGCCGGTGGAAAATTGTTTACTAATACACTTCAAAAATCCGAAACTTCATTAGTAATTAAGCGAAATTGTTTGCGTTAGCAACAAGATATTTCTATTGCTGAAGGCTATTACTGTGAAACGGAGGTTTTATATTATTCTCTCTCTTAATTAGCAGATAAAGTACTCATCCCTTATTGTTGTTTTTTTTTTATTTAATAACAGCTCATAATTTTCACGTTTTAAAGTAATCTACATACGCTAGCAATTTGTTAATATTCTACGTTTTATTTATAATTAAATTAAAAAATTAAATAATTAAATTCTAATATATTATTAATTTTTGCTTTTGTTTTTATAAATTATACATTATCTAAGTTATTTCTAACATTTATGTACTATTTTTTTGTTATTTATTTATCTCACAGCCTAACAGTAAATTACACATAAGTTACATATGTGTTGCCACTTCAACGCCTTAGACTTTATATTATCAATAAACATTCCAAAGCAATAACAACAAGTTGATCTTATTTCGCTAAAATCAAAGTCGGTAATTGTATATTATCGTGTAGAGCGTTAGTGCGCACTTACTTTGAGCTACGGACTAGGCGTGAACCAAAGAAGCAAACAACACTAGCAAACAACTAACTGACACAGGTTACTTAATTAACTGAGCAACTGACAGACTACCACCAAGTGAAGAGATAGAATATGTTTTATAGGCAAAGAAAGCTTCTATCTAAAAGCTTAATGTACGCCGAAAGTCACGTTATCCTTAAAACAGAAATATGTTCATAGTCTATTTTGACTAACACGCAAAAAACAACACTATTATTCTATTGCGGTGTTTTACATTTTTTTTATTGCATCTCAGATTGAAGAAACTTGCAGATTCTTCTTTATAATAAAATTAAAGGCACCAATTATCGTTAGCTTAAAATCGGTGAAATATGACAATGTTGTTCCTACAATTGTATACCATATTGCAGTACCGATTTCAGTGCAATCTGATACATAAAAATGTTATTTCCAAGTGAAAGTTATGGTTTACACCCGATTACCCACAGAGTTGTCGAAAATTAAGCTCAGATTTCCTATTTCTAAATTTAAGTATTTTTCATGTCATCCGAAGTTCTAGAGCGAGTCTTAAATATTTGATAGCCTTTATTTGTAGTAACTGTTCGGTATTTTAATTTGTAGAAAAACTATTTAATCTCAACAGCATTTATTTCTCAGGGTGCAAACATTAGAGTTAGGTAAGGTGCCAGTATAGCTGTCTAACCTCTGCTTGTTACTAGCGCCGTAATTCTTACTGCTAGAATATTTTCTGCATCCACACCAGCACTTATGACATAAACATTAGTGTGATGGTCACGTTGATTTACGGGGATATTTCATAGTAGCAATGGAAAAGGTTTCTCTTTGGTTTACAACGAAATTTATCAAATACTTGAGTTAGCAGTGGCGTTTATCTTTAAAGGCCTTATTTATTTGGTTTCTTATTTTATGCACTTGCTCAGTTATGCAATTTTGTGTCTAAATTTAAATAAGAGTCTGGAAATCATTTTTATTTCTTCAAGTTTATGACCCATGAGATGAAATTCTTTAAAAGCGTCCGATTTTGAGAATTTTTAATAATTTAACAATTGTATTTACAATCAGCAAATGTATCTGGACCGGCATATCTTTGTTTTAGTGAGATAGAAAACGTAGATGTTCGAAGAATGCATTGTCTCTTTGTTTATCGTCTCTATTTGCGGTATTTGTTGCTGTGATCTTTTCATTTTCTTGGTGGCTTTCCACAGAATTTAGTAATAAATTGCTTAAGTAATATTACATTTTATTAATTTTTAATTTTTTAAAGCAATAATTTGGCTTTTTTAGATATTTTAACGTTTTTTTTGTTTTAAAGAATTTCTTTCCTCCATAGTTCCCACGATTTACAATTATTTGCTTATTTTTCCTAACGACGATTAGGTAATTATCTTTTAATGTTTATTTTCTATGCAACGCAGCTTGCTAAACTGCTTCTTAAATGATTAGAGTAAGCTTCAATGTCCTACCTTTATCGTGCATTATTACTTTCAGAGAGATATCTGGATTTACCTTTGAGCATATTGCTCTTCCTGTTTTTAGGGTACAAAGTGAGTTTTTTCTTTCTTGTGTTACAATCTTGCTTTATACTGCTATGGAATGATCATGAAATGAATCCGTAAATAACTAATTTTCTATTTTACACTGACTTTTTGCCTTAGGACACAAACATCCGCTTTTACGTTACTAAATAGACTATCAGTTTTGACATTAATAGTAATTCACGTTGATACAAAAAACAAACTAATACTTTACGATTAATGTGCATAAAAATTAATAATTGGACATAAAATACGTTGGCGTATTTGAAAACCGGGACAAGCCTAAAAATTAATTAAAAAGTCAATATCTTAAAATTTATTCCACCAATGTACTGCATCAGTATTATTATGATCAAATATTTGGCATAAAATGTGATTCTGGTTAATAAAACTAAATATTTTCAATATTTTGATTAATTCTTGCAAATACATAAATGCAATGCATACAAAACATAAATTAGTTTTTGAAATTGCTGTTCGTTCTATAAGAGCTGACAAAGAACCATTGATATAATCTAAAACTAAAAATTAACAATAAAAGTGATAATTAATTTAATCTGTCAGACCGCGCAGCTTATAAAATATCAGTTCTTTCCGTAATAACCTCTTACCTATATTATCCATAAATAGTAGTTTCGACAGCAACAGTCGTCTTTAGATCAAGATGTTATGACTAGTGTTGGTTCATGTTGTCTTTTGCTTTTAATGTTTATGATCAACATGTGTGACACTAGTTCTACAATAAGTCTAAAAACGAGACTAATAATAAAAGTAGAAGTAGCAAAATAGAAAACGATAATAAAATGTCAGTACCAGGCGGTTTCTAGACCAGAGTTAATTTATGTATAATCACAACACGAATCGTTTTCATTCTTCTTCTATTAGTATCTGTATCAACAGTGATGGTAAACCTAATCATCAAGTTGCATCAATTTATTTAAATATAGTTATTTTAAAAGTTACCCAATTGCTATAAGTAATTGTTTACATTTAGGGAAAATATGAGAACTAGAACAAATATTAGTGAAGTAAAAGTCTATTGCTCGTAAAATCGGAGTCAATTTATGTCTGGCCATAACATCGCATCGCTGAAGAGGTATGCGTTCTGATTCTCCTTTGCAGCGACAATAATAATGAGGCTTCTCATCAAGTTGCATCAATCCATCCAAATATTGTATGTTTTAAAGAAAACACCTAAGAGAACAACAACCACTGGTATTGTCTAAATCTAAAAAATATAGGAACTAAGATTCGTGTTCGAAAGCACGCCGATGAAGTACCATTTAAAGAGACTCATTTTGAAAAATTTTTGTATTCATTCTTATAAACAGATTATAAAAATAAAACTAAAATGCAACCTTTTGTGAGACAAATATCAGTGAAACAAAAGCACTTATTGGTCTCTTAATTCTTACTATCAAATACAGAACCAAAGTTAATTTATGCACAGTTACAATACGCGTCACTGAAAAGAGAAAGTTTCTAAATTTCTTATTAGTGGTCGCAGCGATAGTGGTGAGCCGAGTCGTCAGGTACATCAATCCATCCAAATATCGTCCATTTAAAAGGAGACACCCAACAGAGCAAAAAAGAAACTAAGAACGCCACAATTAGCGAGACAAACATCAGTTACATAAAAGTACATATTGCTCTCTCAATTCTCACTATCGTTTTTAGTCCTTTAATAGTGAAGGTCCTTGTCTAACTGTCAGTGAGAAACCATTTGATTTCAGAAGACTTCATCTGTTTAAAATTTATTTGCCTTCAAAGGTATGCCAAAAAATGCGAATGTAAATGAAAGCAATAGAAAATTAACATATGGTATTTGGCCTAGAATGTTGACATAAAAGCAACCACCGACGAAACGTCAAGTACATTATAATTAAAATCTCAGCTGAAGTGTAAAGACTTGAAAAGATATCAAACAAAATATGCAGAAAATGTTTTTTTTATTATCATGAATAAGCGATGTAACAACAGCAAGTTAACCACAGTGTTATAATATCACAAAGGGTATGGTCAATATGCTCATTGTTATGTTCAAGAAAAATGAGAAAGTGACCACGTCTTCTATGAAGTTATAAATAGCATACTAAATAATTTGTACGAACTTAAAACTATAGGTCACTGAAAAAAAAATCAAGGTCAAGAAGAGATTTGCGACCTTACTGTCCAAATAGCCAAAAAATTTAACTATCAATAAAATACTTGGTACAATCAATGAAGCTACATAAGATGTTTTATAAACATCAATATTAAAAAACCAAAAGAAGAAGGAAAGCTCGTTTTCAGTCCACTAATGAAATAATACGTTTGTATTGAACACCAAGGATTGCTGTGTATTTAATGTTATAAAAGCAAATAGAAGAATTAAAACTTGTGTTTCAACTACTACATTTTTTTGGTTTGTTAAACTCTTGTTATGATTAACATATGATTAAAAAAGAGCAAGGTTTCTTACTCTTACATAAAGCTTGGAAAAGCTATTTCCAAAATAGTGCCTTATTAAAAGAACAATTAACTATCAACTATCCCAAACTTAGAACGATTCTATGCAGGAATACCTATATAAAGAGCTTAGGTTGCGGTTTTTCTAATGTTACCTTTACTCATAGAATTTTTTATTTTAAAAGACGCTAAGACAGTAGTGCCTTTAAATCAGTTTTCTCATCTTAGTCAATGTGAGCAAATTTTCTATGGTAGACACTACAATGAGGCTCATTCTGTTCATATGAAGACATTGAGATATTAAGAGAAAATTTGGCAGCGCAAATTTTCACTACACTACTAAGTACTGATAAAAATAGCCACCAATCGGGGAGGTGGGGGTGTCTATTAGTAGACATCGGCACGGCGAAGCGGCGCGAGACCTTGCGCATTTGGCAGCGAAGACTGCTTGAGGTGCGACGGAGTAATTGCAAACTGAGGGTTAATTGTGTCTTGTAATTGCATCGAGCAATTAATTGAAGGGTCGGGCGCGAAGATTGAGTCGCTCCGACTGCAAACAACTTGTCGGGGTTCGCCGCACGCCGCCGCCGAGCACAGGCCGCGGCTCCGGCCTCCGGCTCTTCGCTCGAGGGCAGTGGAGAGCGCACCTGTGCGCCGCAATGGCGTCCATCATCGCGATTGAGGGCGCCCCTTTGTTTGCCCAATATCAGAGAACCACACTCGATACTGTCAAAATATTACTTCGCATATTAAATTTGCTCGAGTGACGCACAGGACGAGACGAGCTCAAACACGGCCGATATCAGTGTTGCCGCTAATGGACACAATATCGCTGAAAGTGTAGGTAATTGCAGTACGTGGAAGCCATCAGCCGGCGGGGCTGCCCCCGCGCGATGGAAACACATTTGCAGCGTTTATTCGACAGCCATTCGTAAACACGGCAAATTAATACAGGCCCTGAATTTGTAAAGAGCCGTGTTGGCTCTCGTGTGTGGGGTGAGCCCCAGAAACATCCTTCTGCATAACTTTGCAAATCATTACGAGCTACTGCACCGGCACGCAACCTTGCATGTTGGTCCTAGATATTATAGTTCACTCTTAAAGTATAACCGACGATGTAAAACCGCTGCTTGAAGACTAAGCTGATTAATCCACCATTGGATTATAAAACTACAAACTGGCGCAAAGCTTAGGCTCAACTTAACATCTTTTTTATTTTTTGAAATTTTTTTGCTAATTTCAACTGGTCATCAAGATTAGTTTAGTTTTTCGTAAGAACTGAAGTAAAATATGCATTTAAATGTTTCTATGTACTCCTATTAGGTATTATTAAGCAGAAAGGTATGAACATCAAGAGATCGAAATACGGCAAAAATACGGATCTAAGAAATGGAAAAGTCACCAGTCTGGACTACATGTACTATATGAACTAAGCTCCTCAATATATAAAACAGGAACTTTACCTTCAAAAAAAGGTAATAATTGAGAAATTCCAAGACTATAGCACAATAAATCTAATATAATATGCAGCATAAACACTTAGTAGAATAGAAGATCAATTCAAATTACGAAGAAAATCAAACACTTGGAAAGCAATACTCGCTTTATGCTTACTAATGGAAAATAGACTGAGAAAGAGAAAAGACTTATGTAGCATTTGTAGATGTGGAAGAAGCTTTAACAATGTCAGTTAAAATGATTCGAATTGGGACCAGAAAGAGAATCACAAAGATAAGTGTCTTCTACAAGAAACAAATGGCAACAATCTCCAATGAATAGACAGAAAAAACAAAAATTATCCACTTATAAAAATAAACATGGACTTGAAAAACTGCCAACACTAAAAGCGAACTATTATAAATAATAAAATAACGAAGTTTCATACTTGAGATATATACTATGAAACAAAAAGTACGAAACACTAAAACTTATTTAAATGGAAGGAAGTAGAGGATCAGGAAGAAAGCAACACTTATGATTAAGGGACATAAAAACTTGGGACGGAGAAATGTATATATGTTTTTACATGTGCAAAGGAGGAAAGATTGCACATCCTAAATTAAAAAAGCAGAGAAACACCTACAAGCTGCATAGCGTAAGACACTAGAAGAAAATGATGATGATAGAGGAAGGAATGTACCAAGAAGGCCAATAACATATGCATCAGAAAATGATGCATTTGAACTGTGGAATATATGCAAACCTAAAAAGATTAACACAGAACAGATAAAATTGAAACAACAAGCCATTTCAGGAGACTTACGAATAGGAGAAAGAAATTATATAGCTACAGAACATCAATTGAGGCTTAGAATACCATGAAAATGTCATTGTGTTTCAAAGGTTCGTTTCAAACAGATTACTTGAATTAAATGCAACTTAATTTATTTTACAATAGAGGCAAAGATCTTTTATAGCTTAATTACGATTATTTTGGTTTTTACCCAACGAACAATTTTGGTGTTTATGTTTAGTATACTTTCAATCAACTAGAACAATTCTGAACGTTAATAGCTTTTGCTAATACAGACATGCATTGCTAATTGCTGTTCGTTTGCTTAAAAATCTGTTAAATTAAATGATTTTGTTTGCGAATAATTATACAAGCGGCCGTTAAACAATCTTTATCCTATGGATTTTGGTTTATTGCTGCGAGAAAACAACTTCGTTTTATAACTTTTACATACATAAATACATGGAAGTCTGACCAATTCCTGCTCTTTACTTGTCTGCGTCTTTAATTGTCTTTGCAGTCTACTGGCCTAATTTGTAGCAAATTTGTGTATGCGTCTTATCAGTCACATGCTAATGATGGCCGCGCCTAAATGTTCCAATTCGGATAACTTTACAGTAGCAAACAAAAATTTAGTGTTTATAAAAAAAGGTATCTGAATTTGGCTACTTTAAATGCAATATAACTTTAAATTATTACTATGTAAGAAATAAACGGCAAATGATGTAACCGCGTTATTAAAAAGTCAAAAAAAAAACCAAGAGGAAAAAGAAGTAAAAAGTCCAATAAGCGAGCCGGAACTAGGGAAAAATAAAAATAGGAAAGAGGAAAACAATTTATAAAATCTGCGCTTTATTGATGGTTTCAGCATAAACCCATACTTGAAGCGTTTAAAAAATTACTAGGAATAATAGAAGAAAAAATGGTGGGTAAAATTTCACTTTTTGGAAGATTTTGTAACCGATTTAAAAAGTCATTAATTCAATTTCTAGTTATAAATATTTCTTTGTTAGAATAGGTGTCTATAGTCTTGAGTGATGTTACTTGTAAGTAGTGTATAGGGTAAAGTAAAATAAAAAATTGTAGTGTACATATTTTGCAAGCTTTTTAATAGATCCAAACGAAGTACAAGACACGGAATACTATAGGTACTAACATTAAATAATGTTTCAAATAATTGATATCTTTAATTATTTATTTCCATGGGTAAACAGTCAGAGAGAGCATTTTGTAATGTTAGAAAAAATTCTATTCATATAAAAATGTGACACCAGTTTAGCCCAATATTTATACAATTTATTATATAAAAAAATAGCTCTTTATTGAGTTTCTTAATGCCGATGAAGTAATACTTATATCTGATAACTTTGAAGATCTATAATCTATACTAAAAGAATAAAATACCAATCAACAAGTGGATAAAACAAAAATATTACTTTCAACTCCAGTATAAATCATACGAGAAGTTAAGGTATATAGAAAAGTAGCCGAATATGTAAAACGATGTGTGTATCTCGCACAAATCATTAAAAATAACAAAGAAATTATATAAAAAAGAATTAAATTGGCATAGAGAACTCCATTATTCAAAAAAATGGAAATCATAAAAAAATGAAGGTATTTAATCGATGCATAGTTCCAGCAGTTTCATATACAGCGGGAATTATTATCTTGAAATAACTTAGAATTATCTAAAAGAAACAATTTGGGAATTATATTAACAGACAACATTGGTGTAGGTGAGTTATTGAGGTGTTTGGCTACGGTGCAGACGAACTCGTGTTCAATCCTGGTATTGAAATGCTTGGGGGTGGCCTACTAAGTCACTAAAAATAATTAAGTAGTAGTGTTCACTTCCAACAAGAAATGACAATGTGGTCATCTAAGGCGCTGTAGATTGCATATCTTTTCATATGAGACATGGTATGGGCAGTGAGAGCAAACATATGAGCACCTTAACCCCTGAGCTCTCAGGCCATGTTCCCACTCGAGGCTTTAGAACTTTATCATCACCATTAACAAACAGAAAAAAATAATTAATAAATTAGAGATAGTACAAAGATGTCAAACATTGCAATAGTTAAGCATACAAAAGTTAAAATTAACAGACACGTGGCTACAATGAAAGAAACAAATTGGACGAAAGTTTGGTGAACTGCAGACTATCGGATGGTGAGACGAATGTTGGGAGAAAATGACAGGAACAAATTTTATCAGAAAAGTACAAGGCAGATCAAAATGGAAGAACCTCGAAAGACTTGAAAATTGATAAAGAAAAGTTTCTTAAACACAATCGGCAGTTATAATAAATTTAATTACTTAATGTTAAATTGTACCGTTAGTAGAATGAATGCATCTAAATAAACAAGTTTATGCAAGCTTGGTGTTCAAAATATGCATTTCTATGTTCTTTGGTTTAAGATATTTTTGTTACTAAAATTGCCTGTCAAAATAAAACTATTTTATGTTGATGTAATATATTGTTGTAATCCTAACTAAGCAGATAAGAAATCAACCATTGAGGTTGTGTCGGTAAGTCTTCAGGTACTAATTATATTCATCAGGCCTTTGTACATCAAGCTACTTATACAGGAAATAGCTGAAAATTGCGGTATTTAGACCTTTAGATAAAAGCGATTGAGTCCTCATAGCTTAATGTTTTTAAACTCATATTTTCGCTTTTCGTAAGGCTTAGTCAGACAACGCCGGTGTAATAGGGTTTTATTTGATTTATTGGCGGGCTCGTCGTCCACGCTAATTCCAGGACAATCATCGTACTATTTTACTAAAGTTTGCTTACTTAAAACATAGTTGTACTGGTCAACCGATGAAGATAGAGAGTTAAATGCATGAAATAGAAAAACCTAGGTTTGAATCTCAATCAGATTATACCATATACAAAAGTCAGTAAAGAGAATCTGATGTTGGACTCAGTTATTAGAAATTCTAAAAAATAATAAATTTTATTGATTATACAAACTGTTTAGTAGACTCTTCAAGAAAAGATTTTATTGTAGCGAGACTATTCGCCAAAATAGAGCAAATAATTATCTCTTATAGTGTACAACAGCTATATTAATAAAAAAGATAGAGACATATGACCGCAGTTTTTTGATTAGTTAAAATTATAGCTCTGTGGTATTAACTGTAAAAATAAAGAAACAAAAAAAGTGTTAGTAGTGTAGAACAACTTTATAAAATTATATAACCGACGTATTAAAATGTACATTAGCAGATAGTAGAATCACCAACGAGAGTTGATCAAAAAATTCCTCCAAAACAATAGTTAGAAGATTTAATTTCTATCAATTATCATTTAGTATTATATAAATTACTAAAATCTGATTTATATCATAATATTGTGCCATTTTAGAGAAGTCAAGTGGTCAAAAAATATATAGCTTGAGCTACTCTACTGAAGTTTTCCTTCTTTGTAATTTATACACTCAAAGAAAGGTTGAGAATCATCCATAACGACCATAAAAATAAAACAAATGTAATTCAAGACGTAATTTACTTTGCACTATAAACTTTTGAATTTTGCTCCAGCATCTCGATTTTTTTAAGATCGTCCAAATAATGAAACACAACATGAGCCAAATCTTTTTCCACGTTTTAAAAAAAGTATAATTTTATCTTTCAATTCGCTAAATTCTCCTGAAGCAAGCCACTTCAATTTCGCCATATTTAAAGTGTTTAATAGTCGTAAGTTAGCTACACAGGTGGAAGGATGGTTTTCAGATATGAGCGGGAGGATAAAAGTGGGAGAAGTGTGGTTGATGCATGGTTGCGTTCATGAAGTAGGGCTGTCTCCTAGCAGGAGCGTGGAAGAGTGTCTACTGCTACTTGCTTAGGAATAAGTCAAGAAAAATTAAAAGACCAACTAGAGTAGATGTTAGAGGAACAGTTGCGGGGGCAAAATGGAGATTGGCTGGGAAGAACTGGCTACAAGTAGCACAAAGTAGAACAGAGTCGAAAAGAAAAGAGGAGGCATAGGTATCAGGATGGACAACTGAATGCTGAAAAGAAGAAGAAACTGGAAGTCGAATGAGCTGGAGCGTTGTAACAGTGACACATTTTTTTGATCACGTACTAGGTTTTTGTACATTACTGCCCAAAGATGTGTAATATTGTCCACAAATTGTTTTTCCTTTGTTTTCCGCTTTTCTTTGCCCAGCTCTACCTTTCAGTGTTGAGCTTTTCTTGGTCCTCACTGATCTGGATCCTCTATCCACTTACGATAGTTGCTTCTATCTCTTGCCATTCTACATCTACGATTGTTTTCCCCCCTTTTCAGACAATTTTTTCATGTGTTCTTCCCATAACTTGCTTAGCCTTCAGCGTGATCTCGCATTTCCGTTTTTAAATTTATTATTTTTTGTGTATCATTGTATTGTTCATTCTGGTTAATTGCCCATGCCGTTTTACTATTTCGGATCCTATCTGTTCTCGTTTCATCAATTGTTTTTCTTTCATGTAAATCAGTTTTGTTGTTTTTATTTTAGCTCTGTGTTTGTCCAACATTGTCTATGATTCAGCTGAAGTAGCTTTGTACAGGTAAATTTTGGCTTTTGTGTTTAATTTCTGTTTGAGTATCAGTGTATTATTTATATTTGAATACATCTTTGTTGGTTTCTGCAATTCTATTACTTATTACTTGGTCTATTTTCCAATTATTTGTAATGACAGTGACTTATCGATCACTTCCTGTATTTTGTCGTTTATCGTTATTTTTATGTTTTTGTTCGGTTCTTTTGTAATGTGCATGGTTTTACATTTATTTTCACATTTCATCAGTTTTTCCTGCAAGTTTTTCACCTCTTTTTGTTTCCTGATATTAGTACGATGTTATATGCTAAATCGTATGTATATATTGGGCTTAAAAGATAATTTCCGAGTCTAGCGGCCCTTGTATCTTTTTTATAATATCCACTGATTAATCGCATTTTAGTTTCTGATCTGTACCTAATGATGAACTTATGTCTAATCCATGGTCACACAGTATCTCTTGAAATTGATTGCATTCCTTTGATACGCTTCCAAATAATCAGCGAAAGTTTCTGAATGGATGTGAATCTTCATTCGGCGAGTGCCAAAAGCTGTGGTTGCTGTTTTGGGGATTTCTCAATGTCATTCATCACCGAAATGTTTGGTGTCTGACATCTAAAAAAAGTCAACTCACTTAAGAAAGCGATTACAAAATTTTTCTGTTTATCCTCCTAATTACCTTGGTCGTGAATGGTTTCTCCTATATGCCATTCTTTTCAGGAGAAGTTTGTTAATTCGACAACAGCAACCTCTAGGAGGGGACTGCACCTAAAACGGTGCGGCCTTGGTGCACGAGTGCGGCCCGACTTTGTTTGGCGTAACTCAATCTACCAGGCGCCATGCTGGGCCGTTATGCAGCTAATTAAATATAAACAAAGGGGGTGTTGTCGGGGCTCCCGAACATGCAGAAGTCATGTAGTATTAAATGAGTTCGTTCGGAAATAACGTTACATTAGCGCCGGGTCAGGCGGGCTCAAACGCGAATTTAAATATTCATGATGCGAGTGCACATTATGAAATTATAATTTACGCGCGGCGCGCGGCTCGATAACAAAGCGGCGGAGACGCGCGGCGGCACGGTCCCGCCGCCGGCGCTTCGGGCGCGAGCCAAAAAATCCGAGCAATTTGTTGAATTTCGAAGTGCGCCCTAATCTCGCGGGTGATTCGGCGCCCGCCGCGCTCATTAAACCCAGATTCGTGCGCAGATAATTAACGCGCTCGATTTAACCGCGCACATCGGTTATTTAAAACGCGCCCGAGTTCGGCAAATATGAAAATGTAAATATTAAAAAACAAATAATTCCGCAGCCGCTCCCATTTACTTATTTGCCCCGTTTGGGAAATCTAATATGCATTCCCACTCGAAGCACTTGGTCGCTGATGCCTATGTTGATACTGGAATTTGATTTGGCGTCGGCTTTGCTTGCTCGCCCGGAGAGTTACCGTCATCGGCGGCGTTACAGCCGACGGGGGCGCTGATAATGCCGATCATTAACCTTCGAGTGCCCGGATTGTCTTCAACAGCTCGGCGGTTTCTTACTCAGTTCCCCAGAAATTTCCTCGGGTTGTTGATGTTGACTTGGCTGTGGTTTACGAAGCCGCAGATTACAGAGCCGTACCGTGTCATGTATTTCTAATTAGTTAGTTACACAAGCATATGGAAATCATTACAGCCATGCCGCCTTACGTGATGTGTTAATGCAGGTGTGTTTTGCCTAAGCCGACTTTGCGGCCATTTTTTGTACTCAGCATTCCAAATTTAATTACACCTACCACAGGACATGGCCAGATTGCTACATAATTAAGTAAATGGATAAAGTAATGTCTAAATTTAGTTATTACTGACTTTGGTCTAAATTTATCTTATGCTAAAATGGTAACAAACTCTGGAAACTACAATCCTGTAATGCAAAAAGTTACTAGCTATAACATTAACAATATTAAAAGGAGTAAGTAATCGAGTTTCCGATTCTTATGCTTAGGAATTGTCCGGAATTGGCCATTTTCCGACGAATAGTTATCATCATATTCATCATTTCACTTTTACAAGGCTCTAGAGTTCACTGAGCTGCCTTGGTCGCCTTACATTAAAGAATGTTTTTCTTCATGCATAAGTGCACCTTTAGATAATTCATAGATACTCTATCCAACTGTATTTTGTAAGTGGCAGGGAATAGAAGGTACAATGGCAAACATTGTCTGAATAATATGTTAAGTTCCTAAAATTGTGCAGTTTGACAGCTAATCTGACTTTATTAACGAAACAGATAATCCAGATGAACAAGAAGAGGTGGTCGCCTCAGTGCCCAACACCTAGGGGCGGCATTAGTCTTAATTTAAAGCTGCATGGATTTTGTTGGTAAAGTTGCTTCTACCATTTACGGTATCAATCAGTAAAACATCTCCACCCTTAGTTGTCTAGTTGACTATTCAGATTATTTTAAATTTTCAAATTCATTCATTGTTTCCTGCAACAAGTTTATGATTAGCACTATGGTTGACGATACATTTATAATCTTGAAAATCAGTCGGAAAACTCCACTTTTGGTTGATGCGCCCGTCTTCCCAGTTCGTTAAAGCAAGAGTGCAAGTGGTTCAAGAACGTCATAGGAAGAATCTAGAATACCAAACCAAACATGCTCGGTGTGCTCATAGTTTTATTTAGGGTCTAGTAAATACTATAATAAACATTATTTCCTCGAGCTCTACATGAGCAATGTTAACCTTATCATTAAACTACTGGATATTTGAAGGCAAAATCAATGACTGCCTAACTACAGAATTTTCATGCGCTGGTTCTAAGCGAGCAGACTACTCTACATCCAGATAGATACAGCTCACGCAGGTATAGAGTTTTTTTGTATTCTTAAAATTGCAAAATGGTAGTCTTAATTTATATTCATACAAGGTATGATGTAACTGGTAAAAGACACTTAATTTCCCTTTTAAAACTAAATCTGTTTACGCTCTAATAGAGTAGATTTTACTAGTTTAAGTAATGTTGCCTGAAAAGGTAAGAACAATACTAACTAAAAATTAATTTGTGCTCGATTCCATAATATTTTCTTCAGTATTATTATATATTATATAATTGGGAATTGGAGCTACCAAAAAAAAAATAATAGAAGCACATCTAAAAGCACAGCCTCTTCGCCTCGCCGGGCATTACTAGAAAATTCGTTGCGTCTAGTTTAGGCTTTGCCCAAAAACTCAAATTTCCCTTTGGTATCTGTAGAATAGGTTGTGGAAGGATTTGTAGAAGCGATAACAAATTCCGGAAGCCAGCCTCCTGTGATTAAAAATACGGTAGTCTGCGTCACTAATTTTTGGAAGAGTGGCTGTTCCATACTATACTCAATTTGTAATATTGCCAATAATTTGTTAAGTGGCTCATATCCTATTTCTGGCATATGTCGAGACAGAAAGAATCGCATCCTTACTCTACAATTGTAAGATTCCACTCAAGTGACCAAACTTCTTCGGAAAAACATATGTTATCTCTTTATCTTCACAGAAATTCAAAGATACATCGACCAGGACATCAAACTTACCTTACTGTAGTTTGACAGTAATTCCAAAATTAAATTTATATGCCACTAGTGTATCCATTCGTTTGGAGCTTTGCAACGTTAATTTGAGGGTGTATTGTTTATAAGAGTGCATTACTTTGGCTGATTCACTCTTGTAAATTTCTAAAAATAGGTGTAACTTTTAAAAAAGTGCTGATTTCAAATTGTGCCCTTGATATTAATAGATCTACGTACGCTATTGAGTGGTTCATAAAGTAGTTTATAGCAATAAAAGCTAACTAATTGACCGCTACTATTTTTTTTAGAAATCAATGCCCCATTACATCATAGTTGACGTAGGTTTTCCAACATTGGTTCTCGGAAACTACAATTGACACTTCAATACTGTACTTTTGACGTGAAGACTATTTGTAGTAGACCATTTTCCATATTAAGGAATTCTATTGCTCCCAATAAACTCGATTATAAACGCGATAATGTTTTCTCTCTCTGATATTGTCAGTCCATCATCAGACTTATTTTTGAGTCAAGTTTTTGCTTCTGCTCCAACTCATGTGGCAGTTTCTAGTCCGCAACCAGTGTTCTAGTTGCGAACAGCGATTGCATGTTAATCCCTGTGGTTTTTCTACCAAACTTTAAAAATATTCTTTTATGTTTGCTTTAATTTTTTGAAACATTTGAGATTTACTTCCCCATTTAAGTATAATTCTTATCATTTTTCTTCCATACTTTTAGAATTTTCTTTTCCGTTTATTTTTGACCCTTCCTTCCCACTTTGGTATTCTTTTCGAGCTATACGACCACTTTTTGTATTTTCTATTTCAAATTTCTGAAAAATTCTTTTGCGTTTGCTTTTAATTATTTTTCCAAAATATTTTTCGTCGTTTACTTTTAATTCTGCTTCTAAACCTCCCAGCAATTCGATGGATAGATACAATGGATAAATGGTTTTAGACAAATCCGTTTCCTGATATCCACCTTAAAGTAAATCAAATGGTCTAACTACTAAGTTAATATTTTTAAAAAGTAAAAGTTTTTATCAATATCTATATACACGCAAGTAGGTGGTTTTATTAACTTTTATCAAGTCTAATATTCAATAGACTTAATAAAAAAACATAGATACATAGTCTGCTTCTCTTGTACGCAAAGGTGCCGATTTTTTGTATCTTTATTTTAAGAAGTTGTTCCATGCCTTTTCATCTATTGTCAGTCTTGATGATTTATATAGACTATTTTCCAACATTCATGTTCCGCGTTCTTCTTGGTCTTCCCACTTCGTATTTATATTCTATCAAGATGTCTTTTTGCTCGTCTTTCACTTGATTTAACCTTGTCTATTTTTCTAATTCTAATTTTTTGTTTTTTTCGGGTCATCTCAGTTTTTGCCAAATTCCTCTCTTCTTTTAGCTTCATTAAGTGTTTTCTTTGTCTTTTTCCTTCAACTTTTGTAAATTTCAATGTTACGTTGTTCCCATTTGATATACACTTTTTCCATAATTCTTTCTTTTCCTTAAACCCCATTTTCATTCTTTATTTTACTATGCGACGTGTTTCTTATGTTTCCTTATTTATTTGTAGTTTTTACCAACGCTTCATTAAAATCTTCCTATTTCATACCACTGTTGTTAATATTCTGCATGTTGCTATTAATTGATGTCGCTTCTTCCTCTTTATTTCTTATATATTACTTACGTCGCTTTCTATAGCTTTTTTCTTTAGTTTATATATCCCTGCAGTTACTTTTTTTGTAGATGGTCCGTTGGTCATCGTTGTTTACCACGTTTTCTTTATTTTCATGGTGACTTTACTAAGTAGCGGTCACTTCTTATTTCACAGCCTATTCTATTTGTTATATCATTTATTTAATTAAAATAATTCCTTAAAGTTATTACGTAATTTAGTTCGCGTGTGATTTTATGTATTCACTTGTGTTTGGCCCAAGATGACAAACAATAGTTGCATAGAATTTGTATCTGTTTTTATTTTTGAACCTTCTCTAAAGCAACCACCCCTACAAAAAAAAAAACAATTTAAGAGAAAAGCAACAGTAGGCATGCTAAAGAGGTCTTACAGTATGTTCGAAAATGTTTCTAAACAAAACAAATTTAAACGCAATTTAAAACAAATGTATAGAACTTATCAAATTAAGTTTCTAATTATGGCATCGAATATACAGTGTGTCCCTGACCTAATAGCTGATTTATATAACGTCGACTGAAATATTTATTTACAACGCAATATCTATAACTGAGTTTGTGAGTTTGTGGTTAGAAAATCCAATTACTTACTCTCTAGGAAAATAATGGAGAGACATTAGATCTGGTCACCTCAAAATCTAAGTATTTGGATTATCTCTTGTATCTAACTATTAGTACGAGTAACATAGAAAAACAATTATTTTTTGTTAAAATGATGTAAGATGAGGTCTTGTATTCAAAATTATATTTTATTTTAAAGACAAATATTGTTTATCTAATAGGATATGAAGAAATCATACATGAACTTCACAATTTAACAAATTACTATTTACTAAAAGTTATTTATTGTATGGAGAAATATTACAATGCCAAATTCATAATAGACTTCATGTTCCTGTTTTATTTTTAATTAGAGGAATAATTTTACTATCTATTTACATACCCGAGGTCATTTTATAATACATCCTACTAAAAAATTCACAGGGCACATCTGAAATTCCGTAAAAAGATGCGCAAAGAGCCAAGTCATTAAATTTTTATTCCGTGCGTTAGTTGATATCCCCCGGCATGTTTTTAAAGCAATAAGAAATATCAAACGTCTGAACATCTTTATCCATAACCTCGTTACATGCGCGCATAACAGTAAAGCAGAGCTGAAAGCGAAACGCGAACTGCAGCCGAGAGGAGAGCGAAGGAAGGCGTTCTAGATTTATGAATAATAAACAGTGGCACTCTGCAAAAGTTGTTAATAATTCAGTCTAACGGATGAGCTGAAATAACGTAGTAGATTTTCTTCTCAAATATCAAACGCGATTATCTAGACTTTTCCGACTTTACTTCGTTTCGGGGCGCCAGGCGGAAAATTGCCGGGAAACAATCCGGCCGCCCAAAAATCGGCTGGGCGGGAAACGGCGGCGGTTTAAATTTCCATCTCGCAATTCTTCGAATTTGCCACATAATTTCTGCGCGCTGGTGGGCTCAACATCGGATTATGACGGGCAGGAGGGCTCCGGGTTCCGGGCAAGTCGGGACAGTCTCTGGCGATAATGAGAGCAGTGTCGCGTAGCAACGGCCGCATATCCGGCATTCCGCGCGAGACTCGTTTCCAATTATTATATTCCATGTTTATTTCAGGATATAAAACTCATTCCGAATGGACAAATATTCGCAGTCTACGCACTACGCAAAGCGTATGCAAAGGAGGAGCGGCCCATAAATCATTATTATGGTCATGAGGCGTTCCGCATGTTGAACTTGATTTTACTTGAGGAACATCGACGGAAACTGGAGGGTGCCTGCAGTACGTAGATTTTTCTGCATCCGTTCGGTTAATTTGGTTTAACTGCTTAATTATAATTAATTTAATATTTTTGAAAAATTACCACACCTTAACTGTTACTAAAAAATTAATATTGCAATCAGTTTTTTTTTAGTATCTTATCTGAACAAACCAGCAAATAATAGTGTGAATTAATTTTTAATAAAATCTCTTACTATACAGGATTCTGAGTGAGAGGTTGAGTCATTCCAAAGTGGATTTCGTAATGCAAGATAATCTTTAAGGAAGGCACAGACTCATTCTTACTTATTTTTGTGTTTTAATTCCAATTTTGGAAGTTCCTATAAAACAATGAAAAATGTTACTTCTAAATTTGCACACCCGATAAAGATACACTCACAACCTGAGGTGTCTTCCCTTTTCAACAACGTTTCGAAATTGAGAAACAGTGTTTAATAAGTTTGTGTAACTGTTAGCTTATGCTGGTGAGATGACTTAGGATTTTGAAAAACTTTGGAGAAACAAAGTACATATGTGCAACTGGATAAGATGCGTGCAGTATCTCTATCGTTTGAGATGTTCAAGCTTTGCTATCTGAAATTCTAGCTTAGTTCCAATAACGCCACATCTCAACAAGTCAAAAGACAATTATAACAAGAAACATGTGGTATCATAATCTGTTAAAATAATTTACAAACAATCTCTCCTAGACCACTAAAACGACATGATATCCAATGAATACTCATTTAAGCATCAATAACTCAAGCTCAAGCAAAATGACCACACTATATAAGCAGCTATATAGATGGGAGACTACAGAAGAGCAAAATAGAAGGGGAGACATAGAATTTTTTATTTATTATACATATGTTAGCCTCAATCTCCCAGTTCGCAAACCATGTGCTATAGTGGAATTCAGGACCTTACTACAATAGTTTTTTAAAATTAAAAATTAGAAATTATTTTCTGTATCTACATAATTATAGTTCGGGGGTCCTGTTTCCCTTTCAATATGAATATCATTTCAATGTAAATAAAACTGCTGCTAAATCACATAATATGATTGTAGAAGCTTATGGTTTATAAGCTCCATTAGATAGAACGTGATTTCAACGTTTTCCTTGTGGTGTTTTTGATGTTTGAAGACAGTTTAGGGCGCCCAAAAAATTTGAAGACGAGGAATTGGAGGAATTATTGAATTATTGAATAAAAATTAGGGAGAGGCAAAATCTACTTGCAAAAGCATGAAGTTTTATTTAATCAAAAGTTCTAAAAGTTTAAAAGCTATGGAGAAGGTTTATAAGAAAAGAAACATTGAGAGGTAAAGTTGCAATCCTGCTTGAGGACACTAAATACAAAAAATCAATTATAACCCGGACCAACCATCTGCATCAACTTCTGCATTTAAAAAAAAAACTCTTTTCGTTGAGTTCACCCCCTCCCCCTCTTTCTAATATGATGATGATGATAATAATAGTTTTACAGATCTATAATGTACCACACCTTACAGCAAGTTTCTTTGATATAATAATTTCTAACAGAAACCTACTTTAAGTACAAACATTTTTCAGACAATTTCTAAGTTTGTAAATATTCTTTGGTTGAGTAATCTCCCTACTGAATCACCCGGTCAGGCGTTTGGAATTCACTTGGTTGTCAACAAGTAACAAACCTTAATGCTGTGTGTTGTCGAGTAACCTAAAGAACCACTCTCTTGATTTTTAACCATTAACCGACTTTTAATGCCATCCAAATCGTAAAAAAAAAAGAAAATTGTACCTACTATGAATCTAACTTTATGACAACAGTAACCCATTCATTAAAATATTGCATATATAACTACTTCAAAAGAATTATTGTTATTATGCTATATATTTAAATTCAAATCGATAGTTGACATCTCCAATAGAAAAAAATTATAATAAAGAGTGGTACAACAGCATCAAACATTTTTATATTTTCAGCTATGTTAGATGTGAAATAAATCACTATATTATACACAAAATTATTCTAATAATTATAAGAAACGAATGCAGATTGTGTTTTTTGCATTATTTTGTATTTATATTAATTATAAAATAAGTAAAAATTAATGAAAAACTGCAACTGAAATAAATTAAGCAGTTTGTTTTTAAATCAAACCCAACTAGTACAAAATTCATGTTTAGAATAACATAACAAGCGGTTCACTTATTTTTACTAAAGGAAAGCTCAGTAGCGCAAGCAAATTGCCTTCAATAACTGGTATATAGGTATAAAAAACTCGAAATTCCCTGAAAATGTTCATCATTATTATAATACAACAACAACATAAAGTCTACTCCAGTTTTGGATGTCTACTCAATGTTCTTTCACTCAATCCGGTTTTGTAACTTTTAAATTGAGTTCCTACTCTTTTTGTGATGTCATCCCTCCAACGTATTTTAGGTTTGGCTTTCCTCTGTCCAGCATGCGTGTTCGAGGTCTCCTAAGGTCATCTTTTCACTCGATCTTTCATCGTTTTTACGTAGAAGGTGGCTTCCCCATCTACGTTACATCGTCGACTTTTCCTTATTCATGCATTGTTTTTTCTGTCCAGATTCCTAAAATCGCTCTTTCCATTTCCCCTTGTGCCACGTTTGGTTTCTCCATGTTGGTTTTTTGTTAAAACCCAAGCTTCAGAAATTTATGTTAGAATAGGCCGTACGCATTGGTTTAATACCGCTGTTTTTGGATTTGCAAACATTTTTTCTTAATAACATATAACGTGGTTATCAAAAAGCCCACCATGTAGTTGAATCACTCGATTGACTTGCGCTGCTTGGGTGGGCTCTTTAAATATAAATTTTTGCCCCAGGTTTATGTAATAATTGGGCAGCTCTATTCGTTAACTCCCTTCTATCATTAGTTTTGTTTTTGCCACATTAACTGTAAGTTCTACTTAACACATAGTTTATTGTAGCTCTTCTGTTATAGTTTTGATCTCTTCCAAACTATTTTCAAACAAAAAAATGTCCTCAACTAATCTTAAGTTACTAAGATACTAGCGGTTTATGTTTATCAATTTTGTTCTGCACTGGAGTTCTTTGAAGGCATCCTCTATAAGTTTGTAAGGTTTTAGGGTCACCCTATCTTACTGCTCGCTCGGTCATAATAGGTTTTATATTTTCAAACAATTTGATAACGTTCGTAATTGCCTAGTTAGTCGTCTAAAATTGACAATAAATAATAAAAAACATTTATGCGGCCAAAATAATAATTTTTAAATTTAAATTGATGTACATTTGTAAAATTTAACATGAAACTATTGAGAGTTATTTAAGTATCTTATCTTTCAAGGTCATTAATCCGATTTGACGCAATGTACGCAACATTTCTCTGGTGGTCGACTGTTTCGTTGCTAGCCGTACCTACCATAGTTAGACCGTTGCTTTTTCTGGAAGGTGTATAGGTGACTCTACAGTAATTTTTAGTTGTTTTATAGGAAATTGTCAGAAGTTTATAGAAAAGACTCCAAATTTTAATATGCACGGCAAGAACATAAAGAACAACTTTAAATGAAAGTTTCTGTAATCTCCTTTAACTTCTTGTTAGGGACGTAGGGTGTTTCTAGTATTTTTCCAGAGGGTCCTATTGTTTGCCAGCTCTTTTAATTCCCTCCATTTTTTCCTTGGCTTCATTGATGACCGTTCTTCGCCACGTGATTTTTGGTTGGCCTAACCTTCATTATCCCTACAGATTCCAGTCTAGGGAGTCTTCGTCATGTTGCTGCCCTCTCCACGGAGTGTGTGTCCTACTAATTGCATTTTCTTCTTTTTGTGGAATGTTAGAAAAAAATTCACAAATAAGTTTGCTTCAATTGAAGGCATTAATAATTGTAGTTTCATAGTATGAAGTGTAGATACTACATTTCCAAACGTATCTAAAAAGAAATTAGTAAATTAGTAAAATACAACTATGCACAAAAATGGCAAATTGCTATGGAAATTCTACCAAACTTCACTTTAATTTACTTAATTGACAATTCTTTTCCAATTTTGTCGTATCCGTAACTAGTAATACTAATATGAGGCTTCTCAGTGCCATAATCTAATACGGAAAAAGTAGTAACATTATGATTAATAGTCTCCTATTAGTTCGAGTTTTCTGATTAAATATTTTAAGAGAGAGAGAGAGAGTCAATATTTAAAAAATAATTCAAAATCAATTCATTTGAAGTAAGACTTGCTAAAACAGTAAAGAAGTTAATTTTTACCTCAACGAATTTTTATAAATTACAGTAACTTTCCCCAAATAAATGTTTTTAAATACAAACACGATTTAAATGCAGTAAGTGCCTTTGCAGTAGACGCTCCATTAAAAAAAACACTTAATTTAAAATACGTAGATCAAATTATTACAATAGACCAGAAAATAAATGATATTTTGCATGTGTCTAAGGACTAATTTTTAAGAATCTCTCCTGACAAAGCACATGCATAAAAAGTTTATTATTTCGAAACCATCAAGTGAGAAAGTCAAAATACTATCATGATTTTAAAAGAACAGACGCATTAGTAGATGTATAATTGCTTAATTACAGTTTATTTATACGTTATTCAAACTTTAAATTTAAATTTGTCACCCTTTTTTAATTTGAGTCAAGCGGCTAAAATTTTTGAATGAATGCTAGGAGACACTTTCTCCAAACCATAAACTGAAAGTTTCTCCAGGCAAACTATTTGGAAACTCGCTTACGCATCACCGTACTGCGACAACCTCTAAACCAGGACGATTTTCCAAGAAGCTACGCTTTTTATGCAGAATAAGAGGTTGTTTGAAGTTCATCCTTCAAGTTGATAAAGTAGGTTAAAAGATAAAAATAGCAGAATTTTTTGTTTTTGAAATGTTTGAACTTATATGTTTAAAACTTGTTGGAGTTGATTTAAAAACTAACAAAAAATGAGTGGTCAAAGGAGAAATTGAGTGGAATCCAACTATTATACAAAACTTTTTGGGGTTCATATAATCGTAAAACTAGCTACAACTAGAAGGCAAAGAATCTCAATTGCTATAATGATTAGTTAGTAAATTATGCGTACAAATTTCTATTAAAAAAAAAAGACGGAAAAAGACGAATAGTGAAAAGAATACTCGTTTTGTGTGTATCTGTAAGAAAATATTTATCTTTTGCTCTGCTGTTTGTGGTGGTAAATTATTTAATTAAAATCAGTTCATTTATTTTGAGTAATAAGGATCACATAGAAGCGAAGGCTTTCACGACCGGTGTTATGGTGCACCGTATGTTCGGAGTTCGGAAACATCTGCAGAAAAAAATCAATCTAAAAATTAAGTGACTGTACTGTGCGTTTTTGCTTTTTGCCCCTTAAGAGCAATAAACAAAGCTTAGGTAGATTCAATCCGTCGTCCCTGTTAATATTATTTTTATATTTGTAAATCTCCACCGCCTTTGTATACAATCTCGAGTAATAATTCCTACAGTTGAATAAAACTTGTGTTTGCCCGAATTCTATCTCGTGGTTAGGATTATCCAAAGCATGTTCAGCAACTGCTGATTTTTCGGGTTAATTAAGGCGTAGATGACATTTTTGTTCCTTTATCCTAGTGGTAATCGTAAACCAAATGTATATTTGCTCACATGAGCAAGGTATGCAGTATACCCTGGTGTATTCTGTGGGTTTCTTGTATCTTTGGTTGGTCTAAGCAAATCCCGTATCTTGGTGATAGTAGTATAGATGGTTTCCACCTTGTATTGAGATTTCTTCCTATCCGGTCCGTAACTCTCTTGATGTACTGTATATATGCATAAAATGTGAATTGAATGTCAAGGATTTCCGAACTCCGACCACGATCTAATAACCCAATAACCAATCCCACAACAGACTCAGTTATCTGTTCATTTCTAATCACTGAAAAAGTGCAATATCATATTGTAATAAATATTCGCTAATTGTAATTATTTGTTGATTTTATAATTTCTTTGACATCTTGAAGTTTTTCCTCGGTTTTTGGTAACTGCAGACTTTTAATACCTCACTATTTGCATAAAATTGAAGAAGGTTTTAGAATATGTTAAGAAAAGATCCAAGTTTCTCAACTACGACCAGAAAAGAGTATATGTGGACATGTCCATACCTAGAATTATTATCAATAACTGTACGCTGAAAATGAGAGCTAAGAGTGAGATATATTACTGAAACTATGAGCAAGGAACTGTTACAAATTGCGCTACATTGTTTAAACATACCATTAAGAATCTTTATGTGAGTATGCTAATAATATGATTGTGTAGATATGCTGGACTAATAGTTTATCAGTCATGTAAGACCAAAAAGTAGAAGGAAGAAGAGCTTTCTTTGTGGTACTTGCAAAAAGATTTTGCCTCTCTTTCAAAAACTCTCCAAATCTTTTCACAGTCTCATCTTCAATCTGTACTCTAAACCCGACCATTTTCTGAATACCACTGAAGAAACAAACAAAAAAACTTTATGTTGACATTTAAAGTCCAAATGTAGGATAGACGAATTACTGCTGTTCTAACAAACCCCTCCCAAATGTCAAGCTTAGTGTGCTTTAGCAATTACATAAAATACTTAGTTTGTTGGTATAAAGCACCTACAGCGATAAATGTAGTAGGTAGTAGACAACAAATGCTTGAGATGCATTACAATATCTTCTCAGGTGGTGAAGATGATTATACCATAAATTTACTTTAGTATGATGCAAGAAGCACTTTGTCCAGTAATAAATTTATCTGGAATGTTTTATCAATATCACTATGAGTATCTAAGAATGAATTTGATGACTTCAACTTGCATTTTTTTGGTCATTGTTCGAAAGTATTCATACAATTTTTATTCAATTCTGCATTTGGTGTTCTTTTACAAAGTGCACTTTGTCATTACTATTAATTAAAAAAATATTTGTAGGACTATTTTTTCTATAGTGAGTTATATATGGTTTGCTCGACGTTTAATTTCTCTGTAGCCTGGTCATCCTCAAACTACAAGGACGGTGAATGCTTACCAAAAAGTGCTTTCGGATGCAGCTAAAGATTCTAAATTTTGTAATTTAATAATTATTTTATAAAAATATTATTTTCAATAAATAATCAGCTGTGATTGAAAAACGATGTCAAAATTTACTTTTTTGGTTTTCAGTATTTTAAAATTGAGGAGCCCGTGCTAGCTGGCTACGCTGCTCGCATCTAATTACAGCCGAACCTGAAAAGTAAATAAAGAAATATTTCATTCGAATGTGACCGCGGCGAATATATTATGCATTACGTTGTTTATCAACGCGCTGAAAAGTCCGGAACGAACTTGCGTAAGAGTTCGCGACCGGCGGGTCGAGGAGCTTTGCATGGCACATAATTAATACTCTCAAAATTCGCCGGAGCGCTAATGCAGCTAATTGTATTTTGAATAGGTGGCAAATGTCGGCGCACCGGCTGAATGTCGGATTCGGACAATGCCGGTGTAATTGAGGCGCCGCTCCGTGCCTGCATGATTATGCGGGCCATTCCCCGACAATTATGGCTCGTGGAATCGATGCGCATTTCACACGTGTTGGGGCCACATCGCGACGACGTCGGTGCGCCGCCGACGCCGCGAGGACGCGCGAGGCCCCCGTGAATATCACGTAACGAACCCGACCCTGGATCGCCGCACTAACTACTGATATTAATTTACTTCATTTGTTCTCCTAATTGCGGCCGTATACGCCTCTGTGTTGACAAATTATCTATTCCGTAAGATATACGCGGGCTACGTGAACAAAGCGGCCGCGAGGGGCCGCCCGTCTGCCTTGCTGCTCGCACAGCCACGGCAGAACAAGGATATTTTGATAAAATCCTGGAATCCAATGGAGAGACTACGTATTGTGTTGTCTTTAATTTCAAAATCGATTTTATTCTATCCATTTCAACATTCTCTTTGTTTAGTCCAAAAGTACGATTTGTTGGACCATTATCATCAGATATGTCGTCTTGGTTAAATTTTGACTAGTTTCACATCCTTTGGTACACTATTTTTTCAAACAAATTTTGATCTGTTAGCCCCTTAGTACGTCTTGGCTATTATGAGAATTTCAAGAAACAAAGCAATCATATTTTCCTTGCTATAATTGGATTGCATATATATAATATAAGGCAGAACACATACTGTATATGGTAGCTAATTTAACTAGTTAAATGTATGATATATTTTCGATATCTCGCAATAATTTTAATGATTACTTGTCGGCAACAAAAGAAATAGAATTAATAGGACAAAATATATGTAACAGATTCTTAAAATACTTAGATCTTGATGCTAATATTTCTCAATTTTTACTTATTCTAATTTTTCCCTCCGCCTAAATCGCACAATAACATCAGTTTCTGAATCTTTTACGTAATGGTAATTTCAATCAAAGATTGAATATTACTATGATGTATTTTTGCCTCGAGGGTTGTCAAGAAGAAGAAACCCGTTAATTAACGCCCCTAAACTAAAATCCAAATTCTGATAGGTATCGAGAAAAAGCCAAAGAAAACCTTTGTTAGTGCATTTAATAAATTGCTAAGTAAGAATAAAACCAATAAAACTCGGGACAGATTGGGCAGTTGAAGAGTCTAACCTAATACTTATAATTGTGTAAACTTAGAACATTCTCGGATTCTTAGGCCGTGGTTGGAGTTTGGAAACTTTGACGTTTCGTCCACAACTGCGGCGGACATCTTCAGAAGAGATTCTTTTCAAAAATTAAATTATTTATATTTATTTCGCTTTTATACTCGTGCGAATGTGGTAGCGATGGTGGGTTAGTTTCTGACATAATCAGACTAGCTGCTGACGTAAATCGGGTCGATGCAGATAACATCTCGCATTTGGGGAGTCACTCGCTCTTTTAGGTAAGTTAAATCTATCTCGCGGCCAAGATTTTCCAAGGCATGTTTATTAACGGCCGATTTGTCGGGTTGACTAGGCGTAGGTGACGTTTGTGTTCTTTTATTTTGGTGGTAATGGTACGGCCCGGAATTTCAAAGTAGTGGTATATCCTGTGGGTTTCTTATGTTTTTGGGCGGTCGAAGCAAATCCCGTAATCCCAAGTCTTGGTGGTAATAGTATAGACAGTTTCGACCTCGTGTTTACTCCTCTCTAGTCCGTAACCCTGTTAATGTAAAGTAAAAAAGTTTTGCCTGCCGTGACCGATTTCGGTTGTGTTTTGGGTGCACATTTCTTAGGTTTCGTTGCTCTATTTATCTTTGCTTTCGAGTAGCCATTCCCTTGGAAGGCGCATTCCAAATGTTTTAGTTCCTTATCCAAGAACTGTGGTTGACATATTCGCCGTGCTCGATCTACCAATGTGTGTTTTTTTTTATTTCGATGGTGATTCAACTGCTTATGAAGGTATCGGTCCGTATGCATTGGTTTTGTATACACTTAACACCTGATAAGAAAGCAATACTGTTGTTCGATTCCAGTTGCATGGTAAACTGTATACATGGTTATTACATCAAAACTCACTATTAGATCTCTGGCCTGTAGTGTCTTGAAGGCAGCTAACAAAGTGTGCGGAGTTCTTGATAGAACTGCTGGTAGGTCCAATGTTTGGTTGTAATAAACTGGATAAGCTTATAGGTAGGGCACCGATGCTACCGGCAATGGGTCGCAGTTGTATATCATCCTTGCCTATTTTGGGGAGCTCATATACACTTGGGGGCAGCGCCTTTGATGTTATTATTCTCTTCTTGACGGTGTTATGCAAAGAGAAACCTTTGATCAGTTTACTCAATCACGTAGTATCCGTACTGTGAGATTAAGTTTGAGGACGATGTGAGTGTTCGTATCAAGTAGTTCGATCTTATTTGTATAGTCCTTCTGTGAAAGTACAACTGCGGAATTATTTTTGTCTGCTGATAGACGATGACGGTATCCACATTCGTAAGCTCACGGAGAGCATTTAATTCCGACCTGGGCAGGTTCTTCTTAGACGGCTTAGCACGGCACATGATGCGTAAAATCTGGACTCAAATCTCCTCTACTTCATCCGCTGGAAGGTTTCGTATAACTACTTATATGAAAGCTAGGATATCCTCAACCGAAAAGAATTTAGGTGGAAATTACGGAAACGACTAGGTCCCGTCGAATTAGTTTGCGAGGATAAAAAGACAATGAGGAATGCAATAAAATAGAGAGAAAAGGTAAACCAAGAAAAGAATGGCCAGACAGTGTAGTAAAGGATCTGTCAGAAGTGGCATTACAAACTAGAAACGAAAAGCAACTAAAAAATAGAAAAAATTGTGCAACAAGTTTTTATCTTCACGAATATATTTTCGCCGAAAATATTTTGAATATTTTGGATTACTGCGATTACCACGAAAGAGAACTCATTAACTAAAAATCATTAAAATGAAGCATACAAATCCGTTAGATACCAGGTTTTTTCAAAAAAGCCTAAATAATTTTCAACCAACTCTGCATAACCTCAGGCGTGCTTTTTGGGGAAGCAAACAAATTCGCTTTTGATGAGAGCGAGCCTGAACTCCAGGACAACGAAGACGAGCAGCCGGAGCTTTGCTGCTGCACCCCGGCAAAAATTCTTACGCTCAGCAGACTGAGCGCTCGGATCTTGCAGCAGAGGCGGCGAGGTCGGCTTGATCTCTTTGATGACTGCTAATTCATTCTGACTAGGTCGGATTACCCGCTACAACTTTGCTCCCCAGCCGCTGCTTGCGTCGGGCTGACTGCGCTCCCCTTAATCAACTCGTCCCTGCGCCAGTTTGCGCCGTTTAATTTTTATTAACAAAAAGCTAGTGCAACTCCACGGGACTCCATAGGTCTTGGGGCTGCCCAGCAAACCAAATTCGGCAACACAGAGGTGATAACAACTAAATTTAAATTTAAAATACACTAAAATTGATATTTTCGTTTCCAATGTCTGTAGTGAGCTTTAATGCATATTTTCTTTATTGCGATCAAAGAAATAGATTACTACTTAATTCACGAGCATCTCTTTGCGAGTTGTAGAGAAAAAATTAATTCAATAAAAAAACATTTAAAACTAACTTCTTGGAGTTGATTTCGCAGGCAAACTGCAGAAGCTGTTCTATTACGCAAATCTGCAGACAAAACGAAAACGATGGACCCTCAAAATCTGTTTTTAAATAAATTTTGGGAAATTTTTAAAGGTAATTATTTTTTGTAAAGACTATGAGTACCAAAATTCCTTGATTAGAGAAATGGAAAATTAAAACTTAATTTTTAAAAAACAAGAAAAGCAATAATTTTAATAAAAAACAAAATTCAACGCAAAACTTTAAGAAAAACCAAAAGTTAAAAAAGAAAGAATAAAATAAAATTTAAAAATGAATTTTGAGATTTTAAAAATCTAAAACGATAACGACATAAAATAGATAAAAAACGAGAAATTTCAACCAAATAAAACAAATAAAGTTTAAAACAAAATTTAAAATTAAAAAATTCAGGCGTATATTAGTAAAAAATAAAAAGAAAAAACAATAATGGGTAAAAACAAGGTTGATAAAATTGGGAAAGGTTTTATTGCCAACCTACAAATAAAAAAGGTTGAAATTTATATACCAAAAAAAAAATTCAATTAAATGGAAAAAGGAAGAGAAATTAGAATTTTAAAAAAGAATTTAAAAATAAAATTTAAAAACAAATTTGAAAATAAAAAAATTAAAAAAAAATTAAGGAAGTAGCCGATGGTGAAAAAGAAGCAGAGAAAACGACGAGAAAAATCGACAAATGTGGAAATGGAGCCAAAAGGAGGGTAAGCTTGTGAAGATCATGACATCCACAAGTGATATTGAGGATAACCATAACACGAGTAATTACAAATAGTAATGTATCAGTATGTAGAGCAAACACGGCTATATAAAAGAATATAATAACAGAAATAAACACAAAGGAAACAAATAAACGGAAATTTACAAGGTATCTTAAAAAACCTATTAACAGATTTTAAATATTCTAGCTAGAGACTGATACTAACAAAGAAAACTTACTGAAAACCTAAGAAATTACATGACCGAACATGGTAATAATGGAAATTAAAAAAGTAAAACCAAGTCACACAGTTGCTTGCATCAAAAAGAATCAAATAAAAAATTATTCATGAATAAATAAGTAGAGTAGAGGAGATGTTAAATAATACGCTTAAAAACTCGACAACATCAATAAACAATGGAAAAATATTGAAAAACCTATGTCTGATTCAGAAAAAAACAGGAAAGCAAATACTATGATTAGTTCAAAGAATAATGTAAAGACATACTACTGGAAATAAGAAATCTAGAATGTAAATGCTGATAGGAAGAAAGTAAAATGCCAAAAATTAAGAAGAAAAGTGAAAAGACCAGTGACCGGTAACTTAAACGTAGTTGGAAATAATTCTGATGGAAAGAAATAAAAAAAAATTCTAAAGAAATAAACAAGCATAACAGGACAAATGCCATAAGAGCAAAAACGGTGATTTAGCAGGAGGAGCCCAAGAAATTTTAAACAGGTAAACACAAGAAGCGTCTTAAGAGCGGCAGATTAAGATAAGAATGATGACATAAAAACATAATAAATTATAGACGAAATCCAAAATATTGTTTAAAAAAGCAAAAAGAAACAATAAATATGAGTGCTGATGGAAATGGGATAGTAGTGGAGTTAATTGATCAGGGAAGGGGGTAGTAAAATGCAGGACTGCATGTTTTAAAAGACTAGCAAGAAGAAAAATTTTTAAAATATGATTAAAAGCAATTATACTACTGGGGTATAACAATATGTAATTTCGTAAATTTCAAAATTATGATTAGATATTTAAAAAGGCGTATAAATCATTGGACAAAAGAAATTCTAGACGAATACCACAATGTCAATTTAGACGAAATTGATCCGTAAATCATCAGACCTTCACAATGGGTATGCACAACGTGGGTTTGTATCTTATATTTATTGATTTCAAAATGGCGTGTAATACCATATGCAAAGAAAAACTATATGAAACTATAATTAATCTGGAAGTACGTGCAAAATTAGACAAAACTAACAACGAAAAATTTTTTGAAAGCAAGATCATGGACAATGGGGATTCTTAGAAAGTTTCTGCATAAACCCGGGTTTGAGAAAAATATCTGCAATATTCTCAACATTGTTCAATCTATTGTTAAAAGAGGTGATAACAGAAAGCAAAATACACAAACAAGGCACTATTTTACAGCATAAATGACAATTTAACAATGCAAACACCAAAAACAAAGCAAAACAAATAATAAATCAACTACAAAAATAGCAAAGAAAAAATAACGGTAATAACACACACAATTCTTGGGAAACGAGAATAAATGAGGAAATTACGGAAACGACTAGGTCCCATCGAATTAGTTTGCGAGGAATTCAATAAAATAGAGAGAAAAGGTAAACCAAGAAAAGAATGGCCAGACAGTGTAGTAAAGGATCTGTCAGAAGTAGGCATTACAAACTAGAAACGAAAGGTTTTTATCTTCACGAATATATTTTTGCCGAAAATATTTTTGAATATTTTGGATTACTGCGATTACCACGAAAGAGAACTCATTAACTAAAAATCATTAAAATGAAGCATACAAATCCGTTAGATACCAGGTTTTTTCAAAAAAGCCTAAATAATTTTCAACCAACTCTGCATAACCTCAGGCGTGCTTTTTGGGGAAGCAAACAAATTCGCTTTTGATGAGAGCGAGCCTGAACTCCAGGACAACGAAGACGAGCAGCTTTGCTGCTGCACCCCGGCAAAAATTCTTACGCTCAGCAGACTGAGCGCTCGGATCTTGCAGCAGAGGCGGCGAGGTCGGCTTGATCTCTTTGATGACTGCTAATTCATTCTGACTAGGTCGGATTACCCGCTACAACTTTGCTCCCCAGCCGCTGCTTGCGTCGGGCTGACTGCGCTCCCCTTAATCAACTCGTCCCTGCGCCAGTTTGCGCCGTTTAATTTTTATTAACAAAAAGCTAGTGCAACTCCACGGGACTCCATAGGTCTTGGGGCTGCCCAGCAAACCAAATTCGGCAACACAGAAGGTGAAAACAACTAAATTTAAATTTAAAATACACTAAAATTGATATTTTCGTTTCCAATGTCTGTAGTGAGCTTTAATGCATATTTTCTTTATTGCGATCAAAGAAATAGATTACTACTTAATTCACGAGCATCTCTTTGCGAGTGTAGAGTAGAAGAATAAATTAATTCAGTAAAAAAACATTTAAAACTAACTTCTTGGAGTTGATTTCGCAGGCAAACTGCAGAAGCTGTTCTATTACGCAAATCTGCAGACACCGAAAAAACGGTCATCTTTGGATAGTGACTCTTTTTCGACCAAATCCTGATCTTCTCGTTATTGGGTCAGTCTCTTCAAAGCGCTAGTGCATCTTTTGTATAGCACAAAAGCTCTTACCAACAATTCTTGCAGTTTCACGATATTCTCGGCCATCTTATAACAACACTATAATTTGACACAACAACAAGATCATAAAGACATTATGAACTTGTTAATCAAACCATACAAACACTTCAACGTGCTTAAAAGACTTTATGTAAAAAAAACCAACGTTAAACACTGACACACAGACACTAAAATACGAATTTTCAAATGGAATAATGCACGCTGTTTAATAAAACTCGTAACTACCGTCATAATACATTACAGATAACAGCTACAACGGAGAATATTTCTCGGCAAACAAATAATTAAGCAAATAAAAGCGTTTAACTAAAAATTTCTTGGTAAAACAGAGGTGTAGAACATTGTGAAAGTTTTTACTCTCTGCTTTCTTTCATCTGAGCTAATTGACAATTTCGTCTGCTAAATTCTCAACATATTAGCACAATAAATAAAAAAATCTCAATTATGAAGCAAGACCAAATATTTAGATGATAAAAGTAAAATAAAATGCAAAATTAAAGAAGCGATTGAAAAGGGTAGAAATACATATTGAAGAAAACAAATAACGATAGACAGATTAGTTAAGTCTAGCATGAAGAAATAATATTGTGTACTATAAAACAAAATAATAAAGTTCTGAACGTATTGTTTATGCCTAATGAAGAAATGGAACAACCAAGTAAAAAGTATGCCATAAGGCAGTAATGCTAAAGTTACATATTAATTTTAAGAGCCAATAAACTTCTTCCTGTTACCCGAGTCAATGCTGGGCTATAGTATTATTAATTGTCAATGTAACATTTACTTATTGCTGTATGCAATTTGTTCATCAAACAATTAATCAAGTTTTGAATATGGTTATTCATCCCCTTCTCACCCTTGTGTTTCTCTAAGGGTTACTATTGCGGGTCTATACTCATTTACGAATTTAAGCGAGCGTCGTTGAAGAAAAACAGAATTTAAAGACATACACACACAGATTGAGTGTCTAAAATAAGAAAAATTGCTTAAAAATACTAGAACAGATAGAGTAAAGCACAGACCCTCCTCTACATTGCAGTAGAAAACAAACCTCCTTCAGAAACGCGATTTACTGCAGCAAATCCTAGTATTTTCCATATGCCCCTAGAGTACCATTTGCTACAAAATTCCAAGTTGTGGTAAAACGAATGCATCCTTATTATTACTTATTAGTAGTACTATTAATTATTATTAATTATTTTTAATAGATTATCTTTCACGTCCTTAATATGTAACCCTATAATACCAAATTCTTATTCTCCGGAGATACACTTCTATAACTAGAAAAAGGAAAACATTATCTGGTATATCATCAGCCTTAGTTCCGTCAGAAGGAGCAGAGACGAATTGATAATATGTAAAGACGGGGCACTATTGTATTACAAGAAAAAATAAAATGAAAATATTTATTAATAGCAAATACATTTTACTGTCACATTCAAACTATTAAAAAAAGTTTGTTTAAAGATAGTAGTTGTATGTTTGAATATCTGCACAGACCATCAGGGGAAATTGTTACACAAGAGCACCAAAATAGTGTTCAAACAAAAAAAAAATTATATCATGCTAATTTGTACTTTTAATGCAAAATTAAGTTGACACCAAGGTGGCAGAACATACGGTATATAGGAGATAAACAAAACCATCGATTGAAAGCTAAAAACTTACTCTTCTACAAAAAAAAAAAAATACAAAAAGAGAATCTGGTGGAAAATTCAGATTGAGCAGTACAGAATTAAATCGAATTTATTATTACCAACAAACCAAAACTGTTTAAATATATTACTATATTCAATTGTAGGCAAATTAGCCGTCGCCAATTAAACGTCAAATTATATAGACAAAATAATAATAATAAAAAATAGCGAGGTACATATAAACAACATATCAGTTGTGCACTAAAGAGATTTCATAATTGTTGATAACGAAATATCGAACTGAATAAACGCATTACAGAAAATTTATTAGGAGCAACAAAAAATCTAATAAAATTAAAGAAGTAGAAGCAAGTGCAAACAAATTAAAGGAAGAAACGAAAAACCTAATCGAAAAACAAGATATAGAAGAATAAAACATGAAGAAAGAATTGAAGCAGATCAATAAAAAATAAGGAGACACGGTGTCAACTATAGTTAAAAAATAATAAAAGGGAAGAAAACAAAGGGCTGGAAGTTTTTAGAAGTATCTCTACTAAGAGAAAAATGTCAAAATACGCGTGTTGCGTTGCTGGTAGGAATAAACTTCACTCTATGCAAAGTCCGACGCTAAGTCTCTTTTTTGATGCCCTGGTTGGATGAGTGAGCTTTTACCCCACAGTGCTTCAGCCAGCATTATGAACGTAATAGCTATCTATCTTTCCGATATGCATCTCGGCGTTATCTCAAATGAATCACAATTACACAAAAGTCGGGATTTAAGGTAACTAAGTTTATTACGGCACAATGTATTACATCACTTGTCAAGCTTCTTTTTCTTTTTGACAAATCGATTTTCTCAGTTCACTCATTTTTCTCTTTTTCGCCAAACCGAACTGAATCTATGCGCCCAAGAACTGAACGAAAATCACACTGCATTACAATTTTCAATGCGCGGGCGAACATGACTTATGTTAAGATGATTAGAAGATGTTACAATTTTTTAAGGACAGCAAATTTCTATCAAAAACAAGCCCACACCTTACTAAAGACATATTTAAATAGGTAATAAGTCGGCAGGTGATACAATTTTAGACCACCTCAAAGACCATTTTAATCAGTGCTTTAAGTTAGGACAAATCCCGCTTGTACGAAAAGACGTTAGGGTACTTCTGATTTAAAAAAAAGTAACAAAGAACTGAAGAACTACCCTCCTATATCATTAATATAGTAGCTTAGCAAAGTAATGTCTAAAACAATCAACCAGATAATGATAAAATTTAATTTATTGCAACTCTCTGTATAGACCAAATTTACACCGGGTTATAGCACTGTTGACCATATTCACGATGTGACGTAAATCGTGTAAAAATCGCATAAGTACAAGTTACATATGTTTGCAAATATTCGAAGACACACATCCAATATGAGTGAATCAAGCGAGAGCTGAAACGATCGTAAGCATCAAGCTCTTCACAGATCTGCCAATGACGTCTTAACAAACTAAGGATTAACTAATATCCGCTGTAGATGCAACACGAATGGTGAAAGCAAATTGAAGAAAAATTAAGAAACACCTTGAAATCAATCTCACCTCAACAATTAAAAGCAAGCCTTTTTGACAAATGCGTTCTGCATATATTCACCTACATGACAGACACCTAGCCGTGTATCAAAGCAATCACTGAAAAACTAAGAGCGCCAAAAAGAAGAATGAGAAGATTTGCGAGATCAGGTTAATAAACAATCATATTACCAAAAAAATAGAATTAGGGACGCAACAAAGTATATAGCATCTCTTAAGTGATACAAGATGCAGCCGGAAAGTCACCGTATGGAAATCGCTCACTAATATTCGAAATAGGATCAAACCTACAACTGGATGTTGGAAATATCTCCATAAATGCATATATAATTAGTCTTTTCGAAAATCACAACACATTAAACGCACCATCCCTTTTTTAATTAACTCAAAATGTTTTCGCCAATATAAAGCACTTTTAGCAAAATGTCAGCCGCGGAGTTTTTAATCTGCGAACATTGCGCGACAATCCATATTTCGTATTAGTCCATTTCAATTAGCTCAAAGCGTAGTCGACCTATCAACTTATTAATCAAGCTAAAAGGAAGCGGTGATGCAAGAGTCAAATGAAATTGAGGGATAATATCTTAATAGTCTCATGAAACTAATACTATTAACTACATTTTGTTCCTAAAATTGGACAACCCATTAAGGCCTATTTTTAAATTTTTTGCGCACAATAAAAGTGAACTAATGGCTTCTCTACGGCTTCTGAGAGAAACTAAAGTTATTCAAATCAGATAAAAAAAAATTAGTGTCGCCACTTCATCTTTTAGTCTACTGAGCTTAATTTTGAAATTTTTTATCTTTCAAGATTAATATTTAGTTCTTTTTTTAAAAATTACAAATTTTCTTAGCACTACAATAATTGTTTCTAGCATTTATCATTCCCACACAAACCATTTCTAGAATTAATGTCTTAGTTGAAAAAGAGTAAGAAGAACGATCATCCTGATCATTTTCAGACTGAAATTCGCTTTCTAAAACTCCCGATACCACCCATGTATGGCCTTTTTATGAAAACCATCGTTTTATAGCACGGGAGTTATTTCCTTTAAATACTAAAATATTTTTTTTTGTGGAAATTGATAGAATGGTCAAAATTTTCTAAGATCTTGCAAATATTATTTTAGCACAATAAACTAGTATTTTGTGACTTTTAATCATACCAATTAGTTTTCAAGAAGACATTGTGAGTTCTCTTTCGCTAGCTAATTATATATCTCTCCCTTTCTTCTATTCTATTTGGCCACACTCTCTTTGCAAAAGCGTCGTGATTATATTTACCTCTTTGTAATTGTGGCTTGTGTTGTTGTCTTTCTATATGTCTCATGTTTAACCCATTGTGTAGTTAGACAAACTGGGTATTAGGCAAGTTCCATTCATTTTAAGACATTTTTTTATTTTGCAAATGCAATCGCTCACACAACGTAAGAAAAATAATCAAGCAAACTATGTAAGAAGCACACAGGTTGTCTAAAAGTGGTTGTAAAAGTACAGTGCTCACAACAAATAATACGCATTTTGCAGTTCCTGCTTAAATGTTATGATCACAACGTCTTCATTTTACAGAATATTTTTGCGTGAAGTACCTTTCGTTAAAATTTTAAGTTTAAAGAAGAGAAACAAAGCTGGTGCCTAGTTTAAATTGTAAGTCCCTTTGTTAGTCAGTATTTTGTGCATCGTGTTCGTTCTCGGATTCTTAGGCCATGGTTGGAGTTCGGAAACTCTTGATATTTCGTCTACATCAGAAGAAAATATTATGCTCCTTTTTTTAAACAACTTTTGTTCTAAAATGTGTCCGAGTCTGGAACGTAGTCTCGATCAATGGTGCCTAACGAAACCAATGATCGCTCTGTAGCAGACGCAGACCTCTTAACGCTCAGTTAAAGATCAAAGTTATATCATCGCATTTATATCAAATTACTGATAAAAATCAAATACAGACTCGTTTGTGAATATATTACTTACCGATTATCATTTAGAAAAAGAGTAACCAATTTACATTTATCATTCGTCAAGATTGGGATTTGTGTAACAAAACAAAATGAATAAACTCAATTTACTCTTTGTCCAAAAAGATGTCTCCAACACCAAAATACCTTTAGAGTAATTAATGCGAAATAAAATACAATTATTTACTTAAAGTAGATCATAGTATTTTCTAGCAGTTTTCCTTCTCTCTTTATGATCCTCATCAAGTGTTTCAGAAAATTGTCTAAATTTTGTATCTTTTTTCCTCTGAAATCGAATCGATCGTCTGTCAAATTTTTTCCTTAAGTACTTCGAGGTTTTCCGGATTTCCTTGGCTTGGATGGTATATGCTATCCTTAGTTAAACCCCAAAATGTGTAGTCACATGGGTTCAGATCAACAGAATAGGGTAGCTAATCAATGCCACCTCCTGTTTTAGCTTACGACTTTCGGTTTTTGTCTGCCCCATATGAGACAGTTGACAGTGTTGACGAAACCATCTAATTCGAAGTGACACTCATCTGAAAATCACATTTTTCGGTGATCAATTTGGTTCGATTCGATCATTTGACTGAGAGTGGCAGCACATTCGAATCGCTCTTTGATGGTTTTACCACTCAATGGCCGATGAATTTTATAAGAAAATATTTCCAATTTTTTTCGCAATATTGCATGGAGTGATGATCTACTGATAGACAACTCTTTCGGTGATCTCTTCTGTACCTATTTTACCAATTTTATCTCCAGCATTATCAAGAACATTGCCAGTTGTCAGCCATTTTTAGTGACGTTGCCATTATTTAAAAATAAAATGCTGCATTTGATAATTTTTGTAATTGGTAATTTGTAAATTATTTTTTATTTAGTTTACCCCTACGACTTCCTCGGACTTTTTCTTCCACAATCGGACAGTTTCATTGGGATCTTTTCCAATACTGTGTCACAATTTGATCATTTGCACTCTTTTGGAGATTAAATATCTTCCTTTTTCCAAGACATGTATTTGAGGAATGGAAATCTTATCATATGTGTATACAGTTGATGCGCAAACCACGTGACTGTAAACGGTCTTTAGATGGCAGCACAACTACCAATGGGAACAAGTTCCTGGGCACTTTTACCTACGACCAGATAGGTAAGACAATAACGACTGTCCTCCCCATATCGTTCACATGAAATGCCGTAGTACCAAAACATACACTTGAATAACGGAAAGCAATAGTTTGATGCAGCCATCCTGCATTTGTGTAACAAATTTTGTTCAATATTTGGCATATAGAATACTAAAAGTTATCTTTTTTGTCTCATATCCAGCTCATCTTGTCCTTCGATCCACCAAGGCTCTATCTAAGATAAAGAGAGATATCACAGACAGGTCTTTTGTCAAATTAAATAATTCCCGCAGAGAAATTTTGGTAATCATGAGATAATGTCTGACCATCAAAACGCTTTCTTTATTGAGCAACATTATGACGATTCTGTGCAAAGTAGAAAAAAACAAAAATTTCGTATTGATCACACGAGTATGTTTGATATAGATACGTTCAAAAAAGTCTAGATCTCAAACCTCAAGTCCAAAATATTTGCGAGTGCATTTATTGTAGTTTACCCAGGTATACTTATAATGTAAAATGTGAATGTTTATGTACATTGCTACATTTGAAAGAGCCTTTAACAAAATGACAAAAATTTTGGAAATTATTATTAGTGGTACGCTATACAACACTGATACAAAAATAAGTGGTAATATTTAATGGTAATGAAAGCTAAAAATAAGTGAACTTTAGGAAAAAGTATACCTTTACAGTTCTTTAACATGCAAGTGGAAGTCATATTTAGAGAAAATAAAACGCAATAGAAAGTGACTTCACTACTCTAATTAAAAATTAAATTTCTATATTAAATAGGCTTTTAATAAATAGGAAATTCTTTGTAGTTTTTTAAAACAATCAACATTTCCAAGAAGAAAGTTATTTGTCTAAAATAGCATAATAGGATTGGAAACTGTGCCACCAGCAAAATTAAAATTATAAACTTAAGTTCCATAAAACTTAGGTTGTTGTTTGATTTATGCCAATTTACTTAGTTACCTATAAATTTTTAAGAACTATTATTTCCAAAAATTACCGTTGTGGAATAGTCCATTGGAGCCAATAATAATGCGGATTACTACTTTTTTGGATACCTAATCATAAGTTCCTATAAAGACATCTCTCAATTAAAATCCAAGCTACAATTGTATTCGCAAAAGTATAAACTAAAAAAGCCATTGTATATTATTGGCTTTATAGCCATTAAGTATAAATGAACAAAGTCTATATTAATCAGCAAAAGAAAAATTTAAAACAGGGCGACTATTAAAAATTTCTTTAGTATACAACATAAAAAATAACACTAATTGTTCTACATTATATAACACATTCACCATGACAATAAACAACTTTGGATAAATAAAGCAACACTGGTAAAGATAAAAACACGCCAAATTCGGTTCAATAACCTTTACCTCTAATATTGCATACATAATTGTGTTTGTTCTGTAACTGAAACTCATCCTTGATGATTTCGGAATTTTATTGTATTGCAAAATTTGTTATTCAAGCTTACAGATATTTTAAAAAACAAACTGTTATTTAAATAAAGGATTAAATTTTCGTAGAATTCTGATAGAAAATACTAAACAAATTTTAAAATAAAATTAATATAGAGGCTAGCGCTGACCGAATTTAACTGAATAGCTATCGTGTGCGTATGATTCAAGCGGTTGATAAGGTTATAAAGCTGAAAAAGTCCCAATGTTTAGTAAAGATGCTCTTGAAAATGACAATCAGTTTTCGTGTACCTTTTGGGTCATTAGAAAAACATCATTTTTTTTAACTCGATCAAGGAGGATATAGCTACATGATTTTGGTCTCTATTACAACGAATTCTAACTTATGTTTAGCTGACCTCACCAAAGTTTCGCTAGTGCCCTAAAATTTTGACTTGCCAACAAACAAGTAGTTTTCTTATTTTAAAATGAAGGTGGTTGTGGCACCAATTAATTGCACACGAACGCTTAGGTAGCAACAACATTATAGTCAAATCTGTGACCTCAAAGTGCTTCTTTTAGTAATTCAAACAGATAATAATTATAGGACGATAAGTCCGGATTGTAGTTACGGTGACAGGCCCATCTTGCACACAATTTTTTAAACCCAGGATTGTCAGTAACGATTGAGCACTGGCGACCTCAGAAGCAATTTGAGCAACCGCTAATCGGAGGTCATCCTCGAGAAGGTGGAGCGCAATGCCAATATTTTCTCAGTTAACTTCTTAAAAGGAGACTACGATAGCTGCGAGCTAAAAGCCTCGACTTGCTACACTGGCGATCGACGGTTCTCGGTTAATAACAATAGCAAACATCAAATGCTCTCCGGCTGTCATAAACACCTTTGGCGTTTTCTGTCTTTTACATTAACGGGTTAGGCTAGCCACGTGCCTGGAGTATGTCCAATATGGCTCATAGTACCGCAAGACTGTGCGGTTAGAAACAAACTAAATAGCCTACTTTAAAGAAGAAAGAAGAGGAAGATCTTCTTAAAAAAAATTGTTATCTTAAAGTTCTTTTAAGGGCATTGTCTCCGAACTGTGCCTTAAGGTATGTCTGAGTGAACACTTTTTTTAGATGATAGCGATAGATGTACAGATACAGCTTACAGCTTACATTATTTTAGTCCAATTGCATTTTACCCGTTGATATTTTTCTATTTTTACAACTTTGTATGGTTGCCCTAATTGTAGTTTCAACAATCTCTTTTGTTGATTGTAGCATTGCTTGAAAATCATAATGATGAACTGACACCTAATACAAAATAGCTTTTTTCCTAGAGGCATATTTCAAAATTACTTATAGAAAATTTATTCATTTGACAGAAAATTCTCTTGATTGTTTCATCTAATACATTTCCTCTCAAGGATTTTTTATATAGAAATTTTCATTGAATTTGACTTGTGTATGTAAGTAGTTCTACTTTTAAAAATTATTTTTGCAATAATTTACAGGAAGATTTATAAAATGTAGCAGATATCTAAACATTGCACTTTACATCCATCAAACGTACTCGGCGATGTCTAATGGAGATTTGAAGAAAATTGCAAACTATTTGATAATCAACAGAGATATTTAAGCCCATAATTAAATAAGATAGGTATGTGCCGAAAATTATCTTTAGAAACACAGTAAAGAGAACTATTTTAGGCTGCACTATTACCACTGAATTCTATTAACTTAAGTTTTCACCATCACTAACTCTCACAAAAAGAGCAGGACTCGAACCTACCCTGACTTAGCACGCGATCAAGGATCAAACTCTCAAATCACCAGCCTACAGCTGACTTAAACAAACCCTATATAATACATACGATATTATTACAACAATTATGTTTCCGCGCAATATGGCCATGATTTTTGCAGTCTTTTGGCTTACTTGGCATTTTTCACCTTCCCTCTCAATTCCTCTACAATATTTATACCGACAGTTTCTTGCGCCCTACACTAAAACGACGAGGCACAACACCGGTCCTTGTCGATCAATCTATTCACGTAAAACTTCAGGTTTCGGAAAGGTGTCGCTCACTAAATTATTTAGCGTAGTCTTTATATCTGATAACACTGTCCATAGCTGCTCTATAGTCGGCTCACTACACAGAAACTCATTAGCTTTTCAACTTTCAAATTTCAGACAAAATGAATGATGATAAACACACACCTGTTAGAAAAAAGTAATCATCCATTTGTTGTTTTTTAATTAACCAGTGACACAATGCACCGGTTAAAAGTGAACGTCCCATTGATTAGACTTGAAGTGAGTCAGTTCGAGTCTCGCGAAAAATTCATTGATGTTTGTGGCAACTGAGGCTTACGTTAGACATACCACTAGTCACAACATGCCCGTTGAAGATACGATGTTGATATTGCAGACAAAAAACACAATAATACATTTTTGCTTCAATTGTGGTGGCATTTAATTTACAGAACTCTTCTTCAGTTTTCTGAAAATTTTATATTAATTTTTTAGCACAACATAGGCCTATAGAGCTGTTTTTAAATCAATTTGTATGTTTTGCAAATTTTATCAACAGTTTCTAATTAAGTATTGTAAAGTTTGGCCTTAAACTCCAGTCTGTAACCAATTGTTTTGGTTCAAAACTTTTTCACAATGTAAATAACTAAATTATTAATGTAGTAGGCATAAGTTTGTGGCTTGTGCCGTAGAAACAAGCTAATCCTAGTATATTGTCAAGCTTTTTGCAGCTATATAATCCACTACATAATCAAGTCTTAACTAATTATTAGTCTTGTAATTGTAAATAGACTATTTTTAATCATAGCCTTTTTTTCATAGTCATTAATGCCATTTTGCTTTTAACTATTAATTATCTACTACATATAATTCTATTCAATTTTTTTTTCCAGGAATCTTTGAAAAAAAGTTATTTCAATGGATCAAGTTTCGTCTTTCTGGTAAGAGAAATTATAAGACGATTAACATGTTCTTCTTTTAGATCCGTTACATTCTATATTTACTTTTTCACCTTCGTTTTTCGCCTTCTTTGCTTTGTGTTCCTTTTGTTAGGTAATTTTGTATTCTATGTTGCCTAAACTCATTATTTTGTCGACAATAATAAATATGTTAAAATATTTTCCTGTATCTTGATTTCTCTTCGCATATTTTCTATTATACCCAGCAGGTGATCAAAAAAATCTCATTTTGGCAATTTCCTATTACACATAAAACTTGGGACAGCTGCGACTTGTTTAAAATTTTATCATTGTTTCAAAACGTACTTTATTTATAAATATTCTGTTGATTGTATTTTTCTATTTTTAGTGGATATTTATATCTCCTTAGAAACTTCAATTATTTTACTTGTTCCATTGTTTTTCTGTTTAGGACAATCTTTGAATGGGTGGGTCCACCGCTAGAGAAAGACATTACTTTTGTTTTATTGGTAGATATTTGTAAATTTTAATTATTTTCGTCTTTAACTACTCGTTCTTTTTTTTGACCAAGGCATAATAGGATTTTGTGGCGTTTCTTCTTCTGCTCTCCCATACATTCTTCTGCTACTTTTTATAACATACTTTTAATGTTTGTCGACTCTTCATCCATGTTATCACTTTCTGGATATTTTTAAATAAGTCTGACATTTAAGTTACTACCAATTGTTATGTAACTATTTGTATTTGTTTGTGTTTCCTACATTCTTCTGGGGCATATACGCATATTATTGTTATGTTTTCTGTCTCGATTCAGCTTTAATACATATAATTTTTTGTGGATTAATTTAGATGATCAATAATTTGTCCTTTTATTTTTTATTAATTATTACTGAAAAACTAGTCGTAATTTTTGTTTGATGTCTTACTCCGCTGTAAATTAGAATACGTTTTTTCAAATTTTGGGTACCTTTTAATTTTTTCTTTACTTCTGTTTTTAAGACTGTATTCTTTTTCTTTTAATTTCTTTGTGATTCTTGAAGCTTTCTTGCTAATCTACGTACGTATAAATAATCTTGTATTCTATATATTTTGTCCTTATTTCTTTCGCGGTTGTATTCTAAAAGTTTTTATCCCAGGCTATTTTATTTGTAATTTATAAGTTTGCTGTTAGCAAAGGTTTCTTGATATCTCCGTCACATTATTCACTGTATTGCATACGCAGCACTAAAAATGAGTCTTCGTTTTCCTTGGGAGAGATCACTCTCTCCAAGTTTACCTCTTTCGTTTATTTTCGACTTTGTCTCCCACTAGGGTTCGTTCGTTATCCAATCTTCCGCAAGATTCAAAATTCTCGGTCCTACCACTCGGAATTGAAGGTATTAGAAGAGAGGATAAATCGGTGATAGCAAAAAACTTCCCATATTATGAGCTTTATTTCTTCTTTAAGCTCCATACAATTTAATTTATTTATTTAGTGTTTATTTGCTTATCTACACAAATTTCAATGGGGTTGTTCTTATTTATTTCTTAACTGATTTTTTATAAAAAGTATAGGATATAACATAATCGTGACTATGGTAAATAATAGAATAAAAATATAAAACTTAATTTTCAGAGATAGTTAAGATAGAAAGTAAGCATAAGTGTGAATTAAATATTCTGTGTGACCTCCTTTTTTGTGTAGCCCCGTATTAACATAATAAACAACTTGTGAATCCGCCATTAGCCGGAAAAGCGAGTGGGTGGTTATGAACATCCGTCAAGCTCGAGCGATCGGAAACAAGGTGGTTTCGGATGATAGTTTCGAAAATGCGTTGCGTGCAAGCCGGTAATTTATTAAATCCCCGAGAGGCCGTGCGTAACGATATTGTTCCAAAGACATTCTTTCCCCGTAATACTATCGCCCTAATACAGTCCGGTGCGACTACATCCTTTAGCTCGCCACCGCTCCTGCCCATTCGGCTTGTTATTCTGCAGCTCTAGTTGCCGGCGTCCTCTGCGCTTATATTCCGATAATAAGTGCCGCGATTGCACGTCTTCAATTTCATGTATAACGCGGCGGCAACAAAGGGGTCGTCGTTATCTACGGATTTTTGCCGCATGCATTGTCGGCTGCTCCGCCGGATATTTCCGGAATCGCGTGCACTTGGAAACTGCAACAATTTGAGCTCGTGCACAAGCGGATCAATTCGCAAAATAAACGCAAAAGATACACCAATGGCCGAAACGACTGAAATTTTCTTTTAGTTTTTTATTACGTTCATTTATTGCCCGTTTAAGGTTTTTCTTGTGCTCTCTTCTTTAATATTGTTCTTAATTACAATGTTTTCTAGGCTTTATATTGTGATTATAACGCTTTGTAATTATCTTACCATTTTTCAAATTCACTTTAATTTTATATTTTAATTTTGGTTGCGTTACGTTGTTCGACTATTTTTAATTTCTTTGTCTTTGACTGCATCTGAGGTCTGTAATTTCTCTCAAAATTGATTTCCCTAAACTTAAGTGGGTAAAAATAATAAATCTATCAACTCACTTTTTCAACATTTCAGTTCTCCCTCTGAAGTTATATTTGTAATCAGTGCAAGTAAGCTTTCCTTCAAATTTAATAAGTGGTGTAGGAGTGTTTGTAATTGATTTTTCAGACTGGAGCTTTCAACCAAAGGACATTCGAGTTTGCTAGCCATCTAACCAATTATGCTCATGTAGGTTTATTATTTCTTCAGTTATAGCTATTCCTCTGTTGGTTTGTGCAGAATTATCTTCCTTGAGACACATTAAATGCCATAAAGGTCAAGTGGATAGCGCTGTTCTCGTTATTTTATTCGCTATCATTGCAATTGTGTAGAAATGTTTTATGCATGACTCTTCTCTTTCCTTTCGCTTTTTAACAGTCTAGAATCTTTGTTAAAGTCATATGTGGTTGCAAGGTATGGTACCCTATTTCAGTAGCTAATGGTGTTAAAACTAATTTGAACTTAGTCCTTTTTTTACACAATTAGACTCGGGGATTAAAGTAATTTTAAACTAAACGTGCAATAGAGCTAAATTTTCAAAAATAAGTGTTGTATAACTATGAAAAAAAATTGCAAATATATTTATAGCGCTAAGATGGCGGTAAAAATAAAACAAACAACATAGCAAATTAGTATCCATGGTATTAGATGATCAAACTTCTAGTCTTTTGATAGTCTATCTAAATTTCTTACGTTACTCCATAAGAAATATCAGTTATCGTTTCATGAGAAAAACTATAGAGTTGTACGTATATGCAGAAGTGTCAACGACGATTTGACGTCAGTTTTGGAAACTAATCTTTAAGATAAAGTACAATTTGGATAACTAAACTAATAGAGCAATATCTCAATGCGATGATACAGGTAATTGGGCAATTTCACTTTGCGTCTACGAAAGTTTAGAAGATTGCAAAATATTGGAATGGTGTCTGAATTGGGTTTATGGGTTACGCACCAATTAAATGATGTGGCTCAACATAAACGCATGTAGATATATTTTTCTTACTTTACCGTTTCTATCTAGGCTACTAATTAAAGATAGAAAATGACTCATGTACAAGAAGAGATAAAATTCGTGACATCAAATATATTCAGGTAGATTAATTACTTCCTTTTGGAGGTTGTGACGTTTTAAGTTTCTTGGTTGATACCTTGGTGGTTTTTTGGACTTTGATAGAGACTTGGTCGCTTTTAGGGTTGCATTTTTCCTTTTGGTTGGTGTGGACGAGCGCCCTCTTTTGGCTTGATTTTTACTCTTTGCTGCTTGCCTCGTCGCTTACTTCCTAGTCTTCACTGTCTTTTTCAAGGCAACGTGGCCTTTATCTACATCGCTCGTTTGCTGGCAACCGCCCTAGTCTCCACTACTAAAGTAAAATCATTCCTGCAAAGTCCTGCTGAAGGATATAATTCATTTTAATCACACAGGACCTTCAGGTCCGTCGAGAAGGAAGGAGAGAAGGCCCGTGGTTCATACAGGGCCCGCGTACGTTTTGATATATTGTTCTTTATTTTAATTAAATTACTATTTTTTAAATAATGTTTCAAGAGTTTGCATTTCAATTATATACAAATTCAGAGATCTAGTTGGTATTATTTCAAAGTTGTATCCTTTTGCCTTACATTTTTCTCAGGAAAAAAATAGTCTAAAATAATATTTTAGATAAAATACGACCTATTCCGAAAATATCGAGCCATGTAGTATAAAAGTATATAACTACAATAATAGATAATTTATATAAACAGTAAAAATTATATACATTATAGGAAACATTATTTGGACTTCTTTGGACAATCCAAAGACTTCCATTGGGACAAAGAAACTTTTATTTTCTGGTCGTAGCCGTAGACCCACGTTTTATCTCCGCTTGTGACCTTTTTGAGGAAATATAGTTTAGGGGTAGTAAATCTTTAGCATTTTTTTAGTAATACTAGCCGCGACATAAATTTTGCCTTGATAATTTGATGCCAAAATCGTGTTTCAAAATTTCACATCTCAATTTTTGGAATTTTCAGTTCATCTTTTAGTTCTCGAAATATCGGTCCTCTTGGTAACCGGCATTGGTTGTAGCCCGTTTACGTTAACATTTTTCGGTATTCTGATCATTGCTCGTCTACCAAAACATGGAATACTTTTAACAAATGTCTGGTCATCTTTAAATCGTTTATACCACACTTTTATTTATGCTGCAATCATTACATTGTTTCCGAAGCCCTTTTCAATCATCTTAATAGTTTCTATGGACAAATATTCTAAATTTCTCAATTAATCTCTACTGGATCAATCATGCAAATGTAACGATTACACCCTACGTGTTCTTAGCCATCGATATCTAACCCTTAACTGACCCGACCAGTACAGTCTGCTTGCATCTGCTGTCAGGTTACATCGTGGTTGCGCTCCTATTTGTTCAAAGCATTCTGAAAATTCGCAAATAACTGTCTCCTTGCATTGGCGTAAATCTATTGGTCGGTCTGGAAACAATCCCAGAATGACAAATCTGAACCGTAGTATAACTCATCTTCTGCTAATCGCTGGTCCTTGTTGATTGTGGCCCGTACTTGTTTAACATTTTCTTTATTTTCTGCTTATTGCTGGTCTCTAGAACGTGGATCACGTTTAATTAATTGCCTCATTGCATCGTTTTCAAAATCCTCTCCTGAATCATCCCAAAAGTTTTGCAGATTTGCTATTCTCTCTGTTTAGCCATTTCAAACACTACACGTGTTCACTCACCGACTCTAACTCCCAACTAACCTGGCTAGTAAAGTCGTCCTCATTCATGCATGCGCATTACCGTCCACTCTAATTGGCTGCCATCATTATATTAACATTAGTTGGATATTTTTGGGACAAGTAGCGTATGTTTAGCACCTATGCATTTGCGTATAGCAAATCACAGGACCGTAAAATTAAAATTATTTTATTATAAAATAAAAATTTTTGATATTAATAACTCGTAAAGATATAAAAGACTTGCTAAAAAAACTTTTCGCCGGGCCAGGCGTTGACTCTCGGGGCCCTTGAGGCTGTCTATCAACAGATAAAGTATATTGTTCCATCTTGTTGAACAAACGCTGCAAAAATTAGAAGACTTTCGCTAGCAAATCATGCAGCACCGTCTATATTGCTCTAATATTACGACTTCTGATTACCATCTGTTTCGAAGCCCACAAGATTATTTAGCTGTAGAGATTAGAATTGCAGAATTTTTAAATTCCAACGCTACTGATTTTTTTATCACGAAAATATTTAAGAAAACCATGAAAATTAAATCATTGACTACAATTTAAGCGGTAAGTTGTTCTGTTTTATTTCTGGCTTATTAAAATCAACATTGTTTATGAAAGGCAAAAATTAAAAAATTAAAATTAAAATAATTGAAGTGGGTGGTGTATTTATAAAATACTACGACTTCGCAGAGAAATTTTAGATGCTTAGATTGAGAAGTGTTGGCTATAAAGGGCTTTCAGCTAACGTTTGTCTTCCGGGCTGGTCCTGTATGCAGACTAAAATTGGTTGGGTAATTGGTCATTAATGTGACGTTGCTGACGTTGTTATGCACTTAAATTATGTCGCATACAGTAATTATCCGGAGTCGATGGTTTTAGCCTTTGATGCGAGCTGAGCCGGTTGTGAGCAATTTTCGGCTCCGGCACGTGTCCTGGTGGAAGCTCCACCACCGCCCGGAGTTACTCTCACTCTCAGCCTGCACATGTTGGCAAACGTTTGCTAATTAATCTCACTAAACGCTGTTGTGATACGGACGCAAAAAAGCTCAAAGCGAGCATTGTGCTGTGCGGCGGCAGCGTTTCGGGCGCCAAATCGAGGCCGCCGCTCCCGTTTCTGGACCGCTGCATCTGGGCGACCCCGGGAACAGTAACTTGGTTGGTCACGTGTATTCTTGGGTAATTAACACATATTGAGGGATGTTATTGCTTGAGAATACACGTAGCTGACAAGTGACTTCGTCATCAACAGCTGGGAGCTCCGGAGAGACCTACAGGCACGTAAGAGCGCAGCCGCTATTCATGTGCTTACTTTGTTCGTGATGCAGCTTCAGTGTTATAATTTGCTTTAGTACTGTTTGGCGTAAACTAATTGTAATTAAAATAATAATCGTTACAACCCTCACATAAAATTCATGTTTTGTGTGGCATATCGCATTAAGATAAATTCTTTGTTTGCTAGCACCAGAGCTTTGTTAAGAAAGCAGCTTTTGAACATTTTAATTATTTTTTTAATGTAATAACATTTTATAAAGGGTTTACCAACAACAATGTTATAATTTTGAAATAAATGTCAATCATGTTTCAAATGTTATAAATACCACTACTTGCCATTTGTGACATTTATTCGCTTCAAGAACATTTGGTTATTGTCCAAAAAGTTTGTGAAAATAAACGTTCTTCTGTAAACGCTCAACGTGGTTTTCGTGAAACTTATGGTCCACATAATAGCCCCTCTGTGCTTGCTATTCGTCGAATCGTTCAAAAATTTGAAAGCAATTTTACTCTTTACACGGCGAAAATACCAACAAGACGTCAAAATGCAAGAAATCTAAAGAATATTGCTGGGGTCTTGCTCAAGAATAAAGCTTAAAAAACGACCACGTGGCGGATTTTGCAAAAATATTTGGATTTATACCCAAATAAGATTGTGTTAACCCAAGAAATGAAGCCACTGGAGCATTGTAAGCTCTGTGACTTTGCTGCTTAGGCTTTAGAGCAACTTGAAACTGATCACAATTTTGGGCGAAAAATTATCTTCTCAGATGAAACTCATTTCTGGTTAAGTGGTTATGTTAACAAACAAAATTGTTGTTTTTGGTACAAAAACTTTACGAGAAGCCCTTGCTTCTCCAGGGTGTGGTGTGATTTATGGCATGGTAGCATCAGCGGAACATTATTTTTCCAAAACGAGGTAGAAGATGCAATTACAGTGTGTGATGAGCGGTACAGATTCATGTTAACAAACTTTCTGTGTCCAAATTTAGATGAAATTTATTTGGAGGACGTGTGGTTCTAACAAGACGGACCACATGTTATACTGCTAATTATTGACGTATTGCAAGAAAAGTTTGTTAAAAAGATAATATCAAGAAATGCATCTGTTAGTTGGCCTTCAAGAAGTTTTAACTTAATTTCTTTAGATTACATTTTGTAGTATTATTTGAACTCTATAGTCTAGGAAATCAAATGACGAATCCTTGATCCATTAAGATTGAACATTAAAAGATGTATTCGTGATGTTAAACCTGAGTTATTGCACAAAGTCATCAAAAATTGGGTTCATCGAATTTGATCGTATGCACGAAGTCGAGACACTAAAATGATGTGTTATTTAAAACATAATGTAATAGACTATGCTTCAGAAGAATATAACAGGTTTGGTTGTAACTGAAATAGTTTTTATTTTATTTCATTTTAAAATTATGTTCTTAATGAAAAATCCTTTACAAATAAGTGGCATCTTTTACGCTCTCGATAAAACGTTCCTCAGATGCAAGTTTTACCACCAGGTTATTTTGAGCAACATTCCCTTCTACACAATGGCTGTTAGTAAAGGCAATATCTGGCTTACCAGAACGAAGCAAATTATTTTAAATAAATTCGTGTTTTGAAAAATTTGTCAAGACATATTTATACTAGTATAAAAGATTTAGCTACTAGTTCTCCGAGTCACTACCTAAATATTTTAAGCTTTCTTAAAAGTCTGAAAAATGACCTAATGTGTCTCAAAAAAGATTGATCCATTCTTAGCAAGTATAAACATTTTCAGTTGGTAGTGTGAAGAACGAAATTTCCACAAAGCAAAAATGTTTTTTTGGGCGAGATCAATTTTCTCCGAAAGCTTTTCTCTATTTTTGTTGAGAAACGCTCAAAAAACATTTTTAAAATTACCAAAACATGCATATAATAGAAATATCAAGCAAATGTACAAAAATAGGCACCATAAGAATTAGAAAAAAGATTTAGAATGACCTGATTTGCAAAGACGTCAACTCAGAACTTTAAAATTTTGATGCACTTGGATACCAATCTGGGCTTTAGATAGATATATCGCATCCAAAAATCTAGTGTGCCTCTTAATGTACTAAAATATCTCAATTAATTCCGAGGCGTAAACTTATATAGAATTGTATTGAGCTTTCTGGATTTACAGTTGTTCCCTAGTCGATTAAAATGTATAACAGGGCTTTCCTTCTCTAAATTGCAGAATTGACCTAAAAAATCTGTTTTTCTTGTGTAATGTTTAGTTCTTCTTATTGAAGTGTCTACTAAATAACGGTCGGCTATTATTATTATTTTAAATTCGTCCAAATGCACAACCGTTTTCTCTTCTCTTCTTTCTCATCTACGAGAATATATTGCGTTATGTGCCCTGTCTTCTCTCTATTTTCCCTACTATAATTGCACTATGTTGTATTCAGTATTTATAATTCTTTTTGCTGTAATTGAAATTTCTTTCTTTCTCATTATTTGTAGCATCTTAAAATTTGTATTTTGGTCTGTCTGTGCCATCTTCTACGTGTGTAGTCTGCATATAAGACCTAACACTGTTGTTCTTCATCTAGTAAACAATTTTAAGTCTTGATTACACAGTGCTGCTTTAAATCTAATAAATACATTTCTTGTCGTTTTAACCTTGCTCTTGATCTCTTTACCAAAGTCTGATTGTTCATACAATCAACAACATACATACTTGAATCTTCTTAATCTTTCTATATCTTAATAACTCAGATGCTTTATATCGTGTTAGCCAACCCACAGACAGATTTTGCTCTCATCGTTGGAAAATTTGTACCTTCCCTAGCAAACAAGTCTCCTTTTTTATGCTCTTTTATTTCTAGATAAGCAAAAACACAATAAAAGGTGTTTATACTTGTTTACAGGCCCATACAATCTCGAAGAATAACGTCTTTATTACTACTTGGCTATCCAACATGTTCTCTATTATATCAAGCCCCAGTATTCCTAGATTGAGGTGGAAATCCAAACCTCGCTGTTAGTCTTCTTCCATCAAATTATACTTTGACGATTTATTTTAGATTTTTTTATACAGAATTTGTATTTTCACTTGCTGTTTGTTTATTAAACATCTTTTTTTAACAGCAACTTTATTTATTTTAAATAACTCTTAAAAATTGTTTTGTTGATATTTAGTAATATCCCTTTGTTTCTTTTATGTTAGGGCTTTCATGTTTTAAAGAATTTTTTATTTTTTAACACCATCTGCTTTCTATTTTAGACTACAGTTATTAACTTTCTACAGCGGAGCTTATAGTAGAAAGTTAATGAGATTATCATCCTGTCTGTCTGTCTGTGTGTCTGGAGACACTATAACTTCCGTTCTATTCAACGGATTCACTTCTAACTTGGTATACACACATTTTAGGTCAGTAGCTTTCATCGGATTGATTTTCAGCTAAATCGGTTGACGGCAACCGGAAGTGACCGTTACGATTTCGCACCGCTGTAGAAAGTTTCCTTTACGCTATTACACCGTTCCTGCTTATTTTGATATATTATATTGTGTATTTAATATGGTATTCACCACTATTTTAAGGGTTTTCCAACAAACTTTACTTTTAGTTTTATATTCTAAAACGAGAAATGGTCTAGTAAAAAGAAATCTATTATTTTTCCAATAGATGGCTTTAATAAATTGTATCTTGCGCTCTAAAAGTCCTAGAGCTTTACACTAGATGACGTTAGAAAGCTAACATTTCGTACTAAAAAAACTTATTTCACAGTTTTGTGAATGGTTGACTTAGTTTGTTTGAGCTCACGTCAAAGATGGACACCAGCAAAGAGAAAATACGCTATATTTTACAGTTTTTCTTCGATAAAGGTGAAAACGCAAGCCAGACGGCTGAAAATGTGAATAGTGTTTTTGGTTCTGATACTGTAACAGCCTATCAAGCGCAGTTTTGGTTTCGTCGATTCCCTTCCGGAAATTGCGATGTCAAAGATGCACCACGCTCTGGAAGGCCAATTGTCGAAAATGTGGATAAATTATGGAAACGGCCGAGTCCGATCGTCATATAAGCACCGTTTATATTTCCCAGGAGCTAAACATTGCACAAAAGAACCATTTGGAAAAGGCTGGATACAAAAAGAAGCTGGATGTAAGGGTGCCACACGAGTTAACCTCAGGAACCGAATCTCCACCTGTGAATCGCAACAAAGTCGACCCATTTCTGAAGCGGATGGTGACCGGCGATGAAAAGTGGATCACTTACGACAACGTTAAGCGAAAACGATAGTGGTCGAAGAGCGGTGAGCCGGCACAAACGGTGGCCAAGCCAGGATTGACGGATGGTTTTGCTGTGCGTTTGGTGGGATTGCCAAGGAATCATATACTATGAGCTGCTCCCTTATGGCCAAATTCTTAATTTGAACCTGTACTGTGAACAATTGGACCGTCTGGAGGAAGCAATGCCTAGAAGCGGTTAACTTTGCCCATTAGGACAGAAATTGTGTTTCATCAAGACAACGCCAGGCCACACACATCGATAGCGACTTTCCAGAAGCTCCGGGAGTTTGGTTGGCAGGTTTTTATGCATCCACCTTATAGTCCGGATTACTATTGATTCCTGTCCATGGCGAACTATTTTACTGGTGAAAAATTCGCCTCAAAAGAGGCTTGTGAAAATCGACTGTACCAGTTTTTTGCTAACAGGGACAAGGGCTTCTATGAGAAAGGCATATGGAATTACCTTCAAAATGGTAACAAGTTATCGAACAAAACGGCGCATATTTGACCTAAATCGGTTCATTCTAAGTATGTCAAATAAAACCTTCAATTTCATGCAAAAGAATGGATTTATTTTTACTAGATCTAAATTTCTGTTATTTTCTTTTATTTTATTCTTTCTCTTATTTTGTTTGAGCCTCATGATGTTTACCGTTAATAATTGCTTTTTTATTACTATAATAATATATTATTGCTTCTTTGCTTGCTACGATTTTGTCGGCTTGTTCTTCTCCACTTTTTATATAGGGCATTTCAAGTTACAATAAACAAATTCAAAAGAGTCAAGAAGCCAAGAAGCCTGAAATTAGTCGTTTCAAATATATTTTCTGCAAAAGAACTAAATATAGTAACGTTTATGTTGTCTCTACAAGACTTGTTCTATTTTAATGTTTGCCAAAACAGTAGTTTTGTAGATTTTTCTTTGACCGGTTTAATAAAAACGTTTTTCTCTTCTCTTAAATTTGAAATATATCCCGTGGAATTTTTTAAAACAATTATTTCGGAAAATACTGCATATATATCTCTAGCGTTTTCTGTCTCTTTCAGTAGTTTTATTTCCATAACAGTTATTTCTTTTATTTTTTCTAAGCCTTATAGATTTTAGTAAATAATGTTTTCTGTTTGTTTTAACATTTTTTTATATTAGTTTCGTTTCTTCCACATATTCATTTTTTCTTAACCTTAGTAAATACTATTTTTTTTGAGTTTTTCAGACAACTATTACAATCTTCCACAGTTTTTCCGTAAGCCTATCTTTAATTTGTTACAATATTATTAAGTAGGAAATTGAAATACACATTTTAATTTTAATTCACTCCCTAAATTTTGCCAGCGCTGTTGTGTTTGACTTTTCCATGTTATAGGTAAATCTATACAAATCAAAAAAAAAAATTTTTTTGGAAATTAATTCTCTCCAACTTTCTTATGTTGTGCTCGTTTCTTTAATCCCCGCGTTCTGAGTAACCGATTTTGAATTATTCTAGAACGAATATTATATATAAATCGTGTCTCTTACACTGTTTAAACTACATACTTAAACTTATTTGGAGTCTCTTAAGATACGCTGATGCATATAAACCTTTGAGCTCTACGAAATGGTTGACCTTCATTTTAGTACTTAAATATCGAGACAGACATTACATAACTATTGGAAAAATGTATGTGCTTTTTTCAATAATTTATCTGCGCCAAATTTGAACCTGATAAGCGAGAGGAACGATGCTTTTATTGGTTGAGGTACTCAATTCACGTGAACTAAAACAGCGTTATTTTATTGGAATAAAGCGAGTGTGGTTAGCGAAGCTTTACTTTCCTGCTACTAGTCTATAAACTTTGTAAAGCTGCTTTTCCGAAGCTGTCTGACTAATTGTTTCAAAATCTGCTATACTAGTGGATCTTGATTTGCAGGTTACTGCAGGTTACATATACTCCAATTATTTAAATACTAATTCCAACATTAGTTCAATTACAAATTCTAAAATTGTTTAAAATGTCCTTTTTAGCAACAATCTATGCATTTCCTTCTTACGCTGTTTCTGATACAGTCATAAAGTGTAGTCCGCTTTTTTGCTTAATTAATCTTATCTACTCCAAGCCCCTTAAAATACTCGAGCTTATTTGAATTACAAATATCTCTTTAATTTACTTTTTGTTGGTGGATTCTCTTTCCTGAATATAATTTTTAAGATAAATAATTATTGCAAAAGATAATTTCGTTACTTTGAATGCTACAAAAAATATTTTACATAGTTTTAGTTATGTTACAACCTCTTAAAGTTATATTTTTAAAGCCAAAATCTATAAACACCTCATGGATAAATCATCATCATCTTAGTGACAAGTTTAGTTTCTTCCCACTTTTCTTCAAATATTAATAGATCAATAATAATTTTTTCAGCTGTAGCAAACAATTTTTTACATGTTGGTTAAGTTTCTTCTCACCAAATTTTATGTGGATGTTTAAAATAATATTTTGATACATAAGCCTTTAATAGAATGACTTTGTCATCTTTAACAACTCTTCGCAGCTCATATCTGAATATCTCAGTCGTTTGTGATATTCATCATCAATTTGTTCTTGGTCGTCATCTTCTTCCAACTATTGTGGCCAGCCGTCAACTTTCCTTCAAGTTGGTTACAGTATCAAGTTTCTTCTATTATTTTTACTTTTCGGTGTCATTGAAAACGCTAGTTTCATGCTTCTTATCTTCTAATGCTTTTTGATGGTCGATTTTTAAAAGAGTTTGATTTTCGGATTGTATGTTCTAATGGTCTCTTTTTGTGTTTTGCAGACAAAGAATGTATTTTCTTACTACGATCTACTGACAACGGGGATAATTTGTTGTTCCAGTTCACTAATTATTTCGTTAATCACTTAATCGTTTTTGCTGCTGTCACAATTGTTTATAATTATTTCTCACTAATTATAGTGATCATCAACTGACGTTAACCTTCCATAACTTTCCAGCGACTATCTAGAATTGCACCCGATAGCTTTAAAGTAAAAAATTTTAAAAATGTCGTTGCTTATCGATGTTTAAATTCTTCTTCGGTAATATCGTAAGTTCTACTGTTCATCTACCAGTTGGCATTTCATCTTCTACATAGACTATTTTTACTACTTCAAACATTTTACTTATATGTTGATTCTATCCTTATTCTGTCTGTAATGTTTTCTACTTCTTTTCCTATAATGTTTTGTTACTTTTTGATTATTTTTGAGCACGTCTATATTTTGCATGTTTCTGGACTTGTCTCTACGATGTGTCGTAATTGGTCGAACTATCAATATACAATTGCGGGATTTAATTTTAGTTCCCTGGTGGTTATTTTTCCAAATGATGAGGTTCTAACACCACGCGTGGAGGCATAACCTTTCGAATTGAGAGGTTAAAACTCTCATATGATCCGCCTGGCCGTCCAATTGTCACGTGCCACCTCTGATACAAGGCGATGTGGCAACTACTGCTCTTTAGACGACCGTATTATCACTCCTTGTTCAAAATAAACGCAGGAACTGCTTTGCCACATTGGCACTTAGTATGATAGTACAATTTAAACATTCTTCTACTCTATTAGCTTTTCGTCTGTATTGTCATATGAAAATTTGATATCACTTGTTCTGTTGTCCGATTATCGACTTCAAGCTTGCACCTAATTGGTTCTTTACATATTACTACTATTTTTAATATTAAGTTTCTTTATTATCGTATTTAACTGATGTAATAATTTCTGCAAATCATCTTTATTTGTTTATTCAAAATATAACATCAAACAGTAAAGAATTTGGTAAATTTCTTTGTTTGTTACCTCTATCGTTTGTTAACTCTGAATTCACTTTCCCTTCCATCTAATTTCTCCTATTAATGTTCCCAATGAATTTTGTTATATCCAATAAAACGTTTCTATTGTATAACTGATAATTATCTTACATTTTTCATAAGTTTCCCCAGTTCAGTTTAACTTGTATTTGTTTTTTCCTGGCACTTTAATTTTACTTTCTCACAAAACCAAGGTACATTTCTCGATCTAAACTTTCTGTTTATTTTATATTTTTCAAGTGTCTCATCTGTTGTTTATTTTTAATCTTATCTGTTATTTTTCTTCAAGTATCTTTTATGCCTTATTCTATTGGGTTTTTGTTTATCTAATTCTCAAATCATGTCTGGTAGAGGTGTTTTACTGGTTCAACTTGTAGGTCTATAGTTTTATTTTTACTTGACAAATTATTGGATTTATTATACAAAAGATATAATTTCCCGTTTTCTTTACTTACATTTCCATTAACTGTACACTCTAAGTATTGTTACGCAGTTTTCTGGATTACATTTCCAATTATAATGATTTAGTTATTCTCTGATCTAAGTTTTGCTATTATTATTTTTTGTGAACATCTCTGTATTACCCGCTAATCTAAATTAGTTTCCTATAAATCATTACTACCACTCCCTTTGTTGCTTCTTTTGATTACCTATATATTATAACCTATTTTCCATTTTCCATTTCATCTTTCTCTTTCTTCATTAATTTTCGTAATACTCATAGTTTTATGGTTCTGTCTCTAAACTCTTTTTCAACTTTCTGATGTATTATCAAGTAACTTCATTGATTATTATTTTTTCTGCCGGTTTCACAAACAAATCATCCGTCCTATTCCGAGGCATTACATTATTTTAACTTAAATTAATGATACATGCAGTATGTATCATACTTGATCTATTTTTTACATGGCAATGTTTGCTATTACAAGTTGCATTTGAAAGTATTTGTCTGCTATTTATTTCATCAGTATTAGATTTACATAATTCGTATTACAGCCTCCAAAATTTTATTTAAGAGTATAATGAGCATTCGCCAGTGTATAGCTGTCATTAGTGAAAAAATCTAAAATTTTATTTTGTGTAGTAAGTTGTCGGATAAAGTTTAAACTTGTAAAAGATGTGAATTTATTAGGATAAATACATTTTGTGTTGATTTTTTTTCATTTTTAACTCACTTTTAATTTTATATTGATTTTAATTTGTTTTTCTTTGGAAATAGTCAAAAGTAAATTAACTGCATTAAAATAAAATTATAACTTCTAAAGAGGTCTGCGATTGGATAGTGGAATACAAGTCTAAGTAAATAAAAGTATAAAAAAATATTAAATATTAATTAAAAGGGTGAACATCGAAAGATTATTCCTAAAAAAAGGAACAAAAAGGCTCACATAAATATATGCCCAAAAATACTGGACTTTTGTGTCCATTTATTCTGACAATATTAGATTATTTGAAGTACCCCCACGAATTATGATGGGCACATGGATTCATGCACCCGTTTATATATTCTTGTATCCAAGTAACGTTACAGGCTATAATAATACATACACGACATACACCACGTTTTTAAGTGGTTCCCTGGGTAAAAGACGAAGACGTTAAATCCACTGACCATAAGGGTCATACACCAGGACCACTGAAGGAAGCTATGCTTAAAAAATAAAGAAATAGTATTTTTGAAGAATTGCAGATCCACTGAGCTGTTCTAGGAGAACGACTGGACCATATAGTCGGTCACCAATAATTCCAGCCAAACATTGATACTAAACCGTTGGTGATGACAAACTTTCACATTTCCATACAGATTCTGCCTAACTTACAGTAAATGTTCTGTAGGTTGATGAAGCCATCCACACCAAAAGATTGCTTCACCTATTAAAAGCATTGACGTCAGAAATCCTATAATAATAGCGCTCTATTGCAAAAAAATAGCAAAAAAAAACTTTTTTAACGGAAATTCCCTTACAACACTCTGCACATATATAAATGATAGAAATAGTAATTCAACACAGGCGCTTGACATATACAATGCTGCCGGACCATGTGTCGGGGTTACCCTTAATGTCTTGTAAAACACGTTCCTCCAACTCAGGCGTAGGAACATGACGCGTCCGTTTTTTATGTTTATCCCACTATCAATGACCCCAGCCATAAATAACAAGACACTACTGCTGTAGGGACAGGTTTCCAATTGGTTATCCATATACGTAAATCATTGCTGCTATAAATATTATAACTGGCTATTTTAACAACTTTACAATCCGTCTGTCATCACGATAATTCAAAAACTAAAGCTCTGATTGAAACCAAATGGTGGTACACAAGTACTTCAGACTGAAGCAATGCACAAGTTCGATTTTCAGTTAAATCGGCCAATTTTTTTCCGTCGTGTTAGTTAAAACTTTTGGTAGTTGTAAGTTTCAGTTTACACCCGTCTCGTTTGTTGTTAATTTAGACTCGCCAATTCTTTCTATCCATATCCAACTGTGCTGCTTCTTGACCTGTCTGTAGTTCATAGTATTAAGTGACCAAACTATGTTAACTCTCTTATATTTAGCTCTTTTCTGGTTAGACTTTGTTTTTTACTCTTTGTCATCTTTTGACCCCTTTTTTAAAACTATACTTTGATGGCTACTAATTATTTTTCGGCTTTTATCAAAACCCAAATTTTAGCTCTATAAAGAAGGGTTGATTGGCAGATAGCTTTATATATAGTCAGTTATGTGTAGCTTCATATTTAACTTTTGTTTAGGAAGTTCTCGTAAATGGTTTGAATCTTGAATCTTCTTCTTTCCACTAAGCCCGCTTCAACGATTTTCTTTGTCATATTTTTATTTAATATTCATTCTTCTGACTATTTGGCTAAATATATGATTTTGTACACCATATCCAGCTCAGAAATCACCTTGCATCTTAAAAAGTCTCCGTTCTACGGCTGATTGCAGTTTCTTGTCTATAAGATTCTTCTATGACTGAAGCGTTTTTGTCCCCTTTTTGTGTATGGGTGGAATTACTGCAGTACTGCAAAGTATTGTCTTACGTTAGAAATTTTTGGAAGCATCCATTCCATCTATTAAGCATTTCAATTTCTTCAACTATTGTATCTTCTTGTTTAGTTTTCACTTGTTTTAATTGATTCTTGAAAGATTTTATAAAACAATTAAGTAAACCTTCTCATAACTGCAATTCTGGGTATTTTATAAATTTCATAAATCTCTTCATTTCAATTTCCTAGCTATAACTTATTTTTTATTTGACCTCTCTCTTAACTTGATGCTAAACTGCAAGCTTTATATTTTTTTTCTATTTATCCCATATACTTTTATTACAGCCTTTTTTATATAGTAAGGCTCTAACTTTCTGTGTAGGAGCAGGGCTTATAAACTGAGAAGATTACGGCCCTTTTTGACTTTAATACCCGGTTGTCGTGCACCATTTCAGCTTTTTTTAGCACTTTTAAATCTTTTCCAATGTTATTCGTTATTGTTGCACTCATTTTTTTAAATTTGGTTTGATGACTCTTACTCTATGATTTCTGTATACGATTCCGCACATGCTCGTTTCGAAATCTATATACTCTTCTTGTTGATTTGCATTTTCTTGTTGACTATTACCTTGTTTATCCTACTTGTGGTTTCTAAAAGAAAGCGGTCACTTCCAATTTCATATCCACGTTTTACTCTCACAACCTTAAATATTTTCGTGTCTTTATCATGTAATAGTATGCAGTTTATTATTGATTATTTCTTTCTTTTTACTGACTTCTTATTATTTTGTACATTTACTTGTGTTGTCAAAAGGTCTTTGCTCTTTCCACATAAGCTCTGATTACTCCCTTCTATTTATTAATGTGTTTTTGCCAACTCTTTAATTAAAATCCTCCATCATCAGTAAATATCTTTTGCATGTTTCTTCTGCTTTTTTAAGTTTATTCCAAAATTTATTTTCACTAGGTCCGTGAAACATTATTACTGTGATGATTGTAATTTTGTCTATCTTTAATATTACTTTTAAAATTATTTCATAAATAAACCCTCATCTCTCAACCGTTTCTATGTTCTCGTTAGCCTTAATCATCGTCTTTTCCTTCTTCATTTTAGATTACATATCTTTATAAATAATCAATAAGAAATAGCGATTACAAATAAGAGACGTATAAATAAAAGTCAATAAAAAAGCAAAAATTGCAATGCGGATTATTATAAAATAAGTGAATCAAAATGCAAACACAGAGACAATAATTTTATACCTTTGATGAGCAAATCTCACCCAAATACCAAAAACACTGCTGCTAATATAAAATTTAGCAATAGAAGATAAAACAACACTTTGCTAACGAACGCAATCTGCAAAGTTGATTTAGCAGCGTCCTTCAGCTACTAACTTGGACTAGAAGGGCCGTTTGGCTGAATATTTTACACATATAAGCACGTTCTGTGCTCCGGCTCGCCTGATTTATCACTATAAGTCAAACTTTTTAGAAAATTACATGAAACGAAAAACTTAAATTAGCTGCGTTTTGTAGCTAGCAAATATTATATTAAATACAAAGTATAAATAAGTCTTCTCAAGCTATTTGCGTTTTGCACATAAGTTACACATATGTATAAATATTCTGCTTAAGAGTACAATCCAGCTTGCTTGTTTTGATTTGATGTTAAGCTGAAATTAGAGTTAATATTAAAGCGAGAAATTAGAAGTTTACCACAAAAAGAATATTTTTGTTTTGGTAAGCGCCCTTTATACCCAAGACAAAAATTGAAACCAAATATATTTACGAAGTATTCAAAAAGCATTTCAACTTCGTTTTTCTAATTTTGGCTTATCTTTAGTCTACCGCCCTTGTCACCTTTTGAGTATTCTTCTCGACAAACACACTACACCTAGAGGTCATTCTACTTCTTAAAACAACACTTATAGATTGCCTTCCAGGGCCTGCGCCTAATTCGTTATAATAACATCAAACCTACCAAAAGTCTTCCTTTTAAGGTCTGATTGACCTATAGACTGAGTTTGCTGCAGCTTACAGCGCCAGGATTTGGAGAGCGAAAACTTTTGAGTTGAGAAAACGAAAAAGTGAGCTCATTTACAGAAACTTTGAATAAGTTATAACTTTAAAACCTTACATTATGAGTGCTGCTGCTGCTGTCACACAGGTCAAAGTCCATATATAGCAAAAATTGTTCGTGCCTTTCCGTGCCGACCCGAACGCCTCCGAATGACAAATTCTGGCTTGGCAGCAGGCGCGGCCGAGGTATTATATATCCGGAACCGCAAGCGATAGAAAATTTTCGTTTGAGAGCGGGTAATAAAACACTCGTATATTTTTAAAAATCTTTATATTGTAACAGAAATAGCGCACCACAAGGAATTATTTAAAAACCTTCCAGAATGATCGATTACGGTCCGTGAACAAAAGTTCACATTCCAGACTCTTCTGACTATTTGTAGAATAGAGTATTTAACTGCAAGGCGGAGCAAATAGGCATTCGCGGCAGTAGAATCGGAAAAGTCATACAGAGAACAACAGGGGTGCAATAAATTAGTGTTATAGTTACCATTGACAGACGCGTTAATAGTATTATAATTTATAATTGTTTGACAACATAATAAAGTCTAGTTTTGAATTAAATCGTCGTTTACTTCACTTTTTGTTTATTATAAAGTCTGAACAATGAATGGCAAAGATGATCAAGATTATAAAAAACAGAGAATAATTCAGAAAACGTCCCAAAAGGCGTCTTACATGGTAACATGCTGTGATCAAGAAAATACGAAATCTAGACAGATTTTTCTCACATAGTTTCCATCGAGTTCAATTTTTAAGCCCAAATTTTAGTGCTTCAAATGTACAGCTGGAGAAGACTTCGAGCTTACAGAGCTTTGTAATATTCTCAAAGAGGTAGAGACCCAGTTCCAACATCGTGAGTTCGTGGCCTACAAAGCAATGACTATAATTTCAAAAAATCTAAAAGGCAGTATGTCAGTAAAAGTTGTTTTATAAAAATAAATGGTAAACTCACCAGGAGAAATAAGTTTTTATTCGCTGTGCAAACTCTATGGAAAAACAATATGCCTAGCCACTGAAGGGTTTGATGTTTGGAAAAATAACCATACAATAAACGATCACAAGAACAATTCTGAATACAGAAGTGCATTTCAAAATATATTAGAACTCGACATTCACAAAGAGTGGACCAAAACAGCAAAGAGGTGCAAAAAAGCTCTAAATTGGGGAAGTTTTCTCTTAAGATTTGTTAAAATTGTTTAATATTTAGTTTCTTGTGTACTATGTATTCATGGAGATAATGAAATATTAGGCTCTGTAAGAAACGGTAACTTTCTTGACTATGTACAGCTGGTTTCAAAATTCCATCCCTCTACTGTATGACATCTTTAAGCCGAACTAATAATTGCTTAGGTTGATCCGGGTGTTCGAAATGTTCGATTATCGAGCAAAAGACAGAAAATATCAATTTTCCTAATTATCTAGGAATTTTAACATTCTCAATAAAAAGTTCCGTATTTTCAAATCAAAAAGTGACAACTGTGCTACATATCGTATTTTGTTGGGTACAACATTATATAAGTAATCTATATTATTCCTAATGGAAAGTATATAGCACTATGTAAATTTAAAAATGTAAAAAGTGCATCTAAGAAGCTGTAAATAATTCAATGATTTTCCTCTGTTTAATGTTTGCTTCTTTTGCCCTTTGAACTCGTTTTTTCAATTTGAAAAGAATTAGAATGTAGTGATCTGATTCAGCACTTTCCTCAGCCCACTTTAAACACGTCTTGAAACTTTTGACTGCTATGTGTTGTTTACACATCGTGTTAGGAGTTCTACCTCTTCGACAGAGCGTGATTCACGAATTTCCATAATTCTTGTCCGGCGGCCCATTCAAGAACTTTTTGTCTTGTTACATCTCCAGAAATGTGGTTTATCAGTGCAATAACTTTCTTTGTTTGTTTCTCTATACTCTCTAACTCTATTTTATTCCACTACTGTGACAATGGAAGATTAGCATCTTCACTCCAACCATCATCAACTTGTGTTAGACGTTTACTCTAAGACTTTTAAATAAGCTCTGGCTTCTTTTGCTTATCGAAATACAACATCTTTTAGATTAGTTTTTTCAGTTTTGAAGAAATATCTACAACATCTACATTTTAAGAGACCTTTTTGGTAATGCAATTGACCGCTTGAATCACATTTTGATCCATCGATAACAGGAAGGGGGTTACAATTGGTGACAAAAACATTGCAAAAGTGCGTTAGCCTCTAAATTTAGTTGTTGCATTCTTTTTCGAACTGCCGGAACAAAATATATGTAAAACTAGTCCTTAAAAGTTCTCTAGCAACTCAGGCTTTTTCTGTCCTTGGTACCTCACCGCCAGCGCTTCGCTTCCAAGGGTCCGTAGCTTTTGAAATTTTCCCAACACAAACAATATCAATTTAGGCATCCCAAGCACAGCATAAATGTAAGTACTTGGAGCTGATGCTTCAGCTTGGGGAGCAAGTGTCTTTTTAGGAAGTCATTTCTAGTAGTAATTTCGTTTGCATTATAGACGGATCAGGACACAACTGCATTTCCGCGATTTTATTTCAAAGCGCGTTTTTAAATGGCCCATCAGCTACCTTATCAATGATAATTTTTCCTGTAATCGACATTTGTCGAATTTCGTACATGTTTTTAAACTTATCAAGCTACACGGAACTGGTTTTGAAATTATTATCATTGGATCTAGCTTTAAAAATAATTGTGCTTTTTCGCCCAAAATTTCCCCTGATATTGACACACCTACAATCATTTAATGTTATGTTAAAAATGTTATCAACTTCGGAATATACACTTTCAACATTTTTCGTTTATTGATCAGAGAAGATGTTGTAGCGCTATAAGATAGAATCCTAGTCTTGTTTTTTTTTTGATGTTTTTTTTTAATTTTGATTGTTGATTTTCCCACGTTGTATTTTTCCGATAAACTTGTCACTGTAGAAGTCGCCTCTAAACTCTTAATAATATCATTCCTTTCTTTTATCGATAAAGTAACGTGTCTTAGATGTCATCTCTGTTCTACATTGCAATGCAAACTAAACTCAGTAACGGTCAACAGCCTAATGAACAATGAACAGTAAACAGAGCATTCTTAGAAAACATGAAGCAAAGGGATTCCTATGTTTATGTAGCGGGAATCACTTTGCTGGTCGGATTATGACTGCGAATTTTAACTGTTTGGATTACTGAAGGTTGGAATTAAGACATGTTCGGATTAAAGAGGTCATACTGTATATGGCAGAACATGTGGCAAAACTTGAAAACAAAGAAAGAAGTGATCGCGTATACTTATTCATTATAATGATAGCGAATTAATTGATTGTAAATGTGAAATATTATTCCATAATTGTGGACTTGGCGTCAAACATGTCGTAGACAGACCAACTAACTTTTTGGACAAACTATGTGCAATCTGCAAGAACTCCTGTTGAACGATTTTTGACGTTCATTTTTAACTGGGGTCATAAAGGCGAATCGGTGGATTATGTTGTAATGTCAACCACAGATTTTGTAGGTCTTGAACTAAATAACCAGAGTAGAGGACAGAGCTACGACAATTCCAACAACATGTCTGAGTGTTACAAAGGTTTCAGGCTAAAATAAAGAAAGTAAGTCCTTTTTGGTGTTGCAGCTGCAAAGAGCAACAAGCACTCTGTTAATTTTTTTAGAGCCATAAATCTACAACATTTTTAGATCTTCAACAAAAACATGGGATGTCCTGCAGTCTTTCTTAAAAAGGACTCCTGATCTTTAAACACTTTTTCGACTATCCTATAAAGTGCCCATGTTGATGACAGTCAAGAATTATATAAATCATAAAAGGAGGTTCTTCATGCTTTGAGACACGTTACTTGTGATTGTGATCTAAAGACGCACAGTAGGAAGCAAACGTGTTTTTGGATAAACCTAAGCGTCTTAAAATGCCTGTAATGGTATGTTTTTAGAACAATGTAAATAGAAGACTTTAAGGAGAAAGTATACACCCAACTTTATATGCTATTTTAGAAGTTTTTATAAACATTCTTTGAATAGAAAATGAGCTTTCAAGGCTAGGAAACAAAGCAAGTTAAGAACATGCTGAAATTGATTCTCTGAAACTTGACTTAGTACAGAAAAGAACATTCTATTCAAAAACACATAGGCATTTCGGATTTCTATTGAGAAATACTCCTGGCTGAAGATTATAAAGGACTGGATCGTTTTGAACACCTACCCACGATTCCAAGCTGCCCAGAATCGGCAGATGTTTGCTTGTTGCCAACCTACAATAAGGAGATGACACTCTAAAAAGAAGATTGAGAAATAATTAAATGGAAAATGACAGGATACGACAGAGCTATTGGAAAAGTACGCTTCTGATCTAAGTAGAATATTTCATAAGAAATGTCTGCATTAGCAGCATTTTTAAGAATTAGTATAAGAATTGACAAAGAAGGTAATAATACCAAACCAAAAACACCCTTAACATTATTAAAGTCATGGGACGTAGAGTATACTTTTCCTAATACCACCATCTTTTTAAGAATTTTTCTAGGTACATCAGTTACTAACTGCACTGGAGAACAATCCCTTTTCAGCTTTTAAGAGAGTAAAAAAAATTTTTCGTTTAAACAACCACTTTCTTTGTAATTTTTTGATAACGTTGTAAACATACAAAAATTTGAATAAAGTTAAATAAAAAATTGTCAGCTTAGGCTGTCAAAAATCTTAATCAGTATCTTCTTTCTTCAACACTAAGAAACTTGAAAAAGTTGGTGCTATATAGGAAAAGGAGGGAGATTAAAGATGTGCAATTATTTGATTTTACGTACAAAAACTGGGTAAACCACTCATAACACATCTTATCGAGTAAACTTGTTTTAACACTTGGTAAGTAAATCACTCATAACAAAAATGGACCAACAATACATACTACTTATAACTCAGAAAACAAGAACACAAATATTAAGCAACAAGCCGAACATGAATAATATTTGTTAAATTATGTCGAATGCAGTGCTGCGATCTCTAGCTCGAGTGCTTTTTGAACAGACCTCGTATATAACCTTTTTTATAAAAATGTAAGTGAAAAGGAAAAGTCAGCCGTAAAACAACTTTCTAATGTTTCATACGAAATTAATACAACCCAATTTATGTTTTACCATTGTAATATTCTTTTGCTTGTGTTTGCGCTTCAGGACTTTTAATTTAGTTACTTTCCTCAGTTTACAGTGCTGCTTGTTGTGTAAACACATTAGCGTCTGCGAAAGAGCCTGAGGCAACGAGTCGCCCTACAGGGTCGTTTGAACAAAACTCAGAATGGTTCGGAGCGTTCCGGCCATTTCTGAGCTTCGTTCGGCGATCCCCATCTCAGCCGTTTGTTTTGTCTGCAGGTATTCCCTTCTTCGGCGTGATTGGCAAAACATAATTCGCCATCCAGGACGGATCGCTGCGCGTTTTCACAAATAAAAGTAAATAGAACGGCGCCACACACGTACTCGCAAATAATGCAGCACGCGAAAGATACATAAATTTGAAAAGTTTTGCTTGGTGAAGAGTTCGTCCTATTTTTATTGCGCTTGCCGTGTTCGGGTAACCAATTGTTTTTTGTGCTAACAGATGCTTAGGATTTGAAGACTTTTTGTGGTAAATTATTTATGTACACTCCTAAGATTTAAAAACAACACTTACAGTTGTTGAGCACGTAAACTCTATATCTTTACTGGTTATTCCTGAAAAATAACAAGACCTAATTTCACTATACGTAAACGCTGTCTTTTTAAATTTATTTTATCATATATACATAACTACCACAAGTAGGAGACAAATCAATGTGAGTTTCCATTTTAAGAACCCACGACACTCATTACATTCACAACACATACTACGCACCTTGTTGCAAAACGGTTTGATAACTCGATTAGTTTAATTTTTTCGAGTCACAACTGGACACTGTCTCTTTCTAGGAGTAGTTCCACCAGCGCATTTGGATGGACACTAAGGTAAATAATACAACAGATGCTATATTTTTAGATTTCCTCTGAAATTGAAGAAATGCCCAAATTTGTAAAAACCAAAGCCGTTGATCATAGTCCATTAGACTGAAAGCATCAAAAAAAGCTTGTACAGTTAATTAAGTAAGAGCGTGTTCGGTTAATGCAAAGAAAAACTTATTTAAAAACATTTTCAAATACAATAGGTACGTTGTACTTCATCAGAACAAAGACGCTATTGTATCAATAACGTGTTCAGTCATCGCCGGCGTCGATAATTACCTGGCATCTTTGAGGAATGGTTGGACCAAATTGATGGCGTATTCATCTAGCAAGGACCTCCAAATGCGACAAATTTCTCGTGTTAACTGCTTCAAAGTAAATACTTTCTTTCACAAAGTTTGTGCTTGATGTATGCCCACATATTCTCAATCGGATTTGCATCGGGCAATTGTGAGAGCCAATCAGGTGTAACGATGCCAGACTGGTCTGTTTAAGATCGTTGTCCTCCTGCAGGATCCAGTCCTTGTTTTTCTTGATAAACCAACGTTCAGCAGTCGGTAACAAACATTTCTTATAAATCGTTCCGAAACCCAGTTTAGAGAAGCAGCCGCAAAGATGCACGTTTATTGTGTGTTTAACGGTCCGCTATACCAACCGGTTAGTTGAGGTTGACCAGATTTGTGAGTCTATAACTTATCCCCAAACAGAAGCTTTGTCCGTAAAAATTACATTGCTCAATTTCGGCAGATATTGTCCTTTATTCAAGCTTGTCGTTTTGTCACATGATTTTCACCTAACAAAGGTTTCTTCATTGCAGTATGGTTCAGGGATGGGTTCAGATAGCTACGTATTATATATCTACACCTTTCCGTTCCAATTTTGCTGCGCCTTGACGCAATGTTAGGTCCGAGTTCCGCGAAAACAAGTATACAATCTGTTTTTTGGCTTTAGAAGACACTTTACTTATCAAGCCACGTTCCGGCAAGTCATCCACCGTTTTTGTTTCCTTGTATTGCTGTACCCACTTACTGGCAAATATTTTCGACTTATTTATATACTTAGTAGTGTTTCATGAAACATTTCGGACCTTTCGGATGGGTACAGAGGAACACAGTCTCGTAGCGCGACACGTATGGGACACGTACGCGGCACTCATAGTGTTTTAAGCGTTTCTCTAGCAAGAATTCAATGCCAACTGAATCTTTGTGTCAAAACATCGAAGACAAAAAAAATTAGGGCGATACATTTTACCAACGGCTAATTATGCCAAACACGCTCTCACTTAACTGATTGTAGTTCCCCATAATTGCATGCCGTAACCCCAAATCGATTTAATTATGGCTTTATAGAGCATCGTTTTATTTTCTATAGACTGTTGAAACCGAGTTTATAAGCATTTTTGTATTTCAAGGTCTCACTGTTTTATTTTCGTAAAAAAATGCTTCAGATATTCCTTTTCCTACAGTACTGATGGGTCATTGTTAAGATATACATTAAACTTTGCACGGCATTTATTAAACCAAAATTCTAGTTTTTTTAAACATTCCTGAGGATGATGACTTGCGGTTTAGGGTTTAGAATAGAAAGAAAGTGCTGTAGTGTCGCCTGGAATGTGGCTATCACAATAGAAATGTCGATAAGAAGATCGGCTGTAAAGAGTATATATAGTACTGTGACCAAAACACTGCCCCGGGATACTCCAGCGTTTATTGGAAATAGAGGCATGCGACCATCGCTGTATTTAATGAAAAAGTACCTGCCACTAGATATAATTAGATTTTATCACAGATTTGTGAGACGTCAATAAAGATAGCTGGACAGTGCGGTAAAATCTTTTAAAACAACAACTAGATAGACCTGTTTGATTGTTGCATGGTTTTTCTGAAAATCAAACCGGTGGTTAGTATGACTCTGTTGTTTTGCTTTATAGGTATTAATCTCTTTAAGAGCAATTTTAAAAAACCTTGAACCAAAGCGACGGCAAACTAATTGACCTATACTACATCGGGTGAGTAAGTGGTTTTTCATACTTGGGTATTAGTACATAAGCAATGAATATAAACCCTTTTTAGGCAATAATTAGATTAAACCTGGGCGATTTTTGTGGATTTAGTTTGATCAGAATAGTGGTCTTAACTTTTTTTATTTAGTATAAATCAGCAATCAGAATAGATTGTAATATATAAGCTGACATAGCGAATATGAAATATATTAATTACATGTCTTCATTATAGCTTGATGAGATCCCCTCCAGCGAAGAGAACTCCAGAAAAAAACTGTCTACTGGCCATTTCCGTTTTAATCTTCTCAAATTCTAATAAAAGCTTCTTGTGGTAACTAACAACTAACGCTTCTTTTATGGATAACGTCCCTTACAGTGAAGATTCTTCTTAAGTCGTTATGAATCCGCTCATTTGTGACATACCGAGCAGCATTACTAACAATTCTTATTTTATCTTTGGATGATTGCGGTATCAGATTTACTGGCACAACCGCATAGTTCAATTCCGTAAGTCCATATGGGAATAATCATGGTTTTATAAAGCAGAAACTTATTTTCCAATGACAATCTTAATAACCAATACATTTCTTTTTCTTTCGTATCCATTTGTTTTATTTTCTTGGTAATGTATTGTTTCCAATTTAGTTTTTTATCTAAGTGGAGATCCAAATATTTGACCGAGGCTGCCTGAGAAATTTCTGTGCTGTTTATATAAATCGGTAGGCATGGTTCCTTACATAGTGTAAAAGTCACATGGAGCGACTTTTGTTTATTAATTTCAAGTCTTCATTTCTGAACCCATACTTGAAACGTGTTCAGATATTGTTGAAGCAGTGATGAGGCCTTGTTGATATTTCTGTGTAAAGTAAGGATCACCCGTATCACCTGCGAACGTTTCCAATACGTTCGGTCGTTGTACATCAGGCGTAAACAACAAATATAAAAATTAATAAAATGCGTAATACAGTGGCAGTGTTGAGTGGTAAAATAACTCCGAGGTAAGCCAAATTGATAATGGGGAATCCAGTCGTTAGATGTGAAGTCGTGATCAATCCTTTTAAGCGATAATTTTCCTAAATGTTTAGAATCTGATGAAAGTAGACTAATGGGTCGGTAAGATGTGGCGTTCTTAGGATCATTTCCAGGTTTGTGAATTGAAATTAGTTCCGCTATTTTTAGTTTGTCTAGCCAATGCTGTATTCGAAATATTGCATTGAAAGGTATGTGTAATCAGTACTGTACCTTTCCTAAATTTTTCAGCATCTTCCCAGTAATGAAATCCAATCCATGTACCTTTCTGGAGTTTAGATATTGTGTTTCTTTCTCTAGTTTCTTCGGTGTAACAGGTGCTATTGGTTCAGTTTTTAGTATCGATGTTTGTAGATAGTCGAGGATTTCTTTGTCTGGAATATCAGTGCAAGGACGAAAAACTTCATCAAGATAATTCGCAATAGCTCAACCTTTTTTAGTCACTCTTGGCTCATTTTCCGTAAGTTGTTGTTTGTCAATATACTAGACTTGCCGCCATTATTAGTTTATGAGAGAATTTAACAGGTTTCCAAATAGAGTTATCGTATCGACTTAAACTTGTAATATAGTCGAGTACGAGCAGTGAACCGGTTCGGATGTCACGTACACCGTCCGATAACAGTGCGATACGCTTGACCTTAGCTATATCAACTCGTTACAAACGCAGTAAGTTTAAAATTGATTTTATTTTAATATATTTCAATAAAAATTGCAACCCATGCAATTAAAATGGATCAAACAGCGCAACAAAAGGGCAAATTCGGCGATCTGTCACCACCTATAAATGAAGTTCAAAAACGTTATGCATGGACAGTTCAAAACCTCCTAGAAAACAATAAATACTATCTTCCGCCACACCTGGAAACTTCCCTAACCGATAAACAATCTTCTGAAGAAGAAACAGAAAATAACCAACCCGATACGACAAAAATTAAAATTCCACCAATTTATCTGCCCAATGCAGTTAATCACCAAGCTCTTGTAGAAGACATAAAAAAACACGCAACTGGTGCGTTCACAACTACCTACAACGTATCCACACTACGAATAAACTTAACAAAAGACGAAGATTATCGGAAATTAACTAAATTCTACAGTGATAACCAAATACAGTACCACACTTACCAAAATCCCAACGATAAACCTTTATCAGTAGTCATCAAAAATGTACCACTTTCCTTAACAGACCAGGAAATCAAAAACGAACTCATAACCAATAAAATTCCAGTTCTAAAAGTAGCACGACTGTACACAAAGAAAAAAACCGCTGCCAGCCTGCGCAGTTGGCCTCACCAAAACGAAGAAGCAAAACGTATATTCACGTTAAAAGCAATATTCTACTCTATAGTAACAGTCGAAGAAAGAAGAAAATCCAAGATCATCCCCAATGCTATAGATGTCAGCAGTATGGACATACCAAAAACTACTGCACTCAAAAATATACCTGCGTCAAATGCGCAGGCGACCATCAACATACAGAATGTAAAAAACGACCCAATGACCCACCAAAATGTGCAAACTCTGGAGGAGGCCACAGTGCAAATTATCGCGGTTGTCCCCACCATATTAAATTACTGCGGCAACGTACCAAAACCTCGATCCCCACCCCAAAACCCAACTACTTCCGAAATTCGGAAGTTAACAACGAACAGACCTATGCAAGCAGAACCCAAAGTGGACTTAATCACAACACCATCAAATCAGACCCAGCCAACAACATTATACAGCTCCTCCTTGAGCTACTCACACCTCACCTCGATCAAATTAAATCGTTTATCACAAATACTCTCCTACCCATGTTCTTTAATGGACCATAACCAACCAAAACCAATTCAGTGCTTAACAATCCTCAACTGGAATGCTAATGGGCTCTAAAACCAACGATCCCTAATCATTGCCTTCCTTGCTAGACACAAAGTAGACATCGCTTGCATTACTGAGACGCACCTAGATGACACAACCAGCTTTAATATCCCAGGTTACCACGTCTATCGAAAGGACCGGAACGCCCCGATTGCGTCAGGAGGGGTAGCAATTCTAATAAAAAGAAGGTTTAAGCATACACGATTGCCCGACATCCCTAATTTAAATATTGAAATGACCTCCGTCCAAGTTACACTTGATGACAATAGTACAGTAACAGTAGCAAGCGCCTACAGGCAGCCAAATAAAAAACTAGTACCCGAAGACATACAAACAATATTTAATACAAATCAGCCGCTATTGGTCATTGGTGATATAAATGCCAAACATACCTTATGGGGCTGCAGAGCATCCAACCCTGAGGGTAAAAAGTTAGAGAATTTGGCAACAGCAAATTCCTTTCAGATATTAGCACCGGACGAGTACACTTATTACCCGTATCGAAAAGACCACGAGCCAGACATACTTGACATAGATCTGCAGAAGAATTTTAACAAGCCGCTGTACCAACAAGTCATAACCGAACTCAACTCAGACCACATTCCTGTCTTAATGTCCTTTACAAATAACCCAGTACCGAAACAACCAGTACCGAAGCTAATAAACGGCAAAATGAACTGAGATCAATTTTAAAAATACTAGAAAACAAAATATCATGCCCCACAAATATCCATAACCAAGAAGATATTGATGCAACGATTGCCAATCTCACCACATTGATTAGCGATAGTGCACGACAAGCATGCACACCAGCGCGTGTAACAGCCCTACCAGAGTACAATTACCCTCCGAGGCATCTAATTAACCTAATCAACGAGAAAAGTCAACTCAGGCGTGAATGGCAACGAACTAGAAGTCCTTCAATCAAAAACCGACTAAACAACCTTGCCCATAGGATTAAAAGAGAACTCGGTCTACTCAGAGTCAACACCTATCAACAACACATAGCCAACTTTAGCCCAGGGGACAGGGGGTTATGGAAAACAACCAAAAAGATCCTAAACCAAAGAGATGAAATGCCTACACTAACAAACGACATAGGCACTGACAACTACATAACAGATGAAGATGAAGCTTCCGCTTTCGCCCTACACCTTGAAAGGACCTTCACTCCTATCATCACTTGCACTCCAATACACCTTAACCACACGATAACCTGCATTGATACAAACGTGCCGCACCCCGATAGAATTAAGCCCACCTCCCCCAAGGAACTTAAAACTCACATAAACACTCTCAACCAAAAAGTCTCCCGGACATGATCTACTCACAAATTCTATTCTCCAGCACCTTCCCAAGAAAGCCCTAGCCAGCCTAAGCACAATCTTTAATGCCTGCCTAAGGCTAGGCTACTTTCCCCTAGCATGGAAACATGCCCAAATTCTAATGTTTCCAAAACCGGGCAAAACAAAACAAAAATAAGTAGTTATAGACCAATAAGTCTTCTCACCACCCTATCCAAACTGCTGGGAAGAATAATTCAAGTTAGACTAAATGCCGTTATTGAAAACCAAAACACAATCCCTACCTTTCAATTCGGATTTAGAAAAGGCCACTCTACATATCATCAAATACAACGTATAAGCGAACTTATCGAGCGTGGCTATGAAAACAAAGTCTACACTGCGGCCTTATTTCTAGACATCTCACAGGCCTTTGACAGAGTGTGGCTTGAAGGTTTAAAGCTAAAAATCCTAAATATTGACATGCCTCCCTATCTAAAAGCCATTTTATTCTCATTTGTCGAAAACAGAACCTTTGCTGTACGAGTGAACTCCACGCTATCACAAACCAAAAATATCCATGCAGGTGTTCCGCAGGGCAGCGTCCTGGGTCCAGTCCTATTCTCCATTTACACCTCTGACCTGCCTGAAACTAAGGCAACTCTCGCCACCTTTGCGGATGACACAGCCATCTTCACTCAAGCATCGTCATTGGACGAAGCAGTACAAGCTCTCCAACAAGCCACAAACCAGCTTTCTCGCTGGTTTCAACAGTGGAATACCCAAATAAACCCAGATAAATGCCAAGCAAAAATATTTACTCTTAGACGAATCACGAATCCCAACCTAGTTCACATTAATAATAAACCAATACCGTGGAAATCCAACGATTCAGCAGTCAAATACCTCGGTATTTACCTGGACACACGGCTGAGTTGGGGCTTTCACATTAACCAGAAATTAATCCAGGGATATGCCAGATTCAAACAGCTGTACCCACTAATTAACCGTAAATCTTCCCTAAAAATTGAATGCACTATGCTGTTATACAAAACTACGACCACTAATACTATATGGATCACCGATATGGTGCAACAGGTCTCAAACCAACTTACGCAAAATACAGAGGTTCCAAAACAAAGTGCTACGAATTGCAGTCAACGCGCCCTGGTACATTCGGAACACACAGCTACACCAAGAATTAGGAATCATGCCCATTGAAGACTACATTAAAAAAAGTGCAAAAAAGTTTATAATCAACTCAAGTGCGTGTAGTGGTGCGGTTCATTATGAACTCTTTCGAACAAAGATACACACAAGACTCAAACGTCAACTACCCCAGGATATTATATTAACCGATCGTGAAAATTACTGAAACAGTCACTGAAATGTTTGCTGAGACAGCTAAAAGTCTCCTTATGTTATGTAATCAAAGTCATGTATATAATTTACACAACATCACTGCTATGTATAACAAAATTGTATTTGTTGATCTAGCAATAAATGTAACCTTTAAAAAAAAAAAAACTTGTAATATATCTCTTGAAGGATTTTTCGTGTTTGTTGCTTAAGCTATTAAATATAGTTTTGTCGGACGGAGCATGAATTTTTTGGTATTTTGCTCTCGCTCTTCTCTTTTCTGTTACCAGTTTCTTAATTTTTGATGGAATGTTTATGACCTCCTTCTTGTGAGCTATATTTGAAGTGACTTGCGCTGCATCTTGTAACAATTATATTATATTATTTGTCGTTACCTCAATTTTGTTTGAATCTTTTAGACTTAGTTGTTGGTCAATACCTTCATTTAGCTTCTTGCGATACTGTTCCTAGTCAGTTCTTCAATTATGGAGCTTGGGAGTTGATGGTATAATAATGAGACACGTGCTCACTGCTGCGATTACTGGATTACGTAGAAAAAAAAATCATTTCCAAAACAAATAAGTCTAAGAAATCTGGTGTTTTATACGTGTCTGTTGGTCAATATGTAGGAATGTCTATTGAAAAGAAGGAATATTTTCTTTCTTGTGATAAACTTGATAGTTCTGTACCTTTAATGGTAGATGTGCAAGAATACCAAACAGTATTTTGACTATTATAATCAGAGTGAGAAAGAATGAGTCAAATTGTTCTTTTTAAGTTGTGTTTCGAAGGACAGTAAACAGTAGCAAGAGTTAGTTCATACGGCAATGCACAAACTCGGATTGTGGTCGCCTGAAGCTAATCTTTTTTGCACTTTAGCATTTCCAAGTACTTAATTAATTTATTATTTCTGCTGCGCCTCCATGCGCAGTTCCATCTGGATGATTCGTTAAGTAGATATTATATAATGGTATTCTAAAATACGTTTTGTCAGTGAAATGGGTCTCACTTACTGACGCTTACTGACTGCTGACTGAGACCATTGATGTTCCAGAGAGCTATGCTTAGGAATTTAAGCGTTATTATTTATTTTACTAATTAACATTGTTAGTATGTTAAGAGCTATACTATTTTTTGAATGAGCTGGTTAAACATTGTTTTAAATTCTTCTAAAAATCTAGTTAACGTCGTATTCGTGTTACCAACACTCTCTTTTGTATTGTGAAGTGCATTATTTGACGCTGCCTCTGCATAGCTTATGTGTTTTTAATTATCTGCTGGGGTGAGTTGGTTGGAGACTTATCGATCCTCCTGTTAATATGATTTACCTGGTAGCGTTTCTGATAAAATGCACAGCCTCTATAATACGCTAGATGATTACCCCCGCACAAAGCACATGTTTCTGATGTGTTCTTGCAGCTTGGAGTACTTTATGACTAGGAACAGTTGGAATCGTGTCTCTAGCAATTGTTAAATGTAATCTTCTTTTTCTAGCAAAAGTCTTTGCTTTAGCACTTTTTCCTCAAGAGTTATTTATAAGACACAGAGATTTTTTTGCTTCTGTGATTTCGTTTGAGACAATATTTTATTTTAGGTAATTTTGCATTAATTCATTTTTGATGTCTGAAAGAATGTGCTTTAATTCTACAGCCATTCGACAGAATCTTTTATTATCATCAGTTCAACGTAATCTGTAATTTTTGGGACATAATTTGACTGAATAATTTTATTGTCCCTCATAAATTTTGTGTTGATTTTAATAGTATATCGAACAAGAGTTTCGTCAATCATCTCTCTGAAGAAAATCCAGTTCGAGACTTTGTTAGAGAGACAAGGATACTGAAATAGCATTTGCGTTTCTATTGTCAATGTGATTGCAGAGTATTTTCCTGTGAGATTGAAACAAAATACAGCTTGGATATAATTTAGACTGATGCTTGTCCCAATACAGAAACTGATTAAATCGGGCATAGGTTCACCTGTCCATATGCAGTGCAATTCATTATTGTAGAGTGTTTTTAACGATTTCGTGATCCTCACTGTGTATGCTTTGCATTTCAATTGTCGCCAAAAATAAACCTAAGTAATATTTTAGTGTTCTAGTTTATTGCTGTGCTATGGAGAGCAGTGCACTGCCAGATTACCAGCGATTCATTCTAATCTTTTATCGCCATGTGGTAGTCTGAGTTGCATTTAGGAAGTTTGTAGTGGTTCATTATATTCTAATAGAAATAGCAGTTCTAGCTTGGACTGTATCACTCAGATATTGTAAATCTTGGAATCTTGACGTAACTACGACCTATACAGTGAGACTCAGGTATTAACATATCGATGCGGTAGTTTGATAAAAATCATACAAGTCCATTTTTATAATATGATGATCCATTAGCATTACGTTCAGCTATTCTAAGATATAAGTCCATTATTTATTTTAGTAGCGACTATGGTCAATAAGGTTCATATTATTCGTTTTTTTTAACCGTGTATCTAAATTGCTGTTTTTTGGTGTGTTATTGATTACTTTTCTTCAATACGCAAGCACAGCTAAGATCTAGTTGGATCAGTTGTAGCGAATACATTTTTTGTTGAAGTTATTTATAAACTTGATTTCTCTTATAATTTGCAAGATGATTTTCACTAGAGTTAGCCTCGGTATTAGCGATTAAATGTTTCTAATATATTTAACGCATCTTGTACTTCTATTACAGAAGCTTTTGGTGTGCCCAAATGTTTAGCATTTAGTGCATTCGGGTAGTTTATTAGTGGTTACATTAGGTGGTTCAAATTTTACTATCTAATGGCACAGTTTGTTTATGTTGTACACACCTTTGTGTTTTCGGCTGATTTTTTGTGTATTATTTGTGTGCTCTTTGGTTTATGTTAACGGTATTGGTCATTACATGTCTAAGAGCTTTTAACTTTTCTATTCTTTCTTTTCTCTAAATTAGTAAATGTATGTATATTTCTTAGGACTACACGGAAGTTTCGTTCTTGTTTAAGGTGATAAGTATAAAATTTATTGCTTTTTTCAACTAACAATTTAATTATCGTGATGTATTTTTGGTAAAATGTTTACCTCATCTAGGGTAAATGTTCTTAATGTTTTTCGCGCCCAAACGCTCGGATGACTTTAACATCCGATGGGAATATTGGGTTTCTTAATTTCTGGATTTATATCCTGGAGAAAAATTGCTTAATTTAATTATTATTAAGAAACTAAAGTCATACATGGAACACTGGAATTGCCTACAGAAGAAATTTCTAAAACCGAAATAAAGAATGCAATACAAACACTGAAAAATAATAAAGCAGCAGGGATAGACGGAGTCCAAGCAGAATTAATAAAAATACATCCAAATTACTCAACCGAACTACTTTATATACTACTAAACAAGATATGGACACAAGAACAAACACCAAAGGAATGGGCAGAAGGTATAATAATAAAAATACCCAAAAAAGAAAATCGAACAATGTGCGAAAACTGGAGACAGATCACCCTGCTCAGCACAACAAGTAAAATAATGACCATAATAATTCTAGAAAGATTAAGAAACCCTATAAATATAAAACTGAGAGACAATCAAGCAGGGTTTAGACCAAATAGAACATGTATCGATCACATCAACACCCTAAGAATTATCCTAGAACAAACAGCCGAAGTTGAAGAAGAAATCCTCATAAATTTCATCGATTTTCAAAAGGCCTTCGATACAATAGACAGAGAAGTAAAGTGGAAAATATTGGAACAATACGGCATACCAGTCAAATACATTAAAATAATAAAACTATTTTACAACAACTCCACGGCATACTTACATCATGAAGGACAACTCACCCAAAAAGTTGAAATACAAAGAGAAGTGAGACAAGGCTGCATCCTCTCCCCTCTCCTTTTTATAATAGTAATCGATTGGGTAAAGAGGAGGACTGAAGACAAAAGAACAGGGATAAACTGGAATGTATTTGGCAAACTGGAGGACTTAGAGTTTGCGGACGACATCTGCCTAATAACAACAAATAAAAAACACATGCAACAAAAACTGATCAAACTAAACAACAATGCTAGGAAAGTAGGATTACAAATAAACTCAAACAAAACTAAACTACTAACCAAAACAACATGGGGAATACAAGAATACAATTAGAGGAAGAAAGATAGGAAATAGACGAATTCTGCTACCTAGGAAGCATAATAAGCATCAAAGGAGGCACAGAGAGGATATAGAAAGACGCATAGGACAAGCACAGAAAGCCTTCAATTCACTATTTAGAATTTGGACGTCAAACAATATCAGCAGAAAACAAAACTCCGACTCTTCCACAGTAATGTAAAAAGTACACTACTATATGGAGCAGAAACCTGGAAAGAAGACAGAAAACACTATAAGAAACTGCAAACATTTATAAATAAATGCCTCAGAATTATTTGCGGAATCTTCTGGCCAGAAGTAATCAGTAATGAGGACCTTTGGGAAATGACAAAAGAGGAAAGAATAGAGATAACCATAAAAAAGCGCAAGTGGAGATGGATTGGTCACACCCTTAGAAAACCGATAGGAAATATAACCAGGCAAGCCTTGGAGTACAATAGGACAGGGAAAAGAAGGAGAGGCAGACCAACTAATACTTGGAAAAAAACAATTACAGAAGAACTAAAACAAGTAGACCTAAATTGGAACCAAGCAAAAACAATAGCAAAAGATAGGAAAAAATGGAAGGAACTAATGGAAAGAATTGTGACAACGGAACGGACCCCAAACAGTGCATGAGACTGGCTATCTCACCACAAGAAGTCTAAAGCTAAAGCAAATGAAACGCCCCAACAAGGGCGCCCTTTGCTCCAACAAAGGAGCTATATGATATATGATGATGAAGAAACTAAAGTTGAATTTTGGCTATATGATAATTTAACTGACTAAGGTTGCCCTTGCAAGTTTCACGGTTATCTTTGCCTCTTTATTTGCCAATCAAGGACTATTGGTTTGCTGATGATAAATAATTTTATGTTAAACTGTAATTAAAAGTTATTTGTTGGCGTACATTGATAATTTGAAATCTGTTACACGTGTTAGTTTTAGTCTATTTGCATCGGTATAAATTGTAGAAAATTTTGTGCAGGCAAGATTTTGTTGTGTTGTTTAGTGGAGAAGTAAATATTCACAGCCAATTAGATGAAATGGCATTCGATCCACAGATTACAAGAAAATAAGTTATTAACAAACGCAATATGAAATAAACAAGAGCAGCTGGCCTTTTGGCTTAAACAGCAGCGTAAGCAACGTCTGCTCCTTTTAAAGGCATTTAGCCAACATAACGACGACACGTTATAGTATAGAGTAATCGGATTTTCTTATCACCATAACATTAACAATCAAAAATGTTTAAAGTTTTAATTTATTTTTGACACTGCTACTGATAATATCAATAAATACATTTTTAATATTATCAGGGAAGGAAGTCTAAAGAACAATAAACGCTGATACTAAAAAAGAAGTTTAAATTTTCTATATCAATTTAATTGACAGAGAAATATTTCTTGATGTCTGTAAAGCCTTTATAAACATCGATTGCATTATAAAAGGTAACATTAAAAATCAATGAGAAATGTTGACGAAAACTCTGACAATTTAAAGAAAAGAAGCCGTAGCTCAACTGAGACATATAGGATATCTTTAACTTTATTATCATCATTGATTCTCGTATGTGACTGTTTGGGTTTAAAATTTTTTTAAGTCTAGCTCAACTATTATTCTACTTTCTGATTGGCGGAAGCCTAGTTGATAATAGTTTGAATTGTTGGTGGTATTTGGAAGTATTTCATAACTTCCATCAATAAGAATAGATTTGAATTATGACATTTTCCCTATAATTTGAAAAAATTCCAAACCTGAAAATTTTTTGTTTATCGCTAACAGTTTAACTACTATAGGTGTGATGGGCTATCACTGACTAATTCCAATAGCCCGCCCTTAAGGTTGTTTAAAGGTATTAAAGTAGTAATCCAATTTTAAGTTTTCTCGAATGCTTTTAAGGCAATCGTCGGCAGTAATTGCTGCACCAACGCAATTTTAAACAAAGTAACACTTTATCAAAATTAAACTGTAACCGTTTTATTTTATTTACAATAAACACGCGGTGACCTCATAAAAAGTACGTTTAACGGTTACAGCCCACATTAGCAGAGTACTGAAAAGCACAATAAAACTAATCCGGTTTCTCTAAAAATCAATAATTTAAATAATCTGTATATCTCTTCTAACTAAAAATCTCCAGAAATATTTAAAAATCCGGCATCCAGAGTCACTTATCTCTGTGCAACGGTCAGGTGATACCATAGTTAGATTTCTTGCTGTTTTCATTTTCAGAAATATAAATATTGGTATTATGCTCGTACCAACTTCGCTGAGTAACATTATAATTCTCAAGTAAAAAAGAAAATGCAACATTTTAACTCTGTTTTTTTAGTAAAAGTGAGTCTTTTTCGATGCACAATTATGCCAGTGTTCTCACAAATACAAATAATTTGATAATTTGTGCAAAAATGCTGGTAAGCGTTTTTAATGTAAATTTTTATTTTTTAAATGTTAAGTTTATGTTCTTAATGCAATCAAAAAAGTTACATGTTTAATCTTTCGCTATTGTTCATATTTTGTTGGAAAATACCAATAATTATAGAAAATACCTTCTGTTTGTTGTCTAAAATAGCCTTTTTTGTATATTGCTGAAATGGTGGATTAATTTTCATACCTACGTGTTCTTCTTTTTTCTTTTTCAGTTAGTGTTCCGCTAAAACTGTGTTTGTTAAAGTTCTTACACGTCCTAATTATAATTATTTTATTTATTGTATTATTATTTTGGTTTATGATATTTGAACTTGTCAGACACAGTACGGAGCACTTTGTACTGACATGTTTCATCAATCTGTATATTAGAGTTGACTCTACTATAGACAAAGAGCTTATTCGATCGAGACAGTTTGGATGTTCTGACAAGTAGCCAATAGTTTTTACTAATATTTTTTGCTTCTTCCAAATGTGAAAATGTCATACCTTTGTCGGAATGCATGCCAATGTATTTTCCTTCAGTCACTTGAGTTGATGGTATGATGTTTATGAAAATTGATGGCTAATCCCCCCTATATTTGGTAAAGATGATATAAACGGATTTTGCGTCATTTAATTTAGCACGCCATCTTTTTATCCATTATATTATTTGATCTAAGCTTTGTTGAAGAAGATTTGCAGGCAGCGCCGGATTTCTATATTTCACCATAATGACTTTATTATCAACATATTTTGCAATGGGAGTGCTAATTTGTGGGTACATCTGATGTGCAAATGAGCTACAAAATAATATCAAGAACGCTGCCTGATTTCATTAGGTGAAGCTCCGTTTGATGTCCAAATTTTAGTTGAAAGTAACTTTTCTCCAAATATGATTTGGGAACATCACAAAAGGTGTAAAGAAGAAAGTTTTTATCAAGAAAAGTAACTCTATAGTGTTGTTTTTCTTCAAAAGCCTGACTAATAGTGTACGACTCTGTGAACCTGTTGAAAGTCCTCCAAAAGCCAAACTGACGATCTGAGACAATGAAAAACATTTTTTCTCTAAAATTGATGTCTTCTGACCAACAATTTTCTAAAAGTTTATCTAACATTGGGTAGTAAATAAATTGGGTTGTAGGAATTTACTTAATTTGGAGGTTTGTCAGATTTGTGGCAGTAAGTCTCAGGATAACACTGTAAAATATGACCAGCATTACCAGGCCGTTAGCCTTCAATTATTTAACTAATTTCCCCTTATTAAAACGTAGTCTGAAAATTTGTTTAGGGTTTATATTATTTATAATTAAAATTTTTATTTCTTTTACTCTGAACAGTTCGTCACAGCGAATTAATGTGGCGCTTCAAAGAAATTCTATTTTCTTTTCGGTGGTTTTTGAGATAGGGTAGGTTAAAAGACATTTGTTAGGTGTTGATCGAAGGGATCTCTCTTTTCTGAATCAGATAGCGCTCATGAGCAATTTGTTTTTCTTGAAGGAGGCGTCGATTGATTCTGAGCTTTTAGTTGCTTCCATAAGGAATCATTTGTGTCAACCCTTGAATTTAAATTTATGAGGTATTCTTAAAAATTCCTCTAATTTTTCATATACGTGTTTTAACTCATATAATTCTTCATTATATCGTTTTCTTGCAGATTCTTTTTAGTTTTCATATTTTTGCTGCAATAGGACATGCTTTTCAAAAGTTACTTCTGCACTTCATAGATTATTTTGACGATGAAGATTGTCAGATCAGAGTGAAACTTTAAAATCCATTTGGTTATGAATGATATCTCTGTAGCAATGCTTTTTAAATTATTAAATAGTTATTTTATCCTTTCCTCATTCACATCTATGGTAGTCACAGCTGATCACCGAGGATAAATCCATGCATAATGTAATTTTAAAATATTCTTTAATTATGTCTTTAGTCAATAAGAAGTCCAACAACTTTGGTTACTTGAATCGGAAGAACAGTAAGTAAGTTCATACATTGTTAAATGACCTAGAAGAAGTTCTTGTATTACTTGATATAGTACTCTTCTCTTGTGAGGTAGAAAGATACAGCAGCCTCAGAACATTGTAATCTATTGACCAGCGATCTGAAGTATTCAATGTTCAGAAGACGGTATATCGCCAATAAAAATAATTGCCCATTCTAATGTTTATCTCACTGGTTGTTTGTAGAAAATTCTCTTTGAATGGAGATAAGGCATGATGTTTAATACGGTGCTTGATTAATATGGCCGTATCGCCTCTGGGTTGTCTGTCTGCATCTGATAATTATATATTTTAAAGTAGATGCTGCTTGAAAAATATGATTCAGATGTGAGCAGCTTGTCTGTTTTATTATATGAGAGAAATGATTCAACCTTGTTTTCATGGTTTTAAAGACTATTGACGCTTTCTGCTAGACATTTGAACAGAAAGTAAACAAACACAGCTGCTATGAAATGTGGCGTTGCTGAGATCTAAGTTTACGTTTGGTTGCCTATCTTCAGGATCGTTTTGCATATCCTACTTTCGTAAAATCACCGCACCGATTTATTCCACTGCTATCATTTGCAAAATTTGAAGAAAGGCGGGTATAAAATTGTCAGCCTAGGACGCCAAAAATAACTTTTTTCACTAAAACTTAAAATCTATTATAATTTATAACAGAGGTGAATGCATACGATCGTTAAGTTTACAGAGGTGAATGCATACGATCGTTAAGTTTAAATTTATCTGCGCATGTGACCTATGTTTTATAGACTATTCTCTCATTCGAATTTGTTGGTTTCATTAACTTTAATGGCCGTTCATTTAACTATACATAGTAGTGTTGAGTTTTTACAGCATTTTACTAACTTCAACATGTTTTTGCTTTTAAATAAATTATTAACGTTAATTGTGATTAGTTCTGTACTGACTAACCTTAATTATTCTTTTGTATACGTGGATGAGTGAAATATAAACCGAAATTCCTTTATTTTAAGCCATAAGGTAAACAGAGAGAGGTGCCACTGAAAAGTTGCCTAAACGAAATTTTCCCCTCACTTCCTTAGTTCATATTATGACGTCAGAGCAAAAGGAATCCTCGTCAGTTGTGCAACAGATTATCAAGTTTCTCAAGACAAAAGGCATAAAACGGCCCAAACTTTTGAAAAAACTCTAAGCACATTTTGGGGAAAATACTCTCTAAAAGGGTTACGTGTACATATAGCGTAAACAAGTTTTGGGGGGACGCGAAGCAGATGAAAACGAAGGTTGCCAATTATTTGTGAAAATACTGTTTTGACAGTGCACATTATTATAAAAATTGCTTTCGGAACCCTTTCGTTCCCCCTTATACTGTATAAGTCGAGAAAAAGGTGGTTTTTAGATTACTGAAAGTTTTTTTGTGCTTTTTGACCATAAGCGAAGAAAAATGATTTGAAGCCATTTCACAAAAGAGCCCTACAAGCAAAGTATTTTCAATTTCTGTGAACATTTATTTCTGATGTTTATGCTTAATTTGATAAAGTGCATGGGGCCATTAAATATAATACTAACGAGATTGAAATTAGTTAAGAAATCTAGATTATATCTGTATATAAATTTTCAACGCGTACGCATCATAAAATATATTATATTATACATACGGGGAAAATATTTAACACACTAAAAAACACGTTCCTCAGGAAAAAAGAAATTCCGGAACAAATAAAATCGGAAGTATAAAAAAAGTAGTAAGACCTTCGTTAATCTATGGTAGCGAATCCTGGACGATCAACAGAAGAAACGAGAGTAAAATTAGAGCAATGGAGATGAGATATTTGAGGAAAATTAAAGGAGTAACAAGACTGGACAGAGTGAGAAATGAAAATATAACGGAACAACTGAAAGTGAAACCTACACTGGTAGAAGAGAGGCAATTAGGTTGGATGGGACACCTGCTCCGAATGGATGATAACAGGATAGCGAAAAGAGTATACGAAGCAAGAACAGAGGGGAAGAATGCAGTAGGTAGACCAAGAAGGAAGTGGGAGAAACAGGTAAAAGTAGCAGCGGAAAATAGGAAAATACAATGGAGAGAAGTAAGGAACCTGACAAGAGACAGAAAGGCTTGGAATAAATTAATTAAGAAATGTTAATTAAGTTTAATATGTTTTATAAGTTATATTAGATATTGTATTATAAGTACTGTAAACTGGGTTATAATCCGACACCTAACGGTATAAGGATTTTTATTTTAAATAACAATTAACATTAGAATTTTAGAGGACAAAATACTTTTTAGACTAATATTTTAATTTTAAATTATGTGGAAATAAAATTGTGACAGTATAAATTTAACTATGCTGTACTTTAAAGTAGTTTCAGTTTTAATTGGGTTATTGAGACAAAGCTACTTTATTTAGAGTGGAAAACCAGTTCAGATGAACAATATAAGTCAAACCAGATGTGATTGTGTTAGAAGTATAGTTAAAACTATTCAATACTATACACTAATAAGTTGCAGCACGAACAGCACGAGAGAATTTAGCCACCAGAACAGAATTAAATACGCCTCCTTTCAATGATAGTAACAACGGCACTATGAAATTTGACGAGTATATCACAGATATCATCCAGTGTGTGAAATGAAATATGCACCCTTCCCAATAGAAGCAACAGAGAGTACATAAGGTTTGGAAAATGTAATACCAGAAGAAAATTATTATAACTGGATACGAATACCGAAGATATGGTTAATATCCTTTTAGTTTCTCTAGATCCTATAATTTTCTCTTAGATATTAGAAGGTCTTGCAACATTTGAATAATCCCCAAAAAAGTAGCAGAAATCGTATATTGAATTACCGAAATCTACCACTTATTCTACGGATTTAGAGGTATTTTTTTGATTTATTATTACAGTGTTTTTAAAACTTTTCTATATTTAATTATATTTTTATAGTTATTCAATTTATAGAATAGAAAGTGTATATAAAACCATACTAAATCTAAAAACCAAACATGTATTTGCCACATATACAAAATACCTTAACATAATCTTTGTTACAACAACAAAATGTTTAATACTACCTTTAATACAAATTAGAAAAATTGAAAAAATGACAAAAAAGTCGATGAGATAGTAGTAACTCAAAGTAGAAGAAGTTGGAGTCGCTTGATCGTATTGGGAAGAATGCTAAACATACATTTTCTTGAAGTCAGAGATATGTTTTTAAAGATATTTTTTAACAGAAGACTATTAAATAAGCTCACCATAAATTTACATTGTATCAGAATGCGATCCGATTCCATGGTAAACATATTGCATATTGACGATTGTAACCAGAGGTGGTATCCTTGTGTTCTACTTAAGGTCAGTCTGCTGTTGCTAGCGCTAAGAGAAAGCCGTTCTAACAGGGAAGTAGTCGATTATAATGTTTGCTACTTCCACCATTGATAACATTTTGAATGTGAGGTACTTTGAGGCCAATATAGATGGCACGATTGGACCACAAATCAATGAATATCTACGACTATTTTAAGATTGGACGTACTGCCATAGCCCCAAAGTAAAAACGCTATAAGTTTAGATGAGCCCTATAAATAAAAATTAATTTTCAGCAAAAATTTTGGAACTCTTCCTTTTAACTGGTTTAGTTATCATACTTTCAGATTTATTTGTTTACGCCTTTAATTGATGTGCCCCTTCTAGGTTAGTCTGTTGTCTAAACTTATTTATTTAATTTTATCGGTTTTTTAAATCCAAAGCTGGACAGCATCCTTTTCAAAGTATAAACGTTATATGCTAAAAGTTTTGTTAATTTATCTTTACGCGCAATTTGAAAAGCCATCATTAAAGATCATTTAGATGATTTTGTACTACTAAACTACACTAAGCCTTTGATAAGGTTCTTTTAACTTCTACTAGCAGATTAGCATGTCAGACCTATCAGAGGACTGGAATATACCCAAAGAAACCACTATGCAATATTTTGTATCCTTCAGTACAGGGTTTATTATCCTTATCGTACGATAATAGTGATTTGGTAGTCAATGATCCAATTATTTTTGGCTTCGTCGAAATACAGTGACATCCGTTGACTTTTGCCAGGATGATAACCACTATCATAATTTATCTTGAATGGTGTTTAGATTTTAGAGTAATTTATGCTTGTATCCCAATTATTTTATGAGTTTCCGAAAGGTACGTCTTTTTCGGGTGTTTATGTAGGTATCAAGTGATCATCCCAGTTTCCAGTTTTGTTGTAAGGTACTCCTTAACTAGTTATATTTTGTTTGATAATAGGAATTCGCGTATAATGCCAGACGGTCCTTGCGTTTTACGAGTTATTATCCTTTCGTTTTCGGATAAGTAACCCTTAACTAGTTATATTTGTTTGTATTCAAGCAGCTTCCTTGATTACTTTAATCTAGGCGGATATAACATTTTGTTCCATCGTAGCGTCCATTTTGCATTCTAGTATAGCTTAGAATTGATTTTTTTGCGCAAATAAAAATACGTATTGTACTGCAATAGATGGGTAATTCGACGTTAAATAATAGCTTTCATAAATTACAAAAAAATCCAGAAGGTCTGATGTTTACACAGGGACAGTTGGTCAGAATCTTGATGTGTTAGTTAAGATAAATAAGTACTTCTGTCCTTGAACAACTTGTGATAATATTCTGCTTATGGTTGTAAACAGTTTTCAATCCCATAGTCGTCTCACACTATAAACTTGGTACTTAAAGTTCAAAAGTAAGCTTCAAATTGCCAATGGAAATGTGGAAATACACCGTTGAGATGGTACTAAACTTTCTTCATATTTTAGCAGCTTTATTAGTATTGCAGTTTGTCCATGCACCGTACCTTCGGACTGGTTTATATAATATAATTTGTAGGACAAAATTTTAAAATAGACTATAAAATAAGTTTCACTTATTAGTAGAAAGTCTATTAAGTTATGAGCCAAGAATAATTGTATTTTATGTGTTCTAGAGCACTATCCGTAAGAATTTTGCTATTACTGTATTATTTTGTTTGGTAATGTAGGTCTTCTTCTTCCGTCGTAGGCTTCTTATCAGAAGCGTCGTGACCTAAGAACTACTTGTTCTGCAAGCCATTGACTTCTGTTTCGAGTTGTTCTTGAGGCCTGTTCTATAGGTGACCTCTTTGATCTGATCCGCCTACCTTTTTGATGCTCGTCCTCGCAGTTTTGATCCCCGAGTTCTGCCCTGTACAACTAATCTTTCGAGATTGTCTGATATGATCAAAGCATCTTGTAGTTCTTCCGTATATGATCTTATAGGTTCTTAGATTTCTTCAATGATAGACGCATTAGTTAGTTCTTCTCTCCGTGCATGACACTCTAAGTAATCTTATAAGTTCGAAGGAATAGATCCGTTTGGAGTCAATTTTTTGCATTATTCACGTTTCTAAATCATAGAGTAGTATGGAAAATACTAGCGTTTTCATAAGTGTTTTCCTAGTATTAATAGTGATATTACGATCAGCCCAAATTTTATTTAGTTTTGTAACATTGCTTCTAGCTATTTCTATGCGTAATATGGTTAGCATTTTTAAAATCATACTGTACGGTTGAATAACCGCACGATTACGTTTCTAAATTATAGAATTATATAAGTTTACCGAACATAACGTCACTGTTTTTGAACTATATTTTCGTGGTTATGGCTTTAGAATGTAAAATTTGAAAATGTTGCTTTTTGTTAGCGATTGAAGTTTGTTGGTGTTGCTTGCAGGTTAGTAAAGTTGTTTTGTATAAGCGATGGCATATTCACAGCATTTACAATTTTCTGGATAAGATCTGTCTAATAAAATACAATTGCCTGAAATGTCTTTGCAGCTTATGGTGATATGTGGTCTTTCAAAGATTACTTGTACACAAATGATTTGTTGCAATAATTTTTTTTATGTTTGCAAAGCTGGTACCTGTTGCATTTTATTAAATTTTATATTATCTACGTAGGATTTTAACACTTTGCTTGTACTCACGCTAGCAGCACAATTGTATGCTTTTAAAGTCGAAACAACTGAAATACAGTATGCGAAGTTCTACTTTGAAATGAAAATTGTGTGTGGAAAAGTTAAAATTGGAAAACAGGAACGTTCTATAGTAGATTGCTTTAAAGTCTTTCGGCTAGATAAATTTGCAAAAAAATAATATATTATTGTATAAAATATTTTCTATTTATGATATAAGTTTAAAAGTATTCGGACATCCTTCTTGAGAAGTGAATATGGCTGTTACACACACTGAAAGGTCATAAAACGAGATAAAACTGCAGGTAGCATATGTAGGTCATATAGTGGATTAGACAGATAACGAGTAAGTCGGCAAAATTAAATTATTTTAAACGTAGCATGAATATCATGAAAATCGAATATCATCAATTAGTCACGATTAGTCACAATTTTCAAAGCGCTTGGAAGCTGAAAAACATGAATAACATAATAACGATTAATTCCAAACGTCGTTTTTAGTGGTGCTCAATGCTATGGAGTGCCGAATCTTGCTACATGTTCTTAAAATCCGATAGGCGCATATAGATTTGGCGAATACCAGGAGAACGCTTTTATCCGAGGGAATTGTGGCGAGGCATCATCATTTGTGGTTCGGCCTAGGTTCCTGTAGCCGGAAAGATAAACGCTGTGTGCAATAATAATTCTTATATCAGGTGTTTAATAGCCGAGACAGGATTAGAAATGATTCAAATGGTTTTACCTTTGCAAAATCTGCCTTACAATCCGAGCCTACTTCAAAATGCCTTTTGCTTTTAGCTCGCCAAAACATTTTCTAAATGATGAAGTTGGCGCGACAACGAAAGAACTTTTATAGAGCAGAATTTAGTACACTGATATATAAATAGCAACATGGTAAGTCTATCAATAATTCACTTGCATAATTAACTTAATTTAAATATTTTAATGTTCTATACAAAAATACAAAGTCAAACGTTTTGATGTATTTTTAACAGGCCTTTAAAACTCGCAGATATTTTTTAGGACGAGTTTCTAAATCTGTAACTTTGCAAAGTACTGCCATATTAAAATGTTTTTACTAAGCGATTTTTAAGACACAGCTGTCTCTGAAAAGTTATAAATATATAGATACATTAAGACAATTTAAAGTAAATACGAAGTCAAAAAGGAAGCTTTCAACTTCTTTTTGTATAAACTTATAAGTAGCAAATATTTCTAAATGCTAAAACGCCATTAATAATTCAAGCTTGGTGTTCTTTCAAAAGTGTTTGCTTATTTGTGCATTGGTATGCTTCCTTCAAAGAAAATAACTCTAAAATTAAATAAAATTTCTAAAATGTCCTTATATGTACTTTTTATTTTATCAATTTCAACGTTACAGTTCAAATATTTAAGTTTTAGGTATTTCCATTAAATGACATCCTAAGCAATTTTTAAATTTAATTTTTTTTTTGTATATGGATATGATGGAAGGAAATTTCGACTTGGCTGAAAATACACTTATTAATTGAGCACTAGAGTTCAATACAAATTTCAATATTTTCTTTAAAGAGATTACTTGTTACACAGTCTGGAGTAAGTATTGCTACACGATAATAATATGAAATATATGTTGTAGTCTGATACATTAAAAACACATGGATTTAGAATTGTAATGGAACTGTGCTTTTTGCGTATTACTGCAACAGTGATTCAGTGGTCACCATACAACGCTTGTAGAGTGCAAAATACCAAATACCTAGCGCCAATATCGTTAGAAAATTGATTGGGATATTCTAAATAACCAGTTCCATAGTAGACCAGTCAAAATCCTAAAGAGTCGAGGAAGCAATGCAATAGGTGCAATAATCGGTAAAACTTCATCGCTCTCAATTCGTAAACAATCAAACGCTCAAAATAAAAAATCCTCATCGCTCACAATATTAAAGCGCGATTTGCATCTTAAGAACTACAAAATTCAGCTTGTGCAAAAAAAGAGGCATGACTATGCTCATTTATTTATTTGGTTAACGAAATAATAGCGCGCTTCAACTTGGACAACATTTTATTCAGCGACAAGGCGAATTATTTCTTAAATGCGGATGTCAGTAGACAAAATTATTGCTACTGGCTAGAAGAAAATTTCGAACAAAAAAAAACACATTCTTCATAGATCTGACGTATGTATATCTATCACACACATAATCGAGATATTTTTTGAACCGCTACTGTCAAATAATGAACTGTTTAGCATCACACTTGCGACAATTTGAAGAACTTAGTGCAGTAATGTGATTTCAGCAAGATGGATCAACATCTAACCGGTCAATTGAAGTCATGAGTAAAATTCCCAAACAAACTAATTTTGTAAAGGGCTCTTCATAGACATAAATTTTCTAATTTCTCTATTTTCTATAAAGATATCTTAAAAGCAAGATATACGCAAATAGCACGAGAACTTTTACTCAATTAAAACGCAGTATATAAACGGAAATGTCGTCGATACCAAAAACGTAATGTGGGCTTTGCACTAGGTTATATAAATGTCAGCAACTTAATAGTTGTCTCACTTGGGCAACTTGAGCTAACCTTAAATATATTGGCTCAGGACAAATATAAGATTTAAAAAAATTCTAAACATAAGAGCAACATCTTCTCACGAAGCGTTTATAAAATCCTAAATATTTAATTTTTCATCCAACACCAAAGTAGTAGCTGCTTTTCTTGTCAAACTATCTTAAACCAATTTGAAGTACAAGTCCTCGTCGTTAGTAAGCCACACGCTCGTCGATTTGTTCCTGATTTTCCCTTCATTTGCATCTTGCTCTTCTTCTGGGCCGTTTCTCTCCCATGACATGTTCATCATCTTCATTCAAATCGCCCTTCTTGATGCTGCTAGTTACCATAATACCATTATCTGATTCATTTTCTTGCTTTGTATTTCCCGATTGCTCTTAAGTTATATGTAGCGACGATGTCTATCAAAAGTTGTAGTAATTGTATTCTCTTTTAGTGGCACGATATGATTTTAGAAACACATATTCAACGAGATAAGAAACTGTAAATTCAACAAATTTTCTATTCTTACTGTCTTGTCAGAAACATCGCAGCTCTTTTTAAACTTATTCTATTGTTTTTTATGTAATTTTTCGTTAATTAATTCGTTCATAAATTAATTATTTATATGTTGGATTTAATTGATGTTCTTAACATATCTTCTAGCAGAACAATTACTCGTAATGTGATCAACTCACAGGCCATGTTGCTTTATGTTTTTACATTCTTTCCATCTATCTGATCATTTTAATAAATTTCTCCTAGTTACGATCTTAGTACGTTACATCCCAATAGGCGGTCACATTTTTTCACCTCTTAAAGTAGATTAACGTGCTATACATTTCTTCACTTGCAGCATCGATAGCTTTTACCCTTGGAACATGTTCCATCATATCCATAACTGATTTGAATGATGTAAGTTTTACCCTCAGTTTTAACGCACTAATGGCTATAATAAAAAAAGTAGAGGCTCAAATTCAATTGAATCTCGGCTATTTTAACAAAGGTGTAATTATCGCACTCGACCTACCCACATCCTCGTTCCCACCGTCTCCATGGGTCATTGTGAGCCCTGTCGCCTGCTAGCGACACCCACTGGGTACACAAATCTAGTTAAGCCATACGTGTTAAAAATCTCCAGTAGCAGGAAGGAAACGTGTATTTCGCCTACTTGATCCATCAACCTGAGCGTAGTTTGTATTGTTCATGATGAGGGCGCCGATGTCTAGTTGGAAACTGTTGCGTAGTACGGCTAAATTTTCCTTACCTCAAACGGTGTTAACACGTCGCATGACAGCCCTTGAACTCATCGAAGGCGGTACTGATTCCCTTCATAACACATTCGTTTACTCAAAGGGCAACCAACTAAAAATGAAAAAGGAAGGCCAAACTCGTTGACTTGTGAACGCGAAATTCTGAGGTTGACTCGCTCACCATGTGACGTACGCGCGACTTTCGAGTTGACTATGGATTCTAAACAAATCGAAGTAGAACAAACATTTTTATCTGTGTTGTGTTTTGCCCTTTCGGGTTCTGGGGCAACTGGATACCGATCTATTAGGGCTCCTGATTATAAAATAAATTCCCAAGCGTTCGTTATTTGGTACTATTTTAATAAAAGAATTCAGTTTGGTCAGCGCTCTCATTTCTTTCGTTAAAATAAATAAGCTACAAAAATAGAAATTTTTTAAGTGCCAACACCTTAACATTGCGGCCAGGAATTAAAACTCCTTTACAATCTGACGCTTTACAACAAATTATGTGAGCAATCGTTTGTTCAAGTATTCGGCTACTTTTAAAATCTTTAAAGCACCAGGAAAGTTAAAAGCATCCTCTTTTGATTTGCATAAAGCCACAAAGCTAATATGTACTTAACACCCATGGGTTGAGCGAGAATCGAACTCGCCTGCGCCAGGCTTCAGGACAGCGGAGCAAACTCTAAACCGCGAGGCCACAGAGAGCACTCATTCTGGCTTACTAGTATCTTCTTTATTCCGTTTTTGTAAAAAAATGTTGACAAGCTTATCATAAAAGACATGAATGAAGATTATGCTCTTTTTCGGGCTTGATAAAGCTGGTTTCGCCATTTGAGGAGGAAGCGGTAATAGAAGGTAGAACTTAAAAGCCTAACATATTCAACAATTTCTCTGAATTGTTTAATATTTCTTGTTATAACAAGAAACAGTTGTTTGGTAATTTCTGCTTAAGAAGAAATCTTGGAATTAAAGGATTTAACCCAACAAACTTACAATCCTTTCACTGCGTTTCCCGACCAAACTTGTAAATAATAATGTGCTAACAGTAAGTAAAACTAATATCCCACGATTGAAAGACGGTAACTTGTATGTAGCAGAAAGTCCATAGTTGTATGGTGATATATATATAAATAAATCATGAGTTGTAGTTATCCATAAAACTGGAGCTTTCTCAGAAAGTTCCACATTTACTATAAAGTTATCTGATTGTGAGTACCCGTTTATTCAGCACACTATCTCTTATCTCCGCGTCATTCTATTGGGAAGATTACTTTTGCTATTATTGTAGAAGCTCGAATTCTAGTTTCGTCCTAATTGTATGTGTTCTTCAGCTTGGATAATTTTAATTCGTTCCAACTTCAATTCTGTTAAAATTGATTAATCCTCACAGTTGTGTTTATCCTAATATCAACGATCTTTATTTTTGCCGGAAAATTTTATTTCTTTACCAAAACCAGTTGCCACCTATTAGTCCAAATTAAGGTTTTTCTTGTTCTTTTTCTTCCGGTGCATCTTCTAAAGGTTATCAGACACTGGCAAATTCATCACAATCTTTTGTTGATGCGAGGAGGTTGGGCGTGTCTTTTCCTCCTATTCCTCGTTTCCCTTGTATTTTCTCCATGGTCATGAGTTGTGCCAGATAGTATTTTTCTTTTCTCATTCTCACTAAAGTTATCAGGTGAAAAAGTAAAAATCTAAGACAATTTGCTCCAAAAATGATTAAAATTTACTAACCTCGCTTGTAAAATTTTAAATCAACTCACTTTATGAAATAAACCTCAAAAGTATTTAAAAGTATTTACAGCAATAAATATTTTGCAAAAAAAATAGAACACTTTTACTTCTAACCACAATTGTTTTGAAGAATTTACACTCTAGTAATCAGGAAATTCGTATGGATAGATCGCCTTCCTCTGATAAGTTTTCACCAGAAATATAATCGAGTTATTTTTTATTGTGCCAAATATTCGCGTGCCATTGTTCACTCATCTTTTGCTGCACACGTAATAGCCGCACTTCGAGGATACCTGGAATGTACAGACTCTAATACCTACAAATTCTAATAGCCTTGTATGCAACGTCTGCGTGTGTATGTACATTATAAAAAGTTGCTATGAGTTCTAACGCATTTTTTAATTGATTTAACAAATTGTTAAATACCATGTGGGGTTTATTAACAACCTCAATTCAAAAATTATATTTTTTTACTGTACCATTGTCACACTCGGATAGAAAAATAAAAAAAAAACATTTTTCTCTGTACATTTATCAGAACCTAACGTTGAGGTCGTTTTGATCATTTAATTGGCTACTTAAAGATTATAAAAAAGTTTTGTTAATCACTAATATTTTCCACGGCGTTCTTCTCACGTTTAAATAACCTGTGGATTTATTTTCGTAGTTTATTTTTGCATATTCTCCTTAAAAAGAATCGTAATGTAGTTTGACAGCTGCTACATAGCCAAACGTTTTGCTCTTTAAACTTTTTTGTAGAAAACAGAACAGATAAATTTTAAAAGTCAAGAGAAATACGATAGGTGCTAGAGGATTTTTCATTCTAACTCTAGGTTTTTGCAATGTGGCCATTGGTTGGGCAACATGCAGTATGAAAGTTATCGTGATGGAGGACGAGACTCATGGCGATTTTTATAAACTTCCACATTGGATTCAGATAGTGGCTTAGAGTAGTTCATCGTCAGATGGGAGAAGCTAAAAGAAAATAATTTTCATGCAGTCTTATCAATCAGACAGTCATAGTTTTATGGGATATAAACTAAATTTTATCACAATTTCTTTTATATTTACTTATTTTTAGTTCCTTTTTTGTTGTACAGAATCGATTTTTCATAGTCTGTTAGAAGTTTTTTTTTAACTCTTTTTCATGAGGTTCATATAGAGGAAGGACAGTAAAGACACAGTTTAACTTACTGTCATCCATAAAAGCAAATATCAGGATTGGAAGTAAATGTAAGTTTCTTGAAATAGCAAAATTCAGTTTGTTTTTCAACATTTAGACTCTCATAAATCTTTCCAGCTGTAATTTTGGCTTATTTTTAACTGAAGCACGCACAATGCCATTACCAATGTCGAAAAAAGTCGATCGTTTAGGTTAAATTCACCATTTTAAAATTTGTTAAATTTCCATTTTACTTTTTTTACTAGGTCCCTTTTGAAGCTCATATAATATGCACCAGCACAAAAGTGCAGTAGTGGGAACAGAGTACTTATATTCTTATATAAGCTTCAATCTTTATAATTGGCTTAAGCATATGGTATGGTAACAAGATTCATTTAGCTACTTTCTAAAATATTTGTTCGTTAACTTAACCATCCAACATTTCCAATTTTTTTATATTTTTTACACTGAAATATTATTTCTATTTTATAAATATTTTGCTTCTTTACAATGGTACCACCAGTTTGCAGAGATTCTCTATTATCTGCCGACATCCAAAACGCCGTTGATAAATGATGTTAGCGGATATTTTGTAAATTCTACGTCGTGTAGCTATCAATAGTGAGATCGTTAAGAAATATAATCCCGGCAGACCATGCACGACTTTCTGTCTATTCCACACAAACGTTCTTAGCCTCTTTCGATCTAACTCTCGTCTCACTGCCGTCGATATTTGTGCCGTTCTAGACGCAACCGCTATATTTCATTCCTCAATTTACATTTCTGGTCTACATGCTAGTTATCTTGTAAGGAGGCGGCGATTTCTAAGAACCCGTTTGTCCGATTGGCGTTGGTTCCCGACCATATGCATTGAGGTGTCTGGAATCACCTAAATGCGCTTTGGTGACCAAAAGTTTTAATTTTAAGTACAAATTGCCAATTATGAAGCATGGGAGCGAATTGGTGATGCCGTGGGAAAGTTTTACCGAAAAGAATGTTTGGCGTCTTCTTCAAGTTAAAGCATGGCAACAATCCAAAATATTAGTAAAAAGTAATTAAAAAATGGCTGAGCAAAAAATGAGTTCAAGTCTTAGAGATCAGCTGTGAAAAGAACTGGTTAGGCGTTTGAAGCATAAATATATGGCTCAAAAATTCTAACCAGTGTTATCACCGATTTAATCGCTTCTATCCTTCGACGATGTCAAGGAGGACTCGACGCTTCTGGATAACCCACTCATATTAAATATATTCGATAATGTGAAATGCTTTCCTGAGTAATATTATTTTTCGGAATGCGGAATAAACCTTGTCACTGTTCAAGTCTTTTTATTTATAACCTTTTGGTTGTTTCCTTTAGTACTATTTGGTAAATCTAGAAATATTTATCTTACTACTGAAACAACTAGTTGACATCAGAATATAACGCAGTATAAAATATAAATATGACTACATTATGACCGCTATTGTATCTTTTTGTTCTTGTATACTAAACAATTACGAAGTAGTACAACCTTACACATACCTGGGGTCACTAATAGCAAATGATGGTTCAACAGAAAAAGAAATCAGGAAGAGGAATTAAATGACTAAAACGGCTATGAAAAAATTAACAAGAATATGGAAAGACAACAACATATCGAAGAAAATAAAATGGAGGCTGATACAATGTTTAATCTTCCCTATACTAATATACGGCAGCGAATCCTGGACACAGAAAGAAGGAAGAAAAATTGATGCCGCAGAAATGTTCTGTTGGGGAAGAATCCTGAACATCTTATGGACAGAATATCAAACAAATATATCAATACTTCAAGAGGTTAATATTAAGAGACGACTGTCGAGCGAAATAATAGGTGTATAAATAAGTTCTCAGTTAATTACAGGCAACGAAAATCACCGTTTACATTAACGATCTAGCCGCAACTGCGGTAATTAATCAGAATGCATTGGTCTTCACACATCATGCGATTTGGGTTGAGCAACTAACACTTATGTAGTGCAGACGTTATTTAAGTTCGTAAATGGTCGATCAATTAAATGATAAAGCTATGATTTCGATTTATTTCACTTTGCTTTATCAGATAAACGTTTAACACATATGTATTTGTGCTAAAATAGCAATCTTTTGCAAAACGTTTCAAAATGTGAGTACCATAAGAAATTTCGCAGAGGTTAGTAGAAGATACAACCACGCGTGACGCCACTTAAACATTTGAACGGATGAGCTGCAGCCGTTACTGGGAACTTCTCCACATTGCGGCGTATAGCCAGACACTTCGACTTTCATTTATTCGGTCGTTACACATCACTTGGCTGATACGCACGTTAAAACAGAAGAAGTGCGAAAATGCATCGATAACTTTATCGTCTCGAAGCCGGTGAGCTTCCATCACCAGGGAATTCGCAAGTTACCCGAAAGATGGCAAAAGGTCATCGATGCCAACGGAGAATACTTTGATACTTAAGCTTTTTTTGTTTGTTTTTAAATAAAACTTTAATTTTGCAGAAAAAAGCTGAGAACTTATTTATACACCTATTAACTCAAGACACTAAGATACTTTAGACATATTATGAGAAAAGAACCTGACAACATGGAAAAATTAATAATACAGGAGAAAGTGGAAGGAAAAAGATCCAGAGGTCCGTCACCTACTATATGAATGGACCAAATCACAAAGGTAACCGGAAAATCTATGTATATACTCACAATCGAAGCACAAGACCGAGCAAAATGGAGAGAAACAATTCCAGATGCCGCAGTGGCCACTACATTTCCTACTGGAAATTAAGACTGAGGAGGAGAATACTACACCAATTTATGTTAGTGATGTATCAGTTATTTTAATTTCGTAAAATGGTGTCCGTATCAAATATAAATGATAAACCTATACGTAATTTGATTTTAATTTTATACTTTTGCCTTTAATTCCAGGTTCATATCTGTATTAACTATATTTTTTCTATTTTACACACTTACACAACAATAGGCAATTCTTTGCAAAATAATTTTCAAAATTTGTAGACAACACTTGAATTAAATGATTCTTCATAGGTTACAAGTAAGGAAAAAAGTAATCTAATTTTAGTATTATTTTATTTACCTTGAACAAACTGCTAATAGTTTCCTTAGTGTTGAATATGCTGTAGCATTTCTTATTTTTATTTATCTCACAAACTTATTTTAAAGCTTTTATTGTTTTCATATTCAAACGGCAACTTGAAACAAATACTACTGTAATTTCACTTGTTTGTACAGTACAGCCTGCAGCTAAATACAATTTGATATTAACATTTTATTGAGTAGACTTTGCGACGAAAAAGCTATCCAAATAATTTTGTTGATAGCCAGAGACCTAGGTATGTATTAGTTTTCCTCTAGCTGGACGATGTTTGCGGAGCCATAGATGCAGGATGCTGTTCCGAGCATCTCACTCCTTAAGTGCACTTTAAACTGCCCGTCCGCTAGTGCAGTCGCCACCTTTCCACCGCAGTTGGGCGCAAATCCGAATCTTCCCCTAATCGTGAAATTTATTCGACAACAGTTGGCCAGTGTTCCGAAATCGGCTGCTTAAAGCAATATGGGGAGTCATCCAATAAGTCATTTTCGCTCCGGTGTATCTAGCTAGAAGCTGACAAATCGGCGGCGGCGCGCTGCAATCTGGGCCATTTAATTTTCCAAGCTATTGAGGCTGTTAGCCGAAGACGCCTGTTGCAGAACTGCTGCTGCGAACGTCGGGTGGCAACCCGCTTGCAAGCATACACTTTTTAGATAAACAGCACTATTTGTTGCTACGATTTAAAAAATTTAATAAATCACTTTGAATGTGAAAAGAACATATGCATGAAGAATTTTTAACGTTAAGCATAACAAATTAAAGACAAGCAAATTCTTTTTAATATGCACTCTGTGATTTTTTAAGTAATTATGTTTTTTATTTGTGAAACAGCAATCAAAATCACATATTATAGGAATTATTTTATTAGGTACGAATTCCTTTAATACTAAATTCACTAATGTCATGACGAGGTCTCTTCCAGTGATCTCACCCCTACTACCTTACTTCTGGTCGACTAGCCAGCATAATTTTAATTTTCAGTTGCTCCGGCTTTCAACAAGCGCTTGTTAGAAGAGGGTTTGCGTGAATTTCAAATCTATCGTGATAACTATTATTTTTCTAGCAAATTACATTAGTGATGAATGATATGCCCAAGTCTTGATGCACCATTCTATTGTTTACATTCCTATGTCTCCGAGGATTGTTGAAATACAGCAGTGTTAAATTTACTGGTTACCCTCATAGCTCTATCTCAGCTTTATATATTAGAATATTAATCTCTGGAGATAGCCTGGATCTTCCTCTAAGTAGCCAGTACAATTCTCTAAGTCGCAAGTCCATATGTTTCTATTTTTTTGAATATGTTCTTTCCAAATAAGTTTTGCGTCCAGATATAAATATAGACATTGTTGCTTTTGTGATTTGTTAATTTTGCCCTGCTAATTAAAAAAACTATACATTTGTCTAGTCGTTCTTGAAGTAGATGCAGGAAAGGGATCTTCTATTTCCGTGATGACTGTGTTATCTGTGAATGTTTTTGTAATTGTGCTAGTGATTGTGGAAAGATCTAATGTATATATTACATATAAGAAGGATCCAAGGACACTACCTTGAGGACCACTACTTTAAGTGAGTGAAATATAAAAGTATTGTCATCCACACTATTTCTGAATTATTTATTTTCAAAGTGTGATATTAATACTATATAATAAGGTTCCGGTAGTGAAAGGCCTGACTCATATCGAAGAGCACTGCTGTACAATATCATATGTTATTAAGAGATTCTCGTACGCCATTAGCTATCCGATAACATCATCAGTGTTGGTAGTGTAGAAAACATTATGAAAAACTACATGCACTGTCGCAAGGTGACGAACGGGAACGAAATGGTGCACATGTAAGCTGCCAGTCGCCTCCTACAGCAGTTTGAAGAAGAAGGTGATGAATTTTTGAAGTCTATAGTGGCCACCGATAAAACGTAAGTACACTACTTCATTCCCGAGTCCCAGCAGTTATCCTGTGAGTGGCGGTATACCAATTTTTCCAAACCCAAAAAAGCGCGGAGAAGCTATTTGGTAGGAAAAGTGATGGCAACGTTCCTTTGGAACTGCCAAGGAGTTATCCATGTAGACTTTCTGACGGATGCCAAAATATTCAATGCAGCTTATTATTCAGACCTGGCAACAGACGGGAAGGAAAAAATCCGATCTAAATGGAAGACAGGTAGAAAGGGGGTAACCTTTCTTTAAAACAGTGCACGCCTCCTACATGTCCAAAACAACTCTACGAAAATTAAAATGAAATCTTCTGCCACATTCGTAAGTGTTTGACAATTTGTTTTTTATTTTTCCAAAAAAAATAGTTCCAGTCATATTTGAATCACCTTGTATTATAGTATCTGGTATACTATTAACAAATAAAATTTTCCGAACTTCCAGCTCAAGTCTCTTCTTAGTATGATAGTGATTGGCATCCTGACCTCAGAGCGTCTTCTAAAATAAAACTTTCTTCTACAACTTCCGGTACCATCTAAATACGGTCGGAAAATAGATAGCCATCTCCTATTACAGGATCTATTTCCGCCAAACACCGATCATTGCTTGCTGTTCCTATTTTCACCAAAATGACATCGAGAGCTCCTTTCACCGCCAGAAGTCATTCTGATGCCCGCAGGGCAGATTTGATTATAAAACTGCTTTAGTGCCCTTCGTATTTACCAGCAAACGTGATTCTATATTACAAGTTTATCTTTAAAATCTTGTCGGTGTCCCAATGATAGTCATGCCCTCTGAAGGTTAGACTCAAAATTTAAGGGATTTATTGTTTTCTTTTTGTTCAGTGCTTGCCCAAAAATAATTTTAGCTTATCTTGGTGTAAAGGCTCTTGCTTCCTTCTGAATATAAAACTTTTCTTTCCTTATGTACAGAAATGTATAATATATAAAGTAACCAATAAAGTTCTAGCCGTTTTTAATGGCCAAAAAGAAAATGATTTACAGAAAGTGTAGCCTATTATTAGTCCTCGAAGTAATCGCCATCGGCATCCAGCATCTTCTGCCAACGGGTCTCCAGCTGTGCAACCCCCTTGCGGTAAAACTCGGGGGTTCTGCTTCATTGGTGAAGGATTTTCCACGAAGATGATTGTTCAGGGAGTGGAAGAGGTGGTAATCGGATGGCGCAAGATCAGGCGAGTAAGGAGGATGGCACAAAGTCTACCAACCAAGTGGTTGTATGGTACCCCTGACCGCGTGACATGCCTTGTCATGAAGAAGAGTACACCTTTACGATTCACCAGTGCTAGCTCCTTCTGATGCAATGCCTGTTGCACAGTTCCAATTGCTGCGAGTACAGGTCCGCTGTGACCGTTTGGCCCGTTGATAGCAGCTCAGTGAACCACTTGTCCACCAGACACAAAGCATAATCTTGCGCTGGGAGGACAGTATCCTGGGGCGACAACCAATGTTTGAAACGCTTAGGAGTGTCATACAGGACCTACTTTTCGTCACTGTTAAGCACTCGATTGAATATGGATGCGGTACGGTGGCGAGAAAGCAACAACATACACTCGTTGTTTCTTGTGGACTTCCAACAGCGTGTGTGGAACCCACTTGCTCAGCGCCTGTACGTCTTATCTAAGCGGTGCAAATAAAGTCTAATTGTTTCATCAGAAGCGTTAAACTGTCTTACAAGTTCACCGCACGTTAGACTGCTGTCCTTCTCAATGGCCGCCTGCAGGGCTTTGTCATCCAAGGCCTGTGGTAGTCCAGTGCGAGGTTCATTACCAAGGGACAAATCTGCCGACCTAAATTTTTGAAACCAATGCCTTGCAGTACGTTCATTCACAGCACTATAGCCAAACGCTTGACATATTCGGCAACTTGATGCAGCTGCTGATAAGCCCACTTTGAAGTCGTAAAGCAAACAACACCGAACGAAATCCTTGGACACTTCCATTTGCCTTCGCTACTGTACGAGTTAGGAATGATGAAAGTCCGCGGTGGGCCTGCTTTTACAACGACTAATATTCCTACTCTTGACCGACTGGTTTTTAAATCACGTGATACACTAATTGCATACTTATTCTCCCTTCATTCAATGGCAAAGCAAAAACGCCAAGAACTTTATTGGTTATCTTGTATTTTTGTATAATAAAACTAATAACTATTCTTAGTCAAATTTCTATTCCCATTAGGAATATAACTTATATAAAATAAGTAATAAAGAATAAAGAAGTTAAATAGGTAATTAAGGCAGCACAGAAACAAACATGAGCAGATTTTGGCAAAAAATGAAGGAACATTGCACAGAAAACCAAAAATTATTCTACGGAACATTAAAACAGATCAGACAAAAGACTTATTAAACATAAAGGATAAAAAGGAAATATATTAAAAGAAGAGAACGATATAGACAGATGGAAACAATACTGCAAAGAACTAACAGAAACAAACATTGAAGAATAAGAACGGGAAATATTACAAGTAGAAAATAACGAAAGTAATTCCACAAGATTTGAAGATTGGCATAATATTAGCATTATGCATTATGCATTACACAGGAATTACGCTAAGTGTACCAAGTAAAATACTTACGAAGCATTTAAGAAGAAGAAGTAGTCAAGACCTAATATTCGTAGCAAGACAAGTAGGAGAAAACTTATTAAAGAAAGGAAAATATATACATGTTGCATTTATAAACCTGAAAAAAGCTTTTAACAAGATAAGGAAAAGTGATGTCTGGAAATACCTAAGAAAAAGAAGCATAGCGGAAGAGATGATAACGAATAGCTAAAGCATTCTATAAGAACAACAGAAATAAAGTAAAAACATACAATGACAAATCGAAAGAATTCTCATCAAAGATAGAACTGAAACAGGGGTGCGTATTTAGTCCAGTGCTATTTTCAATAGTAGTAGACAAAGCCATAAGTAAATGTAAAGAGAGATCTACAAGTATGAAAATAAGAACCTGGAAGATGAACTCCAAGAAATGATATGGTGATCGTGGCCGAGTCAGAAGAAAAAACAAATACCAAAAAGAACTAAAACGAATAAATATGGAAATAAATACAAGTGAGACAAAAACGATGATAATAGTTAACAAAGAAAAAAGCACAAGTAGAAATAAAAGAACAAATACTGGAACAAGTTATAAGCTATAACTATTTAACAGTAATAACAGAGCACAACGAAAAAGTAAAAAAAGGAACATCAAAGAGAATAGGAAATGTAGGAAGATTATGCAATATCCTTTTTGGAAAAAAGGAGAAACCAAAGGAAACATAAAAAAGGTATACCAAAATGTAGTAAGACCCTCACTAACTCATGGAAGTAAATCTTGGATTTTAACAAAAAGGAATAAAAGTCGAATCAAGGATACAGTTATGAGGTCCCTAAGGAAAATTCAAGGGATTACCAGAAAGGATAATATAAGAAACACGGTAATACTTGAAGCGTTGAATATAAAACCAATAGAAAAAGTAATAGAAGAAAGGCAACTAAGTCGGTTAATACATTTACATAGAATTAAAGAAGCTAGAATAGCCAAGGAAATATATGAAGCGAGGACACAAGAAAGAAACAAAGTAGGACGTCCAAAAATGCGATGGGAAGAACAGCTCAGGCTATCGCGAAAAATCGAGGAATGCATTGGTGCGAAGTAAAAACAATGGTAAAGGACAGAAATCAATGGCAAAGAAAAATTAAGGACACATAAGGATGAAGTGTAATGTGTAAAATATAATTAAATAAATTTAATGTAATAAGGCAAAAATGTAAATGTAAAATATATAGTCCAAGACCTAACGGTACAAAAAACTTCAGATTAAATAAATAAATTATAAATAGAAGACAATAATTTTCAGTAATGATTTGCTGTTGCATTTATTTTGCAGACAGTATATATTTATTTGATTTTAAAGAAATAATGCACAAAATGGATAATTATCACTAACTTCAAGTAGTTGCTCATTAATTATGCAATATTTTTATCCCGTCTCGCGTACAGGACTAAGATCTCCTTTGACAGTGTAAGTTTTCCCAAATTCGAGATGACGGAGATGCAGAAAATGCGATGTCTACTAAACTACGCTAATACGTTACTAAGCGAGCTCAAGAACTGGTTTTGGAAAAGATACCTATCCATATTGGTAAATCTAAATTTAGGACAAACGACACGTACGCTGAAAGAAGGTGATTTGGCTTTGGCAGAAGCGACAATACCAAAAGAATTCAATGATCGTTAGAGCAGGTACTTCATTTGATACATGAATCCAACGTTGTACCACATCTAGCCAAGATGAAAGTGGAGAAAGATGAAATTTTACGCAGTGTCCAAAGGCTTTGTTATTTCTAAATGGGTACAGACACGACAACGCACTCTTTAGTCGGTACACGCTATCACGACAAGAAACGAGAGAAAATGAAATTTCCTATCAGATACCAATAACGAAGTTCACGCTCCTGTGGCCAAATGGAGCTCTCTTAGTTTTTTGCCCCTTTTTATGTTCCTCAGAGAGTTACACTGGCTATTCCTCTTTAGAATTAAAGTAAGGTTAGAATAGAAGTTTTCCCGAGTATCCACAATTTACATTTTCCTATTGATTTGATTTAAAATTTTTTGTAGTGAAAAGATTCTCACCCAGTGAAGTATTATTTATACCTACAAAAGCAGGCATTGATAATTTTAAAAGTCAAATTAAGTTTTTTTAATTAAATAAAAACAAACATGTCATTACCCAAAGGGTAAAATATCTTATTTTTTCTTAGAACCTTCAAATTCTGCATATTTTGAGCTTATTTGACATATAAATCAAAAATAGTTATATTTTGTTTTTTTTGTGTTGTACATGCATATATTAATATCTAGTTAATAAAATTGCAAAAATGTAACTATCAAACTAACATTGCAACTCCCTCTACAGTTATGATCCGATTTTAAAGGCCAATACCTCACGAGAACCAGTTTGTTGCCAAACATTGCATAAAAGTTTTAGATTTTTGATTTAGGTCACGGTTAACCTGTTGTAGGTTAAAACATAAATTATTCTAAAGTAATTGGACAGTTTGCGCCACCTATCGGTGTTTCATGCTCTGTGGGGCCAATTCTTGCCGTTAGTAGGCGCATGCGGCATAACTTTGATTTATGTGGCCCGTCCTTGAGACGGGTCGTTTTACTAGTTTTTAATAACATTGAAGCTGCTTGTCTGAATATAAAAAAATGTTTTTAATTAGTTTTCAAAAACTAACTCCCTTTTTTTCTTGGTCTGATCTTACACAACACGGCATTTTCTAGAAACCTATCTATCGTGTTATAGAAAGGTTATCTGTGCATCGCTTTAATTTGGAGAAACTCAACAGTTCGATGATTCAGGATATATGCAAAAAACATGTAGCCATTTTTTTAGATAAATATCTACTGATGTCTCATTTGAACTTTTTAAAACTCAAATAACTTTATTCTTGTGCGTGTTTCCATTATAGCAATCATGTAAGGGTAACACATAGGTTATTTTTCTCATATTGAGACCAACATTTATTCTTTTCATGTAAGGGTTTACAAAGTTATGATTTCTTGGTATTTTCAGCATTACTAATTTGTTTAAAGTTTTTAACGTTTTTATTTTCTGGTCTTTTTCTATTATTTTATTCCTCTTAAATACATCATGGTTTTCCTTTCTGGTCTTAAGGCTAATTATTAAGATTCGAACTTACTTAGGTCTTTTTTGTGTGATCAGAACTTGTGTATGAGGCAGAGCGAACTTGGCGTTCGCCTAATGTGCCATTGTTTAAACGGAAAAGTTAATTTCCTTAATTAAGACGGAAGGGCAAGGGGCAAGTCCGCCGTGTGACTTCGCACTACGGAGCAGTGACAATTCGGATAGCAATATCCGGTTAACAGTGTCATTTAATCAGCCGCTTCGGGATATTGATCCGGGCCGCATTTCATTACGTGCCCACTTACACACCACTGCCTGATGTCCTGTCGCTGCCCGTTTTTATTTGCACCTCCGCTGCGGGCTGCCGCCCGCGCAGCTGGGGATTTTTGGCCGCGGATTTGGCGCAAGAAGTAACAAGCCGCAGGTGCCCAAAAAGTAGAAAGTCCGACGCGGAATTCCGATAATTAATGCCAACCGGCGAGGGCGAGAAGAAATTTCATGGTAAGGCTGCACAATGATGCGGGGTGATTGATGCAGAGGCGTTAGCGTCGCTTCACTTCATAGCCGTTCACCGCGGACCGATAACCGACTGATGATGGATCGTGCCGAGTCACCCTCGTCATCTCTCATATATGCTTTCAACAAGTAATTGGCTCTTCTCTTACAAACGCTGTGTTTGGAAATCACCGAATGCGGTTTAACAGTACTGATGCTCGCTTTGCCAGCCGCCGAACTGTTTGTCCAGCCCACAAAGGTGCCAAAACATGTGTCAGCGCCGTTTTGACAGCTTTTCCTGCGGCGCTTTCTTGCTTTTAAGGTTGGAAAACCGCCTTTAAATTTTCTAAGTTATTATTTGTAATTTTGCAGTAAAAATCTCCAAATTAATTTATATACCTTAGCGGTAATTTTAGTTAAATATGTAAATAATGTACTGAATTTACTCCATTTATGTTCAAACAATGCCAAGAGAGCCTCTCTTGGTATTAAACAAAAACTATTCGAACAGTTAGGTGAATGACTTTTCTATATTCTTTATTTAAGATAATTTCAAGTTTATAGATAAATATTCAACAATACATATGGTATTATCAAAGTTTTCCAAACCTCTTTTAATATCCATAATCACATTGTATATACTTTGGTATCTAAAAACATTCGTTATCTCACACCATTAAAAGATTCTCGTGGTTGGAAAATCGTTTCTTCTTTTATGTAAGGTTTCATCACATGTTTCATGGAGTACTCAAAGGAAACAAACTTTTCTCATTGGAAGGTGGTCTCGTGTTAAATGATACCACTGTTTTATCTGACTATAGGCCACATACCGGTTATGTAAAGCTTTTATATAAAAACTAAGACTTTCTTTGTATTATGCGTCTTTAAAGATATATTTTTCATGCCCTGCTTCGTTTGTCAGTATGTACAAGGTGGTTCAAATATGACCGGGACTGATTTGCGCGTAAATAAGCCGCACTGCGCAGCAACTGTGTGATAAAGTAAAGTCACAACCTCTATCCTATCTTCTGCTCGAGTTAAAACCTGTTAAGCCCCGTTTGGAAGTTGCTAGAGTAACGAGCGAACAAAAGGTACCATGGAGCGTTGTAATCAAACTTCTTGTTGGAGAAAATGCCCGTCCGCTGAAATTTACAACAGACTAAAACAACATTATGGAAAAGAGCGTCTCTCACGAACCCATGTGTTTAAGTAGTGTAAGTGCTTCAAGAGGACAGAGAGCGCATGATCGTCAGCTTCGAACATCCGTCACCTAGCCAAACACTTATTTGTGAGAATAGGCGCAGCACTATCAAAGAACTTGGAGAAACGATTTCTTCTGCTCTCTCTATATTTTGTTTTCGTCATATTCTTCCGTAACCGTCGGACATTCTCGTTTATCATCATGAAATCAAGTTCCATTCTTTCAAATTCAACAAATCTCTTTTAGCCTTACTCATCTTCTTTATCTTCTTCGTCCTGTTGTAAATAAAAGCGAGGGCTGTGAAGCAGTCACACTATTAAAATTCTCGTACGCCTTAAATTAAATGATTTTTTCACTAAGTTTAGCTCTAGCTTTGAAATAGTTATTTTCTTAACTGGGGCGAGTCGTGATTTGGCAAAGACGAGTTGTACGCTCACGCACCTTTCGATTTCCACTCGCAAAAATACCACAGTGGAGCAGGCGCCTCTGCTTTACAAACCTGCATAAAGCCCAATTGCTTCTTCGCTCTCTCCACATGTAGATAAGCGAGGGATTCGAAATTGTTGCAAGTTCTTCGCTTCATCGCACCACTTACAAAACATCCGAGTCTCAGATTCGGGTAGTTCCTCGTCTCATTTTAGCTTGTTTAGCTACGGTCATTAGACTAGGGTTTTTATAGGTAGCAAGCTTGGACAGGTAAATCCAATAGGATCGAATATTTTTATTTGGCTGTATAATAGATAAGATCCTTTATCAGGAATTACAAAAGTTTTCATGTTGACATAAAGTACGTCGCCTGTTCTATCTCGCATGAATCCAAGCTCTGAAATATTCCCCATCTGTTCATCATCACTATCCTCCTCATTGTAAAGCCATATGCGTAGATCCATTTTTGCGAACAAAAATAGTTTTACTGCTTCATCTCTGATTAAATGGTAAACTTCCACCGTGTCCTCTAAAACCATACAATTATCTACGTAAAGAGTATTAAGTAATTTTTCATAAGCAATTTCAGTAATAAAAAATAACAGCTGTTAAGATGATAGGGCTACATGTAGGACTAAACATTGCACAAACGTGCCTGAGTTCTACAATATTCATAGTGACTTTATTTTCCCACCACAAAAAAAACGCATCATATCACAATTACTTATCTTCAAGTCTATGGTTTGAAAAGCTTTTTAATGTTTGTCCTAAAATGTAATTTTCTTTTCACGAAACCGTTGTATTATTTCAACAATCAATTGAACGTAGTTTCTCTCGTAAACAAACAGTCCTTGGGCGACGGCAATTTGCCTACGGCTGAACAAGAGTCGTGATGTTATTCCTTAACTACAGGTCGATGGAAAAGGTAACGCACATACTCCCTTGGTTCAGGTTCACTTGCTTTTCAATAAATACCACAGCTTACTATTCTTTGTTGCCCCCTGAAGACATTTAAATGTCACATCTCAATTAGTCGGGATAGACAGCAGATTACTTTTCCACGGAAGGTCTACAACATATCTTCCTTCCTTGTCTCGTATTATATTGTGAATAAAGTATTCTGTTTATCTCATTCTTCTGTTTTATCCTTAACTCCCAAGATATCTAACTTCCATAATCTTATCACACTTATGTCAGCAATATGCATGGGCAAGAACAATACGTCCACTTTCTTCTTTTCTTCCTCCTCAGAGTATGCTCAAACTTCCTAGCAAAGTTCATCCCAGTTTAGCATTTATACCAGTGGTTTCATACTTTAAGCATTCAATTTCTCCAAGGGTGACGTAAGCGTATATGATTCCTCCAGTTAAAAGTTCAATCTCAAATGAGCTCCTTACGTTGTCTGTCAGAGCCACATTCATTCTCTTAAGCTCCTCTCGTAAATTAGAAAGGTAACGAATCATCTTTGGAACTAATCCACATAACCTATCATGCTCACGTAGCGATGAATCTCAACTAAAGTTGTCCACGGATTTGAGAACAACTTCGTACTTAACGTGTGATACAGGTTCTGTCCGCGCATCACCAAGCATAGAGTGGACAACACGCTCGATCTCTACGGATTTCAACTTTACTTTTCATGCTATTGCAGCTAGTGTTTAGCTTCTTTGACAACCGTCATCGATAAAAGCTCAGTTTCTACTGCATCCCCGTGCACTATCTTCAATAAAATAGTTTTTAAAGTCAACGTCGTTACTAAATTCTAGGTAGGCGTTGCTGGGGTGGTACAAGTCTCTTGAATTTCAATTAGTGCACGCTTGTTAGTTGATAGAATAGCGACATTAATTACGTCGCTTTTTTTCTTCTGACCTCTGTCGGCTCTCATAAATTTTGCATTGTAATCCGAAGTTTTGCAATCCTTTCCAATGTGAGAGCCACAGTAGTGGAAATAAAGATTTTTCGTCCGTAATGTCTTGATTGTGTCCTCATATAGCATTGCCTTGACTAGAAAACATTTACGACTCTGATATCCCACCTTACCACAGAACACACAAGTTGATCATTAAACATTATAAAAATAACGTGGGTGAGGCTTGCGTTGTTCTTGTTTCTTGTTAGCGTCGCGGATATTAAGCTTCTTATTCTTTCGTTTAACTGAAGGGAAACGCTTAACTTATACGTTATCCTAAACAAATCTTTTCGTAATTTGTTGAATCTGTACTTTTTTTAAAGAATGAGTTAAGAAGATCAAGTTTTGTTCTAGGCGGGTCGTGGTTACCACCATCATGTGTGGACAATTGTCTTGAATGTGCTCGGGAAGGCACGAGTGGAAATAGCCAAGTTCTTTTCTAAATTCAAACTTTTTAGGGCACGTAAATGGAAATCCAACTTCTAATTTGAACTCTTAAAAGAATTTTCTCTTTAGCAGACAAGTAACTTGCATATATAGACCTGCAGCTGTAAATACTCGTTCCCATTTCCCTCAACTTCATGTAGTTTTCGTTCGATTTCAGCAGTTGGCGTAGATAAAGAAATTTCTCACTTCCGTTAATCTATGCACCCTCATCAATCTTCTTGTATTGAGCCTAGAATCCTAATCAGCCAGTAAATTCTCCTGGGAGCTTAAAATTTCGTATTTTGAATTCAGCGTACTTCCCGTAAGGTTTTGGCATCAATATCGCTTTAAGATCTCAAATGGTCTCGTACTTTACCTAATATTGCTTTATATCGCCACATTCCTTATCAAGTTCCTATTTGAAATGTTATCATTTCTTATTTTTTGTTTTTGCAATTCCATTTTGAATTTTCGATTTTTTCAGAAAATACATTTAAAAAAATCGAAATTTTTAGCTAATTTATAAATTTTATAATCTTTATCAGTACTGTTCTCCTAAGAATCGACTTGACTTATATTTGTTTCTTTAAGTTCTTCCATCAATAAAATTAAACGTCATAAATAGCCATACCCTCTAAACCATCGCCTGCGATCGATTTAGCTAGTTCTAATATACCAGAAATTTTATTTTTGTACAGTACAAATCAGTTTTTTGTTTCAACTGACGATGGCAAAATCTTTGTCCAACATACACTTAACATTAATTTTTTTAGTTCTTACGATTGTTGATATGACTGCAGAGCTGCTATATCCTTGGCCCCGAAAAATTGCAGACAGAAATTATTCGATGGTTTGGCTACAAAAAGACTCAAGCTTACGACGTAGCTAACAAGTACAGAAAATCTGACTACCAAAAGGAGATAACTACTAACAAGGCAACTCATAGCAAATGATATGATCGCAAGAGAAATGATGAATTCGCCTGCGAATCTAAAAAAAGTTGAGCTGGATCCTGCGCATAACATAACTATTTTGGAAAAAATGGGATTAGCGACGTCGATGGTCAGTCTAGCAGTGGACTAAGAGCTGCATTACAAGTATTTCATCCTTTGGAACCACTAAATGTTGACTGAGAAAAACAAGATGCACAAGACGTAAAAGGCCCAAGCACGAGAGCGCTGACTTCTTAAGATTCTTTTTGGGTGAAAAGAACTTTATCTAAGACAGGAAAGTGAATCTCCAGAATGATCGTTGAATCTACCGAGATGCCTCTAAAATGCCTACAAAGTTTCCCGCTTCTGTGAAGGTGCTGGGTCTTTTGAGCAACAAAGAAGATGTTATGGATTGCAGGACATAACCTTACAAATCGTGAACTATTAAAAATATCTTAAATTGGAGTTTCTCATTAAATTACTTCTTATCCCATTAAACAAGTCTGTACTGCAATTGTATGGCAATAATTGACTCTTAGAAGTAGTACAAAATATTTGTAGTAAAAAACTCAAATTAACAAATTATTTTTTATTAATCCCATCTAATTTAAGATAGCATTTTTACTAACTTTTGTTTGTTTCTTGTAGCCAATATCCGTTATTCTTTTAAACTTTATTAATTTGATAGAATGATGTTAAGAGCTTCCTACAAACATGTGACACACTAAGGAAGTTTCCAACTTCTTTTTGTATTTGTTGTAACCTTTAATAATGGCGAGGCTTCCACGCCCCGAGTGGGAGCACGGCCAGCAAATTGAAAGGTCAAGACTTCCTCATATTCACTTCTCTGATATGGTACGATGTGGTAAGTACCACGCCTTAGACAACCGCATTATTATCTCTTGTACAAATTGAAGGCAGGTATTCAATTATTTTTAATGAGCGAGTGGGCCAGAATCAAACCCTGGTCTGTCCACAATAATGCGAAGCACCTTAGCCGCTATATTAACAATTGGCTTTACTTTACATTTATATATTCTGCTTTGAACAATTGGTAAATATTTTATAAAAACCATTATAAAAATTATTTTTATAAATATTTTTTATATTGAATCATATTAAGAATTAATATTGTTTCTCAATTAACTTGCATCTATGTAATAAATGTTTTAAAATAATTACTTCAATTTACACTTTACACAAAGGGCGGTTGCAAACTTTATATAAATCTTGAGTAAACAATTCTAGGTGATTTGATCGCTTTGTAACATAACAAACCAATAATAACGCGTTCTCTATAATTTGAGCAAAATAACGCAATATTAATGACCTTCAAGCCATTAACTGCTTTCGAGATAAATAAAATCAAAGACTATATTAATATTACGTTAATGCTATCTAATCGTTGAGTAAGAGGGGGGATGGTAGGCAGCAAACTGAACAAACCTGCACCCTGACGTGTTTCTAATCAACCAAAATGTGTAACAGCCCTTCCAAAAACATGTGTGAGTAAGGGACGTTTTAGTTTCATTATGAGTCTGGTTCACGTGTTTTTCATGTATATTTAAGCCAGGGGAATTTGAAGGTAAGTGCGTTTTCGTTTTCTCCAAGATAAATTTATTTACTAAAATATAACTTTCCTTATTTTGATTTATGATTGACTTGTAGTTATAACAATGTAAATTAAAAGGCACATTTTTGCTTAGTTAAAATTTGTCAATTTGATTAATCATACATAACCGCGCGTCATAATCTGTGCATTATTAACCGCAGTTTTTACATTGATGGTTGACTAACCGGAGTTTCTTTAATTGCAGATGCTACGTAAATTCACACAGCATGCTAAAGAGGCGAGATAAAAATTTTAGATCTTTAAAGAGACCTTAAACTATATCGAGAGTGGTAATAATACAGCATCTCGATTCTTGAACCAACTAGAAGTGGGGGGAAAGCCAGATTTTGACTCTGAACAAGAGAAGCCACTAACTAAACATGTCATACTATTGTACAATGACTACTACAAGGGGACAATTGTAGAGTTTGTCGCGTAGCTCTTGAATCTGCGGAAAGGTGTGGTTGCCGCACAATTTCAATAAGGATACAAGGCAAGGACTAGGCTGCTGGATTAGTGCAAAGACATGGTGGCACAAGCCTTCACAAGCCAGAAACAAAAAGCCTCAGTCGAATTTAAGGCTTTAAAAAGGCAGAGGTTGAATTTTATATAAACTTGTCAAAAACTATGGACAAATAGAAATTTCGTTGACAAAACGGATATGACTATGGTTTTAAAGGTTCAAATAATGGTTGACCCCTCCCCTCCCCAAGATAAGAATTCAAATCATTGGCGCAGTTGTGAGTGAGGCAGTAACTTTACATTGTGTTGCGTGATAAATGCGACCGCCACATTTAATCCTTCAATGTTTATTTTTTCAGGATAAAGGAATTAAAGAGTCTCAAACTAGAGAAGGGTTTCCACAAACGTTAATCATTGCTCAAACAAATATAAAATTTTATTATTCTCAGACAATCAGAACAGGCACACCTCGCTTACGGCTTATAACTTTAAAAAAGAGAACGTGATAGTGCTCGTTTCCTTTTTGCCACACAGATTTCACTATCTGAAGCCAATGAGTGTTATACTTTTTAGGTCAAACGAGCACATTCTGGAGAGTTCTTACGAAAAAGTATTCACGCCGAATGATTTTAAAGAAAGATATACCCATTCTTGGGGAAAACAAACATAATAACAGTAATAATAGTCCACTTCAGCAAAAAAATTAAAAATGAAGAAGCTTTCAGACCCATAAAAGTCGACACGGTAAACAAAGAAACATAAAAAGATGCGATTAATTTTAGAAGACGCGGAAAATATTATATAGTAGATGCCAGCATGATACAATGTGCACATGTCGAATTACCGCCATTGCAGTGATTGTTGCATTATATACTTCAAAGGGCGACATTTTGTGTTCAAGAACAACGTGTAATCATCCGTTTTATCCTTTTGAGTGGTGACACGCCCATTAAAATTCATCGCCAATTGAGTGAGACTCGCAGCAAAGGTGTTATGAGTGTTAAAAATGAGTGTGCGTGTGTGCAAAAGTGTAAAGAAGTTCGAGAGTTGTGTGACAACCGAAGCAGCCTTTGCCACGAACCAGACGGACCAAAGCATGATTGCGCGAGTGGAGCAAGTTGTTATGAAAGACCATCGATTAGATGTGCGTAATATCGCCTCTAAACTTGGCATTTCCGTAAGATTTGTGTTCATTCTGTATGATGACCTAAAAATGCGAAAAAATGCAAGGCTGCGCAGGTACCAACGTCTCAGGACATGTTGATATGTTCCGACCATGAAAACACCCTCCGTGACTGCTCATTTTCCAATTGAGCCGCTGTTGCATCAGCAATTTTCTAGTGAGCAAAACACATCTCTGAAGAAATGTTCTTAGCAGCGACAACTTTGTGAAAAATCTGTCCGTCTAGGCAAAGATTAAGTTGAGAAGTAACAGAAGTTTCACCTTTCTTGGGTTAGTACTTTTTCAGAAAAAAAATGAAAGACCTTAGAACTTAAACGCATTTCGTGGTAATGACCAGCACATCTGTAGCAGTCAACTGGTTAAATACAAATAAAACATTCTTTCAGAGTTGAATTCAATTGTGTTAAATGAGGCACAGGTAGTTTTGGGTAAATTTAGTTAGATTTTTTCTTCAAATTTCTCTAATAAGTGTTCAAACCATAGTAATAAAGGTCAAAACCTGCTAAAACTACAAACGCGGTGCAAACTAACGAGGTTAATCTTGTGATTAGAATACTTACGAGATTCTTTCCAACAATTAGCAATTAAAAAGAAAATGATAATAAAATAATTAATAAAAGTCTTTCGATTGTCTATCCGGTTGTTATATCTAAGTTGACATCAAAATTTATCTACAAAACTGTCTATCTCATAAAAGAATAAATTAATTAAAACATCTACATTACTGTTTATTTAAATTTCAGTACCAGAAACAAATATAAATTAACACTTCGAATTTTGCAGATGTATTTAATAAGACAAATAAATTTATTCAAAAATGTATGGTTCTATGTAAGGCTCTTGTGATCCCCTTCATTATTCTTGGTATCGAGTCAAACAATAAACAAATGGCATCTTGATAAAATACTTTCCATTGATTACTGACACGCTTCCATAATTTATCCGCAATTCTTGGAGATCGCAAACATCGCTGTACCATTCGCTCATTGATGTTTCGGGACCCTGTTTTCACATGTACCAATACAAAACTCAGCACCACCTGCTAGAATTTTACAAACATACCAACGATCGTCAACAATTAAAATAGATTATTGTCCATATTTGTCAGTTGTATTTTCCAACCCATCAGATGCTGATAACATATCAACAGCAACCAATGATTTTCTAACAGTCAAACTGAAAAAAGAAAACGCTCTAATAATAGCCCATCGATTATCAAAACCAAACATGTAAACCCCGAAATAACTACGAAAAACTGATATCAGCCTCTAACAGACGATGCTAGTACAGGGCCTTTATTTTATCGCGTAAAGAGTTTTTTATTAAGTACCATGGTCAAACTTTTCAGCAAATTTTATGTTTGAAGTTAGTTATAGCTAGGTCAATGTTTGAAGTTTTGTTTACAGTCTAGGCCAACACTGAATATGGCGTCAGTTAAGACCAGTTATTCAACCGAACAAAGGCCGCTTTTTATGAGAGGGGCCAAGTGCTACTGAAGCGCTAACCACCTTCAAAGCCAAACTTGACAAGTATACTACCTTGTCTGTCTCTACAATAGCAAGGTAAAAATAAAAATGTAATTTTAATTTATCAAGAATGGGAAAACCAGTCACTGTGATCTGTAAAACAAGCTCGGGAGCTTTATAATAAGAGCCCACAACTTCAGTCTCTAAAGGCACAGCTCAATTCTGTGTGAGTGTGGGCTCTATGCACACCATGCACACACACCATACTCACCAAAAAATTGAATCTATTTCCGTATAAAATTCAATTGCAATCTGATGAGTTCAATATTGGTAAAAGTTCAGCTTTGCAAAAGTGATCATGTAGATGGTTAGGACCACAAAGTTGGACCCAAAGCATGGTCATCTCATGAATGAGGCCTATTTTCAACTAGATGGCTATGTAACCAAACAAAATTACATTCATTGAGGTACCGAAAACCCACATTTGACCAAAGCTCGATTGCACCCAGAAAAAGTTAGTGTGGTGTAAACTGAAACAATCAAACTTTAGATACTCAACTCAACGAAAATTGCACAATCAAGCAGTAAGAAAGCACACAAATAAGGTGACACCTCTTATAACTTCACTACAATAGACCATCTTAACACAACAACAAACCATTCATGAAGTTACCATACAAATTAAACTACTCGAAGAAGAATTAAGAAACAAAAATGGCCCCAATTTATAAAATTTCCCTATGGAACACCAATGACCACAAATCATAAACGCGAGACATCCCGCAAACACAAGGGCATATTTCTTATATTTGAAACCCGTTTTAGCAGCACGACTAATTTTAAGATCTTGAATTATTAATTGTACTCGTCAAATCACCCGAGTGGAGACCGACTAGCCAGAGGTAGTACCGCAATACTGATTAAAAAGCATATCAAACATCATGAACTATCTACTATCAAAGAAAATTACCTACAACCTACATCTCTTGAAATTGAAGACTGTCCTAATTATCCAACCAACAAACAAGGCTTTGTAGCATATTTCAAATGCTTAGGAAATCATTTCTTAGGAGGTGGCAGCTACAACTCTAAACACACCCTCTGAGTTCTCATCTCTCCCTACCTGGCAGAGAAAGAGTCCTACACTAGATTATGCAAGAGCTACATCAAGCTACAAACCCATTTACTGACCTACTAATCAAAATAAATTGCCAGACCTCCTTGACTTTTTGTTACACACGGTATTGCTACCGACTTCAAATAATATCATGCTGGGGCTTATCGTCAAATCACACCCCGGTGATTGAAACTGTGAGTACTAAGATAACAAAAACAGAAGGCCGCTACTACTATACAACAAAAATACAAATTGATGCCACAACCTGGACATGCAAATTCCTTAAAAAAAGAGAAACTTGAAATGGTTGTTCAAAGTTTTACCACATTACCTCAACATGCAGCTTGAAAGCAACACTCCAACCCGCAAACAAAAGTGTGCAAGTATAAAGGATCTGGCAACGCTCCAAATACCCCTCAGACAGGCCTCGCTATAACCAACCAACAGCGGAATTAAAAGAACTCATTATGAGGTTGAACACGCAAGCTTTAATAAATGCCTTACAAAAATGAGTGTAACAAAAGACACAAACTACGCACTATAGAAAGCTACCAAGAATATAAAATTCCAAAATAAATCAATTCCTCCTCTTAAACAAGAAGATTGGTCATGGGCACGCACAGAGCACAAGAAAGGTGACCTCTTTGCACCAACCAAATTTACTGCAGATTCCTATAGATAAAGTACTCGAAATACAACACGTTCTAGAAGTACTACGCCTATTCTCCGTGTCAGAAATCAAAAATACAATCCGATCCAATTTAAGCTCCAAAAAACTCTGGCAATTACAGGCAAACTAATTAAAGAACTTCTTTGCTTGGGATACTTTTCAGCTAAACGAAAAGTTTCGCAGGTGATTATAATCCTTAAACCTGAAAATCCTCACAAAATGTCAATTCCGATGAGCTAATTAGTTTACTTTTATATTAAGCAAATTTCCAGAAAAACTGTTACCTAAGAGAATATTGCCATTGATAGAGGAAAAAGCTGCTATTCTAGACCATAGTTTAGCTTTCGAACAACCCATTCTACTGTACAACAACTTCATAGAGATGTAGATGATATCAACTAAGCTTTTGAGGAAAATAAACAATGTACAGCCGTTTTTCTCGACGAGAGTCAAGCGTTTAACAAAGTGTGGTATGCAGCCCTGCTCTTTAAATTAAAGAGTTATCTCCCCATGGCGCATTCATTATCTTGGGTCATACCTGTTAGAACGCTATTTCCAAATAAGATTGCTCAATGCTTATGAGCATTTCATTCAGTTAAATCAGGAGTTGCATTGACCAGCGTCCTTAGTTCGCTCCTCTACCTAATCAACACCAATCAACATTCCCTCACTGCAACTTTTGCTGATAACAAAGTCTTTTTCGTAACAAACAACAACCCGATATTAGCAACAAATGGCCTCCAACAGTCTGGATTCAGTCGTGCAATAGACCAAAAATTAAACGAAATGAAGTCGTTCCACGTACATTTTACCAGTATTTATTGATAATATTCTACTGACTCAAGTAACGGAAGTAAAATAACTTGGTATTCACCTTGACTAACGCCTGACGCATTTCGAAAAAGCGCAAACATCTTGGCGAATTGTTTAGAAAATATTATTGGCAACTTATCCCTCTCCAATAAACTTCTCGTCTTCAATACAGTGTTCAAACCAGTTTGGCCATATGGTTGCTCAACTATGGGGCATAACGACGAACTCCAACATACAGATAATTGAAAGATTTCAGTCTAAAATCCTAAGTGTAATATGTAATGCCCCCTATTTTGTGAAGAACGCGGACATGCTTAGTGACCTAAAAGTGGAATCAGTGAAAGATGTGATTGCTAAATACAGTGCAAAATATTTAAGTGAACCAGAATCTAATTCGAATGCGTTGTCCTAAATTTGCAAGACAATAGTGATCATATACAAGACCAAATAGACATAAACTATTAGACTTGCTTTAATTGTTCTTATTTACACAGTTTATTGGATGCAATATCATGCCATTGTTTTCACGCCATTTCTTATATAGTGTCTGTTATAAATTTTGCGTATTGTAAATGTTACAAATTGCAAATAGAAATATTCAATACAAAAAAAATTTCAATTGTAGAACATCATACAACCATTATGTCTTTTGCACGCACTATAAATGCACGGCTTCTTTGGGACATATTTTATGATGACATTTCTTACTTTAAAAAAAACAGTTGCTATAGCTTATGCTTCAATTCTCATAAATTTTTTGAAATTTAGTATTTTATTGAATTAAATTGACAAGCAGTAATTGCAGAAAACTTAAAATTCTGTCTGGTGCTATGAAAACAAGAGCAGAGAGTGTTACTCTTTGGTAATGTTTGTTTTTATAGAAATTTTATGACGGCTCTTAAAATTTAAGCAAGCCGAGGTCCTAATAATATTATGGGGCGTAATGGGGGCCCGGAATACCAAACGGAAGGAATGTATGTAAACATATTCAGGGTGGGTGGCGCGTTGTCTCATATCGACGGCTCGGATAGCGACAGTGTTGAATATAAAGCGACACATATAATCCACATTCCGCACTGTCCCGGCATTCTCCACCTTTCACACGTCCAGATTTACTTCTGCGCAGCGTTCCTCCGGATTCGTCCCCTGGAAAACGGACGCACCGAAAATTCTTCGCTGATAAAGTTATTCGCTGGCCCCTGGCCCCCCGAATCGAACGCACGCCGTCTTGCGCGGCTTATTATAGCAGAAGCAATTACGTAAGCTGAGCATTTATTTTAATTTGCACTTTGAGATTTGCTCAGCCAGTTTGCCGTAAAAACTCGAGCCAAGGAAACCCGGTCCAAATTGCACAGTAACCAGAGGCGCTCCTTTGTAATTCATGGGATTTCTTGCTTTATTTGTCATTCGCCTCGCCGTCCCCTGGCATCTGGCGTCTCTCGCGCACCCGCACGCAGGGCCATCCCGAATCCTTATCTGGGAGCTGCAGCGCATTTAATCTCTCTCTGCTCCATTTGTCTCAATCCCCGGAACAATGTATTATTTAAAGATGTGCCGCACTATTTGGAAATTTAGTTTACTTTGCTTGCCGAGTGTTAAACGACTCGAAAGCTTCGAGCCAGCCCTCGCGAGCTTTTCTCGGCGCTGCGCCCGCCTAGGCAGATGCCGCCGCCTCCGGAGCGCCGCTCTTTCGGTACCTGAAACAGCGGGGTTTCTCCAGAACCAGCGCTAAAAATTCGCGGAAATCTGATTAATACAAAACAACGGAGCAGAGCGGCGGAGACAGCGGATTCAAAAAGGGACGCCGTCTGCCGAGCTGGTCGGCTGTATGTAAGAAGCGAGGCCTTTGACGATGACACGGCCGCGCACGGGGACCGAGATTAAAGCAATATTGTGCTGCAGCCTCTTTTCTGATCCGCAAGGTGGCGCAGATTAGCGGGCGCCGTCGCGACGCCCGCTCCCAACTCATTTCTGACCTCACTAGTTCGGAAAATCAAAAGCGAGCCGCGAAAAACGATTAGCTCGCGCCGCAACCCCTTCTTATCGGCGACTGGCTGCTGCGAGTTTTCGCGCGCCAATTGCGAGCTAATTACGGCGCGAATTCTCAAAGAGATCGCTTAGAATTGGAAACTACCCGAGGTCGCGGCTACAGCCTAAGAGAGAAAAGCATTGTTTAAACACAATGCCGGGGTGTTTCCGAGTTCGAAGTGCAGCTTCCGGTTACCGAGATCAATTACACGATGTTTGTTCCGCCATTTCGTGATGAACTTCTTCGGGTGCAATATCCTCGCTAGTTACGTGAATGCAGCTTATAAGACCTGAAAATATAGCCGCGAGACCCAAAAATTAGAAGTTTCAAGGATCTTGTCTTTGCTTTTCATCTCCCAGTCCAATTCAATCCATTATTCCATACAAGATTGCTTTTTTTCTTAGTATTATATTTTGTTCTTATTAGATTATTTATTCAAATCAATTTTTTTGCTTTTATATTTATTTCTTAATATAATTATATTATATAGAGTCGTCGAGGTAAATCCAGAATTGTTTAGGTCCTATAACGGGATAGTCAAAAGACTTATACGCATGCACAACTTCCTATTTATAGTTCTCGTTTTGGTTTGTAAGTGTAAAGACGTGCAATTTTACTATATTATCGGCGTTATCAGCCAAACCAACTGTGATGAGGAGTTAGCGACCTGGTCAAGTCTTAAAAACGTTGCATCTACAATTTTATTATTCGAGTTTTGAAGTTCAGCAATACGGACGTGCGATATCAAAGTATTTTCTGGGTTTTCCTTGCACGGTATCAGTGACTGCGCCACGTTATCTGTCTCAGCCGTATACCTGATTAAAAATGTGTCCAAATGCATCTGGCGTCAGACGACAAGATAAAGTATGATTTTCAGGTTAAGAGCCTCAATAACTTGCACAAACAAGTTCCTAATTCTAACCAAACCAGCAGTTTTGTCCTATGAATGTCGACCAAAATTTCCAACCATCATATGTTTCAAAAAGATATCCGTGCCCTCAGCAGCAGCTTGTTGACAATGGCCTGTATACGCAATTCTCTATAAATGATATAATACAACCACCAAAAAATCCAATTTCGAATTCATCTAGACAAAATGGTTTAATCTACCAGCAGTTGCCTACCACCACCCTCTCCAGCTCAAGACCCTGAATGGTAAGTAGTAGATAGTAAAGCAATCGTAAAGAAGCTAGTGATAAAATGCTTCCCAAAACCAAACAAACAAAAACCCCAAACCATTGGTTAAATTCGACCAATCGCTATGCCTCGTTAGATAGCATCAATGCAGATAAAGACAAAACTGGAAACTCGGCACCTGCGAAGACGGATCCTAACCCCTACCAATTTTTGTATCAGGCGTCATAACGATTTAACTCTTAAGCTTCTAGAAAAAATTGCCAAAATATATATAACATCAAAGTACTCCACAATGATGAGGTTAAAATACAGCTTAAGACATCTGGCAATAAGAAATATACGATTATGACTAAAGCACTAACAGAGAAAAATAAAGAGTTTCATACTTATCAAAGAAAACAAGAGCGTACTTTTACAGTTGTTATTAAAAACTTACACCCAACTACTAACTCAGACAAAATAAAAAAGAATTGATGGCACACGGACACCAGGCCACTAGTATCTAAAGTATCAAGCAGAGAATTATCTAAGAAAGAATTGCTACTATTCTTCATCAAAGTAATACCAGCAAATAACAAAGCTATATATAAGATTAATGAACTAGTACACTTAGTGGTGACAATTGAACCACCCCACAAAAGCACCAAATACCCCAATGTGCTAAATGTCAGTGATTTGGCTATACTATAGAAGACGTGTTCTATGTGGAAATCACATAACATCTGAAAGCTCGCGAAAGATAGAAGAGATGCGTCACCCAGCCAACTATAGAGGGTGTCCCGTGCACAAAAAGTTGAAACAAAGAATGTACCCTCCACTGAGAAAGAAGCAACTTGGAGTTATAGCACAAAATCTAGCGCAACAACCCCAACCGCAATACACATATGCCCAGGCAGTGAGAGGTAATTTTCCCATGACTTCCAACAACAAATTTCAATCACAACAAAGCTCATAAAACAACCCATACGACGACATAAGTAAAGTGAAGAGAATTATAAAAGAGCTAATGGAACAAATAGGAACAATAAAAGACGAAATTATATCTTTTCTCACAAACCAATATATTGATGTCATACTCATATCCGAAGCACACTTTACGGACAGAAGTAGACACAAGAAGAATCCTAGGGTATACAGTTTATGTCACACAACATCCTGATGATGGTGCACACGCTGGTACGGCTATAATTGTTAAAATCTCGATAAACCACTACAAACTTCCTGAATACAAATACAAACACCTTTAAGCAACTACAGTTGTGATCGAAGACTGGACAGGACCACTAACAACATCGCCAGTATATTGTCTTCCGAGGTACAACAACAAACAGGACCAATATTAGCACTACCTTTGTACTCTAGGAAACATATTTATATGAGAAGGTGATTTTAATGCTAAAAACGTACAATGGGGATCCCGATTAACAACAACTAAAGGTAGACAACTAATGAAAGCAATAAACAAGCTCGGTTTACAACATCTATCGACAGGCGAACCAACATACTGGCAACAGATTTTGCGAAAATGCTAGACTTTCTTGATTTTGGTGTATTTAAGGGGTTCAACCGGAATTATCTAAAGATCAAGGTTTGTCTAGATTTGTCGGCAGATCATTCGCCCATTATAATAAGAGTGGGAACGCAGTGTTAATTACTGAAAAAACACCGACCCTGTGTAATAAGCACGCTAATTGGAATTTATATAGGGAGTTAATAGATAAAACTCTGCCACTGAACATTTAAACCAACATGAAGTAAAAAGACTGAAGCAATAAAACTTTTACTCATCAAAACTTGGTAAGCAACTCCGCAAAACCGGTAGCATATCAGAAGCTCAGAATGTTCTAAAATAGTAAAACAAAAAATTGTTGAAAAACGCATACTTTGACGGAGATGACGGCAAATAAGCGTAATCTAAATCAAGCAACCACCGAACTCAAAAGACTCCTGTGTAGTAATAAGGATCAGTCCATATAAAACTATTTGAAATTCCTATCCCCAACAGAAGCTACTAACTACTCGCTTTCGAAACCGACCAAGAAGCTAAAAAGGCCACAGAAACATAAAACACCACTTCGCACTCACAATGGAAACTGGGCACAAACTGACCAAGAAAAAGCTCAAACCTGTGCAACCACCTAACTTAGGTATGCCAGTCATTCCCATCAGAAATCTCAAATGACAAAAAAAATTACAACTGCTCCTAGACGCCCCTTTTCAAATGTGCCTGCCCTGTAAAAATATTACTATAAGTAAAACAATGAGTGCAATTTGTAGGCTGAACCCACAGAAAACACCCGGATATGATCTCAACACAGGAAAGCTCCTGAAACAACTTACATTTACGTTTCATCCCCAAACAGTGAAAAATTGCCACAATTATTTTAATCTTCAAACCGGGAAAACCTAGAGAAGATATGTCATCATACAAATCAATTAGTCTGCTTCCGATATTATCTAAAATCTTTGAAAAATTCGTATTAACTATGTTAATGGACAACCACCTAATTCCGGACTACCAATTTGAGTTTAGGAAACAACATGCTACCATCGAACAAATACATAGAATCGTTAACAAAATAAACAAAAACTTTGAAGCAAAAAGGTACTGTGAAGCTGTATTTATAAACGTGTCACAAGTTTTTGATAAAGTTTGGCATGGTGGCCTACTTTCCAAAATCAAGAACAAACTATCTCCAGACAGTTATCAGCTCATCAAATCACATCTAACTGATGGACACTTTCTAATCAAAGTTGGAGGCTGTCGAACAACATTATTCCCCATCAATTCAGGCGTCCCCCAAGGCAGTGTACTGAAACCTCCTATATACAGCAGATCTATCCATCTCACCAACAACAACGAGTGCAATATTTAGCGATGACAGTACTAGCATCGCATTCGGCCATGAATATGGCATCCCACAACCTCCAGGCTTATCTGACTCTACTACAATTATGGTTCAGAAAGTGGCGCATCAAAATGAATAAAACAAAAACAATACAAGTGACATTTGGAACAATAAGAGGCATCGATTACGCTGAATAACCAGCAAGCCCCACAAGCTGAGGACGTCAAATACTTAGGAATCTACCTAGACAGAAGACTAACAAGGAGAAAACACATGGATAAAACGCAAACATCTGAGAGAAATATATCAAAAAATATATTGGCTTTTAGGACAAAAATCTCAACTATTGCTGGAGAGCAAAATACTACCATACAAAGCCATACTCAAACCACTCTGGTCATACGGTATTCAGCTATGGAGAACAGCAAGCAACTCTAATATAGACATTTTGAGACTCTTTCAATCTAAAACGCTGAGATCCATAGTTGATATACCATGGTATGTAACAAATGAAATCATATGTCGGGATCTTGATATCCCCACAATCAACAAAAAGATAAGAAAATACAGCCTACGTTACCAAGATCGGATTGGTGCCCATCCAAAGCTCTGGTCGAGCATCTACTAGAAAAAAAGGAAGAAGAGCCCAGACTCAAAAGATTCAAGATATCGAACCTATTTTTGTATTTAAGGAATATGTTATTGGACTTTTTCTGTCATGTGAATGGCAAGTGAATTATTATACCACTTACTGAACGTCAAAAACAAATTGTAAAACCTCTAGTAAATAAAAAATCTACAATTTCGCGGTAAGTTATTTCTCAATAAAGTATTAAAATCCAAGGCAATAGCAACAACTGCTGTACAGCGAGCCCAAACAACTTGCTTCAACTCAATCAACACAAAAATACGTACACGTAACCGATTCCGCCTCAGTATTCACACCTGCTACCCATCAACAAAATTAGCTATTACCTTTCATTAACAAACAACTTCAAAAGTCACTACTACATCAGAATTTACTTGTTATTGTTCATACAGTTTCAACCCTTACCTTTCTATAGTTATCACCAACATGAACAATTTATCAACCACATCTAGTTCCTACATATACTCAGAACCAAATTTATAAAACCCGCTAACATCGCTCTCCTCGTTTTACTAAACTGCCCCGTCTACATCGCAAATGGATATAAATACGTTGCCTACTCCATCATTAGTACAGCAATCTTTGCTTCCGTGATTATCTCAAATGAATTCCAGCAAATCAAGTCACAGAAAAAGTACAGCTTACCAAAATACCTATAACAACTCAAACTAGATTCTCCCACTTGCTAAAGGAAACGATGCGAATAAATCCAATAACAACCCAACAAGGAAAACTAAAATCCTTTATTCTACATTATATCACAGCGTTAGACCTATTAATCACGCTAATTGAAACGCACATAAATAAAGAAAATTATGAGTATCAGTTTACTAGAAGGAAACAAATTAAAACTCAAAATAAACAATGGACGGTTACAAAAGGTACATCACGTACTCGATGCTCCCAAAGTAGCAAGACACACGTACAGTTTAGAGGAGGTAAAGGTATACAGAGTAGTGTTAAGGAACCTACATTGCTTTACCGACTTCCAAATCATCACTCACTTATTAAAACACGAAGGTCACAAGGACACCAACAACATGAATGTAATAAACAGAAAACTAAACAAAAGGCAACTCTATTCTTTATAGATATAAAACACAAAGACAGTAATAAAGACATTTCTGAAATTAAACAATTAAGAAATGCCGTGATACAATTCGAAGAACCTAAGAAAAAATAGTAAGTAAAATCTGCCAATGCTACGGTTACACAAAAACAGATGTACGCGTCCCGCTCGCTGCGCCGGATTGCACAATTATCGTTCCTGTTCAAAAAATAAAAAATATGACAAACCAGCTACGTGCATTTTGTGTAAAGGTGAACATCCTACGGACTACAAAGGATGCAAAGTGTATCTCGACATTATCCAAACCACCCCAACTCAACACCTCACTTAACCCAGCAGTCCACTCAAGGTCATTACAAAAGTCGATTGAAAAGCATTACAGATAGAATAAATCACATACTCACCAAACAAAATATACAAATGGTTTTTACAATTAACAGTGAAATAAATGATGAATAGACAAATACCAAGCCACAAATACGAAAATTTTTGGCCGTATAAAAAAAGATAATTTTTCGTCATCAAACCAAGAAACCGGCCATATAATTAATTTTTTCAAAAAAAATCTCGTATCCCCTATTACACCAACAGAATCATTTGTGAGGAAACTGAAATATAAAAACACGCACAATGCCTCAATACTCGAGACAATGCCCAACGCCTAATCATCATTTGAAAATGTGTACCCATCAAACTTTTATTTTTGATTCAATAAATAGTAAAGTAGCGAACACAAAAGGCCTGTGACTCATAGTTTTTCTGAGAGAATACGCAGATTGAGACGTCAAGTAAAGAATTAATTCCAATTTCCTTTAATAATGACATCGAACCATATCAAGAATTTTTTTATAATCGATGCATCAAATCCGTGAATCTATTTATTAATTTTGTTTCAAATATGCTTTTATATAGCGACGAAAATATGTTGCATATGAGTTTAATTTAGAGAGAGTGCTGTAAAAAAAGTTTGAAAGCTGTATGTCTATACAAAGGTTGTTTTTCAAATAGACCATTCAATCACAAAACTAAGTTTATGTAGCGATTTAAGAAATACCTGAAACTTAAAATTGGTCATGTAAGCAATCAAAAACAATCCAAATAGTTGTTTGTGTAAGTTAAATAAATAATTTAATATTTTCATTAGGTCTTATCAAAAAAATCCCAAATGATAATAACCTCTATAATGTTCATATAATAATGATGACGTTCTAACGCTCCGTATGGGACCATGGTCTGTGAACTGAGAGGTTAGGGCTCTCATTGTTTGGTCGTCGCGCACTATCTCTGATAAGGAGCGAAGAAGCCTTAAGCGACCGTATTACTATCCTTTGTTCGAAGTGAACACAGGTATTCAATCATCCAAAAGCAGAATTGAACCCGAGTCCGCCCATACCGCAGCCAAACATCTCAACCGCTTGGCCACCCTAGCGCATGTAATGTTTATATAATACTACTACGAAATAACCAAAAATTTTCCGTTACACCAAAAGTTAGAATCAGATCCTGTGTTATTACACAAGCTCTTTTACAATAATGGCTACATCATTAAGAAGAATAATCTGACATGGATGATGCAAACAAAATATTATATAAAATGCAAATATTGATACAAATTGGTTACATTTTTCAGAGGGATAGATTAGTAATAATTGCATATTCACATAGTAGAATTTACTCACCCAATCTGACGCCATTGCATTATTTTCTCTTGTGAGCACCTAAAACAAAGATTTTATGAAAATTCAACTGAAGATATGGTTGACCAAAACATAACTATGTGCGAATTGCGCAGCAATTAATTAAAACACATTATTAAGTTTGTCATACTAAGCTAATTCAATAATTAAATATATCTATTAATCCATCTGATAATAACTGATAAATTGTTTACATAAATTTTGTTTTTCTCTTACACATAATGTATAATATTCCCATATACGTAGGTATCTATCTAAGTAGAGACAATTCCCACGTAACAACTTTATTTCTATATCTCCACTGATGGACGACAAATGCACATGTCACTTTTCGACATAGTCTCTTAAGCAGTGATACACTTCTAGTATTATTTAATGAGCTTCTTCATCATCCTTTCGAAGCGGGACTTGTAACGACTTAGTGTCTTCTTTAAGAGGCTAAAGATGCGGTAACCAAACAGCGCTAAATTAAGGCATCTATTCTCAACCGCAGTGCCATTTCTATTTTTAAATTTCAAAACCAAAGTGTGCTGTTAAAGAAAAGCTATGCATATGTTGTAACATCTAGCTCTTACGAAATTCAAATATGTTTTTCAGTTTTCTAGATATATGTCTTGAGAGTTTTAAATGGAATACTTGACTTGTAATGTGGATTATAGCCATTCTTTTGCTATAACGTTCTTAGCATATATTAAATTATAAAGTTCTGTCATAATGATTACTTAGCCTTTTTTTGTTTTTCTTTTATACTGTCTATGTAGATTTGGTAAAGGTCATGCATACGTTGTGTGTAAGTGACTAGACTTTGAAAAGTGGTTATAATACCACCACGGTTATTATGAAAACAGACGACAGCAAATGCGATTTTATATCTTCCCCGTCGATAGTAGAGGAATTGGCCGCCAGGGGCAGTAAATGCCACGTAAACAGAGATAGCCAACCACTTCACTGTTCCGCAGCGAGCAATCCATATGAAATTGCATAAAAAATTGAATTTTTGCTCGTAGAAACTCCATTATGTGCAGGAACTAAAACCTAGAGTGTACGAGGGTAAGGTGAAAAATTCTCGGCCTGACAAAGAGACAATTATGCTTCCTGCTTGGGTGCATGTGTCATTAGTTCGTATGATTAGTTTCAACTTGTTCGCTTAAGTAGTTTGTTTACGCGAATTGTTTCAGTAGACATGTTGCATGTTTTTTATTAAAATAAACTTAAATATCGTGCGGTTATAAAATTCTTCGTTTTGGATGAATTAACCACTACGGAAATTCATCCGAAGTTGACAAAAGTTTACGGGGACTCTGCTCCTTCCATGTCATCTGTTAAAAAGTGGGCAGCTGAATTTAAACGTAGTCGCACATCCCTCGAAGATGACTCACGTGAAGGACGGCCAAAAACCGCAACCACACCGAAAACCATCGAAAAAGTCCATGATATCGTGTTGGACGATAGGCGAGTGAAGGTGAGTGAGATAGCTGAGGCTTTGGGGATATCGGAAGAAAGGATGCGAAACATCTTGCACGAAGAATTAGGGATGCGAAAGCTTTGCGCAAGATGGGTGCGGCATTTGCTGAATGCCGATCAAAAACAAATGCGCAAACGATTTTCGCAACAATCTTTGGAGCGATTCAACAGGGATCCGACCGATTTTATGCGGCGATTTGTCACCACGGATGAAACATGCGTCCACCACTACACGCCAGAAACGAAACAGCAGTCCAAGCAGTAGGTGGAAGCCAGTGGTTTAGCGTCAAAGAAAGCGAAGTCGATCACATCTGCCGGAAAGGTCATGGCCAGCGTGTTTTGGGATGCGAAAGGGATCCTGTTAATTGATTATCTTGCAAAAGGCAGAACAATTACAACCTTCCTGACCAGCTGAATGCCACAATTTGCGAGAAGAGGTATCGCTTGAAGAAGAAAAAAATCATCTTTCACCAGGACAACGCACCTGTACACAAAGGTGCGTTAGTGATGGGAAAACTGCGGGATTTTGGGTATGATTTGCTCGGCCATCTCCCCTATTCTCCTGATTTGGCACCCTCAGACTTCCATCTGTTACCAAACTTAAAAAAAATTGTTTCTGGGAAGCGCTTCGCATCCAATGAAGAAGTTGATGAATATTTTCACAATCTTCCAGATTCTCACTTCCGAGAAGGAATACTGATGTTGGAGAGGCGCTGGATCAAGTGTGTTGAAGTCAAGGGAGATTATGTAGAAAAATAAAATCATTTTTTAACTGAAAGTCCCAGTCGTTCATTGTCAGGCCACGAAATTTTCACCTTACCCTCGTAATCGCGCAGATTGGAAAATTGGCATAAAAATTTGCAACTTATAAACTTCACTTCTTTCATTCCACACTTTCGATTCTCCACTCAAATCCACCTGTAATGGTATGTGACCCACTTGTCCTGCCCATTTTCCTACACCGATGTCCTCTTTGGGGATAAGACTCACGGCTTCTGCCGTTGCACCGCAGCTGGATTCATACTTTGTCCATTCTGTAATGTTCCGTTCTGTGCTCTCTGATTCTTCGATAAGTGCCGTAGGTGCTGCTCGAGTTTTTTCTATATTTTTTATTACATTTGTTATCATTCGCAATCTAACTGCTTTTTGTTATCGATAAAGTCATTAATAAAGTTCAATATTAGTGTTAGTAACAATGTGACATTGTCCAAGCCAATATGGCAAAAAGATGGTCTGTGCAGGGAATCGAACCAGGAATCAAAATTTTCACTCTCCGAAACTTACCGCGAAACTACACGACCACATATGAAGCAGGAATGAGTGGGTACTGATCAAGGGAATGAATGATAGGGAAAAGTGTACAGAACGATTGCTGGAACATGAAATTAAATCGACGTTTTTGAAAACTTTTGCAGGAACAGAAAACGGAATATAGTCCGTTGTGGTGCTGACAAGAAAGTCCTGCACATATTTCTCCACAAATTTACAGGAAAATTGATATTCTTCCTTTTAAGTGCTCTTTTATAAATTTTTGTGATATTTATTAGTTTGAAAATTTTTCTTTATAGTGTCCTATAGCTTTTCCTGTCTACGGAATAAAATACGTTTTCAGATCTATAATTGCTAAATAAGGTTTCAACTGAATCATCTTTCCTTTACAATCTACTGTTGAGTAAATACTTCATCTATACAGAGACATCCTCTTTGAACCCATTTTGTTTTTCTATTCAGATGAATTATTTAGTTTATTACTGTTACGTGTATCCAGTAATAAATAATTGTATCCCTCTGTAGTTTTTGTTATATGACGCCGAGTTATTCATCGGGTATTTTCTTGTATGCCAACATTGGTTAATACGGTGTAAATATCTTTGTTTCAATAGTAGGGTTCATGTTTGTTCCGTCAATGATCGTTGATATGCGACTTCTAAAAATTTCTAGTGCTTCGTTATGCTCTTTGAGTGTGATGTTACCTATTTTATGTCAAGGGTTACTTTACCATAATTTTTGCAATGTTCTAAGTATTTTTCTTTTTCACTGTTTTCCGTTTTGCTATAAAACTCCTGTATTCATTTTTCTGTTGTGTTTTTTATCGTCGTATTTTGTACTTGTTATATTTCTTACTTTTACTTTATAAGTATCTCTAACTTTAATTCTTTTTTCCTGATTTTAAGTTCTTTTTTATTTAATTAGGTCGCAATTAGATGCGTTAATAAATATTTATTATATATTTTTTGGTATAGCATTTGCATGCTCTTATTTTTAAGGTTATTTATTTTGTATGCATATGGTTTATATCGTTTTGTTTATTATGGACTTGAATTGTGAGTTTTCAACATTTACATATACAATTTTTACCATGACTGTGCTTAGTTTGCACCTTCTATAGACTCTGGCGTCTAAGATTAAATTTGCACAGTTATCCATTTATTAGTACAGTCTAGTATGCTTTGCTTACTCTTGCTTCTGATATATATTTATGAATATCCCTTTTTAATCTTGAGTTCGTTACGTAGAACAAAATTAAAACCGTTCTTTTCTAAGATGTTTTTCCATAGATTCCTACTATACCTATACGGGCCATTTTTCACTCTTTCTTTTAAGTCTCTTGTTATTATGAAGTAATTATTTTTATCTGTTGTGTTATCCGTAGTGTAACAAAAATTGGTTGGTCAGGATTTCAAATTTTGATGCTGCTTTTGTTTCTTTATTGGCCCCGCTGCATGTCTTCACATATTTTCGTAATTATTAAGAAGCTTTTGGTTTAGTTTCAGTTTTAGTAATTGTAGCCTATCTTCTCTAGCTCTTTTTTTAGTTTTTCTTCTTTATTGATCAGTTTTAGTACATTCCATCTTTTGTATTTTTTGTATTTTTCTGTTTGTTTTAAACTAAATCGTTTTTGTTTAGTTCTTTACTCGCCTGAGGTAATTTTGCTTTATAACTTTTATGTATAAAAACAAGCTCCTTTGCTTTTAGGTTAAGTAGCAATCCTAATGTTATAATCGCCCTTTTTTATCCGAGCGAGATTGATGCCAAGGAATGGCATTTAAAATAAAGATGCCGAACTATACATAAACTTCAGCAGTAAAAGATTAGATTACTTAATAATAATTAATCAGTAAATAAATCTTTGCGCTAACACAGCAAAATCAAATTACATACACAAACCATCAAGCTCAAAAATGCGAAAAACTTTGCATTACATTTTAAAAAATGTGATGGCTACTGGGTGGACAATCAAAGCTGTTTTAAGCCAGTCTAAACCTACTTATGATGTGCAGTTATGAAAGTCTAATGTTATTGTGTAGTGTCGTTGAGGTAAATCTAAATTTTATAGGTAGTATTGCAAGAAATCCGAAAGGCCGTCTTATGCAAATGTGGAATCTCCTATTAGGTAATACAACAAGTTAGCTTGACATAATCAACAAGCTATGATTTTTAACAAAATGAGCAGAGGATATAACTGGTGAATTACCCAAGTACTACTGGAGGACATCAAGCATGACAGCGTTGGCTTCTTAAGATTCTTTACGAACGAAAAGAACTTCATTCAGGACAGAATGGTAAATCCTCTAAAGTGCCTACCGTCAGGCATATAATTTTCCGCCTCTGTGATGGTGCTAAAGCTTGTGAGCAGCAAAGGGGATGTCATGATGCACCTGTTCTTTGAGAAAAACCTGAAGGCAACCGCTGATAACTATATTCACGTGCTAGAAACGATTGTCAAGCCCCGCATAGATGAGATGATTGCTGGATGGGAGTACGTGTTTCAGCAAGACTTAGCTTCAGCTTACAAGTCAAGGAAGATCCAGCCAGGGCTATAAAATAATTTATATTACCACTCGTCCCCCGACTTGTGGCCATCTTTCAGCCCCAACTGCCATTGACACTAACATTGTCAGTGAAAGACATCTCGATACCAAAAAAAAAACTTAAGGACTTCTATCTTAGAAACAATGGCACATAGGGACAAGGAGAGAGTTGTATTGGCCTACAGCAGATTTAGGTCCCGGGTCGAAAAGGTCATGGCCACCGATAAGAGATTCCTAGCTTTTTTTAGTTGTAATAAGTAAATAAATATATTTTTCTTTTATTTCATTTTTATTTTCATTGTTTATTTATTTCCTAGATTTATCTCGATGATCTTGTACAAACTTATTATAATATTGTTAATCACGGTACATTAGAAATAAGCGAGTCTAAAAATAAGTTACACGGTTTTCAAAAAGAAAACATGAACACTAAATACTGGAATTCTATAATACAGTATAATAGCGAACTTGTCCATAGAATGCAAAGACAAAAACCATACGAACTAGTGTAAGTAACGAAAAGGATAGTAAATACATAAAGAAGTGATTTTTTTAAACATATGTAAACTAAAAATTATTAGAACCAAATTCGTAGATGGTGTAGATTTGTTGCAATATAAATATAAATAATGATAATAATTTTAACTTTAGTCAGAAAGTAAAATGCTTTGCGCTTTTATAAAAACAAAGTATCAATATAGCTGCATAAAATTTGCTGAAATGTAAACAAGGGCTAAACTTAACTTATTAAAATAAAATGTGTTGATTAACTAATTTTAGATCAACAAAAACAAAGCCTTCTCGAGGCATCCTTTGTCATAAATTATAGAGTTTCTGCGACCCTCCAACTAGCACCGACGCGGCAAGGAACAAAGTTACGAAATTCCGTCCGGAGGTTTCACTAACAATAACAAAAATGGCTCACAAAGAAGGCGCCAGACCTGCGTTGATGATGTAGCACTGCTTAAGGCGGCTCGCTAAGAATAACAGTGGCGACCCCAGCCGGCGAATCCCAAAGGTCGCCCTTTAAACAGAGACGGGGTACCTTTTCCCAAATTAAATCATCGCCCTTTTACAAGTTTGGCCATACCGAACTCCGAAACTTGCCCACCGCTTAAATACAATTAGATTAAATAAACTAATTTATAACGTATGAGGGTGTGCCAAATTGCAAGAAGGTGAATTTAGTTTCTTCTAACGATGAAGGTTTTTCTGTCGAGCTGCAAGTACACCGTGATAAACAGCTTACCAGGCAATTCGAGTAGTAAATTTATAAAATTCAGTCTGATTTGATTTTAAACTGTAATAAATAATAAACAAAGCACGTAAAAAGCATTTCATTGCTACTGAATAATTAAACGAAAATGTAATTTATGTTTTCAACTTTATTATTGTCTGCAACCGCTTAATTTTTTTGTAGTGGCTGGTTTTTTACTTTACAATTTTAGATAGTCATATCGACTTATGCATTATTATTATTGACATTATCGTAGCAGTAATAGAACGCTTATAACAATGGCAATTGTTTTCTGTATTTTGCTTGTCTGAAAACCCTAAAATGCATTTAATACTAGACACTTTGTAGACCTTTAGTAATTTACAGATAAAAAATCGCCTGTACTTTCTCACTAACAATTTTCTACCAAATTTACCTCTTTAAATTTGGATTAAGAAAAATGAATTTAAAGAAATGCTTCTGCTAAAATATATGTTTGCTTTCTTTATATATATATATTCCGGTTTATACCGCCCTGTGCGGCTTTCCGGTTCTCAAACGCCACATGTCCCGGTTTTGAGCATCTTCCTCTTGTACTTGATACTTGATCATCGCATCTCTTATTCCGTTATTCCATGATCTTCTGGGTCTTCCTCTTTTCAGTTTTCCTGGAGGAGGCCATTTGAAGATTCGTTTCGGCCATCGTTGGTCATCCATCCTCATCAAGTGTCCAAACCATTTTAGTCCTCTCATTTCAATTCTGTCCGTTTCAATTGTGTCTGTGGCCCTCATTCTTCGTCGTATTTCATCATTTGTAAAATGTTCCCTTCTGGATACCAGCGCGCTTCTTCTAAGGTAGTCCATCTCTACGGCCTGTAGTTTTCTTTTACATTGATTGTTAATTATCCACGTTTCACAACCATAGCACAACACTGATTCTACTAATGATGTACCTATATGTATTTTAACTTTCCTCGAGATATGCTTATCTCACCATATCAAATTTAAGCTTCCTAGTACTTTACGGCTGGTTTCAATTCTGGTTTTTATTTCATCCTGGCCTACCCCGTTAGTAGTTATTAAAGTTCCTAAATATTTAAATTGTTGAACTTGTTTAATTTCTTCCGTATCATTTACCATCACTTGAGAATTAGCATTGGTGTTTATTGCTATATATTCTGTTTTTTCTATGTTGATACTTAGGCCCCATTTTTTGTATGTTTTATAAAGTCTTCTCAGCATAAATTCTAGGTCATAAGCATCCTGTGCAATCACAACCTGGTCGTCAGCGAAGTTAAGATTGAATAAATGGGTATCGTTAACTGGTGTGCCCATTCCCCTTACATCATTTTTCCATTTTTGTAGAACTACTAACTATGTGTTGAAAATCAATGGGGATAGCGTATAGCCTTGTCTTAGACCTTTCGTTGGTATAAATGGTTCCAAAACTTCCGTTCTATTTTTTATATAAGCTTTATTATCTCTGTACATCTCTTTTATGATGTATATAAGTTGTTCATTTATATTCATAGTGTATAAAGCTTCCCATAATTTACTTCGAGGTACTGAATCGTACGCTTTTTTCAAATCGATAAATGCTAAATGAGTTTCCTCTCCCACTGCTATTCTTTTCTCTATAAGTTGTTGTAGCACGAAGATGTTGTCAACGCATGATTTACCTCTAGTGAACCCACTCTGCTCGTCACTAATTTTCCCTTCCAAATTTTCCTGTAGTTTGGCCATCAAAACTCTTCCAAACAATCTGCTAAAGTGCTGTTAATGCTTAAACCTCTGTAATTTCCTGGATCTTTCCGAGACCCTTTCTTATAAATATATATAATAAAAGATTCCTTCCACTGAGTTGTTATTTCGTTTTGTTTAATACAATTGTTAAAGAGACTTGTTAATCTAGTTATTAAATTATTTCCTCCATATTTAAGTAGTTCTGCCGGGATTTCACCAGGACCAGGCGCTCTTCCATTTTCATTTTCTTCAGCGCTACTTGGATGTCGTTTTCAGTTATTATAATGTCTGATATATTCAATTATTAATGTGTCATATATTTGAATATATATTGATTTACTATTGTCTGACTTTAGCGTTTTTAGCACGCTGATTCTAACATGCTATCAATTTCTATGCATTTGTGTTCCCATGTAGCATTTTTATATTTGGAAATTTCTCTCTTTGTTATTCTGTTTAGATGTTTATATTCTTGCAATGCTTCGGCAGTCTTTAAGGTTACCATTTATGGTACGCGTTATTTTTCATTTGAATATAGTTATCTATTTCTTCATTCCACCAGAGAGGTTTTCTTCTTCTTTCTTTTTCTATTCTTCCCAAAGCTTTGCTTTCTTTATCTTGTTAATTTTTGCATAGAGATAAGCTACCACTTAATATCTTTATCAAGACAAAAAACTTGTTAGAAAACAATTTCAGGGAGTGTTACAATAGTATTGTTGTTGATTCTTTAAAAATAGTGTTGAAATGGCTAAATATATTGGTAGTTTTCCATATCGCAAAAAAATTGGATAACGCCTAGGTAAGGCAAACTTTTTTTCCGGAAGACAAGTATTGATTTAGAGCTATTAAAAGCTAAATACAATTTTCAAACACAATCTTTATTTGTCTTAAAAGACTCATCAATTCACATACTACTAGTTTTTTCATTTAAATGTCTTTTTAATAGTACTACAGGCCATTCTTGATTATAAAAGCTATAAGGTCCGTTGGGGTAAAATCAGACAACGGGAAGATCAGCAGAAATCTTCTTACTACTGCAAATTTCACCTGGATGCAGCGCAGAACTACTACAGGCGCGGAGTACCCTTGTGTGAGAATTTTGATATTATTGAAAGATACGAGAGAGAGGTGGAACTTATATTGCTCATACAAGGTTAGCAAAAGAGTCCGCAATATTTTGTGTGTATCGTAAACAGGCTACTTTTCTACGGGCATCTTAGCATTTTGAAATGCCCAAGAGCGTTTTTCTATAGGTCACAAAGCAAACAGTAAGCGTTTTCCTCGTATTTTTGTACAAAACACCTCTCTTGCTTCTATATTCGATAATAATAGGTTTTTCAGTCAAAAAAATAATTTTTACACCCTAAATACAATGTAGGATAATATTCATTAAAATGTCTTTAATTTCTTATTCATATTATTGACTCACTCTCTTCTGCATTTCCTCACAAGAGGCTCGTCCGCTTCGTTAAAATAATTCATTTGGCAATTATATAGGTGTATAAATAAGTTCTCAGCTTTAGATTTCACAGTACGCAAATCACCGTTTACTTGTAACGTATTAGTCCGTCCTCTTGCGGTTTTAAAGCAACGACATTTGGTCTTTCGAAACATCATGCGATTTGGCGTTTGATGCACATAACTTCAATAATTAGCTATGTTCACGATGGCAATCACAAAAGAGCATATTCGATTTTCTATTTTCTATTTTCTATCCACTTCTATCATCTTAAGAAAATCGCTGCTGAAGCCACCGAAATGATTTGTGCTGCATATGGTGAGAATGCTGTAAGTCATGCAACGTGCAAAAAGTGGTACCAAAGATTTCGCGGAGGAGAGTTTAGTCTTGAAGATCAACCACTCGCTGGACGCCCTCAAACATTTGACACGGATGAGCTGCAGACGCGTTAGGCTGGGGACTTCTCCCACATGCGGCGTATAGCCCAGACATGGCCCCTTCCGATTATCATTTATTCCGGTCGTTACAGCATCACTTGGCTGATACGCACTTCAAAACAGAAGAAGAAGTTCGAAAATGCATCGATAACTTTATCGTCTCGAAGCCAGTAAGTTTATAGCACCAGGGAATTCGCAAGCTACCGGAAAGATAGCAAAAGGTCATCGATACCAACGGAGAATACTTTGATGCTTAAGCTTTTTTTGTTTGTTTTTAAATAAAACTTTAATTTTGCAGAAAAAAGCTGAGAACTTATTTATACACCTATTAGAAGACAAATCCTATGCTCTTGTAACCGTTCTTTAAAATTTAGGGTGTTTTGCACGTTCACAAGTTATTTTACAGCAATGTAAATTTGTGCTTTGTAAATCTTGTCTGCGAATTTTCTTGCTCCTTTTACGGCTCTTAGGAGCTGCACCTTCCAGCCTGCTATTGTAACCCGATGCGGAGACCTTAAAGCATTCTACACCTTAACCTAAATTAATATCGGCTATCGCACTAAGTTCACCAAATCTTCACAATTAAACGACTATTAACTTTTAGGGTTGCCCAAAATTTTGGCACCCTATTAGCTTGTTATTTATTTACGTTATAAAAATACAAACCGCCAGTTGAAATATTCAACACGGTATTGATTAATTAATTTTTGCCATTTTGGGCGTATTTAAAAAAATACGGTTATCGTAACCAAAAAGTGCGTATGCATGTTAAGCTATCAAAATTTAAAAATGCAAGGTGGTAAATGTAAGAGTGATAATTACTTGACCAATAAGAATACGTGAAAAAAGGAAGATCCAGATGACAATGTCCACTTAAGAAAAACAAGATATATAAATCACCAAATAAAACACCACAGCAGTAGAAGTAGAAGAAATACAAAGAAAGAAAAAGTCATTTCAAAAACCACTTAGGAAAAATTACCATAAGACTAATCAATCTTGAAAAAAAATTAGAAACTACTTAGACTCAAAGTGGAGATGAATACCAAAGTACAGGCATATTAAGAAAGAAATTGTATAACTTTATTCAAGTACGTCTAAATATTTAAGTAGATTCAGAGAAGTACAAAAGGTGGGAAAGAAAAAAGTATTGTCCAGATGGAAAAAATTCAAAAAATAATTAAAAATACTGAAAAAACAATTTTAATATAAATACGGGCGAATACGACAGTGATATGACAAAAGCGAACAGTGAACTGCAGGAAATTACAAGAGGAGTAAAGTAAACAACCTATGAGTTGTAGGTAAGGTGACCAAATAAGGCAATTACTAATAAATAAGTTAGTGATTTACCCTGGCCACTATTTGCATGATGGAGCCGTCTGCTGTCGACCTAGGCATTCTATTACAATCGACAATTTTCTCTATCCAACTTGAACCTCGTTTTCTAGTGATAGGAGGTTGGAACTCCAAGCATACTACCTGGGGTTCCAGACTAATTTCACTTAAAGGGCGAGCGCTCTTCCACACTATATAGCAGCATAACCTAAGTTACATGTTGACTGGTGAGCCAATATTCTAGCCGACCTGCTGGACTTTGCGGTTACCAAAAGGATTTCCGACATATATAGCAGAACTGCAAGGAACTTCGATCTAAATTTAAACCACTTTTCAATAAAGTTTTCAATAACTTTTAGTACAAATGTTATATGAAAAACCACACAACCAAAAGTAATTGGAAGCAATACCAGTTGTATATAAATGACAACATTAATCCAACATATAAAATATACACATCCAACAAAATTGATATAACCTTCGAGTACCGCACAAGCTACTTCAGTAGATCATAAACGTACACACAAAATCCACAATATACCACTACACATAAGACAGCTTATAGCAGAAAAACGCATAGCCTATGCTAAATGACAAAGATCCAGAAATCGTCGATGCAAGACTACACTAAGTAATCTAACCCACCAAATTCGACCTGTTGTTCAAATACCACGCCTAAGAAAGCTAGATAGAAGCTGGGTCCGTTCAAATGAATATAAAGCATATACCTTCGGAGAACGTCTCGCACAACTCTTCATCCCATTTCCATCCAATAATCCATATCTCAGGTCTACTAGTTCAGCTTCCGCTAAGAACATTCAACCATCCAACAAAGTCATTCAAAGAGAAAAAACTCGTGTGCCTTGGTATTTTTGGATATCTAACAGATTTTCGATAAGGTATGGCATTGTAAGCTCTTATATAAATTTAAAAGAAATCTATCTCACTGAATCTCTCCTCTCATAGAATCCTATCTAACTCAAGACATTTCCAGGTTCAAGGGTACGATATGAAACTATCGTACTATCAGCTCCAGTGCTTTTCAGGGAATTGTTCTTGGTCCTTTCCTCTATCTTCTCCATACTGAAGACATTCCAACCACAGAAAATACTTTAACTGCTACCTTCGAAAATGACGCTACTATAATGTCATATGATACAAACGCTGATTACGCATCTGAAAAGCTCCAGTCACAATTAAATATCCTGCAAATCTGGCTCGATCGGTGGCGAATCAAAGTAAATTGCACTAAATCAATCAAATCACTTTTATTATTAAACACTCTACTTGCCCCCAAGTCAGCATTCACAATCAGCTTATCCCAATAAAAACTTAGGACTTCATCTCGACTAAAGATTAACTTGGAAAGCTACAAGACAACAACTCAATCTAAAATCAAAAAGCGTGCGCTCGCTAATCGGACGTAAATCCCAACTAACTATAAAAAGCAAGCTCTTGCTATACAAAGTCATTCTAACACCTGTATGGTCCTACAGGATTGAACCATGTAATTGCAGTAAGCCATCGAACACCAAAATCTTGCAGTCTTTCCAATTGAAGACATTGGGTATTCTAACTAATGCAACTTGGTACGTCAGCAACCAAACATGTATATATACAGCACTAAAAGGCCTAATGGCCCATGGCTTCGATGGCATGTTTCCATGCCTTCCTATCTTTGGATTTCGTCTTCCAATCTGTTAAACCGTACGTTCTGATAGCTTGTTGCACATCGTACCAACAGGTCGTTCTTGGCCTTCCCCTCTTGTTTCTTCCTTCTGCTTCTCTTTCTAGGCATATTCTTACTGGATCTTCTATCTTCATCCTGTTTATGTGTCCCAACCATCGTAGTCGACATTGTTTAATGACTGTAATTAATTTTGTTTCTTGATATAGCTCTTCTATTTCTTGGTTGGTTCTTTTCTTCCATTCTTCATTCACTTTTATTCCTCCAAATATTTTCCTCAGTATTCTTCTTTCCCATATACCTATCTTAGTTTCATATGCTTTTGTAATCACCCAGGTTTCTGCACCAAAAGTTACTACTGGCCTTATTATTGTTTTATACAGCTTTATTTTCCGTTGCTTGTTAGTTCCACCCCCAGATACACTACTTTGTTGACTAATTTGAAATTGTATGTTTTTCTCGTGCTTGTTTGGAATGACAGTAGTTGTTTCTCTTCTTGTATTCTATTTCCGAGTATTATATAGTTGGTTTTATCTTCATTTACTTCTAGTCCTGCTTTCCTTCTTTGTTCCTCGATGCCTCTGACTATTCTTTTTAGTTCTTCTTTTGTTCTAATTAGCACTGCTAAGTGGTGAGGCCCCGATATAATTTTTTGTTCTAAGTTTATTTTTGTTTCTTTTAATATGTTCTCTAATACTATATTGAAAATTGTCGTTGATAAAGGATCTCCTTGTTTCAGGCCTAAGTTGCTTTGGAATTCGTTTGATAATATATTTTTGTATCTGATTGTGTTCTTTGTAACTTTTAGAGTCATTTTTACTAAATTTATTGTTTCTTCCGAGATTCTTAGATTTTCCAATGCTTTAAAAATTTCTGATCTTTTTATCTTATCATATGCTTGTTTAAAGTCAATGAAGATTGCGTGTATGGGGATATTTCTCTTAATGCATTTTGCACGGCTTTGTTGTGTGATGAATATCTGATCTATTACTGATTTTCCATGTCTAAATCCAGGTTGTTAATTCCCTATTTTATGCTCTGATTCTTGTTTTAGTCTTTGGTTAATCAAGTGGGCTAGTATCTTGTATGCCACATTTAGCAAAGCTATTGGTCTGTAGTTTGTTACTTTGTTTCTATTGCCTTTTTTATAAATTTGACATATAATCGCTTTAGTCCATTCCATTGGAATTTCTTTTGTTATCCGGATCTTGGTTATTAATTGGTGTATTCTTTGGAGTATTCTTTTATCTGCGTGTTTTATTAATTCAGCTTCTATTTTGTCTGACCCTGGGCATCGGTTATCTTTTTGTTTTGTAATTACTTCTGTTACTTCTTCATAGGTTGGGGTTGTTGACTTATTTCTTTGTGTGGCTTGTGGTTGTGATGTCTCTTCTTCTTTTCCATTTTCTTCGGTTAGTGTTTGTTTAAAGTAATCAACCCATATATCTGCCATTTCTTTTTCATCCATACGTAAGTGTCCTTTTGTATTTATTAAGCTCATTGTTTTATATTGGAAGCCTTTCTTTTCTTCTTTTATATGTTTATAGTATTCCTTTATGTTTCTGTTTTTATATGCTTCTTCTATTCTGTCTAACTTTTCCTTTATTGCTTTTCTTTTTTTTTCTCTGCATAGTTTGTGTACTTTGTTTCTCACTCTTTTGTAATTTTCATATAAATCTTCTTCCCCTGTTTTCAGGTATTCTATTCTTATTGCTTTTCTTTCTTCAATTGCTATTTTACATTCTTCGTCCCACCAATCCTTTATCTTTTGCTGTTCCTTGGTTCCTAGTTGTTGAGCACTTTCTTTTAGTATTAACTTCAGTTGTTCCCATTCTTTTTCTACATTTTCTTTTTGTATTTGTTTTTCTTCTATAGTTTTTGTACATTCTTTATACTTTTTTTGTGTTTCTTCTTTCTGTAGTAACTCGATGTTCCTAAGTATTGTTTTTCCTTTCCTTTATATTGTGTTTGTTGCAGTTTGTCTTATTTTTGTTAGTACTAGGAAGTGATCGGAGCTTACATCTGCTCCTCTATATGTTCTAATCTTTGTTATTTTGCTTGAATGTATTTTTTGTGTTAACACATGGTCTATTTGGTTTTTTGTTTTTCGGTCAGGGCTTATTCAGGTCACTTTGTGTATGTCTTTTCTTTTTAACATTGTGCTTTTAATTACCTTGTGGGACGATGACAAACTGCAGAAGCAGCCCCATCTCCTTAACCAAAACAAGGATTTTTAAAGGTGTTTAAGTAGTTTTTAAACAGCGAAAAGTGTTTTGGAGCAATCCTTAAAGTGCAAAGTTCGACAGAAAATAACAGTGTTCAGTGATAAATACTACAAAGTTTCGAATAACGCGAATAAACTTTCCATGACTACCTCAAAATTACATTCATATCTAAAGTCATCAGATTCTCACCTTAAATAATACCAACCTCTACACCCGTCAGCTTCTGGACAGAAGATTGAATAGACAATGGCCAGAAGATCTCATCGAGTAAATCATGGTGATCCGTCAGTGGATGGATGCCTTACTCGTGTTAAATAACTTCCATGTCAACTCATTTACTTATTAATCTATGTTAAGGGTAGATTGTAAATTGACAATAGAAATATAATAAAAAAAAACTATTTAACACTTTTAAAAGTAATAGTAGTTAACACTCTTTAAAGGTTTTGCACAATTATTTGTTTCGAAGCTATTTATTATTGAAACGAGCTTTTCTAATATGTTAATAAATGTGTTTAGAGATACGTTTGGGATTCCATTTCATATCGTCAATTAATTAAAAATTTTATAAGTGGGATCAACAAATAACACCATATGATCTTCTGTATTAGTAAATGTCACCCGATCATAGAAGATCAAATAAGGTAATGAAAGTTTTATTATTACTTCAGAGAAAATTGTTCCAATAACTGGTAAGTTTTTGTCGCAAGAAAATATCATCTAAACTTTTTTATTTTCCCAAATACTCAATAAATGTATACGAACATTTGTTTTAAATCTATATTATTAAATTTCAGAATCTACGATACAACATACAAAAGTAATTTATATTGACATACCTGTTGCAACATCACAATTTATGCGATTCCTGAACATCCAGAATTACTTTACAATAGATAATTTTTTACGCCTTGGTCCATAATTTCCTTTGACACAAAATACAAAATGTATGTCGTATAGCCGATTCCACATTTCCGTAATATAGCCAAACGGTAATGTTACTAGTTGTATTTAACAATAATTGATTTGGTTTACGTTTAAAAACATGTAGAGTTGCAAAATAAATTTATGTAAAAATTATTGATAATAATAATAGAATTTGGAATGTATCCAAAACACATACTTTGACATTTTTTTATAAATGTATATGCAAAATATTATTTTGCATATTTAAGGGCACTTTTTTTCTAGTAAATACCTATAAGAGACTAGTCGAAATACCTTTACCTTCCAAGAAGGTTCATTCGATATCTATTTACACTTCACTCTATTGTTGATTAGTAATGCCTTAACGTAATCCCGGACTACTTTTCCACAAGTACACATCTTAAATTGCAACTTTCTAACTTATAGAAATATAGAAACCATATAACAGCTTTTACTGATTGTGTTTGTTAGAATATATTTGCCACCCAAGTGACAATTCAATTTTATTCGACTTTGAACAGTTTCCGGGGTATATTCTACTGATTTGAAATTTTTATTTAATTTTGTGAAAAAAGTATCCGTTTTAAAAATGCGCAAACAAGCAGCCGCGAGAAGTGTTTCGTCAAAAAATGCTGTCAAATTAATAGAGACTTGAAAATTATTGACGTCTCTCATAGTTTTTGCACAGTTTGTGATGAAAGGGTAAGTTTTTTATTGCTACTTGATGTTAAAATGATAGTAGTAGAGTTTTGAAATTTAAAATATCCTTTTTATGGCGTTTTTAATTTAATACACAAGAAGTTTTCAAATTAAAAATTAATTAATTTTTGTAATTAAATTTTGGTATAGATAACATACGATGCAAAGTTTCAAATAAAGCAACATCTAGGAACAACTCTGCGTATACAAAAAAAGCTAGTCATTTGGAAGACATGGTGCAGCAGTTGTTAACATCAAATATCAACAATTCCATACAGGAGAAAAAGACAAAAGCTTTGTGGTTTATTTGTAGATTGCGATAATTTACTTTATAAACTAGACTATCTCTTATTTCAAAATTTTCTTAAACAACACTGCACTTTTAAGCAATCTGTCATTGTTCCTAGTTCTTCAATATCAATAAAAAATATATGTCGATTAGTTATCACGACGCAATAGATAAAATAAAGAAGCACATTGGCCGTGGGTTGGTATGGTTTTTAGTAGATGAAACAACTGATCTTAAAGGTCTGTATATAGCTAACCTTGTGTTGGGCACGTTAAATAAAAATAAACCCGCAAGAGGTTATTTGGTCAGTGTAAAGGCTCTAGAAAAACCAATAATGTAACGATAGCTAGATTTATTAATTAATTGTTAAGTAAGTTTTGATTTGCCAAATCAAATACCAGTGGATTCAATATTGTTAATCGTTACAAATGCTGCACAGTGTATGATAAAAGCATCACAAAGTTTAAGTTTTTCCCTTGATTTAATTCCTCCTACTTGTCTAGCTTTCTAAAACTGTGAAATTCTAATATAATTCAGTTAATAGTTTGGTTTCGAACGTTAAATTTTTTTATTAAAGCACATCTTAGAGTGCAAGCACCTTTACCACCAAAGCCGATCTTAACAAGATAGGGGGCATCTGGTTAAAATGAGTAATTTTCTTGCAACGAATTACACTAAAACGAAAGATGTCGTATTTCAGTTTGATTCTCAAAGTTCAGCTGTAGTTGAAAATTGTATTAAGTATTTTGGAGATTCAACAGTTAAACAGCTTACAATAAATCTAATTTTGTTTGCATCGCAACTGCCATTGAAAAATTAAAGAGGCGAGAACTTTCACTACATAAAAGTTTAAGCATTATTAAAAGCTTGAAAAGCCCAATTGCTGAAGGTAGTGGTAAATTTTAAAAAGTTAAAATATGTGCATTTACGTACGCATTGTGAATTCGAATGCACATTTTAAAGCTACAAACATTTAACTAAGAGATCGGAGGTAATGTTGAACTATCGACAAGTTAGAAAAATATTTAGGAAGTTCCAGTGAGGCTGCCACTATAGCTCACTGGTCAAGATCCTTGTTTCTCTGTCGTAGTATTAAGTGCATGTTAGTGGTCACAATAAGCCGTTGAGGCTGCAGTGCCACTAAGTGCGCTCAAAAAAAAAGTTCCAATATAGAAACGTATAATAAAAATTTGGGTTAGTCATGTTTTCGTGTTTACAAAATATTCTTATCCTTGTATAATATACATGTAACAAAGGTGTCGATATTGTAAAATAATAATAAAAAATAATTATTTAAAATACGTATTTTATTTTGCATATTTTACTGTTTTATAGTGCATATTTGCATGCATGTTTTATTCTTTTTGCGCATATATTCGAAGATAATAATAATAGTTACATATGTGAAAAGTCAGATAGAACAAGAATGCCTAGTTCCTTTTTCTAACAAATTGAATAAAATAACAAGATGGGACTTGATAACATATTATTTAAACGTTCATATAGCAAACGCATATCACTGATGTTTCTTTTATGTGTCTACAGATAACATAGATCTAAGCTTATAGTAGTTTCCAAGTCAAAGTTTAGACCCATTTTATATTACAAAAATCTTAACACTTTATTTTGTACATTTTCTAATTTTTTATTGATACTTTATATTGAGGCGACCATCCACTAGAATTAAGTTCGAGAACAGATCTTATTAGGAAATAATATAGAGTTTTTAAACAGTTGATGCTTTGAAAGTTATACATATTTCTTTTTAAGAGGCCTAAAAGTTTTAAACATTTGTTAACAAAATTTACATGTTCTTTAAAAGTAAGTTTAAAATCAAGATCCCAAATGCTTTTTCACTGCGGTCGTATATTACTTGGTGAGTATGTACTTAATTGTAAGTGTAAGTTTGCATATCTACAATGTTTTTGCAGCTTTCCAATTCAAGCCATTTATTTGGAGAAATTCAACGGTTTGGATTACACCATTGGAAAGTTATTTAATGGACAACTGAAATATTGTCTACATGTCAAGAAGATCCATCGCTGTCGCCTGCGTCCACATCTGAGTGAATTTTGTCTTTTAAATGGAACATATTATTAAACATAGTTTGTCTGAAGACTAGCCAAATCATATTATAAAAGATTTAACTTTCACACTCACTATACATGAGGCAAATGTACTTTACTACAAATAAACTATTTATTTTCCCCTCTTTGTGATCTTATTTTCCTTTGCAAAATTAAAATTAATCGTCTTCAGACTAAGAACAAGTATGTTATTATTTGAGTTTTATGAAAATCTCTATAAATCTCAAAAACTGCTAGTCAAAATGATCAAAAGTACATAATACTCATATTTATAATCACTTAATTCCAAACGAAAACAATAAATTTTTAGACAATATCGCAAAAGAAATAAATTTAAGTCTGTCTTTAATAAATTTCAATTGTATTAAAATTATTATTTAGAACAGGTTTGAAGTCCAAATTTTCAGTTGCAACATTCTCTATATATTTTTTCGATAATACAAGGTCCGACAGAATAACCTCTCCTTTTCGAAACAGCAACATAAATTCTGTTCAGTATTCAATACTTGCGTGACACCTAAAAATTAAGTATTGCTTGCCAAATCGTTCAGCGATTGAGTCTTCGGCCTGAGCTGAAAGACTTTCCCTATAGAAAGAAACCTCAAGAGGACAGGTCAGGTAGTGAGGTGAAGCGGCTGAAAACATTCGCCAACAAAAACATTTCCTTAAAAAATTATGGCTGTGTGCGGCAGCGCCATCATGTTGAAACCAAAATGGTGTAACCAAACTGCGTAACATAGCAACACCATAAGTAGATGACACCGCGCGTCCCGCTTCCTTAAAAAAATACGGCACTACACGCTAACTGTAGAGAGACCGCTCATGGAGTTGTCGAGAATTTTATGAGTCAAAATACCAAAAATTTTGCTTACTGACGCAGTCCAATAAATAAAAATAGGGCCTTGTCGCTACTGAGCACAACAGTATCAGCTAGAACATTTGCAGCCTGCCGGGCATATCAGCCACATTATTTAAGTTCCTGGATCTCCATCAGTCTGGGTGGATGAAACATAAGATCTAAGTCTAGAATACTCCACACACTCAAGTCAGCTATTCCCAAGGCGAGAGCATGCTTAGCAGCGGACCGTTGGGCGATGAGACAACAGTCTGCCTCACTGGCGGGTATCCGAACTCTACGAGATCTACCGGGTAATTTCCGTTTCATGCTAAACCAGTCTATCAGAAAGTGTGTACCTACAACATTATAGTTTTCTTATTTGAAACTTTTCAGTGACAAGCTATTCTGAAATGCCTACGAAATAGCCTCTGCGCCGCAATCACAGAATCACTGTTTTAAAATTAGTCTCAAACGCAACCATTCGGTGGTTCAGTACTTCTACCCGCCATGATAAGCTCTAAAATGGCATGCTTTGTACTACTGAATACATGGCTACTGAATACATAGCGCGCGATATTCAATTCAAAAAAGGGAGATTATTTTACCCAGACCGATTAATATTTGAATTAAAATTTTGTCAATTTAATTTTACGACTAGAAAATCTTTGCTCCTCCCCTACTTTCTATTCGGGAGCGATAAGAATGGTAGTGTCGTTTTAAGTTGTTGACCTCCTGCTTTGCTCTGTTCTTACAAGATTATTTTTTTTAGTTTATTTGCAGATTAACAATCAGAACTATTTTACATAATAAACATATAGTAAGGTCCTATGAGCTAATGAGATGACGGTAGTGACGTGAGGGGAGTCCATCCATCGATGTTATCCCGTTAGTTTCTTCTTAGATCAATGGGCCACGTTTTTTGTAGTCGTCTAGGAGGTGGATCATGTTGCAGGCTGGATGCCAGGACATTGGGATGAACTTGAAGTCGCAGGAAATGGTTGTTGCTTCTTTTAGTACGTTCTTCTACTACTGTTGGCATTTCCAGGTCGGTATGCAGGGTGTCGTTGCTAACATACCAAGGAGCATTGGCTAACATTCTCAGTGTTTTGGATTGTATGCGTTGGATTATGTTTACGTTTGACTTGCAGGAGCATCCCCACAGCTCGATGCCATAGATCCAGATAGGTTTAATTATTATTTTATAAAGTAGAATCTTATTTTCTAAAGATAGACACGATTTCCTACCAAGTGACCAGTACATTTTTTTAAGTCGTAGATCAACTTCCTTTCGTTTCTTTAATATATGCAGTTTCCACGTGAGTCTTTTGTCTAAATGAAGGCCCAGGTAGCGGGCTTCATTTGCTTGAGGAATTGCTATATTATTTAGATGCACGGCGGGCATTCCAAGCGATTTAGGTAAAATTTACCTGGGTGCATTTGGCTTGTTCACTTGGATTCTCCATTTGTTTAGCCAGGTTTGTAAGAGGGACAGATGATGTTGCAAGTTTAAGGAGGCTGTTTGAGGATTGGTATGATGAGAGAGAAGGACTGTATCGTCAGCGAAGGTGCTTATAGTTGTAGCTACTGTTGTAGGTATGTCTGCCGTGTACAATGTCCAAGAACGCTGTCTTGTGGTACTCCGGAGTTGATTGAATGAATGGCAGAATATTCTTGGCCATACTTTATCTGGAAGTGTCGATTTGATAAATAGGATTTTATAAGTAAATAATATTCACTTGGAAGGTGTAATTTGAGTTTATATAAGAGCCCTTATGCCATACTTTATCGAACGCCTGTTGTATATCAATAAATACTGTTGGACAGTAAGATTTAGAGTCCAGTGCTGTGTTAATCATATTTACGACGCGATGACATTGCTGAATGGTAGAGTGATACTTTCTGAACCCAAACTGGTGGTCCGGGATGCAGTTTTCCAATATATCTGTTTCATGTATTCTCCTGACTAAAAGTTTTCTAACAGTTTAGAAACTTGGGGCAGTAAGCTTTATTGGACGGTAAGATGTAATTTCCTCAACAGGTTTACCTGGTTTTGGTATGAGAATTATCTGTGCGAATTTAAGTGGTAACGGCCAATAATGGAGACGTAAGATAGAATTGAAAAGGTTCCTTAGAAACACCAGACCGACTCTAGGTAGTTCAGCAAGCACTTTACCGGATATTAGTTCGTACCCTGGTGCTTTTTTATGGTTAAGATGTTGAATTTCTTTATCCAGCTCTGCACAGGTGAATCTCTTGATAGGTAGCGACAGTTGCAATGGTATGTCCACGAAGCTGTTTACTGTATCATCAGGATCATCTGAGTAGGGCGTAAAAACATTAGCAAAATGTCGTGCAAATAAGTCTGCCTTTTCCTGATCTGTTCTAGCCTACTCGTTATTTGTTTTTCTTAGTGGGGGGGTTTGTTTTTTGTGGCCGTTTGTTTGCTTTGGCGATTTTCCAAATGCTATTATCTGTTCTTGATAATGTAGTTAGATAATGGTTAAAAGTTTCCTGCCTTATCTTGTGTAGTTGGTTCTTTAAGGTATTTGCTAATCTATTATACACTGTTTTATCAGCTGGATGTTGTGTTCTATGCCATCTAGCTCTCACTCTTCGCTTCTGTCGAACTAATTCAAGTATGTCATTAGGAATATTTATATCTCTTTGAACGCTGTTTGTGATCGTAGGTGTGGATTTCCATGCTGCATTTTGCAGAGTAGTGATAAAGTGATCAGTAGCTTGCTCTAATTCCTGGGGAGTTTTTAAACTAATATTTGTTTGTAGGGTTTCTTGAAGAATGGCTCTGTATGAGTCCCAATCTGTTTTATTGTTATAAAGTGATGGTCTTGGTGATTTTTTAATTATCGTTGTACTGATTGTAGCGATAACTGGTGTATGATCTGAAGATAAGTCAAGATTGCTGATAATATCCGTATAGTTAGAAGAAATTCCATTTGTGACAAAAAAGTCTAGCAAATCAGGTGGGTGTTTTATTATGGTCTGTGGGCCAGTATGTTGGCTCCCCAGTTGATAGTTATCCATAGTTTTCTTCTTGTAGGAGGTTATATAGAGCCCTACCCCTAGTGGTAATTAGCCGAGATCCCCAGTAGGTGTGCTTACAGTTGAAGTCTCCACCGCATATGGATGTATTGCCAAGTGATTGAAAAAACGGCTTGAGGTCCTCCTTGGTAATATTATGTCTTGGTGGACAATAGACAGCAGATATGATAATTGGGTTTGGTAATTTACAAACTTGTATTACTGTTGCTTGTAGGCATAGATCCTCATATTTTTGTAGTTCATAATGAACTATTGAGCTCTTTATGAGTAGCGCTGTTCCTCCGTGGGCGGTACCATCCGGATGTTCCGTATGATAGCATGTATAGTGCGGAACTCTTAGATAAGATCTGTCCGTAAAATGTGTTTCTGATATAAGAAATATATCTATATTATGAAGTTTTGAAAATAATTCGATTTCTTGAATTTTTGATTGGATGCCATTCGCATTCCATAAACATCTTCGTAAGGACTTAGACATTAACGACAAGTTTATTTATGACAGTAGACAACATGTTTATTACCATGTTGTTTTGTTGCATTAGCTGGGTGAACATCATTTTGAATTCTTCTAAGAGCTTTTGTAAGATTGTGTCTTGACTGTTGGCTTGTACAGTGTCACCTTGTACTACTTGGCTGTATGTTGAGGGTGTGAACTTTGAGTGTTGTCTATTGTTGCTGGGTGGTGAGTGGTTTGAATTGATAAACCTGTTTTGAGTCTGTGTGTCTGGTTTCAGTCTGTTTTGTAATTCTTTGTGTACTGTACAGCCTCTATAGTTGGAGGGATGATCACAGCCACATACAGCACATTTAGCCGGCAAATCTTTTGATTTATTGCATGTCTTAGTGTCATGCGGTCCTCCATATTTAACGCAAGCGTAGGGACGGTTACAGTAGGCTTTGGTATGGTTATATTGTTGACACCTCGTACACTGGACAATTGATGTATTTTTACGTGGCGGCTCCACTTTTATAACGTGATTATTTAAAGAATTTAAGGTTGTAAATGTCTTTATTGTTTTCAGCAGGTTCCAAATCTACAAAAAACATTGGTAGGGATAATTTTGTAATTCTGTGTTTGATGTTTGTTACAGCTCTTACTTTGAAACCTTTCTCTTCCAGTGATTCTGCTATTTCGGTAGAGGGTACAGTAGGATGAAGGTTACGAATGACAACTCTATAAGCTTTATTTTCTCTCATCTGATATGTGTGGTAAATTATACCTGTTTCCTTCATGAATGTTACTAACTTACGGTATGTGTCTGGAGTATTTGCACTTAGCTTAACTATTTTATTAGCCATTGCTTTTGTTTTATATTGTTCTATTTCAGTAACAGCTGTTAGAGCATTTATCATTTTATTATAATCTGTAACTCCATGTACAAATATCGGAGGTGGTCTGGGTATCTTATTTTGTTGGACAACCGGTGTGACTTCAGTAATATCCTCATTAAGGCTATTAAGGGCAGAATATCTATTATTTTGTGTGACATGTACCGCTTTATTTTGTGTGACATGTACTGCTTTATTTTGTGCTGATTGTTTTGTTAGTCTTTTCCTTTTTCTGTTTTGTACACATTGCCATTCTTTATTGGGCATTGTATTCAATTCCACTTCACTATCACTATCGGATGTATTTATTCTGTTTGATAAATTATTTGTCGGTATGTTATGTAGTTGCATTGATGTAAAAGTATGATTAGTTTGTGTATTCATTTGAAATTGTAAATTTTGGTACTGCACATTTGGCACATATGTCAAGTTGTTATGTAAATAAGGAGTATTGATAATAGGAAATTGGGGATTTACCTGTCTATCCATCGGAGCGAAGCTATTATGTGATTGAGATGCTAGCTGCCGTGTTAATTGCGTTGACGGAATATATAAATTATTATTGCTGTTGCATGCCATTTTAGTAGCATGTGGGTTGATTTCATATAACTATTTTACGAAATGTGAGTTTATAATTATTATACTTCACACAGATTAAACCAGCGTATTGTTGACCTAAGGTCAGCGATAACCGCGTTACACACTTTCACTGTTATCGCTCAGCACACGTCTTTACGGTATGAAAGACAAACGCGGACTATTCTTAGAAGATGAAAATCTTTTTTAACATTTGTTACCGTGTTGTGGTAGAATACAATAAGGGTCCAAACTACAAGCCAAACTCTTTCAATACCCCTTTCATCAAAATATTTGCTCTATCGTAGTGAAATTATTAAATGTTACCTCCTAAAACAATTTTGTGTAATTCTTGCAAAGAATTAAGATACGATTTACATATTCTGCACTAAGAAAATTTAATAATAACTTCTAATTATTCATTTTCGTTATAAATTTTGACTACAAACTTCTGAGCTCGACGCAAACAACAAAAAATTTAAATATCTCGTTAAAGCAGCTAACACCAGCGCTATTCCCAACCCCATATCGCAGTTGTATCTTCTCTAATCTAAATCGTTTCTCGATCCCAAAAGATAATCGCAATTAGTTTGGAATAAATAGACTCGTCAGTGGCCTTCTTAGGGCTAGGGATTTCAATATGCTGCCATTTTATAAACTGCCGTCTCGTTCAGAGCCATGACTCATCTGGTGTGACCAAACTTAAAAATTGTCTCCACGCTGTGTAGCTACAACTGTTGGCATACCTCCGTGCTTCTGCTGTACAGGCCTTTGCCATCTTCAATTCTTTCTAGACTGACTGGATGCAAATTCCGCGAATTATACTGCTCACCATCGCCAGTATTAGAGAAATTATGATAAAAGAGGTCGTAACTTTCATATTTTGTCCGTGTAATAATACGTGAACTCTAAAGGGAAGTGATGCCATATCCTGCAATAAATTTCATCCGGATGTCTGAATGAAGGCTTTGAACTGTTCTTCCTTTCTGTTAAGTCATACGATACCATTTTGACTTCTGTTGCTGTAGCTTGCAAGTGATTTGTTTTACATTTGCATAGTTGTGCACGATGAACTGTTTTTCTAATTATGGATAGTGTTATCTGGACGATTTGTGCAATACTCTGTCTGTAAAGTGCGTTTCGCATACTAACTTGATGTGTATTGAATTATGGCGAAGAAATACTTCTACTCCATTTTTGTTGTAGAAGACCATTGGATTCCATTCATCAATGTTGATAAATTTACTGGGTTGTGCTAATAAGTATGTTTAACAGCATGCTGTTTATTGGTTAGGTGATTAAATATAGACTTAAATTCTTTTAAAAATTTGCTTGAAGTATGGTCATCTTCAATTATTTGGTTTTTTTATTCATCTTTTTGTTATAAGGGCATTTTGTTGTTTGGCTGTTGTTGGATATTTAAGTTATTGCTTGTATTGTTAGGCTTAAAAAACTGGTAGAAGTTTTAGTTGGCGAAGTGTGCACCATTACATAAGAGTGTCCTCTGTTCTTTACAAATGGTGGTATTGTGTGCTCCGCCTAATTTCACACAAACATGTGGATTGTTTATATTGTTCTTGAAAGTTCAATGCTTTATCTTAAAGATATCCTGCTTCATAAATATCTTTGTTGTTTTCTGAAGATTTTAGTTCCAACAGAGAATAAATTTAGAGGTTCTTTCGTTATTCTATATTTGCTTCTAAGTTTCAAACAAGCTCGCTCTTCTCTTAGGTGATACATGTAATGACTTATATACATTTCTTTTAAGATTGTTACCTATTTTCTATAGGTGTCAGGAGTATTATAATTTATATTAATAGCATTTTTTGCTAGGCATTTGGTAGTGTACTATTCTAGCTTTACCAATTCGCCCAGATCTTTAAAAATATGATCGTAATTTGTTGTCTCACAGCCATATTTTGATGGGGATTTTATATTTTATTCTCTGAGTGAATTTATTGCGTGTTTTTCTTTTTTATTTAAACAAAGCTCTGAATCTGTTGCTTAAGTAGACTTTTTCCGTGTATTTACATTTTTTTGGTACCTAATAGCTCCTGTCAAGGATTTTAACCTTTCACATTTTGAGTTAGGCCATTTTCTTCATCAGTGGTAAGTGATATCGCAATACAATAGTACTGCTGTTGTGGTAAATAATAATAATAAATATTGCCTGCTGTTGGTTGATTAAAGATTGGGTGCAGAAATATTTGTATTACGTGGTGAGGCATTCTAGATATCATTATTTGCAGAAAACAATAATGAAGTGCAATTGATACCAGGCTCATTAGAAACTTGTATTGCATTCATTAATTGTTACTTATAATTAACATATCATTTTGTTGCTGTTTTATTACTGCACCGATATCAATATATTTACAGCGACCACTTTCATATAATAATGGAAATATTTGCTTCTTAATAAATCAAGTTAATGTGCCCTAACGTGCACTATACGCTCTAGACGCTCAATTGAAGTACACTGTATCGTTATAAAAATAAAACGACGTAAAATTGTTGACATGATAGATATCCCGGCTGAACGAGTACATAATATCTTGCATGAAAAATTGTACATGAATAAACTATGTACAAAATGAGCACCGCGACTTGAAACTATCGACCAAAAACGCATTGTGTTACAATACTCTTACGACGATTCGTTACAGTAGATAAGACATGGATCTATTACTATACACTGAAAATAAACCAGCTGTCAAAACAGCAAGTAACAAAAGATAAAAGCGCGCCAAAGAAGACTATAGTTTTTCAGGATATTCATGAGATCGTTCTAATCAACCTGGAGAAAAAAACAATAGCAAGGCCATTTTAAAGAACGATCCAATTAAAAAGGCGCACGAAACGTGCTTTTCTACCAAGACAATCGTCGTCACATACAGCTACCGTTGCAATGACAAATGTGTTAAGTTTAGAATTAATTTCTCATCCCTCATATTCTCCAAATTTAGCTCTGTTTCGAAATGTAAAAAACTTTTTATCCAATCAGGCAGTTTTCAAAATGAGAAACTCATTAGACTAAATGTGTAACCATCAATAAAGTTGAATTGATTTTTTCTAAAAATGTTGTTCAACGTATAATCTTACCACAGTTATCAAACTACCCTCATTACACATAAGTGAAAAATTTATCAATAATTACTTTCTCCTTGGTAATTGATTACAAAAATAATATGTTGACACAATAATCGATTTCCATGTAATGAAAAAACAACAGCTGCTATTTAAGTCAAAACAAAATGCAGCGTAATTTTCCATAAAACTCCCCGGCTCGCAAATATTATTTAGGCAATTATTAACGCTTAGCCTGAAATATTAGCTACTCCTCTATTACTCCTTTATTCGAATAACCGCAAAGCTGCGGCTTTCCTTTGTAATCGCACATTTGGTATCTGCGCAGTTCTCGTGAATACCTGAAAGTGATTTAGCAAAATCGTAAACACCGGGCGCACGTTTTATGCGAATTAATTAATTTAAAACAGAAGTTGGCCCGCATATTTGCAAATTTTTGCAGAGGCCGGCTCATTTTGTTAATATAAAGCCATTGTTCGGCGCAAAGAACAAAACCGGAGTGTGTTAAAGTACTGTTTAAATTACGACCAGCTTGTACGGGCGGCAGATAAATTGTGTGCAGAAAACAAATAAATCAATACACGCCATCAGTTTGTTCTAATTAATTAATTATATGTAATCGCTAGAACCCACGCTTAGTTTTTTCTGTTTACGCTACGCGTTTGTTTTGCGCGTTACCTGGGAGTTAGTTTGCTTTCGCAGCAAAACTAACGCCGTGTTTAATTTTTTATTACTTTTACTACTTCTAAATTGCTTGTGGTGGTTTTGTGCCTAATAAAATAACACTTAGATCAACAATCCATTATCATCTACATATAATAAATATATATTCCATCAATTTTCCGCCAAATCGAATAAAAATTTTATTGATCAAAAAGAAACAAAAAAAATAATATTAATTTTAAAAATGTATTTTATAAATATTTGATCAAATTTGGTATTTTTCTATTATACCACGCTTTGTTCTATAATTTTTTCTTTCTTAATGTATTCAAATTACCTGCCACAAACAAAGTATGTCATTAATGGGCATAAATAATACTCAAATGGTAAAAGATTAGGGCTACAGGATAGAATGCCTTTCAATTAGTCGGTTACGTAGTTTTGGATATTATCCAAAGAACCAAAATGGTGTCCTTTCAAATGTTTTTTAGCCGAATGAATAAAAGGAAGTCTCAGAGATTGAAATCTGGGAAATAGGAAGATTTAGAAACCACAAAAAAATGGTATTCTCTGTCGTGAGGTGGGTCATTGTTGTAGAGCAGGCTCCAAGTGCGTGCAATGTCTGATCTCACACGTGCTACGCTCTTAATTGTTCTTTTAGATATTTCTTGACAAAAAGACAGAATAACAGTGTACCCTGGCGGAACAAATTTTTGTGGGAGATTTTCTAACTGCCAAAAAAACTAATGAGCAGCTATTTGTTTTAGATTGACTCATTCTAGCTTTTTGGAAACGGGGAGAGTTTGTATTGTGATACTCTCGATTTTGGAGTTTTGTTTCGATTTATTATTTATCAGCTATGGTCACTAAAGACTTTCGGCTTATTCTCAAAGAAGTACAAAATGCCAAGATCCGCAACCGTGGAGTTCTTCTTAGCATACACTTTTCTCATATTCAAATCCTATGCTAAAGTCTGAAGAAGGTTAACCAGCTTACATTTAACACCCTACTGATTATTCTCAATGTCTTTCGAAGATTTGATATCACAAAATTCCTGACTTTTTCATACAGTCATTTATTTTTGAGGTTGAAGGTCCCCATTTCTTCTCGACCCTTTAAAAAGGCCTTATGCGGTCTGAACACTTGCGAATGTTTTCCAGAAGCTTCTTATAACTTTTATAAGTCACAACAGCAGATTAGACTAGTTTAAACTTGCAACGTTATTCTAACTGCTGTGTGAAGAGGGTGGGCAGCGTTATTGGTTTGGTCAGTGTTGGCAGTCTCATTATTTTTCTGCCAAACCTTATATATCTGAAAGCTTTATTGATATTTACATATCAATAATAATTAAAATAATATTAAATTGACGTAGTTTTGCTATGCGTTTTTTGTCCTCTTACTTATAGCAACTGCTTGCCACAAGTTTCGAAATGTGATATAAAATATCTTCTCTCGTGCAGTATATTTTCGAACACTTTTCCATTATCTCAGGCACATTAGAGATAATAAAAATAGAAATGTTTAATGTTCCTCTAGCACAATTCAAATTTCCACTGTCATTTTTTACAAAATTGTAGAAGCACCAGGCATCTAAAGTTACTTTGTCTATGTGAGCTGGTACCATTTGCAACCTTTGCCAAATATTCTAAATTTCTGCATCAATATTTCAAAAGCATTTTTATCAATCTTTCAACATGAGGTAATTGATAATTACATTTTTTTCATGGTCATTCACTTGAATGCTTGGACTTGGTTGCATTAAATATTGACGATTCTCTATAATAACGTGACGTTGAAATTTCCTTTCTTGTTGAATATCTACCAAGAAAAGCTTCAAAAATAAATAAATACATTATATGTTGTATTCACGTTTTGTCCAATAAAAAAAACTCACAAGTCCTAATGTTAAGCCTTTAAATAAATGTAATCAAGAACAAAGAGGAATTTTCAACAAGAGCTAAAAGACCTATCAATCATTAAGTTAAAGCAACTACTTAACAATATGTGCTGTAGCATACACTGTTCATGATTCTGCAAAAAACTTTTTTACTCGAGAAATTGTTCTGTTCTATTGTTAGTAGCTAAATAAGAAAAAAACCTCAACGCTATTGCTGGGTATACATATTGTACAAGGTGTTAAGTATGCTGACAATCATTCTCATAATCAATACATCAAAACTCCTGAAGTACTACCTAATTGTGTTAATTGTGACAGAGACCATGGCAAAAATTGTCGGAGATGCAGTCACCATATTGAATTAATAATTAATCTCTTTTTTCCCGATATATTGTGGATGTTGTCTAAACATCAAAACTCGCCTAGAGGAGTAGCAACAATAATCAAAAAGCAAAATATATACTATCGCATCTTTAACTTTCTACCAACTAATATAGAAGACGTTATCACAAAATATTAGATAATCAACCTTACGTAATAAGTTTTAATAAAGAACCAAATAAATAATTAACCCTAATAACCTCAAATAGGAAAAGTTAGCATCCAAAAATGCCTTTCTAATAATACCATCCATATATTACACTTATTGCCCATATAGGTATGACCGCAAGTCAGATATTCAGGATATTCTACTCCAAAAGAACTTTGCTAGACAAATAAACCAAGAAGCCATAAATCACCTTAAATCTGATCATCTCCCTGTACTTATATCATTCATTACCAGCATACAAATAAAACAACATATTTTTAGGATAATGAACAGTTCAATTATTTGAGATAAATTCCAAACTAACCTAGATCAACACTTACAATTCGCATTAATCTAGAGACAGCGAAAGACATAAACCAAATCGTAACTAAACTTACTTGGATAATAATGGACGATGCACCAAGCATCGCTATGCACCAAACGGACCCAAAACCTCATAATCAATGCTTTATAATCAATCTCATGTATGCGAAGAGTCAAACAAGAAGATAGTAGCACAAAAGAAAAAACCCAGAAGTCAAAAGAACTTTAAGTAGCTTAATACATCGTATTAAAAAAGAGTTTAAACGCACTGAAGATCAACACATACTAAAACCACATAAAGAAATGAGAGCCAAATGTAGAAAGCCATGAAGAGTAACACAGATGCAGAAAAAGCCGCAGACGTAGTGAGCTACAGCTCAACATAAAAGGCACACATAACGATCACATTTAAAAAAAAACTTGCCTATTGAACTATATTACCCTCTCAATTCAGATCCATCATCGGTAAACTACCCAAGCGAAAATCGCCAAGATATATATACTAAATGTAATGTTTGCATAAATAACCTACCTTATATCTCTCTATAACATTTAATACATGTCTTAAAATTGGCTATTTTCTTTAAACCACCCTACCATTAGCAAAATCAGGTAAAAATTAAAAGCTGATCATCAGTTACAGACTTATTAACTTTCTAATTCAAAATATACAAACTATCCAAAAAGACTATCTATTCTCGCTTACTTGCCTATATGTCGCTACTTAACATCCTTGTACCGTTCCATTTTGTTTTCGAAGAACGTTTTCTACCAACCATCAATTACAGAAAGTCGTCGAAGACATAGAAACGGGTTACCAAAATAAACATTAGTCATATTCCTTGATCTAGCTCATACCTTTGATAAGGTTTTAATAAAAGATGTGAAAGTAAACTGCTTAGGTTAAAATAACTATATCGAAGCAATAGTACTCTTCTTCCTGGAAAATTAATCTTGCCACTTCTGAAGCCAAGACCATGAGAGCAGGAGTTCCACAAGGCTATATAACGGGATCAGTACTGTTCAACATTTACACTTCAAAAATATCAGTAACCAACCATTCATCATCAACCTCTGAAAAAAAACAAAGGAAACAGCCAAATTTGACGTAGAATCCAAATCCGTAATCAGAAATTCAAGAAAACAAGCGCAAGTGGACTAAAAATAGCCCCTTTCATTTTAAAAATCCATACACAGTTGAGAAAAACCTTCAGAAATCCTTTATAATACATAAGCACAGATCCCCTAACCTCCGATTCCCTCTGAAAAAAACAAAAGAGGCAGCCAAATTTCACGTAGAATCTGAATCCGCGATCAGAAATTCAAGGAAGCCAGTGCAAGTGGCCTAAAAAATAGTCTCTTTCACATTTATATGCCGGTGGCTACATTTAAGTGGGGGAGAGCTTGCACTTCTTACAAGCATTGCAAAGCGCCTCAACGTACACCGCTCGAAAGCTTTACCATCTCATTTATAGAAGCATACTTTAACAAGGCCGCGAAGCGGCCTTTATGTTATAATCTAATATGTTGTCAAACTAAGGTATTCACTTTAAAATTCTAAACCTACCTACCATCAAGTTCAGTACAAGGACATTTAATGGAGTCCAACTGATAAAGCAATGAATTAAACTTAATCAAAATTATAAGCGACAATAATGTTGTCTCGTAATAAATTTTTAAGAGAAAAGGAAAATGCAATAGCACGAATCCAAGTGTCAACGTGCATGTCATTCGCGAAATTTATTATGATTAGGCAAGCTTATTCGAAGTGCACACTATTTACCGTTTTTATATTTCTTTATTCAGTTGTAGCAATATCCCAGATGACCTCGAGTTGAAGCAATGTGGACACGTTCCAACTGAGTAGAATAAAATGTAGCAGTCGTATAACTCAAAATTTATGAAACGCTTGAAGTGACACTAAATGGATAAAATCAATTTGTATTCAAGTTGGTTACATTTAGGAATGGGTTTTCGACCTTTGGTAATGCATACTTGATTTTGCAGTTCTACTTCGTCTGATAACTTGTAATTGTGTTTGAGTTGGATAGAACGACTTGAAGCGTAGCTTCAGAATACAGCTTACAGTCAGTCTCATAAAAGCTTCTAGTCTATATTTTAAACCGCTGTTTTGAAAACAAATAAATTTCTGAATTTTTGTTCTAATGAGTGTGCTATCACTGCCCAAAATGCGCTGCTTGCACAAATTTATTGATTTTGTGCGGAGTTAAAGCAACAGATATAAATGAATTACCCAATCGATGAAAGTAAGAGTTGAAGCAAGGCTTATAACAATAAAATGGCGCTTAGAAGGCCACAGTACTACATAGCAAAGTTGGATCGTGAATCCGTTGCATATCGAAGGCATCGTAGGGAAAAAATTATATTTGCAGGAGGCGTTATTTTAGAGTTATTCTTTTTTGAAGCCGCCCTAGTCTTACATGGGAGGCGATTACTTCAACGCTCTATTAAATATTCCGTTAAGTTATCTGTTCAGGGTTGTTTCAGTGAATACGGATTTAGAATATTACACTTTTTTAAAAAGACGGGAAATCCAGAAAACATGGTAAATATGTTTGCTCAAAAATCCAATCGGGCTGATAATGAAACGTGCCTGTTACAATGAGAGAACGACCTTGAACATTGTAGCTGAATGTGCACGATCTAGAAGGATAAAAATGTAATTAATATATTTGACTTTATTGGCCATTACAATCTCCCAACGCCAATTTAATCGAAAGCGTCTGGTCCTATATCAGGCACAAGATAAGAGATAAACGCATATTAGCTATAAAAAATATCCTAACGCAATCGGAAAATCCCGAATCAAATTTACCTTTTGCTCTTTAAAGCTGTTAAAATAACCTAGCAACAACACATCTAACCAAAACTGACAAATTATAATAAACAAATAATATTATTTCAAGTGTTCTATGCAATTCGATTAATTATTAATTATTTTATTTTCAAAATCTTGATATCAATAATTTTAAGCAATAGTGGACAAATTTATATCATACTCTCTGTATGTTTCTTATATTATCTTTGTCAGAAACGATTTAAGACTGTTCAGTCGCCTAATTTTTTTTAATAAACATGACCTTGAAAGTATTTCTATATAAAATCACTAAGTGGCCGGGCTGTGCTTAGCAACACACTGTTCGGCTTATTGGCGCATTAAGTTGTAATTTGGCGAGTGAGAAAGTTTATATTAAGCTAAAGAAATCTACTGAAACATGTAATATGATACAGTAGACATATGGTGACGAGATATTGACGAAAAGCCCTGCGTTTAAATAGCACGAGGTTTTGCGAGAACAGAAATTCAGTACAAGACTATTTCAGAGTCATGCACCCGTCAACATTACATATCATTGCAAATGTGGAACGTGTAAGTTACTACAAGGAAACCGCCATGTTACTGTGTGAATGATGCGAGAAGAGTAATTTATGTCATCAAATTTCACACAACAATTTACGGAAAAAGAAATTTAATGCGAAAGTAGTCCCTCACACACTGACAAAGAAACATAAAGAAACCAGACGAACAATTACTGCACTGCTGAAAATATCAAACCCACATTTGTGTTAAACATTATGGTTCACCAGCTTCCAAAAAAGTGAAGCGACAACCTTCGAAAACAACGACTAACCAGAGGTTTGCCTGAAAGGCAAATGATAAAGCAGGACTTTATATTGACGTGCTGAAATGTTTGCGGCGACCCCGTTCCGATTTGTAGGCATGCAGGCAGTGATTCTTATTGCGCGACAATGTAGGGCTCCATACTGCTATATCAGTTCACCCAGTATATTTCATCTACAGAGGCCAGGATCAGGAAGACGTATAACCGATAAAGGTGTTTTATATTATGCAGGAAGAAAAGGAAATAAATAAACCAGTAATAAGTTTTACTCACTGTTGTGACAACTAAACTCTAATAGAAGAAAAATCAACATAATCCAAATATATGCACCAACGGTAGACAACGAAGATTGAAAATTCTATGAACAATTACAATCAGTCTTAAAATCTACTAAAAACATGACGTAACCTTAATAGTGGGCGATTTCAATGTTAAAGTAGGCAAAATAAAAACTGAAGGATGTACTGGAGAACATGGGTTAGGAAAGAGAAATAATTGAGGAGAACGACTGATAGAATGTTGTCAAAGCGAAGAATTAGAAATAATGAATACGATTTTAAGTTACCAAATAGAAAATTGTACACATGGAGGTCGCCCAGGGACAACAAAGAAAGAACTGTAACAAATCAAATAGATTATATAATCATCAGAAACATATTTAAAATGCCATTACGTTAACAAAAACATATCCCGAAGCTGACATCGGATCAGATGGCAATCCTCTGGTAGCAACATTAAATATTAAATTGATGAAGTTAAAATTCAGTTGTAAAAGGCAAATAATAAATGTAAAGGCACAAAAGGAGGAAAGTACATACGATAGCGCAAAAGAAAAAGTTAATCGTAATCCCAGACCTGCTGAACAGCAAAACAAGAATACTGACAACGTAAATAAAAAATGAGAAACACAAAGGCTGCTTTATTGAAAGTTAGTAAAAAAAACTTAATTCCAGCTAAAGTTAAGAAAAAAGCTTGGATGACAGAACAAATTTAAGACTTCGCGGAGACAAGGCGGAACAACGAAGCTAAAAATAAACAAAAATATAAAGGGGCTAATCGAGTAATTAAAATAAAAATTAAAGAAGCACAAGAAATATGGTTGATCGAAAAGTGCAGATACATTCAAGAATATGAGCAAAATATGATAGTTTCAATATGCACAGAAAGATTAACGAATTAGCAGGTATTCAAGGAGCAAAACAATTAAATATATTAAAAAACGAGGATGAAAGAATAATTATATAAAATCATATAAAATAAAAATTACAGACACGAAAAAATGCTGTTTAAGGGCAACAGATCTGAGCTAATAGAAAACGAAACGATACAGAGAGAACCGGAAATATTAAGAATATTAAGATAGAATATGCTATTAGAAATGCCAAAACAGAAAAAGCATTAGAGCCAGATGGAATTCTAATAGAACTGTTAAAACTTATAAAAGATGATACAATTAGATTAATGGTAGATCTTTTTAATTCAATTTATAGAACAAGTGCTATCCCATAAGAAAGACTGACGTCAACTTTTATACCAATGCCAAAAAAAATAATGCAAAGAACTGTATAGATCATAGCACTATAGCACTGATGAGTCATACATTGAAAGTCTTTTTTAAAGTCATTCATAAGAGAATATATAAGAAACTTAAAGAAGACATCGACGATACACAAATGGGATTTAGGAAGGGATTAGAACTGAGATGGGCCTTGTATGGAATAAATGAATTAATGCAGCGATATTTAGACATAAACTAAGACCTTTATGCATACATTGAGAAATCGTTCGCTAAAATCGGACGTGAGAAACTATATGAAACAGCCAGTGGAAATTGAAATAACAGAAAAAATAAGATATACCGAGGTGTCCATCAGGAATACATACTTCCTCCGATTTTCTTCTAAACATACAGTAAAGCAGTATATCAGGCCGCTTTAGAGGAAGAACATGTGGGAATAACTATAAATAGTAAAATTATAAACAATGTGCGATATGCCGACGATACGTTAATAATATCAGATAAATTGGAAGACTTGCAGTGATTCGTTGAAAACATAAACATACACAGTAACAACTACGGCCTGAAACTAAACCTTAACAAAGCAAAGCTAGCGATTATGCCAAAGAAACTATAGATTAATAACAATTTGACAATTTCTAATACACGAATTGAAAAGGTCAACTGCTACAAATATCTAGAGTGTGGATTGCAAAAACTAGCGATCAAATTCCCTCCCACGGGTCGCAAACCTCGCTATAGGTATCACTGTTTTAGATATCCAAGGATTAATATCCGACAAGACTGCAAAAAAATTTTATTCGAAAGATCAATACATGGCATTAACATATGAAAATGATTTCGGGCATATGGCCACCGCGGCTGTTCTTGACGAAGCGCATTCTGGACGTCCAATTTTGAGCCACTTTTTCGAGCATTGCTGGCCGTATGTCACGAATAACACGAACAATGTTGGCCTCCAAGACGTCAATTGTTGCTGGTTTATCAGCATAAACCAGTGACTTCGCGTGGCCCCACAGGAAATAATCGAGAGGTGTGAAATCGTACGACCTTGGAGGCCAATTGACAGGTCCATTTCTCGAAATCAACTTATCGCCAAATTTTGATTTCAATAAGTCGATGGTTGCGGTCGCCGTATGATACACAGCGCCATCCTGTTGAAACCACATCTCGCCCGGATCAATGTCATCCATATTTTTAAACAAAAAATCATTGATCATGGTGCGGTAACGATCTCATTGACCGTAACGCGAGTTCCGGCTTCATTTTTGAAGAAATAAGGTCCGATGATGCCACCAGCGTGTAAACCGCACCAAACGGTGCATTTTTCTCGATGTAATGGAGTCTGTAGGGTCTGCTGTGGATTGGTTTCACTCCATATGTGGCAATTTTGTTTATTAACAAACCCGTTAAGCCAAAAATGAGCCTCATCGCTGAACACAATTTTGCGATAAAACATCGGATCAGTTTCCAACTGCTCTAGAGCCCAATCGGCGAAAGAACGACGCATATGATGGTCTCATGGCTTTAATTCCAGCACCAGCTGGATCTTATACGGGTGTAAGACAAGATCTTTGCGCAAAATTTTCCACGTAGTGGAATGCATGTGGTATGAAATCTATCCACATTTCGACGGATAGTTTGCTCAGCTGGACGATTATGTGCGCCATAAAAATCACGAAGTCGTCTATAAGTTGCGCGAATCGATGACAGATTTTCAAAGTAAATCTGGATAATTTGGTAGCGTTGTTCAAGCGTCAATCTATTCATGATGATTTACCAGAGTATACTGATCAGAAATGTCGAAAAGTGAGTTTGACAGTTAACCCTTTCGTAAGTTTTATCGGGCTTAAAAAACACCTTTTATTTGGTGTGTTCGCAATACTTTCTATGTACAAAAATCTGGTGTGAACATCACACAACTTTCCTTATCCTATTATTTGGGTAATTCTGACAAAAATTCTGGTCTTCAATTTTTTCTCGAGTTCCTATTTTACCAACTTTTACTTTAAATTCATGTTTATCTCGAGATAAGAAATCATTTTTATTCTCATGAATTTGTTGTATCTTCAACCGTTTAGATTCGCGGCCGCTTTGCGAACGATTTTGCGACCTGGGGACAAAACGGCTAAGCCGATTTTTACCAAAAGTTTCGCACTGCGTCCCCTGCCTACAAGTAACTTGCATACCAAATTTCAAGTCTCTAGCTCTTACGGTTCTCGAGATATCCTGTTTACTGACAGACCGACAGACACACGCACACACGAACCAATGGCCCAAACCAACTTTTTTGGTGTCCTGAGGCTATAATTCGTCCAGAAATGTGAAAAACTGGGTAGGTCAAATTTCCGCCGATTACATTACTTTCCTTATTATAGGATAAGGAAAGTAAAAATGGGATAACTGCGGCATCGGCTTGATAATTGTCCAGGATAAAATAACAAGCTCTATTATATTCTATTATCTCTTTAAAATGTATTTCTAATTTAAGATTACGTCAGTCATTGTTATCAAAATGTGTAAGTGGGTCCACTCCCTTGGTAGTACGAATATCAAATCTTGTACAACACGTCCCACAATTGAATTGACTGGTAAAATCTATTTCTTTAAAGTCCTTTAATTCTTATTTAGTGATCTCAGTTTACCTTCTTTAAATGCCCAATGAGTTTCCATCGGGCACAACTATGAACAATTTGACAGTTCTGCTGATTTTGGTACCCCGCTCATTTGATTTTGTTTACACTTCTTTAGTGAATATTTAGAATAATAACATAAAGCAAAATGCAATAATACCACGACGGCTTTAACATAATTTATAAAAGCAAAAAAACGTTCCGAAGGCGTACATGACGGACTAGTTAATATATGAATAAAACATTTAATTTTTAAACCTACAAAAATAGATCGTCCGCCATTTCAAATAATGTGTTACTACAAAGAATCATTGGGTTTTAAAGAGCTATATTTTTCAAAGTATTACAAATATGATACTAAATGACATATGAAGGGGAAGGGAAAGGAAAAACGCAAAATTTGAAAAGTGGACCCACGAACTTCGTTTAAAACGTTTATGTAGCAGTACGGGCCCAGGTTGCAAAACGGCGACAATTCAGTAAAAAGCGAAGAGATAACATTTAATACAACTAAAAATTTGTACCATCACAATATTCGGATATGGGATGCGAAAAATCTTTATGCTGTTGTGAACCTGCCAAAACTTAATGTCTGCAAAATAAAAGGGCACAGACTTTTTTTCTCCCGTGAAAGACTGTAACAGGTAGAGAATTTGAACAACTTTATATTCCAATAAGAATGGACACCACCGTGAAGTGCGTGATTATAAATGAGGAACCCTTTTACCGCTGGATTTGGGGATGTGGTAGAGGAAAGTTGATATTATTCCACTGGTTTTCCAGGTCTGCCGATCTGACTTACGAGCTTAATTTTGTTCAATAATTGATAGAAAGAAGCAATTTCAGCAACTGCTAGTCGGCCGTTATTTCCGAGAAGATGGTGAACAATGCGAATATTCTCCTCAGTCACGCTTCTCGTTCCTCGCCCTCCTAAAATTTATTTATGTTACGCATACACTTGAATCTAAAGTATGTCATTTTCAAATTGTACCTTAAGTCTCAATATTTCAGGTGATTTTACGCTCTCTGTCATGAGAAACTTAATAATAATTCACTAAAAAGCCGTAATACAAGGTACATTATGGAAAAACTCCTTTTAGGCTCAGAAGCCGTGCCTTTGCTTTACCTAACGCCGCGTGATAAAATAGATTTTAGTTGATATTTGATTCACCCTCATAGTATGTATATTATTACATGCTATTTATATAATAAAAATTAAATTAATGCATAATAACCCGTCCTTTCTACGATATTTATATATTCTATTTATTTATCGTATGGTTATTAGACATATTAAAAACTTGAAATATATAACATTAATAGAATATAGGATATAATACATGTATATACCACACAATATAGGATATAAAATAATATAAAACATACCTTAAGATATTACAGACGAACATTCAATCTATTTATGTAATCTGTCGACTCTAGGGTCGCTATCAGGAAGTCTTCGGGCCTACCAATATAGATCGTATGGGATATTCCTCTGTTATGTGTCTAATGGTTTGGGGTGTAAAGCACATACTGACAGTCAGATAATCTTAGTCTCTTGACTATAAGACACATTTAACATTTCTAAGATAATTTTTATTTTAATATAAACATGTTACAATGATACCATAATCATAATCAACTTCAAGTAGTGCTGCCCATTTGCTTGACAGACAATCGATCTCAATGTTAAAAAAATGCTGATTCTTTGAGCTTTTCTGCGTTTTGACATCGATTATCTATCCATCTATATTGCTATAAACTTTTCCCAGCTAGAGGTTGACAAGGTAGCTCGTGGGAACCTTGGTAGTGAAGTACTGTGGATAACAGAGCCTATCTTTTGTTGGCAATGGATTTAACCGCACAGCATTTAATATGGGAGTGGGTCATGACAACAGACAAATCCTTTGCCCTTTGGCTTGAACTCCCATAGGCTATCTCGCACTACCGCTCCTTGAGTCAGTATGACGATGGCAGAGCAAGAAGTACCTGCGTCCGGGAAGTAGATTATTATCAAATTTCTTACAACGGCAGGCGTAAAACTAATCGAAATTTTGAGAAAACTTAAAGGGCAATTTAGGAGAAACATCTTTAAGAAGATCCAAAACTATTTTTAGAAAGACAAGAAGTAGTTGAAAGTCAAGGTCGTCTAAGAACTAGCAAAATAGGAGAATATCCATACTGTTCGCTTCCTTCCAGAGAGTAGCCGCTAATTAACGTTATACCCCGCTATAAGACAACATACGGTCCTAAACAGCTGCCCAAATTAAGGATTTGTTTTGGACTACAACAAAACACTACTTAGATAGTCCAAACTTATCAACGTCTTACAATAATTTGTTTGGGCTACTAGAGAAGCACTTGCCCGTGTGGGGTTGCTAGTCCCCCATCGGGCGCCTCCTCAGATGGCGGATAGGGGAATGCCTCCCAGATATGGGTGGTACCTGGGAAATGAAATACCAGGGGCGGACCAAAACTAGCATGGCATAGGAAGCAGCTGTGTCATTAATGAGTCAAGGCTGCAGAAGAATGACTTCGGTAACAGGCTTGTCATCATGTACTTACAGGTGGCTATCAAATTATGATACACCCGGCTGTAACACTGCGATGAGGAAAGCAACGGGAAACTACCTCATTATATTCCCTAGAAAAATCAGGATGGCAAAGAAATATAGATGGGCCAGACTGATCGCCAACGTCCAATGAGGATACGGCACAAGCAGAAGAAGAAGCACTTGGAAGACAAAGACTTGACGGCGAGATTATAATACTTTCGAAGCTTTTGAAGCCTTCGGGTGCGACTTGCTGATATCCCAACCGTTTTGTAAGAAAATGTTTCCAAGAGATTATTTAGAAAATAGCTTTGTTTATTCTTATTCTTATAGCCCTTCAGTAATTGAAAAAAAATAATTTCAGTTTATATTTGATTCCCAATCAAAATCTGTGCACTTTTGCCACGACACTGGCAAGTGTTGTAAGCAGCTGCAATAATTGTGAACACCCAACTGAAGTTCGTTGTTGAAAAAGAATACCTTAACATGCACTGTCTTTTTCAATGTGTTAGACAGAGTGTACTTGCTCGGCGCAACATCTAGCGAATATCGGACGTGAGGCAACACGGTCTACCAAAGCGTCTGTAGAATAGTAACGGCTTGCTGGTAGTGCCCCCACAAGGGGACAAAAAATACATTAGTACAATTATCTGGTTATTCCGATAGGCAACTGAATTTATTTTGGAATAAAAAAAAAGGCAGTGGTTCCTTGAGTAGAGGACTTCCAATATACTGCCATTCCAAAGACTGGAATTTCTTTTGTGGAGTCTTGTGCCAGGACTATGATTCGTCTGCTATGACCAAACATTCAAGGATCATCTCTGGACCCATGTAATACAATTGCAGTAACTGCTGGCATACCTTCACAAGCTTCTGATTTTGTTGGACGGTGAGGGTTTCAGGAACCCATTGCACACAGGCCTCCCACGACCCCACTCGTAACACTGCGCGAATAATTTACTCGCCTTTAGTGCGTTATAATGATGCCATTTCGTAGAATTACTTGACACACGACACGAAGGAGTTTTGAAAAGAAATGCGAATGTTTTTTTGAACAAACGCCTTAAATAAATTCAGTCAAAGTTATAGAATGGAAAAATCGTTGCATCCTAATGTTAAATTATTACTAAAATATAGCCCACAATAATAAATTGGCTCAATATACCACAAATATTAGGCACATTTCTTGTTTATTTATAGTAATATAAAAATAATTCCAGAAAACATACTTTTGGAATATTAAGCTTCCAAAAACTTTGTACTTATTCAAATGTAGAGCCATTACGAGTTTTTTTCTAAAAATAGTCAATAATTGTTTTTTAATGTTCAATTTAAAGGCAACATTAATGTGATATATGCCGAAGAACTTCCTATGTGAAATATAATTTGTACATGATGCGCTTTAAAATATAATTAATTAACTCAACTGATACTTTAACAGCTCAATAGATTTTAAGAACCCGGATTCGCCGGCGCGGCGGTGCAGAAAACAGGCCCACCCTCGGATCACCTGTATATTCCTGAAGGGGCACAAACACAACAAGGTAAGAGAACAGCAGAACCAGCAGCAGCACTAACAACAGCCCGTTAAGTCTCCATAGCAACGATTTCCTGCGGCCAACAACGAAACCTTACGTCATCTCCAAAGTTTATACTTGTATGTATTTAATTTTCTGTGCCGCTTTTGTTTTCTGTTTTATACGGAGACCGAACCGTTGCTAGCGTTTTTACCATCCTCCCGTAATGGAAACAGTCGTTCTACTTATATATCTACAAAGAAACTCCGCATTTTTACCGGAAGACGGGCGCTCTCAGCGATCCAGAAACGATAATATCTGCCTCTACAGATAATTGGTGAGATCCCACGCCACTCAATCCGCTCCTGCAAGTATGCGAGGGTAAAATAACGACTCCGGATGAGAGCCGACGCTACCTTCCAGTTTTCCTAACAGTTCGCCTTCTATTTGCTCGCACTTTTTTGATTCGATCAGGCAAGTGTCAGGGAATAAGCATATTACGTTTTTCAGGCTGGGTGTTTTGCATGTAGTTTTGCCGTTTCGCGAAATGTCTGGAAGGTAACCGGATTCGCTGGCTAATACACAAGAAATGTTTGATGTGCCTCACTACGGATGCATTAACATTTGTTTGTACAAATATTGCCGGGGCTAAAATACACTTTCAGGATGTTAAAAATATTTTATGTTATGTAAAATCTTATTACATGTAATGATGGAGTTGTTGGCATAAACGGATGTTGTATAAACTGTATGTCTCATTAAATAGTTTATTTATTACTAATATTTTTATTATGTCCGATTCATGACAAGGTTTCCACAACATTTTAAAAGCTTCATGTGATTATTCATTTACGAGTTCACTCCAGCAAAAGATCCAGGTGCAACAACAAATCATCAACGAACTAACTTCATAAATCAGGCTTCTCAGAGATGAATTAAGCAATAAAAATGGCCCCAATCCTTAAAATAGCACAGTGAAATGCCAACGGTCTTCTAAACTATAAAAGTTGAAGTTGGAGCATTTCTCACACATAATGAAGTAATCCTGCTCGTTTCTAAAAGCCATTTCTGCAGTAGCTCCTACTTCAAAATTTATAATTACCAGCTATACCTTACAAATCATCCAGACCGAAACAGAAGAGCTAGAGGCGGCACTGCTATACTAATCAAGCAACATATTAAACATCACGTTCTACCCGTATTCCAACAGAATTTTCTATAGGCAACCAGTATGAGATAGAAGACTGGCAAGGACCACTAGTTATATCTGCTATACACTGTCCCCCAAATTACGCTACAAATAAACAAGGTTTTACGCAATACTTTGCATCCTTAAGTAATCGATTCTTAGCAGGGGAGATTATAATGTCAAGCACACATTATGGGGCTCCGTATTTCTCCACCCGGCAGAGGTAAAGTGATATACCTAGTAGTACAAAAGCTCAATCTAGGCCACCCATCAACTTATGAAATCACGTACTGGCCTGCTAGATTTCCTTCTAACCAAAGGTTTAGCTGCAGGATACCTTAAGATAGTATCATGTCTGGATCTAACGTTAGATCACACCCTCGTTATCGTAACAATGAGCACTTCAGTTATAGAACAGAAAATGACACCAAAATTTATTTAACAGTCAGGCTGATTGGAAGTACTACAAAAATATTATCCACAACCAGCTAGACATGTAAATTTCTCTTCTGATGAACTAAAATCAACAGTCTACAATTACACCAGAATCACCCAAGAAGCAACCCTGGAAGTAACACCTGTAGTATCTCACCTAAACAACTCCAAGCGCATTGCCCTATTGTTATTAAGAAGAAAATTGCAGAATAAAGAAGACTGAAAAAATCTGGTAAAACTCCAGGACTCAATGAGAAAAAAGTAAATATAATTAAGCTTCATCAGAATTGGAAACATTCATAAAAGTCGCAAAACATAAAAGCTTTTAAGAATCCCTTACAAATCTAAGCTTAACAAAAGACACCAATTGTTCTCTTTGAAAAGCGACAAAAAGAATACAATCAAAATTAACCAATCCCCCCCCCAAGGAAAACAAATGGTTTATGGGAGTAATCTGACCTACAGAAAGCCGATCTGTATACTCTCTCAAACATCTTCCAATCTATTCAATCTCTAATAAGCGTTGATGAGGAAATGGAATACAGGATTTCCTAAATATTCCACACCAACTCGCTCTGCTTATATTCGCAGTTAGAGAAGTCAAAGAACTGATCAAATACCACCTACACCCAAAAAAGCCCCACGCTATCATTTAATCACAAGGGAATTAATCATGTAATTACCGCATAAAGGCTTAGTGATGCTGAAAATGTTATATAATGCTCTGAGGCTGTTACTTCCCAGTACAGTAAAAACCTCTCAACGAAATTGATTCCTATAGGTCAATTTGTCTATTGCTCGTCTTAAGTAATCTACTGAAAAAATATTGGCCAGAAGACTAACCCCGATCCTGGAAGAACACAACATTACCCTTGACTATCAGTTCGGCTTTCGTGCTAACCATTCTACCATTCACCAGGAGTCGTAAACACAATTGACCAGAACTTCGAAGAAAAAAATACTGTACAGCCGCCTTTCTAGATGACAATCGGGCCTTCGGCAGAGTTTACCACACAGGCCTACTGTACAAACTCAAGATTTCTTACCACACTCTTTCTATACTATTCTCAAATCATATCTAGAGGAACGATACTTCCAGGTAAAATTTAGACAAGACCAAACAGAGCTACACCAAATCAACTCAGGCGTGCCACAGGGCTGTGCACTTAGCCCCATCTTGTATCTCCTTTTCACAGCAGATATGCCAACCAATCCACGCCCACTTCTGCTGATTTTGCCGGTGACAAGGTAATTCTGGTGAAACATAGGGATCCAGTTGTTGTCGTAAATCTCGTACAACAGAGCCTGGACGAAGGAATACAATAGATCAAAAAATAGCGTGTTAAACTAAATTAAGCAAACTCCTTTCACATAACATTTACAAAAGCAAAGGAACTGACAGAGGCTAAATACCTGGGCCTCTACCTCGAGCTAGAAGTCCCATATCTGGAAAAAGTGGAAATGTCGTAAACACTACTGGCTTCTTGGTAGAAAATCCAAACTATCGTTAACCAACCAGCTCCTCATATGCAACAGTCTTCAAACCCATCTGGACCTACGGCACACAGCTGTGGAGTACAGTATCCAACTCCAACATTCAAATGTTAGAAAGATTTCAGTGTAAAGTACTACGTGCTATGTATGGTACGCCATAATAATAAAAAAAATTACGAGGTACACACTACTGAACAGGTATGTCATAATCGCATGGAATGATTTCATAGTTTTAAGGATGATAATTAATGCCGATCACTATGTTAGTTTGACGAAGATAAGTCTTTCTTATTTTTTATTCTCATGTAAGCAAAAGTTGAAACAGCTGAAATAATTCGCCGACTACAAAAATTTGTACAACATAAAATACTGTTTATCTTAGATCTATCGATTAAAAGATAGCGAAGAAGCTATTGAAAATGACAGATAACTCTGAATGCATATAATGTATATGCAGTACACAATTAATGTAAATTTTGCGTGATCATTTAGGAGTGATTCCTCGTTTGGCTTTTAAAAGGTTTCCTAAATTGAACGAACAGTTTCCTGCTTGTGTAACTTCATAAAATATCAACATCAACTAGCCAGCAAGATTTTGTGATTTAACACCGCACGACTTCTTGTGCCACGTCCTAGCCTACTGCGATGACTTTCAAACTGAACTAAATGAGGATAGCTAGAAGTGGCAAAATCTGGTAGCGTCTGATCCAGAATGGACGGATACTAAGTGTGTTTAACTCAGAATGGGCGGCTTCCAAATGAACAGATTTTTGTGTTAGGAAGTAAGACCCTAATACACGTAAAAAAGAAAGAGAAAGAGGAAGATGTAGCAGAATAAATAGTCATAAAAATATGAAACATCCCGGCTAGAAATGGGGGAAGGATTAGTTCTGCGTAGAGTTCTCATCAACTATTTTGAAATCTTAACTAAGAACAGATACAGGAGCAAAAGTAGAAAAAATATAAGTTTGAGGAGAAACGAAGAAGTAAAATAAGGATCTTAAGAACAAGGACACGGAACGTGCAAGAGTTAGTAGCCAAAATAAAAAAATTAATAATAGAAAAATGAGTCTTGATATAGTCATACTAACAGAAATCAAGAATGCTATAAGAGGCCAGAAAACATTTAGTCGAAACTTCGTCGTGAGGGACGATTACAAACAATATCATTATGTTCCATAGAAGCTGTGGAGTCACCCATATCGTTGTTAAACTAAAACTTTTTGTATTACTTGTTTTACTAGATTGTAAATGTATATCATGTTCTCTAATTCATCTAAATCTTGGTTTACCGCTCTCAAGGGGCAAAAAACAGACCGCGATAAGGTGAAAGAGCGAGTGACGTCAGAAAATGCCAAAATATTACCTGCAACGACCCGATTGACGTCAGCAGCTAGCCCTATTACGTTATCTACTTTCCCGGTGACATCAACAACGGCCCCCTAACACCACCCCTGACATACTCGTACGAGTATAAAAGAGAAAACGCACGAGACAGTCACTTAATCTTTAGAAAGATTTTCTTTTGAAGATGTCCGCTGCAGTTGTGGACGAAACGTCAAGTGTTTCTGAACTCCGATCACGCCCTTATAACCAGAGAACCTACCACACGACGCACATAACCGGCCGTGAAAGCCTTCGCATCTATTTATATTGTAACAGAAATAACATATCACAAATAAATTTATTCAGGAACTTTCCAGAATAATTGATCCTCGACCACGCCATTGATACCGGCGCCTTGAGTTCAAATCCCAAAACCTTTTGATTCGTTCTAGAAGCACATGCTTGAATATAAAGTAAAACAAAGTGGCATTCGCAGCAGTCGAATAGGAAAAGTCATATGGCGAATAACTGTTATAATAAATAATAAAAAAATAATAAATTAGTGTTATAATTTGTAATTATTGTGTAGCCATGCGGTACCTGCAAATAAAGTTCAGTTTTGAATTAAATCGTCGTACAATTCACATTTCATTTATCGTAAAGGCTGTACAATGAGTGACAAAAATGGGCGAGATTTGTTAAAAGAGAAACAAATGGAACAGAATTCAAAAAGCGTTCCAAAGAAGGTTTTGAACTACAGGATGTTGTGATCAAATGAATTCAAAAACTGGACCATTTTTTCTCGCGTAGCAATCATTCACAATTGCCGCCATCGATTTCAATACATTCATGTCCAAACTATGCAGCTGCAAGAGATTTCTAACTCACGAAGTTACTCTCAAAGAGGTAGGTTCAATTAATCAGTCGATGACTCGGCATTGTGGAGCGTAAACTACGAATTTCGTAAGTTGGTGAGGTGCTACAAAGGCATTTCAAAAATCTAAAGGACAAGATGACACTCAAAAAAGATTTTGTACCAATCAGTTGTTTTATACCATAAAAAATTAATCAATAGAGAACAAATCAAACGAAATTAATTAGCTTAGTTAAACGCCTCTACGAAGGAACGACATTCCTAACAACTAAAGGGTCTGACGATTGGAAAAATAACCATATAATAAACGATTATGACAACAACTCTAAACACATAGTGCATTTAAAAATTTATAAGTAAAGAATAAGTCTTACAAGAAGTGAATTGTAAAATAGCAGAACAGTACAAAGAAGAAGCGTTGTATTGGCAAAATGTTCCTTTAAAAGTTGTCAAAGTTGAAGTGTTTTTAGTTCCCCGTGTCATATCAATTCATGGCGATAATAAAATATTAGGCTCTATAATAAAAAGTAATTTCTTGACTGCGTAGAATTGATTTTAGAATTCGATCCTTTTATGAACGACTATGTAGCCAAACATGTAAACAAAGGAAGAGGTGTTCCCTCATACTTATTAAGTATACTGTCAATGATTTCATGATAGTGCTAGCGCACCAAATTAAGATAAACATTGTCCAAGAGATTGTAAATGGCAATTATTCCATAATTGTGAACTCAACGCCAGATGTGTTGCACACAACACAACCAGCTTTTGTGGTATGTTTGTGCTACCTACGAGAACTCCTGTTAAAGGATTTTTGCCATTTATTCTTAACTGTGGCCATAAAAATGAAGAGATGGCAAATGATGTAATGTCGACCGTAGATTTTTATCCAAATAACTGTAGAGGATAGAACTATCACAGTGTCAGCAACATGCCTAGATGGTACAAATGTCTTCAGACTAAAAAATAAAATTAAATCTTCTGGTCACATCCACTCTTTAAAACCAGTGAGTTCTGTAGATGCGAAGAGGCATTACAATAACAAATTTATATTTTTTTAGTTCTTACAGTCTCACATTAAAAACGTCTCCTTATCTTTAAAAACTTTGTCTACAACTCGACGAAGTGCCCATGCGGATAGTAGTCAAGCATTACAGAAATGGCACCAAAAAATTCTTGATACTTTGACAAAATATTACCCATGACAATGACCAGAATAAGGATGCACAGCTTACTGTGCAGCAAATGTGATATTAGAAAATATAAGAGTCTTGATATGTTTCTAGAACAATGTTCTTGTAAAATCTCGAGAAGTAAATGAAAGACTTCAAGGAAATAGCACAGAAACAACAAACGTCGTTATTCTATACAGTACTTTAGAAGCTTCTGTAAACACTCTTCGAAACGAAGATGAGCGTTTAAAACTAGAGAATAAGCCACAATTGATATATGTAACTAGCGTCTAAAAAACAGACGTTACAAAAAAAAAGAAAGCCAAAAGTTTCTTTCGGTGAAGATAAAGAAGGAAATTGCGAACTTTCTGGACGACAGCCTTTTCTTGTCGGAACATATTACGCTTCAACTAATTCTCTGAAGCTCCACTTAGTACGAAAAAGAACAACCTGTTCAAAAATACAAAAAAATTTACGTTTGTATGGAAAATCACTCAAATAGAAAATGACACAAAAGGGGTATAGGAACAGTATGCTTCTGATTCAGATAAAACATTTCCTAAGAAATGTGTGGATTTGAAAGCATCTTTAAGAATTAATAAAATTTCTGGCAAATAAGATAAGAATACCAAATCAAAAACCCAAAGACTATCGAAGTCGTGAGATATAGAATTTACTTTTCTCAATAATTCTAAGTACGGCAGTTGCCAAAAGCAGGAGAACTAACCTTTTTAGCTTTTAAGAGAGTGAAAAACTTTGCGATCAACGTTAAAATAAGAAAAGTGACGGCCCTTGAACCTTTATTTATTGAGAGTGAGTTTCTACAGAGTCTACCTTTTGATGACATAGTTCAACGTTTGGCTAATTCTAAATCCACGACAAGACATATTTAAATTTTTAACAGTTGGTATTTATTTGCAATCTGCTACATTAGCAATAAGCAAATCATATTACTATAATGGAAATACATAGCAGTGTAAATTACATGGGAGGTAACGCCCTTGACGTTCCTCAAATGAAATTACTTTCAACAATTGATAACTAATAATAAGTAAGTAGTAGGGATATTATATCTGTCTAAAAACGATTAGGAAGATCTGACGACTTGAAACGTTTGAGTCTGCGCACTTGTTCACTTTCATCAATTAGTTCTGTCACTAGTGGGTTAGGATGAGATTCTAGTCGCAAGAGGTATTTTTCACTAAACTTGGTAATTTCTTCTTTCACTGACTTCATTTTTAGGTCTTTCCGTATTTCCGTGTTGGGTATGTAGTAGGGGGCGTTAGTGATGGTGCGTAAGGTCTTCGACTGAAAGCGTTCCAGAATTTCGATATTGGAATGTGAGGCGGTACCCCACAACTGGATACCGTAGCTCCAAATTGGTTTCAGTATACTTTTGTAGATTAATAATTTATTACTCAGAGAGAGTTTGGAGTTGCGACCTAAGAGCCAGTAGTAACTCTTGAGTTTAAGATTCAGGTGTTTTCTCTTAGTCCATATATGAGTTTTCCAGGTCAGGCCTTTGTCTAAACGCATCCCAAGGTATTTCACACTGTCGGTACGGGGTAGAACTCGGCCGTCCATTATCACATCGAGGACGATTCCTCTACGTTTAGTGAACGTGATTTGTAGTGACTTTTGAGAGTTGATTTTGAATCGCCATTTTTGGAACCAGTCGGTTACTGCGTCTAAGTTTTGGTGTAGATTACTAGCGGCTGTAATAGGGTCGGTGTGAGAGGAAAGAAGCGCTGTATCATCAGCGTAGGTTGCGATCAAATTGTTAGCATTCGTAGGGAGGTCTGCAGTGTATAGAACGTGTAAGACCGGACCTAGGACACTACCTTGCGGAACGCCTGATGTGATGGGATGGAGATTTGATACTGCTTCTCCGAATTTCACTTGGAAATTTCTATCTTCGAGGTATGATTTTATGATTTGGTAGTAAGTGTAGGGTAACATCAGCTTTAGCTTAAAGAGTAGTCCTTCATGCCAGACCTTATCGAAGGCCTGGCTGATGTCAAGAAAGACGGCCGCACAATAGTTCTTGCTTTCGAATGCTTGGTTAATGTGTTCAACTACCCTGTGTACCTGTTGTATTGTGGAGTGGTGACTCCTAAAACCAAACTGGTGATCAGGTATTAGGTTTTCGTCGTCCAGGGTGGGGGTGAGCTTGTTCAGAAATAATTTTTCAAAAAGATTTGAGAATAGCGGTAACAGACTAATAGGTCTGTATGAATTGGGCTCGTTGATGGGCTTTCCAGGTTTGGGGATAAGTATTATTTGAGCAATTTTCCATTGTAACGGAAAGTATCCTGTACGCAGAATACTGTTGAAGATAAGCGTGAGTATACAGATAGCTTATGTGACCAGTGATTAAGTCGTATCCAGGAGACTTTTTGCAATTAGTCTTTCTATCAATCATTGTTTGAACTGCAGCACTAGTGAAAGGTTTGATGGGAAACGTAAGTTGATTTGGGGCCTGCAGTAAGTTGTCCACTTCTGCGTCTGTGTGGGGATGTATTTAAATGAAAGTTTTTATATAAAAGGGAAATTTGTTTTTATTTTTCCCCATTGACGTATGAATGAATGTAAATATTATTTTATATTACAAAAAAAAATAAAAAAAGTAAATACATGTTACTCTTACGTATAAACAATCAACGTTTTTGTAATTTTTTTATAAAATCCTCAAAAATTTGAGGGAAAACGGATAAAAAATCGTCAGCCTAGGAAGGCAAAAATCTTAATCAGGCCCTGATTACAAATACTATCAAATACACCAAAAATTCAAAAACAAAACCTCAACCGCAAAGAAAATAAACTGCTCCTGTCTTCACGCACTTACAATCTGTCCACAAGACGTCACAAAAACTGACTAACAGTAACTGAACCTATACACAATCAGTTGAACATATAATTCTCTCTTAACTCCTTAGGGAATTTATACCTTAAACCTTACACATTGTACAAGTATTTTTCCTGGTAGGTTCAAAGAGGGCGGGCTTCTTTATTCTGTTCGGTTGTAAAAATTTAAAAATTTGTATAAGCATCAGTTTTTTACATGTTTATCAAAATCATCTCGTAAACACTTTTTAAATTTTTTTATTATTATTGCATGGACACTAGTATGACTAATATTCACTTCTGCGTATATTTTGTTGATTGCAAATAGCTAGCAAATTTAAGGAGACTTCCTTTCGGTCTTGTTGCAAAACCCAGATACGTTACACTTTTGGCCTCGCTCTTCCAGAAAAAAACAAATTTCTTTTACATTTTCGTTCAATAAAAAAATTGCTGTAATACCATCAGATCAAATTTGACGCGGACTGGTCCATTTAAACCGCGCGCGTAAACTGAATCGGTAAAAATTTTTTTCTATGTTGGTACACCCTTCTTTGACATTCGTGTGAAGTTTGAGCGGGATACGTCAGTTAGGGTGTTTAGCAGCCATTTGTTTACGACGCGAAAAGTTTGTCTGGAGATTTTTTTGGAAACAAAATTGAACAACGAATTCGCTTGAAATTTTGTGTTTCCAATTATGCGGAATCATTGAAAATGTTGCAGAAGTGTATTGTGGAGTCTACTCTATTGAGAATGCAAGTATTTGAGTGGCACAAAGCGTTCAGTGAGGGTCGTGAGGTCGTAGAAAACTTGCCTCATGTGAGTCGTCCATCCACCTCTGTTAACGACGGTAACATCGAACAAGTGAAGGAAATTGTGCTCGAAAATCGTCATTTTGGCATTAGAGAGATAGCACAAGCTTTCAACATCTCATCTGGATCGACTCAACACATTTTGGTTGATGTTTTGGGTATGAAGCGCATCGCCGCCAGACTCGTACCGAAAGACCTGCATTTTTTGCAAAAAGAACGTCGAGTGGAGGTCGCAAAAGAGATGCTTGCCAACGTAGCTGATGACCCTACATTCATCAAAAGCATAATTACTGGTAACGAGATGCGGGTTTATGAATATGACATCGAAGCCACCCAACAGTCTAACGAATGGCGCGCCAAAAATTAGCCGAAACCGAAAAAAACACATCAAAGTCGGTAGAAAATCAAGGTAATGCTCAGCATTTTCTTCGATTACCGTGGTGTGGTTCACCATGAATTTGTTCCAGAGGGTCAAACGATCAATAAGGAATACTACTTGGCCGTTTTGAGCCGTCTATGTGAACCAATTCGTCGTCAACGGTCGGATTTGTGGGCAGACAATTAATGGATTTTTCACCAGAATAATGCGCCGTTACATTCCAGCCTGATTGTGACTGAATTTGGCCAAACACGAAACAAAAGTCATCGCTCAGCCATCCTATTCGCCAGATTTGGCTCCCTGTGACTTTTTTTCTGTTTCCGAAACTCAAATATCCGCTCCGGAGAACGTACCATGAGTTGATTGAGGGCCTAAAAATAAATTCAGTGAAGGAACTAAAGGCCATCTCGGCTGCGGCCTGTAAGAAGTTTGATAAGAAAATTGGATTAACCGTTGGCATGCTTGTATTGGCTCAAAAGGAGCCTATTTTGAAGGCGATAATAAATATTTGTATTAAAATACATAATCAGCCCTGGTCAAATTTGATGAGACTAGTTAGTATAGTAACACTAAGAATTTAGCAAACAAATAGTCGTATATCATTCAAAATTAATCGTTTTACGATACTTTAAAACCATGATTGGGACATGTCCAGCTTTTCCAAAAAAGGCGACCATTTGCTTCGAAATGCTTTGAGGATGAACAATTTTTGTTGGGTTTGACTCTTCTTGGAGGGTAAGGAGTGGCGCCAACATCCAGCTACTCAATTGTCAACCCTACCTGCACGTGGTACCCTCTGCTAGAAAAGGAACGGGGCTCTGACGACCCAGCATCGGGGGGTATATCCTGATACCAGTTGTCCCGAGGTAACGGGGCCCTCGTCGTTGGGCTAATCACCCATACGAGGTAACTAGATTCAGAGAACAATCACTAGCCTCGGACATGGACCGATGCATGGAAAGCGACCAAAGCGAGAACAACGGACTAGATTAGGAATATGGAATATAAGGGGGTTAAATGGAAAGGAGGTGGAGCTGATAGAGGAAATGATAAGATATAGGGTCAAAATACTAGGACTATCAGAAGTAAAGAAAAAAGGAAGTAAAGAAATAATGATGGACAAAGGATACAAACTTATATACTCAGGTGTACCATTAGGAGCGAGAGCAAAAGAAGGGGTAGGTTTCCTAATAAGTAATGAACTAACTAACCAAATGGCGGGCTGGGAAGGCATTAACTCACGAATAATCACGCTGGACATAACTTTGAATGAAGAAGTAACACTAATACAAATCTATGCACCTACAGAGGACGCAGATATACTAGAGGAAGAGATGTTCTACACAAGTTTACAACAAACATACGAGAAAGCTAAGGAAAGATCAAGACACGTTATCGTCATGGGGGATTGGAACAGCAGAGTTGGGAACGGCAGAGTTGGGAACGACCCTAGAAGAGGAAATGGAGTATTGGGGAAGTTCTGTGCAGACAGGATAATAAACGACAACGGCAACAGAATGATAGACTTTTGTATCACTAATAGGATGTTAATCGGAAATAGTTGGTTCAACCACAAGGACATACATAATACTTTCACAGCAGACAATCGAAATGCCAGGAGTACAATAGACTACTACACCTACACCCCAGAAACTAAATATGCTATATTAGATGTAAAAGCTATAAGAGGAGCGGAAATAAATTCCGACCACAAATTAGTCACAGTAGATACAAGATTCTATGCGAGAGTACCGAAACCACCAGAAAAGGAGTACCAGAGGATAAAGACGGAAGAACTAAGGACAGAACAGAAAAAAATAAAATACCAGCATAAAATCAACGAATTGTTAAGACAACATGAAAGAGAGGAAGAGCAAAGAGATCAATGGACGATAGACGAAAGATGGGAGAGACTCAAAACCACAATAATAAAAGCAGCCATAGAGGTATGTGGGGAAAAGAGAATTAGCCCAAAACAAAAAGAACAAAATGGTGGAATGAAGAGATAAAACAGAAAGTCAAAGAAAAGAAGAGGGCATGGAAGAAATATCTGCAGACGAAAAGAGAAGAAGACAGGCAAAGCTATATAACATTGAGGAACGAAACAAAGGAAATAGTTAAGGAAGCAAAGAATATAACATGGGAGGACTTTGGAAAGGAAATTGAGGAGAAATTCCGAGATAACACTAATAACAAGAAAGAGTTTTGGACGACAGTTAAACAACTAAGGGGAAAATATGGCAAAACAACATGGTGTATAAAAGATAAAAACGGAGTCATGGTCACAGAAGAAAGCAAAATCCTAGATACATGGAGTGAATATCACAAAGATAAATTTAAGGCAGAAGGAATAGAACCTGAGAGGAGAAACATAAGGCAAGCCCCAGCAGAAATGGAGGGTGAACAAATAATAACCACAGAAGACGCCCCGAGATGGTCAAATACGGAGGTGAAAAATTGGGAGAGTGGATTCAAAGAATATGTCAACAAGCCTGGGATGAAGAAGTCATACCTAAACAATGGGAGGAGAATATAATCGTCCCAATACACAAAAAGGGAAATGCTAATGATTGTGATAACTACCGAGCCATCTGCCTGTCATCATGTATACAGAAGATATTCTCGAGAATAATTGAGACACGGATCAGAAGTTACGTGGGCAATGAATTACAAGAGGAACAAGCGGCATTTAGAAAAAATAGACAAACACAAGATCACATATACACTATAAGAGCTGCGACGGAAAAGAGATTAGAAGAAGGAAAACCATTATACCTGGCATTTTTAGACATAAGTGCAGCCTTCGACAGTATACCAAAGAGGATTATATGGAAGGCCATGGAAGAGACAGGAGTACCCGACAAACTGACCAAAGTCACAAAAGCGTTATACAAAAAAGTAATAGGAACAGTCAGAATAAAGGGGAAGGAGTCGAAGAGCTTCAACATAGAAAAAGGAATCAAACAAGGAGACTCCCTTAGTCCTCTCCTATTCATTATAGTTATGGACCAAATTCTAAAGAAGAGTAAACAGAGATCACTAAATTTAAAATTGGGGCACTGGAGAATGGAAGAAGTAAACCTCCAAAGCCTGGTGTATGCAGACGATATTGTGCTACTGGCGGACACAGCCAGGAAATTACAAGCCGCAGTCAATAAGTGGAACAACAGTATACAAAATGCAGGAATGAAAATCAATGCAAAAAAAAGCAAAATCATGAAAATTAGCAAACAAACAGGCAATGAGGATGAAGACATGAATATTAGATGCGGACAGAACACCCTAGAAGTAGTAAAACAATATGAGTATCTGGGAGTAATATTAAGCAATGATGGGACATTAGAACAGGCAATAAGAAACAGAACATCAAAAGCAGCAAAAGTATATTACCAGATAAACACAACACTGGTAAATAAAAAAGAATTGAGAAAAGAAACAAAGTTACACCTATACAAAACAATATATGTACCAACACTGATATACGGGGCGGAAACTTGGCCCATGCAAGACAAACACAAAAGCAAAATCACTGCCGCAGAAATGAGGTATTTAAGGCGAATAATGGACAGGACCAGAAGAGATAGAGTGAGAAACATAATTACAAGAGAAGAGCTAAGTGTAGATCCGCTGATAGAAACCATACAAAATAGACAACTGCAGTGGTATGGACATGTGGTGCGTATGGACAGCAAGAGGCTCCCAAGGAGGATCATGGAAGCAAGAGGAGATGGGAAGAGAGGAAGGGGCAGACCCAGAATGAAATGGATAGACAGTATTAAAACTGTGGTACAGCAGAGGGGAAGGAACATCGAGGAAGTAAAGAGGATGGCGCTCAACAGAAAGGAGTACCAAAAATGGATCGAGGACCCGACACCGTAAGGTACAAGGGAAAGGACAAAGAAGAAGAAGAAGACTCTTCTTGGAATACCCATGCAGTCAACTGCTGTTTACTTTCGGGCTCATACGCATAAATCCAAGATTCACCACCTGTGCCAATATTATAAACGGCTTCTGAAGCACCGCGATCGTATTTATTGAGTATATTTTCGACCAATAGACACGATCGTTAACTTGTGCGGGATCCACTGTTAAATATTCATGCAATATGGAAGGTATTCTACTCATACTAATACCTAAGGATGCCTGAATTTTACGATAAGTCACATGACGATCTTGCTTTATCAGTTCGCGCACGGCATTGATGTTTGCTGGCGCCACAGCCGATTTTGGACGGCTTTCTTTAAATTCATTCGCCGGCGAACTACAACCAAGATTAAATTGATTGAACCAGCACTATACAGTGGCTTTGTGTGGAGCTTCATCGCCAAAAGTCGAACTGAGTTGATCAACGCACTGTTGTCGTAAAAAATCAACGCACAAAAAATACATTTTTTAGCTGAGAGGAATTTTTCAACTCAACCAAACAAAACGCGTTCCTATAATAAAACGTTATAAGTTCATACGGCATCAAAAATGTCAAACTGAATGGTGTCAACGTTATATCGCACCTAGCGCATGCAGAGTTTTGAGCAGCCCTCGTATTTATTATTCAAGTAAATAAGAATACGGAACAAACCATCCTGCTTTTGTCTTATTAAAGTGTATTAAGTGTAAAACGTTAAAATTGCCTTTTGTCTCATCTTTTAATCTCGCATGAAATTTATTAATAAAACTTCTTTCCATAAATCACAACAATGACACTTTTATAGTTTCTACATGAATATTCATGTAACAACAAGAACAAATATTAATTTAATCAACCTTCAACCAAATTAAAAAAAACTTACCAGAATTTGCAGAATTAGGGTTGGCTTTCTAAGAAAATTGTTTTGTGCGCTTCATATTTCACTTCACCTATTTAGTCTTACAAACAGAATGTACGCGAATGAAATTAAATAGCACAATTGGTTCTACACATCGACCTTAACGGCAAACAAATCGCGGACAACTAAAAATTCGTTTATTCGGTGCATGCCAGATGACCCGGGATAGCATTTGTTTCCGTGTTCAAGGCGTAAAGCGAACACCTGCACCTTTGCAAACTTGATACGTGCAAAACTGACTTGCAGGTGGACACAAAACTGACTTGCAGATGAGCGCAATCGTTTTCGCCAATCGACAAAAATAATTTAATCTCGTTTTTTTTCTTTTTGGGAGATTTCTGTAATATTATTTTGTTGATGTCTAAATTGAATTCTAAAATAAATTAATGATTTTCCTAGTACAATGCTATTATTTAAGAAAGAAAGTGCAATAATATTTTATAAACTTTAAACATGAACCTTGATGCCCTATCAAATGTCGGGTTATTCTTTGATATTTCTGTTATCCATTTGTTTCCTATCTTCCTGTCTCTGGTACATTCTTTCATTTCATTTAACGCTTTGCCTCTGTATCGTCCTATTTCAGTATTTTGTTTTATTCAAGTCATTCTCGGTATTCCTCTTTCCCTTTTTTTTGTTCGTTTAATTCCCCTAACTACCCTTGCAATTCTTTCTGTCGACATTCTAGCGAGTTGTGCGCACCATTTCTGTATTTTTTTACATATTGATTCTTATTGTAAAGTTAATCTTACATCTTCGTTGTTCATGTGATCTAATTGGGTTTTATTTGCTATTCTTCTTATCGCTTTCGTTTCGGTGGTTACAATTTTAATTATTCTGTCATTAGAGTAGATGATTAGTGAGCGTCACTATGATGTTGTATATTACCAGCTTGTTACTCTTTTGTCAGATTTTTAATTTAGTGCCAAATACGCCCTGTCTGTCTTTCTCTAGCTATTTTCAAATAAAATTTACCATCATTCGAAAACGTGACCTCTAACTATTCTGTAGGTGATATTTTCCGAACTATTTTTCTGCTATAGCTAAAATAATATGCTTCATTTACCAATATTTCATTGTACACCAATATTTTACTCTTGTCTATATTAACTTTAATTTGTAAATTATCTACTTCATAAATCCATGCATTTAGAAATTTTTTTGTTTTTTTTTATCGTCTGCAATTAGTATTATGTCATCTGCATAAAAAGGTCTACCTATGTGTTTATAACCTATTATAATCTTTATAGTTTGTTTTCATAGTCTTTTTATAGTCTTCAGGTCATTGTTACTTTTAAAAATTTTGTTCATGACTATTACAAATAGAAATGGGCTCAAACTAGACTATTTCCTTGTGTAATTTTATTTTTTGATGTAGGTCCTTCGATCTGCTTCCGTCCACTTGTATTTTTGCTTTAACATTATTATATATTGAATGGGCGAGATTTAATAGTGTAGTAAGTTTATAAAGGCTAAAATCACCCCTTCTCGTGTTTCTGTCTTCTATATTAGATTTCACATAATATATATGGTTGCTATTCGTGTGTCCGCTCTACCTAAAAGCTTTTTGTTTTTCTTGTATATAATATTATATGGCGTTATTGGTAAGTTTGAAGGAAGAAGTTGTGAAAAAACGCCTCCAAAGGAGGAAGAAAAAAGTGCTCCTTCACCAAGGCAACGCACCGTGTCACAAGTCGATCGCAACAATGGCAAAATTGCACAAATCGCATTTTAAATTGCTGCCCCATCCACCGTATTCTCTGAATCTGGTTCCCAACAATTACTACCTGTTTGCAAACTCAAAAAGGAATGCTCCTGAGAAAAAAAAATTGTCTCCAATAAAAAAGTGATTACTGAAACTGAAGCTTATTTTGAGGCCAAAGATAAATCGTTCTACAAAAAAGGCATCGAAATGTTAGAGAAGCGTTGGAATAAATGTATCACTCTCGAACAAGACCATCTTAATAAATAAAGTTGTTGTTTTATTAGTCATCCTACAAATTTATTGGGTGACGTGTTAAATATATTAATATAGATGAATATATATGTTTTTACCTTTTTGACACCGCCTCCGCCTTTATTAAAAGTTTGATTTTGTCTTTTATTCCAATTTTGTCCCAGAACTTTATACAGAGGGTGGCCAAATTATTAAACTCAAATGATGATTTTTATCAAGTAAATTTATTTTATTCAAACTTTTAAAAAACCTTGACGTCTTTGGTGTGGCGGCCTTTTCGCCCTTGAACCGCCTGTGCATCGTGGCGGTGTGCTCGTGGCGTTGATATCTGCCGCCACGTTTTGCTATCGCACACAAAACGGCATATGGGCTTTTGCTCAGCCGCCGAGTCTGCATACGCCATCGGCGGCACTCTTTGAGACGCAAAGTGCTGTAGAATTAAGATTTCCCGCAGATGGTCCGCCGCTAAGCCACGCGTGAAGCCCAGCACATACTCAAATCGCAAACCGGCCAGTGCGGTCATGTTTATTTTACCCACAAGACTTTCGCATCGCATCCCGGCCAGTGCGGTCGTGTTCCAGGCACGAAGACTTCGCAACACGGTGGCCACCGTGTAACCAACGCCGCCGAAGCCGAAGCCGATTACAGGTGAGCGAGTTGGCAATTACTCATCGGTTGATATCGGTGACCGCCCCCATCCGCTTTCGCGCCGGCCGTTTAAGGGACGATTTGGGCCTCAGCGTTTTACTTTTCAAAACGGGCCGTACTTAGTTCCCCACACCGCACCACGAGGACACGGCTATTTACACGCCTGCCTCTCCAGTCTTAAACCATTTTTCTGAAGCTTTTTTACATTTTGTAAGTTGGCAACACGTGAACAAATTAATAATTTGGAAATGGCAACACCGTATAAGGAGACAATTTTTTCTCGCGTTTGGTGAGTGTGATACGAGATCACAAAAGAGTGTAAATTATTATATTTTTATTAAAAAAAACTGTTTTGTTTCGAGGTGAGTTTGATTGTTTATTTCTAAATTATATTATTATTAATAGTGTAATATAAATGTTTTTTTTATTATTTTGTCTCTTTTTAGACTTTAGTTATCCTAACCGCAAATATAGTAAATTTTAGTCATGGGGAAGTCTGCAGACATTTCTCCTAAGAAAAGGTCAGAGATAAGAACATACCAGTCATTCTCAAAGGAAAATAGCGAAACCAGCAGGCGTTTCGCAGTCTAGTCCGAAATGTAAAGAAAGTGTCAGATGAGAACAAATCATTATCGCCCAAACGTAGTGATAAATGTGGAAGAATATGTCTCAGAACTCTTCGAATTGAGAGAGCAATAAAGCGTATAATCATCGGGTATAGTAGAAATCCCCGAAAAGTTATAAAAGCCTCGTTAGAAGACTCTGGCGTGAGATTACCTGAAGGAACGTTACGGCGAAGGTTAAAAGAACTGAATTTCAATAGTTGTCGACCTCACTAAAAGCCGAAGTTGACCGAGACGATGCGTGCTAAACAAGTGGCATTTGCTAAAATGCATAAAAATTAGAATGTAGAAGACTGGGAGAAGGTAAACCTGTCATTTGAAATCATTTTTTTCAATTATGATAGAAAATTCTTTGCCTTACATGATACTATTGATATTTCAGGTTTGTTTTTCCGAGGAATCGTCTATTTAGACACTTCAGGACAATTCTCAGTTTGTTCGTCGCAGGTCCCATAAAAAATTTGATAAAAACTGTGTAGATGAAGACGTGAAACATCCTCTGTCCATTATGATATGGTACGTAATTAGCTCAAAGGGGAATGGTCGGCTACATTTGGTTGAAGGCGCTATGCGTCAAGACCAGTATCTGCGAGTTTTGGAAACCCGACTGCTTCCACAAATGATGGTTTCCAGATGGCAATTGTATCTTTATTCAGGACTCGACACCATGCCATAAAGCCAAAAAGTTATGAAATTCTTAAAAGCTAAAAAATAACTCTTTTAGACTGGCTTGGCAACTCGCCAGACCCCAACTCTATCGAAAATGTATGGGCGGCCCTAAAAAAAGAAATTTGCAAAGATAAAATAATTACTAACAAAAGGGACTTGATAGAAAAATATTGTAATTGTATTTTAAACTGCATCCGTGTTACTGAATTTATATTGTCTTAAGCTAACAAACCTACAAAGGTAACAATTGATACGATATTGTGAGTTTAATGGTAAACTAAAGCATTAAAAACGCATGAAAGATATAATTTTTCAAATGAGTATAATAATTTGGCTACCCACTGTATTCTTATTCGTAACAGTTTTCTTTAAATTCCTTTACAGTTTCTTTCGTTTGTTGATTCAGTCTATCATAATTTGCTTTTCTCTCTCTTTGTTTTAGTATAGCTTCCTTGTTTTTCTGTGTAACAATACATCTTACCTCTTCAGTCCACTATCGGTATTATATCATATCATAAATCAATTGCATCTTTTCTATGGTTTCTTTGAATATTTTCCAACTGCTTTCTAGTGTAAAAAAATATTAATTACTTACTTACTTAATCTTTATGCCCTTTTTACCGTTAGGTGTAAGGCAGATGGGAGAAGAGTTTGTTATGTTGCTGTATATTTTTCTTTCCATAGTTTTCTGTCATGGGCTACTTGTTTTATACCTTTCCAGTTTATTCCCTTGTTTGGTGCTGCCTCTCTTATTCCTTCTTCCCAGGTTTTCCTTGGCCTTCCTCTTTGATTTTTACCCGGCACTCGCGATTCATACACTCTTTTCACTAATCTGTTTTTTGGCATACGATACACATGACCAAACCACCTTAATTGTCCTTCTTCTATTTTTTCCATTATAGGTTTTATCTTTAAGTCTTGTCTGTACGTTTCATTTCGGATTTTATCTCTTTTCGTTTTATTTTGTATCCTTCTTAGGAACCTCATCTCCATTGCATTTAGTCTTATTTTATGTTTTTCTGTCAAAGACCACGACTCACTACTATACATTATTGACGGTCTCACCACTTTTTTCACTACTTCTGTTTTTCTTTTTCTTGGTACTTCTTTCTTTCCTAAAAAGTTCGTTTTCAGAGTATTGTAGATTCTCCCTGTTTTCTCCATTCTATCATTAATTTCTTTATCTATTTTGCCGTTGTTCTCGATTATTGATCCTAGATATCTAAAACTTTCTACCTGTTCAATTTGTTTTTCTTGTATTTTTATTTTGTGTGTTATATTCTCTCTGGCCACTACCATACTTTTAGTTTTCGCTGTGTTTATTTTCCGTAGCTCTGTTTCTAACACCTCTAGGTTGTATTGCAGATTCTCTTCTGCGTCGGCTATTATCGTCATGTCGTCAGCGAACATCAGTTCGTTTATTTCTGTTTGTTCCATTTGCCGGTATCCCAGTATGATTCCTATATTCCATTCCTTTGGTATTATCATTGTCTTCATTATTTCATTTAGCAATTCGGAAAATTAGTTATTCCTTCATTTCCCATAAATTTTATCATTTCCGGTGGTATTTTGTCTCTTCCTGGTGCTTTTCCTAACTTAGTTTTCTTTATGGCCTCCCTAACTTCTTTCTCTTGTATTTCTTCGAATTCCTCTCTTTCGTCTAGTTCTTTCTTTTCATCTGTTGTACTGTTTTCTGCTCTTATTAATTCTTCGAAATGTTCTTTCCATCTTTCCATTATTTGATCTTCTTCTGTTATTATTTTTTCGTCCTTTCCCTTTATGTTCATCATATTATTATTCTTTTTCTTCCTAAGTTGTTTTAAGGTTCCGTAAAATAGTTTTTGGTTCTCCCAAAAGTTTTCTGTCATCTTTTCTCCAAATTTTATCCATGATTCTTCTTTTGTTTTTCTCACCGCCGCTTTCGTTTCTGTTCTTGTTTCTTTATATTTTTCGTAGTCGTCTGTTTTTTTTTTTGTACTTAAGTATCTCTTCCATGCCTGCCTTTTCTCTTTGATCTTTGCTTTTATATCTTCGTTTCACCATGCTGTTTTCTTCATTTTTTATTAGCTATTTTCTTTGTCCCGCAACTCTCTCTCTCGCAGCGTTTAGTATGATATCTTTCAATCTTTCCCACTTTTCTTCTACCCCTTTTGTATTATTTTTTGCTCTAAATTTTTTGGTTAGAATTTCCCTATATCTTCTTTGGTTCTCTGTTTCTTTTAGTTTATATGTTTTTATAGTTTCCACTGATTTCTTTCTCCTCTTATTTTATTTTTCTTCTTTTTTATTCTTTAGGTCCATCTTTATCAAGTAGTGGTCGCTTTCTATCTCTGCTTGTCTTGTTACTTTGACGTCTTGTACCTTTTTCCATTTTGGTTCACTTATTAAAAAATAGTCAATAATTAACTTCTCGTTCCTGCTTTCTACTACTCTTGTGAATTTGTGTATATCCTTATGTTTGAATTTTGTGTTTGAGATCACTAAATTGTTTTCTATGCTTATTTCTATGATTCTGTCCCCGTTATTGTTTCTGGTTGTTTCTCCTTCTTTCCCTAAGTACTTTTCTATACATCTATTCGGTTTTTCTACTTGTCCATTTAAATCTCCCATAACAATTACATTTTCTCCTCCATTATCTATTTCTTTTTGTACTTCCTCAAAGAACTTATCTTTATCTTCTTTTCTAGCAGCTTCGTTTTCTCCGTATGCTATTATCACACTCCATATTTCTTCTCCTATTAAAATACTCGAATACGGGCTTTGTCGTGAAGTGTAGCTAACTGAATCTGAAAGTGAAAATTATTAGCAATTTAATAAGGGTGAGTAGTTAATTATAAATAAGGAGCGATTATAGGGCAGCGTAAATAGGAACAATCAAGAATACAAACGAAGAGAGTTTTTAACCCGAAGGCCAAACGTTCCCTGCCTTGCACGGCCGGCAGACGGAAGATAACATGACCCGGACGATACGGAAAATTTATTTACCAAACGTACAAAAATCTAAATTCAGATAAAATATTGACAAAAAGGGGATTATAAATGAGTTCAGGATCTAAAAGAGATAGAGATCTAAACAGTAGCGAAGAAAAAGAAGAGATCTTTAAGAAAAGTAAAATAGTAATTAGATCACCAACACTAAAAACAGAAAAAATAACAGTAAGTGAAAGAAAAATAGGAGATCTAAAAGAAATTAAAGACATGATTAAAATTATGAGAGATGAAATTAAGAAAAGTACAAAAGAAAAACCAGAAACTACGAGAGGAAATGGCAAAACTGGAGATAAAATGGGAATCGGAGAAAAAACAACTCCAAAAAAGAATCGAACAACTGGAAGATAAGTTTGAAAAAATAGAAAAAGAAAAACGAAAGTGTAGGTTGATAATCAAAGGTGTAAAATTAGTAGAAGATCGAAAAGAAGAAGAAGCAAAACAATTCCTCGCAGAAAAATTGGGAGTAGAAGTAGAAGTAAAGAATGTAGTAACAATGCAAGGAAATAAAAGTACAATTACAAGTCTAGTTGAAATGAAAGACTGGGATAATAAACAGAAGGTCATGAAGAACAAATATAAACTGAGAGGATCCACCGTATACATAGATAATGATATGACGCCAAAAGAGAGAAGAATACAGGACGAAATAAGAAAAATTTCAAAAGAAGAGAGAAGTAAAGGTAGAAAAACGAAAATCGGTTATAAGAAAATCATCGTAGAGGAGTGGAATACGTCTGGGATGATGAGGAAAAAGGGATTATAGAGAAATCAAAAAACTGATAACAAAAAAGAACCAGACCGAACTTATAACGAAATATGCGATGGACATGGACGACGATAAACAATATAAGATGAACAACAAAATGAAGAGCGTAGGAATAGACAAAAGTAAAGAGAAATAAAAGGATAAGAGGAAAGTAAGCAAAATGCAGCAGGAAAAGTTGAGAATAGGAACATGGAATGTGAGGAGCATTAAAGACAAAGAAGAAGATTTAGTAGAAGAAATGATAGAACATCAAGTGAAAATCCTAGGAGTAACAGAAACCAAGAAGAATGGAAGAGGTATGAAACGAATCCATAAAGGATACTGGCTATTTTGGTCAGGAGTGAAGGAAACGGAAGGAGCAAGATGTGGGGTAGGATTAATAATAAATTCAGACATGCTAAAAGACATTATAAAGGAAGAATACATAAATGAACGGATTTTAAGATTGGAAATAAAAAAATATTAATTATTACCTGTAATTGCAGTTCATTATATATATTATATATGAAGTTCTTAATTTTTTGAAAAACATTTAGTGTATTAAATTCAATATGTTCTTCTTTAACAACTGTGAGTTATTGTATTTTTGCTGTAACTAGGCTACGTTTTGTGTTAAAAGTTCCGGTTTTTTTTTACTTTCCTTTCTTTAATAGTGTTCTCCATTCCTTAATTATAAACGATTTATTCTATTATGCTCTTTACACTTTACTTCTGCTATAAAACTTAAGTGGTCTTTAATAGATTAATACCAATGTGAATTTCCTATTATTAAATTATTTACGAATAAAATTCTGATATGTTAATATTATTTTGTAGCGCTTCGTAAAATTTTTTCGTTTTATATTGCTATAGACATTAATATTTGCCTGGCGACGATTTTTTCTTCAGACTCAAAAGTAGTTGAAAGTTTTCGGTGATACTGTATCGCATTTCTGAATTATTTGGTTTAATTCTTCTGTAATTATTACGTGAACTCCCTCTTGCTCTGCTGCCACTTAAATCCTTCAGTTTGTGTCTACTTCCTGATATTTTAATTTTTGTTTCCCTTAATCCTAGTACGGTTACATTAATTTTTCCATCTTTTCTATTGCTTTCATATCTTTCCTAGCAATGTCACTTTCCATTTATTAATTAGTTATTATTTTTTTCACATGATCGCTATCCGTTAGTCAAGCCTTAAATCCTATATAATTCTTGGGCAGCTGTTGGTTTAGTTTTTTATTAAATCATCTACTGTAGGAGCTCTTTCGTGTATTTTCCCTCTTCCCTACATTGTAATCGTTTTGTTCTTGTATTTCCCATCGTTCTATATTTTCTATGTTGGACGTTGTTTCGTTTACTATGAGCTTATTATATATAATTGTTGCCTTATTGCTCCGATCCGTTCCCATTTTCATGTGCCCTAATGTGTGTTTCTTCGCATCTGCATTTCTTGGACAAGACTTTATTAGTTTTCCCATCTATTATTTCTAATCGTAACGGTCTATTTTTGTTATTTCCCTTTTTTCTGCTAATCTCCGTTATATTTTCTTTGGTATAAAACCCACTCCTGTTTTGTTGATTATTTCTTTTGTCTTTTGTTGCTGTTTTCTAACTTTCATTATCAAAGTCCCCTATACCAAAAATTATTAGCTTTATCCCTCTTATTTGTTTTTCTAATATTTCATTATTTTTGAGAAGCATTTTTTTAGCCATTCGTTCCTTTTCTTAAATTTTCATGTATTTTGTTAACTCTGAGTGTATATTGTCTATTTTTTGTTTTATTCTCATTTCTCTTTCTTCGGTTGTTTGATCCCAGTCTTGTGTCGTGTGCAATTTGCCCCTAATTTGTTACGTAAAGGCTTCCATCATTATACACATCCACTTTTTAAAACTAGTTGGCTCTACACTTGCTAAGAGCAATAAGTACTCTGTTGACTTTAAAATAACAAATCTTTTTTAGTTCTCGAAGTTTTACCTTAAAAACGACTCTTTATCTTTAAGAACTTTGTCGATAACACGATAAAGTGCCCGTAGTGATGCCAGTGAAACATCATACAAATCGTAGTAGGTATTTCGACAAATATTACTGATGATAATAACAGGACTAAAGATGCATAGCATACTGTGCAGCAGATGTGAAATTGTAAAACGGCTTTAATAGTATGTTTCTAGAACAATGTTCTTGTAAACACCGAAAAGTATGTAAGATGTTTCAACAACGATCATTACTCTATACAATCCGTCAGAAACTTTTATACACATTTTTCGAAAGGAACTTGAGTTTTCAAAGCTAATAGTAGTCCAAACTTTTGTTAATTCCAAATCCAGGAAAATAATGTTTTTTATATAAATGCTTTTGGATGAAATAGACATTTATTTTTATTTTTCCTCATTTACGTGTGAATGTACGCAAACATTGTGTATAATAGTATGCGTATCTTTAATATTATAATACAAATAGGGTGTATGTCACAATATAGCGAACTAATTGTAAGCATAAACTAGCGTTGTTATGGCAATAACAAACATAAACATCAGCAAACATATACGTAATTGCAAACAGTACTTTATTATTGTGTGCAATAATATTTATTACGACAGTTAAACATTTTAATAAATCAAAAAATAAGTTCTTAGTAAATTTTTAAAAGTTAAAATAAAAATAGCCATTATATACCCTTAATATTTATTACTATAAATGGACAATTTAGAGGAACTTGAGCATCAAAGAACTGCAAATAGAGAACGACAAAGACGCAGACGAGAACAATTAAGTCAAGAAGAAAGCAATGGAACAAGCACGACGCCAACAAAACATAAGAAATAATCCCACTACTTATAAAATTGCAAGACATGTGATTCCGACTTATTTGGGCGTAATGAACTGGGCGAAATGTAACTTTTGTAATGCTTTATTTTGGAAGCAAAAAAGACAACTAATTCTGCAGTTTCAAGTCCACAATTTTCTCGATGTTGTCAAAAAAAAGTAAAATTACCACCACTTGCAGAACTAACAGAATTCCTTAAAAACTTGCTGATTTCGCAAGACAATCAAGGCAAATCATTTAGAAAAAACATTAGAGCATACAAGTCAATTACGGCTTTTGCTTCTTTAGGAGCTAAGGAAAAAGAATTCAATCGTGTAATTATAAAATTCACGGATCCGTTTTCCATGCAATTCCTTCTTTATTGCCCGCTGATGGTCAGATTTACTTTTATGGCATTGATCATGAAATTGACAATCGATTCTTCAATAATTTGGAGATACATATAATTGAATTATTACAAATAAAGTTATGTACAATCATAATCCTTATTGTTCTTTTTTCAAAACACAATTAGATCGAATTAATTCAATGGGAATTACCGATTTTCAAAATGTAAATATGAAAATCGTTTTGAAAGGAAATGTTAACAATGTAAATTTGCGGACATACTGTTTGTCAACATCTTCTGATGTAGCAATAATATTATCAGGCAATGGAAACAAAACCAATCAAAGAGATATTGCAATTACATTAAATGATGGAACTGTTAAACACATTAGTGAATTGCATGCAATGTATGATGCATTGCATTATGTTTTGCTTTTTCCTCTCGGTGATAAAGAGTGGCACCGAAATATTCCTGTTAACACGATAGGCGAATTATCTAAATTAAAAAACAAGAATGACTTATTTCTCACATAAGAATCAATGTTACATATTGAATGATAAAAATTGAACAAAATTCAATTGACTTTGAACAAGAAAACAGAAATACTGTGACACCAATGAAATATTATTCTTATCATTTACATTATAGAGAAGATATATTGCACAATTATGTGCAATGTTGTTAGCAATTTGGAAATACCAAATTATTGAATGTACATGCATAAAATGCGATTGAATAGACAGAACATTCAAACATTCATTAAGAGCTGATTTGGTTCAAATCAGAAATAACAAGATGCATTGTTAAAACAAATATTTTAAAATTTGAATATAATATTAATTTCAAAAGCGTGAATTACTTCACGCGCATATCTTATTGATACAGCCGTGGTGGCTTAGTGGATAGATCACTAGACTACGAAACCAAGAGTTGCGGGTTCAAATCCCGCTCTCGCCAATTCGATCGCTGGCATTTTTACGACTCAGCTCGACTCAGGCTGTAATAAAACGAATACCTGGAGGTCAACTTCTTGGGTAATAATAGGCGGTCGGTCGGTACGTAGCGCTAGCCACGTTACTACCCTTGTGTACCGTAGGCTCTAAATTGTAGATCTATCCTGTTACGACCCCCACAGGCCTTCGGGCCTGCTACGGGGAACTATTATTATTATTATCTTATTGATATTAGATTCTAATGATCGCATTGCACACTGGGCCAGAATTTGCAAAAAGTGGACAAAAATCATTTTTTTCAAATTGCGCATATGGTTTCTATATTTCTGAATAGTTAAAAAGGAAGGTCACTGCATCTTTTCCTGGAATATCAAGCTCATTAGGTGAAGTCTCTACCTGCTAGAGGATCGCCCGGGTTTACGGCTCATTTTGTCACTAACTTTTGAAGAGAGGCTGTGAATTGAAAACGTGTTAACTGTTTCTAGAAGCTTATTTGAGGTATGTACTTTATTTTAATATATGTTATGAAAATAATTTGGTTTGAAATGTTGAAATAAAGTATTATATTTATGTTTTACAAGTCAATCTAGCTTTCTGTAGAAAACAAAAAAAGTCTTACTTAGTCATGCCTAAAAAATACCTTAAGCCTTCCTTTATAAGATACTAAAAAAACTGTAACCGCTTTCAACCGCCTTTTCGATATTTATTTATTTCTTTAAAATGCGACACTCGTTCATGGTTAGAATCGGCAGACTGCACGCGGAGCGCATAAGCGCTCGGTTGCCGCATGTAGAATCAATTGTTAAATAATGCATGTTTATTAATTTTTACAATACTCTTATGATTATTCTTTGTTATCAATTGTTTATCAAATGTGTGTTTATTGTTTATTTGAGAAATTTTTACTCATGATTATAATTTATAACAAAATTATTTATTAGTTCAGGTAATTAACTGCTTATTTTGTTTTAGTTATCATTCAAATTGCAACTATAAGTACCATGTTGACAAGAAAACAGGTCTTCGAAATGTTATACGTGAAGAAGGGGGTAGGGCGTTCTGTTCGAACGAAAAGTCTTTATAACCACCTGATCAAACACTTCGGGATACCAAACGATGAAAATATGATGGCACGACTGAATACGTTTAATTACAAATTCTGCCATGCAGTTTATTCAAAGATTGATAATTGCAACCAAAAAATTCAACGCTTTTTGGAACAAAATAAAAGTTGGCTCAAGCAGCCCTTTAATTTTAAGGTCGAAGGCGAAAAGACTGAAGAAAATAGTGATCATAAACAACCAAGTACATCGTCGGGTAGTGGCGGCGCACGTACACGTGGTCGCCCTGAAGTAAGCTTCTCTGAGGGTAGTTCGAGGACTAAGAGGAGAAGAGCTAATAAGCTTTTGCACAAGTTCGCAGTTAAGGAAATTAAACAAGAGGCAAAGCGTCAAGCTTCAACGTTGATTTCGGAGGCGGTTTTTACTACCCCCACTAGAGCTTCCAGAATACAACAAGTTTAGCGCTCAAGTCAGAAAGTACAAAGTGTTGTGCCACTTACACCTGACCATGCTTTGTCAATGATGGTGGAGGCGAAAGACAGCAAACATTCTTATTTAATTCATAGACTGACAGCAAAAAAGCAATTCTTATCACAAGATTAGGGCAGCCAAATCGCGTTGCTATCCAAGGAAGGAAGCCCAAATTATCACTGAAACTTCAGCGGAAGTTCGCTGCAGGATCTTCTTGATCACACTACACACCGAATACTAGAATTGCAAGAGCCAGTAGTACAAAACCTAACGCACGATGAATTAAGCAATATAATTTTATTGGTAAAATGGGGTTGTGATGGAAGTACAGGTCATTCCAAATATAAACAAGCGTTTTCGGAATTTGGACTTGGTGATGGCGATATGTCCTTAACTTCGCTAGTTCCCTTACAGTTATATGCTGAAAATCCGGGTAGAGACAAAATAATAATTTAGAAAAATCCAAGACCGTCTTCTACTACATTTTGTAGACCGATAAGGTTCCAGTTTCAGAAGGACACGACGGAATTAACAATGCAAGAATGAACTTTCGTGGAAGAGCAAATCAACAACCTTATTTCAACAAAATATAATACAGAACAGAATCAGAACCTGTCGGTACAACATATTTGCATGATGACAATGGTAGATGGCAAGATATACAATGTACTTTCGGCGACTTCCTCTGCACAGACGTGTTATATTTGTAAGGCGACTCCAAAGCAGATGAATGTCATCAGTAAAATTATCGAGCTACCGATCAATGAAGAAGTACTACGGTTCGGACTATCTTTTCTTCATGCCTGAATCAGGTTTTTCGAGTGCTTGCTACATATTTCTTACAGACTAGACATAAAGACGTGGCAAGTACGAGGGAAACAAAACAAGGTGATTTTTGAGGAACGGAAAAGGAAAATTCAGACGGATTTTCAACAGAAAATGGGATTGCTCGTCGATATCCCAAACAGTGGCGGCAGTGGAACCACAAACGATGGAAACAGCAAGAACGGTTTTTACTGCTAGCACCCAAAGGCATTATTAAAAGATTTGGAATAGTACTACGTACATTGTCTTGTGTATACGCAATTGATGTACAGGCTTTTAACCAATATGCCCTACAAACTGCAAGACTCTATGTTGAAAAATACCCATGGTATTATTATATGCCAGCCTCAGTCCATAAAATATTGATTCATGTTGCCCATTGGACAATTGTCAGAGGAAGCCCAAGAATCGAGAAATAAAGACCTGAAGCACTTTAGAGAATTTCATTCCCGTAAAAAGTCTAGAATGTGCACCAATCAGGATTTATTAAATAGGCTACTTATTACATCAGATCCGCGTATTTCTTCATTCCGGCAACTACCCCCCAGAAAAAGTTCTACAATTTGTAATGAAGTTTTATCTTTATTGGAAAAGCCTTCAATAGAAACCTCAGCCGAGGAGACACCTAGCTTCTTTACTCCGGCAAATTTAGAATCTACATTTGAGGAAAGTGATGATGATGATTTCTTATCAGAAACCGAAAGCGATGTTGCGCTTAATGAGTAAATATTTTTCCAATGAATGTCCATCTCGTGTAAGTACCATTATGATCCAAATGTACGTCCATTCCTCAGTGCTTCGCCTACGTACGCAAAGGGGCTTTTGACATTTTTGAATCTAAAGAAAGAGGCAAAGCACTGACGAATGGACATACATGTGGATCGCCGATATATTTCCAAAGTTTCAGATTTTTGTCCACTTTTTGCGGATTCTGGCCCACTGTGCATTGAAGTGAATGATACTGATTTAATAATTTCTGCAGAGATACCAGATCTGACTGTTGATCTATATGAAATGAAAGTTAAACGAAACTTAATCCATGGTACATGTGGTGTTGGATTTTTGAACGCGCCATGTATGGACCAAGAAACCAAATTAAGTAAAAAGTACTTTCATTTAAAGAAACTACATTTCTTTCACCTGATGGATTTCCCTTATATGGAATGCTAAATGATGGAATATACGTAGAAATTGGTTCAACAAGGTTAGACAAAAATATAATTCTCATATTAACGCGAAGTTTTGCAGCACTATAACATCTGTAAAGTATCTTTACAAGTATGTCTACAAAGGATCTGACAGAGCAATTATGCAAATAACTACTTCAGGTGACTATAGCATGAACGAAGTCAAGTCATAAGTTGATGATATATATATATATATATATATATATATATATATAAAAGCCTCTGAAGTTATATATATATATATATATATATATAACTTCAGAGGCTTTATGGCGAGTATTTGGTTATTCAATGAGTGGTGAATCACATAATGTTTCACGTTTACCAGTACATCTGGAACATCAACAAACGGTTTACTTTAGAGCAACCGAAGAAAATCCTTAACAAATTTTTGAAAGAAATTCTAAAACCAAATTAACTGCTTGGTTTAAATTAAATAAAATTGACCCAACAGCAAATGAGTTATGGTGATATTTCACAATATTATATCTGGAATAAATCAACTAAAACGTGGATTAAAAGAAGAAAAAATGTTGCCACAATTGGTAGATTGAATACTGATCCTGCTAGAAATAACGAATTGTTTTACCTCAAATATAGATGACCAGATTTATGAAACATTTCAAGATGCAGCTTTTTTCAGAGGTTTAATTGAAAATGACGATGAGTGGATCTTCACACTTGATGAGGCTCGAAATTCACAAAGCCCACAACAATGAAGAGTTATTTGTAACAATTTTGCTCTCTTGCGATGCCTTAAGCCCTGCAGAATTGTGTAAACAGTCCAATGATTTTTATGAAGATATCTTATAGAGTCTGTGTTCAACGGCGTGGACAGAATGTGTCCCAAGAGTTTGTTTATGAAAAAATAAACGTTTTGTCTAAACAATCAATTTCTTTATAATTTTTTGATGACATCCTAAATATGTCAAAAATTTGAGGGAAGGCGGGTGAAAAATTGTCAGCCAATGATGTCAAAAACCCTAATCCGGTCCCGATTACGAGTATTGTTAAGTATACCAAAAATTCGAAAACAGATATTCAACAAAACTGCTCCTGCGTCACCAAAACTAACCGCACAAATATCAATATTAACAATCATATGCACAAACAAATCATCCGAATATATAATTCTCTTTTGACTCACCAGGAATGTCATGGAGTTGTTCTGCTCCGATCGTTATCAAATTTGGTATACAGTATGATATGACTGTTATTGCTTTTTGCTGTGTGACTCAAAACCTTAGAGATAAGAAGTATGAAAGTTTACCGCTTAACAATAATGCATATGAGAGATATCATTAGTGTTAACTGCAAAAAAGTGTTGAACACAAAGATACATTTGACAACGAGTACATCTGATGAAGAATAATGCATTGCATCGCTCGCCCTCGATGTCCTTCTGACAATTTTCGAAGGTTCTTGGAAAACAAACAGTGACAGGAGTTTCAAATCGCAAGATCTTCTTCAAAGGTGATTGGAGATTCAGGGTGATCCTGAGGTCGATATTTTTGATGGAGGAGATGCAGAACATTTATGGGGTTGGCCATCTTGATGAGAATAGAAGAACACTTGTTGTTGACACGAGAGAAAAAATAGTGATATGGACAATATACACACAACACAATGTATGTCTGATGTTTCGTCATTTTGACCTTTCTTATCTCATCTGTCTTGGGTCACACAGCAAAAAGCACTAACATGTATTCATCCCTCAGTCATATCATTCTGTATACCAAATGTGATAACGATCGGAGCAGAACAACTCTATGACATTCCTTCAGTGAATTTATACCTTACAACTTATACATTGTATCAGTATCTTTCCTACTAGGTTCAAAGAGGACTTCTTTATTCTGTTCGGGTGTTGTAGATATCTTTACTATTTTCATACAGTTAAACATCTATACAAGCATCGATTTTTTAACATGTTTATCTAAACCATCTTGTAAGCACCTCCTAAAATTTGAACACGTTTTTAATTATTGACCGGGCACTAGCATGACTAATATTCACTTCTGAGTATATTTTGTCGACTGATCTCAGGAAGATCTCAAGTCTTGTTGATAAAAGCAAATACGTTACACTTTTGTCTCACTTCTTCCGAAAAAAGCAATTTCGTTCAATAAAAAATTTGCTATAATATACTGATACTAGTTGTATTTACTCTTAAAATGATCACGGATGTTACTAAACAAAGAATTTGGAAAAACTACTCTCCATGTCAAACGAGCCTACATTCATTAACAATATCCATCCCGTTGCAGCACCCAAGTATCATATGTTATGTCATATCAGCATTGGGACAAAAATTGTAGTTCAAATTTTACTCATCTACATATATTTGGACTTGTTTTTTTTCCTACTTTACTTTTTTCATTTTTAACTAATTAAAAAACGAAAAACAATCAGTGCTACATGGACTACACGATATCTATTGCAAAAAACTAACAAAAAAATCCTTAATGTTTGAAACTTTTTTATTGCTTTTCAAAATATTCTTCCTGGTGCTCAATACATTGTTGCATACGCTGGAATCAATTTTTATAAAAAATTTCCATAGCGAATCTCCAAAACATGGCTTTTGAACCGCCTCTTTCGACGTCGAAAATCGTTGTCTATGCAATTTGTTGTTCAAGTCAAAAATCTACCCATCAATTCGACGTTTTGAGTGCTCAAAAAGTCAATTATTTGCGTCCATGTGTGTGAGCTTGCATTGCCATTACGGAGAGTAGTTTTTCTTATTTCTTCGAAAACTTCTAGCAAACGAATTGTAGTATACCATACAGAATTGAGCACTTTATGATCCTCTAAAATCACGGTTGCGACTTGTCCAGTTTATCCAAAAAAAGTGTTTCGAGCGCGAACAACTTTTGTTGGGTTTGGCTGAACTTGGAAGACACATACAGTCAACTGCTGTTTACTTTCGGACTAATACGCATAAATCTGAAATTTGTCATTTGCGACAAGGTTTTAAACGATTTTTGAAACACCGCGATCGATCGTATTTCTTGCGCATTTCTTTCGACCAATCGACACGAGTCGTTTTTTGAGCGATCGTTAGTTTATGCGTAATCCAACGCGCGGTTAAATGTTCATGCAATATGAAATGTATGCTAGATATACTAATGCCTAAGGATGCCTGAATTTTACGATAAGTCACATGACGACCTTGGTTTATCAGTTCGCGCACGGCATCGATGTTGGCTGGCACCGCAGCTAATTTTGGACGGCTTCTTTAAATTCGTCGGCCAGTAAACTAGAGCCACAATTAAATTAATTGAACCAACAATATACAGTGATCCTGTATGAACTTCATACTGTTGTGAAGGCAATCCACGTCTGAAGCCGTAAAAAATCATCGCACGAAAATGTTCACGGGTTAATTCCATCTTTTGGCTGAGAGAAAATTTTTAACTTAATGAAAACCAAATAGCGGCCCTACGATAAAACGCTCCGAGTACGGTACGTATGCAGTCAAAAATGTCAAACGTCAGATCACACCTAGCACATGCAGAGTTGCCTGTTAGCAATAGATTTTGAGCAGCCCTCGTATTTATCATTCAAGTAAATAGAATATGGGGCAATCCATTCTGCTCTTATTAAAAAGACAAAGTATGAATTTGTGAAACGTTAAAATTGTAATTCTTTCACCTTATTATTTAACCTCGGATGAAACTTATTAATAAAACTTCTTTCCATAAATCGCAACAATAACAATTTTATAGTTTCTACATGAATATTTATGTAACAACAAGAACAAATATTAATTTAATCAACCTTCAACCAAATTAAAAAAAACTTACCAGAATTTGCAGAATTAGGGTTGGCTTTCCAACAAAATTGTTTTGTGCTCTTCGTATTGCACTTCACCTATTCAGTCTTACAAACAAAATGTACGCGAATGTAATTAAATAACACAACTGGTTCTACACATCGACCGTAACGGCAAAGAAATCGCGGCTAACTAAAAATTTGCCTATTCGGTGCATGCCAGATGATCCGAAATAACATTTGTTTTCGTGTTCAAGACGATAAAGCGAACACCTGCACCTTTGCAAACTTGATACGCGCAAAGTTGACTTCCAGGTGGGCGCAATCCTTTCGGCCAGTCGACAAAAATAATTCAATCTCGTTTTTTTGCTTTTAAATTTCTTTTTAGGAGATTTTCGTAATAATATAATTTTGATGTCTAAATTTTTTTTTTTTTTTTTTTTTATTATTAAAAACACCCATTGAGTGAATTTATTATATAGCAATCTAGTAGATACATACTAATGAGCTTATATTAAAGTACTTATCCTACGACAATCACTTTGGTTTTGACATTTATTGGGCACTATTTTTTATTGCGCACTGGATTATAATTATTGGCTCACTGCACTAAGTCAAGTGGTTTCACTCTTTTTAATCTTCTAGTTAAGTCAACATTATTATCAAGGAGCTGGAGAACCTCAATATTGATGTGCTGATGTAGACGTTGTTCATGTCTTTCGGCATACCTTCTGATAGCGTTGTCAACGGTTTCCACATCCAGGTCCTTATGGAGATTGTCATTGCGAATGTACCAGGGGGCATTAACGATACCCCGCAGCACCTTATTTTGGAACCTCTGTATGATATTTCGATTACTTTGACTGGTACAACCCCATAGCTGAATACCATAAGTCCACACTGGTTTCAGGACTTGTTGATAAAGCAAAAGCTTATTATATACTGTCAGGGCTGAATGTCTACCCAATAACCAGTACAGTTTTCTGTACTTCAGCTTGAGTTCTTCACATTTTTTCTTAACATGTGGTTTCCATCTAAGTTTTGCGTCAAGGGTCATGCCCAGATATTTAGCTGTATTCTCATACGGTACTACTTGCTGGTTGATATATATTGGATTGTGCTCGATTCTTTTATTAGTGAAATCAATATGCACCGATTTGCTTTCATTTAATTTAATTCGCCATTTTGCTGTCCAGCTTTGTATTTCGGCAATAGCTGTTTGTAATTTTCAGTTGATTCTATATTGTTGTCCCCAGTAGCTAGAATTGCAGTATCATCTGCGAATGTGGCAACAACATTTTCATTGAATGTAGGCAAATCCCAAGTGTATAGAAGATAGAGGAGTGGCCCCAGTACACTTCCTGCGGCACACCTGCTTGGATTTTCCTCAACTCTGAATAAGTATCTTCTTGTTTGACTCTGAAATAACGTTCAGATATGTAGGATTCTAAAATTTTTGAATATTGCACAGGAGAAGCATTTTGAGCTTATGAATTAGGCCCTCGTGCCAAACCTTATCGAATGCCTGTGCAACATCCAAAAATATCGCCGAGCATACTTTCTTTTCTTCTAATGCTTTTCAATCACATCTGTGATTCTGTGCACCTGATCAATCGTGCAGTGCTGGTTCCGGAAGCCAAATTGATGATCCGGGATAAGATGTTTTCTTCGATGATTGGTTTTAGTCTCTTCAGTAGAAGTTTTTCAAACAATTTAGACATAATTGGTAAAAGCGATATTGGCCTGTATGATGCTGCTTCATGAGGTGGCTTTCCTGGTTTAGCAATCATGATTACTTCGGCTACTTTCCACAGCTGTGGTACATACTGTAGTCGGAATGAAGCATTGATCAAGTTGGTGATTTTAGTTAATGCCTTTTCGGAAGTTCTTTTAAAATTTGACCAGTAATTAGATCGAAGCCAGGGGCTTTTTTCTGATTGATATTAGTTTTTATTTCTTGTTTAATTTCAATTACAGTGACAGGTGGAATTTTATTTTTTCTTTCTTGCTTGATGTCATAGGGCGGTGGTGTTTTGTCATCGTCAGTTAAATTGGGTTGAAATATCTTTTCGAGATTGTCGGCAAATCTTGCAGCTTTTTGTTCATTACTTCTGGCCCAGCTCCCGTCCTCATTTTTGATCGGAGGTATTTGCATAATAGGTCTTTTAGATTCTTAGTGGTTTTCCATAAAGAATATTCAGTACTAGAATCATTAGTAAGGCCACGCAGATGTTCACTGATGGTATCATTTTTTAACTGCTTAATTTCATTTCTTAGCTGAGATGTAAGATTATTCAATCTAGTTTTATCTTGCTGAGCTCTGGTCTGATGCCATCTCTTCCTCGCTTTCCTTTTTTCTGATATTAGTTCCAAAATTTCTTTAGGATAGTTATGACCTTTCAGTCTTCTTTTGATTTCTGGGGTGTTTTGCCACGCAGAGTACTGAATTTCTTTAACCAGCTTTTCCACCTCAAAGTCTAGCTGTTCTTCTGTTTGTAGTGGGACTGCCAGATTAATTCTTTCTTCTAATGTTGCTCTAAAACTTTCCCAGTCAGTCTTTTTGTTAGCTAGTCCAGGATTGTTTGACTTTGAGATAATATGTTCGCTTAGCGTCAGTACAATCGATGAGTGATCCGAGCTCAATTCAAAGTTATCTTCTATTTGCATATAATTGCTTGATATATTTTTGATGATATAGAAATCTAGCAGATCTGGAACCTTTTCTGGATCTGTTGGCCAGTACGTAGGTTTGCCTGTTGAGATAGTTTCACATCCATATGCTTGAACAGTTTTTAGCAGTTCTCTTCCTCTAGTTGTAATCAGCCTCGATCCCCAGTGCGTGTGTTTTGCGTTGTAGTCACCGCCTATGATAAATCGATTTCCTATGGTTTTGAATAATTGTTCATATCTTTCAAATTTGATTTTGTGTTTTGGAGGGCTATATAAACTGACTACAGTGATACCGATATTCTTAGTTGTAACACTCACCGCTGTGGCCTGGATGTCCTCTGCTTCAAATTTAATTTCTTCAAAGTGTTGTATATTTTCTTTGATTATTACCGCACTTCCACCTTTGGCTTCGTTTCCTGGATGATTTGTGCAGTACACTTTATAACCTCTAAATTTAATAAATGATTGTTTGGTAAAGTGCGTTTCTGATATCAGACACACATCTATCTTATTTATATCAAGGATTGCTTGTAGCTCTTGTTGATGGTTAAGCAATCCGTTTGCATTCCAACACATAATTTTAAGTGTGTTAGTCATTTTGGTTTCTTTCAGTTTTCGTGGAAGTTTTTTTTTTTATTACTTCCTTCAAGTTTTTAATTTTCTGTTCCATATTCAGGAATGAATTCTCCATTTGTGTAATTTTTAAGTATAAGCTGTAATGTTTGGTCAGCATTATTTTCCTGAGGTTTTAGTTTTATTTGACTGTTTGTCCTGTTTGTAGCCATAGAGGCATAAGTTGGTTTCTCTTGATTAGTTATTTGTACATTTTTCGTTTGTACGTTTTGTATGTTCTTTTTCTGGTTATCGATTTTTGGTGTAGCTTTATAATAGTTTTTATTTTTGAGTTTTGTAGTTCTTTTGCAACTACACAACCTCGATAGTTAGCAGGGTGTTCCTCCCACAGTTCACACATTTTGGTTTCTGATTCTCCAATTTTTACAATTAACTGTATTATGTTTGCCAGCACATTTAACGCATCTTGGTTCTTTTGCACAAAATTTCTGTGTGTGCCCAAATGCTTGGCACTTTTGCATTGGGGAATTAATTTTGACCCTTTTACCGGAACTATTTCAACCGTACTACCTAAAATTCGCGTAATCTTATATATTTTTCAATATCTTCGTTATTATCAAATGTTAACATAAACATATTTAACGGTGTTTTTTCTTTCCACGACATTTTATTGTTAACTGCCATAATGTTAAAACCCCCTTTTAACAGAAAATTCTTGATGCTTTCTGTGTTGTAAGAACTATGCAAGTTTTTTGCTATAACCCTTATTGGCCTACTTTGCTTATTTTCGTATGTGTGAAAGCTTATTTCCTCTTCACTCATTAGTTTTACCACTGCTCTGTAACAGTCTGAGTTGGTGCAATTAACTTTTGCACTCGTGTTGCCAGTGAGTTTAATTTGGAAATCATTTTCCTTTATTTTTGTTATCAGTAGCTCATATAATTTTCATATGATTTTATTTCATGTATTATGATAGGTGGTGGAGGTTTTTCTTTTTAATTGTAGTTGTTTTTCTTGCGTTTTTGGGGGTTTCCTTGTCGGGTGTAGTATTTATCTTACGCTTCTTGTAGTTATGTTTTACCCTGATCCATTCCGTTTCTTTAGCAAGCTCTTCTTCGTCCGTGCCATATTCTTGCCGGGGTAATTGAGAAGTTGCTCTTGATGTCCCTGGTATCATTACTCTCGTATCTATTCCACCAGGTGTTGTAATTTGTCCCTGAATCACATTCTTTTTGAGTTCATCAATTTGTTTTGCAAGTCTGCAATTAATATTTCAAGCTGATTATTTTATTATTAGCTTCTTGCAGCATACCGCCTACGGAATTCCATCCGTTAACCGCGTATTGCCATTGTGCATATAACTGTTGTTCTCTTTGACTTCTCTGATAATTTTCCTGAAACAGCGCTTCATTTTGTTGTTTGAGTAAATACTCATTTGGTGTGTTAGTAATAATATTTTCTAGATTCATGTCGAGTTTATGTTTATGCGTACGTAAATAAACGTTATCGGCTCGGACACCTGAATTCTTATCACGCGCGGCGCGGTCTTTCACCACAACCTTACGGTAAATTAAACGCGTACTATATAAGCTATACTGTTACCCGTAGAAGCACTACAGATGCCCTCGCTGGGTGAAGGCCCTGGTTGCTGGCCGGAGAGGCCCGGCCCGCTGGTGCCGCTGGCTCCGCTGAAGCCCTGATCGCCGCTGCTGGTTCTGCTGGCACCGTTGAAGCCCTGATCACCGCCGCAGAGTTCGCCCTCCATGCGGGCGCACTCCTGGAAGCACTTGAAGAAGTGTTCGCTTGGCCCTGTGACCCTGCGGTTATCGCTGTTTTGCAACGATAGCGGAGCGTACACCTAGTGTCCGCACCGCTTCACTGCTCGCACTCGAATCTGATGTCTAAATTGAATTCTAAAATAAATTAGTGATTTTCGTAGCACATTACTATTATTTAAGAAAGTGCAATAACTTTTTAACAACTTACACCAACTACTCCAGATTCTTTCTTCTTCTTCTTCTTTAACAGGGATCTCGATACCCTATCAAGTGTCGAGCTATTCTTTGATATTTCTGTTATCCATTTGTTTTCTTTCTTCCGGTCTCTGGCACATTCTTTCATTTCATTTAACGCTTCGTCTCTGTATCTATTTTAGTAATTTGTTTTATTCAAGTCATTCTCGGTATTCCTCTTTTCCCTTTTTTTATTCGTTTAATTTCCCTAACTACCCTTGCAATTCTTTCTGTCGACATTCTAGTGAGTTGTGGACACCATTTTTACATTTTCTTGCATATTGATTCTTATTGTAAAGTTGATCTGACACTTTCGTTCTTTATGTGATCTAATTTGGTTTTATTTGCTATTTTTCTTAACGTTTTCATTTCGGTGATTATAATTTTGATTTATATTCTGTCGAATGATACAAGTTTCGTTCGAGTAGATCATTATTGAAGTTGCTGTGGGGTTGTATATTATTAGCTTGTTTCTCTTTAGTCAGATTTTTAATTTAGTGCAAAAAGCGCCCTGTTTTGCTTTCTCACTTTGCTAACTATTTCCAAATAAAATATACCATAATTTGAGAACATACCCTCTAGGTATTCTGTCGTTGATACTTTACCAAATATTTATCTGTTTTATTTGAAATTACATACCTCATTTACTAATATTTTATTTTACACCAATATTTTTCTTTTGTCTATATTAACTTTCATCTGTAAATTCTATACTTCATGAATCCATGCATTTTAAATTAAAAAAAAAATAGAAAAGTTGCTATTGTCCAAATATCCTGTTGATGATGGATTCTTATTCGCACAATAGTTTCAACTAAGTCTTCGTTTCAAATCTCTAACCAAGCCAAAAATAATTTGCAAATAATAAATAACCAACAGGGCTGCTTGTGTAGAAGGATATTAACGTCTAAGTTTACAAGTTTTGCAGTTGACACGGGAGTGTTATTCGGATGTAGCTGAACATAAACCTAATAAATAAAATAACACGTAATTTACTAACTCCGTATTCATAAACATAATTTTATTTCCTCCATTTAGATTTTCAACGTGGGAAGAATTTTGAAGAGTAAACCCTCTTCTTGGTCAGAGAACAAAATCATAATCCCTATAAGTTATTTAGTTTACAACATATTTAGGTTTGAAAAATTTGTTAAATAATAAAACTTCAACGAAATTTTATTTCTCACTCTAACATATCATTTACTTCTCACTACTATCTACAGCCACCTACTAAAAAGGAAAAAATAAACAATATACAACAGTACATATTAAACCGCTAGCGCGTTGAAATCAACATCAAAACTTCAGCGTTTGTTATTGTGTTTGCGTAGCTATGCACATGATGGATAGCTCAATGCAATTTCTTAAGAAGTCCATCAGTGCCTGACTAAAAGGGCTCGTCCGAGCCCCCGGAGGGCCGCGCCTGCGACGTCTCGGTGGTCTGAATGGCCGCGACGGCCGTCGGCGCGCTCGGTCGCGTCTGAGCGGCGGCGGACTCGACGGTCGCGGGGGTAGTTTGGCTCGTTTGGCTGGAGGTCGCCGGCTGAGCGGTCGTGCCCACGGTGGAGGTGGCGGCGTTGGTGGTCGATGTTGCAACGTGACTCACCGCCGTGGCCAAAGTGGTCGCTTGGCTCACAGCAGTCGAGGTCTGCGTAGTGGCCGTCGAACGCAACGTGGACAGTAATTGCGTAATGCGCGCCGCCAAGGGGTTCGTGGTCACCGCCCCTGGCGGTGTCGCCCTCACCGTCACCTCCAACTGCGCGTTCCTCAAAATAAACTGCTGGAAGTGAGCTTGCTGTAGGATCACCGGCAGCTCGTAATGGTGGAAAAAGTACAGCATTGAGTGCTGAAATAGAGATACAACAATTAGAACTTGTATATTATATTATGAAAATACATATTCGTATAATATAAATAATACGGTCTACCTTAGCCCTAACGTGGTCGCAATTCAGATCCAAACATAAATTACAAATAAGGCAAGTCAGATTTGACAATTACAACTGCCAATTCCTCAGTTTTATTTCCAAATCTAGCAACCGTCATCATGTTTACTCTATATAATAATATTGTTTACATAAGGATCGTTTCTCTACATAGTAATGTACGGCCATTTCAATTAAATTAGCTCTTTCACAAAAACAATCATAAACAGAACGTCGAGAGTTGTATAGAAATATCAAGTTGCATTTCTAGTAATTTCTATGTCCTATGTAAAGCACAAAGAAAACAACGTAGCAATGATCACTTCAATTGCATTCACTTCTAAACGAAACGTTTAATAAGATTGTAGTATTTCTTTCCTAAGTAGATATTATTGACAATGAGGTAAGAAAATTGATTGTAAAACAATCCGATAATTTTAACATTCAAATCGAAGGATCTCTAAACAGAACATTATTAACTAACATAGTGTTTAAAGAATTGCTAACGAAAATAATAATAAGCATACATAGTGAATATTAGTTATATGGGCATTATAAGTAACAAAAAAGTTCATATGAACATGTGATGTGTTCGACCAAAATAGAAGATAATTACATTAGTCCCTCTTAAGATGTGTTTATACGTTCCTTTTCACTTCCAGATCTGGTCCCAAACGGATATGGAACATTAAGTGATGTTAAAATGGTCCGTTACTTCTATCGAAAAGAAGCAGAAACAATTAATATCTATAGACAAACGAATATAAATGGCCGAAGAACACACTACCGGGGGTTTACTAAAAAATCTACCCTCATAGACAACAACCGAATCACAGAACTATCGCACCAGAATCTCGTCGTGAGTGTAAAACGGAATCGTTTGTTGATGAAGAGCTTTGTTGATAGTTTTTGCAACAGGCTACTAAGATTATGGAATTTCTGTTGTCAATCCGTTTTTTAATAGACATGACATCATGAACCTACACAACAGTCATCTCTGGGTTAGGTAAAATCCTCATAAAATGATTGAAGTTTATCGTCACCTACAATTTATCATCAATGTTCGGTATTATTGGTAATCCAATAGTTGGACCAGTCGTTCCTTGATAACGCCTTAATAGCTCATTATTATCTGCAATTTTTCAGATACTCTGCCTTTATTCTTTGAAAATGTGCCACTGATATTACTACAGATCATATGGCTAGTGTATCTCAATAACTTGCACAAGCATTCATACTTGCATTGAAGCCTATATGGGGCATCTCAAACACCTAATTTAAAAGAACCAGAAATAAATGGCAAACTGTTGTGTAATATAACGTGATATAATAATTCAGTATTGCGGACGCACTGTGCATTTTTGGGGCATATGCTCATATAAACTTTTTGTTCCTTTTTCTATTAAGAATCATCTCTTGAAATGTATCTCTGAAGTTTTTCGTATACAGAGTGCACAAAAAGTATTAAGACACTCATTCCGCGCCACGCCATTAGCGTGATTGCGCATTTCAAGAACATCAATTATTTAATTTTCATCATTTCATTGTTTTTCTGTTTCCTCACAGTTTCATGTGATTTTTTTGTGTTTGAAGGCAATGGTGGCAGCGACAAAGCATCGTAGCGCGATTTTGGACCTGAAGCTGCAAGGAGCCTCGTGCAGAGGCGTCTCGAAGCTGCTCCGTGTCTACCGGATCATCCAACTGTACAAGGAGACTGACGACATCAAGGATGGTAAAAGGAGTGGAAGACAGGTTACTGTTTCGACACCGCAAAAGCTGAAGATCATCCTAGAGCAGATACGTCAAAATCCTCATCGTTCGGAAGATAAGCCAGTACCTGAAGATCTCCTCAATTTCGGCCAGGAAGATCGTCAAAGGGAAACTGAGACTCTTTCCCTACCGTTTCAGAAAAGCAGCCATCGTATCGGAACGAAATCGTGAAGCACGCCTCACGAAATGCCATACCCTCCTTGCCCGCACGCGGTCCGGAGAGCATTTTCACTCCGTCTTCTTTGGCGAGAAGCTGTTCACCGTGGAGTAGACTTTCAACCTCCAAAATTGCTCGTCAAGAAAGGGAGAATCTTCCACAAAGCAGTACATCCCGAACAAGTGATAATTTGGCCGCACTATACTCTACCGGCAAGACCCCTCTGTTCTTCGTCGATCCCAGCGTCAAAGTCAACAAGAAGTGCGAATCTCACTTCAGCATGGACCACTGGATCTTCAAACAAGACGGAGCCCTGCCCACAAAGCGAAGATCGTCTAGTAGTGGTGTCAAGCCATCTCCCCGAGTTCATCTCGGGTGCAGAATGCCTTCCTCCTCCCCCGACGTCACCCCTCGACTACACCGTTTGGGGATATTTGGAGAAGAAGGCCTATGCTCGTCCCCACCCCAATCTGGAGTCCCTCAAGACATCTCTAGGAATAAGACACGATCGACGTCAACTACCTCCGTACCGTACCTCCGTCTCCGTGATGTCATCAAGAATCGAGGAGGCAGAATCGAAAAGTGATCACAGGCATTAATTGTTGATTGTGAAAAATAAATCATACATTTCATGCAGTTGCGTTTCTTTTTGAGAAAGATATTCGGAATTTTCTTTAGAGTATTTTCTTCATTTAATAACTGCTATTGTAAATATGAATTCCTTGTTAAAGTTAGCAAATCCATAAGTGATTTACACCGTTTACAACTATATAATCATAATCAATAGCATAACGAAAGCTAAATTTGTCATTTCTAACTGCAAAAAATGGTTTTGATGATTCAAAATATCAGAATTATTAAATTATAAGAAAGACTCAACAAAAGAAGAAAACATTCTTGGCGTAATTTTAGAAACTACCCAAATTATAAAACACTGAGGAATAAACAGCTTTTAGGCCTTCCAAATGAGAAACAACTGAAAAGTTAATAAAAATAGAATAGAGAAACAAGAGACAGTACACATGAGATTATAATAAAAAATTAGCATTAAAAAAACAGTTAAGAAGAAAAAGAACATTGTAACTGTCTCCAATTTAACAAAAATTAATAATGTGATCTATCGGAAAGTATTACTAATTTGTAAACCATAGACTAAGCAGTTTCAATTCTCACTGCCAAAAGCATAATTGTAAAGTCACTTCATGAATGTTATGTTTTTTATTTTAAAATACTAAAGATGTAATAAAACATGTTTCACGTACATGACATTTATATAATACTTGAAACAACATGTTGATTGTTTTCAGATTGTTAAACCACGATCAAAGTTACGAAACACTTGTTGAAAGTATCTTTAAAAAAAACTACAATTTGTAAAATTGAATGTAAGAAATCTTTTACAATTTCTCTTTTGAAGATTCGCGAAGCAATTAAGGAACAAAACATCCAGTTTCTTATCTACAAATTTGATCTAACAACTTGTAAATAGTCAACACGATGTTTCAAGTTGAGTCCAAAAATCCATCTTATTTCTTTAGTACACCTTTATCGGCAAAACATTGTTAGAGAACTTGCTTAAGAAGAAATTCCAGTTGCTACCCAGCCTTATTTCATTAATACCTTGTCGAGATCATAAAATAATTTTGATGTACCTCATCGTACATCTCTCTAGTGCAGCGCATTAGCTTTCATAAGAGATACGCGAGTGTTACAAAAAATCTTTTCTCTATGTTCTCCAAAAGTAATACTTTTGCACCTTAAATTTATTGTTAAATACAACTGTTGTAATATAGGGTGTCCTTAGCACAAATTTACAATATTGCTTCTATAACTAACTTCTAGACAAACTGTAACCTTTTACGCTAATACCCAAATTTATTGCCAACGTAAAAGTATTTTTCAGATATTGTAAAGGGAGTACAAATAAGTCTCCGCCGTTTTTATTGGACATTTATTGTGAAAGAACGGAATCTTATGTCCATCGCTAGCCACTACTTTTTCCCATCTTTTTGTCAGCATACGGATACCGCGTCGGAAGAACGCTTCATCTTTTGAGGCTATCCACGAATCGACCCAATTTTTGGTATTGTCTTATGATGTGAAATGCTGCTCAGACAGACCATGTGCCATCGATTGGAACAAGTAATAATCGGAAGGAGCAATGTGTGGTAATGAATACGGCGGGTGGGGTAGGACTTCCAAATTGAGTGTTTCCAAGTAGGTTTTGACCGGCGCCGCAACATGTGGACAAGCATTATCATACAGGAGAATAACTTTGTCGTGTCTGGAGTACTAGTGGGCGCGTTTTTCCTTAAGAGCTCGGCTCAATCTCATGAATTGTGTTCGGTAGAGAACCCCAGTTCGGTTTTAGCAACTCATAATACACGACACCAAGCTGATCCCACCAAATATACAACATGAGCTTTTTTACATAAATATTCGACTTGGCTGTTGATGTTCAAGCATGGCCACGTGATCCCCATGATTTCGTCTTCTTTAGGTTATTGCAATGGATCCATTTTTCATCACCAGTAATTATACAATGCAAACAACTCTTTCGTTTATGGTCGGCAAGCAGCATTTCACATGTGCAAAATCGGCGTTCAACGTTTCTCGGCTTCAGTTCATATGGAACCCAATTTCCTTGCTTTTGAATCATTATCAATGATTTTAAACATTGTGAAATTGCTTGTTGAGTCACTCCTAATGTATGTGCAAGTTCTTCTTGCGTTTGGCAGTAATCTTCCTTCAATAATGGTTCCAATTCCGCGTCTTCGTACACTTTCGGCCTTCCGCTACGTTCTTTGCCTTCGACGTCAAATTCGCCGTTCTTAAACTTATGAAACCACTCACGACAACTGCTCTTACTTGAAGCAGCCTCACCATATGCTTCTATAAGCAATCGATGCGCCTCAGCTGCAGATTTCTTCAAATTAAAGAAGTAAATCAAAAGTTCCCGCAAATAACGCTTATTCGGTTCAAAACTAGACATCTTCGCACGAAAAAAATTATGTGGTGTTAATACAAAATCGCTAATATTTTAAGGTTATGATGTTGCCAGATGTCCAACCTTACGATATGACGTTTTACATCTGACAATTTCAACCATAACTTACTGGTGAAGCCATCTTTTGTCAAACGACGGAGACTTATTTGTAGTCCCTTTAAAAAAGGAAAGAACAGAAATTTAGGACGGAACTTGGACTCACTGTAATACAAGCCGAAGGTTTTCGCAACAGTTAAAATAATCACGGGTATCGACAAAACCCTTATAGAACAATTCACTATTGTCCTGGAAATGATTTTTAGTGAACATAAGAACAACATAGAAATGTTTTCCACCTACTGCCTAGATACACCAAAATTGTACATAGAATTATATTGATGGCATCGTAGGTCCCCTACAGTTCACAAAATATTAATCCCTGGACCTATGATGATTAAGCAAGCCTTAATTCCAATAGAGGCCTTTTTAAAAGAGACCGCAGAGGCCAGAAACAAACATTGTCGCCAATTTAAACAAAGTCAGTCTAGAAAGTTTTTTCGGGAACAAAGCAACATGGACATTATAAATAGATTATTATTGACGCCTGACAAATATTTAAGTTCCATCAGGCAAAAACAAACAAAGCAATTTAGCAAGATTAGAAATGTTGTTCCTCTGGAAAGTTAATGCACATGAAGCTGAAAAGCATGCGGAAGAATATGATAAAGAGGGTTGGAATTTTTCCCCGGGCTGATGTTTTTAATCTATTTATATTGTAAACTAAACTGTTTTATGTAAATGAAAATGAGAAAATAAATAATATAACTACACTTATGCCTGAAATCTTAGTGAAGGGTAAAGTAGAGGCAGTTCCGTTTAATAGCAACTACTCACCTTTCACCTAGTGTTTTTTGATAAACATGTGATAAGTGGGGACCTACACTAAAACAAAAGGAACACAAATTAGTATGAAATTAAGTTTGTCAGTATTCTTGGATCAAATACCGCTGTGCAACGTTGGTTTCACATTTTACAATCCAAAAATTCCTCCAACACAAATTTCACCTTTCATATCTTGATTTACGATTCTTTATAATTAAAATTAGAAATTTTTCTGTTTTTTAAATTATAGTCTAGTGAAAGAATTTATTATCCAATTAATTGAATTGAGTTTCCATACCCAGACACAACTTTCCTACATGGGCAGCAACAGCTTTCGCTAGATAAAATGATGGACCTTCAAAATCATCCAATTGATGCCGCAACTCTGTTGCTCCATTCTGGCGCTTTTTATGGGAGGGTATCAATCAATATTTCTTCTTGGCTGCGCATTTGTACAACCTCACACTATCCGAATAATAAGATAGTAACGTTGTTTTTTTAAAACATCTACGCTAGTTCAGTCACTGCTTTCAGGGGGTCCTTAGCAGCTTCTCTTACCAGTGTTCGTTTGGTTCATTTTGATGGTCCTGAGAAGCCAGGTTTTGGCAGTGCTGGTCGTTTATTGCGTCTTTTAAATTAAGTAATAACCCAATTAATATTTTTAAACATGCGGTTATTTACCACTCTACTCTATGATACATCCGCGAGATTGCATCCAGAGAAGCATGGCACAGTTCAAATAACACCAAACTGTCCACAGCGCTGCAAATAGTTTATTCTATTCGCAGAATTTACTTTACCCCTTTAAATTACTAATTTTAAGTTGATGTCTATTCTACTCTGATACCCTATTGTATAGTGCAACTATAAAACAAACACCAGTGTCAGTGAGCGACAATGTTTTCCCATTTTTAGAAATACGATAGTCCCGTTGTAAAGTCATTTAGAAATCGCTTCTGAAGCTATGAAACAACTGTATTTATATAGTTTTAATGAATTATTGAGATCGTGTTATTGCTTCTGCTAATTGAAAGAAACCAATAACAACCTCAAAGATCTTTTGTGAATGCTTAATTCACTGATTAGTGTGGCAATTCCGAGATTCTTCACTCAATCTTCTGGATTTAAGTAAAGACATGATATTGATTAACTGGTTTTACATTTCACCGAACTCCTTTTATCTTTCTTTGATTATTTCTACTTATTTTTTCCTTGTGTAAAAAGGGCATTATCATCCTGCAATATGGCATTCCCGTCTGGAAATAAAGTTTGCACCATTAGGTGGGCCTGGCTACCCAACAGTTCTTTATACACTGCTGCTGTAACCCGACAGTGTAATGTGGCAAGTAGGGCTACCGAATACTATGATACACCATGTTTGACAGTCGGGCGGAGACATATCGTATGTTTCATAAGGTGTTCACCCGACAAACATGCGTCCGTCCAGTGGTGGGTAAAGGGTAACTCGTTCTACTAAACGACACGTTGCCAGTCTTCCAACGTCCAGTTCTTGGACATTGCAATGTGTCTGTTATGGGCTTGGCAATAGCAATACGCCCGTGGATACCCATTTAATGCAGTACCCGCTTCAATGTTTAGGATAACACTTGGGTATTTGGGTACTGATTAAATTCTATAGTCACTTTCTCGGCCGTTTTCTTCTGCGACGTCACAATACGCTTCAAGGCCCGGATGTCCCTATCCTCCAACTTCGTCTTTCGACCACTGTTATGCTTCACCTACGTATATACGGTCATGACTTTCAAGGCCGTGTTTTGTGTTACACCGCATAACGTCACTGTTTTGCTCACAAATCCGCCAGCTAGTCCGGAACTACCAATTAGACTTCTTGAAACTCCGTCAGGTCGGACATACCGGTCACTGATCACAGCTGCACAACGTCCACGACCACACTGCCTCACTCTACTATTAGTGCACAGTTCACACTACCCTACAGTGAAAATATGTCTCACTTTTGACAAGTGTTTCCATTATTTTGTCCAATACCGGTAAGTTTAAAATATTCTTCAATTTTAGTGTACCAGAAAAATCATTTCTTCTACAATTTTATAATTAAACACGCCGATCAATAGATACACGAAGAGGCATAACGTGCTCTGCAGATAGTAAGTCCAGGAAGTCGTTTGCTGAATATCGCGCCACAAACATACGCGTTTCACTGAAATGACCGGTCTTGTCCTGTTAAGTCAACATTTTCATTTAAGAAGTTGCAAATCTCGACGTTTCCATTTGCGAAGAACACAGAAGGATGCAGCGGCCCAACGAAGTACGCCCTTCGTCGTGACGGAGCGGCCGGGCGTTGGCAATAGCTGCAGGGGAGCAACTGTACCACCCACAGTGTGTTTATTATTTACAAACCTGGATCTGACAACTGCATGAGATTGTCACGTTTTAAATAGCGATATACACCAATCCATCGCTGCACATAGACATTATAATATCGAAGCGGGGCCAGCTTGCGCGGGCGGCCAATTAACTTTCCGGAGTTGTCTCGCAGCCGACGCTCCCGGAGTTTTCGGTTATTACATAGGCGCACGAAAACTCCGGCTCGAAAGCGGACGAAAGAAATATGAAAGCGCAGCGAACCGCATGACATGCGGAAGAAATTAAACTGGCAAATAAATAAGAGGTTGTCGCGGTCCGCTGACCGGAAATGGTCTCGCGAGAGCTCCTGAAAGCTCCGGCTCTAATATCGCTCACAGTTCCGCTTATCAAGAACCGCTTCGGTTCGCAACAATGATCTCGGTTCAGAAACAAACGAATAAAAAGGAATCGCGGGATTGCAAGCGCATTAGCAAAATCTCGATTACCCGGGATAAGTTTAAACGAATCGCGTTCGGCAAAAAAGGCAAACGCCGCGGCCGCGGCACTCTCCCGGAAAACAAAACAAAACCGTCCTGTCTCGGCGTATTGTGTGTGCAAACTCGCGAGTGCGAGAGGTGGTAAACACGTTGTTAAAAATGTTACGGAATTAACAAACGAGGGAAACGAGTCGACGGGGGGAAATTTCGCTGCAAAGGCGGCCGCTAATAAAGTGTCGCTAGTGACGTCGTCGCAGAAGTTAAAGAAAATAAATTTTAAACATATCCAATTATTCCGGCAGAAAATAAGCCCCAGAAGTTTTAAATTAGGGAGCAGCGGGGCGAGGAGCGGCCCTGCGCCGTCCCCGGAGCCTCGCGGCTTCGACACCCGCTAACACAATCTCCTCGACGTGTCGGAACTATTAAAAAATCATATTTCTTAACCAGTCAGCAGCCTCTTGGTAACATGCACATTCTCGCCGAACGAAAAGCTGCAACGACAGTAGAACGAAAACAACCGCACTGCTGCAGAATTTTGATGCTGTGCCGAGCTGAAAACCGCACATCTTCCTACATTTTCCACGTAACGTAGTTTAGTCGCACTCGGAAACACTTACCTGAATAAACAGCCACGATGTCACCAATGCCAAGCTGCTATACTGACCGTTGAATCGGTAATGGTAAGCGTAGAAAGTGAAGTGATACAGGTAGAAGAATCTGAAAATTAAGAACACCTGTTAATGATCATATTCAAAAATTCCCCTTTTTTGTAAAAATCATAATACTGTCCATTGTTAGTTATGAATTTCTCCGATCTTTCTAGCAAATTAAGGATTCGGTTTCGAAATAGCGATTCATTTTTTTAATATCTTATGAGCTGGCATGTTCTCCTTCAAGGGCGTGTGGCATCGATTTAAACAAGTGATAGACAGAAGAAGCAATGCCTGATAAATACAATGATAAAGTGAAACATCTCAGCCAAGCACTTCTAATGTGTTTTTGACCTGTTTCCCAACATGTGAATATTGTTCTGTCGAAAGGCCATTTCATCCCGTCTTTTGGTGTATTTCAGACGTTTGGCCTTCAAAGTTCGATTCAAATTAATCAATTGTTGGTGATAGCAGTCGCTAGTAATCATTTGCCTCGATTTTAACAGTTTAAAGTACAACACGCCTTTCTGCTCCTGTTAAATGTATAGTATTATCTTCCTTCCAAGAATATTTCCTTTTAGTACCAATATTGAAGGTTTACCTAGGTCCAAAATTGGTTTTTTGGGCTTAAGGTTATCGCAATCTCTCCACTTTTTATACCCAATAACAATACGTTGGAAAAAAAATTTTCCCCTGGTAAACCTTCCCCGTAGCTTTCAAACGTTTGTAAATCTCAGACTGAGTAACATTTAATGTTTCTGCAAGTTATTTTTGGGTTTGACATAAATATTCATGCAATACTTTCTACAATTCTTGTCTTTGAATTTTTTCGGGCATTTTTGTTAAAATCGCCAAAATAACAGTATCATTTTGTGTACTATTTCTGATAGAGTATACATACTCACCATAACCTTATACAAGCATTCTATGAGATTTGTCAGCAATTTTCTTTATAGTAAAGTGATAAAGTAACACTCTTTACAAATTACGTTTGCAAATTTCATAAAATTATGTTATTGTTACGAAGTGAAACCCTTTAAGTGCTGAATATTAATGGCATATATCAAAACTAAAAAATGATGACGGGTACAAACAATAAAATGTACGCCCATTCACTATTTGTCGCTGCAGCGAGAAAATTTCTGAGCACTGCTAATAGATACACAATAGAACAAAAAAAGAGCAACAAAAATACTTTATATTATAATACTATAAATATATAAATGCATGATAATATTCAGTTTAAACGAAAGACATATTTAAGCAAATTTCATTTTCCTGAGGGTCTTCACACAGGAAAGTATTATGAAACCCGATAAAAATGATAAAAAAGTATATTTAGAAAATAATATTCAAGGGAAAGTAAATAGAAATATAACAAATAAAATACTTGAAAATAACATAATTCAACATTCTGAATCCACAATTTAACATCACAATGGATAAGGTTATTACAGTTCGTAGTGGTGAAGAACATAATTCTCGGAAAGACATTACTATAGAAAAAAAAATGAAAACATTACAAAAACATGCGACAAGGAGAAGATAAAAAAAGAATGTGCACGTTGCATATATTTAACATCCTAAAAGAAATACTGGAACGTTCCAGATTATATGGTGATAATCTACATTATAATTGTCAAAACAGCCAAATCGAAAAATTAAAAAATAGCCTAAATGAAAAAAAATTAGATGATTATTCATACAATTAACCAAGTAAAGAGTCCATCAATAGAAACTCAAGAAAATAAACGACAATTTGACACAGGCGCCATGTTTTTTCTGTAAACCTAGCGTCATTTATCTAGTTTAAGGTTTGCTATCTTTTGCTACAGATTCATATTAGATTAAGAACCGCGTTACAATAATCAAATAACACAAAAATAGTGAAAAAATAAAAAATATCTATCAAGCTCTTCGCGATCATTTCGGCCGTCATAACTATCCAAATGAAACTACCATCGCTAGTTTACTGCGAAAATTCGAGGCCACCCAAAAATGATCGCATATCAGCAAAAATCACAGTGGTGAAGGAATATGTGAAAAAAGACCCAAAAATTTCAATAATTCGTCGATAGCAAAAATTGGGCATTTCGGAAACCAGTTTACGCCACATTATGCACAAGGATTTAAATTTACATGTTTACAAGATCCAACTGACTCAAGAACTCAAGCCAATTGACCATTTCAACCGACGTGCGTTTTCTAATTGGCTCCTCCAACATCGTGCAACTGATCCGAATTTTTCAACCAAAAGCCTTCTTCAGCGATGAGACGCTTTTCAAGCTAAATGGGACTTAACAAGTAAAACTGTCGCATTTGGGTCACGGAGAATTCTAGAGAATATCAAGAACAACCAATGCAACCTCAAAAAGTGACTGTTTGGTGTGCTCTGAGCGAAAGGTGTCAGTGAACCTTTATTTTTCGAAAAAGAGACTGGAAATGCGATTTATGTGGATTCTGAGCGATACGGCGGCATGATCGATGACTATTTCTTCCCGAAACTCAATCACACTGACATAAGTTATGTATATTTTCAACAACACGGTGCAACATGCCACACAATAGTGCGAATATCGAGTTATTGCAGTCGAAGTTCCGTGAACGTTTAATTTCGAGAAATGGAAATGTCAATTGCCTGCTCGTTTGTGCGATTTGACGCCTTTAGATTTTTTTGTGGGGATGTCTGAAAAGTAAAGCCTACGTCAATAAACCTACACCACCATCTAAGACTTTAGGAACAACATAATTACCGAGATAAATGCTGTTGAAGCGGCTATGTGAAAATGTCATCGAAAATTTTGACCATCGTGGCAACGTCTGCAAAGCCAGTCGTGGTGAACATTTGAGTAACATATCTGTAGTTTCAATAAGCGTTTACTTCTCTGCGCTTGAATTGACAGACCCTTTAGTTATACCATAAAACCAAATCAAGGCTAAATGAGTGACAGAACACTACAAATAACATGTGGCATTACAAATTATTATGTAAAAACAAATAATTTTGCTATTTCTCAAACGAACCGACAACATATTTTAGGAAAGCTTCACTCATTCTTCTTCAGGTGCGTTCTCCTATTAACAAAGACTACTGATTGCATCAATAAATCTCTCTATCTACTGCAACTTTAACCATGATGATGTATCAAGCTTAGTCCATCTATGATGTTTCCGAATCACAAAATTTAGAGTCGTCTTACAAAACTTCTTTCCTTTTCCTTAAACCTGAAGGATGAACTGTGCAAGATGGTATTTTCTACTTCTCACTATGTAACAAGCCAATTTTTATAGTTTTCATTATATTTATTAATTCTCTTCTCTTAAGTACTTCTTTACTATTGAAACGTGCTGTCCACGGTATTTCTAAAATTATCCGGTATAACCAAAGCTCAAACGCTTCTAGTTTCTTCATAAACTTTTTATTGAGAGTCCATGTTTTTATTTCATATAAAAGTATTGATCAGACAAAACCGCTGGCATCTAAGTCTGAAGTATAAATTGTTATTACAAAAGAAATTATTCAGTTGAATAAAATTATGGCAAACCATCTCTTCACTTACTACTACAATAATCTAAGATTTACTGCCTTATTAGTGCAAATCTTGTTATAGCAAAATTGTCATCGATTGCTTGTGTTAATCTACAAAATATTTGCAGATCAGTAGTAGATAATTTTCACATACATATAATAAACACTGGTAGTTTATATTGCTGTTCAATCACAAAGCTTTTTCTCTCATTGATGTACATTCCATTACACAATGTTGATAAAGTGAACAAATCACCAATCTACAGTCTGTGTAATAAGATCCTGTCACTGATGTTTGCGATAGCCTTACTTGACGATTACTATGTTACATTAAAACTAGTCAGTACTTATTTAGATTATTTAAAAACCGTGTTTAGTACAATGAATAGTGCTATCCACAAAACGATTTTAAATGGTTTTTTACGCCAATGTCTTTTTCACATGTTGCAAAGTATATATGTAAGTCAGTAGATTTTGTTGATTAAGACAGTAAAACTGTGGATAACCTTCCAACCAGACGCACCCAAGCAAAACATCAGCATAGAGTAATTGTTAGTGTTTTTACAAAAGCATAAACATCAGTCTTATGGATCTACAAAGTCATTTTTCAGAATATGATACCAGAATAAAATCGTTGCTGTTCAGAAAGCACGCCAAAAAAACGTCTTGCTTGGGTTCAAGAAAATGTTAATCAGAATTGGAATATTTTTTTCTAGTGTGCTCTGTAAACAAAAAAATAGTGCATTAAACAACAAATAAAATTAAACAATAAAATATAAATTTAGAATGTCGTTGTATCCAACAAACAAACTGATATTCAAAAATTACTAAAAAGTAACACAACATAAAAGAATAAAAAGAGGAATCAAGAATACAGAATAAGAATTAAATAAAAACATGCATCATATTGCTCTGTAAGCAATCCCAGAACGAACATAATATATATATATCGATATATCATATATCGATTTCAATTTGAAAATTCGAAATCGAATATCTCAAATTATTCGACATAAATTTTTCTTCATTTTCGAATTCAGCAAAATTTCCTATAAGAATCACATTTAAAATCGTAATGTCGAAAATTTTGAAATTCAAGTCGAATATCTCGAAACTATTCGACATAGAATTTTTCGATTTCATTATTGAAATCAGCGTAAAATTTTCTTTAAGAATTACTCATAAAATCGCAATGTCGAAATTTTGAAATTAGTCGAATATCTCGAAAACTATTCGAGATAGAAACTTTTCGATTTCGATTTTGAAATCAGTAAAATTTCCTATGAGAATCCATTTTAAAATTTTAAAAAATCCATAATTTTGTGACAGCGACAGACACACTGACAGACCGACAGACATATATAATTTTACATATAGAACTTTTTAAGTTCGTTGATAAATGCATCATATTTTAGAATATATATATATATATATATATATATATATATATATATAAATATATAATATAATATAGCTTTATCTTAAACATACGTAAATTCTAATGGCTGTACTCGTCATAATTTTTTGATTTTGACGCCAACATTCATACATAAAAGTTTATGTTTTTAACAATAATATAATTTTTGTTGCTATTATTTCAGTACATAAGCATCATCTGCAGTCTTGTTTTATATATAAAGAAATCTGATGTTGAATCTCATGAAGTGCTTGTAGAAGCTAAGAATTGTAGGAATTATTATCTATGATATACACAAAAACAAATTGCAGAAATGTTACATGTCACTCATTCTGGGATTTCCAAATGTTTGAAAGCCATGGTGAAGGTTTATAAGGAAGCAAAATGGGTGCCATACAAATTTGAGTATAGATTTCAAATGGCGCAAACCTATGTACACAATCCCGCTTAACAGGCAATTTTTGCTGGTGGGGGGGGGGGTTAAAAAGAGAATATATTTCGATAATTCCAAACATAAAATATCAATTTGCGACCCAGGCCCATCATCAATCCTGACGCAAATAAAAAGGAATAATCATGGAAATATGGCTATGCTCTCTATTTGGTGGGATCAGAAAGGCGGCCTGTAGGTTGAGCTATAAAAACCGTGTTAAATAATCATTATCTACCTCAACCATTAATAATTAATCAATTTGAACCGAGAGTTAAAAGATACACATCTATAAATTGCGCTTGCAAAGCAGCACTTCAGTTCATATGAAGATGTTCAAAATAGGATAACTCAACTGATCGCTTCAAAAAATTAGTCGTTCTTTTACATGTTGAAAAATGGCTTACTTTTGATAAAAAATCTATCATAGATGAAAAATGTTTAGAAAACAGTGAGGTAGAGAGTTGCCACATTAGGCCAAGGAATTGCTTTATCAAGCTATCAGACCTAGCAGCGCTATGTGGCAAACGTGGAAGTATTACTGCATCGCTTTGTAAAAATTTGAACGCAGGGAGATAATGCACTGTCATAAATGAAACTTTGAACTATGTGGAACTGATACAAAGACCAAGATGAATCAATGTTTATTTAGTATTTTGACAGCAATGGAGTGTCGTTGGGAAAATGCATCAAATTCAAGAGAAATTATAAATTAAAGTGAACTAAAAAAAATGATATGTTAAATATATTTCTATAATGTACAAAATCCGCAACGCATTGTGTTTGCAAAGTTTATTATTTTTTGTGGCCTAGAACTGCGCTAGCCAATTAAGGGCCATAGGAAAATAAATTACGATGAGGGCATCTTATTATAAAAAAAATTATTCTTATGTGCTAATATATAATAAAACATCGTTGTGTAAAACTAATAAAGATTTTCTTATTTCTGATGCTGCTTAATTTCCAAGGGTTATACGTGGTACTAAAGTTTAATATGAAAAGCATGATCATGTTACGTCTGAAAATGTTTCTATAACGACCAATATTAAAATATATACGAAGTAACTTCCAAATTTTCACAGCCGAGTATAGAGGAAAATGGGATATAAAACGAGTCAGTAAAATGTGTTATTAAACGGGGCGAGTGATTTTTTTGTGTTACCTAACAGTTAATATCAGTTCATTTTAATAGTAGAGCTTGTAATTCTAATTTTCATGGCACAACTATGTCAATTTAAAGCTATTTTTAACCAACTGAAAATGCTACATAATTTTACTTTTCTTTCCGCTATTAACCCCATAAACAAGTTCCTAATACACAACACTAGTATTCGAAACCACACATCTTGAATATTAATGTCATTTATATTAAATTATAATAAAATATTAACAGCACAAATACACAAAGAAGTGGGTTTTTGCCCAACAACAAGCTGCATAGATAATAAAATTTTATTAAATTTAAATTTTAGAGTTCTGAATAATAAATTAAATAAAACTACATCTAAAAAATTAAACGAATAATCCGTCAATTTAAAAAGTAATCAGGATTTTTATAACACTGTAAACTGATGCAATGACAATTATTAGTTTTTGAGTTGTTGAAATTGCTTCCAAGTAGTTTTAACCTACTATTGCGTTAGAAGCACACTTTGCAATGCAAAAATTAAGAAATATTTATTTAGACAGAAGCCAAGCAACAGAGTAGTCATTTTAAATGTGAAAATAAACCAACTTCTACAATTTATTAGATCATTTATGGATAAGAAGCAAATAAGATTGCCAAACACTTCAAAAAGGACAGATCAGCAATCTAATATGTCAAGCAAAAGAGAAAAGTCGTAAGAACTGCTGAAAACAAGGTTGGCACCTCTACGTAAATTGGTAAAAATTTTAATTTTTCAGAGATTGTACTGGCAATAACAATAATAAATATTACGAAACAAAATGAGCTGTAGAATACACTAAAAAGCAGCTTACATACAGAAAATTTTGCAATAAAACATTTCAATTCTTATGGGCTCAAGGTATTGGGTTATCTGGAAAGTTCGTTCCGATTTTCACTAGATGGCATTTAAAAATGTCTGAATTTCAGGTCACATTTTAAAGAATTTTTAGAAAAAAGTTTCTTGCAATAATAAATTGATTTGCGTCATTCCTGTACCCTGTTGAAGACCGTGGAAAACAAAGCTACTTTTCTATTACCGGGAAGCCAAAATGCTACACAAGCAACAAAAGAGATAGGTATATGTTTACGGGTAAAGTACTTTAACTGAAGCTTTTCGAAAGTGGTTCGCTAAATTTAGAGCTGGTGATTTCGACATTAAAGACCAACAATGCTCTGATATACCCTCCACCATTGACGATAAGCAGACTTAAAAGAGATACTAAAAATATCGGAAACCATTGTCCAAGAGCTTGGTTATATAAATCGCTACAATGTTTTGGATTTTGTGCAATTTTACAGAGAAAAATGTAATGCATCGCATTTCTCTCTGTGACGCGCTGTATGAGCACAACGAAAACAAGCCGTTTTTGAAGTTATCGGTGACGGGCAAAAAAAATAGGTCATTTAAAACAATGTTGAGCAGAAAAAGTCCTGGGGTAAGCGAAATGAATCACCAAGGAATCCTGAACTATAAGTTCCTATCAAACGACCATTCGATAAATTTAAATAAGTACTGTTCGCAACTGGACGACTAAAAGATAGCGCATTACGAAAAACGCCTAGAATCAGCTAATAAGAAGAGCGTCGTGTTCCATTAAGGTACTACTAAACCTCATGTCTCTATTCGAAATACCAAAAAAAAAAAATTATTGGAAGCTTAGCTGGGATTTGCTGCCACCTGCCATATTCACCATACCTCCAGATTTTCATTTATTTAGGTCTTCGCAAAATTGTCTTAACTACCTTGAGAAGTTTTTCATCCAGACACTTAAGAAGTTCTAGAATTCTGGAATCTTCAAGTTGCATAAAATATGGAGAGAACTTGAACAAAACGGTGAATAAAGCAACATTAGCACACACAATTTTCCTTTGAATTTTGCAAATAATCGGCGCGAATTTTCCTTTACTCTTACTAATAACAATGTAACCGGTAATAACTTTTTCCACAAATAACAAGTGATGTATGTACATGTAAACATCTATTTATCCTTAATTTTATTTGGGGTTGCTTAGGTATCTTAAAGCACCAACGATACCTATGAAAGTAGCTGATGCCTCTTCTTCAAGAGAAAATTAACCAAACACCATTAAAATTGATAAAATAAATAAATTGTGATTGAAAATAATATTCACTTATTTCTATGCAGTGAAAAGTTCAAAGATTTGGCCCATGGGTTCTGTATGTTTTCAAATAAAACAATAAAAATGATCAACCTAACGTTTGCACTTACTGGATTATCCGTTACTTGCTCGTGCACAAGGTCAATGTGTATTTATATGATAAAAATTTTAAGCTCAAGATATTGAAATAAGTATGTTTCATCATTTATTCTAATTAATGATACAAAATCAATACAAGCTATGTTAGTACCCGCGTACTGTTCCACAAAAATGTATTTGAATGATAGTAAACAGCTGTCGCGCTGTTACTAAATTCTACTGTATTCAAACAATTTCCGTATATAATGAACTACCTTCAGATATTTGGATAAGGAAAATTACTAGATGCAGCTTTCACGAAGCTATAAGGAGCTACTTCTTCATAAATAAAGTTATCATTTCAGTACCGCATAATACTCTATACACTATATACATAACCACGAGAGGAAACTCAATAATTCAAAACAAATGCAATTCAATACTTTAAAATTCATCAAATGCGTCACACTGATTATTTACCTAAGTCATTTACTTATTTTATAATAGAGTAGCCATACAAGTGCTCTTTATGTAGGCGACATGACTTTATCCACAGCAATACTAAGATTAAATTATCAAACAATGCATAACGCAGCTTGTGTTATACGTGCAACGTGAGCCGTGAATAGTTAACTTTGGAATGAGAACATTATACATTTACAAGTCAATGTGCAACCCGTAGAGAATACAAAATTATATCTGGTACAATAAGTCTGTAGTGACTGTTGTTTTGTATACTTAAAATGGCGACGTTTAGTATTCAAGAACGTGTAATCATCTGTTTTCTCTTCTTGCTTGGTGAAAGGCCCATCGAAATTCATCGCCAATTAAGTGAGACTTGTAGTGAAGGCATTATGGGTGCAAAAGGTTAAAGAAGATTGAAAGTTGTGTGACCATGAATCGAAGCATCCTCGAACTCGAAGCTGGACCGTTGATTAGGTGTGCGTGATATCGCTTCTAAACTTGGCATTTCAGTAGGATGTGTAGAGCCCATTTTACATGATGACTTAAAAGTGCGAATAGTACCTTCAAGGCGGGGCTCACCGATGAATACAAAGCTGCGCAAGGTGACAATGTTTCAGGACATATTAACACGTGATGCCGCCATAAATATCCGACCATGAAGGATACTCTCTGTGGCCGCTCATTTTCCAATCGAGCCGCTGTTGCATCAGCGATTTTCCCTAAAGAAGGATTCTCAGCAGCCACGGAATCATGGCGACGACGTTGTGAAAATGGAGATTACGTTAAGAAGTAACAGAAGTTTAAAATTTCTTGGATAAGTTCATAAAAAAAATTGGAGACCTTAGAACTTGAACACACTTTGTATCAAGAGTACCAAAAACTGGTGCTTTTAGTCTAGCTGTTATGTTCAGTAATCAGAATAAGTTCTATCTTTATACAAGTAATGGTATGCATATATATGCAAAATAAACCTTATAAGTTACCTTCCGCAGTACTACGAAAAAGAGATCTCTAACATTGTGAAGTACAATTAAAATTACAAATAAAACCACACGTATAAATTAATAGTTGATTTAACTAGCCCACAGTAAAAGCAAAGAAGGACTTTCTAGTAACCCATACTTATCACATTTGCGTTTAAAATTATCCTACAACAGATATTTTATAAACAATGCACATGATCGTTTCATTTACATGCAGAATTCATTTTAGGCAACAATTATTTGCAATCGTACACTATGTTAGCTCTAGGGACAATCTTTAAGAAGCAATTCCTGATAGACATAGCACAAACACGTCCATAGAAACATGCCCTAGCATTCGTCATAAAATTTCCAAGACTTGGTAGTACAGCTGTACTTAGCAACTCTCATAGTTGTAAGTAACATTAAATTATGTGCTAAACCAAGGAAACCTCGTACTAAAACATGGAATATGATTCAGCACGCCACAGTGACGAGGTACCATGGAAAAGCTGTGTCTTCGAATTGTAAAACTGGTTTCAGAGAAGACTGTAAGAAGACCGCCATGTTAGTGTTCATATTACATCAGAAGAGCTAAAATTTAATAGAGACGTGAGTCACCAAATTTGATGCAACGATTTAGGAACACAGAAATTTAATGCAAGAATAATTACTGGCACACTAACAGAAGAAAAGAGAGAAACAAACGAACAATTGCTGCTAAACTGTTGTAAGAGGTCAGAATTGATCCAAATTTGTGTTAAACATTATTGATGGAGATGAAAATTGGTGCTACTAGTATGGCTATCAAATGAAATACCAAAAGATGAAATGGCAAAGTCGTAGTTCACCAGACCTCAAAAAAGCGAAGCGGCAATCTTAAAAAACAAGGAAAGGCTGATCGTATTTTTGATGCTAGAGGCTTGCTACACTATGCATATCTACCTGAAGGACAATCAATAAACCAAAAATTTTACATTGACGTGCTGAAACGTTCGCGTCAAACAATTTGGCAATTTGCCCTCCTAGTTTGTAAACATTTGCAGAGTGGTTCTTATTACACGACAATGCGAAAATCAATAATGCTGTATCAATCCAAAAATATCTGGCCAAACATCATGTTCCTGCTTTACCCTTATTCATTTGACCTGTCGCCGCGATTTGTTGTTTCCCCGTGTGAAAATGTCGCTGAAAAGGAAGGTTCATGAAGCAATCCAAAACGGCTATGACAAATGTGCCTGGCCAAACGATATAAACCTGAAGAAGAGTTCCAGTGTTTTCAAGAATGGCTGGACAGATTTAAAAAATGCTATGGTACAGTGTCAAGGTGGCTGAAAGTCACTTGGCTAATGCTGTGTGAGACATTCTCAAAAAGACATTTTCAATGCTGACGAATCCGGATTGTTTTATGAAATGAAGTCCGATAAGACTTTAAAATTCAAGGGAGAAAGATGTACAGGGAGGCAAAATTCGAAAAAAAGTGACGGGGTTTCTTTGCGCCAACATGCCTGACAAACTCATGATAATTGGCCCCTTTGAAAAGCACAAAAACAAGTCATGGATGATATCATATACTGTTGAAGAAGAATTAAGGATTTAGGACCGAAAACTGGAAGGTAAAGATCAACAAATATTACTAGTGGTGGGCAACTGTCCAGCTCATCTACTAGTTCAAAATTTAAAAAATATTAACTTAGTGTTTCTACTACCAAACAGTACAACCGATGGATCAAGAAGTCATCCGCAGCTTTAAAGCCCAATATAGACAGTTTTCATCATTCGCAACTGATGGATTGTAAGCTTTTCGATAATGAGGTAGAGTATTTTATTCTTATAAACATTATCACTTTTTTCACCAATTTTTAACATTCATTATTCTGGGGTAAAATTTAAGTTGATCCGGATCTTACATTAAACTGTCAATGTCGTGTATAACTACTTTAAGGGGAAAAGGCACATGGGTATATCAGAAATTGCCATTGGATAAGTGATGTACTGTTTGCAGGACGAGGAGAACCTTGCAAAATGGGTGACTACCAACAAATTCGACTCCGTAATGAATTCCGAAATAAAGGGTGTTTTTTTAAGCCCGATAGAACTTGAAATTGTAAAAAATAACACAAAAAATTAAATTTTAATCAAAAACATTTTTTTAATCGAAAGATCATGGATACATGTCATTAACATTTGAAAATGATTTCGGGCATATGGCCACCGCGGCTGTTCTTAACGAAGCGTATTGTAGACGTTCAATTTTGGGCCACTTTTTCGAGCATTGCTGGCCGTATGTCACGAATAACACGAACAATGCTGGCCTCCAAGGCGTCAATTGTTGCTGGTTTATCAGCATAAACCAGTGACTTTACGTAGTCCCACAGGAAATAATCGAGAGGTGTCAAATCGCACGACCTTGGAGGCCAATCGACAGGTCCATTTCTCGAAATCAACTTATCGCCGAATTTTGATTTCAATAAGTCGATGGTTGCGGTCGCCGTATGGCACACAACGCCATCCTGTTGAAACCACATCTCGCCCGGATCAACGTTATCCATATTTTTAAACAAAAAATCATTGATCATGGTGCGGTAACGATCTCCATTGACCGTAACGCGAGCTCCGGCTTCATTTTTGAAGAAATAAGGTCCGATGATGCCACCAGCATGTAAACTGCACCAAACGGTGCATTTTTCTGGATGTAATGGAGTCTGTAGGGTCTATTGTGGATTGCTTTCACTCCATATATGGCAGTTTTGTTTATTAACAAACCCGTTAAGCCAAAAATGAGCCTCATCGCTGAACACAATTTTGCGATAAAACATCAGGTCAGTTTCCAACTACTCTAGAGCCCAATCGGCGAAAGAACTACGCATGTGATGGTCTCGTGGCTTTAATTCCTGCACCAGCTGGATCTTATACGGGTGTAGGCCAAGATCTTTGCGCAAAATTTTCCACGTAGTGGACGGACAGACCCCCAATTCTTGCGACAGACGACGAATCGATAAATTTGGATCTTCTTCCACATTTTCGTTTACAGCGGCGATATTTTCTTCAGTACGGACATTCCTTCGACGTGTTGGTGTTATTCAATCATTTAGAGAGTATGTGGTATAAAATCTATCCACAGTTCGACGGATGGCTTGCTCTAGTCGTCTATAAGTTGCGCGAATCGATGACTAATTTTCAAAGTAAATCTGTATAATTTGGTAGCGTTGTTCTAGCATCAATCTATTCATGATGATTTGCCAGAGTGTACTGATCATAAATGTCAAAAAGTAAGCGCAGTATGACAGTTCGTTTGACAGTTAACCCTTTAGTAAGTTCTATCGGGCACCTTTTATTAGACGATTTTGTTAAGGTGGGTCTGCATTTCGCAACAACAGAGGAGGTGACTGATGACACTTTGTCGAATTTCTTGAGATAAGAAGAAGAGTCATCTGACGAAAAGAAAGAGCCGTCACAAGATATTATTACCCCTTACGCGGATTTCAAAATGATAAAACAAATTCAAGCCTTGCTAAAGCACAAAAACCTTAACGAATATACAGACAAAAGTAAAGATCAAATTGAAAATATTTATCTGAGGTCTAGGTGCAATCAGACAAAAATAACCGATTTTATTAATAAGAAAAATAAATAATTAGTAACCTAGTATAGCAAAATAATTATAGCAATAATAATAATACTTAATATTAATTTTATATAAATGTAAATAACGTATATAAACAACTGCATATAATATGTATAAAATATATACTGTAACAGTAAAATATGTTAAAAGCGTTTAAAACCAAATTGTTACTTACGCCCTTTTTATCTCGATCGAATCCACTATAACCGGACTCGACTGTAGTTGTTTTTCTTCACAAATAAATAAACTTTGTGGTCTTTCTACTCTAAGTGCTCTTCATTTACGTCACTAGGTGAACCGGACAATATAAGTGGCAGAAATTATTCTCCTAAGTATACAGGAATGTAGAAAGAATTACTATTGCATGCACCATCGTCTGAAGCGTTTCTTTTGTTCGATATTTCAGTAAGTTCCAAAATCACAAGTTATTTAAAGCATAAATTTTCACTACGCATTCAATGTATTACCGTTGTTGATTGAGTACACATATAGAGTTCAATAATGTTGATGCTGTGGTTGTTTATTGCAGATTTAGCAAGGCGGAATTTATTTAACGCAGCGTAAAGCAACCACTACTTAAATGCCAAATCCTACTATTACCCTGCTCCAATCTACTCAGTTGCAAAATCCAAAAACGTAAAGAATGAAATCAAAACCTTTAACTAAGCCCTAATACAAACTGATATTCCGACAAATCTTTAACCCGCATCATTAAGAACGACTTATACCGGAGGAATTACTGATATGATAAACCGCATATTAAAAAAGCAATATATATAAATATAACAATACGACCAACAATAAAATAATTGTTTTTATTCGCTCGAATAAGTATCATTACCCCTACGAATCCCAAAGAAGTATATAAATATCTTGTGAACACCGCGAAAAGACCTACACAGAACAAACGAATAGACATATTTTTAGTATTCTTTGGCTTCACGGACAAGCAATAATTTTTGAAAATGTACTAAATATAACAACGAAAGATTATACAGAATTCATTTTTTTAACAAATCAAAAAACCTCGGTTCCATTCCCATCCTCCCAACAGAATTACTCGTGAGGCAATTGAAATAGAAAAACTCCTCAATAATGAAGACTATAACAAAGGATTATTTATTATTTGGAACCGATTATGTCGCACTATCAGTAACATAACACCTTATTTGAAAGTTAGTGTCGCCAAAAAATTATACTGCCAACGTTTCACTTCCTATCCAATAAATAGCAAAATAGATCACACTAAATACCTATCTTAGTGTAATAAACGTAGTATTTAAACCTATATATATATATGACTGCATAGTCGAAAATTAAAAATTTTCCAATATCTTATGTATCGTATCCTAGCTATTATATTGTTAACACTTCTCAAACGAGTATTTTATATTGTGGTAATGTCGATAGCTCCTGCATTCAGGTGCGGACAGATCTATTTCATTTCATTTTAAAAGCGTTCTCCTTAACTAAAAATTTAATCACATTTCGACTCAAAGCGATACATAATTGCAACGTGCACCTCAAAGCAACTAATATCGATGCTACAAATAAACTCTTATATAAATGCTTTGAAAGTGTAGCTATAACTGAATACTTCTATGTTTTGCGTGTTAAATTAATTACTCTTTTTTAACAATATTGTGGTATGACATCAAAAGTCGCAGTTTTAATTACAATTAATGAGATTAGTTATACGATAGTTCAAACGGTAAAAAAATCAAAAATATATACTTTAGAGGCAAAACGTTAATTGCAACAACGAATTAATTAAATTAGGAAACTTTCAAACAAAAATACAATGATAAAAAAGTAAACATTTTTATATAACAACGGCCATTATGTTCTCTAGATAATAAAAATAAGAACACACTATCAATGAAATATTTAAATTCATTTATGCAAGATACAGTCCTTGTCAATGTTAAAACTACTCTGATTTGCTGAAAATACAAAAGCATGCGAGCGTAGTACTAGTGTAGCTGAGTTTTTTCTAAATGCGAATTGATTTTCTGTAAGATACTTTTTCTTTTTTCTATTCATTTGTAAACGATTTTTTAAGTATTTATGCTATACACGATATTAGGCTTATTGTCCTATAGCTTTGACACTTTTTACTTATTTCCTTTTTTAGAATCGGCAAATTATGCTATTTTGAAGTGTTACGGTACAGTTCCTGTTCTATACATTACGAAGATTGAAAGAATGAAAACAGATTGCAGTTATCCTCTAATCTACAACAAGGAAAACAAATCTAAATATCAGGATTAATCAAAATGACAAAACTAATAGTGCTACACACTATATTAAGTGCTTAATTCCAGAAGCAGCCTGAAAATCTATTCTCATAATAGTATAAGAAAATAAAGCAACAAACAATACTTTATTCATACGAGAAGTGGTGATGGACAAAACAAAAGTAAAATACAGCTAACAAAGAAGTCAAACTTCCATTGACAAAATGAATATAATAGGTTTACAAAAAAAGTAAAATTAGCTCTACAGGGAAAGTGCAATGTTTGATATATATTATCAGCTTCTCAAATAAAGATCATTGTATATGGAAGACAACAAAAAATCACAAATATTATGCTTTCCTCCTTTAATAAGTCAGATGGCAACTGGGGAAGAGCAGATTAAGAAAACCTTTGCTTTCGAAATTATATTTAGTGCATAAAATCCAAATTTAAATAACAAAGGCAATATTATCACGTTGCTGCAAAAATAATTGCTTTTTTTAGTTTAAATTTTGGGGAAAACTTTTATTTAACAATGTTTACATAGAATGCCATTTTAAAGAAAGAAGTTTACTCTACTCATTTATGCAATTCATTTTGTTATAACTGTTTGTTTTTGGTGTGTTTTAGGCTGTCTAAATAATGATGGAAAGAAAGCAAATTCAAGAAATTTGACTGTACGAATTCAAATTGAAATGTAAAGCAACAGAAACTGCTCGCAATATTACCAATCGTTTGGCCAGGGGATCATCTGTGAACGTACAGCTTAACATTGGTTCAAAAAGCTTCAAGGGGATTAGAGTCTTGAAGATGAGGAGACTCGTGGACGTCCTCCTGTGATTGAGGATGATGATTTGAGGATCCAAGCAAAACAAGTTGTTCAACATTTGAACCAAATGATAATATCAAAAAAGCTCGACAAATTGGTGCCTCAAGACGTAAACGAAAATCAAATAATTTGACGATACGAAATTTGCTCTGCGCCCCTTCTTCGCCATAAAAATTACCCATTTCTTAATCGCATTGTGACATGTGACAAGAAATAGATTTTTTACGACAATCGACGGCGTTCAGCGCAGTGGTTGGACAGAGGAGTACCAAAGCACTTCCCCAAACCGAAGCAGCATCAAAAAAAGCAATGGTTACTGTTTGATGGTCGGCACGTGAAATTTTTCACTGCAACTTCTTGAACCCTCCCATCAGAGAAGTATTGCCAGGAAATCGACAGAGTGCACCAAAAACTGCAAAATTTATGGCCAACATTGGTCAATCCAAAGAGACCAATTCTTTTCCACGATAACGCCAGACCACATGTCCCACAAATGACTACACAAAAATTGAACGAACTGGGATACGAAACTCTATCTCGCCCAGCTTATTCATCAGACCTTTCTCCTACCGATTACCACTTTTTCAAGCACCTAAACAAGAATAAGGTCTTTAACAACCAAGTAAAAGCCCAAAACGTCTTCGAATAGTTCGACGGTTCTAGAACTCCAAAATTTAATGGTTCTAATTTTAATTACATTAATTAATTCTAAGCTGAAATATACTGCTTTAAGTTTGTCAATTAGAAACCACCACTAACCAGTAGATTTTCCTGTATACTCCTTGTACTATGGCTTTGACAATTATACCTTTCATAGTAGTTGAGGTCAAGCAAGTAGTAATAAAATGCAAAAACATAAAGTAGCAAGGTTTCATTTAATAGTAAACAAAATACTCAAATTTTCTAGGAGGTAATTAATTAATATTGTTATCCACTATATACAACAATGTAAGAGTAACCTGCTTCCCAATAATGTGAAAGCCCAATTATGACTCATAAACCCAGAAAACCACCAAGCGTTGTTACTTCATACCACCCAATAAGTCTATTATGTCAAAAAATATTAAAGAGCTAATGTTGAAAAAAATTTTAGAAAAAATTATTTTAAATGTAAAACACACCAATATCTACGTATTATCCCAGTGTAGCGTTTTTGGTCCCTTCCTAACATATCTTCTTTTACCGCTGATGTCCTAACTGCAAGTAACACAATGCTTGCCGTTTTTGTTAATATTTGCTATAATTTCCGTTAATGCAAACGCTCAAGTCGTCTCTGAAAACTTGCAATATCGATGCACTTCGAGAATAGATCGACATCTAGCAAATTCCAGTAAATCAGGAAAAATTGGTTCACGTCATCTTGACAACTGCCCGGAAGTCTCAATAAATGAAACCGCTTTACTAGTAAAAGGAAAAGTAAGTACCTAGGATAAAAATTTGACTGATTTATTGAACTTTTAAATTCGGCGCTTTTTATGGGACACCATTTAGAACACTGTAGTGAAAATAAAAGTAACAGATGTTTATCCCAGATCTGCATTGTACTTTCTATCGAACAAAATGAAGACGGATAGATCCTATGGACAACAAACGCTCTTCAAGTTGTTCAGATTAATTACAATGAATAAATATAAGGATGCAAAGTGATTATGGTGAGAGAGTCTTCTCTTTGCCTAAACTAAATAATTAATCATTTAAGGTAACTCACAACATGTGAGTAGAACCTTAATTAATCTAATTGTACACAAAAAAATAACTATGTTTCATTTCGTGCAATGAAAACCCATAGAAAATGTAAAATGGCTACTATTTATTCTTCCTTCTTAATAATACTATAAATAATACCAGTTTTTTTTTGCATGAACAAACAAATCCATATTAAATATTTTAGCTTCACGTGATCGCCAACAATTGAGGGCCTCGTCCGGCCGACGATCACTAATGCCCATCGTAATATGATAACAGGTCTGAGAAAGCTTTTTTTCGTGTTTTGTCCTTCAGTATTGAGCCATACTTTCAGAAGTATCAATTACCCTTATTGAAAGACAACACAAAAGAAAATTATACCGATAACGCAAACACATTATAATCGAATTAGCGATATCGATACCGGACATTCCACCTGTGTGAAGGATTGGCAACAATATCGCCTGACATTTTTCTGCTTGCTGTTTCACAAGAAAGAGTCGCAATTTTGTTTTTCATGTAATAACGTTCCATAATTTCCTACACATTTTTCGTTTACTGCTCCATTTAACATTAACAATAAGCAACGAATAAAAAGCCTAAAATGACCGCAATTATGTTTTTTATTTTAAGCCAGCCTAACCAAACGAGCAGAAGACTAATTGTTACCGCTACTAAACAGCGATTGGAAGTTGCGTAAAGTAGCCAACCCATCGTTGTTAAATTACCGTGATTAAAAAATTATCACGCAAAAAACTGAACAAAGTTTATAGAAACAAATTAATCACTTAATTTTAATCCACGTAGAATAAATAATCTGGCTACCATTCATTTTTCATTAAGTTCCGTTACTTTTGTAAAGAAGTGCTTTTGGGGGACTTTATTTTTCATATTCATTTTACTACAAGACGCAATTACGTTATCAAATAGAATTTAAAACTGAAAGCATTTCTAAACAAGGAGGCATATATTTACTGTAAAATTACATGACTGAGTTGAAAACCATAACGAAAGCTCTAAATAAAAATGCAAATAATGAATTAATGAAACCAATTAACTGTTCGAAAGTTGATTACAAAATTTGACGAAAATGGATGGTGTGAATTTTGGACAGATGACGTGATAGGTCCATATTTTTTCGAAGACGATATAAATGGCAATCGCTATCGATACATAACAATTCAGTTTTTTAACATCAATTAGACAGTGTGGATTTGAAAATAAAGCGGTTCCAGTTAGATGGCGCCCCCTTCCATACAGCTCGAGCAGAATGTCGAAATCGAAAGTGAAATCGATGTTGATTGCATTTTTTGGCCGTCGTGGCATTGTCCATAAGGAGTTTGTACCTTCTGGGCAGACTGTAAATGCAAGATTTTACGTGGAAGTGCTCACACGGCTGCAAAATCGGATCACACGCGTGCGACCAGACCTGGTGGGAAAGTGGAAGCTCCACCATGACAACGCGCCGTGCCTGGCGCGTGGATTGTGAGGGATCTCCTGGCCAAATTCGACGTTTCCACGTTGCCTTACCCCTCCTACAGCTCTGATGTGGGACCGCCGGACTTCTTCCTGTTCCCCCGGATCAAGAGGCAGCTAAAGGGGCACCGTTTCGTCTCGGTAGAAGCAGTCCAAGCGGCAACGACGAAGGCGCTGAACAGCATCCCGGAGGACGACTTCCAAAAGGCCTTCGCGACCTGGACGGCTCGTTACCAGAAGTGTGTAGATGCCCAAGGGGCCTATTTTGAAGAGTATTAAGTCGATGTACCAAAATGTTCAATACATTTAAAAAAAATCAGTCCTAGTACTTTTGGATACCACCCTGTAGTTGACGACTTCAACAACGAAATTCGACGTGTTATCGACAAAATTGATCAAAACGTGCAAAATTATAATCGAAAATTTTAAATACCAAACACAACCAAGAATATCTTGCGTTGCTGAGTTCACTGCAGCTGTGATGCGGCTTCTTAGATCGTCCCAAGTTGTTGGTAGACTGCTTCTTTTACACAAGAAAAAGTAGCAAGATGTGAAATCAGGAGATCTCAGAAGCCAGAACACAAGTGAAAAGTCTTCACTCCCCAATCCACCTTTTCCGTTGGGGTAAAAATTCATTTAGAAAACGTCAAACATCCCGAAGTCGATAAAGGGAAAAATAAAGTTTTCTGAATCTTCATTCATACTTTAGTAATCATGTTACCATAAAAAAGATCCATAAACCTTTGTTTTCTATACGGCACAGTGCACATCAACTTTCGGGCAGTCTCTCTTATGTTCCAGTGCTCTGTTGAGATTTTGTAGCTCAAATATCTAAACATTGTGTCGCTTCACTTTCCCACTTAGGTAAAACCTTGCCTCGTTCTTAAAATTAAACGCAAAAAAGTGTCATTTTAGATGTTTTCGAGCATACCAATAGAAATTTCTACACGCTTTAGTTGTCGTTTGTGCAACGAGCCTGTACCATTGTAGGTGGTATGGTTCAACATTAAGCGACACCTCAACACACGCCAGCTAGTTATTTTTGGCATTCAAGTTCTCTACTCACTCTACCAATTGACCTTCATTAGGCTACGTTCTGAACCCTTTCGAATTTGTCCCACATTCTCATCGGATACACAAGATCTAATTTTAATTACATTAATTAATTCTAAGCTGAAATATACTGCTTTAAGTTTGTCAATTAGAAACCACCACTAACCAGTAGATTTTCCTGTATACTCCTTGTACTATGGCTTTGACAATTATACCTTTCATAGTAGTTGAGGTCAAGCAAGTAGTAATAAAATGCAAAAACATAAAGTAGCAAGGTTTCATTTAATAGTAAACAAAATACTCAAATTTTCTAAGAGGTGATTAATTAATATTGTTATCCACTATATACAACAATGTAAGAGTAACCTGCTTCCCAGTAATGTGAAAGCCCAATTATGACTCATAAACCCAGAAAACCACCAAGCGTTGTTACTTCATACCACCCAATAAGTCTATTATGTCAAAAAATATTAAAGAGCTAATGTTGAAAAAAATTTTAGAAAAAATTATCTTAAATGTAAAACACACCAATATCTACGTATTATCCCAGGGTAGCGTTTTGGGTCCCTTTCTAACCTATCTTCTTTTACCGCTAATATCCTAACTGCAAGTAATACAATGCTTGCCGTTTTTGCTAATATTTGCTATAATTTCCGTTAATGCAAACGCTCAAGTCGTCTCTGAAGACTTGCAATATCGATGCACTTCGAGAATAGATCGACATCTAGCAAATTCCAGTAAATCAGGAAAAATTGGTTCACGTCATTTTGACAACTGCCCGGAAGTCTCAATAAATGAAACCGCTTTACTAGTAAAAGAAAAAGTAAGTACCTAGGATAAAAATTTGACTGATTTATTGAACTTTCAAATTCGGCGCCTTTTATGGGACACCATTTAGAACACTGTAGTGAAAATAAAAGTAACAGATGTTTATTCCAGATCTGCATTGTACTTTCTATCGAACAAAATGAAGACGGATAGGTCCTATGGACAACAAACGCTCTTCAAGTTGTTCAGATTAATTACAATGAATAAATATAACGATGCAAATGATTATGGTGAGAGAGTCTTCTCTTTGCCTAAACTAAATAATTAATCATTTAAGGTAACTCACAACATGTGAGTAGAACCTTAATTAATCTAAATGTACACAAAAAAATAACTATGTTTCATTTCGTGCAATGAAAACCCATAGAAAATGTAAAATGGCTACTATTTATTCTTCCTTCTTAATAATACTATAAATAATACCAGTTTTTTTTGCATGAACAAACAAATCTATATCAAATATTTTAGCTTCACGTGATCGCCAACAATTGGGGGCCTCGTCCGGCCGACGATCACTAATGCCCATCGTAATATGATAACAGGTCTGAGAAAGCTTTTTTTCGTGTTTTGTCCTTCAGTATTGAGCCATACTTTCAGAAGTATCAATTACCCTTATTGAAAGACAACACAAAAGAAAATTATACCGATAACGCAAACACATTATAATCGAATTAGCGATATCGATACCGGACATTCCACCTGTGTGAAGGATTGGCAACAATATCGCCTGACATTTTTCTGCTTGCTGTTTCACAAGAAAGAGTCGCAATTTTGTTTTTCGTGTAATAACGTTCCATAATTTCCTACACATTTTTAGTTTACTGCTCCATTTAACATTAACAATAAGCAACGAATAAAAAGCCTAAAATGACCGCAATTACGTTTTTTATTTTAAGCCAGCCTAACCAAACGAGCAGAAGACTAATTGTTACCGCTACTAAACAGCGATTGGAAGTTGCGTAAAGTAGCCAAACCATCGTTGTTAAATTACCGTGATTAAAAAATTATCACGCAAAAAACTGAACAAAGTTTATAGAAACAAATTAATCACTTAATTTTAATCCACGTAGAATAAATAATCTGGCTACCATTCATTTTTCATTAAGTTCCGTTACTTTTGTAAAGAAGTGCTTTTGGGGGACTTTATTTTTCATTCTCATTTTACTACAAGACGCAATTACGTTATCAAATAGAATTTACAACTGAAAGCATTTCTAAACAAGGAGGCATATATTTACTGTAAAATTACATGACTGAGTTGAAAACCATAACGAAAGCTCTAAATAAAAATGCAAATAATGAATTAATGAAACCAATTAACTGTTCGAAAGTTGATTACAAAATTTGACGAAACTGGATAGTGTGAATTTTGGACAGATGACGTGATAGGTCCATATTTTTTCGAAGACGATATAAATGGCAATCGCTATCGATACATAACAATTCAGTTTTTTAACATCAATTAGACAGTGTGGATTTGAAAATAAAGCGGTTCTAGTTAGATGGCGCCCCCTTCCATACAGCTCGAGCAGAATGTCGAAATCGAAAGTGAAATCGATGTTGATTGCATTTTTTGACCGTCGTGGCATTGTCCATAAGGAGTTTGTACCTTCTGGACAGACTGTAAATGCAAGATTTTACGTGGAAGTGCTCACACGGCTGCGAAATCGGATCACACGCGTGCGATCAGACCTGGTGGGAAAGTGGAAGCTCCACCATAACAACGCGCCGTGCCACGGCGCGTGGATTGTGAGGGATCTCCTGGCCAAATTCGAGGTTTCCACGTTGCCTCACCCCTCCTACAGCTCTGATATGGCACCGCCGGACTTCTTCCTGTTCCCCCGGATCAAGAGGCAGCTCAAGGGGCATCGTTTCGTCTCGGTAGAAGCAGTCCAAGCGGCAACGACGAAGGCGCTGAACAGCATCCCGGAGGACGACTTCCAAAAGGCCTTCGCGACCTGGAAGGCTCGTTACCAGAAGTGTGTGGATGCCCAAGGGGCCTATTTTGAAGAGTATTAAGTCGATGTACCAAAATGTTCAATACATTTAAAAAAAAAATCAGTCCTAGTACTTTTGGATACCACCCTGTAGTTGACGACTTCAACAACGAAATTCGACGTATTATCGACAAAATTGATCAGAACGTGCAAAATTATAATCGAAAATTTTAAATACCAAACACAACCAAGAATATCTTGCGTTGCTGAGTTCACTGCAGCTGTGATGCGGCTTCTTAGATCGTCCCAAGTTGTTGGTAGACTGCTTCTTTTACACAAGAAAAAGTAGCAAGATGTGAAATCAGGAGATCTCAAAAGCCAGAACACAAGTGAAAAGTCTTCACTTCCCAATCCACCTTTTCCGTTGGGGTAAAGATTCATTTAGAAAACGTCAAACATCCCGAAGTCGATAAAGGGAAAAATAAAGTTTTCTGAATCTTCATTCATACTTTAGTAATCATGTTACCATAAAAAAGATCCATAAACCTTTGTTCTCTATACGGCACAGTGCACATCAACTTTCGGGCAGTCTCTCTTATGTTCCAGTGCTCTATTGAGATTTTGTAGCTCAAATATCTAAACATTGTGTCGCTTCACTTTCCCACTTAGGTAAAACCTTGCCTCGTTCTTAAAATTAAAAGCAAAATAGTGTCATTTTACATGTTTTCGAGCATACCAATAGAAATTTTTACACGCTTTAGTTGTCGTTTGTGCAACGAGCCTGTACCATTGTAGGTGGTATGGTTCAACATTAAGCGACACCTCAACACACGCCAGCTAGTTATTTTTGGCATTCGAGTTCTCTACTCACTCTACCAATTGACCTTCATTAGGCTACGTTTTGAACCCTTTCGAATTTGTCCCACATTCTCATCGGATACACAAGATCAGTCAGTTCTTTATCCTTTACGAAATCAGCTACTTTGATCAAAGTCAATCTTAATCCATTTCAATAGTATTATTATATCTATACTCTTTCATAGCTAGCCTCTGCTTTATGACCGGTACTATTGTCGTACTAATACAGCCAATTGTTATCCACGAAAACACCCTCATCCTAGAGCAATTCTCATCCTCATCCAATTTCACTATTAACACTACACATATTAGTAGGTATTGTTTTCCAAACATTTGTCACACTCAAATCATCTTATCATCTATAGTCCAGCAGCAGTTTAGAGTTTAGAGCAAAAAAAATTGGATTGTAGGTGGCTTCTCTATTTATTTCAATTCGCGACGTACAGTCATGACATTGGTGATTTTAAAAATCACATTTTTCAATAGTGATTATGCCTCTATGTTTTCATTTCACAATCACATCACTAATAGTTAACTTTGTTCGACTATAAATATACCTAATATCTAATGAATTAACACCCTATCCCCTCATGATCCAAATGGCATCTAAAAAAATTTTTAGATCTCGGAAACCATGAAAGATAGAACTAGTTTCTATCTATTCTAAATGGTGTTATTAGTTCGATACCAGGTGCGCCAAAAGTCCATTCGAAGATTTTGCGAAAATGTTTTGCCTTCCGGATAAGTTGATAAGTTGTAGAAATTCCGACATTTGGTTTATGAAGTTTAATTAAAATCGTATGTCACTGAAAGGCCCAATTCTTAGTAATCAATTTCAAACCAGAACTAAAATGTAGATTTGGCAAAGACGTTTTAAAAAGTGCAGAATAACCTACAGTCTGTGTCATTCTTTTGCTTTAGAAAATCGAGTAAATTTTGGGTTTTTCAAAGATATCTTCCAAACTGTGGGAGTTTTTAACTCATATGGGGAAGCTCAAAAATTTTAAAAATCATAATTTACTAACCATGTCAACCGCTTGGCATCAAAAATATAAAAAAATAATATACCAAACGCAATTTAAATAGTACCAATCAGATATCCAAAATAATACCAAAATCATATCAAATAGCTGTCATAAATGAATGCGTTTTTTTCGACAACATCCTAATTAATGGTAATTTAAAAACCCCAATACATTTTATCATAATAAAATTGAAAACAAAATAGGACCAGAAATGGCCAAATTAAACGTAACTTGCTAATGTTAGTCAATATTGATAAAAATACTAATTCTATAGTTTCAGTGAAAAAAGTCAGAAAAAATATTACTAGGTACCTTTAGTAATGATCGGCATTGTACAACTGCTAATTACATTTTCAGAAAAATTAATTAAAGCAAAACTTTTTAATAAAACTGCACCAGGCACATTCAAAACTGTTCTCAAGTTTTGACGTCTTATTGATACTCATCTTATACATACGTTATTTGGGTACGAAAAAGTTAATACTATTGTACGTTTTATTTACATTACCGTTGACAATTTAAGATAATTCCGCTATAATTAAATCAGATGGTTAGAATTAATCTGCAAACAGTTAAATCATTCAACAAAATCAGTGAGTTTGTCACAATTCGTTAGGCTAAAGAAATAATTATTCAAAATTAATAAAATGTTTGCAAATGAGTTTTCAACTAATTCTGCCTTTTAATTCATTCCATATTTTTTGCCTTAAAATAATTTTGCTTTAGTTAATACCAAGATATCTAAATGAGCTACAATTGTAATGCATTCAAAACAATTTCGTTCTTGTTTGGTAACTCAAATTTCAAAGGACTATCTTTCAGTCTACCTATAATTGATTTTCCAGCAGTTTCCATTTTCTCTCTGGGCCATTACGTATGTGATTATTTTCCTGTTATTCTCTATATTTCTTCTAAATTTTTATTCACAACTTTATCCTCAAATTTACTTGTGTTAGCTTTTATTATTTCACGAGCTATTCTATAACTTTCTTTTAATTTTGCTTAACCAATCACTTTTTAAACCCTTAAATAATATATTAAATAGTTCCCCATCCAATGTTCATACTTGTTTTAATAAAAATTGCGAATTACTCATTTTTTAAAGCTCACATTATTTTTAAACAAGACTACTTCAATATATTTAAATTATCACCTTCCAAATAGTAACTGCCAGCAACTACTTAAAACAAATTATACCGCATCGAAGATTTTATATTAAATTGAGCCTACTAAATCAGAAACCGATTACAGTTTCAGGAACTACATGCTTATGTCTGTCCGAGATTTGGTTACATCGTTTCTTAAACATAGGGTCTGGGGGGAGTAGTGATATCATGTGTATAATCGGCATAAAAGTGTTCTTAGCCATTCGGATTTGGCATATGTAATTTATACGATCTAGTCGTTGACCAAGGGTACATTATCAACAAATTACCGAATTTAAAAGACGTATCGTTGGTCTCTATATAAAAAAGGCGATTCTTTAGGATAAATCGACCGAAAAATTGATTACCTGTGGTGCAAATATGGAAACAGTGGATCGAAGAAGGTACTCATTCGCGAATGTCGGGGTTTGGAGCAGTACGCAGGACAACCCACTGGGCGAATCGTTATGTTCAGAAGTTTACAATTAGAAATTACAATGTGACTTCAAATATCCTAGCGCAAAAATTACCCACAGTATCAATTGTCTGCTCTATTCGATGTCGATTACTCGCAATGAAACTAACAGCACGACATCTTTTACTACTGTTCAAGGCCTCTCCTAATAAGGAAGATTTTGTTTAAATCAAAAAGATGTACCTATATTCATAGGCCGTAGACGCGAAAAAGGGAACAAGTAGACAGCATTCGTACAAAGCATACAACGCAAACTATAGATATTATAGTATGAGAAGCTATCAAATATAACAAGAGATCATCTTTAATCAGAGTTAGAGGCTCCCTTCAGAAGATGCCCCGAGTATTCTTTTAAAAAGTTAACACTGGATCTGGCTAAATTATATGAGTGCGTTAATAATAAATGAAACGCAGCCCATCAAGGCACTATTCGTTCATTGCTATAACGAACTATCCGGTTATTTACACAAAATCCAAATTTTTCAATGTACGTCAACCAAACAATCACCAAAAACACTTGATAGACAAATTTATCAAATGTCGTCAAATAACACCAAATATATTAATATCCAACAGCATGTATAGAAACATAAAATTCAAGCCAACAATAATAATTTAAAAAGCTATTTTAATCTACAGAAAATTACATCGGCAAACCAAACAACCGCACCCTCTTACATGTTCTCTTTAGTATACAACAGTATCTTCTCAACACGTAAAACTTTTGTGACATATCTTGAATATCTTTCTTTTGAAAATCGCAACTCGCCCACAAAGCCTTTAAAATTTGGCAACATTTGATTAGTGTTTCTTGCTCTAACATTTATAATTTTATTTTTAATCTTTATAGATTTAAAATTTGTAAGGAAACTTTTCGGTAATTAAGAATAAAGTTTGAAAAAAATAAAATACTAAGTTTTATAAAATAAACGGGTCACAAGTTTCTAGCTAAAGCATTTGTAAGGTAAAAACCATTTTAAGGGGTTAGGACACTCTAGCTGCTCGAAAAGAGCGGTTTTTAAGATTTTTTTTTAAATTTGAAGAAAGGTGGTAGCAAAATACTGTTTAAGAGTATTATTAGGCATGTATTTAAGTGTAATTACAAAAATTTCCATAAAAAAATATTATTACAAAATGGATTTTTTTCCACTTGAATAGGTTTTTGGAGCCAAGTTCCAGACTGTTGCGTTGAAACTTTCATTTGAATTTTGCTCAACAATTCTTTTCGACTTAAATCGTCGTATTGTGCTGAAAATCTTTCAAGGTGCCTGCTGCTTTTGCTTTTTTCCATTTACACCAACTTTCTGAGCGTGTATCGTGCATAGGCTTTTTTTCTGTTGACATTTTACGATAAAGCGTCACCCAAATATCCCTTTTCATGTTTTCCACAGAGTCTGAATTTCGCCACATCACAAGTCCATAATATATCGTCAACTTATCAATCAATTCGGCAGTTAAGTTGCCTTTACTTCCGAGGCCTTTCACATTTTTTTTCAAAGTTTTCAATCTTGAACCCATACGTTTTTGCAAATTATCTTTTTTTACCTCAAAATTTTCGTATGGATGATTACGATTCCCTTAAACGTTTTACTATCACCGTCGCCGATGTAGTTGGCATATTTAATAAATAAGGAAGGCTTTGCACATTACCTTTCAAGCAGGTACGCATTTTAAGGAAATAGTCGTGTCAGAAACATCTGAGGCGTTCGCGTAAAAGCGCGAAATATGAAAGATAAAAATTTTTTTCACACATAGGACTTTTTGGCTCATATTCTAGAGGATTCAAGTATCTTTTAAACAAAAAAAACAAAATTCAATTTTTTGAAAATCCTAGATTATCCTAACCCCTTAATTACGCCTATATTTGCAAAAAAAAACACTCAGAAATATATAAATAAATAAATAAATAGTTATATGCTGAGGTGAATAGAAAGTGACACAGTTGTTGAGCACTGTAAATGGGAATTCCCTAAAAAATTCCCCCATTCCTATCCACTACCACTCTATTAGTCATTATCACAAAGTCAAATTGAAAAGTTTGTGGACGCTTAAGAAGCGTCAAGTCTATGCGTAATATAAACTATATTTGGGAAGACAAACGTAACTGAAAATGAAGGTCACGAACGTTTCCCAAAAACCAAAGTGCTAAGAAGAATGTTCGTATTATTCGTCACTTTTTCGAGGATAACAGACGATTAATCGTTTGTCAAGACAAAACACAAAAAAGATAATTTCAATTCAATACTTTATCCAGTTGCCGAAACTCCAAAAAAAAATTGAGTGTTTGTTCTGCATTACACTGAAATACCCCCCCCCCCGTAGTCCGGACTTATCACTATGCGATTATAATTTGTTTTGGCCACTAGAAAGAGCACTTGCAAAACAGGGATTTTATGACGATATTAATGGTAAAGTGTCAATACCATATTCATTTTACGATATCGGAATAAAAATACTTATGACGCTGTATTAAGTTAAAATAGTTTTGCTTTATATATAATTCACTTACGTAGTATATTTTAAAATACAAAAATCGCTCCCTGGTCCATCTAAATAAAATCGCAGGAAATGTCATTTTTCAATTTTAAGGCTTATCTAATCACATTTTACACCACTGTCAATCCAGGTTTAGAAGAAAAAACATTTTAAAACGAATGTTAATATTTTTTCTTTCATTCTTCATTCGGGACATTGTCAGTAAACTTTATTTTCCACTTTCTTAAACAATTCATTCAAAAAGTATGGCGTTGTATTATTATTAGAAACAACGTGCTAAAAAAATAATAGTTTGCGCATTACGGTGGAACTCTCACATTCGTACCTGTAAAAGTAAGCAAATGCAGAAAAGAACTTTTGTTCTTTGCCTAGCAAGCACTAGAGTTTACATTGTCAATAATAACGGCAAGTTCATCTGAGTGACATTTGACTTTGCGGTGTGGGGTCGGCTGTTTACTCCACTACGCGACAGTGAGAACAAAGGAGTTGATATTCACACGTAGATTTCACGGAAAACTTCAACTTAGTTGTTTCCATTTCCTGCTTATCGAGATCTGGGACTCAGTAACCTATTTTATTAAACTCTTTCAATAGTACTAGCACAAGGAAAACGTAATTTTCTTCGAAGATCGTGATCGATAAAACTTAGATCACAAGGCTTCAATAGCTTTGTATGACATGGAACTAAATCTAAGAGAAAAACAAATATTCCTGATTTACACAGCGACATTAAAGAAATTAAATAATATGCTTGAAAATAAACTTATTTCAAAAGTGGCGGATACACAAAAGCGAAGTTCTAGAAAATATTTCTTTTTATACCCATGTCAGTCAAAGAGAATGACAAGCAACTTTTGCATGATATACAAGAAATCAATATGTCGATATGATAGCAACTTCTGTTCCTGTTATGCCAAATAAAAAAGTAATGTATTTTTTTCTGCTTTCTGATATCTTAAACCCAAAAACAATGTATATTCCTATGTCAGTAAAAATGTATTTTATTTGAAAATATACGTTTTATTTTAAGGTAGTATTTTTAATGTTAATAATATCACTCCTAGCATAGCTTAGTAATGTGCGATTACGAAATTCAATTTTATTTTAATAAGTGACCAGCTTATACATACATTTCTTAGATTATTACATATTAATACCTTTTTCGTATACCAATTACAAAGAATAAAATTAAGAAATTGAGAAATGCAAATAGATATTTCTATTTCTACATATACATTCTACAACATCCAAAAAATCATGTATTTTACAACATCATAAACAGATTTTAAAGTTTACGGAAATGTATCCTAATAAGTCCAAATTTAAGTTAGTTAATCGTAAGATACATATTTAGAGTTAAAATACCAGGTTGTTTTGAAAAATATTATCTCATTTGCAATAACTTTATTAACAAAAAGGTTATCAAGGTGTGCCATTACTTTTCTCAGAAATCTCTATCTCAATCTATCATTCGCAGACGCTAAACAAGTTTTATCATCTTGTGAAAGAAGAGATCAGGCAACTGCTGTAGCTTCAGGTTTTTCTTCAAACTTCGAAAAAAGAAAAAATTTTCAAGGAAGTTCACGGTGGTAGGGCGAGTGCAGTAAAGCATCATAAAATGTCTGCTGCTGTAATACTCCAAACTACACCATAGCCGGTCTCAAGCCCGGTTGAGGAAGGAGTAAAAAGAGCAAGCAAATATACGTTATACTGATCTTACTAGATATATTCTAATACATCTAAAAATCACCCATAAAAACAGACTAGCAGTGTTAATCAATCAGCAAATTCACGAAATGGGCGACGGCAAGTTCTCGGTGTCGTAAAACTGAGAACACACAACTAAGAGAAAGTTAATTAGCTAACAGATGGCAGCCCCATCACTTGAACAATCTAGCTGTAGACTAATTTTCAAGACGATAAAGTGCAACAAGGACAAACGATTTCGTATAAACGATAGAATTACAGTAACAGAATTACAGTAACTATGTGGAATATAAGGGAAATAGGGACTCAAAATCAGATTTGAATAAAACACTGAAAAAAGAAGAAATAGTTATTGCGATCATAATGAAAACTAAAAGAGGCGGGAAGGTGCTCAAGACGATTATAGTATGGATTATAGCAGAGCACTACAAAATAAACATGCAGATTGTAGAGTGGCGGTACCTGTAAATGAACATACCTATGCAAAAACGATAGAACAAGCTATACATATGTAAATTAAGGAATAATAACAGACAATACGCTTCAAATTTGACAAAAGTTACTTAAATGTCATACGCGTATATACGCTAGGAGATCGAAGAAAAGAAACAGACCAGGCCCTAATATGTGGAGATTTAAACGCCCGAGTAGAAAATTTGCTAGTATTTGGAGTCATGGGAACATTTGGAGAAAACCTAATAGATGGTGTTTATATGCAGGCAATAGGTCAAAGATTAAATAATAGCAAATGATAAAAAACAAATTGGTTCAAAATGTAAGGATTTATGGAGGTAGCCGTATCTATTGGGACAATTACTTATTGATGCCTGCAATTATATTATTAGCAAAATAGAGAAAAGCAAAAATAAAAACCATAACTTTAACTTAACTATAACTTAAAGTATATTTGCCCCATGAAGAAAGTATCAGATATTTTACAGAAATGGAATAAACGAACACTTAACAATAATACCAGCAAGTAGCGACATCGAGAAAGAATAAAACAATATAAGAAACAGTGTAAAAAAATCTCAATAGTAAAAAAAGAATAAAATATGAACAAAAAAGGCCTGAGAATATAAAACGAAAATTACAGTTAGTCATAGACGAAATCAAACAGCATATATAGAACTCCTGGAGAAGAAATACACAAGAAGTAAAAGATCAGTAAATTCAAAAGAAAAACTATCCCAAAAAATGACAAAGGATGCCCACCAAGCATCCAGAGGCAAACATAGCGCGATTATTGAATCTGCTGATCAATGGAAAACAGGCGATTTGCTGAATAGATTGTGGCAAGACTGGCAGTGAGTGAAGATTTCGCAAAAAAATAACTTTCAGTAGCGACATCTACTTTCGCTTGAGTGAGTTCGTCAATAAACAGAATCGCCGGATCTGGGAAAATAAATCCCAAATAATCCAGCATCATGAAATGTACCCACTATATAATAATCTTTGCCGTCAATGTAGAACGTTACCGTAACATGATATTCAAGTGGTTGTGGCCTACCGTTGAAGATATGAGTATTAACGATCTTTGGTTTCAGCAGGATAGAGCAATCTGCTACACTTCGCGTTAGACGGTTGCCTTACTCCATGAAAAATTCTCGCAACGAACATCTTTTTTGCATTATGACCAGGAATGACCTGCAAGGTCTTACAATCTTACACCCTGTGGTTTCTTCTTATAGGGGTTTGTGAAATCACAGGTGTATGTTAACAAACCACGCACAATTCTGGAGCGGAAAGCGGATGCCATACGCGTGACTGGAGGCATCGAGCAATGCGTCTGCGAGAGAGTAATTTTAAGGAACGCATAAATGCATGCAAACAATTACATACGTAAATGGAAGATTTTGCTGATTACAAGTATGTTAAATATAATCACTTTTATGAAAATTAGACTGATTTATTCAATTTTCAAATTCGGCTCTCTTTATGAAACACCCTTTATGACAAAAAATTATCGTGTTCTGCGTTGACTTAAAGTATGTGCTATTACATGTCAGGTTTTGATTTCAACGTAAACAAGCACATGCTTCCAACAATATAATTAAAAGTGGGCCTCTGGTTTCCCGGAAAACCCGACTTCCAGTAGGTAGCTATTTAAGACGACGTAATTCGTCGCATCACATTGTCGATTGTTTGCGGCGATGCGGAGGCAGTAATTAGCCGTAGACGTCTTATTCCTTAGCAACCCCAAGAACATCTCGGATGGCGAAAGGGCATAATTGTTTTTTTAGGCTGGAGCCCGGGTGCGGGTGTTTTGCTTAAGCTTAGAGATTAATTATCCCAACAGTCCCTTCGAAAAATAACAGAATGGTCTTTTGCTGATCAATTGTTGCTGCGCAAAAAATTAGAAATTCATGTAAACCAAAATGCACCATTAAGACAAAGGGCGACTGAGTCGCCAACAGAAATGAAAAGATCGGCAAGCAAATAATAATAGTCTCTAAAAATATCACTTTGGTATTTCGCACCTGCTACATATATTCACTGTAGTAAATTAAAAATATATATTAACTGGTCATAGGCATGCAATTACTGGAAATGAAAATATAAACCAAACTATTTTACTCGTCTACAAAATTGTCTTGTCTGGAAAGAGAATTCTACAACGTATTCAGTTAGCGTGTGACTTTTGCAACTTCCGCCTTATTTTCTAAAATTTTCTTGAATGCTTTAGTTAATGCGGATACTATGTAAATAATAAAAATAATTATTATTATCAATATAATCTCACTTTATTGAAATGCTTTTTCCAATTCGTCTAATTAATATTTTACTTATAAAAAGCACCGTGATATTTAAAACACATGATATCGTCTCTGCTAAATCTAACGGATGAATCATAAAGCTAAACCGAGCTAGAAACCTCCAAGTAATTCTCGGCTGACTGACAAGAGTATCACCAGGTTGTCCAGAAGGAACCCACAGTTTAGTATGACCGACATTTCCCAGTAACTTTAGTCTTCTATAGTACCCTTACTGTTTAGTCTGTTCATCAATTTTCGCTCACAAAAAACGGCAACTACGAACACAGTCTCTAGAAGGAGATATATGATAATAATAGAGGCGAAAGTAGCGTAGCGGAAAGTGTATCTTGGGTGAACCCGTACAGACTAGGATAAGATAGATGCTCTAGGACAAATCAAGTGGATACGACGCCCTATTCGCGCGCGCATCGATTCAAAGTATCCGTTTCTTATGCAAAATCACGGTGAAGTCTGCAATATGATATAATGATATTAGAAATAGTGAACAGGCATGTATACTTCAACATTTTCAAGACATCACAAGCTTCCATACACATATATCAGACCTTTGAGCGTTCATACATAGACCAGCAGGATAATAACCCAACAAGTTCATAACCAAGAAGTTTCACCAAGCTATTTCTCTGACTTGAACCCGGTTTATCACATTTATGATAAAATAAAGCGACATCTGTAGAAGAAAAATATCGTCCAATGCAGGCTGAGTTTGAATATTTGAGGAAATAAAGGGAGGCCGTCTGAGAATAGACATCCATAACCTGCTCTACTGGATACCCCCTGTACCAAGCTGTGATTTCCAACAAAGATTGTGTATGGTGAAGTACTATTTTATTTAGAATGTATATCTTAATGTTTAAAAATGATATATTACTATATGACATTGCGTCTTGAATAATCACAGAAATATAAATAGTAATTGTATTCAAAAATATTCTTAAATTGATCTACATAATTAATTCCGCCTATAATTCTCAACGGGTTTTCTTTGCATCACAACCATCCGAAATTCACAATGTACAGAACTTTCGAAGTTCCACAAATGCATAACCAATTTTTGTTCAAATGTGCCACGTTTGGGTATATGTTTCGGTGTTTAGACCGCATTTGATCATTTAAATCATTTTGTTACGCATTACAACTCGCTTGATAAAGAGACCGGTATGATGATTCTTAAGAAATTAGTTTGAGAGTTCCTTCATGTGTTATAAGCAGCGAAATAGATTATTGTTTATTTTATTTTAAATGAATGGTAGCAAAATTCAAAATTAAAATAGCAAAAAATTTATGAATCTGCCTGTATACTGAGGAATCTTTTTATTTTAAGAAACGAAACCAAAAATGTTGTTAAAACTTCACTCAACGCTACTTTTGCATTGCCTAAAAGCGTTTCTAGATCTACCTTTCACTGACATTATTCATATAGGTACTGATTTTTTTGGTTCCTAGCTCAAAGATTGGTTATAATAAAGCATATAGATATCCATATAGATACTATATTCAAAGTAGTTTATAGAAATCGTCTTTCTTAAACAGCGCTCTAATAGTTTTAAAATGTTTTCTACAAAAATCAATCCTAACATATTTTCTATAGCTTCTATAGCTACAATAGCTTTTGGTCTGCCACATCACCAATAACAAAATATTTAATTTCCAATAAAATATTATCATTATTACAAAAATGTAATAATAATTCAACAATAATCATTTTCAACATTATTAAACGACGGGCAATTATAAAAAAATTGTCTAACCAATTTAATATCTTTTAAAAAATACAATAATAAAGCAAACTAGCTTTACTACGCATATAAAGGTTAAAAAAGAAGACTAAATAAATTTATGGATCCGAAAATGTACTTGTCTTAATGCTAAGTTAACTAATTGTCAGCAATATGCCATTATTTTATGATTGAGCATTAGAGTAACAGACAAAGTGTTATTCTCATACAGATGTCTATGAAAACACTGACAATTATGAAGTAATTAAGAAGTTGAAAACTCAGTTAAAATTACAAGACAGGGGCACTACCATACGTACAACAAAAGTGCATCAAAACGTTAAAATAACACATAGCTGGCGTATCGTGAGTAATTGAACGTCTAAACTCATGAAAGAATATTCTTTGCTTTAGATAACAAAAAGATTTTATCTTTACAATTACATGAATAAATAAACCTAATATTACAAGCTCTATTAGTGATCTTTTCATAGTATAATGAGCTTAATCTTAGAGTGTATGAAAAAAGGAAATATCTCAACAATTAATTATTTATTGAATAGTTTTCTATAGACAAGTGATTCCCAAACTTTTCTAAAACGAGACCTCTTTCGACAGAAACAATGCTGGTTATCCCCCCCCTGCCCTCTTGCCGTATTCAACTTAATTCATAAAACTACAATTGGGCGGCCAAATACCTGGGAAAATGTGTTAATAAGTAGCTCAATTTTACTTTTGATTGCTGATGTGATCTATCATCAAATAATAAATTGTTTTTTACATGTTCCACCTCTGACCAAGTAATATAATTTCGGGAACTTTCCATCATGCTCGAGCGACTGCTGAATGCCACTGAAACCTAGGAATTTGTTTGGCTTTATGTAAGCTGCAAAGCACGGTGAGGCAATTACCAACTTGTACACTGTGCTGTTGACTACTGGGTGTAATATCGAATACTTAACGATAAGTTAAGAAGATTACACTCATGATTTTACTAAATACGGTTATACTATATTTTCAAATAAATCGTTAGAACCATCTGCATCTGGAAGTACCAAAACAAAAAGAAAAATATATTGTACAACGATGAATATCTTAAACATGAGTTGTTTGTTAAGATCAAAAAAAACAACCCTATGAAGTTTTTTGAAAGAAAGCTAAATTCCTCCATAAATAGCAATCACTATCAATTTATATTTTACATTTCAAGAAACACTAAGCCACATACAATTAATAAAGATCTTATCTGACCAGTAACTATCGAAACAGCAGTACCAAAATATAGCAAAAATTCCTAGCACCCTATCAACTTACTGCCTACTATAGCCCAAGTTTTTGAAAAAAATTCTACTGTAGAGGTTAAAGCCGATCCTTGAAAAAAGAAACATTATACCGAACTACCAGTTCGGTTTTCGAGAAGGTCATGGTATAATAGAGCAAATACATAGAGTAACAACAACAATTAAACACGACTTGCACTTAAACAGATATTGTTCATCGGTGTTCCTTGAGATATTTCAGGCCTTTGACAAAGCGTGACACGCGGGTCTGTTATATAAAATTAGAAAAAGTCTATAAATAAAAAATTACAAATTAATTAACAGCTATTTAACTAAACAAAGTTTCCAAATCAAGTTTAAAGACGTTCTATCGAACAATTAGCCACTTCAAACAGCAATACCCCAGGGCAGCATATTAGGACCCGTATTATATCTTTTGCATACGGAAAATCTACCTACAACGCCTCAAACACTGGTAGCTGTGTATGCAAATAATACTGAAGTATTAATAAGACTATAGAGAATACAAGTCAGTGAAACAAAGTCGACCCAGGTAACTTTTACCTTAAGAAAAGAAACCTGCCTAGGCGTAACGCTGAACAATACACCAATCCCATAAAATGACAGCACAAAGTATTCTAGAGATTCACCTAGACAGACGTCTAACCTTGAAAACCCATATGACGAAACAAATATTTCATTTCAGTTTAAAGGTTTCAACAAATCTGTCCCCAGGAAAATTCAAAACAGAACAATGATAGATGAATACTGACTCCGTTTTTAGATAATTTCTTTCAACATCTCAGAATTCCAACACACATGAAAGATAAACTTATTAAAACCTCAAGAAATATAATGTTGATATTAGACTTTTTCCTAGAACCACAATTAGTTTTTTAAATCAAAAGAATGCAAGAAAATCTCGAGCTGGCAAAAACAACTGTCAAGTGTTTGCTTCCATTTGCAACATCATACTTATACGAGTTAATTTATTACAACTGCCATTAAACTGCCATCGAACAAATATGAAAAATCGCCTGATTTTGAAAAATAGGAGCATACGTTATATTAATACATTTTTTCTTTATTATTTTTTTTATTTATTTTTTTTAATTTGTAAATGTTGAGAGCAGTCTTGTTTATGTTTCTGAATTTGTGATAAGAGTAATTTAAACATTATTTTTGTTCGATATATTTTCATTAACATTGCAAAGAACGAAAAAATGTCTTTAAAAAACATTGTTTTGTTGATTTGTTTCAAATCCTCTCGCGGTCTCCGTCACAGCAATTTAAAGCGACCTCTCAGGGCGTCGCGACCCACACATTGGGAACCGCTGCTGTAGACAATCCGTTTTATGTAATGAAATGAATATTCAGTAAACATGACGCTCCTAACAGATAAAATTCACAAATTCAGGTTAGGAGTAAATTAGATCCCGATTATTCACAAGCCATACTGCTCTTAAAATAACCTTCAGGAGCAAAATTAGCTTTAAAAAATGTATAACAATTGTTTTTTAAAGTAAATAGCAAGCGTACGATATAAGACTATAAACGTCCCCGTAAAAACTTTGTCGCTTTACTTCTTTTTTATTCGTATCGGTAGGGCTTAAAATATACATCATTAACCTGCAAAAATCTCACCACCAGCAGTCACCGACAGCTGCAAATTCTTTCAAATAAATTGTTATAAGTTCGTGAAATTGCTCAAAGCAAAATATAAAAGTCTTGGGCTGCTGTAATGCAAAGGTTATGATGATAGTCACGAAGTAAATTTAAAGAACACAAAACTTCCCCGTTTACAGAATATACAAATCTGCAAAAAATGCATACTTCTACTTTATATCACAAATTTCCTTTTTAAAATAGCAAAAATAAAAAGATATCTTAAGAAGGTGTAATATAACCGAACTCTTACGGCTACATCTAATGTGTAGTAATTATAGTTATATTTGGTAACAACTTATAATTCCCCATTACGATTTTTATTTCGTATTTAAGAGTTACATTAATTTGTTTAGTGATTATCTTCGTACAACGCATACAACAAATAGTATATTATAATAAATCAGAGTTAAGGTAAAATAACGAAATAAACTTAAAATGCACTGATATAATATGAAATATTTAACTGTATCACAAAAGGTATCACTATGAAAACTTAGAAAATTTCAGTCATAAAACACTATTTGAATAATATAATTTAATTATCATATTTTATTAAAATAGTACAAAAATGTATCATCGCACCAATGCATAAATCTCATTGAGCTTTTTCTTCCAAGCCCATTATTGCTAAATTAATAGCAAAATTGAAAGAACATCGTTTACGAAAAACGACCAACAAAATATGCTCGTGGCTCGTTCAGCGGCCTTGCAATTAATCATCAATAGAGGCAAGTCAACACAATATTGTACAGGAAAATTTACACATCTAAAATTCATTAAATAACCATTACGTCCTTAAAAAGCTGCTGCTAGTTTTGAATAGTGGTTCAGAGAAATCATAGATCCACAGTTTTTTGAAAATGAGAATAGCATTAGTGTAACAAATAATTCTGTAAGTTATCAAGCGATGATAACCACTTTTTATAGTTAAAATTAAAGGAACTGACTTTTGGTTTCAACAAAAAGACAGTACAAACCATATAACATGTGTATTAGTCACTTTAGTGCAATGGAAGTCCAAAGGATTGAAATATGTAGCTTTATGAATGATTTATAGCTGAAATTGACCTACATAACAGTTGGGCTGAAAAGTTCGTAGGCTGACACATAAGCGGCGCTAGTAGTATTAAATCCATGTGCTTTTTAGTTAACCCTAACCTTCAAAAGACTCGTGTATAAATTTGACAACTGTCGGACTATTAGTTTAGGAGATATCGTATTTTGAGTGAAGCAACTATTGTTAATTTTAAAAAAAATGGATAAAAAGGAATTTCGAGTATTAATAAAACACTGCTTTTTGGCAAAAAATACCGTTGAAACCAAGGCTTGGCTTGATAAGCATTATTTAGACTGTGCACCAGGAAAATCAACCGTTGAGAAGTGGTTTTCCAAGTTTAAACGAGGCGAGATGAGCACTGATGACGATGCACGCAGTGGACGCCCGAAAGAGGCTGTAACGGACGAAAACATAAAAAAGTTTACAAAATGATTATGAATGACCGTAAATTGAAGTTAAGCGAGATAGCTGAGACTCTGAAGATATCAAAATACAGTGTTGGACATATCTTGCATGAATATTTGGACATGCAAAAATTGTGTGCAAAGTGAGTGCCGCGCGAGCTCACAATCCAGCAAAAGTTTCAACGTGTCGTTGATTCAGAACAATGTTCAGAGATATTCAACGGTAATAATAACGAATTTTTCGTTGATATGTGACAACGGATGAAACATGGCTTCATCACTACACTCCAGAGTCAAATCGACAGTCAGCCGACTGGACTGCACGCGATGAACCGAATCCAAAGAGTGGAAAGACGCAATAATCGGCTAGCAAGGTTTATGGCATCAGTATTTATTGATCACCTTGAAAAGGGCCAGACCATCAATAGCGATTATTACAAAGGGTTGTTGGAGCGTTTGAAGGACGAAATCACGAAAAAACGGCCCCATTTGAAGAAGAAAAAGTGCTCTTTCATCAAGACAATGCAACGTGCCACAAGTCAATGAAAATGATGGCAAAATTGCATGAATTAGGCTACGAATTGCTTCCGCATCCACCGTATTCTCCAGATCTGGCCACCAGCGACTTTTTCCTGTTCTCAGACCTCAAGAGAATGCTGGAAACAAATTTAGCGCCGATGAAGAGGTAATTGCCGAAACAGAAGCTTATTTTGAGGCTAAAGACAAAATATATTTTAAAAATGGTATAGAAAAATTGTATGATCGCTATAATCGGTGTATCGCCCTCGAAGGCAATTATATTGAATAATAAAATCCACTTTTATCAAAAAAAAATTTTTTTCTATGTTAGCCTACGAACTTTTCAGCCCAACTGTTATATTGAGAAATATGCTTGACGCTTTTAAAGGGTCCGCCAATAGGGACGCAAGAAGTAAATGTCAATTTGGCACAGACGCCATGTTTTTTCTGGCAACCCAGCGTCATTTTTCAATTTAAGGTTTGCCATTTTTTGCTATAGTCATATTAGATTGACGACCGCGTTAAAATGATCAAAGAACACTACAAAAATGGTGAAAAAATAAAAAACACCTATCGAACACTCCGCGATTATTTCGGTCGTTATAACCATCCAAATTAGACCACCATCGGTCGTTTGATGCGAAAATTGAGAACACTGGTTCTGTTGGTGATATGCCAAAGAGTGGAGACCCAAAAGTGTTCGCACACCAGCAAAAATCGCTGCGGTAACGAAGAATGGGAACGAGAAATTTTCAAGTTCTTTTGTGACCATAAACAAATTAAATATACCAGAACGAAATGAACTACACAAGATAAACCGACCTAAAAAAGGAAAAGCGTATCTTTTTTTAAAAAAACGAATGCGTCAGTTTTTTTATGAAATCTCAATTTCTCCCTTTATAAGAGGAAAATTATTACTGGCAAAATACTACTTGTCACTTTTTAAAATGTGGAAAAACGTCCTGGAATAAAAAACATCGTTCCACGATCACAATGCACCGGCACATGTAAGCCCTTACGCTTAGCAAAAAAGTTTCAAATTCATCTGCATTCGCACTATTCGTCAGATCTAACCTCCCCAAATTAATTTATTCCCAAAAGTTTCTTAACTGAGCAGAATTTGGGCCAAATAAACAGACAACACAAACATAATATAAACGAGGAATTCGACAGTCCTTCCCGCTAAGGATTGAGAACTTACAAAAGCAAAATAAAATACTTTATAAAACTTAATTTGTTGTATTTACTATTAAACCAAGTTATCATTAAGTGCCCTCATATCGAAAACTTTAAGATTAAAAAAAAAAGATTTTAAGAATCTCGCCGCCAACTTGTCTATTTTGTGATTTGTAACAACTGCAAGATAGTCGTAATTGTCTTATTTAATTTTTGATTTGTCATGCTACTAAACGTGGAATAAAGGAGAAGAACCAACTTCGTACAGATCTATTAGTCTCTGGCCAACACTCACCAAAATTTTTAACAATGTTCTGCTATAATAAAACTAATATTTAAAAAAAATATTCAGTTTAAGGAATGATTATGGCGCGGTAGAATAAACTCATCGCATAGGCAAAAAATCAGCAATAACCTAGAAGCACATAGGTACGGCTGTTTTTCTTGACATTTTCCAGGCATTCACACAAGGACTGTTGTATAAACTTACAAAGAATTTTCCACAACATCTATATGAATTATTAAAATCGTACCTGTCTGAAAGATACTTTCTTATGAAATACCAAGATGCATATACGAAACTACAACCTATATCATCAGGGATTGCGCAAGAGAGTTTTCTTGTGTCAGTTTTGTATTTAAAATTTGCACCCGATCTTTCAATAACTAGATCAACAATCGGCAGAAAACTGGACCGCCAAAAAATCTCTCTACATGAGCGAGCAAAAAAATGCAGAAGCAGCATGGTGTGTCTGCTGGACGCTTAATAACCACCAGCAGCCATTTTAAACTCTGAGGTAGTAAAAGAATATATGTTGGAAGTGGCCACGACACTTCTTGAAGGAAAGAAGGATATCGCCGTCGCTATTCAAGGTATTCCATTGTCGGTCAGAAGCAATACAAGAACAGAATTTTTGGCTACTAACAACAAAAGCAGCTTGCTCGAACTTTTACAAGAGGCATCTTGCCACCCCATTGCACTTGTTGAATCATGTGATATTATTGATGATGGACAAATATCCGTTTAAGTGCTTTTTTCGACATTAAACGTAAAGTATTTACAGATAAATTGCTAGCTATATTGCCGTTAAAGCCAAGACTCGCGGAGAAATTTTGTTCAAAACTTTTGACAAAACCAAACATTAGTTATGATAAAATGATGTCCCTGCCAACTGATGGGCCTCCGGAGATGATAGGCAAAAAGGGATTGGTAAAGAGAATCTTTGTGGCAAACTCAGTGCTACACTAAAAAGCGCAGTGAACAACTTGGGCCAGTTGATCATTTTCTGAGGTCTCATTCTGCTCTTCAGCACAGACAGTTCAAGGAGTTTCCGTCTGAATGTGATTCGACGTATTCCGACACTCACAACAATGTTCGTTGGCTAAATAAACGCCAAGTGATTGAATGTTGCCGGATGTCCTTCTTGGAAAACTTGAACACGCAGAAAGCAATGATGTACCTGGAGTTCCTAGCAAACGAGTGTAATATATAGTGGCTGTGGCTTCCTGAAAAACATTCTTAAACGTTTAAATGCGACCAACTGCGAGTGACAAGGAAACGGGGAGTTAATATGTGACTTATTCCACTGTTATCATTTGTAAATAAGTTGTTCCACGTTCCCACTTTGCAAAAATTTAAGGGAGGACGAGTAAAAAATTGTCAGCCTAGAATGCCAAACATATCTTTTTGTGGACAACCCCTTGTGCTGAAATAATAGGAAGGAAATTACAACTAACGCTGACAAATACAGTGATCATTTGGACCTATGGGATAGAGATATGGAGAACTACCAGTAATAGTAATATCGAAATTATCAAAATGAGTGTAGCGTACGTTAGTAAATTTATCGTGGTATGTATCCAATCTTGTTATACAAAAATATCTGCTAACACTTAAACAAGAAATTTAAAAAAATAGTGTAAAATATGGTGACCGAGTAGAGGTGCATCCTAATAAATTAGTAAGTAAACTCATAGACAAAACAGATGCACTGCGACGCTTAAAGAAATTTAAACCGCGAGACTTGCTACATAGCTTGAACTAACATAGCATGCGGTGTTCTAGCTATAAGTAATAGTATACAAATAAGCGTAGACTAAGAAATTATAAGAGGACGTCTACTGGAACACTCCCTGTATGTTAATTTTATGTATCACAATACGAACTTATTGTCTTAACTATGAACACATTGCTTAATAGGGTTAAAGAATATATTTCAACACAGAAATCACATCTCTATGACGTACTACTCCTGATTTTCTTATTTAGTCTTTTCATGGGCAATATAAAATTCAAGTACAAACAGCATCAAATTTGTTGCAGTAACTATTAAACAAGTTACAAGATATCATAATATTTGTAATCAGACCTTTTTATCCGTTGACTTTCCATATTAATATTGTATTCGAACTACAAACAACGTACAGAAGCTATATAATAACATGGGGAATAACCTATAATAGATTAATCTTTAGACGAGTAGTGTTCCTAATATCGAACTATGTTTAAATCTCGAATTTTACAATCGGAATATATCTACAATGTAACCTACAAAACAATGTGCTCTGTTATACGGTTGTGCACTATTCAACTGTAAATTGAGATAATTGAAACAGAAATAGAAGCCGACACGGGTGTAGGCGTAACTGGGGCTACAAACCCAGATACAAATATTTGTTATTAACTACAAATTTCAGTTATAAAAAAATTAATACAAACATTGCGTTGTACATTTATGCTAGTATATTTTTCTATATGCTCAAATATTAGAAATAATTTCAGATTTTATGTATTCACATAAAAAATAAGTTTACAAAATAATTACCAATAAAAAAAAACATGTAATGAACATGGTGGTTTAACTGTTTTCTTTGTCAAATCAAAAATATAAATATGTAAAACTACATTTTCCTACGTTAAAAATTAATTTTATGATACGTAATTCGTTTTCTGCTATTTTAAATACCTGCATATATATTTTGGCGCAGAAGGGTTTTTAACAAAAAATTCATAAAAAATTAAATAAAAAATAAGTAGCAAAAACATTCTATTATTTTGATAATGTTGGAAAAATAATCCAAAAAATTAATAAATAGTCAACTAGTAACACTAATATAAAAAAAACACGAAATTGAATCTAATCTATCGACCTCTCTACGACCAAGTTGTTAAGTTGGAACGTTAGTACAGAAAATTTGTTATCGACTGCCGGTGATCGAGTTACTCGTCTAGAACGGTTCTCTCTCCTCCAGATTCATAAAGTGAGTACATTCAGTGGATATAAATTGACCGGTACCATCAGAGTTTCACAACTAAATGTAATTATTTTCTTTTTAAAAAACGGATCCTGCAAAGTAGTAGAAGATAGTAACATAAATAAATTACTGAAATATAAAGAAACTTAAAGAAGCCTTCTACTACAGTGAACCATGACGTATCCTTAATTCCATCCAAACTCGTTTTATCTTTACTATATCTTATTCAACTCACCAACTTGCCCGGCCAAAGTGATGTTTTGAGACCAATTCCCTTTAATCATAAAAACAAGTATAGAAATTGTTCCTCAATCCACACCAGCCAAAGTCTTTTACCAAGGCAACAATAAAGACGATGGAATGGCACAAGGTGCGAAGAATATCTGGGCAACGCACGACCAAAAGGTAGTGAACAGTGCGACGTACAATGTTACTAGTACAGACTGGAAATCTTGGAAAGAAGGGAAGAACGAATTAAGAGGGATATCAACAGGCCGAGAGAAACACAACCAGCGATAACACAGTTTCCAAGAAATTGATCACCAACCCCCTGCATCGCCAGTGCATGAAGCACATCAATATTAAGTATCAAGATGATCGAACATGCGTGTCGAACTATTCCGGACTTCGCACCTGCAATCAGCTTATCAAGATCAGAACAATCCCTTATTTATTTATCATCACTTTTGCACTATTTTATTTGCTAATATATAAATTATTAATAATCTCGAATAAACAAAAAACCCATGGTCAGGAGCAACCCTGCGTATCAAAATGTCCACTCTTCACTTATCACCAAAATCAAGCAAAAAAGTTCAACTAGACGGGACTGGCAGCTGACACAAAATCCTTAAATGAAAAACATAATAAACAATTTGGCACATCGAATTAAAAAATAGCTAGATACCCATAGAATTATTACAAACCAGCATTACTTATCCAATATAAAACCGGGTGATTCTAAAACGTGGAAGACAACTCAAAGACTATTAAGAAAACCGCAATAAATACAAATAACGTAACTTTAATTATCGATAAAGAAAAAGCAGAAACCTTCACAATCCGTCTCGAAAATACTTTTAGTCCAATAATCAGCAATCGTCCCCTTTTAAAAACTTTGTAAAAAATTATGTATCTAGAAACCCATATGCCATGTTCTACTAATGACATTCAACCAACTTCTCCCAATGAATTAGCTTACATCATAAAAAACTTATCTTCTAACAAAGCACCTGGTTTTGATCAAAAGTCAGAACCCTAAAAAACCTACCCAAAAAATATCTATCCTTTATATCATCTATCTTCAATACTTATTTAAGACTAGAATATTTACTAAAACATGGAGACATGCTCACATCCTACTGTTCCGAAACCCAGAAAAAAAAAACGAATTAACAAGGTACAGACCAATGAGTTTATTGTCCACTATTTCCAAAATCTTAGAAAAAGTAATATACTCCAGGCTAAACAGAAAGTCGATGTTAAAAACAGAATGCATGCTATTCATATACAAGTCACTAATAAGATCAGTGATCATGTATGGCAGTATAATATGCCATTTAAACTTCATTCGAGCGCGTCAAAATAAAGTTCTTCGAATACCTGTAGATGCGCCTTGATTCGTAACAAATGCCCAGCTACACAGAAAACTAGGTACTGAAACTGTAAATGACTATATTAAATCAACTACCAAAAGATTTCATCGGAATATCGACACCTGCTATGCTGAATGATATAATTTTGGTCAACGCTCACAAAAATTCATGGTAATAAAGATTTAATCATTTTAAAATTAGTTTTGATTTTGTTTTGCTTTTAATTGATTTTATTGTATAGTTTTAAAAAGTTCTATAGCGCTTGCCTCTGAACTTTTTATAATTAGTTAGTTTTGTAATTGTAATAGAGAATGGGACTGTTAAATATATCTTGAGTATTCGCTTTGGTCAAATTGACCAGTGTCCGCAGTGACCTTTACGGCTAATAAACTTTTATTATTATTATGCAACACATTATATTTCACTAGTCACTTCAAATTAATCATCCATCGTATTAAGTTGCTTTTAGTTCTTAATAAAGTTTTTTAAGCCAGTGCAAATCAATATTTTGAATTGTTGATTAGGCTTGAATGAATTTTAAAAATAGTAACCCAGTTCATATTTATATCTTGTAAAAGATATATTTTGGAAAATCTGAAAAAAAGAAAAGCAGCTTGTAAACGATAGATAGTAATATTAAAAGTTTCGACAGCATTTGAAACAAACTAAAGCATTTCCCTTATTGTGGATAGCAAGCTCAATTACTGGCAGCTCAGAACTTTTCGAAAATTCTTCTGCCGCCTTCTACATTATATTCTATAAAGTATAGAAACGATTCCATTGTGCGCACGAATAAATACTCAAAGCTAGGAGGCGGGGCAGGCGACGTTTCTGTTTCGCGGCTTATGTACATGTAACGCCGGCAGGTGGGCACACTTCAAAGTAACCCAGCGACACGTTTTGATTCCTAAGACCCGAAGTTCGTCTTCGCGAAGTAGAAAAATGTGTAGTCCATTGTCGTGAGAGCTCGCAGATTTAAATATCTTGCGCTTTTGACGTCGGCCGTTATGCCGCCATTGTCCGAAGACTCGCTTAAAGCACCGACCGTAATCCGGGCACTTCTTATTCTTTACATTTTCCCTACATCCGGGGAATAAATAAAAATCGCGGTGGCGGCTGCCGCTCCCCCGATAAGCTGAATTTAAGGCCGCGCGTTCTACTCGGAGGAGAAACAAACTTCTTTAAAAATACACTTTATTATTTGACATGTAACGCTTTTTGAGCCGACCTGAAAATGACTAGGAAAATGTCCCCGCTTCCGCCGGGAGCCGTAATGCAGCTGCGGGGTCGATTGGGGGCGTTAAAACGATTTATTTCGGTGCTCTGTGACCGATAATTGAAATGCTATGTAGCGCGGCATAAAGATAAGTGGCGTGCCGTTTACCTATCCGCGGGAGGTGGCGCCCGTCTGTTTCACTCGCTTCATACTTCCGCCTTCCCGGCAACTACATCTTTGTAAACACGTTCCTGTGCCCAGAAGCTGAATTCCTTTATCAATATTCTCGATAGGCAACGGTATAGCACAGCTATTTTGTAAACTGATTTCAACAGACGTAAAATTGTTAATCATATCTTACACGATCTTACCAAGAACTTCACTACACTGCAGTTTGTATCAGTTATCACTACCAAATTAGAATTACATTCTGAAAATTTCCTTTAAAAATCACGAAACAATAACTTTATATAAATTCTCGAAATTCATTATAATAAAGGATGAACACAGAAAAACTGGAGCATCGAAGTTCAGACAATTTGCACAAAATATTTAGAAATATACTTATTAGACCTACATAGTCTTTAAATATATTACTAGGTCTTTAACTACAAAAGAGTTCTCCATATTAGAACAATGCGGTATCCCGCTGCGCCAACTTTATGACATACTGATACCATCACGAAATCCGTTTTAATTTTCCGTAATACTACAACCAGTTGCATCGGAGCTTTTTGGTGGTTTGGGCTGTTGTACTTGTTTTCTTCAATATTTCCTTCATGATGGACCAACATTGCTCAATAAACCTGATTTCTGGACTGTTTGGTGGCTTCATTTGGTACATAATCCACACCATTAACAGTGTACTACTCTTTCGTTGCCTTAGAGTAGTGGAACAGCGAGAGCTGGCTAGAAATAGTTTAACATCGTGCTGCTGCACGAACGACGAAAGACGTTTTTGCAAACACCCTTTTCGATAGATGTCCGAGCTGATAGACTCAATAGTGATAAAAGCTCTGCTCTTCAAACCGCAACTGCATATGACTTGCCCGACAGTGAATTTTGCTTTTCGCTTTCTTTTGCAGTCCTCTGGGGTATCTTTCCGGCTACGATCAGGGTAGTAATTTTTCCAAGCAAAAATAATTGAAGCAAAATCTCTCATCATCCATCACCCCGCACTAATATTGTGTCAATAGATTTTCGTACAACTTACGGGAACTTACTAAAACTTTTCGGATCAGCTCTAGCTTTTACTTTTTGCACAAAATGCTGCGACATTTTGACCACCTCTTATGAAAAAATCTTCGTATTGTTTTTAAAAAGCTGCCACACTCTCTTTTCCTTTTCCGGATCTGTAATTCTGTATTCACGTCCACTTTCTGGTTTCTTTTCCAACGTAAGTCGTTCCCTGGATTGTTTTAGCACACGAGCGACAGTAGAATTATAAACATTGGCTTTTCGACCAAGGTGACGAGTACTCAGGTTGGGATTGAGGTCTTTTTTTTATTTCCTCAAAAGTAAGAAAATTATCGATACTTACAATGAGATATGTGAAGTTTATGGTGTTGTCTTAATACAACACACTTGTCAGAACCAAAATTTAATCTGGTGACTTTTTACTCATAGATGGCTAACGTTCGGGTGACCAAGTAAAGTTGATGATGACCAAATCAAAGCCATAATCAAATTGAACCGTCATAATTTAACACTTTTGTGCAGGTACACGCAAAAGAACAGACGTGCGGTAAGTGACAAGTTATCAACGTTGTTCAACCGTGTTTAAGTGATTCAAAATTGGCTATTTCTGAATAAATCAATGTACTTCCAACAACCCAATACATAACCTACGAGGAATAGTCCCAGAAGTAACAGGATGCCTGCTCAGCCTCCGATCTACCAGCCTCCAAAAACGCAATGGCAATGGCAAGCTACGTCTTGTAATACATACCACCAGTTTTCTACTTTACCGCAACAAATACGAAACCAGCAAATGCTATCCAGCTCTAGTTCTTGTCGACCCACGTATCAACAACAACCTTTAAACACGAACAACAACGCCATGACTTCACAACCGGCAGGATTAATGAGTGATGACCACTATGAATCAACCGACGAGAACACAACCAGGAAAAAATACAAGTAAGCACCAAAACTACTAAGGTACTAATAACGCCCCATTAACAACAAACAGGTTTAATTTGTTAAGTCAAGATGTCGCACAAACAGAACACCACCATAACAACAATCAAGTTACCGAAAATAAAAAAACATCCGAACCATCCCCATATTTGTGCATTTTCCTGCATAATCACTCAACTACAAGACAATATAAGTAGAATAATATTACACCAAATATATAACTGATGATACTGTCAAAATCAATTGTAACGCCATATAACCGTACAGAAAAATGCTTAAACTTATGAAATACGAAAAAATCATACACAAGTCTTATCAATCAAAAGATGACAGGGCCTGTAGGGTGGTCATCAAGTACCTACACCATAAAATAAGTACCAACGATGTAGAAGAGCTGAAAGAACATGAACATAAAAGAGGAACATTATTAACACCAAACACTCAAAAACAAAAACTCCCCTAAATTTATTCTTTGTGTATTTGGAGTTGGCAGAAAAATTTACAAACTTAAAACGTTAAATCACATTGTACAGGTGGAACCTCCAACCAAAAGAAAATACATCATATAATGCACCAGATACCAGTATTATGGGCACTCAAAGTCTTATTGTTATCGACGTTTCAGCTGCATGAAATGCGGACGATCACACCGCACTACTACCTCCAAAAACACAGAGAAACAGCAAAGTGCTTTTTATGCGGGGGAAACAACCCTGCCAATTATAAAGACTGTGAACGTTATGAAAAACTAACTAAAAGCAACAACACAAGTAAAATTAATTTCGTCCAACCAAACTTCTTGGATGAATTTAAAGCTATGTTTAGTCAACTAATACAACAAAATAGCATGGGCCTAAACCTGCTCACAACGTTACTCAATAAAATATCTTAATATAGACAACAAAATCTATGGAACGCTAACAGTATGGCTCACCGCAAAGGAAAAATTAAACAAAATTTAATAGACGTATTATTAAATAGTGAAACCCACTTTACTACAAGAAATTATTTTACTATCGCTCAATATCGAATGAACAATTCTAATCATCCAAACAATACTGCACACAGTAGCACCGTCATACCAATTAACGAACAATTCAATACTATGAATTAGAAAATTTGAAGAACGCCACCTACAAGCATCCACAATAAAAGTAACAAGTTTATCCTACGATTTAACAATTTCAGTCGTGTATTTACCACTCCGCTACAACATTCAAAAAAGAATACTTCCAAACACTAGGTCCGAAATTTATTGCAGGAGAAAACCTCAACTATAAACACACACAATGGGGCTTGCGCCTAATCGCTACTAAAAGCAGAGAGCTAGCAGATCTCCTTCAAGACAAGAACTACTCGTTTCTTTCAACCGGCTCCCCAACATACTAGCAGATCTAAAAACGGATGTAAAAAAAACATCAGATCTGCTTGATTTCTTCATATTTCCCAGGGATATACCGACATAATGGGAAGCTACGATATAACTTCTGACCACATTCCAATAAACACAAAAAAAAAAACTACCCCTAGATTTCACAACTCAAGACAGACTGGGAACAACACCGTAGCATAATAAATGATAGCATAAATTTGAAAGTAAAACTAAAAGACCTAAATGATGTAGAAGAAGCAACGGCCACGTTGACACAAATACTTCAACAGGCAGCACAACAATCAACACCCCAACAAGTACCACCAAAAACTCCATATTTCCATAGAAATAAAGAAACTGGTAGCAGGGAAAAGAAGAACGATATTCCAAAAGACAAAACTAATATAACGAAATGTGTAACAAACTAAAAGCAAAAGTTAAAGAAAAGAGATTTATCAATAGCTTAAGCGGATACGATAACACCATCTGAAAACCGACAAAAAAACATGAAATAAACCGAAATCCACTGTACCTCCAATCCGAAAAACTTCACCAACACCAGGACCATGGGCTAAAAGCAACATGAAGAAAGCCACACTGTTTGCTGGAACATCCAGCTGCCATATTTTCCACGCACGATAATAAACACGACCCAGAAGTTGATCACTATTTAACCATCCCAGTGCCAATTGCCCAAGGCAACTACATTCAATGAGGTTGTAGGAGAAATAAAAAAAACTTCACCCTCGAAAAGTACTAGGAGCTCATCTTATAACACATAAAATACTACATGAACTATTCAGAAAAGGAATAGTATATTTGTAAAACTTATTCAACACTGTTCTACGAATAGGCTACTGGCCTGACTTGTGGAAACTTAGGCAAGTAATTCTGATGTCAAAGCCAGGAAAAGACCCAACCATCATATCGCCCCATAACTCTACTTACTGTAAGTTCTAAGTTACTTGAAAAGGTAGTACTAAGTAGACTCAATGACGAACTACTGCCACAAGGCTCGATACCGAATCACCAATTTGGTTTTGGACAAGCCCACTCTACCATACAGCAAAACCACAAAATAACACATGAAATAAATATAGGAATAGAAGATGTCAGCCAAGCCTTTAACAAGGTTTGGCATCTTGGATTAATCTACAAAATCATACAAACATTCCCGCCAGCCTACTATAATTTATTAAAATTATATCTAAGTGAAAGAACGTTCCAAACCAAAGTAAATGAAGAAACATCAGATTACTTTCCAATTAACTTCGAAGTACCGCAAGGTATGCTAGGGCCTTTATACTACGTTTTTTATGCGTCAGACTTGCCAATAACACAAAATACGACATAAAAATTTGCAGACGATACTGTTATTCTATTCAGTCATGAAAGCCCTCAAATGGCATCAGATTATATTCATATTCACTTGCTAAACCTCCAACAGTGGTTAAACAAATGGAAAATCTATCTATACACTTGAACAGAAAGTAAACAAAGAAATGTGGCGTGGTTCTCGATCCTTGATTTATACGAGGAGGTGTGCGTGTAGTATAAAAAGTCAGCCTATAAATTTGAAAGTAAACAAAAACGGCGAAATTTGGCGTGCCGCGCTCTGAGTGCTTAATTTACACGAGGAAGTCCGTGCGTTTGTGCACGCACGTCCGGGCCGCTCTCGCTCATTGCCGAATGGCCGGGCGGCCGCGGCTATCGGACCGCTACATTGCCGAACGCAAAAAGCACGTCTGCCACGGCCATTTGGTTTACTTCCGCCGAGCGAAGCTTCGATTGTAAGTTAAATTGTTCCACGTTCCCGATCCAGGGAAAAAGCCGATCCAGTTAAAAATTTATGTTTCCACCTTACAAAAATTTGAGGGAAGGCGGGTGAAAATTGTCTTAATAATTGACTTAACTACTAATCTTATCATGTTATTTACTTACTAGTACACCTAGCGGCCGTTAGCTCTTTAGCTTATAGAATGTAAACATTGTTCTGATTGCTAATAAATGGAAAATAAATATTTCTTACAATATCGATTTTCAAAAATTATGCTTTCTTAAAATACTTACAAAATTATGTTTAACAATGGGAAATCGAGACTTGCAGATTCCTAAGAAATGTAAGAATGTTGGTTTATTGTCCAATTTTTTTTATATTTTGAATATAATTTTCTACAAAATTATGCCTTTATGTTTCGTCTGTCTTTAAAATTCATCATTTCCATCTTGTTATAACTGTTCATATGCCGTTGAATTTGTGTCTCCTCCATCATTCGCATTGATTAGCATTGATTAATAGTCATATTTCAAAGCACAATTATCACTTATGTGCATCATTACCCCGCATTTCGCAAATTTACTTAACGCTTAAATTAACTAAATAATAAATCGATCACAATCAGCCTTCATTATTCTTAGTTATCCAAAAAAAACTGGTATTTTTGCCAACAGTGAAGAGCACGGTGTATAATTATATGCGCCGGCATAACTAGGGCTCCATTAGTTTCTCGAATTCCTTTTCACAGCCGCGTCGCGCTCACGCAGCCTGACACGTGAATGTTCACGTGTTCGCCCCCGCCTGCACGTCGGGTGCAGCAGACACATTTTGGCGAATTGCCTTAGACATATTTCAGCATAACTGGAGAGGATAAGTTTTTACAGCGCCCGGCTTTCGCGTTCGCGCAGTCCCTCTCGATTTCTCTCCCATCATTGACTTCTGAAGATGAAACTTAAGACCGAGAGTGGGTAAAACACGATAAGGATGAGTTGCCCGCTGCCGGGATGAATTCCGTCGCTGATTGAAGAGCAGCGATCTGAGACACAAACAATGATCCTCGGACTCGCTCAAATGTTACTAAGATGACCAGCAAATTCAGAATAATGCACTCTCCAGATAAGACGGCGACGAGAGTGGAAGAAACAATTGCCGCGCCGATTAATGTTAATAACCCAAAACGCCTAACATACGACATCGTTTGCCACAACCCCAATATGTAGAGTTGTCTTCACATTCTTATCATAAATAACATCAGACTTTATTAAAGACTATATTTTGTATGGAGATATTTTAAATTCATATTTAAAAAAATATCGTAGCTTAGCATCATTTGTAGAAATTTTACAGTTATGTCAATGAGGTATTATAAATAATTTCTAGGTAACTGTAATCTTCACGTTTAAAACACAAAATGGATTTTATTTTTAAACTTTAATACATATTTGGACAATTCTTAAATCTTCTTAAAACCTAAAGACCTATTACAAAATACTCTTTATCATTATTACGACATTTATTATCTAACCAACGACCGCCAATATATTATAGACTATTCATGTAGTACCAACATACTTTCAAAAAATAATCTTGCAAATCGTCAACAAAAAATTTTCTGACTCGTATATTGTGGAAGAATCAACCAACAGTTTCTCCAAACAGCTGACCTTTTTTATATTTTATCATATAGCAGTTTTTAAGTGTACCAAAAATGCCATAACATACCCAAAAATTCTTAAGATCCTTTTAAATTAATTTAAATTTAATTGACATTCTTAATGTACGTAAAGCTCCTGAAGTAAATGAAATTTCGATGAGAAAATTCATAACCTTCAAAAAATGAAATCAAAAAAGTTTCCAAATCTCCTCGCTTGACAAGAAGATTTTGGGAATTAAGACTCTTTTAAATATTTTGTTTCCATTTTTAAAATAAAATTTTGTAACCCGTAGCTCATTCTAAAGTACGAGCGCCTTTCTTTTACATCAGTATGAATAGGTAGTGTTAAAAATCGGTAACACTAAGGGTAATTATAATTACCAACACTGTATCTTTTGGCACAGAATTTTTACACGATGAATACGTGCAAATTTTAAAATACAAAAAATAGATAATATTTTAATTTCTATCCTTCTGTGTTCCAGTTGTGGACTGTAAAATCTTTCTGTAAGAATTTTGGAAATCATTTTTGATCAGATCCGTATTTTTAATAGCAAAAATTCAACATTTACTAGAATAAAAAGCTAGTCCAGCTAGTCCTTCAACAGCTTCAAAACTAATCTCAAATTTAATCTTAGTTTAATTCACAATTCAAACTCAAACAATGCGTCCTAAATAATAGTGAGTGAAATGTGAAAGACCCCACAAATAAGAAGAAATTTATGTGTTAAAACAGCCGAACCTCCAAAGCGAACATGAAGAAAAGCAAGAAAACAGTACCTTGTCATGACAAAACCAAAAATAAAACTGAAGATGATAAACTAGAAAAATTATTGGAAGCGCTGTACGGACTGAAGTAAATTAAATGAGAATAGAATAGAAAGAATATAGTAAAGAGATAAAGAAATTGAAAAAAACGAATATACCAAACAAGAAAATGCAAAGTTAAGAGAGGAAATGAAGGCAATATATGCCAGATTAGATGCGATTGAAAGAAGAAAAAAAATAATACTTTAGTAATACAAGGACTACTGTTAAAAATATGGTGAAATGTTAATACCAAAACCATCATTAGAAAATGTCATAAAAAATAACTAGAAATGTAGGGATTAGATCGGCATTTAAACTGTGCAAAGTAACATCCTTGTGGAACTTGACAATACAAATAAAAAAAAAGTTTTTAAAATAAAAAATACATTAAGAAACCACAAAAAATAATGGTGTGCATTAATGGTGATACATAAGCAAAAGAAATGAAAACACAAGAAATGATTAGGAGATCTACCTAAGAAGAGAAAAGGGTAAATAAAAAATAAGGTTGCAGTAAGTGTTTATTGAATGGGGAGAGGGTGAAAGAAGTTACCATTATCAAAGGGGACAGGAGATAATACCAAGGAGAACGAAAATATGGCAAGCACACGGCATAAAAAGGATTTACAAGAAATAAATTCGACATCATAAAAATGAAAGAAAAAACAGAAAAGAAAAATCACAGAATTATTGATTTTTGGAAACTGGAACCTCAGCTCGAAAAAAGCAGAAGCATCCAAGAGCATATATCTACGATTTAACAAAACACACAGATGATGAAATATACCTAGATTTTCTTGATAGAAACTAAGTAAGAACAGAATACATAGAATGAGTTTTTGGTAAATGATGAGGTAACGCTAGGTGTCCTGGGCACAATTTTATTTAACCTGGTAATAGACAATGTGAAAAAAACGTACATATTAAATGTGGGGTACAAAAATTTAGAACCAGTAACGTTTGCTGACGATTATGTTTTATGAAAGAGAACAGAAGAAAACCTTAAGATACGGAATGATAAATTAGAAGATAAGAAACTAAAAATAAATGAAGAGTATATGTGAAAGTAAAAATTAGTATATACAGAGCCATATATACTAACATTCGGCAACGAAACCTAGGGCTAACAAAAAGACCACAAAACAAAATCCAAAATATAAAATTTAAACATTTAAAACAAGTGTTAAGAGATCAAATAAGAAATGACACTATTAGAGAACAGCTACAAGTGTAATTAGTAATAAAACGGATTGAGGACTACTAATCCACTTGATATGGACCATAAATGCCATAAATAAATAAATGAGATCAGACCAGTTCATAGGGTGTATAAAGCCAAAAGTTAAAACAATAAAATAAAGAAACAAGAAAGACAACATGAAATCAAAACATAGAAAAGATAGTAAAATAAAAGGAACCCACAATGGGCCAAGCATCAATCATAGCGAAAATAAAAAAAAATGTGGAAATAAGTTAATTATAGAAAATAAATGTATGATCTAGAACATGACTGAAGTATACCGCCTTACACCTAAAGGTAAACGGAGCCACTGATTGTGTATGTATGTAAATTTACCAAGCCATTGAAGTAGCGTCATTAAGAATTATCCCTATATGACCGTAGTTGTTAGACGTCATTAAAAATTAATTTCACAAATTTCTATATTCAGTAAAATAATATCAATAAAATCAAATTATATCGGTTGCACAGATTTTCCGTAATTATATGGGAAATAACCAATGATGAAAACACTGTATATAGGAAAAATATCCATTTAAGGGGGACGTTTGGTTTTTTTGGGTGAAAATTAGTCAATTTTCATAATTTTTTTTTATAGAAATCTATTTTATTTAGAGATATAAGATTACGTGCATTTGAAAAGATATATTAAGAGGCATCAAAAACAATTTTTTTTAATTATATTATTTATTTCAACTTCACCTGAGGGCGCCGAAGTCATTTCCTGAAAAACCGTGCGTTGTGCGGTGGACAGGATATCTTTGCACCAGTATTGCCAAAACAAAAAATCAAACGGCATCTTAAAGTAGACATATATGTATGTCTTATCTGTATTCTACAACCAAGTTGTCAAGATCAGTAGAAAAAAAATACCAGTCTGTGAAAAAATTTCTCGGAAAAACGTCCTTTTACCCTCTTCTAAAGTAAAATAAAATATTTTAGGTTCAATTTGGAGAATTGGTTGTAGAATACAGACAAGCTATTGTTTCAATAAACACACACAAAAAAAATTAGGTCGATCGGATTAATGGTTTTCGAGAAATCGTGTCCACCGCGCGAAAAACCCTCATTTTGAGAAAAACGCATATAGAGTTTTTTTTCTATTTTGCATTCAACTATTTACAATTATAATAGACAAAATGTTTACCAATCATCAGTCTGCAATTCCTGCGCCTTGGGCCTCTTGAAAAAGTTCTTCTTGCTCATCAAGCTCCTTTTTTCTCTTGACTCTCGCAAGTTTGGAGGATTACTGAGATTTTTTATCATCACATGAAACTTTCATTTTTGATCCCTACCACACTTTGTTTTATTTGGATCTTTACGAGCTCCTTTGTTTTGCGAACATTTAGACATAATTCAACGCTCGTTCAAAGGTCACGACGTAACTGGCGAGAAAACTCGTTGAAACTTGCACCGCGAAAAAACTGGTGCGGCGAGCATGCATGTATAGGTATAAAGATACGAATAAATTAATAAAAACATTGCGATTCTGAGATCGTCAGCCTTTCGAAAATATAAAAACCTGAAATTAATTTTTTGATCCAAAAAAAACGCGACGTTTCTTCCGAAGAAACAAGTCACAACTTGCAGGGCGGAAAAAATGGCTTGGCGAGCGTGGAAATATATAGGTATATATACATGTATATCTTTGCGATAAATTGAGATGTAGAAAAAATAAAAAAAGCATTGTGATCCTAGGGTTTCAGCTTTCTGAAAAAATAAAAATATCAAAAGCGATTTTTTGGCCAAAAAACCAGACGCCCCCCTTAAACTCCTTATTTCATTTTTGTCTTTATTTTTGGGTTAATTCACTTATTATTTAAACGGTTTATTAATACATAAATTATTGATACAATAAACTTCATTAATATATATTAGCCATATCTTGTTTTAACTTTCACTGCACTACTATTAAAAACCTTTGTAGCTACATGACAAAAAGAATTCCGTTTTGCAAACACTTCAGCGGATTGTCAGTAAGCAGAAGAAAAGCGTCAGCACAGGCTATAAATAAACGCTTTTCCATCCAATTATCGAACGTATTTAAAAACAAAAGGGGCGGGAAATGAGAATTAGCGGACGCTTCCTTTCCAGTCGCACAATCGGATGCATTCGTCGCCGTCTACTTAACTGTACATGGCACCACTCAAACTTTTAATAGAATTTTGATTGCGTCCTTGCGTGAGCCTATCGTTTACAATATCGGCCAGACTTCATTAATTTACGCTTCCTGCACCAACCGTGCCCATCCAAAGGAGAAACGCTAATTGTTCGGAATTTTGGCAAAAATCGGAGAAGGAAGCGTCGTGGATGGCGTCGGCAATCTTATAAACACACTTCGTGCTAACCCCATCGCTAGAGCAAACAGCTCGGTTCATTAGGCGGAGATGATCCCTGCGTTATAGTGTTTATGAACAAACACGAGCCGGCAGTGTCACGTCTGGGAAGACGGGCACTCGCCAGTGATTGAATCCTAACACCTACCCAATATCCGCTCCTTTCAGGGCATTCAAAAAGTCGGGGCGCCATGCCGCGGCGCGGTATTGATGAAACGGGCCCGCCAGGTTAACGAAACCAGCCAACGCCGCCTAAAAGCAAATTACTCGAATTACGTTAGGCGGGACGAGATCAATGCCGCTTAATTATGCGATGGGGCGACCTCGTGATACCGATTTTATGCGGGGCCACCCCGTCGGACCGGCCGGCCGAGGCTGTTTGCAAGGCAAACAAATTATGATAATCGGCGTACAACAAGCGACAGCGGCGGATCGGAGGACCAAATTAAGGCCCATTGAGTTCTCATTAGCTAATGATAGATGACGCGCTCGGTGCGCGTAAATTACACACTTGGCGGAATAAGAGCGAGCCGACGGCGCCGCAACGCCGCCCTGGTACGGTGACGCCGCATACGATCATGTAATCGAGCCAGCGCAAAGACTGTTCGTCCCACTTCTGCCCTATAATAAGTCCGTGGGTTCTTCCGACGCCTAACAGGAATGGGTGGTGAGAATAGGGTTCGTTTATAACGCCCAACAAACAAAAAAACTAAGGGTCGCTCCTATTTCAAACTGCAATCAACCACAGAACGTTGTAAAACAAGTGAATGATCAAAGTCCCAAAAATACTATATGTTCATTTTCAAAAACTTATTCGGCTCTGTAATTCTACTTTATCAAATATTGTAGATACTAAGATTAACCCCTTTTTAGTACCGCAGATATATTTCATTTTAATTACAGATTAATCTAATTTCGTAACTTTTCTATATTCTATATCTATAGGTAAATGTTACCACAAAACATTAAATATGTACCAGTTATAGGGATAAACAAAAAATGAGAAAGACTCATTCTTGTGCTCTTACATTAACTATACTATATCGTAATGAATAATCGAACGCCCCTCATAGCGCGGCTCCTGTTCCTAGTGAATCCAAGCGCGGGAGCTGTGTTGACATAAATAGTGTCCAGTTTTATGTCATCACTTGTATGTATTGTATATATAGTGTCATGAATTTGCATTACCTGTGAGTAAAATAAACAAGAACGGTGTAATACCGTAAAAGAAACTTTCTACAGCGGTGCGATAAAATTAGGATAAAAACTTTTAAAAGGAATTAAGATGTTGATTAATGTCTCCATAATGATCAGCGTCAAAAATGCTGTCGAATGATATGCTGCATGAAATGTGAGTGTAATGAATTTTCGAAATCGTAACGATCACTTCTGGTTGCCGTTAACCGATTTAGCTGAAGATGAATCCCATGAAAGGTACTGACCTAAGATGTGTGTATGCCAAGTTTGAAGTGAACCCGTTAAATAAAACGAAAGTTATAGTGTCTCCAGACACACATACAGACAGACAGGATGATAATCTCATTAACTTTCTATAAGCTCCGCTGTAGAAAGTTAATAAGTAGTTTAAGTTGATTTGCACTGTCAAGAGCAAATACGTTACAATATTTTTTAATGTACCATAAACACATTAGACCTTCTGCTATTGAGTTTACTTATCATATAGTTAAGAGCATGGAAAACACAGGCCAACGTCTCCGTAGTACTTAATACGTCACAATACTTCAACGATGGTTTCAAAAGAACCACTCGCCAACAACAACTTCTAATTAACAATATAAACTTGTAGTTGGATCGGGAGCATAAATATACAAAAAGTCTGTGTATCTACTACTGATACTAGCAGATATTGCAGTGCAGGTCCCGTGCAGGCTTGAAAACAAAGTCAAATATATTACGCAACAAAGTAAACATAATCACTATTAGATCGTAACTCGCAAAACCATTGTGCTTTTCTCTAATGAGATCAATTTACAGGCTAAAGATCATTTTATTATTCGCATTTTCACTATAAAAACACAAAAAAAAATCCAATCTTACTGTTGGGGATGTGGAGAAAGTTTCAGATTTAAAATATGTTCGAAAAGTAGAAAAACGCCCCTAATTGCAGTAAAAGGCAAAATGCGACGGTAGTTATAGTAATTGATAGTAAAGTGTCTGGTAAAAAAACTTCCAGCAACTATCACGACAGAAGCTTTCCACAGCTATAAGTAAGAAAAGTGTACTAGAGAAATCAAGGAGAATAAATAATAAAGTCCAGATGACTAGAAAAAATGGTTGTTATGGAAGGCTCAAAAATTAACGTATTATATCAACTGGTGTACAATATACGTTAAAGGATCGTCTTCAAAAACGTATTTTGCCTTTTATAATACATCAAGTTTCCGCAGCTTTTCGACTGCATTTAATTTGAGTAATACAAAAAAAAGCCGGAATCGAAGTAGTACCAAAATGAATAAATCCACAAAAATTCTGAAAAATTGATATTAACGATTTTGATTAGTAAACAGGCTTCAATAGCAAATTCAAAATCCACGCTTTACAAGACTTAATAAGCCGCAGTGAAAATGCACCAATTTATCTGTTCTGATAACAGTGACTAATGTAAACTTCCAATTCTCACGTATCTGCGGTACGAATTACAATCAACGAAATGTCAAATTAAATTTTTATAACCGCCATTACTTTCTATTAATTGATCAAAGTAAAACCACGAAGAACACGTCGCAAAACGCCTCAATGCCACAGGTGCCAGCGCTATAGACATACCAAGAAATATCTAGATGCTTAAAGTATCTGGTTAAAGCCAAAAGCACTCCTCCAGTTTGTGTTGGGCGTTAACCACTCACCAAACATCAAAGGATATAAATACTTCCAGGTTTCGAAGTTTCCCAAAAACAAGTTAAACTGTAAATAATCCGCCAACTTCCTCCAACTTACCAACAATCTCAAAAGCCGAATTAATCTCAAACAATCTTGGAAGTCGATACATCTAACACTGAATACATAGCCAATACGATCTTTACATCACTTCTCAACCTAATTCAATCTTTCCTCAAACATTTCTTACTAAACAACATCTTATCCTTTATTCTAAATAGACCACAATTGTCATAGAGTTTTCATTCACTTAAACATCTTAAATTGTAATGTCAATAGTCTTAAGGCTTAACAAACAAGTGCACTTGATCAAAAATAACAACGTTAAAATATCAGGTTTCATTGCTGTCGCACAAATAGACCAACAAGATTTGCTTCTGGTGAAGTATCTATTTTCATAAAACAAAAAAATATTCATCATGAAGTATCAACGGTTAATACTACTACTAATTAGAAACAGTTAAAACGCACGAAGACAACTATATCAAAATAATTAGTGTATATAGACAACCAAGAAGGTTCTTGAAAGTGGTATACACAAAATATTAAAAACAAAATCCACCTTACTGATTAGCAATCTCAACTCCAAGAATATCATATGGAGATGCAGAGCAGGTAATCCAACTGGAAGAAAACTCGATGCATTGGCAACAGCACACGCTCTGCCATATTGGATGAACATAATAGTTCAGAAACATTTTAATACACAAATATTTCGAAAGGTTAACTCGCACCATCTGACGGCTATAATTTCATTCATAATAAATGGAACAATTTCCAGGAACTCCGCATCTGGAGGTTTCGTGTAATAAAAAAATTAAATAGAAGCCATACAAGAGTAAAAACAGAATGTGTCACGCTACTGTATAAATTACTAAGAAAACGCATACAAAACAAACCTACACAGAATTCAAGAACTACAAAATATAATCCTCAGTATTATTACCAAGAAAGAATTGCATTCAAAGCTTAATATATCTACGATTTTAGAGAATATTGAAAATTCCACACAAAGCTCTAGAATTACAGGTCGAATATTCTATCATCAAATTAAGAAAGCTAAAAGAAAGATACCCAACATGCTATAGATACCAAAAGGTTGAGAGAAAAGAGATAACATATTTTGAAATAAAAGACAAAATAAACAAAGAACTAAATACAATTAAAGAGAAACTTATTGAAGCTAAAGATTATAACTCTATAAAAAGCACTTCTGCATTGAAAAATAAAAAACAACTCGAACTTATAAATGAAAGACGTAATATACATAACTAAATATATAAAAAGATTGAAGAAAGCTTAAGTGGTGTTCAGTTCGTGTTTCGACATGAACTTGGAACATACAACAAAGTTGTTATATTTCCTACATTTTATTTTATGGTGCAGAACCATTGATCTTAAAACAAATAGATATGAAACGCCCTGCTGCATTTAAGTATATTACGAGTAACAAACAAATCAAGTGAAATAATACCAGTAATAAAAAAAAGGTGGAATACTTCGGTCATATAATGCGGAGAGAAAAGCACTCGCTTTTAAGTCTCATAATACAAGGAACGATACGAGAAAAAAGGGGTGTAGGAAGAAGAAGAATGTCTTGGTTAAGAAACCTAAGAAAATGGTATAGATGCAGCACAGCAGAATATATTATAATGGTAACAAACAAAATTAAAATGACCCTGATGACCCTGAGAATAAATCAAAAGAAAATAAGTGTTTTATGAACTCGGGCAAAGACAAACATCTAAATCTATGTTTTTCAACAATTATTTTAATTTCTAAAGGGGTGACATCAACCTTCCTGTTACTCCAGTATTATGTTTCCCATCTTTCTGGCAACAGGAGGATTCCCTAGAGAAAGAATTTCTCGTTCTTTGATGCAATCCATGTATCAATCCATTTTGGTATCTTCAAAAGAGTTGAAGCACTCTTCAGTTGGTCATGCGTCCCTTTAAACGATGGATATTTCGCTTTGGCGTGAATGTTGGGGTCGGTAGTAATAATAGGCCGGGCATACATCGTAATGAATCGGTTTTCATCACCAGTTATGATACGATTCAAAAAACCCTTCCTTTTTGCATTTGAAGCAGCTGTTCGTAAGTGGAAAAACGTCCTTCAACGTCTCTCGACTTCAATTTCCTTGCTTTTGAATCATTTCCATTACCTTGAAACGTCTGCCGGCAGTCGATAAATCAACATTCAAGAAATCTGTCAGTTCTTCAAACGTTTGATATAAATCTTCATCAAGTAGTGCCTCCAATTCTCTATCTTCAAACTTTTCGGCTGGTCTGAGAGCTCCTTGTGTTCTATGTCAAAATAACTACTTTTAAATCGTCAAAACCACTACTCACAAGTTTAAATCAATAGAGCATGCTTACCATAAGCTTCGAATGGCAAACGAAGATTTTCAGCTTTCCATTTCTCCAAATGTAAACAAAAATGCAAATTACGTTTTGTTGGCACCAAACCCGCCATAGTCAAAGTTCAGAAAAATTATATGGTTTACACTTGACAAAATTACAAGTCTAATGATACTGATTTGCCATGAAGTTGATTGCAGTATGTACTGATGGCAAAAATAATAGTGACGTCATCTGTTGTGAATCCTTTAAAATTAATTCCAAGCCCCAGTATACGTACTATTAATCAAGTAACACCACCATGCATAGCAATTAGTATGCTCAACTGGTACAATGTCTAATAAAAGACAATCCCATAAATAAAGTGAAAAACGAACGGCTTCCCTAAGGGTACGGTTAGTTTAAAACTTTTAAAAAACAAAACTCAAATCATTCATCCTGTTAAATTCGTGGACGTACTCGCACAAGAAAAACAGTGAATGAATTCTCCGTGATCAATCCGAGAAAGCATATATAGGATCGCTTAAAGAGATGAATTGGATTCCTTTAGCAACTACAAAGAATAATTCGAAACCTCCTTATTGCTCTGTATAAGGAACAATATTTTGCTGTTGATTATATCTCCCCAACCACTTCATAACGAAGCACGTCGCAGCAAATCCTGTGTTATGATTAAATATAGCCTGATCACATATTGTTCACCCCTATAATAAAATATATCAATTGCATAGTTTGTGCTAATGACATGAGTTTTATGGCAAATCAACAATAAAACCTATTTTGTTTAACTTTTTCAATACCAACGGAAAAAACATCATCTTGGTATTATATTATAATGACATGTAGTTTCAACAAAATGCAACACTATTTAACATTGTAAAGTTCAGTTAATCAGTTATGATTGTTTTAATTATTGAACTCTAAATTATCAAAATTACATTTTGTTTGCGGTCCTTCATTACACTAAAAATAAAAATAATTGAATTCCATACGTCACATCTCATCAAAACTTAAAGATGGAAGTTTACATAGCAAAACTAAAAACAATTTCATTTAAAAACAATTTTTTCAATTCTTTGAACCCGTCTCGCTGCCCTTACATTCTAGAAATGACATAGATTCAGACTCCGGCAGCTTGTTGCCGGGCGAAAGCTCGCCGCTGTCGGTATTTATTTAAAATTGTTCCGATCGGCTTTGATTAACGAGAAAATAAAATAAATAGCGGGGCTTATTTGATGTGGGCGAAGGGAGGCGGCGCAGCGAGGGCTCGGCACAATAAGACCGGGATGTTTACGTATAGAGTTAACATGGGATATATATGTTGACGGGTTCATAAGAAAGCAATCAGCTCGAGCGCCGCGGGCCCCGATCAATCTGAGACCGACCCGCCCAGAAACGAGCCCGCGATATTCTGACCATTTCGCTGCAGAAAAACTCGCCGCTTATGGTCGGGCCCCCGGTCGATAGCGCCGGGAAATTTTAAAAAGCGGCACGTAATGCGTCGACGACGCCGCTGACCTTATTAATCTATGTCCATCCGAGAGACAATCATGCAAATTGCGTCGTCCTTCGGTCCATTAGCCACCGACGGCCTCACGATGGTCGCTCCCTCCCTAATAGTCTCGGCTATCCGAACCCTTTAGAGGGAGCATCGTTTCGATGCGCGGCTACGAAATCTATCGTAACAAGCACTAAATAATTTATTGAAACATAGCTTTCTCGCAAAATAAAGTTTAATTATAAAACTAGCTAAAAAGTTCGCGCTAAACATTAAACATTACATCTTTGTTGTTTCTTGATGTTCTATCGTGTTGGCAACTATAATCAACATATTTCAGTATCAGTGACACTGATTACAAGATTACAAACTTCAGGTTTTGCTATGACACTGGAAGAAAGGTATGAACTACAAAAAATGCTGCCCAGACGAAGTTGAAGACGAGGGAACAGTTGCTCATCAAACAGTAGCCACATGGTTCAAGTTTTTCAACGAAAGAGAACAACGAAAGCCTTCATCAAGCAAGCGTGGTCTGTTAGCATCGATTCTTGGAGTTTTGTCCCATCCAACTGTGCTTAACCTCTTTCATCAACTTAATTTTGTTCACAAGAAACCCCAGTATACACACACACAAACATAGGAAAATAAGCGAATCGAGATCTAGATTTCTCAACTACAGTCTAGACGCTACTGCTCCATCCGACTACGTTCTTGCGTGATCACCGATTTGAATCTATTGATGAAGCTGAAGAAGTGTGTCAAGAATTCTTTGATTCAAAGAAGCCAAAATGGTGTTTTAATAAGAACCGACAACTTGCGGAACGCTAACAAAAGGTCATGGAAGATGTTGGCCCTTGTTCTGAATGCTAGTTGTTATTGTTTTTGAATAAAGTCATACATAAAAATATCGTTTTTGATATTAAACACGAACTTTTTATCTAACTTTAGAAACAACCTCGTGGTTATTATTACCTGTTCTGTAAAGTAACTGCGACAAAAAGATATTAAGGAATAAAACATGGGGCCGGCGAAGAGATTGCTCTGTAATCAATCCCAGAACGAACTTAAAAAAACCTTTCGATTTCGATTTCGAATTTCGGGAAAATTCGAAATCGAATATCTGGAAAATTATTCGGCATAGAATTTTTTTTCATTTTCGAATTCAGCGTAAAATTTCCTATAAGAATCACATTTAAAATCGTAATGTCGAAAATTTTCCCGAAATTCAAAGTCGAATATCTCGAAAACTATTCGACATAGAAACTTTTTGATTTCGATTTTGAAATCAGCGCAAAATTTCCTATAAGAATCCATTTTAAAATTTTAAAAAATCCATAATTTTGTGACAGTGACATACAGACCGACAGACATATAGAATTCAGTAACGAACTTTTTAAGTTCGTTGAACATTAAAAATATGCACCACATAAAAAGTATATGCAAATTTTTAAATTAAATTTGTAATTCGACTAGTACATTCAAACTGAGCGGGCGTGTTGCGTCAGCAGTTTGCGTTCTGTGTGACAAGTATCAAAATTTGTCAGTGTGCTCGTGTCAAGAAAACCACCGTGTGGATGGGATTCCGCGCGCGTTATCGATATGGCTTAGGTCGCCTTTGCTTGCTTGCACTCCTGCCGCCATAGTCGCTGTTTTGAGCGGGTTCCTTGCAGTCGCAGTGGAGCTGGTATAATAGCTTTTATCTTGCGTTAAATACTAATAACTGCTCTATGAAACTACATAAGTGAACTGTAGAAATTAGATATTAAATGTTGGTTATTAAGTATTGGCGTTTTGCCTCTAAGCGAAGTGCGCGTATTACCTGGGCTATCATGACGAGCCAAAGATAATCGAGGACCTTACAATTGCGGTGAAATACTAATTCAACTAACCTTCAGCTGAGATGGCATATATTAATCAAGATTCATCTATACAAAATGCACAACAGTTTGTATATATGCAAGTAGAACAGAACTATCAATTGCAGTAGCCACAACAAAATTATCAGTTCCCGGTTAATGATTGGTGCCTAATTAAAAGTTAAAAAACGAGGGTACAATTTGGAAAATCTCAAAGCAAAAATGCAACATATTAGTTAAACCCCTCTAATAGGTATGACGTCTTAAAGTTTTTGATAAAATTTTTACTTCTTTATTATTTGGTGTGTGTTATATATATATATATATATATATATATATATATATATATATATATATATATATATATATAATATGAAAAAGCTAAAAGAAAACGACAAAAATCTCCCACCGACAAAACCATTCTAGATGAAGAAATAGACAACTCACTTTAAAAAGCCACCAAAGTTTAGTAAAAAATCTAATAAGAAAAAATAATAGACCTTAGTTAGTAACAAAAAACTGGAATTGTCTCTAATTATCTAGTAGAGTCCTTTTAACCTAATTAGATCCAAGTTTAGACCACACTTAACATTTCGGAAAAGCATTTATTTAAAAAAAATCTCGAAATAAATTAACGACGGAGTACAAGATCAATTTGAATCCATGAAAAGCTCCGGGATTCGATTTAGCAACTCCCCAGGAAGTATAGTCACGTTTATTTACCTTATCGACGTGGAATTTCAAATGAAACATATCCCCTCCATTTGAAAAGTGGTAGAAGTAATAATTATATCAAAACCCGGAAAATTTCTCCATTATGTTAAATATTAAAGACTGCAAGCCATTTCCAAATTTTTTGAAAAACTGTTTCTCAAAAGGCTGAGAATTATAAGATAAAATTGGTCCAAATTACCAATTTAGATTCAGGTGGAATTGATCATGAACGTAACAGAAAAGACTTTAGAAAAATGGTCAAATGTGCTATTTTATTATCTTTCTCCACTTAGCTCAAACGCTCGACTAAGTTTGACATGGGGATTGACCTATAAACTGAATAAAATCCTTACCAAATGATGTTTATGTTAAGAAGGAAGATAAACATTCGGACTTCAAAGATATTCATGCTGGTGTACCTCAAGGCAGCATACTGGGAGCAGTGCTATACCTACTTTACACCAAGAGATATTTCAAAGATGCAAAAAATCACATAGGTACTTTTGCTGATGTCACACCCTTGCATGTAGTAGGTCACAATATAGAGAATTTCATAGAAACATTACAAAGCGATTGCAAAAGTGTTGTCGACTGGAAAATTAAATTAAATGAGCTTATATCCAGTCATGCCAACTTTACCAACAAAAGAGTGTCTGATAGCACTATTGTCCCATTTAAAACCTTGACTTCATACCTAGATATGACCCTGAGTGCGAAGTTGAGATAGAAATAAAAAGAGTAAATTTAGCATTATATATAAACAAAGCTATTGGTTTATAGGCAAAAATTCTAATTTGACAATACAGTTCAAGATTCTTAAATAAAGCAGATCTTAAAACCCATCTGGTTATTTGTCTGGGACTATATCACTGAGTCTAGTATTAAAACCATGCAAACGTGCCAGAACAAAATACTTCCTGACAAAATGGTTGTTGCATAATATGTAGGCAATAAGGATATTCATCGTTACCTTGCCATTCCCTTTGTCAAGCATGACTTAGAAGGAAACATAAAACCAGTTTTCGTCAGTATGTAAATATGAAGACTCTTCGACTCTTGGACAACCGTCCGGTTGTTGAAGAGATTTAGCTATTTGAACTGGTGTAATAATAATATGATTTAAAAACAGAACGCAATGCGTAACGGAGACTGATTACATGTGCTTGTATCAGTTAGTTCTAAACTTGCAAAATCACTGAATGTACTTAGGTATATTTAGCCTTAATTCTAAGATTTATCCCAGCAAAATTAATGGCTGGTTATTTTTGATCAGTTCTAATGCATTAAGCAGTGTACTATTGTTATATAAAAAACCCTTTCCAGGTATTAGTATATCTTGTCCTAGAAGAAACAGACCTTACTAACATACTCTCAATTATGATGCCCACGGTCTCTGTCAACTCACGTAAGTGTATTTTGTTGATAGTTTTTGTTATAATAGCTGTTTTTGGTACTCCACGTCTTTGAAGCCTGTTCTCACGTATTGTATTCATTTACCTAAATTCAATCGGTTTAATATCAATGACACGAACCACCCAACATGGTAAAATTCTTTCATAAATTTCTTTCTCTGATTTACTGTTAGATCACATCACAAATTCCAATTGTATTCATGTACACTGTCACTAAAAACACTTATGTTTAAGCAACTATCAAACAACGAATTATGTCAAAATAAGTTGTAACCAGAAAATATTCATCTATAGAAAGGAAATCTACAACCACATATACAATTGTTCCTATTGCCCTCTTCGAATATGCAAACCAAGTTATTTGTCAAACCACCTTCCTGTTTAGTATATCAATATAAAATACATTTGCTTTCAATTATAAAGAAAACTTACCTAAGCCAGTGCCTCTTCGTTATAGAAGTATGACAGCAAATAGCATCATATTGATCAGCAATCCATACTATCAATATTATATAGAAGGCCGTGGTAGTGTCATTGAAAAATTCGGACATTATCGCCTCCATTCCTGAAACACAAATGTCAATTGAATCATTGAATACATCAGTCAATGTCAAAGTTTTAAAAATTGTTGTTCAGCTACAAAATTATAAGTAACGCTATAGAAGAGAGCGCAATATAAATAAGAAATATTTAATTTTTTTATTCTTTTGAAAATTATTAAACAGAGACAGAAACATTTTCTCACTACACCTCATAAGAAAAAAAGCACTGGAAAGAACAAGCCCATTAAAATGGCAATGTCTTAAAATTATGTATTCTCTAAAAGTACTATAACAAAACATCAGAGGTTAGAAAAGACGAAGAAACTGTTAAAATAGCTAAATGTCTCAACTCGACAAATTGCTACTAAATTGTCGATACGTGATCACGAAAAGGCTTGCATTTAGAAGAAAATCAGAAAAGAGGACCTTCCAAAGGTAAAAAATTGTGCGATGCTATATAAACAATCTGTACACTCAAGTGGTAGCAATTTCTGCTTAAAGTGGACTAAAACTCCACAGAGATGAATGCCTAAGATCTTTATCTGTCCACGCCATCAATTTAGTTTTATGTTCACTAATCATAAGTTTCCTGGCTTCTTTTTGTAATCTGTAATCACCTGTAGGTCTTACTTCTTGTTAACAATACAACGTCATATGCGAAGGCAATGTATTGATAAAGTTTGTTGTAAATCAAACCCGACCTGTTAATATTAGCTGCTCGTATCGCTTTTTCCAAGGAACAATCGAATAGGAAGGATGCCAATAGATCACTTTACCGTACTCCTTCTTTCACTCTAATTTTTTCTGTTATTTTGCCTCTTATTCTTGCTCTGCTTTCTGTTTTGTTTAATGTTAGCTTTATCATATTTATAAGTTTCCTGCTTAGTCGTAAAAATTATTTTAATACTTTATTGATTTGTATTAATCGAACTAATTAATTTCCTCTATACTTGAACATTTCCGCATTTATTTCATCACTTCCGGGTCTTTGATTGTTTTTGTATTATATCCTCGACTTCCTTCAAGGTAGGCGCTTCTTCAACACAATTTTGCATGCCAGCATATTTGTATTTATCTATGATTAGCCAGTTCTCTTCATCTACCATTTACTAGCTCGTCAAAATTGGTTTTGCGTAAGTCCAATATTTCGTTTTCCTCTCCTATAATTTCACCATTTCTGTTCTTATAAAACACTATTTCCCTTGAGACCCTTTTATTTCTCAATTCACTCCTCTACAAAGAGTTATTTTATTAGCTTTAAAGTTTTCCCCTATTACGTTGATAATATTCTGATTATATTTTCTTTTCTTCTCTTTCGATTTTTTTATTTCTTGTTCTCTTCACATTCTCATTCTTTCGATTATAGCCTTTCATAAGATTTCTACGTTGTCCGTTTTATTTTGCAGAAAATAAATTTTCGTTTAACTTCTCCTGATAATTTATTTTTCTTTAGTTTCATCCTTTAATCTATTTCAACTCAGTTTTATTTTTGGTTTCTTGCTACAAGTATTATTTATTTGATTTTTATGCCTAACATAATCTGTATCTTTGCGAAGCCCCTTGTAAACGACCACATTTTTTACGAATTTTTCGACGTGTCTTTGTATTTATACGTGATCTACCTGATTCACATAAGAGCTATCCTATAATCTACAAGTTACTTTATATATTTCGTTCTACTGGAAATAAGTATTTTTAATTAACGTATTTTTCTCCTTAGTAAAATCAATTAATAGTTGACTATTTTCATTTGTTGTTACGTGTTTATTATATTTGCTTATTGTTGGCCAAAATATACTTTCTCTGCTGATCTTAGCATTTGCATCTCCCAAGATTGACTCCCGATCATATTTCAGTGTTTTTACATAGATATCCAATTTATCATAAAAATATTTTTCCTCAATACTTGCTTTGTTGGTTAGCGCATGTATATTAATGAATGTAAGCTTCTGATATTTACCTGTTAGTCCCAAGGTGCACAATCTGTCTGATACTGATGTGAAATCCACTATGGTTGACTTACGGTTTTTATTTATCCCTAAGATTCTGTTCACCTCGCCACTGTTAAAAATATATAATTACACAGTTCTATTATTTCATTTCCTTAATGCTTTGTTTCTTGTATCAATTTAATTCTTTAATCAAATTACATAATAACTTTCCTTCCATGTATGTACCCCTGACATTCCTTGTTTGTACCCTTAAATACTTATCAATATTATTATTTTTCTTTTTCTTATTTCTTTTGCTATTTAAACATTCACGATAGCTGTTCCTCGTTTTTTCCTCTATTTTTATTTTATCCATTTTTCATGTTTAGTTCGTCATTAAAATTTCCTTCTCATTGCATTGATTTAATTTTTTGTTCGTAATAAACAAAAATCAGACAAACACAAGATCAAATACAACAACACTATACTAAAACATGTTCTCCAAGGGAAAGAAGGCCTCAAACCGAATAAGATTTACTATGGAAAATAAGCGCCGCAATTGGGACAATGTGGCGTTCAACAACAATTCATTTTTTGGCATGCATTTCAGACATAAAGGTCCACAGGTAGAGCTAATTGAATTTACGTTAATTCGGTACTGGGATATATTTTCACGTACACTCTTAACACTAAAATAATCCTATTTCCAGTTAAGAAACGGTTTGGCAAAAATAATGATAATAGTAAGAAAATAACAAACAATCCGAAACATTTAAATAGGCATTGCAGTTAGTAAATGCAAAACGTCATCCAATCTTTCCATTGACATTTATAATCACCCCCTGAAGCTTATCCTATAAAGAATGCATAGTTTCCCATAAAGCATACATTTTAAAACAGAAACGAGTATCAAATATAAAGTAACTGTCGGAAGTACGAAATAATGTTCTAGTGTAATCACACTAGAACATTGTTTGAAAACATGGCTTGAATTGGTCAGGCTACATATGATGAGAGCAACTCGATTTCCTACCAAAACTACAAAATAGTTTTTGACGTGAAAGCGTCTTTAAGTTCGGTACGAATCTGAGTGTAATTCCAAAATTATGATCGACACCAAAACGGTCGAGTTTGAAACGACTAATACTTGAGGAGTACTGAACGTAGGACAACGGGGAAGGCAGCGTTCGACAAAGGAAGATTGAAAGCGAGAACCAAACCACCCAAAATTGCCCCCGTCCCCGTACAACGCAGGGGTTAATTAACCGAGTAACAAAGCGACGTTTTTATGAAAACCTCACGTTAGTACCATTGTTTTGTGTCCTATTTTAATGTTGCACACCGTACAAAAGTATTATGTAGAAAAATGACCGTGCAGATTATAACAGTGACAATAAATTCTGTTTATAAAGCATTTGAGTTTATTATGATGTCAAACAAACCTCAAAATAGGTGTTCCTGTTATCTTTGTGCAAGCTCCCCAAAGAGTGCGCTAATCCTTCGTCAGCGTTTTGCTAGCAAAAAGAACAACAGTTGTTGACAGAAACTCACCATGTTTCTGTCATTGCAAGAATAATTACGAAAACCAAATTATGTGGCAGATAAATTGCTTGTCTCGTCGAAAAGTACGGAGTGGCTGTGTAAACGCAGCCTCAGACGAAAGAGCAGGGGCGACCGGTTTAAGTAATCGCTCCGATGTTAATGATGTTCGTTGCAATGACTCCGAAGAATTATAATCAGGTTGGGGATGGACCCCGCGCCGCCGAGAGCGAATCGAAGCAAATCCTCAGCCAGGCCGGAAGGAAGAGGAGGCGATGAACAGGTCGGCAGATGGGTTTCTTCTCAGATTCGGCGGAAACGCCGACGCAGTCTTTGTGTGCACGCTAAATTGAACAAAAACGCAGTCCTTGCGCCGCCGCCACTTTGTAAAATTGACGCGCCGGTGCGGCGAAGTCAAAGGGCATATTTTCCAACTAGCGAACGGGAAGCCCCGCAAACAATGACCCGGTTAGCCGCATTCGTTCCGCGCTCTCTTTTCATAAAGCGCTGCCATTTCGTGAAGCACCGGAGTTCTTTCATACGCAGCTTTGCATAAACGAACCAATTACAAACTGTATTCTACCTTGCCTGCGAAAAATATCTAAAATACGCGCGTGAAGCCCTACACGTTTGATATTTCAATAAAAGCTCGTTTCACATAAATGAATAGACGGGAACGGGACGTAATGCGACCCTTCGCGCGCCGGAGCCCTCATTTTTTGAAAATCAGCTAAAATTCGTCTAATTATGAAAGTAGCTCTGGCCTTGCAAGGGCAGCAAAATGAAAAGCATATGCCACGAAAATGTTTAAACGTTTCCATAAGCGACAATAGCATCCTCTTAAGATGTTTCCATAGAGATATTTATGAGACAAAGTAAACTACAAAGCCCACAAAACCCTCTAAATATCAAAGTGAAACCAGGAATAACGACGTCGAATAAAAGCGAAATACGTTCCAAGCAAGCGTCTATCTCGAGCATTTGTGCACTTATCAAAACTTGCAAGCTTTTGCAGATAACTCGCATTTGAACTATTTTTCAATTCCCTCGAGGAAAGGCTATAATAAAATAAAAGAATGTAACCCGCCGTTTTGACCTTTATACCAGTATCACAATTTGTGGATTATAACCTTCTTGTAGTAAAGTACATTTTTATTACTTACATAATCAATTCCCATCTACCGTTACGGCGTAGGGATTATAAAAGAACAATAAATTTTGTCTAATACGTAGGATACATGAACTTAAATGTATTGTCCTCAATAATTTTGCGTTAAAAACTTAAATAGAACATAAAGCAACTAGCTATATAAACAATTTACTCATTGTGCACAAATTTAAACCACACTTTCTTGTCTCTTGCCATTTCCTTTGCTTCCACTCATGTTTTTTGTAAGTATTTTACCTACAACATTATCCCAGGTCTCCTGCGATTTTTCTCTTTTCCTTTTCTCTGTTATTGTAGCTTCCCATATTTATTTTTTATTTATTTATTCTATCTCCTTCCATTCTTTCTAGGTGTCTCCACAGTAGTTCAACTGTGGACTTCCTATAAACTTCAATACAGGTTTGATTTCTAACTCTTGTCTTATTTGACTACTCCTCACTCGATCCTTCAGTTTAACTCGTCATAGATATTTCACCTACGCTGTTTCTATTCCTTTTTTCATTATTGTTGGTAGTGTCCATGATTCACATGCGTATAAGAATATGTCTAACTACTATTTTGTATACATTTAGTTTCGTTCTCTCTGACACTTCTCTTTTATCTACAAAGGTCTTATTTATTGAATAGTGTAATTTGTTATTTTTTCCTATTATTTCATATATTCTATTTCTTGTCTTTCCCTCTCGTCGATTATCACTCTTAAATAAACTGTTGAACTTGTTCGATCACTTTCTCGTTTATCTGTATATTTATATGATGTTCTTTTGTTACTACCATTACTTTGGTTTTCTGTGCATTTGTTTTCATTCCTTTTCCTTTAAAACGCAATTCCATATCAATGAATTTCTTTGTAGTTCGTCCTCACTTTCAGCCATTATAACATCATCAGCAAATGTGCATGCATATATACATACATACATAAATATATATATATATATATATATATATTGGGTTGCAGGTTTTTTGAGTTTCGCATGACATTCCCTTATAATATTATTCATAAACACCTCATGACCCCTCCTTGTTCAAGTTCTTTGCTTGGTGGTTACCAGATTACCAGATTTCTAGTAGTTTTATGAAGGCTTAACAGAATTATACCACGTTAATAGTTACAACTTTTCTTGTCGTCCTTTTTGTAGAATGATACTATTTGTACCTATTTCCCAATCGCTGGGAATCTTGTCTTTCCATGTTTTGTTATACATTTGTAATAATAATTCTGTGCCTTCAGTCACTATCGTCTTAATCATTTCTTGTTGTGCCCATTAGATTTACCATTTTTAATTTTTCTATAGCCATTTTCAGCTCCTCTTCTGATATTCCTATCTCTTCTTCTAGGTGGTTTTCTTCAGTTACATCTGTATCTTTCTGTCGTCCTGTATTTACTTCGTCATCTTCTGTCCACATAATAATTCTTGAAAACACCCTTTCCATCTTTTCATTACAGTCTCCGTATTTGTTATTATTTCTCCCTCTTTATTCTTTATTATTGTAGATCGAACTGTTTTATTTTACACGTTCTTAATATTTTTAGTACTTCATAAAAGTTTTTGGTTCCTCTTGCTATTGCTTTTTAATTTTCGCCGAATTCTTGCCATCAATTAGTTTTTGCTTGCATAATCTCATTTTTAATTTTTGTTCGTTGAAGTTTGTAGCTGTTGTAGTTATTTTCCGATCTATTTGATAGATTTTTATCAGTATTTAATATGTGTATACCATTGTCTAACATTTGCAATAAGATAATATTTCTTATAAAAATTATATCACTCTGTAAGGGTTTACTGTAGCTTATTACGTACTCTTCACTAATTTTAAAAGAAACTTAAGTTATCCAAATGTTCAGTATAGTTCGGTTCGAGCGTTTAAAGAGTGCATGCGTTTGGATGTGGGCTGCATTATCATGCTGTGAACGTTGGAACTGCGATTAAAATTGGCCTTTTGGGCAGATAAGTACAAATACATACGCGTTAGTCGTAAAATTATTTTAATACTTTATTGATTTGTATTAATCGAACTAATTAATTTCCTCTATACTTGAACATTTCCGCATTTATTTCATCACTTCCGGGTCTTTGATTGTTTTTGTATTATATCCTCGACTTCCTTCAAGGTAGGCGCTTCTTCAACACAATTTTGCATGCCAGCATATTTGTATTTATCTATGATTAGCCAGTTCTCTTCATCTACCATTTACTAGCTCGTCAAAATTGGTTTTGCGTAAGTCAAATATTTCGTTTTCCTCTCCTATAATTTCACCATTTCTGTTCTTATAAAACACTATTTCCCTTGAGACCCTTTTATTTCTCAATTCACTCCTCTACAAAGAGTTATTTTATTAGCTTTAAAGTTTTCCCCTATTACGTTGATAATATTCTGATTATATTTTCTTTCTTCTCTTTCGATTTTTTATTTCTTGTTCTCTTCACATTCTCATTCTTTCGATTATAGCCTTTCATAAGATTTCTACGTTGTCAGTTTTATTTTGCAGAAAATAAATTTTCGTTTAACTTCTCCTGATAATTTATTTTTCTTTAGTTTCATCCTTTAATCTATTTCAACTCAGTTTTATTTTTGGTTTCTTACTACAAGTATTATTTATTTGATTTTTATGCCTAACATAATCTGTATCTTTGCGAAGCCCCTTGTAAACGACCACATTTTTTACGAATTTTTCGACGTGTCTTTGTATTTATACGTGATCTACCTGATTCACATAAGAGCTATCCTATAATCTACAAGTTACTTTATATATTTCGTTCTACTGGAAATAAGTATTTTTAATTAACGTATTTTTCTCCTTAGTAAAATCAATTAATAGTTGACTATTTTCATTTGTTGTTACGTGTTTATTATATTTGCTTATTGTTGGCCAAAATATACTTTCTCTGCTGATCTTAGCATTTGCATCTCCCAAGATTGACTCCCGATCATATTTCAGTGTTTTTACATAGATATCCAATTTATCATAAAAATATTTTTCCTCAATACTTGCTTTGTTGGTTAGCGCATGTATATTAATGAATGTAAGCTTCTGATATTTACCTGTTAGTCCCAAGGTGCACAATCTGTCTGATACTGATGTGAAATCCACTATGGTTGACTTACGGTTTTTATTTATCCCTAAGATTCTGTTCACCTCGCCACTGTTAAAAAATATATAATTACACAGTTCTATTATTTCATTTCCTTAATGCTTTGTTTCTTGTATCAATTTAATTCTTTAATCAAATTACATAATAACTTTCCTTCCATGTATGTACCCCTGACATTCCTTGTTTGTACCCTTAAATACTTATCAATATTATTATTTTTCTTTTTCTTATTTCTTTTGCTATTTAAACATTCACGATAGCTGTTCCTCGTTTTTTCCTCTATTTTTATTTTATCCATTTTTCATGTTTAGTTCGTCATTAAAATTTCCTTCTCATTGCATTGATTTAATTTTTTGTTCGTAATAAACAAAAATCAGACAAACACAAGATCAAATACAACAACACTATACTAAAACATGTTCTCCAAGGGAAAGAAGGCCTCAAACCGAATAAGATTTACTATGGAAAATATGCGCCGCAATTGGGACAATGTGGCGTTCAACAACAATTCATTTTTGGCATGCATTTCAGACATAAATGGTCCACAGGTAGAGCTAATTGAATTTACGTTAATTCGGTACTGGGATATATTTTCACGTACACTCTTAACACTAAAATAATCCTATTTCCAGTTAAGAAACGGTTTGGCAAAAATAATGATAATAGTAAGAAAATAACAAACAATCCGAAACATTTAAATAGGCATTGCAGTTAGTAAATGCAAAACGTCATCCAATCTTTCCATTGACATTTATAATCACCCCCTGAAGCTTATCCTATAAAGAATGCATAGTTTCCCATAAAGCATACATTTTAAAACAGAAACGAGTATCAAATATAAAGTAACTGTCGGAAGTACGAAATAATGTTCTAGTGTAATCACACTAGAACATTGTTTGAAAACATGGCTTGAATTGGTCAGGCTACATATGATGAGAGCAATTCGATTTCCTACCAAAACTACAAAATAGTTTTTGACGTGAAAGCGTCTTTAAGTTCGGTACGAATCTGAGTGTAATTCCAAAATTATGATCGACACCAAAACGGTCGAGTTTGAAACGACTAATACTTGAGGAGTACTGAACGTAGGACAACGGGGAAGGCAGCGTTCGACAAAGGAAGATTGAAAGCGAGAACCAAACCACCCAAAATTGCCCCCGTCCCCCGTACAACGCAGGGGGGGGGGGTTAATTAGCCGAGTAACAAAGCGACGTTTTTATGAAAACCTCACGTTAGTACCATTGTTTTTGTGTCCTATTTTAATGTTGCACACCGTACAAAAGTAATATGTAGAAAAATGACCGTGCAGATTATAACAGTGACAATAAATTCTGTTTATAAAGCATTTGAGTTTATTATGATGTCAAACAAACCTCAAAATAGGTGTTCCTGTTATCTTTGTGCAAGCTCCCCAAAGAGTGCGCTAATCCTTCGTCAGCGTTTTGCTAGCCAAAAGAACAACAGTTGTTGACAGAAACTCACCATGTTTCTGGCATTGCAAGAATAATTACGAAAACCAAATTATGTGGCAGATAAATTGCTTGTCTCGTCGAAAAGTACGGAGTGGCTGTGTAAACGCAGCCTCAGACGAAAGAGCAGGGGCGACCGGTTTAAGTAATCGCTCCGATATTAATGATGTTCGTTGCAATGACTCCGAAGAATTATAATCAGGTTGGGGATGGACCCCGCGCCGCCGAGAGCGAATCGAAGCAAATCCTCAGCCAGGCCGGAAGGAAGAGGAGGCGATGAACAGGTCGGCAGATGGGTTTCTTCTCAGATTCGGCGGAAACGCCGACGCAGTCTTTGTGTGCACGCTAAATTGAACAAAAACGCAGTCCTTGCGCCGCCGCCACTTTGTAAAATTGACGCGCCGGTGCGGCGAAGTCAAAGGGCATATTTTCCAACTAGCGAACGGGAAGCCCCGCAAACAATGACCCGGTTAGCCGCATTCGTTCCGCGCTCTCTTTTCATAAAGCGCTGCCATTTCGTGAAGCACCGGAGTTCTTTCATACGCAGCTTTGCATAAACGAACCAATTACAAACTGTATTCTACCTTGCCTGCGAAAAATATCTAAAATACGCGCGTGAAGCCCTACACGTTTGATATTTCAATAAAAGCTCGTTTCACATAAATGAATAGACGGGAACGGGACGTAATGCGACCCTTCGCGCGCCGGAGCCCTCATTTTTTGAAAATCAGCTAAAATTCGTCTAATTATGAAAGTAGCTCTGGCCTTGCAAGGGCAGCAAAATGAAAAGCATATGCCACGAAAATGTTTAAACGTTTCCATAAGCGACAATAGCATCCTCTTAAGATGTTTCCATAGAGATATTTATGAGACAAAGTAAACTACAAAGCCCACAAAACCCTCTAAATATCAAAGTGAAACCAGGAATAACGACGTCGAATAAAAGCGAAATACGTTCCAAGCAAGCGTCTATCTCGAGCATTTGTGCACTTATCAAAACTTGCAAGCTTTTGCAGATAACTCGCATTTGAACTATTTTTCAATTCCCTCGAGGAAAGGCTATAATAAAATAAAAGAATGTAACCCGCCGTTTTGACCTTTATACCAGTATCACAATTTGTGGATTATAACCTTCTTGTAGTAAAGTACATTTTTATTACTTACATAATCAATTCCCATCTACCGTTACGGCGTAGGGATTATAAAAGAACAATAAATTTTGTCTAATACGTAGGATACATGAACTTAAATGAATTGTCCTCAATAATTTTGCGTTAAAAACTTAAATAGAACATAAAGCAACTAGCTATATAAACAATTTACTCATTGTGCACAAATTTAAACCACACTTTCTTGTCTCTTGCTATTTCCTTTGCTTCCACTCATGTTTTTTGTAAGTATTTTACCTACAACACTATACCAGGTCTCCTGCGATTTTTCTCTTTTCCTTTTCCCTGTTATTGTAGCTTCCATATTTATTTTTTATTTATTTATTCTGTCTCCTCCCATTCTTTCTAGGTGTCTCCACAGTAGTTTAACTGTGGACTTCCTATAAACTTCAATACAGGTTTGATTTCTAACTCTTGTCTTATTTGACTACTCCTCACTCGATCCTTCAGTTTAACTCGTCATAGATATTTCACCTACGCTGTTTCTATTCCTTTTTTCATGATTGTTGGTAGTGTCCATGATTCACATGCGTATAAGAATATGTCTAACTATTATTTTGTATACATTTAGTTTCGTTCTCTCTGACACTTCTCTTTTATCTACAAAGGTATTATTTATTGAATAGTATAATTTGTTATTTTTTCCTATTATTTCGTATATTCTATTTTTTGTCTTTCCCTCTTGTCGATTATCACTCTTAAATAAACTGTTGAACTTGTTCGATCACTTTCTCGTTTATCTGTATATTTATATGATGTTCTTTTGTTACTACCATTACTTTGGTTTTCTGTGCATTTGTTTTCATTCCTTTTCCTTTAAAACGCAATTCCATATCAATAAATTTCTTTGTAGTTTGTCCTCACTTTCAGCCATTATAACATCATCAGCAAATGTGCATGCATAAATATATATATATAATATATATATATACAATAAGTGGGTTCCCCTGAGGAGAGAAACCCAAAGTTGTTTTTACTTATGCATCCATAAAGTTGCCTTCCTTTGAGAGTAACCAATCGCGAACCCCAATGGGTATATATATATATATATATATATATATATATATATACCCATATATATACCCATTGGGGTTCGCGATTGGTTACTCAAAGGAAGGCAACTTTATGGATGCATAAGTAAAAACAACTTTGGGTTTCTCTCCTCAGGGGAACCCACTTCAATAAAGTACCCGATTTTCTGGATTTCTGCGTCACGAATGGTATTTTACCAAATTATACCCCTGTAGAATCATATTATGATTTCTCTTCAGATCATTCACCCATTATTGAGACGATTAGTTCTTCGGTAATTATAAAACAACGTAGTAGTATGTTATATAATAAATACACAAATTGGGAAACCTTTAGAAACTACATTGAAATAAACGTTAACCTAAATATTAAAATGAAAGAACCAGATGAGTTAGATCGAGCTACAAATTATTTAACTGAAATCATACAAATCAGTCAATCAGTCAAATCAAACATCAACATTATTCAACGCTTTCAATCAAAAACACTACGTGCTATCGTTAACACCCCCTGGTTCGTATCCAACCAGACAATTCATGCAGATCTAAACATACCCTTTGTAACAGAGGTCATAGAGAAAATGGCAACCAAACATCAAAACAAACTGATATCACATCCAAATGTCAATGTCCAACGACTACTAGAAACCAGGCAATCTAAACGACTAAAAAGAAACTGGCCGTGTGATTTAACAGCACCATCTCATTAATTATTGTAAATTACGTTAATTATAACTTAACAGCTCAGATTAATGTACATATGTAATATATTATCTACAATTCTTTTGTCAAACAATATATTGTAAGAAAAGGGCAAACACCATTGGGTGCCACCCTTCACATGTAAACACATGTCCTACAATTAGCTCGTAGAACAAATTTAATGTAAACTGTTCTGATTGCTAATAATTTACCATAATAAAAAAATGTTCAGTACGTATTTTCGTATTTTAAATGACTCCCTGTCAAAGAAATGAATACGCAATCTGTCCAGAATAATATCTGTCCAGCTAACATAAAAAATAGATACATTTATTTAAAACGATACAATGTGGATACACACACAACATATGCCTTAGACCCCCACACTTTCCTTAACGTCTTTTTCACGATTCAGGGGATCGATTCTGTAACTCGGAAGCATATCGAATTCAATTAGAATTCACAACGCTGTGACCGCGCCATGTATGCTGTATAATATGAATTTACGAAACAGTTTCTAACCAAAATATTCAGCAAATAATTAAAAAATATATAATCATCAAAAAAGTGGAAATAAAGACATGTTTAATGATCACCTTACACTTTTTTGATGATTATATATTTTTTAATTATTTGCTGAATATTTTGGTTAGGAACTGTTTAATAAATTCATATTATACAGCATACATGGCGCGGTCACAGCGCTGTGAATTCGATATCGCTTTCGATTTACAGAATCGACCCCCTGAATCGTGAAATAGACGTTAAAGAAACCACGTGCGGGTCGGCCATTTAAAGTACTTTATAGAAGTCAACGTTGGTCCCTGTCCATAAAGCTGTAATTGTCCAAGTTGATGTGAAGGGCTTTGGCTTTGTAACTCAAATCTAGTCCCCAGCGACTACTAATTTTAAAACTAAAGAAGGACCCTCGCAGTAGAACGTTTAAAAACGATAAAGAGGCAAGTTATCACTAAGATATAACCTCCTCTACTAGACTGAGAACTATACAAAAGTACACAAGAAATCCTCCGCGTGGTCACAAGCACACGTCCACGCATGCAGATTCACAAATATTACACGAAAGTATAGTACACAAAGTAAGTCATAAAATATGACATATTGAAACCTGTAACAGGTCTGCAGGTATGTTGTATTCAAAAGATGAGTAAGTCAAAATTTCTTAGCTTTAATAAAAACTAATTTGGAAATATCCACAAAATGGTTTCAGAAGTACAAGCTGTCAATGGACTAAATGTTATCACCAACAAAAAAAGCCAAAAATTAAACCAGTGCGTTACTGATTCGCAAAACAAAACGTTGTCCACTTTTTATTCTAACAGATATGTATCATTAGTTTTGTTAAGATAATTATTCTTCTCTATGGAAAAACTCAGGCTATGCTGCTTAAAATGGTAAGATTACAGGCAAAATGACGTAATAGGCGCCTTCCCAAGATCTGCATATTTACATAAATAAATTGTGTTGTGGTACTCTTATTCTCCGCATTCCAATTTATGTAATTTTTTATGAGAGGCTATTCAAAATAATTAACGTATGCTACTTTCGTGAATAATGTGGAGAAATTAAATCTAAACGTAAAAAATACCACTCAAATAATTTGAGCCATGCCAGCAAAGCTTGCCAATGTGTAAGAATCATAACTGCGCTGCGCGTGGCCCAGCATAAACAACTAAGATCTCCATTTCAAATGGCGTCTCTTAGATATCTTATATGTAGATTTTACTGTATTTAATGAGAAAGAGAACTTAGTTTTTACGTGCCCCCAGCCTTTTTTAGAGTGCACTTAATTTTTACTTAGTTATCGACTATATTTCCAGTGACTATCAAATGGTTTACAAAAGTCTCCATTAGATCTTGTCAGATACTCTTTAAGCTACGTTTGGGGGCTGTGCAACGTATGTTTGAATATCTAATCTAATCTAAACTAATTTAAGGCACATTATATATTTAGAAGTTGTTGACCTGCAGTATTCAGAATATTAAAATAATGGCGGTAGTTTATTCACCAAGCGAAGATGGAGTTAGCTGAATAACTATTAAATACACTAAAAAATAAGTAGGTTGTAATTTCGTCTTTTAAATAATGCTTATTCCAAAATCAATTCAAAAATTTCAATTACAACCCAAAAACATATTTACACTATTTCAATGACCAATCCCAAAAAATATCCCTCACAAAAAAACGCTAAACAAAATGATGTCATCCATTATTATAAAATAAAGGGTTTTCCAATAAAAATGACTTAATTTTGAAGTGAAATATCAACCAGCTATAACTATGGTAACTGCCAGTAATTGTCATTTGTGATTAGTATACCCTGACAATTCATGTTTGGTTATTGTCCAAAAATTTTCTGAAAATAGACGTTCTTTGGTAAACACCCAACGTGCTCTTCGCGAAACATGGTTCACATAATCGCCCTTCTGTGCTTGCTATTCGTTGAATCGCTAAAAAATTGAAGGCAATTTTACTCTTCGCGATGAGAAAATACTAACAAGACGTCGAAATGCAAGAAATGCAGAGAACATTGCTGCTGTAAGAGATAGCGTTGCAGAGGCTCTGAATTTATCGATTCCTCGTCGTGTTCAAAAATTAAGGCTTAGAAGAACGACAACGTGGCATATTTTGCGAAAAGGTTTGGGTTTACACCCGTATAAGATTGTGTTGACCCAAGAACTGAAGGCAGTAGACTATCGCAAGCGTCGTGACTTTACTGCTTGGGAGTTAGAGCAACTTGAAACCGATAATAATTTTGGTCAAAAAATTACATTCCCAGATGAAGCTCATTTCTGATTAAATGAATATTTTAACAGACAAAACTGTCGTTTTTGGTGTACAAACAGTCCGAGAGATTCACGAGAAGTCCTTGAATCCACAAAAAGTCACTGTAGGTTATGGTTTATAGCACGATGGCACCATCAAACCATTCCTTTTCCAAGACGAGGTAGGAGATGCACTGGTGAGCGGGGCCGATTTATGTTAACAGATTTTTGTGGCCAAATTTAAATTACATTGATTTGGAGGACGTGTGGTTCCAACGAAACGGTGCCACATGTCACACTGCTAATGCCACTATTGACGAGTTGCAAGAAATGCTTGGTGAAAAAATAATTTCAAGAAATGCAACTGTTACTTGACTTCCAAGAAGTTGTGGTTTAACTCCTTTAGATTACTTTTTGTGACGTTATTTAAAATCTATAATCTATTTAAATTGCAGTAATTATACAATTATACATAATATAATTACATTATATATAATATTGCATCTTTTTTTATCTAATACCTACAAGCGAAAACTAAGAAAAACAAAATATCAATCGAAGAAGCAGTTAGAGCAATTTTCAATGAAGGCGTAATGAAATAGACATAAGAATGGTCCAGAAGTCGAACAGTATAATAACCCAATGTTTTAAACATAGAAAAAAATGTATTCGTAGTTATAATTTCCACAATCGATAATACAGTTCCTTCATTTTAATTTTCCCACTATATTTCAATAGAGATTTTGGGTATTACAAAAAATGTCTTTCTTACCGCATAGCTTACAAAAATTGCAACCTTAGAAGGGAATGTTTACGAACGACGAAAATAATACTGCGTTGTTTATTACAGCTAATGAACCATCCAAGCGTCCAGACATTCTTAATATATATGTGAAAGTCGCGCTATTATAAAAATAACTTTCTCTCCAGTTGCTGGACGAAACAGAATAGCCATATTCAAAAAACCTGATATTTGTCTCTTAGATTACAACATTTTATCTTAATGTATGGCATTTAGGCGAGCACCTAAGAATAATAACGAAGATTCGATACAGAACAATAGAAGTCAATTACATTTAATAAAAACCTGTGAACGTAACGTTGAAACAACAAAAAGAGGACATCAAAATTAAGAAATGTTCACATAAGCAAGAATGGTTATTAAAAAAAAGTATGAGCAATAAAATAATTTAATACAACCGAAAAAAAGGCTAAAAATAGCCTATACCCTTATCACAATTCGACCTAATCTATTCGAAAGAGGTGAAAATTGAAACAGCATATTCAAAATTCAAGGGTAACAACCTTCAAAATGGCGCTTCAACTTCCAAAAGTGCCCAGTTGTTAGAATTCACGATGCCGCGTGACGCGTATATAAATCTATATAGCACCCCTCCCACCCCCCTACAATACTGGTAAAACAAATACAAAATATGAGCACCTTCTGGTCGGTTGAAAGAAGATTCAAGATAACACTTACACGTATTAAAGACAAAATTAAGGGGTTATGCCAATGTAGAGGCCCGAAAATCGACTACTTCTTTGGTATTTTTGTTGGATGGGAAGAAAATTTTTATTAATAAAACAAAGTTTACCACATGTTGATACATGTATAAAAGTACAAATTTTTATTTTTTATTACAAAAAAATACAAAATGGCGGCACACAGCCGTTGTCAAAAATACATGTTTTTAAAAAGTTCCTCCGGGGGTTGCAAAAAAAATTATCCTTAAACTACATGAAAATATCTAGAGAATGTCGTACGGAATTTAAAAAATATTGATTTTTGAAAAAATGGCAAGCTTTTGAAAAAAAGTCAATTTTTTCCAAAAAAAAATGACAACTTTTCGTTAATAACTTTTATAATTTTAAATATTTTGCAAAATCCGTACGACATTTTCTGCGAAATCTAATAAAGATGCTACAGTTAAAATTTGAGCTCAATCGGATAAAAATTGAGCGAGTTATCTTGCAAGCCAATTTCAAAAACATGTTTTTAAAATAATCGCGTTTAAAGTTTTAAGTTTCGATTTCTATGCTTTAAACTTCAAAATTTATATAAAAATATTTTTTTTACCATTAGTCAGCAATACCAGCTCCATAAAAATTCCCGTCCAAGTTTATATTTTCTTCGCCTTCCAGTTTTTTTTTGCGATCTAGATGCCGAGCAGCATCCGTCAAATTCGACTCGGCATGACTAATCCTCATTTCGTTGGCTTCTATGCAGTAATTGTAACAAGTTAAGCCTATTGGCAACTGCAGGACCTCCATAATCTTCAGTATACCGAGTAATCCATCGTTGAAAACGCATGTAGCAACATCAGTAGCAATATCAAGCACCTTTTTACGGATTGAAATATTTTTTGGTGCGATGCTCCAAACGGCCGAATTGAAACTCTCGTTGGTATTTTGGGTGAAACCTCCCAAGCAACGTTCAAGTAATTCATCACGTGTAAGATCTTCGTACACTGGTTTAATGGCATTAAATACTTCAGTACTTAAAGCTGGCTTATGCTCATACGCATCTAAACTATTTTCAGCTGTTACTTTTTGACACGTACACCATAAGTTGACGCCTGGAGGACACTTATCGTGCTGTGGTTTTTTATCTGTTGAAAGTTTGTGATACAACGTTGCCCAAATTTCTTTTTTCATATTTTCAACAGAATCTGTATTTCGACAAATACCAAGGCGTAAGATCGTCAATTAATTTACCGGCCAGCTTTCCTTTTCCACCTAAGCCTTTGGTATTATTTTTTTTTCAAATTTTTGCATCTAATATACCTTTAAAAGTTTTGCTATCACCGACGTACTGTGAATATTTAACGTTGTGCAACTCGGGCGATCGTTGAAACTTCTCAATCATTCCATCCACTACCATTTTGCCCGAAGAGCCTTCGTGATTGCTTTGGCAACTTTCTTTGTGAGTTTGAAGCCATTCTTGGTATTTAGCAGTGTCAGCATGCCTTTTCCAATATTCACAGGACTTACAATACTTAGATTTTACGATGAAATCGATGACTTTGCCTGTATGCCAACCAATAAGAGTCACAATTCCGTATAAAGAGGAAAAGCCACGTTTTCGCCAAGAACCATCACCTGAGACCGTCAAACCGTCAGTTTGTTTATTTTCACTGCTTCTCTCTTTTTCTTCTAACACTGCTTTTTTCATGCTCAAAGTACTAACTGCCTTCGTAGCAATCGATATTGTGTCTATAAGCGAATCGTAAAAACTGTGAAATATCGGTGCTGGCATATCCATGAAAGCGCAAAACTTTTTCATTCCCTGTAAGCCAATGTCCAGGATTTTCATTACAAAAGCAAATCGTCGATTAATTTCATATCCATTTTTTATAAATGGAGAGGCAGGGAATGATTTTATGTCACACTTGCTACAAGAAACAATCACTTTGAAACCCAGCCCTCGCTTGCTTGTTTCTAAAAACTCTACGACCCTGCACACTACAGATCCCGAAATTGCACTCATCAAAGCAGCTAAATTCACAATTCGATAGCCAAATGTTGGATCAATCGGTACATCTTTCAAATCACAAGATGTTTTTAACTTTTTTGCAGACGCGCTCACTCCTTTTGATTAGGCCTCCATCTCAAATCTATTTTGCGGTCGCTTCTTACTCTTGCTTCTCTTCGTAGACCATGTCGAAGTTTTTGTGCCTTTTTTCCCCAGTAAACAACTGTATCACCACTCATTGTCAACTAGATAAAATATACAATACGAGTACTCAGTAAATATTATGAAAATACGTCGTCACCACGTGTACTAGCAATTGCAGAGTGAGGACTAACCTCTACTGTTTATCGCGCAATTTCACCCTAACTATAGCAAAATTTTTAGGCAAAATATTTACGAGCGCCCTCTATCATCATATACCAAAAGCACATCGATTATATAGGTATCAATTTTATCGAGATATTCAAAAAACCAAAACGCGCGATATTCATAATTTCGGACGTCGAAAGTATGTTCAGTTAAATTGTTTAAAAGAACTGATAAATTTTTTTTTAAGGTATAAAACAATTTTTATTACATTTTTGAATAGTTTATCCATCAATTAAGCCAATAAAAAAAATTGATTTTTTTAAAAAAATTACAGTGGCTTAACCCCTTAACTTCTTATCTACCAAGAATACACTAACAAGTTACAGTAGCTTAACCTCTTAACTTCTTATCTACCAAGAATACCCTAACAAGTCCTTTCGTTAAAAATGGACACATATAGGTGGGGGAATTACCTTCATCAAGAATTTGTACTCTTATTTTTCTTCCAATATTTGAAAGAAATCACCAAGTCAACATATTTCAGAGTATATATCAATTAACCTCACATGTTTTTTTGGTATATAGCAACTTTTAAAAGTGCGATTTAAAACTTATAGTAATATGCTAAACCAATATATAGGGTAATTTTAAATAAATTATTAATAATAAAACATACCTATGACAGTGGAAACGAATTTATTTTACAAATACAGATGCAGCATGAAAGCTTAACTTTCCAAGTGTCTACGCCCATTCACATTTGTTAATCGATTGTATCTTCCTAGCCGCTGCTTTATCTGCTGAAATGTTACATAAAAGGCGCCGAAAAGTTGGCAGACCTGTTATCATTTCTATTATCTATTATGCTACAATCTTACACCTTATGCTTCCTTCTTATGGGAGTTCATGCAAAATTCTGGAATTGAAGGCCGAAATCATACGCGTGATTTATTGAATTTTTAAATTCGATGCCATTTATGGAATAATCTATATAAGTCCTTTAGAAGTGAAGATACGAACACATTATCCTTCAAATCTCCCCCCCCCCCCCAATAAAAAAATAACAATGCGTTATATGTCGAGTGGCCTGAAGGGTCTAGAACATCTACGGTACTTCATTTGACCCAACTTAGCCAATCTAGTGTCAGACTTAAACAGCAGAGGTTCGTGTAATACGGGCCACGTTTTGTTTACAGCACGCTAAATTCTCTGCTGGCACGATACATTGACCTACTGGAGCTTCGTTGGTAAGTCGCGCGAATGTTTCCCACTATTTCGTTGTTGACAGACAGCCGTCTTGTACTTTTTCCTTACATATACACCCTACCTGCTCAAGCTGTTTCATTCATCCGCCTTGTGATATTTTGACAGTGGGGTGCTAGTTTAGCAAATTTGATCCATAAATGCCCCTGAACAACAATTACTAATCAAGTTTTTGGGTATTCGAAAACTTTACTAGTCACATATGTATTCGTAAAATAAATTTAACACCCCAGTTACACGTATGTCTTATTTTTGTACTAATAATTTTAAAGTACCCTATATTTCTACCTTAATAGAAAATAATAAAGTGTCAGTGGTAGTCTTTGTAATATTAAACCTTAAATAATAAATGTTTTAACCACAAATTGGGTATTTTGGACAAAAGGGTTACATCAGTTAATGGAATACCATTCTTTCAAAAATAAATAACCTTTGCGAATTAAAATGAGTTTTCATACTAAAAATATAAAATACAAGCTAATCAACAATAATTAGATCACATACATATAATGCTATACAAAATATAAAGACGCATAGGTTTTCGAAGAGAAATTGTTTGATAACTTTAATCCCCACCCTCTTAATATATCATTACGCTCGCCAGTAGTATTTTACCCTGACCATGTTTTTATAATTACAAATACGTCTTCTAGAACATAAAGGTACACAGTGCGAAGCGACATTTGCATTGTCAATGTTTTCGAGATTTTTTAAATTTTCTTCGAAACAGTGAATATTCATAAATATTGAAAATGATAATCAGTTGTAATATGCTTTGCCAGACTTAAGATAAGTTGACAAGGGAAACACGTTTCGTGATGAGTCCAGCTTAGGCAAGTAGTTCCAGATGTTTTATGTTTTCATACCAAAAGCTCCACGAAAACCGCGGCAGCAGCTCCTTATGTATATAAACCAATTCTGATCATCAGTGGATACAATGGTAAGAAGCAAAAAGAATCGACCATCTTCAAGATCGAGTAAAAAATTAAGTGCGACGACTAAACAGTGAAACTTATATTAAAAATAGAATAATAAAATTTGCGAATAACAATATAAACGAGTCTAAAGAATAAACTTCCCGAAAATTGTTTTCTGCTATACTATCACAGCTCTCCGAAAGATACTAGAATGCATGAAACAAATTGGCAACAGAACAATATTATAAAAATTGGTCTAATGTTATGTTTATAGCATCTTGCATCTTGCGCATGTTTATGGAAACATTAAACGCTCAATGTAGGTTAGCCTGAACAAAAAAAATTCTTAAAGTCAGTACAAAAGTGACTTCATAACGGAATACACGCATGAATCTTGCAGGAAGACAATTATTTTTATGCTAATGATTAGGTAACAATTTCAATTATTTCTGATTATCAGCAAGTAAAATATATCTACTACGGTTACGGTAAAACTTCATTGTTTACATCATATACTTCATTATCTTCACGTAGAACTCAGGTGATTCTTTCTAAGGTTACTAAATTAGTTTACCATTTAAGAGCGTATCACACTTATTTAATTTAGACATTGGTAAGTGTCAAAAGTACAACAATATGGCTAATTTTCAATAGTCTCCATACATTCCAACATATTTATTACATCAGAAAATTAGCATTTCAATATCCACCAAAAAATACCCTGCTCAAAAATAACCTCTTACAACTCTTCATTGTTGTTAAGTTTTCTATCTAGAAGATTTTCCTTCAAATTTGAAAATACATAGCAGTAGCTGAGGGATAGCTTTTTACTATGAGGAAACTCTTCAAAGCCACATTCCTTAGCAGAAACCTGAGTAATTGCAGCCTTGTGGACTGCAATAGTCATGCTTCAACTCAACATACCAGCTGTCTTTTCTTTGATAACCTCACGAAATACATGCAGTAAGCTGAATTTGAATCCCAAAAATCGTTGCCATGATCTTTCTCGTCAATTAAACTTCCTTTATTTTCCTTTGCCGTTTTTCCTCCGGTCTTCTCAATTATATCAACTTTCTTTTTGCTAGACGATCATAGTACACAGGATTATGGGTGCATCTGCTTTGTTGTTGCGAGAAAGATTTAAAAAAATTTCACAACAGATCACACGCTGCTGTTTTTAAACAGCTGACAAAAGTCAGAGCATCCAGTTTGCACTAACTATATCTTAGGCATATGAAGGCGCTCATGTTGGAAAACCGTACCTCACGCTTGACAAAGGCGCCGTTTCCTTCAACTGGCCAACCTGCTTTGATGTTTTCTCAGTCCATACAAAATCGTTTTGCCCATTCCTTTATAGTAGAATGTAAAGACGAACATTCCACATATACATCCATCCGAACATTGTTTAAGATCACTGATACCAAAGACCTACAGTGAGAAATTTAATCACGGCTCGTTATTCGATTTTCATACAGCTAAATCAAGTGACTATTGCTACATGATTGAAATAAGTTGGCTGCTACAGACACTAGCGCTATTACGTTTCTATTATTACAAGAACATAGTCTGTCCGAAACTTTTGGCCCTTGCTTAGTATGATTATTAAAAGTTTTGTTAAAAATCTGCTTATCGTCGGCAAAATTCAAAAGCTGATTTCATAAAAAATAGTTAACAAACAATCAAATAGGCACAAAATCAGTTACAAGATTTTCCAAAAAAAATCGTCATGAAAAACCTAAACATGTAATCCACAAAATGAAATCAACAAACATCACTTCTGATTAAAAAAACATAAGTTCGTGAAATGTAAAATAACTCTAATAGTAATTTAATGCACAAATTAAGTAACTTAATATTGTACTACGTACAAAGCAACCCCGTATATGTAGCCTCAATTACTTTTCTACTTTATGTATTCTCAGGGCCACATTTATTCGAAATTATCAGAGTAAGGTACTTATCATTGCCAATCTTATCGTTTTTTTGAGAAAAGCCGTCATCATGTAGACTCAACTGTCAACCAAAGAAAATCATAACTAAAAAGAGCCAGCTATCACAGCTTTGCAAACATCCACATAAATGCTACAAACAATTTACTTTTCTCTAGAAAAGCTGTAATATCGTTCATTTTTCTTTACAGTGCACAATAGCAGTTATATTAATATAAAATTTTAAAAAAACAGTTCCAGGAATTTCCATTATTCACGTATCGCTTTCGCGTTGTTCCGGAAGGGCATTTAATTGAACTATGAACTCAATAACCTGCCCTTTTACTCGCCGCACACCATCAAATAAACGCAACGTGAACATATAAATGACGCGAGTTGCGAGCCTCTTAGGCGATGACTAGGGATAAAGAACTCCAAGAACGAATGGAGGAAAGACTCGAGTGCATGACAAGAGATAATTAGTTTTCTCATCGGACAGGAACCGGTGAAAAGTCAAACAAGCCCCGGAGAACGAGCGACTCGCTATTGGTGCGCTCCGGGTATTAAATGCATATCTCGTCCCGTCTCCTCTATTCTCGCTCGGAACAAGGCTTTCCTACTTAAATTTTGCTTTTATTGCCTCTTTATAAATAAGTGTAACGTTAACAACAGGGGAAAATTAAGCAATCCCAGGGAAATTGCTAATTTTAATTATAGCGCGGATTCCAATTTTGATCGAATGCGAATTCAAAGTTGTTTGCAATTTCCTGATAGTAAAAATTAAGTCAGGTGTTACGTAATTAGTGTAAATAATCCTGATTTGCCCAAAAACGAAGCAAATTACAGATTAAATAAAAATAGTAATTGGCAAAAAACTAATTCAAAAAGGTTAGTGAATTTCATAGTTTTATACATATAAAAAAGAATTTACAACAAAAAGATTTTCTGAGAGGAATTTTAAATTTAAAACAAAAATTAAGCAAAAAATTCAGAAAACAAAATTTTTGAAACGGAACAAACAATATGAAAATTGTTAATTTGTCCTATAATAAAATAGTTAGCTATCTGAAGATCTTTTTTCTTGTTCAAATTGTTTATTTTTTAATATGCATATATGATACATTATAAACATTTAAAGTATATCATGAGAATTAAAAAATGCAAAATTTTATTAACAATAATTTCCAACGACAATTACAAGGCAGCACACAAAATATACATTCATAATAAGTGATAAAAACTTTAATATTCAAAATAACAATTTGTATTAAAGGGGTATAGAAAGGGTCCACCAAGATCCTACGGACTCAAATGCCAACCTGACCTACACAAACGCTGATAATCTAGATCATCCAGTACACCCTATTCGACAACTAAAAGCGACTTAGCATTCGGAGGGGGGTGGCTATAGTCCGGACCAGTTGTCCCAGGGCCCATATTCGTCGGGTTAATCACCCACAAGATGAAAAAATTGATTAAGAGAAACACAGATGGCATCGGACTAAGACGAAATCATTCAAGATGAACGGCGAGAAAAAAGAAGTTGAGAATTGGTACGTGGAATATAAGGACATTAACAGAAAAAGAAGAGAAGAAATAAGAAAATACAAATTACAAGTCCGGGGGTTAAGCAAAATAAAAAGGAGGGTAGCGGAATACAAGCATTACAAAATACTCAGAGGTAACAACGAGAATAGCCAAGAAGGGAGCGGGAATAAAAAATCAAATGCGATAGAAAAGGCAGTAACATACTTGAAAGCGATAAGCCCAAGGATGATAAAATAGACTTTCAATTGGAGGAAACAGTAACGATAATACAAATGTACTCCCCAACTGAGAACAAACCAACAGAAGAAAAAGAAACCTTCGATAACGAATTACAAACATAAGCAGACGAAGCAAGGAGTGGAAGTGAATATATAATGGTAGTAGGGGATTGGAATGCACAGATAGGAAATAAACTAGAAGAAGCATTCAGAATGATGGGCAATCAAGCAGATGAACAAATCCTAAATAACAATGGCGAGCGAATGATGAAGTTCTGCATAGGTAATCAACTCCTGATAGAGAACACTTTCTTCAAACACAAACGAATACCTAAATATACATTTGAAGAAAAGGCAAGATAGGTGAAAAGCGTCATGACTATATAACATACGATACAAATGCAAAGTATGCAATACTGGACGTAAAATGATACGAGGTGCAGAATTAACAACAGCCCATAGGCTACTAATAGCCAACACAAGATTCAGAGCTTCAAAAAAAGTACAAAAAATTTAAATTGAGAGAATTAGAGGATTAACACATAGAGCTCCTCCAGCAGAGACTAATTGCCCAAGAACAACATGAAACAAAAACAAATATCATATGGGATGTAAACAAAAGATGGGAAAGACTAAAAACGATTCTGCAAGAAGTAGCTAAATAAACCTGTGGAATACAAGTAATTAAACGGACAAAAGAGAACCAGATGGTGGAACAAAACCGTAACAAAGTTAATAATGAACAAAGAAGCATGAAGGAAGTACCTAAGAACTAAGACACAAGACAACAAAGAAAGATATAAGCAAATGAGAAACGAGGCAAAAGATGCAGTTAAAGAAGCCAAAGTAAGAACATGGAAAGAGTTTGGAGAAACAATAGAACAATCGTTTAGAGAAAATCAGAGAAAGTTCTGAACAATAGTAAAAGGATTAAGAAAAATCAAAGGACAGTAAATAAGGTTCAAGAAATAAAGAGGATAATATAGAAACAGAGATCGGAAAATTTTTTGAAACTTGTAGAAAATACTATGAAGGCGAATTCGACAATTACGAAAGAACAGGAAATGGAAAATTGCAAGGTAATGCAAATTTTGAGCAATAGGAAGAAGAAAGAACCCAGATAATGCAAGAAGAAGTGTAGTTAGCCGTAAAATCTTTGATAAATAGAAAATCCTCAGGAAAAGATCAAATAGCTGCAGAACTACTGAAACATGGGGGAGATACAAGAAAGAAAACTAAGGAAAGAAATCGAAGTACAATTAGAGGAAAGCCAAGCAGCTTACAGACAGAAAAGACAAACACAAGATCACACATTCACCCTGCGCATGATAATGGAAAAGCACATAGAAAAGGGTAAAAGTTTATGCCTGGCCTTTGTAGATTTAAAGTCAGCGTTGGTGCCAAGACAGCATATATGACAAACACTAAATGAACTAAACGTAAAGAAAAAACTAAGGAAAGCAATAGAGAGCATATATAAGAATGTAAAAGATGCAGTTAGATTGAATAGGACTTGCTCGAAAATTTACTCCTCTATGCAAAAACGCATGTCTTGTATCATTCTTTCATATTTTTTACTGATTATATTCCTTGGTATAATCCAGATTTCTTTATATTCCCTTCATATATGAATTTAGAGAATCATTTACAGGATATATAATGTGATATTGAAAAAGTAAGAAATATTTTCTTTAAAATGTCATTCCCTTACCATGTCAATCAAAATAAGATGCTCCGATGCTACGTGTTTTCGGTTTTGCTTTATGGGATCGAGTCCTGAACTTTAACAGAGTAACCACCAAGAAGTTAACAGCCTTAGAAATCTAGCTCTATCGAAGAATGTTAAAAATTTTATGTATGGACTGTATAACTCTCATGAAATTCTTCAAAAAAAAATAAAGAAAAGCGCCGAAATAATGATTATCACAAAAACATAAAAGCTCGAATCTTTGAAACGCATAATGAGAAATAAAAAAGACATGGCTTAATGCAATAAATATTACAAGAAAAGATCCAAAAAAGACATGAATCGGATCATGCAAGAATTTTCCGACTAAAAAATCTTAGAACCAGCAATTGAACTTTTCGTGCCGCAGTAAATAAAATAATGATAGCCAGAATGATCGCCCACGTCCGAAACGAATAGGCACTTCAAGAAGAAGAGAACATTAACTCCAAATATACTCATTATACTACAAAAAAACCTCATAAATATAACTTTGTGTTTCACACAAGATCTCAACTTATGTGTGCCTACAGATATTCCAATAAGACGTCCAGTATTTATTTTTTGGCTAAAATTACAGTTAACAAGAAAAGAACAATTCAAGTATTATATGTTGTATTTTGAAAACAATATCTGCTTAAATGTCCTCCCAGATTTTGTGTGTGGCCGCTTTTCAAGAAAAATTTAAATTACATTTTGGTATAATTGCGACTCAATACGCCATTCTATGAATTTTTTAACTGAACGCGTCCGTGACTTGTTGATATAGACTTTCTTTCACGAAAAGTCTAAATCTGTTACATCGCATGATCTTGAGGGCTAATTAGGACATTAGGAAATTATCTCGTAAAGAAGCCATCGTTACATGGATTGTGTAAAAGTCTAAATTCACATTATCCAATTCAAACCACAAAAACTTTGTTATTATTACATTTCGGTAATATTCGCCTATTATGGTAATTATTTTACATTTCACCCGTTAAAAAAATACAGCCCAAACGCCAACTTCAACCCAAAGATGTTTCTCAATTAATTAATCGGGCATTTTTGCTTCCCCAGATACGACAATTTTGTTCATTAACGTAACCATCTCAATAGAAATAACACTCGTAACTAAAGATTATTTTGTTGCAAAACTCGGTATCGATTTCAGTTTCTTCTAAGATCAATTATATATGTGTACACCCTACATCTTGATTATGGAATTCTTTTGGAAATACAAAGTTATTGTGAAAATAAAAAGTATGTAAACAATTTATACAAAGAATGTTTCCTGCACTTAGGACAAACAAATGGTGCGTAACTATAGTCACGCAAATTTTCTCTCAACAAAGACGTATGCGCAGAAAACAATTGAGAACAAACTAAATCAACCATCAATCGCTATTAAACAACCATCTTCCTAAGTGCAACAGCCAATGAACAGATTTGAAGGTTTGATAACACAATTAATAAGTAAAATAGAAACTGTGTTCAATCATAAAATAGCATTTAAAAATAAACAAGTGCCATTTGCATAGGATTAGCTTCAACAATTAGTACAACCGCAGAGTTTTAAAATGGGCCACTCACACTTACAAATATATATTGCCCATTTATATGTTCAGTAAAACTCGAGCAATTCAAAACGTTGCAAAACAAATTCATTGCAGCAGGTGACTGTCCAAAAGGCCACTAACTGTATCTAGCAATGCAAGAAAGTAAGATTCGCATTGTATCACCAGGAAAACCTACGTATTGACCTGCGGGCCATAAGAGACGTCTGGATCTTATTGACTTCTAAATGATGAAAGGTATAGCTGCATACTTATCCTCCAATCATTCGCCGGTAACAATTATCCTCAGCTCTCCTTACATAAAAAAGAAAACTTAGAAAGGCGTGACAAAAAACCAGATGTCCTTATAATAAAACTAAGTTTAAAGAGCTAAACTCCAACTGATCCAACTAAAGATTTACTGTGGAAAGTCATAAGAAAGGTAAAACAGCCACAACTTCCTCATACCGCATCAATTAAACCCGAAAATGATGATCGGGGAAAAAACGACAAACCATTTGTTTCAGTACTTACCAAAGAAAAGAGTATTTTAAGTTTTTAGAAAATACCCCAGTAAATGGCTCTGCTGATTAAGAGATTAAAAAACGTACATAAATCATTTTTAAAGATCCCCAAGCTCCAATTTGATCATTGGCAGGATATTAAAAGAATTACCTAACAAAGCGGTGAGGTTAATTACCATTTTATGTAATGCAACACTAAGACTTGAATATTTTTAGATGCAGTGGAAAATGGTGCAAATAGTCTTGATCCTTAAAACCAGGCAAAAAACAGAATCAGCTTGGTGCCAATAATGTCAAAGACCAATATTGTCAAGACTTAAATCGTTAACAAGTCCAAGAAACTATTCCAAATTATTAGTTTGTTTTCAGAGACCATTCAACGATGGAACGAAGTCATGGAGTAGTCAAAACAAGCAGTAAAGATTTGAAGATAATAAGTATTGTGCAGTAGTTTTTATTAACATATCGCAAACTTTTGATAACATTTGGGTGAATTAATGTTAATTGCTTAAATATATAAGCGATAGACATTTATCCTATCAAATCTGACGTACCTGAGGGCCAACTGATCTACACGTCGATTTACCAACAAAGGTACCACAAGACTACGTATATGGCACTGCGATTATGTCATCTCACAATAGTTCTGCTACTGCTTCTAAACTCCTACTAATCAAGCTAAATAAAATTCAGCTCTGGTTAAAGAAATTACGATTTAAGGTAAATAAATCCAGTATATGCATACGTTTACATTACGATGAAAAACATATGCAACAAACAGAAACAGTAAAATATCTGATAATGCATTTAGATAATTGACTAACTTGAAAAACCTGTATATATAAACCAAAAATTGTACTACAATTCCACAAAATATATTGGCTTATTAATGCCAAATCCAACCTCTTGTTGTAAAACAAAGTTTTAGTTTGTAAATCCATAATTAAGCTAATTTAGGGATTCGAGGCGAAGGACTTAAAAATTAGATTTAAATAAGTTTTAATTATTATCATCAGAGCAATTTGTAAACTTCCTGGGAAATAAAAAATCTTATGAATTGTATAGTCAATTTAAAAACAAGCACGTACTTTACGAATGATACACTTCTTCTTATTCCTGATTAGGTTCTGCCATCTTTCTTTCCCCAGTGCTCTAGGTCTTCTTCGTATGCCTCCAGCCATTTCCTCCGTGACCGTCCTCTCATTCTTCTCTTTCCGCCTCTGCTCAATACCTTGTTTGCCCATCTGTTATCCATCATTCTAGAAACGTGACCCAATCATCGTAATCTCGTTGCCCTGACTTTCTGGTTTATCGTTGGTTTCCGATATAGTTGCTTAACTTCCAAATTTGTTCTTCCCCTCCATACATTTCCTTGTTCTTTGATGCCCCCAAAGATTTTTCTTAACACTTTACGTTCCCAGGTGTTCAGTTTCTCCTCATCTCTCTTGTTCATGATCCAGCACTCATATCCATACAGCTGGTTGTACAATCGATTGGTATAATCTAAATTTCGCTGCCCATGGGATGGTTTTGGCTCTAAAATAAGTTGTGAAGCGCTCCTAGCGATCTACTTCCCCTTGCAATTCTCTTAAACCTTTTCGTTAATGTATTTTTTCTGTTGTTCTGTCACAATCTTTATTTGCGTTTATTCCCCGATTGTGTTGTCCCCCATCTCTATGTATTTAATTTTCTCCTCATTAATATGGAGGCCATACTCTTCCGTTTTTTGTTCAAGAGCCTTGAACATTCTGATGAATTCGTTTTTTGATCTAGCTATAAGTACCACATCGTCTGCATAAGCGAGTACTTGATTATTCCTGTTATATATCATATATACGAATTTCCAGGGATTCTTAACCTTCTTTACACAACACAATTACAATTTTTCCCTCATTCGGAAACTACTTACGTTTTGAAACCACTTTTTGCATTATAAATACAAGTATCATATCAACATTCCACGTGCAAATTGTGATAATACGCTCAAAATTCAAAATTCTAGAATTCGATATGAATTTTTTGCACTAAATTTTCAAATCAATATCGCTAGCGGCTAAATTCAAAAATATTTTTATTGCATACCGAAAGCTCGGTGACATCAATATAGAGATACGGTGACACAAGAAAATATCAGTTTCGTTCTGTTATTTTGATATTCCTGATGTTAATGGATTAAAATGTAAGCAAAAAGAGCACACGCAGCTTAAATCAAAAAACTATCAGTTCCCAGTATTTCTAGATTATTAATTTCCAAAACAAGGTCTAGAATTTCGCTGAAATGTCTGCTCCTCGGTTATTTTCCCGTAGAAAGCTGGTAGGGCCGCGTGTGTCAGCCGCGGGCAGCAAACTGTATTACTCCTTCGAAAAAGGATTTTATTCCCCCAGAGACTTCAATAATTTCGCCTTCCTTTAGTTTCTTCGGCGATGCTTGCTCGTGGCGCCAATGTATTTTTAATTATGTTTGGTAACATATTTTGGCAGCTCCGCGCCGCCGACGCGCAGCCAGTTCATTTTCCAGCGATGAAAAAAGCAAAAATGCGACCCGGTGACTTTCAGGTTAAGGGCGAAATACCATCCTACATATAATTGAATATCCGGGAGACATAAACAACCGGGAGACGGGAATATCGTCGATGCGATGCGGAGCGGACGCAGTTGATGAAGAGGATAGAAATCGATCAGATTTTATTTACACACAGTTAATTAAGTATGAAAGACTGCCCGTCGATTCTCGGCACTGGAAAAAAACAATGCAAGGGATTAGAAAATTAGCAGTTTTTCGTTAAATCGCCGACGAAAGCTAAATCCTGTCGGAAAACTCAACTGCAGTTAATTAAAGCAGGCCAAAACAACACAAACGAAATAGAAAGCTAGATACTCGGAGAAGAGTTTATTTCAGAAAAATAAAAATGCCGCGAGCGGTAAAAACAAACTGACATCAGAGCACAGTAGTCGGCGCTCATTCTCGTGTTAAATTAAAAAGAAAATCAAATATGTTCCACTCCCAAAAAAATAATAATAATAACATGTAACTTAATAGTACTAATTCATACTTTAACCATCAGCACAATGGAAATATGCAAGGAGTAAATTAAGTTTTTATCTAATAAACATATTAAAAGAAAGACTTTGAACAATTATATTCGGCCAATGGACATTATTAATATAATGGGTGGCCAGAGACTCGTACTGGAAGTTAAAAATTAATTATGAAAATATTACATTAGGATGATAGAAGACTGATAACTTATAATGAAATTAAAAAATAGCCTAAGATTTGAATATACTATCATATCAAATTTGACCCGGACTGATCAAAAACCGCGCGCGTAAACTGAATCGGTAAAAAATTTTTCTAGGTTGGTACACCTTCCTTTGACAATTGTGTGAAGTTTGAGCGGGATACGTCAATTAGTGTGTGTTTGGCAGCCATTTGTTTACGACGCGAAAAGTTTGTCTGGCGATTTTTACTATGGAAACAAAAATTGAACGAGTTTGCTTGAAATTTTGTGTTTCCAATGGAATTACGGCTACGGAATCATTGAAAATGTTACAGAAGTGTTTTGGGGAGTCTACTTTATCGAGAACACAAGTATCTGAGTGGCAGAAAGCATTCAGTCAGGGTCGTAAGTTCGTAGAAAACTTGCCTCATGTGAGTCGTCCATCCACCTCTGTTAACGACGATAACATCGAAAAAGTGATGGAAATTGTGCTCGAAAATCGTTGTGTTGGCATTAGAGAGATAGCACAGGCTCTCAACATATCTTCTGGTTCGACTCAACACATTTTGGTTGATGTTTTGGGTATGAAGCGCATCGCTGTCAGACTCGTACCGAAAGACCTGAATTTTTTGCAAAAAGAACGTCGAGTAGAGGTTGCAAAAGAGATGCTTGCCAACGTAGCTGATGACGCTACATTCATCAAACGCATCATTACTGGTGACGAAACGGTTTATGAATATGACATGGAAACTAGTCAACAATCTAGCGGCCCAAAAAAGCCGAAACCAAAAAACCACGTCAAAGTCGGTCGAAAATCAAGGTGATGCTCATCGTTTTCTTCGATTACTGTGGTGTGGTTTACCAATAAATTGTTCCAGGGGGTCAATAGGGATTACTACATGGCCGTTTTGAAGCGTCTACGTGAAGCAATTCGTCGTAAACGGCCGGATTTATGGGCAATTCATGGCAGATTGATGGATTTTTCACCAGAATAATGCGCCGTCACATTCCAGCTCTATTGTGACTGAATTTTTTTCCAAACACGAAACAAAAGTCATCGCTCAGCCACCGTATTGGCTAGATTTGGCTCCCTGTGACTTTTTTCTGTTTTCAAAACTCAAATATCCGCTCCGGCGAATGCGCCATAAGTTGATTAAGGTCATAAAAAGAAATTCGCTGTAGGAACTAAAGGCGACCCCGGCCGAGGCCTATAAGAAGTGTATGGAAAATTGGATTAACCGTTGGCATGCTTGTATTGGCTCAAAAGGAGCCTATTTTGAAGGCGATAATAAAGATTTGTATTAAAATACATAAAAATGTTGTTTTTTTAACCAGTCCGGGTGAAATTTGATCAGAGTAGTACACCGCCGTTCATAACACTAATGTGCAATTTTGCAACTTTTTTCTATTGTTTTCAAATGAAGAGGTGTGTCGGAATGGATTTTTTTCCACAGATTCCGAGAATGACCTTCAAAATTCCGTATTACATAAGGATTTCCACAAATCGCGAAAATGTGAAAATTAAAAGAAAGTAATGTTTTAAGCACATTGATATATTTGTAACGTATCAAAATATCCTTTGGAAGACGGAATGAATGTGTAAGGAATAGATAAACATAAATACTTAGTCGATAATGAAAATGAAACTGTTTTATCTGTATAACGTCACGTTTTGCCATGCTCACAAAGGCGGAACATGAGTGACAGTATGACTCATACCTCACGCCACCGCTCCTTTTTTTTATAAATTGGTCACATATGGCGCTATTCCGGGCAGAACGTGTTATAACTGGTCATTGCAAAGAAGGGGCCATTCGGTTGTTTCTTTGTGGCGTGTGCAAGGGTTCACGTGGTTATGTCAAACATCCAGACATATTTTGCTACCTATGTGGCTATTATACGACAGAAAAACAGAGGCAAAATATTACGCCTTTGGCGAAAAATGCTTATTTTCAATACTTTTGGATTAAACTAGAAGATCACGACAAAGCGTGGGCTCCTGGGCGTTGAGAAAAAGTAGAAAAATGAAATTGATGCCGTTCGGTATACCCATGGTGTGGCGTGAGCCAGCAAATCAGTGACGACTGCTACTTCTGCACAGTGAAGATCGTGGGCCATACTAATGCCAGTAAGCGTAACATTGTGTATCCCAATGCCCTATTTGCCATAAGACCAGTGCTCCATAGTGAATTCATCTTTGAGCCATCTCCGTCCAATGTCAAGTTCTAAACAGACACCGATTCAAATGGTGATACAAGTGATGAGATGTACTAACCGGACAGTATGAAGGGTCCTCCTGGTACACACGCCGAGGTTTGTAACTTTGTAAGAGATATAAGAAAACCTTAAATTTCTGCTGAAAAGTGTGCAGTACAAGCTTCATGAATGATCTGTGTGTGGGGATTTCAATGTGATTGAAATATTCCTCGGGCAACAAGCAGGCAATACCAAATTTTCTTGCTTTTTGTGTGAATGGGACACCAGAACTAGGACAAAAGATTAGGTTCGGAAGCATTGTTGGAGGTTGAAAAGAGACTGTACGAGTGAACACCGAAGGTAATCTAAGAAAAGAAAGTTTCAAGAGGCGCCCATTGGTAAATGTTAGGTATGTTTGCTTTTAAATATGTATTTATGTTTATCTATTCCTTACACATTCATTCCTTCCCTACAAAGAACATTTTCATACGTTACAAACGTTGCCATATATCAATGTTATTAAAAAATTACGTCTTTTTTTAATTTTTCATTTTCATAATTTATGGAAAAATCTGAAGTTACACAAAATTTTGAACGTCATTTTCGAAATCTACGGAAAAATTCCACTCCGGTACACCTCTTCATTTCAAAATAACAAAACCTTATATATTAGTGTAATTCTTTAACCTATTAGTTTGCTTTATTAGTGTTTTGTAGCATATTTTCCACTATTAAGGAGGTAGATAAAATCCTGGAAATACCAGAAATAATAATAACAAAAAATATAATAAAAGAGTAATTCTGGAGAAATCCAGCAGTAAAGTAAAAAAGTAATTTTGGTGGGTTTTTCAGTAGGCCGGAAATTACACCTTAGAAAAAGTGCCCTTTCGTAATTTGGAATCATTCATATTTGACAAATTCAAGTGCGAACGTCAAAAATAGATTAGCGTTGAACACAACTAATAATCTTAATTTGCTAATCTTTTTTTTAATTCTCCATTAAAGTTGGTAAAGTGAGCAAATTTCATTAAAAAGTCGATACATAATAATCGCATATAATAAACTTGAAATTGACACTATTGAGAAAAAATATAAGGATTGCAGCAAAATTTAAAGCAAGAAAAACGACGCATCATCCGAGAAAAACAGCAAATACAAAAGATCGAAGAATAATGTCAATGAGCAAACGGAATTGACCTTAAACGACACCCAACAACAGGGGAACGAAAGTGTATTGTATGGAATAATAGTTCTTCGATAATTTTAAACAGTACACTATTAGAAAAATATTCTCTTGAGTAACGAATTTAAATTTGAAGTCTTCGGTTCAAGAATGCGCATCTTCATCTGACGATCAATTAAAGAACGAATATGTAATTCGCTTGATTAAACATAATGATGGGGCAGTAATGATATGGTGTTGTTTTGCGGCCACTGCTTTGGGAGATAACTATAATCGAAGGAAAATTGAACTTTAAGATTACAACATATTAAAATGTTATACTAGCATGTTATGCTTTCTGGTACGAGAATTGTTGGTAAAGGATTCGTTTTTTTAACAAGAAACGGTCGTAAACATGCATCAAAATTATATATGGGCTTGCTAAAGTTTAAAATCATGGTTTAACCTCCTTAATGTCCAGATCCCATAAAAGTATATATGTACCTAATGGAGCGCCTTCTCCAGTGGCGACTCGAGGAATGCCTCTTAAATATGGGTGGTACCTGAGGAACGAAATACTCAAAGTAAACCAAAATTATCGCAAGGTACCCAGGCTCCCTCTAGATAGCAACAGTATCAATACTGGAATAAGATAAATGATATTAGCAAGGCTCACGATCGGAAATAAATAGACATAGTTGTACAAACAAAAAGGCAAGAAAGTAAAATCTAACCTACTAAATTTCATAAAAATTTGTAATTTAGTCCCCGACAGACCTTAAATCATCAGAGCCAGGTAAAATTTGCACTTGTATGCAACTAGAATAATTCACAATATCCTTAAAGAGAAGAAAAGACTATCTATATATGTTATAGCTATAAATAAAATGTGATGGGCAACTTTCGAACAGAGCCGTATTGAAAACTATCAAGCTTACCATTCTAAGAATACCAATGTATACGAAGTGGGAATTATATTAAATAAAAAGATTGTTAGTAGATATATTATGAACTTTGTTCTGATACCTAATAATGTATGTACAACTTGTTGTCTTGTTACGACCAACATTATTCAAGTCTATGCTCCGACAGCGAATAAATCTGAAAAAATAGAGACACTCTACTATGTCTTCAGGAAGACCCCAGAACAAGTTCATAAAAATGAAATAATGCTGGTCATCCATGACTTCAATGTGAAAATACGCCAAGGGAGAAACCCAAGTTATCAAAAATCAAATTAACTACGTTATGATAAAAAAATATCATAATTCGATAAATTTGACGAAAACATATATTGAGGCTCATGTGAACTCTAATCATAACTTTTTTGTTGGTACCACGAGATTTGAGTTCAAGAATATCAAACATAGTAAAACTGCAAGCTAAGCCATGAAGCACAAAAAAGATGACAGGAGGTTAATATCGAAATCCTCAATAAATATCTAAGTCGGAAATATGTGGAAGAGAAATCTTGGATGAGTGACTAAATCTTGGACATAATGGGAAAAAAGAGCAGACAAAAGATTGGCTTTGCTCGTTCCGCTCACGCCACAACAGACTCTAACATACTCCAGATTTCTGCACCTAATTTTTCAAATTTTTTAGGAACATCTTGTTGCAGTGCGGTTCATTCCTGATGTTCTCTTATGCCTAGCGGGTAGCCTAGTCAATCGCGAAAGATAATTGAGTACCTGCGTTCACTTTAAACAAGGGGTGCTTGTCACATCGCGAACATATGAAAGCCTCAACCTTCTCAGTTCGCAGGTTATGCTCCCACGCGGGGCGATAAGTCTCACCATTATTATTTACGCGAAAGTGTATACACCCTGTCAATTTCTCAATAGAGAGCATTCGTACTGCAATAGAGTGGTCCAAGAGACTGCTGGTTTGTATACGAACAAGAGGAGAATATGTTGAATAGTAGCTATGTTGTAAATGAAATGTAGATACAAAAGAATGTATTTCTACAATTTGGTAATTTTCTATTTTATAAATAAAATAGTACCATAGATTTGGCTTGTACTAAAACTACAAAAAGGACATTGGTCTTCCTGTTTTTTTTTCTGATACCTGCACGAATTCGGTCACTATTTACGGAGGAGGATCCTTTTGCTTTTTTTTTGACACTTTTGGTTTTGTTCGTTCCAAGGGTTCTGGAAGGCCGACTTTATAGCAAAGTTATTTCTTTAACACCATATTTAAAAGAAAAGCCCGCTGTATTGATTTCTTTTTTGAAATCGCCAATTTCAAAAATCGTCAACCCAAAAAAACGTTGCATTTTTTTATAAAAATCAAACTTCAGCAATTAATACTGCAACTGAAAAAAACAAATTTTATTTTTCATATTAACGTTTGGAATTTTTCAAATATAAATCACTATGTATCGGTCAGAATGCAATTTAAAAATGGAAACAATCCTACTTTTTAAATCAGTTAAATCAAGTTATAGCCTGCAATTAATAATAACACAATATTTAACTTATAATTTTCAATTCCGATGTAGTTCGCATTGCAAAATTAAAGGTAGGTTAAACAGCAATCTCAAAAACAACTTCTACATTTATTCTATTTCACTTCAACCAAGACAACTAGAATACCAAATTTATTTCCTTTTACTTTTAATAAAGCAATGATTAAATTGTTTTCCTTTCATTTTCTAGCAACCGGTCAGAATTGATGTTAATTAAATCCATGCAATTTCAAATTACGTTTCGGCCTGCTGAAGGATCTTGAAAATATTTCATCGGCGCATGTTAAAAATCGCTCGAATCGGAGCGAATCGTGACAGTTCAAACAGCGAACTACAAACACCTTACAAAACGGTACGTGCCATTAGCAACTGAATTAGGCTTCTGTCGGTGCGCTGTAGCTACTAAATACACATTGCGTTTGCATCTTCGTAATTCCTGTCTACACAAATTTGAAGCCAATTATTGGTGTATCTGTTTTGCTGGCATAAAGGGCTGGATCAATGCACGTCATCACCTTCAAACACTTAATTTTTTTAGTATTCTTTTATAACGTTAAAAGTATTTAAAAGCGACATTAAAGATCTAAAGCATTATACATATAAGAAAATATTTTTCAAAATTCCTAATCAGAGTTCTTCGAATAGATTTTGTTATATCAAAGTGAAAATTTGTAAAATGTACTTAATGATGATTATTCGAAAGAGAGGAGAGTACCAGAAAACTAGTAGTGGTGAACAGCTTAACTAACACACATCGCCATTTTCTGTACATGCATTTTACAAGAACAACAAATCTGTGCATACATCGCAAAAATTGTGATCATTATGGATTACGTGACATTCAGCAAACAAAATTAATCAAATATTAAGTCAAAAATTTAGAACCGAGTTTACAACACCGGGCTCTTCAAAAACATCTCGAAGTAGCAAAAATGTGGAGGGCGTTCTACAATCGATATAGCAAAAACTATTTAAAAAAAGCTCCGCAGAATTCCCAAGAAATATTTAAAAAGTAAAACTTTCAGTATTTAATTAGCGCAAAAATTAGAGAAAGCCGATTACATGTTATAACCGAAATTTGTTAGCGAAATATATTTGGGTTGCCTGGAAAGTTTGTACCGATTATTAAGCAAAACTTTTTGTGTCGATGTTTATTTATTCAATTGCATATTCATCATTTTATTTGACAACTTTCTTCCATTTTTCATGCAACTTAAAAATTCCATCCTTCCTCAACTTCTTAAGTTTCTAGGTGAAAAACTTCTCAATATGTTTTTTACGGATTCTAAAGAGTTGAGGTTCTTGACGTTAGGTGGATTTTACAGATCCAAATAAACGAAAATCTGAAAGTGCATGGTCTGGTGAATATGGCGGGTAGAGCAGCACATTCCAGCCAAGTGCCAACAATTTTTGGTCGGGTAGTTAAAGAGACATAAGGACTAACACTATTCTGATGGAACACGACACTCTTCCTATAAGCTAATTCTAGGCATTTTTTCTCAATCGCTATCTTTAATTCGACCAGTTTCGAATAATAGTTATTTAAATTTATCGACTGTTCATTTGATAGGAGCTCTAAACAACACTATTTTCTATTCCCAATATGTACGCAGCATGATTTTCTTCGGATGAAGACCAGTTTTAGGGGTAGCTCATGGTAATTCATTTAGCTTACCATAAGATGTATTTGCTCAACATTGTTGTAAATGATCCATTTTTCGTCACCCGAAACTAACTGCTTCAAGAACGGTGTATTTTCGTTGCGTTTGTGCAACGCATCACAGATGGAAATCCAATTCATTCAATTTTTCTCTGTGAACTAAAACATCGTAACGATCTACGTAACCAAGCTTTATTAAATGCTGTTAGAAGGAGGTTTTCGATACTTTTTGTATCTCCACTAAATTTCCTATTGTGTATCGCAGATTATTTTCGATTAATATTTTAATTTGCTCATCGTCAGTGGTGGCGGGTCTACCCGAGCCTTGATCTTTAAAGTCGAAATCACCATTTCTCAACTTAGCGAACCACTTTCGATAGTTATTTCAGCTGAAAAACTTTCTCCGTAAACAGCACATATTATTTTTGTTGCTTGTGTGGCGTTTTTGCCTTTCCCATAATAGAAAAGCATTGTGTAATCAACGTCACACGTACACGTACACAGTCCAAAAGTAACTATCTCGGTTGCTCTATCCTTTTTTGATATTACACTCTTTTGAAGATTTTCGAGACCAAATCTTGACTGTAAGCTCATGCACTATATCTGCCTAATTAACGATTATTTTCATTCCTAACTCCAACAGTAACAAGAATACAATGCAGATACTTAATTCCAACAAAATAAAGCCACATACATACCATACATCAAATGACTCAATGTTGAATGTACGTAAACTATTGACAAAAAATGCAATTTTGAAAAGCGGCGTCCTTAACTAAATCTTCATTAAAATCTTCATCATAAAAAATCAAAAAAAAAACTCTTCCATTTCAACGGACACACTTCGACTAGTTTCCATCAAAGAGACTTTAATAAATACATAAATTGAAATACTTTTCGTAACCATATCGATTGAAACATCAATTTAATAATTAGAAAAGGGAACGAATCATACTAGACTAATAGAAATCATACAAAAATCATTCCCAGTTGGTACAATACCAAAGTACAGCCAACATCCCCCAGAAATTAATTACAGAAAAAAGTAGACCAAGATCCATTTGGCAACCAACTCGCAACACACTAGATAAAAAATACAACAAATAACCCAATAAATTTAAAATAATATTAAAGTAAGTTAGGAGCAAAATATTTATCTCATATGTGTCTCCTCTATCCAAAATGATCATATAATATGACAAGCAGCTAAAGGCTTTAAAACACAATTGGGTATTTCACCAATTTAAACTGAAACAAGAGAATTACCTAGATCTGATGAGGAAACAGCAGAAGTTTTTGCGCATCATTTTGTTCCTCATACTGAAAGCACAAGTAAGAAAATAGAAACAAATTTCACCCCACCGTCCTATATTATCTTAATTGTTGAAAAAATACTTCTCCAAAGAATACATATATCACGACGAACAAAAACATCAATTTGGATTTAGACATGTACACTCAACCATCATCCAGCACCGTTACCGGATAAAAAACAAAATACACAAAACCTTTAATGAAAGAATATTGCGTAGCATTGTTTCTTGATGTCATTTAGACGTTTGCGAAGATGTGGCATATGCGACTTTCATTCAAAATTAAAACAATGCTTGCCCACAAACATTACCTGAATAAACGTCGATTTTGTATAGAACATGAAACTGCAACATCCAAACCCTGGTGTACCACTAGGTAATGTACCAAACCCTGTTCGCTACCTCCTATACGCTGCCGACATACCAATAACCCGATAAACAATGTTTCGTAACCTTCACAGAAAACATGGCTATACTAGCCACCGATATATATATATATATATATATATATATATATATATATATATATATATATATATCAAATATATATATATATATCAAATATATATATATATATATATCAATATATATATATATATATATATCAAATATATATATATATATATATATATATATATCATATCATATCATATATATATCAAATATATCCTGTAGTGGCTAGTCAACTTCTTCAACGACAGTTCTACTTAAATAAAAATTGGTTAGAAAAATGGAAGATTAAAGTCAACTAAAAAACTCAGTTCGCATAACGTTTACGCTAAAACAACAATGTCCTTCAATAAAAATTAATAATATAATCTTACTACAAACTAAATAAAACAGACATCTCAGTTTGCCTTTAGACTCCAAACTAACACACATACTAAAGACAAGAAAAAAATTGACCTTAAAGTTAAGCAAATATTTTAACTACTAGTCATAGAAGCACCACTCACGATAAGTAAGGTACGGATTTGCAAAATAAACAAAAAGCCAGTGTGAACTTATAGCATGAAGTTTTGGAAATCTTTGAGTCAATAAAATGTGGCCATCATTCAACGTTTCAAGTCAAAGACACTAAGTGATATAATTGACGCATCTTGGTTCGTACCAAACTAAACTATACATAAAGATTTAAATGTACATCTAGTTAAAGTCATTGAGCGACAAACAATGAAGTAAACTGGAACCAAATCTAAATGAACTCGCCCAATTCCTACTGGAAGCGATATACCTCAAAAGGTTAAAGAGAAAATCACCATGTGAAATAGTAACTCAAGCTCATTAAGACAAAATAATAGAAATTAGTCAACAATTAGTATAGTGCCTTAAGTAATATATTATATTATACATGATTAATATACTATACTCATATAATGACTACAGTAATTAATTTGTCACAAAATGTATATCAATATAACGGTATACATCAATAGATGCCACCCTTCACCTGTGAGATACAGTTATACTATTAACTGATAAAACAATTATGTATAGTTCTAATTGTTAATAAATTTCAAATCTTACAACGTGTAGTTTAAATATTTATATAGTAATAAAGAGAACATCGTACTTATATCATACCAACTACACGAAACTAGCACAATGCTCACAAAATCAATATCAACCTCACATCAAGTTGAGCTTGAAATGAACTTCTCTAAGACACAGTTTATGATGTGCCTCATACTTAACAAAAACACACAAACCTAGTGGAAAATCAAAAAATATGTCAAGTCGCATTTTACAATATTTGAGCCATGGGGTAACAACAGGCAGAGATAATCAAACTTGCGAGATTGAAGAAGAATCTGGATAGCTTGGATCGCCTTTAATGAGATAGGACATATTCTTAAGGCAAGCATTCCAATATGCATAAAAAACGTAAGGTGCTCCCAATACTTACTTGCAGATCTAAAACTCCGATTCTAACAAAGAAATCAGTTAAAAAGAGTTGCACTGTAGAACGATCTGTGTTGGATATATCACTAAGGGATAGTCACAAATGACAAAATAAGTGAAAGGACCAAAAACACTGATGCAATACAAAGAATCGCCTTTCTAAATCAAACTGGACTTGACATGTTGCAAAAATGGTGGATAACTACAGGAAACTGGATACCGCAATAAATGGAAATGTTAGGAAAGGCCTATGTTCGACAACGGACAACTATAGAGGCTACATGATGATGATGATGACCAATGAAGAGAATTAAAATGCAAGGAAATAAGTACAATTCAGCTTAAACATTAGAGTGTAATAATATTTTTGGCAAAGCAAATATAGTAAACGCGATGTCAAAATAACTAATTGTTGCTCATACAAACCAAAACCCTCATATTCTCAAAAATTTTAAATAAAAGAAACTCGATGAACCGGCGACTTAATTCAATGAAACCTACTGAAAGAAAAATAAAGAAAAACAATACCAGAAATATGTAATGATAATAAACGAATATTTTAGTTACTGCAATTGAAGTAGGAATATTCAAAAAAATATTTTAAGAATTACACAAACATATGGGGTTCAATAAAGTGTCATCACATGAATTCGAAAATTGCTTACGTTATAACTAAAAGTCGTAGATATACATATTTTGGAAGTTATCCACATTAATTCCACAAGACAACATAAGGTAATATAACAAGCGTGTCAAAATACCGACTCCTTACCCAAAAAACAATAAATGGTTACAACGTAGTTTTTGCAGTACTACTAAACCAACGACAGAAATTTAAAAAAGTAATAAAAAAAGAAAAAATCTCCTATTGGGTTTAAAGGTTTAACGAAGAAAATAAAAACAGAATGTAAAATATTGAGGCGGTTAAAATACCCTATGTTAAAAAATCTATTTTCAACATTAAAAAAATATAAGAATATTCATCCCACAACTGACTTAAATGATATACAACACAATTTAAACTAAAATTTGATAAAAGTAGCAAAGTTCAGATTCTTAAGTCGCCGAACAATAAGGCATAAATTTCAAAATATTTAAAATTTATTTACACAGCAAGCCCCATACAAACACTTTGCAAAACACTGCTATACATCACGTCATCACGACAAAGACATAACAGTTGGGCTGAAAAGTTCGTAGGCTGACACATAAGCGGCGCTAGTAGTATTAAATCCATGTGCTTTTTAGTTAACCCTAACCTTCAAAAGACTCGTGTATAAATTTGACAACTGTCGGACTATTAGTTTAGGAGATATCGTATTTTGAGTGAAGCAACTATTGTTAATTTTAAAAAATGGATAAAAAGGAATTTCAGTATTAATAAAACACTGCTTTTGGCAAAAAATACCGTTGAAACCAAGGCTTGGCTTGATAAGCATTATTTAGACTGTGCACCAGGAAAATCAACCGTTGAGAAGTGGTTTTCCAAGTTTAAACGAGGCGAGATGAGCACTGATGACGATGCACGCAGAGGACGCCCGAAAGAGGCTGTAACGGACGAAAACATAAAAAGTTTACAAAATGATTATGAATGACCGTAAATTGAAGTTAAGCGAGATAGCTGAGACTCTGAAGATATCAAAATACAGTGTTGGACATATCTTGCATGAATATTTGGACATGCAAAACTGTGTGCAAAGTGAGTGCCGCTCGAGCTCACAATCCAGCAAAAGTTTCAACGTGTCGTTGATTCAGAACAATGTTCAGCGATATTCAACCGTAATAATAACGAATTTTTCCGTCGATATATGACAATGGATGAAGCATGGCTTCATCACTACACTCCAGAGTCAAATCGACAGTCAGCCGAGTGGACTGCACGCGATGAACCGAATCCAAAGAGTGGAAAGACGCAATAATCGGCTAGCAAGGTTTATGGCATCAGTATTTATTGATCACCTTGAAAAGGGCCAGACCATCAATAGCGATTATTACAAAGCGTTGTTGGAGCGTTTGAAGGACGAAATCACGAAAAACGGCCCCATTTGAAGAAGAAAAAGTGCTGTTTCATCAAGACAATGCAACGTGCCACAAGTCAATGAAAATGATGGCAAAATTGCATGAATTAGGCTACGAATTGCTTCCGCATCCACCGTTTTCTCCAGATCTGGCCACCAGCGACTTTTTCCTGTTCTCAGACCTCAAAAGAATGCTCGCTGGAAAGAAATTTAGCGCCGATGAAGAGGTAATTGCCGAAACAGAAGCTTGTTTTGAGGCTAAAGACAAAATATATTTTAAAAATGGTATAGAAAAATTGTATGATCGCTATAATCGGTGTATCGCCCTCGAAGGCAATTATATTGAATAATAAAATCCAATTTTATCAAAAAAAAATTTTTTTCTATGTTAGCCTACGAACTTTTCAGCCCAACTGTTATGTCACCTGGCGACGACAGTAACAAATATAAAATTGGATTTTCTAATACAATATTTTCGTCTTTTTGACTTAAAATGAAACACGGGGCAGAGTAACTAGCGTATAACATTGTACACGCACCTAAAGCTTTCTACAATAACACATGAGACCTGAAACATCGACTGCATTGTTACCATGTTACCATAGCTAAACCTATTAATATACCATAAATGACTTATTCAAGCTTAGTAGTATTCTATTGATATAAATAAACTATGTATTGTCATCTTCCTCAACTGAAAAATAAAAATTGTCTATGAATGATTGAAATTCATAAAATAAAATAGAAAAAAATTCATTTTTGGGCACCCAAAAAGCATTTCCTACACCTACATTATTATAAGGATCAATCAGTTATAAACCAGAATGATTTGTTTTTCATTTATTGACGTGTCATAAAATTTTTCTACACAACCTCATGATTTAATAACACACGTTTCCGCTATCGTACAGTGAAAGTAGTCGTGTTACATTCAATCGCACACGAACACTTTGTCAAGAAAGTCATCAAATCTCTGTCCTTTAAATGTTTCTTGTAGAGGTTAAAACAAATTATAATTGCAAAGCGATAATTCGAGGCTGTAAAAAGGATGTTCTAGTGTAGTCTATTAACAATTCTCAATTTTCTGTACAGTTTAGTCAACTGTATATTATGGTGAAACAGAATAACAGCTTAAATTGAAAATTCGTCTTTTCCGACGACATACGAGTTTTGTTTGATCTACAAATTGACTAAGTAAACGTTGTTGCCAATACGACGTTCGTAGAGAAAGATCCTTTAAAATAAAAACACAGCAAAAACCTTTCCAGCTGAGAGTCAAGTTTTGGTTTTGACGGATGTGGATTCTCCCTTCTTTCGCCACTCCATATTGGTTCTTTTGGATTCCAAGGTGTAATGGTGTAACCAAATTTCATCACAGGTAACCTCCCCTTCAGTTGGTAGGTGGCGTATCAATCGTTATTTGCACAGTTCGAAACGGTGTCATTTTTTTTTATCTTTGACACTTTTCGGAAACTCAAGATCGTTAATAATAATTGTTTGAGCACTACCACAGCTTAATTAATCTTATATTTAATAATTGATTTGTTCCACACATCAACATACATAATCTCTTTAGGTTGCCGGCTTGGATTTGTTTTGGATTTGCTTGATTACGTGTAAACACAACGGAATTTCGAATATAGGCAGTTCAACCGCTAATATCTAACAAATGTGACCAAGATTGAGCTCCGACCACAAGCAATTCCAGCAACTCTTATCAACGGACATACTCAAAACGGCGGCAAACAATGAGAATATTCTCGTTATTCACACTAGTCCCTGGTGACGTCGGTAGCCTTCATTTTTAACGGCTTGTCATCTCTCAAAAATTGTTTATGCCACGCAGATACCTGAATCTTCTTAATGTTGTTGTACCTAAAATGTGGTTTAAACATTCTCGAAATATGGTTTTGCGCCCTGTCTCATGAAAAATTTAATAATCATTCGTTACGCAAAGGACATGGTGATACATAGAATTTTTAATATATTTTTTTAAGATTTATTGAATGCATTCCTTTAAAAACCTGTTCAATCTACAAAATGTAAATGAAGTTTAACTCATCCACCTAAATAAACGTATAGAATTTCCAAAATATGATAAACATTTTGCAACAATAAACAGAGAAGTTACAAAATCATGAAAATTGAAAGTAAAAGAGTAAATGTAAATCCAATTATAAATGTCTGAAATTTAGTTTTAAAGTCGAAGGTTCATGATTTGATTTTCAGAATGACATAAATCATATAATACTAAACAGAAGAAATAATTCAGAAACTAAAAGTTGCAATTTTCCTAAAAGCTGGCCAATATCACTATTATATAAAGAAATAAAAAATCAAAACACGGACATTATTTTTATGTTTAACTTTTAAAAAAATTAATTACTCATAAGTTCGGAAGGTAAGTAGCACAACACAAACACTATCTCACGAAAAAGAACAAATCACTTGCCCTTAAATCCTAAATTGACGTCTAGAGGTCACTATGACCTAATCCATAAGTATAAAAAGAGTATGAAGTTATATAGTAAGTTATTCACTGCTAAGTAATGCAAGCAGAACGGGTAAGTCAAAGGAGTTCAATGGCTTTGGCTGTGATCGAGTTATAGAATGCCACTTAAATGTATTACAAATCAGAGACATTTCAGTCCTTCTCAATTTGCCCAAGTTAACTATTTGTAACGTGATTGTGAAGTAAAAATGTAAAAACACAACCCCAATAAAACTGCCGAATAAGCTACGTGGAAAGAAACAGCCATGCATTAACGTCAAACTGTTACACCCAAATGAGTAAACGTTTTGATGTTTCGTAAGTTTTTTTATTAGAGTAAACGTAAAAGTTGCTTTTTGTTTTTGAAAGTGTTCGTGGCTTTTTATTTAAATTTGTATGTTTGTTCAGTAATTTAGAGCGTAAATTTATTTATTATAATTTACATTTTTATAAATAATTTCAAAATAATTATGTGGTAAAAACTTTGTAATAGTTTTATATAATAAGAAACAGTAACCTTTGATTTTAGAATGTTAACTCTAAGAGAGAAAAGAAAGCAGACGCCGAAAGTGATAAGAAGAAAATACAAATATTAAAGGCAATCACCATTCGAATACAGAACAAAAAATTGTTGGAGAAGAAGAATCCGATAGTACAAATTAAATCAGCCATTTGAATTACTTTGTACATAACGATAGAAAAATTAAGTGACGTAAAGCAGTATCGTTAAAAAATGTAAGAACTCATCACAACATAGTTTTTCACTTGTATTGTATTTTCTTGGCTCCCAAGTACGGAAGTGGGTCTATATTAGTGTAGGGGTACTTTTCTTTGGTTGGTGTGGGAGACATGGTAAAAGACGATGGTATTACGAGGAAAAAACATAATAAAAAAATTTTAATGAAAAACGTCATACCATCTGGGTCGCGGTCAATCAGGAAAGGATTCGTGATAATGCAAGACAACGACCCTAAACGTACACTAAAGTTTTGTAAAAACTATCTATCCAACCAAGAAGAACAAAAATGCTCAAAATGATGACATGGCCACCACAGAGTCCAGACCTCAACACCTACGTCCAAAAATCATCTTTAAAGTCTTCTTCAAGATGACAAGAGAGATGTCACTCGAGAAATTGGAAAAATTAATCGAAAGAATGTCTAGAATCGCAAAAGCAGTATTAAAGCAAATGACGGTTTTTTGATGAAACAAATATTTAATATTCAAGTTAGTTTTTCATTCATGGTGGTTTTTGTTTACATTTTATATGTTGTATATATAATAAACTGTTTCCTTTTACATTAAAATAAATAAATTCATTTTTTATTTAGTGTCCATACTTCCATGAACGGTCGTGTATGTCAAAAGAATAATCAAATATCGTTAAAAAGCACAGTGCGGAGGTTCCCGGTCCCCGGACATGTGAGAAGCATTGGTTACCAGAGTAACGCGTTCGGGACCACACGAAAATACACGAACGATCGTTGCTGTATATTTCGTAATGTCAACATAGCGTCAACGTCCATTACGGCGACACACCAAAGTGAGATGGAATTCGTGACTGGCACAATCGTTGGAGGGCAGCAATAGTAACGATTGCTACAGAAAGTTCGTAACACTTGCATTCTCTATAGTACCCAAGCGTAGCTGCATGGATTTTCTAGTGTTCTCCATAGTACAAGAAAATAGCCTATGACCACCTCCTCTATCCAGGGTTTGATAACTATCTCCAGCACGTTGATGCTGTCAGAAATCACCTTCAGGCTTTCCTCCAGAAAGTGGAGCGCCATATCACCCCCTTCGTTGCTCACAAGCCCCAGCACCATTACAGAGGCAGGAAACTTTGTATGCATGACGGTAAGCACTTCAGATTCCTGGCAGATCCAACGACCATTTTGCAGATTAATTTTCCTGGCCTAGATAAAATTCCTGTCGTTCAAAAAGAACCTCAAGAACCCCGTGCTGTTGTGCTTGATGTCGTTCAACAGTGATTGAGCCGTTAACTTCCTGTCCATCTTGTTTTTATCGGTCAACAGTTGGGGAGTTTCAAAGGACCTCAGGTCCTGATGCACTGCTAACCTAACCGTCGACCTCGTCACGCCAATTTCCTTCGCCAGGTCAGTCATGCCATGTAATAATTCGGCGGGTGATTTGCCGACACAATGAAATTTGAGCACAGCAGTGCTGCGATCGGATTCTCGGCTCATTTTGTGGACTAACATGGGTTGTTGATTATGTGAAGTTATCTTGTGTTGCGTAATGTGGGAATGCGCATGCGTATAAGACGCCTTTCGGCTTTCACAATACAACCTAAAAAATCCTGGATTTACCTTGATAACCCCGTGTATACAATGCTATTAATCTAAATCCTCAAACAAAGTGAAGACAATAGAATTTATAGAAAATATATGGAAAATAATAAATCCCCAAAATTAAGAAAGATCCCAGGTATCTCAAATCTCAATGAAACTCTGCTGAAAAGCTAAGGTTTTGTTAGGAGAAGTAAAGAACTCGTGTTACAATAGCGTCATGGCGCTAGAAACCGTCGTTTCTATCATATAGATTTCGCAGCAAAACTAGAAGAAGATGATGTTCTAGTTGCAACGACCATCTACAATATTTGTTTAAAAAAGCGAGAAGCCGATAATTAATCAATACCTGTTAAGAGACACCTATATTCAAATCATATTTCGATATCAAAAATTTGTTTAGTAAATAAATTTGTTATAAATTACCAGTCTTTTGCAAGACTTTTCTGAATAAATCCCGACTGATTTCTGTTAAATATTACAACTATATTGGTTAACACCTATCACCCATGCGACTAAACAAAAAAAAAAAAAACGCGCAACTAACCTAGAGTTAAGGATACGAACACTCTTAGATAATTTTAATGACTTTCTTCGTCAAACAAACGCGTTTTCTGCTAGAGGCCGCAAATATTTAACCACTAGCTATTCACCGCGCCTCAAACACAAAAAAAAACTTTGTAACTGTGGCTCTGCAAATACAATAAACTTGTGTAAAAGGGCTTAGTTCAGATTAAGTAAAACTGTTAAGAACTTGACATCGATAGCAAGTCCCAAGCGACCATACAATAACTATTACTACAATTTAGCAGTTTTTAAATATTCAAAACCTGGATGTTAAAATTAATCATTTGAAACAATCGAAAAGTAGTAAGTTAAGAAAAGACAACTCTCATATAAGTTTCAATATGCATGAGAAGCGAGAAACTAAAGCATCTAATGTCTCATATTAAAAAAAGCCTGGAACATAGCATAATTATGAATGAAAAATAACGGTGGATACCATTTATAAGTCAATTAATACAAATAAGTTAAAAACCTAAAACCAATAAATACATTTCGACGTCGTTTCCAAAAAGGAGAGCCATATAGAGATTAAATTCAAGTTCATATTAAGAACAGAACACGTGAGAGCCAATGACATTAAAGGGGAAACATCATGTCTGCGCCGAACATAACCCGTATAACTACAAGCCGTTATAAAATGGAACATCGGCAAAGGTGCGTTATGATCACCATCAACGCCGAGAATGACATTACATGATAACTGATTAATTAGCAGGTGCCCTGCTCGAATTGCGATCGGTGTAAAAACGAGATGTCGAACCCAATGACGGATGGACGTATCCATCACCGGAACTGATTGTAGAAATGACGCAACACGGGCGACATCTCGGTGGATATTACCGTTGGGGATAAGTATAAAAGACGCATTGTACATGTAATAGTTACATTAACTATCGCAAAAATGTTATGCGGAATGTACGGCGAGAACTGCAATCTGGCGTGTTAAGTGCGGTTAGTGCGATACCAACGGTAACCTAATGAGTTTCTAACTCATTAGAACATGATGGCAGTAGAAGCACGCCCCATTGCTCCCCATAATCAAATCCCGGCGTTTAAATTGCTCCAATGGGCCGCTTTAATCGAGACTTCCCAAACGCATTCGAAAGTGGCGCACGCGACCGCAATTGCGGGCAGCCGCAGCACAGCACCAGAGCCAACAAGTGCACTTATGGAAGCGATGCCAAATACGTCTCGAACATTCTTGTTCGACTTCGCATGAGTAATAAATGATGAGCGAGATTTCCGGAAAACGGCTGGCATGGGGATATCAGCAACTGGTTGTTGGCAGGCGGCCAAGATAGCAACAATGGCACCACCAGGAGTTTCTACTTGTTGATCGGGCGCCTGTTGCGCGTTTTCTCTCATAGTCGCTTTTCCTCAAACCCTAACTTGTTGCTGCAAGCTGAAAATTTAGTGCCTTCAGAACTACTGCTTTATATTTTTGTAAATATTAAGAAATATTTTTTAAATGTTATTTAATAGCAGCTTATAACTAAATAGTAATATTAATTTTCAAAGGTTTAAAAGCACCATAATACACAGATCAACACTATTTTTACATACATCTAAGTTGAGCGAAGATTAGTGCAGCCAATTACGCTCTCTTCAAAATAACATTTCTCTATTTTGGAAGACTACTTTTATGACCATAGAATATTTTGTAATTTAATAAGATAAAAGAAGCAATTTCTAAAAATGTGGGGAAATAAAAAATTCATTTACATTTTTTGAAAACGAATTATATTGTAATGTTAAAGTTGTGAAAATTTCGGGGTTCCATTCTTTGTAGAATATAGCCACTTCTTCCCATAGTAATAATTACTGTCCGTTTCGTAGGGTGCATGAGTCTTTTTCCTTTTATTATATTTTTCCTTAGATTTGCTGGTAAATTTTTGCTTCTAATATTTTTCTCTAATCCGTTCTATTTTTTGTTTTTTTTTTCAATCTTTGACGTTCATTTCCCTTCAATCTTCCGTTACTTCATCATATAATCTAATCTTTGGCCTACCTCTTGGTCTACTTGTTTCAGGTTTCCATAATATTAGTTCTTTTAACATGCTTAGGTATTTTTTTCTCATTAAGTGTCCCGGTTATTAAATTCGTTACTTTCTCAATATCTCACCTTCAATGACCTCTAGAAGTGCATGATTCATAAATTACCTGCGCCCCCTATTTACCATACCTTAATAATTTACTTTCGAAAACTCTTACTTGTTCTTTTTTTGTTATTTAGAGCACATTATTTCGGTATCATATAAAACCGTAGGTCTAATAAGTATCTTGTAAATTCGTATTTTAGTTTATACATTAATTTTTTGGTTTTCATCGTTTCTCTCTTTTCATAAAACGTTTGTAACCTTTTTGGATTCTATCTTGTATTTCTTTACTTCGATGATTATTGTATGTTATTTGTACTCCTATTCTTTATATGGTAGTCAGCAAACATTTCCTAATCAAACAATCACTCAACCCGTTCTAAACGCCAGCCCATAATTCCTTAACAATTATCCATCGACCTAAGTTCTTTCCAAGGTATCATTAGATCAACCAACTACTATCACTTAAAATAGATGTGAACCTATAGAAAATATAAATAATAAAAATTCAAACCAAAATGGTAAAAAGTATTGCAAATGATGCGAAAAATGAACAATACTATACCAAAACATTAGAAAACAGCACAGTTAAACTTAACACATTCACCTCAAACATATACAAAAAAATCATTAAATACTTACGATCCTACAGCGTGGTCATACACTATTCAATACTTACCTACATTAAGGACAAGTTAGAAAAACATCAAATATGGAATATTATGAACTTACAACATAAGATAACAAAAGATCCTTTACTTCTCTTTTATATCCATTTAGAGCACAATTAAAACAATAACAGAACATTTGAAACATAATTTCTCTGCAACAGCAGAATAAAAGTGGAACTACTTCATAAAAATTGTGCTAAACTTACCGTCAACGTTAATTAGTAAAATATCATCATAATGGCCAGCATAACTATGTACCGGTATTTGGAACGCCATTGAGATTGTAAACGGTAAAGAAGAGTTAATAACTTTTCAAAATGTAAACAAAATTGATAGTGTTAATCTCGGAAACACATTTTACAGACAGAATTATTTTAACGTATTAAAATTAATAAAATAACAAATAATAATATATAATAAATAAGCTAGTCGTCGCATCCTATCAAAATATATATTAAAAATGAATGTTTTCTTTTTGTATCCGCAACTAACAATCCAAAGCTCCGTCGATTAGAACTGATATTTCCTTTTAATTGTTGAAATACTCGTGGTTCATTAAAGTAGACCTCTCCATAAAAATATGGCGACAAAGAACTAATTTTTAAAGATCTTTGAGTAAATTTTCAGAAATAAGACCCGCTTTAAATAATTATGGCTCTGGTTATTCGTATCACTTTCCTTGTGAAACAGCAGGACGGAAGACATAGTACTCTAGCAAGTCTGAATTAGAAACGTTTGTCTTGGAGAACAAATATAGATCACTTGAAGATGCAATTAAGTGTCTCATCTTGCTCGAAGTAACCCCGTTCTAACTTATTATCGTCCAACATGTTGAAGTCCAAATATAATCTTCCGCTTTTCCTCTATACTCCTTTTGCGGAGAATATACATAATACAACAAACAATTTAGACCTAAAAACACAAGAAAAAGTTTAAGTAAGAGAAATAGCACTGTTCTAATAAAGGACATAAATATGAGGTATCAGATTAACAGGTATCTCTACATTTACGATGTACTTTGGTAAACCACCAAACATCCCCTCAGCACTATGTCGTACATAAGTACAACAAAAAACGACAAACATTAAAGAAGAGGATAAATCATTATTGGAAACGTAAAAAATAAAAGACTGAAGTTAGAACAAGGAGAAACAGAAAAATTTAAAAATTTAAAGCTGTCCTTGGTAATTCCATTGAAATTCAGGCTCAGACTAAAATAGTTAAAAATATTAATTGCAATGTTCAATCACCTTTTTCTGTAAAAAAAAAATGATACTAGCAACTGAATAGCAATGCTATTCTAAAATTATAAACTTCTTGACAAGTCAATTTTCTTTATTGAGCTCTATACATTTTCAACTCATAACTTCGATTTGCATCGATTTAACAATGTACGACCTTGAGTTAGTGTTGGAGAAATAAATCATGATGATACAAACTTTTCATATTAATCATTACTTAAACGTATTTATTTACTGTTCTCTCAACATCAGTTAAGCCCTAATCTAAGTACAATATTTACCTTCCATGCTGGTACTACCCCGTACCATTATTCTGATCATCGATATAGAATTGGGCCTAATCTTGTAATTTGTTGAAAGTAACTTTAGTACATAAAGATTTCTGGGATATTCTCAAGCCAGACATCAGCGCCGAAGTCCAGTCGTTTCTATTACTGCCTAGATTGCTCTACCCCCAACGGTTTCCCATGAATATGTGCATCTGGTCCAAGCTCATTCCACAATTGACATTGGCCTGTAAAACCTACACTACTCGGGCCCAAAGATGCAGGTAACCATAGGTTACCTAAGACACAAACATAGCCACGACATGCCCCATAAACATCGCCAATTCTATAGTAACGCGATGCCTCCATAACCAAGCGGAATGTTAAGGTTGATGTTGGCATCCTTGGTACTTCAACTACCTGGAGTCTAAGCCCATAACCTTTGTTCTCTAGGAACCCTTGATATTCTAAGTTAGTAGCTTCTTAGTCGCCATCAGAATGGCGGACACTTAATAGTAATCCAGATGTTCAGTGTTTCCTGAACATGCCAAGGATGACCTGGATATCTTCACTGCAGGTCATGACACCTACGACGATTTCGAAGACTTTATTGGCGTTCTAAGTGGCTATCGCGATATTTTCCATAGCTTCAAGAAACGCGGAAGAGTCCACATTTTGAAACCATCCGGCGATGGTAGCCCAGACCCGGTGTTTGGGTTGTTGTGAAGAATGCTTCTGCTGACGAGAAAGAGCGAGAGTTCCGGGCGTCGGGGCATCCCCCCTCGTCATTGCCTGTAACTGCGTCCTGATAAAGTCATCGCCTGGCGAAGTAACGGCTTCGGGAATGAAGGGCATCCCCAGAAGCTGGCTGGGTGCGTCTTGGCAATTCGCGCAGATGGCAGATTCTGTCTGGGGCTTTTTATAGTCCCCTGAGTGATAATCATTCTCGCATTTCGGAGGTGCGCGACAGCAGTTTTGCGTGTGCCCGAAGCGCTGGCAGCGATAACATTGGCTCACTACTTTCATCTTCCTCAGCTATTAAAATGTTACCGTTGAATATTAACCAATGTAGCCCAGTACCCGAGTAAAAGCCATTTCCTCAACTAATCTCCGCCTCATCCAAGAATGTAGGGAGCTGCGCCGAAGACATAAAATAGGAACGCTTCAAGAGCTTCTCCTTTGGAGGAAACAACGAAAAAGAACTGATTCGTAGTAAAAGGTTGCACAAACGCATCGCAAAAAAACGTTGCTGACAATATCCTTCCACAAAAAGCATTGACATAATTGGGCAACAGTGATTCGTTCCCGACTGGATAACTTTTAGCGGTCCGTCATTTTTTCTGGCGAAAACCACTATTACCATTTTAGTATGTCGGGACAATAATAACAATGTATTCATCAAAATGTAAAATATAAACAAATTAGCATAATAGTGCAAAATTCTATTTGTTGTAGTGGCAGATTACATTTTGTTTTGTGTAATGGCACCATAAATTGCTACAAGTACAAGATAAGCGGCCTGACCATATTCCAATAATAATAGAAACTAAATAGCAGTAGTGTCAGATAACACCGTCTTTGATTGAACGTTAGTAAAAATTTCAGCAGTCGATCCATTTTCCTCGCGTAGCAACAGTCACTTGAGTTGGTAGTACCGGGTAGTATATAATGTTGAACATCGAGTGCCAAACCCTGATCCAATTTCATACTAAACGAAATCTTAGTCTCAGTAATACATTTAAATGGTGTGTACGATGAATTTTCGCCTTCATATTTCACTAGAGAATAATATAATTTGGGCCAAGACTAACCAAGATAAACCACGTGCAGATCGGCCAGTTAAAGTGCTTTCGGATGAAAACGTCGTCTTCGTCAAGTGTAAGGTAGTCTGAGTAGCCGCTACTTTGGCGTAGTGAGCACGAGCATTACTCCTCTGTCCGTGAACCAGCACGGGTGAGTTCTAGTCTCGCTGAAAACCCATGTATGTAGGTGATGGCGTAGTATTAAGTTAATTAAGTGCATGTTGGCAGGCACAATAAACTCTCGAGCCTGAAGTGCTGGTAAACAAGCCCCAACCAAAAAAGGTGCTGCAAGATAGATGTTTAAGGTAAAAAAACCATCGGTAAGATTGGAGCTTTTCGATACAATCATGAAACGCATACCAGATGGGCACCACGACTTACCGGCGATTCAAAAATAGCAACATGTGACCTATTGTAAACCATTTTTAAACCTCTGTCAAAACAACAAAGAAGTTCTTCGATCCATTGTACAAGTGATGAAACCATGATCCTGTACTATGATCCTGTACTATGATCTACCAAAACAAGAATTTAGTTAATTGATTTTAAGGAAAGGAAATAGTGGTTTAGTGGATAGGTCGCTAGACTACGAAACCAAGAGTTGCGAGTTCGAATCCCACTTTCGCCAATTCAATCGCTGACATTTTTACGGCCCAGTTCGACCCAGGCTGCAATAAATGAGTACCTGGAGCTCAAACTTTGGGGTAATAATAGGCGTTCAGTACGTACTACTCTTATGTACCGTAGGCTCTAGATTGTCGCAGACCTATCCTGTTACGACCCCAAAAGGCCTTCAATACCTATTACGGGGATTATTATTTTAAGGAAAGGAATTGGGCCAGATTACTGCATAAATCTCGCGACGTTATCACGTCATAAGGCCGCAATTATCCGTGGCAGTGCAATTGATCGTGACTTTAAGAAGTTTACCCACCCACCCTGCACCTCAGACCTAGCCCCCAGTAATACTATCTATTTTCAAAATTGAACTGTCTTTTACAGTAGAAAATTTAACACGGATTTAAGAGTTTCAAGAAGCTGTTTTAGAGCATTTTGAAGATAAAGCTTAAGAGGGTATTAAAATGCTAATTTCAAGATGTAATAAATATATTGAAATACATGGAAAGTATACTGAAAATAACCCTAGTATTTTATGGCAATCACCTCATGCATTAAAATTTTGACAGACTTAAGCAAAATGCGTTCATAGATGATAGTGCCCGCTGTCATCGAGTATGCAGGCGATACATGCACAAAAATATGAGTATACGGACGAATATGTATATAAAATATACATCAACCTGAATCTTATGTTCCACTAACTGATTACACGTGTTAAGAAGAACAACAAACTAGTGCTATGGCTAAAAGAGTTTCCAGACATAAACGCGATTAAAAACTTGTGGCACGTCATTCAACATAATATGAACAAAAGACAACAAAAGTGTAGCAAAAAAGTCAAAATAACGGCAGTGATAACAAAATAAAAGCACAAAAACCACAGAAAAGATCTAAACGATACCGTGCCCCAAAAATAAAAAGAATTTTTGACAGTCGAGGGAATTGAACCAAGTACTAATTGTAGGATTTAGTTGAATATTTAAATGTGTTGTTAATAAAATGTATTGTTTACATTTGCTATATATCTATTTTAATCAACAAAGAAAATTTGTCAAGCTAAAAATACTTAAATGTCTGACGCAAAACAAAATGATCTATTTGCTAAATCAATAATAAAAATGTAGTAAAATATTTTTAACTTCTCACTTCGGTCTTTTTTTTTAGACTTTAATTGCATTAATTTTTCCAACACATACCCTACCATTTACTTTAAAAGGAACACCATCGAAATGTCCGTCACCGATTTCAATGAAACTTCGATATGTTGTAGAAGGCAAAAAAATAAGAGACGAGTATTTTTTAACTACACATAAGCACTTTAAAGTGGTAAAAACCACCCCAAAAAGTCTCCCCTAAAAATTGTTTTTTCATAATACCTCAGGTTCTATTTGAGAAATCTTTATAAAACAAAATGGAAATTAATTGTTATTGAAAAAAGAATAGGGCCGTGGTAGTTTGACCACCGAAAAATTCATCCTTATTTTTTATAAGAGCAAAACTTTTTTTATAAAATTTTATTCCAAAAATTGCCAAATCGTTTATTTTTTATTATAAATGGAAAAATGTACACAATGAGGAAACTGATTTTAACGCATTTCAGATTAAAAGAAAAAGAAAAAAATTAAGACAAATACTAAATTTGATTCATAAAATGATTACTCATAATTATATTGCCACATGTAAAAATTTCTTGATGCTACACATAATTGTAAAAGAAAATTAATTATTATAAAATATTTTGCAATATATGTTAATGCCTTGTAAATTTAAACAGAACAATAATAATCTTCAAAGAAGTGTTTGAAACATAACGAGTATTTGCACCAAAAACATCAAATTATAGCAATATTTTATTACAACCACTTATTTCACAATGTGTCCACATTAATCACTGAAGCCGAAATGTACAGGATTTCCAAAATCTCCTGGTCTATCGACAAGATAGCCACTTCTGTACCATGAATATTTTTTAAGATTATGATGACGTGAAGATACGAATTGGTTAAGAATTAGTGACTGTAATTTAATTATGTTATTTCTTATACGTAAATGCAAGGTCTTCATTCATTAGCATCATATTGCCTGAAAAATATTTAACAAAGTCTTTCCATATACGAAACATCTAATGATTGGATATTTCCTGTAGTTATTATGTTTAGATGTACTGTCTTGTCAGGGGGTGTAATTTCTTAAATATCTGTGAGATAGTGACCACTCCATGAATCAATCAACAACGTACTAGTAGATCTAATATTTGAAAGATAAATTTCTTTTAGCCATGTTTTAAAGTGATCTATATTTTTTATTTTAAGTAAATTTACCTTCAGTTGAAATTGTTGATTTCTGTGTGGCTGTGGCCAGTTGGGGAGATAAATTGTACAAGACATTGTACTTGATTCTCTCCTTCAACAGCTAGTGTCCAACCAGAGTGCATCTCTAATTTGAAACCACTATAATCAGAATTAAATATATTCTCAGCAACTACTTAATTATCAATTGTTTCACTTCTGACAAATACAAATTTTATCTCTTTTCTAAGCAAATCTTCTCTACTTTCTATAGTTACCTTTGTAATAAATTTTTAATTTTTCTGGAAACAATTCTGTGGACATACTTGAATTTAAAAAGTCAATAATTGGAAGCTTTAAATCTTATATCCTCGTTTCCAATTAGTTTTATGTGCATGCAAGGCCCACCTTCTTAAATCCTTGTCATGTACTATTAAATCAGAATCAATAGCAGTTTTGAAATTTTCTAAAGTATTGTCACAAATTCTTTTTCTCTCCTTATGTACTACCTTAATTAATTTTGTAAATTTGTGTTGAACTGTTAAAAAAGATAAATTTTTTGCCTTCTACAACATATCTAAATTTCATTGAAATCGGTGACAAGACACTTTCATGGTGTTCCTTGTTAGTAAAAGTAAAGTTTCATAAATGTGAATGACCACATCAAGTACAATTTAAAACATAGAAAAACTCACCAACTAACGCCAAAATAACGGTAAGCAACGGGGCCGCAGGAAAAGTTACGGTAACGTTGAACTCCAGCATCTGCAGTAGGTCAACTGAAAAATGTCAAAAACTAAGCATCATACACAATCCTATTATCAAAGCAAACATTCTAACTATGAATAAGGAAATTGGATTAGGGACGACAGTAAGTTTGCGCCGTATGCCGTATGCACGATAGCTTATTATCCTTAAACGGTTGCTAAAGAACAGAAACATGACATTGCCAAAAGCCGTCGGCCGGATCTTATGTAAAATGCCACCGCAAATCCGGTCAACATAAGCAGTTGTTTGCCGGACTGCGGGCTCCGGGCCCCGGGCTACGACCCAAGAGAGTTCCAGTCACAGACACCGACGCGGCGGTTTCGGGGACAAAAATCATAATCCGCAAAATGGAGTTCTCAAAACTAAAGCGGACCCTTCTCCGCCACGGCCTGTGCGGCACTTTCTGACTGTTGTCGCATTGCAATCACTTTTAATGAAATGTCGCCGTCTTAGCGGCCATATTGATTAGCCAGCTCACAGCGTCTCCTTCGTGATCGAGGGAGAGGCCGCGATCCAACTCGCTCCCTTCATCAATCTTGCTCTAATAATTTATGCATACCCAGCACGGACGCTTGTAAACTTTTATCATTACCGAAGTACACTCAAAACACGAACTCTTTTCTAATTACGAAAAAATTCATTTTGGATGGTGATTAGTTTCGTCTAAAATTTGACGGACGTCTCCAGCCAACTTACAGTAAGATTCTTTCGCACTTTTCTTGGTAATGAATACTAAAATATAAAATCACCTCAGATTGTACTAAATCTTCAGTTGTGTTAGTTAATATGGACTACAGTGAAATCAACTAACAGATATATGTTTTTAAGCTTTTAAATGTTGTCATTCGAATAATGCAACAAATAATAACTACATTTTGTCCAAAAAACACGTTAATAATCAAGCAGAGTGCAATATTACCTATATAACAAAAGAATATTTAAAAAGTCAATTACCGCATCAATTGCTAATATGGACAATCTAAAATGGCGCTCATTTGGTTTTTAATGTTAGAAATAAGATAAGAATAACTTTCACTTTTAGTATGCGAAATCTTTTTTTTTCTTATCATTTGCCATCTGCTCAGAACAGCAATAAGTTGTTCAGCATTTAATTGTCCACTTCTGAACATATCCTTCCTCTTTTCTTTTCCACTTCGTTCTATTTTGTGCTACCTACAGCCAAGTTCTTCGCAACTTGCTTCTTAATATTGTCTACCCATCTCCTTATGGTCTTCCCACATTACATTTGTGCAATCTTTGTCTCCGTTTAAGAATGTGTTTCTTCCTGTCTATATGTCCTGCCTATCTCCATTTTGTCCTTGCAGTTCTTTCTATGATTCTATATTTTCTGAGATGTCGTTGCTCACTGTGAGTATTGTATTTTCTGAAGACATAACCTTTATTTTTCCTATGTTCATTGAAAGGCCTATTTCTTCAATTACCGTTCTAAATTTACTTAACATATCTTGTAATTCTTCGAGTTTACACTGATCAGGATGATATCGTTTACGAAACAAAGATAATATAGGTATCAGCCATTGATTTTTACGCCATTTCAATCTCAATTCAATTTTTTAAAAGCATATTCGAGGACAAAGAAACAATTTTGGGGCGATTGTATCGCCCTGTCGTGCTCCAAGCTTAATGCTAACTTTATTTGTTATAAAGTTTTCGATAAATTTAACATTGAACGTGTTTCTACAACTGGACTCTATTTTTCCGTCGTCCATAGCCGTTAAAATTGTCCAAAGTTCTACCAAAGTAAACGCTTTATTATAATCTATAAGCACCAGATGAATTGGAATGTTGTATTGATTATACTTCTCTATTAAGGTACGCATACTAACTACCTTAGAAAAGGGGGGGCTGATATTCATCGAGTTTATTCATTAATCTTTTAGTAATAATTTTCGCAAATAGTTTGTATGGACAAGGAAAATACTTATGGATCATAATTGTTCAATTTTTTAACTTATCCCCTTTCTTATACGGCAAAATAACTTTTCTGCTTTTAGATATTTTATTTTCTCTAAAGCATTTATTAAATAACACTTTCATTGCTGCAATGATGACAGTACTTGCCCCTTTTTAATATTTCCTAGTGTCTCTATTTTATATGTTGTTATATCCAGAATCCCCTCTAAACCAAAGTTTCTTACATTTTAGAAATATACGTTTAGTGGTTGAAGATTGATAAACTTCGATCACTTTTCTTATTCCTTGTGTACTGTGATTTTTTACATTTTCTCTTATTCTTTTCTTGATAATTTTATTCAATTCTGTGTACTCGGGGGAGTGTGTTCCTTCTCTTTTCTATTAATTTTTGATGTAGTTGATCTAGTTTTTGATTCGACCGTTGGCACTCCTCTATTTATATAATCTCTGAGCCAGCTTTCTGAAAAAATATTCATGCAATAGAAATTTCAAGTCACATAGTGAGTTGTATTTTCTATTATCTACGTTTAAATGAAACAACTTAATACAAAATACGCTTGCTCTACTTCCCATTTTTCTGATACGCTGGTAGGAACATATACGTGAATCACTTGAAGTTTGTATCTTTTATTTATCTGCAGGGAGATATAAATTACCTTTTGTAATATCGATTTCCTTTTATAATCATTTGTTCTTTGTTTTTATGAGTTAAGATGCCTACATCGCTCAGGTGTATTATTTTCATATAGTACATGCTCAGATTTTTAACGTTGTATATTTTTCTTCTATTTGGTGTTCTATCTATTTCATCATTCTCATATTGGATGTGGCTATATATAGTTTAAGATTTTATTGTTTCTAATTTTAAATAGTATACTCGATTTTTACCTGTCCCAGACAGACCTCTTTCGAGGTGTAGAATTTAATATTTGATGTTCTACCAAACTGAATTACATTCCTGCTTATTTTAAAATTCGCCATGTTTCGATGATTTAATAGACGTAATATGTCACATTGGCTAGACGGGTTGGAAGATGGTTTTAAAGTATGGGGGAGAGGATAGAATAGGAACTGAGAGTAGAATCGAGGCTCGCATGGACATAATCACGAGATCAGGGAAGAGTGCCTAACCGTTATCAATCCAGTGATTATAATTCGTCTAAGTTACAGTTAAGTAATTAGTTTAATATTAATACTATGGGTCATCTACTTTTCAGCCTTATTAGCACCACTAAAAGAGCCTTTATTGTAATAATTTCTTTATTTGGATGGCCGTAAAAATTGTTTAGGTAATTGTTGCAAATTTCTTCATAAACAAAGAGGCATCCAACACTATTCTTAATATTTCTGATTTTAATATTAGATTTTAAACTCCATATGTCTAGAAAGGCTTTATGATACATTTGTAGAGAAGTATTTTATTTTTTGTGTCAGTTTAGAACTCCGATCTATTAACCAAATCAACTGCTGTAAACTGGAGGTTAATTTGAGTTTTTGTTTACTATATGGGCTCTACATCTAAGATATCAATCAAGTGTTAATCGTAAATATTTTGTCTGACTTTACCAGTGATTGTTACTTCTGAGTATTCTACTTGTCGGGTTTTACATGTCATTTGTATTGTTTTGGATTGATTTACTGTTATTTGCCACTTGTTAAGTCAAACTTATACCACATTTAAATAGAGTTATAGTTATTTGTGGCCACATGTTAATTTACATTCAAAGAGATTAATACGGAATCGTCCGAAAAGGTAGCAACTTTTGTATAAACTGTGATTGATACATCAACAACAAAATTCGGTAAAAGAAAAATCTCAGTGCAATATCTTCAAAAACATCTGATTGGCTACGATATGTAAATGTATCGAGGTTAAATTTAATTTGAAAGTAGTGTTCGGTCAAGTTTTGACCTTTTGGCATCTTCCTTCTTACACAGAGCCCAGGTCTCGATATTAAAGCCTAAGACACATGTGGTACATTGTCAAAGTTTTCCACAATGATCAGTAATCACATGATACCATATCCATCCACAAAAAACATCTTTTACATCGTAGTTTTTCTCAATAAATATAAATAATCTTTGTCTTTTCCTAAAGTATTTCTTCCAACATGTCGTTATCTCGTCCTCATTTACTAACATCTTTTCATTTTTATCTTCTATGTTCCAATTAATTATAGAAACAATTATCGGTAACGGAAGAAAGAAGATTAAAAGACAGGAAGAAAACATTGAGGATCATATTCCTAAAGTTAAACTTCTACGTTAGGAGAATATTAGAAAATTGTAAGGAAATAATCTAGAAATACATACAATTAGAAAAGAATATAGCCAAATAAAATATACAAAGATATGAAAGCTATACAAAAAGCAACGAAAGAAGCGCTGGATATGTAAGAAAAAATAAGCTACTATAATAAAAGGTTTATGCTGAATTAGAAGAGAATATAAAACTGAAGGTATAGTGCATGACTAAGAAATAAGACATCAAGTATAAGACAATAATAGGTGGAAAATACAAGACAGATAAAAGAACAAGTAAAACAACTAAAACAAAAAAAAACAATTAAACGTGTGCAGAAACATTGAAACCACAATAAGATTCAATAAATCTAAAAAAGAATAGAGTACTTCGAAGGTTATGACAAGAGACAAACGATAAAATTAACATCAGTTTGACAAAGCTAAATCAATAAATAAAAATAAATATAACATTACAAAACACTTACAAGAACGAATACCACAGCATATGACAAAGCTCAAAGAAACAACTAAAAAAAGTAACCAAAAATTAAGTAACAATAAGCCGGTATAAATAGGCCAGATTTAGTAAATTATGGTGGAATTCACCTGATAGAAATAACGAAAATATGAAAGGGGAAAATACACCAACAGAATACAACAAATCCTACATCGAATTAAGAAATGACATATGTCGGAACTACTGGTTCTAGACAGGCTATCTACAATAGTAATAAAAAATGTATAGCCGATTTTAGCGAAGAACAGTTTGGTTATAAATCGGGTAGATGGTAATTCAACAATATCCAAAGTATCAGGCAAACTATAGGGAAAAAAGCAAAGAATATTGACAAATATATTACTTTTGTGAATTTAGAAAAGACCTATGACAGTGTACCACTATGTAAACAAGGGAACGAACGAAATGAGAAGAATTGGTGTCAAAGAAGAATGGGTTTAAGTAACAAAATATATGTAGCAGAGAATAAGAGCCCAAATAGAAATAGAAAATAAGGTAACAAAATCAATAAAAATAACAATGCATTAAAACTGGGATGTATTGGAACGGTAGCACACAACAACTTACGTAGAATAACTATGGCGCATGACAAACAGAAAAATGTAGTTGTAGACTTTAAAAGAGAAAAGTTACATTATACACGAGTAAACCTGCAGGAATTACAAATAGATTAGAAAATACCACATGACTATATAATGGAGAAAGAGAGATGGGCCAAAACAATCATGATTTGGTCACTTAGAGGAAGAAGAAGTAAACGACCAGCCCCTAAATAGAGAACAATAGTGCAGAATATAATGATAAAAAAAGGACTAACAAAGAAAGATTTGAAAGCCAGAGTAATGGCGATTGATAACGGCAAACCTATAACGGGAAAATAAAAGAAAGAAGACGAAACAAGAACAGATTTTAGTTGTGTAGTCATATTACAGAAGAAAGAGTCCAAGAACTGCTCTAAAAATTCAAGGTTAATTTATGATTCACCTATTGTACTTTACTTACATTTTATATATTTTGTTTTATATACTTTTTTCGATTTGCTTGGTACCATTTGGTTCAGTGTAATGTCTAATCCACCCAAACTTCCGTTTCAATCCATGCATCCGCATACTGTTCTCGGGTTTTTACATCTTTTAGTGCCTAGTTTTTCTGTACTTATCTAAACCTTGTCAAGGTAATAGCGGTCATATTCACTTACGCACAACTTTAAAACACGCTAAATATTCACAATAAATTCTGTAGCTTATTTAAGTTCAGAATTATCCTACGCGTCTATTAGGATTACAAAAAGATAATACCAATAATATGTAATTAATGATCTCCCCTGCTGACATTTATGATAATATGGTATTATTTATTTCTTACTAACAAATCTACACGTTCGCGTTTATGAAATAATCAAAGCCTATATATTTCAATTTATAACCATCACCCATTTCTAATGTTATGTAAAGTTATTGACTCAATTAAAAATAATTCCCCCTTCAATCCCTTTAACATTCCCCTCACGCAACAACCTTTAAATGGAAAATCATGTAACAGTCAAGTCACGTTTCAAATTACTAAAGTAATCATAACTACAAAAATGTATACCTGGGTCGTGGGCGACAACAATGATTAAAGGTCGAAATTATTTTTTTCATTATATACCGATGGCAACCTCTTTTAGAAGGGAAGTCTCAACAAGATCTACACTTACCATCTCGACCTTAGCACACAAATGCTAAAAATGATCTATTTCTGTAAAAGCTAATTTAATCAATTTTTCATGAACGGCCAATGACTTTTTTAATACCTTCGAATAACAATTGCAGGAACGTACATCTATCACGTTTTATGTGCTCTTAGTCTTGCATCCTTCCTGGAAAACTCGACAGAAACGGCTGTTTTCCCTAAATTCTCAAGTGAATGGTCAAATTATAACGTATTCTACTTCGATTATATTTACCATATTGCTCTCGGCATTCTTTTGACGCTAGTAATAATTTGGCCAAACTTCAAACACCTACTTACTTATCGATCAATTTTTATCTTCTTAGTTCATTTCTCTTTTATAACTGCAAAATATTTATTTCTGTAACATTTATCATGTTAAATATTTTGATAAATGATCGTTTCTATTACTGATGGGTTTTAGACCAAAACCATTGCAATAACACTTTAACAATTTGGGAAATGTTAAATATAAGATAATCAATAACAAGTATCGAAAAGTGTTTACCTATTAAAAAATAATAAGAGAAGGTAGATCAGCGCCACATATCATATATAATAGTTAACTAATTGTAGTTTTGTAGCAAACCATTGATCACGTGGCTAGCTAATTGTAAAGATAGAATCCTGAACCTTCAAAAAGAGGCTGTTTATTGTACAGAAATTTTACAAATTTGGAAGAAGTTGTGTCATGGTCAGACGGGTCTTTAAGGAATCTCCCTTTGGCAAAGATAAAAGTTTTGAAAGGACGTTAGGCAGATGAGAAAGAGTAAATGAAATTTCGGAGTAAAAACGTACAACAGTCTGCGAAAAAAATGTTCGTTACTTTTAGGCTAATTCGGAGATTTGTGACAACTGGCCATCTACCGCTGTGACGTCACAAAGTATAGAAAAGGTTGGAGATCTTTTCGAAGATCAGCCAGGTTTGTCGATTCGGCGAGTAGCTCAACAAACGGGGATCAGCTTTGGGAGCGTCCAAACATTTGAGAATGTTTCCGTACAAGATTCAAGTCCATCGGCCGTTGAAGTCGCACGTTATAGATAAAAGATTTCAATTGAGCCAAGTGATGATTGAAAAAGTGGAAGACGGTTCGATCGATGTTTCGAAAATTTGATCTAGGATGAGGCTTGCAAGGTTTTGTTAACAAGTAAAATATGCGCGATACGAAAGCCTCATCTTGCAATTTATAAAGCCTCTCCATTCAGCAAAAGAAGGCTCCTTCTGATATGAAATTTTGGAGAAAAAGATTCTTGGACCATTATTTCTTTAGTGGCAATGTGATCTCTCAAAATTACCGCGAGATACTCAAAGAGAAGTTTCTGCAGAAAACAAAGAGTGCCAAAATTCTCAACGGTTACTGGTTTATGCAGAACGGTGCAAGGCCTAATTGCCTACGCAGGTTTTCTCCACACTTCTGGATAATTTTGGAACACGTGTCATAGACCTCGATTTCGATAATTTTGCTGGCGATGGAATTAATTGGCCACCATATTCCCCATCCATGTGACTTTTTTTATTGGAATACCTGAAGGACCGAGTCTACAAAAGGTTTCCCGGGACATTTAAAGATTTCAAAATAGTCATAAAAATAAAGCTTGAGCCATTGGAAGAGGCGCCTTTCAAGCAGTAAATGAGGCTTTTGAACGTAGGCTACGCCATCTTGTTGCTAGTCAAGGTCCACATTTTGAAAACTTGTTAAACTAAACTTCAGACTGTGCTGATTAAAACATTTTTTGAATTTTAAAAATCGATCATCTACATGAGAGATTATAAGCAAATACTTTCCGACACATATTACTGATCACTCTGTACACTGCAGTACTCGAGGTAATCTGAATTACATTTCTTAAATCATATTATTGTGTTCTAGTTCTTCAATCTTTAATTTTCACTCTTTGTTATTACTTCAACGATGGCTTATTTTCTTCACTTAAATGCTTTGCGACTATAACTGGAACTGAGAAAAGTGTGATTGAAAAACCATCCATTATATCAAGATCTTGCCTCAAATTAGTTCAATCAAGACCTTTTTTACGTGATGTGCATATTTTAGGCATTTCATGTTTCTAATTATAGCCAGTAGCAAAACTAGATATGGAATGAACTCTATTAGTACCAACATATCTTTGCCATTAATAAAAGCTTCTTATTAATTCTTTTATTTTCATTTTTTAATTTTTCAAATTTTAATTTAATTCTTCTATACAACAATTTCTTCTAGTGCGTCAAGATACTAACAATTACCATATTTTTAAATATTAAATTTTGAAGTCCATCCCTATTTTTTCACTAAAAATACAAACGCCGTGTAAATAAAGCTCAATTCACGAACATTGTTTTTACAAAATAATGAAAACAGTCATAAAATAACCGAAGAGTTGTACAAAAGGCTAACCAAAATTTCTTGCGATTACTCTGCAACCGTTTGATTGAGCGCAACGTTTCATTTAGAGGTTTGCAATTATCGTTATTAGTGCGACTTCCGATATTGTTGCCAATAGTCATGCCAATAATAAGGCGGCGGCGGAGTCATAGGGAACGGCCGGCGAAAATTCCCCGGCGAGTGGGTGGACGGCTGTATGGAAACTGCGGTATCTCCGGGGGAGGGAACGCGTGAGCCGGTATAAATCAAAGGACTCACCGATGAACACGAATATCTGGTGATGTGAGTAGCGCAGCAGCATGGACACGGACACAGTCTGAAAAAAACAAATCACAGATCAAAAACAAATCCAACTGGGAAGAATTCGCTTCGCCGACAAATTCCCGTTTGTTTATTAAACTTGGCGAGTTATTATGTAGCAGAAATAGATACAGGGCGCGAAGTGGAAAGACAACCGTGAGAAATACTTTGTGGATAATGTAAAAGAAAAATACAGAAACATAAAACAGCGCAAATTCAAATGTTACCTTCGTTGTTTACATTTATAATTTTGTTTAATATCACAGTACATGGCCACAAATAAAACACACTAATACACACAGTCTGTTCAATAATAAAGTGGCCGCTGTAATTGAGAAAAATAAAAATTAAATCTTTTTTTTCTTATATTGTATATTATGAGCTATTGTGCAATTATCTAATATCTGGTCCAATTACCTCCATTACTGATTATAGTCTCACACCTTTTTTCCACGCTTTGGAAGAGATTTTCATTTGCCAAAAATTACCAAACCTTCTTAATTTAAAATGTTTCACACCCTGTACACTGGCTTTCCTTTGAGCTTTATTTTCATATACGATAACACAGTGTCAATGGGATTAACATCTGGGGACATTGCTTGCCATTCCACTGTAGGGACGTTTACACACACTTTTTCAGGATATTTTAGTGTGTGCTGAAGAATCCCGTACTCCTTGCTTACTATGCTTTCGAAAGGAAGACCCTACCCAAAAATAAGACTTGTCCGTGACGATAACACTATTCCAATCTCAACCCAAATTTTCATTTGCCCACGATAGTCGTTTTTTCACGTTTTTTTTTAATAATAAAGGTTTCTCTTCTCCAAAACTGATCGAAAAAAAGCGTTTTTTTTCAGGCGCATTATTTCCTTTCCGGCAGAGGTCTACACTCTGCCTCCAAACATCGCTTTACCCACTTTTGATGAATGCCTCCGACTTCCGCATATATTCTTTCTACAGCCGCTTTCTTCAGTTTCGATCTTTTCGCATAATTTACTAACAAATTAATTGACATAAACATCAATCAATTTTTAAGTTAGAGAAAGATAGAGAGGAAGATAGGGGGAAAAGGCAAGGAGGGAAAAGTGGGAGATAATTCTAATGGATTATTGTGCTTTGATAACTAAAACTTGCCCCAAGTTCTATCAATATATTGAGCCACTCAAACACGTTTTCATTTTAAGAGCCACTAAATTATGATTGACGTTTGGTTATATGAACATAGTTTAGTAAATGTTTGGAGAGAATTACTTTTTAATAAAGCAAGAGACCTGCGCGGTTTTATATTTATTCCAATAACCCCCTTTGCTTTCTTAAATTCTATTCAGTTCAACTCTCCTGCTTTATTTTTTCTATTATATTCAATAGTTGATATTACACAACCTTTATATGCACTTTCTGTAATCAGCATAAGTTTCCATTATTGGTTGAAATATGCAATTAATAAGTATTTTTCTTACTCTAATATTTTTTGTTTCTTTTATAAGTTTAAAAAAAGTTTTTTACAAAAATTGTTTTCAACATGCCTAGCTCGTTTATTCTATACATATACATAAGCAACACTTGCTGAGTTAACTCGCATACTGATCATAATAGGTGTTATTTCAGGTATGACATGCCAAATTTTGTTTTTTTTTGTGTACTGTAATATTTCTATCTTTAGGTTTTTGTGATTCTAGACCTATAAAGTATACTATAAATTATACCACGAATACTGATTTTTAATGATTTTACTAACAATAGATTTGGGAATCTTTAGCGGCATTACAATGACAGAACACTATTCTAATAGCAACTTCTTCGCTCTAACCATTGCTGGTACTTAAATACCAACCATTCTGTTTAATTTTTTTTATTATTATAAAAAAAGATAAGTCTTCATGAACCTAGTTGTCTTTCAATTTTCCTCCTTAATTTCTGTTCTAAAGTTCTTTTATAAAACTTATACGTCATTTCGTAATAGTACTGACAGCTAAATCTGTCTGCTTGTTATATAATAGCAGTATGATACCCTCCGGTGCTTCGATTTTTTTTCTGCATGCCAAGCCTATCTGCGGCACTTTAGGAATAATCGTATATCTTTCTTCCATAGTTTTCATCATTTCTATCTCCTCCCACGGAGCTTCGCTGTTTTTCGTTTGTAATTCTATTTATAGCTACACACAGTTTCTTTACCGTTGGTTCTTTGTGTTATTTCTTCCCTTACATGCAATAGTTCATCTAAGTCTTCTTCTGTTTGTGCTGTAATATCATCCACTGTGAAGATCCCTTTAGCACTTCATCAGTTCTAAGTATACCATCCTTATTTTTAATTTGTTTTAATTAGTTTTTCTCCCTTATCAATAGTACTTAATAGTTTTTAATTTCCTTTACTACTAGATTCCATTTTGATGTTTACTTATTGTCTATTTACTTATTTCTATTACTCATTTAAGAATACAAGAATAATCTTAAATTTTTGCTACTTATTTTTTACGTCCTCTTGTAGGAATTCAACTTAGATTTTAACAACTTTAATTATTTCTTAATATCTTCTTCCACTTTCCAGTCCCGTTGATTTGCATGTATAAATTTTTTCATAAAGTTTTTCCTTATGTAAGCTACTGCTCTTCAGTGTGGGTTCCTTGAATATAAGCCGCAATTTTCCTACAGGCAAAAAATGGTTGCATAGATTTCAAGACCTCTTTTTAACTTAAAATCATTTATCGTTTTGCTTTCATCTTTTCCTATCAGTATATTAGCTATGATATTTGTCTTTAATTTTTTGCTACTCTAAGGTACTAATGTAATGAATAAAATAAAAAATAAGAATAGAGTGGCTGGAACATCTAAATAAGATGAAGTAATCAAACGATAGTAAAATTATCTTTGAGGATAAAGAGGTATGCAAAACACTGCAAATCCGATGGATAAACAATGTGGAAAGCAAGTTAAAAATAGTGGAGAAAATTAACAACAGAGTGGAAAAGTTAGAGGAGTAAATAAAGTAACCAACTTACTCTGATAGAAATCAAACCAATTTAGGAACTCATCTGAAAACCATAACCTTTGATGGGCTGTCAAATGCAAACCAGTAAGCGAATATGTGTACTAATAAGTTTTCTTAAACTTGTAAAATGTGTTTGTAACAATACGTTGATTCTCTGCAAAAATCTAATAATCTGTTTTCGTTATACTACTTTCTTGTTCTCCAATATATTAAAGGTCTCTGATGATGTGTGATCTTCTTTATTCCGTTGAAATTACCTAATATAACTTCTATTTTCTTTATCGTTGATCTTCCCAAAATTGATTTTTGTTCCCTATACTGTCGTCCTCCTTATGGTCAGTTTATGTTTCCATCTTTCATTTATATACATCCACTTACAAATTTTTCTTGTCCACTTTTCGTTTATAATACATACCACCCATACTCCTTTTGCTCTCTGATTTAGTTATTTAATTAACAATGAAACATTAACCAAATTGTAATGGAATATTTAGCCAGAGTTCTTACCAAAACAAAAATAATAAATAACGATTCCCTAATTGATTGGTTTCAATCTTACATATCGTGTTATATTAAAAATAATAATAAAACCATTAGTATCATATTAAACTATTTTTAAATTTAAAAAATTCGATGGAAACTAAATTCTTCATTACTAATCAAATATTAAATTGGCGCTGCGCTCTTCAAGACAAAAAGTTAGACCTGCTAAATTCGCTACGCCCGCACGTAACTAACTGGCATGGCACTCTAATTGAAATATCAGATTTCTGGTCGTCGAGGGAAGCGGAAGCAGCATTCAAAAACTCCCGTGAGTCGGGGGTAATAACGCGGACGATACGAAATCGCAGCTGTCGCGCGGAAATGGCACAATTAGCGGTCATCCCTTGTATGCTCCTCAGCCAGGATGGTTTTTAATTAATAACTTCATGGCGAATTTCAACAATTCGTGTAACGCGGTGCGGGTTTCGATGCTGCAAGAAAGCGGGACGCCGAAAGCGAACGACCTTTCGCGCTTCTGGTTAACGCTAATCAGAAGGATCTGGTTACGGGCGGCATAAATCTAAACCGGAGCCGGGATGGTGGCGGGTTAACTGGCTCCCAGTGGCACACTAAGCTGCCACGTAATTATGTCAACTATCAAGTAACGCTAACATACTAACTGCTAGCTGCGCGGAGATTTTTCCATTAGAATCCGAAACATGTGATTAATTAAGGATCAATGGTTAATGGATTTTATCTGCAATTATCCGAGCAAATTGGCTGAAAACAAACGATCAAGGGTAATTTACATAATTAAATGTAAAAAAAAACAAATCACCCACAGGTCAACATCTCTTTTAAATGAAACAGGTTTTTTTTAGCAATTTAAAAATTTGTTAAAAGGAATAGAACAATTAATAAAAAGAGACTACTTAAATAAGTGCATAGAAATGGTTTCTTAAAATTTTAAATTACGTTTATACAAGATCTGGCAGGGAAATGTGGTGTTTTTGAAAAGATTGTCGCACACTTATTTTCGAACGAATTTCAAAATTTTGTGTTTTCATACATTACTGGTACATTGTCATTTGAGAATACATAACGAAACAACAAAAAAATAATCAGCCGTGAAAAATCACATCAGTTAGGAGCCATCTATTTTTGCCGCGGTATTCTTATAGACGGGTGGCGAAATTGTTCAAACTCCTTTGAAGCATGTCACGCAGAACCTTTTGAATTTCTCGCGCTATGGTTTCGGAAAGAACTTCAAGATTCCAAAGTTTACCTATGTAAACTTTAGCTTTTAGGTAGCCCCATAAAAAGTAGTCATAAGCTGATAGGTCTGGTGACCGAGCAGACCACTTCACTTCCCCACGTAATAAAATCAAGCGTCTAGGGAAATGTTGCCTTACAAAGCCATTGTTGCTCTTGATGTATAGCAAGACGCTCCATCTTGCTGAAACCAAACTGTGTTGAGGTTAATACATCGTCTTCTTAATTCTGACAGGAAATACTCACGCAACATAACAAAATAGCGATCTGTGTTAACAGACACTGTTGGTCCGTTTTCACGAAAAAAATAAGGCCCAATAATGCAGGTTCGAGATAAGCCACACCAAACAGCTACTCTCTCGTAGTGCAGAGGTTATTGATGCAATTCTTGTAGGTTTTCTGGTGCCCACTACTGAAAATTATATTTGTTTACCGTCCCCGAAAAATGAAAATAGGCCTCGTCACTCATAATCAAAACGATATCGTCTGTCAGCAAGTCAAACATCGTTTCTGCAAGCCTATGTCGTCTCACTAAGTCGTTTTGCCGCAGTTCTTGAACAACCATAATCTTGTAATGATAGAAATGGAGATCCAAGTGTAAGATTCTGCGAACGGACCTGTCTGACATCCGAAAATCACGAGCGTGACGTATCGCCGAATGACAAGAGCTGGATTCCACCCTTTCAATATTTTTCGAAGTACGTAAAGTTAAATCACCTCCCCGTGTAATCCCCGGTCTCAAAGATCCTGTTGTTTAAAAACTATTCACCCACTTCGTAATAATATCCCGTTTTGAAACACGACCATGACAACCAACATTAAAAACGGTTTCGAAATCGTTTCTGTGTGAGCACCACAGAACGACCCGTTTCAATGATATGCTACAAATCAAGGTTCCATTGCTACTGAAATGGCATCTGTCAATGAGTAGATAACAGCCATTCCAAAATCATTCGGTCCACATCAGCACGAATCATAGTCTTTTCAAAAACACCATGCTTCCCTGCCGAATCCTCTATAAAAAAAATTAAACAATATATCTGTCTAGATGTAAACGTCGTTTGTAAAAGCTCCAAGGCTAGAAGTAGCAAATGGTGAAATAATCTTATAACTGGCCAAATCAAAAAGATGGGAAAGCAAGATTATATTATATACCGACTGTACCTGACATAATAAAAAATGCGAATTTTTCAATATTTGTCGAGCACAATCAACAATAGAAATTAATGATGGTATTAAAATACTAGATACAATTGAAGAACATATTTTTCTGTATGGAAAATGGTAAACAAAAGAAGTAAGATTTACAGTTAAATTTATAGTTATAAATTAAAAAAAGTATGGAAAAGATACCAACCAACAAAAAAAAAGAGGAGACAAACCAAATTATAACAGACTGAATAAATAAGCGACAGAAACAGTACAGAAAAAACCAAAAAGAAAACTTGGGAAGAATTCAGAGAGGTACTTAACGAAGGTTTTAAGAATAACTACAGAAAGTCGTAGAAAAAAATAGGGGCTTTGGAAAGTAAAAAAGTGGAATAAGAAAAAAACAATAAACTTAATAAAGTTGGAAAAAGTGTCAAAAATATGGAGAGTTCTTTTCCGAAATACCTGACACGATAAAAAAAAGAATATGAAGATAAGGGAGGAGAAGAAATAGAAGATGAAATGTCTTGAGAAGAGATTACTTATATACAATATAAATGGACACAAAGTATTGGGTAGTCCAAAAATTTTCAAGCGTTTCACTTTTTATTTTTAATTAGATTTAATTAGATCACATAAAAAATTAAAGTATCAGATCAACTTTACAAGAAGCAATATTCAAGAAAATAGAAAGAAAACAACTGGTATAGACCTAAATAAATCAAATCACTATAATAGGACGAAATACAGAGGCGAGGTATTAAACGAAATAAAAGAATAAGCCAAAAAATGGAAGAAAGGAAAAAGATGGGTAACACAAACATCAAAGAACAACCCAATTTCAAAATAGGATCTCAATGTACATAATGAAAAAATAAAAATAAAAATAAAAAGTATACAACGGGAGAACTCAATCTATCTTGTCTTATTTTTTCGAGTAATTTATACCTTCACTTTAAAAAAAATTCTTTTCCAGAGACACAAATTTATAAATTCTAGTAAGGAAAAGTAAAAGATTTTCGATATTTCAATTTTTTTTCGATACAGCAATTTTTTAATAATCGCCATAACCGTATACAAAGCCTTTTTTCATACAGTTGCTGTTATTCAATTTTTTAGATTTCTGGCATTTACTTCTCACTTCATTATACGAAACACGGGAAAATAATAAAAAAAATTTGCAATAAACTTTTGTAATCTAAAAAATCGTTTTCGACACGCTCCGTGCACTTTCACATCACTTAAAACCAGTCATAGAACTAACTCTTTCACGTTTCCTCAGTGAGTTAGACACAATTGCTATCCTATACCATTAAAAGGTTCTTATCGTTAGGAAAACCGTCTCCTCTTTTTAGGTAAAGTTGTTTTATTTTCAAACTTAATAAACATCTCACGACACCACAAAATGCGACGTACTCACTTGAAGGTAGTCGTACAGAATAGTATGAATTACCGGTACAAGAACGTTCAAACTCTCTTCTCTGACGATAAGTATCACACCCATCGGACTCAAATATCTTCTTAACAGCCGCTATCGTTTACATATAGTCATAGGATAAGGACAATCATCTTCAAGCATAGGAATCATTTCTCCCAAACAGATCAGTGCTCGGAAGAAACTCAAACTGCATGAAGTAGTAGCACAAAATTTTCCGATATTCTATTTTTTGACAAAGTTGATAATGCGAGCTCCTTTCACTGCCATGGTTCAAGAGCAACTAATATCCAGATGTGAAATCTGCCCCAATAGTCTTGACTTGTCACAACATGCAACCATTTTTGTACCTAGCGCAACAAATAAGCAAACGGAATGCAACAGTAATATACAATCTTTTAAAATTACAATTTAAAAATAATTTTAATACTGCAGATTGATTAAATTTAAAGAAAAGATTGAAAATAAATAATAAAATATACCAACCACAGACATCTCAGATACAAATGACTTTTATTCCAACTCCACAAATGCAGAGAGACCCACCTTCAGTTACCCAGTCGCAGCTGTATTCGAGTGCGTCAACAAATTATCACTTAACATTTCCCCCAAATCAAAAACAATAGAAGCAAATAATGCAGTAATCACACACCATTGCTCAATTGCAGCAAATGCTTTTAAGTGACAGAGAAATGAAAAATAGTAAGTAGTAAGTATAAAAATAAACAAAAAAAACAACAGAAGAAAGTAATTTAGGCAACAGGTTCAAATCCTTAAACACCTCAACGAAAAAGAGATAATGGATACAGACAAACACGTGCAAACTTACTTAAGCTACTTATTTATTTTACTTACAGGCAATCAAAATCACTTAACACTAGGTATATAGCGCAGAATTAATGACGTAAAACTAAACTAGTTATATGTAACACTGATTATGTTGCCCTGCATGGAACGTTTCGTTTAACGGGACATGCTGCATGATATTTAAGCAACTCAAAACCGGTTCTAAAATGTACGCGAAGTTTTCGTAAACATCTGGTACCTTCCTATTGTTTGAGCCTTGCATCGATTTGTGGAATGCATTATGTCCATTGTTAGTGCATGACGTCTAGAGGCTACCCACTACGGAGGGCGTTCGAAAATTCGTTACGAATATAATAAAAATCAATGGAATTACCCCAATTAGGTACAGATTGTTATTGCAGTTTTTGAAAACAAATATAATTATTAAACCTAAAGACAAAAGCGTGTAATACTAGGGAGCATAATATGAGAAATATTATAAAATTAAAAATTAACAGGATAATAACATTCCATGTTGTATGAGATGCCAGTTATATAGTCACGCTGAAACATAAAAAATAGACCTTATGTATGTGTATGAAATATGAAAGTCCTCATAATACTACAAAATTCAGTAAAACCAAAAACGCTCCCAACAAAATGTGCTCCGTGTTATGGGTCACACCCAGCAAATTATATAAGTTCTGAGTATAATCATAATCTATACAAAATTGCAATTACCAAACAAAGCCTCCACCAATTATCACCATTAAATGTTAATCCAATAAAATAGGCAAATGTCCAACCCTATATTTCCAGTTAAGAAGCCACATACATATACACAAATAACAAGAAAAGAGACATTCTTACAAGAAAATTAAATCATCTTTAACGTCCTCAATAGATTTTTAAATGTCTTTAAAAACTTGTTTAGTTTACTGATTACTATTTACAATAGAACAGCAATACGAATAAATAAGATTAAATAATGGTTAGACATAAGAATTACTCTGTAGGATGTTAATGGGCCGACTCAACACAAAGAAGAAGTAAAAACATTCCTTCAACAAGATCTAATAGATATACTACTTATCGATGACATACATTTCAGGAATAAATCCTGTTTTAAAGTTACCAGCTATACCATACAACACACCCTGATAACACTATCCATACTGGAATGGCAATTTAATCAAATCATCAATGTGCCATTATGAGCTTACAAAATTTCCAAAATCTTATATACAAATGATTAGCATCACAGTATAACTGCTACTATGTAATCTAACACTTTCTTCAGTATCTATTGCTTTTCGAAAACTACCAACAAAACCTTTTAAATTATTTATAAAACTCATTGGTATTCATTGCCTGCTTGCTTTGCTTCCACACGTTTCTTTCCAAACAAAAAATTACTCTCTTTAGCAGTAAATATGTGGTGATTTGATAACTTAAATTATCTAATACACAATAAACATATTGATCTCAATCAATGCAATTAATAAACTAAAAATCCTTTTTGTTTCAGTTACTTAATGCAGTAAGCATATAAAAATAAAGAATAAATTTTCGTTTAGCATTTATGATGTAAGCTTACAGATCATATTCTTGAAAATCCTTCTTAAAATGTAATATTTAATCAAACTTTTTGAATTTGCTACCAAGACCCTAATAAAGGATTATCCCACCCACTCTTTAATAGATACCAAAAAATTTATAAACGCCCAAAGAAGATCTGATGTAATTGAAAACGAGTCTAAAAGCTTAAAAGATTCAACACAGCTCGTAAGGATTAATTTTCAAAAATACTTTCACTGCAAATGTACCTATTATACATATATCACAATATTATACTTACACAATCATGTATAGCTAATATGTCAACACTAAAATCCTACTGTTCATTTCTCGAATAATAGTAGCAGTAATAATAGTAGAGACCATTATTCCTTAGCAGAACGGACACAGTAAACAGTACCTAAACGCTACTCCTAGGAAACGACGTTTACCTCAGAGGCAATACTGGAAAGTGGTGGCAAACAGTCATCTATGTTTTCCGGATTTCAGAACTAGATATTTTTTTTTTCTTTTTAATTTTATAATCCAAGGTAAAGGGAAATCAGCTTAATCCTTATTAAGCGTGGCGAGTAAATTTTAAAGCCACAAAATTAAAATTTCTTAATTCATCCAACGACAGCTTTAATCCATTTATGGAAGGAAATAATAGTTTCATTTCATGAAGAGAACATGCAAAGTTTCATGAGATTAGTATTCTTAACTATTAAATTAAAGCAATCGGGGGGTGGGTGCATACATCAGTTGCAAAGCACTATAAAATAAAAACTCCACAATTCTAATTTCACTTAAACCCTACACCAGAAATGGTCAGCCCTGCCTCAAATAACTAAAAAATATAATGCTAGATAATGACAATAGGCACTTAAATGATAACAGATTAAGGACAAAGTAAATATTTTCAGAAATATCACCTCCTTAATTAAGATGCACAAAATGTAAGAATCTATAAATAAAAAAAAAAGAAAATTTATAATGCTGAGGTTTTAATTGGACGTTTTCATTAATTATGCTTTTCAAGACAACCTCAAAATTTTTAATATAACATTTCTCCAGTTTTTTGTGGTTTCTTGTAGTCATCGTAAACCTGACATTCTTTTTTATCCTGAATATCCTGAGCGTCTAAAACATGCCAATACCATGCCCCCTCGGTGTAGCCGTAACAATGTAGCGTCTCTATAACATATTGAAAAACTTAAAGAAAACCGGTGTAATTATGAGGAAATAGCCATCAACCCTAGGATTCCATTCTCCCCAAAACTTAACGAGATAAACTCTAAATACAGCAAACCGAGAACGGAGAAGACCGCCAATCGATAAAAACACAGCTACGATCTCCAGGACAAAACAAGTACGGACGTGAAACTCCGATTCCACAGATGTCCGGGGCTTCTATACATAAGCAAAAATTTACGGCCACTTCCGGTCAAACCGGCATCAAGATTTTCCGATCAGGCTGATTTTTGTTGTCTGAACTTGACTTATGGTCTTTAGTTGAATACTGAAAACGTTATGTCTCTATCTACCACAGATCAATAATTATAAGGCTTGACAGAAATAGAAACTTGTCTTCAGCTTGGAAGCTGCCTTGATCGAAAGTTGAAATATAAAAGAACAGACAGACGGACAAACAGACGACATTACTCTCTACATAAGGATTCTCATTTTAATGAATAGAAGCCTAAAATTACACAACAAGATAAAGTTAGATTTGGAAAACATGCACAACTCAAAGTCTTTATAATGACATGTGCAATCTAGAAAAAAATTGGCCATTGGTAGAAATCTGCTCTGAGAAACACCTACAAAAGTGGTAGAGGAAAAAAAATAAAACCACAGAAACCGGTACTACTCAGCTTTATCGTGTTACATTGTAAGAATGCAATGCAAGAACACATAAATATATTTAAATCGTAAGTTCGCTTTTAGTATTCTGGGGTTAGTCCAATGTAAGCGCAAAATTTCCCGCAATCACTTCTTACCCTCTTTAAGCGAACAAACAGACGAGTTTACGTTCTTTTATGTCTACATTTCTTTCTAGTAAGTATTACTGCCCTTCTAGATCGCTCTAGTGCTCACAAAGAAAGGTATCACCCACTTTAGAAAACACTACCTAAACGAGGAGGCAGTTACTTTAGGGTGCGATATTCTAAATTGCACCAGTCCTACTATAAAATTAACGAGGAGTGATAAATGAAAATTAAGATGTGGGGTAAAACCATTGTTTGCCTAGCCAGAAAATTTTCTAAGAAAATAATGGTGAGGCTCTAAGCATGACCTGCAAAGTAGATATTTAAAGCTCCCATATGTTCGCCGTCACTTTAAACCACCGCATTATTACATTTTCTTCGAAATCAACACAGGTATTCAATTATTTTTACTGAAGCTCCAAATGTAGCCAGGGTCCGTCCGCACTGTAACCAAACGCCTTAACCCCCTGATTATGAACTGCTATTGACTGATAAGAAATTTATGTATCTATTCCATTCCTTCTTTGTACGCAACCATGGCTTTGTTGGTTTCTCGCGTCACTGTTCTTCTCCACGATTATTTCGTGTAATATTTCTTCTTACCTAGGCGGTCCATTTAAAACTGATCTATATACTTTCCTAACCAATGTTCTACTAAAGATCATACCGATGCAAATTCGCAACCAATAATACTTATAAGTTCCAAAACACAATACACAAGTTAAATATTTTTTAAAGTGATTACTAGAAGTCTTAGAATAGCGCTTACACAACCGATTCATACCACTTGTCAAATTATGACTAACGCAGTAGTTTTTAGTTTGATTTTAAAGCATTTAACCTTTCTTTCCTTCTCATAACTCAAATCCATTTCCTTTCCGATTTCCAGACTCTTGCGGACATTTTCACGCACCTTCACCTTGATCTTTCTCTTTTTATTTTCTGTAATATCCCTCTCTGTTACGTTTTACCATTTTATTTGTAAGCTCTACCACACACTTTTACATTTTTTATTGCAAACCCTTATCAGTTTCTCAAAACCATTTGGTAATAAAGGCTCATATTAACATTTAAAATAATGATTTTGTTCACAATTTATATGCATATTAAGTGTAAAATAAACTAATAAATTCAATTATTCAACTACGTTTTAAAAAAATACAATATTCCTTCAATAAATTCAAAAGTACTACATTAGAAAGCTAGTATGTATGGATAAAAAGTGTATACTAATCATTTCAGAGCAATCTTTGTTATGATACATAAATACAAAACCAGACGGGCGGGAGTTCAATCCTGGATCTCTCTGATGCCTGACGGGTCATCAAAAATAATTTAGCACCTACGTTCAATTCGAGTGAAAATTTATCTAAGACGTGCTTACCACGTAGCACCGAATCGAAGATAGTGAGCGACATTCGGACAGTGAGGGCCTTATCCTTCCCAATGAACATATTTTTCTGATGTAGTATGTAAGTAGAGAGTCTCGCCGTTATTATTAGGTAAATAAAAAACAAAAAATAGTAAAACATAAATTGTATTTATTTAAATTTCACCGATAACAAAATAAAATAAGATGTCTCAAAATCCCCATTCAAATCTACTAATCCTTCTAGAGAATGTTGAGTAGATAATGTTTTGAATAAGACCCCATGTTCGGAAATATGTCGTTTCCATGCTTCAAGTAAAACAAAATTAAATGAAGAGATTCTTACATAATTCCATCTAAAACCAAAACGCATTTCCATTTTTCTAAAAAATAATGTTCTGGTACTCTCGCTTAAAAGTACATCGTGTGTGTTGAAGCTCTAATGCAACCATCAGAAATAGTGCAAGAAGATCTTCAACCCAACAACCACTAAAAATAACTGTTCCCACATTAATGCCAAACCCTTGCTAGAATTCATGGGAATATAAATGTTTCGTTTCTTCGAAATAACATCCGTAGTAAAATTAGCTTCATCAATGACGAAAATTATCAGTAGAAATTCGATCTCTTCTACTAAACTGTGTAAAAATAAAATACAAATGTCAGTACTCGGTGCAGAACCCATCGGATATACCTTCTGGGAGTGATTAGGATATAGTTATTGCTCATGCGGAATATTTTAGTCAATGTTGTGGGCCATAACCATTGCACGCACAATCTTTCACCACAGTCGGCCGTGTTAACAGTGAAGATTATCTGTTTCGTGCAACTGTTAATTGACATTAGCAAAAAATTGCGTGCCATAAAGCCCGTTATATCCAGCTTCGACGTATACTAACCATGTTATCTAAGCGCAATGGAAAATGAATTCGGGGTACAGTTCGTAGTATAAAATCAGTAGTTGTAAAGCAGGGTAAATGTCAGGTGACATCAGATGGTCATCATACTGGGTACCAGATATTTTGTCTTTCATTGTTTTAATTAATTAAAATAAGATATCCTACACCGTTGAAGAACATGTGTTTTTCGTAAAGGCCTACTATCATTCCAAATCTCTTGCAGCGACAGTGAAGAAATTCAAAGACAAGTTCTATAAGAGAAGCACTTCTTCGGTAAATACACGCAATTTTAAAAACAAAATTTTTAATTTAAAAGATTTCATTTTCTTTCGTTTCAATCAGTTTGATTAGAAAATTCGAAAGTATAGGGACAATGGCTGATGATAAGGAAGACAGGACGATCGATCATTGTGACCACTCTATGACAATGAGCCCACTACTTTCTCCAAACGAGAAGCAATTAATCTTAATATAAGCAATTGATCAGCAAGAAAGATGCCGAAAGTGGATTCTCTATAAGATCCAACTACAACAGACATTCACACAGGTCAATTTCGACTAAAGATTGATTTTTGCTAATGAAACGTTAAAGAAATTCCCACAGAATGCAATAGATTTGAAACGCATTCATTTCAGTGATGACTACTATTTTCAGTTGGACAGATACGTCAATAAGCACAATTATCGCTATTGGGGTAAAAAAATCCTCATCTGGCTGAATTTAAAAGACTCCAACCTAGAAAAGTCCATGTGTGGTGCTTAATGCTTAGTGCTCCAGAGGCTTCATGGAGCTATTCTTCCTATCAAAATATGTGGATGATACTGTTTATTAAGATAAAATTTTGAAGAAATTCTTTCCTAAAATTCAACGCCAGAGAATGGTTGCAAACTATTGGTTTTCCAACGATTTACAAGTTTTTCTATGCCATTCTTATAGAACGAGGTCGGTTTGTTGTCAAAAAAGTCTGTAGGGTGGTTTTCGACAGCTTGTACAGAACTAAGTCGTTTTCCATTTAAACTGTTTTGTAAGGAGCGGAACAAATGAAAGTCTGAAGGTGCAATATCAGGCGAGTATGTAGGATGCTTCAGGACTTCCCATTTCAACTCCTGCAATTTTTGCAGCGTCTGTTGAGCCACATGAGGCCTAGCATTGTCATTATGAAAGATAACACCCTTTCTGTTGACCAAAACAGGACATTTTTCACGAATAGCAGCACAAAGTCTGGCTAATTGTTGACAGCAGATGTCTGGTATTATTGTTTCTCCGCGCCTCAAAAGCTCAAAATGAATGATCCCCCTGCAGTCCCACCAAACACACAGCAAAACCTTCATTGGATGCAGACCAGCTTTTGCGACAGGATCTGCACCTTCGCCGGTTTGTTTCCATGTGCGTTTTCGTTGCACATTGTTGTAAAGGACCCACTTTTCATCGCCTGTTACCAGTCGATCCAAAAACGGCTCATTTTCGTTCCGTGCCTGAAGTGAAAGAGCCACGTTCATCCGGTCTAATTTGTTCCTTTCCGTTAAACAGTGCGGTACCCAGGTATCAAGCTTGGAGATATAGCCAAGCTTTTTTAAATGGCGAAACGCGGTGGACTTGTCAATGTTTAGCCTCTCAGCTATCTCCTCAGTCGTAATTCTTGGATGTGTCTTCACTAGAGTACACACAACGTCGTCATCAAGACCAGAACGTCGACCAGAGCGAGGTTCATTTTTCATTGAAAAATTGCCTTGTCGAAACCGTCCGAACCACTTTTTGACAGTTCTCAGAGCAGGACCACGCTCTAAATAAACAGTCTGAACATTCATACATCACATGCCGCAAATTCACTTTTTGTCTCCCATTTCCATTGACCTACTGCACGAGCACGTAAACTTTTTAAAGCGTTTTTTTTTTGCAAGAAACGGGCGCAATTCTTTGTATATCATTTACAAATCGAATGACACTCACACACATCAAAACAAATGCGCTATTTCCTATAAGCAACATCATCTATAAAATCGGGCACGAACTTTTGCAATCATCCTCTACAAGAGTAAATTTATCATTTTATCTTAACATTACAACATTAAAGCAAAACATACCAAACAAAGTATTTTTACAATTCGTAATCAAAAATTATTTTTAGTAAAATTAATTGCGACACCACAAATATTATCGAAACTATGCCTTAATATTAATTTACGGAAACTAACGCGGTACGTTTTCTCAAGCATAATTTCAATAATTACTACAAAAACTTGTATAATTAACTGAAACTTCATAAATCAGCTATAGATGTTTAGAAATTCTCCATAAATAATTAAGGTGCAGAGCAGTGGAAGTTTTGAAGTGCCTATTTAGTAGTTAATACCAATTAACATACCAAAAAAGCTTTTTGGTAAAAATCATTTTAAATTGACGGAAATTCGAAGTATCGAGTTACTTCAAATCTTCCGTGTCGGTTTCATAAACTAACTCATTAGCCATATAAACTGTGTATACTGTAGCGTAAAGATTAAACTTTTACAATTAAAACGTATATTGAGATTATACAATATAATATTATTAAATACAAGACTTCAAATTTATCGTAATTAATGCGATGTATATACGCTGCTTACTTGTTAAAGTGGTTTTGGTAATTTACGCATACTCCGTTTAATTATCAGGAGCAAAGTTCCATTACAGATATGAAATTCCTTCAAAAAGTATTACGTAACTTTTAGTTACTCAACATACTTCTTGCACAAAAAGCAGATAAATAAATTTATTAACTTTAACATTAAAACCAGATGGAATTGAGACATCGTAATTAAAAACAATTTAACAAAGAATTACCCAAAATGATGGTTCAAACTTTTGCAAACAAGTGAAACAAAATAGGTTTATCTATGGTTGATTAAGAATAGTGATTTTAACATAAAATCCCAACAGCGAGCAAATTTGGAACAAGGCAAAATTTTCTTCAAATTAAATAAATACCCGAACTGTTATTCTATACATTTTTTAATTATTTAATCGTTGGAACAATACAATTACTAAATTCAATTCTGGGTGAAGAAATTCACTGAATGAGCTACTAATTATAACCTGCAACCAAAGCACCGGTATTAAAGAAGTGTAGTTTTGCATCAACACTTCTTTCGTCCCAAAATCTTTACGGAAAATAGGAAATATTTAAAACATTCGCCCAGAAAAGTACTTCTACAAAGAAACAAAAACCCACAACGCCGGCTCCAAATGTTATTATGATAACGTAATTAGGAGGTATGCCTTAAGGACGAAGAAGTCAAGTAGGTCTGAAATCTTATTTGGGTCTAATAGCCAATACGTGGATTGACCTATAGATAAATAAGAATAGTTTGAAATGGCGTTTGTAATTATCGAGACGAGTATTCATTTGAATTTCGTATCGCATAGATATTGATCGATTGCTATCATGCTCGCTGCGATACGAAAGTGACCTCTGTGAATATATTGGTACCATACCATTGTAGTAGTAATAAGAAAGCCACACTGAAATACATTAAACATAATCAACAATTATGAATACGATACTAGCTTTTAATTGACCATATGTTACTGTATAAAATGCCCCACCACTCCAAATGAACTGAAAATGTTAACTTAAACAACAGATTTAGCGCTCTGTCTGAACCAAATGAGGAAACCACACAAGAAATTCTACCAATTTATGTCTATGGGATAACAAATGATGTTCAAATAATTAAAAAACTTTGCGAAATTATATATAGCGATGAAACATTTAAATCGTACCACCATAGAAGCCACAAAATTCGAAACATAATTAATGAAAGATATTAAGTGACAAAAAAAACTAAATCTATTCTTTAGTGACCTAGAGCCCCCAGAAAACAACACATAATTATGTTTATAAACTAGAAATCTTCAAAAAAGATTGTCATAAAACTACAAAAAAATAAAAGAAATCATTCAGTGCACTAAATGCCAATGGTATGGACATTCTAGAGCATACTGTAGTAGATTACACTTAGAATACACAATTTCACTTTTAAAATAAACTACCAGGTGTGCTTTACATAATGGTGCACACCCCGCAAACTATAAAGGCTGCGAATTCTACCACGGTCTCCTTAAACCCCACAATGCAAATAATCGGCTAAATATCCAACAACGACCAAACAACACAAATGCTCCTACGAGAAGCGTGGCGACGCCAGTACAACCACTCCATCAACATTACCAACAAGATATATGTTATGCAGGTGCAACAAAAAAGAGCAGAAACTAAACAACAAATTAAGATAACCACATTTTAAGAAAATTCTTGGAATAATTCAAGTCCATGTTAAATCAACTAATCCAACAAATAGCATAGTGTTGAACATGCTTTCAACCCTCTTTAGTGAAATTCACTAAATTTATAGACTGGTGAATGGAATACAGAAAAGGAATAGAAGTATTTCTTCGCCATAATTCAATATATAATCATGTTGGTAAGTGAAACATACTTTACATACATATCTTACTTAAATATACTCCAATACCCTACGAATTGTACAAATCATCCGGATGATACTGCGCATGCTAGTACTGCTATAATAATCAAAAATACGAGCTGTGATAATACAAATCAAGATGGTACGACATGATTTAGCATTCGCCTCAGTATACCACCCTCATCAACACAACATAAAGGAAAGACACTTCAAAGACTCATTTCAAACACTAAGGCCAAAATTCACCGCTAAAGACGACTGTAAGAGTAAACACCCCTCTGGAGTTCACGTCTTATTACAACTACAGACAGAGAATTAGCGCAACTTATCCAAAATAAAAATGATTCGTTCCTGTCATCTAATACTTGCTGACTAACCGACCATAACATAAAGTTGCATTTCCTCATCATACATGAAAGTTCAAGCCAATTATGATTTTTCTTCTGACCATTCACAAATAATGATAATTAACAACCTTATAATTCACCAAAAAAATATTGCTCCAACTACATAAGAAAACTAACTGGGAAAAATACCGCACTGAAATAGAAGAAAACATAAACCTAAATATAAGTCCTTAAAACCTAACTGAAGTAAACAAAGTGTTAACAAGCCTAATTGACACTTTTACACTGGAAGCTCAACACGCTTTGCCCACGTTGCAATCACATCAAACTTCTTAAAATGTATAACAGTCAAAAACAAGATGGGAGCGAGCAACAATGTTCTACAGAGGCTCCGGGATTTTATACATATAATTTTTTAACTAGATCGACTTTTTCCCCGGATCGATTTTTTTCCTTGACTCGGCTTTTTCCCTGAATCGGGAACGTGGAACAATTATTAAGGAATTGTAAATGTATTCATACCTATTGCTATCAATTAAACAATAATATAAGCGTGTTATTAAATAACTAAAAAAAAACACGATCAGACAGACGGGGCAACAGGTAGATGACATTAAACACACGCTCCACAAAATAAAGCATTTTCAATAAAACAACTAGTAAAAATCCATATTAAGTAAAATTATACCGCCCAAAAAACTCACTTCCTATCATCAAGCTCATCGAAAGACTTCTGGTTCAAAAAATAAAAACTGACCCCGACAAGACAGAAAAACAATACAGAAAACTCACAGAATATGTCACACTGTAAATGAAGCATTCGAAGGCAAAAAATATTGCACCTCGGTAATCTTGGGTGTTAGCCAAGTCTCTGATGAGACAAACCACGTTGTTCAATCGCCTACGGCTCCATGACTACTGGAGTGGCAACTAACAAGTGTATATCAACCATTCCGCAAGCGCTAGTTCTCCTACCACGAATATTATATCCGTCTCAAAAACGTAACACCTCCCTGTCGGGTCCTGTATATCAATAATCCAGAGAAATCAGTAAAAGTTACGAATGGTAACAAATGCACCATGGCACATAAAACAATCAACAGCTACTTACAGACCTGAATGATCTTATGTAAAAGAAGTCATCGAAAAAAAGGCATCCAGCATCACGATAAGCTAGAATATCGCCAAAGTATTACACTTAAGCCCTTAGTAGACCTCAGCTCAATAAGAAACTTGCAACACTTTAGCCAATCGGCCTAAAATATGGGGACCTCTCATTAGAAAAGTGCATCATCACGCCAATAAAAAGCTTCATAACTCACAAAATTGAAAATTCTGATTGTTGATAGAAAGTAAAAAATTAAAAAATATATTGAGGCAGTAAACTCCCTTGCAGCACAATATAAAACATTGCTCATTTGTTATGTACATAATGTTCCATAAACATGAACGCTAACAACACAAATTGAAGTCATCAAGAATTTTTCAAAAAAAGCTTGGAATATTTTTTTTTATTTAACTATTTGATCTAACAGCAATCAGATCAATTATTGAGCTAGAGGTTGGGGAAAGGTGTGTTCATAATTGTAATAAAGTTAAAATTAATTATAAACAGAGCCATCCAGAAACCTTGAGCAATATATAACGGAACCTGTTCTCTGCTTTCTACAGAATACACTAAAATTATAGTGCTGCAGATGTAGTGGCGCCATCTCTATCATAAGTGTTTAAAAGCACAAAAATTTTATGGTCCTTATTCTGGCGATTTAAAAATTACCAATGCTTTTCTTCTCTTTTTATCAATGTATAGAAGACCATTATTTATGACCTTTACTTCAGAAAATAAGATTTGCACAAAATACTGATTTCCAATTTATATACAATCCCTAGGCTTATCTTTTCATTAATACGAACATAATAACTACCCGATAATTATATGAACTCCAAATAATGTTTCAAATAATAAGAAAACCCGAATAATTTACTCAATTGAACCGTAAGAGCTGTTTATTTTAATTCAAAAATGAAGCGTTGTATCGCAAACCAACAGTTTTTCCCCGCCCAAGATAAAGCTTGTTCTTTACTAATTTGAGAGCGCTGACTTCCGAATATTTCAACCTCAAACTCAAATGTCTTTTGACTTTTTAATGGGGTGAGATAAATTGGTAGATTAATAGAATGGACAAATATAAAAAAAATTTTTGCAAACCTTGCAGCATTATCTAGTCATTTAATGAATTAGTCAAATTCCAAAAAACCACAAAAATACGCAATTTAAATACTACTAGAATAAATCGAATGAAGATCATAAACACTAGTAGTCAACATCGTGCGTATAATCAAAAAGAAATTTCTTCTCCATGACTTCACGAAAACACCTAAATTTTCAAACGTTCAGCTCATGCCAAAGTTGCTCGCTTGAAAACATACACAGTAATGGATTTTCAATGCACTAGCATTTTTAAAATAATTAGATGTTCAGGATAAATAAGTTTTTCAAACAAACCAATCCAAATAATAAAAATGGGTATTTTCAACACTAGTTATCCATATGTCAATTTCTTTTTTGTCTTTAAAATTTTATTGTGTTCTTTATAAGTCATTCAGATTATGGAAAAACCGCACATACAAAAACTGCAATCAATTTTCTAAACAAAAATTACATTTTAGGACCTTTGGTGGTAATTTTATAATTTTTAAAAATTTATACAAGTTATAATGTATAAGTAAGTATCAAATTTGAAAACCATCATTTTGATAATAAAAATGTTATGACAAAATACAAATTTAAAGAACTAAACTTTTACAAGGTACGCCCAGAAAGCAATAAGACTGATTTTTTTGTCCATGCAGAATGTCCAAAGGGCAGTCTTCGGTCCTGACAGTGGGTAAAGATATGAGATAAACGGTCCAATCCAGCTCATTTCTCTTTGTGACTTTACAAAATTCGGATCAATTGCAAAGCGGACAGCTATTTGGGCGTCGCGTCGTGGTTAAAAATCCGCGACCTAGATACTTGCTGTGGTACATAAAGCTTTACGAGAAGGATACTTTATCGAAAGTTCAAGTGTTTAGATGGCACAAAGCGTTCAAAGAAGGAAGAGAAGACGTGGAAGCCCACCAACATCTCACACGATGTGGCCAAGGTAAATGCGGTTTTGGACGTCTGAGTGTTAGATTGATATCAAATAAAGAGTGACTGTTAAAAATGTACAAACTACTGAGACAAGTGCTCTGAAAGGGATTCCAGGAAAACTTCAACGCACAACAGAACCGCTGACAACAGTGTATTGATGCCTTGCATATTAAATAACTGTTAATACAAAAATATGTAAACTTAAAAATTTTATTTATTTATTATTTGTTTAGTAGAATCACCCCTCCTTAAATCCTCTAAATTTTTCCTCGTCTTTTTGAACATGGAAATGACGAAACGAGTTTTTAGTACAAAATCTGTATGTCAAACTCAAACGAATATGGTCCGTCTCGAATGTATAGAGCCATATAGTGCAAAAAATTACAATTACAATAATGAGAAATCCAAATATTCCGCAAAAATTATACGAGATACAAGAAACTTTGTAAATAATCTGTCTCTCTCATGATAAGCACTCCTCCCAGCATCGTTTCCACTGTTCAAAACATTCTGCAAAGTCTTGTATTGGAATCGCAAATAACTGCTCGTCATATTGATTTGAATCTCGTTGAGGAATAGAATAAGCCACACTCTTAAAATATTCCTAAAGATAATATACTAGAGAATTTTTAAGAAGTTAGAACAGGACCTTAGTGAAACTTAGTTTGGTTTCAGAAAAGCAATGGGCACAAGAGAGGCTCTGTTTGCATTTAATGTATTAGCTCAGAGATGTATAGATGTTAATCAAATCAACCAATATATGGTGGTTCCTTGATTACAATAAAGTCTTTGACAAAATTCGCCATAATCACCTCATCCAACTATTTACAAAAACATACATATAAAAGATATGAGAATACTTCATCTATATTTTAACCAAACCGCTACTGTAAAAGTAAATAACGAGCAATCAAAAGAAATCCAAATACAGAGGAGTGAGACAAAAGTGCGTACTCTAACCTCTGCTCTTCAATCTATATTCAGAGGAAATAATCAGGAACACTTTACAAGAAACATCAGTCGGGATAAAGGTAAATGGGAAATGCATGAATAATATCAGATACGCAGACAACACTATAGTGATTGCAGAGTCATTGGAAGATCTACAAAGAATATTTGACGAGCCAGTAGAAAGCAGCGAGAAAAAAGGTGTGTCACTCAATATTAAAAAAGACCAAATTTATGACGATCACAAAGTCGCGGCAACACCAAAAAAATTTATGGATTGGAGTGAACAAATGGAGAAAGTACAAAAATATAAATACTTAGGAACAATTGTCAATGAAAATAATGAATACGCTGAGGAAATGCCAGGATAATATTTAATAAAATAAATAATATATTATGCAGAGGCCTGGATCTACAATTTAGAATCAGAATGCTGAGATGTTATGTATTTTCAGTATTTTATCGAATGGAGGCTTGAACAATCAAAAAACATATCAGTGGCAGACTAAAAGTATTCGAGATATGGACTTACCGAAGTATGGTGAAAATAAGATAGATAGTAAGAGTAACAAATGATTAAATGCTTAGAATAATGAGGAAGGAAAAAGAAATACTAAACACAAATAAAATAAGAAAATTGCAATATCTGGACCATATACGAGGAGAGAGGTATAAAATTCTATAAAACATTATATATGGGAAAATACAAGGAAGAAGAAGTAGCGGAATAGAACATCTTTATTAAAAGTAATTTGTGTTTTAGAAAAGGTCAGAAGTCACATAGCAACAAATCTAGACACGAGAATGGCGGAGTCACCAGCGCGATTTAATACTCTGACAAAAACATGATGAATGGGTGGACGAATAATGCTGTCCAGTTGCTCAGAGCTGTAAGCCATGCATTTAATATTGCATCTGATGAGCAAATAACATCGAGATAGTGTTTCTTAAAAATTCCTTAACCTGAAGACACTTACTCATAATGGATGTCTTCCCAACCAAAAGACACGTTAAGATATTTTAGACTTCGCTGTGAATTTCGCGCACATAGCAAACCAGACTATCCTTGGGACGACTAAGCCTTTCCAGATTATAATAGTGGACGGTTTTGAAAAAACCTTTTTAAAGAACTCTTAATTGGTAAAAGCAAGTGCAATACGATATTCCTTCTGTTCTGGTAACAATAACTGCGGAATGAATTTTGCCCCAACACCTTTCACGCCAAGATCTTCCTTCAAGTATAACGCATTTTCATTTTTGGAATCCCCAGCTCTTCTAGTTTTCGAAATATTGATTGCAGACTGGTCTTACAGAACTTAATTGATTTTCAATAAATTTCCAGTCTAAATCATTAGTACCATGTCTTTATTCGTGCTACACTACTGATTACACCGTTTCTGAGTTTGTTTTGAATCATCGAATAGCTTCTGCGAACGAATATTCTAGCTTCGCCCAAAATTGGTTAAACATTCACTGCTTTACTCAGTCAGCCGTTGCAAATGTGACACTGACGTCTAAATCTCAACTGCCCCGCCAGTAAAGGCGTTCTCATTCGCGCACGCGCATTACAGTCCACTCTAATCAGATGTCAAGTTAGATTGTGATCCCACAAACTGTTTTCATTATATTAACATTGGCTCAGTATTTTCAGAACAGGTATGGTATGTATATTAAAAATTACGAATATTCTAGACGCTAAAATTCAAGAAATTGTCCATCACAGTCATCAACAAACAATACACAATACTTATGAAAGTAAAGCAATATGACAGTAAATTTTGTCAAGGAACTCCACGTCGTGACTAAATGTACGGCCCACTCGCTAATGATAAAATAGAAATAACATTGAATTTACAAATTTAACGTACATTGCTAATATCACTTAAGTCTCAATTCGTAGATTTTTATAGAAATCATATAATAGTAACCCCAATGAAAATCACCAGCTTTACGCCAGGTTCGGGACAAAATCATATCAATATCGATGTCCTTTGGTACCGCCAGACATTAGCCACAAACAAGAAGCAGACAGTTAATAGGCAGTTACACTATAATATTTTGAAGCGGATTCAAAAACAAAGTCAATGAAAACATCCGGAGGCCTGAACAAACCAAAAATGGCCCCGACAATTCGCTGACTCATTCATACACCAACCATTGTACGTCAATTTCTTATTTCTGCAAACATTCTCTGCTATTCTCCACTAGATCACTGCGCTTAACTTTTTTCCTTTCTTAAAATAAAAACGTAAAAAACACATCGGACAATTAATTACATACAAAAATTAAGTTGTTTTTTGTAATTTCCCACAATTTCGGAACAGAAATTATATAACACCCTTTAATATTCCTTCCGAAAATTTAAAGTTATTATAATTTACTTTCAACAGTAAACTTGTAATTAAACTGATTTAAATTAGTTTTTTAAAAATCGTCTTTTGTAAATTTTATATAGAAATGTCAATTATACATTTAATAAGTTCAATTCGTAAGAACGCTATTATTATTACTAAAAACTCCCTCTCCATAAGCTAGTTAAAATTGCACAAAAAAATCTTCAAACCGTATAACTTAACTGTACGAAAAGTTTAAAAATGTATTATTTAAGCTAATTAAAATACGAACATTGAGATATACGCTCACAAAGCCCTTATTAACTTTAAAAAAGCAACACGCATAACTTCGGCGGCGCTTTAAGGCAATATTTAATAAGAAAGCAAAATAAAAAAGATGCGTTACACACCAGTGGGCCGTAGTAGGCAAAAAATCATTACAGAAAGTTTAAGATAAAGTTAATGCTAAAAGGTCGATAAAAAATCAGAATATTGCTAAGGGAGAGATAGCTTTCATTTAGCGTATAAATTAAAAGGTTTTGGAAACATTCACAAAATTATTCACGTTAATTTGTGAATGAACAGCTTTTTACTCAAAAGGTGCCAAGATTTTTAACTGGCGCACAAAAGCGTAATAAAGCGCGGCCCTTCGGGGGGAAAAGTCTAATCTGCAAAAGAGATAAATATCGCAATCCAACAATTTAAAAAAAAGAGATTTAAATTTATTTTAAAGCTGTGTGGGAGGCGTTAAAAACAGGTGAAAATAATCTTTTATAGCATGGTTGCCAAGTAGTGACATGCAGTTAATTACAGTATGTATGCACATTAACGCGTGACGTTTATTACATGTACGAGTATTGGAGCATAAACCACGGAAATTATTCATTTTTTTTTCAAAAGTAAGGGTTCGAACTACAAAGTGTCGTACACTACCGTGGAAGTATGGACACAAAATAAAAAACGAATTTAATTATACACTTTAATGTATGTATATATATATATATATATATATATATATATATATATATATATATATATATCATAAAATTATAATAAACACTATAAAAAATTAACTTGAATATTAAACATTTGTTTCATAAAAAACGCCCTTTGCATTTAATACTGCTTTTACAATTCTGGGCATGCTTTCGGTTAATTTTTTTAATTTCTCGAGTGATAAATCTCTCTGAGTACCTTGAAGAAGACTCCAAAGATTATTTTTGGACATGGCACGCTCCTTTCTTACTGTCCCGCCTAGCTCATCCGATAGCAACTCTATGGGGTTGAGGTCTAGACTCTGTGGTGGCCAAGTCATTTTGAACATTTTTTGTTTTTTGTTTTTTTTGCATCATCACGAATCCCTTCCCGGTTAATCGCAACCCAGACGGTATGGTATTTTCCAATATTTTTTTTTATATAATGTCCTTTCCTCATAATGCCATTGACTCTTACGAAGTCCCCTATGCTAAAACAGACCTCCGTGCTCGACAATGGGAACCATACAGTCTTGGTTCATCTTTTCATCGGTTCATAAAACATTTTGCCACTGTTCAATTGTCAAGGAATGATGATTTTGCGCCCACGGAAGCCGTTTAGCCTTATTACCATGTCATAACAACTCTCCTAAAGACACCGTTTTATTGTGCTGACTAATATTGTTTTATCTCCTCCCCGGCTAAACTCAACAATAATATATGGGGCAGCTAATCTTCTATTTAGTTTACTCATGAGTCTGATGAAATAATCCTCTGCACCAGATGTTATTCTTGATGGCCCAGAACGATGGTGTAATTTAGGATTCGCCGAAGCACAAACCCTTAATGTTTTTGCGATGTTACGTACTGATAGCCTTTTGTGAACGTAAAATGAGAATGACTGAACGAATTTCTACGGAAAAAAAGCTTACCATGGTCCATTGAATGCAAAAATTCAAATAGAGCGACACAAGGTCTGATGACAAATTGGCGAGCTTGGAAGTTAGAGCTTCGGACAAACATCTAAAACGAGGGATAGGGACAGAACGAAAGATTCGAAGTGTTGAATGACAGTTTAAGGACGTAAAAACATTACGATTTTTTTCTATTCTAGTTTAGACCTAAGTGCTTATAAAAAAAAAATCTAGAAGTGACCATTCTTGTAGTATATGCATATATTCTTGTAGTAATCTTGTAGTCCTTACAGGGGCCCTACGTTACATGCAAAGACATCAGTACCACGTACAAATGTTCCTATTTGTATGTACGATGTGGTTGGTATATCAGCAGTGAAAAGTATTGAATTTGTGTCTTCGAATTTGATTTATATTTAACTTAATAGTTAGAAAAAGTTAATATTGTTGAGGAAATAATGTTTTTATTTTATCCTTGTTGAATACTCGTCCGGAATTCAGAAGACTGCTGTGCAGTACTTCTTATTTACTAAAAGGAAATTCTGAATTATGTTAGATATACGATGGTATTGTGAGGGTTGAATATTCGCGTTTGAATACTAATTGGTGTTTTAAGATCCAGTCACCTAGTGGTGTATTTAACCGATTTTACATTAGCTTTTCTAAAGGTTTAAATAATTTTGGTAGTAGACTAAATGGACAATAAGACTGCACTTTGTTTGATGTTTTACCAAGTTTTAATATTAGGATGATTTGCGCCACCTTTAGTTGAAGGGGCCAGTAAATTAAGCCCAAAATTGCTTTAAATGATAGTAATTGTTTTTCTGCTCTCTCTCTCTAATAATTGTTTAAGAGTGAGGCTAGTTATAAGGTCGTAGTCTAGCGCTTTCACGTCGCTCAATAATTTTTTAATCCCGGATTGGAAATGAAAGTTGTAGTGTAGCTTCAAAGTAGGCATCTACTTCTTCAGAGTTAGGCCTAAATACTTCTGCTAGATGACAAATAGGTCAACTTCTTCTTATTCTGATGAATATTCATCTGCAACCACTTGAATCTCTTTATAGCTTTCCATATATTGTGGTCATCCCTCAAAACAGAAGTTTCCAGTAGGGAAGTTCTTTTTTATCAAGCTGACTAAACTATTTACAGGATGTGGGAGGAACAACACAATTTTTATTGGCGTTTCTCCAACTACAAACTACTACTGCGGAAATAAACGCAAATTGCGAATTTTGCGAAACAAGTGAAAAATAATAGATCATGTTTTTCAAAAAACCAAATAAAGATGTGATTCTAATAAGGTCAATACACAATCCAATAAAAATAAATAAAAATTATAAACATAGGCTATAAATAGCTAGATTGTATAGTAGTATAAAATTAGATGTACATGTGAAATTTATATCTCGTAGCTACAAATTTGTTCAGTACTCTTGACCTACACATTCTTGACAAATACCATGGTCAAAGTTAAAATTTTTAGATTAGAAACATTGGATGATATCTAGATTACAATATCTGATACATCCCCATAGCTGACAAGCGTATGTCGAGATTGGTCGGATTGTATATTTATAGATCAGAATTTTATTCTCTACAACTAAAGATGATTTTTTTACGATTAGCCAACACATCTTTTTTATCTTAGTGTCCATTTCATTACGCTTTGTGCTAATGTGAGTTTTCCCAATTAAATGCTTCTCAAAGTACTTGTAAATGTTGGATATGAAGATTTATCTTCATGCCTTTTTTCGCCGCCATTGTAGCCAATTGTTTGAATTAGTTTAAGTGGGCTCAAAACATTGCCGATGATGTTTGGAACGTGCTTCGAAACGAAACTCGTTGTATCATCAGCGAAAGTACTTATCCTTAAGTCATATAGATGTAACATTGAGTTAAAGACACAATCTTGGGGCACAGCTGCTGCTTTTTCTTTGATTTGGAACACATCATTGCCAGTTTTTGTTCGAAAGCTTCGATTAGTAAGATATAAATTATTTCTTTATTTGTACTGCAGTTGTTACGCAGTAGCACTGTTGAATCATTCCAATGATTTCGTCGAAAATCAAAATGATAATTCGATTCATTTTTTTCATATTAGACGAAGTCATCAATTGTTTTCCTTAAAATAGTTTTCCGGGATTTTTCAGAGGCTGATAAATCGGTACGATTAAATATTAGGTTTCCCGTTTAGATTAGTGTAATCTACGTGCATGTGAATTTAAGTGCCCAATATGTTAATCTTAAAATTTCATTAACAGAATCATCAGAAGTTAATTTCCCTAGTGAAAAAGTTGTTTTAGTACAGTCAATATTATCAAATCGTATCCCTAAAGCTTTGTTGTCACTTAATAATTTCATTTCTTCAATTTTTGTAGAGTACACTTTCGAATGAGTAATGACATCTACATGTACAATTGAAGTTCCTCTTTCTCTTATCGTTACAACCTTTCTAGTTTTGACGTGGGGTTCAAAGACGGCATGTTTAATGTCTAAGCATCGAACATTTTAAATCTTTGTCGTTTTCAGACAATTCTAAATTAAGGAAGTACATAAACGACGATTCCTTGCTATGTTTATTTTTAATATTTAGTAAGAGTATTTAGATTTCTTAGTTTGTGACCTAATTCACCAAGAGCGTTTTTTATTACTTTAGTTAGAATTGTAAAATACACATGATTCACAACTATTTAATAGGGATGGTTTTGTTCTACTTGATAACCATACGTTTTGTTATGTAATGTTCCGTTTTCGTAATATCTGACAAAGCTTTTACCTCCATTTTATAATTGATTGAGCCTTACACCTAAAGGTAGAAAGAAACTAACTAAAAAAGTAAGTTATAATTTATTGTACCAGAAAGTTTTGGGGCTCGGTTGAAAAGATTGTCAAAGTAAATGGATATGCTACTTTATTTTCATAATGCTTATGTTGCTATTGTGGAAAATATACTTGACTGTGTCAAAATAGTTTCTAATCAGCTTTTAAAAAAGCCATAGAGGCAAAAGAAAAAATATAGAAAGAAAACATGACAAACACAAATGAACTAATTGTATCAAGAGAGAACGCCTTTATCTCTACTTAGAATCTCTTCGATTATTGGTTATTGCTCTGGGAAGATACTTGATGTTACCAAAAGTTCTTATAGCAAATTACGCAAATGTTGAAACAAAGGAAAAGATACGGTTGAATACGATGAATGATCCTAAACACACAGTAAAGGTTGGACATCTAATCATGAAGATATGGATGGAAGGCTGGAAGTAGACACTATCACAAAAAATTTTCTATGCTCAAAAATAAGTGTAATGTAAAATATATAAATAGCATCTAAAGTGTGTTCTAAAAATTTCAATTGAATTGGTCAGGATTTAAATGAATAGCATGGAGAAGTTTTTACAAGTGGAAATAAAGCCTTAACCGCCACGATCAAGAGTAAGTGGAAGGTTCTAAGGGAATAAACAATTGAGACTCTGTACGCCATCGTCTAATAACTTCAAACCTTCGTTTACTACATTTTATAAAGCTGCAAACCAAAATATTTTATTAGCATTAGAAGCAAGCTAGTTTTTCAAATGTCCATGTGTTGCGAATGTTGAAAAAGCGTTAGATTCTTTACAACATTTTTTAAACTATGGCAAGTCACAGTTTAGTCTAATTTGCATCGATCCACTGAAATTGCTCGTCTCAGAAATCGTGCTCAGCAAAATTTCACCACACCATGGGTTTTAAAAATTGTCGCATGTGCGACAGTTTACTTTTGAAACCGTATATTACCCACTAACTGATCTTATTAGGGAAGTCTAATAATTGTTCTTAAATATTATTGGCAATTATAAATAAACAGAAACCATTTAGTGGTAATTTGATGATCTAATTCCAAAAATAAATTGCTGTTGCAGCAGCCTAAGGACCATATCCCAACCTAATTAAAATTTCCACTATTTTTTGGTAGCTCCTCGCAGTAAACAACTTAAAAGAAAGCATAACAGTTCTACTATTAAAGTTCAAAGACATTTCAATCCTTACTATTATAGCAAAATGCATAAAGAAATTTAAAAAGTAAAAACAAAGCTATCGCTTCCAAGCAATCAAACTTTTTGATGTTTAAATTTTTAATCTCGGTTAGCAACAGCTTAAAAGTGTGTAAGATTAATATTCGTCGTGATTCAATAGTAAAATGCCAATCTCGCATAAAAATTCAATTAACTGATAACCTTTGATAAACTTTGCATACAATACTGTTCACGCTAAATTTAAATCTGCTTTCATTTTTTCTCTCGTCAACAATTTTTAATCCGAACCAATGTTTTAGGAATAAAAAATTTTGCGCGACAAAAATGTATGTTATCTATTAACATAGTTGTTTGAACTCGTTTTTTAAATATATCGCTACAGGATTTTTAATTATAGTTAGCATCAGTAGCCAGTGATAGTTAACTAATATATTATGACTTCATTGGATTTAGTACTACTTTTTTATCTACATACATCCTAGTGAAACAGCTCAGCCCAAAAATAAAAAATCTATGTGGAAGTATAAGAAATGTCTTCTAATAAACAAAAATTTTTTCTACGAAGTCCTACTGCAGTTTTCTCCAGTTTACTATCTCTAATTATTAGATGTAAAATTAATTCTTGATCCTGAAATATAATCAATTGTAACGCTTACTTAAGAAAAAAGGTTTTGCCCCTCAACTTTGGGACCGTATAGTAGCAACAAAATAAACTATGAAACCGGAATATATACTTGATATAACCTCAAATAACTCACACTTGCATTAAACAAACACATTAAACATTGTTTGATCTTTGCATTGTAATAAAAAATAAGTCCAAAACAAGAGAAGTAATTTATAAGCATTAAGGAAAAATGCCATACCTACACTTGCACGCAAAAAAGGTTCTACAATAAAACTTTAACCTGGTGGATGAGAAAGACCTTGAAAACCCCAAAAAATTGAAAGACAACGGCATAGAAAAGCCGTTATCCAATGATCTATTGTCAAATACAAGAAAATTACCTACAACATTAGTGTTATTCAACACACCGTTTCTGTCCCGTTACGAAACTCAAAAAAAGCAAAAATAAACATGGGGCCGGCGAAGAGATTGCTCTGTAAGCAATCCCAGAACGAACTTAAAAATTTGAAATCGAATATCTCGAAAATTATTGGACATAGAATTTTTCGACTTCATTTTCGAATTCAGCGTAAAATTTCCTATAAGAATCACATTTAAAATCGTAATCTCGAAAATTATTCGACATAGAATTTTTTAATTTCGAATTCGAAATCAGCGTAAAATTTCCTATAAGAATCCATTTTAAAATTTTAAAAAATCTCAAATTTTGTGACGGACCGACAGACCGACAGACGGACCGACCGACAGACAGATATATAGAATTCAGTAACGAACTTTTTAAGTTCGTTGAAAATTTTAATATTGTGCGCCTGCTCATCGTTAACAATAAATCAAAATGCCATAACGTAACTCTATCTTTATTATCCAAGTTCAAAAGAAAGGGCTTTTTGCATAAAACAGTGACTGCTAATTAAATACGAATGCATGGTGAGTTCAATCCTAACGAATCATCACAATCTATAGCAAAACATGACATTCCCGACAAGAAGCTCGTTTTATGCATTTAGTGGGACTTCAAGGGTACGATAGATTATAAGTCGTTAAAACTGGATGAAACTATCACTGCTGAACACTATAAACGTCAACTCATCTTTAAATGGTTTAAAATCAAATTTAAGACACCTTTTACAGGTGACGGGCCTAAGCTACAAAGTCACACGCGCCAAAAGTAACTAAGGGTAACATTGAACAGTTGGTGTATTCACTAGCCCCAGCCCCGTCAGTTTTTCACTTGTCTCCAACACTATTCAAAAGATCAAAAAATTCTTAACGACTTGATTAACTCTAACGGACGGCTTTTTACCGGTAGAGGATTAGCCTTCTAACCAAAAAATAGCAAAAATGCTTTGCTGATAAATTATATTCTATGTTTGTGTATAACATAAATAAATGTCAAATTTCATTTTAAAAAGAAGAAAATTAATTCATATACCTAATATAAGGAAATTTTCCTTTTTTAGCAATTTACCGACTTGTGCTTCAAATAGACCTTTTAATTTTAGCCTCGCAAAACTAGTAATAACTTTCATTCTGCATGCGGATTCGGTTTTACATATAGAACAATGTTTTATCAACCCAAGCTTAATATGCTACGAAGGTAAATGTTTTCAAAATGAACAAAAGGAAAATTGATAGTACTCTTTTTTATTTCAGTTATCCCTTATGCATATTTTGTATAAACAATGTGTGGGCTGCTCAATATCTAATGCGAAAAACTAACAAGAACAAATGTTTATTGAAAACTTTTGTTTTTCAAAATATTCTCTCTGGCGGTCCACACATTGTTGCATATGGTGGAACCAATTTTCATAGCACTTTTTCCACAGCATATCAGGTATGTCCAAAACATGAGTTTTGAACGCATCAACCGCATCTTCCGGAGTCGAAAACCATTGTTCACGCAGTTTGTTCTTAACGTGTGGGAACAAAAAGATATCGTTAGGGGGCAAATCAGGACTATATGGCGGGTGACCCATCAATTCGACGTTTTGAGTATTCAAAAAGCCGGTTATTTACGACGATGTGTGTGAGCTCGCATTGCTATGGTGGAGAATGATCTGGCGTCGCGCCAGTCCTCTTATTTCTCTGAAGACTTTTGTCAAATGGTTGTGTACCAATCTACTAAAACCACGGTTGCGACATGTCCAGTTTTTCAAAAAGAAAAAAACAGGCGACCATTTGCTTGGCATATATTTATGTCCTATGGAGGAAGTGTTGTCAATGTAAATAGGTAAACACTCCAAAAATGCTATCATCGAGTAAAAAAATCGATATTCGAAAAAGTGCAAATAATTGAAATATCGTGAAAGAGCGACAAGGAGTCAAATAAAGATATCCGGGTGTAAAATCGACATTAATTTAGAAAAAACAATAAATTAGCATCTATACTTTTTATCAAGTTTTAAAAACAAAATATATCTTTTGTAAAAATGTATCTTTAATTTTCAGTTTGACTGAAAAATGTTTGAACAGGGACGGACAATAAATAAAAAACAAAAGACTACCTGATGATCCGAATTCTTCGATCAGAAATGGTTCAATAGGACTCCCAATTAGAAAATCTTCACTACATTCAATAATAAATAAGAATTTGGAACTCTTTGCCTACAAGATTCAGATCCATCAGCCATTAAGTGAGAATGTAATCAAGGACATAGATTGGCCACCGTATTTTGCTGACTTAAACCTTTGCCATTACTCTGTATGAGGTTTAACTGACGATATTGTATACGATCCTAGTTGAAAAACCCTATGAATATCTAACGTCGTAATAGAACTGTACACAAGAAAAAAATAATTCAGCCACTAAGCCTCAGGAAATAAGTCTTGATACACACATAGACCTAGAGAGGACACCAAAATAAAAACAACTATAGCCATCCCCATTGGAAAGTCTAAATGGACCTGCAACCATAATTAAAACTAAACTTGATGTCGATTCAAATAATTTGTGCAATTGTGGTGAATGACCAGTATATCTGACATGACGAAGTTTCAAAGAAGTCATTGTTGATGCTCATCTAGCTGAAGCGTCTGTGAGCAAAACAGCAACATTATGCAGTGTAATACAAGGCACGTTCTCAAAAGTCATAACCGCATACACAGTGAACAGTGAAACAGAATCAGCAAAGCATAATAGTGGTCAAAGGAAACGGTCAAGAAAGTGATTATAGAATTAATCAACATCTACATACCCCAGTGTCATTTAAAAAAGTAAGGCGGGAATTTCAGAAAATGAGTATCCATGGGCATGTTGCTATTGCCAAGCTCCTAATAATAGACACGAATGGTCAAAGACGATGTGCATAATGCGATGCCTACAAAAACTGGACGTTGTAGGACTGGGAACCTGTCGTTTGGTCGGATGAATGACCCTTTACCCTCTTCCCCACCAACGAATGCGTGTTAGTCTGGCGAACACATGAAGCATACGATATGGTTTGTCTCCACCGGACTGTCAAACATGGTGGCGGCTCTATTATGGTCTGGAGCGCTATATCATGGTAATCGGCACACCTCCTTGTCACATTACACGGTGTGGTCACAGCAGCAGTATATAGAGAATTCTTGGGTAACCAGGTCCACCCAATGGTGCAAACTTTATTTCCAGACGGGAATTCCATAATCCAGGATGATAATGCCCGCTATCCTGTTTAAGAGTAGTTTTAAGAGCACGCTGATGGAGGCTTCACATCTTCCCTGGCCCGCCCAGTCCCCAGACCTGAATATCATCGAGCCTTTATAGGCTGTTTTGAAAAACAAGGTTCGGGGTCGATTTCCACCTCTTACGTCTCTAGCTGTGCATGGAAGAATGGCTTCAAATTCCACTCACCACTATCCAAAACTTATTATATTGGTCTATTCCATTCAGAATTCAAGATGTATTGCGTGCTAAAAGTGGACCAACACCGTATTAGTACAAGATGATTCGACTTCCACAAGCGTTTTCATTATTTTGTCCAATACCCGTAACCCTCTTACACAAAAACCCTATGAAACTTAACGATCTTATTCTCATTGGTTTCCAAAAGTGAAAAAAAACTGACACAGTAATATAAAAATATTGGGGAGTTTAATTCATCTTCAATTTTAATTAATAAAATAACAAGTATGAATAGAAAATTAAAGAATTGCTTTCTGAAATAACTTTTAAAAGTTAAATGTCCCTTTACCCTAGTAATCATCAATTTCGTAAAAATTAACCCTAGACTCAAAATGTATTGAAAAATCCGAGTGTACTCATATTTTTGTAATAACAATAACAAAAAATGTAAATGAGGAAGATGCAAAATTGTATCTTTATTAGATGCCTTTTTGGCCTTTACCTTCTTTGCGCAACTGGCGCATTAAACTTTAGTCACTTTAGCTTTCTATGCTTGTATACAGTACCTATTTTATTCTAAAACTGTAATTGTTATTTTATTTACTGTAGTATTAATGTTTACGCGCATGTAGGACAACAGTTACGAGCGTACTGTAATTTCGTTTAATGGTTCGGTTAGCTGCATGCAAGGCTGCAGTAGCATTTCAGTTTATCTTATAATGTATTCATGAAATACCTGATTAATTTTGAAAATGCGTTCAATTAGAAATTCCAAACAAAAAAAATTCAAGCAAACGTCCTAACGCTTATTGAAATATCTAACAAAAGCATAATTTCGGGTAAACTGATTTTAATATTTTATAATAAATTAAAAAAATGGATCACTGTAGGAATGAAAAGAAAACCTACTTTTAAAAAAATTTTAAATTTTGGGAAAATATAAATAAAAAATGTACGGGGGTGACTTACACTTCTTCCTACACTACCACCTTAATATCAACATTTTTAGCTCACAAAAATGTATTTCAAATTTTTATGTTGTAACCAAACTTAATTGACATCTCTAGAAACTCCAATATTTCTACCTTTACCACCAGATAAAATGCTTTATTTAGCAACCCCCTGAACTTGGACACTTTTGCGTTTTTCTTGTGACAATTTGAAGGTAAGCCTTCTTATAATTACATAGAAAAAATAAAAACATTGTGTAGTTGTATTGGTTCTTGAAATACTTTAAAAAATAGAATTTCTCAACCTCCTTTCCCTCATTCTGATCTTTACATTTCTCTTTTACTTTTATTGCATTTCGTGTTAATTCACCAATTTCTTGTGCGACTTTAGTTTTCTTTTTATGCCTCTTTAAATTATTTTTGCTTGGTTTATAACACCTTTTTCACAATCATGTTAGTGTAGAAAATTTACCATTAATTTGTTGCAATAAATGTAGCAAAAAATAAGATATTATAGGTCAATAATGGAGGAAAAGGTATGGAGAAGAAATAAACATACAGAGGTTCTGTAGGTAGAAAAGATATACCCAAAGAGCTGAAAAACCAAAAAAAAATAACAGCGGCGATGGAAACGAAAATGAATAATATCGAGCATATTAAAAGCGGAACAGCAAGGTAAATAAAAATAATATAAAAGAAAAATAAGCAAAATGAATAAAGAAAAGACAATTACACAATCAACATAAGAACAAGGAATATAAAACACTAAAATGTAAAAAAAACTACTAGAAGTACTACAAAATTAAAACATTAAGAGATTTCGATTTAGCAATCCCAGAACGAACTTAAAAACCTGATTTCGAATTTTCCTGAAATCGAATATCTGAAAATTATTCGACATAGAATTTTTCTTCATTTTCGAATTCAGCGTAAAATTTCTATAAGAATCACATTTAAAATCGTAATGTCGAAAAATTTCGAAATTGAAGTCGAATATCTCGAAAACTATTCGACATAGAATCGATTTCATTATTGAAATCGGCGTAAAATTTTCTTTAAGAATTACTCATAAAATCGCAATGTCGAAATTTTCCCGAAATTGAAGTCGAATATCTGAAAACTATTCGAGATAGAAACTGATTTCGATTTTAAAATCAGCGTAAAATTTCCTATAATCCATTTTAAAATTTTAAAAATCCATAATTTTGTGACAGCGACAGACAGACCGACAGACATATAGAATTCAGTAACGAACTTTTTAAGTTCGTTGAAAATTAAAATAGTTCGATTTAGAGAAGGAGAAATTAAAGACAATGAATCTAAACCAATAAATGAACTTCTATTCTAACAATAAAGTAGACACAGAAGTAAGGGCAAAAGAGGGGCTTGATTCTAAACTTACTTGGAACCGTCATATTGAGAAAGTAGTCGACAAATCGGTGACAACTCTAGCAGTTGTCAAACGCATGTGTGACAAGTCGTGGGGGTTTAAACCAGGTATGGTGCACTGGTTGTACACCAGAGTGGTTAGCTCTCTTACATACTCAGCTTTGGTCTGGTGGCCCAAAGTAACACAAAGACTTGCCTGTTTGGGCATTACAGGGGCGATGAGAACCACGCCCACTGCAGCAATAGAGACTCTTCTAGACCTCCCACCTCTGCACATAGTAATTCAGGAGGAGGTAACATTAGGTCACTACAGACTGTATCATTCACTGTACAAGACACACACGAGTACAGGTCATACAAGAATAATTGACAGTCTGGGGGCGCCTCTGCTTGAAATGAAGACGGACCACATGACTTCAAAAATATGCGACGACTCTCTATTCCAGGTGATAATTCAGGATCGAAATAGGAACGACACTTTTAGACAGGCCATTGCACCTGGTAGCCTAATCTAGTACACAGATGGTTCTAAAACCGAGCTGGTTACCGGAGCTGGAATATATGCTGAGGTTCCCAGGGTAGAGCTAAGCTTTTCCCTGAGCCAGTACGCTTCTGTCTTTTAGACAGAAATATACGCCATACTACAGTGTATGCGCGAAAACGGTTACAGAGCAAGAGGATCTATATTATATCAGATATCCAGACAGCTTTAAATCCTTTAGCAAGCAAAAAAGCATCACCTAGACTGGTATGGGAATGCATCAACGAACTCAATGCACTGACAGAACATAACACAGTAAAACTGTTATGAGCACCTGGGCATTGCGATATCTACGGCAATGAGAAAGCCGATAAATTGGCCAGGCAGGAATCTAGTGAGGCTTATATAGGCCCACAACCTACATTAGAAATTTCACGAAGTGCTGCCCGAAGCTTTATTAAGGAGAGGACACGCACTCATCATCGAATGTACTGGAAGAACCGACCAGGACATTATTTCAGCAAAACCTTCAATAAGGGACCTTGCCAAAAGAGAGCTGCAGAACTCCTTAATCTAAGTAGGTCACAGCTAAAGATAACCATAGGATTTCTTACAGGACATGCGACTGTAAAAGAACACCTCTAGAAAATTGATAAATTCAATGGTGACCTTGTATGCAGACTTTGTACCAAGGAACCAGAAACAGCCTTACACATCCTATGCAAGTGCGATGCGCTGTGCAAGAAAAGGCAACATATATTGTTTTTTACTGAAAATGTAAAAGATACAATTTGGGGGGTTTGTTATCAAATAATACATATTTGGGCTATATATAAGAATTGTTTCAGTCAAAAATTCCTTTATGGTACCCCGTACCATGCGTCAACAGCAGCGCGCACGCGACTGCAACGCTCTCCTGGCGTGTAAAGTCTAGCCCGAACGGTTTTTCTAAAATTAAAAATAGAATGATATTCCATAGACTAAATTTCCGGGAGCTTGACGTAGAAAAAAGTAAAAAAAAAGTTGATTTTGTCGTGAAAATGGCGGCCTGCAATTAAAAAAGTTATTTATTTCCATGTTTTTTAAGTTTGAAGCTCTGTAAAAAATACTTAAAATAAACTTTTTCGAAATTTTTTTATGTCAAGCTCCCATAAAAAAGATTCTCTACAAGTGTCTTTAAACGGCAATGTTCTACGTTAATTAGATCGACGCATTCGTACACGCCAGTTTGAAAAATGTGACTTCCAGTAAAATGCATTTAAAGTTTTTGTCAACGTTATTTTGTTGATAAGAGACTTTTTTGTTAACTTAAGCTATCAGCGATTCCAGGACCATGCAATATAGCCTCTTCTTCCTCAAACAGCTCGTTCTGTTTTCTTTTCTCTTCTGTTTCCTCCATTCTGGTCCGTTTCCTCGCTGCTGACGAGTGGATGTTGGACATGCGTACACGGCGCGCGTCACTGCTCGTGGCAAAACATTTCGTTTGCAGGCCGATTTCGATTCCGAGCAATTCCATTCATTGAAAATGCAGCAAGCGATATTGGTAGCAAGCTCAACGGTTTTCAGGCCGCTGTGAAGGTGTTTCGGAGCGAGACACCAGACGCAACCATTCAAACTTTCGTTACAGTTTTGAGTGTTTCCGCCGGTGCACCGTTCTAACAAATCGTCCTCCGAAAGTGTCTCGTAAACGGGTTTGATCGCTTGTTGTACTTCAGACAAAATAGCAGGCTTATTTTCGCCTTTGGGACAATACTCGTTTTGGGGCTTATCATCGGTTGAAGATTTGTGTTTAAATGTTGCCCAGATTGCTTTTTTCATCTCTTTGACCGAATCGGGATGTCTTCTTATTGCCAAGCCATAACATACTGTTAATTCTTTTATTAGCTTGTCCGTCAATTTTCCTGCACCTTTTCCTCCTATGCCTTTTGTATTTTTTTTTTCACGCCGTGTAGTCGAGATACCATTCTTTTTTCTACGTAACAATAGGTGATGTAAGTAATCTCAAAAATGATGTCATATATTGTTTAAATATATTATACATCGGTTATATACCCATAAAACCTGTTTTACAGCGGCCCGTATATCTGCGCTCCCAATGCGTCTAATCTGGACGGTGCAGCCATACCTTGAAAATGCGATTTCACTCAAAACTAATTCGAATATCGAAAAACGGTTGCAAGGGTATATTCTAGGCTCTTCAAGAATTGCAAAATGGAAAAAACTTTTTTTGTGAAATTCGATCGAAATTTACCGAAAAACCTCCTTAAGAAAATTTACGAAAGTATACTGACAGAACATTTAAAAACAAAAATAGAAAATTATTTTAGACAAAACTCAGAATGGCTTCAGAGCAAAAAGAAACAACAGATGCCTTATAATAAAGCAATTAATAGAACGAACAATCAAAGGCAAGAAATCCATATATCTAAACTTTATAAACACATCAAAAGCTTTGGATTCAGTATCAAGAAAGAAGACATACTAGAGAAACAATAAATTCAATTATATATTAAACACCAGAACAACACAAAAATTCAAAACTATGTGAGGTGTACGACAAGGGGGTACCTGCTCTTTGTGATCTTAATGAGTAAAATAAAATAAATGTAATAAAAAATATAGAAGAGAACAATTTAGTTTTAATGAGAAATACAACATGTTAGTATTTAGAATGAAGAACTTAATAAACATGGGCTAAAAACAAATAAAGATAGAACAAAGGCAATAGCAAGAAGAAAGAGAACAAAATAACAATTTAAATATCTAACCGTGCTCTTAACAAATGATAGCAAAATAGAAGTAGAACTGGACCATAGGATCATACCTGACTCCAAAAGACAAACATTTAGCAAAAAAAAAATAACAACTAAAACAAAAGTAAGGATTTATAATCCGCTATTTGTTCCAATACTTAGATATAGCTCGAAATGATGGATTTTAAACGAAATACAAAGAAAAATAACGCAAGAAAGCAAATGAAGACTCTCAGAAAGTAGCAGGGTAAAAATACAATAAATCGAAAAAATTTATTTGGGGGGATATAGACTTATAGTTAGATTTAAAATGAGAATAACAAAATAAAATGGAAATGGGAAGGACAGAAAAGAAAACGAAAAGGAAGATCTAAAGGTATAACAATGTAATAGGAATATACTTAAAACAGAAAAACTGGACTGAATCAAAACACAATAAATGCCAAGTAATAGAGAAAGAAAATAAAAGAAGACAGTAGAGTACAAAACCTCAACACTGGTATTACTGATACCCAAGGAAAGATTAAGTAATACGTAAGTGAATGCTACAATTTTCACTATCATTTCCAAACACATCCACTGATAAGCTAATTTCCAGTTCCAGCCAGTTAAGATTCTTAAATGAAGTTTGCAACCGCCGGCACTGCTGCTGAACTTAATTTCAATTTCGCAATATCTTCATAACACTCTAATCAAAATTCCACAATACGGTGTGCAATCATTATCTTTATGAAATGTTTTAGTAGAAACTTGTTGCAACATTTTTTAACTCGTTACAACAATCGCTAGGGAGCAACCAGAAATGCTTTGGAAGAAATTTGAAACGTCCTTATCCAATCAGCATTGGATAGAGAAAAATCTATATATTCCGTAGCAACTTATAAGGTCTGTCATGCATTTCATTGCAACTTTTTATAAACATTTAGAAGCAAATTAGGTGCTAAAAGTTTATGGTACAAGCAATAAACAACAAACTTCAATGTACTTTAAAAAGGTAAAAAATCCCTTTTTTCTTTATATTCCCAATTTAACCACAAACTTCGCAGTTTTTTATTTAAAACAAAATGTCACTGAAGAATCGGATACCAAAAATGAGTTTCGTTTACCATTTTTGATGTTCTATCAGAATCTAAAGTCAGAATTTTGAGATTCTAAAGAAAACTGACGAACCATCCGACTAAGCAACATATAGATTCCAATAATAAACGTAAGTTTATCAAAAATAAATGTGTTCTAAATAAAAATCTCAAAGTGGATCCTTTCCTCTACAATACCCCTACAATGCCTACAAAGTGTAATGTCACCAAAATATCAAAACGTTTTGTTCTGTTAGTTAGACTAAAGAAGTATTGCGCATATTAGATTACAAAAATTCGTGCCCGACTTAGGAATATCAAAAACAAAACTGGTTACATATTATTAGTTTCATTAATGAATTATATCAGCAGCGACATTTGATGAGCTTGCGTATTTCTTTTTTGTAGAAAAAAGACGGTAAGCTAATTTTCGACAGCTTCAAATGAACCAAACTTTTTGCAATTTGAGCTATTCGGCAGAAGCCAGGGCAGATGCAAATCTGAAAGAGCAAGATGTAGAGTATACTATTGAAGATTTTCTACTTTAACTCCTTCAGTAGTGACAATGTCGGTTGAGACCATAGCACTTGTTTGCTTTGATTGTTTAGTCAACTGACAGAAGCTTGAAAAAATTCTTATACTGTCCTACTAGACAAACAACTTTCATTGACTACATTCAATATATCAATATCTTTCAATATATTCAATATTCATATATCGAGCTTGAAAATCAATCCAAGTTTCTTCAAATGGTGACATAAATCTTTTTAGGTGAGTTCAATGACAGAGTCGCATCAATCACCCAGATTAAAATCAAAATAAAAAAAATTCGTTGCAGTTTTAACACTTTTCTTTTCAAAAGTTTTATAACATGCGATGACTACACTGACTCATAATGCAACCACATATCCTTCTCTATATAATATGGTTCTTATAAAATAAACACCAACACCACCATTTAGCAACATTTCCACCACCTACTGAAATCGAACAAAAACTTTTGTAATCATCTTATACTTAATAATCTGCTGAAATCACATAAAACAATCATAAGAAACCACTATCAACAACAATTCAGCAATTTAAAAATGCATTAAGAAGAAAACAGACAGTGAAAACTAGAAAGTTGGAGTATCTCGGACATATAATGAGAAATCCCCAGTACGAGTTGTTTGCAATTAGTAATCCAAGGCTCAAGAACTACGCCTCCATGATCGCCGACCTTCGATAGAAAATGGCACAAGAAGAAGAAGGAAAACGAACATCATGCCTGTCCACATATGCATATCCAAAGTAAGGTAACAAACATTAGATTGGAAACTTTCCCACACGTTCACTAAACATTGTGTAATTGGATTACCACCAAGTGCAACTGATACATCACTAATGTGCATTTTAAAACCAAAGAGAGAATCTCAAAAAGTAATGTTAACTTCATCACTTATAAGCAGACAAGTTTCTATTAAAATAAAATCTATGAATGTGGATCAAATATAAACCAACCTTCTTTTCTAAATATCTGCGACGTCAATGAAACTTTCAGTGGTAGTAGAAAAAGTTGTGGATTTCCCACTACTGGTGCCAACTCAATTAATTACCCTTACAATGAACGAGAGATAGGTTTGTCAGCAACAAAAATATTGAGCTGATAGCACAAATGATGTGAGAGCTCAACTTGAAGATGCAAGACAAACTTACGTATAATGAGACCATTCAAGAGAACGCTACAACTGTTCATAACATTAAAGCTTGAGTAAGTAAAATTCGTTTAAACTTACCTATGAGAATGTCCAATCCACCATAACAAACGAGTTGCAAGAATGAAAAATTGCTGCATACAAATATCTAAAGTTGCTGATGCACTGTGAAGCAGAAGAAAGTATCACATGGTGCATCACTGCATGCTATAGTCCAGGAGGACCAGTAAGGAATAGCAAAGAAAAAATGAAAGTATCCACTGTAGAGGTAAAAACTTGGATGCAGACAGGCAAACTATCTAGTTTCTTATGACTATACAGGAATCTTGCTTATTGATTTTCTTCACTATCCCAAACCATTAATGTTGCTTATTAATGCTACATTCTTTCAAATATGCAAGTAATCTATCAGTCCAAAAGACAATCCTCCCTAGGACAATGCCACACCCCATATCATTACTAAAAATAGCAAAAATTATCTAATTCTAAACTACTCTTAATCATAACAAGCAGTTCAATGCAACTAACCTACAAATAATATTTTCCGTTTATAATCCATAAATCAATAAACTATAGATCTTATCTTTCCACAAATTCCTCAGCAGCTTAAAAGTTTTCCTTAAAATGTTTATAGTAATTTTGTAGTACATATATAGAAACATTTCGATTCCTTATAACAAAAAAAACAAATATACTGATCAAAGTATTCACTTTTATAAATGGTACAAACGATAGACGAGTTGTGTTCAATTAAACACTAAACACTTGCGTTGTAAGCTTTGGAGTTATTTGTAGAATTTTATCAAGGTAACTTCTCAATTGGCGTCATACAAATATCAACTTTGTTTTTAAAATGAGTTTCTTCTAAATATCTGCTACCATTAAAAAACCTTTCATCTTTGAAAAGTAAAAGGCGCAATGATCCTTTTTTATCTTACTGGATAAGCAATGACGCATATGCTGGTAGGTTATCACAGTGCAATTCACACACTGCGTCAAGGCCTCAAACACCTAAATTCATAATGCGCAATGCTTTCAAATAAACAAACACAACTAACAACTAACCATCTCCATTTGCATTGCCAAACAATTCTCAAAACCTAATAAATATCTGTTTCTAATTGTTATAAACGCGACTGAAATTCTCGAGTTTTTTGTGTTATGCATCATGCTGACGATAAATTAAGAACTTTTATTTCTTTTCAAATCAACATCTGGCCAAATCGACGTCTTCTACAACAAATATTTGACGTTTCAATTAAAGTACGGGATGTGTTAAAAGCAGTAAATACTGAACAGAAGATCTATTCGTAAATAACACACCACCCCCTCTCGGCAACATCCTTCTATTTTTCATTTGACTACATTCCCTTGTAAATCCCAGAAATTTAATTTCGAACATCAATTCCTCACCCTTATAGCTACTATCTCAAATGACACATTTACGCAAGCTTATTATATGGATACTTCAAATTTTGTGGACAATTTTATATGTCTGAAATGAAATTTTAGTTACAGTAATCGCAATGAATTAGTAAATCTGAAAAGCATGCAAAGAAAAACATTCCAAAATAATAGTGATGCCAATTTCGTTTATGTTGGAGGATGTGGCAACGTCAGCAAATACTTGGAACAATTATGGCTCCTAATAAATTTTAATATTAACGCATTTTTAATTAATGTATAAACTTTTTACTGATATTTTATAACAGCAGATCTTGAAAATCACACAAATTCCTTATTATATCCACCTCTTCAGCAACCTTTCAATCCATTAATCTGCAATTTGTCATAATCAAAGTGAACTGTGTGCACATTTGATAACATGAAAGGACCTCATTTGAATCTTCACTACTCAACTTGTTTTGAAGCACACAGAACACTTAAAACGTTGCATTAAACTCATGCAACCCTCTCCATATACTTGCATAAACATTAGAAATGTCCCTATAAAGTTTACAACAAAATTTCATTCAAGCACAGTGCTGATCAAATTGCTGTCTTTCCAAAACTATTCAAAACGTTTTATTTTTAGCTTTCAACAGTTATTCGAAAAAACATCACATTCAAATTGAATGTATCATCATCTTGAAATACCCAGCAGGCCTCACATTATTAAACACGTCAAAGATAAAGTTTATGACTTAAAACAATTGATAATAAAAAACCAGCAACTCTGAATACAATATGCGTCCAAATATGCAAAATGTCTCGTAATGAATACGACTTTATTGTTTTGTATTATCACTGGAACTACTATAAGGATGAGCATCATAACGATTCATATCTATGTTTATTTCAACAAAAATAAAAGCTGTAATCATTCAGAGTGCATGTATGTACGTTTACCAAAATAAATTAATAACAAATAGGAACACTAAAACGCCACAAGCTATAATTTTATCCTCAGACCTCCCATTATCTCATAAATCAATATTCCTGTTACAACTGCTGTATTTTCTAATTTTTCTCTCATAACCATACTAATATTCAACTTGACCATCAGCAACAATTACAATCCTCTATATTAATTCTAACATAATTCAAATTCGGTTTTCATGACATTAAATCATCAAATGTACTTACAAAGACAATCATGATGAAGAAAGCGGCAAAATAGGAGCTCCTAGCCATCCACATGCTGACAAATCGGTAATGTTCACCCGTGACTACATTTCTGCAACGTACAACATGTTAAATCTAAAGAAAATGCATGACCTGCCGCCGTTCTACCTTAGATACCCCTTATTGTCTTCCTTCTCCGCAAGAGTCTTGATAGAAGCCATGAGCAGGTCATCAAACCCCAAGAACTCTTCGAGGATGAGTCGACTAAAGGAATCTCCGAAACAGGCGTCCTTTCCTGGGTCTAGCGTTACGATCTGAACCGGTACTCCCAACCTAGCCCTTATTGATGGATTCAAACGTAGAAACCCATATTCCAAAGAATATTCTACTATGTATTCATCATCTGGCCAGGCTAAAAAGAGGATAAGTTAGAAAGGATTACCTAGTCTCCATGTAAGGCTTCACCAGTCTTAGAAATCTTCTCTGTATGAGACGAATCGCTCTTCATAGATGGCAAAGGCGACACTGCAGTCTGCTCAGTATTGAAAATATTCACAGTAATAGTTTCATTTAAGTACTTGCTTTTGCTCTCAGTGCTATCCAACCTTAAAGGCGACTTCTTACTCCGCATATATTCAGACAAACCTTTCCACTCGGTTGTGGTAACAATAATATTTTCCGACATGTTTTTTGTAGAACTTGGCAAAAAATTGTAAGCATTAATGTTATTTACAGTCATCTGGGACTGGTTGTTGTATCTTTCATTTAAAGGCTCAGTTTCCTTGCTAGTTTCTTCTACCGAAGAGGGCTCGATGTTGACGAACCCATCACGGACAACAAACCCCAGCATACTGGTGAAGTCTTCGACCTTCTCGTGCTTCAGCTTCTGCTCTTTCGCATAGCTCTGCTCAATGTTGTAGTCCTGAGACGGGTTCCGCAAAATCTCGACTCGCAAAATGCCGTCGCGGGGCCACGAATTCTTTACGTGGTCCAAGCATGTCACGGGTGACTTTGTGAATGCCATGTGTATGTACACGAGTATAAAAAACGCCGCTATGGCTTTCACTAAGATCATAAACTCTATAAACCTACGCACTGGCTTAGGAACTGTTCGGGCATATGCCAACGCCCCCCTAAAGAACAAGGTGTGGAACAGCCGGTCTCGCACGTTGAAGAGAGGATTCTGGTTGTTGTTGTTGCGGATGCGATTGGTGTTAATGAGAGGCCCGTTGACATAATTATTGTCGGCGTTCGCTCCTTCGGGAGCCGCGTCCCCTGCGTTGTTGTTAGACATGTTCGATCAGAAATTGAGACGCCTCGCTGAGATCAGCATCCTACAAACGGGGCAGCAGCTTCATCATGCTCGCCGTTTCTCGGCCCCGCGCATATCCAGGGGCGACTCGGAGCTTATGTGGCGCGCCGGATTCGACAGACGGAGGACACTGAAAATCTGCTATTCACTTACGGACGTAACTTATGATAATTAAGCATTTTACAATATAAACCATAAAAAGTCGTGATTTGACAGCTGTCACAGGTACTGCGTTTTCGGAGGCTGCAGATATCAAGTTGAAGGCTGCGCCCATGAAAGGACTCGCTCGGCTTCAGGGGGATTTTCTATTAAAGCGCAAGTAAAAATGTTAGCGCGCAATTACGGCTTTCTCTTATAAAACAAAATAATTCCCAATAACCTTAATCGGTTCGTCTCGATTATCAGTGGCGCGAACCTTTAAAAGCCACCTGCACAGATTCTTTTACTACTTTTTTTTATTATTGCTGTCACTAGGGGCCGCTTTTAATTGTTTAAATATTTTGTAATTTTGAATTATTATTTATTAATATCTTATTTTCATATGTCATTTTGTTTAAAAATCTACTAGTTAAAATTAGAAATGTCTGTTTTATTCAAATTATAAGACGTCACACTATTTAAATTACTTTCACGTTTAACATAACGCGCAATTTTTAATAAAATTGTAAATCAATAGTAGTTTTAATTATAAAATTAATTAATGTTTCCGCTTTTTTCTAATAACTACATAGTGCAACAATTAAGTTACCGGACTGATGCTAACATTAGTTTTATAATTTGTATTTTTCATAGTGTGAACTTTTTTCAACTCTACCTTCATGTTTTTGTAAAATGTGCTAAATTTCTTAATCTATTGTTAAGCTATGGAAGGAATTTAAAGACAATCAGTACATGTTATTATATCGTTGTAGGTATTTTGCAGTGTTCAACATCAAATGTACAAAACGCATGGAGGATATTCAGTGACAAAGAAATGAAGGTGGTGAAAATGAAGATAATCATTAGTGTGCTTGGAGAGAAAATTTATATGAACACAAATATTCAATCGTTCCTATTTGGTAAACTGTATCAAATCACTTTACATGGTATTCGTATTTATTTTTTTTTATACTGGTGCTACGGCGCATTTGTGGATCCTTACCTTTCAAAAGATCTTCCGCTCTCTGTTTTGATTAGGAAAAACAAATTTATATTTCGTTTTTCTCGGGTTCCCTTTTGTGTCTCATTTTCCTCCACATGTTAAACCCCTCAAAACCTTTTCGCTTTAATAATCGATATCAACAATGAAGTATAACTCTTTGTTTTTCGTTTTCTTCCTCTATTTGTCATCAAACATAACCCTAAGAATTTTACGCAGGATTTGTCTTTTAAAAACAGAGAGCGCATTTTGTTGGTTCCTAGAGTGGCTACACCAAGGTCAGATGGGTTTTGTGATTTTGAAATAATCAAAAATGTATTGTATCTTATCTTCTTGTTGTTCCCAATTTTTTGATAGTAACATGTATACCTATCCACTGATATTATTCTAAGAAATCCAGAAAGGGTTCCTTTTGCTATCGCTTTGTATTTTGTGTTCAACAATTACCAGCCACATTTTCGTTACTGCTTTGTTGAGAGAATTTAAAGAATTATTTCATAGAGGTCATAGTTCTTGCAGAGGGAACTTTTAAAAGAAGATGGCCCCAGTCATTCCCAATGAAAGCCGTAATCGTAAGTCGTTTTTCTCATTGTTACTTTAACCATCATAGTGCTCACGTCTACACGCCGCTCTATGAGCGTTAACATTTCTGATTTCACATTTTGCGAGCAGTTCTGCGTCCTCGTCTAAAGAAGGCGCAGCACGTCGTTTTCCAAACTTACAGTAATCCCATTGTTGTTTAAAATTATTGACAAATTACCAATTGGACGAAAGAGCTCCGGTATTTGCAGTCCAAGTCGACTTATTTCTTTATTTTGGCTTTTTAACCTTCTTATTTGCTTTAACAGATCAACTCTTTCAGATCAGGAATTATGTCATGTCACACGATGGTTTTTGAAACTCCTTTAGATTACAAAGGCAAGTACCTCAGTTACTTCCCTTTCTCCTATGTTTACGTTTACTTGTTCATTAATAATGACATCAAAATGGTTAATCAGTTTACTTTATTTTCTTTTTAAACCAATACAATCTGGCTTATACTAAGTTTAATATTTATTACAAATGTCATACTACTGTACACACACACACACACACACTCACACACACACATCTGTCTCTGTAGAATTCCTTTTCGTTCACGCTATCACCTGTTACTTTATAATCTAGAAAGAGAGAGTGTCTTCCAACATCACCTCCACTGGTTTTTTCCATTCTTTGAGAAAAAGTGATAATTTGATGCACAGTCAATTTATCTGCCACACTTGTTTAATATTTCATCTTCGTTCCGTTCGGCTTATGGTTCGTTTAATATTCCAACAATATTAACATTTCAAAAACGAATTTATAAAGTATGGAGTGCTCGAGTTCTTATCACAGTTTGTCTTTGGGTCTACATCGTTTCATATATAAATAAATTGTTCCTAGATGCTTTCCTTGAAGTAGCAAATAATCGCCAACTATATATATTTTTGAGCTTGTATCTGTATTAACTCATTATTTTTGAATTTCTGTGGATTTTTTTTTTACGTAAAAGTCTTCCTTGATTAATCTCTGTGTATGATACCGTATGTTTTTTTGACAGTTTTAACTACCGACTAGATATTGTAGCCAATAGAACTCTTTTGTGTTTTGGTTTTAGAAAGTTTTTCCAATTCTAACATTGATTTTTCATACAAATAACGTAAATGGCGATGCCACGCCACATTTCACATCAGCTGTCTTTGTTTACTGTCTGTACTTTTGGAACTTCTTTAAGTTGGTAACTTATAGAACAAACACTAGTTTAATATTTAAAGGAAACTTAAATAAAGCAATGTGATTATTTTGAGATTGAAAGACAATAGTTGCAAATGTAGAACTGCTCGCAAAATGTGAAATCAAAAATGACAAAGCAGATAGACGTAAGTGATACAATGAATATATTGGATAAATTAATTCATATGGTTATAGAAACGATAATTTGTAATCCTTGCAACCCTCTCCCTCTATGCGTGTTCAGATAGACAGATAGATAACCATGGATGAGGTCATTTGATCGCATTTGATATGTCTCCAGGATCCCCTGAATACAATGAAGTAAATTTTTAAATTTCGCCACTGAAATGGTTTCGCAAGTTTCCACTTTTTATATAGTATAAGTTTCTAAAACAACACCTCTTACTACACTAAAATAATGGGTCTTCTTTAATATTAATAAAATTCCAAATGGGAGATAAAACTGTCAAAAAGATTGTTGAGAAATAATTGCTGTGCTGTGGGATTGTTTCATGCCAACTACAGGTTCGTTTAAAAATAACGCAGCTAACGTCGACAAAGTTTGGAACCTTTCCCAAGTTAGATGTTCAGACGCCAAACATAAGTTTTCCAAATAATTCTACCTCAATATTATAAATTTGAAAAAATCTTTTCGACAATTTTACAACCGTTGATAGGTTCAAACTATAGTTCACAAATGGTAACATTAGTAAATACTTTTGGCTTCACACTTCTATAAATGTGGTCCAGAACCAGACAATAATATGAGAGCTCCATGTGTAATGCTAGTAAATAAAACCTCCTCTATAAACCATTTGAACATGTTGAACTGACAAAAAGAATAATTTCAATAAACAGTTATCGAGAGTAAGGAAAACTAGAATGTTCTTTTGGCACCGTTAACACAAAAGCAGAACTTGCAAGAAACAACGTGAAATGGGTGTGCGTGCGGGAGGTGGGGGGGGGGTGTTAATGGAAGTGCGTGTGTGTGGTTCCAACAATTTTTAATATTTATTTAAGAAGACATGATAATCACGTACCTTGTCATGGTTAAGCCAAAGTGTCTGGAAAACGTACAATCTTTTTTAAATATTTATTTTTAAGTATTTCCATTTATTTTATTTTTAAATTTCTACTTTATTATCATCTTTAACTTCTTAGATGTTCAAATGTTCAAACGCAGGTGATGCACTAATGGATACGATAAGAGTCTCATTAGTATTTGATACGGTTTTTTACACTAAACCTAATGAGTAAAGAAAACTAAAATAATTTCATCAACTGTCATATGTAACCCACTTCCTTTGATATTTATTAGCAGCAGACATTTATAGCAATCTGGTTAGGGTACTTTTTTAGGCATTTGTGCCAAATATCAGATTTCGTGAACTACTGTTATCAACGTTTCCATATCCATTGCAACCACCCCCAATAAAGTTTAATAAAATAATTTGAACAAATACAGCGGAAAACTATAAAAATTGTGGTAACTATAACAAATGCATAAAACAAGTAAGTACAGAACATCCCAACTGGTGCTGGTTTCAGTAACCTAATAAATATTTTAAACTGATAAACAGACTGCAGGTACTAAAACTGTAGAAATGAATATTTCAAACTAAAAACTGCCAAAAAAGCACTACAAGAATTAACTGAGGCATTTAATGAGATATGTGATAACACTTGATGGCTAAAAATGAAAAACTTATGAAGGTAAAACGAAAACAAAACAAATACAAAAATATTCAGGAACGAATAAAGCAAAAAATTAGAATAGCAAGCGAAAACTTAATATGAGGAAATAGAAGCACGAGAGCAAAATTATGATCTGTTTAATATGCACAAAGTCAGAAAAGCAGTTGGAATATATAAACTCATTTCATTTGGGATATTAAAGCTAAGGATAGCAAAATTGTTACTAATAACAACGAAAAGCTTATATACACAACATTTTTAAGAATAACAGTCCAGACGTCCTCCAAACTTCGACAGTTCAGACAACCTACTGTTAACAACAGATGAGATCACAATAGCAATATCTCAACTTAAAAATAGCAAACCTCTGATCACTTATAGCAAATATCTTAAATTACTTGACACAGAAAGCATTAAACAAGTGGCGCAAGTATTCAGTGCTAGATATTCTACCAGAAAGATACCAAAACTATGATTGAAATTGACCTTCATATTCCTTCCAAAAAAAGACAAATACCAAATATTATAACCATTACTGTACCACTAGGAAAAATCCTGTATGCATTCCGCAACATTTGATATATGAAACCTTAAATACAAATTAAAAACGTTAAAGTCAAAGACCTTCAATTGTGACATATATATGAATAGAAACATATGTAATGTAATGATAATGATGAAAGTCTTACAAGCTACTTCCTGGAACTCTTAAAAATAATCCATCAGAGAATCTTTAGTCTATATGAGAAATATGCCAGTCACATGCAATTTGAATTTCATAATGCATTACGTACTATAGAGTTCTTGTTAAGAACCGAAGCCCTTTTCCAACAATGCAGATGTCAACTACTACATTTTTTGCACGTTTCACTAATTATCAAAAAGCACTTGATAAGGTACAATATAAACGACTTATTGAGATAATGAAATAGAGTGGGCTAGATGAATGAGATCTAAGAATCATTACTAATTTATATTGGTATCAAACATCATTCTCTAATAAAACGAGGAGTCCCACAGGGATGTGTGTTGTCACCATTACTTCTTAAGATGTTGATGATGGAATCACCATCAATAACATAAGATATGTCAGTGATGGAATAACGTTTACAGACAGCCCCAAGTGTCTTCAAGAGATAGTGGTTCAGATGATGGAAGTCAGCTAATAAAAAAACAACATCCATGTTAACCAACTCATGATAAATAACCAACAAATAGAAATTGTACAGACATCTTATTTTTGAACAACTAATAAAACGTGAGATCATTTACTAGAGATAACATACGAAACTGAGTAAACCAGGGCGGCATTTCTGAAGATGTCAAACTGCTTAAACCCCATGCTTTATCCTTATTAACAAAAATCAGACTTAATATGTTGTTTTTCTGGCGCTGCTTTATGAAGTTGAGTTTTGGGCTGACTGAAGCTTCCTGCAATAAGCTGAAAGCGTTTGAAATGTCGTATACCAATTCATTTTAAGAATCCTATGCATAGATCTACATTATCAATCAGATTGTCCTAGATAGAATTGGAAACAACCAATGCTATGAGTTATTGCAACTGATTTTGCAGAGTACAATAGAAGGTAAAAGAGGGCTTGGAAGAAGGGTATCAGTTGAAAAAGTTACATGTGCAATTCAACAATAATGGTGTAATAGTTGTCAACATCCATAACAGATAAACACAAAAAAAACTACCAGTCACACAAACCGTAGACAAATACTTACAGATCTACTATCCAAAATACCTGCCTTTATTTTATGAATATTTTCATATATCTATCAAAAATTATACTTTCGTTCATTGCAAGAATACAACAATATATGAGTTTTTCGCAATAAATGTATATTAAATTTCTTGTAGGTATAGCCATATTTGAAATAACAAAACAAACATTTCTGTTACTCCCTTCCACTTATTTTAGTTAATTTTTTAGCACACTTTGTAACCCAAGTTTAGGCCAAATCTAGCAACTAAAATAATCACTAATTTTCTATTTATTAAAATTGTTAATAAAGTTACATTTATAACTGAAAAATTCACGATTCTTATTTAAACATCTCTATTAAAAGACACGATACAAACAAACTGAAAGACACAGGACATACAACATCGGAAAAACTATTTTTGTGATGGAATCCATCCAAAGGAATAGTTTGTGGTTAATCTTAACACTGCACAAGCGTTGGTTGTACAGAAACCAACTTGCCACAACATTCTGAAGCATTGAAAATCCCGAGAAGGCTAAAGACAAAATAACCAACATATCCAACAATTTTAAGTAGGATGTCGGTGCAGCTAAACATGCCGTTACAGCATACACGCAAATTAAAATTAGTGAAGTAGTGGTGGAAAGCCCCAGCCGGACTGCAATATTCTGATAATCAATCCACAGTGACATGTAGCACAACAAAATTAAAAACGCACATGGCAGCATTGTACACATGATGTAATGCAAAAAGTATCGTTCCACCCCTATCTGAACAACCAAAACGCTAAAATTACCAGATGGGCGAACTTCGACCTCATGCAACGTGGTCACGTTTGTGAGTTTAAAGTCCATTAAGTACGTTCCCGTCAAAATATCCACAGCGTTCGTCGACCACATTAACTTAACTTCCTCCATAGGAAACCGATCTGCAAATTAGTAGTAGAAATTTCCTAGGTGAACTCAATCCAGTTATATTTACAAGTTCCAAACTTCAGCTGGCACATCTGAGCATCGAAAGGGAAATTTTGCAGGTTTCTAGTGCAAAACGTTCTCACAACGACCCTTTCGCTCAGCAAGACGTGACCCTCGTCACCAAACCCCCTCCAGAATTGGGCATCTTCACCGGCACAGCTATTTCTAACTTGGCCTTTCGTAACGGTAATCTTTGGCCGCCAAATTTGTCTTGCAACGGCCATTCTTTGCGTTTGCAAATTTGCGCCCAGTCGCGGATCCATCCATCGTTTGTGGAGCAATAAAGTAACTTCCACCTCCTACAACAAATCAATTTAAAATATTGCGATGAAGAAAACTAAATCTTACCATGGTTTGACTGTTCACAAAGTGTATTTCCTGAATCGTTAATGAAACATTAACTACTGTTTCATCGTTGTTAATTGAAGGCCTCCCCGTCTCCAGCAATCTATGGTTATTATTTAAAGACAACACTGTGCCGATTAACATGAAACAATCGACATATTGGGGCTTCATGGTAACTGATGAACTAGCTGTATTAACATTAATGCAGCTTGAATGTGTAATAACTTTTACAGTTTCTAACAGCTGCAAAAGTCATCAACAGTTGCGGAATGTTTTTTTAATTCCGTAATGGCATGTCAAATGGTACATTAAGAAAAATAGTAATTCTGTCCGAAGAAACAATTTTGTATAATAATTTACAAAACTATTTTATTCTTATATATAACATTTTTACAAAATAGACTTTCAAGCTGGTGTCAGCTTCGCAGTGGGCTGAATCAAGGCAATTAAGCCAGCAACTGAAGACAGGACACCTAAAAATCCAATCGTGCCTGGTGACAGCTTCACGTGTCCCAGTGCGGAGAGAGGTATAAAAAAATCACAGCAGTTCTTAATAGTGTCGACAGTGACGCTAGGGCTTTCGCAGACGCACAGAACAGCTCTGCCTCCTGCTTTTAATACATCGTTGATATTCCTACAGCCCGGCTTAGGAACTATTCTTGCCCTTTCAGCTCGTATGATTCGTGAAATTTCATAGAAGTCCCTACTTAAATTCATTACTATCGAATACAGCCAGTATTTATTGGATATGCGGCTCCACTTATTTGTGTTAACATCGCAGAGGTCTGCGCGTCCCAGCCAAAGGATATGGTCAGTCAGGAGAAAGAGGGCGTTGCTTATTTTGCTTAGCGTTACGAACGTGCGGAGGGTCGGGTCCGGATGCTGGAACGTCGAGAGGGACACGTAGAACATGTCGGCACATCTCCCAAAGCGCAGCACTGCAAATAGTGGAGGTACATTTCACCGATACTCATCTGCAATATATTTACGCTTCCGGAAGGTGCTCAACTGGTACTCCAGCCTCTTTAGGGGCTGGACTCCGCTTCTGTCGCCCTGCTGAAGTCGGTACCATAGCAGTCTACTCAAGTACTGAATTAGCCTTGCGATTTTGTCCCTGCCAGCAGTTTGGCCGTTCAGCTTAATCAGAACTTCCATGATTTACAAACTGAATACTGAACAGTATTCGTATCAGGAAAAACTGCTTGCATATTCAGCTCAAAGGTTAATTGATAACAAAAAACCAAGCAATAAACTTAAGTGCTAAGTTAAGTAGTGGCTAGTATGTTGTCTACGTAAAGATTAGATTAGTGTTCTATTATAAATAATTTTTAGATGCTATAAAGCAGTTACAGATAAACAATTAAAAAATAATAATAAATTTAACTTGGATAAACATTATAATTAAGGAAAAGCGCGTTTGAAATTTTGTAATCCATAATTCATGTTAATCTTCCTGCACACAGAAAATTATCATTTCTTTTATGAATGACATCTCCGGTTGTCATAACGATGTGGCATACCGGGTGTTGCAATTGTTTGCATACAGGTTGCTTTAAAAACAAGTCATAAATATGGATAAGAATTAATAAACTGTAACTATTCTTCTTGTATTTTACGACTTACGAATTGCAAAAATATCTTAAATGTTGCTAATACCATTAGTGTGTGTGTTTTTATTTAAATAACATTCTTCGATCTTCTAATATTTTTCTTCATGGATTCTGATTTAGTTTCCATTTATTTATTTTTATGTATAACCAGTAGGTTAACTGGTCCAGTAACTTTTCAGTGCTTGTTTTAACTATCAATTTCTTGTTCTTCAAAGAATGTCTACTTCAAGATTTATTTTAATTGACTTTTAACACTATAAATGATTTTGTAAATTTTTTTTATCTTAAAGTACGCTTTGACGATAATGAGACTACCATTAACGTTATTTTATTATCGATACACTAATATCATCCGCGAATTGAACATTTTTTCTTATATATTCTAATACCTTCTTTTCAATTTTTCTCTAGTCTTGTAATGATGAATATGGTAAGTAGCAAATCTGCTTCATCGCCTTCTTTCTTATACCAAATTTGTAATATTCTTCCATTTCTATTAATTTAACTTAAGCTTCTATACATTAAAATGAGAAGCCTTATGTAGAGAGTAATGTCGTCTGTCTGTTCGTCTGCTCGAATGGATAAAAAAAAAGAAAAAATATAATGTGGTGCTGATATACACTACAGTATATACTTAAAAGTTATGACCACTTAACTACATTAATTGTTTTGTTTCATTGATAAATATCATTGCTACATATCTATCACTCCTTTCCCAGGGTCTTTGTTTGAACCTCATTAAAAGTTTTACAGTAATTGATGTTGAAATCTATCATAAATATAATACTCATTTAAATAATAATTATGATTTAGTTCAGTTAAGTTCGGTAGACTTCTCTCTCTGCTAAAGAACAGGACTCGAGAATGAGAGATAGAAGAGGAATAGTCATGAGAGGAGTGATTGCTTGCTATAAATTATAGAAAATATTTTCCTTCATTGTCTCCAAGCTGGTCAAGTTGCGACCCTTACCTTCGACAGATTTACGAACGACAAAAATAGGCAGTTAGCATACAGCAATGCGCACATTGGTCTGCTCTAGGGTAGATCACGATGAGTCGTAGCCAGGTGCACGTCTGCCTACTTAAGTTTGTCGCCAGCTATTTTTGGCTTGCCTGACACGGTATCCCGTACGTTAAAATATATGTTTTGCACATCGATTGTGTTTATATTTACGATTCTTCACCCTAATACCTATATAATAATATAATATAATAACTATAATCGATGAAGAACTTGCGCTGAAGATCATTGAGTGAAAGGTTTTTAGAGATTACGAACATTTTACCTTCCACAATCTAAAATACTAAAGCTACGAAAGGGGAAAACCAAAGGAAAAGATAGGAATGGTCAACCAGGAATGACTCCAAAAAGAAATTGAGATATACCGCAAAATAAGAGGAGACTCAGACACACAGGTACGCTCACAAACATTATTCAATCACTATTAGAGAAAAGAGAGAAAGAAAGACCATAGTGCAATAGTGGAACAACCACATCACAGAAAAAAATCCATTGAGGCAAGACGTCGCATGCTGAGAACGGAAAGAGATCAAAACAATGAGGAAGCAAGAGAAGAGGCGCAAAGAGCATACAAAATGCGATAGAAAGACTACAAGATAGCCATTTACCAATAAAAAAAACAAAAATGGAACGAACTCCTTAACGAATTGGAAACCGACATTTGGGAAGCATACGCGATTATCATTAAAAGGCCGAGATATACAATACTCAAAACTAACCCTAGTGACAATGAACAGATGAGAATATTACTGGAGGAGATCATAGTCAGCAGATTCTAGAAAGAGTTATAGAGGACGGGTGGTCTGGCACAAAACCAACTGTATTTATCAAAAATAAATCTACTATGATTTCCATAAACATGGCGATGCCAGTAACCAAAAGCAACAAAAACAGAATCAGTGCTTTTTGTAGTACCTAGTAGATGGGTGATACCAATCTGGGAGTACAAATTGACAAGAATCTTTCGTTCGTTAACAACATCAAAAGGGTCAAGGCTTATGAGAAGAATAAAGGCCTGAGGACTAGCAAGAGGAAGATAATCGCATCAGTTACGAAGTCCTTCATTTTATATGCTTTTATATGTTGAAAACCCATCTTATAAAACATGATTTTGGAATAATTAAAAACATGTAAGAGCTGTGACAACATTCCAAGTGAAAACTATCTCCACTACTATAAAAAACAGCACAAGCACTGGAATTGTATTTGATCAAAAGGAGTCAATTTTTTTTTTAAATAACTTTTGGTGTTTTTGAGCAAATCTTGTATATGAGCACTCTGGTTATAGAATATGCTGGTTTATTTGGGAAAGTTATATTTTCTCAGTAAACTGATAAAAAAAGATTTAAAATTTATTTGTATAAAAGCTTCCAAATTCGGAATTTTAAACTTCATTGTATTATAAGCTCTTTTAAATTAAGCTACATATAATATATTATTGTCTATAATGTGTATATGTAATATTTTGTCTACCCCTTGTATATGAGTTGATGTTGATGAGGTGTGTTGCCTAAATTTAATCGTATTGAATCTAACCCAACAATTTTAGATAAAAGTTATCTATTATTTTCCTTATTATGCCAAGAACCAGTTAATGGCCATAAGATAAATAATGAGGCGGTAAAACTACAATGAATTTGGAGGATCATTCCAGCGAGGACAAAGATATAAAGCCGCTAGTGTCCTCCACTACCACCAACAGCAACGATTCGCCAACCGACCTAACGAACGGCCCCAAAAAGTGGTCTCCTGGCGCTTGGCAGGATGGAAATAGAAAGAGCGCCTTCCAGCCGTACAAGCAAACGCTCGGTACCGTTTTGACCAACTTGCAAAGGGGCAACACGCAGGCCGAAACGCCAGTGCCCCAAGAAACCGACATTAACTTCCATACGCGAGCCGGACAAGGGGAGATCACAGAGAGCGATATAAAAAATGAAGAGTCGGTTGATGTCTGCGACAGCGAAGGTCTTACTGCACTGCATTGGGCCTCTGCGTATGGCCAGATTGCGACTGTGCAGTTGCTGATTGCATTCCGAGCCGAAATTGACAAACTAGGGCCTGAAGGTGAAACACCACTGCTGCTGGCGGCGAACGGTGGGCACCACGATGTGGTGAGGTTGCTGTTGAACGAAGGTGCTAATGTCAATCACACAGATGATGTACGTTGATGGGTGTTGATTTCAAACATCACGCTTACGTGTTTATACATGCAGGTTGGAAACACTGCACTAATGTATGCTGCAAGTGGTAACCATCCGCACTGCTGTAACGAATTGTTGCTTCGTGGAGCAGATGTTACTATGGTGAACCATTGCAACGACAGTGCATATAATTTGGCAGTGGACTACAACAGCAACTTAGGTTCGTAAACAGGAATGTTTGGTTTCAGTATCTTAATAATTCCTTAATTTTTAGCGCTGGCTGTAATAGAAAATTACCTGCTTAATTTATTGGGTTCTGTTAACTAATTACGACATGACTTCCAATATTTTTGTAATTTTGTATACATTAACTAAAAAGGTTTTACAAATCAGAAAGTTTTGGTAGATTATATCAATTTTTATTTCAAATACGTAAACGTCTCACTTTATTAGTTTTACCTAGCTGTTGAAGTACATTGCTGGATTTTTAGGCAGCTTGTACTCCTTACAGATTTTATTTTTATCTCGTAAGGCTAGGCTTGACTAAACCCAGGAGTACCACTCAAAAAGCAGTGTTCATCCCCAATAAAACTGATAATTCTGATAATTCACTAATTACTTGGCATAGTATAGGGTGACCCAAACTGTACTTTAGAATGTCTTTTCTGAATAAAACAAAGAATATTGAAATAATCAGAGTTTTATTGCTATCAGCATGAAGTACAAACTTAGCTGTTATGAGTGAAATATGTCGGCCAAATACTTTCCACGGCTTTATTGACATGCGACCATTCTTCTAGTGAAGTTTTTCATAATGTGTTTCAGCAATTATCCTTCGAATTGTAGCAGTTTGTTGACATAAACTATTTTCTTAAAATAGCTAGAAGGAAAAATCGAATGGAGTTAGATAGCAAGACCGTTGTGGCCAATCGGTATAATAAATTGGAATATTTTATGGACAAAATGTCATTTAGTATATTGCACAATGTGTTTACATAGTAACAGCTGTATAAAATTAATGGAAATGGAAAATGCACTGGGAAATGATATTGTGCATAGTAATGTAAGTAGGTATATGCTCATGTATTATATTTGTACTGAAAATGAGATTATATTCATGAGTAACACATGTCTCACCAGTATTTTTTTTGAGATGTGTTCCATCGCACTAATTATTTGTAATATTATTTTAACTTGAACAGGAGACTTCTTACTGACAAAGAACTAGAAGAGAAAATTAACAAAATCGATGACGAAATTGAAGATCCTTTTTATTTAGTGATGATTCTGATTCCAATTATGAGTCTTCTTAATAAAAAACGCCGTCTAAAAGATCTAAAACTTGTTTTGAAGAAGCAGACATTGAGAAATAATGCAATCATCTGTCAATAGTACTGGATCTGTGCATTGGACAATATAGAAAATATTCCCAATGTTCAACTCAGAGGAAGCATACCTGCAATTAGGACTGGTGATGTTTTGATAAAAGTTTTTCAATTTTGAAAATCTTTTTCAAACCTAATTCCCACTGCTTACAACATAATTTGAAGTAAGCAGCTTTTTGTAAGAAAATGTGTGCAGCATAAGCATGCACTGGTCCACTTCGTGAACGCCACTAGCATCTAGTAGTTATACAAAACGTATTACTCACAAAAGGCTCAACGGTATTAGCAATATGTCCTGCTTTCACAATTCAACAGTCGGCCAAATCCACTGACATGTAGCTAACCATGCAAAATGTTCAAAATCCTAATACAGTGAAAGTAAATTCAGCATTTTACTCCAATAATCTGACGATTTAATAAAAATACGTGTGATGACTAAGAAAGAACTTTTTGGACCAAACGAGTTTCAAAAAATAGAATATTAAAGTACAAGAACGGACTTGGAACTCTTTTTCCACCAATGTCCGGGGCTTCTATACATAAACAAAAATTTGCGGTCACTTCCGCTCAAACCGATCTCGAGATTTTCCGATTGGGCTGATATTTGGAGTATGGACTTGACTTATGGTCCTTAGTTGAATACTGAAAACGTTATGTCTCTATCTAACATAGATCAAAATTTATAAGGCGTGACGGATGTCACGGATGTCAGAAGTGACAGAAATAGAAGCTGGTCTCCAGCTTGGAAGCTGCCTTGAAACAAATGACATATTGGAAGCTGGGTCCGCTAAAAACCCTTATTTCATTGTTGTAGCACATCCCACCTATGCCAGCTCGCGGATGTGAACCCGGTAGGCTTTCGAATGATAGGTCTTTATGTCTTTAGGTTCAATAGTTCCTGAGTTTAAAGTCGCAACGGACAGACAGACGCCCGCACTGATTTCATTAGGCTTTCCTTCCAGGTATAGAAGCCTAAAATGCAGTAGACATAAAGACAGTCTGACTAACAATAAATGCAATATAACCATTCTGCAATCTAGCAAAAAAGAGGAAAACCATCAAACCAACTTCTCTCGGAAGTGTCTCTGTAGGGGTGTGTTTTACCTACTGGAAAATCATTGATGCAACAGCGGCTCGATTGGAAAATGAGAGAGACGGAGATGTCCTTCGTGGTCTGAAATTCATGGCGGTGTTGCTTATCAACATGTTCTGAGACATCTTGAAGAAACTTTCCTAACTTTCAGGTCATCATGCAAAATGGACTCTACAAATTCTACGAAATGGCAATCGACAGTCTTCCATAATAACTTGCTATATTCGCGCAATTATGGTTTCGGTCCTGCTGGTTCGTAGCCGAGACTGCGGATGATTACACGTTGTTCTTGTACAATAAACGTCTCCATTTAAAGTATACAAAACAACATTCACTACAGTGGCGGTAATTCGACATGTGTATATTGTATGGTACTGCCATCTATATTACAAATTTAGAAATATTTTCCACGTCTTTTAAAATTAACCGCATCTTTCTGCTTATTCTCACCGATGAGAAAAAAAAATGGAGACCTTAAAACTTGAACGCACCTCCTATTGTCAATGTTTTACACAATGAGATATACAAAAGAGTGCTTATTATTCTTGAATTAATACAAAAAACTTACTGACAGTTTAAGGTCAAAACACTGGTATCCCTTAATAATAGGTCTAGTAAAAAGAAATCCATTATTTTTGCATGAAATTGAAAGTTTTATTTAACATACTTAGAATAAACCGATTTAGGTTAAATATGCGCCGTTTCGTTCGATAACTTGTTGCCATTATGTCTCTCTCATAGAAGCCCTTGTCCCTATTGGCAAAAAACTGAGACAGTCGATTTTCACAAACTTCTCTTGAGGCGAATTTTTCATCAGCAAAATAGTTTGCCATGGCCAGGAACAGGTGGTAATCACTTGATGCCAGGTCCGGACTATAAGGTTGATGCATAAGAACCTCCCAAACAAGCTCCCGGAGCTTCTGGCGATGTGTGTGGCCTGGCGTTGTCTTGATGAAACACAATTTCTGTCCTAGTGTCGAATTGTTTACAGTTCGAATTAAGAGTTTGGCCGTAGGGGAGCAGCTCATATTATATGATTCCTTGCCAATCTCACCAAACGCACAGCAAAACCTTCCTGGCCGTCATTCTTGGCTTGACCACCATTTGCGCTGGCTCACCGCGCTTCGACCACGACCGTTTTCGCTTGACGTTGTCGTAAGTCATCGCCAGTCATCATTCGCTTCAGAAATGGGTCGACATTGTTGCGATTCAGCAGCGATTCACAGATGGCGATTCGGTCCATGAGGTTTTTTTGCGTTAACTCGTGTGGCACCCATACATCCAGCTTCTTTTTGTATTCAGCCTTTTCCAAATGGTTCCAAACGGTTTTTTGCGCAATGTTTAGCTCCTAGGCAATAGAAACAGTGGTTATATGACGGTCGGACTTGGCCATTTCCATGATTTTATCCACATTTTCGACAATTGGCCTTCCAGAGCGTGGTGCATCTTTGACATCGCAATTTCCGGAAGGGAATCGACGAAACCAGAACTGCGCTTGACTGGTTGTTACAGTATCCGAACCATAAACACTATTCACATTTTCAGCCGCCTGGCTTGCGTTTTCACCTTTATCGAAGAAAAACTGTAAAATATAGCGTATTTTCTCTTTGCTGGTATCCATCTTTGACGTGAGCTCAAACAAAACTGAGTCAACTATTCACAAAACTGTCAAATAATTTTTTTTAGTACGAAATGTCAGCTTTCTAACGCCATCTAGTGTAAGCCGATCGGACTTTTAAAGCGCCAGATACAATTTATTAAAGCCACCTATTGGAAAAATAATGGATTTCTTTTTACTAGACCTATTATTTATGAAAACATAGGTACAATAAAAGTTAAATAAAAAACAAAAATTTAAGAAATGCCTATCAGAACTAATTAACATCAGTCTATTTATTTCAAATTAATGGTTTTATTTTTTATTGTTACCTACGTATTAAGGTCAATTTTTTGGCTTACCTATAAATTAAAAATCGTTAGGTACTACCTCAATTTTATCTTTTTATTCTGCCAAAAATAAGCACATTTTTTTATTTATCTTAACAGGATGTGTCACTAGGATAGTTGGGCAAAACTTTAATAACCTTTTAAAATTCAGTTTCATTGAATAAAATCTGAACAAGAATAGTGTTACGCAAGAAAGGAATCTTTGTGTGTAAATTTTGTGTTGGTCAGTAGTAGATCATTGGCCGCACATAGGTCTATTGATTTTTCCATATATTATTTTTGGTTGTTTTACCATATGGTCCCCTACACCTTTGAATACCTTATTGTTATTGCACAATCCTGTCTTTCATGATTATAGTATTTTATGTTCTACCGACTATTTCTGTTTCAAAGATTCAAAAAACTAAATTGAAATGACAACAGTGGAAGAATGATGACGAAATCGGCTAACTGGTTAGATAACTAGATGTTACTGAATGGAAGAACTAAATCACAGCAGAAAGGTACTCAAAACGCCATTTATGAAATTAACTGTGGTTAAAGAGACAGCAAGTTTGATCAGTGACTGGATAGATTATTGGTCGCTGTAATCTACGTAAGTAACATATATGCACACAATAGCACAGTTTGTAAACTTTGTAATGAAGAGGATGAAATAGGAAGGAGTCATTTTTCAGGGCTTCTGACTAAAAAAGACAAGGTGCAAAGGCTATTCAGTATTTTTATTAATTGTGGGAGTTTGTTACAATATTTTTGTTTTCTCGGGTTTCCTTATTGCATAAATTGCTTATTGGCTATTTTCATCAAATGGCGTTATTGTACTTAAGTAGGGGTTTTAATTGTTTAAAATCTGTTTCGACTTAATAGCAAGAAATTGCTTAATGTGAACGAACCACACAATAACTAGCTAACTGCTATTAAGTTATATAGTAAACATTTCTGTATCATTAACATTGAAAAATGACATCGATATGTTACGTCAGATTTGGACTTGTAATAGCAGTGTTTATAACATAAATTACAATTTAGTTACCATTAGTAAGTGTAATGATGCGTGAAATACTCCTAAGACACTAAAAGAATAATTTCTAACAATAAACGATATAGTCTAATTCCAATTTTCTGAACGATCCCTCCATGCCATACAGCTCTTGTGGAGTTCGTGGTTTATCACGTTGTTTCGTCTTGTCAGACAGCTTCTATAACTCTCTATTTTTCTCTTTCATATCTCTGACGAAAAGTTTTTATATTCTTTCTTCCTTCAGTTTATCAATACATTTATCAGTTAAATTTTATTTTTTTTTTATATTTGTTGGAGAAAAAACAGTAACAGAAAGAATAAGGATATTCTTATTTGTTACCTAAACATTTCTCACTGAGACATCTATAATATATACTATTAACACAAAATTACTTTGAGAAAAAAAAATCAGAACTACAATTAACAAAAAACAAAACTAAATCTTAATGTTGAATTGAGAGAAGCTTGTTTTTAAGTTGTTTTTTTAAAAGCACTATCACTAAAATGGACGGTGGCGTTCTTAGACCCGAGTTAGTGCATGAAGATGGCAATGAGAAAATGTGCTTCGATCGCGAGGAGCAATGAGGTACTCTAAAATTGATCTGAGAGAGCAACTGAGGATAGTTCATATGAGATACACAAATTTTTCTTAGTACTGAGGTATCAAGCAGCAGTCTTCTATTATCAAGGGAGAGTAATTTAAAGTAATGGAGTCTTTCATCGTATGATTTATACTGCAATTTTAAACGAAAATTTAACATGCATGTAAACATTTTTTGGATAATTTCGATATTATCTTTATAAGTTGTATAGGAAGGGTTCCATATGACAGAAGCATACTTCAATTGAGGCCTGACTAACGGAGCTTCCGCTTCGTCCATATTCTTCAGGTAGCATGCAGAGTGGGACGACTTTATATAATTCGTCAGTGTCGTTCTCATCGTACAAACACACCTAAACTTCTTCTTCTTCAAGTGCCATCTCCGCTTCGGAGGTTGGCAATCATATTGGCTGTTCTAATTTTTGATATTGCTACTCGAAACAGTTGACCAGAGCTGCAGTCAAACCATTCTCGTAGATTGCGCAGCCATGACATTCGTCTTCTACCAACGCTTCTTTTTCCCATGATCTTGCCCTGTAGTATAAGTCGTAGTATGTTGTACCGTTCTCCACGCATGATATGTCCCAGATATTGGAGTTTTCTTTCTTTGACTGTATTTGTAATTTCCTTCTCCTTTCCCATTCTTCTCAGTACCTCCAGATTTGTCATTCTATCCGTCCACGATACTCTTAAAATCCTCCGGTAAGTCCACATCTCGAAGGAGTCAAGTTTGTTTAGTGCGGCTTGATTTACCGTCCACGCTTCCATACCATACAAAAGTACACTAAACACATAGCATCTGAGCAGTCGTATTTTTAATGGTAACGACAGATCTTACTACAGAAGACGTTTCTCATTTTAGAAAATTATCTCTTGCCTTTTCTACTCTTGATCTTATTTCTGCCGTGTAGTCGTTGTTTTCTGTAATTAGACTTCCTAAGTAAGTGTATTTCTTGACTCTTTCTATCTGTTCTCCTCTAATTCTTAAGCTGTCGTTGTTGTTATTGTTTTTACTGATCTTCATAAACTTCGTCTCTTTGATATTGAGTGATAAGCCGTATTCCTCACTATAGTCAATTACTTTATTCATTACCCTTTCTAGATCTTCTAAGTTTTCAGTAATAATTACGGTATCATCTGCATATCTTAGGTTGTTTATTGGTTTTCCATTTACCTTTATTCCGCAGTTTCAGATTCCAGAGCTTTTTCATTATTTCCTCTGGGTAGGCGTTAAATAGACTGGGCGACAGAACACAACCCTGCCTGACACCTCTTTGAATTTCAGTTGCTTCTGATGTTTCGTTTCCTATTCGTACTGTAGCCTTCTGGCTGTAATATAAGTTTGATATTAGTCTTATATCTTGATAATCTAATTTCTTATTTTTGAGAGTTTCTATGAGTGCGTCGTGTCTAACTCTATCAAAGGCTTTATTATAGTCTATAAAGCATAGATATACACTTTGGTTAACATCCAAGCATCTCTGAATAAGCACGTTGAATGTAAATAATGCTTCTCTTGTCCCCACTCCATTTTGAAAACCAAACTGTGTTTCACTGATATCTGCTTCTAGTTTCCGGTGTATCCTAGAGTGAATGATTTTTAAGAGAATTTTTAGCGTGTGAGACATAAGACTTATAGTGCGGTAATCACAGGATTCTTTGGTATACATACAAACGTTGAGATTAACATTTCTTGAGGTATAAACTAAAACATTGTAATTAGGAGCTTACCCAGCAAGCATCACGACCCTAACCCTAACCCTTTTCAAAACCTTGTTGCTTAAACACTACTTTAACATGTTATAAGCTGCCTTTGCTAAGGGGGATGTTGATGACGTGGAACCCTTTGGGCCCCAAAGCGCAAGCATCTACCAAGCACGCGTTAATTTTCTTGATCAGCGTTCGAATGAGCAGCAAGATGTGATTGAAGGTCACGTGTTTGTCGTCGATGAAGAGGTGACACCTGCTGACTACAAAGTTGTCGTCTTTATTTAGAAGGATGTCTAGGATCATCAGCACCGTTTTCATTCAGTCCTCTGCACGAGGTTATTTACGCGCAACAGCACTATTCTGGATGCTGTCGGGTCTGCCGTTTTCAGTAAAGGTAGGCAGAGGCTGCAAATGGCGGGCTTGTAGTTAAAATTTAGCTTAGTACACGAGCTTAGCACCCCAATTTTAAAATGTCTGGATCTCGGGAAGAAAGGGATCTCTATTGGCGAAAAACTCTGGCGTAGTTGCTCTTATGGTGTACAGGAGATCCAGTTTTTGTTTGGTTTGCTCCAAGCTGAATTTGCAGCCGCGCAGTATGCTTAGAAGCCATTGATCATCTTAAACCAAGATAATTGAAAATGCTCTAAAGAACAGCAACAATTACTTGTTCGAATTTTTAAGTGGTTCTGCGTCGCAGCCCACTCCTTGATATGGTCCAAGTCTTTTCTTATTTTGCTCGGGCCTTTATTGAGCTCATCCGCAGCCTTCCTTTGGAGTTCCGTGGGTGAAGGACGAATTGTCATCTTGGTCTGTGCGTACGAAACTGTCCACAGCACAAATACGATGGTGATTTTTAATCGAATGTTTTAAGTAGTTCTTTCTAGCCGAAAATTAGTGGTCCCAAATTGTACATATGAAAGTTGTACTTTCGTGCCCGCTTAAAACAATTTGATTGAGAAACGCGACAGACAACATTGGATATACATAAACACACCAACAAGCATAAAGTAGCGTATATGCTATTTGAAGCCATAAAGCAGATATTGTAGTAGAAGTGTTGCACGCAGTTCCGCTGATTAATTATTTTTCAACGAACTTAAAAAGTTCGTTACTGAATTCTATATGTCTGTCGGTCTGTCTGTCGCTGTCACAAAATTATGGATTTTTTAAAATTTTAAAATGGATTCTCATAGGAAATTTTACGCTGATTTCAAAATCGAAATCAAAAAGTTTCTATCGTCTATCTATGTCGAATAATTTTCCAGATATTCGATTTCGAATTTTCCCGAAATTCGAAATCGAAATCGAAAGGTTTTTTAAGTTCGTTCTGGGATTGCTTACAGAGCAATCTCTTCGCCGGCCCCATGTTTTTATTTATATATCACCTAGAATCACAGTAAAATTCGGAGTTTAATGGGAAACAACCGGACGAACACACAAAAGACCGGTTCCATCAATGGGACAAAATGGGCATGGAAATAAATACAGGAAAAACAAAAGTCATGATAATAAATGGAAAACAGGATCAACAAAAAATCAATTGTGGCAAAGATGAACTAGAAAAAGTTTCCACAGTAGACTATTTAGGAACAAAAATAAGCAACAATGAAAAAACGAACACGGAGATCCTAAGCAGGACCAGAAAAGCCACACAAGTATTCTATCAACTTAACAAAACAATTTTAGGAAAGAGGGAAATTCTATACTAACTCTTTGCAAAATATAATAATATGCTTGTTATACTAATTAATTATTGTCCAGATAAACAGACTGCAAATAATGAGCGATTAATAAAATAAATAAAATTTGTTTGTGCTTTTTTTCTGTTATTGCAAATAAGTCATCGCTTCCTTCGAATTTGTTGCAAGACTGCCTTGCGATTCTTTTGTCTAATCTTCATGTTAAGTAAGAAGGAAAATACCTAATGCTATATATGTCCCTTGAACAGGTAACAATTGATTGAACATCACAGCTTATTTTGTTGCAATATAAACCTATTATGAGATTTTTTCCTTTACTCAACGACGAAGAATGTAACTTAACTTGATTAATAATGTTTAGAATTGCATTTGAAAACCAAGCAAAATAATTATAATTTCCGAACAGCTTTACCATCAAACAAATGTCTTCCTAATAAAATATTTACGTTTCTGCCTCTGCTGTTGTGAGGTTTAATTATTGTTGCCATTTTCGTCTTCATTCAGATGCGATGATTCCCGAGTTTTGATTCATTTCGCCTTTTTACAACTGCATGCTGTTGCTACGAAAGTATGGACACCTTATTAAAATTCAGTTGTACAGTGATTAACTATACTTTTCGTAATAAACGTTGTTTTGTTTAATCCTTTAACATCTTCTTAGACAATATTGTTTTCAATTAAAATTAGTCGTTTATAAATTTTTTGATAAGCAACACTTTAAATCTTTCTTTTAATTTGTTTTAGACGTTTGTTTACATTAAAAAAAGCTGCGGCGTCTTGTGCTGCGACTTCCGAGCTCGCCAGTTTATCGTCAGACGTTGTGTCCCTTGAGTTTTTTGTCACGTCGCGTTTTGAAGTGTTAAAGTTTTCAATGACCCGTGGTAACTCTCTCTCTCCAGAGAAATTTATTCAGTTATTCTTACAGTATATCGAAAAAGGTTGTTAGTGCCTAACATCCTGAAAACATTAAGGATTTGTGTTTCGACGATAAATCTTACATTACTATGCTACAGAGGGACAGAAAGTCCCATGCAGAAGATCAGTTCATCAGACTAATGAGTAGGTAAAATAGAAAATTCACTGCCCCCGGTATTATCGTGGGGTTTAACCAAGAACCTGATAAAACTATATCAGTCAGCACAATAAAGCGGCGTCTTTAGGGGATATCCTTCATGATCTTATTGCGATAAAAAACTGCTGTTACGGAGTGATAATAAGATTAAATGACTTTACTGAATGAAAAAGCGTCGTTCCTAGACAACTGAACAGTGGACCAACGAAACCAAATTTAAAATTTTCATTCAGAAACGGAATTTTAAGCCACCATATTAGTTTATAGAATATTATATGTATTCGGATTGGTGATTTTAACCTCATAAAGTTGTTTCGGGATGAACTGGATAGAATAGTAAAAAGTAGCGTCCTACGTCCAAAAATTATCGTAGGGATCTATTTTAAGGTGCCAGTAGATATGTGCCACTAGAGAAATTAAAAAAATCAATCGAAAGAATTCCTAGAATCATAAAAGCAATATTACATGCAAAGGGCGTTTTTTAACGAAACAAATGTTTAATATTTGAGTTCATTTTGCTAGCGTTTTTGTGTGTTTTTGACGTGTTCTGTTTCTTACATTTTTTATTTAGTATCTATGGTTCCACAAGCGGCAGTACATAGTAATTAATTCTTGAAATACTTTCTAGTTTTTCGATCGTACCTGTCCGAGTCCAATATAGTTTTTAAATGAGGGCATTTGCGCAATTTGCTGCCTAGCCAGGTTTTTGTGTGGGCGAATTTTACAGCGAATTCTTTGAAGCGCGCAGAACTGGGTCAGTAATTTGGTCTTGTTTATTTACCGGTCATTTAAAGCACATTCTGTAGTTTGCTGTCTTGTTTCCGTACCAACAGAATGTTTCCGCTCATTTGCTTTCAGATGTTTGGGTTTTATTTCAATTTACCGAAATTGACATGAAATCATTTGCAGTTTTTTTAAATACGAGAAGGTATTAAGAACTGCTGACATTGCATCCTTAAGGCTTATTGATGAGTTCTCAGTTTCCTTTAGAACAGCAAGGACTTACGAACGTCGAAAATCTCCTCCTGGGGGTGAATTGCACGAGTTATGTATGCAGTTCGGATAGAAAACTCCGTTTGTTTATCAATGACAGACACGCGTAAATTAAAAATAATCTTCATTATATGCACCAGAAACGTACAACAGTACATTACTTTTCAACACAATGGGTATGCAAATTGAGGCATTTGTCGTAACGCCTCAAAAAACACAAATCGCTGTTTCTTGCACAAATTCATCGCGGATTACAGATGGGTGGCCACTTTTTGCATTATTGTGCACGTTAGTACGTTTATCTTTAAACATGCGACATCATTGACGTACGACACCTCTATTTATCTGCTGCCAAAAGTTTTTAAGTACACAGAAATTGTAATACTGCACGCACTTCATATTTGGCATGATTTTCTAAACAGTGTTTATTTTCAATTGATCTAGCGGTCAAGTAAACTGCAACACAACCTTTTTTCAGTCCGCACTATTTACTGAACTACTACGTACAGCACCACAGGACAGGCACCGTAGTCCCCGCCTATTTTTCGCTCAAGCGCAAACAGAGACTTCTTCCGAAATGCCCTCGTATCATTTTTGTTCTGAAAATAAACTAAGGTCATTTATCTCTATCCGCCAGCGAGTTACAAAAAAAATACTCACGGGACACGAAACTCAGCTCAAGAAAAATACCTGAACATGTAAAGTGCAGCCGCCAAGATCAAAGAATCAGCTAAAATTAAGGTACCGCCTATTTTCTACACAATCCAGTTAACTACTAAGAAGTAATCAATGATATTGAAACTTTCCCTAAAAATAAATCCACCACACTCAAAATTAGTCCGATAAGAAAAGATGACCATAGATCGATCTTTGCTCAAACGTTACTTGTCACGCAAAATAAAATTTTATACACCAAAACCCCAACGTTAAAGAACCGCTGTTTTAAATAAGGAAGTTGTACGAAAAGAATTCGCAGCTTATGATCTTATCAATAATAACAATTACAAAATTATTAAACAAAGATAAAACCCTATCCTCATGTGATCAGTAGTCCTTACAGCAACTGGTAAGACAAAAGAAATATTCAACTTTTGTTTCGTTAGTACTGCAGCCTCAAGGGCTTAACATGCAACCTTACATTTTAAAATGTCACATATATCCATGAGTTTCCTACTGGAACTTGCCCGCATAGTGGGTTTCTGTACTAATATTCAATGTTAATAAAGTGCACCACTCAATAGCTACTAATAGCAAAAATCCCCAATGTCGTAGATGTCAACGCATTGGGCATACAAGAAGCTACTGCAGATTGAAACTAAGATACCTAAGATGGAAAGACAATCACGTATATAATAACTGTGATAAACCGCGATAAGTGTCTCCAATGTGTACCAATTGCGGTAAAAATCACCCCGCTATAAGGAATGCACATATTTTTTAGAAACAATAAATTTTTAAGACAGATGAGCCCAGAACGAAACTAATAAAACAATAAAAGCAAAAGCAACCACCTGTTAACACGCAAATCGTCTCTCAAGCAACATCCCCCAAACTCAGCTTGGCAACTAAAACCAATTTGAAAGCAAATTCCTCAGCACCCAAACTTCATTCTTATTCAACTATGTGCTCTTGTCTCTTTCAAACCTATTCCAACCCTTCAGTACACAATCCAAGCAATTCTTATTATTACATCTCCTATCATCTCTTTTTAATAGCCCATAGAACCACTAGAACCGATTCGGAAAAACTTAAAATAGCTGGATACTAGATCTACATCATAGATAGAGATACTAGAACTGAATTTGGAGGTGTAACCATTATGAATTTGATATACTGGTATGGTTGTTTATAAGAACTTCAATAAAGAAATCCTTCAACAAGTGCTCACTGAACTATACTTAGACTACTTACTACTTATAATCATATTATTTATAATAACCCTAGAAATACATATCTGAGTCTATATTAGTCAATAAGTTAGAGACTCTCAATCAGTAGCTCAAGTATCCAAGTGATGTGCAGACTTCGAGCCAAATCGATTATACATTTTTACATACTACGAAAACCATGTGGTAGTGTTGAAAGAGTCATCATAGTAAAAGATAACAGGGAAGGTGATTTCGATAATTTGTCACCCAACCGCATAGTATACGAATTAAGCAAAATGAATAATTTATCTCATAGTATCAAAAAGGAATTTGATGCCCAGCGAATCAATTCATATCAAAAAACATAACTAACCTTGAGCTGGGGGATCCGGGCTTATGGAAGACAACCAGGCGCATATTGAGTTAAGAGATATAATTCCAACGAAGAAAAATGCGAAGCCTATGTAGGTCACCCAAAGAAAACGTTTACTTCCACAACCACAAAGATCCAGTATTTAGAAACAGTCATAAATTTTGCTGAAACACGTCAACCAACTCTAAGGGCAAACTTTAAACCAAAATCATTTAGAAAACTCTCTCAATAAATAAATCTCCAAGTTATAATAAGACACCTAATATTACAGAAGAGACTCACAGGGTTTTCATTATGTCACGCAAAAGAGTTTTTCATTACCATGGTCAAACTTTTCAGCCAATTTTATGTTTGACGTTAGTTATAGCTAAGACAATGTTTGAATTTTGTTTACACTCTAGGTCACATGTAATATCTATACAATTTTGCCATCGCTGGGTTAATTTTGCAAACTTTTTCAAATTCCTATTTGAATGTGCAGCACCAAATTGTGGACAGCCGACTAAGGCTCGTCAATGAAGCAGAACGCCTTACGGTGCATTGCCTTTTTTAGTGCGTTTAGGGAGTATAGTCGTGCGACTAGGACAGCAACGGTGTGTGATGCTTTAGTGCTTTGCAGTACCACTCATTAACAATGTTCCCACGAGGGGGCAATCAATCCATCATTCCTTTCTTACTTCAAAACACAATCGTCATTTGTTTTGGAATAAAGAATTCAGATCGACACTTCTTAAGACGGAGGTTTCCAATATGCTGTAATTCTACAGATTGGCGTTTCTTTTCCATTTCAGAACTATAATTCTGTTGCTGTGACCATACATTTAAAGAATGCACACACTCTTGGTTCTGTTGAGCAGTTAGAGTATGACAGACCCACTGCGCATAAACCTCTGTCATATTTAAGTCCTGGGAGTATGTAAAATTTTGCGAGGTAAACTAGTTGCATCCTCCAGTGTATCGAATACGGTTTACCTGTTTGCCATTATTGATAATTGCTTTTTTTTAGTTTTGTGACTCAGTACTGCGTTTTTATATATAGTTACTAGCCTCTTATAGATGTCTTAAATGGTTTCCTCCTTTCAAAGAACCCATGAAATCAAAGAGGAACTCAGGTGGCTACAATCCTTAGAGGAGATCACAGATTTAGGAGAGCAGAGGACCTGGCGGAAGCGTTTACCAAGTTTGCGACGGCAGTCCAACGCTTGAAACTTACGGACAATTAAGATTGATGCGGCAAAAACAAAACGTGAAAATTTCTTGAGCTGCTCTTTATTCCCGGGCTCATGCGAATACGGTGAGAACGTATTTACGGCGGATTTAGATAAGTAATAAGATAAGGTAGTTTGGCGTGCTTCAAATGCTCAAACGGCAGGTATAAGAAACTTACAGCAAGATAGTGAGTAATTTGCCAGAAGTGTCCAAATTTACAAAATGACACCAATAATCATAGATTGAACTAGAGGTAAGTTAGATAACGCGGTTTAATACTGTGAATCTGGGGAGACTCTGTCGCTCCAGATAACCTGTCCTGACTCGGGTTTTCTGTGGTTTTCCGAGTCCTGTACAAGGGCGAATGCCATGACGGGGCGATTATTCACAGCTAGATTCGCGTATAATCTATAAGACGAACCCTTTGGCGATTCTTATTCAGTTAGAATAAATGTTAGTATAGTACCGCAAGGCGGAACACTGGTATACTCAACAATCTATCAATAAATTATATAACCCAGTATTGTCTGTTTTCATGGTTTTCTGCTTTGTCCACAGCTGTACTTGTAATAGCTCATCAATTTTTCTTCTGTGCAATTTAACAACGCTATCTGGTAGAACCACGTGGTACTATAGTCTATGTTTACACATGGGCTGGGTACAGATTTCAGTTTGGAACACAACCAGACTTTCAAGATATAGTGCTAATCATCTATGAGTGTTCTAAATGGGTTTTATTATCTGACATACCCTAGTACCTCGGCACTGTTATAATAGTTTGCAACAAATTTTGTAGACATTTCCAGTCCAGTGTAGACTTGATTTGCTGATTAGCTTTTACAGTAGTCTGACTTTTATTAGGACAGGAATATTTTTAGTTTAAAAGTTTTTACGTAATTCCTGCCTATAACATGAAAATTCTCTTGTGCAAGACTTTCTTTTCAACCAAGCTGGACGTTAAAAGGTTTATTAAAATAAATATAAATATATATATTTTTGTAACTTAGAGGATATTCTGAAATATAATACGGTGTTGTCATCTGTGATGTCGCCAGCGTTAAGAAACAAATTAAGCTTGTGCAACAACCTGAGTAGTAAATTTTTATATGTATATAGTTTTGCAGCAAATATCAATAGCAACAGTCAGAAGTGCCGCTTCAAATTCTTCTTTCTTTGTATTTCTTAAGAGGATTGGTTTTTGGAAATATCCAGTTTTTTTGAGTTTTTGTAGTAGAAGCGACTAATATGGTTTGGTTTTGAAGTTTTCATTGATAAATAATAAAATAGATCATATACTTTAACTCTATAAACTAACGAGTTATAAGTTGTAAGTTACATTGTGTCTCTTATCAAGTTTGGTTCTTTATCAGTGGAGTAGGGTAGCAGAGAAGATTGTATTGTTGTAATAGCATTATAAAAGTGTGGAATTCGAAAAAGTGTAATCTTTAAAACCCTACATCTTCTCGGCATTAACTGTATATTTGGGTATCGGGCTATAGCATTGTTTAATGAGACTAGAGGTGTCGAGAATCGTCCAAAATCTGGAACACCACGTTCAATTCGGACTATTCAAGCTATCAAAGCTGTAAGTGCCCGAATTAAACGAAATCACCTTTGTAAGCAGAAGATTATGCCAAGGAAGTTACAAATTTTCGAAACATTGATATCTCGTATTACTAAGCAAAACCTATAACCGGCTGCTTGCAAAAACATGCGGAACATTTGCTGGCAGATGCTTAAAGAAAGCTGGGAAAAGTAAAGAGGTTACTTACAGATGAAAAATTTGTACAGTGGAGGAATATTTCAACAAACAAAATGGCAAGATGTACGCTAGATCGTCCAAAGAAGCATCTCAGCTAGCGCCAAGGGCTCCAAAGGCCTTCATCGAGCAGCTGTAATGGTTTGGTGGATAATAGAGTAATCAACATTCACTTTTGTGAAAAATCAAAACTTTGCCCGCCGATATACCAAGAAAATGTTTTGGGAGTCTAGTGAAACCTCTGAATCACACGATTTTTCGAGGTAAGCCTTGAATCTTTCAGCAAAACTTCGTGCGCGCCCACAACAATGCGCCTCATGTTGGCCTTCCGATAGCCCAGGTCTTAATCCGTTCAAAAAGACACCTTAATATTGAATTTTTGAAGCGAGCCCTGACGGCTGTAGTCAGTACTCTTCCAATGGATGTAGTGCATGCTGCCATAGACGAGTGGCCTGGATGTTTTAAAGTTTGTGTAGAGGTTAAGAATTGCTAGTACATTTACCAATAACATTTAATAAATCCTGAAAATATTATGGGCATATTACGTAGTATCACCGTGCCTTCTAGTACTCTTCGCTGGCCATCTTGGAAACTAACTTCGCTACAAGGTTGATGATGAGCGTTGGAGACCAACAAAAAGCAAAACCGTTTTTAAACCTTGTTACACTAATAATTGTTTAATCTCCTTAGGAAAGGCAATACAAGAAGAACACTGGTTGGTATTTACTTGACTTTTTATTTTAATCGATCACCTAAGCAAAAGTCGTACCACTGTTCTTACATAATATTTATTTGCGTTATAAATGTAAGAGTAGCACAAATGGGAATTTGATAATTCCAACTTCTTTATTGTAATAATTTATATTATTTTTCTTCGGCCACTCCCAAGAACGTAGTCCCAATAAAATTTTGAAGTCCTTTTATTATAATCTCGAATGTCTTCCATGTACAAATACCACAATAAATAAAAAAAATCTGGGTAACAAAATACACAAGCGATTATGTTTAGTCTCTTTTTTCTAATAAATATATTAAAGCGTAAACAATATTGTAAGTAGTAGTGATAATACTTTCTTCCTTAAAAATTAACAAATACTTCATTAGAAAAAATAATAGTTAGCCTAAAGTTTTTATTGCTACTGATTCTCATTACTGTTAACATTAGGTTTGAAAAAATTTGGCAAGTGCACAGTCGTGCGCCTTCCTGTAGCGCGAAGTCTCTTCGTACAAAAGGGTTATTTGGTTTTATTATTTTTTTGTGTTTTATGCTGCAACTAATTTATACCAAGAAGCTCTTATTACTTGTAAAATAATTGCATACTCAGTTAATCAGTGTCTACGTTAAGGGGTGCAAGTCGAAACAGACGGCAACTTAATTGCAACCGGTGCCTTTGTTTCTACTTCCTTCTCCCCTCGTGTGAACTATAATATGTATAATCCTGGCAGTGCTCAGCAAGCAAAGTTAAGAATTAATATATTATAAGTATCCTGGCACTTCCATCATTTACGAATCTATAAGTCATAAAATTAAATAACAAACAATCACAGACAACTAATAATAAGAGTATTCTACATGTGAATTACATAAAATCATGCAAGTGAGTAGTACACATTTGAAATGGCGAAATAACATTTCCATTCTATTTATCAGTCGCATGTTTTGGTTCTTGTTCGCATATATATGTATATAAGTGGATATTACAGTTTCACGTCTTGTAAGGCTTTTCCACAAGATTTACAACAGTTGCTAATGTAATAGGCATACTGACAGAGTCGAGCCTGGACAGCCAGATAGCAGTTGGAAAACTTGTCCGTGCAGTTATCTGCAACATCAGCTTAAATGCGGCCAAGTTGTAATTTAGCAATTCGCAGCTTACCATTGCGAGGTTCGTCGTGTGCAGGCGTGTTCATTTGGTCCTCCTGTTTCTCGCACATGCAGGGGCGCTTGACGATCGGTCGGTCCGCGTCCGTGCAGCCGCTCGAAGACGCCCCGCGTGCATTCAAACACCTAACCTCCCGCCACTGAGCACCGCTGGAGCAGCTCCCTTCGCAGGCGTTCCATTCTCCAACAAACCACCTCGGGGGGCAGTCTCGCCCGCAAGCTCTCTCAGCTGCGGGTTTCTCCTGAACCGAACATGTCATCTCGTTGGTGATGCGGGACTGCCCCCGAACCTTTACGATGCACATGATCTCGCGAGTCTGTTTGGGCGAATCGCTGCATGGGTCCGAACAGGCACTCCACGGGCCGACAAACCATTTGGCAACGCAATAGCGTTCGCTCGAACATGCTCGCGTTGTTTCAGGCTCGCCTCCGCTCTCGCAAGTTTCTCTTCCGCATACGGTGGAGCGCGTTTGAGTACCTATACCGCAAGCTTCCGAACATTGGGACCACTCGGAAACCAACCATGGGGAAACTGGCTGTCCGCGGAGGGCACAGGAGCCGCTGTCGCAGTATTCCGCATGTGGGGGCCGTTTCTCTACAGGACAGGTACCGCTTGGACAAGAAACCAGTCGCGTGCGCTGTCCAGTACCGCAAGATGCAGAACACTGAAAATATTATAGTAAGATTCAAAACTGCATTGCGACATTTCGTTTCAGTACCTGGGACCAAGGGCCTACTTTCCATTCTTGAACTTCCACAATGTTCTTGATACTGTTGGAATTCTGTTGTACTTCGTTATCGGCTTCAGTTTCGCATGGAGGTAACGAGCACGGCTTTGTGGAAGCTATGGGTCTTGGTTCTGTGCAAACGGCATCGCTGACTATTACCCTTTGTCCTGCCGTGGTGTCCTTCTGACAGTGCAGAATAAAATGTTGAGTTCCTTGACCGCAGCTGCCGCTGCAAGGGCCCCAGGTTCCGCCCCAATACGCAGGGCACGAGTGTGTGTTGCAACGGATCTGCTGGGGCAGCGGACGCTCCACGTAAGCGCATCTTTTGTCTGGTACAGTTGCTTGGGTATGTTCTCGGACGCACGAATAGATTGTTGTTTGCATTCCTGCCGACATATTTAGATTGTAATATTTATATATTTGGCAGTAATATATAGGACATCCTACAAGTTATGTTGTTACAAGTATATTATCGTTGAATCTTTATTATTGTGCTGAAAAAATAGGATCGATCAATAACAATCTACAATGATGTGAAACAAATACCTTAACGGCATCAATATTTGATTCACGCAAAAAATCGGTGAGCGGATACAATATGCTGAAAGACTTGTTTACGATTATTTCGCAAAAAATTAAAAAAAGTTATAAACATTTAGTTGTAAAAATTGTTCAAAATGTGATCAATTGTGGAAAAGTGTGCGCATTGCCCTCTATATGATTATTCATTTACATAATTGTTCCCACAGCTTGCGAAAATTTCAGCTGCCCTTATTACAGGTGACGTATATAGAGGAAACACAGCTATGCAGATGTTTGAATTATTTAATGCATAATTAGAAGAATATAAGTACTGTTCTTTTTCTTTAGCTTTTACGTCATCCAATTTTGGACATAGGTCTTCTTCAAGTTTTTTCAAGTGCCTTTGGTATGTGCCTTTTTAAATCTCATCTGTGGCCGGCCTCTTATCATTTTCCCTAAACATATCCTTTATTGTAAAGCTTTGTATTTCATCTTTGGTTTGGTTGTCTAGCATTGTCATGCAAAGTCCTACTTTAGTCTTGCTACCATTTTTTTGCATCTTTTAATTTTGTTATTCTGATTCAGATATTTGTTTTCTTATTTGGTGGTATTAGTGTCGAAGTTTGTGAGCCGTATATCAGAGTCGGAAGCAGACATTGGTCGAACATTCTGATTTTAAGATATTGAGATATTTTTTCTTTTTGTTAAAACTCTATCATTTTTCAAAACTTTCTTGTAATATAAACCTTTCGATTTCCTTGATTTATTCTGAATGGTTATCCAAAATATATATATCCATTCACTGTCCCTAGGTTGGCACTGTTGGGGCTTATTTTTCTTAGGTCATCTGCGTTAGTCATTATCTTGGCTGTGTTGCCGTGTCTTGCAGTTCTTTGAAGTTTGTTGTGGTAAGTATGTCATTCTAAGATAATTTAACTTTTTTCATTTATATTTTGTTTAACTATTTCAGCGGCCTGAACATGTTCTTCATTGCAAGTGTGAAAAGCTGTAGAAAGATGACATCGCCTTGCCGGACCCTTCTTTTTAATAATATTGGTTGTGTGGCGTCTTTACCTAAATATCTCTAGCGAAAATTGATTCGACAATTGTTCATGGCTTTTTCTATGGGCCATCGAAAGATTTTTTGTAATCGATACAGGCTCAGATGATGTTCTTATTGCTAGTAGGTCGAAAGTACTGTATCCTTTTTGGAATTCCACATGTTCAATCACTTCCATAACGTTTTGTGTTTTGAAAAGTAGTAAGACAATGTTCTCGTTCCAGTTGTCGGGAAAAACAAACTTAATAAAATACAGTACTTTTAAAAGTAAATAAAAATTACAAAGCGAAAAATAAAAACAAACGGTAGACAAAAAACGAACAATCCTATAGGAGGGAAAACGCGAAAGAAGATTTAAGATAATATAATAAAAACAAAATAGAGAAAATAATGAGACAAAGTGCGGATTGAAACGACCTGCTGCATTCGAATCAAAGTATTGAAATTGAAAAAATAAGTTTCTGGTGGTGTTGGTGGTGGTATTTGGAATACTTCTATTTTATGTTCACAATTTCTCACTTTGTGTAATCGCTTTAGATTTCACGAAAACGTAAAGAACTGTAGATCATGGAAACTGAAAATCATGCACTCAAACGTGCAGTTTATACAGCTGTTGAAGAGCTTGTTATTTCAGCAGGATTTTACAAAAAAGTATTATATTCTAACTTCAGCGCTCCCCATCTTGGAAGAAAACCGTAATTTAACAGGCCGCGGGAAAAGATATGAGCTGACCACGCCACTTATATCCCGCATTTCAAAAAATTGGATTTGCATGTGGAGAATGTTAGAATATTCCCTCCCAATTTCAATAAGGAAACTAAATTGGTACGACCAGATTGATTAAAAGAATATATCGAAAAGAGCCCGCAATCTGAGTCAACAAGAACAAGTCAAAGAACAAACCCAAAAAGCTTCAATGTGAATTTTCTTACAAATATATTGATGTTTCTCTTATTTCACAAATGTATATGCTTCCTCCGTATTTTGATATATCAAAGATATATCTTTTTAATTATGAAAAAGACACGCGGAGAAGAAGTTCGGTATGGATATTCTCATCTGTTCGTCGAGTTTCTGCCACAATATTAGATTCAATTTCCCCCCTAACCGTTATAAATATTTTGTGCATATTTTTGTGATTTGGGATATTTTGGGTCATTATAGTGTTGAAACATAAAATTCTAACAAAAAACTGTTATTTTAGAAAAGACTGTATTGTTTTCCAAGGTATGCTGTTTACGCTCTCATATTACTTTAATGTTTTTGGCATAACTCACTTCCACTAAAGTATCCCCAGAGCACCATTGTTTCTTCTTCGTTATTAACGTTGGAAGCAGTAAAATGTTTCAGTACTAGTTCGACCACTTTTTTACATCTGTGTATGAAGGAAAATTGTAGACTTGAATTTGTTAGTGTACCATGCTTTGTTTTGTTTCCATCTGCTATTGTCCAATTTCAGTGTTCATGTACCCACTTGCTTACTTTCCTTACATAGCAATAATTTCCACATTCCTATTTGTCCAAGCTTTGATAATTGCAACACTTATTGGCTTTTGGCTGGCATAACTGACTTTTTCAGAAGTTTCTAGGGTAGCTTCTTTCATATTTTTACTGCTTAGTGCTATTACTAAATTTTCAATAAATTTTGTTACTTGTAATTCCCATTTTGATTTTTTTTCAGAAAGCTGCCACTTTTATGTTATTTGTTATGTAAGGTTTAGCTTTAATTTTTCCACAAGTTTATGTTTTCTTTACCGCTTCTAGATATGCCATTACTGATGTGTAAGCGTGTATACTCAGTTTTCTCTTATTCATTTTTATGATCTTAACCAGCACTTGACAGAAGTTGCTCGACAGTTATCTTATTAACATAATAATAAAGAACCTGGGTACAATTTAGGTACTTTGATCTAAGAAATGCAAAAAGTGTCCTAAATTGACTGCTGAATTTATGAAAACTGTGGAGTTCTTGGTCAAAATAGTGCACCAAATGAATTAATTGCCCGAAGATTGATTATAAAATTTGATAATACTGGACCAGTAATGGATGTAAGAACTTGTATCAGCGTGGGGTAAGCTCCCGTGAGAATATTACTATAATTAGACAAAATATTGTTGTAAATCCGAAAACGACTCGATATGGCGCACAACAATTGGATATTTCGAGGAGCTTCAGCTAATACTCATCAAAAATCTGCACTTTCATACGTACATAATTCAATTGATGTAAGAGCTTAAACTTGCTGACCATTCTCACCGCCAACAATTCATTATTTCGTTTTTAAAGTAACATCAAGTGAATTCTCATCTTTAAATAAGGCGCGTTTTCAACTCGACGGATTCGTTTTGCCTTTGGGGTTCCAAAAATTCTCGCATAATTCATGAGAAGTAGATAGGTCGCGTATTTCACGAAATACCGATATTGTGGCCAACAAGATCTTGTGGTTTAACAATTTCTTTTTGTGGATTACCTGAAATTAAGGTCCACGCCAGCAATCCACAGTCGATAATTAAGAAGAAAATCCGACGTGTTGTCGATGGCATTGATCAGAACGTCTGAGAAATTGTAATCAAAAATTTTGTGAAGGAAACCAAGAATTGCAGCCGAAGCTAAGATGGTCATTTATCATACTTAATCAGAGATTCTATATTTAATGCTCAATAATACTCCAATCATAAAATCAGTTATAAAGTCGATTTGCGCCACTCTTTTGAATAACATCAACTTTTAAATAAAATGACAAACACGTAATTAATCGCTGTGCACTTTGTTAACGCTGTTATTGCGCCTGCACTTTTAGAGTAGTATTTCAATTACCACAGACAATGGGTAATCTAAACTATATTATTTAAAACGGATTATAATGCTTTTGAGACTCGTCATAAATAATATTACTAAGCACTTTCTAAACACAGCAATTGTATAAAAATGATTTAAAATACGGGCGAACATAATAAAAAAAATTCTAAGCAGCAAAAATAATTATATCGATAGACTATTTAAGCTTTTTACAGAAATGTCTTCGATATGTATGCACTCTTGAATATAAAAAAAACTAGAATATACAGAAACTTAAAAAATATTCAAAACGCGACATAAAAAATGACTATAACAAATAAGAAATTAGTTGAAACAAATTTAATAAAAATATTGAAAGATGTCGCGTCTACATCACCAAACGGAGACTATGGGGAGAACGAAGAAGTGCTGGAAGACCCCAACAGCGCTGGTATGATGAGATAAATAAAGTTGCGGGACTCATCTGGTATCAAGTTGCACAAAACAGAAACCCATGGATAAATATGAGACAGGCCTATATCCAATGGATAGAAAACGGCCAAAGAAGAAGAAGATTGTAAAAATTGCAAATAAAATATATTATATAATACAGAATAATAATTCTCAACTCACGTATAGAAGATCAAAGATTAAAGATGGCAAATGTTAAGGGTTGGAAAGTTATGAATGTATTAGAAACGAAAAGTACAGGACTTCAAGAAGTTATTTGAAACGTGGTAATAATAATAGTTTTTCGTAATAGTATGAGATTATAAAGTGGCCTAAAGTAATTCAAATTGAAATTTTAAATAAAACGTCTTTTGAATTGAGTTTATGATTGAAATGAAGTATTCAATCTCCAGTTAAATGCAGATGATTACGACTGACAAATGACCACCTCTGCTTCGGTTGCAAGTTTTTGTTCTTTTTATAAAATTATCGATTACAATTTTGGATATATTCTGAACCGTTTTATCCATAACACGTTAATTGTCTGTGGATTGCTGGCCTAGATCTTAGACTTCAAGTGACCTTATAAAAAGAAGTCGTACGCTGTTAATCACAAGATCTTACTAGACGAGAAAATTGTTGGCTCAATAAATCGACTGTTGCTCAGGCTGTATGGCAGGCGGCTCCATTTCGCTGGAACCACATTTGTTCCAAATAGGAACCAGTTGGTGCTAAAAAATGGTTTACCATAAAAAAGCTAACGATCTCTATTTATTGTTACAGCACGATCTTCGAAGAAATATGGGGCTTCTTATGCCACCTGTTCAAAATTCAAATCAAACAGATGACTCGTTGGGGGGCGCATTTGCTTTTAATGAATTACCCTAAATGCGATAATTTTGTTTGTTTACAAAGCCACCGCGTTGAAAATGCACTTCATCGCTAAAGAAGATTTTTTAATTAAACGGAAAATATACTTCATGATACTCTATAAAAACCAATTGTCGAATTGTCTACAATAAGAAATGTCAGCAAGCCTAAGTTCTGGGCCAGTGTTCGCTGAGTATTTGGTGAAGCAATCTTCTCGAAATGTCCAATTGTTGAGCAATCCGTGTCGATGTTTTCACGTTTGCAGCGACACTTCAATTAATTACGGCAACATTCCCATGGGACCTTACTCCACGCTGATATTCATAAGATTTTGTAGTCAGTCTTCGAACAATTTCATTTAGTTTTTGTACCGTCTCCGTTTGATGTTTTTTTTTTGATAATCGAGGTATGTTCATGTCATAAAACTAAAATTAGTAGTTTTTTCTTATATTATTTTAAATAGCAGAAGAATAAAATGCAAATGCAGAAAAATGGGACGCTTTTTACAAAGAGGGCTTAATTTTTCTAAATAAAAATTAATGTAAATTCATTAAATTGAAAACCAAATTTCAACTATCTCACTTCTGGATTTTTTAACAACTAAATTTATTGTGATTTTTTAGTTCCATAGCCATATATTATCCCCCCCCCCTACAATAGTGATTTTAATTTTTATGTTCTTATAGGAGGCTTGAGTGTCTTAATCCGGCATTGACACCAATCAAGGGATTTGGAACAGAAAGACACAAAGCATTGCAAATTATACAGCTTATACAAATGTGTTTTAATACAAGAAAATGTTGATTAAAAGATAAAATAATTATTTTGCGTAAATAATACAAATTGAGACGAATTTTTCCACCCTTCTATATCCAAGATATTCGAATATGTTTCTGCAGAACATTTGCAGATTTATGTGCACGGACGTAGTCAATATTCGCCCCTTCCTTATATATTATTCATGGATAATCTAGCTGGTTATTCAAGGCTTGTAGAAATCGAGAAAACTTCCCTAAGTTACATTATCCATATAGAAAATATTGAATTTATGGGCAACATCATCGAAGTTTGTGATATGTGATTATAAATTTATTTTCCTCTTTTATGTGCTGATTAATTCTGTTGGAACGAATGTTAGTGTAATCCATTCTCTTCATTTCTGTTTGCGATGCTTATTTTATCTACCTTATTAAAACAGGATAACAATCCTTATAGTATGAGCATAAAAACGTGCAGATTTAAACGTGGATCTATGCAAAACCGCAAAAAAATTGTAAAATTGCTTTTGTAAGTTAATAATGATGGACAATGTCATCGGGATAAAAGGATTAGGAAGACCTCAAATTTTCAGGCAGCTGATACTGTTGCTATCGTTAATGGAATGTTCACGAGAAATTGTTAAAAATCCATGTGTAAAAGAGACCATTACATAAAAATTTTGACGTGACGTTATAATTTCCTTTGTTTGATAATACAGAGTGTCTTAAAAAATATACTCGGCCTTTAAATGACGGCGTGTGGTCAACGTTCTTACTGAAACAATATAACTAAACCTTATTTTATCCTTCCTATAAATATAATTTTGTAAAACAACAATTAGCAGAAGTGGCAAATTCAGTTAGTCTGTTCATAGTTCAGCTCTAACTTCAAGTGTCAGGTATGTTTAAGCAACCAATCAACACAAACACTTTCAAAAAATTTCATAATGACCTAATTAACTGATATTTGTTTATCTAGTTTAATCATTATGTGTTATACGTATCTTGTAAACACATAGAAAAAATTTTAAAAAAATCTAAAAGTTTAACATCGTACTTCACGGGTCGTAAAAATTCTTTAATACAAGTCCAATAAAAATTGTGTTTGTTTTATATCATAAAGTGTTACGTGGTGCGAAAGCACGTAAACAAAGAGCCGTGAAAGACGAGTTCCATCATGTTATTTCAGACAGTTCTAAAGTGATCGTGAAAAACAGTTGCTTAACAGCAGTCTCGATTCGTATTTTATATATATATTTTATAATAATTACGCAAAGTTGATATTACCAACATTGATAAAAGATGGGTTTATTTAATACACACAATTTTTGATTGTTAAAAATAATTAGAATTCATTTCAAATAATTCAAAAAAATCAGGAAGCCCGTACAACTTCTTAAAGAGAGTGGGCAATATATAACTGACTGGTTTATTTTTTAAATATTTTTTTTGCCCAAAATAAAACACATTAATATTTCCATGCCTAATCGTTTATGTAAAGGTTGAAACTATGGAGGTCGCATATACTCTGGCTCTTTGACTCATATCGTCCATCACCTTTTTATAGATACTGAGCATATCCTTTGAACAACTTCCTATAAACTTTCTTTGTGTTCCTCGGTTGTGTTTGTTTTGATAGCGTAAAACATATGCTTAAGATAAATCCGATAATCACAGGGACAGAACCATATCATCAAATGTCCTAGAAACATGTCTATTGCCTTATGCTGGGTCGCTTGTAGCACCATCTTGCTGAAACCACGTCTGTCAAGTTAAGATTTTCAATTTCAAGGACCAAAAAGTCTTCTATTATGTTGTGGTAACGCTTTCCAGCAATAGTAAAAGAAAGCAGTGAAGTAGGTCTCACCACTCTTTTTCAAAAAAGGCCCATTTTTGTCTTTGAACTTCAGTATTTTATTACTTTACTCGCGATGTTTTTGATGGTCTCTAAGCTGACGTTCTTGAATCAACTGGTTATTGTACGGCTTTAAGTGTAAATACGTATTTAATATTATTTGCAAAGCTGTTCAATGAATCTTTGTTTTTTGAAAGAGATGCCTAGTAGATATTAGGATCCTTTTATACGCCTTGTCAAATGCTTTCATTATTCTCCAATGTACGAACAGTACTAGTATGAGCAGACCTCGGAATATATGCAACGACAACAGTTTCTCATCCGCTGACGAACTGTGTTAATACTGGATATATTATTACAACCCAATTTTGGCTTGATTTTCGTAAAGTAGCAATAACTGATGATTTATTTTAGTGGAACATTTTCACAATATATACACGCTGTTCAGTCGTGAAACACTCCATGGTTCATTTGCCATTTGTGTTCTCTATATAAGCTCCAAATCACAAATTTAGACAATATTTACATTTAGCAAAAAAATTAAAATCAATCAGCTGTACATTTTCACCCTGTATAACAGAAAAATAAATCTTACACATTTGAATTTAAGCATCTTTGAAAAGAAACGAAAAGTTTTTTTTTCTTTGCGATCAAACTAACAATAAAAGAAAGTGGAAAAGCAAAGAAGTTTTAAATAATTCTCGTAATTATTTGCAATTATCGAAGATACATTTAAAGAAAAACACCTCTCGAACCAATAAAATAAGCTAGAAATATTATTAGGGGCTATGGAATGAAACGACAAAAAGTAAAACTGTTCGTTTAAAATTACTTGGGTTGTGTAAAATCAGAAAATGGAAACCAAGTTGATCATATACATGAAAAACTTCTGTAATTTCCTAGATATACTCAAAACCTTCTCTATACGCAAAGGTGATATCATGGTTAGCTTTTATGTAGTTTCTTTGTTTACAAACATCCCAATTTCTGATATCTTACAGTTATTGAAGTCAACCTATAATATAAATACAAATATGCAATCTTCAATTAATTATTGCCTATCCAATACTTACTTTGCCTTTCAAAATACATTTTAGCGCCAAAATAATGGTGCTCCCATGGGTTCTCCACTTTCAACCTGTCATCGCTAACCTTTTTATGACTGATTTCGAAACAAAAGCCCTCACCTTTCACCTTAAACCTACCTACTAGATACGATATGTCAATGACAATTTTGTTATTTGGACTCATAAACATGATACTCTTTTAAAATGCCTTTCCCACTTAAACCAAATTCTAATATCAAATTTACCATGAAAGCCAAACAAAAAATTCCCTTGTTTTCCTGGATACTTTTATAACAAGAAATCCTTCTAATGACATTACAATGTCTATAGAAAATTCATTCGTACTAATCTATACCTAAATGGCAAATCCCATCACCATTTCTCCCAAATTCATTCAGTTGCAAAATCCCTTATTACCAAATCTATCAGACTTTCCAATATAAAAAAACAAATTAAAACCATTACCATCACCCTATTGCAAAATGGGTATTCCTATAAATCCTTATCCAATATAATCGAAAATAGAAATAAAAAAATATCTTCCAATCCCAAAACCCTCCTGACCAACAAAAAGCATTTTACCTTATATCAGAGGCATCACCAATAAAATACGCCGCATACTAATGATGCAAAACATACATACGATCTTCATGACCAATAACCAAATATCTGGGCTTATTTGCTGACAAAGCATCACTGCCCCAATGAATCCCAAAGAGTTTATGAAATACCTTGTGAAGACTACCAAAGGATCTATACAGGTCAAACAAACCGACAAATATTCAGCCAAATATATGAGCATTTTATGGTCGTATGGAAAGGCGATAATGGTTCAGCACATGCCAAGCATAATAAAGAAACACAAAATTAATTTTTTTCAGGCTAGAACCATCTCATCAGTAGCATTGTACGTGAGCCAATTGAAATAGAAAAACGCCTACAATGCCTAAACAGAGGAGATGACAGCCATATGAAAATCCCTTATTATATTCTCCGCACCGCCAACTACACAATACTCTTAAACCAACAAACTTTCCCAACCCAAAGCATCACCCGCCAAACTTTCAAACCCTATAAATGACAAAGTCACCTGTCAAGAAAGGTAAGTCTTACTCAAAGACTCATAGCTCTCCTTGGGGAATAGGCAGATTGAGACCCCGAGCGAAGAGCTAAACTCTTGAAAATGGCATCAAAGGCGATGCCGAAAAGTCGAGAATTGTCTCAAATACAACACGGTTTAATCCATGAACTAAGATGTTCAAACATAGTTAACCGTGGAAACCTATCCGAACATTATATATAAAATTGATATTGAAAGAGTATATGACCCTGATTTCATTTTCATTTTTTTGCTCTTTTTCTGGCAAAGTTTTGTCTTTAAATAAAATTAAAACAGGCGGAACATAGGAAAGAAACATTTAAAATTATAACGAGAACTTCAACAAACGAGAAATTACAAGATATTGAAAAAAGTGAACAAGAATGTGTAGGAAAAGGAAAAAAGAATGTCCCGTCAACGACAATTAAATCAATGAAAAGCTATTGTATGGTAAAGATAACCTTCGTCTCATAAATTACGATATCTGTTTGATTCGTAACAAGTTCTGGAGAGATAATGAACTGAAGTATCGGTGTGTTGCTTATAAAAAATGATTGAGTCCTGTTAGAAGACCATTTATATGATTAGGAAGCAGAAAATAAGTCAAATATACGACTAACATTTCCATAGAACTATATTTCTATAATTTCTTTATATAAAGCCGGCAGAAACAATAATACAAGATTAATATTCATTAATTAATAAAGGTGATAATGGTCCTTCATTTATAGTTTCTTTTCATTTATATGATGTGCGCATAGTTGCCCGACTAGGTTAGGTATTTTAGACCAAAGCTGGTCAGGTCATAATTTAGGCCTATTCAAATTTTTTCAGCACATTATTGGTATTTCCAGCAATTTATGAATAAGTACCGGGAAAAAGGTATGAGATATCATTTTCTGATTCGATATTAGTGATCAGAGCATAAAGCAATAGGAATCGACATCAATACCGCCTCTATCTCCCATTTGAAATTTTCGATTTCAGCACCCTCTAGGGGAAAAACGCATGAGATCATTTTTATAAAAAGTACATATATTTATACAAGAGGACCAGCCTCTATGCATTGGCATAAATTTTGTGATGGGGCATTGTGAGGGCAAATTTTCCATTAGGCTGGCAATGTCTCCTTAAACGAGACTTTTTGTCCCACTGCCGATATGGCTATACTTGTGGGCTGCAAACGGATAGACGTTGCTAACTTATTTACGGATGTAGACTATTTTGACACAAGTTGTCACTCTCCCATATCGTTCCGTCAATAGTAATCGAAATGACTGAACAGCTTCTACCTAGTCTCTTTGTACGACGCGTTATAATAAAGTTGAATTAATTAATGTCTTAAAATGACAAAAAATATTTGCTACTGGATGTCGAAAATGCAATGCGTAGTGTGTGCAGCAGCAACAAAAAACCAAACGCTACTCAATTATTAAGGGCAATCAGCGGTTAACAACTGGAGAAATATACGCCAGTCATATAGTATTAGTGTCTAACTAATAGCCAAAAATGTATTAAAATTTCGAATTGTGCCTACAAGATTGGTCCCAAATTTCTTATTGTTAAACAAAATGCGAGATTCTTCGATTGTTAAAAAGGAAGAATAGTGAGGAGTTCAAACAAACCAATACGGAGCAGAATAAAAAAAGATGAACATGCACCCTTTAAAGACACAAAGCTGCATGCGGGAAATATCCTTTAAACATGTTTTGAAACCGAGGAGGCTCAGTTTTCATTAAAGTTTATAATTAAATACTACTACGATTTACTGGAAGAGGTAAAAGCTACCTAGTGAGCAAAAATTGTGCTTCTTTTAAAAGTAAATGCATTGTACTACACTGGACTGCTCTTTTTACAGGTACAACTTAGATATGTTCGAAACTTTATGGATGAACTTGGAGGGTAGCATTTCAGAAACAACAATTAAATAAAGAAGTATATGGGCATTTGACCTCAAAACGCACCCACATCTTTTTATGAAAATCGTATCATAAAATTGCTTATTCGCTCGATCAAATATATCAAAAGGAAGAGGAAAGATACGTAGAAAAGTAGCTTTGTGCGTCGCATTGTCGTATTTTGTTGAAATTTGATTCACCTGCGTACAATATAACAAAACATTAATGTCTTAACTTAAATTCCACCTCGAACCCTAAAACTGTTATACATAGATCGTTTTCAGAGTCAGTTGCAACGGTATGTCTCCTAAGAAGTGCTACATCGCTCTGTACGCTATTAGAAAGCTGTGGCGTAATTGAAAAATTTATATTTACCTCCCCCGCACGACTTGGAACACGCGGAAACGCCGGTGATTTTCCACGCGAACCGCCTCCTCGCTCTGCGCCGGTACGTGTGGTTCGGTCGAGCTTCATCCCTCTGCGTGACGGAGTTCACGGAATTTGGCGAGTAATCCAAGCGCCTCGGTTCCACACTCGCGGTGTTTGCGGGATGCTTCAGCAGCGGAGGGCCCATTTGATCCACCAGTTCCATGGGTAACGAGTAGCCGTACTTTATGCCGAGATTCGGTTGCTGGTGAACTATCTGCCTCAGGACGTTACAGTTAATGGTCATCAATACATCTAAAGGACGGTTGACATCCTGGGCCACAATTTTTTTGAATACTTTGGAAGACGCAAAATTTTGCTTTTTTTAAATTTTCACCGAATGTCCGAGAATTTTTCAGAACAATGTCAAAGTTTGAAATCATGAAGCTTTTGGTGTATTCAAAATTAATTTGCCTTTAAACAAGGGTTTGAGATATATTACAAGAGACTGACCCGAAAAGGAAAATAGCGTTAAGTAAATTTTTGAAAGATTCAATGCCATTATGTTCACATAGTATACTTATCTGACCAGAATAGATGAATGAATAGAAAGAGCATGACTTTTAATAGTATGAGGAAATTAAATGCAACCCAAGATCAAGGACTGTGTGGCTTAAGTAATGATTATCACTAACTAGTATGTCTACGGGATTGGCGAGGGGCCCTGGAGCGGTGATAGTCTCCAACGCCGTGGCGTCCTGTTTCCTGTACGTGAAGCGAGTGCCAGCGTCTTCCACCGTCCTGCTAGGACTAAATTTCCACTCTCCGTTGATGATGAACGATCCATTGGTATTGCGCAGCGCTAAACCAATAACATTACACATTTTAGCGATAGCGCCAGCCGGTCGGCATAAAACTATCTAAACGAGCGAGGCGATTGCAAGAACGTAAGTTATAATGAATTTATTGCCATTTCCATTTAGCAGGCTGCAGTTCGGTCGGCACCGACTCGCGAAGTGCGCTGTCAATTATTGAAGGTTACAGAACCGATCGGCCGCAAGGCGCTTACCGATGTTGTTCCGCGTGTGCTTCAGCTGTTGGACAGAGATCCTGCAGGCCCCCCGCGGAATTTGAGCTACTAGGGAGTACCCCGGGGGCAAGTCTGGCTTCGTGTACAAGCCGGAGATGCTCCTGCACGATCCCTGGAGGCAGGCGGCGCATTCTTCCGGCGTCTCGTCGACAGCGCCTATCACCCCGTTGCTCGCGACACTCTGAAACGCAACATATGGTTTAGAACAAACAAAATCATAAATGGGAAAAATGATTGTTTTCTTCATACAAGTATTTTTAAATTTTGCTACATGTAACATCATAACCGTTCTGTTAGTATGTTCAATGTTTGAAGAAGGCTTCTTCTCTAGGGAATACCCTAGAGTACGATTTTGAGATTTTATCGTAGATTATATTACCAAATTAAGCTTAAAGGCAGATATTTCATTTTGATAGCTTCTGAAAAACTCATTAGTGTTTCATCTTTTTATTTTAGAAAACAAATTTTTGCATTTAATTTGTTTTTTAGTATAAAGTATTTCAAATTCTGAAACAACCAGCCGTGGGTTTTATGATAGACTTCTGGAATAAGTTTCTTTATCACCTCCAAACATTATAGTAGAAGAAAGTGTTTTTTAGTCAACTTGTGTACTGAGTTTTTGTTGATTTAGTACTATATAATATATTTCCGGCAAGTTTAATGTCCGTCTGAAGCCAGGTTTTCCATTTTTTTTGCAAAGAACTAGAGTTTATGATTAAGGCAGAGAAATGTGAGGAGAACATATTAGAAATACTGTAATTCTTAAAAAGTGAAGTTAAAAAATACAATATTGATATTGCAGCACTTCAAGAGACAAATAAAAGGGATTTTTTATCACCAAAATTTATTTTCCAACAGCGAATATAATGAAAGTGCTTTTGGGGTGAATTTTTAGCAAATGAAAAGTTTAAAAAGTCGAATGAGAGGTGTTCACAGGAAAATAACGATAATAAATATACATGCACCTACCAAACAGAAGAAAAAAGAATTTTATGGAGATTTAGAATTTTTTCAGTTAAATGCCATTATATACATGATTTCAATACATAAATTTGGAGGGAAGATAGATATAAATATATAACTAGAGAAAATAGCAAGCATACAGACAGCACTAAAAATAGACGAAAACTAATAGAATTTGTAGGCGAACGTGGCATAATGATCATGAGTACATTTTTCTAACACAAGAAAACCTATAAAGTAACGTAAGTGTCGCTAAATAAATCAAACTGATCATATATTATCAGAAACCAAGTTTATAAAGATACAAAGAATTGTAGAAGCTATAAAAAGCAGACGTTAACTTTGATCGTTTCCTAATGAGAGCAAAGGTTATGCAAGAAGTACCAAAGAAAACTAATGCAAATACAAACAAAATCTAGTTATGGTGCCAACTTATTCACAAGTGAGAAAATTAAATATGATTATAGACAGAACTTAAAATTTAGGTTAGGAAAGATGGAGAAAAAATGATGTAAGAGATAAATAGTGTCACCTGAAGAGAACAATACAAGAGATCGTAGAATAAATAATACCACATTATAAGAAGAAAGACAAAATTACTGATACAAAGAGGAGTACAAGGTAGCAGTACAGGAGTATAGTAAGGCCAGGATAAATAATAGATGAAAGTTTAAAAAATGAAGAACTATGTAAACTAACCAGAAAAGAAATGAAAAATATAAGCAGAAAAAGAAAAGGCTGTACGTGGGGGAGAAGCTAAGAAAAATTGAGAAGTATTATGCCAATAAAGAGGAAGTTAAGAATCAACAAAGTATATAAAAGAGTGGCAAGTTGGAAAATGAAGGTGAAAATTTAATGGTAGGGTATGATGAAAAACTAGAGCTATGGAAGAAACACCCAGAATGTGCTTAATTTGGAAGTTCAGGTATAGATATCCCAAGAAGTTATAGATGAAGCGAATTTACAAACGGAAAATCAACAAATCACTAGGTATTATAGCGAAGTTGATGAACGAGGGGGAGGATTGTAAAAACAAGATAAAAAGTTTGAATATAGGACAAACAGTGGTTCAAAGCTATTTTGTGCCTTATCTATAAGAACAGTGACGTAAATGAGTGCAGAAACTATAGGGGAACAGCAGTACAAGACACAGAATATAAAATCCTAGCTATATTAAATAGGGAACGAATTAAGAACAGTCGGAAAGGATCTTGAGGAAATATGAAATGGGAATAAATTAAGAAAAAATTAAATACACGGAAATGAGAGGTATTAGATAATATAGAGGGAAGGAAAATAATACAATTTTAAAAGAATAAGAAGTTTTGAGTATTTATATATGATATTAGTATATAAAAATAAAGAAATGGACGAAATTAATAAGAGATTAACCACGAAAATAAGGATATATAAAACTGTTATACAACAAAAATATAAATAAATCCTTAATATAGGAATATTTTGATGTGGAGGAGACATAGAAATCGGGATATTGTGGAAATTTTTAATCAACCAAATATAACAACCATTGGTGGTGGCTTAGCATATAAAGATATTGCTTAAAGAAAGATTAATGAAGGTCATGCTGAAACATAAAGCTGACTACGAAAAAGAAGATAACTTAGAAGAAAGTAGATAGGAATAGGTGAAAGTAGATATACAGAAGTGCAGGATCAAAGAATACAAAACGCTGGCACATGGAAAAGCAAAATAAAAGAATAGAACCAATAGAACCCTTGGACTTTCAAGGTCTGTAGCGGTGCAATATGTAATATATTTCATGCCTGACCTCATTTTTCTGAGAGAGGAGGTCTGAACTGAGCTCTTCGATACTCCATAGAAAACATATTCAGATGGAGAAGTTCTAAATCTCAACATGGCGCGTCCTAATAAGGCTAGGGATTAAATAAGCATCCGCGGATCAACTGAAGCTACTCACTATTACTGAATGACTTTGTAACAAGCTTGATTTTAGATAGTTACAGAAGACAATCTTAAGGTTTAATTGGCTCTAACACTGTGGCACGGAAAGTAATGGAAAACCACAGTGTTTTCTATTTATTTATTAAGTCAATCATTACGCATATAACTGAGAATCAAGAAGAAATGGGGTATCTCCTTAAAGGGGAGAGGCGTTAAGAATACCCTAAGAATTAGCTATGTGTAATAATGCGTTTAAAATAAACAAAAACATCATAAGAACAGTCATACAGAACATACTCTATTTTAAGCTAAAAACTGCATAATATTAATGCCAAAATAGAAAAATTAAACATAGATATTGTGAGTTTCAGTGAGGTGTGATAGACAGGGCCGGGATGTATGGTAAATGAAACATCCTATGCTACTTTGGGACCACCGGCAGTTAATATTGATACGGATTAGATGTAATTAGTAAAAGAATAAAAAACAGCCTGATAAGTTTTGAATGGTGACCAACACGTTGTTTAAGTTACTCCCGCGGAGACCATACACGTGGAAAGCTCCATTCTATAGTGCAGAAGAAATAGTCCACAAGTATTAGAGTAATTTTATGATAATAGAAAGAGAAGCTGTAATTTTGAAACACATGAAATAGGACCACATATTTTAAATAGAAAAGTTGAATATGCAACAAAAAACATTAAGACAGAAAGCGCTTTAGTTGCAGATGAAGTACATATAGGTAAATATTTTGAAATAATTTGACAACTTTGGAATAGATATTCTAGTAGATCTTTTTATTGTAATATATGTAAGACATTTATAGCACTGTCAAAAGTCCCAAATGCTAACTGATGTAATAAAAATTTTGACATAAATTAAGTCTAAATGAGGTCTGAACTCAGAAGATGTTCATTAAATGATAATTTTCACCAAAGAATCTACCCAAAATGCGAATTCGATTTAAGTGAAATGCGGTTTGGCTTCAGAAATGGGGTGGGGACACGGGAAATACTTTTTGTGTAATATCTTGGTTCAGAAGTAAACAAGATGAGATTGTTTATAGTGAAGTTTTATAAATTGCAGATAAGCGTCCATTTTGAACAAATGATCAAGTATTCAGAATAGAAAGTTAATGAAATCATTAAAACCACGAATATTTTGAATTACATATGGCATAAGAATCGTCACCAACCTGTTTTAAAAGTTGTCCGTCTATAATGTATTTTATAACCACTTCTAGTTAACATCTCTGTTGAGACTCTATTCAGAGAAGCATTGACAATGAAAATATCGGAATTAGAATCAATAATATCAGATACGCCTACAATACAATGATCATAGCGGAAAATATAAACGAACTATAATATGGTGGAGAAGGTTAATAAGATGGTGGTAATAAAAAGATAACATAACACCCCCGTAATATTAACAATTAATAACAAAACCATCCAATAAGTGAAACAAATAGAAATATTTTGGCACGTTAGTAAACTTAGACGGAAATCATTGTCAACGCGAAAAGATATTGATAGCCTATTATTTAAGTTTGAATCTGCATAGGCGAATGCTTCGATGTTACATACATCCCATTTAGATGTGTCGTATCGAAATTTTAATTCTAACTCAGAAAATAATAAGCCTAGGTCTAGCTATACCCCCAACGCTGAGAATAACATGGGCGGAGAAAATAAGGAACTCTAAAGTTCTAAAGAGAATACAGACTAACCGCGAGTTTATCTTAAATATTAAAACAAAAAACAATTAGACTACCTAGAGCATATAATATAAAATGTTACAATTAATTAGGCAGGGCAAAAGAAACTCCAAGAGAACAAGAACACCCCGACCTCAAAACTCGAGGGAATAGTTTGGACTCACCTCCGTTGCATTATTTGGAAATGTGGCTTTAAAAGTTAAAATTGGTGTAATAATCAGCACCCTTCAAAAAAAGATGCCAAATAAATATATTTATTAGCTAACTATAATAGGGGCAGGATATTTGAGTTCTCCATCTATAGCAATCAAATGACAATCCGTTTCTTATAGACAAACTAATAGCACCTCACCTTTTGTTAATTTTTAGGATTTCTTCCTGATAAAAACTCAACCTAGAGACACAAAAGTGTTCCATTCCATATGTATTAACTTTTATGGAACATTTTCCAGAATCTAACCAAAAGTTTGATAAGAAATGACGAAAACAGAAAAAAAGTTTCTCAATCGCACATCTGATGATTACGTTAGAGTTGGCATCGCCTTGTTCTTAAATAGATCAGGTAGTTAAGATCGGCACAACACATTTAAGAATCAACTTTACCCATTACCACATCTAATTAAAAGGAAAACACAGTAAATTGATATTTAAAATTCTTTTTGTACTATGTTGTCTAATATCAAACACAATTGGGTCTTTTACCATTACTTTGCGAAAATCCAAATAGAAATTGCTTAGACATTAGCTCTCCTGGAATTATACAAAAGACAAATGCATAATTTCAGAAGAGCTTCGTCCAAGCCCTGTGTTTGTCGTGACCGACAAGTGCGGCAAGCCTTTTGAAGTGCATTTCTGCAAACATGTGAAAGTTAAACACGGGCTTGGAGTGCAGACGGCGAAATAGGCGTACTCTGGTCTGCAGCACTCGAAGGCTCGCGTTGAAAAGAATACAACAAGGTGTAATGACCAAACGATATTTCACACCGCGGGCGTGCAAAATGCATTAATGCCTTCATTACAAAAGCTGGCAAGGCCAACCCTGCACTTAAAACGATTCAGCCGAACCATTATAATGCTTGATTCGATACACGGATTGATTATCTTCACACCCAATCTTTAGATCCTTTAGCGCCGCTCTCAAATTAAAGCGGGTCCTTGTAGGCCCGCGCGATACTTAAGCAGCGCAGCTTTCCCGCTTCGCGGAGCCCACTTTACTAAATTCCGACTTTTTTTAGCCTCAAAATTCATAAATATCCGGCGTTTACAGTGCGCGCGATGATATTTTCACATAAAGGCAAATAATAATTTACAGCTGCGGCATTCAAATATGTAATGGGCAGTATCTATCTGTCACCTATCGTGTAATGTCGTCTAATGTGTAATTCAATACGTCTTACAATACACCCCAAGCATTGGCGCATAATGAGCGATCTCCTAATATGGTCTTCCACCTGTAGCTTGGTACACGCGATATCTCGTTAATGATCTGGTTTCCGTGTATGCTTGAAAGTACTAATATGTACTATAAATAAAGGTTTCTGAACTAACAATGAGTTAAAGTGCGCATGTAAAGTGCTACAGGCGCCATAAATAAATATTCAGAATTCTTTGTCTCCCCATGCATTTACATGTAGCTAACAGGAAGTGGGCCATTACACGAGTCGTTTGGTTTAAATATCCATAAATTCCCAAAAATAAGTATTTATTAATATATGCAGATGACATTGGTAAAACTTACTAGGCAAGCTAAATCTGGCCAAGTTTTATGTAAAAGATGTTATCATCAAACAAAAATTGCTAACATTGTAAATAGCTTGGAATGTCCAGCAAGCGCTACGTAACTTATATTTGTTTTTATTAAGTTTATGTTGTCTAATTTGCAAAAGAAATTGATTTAAAATTAGTCCTGAGGTAAAACAAAAGAATGAATAAAAGCAAATTAATGTGACTATATTATATAAACGGAAACGTCTCAGATTTTAAATGAGAACAAGATAGCATCTCTGATGGTTATGTCCCCCTATCTTCATTAAGGGTAGTTTCTGTTTTCAAAGCGAATATTTTTGTTACAAATAGGCTTACAACAAAAAAGACTCAAAAACTGTGGTTGTAATTTATAAAACTGTGTTAGCAGTGTTATATAGTACGTTACTATTTGGTTAAACAACTGTGAAAAAATGAACTTGGCAAATCATCAAAAGTACCAATGCAATGGTAAACACATTACAAAACACTATGAAGGCAAATTTCATCATTTCCAGCACTTATATGCATATAACATGGTATGGAATTGTAGTGGGGGTGGACATGAACAGTACGAAACAAAGAATGGAGTATAAATCGCGTCCTTTGATATTCATTCACATAAATAGAAGGCAACTTTCATTCTTCATTGTCAGTATACAAGCTTATAAACGTGGACAAATGCCAAGTATGCCAGCTGGGGCGCTCGAAATAATTTATTCAATTCCTGTGTGCTGCAAAGAAGGCGCTATGAATTTGGAAAAAGAAAAGTTTCAAAGATTATCTTTAAAAAGCTTTACTAATAATGTAAGAGTGTTTTAGTTACTTTATGTAAGTTTTATGGAAAAAAAGACGGTGGAAATAAATCATAAAATGGTCCAGTCCTTCAACTAAGAATTTATTAAATAAAGGACCGTTTCACGTGTGGAGTAAAATATATTTAATTAGAGCATAGAAAAGATTTTTTAAACATCAAATTTAATTAAAACGAAATTAGAAATTACACATCATTATACTGCTGCTTTTGTCTATAAACCATACATTAAATGGTACTCCTCTTTAAAATTCCAGTTGTGCTGCATATTGAAATTCGAGTGAAGGTAGATTATAGCAATATGAGTTGTCGTCCGCAGATGTGAGTGTGGACAAAATGCAAAACCATGGAAATAGACAAATATGATTTGCAATGGATGCTTGCACGAGGTCAGTACAAGCTACACATTGTCCACCGTTCATCCGATATTATAATGGCAAAGGGAAATCACATTCGATGCACTGGAGGATGCAACAAATCTGTCACGCAGAACTTTACATATCATCTTCCATGAGGACTTAAAGATGACAAATTCAAATTTTTACAGCTTAGAAAAAGTAGAAGCGCGTGAAGGTATGCTAACAGTTAGTGCGTCGGAGACTTTCTTCAAATAACTGGTCTAATAAACAAATCACGGTTTCGGACATGAGATGCCGAGAAAGAGACACCAATCTATGCAATGGCAGCACCATTGAATTGTTTATTTCAAAACAAATAGCGCTGACAGTATGGCTGGCCGTTGAGAGCGGTAATACGAGTCACTGAAACGGCTCCGCTGAGGAAAGTAGATAAGCTTTGCGTTGCTTCAATACGACTACGCACAGTCACATGTCAGATTCTACGCAGTTGCTACCCTGCAGATTTTTTAGTACACTGTGCTGCCTAATGGCCCATAGTTGTCAGATCTTGCTCCTAACAACTACGTTTTGTTTGACTCAATGAAAGAGGCAGTGCGTCATAAAGTTCTCCTCCAAGGAGTGTACAACTGTATATTCAGAGTTCAGTTGCCGCAAGGGTGCAGATAATTAGGGCAATCTAAAATGTTAAAGGTGCGCTGAAACGAAATGCTCGGAGTGTTGAAAATCTGGACGAATGGCGCCAAACTAAAATTTAACGCAAAAAGACCGAAACAGTCGACTTCCCTGCTCAACAGCGAACGCGTCTTTGGAACGCTACTTCGGAATAGAGATTGACGATCGGCAATCGTCACATACGGGCAATTTGTTATAAGGAAAAACTAAATTTTGCCAGATAGGGGGCGCGATTAGCGGGGAGTTTTCGTTGCTAAGCGGTGGCACGAGTACTCGTGGAAGCAGTGATGTACGCAGCCGAAATATGGGCAAAAGGATGCAAAGTCAGAGAGGGTAGAGACTTGCATAGAATTTTCAAGGTTTTAAAAAGCAGCGTTAGTGTTAAGCCAATTCGAGAAAGGCTAGAGTTGCGAGATGGCCTCAATGGAAAAGACGGGGTACCCGACTAAAGGAGTTGGCAACCCATTCAGCGTGATGGAGCCTAATGGTCATGCGAGGAGTAGAAGAGATACACCTGGAATGAGCCAAGCTCGTAGGCTAGCACTATTTTCGAGTGCGAGTTGTTAGCCACCAAAGAGTGCCTCAGATAAATCGACAAGTGCAGAGTAATTATCCTAAGATGCGGTGTAATGTCTGGCAGCAAATCAGCGGTACTTGCTTTCAGAAGTATAAGCGTGCCAACGGATTTGCAAATCGGGTTGAGGTTAACCGGCCAAAGAGGCAGCAGCAGGAGCAGGACACCCGATTTTTGAGGTAGCCCCAATGGGGCTCGTAAAGAACAAATTATAAGCTAGGACGAGAACAAGGTGGGAGCGGAGACAGCAAGCAGCGACAGGCTCCGAAGTACCTTAATCGGTACACTGTCCAGCTTGTCACTGGACATGGCAACTTCCAGTCCTACTTCGGAAGAATCCGAAGCTAACGGAGGACCAAAACATATGCGCATGTGAGGAAGTCAACAATGCCTTGCATGTCCTCTTAACCTCTAACGTGGAGCAGAAGACTAGGGCTAGAACGGAGACGGCTCTTATCACTAGCGGGTGGAGACGGCCACGAATGCAGGAAGAGATGGAAGCGTTTTCAGCAGCATGCGAGTGGTAGACGGCTGTTACGGTATTCGCGGAACGGTGCGCGAAATTACGTGTAGAAGCCAACTTGCAAAGGCCGCTAGGGTTGGGCAACTCAGTGCTGCTGTGAAATGCAAACTCTAGAAAGAACTGTAAGAACTGTAAGTATTAGGAAGAGTCGGAGCCACCAGCGGTTTCGAGTCACCTGTCGTTGCTCGGGTTTTCGTGGCTTTTCCGAGTTCTGCACTAAGGCGAATGTCAAGACATGAAAATTACGGCCTCGATAGATTACAAGAAACTTGATCATGGTGGAATTCAGATTTGGTAGAGGGTAAGAACGATGATTGTACTTGATTTAGTGCTGAAGGTGTACCACCAGCCAGTAGAATTTAAGCATTTAATTGTGCCATTTGTGCATTTATCCCTTAATAACTTGTATGTTTACAGCTAGCGCTGTGCTACAGCCAAAAAATTGTTTGCGGCAGCTTTAGGAAGACTGCCAGAGCGTTGGCAACATGAAAATCGTACTCACTCAATTGCAGAACAAATAATTTTTGAACGGCCCAGTAACATTTAATGTTATTATTTTGATACCAAAGAGTAATCGTAAACTTATATATAAAACACCCCATTGCATAATTAAATATAACGCAGTGAACTCGTTTCGCAAAATTTTGAGGTAAACTTTTCTCCACAAAGCCATCTAGGATCATTTTTAGAGCTTTTAATATTTTTTAATTAAAAGAAATTAGGCCTATATAACCATAACTTGAGAAGCTTAAACGTGATACAGTAAGCGCAACAGATAAAGTTAACAGTAAACAACCATATAAAAAGTTGAACATATATTGCAACACTGAAAAAAGCAAAGTAAAAGCAATTGCTCATACATCGAGAACAGAAAATGGACAAAGATAACTTTGGAGTAAAATCTAAGGATTTACAAAGGAAAAATGGACGAGTCATAAACAGCAAAAGAAAGAGACATTTCAAAACTGAAGAAATCTGAAGAAAAGAGATATTGAGCATTTAAGATTTAAACACGACTATAAATGATAATTAAAATTTTCTGTACCACTTCCTAATTTAAATGGCACTACAATTATTTAAAGTAGACTTATAGTTGGAAAGCCAGCGTGGTCCCGTGGTTGAGGGGCGGGCTATGATGCTGACGGACCCGGGTAATTAGTACTAATGTGCGGGTATCAGTCACTAAAATAATTGAGAACCTGCGTTCATTCGAACAAGGGTAATAATGGCGGTCGTCTTAGGGCGTATTACACACTGCCCCACCAGAGGTGGTGCGCAACGATGGCAGAGAATAACGTATAGAGCCTTAACCTCTCAGTATCTTACAGAGGCAAGCTAAGACTTATAGTTGGGGATATTTAAGTATCTAAAAACAGTGATATTTTAGTCTTAAAAATAAGAATTCAAAAAAATGTATAAACAAGTCAGAGTATCGCAGGCTATACTCTTTGTAGAGTGCAGAGCCTCACTATAATTAATTCTTAGATTATTTAACTTAATTAAATAAGTGCTCAGAGCTCTATTTTAGAAATGTACTATCGATATTTTCTTATAAAATTTTCTAAAAATACAGAAAAATAGTAATGTGACATTCTTTACAAGAAGCCTACAAGTAAGGTTAACAATTTTTAATTTTTAAGATTAATACGCCTTGGTCCGTATAGTTATGAATTTAAATGGTATAAAATATAGGATTATTTTGAAGATATCAGAACATATCCAATTTTGGAACTTCGCCATACCAGTTGGCGGTATTAAATGGCATTGTTAAATGTCAATCCAAATATTATCGAGTGTCACCTTAGATAAAATCTGTTATTTTTAGGAGAACGCGAGGAATGTGGTAGATACAAATTTAGTTTTGGATTTTTTTGGAAAATTCTGTTTAAAAAATTTATTCAAAATCCAAATCTGATAATGGTTCAATGTAACTTAATGATGTAAAACCTCTAAAAGCTTTCAAGTTGTGTGATTTCGTATTCAGTATGCGCACTTTCGACTACTTTACTGGCTAGTCTTTATTATAAATACGTTTTGTAATGTAGCCTTGCAAGACGTCGGCATGAGGCCAGTTTTGAGATCTGGGCTTTACAGCTGCCTATGATACGTATGATAGTACAGTCATATACATAATGCTTTTGTGTTTTCTTAAAGGTAGTTGAGAGAAGGAAAGAGAGGCTAGAATTCCTCGGATGCATGCTTCTTAGGGACTCGGGCATGCTCCAGTATTATTTATATTAATAACATTTCTATTTTTTTAAATGACCCAGCAGTCTGTAATTTAATTTTATGCAACTTCAAAGAGGTGGTTGGTATACATATGCAGTTACATTTTCGGGGAAGAAAAAACAGTCTGAGATAGCACTTGGAGTGAAATACGTGATTTCTCCCAAAAATGTCCAATCAATGTTAATACAATACAGTTAGCCTGACCACAATGACATGGTAGCTTATAAAAGTGAACTGTGACGCGCATGCGTGAATGAGGAAAACTTCAATGGAAGTTAGACGTCTATAACAGTACACATGCTTAATCGAGTGAAGCAGCGTATCTGCATCAAATTTTATGCGAAGCTGCAATATACATTCATAGAAACTATTCAAATAATTTAGGAGGCTTTTAATAATGATACTACAAATGTAGCATGAATAAAGGCATGGTACAAACAATTTAGAGATGGCTGGTAATCTGCTAAAAGTTATTTACATTTTTTTAGGGTTTTAGAAGATTAACAACGAATTTATTACCAAAAAAATGTGGGTCTATAGCCACGATCCAGAAACAAAAACTCAATCGTCCTAAGGAAAGCTCACAGATTCGCTACATCCCAAGAGGTATGTCAAATTTCATATTTATTGTAAAGATGACTGAGACTATATATGATATTTATTGTATCTTGTAGCATTTTTACTAAGTAAATTTATAGATTTTTGTAGGTCTGCAACCTGTGCATTTTTATGCAGCACAACTCTAAGTGATAACAATTTAAATTGGTTATTATGATTGGTAAAACTTGCAAAGGCGACTGATTTTTTAGTATAACATTATGTAACAATTGTTTTGATGTTAATAATGCATAAGCAATATTTTTCTGTGCAAGGCTTGAAGATTATAAATAAGTCTTGCAACTACAGTGCGTCATATGAAACGGCTACTAGCTTTTATGAGACAGTTGTTCAATTACTGGCAAGAAAATACAACTTTTGACAATATCCTTTTTAGTGGTGGAAAGCAAAGAACAATCATCCGGAAGATCAAATACTAATTGGAGTGTTTAAGCAAAGACTCACGTTTTAACAAATTAAACAAAAATTATTGATAAAAAACAATAATATGACTATAATGACTGACCATTTATCTCATATTAAAAGAAAAATATATTATCCTCTTAACTTTGCCAAAAACCCAGTGTAAACAATGATTAACCTGGGTTCGCATTGAAGCGACGTGGACTTTGCGGAAGAAGTTTTCTTTAGGATAACTCAGATATTTTGTTCATAGGACAGTTAACCATCTCGTAATGTTCTATGTCTAAAGATGCTTTCAAGCAAGAAGTTTTGGGAAATTAATTTGTAGAGGAACGTTAAGTGCACGAAATTGTTAGACCGATAAGCAATGTTGCGTTCTACACATCGCTGCTTCAGGGTTAGCAACCGTGACTGGATGTCACAAGTAGGCAATGATACGAAATACCGTTGACTGTAAGCTTAACATCGACCCGGACGCCAATTCCTCTAAAAATATATGGCCTCTTTTAAAGTCCTAATTACGAGACACCACCTATAATTGTTTTGTCTCATAAAGAAACTGTGGAAGTTTTTGTCGCCAGCTTACGCCGCCGAGCTGGTCACTAATAGTACCTCCTGCAGTCAAGCGATTTTACATAATAATAGAGACTAGACGGTTCACAATTATAATAGCTTTATAGTCCACCCTTCACTGAATTTGTATATAACTTTATAATTGTAAATTAGTAAAAAGTTACTGTCAACATGTATTTATGGTAAAGGTGCTAACAAAATTTTCTTAAGGCGCATCTATACGCAGTAATAAATATTTCTGAAAAGCCAGACCGACACATTCTTCTCAAAATATTGGCTACGACATCATAAATTTATTTTTATAAAATATATGTATTATAAAATGTTTATATATAAATAATTAGAAACATTTGAATGGACTCGTTGTTGTTCGTTTTATTTCTATTCCTCATTACAAGAAATCCGGTTACAGACAACTCTGTTATTACATTCAAATCAAGTATTCACACCTGAAAAATCCTCGACAATTTGACATAAACTTGAATAATTTTTGTTGAGAAAGTACCTGCCATCATAAAGAGTGTAGCTTTGTTTATTTGGGTTTTCAATTCGTAATAACAGGCTATACACTAGTCAAAGTGGTCTTATTGTATCACTGCCTTTCTAAGTATTATATGAATTTATAGAGTATGAACATGGCAGAATAAAATGTGTTAACAATTTGCAACAAGACACTATCTAAATGTTGAAAAGTGATGTAGAAAACTTAGATTTGCTAAGTTAACGACCTCCGCAATTTGGGGAGTAGAAAGAAAGTTCAAGAACATGGTTTTGATGACAGACAAAAATACCAAAGCCGAATACTTCAGCAAAGAGTTTAGTGAAGCGTTTTTTAAGAATTATTTAAGCGGGATTCATAAATACCATAATACTTTTTAGAAAAGGTCATAGAAGAAGCAACAAATGTGAATTAATATGAAGGGCACCTTAAAACTGAAAAGCAACAGTTGTGTAGGTGGTCAAAATAACAAACGACCAATAATATAATGTACTAAGAACATTATATGGCTGTTAGTACGATACACTTATAATACGAAAGCCTAGATAATCATCATCATCACGTCTACATACCTTTTCAACAGATTATGTGCTATGGGTTATCGCGAAAATGTAGTAAGTTAGTTTTCACTTAGCAAATGGCTGAAACAGAGCTGCACTCAATTGGATCCCCAGAGTTTTGTTCGCAAAGAAAGTGACAACCGCTGCTACATTGGCAAACCAGAACATCGCCAAGAATTTATCACAGAAAACTAATGAGTTAAGATAAAAAGAAAGTAACAGTCACTTAAAAATCAAATGTTTCTTTCTGGCAGTCTTTCGGGGCTCATAGGAGAGATCTTTTGCATTATAAATCTTACATTGTAACTAAATTTAGTTAATAAAAATTCAAAACTGGAATTTTGCAAAACAGAACAATTAATGTAAACTTTAACTAATACGTAACTTAATTGTATTGTGTTGATGTCATTATTTTCAGTCGTCATCGTGCCACGGCATATGTTATATGTGATATTTCTTACACTTTAAAGTATAAAAATTCAAAGACGTATTTGCGATATGTAATGTTACAATGTTTTATGGGAGTGATGCTGTAAGCGTTAGAATTTATTACTTTTAATTTGGAAGGTGAAGAACCTAACAGTAGTCCATTCGCTGTAAATAACAAAAATCAGCAATATATTTTTCACAGTCATCCCATAAACCTTGATTAGCTCAATCATTCTAAAAGTATGGGTTGTGTAACAGTTGGCAGAGAGCAGTCTCCTTAATCGCGTGCCAACGTGTGATTTTTCCTTTAGCAAAGCGAGATCACCCGCTGGGGATGGGACTGTGATCTTATAAGAGAATGTTGATCTAAATGCTCATGGTCCAGCGGTAGAAAACTTTTGACGGTAGCAGGGTTGGGTCTTCAGCTGAAGAAAGTTTTAATATCTATTTGTTGGGATTGGAAGAGTGTTATTTATTGTAAACCATTCCCATAAAGTAAAACCATTAATTCAAGCGTCGTTTTCCAACGCAGCAAAGACTGAAATGTTCTACACAGTCCTCTCCACTCTCTGAACATTACTTGATGTTGATCTTATCCTTCTCTTCGCAGTAAATGATTTAAATAAATAAAATGGAAATGCACTTAGAAAGACATTTTGCTACCAATCAAAACACTTTTAGAACAGTAGCACTATCCGGCTATTGGGTAAATGGGTGAAGCCATTAGAGCAGAATAGATCGTATACAATTCAGTAATATAACGAAAACATAAAATATTGTAGTTGTAGTAGGGCGAATCAAATATAAACCGAAATTATTTTCTTCGATTTATTGAAGCACCATAGCAACACAAATACACAAAGTTCTTTTCTTCTGCTTATAAACATCTTTTTATCAACAGATAGGTAACTTTTCAATCCTACTAAAATGAAGAGGTATCGAGCATAAATTCTTTGACAGCCACATCGCCATATCTTTTCTGCGATTAACCATTAAAACGCTGACCCCTATCCAAAACAGGATCAGTTATATTATTTTTAGTTTCTGAAGTTGAAGCCACCCTCAATACTCTTTCTTTAGTACTTGGACGCCTCGTGTCACTTAAAGATTTGCTTTGAGGACAAAATGAATCTCCATAATCTGACCTTAACAAATCCAGGCTTTTTGAATTCCATGCGCTGCACAAATAATCATTCTCATTCCTTTTGTAACAACACTCCATAACTAATTTTATGACAGAAATAGAAAAAGAAATTATATAAGTGGGCAAATTATATATACACCAACATTACTTTTTAAATTTGTTGAGCCACCATAAAGGTATACACATTCCCGAGTCAAAAATACATCTTTTCCAACAGATAGTTAATTTTTTCATTCCACTATTATAGAAGGAAGGTGGTTATGACACTGGCCAATTGCGTACGTTAAATCTTCGTCTTCCAAATGTTTTTAGTAATCCAAACAAATAATAATCACAGGGTAAAGTCCAGGCTACAGGAAGAGTGTAGTGCAGAACAAAGCCTCAATTTTTCTCAATTTTGAGCAGCTGTATGGGGCTTAGCGTTTTGTCAGGTTGCATGAACACTGCCGTAGCTTAGTCTAATCTCAGAAGCAATTTTAACAACTGTTAATCAGCTGTCATTATAGAAACGGCGGCGCACAATATGGTCACGTGGCTTTTCGAACGACGCCTGTGACCTGTTTCTCATATTTAAAAAATTGTTTATACTACGTGTACACTTCTGAACTTTCTTAAGTGTCGTCGTCAAATTGGACCTTAAATATTTTTTACATTTCAAATGCTTTTACGTCCTTTCTTATGGGAAACTGGATAATAATCCCTTGTGAAACAGCAGAGGGTACCTCTTGCTCTGATACTGCCATCGTGATATCGTGATACTGATTAAAACCATTAGCGCCATAAACTTCACGACACTGTTTTATATGTGATTCGCCCACGCATAACTTATTAATAAACTGAAAGAAACTTTTGGGGCCACATTATACATTTACAAAGAACGATAAGTATTTTGTGTGGTGCGTGATGCAAATTACTGCAAGTAGCAGTTGAAGCAGCTAAATGTTCTTGAAGATATAAAATAGGGGCTAATTTTAAGTTTAAAATTACAAATTAAAATCGCGCTAGGAGTTCACTGGGTTTAAATAGCTTCAAACGTTTCGGTTCATTAAAGTATTCACCGATTGGTTGGGATTTTTTGACAGAGCTTCCTATCTTTTCTTGCAAAAATCACTTAAAAGTACGTAGAACATTATTTTAGAACCTTTCAATGATAGCTAGGTTGAATACATGTCCAGGTAGGTTTTAGCGCGACCTTGTACAGTAGGAGCTTATTTCATAATGAAAGTTTAGATCTCCTTCCGATTACCCAATATAACCTTCTGGATTGGAGCCAAAGCTATTTTCGTATATTAAAAATATTAATTCACTAAGTCAGACGTCAGTCTAAGTGGAGCCCCAAATATTTTGCATGTTTTGGTTATTGTCCATTGAGTATCCGTGTTGGGATTTATTTTTATTCATCTTGATCCTCCAAACTTTGAGCTATTTTTGCACATTGTTAAGAGAGTCTTATACGTTGCGGGATGCAGTTGTAAGATTGATATGTGAGACCAGGACAGCCATGGCAAGAGCGAAAGTGGCAGTCGAGATTAATTTTGTAGTTGGCAAGTCAGTTACGGAATAGTAGGTATAGCACGGGTCCTAGCACACTGCCTTGAGGTATTTCGTTCTTTCGTCTTGGAATTTTGCAAAGTGTCTATTCGATAGGTGGAATTTTACTATTTCACAGATTTGGTATGGCAAATACTTTTTTACTTTATGGAATATACCCACAAGTTAAACCTTGTTAAAAAGTGAGAATGTATTTAAAAATACAAAGAAAGAATATCTATGTTCGCTGAGGTTGCTATGGATTTGATCTACTAATCGATGAATTTGTTCGATTGTTGCGTGTAAGTGTCGAAATCAAAACTTGTGCTTGAGAATTAATGACTATTCATCTAGAATTGGTTGGAGTCGCTTTAAGACTAACATTTTGAAGACTTCAAAACACTAGTAGGAGACTAAGATGTCTATAGCATATTGGATAAATAAGCGTCTTTCCTGGCTTTCGCACCATTGTCATTTGGGCTATCTGATTACAAGAATAGCTTTATATATTTGCGTGATAATTTGAGTAGCTATCGCAGAACTTTCCCAGTTATAAGGCCGAAGCCTGGGGCCTTTTAGGATTAGCATCTTTACTGATTACTTCTTGGACTTCTAAGAGCTTGAATGCTACTATGGGCTCATTTGCCGCCTGGTTTGGCAATAAGTGGTATGTCTGTTATAGATCACTTTCTATAGCGAATTATCACAGGTGTCAATAGATGTAAGATTGGTTAGATAATGTTGAATGCCTTGTTTTTATATTGCAATAGAAGTTTCGTTAGTTGTTTCGTGTTCTGATTCAAAGCTCATTTGTCTGATTCTAATTGAGTAATCGTTTTCTGTGTTGTCTTTTTCGATTATTTTGTCTTGTTTAAATGACAACGGTTGGTGTTTTTTCTTGTTATATGTGTAGCTTCCATGCTGGCTTCTTCAATATTGTATTTGGTTTTATGGCATTCTTAAATTCATTAGATTAGTTAGTTTGCTTCGAAAGTATTCCCGGTCAGTTTAAACGTGTGTTATATCTGAAGGAAATGTAATTATTAGAGGGAAATGGTCTACAGCTAGTTCTAGACCCAATTTAATTTTAAATTGCCTATTGTTTAACTTTTTAATGATGCAAGCGTCGATTAAGTTAAGTGTTTTCTGGGGATCTGTGTGTCAGTACCTGATTTTACTAGGAGATTAGTGCGGGTTATTAGTTTATATGTTTTTACTTGCACTTTTCGACCTCATTTAAGGAAAAATGTATAATGTTTAATAATTCTTCTTCTTAAAGTGCCAGTCTGGTAATGCAGTATATAAAATACGTATTGTGTTGCTTTGACTATAGTTTTTTCGTCAGGTATGTTGCATTAATTCCTGATCTCTTAGCTATGAGTGTTTTTCCTTCGATCTTATCCATTAATGTCTCTTGCAATAATCTATTTTTGTCGCCTGTTGCCATATGACAAGGTTGTTACTTTTCTTGTTATAACTAGGTTTAGTAGCTTCCATGCTAGTGCTTCTTAGCAACTATTGTATTTGGTTTTATGCTCCATCACGATAACCTTCTAATTATCCATGATTCAAAAGCTTCTATTCTGTTTAGTAACATGATTTTTAGTTACCATGTTTCTGCTCCATATAGCAGTATTGGCTAAATATATCATTTTGCTATTCTTAAATGGAGCATTGTTGGTACTTCAAGGTGAAGGAGGAAGGTGTTAAATTTTATAAAAATTTTGCTGGAGATGGCTATACGATCTTGTATTTAGTGCAGCGCCTAAGTATTTAAACTTGTCTACTTCTGGGATCTCGATTGTCTAGTAGTGGATTGTTAGTTTATAGTGTTGTTGTACTTTAAGGAAAAATGTATTAATTTGTTTAACTAGAGTTCTATCTTCTTACATAGTCTTGTCCTATGTCTGGTAATTAGCAGTACGTAAAATCAGTCGTATTGTAGTTGCTTTCGACTATAGTTTAATTTCATTGGTATAGCACGTAATTCCTGATGGCAACAAAATCTTACGCCTATGAGTGTTTATGGATCCGTCTTCCGAAATCTAGGTTATCCATCTAATTGTAGTCTTATTTACTAGGATAATTTGCTTTGATTTGGTCAGCCTGTTGCTCATATGACCTCTAAAGCTGCCACCACCTTACATTTCTGTATAAACTTTTCCGGAGTTATAGTACTACACCTGCAGTATTAGAACTCCAAGTACATTTTCAATAAATTAGTTGACTATGCTCCTTCACGATAACCTTTCTAATTATCCATGATTTGCAAAAGCTTCTATTCTGTTTGAAGCTAACAGTGATTTTTGTTTGTATAGAGAATTTTCTTTTGGCCATATAGATTTGGCTAAAGTCTATCATTTTGTCCGTCCACCATTCTGCTAAATGAGAGTAACACTTTTGGTTTAGCTTCAAGGTGAAGGAGGAAGGTGTTAAATTGAGGCTATCATAAAATTTGCTGGAGATGGCTATACGATCTCTGGGAGCAATGCAGCAGAGCTAAGTACTTTATAAGGCTGTTGTCTACTATCCAGTATTGATACCCGAGAATCGATTTTGTATTCTGGCATGTGTAAGCGCACATACTGTCGGTAATATCATATAACTCTGTGTTCCTTGACGTATTGACATTCAGACCATAGCCTTGTCCTATGGAGCTTATTTTGTTCACCATGACATAAATCTTGGATGTTATCTACCAATATAACTGTATTATTGATATATCTTATTGATGGGATTTCTGTTTACTTTAATGGCTCTATGTTCATTTGCAAGTGCCAGAAGAAGGTTTTTTTCTACGTAAATACTAAATAATATGGATGATAAGATCTGACTCCTTTCATTGCCAATATTTTGTTTCTTTCGAGTCATTTATTTGGAGCGGCACTGGCTGAGCCCAGTAGAGATTTTTTATAAATCTTTTAGCAAGGGTAATAAGCCATGTCGAACATTGTCGAAGGCCTTTTCATAATATATGAAGCTTTACGTTGCAACTATTAATATTTTTGGATTAATAATTTTATGCTTAGTAATGCTTCTATTCCACCTTAGATCATTTTTGAATCCAAATTGAGTTTCCCCAGATCTTTCTTCGTATTATTTATAAATTAGATTGTGGATAACTCTTGCAAAGGTTTTGAGGGCATGAATCGAGATAAATATATATTTTAGCTAGTTTGTTAATGTTAGTGTCGGATATTGCATTGAATAAGTTGCATATTTGTTTTGCGTCCACTAACTTTATTGTACATTTAAGATATAAGTATTGACGATCCTGAAGTTAAAGGCCAAAATTTTAAAATTTTCTAGATTATGGAACAAAATTATTTTAAACACACAGGCACCAAGGTAACGGACAACTATTATTGACGATTGTACGTTGTTATTTCGCGTGGTTGATGTAATACGCTCGGTATGTATCTGTAAAACGAACACATAATTCAATAAATTGCTAAACTCTGACTTCATTTCGATGTAATGGATCGTAAAAGAAGTAACAAAACTAAAGCCACAAATGAAACACATCTCTCTGTATAACAATGTTTTTATACTAATTGCTCATTGTTGCTGCGGTTACGATCTATTGTCGTGATAATTGTAGAGGGGACTTCGTATGTACGGTTTCATTTCGTACACAGCAGACAATGACTGCAGCAACAACCATCAGTGTAATTAAAAATTAGTAAAAAGCACCAATAAATCTATGAGTCACCCGTTACCCAGCACCGATCGCCTGTTGGCTGCAACTTGTTACCCTCCAGAGGCAATGCCTCGTGGAGAGCGCAAAATTTGCAGCGGAGCGCTAATGGCCGTGCCTATTTTCGGACGGACGATCCGTAATGGTTCGACACCCTGTTTTGGCCGACACGAGAGGTAACAAGCTCGAGAGTATGACGCAAATGTGTAAAGCTAAAATATGTCGAGGTCAAGTTCAGATGCCCATACTTTATGCTCCGTCCGATTTAAATATACCGCCGGCACGCACCGCGAACTGCGGCGTAAAGCCAAATTCCGGCGGACGCGCGTTAGATAACGGCCGATTGTTGCGTAACACCTCGCCGTTATCTGCGATAGGTGATGCCCTACGAGGCGCCATACTCTTCTAGGAGCGCCAAGCATGTTCGCGTGCATGGACGCGGATTTGCAATCATGCAGCCTTTTTTGCAGCCATCTGTCCCCAAACGGATAAAAACATTCAGCTGAAAACGCAGTATTCCATCTGATTACTCATAGCCGGCCTGCCATTTGAACTTTAAATTCGGAAAAATGTGCGCGTCCAATCTAGAGCGCTTCGATGGTGCATGGGCAACGGCATGGGAGTTATCACGTTATCCTACATATTTCTATTTGCATACTAACAATACCGTGATGATAAACTAAACTCAAACTTGGGCTGACCAACGTACATTCCGTGCCCAGCAGGCCGACAGCTCTAATAACATATGGAACCATTAATAAGATTCTGGCGTTACTATTTCTAGGGACGTGGTCTACGGATCATTAGAGGCATTTCGGGTTTCCTCGTTTAGATACAAACTTTTCTAGATTACCCCGTCCCAAACTATATAATTAAAGTTCAATTACGGCGTTTAAGAGGTTAGACGTAGTACGACAGCTTAATTAACTGGCACCTAATGAAATAATCGCCGAATCTAAACAGAAACTAATTAGGTACAAAAGTTGCCGGACAATTAATGCAGGAATTTTAATCAGAACCAGACAAAGCAACGACAAATTGTTATAACATAGCGGTGTCCAGTTGCAGCTTTATCAGTTTTAGTTTATTACTGTGAGCTGAATAGCTAGCCATTGAGTTACAGTCATTATGTTATTTTAAGACTCAATTTAAATATAACAGCGTTTTGAGCAAAATATAAATGTTTACGATAAATAAGTGGCCATTTAGAGAGTTTGCACGCTCGTAATTTTCAGTCAAAATGTCAGAGAAACAAAGATAATAGAAATTCATATAATTGTCATTATAAAATATCTATTATCTCTTCTTTGACCTTGACGCTAAAATTGCAATAAACCAATCGAAATTTCCAATTAAGATGTTCCAGGAGTGTAGACACACTCAAATTTTCGAAACTTCTAGATCTGACTGCGTCTCAGGTATTTGATTAGTAGCATAGTTTTCGTTACAGACAATAAATTTAAAAGGCGTTTATACTTTAAGAAAGACTAGAAAATGGTCTTTTTAATCAGAGTATAGAAATTTAATCGAAATCGAATACTTTCTTGAAAAGTGCGCGTGTAACTGTGACATCACTTAAAAAGATCAAAGCCATTTATGTACAGATCTGCCTTTAATTAAGATACAAACTTGAGTACTTCCTCTAAAAGCTTCATCGAGTCGGTCATTTTCCTAATCTACTCAGAGATAACCTGGATCAAATACTGAATTTAGAAATACCACTAAAAGTACACTTAAAGTAGAAGAAGCGATAGAAGATTTAAATAAAGTCATAGAAAGGGTAGCATAGTAAGCACCATCGGATACAGGAGAGGTATATATCGTAAAAAAATGGTAATAAAAAATAAACTAAAAAAAGAAAAAATGCAAATTACCAAAGCTACTGATAAAAAGTATAATGAACTTGGAAAGAGCTCAAGAGGGTCATTCCAATCACCGCGAAACAAATTTCGTTCAGACATTGCTCTGTAGAGACCAATTATCCATGTAGTTTTAAGTCGACCTTACTGGAATCTGACGGTTTCCACAAAAGTATTAGTTTGGGAGTTCTGTTTTCATTTATTCGCTAGACGTGACTATACCAGCACAGCTGTTCCTGTTCTACGTTCTTCACTATTGTATTTTTGACGCCCAACTAACTAAATTCAGCCGTTCGTCCCCAGAAGTCCATTTTTATTACTTTTAATTTGTTTTCTATAGCCGAGTTCATTTGCCAAACTTCACTTCCGTTTAGGACAATACTTCTAAAGATTAAGTAGTAAATATGCTTTTTTTTATTTTTCATATATGTCTGTCTCATAAAATCGAGTTTAAAGCATCCGTTACTCTTCTTCCTGTAGCAATCCTAGTTTCTATCTATTTTTCTGTTTATCCTAAGTTAGTCATCGTAGTTCCGAAATAAGTGTATTCATTGCATGATTTTATGACCGTTTAAAATCAGGTTTTTAAAGCCCCACGCACATATAGTTGATTTTACTAAAATTTATATTTAAGCCCCAGTTGTATTCTTTTAAAAGTTTTCGATTTATGTAGTCCCAATCTTCTTTATCTGGAGTTATTACGATTTGGTCATCAGTAAGAGGGTTTACGGGGATATGATATCGGTTAGTGGGGTTCCCAAAACAGATGTTTAATATTTTGGATAATTATATTGTTGATAGTTGTGTGTTCTAATGTTTGACACGATAAACGGATGGGTACGTTGTCGTAAGCTTTAGTCAAGTCAACGAAAAGTAAATAAAGCTCTCCTGTTCTCTTTTCAATTACCCACGTTATACAAAAAATGTTATCAGGAGTCGAGCAACCTGCTCTAAATCTATTTTGTGGCTTTATGTACTCTGATACGACGTGTTTCAGAATTTTTCCGTAAATTGACCTTGTGTACTTGTAACAGCTATACAAATGTAGATCTGACATTTGTTTTTTGGTTTTTCTTTGTATATAAGAGTAATCCACCCCACCTTCCAGTCTATTAACATATTTGTTAATTTTCGGGTCTATATTTGATGAGTTCGTTAGAGGTCGTAGTTAGGTGTTCTTGTACTATACCTTTATTTATTTTGTTTATAACTATTCTTTTAAATTTTGCTAATTTTCTAATTTCCTTTATCCTTCGAGGGGATCTATTTGAGGTAAAGTCTTTGTTTATATATTTTCTGCATTTCAATTTACTGGTCCTTTTGTCTTTGTATTTTATTGGATTTTATTTTTCTACCAAGGGCTTCTTCAAGTGCTTCTCGGATACTCAAAACTATGTGCTTGTAGAGTCGTTAGGGCTAATAGGTTCTAAGCTATCACCTAGTTTTTGTTCCAATTTGGTTTTATATAGTTTTGCATTTAACCTGGTCTATTTGAACAATTTTAGTTTCCGACTCTTTTATTAGAGTTTGATTTGTAGCTACGTAGAAAGTATTTGCTTGAACTGACTTGAACCATATTCTATCTTTCTGAATATGCGTGCTTCATGGATTTTAAGTGATACTAGTTATTGGTCAAGCATGAAAATGATTCAGTGCAAGAATATCTCTGTTCGAAAGCAAGAATTAGTGACTTTGGAAGACTATCCGTAAAGTAAAACATTTGCAACAGCAAATGCTACCTACAAAAAAGTGTTAATACATGGGCAAGGACTGGCCAGCAAAAAGCTATAACTTTTGCCAAACATTTAACAACTTAATCCTTCCCACTTATCAACAGCAAAAGATAAATTGAAAACTACTAGATATTTCATATCAGATGGCCATGCACTCACAAAATACAGTCAAAAGGAGATTAAAACAATTATACCATATAGTATTAACTACAAAAAGGAGAACTACTTGAAGATTTACCAGAAACCATTCAAACATATGCTGATAATAGCACAATATTAGAGTCACATGAAAAGCCTTTATTGTCTTCAAAAATTCATCAAAACTAAATGTAGACATATTACCTTCACATGGGAACAAAGAAACTGTTGCAGTGAAACATTAAATAGAATTGATATATTATAGGAAAATATAATTAAATACAGACAATCTGGATAAAAAATTGACGAGGCTTACACAGATTTTCACTAAAAGGCAACAACTAAGCCGCAAAATTTAACCAAATGCACTGGATACTAGGAAGCAACTTTGAATGATCAATATAAAATAAAATACTGTTATACAAAACCGTCTTAAAGCACATTTGATCATGTGAGGTATTATTGTGGGGGCCTGTTAGCATATAATACAGAGACATCAGAATAAAGTACTCAGAGCAATAGTCAACTCATAATGGAATGTACCTAACACAATACTACATATTAATCTAGGTATATGCACAGTACAACAAGAAATTGCAAAATTTGCTATTTGGTAATAAAACTTACAAATCGTAATGGACATTTATGTTTCTATAGATTTATAGGGAATGCTCATAGAAGTATTTCTTTACATGACATGTAATATTTATTGAGTATTAGATTCACTTGTAGCCTATAACTGCAGACAGATTGTATAAAATGTGAAGTCAAATTAAAAAAATTTACTACTGTGTTGATTATTCAACATTTGGATTCGATAAAGTCTGACTGCCATAATAAATTTCACGAACGTCATAAATAACCATAAAAATCAAGTTTCATCTTATAGGTGGGTGAAGCAAATATAAAGTGGGATTATTTGTTAATTTATTGAAGTTATTTTTTGCATGATCTCCAGACTTAAAAACATATTTTTCCTAACAGATATGAAGCTTTTTGATCCCACTATTGTAAAATAAAGGTGGTTGTGACACCAGGCAATTGCGCCCAAATGCCTAGACAACAATATCGTGGAAAAATCTTTGTCCTCCAAGTGCTTCTTTTGGTGGTCCAAACAAATGATAATTGCGGGAGATATATATAATTTTTGTCGAGTTTGGCAGCCTTATGAGGCCGGACGTTGTCGTGAACCAACTGTTAACTGGTGGTTATTTTCGAAAAGGCGACGAACAATGTGAACATCCTCTTCAGTTTTGTTTGTCCTTGGGCAATATTGGTGACCTTCATCTTCCCAAAATTGTTTATGCTACACGTACGTTTGAGATTTCTTAAGGCTGTTATGTCCAAGTTGTGCTTTAGGGTTTCTAAAAATTTCTTTTGGTTTTACGCCTCCTGTTGTGAAAATTTTCATAATAATCCATTGCGTAACGGTTACAAGGATACCTCTTGTTTTGACTAAAGAAGCAGTAGTGCGAGGCACACTATATTCACATCACGGAGCGTAAAAAGAAAATTCCGGTTTGTAGTTGAATTAAAATTCATTTTTGAGTTGTGTTATTGAAAGAGCAATACATTTAGATAGTTTCCTTTTAGTATAAACAATAAACAAATCTGTTGACAATAACCATAATGACTATTCTTACATGCATTTATGGTGTCGTCCATCATTAATCTTAACACATAATTTTGGCTATTGTTAAATATACATAATAAACTTTAATACGTGATAGTTATTTCTTCGTCCTCGGAAGCTGCTGTTCAATATAACTATTGCAACTCTAGAGGTGTTACGTAATCAAGAAAATCTGGATCGGCCGACTCTTTCTTGTCCAACTATTTTTTCTTCCATGATGAGCTGCAGGATTTGGCATTTTAAATTACGTAAGATGTGTCCTCAAGAATTCCTACTTTTTTCAAACAGTAAATAGGTTCTCTAGTTGTTTATCCACTTTATCCAGTAACTGTTGGTTTGTAAGCCAACCATCCAAGAAATTTTTATGCGTCTGTAATCTACATCTTGAAGAATTCTAGTTTCTTTCGAGCAGTACTGAAAGTATGTAGCATCTTAAATTTATCGAAAGATCCTAGAAAAGTAGTTTCTTAAATCCCATAAAAATATATCTGGCCTATTCAATTCCGCTATTTCTCGCGTGGCCAAGATATTTAAAATAGTGAACTTGTTCAATCACCTCGTTATCTATAATTAGCAGCTGACATCTAATGCTTTTTTAAATATTAGTAGCATTTTTGTTTTATTGGTATTTATGTTTAGACCCTATTTTTACTTACCAGGGTCACTATATCAATCTTTGTAGATCTTCTAAGCTTTTTGCTATTACAATGGCATCGTTTAATATTTTTGATAGTTCTATCGTTGGTTACTATCCTCACTGGCTCTTCTTTCAGAGCTCGAAATAAATTAGTTCTACGACAGGAGTTTTTTCAAATAGCAAGTAGAGGAATTTTTCTAACTTCTCTAAAAGCTTAGGTTGAAATTTTGCAAGCAAGGGCCACATTTTGATGGAACTGGCTGAAAATCTTTATCAAGATAATCAGTTGGTTAAAAACACAATACCGTTGGCTGTTAGTTCGGCGAATCTCTTTAGTAGGGAGAGGATGTTAACACCCTCGCTGGTCAATCAAAAGAATCCTTTTATATTGTTAAAATTGGGACGGTATCGTCTGATATTTTTGATAGGTCTACTGTTGATTACTATCCTCGTTGCTTTTCTGCCAGAGCTTCTCAAAATAAATAGCCAGTCCTACGTGGCGAGTCTCTCTAGGTGGCAGATAGGGGAATTCTCAGATACGAGTGGTACCGAAGAAATAAAATATCTGACCAGACTAACTCTGGCATAACTTTTCTAAAAGTGTAAATTGGAATTTCGTAAGCAAAGCCCACATTCTGATCAAATTGGCTAAACTTTTTTTTCAAGATAATTATATGGTTAAAACCAAAAAATACCCTTGGATGTTAGTTTGGGAAACCCTCTTAGTGGGGAAAGTATGTTAATAACCTTGTGGGTCAATCAAAGGGCTTGCTTTAAACTATATATGATAGTAATAAAGTATGAATTCTAAATTCTTTATAAGTATTTCGACTACTGAAATTTAGTTTGTAAGTCAACGCTGAGTCTACAGATCTACAGATTTAATTTTTCATATCTTGCCTATCCTATATCATTAATTATTGTACGTAACAATATCGTTTGAAATCTCTCTAGGATCTCAATAATTGATATTGAAGTTGTGCCCCAAAGCTTCTTCATAGGTCCACGTCGGCTTTAACACACACGTCTATAATAGCACTTTGTTTTTTGTTAAAAGCTTAGTACATCTTGTTGAGTTAAATTCCAAGTTGCTTCTGTTTTTGCCATATATGGGCCTTCCAGTTCAGTGAACGATTTAGGCGAAGTTTTAGGTACTTAACAGATTTGGTTTGTGGTATTTTCTTAGCGTCATTTTAACGCATCATTTCCTAAACTACTGCTGGACGACGTTTAGCTATTCTTATTGGTCAAATGATGCCGTGCTTAGGTCTGCATTTGCAAAAGTTGTTGTTGCAATAAGTTATTCAAAAGTTTTGTCTAGTCTAATGTAACTTTTAAAATTTCGCAAAAAAGTTTTGCAATATGGTATCATTCGATAATGTAAAATCTGCGACACGTTTTAATATGTATGATTCATAACTCCCAGAAAAATTAAACCCGAACATGAGTGCTTCAGAAGCTGTCCAAATGCGTCAGATGCTCGTTAATAAGTTTGATTGCCACTATTTAATGGCAAAACCTAAAAGAAGCCAAAGCGGGTGCCACATGAACTGATCAAAGCCCGAAAGACATAACGTATTGATGGCGCCCATCTGTTCTTTAACGACAAGAGATGGATAACTTTTGTCAACACGCACAACCACAATAAGCGGCAGTTGCCTGGTCAAAAACAAAAAGTTCCAAAATGGCGAAGAAATATCTCCTTTCGTTCAAAGCCGAGTGAATTTTATCATCGCGACATCGATCTTTTACCCGAATAATAGCAGGAAGTTATCCAGCTCAATGAAGAATACATTGAATATTAATCTTGCCTTTTGTTTGAACTTAATCAATGGGAAAATGGAAGAATTGTAATAGGCCGGACAAAACCCTTGCAACAACCTATCAATATGATTAGATGTATGTAGGCCTATTTTGAACAATAAATACAAAAAGAAGACCAACTACTACCCTGGGGAACTCCCAATGTGATGAAATGTAGGTCAATGTAGTATTCTTGTTGTTTGATCCGGAAGAGTCTCTCACTAATATACGACTTTAATAAGAGTTCTTTAATTTTCTACAAGAGTTCGGTATGCTAAACTTTCTTCTTCGAGCTCTTTATTTATTCTTTCTTTGTAACTGTTCTATAGGAACATGGTTCTCCCTAAAACCGAACTGGTTCTATTCGTTTTAATAGTAGTTTTTTATCATTGGTTTGTACGATGTAACGTTTTGATAATCTTTTTTTGACGATGATTTCTATTGTGTCGGTACTTAATTTAGCCTTATTAATACGTTCAACAATAAAAATGGGCACTAAAAAGCTTTTGAATAAAGGCAACAAAGCACTTTTGTTTTTAAGTAGTAAAGTGATGCAGAAAGCAATTGTTAGAGCAAATCACAAATATGCTAGACGTGCTTTGTTTCTATTTCATTTGCTACGCTTGCCAAAACCACTTCGATATCACTAAGCAGAAAGATTTGCTTCCAAAAATTGCAGAAGCAGCCAACCTTCTGAGAAAAACCCCATGGTTGGTTGGTTGGCCTTGTGGTGCGTGATTCACTTTTCAGTTCCTGAAACCATGCAGCCCTACATGTGCAGAGGCAACACAAAAAAAACTCCATGTCTTTGTTCGAAATAGCTATTTTGGTATTTGTTGGAATATTTAGAGCCTGCAAACATTTTCCAGCTTCCATGCTTTGCTCTGATATTTTTTCCAAATACGTGAGTTCCTAGAATACTCCAATTGTGAGTTGCGTCAGATTGTTCTCGAAAGCGCGATGATTCAAGAAGGTTGAAAAACTTAGTGACAGGAGCAGTTAAGAAGGTTGAGTATTATTTTATTTAGAAAATAATCGATTTTGTTGTAATGTGGCTGAATCCCCACTAAAAAATTTGTCTTCCCGAAACTAATATAAATAGATCATTTCTCACTATTCTATGCTCCCTAGAAGCTTCTAGCTGATAAGAAAAAACTCTAATTTTTTGATATTGTGCTGAAAAAGCTGCAGCAGCGCAGGCGACTTTGATGGGGTGATTTTCTCAACTAACCTTTGGTCAAAAATTAAAATAAATTGGATTAATTAAACCATAAAAAATAAATTTGTATATAATAGTATGCTGTGTAGCTCGCAATATTTCACAACGAATTTCTCAAATTCGTCGCAACTTTTGTTAGAATACAATGCAAAATGGCAACATTCCACTTAAATTAACATACAATGCAAATACACTTACGGCCGCAATTTTCTGCACCGAGCTTAGCAATAATCGATTACTGTTAAATATTATTCAAATACTAAAACGCGAAAATAGCTGCAAAGCATTGTATTCGTGATTAGAGCGGTCGTTTTTTAGAGCTTTTACGAATCAGAACAGACGTCGATACTGCAGTATTGCACGGTTATTACGATAACTCTAATTGGCAATTGTTAATCTTGCAGCGGCTGCAGATTTCGCGAATGCGAAAAATTTAATCAACTGCAAATAATGTAAAATGCCTTTTTAAATAACGAACAAGTGCAACCGAATGATTTTTTGAGTATTACCCCAGCGTTGCTTGGTAATGCGATGTGTAGGGACCAAAATAATCAAACGCTCTCCGGCTGAATTAGTTTTATGATCCGTCGCGCGAATGACTGCGTTTCGCCGTTAGCAAAGCAGCCCCGAAAGCATTCCATTTTTATTGCCGCAATTTAAATCTGACAGACTGGTATTTGTTTCAATAAATACAATTAGCTTCGATTAATTCCGCATCGGTAATTGCATGCACGGTAATTAGATATGATATCGCGGCAATCTTCGGCCGCACCCGGAAACGGCCCCGGAGCCGGGAGCCGAGGCCCCGGCCTGCCTGTGGGCGAGATGGATTCCGTTTCGAAATATAGGGCAGCTGGGTGGCGCTTGCCGGACCGGGACTTCAATGTCGAACGCTGTCGCGGATTAGCGCGCGGGAACGGCGCACCCACACTTTGTGTGTGCGTATGTAAATCAAGCGCCCAAACAACTAATAACGGACTCGTTAATAGTTGCACGTAAATATCGCCAATAACAATTTATGTCAATATTAACTTGTCAAATACGCAGTCGTGCCAAGAGGAGGCTCTTGACGGCTCCAGCGAGCTGGAAATTAATCGCCATGTCGAAACCGGCGGCAGCGGATTGGTTTCGGCGGACCAAATAGCCGCCGCCTGTTGAGCCTTTTTTACGATCGGTAAAGATGCAAAAGCCGACTTTTGAGCTCTCCGATTACCACGGCGATCCTCTTTAGTGTCAAGAGCAAGATCTGCACAAATCACGTCTCAATTACAAATATTAGCCCGCGTGAGTCACCCCGGGTGCTCCAAGTAACCAACCGAAAAAGGAACCGCGAATTTCTTCCAAACCAAGCCCAGCAGGAATGTGTCATCTAATCTGCGGCGCCACCGATGCAATAAATCTTACCAGCAAAACCAAAGCCAGCAGCATCCTGGGCGAGGGGTCGGTCGGTGGATGGTTCATGGTTCGGTCGAAGGGCGCTCGGTTCTTCCTCCCTGCAGAGTCACATATCACACGGTCGGGCGGGCACGTTATCAAAGCGCAACAGCCCGGCGGCCGGCCGGTCCGGTCTTCCGGAGGAGGATGGGCTAATTGGGTCGAAGCCGTCGAGACGAGGCAGTGCCCCCGTTCGCCCACAGGAGGATTTCGAAGAGCGCCCGAAATGGCTAGTGCATGTCCGGTTCGCCCGGCAGGTCTCTTCTCGCGAAGAATCGGCGTGATACTAGCAGTCGGCGGTGGAAGTGGTGCCGGAGTTGTCGTTCTGATACCGCAGCAGGCGCATTAGGCACCAGAGGATCGGCGACCGATTTTCGTGTTCGTGCGGCTGCTGCGCGTCGCGCCGCGTCTTTCCACGTTATTAATTTATTGTGTTTACAAACGCGCGCCGACACCTTGCAGTGAAACATTATGCGCGCCTGTCCGCGCCAGGAGCGACGCTCGGGAAATTGCCGATTCAAAAGGACTACGCGCGCGACTGAAATAGCAGCGCCGCCGAATTTTATTTTTTACCGCATAGACGGAACGCTGCTCTAGTTTTCCTCTCACTAATAATACGTGGCGTAATCTGGCGTCACTACAGTTTATGCACGTCAATTGCGTGGCTGGTCTCAATTCCAATCTACAATTTCAGTAAGGACACTAAGATACACAAAAATTTTTCACACCACCTCTTATTCCTTTTAATCGATACGTTCATTTATATCAAACATTATCTGTTTAATGTACCACAGTAATCTCCCATTTCTCTATTTTGAGAAACTTACATTACTTCTATATTTTGCGACACCTAAGAAGATTTAGGGTTGCGGGTAGGTACTTCTCTGTGGTCCTGGCTGAGGATAGACCTACTTCAGGGAGACGGCGAGTCTTGATTTTCTTCACCTCCTATTCCTGGGTCAGAATCATGTCCTAATCCTAAACATACCCTTCCAACCAAATTTATCACAAAAACACTCGCCAAGACGCCTGGCGTGGAGTTTCAAGCCATCCCTACCACCACCACCCCCCTCCCGACACGAAAAGATGCACAGGCCACGAGAGAAATAGGTACGACCGTGCAGACATGCTGATGAACTTTCTCAAGAGCAACAATATATATGTAATAAACATTTTCTTCTATAAAAAGACTAAGAGACGATGGACCCAAAATGAGATCGATTATATTATATCATCGTATAAAAACATAATCAAAGATGTGACAGTGCTAAGTAGATTTATGACTAACAGTAATCATAGATTAGTTCGAGTTAGGATGGTAATAAATTTAAAATTAAAAAGACAAAAACTTACAAGACAATAGAGAAAGGCAATAGACACCTGAAAGCTAAAATAAATAAAACGTGAGCTCCTATCATCTTATATAAAAAGTTTATAAATGAAATAAGCAAACTTATAACAGAGACAATCAAAAAAGCAGATACCCAAGTGGCTAGAGAAGAAGACAAAAGAAAAGTGCAAATAGTAAGTGAAGAAACGGAAAAACTAATGGAAGAAAGAAAACAGTTAATAACGAACGGAGAAAGGAGCTCAGACGAGTGTAGGGCCCTAAATAAGAAAACAAAATTTGAAAAGAGCCATCATAATACATAAAGAAAAATTATTGAAACAATTATAAAAAAGAACGCAAATTTCAAAGTACTAAAAAGAAATCTCTGATATTGGAAGAAAACGATAATAAAATTGAAAAACCATAAAGGAAAAACAACCACAAGTATAAATGAGATTACGGAAATAGCTGAAATGTTTTATGGAAATCTATATAAATCAGAGGATACAGAAAGACAGAACAAGAAAAATAAATGTTAACTTGGAGGACATACCCGAAATAACAGTAGCAGACGTAAAAAAATGCTTTGAAGAAATGAAGAACCAATGTGCTCTGGGAGAAAATGGAGTAATTATAGAACTGATAAAAGAAAGAGGGGAGACGCTTGGGAAATAAATTTGCATATTGTTTAACAAATCCATAGAAAATGAAAAATACTTGAAGGGTGGAGAAATGCAGTGATGGTTCTTATACACAAAAAAAAGGAGATGCAACAAAATTAACAAATTACAAACCAATAAGTCGAAAGTAATAACAAAGAGATTGCCTAATAAGCTTGACTTTTATCAACCATCTGAACAAACTGCATTTTGTAAAAACTGTGAAACGCTAGACTGCTTGCTAATGTTCAGAGTCCTAATAGAGAAAACCCCATAATATAACCTACCTATATATCTAGCGTTTGTTGATTACGAAAAGACGTTCGATAGTGTAGAGCACTGGGCTATAATAAACGCTCTTCAAAACGGAAGAATAGACTCCAGATACTCCACCTTAATCCAAAACATATAGAAGAATGTAACATTTATCGTTAAATTATAAAAATAGAAAAAGGAATACAATAGAGAGATAATGTATCTTCAAAACTATTCACAGCGGCATTGGAGGATGTCGTTAAGAGACTAAAGTGGAAAAACACAGGAATAAACATAAACGGAGAAACCCGAAATAATCTGAGATTTGCCGACGACGTGGTGCTGATCACAGACAAAACTGAGGAGCTGCAAGAGATGCTGGAAGAATGAAAGAAATATTCGAAAAGAATAGGATTAAGAACGAATAAAGAAAAAACAAAATACATGTCAAGTATAATGGAAGAAAACGAAGAAAAAATAATAATAGACACCAAAGGAGAGAAGAATAAAACAAGGATGGAGTGCTTTCGGAAAGTTAAGCTATGTGTTTAGAGGAAAATTTGAAGACTACTGGCAATGCTGGGTATATCGCTGCACGACAAAAAAGGAACACATGGATAAAGCACAAAACAGGTGTAGAAGACGTAATAACTGAGATGACAAGACAGAAGTAGAAATGGATGAGACACATTGCTAAAATGGTAAAGAAAAGTGGACAAAAATCGTACAATGGAGGTTCTGGAAAGAAAAGATAAATAGGGACCACCAAACATGAAATGGATTGTTGACATCAAGAAAATCGCAGTCCCAAAATGTTCAAGGATGGACGACACGAGCTGATTAAAGAAGAAGAAGAAAAAAGAAGATTAAAGAAATTGGACTAGGTTTTACTTCTAATTAAATAATTTTACTGATTTAAGGTGCGAACACTATAGTCGAAGCCTAATTAGCCGCTAGACTAAGTAAGCTGCGGCCTAGCACGTCAAGATTTGTGGAACAACGCAAAATTTTGAGTTGAGTAAACGAAAAAATAAGCTCAGTCATAGTTTATAACAATTAAACTTTAAAATTGTACACTTGTTTTTAAAAACATATGAAATAACAGATCACAAAGAAATTATTCAAGAATTTTCCAGAATGATCGATCACCGTCCGCATTATTCCTAGCGACGCCCTTTAGTTTAAATCTGAGAACCTTCTGGTTCGTTCTTTTACGACGCGTTTAAATATAAGATGAGCAGATGAGCAACGAATTGACAGTCCAATTGGAGAAGTCATACAGCGAACAATAGCAAAGCAAGTAAACCAGTGTTGTTATAAACTTGCGATTAAAGTTAATTCAAAGCTACTCCGCGATTTAATTTCTAGTGATTGTGCCCTTCGTTCTCCCTATCATTCTCCCTATCAACCAACAAGTAAGTTTTCTAAATTCTCCTGCGGAGAGGTTCCTAAAAAAAGGCTAGGAACCAAATAAAAAGTATCTGTTCGAACCATAAAACTTAATTTCTGAGAACAAATACTACCTAAATGGAAAACTAATGGATAATTCTGGTAATATTATTTATCACGCTGCCGCAGCAATGGGCATCTCTAATCAGACCGAGCCATTATCGATACCGCAGAAAAGAAAAGAAAAATTCCATCGATATATTATATATAAATAAAAGAAAGCAAAAAATTAATTTTTAACAATTAAAAAAAAAGCAATCAAAGAATAAACTTAGCAACCATAGATGATTATTGTTGTACAACAAAACTTTTTTTCTTTCGCTCCTTCCTTTTACCCGCTCGGGTGCCGGATTTGGGTTAGTTGTCTTTCCTCCATTTGCCTGTTCCTTCCTGGATACTGCCATTATCTTCAGCTCCTCTAGTGTTTTGCTCTTTTCTTTTCTGCGACTATTATTTGTTGTATCCATTTCTTCCTTGGTTTTCTCTTCTTCTTTTTGCGATTTTTCACTCCCATGTTTTCACTAACTTTTTAAGGTTCATCTCCCAAGTGACCCTACCAATTTAGTTGTCTCCCATTTATTTTATTCATGACAAAACTTTACAGTAAAAATAAACTAACCTACCACACCTTCAAGAGCCCTGAAGTCAATGAACTCTCAGTAACAATTCGAAACATTCCAGTATCGCAAAAAAATTGAAGCTAAACTATTGAGTATTAAAGTATATAATTTTGGATTATTATGTCTGATAAATACCCTCTTGCTTTTTCTTAAAATTTTTGATTACAATTTTTCACATGTGATCAGTTTCGTCAATAACACTGTATCGGTATTTCGTGAAATTATGTAATCAGGAAACTGTTGGTAAATCAACTGTTTTAAGGCAGGCGGCGGCGTCCTGCTCGAATTATATACGTTTCAATTTCATGTTATTCAGCTGGTACCAAAAGGCTGGGTTATGATGTAATGGTAACGATTACTATTTACAGTTATAGCATTTACAGCATTACCTTCGAAGAACTACAAGATTTTCAGACCACTTTCCCAAAATACAAGCAAAACAGCTACTCGTTGGAGATGCATTTGCTTTTCATGAATTGGGAGAGGATTTTCCGAACCTCAAATGCAATAATTGTGTTTGCTCACCAAGCCGTCGAGTTGAAAACGTGCCTCATCGCTAAGTATGTACTTTAAAATCCAACTGACGAACTACTAGCGCTGATAACAGTCAGAAAGCTTGAACTCTTACATCAGTTGAATTTTGTACGTATTAAAGAGCAGATTTTCAGTCAATATTTCCTGAAGAGAGCTTCTTCAAATGTACAATTGTCGTGCGCAATGCCGCATCGATGTTTTCGGATTTTTAGCAATACTTTGAATATCTGTGTTGTTCTAATGGGACCTTACTCTGTACCGATACTCACAAAGTTTTGCATCACTTACTGATGTAGTTTTATAATCAATCTTCAAAAGTTGATTCATTTGTAACACATACAGAGGATTCCACCGATCTTCGCTTTTCATCAAATTTACAATGCATTTTAACGATGTTAAATTGATGTTCTTTTGCAAATCGTTCCATATTTACTAATGGAGAATGAGGTTGACATACGTCAATACGGTGCAAACGTGGCTATGAAGCATACTATTCCAAAAGATCTACTTGGATGAAGTAGGAAAAAACTGTGTAAATGATATTAGATCAATACATCAATGTGTACAGGAGGATGTACTTGATCTTGCGCCTTTTGACTACTATATTTTCTCTATACAAGTTGCTTGATAATGAGGTTCAGCAAACGGTGCAAACGTGGCTTTGTAAGCAACCAAAAAGCTTCTTTTTTGAGAGGATAAAAAAACTTGTTAAATGATATTAGAAATACATCAATGTGTAGGTGGATTACTATGTTGAAAAGTGACGTGCATTTGTTCTCTATAAAGTTGTGATGTAGAAATTCCTTTACTGTCTAATCAATCAAATTTTTTGAAAGTCTTAACATGATGATATCTGTAATAGGGAGTATTTTTACGAAATCCACCTAAAATAGATCGAAAGTTCATTTTGAGCCACTCTTTGTTATCCCGACTGATACCCAACAAAATTAGCTCCCTCAGATCCCGCCATCTATATATAACCATTTGGTCTAAATTTTTTAGATGTCGTAGTTGACCACTAGTAGATTTTCAATCAATAAAAAGCCAGAAGGTTTGTTAATGTGCGATAATATTAGTTTTTTGTTAAACATTTTTAACCTCCTATTAGAGTTTTTGATCATAGTTTTATGCATAGTGTATTGTCGAGCATCTTGCTTATGATGAAAACCATTTTTAATGATGGTCGAAGAGGAAAAGCTCAAAACTTTGCGCTTATTCCAAGATGGCATATCGATCAAATAAATTATTAGATTATTTGGTAAACTGGAAGTACTATGAGAAAAGTGCATTAAAAAGTTAAACCAAAGAAAATGTGGAGGTTCCATAGGATCCTGAACTGAACTGTGCATCAAATTAAGAGTCATATAACATCTTCTGTGAAACGTTGTCACCAAATAGTTTCGTCTACTATCAATAGCACATGCAATTTGTTTCTTCTGCTGTACGTAAAAAGTCAACAATGACACCAATATAACAAAATCAAGTTTCCATTGAAGTCTCTTAAGGGAGCACGCCCGACTTTTGTATTTTGACGTTTGGAATTAAACGTCGACTTCAGAATATGGATCTTCACTGATGAGAAACGTTTTCTGATTGACAAACCCGACAGTTTAGGGAAAAAGTGTTTGTCTACAGCGAATCTAGTGCAAATTAGAGCAATTTGCAGTAATGATCGAATGATGATCAAGGTATGTACAACTAACCCCAAAGTTATTTTTCATTGATTTTTTGTTTCTTTTCAAATTGTTGAGGACCGATAAAATCACCAGCAGTATACGTTAGCATCAAATTGGCTAAACTTAGCGGACTTGGCAGCAAGACAATTTTACTGTTCACACAGTCGGCGATGTCATGAGGTAACTTATGTCCAAAAAGGTCAGCGTAGTCGATGGACCAGTCCGCGAGACCGATTTTGCACATCACTGAAAGCACTCGGCACATTTTGGTCTGCACTGACGGTTAACTCATAGGATAGCTTTTAAAATTAAACAAAATGTTAACAGAAACAATTAAAAATCTCTATTCTATCAGGCAGTTATTTGCAATTCTAATGCAGAATTTTGCGGAATGTTTGAACAATGGATATGACGCTAGGAGAAGTCTATGACACCCTAAGGTGCTTATTTTGAAAAAAACTGAGGCTAAGTACAATTTTTCTTTTATCTTCTACCGTTTTTATTAGGTATATAGGTTTTTTCTGTAATTTTGTAGAAATTTTTTGTATTATATGGCTCGATACTTTAAGGACAGTATTGCATGGAAAGCTGCAAATAGGTACTGGATTTAAACATTTTTGTTATTTTTCCTCGTTTTCCCTTAATTTAATTTAACTCGTATGACTTATGAGGACCATTTATTCTTTTTTTTATTAAACTTTGGTTCTGTATGTTCTTTTAACATATCTAGATGTCATGGAATAAGGTAAGTGTGTTTTTAAACTTCTAAATTAAAATGCTTATAAATCTATGTTAAACATATGGATATAAATATGGGAAAGATATAGTTTGAGGCTTTAAAATTTTGCCTGTATAATGAGATCTTTTTATTTTTTTCGTATTTATTTATAATCTATGGTTTTAATTAAAATTTTGTTTTAGCACTCTTAAAATTAAATTTAGTCCACACACAATGTAACTAATTTTTAAAATTTTTAATCAGTGTCGCAAGTTCCTAATCTTTGTTTATGTGACCTGTTTCCTTAATTTCTCATTTTTTCACTGTATCTATGTTAAATTTGAAATTGAATAGGTCGGAATCAATTAGTATGTAATTTATAACGATTGTGTGCAAATACAAACATTTTTGAGTCTACATAATCTCTTGACATATTTTCCTAACGAATATGGAGACGGTTGTAACACTAACCAATCGCACACGAATGTTTTGGCAGTAACATCGTTATCGCATCTCTGCTTTTCAAATGCTTATTTTTGCAGTCCAACAAATGATAATCGCAGGAATGTAAGTCCGGACTGCAAAAAATACATCAGTGAAATAAGAATAAATTCTTCATTTTTATCGAGTTTAGACCTATCGAGTGACCTATCTGACCTTTCAGAATTCAAAATTATCAATAATAATTCCTTAACTACTGCCATGGATTATTCCGATCTCAGAAACAATTTGAACAACCATTAGTCGGCGGTTATTTTGGAAAAGGTGGTAAACGATGAAAATATTCTCCTCAGTCACGTTGGGTCTCAAGCGACGTCGGTGGCGTTGTATATGCTACGTTTACACTTGTGTCTTCTTAAAGTTGTTATCCCCGCACCATTTCTAAGCTATTCAAAATTGATGTCGGTTTTCTGTCAAGACACTTTGTTACGCAACAGACAAAGTAACTCTGACCAAAGAAGCGGTAGTGCACTTTCAGGCATCTTTAGTTACTTAGTTTTAAATAAAATTTTTATAAATTCATATTCATTCTACTTACATCCTTCAGATGTTTTAAGCTTAAATTAATTAATATTTTTTACACTCTGAAATTTTATTCACATTTTCGGCTTTATTTACTTGTTTTCTTGAAATTTTGAGATTAAATTTCGTGTTTTTTTGCAATTTGTTACATTAATCAAAGTTGGATTATCTGCACTCAAATAATAAGCACATTTTTAACAATAAGCTTATCCTCTCGTTTAAATCATATGGAGTTTTAGCAGTAAAAGATGTGACTATTGCAATATAATAAATTTATAGGGAAAACCAGTATAGGATCAATAAAATATCGGCAGGGATTTGCGTGGGCCCCCGCAATAAAAATCCTATTGGCTATTGTTGTCTCGGAAGCTTTTAATCTGTGCTTATCAAAGCAAATAAGGAAGTTATGAAAATAGACAAACCGCAACAGTAACGTTAAATTAATTTTTTTCCTTTGTATATTGCGGCGATTATCAATTGAATTAAGAAATTGATCGATACGTTGAATTAAGCGTGCAAATCCCCCTTATATTGTATCGTCTTGTAAACGCTGGCTGCTGGACGCGAGTTATCGCTATTTATTTTAATTTATTATAAATGTTATTGCGGTTTAAAAAATACCTGAAGTGCTTATTTTGCCAGTGGATTCATTTTAATTAAACTCGTTTGAACACAAACGCCTTAATTTACAAAGAACTACTATGGCTATCAATGTCAAACCCACGGCATCGCCGAGTTTTAATAACTAACTTTGTTTCAATGTGAACATTTGCAATTCGTGTTACCATACTGCCTTTAGCGACAAAGTTGTAGGTAACCCAGTGAGCTACTAGTTCAGTTTCCTCGCTTGAATTATCCTCTGCTATACCATTATAGCATTTACAAGTGCAAGTGCCATGCTGAAAATAAAATGTACTAATATTTTTCAAGATGCATTTCACATTGATCTACAATTTGTATAAAAGGCGCAAAAGAAAATCGCCAACTAAAATTAAAGTTGATTTTTTTAATTAGTTCCATATAAGCCTCTGTTGACCCAAATAATCACGCGTTTTATAGGATCTGACAATTAACTCTTAGCTGGCATTTTTAAAGTACAAATGGGGTCTTTGGCTCCACTTGTTTCTTTGGGGAATTTCACAAGCGTTAGTTTTCAAAGTCGTCTGAAACAGGACGGGGTTACCAGAGACCCCAGTATACTAACGCGATTATTTAGAGTGATTTTTGTTCGCCATTTTTTGACGTTAGTATGATACATTATATTTAATATTTTTAAGAGTGTATACTAACATTTTGATGTTATTAGACGGCGTATCATTTACGTTTCTTGGAGCTGATCGAAGAGAATTGTGAAAATTATCCTGATGAAAATTTCTATGATAGAGATGCCGAGAGTGCTTCAGAAGGGGATTGTGAGTACTCTGAATCGTCGGGGAACGGAAGTGAAACGGAAGTTGATTTAGAGAACGAAACGATAGAGCAGCGTCTTTTCGAGTCACGGGCTCGTATGCTTATGAATCCATTCAATATGATCGTTGCTGGGACAATAAAAAAAGCTAAGCGGGAAATTTCCGCTGAACTGAAAGTTGCTGCCAAAGAACCACCGAGTACAAAGTTTTGTCATGCACCCGTTTCTTTATACCCGCACCCTACAGAAACAAATATAGAAAGCTTAATATTATTCTTTACTACAATGGCACGAAAGAAGGTACGGACTATTTCGATTAGCTATTCTTATAAGATTACAAGAAAGACGAATAGATAAATTTTTTTATGGAATTCCAGATTAGGTAACTGTTAACGCTAAATTCTTTGGTTGGGCCAGCTAAAAGCAGCCAACAGCAAGAAGAAAAGTTCTGGAATTATTTGCATCGAAAAAGTGACTTCATATTTGACGCAGTGTTATACGACATGTGGCTTGATGGCATTTTGAAAAAAAATCATTCATGCCGACTTCCTTAGATAGTATATTTATTACCTCGACAAAGATATGCTACCTGTTTAATGAATGGCATCGGCGTATAAATTAATAAATTCATAACATCTAAACATATAATATGCACACACATATATATATATATATATATATATATATATATATATATATATATATATATATATATATCCATAATTTTTGTGATTATACTTATTTTTTGTTAGAATGTATCTGTTTTAACGTTATTCTTTGACCTGTAGCTCTGTAAGAGTAAAGAGAATCTGTAGGTGTTTCGAGAGCTATGTTAATGATGACTGGATGGTTAATCCTTTCCGTTGATTTATTCGTCAACTCTTCCACTATTTTCTCCATTTTTCTGTTTTTTGCTATTTTCTTCACTTTGTGCCATATTGTCCTAGTTTACTCTGTATTGTCCTTCTCCATGATTCTGCCAGTTTTCCAACTTTCCTTCTTCCTGGTGTTTTGTAACTTAGTATTTGTTTTGTTATATTAGTATTAGATTTCCTAAGTGATTTTGCAATCCAATCCCATTTAATTTTTTTAATAGTTATTTCCACTTTCTCTTCTTGTGTAACTCTATGCCGCCCTTTATTAGTAGTTGTATTTGACCAGAATACCTAACATATTTTTCTTAAGCCTTTATAAATGAATTTCTGTATTTTGTTTAAATTTTTTTAGTTTCTTTCCATTTTTCGGTCCCATATAATAATAATCTCTTTACATTTGTGCGAAATAGTCTTATCTTTGTCCTTTTTTGACTATGCTTGATGGTTTCCGTACCCTGTTGAGTATGCCGAAAGCATTTTGTGCTAGCTGCATTCTCTTTTATTCCACCTTCTAACTTTATTATGCTGCCTGAATAGCAGATCTTTTCGACTTCTTCTCATGTAAGTGGATCATAATCGGTTTTGACATTTTTATTTTTTTTGTATTTATTTATAGATTTATTCTCTTTGTGCTCCTCATTAGTTCTATCATATCTTCCTACGAATTGCTTATTAGGTGTTAATATGACGACAGATGTCGTGTACGTAGTCAAAGACCTTTAATTTATTAAATTTTTTCTAATTAATACATCTCGTTTTTCCTATTTCTTATTATCAAGTCCATAATAACACAAAAATTATTGGTAACATACTGCAACCTTGACGAATCTGTTTTTTTACTTTTATTTGCTCTGAGAGCCTATTATCGTTATGTATCTATTGTATAACGTTCTTATAGTTCAAATACTTGTAGATATGGCGCAAGCCTTTGATCGTGTATGGATAAACGGCTTATTATACAAAATGAAAGATTTGGCAATCCCTGTTTACCTATTAAACATAGTTAAATCATTTTTAACTGATAGAACGTTCCAGACAAGAATAAAAGGATATACCTCATCAGTACGTAAAATAAATGCGGGAGTACCGCAGGGATCCGTACTGAGTCCCTTGTTATTCAATATTTTTATGCACGATGCTTCTACAACACCAAACTCTGACATCGCAATGCATGCCGACGATACAGCAATCATAACTCAAGACTGCGACATTAACCTAGCCGCAAACAATCTGCAACAAAGTCTGAATCATTTTAACTCATGGTTTAACAAATGGTTTATACGAATTAATCCCAGCAAATGTGATGCCAAAATCTTTACCTTGCGTCACCCACAAGACCCACCTAACATCGTTATCAATAATGTACCTATCCCTTGGAATCCGAAAGATAGCGCGGTGAAATATCTAGGGGTCTTTCTCGACCGTAGATTAACATGGAGTTTCAACACCAATAAAAAACTGACTGAATCATACGCAAGACTGGCCATGCTCTATCCCATCATCAAGAAGAAGTCAACATTGAAAATAAAATGTGGGGTTCTCATCTGCACGACCATCATTCGACCAATTTTTACATACGGGTGCAGTGTTTGGTGCGCGACATCAAAAACTAATCTTTGCAAACTCCAAGTGTTACAAAATAAAATTATCCGTATAATAACAAATGCACAGTGGTACGCAAGAAACTCGCAGCTCCACCGAGAAACAGGAATCCTGACAGTGGAAGAATTCATAAAGAAAACAGCCCAAAAATTTTATGATAACATAAATCAATGCAGTGGTGCGGTTCACTACAACTTGGGCACTGAAAACTGACACACCAGACTTAAAAGGAAGTTACCATTGATGTCCTAAATAGTGAGAATAACTAATTTAATTGTCAAAACCACAATGAACTATCTATTTTAGTGATATAAATGTTAAAAATCTTTTAACCTTGCCATGTAATAGCAAATGTAATGCTGATCTGGCATAACCCCTATTAAAAAAAAAAATACGTTTCTCTTGATCGCCAATGCTCTTTCAAAATCAATGAAATTTATACTTTTTCTTTCATTTTAGATATTCGCTCTAATATAATTCTTAGTGTGCGTATACGATCTGTTGCATCTAAATCTTTTATTTTCTCTTGGCATTCTTTTAATGGGGTCCTTCGTTTTCTCTGTTATCATTCTTATCAAAATTTTACTTATCACACATAATATAAAGTTATGAGTCTCGTTCACACCTAGTTAGGTTCCCTTTTTTTGCAGTTTTATTATTATTCCCTGGTGCCAATATTCTGGAATTTCTTTCTTTTCCCATATTTAATTTATCAATATCTAGAGCACATGAACTGCTAAGTCTGCACATGCTTTAATGAGTTCCGCATTTATTCTGCCGGTCCTGCTGCCTTGTCATTTTTTAGTTTCATTATTGCATTTCTTATATTCTCCCTTAAAAAATCTGTCCTCACTGAAGGTACTATTGTCTACTTCTTTATAATTTCTTGTTAGTTTATTTCCTCTTTCCTCTACAGTTTTTTTTATTTCAGTAAAATACCCTTCCCACATTTTCCCTATTTGTTATTGTGTTGCGTATATTTCTTCTTGATGTCCAACCAGTTTATGTATCTGAATTAATATTAATTAATTAAAATTCATTTGCATCCAACAAATAAAGCATTGCCATTTTTTGGCAAATTTTTTAAAGAAAAATTTACAAGTAGGAGTAATGATAAATTTCGCCAGAAAGTATTTTTATGGTTGAGGTCTAAGACACCCAACGTGTCAGCTATGTAATTATCATAAAGTGTGCCAGGTAAGAGTAAAATCTTGTAAACCTTTTAATTAAAAAAATAATATATCTTGCGTGTTTTTGTATTTGCTGCTGTTTGATTCCATTCAAGTCGAAATGGTACAATCAGACATTTCAGACATTTCACACATTAATAAATTTGTAGCATCGAATGCTTAATAAATACTGCTAAAGTTACTTGCTGTAAGAAAATTTCAACTATAGTTTTATGCAACATAAAATGCTAAAGCAATCGTTAGCTGGGTGAATAAATTGCAGCAATTTTGAAACAACCTCTTCCTGTAATATAACACATCAAACAGGTAGTCATTATCTTTTTAAGGCAATAAGTTTGACACGCGAACACTACAAATAGACATGAAGCGCTAATTAAATGATTATTATTCTTATAGCAAAATGTATTTTAGATTGCTGCTTTATAACAAAATATTTGTACGTGCATTAAAGTGTTCGAGTGTGCCTAAAAAATAAAAATCATGGTCTTGTTGGCAGACAAAATAAACTTCCAGTTTTGGGAATCTTCAATGAGAAGGCATACAAAAACGCCTGAATATTGAGATTTATGCACATCTTAACAGCAGCGAAGTGACAGTGCTGAAACTCGTTATGCATGCTGTCTGCACCTTAAAAAGTTAATGACTTGCGCTTTCTCGAGTGCGACCAGTAAAATTAAATAAACAAGGCCTGGATTGTTAGGTACCTAGTCTTTAAATAATCCCTTTTTGAGCAACAGGGCCGAAGCATTCGCTTTTAATAACTATACTGTAATATTGCAGCAGAGCAACATTTAGTAAATTAAAATAAAAAAAGTCTAACAATCAAAGCCTTGTTTTCTACCTAGAACAATTTAAAGTCCTCATCTAAGCTGTGAAAAGTAAGCATTTCCTTATGTGATCAAGTTTCAGTAAGAATATAATGAATATCACCATTAAAACTAAGGAGCTGGTAGATTATTATAAGATAAAAATCACATTAGACTTAACTAGATATTGTTAGAGCGCACGAGGTTTAACAAAATATCCAGTTGTAATAATTTCTGTAAAATACAAAAAAAAAACTAAAATTAAATGTTTTATAACAATAATTCATAATTAGAAAAAGAAACACTACGAATGTGCAGGATATATGCATGTGAACCATTTATGCGTACTGCAACGCGGTGTATTTATGTACTTACCTGCGTGTGCTGCATTTTAAGTGGAATTGTGATAGTACATTTACCTGCGGTTTATTTGGATTTATGTCGTGCTTAACGAATTTGCACTGCTCTCGTGCACTTTAATCTCGACTTAATTGTCGCCAAACAAAAGTGCTCCAGTTTATGTTAAATTTATTTGCATTTTAATGATGCAATAGGATTTGTTGCTGTGGTATACGGCAAATTAGCATTTTAGTTACTTAATGAAACAAACACGGCGCATAATTGCTTTAACTTGCTAATAACCAGAGACCCTGCATTATGCATTATTTGTTGTAATAAAGTCTGGTATAAATAACATTAATTAATAATAACAACCTTAATTGGGAGTAAAAATCGCACTATAGAAGTATAAAAATAAACAATTATTGGAGACTAAATTAAACAGAATGGTAGGAGGAAACATATCAAAACATATTTCTTCCAACAAAATTAAAATATTAATAATAATTTATTTTTAGTACCAAACTGCTAATGCAACAATAGAGCAAAATGCATAAATAACCTATAAAATGCGCAGCTTAAATTTAATTAAAAATGATCAGAAAATTTGAAATATGGTACAGCAAAGTTGTTAAAAATTCTATATTGGCTGTGAAGAGGGCGAAGTTTAAAAAATTATATATAACAAAATGACTATGCACTGTACAGCAAATTGAGATTCAGATTTCAGACTGATATGTAAAGGGTAGCCCAAGTTGAAAACCAAATTTAAATTTGTAATTAATTAATCGACTTTTAAATTGCTCTTATAATTGGATAATTGGAAAATTATGTCTGCCAAATGGGCAACTTGGCTCCAACTGCAAATTTGGTTCTTTCCATAAAATTTTCAAATGTAATTTCATACAAGTGTTGCTCAATGTAATCGATAACAGGTCGGATTTCATTCTTCAAGTCGTTAACTGTTCGTGGATTGCTGGCGTAGACCTTGAATTTCAGGTAATTCCAAAAAAAAATCACACGATGTTAAATCATAAAAGCTTGTTGACCAGTTGATATCGAATTTTCATAAAATTATATGCCTAGGAAATTATTAGTTTCGTAAATTAATTGTTAGTTGAGCTGTATGGCAAGAGGAGCCATCTAGCTAGAATCAAATTTGTTCCAGATCCATGCTTTTAATTGACGCTACAAAAACTGTTAAAGAAAAGTTAACGATTTCCACTTACTATTACAACATATTTAAAGAAGTACGAGCTTATCACGCCACTTACCCAAAATCCACACCAAATATAGGGTAAGGATGCATTTGTTTTTAGAAGTTGAAAATGTGCCTCAATAGCTAAAGATACTCTAAAAACCAATTGGTAAATTGTAGACGGTGAAAATAGTCAGGAAGCTTAAGCTCTTGTGTCAGTTAAATTTTTTACGCATAAAGGTGCAGGTCTTTAGTGAGTATTCACTGAAGGGAGCTTCTGTATATGTCCAACTTTTGTGCACAAGGGCAAGTTGATGTTTGCGAATTCGTAGCTTTTACTAACTTTAGTACGGGACTTACCACACCTGATTATTCACTATCTATTATCAATCTAGATTAATCAAATATTGTAATCAACCATCGGGCGGTTAGTTCATTTGGTACACAATTTTTACCAAAAATTCTATTTTTCGTACCGTCTTCGCAAAACTTTTACCCAGATCTTTAACAATAATTATTTGCTGCACCTTTCAAAATCTATTTTTATCTTTAACTTGAAAGCCACTTACACTTCTTCTTTCATGTAAATGTATAACAATACAATGTTTTTGATATATTTATATCTTGAATTTTTATGTTCCTATACAGAGGGGTTGAATTCTTCAATTTGCGATTAAATCAAGAAATTCGAAACCAGTAGGTACAAAATATTACAAATTGTATAATTTACTTAAGTATGTTAAAGAATACGTATTAAAATTTAGAATTGTGTGTTTTATCAGTTTGTGCCATAAGGCACCAACACTATGACGTTTACCTTCAAGAAAAAAAAGAGCTTACAAATAACACAAACATCAATAGAAAGAAAAATATTAGAAGTAACACTGCAAGACAGAAAAAGCAACGGATGATTAAGAGAAAGAGCAAAGGTCAAAGACATAGTGGAGAAAGTTGCACAACAGAAGGTGGCGCGCGGACGCATGGATTTAAAAAGGTCATTGCTTCTTTCCCGACGGTCCTAGAAGGTTGAAAGCGGGATGATTCGAAAAAGGGGGATGAGAAGTTTATGTTCCACACAGTTTCAGTCGCAGTAATGTAGTGGACCATTCAACAACTGGTTTTGTTTTTTATTTGTCGAACGCCCGCTTGATCGTCTACGTGCAGCGTGCCTTCCGTTTAAAGTTCAATATCGCAGCCGAAGCCGAATTCCAAGATACCGGAAATGTGTCCACGATAAGAAGAGGGCCTTAGAATACCGTCACTATCCCAAAAACATCGAGAAGGTTCGAGCTGCAATTCAACAATCTCCCAGGCATTTCGAGACGTTCAATTCAACGTTAATGATTTATTTGCACCCTTATGTCGTCCAAGAATTGAAGCCAAGTGATTTTGAAGCCAGACAACTCGCTAGTGAAAACATGCTTGCTGCATTGCCTCGAGACGGTATCGTTTTCTTCTCTGACGAGACACATTTTCACTTCAGATGTGCCAATAAACAGAATATGCACTATTGGAGTGATACGAATTCCAGGGAGTTGTTTACAATAACTGTTCCAGAACCCTGGAAGCCTTCAAAAACAAGATTCAAGCCCAAATCGCCGAAATTCCTGTGGCAATGCTTCAAAGTGTGCACGAAAACTTCAGAAAAAGGTTTACTCAGTGTTTGGAGAGCGAGGGGAGCCATTTGGGCGATACTTTGTTCAAAACCGTGTAAATTTAAATGTTCCATGTTTATGAATCAGGAAAAAATAAAAAAAATAACAATCTGCGTTTTTCCATTTTCAAATCTATGCGTCTGTCGCGCGCCACTCTGTATATTCTTAAAAGATGAATGTAGGTAGACCACTAAAAACTTGCGAAGACGACATAAAAACCATAGCCAGAAAACGATAGAGAAGGCTAGCAAAAGACCGAGAAAGATGAAAGAATAAAGGAGAGGGCTATATTCACTATTGGATGAAAAAAGTCCGAAAAAAGTAGAAGATGATGTAAAGTGTTGACTAAAAGATAATAGTGGAAACAATAAATGTTGCGATGACTGATATTGCATATATGTTTTGCGCTTCTGTATTCAATTTATTCGGATAGGTTTCTATATAAAATTTATGGATTTAAGTGCAGTGGCGTAAATAATATTAGATCATTTCTTATGAATTGTTCATAGATACTATAGTTAGCATTTCCAGGCGAGTAGAAATGGTAAAACTTCTCTAAATTGTAATATCCATATAAAAAATATCGGTTTCCTATTTAAAAGTTATTTTAAATTTTATTTTCTTATTTTTTGTGCAGATTAATTCTGTTGGAACAAGTATTAATGTAAGCCAACTCTTCAAAATTTGTTTGAGGTCTTTGTTTTATTTGTATTATTGAAGCAAAGTAACAGTTTGAGGGAATTTGTAGTACGTCTATAAAAATCTTGTAGATTTAAATGTATAAGCGATGTAAAACCAGATACAGAAACATATAAAAATTATCAGTGTAAATTATTAACAATGAATAACATTATTGATGCCCTAAGATTAAGAAGAGCCAAAATTTTCAAGGCACCGGACTATGTCGCTGTCATTAGTAGGATATTTACGAAGAGTTTATAGAAATCACTTACAAAATTTTTTGTAAAATGAGTACGTTAGGCCGTTGTAATTATTTTTAAACATATTCTTCTTTAAACAGCAATAGTTAATTTACAAGGTGGCAAAAAATAAAATTTAAATAGAAAATTTCTAAGGTGGACATTTACACAGACTCAAAGCGACGACAAGCTATCTCCAAACGCAGCTTGTAACAGTATAAAAGGATATTTTGATAAAAAATAAAAATATATTTTATAAAAAAATTACTAATCAGAATCAATCAAAATATAAAGAAAGTAAAAAATCCTGACCCTGAACTTTAAGAACACAACAGAAGTTGTGAATTGTTAAATGTAAATTACAAATAGTGGAATTAAGATTACAAGTAGAAAATGTAAAATATAAACTTCAAATTTAAAAATACTAACAATTCAAATAAGTGTAAGGCCCAAACAGAAAGCTATATATTGTAGACAACACACGCTAAAGTGTATCTATTAAATCTTAAGATTAATATATAAAATGCAAAAAAAAACAAAGAATTATCATTAAAATAAAAATCTTAAAGGAGACGACCCTAAAAAGTTTAATGTAGGTTTAAAATTTTGACTGTAAAATTAAAAAAATTATTTAAATTGTACAACACTAAAAAAAATTAAAAATCAAAAATACACAGTATAGAGTAGTACAACACGAAAGCAGAACATGTTGTAACTGTTATTCCTTGGGAATTACAGGTTTTGAAAGGGCCCCAGGCAGCTATGGCAGCAGAGCAGCGCATAGACTTCCAGAAAGTTCTAGGCGTATCGCAAATAAAAATTCTAGTAAACTGTTGGTTTCGTTGCCGTAAAAACGCGCGGTTTCTAGAAGCATGCGAGGAACGATTAAGAAGGTAGTTGTGAGTAGTTCCGGTAACATACAGTTTATGTAGAGTCAAAATGGTTAATAGTATGTAGAAATAAATAGTTACAATGTAAGGGGTAAAATATTAAAAACAGAATAAAAAAGAAAATTGAAATGTATGCAGTACCCCGGAAAGTTGATAATCAAATGCTTTACAAAGCAATAAAGAAAGTAAATAAAAATTAAATTAATCATACAGTAAAAAAATATTACAATTTGTGTTTGCGTAAGAACAGTAAAAACTCACAAATCCAAAAAGAAAGGAATAAAATTTAACAAATGTTTTTTCACATTTGCAAATTATAATATGAAAAGATTCGCTTGTTTAAAAATTATATATCATTATACTAAAAACTAATATAACGTGTGTAGTCAACAAAATAATGAGATAACTTACTTCCAAGAATTTTTGCACACAAATAAAGAGCAAACGGATGGTCAAAATGACAAATCAAAATTGGTAAGCAGCTCCACTATTGTTGTCAGTTAATAGAGTGAAAAGTAGTCTAAATCAGTGACGAACTTTAAAATGTCCAATATTTTATAGCGCAAGCTACAAATTTGCAGTAGCTTTTTAAAAGTAAGTAAAAAAAGAAACAAAATAAAAACATGGGGCTGGCGAAGAGATTGCTCTGTAAGCAATCCCACAACGAATTTAAAAAAACCTTTCGATTTCGATTTCGAATTTTGGGAAAATTCGAAATCGAATATCTGGAAAGTTATTCGACATAGAATTTTTTCTTCATTTTCGAATTCAGCGTAAAATTTCCTATAAGAATCACATTTAAAATCGTAATGTCGAAAATTTTCCCGAAATTCGAAGTCGAATATCTCGAAAACTATTCGACATAGAAACTTTTTGATTTCATTATTGAAATCACCGTAAAATTTCCTATAAGAATCCATTTTAAATTTTAAAAAATCCATAATTTTGTGACAGCGACAGACAGACCGACAGACATATAGAATTCAGTAACGAATGTTGAAGGATTACTTCGAGGCCAGGTCTAATTTGCTGCAATCAAGCTCGCAGTTTTTGTGTTTTGCAGGTGTTGTTGGAGTTTATAGTGTCGCTTTGCTTCAAATACTCAATATAAATTATACCGTTCGAGATTCAAAAGACGGCCGTGCCGCAAAGTAATTTTTTAGGAGCAGAGCTTGTTCCCCAAGTCCCAACAATGCGTTTAGAGTCGGTTATCAGTAACAATCGTTCGTATCAGGCCAAAAGTTACTGGCAAATCTTCTTTTGATTGTGTGCTATTTAGGGAGTCAATATTCGTGGGAGTGATTTTGTGTCTACTTTCCTGCAGCCAAGCAGAGCATGAACGATGGGTAGACTTGTTCAAGTAAAATTTCAAAAGTTTCAGTAGCATTTTACAGGTTCATGGGGGCGATTAACACGTTTCGGTTTGTTAAAAGCAATTAATAACGTTCATCTGCGGTTGCTAAATTTATTGTAGGTGGATTTTTCCTTTCGCACTTTTGTCTATCGCCTAACTGACATTACACAGGCCTTGCCATAGACAGCACTCATGTGTCGATAAATGTTAATGGGTGAACAACTCTCAGCTATTAGGAACTCAACAGCGCGTTGCTTCAACCAAACGTAACTGACCTTTGTCATTTACGGCGCTATATTAGGAAATACTACTGGATATCTTGATAATCATTGAGTTAGAGAATATTATGATACTTACAGGATACGAGATAATTACCCGGACAAACGTATTCGTGCACTCTTCAGTACGTAAACATTATCGATTTTGTAATGATGATGCAACAGGAGTTTTTGTCGTCTTTTTCTCCATATTTTCCTTATTTTCTTGAGCTAACGGCAACGCCTAGTATATGGAGACCCGCGATTCTTGAGCATTTCAAGTCGGGCTTCCGCCTTGCAGACATCAAGAAACGCCTCGGTGCTCCGCGATCTACCATCCATAATACCATCAAACGATATAAGAAGCTGAAAAGGGACCAGGATGCCGGCCGTTGTTAAAGCCATCCGAGAAAGAATTAAGAGGAACTCTCAACTATCCATGCACCAACTCGCCCAGGACTTTGGTCTGAGCGCTTTTACCGTTCGATTCATTCTAAAATCAGTCTTGGGATTTCATCTTTACCGTACGATCAAGGTTCAGTGGCTGAGTGACAAGTAGAAAGCGATTAGGAAGAAATTTGCTGAACAAATGGTGACAAACAGTCAAAACACCAGGATAGTTGCTCACTCTCCAAAGAATGCCAGTACCAAAGGAAAAATCATTGAGCGCTTCTCTCATCCTGCATAAGTCACATCTTTTGGAGGCATCACGCACTCTCACAAATGCCTCTTCTTTTTATCTATCAGGGCGTCAATACCAATGCGGAAGTGTACAATAAGAACAACCTGGGGCCCATCTGCCTCGACTGGGTTCCTAAATACTTTGAATCTCTCCACTTCCGGACACCAAGACCACGCAGGACTAGGTGCGCATTCACAACCCCGAATTTATCGCTGTCAAGAGTGGTTCTCTTGCTTCCCCGACGGCAATGCAATGGACTTCTCTTTCTGGGCGCGGTTGGAGAGGAAGACCTGCGCTACTACCCACTCATCTGTAGAATCTCTGAAACGATCTTCACAACGCTTAGGTCGAACTCGCCATCGAGTTCCATCGAAGTTGTTCCCAAGAGACTTTTCTTTCTTATCCGTGCAAATAGAAATCGATTCGAGAACTAGTTGTTGTTACGTTATCCTAAGACCGATAAAGAATTACTGTTAGAGTTTGGTTGGTATTGCTTTTTAATAAGAGAATACCGGTGCTAAAGCTTTGTCTGGGTAATTATCTCGCACTCTGTACCTTAAAGCAATATTAACAGATTTATCGACTAGCAGACAGGAGTTTTTAAAACATCCTTGTAATCCGCTATATAGCAATAACATGTAGTACACAACGTAGGTTATATGTAACGGAGTTCAGTTTTATGGGGTGTAGAGTGTAATAAACAGTATTAAACTGTCCAATAGTGTAGGAAGAAAGTCTCACGCTGAAATTTTAAAAATATAATACAATTTTAAGTTTCTTGTGTTTCTGTGATTTACTAAACTACAAAAGAATTATAGTGGTGTCTTACAAAATGTTAGTAGCCATCTTGGAAAAGGTTTAAGTTAAATTACTTACTTAATAGTTTCAATGTATGTATACGTCCATTATACGACGACAGGATGTGGTTTAATGCTCTCGTGCTTTTTTAGTTACACTGCATCTCGTACGCCTTCATTTGATGTAATAGCCGAAGATTATACTGTCAAAGGTGTATTTGTGAAATGGGGAAGCAGACGGAACATGTTTGATCAGTCTCGGTATGCTCTACGTGGCGAATTAGCCGCATCATTTCTATAATTACAGCCAATGCGTGTCTGTTATTTTCAAAACAAAACGCCCCGAGTTCGAAATGGTCGCAGAGCACTATCATCTGGATTCGCAGTCCAAACGATTGTTGTGCGACGGGCAAAAGGAACACAATGGCAATAAAATGCGTAGTAATCAGTAGTAAATAGTCCTGCATATGGAGAAGTGCCGTTTATGTTTTGTATGAATGTCTACGTTTAACGAGGAAATATTGAGGCGGCAGTTAAAATTCCAATATAGCCCGGATAAATATAGTAAACGGAGCTGGCCACGGCATCCCGCGAAATTTTCCCCATGACTGAAGAGCCCGCTGCGCGCCGCAGAGGCATTTCGCAGGAATGCCAGAAACATGTTACCAATCCCTCACCTTTCCACGTCGATGGGCACCGGATGCGTGCGTAAACTTGCGCGTCGCTTTTATCCGCGGCTATTTGCATCCCGGCGGTCACCAATAATAGAGTCTTTGGCTAACAACGTAATGGCCGTGGCCATCGGCGTCCGGATGATAAACGCACCCTGATTGCGCGCGGTGGCGCGAAGGGGACGGGGCGCCGAGACGTCACACGCGCGCATATGCTCTTCGTTAGCTAACAGCTTTAGATTCGTACAGGCAGGGATTTTCTGCAAATACGGACGGCGCCGCGTTTCAATTACCATGTAATGTAGCCAGCCGAGTGAGTTGCGGCTTCAAAGAGCATCCGACCTGACAGACTGCAATATTAATACGTCCGTGACAATCTGACACCACCGACGTTTAAAATCTCGTTACGCGCTTTCTGCAGCGCCGCCGTTTTCCAGCCAGCGCCGCCGCCGAATCGGATTAAATGTTTGCATTTCTTCAAAATTTATTGCTGTTTGCAGATTGTGCAGCGCGCTTTTGAAAGCTTCTGCTTTGCGTCAGAGGGTTTATTTATAAAGTGGAAATGATGGTACAAAGTGAACGCTGTGGGTGCCGCCGACGCCGACGCCGTGTGCGTCAGAAGAACAATAGGCGCACCCCGCCAACCCAACGCAACAAAATCGCTGTTGCAACTCGGGCCGAAAGTCCCGATAGCGCTGCTAATTGGCGCGGTTATTGGCTGCCCTACTGCATTAACCCATTTTTCCGACGGCGTGCAAGTTAATCGCCGTCATCGCGAAAAAACGGGGTTCCTCGATGCGACCAATTATTCGAAGGCGTTTTTAATAGAGGTCTCGTTTGCTAACTGATGCACTGGCTAATAAGTAGGTCAGATATTTGAAAAGGAAGTTTGGGCTCTTATTGGTTTCGTTTTTCTTCACCATGTTAATTTTTGCTTGTTTATGTAACAATTTACTCTGTGCACACTGTAGGTTGTGCCCATTTTTTAAATCCCTTTAACTCCGTTTGGAGCATTCCAAATTTTTTAAATTTCTTTTAATATCTCAGTTCTAAACAGTTAGTTCTGCAAGAACTTCCGGTTGACATTTCAGGCAGATGAGACTGTGTACATGTGTGCCATAAACAAATAAATTCCTTGAAATGCACTCTAATATGGTTTATACAGTACGCATAACAAGAAAGTGCTGTTGTCATTTGGTAAGAACACACCACAGTGCCATGTTAATTCCTTCAAATATTTTATGCTTTTTTGCTATGTTTGGAGATTGGGAAGCTAGATGCTCTACCAGAGAGGAAAATAGTACGCGTCATAACAATGAAGAAGGATAAAACTATCTTGTGTCTCTTTGAAGACAAGCCAGGCCTTTGAATGAAACTCCGCAAGAAAAGGATTTAGGATTCTAAATACAAATCAAAGTTCGCCTTCGGGAAAACCATTTCTTTTCGACCAGTTTTGAAGAAAACTTTATAATCAGAAAAGCACGTAGAAAAATAACTAGTCTGGGCAAAGAAAAATTTTGATCAAAATTTAAACAATGTGATCTTCTTGATCGAGTCTCCTTTTCGGTTATGGTCTTTTTTATCGAAAGCATAGTCAGTGAATAGTAATAGGATTCTTCAGGGCATAATAAAACACCCTGTAAAAGGCTACATTTTGGGAGGCTTTGTAAACGCGATTTTGGTTGTCTCTTTCTTTTTTTGAACAGTTTGGACGCCGAGAAAATGTGCACCATCTACCAAAAATACATGCTAAAGTATGTTGAAAAGAACGTGGAAACAACAAGTAACGTCACCGCGATGGGAGGATTCTCCAGATATTAATTTTATTAAAAATGTGTAGTTGTTTATGAAAATGAATCTGACAGGAAAGCCGATGTATACAGTGAAGTAACTGGCATTTCAAATTAGGAACATACGTCGATTTTTGTCAAATGATTACGCAGAAAACTTCGTCGATAGTATAAAAAAAATGTGAAGCTATAATCAGTAATGGAGTACCTAAGCCACAGAGAACGAAACAAGGAACTTTGGAAAAGGACGATTTAAAAAAAATTAACTCTTCTTCAAGGTCGATTAAAACTTACCAAAACGCGCGTTAAAGGAGGGGGAGGCTCATAAAAATAAAATGATGTTTAAAAGTCCACAATATTGCATGGCAAAACGGCTAAAAGACAACTTCTGTGGACAAAGAAAAGTTTAAGGAGTGCCTTCTTTAATGTGATTAAATGCGTCTGTGGAACTGTTTGCATTTTCTTTCTCTTCTTCTTCTTACTTGTTTCTAGGCAATCTGTTTGTTTTATCCAGCTTATTACATAGATTTTCTCCGTTTCCGCGTCGGTCTGCCTCTAAATATTTTCCCTATTGGTGATTTATCTTTAGTGACCCTGCCTATTTATTCTATTTCCCCGTTCTGGAAATATGTTTATTCTATTCTTTTCTCCTTTTTATTGTTCACTCCCTTGTGGGTTAAATATAACACTGCTGTCTACGTTTCGGTTTTGGATTTTATTCCATTTTGTTTTACCAGATATTCTTTCTAACGTCCTCATCTCATCCGTTTCTAGCATATGTCTTGTTTTTGTGTTTCAGGGTCGTTTTTCGGCTGCATGTTTGTATTACAGATTTATAATATATGTCATCAGTTTTGGTATTTAAGTATTTATTTTGTCATATTAGACCATTTAGAGGTATGGAAATAAGGCCAGCTTCGATTACTTGTGTTTGTAATTAATTTTTCTGGTAGATTATATTTTGAGACGTCTGTATTGTAAATAAGAACGATGGAGAGATATTGAAGACGTGTATGTTTAAAAATGTATGTGAAGCGCTATGGAAGAAGAAGGAGAAGAAAAAAGAAGCCTTTGTAAATATATTTAAAGTTTATTCTACGAAGGTCTAGATTTTTGTATGACTTTGCGTTTCTATAATCCTGCAAACACAAACAAGTTAATCCAAAAAATTTTGATCAAACCAATTCTAAACTAAATGACATTTTTAATAATTTTGATTTCTTCCATATTCATCCTGTTATTAAGATTTCTGCACTAGGATAATATATAATAATGCATCATATATATCTAAACGGACAACCAAAACCCAAAAGCATGTTTTCTGACCTATTCGAGATCCAATCATCTTTTACTCTTCCGTCACTGTGCATAATTGTTCTGACTACCCTTAAATGAACCGAATATTCAAGCTTTTGACAAAGATATTAACTTTGCTGTCATTCTAATCTTGTCCCCAACGAACATATACCCCAGATAAAATCCTTTATTACCAATTTCTCTAAAAACACAGTCAACTAAATCAGGTATAATTAGAGTGCTACGTTCAGCTATGTTATCTAATCCCAATATTAAACCTTCCGAATTACAGACCTTAAAAAATTTCAAGAGTTTACAGTTACAGTTATCCTCAACTACTTAGGTTACATCGCTAAGATGGACGATTTACTGAAATCATCGGATTATCGTCAAATACCCAACAACCTAACAATATACCTTTAAAAAACTAAGATTCTTATTAACAACTCGAACCTATCGCTCGATATTAAAAAATTCTTCTAGAATATCAAAACAGAACAAAGAAAATACTCCCTTACGACCTGCTGTTAGTGCTTTTGGTTCCCCTACACACAACCATTCACAATATAGAAGACGATACCCTTAAAGTAATTAATTATTCCCTACTTCATCTTCTAAAACAAATTATATCGCCAAATTAATGGTGATTCTATAGGTTATTTATGACCGATTTTAAAATAAAAGTCCTTCTTTTCCCTTGATATTTATTTGGTGAATAAGGGACGCTCATACTTCTATTATCTGACCTCATCGACAAGACATTCAATACGCAATTGTGTACAGGTGCGGTAACAAAAAATACAATTTTAGCGTTCTCTATAATGTTTTTATGCAGTTTAAAGATTCGTCCTAACAAGCTTACAGAAACGATTTAGCTTGACTGCTCATTACTTACTTTCCTTATTTCGGGAATTTCAAAAGTCTAAATTTGAGTTAACAAGGCTTATGTGAGCATTTTTATTCCAAAATGCCGAGAAATAAGTCAAAACATATTCTTAAAAAAAGTAGTAAAGGCAGTTTAAGATGTCCGGTGGGAAAAATATAGTCACTCTAAATTTGTTAAAACATTTAATATACTTTATAGTTTATAACCAAAAGAACTGATATTTTTTGTCAATAACAATGATAACAAAAATTAGGAGAAAAGTTTTATTAGGCTGTGAATTAGAAACTTAGAACCTACTTCAAAAAGAAAACATATTTTATGGCTACAACTTAGGTGGACCTTCTCTTGCAATACCATAAAACTATTCTGTTATTAAATAAGCTGTTTTTCACATGCCTTAGGATTGAATAAGGGTAACATTAACACTTTATTGTTAAAGGAAGCTTTTGATAAGCACCAGTCCTCTTCTGAAATGATCTACAGTGCAGTTAAAGCGAAGATAACCATTGTTCTAGGTAAAATTACATACGTTATAAGCAGAAAGAGAAAGCGGAAAATTGCAGCATTGACAATAATAGTGGTTACCTCTGGAGAATTTTAGAACACCATGTTTTGCTATTGGTGGTATTCCCCGAAAGACTATAAACCACCAACTTATAAAGAGCTTTTCTAAAGAAGACTGGGTTCAGTCGAACATTTTCTTTAAATGGTTACCACACTTTGTAAAAAAAAGTAAAACTCGCACGGTAATCTCCAGTGTTGCAAATTTTGGACAGGTATTTCAGCTATATTTTTCATCTTGAACTTATTGACACTACAAGAAAAAAAACCATGTAAATATTCTATCATTGCATCTAGTCTTTGGACAAAAACCATAATAAGCTCCCGCACAGCGTATTATAGCAAGTAAATCAGAGAATGGGTTTGCCATTCGCAAGCATCTGTAGCTCTTATATCTTATATTGGTCTTAGGACTACGGGACTTTTTCTTAAAAAAATATCTTTGCAGGTGTTGATTGTACAGCGTTACAAAGCGAATTAGTAAAATCTTGCACTCTTACTCAAGACAATAATAACAACTGGGCTAAACCTAAAAAACATCCAATACGTCGGTCCCCATATTTCAAAAGCCTCCGCTAACTACTTCAAAAATGTGAGTCAGTACGAAATTGCTCCTCTTCCTTAACCAAAAGAAGGAAAATAAATAGATGTCGTAAGATATTAAGATCATGTGTTATAAGATATAAAAATGCATTAATTATGTCCGTGTAAGAGGCAGTTGCTGCCAAATGCTCTAAGCTCAAAGAAAAATAATTAAATTTTGAAGGACAGATCAAATTAATAAAAGAGAAGGTTCAATAAGAGAAGGACAAAACACTGGATCTAGGCATAGATACAGGAGACTCACTAAACGCTATATTAGAGCTAAGAAATAATGGATTACCAGCAAATCAAACCAAATCGAATAATAATGGCGCTCATTGAATTTTGTGAGATTTGTTTCTGCAGACACTATGTGTGCTTGTGTGAAACATGTAAGCACTGGAAAACTTTTGCAAAATAAATTTAATAGAATATGTTGTAGTATTTTAGCTCAGAAAGTTGAAATCTAGAAAAAGCTTTTATGTTTTCTTCTAAGTCATAATTTTGTAACCTTTTACTAAAATTTAGTAAAATTCTGTACTAATTTAAATCATAATTTTGCCTCACAATCATTGTACGTGCATTAAATTTATTTTAATAATGTTTTTCCATTTTCTCACAATGATCAAGTGATAAAGTTTTCTCTAGTATTTTACAAAATAATTTTTTTGTTAACATTTGCATCCCACACAACGTATTGTCCCATTATATTTTGTTCTTACTTTAATTTTTTAATTTTCCAAGTTTAGTATTAGTTTACTACATTCTGTCGTATTTAATTTTCTCCACATTACATTTAACTCTTTATTCTTTAAGATTTTGAATAACTTTTTTAATTTTTCTTTACATTGCACAATAACTACTTGCTTTTTGGTATATTGCAAGTTTTTCACTGCTTTTTTCAACGTATATATAATTTTTTCCACTCTTTGTCAGTCGCGTAACATCTGTCATTTTAATTAGAAATTTTCCTGTTTATAAAGTTTATATGTCTGTAGTTTTCAGCACCTTTCAAAGATATGTTATAGTAGCAAACTATCTATTTATAACTCAAATAGTCAAAACACCAAAGAACTACATACACCTACATAATTCTACGACTTTCTATAATGCGTCGTAAGGTTGTCCCTTGTTGCCTCGCTAAATTCTACTCTCCACTTCTTTTTTACCCATTCTCTCTATGTTTTGTTTAGTTTTCTTACTCTATTCTTGCTTTCTGGTCTTACACCATTTTATCGTCCTGTATTATGTATACATGTCCCGGTCATTCTAATTGCTTTCCTTGTAACACTGCCTTTATTTCTAATTGCTTTTTGTATGTTTCGTTTTGTTTTCATTCAATTTTTTGCTAAATAATCATTTCTGTACTTGCCAAATTGCTTTTTTGTTTATCTATGAACGCCCACAATCCACTTTCTTGAATTATAATCGAACACACTACTTTTTTCGCAACTTCTACTTTCGTTTCTTTTGGTATTTTCGCTTTTTTCAGAAAGGTATTTTATATAACAGTAAAAGTTCATCTACCAAAGGGCTGTGGTTGATGCCTGTCACTCAAGCGACTATTCGTTATTGATGTTCCATAAGGTTTATTGCTTTTTCAACATTTACAAGATTAGTAGGTGATTCAGAGCGAAAAGTGACTTTCGTTATGAAGTAAGTGTTTTGTTATTGTTTCTATATAACAAAAATACACTAATATTGTATTTCACCTGCAACCAAAGCAAACAGAATGAGCGCAGCACGAATTTTGCATCTGGAATACAGTAATTTAATGAACAGACTGGAGGTTAGACAAGTAGAACATGCCGAGTGATAAATAAGAGAAAAATATAAATATTGAAAGCCAACAAGAAATTGTTGAATACAAAAAAAAATCCGATGATAAAATTAGGCGCAAAGGAGTACCATTAAAAATGTAACAACTCAAACACACAAAAAAGTTTTACAATTGTTTGGGCCTAAAGGTTTGTAAAGTTAAATCAGAACTACAAGCTTTTAATCTACGTCAGTAATTTTAACATTCCAATATCTGTATTGAGAAAGCTCGTCAAAAGTTTGATGAATACAGATTCAATGGAAATACATGTTTTTATTGGTTCACAATAGCTCATAGGAAGCTTCAAGTGTTCTGTATCAATTGTAGAAGAACTCTAAAGACAATCGAACGTAGTTTTGGTACCTAACAATAAGTGAACACTGTTTCCGCTTTCTCCTACAGTATATAACAATTATAAACTTAAGTAGCTGCAAAAAAATGACAATTTTGTTCCAAAAAGAGAATGTTTTGAAATAAAAACCGATTACCTAATAATAAACGAGCAAATACTTGTTTTTAGAGATCAATAATCGTTTCGTTAATATATGCATGTACAAAGCAAACCAAGTAAATATAGTATAAAAACTTTTGCTTTAATCCATGCGAAAACAGTGTATGGATTCAAATTAGAAGCATGTAAGTACACGTCTGGATAGATGCTATAAACTAAGTAACAGTCTTAACGATGTTGTGTTCAGAATGGTGAAACCAGCGCGACAGACAGACAATTGATTCACCATTGTACCTATGGTCAGTAGTTTGTTGAATAGTAAAAAACTGATACTCTAGAGACATTCCCAAGGAACAAAAGAAGGTACCCGTGACTTTTCGCCACACAAAGATAAGGAGAGAATTTTTCAATATCTGGTTTTCAGGAATATGGCATATTAGTGTCTTAGCGTTCAAATAAAAATAAGATTGCTCTGATTATTCCACCTGTGTATTACGATATTGTTTTGGATGCAGAAACCAGGAAGAAAAAAGGTCAAAAGTCGTAATCTTTACAATTGGACTAGTCAGCTACTAGTTACATCAAAAGAATAATATTTTCATAATATAAGAGTTTTTATATACAATGTCAATAATACAAATTCACAGACAAGGGTGAACATATTAGAATGTTTAAGAAATGCTGTATGAGGAATTGTAAAACCCCCTAGCCAAAAAACATCCCAGAAAGTCAATCCCCCTTTTTACAAATTGCCGATGAGCTTAGGATTTGTTAAGAGCAGAATTTAAAAAACTCCAATGTTTTAGGGTCAAGACACTATGTAGTCATAGTGTCTTGACCCTAAAGAACATTTTTCTCTAGTACCAGATCTTATGAAAAAATTACAAGTTTGTGTTTGGCATGCAATGTCAATTCTAAAGATGTCTAGGCAAAATGCTTGGAGAAAAAACTGACAATTATATCGTACTTGTATTCAAATTATGTTGCTATAACAAAATGTTGTTTAATAAATAATTGGTTAATGTCTACCCCCTGGGTGACCAAATACAAAAAAAACGTGCAACTAACCCAGGATTAAAAATTTAAGCATATCATTTGAATTAACAGATCCAATTTTATTAAAATATTTATATTATAATTAAATATTTATTGATTTGCAGTTTTTTCGATGTTTTACTCTCAGTGTTTGCCTTGACGTAACAAGTCAGTGTTAAATAATTTTTTAATGTAGCTATTTACTCTTTTAAGGTATTGTGGTTTGGAGTTCCTCTCACAGTTATGTTGTATACTCAAAATGATGTCTGGTATCACAGTTATAACGAAAAAAATCTTATAAATTTGTTTCATATATTTCAACAATTTTAAATTCAAGTGTAAACGGAAGTTCAGACAATGGCGGCTGACTTATAATTTATGAATTGGGTCGAAATCAGTTAAAAAACATTTTAAGATTTTTAAAAGTCGAAAACATAGTGGGTTATACAAAAGAACGCGAAAAGAACGCATGCTTTTCAAATAAGTGTAACTTGGTTGGTTTTCAAAAAAATTATTAATACATATATAATCTGCACCTCTCCTACCGTTAGGTGTAGAGGATAATACCAAAACAATATGTAGTAAATACAGCTTTGATATTTAATTACAAAAAATTCTATCGGAAAGACGACGCACATCTAGAGCTTCTCTTCAAAGTGCTGCTTCACACGTACCAACATTTCTTCTGACAAAGTTCCCATCTCTTCGCAAACGGCGCTTTCAGCTCGTTTACTGTGCCAGGATTTCAAACGTAGACTTTCGATTTGAGGTGATCTCGAAAGAAAATAGAAACAGACAAATCTGGTGAGCGTGGAGGTAGGGGAGGTATTTTATTGGAACCGCCTTTGTCCATGTTGACTTGTAAATGTTAAGTTATGGTCGCAAAAAATACGGACCATGTTGATATAATATTTTAAAAACCCCTCTACTTCAAAAAAGTAAAGTCCAACAATTCCTAGTTTCAAACACCAGACCAATCTGTAATTTTAGCACTAGGAGAAGTCTTTGTTCTAATTTTCGTGCGTTATTTGCTGTAGAAAATCCACAGTTTTGCTTATTGAAGTCTTCTTCCACAAAACTGTTCGCGTTGAACAAAATTACCGTGAAGCAGCATTTGAACGATTCCAATTTGGACAGGTGGACGCAAAGTCCAAAGTTGGATCGCAACGTCTACAGAGGCATCGAGAACTCCGAAAACCGACCTCCTCTTTTTGTTAACATTTTTGGTGTCGTAGTCGATTGATTCTTCCTTCATAAATGATCCAGCTGTGCGAAACAATTCACCTCACCGGAGATTGTGTTCACCCCATCCCCGCAACATTGAGCTGTTGGCGAAAAAGATGTTGAATAACAACAGCAGATTCATTATTTCTAAAAAGAAACTGTTCAATAGCAAATACGTTATACTTCACATTCCAGTGCGTCATATCTTCTAAAACTAAACCTTTTATCTACCCACAGATGATGTACGGTAGTTACTGACTTCTTCCTTTCCAACTACTCCTTATGTCAAAAACATGCATTCTTTTTTGCTCCATCCAATACAATTACATTTCGCTTCAAAGTTGACTTTTGTCACTTTTATTGTTAAAATCTTTTTTTATCTAATTTTACTTTTCGCTAGATAGAAAGATTAAAATGTTAAAAAATTAGTGAAAAATGGACTTGAGAATTGTCGCGTTCTAACAAAATTACTAAATAACTGTCATTCCATGATATTTAGGCAAATTATGTTAGTCCTCAATTATAATACAGTGACGCTATAAAGTAATTTTAGTATCAGTGATGTTCTTAAGAGTGAATTAATGCTGTTACTTGAGGAACCAAGTAATAAACTGACACAACAATTTGTCATGCCCATCGCTTCTTTTCTAATTTTAAACCACAACACAGCACCGACATTTGTGAAGAAAAAAGCGTGGTCACCTGTGATGTTAAATTACCGTGAATTCTAATGAACGCAATCAATTCTTCTCGCGTGAACCTTCAACTTTGCCGTGTAATTCTTGATTCATCAAAAATCATTTGCTTCCAGAATACCTCGCTAACACAGTATTAGTAAGTAGCGTACGACTGATTCTAAATAACCTTCACGTCCGCATCTAACAGCAATTAAACTTTTGTCAGATACGAATTACCCCCATTAGTCACATCTTACCTTGCCAGATTTTTCCTACATGTTAAAGAGCTACGTTAGCAGCATTCCGAAAACAATGCTGACGTAGGTGTCCGGAGCTATTTTGCTGTCAGCCCAACCTATTAGTGGCCCGTTGGTGGTGTAAATGACGAAAATCGATTGAAAAAAGCTGAGTCGCGCTTTGTAAAATCGTCAATTAAAGACTTGGTCCAAGCATCAGGCTGCAGTTGAACGACTCGGGATTTTTCTCCTAAAGCTCTAAATTGACAGTGGTGTCATCGGCAGCGCTGATTAATCTATGTGGTGCTCTTCGCGTCGCGAGTGGTTAGATTCTTGCAAGTCGTTTGACCGCTGACCAACCGTTATTAGCTGGGCTCGTAAATCAGACTATCGATTTGTTATTACCCGTACATTAATAAATAAGGCGTAATCCCACGTGATATGTGTGAACGCCATTGTGCGACGCAGCAGCAGCGTGCTTCGCCTCCTCGACTATTATAAACATGCTCGTTATCCTATATTTATTTTATTAAATTATTCTACGGCTTATTTGAAACGAATGTTATTCACGGGCGCCTGTGCAAACACGGGTGGCATCCGACCGGTCGGTGCTCGCGACAAGGCGTGCTCGACTGCCCATTTTCGGTTTTAAACAATTAAAAGACGGACCAGAAAAACATGATCAAATTTCCAGCTCTCGCAAGAGCTAATCTTTAAGTAAGGATACTAAGAGTTCAAACAGCAAACTTTAAAGTCGTAAACATGCTTCGCAAATGTACTTAATAGTTTTTCATTTATACCCTTTTCTTCCTTTTTTCTTTGGCTCTATGGTCTGTGAAGGATCTTCAACTGCTCAGTAACATTCCTCTGTTATTCTCTGTCCAGAGCGTTCTTTCCATTTTTTAATTTAAATTCTGTTATATTATCTTCCACATCTTCATTCTTTTTTTTCTTGGTTAATCTCGTTTCCTCGCCCCTTATGGTTTTCTGTCATACGCTATTTTTGCTTCTAATTCGAATTAAATAACCCATTCATTTTAATCTTTAAGGTCCCATATCTGGATTTTTATATATTTGTCATAATTTATATAATCCATTCATTTGCTGTCTTTCTTTTGATCTTACACAAATTTTTCTTGTCTTTCATTTTTAAAACTCACGTCTCCCTTGCATATGTTACTATTGATTTTACTATATTATTGAAATTATTTTCTTAATATGTATTGCTTGCAATGTTTCCTTTCGCTAGTGATCGTACTCTACATGTATTTAAATGGATTTCGTGGAAGCTATAATCGTCTGATTTAATTTCTCTTTTTATTTCTTGTTTTTTTATATTTATTTTCACTTTTTTCTTCTAGTTTGCAGAATGATATCTCTAGAGCGTGTTTGGTTCCCGCTAAAACTACCGTATCATCTATGTGGCTAATTTTATAATTTATGTGTTTTGAAGATAACAGGTTGCATTGTCTAAGCCCTTCTTCACTTCAAACTGCTTGGATATGTTCTTTTCTTTCCGCACGTTGTTCTTGATTTCCCACATTGCCATTTACGTGAGATGAATTAATTTTTCTGAGATTCCAAATTCTCTCTCTTTATATTATTTGTAGTCTACATACAGTCTATGTTAATAATATTTGACGCATGTATTTTTTCGGACACCTATGCCTCCTTATGTATTTCTTTAGGTGGGAACCGTGTGCCAGAAGCTATTATCTTTTTTCCACGGTTAAATCAATAAATCTTCTTTTATTATTAGTATCTCACAGCCCTGTTCTTCTTGCATATGGAACATGTTGTTGCACCTGTTCAACCATCTGGAATTTTTTCTTATCCCGAATATCTTGTAATAGTTTGTTTACTATTGCAATTAGTTGTTCCCCTTCGTCTTTAAATTATACAGTTGTTACTTCATCTTCTCCAGACGATTCGCTTCTTTAGTTACTTCATTTGTTGGCATTGTTTAAATGTGTAATGTATAATATTCTCTATATTTGTTGCTTCATCTTCGTTTATCAACATTTTCTTCTTAGTTTTTTAAAATATTCCATCCATCTTCTTTTTTCGTCTGTTACTAAGTTAACTTGAAATGCTTGTCTTTGTTCTTTAATTTTTACGGTTCTTATATGTTGGTTTCTATATTTGTGTTCCATTTTTTCTATTTTCTTCAGGTTATAGATGCTTTTTTACTTATATTTATGAATTTTGTGAATATTTCCTCTTGTTTTGGCAGTTTTGCGCCCGTTTTGATTCTTCTTTGCAACACTTTCTTATTACCTTTGTTTCTTTCCTTTTGCGTTCTTCGTAGTATCAGATGTTTTATATTTTGTTATTTTTTTAATATGTTTTTTCTTGCCAGTGTGTTTTCCATTTGTCTTAAATTATTATGGAACCTATGTTCGGTTTGTTTTATCTTTTCTTTAGTTTTTTATTATCACATACTCTTTGTTTCTTGCCATTATTAATTTCATTTAATATTGTAAAGCTTTGGCTATAGATCTCTTTAACCGAAGAGTAATCTGAGTCATAATTTGTTCTCGATAATTCCCCCGTCCGTAATAATTTGGGCTTTCATTTTGTTTATGAGAACATGATCTATTTAATTTCTGGTATTCCAATCAAGAGACACCTAAGTCTCTTAATGTAAATATTTACGCAGGGAATGTGTGTTAGAAACTATCACGTTTTTTCCACAGCAAAATCATTCTTCCATTTTCATTGCTAGTAGTCCATATTCTATTTCTTGGCAAATTTTAGAGTTGAAATCTTTAAACAATATTTTAACGTCATGTTCATGAGTTGTTACATATGTTGCTTTCAGATTCTCATAGAAGGTATCGTTAGTCATTATTTCTGTTTTTTTTCTATTGGTTTATAAATATTGTATTAAAAAGAGCTACCTTTCATTTATATTATGCAAAATTCCTCCATTTATTGGTTATCTTCTTGGTGACTTTTTATTTCTGCTTTAAATCGTGTGAATTCTTCTTCCCTTCCTTTTCATGGTATTTCTTGCAATGCTGCTGTAAGTACCTGGTATCTTATGAATTCGTTCTTTAGTTCTTGCACAGCTCCGACTCTATACAAGCTTCATACATTCCATGTTGTTATCGTTATACCACACTTCCATTTTGGTTGCTGAGGTTGTTGCTGTAGATCTTTCTGACATTGGCCTTCCGTAACAATAGCTGTTTTACAAGTTAAGATTGTTAATCTTATGCCTAGCCCCTTTTAGTTGCCTCTTACGACAAGCGGGGGATACTAGAGATTTATTTTTACTCCTCACCCACAGAGAGATTTAACTTTGGACTAATTTATAAAATTATTTTCAAACTACGTATCTTACTATTTTGATAATACTAGGAAATTTGATTCAGACTTAAAACTCCTAGTTAAATTTAATTTTCTTTTGATGATAATGCTGACATTTATTTGATTATGGAATAGTTTCTCATAATTATTGTTCTTGTATACGCGCGCGATTTAATTCTTGGCCCATTTTCAATAAATTTTTATATTAATTTATCTCCTTCTTTGTCTAGCCATTTGGAGTTGATAAATTTAACCAGACTTGTTTCGACATCTTCGACAAAAGTCAGTCAGGTCAGGTGATGTTATAGGAACTTGAAGAAATGAGATTTTTTGAAGGGATGAAGTCTCAATAATGCAATGTGTATAATTGGTGATCATTTCCATGCAGTCGTGCGCTGTCCTGGAAGAAAATAGCTTTCCTTCCTTCTTTGGGAATATAAGAATTTTTTGCGTCCAGTGCATCAGTTGGTATTGGCAACTATGATCTACAACGTCTTGCTCGCCTTATCATGTACGCAGCAACATTTTTTTGTGTGAATATTCGCTCACCGGGTACTGGTTAGCGAATTATCTGGATAAATCCACGATTTTCGCCTCTTTTGATCCTTTGAGAAAATCGATTTTTTATCACAGATCACAATCTGGTCCACTAAAATTTCTTTTGAATTGGTGCAACAATTTAGGAATATTATGGTTTTATTCTTGCTCTCGGTGGTGAGTTCGTGGGTAGCACAATGGCTTTCCCCTTCTTATGTAGATACTTAGAAATGGCTTCACGTGTTATCACGTGTAAGATAACAATATTCTTCCAAAAATCGTTTTAGTTCCTCATATTTGACTTCATTTGGCTGCCCAGGACATTCAGAATCATGCAAATCAAAATCTTTAAGCCGTTGAAACTACTTGCAGGTACTGCAGACAACAATGTCATTCTCTAAAGCTGCATGAATTATTTTTTTCGGTTTCACCAGCACGTTGTTTTATTTGAAACTCAAAAGAAAGGCAGTATCGCAGATGCTGCTTGTCACAAGCATTGCTTTCACCATTAATTTTTAAGTTATGTTGATAAAATCAGTACTTCTGCAGTACGTAGCTAACAAATGGATTTCATTACAGCCATATGGCGGAAACAATATGTGAATTTGAATAGAAATGAAAAAAATGATTATAAACATTTTCTTTCCAATAACTAATTAAAATTTCTTTATACGCCTTTAAAGGTTGAAACTAACATTATCGCACAGAGTCGCCGATTATTCATTTAGAAGGTTATAATCACGAGGCATTAAAATTTTCGCACCTAATTATAAATTCAACGTAATAAGCGATATTTATGCTAATCGCTACATATCTGCATTCCTGAAAGCAATCCGTGCATTCCTAGCTGCACCGTCACTAAGAGGTTGTTTATGGTACACATCGGGACGCGCTAATTAAAAATAATTTGTGCAGTTTCAAAAGTCCTGGCGATAAAAATACGCGCAGGGTCGTCGCTTTCGAGCAGCTGCAGCGGGCGCGTTTCGGCGACGCTGAAAACATAACGAGCTTTCGAATGGCATATTTATTAATTGCGCTGCGTGGCATCTGAATGAAACGGAGTCGCCAACTGAAAAGGGCATATCATGTTGCTTCTAGTATGGTAATGGCTTCTATCAGTTACCGTTGTGGATCAATCACCGTAATTGTGGGTACATGCATCTCCGGAGCATGTGAAGCAGCTCGCATGGTAAAGAGCAGCTGAGGTTATTACTTATGTGCCGGGTGCACTGCCGAGCAGAGGACGCAGCTTTCCATTTTTGCAGATACAAAGTTGCTCTTTGTTTTTATGCAAACAGGGCAGGTTCGCGAGGAAAAGCGAGTAATCTCCGCGTTGGATGAATGCAACTGCGAAATATAACGTTGCGTGTAGCGAAAATAAAAACTCAAACCAATTATACCCAAAATTAGCTAAAATTAAAAGTAAGAAGAGATCTCTTTAAGTAATTTCTGAATTTTACTTGATACTCTAACAAAATATCCGCAAGTTACATTACTATCTGGATGTTTATCAACGCTGATTTCAAAATCGAAATCAAAAAGTTTCTATCTCGAATAGTTTTCGAGATATTCGACTTCGAATTTCGGGAAAAATTCGACATTGCGATTTTATGAGTAATTCTTAAAGAAAATTTTACGCTGATTTCAATAATGAAATCGAAAAAATTCTATGTCGAATAGTTTTCGAGATATTCGACTTCGAATTTCGGGAAAATTTTCGACATTACGATTTTAAATGTGATTCTTAGAGGAAATTTTACGCTGAATTCGAAAATGAAGAAAAAATTCTATGTCGAATAATTTTCCAGATATTCGATTTCGAATTTCGGGAAATCGAAAGGTTTTTTTAAGTTCGTTCTGGGATTGCTTACAGAGCAATCTCTTCGCCGGCCCCATGTTTTTTTTCTGTGATGTAGAATTTTACTGCTTTTTCTGGTTAATTTCTTCTTAGTCTTGCTATAATGAGCTTTTCTCTTCCAAGGTCTTTTGAAGATCTATTTGAAGTTTCAAAAAAATTGAAATATTGAAATCCTTTAAAGGGAGTCTAAAAAATGAAAAATATATTAGATAGAGAGAAAATCAATACATCAAACTTCAGGATCTTTTCCGATGGGCAAAATTTGTATAGTCTACAGACTAGTCAACTTAACACTTAAAGATTTGCAGTCTAATAACATGTTTTAGTCCGACGGACGTTTATAACAAATTACGTTATATTGTATCGTTCTCAGAATTTGTTTGATTGTCAATTTATTTTATTCAGGAACTGCAGTCGCCAGGAAAGTAGCATTCAATTATTCAAACGCAACAAATATATCGCCGAGATGCCCCCTTAAATATGTTTTCTTGAATACAACGAATCCTCCCTTCGGCAATAGGATTCTACAAATATGGGTTATGCGCGCAGAGAGACTGTGGCTGCGATAGAAGGGAATATTAAACATGTATAAGATAGCGTCAAAGGGAAACGAGAAATGTTGGCCAGAAAAGGCAGAAAGGAACTGCAGGGCGTTTTCAGTGATTCTCGTACCCGACTTAATTAAAAATCTTACAAATTGCATACACAGATTTGGAATCGTTTGTAAATGAGTACATAGGTGTGTTTGTCATTTGATTACGTGTGAAAAAGATTTATTTTTTGCATCGGGGTTACTCATTACCGTAAATCGCGCATTTTAAAGTGCCTATCTATGTTTTGTTTCTTTAAAAATGCCCATAGAAAGCTGGAATATATCATACTTAATATTAACCTAGTTACAAAAAGGTGGAACTATTTTTTAATGATTTGAGTAATTTCATAGAAATGATGGTTTTCAAATACGTCTCATGTCTTTTTACAGAAGTATGAATGCCAAATTCATAAGACATCTTCAACAAACTTTTAGAAAAATAGTTGTTTAGTTAATTGAAACACTAAGGCGAAATTATCATGTTTACAATAATAGACATCTGACGTTCGAAAGGGCATAAAAGATTAGAGAAGAAGAAGAACATTAATAGAAAAATAAATATTACATAAAATTTTTTATTGCAACCATTTTTATCACTAATTTTAGTTTGATTAAATAATGAGTGTGATTAAATCTACTAAATTTTAGTAGACTCATAAATGTGGATTACTTAAAAAATTAAAGAGAAAAGCTGGTATAATAATAATAATGATGGTAATAAAGAATAAGAATCAGTTATGTGCTACAACTGGAAGTTAGTTCTTTCTTTAGTGTCACATCATGTGGTATTTGAAGTTATAAAGATGTTATTTAGTGATTTTGTTTCTTAGTAACTTTAAAAAATTATTTTGATTTTTCCAATTTATTTTTCTTTGTATGTCTAGATTTGTATCTGAGTCTGCATCTGCACCTGCGCCTGCCTCCGCATCTAAGTCTGCGTAAATGTTACGTTTGCATCTGCATCCGTGTTTGCGTCTGTCTTTGTGTCTTAATCTGCGTCTGCGTCTGGGTCTACGCCTTCATCCATGTGTCAACCTGAATATGTGTTTATGTATGTGTGCGTCCGTGCGCATAGAGTCTATGTTCAAGATGTTTTCCTTTTTAATATTTTTTGTGAGTTATGGCATTTTTAATTCTTAGAAAAGTTTTAACTTAATCTTTTACTGTTTAACGATAGTGTATTTTGTTTTCTGTCAAACGTAAACATTTTAAATTGGATCTATATATTACTATATTAAGAAAGAAACTGAAATTATGTTAATAGACAAAACCAATAAGATTAAGATGCCTTGCATATTAAATAGTATATAACACAAAAAGCTGAATGACCTATACATGTTTAACAAATGTAATTATACTACTTAGTTTCAAAATATTTCTTTTGGTCTTAATATGCAGCGTCAAACGAGGTGAATAAAAATAAATGGTTATTTTCCGTGCCTCATCCGCTAACTCCGCTAGAAGAAACCACTTCGGCAACTCTAAACTCCTATGAGGCTTTGTATATCGACTCAGGACTTTATAATTAGCCAGACGCTGGTCACAGGTCCAAATCTGGCCCCCAGAATGTTCCAGGGTTCAAAGTCGCACAACAGTTCTCAAAATGTCATTACGGTACATATTTTCGTTTATTTTGTGGAACAAATTTCATCTCACCCCATCAGATAGTCATGAACGTCCACAAAATCTCTTCTTATCGATTTGATTATTGTAAGTGGGTTTAATTGTGAAAACTTCCTCGTCCATGAAGAGAACATTTGTCAGTTACGTCTGTCCGCATCTCTTAGACGCTATCCTCTTCGTAATTAGTAAAAGACCGGTTAAAGAATCTTATATAAAAAAATACATAATATAAGAAAAACACTTCACTTCAATAAAGATCATCAATGGTATTATTAGTTACCGAGATAAAGTTTTTGGTGGCGCATTAGGCTAGTTGCAAGTTGAAACGCAGCAATACAGAATAACATAGATCCAGGGTGAGTGTGCACTGCAACGTATTTAGGTATTGGCAAAGAGAGAGTGTGTAAAAATACCGAGCTTATCCTGCTCAATTTAAATTCTGATCCTGATTTAAACGAGGATTTTAAAATAAAATTCTACTGATTATTTCGACTAGGTTGGAAATGTTTTTGGTAGAAAGATAGCATTTAAAAGAAAAATACTTACATTCATTAAGTTGACATTTCAAATTTGATATTTCCATTTACAATTAATATTATACAGAATAATTTGTGTGCAAGCCGCTTCAATTGCCTTATCTTTATGATGAAAAAAACAATTTGTAGAAAAGCAGTTGCAAGATGTTATTTAAATCTTCACATTACAAATATGTGCTACCTTCTGCTGGTCGGGGTTGCCGCATCACAACTTGTGGTTAGCCTTGGGTTAGCGCAAGTTGAAACATAGAACACGATAGAGTAACGCAGGAATACTACTGAGGAGTTGGGGTTGCAGAGTATCTTGTAATAGAAAAATGCAAAAGATGGCAGATATTATTTTCCTCTATTAAGTTCTGATTTCGATGTAAATTCGTATTTTGGAATCAGGAAGTATATGGAAATTTATTAACTGAAGTAAAGACTGAGTTTTAAAGCGCAGTTTTTTCCATATTGTTGCCACGGCAAGCTCGTATTCTAAAAAATTTTTGTATCGACTATCTATAATAATTTGTATATTTATGCATATTATTAAGAATCAAGAAAAACACGCCGTAAATCTAAGAAGCAACCGATTTTAATGGTAGAGGGCTTTTTAGATTCGTCTTGAAGAGACGGGGTGCGAGTTATAGTTTGAATGGCAAATTAATATCTTATTCAAAAGTGAGTAATATTTGTACACAAAATTTTTTATTCATGTGAAAGGTAGAAGATTTTTCTTTATTTTCTCAAAATGCAAAAGTAAACTATTTAATAGTTTTGAAATTAATACTTTAATTTAAGCAAGACAATAATTTGTTATTAGTATTGGTAAGCAAATTGGACAATTTGCAATCTTAGCGATATGACTGCTGTCTAATAATGAATATTTCTCTTCACCAGAAATATCATAGAGATATTCCGTCAAATATTTACGCACTATTGTTCCCTTTACTATATATTGTACTCAAAATAGATGCACTTTGAGAATGCAATAAATACGAAGTGCGTTCAAGTTCTAAATTTTCTAAAAATTTTTCAGCAGAGTAAGTAAAAAGACGAGGTTAATTTTAAAAGACACGAGAAATGTTTATGAATTTGTAATCTAGGATGGTACCATCATATAATATAAACAGCTTGAATTACTACTATTGCAGTGAGTGTTGTTTTATATACTTCAAATAGCGACGTTCAATAACAACGTTTAATCAACCGTTTTCCTCTTGCGTGGTAAAGTGCTCATTGAAATTTATTGCCAATTGAGGAGACAAGCGGTGCAAGCGTTATGGATGTTAAAAATGTGCGTTCATGGGTGCGAAAGTTTAAAAAAGGTGACAATAAACCGAAGCCACTTCGGTGATGAACGAACCAGACTGAAATCATAATGGCGCAATTGAAGTAAGTTGTTTTGCGTGATATTGCCTCTAAATTTAACATTTTTGTGAGATCTGAGAAGTCCATTTTGCATGATGATCTAAAATGGTGGCCGATGAATACAAGGCTGCGCGGATGGCAATGTCTCAGGACATGTCAACACGTGAATTTCCCACCATGAAGAACACTTTCTCCGTGGTCACTCATTTTCTAATCGAGCCGCTGTTGCATCAGAGATTTTCCAGTGGGCAAAACACACCCGTAAAAAAGTGTTCTCAGCAGCCATGAAATCATGTAGACGACGCTGTAAAAAATATGTGCGTCTAGATGGAGATAAAGTGGAGAAGCAACAGAAGTTTCAACTTTCTTGGGTAAGTACTTTTCCAGAACAAAATGGAGGCTTTAGAAGTTGAACACACCTTTTATATAGGCTTCAATATCTGTAAGTTCTAACAGGCTTGTAAGCAATGTTCGCAAATGTGTGTATGCTATAATAAGTTTTTGCGAGCACTACCATGTTTTTGAGCCGATTTCTATAAATAATATGACTGCAGTGCCAATAGATCAATGAAACAACATTTAAAACATTGTATCGTTAACGGTAGAGTGGGGTCAATTTATGATCTCTAACCTAAAAATTGTTTTTAGGGGGTATTTTTTATTTGGATTTAGGAAAAACTACACAAAATGTTAAACGGTGTAAAATCTGCTAAAAAAATAATAAAAGCGCAAAAAACACTTTACGTTTACAAAAACGTTGGGGTCGTTGCAATGCCCACAAATGTATGTACTCTGAGATATAACAGGTTTTTGAGTATTAAACAGTAATTCAAAACTTGTACCATTAACGACCACACGAAATCAATTCCGAAAACAACAAAATTCCCTTTAATATTTACCTAGCCCATATTAGGGGCTCTCGATCCCCCGTTCGTACATCAGAAGCTTAATATAACTTTGACGATAAGAAAAATTCCGTTAATACTTGCTAAGCAAATGGTAATTATAACTCTTTTTTTATTATAAAAGGTTAGGTCAATTTAAGGCAATTTTTGATTTTAGAAGAAAATGTGATTTTCTAAAAATTGGATTACTTCATACAATTAATTTTTCATTGTGTAATGAAATATACTTACTGTAGCACGCATACCTCAAAGAAGATTACCTAATTTTAAAATTGTGATAAAATTCTTTGTATTTCTATAAATGTAATTTTATAGGATTTAATTGTAGCCCAGACTTTTAACAATTATTTATTGGCCGAAGCATTTTTATAACTTTCTATTATTCTATCTTTACTATATACAGTGCAGAAATGTTTTGGTTGTGCCAGACATTATATAAATAATTTTAACGTTATTGCAACTTTTTAAAGTAATAAATAAAATGTAATTGTTACGTTGAAATAATTTTTGTTTAATAATTTTGTTTATTAAAATGCCTCTTAATTTTAAGTTTTAGAGATTATTAATAGATTGTGAGTTTTGAACTTTGGAGATTACTCTATGACGCAGAAATATAAAATCTGGTTAGTAAAATTTTAGAACATTGTATAATAAATAATTGATGTATAAAAATCTCACTCAATTTAGATGTAATATGTAAACTTTAATATTAATTTTGGCAGAAAAAATAAATTTCAACCAATTATTAGCTACATGCTTTTAAAAAACATTTTAGGCTTAGTGCCAAAAAATAGATCCAAGTATCTTTTTACCATCTGTTTATTATTGAAAGTTTTTACTTTCATACAATTCTACAACCAAGGAGAATGTAAGTGATTGATGAGTGGTCAAAGGCTTATGAGACCTGGCGACTTCGTGGTGGTAGACAAAACCTTTACTATTTGCCTATTCTAGACGTTTTGTATAAATTGCTTGATCTAATCTTAACTGCAAACAATATGCACCTGGATTAATTTTTTCTTGTCGACACCAGTTTGTAGAAGATAAAATTCTTGAACTTCTACGACGCAGAAAGTATAATCTTCTCTTTAGATGATGTATGTGGTGATCCGTTACGGTTTTTAGTCCATGACATATCTAAGTATCTTTAAAATCCTGATTCGCTCCTGTGACATATAATTCTTATTATTCAAAAAGCGAACTTCTATTCACGCGAAAGAAGACTTGGTCTAAACAAGCTACCAAAGAACATGTCCATAAAAGGGGAATACAAAAGAACGAAAAGGTAGTTAAAGAATTGAGAAGAAATCACTAAGAAATTATTAAAAAATCAACAACATGAAGTGATTTGAAGAAACCATATAGAATTTCAAAACTGAAATTCCTAAATACAAAATAATGTTAAAGAATCGTTTTATATAATACTCTAACCATTTTAATTATTTTACAACAACACTAAGGTACCTAAAAAATTCAAAATATTATTTGAGCTCAGCTCAAGATAAGTAGGCCGTTAGTGAAATCTTTGTGATTGATTTCGGCTGCAGAGAGATTTTATATTATGTATCAATCAGCTTCTCTCTTAAGTCTCCTCATTTAGTGGAATTCAGCCGATCTGTTTTTTTCCACTAGTAAATCATTTAGCACTAAAGGCAGATTTAGCTAAATAGAAAAAGGGAACAGTTTCTGTGTTATTACAAAGTCATGTCATTGCTCCTTTTATACTAAATAAAATCATCATTTTATATTTATGAGCATTTTTCTTAATACTGCATTGCAACATTGGTTTCTTTCAAATCAAAAGTCAATATTTTCAAATTACTTATTTATTATTTATTATGCAAGTACAGCAGTAACAAATCAAAATGTTTGTTAAAAATACATTTTTGACAAATTCTATAAATGTAATAGGGCCAAATATCTTCCCATTTGCACCATCCAGCGTTTATTTCTTTCTTCAAATTGTTTATTTATTATGTTTTTAAAAGATATCTGCTAAATAACTCAGAAATGCTTTACGATAGACGATTAGTAAGTGCTTTATTTAAAAAATCGCTAAGAACATCAAACAGTTCCATGAACCTTTTTACGCAATTCCCCTTCGAGAGCCATCTTACCTTGGTATAAAGTAAAAGTCTCACATGGTTTGCACTTTTATATTCACAAAATTACTTAAAGAAACGCTCACGTTTGGCTTTAGCTTTGGTGGCATTGATACATTTTATGACTGATTTTAGTACCTCATTAAGAACAGGGAACATATTTTTGAACGCTAAGTTTTTTCTATGAATAACACACATACATAAGAAGGATTCCTATTTTCATTAATTTTAAGCAGTCATTTCTTTCTCAAATTGATCTATCAATAAACCTTACATATGTTAACAATATGGCCTCGGCGCCTCTCAGAGTTGATTCATCTATTTTTACTGGGAATTTTCTTGATTTCAGCTTTTCAACAACTTATGTTTCAATATCTTCACTCATTTCTTCAATTCTTCTGCTAATAGTATTGTTACTGAGTGGTATAGCTTTCACATCTTTGTCATTTTTTCCAGAACCGTTTCAAGAAATACTAGAACCGTAATAAATGCAAAAATTTACTTTTATATAAATCATTATCCAACTGCCTCTTAAAAATCAAATTGTTCCTCTGTAAAGCGTATGTTCTATGTTGGGAACTATAATTCTAGGTCCATTTTTCATCGCCCGTTAACATTCGCTTAAAGAACGGGCCTTTTTTGGACGTTTCCACATATGAGCACATTGAGCCTAGAAACGTATCAGACCTGGAACAATTAGCTTATTCCGCTTGCATAAGATATCTTGAGTGTCACAGTAATCTTCTGTATTAATTATGGTCGATTTTCATTGACAACGCTCAAATAATTATTGATTGAGAGATTAGGGTGAGACGTGTGCTTTATTTTGAAATTTCCCGGCAAGCCTTGTTTGATTACACATCATGTTAGGGTATCATCCTCGTACATAAGACTTCCTCAACACTAATAATAAAACAAAGATCTGTCAAAACCGATTTTTGCGTCTATTTACTAAAAGCTTTTCCAATAAGAATGATATGATTTTGAAATGGAATGTGAAGCATGCGTAAAATGTTGTAACCGTCACTAGTTGTCATTTGTGTTTAGTATACTCTGACAATTAGTCATGGCGAAATAAAGGCTTCAAGAACGTTTGGTTGTTATTCAAAAATTTTATACTTTCTTTTGTCAACACTTTGCGAAACCTGTGATCCACATAATTGCCCTTTGGCTTGCTATTCGTCGAAACGTTGAAAAAATTGAAAGGGATTTTACTCTTCATGATGCAAAAACACCAATAAGACGTTGAAATAAAAGAAATGCAGAGAACATTGCTGCTGTAAAAGGTAGCGTTGCAGAGAATCCAAATATATCGATTCCTCATCGTACTCAAGAATTAGGCATCGGAAGAACGACAACCTGGCGTATTTTGGGTTTACACTCGTATAAGATTGTGTTGACCCAAGAACTGAAGCGACTGGACCATCGTAAGCGCCGTGACTTTTCTTGCAACTTGAAACGAATTATAATTTTGGGCCAACAATTATCTTCTCAGATGAAACTCATTTCTGGTTAACTGGATATGTAAACAAACAGAATTGTGATTTTTAATGTGAAAACAATTTACAAGAGATTCACTAGAAGCCCTTGCGGCTGTAAAAGTCAAGCATGGTGTAATTTATGGCATGGTGGCATTATTGGACTATTTTTTTTCAAAACGAGTTACAGATGTTCAGTTGTGATGTTCACAGATTTTGTGGCCAAATTTAGATAAAACTGATTTGGAGGACATTTGGTTTCAACAAGAGGGTGTCACATGTCCCACTGTTAATGCCACAATTGGCGTATTGCAAGAAAAGTTTGGTGAGAGGATAATTTCAAGAAATGCAACTGTTAGTTTAGATTACTTTTTTTTTATTTGAAATCTATAAGTTATGAAGACAACCACGCACCCTGATGCTGCATTTATGACATTAGACGCGAGTTATTGCACAAATACAACGTTAAACATACTACATTCTTGATAAAGTTAAGCGAAAAATCTCCTTTAACCCGAGCATTTCAGTTGCGTGATTGCAAGCGAAAGCTAAAGAAGTTTGCTTGCCAACCCAGAATTATTTTACCCAAGGATGTTCCAGTTCTGTTTAAAGGTGTTGCGGTTAATCTTCAAACTGCTAATCTGCGAGAGCGTTTATAAACAAGCAATAAAACTGTAACTGCCCCGATATTTTCGTGCAAGAGCAGGTATCAACTGCAAGCAGACTTAAACAAGCCTGCATTCGATTCAAGGCGCAGGCAATAAAAAGCACAGGCTAATTAACGAGCTAATTTTCTCCGTTGTAAAAATAATTTATGCAACGCCTACTGCGAATGCCGCATGGAGATATAAAGATATAGCCCTGCAGTAGCCGATCACGGCAGCCTAATTAGTAGTTTTTAATGAGTCAAAATAATGCAAGTTTGATTTAACTCCGCGATTAATCTCCACGCCCGCTAAAGTCGGGTGGATAAGCGGCGACGGCCGCTAAATGTTCCCACGTCACATTAAGCTCGGGCCATTGCGGCCGAAATGATTGGAATAGGATTGCACGACTGGTTTGGAGCGAGGCATAACTCTCGGGCCTATACCTTAACCTAAATAATGTAACACAATAAGGCATTTGTGCGCGCATAAATGCATAATTAAGCAGCTCGGGAAATGCGAAATTAAAATGGATAGCCTAGTAACAGTGACATTCAACGACAATGGCGGCTATTAAGTTAACAATTTGACTTAATTTAGCGTTTAATTCGTTGGAATTTCTTTATACTTCAGTTCGCCAGATTTCAGATTGGACACGGTATCAGCGCTGATGAGTTGCTATTTGAAAGACGCGTCATCGCTATAAAGATATGCTAAATAAAAGTGTCAACATATAGGATCGGCATTTTAAATTCATTCCGACATTAGGTTATTTAAAACTCTTCCGTAATGCTCTAGGAAAATCGTCAGTGGCAGCACAAATCGTAATAAAACCGCAACATTGTTGCGGCACTTAAGGTAATATGTATGCAACAAAATGGCGATTGCGGCACTATCAAAGCGGCGCATTCAGATTTATTCAAATTTTATTATGCCATCAAATTTGTAATTGTCTTCTAATAACTGATGATGCCTTAAACACCATTTCGTTGCATCACCAATAATTTTTCATCTTTAAGGGGATGCAAGAACACTTTTCATCGTACAACCCCGATTTTAAAAAATTGCATTATTTAAGCACAAACATTTCCTGATTAATTAGTACACTTAAAATATACAAGTAAAAGACCAGTTGCGTAAAGATATAAAGTTTTATCGAGGTCTTATGTTTTTTTCATAGCTACTTGAGATGAAAAACTGCTTTTGCTCGTTAGAGATTTGGATCTCAGCCTTGGTTTTTAATCTCTTGCAAAATATTAGTGCGTTTTATTGTTGAACTGATTCCATTAATAATATTTTGCCCGACAGTAAATTGCTATAAAATAAATTTTGATTTTGTAAAGCACAAAGTATCATAGGTTATAATTTTGAGTATTTGAGACATTCACATTGTACAACCGTATCATTTAAAGCGTTTCAAATGTTGAAAATAATATTGACTTTAACCCTAAAACCTATAAACAACCTTGACTCACATAAACTTACATACAAGGTCAATGTAATCTCTTTTTTTTTTTATTTTATAAACTTTGTAAAACACTAAATATTACAAATTAGACCCCCTTATAGTTTTAAAAAAATATTTCCTATAACTCCTTTTTCCACGTTTGCTTAGTAAATGAGTTGAGCCTTTATTGTTTGTAAATGTAAGCTTCAGGAATATTGTAGTAATATTCTTGGTATGTCAGCATTGTCAGACGCTTTCTTGTTATTACAACAATAAACAGCGATCGTCACTAGTTGAAAACAGCATTTTCTTTCTTTAGAATGTGATGTACACTAACAGTGTGACTACTTAATCCAACCTTAATGAAAGTTTTTTCAACTGTAATAAATTCTGGTAGCTCTTTTAATTTTTCTTATGATTCCGAACTAATACAACCGTCATCGAATCTCACTCATTGGTACCTCTTTTTATAATTCCGGTTGTATTGCAGATCAAATTACGTGTCCAGTATCCAGTGAATATACACTGACGAGCAAAAAATTGAGGCCACAATGAAATTGTAATATATTTTTAGAATTTTCAGTTAAACGCTTTCATTTGTAGATCGTAAATCATTGTACCGTATTTTGTGGCTAAATTTAATATTCAATACCGAATAAGAAAGCATATTTTTTTATTTTTACCATTTATTTTGCAAAAGTAACATTTTGAACAAAGCTCGCCTTTTTGTTATTGAGACCAATATATGAAAGTAAAGCAATGAAAAAAATTATCACTAATAACGCGTATTCCCTCTTCTTACGTTAATAACTGCAATTAGGTCGAGGATCACTTTCTGGTCGATGTTATTCCACTCCTGTAATCGCAACAGTTCTTGGAGATACTCTCTGACAACTCTGGATTTGTGAGATCTAGCATTATCGTACCTGAAAATGCCATGCTCGCCCATAGTGATCGTAATCGACATAACATGATTTTGTAGAACCTCCGTAATATAACTGTGAGCTGTCGAGAAGCTATTTTGTATAAAAAACAACTCTGTGCGTGCTTGTGGACAGATTCCCGCCCAAGCCATAACGGGGTCTTCGCCATGCTCGCAAACGTTTGTCTGATTCAGTGAGGTAAAAATGCGCTCATCTGAAAACAGTACTCTGCTCCCGTCCTCGTTATTCCATGCCAGGTGATTTCGGGCAAAAACCAATCTTATAATTTGATGCCGGTGTTGCAATGGCGCACCCGCAGCCATCCTTCTACAAGACAATCTCCTAACACAAAGTATTCTTCTAATGGTCTATTCACTAATATTTACATCTCTAGCTTCTTGTAGTTGAGAAGGAAATATTCAAGTAGAACAAAAGCACGTTTTTTAATAAAACTCGTAACTACGGTGTCAACACAGCATATAACAATATTACGAATAAGATTTCTCGGAAAACAAATTAATAATCACTTATCAATGTAAATACAAGCGTATAACTAAGATTTCTAAAAATATATGACAATTTCAATGTGACCTCAATTTTTTCTCGCCGTATACTGTACATACTATGTAATGGTGATATTTTAATTGCAGAAAAACCGAAAATTTATGGAAACAGAGGATCATGGGTAGCAATAAATGCTGTCAACTCAAAGGAAGGGAGTTGCAAAACTGCTGAATACCGAAGTTCAAAAGCGGCAAAAACTGCTGAGAAAAGTATCGATCGTACTGTTATTGCTGCTGTTGCTGTTGGTGATCTAAATATGTATGCGAGTGCAGTCGCTCGCTTCATCCATATGCGTCACATAGTTGCGCGGTAACTGTAGTTATTCCAGCCGGTTCTTGCGCTAGCTGGTTGTGTTTAGTGCAGTTAGTGACATATTTGACCTAGACAGTGGAGGACCCGGAAGGTATGTCAGTACTCCTCGAGGACCTCTTTAAGCGTCGTTTGCGGAAAAGTACAGTCGCTTCACCTCGCGGTCGCTTTCGCCTCCCCTGCCAAAGCATGGGCCTCAAGCCAGCTTTAGCCAAGAGAAGGACTTTAAGCCTGCCCGTAAGCGCCACCGTGTCCGTCGTCGAGCTAAGGTAACGATAGTTACTTGACTCGTTTTCTCGATGAAGCGAAGATTGAGTACCAATTCCACCTGCTTAAACGAGAAAAGTTGCTCCAGGCCGTCATGCAAGACGTCCCAAAGTATGATACCAAGGGGTTGAAGCAAGAGCTTTAAGAAAACGACATATCCATCCTCACGGTGTAGAGGATGTTCCTCAAACTTGAGCAGAGCGGCAACGACAAGAGCATTTTTAAAGTGCCCGGTGTCTTTGATGTAGATGTTACGATGGTATAGCTACACAAGAAGAAGAAGATGGTTAGCCAATGCGACCGTTGTTAGTGTTTTGGCCATGCGTAGCGTTGCTGCTAAGCCGGCCCGAAATGAGTGAAGTGCAAAAAGCCCTAGAGCGAGCCCAAGATTTTCATCCAGCCTGTTTTCAGGGATGTCCTGCTTTCCGTAACCCGGCACCGTTTACCGCTTAACAATAATGCATATGAGAGATATCATTAGTGTTAACTGCAAAAAAGTGTTGAACACAAAGTTACATTTGACAACAAGCACATCTGATGAAGAATAATGCATTGCATCGCTTGCCCTCGATGTCCTTCTGACAATTTTCGTAGGTTCTTGGAAAACAAACAGTGGCAGGAGTTTCAAATCGGGGAGGTCTCTCTTCTATGTATCCTGCCTTAAAGAAGGAATATTTGATCATGTCTACAAAATATTGTGTTTGAAATTGATGGATTGTCAACGAGTAGAGCTTCAATATGTTGTCCCTTTTGGAGAGACAAAGACCAACACGTTCAACTCGAATGCGATCTTGGAACTTCCTCACAAAATGCTTGAATTGGCGATTGAAAAAAAGATCCAGAGGTTGAATCAACCCGGTTGCCTTTGGAGGAATGACTTTCTTGACAAAAGTGCTGTTAGCCTTATTCTTCATCAAATTTGATAACGATCGGAGCAGAACAACTCCATGACATTCCTTGTTAGCAGATTCCGAAAAAATGTCGTCTATGGAATAGCAGCACTTTAAAAGCTCTTGTCTTAAGAAGTCACGATCAAGGTTATTTATTTTAAAACAAATAGTAATTATGCTTTGTGATCAAGACGAGACTTTGTCTGGCAACTCTTTTGTAAGAGGACTACTAGTTAGTGGCACAGCGAGTTACTAAAACGACACTTTCAACGTATTTAGCAATGATTCCATGAGAAACAAAGATATAACGCGTTGCTCCAATCTAACAATGCGCGGCCACATGTCAGTCATCACATCCTTGTTACTTTTCAGACTCTCGCGTATACCCTGCTACCTCGCACCCCGTGTTTGTCGGATTTTGCACCATTGTTTGGCGTAATAAAAGAGAGAATACTCAATAATATAGCGATGAGCTTCAGTGAGCTATCCACATAGTTAATCCATATGGTTAATTAAACCACATCGGGCTAATCAAATTTTAGTTCATATACCTGGTTTCTGCCTCATTTTGATCGGTATAGTGTTTTCCAACTTTCGATGATCTTTTGATGTAGTGAACAAGGAAGATCGTGATAATGTTGGACAACTTGCTGGTAGGTATGTGCGGAACAATTGTCCAATATCAGAGAAATCTTCTTTTTCTTTCTTTGTAGATCTTTACTTTTTAAACACTGCTGTTGTAATCCATGCATTTTTATTGGTTTTGTAGTTCATCGGTAAATGCTTCACTCGCTTAAAACATTTTGGGGCCTTGCTCTTTCCAATTATCGGTGATGTCTTTTTGTGACTCCCGATCACGTTACAGGGCTTTACGTTTTCTATCCTGTCGATTCCTGGTTCTTGAATACTATAGCATGATCTAGAGTGGTCCGGAAATACTGTCCAGTTTCAGCTGTGGTCTAAATATTCTCTGAGGAGTAGCTCTTCAGCAAAGACCGGCAAATGCTATGTACCTAATTCTCTGTTGCAGTTTTGTCCGAATCTGTTTTTTCTCCAGTAACTTTTTGTAGACTATTCCATGACGCCCCTTCCACTTCTTCTCCTACTTCCTTAACCAAGTCCTCCACTTTCTAAAGAAAGATTCCTCTACCTACTAGTGCGTTAAGCAGACTCGCATGCTCAAAACCACTGTAAAAGAGCCTCTCTTCTAATCCTCACAGTGATAATGCTGTCAGTTATTCACACATTACAAAAGACATCATATGGAATGAATTACAATACAGTTACGTAACCTCAAACGACTGCTATATTTCACTCTGAAGTATATGACCTACTGCGGGTTCTATATCTTAAAATAGATGCAGGTAATAAATTATTGATTATATTTTATATCTTTAGTAATATATTATGGTGTTTCAAAAAATCAGTTAACAAAATTACAAATGATGTTTATTTCTTTAAAGATTTTTTTTCTTTTTAGTGAATATTATTTATATGTCCTTAGGCAAACTTAAACTTTAAATATATTCCTTCCCATTCAAAGAAAATTGAAATTTGCGTAGCTTAGGTCACCTGTAAATTTAAGTGCCATAATTTTTCTGTCAATGAATAAAAGAGGTATAAGAAGTTTTAAGTACTCCATAATATGGTCACATTTGCAATGTCATACCTAGTTGTGATCCTGTGACAAACCAATAAGCATTGTGGATTATTGTTACGCTGTGGTGGAACTATATCTGCAATAGATTTTGCTTGACCAATTCATAAAAGAAATTCTAAAACAATTCTACACCACATGTCGCACGGTCATAGTTGAATGTTTACTCACGTTTAATTGGTTGTAAAACATTTTCTTTCAAAATAAGCGTCGTCGAACATCAACAAATTTGCAAATCCATTACATAAATTCTATCTCTGTAGTGAATGGTTATGTAATCAATAGTTTATAAAGATAAAAGTACAAGTCACCCTTAATGATACCAACAAACAATTTCAGTGCAATAGAAACGTTTTGATCATTTTTGCAATGTTTTGGTGATCTTAAGTTTTGTAATAACATGGTATTTCAAAATTAGAATGAATTTTTGTTGGAAGATGAAAAGTTTGGCATGTCTACAGTAATTTTCTATTGTTAATCAACAATGTTATATGGTATATACCATCTGAATTGACTTAGTCTAACATTTATTCACATTTGTATGATCATTTTTTCATAACTAAGCTAAATATTTATGGTATGCATGCATATTAGTTTACCTTGGTATATTTATTTGTTTATTTAGTTTATCGATTTTGTTCGCCTTTTAAATCTGTTAGGGTCTGTGTAATATTTAATCTTGTTAAATATAAAACTAGTAATGTAAGAAATGAATCACTTTAAGATTGAGCAAAAATTGCTGAATCAGATCTTAGCTGGAAGATTATGTTTTGTTTAGGTAGATGATTATTTCGTACAGTTTCTCTTAATCTATGACTAATGCATGACTACTATTCACATCAGTATTGCCATTAGGATGACTGTACTAATAAGTCTGCATAAACAACTCTTCAAATAAGGTTATAAAAACGTTAATCGTTCTCCTCGACAGGTTAACGTCATAACTGACGTCATCAACGATAGTGATTATTGAATGATTTTATTCAGTTCCGGAACTCCTATGATACAATTTATTTATATTCTGCAAGTTTCTAGTTTACAAATGATGCGCAATCTCAAAAGCTTCTTTACTATATAAATAAGTCGTACTTTTTTTTAGACAAATTGTTGGTGCCTAATATTTTTTATTAAGATAAATTATGTATATAATAATGATGGTGAGGTTCCACACTCTATATGGAAGCATGGTTTGCAAATTAAAAATGAAAGTTTCTATATGTTCTCCCCCAGCCGATGCGTACGCGTTGTTACTCCTTGTACGAAATAAACGCAGGTACTCAATTATTATTAGTGCCTGAGCAGGCCACCTGCCAGACATTTGAAAAAGCTCAGATTGAATCCGAGTCCATCCGTACCATAGTCAAACCCCTAAACCATTTTTGAAATTTCTGCCTTCAAACTTTGTGTAATTTTGAAGAACCTCCTATTTAGTTCTATTTTTATTAATTTTCCGAAGCGCAGGTGGTTATTGCTTTTGATATGTTTGTTTATTTAGCTGCTTGTCTGTCCAAATATTTTGAAACGGGATATCTTTCACAAGTCTTGACTAGTATTTACCAAACCTGACATAAACGTTTCTCGGATTAAGGGAAAGTATTTTATTGATTTTTTAATCAATAGAGTTGTGGCCAACATACTCTAGGTATTTTTCCTCAAAATTTTACATCTGGCTTGTTATCCTTTTACACTTTCTTAGCTTCTTCTAATTCAAACGATTTTAGAGTAGGTTGAAACTTCTTGATATTTTGAGAGAGGGCCCAAATGATTCGGCATTTTAGTATCTGTACATATTTTGCTGGAATGAGAATGTCACCAAGATAATCACATTATGATTCTTACATCATCACCGATATATACAAGTATTTCCAAAGGCCTTAAGACATAAAATTGATTATTTTTATGTACCGAATTTTTGATGAACAAAAGAGTCTTTTGCCTTGCATTAGAGGCATATTAATGAAGCAAATTATGCATATAGTCTTTAAGACTAACAATAAAACAGATGATTTTATTCATTCAGTGAAAGATCACTGCTTTGATGAATCCCAAGAGGTATATGGAAATCTTTGTTGAGATTGCCAAAGAATCTGTGTAGGTCTAAAAACCGTCAAATATCTAGGTGAATATATGAACTCTCTTTATCTGAATGAAAAAGCGAGATATGCTCGACGTTTGCTAAACATCATAAAGAAATGCTATAAAATCAATTTCTTCCGTGCAAAAACAATTGCTACTATTTCTGTGAGGCAACTGAAATAGCAAAACATCTTCAGTGTTTAAATATAACGATAGCCAACACTTACCTATCATATTAACCCCCTTAATTATCCCATGCAATTAGTTACAAATTAGTGTATTTCGTGCCAAACTTTTAGTTCTAATCCTATAAGTAGTCAAGCATAATACAAAAAAATTAGCCCCCTTCAAAAATTTATAGCTCTGCTTGGGAAGTAGGCAGATTGACTTGAAAATGGCTGGAAAAGCAGATTTGGAATAAAATGAAATGGGTACTCTGTTTTTCAAAGCCATAAATGTTTACAGTGATAATAAATAAAATCATTAGAGATTTTGGTAATGCAAAATTTCTGTTAGCCCTCTGTAATGAGAATACGACGTGTATATTAAGATAAATACGTACAAAAGCTATTATAATAAGAATATTGGAACATTATATAATAGTCTGAACTTGTATTGTTAGAGTCGATTTTAAATTTTTAGGTATCTATCATAATTGTAAACGAAACAAAGATAAAAATAGTACATTAGTTATTTTTATTCGGATGTAATATTAGATGATTTTTCAATATACCGCTACCCAACCGTGATTTAAAGAGCAATAAGCAAGGTTAAATATTTTTAATTTAGGTTTAGGTTTTTATTCCTTGCCCTTGTTGATCGGTGAACCTTTTACTATTTTCTTATACAATCCAAAACACACTCCCAAAAATTCTTTATGGTATTCTATTATATTGTCAGCTGTTTGTCTCTTATTCTTTTAAGAAAAAGGAATCCATTCTTCCCAACCTTTATGTGAAGAAGATTTAAAATTCTGTAAGCATGGTGTTTGACCTTGTATTTGTCGAAGCAGTCACTTTTTCTATCTATTTCCGAAAATAGCCGCATAAATTTTTACAATGCAGCTGAAAGTTGTTATATATATACCTTGTAATTTGTATATTTCTCTTTACAATTTTTTACCTTCATTTATTTTTCTTTTAATATCTTTGTTTATAGACTTAAATTTTTCCTGTTTTATTTTATTAAATCCAAAAGTTCATTCATCACCTATTGTTTCTCCTTGTTATTTGTAATTGTTGTTATATCCTTTTTGTTGCATTCAATATATTATGTTTGATAAGTGGCACTTTCTTTCTGTGTCTGTTGTATATTTCTCATTGCATCTAATAGGCTTTCTAACCTTGCTGCTTCAAAGTTCGTGCATTCGATGTTCTAATTTTGATACATTCTTCGATTATAAGAGCAACCAAAAAAAGCAAATATTTTTGCAAACATTAAAACAATCTTTTTAACCAAATAAAGTCTATCTTGAGGCTGAAGCTACTGCAAAGAGTACATGTTTAGATGATTTGAATAAAGAACCGACTCTGCGAAGGAAGCAGCGATAAAGATTAAACAAAACTTAAACCACAGCACATCTCTATTATATGATCTCGTAACCGACCTCGAATTGTCAAACTGACCAACTTAACGCTTCATACTGGTTAAGTATGTGCCACCGTCCTGGAAGATCGCAGAGGTTATTATGATCTTTAAGCCGGTAAAACCAGTAAATGATGCGGAACTGTACATACCCATCTCTCTGCTGCCAGTTACGTCTAAACTGTATGAGAAATTGCTTTTTAAGAGATTGTGGACTATTACTGATAAAAAAGATCACCCCGAATCATTATTTTGAACTTATAAATAAATATGCAAATTTAGACCAAGTTTATCAAGTCACCGACGTTGTCAAAAAGACGTTTGAAAAAAAGAAGGTTTGCTAAGGTATCGTATCCTGGATTGAAACTAAAGATAAATAAATGGCTAGCTAAAGACTATAGCCTGTTACTGAAATTGTGCGCTAGCAACAGGCGTTTTCGAATTTAATAAAAAAAAACGCATACTTCGAGTTACGACTCATCAGAGCTTGTGTCCCACAAAACAATGTGCTGGGTCCAATATTAGACTTACTATGACTTGCAACATACCTCAAACTACTAATAACCTAATAGCTACATTGGCAGACTGTAAAGGTATTTTTGCAACTCGGACTGAAAAACTCAGTCAATAACAACTTACAAAGAGCGATAGATAGAGTTTATGCATGAACGAAAAGTTGAAAAGCATAAAAATCTGTACATGTGAATTTTACGTATCGTAAGATGGAACAGTTAAAGTTGGCGATCGACGAAGTACCATAAGGTGTATTAATAAAAAAATCCTTCGACTATTAACATCTGCTTTAGATTGAAAACCAAGCTGATTATTCTTACAAAATAATGTACTCATTTTTCTCTGATTTTGTACATCCCAGTGCTATGACCCAATGTGGTAGACGATACCGTCGTCCATAAGTGCCTATTGTAAAGCTGTACCGAGCACTTCAATTTCCTATTGTTGGAAATGCTATTGCCCAAGTCTAATAAAGATATAGTAAGGATTAAAAAGAAAAACGGATAGGACTAAAGTTCGGACATGATTCTCTCCAATAGTGGGAAGTGGTGTTATTCTAGACTAGACTCGCGTAAAAATATCTAGCCGCTGGTTTGTACAAATTGATCTAAAATTAAATCATAGCTGACAAAAAATACTTTAAGGAAAATTTAACAAAGTAAAATGGATCGTTTCTCTATTGGGCGGCTTTCTAGATGGCGGATAGAAAATAGTTTCCTAGATATAGATAGTACCGAGGAAATTAAATACATGAGGAGTATAAAAACCAGCAAGTAGCCTCTGCCTCAGAATAGACGGCTCAATTAATACTCATCAACACTTCTGGCAAGCATTGTGATTTATTAGCTAATTCCTTCATAAATATAATGTCTATCTTAAAACATAAAGAAACCCTGTCCTAGATGTGTAGGATAAAATGTCTGCAATACCACAACGGCTCGCCGGTCAGCCTTACGGTTTCTGATGGAGCCAAAAGAGTAACATACAAAAGTGAGAAACAAAAAAGAAAACAAAAATAGTTACATCATCAGATCTATAACAACAGGCGACGTATGAATTTAAAAAATAATTAATAGAAGACCAACTACATTATAAAAGTTTTGAAAATGAAACATATGGTAGTGCAGTATTCATTGTAAGAAAGAACATTAAACATAATTTAAAAACATTTAAATCCATTTCAAATAAAATAGCCTACATAATAATAAAAATAAATAAAAAGCTAAAAATAAAATTTATACAGGTGTATTTCCCCACCTCGGATGACAATGCAATTGAGACGTTTTATGAAACAATTACAACGGAAATAGAAAATAAAGCTGTAAAATTAACATTCATCATTTTTTATTGTCAGCCTTTTTGGCGCCCAGTATTGAGCATAGGCCTCCCTTTTTGGAGGTGATTTGGCAATTAAACGCCACGCTTGCCGGGCGGGTTGGCGAGTGGATAGGGCAGAATGTACTTTTACGACCGTCAAAGGTGTTTGTATGACGGCCGGAGAGCATTAGATGTTTGTTATTGCCGGGGTTCGAACCCGGGGTCTTTTCTTTTAGGTTTCTTCAATTCAAAACTGGAAAATAAAGCCGGTGATATTGGCAACAAAATGTGGTATAAGAAACCATTGTAGAAAGAAACTCATAAACTATTTAGAACAACAAGAGCTGTATGCAATAAACAATTAATAGAAAATGAAGATAGGCATGTCTCTCTGTTTGGTAATACCAAACTAAGAACGCAATTTATTAGTTTCTCTGCAAAACTGTAGATTGTTGAAGATGTCACAACATTAAGTAGCTTTATATATTTTATAGCCTTATAGCCTTAGAGTCTATATAACTTTATAGCCTCTCTATATAATCTCGAGTAATAATTCCTACAGTTGGATAAAACTTGTGTCAAGATTTTCCAAAGCACGTTGAGCAACTGCTGATTTTTCGGGTTTATTAAGGCGTGGCTGACGTTTGTGTTCCTTTATCCTGGTAGTAATCGTTCGACCCGTGGTCCCAATGTAGACTTGTTTACGTGAGCAAGGTATGCAGTATACCCCTGGTATATTCTGTGGGTTTATTGTATCTTTGGCTGGTCTAAGCAAATCCCGTATCTTGGTGGTGGTAGTATAGATGGTTTCCACCTTGTGTTTTTTCAGAATTTTCCCTACCCGGTCCGTATCCCTGTTGATATAAGATAAAAAAGCTTTGTCTACCGCTTTGCGTGCGCATTTGTTAGGTTTAGTTGCTCTATTTACCGTCCTCGAGTAGCCATTCCCTTGTAAGGCTTGTTCCAAATGTTTCAATTCCTTATCCAAAAACTGTGGTTGACATATACATCGTGCTTAGTCTACCCATGTTTTCACAACCGTTTTTTTACAGCTTATGAAGGTATCTGTCCGTATGCGTGGGTTTTCTGTACACGGTGTGTTGCAAATGCCCCTTCTCCGATCTTGACACCTAAGAAAGCCATCTTATTGTTTGATTCCAATTCTATGGTAAACTGTATGATTGAGAGTATAGAATTCAACTGTGTAAGAAATTGTGGTAGGGTCTCCTTTCCGTGTCTCCATATCACAAAAGTGTCATCTTAGCTATGTCGCGGGTTTTAATAGTGCTGTATTGATGGCGATCTCTTCGAATTTCTCCATGTAGTAATTGGCTACTCCATCTTTTTGTTTGTAATATACGCTCTGTCAAACAAAGTAACTAGACATAAGGCACTGCTGAAATAGCTGTAAAATATTGTTAGGTAAAATTTTCTTTAGATCATCCAGGGCATTTTGAATCGGCACTTTGGTAAACCGGGATGTTACATCGAAACTGACCATTAGATTTTCTTCCTGTAGCTAGATGTCTTGAAGAAGGTTAACAAAATGTGCGGAGTCTTTGATGAAACTGCTGGTATGTCCAATGTACGGTTGTAACAAACGGGATAAGTATTTAGCCAGCTTGTAGGTAGGGCCACCGATGGCATTGACTATGAATCGCGGCGGTATATTCTTGGGGACAGCGCGTTTAATGTTATTAGTCTTTATCAGTTTGCTCGTGTCACGTAGTATTTGCGATGTGGGATTGAGTTTGAGGACGGTGTCAGTGTTCGTATCGAGTTCGGTTATCTTTTTTGTGTAGTCCTCCTGTGCTAGTACAACTGTGGCATTGCCTTTATCTGCTGGTAAGACAATGATAGTATCATCATTCTTGAGTTCACGTAAAGCATTTAATTCCGCCCCGGATAAGTTCAAAAAACAAACCGCGATACAGTGAAAGAGCGAGTGACGTCAGAACATGCCAAAATATTACCTGCAGTGATCCGATTGACGTCAGCAGCTAACCCGATTACTTTATATACCATATCGGTGACGTCAACAACAATGCCTACCTAACACCATTCCTACCACTCTTCAATGAGTGCAAAACCGAAAACGAACGGGATAGTCATTTAATTTTTAGATTTTTTTGCTGAAGATGTTCACCGCAGTTGTGGACGAAACGTCAAGAGTTTCCGGACTCCGACTATGGCCTTATAATCCGAAAACCAATCACACGATGCACCATAATACCGATCGTGAAATCATTCGCATCTGTTAGTCCTATAACAATTAAAGAATAATAAAACCCCCGGACCAAACGGAATATTAACCGAAATGTTAAAATACATTAAGAATATTATGATTACACAATTAGGTAGTGCTACCTCAGAACGTATATCATTAAAAAGAACTAACAATGGAGGATGTGTTCAGACATCTAAACTGATCATACAGAGAAATAAATATAAATGGAAAAAAGTTAGACCACCTTAGATATGCAGATGGTATCTTTTATTACGACAAACTGCAGGATATGGTAACACAATTGTCAAAGGCCTCTGAAAGAAGGCTTTAAAATTATGTCTGAAACCTATGACCTAAAACCTAAAGAATTAGTCGAAAAATTCTAACTTAGAGATAGTAAATAAATATACTTATCTTGGACAACTGCTTAGAATAAATAAAGAAAACCAAGCGGTCAAAATAATAAGAAAAATTATATTAGTTTGACCAAGGTTTTGTAAAATTAAAGAGAGTGTTAAGAAACAAAAATATCTTAAATCTTGGATCTGAGTATTCGACTAATTCTTCCGATTCTTACGTATGGCTTACAAACTAGGACAACCACTAGAGCAAACATAGATAAAATAGCAAAGCACAAGGACACATGTAAAAAATAATGATAGGTCTAAAACTATCGATTAAGAAAACAAATATCGGCATCGTTACAAAAGTAAAAGATGCAAGAGATAGGATAGCGAGACTAAAATGAGACTTCGCAAGATGTAATACCAGACTATCGGACCAAAGATACAAATACAGAAATGCAAAATAGAAGCTGTAGTTAGAAAAAAGATGAAGAGGGCGAAAGTCTCAAAAGAGCAGACGGCTTGCACTGGAAGAGATAGGCACAGGACAGAGACTTGAAAACTTGAGGAAAGCCTGTGTCTAAAAGGCTAAAGAAGAAGAAGGAAAACGTTAGTTCATATGAACTCATTTCATAAAGTTTCTCTCTTCTTATGAAGCATCATAAAGCTCAGAATATTTTATTTTATATTATCTCATATTTTAAATAACGAAGCCTTCTTCCTGTTTGTTGCATATTATAAAATTTTTACAAGTGCAACTTTTGCCAGAAGCACATGTGTATGGGTAAGGTTTTCTAAGAAGCAGTATGACCCCCAGAAAATTAACCTTTTGGCTTGGAACGCCCTGTCGATTATCTTACAAACGACCAACAACTGTTGTGTCGGAAAGGCAAGGAATAAATTTAAATTTTAATAATACAAAACGTTTCTACAGCAGTTATTTTTAGACAGAAAACATATCCAACCAAACTTTCATATCACACACGAAATGCTTTCTTAATTTTCTAATTGTTAATTAATCTAAGCTCCAATTGCACATTTTGCAAGTTTGCTAATAACAAATCAAATGATGGAATCCTTGTATTTAAAAGTAAATCGACCACACCAACGCGTTTGTGCAATCTAAGCGAAATCAAATGGTTAGTTTTAGTTACAGGATTAATGTGGCGTTTTTTGTTTTTGAGGGAATGATGCAATTACGGTTCATTACCAAGAAGCGCTAATAAAGACAAACCCATAAATCTCACTGAAGCGGGAGAAAAATGGTGGCAAATTGCTAACTTCTAATTGCCTTATCATCTCGGTTAAAAAGACCGCTCGCTATCGCCGTCCCAATTAATTTGCCACTTATTTTTCTCGGAGATGCCCGCTCTCCCAGAGACCCCAGGTTTTAAATAGAATGAAGCCTTATATTATAGGCGAAGACATTTTTCCCGGAAGGCGAGTTACTGCTGAAAACAGAAAGGTGCGCAACTCCGATTATTCGGCCATTATATATTATCGGCCGTTTATTTTCACGGAGCGCCGCAAAATAAACGGGCCGAAGAGGTTCCTTCAATCGGAGTTATAAATACGCAGGAATTCCTATAACAATATTGATAAACGCGAAACGGCGGCTGCCGATGTTCGCGAAGGCGGAACGGCGCGCCGTGCATCGGATCTGCTGCGCGGTTTACACGCACAATTTGCCGATTATTCATAAGTGCAGGCGCTGTGTGGCATCGAAATTGCGCATCGCGAATCCCTTTAATGCACATAAATCACCGCGCGCCTTTTTTACCTTTTGCCATCTGTCGACTTTTAAGATCAATTAATATATTTTACTGTCATGTCACCATTAATAATTGAAGGCGCCGCTTTCCGCCGCAGTCGCGTTGCAAAATGCATTATTTATGCTCAGAACCAAGTCATTAAGACGTTTTTCCGCATTCAGCGCGCCCGCGGATTAATATACGCAGTAATTTTATAAAATATGTTTTATACCATCTTGAGTTTCAATTAGAGTACAGCATACCACAGCGAATATGCCATCGTTATTATTATTTTGCCGAAGCGCTACCACGGCAAAAACATGCAAAATGCGGCGTGTGCGCAGCTTAATTCACTGCATTTTGATATTTAATTTATAAAAAGCCGATTATGTGTCTAATCTTTGAAATAATTTCCCTCGCCGTTTGTTAGAAGACCACCGAATTCACTTCGGAAAGTGAGGCTATTTCGAGTTTACAAACTCGAGCAGAATTTTCTTGTAAGAAGTAATAGGCGTGCAACTTTACTTCCGCCGTTTTCCAATAGATGGCTTTAGGCGGTAAGTGGCGAAGATAATAAACAGATGTCGACGTCATACAATCAGCTTATGAATTTGTCAACATAACCTCATCATTAATCGATTTGTGTCCTTATCGTAACGTTCTTTCGATTGCAAATCGTCATTTACGAGCTTTTAATTTTCTGCTTCAATATGAAGAAATCCGAGACTGAGGCTCATATAATGCTTTCAAATGCTTAAGGCGAGACGGCTATTAGTGAAACAACGTGTTGTGAGTGGTTTCAACGCGTTAAGAACTGTGATTTTGACATGGAAGACCGGTATAGCTGTGGCAGAAGAAAGTTTTCAAAGATGCAGAATTGAGGCATTACTTCATGAAGACTCGTGTCAAACGCAAGAACAATTGGTAGAGACATTAGGAGTGACTCAGCAAGCCATTTCAAAACGCCTCAAAGCCACGGGAATGATTCAAAAACAAGAAAATTGGATGGTACATGAATTGAAGCCGAGAGATGTTAAACGGCGTTTGTTTGCTTATGAACAGCTGCTTGAAAGGCAAAAACGGAAGGGATTTCTACATCGCATAGTGACTGGAGATGAAAAATGGGTTCATTACGATAACCCAAGCGCAGAAAATCATGAGGACTTTTCGGCCATGCTTCCACGTCGATGACCAAACCGAATGTTCACAGTTCCAAGGTCATGCCCTGTATTTGGTGGAGCCAGCTCGGCGTAGTGTACTATAAGCAACTAAAACCGTCTGAAACAATCACAGGCGATCTGTATCGAAAGCAATTAATGCATTTAAGTCGGGCATTGAAAGACGATGCTTGCCCCCATGTGGCAGTCGGTCAAAACATACTTAGAAATATTGAAATGGAAAGTCCTACCCCACCCGCCGCATTTCCTAAGCATTACTCCCTCTGACTATCACTTGTTTCGATCAATGGCACACGGCCCGGCTGCCCAGCACTTACATTCTTACGAAGAAGTCATAAATTAATTCGATACGTGGATCGCCTCAAAAGATGAGCAGTTTTTTTGACGCGGGATTCGTACTCTGCCCGAAAAATGAGAGAAAGTAGTGGCCAGCAGTGAACAATATTTTGAATCGCAAATGTATAACTAGTTTTTTACAATAAAGCCTCGAATGTCGGAAAAACGGCGGAAGTAAAGTTGTACACCTATTAAAACTGGTATCAGCAGTAATAATCTGAAGATGCTTTCCCTTAAATTTTTGCATATTTGGGACGTTGATTGTTTAAACAAAATATTTATCTAATTGTTTTCATTTTTGTAACATACAGACATTTCAACACAAGGTTTACATTCATCCACACATCAATAAAAAAAAATAAAAACAAATGTCCGTTTCATCCACAAATTATTGTTTAAAAATTATTTCTTTTCTTGGCTTTAGAATTAGCAAACCTCTGGACTATGTCATCAAAGGAAAGATTCTATAGAAACTAACTCAATAAATAAAAGTGCAACGCAACGTTTTAATCTTGATCTCAAAAACTTTTTTACTCTCCAAGAGCTAAAGAGAATCGTTCTCTAGTACGGTTAGTAACTACCATACTCAAAAAATCTTAGAACGACGGCGGTATTGACAAAAGTACACTTTACCATGCATCCCATGACTTCAATAACACTAGGTGTCTTTGTGGTTCTAATTATATTTTTGGTTTGGTATTCCTATTTTATTTGCCAATATATTTATTAAATCTCAAAAATACTGGGAATATTTTGTCTAAATCAGAAATATATTTTTCCAATCACTGATTTGTCCTCTGTCGTATTCTATTATTTTTCATTTCAATAAATTCCTATAAAAATTCCAAATATTTATGTATTTCTGCATGTATTATTCTTTTTTGTTCTAAGTTGAGCTTCAGAGAATCAATTGCAGCGTGTTTTTATCACAAAGACTGCCCTACAGAAAACTTGTAATTTTCTTTTAACAAAAGAACTTCTTTCTTGATATTTCTGTTTTGTAGACGTCAATTGTAAACATCAATTTCGCTTTGTTTTCTAGCCCTGAAAACTCATTTTTGCTTCTAAAAGTATTTCCAAAAGTTTCTAAAGTACTAAACAACTAACAAAAACAAGTGTTTAATGTTGAATTTTTATTGTTTTTCAAGATATTCTTCCTGGCGGTCAACACATTGTTGCCTATACTAAAACCAATTTTTTACAGCATTTTTGCCATAGCGAATCAGGCATTGCAAAACATGAGTTTTGAACGCATCAATCACGTCTTCTGGCGTCAAAAATCGTTGTCCATGCAGTTTGTTTTTATGTGTGGGAACAAAAAGAAACCGTTAATGGCAAAATTAGGACCTTACGACGTTTTGAGCCAATTCTTTGCATCGATGTGTGTGAGCACAGTGTCGTGGTGGAGAATAATTAGGTGTCGCGCGTTGGTTTTTCTTATTTTTCCGAAGACTTTTGTCAAAAAATGGTTAAGTACCATCTAGAATTGGCTGTTTTATGATCTTCTAAAACCAGTTTTGAGGCCTGTCCAGTTTGTTGGGTTTGCCTCATCTTGGAAGGTCCATTCGGCCGACTCCTGTTTACTTTCGGGCCCATACGCTTAAATCCAAATTTTCATCTATGACGATGTTGCAAATAGTACTTGAAGCACCGCAATCGTATTTCTTGAGCATTTCTTTTGGCCAATCGACACGAGACCGTTTTTGAGCGATTGTTATCTTACGCAAGATCCAAGACTCACACAGTTTTTTCACAGTTAACTGTATTATCAAATGTATGCATAGTCATATTAATGCTAAGAATACCTAAATTTGATGACAAGTCATGCCGATCTTGCCTTATCATTTCACGTAGGGCATCGATGTTTGCTACACCACAGCCTATTTTGGACGGCCTTCTTTAAATTCATCCGCCAGAAAACTACGATTACGATCAAATTAATTAAACTAACGATATACAGCGGATCTGTGTGAGGCTTCATTACCAACAGTCGAAGTGAGTCAATCGACGCACTGTTATTAGGATAATTCACGTCGAAAGTTGTAAAAAATCATCCACAGAAATGTTAACGAATTAATTCCATTTTTTGGCCGTTTAAAATTTTCACCAAAACAAATAGCGTTTGTATGACCAAACGTTCAGAGTAAGAAAGCCGTCAAAAATGTCAAACTGTACAGCATACGTAGGGTTGCGAATTCATAATAGACATCGCGCAACCCACGTATAGAGTAATGAGTTCTGATGTGTCTGTACTTTCTTCTTAAAGCTTTTCAAGACTTTACAAGAATATTGTTCCAGAAACATACCCTTAATGCCATTTCAAAATTTTAAGTTTTTTAAATGTCACGTTTGCTTTGTACTGTGCGTCATGGGCAATGTGTGTCAGAGCATCGAGAACCTCCTGATAGGATTTGTATAATGCCTTGACTGACATTAGCACGGGTACTCCATCGGGTTGTTAACAATTTTTGTTAAATATAAGGATTGCTTTTTAGTTGGGACTACAAGATATTAAATATTTTGACCAAAACATTAAACACGTTATAGACTTCTTCTAAGGAAAAAAATTCAATAAAGTACTTGCTGCTCTCCTCAGCTGCAAAAACTGATAGTGGTAAAAAGGGGCTTTTTGTAAGAAATATATGTGGTCTAAAGATTTCTTCTTTTATTTTGGCCTGAATACCTTTGTAATATCCAGATATGTTGCTGGCATTCTTATAGCCCTATCCTTAACAGTTATTTAGATCAAGTTTTACAAAATCTACAGTCAACATTACGGCATTTGCTATATATTCATTTTTATGGCTATCATAATGAATAAACGATAAAAATTTACACTAATGTTGTTCGCTGTATGACTTCTTTTATTTGACTGCTGTAAATGTCCATTGCTTTGTTTTATATTCAAACGCGCAGTTCTAGAATGAATCAGAAAGTTATGAAAATTCCACACAAGTGCACCACTAGAAATAGCGCGGACAGTAATCGAAAATTCTGGAACAATTTACAATGTTACAATGTAAATATATTTTTAAAAATTTATTACATGTCAATGAACGATTAATGTTCGATTTGAAAGTTTAATAGTTATGATCTGTTGTTTCTTTGATTAAGCTCACTGTTTCGTTTACTCAACTCATAATTTTGTGCCTTCTAAATCCTGACGCCCCAGACTGCAGCTTACACAACCCACACTACTGCTTTGTGTCATCCTTTATCATCTCCTTATATAATATTGTTTTGAATAAAAATAATTAGTCGCTTGTAGATTTCCCTTATAACATTTGATAGGTTAAAATTAGAACATTAAAAAATCATAATTCTTTTACGTCCTTGAACTGTCACTCAACACTTCGAATCTTTCTTTCTGTCCCTATCCTTTGTTTTATATGTTTGTTTACATTAAAAAAAAAAAATCGTGTGCCGTCCAGAGCTTCAACTCTGAACTCGCCAGTATATCATGAAACCTTGTACCGCTTTACTAGTATTATTTTGAATTTTTGCATTTAATGGACCGTGGTAGGCCTTTCTACATAGAAACTAATTCAACCATTCTCACTTTACTTCGAGAAAGGGTATCAGTGCGTAACATCGCAAAACATTAAGAATTTGTGATTTTATAATAAATTTTACATTACTGCGCTACAGAGAGACAGGAAGTCTTAGGGATTGCCATCGCCCTGGATCATCATGAGTAATATCCGATGCAAAACAGACTATTAATTGCCTTAGATTCATACGTAATACAACAATATCAGTCAGCACAATAAAGTAGCAGTTTCAAGAAGATAATCTAAAACCGTTGTTACGGTGTGGTATTAAGGCTAAACGGCTGGATGCCATAATTCCTAGATAATTGAACAGTGGCGAAACGTATTATGGATTGACGAATCCGAATTAAAAAAAATCAGTCAGAAACCGAAAACAATCGTGCATGGATATAAGACGAAAAATATGATCCCGGGCCGTATTGTTCTGACTGTTGAGCAAGGAGGTGGGAGTGTTTCTCTTTGGCTAGTCTGGAGAACTTCGTAAAAGTCGATGAAATTATGAGAAAAAACAGTATAAAACATTTAACGGAAAACACCATACCATCTAGGTTGCGATTAATGGGGAGGATTCGTGATGTGCAAAGATAACGATTCTAAACATACTTCAAAGCTTTGTTAGGGCTATTTAGCAAACCAAGAAGACCAAGAAATGCTCAAAATGATGACATAGCTAACACAGAGTCCAGACCTGAACCCTCTAAAGTTGTATGAAATGAGTTAGGCAGAACAGTAAGAAAGGAGCATCCCAAGTCCAAAAATTATCTTTGGGATTTTTTCAAGATGCCTGAAGAGATGTACCACTTGAGTAATTAAGAAAAATAGTCCAAAGAATTTTAAAAACGCCAAAACAGTATTAAATACAGATGGAGTTTTTCATCAAACACATGTTTAATATTCAAGTTAACTTTTCCGGAGTTCATGATGATTTTTGTTTGTTGTACGTGTTGTATAATACTCCTAATATATTATATAATAACTTGTTTCCCTGCATTAAAATGTATAAATTTATTTTTTATTTAGTTTCCATACTTTAATGAAAGGTAATGTAAGTGTTAATTAGGGCCTGGATGCACAGTCTGATGAATAATTCGAGTGTGATAAAGTCTCTAACGTCATATCAATAATCGTTTCTAAAGTCACATTGGGGGTATGCAAACGCGAGTTGGCCTAAAAAATAACTTTCCTTTTTTTGGCAGTATAATCCCTTTTTGCAACTAGCGCATTATCAAAACGCATCGATTCGTTCTACCAGATGAAAGCAATTCTACGAGTGAAATCAACAATATTTCCCTTATGTAAATTATCGGTCGTATGGTACTTCCTTTTTAAATTTGAGTAACGATATAGCAATATCATAACGTATTCTCTTATCCTCAGATGTAAGCTCGTGGGGAACCTAACTATGTTCCTTGTGAGTTTCTCCCAGGTTGTGAAGACGTTTAGGAGTAATTGTATGACAGCAATCCTCTTCTCAAAGTTGTTCAATTGTTAAAGATTTTTGGAATTACGCAGGTCAAAATTTCTATTCTTAAATTGTTAGAACTGCTTTTTTTAGATTTCATCATGTATCAGAATTAAATTTTTTGCGGAAGTGACACAATTTTTTCTATTTCTTCTTTCTCATTCATATTTAAACTTCAAAGATGTCGAGTCCTCTATTCATCTTTTATAGATGTCTTGGTTTCATGCCATTCTTTGTATATCTTCGATGGTTTTCCCTTTCCTATCCATTTTGTTAATGTTGTCTACGAACTCTTACTTCTACTCTTGTTTCAGCTAATCATTTTAGTATCCCTGGATATTAATTCTAATAAGGCATCGAAACTATTTTATTTGTTTATTTTCTATTTTTGTACTATTGGTTTATTTCAACTCTTATATTGATATTTGTAATTCCATCTATTCTAGTTTTGCTAAGTACTTCCCGCAGATATTTTAACTCCGCTAGGGTAATAATTTTAAGCGAAGTTGGTCTACCATTCTCCATATATCTAACTCGAATAGTAATATGGAAGCGAAGATAGTTTTATGCAAATGCATCTTTGTTTTAAGGTTGACTTTACGTCGATTCTTCATCTATTCTTCCATCGTTGGTCATAGTTATTTCTAGCCACTCATATTATTCTACATATTCAAGTGGTGTTCTTCCTAGTAGGATGGGTGTTCCTCCTAAATTGATTTTTTATATATTTGTCTTTATCCCCATTTTCCTGAATTTTTTTTAATATTTTTATATTGTTTTGTAATTGCCTTGCATTGGTTGCCATTATTAAAATATCGTCCGTATCTATTTAGTCCTAGATTATATTATGGGGTTCATGTTATAGTATTCTATAGTTTTTTTTGTTACTTCGTTTGTAGCTTGGCCTACTGTACTATTAATATAAATGACGAACAATAGAGACGCCTTGTTTTATTTCTTTCTTTGCGTTAAAGCCGGCTGCGTAAAAGAAAAAAATTGTGGACTGAGATTCAGGCATGATATATTTAGGGAAAATCTTCTTTCTGGGCATGGGCTTCCTTACGGAAAACATGGCCAGCGAAGAGTGATAGGATTCTTCCATAATGCCTTCAGCACATGTCTCGTTCAATCGGCAATAAATTTTGATGGGCGTTAAAAACTCAGGTTCGGAGATGCCTGATTCGCTTCAGAAAACATGCTATAAAATTGGTTCCAACGTATGCAACAATGTATTGGCCGTCAGGGAAAGTATTTTGAAAAACGATAAAATAGTTTCCAACATTAAACATTTGTTTTTGTTAGTTCTTTTTTGTAATGGGTATCGTGCAATCCACATATGTAATCTTATTTAATTCCAAAGCTATAAACAATGCATTTAAACCATCCGGTTAAAAATGTAGAGCTTTCTGTTTTCGAAAATATTAAGGAGGATTCTATCGAACATTAAACAAGTGTTGATTTTTCTAAAGCTTTTGAGAAAACGTTAAGAAAGTTAACAATAAATATAAATAATAATAAATAACAGAAGAATAAACAAATTAAAAACCGTGTAGCTGAGGGTATCTACAAAGTAAACCAAAGCAGTCGCATTCTCAAAAAATCCTATAACAAAAAAATGTTGTTTAAAGCATATAAAAGTTTCCCAAAGTGAATGCCGAATTTTTGTTTTGCGGACAGAAACTCTGATATTTTAGCAGATGTCATCTACGATTGAAACAACAAGGCATTATTGTTGTTAAAATGCATTGTAAGTCCCGTGATAATGTTGTGGAGACGAATTTTAAACTTGACGGGTTCGTAAACAAATAAATTATTGCATTAGGGGTTCTGAACATTCTCCCACAACTCATGAAATAAAAATGCCCCATTAAGTCATAGTTTGGTCTTCTATTAAAAGAATGTTGAGAAGAGCAATCGTTATCGTTACATGGTAACCCAGTTCTTTTGACACTAACTGGACAACACGGGTCTGGAACAAATGTGGTTTCAGCAGGGCGGCGCTATCTGTCATGCAGTTTAAGTAATAGTCTATTTATTGCAGCAACAATTTCCCAATGGCGTAATTTCACAAAATTCTGACATTAACTGGCCAGCAAGATCTTGTGATTTAAAACCGCGCGACTTTCCTTTGTGGAGTTACCTTTGATCCAACAGTCGTTGAACTTAAAAAGAAAATCTGACGTGTCATAGATTAAATTCATCGAAATATGTGCTATATTGTAAAATTTTGTGAAAAATGTAGAGATTTGTCAGACATAATTTAATAATCAGTTAATTTAATTCTCAATAAGAATTCAATCGCAAAATTACTCGAAAAAATACTGAATTATATAATTTTAACAGATATTTTTTTAAGAAAATAAAAGCACAAATTTTAAGATTAAAAAGTAAATAGATAATCGAAAAAGTAAGAGTATTATTGGGATATAGACCTCAATGGGAGTAATTTCAAAAAAATTAATCATAGCTTATCTTATAGATTAATCTTAGATTATAAAAATCTTATAAAATATAACGAAACCAAAATACTAATAAAAACAGTGGATTGATTTTCTAGAAGAACTCAATGTATATTTCGGCACTTTATACCATTGATACTTACCAGTTCAGTTAATTGAAATCTAAATCCAATATACTTAAAGTATAATAGAAACACAACATTAAGCATATGGAATGCACTTTATTCATAAAAGAAACAAATTACCTAGAAATGTAGTACTAAATTTGAGCGGCCCCCGCGATATTTTTATTCAGCCTCGCATACCTTTGGCATTCTTTTTATAAGTGTATTGAAAATGGCGAACGTTCTAAAGGTTGTCGATTGAGCTAAGCTATTCACGCATTTGAATGCCCACCTTCAATGTAAATCTGGATTGTAGATTTACCAACTCATTACTTTTAATATCTCTTGTTTTGCAAATCCTCTGAATGTTCTAGCTATAATTTACTTGCATGTTTTGAGTCGTTGTCGAATCTGAACGTATACATTTACGCAAACGTTGCTATCAAGAAGAAAACGCAGATGTTCTAAGATATTTCAGAAATGAAGGCAAAAAATTCAAACTTTTGTCATTTATCCAAATGGTGTTCATTAATCTACATCTTTGTGGTTCACTTTGTATGTTTTAGAGCCTAAACTGGGTTAATTAATTAATTTTCAATTCCCAGAACGCGTTTTTTGTAATTATACGAACGTTTATACCTGTTTCTAGTAGTCAATTCTTAGTTTTTGATATGCTAGTGAGTAAATTCAGCAGAATTATTTTAGTAAGATTTATCTTTAATACTGTTAACTTTTAATCTACTACGATAAACATTTGAATATTCACTTTAGTTTTTTGCTATTACAACTCGTGAACATCTGAATTAAATTTATAACAGAATTATTTCTTATTTAGTGTTTATTTTTATGAATTTTTCATTCCAATAATACTTCTGAAACAAGAAGAAATACGTTTACGGTGAAATCTATGCACAGTAAGTGAAACAAGACAAAATAAAATATTTTACAACAACAGATGTGTTAAAACATAACTAACTACTACTAAACTTCTTCGGACGGTATTTAAAACAATTATAATAACAAAATAAAACATCATCTCATAAATAGCGTAATCTGTTTCAAAATAAGAGCTTAGATAAACCATAAAACTGTCAAATCGGCGAACAACAAATGGATTTCTGGGCGTATTTAATATTATTTATATCGCCTGATTATAATTTTTGTTGAATTTTGTACATATTTCAAACTTTAGTGGTTTCGTTTTTAAAGTGCCAGGCTGTATTAAACACGCGCGGCTGGAGCCGGGCGGTGAGGTTAGAGAGTGGTCTCCAGGTCGCGTGCTTGAGGATTACCCAAATTTATTTATTTTAAATTTTAATCGCGTTCGAACTGCTTTTGTGTTGGTTGAACGTAAATCTGGCTATAATGGCCTACTATTAACATAATCAAAATACAAGGGCGCCCAATAATACCTTCCTATGCTAGAGAAGCAGACTTACCACATGCAGTTTGCTTATTAAAACTATCAATGTATGCAATCTTCATAAAATAATGCACCCACACAGATAGCTACAAAAGAATAATTTCCGAACTCTGCAAATAGCTCTTAATCCACATACCAAAGTCACGTTTCGTATCAATAGCCCTACGTTAACGTACACGGAAAAAAATATCTTATTGAATAGCTACATCCTCAAAAGACAAAGACAAAAAAAAATAGAAAAATTTAATAATTCTATGAAACTGAAATGCATCAATAAAAACGGAAACAGGAAAGAACGTCGTAAAATTGAGTGAAAGATATGATATGCAAGAGTATTTAGCAGATTTTTGTATGTAACAAGATCAAATAATAGCAAATACATTATTTCAACACCATGTACAAAGAAAATCAGATAGATTATATCTTCATAAAATAGTGCATTAAAGTCGGAGCAATAATTTTCAGAAGCCACCCAGCAGCAAATACGGATAGAGACCACAATGTAGTAAAGGTAACATGTAATTTAAGGTTAAAGAACTTAAAAAGAGATACAAGGACAAAGAATGTCAACTGGAAAAATTACAAGACAAAACTGTTAAATATAAATTAGAGAGAAAGGTTACAAAAAATTGCCCCAGTAACATGTAATACCAGAAGAAGTGAAGATATCATTAGAAATACAGAATTAAAAGGGAAGAAGTGAAAAATGTTAATACTATAGTATAATAAGCTTCATATGGAATACAGCAAAAATACTTAGTAGAATAGGTTGTAGAAAAATAACGGACAAATACTTTACAAAAGATCAATTCGAATTAAAAAAAAAACCTTCTAGTACTCTAGAAACAATACTAGTACTATGCTTACTAATAGAAAGAGACTGAGAAAAGAAAAAGGGACAGATAGAATAGCTGTTGCTCTATAGTCTGTCGTGAGTTTTGGCTTTCCCACAAGCTGCCTCCACTTTTACCTGTCTTGAGTAAACATTTTTAATTAAGTTTCAAGTTTTCTAAAGTCGTCTACAACTTTGTCAAACAATCTTACACAATGTTTCCCTAGAGGTCTTCTCCTTTCTGGTGTCCTGTTCATTGCCTTTTTTTGGATATACGTCCTCTCCCATTCGCCACACGTGTCCCAAGCACCTCAAGCTCTGGGCTTCGATTATAACCCTCTTTGCATCTTTTGTAGTTTAAAATACTTTTTTTGTGGCCATACACCCATGTTTTCATTATATGACGGCTCATATATTTTTTAAAACTTTTATATCAAACAGATCTTGACTTTGATGTCAGATGGTGCTATTACGAATTGGGCTTAGAAAAAAGATAAAAATAATAAATAAATAATCTTTCAATGCACATCCATAGGAAGAAGCAAAGATTGGGAAAGGTATGATAAGTCTGTGGTCCTTCGCTACCGCAGTTTAATAATTATATACAAGACGAGAGATATACGAGATTGATTCAGAGAAAGAGTGGACGTGGAAAGAAAAATACAAAGAAGACAAGTAATATAGATATGCTAAAATATGCAGACTATGTGACAGTACCAGCCGAAAATGAGAAAGACTTTGAGTGTGCACCTATGTATATAAAAATAAACCTAAAAGACTGCAACATAAAAATAAATAAATTAAAACGGTATATAGCGATATATCATAAGACAGCACAACAATGTACAACAGTCTTTCTAAAAGGACCATAACTACAAAACGTTCAAAGTTTTTGATATTTAAAAAACATAATAACAAAATATAGACGCAGCAGCTTTTAACAAGAAGAAGACTTTACTAACATATAACAGATTATCATGAAAGAACATAACACGAATTTTAAAGCTGTTTGTGAAAAGTATAGTACTGTAGGAGAGCTGAACAATATCTCAAGTAGAAAAGAGAAAAGTAGAACTTTTGAAATCTTGAGCTTCCGATAAATGCTGAAAATCAGATAGGTAGACTGAGTGAGCATCGTAGTACTAGCAAGAATGCAAAAAGGAGAAACTCTCTGGAAGAATACAATGACAAGAAGAGACGCACTGACGAGGCATAAACTAAGACATAAATACATACTTAAAACAAGGCGAAGTTTATAGTATATGATCAGATAATGAAAGATATGAATTGCCAAATATGTGCAAGTTAAAAGATTAGCATAATATAAACAAAAGTGAAAGACAACTGTGCAACAAATCATATTAGAGACTTAGGAGAGAGTTCTATGTACCATGGGTATCTCATGATACAGAATGGAAGACGATTAATCGTAACAAATGAACTATAAAAAACAATAACTATAAAACAATACGTTAATTCAAGCTGTTTAATAATCGAAGATTGAACGTACTAATATGCTTCTCCGAATAATAAAAATCAAATAAATAAGCAATAAATTTAACTAAACAAAGCGAGTCGTAGAGACTACTAAACCATTAATTCAGTTATTATGGAAAATACTCGTAAATGAATATGCTATTAAACTGCTACTTAAAAAAAGAAAAACCAGAATTTCATATTTATCAAATTAAAAAAGAACGCAGACTTAGAAATTTATACCAGTCCACTGACTAAAAGAATAATGAGACGGCCAGGGACACGAACATGAAACGCAGAGTCGCAACAATAACTTCCCTCTCTTATAGAATTGAAACCATTTGATAACAATAAAGACTTATTCAACTTTAATAGATTAAAGTATTCAATAATAAAATTTGAACTTCCACATGTTCAATGGTAATCCCTCTAATAGTACTCTGTACAAAATCGATTGCAATAATTTATCTTTACAATGTCCACACAAATAAAAGAATAACGCTACAGGTGTTAATTGTAATGGAAATCATCTCTTAAGTTACAAAGAATGTTCTCTTTGCAAGAAGTTAAAAGAAAAGTTCCAAACAACTTTTTTTTCGAAAAAAGATACTCCCAGTCATACGAATATAATGACCAAGCCTTACCTATTCTAGTTTTAGCTGGAAAGACTCGATAGATTAATAACAGCAAAATAAAATGAAGATTCACTAAAGCAATATATTAGTTAACGGAGCACTTTAAAATTGCCATTGGGCTGTCGCAACATAGAAACGAATTTATAACTTTTATCACTATCTATGGGGTCAATCTCAGAATCACATTATACAGAACGTAAGCATCTTAAAATTTTAAGATTCACGGTTTATGCAATACATAATCCGGATTGTACTTACTATACTAGTACTACAATAAAAGTAAAAAGTTCAATTAAACACTACAAACTTCAAAAATGTGGTAAATTTCGATTATAAACTATCACAATTGTAGTCGAAGACTGGTTAGGCCTAATGTCAGGAAAGCCTAATAAAAAATCACCAAGGTATGTAAGGCTAAAGAATATTGCAATATTTTTAGACATCACGCAAGCATGGAGATGAACTGGTTTATCTACACATTTGAAAAAAAAGTAAACAAAGACAGTTAATAAAAAATGTGGCGTAGCTAAGCTCTAAGCACACGTTTGGTTGCCTATCTTTAAAATCGTTTTGCGTATCTTACTTTAGTAAGGTAATCGCACCGACTTAATCCCACTGTTATCATTTGTAAATAAATTGTTCCACGTTCCCATCTTGCACAAAATCGGATGAAAAATTGTCAGCATAAGACGCCAAAAATACCTTTTTGAGAGCAAACCCTCGTTTTATATACTTAATTAGCTTGGTGCCAGTTATGGGTAGGAATTTAAAAATCTTTAGAGTTGAATAACTAAAGTAAAAAGTATTACATAAAATTTGGTGTTGGATAGAACGCAATTCATTTAAATATTAAACTAAATAACATTTATTTAATACAATAGCGAAGTCAGTTTTGTTGAGTAGGAATCGTAATTTGCTACGGAATTAATAAAGCAACAACTGTAGGTGTTGGTAAATCGGTACTTGAAAGTATAATAAAGATATGGCGGCTGGGAGATATTAATAATGAAGAGCTATAGAGGATAATTAATCAAGTAAGTAAAAATACAAAACAAAAAGAGGAAATATAGATACGTGCTACTTAAAAATACAAAATTTGTAGGAAGATATTAAAATAGAAATCTTAAGGAAAAGAAAACAAAGATATCCTAGAAACACACAGAAAAATGCAATAGAAAACAAAACTAGGAAGGCAATCTCAAAGTTGGTACATATAGCAGCAAATAATAAGAAATTAAAGAAATACATTAAAAGTCATGAGGACTTAATAATAACAATAATATAAAATCACGCTCAAAACTATATGGACATACAATGTATCATCTGTAGGGCACAGCCAATATTGAAATATTAAGGGCAACGCTAGACAACGTGCTCTTGCAATTGGTTATATCAATGAAAAAAACTTAGTGACTGCAAAAAACTTAATAGAATCTGCTGATAATAAACATATTGATCTAAATAGTGCTGTTGTATGATAGCGTGATGTGTGTAATAGATAAAAATAATTAAGACTGATACCCAAGCATGTCCGAAAAACAATGAGACTGATTATATTGGTCCGAAGCAGAAGAGTTGGGCGGCGGAGTACTCGGGCTTGACGGTTGATGGCGAATATCAGAAAAAGAGTCCGACCGACTCATTCGCCTTTCAGCCGTTATAAAGTGTGGATTGTTTGCGAAGTGAACGTCACGTTGTCGGTCAAAATGTAGCACAGTAATGTTAACTTCAGAAACTCCACAACCGACACGCTTGATGCAAAAAGCCCATGAAAAGCATCATTTATCAAAAGCGTAGGTGTTCAGGTGGCAGAAAGCTTTCAGAGAAGGAGGAGAGAACGTTGAGGATGAGCAACGCGCAAGGTCTCCATCAGCGTCCCATAATTTATAAAAGTAGCCATGGTGAAAGCGTTTTGGACTCTGACGTCTGAGTCTCAGATTGATATTAGATAAAGCAAGGCTTATAAAAATTGACTATGCATGAAATCGTCACCATTTTGCAAATTTGTAATAAGTTGGTTCCACGATTTTGACCGACAAACAAAAGAAATACCGTTTATTGATTTTTCGCGAGTTTTTAGATTGTATGAGAAATAATCTTAACTTTTTGGAGAAAGCGATAACCGGAAACGAAACGTGAGTTTTGAACATGATCTGGAAATGAATACTCTCTTCGATCAAAGAAGGCCCAAATGAGCAAATCGAAATAAAATCAGTGTTAATTGTCCTTTCTAATTATAAAGATGTTGTCTATAGAGAATTTATACCACCCAGACTGACGGTCAACGCTGCATTTTACGCGGTAGTGCTTAAATGGTTGAAGAAAGAATCACCTGGATTATTTAGCACCATGACAGCCCGGACATGGCGCCATCTGACTTTTTGTTTTTCCAGCTAGAAAATACGCCATTTTAAAACTATTCGAAATATTGAAACTGCTGTGAGGAGTACTCTGAAAGAGATATCAATTCAAAACTTCTGGACGAGCTATGATGGGCGGCTGGTAACAGTATTATACTGATGTTATACTGCATATACATGTATCTTCAATTGATAAACGAATTTGTCGAAATAAGTCTCATTATTTTCCAAACGTATCTTGTAAAGTAGCTGTTAATGGACAATCTCAATTATCACTCCTACGTTCCAAAATCCACTAAATGTCTTTAAGAGATAGATTGCATTATACAAACTGATTATGATAACGATAGCAATATTAAAAAGTTTTGGAGCAAATAACCTAAAGAAAAATATACAGAAAATACAGTCCATTACAATTAAAACAAAATTTTTAATTTACTGTAAGATCAGTTTATTTTGAACGGCTTAACAATAAAAAAGTTCACTACTACCTTCAAGATAGAAACTTCGACAGGTAGGTTTTAATATTTGTGGCGTAGCAGCATTTTACTGCAACATAAATATTTTCATAAAACTATGTATAGAGACACAAAAATAAGTTTTCTAAAATAAATTGACGGTAATGCAGAGAAGCTCGTTTCCTTGTATTTACAAATCAGACGGTATGTTAGTAAACTTTTTGTGCTAAGTGAATTTACAATACATACTTAATGTCACAGTGTTTAAAAGAGAATTTGCTGTTTTATTAATCGTAAATGACAAACATAAAAGCAATTTTGAGATGCTATAACCACGTACATAAAGTGTCTTACCGTAAAAATTTAAAAGTCATTATTAGTGGAAAGCAATTAGTAAGTTGCTGAGATAATTACAACAATACCATCCATATGTGCATGGCGTTTGTACGTAGTCGCGCTTTCTGGATTTCCTTGAATTTTGCATGTTCTTAGTCGTCTCTGTTTGTTGAAACTTACGCTCTACGGAACACATGCCGCAAATTACGAGCGTAATGCATTTCAAAGAACCCGCAACTCAGGCAACAGATGTCAAATTTGACTAAGTAAGCGCCATCGTTATAATTGGATGCATGAAACCTAACGGGCGTAATACTCTCCAATTAAAGTTATTTAAATTAATGTTATTTCTAACTTAAAATATTTATCGTTTGATTTAAATGTACTGCAAAATATTTGTTTCAAAAATATGCCTCGAATTTAACGAAAGGTAAAACGCCGTGACGCCCTATTTTTTGCTTGTTTTAATTAATTTTTTGGAGATTAAAAGACGAGAAAAATTCGATTACTAATAATGCAACCTTAATATTTATTGTACTGTTTGTCAATTGATTTAACTAACGAACAGGTTTAGAGTCTTAATTAGATTAAGTAGCATTTTTACTACACCTTCAAAGCTGGACCCTTACAGAAATAAATGTTACTATTAAGCATAATATATGATCTTTTATTTACTTTAGAACAAAGCCTACAGATAGATTTTTTCTATGAACACCCGCTCTGTACATATGCTTATGTACGAGTTCTCCAAATTTTTTCTCAGCAGCAAGGGTAAGTAGAAGACGCGGTTAAGTTGAAAAAAATATTTCTGAATTTGTAATACAAATGACAGCACCATGTAACCTACACAGGTCGAATTACCGCCATTGCAGTGGGTGTTGTTTTGTATACTTCATATGGCGACGTTTAGTGTCCAAGGACAACGTGTAATAGCCCGGTTTATTCTCTTACGTGGTGAAACGCCCAATTGAATGAGACATGCGGCGAAGATGTTATGAATATCAAAAATGTGCGTTCGTGGGTGCAAAATTTTAAAGAAGGTTGAGAGTTGTGTGGCCATAAACCGAAGAAGCATCGGTCGCGAACTAGCCGGACCGAAACCATAATTGCGCGAGTAAAGTAAATTGTTATAGAAGGCCATCGTTTGGGTGTGCGTGATATCGCCTCCAAACTTGTCATTTTTGTAGGCTCTGCAGAGTCCATTTTGCATAATGATCTGAAAATGCGGAGACCTTCTTAAAGGCTGGTCCCACGAATGTGTACATCTAGATGGAGATTAAGTTGAAAAGTAATAAAAATTACAACTTTCTTTGGGTAAATACTTTTTCAGAAATAATTTGAAAACCTTAGAGCTTGAACGCACCTTGTAGGTTATAGTGAACAGAAATTAGTACAGTAATTAGCCTAACTTGTAAACCAGCGTGGTCCCGTGGTTGAGGGGCAGGCTACGATGCTAATGGGTTTGGGTTCATTCCCCGGTGCCCTTTGATGCTTGGCGGGTGGCCTACTCAGTCATTAAAAATAATTTAGTACCTGCGTTTGATCGAACAAGGGTAATAATGGCGGTCGTCTAAGAGACGGTGCTTGTCATATCGCCCCCACCAGAGATGGTGCTCGACGACCGGACAGAGAGACAGAGAGAGCGAACATATAGAGGCTTAACTTCTCAGTTTGAAGACCGTGCTCTCACGCAGGGAGTTAGAGCCGTACCATTATTAGCCTAACTTACTGTCTGTTTGATCTTAGTAGAGCACCTCTTATTTTCTTAGATGGAGGTCTAAGATAAATTTACTATTTTGTAGTCCTTCTATCCAGTTCTAATAGTTGTTATGGTATTTTTATATCATCATTTATCTACTTCTAAACTGTGCTTTTTCTTACTCTAAATACTACCTCAGAGCCCAGTATATGCAGTTTCTGATTTTTTTGCTCGTGCACCAGGTTTCTCATTTTCGTCTATACCTACATAAGAGTAAATTACCTGGGTTTTTTAGAAGTTTTCCAGACAAATCAATTTAATATTGATATAGTAATTAGATAAAGTCTTTATTGCCACTTAGTTATCGTTTAAGGTAAATATACCTTTACTTTCATATCACATTATTCAAGTTTGGACGCAGACACGTGCTTATAATATAAATTTTCTCTTGAAACACTCTGGCATTTTTAAGAGAAGGATGTGCACTTAACTGAAAATATTCTCTAAATATTACAGCTTCAATACTACTATCGGTTTTGGATCCACAAGTTTAGTTCATACACAAACCTTTCATTTCATCAAAGTTGGATTTTGAAACATGTATTAAAGTTTCCTCTAGCTAACATAGTGTTTTCAATAAGGGGTTTCTGTGCCACTTTCTGTTATGTTGGTGTAACCAGGAACAAGATTGAAATACCAGTATTCATTCCATTTTAGCCTACAGAAAAACATTCTTACCTTTGCTTCGATTAATACGGTTAAAGGAGCTAAGTCTAGTAGAGTTTTCACGGCTGCGGTTATGGTGGGTTTTTACAACTGTGATACATAGCCGAACAAGACTTTGGAGTTTATGCTATGCGTGGTATAAATCCTAATGTTTTATCCAGTAATCGCTTTATACACATGATTGTTATTTTTCCTTGTTTAAAACTTTTTATATGTTTGAATACATATATAGTAGTTGTTTCCTCAAGGTGTATGGCAGTTTTAACTAGCTTAATATCTTTCTTCTTGTAATTAGTACATGTGCCATTTTTTGAGGATCTACACTTCTGTTTTCTTCGGTACTAAATCTATCCACAATGTTCAGAACCTTTTCGGTAAGTTTTGAGGTTACAATGGAAAAATGACTCAGAATGAGTATTACCAAATCGTCAGTATACTCCAGAATAATAGTATTATTTAGATCATGAGTGTGTTGGCTACCAGAGTTACAATAAAGGTGATAAAAGTCCTTTTTCTAAGCAAATATCTCCAGATTAGGTTGACTGTATCTTTATATTGCATATACACATGGAAATGACGTCTTTTGTTTCACCTCTCTTTACTGCGATTAACATAAATTTGTAGGAGATATCACAGGCAAGAAAAACTACCCGTGCTATTTCCTGACAGTTCAGAGAACTTCAAATTCTCTTTGCCAATTTATGCTTACAAACTAAATCGTTTTGTTAAGAAACTCTGAATAATCTCCGTATCAGGTATCAATAATAAAATTGACTTATTTTTGCACATTTATTATAATATTATCTTAATAGTCACTCTTCTTACAGATATTTTCCTTAATTAATTCCTCCTGACTAATGCTGACAAAAATAACGCTACATTGTAAATAACACAAAGCTAATTCTTCAATTAAGAAATTAAAAAGTGTTTCTCACTATAACAAGCATGTATTTTTTAATTAGTTTTGTACTAGCAAATATCAAATGGCTCAAAACCTAAATCTGAAACAAATTGAAGACTATTACTAACCATAATAAATTTTAAAATAGGAACAAACGAAAAAGCTAATATCAGATCTAAAATCAACAATTTTTTGCGTAGCAGTGTAAAAAACCTTTTTCCTTGTCCTACTAAATGTTTGAGATATGTCATAGCCACCATAATAAAAAAAAAAAACGTTAAACTAAGATCGAAATTATTGGTACACACTGTATCTTCTTCTGCTTGTGCCGTATCCTCATTGGACGTTGGCGATTAGTCTGGCCCATCTAATCTTGTTTATCGCTGTTCGGAACAGGGCGACCGATGTCATTCCTGTCCACTGCCTAAGGTTGCAAAGCCATGAGATTCTTCGTCTACCAGGGCCTCGTTTGCTTTCGATTTTTCCTTGCATAATCAACTGCAAAAGACGATATTTATCATTTCGCATGATGTGACCAAAGTATGCTAGTTTCCTTTTCATAACAGCATTAAGGATCTCTTTGTCCTTGTTCATGCGCTGAAGGACTGTCTCATTTGTTACATGGTGTACCCATGAAATTCTGAGCATACGGCGATAGCACCATAGCTCAAAAGCTCCCAATCGTTTGTTTGCAGCTTCTGTGAGAGTCCATGCTTCTGTCCCATATAAAAGAATTGAGAAAACATAACATCTAAGTATTCGAGTACGAAGTTGCAAATTTAAACTCAAATTACAAAGTACTTTCTTTAGGCGGTTAAATGCACACCGCGCCTTTTCGATTCGAACTTTTATTTCCTGAGTATGGTCCCATCTCTCGTTTAACGTACATCCCAAGTAATTAAACGCCTGTACTCTTTGTAAAAGGGATTGATTTATGTGGAAATTCACGTTTATGTTGGCATTTTTACTCATGATCATCACTTTTGTTTTACTTATGTTAAGCCGCATACCGTAATTTTTACTAGTTTCTGTTACGCGGTCTATTAATCTTTGCAATCCTTCTGAAGTGTTGGCCAGCACACTGTATAATGTAATATATTTAATTTTGTTAGATAAAATAATTGGCTTACTACTAATTCTATTAATTTCTAAATTTGCTTGCAGAAACACCAATAACGTTTTCTCGATTTAATGTTTCGATGTCAGTAGTCCCGAAAGCCATGAATTGGTTAACGGTCCAACAAACAACCTATAAAAAGTTATAGGGCGGGCTATCGACAATTACACAACAAACGCAAAATTTTAAGCCCCATAAAATTTATGAATGTTTAGTGGCCAAATGCCAAAGATATGTTATGAATTAAGCTGGACAAAAGCATAAAATCCGCACAGTGCCTTACCTTGGGCAGCCTGCCAAGGATTAAAGGACTGGAAAGCAGATCTACAGCTGTGTAACAGACCTCAAGTACGTTTAGGCAACATTTTAGCTTGTTACGAAACGGGCGCAGAATTTATTAGCGGTAATTTAGGAGTGAGTAAAACAGAAGGATCTCATTCAGGGTAAGACTTTAGAGTATAATGTAATGAATATAAGGAAATAATCAATATGCAAGGTTGAGAAATTGTACGTAACGTATTAGCCTGTACACATCATTAAAATTATATCAGTAAATCTCGGCGGAAATGTCAATGACAACGTCTAGTACACTTCAGTCATTAGGACGTAAAATCAGAAATATAAGTTTTCCGCTTATTTATATATATTATTATTTATATATATATTATTAGAAACTTTTATTTGTTTTATTATTTATTATTTGTTTGAGTAAATTTAAAACGATAAATATAACCATCATAAATACTTATTATCTTACAAAATAATCAAATGAGAAATAGAAAAAGAACTTTTATAATAAAACGAAAACAAGAATCAAGGGGATATTAAAATTTGTTTCAAAAATAATAATTAACAATTTGAATGTACTAGTGGTTTAAAGACGTAGTAGACTAAATAATAATAAATATAAACTATGCAACTGTACGGTATTAATGAACATAGTAAGAGAACAGAATTGATATGTAAAGCTAAACTAAAATGAGATAGAGCTAATCGGAATGTCTAGGTACGTTTAATAAGGGAAATGCTAATACATTAAAATAAGCAAGACTGTAGCTACAATTTAGTAGTTGCTATAAGAAAGAAAAGATTAAAAGTGGGGATATAATAGCACTGAATGTAGAATTTGGAAAAAGCAAAGCTGTGTAAAAATGTATAAAGAAATTACGGAGTAAAAAAGCAAAAAAATAAAGCAATATTAAAACAGCATAACATTAGCCGAAAAAAAGACAATAGCATACATAAAACTTAAAATAGGAGAGAAATAATTCAATGAGAAAAGCGATAAGGCATAAGATAAAAGAAAAAAGCAAAACTGAGATGCATACAAATGGAAAAGCAGAAGATTAAAAATATAAGTTAATCAGAAATAAGATACACGAAAGAAAGAAGCGAAACAAATGTTAGAAGAAATCAAAAAGTTGCAGGATTGCAGCAAAATAAAACTTTGTGTAACTGTCCTTCTGGATAAAAAAAGAAGAGGAGTCATACAAATAGTAAAATAAATTAAAGGATAGAAGAAAGTAGTAAATGAGCCGACGTAAGAAGAATATGAACGGGTAACAAACAAAATAATAAGAGGAGACACAACACAAAACAGTAAGATGATATTAAAATATAGCAAGAAAAATTCAGAGAAGAAATAAAATAATAAGTGTGGATGACTGAAAAATGTCAGAGTTCACCCCATGTCTCCAATATTTCACCTCAAGGAACTTATCCTAATGATCTATTCGTAATATGAATGTGGTTGACGAGTATTGATAATGACAAAAAAAAAACTTGAAGCTTTTAGCTTGCATGTTTATTGATAAAGACTCGATAAGTCAAAAAAAGCGACCCAAGAGCTTTAACTACACTCAATAATGTATTTGTAAGACATTCAAATGGAATTGAACATGTTGGGGTTTTGTGTCAAGAAGGGCAAATTTTTGAATTAGAGAGTAGTAATTGCCAATAAATCTTAGAAAATGTTTCTACCAATACTGCTGTACTTTAAGTAAAGATCAAGTTAAGAGGAAAAATACAACATAAACTTCCCCACTATCGTCCCATAAAAGATGTTCTTGTCTATTTGAATTGACTAGCGTACAAAAGTAGTTGGAAAGCAGAAAACACTAAGCAATAAGCACAGCCATAAAAAATAGACGAGAAGAATAGACTTTATAGAGAACTTATACATCTATAAACATCTAATTTTATTAAAAATCATTGAGAGGTACTGCTTATTTAGCTCTAATAAGTATTTCGATTTTTAAACAATCTAGAAATGTATGCACACAAAACAAATACAAATAATAAAGATGATGAAGAAACATCAAAAGAAAAAACGGATGAATTTGAAACTCTTGAAACCCGCTCCAATATTCAACAAGGTAATGCACTATCCGCTTTCTAGTATTGGAAAAAATTCTTGAAAGCAAATGCAAAGGCGGCTATTAGTATTAAGAAAGTATAGGAAACTGCATATACAAAAGTAGCAAGAAGTAGAATAACACTATAAGAGGCAAAAAAGTGTGACTTGCTGAAAAATGAAAATATAAAAATGATTGCGACAACAAAATTAAATAAAGTATATTAAATAAAAATAGAGCAGAAGGGAATAAGTAAAAGAACAAACACAAAAATATACCAGTCAATATACTTGTGCATCATAAAAGAGAAGAGCAAATGACAATTTTGGAAAGAAGAATATTGAAAAATGTATGAGATAAAAAAAATAAGTGAAAACGAATACAGAGCTATAACGAATCATAAAATGCTGAAGGAAAAGAAAGATAAAGGCGTAAAAGTAACAAATACACAAAAAAACAATAAATGAAAAAACTAAAAGGCAATAAAGTAGCTATAATTTTAATTACGGAATGAAGAACAATAGAACCGATAATTAGAAAAAAACTGAAAATAAGATGGCGAAATAATTTAACGGCAGATGCAGGAGAATGTAGCAGAAAAGTAAACAATGCATAATAGCGGCTAGAGCTGGTTGACAGAATAAAAATATAGGAACGATTATAAAGAAAAGAATTCATAAATTGTATATGGGATTATTTTAAAAGGAATCGCAGACCTATATGGTCCTTTTTAAATAAAACTGTCTCAAATTATTCTATTTTCTTATAGTTATACTTTTAATCTCCTTTTCCTTCTTCTTCTTCATAGCATTTCACATTCACATTAAAACGTACGTCTCTTCTAAATCATATCTCAATTGATGTCATCCAATTCAGACTCTGCATCTCCTTTGGCTACGTATCCCGTAAAGGCCCATTTAGCTTCTTTGTCCTTTTTACCGCATTAGCTTTTTAAATTATTTGCTTAGTCTCTAAAGACATCCATTAAAATTTTTTTATTTTCTAGTTTTTTAAATTTATTGTGCGAATTTTTTCTACCCATTATTCTCTTTTTATTCTATACATCAACGAAAACATGACCTACCCTTCTCAACTGTTCATATGTTTAATTTTATCCCATATAAATGACACTTTGAGAACAACAGAGGTCTTAATATAATGCAATATTTTAGGAAAATTGTAATTCTATTAAAAACTGAGGCTTTTAAGTATTTTGTTTGGTAATATTGCTTTTAGCCATGTGGAATAGATAAAATAATATTTTTTAACTAAATGATTATCAATATGTCCTGTAGCATTTCCCTGCAACATCAGTTGGCTCTAATGTAGTGACTAAAATGGCAAATGAAATAGATATTTGGTTAAAGGAATAAGCCGCATTGAGTTCTCATTGGTTGAAGGTTGTGCGCCCATTGAAATTCATGATGTTAGTAGTGTTAGGTTATGGACAACAACTGTGAAAAAACTTAGTCGCAACAAATCTGCATTCATGCCAATCGCTGGAACTGTTAGCATTTTTTTAATGAGTAGAAGCCTGGTTTCCTCTCCAACGGGACGAAGAAATTTCTTGACAGGGTTGGTAATTCCGCAGAAAAGTAATGACACCCTTTGATAGAGAACACTGCAAGTTTACAGGAAATTTATGGCTTTTGTGTATACCTTTTCTATTAATAAAATTATTGGCGAGGCATGACTTTAACTATGGTCTAACCTAAACATGGCTAAATGTGGTTTACACCACTATTGGTATTAACGTCATATTTACATAAATAATGTTTGTACATATAACCTATTTAAGTTATTATCATTTTTTGCGGTGCCTATACATATTTTCTTTACTCGGTGCTACTATCTTCTGCATTAGAATTATTTAAACTTTTTAATAAATATTTAGCCTTTTGCGCTTCTTTTTCAGGGATCAAGAATATTTGCATGCATAGACGTTTAAACGTGGAAACTTAGAGTCCAGAAAATAAATAAATAAAAATTAAATAGAAACATATAGACTTCATATTTAACAATGTATTGGAAATGCTGTATGTATAAATATTTAATTACACTGAAGCGGTTGTAATGAATAGTGATATATTTAATTTGTGCACTTTCCACTCCATAAATGATTTATCTTAATGCATAAGTTATTATACTCTATATTAATTAGTAAATGTATATAAATTTTTTATTAGAAATTTTAATATGATATTAATTATATCATATCAGAGTGTTTTCCTTCCTCCTCTAAATTGTTTTGAATTACAAAGCTTCTAAACGACCTTGAGATCAAATATTTCTGCCTTCCTGGTTCGAATGGCCACACCAAATGGTTTAGTACCTTGACGCACTTGTAGCTACTGTTCATTACCAGCTTGCCTGTAACTTCTGCACCCTTCGTTACAACCCTTTGAAGTATGATGTTTTTAAATATCTTTAGCAAGCTCACGATTTGTTTTATAGAAACGATTTTGGTACGAGCTTGTCCTATTTACTCTAGTAACTTATGCATTGCGTTTATAACTCATTTAAAACTTATTTTGACAGACGACAAACTGATAGGCTGGGGTGTGCGTAAGGGTACTTTCGCGGCGCGTGCCAAATTGTTGCCTAGCAAAATATGTTGAGATATGTGAAGCACAAAAGGGCTGTAGTAAAAGCCAAAAGGGGTATAGACAAGTCTTACAAGACGTTATAAAATAGGTCACGAGCGTATAAAAACGAAGTCTCACTTCAAAAGTTTTAACAAGGTGTGGGAGGGTTGTAGTTGAGCTACGGGAGTAGAATGCATTCCTCAAATGATATTTATTCTTGTATATTTTTATAACATGTCATTTATCCATTTTAAATATCTTAAGAGGAGCATCCCATAATTTTACATTAATTGTTTATGTCTTTAAAGAACTTTTTCGAGATGTCAATATTACATGAGTTTGTTTATTGACTACTTATAACGCAAGCATAATTACACCAGAATTCACAAACATTATTTTCTAATATTAGCATTCCTGTCGTGGTTATCCTCTTATAAAGATTTTAGTTTTGGTCATATTTAATCTCTCTAGCAAAGTATATCAGCATCTAAAGTTCTACTACGATATTTCTATATCCCGTCAAGAATTTACGTCAAAACATAAAAGAATTAATGTAACACCAATATTCCGTCATGAAAGACATAACACAAGGCGTTTTCCTACTTTCTAACTTTGACAGTCGTCCAGTTCTACTACCTGTCCCACTTTTACCATCGCGGCCACCGATGAAGATAAATAATTCACAAGGCTGCTGCTTCTGTAAAAGTGGCAGCGATAATTTATGTTATTGTTGCTGCAAGCAGTCCATCGCATGCATGCGTAGTGCTGCATTGATACCCCTTTCAGCGATAAAGCAGCCTTGCTTTTACTTCGACAAGCGCATAGTCCGTACCTCTGATTTAAATGAAATTATACAAATGCCATGCTGCTGGCGGATACGCCGGCAGTTTTCAACATTATCGTTAATGTTAATGTTTGCTGTAATTGCGCTTACTGCTAATTATTTATTCTCATGTAAACACATTATTTATATTATTTGTCAAGCGGTTAATATAAAATTCACCCGCAACTGCGAGTAATAAATTAAATCATTTACCAGACCGCTGTCGTCGTCAATATTGCTGTGCAAAAAAATAAAAAATAAAGTATAAACATGTTGCGGAGGCAAAAATAATTTACGATATTTTCTGTTGTAATAAATATTTTTAGTTGGATTATAGGAGGCGATTAAAACAGAATAGTTGTTTTAAATACAAAAACCAAATATTCCTATACATATAAGTAACGTCGAGTTTCACGTGGCTATTCGGCAGTACAAACGTTATCAATGACAGTTTAAGTATTTTGCAACAAATACCGCAAAGCTCAATTCACGACAATTAGTTTCGTGGTTGTGGTCTGTGCGGTTTGGAGTATTAAATATGTTGAAATGGAAGCGAGTAAAAGTCATAAACGACATGCTTTACTGTGGGAATTTTTAAATGGACTTAGGGCACAGGAAACAAAGAAAAATTATGGAGGGGCAATAAATGAATGCCGGTCCCAAGGGTGGTTTCGATAAATGTAGATCTGCTAACTTTAGTCTCCAAGATGAAGCGCGGCCTGGATGACCAAATAAATTTGAAGACGTGCCGAGAATAATCGTGCAATAATACAGGAATTAGCCGAATAACTTCATTCAAATGGTGTCTAAATTGGGTACAGGGATTGCGCTCCAATTAAGCGATGTGGCTCAACAGCAACGTACATTAAGGTGTTCGTCTCACCTTACTCATTAGAATAGGAACTCATTTTTGCATACACTTATAAGTGGAGGTGAAACTTTGATGTACAAAGATATGTGGGAAAAAACACCTCAATCTACACGAAAGTAAGAGCTTAATCCCCCCAATGTTTTGTGCCAATGGTGGGATGTGAAGGTTATAATTTATTTTGAGACCTTAAATGCTAATTAAACAAATTACCCAAGATGCCTACTGTTAACAATAGATCAACTCAAACTGGCATTGGAAGAAAAGTGGCAATTTTATTAATATTACAATACCAGACCGCACACTAGACAAACGCTCCGAAGACATAAAGAGGGGACTCCAAAAATTTGTAAATTGACACCCACAAGCTTTTTTTAAAGGGTTATTCCCAATTTATGTTCTAGGTGAAGTATAATTTAAAAACTGTAAATTTTATTACGAATTAAATTTTAAATAAATTTTTTGGTTACTAAAACTAGTCTTACACTTACTTCACGCTGCTTTTATTAACTTAAAAAGGAATATGTGCTATACAAAACACATTTACTTGCATTTGCATGTAATGTATTTTGTTGTAATATTTTACCTTGCGCCAAGATAAATAAAATAAATAAATATGTAAATGTAATAATTATAAAAGTTCTCTTATCTCTTTATTGCAACTTATTATGAACTGAGAACGTAATATAAATATTTAAAAAAATGTAAATATAAATCTTATATTTTAAATAACGCATAATGCATGACAATAAATATAATAGGAATAACTTTAAGAATCCTTTAAAGGCTATTGGACCAATAGCCCGAATATTGGGGAAATGGGGCATACACCATTTTGGTATGCTTAAAATAAAGAGTATTTAAACCAGAAGCCGTTAATAAATATCGCATAATAATCAACGATGATGGCATCATGCTACAGCTGAAAAAATATTAGAGACTTTTCCATCATTATCTCGCCAACCGAACATTTGATGTAGAAATAAATTATACAACGAGAAAACATAACTATAACTGACCTACTACATTTAATTTTACAAATCTCTCCAAGTTTCATTTAGAAACATTAAAAAGGTCTCAATTTCACCACCGGACATGATAATATTAGAAATGACGCTATCGGTGAAAGTAAAAGCTTATTGTTTGTCAGAACATCTAAAAATTTCATCAATAGCTGTAGTTTCCCGACCAAATTTGTTAAATAAACAGCTCACCGTCACATCGCAAAGTGAATGAATCAGTTTGAGCAAATAGGCTACATATGTAAAGGAAAAAGCGCAGAATGGTCATCTGTTACCAATTTAATGGTTTCAGTAAGTCAACGTATCGTGTCAGCAGAAAATTTAATGTGCTACAAGCGACAGTGTGGCACGTGTTACTCAAGCATCTGCAGTTCAAGCCTTACAAATTTCGCTTGGTATAGATGCTTAAAACTACTGTAAACCAAAATAAAGAGATTTTTGGATGGATTTGCAAACACCACCGAAGGTGGATAATTTTGCAAACGCAGTTACATTTTACATATTTGGCAAAATAAACAGGCATAATTTGAGATATTGGGGCATGACAAATCCACATGCCACAACGGGAAGTAATTTTCCGAAAATAGACGTTCTCTATTTGAACTATTCTGCATTGTAGAATTAATCTATCTAAACATGGTGTTAAAGTGGTTGTTACTCCAATTGGAAGAAAAGGGGCCTGACTTCATTTTGTAGTAATACAGTGCCTCGTCACAATGACATAAACACGTACGCAGTTTCTTCAATCAAGATCTTTCAAAACGCTCACTTGACCGTATTAAGTCAAATGATGTGCCATTTCTAGCCTCCCAAGGTATTGGATTTAACCCTTTGCAATATTTTTCTTTGGTAATGTGAAGGAGAGATATTTTTGCTTCTATTTTCAAGGTATTTACAGCAGTTAAAGCAGCGATCAATTCAATTGATGCCACGGGCGCGGCAAGTCACAAAAGGAACCCACATCAAGCATACGTACAACTTAGAGGGTTAACCTTTCATGTTATATCTGCATTCGTGGTCGCATGTTCTGACAAGTTTAAGCGTGGTGAACAAATTTAAAGCTTGAATTTCAACAAGTACAAAAGATTGTACAAAGATTGTACATCTTTGAATCTTAACTGTTTCTAAAATGTGGTAGTGAAGGCAATATAATTTTAGTTAAAAACGGAATTCCGTGCAATTTTGCCGTGCTGAAGAAGGTTGTAGTTATCGTATCACCATATTCAAGTGGTAGCAAAAGTTTTAACAAAGAGATTTTTATCTGGAGAACGCTCCAAGGTCAGGATGGCCATTTTTATCTGACATGGAGGAGGGTATTGCTGCTCGCGTTTGGCCATTCCTGCACCAATAATTTATCGCATTCTGCAACTTTACTTTCAAGTAAGACAGGTTTGTCCCCTTTGAGCACTCTATGCCTAAACCAGCAAAAACCACGCGTTTTGTTACACTACGAGACGTTTAATAAGTTTGAAAACACCTCGCTTTGTCAACATGTGACGCAACATGGCATGGCCACTAAAACCCGAAAAGAAAGCTTTTTAACGACGAAAACCTTCTAATGGCATGTGGTGAAAAGTGTACCCAGATCCTCCGTGAAAATGCGAAACGTGGAAGAATGTGGTATAATGATTTTTGAAAGACTATAACAAAACTGTATTGCAAAACTTTGTTAGTACCCTATGTGTTATTGTTGCTTGGCTTATTTGTAAAGAAGTTAGAGTCACTTTCAAATGCAAATAATGCAGAGTACATAATTATGCTTTTTTCCGTCTTATAAAGTTGCCTGAACTTGATAAGGTAATGTTTACTATTAAAAGAATTTTTAAACAGAACAGTAATAATCCTCCAAAAACCCCAACCTTCATGAAATATTCAGTCGATTATGATAAGAGCCGATAAATAACTCACTTTATTAGCCTGCATTTACACATCAAAATGTAAAACAACAAGACCATAAGCATCTAATCTAAACAAGTTCCGCCCACATAGAAAACCCTGATATTATTTTTAAGTGTAATATCATGTTTAAAAGTACAATACTGCCATTAAGTAACGCATTCCTATGCAAAAGTGTGATGAAATCTTCGCTCTGTGAGCACTTGTTATGTAAATAAAACCAAAGCAATAAATTTCTCTTAAAAACATGGCAAATTTATGCATGCATAATCCCGCAGTCACCATATTAATTGAAATGTAAATATTTTACTTAATATGTATAGATTCACGAGCAGCTATAAGTGGCTATATAAGCCATTTGATTGGAGTTGCAAATGGAAAATTCTACAGCTTTTTCTACTACAACTTAATCGGATTTTAAATGAGGATGTTTGCAATTTTGAAAATCGAAAAGATATCAAACACGTTATATAGTTCAGTGGTCGCTTTAAATATAAATCAAAATTTGCACCTCTACTACAAACTAGATCATTTTTTATTTAAACATTTAATTATTAAACAATATAATAAAAAAGTGTCCCTAAGTTAAAAACTGACAGGTTGCGGTTGAGCCTAATACATTTCTGATTATGAACTAAATAGTAAGTCAAATTTTAATATCAAACGATTTTTATTTGTTATGTACAGATTGCTCTATAATTTTTTTCCTATACTATTTTATGAAATAATGGTTTCCCAACAATATTTACATTTTTTAAGACTGGTACTGACTCGATCAATCCATTTTCGACAAAGAATGAATAAGTCCACCTTTTACTCACCCTTCTAAAAAGTTTTAATCAAAACAAAAAGCTGGTTTTACTACTTATATTTATTATTAGACACTATCCTCCACTAATTTTATATTTTGGCTGCCCCAAAATACCGCTCCTTAAAACGACCGCCTCATTGCCCATATACTAACTTCGGCATCGTTTGTTTGTTTGTGGTAGATGAGCCGTCTTTTCGTTGATGAGTAGCGTTGAGAAGAAGTGGTTTATTAAAACCTCAGCTATTTTCAGATGAAATTGACGAGCCACGTTGAGATTTCAAACTTTTCTGACAGTGGTCTTGATTTTAATAACCGTTTTAGCAATAAGGTGTGCTTTTGTGGAATTCGGATATCTCATTAAAGTCTCTGGTCATTACTGTATACTTCAGAGGAGAAGCGAAAGGAGGATAGTCAATATTTTTAGTCTTTTTCAAAGGACAAGTAACGACAACAAACTGTCGTTACTGTGGCTTATTTTATCAGTGGGCCTGAAACGTTACCAAATCAAGCGTCATTTACTGTTCATTGCCACTTCTCTACCATCAGAACATATGCAACTCTGGGATAGACGGGGGTTCATATACAGACTTTTTGCACAAGTGGCATAACTCTCCATGACCTCAAAAAACGAACAGTGTAATGGAATATCCCAAAAAACAAGGTCTCTCTGAAAGGTCTGCGGCTAAGTGCGGCAAAAGAATGGTTTCGGGAAGGTTCGCGACGATTTTGGGAATTCGGGGCAAAAGTCACAAAAGAAGGTTCCAGCCAAGTAAAAAGTAAATTTACTCTATACTGGGGTTTCAGTAATTTTCTCGCCGCGTCGATTCGGAGTTGTAAAGATTCTAGATCAAGTGTGCATCTATAAGGAACAGTCAAAAGGGGAGTGTTGTGACCAGTCTCGATTGAACACAATTTCATTGGTAACCTAAGTGATAGATTAGTGCGTTAGATAATTAGTTCTTAATCTACTGTAAATATAAATTGTTAAATGATTTTTAAGTAGAAACAAATAGCCAAACTCATAAACTGGGTTTGGTACAGTTTTACTTCAATTTAATATTTCAAAAAAAAAACTATAATACAAAATGCTTAAAAAAATAAAAAACGCAATAATTTAAGCGTTACACAGATTGAATTAATTTTTGTACAAAGATGTGTTTGTCTACACAGAAAATATAGTAGCACTCACAGTTTATATGCTTTTATTTTGTATTTTGTATCATCTGTTTAATACTAATCAAACAGAATTTTAATAATTAAAAAAATTCCTTATCCTATAATAAGGAAAGTAATGTAATCGGCGGAAATTTGACCTACCCAGTTTTTCACATTTCTGCACGAATTATAGCCTCAGGACACCAAAAAAGTTGGTTTGGGCCATTGGTTCGTGTGTGTGTGTGTGTCTCTGTCAGTAAACAAGATATCTTGAGAACCGTAAGAGCTAGAGACTTGAAATTTAGTATGCAAATTACTTGTAGGTAGGGGACGCAGACTGGAAATCAGATTCCCTCTGGGAGCGTAGGTTCGAATCCTACTAACTGCGAAGAGCTTTTTATACGCAGGAGTAGCGACCTTGCTATCAACAACCTACTAGCTTCTGAAACATCCCAAATGGATGCCCTATGCTCCATAGAGTGAAAGGAGAAAGAAGAAGGGGACGCAGTGCGTAGCTTTTGGTAAAAGTCGGCCAAGCCGTTTGGTCGCAAGGTCGCAAAATCGGTCGCAAAGCGGTCGCGAATCTAAACGGTTGAGGATACAAAAAATTTATGAGAATAAAAATGATTTTTATCATGAAATAAACATGAATTTAAAATAAAAGTTGGTAAAATAGGAACTCGAAAACAAATTGAAGCTCAGGATTTTTAATATACCGGGTGTTTATAAAATGTTTCGGGAAATTTATATTACCGGATAGATCAAACCGAGACGAACAAAAAATTACAATGAAATTTTTTGATCCGAGGTCAAATAAATAAGTTATAGCCGATTAAAAATTAATTAAACGGACCAATCACAGCGCGCTCGGAGAGCTACCGGGCCGACTACGGGAGGGCGGGGGGAGGGGGAGCGCTTGGCCGCTAGGAGGGAGCACGCAGGCGATAATGGCGAAGGCTGTGCAGCCGAGCTCGCACGGTTACCTTCAGTGACGTAGTAAAATTTTAAGTACGAGTCAATTATTATCTTGTACTGTTTATTTTAATCAGCTTTCGAGTGTTGGACTGTATATATATATATATATATATATATATATATATATATATATATATATATATATATATATATAGGATAAGGAAAGTCGTGTGATGTTCACACCAGATTTTTTAAGGTCAATGTAGATAGTTGGTCTGAGCAACAAATTAATTTTTTGTGTTTGGAAGCATTAAAACATATTTACCTTTCATCTCCAATAGCAATACAATATAAAAACTTTTTAATTTTTTGCTTACAGAGCATGGTTTTCCTTCTTTTGATGTCTCTTTCCTTCCATTTGTTTAGCACTCACTTTTCTTCTTTGTAAACCTTCTGCAGATTAAGTAACATTATTTTTCTGCAAGTTGTTTTTCAGACATGATTCTTTACTCAATAATTTCTTCAATTCTCCGTCTTTCACGTCAAAATTATCACATTTAAAGCATCAAAAGCATACTTCGCTTGCTTTTCTTATAGAGCACGTTTGTCATAAGTTTATATAATAATTTTATGAGATTCATCAGCAGTTTCCTTTATGCTGAACTGATAAAACAGCACTTCCTGTAAATGACATTATTTGGTTGGAAATATATTATTATTACAAATGTAAACTTTTATATACTGAATATTAGTGTCAAAATCAAAAAATTATGGTAGGCACAGCCATTACAAGTTTCAGCTATTTGTCACAGAGCGGAAGCTGTTGTATAATACAAATAAGGGTACCCGTATCATTATGATTGTTATTTTATAAAAATAGTTCTTTCAATATGGTATCTATACCATTTATTTCAGAAATGTTAATAAAAATTTTTTGTTGAAGACAATGTCGTTGGCTACTATAGGACCGTCATAAACGATAAAAAAATAATTATAAAAAAACCACGCAAGACAAAATTCAAATTCTTTTTTTATTATAATGATGAATAAATGGAGTTCAGTGCATTATGTTTTTAAAATGACTGCCTTAACTAGAAACGATCATTTCAACCCTTTTCCCGAAACTCGCAATTGCGGCTTTTTTATGTTCGCAGAAATGGTTAGAAACTCTTCTGGGATGGGTTTGTTTAGTTCATCGATGGACTGAGGTTTGTTTCAATAAACCTATTCTTAAGATAACCCCATCAAAAGAAATTACATGGGAATTTGGGGGCCACTCGATGCCACCTTCTATCTTGCGGAGGGCGTCCAGACTTATGATCATCTTTCCGAAGACTTCTGTAAGGATGTCAAAGAACTTTTTTTGGATGAAATTGACAAACTTCGGTCTAATGTGGGTTTTCGGTACCTAAATTCGGTAATTTTGTTTGGGGACATGGCGGTCTAGTTGGAAATAGATCTCATCCATGAAATGGGCTTGTTTTATGCTCAACTTTGTGGTTCAGACCATCTCCATGATCACTTTTGCAAAAGCAAATCTTCTGCCAATATGGATCTCGGCCAGAGGCGTTTGAAATTGAATCTTATACGGTGTGCATAGAGCCTACATTCACGCCGGGTCGTGTTGCGTCTTTAGAAACCGAAGTTGTGGGCTCTTGTTTATAAAGCTCCCGATCTTGTTCTGCGGGGTCACAGTGACTGGTTTGCCAATTCCTGACAAATTGTCATCCAACTGTCTTCTCAAACTTTCGAATTAGCCTATTATAACGTAGTAAAGTAGACAGTTTAATTATAGCAAATAGAGCAAATCTTATCGCAGTATTTTCAACCTTGTTGTTGCAAAGACAGACAGGTGGTGTACTTGTCAAAGTTGGCTTTCTAGGCAGTTAACGCTCCACTAACACTTCGGCCCCTCTTGTAAAAGGTGGCCACACTGAAGACTCTTTTTTCGGTTGAATAGCTGACCTTAGCTGACGCTATACTAAGTGTTGATCTAGAATGTAAACAAAACTCCAAACATTGACTTAGCTATAACTAACGTCAAATATAAAATTGGGTGAAAAGTTTGACCATGGTAATAAAAACCCTTTTGCATAGCATAATGAAGGCCCTGTATTATATCCTATCGATATTAACAAACAATATGTTGATTAGCTAAAAAAAACTGTGATGTGGGTAGAATTAATAAATTTCAGTATAAGAAACGTCGTTCACTGTTTGTGAAGTATATTTGTATCTTATTTAATGAATAAGAGAATTATTTTTTATTTATGGCAAATTAAGTTTATTTATAAACACTTAAGTAGTCTAACAAGAGTTAGCCCGTGGCCAGTTGATAGACGGGCTTTTCTAAACAGCACGGACCGAACATGAATGAGTGGCCATAATGGTACACCCACATCGACCATTACCAAGTTGCTTAAATCACGTCCGAATTATAATATCTGACTGCAGAGTCTGAAACCGAATTTTAAATTTATCTGCTATAATTCGTGTGGTTATTGCTTCGCGTGGGCGAGGAAGCCAATAATTCGCAATTTGTCGGGCCCTGCAAACATATTAATCACGTCTGACGCGATGAATAAACCTTGATTAAGCGCATCCACCCAATTAGGCTCTTTCTTTAGAATGGGCGCCCAATCTGATTCAGGCCATGCAAATTGCGCCGGCCGCGACGCGAAGTGATAGCTAAATGTACAGGCATGTGTCATTTGGCCACCAAACTGCCTAATGAAATTCTGTTTCCGATTACGTCGGCCGAGATTTATGGCCGCCCGTCCTGTCGCCAAATTAAACCGTTCGTGAAACGCGCTTCCTTTCCGTGTAACCTTTATTTTTGAACGTACACAAGCAGTAAAACGCACGCGTCATCCTTTGAACTGCACGTGTTTTAACAATATTTACACTGTAACTCAAATACATGTAGAGGTTGGCCAGAAGCGAAATCTCTAAATTTTCGAAATTTAGTGCGACCGCGCTTCAATCTGTTTCAGCCGTGTCGAGATCGTATCTGCTCGGAGCGCCTTCTAATAAAATAAGGCACTGCTCGGAATGATGATAAACAGAACAAAACCGCAATGAGGAGCAAATAAAAGGCCGAGATAAAGGAAAACGAGGACTTAGCTGCTATTGTTGCCTTTATCGATATTCGATCTACCATAACTGCCTCCTATTACATTCTGTTACCTCTTGTTCTTTAGATATCGGCGACAGCAGCCGTATTTTACTTCCAATTAAATTTACTTCTCGGTTTTCGAAAATCGTGTTGCGTTTATGCAATTCACTGAGTATGTTCTATACACAAAGATGCTAAAGCAAAAAAGAGTCACTTAATTTCATACTCTAAACCACCCACTCTTATATAGGTAAAAGTTAATGCATAGAAATTAATCATAAAAACAGCTAATAAACAATTCTTTTAGAAAATTATAGCATCAAACTTAATGGGCTGTTTCAGCAAGACGGATGGTGATTTTTTTATTATAACTTAAAAATTATTTAAATGTTCAATACCGCAATAAAAGTGAGACAATGTCAAACTTGAGATGTATAGAACTTATGTCTAGGAATAGTACCTCTATACCTATGATTGCCGAACCTACGTGTCATCCTGGGATATTAGTTTCCAGATGAATTCTCATTCTCATTTATGACTCTAAGACACTTATTATCTAAGCAGTCACATTCTGGTAAACTGTGTCGGCATACAGGTCAAACTAAATAAGAGACTATAGAAGGCAACCTTCAAATATTGAACTTAATGGTAACCACACCAGCAGCGTCTGACCCAGAGTTGGCGGCTGTAATAGCGTCTGTTCTTTATGTTAGAAGCGGATGCAAATACATTCGCCAATCCACAGTAATATTGCGTGGCGTAGTAATCCTAAAATCTTTTAAGAAGAAAATGAAGAGAACTATGATCAATTCTGAGCGCATTGAAGATTAAAGAATAAGAAGAAGAAGAAGAGTATCTAAACAATATTAGTTATAAAGGTTTATATCTGGTAAATACAAGGAGTTATGGTACCACCGAATGTCCTTTTCCACCAAAAAGTCCTGAATAAATTCAACTTTGTGAAAATGCACATTGTTATGCAGGACCGGAAATTTTCCTAATTTCTAATTTAAAATGATCTTGTAGCGCTGAGCAGTAAGTATCTCCATCTTGTCTTGAGTGATAAAAAGCTTCTTTTGGCGTAGAAAAAGCTTCATCATCTTGCTTTACCCAAGACATAAAGTGGTCGCTGTTCACTTGCATATGAAAAGCAACCCTCGTTTTTTTCATCAAATTTGTTTTGGTCTTACTGTAATCCTTGAAAATTAACTTGACATATCCCACTAAGCCGATTCAGTTGATCAAATTATAGTTCATAGACTGCATACTGTCCCATCAGATTTGCTGGTCATTTTCCTGGAGCTGAGCCCTTTCAAATCCACGATGAATTCATGAACTGTTCAGACACACTATTCTTTTTAGCACATATAGATGAAACATACTACTTTCCCCCTCAACTTAATGGGGTAGCAACTGTTCCAATTATCTACCCTCTGCAGAGTTTTAAGAAATTCAAACAGACTTTATTATTTTAAACTAGGCAATAATGTAACTTGATTTGAAAAATTAAAGTGTTTCTTATTAGTTTAGCTAGAACTTGTAAGACTTTCTATAAAAAGATTTCCACATTTAAATTAACAGTATAGACCATTTTGCTTCAGTTGCCGTAACCAACCTCAAACCTAGGAATTTATTACGGACGAAGTTTTAAAATGGCTTCCTAAAAAAAGGTGGTATAATGCTGACTTATCTTATTAACGCAGTGTTTAAGCTAAAATATGTGCCAAGTAAAAGGAAGGAAACCGAAGCAACGATGGTTTAAAAGCTAGACAAACTATCCAATGAAGTCAATGCATACAGACCCCTATATCACTGTTGTCAATAATCTCAAAATTTTGAAAAACTATACTTAAACAGACTAAAGCCTATTATTGAACGAAACAATGATACCGAATCATCAATTTTGCTTCAGAAACAAGCACAGCTCAACTGACCAGGTACATCACCTTATTATTATCGAAAAAGGGCTAAAACACAAACAAATTTGATCTACTATTTGCTTAGAAGTTTCAAAAGCGTTTAATATTATATATATTTCTAATGTGCTGATTAGATTCAACAAAAAAAAACGAATACTCAAAGGTAGAGCAAATTAGAGCAGGAGTCCTGTTCTTAGACCGGTTCTTTCTTTATCTTATAAAACTAGCCTACCAGAATCGCAAGACATACGCGGAAGATATTGCAATACTACTAGTAGATAAAGACATAGAAGTCACACCAAATAAATTACACCAAGTCAATAATTAAATATACAACTGGAATAGAAAATGGAAGATTAAATTAAATGAATAAAAATAAACTTATATAAAAAATTCATGTTTGCTTCCAAAAATACAGCCAAATATTTAAGTAGGACATTCCAAGGCAGTGTGCTGGGACACATCCTATACTTACTATTAACAGCCGACTTACCAACTACGAGTTTAACTACAATCGCTACTTTCGTTGATGGTTACACTCAACGGACAACTAAAATATAGCGACTCCGCAAAATATCTGGGGCTTCATCTAGATCGACGTCTGACTTGGATAACCTATATATTCAACACAAACAGCTTGGGCTGCAATACAGAAAAATGTACTGTATGATTGTAAGAAAATCTGCACTGTCATTAGGAAATAAATTACTGCTTTATAAAGTAACGTTAAAACCTATTTGGACGTATGGTCTCTCTCTCTCCCTATGGGGAACCGCTAGCATCTCCAACTCGGCTATCATCGAGAGATTCCAAAATAAAGTGTTACGTGCTTTAGTCAGTGCTCCGTGGTACGTGCCAAATAAAGTGATCCTAGTGATTTGTGTATGCTTACTACAAAAGAGGATATAGAAAGAACTGCCCAAAGATATAAAGACAGACTATCAGTGCATCCCAAGCAACTAGAATACCTTGATGAATGAATCCGATAAAAAAATCTTAAAACGATTTAAACCCAATAAACTTCGCGTTTTAATAAATAATTGTGGTTTAAGCTAACATTAATTCTAGGAACTTAAGTTTTCCTTCTTCCTTTCAAATTTATGTTAAAACGATCACTTGTATTATAAACTAGTTAAGTTTGTAATAGAGTGGCTTGTTGTTGTCCTACTCTACATGTCCATAACCAATTAGCAGTTTTAACTGCTGCTTGCCCTTATTGTTATATGTATCATTACGTTGAGACGAAAAAAAAGAAAGACACCGAGATAAATTTCAGATTAAAAGATGTATCAATACGAAATAAAGTCTTGATATACAATCAGATTCTAAAATCACTCTGGGTCTATGACGTACAATTATAGGATTGCGTAACACAGCCATACACAAGGCAATATTAAATCTATGACTTAATATCGAAACAATAAAATTCCTTGATGCAAAGAACTTGAACAGAAGACCGAAGAGAATAAGACTTTATGCATTAGTTTAGGTATTTAGGTGCTAAAAAAGCAAGGAACAGTGTAGGGCATGTAGTGTTTCTCCAATGATTTAAAAATTTCGAGACAAACTAGTGATTCGTCTTTTAAGACTAGTTTCAACATATACAACGCCGTCGGCATTTAATAAAAAAAGTAAAACATCTAAGGCATCAAAACAATAAAGCAGCCTTATTAATTGATATAAGAACCTAAATAAATTAAATATTAAAAAATGCATAATCAGCAAATATAAAAGAAAGATAACTAAATATATTTATATTTCATTGATATAATTACAAATTTTATTTCTGAAATTCAAAAAATTGTGCTTATTAAATCATATTGTGATATTTATTTTAGTAAGAGTTAATAGAGCCCAATATTAATAATACAACCAAAAAATAATATTAAAATAACTATCTGTACAACAATTATGCTATAACTATTTTTGAAGCATTATTATAGTCAATAGTAGTATTATTAAATAATAACAAAATTTGTGTTAAAAACCAAAATATATACAATCTGATATTTAGAAAGAACATACAGTACTGTAACCAATGAGTATAAAGTAAAGACAGTAAAAATTAAAGCGCTAGCAATATGCGTGCATAAAAAATCAATTCAATCCATTAAACAAAAATCATAAAAATAGTAAATTTGCAGAGAAATTGAAGAATATGAGCAAAGATATGATAGTTACAACATGCACAGAAAGATTAAGAAATTAGCAGGTATGCAAAGAGCGAAACAATCCAATATATTAAAAGACGAGGCTGAAAGAATACAGAATTACATATATAGAAGAAGAACATAAAAGAACGGTTTAAAGATGACAGTTCTAAGCCAGTAGAAAACGAAAAGGTAGAAACAGATCTAGAAATATTAATACGTGAGACAGATCATGCTATTAGAAATTCAAGAACAGGAAAAGCTGTAAAGCCAGATAGAATTCCAGTAAAATTGTTAAAACTTATAAACGATGATTAATGGTAGACCTTTTTAATGCAATTTATAGAATAGGTGTTATCACAGAAGAATGGCTGACGTCAACTTTTATATCAATACCATAATAACAAACAAGAACAATAATGCAAAGAACTGCACAGAGCATAGAACTATAGTACCGATAAGTCATACATTTAAAAGTCAGTCATAAGAGAGTATACAAGAAATTGAAAAAGACATGAACAATACACATATAGAATTTAGAAAGAAATTAGGAACGAGAAAGGCCTTATTTCGAATAAGCGATAAACAAACCAAGACCTTTACGCATGCTTTTAATAAAATCTGGCGTAAAGATAACAGCCAAACTGTACTGGCATCAAATAGCTAAAGTGAAATTGGAAAATGAAATTACAGCAAATTACGATATTCTTTCTCCGACTTTGTTCAATATATATATAGTGAAACTTTAGAGAAAAAAATGGAAATAACTATAAACGGAGAAATTATAAACAATATGAAATATGCTAACGATACATTAATAATAGCAGATAATTTGAAAGATCTGCAGCGTTTAGTTGAAAGCTTAAACTTACACAGTAATAACTATGACCTGAAGCTAAACCATAACAAGACAAAGATAATGATTATATCAAACAAACTAATTGTCGAAGACAATTTCTAATATACGAATTGAAAAGGTCAACTGCTATAAATATCTAGGAGTGTGTACTACATAAACTAGCAGTCAAACTAGAGAACTTAAAACAAGAATAGCAAGATGAGCCTTTGTAAAGTTGGAAAGATTCCTGTGCTGCCGAGATATTAACTTAGACGTTCGAATATGTATGTTGAAATGATATGTTTTTCCACATTGCTATACGATCCAGAGGCGTGGATATTGAAGCAAATAAATATTAAAAACCTTCAAGTTATATATAGAAAATAGCATAAACAGAAAAAATAATTAACATAGAAGTATTACGTAAAATAGAAAAGGAATGTGAAGTAATATACAGAATTAAAAAGAGGAAATTGGATTATTTGGGTCACATATTGAGACGTTAAAGGTACTCATTGATGAAGCTAATAATACAGGAAAATATAAAAGGTGTGAAAAGCATAGGACAAAGAAAGACTGCCTGGCTAGAGAACTTAAGAGAGTGGTATGGCTGAAGTATCAACGAATTATTTAAATCTGCTGACAACAAAATACAAATCGCTTTGCTGATAGATAACCATGAATTTTTATGATTTGTCCTTTAAAAATGTTTTCTTAATAAATAAAGCTTTTCTTGTTCATTGTTGCAAACTAAAAACTGGCAATCAAATTGAGCAAGATCAGAAGAAATATTGATAGGCACCTTCTCGTAGCCCAATTCTTCTATTTTTTGGTGATGTGAGTTGTGTATGGACAGGTGTTATCTTGATGGAGCATTGACGATTGAGTAAAGCTGGATGTTTTTTGTGTAATTTTCCTTCAAACGAATAAGCTCTTCAGAAGCTAGTTGAAACATTGAAAATCCCATAAAAAATTAAGTAATGTCTAGATGAAGTTTAGCCTTAAGCTGAGGTATCGTTAAGCCATCTTTATGTTGTATCCATTTTTCGTTTCCAGTAACAATTTGTTCCAAGAATAAAGATCGGAGATCACGAAAGCACAATAACACGCACACATCAACGCAATGTAGAAATTGTGCCAGCAGTAGTGTGCGTTACCTACTTTTGAAACTTTAAACCTTTTTTCTCTTGTATCAAATATTTTTAAATGGCCGTGTAATTTACATTTAATACTTCTACAAACGTAAAAACTGTACCGGGGGATTATATCCTACGAAACTTACAAAATAACAATATCTAAGTCTGAAAGCAGCTCGACACGCTCGCTTCAAATTGCGGTAATTACGTCATTATTTCTAAACTTTTAAAATCATCTCCGATGCATTCTTTCATTTATAGTTTTTTAGCGAACTTGCTTTCGTCACTTCTCTTTTTGTATTGATAAATAACGTATCGAATGCGCTCTTTCGTCAATTCTATCTTAGATGTAATAAAAAGATAGACTAACCCATTTACTGGCTACAAGTTGTGCAACATGTCACAGCATATATTTAAACGGCTATGCAGCGAAACGTGTTTAGTAGTACGTAAAGCCGTGCGTATCGGATAGAATTTATGTTACGATCTGAAATATTGCACTTAATTCTATTTCTGTAGCCTCCCGGATATATGACCTAACCGCATTTAATTTAAATCTTGTGTCTTCTCTTTTAATTATATAGGTGATCTTTTTTACATATTGGGCAAATTATTGTCTTATTCCTAGTTCTAGACATTTCTTCTTGCTTCCAGATTTCCTCTATTAGTTCATATGCTTTCTCTTGTAACTCCATATTTTATCATTTCAGCTTGTATTGTTCTTCAATTGTTTTATTATCTCTGTCACTTGCTACTATCTCATCTGAGATTTCATCCTTATATTGTTCATTAAGCATATCTTTAAAGTACTCTACCCATATTTCGACCGTTTTTCTTTTATACCTCCAAAGAAGTTTTTTTGTTTGTTTTATACGTAGTTAATTTTGATTGACGTGCTTTCCTATTTTTTCCTTGATAGAAATTGTTGTACTCCTTGCCCACTTAGTTTTCTTTTTTTTTCCTTGCCGAGTTGTACTTTCTCGTTAGTTCTTTGTGGTTGCGTCTGTTTGCTTCTGATGCGTGTAAGATTCAGATTCATACGATTATTGTCCTTTGTCTTGTTGGTGTAATGCATGTCCATTTGTTTGTTTCTTTATAAATGCTTCTACATATTTTCTTTTCTTCTACATTTTCATTCTCTTTTTTTGATAGTGTTTTGAATTCAGCCTCGACGTTTGTATTTGTAAAGTCTATTATTTTCGTTCTTTTTTTACCTATTGTGTTAGTCTCATAGATGTGTGGAATAACTTAACCTAATTCGAACTTCTAATATTTCTTACACATCTCTTACTTTTTGTTCCAATTAAAACGTAGTTTATCTTATTCATCGTGGTTATTAGGTGGTATCCAAGTTTCTTCGTGTATATTTTTATGTTGATCAATTGTTGACTTTCATATATCTGGTCATTGGAAAATTTATTCATAACCATTTATTTTCATTGTTTTTTTTAGTTGTAGACTATATTTTTCTATTGTTGGTTAATAAATTAATTATTTTTGCGTTAGCATCTCCTAATAGTAATAGAGTTTTATAAAATTGTTCTTCCGTTTCTCCTATATAAAAAGGGCAAGAGGGAAAAATGAGAAAATTACAGACACATAGAACTTTCAAATGTAACATATAAAACTTCATTAAAATTTATTAAAATAAGTTATCAGTATACGTGAAAAGCATAGTAGAGGAATATTAGTACGAATAACAAGGAAAGATCAGTGATAGACCAAATAATTTTTGTCACGGAGAGATAAACTAGATGTTGCTAGAAAAAATTAAAGACTAGCATGTTATTTTACTTTAAACAACCATATGACAACATCAGTAAGGAACAACTGTATCCCGCAATGATTAGAATTATAAATACTAACCAAATTACTTAGATTAGTGCAAATAACACTGCGGAAATTTAAGGCAGAAAACGGACTAACACAAGGGAATCCACCATCAGCATTATTGTTCAATATTTCCGTAAAAAGAAGTATAAAAAACGTGTACCTACCTACATTACAATCGGTGTCTTGCATTCGCAGGCGGCCTAGTACTTATGACAAGAACTAAGGAAGAGCTAGGTAAAGCTAAAAATAAATTTTCAATAGCTGCTTAATATATAAACAAAAATACAATCAAAAACTGGTTCTTAGGAACTATAAAATTATGTGTCTACAAAACTATATTTAAACCTACCGCAACATATGCTTGCGACGTGTAAAATTTAAGCAATAAGAACATCAAATATTAAGTGGACGTGGAAAGAAACTCATTGAGGAAGATATGCGGTAAAAAAAGTAGAAGAAGGATGGGAAAAACAAAAAATAAAGAAAAAGCTAACGAATTAGCTAGTCATTTAATATGGATAAAAGGAAAGAAAACGTCTTATAAAATATAGAAATCACAAGTGGAGAAAAACACAGTAAAGATGAAAACTGAAATCACAATGGAAAAGTGAAATGCAACGATACATAAACCGATTAAGTATTCCCCAATAGAATGAAGATATCAAGTACAGAAGAAATAGACCAAAATCGTACAAGAAGCCAAAGATCTACAAAGTCTATACTACTACTAAATATATTATGTGGCGGATACTTTTCAAAATTAATTTCGGATAAAACTGTATGGCGATACTGCTACTAATAGTTTATGATTGAGACATGAACGAAGGTTTAAAGCTTTTGGAATTATAGCTTCTATTTTTGCGATATTTTTTCTATGCTTATATATCTAACAAAACTCTGCCTTATCTTTTGCCACCGTAAGAAGGCAGGCAGCTGAATTTAAATGTGGTCGTACTAGCTTGGCTGATGATGCGCGTCTAGGACGGCCAACAACTGCGACCTCCACCGATAACATCGAAAAAGTTCACCAAATGGTACTGGACGAGCGTCGAATCAAGGTTAGAGAGATAGCAAAGGCTATGGGCATATCAAAAAAAAATGCGTTTGTCATATATTAACTGACGAATTGGGCATGAGAAGGCTGTTCGCGCTTTGGGTCCCGTGTTTGCTCACTTTAAACCAAAAATTCATTTGAATGAACATTTCTAAGGCCCTGTTTAAGCGGTTTCAGCGAAATGAGTCGATTTATCATTGTCAATAAAACTTGGAACCATCATGACACTCCTAAGACGAAAAAATAGCCAAAACAAAGGATTGTGAAAGATGAACTTGGTCCAAACAAGGCGAAGACGGTTTCATCGACCGGTAAGGTGATGGCAACTGGTTTTTTGGAATAGTCAGAGAACTCTGTTTATCGATTACTTAGAAAAAAAGGGAAAACAATAACGAAGAAGTACTTCGCATACTTATTGGACCAGATACAGGCAGCACTTGCTGAAAAGAAATAAAGTGTTCTTCCATCGAGATAATGCAGCGTCTCACACGGTGGTCGCTATATACAAAATTCTCAAATTGCAATTTAAATTGATTGACCACTCAGCATATTTACCAGATCTGTCTTCCAGCGACTAGCTCCTGTTTCTTAAGCTCAAAATTTGCTTCGGAGGACAGAGATTTTCATTAAACAAGCAGGTCATCGCAACCGTAGATGCCTAAAAGAGGTTGGAGCGTCGCTGGAAAAAGTGTATCGACTTAAAAAAAAAACTATTTTGAAAAATTAAATTGAATGTGATAGAAAAAGTACTTGTCTCTATGTTAGACTCAAAACTTTTTAGACTGCCTACGTATTTCTTAAATGTCTATGTCATCCTTTTCAGTCTTAGACTTTTTACTAGAAAAAATCATAGAAAGCATTTTTGATATGTAGTATTGCAATATTTTAAGAAAGGCAATAATGCTAACAATACTGCAAACTATATTTGTACCGTTTATGAGAATAGCGATGCAAGTATTTCCACAATTCACAGCTGGTCTAGGAAGTTTGTAGCTGACAAATTTAATCTAGAAGATCTAGAAGAGCCGCTACGGGCGCTCATCCACTTCTTATCAAGTCCATGATTGATGAAAATATGCGATATACTGTTTCTAAAGTGATGGATGCTTCAAATGTTTCCCGACACCACGGTACACATTCATTTCATGAAGTTCGGCTACGTCATTCGCTCTAAAGTATGGATTCTCCATCAGCTAATAAAGATCAAGCTGCTTAACTGAATTTCCACGCGTGATTTGCTTCGTTGACAAAATGAGAAAGAAACTTTTTTTAAGAAATCGGTTAGTACTCTATGAGAATGTTAATCACAAAAACTATTGGTTCAGTAACAAGGAGACTTTAATGGTACCCATGTTTGGTGTAATTGGAGGGTATGATTTATTGTGAATTTATAAATTCTACAAAATACCATATTCAACTCAACAAATAAAACAGCGCAAAATGTCGAAAATTCACGAACAGGCAAAAGTGTATTCTTTTAGCATGGTAATTCTCATGTGTCGTTAAGTTTTGGAAAGATGGCATTATGCAGCTTCTGGGGAAATGGAGAATCATATATTGCTCACCGGTATAATACAAAATATACAATAGTATTAATAAAACCTTGGATATTTGACACTGTAAGACATTTTTGCATTTTTATTTAACTTTTTTTCCAAAATTTTTATATTAGCAGTAATCTAAAGTTTCCTTCTCTAGTTGTAGCTTGAACAGACGTAAATTCTAACGGCTATCTCCATTATAATTGTGTGACTTTAACATGTGCCACTAATATTCAGTTCATAAGGGTTTGCGTTTGTAATAACAACATAATTATTTGATGCATTGCAAATGTAGCAATTACAGTCAAATAAGCGTCATTTGCGGGAGGTATTGTTTGATTATTTCAGTATAAAGAAAACTGCTGCCGAATCTCATCGAATGCTTATAAAAGTGTATGATAAAAGTATTCCATCAGCAACAACGCGTAAAAAGTGTTGCCGAAGATTTAATTGCAGCACTTTCGACGAAGAAAGCAAAGAATGTTTAGGATCTCCAAAAAATGTGAAGACAAACAATGGCACGAATTATTAGATTGTTAAAATGTTACTGTTTGAGATTTTTAGACATTTTAAAACCATCAAAATAATAGGTGTATAGATAAGTTCTCAGCTTTAGATTTCGCAGGACGCAAATCACCGTTTACATGTAATGTATTAGTCCGCCCTCTTGCGGTTTTAAAGCAATGACATTTGGTCTTTCGAAACATCATGCGATTTGGCGTTTGATGCACATACGTTCAATAATCAGCTGTGTTCACGATGGCAAGTACAAAAGAGCATATTCGATTTTCTATCCACGTCGCGTTTCATCTTAAGAAAAACGCTGCTGAAGCCACCGAAATGATTTGTGCTGCATATGGTGAGAATGCTGGAAGTCATGCAACGTGCAAAAAGTGGTAGGAGAGTTTAGTCTTGAAGATAAACCACGCGTTGGACGCCCTCAAATATTTGACACGGATGAGCTGCAAACGCGTTAGGCTGCGAACTTCTCCCACATGCGGCGTATAGCCCAGACATGGCCCCTTCCGATTATCATTTATTCCGGTCGTTACAGCATCACTTGGCTGATACGCACTTCAAAACAGAAGAAGAAGTCCGAAAATGCATCGATAACTTTATCGTCTCGAAGCCGGTGAGCTTCTATCACCAGGGAATTCGCAAGCTATCCGAAAGATGGCAAAAGGCCATCGATGCCAACGGAGAATACTTTGATACTCAAGCTTTTTTTGTTTGTTTTTAAATAAAACTTTAATTTTGCAGAAAAAAGCTGAGAACTTATTTAGACACCTATTAGTTTATAAGAATTGAAAATGGGTCCATACAAATTAAGAAAAAGCCAAAAACTATGTGAGAAGTCCTCCTCGATAGACAAAAAAAATCGTATTGTTACTGGAGATGAAAGCGGAAAAATTTTGATAATCTCAAGCACAGAAAGTCGTTTTTCGAACCAGGGCAATTAAAACATTTATAGAAAGGCGACAATGTCCTATTTTTGTGGGACCAGACATTTTCCAAACAATGGCATGCAATAATCTCATAAAGGTCGGCTACGTCATTCGCTCTACCAGGACGTTAGGCGCGATTTGCTTTTTCATCTAAATGAGAAAGAACATTTTTTAAAAAATCGGTTACTTGGATCCCCTATAAGAAAGTTAACCACAAAAGTTTATGGTTCAGTAATATGAAGTCTTTAACGTTAACAATGTTTTGATGAGTGATTGAGCTATTAAAACCATGTCAAACGGTCAGTAGACATTTTAAGCCTTTATTGAAAGTTAGAACACACCAAAGTGGTATTTCAACAAGAAACCCTTGACTACATGTTGTGAAACAGGTCAAAAATACGTTCGAAGTGCTTGGGTTGAGTATCTTACTCTAACCATTATATTTATCAAGCCTTGTTAGATCGACGGTACCTTGAAAAACAGCATTTCGGTTTATATGAGGATATTCAAAATTAGGTCTATCAATAAATTGCTTCAAAAAACATTCCTTCAAGGCGAGAATCATAAATTGTCAGAAATATGAGAGAAAGACATAGCTAACGATGATTAATACTTTGATTGTTGCAATTTTTCACTTTATTTATTGAAAAAAAGCTTATTTTTTCAAAAAGCAGAACTCTGGAATATTACCATTAGAATCCCAGTTATCATACTAATAAATACTTCCTAAAAATGACTGTCTAGATAGAAAAAATTGCTTTTAGCAATAAAATTCTTCTACAGGCAACTCTCTTATATCAGGGTAGATAGATTTCTAGGAAATTCTGTGTTAGATTGTGCTGTATGAGGCCCAAGACAAGTTTTTTAAATCCGTACAGGCAACTTAATTTTTTTTAAAAATATTAACATATGTATGTATAACACAAAACTGAAAGAAACAAAATATATCTATTTTTATTTTGATAACCTTAATTTAATGATTTTCTAATAGAAAGTAAATGTTTTATCGCTTGAATGATATCATCTTCACTTCCTGAATGCTTTTTATCATTTGCGTCCTCTGCCTTTTTTAAAAAACATTCCAATTTATTTTATTTGCTAGTCCTTACAAGGATTTGTAAATTTCCTGGTATGAAAATAGGCAATTTTGCAGCCCCCTTTTCAATTTTCAGCCTTTCAGCGGATTTAAAAAGTTGGCTCTAGATCTTTAGCTAAATTTAGACCTTCCCGTAATTTTTTAATGGTATTTTATTAACTTTCTAATTTTCGGATTACTATTTTGATTTACCTTTTGGTGCTATTTGCTTCGCTAGTTTTTTTTCCGTCGATAAGTCTTGAATGTTCTGAATTAAAATCATCGCCTTCGGTTAATTTGGTAAGTTCTATGCCACCAATTTTATTTTCTGGCAGTTCAAACCCGTTTTCTACTTCAACTGACGATAGCAAAACAAACATGCATTTGACGTTGATGTTTTTAATTTTTTTAACTATAAGGGAATGGTTTCGATACGGTGTTCAAATGAAAATCGTTTCAAAGCTTTCTTTAAACCAATTGATCTTGATTCACTTATATCTAAATTATATTGTAACTTTAAAGGTATAAATAATAGCTCGATTCAATGACTGAAGCAACAAAATAATGTTTTGTGGTAGAAACACTACTTTGACGTTGGGATAACAAATCTTGTGGGTGAGCTGGAGCATGATCTAAGAGTAACAGCACCTTGAAGTTCCAATTGTTCTTTTTTAAATAATTTGCAACCGTTGGCACAAAATATTTTAAAACGCATTCTCTAATTAAATTTCCAGTTGACCAAGCTTTTGAATTTTCATTCCAATATACCGGTAACGCAAATTCTCCTTGATTTTATGCTATGAATTTTGGATTTTAGAACTTTTTTTTATTTATTTATTTATTAAATTTACTTGCCGCAAAATCTGAGCTGACAGAAGATTCTCCATTTTCGTTAAGGTTTTTGTATTGATAATACTACTCTCCCAATAAAATCTTTTTGGCAGCTGTCATCAATTCAAACGCGGAGTGCCTTTTCCGTTTCTCAATTAGTGGCGCACGGGAGCGACAGCTCGCACTTCTAATTTTATTTTCATTTTTTATGAATAGTTCAGACTGCTGCTTTATTTAATTTAGAATTTTTGTAATAATTTTTCTTCTTACATAAGCTCACTTAAGATTTTTTACATTCAGAGAAATAAATTTTCTTTTAACCGTAGTCTCTTTATTTATATCGGACGTAGTTTGAGTTTGAAATTTTATTTTCTAAGAATTAATGTTAAAAATAAAAAGATACTCATTCAAATATACCCAAAAGTCTTAAAATAAGTTCTTACGGACACCAGAAACACTAAAATTTCAAAACTAATGTTTATTTAACGTAATTTAACAAAAATCACTTAAAATTTTCGAAAATAAATTTTAATTTAATTTTGTTGAGTAAACTCACCCTAGACAGTTAAAAAATATTTTAAAAAACACCATAATTTTAACTCATTTTTCTAATAATTATTAATTCAAAAAACTTTACACATATCAATTAAGTCATCATTTAAGTTATCAATTAAGTCGTTCATTATCAAATTTGTTAGACTTCCCACATCAAAAATCAACAGAATATAAAAAATGATGTCTTTGAGAGGGCATATCTTTTTCTAAAGAGAAAATGATACCCAAGTAATATTCTATAATAAATATTTTTTTCAGTAAAACAGTTTTCTTCAAAACCTTAATTTTGAAATTTTTTGGATATTTTTGAAACCGTGCTATTTGAAAAAATGGTTGTCTAAAATCGTTTTCATTAATTAAAAATTATTTCGCAAATTCATAATTACAATTGGTATAAGTTTTGTTAGTCTTACCTTACACCGCCCTTCTACACAGACACCACGAGTTCCAGGAGGTGCGGCTTTTCCTGTCGATGTCAAGGGATGCTTACAGGAAGTCCCATCCACGACAGTCTTGTTCAAGGTCACGTAGAACCCCATTCCTGCCGGGCGGCAATTCAATGCGCATTCGTCAGCAACTGTCGGATAAAATAAGAAATAAAGAGCGAACACTGGTACGAGTATATTAATGTTCTGTCACATGTGTTAAAACAGTTGCATATGTGACGAAGACTACCTATGTTTCTCTTACATATAAAAAATTTGATTAAAGAACATTCCTGTTTTCATTTTTTTATAATTAACATCTCTGATATTTTTACAAATGCCGTACCTTGCAGAAATGGTTCCCAAAAGTAAAACTTCCCCTTGAAAGGATTCCTGTTGAAGAACGAGCACTGTTCCACTCGAAAGTTACGTCCGGCAGGACATTTCTGAAAGGTAAAAATCAGAAATGTTAGCGGCAACTCGGAAGGACTAGACGATGCTGGGCGGCATTAGCGGGTGGCCTCTAAAAACCTCGGCGTCTCTCTCAGCTGTCAGCCGCGTTATTAAGATTTAATGGCGTGCTTGACCTGACCTGTGCCAAATCTGAACATCAACGTTACTACTGTCGTGGCCAATATATCACAATTAGAGCAAATTACACTTTGGACGGGGCAATTCGCGAATCTATTAGTTTACGAGTTTCGCACGCCGCCCGATTTGAATGAGGCGGCGGGGCGGAAGAATGTGGGCATTGCGGGAAGAGCCGTACCTGAGCGTTGCACAAGTGGTACCTCTTGTACAGGCCGACGCAGTGGCTTGCCCAATTTTCTTTTGCGGCGTCGCCGGCGCTGGTATTCTCGGCCCAGGCTGAAACAAGCAAGGGCTCCATTAAAAGGCAAATAAATTAGAGCCCCGGGCGGCTTAGATGTCAGCCAGCTCGGTACAATTCCAGAGGGAATAATTGTGTGTAAACGCGGCATAATAACAGACTCCGCATGATTTATAATCGATGCGATCAGCGCTTGTCTACTTCTCGCCTGTTAGTTTGGATAGTGCCCACAAAGAGGCCGATGAGATGCGGCGATTGCTCTTGAAAAATGACCACGGCGATCTTCTCGTTGTACGTTAGAAAGTGAATTCTAAACGAGTAAAAATAAAACAAAGGAATTCTTTGTTGAAGTTTTTTTAGATAAAGTTATAATTAATGTAATTTAAGAACACAATCTTATTAGTTTAGAGCATATGATTTACAACAAATAGATAACGTAGCGTTTGCGTGTATAATAAAAGAAGAATTTCAGTGCACTACATGTTAGGATGGTGCAAAGAACTTTCCATTTTTAATATAAAAACTTATTTAACATTTTAAAAGACACAAAATTAAAAATACCTAACTACAAGCTAAGTCTTGTACACCTCCTTAGTAGCAGTCTTATGATTTTGACGACATCCTTTTTATATTCCCGGAAAGTTACCAAAGTAGCATCCGGCTAAGAAGTGAGCCATTAATAAGAAAAATGGTAACAGGGTGGTCCTAAATCATGGCTACAGACAGAGTGGACCGACAGTTCGATTCAACTAAGTTTCTACAGTTTCTGCTATGTTATTTTGTCTAGCGTTATCCATCTATAGCAACAGCAATCTTCGATTGACCATAACAGGGCGTCGTTTTTCGAAGATGGTGTAAATTCTGTCAAGTCACTGATAATAAAATTCGGAGAAGTGATGGCGCGATCTTCAAAAATAGCTTCAAGTAGTTCTACTAGACTCAAAAGCATAACTTTGACCACAAACTTCTTACGTTTTGCTTCCACTTAGTCATTTGTCTGATATGTTTGGATTTTGAAGTTAGAACTACTTTCGTCGACGATAACAATTTATCGAAGATCCTGAGGGTTGTCAAGTAATTGTCTCTTACGTTAAAGCACAAAGAACACCTCTGCATCGCCTGTTGACTTTTCCTAGCGAATGCAAAAAACAGCGTGTTGTCGATTGGGATAGTCTAAGCTATTGTGGTAATTGTCGGATACGTCTAGCTCGGGATGTTTCAACAATTTTCTGTAAAGCTTCTTGATTCACTGCTGTCCGGAGGCCGCATTTTAACATTGATGTGAACACAAAACAATTTTTTGAACCAATTTTGGGTCGTCGAATCTGATATCGTATTTGTACCTTCAACCTCGCGAATTATTCGAGCCAAACCTACAGCGCTTGGCTTCAACTTCTAGTAATACCAAAGAACGGCCAAAATTTCAACATTAAAATCGGGCATGTCACCAATTTTTTTAAATTCAAAATTTAAAAAATAATATTGAGTACAACTGTATACGTATTTGATATATTTTTGACCATCAGCTACCAGCACTGCCTATATGTTTTTTTAAATGTTTTCAACAAGGAATATTTGAGTACTTTTTTCTTTTTTGCTTAGAAAATAAATTAATTGTACCTGCAACAATAACGAGAAGAATTAATGAACTATTGTACGAAGATACTTGCAACAAACGAACAGCACAAACTTGGTATCGAAATTTCAGAAAAGGTAATTTTGAGTTAGAAAATAAACCCCATATACGACCGAATGCGATAAAGTGGATTAACCAAGTCATTGCCAGTCCCAAAACAGGGTACAAAAAAGGGACCAGTAATCTCACCACTTAAAAAATTAACTACTAAAAACTGGTAGGTGATACAGTTCGCATTCGAGAAAGCTTTACGCTTTTTACTGTTTTAAATTAAGTTAACAAAAATAGAGACGATCAGTACTCATTATTATACAGTACACTAACTACAAAACACCCCTTTTTAGAGTCAAATGATTAAAATGGTTAAACCTTCTATCCGAATTTGTTAACTAAATATTGTAGGAAGAAGCAGGAGCAAGTCCGATTACCTTTCCAAACCTCCACAAAAGCAAAATATTGGTAATTCAAGAAACACACACTGTAGACCAGAGATCAAATTTACTGCTACAAAATTTTAGCAGTTAGTCATCAAGAACTCATGCTATCGTAACATATGTTAAAAATAATCTTGAAGACATCACAGTCACTTTCAATTAAAACAACAGGGAGGTACAAGAACTCACAATAAAAATCAAAAATGTCTATATTGTTAATGTATGTAATCCATCCTACCGCTATATGACCTGTTAATGTACTCAGTAAATACCCTCACTCTAAAATATACAATATCTAACAATAACGTTATAACATTAATGGCCTAGGCAGAGATAAATAAACCACAATTATTATGAGTTGCAAAGAATAAAACCAGAATATAATTCAGACTTACCTTCTGCCATCGTAGACGACAACCTTAGAATAACACCAATAACAAGAAAGATGTTATGGGATATTTCAGATATATCAAACTGAAACTCAAATTCCGCTAATAGCCGAACGCTAGTTAGAGGCTAATAAGAAACACACGGAGGTTCCGAAAACAATATATCCCAGGGTGAACCAAAGTAAAAATATTCTTCACAAAGAATATCGAAACAGGTAAGAACTTCAAATAGCAAAAAAGCTCTTAAAAAGCCTACATGCAAGCGTACAGATAAATGGAAATACTTAACGGAAGAATTCAATTTAAAACATTCCAGCAGAATGGCATGGTATATGTATAACGAAACTTCTGCTGTAAATCGAAGTACAACAGCTAGTTGAATAATAACCCATTCGAGAGGTTTATCCTATAAGGAACGTACGAGAACTGTACATACTAACTCAAAGAATAAGTTAAAGGTATCAGTTTTAACAAAACATTTTTTAAATATTTTACTATAAATAAAATGTAACAAATAATCGTCAAAATAAAAACGAGAAAAGCTGCAGGAGTTTTCCAAAAACAACTAACATTTTAGGGCACCTTTCTGGATCTCACGACAGTAGATGACACAGCATGGAAAAAAGAAAACTAATCAAAGTGGCTCTTTGTATCAAAATGTATAACCTAATGTGTTACGTGCAGGATAGACTATTTAGAGTTTATCTAAATGGTCGTTTCAATAAAGTACACCACCTAAATAATGGCTTGCCGCAAGACTCGGTTCTTGCGCTTCTTCTCTTCAATTTATGTACTCACATCCTGCCAGAGAACCGTTCTAAAACTATTATTTAAACCGTGTTGACCATACAACATTGTATCTTTGAAGTGCCAAAAGAGCAATCATCCCAAAACATATTCACTCTACATTTGTACTTTGAAATATGGAGATTATGTCCAGATTTATCCAAAATAGAATTAACAACTTCCCACCAAAACAACAGAGAAGTAAAGACTAAACTTTTTATTACATGTAATAAAACAAAGCACAACTTTATTGCAAAATATTTGGGTATAACTCTCGAGATTAATCTTTAAACAACATTTAGAAGAAACTAATGCCAAGATCAGAACGTGAAACAACATCATACACCACATGTGGTAGTTTTGCTAAATCACTGCGAACAGCCGAGCTTGCGTTGGCATAGTCAATGACGGAGTATTGCTGTTTGATCTCGATAAACAGCTGCCATGTAAATAAAGTAGATGTACAACTTAATAATACAATGTGAATAGTGACAGTATCTGTTAGATCTACTCCTAGAAAATAATTAGGGGTATTAAATAGTATATCCCTACCACAACTATGACGTGCTCAAGCTTTTAAAAAACTAAAGAGAAGTTACAAACTAATAAAACACTTCCAATTAATGAAGATTTTAGATATATCTTGGCAAAAATATTAATATCAAAAAGATTCCCTTTATCGTCTCTTGTAAAAGATTTGAATGTTCAATAAGCATGAAAAAAAGAATAACAAGGGCCACAAATCACAAATGTGGCTGGGGCTTACCTTGGCATTTATAGACCAAGATAAATAAACAATATGGTACACAAAACTGCAAAATAAAAATGCGAAGCAAAAGAATAAACCAAGACCTTTATTGTTACTGAACTAACATCGAAGACAAAAGATTGACTCCTTAACTGCAATACATGAATTATAATCCTAGTCAAAATAGAAGTTATGTTAACAATAATTTTTGTCATTATTTAAAGAAGGTTATTTAATAAGTTCATATAATTTAATGTCTTATACGTAATATATACTCACAAATACTGAATTTAGCGACGACAACCACAGCGAAGAGTTTAAGAATAACGAAATAAAAGAAATAAAACAAACCTAATAATAATAACAACAACGTAAATTGTGAGAAGTAGCCTTTTAAAATAACAAGAATTACTTGAAACGCATTCCAGTTGTATCCGAAACTAAAAAGAAACAAAAAGCAACTAAAGAATTAAACAACTACGTAATAATTTACAGTCAATTACTAGAGAAACCAAGGGTAAAGGAAGGAACGGGGATGCTTATATAAAGGAAATCAAATTTAATATGAACAGCTACATATTTAAAAAACAACGAACTGCAATACTGAGAATAAAAAAAATATGAATATCAAATGAACAGTATATTTACTAAAAAAAGGGAAGAAATAGAGAAAGCGATATATTTCACGAGGTACTACAAAAGACACTAAATAAAAAAACAATAATAAGCATTTGATTCTGGCAGGAGAACACTTCAATGTCATAGTTGACAATCCAATTTTGAAAATAAATGGCCAACATGTATTTGAATTATGATTACAAATTATAAATACTTTCTTTTAAAAAAATGGGCAAATAAATACTCGCAGAGTGGAAGAGAGAAAAGATCTTTAATTACGTTATAATTTAACGATAGATGTACTTGTATATAGGGCAAAATTGAATACAAACCAACAAGAACAGCAATATAAAGTAGATTTCCCAGAAGATAAAACACAAAACAATTATTATATGAAAGTTAATTAAAGCAGCACTAATTGTAACAAGAAACAGATGAATAAAGAGAAGTAGAAGCCAAAAATATAGAAAATATCTTTAGGAAAATGATTAAAATAACAAAGAAAAGAGATTTAAGAATATGAAATAACAGAAAATAAAAACATATACCTAAAGTGAATCCAAGATAAAAACAATAAAGAAAAACACCTATAAAATAAAAAGAAATAAAACAAAGAGGTACATAAAAAAAGTTGACGTAATTTTATGAGCGATTTAAAACATGATCTATAAAATCAACAAAAATATAACACAACAAGACACCTAAATGGAGAAAATAAAGATACAGTTAAAATAAATAATATAAACGCAATTGAATGATTTAAATGCTACAGAAAGCTATGGACAGATGCAAATGTAACTAATAATTTAGAAAATTAATAGGAAAATTATATACAATATGCATGGACTCTTTAAGGGTAAGAAAATTAGAAGAAGTATTAAAAACTAAAAAAGTTAGGGAAATAAATTTTTTAAACACGAAATTATATTTTTAAAACAGCAACCCTCCATTTATTTAGCAAGTGTTCGTAAATCCAAGGGCAACAGAAATATAGAATGTTAGTATTCTCTAAGCAACGTATAAAAAAGGCAATGAAGACAACAAAAAATTATAAAGGCGTAGTAAGTTTATTTAATGCAGGATACAAATTTTACACAAAAAAATAGTTAAACTGTTTATATATAAACCAGATCATAATAGATTGGAAAGGAACAGCACAAAAAGAAATAATAATTTATGGAAGCTAATTACTTGACGTATTATTTTTTGCAGATGACCAAATTATAACAGCTTTTTTGGAAATTCCAGTTGCATTATATTGAAGCAAGGCATAGATGATAATAAAAAAACCCCGAACACCAAGAACATCCAAATTGAAATTTTTAGAAAGATAAAAAAATGACGAGGGAAGAAATAAATTACAAGTAGGACTACTCGAAGAAAAATCAGAAAGACGCAAAAAAATGGAAAAAACATCTCAATAGGATGGAAGAAACCAAAATTTTAAAAATGATAAGAAGATATAACCCTAAAGGCCAATGAAGCATAAAACGACCTATAAAGCGTTGGTGAAAAAAACAGGTCCAAAACCTAGGCCTTGAGAAGGATACGACAACAACGACGACCGACTCTTAGCATTGATAAAAACAAATTGCAAGCATAAGATGAACAAAATCACTTGACTACTGTACAGTATTTTATGAAGTTTTAACCTATCTATACGACCATAAGTCGTCATCTCCATATTGGAAAAGATGAAATGACAGATGGACAGACTACAAGTTGATTTATTCTTGTTTAATGAAGTTCGTAACAAAGTTCACCTTATTCATCTGACTATTTAGCAACAAATTTTTACCTATTTAGAAGCCTAGGCAACTATACGTAAATTTAACATTATTAAATATTAACAGTAGTGTGGCTGTCCTTTTATCTTAAAATATTGATAGAATATCTTCTGTCATCCCCACTGGAAATCCAGGTTAATTACTCCAAGAGGAAAAATGCTCTTTTCCATTACGCAACAGCACCACTTAGATCACTTATCTACTTATTGGCTGACCGACACAGTCGAGATCCCTGACCTATTCGACTTCTTGTGACCAAGGGCATTCTTCTAAACCATTTGAAAATTGAATAGTATCTTGACTTATCCTCTCACCACAACATAATAGCCACTATCTCTAAATCAGTAATCAGTAAATCAAGATCCCGACGTTAACCAATTACAAAAAAAATAGATCTGTTTTAGTTATATTAGAGGATCAACTAAACACTAGTATTCCATTAAGAACGGCTATTGATATTGAAAATGCAGTCGAGATGTTCAACCAAAAAACTCACTTGGATGCTTCAAGGACTACACCACAGCTATCAGAAAAACTACTAACCCGCGATTGCTCCGCAGTGATAAAACAAAAGATCGCCTAAAAGACGTCGTCTTCGAAGGATATGGTATAAAAGTAGACCACCCATCGACAAACGTAGAGTTAATACAGCAGCCATAAAACTAAAAAAAAGATAGCCTCAGAAGAAACTGAGTACTCACCCTGGAAAGCCACTAAACGCCTCAATAGACTCCAACTGCAAATACCCCCGATTTTAAATGTAAATGGAACATAGACTCGTACTGATAAAAATAAAGCAATACTATTTGCTACCCATCTTCAGATTGTTTTTCAGCCATTACGAGGTGTAGATTTATTAATGGCTTATTACCAGCTCTCTCTGCCTATAAAACCATTTTTATCTAGCAAAGTCCAGAAAATGATTGATAAAAACATCAACTAGAAGAAATCACCGGTATACGAAGCTATCACGAGAAAAACAATCAAGAAATTACCGAATAAAGGCATCAAGCTCTTCACCTTCATCTTTAATAGTATATCAGATCCATCAGCCTCTTACCACTGCTTGAAAGACTTTTTCTGAAAAGGCTTCTACCAATTATTGAAGACGAGCAGCACATACTCGATTATCAGTTCGGATTTAGAAGAAGCACTCCACCATAGAACAAGTACATAGATTAGTAGATCACATTAATACCACTTTTGAAAATAAAAGCCATTGTTCTGCAGTTTCCTTAACGTGAGCCAAGCCTTTGGTAAGGTATGGCACGAGGGTCTACTATTTAAACCGAAGAAAGTCATCCGGCATCCATGATTCTCAAATAATACCTCAATGGAAGGTTCTTCCGAGTGAAGTATGGCGAAGTGATATCTGATGTAAACCTATTCAATCCGGAGTTCCGCAAGGTAGCGTACTGGGGTCTCTGTTGTATATTTTATACACAGCAGACATTCTTATAAACCTCACTACACTCGCGGCAACCTACGCTAACGATACGTACTCCTTAACCACATCAAGACCCTTACGAAGTTGCAAAAACCCTTCAACAAAGTTTAAATAAAGTCTGCGACTGGTTTACAAAATGGCGGTTAAAACTTAACGAAACAAAATCTTCCCAAATCAGAGAGTTAGTATAAACGGTCGCGCTCTCCCACAGGTTCATAGTGTAGGATGCCTGGGACTATATAGTATCTCGATAAAGAATTAACTTGGAGGACCCATATATGGACCAAGCGGGAACAACCTCAAACTGGCTGATAGGCCGCAAATCTAAGCTTTTCCTTAACAAACTTCTCGTATGTAAAACTATGTTAAAACCTATTTGGAGCTATGGTATCCAGTTATGGGTACTGTTCCACACTCTAACATAGATATCCTGCAACGGATCCAATCAAGGACCCTTCGGGTTATAACCAATCCCTATTTTGTGCCGAACAAAGAAATATAGGACGGCCTGAAAGTGTTAACAGAAGAAGTAGCCAAGTATCTCAGTAAATTAGAAACTCATTCTAATCCGCTTGCGGTATACTTTTTAGACAACAGTGAAGAAGTACATAGACTCAAGCGGTTTAAACAATTAGACCTTCCATTTCGTACCTGCAACTAAATTATTAGATTAAGTATCTACTATTCATAAGGATAGATACCAAAGGGTCTTTCTCTCACACTTTATTTCAAGTACCATGTTAATTATTTATCTGATTTGTTTATTGCTGTGCAGCAGATTGGAAATAAACAAACAAAAAAATTCTGTTAGTTAAAGATATTAAATTTATAACGATTGAAGAGGGTAGTTGTGTGAAATACAACAGAAATATTGTAAAGACCTTATAGAAAACTTGAAGCCGTCCAATCTCTTTCTATAAAAAAGGGAACTCAAGTAGGTGTTGGCTGTTTTAATGAAGTACTGCTCCGCTCTCGGCTCATGCAGCCGACCGCGTTATCCTGGCTAATGGCCTAACGAAGGGCCCTTTTCCTCGTTTTGTTAGACGTTTATCGGCGGAGAAAAACAAAACGCCGGAGGCGCGGCATTAAAACATTCAATTGCGTTAAACATATTATTAGAGCGATCGAGCGCAATTTCGCGCGTTAAACCGTACAGCACGTACCGCGCGATTCTATGCCCTGTTGCCCTCTGACACACTGGAGCCGCTCGAATGTGCGTACATGCAGTGTAAACAAAGCTGCTCAATCATGCTTTATATCTTGGGAACTGCACTTGCTCGTTTTGCAGTAATGGTCGCTGTTAATCTGAAACAGACGCAACGATAATTGTTATTGAACTAGCCGCCGGCTACTAGATTCAATCCAGAAAGAAAGCCCACGTCGTCGGCTCGCAGTATGGAGTAGGCAGAGCAGAACTTAGATAAATGCTCCCCGTTCCAAAGAACTCTTCCCGTATGCGGTGCTTACATGATTATTCCGCTTCTTAAAAAATCCTAAATCATGAGAGATTGTATGCAATCATTCTTCACATGATGATAGGTACCCGTCCACGGAAATTGCAGCCTCCACGGAACCGATCGTTGAAAAGGATAAAAAGCGTGTATATAACTAAGCATCCAATTTCAAAATTAAAGCAAAGGCTCTTTGAATTCCAAAAGACCACCAAGTTAGCATTGGTGGTTAAAATGATAAAAAAATTTATTATGTAGGTATATATTCATAGTTCTTTATACTTCTAATTTTATAATATTAATTTCTTTCTTTTTCATGTAACTTTTTTTGTATATTTTCACGATCACGATCACGACGAGCTTTTTGCCATTCATTGTTGGACATAGGCCTTCTCCGAAACTTTCCATCTTTCTCTGTCGACAGCTAACGCCATCCACTGTATCACTGAAACGTCTTATGTGTCATCTCGCCATCTTCTATTTGGTACTCCTTTTCCTTTTTTGTAACTTAGTCCTCGTCTACGTGACAAGTGGCCAGCCCATTGCCATTGTAGCTGTGCAATTCTGTCCATATTATCAGTAACTTTTGTTTGTTGGCATATCCAAGTATTTCGTTTATCTATTAGTTTTATTCTAAACATTTGCCTTTTATGTGTCCCTTGTGTTCTCGCCAACCACTGAAGGTTCTTTTTTGTGAGTCTCCAGGTTTCACAGCCACACGTGATTGGAGGGATGACAGATTGGTTGTAAATCTTCGCCTTTAAATAATTTTAAATTTCTTTGTCTTTTAGAATGTAGCTGAGCTTTCCAAATGTAGACCTACCTATTCGTATTCTTTTTCTTATTTCTTCGGGATATCTTTGGTATACCATCTAAAATGATGTTTATATTTTTGCTTGCGTTTGTCCTTATCTTAGTCTTCGTTTCGTTCATTTTCAGTCCAACTTCTCTCGAGGGGTTGTTAAGTTAGTTAATCATTTCCTGTAGTTTTCCGTGGTGTTTACTAAATATAACGCTGTCGTCAGGAAACCTTGGATGTTTTAGCAATTAGAATAAATATGATCGCAGAAGCTAATCTTATGCCTAAATGTTGTGATACAGGAGCAATAATACATCCAAGGTATTGGAATTAGAAGCTGTTATTTTCAATAATATTAAAAACACTAAACACGGTTTTCATATTTCTAGATCTTGTGGCCATTTGTTTTGCCGCCTGTTTTGTGAATTTTATTGATTAGTTCATTCGGGCGGAGTGCTATTTTCACTTAATCTTATAGTTATAACTTTATTTACAAAGACTATTTTGAGGTTGTTATGTAATGTTCTGTTCGATACTCTATGGATCATCAAAGTGCCTTTAAAATTTTTGATTTGAATCTCTCGGTGGTATCGCCGTTTGATTTATATAAATACCCCCATAATTCTATACAAATTTTATGCAAAATTGGCTTGATTATTGTTTTATAAAAAACCTTATTTTCCAAAGGCACTGGCAATCTTTTTTCGATTACTCATACAATTTTCTTAAATTGAAGGTCCACCTCTTTGTGCTCTTTCTGCGCGTGTTTCGTTTATGTTGTTTGAGGTCTTAGCGCCTATCTAGATATTTCACATCATTGACCTATGTAAATATAGTATTGTTGAGTAAAACTTCAAGACACGAAGAGCGTTTTAGCGTGAATATTATAAAAAATATATATTCTGTTTATTTATGCAACCACTCTTCAATGGTATTTAGATAGTCTCTTAGGCCGACTTGCTATTACTGGATTTGCATCGACAGCTAAAGTCATCAGCTAAAGTTCCTGTTTGAGTCTATTATCTATGAGTAGTGAGGAAATCATAAGTATAAAGTAGGAGGTATAACAATTATCTGAGTGTGAACTTCTTTGATACTTCTGAAGAAAAGACTGATAATATGGTCTTCTTATTCTTCTTCCAACTTTATATAGGCTCACACCTGTTCATTCCACTTTACAATGACTGGCTCTATCTCCTCATCGGTCTTTTCTGGATCATTTTCCTACTGATGATTTATCTCTAGCTTGGTGTGATTGTTCCACTCTTGCTTTCTAGTTTTAATCCATTCGTTTATAAGCATTAGCTTCGGATATCTTTATTTCCATTCTTGTTTCACCAACTATCGTTTTAATGTCTTCATTTCTGTAGTTTCCATTGTATCTCTCATCTGTTGTGTACTTTCCCGAGTTTCTGCTGCATATGTTAGTATTAGTCGCATCACGCTTTTATATACTTCGGTGTTGATAAATTTGTTATTGTTTTGGTATTCCCCAGCTAGATGTACTTATTCACAGATAATTAATAAACTTGTAATTTGTACCTTATTGCATATATTTGGTCTTCCCCGTTGATATTTTCATATTGTATCTTTTATAGGTTTGCCATAATTTTCATTAGCATCCTTTGTAACTGGTCTTCACCCTCTGCAATTAGATTGCGTCATCAGTATAACATGCTATTGTTATGTCTGTGTCTTGCATTTTATGATCTTCTTGGGCCCTCAACTCTTCAATTACCTCATCCATCATAATATTAAACACTAGTGGATTTGGAAACTTGTGTATCGATAAAACAGTTACATTCTAATAACTCTACACCGTAGATAAAGAAATTTACATCCATTTTACTTTGACATTTTGTTTTTGCTTACACAGTTTTGATTGAAGAAAGCAAACTGGACAGAAATCTGATGTTAACAAGCCTTTTTGCGCGAGTCTTAGTATTTTCAAGGATATTGTGCAATACATTTTTTTTCAAAAGATTGATTTATGAAGTCTACATATAATGTATGTAAGAATGTTGTTCCCTAAAACTAAACTTAAGGTCAAAAATGAACTTGAGATACAATAGACGTGAGTCTTTTAGCCAGCAGCTTCTCAGATAATTTCCCAAGTACTAGTAGAAGATTCGAATGAGGTAATTTTATTGGGTGGTTTGCTAGGTTTAAGGATTAGAATTACGTAAACAACTTTCTCTAGTTTGGGAAGTCATCCAGTCTAAGGATGGCATTGTAGATAGATATTAACAAAACAATCTCTACGCAGATATTACTTGATGAGATGATCTTTGATGAGATCAAAACCAGAGGCCTTTTTTCGACGAAGATTTATTTTAATCGTTTTTCTAACTTCCCTGACTTAAATCAAATTTGGTAGTGAAAACATCTGGTACGGAGCTTCTAGCATGTTTTTAAGTTCTAGTTCAGCTTTAGTATTAGATGAAGGTAGAGGGTGAAACACTTAGTACCAAATATTATGCAAAGGTGTCAACCTTTTCCAAGTCTGCGCGCACTCGAGATGCCATTTTTTGTGTAGAAAAAGAACTGTTTCTCGTGTTTAACTCTTTGATCGCTTTCCAAAAAGAATACTTCATGTCACCTGTATTACTCAGGTTTTTGAAATATTCTTGAAAACTTTCGGTTTTTAAATCTTTCATTAGGCTTTCTAAGTCTTTAAATACTTGATTATATTGCTTTTTATCTGAGGGTTACCTGGCCCGTCAAATTTTGCTAAATCGTATCTTTTCAGCTACCTTTTTCTGTCAGAAATTGGGTAACATTATTACGCATTTGTAGAAGGAATTTCATTGTATCCGGCCAAACTGATTTTTAAATTATTGTTGTAAGATATACAACATCCTCTTTAAGGTTACTAATGGTTTCAAAAATTGACTATATTTCTGAGGCAATAATACCAATCTGTTCTATTATTAAATAATGTAACAGGCTTCCCTTTAACAATAATGAAAGTGCTTATAGAAGATATAACATGGTATAATCAGAGTAAAGCCCCAGAGATGAATATATATTTTGTTTTCCTAAAGTAGTGTTTTAGTGATAAAGAGATATAGCAAATCCGGTATTATATTTACATCTGTTGGTCAGTAGGTGGGATCTTATGTAGACAGATAGTTTAAATGAAGTTCTTGCAACGCCTGATGGAGGGAGGAAGACACTCTAATGATTATGTTTTGTAGTCTTAATCACTTCCTGCTATAAATGTACTACCCCATAGCCGAAAATATACGATAACATCCTATTAGAGAGACAGTAAGGCACTAGCAGAGCATGCTAATCTGCAATTTTTACAGTCGTTGTTTGTCGTGAAACTTTTTGAACATAATTCGGAATGTTAAACTGGCTTCACTTGGAAAAATAAGTTTATAGAATACGTAAGATATTAACGTTGGGGCTATTCTTCTTTTTAAAGTTTGATCTCTTCTGGTAGCTTTTTGATGGTTTGTTGTTGAGGTAACATCTTCTGCTTGTTGTCCTAATTATTGTTTAAGAAGATTATAGAGTTTCTTGATTATGTTGAACTATGTTGTTTAAAGTTCCGCGACCGGGCATTGTGCTATTTGGTTATTGAGTTGACTGATAATGTAATGATTGTTGTGCCGAGGGTTGTACAGGATTGCTATCGACTAAGTATAACATGGGGATGGTTCTCTCGCAGTCTTTGTAATTGATAGGTTGAATACTCCAATAAATATGCATTTTTCCAGTTTATCATCTTTACGATTTTTCGGACACTTGCGATGATCATACAATGAGTCTGGTTTGGTGGATCTATTTCGTGTATACCACTGACAATTCTTGTATTGAAGAATGTAAGGTTTTTTCTTTATTGTTTGAGTTACGCTTGATATCAATGAAAAATAGGCTTCTTTTTATTTGGTTTTCTTATTCATATCATTAGTAATATTTAATAGGAGTATATTTTATTCATGACCTTCCAACCAGTACGTGCGTCTTGCTACGTTATTTGTATCTAAACATTCTTATATTTTTGAAGTTTTCAACACTTTTTAATTTATATTTTGGCCATAAGATAATTTTTTTATTAAAGTGGAGTTTGCTAACAAGAATTTTATTGATTTTTTATTGAACTTAATGAAGTATAAAAGCCGGTATTTATACAGCACTTTCTTTTCTGGTAGATTGACAACCTATTGACGATTTATATTCCCCTTAGAAAATGTTATCTCTTGAAACTTATTAACAATGATTACTTATAATTTGCTTTAGTGCACTTAGTCGACGCTTACGTTGATACAAAATTCAGATTATAATCTATTTGTGGATGTGGCATTGGCGTATTGAAGTTAATAAACTCTGATGTCATTTGTTAGGATGTAAATTCAACTTGGATAAAATTACGGTGCACAGGATTTGGTTCCATCGTGGGTAGCTAATGCAATTGTGCTGACCGCAATAAGGAATTAGTCTGTGTGAGATTGCCATGCTGGGGAGTAAATTCTGGAATAAATGCCTGTTGAGGCTGCTGCTATTATCTTAGCAGTGATGTTGCAACTAAATATGCTAGGGTAGCTACTGCATCTGTAACTAAAAATATTTGAACATGGCAGTTTTGTTAGGGCTTGTAACGTATTGAGAATAATTTAAGTTTGTTTAATAAATAGCATTGTTGTTATACATGATAAAATGTTGGTTAAAAATTATTGGCTCTAAGAACTTGTAAAAACTTTACCAGATATTTGCCTTACGCAGCACGGTCGTCAATACTGCGCAAAGAATGACAGATTGCACTAAGATATCGCCATTTGAACACTTTAGATCACAACTATCTACAATTTGTCTTTCGGATACGTTCAATAGGCGATTTGGCAATAGTATACCTAACATTTCCATAAATACTGTTAGAAAGTGAAACCTACCCTTGCTTTATACAGCATCAAGATATCTATGTCAATCACATTTAAAGTCTTAAAGTTGTAGTTATAATATCCTTCTTGTTAAGTTTAATTAGTTACCAGTGGAGTGGGGTGACAGAAACAAATTTAATTCTCGACAGCCGTATGTTTGTATTTCAAACTATAAGATAAGATCTGGAAAACTACGTTCAGTTTGGACTATTCATGCATTCGAAGTTATAAATGCCCAAATTAAACGAAATTCTCTTCGTAAGCAGAAGCATTTATTACCTAGATAACACATTACGCACTGTCGTTCAAAGCTGTGTGGTTAGGGAAAAAGTTTAATTATTTTGAGTCGAGTAACCTGGTTGCTGAACACACTAAGGAAGATCTCATTTAGACTCCCATGAGTCTGGTGCAATCAAAAACCTCCACGATTTATAAATACAAATAACAACAAACTATTCCATGAAACAGATTAGATGTTCGTTTATATGAAGATATTAGAACGTATTCGCTTCCAATTCCATGCCTTGATGGCTTACGTTGGCGAATTGACTGTGTGCAATCGCAGGCTGTTGACATGTTTTTGGTTCAGCTGCGTCATGAACTAACACAAAAATAAATCGGCATCCGTTTCGCTCGTGTACATCAAATCGTGGCTCGCCACATCGACGTGGTGATCAACATGTTATCCAGCCAGTTTTGTGCAACTTTTCTGTATCGAAATGGGTTGCAACTGGCTGAGTTGAATGACATGTTCTACATTGCCCGTTCCACTTAAAACACGACTTTTTGTTCTGATGCTGTTTCGGACAATGACCTAGTAAATAAAATTGCTGCTTTTAAGAACAAAGACTGTCTCCTCCAAAACCTTATTGTTAAAGAAAATCCGAGCCAAATCAAAGCAGAATTGCAAGTGAAAAAAGACTAGCGGCGGAAGGAAACTGTTTCTCAAATGAGCTTTTTGCAGTTCGTATATAGCAGCTCCGTGTGGAGATCAGTTACCTGAAGAACCTATGTGTACCAAACCGATGATATTTGTTTGTTCATGTCTTAAAAAGCCTTTTCATTTAACTTCAAGTAAGGGAAAAGGAGACATTTTGGTATCACAAGTATTATGGGATTCTTTATTAATTGCCAGATTTTTAGACGCAACAAAATAAACAAATACTGATGTTTTTTCTTGTTTAAGATACCTAAGATCCATGAGAGACATTTGTAGGCTTAGGACTATGCGAACCTGTACATATTTGATAAGTTGATACTGTATTCATAATTTTTAACATTCTCCACAGATGTTCATAGTATTATATCTCAGCTATGTCAAGTACATACTTCAACACTATCTTTTTAAAAACTTTGATGTGCCTAACAATAAAAACAATGAGATATGAGACCCACAGATATCAAATGTAGTTAAGCTTCATCAACAAATAAATATACATTTCATTCTGCTTGTTTCAGTTACAGGTTATAACATCTCAAAATCAGAAAATTTATTATTTAATTAATTTGTTCAAAAAATTAACGCGTGTTTTCGTATGCGAACATTAACCTTAAGAGGCCAATAATTATTTTTGATACTTTCTTAAATAATTTGCTTGTTTTTACTGCCAGATGTTTTTTAACTGCAGATAACAGCAGATTGTTCAAATATTTGTACATTTATTCTTTAGACAAACCTATGTATATTGTTGTCATGTTGGGTTAATTTGTGGATATTTCTATAAACAGTACATTAATTAATAGTTCAATTCTTTTGTAGTTTATATAAAAAATTTATCAAAATACATTTAACCTCCATTTGTAGTTTAATATTAAGTTTTTATAATTTCAATTTATTTTAACTGTTATAAAACATAATACTTAGAATAATTTAAATAAACAGAATCTATCTAACTAAAAATTTCATATAAAAATTCGGGGTAATGTTATAAGTGAGTTTACATTTGGCGTTTCTATCTGTTTCTAAGTATACAGATAGAGATATTAACAATGTGTTTGTTAAAACATAAAAAAAATGATTAAACCGATAACGAATTTCTTTTTTGCAGATACCATATAAAGCCAACAATTATCACGAATATGGTCATATACACATAATGGGCATAGACACAAAAACATAAAAAATAGTAGTCTTGTTAGTATTGACAAGACCATTATCTTTCAGCGAGTTAAAGCGCGTGTAGCTCGTTAGGATAATTTATTATGCATAAATTAAGTTTTCGCCTCTACCGTTACATTTGGTTTTGTACGTTCCATGTCAAACATTGCGTCAGCGATAATCAAATTTAGTAGTAAAATTTATTACCAATTTTGTGTAGTAATATAATAATGCATTTGTAACATTTACATATTTTTATTATACAAGAGAATTTCAAATATTGACAGCGAGACAAAAATAAATTTTTTAAAAATAACTGTTTTACTATGTGATTATTTCCATATTTTTATTTATTTGTCACTTAAACCGTTTAAAACATATGCCACAATACAGCAACTAGTATAATTTTCTATGGTTCTTAATAATTTGTCTAATCTAAACTTCAATCAATTATTTTTTAACAAATATTTTGATTTTTTCTACATTTATTGGTGTTGTACCTTTGTGTAGTTCTTTCAACAAAAATATTAAAATAAGCTTTTGATCACCTACAAAATTAGGCCTATAAAAGTAGTAATTATAAATCATTACAATTATTTATTTACATTTTTCTAGTTATTTTTAAAAATGATTTTTTTTAAATTTTCAAACCCGTTTTGGCAACTCCTTTTGGGAGATCTAACTTAGTAAGTTTGTTTGCCTTTTAATTTAGAGAATGGAGGACTGTGGCGTTGGGTCTGCTATCCAAAATATAGTGAAAACCCTGGATAGTTGCTTTGAATACGTAAAACGATATTATCTCGGGCAATTAGGGTAGACAGTTCGAAATATTGCACTGTCGAGGCAGCAGGGATTCTGAGGAAAAGCAAAGATTTTCATATAATGAATTCAATTTCAACAAACAAAGAATATGACAATGGAAAAGAACAAAAAGATACAAGAAGGTAACTTCAAAGCAAACCTAACTAAAACAATACATATAATGATGTTATAATAAATAGATACAAAACAAATTAGTTATAGATAAAGAAAAGCGATCTGAAAAAATGTATAAAAGCTTTTAAGAAAACTTTATATGACGCAATGAGTGAGGCTCGTAGTATTAGAACTACGAAAGCTAAATGTAGATTATAAAATATAAAATATGATGACAGGCAAATTGAAATAAATAACAAAGTGGTTTAGAAGAGAAAAATCATGTTTAGATAACATACATTATGTTAGGTAATTATTAGAAAAAATAGCGACAAAGAAATACACATATGAGCTTATAAATCTTGAAAAGGCATATGATAGCATGCCCAGATGTAAATTATGGAAAGCTATGAGGATAATGGATATACGCGAAAATTGTAAACAGGTATCTGAAAAGATGTATTGCAAGACGAGAGCACATATAAAAATAGACAATAAAATAAATGCTGATTATAAAAATAACAAAAGGTCTCAAATAGGATGTGGTTTATCACCATTACTGTTAAATATATATGTTGAACAAGCATTGGACATTGTAATATAGTAAATGCTCAGGATTTTTATATTCGTGTAAACTAAGGGTGGTAAGAATATATGCCACAAAAATTAAATGAAAAATTTGAGAAGTGAGATTTAAAACTTAATTACCCAAAAAACCTAGTATATGTGGGTAGACCGAAAGGCATTGGATATTAGAATACAGAATAAAAAGATCAAAAACTTTATAATAATAAAATATTTAAGTTCACTCCTAAGTTAAGCAGGGACATGCGAGAGAGACATCAACTAAAAAATTACAAAGAAAAACGTAAATATAACTAAAACAATAAAATTAGATTTTATGAAACAAGTTACAAGATGGGACAAACTTATAACCAAGGAAGTTTGGAAAAGAATAAGTGTCATCTGCTCAACTACGAAAACGTTGGCAAATAAAGCTCTCAAGTGGTATGAATATGTGAGACAGATGCCAAATGGCAGCCAAAGTAAATAACGCAGTGGTCTCTAAACAGACTGAGAGAACAGACAGACATGTCAGACTGCAAAACTTATCGAAGCATTGAACATAAAAATATTTTGAGTAGGAGCCACGCAAGAAGATCTAGTGCCATCGCACATTGTATACTTCAATCAGGAGTCATTCAAAACTAACACTAGACGCAAATCCGCTAAACCTTTCCACTTGGAAAACTATCAAAGACTATGTTACCAGAAAGGTAGACCTGACCAAATTTGAAAACCAATTTTTGACTGAATGCAAACGAATTTCTGTGCAATTTTTAAGATTATTAAACTTAATGGTTTTATTACAGTTGAATGTGAAGTTTAGTTAAAAATTCACATTATATTTTAATTATAGGTAGACTAGTAACATTAAGGCCTCCCATTTATAGTTTTAATATTTGGCAATATCTTATAAAGGGAATGCGTACCAAGTGGTAACATATCAAACATCAAAATCACCACAGCGAAAGAGCTGTTAATATTTCTTAAAATTTATGTTTTGACTTAAAAGGTATTGCGAACCTAAACCGGTTAATGAGGTTCATAACTCTAGAGGACCTGCGAACTGAGAGTTAACTTGTTCGTTTATAGAGCAATCGCGCTACCATCCCTGATTAGGGACGATATATAAAGTAGTTTAACGTTTATGCATATACAAAATTAAAATGCTGTTAGAATGAAAACAGATTAATAATTTTCATTGCCAAACAGAGTAATTAAAAATATAGTATTATTTTTCTTATTAAGAAAAAAATGATACTTTTACATTTTTGACGATTACCAATGTTTATTATACAGTTTGCTACAAATAAAGGATTACCATGTTTAATTAGCCATAAACATGAAACTAGTGACTTATTATAAATGGTTTGATTGAAACATATTACAGGATACCACATGGTAGTCAAATACGTAAAGCTGTTATTATACTAGATGAAATGTAAATTTATTAGCATACTTACACTTTTTAGCTGATAACGTTATTGTTAGAGAACAACATAAATCGGCAAAATAAAACTGGAGTGACTAATATATTTGCTGGCACAAAGATACCACACATGTATACTAAGCTGTTAGATCAAGATAATAGGTCTAAACTTTCCACTTGGAAAATATGCGAAAAGTGATTACCAGGAAAGACGAGAGCGTTAACAATTTGAAAACCAATTTTTGACGTGAATGGAAACGAATTTCTGTGCAATTCTTTAAGATTGTTAAAATTTGATGGTTTTATTACAGTTGAATGTGAAGTTTTAATAATTATATTATTATATATTAAAAAATAATATGGTATCTTACATTAGTAACATTATAGGCCACCGATTTATAGTTTTAATATTTGGCAATATCTTATAAAAGGGAATGTGTACCAAGTGGTCAAAATATCAAACATCAAAATCTACACATCGAAAGAGCTCTATCTCAGAGATTCTGAAGAATTGACATTAAATAATAATAATAATAATAATGGTATGGCTCTACGTCCGTCTAGCAAGGCCTGCGAACTGAGAAGTTAAGCCTCTCAAACGTTCCTCTCTCAGGTCGTCGCGCACCATCCCTGATGCGGGACGATGTAAATTAGCAAAACGACAATTATCGACCGCCATTATTACCCTTGTTCGAATGAACACAGGTACTTAATTATTTAGTGACTGAGTAGGCCACCGCCAGGCATCAGAGAGCACCGGAATTGAACCCGGTCCGTCAGCATCGCAGCCCGCCCCTCAACCACGGGACCACGCTGGCTTTAACGTTACGTATACTAATTAAAATTTACAACCGTAGAAAGCTATATATAATTATAAACAATATAAAAATGATAAATGCAATTGAACTCCAAGCAGAACTAAAAGAAAAATTAAATCAGATTAAATGGGATTCATAATTATTAAAATGTAATCGATATCACCAAGGGTAATCTATGTCATCCTGCAGAGAAATGAGGTACAAACTCCAGATATATGCCCTTACCAGCATATTAGAAACGAAAGAAGTAGAATAATTGTATGAAGATATTTTACTTACACGTAGATCAGATAAAACGCAAGCAACTGCAAGCGAAAGAAGAGAATAAAAGGATAAGAAAAGATTTAAAAATAGCAACACACAAAGAATAAAATAATACACAAAAAAAAACGCAAAAATTTTGAAGAAGAAAAGAGCGAAAGAAAAATCAGAATGCACCAACTAAAAAATAATACAGGAAAAAGAAAACATGATAATAAGGACATTGTCCAAATTGGAGAAAATTTTTACATCCACTAAACGTATATCTTCAAAATGTAAGAAAGTTTGGTTCATAGGAGCTTCTGGATATTACAACAGATAAAAGAAAGTACGCTTTAGCTCATAAGAAAAACGGACGGGCGGGCCCAGAAGAGGATGGTATAACTAGTGAAATGTTAAATTTGGTAGCTGCCGTTACAATTAAAGCAATGAGAATTTTATTAAACAAATGTCTTTAAAAAAGTATTCAAAAATTGATAACGCGCGCCAGCTATTTTGTTACTTAAAAAACAGATAAGCCAAAACTGAATAATTACAGACATATAGGTATTCTCTCTCAGTCATACAAACTATTCATGAAAATCATTACAAACAGATTAATGATTAAACTGGATGAGTCCCCTAAGCAGGTAGGTTTATGTAAGCGTTGTAGTACGGTAGAGCACATTCAGATAATCTGTACGTTGATATAACAGTATAATGAATACAACATCCTGCTCCATCTGTTTGTAGTTTATAACAATGCGTTTTATTCAGCAATTAACGGTATTTAATAGCTACGAACAACACATAGCAGCAAAATATACGTTGAAATATATATACGATAACGAAATTTAGTAAAGAAAAAACTTTTGAAATAAGCAAACGAAATACAATGTCAGTGAAATAAGAGTGTTTTTGGCATAATTAGCAATTGGTAAAAGGTATCGCCCTAATTCTTTTGTAAGTCGATAGAAGGAACCTTTATCACGCATTATTCATTTGGCATTGAATTCTTACTAAAGAAACGCGTAAAGCACCATGAATGACGCGTATGCGTTGCGCTATAAGGCTGTGTTCCTCTGCACCCACCCGAAAGGTTTGACATATCTCATTTAACGGCTGCTAAGTACATGAACAATTCGAAAACGTTCGTCAGCAAGTGGGTGCAGCGATATAAGGAGACAAAAATGGCCGATGACGTGTTGAAAAACAGATCGTAAACTTGTTTTCGCGGAACCCGGGCTTCATATTACGTCAACAAGCAGCAAAATTAAAACAGAAAGGTATAGATATATTGTACGTAGCTATTCAAACCAATCTTTGTACGCAAGATATCAAATGCCGTAGTTCAGTGAAGAAACCTTTGTTAGATGAAAATCATGTGATAAAGCAACTTGCTTGAGTAAAGGACAATATCGACCGAGATTGGAGCAATGTAATTTTTACAGATAAAACTATGTTATCGTCCCACGAGGTTGGTCAACCTCGACTGACAGGTTGCTACAGAGGACTGTTAAATACCTAATAAAAATGCATATTTGGAGCTGCTTCTCAAAACTGGATTTTGGGATGTTGCATCTGTTTACGAAAATACTCGAGATTTATAAGAAATATTTGTTGCCGATTGCCGAATATTGGTTCATCAAGAAAACGAGAACTGGATCCTGCAGGAGATTAACAACCCCAAACACCACATCAAGCTTTAGATCGAATGGAAAAAGCAATCTTGCGAATCCGATTGAGAATGTTTGGGCATTCATCAAGCACAAGTTTCGTGAAAGAAAAGTGTTCACTTTGAAGTGGTTAACACGAGAATTTGGAAATCCTTGCCGGTTGAATACGTCATCAATTTGGTCTAAAGCATGCCCCGAAGATGCCAGGCAATTATCAACGCTTGTGGTAACTGGACACGTTATTGATACAATAGCGTCGTTTTGATGGAGTACAACGCACCCATGTATTTGAAAATGTTTTTAAATAATTTTTTCTCCACATCAACCCGAACACGATTTAATTACTTAACTAACTGTAGGATTCATGATTCACTACTCAAAATACCGATCAACTTAAAGGGAGAAGTATTTGACATGTGTACTTTCGGTACAAACTACAAAATCACCGAAAAAACTGTCATGTTCAATAACCTTAAGAGATATCCAGACAAAAACAAACATATTTATAAATGGAGACCAAAGCTGTCTAAACGTAGCGTAGGAAGACCACCCAGAGATGAGCAGATGATATTAAGGAGCAAGCTGGGAAGAACTGGCTACAGACAGTACGAAACAGAACGGAGTGGAAAAAAGAGAAGGGGTATGTTCAGGAATGGATAATTAAATGCTGAAAAAGAAAAAGTGGCAATAGCACCGATATTCTACTCCGCATTTCGCTGATCACTACTGAGATAAGCTAAAATAAATAAATTGAACCTCGAAGACGAGTTCCTCTAATAAGAAAACATAAAGCAAATCATTTTATTCGGATTCGGGACAAGCGATCCGGAACAAATGCCCATTTCATTCGTAATGCAACCGAAACTTAATAAAGCTGCCCCATAGGCATGCTTTCTGCGAATCGAGCAATTTTTTGGTAGGTTGACGAAGTTGTGAAGCTCTGGTAAGCAATGAGCACGCAGTAGGAGCAAAATAACAAAACGCCTAAACGCTCGGCGGAGCGTCGAATTACGGGGGCAGCTAACCGGAAAATGGGGAAATTTCATTTGCATGGCGCTGCCGGGGCGGCCTACACGCCGACGGAACGCGGCGCGCGGCCGCCGCGTTTTATATTCGAACGGCAATTTAATAGAAAAATCAGTGAATCTCCCGAGTTATCCTATAGCAGTAAGCCGATCCGTTTAAAATGGGTGGGTTCAGCCTGAAACATTACACCACTCCTTACTGCTCGCGGTTAAGCTTTGTATTACGTGTCAGTGATGTAACGTGAAATTATTTATTATTGCTCCGGACGGCATTACGTTACAAATGACTCGATAAATATATCCGACCAAACGGAAAAATAATGAATCGGCCGATTTGATTCGGCAATATTAATGTGTCGGTTTTAATTAAGTGCCGCGCTAGAAGCCTAAAGGACTCCAAGGCTGCGATCAATGGGTTCCGCTACGTTCATTGATTAATGAATGGCCCAAAGTGGCTACCGACTTTTTACAATTCATACCGCGCCTCGCAATGTTGCTGACATACAGGCGCCGGGCCGTATTCCGCGTGCTTATCTAAGAACTGTCATGCCTCTTTGGCGCATACTAATTATTTATGCTTTATCACCTCAAAGTGCATCCGTTAAAAGTTCGACCACACAGGGGACGACAGCAGCGGAAGCTTTAAAAATCGTTTAGCCCTTTTGTCAGCTTTTTAGCAGCTTCCTTATTCTTTCACCGCAAAGAGCTTTCGCTGCCTGGGACAAACGTAACCACAAATCGTTACTTCCTTATGAAACTAGTTCTCTATTAAGGTTATTTTATCCATATTGCGTTATTAATGATGCAATCATAAGAAATTTATCTCCTTCCCGTATATGTATAACGCTAAAACATAGTAAATCTTAAATGCAGTGCATTATATTGTCATAAAACGGTTCTTACACACCTGTCCTTGTAAACTTTATAATAATTATGGTTTACATCGCTGTTGACTATTTCTTCTAAATAAAACTTATAAACTGAATATATTTATTAAAGACAATTTAGAATTAAAAAATCCAGTACTACAAGATGTACAAAGTTGGTTATTAAAAATTTGGAAATGAAAGTAATTTCCTTTCATAAACACTAAAGCACATTTTTGCTAATACAAATTTATTTTAATATGTCAAGATAAAAGACGCAAGAAAGACGAGCTCAATAAAGAAAATTGATTAAATATTACATATTATTTGGATTTCATTTTAAATGATTTTTGTGAAATTAAATATTTATTTCAAAAAGAATTATAAAGCACAAGGCGGATTCCCCAGCGAAAGAATCCCTTGTCCTTTGACGCAATCCATGAATCGGCCCATTTTTTGACATCTTCAAAAGCGCTGCTAAAACAGGCCATGCATCATCAATCGAAACAAATGGCAACAGAAGAGGTAATGTCTATGTGAATACGGCGAGTGCGGCAGGTCATCCCATCGAAGTGTTTCCAAATAGTTTTTGACCTGTCTTGCAACATATGGCTGAGCGTTGGCGTGCTGGAAATTCCGGTTCAATTTGATCAGTCATTGTCAGTAGCGATCCTCAGTAATAGATACGCCTTGTTTCAGCAGCTCATAAAATACTGCGCTCCTCTGATCCCACCAAATACAGAGCATTACCATCAAACCATCAATGTTTCTATTTGGCATCGATGGTAATACTTGGCCGAGCATACATCTGACTTTTCTGCGCTTAGGGTTCTCCTAATGAATCTATTTTTTATCCCCAGTTACAACACAATCCTTAGTTTTGTGCCTTTGAAGCAGTGTTTGCAGTTCAATTTCTTTGCTCTTGAATCATTTCCACTGCCTCCAAACGCTTACCGACGGTCGATAAATCAACATTTAAAAAATCTGCCAATACTTCAAGGCATGGGTCTTCATCGAGTAATGCCTCCAATTCTACATCTTCAAACTTGTCGGTTAACTTGTGCGCTCCTTGTCTTCCGTGTCAAAATTACCACTTTTGAATCGTCAAAACCAATACTCACAAGTTAGTAGGCACAATAAGCTCTTGAGGCTAATTTTCGTTTAGTAACTCATTTAAAAAATAATCAACATTTGCTACTATTTCTCTTGCGTTTCACAAGTAACACATTTGTTAACAAACGAAAGCAAATGAAATATAAGTTGAGATTTCTCTTTTACACGCCGTAAAGTAAATGTTGTAGCTAGTGAATGCTCCTGACCCCATTAGGGTACACCGTACTACCGTTTCTTTAGTCATTGACACGATATCAGAGCAAGAGGTACTCTCGTCCATTTAACAACAAATTACTATAATTTTTTTACGGCAGATGGCGTAGAACCGTCAAAAAGTTTGAGATAACTTAAGGGACAGTTTGGAGAAAACACTCTTAATAAGATTTAAGTATACACGTTTGAAAGAGTGAAAAACGGTTGAAAACGAAGGCCACTGACGTGGCTGAAGAGAATATTCCCTCAAAGATAACTAATTTACGGTAGCTAAATTGCTTTTAAGATCCAAATAAGCTAGGGCAGTGCTCAGACATTTCGAAACGTTATTCTGCATTACGACAACGCCAGGCCCGATACAGCTCTACAAATCCTACATAAAATTGAGGATTTTTCTAGACTACACTAGAACACCCTTTTGATAGTTTGGACTTATCACTACAATTATCATTTGTTTGGATTACTCAAAGACGCATATGGGAGACAGTTGATGATAATGTCACTGTCGAAGTGTGAACGATTGGTTAGCATTACAACCACCTTTGCGATAGCAATACCTATTTGTTGGAAAATGTGTTTCTAAGTCAGGAAATTTTGATATTCTCAAATTATGTACTCTGTAATTATTAGTAAATCCCATCAGAAAATATTCCTCAACATCAATAGCTAACAAGCCAGAAATTTGCCGTGGCAAAAGTTTGGACAAATAAAATTAAAAATTAAAATCCAATTAAATTTGACCTTTTTTCTTCTCAAAAACAACCAACATACTATCGTAAAGTCCCTTGAATTTTTGTTTCACAAGAAAATGCAAAATTTCAGTCATACTACAGTTGCCGTGTAGTTGAGCTAGTGATTTGCAACAAGAACAGAAAGACAGGTAAATGTATGAGTCGACTAAATAGGCTGTCGGTTTACGATCGCTGGATCAAAAATCGAAAGCCATGTTGTAGCTGAGGTCTAATTTGGTCATAGGGATAATTTATATTCTACCAAGGGCAACACGATAACTGTCGAACAATTTAAAGCGATCTGCAACGTGACCAGGTGTTCTAAGTAAATACCAAGAAAAAATTGCCTCTGACAGTAAATTACAAGAAACTGAGACTCAAATTTGCAGACCGCCACTCGATTTTTGTCGTTGGGAAAAGCTTTTAAGGATTTTGAATCCTACGCAAGAGAAAACACAAGTTTGTGACGAATGACACGTCAAATGAGTGACGGGGGTATCATGATTTGAGAAGCAATTTCAAATAAAGACAACCTGTTGATAAAAATAAATTGTGGGGTTTAAAGGTCTACTTGTGTCCTATTCAAACCTATCCTTCTTAGAATGCTGGTTGCAAATACAAGGCAGCCGACCACATTTTGGATCTCCGTCAGTTATTCTATCTTTGGGAAAAACGTAAAATGGGTTTGACAACAAGACAAATATTCTGTGCACACCATTCGTTAAGTTGCCGAGTGTTTTGATGACGAGGGGATAAGCATAAGCGACTGACAGTAGTACAGATTTGAACTTAAATGAGAATGTTTAGAGCGTTGTGCAAGAGAAAGTTCATCAGTTTAAGAACAAAGACCAGTTAATTGCGGAATTCAAGCGTTACTTGAAGCGAATTGATTTTAAAACGAATACGGAACTCTACGACAGTATAATAAGCATTTGTTGGCTTTACTGAGACGAAATTAGGTCAAATTTCAATGGATTTTCGAAGGTCGTTCAAACTTCTGCCTTATTAGTTAATTGTTGTTAAGCAAAATTTTCTAGCGAGACTTAATAATAGTCATAAAGAGGATATCACCTGAGAATGTCAGCCAAATGGGCCAAGTAGATCATGATATCTCAGGTCGTCCAAACTTTTGTCGTGGGGTGTAACAAATCATATGACTTATGGAAAAAATATTAGATAAATAACCAAACCAAACTAAGATAACTACAAAAAATTTAACATTATATATTAACAAAATAAATTTAAACAAAACTGAAATGCTAGTTATAACATAAAATTACAAACAATATCACAATAAAAAGAAAAAAACAGATCAATAGTTCTAAGTACTCAAGATATAAATAGCATTAAACGAAAAACCGCCTTAAGATCAGCATTTTTAGAAAAGTGCAAATTTCTTGTTGCAAAATTAGAAATAATATTTATGTAAAACGTTGTATATTTTTTCTGCATGTAAAGAGAGAATACAATGGACAAATATAAGAGGGAGACTAGAAAGCAAATATAAGAAAATATAAAAAGCATAATAGGAAAAAAATTAATTTATATTACCACAATAAACGAAACTAGGCAAAAAAATAAACTTTTGGTTGTACAAGGTACATCCGAAAAGCAATGAAACTGAAGCGGAGTTTTCGGACCTGCGGTTGGTGGGGGATGCTCAGCTCATTTACAGATCGCTGACGAAGTGTACAACTGTTTAAGCATCTCGTTACTGTTCAAAATGTAGCGCAGGGTAAATTAGCGATAAGCGGGAAAAATTACTTCGTTAGCAAAAGCGTTTAGGTGGCACACAAAAAGAACGTCGAAGATGAACAACACGCAGGGCGCCCATTAACGTCTCTCGCTTGGGACAATGTATTCAAGATGAAAGCGGTTCTGCACGCTGAGCGAGTCCGAGTGTTAGATTGATAGCGGATGGAGTGGAAAATACATTGGCGCATAAAAAAATTTCAGATGCGGATAGTGTGTTAAATAGGTTCCTAAGGTTTTGACCGACAAAGAAAAAAGTAACCATTCGTCGATTTCTTGAGTTCTTGACTGTCTGAGAAGCGAGCCCGATTTTTTGGAGAGTGCAATAAATGGTGATGAAAAGTGGGTTTTTGAGTACGGCCCTGAGGCAAAAAGCAACTCTTAGTGACAAGCTATTGAATTTCATTGGGCAAAGATAAAAGAGATGCTCATTGGCTCAAAAAACGTAGTCCATAAGGAGTTTATATCACTCGGACAGTCGGCCAACGCTGTATTTCACGTGGAAGTGCTTAAACGACTTAAGACCAGGGTCCGCGTCCTTCTGAAGATAACCTGCACTTGGGGTTCCACCATGACAATGCTCTAACGTAATGCATAGCTAGAGAAAAAACTTCTTTACAGTCTGTATATAGCCCCACTAGATTTTATTTTGTTTTTTGGCCCAAATCCAGTATTTGCAACTATCTAAGTCATCCATGAACTTTTTTATACTTGGCTTTAAAGGGAATATAAAAAAATTAAAAACAACTAAAAGGGGATTCAGATCATGAGCATATGACTTTCTTTCTCAAAATGACCAAACCTGCGAAAGTGGCTTGTACTCAAAGTATACTATAACGACAAAGACTCAAAAGGTATGTGTTTTTCGCTTAACGACCAGACTTGTTTTTGCAATTTGTAGATCTCTGACAAAATGATTCAAATCACCATATTTCACATTTATTATCAGGACCGACATCTCCTCGCACCGATAATGAAGAAATAGGACAACTGATTTTTGCAATTATTATTATTATATTTGCAAGCAACTAAATACCTATGCATACTAATTTCGTAGGTATAACAAAACATAAAGATCTTGTCAAAACAAAACCTTATTTTATAAACACGAGGCTGATAATGCTCTAACCATAAATTCATCAAGGTGTTAGATCAGTTACAATCTACAATTGATATTCGGTTGAACTTCTTTAACCGTCATACAATGCTTTTATCCTTCAAAGGTATGGTATTGATTGGAATATTTTCTTCTTCAATTGCTATCATTAAATCAGATTTGTTGCTAAGTATCCGTGATCTTTTGGGCATATTTTGTTGGATAATCTGCCACAGCTTTTCAATCGTGTTGATGGCAGGAGACTATTCTGGCCATGGCAAAAATCAAATTTGTTGTTCCTCTGTGCACTTGGTACTTATACGTGCTCGATGAAGAATATTATTATTTAAGATACTATATATTTGATAGCATTTTTAAAATAAATTAACAATATATACTTGAGGCGGGAGTAGGATAGTGCAATTTGTCATAATACTGGAGAAACAATGAATGTCTTAAACAACAAAATTAGCTAATTATTTGAATACTCAAAGTATACTGCAACGAGAAGCATTCAAAATATAACTGTTTTTTTCTCTACTACAACTACGGAAATTTAGTCACAATTATGACTAGAAAATAAAATTTTAATAAACTCAAAAGAGCCATTTAATTGATACACTTTTATAGAAATTTACATTCAATAGATACTTAGGACGTTTAGAAGTGTACACATTTAGTTAAATGTATTCTCTCTTTTATTGCGCCAAACATAGCAAATATAGAACCTGAGGTAGCATAGTGTGTTCAAAAGTGTACAAGATAGCAACAAGTGGTCACCGATTGTGTCAATGGAGTTACTTCCGAACGTTCCCAGATCCATGCTGTACAACTGCAGCAGCTGTTGACCTACCTTCATACGCTTTTGCTTCTATTGAGCAATGTGAATATTGTAAATCTATTATTCATAGACATTTATCATCTTCAAGTCTTCATAGATGAGGTTATACAAAGTTCCGCGAGACAGACCAATTGCATCCTTCAATGCCATCATTAAGTCAGTCACACGTTGAATAATGTGTGGCTTGCGCTATTTTCCAAACGCTTCATGCTTTTGCTTTTCTCAACACTGTTCTTGTAGCCTTTCAACTTCAATATCTAAAAAAACATACTTCTGAGACTTGAAGCTGTGTTCCCGTGCACGGCTAAGTATCAATTAAAAGGTTAAAATTGAACACAGGATCATTTAATAACTGCAATACTGTTAAAAGGGCACGTATTCCTGATGATTTAAAAGCTTTGATAATTAGCTGTTATAATTCTGATGAAATTTCGAGAAATATTTTTTTCTCCTTGTTCTTTTACCTATTTTCCCTCTGCCTAAACAGCGTCGGCTGCGTCTACCCATTTCCTATAATTGTTTTTGTCTCCTGTCAATCTGTTTACTTTCTCTATCGTTTTTTCTTTCCTTTCTGCCACTTCCTGGATGTTGTCTGTTCACATTGTCCTTGACCTAGCGCTTAGCCGTCTAAAATTCGTCTTGGGATTTGGTTGGTGTTCTGCCATTCTCTTTGTATGCTCATATCATTTTAACTGTTTATTTTCTATTGAGGTATTTGCTGCAGTTGGTCTCTAAACGTTATATTTTTTATCCAGAAATACCATAGGTGTAAAAAAATGTATGCATTAGTGCATCAGAGGATAGAATGAAGATAAAGAAACAAAAGCGCTTTTTGCTCTACAACGTTAGCGAGGTCTACAATTTATTCAAATCCAGATACCCAGAATTATGTATTGGCTGCTCATTATTTGCTGCTTTGAGATCAACAGAAACCTTGCTTGCTGGAAGTCCTGGGATGCATTTAGCCTGTTTTAAATAAAATTGTCTCTTTATTAAAATATACTGGACATGAAGGGCATACAAGTTTAAAATTAATAAAAAAGCTTTGAATAAAATATTGGTATATATTTTCTTTGTAATTTAATAATAAATTTTTTTCCAATATAATCCTATAAGAAAATTAACTTATCATCATTTCGTTACCCGTTGAAGATAAAAAATTAATTTTAGAGAGGTTTGAGTATTCTATAAAACGATGAACAAAAGTGTCCCACACGTGTTATCGAAAAGTCAATACTTTAAAAGGTATGGGATGTTAAAATTGAAAAATTGTCAATTTTCAGAAATCTATTTCTCTAAAACGCGACATATGCCAGACGAGATATATGTCACAAAATAAAGTTCAATCAGCTCTCTAGCATATCATGTATTAATATGTCTATCTTACCTAAGTTCCAAAACCGTTTTGATTTTTTGATAATTTTGGATATTCGAACATTCATAACTTTAAATTTTTATTTCTGTTTTACCCGTTGTGTTAAAGAAAATTGTTGGAGCTGTTTGATCATCTCTACTAGCCCAAACAATAATCCAATTTGTATGCCAAAGGTTTCTACTATTATTGAGAAAAAACTGTCAAAGTGCTGATTTTTTAGCAAAATTCACTAATTTTGTCCGAGGCTTTAGCCTGCACGTGGACATTTACCAAATTTACCAAATTTTCAGTGTGTAATCCTTGCATTTAAATAAATTTTAGGCTACATAAATTTGACAAAGCCTTAAAAAATTCTAAATTTTACTTTTTGCTATTTTCAAAGCTCAACAACTTTCAAAAGCGTCTGAAGTTGGGGAAACTGAGCTTTACTTTTTAAAGTTACGTCAATGTCTTACTAGTAAAACATTATGATCAGTCAAGTATTTTGTCAAAATTAGTCGATCTATCCTAAAATCTATCATAAGAATTAACAAAATATTGTTTAAATAAAGAAACCAGAAAAATGCTTTGTACGACTGCTGGATGGCTAATACCACACTGTTTTATCTCTTGATAACTTTAATTAAAACCAAATTTGCGTTTGTAAATAATTAACAATTTAGCGCTGTTTCAGCAATTTTTTTGAAATTAGTTTCCTATTTACTAAAGATACGGCAAAGCGTCTGCAATAAAAAGACTTGATTTAAGGCGCTGCCAAATTAATATGCCGTATGAATAGACGCTATTCGTTGTAACTTGACTCGGAGCTTCTAATCATCTATGAAGTTACATGTGTAAAACGTAGCATTCCTATTTAACATTCCGCTTGTTCCTTTAACTACTTTAGGAAATCACATTAAATATAATTAAACTCTGTTTATTTCTTTTTAATGGCGAGCGCTTCAGTTGAGTTTGCTTATGCAATGGCGAATTGAATCAAGTGGAATGCGAAGAATAACGTGCAGAATGAGTTATAAATACATGTTGGGACATAAATATCTAACAAAATTTAAACTACTGCGTCTGTCTAATAAAGATGACTTTAGTACACCTCAAAGTTATGCACGTTTATTCTTCTATTTTTTTAAATAATATTAAGAATTACTTAAAATATGAGATGAATGGAGAGGTGTACGCCTTCCGAGCGTTGTAAATAAGAATGCTTGAATGGGATTCTCTACATAAGGTATCTTGTACCACCTCTTTTCTAGTCAGAATAAAAGGTGTCTTCGTCTGTTGTACAGGTTTCTCTCAATAGAGGGCGTAAAATCGTCCAGAATTTTGAGAAAACTTAAGGTAGAGTCTGGAACCTTTAAAAAGACTCAAGTATATGCATGGCGTAAACAATTTTGGGGGGCTAGAAGCAGTTAAAAATAAAGGCGGTCAAAGTCGTCCAAGAACCAGCGTGACTAAGATAATATTTACATTGTTCGCCGCTTTTTCGTGGTTATTAAAATTGCTTAAGCAATTCGAGGCTTCATTATGCTTCACAATAATGCTCGCATCGACAGAAAATTGTGGATTATTTCTGGACTATATTGAAACCCCCTTCCTACAGTCTAGACTTATTACCCTGAGATTATTATTTCCAAAAAAAATAATTAATGCAGCTTTAGAAATGGATATCGTTTCCTACTGTAGCTACACAAAGTGACTGCAACGATTTAAGAATAAACATTTTAATCTACTCAGTGTGGAATATCCTGGGCGAGCCGAAGATAAGAAATTAGAAAAACTTTTGAAAGAATATTGTTGTTGCACAAGAACTTGGCATAATACCCCAAGACATTTCTTAGTTGGAGAAAATTCATAAGTAAGATTCTTGGGTTCTCCACGAACTTACAGCTGAGAAAAGGGTAGACGTTAAGATTTTAGTATGACGTTGCTCTCCAGATTTTTTATCACACCAGTATATTCGCCAAACTACGCCCCCTCAGATTATCATCTCTTCAGATCCCTGCAACATTAACTAATTTCACTTCTGTTAAAGATGTTGAGAAAAGTCTGGTTGAGTTTATCAACTCAAAACCACCCTTTTTTCCGAAGAGAAGTTAGGAGGTTCCCTGAAGGATGATCCAAATATATAGAAAACGAAAGGGAATATTTCAAAAATTAAATATGTAGTCGACTAAACTACTATCAGTAGAAAAGATCAAAAATTAAATTGCTCACTTGTAGAAAGAAAAAAAATGTTTTTTTACCAAAAGATTATGTCATTTGATCAGTAAATACTAAAAATTAGTAGTTAACTCCACTTTCTTTCAACTTATTACAAAATTAACTGTTACAAGCGTAAATAGAACCTTCTGATGATCTAATTTATATATTTTCATGTAATGATGGGTAAGTTATTTACTTTATGCTACAAAAAAGGTTATTTCTTTTAATAATTTTTGTATTTCAAAATATATCAAGTAGTTTCAAATAAAATGCTGGGTTTCGGAGGTGTAATGTTCAATTTAAGTTTGAAAAAATTATATCTTCATTGTTAGAATGTTTTGAAAAGTCAAAATGCAAGGTTTAGTATAATTCTGGTTTGTATATGGTTATCTGGACTTCGAAAAAGATAAAAATTAATAGGTAAAAAGTAAAGGTGACTTTTGTAGCCTAATTTCATTACTTTTTGCAGCGTGGCTTTAACTACGTAAGATTTGACTTTGTGAAAAAGCGCCAGCATGCGTCTGTTAACCAAAGACGGCCGCTTCGAATGAGATTTCTTATTCCAATTTGTTGGAACAAAATTCTGCCATGATTCTTTCAACAGGTTAGAAGAAGAGGCAAACTACTTGTTATGACCTTTATGAGATGAAGACTTGCTCTTGCAGAATATCTTGGGTTTTTTCGCTGTCCAATCGCTATTTACTTTGCTTCCAACTACCGCTAAAAATCTATTTGTTGCAGCTTATAATTCCCTCCAGGAGAGATCACCTTTACTCTATGCATTGAAGTCCATCTGTTAAGTAGTTCCTTTTTTAGTACAAAGATCACTTTCTTCCATTTGGGCCCATTGAAACTCTTCTCGATGCACTGTATAGTAGTTTGTAGTACTTTTGCCCTTACTTTTTCTCTATCAGTATCAGAAGTCGGTCGTGCACGGGTTTCATTTTAAATTTAAAATTCCCTACTCTGATATTTTAATGCCAATATTCTACCGTTCATTTGTCATCTTAGATATCATTGCTCAATACTTCAATCATTTATATTGACGTTACTGACACACTTAACCCTTTTTGAATTGAAAAAGTATTGGAACTTTGTCTTGTTGAGAGCATTTTTGCAAGAGATAAAAGATATTTCATGTAACCAAATGCCAGCGAAATAGGTCAAATACTTATTTAGCTATTAACTAAGTCCAAATTACAACACACATAAATAATAAACATAAATAAAACGTTAGAAATCTGATATTTCATCTGAAACTACGAAGACAGCGAGTCTAGTAAATCTATGTCCATAGACTCGGATGTTCCATCTAAAAATTATTTAACTAATTTCGGTGGAAATCACGGATTTATAGAAAAAGTAGTGTAACATTTCTTCAAAAATATCTTTAATTGAAGAACTTTTGATTTCTAAAAGAGTACATATAAAAACCGTTCTGATGTAGAAAAAAGAATTTGATGGTTAATCGATATTGGACCATAATTCCTTTTACCAAGTTTTAAAAAATCTATTTTTCCATATAAAAGATTACAATTAGATCGAAAAATATATTCCCAATGCTCAGTTTGGACATACAACATTGATAAAGTCAAATAACAGCAGATGTAAACTCCAAATAATTCGATCAGAAGTGGCCTAAAAGAATTCCCAGTTAAAAGGTTTTCGTTTACGAGATCCAAGACCATCAGACATTGAGTGAGAAATCAATCGAAGACATTGATTGACCACCGCGTTCTGCTAACTCAAATCTTTGTAGTTACTTTTATAAAGACGTATATTATTCTAGTTAAGAAAAAAACTCGAGAATTTCAAAATTCTTAAAGAAAAAAGCGTAGCAATCATTAACCACTTTTGAACCTAAATGTTAATACCAAATAAATCCAGTTGTGATATTTTGGTCAGTTTGAATCTATTATTTCTTTAGAAATACCCTCGCAATAATTAAGGTATAACGCTGATTCAATAGTACAGACTGATACAAAAGTGGACAAATGCAGCTGCTAAACAGAAAACAATTGTAGTAGAAGTTATAATTAACTAAAAAAAAAACAACAAAGGTCGTAAAAATCTGTTATTAATAACGGCCATTCGATAAATATTTAATAACGTGGCTAAGGAACCAAAACCTAAATTGTAAATCGGCTGTAACATTCGCTAAAAGGTAATAACATTCTTTATCTGATTTATCTAGCATGTTTATGGCCCTCGCGCCGCCCTTTTCTATTAGCCTTCCTACCAAGCGGCTTTCTAGTTATAAATCAAAAGTAACATTGCTGAAATGTTTTGTAGCAAAAATCGCCAGCCATAAAATTGTTGCATTTCCTTTTTTGTCAAGCACACAAGTCTATTAATTATATAAATTAAGTTAGATTAAAATACATTTTTAGTATGACTGTAGGTCTTGTATTGTGTTTTATGATGCACTCCGTCCACCACCATGATTTAATATAATAATTATGTTAAAGCCTCTATCTAAGTAAATAGTACAAAAATACTAGAAAATCTTAATGGGCAATTACAGGAGGCATTCAAATATTTAATAAGCATTTTTTATTTTTCTTGGGTAATATTCATTTCGCATCAATTAGTAAACTCGGGGCGTACCTTTTACACACGATTGACACTTTCCAAAGACTTCTAGCAAACTATGTATTGCATTTTTTGTTTACAATGTATATTTTTCAGTATATATGTTGTTTAAATTTTTATTTATTTATTTTCTAAAGCTAATCGTTACAAAGTACCGCCGCCTTTCAAAGCATACATACAAGCGGAAGACTTGCCATTATATAGATAACGATGGTGACATTCAATGCACTATGTTTACCCTGATCTTGTGGTGATAAATAATTTTAATGGTCAGCGTTAGAAAGGAACGTACTTTAAAATTTGTATTTTTATTATTTTGTGGATGTTTAATCTCTCTAACAAACGGTTTGTTGCGGATATGACAGAATCTAAATGATTATAAATGATAAACTGACAATTACAATAAAAATATTATAATCCTACAAAAGGATAAACACAATTAGAAAATTACAGCATTGAGAAATAGAAAATCTTAACATACAAAAAAAAACAATCCACCATTCGATGAATTTCCTTCAAAATGAACTAATTTTCTCTATTTAGCAATTTCATCAAGAAAGAGGTAAAATATAACAACACTATTAGCTTGTAAATACAAAAAAATTTATTGTACAAGTGAGGAGATAAAATTTTTTATTTTTATTTGTCTGAAAAATTGTACTTTTGCCCTTCTACTTGTTTCAGGAATATTACTTAAATCATCCTTTTTTATTATTAATGTCAAGTTATTTAAACATTTGTTTTAACAAACAGATTTTACTAATCACTGCTTTGCTAATGCTTTAAACAGATAAACGTTCTTATCATTGAAATAAATATATAAATATCAGGACCGTTGATAAGCAAATTTGTTCAATATTCATGCCTCATATACTCTAAACAGAAAATTACAACTAAATGTTACAGCCAACCACTTGCCATTATCACAAAGAATTTAGAGAAATCCGCGCTAAATTAAGCAATCTCTCACGTGAATACATCTATTTCCAAAAAGCAGCTTTGGCTGGCAATCTCAAAAAAATGTATATGGATTCTCGTGCCATGAAGTGATGACTGAATAGTTTGAATTTTGTTGTAGAATCTACACAATTTTTGATCGTTCCTTTTTACAAAAAGTGATAAATACCAAAAAACGATACGAGATTGTGAAAATTGGTAATATAACTTGGTAAAGTAAATTCTACAAAAAGATGGTTAAAATTCTTGCAGCTGATTAATATTCTGAAACATCTGTGGACAAGTAAGTAGGCCACGCTTACCTAGGTGTAAAAACCTAGATTATTTTAGTCGCGAGTGTATTTTAGGCCAGACTGATCGTAGTATTACGTAAAGAGAAGAAAGTGCAACTTAAAAGAAGCATAAACGGCCTCAACCTCCCAAGACCACCGAAACGAACAAAATTAGTATCTATAAAAAACCATTAAGGATCTCTAAAAAACAATGATCTAACTAGAATTGGATAGTATGGAGTTCTACAAACACGTTGCCAAAATGAAAGCCTTGCTAGTATGCTTCTAGAAAAAGGGGTGTCAGTATTGAGCAATAAAGATGTGTTCTAGATTGGATGATATTTAAGAGTTCGTCATTTTTTCTAAATAAAATTGATACTACCAATTTGGCAATAGTAAACTAAACTAAATATGAAGGTGTTCGTCCAATTAATTAGATAATCAGTGTCTTCATCAGACTATAAAATATGGAAGAGTCTATGTCTGTTTTATTTTGACTTTCTAATGTATTTTTATTAAGAATTGTTTATCTACATTTTATATGTATGACCATTTTGCAGACAGACAAACTGATCGTTTTAATTTTCTTCTTTGCGGATACCAAAAACAACCCCCTAAGTTAGTCAAACTGGTAACATTACTTTCCAATATGTTTACTTAAATTTAATAATGCATTATTAATTAACAGACCTGAAAGTTTACTTGGAATAAGTAAAATAAACCCTGCTTGGAACTCTACTGCAAATTAAGTCGTCAATACTGTTTGCAAATGCTAACAATGTGAAATTATTAAGTCAATTACAATTATATTGATCTTCCATGCAAAAAATTGTATCTGGACATTGATAGGCGACATCATTAATGTAACATTCAACTCTCGTTTACATAACGTTTTATAATTTTTTAATAATTTGGCTTTTAAGATTAAAGTTCAGATAATCCGATAAAATGTTTGTTGTTTTTATATCCGGAAATAGAGGTTTTTAATAATCTTCCCTAAAAATATATTTTCTTAAAACTACTAAGGATATAAATTGCACCATCTTGTTGGAATAAATCCCTCTAAATCAAATTTATCCAGATATGACCGCAAAATATTACAATTATAACTCTTTCGATTAACAGTTTTACCTCTAATATTTTTAAAAAATAATAACGCTAGTTAATTTTAATAAGACAAATATGAACTTCGTTATTCATTTCGAATTTGTCAGAAATTCGGCTCTGATTGAATCAAACGGGTGTCCTTTTGTGCAAATTCTCAACGCTTTTTTAGTTCACATATTAGCATTTTGCTTGGATTTGAAAGTTTTGTAAATAAATAGACAAATTCATATGCAGAATTTATTGTACAGTTCTACCCGACAGTTCCAACTACGCCGCACGCCCCCTTGTTAAAGTTTCTGGGTGGCGTCTTATATCAGCATGAACACACACAATATTTTCGTTCTAATGACTAGTACGGTGCTTACTGCAGCGCTTTACATCAGACCTACACAGCTATTTAAAAATGCATTCGTTAAACACATCTGGCGCAGTTTCTATGCATAGCACGTTGAGGTAAGATCACTGAAGATTTGTTTTTGAAAAATGTTTTAATAATTTTTGTTCGTTTTTATGCTTTAAAATAAATTATTTGCGCATTTATTTTAGATTTTCGAAAGAAATAAACACTATCTATTAAGCGTATTTTGATTGGAAAATTAGTATGCGAGATAAAGTAAACAAAATTTTGTATACAAATAATAGAAACAGTGCAATATAAAAACAGTTTTATAAAATAATTCTTTTTTGTTAAAAGTACCAGGGAAAGACAAGATATTATTTTATTGGTAAATTTAATTATTAAAAAAAGCTTTAATTTTTTATTATTTGAATCATTAAAATGACTTTAAAGATATTAGTTATATAAGTAAAAGTGTGGTTGTGCTATAATATGGCCTCTTATGTAAGTTAAAGGCGTTTCACTTAACTTTAAACTTTATACACAATAAATATTAAACGTTACAACAAATTACGCATATAGAGAATATACAAGAAGAACAATCCAAGAAGAATGTTTTTGTTTGAACATTAAATCCCTAACAATACACAGCAATCAATTTTTAAACATCAAAAATCATCCTAATTTAGTTTTATACTATTGACGTACCAGCAAATCTACGTTAGTGTATCTTCTTTTGAGCCACCATATAATCAAATCACTAACTCTCAACTATCCTTTCTAAATAGACATGTAATTATCAACGAATCTGACGAGGACCCCATAACAGACTAGCAGTTCAAAAAACGCTAAAATATTACTTAAAAATATACACAACGACAGGACAATGTAAATCAAAACAATAAATTCAGGCTGCTTGTTATCACAAGCTCAAATGAGACCACTCAAGCAGCTAATGGAGGTAATAATTAAACTCGCACCCATATTTTAGATAGCGTTACCAGTTTTGTTAAGATGCTTGAAAATCTAACCATTATGGAAAGGCAACAGTGAAACATAAAAAGCATAAGCAAATAATACAATTAAAATAAATACAAATACTCCTGATGCTTATCTTAAGAACCAAGAAATTATACACCACACATCAATTAAAGGATAAAAAGAATCTATCGACTGGCATTTAGAAATTTGCATCATTCTGTATAATCAAAAAAATCAAAGTTGAATTAAATAAGCACGGCGACTGTACATAACATCATCAATATCAAACACAAAGTAACAAAAAATGTTCTCTGTTGATCATGAAACTGAACAATAAAACAACATAAGAAATAAAATACTTAAACTACCAATAGATCGACGCAGACACATCGAGAAGGAAAACCACAATTATTGAGTGCACCAGATGTCAAGCTTATGAGCATAGCAAAAGTTAATGCATTAAGTTCTATCTAAATGTTAAATGTGGAGAACACAATTCCACCGCCCTCAAGAAATCTAGAGATATTTGTGCTAAGTATATATTATACCATGAATATCACTCCGCTATTTATAAGGAATGCCAGGTACACCAACAAATACAACTCAATAAAGGTAAATCAGTTGTTTCCCCAAGAACATAAGATGCAAAAATATCACATTACGTATGGAAGATTTCTAAAGACTCCAACGGTTCGTTAGTGGCAGCAACCATATACATACAGCCTGACCAGGCACTCCATACGGAAACACCAATATAAAACATATAGTTAATTAAACCCTTTTAAAAACACCAAATGGAATTAACTGCGTAGTTGATTAACTAACAAATACCACACGTCATGTAGCCCATTACGCAACGCCACCTAAAAAGCAGATCTTATCGAAAATTACTCACTACACGTAAAAACCAAACTTATTGAAAAATGCAGAGCCTAAAAATGTTGTCAGAGAACCGAGCATCCAACTGACAAAAACAGTATAAATAGATTAGTCAGAGAATTAAAATAGTCACTACAAAAGTAGAAAAATAAAATATTCAAGAAATATGGAAGAACTCTTTCCCCCTCCTCACATGATGAGTACTCTTCATCAAACACTACCAATATATTTAAATTCCTCAAACAACAGATAATAAAAAAGCTGATCTGGTCACACATTATCTATCAACTATATTTCAACCGCATTCTTCTGCTTCTCCACTCGAAGAAGAAATATTCTACACTTCTTACAAGCTCCTTTACAACTAATCCCGCCTATTTATTACTGTTCACCTACAGAAATAACAAATACGGTTAAAAATTTAAACAATACAAAGTTCTAAGAATAGTGCCCTGTGAGGCAATAATGGCTATCTCACAAATATTCGACGCTGCCATATGGTCACAGAATTTTTCAGTTCAATAGAATTTGGCCAAATAATTTTTATTATAAAACTGGGCGCATAAAACCACCTCATATATTGGATAAGTTAATACCAAGCAATTGGCACCCTAAGAGAAAATCAATATCAGTGCAGTTTCAGACAGCAGAGCAGACCCAACTTCATAGTCGATCTTCCATGCCGAGAAGACGTAGGTATTGCCACATATGCTTATGTCACTGCTTTATTTGCCCCCCCCCCCCTCTAGGGTCCTGTTCATGCATCGCCTATTCTACAAAGTTACGTTGACAATATGCAGATATAGTTTTATAAGTGGTGCATAAAAATAAATGAAACTATTCAATCGTCATAGTTTTAACCAAAGGATAATAACGCTACTAGGTTTTTCTGAACAGCCTACAAATTCCAGTTAAAAAGCTAAATATCTTGGCATACACCTGGGCGGGCGGCATTTCAAGAAAGAAAAAGGAACTAGTTCTGAAACCAAAAACAATAAATAACTATAAGTCTGTTTGAAACTCTCAAATACTGCGATGCTACAAAAGGTTTTAAAACATCTTCGTCTTCAACCAAACTCACCTAAACGACCTTAAGATTCCGTGGATCAGAGACGAAATAAACAAATACACAACTATGTAAACAGGATACATAATTATCCAACCATTAGCGCTCAACTTACCAGGCAAAAAACATAGCAGAATTAAAAAAAATTAATTCTACGGAAAGTTTAGTTTGAGGAACTTCTAACAAGACATGAGGAAAATAGTAATAAAAAACACCAAAATTATAATATACATCAACTAACTGTATTAAGAAAAAATACAGTTACAATATTTGCTAATAATACTACTACCTAGCGATAGTTAATAGTATCAAGAAAGTAGATAAAAATCACAAACGTTTATCACTCAGATTTAAGAAATCAATTAAAATAAGTCAGTGCACAAATTAATCAACAAATTGAAAATATCCTGGTTACTATTGACAACTGGGTTGTAGTGATACAACTATATATCTTGCTATAAACTCTTCTTATCAAGCTTCAATGGAAAGGTTGTCAAAAAAGAGACATGAGCTGGAACTAAGATATAGTAAAATGTATTTGCTAATCGGAAGAAACTTTTGTTTACATATAAGCTCTCACATTATATGCAAATTTTAAAATTGTTTATTATTTAACTTTGGGGTTGTGTAATGTAAGTAATTTAGATACAATAGATCTGAGTACTAGAAAATATTATTCGAGATCTTCAAACAGAAACCGTGGCTGACAAAATTCATGAGTTATATAACCAACTCTTTTGTATTTTTGAAATCTATGAATTCTTTACCGTCTAACTATCGAGGCACTCTACAATTCTCAAATATTTTTCAATGATAGAACATGGTGGAATTTTATGGCGACTTTCAAGTAATTTCTATCCTCTGCAGTAGTCAATGCTGAAAAGTTAACGAAATTAGCATATTTCTGCCATTTTAATAGCCATGGAGCAGTAGACTGGGTAATATCACGCTTTAAAAATAACGACTTGTAATTGCAACATAACGACTATTCCTTAATATAGCAAAGATTCTAGCCATAACACCATAAAGCTGTGGGTTCATAGTTGAATTGAAGCAGAATATGGTGGTGACAACACCACTCCTTTCAAAGAGAAAGTAGTTTATATCATTGGTCCTACTAATATTAAGGAGATCACAGCAGACCTAAGAAAGGGATCAAAGAAAATTCAGTCGCAAAACAAAAAGAGATGGGATGGAAAACAGAATGAAACAAATTGAAGGATTATAGAGCAAAACAGTATATAAAGGTAAGACCACGGAAATGAAATTGGCTGAAAATAACAGCCAATACATAGAGACGTGGAAGAAATATTTTAAAGGACTATTGACAGATACAGATATGTTTGAGACAAAAAAAGGACGCGACCGTAGCACCAGAACAAGACATCATCAAAATCCGTAATGGTAAAGTACCAGAGAGATGATATAAGTGTAGAACTCGTAAAGAATGGTGAAAAAGAATTGCACAAAAAATGTACACAACAATAAAAAGAATATGTGAAGAAGAAAGAATACCAGTGAAATGGAAATTCGGACAAATGATTACAACTCATAAGAAAGGAGACCAACAAGTATGTAAGAACTACAAAGAATTGACACTATTGAATACTGCATATAAATCATATCATCGCTAATACAGAAAAAATTAATGAATACCATTTCACTTGCGCTCTATATAATAAAGCAGATAATAGAAAAAGCAGATGAATACCAAATTGAATGGAACTTCTATTCATCGACTTTAAACAAGCTTTTGATTCCATCCAAAGAAGTAAACTAATGAAGGCGCTAAAAGAGCTAGGAATAGATACTAAGATAAGAAGACTAATACAGAAGACAATGAGAAGAACAACAATGAGACTCAAAAAGGAGAAACGGAAGAATTAAAAATAAGTAAGGCAGTCCACATCGCTATTTAACTTAGCACTGGAGTACGTATTGCGAAGAATTCACAAGGACAAGTGGTGCTAGTGATCAAAAACCACACATTAGTGAAATATATGTTAAAGCAAGTTGTTGAAGAAGGAGGTAGTAACATTGGATTAAGGATTAATGTAGAAAATACTAAAATAATGAGAATTGGTGGATAATTATAAACGGGAAATCAAAATATCAGATTGGAGGGATACGAATTTGAAGTAGTGAATAAAATAAAATATCTAGGAGTAATGTTATCAAGTGATGTAAGCAAAGACATAGAAATTAAAGGATGCTAAGAAGCAAAATACTTGGAAATAAAACAAAAATAAAAATATACAGAACAATAATAAGACTAACTATATCGTACGAAAACAATTACAAGGACAAAAAACAGAAAGAAGAGTTTAGAATATTGGAAAGGAAAAATATGGAGAACAATACTAGGAATAGTAAGAGTATCAGAAAATAAATACCGGAGTAGGATAAAATTCAAATTAAAACAAGAATTGATAGAAAAATAAAAGAACAAACGTTGAAATGGTTGGGTCATATATGGGGAGCCGATGCACACAAAACAATATTCTCAATGTTAGAATAAAACCCAGATTGTAAGAGAAGAAGGGGGAGACCAAGGACAACATGAATACAGGAGGCAACAGAAGGCTTTTTGGCGATTTACAGATTCCGATTTGAAAGAACGCCTCATCTTTTGAGGAGATCCAATTGGAGACCCCATTTTGAACATTTCGCATGTGTGGTCTAAAAGCGGTCGTCAGAACAACCATTTCCTTCTGAATCCGCGAACGATTTAAGACACAGCAGAACTAGAAGGCATACTCCTCACACAACAAGAAACAGACACAATAACTAAGAAGGTAAAGAATGAGAAATCCTAGTAACAGATAATATAACCATGGAGTTAATCAAAAAAAGAGATAAACAATCAAGGAACATACTGAGTAGATTAATGGTGGAAATATGGAGGAAAGAGTGATTGCTAAAAGTATGGCAAATTAGAATAATCATGCCATTACACAACTTACTGAACACGTTACAAAATATTAACCAAATCGAAAAATAAAAAAATTCAATCATGTATAGAGCGTATAATTACGGAGCAACAGAATGGTTTTATGTTCGTAGAATTTCATATAACCGTTGACTCCGTCAATAGAAGTAAGCTAATACAAGACAAACTAACTCGGTTGATAGAAATGACAACGCAACAGTGGAAATAGAAATATATAAAACAGAAACATTTTAAATTAACATGGGCGTTAGACAGGGAATAGTCTATCTGAATCACTAAGCTTAGAAACAATGGAAGTTACAGAAGACATTAAAAATAAAGCGTCAAGATAAGCTCAGATGCAGATGATATGGTAGCGATTTCAAGAAACGAAACAGAACCAAATGCAAAGATGAAAATGCTAGAGGGTGGGGCGAAAAAGATGAGCTTATCAATAAATATACAAAAACAATATTCATTGAGAATAATAGGTCAAAAAGAATTATTCATAATAGCAATGGAGTGAAAACCAATAGAAAGGAGGAGAGTTGGTAGATCACCTAAGAGATGATACAATAACTTAATAATAATGGAAAAAAGGAACTGGAAACAAATGGTGGGAGATGAAAGAGTTGTGGAAATGTTGTTGAAGAGCATTTATTAAATTAATTCATTTTCTCTCACAACATCATACAACAAACAAATACGAATACTAATTATTATATTTAAATAAAAATATCCAAACTGCGTTCGTATAGAAAGGAATCGTTATTTCATAGCTGTATCGCATCTCTAAACGCGTTAACACCGCCATTACTACTTAGAACATGCACTCCTATTCATCCATTCCATTAGCAGTTTGGTCTTTCTCAGCAATGACGGTTATAGGAGCAAAATGAAGGATGAGAGGCCGCGAATTGCGGCCAAAGCTGGCGTATGTGCAGTGGAATTCAGTGCGCGGCCGTATCGGCTGCGTTTGACAGTTTGTTGATTTAATGAGGCATTGTTCCGGAGCACTCGAGTGGCACGGGCGCGCGACGCCGCGTTTCCGGTTAGATTTCTGCAAAGACGCGTCGTCTGCGACGCACCGCCACCATTTGTCATCCGGTTCAAGCCTTCTATGGCATCCGGGAGACCTCCAGCTATTATTTGCTTTGCTCGCTGCCGGAAAAAATACGAGGCGCTGTTGAGGCGGGACGTTTATGTACTTCTCCCCGTATTTACTACAGAAGCTAAACGAAGTTGAAAGTTATTTCGGAACTATTACTTCCCAACTTCCGTGCGGGAGCGAAATTTACGATTCCCTTTATTCCTGCACGCAATGCAGCCCATTTCGGGCTTGTGCGGTGGACAATGGCAGTAAGTGATGTTGGAAGTGGATTAGGGCATAAAAACGTGCCTCATGTGGTAAATAGGCCCCGCGGTGCCACATACTAATGAATCATTTCTGAGAAAAATGGAAACGTTCTTCGATTATCAAATAGGCGTACGCAACATCGTTTAGAGGAAGATGAACTTGCGGAGAACAAAGGCCGCCTTGTTCGGTAAATAATATTTCAAAGCGGCCTGTGCAACTTCGCGGAATTTCATATAACTATTAGACGGCTGGATCAAATAGGCAGTTCGTCGACTCGGCCGCTGGGAACACGAGCATCTAGGACAAGGCTGGCCCATAACGAGCGCTCCCAAAAGCCAGCCTCCCGGCAATAAAATCCCGCACCGCGGCGCAACTGAAGACGGGCTCTGTATATTTACGCGAATTTTATGAATGAATGCTGAGCAAATAAATCGATTTTATCTGCAAATCGGGGCGGAATGCGAAGCAGACGCCGGCCGAGCAAATATTTACGCTAACCTGGATTGCGTAGGCCTGGGGACGCAGCGTCGCGTCTGCTGGGTGACGCCGCCGCCGCAGCTCCTCGAGCACGGCGTCCACGCGCTCCAGGCGGACCACACGCCCTCCGTCTTCGGCTTGTCGCTCTTGGACAGTCTTTCCCGGAACATTTGGTGCACCTGGAAGTACACCCGCAATCAAAGTGAAAATTTAAGCAAAAGTCTGTTTTGGCATTCTTTCCAACTCTCATGCCGCAACAAAGCGGCATAAATAGTTAGGAAGAATAAATTCCGCAACACAAAAGTACAGGAATTCTTGCCTCCAATTAACGGAGTTTTGACATTCAGTACTTGAGAGTTATCTGTGCAATAACTCAAATTCAGATTGATGTACGTTTAGTTTATTTTAAGCTGCTAAAATGAGGTGTGAGCAATGCGCTGTTGAGCAATGTAAATAGTCAGCATCAAATTCCTCTCCAGAATATATGTATGTATGCATATTAAACAAACGTGAAATACAAAAAACCGTTTCTCTTTCTAAATAATTAAATTAAAAACTAATTGTAACTTTCTTTTAGTATATTTGATTTCAAAACAAGTGTGATGTAAAGTATTTTTATAATTTTTTTAATTTTACCTTGTCAAACTAATAGCTGAAACACTAAAAAAGCTAAATTAACTAACAGAAATCAAAACAAAATATACTGAAAGGAAAAACAACTAGAAAAGGCAACAGCTTAAAACTATTTGGAGACTAGAGTAACAAACGATGGAAAAATCGATGAAGAAGTAGCTAACATGACCAAACAATGTAATGGGATACTTTACTGGGGAAAAACAAAACCAGCAAAAAAACTAAAATACATGTTTATAAGCAACCATAACGTATGCTAGTGAAACATGGACATAGCAAATTCAGCATAACAACACAGTGACAACCGCGGAAATGAAAACATCGAGGAAAAACGGGAAAAACTAAAATACACAGAATTAGAAACGTCCTACAAATAAAGGAACTAGTTGATATAATAGAAAGAAATCAATTAAACAGACACGGGCACGTTATGAGAACGGGAGAAAAGAGACTTCCCAAAAAAGATATAGAAGCTAGAAGAATAGGAAAAAAGAAAAGGAGCAGACCAAGAAAGACATGGTTACAACAGATAGCAGACATAGGAAGAAACAAGGAAAAAATGCTAAATGAAACTAAACAAATGGCACAAGATCGGAAAACATGGATTAAATGGACAAACAGTTGAAATAAGGGTTTTCTACCCCAACGCTCTATATAGAGCAAAAGAAAGCAGATGAAGAAGAAGAAGTAATTTTATCTGTCATATAAAGTTAAACTTATTTAAGACAAGATCCTGGGATACAACGAGCATTTTTAAATTAAAAGGCATTAACGGAGAATTTCCACACAAATCGACGTACTTTTGTGTACTATTAACGATTCCCTCACAAATTGGAATATTGCAAATTGTATTCCCGTGACAGGTTGTCGTACTCTTAATTCATAAAGAACCCTACGGACATATCCCACGACGGCCCAGATAAAAATTAACACGTTTGAGCTCCCTAGAAACGTAAACCAATAACATATTTACGGCTCTGTATGATTTCGAGGCTTAAATTCGCGACAAATCGTTGCCATAACTCCGACAAAAACACACCTGGCAATTCAACCCCCAGAAAAAGTAAAGCAAATAATAGGACTTTTACGTTAAATTTGCGGAATTTCAGGTACCGCGGAGCGTTGACGTGGTTCTATGGCAACCAATGCAAATAGTCCTTCACTGGCTTAATTGTTGCAATATATCTGTACCAATCTAAATACTAAACTAAAAACCATATTTAGTACGTTACACTGTTCTTGAATATAAACAAAATTGATATTCTATTGATTTTCAAAAGCATGTCCGTTATTAATACTGTAATAAGGATCCTGTACTACAGCATACACTACGTAGACGATCTTAATTAGAATAACCATAAATCTCTACATCGTACCACCATAAGTAACTAGCAAAATTCAAAGTGCTCTACTCCCTTAGCCATTAACCATCGGGACTGTACATAGTTCACCTAGGCATAGCATATTAATTGCAGCATATCAAGAATATTTATTTCCACACATTTTCTCATAGCAGGAGACTAAAGTTCAAGACTGATTTTAACTGAAAGACGGAACCTGTTCCAAGTTAAATAGCAAAATAATCTATAGCACTTGCATGCCAATGAGCCAAACTACTAACCAGCGGATTTTAACAAAATCCCAGATTCTGTTAGAATTTGTAGACATCAAAGGCATTTTAAACGTATATACTAAAATGGGAAAGGGAGTTACACTTAAATTCAAATCATCACCTTGACTACTAAGGTAACATCAAAAAATCCTCTTTTAAGGCTATGTACCTACTACAGAACCACCTGGGAAAAATTCAAGCTTATCCTCACCAATGACATGAAACTAAACCATGAATTATGCATAACCCTAATAAAATCGATAAGACTGTAGAATCCAAAAAGCAGCTTGGTAGGCTGTTCCACTGAGACAAAATATCACATCAGAAAGTTTGATTATACAACTTCATATAAGGCAATTAGCTGCAGACCACGGGATACATACAATGCTGTACAACAAAACCAAAACCAAAACATAACGTTTAATTACTATATCACGAACCTATCACCAGAAGACTATACCATTTTGAAGGTTACTAAGAAATTAAAATGGTCAACATTACCAGTGTCATCACTAAGAAAACTGTTGGGCTCGCACTAATGTCGAAAGCGCAAATATTTACGGAAAATACCTTGCCGAAGTCTATACCACTCCTATCTAATAACTTGTATCTGCTTAATTGCTGCTTGAACAGGTGTTTGTATGAATTAAGATATGCTGGTCTGGGAATTACAACGTTTTACAAAAAGGACAAGCAAATTTTGAAATTTTTTTATCTAAAGAGGTCATGGCAAACTAATATTACATCAGAATACCTAACAGTGTGATTATAAAATCGCTACCCTTAATATACACTCTAAGAAGTCATTTAAATTGTTTTTTGTTTATATGTAAGTATTACTCATTCTTTTTGTTTTTTGTTTTTGTCTATTTCCTTTCTTCGTTCCATGTCAGCACTCTTTCCTTAAAATACTCTGCTGTCACTTCATCCTCTTCTTTTTTAACTTGCTGGTGCTTCCCATATCTTTTTGGATGTCTTTTCTTTGTCATTTCTACTAAGTATTCAAACAATTTTATCTATTGTCGTTTGTTTATTTTTAGAATTTGTTTAATTTTAGGTCTTCTCTTACCCTTTCATTGCAAATTTTATCCTTTCGCATAGTGCCTTCGACGCTTTTAAGGTATCTCATTTGCAGTTTTGTTTGTTTAGATATTTTCTTCCTCGCATAAAGATGCTATTTAGAGTGTGGTATAGTTTAGATGTATTTCAGCCCTGTTATTTGTATGACTTTAGATTTGAAGTATCTTTACTCTTAAATATTTGAATGTCCCTACTTACTCTAAACCTTTTAGTTGTATTAATGTGTTTTGGCCTTCTTTTCTTATCCCTACTATTTTTTGTTTTGTCGCCATTTATTTTCAAATTTTGTCATGCAAAGCTTTCTTCTAGGTTTATAAGTTGTATTGTAACTCTTGTTCGTTATTTGGGTAAATAATTAAGTCGCCAGCAAATGCACCTTCCGTTATTAAATAGTGTTGAACTTAGTACTCTCCTTGTATTAGTCCTTTTTTAACTATAAATACCTTAGACTGTGTATTTCCTGTTTTTATATAATTTCTTATGTTACTGTATAAACTGATTTTATTTTCATGAGTTTCACTGTCTACCCCTCTTTTTTCCAAAGTGTAGCAACTATTCTCTTTGGTACACTGTGAAACGCTTTTTTTATGCCTATAAACGGCTCCAATTGGGGTTTTAAATTAAATTAATTAAGTTATTGTAAATATGCGATTTTGTAGTCCCCATCTTTTCCCTAATCCAGTCTGCGTGTCTTGTAACTGCCTTTTCACAGCGTCTTTTAATCTTTTCCCTATTATTCTTTTGTATACTTTAATATTACACTAAGTATGGTAGCTCTGCCGATTGTATATTCTGTGTTATTATCTTTTATGTGTATGGCAACATTATTTCTAACCCCATGCTTTGTTAAACAGAATCGTTAAAGTTTCAATGGCACATGTTCCCAAATTCTTTACCATTTTAGCTGTTGTATTATGCTTTAATTACATCTTTACCTTTATATGTTCTTATTTTCTTAATTTTGTTATTTTCTTCTTCATTTCTTATTTGTTATTTTCTGTTACTTCGTGTTCCTTATTTAGCTTGTTTCCAAAGTATTCTGCCCAACATGCCATTATCTGATCTTCACCTGCTAATAACTTTTCATTTTTATTTTTACAATGTTTTATTCTTGGGCGTTTTTAAAAATTTGTAAGTAATTTCTGATGTATCGAACTCTTCCTATGACTGTTTGTACTTTTTGCCTATTTCTTTAATTTTTAATCTTCTTTATATGTTGTAATTTTCTTCATCTGCATTTTCCAGGTAAGTTTTCCATTCCTACTTTTTCAATTTTATTTTACTTTTTATTTCTTTAGTTCACCACTTGTTTTGTGTTTCTCTTTTATTTAGTCTTCTATTTTCGCATGTCTCTTTAGCTACATTTAGCAGTGTCTTTGTTTCTAAATATCTTGTAAGTTGTTATTTTTATCTTCTTTTATTTTGTTCATTTATAACTACATTTTTTGTATAATTTGGCTTTCTTCAGCTTGCAGCTCATGTGTCCTTAATGTTTATTTAATTTTATTATTCATCTTATTTTTACTTCTTATATCTATTTTTTGGCATTACGAAGAAGTGGTCCAAGTAAATCTCTAAATCTTGTTTTACCCTTGTATCTTTTACCTGTTTTCTATAATGGTCATCAATTATTGCATAGCCAAATATTAATTTGTTGTCGTTGTTTTTGATTTTCTTTTTGGTACATTTATGTATTTATGTTTCAAAATGTGTTTGTTTTTGATCGCTACCCTTTCATTTAAATCACCTAATATTATTACACGATTACACTTTTTTTTACTAAATTTATTAGTTACCCAGTTTATTAATTTCTAATTTTACCTTTAATATTCTTTCTGTAATACCTATTCAACTAAATATATATTTTATATTATTATGCTTTATAACACATTCTACACCTACTTCTTCCCTGCGTTCAATTCTACTCCACTGTATAACACATGTTTACCATTCAAAATCATCTATCTTTATATTCTTTTTGTTTATGTAGTGTCCAGAATATTTAAACCCGATTTAAACTCCTCAATAAATCCGCTTTCCTTACCACTTAAACTTCTAATATTCCATTTCTCTTTTTTATTTTTTCTCCCTGTTTGTTTCTCTAATTTTTTGTCTTTCATAGCTCATCGTTAACGGTTATCATACTGAATCTTATTTTAATAGTGTTCTCCAGTTTCCTCTCTTTTTGAACTGTTACTCTTATTTATTTTTGCATGTTTCTTTTTCTATTGTTAGATTATTATTTATATATATAGAAACTTCTATTATGTTTTCTTTTCAGAATATTGCAAGTTGCCTAAAAGGGAAATTTTAATGAAATAAAATTTAAGACAAAGATGTAACTACAAACAGATGACCTTCTTAAAAAAGTAGATAAGAATTAACATACTTAGTTATTTTGCAAAACAGCCGCTTTGTTTGAGCAAATTATCAACTCTCAGCTGTTGCCAACTGCGATAATATCTTGCTATTTTATTGAGTTTACTAAACAATTTCTTTGCAGTTTTCGGTCTTAATTAGTGTTCTTTAAATAACAAAAAGAGCATGTAATAGAAATAACTAGAACATTAGATAAAAGGTCGTAGTATAAAAAAAATGCTGAATAAGATTACCAGGCCTTCAATCAACCCCAGTTAATAACTACGTTACCATGGGTATCTCATCAAATTCGCCCATATGAAACTATTGACGTTCAAAAGCTTCCGGTGTGGCTATAGAATTATGAATATACGCTTGAAAGAGTGACAATGATACGTTTAGTTTAATGTATTTTGTAAATAATCGACATGTAAAGAGTAACACAATTTTTCATTTACACAATATTATTGCTAATCAAGTTTTAGTAGAAGAATTAACTCCATCCGTTCTTGTCTCTGGCCAGACTGCAAAATTGTCGCCGAAAGTCACGGGATTGTAAAAAAGTCTAATCAAAATGCAAGAATTTTGTTACAACTCTGGTTTGCAGGGTCATTTCAAAATACTTAGTAATTAAACGAATCTAAACTTAATAATAATTTGACGGGAGATTATACTTTAAGTAAACTATTTCCAACTGCCGATAACATAAAAAAAACCCTTGAAAATCGGCTGCTTTCTGTCTAGTGGCAAAAAAACCACTTCGTAAAGTTATCAATCAAATGCTTTACATAGCTCTCCTTGCCACTAAAAATTGGGATTGACTAACTTTCCTGATTAAATGATTTTAAAAGTAAGAAGTGAATAATTACAGAAACTGCTTAAAATACTTGCTAAACGCAGATACAGGTGTAAATGACGTCAAGTTAGAAGACAAAAATTTTGAAGCAGCCACAGATATTAAAAGACATGTGGATGGAAATATCCTACACTTAGTGTTAAGAGCCAGGTTTGCCAAGAGAATTGAGGGTTAAAGTTAATGGTGGTACTTTTAAATTTAAATCAGCAAGCGTGTTGCAAGTGTTCAAGAGCAACTGAGAATGCAAAAAGAAATTTACTACATTTGTGAAAAGATTTTGGAAGGGAAAGAAGGCGATGAACGTTTGTTATGCAACCAATGCACAATAGGGAGAAGGTAAAGAGTACATAAGGGGTTAAAAAAACGAATAGATATTATGATCGAGTTAATCTAGAAAAATATTATTCTAGCTGCATTTAAAGTCGACAGCGCTAGGTTTTTAAAATCTTCTTGGCAAAGTGTACTAAATCAGAAATGATGATAAGTGGGAATGAACTACAAGTGGTGCAGATTCTTATTGAGCAGTTTTCGAAAACTGAAAGCCTCGGTGGAAGCAGTACCCACCAAATCAAAATTTGGAAGGCATAAAAGAGTGTAACTACAACTAATGCCCTAAAAACAGACGCTTAACACGTAGCTGTACCCTATAGCTTATCCTTTAGCAATAGAAACTAAGTACAAGCGCCAAACGTATAGATAAAAAAATAAAATTTAAAGCCCATTTTGGCTAATTGGAGTCAATAGTGGTTTGATTTAATTAAATATAAATTGTTTATTTCTATTTGTAAGTGTAAAAAGTCCCATATTGTAGCGATTTGATAAAAATCTAATTAGAACTTAACATATTAAGTGCAGGAATTATGGATATCCATAGGCTTTTCTATCTTTTTTAATTTTGGACTGTTTCTAGATATATACCAGTCAAGTTTTGACTAATATATTTCTGTACAAAATTTAATTCAAATCGTATCGTTTGCTGTTTCTTGTTAAGATTTTATTACATTGTCTCTGCTGCTTCTAATCGTTTTTTTTCTCCTTTTGTTGTCTCCTATCTCCACCTTGTCTTAAATATATTGCCTAGTCATCGCACTCTTTGTACTTTGATAGTTTCTTATACTAAGATGTCCCTATTCTGGATTTGTCCGTCTTTTAAATTTTACAAAGTTCTCTTTGACGCCTTTATATATTTTTTGCAAAACTTTTTCCATATTTCTCTGAATTTTCTTATTGATTGTCCAAGTCTTTATAAATTCATGTACTTAGTAAAAACGATGCATAATACAAAAAATCCTTCAAAGAAATTACCCAGTGATCTCACAACCTTAACTTTTCTGCGACATTTACTCAGCTTTTTCTGGCGTGAAAACTCAGGAGACTTTCATTGAGACGATTAAGCCTTTGTTTCTAGATTGCAGCCGTAAAACCGCATTTTATCTCCGGTTATGACCTTTTTGAGGAAATCCGCATTGATAGCAAGTTATTCTTTAGTAACAGTAGCCGTGAAATAACCATGATGTCACCTCAAATCTTGAGACTGAAGCCATCAGCGTTAATTTAAAATCGGTGGAGGGTAAAAGATAGGCTTTGTGATACAGTACATGATAACTATAAGATATTGATGATCAGTTTTTGTCAACACCCATTATGTAAATTTATTTCAAAATCTTCAAATGCAAACAACGCCAAAATTAATCTTCTGCCTTCTGCAAGTTTACGATTAATTAGTTTATTGAAATACATTTATTGGCTGAGGTTTTAGTATAAAATGATTTGCAACATTTGGAAAGAGTAAAACAATGTCGGATTTCATTAAAAATTGAAATATTGAAAGTTGCCGTACATACTATTACATTAAGATGCCTGACAGATCCTTCAGTGGACTGCAAAAGATGGGAAGCTTTTAGTTGAGATCAAAGATTTGGATAAAGTCTTAGCATTTTTGTTCTTTGAGATGCTAAAGAAAAGTTCTTACTAAACGGTGTAAGGTCAATCATCAAGCACAGCAGCAAGTTTTGTCAAGAGTGCTGTTTGCAAAAATAGCCGAAATCTTAATAAACATGGCACAACCGCCGTAATTTTTAAATTTTAATTTTTGATCTAGCTGTTTAAAGAAGACTGTTCCACTTCAAAAAATTCTTTATGTAAAGGCCTGGAACAAAGAGTGGTATGTTATAAATAATAAAATAATAACAAACTCATAAATGTGATGTCTATACATTAATAAAAACGATTTTTTTGAAGAGAAGGCCGTTACAATTTATTATTATATGAGTCTAACGGTAATTAACTATTTTTAGGGTACATCGATAGTTTTTCTAAAGCTGCATTATTCATAAAATTTTTATGGTAGTAAAAAATCTGTGGGGCGATAATTATATGAGAAAGATAGTACAGCGAAATATCGCGTGAATATAGTGAAGTCAAAGCCTTCGTATTTCTGTTGTGATTCACAACTTGTACAAAAAATTCTGAAAATTGGGGCTACCATAAAAGTAAATACGCTAAGAATTAACTTCACTATATGCTTAAGAAACCTCATGCAACCTATTTCATCACCTCTTTTGATAAAGACCCAGTTGCCGATTTTATCTACAATGAAAAAGTAAGAGACCTTCTATCTAAAAAGTTAAAAGAGAATATCCTAAAGCCTAATCAGGATAATAACAAAAAGACCTTCCCCAACTTTACTCATTTACAAAATTTGAGTCCTTTGTTGAGTTGTGTTAGAAAAGCATCAGATAATAAATGGAAATGACAGGCAGAGGTAGAAGTAAGCAAAAAATTAGTGTTTGCAGAACAAGGAAGAAATATAAACACTCGCTATGATAAACATACTAATTAAATATTGTACAATAATAATAATATTATAAAAGTAACAGCTACAAACTAAACAGCAATGTTATAAATTTTAAATATTAACTCGGCGTATAAAAAATATTTTGAATAAATGTTGCATCATTGGTTTAAATTTATTGTAATCATTTTTAAAAACATTAATATGGAAAAAAGTACTTTTGATTAAGTACCTGGTAAATATTACTCGAGGAATAAAAAATGAAAAATATTCCAGTCGGTTTGGCGGCATTTCAAATCATATATGACACTTAAGTAGATTCGGACACTTCTTTCAAGTGGAGCACAACTTCTTTATAGTTTAAGTGCAGTGTGAAAGGATTGCGTTTACAACACTCAAGTAAAGTAGTCGAAATAACCAACTGTTATGTATGTACGTTTTTATGTAGCTTTCCATTCGGCAAATAAATAAAATAACCAATAATAACTCTGTTGACTGTTCATTAATATATTTTTAGATTAAAATTTGTTTAAAGATTAGTGAATTCTTACATATATACGTTAGTTTTCTATTTGTAGTATTTTATTTAAAAAAAAAGCCATCTTAAAGACAAATAATTTTTTGTTGGAACCAAATAATAAATCAAAACTGTTATTATTGCTAAAATTTTCTCTACGAATTTACTGATTTAAGCTGTTTGTCACAGTTATTATTAAGATCGAGTTTTTTAAACTGCAGGTACGCTGAGCATCAGCACTGGGATTTCTCATTTGCATCTGCAAAACCAACCTGTTAAACTAAACAGTTCTGATTGTTTAAATCGAGTGTTAATTAAATACTAATACTCAGCCCTTCGGGGTCCCGTCGCGATGTTAAGCTTGGCCAATGACACTGGGACTAAATAAAAAATCCAAAAATTTACACTACTTACTAACGAGATTGTTAAACGCTCGAGGATTTAATCCAAAGCAATTTATATTGCCCATTAGATTTTATAATTAAAGGATACTGAAGCATCATTCCAAATTTAGAGCCCAAAAGAAGCTGCTAAAATTAATTATTTATATATGGTGCCGACAATTTACATGAATAATAATACACAGTTCATTCGTTTCCTAAACTCGGCAGTCATCAAAAATATACTTTTATTATTAACTCTGAAATGAAGATAAACCTGCAATACCTATTTATACAGCAGCGTTACACAGAAAAGCAAATAGGTAAAGGAATATTTGAAGTTAAAACAATTTCTTATGCTTTAGTCACGGTTAAAAGCAATAAAAACAGAATAACGTTCTCCAGTATCATAAATATCAAAAGTTTTGTCATAATAACAAATGTAAAGAAAGTTGTTTTCAATTTCAAATTCACGTGTTAAAAATGTACCAATTTTCCAAAATGTATGAACATTGGAAAGGAGATCACCTTGCTAGCATAATTACCTAGAGCTTCGAAAACAACATGGACCAATAAGCGCCATAATGCGCCTTATCAGTAATCAACAACAGCTGTAAACATGACCTATTTCCTAGTCAAAAAGACTATATCTAATACACAATTCTTTTAGTCTCTCATTTATTGACATATTCCAATGATTTATCAAAGAACGGAATGGTTTGTAATGTACTATTTAATGCTAACGATCTATATTTAATTACCTGGAGGGTTAATGTTTTACATGGCTTGCATCACTTAGTGAAATGGAAAAAATGTGGCTCATAGAAGTGATAGACGCTTTGCATCGGCAAGGAGGGCATTATAATTGTGGTAAAACACAGATTTTCCATTGAAATAACTGCATAAAACTTTAAAATGAAAATTATTAATATTAACACGGCCAACTTCAATTTCATTCACATTAGAACTGGTCACAAGCTACCTAATAAACCAATTCTTGAAAGCGACCTACAAAACATATTTAATATTTTAATTTAATATGGTAACAAATTAAACTACCTTGGCTCTTGGATATTGGGGTTATTAAGAAAACTATATATTCCTGCGTATCTAACAGTAATTCAGGAACTAAACTCTGACCATCTTTCAATGCTTATAAGATTTCCCACCATTGCACTGATCCCTAAATTGCTAACCCTTTGGATTATAAAAGGCTATGTATACTGGGATATGTTAAAAAAAATTGGATACCAAAATCCATAATCTAGTTTAAATATTTAATATTAATTATGTATATAAGCTAATTTAAACTATTTGAGGGCCATCAAAAGATTAGTAGAGACAACATTTAGACCCAAGGGTAAGAAAAAAGTGGAAACTATAGCGTGACACCAATGTTTATGATAGGTTTATTTAAAATAAAATTAGATAACCATTAAAAAAAAAATTAATAATCTCAACAATTAAAGGAATAACTTAAAAATATTAACCCAAATATCACAAACTTATATGAAGTTACCAAAAATATTAGACGAGAAGAAATAATACAACAATTAACATTTACAGATAAAAATAAAAGCAACTATTTGCATAATACCTTAAAACTAGTTTTAAACATATTTATTTTCCTCTTTTGTTAGTATAGACCACTAAATAGGTTTTTGTTGGAGTACCACAAGGAAGTGTGTTAGGTCCGTCGCTTTTTGTAGTAGATGACATACCAAACCTAGAATATTGTTTAATAGCACTATTCACCAATGGCATAGTTATATCCGTACAAAACAAAGACCGTACTGCCATCGGGTCCTAATAAGCACTAATAAACTCGCTTGACAACTATCTTAATTAATAATGCATAACACTAAACCCTACAAAATCTAGATCAACAATTTTTACATTTAAAAAATACAACACAATAACTTAACCATTCATAATGAAATAATTCCATGGAGCCTTGCATTTGAGGACATTAAATATTTAGATGTGTATTTGAACACTAATCTATCCTAAAACTATCAGATGAATATGAAACTCAACGGGGAATATAGTAGCTCAAAGTTTCTGTATCCCCCAAATAAATAAAAACTTTCACTACACACAAATTACGCAATTCTATTACATAAATAACTACTCAGGCCACTTATTCCAATTCAATAGTATTATGCTGACAGAACGTATTTCCAAATTTACTATATACGTTAATTCTCTTAAATATCAACATAATAATAAAAATCTATACCTTATTCACAATGCATCAAATTATTACAGAAAAGTAATAATATCATAATTAAAAAAAACCGATCGAAGGTTACAGAAACGTATGACAAGAAATGTTATATGTTAGTGCATATGATATTTAATACCTAAAATTAAGCATTAGTCCATTGCCTATTTTTTATTAAATTCTTCGCATACGTAGCATTATCTCTTATTAAATATATGGATTCCAAAGTTGAGGACATATTAATAGCTGAGAGCTTATTCTATAATATTTTCGGAACTTTTTAGTGCATGTAAGCTGTTTTATTCATATTTTAGGTCATATTTCTAAAAAAACGAAGATTTCGCAGCCAACGTGTACACCTTGCATAAATTATTGTCTTCTTATTATAACAATACATAAAATTTTGTACAAATAGAATTACGTTAAATATTATCTGTTAAACCGGCAAAGCTAATTGTATAAGTTAATTTTATTATTAATTTGATTGGCATTGTACATCAAATTCAATTTGTTTATTATAATGTTGTACAGGTATTATACAACTAATTGGGCTAAAAATAAAAATAATTCAAATGAAAAAAATTAACTACGGTCCTAATTTTAGAAGTTGCAACGTATTGTATGATATTTTGTTAGTTTCTGTTGCATTACCTCAATAATTAAGAAAATATAATTGAAAGAAAGAAGTAAATAAAGGGAGAAAAATAGGAAGAGGGAGAGGGCGAAGGGGGAAGGGGGAGAGATGGGGGAAAAGGTGAGAGAGAGAGAAAGAGGACAAAGGGGAGAAACACAAAAATGCATGATGCTTGGTTTTAATCTCATAATATTGTTTTACACATCCTCTTAATATATAATTAGACAATTTTATTATTTGTTTAAAATATATGGTAATAATAGACCTTCCAAGTTTAATAAATAAGGTTAATCCATTACTATTGTAAATCCGAGACATAGAAACCAGATCAGCAAACAATCATAGGTTTGGTTTCTTTGGAAGGGGGGAGTGACGACTTTCGGCATCTGTACGAGGTTAATAACCATATATAAACACCCAGAAGAAGTTCAAAACTGACAAGTAATGAGTTTCTGCCAAAACACACAAGCCACACATTTTTCATTGTGTGTCCAAATTGATAATAGCAAACAAGTAAATCACATTTAATGCACTACAGATTCAATAGATTTGTAGGCTTACAAAACTTTACATATTGTCATTCATTTCCTAAATTCTTAGCCCTCAGTAGAACTGTGTGAAAGTATGCCAGTAGTTGACTGTCTGGGTACAGCAGACAAACGAAGAAAAAAAACGCCAGTCTATGGAATGATGGCACATTAGAAGCCCTCATTTCAAGAAGCTACGGCGGATTTTGTATTCTAAAGCAAATTGAGATTAGGAGAAAGTTCTCTTCATAAACTGGTTGCCACCTCTCAAGAGCAATACCAAGATATCAGCACAGGAAATAGGGACGCGACGCATTGCTTCAATATGACAATGTGGAGTCACATATCAGTAGCCACGCAGTTGCTACCCCGCAAGCTCTTGGGTCCACTGCGTTGCTTCACGTCTCATGTTTTCCGGATTTTACGCCAAGCTGTTAAGCTCTGTGTGATACAATGCGCGGTAAGAAGTTATCCTCCATCAACGAGCTTCAGTCGTTTGCCCATAAGTGACTGATTTGTAGCGGTTTTACGGAGATTATCGAAGTGATCATAAAAGTAAGTAGACAGCAAATGAATAGACTTGTAATAAAATGTGTACAAAGGTTGTTCTGCAGCTTGCAACAAAAATTGCTCTATTGTTTAGAAACTTTCCATAAATAAAAAAGATTTTTTTTATTATAAAGTGCAAAGAAAAATACTTTAAGTAAATATCTTCTATTTGCAACATCTCATAACTGTTAGATAAAAGAATATGTTTTACATTGACTCTAAAATCTACCCTGTTAAGGGTTGGTACTAAATCTCATAGGAAGGATTTTACTTTATTGTATCTTTTCTTTCGAACACCATTTTATAAAATCAAACGCAGTTAAATTTGAACACTATGTAAAAATTATCGTCTTCCCTATATATTTAGTAAGAATAGTACAAGAAACATTGTACAGAGTTGCAGTTCCCTTTAAAGCACTTTGGGATCTCACTCACTTATCCCAACGCCGTTTCCAATGTTAAAACCATTCTGCTTTGTTTTGAAATTACGAATATCTGCTTCGCCATACTCGGCCAATAAAGTTGTCCTTTATAGAGGATACATATTACAATACACTCTCATCAACTGCTAGGTTAACTAACCCAATAATTTAAGGACAGACGTCTCATACCAAAGTATTGTAGAGGCCATTATTAATATTTTATATAAATAAGCTTAGGTATCTATAATTTACTAGTTACTCACTCAAAAGATTATCCTTAATGAGAAAATGTGATAAATATTAGCTAATAACTCAACAAAGAAAAGTAAGATAAGTCATAATTTTATAATATATAATTTAGCGTTTTCAGCGAATGGAAATCAAGAACTGCTTGGATAAGTTGTCGTGTGAATACAGACAAGTATATGAAAATTATAAGAGATAACTTATGAATGATTAAGAAAAGGACATGTCGTATATTAAGAAATAGGAAAGCTAAAGTTAGCGATACCGTGAAAATAAATGCTATATATATAATAATACTTCAGGAGTTTGTATACTGAAGCTAGTACAACACCAAATAAAGAAAATAAAAATAAATCTATTAATACGACAATGAAAAATATTGAAAAAATCTAAATACAAAAAACAAGAAAAGACTGAGTCAGGACGAAGTAAGAAACGAGTTGTTAAAATATGGAGGGCGATAATTAAATAAATAGCTTTAAAAATTATTTAACATAATTGCAGAAAGAAAAGTACCAGCGAAATGGGGGTAACTAGCGTAATATTTAAAAGGGAGGGGAAAGAGCTACTGACTAATATCAGACAAAATGCAGCTGCAGCAGTATATAAGTGAAGAACAGTAGGGTTTCCGATTTAATCGATTCATCATCACCGCTACATTTACAACACGTCAAGTGATCAAAAAAGAAAACGATTGCGTTGAAAACATCAGCCTTTATATATTTTTTTCTATCTTTTGTGGGTCCATTAGATCTGGTCAAGCTACAAAATGTATTATTAGTTCTACAACTTGAATTTGAAACAGATGCGAAGGCTTTCACGACCGGTGTTATGATGCATCGTGGGGTTGGTTCTCAGATTGTTAGGCCTTAGTCCAAGTTTGGAAACTCTTGACGTTTCGTCCACAACTGCGGCACCCATCTTCAAAAGAAAAACGTCAAGAGTTTCCGTACTCCGATCACGGCTTTAGTTACCGCGAACAAACCACACGATGCAGCTTTAATATAAGTTATAAAAGAGCTAAATTTAAATGCGTGTTTTTTTGTTATGGATAAAATTATCAGTGAAATAAGAAAATTATCCGGGTACGAAAATGGTCAACGAAATATCTATATGGTATGCTGTGCAGTCGTAATTGCAGAATTTGAAAACGATTTTCAACTCTTCTATAGATTAATAATGATGGAGAAGATATATAACATAGAAGTATTGGCTCATAAGACTAAATTGATGGTAATATCCAAACAACCGACTCGAGGCAAGCTTGAGATAGAGAGAAAAATACTAGAACGACTTGTAAACTTCCAATATCTGGTGCAGATGTTACTAGCAATTACAACACGTACAAAGAAATAAAACAAATTATGAGAGGTGCAGGAATTTTTTGTTATTTGAGGGATGTAACCTGGGAGAACAAGTTTTTGAAAATTGACAGTAAAATAAACATATACAAGACAATGGTCAAATATATCCTATGAAGCAAAGCGCTTACCGACAATGGCAAAACCAAGTGAATGCTGCGTACCACTGAAACGAATATGTTACGAACCGTAGGGGTAGAAGCAAGGTACGACAAAATTAGAGACAATGATGTGAGAGATGATAGAGCCAGTTTAGTTGTTCATTGTTCTATATGCATGACTTCAAGTGTGTATAATAATAAATCTCTGATGAAAAATAGTTTTCTTCTTGTAGTTGACATCAAAACCGGGTATATTTTTTATAAATTGCAAATATTTGATTATTGTTTTATTAAATAAAATATACTAAAACGAAGAGTACTAACGACGTGATTATTTAAAATTAAATACGTGGTCAATTTGAAAAGCTTTGAACCTAACATAGAAACAAGTATTTTGACTGTCAAATTTAATTTTATTTTTAACATAGTCTCTTTTTAACCCGTCCAAATAGTATTTGGCGTTTTGTTCTGCAAAGTGACCTGCTCGTTTAATGAAAATCTCTGTCCTCCGAGGCAAACTTTGAGTTTAGAAACAAGAAATAGTCGCTAGGATTCAGATTTGGTAAATATGCTGTAATTAGTAAAATTTGGTCATGGCGACCCCTAAGTGTAAGTTGTCTTGATGGAAGAGCACTTTTTCCATCCCACATGGGGCAATTGCTGCCTTTAAGCTGATCCAATAACAATGCGTAGTATGACCCCGTTATTGTTTTCCCTTTTCTAAGTAGTGGATAAACAGAATTTCCCGACTATCCCAAAAAATAGTCAGCATCACCTTCCCAGACGATGAAATTGTCTTTGTTTTTTTTTGGAGCGGGTTCACCGTTTGCGGTACACTGTTTTGACCGTTCCTTCGTCTAAGGAGTGTAATGGTAGACCCAAGTTTTATTGACAGTGATAAATTGATGCAAAAAGTCTGACTCGCTTTGCTAAAACCCCTTAAGCAGGGCCTTGGAAATGTTCATTCAAATGGACTTTTGGTTCAAAGAGAGCAAGCGCGGGACCCAACGCGCGGACAGTTTTCTCATGCCCAAATTCTTCAGTCACTATATAACAAACTCGTTTTTTGATTTGCTCACAGCCTCTGCTATCTCTCTTGATTCGAGGGTCGTCTAGTATTATTTGGTGAACTTTTTCGATGTTCTCGGTAGAGGTCGCAGTCGTTGGCCGTCAGAACACTCATCATCAGCCAAGCTGGTGCGACTACGTGTAAATTCAGCTGCCCATCTTTTCACGGTGGCAAATGATGGGACAGAGTCTAACTCGGCTTTAATTTATGTAGGCGTATTGCATTTTAAATGCAAGCCCTTAATTACGGCACGGTATTTGATTTTTCAATTTTTACAAAAGCACTGGCATCGACTGACACAATCGACTAACTAAGCGTCCAAAATAGCTGACATTTTTACAGGTATCCTTCAAAGCATGTAGGAATGTAGCAGAATAGTTTTGACGAGTAGGGCCATCTTCATATTAAAACCTAAAACTTCTCAGACTGCCTACGAATTAATAAGATAATATTTTACGAACCGATAATAGTTTTTTTACATGTCCAATTGCACAAAGTCCATCAATGAACAACTTGTACGCCACACTAATGTGTCAATATTCTCGTTTTTTTTAATAAAACGAATTGGGCAAGTATAATAATCAGCTGTTATTAAAGCTCATAACATAATTTCAATAAACCAAAGGGATACTCAAGTTTTCGTACGACCTCTTAGCCAAACACAATCGCGTTTTTCTCATCAGAGAAGACGACGGTTGGAAGATCGCTTCTGACAAGCATGTGGAGCAACTCTTTTGCTTTTTGCAATTGTAAATTTATCTGTTTTAAGGTAAGATTGGCGTACTTCAATTTTTAATGTGCAATAAACAATTCAATCTGAAATATATAAATGTTTGAACAATTTATTTCGCAGCCCGCCTTTTTTGAAATATGGCTTTCACTTTTCAAACCGTATTTGCAGCAGTGGCAGTTTTTGCTACCTGTATCACTATAACGTTTATTGTTATGGGATCGCCGTTTTATTCACTCTTAGAAGTTGCAGCTCTCTAATAATAAATAACTAGTTGCGATTTATTAGCTAATTAAAATGTAATTACACTATCACATTTCATCTTTGTAAATGATTTCATTGTACCGAATATAAAAATGACTTTATACACTGACACGTCATATGGTACACTGTTGTATGTGTCAACTAACTGTACATGGGTCGATGTATTAACAGTTGTAATTAATAAAACCTGGTAAAATTTAGTTTTTTGCATCTTACATATATAATTAGTAAAAAAATGTAAATCAATCCTTTTCACAATTTAATCTTTAGTATAGCGTAATCTAAATTAGACTTCAGTGTGTTTTTCTAAACAAAATACGAAATATAACGATTCGACTTTTATTGCTATTGGACTTCGCAGTTACGTATGAAATATGATGTCGAACATTTACCTCCGCTGATATGCGACCATCTTTTTATGCCTGGAATCGTGGCAGGTTTGTTGACATGAACCCGTTCCTTCGAATAGCCCCCAGAAAAAGTCTAGTAAAGTTAGATCACAAGACCGTGGTAAACAATCGATGTCGCCCTTCTGCGAGATAACACGACCAGGAAATTTGGTTGAAACCACATGTCATTCAAGTTCAAATCGTTTTATTTATTTAAAAAAATTGTTTAGCATATCCCAATAGAGTATACTATAAACAGTAACAGCAATGTCAATTTCGTCCATAAAAAGTACAGGAGCTAATGATTCCTCTAGCACACAATGCGTACCAAGCACTGCATTTTTGTGGATGCATTGGTTTTTTGTAAATAGCACTTAGATTTTCACTATCTTAGAAGTGACCATTTTAATGGTTTACAAAACCGAAAAAACGAAAAATGAGCTCCATTCCTCAATTTCAGATGTTTTTTTTTGCAAAAATTAGCATCAACTGAGGTTCTCTAGAACCCAGTTCGCAATTGCATGACATTTTTGGTTATCTTTAGTAGATTTTCCCATGAATACAGATACCAACTATACACATGCAAACTCGCAAGGATCACAAACGGCGCGCAATTAAAATCCCAAAGTTCAATTAGGATCACCCTATATTTTTTAATTTAATCATAATTACACCTACAACTATAAAATGCTGCAGAAGACTTCTTTATTTTTCATCATTGTTTTAATAAAAAAAAATGTTTGGGTAGCAATAAGTTTATATATGATTTATATTTATTTATTTTCCGGCGATCGGAAGGGCATGAATGATTAGAGATTTATTTATTGTGTTTAAAAAATGGACTTATTATTTAAATGACACTAAATGCAATATCTATTGATTTAAAAATGAAATTAAATGCGCGTTTACAACTGGTGACCGTCTCTTTAAAAAAAAAGCTAATAATACAGAACAATGAAAAAACTCTTGTCACTGTCTTTCAATTTTCTCTTTCAGCTTATTAATTGTTGGCTTTGTGCGGTAAATTTTAACTTTGTAGTATCTATCTCCATAAAAAAAGTACATTACAGATGGGTGTCAAGAAAGCCCAGAGAACTCAACAATACCTCTTTGTCCAATACGTTAGTTTAAAAAATCGGATTGAGATAGACTCATAATTATAATAACATAGAAGAGGTGCTCCGTCTTGCTGAAGTAAGACGCGTGGACTAACAGATCCCTGCTGGATGTTTAGGTAAACATTACTAGTAAAAGTATGGTAAAAAAATGCCCTTCGAATGTCTAATGCTAACATACCACACCACACTGTAATCTCTGATAAGTTCAAATGGTATACCATAGCACCATGCAGGTTTTCAAAAGCCCAGCGAGTGCAATCGTGTAGATCAATTGAGTCATTTAACTTAAAGTTAGCCTTATCCGCCCGAGATAATTGTGATTGGAAATTCTGCATCTTCACGCCTTTTCCCATGTTAATAAATACTGTATTTATTATAATTTAAAGACGTAAGTATCTTTTTTAGAATATCCTGTATTTATCACTTTATGCGTATAGAGCTGTTCAACCAGCCTTGCTAAAATCGGTCTTCTAGAACCTTGGAACAGATAAAACTAGTAGTGACAAGAGAAATATTGAAGGTGTTCGAAAAAGTGTTAGAAAAGATGCAGAAACATCATTCAACGTTATTTTTAGAGTAGAACTATATAAACGAGTAATCAAGAAGAAACCCTTTTTTATATCCTTCCAGCAAAAGTATCGACACACTTGTGCAACAAAAGTGATGACCATCAGCGTTCATCCAATTAATTGGGCAGTAAAGTCATTCACCATACTATAAAGTGTGGGAGTTAACATAATTCTGTGAAGTGCGATTTGATACCTTATCAGACCATGTTCAATTTTCTGCGATGGCGCCATAAAAACCGCCAAATAAATAAAATTTGAATGACAGACTTCTACCTGCCTCAATAATTACAATTTCGTTAATTTTCATAGATGATAGCGTCCGTTGCCAACGAGCGCGTACAACTATCACGTGGAAAGAGGAGCAACAAATTTGACTATTGTCATGATCGAAGTAATCTTCAGACATAGACTCGATTATCAAATAAAACATGGGCAAAAAACCACAAAAATCTACCAACAAAATTGAGTTAATTGTAGCGGTGCAAGAAGAATGCCAGAAAATAGTTCATAAAAACAACTAAAAGTATTATCTGACAGTAAAAAAGATGCAACCAAGCATTTATCGTATATTTTATTTAAATATATAAATGTGCAAGGTGCGTTCAAGTTCTAAGGTCTCCAAATTTTTCCTCAGCAGTGATAGTAAGTAGAAAGATGCGGTTACTATTAAAGGACGCAGGAAGTATTTCGGAATTTGTATTATAGATGGCAGCACTATACAATGTACACAGGTCAAATTATCGCCATTGCAGTGAGAGTTGTTTTGTATCATACCAATGGCGACATCTAATGTTTAAGAACAACGGGTAGTCATGCTTATCTTGCGTGGTAAAACGTCCATCAAAATTCATCACCAATTAAGTCAAACATGCAGTGAAGACGTTAAGAGTGTTAAAAACCGAAACCACGTTTGCGCGAGTGGAACAAGTTGTTATGGAAAATCGTCGATTTGGTGTACGTAATATCACCTCTAAATTTGGAATTTTCGTGGGATCTGTGGAGTCCAGTTTACATGATAATCTGAAAGTAAAGAAAGTTTCTTCAGAACATCTTGACACGTGATGTCGGCATGAATTCCAGCCATTAAGGACACACCCCTAAAGAAGTGTTTTGGCAGACGGAGATTACGTTGAGAAGTAACAGAAGTTTCAACTTTCTTGGGTATCTTTTTCAAAAAAAAAAAATTGTATACCTTAGAACTTAAACGCACCTCTAATTAATAACATTTATTATCTAAATTTATTAGATCGTGTAATGTCTATTTTATTTTGACATCCTAGTACATACATTAGTTTTTGGTACACTTTAATAAATTCATAAATAAATATACATATATACTAGCACCCTTCGTACACAAAAAGTATTTAATTACTACAAATAAAATCAACAAAACACTGAACAAACTACTTAGCTTTTTGTATGGAGTACGGCAAATTTGCCGCATTAAATCGGTCGTTTAATCAGCCGTCGTCACGCTTCATAAAATAAAACGATGCACACGGCTCATAATGCGTGCTTATTGCGGACTTGCACCGCAACGTTTCTGGTGCTTTTTATGTTCAAAATCACATTGGTTGTAAGAGCAACGTCTGCAAAAATTCTTAATGCTTTTCTTTTGCTAAGCACACCGATCACTATCACTTTTATTTATTTCCCTTGCATTAATATTTCAATTCCCAAACTCTGTTGTATTAATAATTCAAACAAACCTGTTTAAATAGGCGAAGGTTGTAATGACAATAGGGCAACAAATTTAAAAAGCCACTCGCACCAGCAAATCCGTGAGGTCTAAAATATCTGTTATCGAGATATTTTAAGCGTTCGTTTTACAGAATGCAACATACGGGTTTCACCCGTCGCTATCAATTCCTGAAATTTTACGCGTTGTAATCAGTATTTTTAGCCAGACGAAACGTGACACTCAACGTGCGTTAGCGCAGCATAACAGTGCCACGTTTTTCTAGTTTTCAGCGCACTATCATGTAAAAAGGACCACTTGCAAGTTTTTTTATGAAAAAACTCGTAGAACTTCCAATCAGCAATCTTCACAAAAGTAAACATGGACTCCTTTTATGATAACTTTCTAAAATTTTAATTTCAAGGGTCTACTGCACTTAAATTTAAACTCCAAATCAACTGATGCATCAATAATAATTAAAACAGACGAGTCGAAATGTTATACAGGTATTTTTCAATTTGTAATTATACGCATCATAATCATCAAAAATTATAAAACTGTAGCTGTATTACTCATTTTTGTTTTTTTATATAATGATTTTTATTATAATGGTGAGGCTCAGGAAGTCCACATAGGAGCATATCCTTTAAATTGATAGGTTGAGGCTCTTATATGTTTGTCCTCTTTGCCCGATCGTAGCCACTATCTCTGCTGCAGGGCGATGTGGCAAGCACCGCGTCTTAGACAACCGCATTATTATCCTTTGTTAATTATTTCTAGTGAGTGAGTAGGCAACCCGTCAGGCATCTGAGTCCAGGCATTAACGCGGTCGTCCGCACCCCATTCACGAGCCCTAACCGTGCTGCCATACTGGCACGATAAGCATCTGTCCTAAGCAAATTATTCTTAAAATGCACTTTAATATGCTTTGCAAGCTGACAAAACAGTTGCTCTGCTGCAGGCAAAGCAAGGGGTATTGTTCTACAGCGAGTGTTATTTTTGAAGAGATTTGAAGCGGTGTTCCTGTGTCACCACTACAGAGGTTCACAAATAAATATTGCTGTAAAGTCTTACAATTTAGTACAAAGTGTGTAAAGCAATATCGGGAAACTAAAACTTTGGATGAATTATCCAATCAAGGAAAAAGACAAGTAACGTACACCAAAGACGATCAAATAATCAACCTCTATAAAACTTGCCAAAGAGGGTATTAAAGTAAGCAATTTGCGACAACTAAACGACGTTTAGAAACCTACATTACATAGCAGAACAGTATAATGAAACCGTTGCTTATCAAAAGACATCCAAAAAAAGATGTTCGTAGATAGAGAAAATTTAGAGATTTTTACTGACGGGGCGTCTTTTGTGGCTTGGTCGCTTTGAAAAAGTCATGGTTTGTTTAAAAGCTGTTTCAGTGAATGGGATTTAGAATGTTGCGTCTGTTAGAAAGTCCACTAGTTACGTAAATTTAACTTAAATAAATCTGCATTTGCCGAACTTAATCGGAATTACAATTTATTACAAGCTATTGCAAATTGGTCATATACAGGATGCTTATAAGATAAATTAAGAAATTTTATAATAAAATCGAACTGCAAATATCTGCTAGATGCCCTTTTCCCTAGTAATAAAATATAAAATAAACTTATTTTCAACCAATTTATTTTGATCAAGACCATTTGAAAGCAGGGTGGGACGTTAAATAGACCAACCCCCCTATTTCTACTCCTTATTGGTCAAAGAAGCTCTAAAAATTGACAAAAAATTCCACTTCTTGGGTACTGTACTAGATATAAAAATGCATTTTTCGCTGTTAAATACCGTAAAATACGCGGCGTTATTGATTAACGAGCACAAAATAAACTGTGCGCAAAAAATAGATTAGAAAATTACTAGAAAATATTTTGGTTTGACTACTCCTGTAGATGACCCGGGGCCTTTATTAATTATTAATATTTTGTAAATAGCATATAGAGATAAAGTGTAATTAAACGCTTATGTTTGCATTAAGTTCAATCTACTTATATCAATACCATACATAATGTTATCAAAAACAAAACTATTATTCAATCATTACCTACTCGATAACAACGGTGTAGTTCTTATGTCATGGCATCCTTCGTTCGGTTTGCAAAAAAGCAAACTTTTTACTTCAAGTTAGCTGCATAGCAGATATTCGGTCAGTTGTTAATAGCAGCGCGCGCGAGCGGACGCGAGTTTTCCCATTAAAATTTTTGAACAACGGTTTTGGTGTTTCGCCCGAGACGTTACTTGTATGCCGTTCCCAGCTTGGAAGAAATCTTCTCATCATCAGCGGACCGAGTGAGTTCAGGCGCCCCCCGGTTATGGAAATGGTGCGTAAACACCCTTTTCCCGACCTAACAGAAAATTTAACGTTTACTGTGGGTTAGGTGAATGCAGAGCCCCTTAACTCAAGAATTGGTAAGTCGTTTTTTATTTTTCTACTAATAATGGGATGCATGATAAAGGAATAAGGCTGAACATGTCGCTCGCAAATTATTCCCACACTTTCAAAAAGAATAGTTTTTAAATATTTCATCAACGCGGATATTCAAATGGTCGATTGTTGGGAATGATTTGCAATAAAGATATGCATTTGTGTAGCGCTACACATAATTGGTGGTACGCATGGGTTACTTACAATTGCAGGTATCAAATATGACATCAAAAATGTGGATAAATAAAGAAGAAATACAACAGTTCTTATGATGTTTTAATTGGAATAGTAATTTAGCTTATAATGTAGCACTTACAGTGAGGCAGTTATAATCCATACCCCAATAGCTCGACTAGTTGTTTCGTTATTTGCAACCGAATTTTACTGATTTACAATTCATTGTATTCATCGAATTTTTCGCGCGAACGTTTCCAAGTTCTTTCTACAAAATAAATCAATGCTGAGGATTAGGTATAGGCAATGCAGAAATGGTCCCCCCATAGTATCTGTAAAAGAGTCCATCAATCGGTTCCAGTATCTTTTTTTTATGCAAGTAGAAATAGCTTTCAGTTCCATATTCGAATTAGTCGGTCCAAAATAAACTATTTAGTATCTGCAAATTATTTTCATTACGTGCACAACTTACTGCATCAATGAAACGCTTTTCGGATTCCAAAAATAGTTTTATATTTTTCCATCTGGACCTCTATTAATTGGTAGACCGTCCCTTCACTCTTATGGGTATTTATCAACCCTAAACCCTCCCTGGAGGTCAAACTTAGTTAAAGGTTAGGTGTAATCACTGCGGAAATGTTTTTCCAATGACTCTAAAAGAACCAACAAATCGGTTCCGTTATCATTTCCTGTGTAATGGGAATATCCTAACTCCAAATTCAAACTAATCGGCCCGAACTGCCCAATCGATTATCTAAAATCCAGTTCTACACAGATAAATCACTGCGTTATTTAAACGCTTTTTGAATTTTGCAAGTTTTCTTGCATATCCCCCATCTGGACCTCTGTCAGTCGGGCGACCGTCTCTGCACGACCGGTACCACTTAGGTGGGAGTGTATCAACCCTGAACGTTCGTAATCCCTCTCTACAAAAGAGGTCCGCGTTTGCTAAGGGTTAGGTATAAGCAGTGCAGTAGTACGGTCTCCTAGTGGACGTTAAAGAACCGGCTGATTGGTCCTGTTATCTTTTTCTACGTGGCTAGGAGCTTTCAGCTCCAAATTCGAATTAATCTACCTGAACTGGCCAGTCTAAAATGTATAACTCAATTCTACTACCCAAATAATTTTGAATATTTTCTCGTATCCCTCCATCCGGACGTCTGAGTTGGTCGACCTATTCCTCCATGACAGGTACCACTCGCGTGGAAGCGAATCGGTTCTTAAAAATTATTAATTCCTCTCTGCAAAGGATGTCAAAGTTAGTTAAAGATTAGGTGCAGAAGTGTTTTTCCAATGACTGTAAAAGAACCAACAAATCGGTTCCGTTATCATTTCCTGCGTGATAGGAATATCCTAACTACAAATTTAAACAATCGGCCCGAACTGCCCAATCGATTATCTATAATCCAGTTCTACACAGATAAATCACTGCGTTATCTAAACGCTTTTTGAATTTTGCAATTTTTCTTGCATATCCCCATCTGGACCTCTGTCAGTCGGGCGACCGTCTCTGCACGACCGGTACCACTTAGGTGGGAGTGTATCAACCCTGAACGTTCGTAATCCCTCTCTACAAAAGAGGTCGGCGTTCGCTAAGGGTTAGGTATAAGCAGTGCAGTAGTACGGTCTCCTAGTGGACGTTAAAGAACCGGCTGATTGGTCCTGTTATGTATTTCTACGTGGCTAGGAGCTTTCAGCTCCAAATTCCAGTCAATCTCCTTAAACTGGTCGATCTAATATATACAACCCAATTCTACTATGCGAATAATTCATTGCATTTGCAAAACACTTTTTAAATTCGAATGTTTCCTCGCATCTGAATCTCTATGAATTTGGTAGACCGTCTCTCCACAATAGGTACCACTGGCGTGGAAGCAAATTAGTTCTTAAACGTTATTAATTACTCCCTGCAAAGAAGGTTAATGTTAGTTAAGGGTTGGTATAAGCAGTGTAGAAATGTTCAGTCCTGTTATCTTTTTCTATGTGATAAGTAGCTTCCATCTTCGTTCGGATCAGTCGGCTTAAACTGGCCGATTTCCTATCTATAACGCGCAGAGTGCACTGTATTAACAAAACTTTTTTTGGATTCCAAAAGCTGTTTCATATTCCCCCTTCTGAATCTGTATCGGTGAAAATGAGTCGAGCCTAGCTAAGGATTATATATATATATGCAGCCGAGAAATTGCCCCTTAATATTAAAAACCAACTATTCGGTCGCGTTATGTTTTTTTACAATTTTTTAGGTTCCTCAGCTTCACATTTTAATCGGCCTCACCTGGCCGACCTACAACCTAATTTTAATACACGAATAATTCATATATAATAATACTAGCATTATCGAAATGCTTTTTGGATTTGAAAAGTATTTTTACATTCCCCCATATAGCCGTCATTTTATCTCGACAGGTATCACTCGCTTAGGAGTGTATCAGTCCTAAACGTTTATAATTTCTGTCTACAAAGAAAGTTTATATTCGGTCATTATTAAAATAAACAGGGTAGAAATAGTCTCATAGGCATTAGATTGGTCTTGTAAATCTATTCTTCGTAATTAAGAGTTTTGATCACAGAGTTAGATTCAAATCATTCACATTATAACTGCTTGATAACCACCCTACTACCTGTACTCCGATTCCTGTAATCCACCCCAATTTAGACTTTGATTGGTCAGTCGACCGTTGCCTCACGACAGGTACCACTTAGGTGGGAGTGTACCAGCCCTGAACATTTGTAATCCCTCTCTACAAAGAAGGTCGATGTTCTCAAGGGGTTAGGTATAAGCAGTGTTGAAACGGTTGCCTAGTGGCTATAAAGAACCGATCGATTGGTCTTATTTCCTTTCCAAAGTGCATTAGGCCTCCTGGGGATATCACTTAAAAAAAAACGCACAAAACAGCTGTACCTCCAGGGTTGTGTGGAAATCAGCTAAACCCGACATTAATATTTTCTTGTATTTTCAATAATTTTTTAAAGTTTTATTTAAGTATATTTATTTTTTGTAGATTAGGTACAAATTACACTAAGGTTCCATTGCAGTCTGAATTTGGCTTGTCGTGCCTAGTGTATAAAGTTTCCTAATGCTTTTATATTTTAATTATTATATTACGCACGCCGTCCACATAGGCGATAAGTTAAACAAAATACTTTTTTAATTTATTAGATCCCCTTTTCATTTTTTTTTATTATACGCGACAGTAGGATGACAAACTCATATTTTTGTAACGTATTGTTCTGTATATAATAACTGATACGTATTTTAACAAACTAACGTATGTGCGTGTTATAAGCGTTATACGCTGTATCGTGGTGAAGGCCACATCTTTTTAGAAAGAAAAAGATTCAATTTATTGGTGCACCCTGTATTTGAATTTATACAAACTAATGTATGAGACGTGCTTTATTAGGTACAGTATACAATATCAGTCTTATATATCTATCTACCACCATTTCAAACACTCTGTGTATTATGGAGAAAATTTGTTTGATAGCATTTGGAAAGTCTTAGGAAATACACGAATAATTGTGGTGCAAGTTGTAACACATTCATAACTAAGGTGTGAACGCTCTCAACTTCGTTTTTTCTACCTTTAACTCGCGAAAACTGATGAAATTTCATTTTTTCTGGTCCAGTTGCCACTATGAAACAAACAAAAAATTTTATCTTTCGCCACCACACCAAAAAGGAAATCCAACAATCCGCAATTTTCCACGGTATGGGCACACGAAGAGGATCTTTACGCATCAAGCTAGGTGTGGAAAATGCGGAGCAAATCGCCCAACATAAACGTGCATTAAAACAAAAGAAACTCGACCTAAGTGTGTTTTATGCAGCGGTTCACATTTCTTCAAACTATAAAAGGTGTCGAGTTAAAGAGGAGAAAACTTCCACCAGCACGTCCGAAAGCACCCACACCATAGCCAAGTTTTACCCACGCACAACGGCTAATCAACAACGAAAGAAGACACACAATTGTATCAATCGGGGAACAAACCCCTTCCCCCCGGGAAGTTAAAAAATATTATGATAAAACTAGCTGAGAATATCAAAACAATGTTTAACTTCCTCACAATCATCGTCGCTCAACTAAAATAATAAGACAAATACTCAATATTACAGAATGGAACGTTAATTGCTTGTCAAACCACATTCAAGAACTATAAATATTTATTACCAATCATGAGTTGGATATAGTTCAAATCTCTGAAACTAAACAATGTCTTGACATGTCTTCGGATCATTCTCCAATTGTAATCACTCTACGTTCATAAATAATTTGCACACATAGACTTTAACAAAATCAAGGAAACTACTGTGGAATGTCTTATGGTCGCAATATATAACATTATATACTAGTTGAAATTGCAGTTACAAAAGCTAAAAAATGTATATTTTATTGATAAAGAATTTACAATATAATCCTGAGTCACATGAATATTTGATTAATAAATTATGTGGCATGTATATGTAAACATGAATTATATTAGCTTCAAACTGATGTTTGGATTAATTTTCTTAAATTAATTTATTATTTTAAAAATTTTTTTCCAAATCTCGAAATCCGCAAGAGATACAGGGACGCGGTTTTCGAAATTCTTTAGTTAGATTCGATTCTACTAAGACGACATTATTGGTGCGAGCGCACAATGATATCGGGTGCATCAAAAACGCGTTTCAAAAACTCTAGCGAGCCGCTTACAGATGAAGATAACTCTGGGAGTTTTCGTGGATCTATAGACCTTTTGTGAAGTTTATCTCTGCAAAATTTAAAAAACCTTGACGAACGTTTAAAGGCTTTATGGGGGTTGAAAGAAACACCTTTTTTTGCAAGTATCGACTTGCCGTAAGGACCAAGTTGTAGAACTATAAAGTGACTTCAAAAAACGCTTAATAACCCGTGTCCTTATTCTCCCCCTTTCTGCACAAAAACGGCCCAAATTTTGGAAAAAATCACTTTTTCGCTTATATCTCCGAAACGGTAAGAGATACAAAGACGGCTCCTTTACCAAGTTGAGGAGCATAAAATTGGGTATTTTTCTGTATAAGACTTTTTCATGCAGGTTGTACGCGGGGACCCATATTTGACATTTCCGGAACCGGAAGCGATACAAATTTTTTGCCTGCTCTAAAATTGAAAGCCGGTCTTAAAGCATATGTATATTGAAAATCACAATTCTACGATTATTCCTTCGGTCAGTATTCGCGAGTTAATTTCGGCCTTCCTGCCAAAACCGCCGTCCTAGCAGACAGAAGAGAAATTTCGACGGTGCCCGCGATAATTTTGTTTGCGCGTCACTTAATTACGTCTCGCTCTTACACATTGATGAAATATGCGTTGACGTTATGTTGACATCACAAATATATAGCAAAAATTGTTCGTGCCTTTCCGTGCCAACCCGAGCGCCTCCGAAGGACAAATTCCGGCTCGGCGGCAGGCGCGGCCGAGTATTATATTTCCGGAACCGCAAGCTATAGAAAATTTTCGTTTGAGAGCGGGTAATAAAACATTCGTGTGCCAAAAATCACGTTCCTACGATTATTCGTTCCGTCAGTATTCGTGAGTCAAATTCCGCCTGACTCGGGGCGCTGCGGGCCCTGCCGCGGCGGTCGCCTGCCGAAGTCCGCGGGGAAGCAATTAACGTTTTGTAAATGCATCTTGCCTTCACCGATAATACGAATTTAACTTTGTAAATATATATAAGTTGTTTCGAAAATAAAGAGAGAAAATTATAATAAATTAAATTTTTACTTGGCGACTTTTCAGTCTATAATTTTTTGTGTAGTTAGTAACTAATTTTTTTTAAATGCATAATTATATACGATTGGTAGCTAAATATTAAAATGACATCTACAATGTTAGACAAACATTTACACTTCAAAATTTTTCTTGTTAGAATCACTGGTGGAAACAAGCGCCCGAGGATGACACTTAGTTTTTCCGGCTCTACTCTTCAATTTGAGTCGAATGACACTAGTCTGAGGGCTCTACGATGTATGCACCAGAAGTTTAACGATATACAATAACTACTAGTTAATAAGAGAGACAGCAAACCATTTGATTTTTTCTCTATGAATTCCGACATTCTTCTTATTAATTGTTAATTTAATTAAACAGGAAATCATTTATCACCACAACTAACCTATGTACATGTTGCAAATTATTATAATATCCGAAATATAAGCAACCATCTAATAAATTTAATCGATCCCAAGCTTTCACTTTTCTTTCGCATTACGTCTTCACTTCTTTCTGTTCTTGATCTCCAGGCAAGTCCACATCTCAAACTTCAGTAGGATTGCTTTCACTTCCTCGTTGCTCTCCAAGGGATAGAGATATTGAATCGGTCGCACAATGATGTTTCTAACTTTAATCACAAATCCTCCTTTCAAATTTACGGTATGAGCCAGTTGAGATCACCTTTTCCAGTAACAGTTGTTATCTAACAGCTTCATGGTATTTTCACGGTTTTGAAATTAGACATGTGTTTGCTTTCATCTGGTTCATCTTGGTTAACGCAAAATGTACGGTATGGCCCATGTAAAAAGCACTATCTACTCGTCTTCGTAAATAATGGTCTTGTCAGGTCCACTCCTATCACTTCAAACTATCAATTTTGCTCAATTATGCCCTTGGAAAGAGGAAGTGGCAGACATTCCAACTTCTTGAATAAATAATCTACGGGTTTTGTCTATAACTTACCTACTTTTTAATTCCAGAATTTATCGCAAAGCATTAGCTATAATGCCTGGACTCCATCATGTTGATGGTTTACATCGTAACATTTGATCATTTGGGTGATCATTTTAGATTTTACGGGTAACATGCAATAAGTTATTTTCTTGTCTTTACTTCCTTCAAATGCGTCCTGCTGCACATGCACATAAAACAATAACTTTTCTGCTTCGTCTCTGTGGTCTGCATGAAAAGAGCCACGTTCAGAGCGTTTCAAATACTTGTACGAAGCAAAAGGACGTAGCCGTTCTACTGCTTGAAGTATTCCCCCCGTATCAGAGTAACAAAAAAAAATGCTCTTTCTTTCTAAATTCACAGCATCCCTACTTTCTTTGTCATATGAGGTTATTCTTCAGAACTTTAACCATTCGGATTCTTATAGCTTATAGTTGCTCCTCTAGAAGAAACATCGACCGACTTAACTTCTCCAGGGATTTCTCCTGCTCTCAATGTTAATGAGTTTCTTTATCTCTTAAATTCGATTGTTGACAAAGACATTTTATTATTCTTCGTTTATCCATGAAAATTCCACCGATGAGTCCGTCCAATACCAAACAGGAATATTTTGACTCGTGGCACTGAGCACAGAATATGACAATCGAGTTCCAATCAAGTATACTTAGAGACTTTCTCTTGAGTTATGACACAGGCTTTAGCTTTTTCGCAATTATATTGTCTTCTTAATTTCTCAGATAGATTACAATTTGGAAATACATCATAGCTGGCATCCACAAATATACGTGAAAAACAATTTTCTTCAAAGATGCTACTGGGAGCAATCCAGGAAAGTACATAATAAGTCACAAATTCCAATTTCTTAAATATTTTAGGATAGCTCTTCAATCCATTGTATTTTGGGCAGCATCCATTTCTTCCGCAAGATTATTTTGACTATAACAAAAAATGTCAGTCACAGGAAATCACATATCTTGTGAGCAGTAGAAAGGATGCTTCTCTTTGTACATACTTTCATAACAGACGCCAAAGCGCTTTTTACAGCATGCTATGTCAAATAGGGATACCTAGAGCATTCCAAGTAGAGCAATGGGATCTGTATACGTGTCAAATCCGAATTTCCATTCCACAATGGCGATACTCTTGAACTCTTTGGGTCGCGAGAGATTCATACCACACGAATCATAGAAAATGCCTGTCCTTTGGCGTTACGTGCATCTGAAGAAAAGCCATCTTCATAGCAGATATGATACTGTATTACTTTATTCGTAAACTGGTTATAATATCAGGAATCATATCAACAAGTCGAGTCCTTTTTTTTTTTTTTTTATCTGACGCATTGAAAACTGGTCTGATAGGGGTGGTGATATTGTTAGGTTTGTAGACATGGCGATGAGGACGATAGAAACAACCGATTCAATTATTCCTTGTTCTTTCCGTTCCATGAAAATCTGATGGCATGCCTCTGTTTCATCAGCTTCTAGCTTCTGCAGTGCAGTTTTCAAATTGCTCAAAACCATGTATTTGTAGCTCGTTAGTCGTGGGTGGCGGTTTATTCAAGGCAAATGTATTTTATGTCGACAATCCTCTTATTGGAAAACGTGGTCTTTAAGTTTTTGGGTGCAGTTTCTTTGCTTCTTTTGTTAACTTGTTTTATTGCAACTGAGGGCTACAATTAGCATCACTGACTTGAAGAGTGGTAGCCATCAGTGAGTTATCCTTTTTCTTCTTCTCAACAGGGCCACTTTCCATTAGGAACTATCCAAGCTTAGTATGTACTGCTGCAGGTCCATATACCAGTTCTATCTTCTCCTGTTAACAGCTTCTCATCAACAGCATCTTTAAATAAGGAATTGATAACGTCAGTTTTATGTTTCCGGTCAGTTGGAATTACATTTTTCCCAAGGCACTAACTCTCCGCGTAGAAACACGGCCTGCGATCTGATAGGTTAAGGGTCTCATATGTTCACCTTCTCTACCTGGCAAGCTTTTTAGCCACGAGTAGGCTATCCGCCAGGCATCGAAGAGCTCCGGGAATAAAACCCGTGTCCGCACCTCAACCGCTTAGATCACTCTGGCGTTGGCGTTACATTATAACTTCCTAAATCTATTGACGGTTCTTAACCATATGTAGATTATTATTGACGATAACAGGCATATAAAATACAAAACATTCAAAAGGACATTTGTTGTAATAAATCTTGTGAGTTCTGCTGGTCTGGGTTCCACCGAACAAAGCATGGCATGCAAACTCCTCGTAGATTTTCTGCAATTTTATGGATTCAGCTACATTTTTAAAACTTACTTGATACTGTGTCCACGATTGGTTGAATTGGTTTTATCCCAAATAGCGAATTGACTATCGGCGTTTTCAACAAAAATTTAGAATTCTCTGTTTGACACGCTGACACCGTCCCGGTTCTTCCCGTTCTGACCTTGATTTGCTCTTTTGATTGGGATATTTGGGCAATGAATTAGATGATGTTTTCCCTTATACACAGAACATTTTACAAACTCTTGGCATTTCGATGGCGTATAACCCAGTTTCAGACAGGCAAATCACAGCTACTTCTTGATTATTTTATGTTTCCCCGCTAATGACAAATTGCTTGCGCTTTCACATTCTTGAGACAAATGATTATTTTCGAAAAATCTAAATGTCTTCTTCTTATCACTAGCATAGATTTGAACCGTGAACAAAACCAATTCTCTTTTTTTATCTTCAGTGGGATCCTATATTTTTGTTACATTGTCATGACATTATTAAAACGACGTGATTGTATGGGGAAGTCGAATAAATCGGCGAATTTGTGATTTGTAACCTTAAAAGTTTCTAATGCTCATAATTTTCAAATCAAGTTAATGTAAAGACGGAATACAAAACGACATACATCACAATCCTACTTTCATAACTTTTACCAAATCTTTGAAGTGCTCTATGTAAGAGCATAACTTTTAACAATCTCATAGGCTTATGATCTCTAACCATGCATTACAGTAAATATAAGAGCCGGTCAGGCCTGTATCTTAGATTCTCTTGTTTTAGTCGATCTTTAAAAATTGATTTCACGGGTAGCTAATTGTGATTTTTTCCCAAAAAATTGGATAGTTTCCACTATGGCAACTTGCACCCTGATGTGTTTTCCGACACCGATAGTACTGGCACAATCAACTGGTGTTAGGTATTTTATTTTATTTTTTTTTGCTTTTTGATAACATTATCAACTAAGATTCTCATGTCCAAACTGGTCTTCGTCTCACGACTCTAATAAACTATGTCAGACTCGGCATGTTCTAGTTTGTTCTCCAGTTTCTTCTTTGTGTCGTCATAGGCAGCATTTTGCATCGCTTTCACATACTTCACTTTATTAATCCTAAAATGCCTGATTATGTTAACTTTCGACCTTTTAATTTCTTTGGTTTCACTCTGGTTGATTTTCAAACTTGGTCTTGGACACGGGGTACCAAAAATGTTAGAACTCCCTTAAGTATCATAAATCTAACATGGCTAAATTTTTATTTCCCGAACTTAATACTCAAAAATTATCACAGACAGCGAACTATTATATTTCATTATTTACAGAGATGTTAATGCAGAAAAGATGGTTCAGACATATGAGAAGTACTTGTTATGGTCTGCTCGCAAATGGTAGCGAACCTATAATATAACATAGTTGTCCTAAGATGACTGAACATTTCAACTGATTGTACAACATGGAAAGAAGACAATGGATTGAATAGAATAGAACTATCAGTAAAATACGGCGTTCACTTCCTGTTTCTTACGCTACAAACTACTAAACTTACTAAGTCCAAGTGTAATAATATTTGTAAGAAGTATAATGAAGTGTATTTCTTTTTATTTGATAAAAAAGTCGTTTTTAAAATTAACTGCGCGTTCTTGTGCTTGCACCTTTCTGGAATTCATTCAAATAATCCAAGAAAGTCGTAGTTTTGAAAACCGGGAACTTTAAATTGTTTCCTAAAATGGTTAAGTCTTCATAACTCCATTATTTTCTAAGTTAGGCGTACTATAATTTAAATTAATAATGATGACGTCATAAACATCCACAATACTTACCCCATAGACCGATAAGCCTTCCCGAGTAAATTTTCCGTTACTATTTCAATGAACGTGTAGTAAATCATTTAAATCCCGTTCAGCGTTAGCGTTTAATGCGGGCTTCTTAATTTTTACCAACCAGTCGAATCAAATGGCATACGCGTTTTTTGTAATTATTCATAAAGATGCTTCTATTAGTTACGCTAATGTATCGTCTGTCACAGGAATACACACATTAACTTGACGTCTCTTTATCATTGCACTGGGAATTAATGATTCACAATGCAGTGCAGCCGGGTGGCTCAAGCAATTAATCCGAGGCGATCTGAAACGCCGCATTCCTAATCCTGCGAATCGCGCGAAAAGGTCTCGGCAACAGATTCGAAGCGACCATTGTCACATTCGGTATTTCGCCATTGCATGGTTCGGTACAAACCGCCGCTCAGACGTGCGCGAGCATTAATGATGTACAGCGAAATGAATAATTAATGATCGTAAATACGGTGGGCGAACAGTCGGCAGGTGATTGCACTGGTTCCTGCATTACGCAGAAACTTGTCCAGACACTGGCAATTAACGTAACCTATATTTAGCCTATCGGTTTTGGTAAGTCAGCGCCATAAATACGGAATAATAAACGGAAGCGCACAATTAAGCAATCAGTATAATTTAAACAAAAATCAAGAGAACAGTTACGTGAACAGTTAAAAGCCTGTAATAACATTGTATGGTACGGAACGTTGCTGTATACAATTTGCCTTATCAGAAAAATATTGTGCGCACATTCTTTAAGAGAAATAAAACACATAGTTTAGATTTGTAGTATAACAAAAAAATCAGCGTATTTTTTGCTTTGCGTTCACCATTATTCTTTATTTTGTTAAATTTAATTCCTAATGAATCATTTTTTATTGTTTTTGTTCTTCAAACTTATAATATTTAATTTTAATAATCTTATTATTAAATTTGTTTATTTTTAAATCTTCATTGTCCGCAGATTTTTTACAAAAATTAGAGGGGATAAGGATTTTAATAGTAACTGTGTCATTAAATAAAGAGCGCGAATTTGAAAATTTAATAAATCAGTCAAATTTTCATAAAAGTAGTTATATTTAACATACTCATAATCAGTAAACATTCCAATTTACATATGAAATGCAATGTCGGACGTTTGTCTACCTGCACTGGGTTTGCATGCATTTATACGTTCTTCTAAATAACTGATAACTCTCTTGCAGATGTCTGGCCCGATGCCTTTAACCACACGTATGAATTCTTCTTTCAGTTCTAGAATTGTGCGTGGTTTGCTAACGTACACCTGTGATTTTGCAAACCCCCCATAAGAAGAAATCACAGAGTGTAAGATTGCAGGACCTTGCCGACGATTCTTCGTCACTGTGCATAGAAATCACTTGTAGCGGGAATTTTTTGTAGGGTAAGAACCATCTCGCGGGAACCTTGGCAGGTCGCTCCATCCTGCTAAAACCAGAGATCGCCAATCTTCATATCTTTAAAGGTCGGCCACAACCGATTAGATATCATCGGTAACGTTCTCCATCTATGAAAACTGCAGTTCCCTGATCAACTTCAAAGAAAAACACCCCTATCGCCTCACCTGCCCAACAACCACACCACATAACCTGATGCATGCATTTCAGGTTCCTGGATTATTCGAGGATTTTTATTTTCCCAAATCCGGCAGTTTTGTTTGTTGGTAAACCCACGCAAATAAAAGTGGGTTTTGTCATTAAAATAATTTTTGCAAAATTTTTGTCTACTACCAGAACCCATTCAGCAAAACGCCTCCGTTTTCTATGATCAGTAGGCTTAAGTTGTTGTGCCAATTGGATTTTACACACGTGCATATGGAGATCATTATACAAAATTCGACGTAACAAAGTTGTTATAATCTCCAACTATTGCGAACCTTGGTGAAACAATTTTCCAGGACTCATACTGACACATTGTCTTGCACAACAGCGATTTGTTGCTTTATCCGATGTTTCAGTTGTTTCAAACTTCCTCATTAGTTTTCGAACTATGGATTTGTTAGGTGCTTTATTTCTCCCGAGAATCGCAGAAGTATTCGCACTGCCTGCTTTTGCATCGCTTTGGTAAAATGTTTTAATTATAAGAGTACGTTGCTCCGTTGTAAACAAGCTGATGTACTAGAAAAAAAACTAATGCTAAATTAATCAGAGTAAAAATAGATAACAAAAATAATGAGAACGGGCCTGCCAACTTCAATAAAAAATGGGACACTAATATCGAACGTAAAATGACTGAAATATCTACAATATGATCAACACCAAATTCCCCTTCTCCTTTATTAAAGCATTGTAAAAATACAAGCACGCAAATTTATCTTTCCACGATGTTCACTGGCAGATCATAACACAGTAAAACTGTTATAGGTACCTGGGCATTGGGGTATCTACGGCAACGAGAAAGCCAATGAACTGGCCAGGCAGGGATCTAGTGAGGCGTATATAGGCCCAGAACCTGCATTAAGAATTTCATGAACTGCTGTCCGAAGCTTTATTAAAGAGAGGATACGCACTCATCATCGAATGTACTGGAAGAACCGACCTAGGACATTATTTCAGCAAAACCTTCAATAAGGGACCTTGCCAAAAGAGAGCTGCAGAACTACTTAATCTAAGTAGACACAGCTAAAGATAACCATAGGGTTTCTTACAGGACATGCGACTGTAAAAGAACACATCTGGAAAATTGGTAAATTCAATGGTGACCATGCATACAGAGTTTGTGGCAAGGAACCAGAAACAGCCTTACACATCCTATGCAAGTGCGATGCGCTGTGTAGGAAAAGGCAATATATATTCGGGGACCAATCCTGGAACCGGAAGATTTCCAGACACACCCTGTGAAGGACCTGTATCTGCTGATTCAGGGGACATCAATTACAGATTGCTTGTGAATTTATTTAATTAGGGTAATCACAATAAGCCATAGGCTGCAGTGAACATGGATCTATTAAGGAAGACATACCCTGAGCGCAAAAAAGGTCACGATTTTGAAATGCCTTTACCCAACAGAGAACTCATTTGTTGGTCTAACTGTCGTAAGATAAAGGTGGTCATGATAAGAACCAATCGCACGCAAACTTCAGTAGCAACATCGTCGTCAAAGTGCTTCTTTTAGTAGCCCTAATAAATGATAATTGTAAAGCAATAAGACTGAACTGAAATATGTTCTAGCGCAGCCCAGAAGAAATTTTCAATTTTCGAAAAATCAGTAATAATTGTTTGAACAATACTATTATTTCAAACTCAAAAGTAATTTCAGTAACTGTTAACTGGAAGTCATCCTCAATAAGACCCTAGAAAATACAAATATTTTCCTCAATTACGCTTATCCTTGGGCAACGTCGATTATCTTCTATTTCGACTGTCATGTCATAGTCTTATTTATGCTAATAGTATACTTGAGGTATTCTTAAGGATGTTATGATTGCAGTCTTCTCGAAATTTCAAACGATTTGATGAGAATGAAAAACTTGACAATAACCTGTTGCGCAACACTCGTGATACTGATTAAAGAATAAATAGTACAAGGTATTCTATAAGGAAGACCTCCTATCTACAAAAGCCAAAAACAGCCTTCCCTCAATTTACCCCACGGCGTAAAAAATTCTAGTTTATATTTGTTTTACTCATATCCATAGCAATAATGATGTAGGAAAGTACTTATTATGCGCCGTACCTCATCCATTGTCAAATTGTCCTACTCTACTAGAAGAGACCGTTTCAGCGATTTAAATCTTCATGGAACTTTGCACAGGCTTGATTCTTCAAAACTGGCTAGACCATGTTTCGACGTTAATAAAATTAAGATAATTTTTCTTGCACCATGCTTATGTTAATCTTGTCTTATCAGTAGGGTTAGAATTCTACTAAAATGTCCTAATCTAGTCGCCAAATGTTTTTTGCTTCGCGATAACACAATAGCTTTCAAAATGCATTACGGTACATGTTTATTTAGATTTACTTTGAGCCTTTTCAGTACGGAACTAAGAAAATTTTTACTTGTAAAGTAAATTTCACTCTATTCCACAACAAATAAACCTGCAAAGCTTGCAACGCATAGCGAAGTGGCGAAGCAGTTTCCCAAATTTGAGAACCCTCTAGTTGACCTTTGACCAATGAGTTTCAAAATCACTAGCAAATAAGCCTTTTTGGTCACCTGTCAATTGGTGAAAACGGAATTTGGAAATTCCCAGCCGTTCTCGAGTTATTGCTCGGGCGGATGGACGGACAGACGGACAACATGAAGTTAGGAAGTGACTCCGCTTCGCTTCGCCACTTAATAATGCACTCTAACGGTATATAACCGCATCAGATGATCTTAGACGTTTACAAGACCACTTTATAAACAAGGAAAAAGCTGTATGTATACCGTGAGAGGGTTGAAAACATTTTTCTGGTGGATTTTAGCATTTTTCTTACAAAATTCAAATCTATAATATATATATATATATATATTTCCACTCTTTTATGTTTTCCGACTTTTTCCATTTTCTAATCTTTTCTTTATTTCCTTCTTATATTTTTGTAATAGCGTTTTAACTTTTAGTTTTTTCGCGTTTCATCTTTTTTTATTCGTTTCTTTTCTCTCTTGGATTTTTCTTATTTTTACTGCGGTTAACACTAGGAAGTGGTCCGGAACTATATATGCGCCCCTGTACGTTATTAAGTCATTAATAGATTTGCAATGGTTTCTTTTCACTAATACGTGATTGATTTGATTGCCATCTTTTCTATTTGGATGCATCCATGTAATTGTATGGTCTCGTTTATGCACAAATTTAGTGCTCATTACTATCACTTCGTTTGCAGCTGGTAGATTGCATAATGTTTGTCCATTGTTATTCGTTTTCATATGTTCTGTTTGTTTCTATGCTATTTCTTCTAACCAACCTTCTTTTACGGTCTGTGCGTTAGAATCTCGTATTAACATTACATTTTTTAATAGTTTCTTCAAGTTTGTTATAAAATGTGTTTTTCTTATTTTCTTCTACCTTTATTAGCGAGAATACGTTTACAATTCATAAGTTATATGTTTGCACTTTATTCGTATATGAGAAATTCTTTCATTAATGGCCTTAAATAAGCTCGTTGTAATTAATCTTTGCTGAAGACCCCTCTTTTTCGTGCTTTTTTATATGTTCTATCAGCTCTTTTCTTTGTTCTTGTACTTCTTATGTACCAAAAAATTCTGCTTTCGGTTGTTTCATTCAAGTACTTCCATTTTTTCGGTCAATTTCGGTAGGCTGTTCTTGAAATTTTTGTTGTCTTGCTTGATTTTTTCATATTCCTTTTCATTTCCTTATTTTTGCATTCATACTATTCTCTATCATCCAAATTTTTAGGTTTTGACTTATAAGGGAAAGTTCTCAGGCATATCCTCGACATTTGAATAAAAGTTGATTTTTTGTGGAGAGAGTTGCAGGACATTTTCGTTGCCTGTTTCCATTCGTACGGATACTCCGTTGCAAGGCCACAATTTTCGATGGAAAACTGGCCAATTTTGGATGGCTTTGGATTTTCAACGGCTTTCAATAAGAAGGCGACGGTGGCGCAGAGGTAGGGTGCGGGATTGTAAGGAAAAAGGTAGTTGGTTCGCTACCGGCTTTACTACTTAGGCGTTTACCTTATGTTTGTGGATTATCTAGTAGTTTTTGACGGTTTTCTGCCCTTTTTACTGCCCTATATTGCTGATTTGAATAGAAAACTGGACAATATGGGTTGAAGTAACAAAATACTTATCTACATGGAGACGTTTTGTAGTTGTTAATCACATGACTGAAATAAAGTAAACTATCACAGTGCGCATATTTCATAAAAATAAAGTTAAGGCAGTCAGTTTCTGTGCATTTCTCGTTGACGTCCTTAAAACAGATCTCGTTCACATTCTCAAAGCACGTTGCCGTTTCTGCTGTATAACCAGCCTTCAGCCATAAATATTTGAACATTTTTTCGAACTTTTGCCATTACAACTGGTTGTATATGAAAGAGTGGATGCATATGACATAAGTGGTCAAGTTTCAACCAAAACTATAACGGAGCAGCCGCACGAACAGAAACCGGCAATTCAAGTGTCCCTCGACCCTTTCCACAAAAAATCAACTTTTATTTAAAAGTCAAAGGTGCACCTGGGAACCTTCCCCTGTCAGTTCTTCTTTGAATATTACTGAAGAGAAAATGAGTGATTCCGCCGTGCGATCAAAGAATCAGCCGATCAATGGTTAAGAGTTGTATGTTGAATACTGAAACAACTTGCCTTTTTGTTTTCCTTAATGTTAAAACTTTTTTGTACGGCATTTATGAAATATCCCCATTTCATAATCTATAAGTTAAAATAAGATTTTAAAATAACTTAAGTACTGCTGCTAATGTTATGAAAATACATAGCTGTTCGACTTAAGGTACGCAATAGAGAATAAAGCAAATGGAAATTTATCCAAGAATATAAGGAAATTCAAATTTGTTATGATTTTTATGTCGATTCGTAAGGTTGTCACAGAAGTTGGTAACCCTAGTAGAATCTGATTAACCCATACATATACTAAGTTGCAGTCTAGGGCGCCAGGCTTTGAGGGCGAACATTTTGAGTTTAGTAAACGAAAAAGTGAGCTCAATCAGAGAACGTCGTAACTATTAATCTTTAAAATCGTACATTCATCGTTTATCGACGTATAATAAATTTTTTAAAACATTTATATTGTAACAAAAATATCACACAAAAATTATTCAGGAACTTTTCAGAATGATCGGTCACCGACCGCGCCATTTTTAGCGGCACGCTTGAGTTACAATTTCAAAACCATTCGATTCGTTCAACCACAATAGCTGGACAATAAGTGGCAAAGGCAAAGTTCAATAATAGTTGAAGCTAAATTCAAAAAATGTTCCAAAGAGTAAGTCAATTACAGCCAACGCCATCAACTACAGTAAGTTTAAGCGCAATTTGTATTGCATCAAATGTACAGCTATAAGACGCTTCGAGCTCACAAAGCTCTGAAAATACTATCATTTTCTCACTCGACAAACCAGCATTGTAGTGTGTAAATGGACTTTGCGAGTTGTTGGTCTACAATGGCATTCAATAAAACGATGACTCTGAAAGACAGTATGTCACTTAAAAAAAGATTTTCTACAAATTGGTTAGTTTATAAAAAGTTAATGAATGAAGAGCGAAATTGCTTGGTCTATTCAAAATCAGCTGGATGAGTATTTTGTGCACCGTGCAAACTCTATGAAAGAATGACATTTCTAGCAAATTAGTGTATTGTAGATTGGAACAATAACTATGTAATAAACAGTCATTATAACAATCCTGAACACAAAGAAAGGATTTCAAAATTTATTAGTAGAAGTCGAGTTTTACAAAGAGTTCATTGCAAAATAGCGAAACGGTATAAAGTAGAAGCTTTGTATTAGCAAAATGTTCTTTTAAGAGTTGTTAAAGTTTTAAAGTTTTTATCTTCTCATGAACCGTCCATTCATGTAGATAACGAAATATTAGACTCTATAAGGAATGATAACTAACTTTCTTGGCTGTGTAGAACTGATTTCAAAATTTGATTGTTTTATGGCGCAATATGTAGCAAAATCTGGATATAAAAAAGATCAAATGCAACTGTCAATTAATTCATTCTACATTTAACGGATCAAGTTAAGGCAGAGACTGTCCAAGAGTTGTATATGGCAAGCATTACTCGATAATGGTGGCGTCAACGCCAGATCGCACACATAGATGAAGAGATGACGAATGCTATAATGGCGGTCGTATATTATCTAGTTCTTGATCTAAACAACTGTAGAAGATATGTCTGGGTGCTAAGAGCGTCTTTTTCTGTAGAACAACAAATCTATATCTTTTTTAGTTCTTCAACCAAAAGACAGGATACCTTGCAGTCTCACTTTAAAAACGACTCCTTACCTTTAAAAACTTTGTCGGCAACCCGATAGAGTACCCGTGCTGAATGGTACTCATATATTTAACAAATTGTACCAGGAGGATTTTAATGTCTAAGAAACATTATCCGTAATAGTGATTAGACTAAAAACGTGTAGTATAAAGCAATTTTGATATTAAAAAAACTTAAGAGCCTTAAAATTGCATTAATGGTTTTGAGGCTTTAAAGAGAAAGTAAAGACACAACAAAAGTCAATACTCTACAGCATTTTAGAAACTTTATCTGGACGACAGCCTTTCGTGACATGTTATGCTACAATCGAATTTCTATAATAAATCATTCAAATGAAAATTGACAGATTATAGAGAGCAAATCAGCTGTTGGAAAAATATGTTTTTAATTTAGATAAAGCATTCGCTGAAAAAAAAACTAATAAAAAATTGACAAAAAAGATAAAAATACCAATCCAAAAACACAATTAGAACCACAAACACTCTTAACGTTATGAAAGTCATAAGACCTAGTTTTCTCAATATTGTCACCATTCTTAGAAGTTTTCTAGATATAGCAATTACTAATTGCACTGGAGAATGATCCTTTTCAGCTTATAAGAGACTGAAATACTTTTTGAAATTAAAGTTAAAACAAGAAAAAATGACGAGCTTTGCACTTTAATGTATTGATAGTGAGTTTCTATAGAATATTTTTTTTTGATGACGTAGTGCAGAAGTTTACTAGGAAAAGAAATGTTTTTGCATAAAATATACATTTGTTTTTATTTTTCCATATGAGCGAATGAATGTATATAAGCATTACGTTAAAGTGTATGTACTTAACGAACATTGAAAATTAAATAAATCAACGTCTTTGTGATTTTTTGATAACGTCCGAAACTGGCAAAAATTTAATGGAGGCGGGTGAAAAATTATTAGCATAGGATGCCATAAACCTTTGCCAGGCCCTGAACCCTGGCTTCATTAGAGTAGTTAAAATTTCACCGGTAGATCATTAAGCAGTGGCGAATAAAATAACCGAGCAGCACCACACACCCTTTATGCTTCTTAGCACTAAACCATTCTTTTGCTTTCTTTACAAGTGTCGACTTAAGATTTTATTGGAAACCTCTAAAATAAAAAAGAAGAGCAGACTTTATAGCTAGACCCAAAATAAAACGTGCGACAGCAGATATTTGATATACCAACGAATTTAATTACTAAAAAATAAACACGACTCGGTGGCCGTAATTTAAGGTCGCCATTATAGCGCGTGAGTTTTCATATCTGCCGTTAAGCGGATAAAAATAGCCATTAGTGCTACGTACTCGCGTACTTGGCTAATCCGTTTCCACTGAATTTAGTGACGGCTAATCCCCGTTAATAATCACCTGTCCGCATGGATCGGACACGCAGATAAAGTCTTTCAGCGTTCGAGCGGTCGGGACATCCAGACGGAACGGATGCCACGCAACAACACGCTTAATCCGCCGATTGTGCCCTCGATCGTATTTCAACCCGTTTTCCTATTATACGGCTACTAAGGAGAAATTCAGCATTAATCAGACGGATCGGACGTTAAGGATTTGCGGACTTCTTTATGTTGTCTATTGCGCAAAGTAATAGCCGCAAAAAGCGACCACGAAAACAAAATGACCGCCGCTAGAGCGTAAATTATGGTCCTCCTCCTCCACTCAACTTGACGTCTGGATTCTTCGACATCCGTTAGTTATTAAGGCGCTCGGACCATTTTGTTTGGTACAATGCGTTGCCATTCATGGTCGACAGCGCAGATAATTTCTGCGAAAGCGGTACACGGTTTGTACAATAAAAAATACAACCTGCTACAACTACGCTAAAACTACAAAGATTCAATTAACGAACAAAGTTCATTCGATAGTTCATTGTTAAAACCAACATTTTCATCTAGTTACAGAACAATTAGAATATCTTTTAAGGTTCTACAAAAAGTGTAAACAAAATAGGAGTTGAGCTTATTTAACATTAGCTAAATTAAGCGAGGAATTTTTTTCAATTAAAGCAATATTAACCTTACCATAACCTAGACTTTTTCGTAATAACGAAAAGTTTACGAGTTCAATTCAAGAAACACGTGAGAAAGAAAAGGAAAGTCATAGGGTGTTAGCATAGTTTTGCAATACAATGCGATCCATAACCGCATGTTGTGACAAGAACGTGCTGTTCAAATTTGTAATCTAGGCGGTAGAACAACCCCTTGATGTTAATTGCCCTTGAACTGTAAAAACAGCTTGCAATGTAATTTTGGTCAAGAACGGAATATCGAGCAATTTTGTGCTATAACTTTGCATATGGAATGAGTATTGATCATTGGAAAAAATGGCTCCTGCACTGAGGGATAATCATTCTTATTGTGTAACCAAATTTAAGTGGCATTGGAAGTTGCAGAGACCAAGGCTCATCTGTCACGGAAAACATCACTGCTGTGAGAACAAACAGATGACTTATCACTAGACAGAAGAGTTTTTGGAAATTTCCATCCTGTAAAATTATCTTTGAGTTTAAAGTTTGTACCCTCTAAGTCTGTCTAAACTGACGAGCAGATGGTACGATGCGTTTCTTGAAGTCGCGGAATGCTTAGTAAGTTTGCTCGTAGAACATCTGACTTTATGAATATGATGAGATAAAACTTTATTTAGCATCATTGAAGTGAAATGAGGAAGTAGTTTCTTAGTAGTTACACTAAAAACGCCAATAACGCGTTAATTAACTTTTGGAGGATGACTTTCGCAGTTATCAAAGAATATTTTTGTATAATTTGTAACTTAAACTAGCATTACCACTTAAGCGTTCTTCATGTTCAGCTAACTGACTAAGTTTTCTAACCAATATCTTTTAAGTCTTCTTTTCACTAAAGACTAGTTACTTTTGAACTATTTTTTGTAGCTGACATTAGGTTGTTTGGATTTGTTGACGTAAAGGTTGTTATGAGAGAAATTTTGAATTCATTATGTAGGATTTGGTTCGACACGTTCCAATAAGCATCCGTTGCCTTGTAAAGTGTTTTAGACTGGTAGGTTTGTAATACCTATGCGTTGAAAAGCTTATTGCACTCCATATTTCTATTTAATTAGTCCAAACTGATTTTAAAATAGTCTTATAAATATTCTATATTTTTATATTCTATGTTTATATTCTATGGATAGTTACGATTGATATATAACCATTTTTTGCCTTAATGTGCCAAGATATGTAACTATACTTTTTACTGCAACTGAAGCATTGTTTATGTTTACTAAGTAAAGTATTTCATTTAGTTGTAAAGACAACCAACGTAGATTTTTGTTACTGATTTGAAGTTTCTACACTCTTAAACATTAGCGCCAGAGTGGTCTAAGCGATTGAGGCGCGGACTGCGATGCGGACGGACACGGGTGGTTCCATTTCCGGAGCGTTCTGATGCCTGGCGAGTGGCCTACTCGGTCACTAAAAATTGTCGAATACCTGCGCTTGGTCGACCAAAAGGTAATAATGGCGGTTGTCTATTTTTGAACGCCTTATAAACTATTAGAACATATACAAGAGTCTCCTATGAATTGGTCTTATTGATTTATTTGCAAACTTCTGCTATTGGGAAAGATTTAAAAAGCAATTAGAGGTGGCAGGAAGCATTATTAAAATTTTTTATCTGGATTATAATTATCTCTGCTAATAAATTAGCTTTTTACTGTTTGATTGAGCCTAGTTTCTGTCAGGTTTTCTTATTGATGGAATTGATATTATTGATCTATTAATTTTTTAGTAGCTTTTCATAGTGTTAGTCTATTGAGATGTGTCTCATCTTAAACATTTCTAGTTCTTCGTCATTTTACACATACTCTACTTTTTTTATTACTAATTCTTTTATATGAATATCATTATTATGATAAACTGTTTTATTTCTTGTAGGTATGGCTTTTCATGCTGCAAATTAAATTGCGCCTGTTAGAAGTTGTATTACTATCTCACCCTCATACTGTTCATTTGTTCGATTGTCTAATCTGATTTTTTCATTTATTATCTTGGAAGTGCTTTCATTTATTATTTTTTGTACAGAGTCTGGATATTGATTGTTTCATTATTTCAACATATAATGTTTATAGTATTATGGTGCTACAATCAGAGGTTAATTCTAAACTAGATTAAATTTTGGTATGTCTTTCGCTATAATGTGCTCAAGTAGATCCGCAATTTTGTTTTTCTTTGTATGCCAATACATTGGTTTTACTAAATAAATAATTTAGGTTGGTTACCTGCATAGAAGCAGAATATAACAGGTTAGCGAGAAAACACAGTAACTCTTTAAAAAATACGGAATGTTACATTTAAAACTTTTATCACCAATTTATCAAAGGAAGATAACTCGATAGCGAAGGCTACTACAAAATTTAAAAAACCAACAACCCACATACCTCTAATTGGAAAGCAGGACGGCATTTAAGGTAAGACAGACCTGGAAAAAGCATCAATCTTCGCAGAACATTTATCTGAAATCCGTCTACCGTATCCAAGTGTCAAAAGTGGCGATAACAACATTTAAAACTTTCTGAATACCCCATGCCCTATGGCATGGCAAAGGCCAATAAAGCCTTTCTCGTCAGCTGAGTTAAAAAAGGAATTACAAAGCGCAAAAACCACAAAGCATCCGGATTTGATTTAATAACAGGCGAAATAATTAAACAGCTTCCGAGGAAAACGTTAGTTTTATTAACTACCATATACAACAGTAGGCTCAGGCTAACCTATTACCCAGCAATTTGAAAATTTGTCCAAATGATTGATTCACAAACCCGGTAAACCAATAAATATTGCATCTTCATATCGACTAATAAGTTTGCTGCCCATCATACCAAAAATATTTGAAAAACTGCTGTTAAAAAGAATGGATAAAAAAATACTAGACTTTTGATCGTGTTTGGCATCCTGCTTTATTATACAAGCTAAAACTTGCCCTAACTACTCTTTATTGTCTTCTTTATAACTCTTATCTTAGTGACAGATATTTCCAAGCCACATTTAATACCGAGAAGTCCAACTACTATCCGATTAACTCAAGATAGCGAATTAGGCCTTTTCTATACCTCTCGTTTATCGCTAATATCCCAACTACAAACAATAAAGCGCTCGCTACCTTCTTAAATGATACTGCTATAATTGCAGTAAGCAAAAATCCTCAAGAAACCTGTGAGAATCTTCAATGTTCTTGAAGACTGGTTTGATCCTTGGACCATAAAAGTAAACAAAGAAAAGTCAGTTTAAATAACTTTTCAACCCGATAATTAAATTGCTCTAAAGTCTCGATAAACGAGGCATGGATATCTGTTAAAGATGAAGTAAAACATTTTTGAATAATGTTGGATAAAAAATTGACGTAGAAGCCTCATATAATAGCTAATATAATCAAAACGACCTCAAATTAAAGCAAATTAACTGGCTAATTAGACGCAAATCCAAACTTACCACGTATAACAAACTATTGTTGCACAAATGTATAATAAAACCAATTTGGACATACGGTATCCAGCTTTGGGTTGTGCGACCCCATCGAATATATAAATAATTCACTCTAAAATACTAAGAATAATACAAGAGGCTCTGTGTTACGTCAGTGTCAAAACTCTTTACGAAGATTCAGATATACCCTATATAGATGACGAAATTTACCAACTACCTACATCGTCCTCGCAGGACACCCTAATGATTTGGTCAACCACTTAATTACTGCTCTCGCAGTGCAAAGAACATTAAAAAGACATTGGCTTAGTAATTTGGAACGGTAAAAAATATTTTTAATTATATTTATATACATATCATATTTATACTTAGCATATGTTGCTCCTAATAATTATTTTCCAGAGTATTGTCACTGGACAACTCTCCACTTACGTCATAATCTGTAAACCAATTTGCTTATTGCTCTAAAAGAGTAAATTTTTCTTATTTTGAAAAGGTTACGTTCTTTAGGTGTAATTAATCTAGATGCCCTATGCTGTGTGTTTGAAGTTTCAATCGACAACCACTACGAATTGCGACCCAAAATAGAAAATACAATAATATTGTTGCCTGTATTAATTACTGTCAGTTTAGAAGACTACTCTTATTTTGAATGGTAGTATAAATTTTGTTTGTATTATAGGATTGCATCATGTGATGACTAATGGTTGATCTAATTAGAACAACTGAATCTGAGCAAGCCCTTTTCCCAACAAGGTGGCGACTATAGTATATAGTGTAGTTTGGAATTTTGATAAATGTTCTATCAGTTGAAGACCCATTTGTATTTTGGGCAACTATTCGTACTAAAGTAAATATGACTAAAATCATGTTGTTTTGATTTAATAACTTATTAAATAAATTATTAGATTCGCTTAGAAAGTTTGTCAGTGTATTAGCAATTGATGTTAGTCTTCATTTTTATTTTGAGTAATTCACGTTCCTGAAACTGTTTGTGCATAACTACCTCTAGATTCAGGAGATTATCGTATTTGACGGATTTATTTTATATTATTTTAATTTCTTGATTAATAAATTTCTGCACACTGAATTTTTATGATTGGTTGGGTGATCGCCACACACTACATAACACTCAAGTTAATGAAGTGTCTTTAGATTTTTGTAGCATCCCGTATCGGGTAGGCTGATATCGGGTACATCTTGGTGGGTGAACACATTTTTTTTGTACACCAATATCATATATTATTTATTGGTACTTTATAGCTCAAAAAAAGAATGGTAGTGTATGTTTTGTGATTCTATAATTATATTCTGGCTTTGTGTCCCTTGTTCTATAATTCTTTTACTGCCTCATCCAATGGTACTGAATAATTTGTTTTAATTAATAAGTGTAATTTTTTTCTCTTCCCGGTGTCGAGTTAATTTTCTCTAGGTGTCGCGTATTTAATCTTTACTCTATTATCTGGAAAAATTTAAGTGTAATAAGTTTTGTTATTGATTACTAAAGATAAGTTATCGGTTATTGATCACAGTCTATAAATGTATTTGGAGGTAGTTTCGAATCTTGTGATTTTCTTCTTACTGCTATTGCTTGAATTGTTTTTTCCGATTTGATTATTAATAAAATCTGCTTCAGTAAGTAATTACATTAATTTCTAGTTACAGTTTGGGGAGGATCTATAAAAACTTTTTGCATGTTTAAATTCTTTTGTGCTTTTACTCCATTGCTATTTTAGCTTGAGTATGTATTCACATTCAACAAAATTAACTGCTGCGCATTATTTAATTAAGGGTAGTTAACAAAATAGTTGTTCTGTTATTATTTAATTTTGATAATCTTGTGGCAATTGCACTTTATTGGTATTGAGCTGAATCGGTAGCAAGATGCTCGTGGTATTTACGGTGGTGTTTGGTTGTGCATTATATTAAATAGCACAGCATGTTTAAGGTGGGTCCACTCTTTTAGGAAATTTTTTACTGCGTATGTTATAGTTCACAATTGTTCAGACCCTTACTAGCTTAGAGGAAAGTTAAATGTCTTATCACATCATTTCAATTATGCGACCTTGTAGCATTCACTTACATGTTTATCACAATTTGTGACATATTCAAAGAAAATTTTCCACTCCTAAGCCCAAATGAGTGCGCCCCGATTATGATACAATGAGAAAAATAAAGACAAAACTCATACTACAAAAACAATAATTCAAACATAAAATTCTAAATTGATAATAAGGTAAATGTTTAGAAAATAATATAGACTCAAAATTAATCAGGAAAAAAACAAAATATAGATATACATTAATAGTTAAATTAATGTACCTATACATAATCAGAGGGAGAAAAATAGATACCTACACGCAAGGCTTCAAAAATAATTGATAAAAATAAATATTTTTATATTTTTCGTCATTTGAATATGTCAAAAGATATTCTTAGGATTATAAAAGTGTTTTTAGAAAACGTGTAGAAAGGCGAAAGGATAGATATAAATCACGCATACAATAATTAAATAAGATGCAAAGTACTTTAAAGAAAGTAAAATTTAACAATGAAGCAGGCTAGCGCATAAACTAAGTGTAACAAAAAAATGTTAATTTAACAATATCAGTGGTTTGTTCCACTAGTATAATAGTCATTATTACCCGATTGAATAAATAGATTCTTAATTGATTTCCTTGCTCTTATATTATACTTTTATATCAAAACAAACTAGCAGAAAATAAACGTTTATTTTCCTAACTGAAATGTACGGCCAAGTTTTTTAAGTTTTATGCTAAATTATAGCTCTACGTTTTTATATAGTGTTAGATACCGAAAGAGATCTAAAAAAGCTAAACAACTAAAAAGCTACTAAAACAAAAGGCAATGAAGTAAACATCGTCAAGTGTGGAAACTCAAAAATTTAAAACAATTCAACACAAAAACTTCGAATATACATAGGAAGAGATGATGGAAAGTTTAATTATTAATAACAGTAATTTTCTTCACAATACAAATTCCAAAAACATTGAAATTGAAACACTAAAGTGAAAAGCAAAGAAATGTCGGCGGAAGAGAACAGAGTTTTCTTCTTATTATTATTTTGCAAGTTAGAAGAACGTATGTATTTTACATAGAATATTGTTAAACTAAAATAAAGCACAACAGAAGCAACAATATTAAATTTAATTAATCATCTGTTGATAGATTCAGTACAAGCTTCGCAAAAGAAAGATGTACAAACGCAAACAAAAATAAACTTACAGTCGACGAAAAGATAAAAATGCCTATAATGCAATATTTTGCAATGGAAAACATTATATGTAATCATAAATTTTAAGGAAAAGTTACAATATAAAATGATTTAGATATAAAACAATAGAGCAAGTTTAAAATTTTTTATAGAGATGAACTGATATTAAATGGTTTTATTAAGAATATAATAAACGCTTAAGAAAAATTTAAAAAAGAAGAACAAGAAGAACAAGAAGAAGAGAAGCAGAAAAAAATTTAATAGTTTATTTGCAAAAGTTATTAAAAATGTATTTTAAAAAAATAAACAAAAGGTTTTTATACAAATGTAGAGGCATACAAAGAGCATGTAATTAAAAAAGCATATGAACTTACAAAAATGCTAAAAATTATCTACAATCCATTTCTAATAAACCTGCAAAGCTTGCAACGCATAGCGAAGTGGCGAAGCAGTCAAAGACGAGTTGAATGATATGCTACACGTCCTATGTTGCTATTTTGAAAATTTGAAATCGTAAAGGTCACTAACGCTGACCTTTGACCAATCAGTTTCAAAATCGCTAGCAGACAAGCCTTTCTGGTCACCTGTCGATTGGTGAAAACAGAATTTGAAAATTCCCAGCCGTTCTCGAGTTATTGCTCGGACGGACGGACGGACAGACAACATGAAGTTAGTAAGTGACTCCGCTTCGTTTCGCCACTTAATAGAATACGAACTGAAATAGTCAAATCTAAAAAAGAATAATTATGGACATAAAAATAAAATATCGCTGCCAAAAACGCAAAATGACTCATATAAGTTAACAATACGTCGTGCGTTTAAAAAGATTGGTAAATAGTATTAGAAAACAAACAAAACAGAAGATATTAACCAATTGCCTATATTGGTCTTCAAAATAAGAAATTAAGAATCAATTGCATAACTGCTGTCATATGTTCTTGAATCTAAATGAAAATGTAATATTAGTCTCATCGTCTGCGATGATCGTTCTCAGAAAGGATGGATTCTTATGACAGATGGTAATGAAATCGCCAAAGGTTTCTATTTGTTTCGTTTTCTGTTGGTTCATCGGTTTATGTAATACAAACCTAAAACATATTTTTCGCTTACCAAAACCCTCACTGAGGATGATGCGTACAATGTCTTTGATAATGCCCAATTCCTTCGCCGGGAATTGTAGAGTTAGTAACGGATTTCGTACCAACATTTGTCGCGTTCACTCGATCATATCTGAGATTCTACTTGATGGCCTACCCGAACATAACTCATTTTTACTCGTTTTCTTACCGTTGCAGTTCAACCAATCATAAACAAATGCTTTGTTCAAGATATCCGTTTCGTACGCTTGCACTAACATTTCATGTGACCTCTCCGCCGTTTTTTCCAACTTATAGCAAAACTTAATTTTTACTCGTTGCTTTAGGTATTACACTGTAATCCTACTTCTTACACTGACTACGTTCGATTGTCCGCAACGAATTTAGTGTAACAGTTATGTGTGCTCCACGTTAGGTGGTGGTTCTCGAAGTGTCTCAGGTTGGCCTATTTGGACCATTCACCAAATTTTTCAAACATGCCTTGTACTTACATGATATAACAGGATGAGACAATCCAGATATAGTTTTGGAAAGGGTAATTAAAAATCAAATAGAAATACAAATAATTAGTTAATAAGTGAGTAGTTAATCACAATATTTTGCACAATGGTTTGCGGGTTCCACACATTTTGTTTATACAAGGGTGCTTTGAAAGCGTATGCCTCCTAGCCGATAGGTCTGGCAATGTTTATTTGAGGCACTTAACATGGGTGTCATAATATTCTCTAATTTATTGGTTATCAGGATACTTGGTAGTATTATTTGCAATATCAGCTGGCTCCAATATAATGATCAAAATAGCAAGTGATATGGACAACTGGTTGAGTTTATAATGGCTGAGGGTTGTGCGCTCATTGGTATTCATTTACAAATGAGCGGTATCTATGGCAACGCTTGTATGGATGCCAGTGTAAAGTTCAGCAATAACAAATCTATATTATCAGGTTCCATGTAATTGACCCTTAACAATCGCAGGTGAACAGCATCAAGACCATGCAAACGAAATGATTCGTACCAATCTTTACGTGGAGGAAAATGATATCGTGAAAATTTTTGAAGTTTTTCTCAATTTTTTCCGGTACGATTAAGAAACTTATTCAACGTTGGCGAGCGCATTTCAACAGAGATAGTGATTTTGTAGAAACACAATGACAATTCTAAAAAAAAAAACGTAAAGAAAACATTTTCTAAATACATTCTTAGATTTCGAAAACTTTAATAGTATGAAAAGAAATCATTTGCACAAAGCAACGTAAGAACTATGTACACTGTCAAGATTAACAATCCTAAAAAATTTTAAGTTTAAATTCCCCCTTTTGTTCTTCCCCCATATTTTTTCTTACTATCAATAATTTTACTTGTTTCTGGCCTTTTATACTTTTCGTATCAGTTTATATTGATTTTCACTAAATATATCACTATATCACTAAAGCCTGTACATTATTCTTGGAAAAACAAATTCTGGGGAAAACCTAAAAGAATAGTTAAAAGCAAATGATCACAAGTCTTAAACTTCTATGACATGAGACATCATATTTTAAAATGGCTCTATCTTATTCTACCTAAAGCACACAAAACCTCACCGTTGAAGTTTGCAGGTAGAGGAACAATAATTCAGGTATCTAAAAGGCATGTATTATACAAAGTGGACATCAATAATGTTACTGATGATAAGCAACGTATGAATGAAGTAATGCAAGAAATATTTAAGTAGAAACTGAGAAAATTTTACAGATAATAAAGTATTTTACTTTTACTTATATTAAAAACAAACCTAAATAATAATAAATTCAAACCACAACTAGAAAATTATGGTTTGGAATTGAATTCTTGTAAAAACATCTCTAAACTTATGACGAAATTAATTAATGCTGTAGAATATTAAACCACTATTAAAACCTGCTTATCCACAACGAATTTGTTGTATCCAAATATAGTGACTTATAAAGTCATATCTATTATAGTACTTTGAGCTGAAAATAACATTGCAAATGTGAGGATACATATTTAAAAAAATTAAATTTAATTTACAAGTTGAAAATAAAAAAATACTAATGAATGAAAGCAAATTATAGAAGAAAGTTGATAAGATTTTTGTAAAAATAGAAAAAGACTTATTTTGAAAGAATTTCTGACGAGATATTCATTTGTATTACTATTAAATAAACAAATAATTATACAGTAGTTTTAGCAAATACTAATCCAGTTGTATTTTCTCATTTATAATAATAAATCTACATTGTAATCAAAATAATTTGTTTGTAATTTATTATGTCTTATTACCTGGTCTATGTAATGATGTCATTATAATCCTTAGAAAATCATAAAAGCTTTGGAAAAATGTAGAAACATTATAAGATCCAATATTCAAATTTGTATAGTGAGCGTTTTTAAAATTTCCTTAATGATATGACGTTTAAGAAATAAAAGTTAGAAATAAAATATCGTATCATATCTAAAAATGTATTATAGTGATCAGTCTTCTTAATCATAAATCTTCCCCATCGTTTTTCTCTTTGTTCTGTCCTGTGCAAGCTGTATCCATTTTAGGCCTGTAATCACTTCGATGTCACCAATCCATCTAACGTATGGTTGTCCCCTGTCTCTTTTATCTCTCCGTGGCTTCCATTGTATTATTTTTGGGCCATTTTTCTTCGCCCATTTTAGTAAACTGTTCTTTACAGTTCCACCTCTGTTTTATTATTTCGTTTCTTATCGCGTAATTACATATTCAGTACTGCCTGCTCCACCCTTCTTTGAACAATCTTATTTTTGTTCACTACTGTTTTTGTTAATGGTTACATTTATAATTTATTCTTTCGTTTTCCCACCTCAGATGCTACTTAGTTTAGAAAATAATTCCAAAGAACTTTCATTATTGTCTAATGCTGCACGCTATAGAATGTTTTTTGGTCATCGATAAAAAATAAGGTAGGAAACATATATTTTTTTATTTTAGGAATATTTGCACTTGTAAGTGATCTAAAGCTTCAGTTTTTCCAGTTTTTGATAAAAGTTTATTTGTTAGTCTTCTCGTTATTATTTTTGATGGTAATTTATATGTCTGTGATAATTTTATTACAACTCTTTTTTATGCATAAGAACCATTTTTTTCTTCTTCTACCCATCAGTTGAATAGTGCGCAAATTTCTTTTTAAGGTGCCTCTCCGCTTCCTTTTATTAACCCTAAATTACTCCACCTTTTTAAGTGAGCTTTTTAGTTCTTCTTAGTTAAAGTTTGTTTGTTATTTTGATCTTTTATTTTATTAATTTTGTTTTCTCGTATATCTTGACTCATATATATTTAATAATACTTTTTTGTAATGTTCACAATTTACTAATATTTATAGTTGGTTTACCGTTGTGGTGTTGTAATTTTATTATTATTTGTTTTGTTACGATAAAAGGCTAAGGATAATTTTTAGGGGTTTTAAATAAAGCAACTAATTATATATAGTCTTAAACTACCTCATGCTTCAAATTATAAGTAAAAACAATGAATGTTTTTGTCAATTTATACTATTCGGATAAGCACTATAAGAAATCCTATAAACTTTAAATTACATTTAGAATTAAACTAGAACGACGATCCTTGTTAAAATATTAGATGAATGTACTTATCAGTTGGGTTTTTATTTGGAAGAATAGTGTAAACCGTTCGAGTGTGGCTTTGAACCAACTGGCACCGATGAGCTGGTTTTAAATTATTATCCGATCTTGCACAAAGCTTTGTTTTTCAAATTGTGCGTTCAGTAACTTGAGAATCATTTCTCCACAATTTTTCTCAACACTACAATCGACAATGTCTCTGATGGCCGTGTTTCAAATATTCACAGCCACAAAAAAAAAAACGTTTTACTAATGTCTTATCACAAAGTACCTAATTCATCCCATCAAAAGATCTACGCTTGAAGTTATAACAAAATTATTACTCGATAGTGTTACTATTAAATTTTATGTTTTGATATAAGATACATCATCACAAACAAACGCCATAATCATTTTTTAGTCTACTACTTATGTTAAACATGAGTTACAGTTAGACTACACAAAAATCGGGGTGGTCTTTCAGACAGATCGGATAGTATACACAGTTTTTTTAAAATGCTCACTTGCTCTGTTGCAGGTGAAGTAAATGGGTGCTGTTTTATAAAAAAAGTTAAATCAGTACTACTATGTCATCATTCAAAATCCCGCAAATGAGTTTGGCAGCAGTAGCCCGTTACTTGCACAAGTCTTCTGATTTCCCAATCAGAGAAAGATGCAAGCAACTCTCGCAAGGACGACCGTGCGATAGTATGTTTACTTGACAAAAATCCAAACGTAACGTAATGTCAAGACCGGCTAAAACTTTCCGACAATAGTGTTAAAATAAGGCTCATGTCAATACAATGTTCTATGGCACGAAAAATATCTAAAAAAAACAACGTTTATATGTAGAGCAACATTTAGAAATAGACTGAAGCAATGTCGTATTTACTGACAAAACGTCTCTTCTAAAGGGATCCTGTTTTATATGTGGAAAGAAACTACTCCAGTGTTCTATTATGCACCCAGTTAAGTTGAACGTTTAGGACTGTTTCACTAAATGGGAATTTGGAACATTGTCTTTTTATAAAAAAATGAAATGCAGAAAAGATGGTTAAAGTATATGGTATCTGGTTCTACAACATATTTTTAAGTTTCATAAAATTATCCTACGATTTTTGGAAACACAGAGCACACTTTCTCCTTCTTACGCTACCTTACGTGTGCTAGTGGTACTAGACACCTTACTAAATCAGGGTGTAAGAATGTTTTAAGTACTTTATGAATTGTACTTCATTTCTGTACGTCCTCAAATAAAAATCTTTTTAAAATTGCCAGCACACTTAACACTAACTGCAACTTCATCTTTCATAATAACGTTCGCACTACTTAGGCTCTATAATAAAAAAAAACTCCCGTAAAACAATTGGCCTAAAAAAATCAATAACAAATTGCATCGCTCTCACTTTAATGTGCATTGCTTTCGCTTGAATGAGTTTTTAGTAGTTTTGGCCAGCCTTCTGTTATGCCCTTCAAAATATTTTACATTTCTGCTTTTAAATGTTGATTGTTTGAAATAGACCTTCTAGAAATTTTTCTTTTGCTATTTCTATCACAATTTCTATTGATCAAGTATCTGAAGTCTATGGCGATTATTCTAAAAGTGAAATGACAAACCATGCTCATAATTTTGCATTTGTATAACACACAACCTAGTCTTATTGAAAAAGAACAAGAATCATATTTAAATTTATCAATAGATAAAATTAAATATTCCCCAAAATGTCTTGATATCCTATTGTGCTTACAGTACCATTAGTAAAGTTTAAAAAACCAACACCTTGTGCTGGTAGGTATCTTCAAACCATCAGATAAGCTGTAGATTTATATTATCATTTTAAAAACAACAAAAAGTTTTAATTAATAACTCGATTTCTAGCATCCTCATTCTTAACATCATACTTGAATTCGTCATTTTAAAAATCTTTTGCTTCCAAAGATTGAATGCCATCCACGTGTAGCCAACAAAGTTTCTAGACAAGCCTATGACTTCATTATTCAGTTGCTAGCTCAATTTTTTGTTTATAAAATCAATCAGCTTTAAACAAGCCTGTCAACTATTACACTTTGTTTGAAGGTTGTAGTTATTTTTTTTTGCTTGTTCTGTTAGATTTGCCTTTCCAGATTGAGGAGAAATCAAACATTTTTTCCAAAAATTAGTCTTATGAAAGCTACAAAACAATTTCTATCATTTTCTCTAAAAAATAAAACGCCCATAATTAACACCATTTTTTCACGGGATTTGTAATTTTCATTGGATTAAACGTAGCTTTATAAAATAACACGCTTCGGACCAAGTGAAGAACACATACGTCATTATATGTCAGTTTCGTCGTAAATCAAAGGCAACGGATGCAGTACAAAACATCAACGATGAACCATTAAAGTAAGGGTCTGTTAGATGAGGTTTGCGAGATTTCGAGAGGGTGATTTTAGAATAAAAGATAAACCATGATCTGGTCTTGAAAATTGTATTTTCAAAATTGTTGTTGGAGAACACTCCGGATAATCTATTGGAGATATTGCTAAAAGAATTGACTTTCTTGATCAGCAAACTCAAAACATTTAGAAACAATTGGCAAAGTCGATAATGGATTCCATATTTATCAACTGATGCATTGGTTGCTGTAAAGGCATAAAAACAAACTATTTCTTGGCCGCATTATCATTGGTGATAAAAAATGGGTCTTATAGAATAACCTACATAAAAGAAGATTATGGTTATCAATTGGAGGATAAACAAAAAGAACTTCAAAATCAAATTTACATGGATAGAAAGTTCTTTTTTTAAGCAAGGTTTATTTTGATATTGTTAAAACTTGGATAAACAATTACTGTAGATTTCTGTTGTGAACAATTGAATCGCCTAAGCAAAGATAAAGTCAGAGCAGCCGTTAGCCAGAATGAATAAGCCTCTGGGCCAGACAACTTCCATTCGAAATTTCTTAAACTACTAGAGGATTATTTATTAGCGAATATGGGCGAACATATTAAACAAGAAATATTTTTCAAGATTTACTTAAATATGAATATATAATAAACATAGGTAAGACATATAGAGCTATCAGCTTCATAATCCATCTGTGGCATGTTAACACTACATAAGTATAGGCTTTCGATAAAGCGCATCGTGCTAAAATGATGGTAGGATGGCAATAATTTGCAAATAAGTTCACAATTACATTGAAATCAATCTGCATCAAGGTAGATATAGAACAATCTGAAGCAGTAGAAATACGTAAAGGAGTAAGACAAGGTTGTATGTTGTCCTCGTTACAGTTGAACATGCATTCTAAACATATATTTAAAAAGTGATATTGAAAAAGCTTCCTTAAAGTGTCGTGAGTATTCAAAAGTTATTTCCTCACTAGGTCAATCAAAATAAGACTTCTCGGATTTGCTTGGTGTCAAGTCCTGAACTCTTAACAGAAGCAACCACCAAGAAGTTAACAACTTTTCAAATATAACCTTATCGAATAATGTTATGAATTTAATAGGTGGGGCATGTAACCCCAATAAAAAGTTCTTCTAACGATTAAGGAAAACGCCAAAATAATGATTACGGTAAAGACAAGAAAACTTAAATATCTGGGATACGTATTGATAAACGAAAGATAATGTGGCTTAATACAACGAGTATTACAAAAAGATCCCAGAAGTACGTAAACCGGATCGTAGAAAATTTTCTGGTTAAAACATCTTCAAATGTAGTTCCCCATACCAACAACTAGACTTTTTCGTGTTGCAGGAAATAAGGCAATCATCATTTGGCTTTAAATGGCTTTGTAAATCAATTATTTTTCCAATAAAACCAACTAATTAAATTTGAATGACAGGCGGTTTCAACAAGATGGAGTCACTCAGTACGTGAAACAACCACTTTACTTCAAACCAGATCGATTGACCACCGCGGTCTCGCGCTCTAATTCCATTAGACTCTTTCGTGTGAAGCTAGTTGAAGAAGGGTGTTTATATCAACATAACAGAACATCAGACCTGTAATTGTGGAAATACAGTCGCGTTTACGGGATAGCATTATGGAAAACTTCGTTAAAAGAATGGTCACATATCAGGGAAGTTGTGAGGCGCATTTGACTATTTTGTGTTTTACCCAGGGAAGACATCCCGAACTTCAATTTTGAAGAAAGAATTTAAACTGCGCCAGTAAAATCCACCATGGCAGATTCCTGCAGTGCGCCAACGCCTTTTTTGTCAATCACCCGGTCAAAGCTTCATTTTTGCCCTTTGCGTTCGGTGCAGCTCGCGGCAGCGCAAGACGTCGGTGATCCTGTACGGATTTCGGATGCATCTGATATCTCCAGATGGATCTGACGCCCCGCTGAATGCGATCTCCAGATAATGCCGGTTGATCATGTTATGTAAATAATACAAGACCGTGAAGCTCGAGTTCACCAGCCGTCACCCGCCCGAGACGCTCTGCGGCGGAGCGCGCTCTTGTTACCGAACGAGCGCTAGGCAGCGTCCCAATTTCTACTTTCTTAAACTGCAAACAGTCGGCGGGCCGCAATCAGTTTGGCATATTTCACTTCGCGGCTTTCGTTTCAGTGAAAACCGGCGGATGTCTCGTTAATCACCGGTTAAAGCGTGTAATTAGAAATCGCCGCAATTAACGCGTGCCCCTCGAGCAGGGCTTTCGTTGGATGCTGACGACTGAACTCGTTACTGTCATTGATATCTATAAATTACCTGTAGAGGATAGACGCTGCGTTGCTTGAACCTCCCGCTTGGTGTTAGTTTCGCTGAACACACGATGAAAACTGTCAGACACACTGCAACCCTGAAACAAGCAAACGAATTAGTAAATTATTTAGGAAGGGCACGCTGGAAATGGACGTCATAAGTGAAAACTGCTACTTATACTTCATTCTTGACAGGGTTAATTACACCTGGCTATAATTAAGCGGCAATAACTTATTTGTAGCTAGAGCAGTTTTATTAAAGTTCTGGTTACCACCAGAGGAACATCGTCCAACCATGCCAAGCTACAGTTCGGATGAATCGGATGATGAGAGTTATTTTAAAAATCCCCACCAACGAATGGTAGCAGACAAATTACGTAAGCAGAGATTATCTGATGCTAGCTTCGCTGAGAGTGAGCACAGTACAGTAAGCAAGCGATACACGGAAGATCCCGACCCAGAGCTGTTGGATAATTATGACTTTTTCTACAAAACCACAAAGAGTCTGCTCGTGCTCTTTCAAATTATGGGCGTAATGCCTATTGAGCGGTCTGGAATTGCTAAGACAACATTCAGGTGAGGAAGCCTAGGAACTTGTAACGCATATAGTCGTTGCGTTTTCTTTTCAGATGGACTTCTAAAGTAGCTCTCTATGCATACACCGTCTACTTGGCTGAAACTTTCTTTGTGATTCACGTGTTTAAAGAAAGGGTTGCGCTGATTTTGCAGGGTGGTAAAAGGTTTGACGAGTACATATACGGAATTATTTTCATCAGCATATTAATTCCGCACTTTCTGCTGCCCGTTCTGGCGTGGACCAACGGGACGGAAGTGGCCAAGTTTAAAAATATGTGGACGAGGTTTCAGGTACGACTTAGATAAGCCGGAAAATTAATTTCGCACTTCAGCCGCTTATTTTAGCTCAAGTATTATGAAATCACCGGCATTCCGCTGTTGTTTGAAAGTCTGACTATTATCACGTACTCTTTATGCGTGTTTTCTTGGGTGCTGGGTATAGCCATCATGCTCGCGCAGTACTACCTGCAACCGGATATGGAATTATGGCACACTGCCGGGTATTATCATATCTTAGCTATGCTAAACTGTTTGTGCTCTTTATGGTATATCAACTGCACGGCGAAAGGCATAGCCGCTAAAGGACTGGCCGAAAGCCTGCACGAAGCTTTGGAGTCGAGCAACCCAGCAGCTCGCTTAGCAGAATACAGGGATTTATGGGTCGATCTGTCCCATTTAATGCAGCAGTTGGGAAAAGCTTACAGTGGAATGTACGGAATGTATTGCATTCTAATACTTCTAACGACAATTGTTGCTTGCTACGGATGCTTAACTGAAATACTGGATCGGGGATTATCGTTCAAAGAGCTCGGGCTGTTCCTCATTGCTTTCTACTGCTTGGGGTTGCTGTACATAATATGCAACGAAGCTTACAACGCCTCCCAAAAAATGGGTCCCGAGTTCAGGGAGAGATTACTCAACGTGAACTTGGGGGCTGTCGATTTGCGCACCAGGCAAGAAGTTCACATGTTCCTTACCGCAATCGATAAGAATCCCCCCATTATGAACTTAAATCAATACACAAACGTTAACAGGCAGCTCATATCTTCCGTAATTATTATCTGTACTGCGCGATGATTTTATAGTGTTTTTAATGTTCCAGACGATGACATCTATATGCACTTATCTTGTCATGCTGATGCAGTTTCGCTTAACCCTAACGCGAAATGCGGAGTTTGCGGAGCGTCGAATGAAAATGTTCGAAATGCGAAGGCACAATGGCACGAAACTGTGAATTGCTAACAACCTCGTACAATGCACCGTCTGGTAGCCACCACTTTTTTGCAAATACCAACGCGACCTTTCGCTTAACCTTTTACCTCGGCCGTGCGAGTTATCGATATTTGTTTCAGCAGCGACGTAGATATTAATTGGTGATACGACAGCTAACATAGTCGACGGCATACGCAATGCGCAAATACGGATATGCAAAGAGGCATGCATTTGTGCGTGTGCACATTACCATGCAAATCGCCGGTTCATTACTGCGGCGCGGCATAAGGAAACCGCGCGGCCGTACCGAGCCTTGCATTCGCTTATTATTCCGCAGGTAACAACAAAGTAGCGACACATGAACGTACACCGAGCCTATTCATCGCCCGAGATTTATGTAGCAACAAATTCGGAGCTGCGCCACGTGCTGCGAATGCGTGCCCATTTTAATAGGCCATCACATCAGCGCCGCCGCCGAATTTCAATGGGCCGCGATGAAATGTTCAAATGTTTTGTTTCGCCGCCATAAACTCTATGACGAGGTGGCGATGTGCTCAACAACCCCGCAGCCGGTCCTTTATTTATAGACCGGCGTTTAAGTTGTTCCGAACCAATTTAAAGTGGAATTCCGCGTCGGCCGCGGCCTACGAGCTTTTCGGAAGCGGCTTTGCATCTGACAGGCTACAGCTGAGTTTGTCACTCAAACGCACAAACATGCCGGGCTCCATTCACAGCTTTTTGCGGGAATTCGTTGTTTCGAGGTCTCAATTAGAGATTTCCGCTTAACTCACGCTATTCCACTAGTTTGACATGTTATCGGAAGTCGGAGGGCGCCATGTTTTCAAAATCATCAAGTGAAATTGATTTGCTCTACTATATTTCTCCCCTTGACTTTTATGGATAATCCCTTTTTGCTGATATTAATTTTAATTGACTAATTTTTGAAAATGTAAAGAGCAGATTAGTTATCGCTAATAGAACCGGAGCACAACTTAACTTTTTTTTATTATTTAAAATATTGAAATTATAGCATATTTTGCATTATCTCACAATAAAATTGTCACAAGAAAAAAAGTTTGTCTTGTTCTATATTTACTATTTCAATATTTAGTAATACAATCTTCTTCTTAATTTCAGTTTCTCTCTTGGAGATTGCCGATCAGCTATTTTGAACTTCAATATAGCTGTTCGTTGAAGTCAGACCAAACCAGCCAAGAAATTCTGGGTCATCCGACTTTCTTCGTGCAATAATTTTGCCTTATATAATGAGCTGATACATAATAATGTGACCCAGAAATTCTAATTTCCTTTTCTGATAGTAAAGACAATTTGTAGTTCCTTGCCAATTCTCTTTAAAACTTAGTTTGTGACTCGATCCATCCAAGAGATTTTCAGTAGTCGTCTGCGTATCCATAACTTGGAGTCAAGTCTCTTCGAAATTTCCTTACTTAAGTCCCAGCCTTTTAGACCATACAAAAAAAGCACTGGAGATAGATAACGAATCATTTTTGTTCTGAGCTGTCACTAATTTTTTCATGAAAACCTCCCTTGCTTGTTCTATTTTCGCTAGAATTTTGTATCTATGGGTGATATTTTCATTTATTATTACACGGAGGTTCTGATAGTGTTGAAGTTGTTTGATAAGCATGTTATCTATAAGTAGTCGACCATCACTGTTATTTCTTTTAAATATTATTAACAGTTTTCTTTAATAATATTTATACTAAAACTAAATTTCTGGCTTTTTTGAAACACTCTATCTACTGATCTTTGTAGTTTTTTAGGTTGCTTGTTAATAGATCTGCCACTTATATATGTTCTGAGTAAATGTTAAATAACATTGGGGAAAGTATACACTCTTGCCTGATACTTTTTTGAGTACTAATTTCCTCAGAGAGAACGTCCACTTTTACGTTTGCAGCTTGATTATTATTTGTATGTTGTGATGATCTATACTGAGTTTCTGGAATACATCTACTAATTTCTTATGCTTTATGTTGTCAATTGCTCTTTTATAATCTATAAATCTCTCTGGTTCCCATTCCGTTGCGGATACTGAACTGTGTGTTTGAAGTTTCAGCTTTACATTTGCTATATGTTCTAGTGTGTATAATCCTTAGAAATATTTTTAGTGCCTGACTCATGAAACTTATGAGTTGGTGATGATCGTATTTAAATGTTTGAGGCTTCTTTGAGACAGACCAAGGTGAAAAGTCCTTCATGTGAAATGACCTTTATTTGGTTATCGTTAAATAGGTCTACAATTAGTGTAACTGAATGCTTTTCTAAGAGTTTAACAGGTCGCAGTACATTCTATCCAGTCCTGCTGCTTAGACAGATTTTGAATGTTACATGTACTTTTTTGGGACATTTTCTTTATCTGCTCTTTGGTCTTCAAAGCGTTGTTTACTATATTATTGTTATATCATAACTTTGTATCTTTGTTCATCTTTTATTACATTCGCTTGCCGTTTGTATGCAATACCAGTGATTTCTTTTATTTTTTTTGTTGAAACTGTCGTACTTATATTCACACTTTTCTAATTTTACCTTGTTTTACTTGGTTTTTTATGTTTGTCTATGTCTTACACTTTGATTCCTCCCTTTTGGTTTTACTTTATAAATTTCCTAAACAATTCTTTTTTTAAGAATCATACATAAATATTGTAAACTTAAAGCTTAGAATCTTAGAAATAATATAAAATGAAAATAGCAAAAAAGGGCAAGACAGTACTCAAAAAAATTGTAAAGTTCTTGAAAATAATGTTATAATTAATATAAATATTAATATAAAAGGTCTAATAGCCACTCGAGGCGTTGAAATTTTCCCCTGATAACCCAAAACTAAAAGTTTAACATTTAGAGCTCATCTAAAGATGTTCTTAAATTTTTTCTAGTTAATCTCACCCACGTATTTACTTTCAATTTACAAACTTTTTCTCCCGATTCAATCTTCTAACAAGATTAGTTGTACAACAGCTGAAGATAAGATCTGGATTGACGTTGGCCTGTAACCAATGGGATACTAGTGTCCCGATGTATATCAGGGTACAAACCACAGAGCGTGTTTAATATGTTACACAGCACCTTGTTCTGATGAGTCAGTACAGATTTAATGTTATCTTTAACACAACCATAACTATGTAGCCAATTTTCGTATTTATTTATACTTTATTACATACTAACATCTTATAATTTCTTCCGAGAAGCCAATATTCCAAACAAGTTTAACTCCTTTTCTTTACATTCTCTTTCCTGCATAGCTTCCTTTTGTCCAATTAAATATTGTATTAATAACTACTTCTATTCTTTCAAGAAATATATCTTGTCCTTTATCAATCGCAAATATAGTTATAAGAATTCTTTCCCATGTTGGTATATAATACGTATAGAATAGGACCAAGCATACTTACCTGAAGCCCGTCCGATTTTATTTTTTCAGGTCAAATATTAGTCTTCTGTATAATTTTGAATAGTCTGTCTGAAATGTAGGATGTAAGAATCTTTACATATTACTATGGGGGCGTTTTATTTAGGTCATATGTCAAGCTTTTCTGCCATAGCTTATCGAAAGTTAAAGCAACATCTAAGAAACTTAGATTAGAAAATAGTTAGCTTTCTATTTGCGGTTTAGCTTTTAAGTAGAAATTAATTAGTTCTTTCTTGAATTCTGTATTTCTCTTTTGATAAATTTTGTTATGTAACATGATTTTGACTTTCAGTATGTGGTCTTCTGCCTTTAAAGCGTTTTCTCTATGTAATGCAAGCTGCAATATCTTAAAATCTGATTGGACCTGTAACGTTTTGCTAACAGAAACAAAACCATACACAACTTCTAAACAGATCTTTAAAAATTCATAATTTTATCGGATGTAGTTAGTTCATAGTTGGATATTCACCTTTTAATGGAAACTATTATATAGAAATATTTTTCTTTTCATTATTTGAATTTTAATGTTTTACCTGTATTGTGAAATTACCTTACGTTACAATGTTTGTATAGTTAAAACTATGGGTATTCTTCTGGTATTTTTTTTATAAATTTATTCTTATACTACTTTCTGTAGCCCTTGCTACATTTTTTTGTGTGTTATTCATTTGAATAAAGCACTATCAAATAGTGTTGAACTAAAGTTCAGTTAAATATTAATGGTATCATTGACATCTCTTGAAGATGGGTTTTCAGACACTTTATTTACTTTCAGTTAATTTGGAAGATTTTCTGGATGAGGATTTCCCCCCAAAAAAATCAAAAATTTTTCAATTAGTTAGAGAGACTTTCCAACTCTTAAGATTTTGATCTCATCAAAAAAGTTGTTTCGGGCCATTTTTTGATTTTTTTAATGGTGTCTTCTTTTTGAAGGCCATGGCTGATCTTGAAACGTTGGCCGTTTATGGAATGCATCAACAAGTAGCCAGACTTCTTTAACGTTGAAAAACTATTTATTTATTTATTTTTGTGATAATCCCATTTTCATTAAAGTGCTCTTGAACATGAAAGCCTACAGCTGATGGTAATGGGGGAATTAAAGCATATATTTTACGTTCAATCTATCGTTTAAATCATAATCGTATATGTATTTTTGCAACGATCTTGTGATGCCAAGAGAACAGTTATTTTCAAAGATATAATGAGCAGTTATCCCTAAAGAATGTTTCCATCTTCAAGATTTTTCTCTTTAATTATTCATTATATAATTATTTTGAATATATACTCTAATGTCAGATAAAAATAGGCGGAAATTTAATTTAAAAAAATTTAATACAACAATTATTCGAATATTTAATGGTTATTTCGACTTCCTTCACTGTCATACATTGATTTTAACCTTTGGGTATCGATTAAATTATTTATTGTATTTTCTGTCACTATTGTCATTAAAAGCTTTGTTGCTAAACTTCTAGCTGTCTTCTTGAACAAGATCATATAGGTATTCAAACTGATTAAGTCTGAAGACATTTCTTACCGTAACAAAGGTCTCATTTTCTGCTTCCTCTTCCAAGCGGTAATTATATGAACTCTATAGCAAAAGGCGTTATCATCAATTAAACAATATTCTTCTCAACGACCATGTTATTATTGCAGACAAAAGTGCATAACTTAAAATTGTAAAACATATACTTTTTTCATGACACAAAATTAAATAGGAGCTGTCACTGCACCGAATAAAACTTTCCAATATTTTATAATTTGACAAAGAAAATTATCATCCAATTGATTAGACGAACGCCTCCATACCCATCTTTGGTCTCTGTCTTCAAATTGACAATTTCGACTATTTCTAGAAAAAATGACAAACCGTCAAAGGTTATCTAGTCGAGAATGCATCTTTGTTACCTCTTTCTCTCGACATTTTTTTCTAAAAAAGTGTCATTAAGAGTTTCTTCATTGTGATGCTTAATGCAGCCCCACACTATAAAAATAGCGTTAAATGGTGATCCATTTTTATTCTGCAACCTATGCCAGTTTTAACATAGTTTTTCAGAGGAAGAGCTTCTTTTGTCGCTACTTATTTTGTGTATTTCGGTGGTTTTGACAGTTTAATGTCTTTTTAAACTCAATAATAATCTGATTCGCTGGTTGACAAGGATATTTTTAAAATATTACAAAACATCACGATCGGCTCGATTTATGATACGCTGTAGCTAAAAACACCTAGATTTTTGCATCTAAGTTAGTATAGCATGCTCAAAATAACACTAAACTACATAAAATACATGTAACTATAGGTAAATAAATGCGAAGAATTTCGGGGCCGGTGTGGTTAGTTCTCGGGTTATTAAGCCGTGGTCGGAGTTTGGAAAAGCCTTAATGTTTCCAAGATTCTCTTCTGAAGATGTCCGCCGCAGTCGTGGACGAAACGTCAAGAGTTTCCAAACTTCGACCGCGGCCTAATAACCCGAGAACCAACCACACGATGCACTATAGCTGTAGGTAGTTTAATCTTTTAAGTTTACTTTACGAGTTTGAATTACCAACTTTCACTTAGTGTTTATTTTAAAGAAGAGCATCATTAAAGAGGAACGCGGTTCTATTGCTTTGGTTCTTTTGTAGTAAATTATATTTCTTGACAATAGTAACAATTTTCTTATAAAATTTAAATAAGATGAACATTTTTGCAGTTTACGTTGGTGCAGCTGAATACCACCGACATTCCGAACGTTTTTCCTTCGCTCATACCACCAAGAAGGCGCCATATACACTCCCATAAAAAGGAATTAATTACGACATTATTTAATTAGATAAGCCTTTGTTTACTCATTTGTGTGACGAGCTTATCAATCTCAGATTAAATAGCTAGCGCGCTATGGGACGGTGCCGTAAAAAACCTTTTTATGGCCGCCGCGCCGTTATCGTCCCAAGAATGGGAAGTATGGCGAGAAGTTGGGCCACGCAATTTTTACTGCATTCACGCATTGCACAATTTTCTGGAGATAAGGAGAAAGCGCCGTAAAGCGGGCCTGCGATCTGAAGCAGCGCACGGAAGCGTTCGAATTGGCGCTGGGCTGTATCATGTCAGTTTATAACAAGAGCCCAATTGTCCAAAGCCCGCGCTGCTTTGGTGGAGCTAATACGTTGTAAATCATTTAAATGATGTGATAACCCGCCCTTGATTAAATGCTAACACTTTGTTATAATTAGAAAACATTATGGCCGTCCAGCGGACCGTTTCTTATGGCGGCTTTTCGCCGCCTTGTAACGAATCGCATAAAACGATGCTACGCACCAGCACCAATCATAGATGCATTTATTATCCATAATTAGAACAAATTGCATTAGTCGTGATGTAAGGAATTTCACCTAAATATAGTATATGACCCAGAGAATACATCTTATTGTATACACCTTCCTCTCCAGAAAAATTCCTTTTCTCCTGTAGATACTTCAAAATTGAAGATATATGGATTGCGCAACTCTTTGATAACGAATTATAATTACAGCGACGTTGCTACCTAACAATTAGACTCGCTCGTTTGAATTTAATAAAAGCTCTGGTATTTAGGACTTGGACTTTCTTTTTAACAAAAGGCAGTGGTAGTTTTTTACAGAAACGGGCACGCTTATACAGCCATCTATCTTACACGCCCATATTTACGTTTCAGGGATCAAACCTTGTTTTTATATGATTATAATCTCGATATTTATCGCCCTGATAATCCTCTTCATGCCCCCATGAATCACCTGGAAATTAAAATGATTAACGCTACTTATCTCCTACTTCTAAAAGTGCACAATAGCATTTGTTTATGGTGGCATAAATTATGGAGCGGTCCTGAGATTATTCCCATAATAATATAAATGCATGGAGCAGTATTTCACACTAGATGATGTACAGGAATTGATCTGTCAGAAGTAACGCGTTACCAGAAACTTAAAATTTAAAATAGAAAGTCAAGCAGGAAAATAACGCAAGATAAAATAAAAACAACAAAAGACCACAGAGCCAATTAAACGTTTAAAGGTTAAAAAATGTTATTGTTTACTTTTAGATGTAAAAATTTAAAAATGCACCAAATTTCAAATTTAAGTGCGAAAATAGAAATAATACAAATGAAAGGTATTCTTCTTCGTATTCCAAAAAAATTACAAATAAATGAGAATTAGTAAATAACTTTAGCAAACGAGAGGAAACTATTACTTGCAATATCAGGAGCGATAGAATCAACGTCTGTTAACACCCTTATTGTACAACAAATTTATAAATTTGTTAAGTAAGTTTTTTCCAGTATTATAACCCACAAAAAATATAACTTAGTTAATTGTACTTTATTAAGTTACGTATCTTTCTTTGCCATCTACAAAATAAAGTATAAAGAGTGGTGGGTTTTCAAGATAAGAAACGGGAGACGTATTCTTAGATGGTAAAGCTTCCTCTTAACTCTAATCACACAGGCTACGTATAGAAAATATAACAACCTTAAAGTAATAGGTTGTTTGATGTACCTGTGTTATTTTCTAGTACCAGCTGCCCTGTTCCGCAAACTTCACTAAACACAGATTATTTTATGCAGTTGGTATTGTTTTTCTACCTAGACGTTCAAATTTAACCGATATATTTATTAAACATCCTCGTACAGATATTGCACTTTTAAAAGAAGAATGTAAAACATAAAATTATATTTAGGGCGTCCGATTATCCGCAAATTGAAATACGCCCCAGTATAGTGCCCCATGATGCAATCAGATGGCGTTGCCGGAGTTCACAGAAGAAAAGGTAGTGAGTCATTTGTACAGTGATACGAGTGTAACAATGGGCAAAACGAAAGATTATAAAAGCAGGTAATCATGGACTGCGATAAGCGACTTGATTTCTTTAGAGAAAGAGAGTGACTGTTTTGGAAGTTGAAAGGCAGCAAAACTAAGCTAAGAAAGATAAAAGTATAGGATGTCTAGCAAATGAGCGTAAGTTATACGTTATTTATTATATATCCTATTTGGTAATAGCTAACGGAAGATGCAACAGGTTTGTCTCGCAAAACTTTGCATACCATGAGGACTTAAGGATAACAAAGACAATGGGTTTCTCAAACTACTCAGCAGATACATTTGAAAGTAGGCCAACACATGCCTCATCTGTATAGTGTGGATTTTTGATTATGTAGTCACAGCAAATTATAGTTCTAGAGAGACGAGGAAAAAACACCAGTCTAGAGAACGATAGCTTATCAAAACACTCGTCCTAAGCGTCCAATTCCGGGGTCGGATGAGGATTCCGCTGATGGACTGGCTACCCCATCGTCAAAACATTACCAGTGAGCTGTACTACAAGTTACTAAAGCAAATCCACTGATGTATTTAGCAAGACTTCCACCGAAAATAGATATTCGGGGTGCTGTTTCAACATAACAGTGCGGGGTCACATGTGAGTCGCCACACCATTGCCATTCGGCATAATAGCCATTCGGCGTAATAGCCATTCGGAATAACGACTTTCGTCGTCAATGCTTTCGGCATGTTGGTTTTCGACGTTGCGGGTTCGTCGTAATGTCTTTCGGCGTCGTGTCGCGCTACGCCATTGCCACCTTGCAAGTTCCCGAGTAGACCGTGCTGCTTTATGCTCACATTAGCTAGATCTTACGCTGATTGATTACAGTTCGTTTGACATAATGAAAAGAGCCGTGCGGGGTAAGAAGTCCTCCTCCAAAGACGAGCTTCAATCGGTTGTCCACAGCCAACAATGGTTTACCGCTGCTTTACGAAAAATATGAGAAAAGCAAAAATGCATGAGCATTAAAGAAAATTAGCTCTATTGAAATGAGCAGTTACGTTTTCCTAATAGAGATTAGTAAGGGGAAAACAACTGCGACATTTTCCTCATTTGGTTTCTTCTGAATACAGGAATAATTTAAATAGTAAAAATTGTGGTGAGATATTTTCTAACTAATTACTTGAGTAAACCACGTATGCACTCCCCTTTATTTTATCCTACATTATCGGTGCAAGTTACGCAATAAATCTAAAAGCCAGCTAACGATGCCTTTAAATAAAAGCAATTAATCCATTCACACTTGAATAGACGCATCGGTTGTGAATGTTGCATTATAAATAGAACTATCAATCATGCCTTAATCAGTACTTACTAATCATTCAAATATAGTTACAAATATACGGAATTTGTTTACGTTAATTTCGATAAAACTTCATTAAAAGCGTGTACTGAAGTTTTTAAAAATCCACAAAAATTACCGCACGAGAAATGCTTGCTAAAAAATTATTATACCTCTTTTCCGCGTTAGCAAATCTAGAAACTGGATCTGGTAGTTTTGTTAAAAACATTTAAAAAACAACTCGTTATTAATTGGTGGACACTGAGCTGGAGTAAGGATTTTTTAAACAAAAAAGAATTAATATAACCCTTTTCCAGTTACGCGATAACACTAAATAGAGCCGCTTTTTAATTGCCGGCTTGTTTGTGATAAAACATGGGCTTTGTGTTATGAAAAAATAAACTTATTATTGGTTGTTACCAAAGTGTCTACTTCCATATAATTCAAAACCATAACTTCATTTCCAGAAGATTATAGCCTATGTGTAGTATATTGCAGATCATATTGTATACCGTGGGTCAAACGGATGCAGTTAACATCAATATGATGTAACTCGAACAGAAGCTGCTTTATATTCTTTACGTATTAGCAATGTGAATAATTCTTCATTTTAACAACATAATGAGAAATGACTAAAGACGGCTGTTAAAACCTTTATAAAGCTAACAATCTTTTGGCAATATTGAAATAAGTTTATGACTATGCCCCGAAATAAACCATTCATAGGAGAATCAAACATAAATCAAAATTTCTTAGAGAGAGGTGCGGTTTCTGAACTTCTTTAGCCAGTATCTTAGAAGAAGACACATTCTCGATTATTGCGCAACATATTACTAACAAAATTCTTGCGACAAAGGGTGTAAAACCGCTCTAGGAAGGTCACCGGCGTCTTTGAAGAGCAACATAACAAAGAATACTTGAACTGTTCGCCGCCTCCACAAGAATGGCCTTTGCTTGTGCTAACTTTTGGGCGAAATGAAACTCGTATATTGTCAGAAAAAACGTAATTTTTCTGACCCGATATAGTTAACAAAACTCTACACTCCATTGATAGTTTGTTCTAGACTGCCCTGGAATATCGGTTTTACAATCCGAACCAATATAAACCATTAGAAGAACTTGAAGGGCACAGCTTTGACGACAATGTTATTGTCGAAGCGTTCCCGCGCCATTGACTGATGTTACAATCACCTTCATTTTACAATCACAGGATCAAATAAACTACTTATTCGTTGAAAAAATGTTTCTAATAAAAAGATTATTTAGAAAAAAATTTATATTATCTTTCAGTAAATTTTTAGAATAATTCCGGTTTATATTTGATTTGCCCACGTAGTAATAAGGTAGGGTACAAAATCAATCTTTTACAAACATACATGCACACCGAAAAGTGTACGATAATCCATTTTGTATTTTGCAAAATCTTTAAATATATATGTAGAAACTGTAATGACGTCATTTCGCAAAGGCCCCTCAAGTTAGATTTATTCAGACCGAAAGTAACGAAGATGCTGATAGTTATCAGGCGATTCAAGCTTTGGGAGACCATGCATCGAATATCGGCAAATGTGATCATTCGTCATTTGATCTCGATGTTCCACGCCAATCAGAATATCTTCCAAATGAAGAATCATGAAAAAATCAAGCGGAATGTCGTCGAATAACGAAAAAAATTTTCCTCAATGTCATGGATTTCATAAGGAACGATCAAAAGGGAAAGAGTTGTCTTAAATATAGGTTTTTTTGTCATACGATTTTTGGAAACATACAAATTGTTAAAATATTTTGCTATGCTGTAAATAATTTTGCTCGTCAAGAAAATATTCTAGAAAATAGTAACATGTTGCCACTTTTATAAAAGTTCAAGAGCCTAAAGGAATCAAGCCTTTGTTATTCTTTTTATTCTAATCTTTAGGGTTTTAGCATTACTCAAGTGTGCAGAACTTTTAGTAAGCTAAAAACTGCTGCACAATCGTAGCAACAGGTTAAAATACGGTTTGTAGAAATATAAATCGCTTAATAAAAGTTAATGTAGTGGTCAAGATTCATTGTTTAAAGAGTTACCAAGCATTGCAAAATATACAATAAGCAGAGAAGTCACTTATTGAAAAATAGTAAGGGTCTGAAAATATTAATAACATTTTTCATAACAGAAAAAAGGTAATTAAAAAGTATATTTCACAGCAGAATTAAACACAAATATTCAAAAAAAAATTAAAATAACAATCAAAATCAAGATCAAAAAATATTTCACTGGACAATATTTTGAAGCGTTATTAAGCACGACAACAGAAAAAGAGAATAAAGTAGGTTTCAGGTAAGGGAGAATTATCAGAACCATATAAGAAAATAATAATAGAAAAGGTACCTAGTTGTGACAAAGTATTTCAAAAATGTTAAATGCATAAGTGATTTGATGGACAGTCATAATTGTACTCGTATGCAAAGCAAAAGAGATTCAAAATAGTGTAACAAATTATACAATAATGTTTATTTTACACCTAAATTTTAAGATCTGTGAGTCAGTACTAAAAAAAGAATATGAGAAATAATTTAATTCCGATTGAGAATCCAACAGAATGGATTTCGGAAGAATCGCGTACCAGAAAGATCACAACAACAAAACCATAACCAAGATATGTGGTTGTTCTATGTATTTAAAGAAAGCTTATGAGAGTATCAAAGAGAAAACATTTTGGAAGGATTCCATCAAAAAATTTAAACGGAGCTACTAAAAATATATACCATAACTAAAACTACTAAGCAGAAATAAATAATATAATACAAAAATTCTTCATCACAGACAAGATAGAAGGCAACAGAGTTTTAAATAGATGGCTCTTTATATGCGTTACTGATACTCGTTTACCATTGGTGATGATCACTAAAATAGTGAAGTCTAGGCGTGTTATAGATAAGAAATTAGAAAGAGGAAAAACAATTTAAAAATTCAGAAAGAAACTGCCAGAAGAAGAAATGCGAAAAACTGCATAATACATAAATGATTAACAAAAACAAGCAAACAACAAAAGCAACTTATATTTCAGTTAAAGCATTACTAAATAAAGTACCCAGCGAAACTGCATAATAAGTATTAATAACAAGGTAATGGTATGAGTAAAAACGCCAAGAATGTTAACGAGAAAATAGAAGAACATCGGAATTTAAGAAATTGCACGAGAGAAAAGAAGCTACAACGACAAGAGATAAATGTGAGACACATGTAAATCACATTTAATAAAATTCAGATACAAAAAGTGCTATCAAAAGTTGCTCAACAAGTATTTTGGTAACTCGATACACTTCTAGCCTTTAGTCCAGTTTCTGCTAGAGACGCTTACCATGATCGCTGCAATGGGTTCTGTGATACGTGCTTTCAGATCAAGCAGGATGTTAGGAAGACCACGAAATGATTTACACGTAAACATTGTACAGTAACAGCTTTTGCTACTTTTGTTTTTTATTTCATTTTTAATTGCTAGTTATAACTTCCAACTGATTGTTACTACACTCTCCTCCCTATTTTCACAACGAATGAGAGTTTATCAACTGACCACAAAACAAATGAATGGATTGGCTGAGCTGATAGCACAGATGACAAACTTTTTTGTTAAACTCTATTGCTAGAGGCCGAGTTTGATCTGCAAGTACTCATCACCAAATCCATTGCAATATCGACTGTGGTACTTGGAGTTTACATGAAATGTCTGTGAAGTATTGCAACAAAACGTTTTGAGTTACTCCCTCATTTGATACCGCCTTTTTGTAAATATCAACGGAGAATTTATTGTGGTGGGTTAAGAACATTTCTAATAGTAGTACTGGGTTGTGGATATAGCCAGTTCACAACGTTAAGGCACTTGATTTAGGCACGGACGGACCTAGATTTAATCCCGGGATTTAAGTGTCTAGCGCGGGTACTTGTTTGTTGAGTACTTGTTTTCATTTCGAACAAGGATAATAATACGTTTTCTTCTTCTTCTACTTTTTATATAAGCTACTAGTCTGTTTATAACCATACCGTCGTGCGGTGCTACACATTATATTAGGCGTATCCCTCGCAGGTGGCTAACCTAACCTGTTAATTTAAAAGGAATAAAATAAAATAGTAATTTGATTAACGAAAAATCTATTTGTTTTTTTGGAAAGGCAATATATAACTGTTTTGAGATCTAATATTAGTTAACTACACATTTATGGGGCAAAAATAAATTTAAAAAGATAATATTTCAAAATTGATTTTCTTTAGTTAATTATCAATATCTATAGACAATTATCAAATTTCTACTAACATAATTTCTATTTATGATTTAGTTTATATATTCCATTTTGAATTTGTTATCATTGAGCATTTATTAGGTTTTTCTTTTTACAAATTCGAAGTCATAATAATGTTTGACACGGGAGAAGATAAAAATGAAAAGAAACAAATGTACACATATAAGCAGACACGAAGTAATAGAAGCAACATCAAAAATTAAAACAGAAGAGGCAAGTGGAGAGCATAACATAGCATTAGAGATGATCAAGCGGCTCAGAGATACAGGAAGAGATTGATTATGGAAAATATATATGAGAGCAGAGTAGACAAATAAAATATCTGAAAATTGGGATACTAATTTAATAGTTCTTATCCATAAAAAAGGAGATAAAATACAAAACCTTGGAAAACTAATAAATCTCGTTAACTCATTAAATAATAATACCAAACCAAAAATACAAGTAAATGGAAGTATCTCAAAGCACTTTTATCTAAATATAAGAATCAAACAAAGAGACAGCCTAAGCCTACTTCTATTTATAATAATCAAGGCCAGAATTCTTAAGAATGTTAGAGAAGAAATGAAAGCTTGAAGAATATAGTAGGTTATACAAACATAAATCCAATACTGAAGATACTAACAACAAAAGAAAAATACGAAAACTTCTAAATGGATGGATCGATAAAATACAGCATTTATAGAAGAAAGTCGATATAAACAGAAGTAATATAATGATATACAATAAAACTTCAGTAGATGACGCATACTATTTCAACGAGAAATATTTGAGTAGATGTCAGCAATAGAAGCAAGTAGTGGTAAACTTGATTTGGAAATAGGTAACAAAAAGATAACAAACAAGGCGTATTATGCACTAAAAAATAAGCTAAAAATGTATAACACCATAATAACGCTCTACTCGAACAAAATATGGACCATTAAACAGAACCATAAATCAAAACTATCAGCCACCTAAATAAAAGCGCTAAGGAAAATAGCAAATAAAACCAAATTACATCACATAATGATTAAAGACATCAGATGGCCTTTCCAACAAGAATCAATATGCGAGAAAATAAAAGGGAAACAATTGGAATGGTATGAAGCATCGCTAGAATGTCGAGAGAAAGGCTTCCAAAGGCATGTTATGGAAGCTAAACAAAGAAAAACAAAGAAAAAGAGGAAAACCGAGAATGATATGGATAAATCAAATCACTAAGATGACGCAAAGCACAGAAAAGGTTAAACGAAATAAAATATTCTGTCAGAGACTTGAAGAAATGAAAAACATAGGTTAAAAAACATCAAAAATCACCCGATTAGAGTACCAAGGTTCGTGATAAACAAAAAAGAAATCGCTTTGGTTTTTCTAATGGATTTGCACTTCAATTTTTAAGAATTGTGCAACACTTTTACAATACTAAAATATATATTAAATCTTATGTTGCAAAACATATTATTTCTTAAATAGTTTTTTTTTAATTCTTACGGTGTACGTACGTTGTTCTCTGTATGTTGCTGTTAAGTTAATCATTTCTTCACATTCATCTTATTCTTTTCTATGTTTGAAGTTAATAATTGCTTTTTCTTGTCCTTCAAATAAAAGTATTTGTATAGTCTGTAAATCATTTGCGTTTTTTATGAGAGTTGTTTAACTCATAATCGAAATTTTATTTTATTAAAAACCCAGCAAAGTTACTAATTTAACTTTATTTCTTGACGTAGTTCCTTCTTGATTCCGTTTTCATAAAAAGCTTTGGTTGTAGCAAACAAATGCACACCCTTATTGGACTAAATTTTCTAGCTTCACAAGTGACCAAACAGATAAAAATTATATAGACTATAAGATGGATGTAATGGAAATTACTTTGTGAAGATTTTATAATGTTTGGCAAGTATTGTCATGAAGCAAACAGACAGTGCGTACTGAATAATTTCGTCTTTTTGACCGAAAAGCTGGATCGGCTTTGTTTTTTTATGCTTCAAGAAAATTATAGAAAATTGCTCCTGATAAGCTGCAGAATTTTAGTTGCTTTTGGGCATAAATTGATGAATCCAGGTATCATCACAAATGACTATGATCTCAAGCAATCTACCAACTTCTTCTTCAAAACGTTAGAGTGAAAGACGTAGACTTGAACTTGGTAGGCTCTTTGTTCAGCGGGCAGTTTTATGGGAACCCAACGAGCACCAAGTTTGTTGAACTGCAGTTTATCATGGATTGCGGTTTCCACACTTCCAACACTTGTTGAAAGAATATCAACAATAGTTCCTACCATAATTTGCCAATTTTCACGAATTAAACGGCCAAAACGCTCAGTATTGGTTTCATTCACATCAATCGAGTTACGCTAAGTATGTGTAGTATTTGAAAATTTAGAACTTAACTAAATTTAAGTGTCCTCAGGCTGTAGCGAAAGTTTCATCAAAATTTTGGATTGTTTAGACCTTTTTCTAAAAGAAAAACTTTATAATTAATCTTTGTGGAACAAAACTTGAAACATCTTTGTACGAGTCAAGGCATGTGTTCCTCCGGCTGTTTTTCTGGACCCTTTTTGCGCAGATTTTCCGCATTTCTAATTCGTTGTTCAAAATCTGATGAACAGTGGACTGCGTCAAATGCAACTCTTTCCCGGTCATTCTGACTGTTAGCCGACTATCAGAACGTACAAGTTGCTGGATTCTATTGATATTGGTGTCATTCCGTTCAGTTGCATTTTCTTCACCTCTCTTCCTTCCAAAAATGCCTTAAACTACCAAAACACCGCGCCCTTTACAAAACAGTGGCTCCATGGGATTGCTGAAGTTTTGCAAACGTTTCTGTCGCACTGTGCCCAAGTCTGATTCATCGTCAAAACGCACTCGCCAAAAACGTTTTATGAAACAAGTCGCTACAAATAACGGACTGCCTCGCAAGCGTCCCCACTAGCACTGAACGCGCATCGGATGTCGGCCCACCTTTCCTCCAAACGGACAGCCCCTAGTGTTCCCAGATCGCACGCTACACTATCAGTCTCATTACTTTATTTACACACCTCGTACGTTTGACATTCAACAATTTTATTAAACAATTAATCACCTATAACTTAATTGCAACAAAAAATCAAAAAAACATATTTTTAATAAAAAAAGTAGTCGGGGCTACTAAGGCGAGGTTTCCGCGAAAACGTCGCTTCGGCCGATTAAACAAAAAACATTGTTTATAAGCTAACATTTATTTAGGTACATTACAGAAATTCTCGTATCCAGGCGAAGAGGTCACGCTTCTTCCCCGCCCAGTAGTTCACCAAGTTCGGTATTGATTCCAAGAAAGAGAGATTGTTTTCTACGCAGGAATTGACGATCTTCTAGCATGCATCGTGTGATACTCTCTGTCAAGGCCACGCCGCAGAAAGTGTTGCGTATACTATCCGCAACACGCAACCGTAGTATTTTCATCGCCATATATAAGATGTGCTGCGGTGTAACACCTCGCCTGTCACTGCAATGTATTTCGCTAGTTTCAATCATGTACGGTGTAATACTGATGTTCATGTTAAGTATCGGTACACCGTAGTGGATAGTAGGGATGGAGTGCTCATCAGCGCAAACGTGGTAGTTGGTATTCAATGGCGTATTTAATAGACCGGGGCATAATATTCCAGAGCATAATAATGCTGTCTCGCTATCAGTGTCTCTGACTTCATGTCTATTAATGATTCTACCATCTCTGAATCGGCTATTGTCGTTTGCGCAATGGTAGTCGCAATATGCTCATCATTATTGCCCAATGGCGCGGAATCTACAATTATATGTTTGTATAGAGGCTTTATATAGTTTGACAACTGTCTTTTTGACGAACCCACTGAGATACGTGGATTTGCATATGAGGCGTTTCTTAATATTCACGTTAAAGATACAGCCGTCGTCTAGTGAGCGGAGTAACTGACGTACCATGGTATTAACGTCGATCGTCATGTTTATAACTTAACCAACTATAACTTTAGCGTCCATATTTGCAAAAGGCAAATAACGAGGTGACACCAGTCTTTCCGCTATAGGATTCAACTGAGGAAGATGACTGTGCTTCAATGGATACCAAAAGTCGTTAGTGATAGACATGATGAGCACCTTTCCACTGTCTAAAAATCGTTTACAGGTCTCGCACAACTTGAACGATACCGCATAATTTTTAGGAAACATTGACCTTAATGTCCCGTAGTGTTCCTCCTGCCTACTCTTCAGGTCAGACTGGAACCACAAACAATCACATACCCAAACCCGTTCGAAACAAATGTCTTGTTGAAGTGTATATCAAACGCTTTCCAATATGACGACCTAGTATAAACGCGTTCATTCGCTGAATTTCGTTTGTTCCTGAGGTGTCCTCGATGATTGTAGGTTATTCCATTGCTGTAAATCTACCCTCCACGCCACTGGATCCCGCCGAAGTCAACGCGCCGATATCTTGGCGTCGCTCATCGAGAATTGTGCTAATTTAATTTTCCTGCATGGCTTTTCTCGCTCGGCTTTTTTCCTCAATCGGTAGCGTCGACACTTCCAACGGGTCCGCTTTAATTAGACCTGCATTACGCTAATTCTACTTCTACTTTCTTTTCTTGCGACATTTTCAACTTTAATGCGTCACAGTTTTCCCAAATTTAATAGTACGCAGCTCTGAATAGTCTGAATTGTCCGCAGTACTTAACTCTACACAAAACACTCATTTATTTTCCTCAAAATACGCTATAACAATGACGCGCGCTCTGCAAGACCACTCGGCGTGCACTGACTCATCGTTTCCTTCTCCAACTAAGTCCCCCCTCCCTTGCGTCGTACAGGAAGTGGGGAGAAATTCGGCTGATTTTCTTATCGCATTCAACCTTCCTCTGTCGAACACTCCTTCCCCGTTGTCCCCCGTGCAGTAGTCTTCAAGAATTGGTTGTTTCAAGATCGACCATTTTGGTGTCGCTCATAATTTGGGAATGACACTCTGTATTCGCGCCGAATTTAAAGACGTTTTCACGTTAAAAAGTTCCGATTATAAGTTGAATCCCTTTTACAAAAACAATTTTGACAAATTTATTTCAATTTTTCTGGGAATATATAGGGTGATTCAAATTGGACTTCAGGAAGTTTTTCCTAAATGAAACATGAAATTCAGCAACAATCCAAATTTTATTCCTACCGGTGTAAAGTAGAGTTTTAGCAGTTAAGTTTAAAATGTGATGTCCAAACGCCCTTCATGATTCCGCTTATATGCGACCATTCAATTAGCAAAATCTTCCATAATGCTTTCCTATAAACGGGGCTGTATTTTATCAATTATATGTTTGGTGTTCTCTTTTAGCACAGGTAACAGGTAACAGGTTTATAAACACTTCCTTTCAAATATCTTTAGAGAAAATGTCTAATAGGATTAGATCACAAGATTGTGGTGGCCAGTTAATGTCACCCCTCTGCGAAATTTCGTTTGAAGTAAAGTGAATGCTTCAGTGCTGTGTGACATGTGGCTCCATGTTGTTAAAACCACATATCATTCAAATTTATATCTTTGGTTTCATTGAGAAAGAGCTAGTGAAAAACTCTTAGTAGCGTACAAAATTGACAGTAACAGCCTTGCCAGTTTTGTCCTCAGATATTTACGAGTCAATGATTTCTCTAGCCTCTAGTGCACACCAAAAGTATATTTTTGTAGATGCATTAATTTTTCGTGAATAGCATGTGGATTTTCACTACCCCAGGTGCGACAATTTTGACGATTCACGAAGCCATTGAAGGAAAAATAAGCTTCATCGCTCAATACGAATTCCCCAGTTCACAAATGTGACGTTTGGTGGACTTTACCAAGGGTTTCGATACGATCCGTATAAAGACAAACTTCCAAGTTCATAGAACGCGCAATTCAAATAAATTCAATTTTGATCACCCTATATGATAAAATCAACTTACTATTGTGGTCAGACGTTACTTGCATGTTTAAGTATTTTCCTTAAGATTTTCTAAACTGTGTAAGTATATGCCTTATTATAAAGAATCATTGTATTTGAATTATTGGCGCGTTATCTTAAAAACGTTGCGCAAATTAGATGCAACTGATAAACCCGAAAATGTACAAATACTCGAGCTCATTACCCGTTTTTTGTGCCGAAAAATAAATCATAGATAAGTGTCGAAGCGGACGTTTTTGGTGCAATTACTACTCCCTCGCTATCTCCAGGAGGAAGCGCGGGGTCGCAGGTCGCGACATCCACGTCGGCCCGTCATCTCGCGTAATCGCCGTCGCTGCAGCCGGAAGCCCAACCTAAACCCAATTCAATCTGAATTCGATTTTGCTCCACCGCCTGTCACACATAAGTCACTCATTCATTCATGTAGACTTCCAGCAGATTAATCAAACGCCGCTGCTTTGCTGCAGCTAACCGAACTGCAGCGGCCACAATTCGTTCGGTCATTCAACTCCCCGGGCATTGTTTCGCAGTTCCGCATTTTTATTGTCCAGAGTATCTGCCGCCACCTCCGGAGGGCGGCAGGGCGCGCGCCCGCGGGGCGGCTCGGCGTGGGCCGCTTCGGACGTTTGAAATGTACACCCACCGCGCTGCGCCGGGCTCGTTCACACGTTCGGAACACGAAAACGGCCCGGCCCTCACAATAAGTGCCCAGATGCGCCCGATTCTTTGATAAGTAGGCAGGCACTTCGGCTTCTTTCATGGCCAGCGCCTTGGACATTTTCTGGCGCATCGGCAGCCTATTCCCAGCTTTGCTCGTGTGTCCATTAACATGACGTTTTTAGAAATTCCATTAAATGTCTAACAAGAGTTGACTGACGTCCCCCATTTTCAGAATATTGGTTTCTGAAAGCAAATTACCATACCACTTTTAAAACATTGTTTACTGACATTACGGGTTGCTGTATTTATGTAACTTAAAAAATCCGTTTCTCTCTAATCTTTTTTTTCTAATTTTCTTCTATTCCTTCTACTAATGCGATTTCTTTCTTTTCTTTATTTTCCGCTAGTAACTTTCTTATTCTAAAATTCCCTTTTGATTATATATAGCAGGTGTACAACTTTGCGTCCGCCGTTTTCCAATAGATGACTTTAGGCAGTAAGTGGCAGATGTAGACGTCATACAATAAGCTTGGGCATTTGTCAACATAACCCCATCGAAAATGTCAGTTTACGAACCAAATTCCCGTCATTTGCGTGAAGAAACAACGCAAATGACTTTTTGGAGTATTATTTGTTCAGGAATTTTGTTGAACGCAGTATTGGCGAATTTATTGCTTCCAAATTGTTGTCTTTACCAAACTAAGATTCAACTGCCCAACCGACAGCAAAAATATGTAGATTCAAAGACAGATTATTTCACAGATAAAAATCAGTAAACAATTAATTCTTGGACACATAAAATTTCCCAATATAGAAAACTTACTTTACAACGTCTTTGTAGTATACAAATTGAATTAAACAATGTATAAAATGAGTATTCTAATTTTTATGTAACTAATAATCCATTATATATGTAATTGGGGTTTCGAAACCGTTACCCACACAATAATGTAATTTGTAATACGAGACTGACAACATAATTGATCTATTACAATGTCTAAGGCAACGGCAAGTTTGATAACTTTAAAATTATAAACCCGCTTGATTGTAATTAACATTGTAAGTCGACTATAATGCTGTATAGCGGCTGTTCCATTAGATCTTTGTGTGTACGTGTGCTTTTTATCGATTGGCAAGAGATCCTATTGACGGAGTGGAAAGGATCTTAAAAATAGCACCCGTTTAAGGATTAGAAATCAGAGCGTAAATTAAGAAAAGCAATAAGGCCGATAAAAGATGTTATTGTAGCTGATCTATAGTTGGCTGGTATTTAAATACAAACAATTCTTCCTATCATTAAAAAGTTGCTGTATAGGAGTAAATTTAGCGTAGATTAATTTTATGCTTTAATATGTAATAGTATCGGAGTAAAATTTGCAAAAAGATACTTTTTAGGGTTTTAAATTTTTTATATTCAACCTTTTAAAATCCCATAAAAGGTTGCTGAGGCTACTGAAAAATTTTGGAATGAAAATTTAATCAACATCCAAAAGGTGGTATTCGAAACTTAGCAAAAACACTTAGCGGTCGACTAACCTTCTGATCAAACTATTTAATTTGAAAAGGGCGCACCACCAGTAGTAGTAAGTCAAAAGTTACGTAAATACCAATAGAATTTTGGTATAGCTTCGTTAACACTAAATTGTTTCTACTTTTGTACGAAATGGAGAAAATAGGGAAAGAGGAAGACGCAGAGACAATAAAATTGATCTCTAAGACAAGTCATGGATCTAAGCTCACTAAAGACATTGACCGCAAAGGTTAAGATCCGAGAAGTCTTGAAGATTTTGTTGTGCATCTGGTAAAATAAAAGATATATTATTACTATTATACAGTGCAACCTCTATAATCCGAACACACGTTAATCCGAACGCACGCTGATCCGAACGGCAAAATTATAAAATGATAGTCCGAACGCTGCCTCGGTAATCCGAACGCTAAACAAGACATAGAAACTAGTCGTTGTTTATACCGCCCACCACCGCCTTAGGTGGTAGTGGTACTGCGTGAGTTTAAATTTTAAACTGTGTCGGCGCTGTTGTGAAGGTCATTACGGTTTATTCAGTTTACTATAGCAAAGTTTGTTTTGTGTAGACTTTAAATTGTGTAGATTTAAATCAAGGTTTTGAATTCGCCAGCTAATAGTTTGTGAAGAATCGATATCTAGTAACTATGATGCAGTCTTACCTTTTGCGGAAAAGCTTGACCAATTAATAAAAGAAATAAATCTGTCTTCTCGCCAAATTTATTGATGAAAGCAGACTTTTCTGGACAGTTCTACCAACCAAAACTTTGGTTCATTCAGAAGAGCGCCTGGACGGAAAGTAAGTAAAGAAAGAATCACCTTTATGTACTATTCAAATGCGTCTGGATCCCACAAATTGAAATTGTTGGTCTTAAGTAAGGGTATGAAACCGCTTGCTCTTAGAAATGTTCAGCTTCCCGTTTCATACAAAGGAAAAAAGAGAGCTTGGGTAACTAGAGATATTTTTACTGAACGGTTCTACAATGAATTTGTTCCATCTATAAGACGTAAAATGAAGCAGCTCAATCTTAACCCGAAGGCCATTTTAATTTTGGATAATGCACCTGGACACCCTACACAATTGTCCAGTGACGATAATAAAATTTTTGTATTGTTCCTTCTACCAAATTGCACGCATTGATACAACCCATGAATCAACATGTCATACAGGCCATAATTCTATAGGAAAACATTGCTCAAAAAAATTGTTGACTCTAATTGCGATGTGTCGCAATCACTAAAAGTCATAAATTTGAAAACCGTCGTTTTCTCTTTAGGCGACGCTTGGAAGCATGTGAGCGCTGAGTTAATTAAAAAATCTTGGCATAAAATTTTACCACGTGAGGTTTATGACGAACAGCTTGACAGAAGTGAAGACGAAGATGATATCCCAGTGGCTAGGTTAGCCACACAAATTGCTGAACCAAGAAGACCTGTTCAGGTAGAAAATAATCTGAAGGAAATTTTGGACTTGGGGAAAAAGCTTGACCAAAGCTTAACAAATGAAGAGATCGAAAAGTGGGTGACACATGATAAAGCAATCAGCGATGAACTACAAACTGAAATTGTTATCATTTAAGAAATTATTTCTGACTGATTCATATAGTAATCCGGCTGAAATAATATTTGGATATGGATAGAAATGTACATAGTTCGTTAATCCGAACGATTCGCTAATCCGAAGAGACCTTGGCAATGAGGTGTTCGGATTAACGAGGTTGCACTGTATATTAGTCACCAACTCCTCCTTAGGAAGTCCCAAGTCTACTTAAGAAGAAGTGAGAAAGCAAAGGTTGGTATGAATTCTAAAAAAGTGTATTAACCCAATACATATGTTCTAAATCTTAAATAGTACTCACAATTAGTGTTACTATATCTAATTACCTTTACTAGTAAAAAAAATCCTATCCATGAAATTCGTAAACAATATGGAAATAAGAAATAAAAGTATAAGCCAAATAAACTATTAATGTTGGTCGCTGAGACTAGAGAGAATTCAATAACAAAAAAAAGAGAAGTGTGTGGTAAACTAAATATAAAACCAACTGTACTAACCTAAACTGAAAAGAAAAGAAGTTAATGTATGTATATAGTGGGGTAAATAAAGGTAAAAGAGCTAGAACAAGAAAAAATAAAATTACAGAGACTAATACATTTAACAATAATTATATTAGTAGCAACGTTATTTTAAATTGGCAATAGCAATAAAATAATAACGCCAGAGTGGTCCAAGCGGTTGATGCGCGGACTGCGATGCGGACGGACCCGGATTTCATTCCCGGAGCTCTCTCTGATGCCTGACGAGTACCTGCGTTCGCTTCGAACAAGGGGTAATAATGGCGGTCGTCTAAGGCGCGGTGCTTGCCACATCGCCTCGCCTCGCATCAGAGATGGTGCGCGACGACCAGGAAGTTCGCCCTCTCGGTTCACAAGCCCTGCTCCAACGTAGGGAGTTGGAGCCGTGGAAAAAATATAAAAAAATGACGCACCAGACGATACAAAAGAAAACAACTGAAACAAAACTTTTTCTACTATGTAACAACACTGTTAAAGAATATAAGTAGGCAAGAAATCAAAAATAATGTAACGAGGTAAATAATTTTGTAGTAAAGGTATAAAGAATGAATTGAAATACCAAATTACAGCAGATACACAATTAGATTATCCGATAACATAAATTGGCCAAAATGTAACTTTGATACCTGGGCAAATAAAATATAAATAGAATATCTCTTTACTCGTCGTAAAATGAACGAAAAAATTGTGGTTTTAAGCGTTGTAGATAAGAATACGTAAAGTGTATCTCCTCCTCCCCGTTAGGTACCTCCCTTCTTTAGTCAGTATATCAAAGCGTGAGGTGTACTCGTCTGTTGGGCAACGGATTATTATCAAGTTTCTCCCAGCAAGGGGCGAAAAAATATTTTGATGAGACATAAGACACAATTCGGAGATAACGTTTTTAAGCAAACCCAAATGCACGCATAGCATAAACAATTTTTGGAAAATTTCTCATTGTTCGTCGCCTTCTTGAAAATGACCATTAACTAACGGTTACCAAAATTGCTTCTGTGACTGCTTTGACGAAACAAAACTCCCACCTTTGGAAAAGACGTAAATTTCAATCTAAAACACATCCTCCTTATAGCCTTGCGATTATCATTTGTTTGAACTATTAAAAACGTGTTTAGAGGCCAATATTCGTCGTTGAAGCGTTAGTGTGTGACTGGCTAGGAACATAACCACCATCATTTTACGATATCCGAACGAAAAGTATAGCTGTTTATCAACCAAGAGTTTGTGTACAAAAATAACTTATAATGCTTATATTATTATGGTGCTTCAGTAAATTAAAGAAATAATTTCGATTGATGTTTAATTCACCTACGTAGTTTTTGTGCAGCTCCTGCTACAAAATGGAAATTTAGATAGAAGATGATCACGCACGCACCTTATTGTTTACTGACACTTAAACAGCACTGACGAAGAACAAGCAGCACATAAAATACATGCAAGAAAATTATTAAGTTTGATCCTGGAAGGCATTCGGGAAGAGTCATCAAGTGTTGTTGTGGGAGGAGAAGACAGTAAAACAGTAATAAACGATAATACGAAAGAATGCACGAATAGGTATAAATATCTATAAGAATTTTGATAACGGAGGTGTTAAATAAGTGTTTCAGAGGATAAGGGCAACAAAAATGAACTATTAGAGAAGGTGATACCATCATGCGATAAATTAGGAAATTAAAAAGGAAATGGCCATCGAACGCACGCTAAATGACATCAAGAACAAAAAGCTAATATTAGAACGTAAATTTATTCGAATTACTTTGTTAATGCACATTTCAAAAAAGAAGAGAAGGTCTGAAAATAATCTATGAACTTGTTGTTTGAAAGAAACCGTATTTGTAATAGTGGAACCAAAAACTATTTAGTAAATGTTAAGAAACCGATTTGATTCTTAATATCTGCTTGTTTTTAAAATAAATTTTAACCAAAAAGCACATAATTAATTTACATCCTTACAAACAACAAGTTGAATATCTGAAGTTATATTTATGACAAAAGGCTATAATTTAGCCCGTCCAAAAACACTTTGTGCGTGTTTGTGCAAATAGACTACGGTGCCACCAAATGTCATTAATGAAACGCACGAAAGCAGAAGTGCAGATGTAGACAAAACAGTCATGAGCTGCGATAGTCGGAGTGGTCACTTTGGAAAGAGGGACTGACTGTTGGTTAGTAACCATGTGTAGAAACTCAGCACCAATTCATAGATCTGTGTCTCACTGCATTTTGCAGCAGAAGCATGTAGGGGTATGTCAACTGTTGCTGCGTATGGCATGGTTCTGGAGACGTTTTTTGAATGTCTGGTTATAGCAAACTTATTCTAGTTCTTAAGAGAAACGCAATTCTGTGGAAAGGCAGCACATTAAAAGCTCTTGTCGCAAGTAGCCACACCCGGAATTGGTTAGTCGAAAAGAAATGCTAATTTTTTGGGATTGGAAGGGAATTCTGTTGTAGATTGGCTGTAAAGTTTGCCTTGTAAAGCATTATCGCAGTGAATCACAGAAGCGACTCCGCCGACGCATTTAGCAACGTCATTACAAAAATTGGAAACGTGGTATATTGCTTTAACATAAAAATTCACGACCACAGGTCAATCATCATATCGTTGCTACGCTGAAAGGTTTCGGGTAGACCATACTACTTCGCTATATTTTTCGAATATTGGACTGAGTTGTCCCACTCTGTGGCTAAGCTTTAATTGACTATCCACAAGTGATACTGTGCTACACTCAAAAAATAGTCTAGAGCAGGAACTGATTGTAAGTTGTTTCATAATTTCATATTAGCAGCGTTTTTCTAACTTTCTTGTCTAAATCTAAGTCTACAAGAGTTATCAGAAAAAGTTAGTCTTTCAAATTTGTAAAGTTAATTGATAATAAAAATAAGTCTTATTTTATAAATGGCCTCGAATGGATCTCTACAACTTGACCGAAAGGATGAGAGAAAGAAATAAGAAAATGGAAAAGAAATACAACTAGAAATAAAGAGCGCGTATTTCTTTATAATTCAGACAAGCGAAAAATAGTTATACTATAAGGAAACTTGCTTCAAGTTATCTATGAAGACCGTTTCGAACTGTTTGGTAGAATTCGAAAGGGATTTTATATTTTAGCTAATTCCTAAGAGACAAACTGCAGATGCAGGATTGTATTCTGTGCAGCTAGAGAAAATTTATAAAATATCGTTTACTCGTTACCCCGCTCTAGGCTATAGAAACGGTATCATGATGCAACCAGATAATGATCTAGTGTAAAAATCCAATTTGACACAAGAAAAATTTCAGAACATATAAGGCGTTACAGTTTTACTACACTCAGCATATCATAGTGTGTATGCTGCTCAATCTGATTAAGGTTTATTTGGTTCTATAGTTTCAATAGTTTAACATTTCTGAAGAAGTAAAAATAAATGTCGAGGATTCTTTGTTCCTAAATCAATCGAATGGTATAGATACACTTATTTTCGAATACATTTCTAAATTTATTGTTTTTATATATTTCCATTTGACAATACATAACAAAACATAAAAATATTCATTACGAAAAATCACTTCAATTAGGTGCCGTCTATTTTTGTCGAGGCATTCTTGTAGACGGTTGGCAAAATTGTCCATACTTTTTTGGGTTATGGTGTCGAAAAGGGCTTCAAGATTACAATGTTTGCCTATGTAAACTTTAGCTGTTAGGTAGCCCCATAAAAATCTGGTAGGACTGGTGACCGAACAGGTCACTCTACGTCCCCATGCAGTTAAATCAGACGTCCAGCAAAATGTTGTCTTAAAAAAGCTTAAGTGCGCCATCTTCTTAATTCTGGCAGGAAATAATCACGCAACATGCCAAGATAGTGATTAGTCTTACCAGACACTATTCGTCCGTTTTTGCGAAAAAAAATAAACACACCAAACAGTTTTTCTCTCGCAGTGAAGAAGTTATTCATGCAAATCTTGGGGGTTTTAGGGTGTCCAGTACTGAAACTTTGTTTGTTTATCGTCCCCGTTAAATAAAAGTGGACCTCCTCATTCACGAGCAAAACGATATCGCCCAATCAGCAAATCCAACATCAGTTTAAACCAATGTCGTCTCACAAAGTCGTTTTTCCGCAATTCTTAAACAACCATAATCTTGTAGAGACGGAAATGGAAGTCCTAGTATAAGATTACGCAAACGGATCTGTCTGACATTCAAAGAGCGCGATCGTGACGTGCCACCGAAGGATCAGGGCCTGGCTTCTACCGCTTGTCGCACTCTTTTAATGTTTTTTGAGGTCCATATACTTTGATCACCTCTCCTTGCAATCCCCGGTCTCAAAGATCCTGCTGTTTAAAGACTATTCGCTCACAAAGCGGTCAGTTTCAATGAAGGTGTTGTACACAAACACATAATGTGCTACAATCAAGGCTCCATTGCTACTGAAACGGTATCTGTCAATGAATAGATATCAACCATTTCAAAAACATTGGGTCTACCTCAGGGCGCATGCCATTCTTTTCAAAACCACCATACCTCCCTGCCGGACACTGTATTAAATCGAATTATTAACAACTAACGTTAATAATAAACTATATTCCTAGAAATAAATGCTGCCTAATGTCATTAATATTTTTTTAATTAGTGAGTTATGCACGTGCCTGACATATCGTAATATTTATAGCAATTTTATTTATCGACGCAATACGTGCTCGACTACATAAATAGAAGTAATTTTTATTTATTAGAAGAATTTCATTTAGAAAAAACTGTTTTTCTGGTTTTAAACGGCTTTAACAACTCTATTATGAGTTTGATTTTATTATCTTTTATTTTTCTTTTAATAGCTTAATTATACCCCACTGCCGACTTCATTCATCATCCTAATGACTAATGATCCTCCTTATTACTGCCGCTAGACAAATCTCACAGGACACAAAAACATTCGAGTGCAGCAAAACAGAAAGCAATTAACAGAAAAAGCTCGCGCCTAATTGCGCCTCGACTAACTGGGCAAATTTGGCCAACCGCAAGTGGCGCTCTCGGGCAGCTCTCGCCGGCGTTGTTTATAATCGCATAAAATGTTTATGTGCCTGCGATTGCAATTAAGTTGTCGCTTCGATTGACGCTCAACACTCTGATTAACGAGACATTGTTTGCAGCGTGTAGCAACTTAACGGGGTTAATTCGGTGTTAATCTGACAGCAGAGTGGTTAAGGCGCTTGTTCCCGTTGTTTTCTCTTCGCCGTGCGTCGCCCGCGAGCTCATCTACTAAATCTAGATTTATGACGATTTTGACGTAAGAATTCGTGCGCTGCACACGAACAAATTAGCCTAAATGCATTAACTGCACTACTATTTGGGTTTTGGGTTCTTGTTTCGCCGGCGCTGTTAGAGCAAGTGGGTTATGAACAATTGCCTGCTCTTGCAATAAAACTTAATACCCTAAACGAGTAAGAATTAAGTGCCAAATAAATTGTACATAAGTGGCCGGACATATTTCTTTAAAGGGTTTAAATGTTAAAATTAAGTTATTTTTCATGATTTTTAACTACGTTAAAGCTGTAAGGCAAAAATTTATAGTTTGACCACTCTATAAAAAGAATTAAAAAAATTATGTTCACTTCATATGACTGGCCATATCTTGGAACGTTTTATTTGTAGACAAAAATATTTATTCACTTATAACTACAATTATGTGCACATATTTAACAATAAAAATGCATGAGACCCATTATAATGTTAGAGGCATTGATCAAAGTAACTGAAACACTTATCAAAAGTGGGATATATTTTTCACTGCGCCTGGCAACACTGAGCACTACGTGAATCAACCGTCTCTTGTTTGTAGAAGGTAGTATGAATTATGCACCAATAGTAGAATGAGGCAGTGTGGTTGTGGAGGTGCAGTAAGTGTGTACAACCTGACAGAGTTTCAGAAAGATCTAATTATTAGTGCTCGTCTAGCTGAAGCATCTGTGAGCAAAACGGCGACGTTGTGCGGTGTAATGCAAGACTCGGTTTCGAAAGTCATTACCGCATCTCAGTGCATGGTAAAAAGTGATTGGCGGAGCATAATAGTGGTCGAAAGACGAAGATGCAGGATAGAGACCACCGGGATTTAACACGTATTGTGACATCGCAGAAGAAAAACAAAGGCCGAGAAAATTCTACAAGACTGAATCAGCACCTAGACACCCCAGTGTCATTCAAAACGATGAGGCAGGAACTCCATAAAACTGGTATCCATAGGCGTCTTGCTATTGCCAAGCCTTTAATATCAGATACGATTGCTCAAAGGAGACTAGACGTTGAGAAACTAGCAACGTCTCGTTTGGTCGAACGAATCACCCTTTACCCTCTTCCTCACCACTGGACGCGTATTTGTCTCCGCCCGCTTGTCAAAACATGGTGACGGCTATATTATAATCTGGGACGCTATATCATGGTATTCGGCAGCCCCCCTTGTCACATTACACGATTGGGTCTCAGCAGCAATGTATAAAGAATTCTTGGATAACCCCATGGTGAAAACTTTATTTCCAGACGGGAAATGCCATATTACAGGGTAATAAAGCCCCCATTCACACTGCTGGTCCTGTTTAAGAGTAGTTTTAAGAGCACGCTGATGAGGTTCAACATATTCCCTGGCCCACCCAATCCCCAGACCTAAATATCATCGAGCCTCTGTGGGCTGTTTTAGAAAACAGGTTTTCGCCACCATCTTTACTCGAGTTAGAGGGTGTACTGCATGAAAAATGGCTGAAAATTCCAATCGCCATTATTCAGGACTTGCATCGGTCTATTCTGTCTAGAATTCAAGCTACAATGCGTGCTAAAGGTGGATCAACAATGTATTATTACAAGGTGTTCCATACAAGGACTTCCATAAGTGTTTTCATTATTATGTCCAAAACCTGTATATAAGGGCATAAATCAAGATAAAACTTTGTAATAAAAAATAAATATAGGTTGGTTAGATCAAAATGACACGATACTTTCATTTAATATGAGTTGCGTTTAAGATTTTAATTCTTAAAACAAATCACTACGACTAGCCTAAGCAACTAATTATTTGTCTTTATTCTCCAATATTTTTCGATTGGTTTTCTAAAGATAATTACAATTTATTGGATAGGATTGAGATAAACCTCGCATTTCTGTCTACCTATAGCTTTTACTATTTTGTGCCATCATATTGTTTATGGTCTATGATCTTTATTCAAAAACTACGTTCTCTTTACTACTGTTAGATGGCCATTTTACTTCTAATATTTTTTTTGCATTAAGAAACTATTTGGGGTAGTTCTTTATAATCAACGTTCATACCTGTGCCCAAGTAAACTCTTGGTTTCTTTTACTCTATTGTAGAGGAAGAACTATGATTCCATACCTGATCTTAACCACAACTCTTTCTATACCTCCTATTCTACCCATTCTTGCCTCGATAGTATAGGATAAAGCAAGTTTGGAGGCTTAAGACTGTAAATTCCAGCACCAGATAGCTAAAACCCCACGGTGATAACTTTTGGTACAAAAACTTACACTCAAAACATCGACGATTCCTCATTGACGACTTATACAAGAAAATGGAATGAAAAATATATCAAATAGTTACAAGGAACATAAAGTCACAAAGATTAAAAAATAATAGGGGAATTAAAAGATCAGAAAAATTAAAACATAAAAGTAGTAGACGTTCTATTACATAATAAATATAAGAACTTTACTGATGATACACTGTTCAATCTGAAAGAATATTAAGTGTAAACTTAAGCTTAGAAAAATCAATATAATTTCCAGTCCCAAAGATTGCACCTAGAAATAATTTCTATCATGACCTACAGCATATTTTAGACGCCATATTAAAGAAAGAAATTGTTGGAGTACTAAGAGATCTTAATGCCTACATCAGGACAAGTGATAGTATAGGAGATACACCACAGATTTAGTAGGAATGATTAACAACAACGAAGCTATGCACGCTTAATAATACCAAACCATAATATAACTATACATTCGAAAAAGAAACAAATATCCATGATCAATTACATCTTGACCAACCGCTTCAGATATCAGATGTTAAAATTTTGAATTTGTTTCAGTAGGAAAACTAACACAAACTGTTCCTTAAAAAATTGAAACGAAAATGACACGACCCACAAAGAAAGTTACAAGAAGAAATATTCACTTATATATAAATTTACATCAATAGCAATTATCAGAGATAATTTAAAGTAATTAAAAAGGCCAAAAAATTAAAAATGATCTTTTAAAATATGGAGCATGGTATTAATAGATTTTAACTTAAGAAAATATTCAAGATTTTTCATGAACACTTACAATAACATCCGTCTTAGAAAAGGAAATAAAAAAGCTCAATTCAATTTTGAAGTAATAAATATCTTGAAACCTAGCTAAAACTGATAATTGAAGTAATTACCCCCAATATAAATTCTTTAACAATAGTAGGTAAATTTCGTACAAAATAAGAAGTTGTAGAGACGTTGAACACAACAAATCTGTTGGTTTAAGAAAGGTCTTCAACAGAATTAGACTTAAAGATATTTTTATCTACTTTGTAATTTGATAGAAATTATTAAAAGTGTTTATTTGGAGAACAGTATTCAGTAAAAATTAAGCAAGAAGCGCACAATAAAATATCTGTAAATAACTAAATTTGGCAAAGCGACTTGTATTAAGAGAGTTTTGGACACAAAATGGATATATCAAAAACTAAAAATACTCTGCGACGCAGTGCTTTTTGCGGAAAATACGGAACATCTACAAAGAAACTTAACGATTTTTAACAGAGTTGTAAAAGAATACAATGAACATATTTGCCTAGAAAGCTAAACGTATAACGTCAAAAGAACCTTTCGGATGTAAGTTAAAAATTAAAAAAAATATTAAACAAGGAATAACATACAAGTCCTTGGTAGTGGAATTACGAAAGATCTAAAGATAAAAGTAAATTATTTAAATTTCAATATTTGGCGGAACAGACTCGAGAGCAAAATAAAATTATAAAAAGACCTCGTATCACCAAAACGTTCAAAAACCAATATAATTTCCAGCCCTGAAGTTTTTCGCCATATTTGACTAGCAGTCGTTGAGGTCACTTACGTGATTGTGAGATTGGGTAGCTTAGAAACACTTTTAGAATCTGCGCGATAAAGTAAAGCGCAGCCCCACTCGCGTAACATTAAAAGCAGCGGAGATAATACTTCACTTAGAAAGCATTTCGTAAAGTAAAAACATCAAAACAATATGTGAGGTAGAGTATACTGAAAAATGGGCACAAAAGAGAAAGAGGCAACGTACCGAACACATTGAAATGATAATTCAAAACGGATTAGTAAACATTGCATATGACTATTTTAAAATAGTACAAGTGATTTAATTCTAGTGACTGTAACCTTGAAGATCAATCTCATTCCAATCAACCATTTATTTTGGAAGAAAGAAACTGTAAGCTGCTTTTGAATGTCAAACCAAACATGATGATCTGGGACTTTGTGCACAAGGAGCCAATACAAAATTCTTATAATCTCGGTTTGGTAAAATGTTAACGGTATCGCGTACTTTGAATTGGTTCCAAATAGACTTTGATTAACCTCAAACAAGCTCTTCAATGACAACCACAAACAAAATTGCTGAACTGGATAGAATTTTTATCTCGACGCATCTAGTTCTTATTACGGTTTCATCATTGGCATGCTTTTGGCGCTTTCGCAGTTTAATCAAGTTGAAGGAGCATGCTAAGAGAAAAGGTTTTAATAAAAATGTATTGCAAAACATAGTCATTGTTCTTTGACATTAATTCGTGCATAAATTCTTGTGAGTGTTTAAAAAACTTTTTACAACTTAGTAGGCAGCATTGATGGCAAAACAATAAATGTAAAAACCTAAGAAATCATGTTTCACATATGTGTGATGTAAAATTCACTAATCCTTGACTTAAAAATAAAGGATAATCTGCACTTGATTAACAAAATTTTAATCTGAGGAGTATCAATTTGCCAAAAGCAGCAAATCAGGATTTTTCGACGACTACTCATCTATGTTGCCTACCCCACAAGTACACAACATGATAAAAATACGAGGTGCATTCAAGATCTAAGGTCTCCAAATTTTTTCTCAGCAGTAAGATTAAGTAAAAGATACGGTTAATTTTAAAAGACGCGAGAAATATTTCTGAAATTGTAATATAAATGGCAGCACCATACAATGTACAAAAGTCAAATTACCACCGTTGCACTGAGTGTTGTTTTATATACTTTAAATGACGACGTTGAGTGTACAAGAACAACGTGTAAACATTCGTTTTCTCTTCTTGCTTGGTGAAACACCCATATAAAGTGAGACAAGCGGTGAAGGCGTTATAGGTATTAAAAATATGCGTTCGTGGTCGAAACAGTTTAAAGAAGGGTGAGAGTTGTGTGACAATGAACCGAAGCCAGACCAAAACCACGATTGCACGAGTGAAGCAAGTTGTTATAGAAGACCATCGACTAGGTGTGCGTAATATCGTCTCTAAATTGAGCATTTAATTGGATTCTTAGAGTTAATTTTGCAAGATGACTTAAAAATGCGGAAAGTTTCTTCAAGGTGGGGCCCATAAATCCTGACCGACAAACACAAGGCTGCAAGGGTGACAATTAAAATTACCATGAATAACACTCTAATACGCTCATTTTCCCTTCGAGCCAATGTTGCATCGGCGATTCTCCATTGGGAAAACACACCCCTGAAGAGGTGTTTTCAGCAGTCATGGAATCATGACGACGGTGTTGTGAAAAATGTGTAACAGAGGTTTTAACTTTCTTGGGTAAATACTTCTTTAGAAAAAAATGTAGAAACCTTAGAACTTGAACGCACCTCGCATTACCGAAAGGCGCACGTTAATAATAACATTTGTATCTAACCTATGTTGTGATTGTGCTAAAAGTTTCAACTAATTCCAAAACCTTGACTATAGATATAACCATCCCTGTTAAAGAAAAAGAATTTTTTGTTTTGTTTCTTATGTCATTTCTACTTGTTTCATGTTTTTTTAGGTTTCACTTTGTTATTGAATTCTCTTATTATATTACATCATTCGATTTGATTTGTACTTTTTTGCTTGCATCAACCCTAAATATTTAATTATTTTCGCCGATAGTTCAATGATTTACATTTTAGTTTGTTGGTATGGTTAACATTAGAGTAAATTTCGAACGAGGTTTTCCTTATTTCTTTATTCAGATTTTGCTACTTGTTTTATTTTGAACAGGTAGAATAATGTCACTGTCTAATAAATAAAATAATAGAGAAAGAAGCCGTATAAATAATATTTTATTATTGATTATGGATTATAGTAATTTTAATTTGCAAATCCAAATGAAAAATTAATCAAATACAGATATATAACTTAAGTTAATGGTGCTTTCACTTTAGAGATCAGGGTGTGATAGAGGCAGTTAATAACCACCTAAAGTTTTCACAATATTTATGTAAGTTCATTCATAATAACAATTAGAACAAACCTAAAATTCACTAATTTGTATGGATATTTCGAAACAAAAAAGCACTTTAACATTTAAAGGTTGATATAGCAATTTTAAGCTTTTATACATATAAAAAAGCCTTTTGCGTAGGGTCTGGCCGTCCGTCTGTCCAATAAATTAAAGAGTTTTGATTATACTTAATAATTCAATAAGCGACATATTAAAAATGGCTTTTTATTAGGCAAAAAAGTTTGCTAATGTCTAAAGATGTAAGAAAAAGATTATTAGCAACATTAAAACAATTAATAGGATCTAATAAATTTGTGTTTGATGGATTTCGTAAGTGACATCACAACATTTATATCGACGAATGTTAAAAAACACAACAAGTGGTATCGCAGCATTACTTCCGTAATAAATGAAGAAGATGAAGAATGCTACAGAATATACTTCAAACAAGGAAAGTTCTGAATAAATGCCTATAGACTATTAAAAGATAACGCACATAAGTTACCGAGGAAAAAAGCTAACTTTAAGACATATTTAAATATAAAAACTAATAATTACAGCTGATGGTAATATAGTTACGTGGTTTGGCAGTTTTAACAATAAATTTTATTCTTCCTACAAATCAAGGTAGTTACCTTGGGCAGATACACACAGATAAAAGTGTTTTTACTGTTCGTAGTAGTCCCGGAAGCCTTTTATCTCATCGCCTACACTTTTCTGGATATTATCGAAAGCATCGAACCCTTTTACAGAGACCGAGATTCGACGAATAGTAGGGCTGGAGAACCACATAAATGTTTTTTCTAACAAAAATTCGTTGAGACGATTTTCTCATGTCCAAATGGTGTGTTAAAATCTGCTTCAAATTGAAATCACTACTAATTATTCTCAACCTCAGTCAACGGTCTAATGTCACAAGAGTCCCTGGTCCTTTCATATTATCGACTGTTTCTGAGATTAAAGGTCTTCCAATAGGAAATTCTCAAAAAAGGCGTTGCGCCACTTAAACACGTATGTCCTAGATAAGAAAATTGCAATAAGTCCCGTGAAACCAAAATCTCTACTGGTCAAGATTTTAGTAAAAGTTTCATCTATGGCCAATATTCACTTTAATAATCCATTTCTACGTTTATAATATCAACTTTTGTTTCCCTTTGTTTTTCATTTAAATTGCAGAGAATCCACTTCCCAATTGTGTCGAACAAATTTAAAGCTTTTGGACTAACTTTTCGTAATTGCCAACTGCTATTTCACTCTTTCATAATTCAGTCATCGCCTTCTGAGTAAATATTGGGTGCGCTAATTTTTTGGTCATTGAGGTCAGTTCTTCTTTTTTATATAACTGGCCTATTTTCTTATCGTGTCAAATGAGTTACACCGAAAGGTAGAAAGGTTTTGGATTAAGTAAGTAAGTAAGTCAAATGAGTAAACCATATCTATAAATACCGTCATACCGTTATACGTTTGCTTTTCATTTTATTTGAGCAGGACTCCGATTTTAATGAAGGATTGTTGTTACAAATCAGTCATAAAGGAAATGAGGTTTTTTTAATCCATGGCAGATAAACATGAGTGAAAAAGGTTTAAATAAAATGTAATTAACTACTTATGTAATACACGAACATTTCGTTTAAATTTCTTTTGCGATAACGGATTCGCTGTGCTTTAGACGAAATTTGATAACGCAACGTCGCTACATTTTCGTAATGCGCCCGACTAAACTTCACTTCAGATGCACTCATCAGTCGAGTAGCAACTGTAACAAGTTCAAGCTTGTACTGAGTAAATAATACAACCAAAATCTCACATCTCTGACTCCTACAGGAGCATTTACCACCTCAGATCTTGAACTAAGTTTTGCATGTAACCTTTCATATCTTAAACTTAAAATGCTACCAAAGTTAGAACGAAATTATTGTGAACAATAACTGTCATATAAATATTTTGGTATGTAGATATCAGGAAAAGATTCTAATCAAAGATTAGTAACTTTATTATTTTGAGAATAGAAGAGCAACGAATTAATAAAATGTTGGTATTTAAGCTTCAGTCTGCAAATTTGAGGGGAGGGGTGACCATAAAGGCCGGGCTCTGTTTGATTCAAAAATAATTAATCATTTTTTTGAGGTCATAACTTCCCCAATATACATCACGGCGCGCTTATAGTTTGACTCTACGGAATTTATTAGAAAGGTTTATTCAAAATCATCATCTCATTTACATTTACCTGTGACAAACAACTGATGGTAAAGAACTACTATTCATTATGTTAAATAAATAATTCATTGTCTTTTACTTGAAACAGGTTATAATTCGGAACAATTCCTTTTCATCAAATTGCACTCCCCAAACAAAGCCAAAAGCAAATCCATTAGCCGTCAATGACGGCATTAAGCGACATGGTCTATCTATATGACAGGGTGAGAAAAGAAATCAGTTAAATCAAAAAACTGACCTCACTAACCACAAAGGTGGTGCACACAATAAAAAAGAAAAGTGAAATAACAGTTGGCAATTATAAAAGGTTTGTCTTTGATATTTTTAGTAACGAATGCTAAAAACACTTAAAAACCTAATTTAAGTGAACAGGTAGGCGAAAGTGGTGCTATAGTAATGGTTTTTTAGTATTATTAAAGCAAACATTGGCCATAAAGTGAGACGTCGAAAGACAATGTTTGGTCCAAGGAAAATATTTTTGCAGAACAGTGCAATGAGTGCAACTCATACCAATCATAGTAATTCAAAAGTGATTCAAAGTTGGACAAAAACGTGTTAAAAGCGATCTATATTTTCTGGAACGAGGCGAACACAGGAAGACCTTAAATCTGTAATAAGAATCCGACAATTCAACAATGAGATGAGTTGACAATTCTCAAAACTTAAGTGAAATAAAACATGTCGCAACAAAACTCATTCTGCGGGTTCAATTATTGGAGCAGAAGAAACATTGTGCTAATGACTCTCGTCAGAGTACTATAAAGGAATCAAATTTATTGAAAAATATTGTAACCCGAGACGAAACGTGGGTCTATGACTACAGTTCGGAAACGAAAGTTCAGTTTTCCAATAAAAAAACCTCTTAGTTTGTCACGTCCGAAGTGTGGAATAGATCTCAAGGTGCTTACTTTGAACATGACTGAAGCTACGTGCAATGTTTTATAAATCTCATGCCATTTTTACTAAATGTATAGATTGTTTGTATTGTGCGGTTCAATAGTACGCGCAACATCGTGTATTTCAGCTCGCTTATCATTAGAGACGGTTTTGCCTTCGGGCAAATGTCACAATTGAATTAAAGACATAAAAATTTTACTAATATAAAGAACAATATGTTAGAACTTGCCCGGACTCTTCGGAACCATGGGCCTAAGGAATTCTACGACCTCTTCCCCTCCTTCTCTACGGATGTGATCATAGATAAAACTTACATTTTACTCACCACCTAATCGTAATCAATAGAGGTTAGAAGTTGGAGTGCAAGCACCTAAGTTGAGAAAGAGATTTTGGTGGCATTGCCTTCTGGCATCTGTGCGATAAAGAGCAAACGGTATTTGATCAAATTTTCCTCAATTTACTAGAAGATTACTTTTTAAGTGTCATATTACATAAAGCCATTACAGTGAGCACACTCCAAATTCTCTCTTAGTTTTAATGCTTCCTATTCCTCTAAACGTCAACTCAAGTTCAACAATTCTGAAGAACTTACAGAAGCAATTTTATCTCTTCTTCTAAGTTTTCCAAAATCGATTCTTTAAGGAGGTCTGTTGTTGACTATCAGTGTCACTGTATTTGATTATATCAAAGTTTTAACTTACGAACTTTGTACTCATTTATTAAATTTTGAGATCATCTGGAATTAACAACCCTTCTGCTACTATCAAATAAAGTATTTAAAATTTACAGCTTTTTAGGGGGCGTTTAATTAACTTTATGTCGTTTTTAGGAATTAAGATTTATAATGGTTTGTGTATAGTAGAGCGTAGTGCTATTTTAGTAATTTTTTAACTTTACTCGACTCGTTATAAGCAACGACTTCTAATCAGTTGTGATAGTATTAGTTACCTTTATGTATCCCCGCTGTCTGCCCCCGAAAAAATTCTGGTGATAGTTTTGAAAGTTTGCATACTAATTTACTTTCCAAATATGAAAAAGCTCAACCAACAATTCTTTTTTAGTTTTTATCTATTTAAGTTGTAACAAATAAATGATACAGCTTCTTCCTTCCTCCAAAGAAACATTGTTTTTGGTCCTTACATAGGTATTATTTTTTTCATTAAACAAAAATCTCTTCCAGCCAATTTTGTTAATTTACATAATTGCGGCTTATCGTCGGCTGCGCCGATGTAAATCTTAATTTGTCAAATTAGCAAATCTGAGAAGATAATTAAGGAACCGGAATAAATTTCGCCCTGCCACTGTGTACATCTACGGTCTTCCACAAATATACAGTGATGTAATTCCGCGATAATATGCTACGCATAGGAATTCCAATTATGTAAATGAAGTCGCGGCCTAAATAGGCATATAGATCCCCTGGCACTTAGCAGTAAACTCCCTGCTGAACGCGCTCTGAAAGAAAGCGGCGCGGCTCACGCGGAAATTGGGGAAGGCCGCGTCCTTACGCTGCCGCTGCTGTCGCTGGAATCTGCATAAAAAGCGCTTTGTTATGTGTAAGGATAAATTGGGTTAGCCGGCAACAAGTTGCAGCCACATTGGCTGTCCGGTGTTTTATCCGAGAACGGTTACATAAATCTAAGCCTACACGCAGCAGCAACAAAGTATTACTGTAATAATAGGGACACATTCATCGGTTTGTCATCGTTAAAAATACCGGAAGGAAACGATGCTAGTTAATATACAGGCGCGGCAAATATTCGGCACGGCTGCTGCTCGAAATGGCGGTTTCTGGTTGCAGGTATGTCGGGTATGGCTTACAGCTTTCGAACGCTGCTATCGCTCCCCGATCTTCAAAGCTGCAAGTGCGTAACCCAGCGCCGGCAGGGTTAAATAGGAAGCCTATTCGAACAGTTTAGCAAGTCGAGGACATAGTTTCAAATCAAGTTTAATTTGAAAGACATTAAAATGCATCGCTGCTCCTACTGAATAATATTTACTGCTACGCGAGGCGGGTGAAGTTGTTGTCCGCGTCTAGATAATATAACATCTAGACAGCAAGTGCAGTTTGAATCCGGGAGTGGATTGCATAAATAAATTATTTCTTTAACGGTAGTGGAAGTTGCCAATTTGGTCGGACAACTTTATAAGTTTGTGTACGAGTAATTCAAACGAATACAATCGATAAATTTATTACTGCTCTTTGCAACAACTTGTACCGTAGATATGTTTATCCTTTTGAGGACTTCCTCATTTGTTGTTCTTTCCATCCAATTAATTTTGAGCACCACAGTGCTATGCGCCATACAAAGGGCTTTGAAAATTTTTTTCTCGTCTATAGGGAGATGTTTCTTAATAGTAAATTTTTTTTCCAAAAAAAATCTGTTTTTGCTTGGTGACTGCGATCCTGCTGCTCAAATACGTGAATTCGTCTACTTCTTGTATTTCTTCATTGTCTATTTTGATGTGCGTTTGTGTTTTGTGTATGATTTGGTACATACCATAACTTTTGTCTTTTTCTTGCTTAGTTTCATATTATACTTATTGTTAAGTAGGTTATTAAATGTGGTTAGACCTTGTTGTAGTTCGTTTTCATCATTTGAGAGTAGTACAATGTCGTCAACAAATCTAATTATCTTTTTGCTCAGCCCGTAAATTTTGATTCCTTTTTTGTGTTCTGAGATTAGCGTGTTTGTGGCTTTTTGTGTATATATATTAAACAATATTGCTGATAGTGTGGATCCTTGTCTTACTCCCTTTTTTATTGTTATTTCCCTCTCCTTTTTGTTGATTTTTGTGATTCCTTTTTGGTTTATATACACGTTATATATGAACCTTCTGTCATTGTAGTCTATCCTTATGTTTTTAGTATCGTAAACATCGTGTCCCATTTGACATTATCAAATGTTGTCGGCGTTAATAAAAGGTACATACATTTTTCTATAATCATTTTTAGTGCTAATATTGCTTCTCTTGTGCTTGTGCTTGCTCTCTTTCGGAGGCCGAATTGGCCCTCAGTTAGGTTTTCCTCAACCTTTCTTTCTATTCTTGTTTTTTTTTATTATTTTCACAACTTTGACTACTGATTGTCATTATTACATTCTTTGCAAAATCATCTGAAATGTGTCCTGTGTTATATATTGTGTTTGTTAATTCATAGAATAGATCTTTTGTTTTTTGACTAAGGCTTTTTAATACTTCCGCTGGAATTTTGTCAATTCGTGGTGCTTTATTGTTCGTGAGACTTTATAGATGGTCCTTTTATAACGTCATTTACTTTTTTTTATTTTCTACATGCATTTTCTGTGTATTGTCATCTTTATATAAGTTCTCTACATATTGTTTCCATCTGTCTGTTACCTTTCTGTCATCTGTTACAATCGTTCCGTCGTCTTTATTTTCTTATGTGCATTTTTAATATTCCCTTTATTTATTTCTTGTTGTATTTCATTGCAGTTGTTCTCCATGCATCTTGCTCTTGCTTTTCTTGTTTGCTTGTTTATTTTGTTTCTTAGTTGTCTGTACTAGTTGTGTTCTTCTTCAGTATTGTTATTCTTATATTTTCTTCTTTCCTCTATTAATTCCATTACCTCCTGTGTAATCCACTGTTTCCGCGGGTTTTGCTTCACTTTTTTTATCACTTCCCTCATTCTTTCATTATATTGCCCTTTGACTTTCCGGGTTGCATTTGTATTTTCTCCTATTTTTGTATTACTTTAATTTATCTTTGTTTGGAACTTTTCTAGTGTTGTTTCGTTGTCGTGCAGTGTTTCTATATTATATTTGTTTGATCTTTTTTCTTAATCTTTCTGTGTTGTAGCTTGCATTTCATAATGACCATATTATGTTTACTATTAATGCCCGGACTAAAATAACTTCTGCTATCTATAACTTGGTTCTTGCATCTTCCTGTAACTATTATGTAACCAATTTGGTATCGGCCTACATCACCCAGCACCCTCCGTGTATACATTCTTCGTGAGTGGTGTTGAAATAGTGTTACTAATTGTGAGTTTGTGCTGAGTATAGAATTCGATAAGTCTCTCACCTCTCTTGTTTCTCTTCTTCTGATTCACCTATAACAGCATTGCAATCTCTTAATATAATGACATTTTTGCTTCCTTTTATCTTATACTACTTCTTAATCTTTGTGGTCTATTGTTGGTATGTACACTACTATTATCGTTGCATTTACTGATTTTGTAGTTTTACTGTTAATATCTTCTCATTGTATCGTCTATAGTTTATCACTCTATTTCCGAAATCTTTATTCTTTCACTCCTATTCCTCCTATTCCTTTAGGTGTTGCACTTGTGTGTATTATTCTTATGTTCTCGCTTCAGAAGTTACTGAGTGCTGTCAGCCCGGCCAGCTGAGCCCAGGTTTTTTACGAGGTTGTTACTCCTCCCACTTTACCTTTTCCTTTTCCTGGCTTGGGACAGGCGTTAGCTTTGTAAAGCTACGTTCATTACAGGTTTACTGTCAGGAAATTCTACTTTTCGCCTAAAGTAGTAGAAAATCCTAAAAGCAGAGCCTAATTCATCCACAGGCCAAGTAAGTTACACCCTAGAGCGCCAGGATTTAGGTAGCGTACAATTTTAAGTTAACTAAAAGAAAATTTTGAAATTGTATATTTATCATTCATCGACGTATAATACATTTTTAATACCATTTGTGCTGTAACAGAAATAACATATCACAAAGAAATTATTTAAAAACTTTCCAGAGTGATCAATCACTGTTCGCATAATTTCTAGCTACGCATTTGAGTTCAAATGTGAGCTCCTTCTGATTCGTTCTAGAGTCGCGAGTTTGAATATAAAGCGAAGCAGATGGGCAATCGTGGTAGTCGAATAGACAAAGTCATACAGGGAACAACAGTAGTGCAAATAAATTGGTATTGTTATAGTAGCCGTTGACTGTCAATTTATAATTATTGCGCAGCAGTGCAGCCCTTGTGAATAAGATTTAGGTTTGAATTAAATTGTCGTTTAATTTATATTTCATGTATTATAAAGGCTGAAAAATAAGTAGCAAGGACGATTAAAATCGTCAAAATTGATGTCACTGTCTTTAAGCCCAAATTCTAGTGCATCAAATGTACAGCTGCAAGAAGCTTCAAGCTTACTGGGCTCTGAAAATACTCTTAAAGATTATATCACTCGATGACTCGGTATTGTGGTGCATAAATGATGAATTTCGTGAGTTAAATACAAGGAAGAAGCCTTATATTGGCGAAATGTTTTCTCTAGCCTTTATGGTGCTACCTAAAGGAATTCCTGTTGAACGACTTTTGACGTCCATTCTTAACTGTGGTTATAAAACTGATGCGATGGAGAATGCCGTAACATCGACCGTAGATTTTGATCTAAATAACTGTGAGAGTCAAAGTTACTACAATGCCAGCAACACGTCTGGGTGCTACAAAGGTCTTTAGGCTAAAATAAAGAAAGTAATTCCTCTAGCTACTCGTTACATCTAGTGGGCTCTGCAGCTGTAAAGAGCAGCAAATACTCTGTTGAATATTTTTATATAACCACAAATCTATAGCTTTGTTAGTTCTTCAATCAAAAAGACGGAGCATCTTGCAGTCTCATCTTAAAAAGTACGCTTTAATATTGTCGACAACGTAATGAAGTGCTCGGGCTAATGCCAGTCAAGCATTACACAAATTATATTACCCATGATAATGGTTAGATCAAAGACGCACAGTTTAAAACGAATGTGATCTTCGAAAAACCTAAAAGTTTTGCAATGTTTTTCTAAAGTTTCGAGAAATAGCAGAAAGGATTTACGGAGAAAGTACAGATATAACAAAGCCTATTACTCTATGCAGGACTTGAGAAGAATTTATAAATTCTTAATATTCTTTGAAACAAACATGAGTTTTCAAGGCTAGAAAACTTTCATGTATTAAAATGACGTCTATACAACAAACATTACAAGAAAAAGAAAACCAAAAGTTCCTTTTGGTGAAAACAAAGATGGAAATTACGAGTTTTCTGGACGACAGTCTTCCATGATAGGAACATATTTTGTTGCAATTGTTTCTCTGAATCTCAACTTAGTACAAAAAAAAAACAATCTTTACTGAAATACATAAGGATTTCGAAATTCTATGGAAAATCACTCAAATGGAAAATGACAAGGGTCAAATCACCTATTGGAAAAGTATACTTTCGATTTAAATAAAACATTTCCTAAGAAATGTTCCCATTTAGTAGTATTTTAAAGAATGAATATAAATATTTATAAAAAAGATACGAATACAAAATCAAAAACACAATTAGAACCATAAAAATTCCTAGAATTATTAAAGTCATGAGACGTAGAATTTACTTTTTCCAATATTACCATCGTTCTAGAAAAATTGCTAAGTAGGTATGGCAGTTATTAAATACAGTGAAAGACGATCCTTGTCAGGTCTTAAGAAAGTGAAAAACTTTGATATTAACAATAAAACAAGAGTTTTGCACTTTTACTTATTGAGTGAGCTTCTACGGACTGTTTCTTTCGATGGCATAGTCCAGAGGTTTGCTAATTTTAAAGTTAGGAAGAAAACATTTTTTAATTAAAAGCTTTTAGATGAAATAAACATTTGTCTTTATTTTTGCTCATTTATGTATAAAAATTTTTAAGAAGCAATGGACTTTGTATACGTTAATAATTTTTCCGATATTTTCTCTATTGAATTGCAGCAGTTTGTTCTATAGTAATGTTGCTGAATCTTTAGTTAAATCTTCTAGTTATGCCTTATTTTACTAGTTCGTTACCATTAGTTGTAACCACCGCAGTAGGGTAAGTTTTCCTATACCTTTAACAATGCCTAGCGCAGGTTGTAGATCCTTTATAATAATCACCACTATCTTGTAGACTATTTTAAGAATTTTCACTTATGATTATACAATATAGTTTCACGAGAAATATTAATGTCATTTTTAATCAACATATATTATTTTAGAAAAAAATCTTTGAACCGGATCTGGAAGTACCTAAAGTTGCAGTACGAAGCTGGCTGAGGGAAAACGTAACGTGACAAAGACATGGAAAAATTTTTATAAATAAACCATAACTTAAACAAACTAAACGACTATTAATACAAAGCAGAAATCAGCTAGGAGCTGTTATTGGCCTCCTCACAAAACATTGTTGTCTTAAAGGACATCTCAACAAAATAGGGTTATTCAATAGAGACCTGAGTTGCAGACAACGTGGCAGGAAAATAGAAATAGCCATCCATATCTTGTGTGAGTAAAGATCATCTCGTAAACAAAATGAAGAACTATCAATACAAAGTAAAAATCAGATGCGATCTATTATAGGTCTCCTTATAAAAAATTGTTTTCTTAGACAACCCATCAACAAATTAGGGTTGTACAATAAAGGCAATGTATCAGGGAAGCAGAGACAGCTATCCATACCTTGTGAGCGAGTGTGGGGCTTTAATTCAAAGGAGCAAGCTATTTATGGAAAACCCAGAAGAATACAGCAACTACTCAGTAAGCGACTTGTACAGACTGGTACAAGGAGCAAGAAAACTGGAAAAAGTGCTGCAAAAAAATGAGAAAGTTACAAATAAGTCCAAGACCGGAGACATAAATCAAACGGTTCTCAAAAAAAAGTCAGTTAACATCTATTGCTTGTTGCCAATGTTCATATCCCTTGTTAAAATATAGACACTGTAAGTAGCTGATGTTTGGGATAAACGGCAAATACTTACTCACCTATAAAATAACAATAAAAATATAAACCTAGATAGCGAGTCTTCTCTCAACAACATCATTGGCATAACTATTCAAAACTGTGACATGTCATGTAGAATTACCTGATACAACAACTCCTTTCTTCCCCCCTGCGTTATCCAGCTTACAGCCAAAATCCACAATTTAGAAGCAACTATCCCCACGCAATAAAACCCAATGTTTATCTTTCCCCTTTGAGGTGTCAATTTGTCCACTCCCTAAGTGGACAGTCCGTGCCGGCTCAAATCCGGATTCGGCCGTGGATTAAACTGCCCTGGTTGGGACGTCAGTGGCGGCGCTATTTATAACGTTAAGGTGGATTGATGGTGGGAATCCGTCGACGCAAATGCACATACCTGGATTATTTATGCCGTGTTACGGGGTAGTGCCGAGGTGTCACGATGAAGATGTGTCTCGCTGGCTGTGACGTGTGGAAATTTAATTCCGCTCGCGTGGAAGGTTTAAGTTGTCGCGCAGGCATATTTATGTCTCCTTTGTAGATGGTCTCGATGTTTACTGGAGATTTCGGGTTGTTATAGCAAAGTACACTTGTAGAGGCATCATTTAGCATCAAATAATCGAAATGAAAACTTTGTTACAATATTGCCATTGTAAGTGAACATTTTGTGAGACCAACTATAATAAAACAATACAGTCGGTTTTTGTCGCTAAAACAACTGTAAGCGTGTCAGTATGCTGGTTATTAATACCATTGTGCTATATTTGAGCAGTAATAAACTTTTGAAAAGTATTAAGGACATAAAATTTGCAACATTTTGTACATTCCATACTAAAATTAGTGCTGGAATGAGGAACTCTAAAATTACTGTTATGTAGAGTTATCCTCAAATATTGACTGCTAATATTCCACATATAAATCAGAAGCGATGGTAATTACAACAAAAAATTGCCATTATAAAACCTTTTACGCTATGAAATTATAACTAGCAGATTAAAAATTGTATTAATAAAAACAAGTCATGGATAAATGATGTATGAAAAAAAAATAATAAAAATCTACCGTATCGCCAAAATATATAAAGATAATAATAATGGAATAAGTAACAATAAATAGTTAATGTACATACAATACAATTTAGTTTTCTGGTTTAATACTGCTCTTTCCATCTATTGTCTGTTGCCATTTATGAGAGCATAAGGCACTCTCGTGTTGTCATGTTACCTTAACAACTAAGGAACAGAGACACTTCTGTTGTTGTTATTATGTTGCTATTAATTATAAATGTGTTTAAAGGCCCAAAATATATTAAATGATTTTGTTGGGCTGTTCACGCTACTATAAAACTTATTAAGGGCATTCAATTAAACATAAATTGGAAGAGAACAGGCCGAAAAGCAGTGTTCTAAACACGAAAACCAAAACTTGATTCGGGAATCTCTTAAAGACCAGAAAAATCTCTTTCGAGCTTGCTGCTACGATGTCTACGGAAATTGGGAGCCCTCTCGGTGCTAGGACCATTAGAAGATGATTAGAAAATGTTGGCCTGAAAGGCTCTAAGGTCAAATAAACCCATCTACACTGGGATTTACAACACCAACATTTAATAGAGGAAAATTGAGCAAATATTCAGTGGTCAGATAAGTATAACCTTAAGATACGCTTAATGAGATACTTTACCACTTCTCTCAACGGGTTCCTTTTTAATTACAATTTAACCAGATTGACAAACAAATTGCCATACATTGTTTGGTTAAAATAAAGAATAGATTTGTAGAGAAGAACATTCTATCTTTAATTTTCTATTTAGAATGGGATATCATAACGATAAACGTGCACTTTCAGGAATATCGTGTACATATATGTTGAATAACGTTGGATGCAAAATGCTTCCTTGAGGAACTTCGACTTTAATATTTTTATTAAGGTATGTGGACTTAATTCTGGTTGCAAAAGTTCTGATCTGTAGAAGAGAGTCTTAATAAGGTAGAATAAAATGTTTACCATAAATAGTTTATATATTCGTCCTTTTAACCATACCTTATCAAATGCTGTAAGTCAAGAAAGGCGTATGTTGTTGTGAATAATAGCGCTTTTTCATAACTTTGGTTAATCGTAGTAGTTGATAATTATCTAATCTCAACGTTTAAACCACAACAAACATGTTTACACATACGCAATAAAATAATATTTAATGTTAACAATTGCTCAGGTGAGTGGGCGAACGGGTCAATCTTCCCCAATACGTGGTGTTGCTTTCACTCAAACACGAAGGGGGAGCGTGATAATCTGGATTTACATGGCGGTTGGTAGCATAGAAAAAATGGTTGTTTACAAATAAAGCACTGAACAATATATTGATGTGCTAAAAACGGTTCTGCACCCTTCATACAAAGATTTTTGGCAACACGAACGTGTAAAGTATCAAATTTCAAAAATTTTCGCCCTATCACAAACTTGAAAAAAACATGCAGTGGTTTCAAATCAATCAAGTGTAGCTGTTTGACTGGCCAGACCAATTTCCAGATCTAAATCCGCTTGAGTATCTCTGGAGCACACCAAACCGGAAGATAAAAAAACAAAGCGTGATATTTAAAAAAAAAACGTCTCAAAACAGTTCTAATGGAAGAACGGAATGTTCCTGAAAAAACTCCTCGAGTGTCAAAACCTAGTTAGGAGTCCAAAAAATGCTACCTAACCTAAAGGTAAATCAACAAAACATTTAATATCTTAAAATAACTAATAAATAGTACAATAAGACTTCAAAACCCTAGGAACTGAATTTTGGCCACTAATGTATATTATAAGTCTACAACTTTCTATTTTCTGGTTGCAGTAATTTTTTTTCTTTGAACTCTGTTTATTTTCGCTGAAATTAAGTAACAAATTACGATTAATTATAAAAGTTTATTTTCAATCGCGTGTACAAGGCTTTTAGAAATCACTCTTCTTCTTTACTACTCTTTATTACTTCATGTGTTCACATGCCTCATAGTAATACACCTAAGATTTAAGACGCGCACGTATTACTGACATGTATTCCTTATTTTCTCTGCCGCAGATATTAACACTTATATTGAACAATGCAACTCCGTGTTTACTCTATTAGGAGAAAGTGGGGCAAAACCGGTTACCTTTGTATCTCCATGATTAATGTTGCTGCCTGTCTCCGAAGGCCAAACTACTGCAAAGCCGCTATTAGCACAATTTGAGATACATCATAAGTGTGTATATATTGTATTGCTTTTTAGTTTTCAAGTAATACATTATTAATTTTATTTAACTTTATGTTAGTAACTGTATGTTTCTGTATCTGACATTTTAACCCTTCCGCGCCTAATGGGACGTATAGGTTGTAAACATTATCCACAAAATTCTGTTGTTTAAAATGCAAATTCTAATTAATACTTTTTTAATTCAAAATGTGCTTTACATTAAAGTCTGAGCAAATGTAAAAAAGTGAAATTAACTAGAGAGGATTTATTAATCCTGTACTAAGTCATGTGGCCATTGACGTTATATCTTTCTAACTACTGGTTTTATGATAATTTTCGATCTACTAACGTTCTTCGACAGAATTGTGATAAGCACTTCCAATACGTTTGATTTCTTCGGTCACACCAGATATGTACAAATCGGTGTGTCATTTTAGACAAACGATGGAGCGTTTATCATGTTACGTAAAGTTTTTGATTGAAATTTTCTCCCCAAAAGTTGGATTCTATAAGACCATATAGATTTTAATATTATATTTTTAGAGGAGCATTTTACTCGACAATGGAAGTTGGGAACACCTTTATTTAGTCAATACAATTGTTTTATTTTAAAATTTAATTGAGTTCTTTTGACTTTAATATTCGTTTGCTAGGCAAAATTAAAAAAAATATTTGACTCCCGATGTAACAGGTATTTGAGCATTATTAATTGTTAATTAGACATACAATATATCTGGTAGTGAAAGTTATCTGTGCAGATTACTCGCTATTAATTGTTAGTCTCTACCTGTTTACCAAGCTTCCAGTAAATCAAGGTAGGTTTATAAGTGTACTGCGGCAGCTTTTACTTTATCTTAGACGGATAAAATTAACAAACATGGTCATGATAATGTTTTCAGAGATTGAGATGTCGGATCTATAGAGTAAATAAAGAAATGCGGTACGTCGTCAGTAATCTGTTGATAACTTAAGATTGAGTTATTTATTTTGACCTAAAATGTGCGTTTGTTTAAGTAGGACTTGAGCCCATTTCAATCCTGAGACAGACATTGAAGAAGGAGGTGATGAAGAAGTCAATGCTTTATCTCCCTATGCCGCAATTAACTCATCTGAGACAGCACTAGATTTATACATTGGTATCATATACAAACTATTTTTATTTTTCAATCCAGAAGAATGCTTGCAAATTAAAATGCTGATATTTTGGCAAACCTTGACAGAAGTTCTTCAAATCCAGAAATATTTTTCCTTATTCTCAGCACGTCCAAAAGAATCGGCAATGAAAACAAAAATAAGTCTAATAAAATAGCTGTAATAGACGCATTGAAATAATGACTGATGTCGATTGTATAATGATCATGTGTAACAAGAGCATATCTTCTTTTCACGATTACTAGTCTAAAAAGAAAAGCTTGGAAAATCAATTCTTCAAGAAAGCTATAAGCTGAGATCGTTGCACAACATTGCGTTCGAAAGGGTACTATACTAATACCGAAAAGCCAAAAGTGTCAGCAATACCCATGATAAAATTGAATTAGTTGGTTCCTGAAATAAGAGAGATTGTCCTTGCATTTGAGTGTTTGTTTTGGCAGACGTTTTACATTGGTTAGATTTCTCTCCAATCTACAAATTACAGATACTGGTAGTTCTATGGCTAACCAAAAAATCGCGCTCAAACATAAAACAAAATTAGCTGTGGGAAGTACAAAGTTGTCGAAACCAAAACATTCAACTGCTTTTTGGAAAGATAAAAAATAGGTTTTCTATAAATTACTTCTAATATCTGTAGAAGTATGGGAATGGAAAATGTTAAGAATGGCATATGGTCTCATGTTTAAAAATAATATATGAAGAATAAGTACAAATGCAGAGCTAATGACATTGTTTGATAGGCCAAGCATAGTAAAAGAAATAAAAAGTAAAAGAATAAGTCTGCTAAGACATATGAAAAACTAAAGAAATATAAAAAGAGCTTTACACTAGAAGTTGGAAAATAGAAAAGGGAAAGAACGACTGAGGAAAAGAAAGATGGATCTAGTAGAAACAAATTAAAAGAAATGGCTTTAAAACATTCGAAACAAAAAACTAAAGACAAAAAAATCATCACTAATAGTAAAAAAAATAAAAGAATTGTAATAGATGAGCTCCTCCTGGATATTTCTTCAAGGGGTTTAAGGTGCGGCTAGCCACCGAGCTCAGTAAAACACTGGCCTGGTTGTCGAACTTCGAAGCTACAGATAATAAAAATAATAACTTCTGATATTGGTCTAAATGCTTTTATAATATATAATTAGTTCTTAATCGAAATGACTAAGCTTATTGATCACAGAAAAGATAAAATGCAAAAATCATTAGAAAACGTGCAAGCAAACCATCCTTCATTTCAGACAGACATCTTTTTAATTTACACTTTTACATATTTTATAATAAAACTATTTATCTTTCAACCTATTGTGTATCTTTTATTTTTTGTTTCTTAAACAAAGTTTATAATAGATGGATTTACTGTGCCCTGGACGTGTCAGTTACGCACCCCGAGTTAAATTTTTAAAAATTAATTAATTAAATTAGGTCAGCATAAAAATTTCAATTTTCCAAATTTCGATTTTAAAGGCATAAAAAGCAAAAATGTAACTTTTCAGAGAAGAAATCTACTATATATTTGAAGGAAAAGTAAACAAAGACACCAGATATGAAATGTGGCGTGGCTGATCTCTAAACCTACACTTGGTTGCCTATCTTTAGGATCGTTTCGCATATCTTACTTTCGTAGTCACCGCACCGACTTATCCCACTGTTATCACTTGTAAATAAATTGTTCCACTTTTCCACCTTGTAAAAATTTGAAAAAAAGCGGGTGAAAAATTATCAGCTTAGGATGCCAAAAATACCTTTTTGCGGGCAACCTCTCGTGTTAAAAAACTACTGTCAGAATTGAAAATAGATAAAGCTTTAAAATAGTAAACATAAAATGATAAAGTAACCAACCTTCTTGTGGCATCTGAGACCGTTGAGAAGGTTATTGTCCAATTTTTTTAAATGCATATGTCTGAAAATTACTCCTTTGAGTAGCTGTCTATCTCACTTATAGACATTGGTACAAAAAACAAATTAATAAAAATATATAATTTGATGGTAGATAACGAGGATAAATAAAGCTTTGACAACCAAACATCAATGCTAGCAAACAAAATATTTTAGAAACGGAATATAATACATTAGCAAGTTATTATTTAGAAAAAGATATAAATAGAAAGTGAATAAACATGAAGCAAATAAGAGCCTTAGAACCAGACCTGAGAATATAATCGTCAGGATTCCTGCCATAAAAATACCATCGGAAATCTTCAATTATTTATATATTTAATATTTATATAAGGTCTCTGATAAAAAGATTTTCTTAAGCTAGCGATTGTAGATCTACCTGAAGATAAAAATTTTGTTTCTTTTTAGCCTATTTAAACATAACAGATCTTTGGAGAACTGATAGACTTGGCGAAGAAGTTTTTCGGCCTACAATGTCAATGAATAGATACAAAGTTCTTCTTCAAAGAAGTAAGTATGGGTTTAAAATTTTTGCTCTCTCAGCTGCGCGCATGTCATACACTAGTAAACTAGAAATTTATGTAGGCCAGAAACCTGAAGCTCTTTGCCAAAAATGCAATAGCCTTTGCTTCACCAGTATCAACTTAGTAGGGGGAAAATTTCTGAAAAAAAACTAACTGTTGTTCATACTATTCAAAATATATAATACAGGTGTCTATTTACATCTTCTAGTTTTGGTTTCAAAGAAACTTGCACGTTAGTCTCATATGTACCAAAGAAAAAGTTGTTTTACTGGTGTCTAGCAAATTTCGGGGAATATAGGACATTTCAAAATGAATGATTCAAAAAGACTGTAACCTGTGACTGCTGCAATGAATGTATTTCTCAAATGCTGATATAACATGAATGGTTAATCCCCAAGTTTCCACGGACATTCTTATACATTTGTTCGATGTGAGTACCGTTCGTGACGCGAAAGGCGTTCACACGATAACCTGGTTCTTACCATAAATATGTCTGCATAGACTGATTCGGTCGCGTTGCTGCAAATACTTCGGAAGTGAGGATACGAATTCCTTGTCCTTCAAAGAAAAAAATGGGGAGTGGCAGAACAAAGCAACATACCATTTGACCCTCTTGCTTTCGACATGGTAAGTTCTCTGCTAAGGCACGCGAATCTTCTCCCTATTTTATTGTTAACAGATGATTGCATGTGCAGCTTATTACATAAAGCCGTTTTATCCGCCTTGTGATCTGATAGTGAGTTACTTCTTTGACAAAACTGCTCCGGAAATGCCTTTGAACAGTAGCTACTATTACTGTGCATTCTAGCACACAATAAGGTTATCTTTCACAAATACGCATTTCGAAAATCGTTACCCTTTTAATATTACAAAATGAAACAAATGTATTTTTATTTTATATATTTGATTGTCCTGCGCAACAGCACGAAGAGAAGTTTAGAACATATTTCTTCTTATGTGACTTCGAATATTATATTTATGAGACGAAAATGTTGAGGAAAGCGTGATTATTGGACGTGGTGCTAACAATGCTGTGATACAAAAAAAAAGATCAAAAAACATTATATCGTTAGTATCATAAATAGATGTGCTTACAACCTACAACTAAATTTGTAATATTTGTTATTAAGGCTAAATTATATGTAGGCAGTTGACTTTTCTTTATTTAATAAAAATATTTTCAGTTCATTTGCAGAAAAGTATTTTTTAGTAATTCCTCTGAAATTTATAAAATAAATGAACCATCAAACATTAAGGCATTTTCTAGTATTTGAGTTTAATTTTTTTTGTTACTCTAAACACGGTCTTGCGAACTAAAAATGATACGTATGCTATACATTTTCAAGCACATGCTTTGGTGTCAATTACGAGGAAAAATGACTACCATTTTGATTTACATACATAAAAATGTATGTATGCAAACAAGGACTTGTAATCATAATAATTGAGAGAACTTAAGCACTTCTGAAAAACACAGAGAGGTTTCGTTCTGCCTAAAACAACTTAGAGGACGAGTTATAAAACCCAACTCAATATTGTATTCGCCATATTACTTTAGAAACTTGTCATAATGAAATAATTATTAAGATTTGAAAAGTGTAACAAATTATAAACTGCAAGATATCAAAGATAAGGATATCTAATAAGATAAATAAGGGTAAAAATGTAAAAAAGACGCAAGTAAAAGAAATAAATATAAGACAAATACAATCAAATAGATCAAAAGGTCACTCAGAGACTACGTAAACTAAATTAATAATGATAATATTAAAGAAAGAAGAAGAACATATTAAAAGAAACATTAGAAGAACAAAAGGGATTGAAAAACTTTAATAATTCAAAAAATAACAAAATTAAAAACTATAAGACGCTAACAATTTTTTTTAGAACTATACGCAGCTGCTTTATCTAGCAGCGCCTATATAAATATCCAACCTTGTATCCTAGATATTGATGTTATATTCTTAGTTATTCGTATTAAAGAGTTTCACACGTCCTTTTGTACGCCTTTAAGTAAGGAAACCCTTTGCAACATAAAGACTACTGCAAACAAGATTTAAGCAGTTTATGGGAGTGGTGCTACAAATGCCTGTATAGATAGTTCGCACTTGATTTAGAAGGTTCGAAGCAGATAATTTTAATCTGAAAAATAAAGGCCACAAAGGGCCTATCCACTCCTAATCAAGGTTATAGTCGGCGAAAATCCGCGATATACTATTCGTGAATTGGCAGATGTGTTTCTTCGGAGAAACTAAAAAGAATAATTTTTCTGAAATTAGTTACTGGTAATCAGACTTGGATCCCCCATGAGAGTGTAACTGAAAATGTTTTTGGTTCAGCAATAAAAGACCTTTAACCATAATAAGGTCAGGACTTCTTCTTCCGAAGAAAGTTTTGATATCTGTCTATTAATGTCGTAAAGATGTCTTTAATTCTAGAGTTTCTTTAAGGTGATATCATTAGTGCAACGAAATACTGATTGAAGAAAGGGATCAGCACAAAACGGTCAGAATTAACAAGCAGACAAGGTGTTCAGTACGACGACGCTAGATTCCACAATACTTTAGCCTAAATAAATTATCGTTTTACTGGTATAACGAACATTTTTGAAGTTCAAAATCTTTTTGGCTAAATCGTCGTAAGAAAACTTATTTACAACAAACATATTTATTATGTCTGAGTTATGACTAAGCTTTTCAAACCCTTCTTCACAACATTTGAGTATAAGAGATTATTTTTCATTAAAGAAAATACCTGCAATGACTTAGTTAGTAAGAAGTCTTGGTCTAAACTCAACATAATATCTATAGAAACTTTCTGCTTGTGAACAGACGAGAAATTATGCAATAGCGGATAAGTACTAAGGGAGCCATACGTAAAACCTTTCTTACTAGTTGCATCATTTAATAAACAAATGTTTGTATCTTTCTGTAATAATGAGGGGTGGATGAATTATACTTACTATTTTCTAATTGTTGGATTTGTTAATGTTTGTTATTAATAAATTGGGGGATTATAATGCAAATATTGGAGAAGGAAGCTATGGAGATTACGTAGGTAAATATGGATTAGGTGAGAGAAACGGACGAGGAGAGAGAATGCTGCAGTTTTGTATAGAAGAAGACCTTGTGGTCACAAATACTCTCTTTAAACTACCAAAGAGAAGATTATATACTTGGAAAGCACCGAGAGATCACACAAAACAAATAATTAGAAACCAAATAGACTACATTCTAGTTAACAAAAAGGCGAGAAACAGCGTAAAGGCTGTAAAAACATACCCAGGTGCGGATGCAAATTCGGACCACAATCCTGTAGTCATGAATATGTATATTAGATTGAAGAAAAGACGACAACAACAAAACCAAAATAGTTACATAAATACACGAAGGTTACAACAACCAGATATACGAAATTCTGCAACTAAGATGATAAACCAAAACTTCGATAAAATGCAAGAAGAAAATATTAGTAATTTAGATAAGGAAACAAAATGGTCTAAAATAAAAGAAACAATAGTAACGACACAACAAGAAACCTTGGGAGAACACAAGAAACAGATGAAGCAGAAGTGGATGACAGAGGAAATCTTAGCGCTAATGGACGAAAGGAGAAAATTTAAAAATAAAGATGAAATAAAGTATAGAGAAATACATAACATTATTAGAAGCAAGATACGTGCAGCAAAGGAATCCTGGATGGATGATAAGTGCAAAGAAATAGAAAAGTATGAACGTAAGTATGACAGCTTCAATGTTCACAAGAAAATAAAAGAAATCACTGGTATTACACAGACAACAATCGAGGATAATGAAGGATGACCAAGGTTCTTTAGTCATAGATACAGAATCAAAGTCAAACTTATGGCAAAAGTATATTAAACAAATCTTTAGAGATCAAAGAGCAGAAGAACGTAGCATTACAGCAGCAGAAAACGCACCAAAAATAACATGTAGTGAGGTCAACCATGCCATAAAAACCGCAAAAGCTGGAAAAGCAGCAGGACCTGATGGTATACACTGCGAACTGTTAAAACTATTAGATGAACAGTCAGTTTCAATAATTGTTGACTTGTTTAACGATATATACCAAACAGGGGTTATCCCACGCCAATGGCTACTTTCCACCTTTGTCCCCATCCCTAAGAAATCTCGAGCGTTTAGATGCGATGAGTATCGACTCATAAGCCTCATGAGTCAGGTACTAAAAATATTCTTAAGAATCATCCACACCAGGTTATATAGCAAATGTGAAGCGGAAATGTCAAACACACAATTCGGTTTCCGCAACGGAACAGGGACCAGAGAAGCCATATTTGCTCTTAACATCTTAGCACAAAGATCTCTAGATGTAAACCAGGATATTTACATGTGCTTCATAGACTACAGCAAAGCATTCGACAACGTGAAGCACGATAAACTAGTTGATATTTTGCAGAAACTCGACATAGACCATCATGACATACAAATAATTACCAATCTCTACTGGGGTCAAACTGCAAAAATAAAAGTGGATAACTCTCTCTCCGAGGAAATTAATACTCAAAAAGGTGTCAGACCAGAGTGTATTCTCTCACCCATGTTATTTAACATTTATTCGGAATATATATATATATATATATATATATATATATATATATATATATATATATATATATATATATATATATATATCCGTGAAGCGTTAGAAGTTCAGGACTAATAATAAATGGGAAATGTATCAATAACAATCGGTACGCTGACGACACCGTTTTGATCGCAAGCAACCTAAAAGACCTTCAGACACTGGTAGATAGAGTATCTCAAACAAGTAAAGAATTTGGGCTTAGTATTAATATTAGTAAAACAAAAATGTTAGTAGTATCTAAAAGAAACACCGCAGACAGTCAGCTGGTCATAGACAATAGGATTATTGAACAAGTTTAAAACTACAAGTACCTTGGCACGATAGTAAACAAAAACATCACACATAGAGAAGAAATCTTAGCAAGAATAGAACAAGCAAGGGCAGCCTTCATGAAAATGAGAAAACTACTGACTGCTCAGAACCTATCGTTAGCATTAAGGACAAGAATGGTCCGTTGTTACATATTCCCAGTGCTCTTCTATGGTCTAGAAGGTTGGACTTTAAATAAAGAAACTTCAAAGAGACTTGAATCCTTCGAGCTATGCATTTATAGACGACTATTGAAAATCTCTTGGACCGACCGAATTACGAATCAGCAGGTTCTGGGTAGGATGCGCAAAGAATTGGAGATCTTACCTACCATTAAGAAAAGAAAATTAGAATTCCTAGGCCACATTTCCCGCAATTCTAAATATGAGATATTGCAGCTCATTATGCAAGGCAAAATTGCTGGGCGAAGGAGAGTCGGACGTCCCAGAATCTCTTGGTTACGTAACCTACGAGAATGGTTCAATCTTACATCAGCCGAACTATTCCGAGCAGTTATATCAAAGGTCAAAATAGCCATGCTGATCAGAAACCTCCAAGGGAGAAGCTGAGATTAAGAAGAAGAAGAATAAATTTTAAAACGTTTTATTATTTTGAGTTATATAACTAGTGCTAAAATATCTAAAGTATCATTTATTTACATCTTATTAAAATATGGGTCATATTAATTGAATATGTATGTTGTCTTTTGGGATCTGCAAGTAACTGTATGACATTTATATAAAATGCAACACAATCATTTAGACGTTGATGAAGCTTTCATTAAAGAATTATACACGCTCTTCTGTTCACTTTTAAATAAAAATATTTAAATAAAAAAATTTAGAAGAGTATTTACAAAATGTAACTTCACGTTTTTTAAGGCAATTGTAAAAGGTTGAGAAGGTTTGAAACTGATACTTTTAATCTACAGATACTGATCTCATTAAAAGTGTGGTTAACAAAACTTACGGTTTATAAATTGGCTTTAAATGCTTTAAACATTCAGCCAACCATGGTATACAATCGTCTCATAAAACACGGCTACATTAATCGCGTCCTTAACCGTGTTTCCACATGTATTTAGCTTCTTCGGCGAAACGGGGATCCTCTATCTGAATGTTAACCGTAAACACTTTGGACCAGAGACAAGGAGCCTTTTAGTGATAAAAGCTCACTCTTTCTCTGAAGAAATATTTGTTATTTATTTGGGGATTCGGAAGGAGTCCTTCATTATGAACCAGTTCCACAAATTGGAACTATTCATTTAACGGAAACCATGTAAGTTTTAGGAAGATGGCTTTGTACCACTTTAGTGGCGTGACGGAAAAAAATAATTAGAAAAAGTGACCATATACATATAACCCAGTATGCAGTCAGGTTCGGAGGGTGGCTACGAATCGGAGAGTTATACAAATTGTTGTATGGTTATGCCTTAGGTCTTTCTTGTCTTGTGGGCACGTTGATATAGCTGACCGCTATAACATCCCCGTCGGTGCTCACAAGCTCCAGCACTATTACAGAGACAGAAAACCTTGTATGCATGATGATAAATAATTTAGAATTTGGCAGATCATTCACCTTTCTGCCCTAAATGTACTTGGGATTGGGGCTTTATCATCCTCCCCACCTTGTTTTTCTCAGTCAACAACTGGAGGCTCCTCAGAACGACCGACTTGTAGTGCAGGTCCTAGTGCACTGCTAGACTGACCGGGGACCTCACTATGCCCATTTCTTTTGTCAGGTCACTCAAACCCAGGATCCTGATCGATCTTTTCTTTCAATTCACAGACAAACTCAGCACTTTTCTTGTGCTCAGATCGCTTACTGTGAGTTGCCCTATAAGCAGTTACGTACTCCTAGTAGTCACATTCCTGGCCACATCGTAAACTTGGATCTTTTTTACCCAAACTAGAAATTCGAGTATTGAATTTCTCGGCTCTTTTAGTTGATTATGTGAAGTTAATTTGCTGTGTTACCGTACATAAGGCAAACTTTTGACTTTTCTACAACACAACAAAAAAATTCTGGATTTACCTCGATGACCCTATATATGAATCCATTTTGAGAAAAATCCAAATTCTCTAAATTAAACAAATTTGAAGGCAGCGATGATAACCCCAAATGACTAATTTAAAACACAACAAAAAAGAAGATTAGTGGTATCTGATCCTGTAGTTAATCTAAGCAGTCAAATTACTGTCAGCTGCTTCTTATAGCCTGCATTAGATCCATCTACCTTAATCTTTCAGAGCAACTACGGTACGTTATTAATCTTCTGTCAAACAGAATTATGTTTTTAAGTTAAAAAATCCGGCATTATCGGGATTGGATTTATTCGAAAGCTCCAACGCGCGGCAGCTTCCGCTACCTTGATCGGTTTCCATGTTTTTGGGCGACGCGCGTAATGCGCGCCCAGCATGAAATATGGTCCCATAAGATCGTGGCGTTACGAAAGGGTCGCCGGAACCGCAGCGCAGATAACCAAATACCCGAGATAATTATCGACGGCGTGGCAATATATCATATTTAATTCAATCAATTGCTGCGCTTGTGCTCGAACCACCCTGCTGCTCGCGGAAACGCGGTCCCTTTCATGCTATTAGCAGCAAATAAATTAACTTCAAGATAAGCCCGATTAAAAATAATAAGTGTGTATGCGCCTTTATTCCGATGGCAGCCTGCTCCACCCACGGCGCTGCACTCGGTGCCCGAAATTCCTGGTGGCATACGCAGTTACATAATCGCGTTGCTTCACCGGCATTCTCTTGGGAAATTTGGAACATTTATTTGAATAAACGTGGCGACACGAGCAGGCCTTCCTTATCGCCGAAAGTTGGGCAGAGAGCGAGCGCGGCGCGCCGCACGAACTTCATTAGTGCAACAAATTGATCAAAAAAACTCGGGCAAACACGTCGCGCTAACAACGTGCTCGAAAGCCAAATTACGAGCGTGATTTTCAGCTAAAATTTCACGATTTTAAACACAAAGAGGCTGCTTTTTATTAGCTACGAACTATAAAAATTCACTTTACATAGAATATTTGCATATGATGAATCGAAACTGAAGCAAATTTCAAAATAGCGGCTCAATTTAAATTATATACCTAAATTTGAAGTGTAAAATTGATTTAAAAGTCAATGGGTCATTTTTTATAAAGCATTTGACCTAAATAGGCTACAACAGTATCTTGTTACCTGCTACAGTAAAAACTTAATTTTATAGCTGTAAGCTGCTATTTGATTGCTTAAAAAAATTCAATTTAACACTAAGAGTTTTTGCTTTACTTTCTTAAAAATTTTAAAGTATGCGTAGATAGTATAAAATTAAATTTGATACAAATGTATAGATTGATGCATAATTATACAATGCTTTTTAAACCCAATTTTTTTGAAAACTAAAACACGTTACAATGATCATTCTGAAGTGGTCACCATCACCCTCAATTACTACTCCTCGTTTACTAGGCAAGCAATCAATTCCACGAATTGGTTCTTCGAAACAATCCACGTTTTGACGTCAGCTACCAACTCGTCCAAATCTTCACAAAATGTGTCCACTTTGCAGTTTTTCAGCGAGGGATCGATGTAGTAGTCTCTGAGGGCTCGGTAGATGAGTAACGTGGATGAGTACGCATATCCCATCTCATGATCATGAACTCGACTACATGGTCTTCTATATAGCATAGGCGTTGTTATGATGACAAATAGCATGTTTTTGTCCGCGGTCTTTTGGGTTGTATAGTAGTATAAAGACCACCAAATTAGGCCAGTTAAACATCGCATTTGATGTTGAACCACCTTTTGCTATTTCTGTCCGTAATTTGCTACTCCTAACGCTCATCATTGTCATTCGAGTAATAATCGTTGGATATAATCTAGTGAATGATTCTGACCCGGTCCCACCAGACACACCGTATTGTCTTCTTGCAATGTACTATTTTTAGAATGCTCTTAGGAGTTTGGTCTGTTGATACGAAAATTGTATTGCCAGATTTAAATAAAAATACCACTCTCAGATTATCTGAGATTACTGATCATTCCTTCGTGGAAGAGTTCGTTTCCATCCTTTTTCGAAGCGATGAAGCATACGACGAATATGGATATGGTTTAATTTTTTGTGATCAACTAAACATTAAAAAATTATATTATGATTTATATTGTACCAATTAAACGTTAATTTAAAATGACAAAACAAAACTACACGGATATAATTTATAATTCTTATTAACGTAATTAATAAAAACAATTTTACCAGTTGACGACTACTTCTCATTAACCAGGTAAAAACTTGAAGAAAATGGGAGATTCCCAAGACAGTGGAATAGATAAAGTAAACGATTACTTAATGTTGAAACACAGGAACTGAAAGAGCTACTTACTGACAGTAAAAATAAATTAATTTAAACGTCCCTTGAAGGTATGTTTGGAAGGGGAGAAAAATATTAAAACAAGTAAAAAAGCTTCGAGAACGTGAGAATGAAATATCTTACTCAATTATATAATAAATATGTTTTGTTTCAGTAGAATGTTAGACAAATTATTCTAATCCTAAACTTGGTAAATCACCTAACGAACTAAAGTCGTACCGACGAATAAGTCTCCTACCTGTTGCATTGAAAGTTTTTGAACAGCTAGTACTAAAATGGTTCACCTCAATGACGAGTTAGTGCCTAACCAACAGTTCGAATTTTGACAAATGCACTCCACAACTGGCAGCTCCATCAGTTTCTACAAACAATTACTAAAGCTTTTGAATATAAGTGTTTTCTTCAGCAGCCTTCTTTAACATAGCACAGGCGTAGGACAAAACTTGGCACATCGGACTCCTATACAAATTACATTTTCTCCTCTCTATAGGCTATTTCTTAATCATCAAATCCTACTTAGATAACAGATACTTTTGGGTTACATATAAAACTGAATACACTGACTTATTCCCAAGCAAAGCTAGAGTATCTCAAAGTAGTGTTCTTGAGTCACTCCCATATTTGCTGTACACTGCAGACCTGTCAACCTCGAAGAAGTCCTCTGACAGTAATCCTACTGTTGTTTAATAATGGTTAAACAAGTGACGCGTGAAATGTGTCCAATGTGTCCACATAATAATTACTTCGCGACGAAACACATGTCCTCCGGTTTATTTAAATAACTCTCAGCTCCCTTAAAAAGAGGAAGTCAAGTATCTTGGATTATACAGGCAGACGACTTACTTGACCTAAACCATTTTTACAAAGCGGAAGCAATTAGAACTGACTTTCTAAAATCTAACGGTTACTCGGACGGAAATTTAAGCTGACCCAGGACAATACACTCCTGTTATAATATATAATAAAGTACGAAAACCAATATGGGCTTATAGTATCCGACTCTGAGATACTACTTCTAATTCCAGAAATTTCAGTTGTGCATGACTGTAAACGCTTGCTGATTCTAGTCAAAATACCTTGCGAGACCTGAAGATGTCAACAGTGAAAGCCGAAATCCGACTTTACAGTTCTAAATACAGTGCTCGACTAAGCGCGCATCTAAACAGTTTAGTGATTAACCTTATGAATCAAACCCCCTAACAACAGGAACTTGCAAATACATATGTCTACTGATGTATCGACCCGATTTTGAGATATCTTGAATAGAATAAAATGGCACGAATAATAAGTTGGAAGTTTTAGAAGAAAAAGCATCTTAAAGAAGATAGTAAAATAAATTTTTGTACATAAAAATTATGCGGTATTATGCAGCATAATAGTACAAAATAATCAATATTATTTTCCGATCATCATTTCTTTATATAGTAAAGGCTTGAAACAAATTTTTGTTGATAGCATTCAAAAAGGGAGTTGCATAAAATGATGCGGTGCTTCCAGCGTTACGGAACTTGAGAAAATAATAACAATATTGGAACCAATAAGGCCATAACTAATACAAAATAAGGGTGTCTACCATATAGCTGCTGATAAGATAAAAGATAACAATGAATATAGAAAATGAAAAAATAATGGTGTTAGAGAAAGAGTCAAATATTTTGTATACTTAAGAGGCAACGAAAGAGTAGAATTAAAGTCCGATTAATGAAAAGTAAGGTATTAAGATAAAAATATATATAAAACGACTATAAGAGACCTACAAATACTAGTGAGGAGATGATGCACATTTTTATTAAGAACCTCTTGATGTTTTTTAAATAAAATAAATATTAACTATAGAGACAAACCTCATAAGATCCTTCTTGATAGAAAAAGGAACAAAAAAGTTTATATGCACATACGTGGTCTTGTTTATGCCCGAATCTTGTCGACGGCCTGGACTCTTTCCTTTAAGTGATTTATTATTTGAGAGTAGCCAGAAGTGCAAGGATGTAAACCTAAATGTTTGTCGGCAAGATGTTCCAAAAAAATTCACAAACTTAATTTTTTAAAATCTTTAGTTTATCTTCTAGTTCTCTGATTGTCAATTGCTGATCTATGTTAGTTATAGTCCGTATACGTTCAAGATTTTCTAGTGTTTTGCTTGGTGCTGGTCTTCCAGAACATGGATCACTTCCACCAGGTAACCCGTTACCTCGTTTGAACCATAACATTATTCGTAGTGCACAGGCGAATGTTCCAGCTTCGCACAAAATTTTTGTAAATTTGCTATTCCGGTTGTTCAGTCATTGCAAATCCGACTATTACATACACATCGGAATCCAACTCGCAATTGAGCCAGCCAGGGAAATTGCCCTTATCCACGAATATTCGTTATAGTCTATTTTCATCGAGCCCATGCATTACACACTGACTCAGTATTTTAGGAACAGATTCGAAATGTATATGCAGATAGATAAAAATACTGTTCTCCCCAAGAATACTCATCTTAATTAAGGTGCGTTTATATGTTTCGTATTGTATTAACGAATGTGTATTGTGAAATGATATTAAAATAGCCTGTTGTTAACACCAGCAGCAAGCAGAGATAATTTACGTGTATGGACAAGAAATTGGAAATAATCAGGACATCATATGGATTTACCAAGAAATCTATCCTAGCAGAAAGCCATTAAATCACAAAACCTTATAAAAATATTTCCTCGTTGTGGAATGGTCAAAGCGAACAAGGATAACATGCGCATTATGTACACCTGAATCCATATCAGATATCCTACACGAGAATCGCTGCTAATCCTATCACTTACAATGTGTACAGAGACATCACAAGTGGATTTTTCTATAAAAAAGCTTCATCGTTGATTTGTCAGCAGGTTTCTACCGTTTTATAATTTTTATCGTAATTTTATTACGCAACAAGAAATTTAGATGGAAGAAATATGAACAAACCCCACGAGACAGTATAAGCAAAGAATTCAACGACACACATATGACAGACAGGTTACGAAACAGAAAAGATAAATAACAATTATAAATAGAATTGAAGATGAAAGAATTATCAAAATAGCAAAATCTGATAGATCATAAGGCAAAATAAGCATAAAAGATACTTAAATAGCAAGGTAACGATATTCGATACAACAGGAAGATTTTAACGGGTACGTCAATCCATGATGCGATGTGTTCACACTTGCACTGAGACTTACGGGGGACACATTGAACACTCACTCTAAAGTTGCCAGAAATAAATGATATCGTGTTATTCATTGCAATGTGATGTAATAATCCAGCATTTCATTTCTTTTCTTATAAGATACCCCTTAAAGATCTCGTCTATAGTTAGCAATCGCCCTGTATATTGTTTTGAAAAATTTAACGAATCTCATGTAGTAAATGTCCCATTTTTAGATCCTACAATCCTATGACTCGTAATGTTTATATATGATACCTAGAATTAACATAGAAGGTAGATCTAAACCACATGATGTCCAAAATTATTATTAATACACAGAAATTCCACACAACTCTCTTATAACTACACTACAACATTCTATTGTTATAGTAATATTTAAAGAGTTTAATTAGTAACTATTTAAAATCGTTTTTCTGTTAATTCAAACATTCAGACAATTATTATTTTACAATGATTCTCCAAGAAGTTCTATAACCAAGATGCCTTGCTATTATTAACAATTATAAGCATTAGAAACTGTTTAAAAACTTAGACATTCTATTTTACATTATTATTAAAAAATTAAAAACAATTTCAGATGTATTAGCCAGAAACTGTATTAATGTAATACTTTCGATAAACTAAGAAGAGCAAAATCTATCCTACAGTAAAAAGTACAGAATACATTTTAATTGGATATAAAAACACGAAGTATGCTATAAAATAATTGAAAACGTGCAAATAACAAAATTACTTGAAAACAATAAAAATGAAGTGAACGACACTGTAAAATTTTAGTTTGAATCCAGTATTAGTGATAACTAGCCTTAACTAGACACGTGGCGTCTGAGAGATTTTACAATGTAATAACTATTGAATATTTCTGTAACGGTACAGCCCATAAATTTGTCCCATCGCCTAATCCTCCCTTTATTGTTGGATTAACGGAGATGCAGCAGAAATGTTACTACATCTGTTTCTTATCTTATATAATACGCGTACAAATTAATTCTGGGTCTTGTTTCAAGAAATTTATTGTTTATTAAAAAATAATTTTATTTTCGAAAGAATCTCCATCCTCAATTATACACTTTCTGCAACAAGTAGGAAGCAATTTTGAGGCGATAAAATCGCCAATGGTCAAATAAACTACTAAGTGCTTTAGAGTCTTGAACTAATTGGTATATAAAAAATAGATTTGGGGATACGCCGCATGAGGAAGAATTTTTTAAACTGAACAGCTGCCCTCAATAACCCTCAGCGGTGATAGTTTCACCAAGCAACTCATAACCAAGACACCCTTTATGTCCTACTAAATGCACAGTAGGATCCATTTTCTATAAATATTAGTACAATTAATGGCAACGGGTTAGTCAGATTGACCTTCGCTTTTTGCTTTTTTATATTCCCATATATTACCCATTCTTTATCATCAGTCATTAGCTTTTTACAGAAAATGCTTCTTTTTGAATATGACAATGTCTTGTTGTCAGAAAAAGGCACAGAAATCTTTTGATTTTTTTTTAGTCTTGTAAGCGAATGAATAGTGCTTGCTAACTTACACTCCAAGTTTTCGGGCAGGCTCTAGCAGAGCCTGACACAGATTTTTTTGAAGCAGTCAGTCATTCCAGATCATCATTTTTGACATTTTTGGGCTTTTCATAACTTCTAGAACCACTTCTTACATGTGCTGTAGAACAGGGTATTTTTTATTATTTTTTTTATGATTTATTATTTCTTTAACATCGCAAGCACTTATTCGCGATGAAACACAAAAAGCATGCAATGCCTAACATAAGACGTATCAAACACCGTTGTATTTTTTCTGTACGAATAAACATTTTGAAGAAGCCGCCATGTATTAAAAATCCGACAACAATACTAGTATTATTTATAGTTGAGTATGAATGCACTAAATTTCAACCTCGCCTCGTCGCCTAAATTTCAGCTTATGTATTTAAAAAAAGTAAGGGGTCCACCAACAACTAAGACCCAAATGTCAACTCTAGCTGCACGAGTGGCCCGTTATACTCTACCATATAACAGACGAGGCTCTGCCGACCCAGCATCAGGAAATATAACCTGATACCAGTTGTCCTGAGGTAACGGAGCCGATGCGACGGGGCTAATCTCTCAAATTGTACAATGATTCAGAGAAACACTATAAGCCTCGGAACTGGACGGTCACAGCGAAGACGACAAAAGAGAAATAGGACAAGATTTGGAACGTGGAACATCACATCTCTTACAGGGAAAGAATACGCAGACGAAAGTGGGAAGACAACGTGTATGAATCAATTAGAGAAAGAGGACAGACACTAACACAAAACTGGGCCCTTGCAAGGGATAGAAAATTGTTCAACCAATGGTTCAAATCCCCAACACCGTAAGATACAATGGGAGAAGAGGAAGTAAGTAAGCATTTAAAAAACACATATATAAAAAGTCATGTTAGACGGTGTGCAACAAAGTTGCTTAGAAAGCACAACATATTCATGAAAATTTTGATGGAGAAGCTGGTCCTCGGTTTAAAAATAGAGCAGTTATTTTAGATATATAAATTTGGTAAAGTTAAAAGGTTTCATAACTCTCTTGGTTTACTCATATGAGTCAGAAATCAGTGGTAATACTAGGATGGAATGCAAAAAGGATCTCACAATGTCTATTTCAAGAATACTTTAAAATGTATTGCTGAATAAGCCTTGCAAAGTGTCTGGTAGTACTAGAAATGTAGCAGCTGACAACAGGTTCTCCCGCTTCAAATCAAATATAAAGTGGAATTTCTTTTTTACACGCCTTGAGGTAAACGGAGAGGAGCGCGACTTGAGCGTTATAGGTAGGGATACCAAAAAAGATACCTCTATAGGATAGAAAAGGAAAAGCGTTCGAAATTTGAGAACGCATAGGGCACAGTTTGAGGACAACAGCTTTAAGAATGTGTGGTATAAATAAATTAAGAAGGATAAGAAGCAGTTGAAAACAAAGGCCATTAACGTCGCCTGGGGGCCAACGTATCTGAGGAGAATATTCGCCGTCAATTAATAATTAGTAAAGTTGTTTTAAGGTCAAAATAAGCTGAAACACCTCTAAAAAATCATTGTTAACGATCTTAAATGTCAAAAGTATCCGAAATATAGACTTGTCACCCGCCTTATATTGCTGCCCAAGCTGGACAGTAGAAGATTTGTTTTGGGCTATATTAGAACACTTTCTCTACAGTTCAGACCTATCGCTTTGTGATTGTTATTTAGAGGAAAAATATTTAACAACGATGTGGTTGTGCACAATCAATAAACGGTACAACCTTCAATTTACGACAGCGGGATTAACAAAACTTAAATTAAAGTTCTAAACTAGGAAATTATATAAAAATTTTGTATGTCTGTATTTTTATATTAACAATTTAAAAAAAATTATGCTAGTATTTAATTCACCTACCTAGGTATTTTACGCCAAAACAAGCTTATCTATGGTGCTAACTTAAAAAAAATAAGGGAGAGTTTCTAATACAGACGACAAGAAGTAGGTGTACTTAAACGAAATGCCAAATACCGAATAAAATAAGTTATTTGGGCTCACCGTATAGCAAAATATTTTTTTATGCTGTGCAGAACAGCAATTTTCTTGTATTGTTCGAAACCGATATAATAGTTGTACAAATAAGCGCGATATTCACTTCCTACTAGTTTTTAAAACATTTTTATCATCCATATTTTTTGAAATTAACTTATTTTGTTTCTATTTTTTACTTATTTTCTATTTATTTTAAACAATTATAAATATAACTTACTTACAACATAAAAAAAATTTTTAAATAAAGGTTGACTAACTTATAAAGCAATACTAATAATGTAGATTGTAATAATCATAATTATTACAAAAACTTCAAAGAACTGCAGGATATGGTAACACAGCTTTCGGAAACCACAGAAAAAATAAGCCTCAAATCAAAATGTTTAAAACCAAAGGTAAGAACTAACCTAAAAGACCCAAGGAAAATGAGTCTGAACAGGTATATCTATCTGGGACAAACCAAACGATCGCAATCATAAACAAAGTTAGATTAGCCTACACAGGTTTTAGAAAATTAAAAAGAGTGTTGATAAGCAGAAAAATACCTGAATATCTTAGAACAAAAATGTTCGACCAATGTCTTCTTCAGATTCTGACATGTAGCTTACAAACCTTGGACATTTACTAGAGCAAACATAGAGAAAATAGCAAAAATTCAAAGATTCTCGGAAAAACTAATAATAGGCGTAAAACTATCAGATAAGAAAACAAATATCCTGATCAGAAGAATAACAAAAATAAAAGATATAAAGGGATGGTGAAACCAAAGTGGGATTTCGCAAAACATAAAGCCAGACAACTAGACCAAAGATAAAACACAAAAATACAACAAAGGAGGCAAATATTAGGAAAAAGATCAATAGCTTGCCCACATATGAGATAGGGCGATGATCTAAAAGAGTAGGAAGTTTGTATTGGACAAGATAGGTACGAGACAGAGACAGATGGAAAAACTTGAGGAAAGCTTATGTCCAAATTTGCATGACGTAAAGAATAAAAAATATAACTAAATTGAAATATATTAGACAGATTGAATATATTATAATATGCAAACAACATTGTAAATGATAATCTGGTCATCCTAAATTCATATAATTCAAGTGAAATCGGATTAAAAAGTCTCAATATATACGACGCATGTGAATTAGAAGTATAATTTTTTATTGGAAGATCAGGTATTTGAACGAACAGGAACGTAAAGTCTGCAATTTTGTAACCAATCACTTCTTCTTCTTCCATGCCGTTATGCCCCATTTCTTTTGGGGTCGGCCCTTTTGGTCCTTTTTCGCCATTCTGGGTGTATTTGAGTCATCTCAGGTTTTAAACATTTCGTCTTCATATCTTTTTTAATGGTCCCAATCAAGGTCGTCGGCGGGCGCCCTAATTTTCTTTTTAATTGTTGTATCTACATAACTGTTATAGTCATATGGTTAGAATCTCTACGCATAACATGTCCGTACTAATGCAGGAGATTTTCTGATATTTTATCTACTATATTCGCAACTTTAAATGTCCCTTGGATATATCCGTTTCAAACTCTGTCTCCCCCCGACCATCGTAGCAACTTAAATTCCGCTACGTGGAATTTCTATTCATCTCTTTTGCGCATTGCCCAGCATTCTAACCTATATAGTAAAGATGGTCCAATTGCTGTTTTATATACATTCACTTTGACCTGTATGAGCATCTTTTTATCGCATCTAACTCCAGCTAGAAATCTCCATTTAAGCCGCCCTGTTCTTATACGGTTTTTTATGTCTTCACACGTTGTAGCTGTTGATGTTATCACTGATCCAAGGTACTTGAAGTGGTCTACTGTGACGAGGGGTGTGTCTCCGAGATACAGCGACCACATTCCGTTACTTTGAGCAGAAAAGTTGCAGTACATATATTCTGTTTTGGTTCGGCTTACTCTTAGTTCTCTTCGTTCTAACGCAGTGCACCATGCATTCAAGTCAGCTTCTATTTCCTGCTGTAACCAATTTCCTGTTTGTAATCAATCATTTTTGATATTATAATTAATTACATATGCCAACTATTTGATAAATTTCTTAAGATTGTTATTTAAAGAATTATTGTATAAGTTATAAGAAGAAGGCCATATAGGTGATCAATACTTTATACAGCATCTGACTAAAAAACAAAAGAAAAGTTTAAGTTCAAATTAGTAAATTTATTTGTTTGTCGATGTAAAAATCCAAGCGTTTCATAGCCCTTATTTATACCGATTTAGACATGTAAATTAAATGAAAGATTATAGTTAATGGTGATTTATATAGACTCGTTTTAAATTGTAATTAGAAATGCTGTAATTGAAAATTAATTGACAAGGTGACCTAGAGAAAGGCGCTATGGAACACTAATTTACATTTAACTTGAGGTCATTTTTGCACACCAATCATTAAACAACATCAAGTTTTATTGCAAGTTTAAAACACTGGTTGTATTATTAAGATCTGAGTAACTCCCAAGATCGTCAGTAAATTTTAGAAACATCGATAAAGGAAAGAGAAAAATGTGGAAGGCTCTTAGAAATCTCAAAACTCCCCAGAGCAATAATTATTTAGATCGCTTATACCAAGAGCATTTAATTTAAGCTAATTGTATATAGCATCAGCTTGGAGTAATCTAGCGTGCAACTATTCTGCAACATAATGATTAAAGCAATTCCCTTATCCCAAAGCACTAGTGACTTCACCTGTCAATTAACAGATTCTACATCAGAGTTGAAACTTAAAGCATCCAAATTAGCACTATTGAAATAATTATTTAAAAAAAATTTGGAAAGCAGATCACAAACATCATGATTAGCGTTCGTATTGTCTTCAGTGTAGTAACAATAATCAGATACAACTTGGGCGAAGTTCTTCGATATGTTTTTTAAATCGACTTTTAAGTCATTGGAAAGCTTCATAATCAGAAGCTAAACCAGTCCTCTTATATAATTCATAAGCTCATCTCTTTCTTTGTGCATTTTTAAAACAATCTATAAACCAAACGGAGTAGATTGATACAGAATGGCCCAGAATCTTTCATTAAGACTTGTAGTTATAAAAAAATATTTTTTAGAATCGCTGAAATAGTTTTATTTAAATGCAGAACACCAAATGCGTCTTTAACCATGGAACATTCCTTAACTCTTCTATCAGACGACCGTTCCTTTGAAGAAAATTTTTATAATGTTTTCGCACAAATGCGGCTCGATTTTGCAAATTACAGCTCTGATATTGTCTTTCAAGAGCTTGAATCCTGGCTGGAACATTATCTTACTTTTGACGTAACCCCCCAAAAAATTAATAGGGTCAGATCGCATGATGTGGACTGCTAACTGAAGTCTCTATTTCAAGAAAATGCTCTCTGGCAATAACACAATTGTTTCGCGTTGTTCTGTTGGACATAAAGTCTGTGGCAACTTCATTTTCAAAAAATACAAACTAATGACGTCACCAACCACAAAAGCGCACCAAACTGTAATTGAGGATGGAGAGGTTTATTAACAATTTCTCTTGGGTTTTTAAACCCCCATACGCAACAGTTTTGCTTTTTGTGTATCTAGTGGGTTGGAAATGAGCTTCACCAATCACAGATGTTGTTCTTTAAAAATAGAGGTCAGCTTCTTGCATTGTTGGCGTTGTTTATGATCTGCTGGCACACTTTGCAAGCCTTTAGGCCTACATATTTGTGCAATTTACAGTGCAGGGTAGTTTACGAGATGGCCATTTGCTACAATCGATAAATTCAGATCTCCTACGACACTTTCAGCTGCAGCAGTGATAATTCCAACAGATCTAGCTACCCGAGCACGCTTTGGGTGGTCTCAATAGGGAGAACAGTAGTAATATCAGCTCTAATGTCGGTAAGGATTGTATTGGAAAACACTAGGTCAAATAAATTTCCATTCACATCTTAATGAATTATACCGGTAAAAGAAAAGTTGATTTTAAAAAAAATTAATTACTGTTTTAGAGCCATGTTGGGCAGTAAATGAGCATGGAAGTACTACAATTTGACTATTAGGTACTTTAAACCATCTTGAACTATAAATTAGCATTATTATAGTAAAATAAAGTTGCTCGAGTTCTTAAAATCTTTCATACTTACAAATTCTAATGTTTTAAAAATAAATTTAATTCAAATTTATTTTGTTTAGATTTTGTCTCTTAAAAATGATCTAAAATAAGATCATTTGTGAATAAAAATCTTAAATGTCTTTATAAAGATATAACAGATGACACAAACGTTTTTAAACAATGTCTAACGAATAGTTGTTTGAGTTTCGGTCTCTACAAAACTACCCAACTCGGTCTTTACAAAGTAACTATTAACGGTATACGTACAATAGGTAAGTTGGTAGTTAAATACGTAAATGTACTACGGCCATAAAACCCAAACATGAAAAAACGTGATGCGAATGCTTCGGGTGCGTTTGTTCATCTTACACCAGTAAAAACATTTAAGCTTGTAACTTAAAAGGTTTGGGTGGTTATTTGGGCAGCAACACCATAATTTTTCTAATTAGCCCAAAATTACGTCGCACACTTCAATTCAATTAACATCGATGAGCTTTTTGTTGAGAGATACCTTGGGATATTATAAAAAAACATTAAAATTTCTAACATTTAATTTCTACCAACTAAAAAAACTCAATTATCTTATTCGAGTTTCTATATTTAAACCTTACTGTCCAATTTATTAGGTTTTTTGTAATTCCGCTAATGTCGCTAATTCAAATTACACCTTTTTTGAAGAGTATGGTGCGAGTTTATGTATTTCTTTTATTAATACAAAAATTTGTAGCTTGTAGCTAGAATATGCAATTCTCTAAATTAAAACTGAGCACACAGTTTGTGTGGTTTGGAAAAAAATATTCCCAGCCCGAAACCTGGACGATTTGTAGCGCCGAACAAAAAACGAGCCGTTTGGATTTCGCGTTGGGTTTGTAATGAGCAGACACGCATTTGATTAACCCAATCAATTATGCAGATGCCGGCAAACAGTGCCATCGCGGCCAAATCGGGCCGCAAGACAATGACTCTAGTGAGAAAATTCCGTGGCTGGCAGATAATTGGAAGAACTGATTGATTAGCGGCCTCCACGAGGCAAGCTCTGCGCATCACCGTCAATAGACCTCACCTCTCCACAAATTGAATCGGCAGTGCCATTGTTGCACGCTCGGTGTTACGTTTCATTCAAATTAATTTCAATTTATAATTGAAAGGAAGGTCTCCGACGTCGCTGCCCGAAACAATCGACAAAATGAACTTCCAATGCACACGGGCATTTGCATATCAAATCAAAGAACCATCCCAGTCGGCCGACAACTGGATCGCCGGGGTGCGAGCCTGCACGCACAGGCACGCGGCACGTCCTGCCGGAATTGTAACAAAGTTCAACCCGGGCGCATTATGCGGCGCGGCCGAAACAATAACACAAACTCTGATTGTTAGCGGGGAAGCGACAAAGTAACTGGAAATGTCAACACACCTGGAATAAAGCGACCACGCAGCACGCATCCTGTCCTGAACCAGGATAATCCTGAAATGAAGCGCCCTACATCCCGTTCAAGCGACGCACACGTTGGCTGCGGTTTGCCGTTTCGACTCTGCGGACACTTTTACAGCTCGCATCGCATCAGTGCCAGTTTCAGAATTTCAGCGCTCGCACTTCAGATGGCTTTTGGCACCTCGAGCGAGGAGCGGATCGCCGGCCACATGGAAAGCGTGTGCGCTGTCGAAGAAACGCGACTCCTCCGTCAAGCCCCAGCCACCAACTGACTGAACGGTGCGTGGTGTGCGTATCGATACGAAGACGCCGCCGGCCGCGCTTTTCGGCGCTTTTGGGGGCCGCGAACTGTACAAAGGCGGCAGTCGTCACCTAGGCGTTTTCGAATTTCCCCGTTGCGGCGAGAATCCGATATCGTCGGTCGAGGACCGCGCGGATCGGATCGGTCGCCGCAAACTCCGGAACGCAGTGATGTCACCGCTTGCCATCAATCTCGGAAAATGGCCTGCTTAATGGCAGAAGAATTTACAATTCTAAAATTAGAACGGCACAAGAGCATTAACAATAATAAAAGGCAATGCGATAGTTTTATGGCACACGCCCACACACTGCTTGAAGTCTGTTAATTTGACACCAGTCTAGACAAAACTGATTCGACTTTTTCAGTCGATACGGTCGTGTCTAAGGTCTTGGGAACAATAAAAGCAATTGTTTAAATGTGTGAAGTGCCCACGTGCCGGCCGCTCGGCGATGCGCCTTTATTTTCGCAAATTAACGTACAGCTAGGCGGAACAGGCGAGGAACTGATTAATACTCGTCAAACCCTCGTCAAATTTTTTATTGTTCCGAATAAGTTTATGAATTAAACCTATTTTGAGATTTTATGGTTGCTAGCTTGGAGCACTAATGTAAATTTAATATTTAAGGGCGACCTACTAAAGCTGACATCATTCCGACCTTATTTTTAGTTGAGATTACGAGCATTGTGTATATTATCAACTATGGCTTGAGCAATTCCTTATTTTTTCGAGAGGCTGTATTTAGCTTTTTAATGTGCAAAAAATTGATAATATCTTATATAATCCTTGACACTTCACAACTCGTCAAGGTTTATGGCCTCTCTACACGAGCTTCTTAATCAAGGTTTCGTGTACCAATTCAAAATTATTAATTTGCGCCTGGCCCACATTCTCTTTAACATTTTTTCATCTCTTCCTCATTTGCAGTAGCCTACTTTAATATTTTACTTTAACTGTTTTATAGACCATAATATCTCTAGCAGATCAGCCTTCTTTTTACATTTAAAATTTGTTTTATAAATCTTCACGTTTTTCCTTTCTTTATTCCTTCTTAATTATTTGGCAACAAATTTAACTACCTCTAAAATTAAATTTAAAAATAACAAGCAATAGTAATAAAATGATTTACAAACACAGACAGATAAAAAAATAGTTAAACAAATTATTTGTATTTACTTATTTTTAACACCTACGTTTGTGTTTTCAATGATAATTTCTTGAAAAAAAACTGAGGTGGTGGAAGTAATTCTCCTAGTTGTTGTTTGCTTTTTAATTTGACAATATAATTTTTATAGTTATTGAGTAGTAACTGCGATATGTGGGAGGTTCCAGCTTAGACAACCAACGAGGCTCTAGCGACCGAGTAACCGTTTCATCTGGGACAAAGAAAATGTTTTTTTTCAAAAGATCCCCAATTAACCCGCATTGGTCAGTATGATAACAAATTGCTAAATCATGTACACATCGAAGAAGAAGCAACCTTCAGCCCTCAGCGACTTGTTAGTGCCCGACCACGGTAGCGATCCGAAAATATTGCGATTGGAGGGTGCTAAAAATCACCGAGTCGAATTTGGCTACTATGGATGACGAACACTATCAATCGCAACTTATAATCCAATAACAGTTTCAACAAACTACAAAATACATGAGCTTAATAAAGTATACTGATACCGTAGTCGGCATTAACAAAATCTGCAAAAAAGAAGAATTTGTAAAGTTAAAATCTGGAAAGATCTTCTACTACCAATGTTTGTTAAAAGGGTAGAATCCTTCAAACAGAAAGTATATATTTATAGGTTTGCTATCTAATATTAACTCATTAATTGAATCTAAAGAGAGTAAAAGACAACAAAAAGCGTAGCTGAAAATTTCTATTACAAGGGCTTAAATATGCCAGCCCTCAATTGGGATGATAAAACTGTTACCTTTATTTTTACTCGTGTTACATTTTTTGTTTATTGTGCCAAACAACAAAGCATTGCTTTTTTGCATTTTTTTTGCAGGCTATAATTTCTGTTTTCCATATTCTGTCATGTGTTCTCAACGGGCACATGATGGAACATTGAACTGGTTTCTACTGGAATACGTAATGTTGATGGTTTTGGGTCTGATGAAACGATTCAGCAAAATATACCCTTGCCGCCATTCTTCTGAATTAAAGCAATAAAATTTTTTTATTGGTGAAACAACAATAGATCGTATGCATTGACCAACGCCACATCCAATGCATTAGGTACCACTGGAAAGCGCTATTTTTGTGCTTAAATTCTAATACGGTACTTTTGCATATTCCAGTACACCTTATCGATACCACACTTTGCTTATTGTACCATGCTTCTAGTTTCGACTGAGAAACCTGCAATTCTTTTTTTCACATCTACTTCATCTTTTGACGTGGGTTACTGGTATCTATTATGTCGTGATGTATTATCAGTTTATCACAACTATTATTCTTCCATATAATTGCTATCGATTTTATAATCATAGACACCGCGATCTTTTTTCTCGTATGATTCTAATTTTCTATAAAACAGTTATTTATTTTCTTCAATCTGACAATACCTGTTGCCCTCACTCCCAATTCCCTTGGCATTTTCATCAGGTTAAATCTTGTAGAGAAGTTGTCAAAGTAGATTTTATGAAGCTGTGAAATATCTATGAAAAAAAAATTATCTTTAATATTATTAAAGATCCAAGACCCACAACTTTCGCTTAATTTAAATCTTTACTCTTTTCCTCATAGATAAACATTTGATAACAGTAGCCAATTTGAGAACAGCGTAAGGCCTACTGCTTGAACCAGAATCTCATAGATTTTCCCCGGATGAACTGTTTGAGTGATGCCCGTAGTACTTAACCATTTACTCTTCAATGCTCAAATTTTGAAAGAAAACTCTAAATGTCAGTAAATTTTTATTGGGATGGTCTATCAGCGGACGAATTTTCTATGTTCGATTCATACATTTTCTTATACAAGTTTATCTTTACAGGAGTAATTGTTGTTGAGAAAATGCATGTTATTATAAGTTGGTTTAAATATGGCCGGGACTGATTTGTGTGTAAACAAGTCGCTCTGCCCTACAGCTGTGCGATCTTGAGAGCGTACAATCCTCCTTCTTGCTCGGGTTAAAACCTGTTTAGTTCTGTTTGGAAGTTGCTAAAGTGTGATGAGTGAACAGAAGATTGCGCGGGGCATGGAACAACATATTGTAATCAAATTCCTCGTTGGAAAAAACGTCCCGTCCGTTGAAATTTATCACAGATTCCAACAACTGTATGAGGAAGAGTATATTTCGCGGACCTGTATGTTCGAGTGGTATAAGTGCTTCAGAGGGGGCAAAGAACGCATGGAGAATGAACTGCATGATCATCGGCCGCGAACATTTGTCACCGAGCCAAACACTGATAATGCAAACGCGCTTATTTGTGAGAATAGGCGCAGCACTATCAAGAAACTTTGAAGCAATGTTATCTATCATTGTTAATAGTGTAGAAGACATTGTGAAAAACGACCTGCACTATCGCAAAGTGAATATACGGTAGGTACCACGCACATTAACGGACGTAAAAAATGGTGCGCATGCAAGCTATCAGTTGTTTCCTGCAGCAATTTAAAGACGAAAGTTATGCATTTTCAAAGTCTGTAGTGACCACCGATAAAACGTGGGGGTTGCACTACTTCATTTCAGAGTCCTTTTCAAAAGGCTCAGATCAAACATGCAAGATGTGCGACTTGCGGACAATGACACCGTTATTCAGACTATTTGGAAGTGGACACGTCGACAACCAAAAGCCTTCTTTGAAAAGGGCGTCATAAATCTCCCAGAACGTTGAAAAAATATATAATGTCTCTGGAGGGAAGTCCATTACAGACTGATATGTGCAAGTAAGTGTTTGGCAATTTCGGTCATATTTGAACCACCTTGAATCCACTGAAAAGCAATATTTCTATAAACTTTTAACACATTCAGTAGGAAACTGAAAATTGTGGTTGTTCTGCTGAGGGGCATATCCAACACTTTCTCTAACGGTCATGCTCATAAATGCCTCATCGAAATGCCTCGAAAACTTGACTGCTGTCTTTCTTCCTTTCTTTCGTTCAATTTGTTGTAAATCAGGGTAGTTACTCCTATAAGTTGGTTTTTTAATTACCCACTTAGAAGAAATAGTAGTCTTTACTTTCTTTCTAGTAGGCCCATCATTGGGGACGCGGTGGCTCAGATGGTTCAACCAGTTGGCTCTGTACTCTAGCCGGCGCGCGCGAGTTCGAGTCTTGCTCAACCCATAGGTGTGTGTGAATTTTCTAGCATTCAGTGCATGTTAGTGGACACAATAAACCCTTGAGGCTGCTGTGCTTGTAAGTGCGCCAAAAAAAAGGCCCATCATTACTTTCCATAGTTTTTGTAGACGTTTTGCAACCTTCCAGTCCACGGTTAGTATGCAATTTTAAATTACCAGGTAGTGCAGTTCGAGCGCTCAAGCCGAGCACATGCGGTGTGCGTAGCGTGTTACCGTAATCGCACAGTGAACCTTAAGCACTGTTAAAACAGTGATTAACTGAAATAAACTATTTTCATTTCTTATTTTGTTGTATATTGCTTATTGTAAATTAAGCGTATACATACAATTTCCGCCAGTGTATTGGCGGGGCCCGCCGATATGACCTAGCTCGGCTGGCCTGCGGCCCCTTGCCGCCGTTCCTGCCGCCGTTCCTGCCGCTGTTCCTGTCACTGTTCCTGCTGCAGTTTCTGCCGTCGTTCCTGTCGTCGTTCCTATCGTCGTTCCTGCCGTCGTTCCTGCCGCCGTTCCTGCCGTCGTTCCTGCCGTCGTTAGCCCAGTGCATCGAGGCAGAGTGGACGTTCGTGGGTTGAGTACATCCTTATTATAAAGCCATCATGGCCTATTATTATTCGTCTACCACAACACCAAACTCAGAACACCAACGTTTCACTATGCAAGCTGAAAAAATTTACCAACCGCAACATGTACCACCCAACTATTAGCCAGTAAATAGCGCGTACACGTCGTATCCTATGAATGATACTGTACAGCTCTCAAACGTTAACCCTGTAGCTACAAATCCATCTTGCCAAAACAACGTTATGTATCAATTATTTATTATTATTATTATGGATACAGCCATAATTAAAGCCTTAACGGAAAAGAATACGGAATTTCACACATATCAAAGGAAACAAGAGCGTTCCTTCAGAGTGGTACTTACAAATTTACACCCAACTACTAATGTAGAAGAACTAAAGGAAGAACTGTTAACTCACGGTCACGCAGCAACCAACATCTGGAACGTTAAACAACGAGTCACAAAGAAAGAATTCCCTCTGTTCTTCCTCGAACTTAAGCCGGCTAATAATAACAAAGATATATACAATATCACAAAACTAGCTCATTCTGTGATCAAAATTGAACCGCCTCACCCAAAACGCCAAACTCCTCAATGTGTTAATTGCCAAAGGTTTGGCCACACGAGAAATTTTTGTAGCAGGAGCCCAAGATGCGTGAAGTGCGCCGGCAACCACTTAACCTCAAATTACCAGAGAAAGGAAAGAAGCAAGGACGTAAAATGCGTTAATTGCAGTGGAAATCACCATATCGAGGTTGCCTCGTTTATAAACAGCTTCAAGAAAACATGTTTCCCGCACTCAGACTCAGCCTGCAGTAGCTACTCAACATATTGGACAATATGTTCGTCCAAATCTTACTCATGCCCAAGTTCTGAAGAACAGTAACTCCAAGGCCGCTTTGCAGTTGCAGCAGCAGCAGCAGCAAGCAAACAACCAGACTGACGATATGACTGAGCTACAAAAAAATGATGAAATCTTTAATGGAACAAATGGGAACAATGCTAAATCTCCTAACAACCATTGTCTCCAAAATTGGTAATGGGTCAACTCTAGAATAGCTCAATGGAACGTCAGAGGGCTGTCACAACACAAAGATGAATTGCTATCCTTTCTTTCAAACCAATGCATAGACATCATGTTGGTGTCAGAAGCACATTTTACAAACAGAAGTTTTATCAGAATCCTAGGTTATATACTGTATGTAACGCAACATCCGGATGGAGGAGCCCATGCTGGCACAGCAATTATCAAACACTATGAACTACAAAAATATAAAGAAGACCACCTTCAAGCTACAAGCGTTATGGTAACAGACTGGACGGGATCATTTGTAATTTCGGCAGTTTATTGTCCACCTCCTCACAATAACAAACAAGGTCACTATGAACATTACTTCAGTACCTTGGGTACTAAGTTTTTATCAGCTGGAGACTTTAACGCCAGGTTAACTCTAACTAAAGTCCTAACTAAAAACCTATCTACTGGTGAACCAACATATTGACCGTCAGACCCATCGGAACTACCAGATCTACTTGATTTCTGCGTATTCAAAAGAATTAGTCCAAACAACTTGAAGGTAGAATCTTGCCTAAATCCATTAGCTGACGACTCGCCTATTATAATTACGCTAGGGTCACATGTAGTCATTAACGGGAAAGCTCTTACTCTGAGCAATAAAACCACAAACTGGGACTTATTCCAAGAAATAGCAGATGACACATTATCGCTAGACGTTCCTTTAAAATCAGAAAATGATTTAATTTTAGCTACAGAGCATTTTACTAACGCCGTTCAACAAGCTACCTGGCAAGCCACTCCCGGCAATACATTGTATATTCCGAATACTGCTTGTCCAGTAATGGTTAAACAAAAAATTGCTGAAAAGCGGAAACTACGCGGGCGATGGCAAACAAGGCATCCAAATGACAAACGTATATTAAATCAAGCTGCTTCTGATCTTAAAAAGCTACTTTCCGACATCAGAAACCAGTCGATACAAAACTATCTGAAACAATTGTCACCAACCGAAGCCAGCGAATATTCTATCTGGAAAGTAACCAAGAAGCTGAAGCAACCGCAGCAACACAAATCGCCTCTTCAAACCGACAATAGAATTTGGGCCCGAAGTGACTCAGATAAAGCTCTAGTTTTTGCAAATCACCTAGCCCAAGTATTTAGACCATTTCCATCTGCAATCTCGAACGTAGAAAAGAATGAAATACAGTAATTTCTTGAATCTCCTTTCCAGTTGAGCCTTCCAATAAGACAATTTTCCATAAATGAAGTCAAACTCGAAATTACTTCTAATCTAAATCCTCGTAAAGCACCAGGCTACGATTTAATCACTGGAAAAGTTCTAAAGGAACTGGCGGATAAAGGCTATAGATTTATAACGTATCTATTCAACACCAGCTAAGATTGCGTTTCTTCCCACCACATGGAAAGTTTTTCCCCTCTACTTTTCCTTCTATTATTGTTTTCAGTAATCCTTCTCTTCGTAAAACATGTCCTATCATTTGGTCTCTTCTTTTTTTGATATGTTTTCCATATTTTTCTTTCTTCGCCCATTGGTGCTAACACTTCTTCGTTGGTTTTTCTTTTCATCCAGCTGATTTTTAGAGCTCTCCTATAGCACCACATTTCGAATGCCTCTAGCTTCCTTCTATCGCTTTTGCTTACTGCTCATGTTTCGCAGCCATATAGTGCTGTACTCCACATATATGTTTGAATGAACTGTTTTCTAGTCTTTATGCCGATGTTATTGGCTGTGAGTAATTGTTTTTTGTTATGGAAGGCTCGTTTTGCTAGATTTATTCTGTTGTTTATTTCTCTTCTACTTCTTCCATCTTTCGTGATTATGCTACCAAGGTATTTAAATTCGTTGACTTCTTTGATCGACTCGTTATCTATGCTGATATTGTTTATATTCTGTTAGTTTTTTCCACAGACCATTACTTTTGTTTTCTTTTTGTTTATTTTTATATTATATTCCTCTCTAAATATCTTGTCCATATCTCCCATGGATTGTGTCAGTTGTTCTTCTGATTCAGCCAACAAGGCTATGTCATCAGCATATCTAATGGCGTCGATGTTTCCATGTATTTTTATTCCTGCGTTACTTTCTATTCTCAGTTCATCTATGGCTTTTTGTATGTACAAATTGAACAGCAAGGGTGACAGCGGACAGCCTTGTCTAACCCCTTGTCTAATTCTCGCTTCTTCCCTTTCTCCTTCATACTCTAGAACCGCTGTTTGATCTTTGTAAATATTGTATATAGTTTTTCTTTCTTTTTCTTCTGTTCCTATTTCTTTCAGTATTCCGAAAATTTTTCTCGAGTTTACTCTATCAAATGGCTTTTCTGCGTCATTAAAAGCAATGTATGTTTGTTTATTTTTCTCAATCCTCTTTTCTATTATTCCTCTTAGCGCCATGATTGCTTCTCTGGTTCCTGTATTTTTTCTGAACCCAAATTGGTCTTCTGATAAATTCTCTTCTATTCTTTTTTCAATTCTACGTTGTAGGATTTTTATGAGGATTTTCGATGCATGTGTTATGAGGCTGATTGTTCTGTACTCCTCACATTTTCTTGCTGTGCTTTTTTTCTACATAGTTATTATTAGGCTTTTTGTAAATGTTTTTGGAATTAGTTCTGTATTATATATTTCCTGTATACTTTTATAAATTATGTCTAGTTTTGTTTTGATCTAGGACTTGGATTATTTCGCTTGGTATGTTGTCTACACCTACAGCTTTGTTTTTGCTGAGGTCTTTTAAAGCTTTGTCAAATTCTGATCTTAGTATTGTCCTATCGTCTTCTTCTCCTTCGTTCTCATTTATTTCTAGTTCGTTAGCCGGGTTTTCTTCATACTCTTTATATAGTTCTTCTAGATATCTCTTCCACCTTCCCGCTATTTCCTTGTTGTCTGTTATTATTTCTCCATTTTCATTTTGTATTTCATGGCATTTAGGTTTCTTTTCTCTAACTAAATTTTTGATTTTTTTGTATGCTTTGTCCATTTTGCCATTTTTCATATCTTGCAGTTTTCTTTTATGTAGTTTTCTTTTGCTCTTTTGCTTTCTCTTTGTATTCTGTTCCTGAGTTCCCGGTACCTTTGTTGTCCCTGTTCTGTGTTTATGTTTTTATACCTCCTTCGTTCTTTTATCAAGTCGATTATTTCTGTAGTTATCCATAGTTTCTTATTTTGTTTCTTTTTCTTTCCAATAGTTTCTTTTGCTCCCTTTATTATTCCTTGTACTGTGTCCTCCCACTTCTTTACATTGTTATCATTAGTATTTATTTTATTTGTAATCTCTTGTTTTACTTTTTTTGTAGGTGTTTAACCGTTCTTTTTTCTTTTAGCTTTTCGATTTTCCATTTTCATTTTTTTCTTCTTTAATTTCTTTAGGTTTACCCTAATTTTCATCATGACAAGATTGTGGTCGCTGTCTATGTCTGGCCCTGGGTAGCTTCTGCAGTCTTTTGCTTGGTTCTTGAATCTTTGTTTTATTAATATGTAATCAATTTGGTATCTGTTTCTGTCTCCTGGCATCTTCCAGGTATATCGCCTCCTTACATGATGTTCGAACAGCGTATTGCCGATTACTAATTTGTGTTCACAGAATTCGGCCAAACGTTCTCCTCTGTCATTCCTTCTTCCCAGTCCGTAGCTTCCTATAATTCTTCCTTCTCTTCCCTCTCCTATTACCGCGTTCCACCCATGATTAACAAGTTTTCATCTCCTTTCACATATTTTATTAGTTGTTCAATATCTTCATATATACTTTCTACCGTGTCATCATCATGAGCCGTTGTGGGCCTATATACTTGAACGATTACTGTATCCTTCGGTTTGGTTTCCAATTTCACCATTATAGTTCTTTCGTTGTATTGTAGGTACCCCTTTACTCTCTTTCCTAATTCGTTACTTAGCATTATTCCCACTCTCGCATTTCCATCTTGTGTAGCTCCCGTGTGGGTTAATCTATAGCCATCACTCCAAAAATCACCTTGCTATGGCCACCCCTTTTCTTCTATCTTTAGATTTTCCACTTTCCCGTACTGTAGTAGTGTTCTCACGTTCCAGCATGCTAGTGGTTATGTGTTCCTATTTCGTTTTTTGATCCTATCTTCTCCAGTTGTCCCAGCCCGGAAATCCGAATGTGGGACTATTTTACTTCCGGATATATATTTAACTATTGAAGACATCATATTTTGCTGCTTTACTAGGGAATCATTATCTTGGATGCAGTGGTTTCCCATTTCCTTCTGCATCGGTCTTATGTTGTAATAGTGTTTGTCAACGTATAAGCATTTCCTCCTACACGTATCTTGTCTTCGGTTATAATCACTGATGTAATAGACAGAAATCACTTCTCTAACATGGATCTGGAGCAGGACATGTTGTAATGATGAGAGACAATTGACTAAGAGAATACTTGACTGAACACCAAGTTCATGCGGACAAAAGCAGGAGACGTCCTCCAACACGTTGTAATGGTGATATATAGCATAATATAGAAAACGGAGTATAGAAGCCCAAGCGCGCATTAAATAGAAAATGTTAAGACAGGCGCATATTCAATAGCTGACAACTATAACATAGATGCTATATAATGAATTATGATATTTATATTTAGAAATAGATAGTTTGATGTTCACGTAGTATCTAACTAAGAGAAAAGTAGATTGCTATAATTTTAAATAAAATGTGGCCTCAGTATGCCTGGTTTAGAGGAATATGAGGTTCGTTGACACATACGTTTTTTTAAGGGGTAAATTAATGTGATTTTTAAATAAAATTAAATTTAACTCATTTTGCAAAAAAAATAAATAGTCCTTAATATACAATAAATCTATTATAAGAATTATATAACGGTTTAAATCAATAAAATTAAATTTTAATAAATTTCATAGTAGTCAGCAGAATTTGACTGCCCATCAACAATCAAACGATGGTACTAATTTCATCTTCTATTAGAATATTATATTAGAATCTTAAATTTATAATAAAAGACTGAACAGACCAACCAATCTTTATACATAATAATGATAAGGCTCTAACGGCCTGAATGGGAGTAAGGCCTGCAAACTGAGGGGTTAAGGCTCTCATATGTTAGCTTTCTTTTGTCCAGTCGTCGTGCACTTTTTTTATACATATAAATTAGAAAAAAAAAAGATTTTAAGTTAAAAAGTTTAAAAAAAATTAATATATTTCATTTCTAGGGAGAAATTATAAACAAAAAATTAAATACGGCATGTTTATGCGCTTCATCAAGTTGATAATTCTATATTCTCTGTAGAAGTATTGAAAGACTTCTGCTAAAATGCCTTTCAACTCATGGGTATGCTCTTCTGGATATTATCCAAAATAAAAGTCATGGGGGTTGAGATTCGGCAAGTAGCAAAGATGGGAAACCACAGAAATGTCTGTTTCCGCTAAAAATTCGTTGGCTCACAGAAAAGTGTTCCAAAATTCTGATTTAAAACTTGATGGGCGCTAAATCGGTTTACTTTTAAGATACTACTGGTTATTCTCAATGTCAATCAGATTTTGGGGTTGAAAGTTTTTTTTGTAGAACATTTTCCACTTTTTCTCGGTTTTATAAAAAGACGTGAACTCTTATGGACTGGTAAGGGAACGTTTTTAACAAATTTTTTGTAACTAAACTTAACATAAAATTTGATAACACAACGTTGCTCAAAGTTTTACCGGTTCATTTTCGTAACGCACCTTACAAACGCAATTTTACACTCTCAACTATTACGTAGTAACTAAAATTTGTATTAATCCTACAGTAGAAGATATACAGGGTCATCGATGACCTAAACCTATTACAAGTCGAGACAACTTTCTCCTTGACATATGTGTGATTATTTCCATAACAACTGCCCTTGGTTTTATGAAAGTTGAAATACCTGCGATAATACAAATTGCAGTAAAGCCACGCCTTAGACTTCTTTTATTTGTGAACTAGAGCAAAGTCTTGCTTCACAACTGTCTCCAGTACCTCCAAGCCTTTTCAAAGAAGTGGGGTGCGATAACTTTGTACACATAACGGTAAGCATTTCAGAAGCATCTTAGCAGATCCAACAGTTATTTTGACGGTTTATCTTCCTGCCTTACATAAAGTTAACTTTATTCAAAAATAATTTCAGTAAGCCAGTGCTGTCGTGCTTGATGTAGTTCAGCAGTGCTTGGACCTTTTACTACTTGTCTATGTTTTATTTTTCTCAGTCAATAGTTGGACGTTCCTCAAAACGAAAGACCTGTAGTGTAAATCCTAGTACACTGTTAGATTGACCGTTGTTCACCTGCCTACGGCCATTTTTTCTGCCAGTCAGTCATGCCCCGCTTAGAATCCTGATCGAGGTTTTCTTACAATTCTTGAACGAATTCATTATTTCGCTTGCTATGAGTTATTTTGTCAACATGGTTATGTCGTAATCTTGTTTTGTTTGTAGTCAAACCACACAATCATTTCTATCGGTGATTTCCTCTCGCGAAGAGAATCGATGGTTTTTCTGCAATGCAACCTAAAGAACTTCGGGATTTATCCACAATTAATCCGCCATATAAAGAATGATACAGCAACGTCGTCGATTCGTGCACTGTGTTGCCATTATTTTTGTGAGAAAATTTGTAAAAAAATAATTGTAATATATTAATTTATTTCTACAACACTCAAAAAATCTTAGTTTACCAAGATTCCAACTTAAACCTCCGCTGTAGCCTAGTTGTCAAGAGCAAGTTTGAGTCTCGGTGACAAAATTTTTTTGTGATGTAGTATCTAAGGATGCACATTAGTAGGTAGAATAGGTCCTTAAGGGTACAGTGCCAAAAAGTGCGTCTCAAAAAAAAAAGACACACTTTTGCATTCAGTGATGCGTTTTGCAGTAAGCTACAATTTGGTGTATTTTAGGAATAAATTTTTTTTCGAAACTATCTGCAAATCAATTATAAACTTTTTATATTTAATTATAATCTCTAGATATTTAAATAGATTTCCTGCGTTAATTTTTGAACAACCAGCCTAAACCCTTAGACATGGGGACGCGTTGGTTCAGATGGTTCAACCAGTTGGCTCTGTCCTCTAGCCGGGGCGCGCGAATTCAAGTCTCGATCAACCCATGTGTGTGTGTGTGAATGTCGTAGCATTTAAGTACATGTTAGTGGGCACAATAAGCCCTTGAGGCTGCAGTGCCTGTAAGTGCGCCAAAAAAAAAACTTTACACATAAAAATAAAAAGACGTAAATTTTTAGTTTTTTATTCTTTATAAAAGACTTTGCTCCTTTATTTGACTAAACCTACTTTACGTATTCCAAACATGGACAAATAGTCTAGATAAATTTGATAATAATCATTAAATTTGAGTAAGCTTTGAGTAAGCTCGTTGACTAAGACAATTAAACAATTCAGTAAAACTCTCAAAGACATCAACAACAACACTAAAATAATTTAAGAGAGGGGAGGGAGCATTGTGATGCTGAATGTTTACTTCTGATTGTTAATAATCTACATGTGCTACAATAAAATAAGTTGATTCACTATTGCATTTCTATTCAAGATAGAAAATTTAATGATGTTATTGTAGAACCTTAACCCGTGCAAATTTTAAAATAGTACAAGGTTGCAGGTGAAAACTCATCAGTGATGAGAGGTACTTATACTACTTATAAAAACAAATTATCCCTTCGACTTCAAAATACTGCAGCTTTCCTTCAAGATCCATATTCTTCGCCTTTCTTCAACACATTGGTCTGTTTTTTGTGCAACTTCTATAATTCTGTTTGCGTTTGGTTTCGATTATCATATTTTCTACCTGTCTGTCTATTCATTCTTACTTAATGTCCTAACCATTCAATTTTCTTTTCCAATGTTTCAACTTGCAATTCATCAAAAATTACCTGATCCTTTATCCTACTTCTTCAGGTAACTCTTAAAAATCTTCTTAAATATACAAGGTGTACCACGAGGATGTTTGAAGGCTTTGTGTATAGGTTCTTTTAAACATTTTAAGCAACAAAATTTCAATAAACATAGATCGAATTCTCAATAGATGAAATAAGTTAGGGTCGTTGGGAGTACTCGATCGTATTAACATTTTATTCTTCCTCCAAGTATTATCATTGTAACTATCGTTACCAAAAGAAAACTAGATATAGAGTCCATTCTCATGTAGGCTCCTTACAATTAAACTTTTACTTTGGCCTGTAGCTGCTGAAATTCATCTTAAACTGGTCCTTTTCAATTTCCTTTTGTATTCCTTCTTCCAATTCTCTTTTATAAATATCTCTGTTACTTTGTTCCTTTACAAACGTCCATTTTTCCGGAGAGAAAAAACGTGCAGAATTGTTTTTGTGAAATTTTTAAATATTTAGTCACAGCAGATAAATCAAAGGAAACTCCAGTCTGTAAAATAGCAGCACATTGAAAACTTTCAACCCAATAACCCATTGTCGCGATTGTTTATTCCAAAACAAATAACAGTTATCTTTTGGATTTAGAAGAAGATTGTGCTGATGATTTGGATCCTCCCTCGTAATAGTTTTACCAGCGAGTCACCGAAGCGACTTATTCAGAAAATCTGTCACGGGAAATGGAGACACGGCGCGTTGCTTTAACATAATAACGCTACGTCACGTGCCAATCTCCATATCGTTGCCACCCTGCAGACTTTTAGGTAGACTGCTGCATCACGCCCCATATCGCTAAGCCATACGCCAAGGGATTACGCTGGAGTAGCGCAAAAGTGCACAGACATTGGTGAGGAATACTTCTAGCAAAATTTGCAGTCACTTCTCACTAATAAAAAAAATACTGAGAACAAAACAATTGTAGTTCTAATGATTTTTGAACGCTTCAAGTAATTTCTTCAACATATTTGAATGGTGTGCGTTTATTAGGATAATTAGGTAAATAAATGAATTTTTGAATTATGCACATGTTGAATAACTTACTTTTTTGCCTTATTGTGAAGTCAAAGCACACATACCTATATAAATTATGCACTAAGATTAGTAATACCAGGTAGTAAGTAGGGTTGTCTAGTTTTATTTGCATTAGTGGATACTTAATATTGTGTGACACGCATATGCACACCATACATGCATGCACTCGCAATTGTAATAAATAAAATTTTTATTGGTATTACAAACTATATATGACATTGGAACAACGGAGAATATAACATATTTATTTAAGATAACCCTTGTCTATGCCTAGTTACTTACATTATGATTAGAATTTAGACCTAAATTGCTATTTTTTTATTTCTTATCATTTTTGCCATCCGACAGTTACTTTTCCGTTTTATATTTTTCAAAATATATTTTAATAGCTTTTCTTATGTGCATAAAGATGGAAACATAAATTGACGAAACTATTTTACTTTAGTAACTTTTTTTCGTTGAGGCGTACTCACTTGCGTTTCCAGAGAGATCCAAACTTATCCACGCTGGGTTCGCAGACAGAGAAGCAAGGCTCGTAACCACAACCCCACGGCGGTGTCTGTATATTGGTGATAAAACTGAATTTTCCTTCTGTGGAAGATTTTACTGGAAAGCATTTGTCTACTATAGGACGGGGTAAAATTCCCCCACTTTTTCATATCAAATAGAAAAACCCCATAAAGATACACAAAACTACAGAAAGTTTTGCTTTAAAAATATCGGTCAAGTAACGTCTCTTATTTTCGATGCACTGTCAAAGTTATCCTGAAGTTCTTCATTGCTCTTTTGAACATGGAATACAGCCGATTTCTTGACAAATTGCATTTTAAAGCTTGGGGGTCCTAGTACAATGTTTGTAAATATTATCCTTGATATTTAGGCACTCAGGAAATATTTCACACAGCACTTGGGGCAAAGCTGTTACTATGTGGGCTGTAGCTCCATCTTGTTGAAACCAAACGTTTTTGTCGAACTATTTTCATATATCGATCGTACCTATTATTGTTATGTGTACACATGCTAGTCGTTAACAAACTCAAATTTTTAACTCTACAAGCACGATTTACGCGCAAGTCTATAAGTATATAAAGAGATGTAGGATCTGTATAAATTATATATAAGAAGAATAATATTTGTAAAATAAGCTAATTTCAATATTTAGATTAAAATTATTAAAGATTTAAATAAGAAAACAAAAAATAGTCAACCCCTATATGCAAGTTTATTTTTTCGAAAAGGTCCGACTCGATTGATGATACTTTATTGCTTGCATGTGCAAGTAGGCAAGCAAAATAGCAGAAAATAATCAAAGGGAACTAATAATCCAAAAATAATTAATAATTTACTAAGATTCAATATTTAAATATATAATAACAATTGCAATACGGATGTACCAAAATTTAATGGAATGTCAACAAACTCAAACATTACAGCAACAAACCAATAGGAGACCGTAGATGAGACTAATCTTCATGCTGGATAGCAAAAAACAAAATATTAAAATAAGAAAATATAACGAGTGTTTCAGCAGAGTCAGAGCCAATTTCAGAAACAGACAATTCTGTTGCAGAGAGAACATGCTGAACTAAAAAAATAGTTAGGTTTGGTAAGAAGCAGATAAAAAGCCCTAGAACAAAAAAAAATGGAAAATAGGAATAAAAGGAGAAAAGATAAGTCACCAAATCCGCACACCCCAAAAATGATAGTTAATAAAGAGAAAATTAATCGCCTGCCTCTAATCATCGATAAACTACAGAAAAGTCTACAATATACTAACCTATAGGGGACTGAATGTAAAACCTAAGTTATGTTTATATTAAAGCTTCGGTAGCTTGCTGAATAAAGCAACTAAAAATTAAGACTTATAAAAATAAGCTTTTTTAGTGACAAACAAATTAAAGATCTACTCCATAGAAAATACAAAATTATATGAGTAGAAAATGTTTTTAAGAAGACTATCATTAATACCCAAAAAAATGGTTAAATTACTGGTACATGTACTGATATTCGATTATAGCGAAGATGTTAACAAAATCTATAAAATTTATGATATTAAGGAAAAAGAGAGTTACTATTAAGGTGGTCAAAACACCCACGCTGGTATCCTAATGTAAGAAATTTCAACAATTTGAGCAAACTCAAAGCTACTGTCGAAAGACACCTGGGTGCGTCTATTGCAGCAAATACACTTCTGGAGATTATCCAAACCAAAAGAATAATAAGCTTGCTTGTGCTAATTGCTAGAATCTCTGCTAATTATAGCGGTTGCAAGGTAGCAAAAGAAGAATGCTGATTCTAAAGGCAAAGAGACTATGTTTCAGTAAGTGCAATTTTGTACTCGTAAGCAACAAAGGCTATTGGTAATGATGAGCCAGATACTAACATTAGCCGAGCACAGAATATTCAGAAAAATGGTTTTATAAAAAAACAAAAATCAACGAAGAAATCTGACAATCTCTGAGCTAAAAAAATGCTTCGTAACATTATTAACTACTGTGTATTATCTAACAATCCAAGTGGAGAGAGTGCAGAAATTATAAGCATCGCACATCACAAAACTGAAGGTATATGAGCCGAAAAAGCAGGTTTCTTCACAAACAATTAATTTCCATAATTGTAATTTTAAATATGTATTCAATAAAGAAGGTTATTTTTACCTCCTAGGACAACTTGAAGGGAGATTTATACTCGGAGAATACCACAACACACTTATTGAGCATCAAGACTAATTACACCAAAAGATAGAGAATTATATTTATTCATCAGTTCTACCAAAGCATTGATTTACTCGCCTGGAAGTATCAACTATGTCTCGATTTCTTCCTGACTAGGAAGATTTCTCATAACTACGTTAATAGTAAAAAAGAATTATAACTAGCGACAGATTATTCGTCGGCAGCTATGATATTAAGTCACAACTAAAGAAAAGCTGCCAATTCTAGTAAATGAGACAACTGCCGAGGATAGTTTCAGATTGGATTTGCACAATAAAATTCAGTTGAACATTATTAGGCTTATAACTCCCGAAAACATAGATTTGTAGGATAAAAAGTTTGCTGATAACATACTGAAATACTACAATGGTCAAACAAAGAACTATAGCAATGCACCGCTTGACAGAGATTAGAGCATTTGTTTTTAAAGAACGAAGAGAAAGAAACGTTAGCATAAAAAAAGAACACCAAGAAATAAGACCAGGCTAAATCAGCTAACGTCACAAAATTAAGATGATAAAGAACGAGACCTTCAGTAAGTATGGTTACCTAAAAACTGTAGCCTCTTACAGAAATCTTACATTAGTAACAGACATTTTTGCATTCGACAAGAAGACTCTTACTCCAGGTTAAGACCAAGTGTGTTGGGTTCTATATTGTACTTATCGTACACTTTCGACATACGTTAAGCTGCTAATACCATGAGCATTTTAGCAATTGAGTTAAGGAACTCGAAGATAATTACATTTTACTAAAAGTACAAAAGACAGAGTTTATGCATTGACGAAAAGCTGGAGCAAAAAACTCAGAGAGAATAAGTTTGTCCATGTCAACTTTACGCATCGTAAGAGCAAACAGTTACCGTTGACAATCTACAAACATATAGTTCCATATGATAACACAGCGAAATATCTATGAATCTAGATACCAAGGTGAGATAAAGAAAACAAATCAAAAAGAAGAAAGAAAAACTAAAGAAGTTTAAAACAATATATTTGCTTATAGGCAGAAGATCTATTATATCAACACACAACAATTTGATCTTGTACAAGCATATGTTGAAACTTGTTTAAATGTACAGCTGCCAACATTTTTAGAACAAAGCATCATAGTAGACGCTCCTCGGTAAGTCAAAAATGATCATTTACCGCAATACCTAAGGCTGAAAATAATGGTAAAAAATTTGCTAAGAAGCACTAAAACCGGCTTCATAACCACACCAACACCGACGTAGTCCAACTGCTGGATCAAATTGGAATGGTAAAATCTTTCAAGAGGAGTACAATTTTTGAGTTAGTGGATTAAGTGAGATGCAAAGCAGAACACAGTGCGCATATTATAATTCTCGTATGACAAGCAAAGTTGTTGATTCGAATATACGCTTCCACAACAAAAGCTCTCTATTCGTTTGTCCACAATGTATTGACAACTAAATCTCCTCAAGATAAAACTTTTCTTCAATTCATAATCTTTTAAATTAGAAAGGGGCCTTTACCCCACTTTGCACATGGTCCGACCGGGAGGTGTTTCAGAACACTCTAACACAGATTTTTTAATTTTTTTCTAAAGTTTACATATATAATATCATTTGAGAAACGTATAAAACTAAAAGAATGTAAGTTAGATGTGAAAAATGACATAACGTAAGTAACAACCGTCTTTGTCCAATCATTGTCACAGGCGTATGGAAGAAACATACACCTCTCAATCATACCGCATGGAATTGCTCGAATTTCACAAATTATGGCTTCTGAAGGAGCTTCGACAGTTCGTGGTTTTTCAATGTAAATCTGATACCCCCATAAAAAATAATCACTATACATTCTCGCGTAATAAATTGAGGCACCCTGGAAAATGCTGCCTTAAATAAAACATGGATTCTCTTGCGGTATTGCAAGTAGCCCCATACTGCTGAAACCAATCTAGGACCATCGGATGTCTTCTCAATTTAGACATTAAAAATTCTCGCAACCTCGGAAGGTAACCCTGTGAGTTGACCGTTACAGGGCGTCCGTTTTTTCTGAAAAAGTAGGGTTCAAGTATGCCAAAATGGCGGTTTTCTACACCACACAGTTACTCTGTCACTATGTAAAAGCCTTTGATGGATTTCCTATAGATTATTTTCTGACTGAAAATTTGGTTTGTTTACAGCACCCAATAAGTAAAAAAGAGCCTTGCCACTCGTTATCAGAATAGTCATTTTTTAAGTTTTCCAGCGACGTTTCAACATCGCCATACAAAAATATTTTCTTGCAGTTATTGATTTTGTAAGGATGAAAGTGGAGGTCTAAGGGTAAATTGATTTATCTGACATACGCAAAGCTCGATTGTCAAACCTCTGAAGTGGTAGGGCTGGCTTTCACAGCCAGTCAAACTATTTTAATGTTTTTTAACGTTCTAACGGTCCGATCACCTCCCCAAACTGTTGCAGGCCTCGTTTTTCCTCTCATTTTGAAGTTGTTAAACCATTTCAGTACTTTTGGGCGAGGTGAGACAGCAGACGACCAACATTGAAGTGAGTTCGAAATATTTGCTGTGTCTACATCACTGAATAATCGGTTGCAACAAAGTTGTCGTAAACAAAGACGCGTTGTTTAATCGTTCATGGCTACGGCAATGGCAACTAACGAGTGAATATCAACCATTGCGCATGTGCTAGTTTCCCCACCACCAATATTATACCCGTCTAAAAAAGTAACACTTGAAGCGCAATACATAGCCTAGCCTATTCAAATGTCAACCTCACCTTCGAGTCGGTGAAGTCTGTTCAAAACAAGCGAGGCTCTGACGACCGAACATGGGCGGAATAACCCTAAATCGACGATATAGGAAATGATATCCTCAGTAACTTCAACTTTAGAAGTTGTGGCGCTAGGTGTAAGCAGCCTAACACACGTAAAACAAAAAAAGGGCTCAGACGAAAGCAGAATGAAAAGGAAACTTAAAGTAAAATTTCCCCGGGTGACAATCCACACCTCCAGTGGAGGGAGCCCCATCGGTTACGGGGGGGGGGGCAGTTCTGCGTCAACGTTATTGAACCCAAATCTTAACCTCAACCGAAACGGAAAGAAGAAGAAACGAGAGATCACAGTAGGAACATGGAACGTACAGGGATGGAACAATAAAGATCTGGAAGTCATAGAAGAATTTAAGAAAATGAAAATAGATATACTAATTACCAGCGAAATAAAGAAGAAGGGAAACGGAACGGAAATTATCCAAGACGTTTTTCATTGCTGGACTGGAGTCAACAAAGAAAAACGAGCTCAAGCTGGAGTAGGAATGATAATAAGAAAGAAACTGGCAGAGAGAATCAAATCCTGGGAACCAATAAGCGAGAGAATCATCAAAGTACAAATAGAAATATATGGAAAAGAGATAGCAATTCTCGGCGTATATGGACCAACTGACGATAGCACTCAAAATGAAAAAAAGGGCTTTATGGAAACGCTAGGGGAGGAAATCCAGAAAATAAGAGACTCCCAAGAAATTATAGTAGCAGGTGACCTTAATGGTAGAACAGGCAAGGAAGCTAACAACAAGACAATAGGACCATTCGGAGAGGAAGTTACAAATGATAATGGAGAGAGAATTATAGAATTATGTGAAATAAATAACCTCCGAATAACGAATGGGTTTCATCGGCATAAAATGATCCACAAATATACTTGGGAACGGATGACAAGAAATCTGAAATCAATTATCGATTACATCATAATAAGAATCAACACCAAAATAAAAATAAAAGATGTACGAGTTAAAGAGGGGCGGAATGTGGCACAGACCACAAATTATTAATCGCAAAGATGGAATTCCCTTGGTATAGGAAAACAACAATAACCTACAAACAAACACAGGAAAAATAGAGGATCAGCACTACCAAGTCGACCAGCTACAAGACGAAAAAAATAAGAGAACTCTACCAAAGAAAATTGGATCAGAAACTAAATGAATTCACATTTGATAATATAACAGACATGTACGAACATATAAAACTAGTATAAAAGAAACAGCTCGGGAGGTACTGGGAGTCAGAATAAAAAAGAACAATAATCACAAGATAATCCTTGGTGAAAATACGTTAAAAAATATCCAGGAAAAGAAAGAACAATATAATAGATGGCTAAGCACCAAAACGCAAGAAGATCAACAAAAGTACAAAGAGAAGAACAAAGAGGTAAAACGATTAGTAACAAGAGAAAAGAATGATCAGTGGAAAACCATGTGCACAAACATTGACCAATACATAGGGGGAACAAAGAGTTCAGAAGCATGGCGAATACTAAAAACGTTAAGAACAAATTCAAAAGAAAAGGCATACATACCGTTCATACAACAAGAAAAATGGGAGCAATACTACCAGGACCTGCTAACAGAAAATAGAGAAGAGTTTAAAGGACAAACGATAGAAAATAAACAAAATGACCAAATAGAACACGAAGAAGTAGAAATAACAATTGGAGAAGTCAAAAAGGCCACACAATCATTAAAAAATAGAAAATCAGGAGGACCGGGAGGAATAGTACCCGAAATGGTAAAGTATGGAACCCCGAAATTACAACGCATGATGCAACATATGTTTCGTAAAGCACTAAATGGGGATGTACTACCGAATGAATGGACAAAAGCGTATATAACGTCGATATTTAAAAAAGGTAATCGCAGAATATGTGACAACTATAGTGGCATTAGTGTGATCTCTAATGGGAAGAATTTATGCAAAAATAGTAAAAACAAAATAGAAGACAATATTCATGGAAAAATAGGAGAAGACCAAACAGGATTCACAGCCGGAAAATCCTGTATAGACAACCAGCTAACGCACAAAATTAAGATGATAAAGAACGAGACCTTCAGTAAGTATAGTTACCTAAAACTGTAGCCTCTTACAGAAATCTTACATTAGTAACAGACATTTTTGCATTCGACAAGAAGACTCTTACTCCAGGTTAAGACCAAGTGTGTTGGATTCTATATTGTACTTATCGTACACTTTCGACGTACGTTAAGCTGCTAATACCATGAGCATTTTAGCAATTGAGTTGAGGAACTCGAAGATAATGACATTTTACAAAAAGTACAAAAGACAGAGTTTATGCATTGACGAAAAGCTGGAGCAAAAAACTCAGAGAGAATGAGTTTGTCCATGTCAACTTTACGCATCGTAAGAGCAAACAGTTACTGTTGACAATCTACAAACATATAGTTCCATATGATAACGCAGCAAAATATCTATGAATCTAGATACCAAGGTGAGATGAAGAAAACGCATCAAAAAAAGAAAGAAAAACTAAACAAGTTTAAAACAATATATTTGCTTATAGGCAGATCTATTATACCAACACACAACAATTTGATCTTGTACAAGCATATGTTGAAACTTGTTTAAACGTACAGCTGCCAATCTTTTTAGAACAAAGCATCATAGTAGACGCTCCTCAGTAAGTCAAAAATGATCATTTACCGCAATACCTAAGGCTGAAAATAATGGTAAAAAATTTGCTAAGAATCACTAAAACCGGCTTCATAACCACACCAACACCGAGGTAGTCCAACTGCTGGATCAAATTGGAATGGTAAGATCTTTCAAGAGGAGTACAATTTTTGAGTTAGTGGATTAAGTGAGATGCAAAGCAGAACACGGTGGGCATATTATAATTCTCGTATGACAAGCAGAGTTGTTGATTTGAATGTACGCTTTCACAACAAAAGCTCTATTCGTTTGTCCACAATATATTGACAACTAAATCTCCTCAAGATAAAACTTTTCTTCAATTCATAATCTTTTGAAATTAGAAAGGGGCCTTTACCCCACTTTGCACAGGGTCCGGCCGGGAGGTGTTTCAAAACACTCTAACACAAATTTTTTAATTTTTTTCTAAAGTTTACATATATAATATCATTTGAGAAACATATAAAACTAAAAGAATGTAAGGTAGGTGTGAAAAATGACGTAATGTAAGTAACAACCTTCTTTGTCCTAGCATTGTCACAAGTGTATGGAAGAAACATACACCTCTCGATCATACCGCATGGAATTGCTCGAATTTCACAAACTATGGCTTCTGAAGGAGCATCGACAGTCCGTGGTTTTTCAATGTAAATCTGAGCTTTCAGATACCCCCATAAAAAATAATCACTCTACATTCTCGCGTAATAAATTGAGGCACCCTGGAAAATGCTGCCTTAAATAAAACATGGATTCTCTTGCGGTATTGCAAGTAGCCCCATACTGTTGAAACCAATCTAGGACAATCGGATGTCTTCTCAATTTAGACATTACAAATTCTCGTAACCTCGGAAAGTAACCCTGTGAGTTGACCGTTACAGGGCGTCCGTTTTTTCTGAAAAAGGAGGGTTCAAGTATGCCAAAATGGCGGTTTTCTACACCACACAGTTACTCTGTCACTATGTAAAAGCATTTGATGGATTTCCTATAGATTATTTTCTGACTGAAAATTTGGTTTGTTTACAGCACCCAAAAAGTAAAAAAGAGCCTCGCCACTCGTTATCAGAATAGTCATTTTTTAAGTTTTCCAACAACGTTTCAACATCGCCACACAAAAATATTTTCTTGCAGTTATTGATTTTGTAAGGATGAAAGTGGAGGTCTAAGGGTAAATTGATTTGTCTGACATACGCAAAGCTCGATTGTCAAACCTCTGAAATGGTAGGGCTGGCTTTCACAGCCAGTCAAACTATTTTAATGTTTTTTAACGTTCTAACGGTCCGATCACCTCCCCAAACTGTTACAGGCCTCGTTTTTCCTCTCATTTTGAAGTTGTTAAACCATTTCAGTATTTTTGGGCGAGGTGAGACAGCACCGCATCGACCAACATTGAAGTGAGTTCGAAATATTTGCTGTGTCTACATCACTGAATAATCGGTTGCAACAAAGTTGTCGTAAACAAAGACGCGTTGTTTAATCGTTTATGGCTACTGAAATGGCAACTAACTATTGTATATCAACCATTGCACATGTGCTGGTTTCCCCACCACCAATATTATACCCGTCTAAAAAAGTAACACTTCTCTCCCGAACCCTGTATAATAACAATGTCACCTTAATGTCAATTTTATTCAAACCCAAGACCACATGTTTTGGGTTACAGTCTTTATTAATCTCCCAGTAGCATGAACAAGTCAAAAAATTCATGAAAAGCTGAAACTATATATATATATATATATATATATATATATATATATATATATATATATATATATATATAAAATCCGTTATAAACTACATAACTAGATAATGTAATAATTTTAACAGAGCGTTATTTCAATTACAAATAATAAGTTAAAAATAAAATTATTCCAAAGTTATTGTTACAGTAACATATAGATCGTTATGTTGTTTATGCTACGATTTAAGTTCTGGCCATTACAAATGGCTAAATTAATTTAACCTACTACGAATACGTAACACCTCTTATTTTTCTTTAGGATCGTCGCACATAAAAGCGAAAGGTGATAAATTAGCCATTTTATTATCACCTAAAGTTTATATGAAGTCCGCCAAGGCATTCCTAAAGCGCGGTTGAGCCAGCGATACTCCGCTCTGAACTATAATATCGAGGAATCTCGTGTTTCGCGATTTATTACCACGCACTGCGTTACTGTTTCAATAAAACCGTTTCAACAAATGGCCTGCTTTGTTAGCAATAACAGTCACTTTATTCTAATTTGCTGCATACGCACGTGACAGTATATCATGAGTTCAAAAAATGCGCTGCTAATTAAGCTTGTTAATTTAAGCCGCAACAAATTTGATCTACGATGACATTAACAAAAAATTCGAGTAACAAGTTTTTAAATTTTGTCTAGAATTCATTATGTTCCGATTAATAAAACAGTTATTCGAGTCGATTATGCTAAAAATAAGAATGGCCCATAAATTAATTTAACCTGTCTAAAGTTTGGGTCAAGTGCAATGCGTCTTTGTTACAATTAAGCGACTGTAGTACGTAACCTGGTTTGGTTGTTTTTGTAGCCGTACTGGGTTGATGCCACGGAGATAAAATCTATGTTTTTCTGAAGCAAACGTAATCCACATTAGATTTTAGGAATTGAATTGTGCACCGATTGCATTCTAAGAAAGTTGCAAGTTTGTATTTAAACAATTGGTCTCTAACTACATGGTAAAGTTACCATGGTGCAACAACGCACTAACATCACTCGAGAACATAGGCGAAAGAAACTACTATTTGGATGCAATAATATGCTAATGAGAGTGCAATTCGTGATCTAGTGATTCTAACAAAAGATCTGAATTTGCAGACGTATAAAGTTGAATGCAGCAGTTGATGCTGACTTGTGAAAAACCCTATATTGAATAATAAATTAAATCGCTTGTAAACCGTGAAAATATGGGATTGCAAAAATCCACGTGTTATTCATGCCACCAATGCATCCACAAAAATTTGTTGTTTGGTGTGCATTGTGGGTTGGAGGAATCATCGACTGGTACTTTCTTGAGGACGAAGCTAGCAACGCTGTTACGGTCAATGATGTACGCTGTCGGTTTCTGCTAAACAGCAGTTTTTCAATTAAACCAAAGATGTGAACTTGCACAACCGGTGTTTTGACGAGGTGGAACTACATGCCATACAACACCTAAAACACTCACTTTACTTCAAACCAAGTTTTCTGGTCGTGTTATTTTACAGATGATATCGATTTACCACCGCGGTCTTGCAATTTAACCCTACTAGACTTTTTTCTTCTAAGTTATTTGAAAAAAAAAGATTTATGTCAACAAACATATTACAATTCAAGGGATAAAAAAGAATACCAAACATGTAATTGCTAAAATAGAGTCGCATTATGGATTTGAGACCAACGACACTTTACAACCGTCAAAACAATAATTGAAATTGAATACAACAGGTCATTAGTTTTAGTTTTTGTGGACTTTTAAAGGACATTCGATACAGTTCACATTGAGGCAATTATGGAAGCGCTGCAAGAATGCCGTATCGACTATGGGTACACAACATTTACAAAAATCCAGAAATTATGATAAAACTACACGAGAACACCAAAGGTATACCAATTGGGAGGGGAGATAGACAAGGAAACACGATGTTCCCCAATTTGTTTACGGCAGCACTGAAATATGCTTTTAAAAAGTTAAATTGGGAAGTAAAAGGCCTAAACCTAGACAGACAGAGCAGAACCTAACAGACCTCGACATAGTTTTAATGTCAAACAACCCACACAATATTTTGTCAATGTTAAAAGAACTTTAAGAGATATGCAACAAAGTAGGCTTGAAAATAAACAGCTCCAAGACAAAATTTATGACCAACTTAGTCCTTAGTGAAAACTTAAAAATGACAATGATGAAGTAGAACTAACAGATAAATATCCTTGGACACGAAATACAAATCGCCAGAAACAACCAAACATAAATTGAATAAAAGAGTTGCCCACGCCTGAGCTGCTATGGAAGACTTTGGGGGTGATCTACCAATATGTTTAAAAAGACAAGTTTTCAATCAGTGCGTGCTGCTGGTTATATGTGGCGCCAAAACTTTAACCAACACAACGGGTAAAAAGCTTAGAACAACACAGAGAAAAATAAAGAAATCAGTGCTTGGCGTATCCTTAAGAGATCATATTCGGAACGAAGACGTGCCGAAGAACAGGCGTGAGTGATATAATCACACAATTGGGCACATCTAGTAATAATGCCGAACTACTCGATAGAAAGATACATTTGTATGATGATTAGTGTGGCCAAATTTAGAAAAACTAGACGAATGTTCAGAGCAAATTTGGGATGAACTATAACACACAAAATGCACCTTCAACTAACATAATAAAGAGATAAACTCTGCTCTTTATCTTTATGGAAAAACTTGGTTTATTGGCAAATCGTATTTCTAGCTGAATGATTACACAAAGAGGTAGAATTATTATTTCTGTAAGACACATCTGGATTCACAAGTCAACCCTTTATAGACAATAAATGTTTGGGTGATAGCTACACATAAAATTATTAGCCTTATTTTCATAGATCTACGTGAAGTTATTTATAAAATACTTCATTCTTAAAGACAAAAAATTGGTCTATACTGCTTAATGAAGGACTGGACTCATCCACGTTGAATTTTTTGATTGTATTTTTTTGATGTGTTATCATTACATTTTTGACAGAATGTGTTTGATTAAGACTTTTCAGAGTACTGGTGGTGCAATTGCTTAGACTTATTATCTAAATCTAAATTTCTACAATTATTTATTATGAGGACTTTTAAAAGACAAGCCATACAACATAATTCTAAAGTATCTAATTCTGTTAAAATCAAGACTGTTGTCCAATCAATAAAAGAAGAGACACCTAAGAGCGCAATCGGTAACTTCAAGAATTGTTTCATATTATTATTAAATCGCATACCTATGGCAATTCAATAATGTTATAATTTACAGCCTCTGAAGTCTTGTTCGTTTAATTTAATTTTTAAATTTAAGGCGCCTTGTATCTAGAAATCTAACTCCGAGTTTAATGGAACCTACGTATAACAAAGTAGCGCAAATGCAAAATTTAAGTCATCTTATATTTGGACTAACCACTTCTTCTTAAACAGTATTCAGTTGTTCATCCTCTCTCGTAGTTACTATACTTAGTTCCCTTAAAATACTCCCTTTCTACTCACTTAAATAACATCTATTGGGTCCAACCGTGCCTGTTTAACATTATCGAATTTTAGTTTCTTCACCTATAACCTTATTTCTGTAGTAATAACATCTAGAATCTTATTTATAAATATAAACAACAATAAACGTGTAAATATAGGCGTAGATGTTACTAACATAAAATCATACTTTTTTTAACTCTATTTAAAAAAATATTTTTCTTATTTATAGACGTATGGCTAGTTAAGAATAAGAAGTTAAAGATAAGAACATAAATAAGAGAAATAAAATACTATACAAAATTTTGAAGGTTTGCCTCGTTCCGACCGGCTATTAAAGTTGGATGACGGCAACATGCAAGCTGCTTTGAACTCCGAAACTTTATCAAGCACTCGAGATCTGAATTCTGAACTTGGTCATGGTAAATCAACGATTCATCGGCACTTTTACTAACTTGATTTTGTCCACAAGAACCACCGCCAAGATCCCCACGAAGTCATCGAAGCATAAGCCGCCAAAAGAGTCGAGATTTGCCGTCAACTGCTCGACAATTCGTTAAACGACTAATTTTGAAAGCGAATTGTGACGTCGGATGAGAAATTGGTCCTTTTTGGACAATCACAATCGACAAAAGAAGTGGGTTCCAAAAGACCAAAATCTTCTATCAGTTACGCGTAAAGATCGTTTTGGCAAGGTCATGCTTTGTATGTATTGGGACTTTGAGGACGTCCTTCATTTTGAGTTGCTTTTGAATGGTTTTGTCACCGTAGTTACAAGATTTGTTAAATAGTATGCATTAGTTCTAATTCCTATTTTAGTGTCTGTGTGTCGGTGTTTAACGTTGATTTCTTTGAAACCTTTTAATCGCACGGTAAAATGTTTGTAGCGTTTATTTAACAGGTTATAATGCCTTTAGATCTATCAACAATTATAGTGTTGTTACAAGATCGAGGACAACGTAAACTGCAAAAATTGTTGGTAAGAGCCTTAGTGCTGTACAAAAGGTGCATCAGCACTTTGAGAAGACTGACCTGATAACCAGAAGATCAGGATTTCGTTGAAAAAGAGTCGCCATCCAAAGAGATGTCTGTATTTTAATGTCAGCAAGTTTGCGGAATAGAACAGCTGGACCGTTAAAAGACTTCGTACTGCGGGATTGTCTTATAAAAGGATGACTACGGATCTATCACTTAACGCCAGCGTCAAATTGAAAGATTGACTTTTGTCCGAAATCATCTGAAATAATAAGGACTAGAGCAGGGTACAGTTTTTAGGTAAGTCGCACTTTTGCCTCGCTAGATCAGGCGAACGTACGCGAGCATGGAGAAGGCCTGGAAAAAGATACGCTACAGTTTGTATTAACGAGCGACTTCATTTGGTGGTAGGTCGGTTATGGTTTGCGACAATCTCTTTACAAGCACGCACAAAGTTGGTTTTCATAAAATGACTCCTTAGCAACTCACAAGTACATTAAAGAGGTTCCACAAGATCATATTATATCTTTCACGATCACTATGAGCGACCATGGCATTTTCATGCAAGATAATGATAGACCTTACGTAGCCAAGAGAGTATCTTGATAATTAGGCGAACCCTCAGTCCAGACAAATCTCATTAAACATGTCTGGGATGAGTTGGGCGACGTATCGGAAGGCATACACCAGCTCCAAGAATTGTCCAAAACCTGAGAGTTGTTATTGCAAGAGTGGAATAACATCGACCAAAATGTAATCCTTAACATAATTGAATCATTAACGCAATAAGAGGAAATACACGTTATTAGTGATAAATTTTTCGAGCTTCGTTTAAAATGTAAATTTGTTTCTCTTTCAAAATAAATCGTAAAAACCAAAAAATATGCGTTGTGATTCGGTAATGAACATTAAATTTAGATTGGAAAATACGGTATAATGGTTTGTGATTTATAAATATAAGCGTTTAACTAAAAACTCTAAAACTATATTATATTTTCAATGTGGTCTCAGTTTTTTAATTGCTAATATATACATGCCTATATACTTTTTAGTAGCTACAAACGATTTTCCTCTAAATTTATGTGAGATTACATAATTAGTTCAAGTTCACATGAATTTTGCTTTCGCAAATTTTCCAATTGTACAGCGCATTCAACAAAGGTAAAAAAAGTGTTGAACATATAAAAAATATTCTAGAAGACAGGCATGTTACTATTGAAGAAATGATTAAAGAAGCATATAATATAACAAAATGACCTCTAGATGAGTACCAAAATTTTTAACTTTGACAAAAACATTAGAGTATCAGATAGTTTGTGGACACTATACAAAGAACAATATTTTTACGACAAAATCATAACAAAGACAATGCACTAGTCTATTATTACACACCAAAAAGTAAAAGTTATAGAAGAATGAGCGCTACCTGCAGGATAGGTCTTGAATATTGTTTTTTTTTGGATACTAAAAGTCTAAATTTGCAAAATTTTGCGTAGCAAAATCACAATTAATATACAAAATTACAGTAACCTATTATGTACGTATGTCAAGTTCGCTTACAAGTTAAATAAATGGATATTTAGATTCTCTAAGATAATCTTAAAAGAGGGGCACATATTGCAAAAATTGGGTTAAGCAGTTTTGAAAGCTTTGTCTATAGCCTTGTAACTTTTATTTACTTGGTGTCCTCGAGAAATCACCTACTTGTACGAAATGATGTAGTAGAACCGTTTATGTGCAACTGATTTGTGATGCAGTCAAATATCTCTACATAAGTGACATACAGAAACTTATAGTAAAGTTAAAAATCTGGATGGAATATATGGGGAAGATGCAATTCATCTGTGGTTTTGTGTTTAAATAAAAATGATCTATTATACATTTCAATTATTCTCGCACAATGAGAAGTTTGTTAAAATATGGTTAAGCATTTCTTGCAAATGATGTTCATATCAATTTATTAACATCAAGAAAGTATTGTTTAAAGGAAAAGTAATATGAATCAACCCACTTCTTCTTCCTCATCTAAAATTTTATTTGTTCTTATACAGTGAAGTGCAAATTCCATAACAAAATTGGTCGATCACGTCTAAGTTTTACAAAATGGGAAACTAAATTAAAAATTTGATGTAGAAAAATTTTTTGTAGCTTAAAACTTTGAAAAGGCAGAGTTCAGGAACTAGCATTACAACTTCAGTGATGTCATTATGTCAATCATAAAAAAAGTTATTAAAATTTCATTTCTTTTCAAAGTATAAAGTAAACGCCAAAATATTTATAGAAATCTAAATTTTCAAAGAAATACAAAAAGTAGAAACCCTTTACCCCTGTTTATAGGTATATAAAAGAGCACACGAGAAAGTAACTTAATTTTATAAAGATTTTTCTCTGGAGGAATCCGCCGCAGTTGTGGACAAAACGTAAAAAGTTTCCAAGATCCGATCATGACCTAACAATCCGAGAAGAAGCGATCCATCAAAGTATCGGCCGTGAAAGCCTTCGCCTTATCTCATATAAAATCAGTTTGCAAGCTGCTTTACTCCATAATGGCAATCAATCTTTGCAGCTCCTTTCGCTTATGCAGTGAATATGAAAGAGGCGATAATAACACCGTTTTTACTAGGCAAAATTCGTTATTCAAATTACTATTAGAAAATGTGTGCTAAATTTAAGGCCATAGCTATAAAAACGAAATTATAAGGGGATGAACTAAGTTTTGATTCTTCCTGTGCCAATCATTATAAACAGCAGAAAAAAGATCCTCCAATACAACATAATTAATTCAGCTTTGGCTAAGAGTCAAACAAAATACGACAAAAATACTGTAAAAGCAATGGATAGAAACCAGGACAGATTAAAATACCTTAACTTTAGTTAAGTTTGTAGTGCCCCCGTGAATCACATAATCTTCCATACTACCAATAACACATCTTCAAACAATAATGCAGTGCGTTCTTCAGGAAATACGCAGGACCATTGAGACATTACGGAAGAACGGCTGGTACAACTAAGTGGTCACCAATAATTCCAATCCAAACATTGGTGCCGAACCATTGCTGATAGCGAATTTTAACCAATCTCTAGGAATTCCGACTAGACCACAGATGACCGCCATGTAAATTGATTATATCACTCCTATCAAATGGTAGTAAGCTATTGCAAAAACCAATGACCAGCAATAGTTTCTATAAATGTTACAAATGGCAAGCACCACTTTGTATGTGGGTCTTTTAGAACACGTGAACTCATGAATATGACGTGTTCAACCCTTGTATCAATAACTCTGTCCCAGTCAAATAACTAAAAACTGTTCCAAAACTTTTGTGATTTATTTGTTGTCTGTAATAGTACTTTTCTTGCTAAATCCGTGTAGTCTCTTGGCCATTTTCGTTTGTCTGCTTATATGAGTAAATTAATTTAAACTTGTTTCTAATACGAACAGAGCACGTCCGTTTATAAGCAAAATTTGCATTTATATTTCTTAGATATATAGCTAAGTACAATCTAAAATTGAAAACAATCGGGTAAGAGGGTGGAAAGATGTAACTATAAATATTTTAGATTCCCGCGCTTCACTCATCTATAACATATTATGATGAAATTTGCACCTCTTGGGAAGCTTTCTGATAACAAGAATTTTTGGTATCACGAGCCAATTTGTGATATTGGTCCTTATAGTTAATATGTGCTCTGTAAACTTCAACTTTATCTAAAAAAAAATAATATGATTTTGAATGAGTATCTCTTACACTACAAAAACTCTGTTATTAGTCTACATGACTTATATCCTAGAATGTCATAATACAATATAAATCAAATAAAAGTTGATAATGCAAAGTGGTAAAGCAAATTCTACAACAAAAAAAATTTAAACTACCTGCATATAAACAATCTTACCCATCTGTGGACAGTTTAGTGTTGTTTGAATCATGCCACGCTTGCCTAAATGCAAATATCTAAATGATTTAGAAAAATAAGTGTTTTTAAAATATTTAAAGAAAAAATCAGCGCTACTAACACTCTGCCTTGCCTTGCAATAAACAAAGCTAACGGCTAAATTAACGCAGGGCAACAAAGAAACATTCTCGACCGAATAACATTTGACGATCGGTCATTCTTTCTAATAAAAGCCGATAATATTTTCCAATAACATATTCGCTAGCAAAATATTTTCAGGGGGGATGGCAACTTTTGTTGTCGAGCGCATACAACTCCCGTGTTGTGTAAAAAGCAAGAAAAATAAATTAATGACGACGGTGACTAAAGAACGGCAAAAGCGTCCCATAAATGACAAACGATTTAACCATTGCTATGCTCCAAATGTTCAAAATATTATATGACAGTAAGGAAATTCAATGTAGTATTAATTATATACATATACCTGATAAAAATAATATTAACAAGTATACGATGACACTGACGAGACTTGCAGTTTCTGATCCCAGCTCTTAGCCCCTGGTCTTTTGATGTGGATGGCCGTATAGGCCGCCTTCGCGCCGTATCTGGAGGAATCTAAATTTTCGGACGCTTATGACGGGCGCCTCTGTTGACCTGGTAGTTATGAAAGTTGTACTGAGTCGCAAAGTTGTTAGAAGCTCTAGGAATTAAACTCCTGGATGATGAGTAGTTTGGCATCTCTATGGAGATGGTTTTGTACAAAGAAGGCTCGTAAAGCCCAATTCTAGACTACTCTTAAGGTTTATTGATGTGAGTTTTAGCGACCCAGCCTCAAACTGGAGCCGTGTACATAGCCGTACATAGGGCGGATGATCGTCTTATAAATAATCAGTTTATTTCGGCTTGACGATCGGCTCCGAGCATAGATGAGAGACCCGAGTGCTGTTCTTCTCGACTTGGCCTTGTTGACTACCCTATTTATGTGCGACCTCCAGGTCAGTTTGAGGTCTAAAATCGCCCCGAGATACCAGTTCGCCTCTTTCCCTCCAGGACCATTGAGCTTTTCTCCGGGTTGATTCTCATTCTCCGCCATCGCACCAGTCTTCCAATTGTTTAAATTCCACCTAGATCCTCTGGGAGGTCTCCGGCGATCTGTACAGCACCGCTGTATCGTCTACGTACTGTGTAGTGTAGTGCAGGGCGTTGTTAGCATATCCCAGAGTTCGGATTGAAGTCGCCTCTCCGATAACCTTATGCCACCGATTTTGACCCAAAACCTCATTTCGGAGAGAAAGAACCAGATCAGCTGGACCATCGGTAGCGGGATTTAAACTGGGGCCACCTTGTACATTAGATCGTTGTGCCAAACCCTTGTCAAGGCCTTGGTCACATCGAGGAAGAATACATCGGTTTAGGTATTCCTGGGGTTCCTGCCCCAGAAGGCGACCTAGGAAGCGATTAACGTGGTCGATATATTTAAGGTCGACGTCGTCGTACTCGAAGTCGCACTGACGCTCCAAGTTGTCAGCGAAGCTCTCAGCTTGATTCTGACTGGTGTAGACAACACTCCGCTCCCCGTGGATAGGCGACGGAGAGGTAAGGTGGTTTCAAAGCACTTTGATCATCGTCCAGAGACTGTTGTCGGCCACGTCGTGTGCTTCCAGCTTACTCTCCCAAGGCAGAGTTGCGGTGCTTCGCGGCGGCTGTTTTGATCTCTCCAGATTTCTTGCGGTACTTTTGCTCATCTACAGGTTCTACCGATTTACTTTTTTTTAGCTCCGGAGGTAGAAGGTCTTTTTCATCTTCGGATCGAACAAAGTTGATGACAAAGCGGATGGATAATAACTTTGTGGATTCTCGTGTAGAGATCGATTGCGGTGGTCTCCAGGTGCTCGTTAGCCAAAAGTGGAGCTCGGCTAGCTGACGGTCGATCTGGTAGCAGGTATATTTTAGAAGTCTGACCGCATCTCCGCCCTTGGTCCTCTGGACCAGAATGACATCCAAATCATACCTGCAGGCACACTCCAGAAGCTAGTTTTTGTTGTCTTTCAGTCCGTCGGTGTTCCAAAAGACAAGTCGGATATGGGCTGCCTATCCATAAAGTGGTTTAAAGACAGTGACGGCGATATCATCAACATAAAACGTCAGGCCTCCAAAAAAGTCTCTAGCTTCTGGAGGAAACTGAAGATAAACCCTTAACCCTGAAAGGAGTTTTCAAGTTTGGAGGTAGCTGATGTTGTCGTCTCTAACACAGGAGCTGCTGGCTAGGCGGCTGTCGTAGCAGAAGAAGGGGCTGGTCGGACTACGCGTGTGAGGCAAAGTGCTGGTTGTCGTGCTGGCGTTTATTTGAAAAAGGCGGGGCATTCTTTGTAGCTGGCAGGATGGGCGCCGGTACAGTTGGAGCAAACTGGAAGGATGCTTTAGTCCTCTCAGGTAGTTTTTCCCGGCGCACTTTACGCACGATGGGTTGATGTAACAGAAGCACTGGACGTGCCCAAACTTTTGACGGCGGTGGGATTGTCTTGTTTTTTGTTTTTTTTTTTGTTAAGCTGCTTTACAGTTACCACCACGTTTATGACATAACAGAGATTGTAGATAGCCTTGTCTTTCCTCTCCAGTTCGACAAAGATTAGAGGCATAGGGCGCTTGTCTTGCAATCGCCGCATTCTATGAACAGATAGCACCGGAAATCCTTGCTCCAAAAGATCTTCCTTAAGTCCTCTTAAAGATTCCCCCTATGAATACCTCTAGTGATTTCTGATGGGACGATAGGTAAGTGTGATATAGCATCCGCGCAACCTCCATCACACGCGCGATGAAGAGAGGAGGTACTAGAACTGAGAGTTGGGTGCCCTTAACTACTCCTCCTTCTCGATTGGGCTGTATCTATTGATACCTTTTCTTGCAGAACAACAATGGCCCTCTTACGGGGTACACAACCGTATAATCATCTTCGCTGGAGCGGCTGGGCTTGCCTAGAGATCTCCCGTAGTAAGACTATCATTGGGGTTGACACTGATTGTAGCACTAGTACTCGCCGCACTCACTGGAGGTTGCCATATCCGCACTCACCAGCTCCACGTCACTGGTCACTTGCCACTTACCGGTGAAAACGGACTTCCAGAAGACATACGGCAGCTGCCTTCGTGGGGGGGGGGGGGCGATGGGGGGCTTTCTGGTAGCAGGTTGCAACTTTCCTTGGCTGATTCCACTGCAATCACAGCCCGGAATGTTCTTGGCACAGTTAAGGCGGCAGGTTATAGCTGCGGAGTCGGCTGGTACGGTTAACCATCATCTGCAGAGTTCACGGATTGATTCGTTTAAGGATTTCAAACGGCGTCCGGCGCCGAATTCCTGTGCATCGGAACATGAGGCGCGACTGGCGACAGCTAGGTTGGGCCAATCTGGACCGAGTTTGCTCCGCGTATCACTCAATAGGGAAACACTGCGCAACCCAACGATAACGCTATATCCGACTATTGTTTTGTTTAAAATAAAATTTGGATTCAATAATAAAGGCAATTCTATGCCATTTGTGTGTCCACAAACATATTTGGGTTGCCCGTTATAGTTTCTCTTAGTTTTGAGAAATCGACGCCAAAGAGAGGAGAAAGACAACCGATACCATGTAATGGTCCGTGTCACTATTGCGTTATGACACTTGAAGCTGTGCTGCGGTTTGTAATCGTAAGTCTCCCGGTTGGTTATAATGCATATTTCTTCAGACCTCGGTTTTTTGCGAATGAGTGCCTTCTATTGGTTCCATATGCTCGCCATAGTACCGTTATAAGAATAAATTCTACTTTCTATACCTTGTAAAGAAATATCCCCTTCATGTAAACTGAGAATACATCATCTTTCAAAACTCGCTAATTTGTTGATAATGTACCCTTTATCGCCGACGAGACATTCTTATCCCGTGTCAAATCTGAATGACTGAGAACACTTTTGTGCCTGTTTTACACATAATACCATCGCTTCGCTCGGATCTCGTGTCTAAGAAGGAATGTTACCAAATTCCTGAAAGACATGTGATTCTCAAACTTTAATGACTATAGTATGCTGAATTTAATATAAAAATTACTATGGAATATAATTTGTTTTAATGGTACTGCAATTTCAATGAACAGTTTTTGCCAATAAATAAACCATCAATTTAAAAACAAAAAATAAAAATTTATATAAAGAAAAGTCGCTTATAATTGTTTAATAATAATGCAAAAAAATTTTACCGCATCAACTCTAATTATAAGTTTGCAAAGCATGAAAGGTAAGTTTAATTATGTAGGCACCCTGAAAAGTTTTAAGCCGAATATAGAAACACGGGGACGCGGTGGCTCAGATAGTTCATCCAGTTGGCTCTGTTCTCTAACCGGCGCACGTGAGTTCGAGTCTCGCTCAACCCATGGGTATGTGTGAATGTCCTAGCAATTAAGTGCATGTTAGTGGGCACAATAATCCCTTGCGGCTGCAGTACCTGTAAGTACGCCAAAAAAATATATAGAAACAAGTATTTTTTCTGTTATATTTAATTTTATTTTTCAATACAGTCCTCTTTTAAGTCAATACACTTTTTCTAGCGACGGTTCAACCTCCTTAACCAGTCCAAATAGTAGTTGACGTCTTGTTCTGTAAAATAGGCATCTACGGTCACAATGACCCGTTTGATAAAAATATGTCCTCCGAGCCAAAGTTTCAGCTTAGGAAACAGGAAATGGTCGCTGGGGGCCAGATCTGGTAAATATGCTAGGTGGTCACCTAATTCAAATTGCAATTTGTAAATTTTGGCTGTGGAAACCGTCAAAGTGTGAGCCGTTGCGTTGTTTTGATGGAAGAGCAGTTTCTTGTTCCAAATAGAGCCATTTTTCAGCCATTGTTGCATTCAACTGGCCCAATAACGTTGCTTAGTACAGCCCCGTTATTTGTTTCCTTTTTTTAAGTACTCGATGAACAGAATTCCTTGACTATCTCAAAAATAGTCGCCATAGCTTCCCGGCCTTTTTTTGGAGCAGGTTTATCCTTCGCAGTCCACTGTTTTGGCTGTTCCTTTGTCTCGGGACTGTAATGTCCCAAGTTTCATCGACAGTGATAAATTGACGCAAAAAGTCCGACTCGTTTCACTGAAATCCCTTAAGCAAAGCCTTGCAAATGTTCATTCGAATGAACTTTTGGTTAAAAGAGAGCAAGCGCGAAGCCCAATGCCCAGACAGCTTTTTCATCTCCAACTCTTCAGTCAACCGCATTCTTTCGATAAGTTCACAGTCTCTGCTATCTCTCTACCCTTGGTTCGACAGTCGTCTCCGTAAACGACGTCTAACTCGGCTCTAATTTGTGTAGACGCATTTCCTTTTAAATGCACGGTATTCGATTTTTTCCATTTTTGCAAAAGGACTGGCACAAACGACTGTTAAACAACAACTAAACGTCGAAAATGGCTAAAAATTTTACAGGTATCTTTAAAAACATATGCGATTGTAGCAGCAGAATAGTTTTAACGAGTAAAACCATCTTTATATCGAGGTTCAAAACTTTTCAGACTGCCCACGTATAGTTTCAATTTTCTACAAGAGCACTACGAATTTAATTTATTTTATGAGTTTAAAAATGAATATTACTTACAAACCTTAATTAAAACAGCACATAAATTGCATTGCAAATATCTATCACAAGTATTACTTTAAATGTTTATATAGAATAAAAAAAATGAGATAACTTATTGACTAATAAAATTTATCGTTAAGATAATAACAAAATTATAGACGTTTACAACAATATGTAATAAAAAAAATATATGGTAATCATATAATTTGTTTAATGAAACATATGTCCTATGAACATAATAGACAATGATTTGAAGAAAAAAATGTAAAAACAACTAGGTTTGAAGTGACTAATTTTATCCAACTGCGACGTTAGATTTTACAGTATATTGGGAAATATAATGTAAAGGAAGCTAAAACGCTAACAACCAGTAGATAGCAATTAGCTTCACTGCTTTGCTCGTTTATGCAAATTATGACAACTAGTAAATCTACTTAAAGCTACTAAGATTCAAATAAATGATCAAAAACGAGTTCCACATGAATCACTTGTGTGGCAAAGTAAATAGCCATATTCCTTATATATCGCGGCTCTTTAACTTATAACAAGATGAATACACACATAAAGAATAAAAATAGCTGTAGTGTCAATGTCTAGATCATTTTTAAAATTGTAGTTGCCAAGGCGGCATTAAATGAAAATATTCAATAACTCAGTAACAAGAGACGCCAATTAGCATTTAACCACAACGTAGAGCTTGTTTTTGACCAGAACTGGGATAACAATGAGAGAATAAATTTTCTTACAGAAAGTGCATTCCCACGCTTTTATTGTGCTCCCCGGTTGTGGTCGTAACAAACTCCAGCTGACAAAAAGGAGCAACGGCGAATTTCTGGCGCCTTCTGCCGAAGGGGGCGATATTTAAGATAGGGGTCTGCTCTCTGCTCAAATGAAGTTTTTGTAACTCGATATCGGGAGCAATAAGTCGTAAATGTTAAGTGAACACAAATGTCGTATTTTATATTATTTATTACAGTTTGTTGTAAATATAAGTGTAGATATAAAACCATATCTTATAAGAACCACCATAATTTTAACAAAATTTGGAAGTTGGCTAAAAAAATTTATTTCTAAGAAAAAGAAAAATAAACGTTCAGTTTGTGGTATCGAACAATAAAGTTTAATAAGGTGCCTTATATAAATACGAGGGTAAATCAAATATCAACTGGATTTTCTTTTATGAAAGCATCATGAGGATAGAAACATAGAAAATTATTTTTCTACATCATCTATTGACTTAGAAACACATTTGAGTTTGGCGTGAGTAATTTTGTCGAACGATCGTGTACAAACCGTGACCAGTGATATTACGAGCCCAGGCGCTTTATTAGTTATCAGCTATGTAAGTTACAATAAATTTATACTTGATAATTCCATTCAGCAGAATATTCTAAATAAACTTCGAACTACTTTTGAATTTCTTTCTTTTCGATGAGTCGAAGCAATGACAATAAATAAAAGAAATTTAGATTATCTATCATCCCCTAGAAGTAACTTACGAAAAAATATCACTAGAAACCTACATCGTTACTATATAAAAAAACAAAAATTACTTACCAGAACATCCAAAAACTACACTAAGAGGAGAGCAAATTTAAAATACTGTCAATATTTTTACATGCTAATCATAAACAAGCAATCACCGATATCGGAAACACTGTTAAGGCAAAATTTTCAACCAGTATCAGTGGAATGTCTCTGAATATTCCTCTTTTGACTGATCATGACTATAGGACCTTTCTATTTAATAAATAAAATAGCATTCCATACTTTTCAAAATGTTCTCCTTTCCCAAACGGAACGAAATCGAGCAGCGAAACTATCTGAATATAGTCTTGCCATAATTAGTATCACAAGATTGCTTAATAAAGATAAAATCCAAATTTCTGCATGTACAGTACGATTTACAGCCAACGATTCTCTATTCAAGGATCAACTAGGAGAAACATCTCGCAAACGCATCTAGTAATCATATTTTCAGGCTTCCAAGGTTATCTAAATCAATTCATACACTAAAAGTAAACCATCCACCTAATGATAACAATCAAACTGCCCCAAAAAGTAACTTTACCAGCTTACCCAATTATTCAGAATTAATTTCAAATTTCAATAAATAACTCTTCTAACGCCGAATCAATAGCCAATACAATCTGAATCCTTTTTTTTCCTAAACAAGCTTTTACCTACAGCCCAAGTGGCTTGGGACTATAAAAACTATTATAAAATGTTACAACAAACACAAAAAATTTCCTCAGCAACCACGCATAATATAACATATAACATCGACGAAGAAAAATGCAAAGTTTTTGCCGACCATCTGAAAGTAACGTTTAGCACTCGCAATCATTCAATTCCATGCTTTTCAAAAAAGTAATCAAACATATAGAAATACCACATGAAACCAACTACACCCAAGAAACCACATAGAGAATAACAACATTTGCATTAAACGAAATGTTAGCCAAAAATAGAATACTCAAGATTATACTTAAAAACTCTCCTTGTGCACTGATTACTTTTTCAACGCGCGCTAATTCTTCTGTTTCCCAAAGCAGGAAAAATCAAAAAAGATATTTTCAGTTACCGACCCATCAGTCTATTCAGCAACCACATCAAAACTATTTGATAACAGAATATTTGCAGTCAAAATTCACCTGACTTATCATCAACAAGGCATATCAGAGAGCTAAGGGTTCTTAAAGGAAGTATATTAAGTCCTATTCTATTTAATATTTTTATTTCTGATATCCCTAAGACAAGCACAGTCTTAGTATTATTTGTTGATGATACCGCACTACTGGTTAAGAATAAAAATTACACAACTGCAAATTGTTACAAATATGCCGAAAAGAAAAGTGTGCTGCGAAGTTACTCACTCTAGAGCAAATAAACGAAGCGCAATTAAAAATAATCTTTTTACATAGAATACTACTAATAGAAGCAATGAAATACTTAGGCTTCTAATTGGACACTTATCTCACCTGGAGGTTTTATGTGATAAGGCCGTTCAAGACTAATACAACTATATACCCTTATCCAACAGAAAATTGTCTCTAAACAGAATATGTCGCGCTTCTTTATGAATCACTAATATGGTCACCAATACTGTATTATTATGCGAGCTGTGTGACAATGAATCTAAGCAGCCTCGGCCACGAACCAGCCGGACCGAACTATGATTGCGCGAGTGAAGCAATGAGAGTTATGGAAGATCGTCGATTAGGTGTGTGTATCGCCTCTAAACTTGGCATTTTCGTAGGATCTGTGGAGTCCATTCTGCATGCGAGTTTTGTTTTATTCAAAAGTTGACAAAAGCAGTTTCAGCAACCATTAATAATGCAAATATTCTTCTCAGTCACGCCAGGTTCAATTTCAATTGCTTCCCGTCCTCTCAAAAGTTGTTTATGTTACGCGTACACTTGAGTCTTATTAAGCAAGTTGTCCTCAAACTGTGTTATAATCTTACTCAAAATTTCACAAGTATCTTCTGCTCTGACATCGTGATATTGACCAATGAAGCAGTAGTGCCAAGTACCCTAAGAGGAATATTTTCCTTAGACATTCTTACAACATTAAAGCCGGGCTTCCGTTTATATTTGATTCACTCGCGTATATGTACTTTTTTAAATACAAACTGTAGTAATTTTAAGTGAAAAATATTAAATTTGAATAATCAAAACCCATTGTTAATCCTTTGATACTTAGGGCGCTAGAAAAATTTTCCATATGGTTTAAATGTTATTGGCCTTCATTGTACGGCCGTATTTAGGCCAACTTAGTCTGCTATAAAAAAAACGTTGATGTCAAAAAGATGCTCGTTTCTGACAAGCATATGACATATCATCAAAAAAGTGTACACTCCTGAACCACAAACTTTAAGTGAGAAAAGTTTGTTCTCCGACAAGCAGACTTTCGAAAATATTTGTGGTATTGCAAGATATTAAATAAAATTGAAAATAAAAGATCTCACTGTACTAACAACGTCGTAAAAAGTGTCATCTTTATAATGTGAGTAAGAAGTTAAAAGAAAAACGGTTTTTTAACATTTTAAAGCTTTTAGTGATATGAGATGAAGAAATATGGAAGAAGGATACAGATGTGCATAAAATATAACGAAAAATATTTTGAAAAGTGTAATGCAATACTTTCCTCATACCTAATATAATTGGACAAAATAATACACTTGTCAAAAGTGGTAACACTGGGTACGGCACAAATCAACCGTTTCTTGTTTGTTACAGGTAGTACGAACTGTGCACTATTTATAGAGTGAAGCAGTGTAGTTGTGGATGTTGTGCAAGTGTGGTGAGTGACCAGTATGTCCGACCTGACGGAATTTCAAAGAGGTCTAATTGTTGGTGCCCGACAAGCTAAAGTATATATGAGCAAAACAGCGACGTTATGCGGTGTAACGCAAGGCTCGGTCTCGAAAATCATGGTCGCATATACATTGCGCGATAAAACAGAGTCGACGAAACATAATAGTGATCGAAAGACGAAGCTGCAGGATAGGGTCCGCCGGGCTTTGAAACGGCCAAGAAAATGAGTAGAAATCTTAATCAGCACCTAAACACTCCAGTGTCCTAGAACTACATGAAATGGGTATTCATGGCCGTGTTGCTATCACCAAGCCTCTAATAACAGACACCAATTCTCAAAGACAAAAACTGGACATTGGAAGACTAGTGACTTGTCGTTTGAAGCATACGATATGGACCGTCTCCGCCCGACTAACAAACATAGTGGCGGCTCTACTATGGTCAGGGGCGCTATATTATGGTATTCAGTAGCTCTCCATTACATGATCAGGTCACAGAAGCAGCGCATAGAGAACTCTTGGGTAATTAAATCCACCCAATGGCGCAAACTTTATTTTCAGTCAGGAATGCCATATTCCAGGATGATAATGCCCCCTTTTATACCGCTGGCCCTGTTCAAGAGTGGTTTCATGCTGACGAGGTTCAACAATTTCACTGGCCTGCTCAGTCCCAGACCTGAATATCATCGATCCTCTGTGGGCTGTTTTGGAAAACAGGGTTTAGCGTCGATTTCCACCTCCTTTGTCTCTACCTGAGCTGGAGGCTGTGCTGCATGGAAAATGCTTACAAATTCCACTCACCACTATTCAGGACTTGCATTGGTCTATTTCGTCTAGAATTCAAGCTGTGTTACTACCTCTGTAACGCTTAAAAAGGATTTTGCTCTCACACTTTTTTGAATTCGAGTTTTTGTCAACACTGCAGTTTTTCAGCAAAAACTTGTTAAACATTGAACTCTACCTTTTCAAAGCGTCTTGTAGAGTTCTAGCATTGATTTCAGCTTCTTTAAAACATTTTACAATAACTTTTATGTATTCTTTACGCTTCTGCTTCAACATTAGAATCGGCAACTTTTAGACATTTTTGTTATCATTAAAAAAACTTGTACATTAGCACGTTTTGTGATTATACATAAGAAAAACAATATTGCATAATTCTGTGATGGCATTTAGAAATTGTTCATAATGTCTTTGTACACAGCCAACGATTATTGAACGTATACTATGTTATGGCCATTCCAATGTCATATAGTTAATCCCTGTTTTACAGTTAAGCAATGATATCTTAAAACATGGGGTTGAAAAAGTTAACAAACCCGTTGAATCTATACCGATAAAACAAATAAAAGAAAGAACGATGCAAAACATAGTAAAAGTGGATGTCTCATGGCACTTTATTAAGTCAACATTAGCAATCGAAAAGCTACCGCCTTAACTGCTACAGATAAAAGTTTCAACCACACTGTTAAGAATTCATCATTAAATCGTTAAACCGCAAAAAGAACAAGAGAGAAAGTTTACTTGGAAACAGTAACATTTATATTAAAAAATTATGAACTCAAAGGTCTTTTTATTGTGTATTGGGGCGACAAACTGTTAAAAATATCGTTCAAAGCAATTACTGGACGGACTTTTACGTCTGGTCTTGGTCAACTATTTGGAGTTCTAAAACTAAATAAAGACATAGATTTAGTAAACCTATGGCATGTACATTTTTGGAACATAAACTGGAAAGAGGTTTGTCTTATTTTAACATGCTGACATCATATTTTCAAAATTGTTCTAATGTGTTTACGAAATATATAGATGTTTCTAGTGGTTTTAACACAGTTGTTTTTAAAAGCTTTGAGGCAACTCTCTTGGTGTAAATAGTACCAGACGGGATGCTATAAAGAATCGATTTGTAGGTACATATATTAAAATTTGTAAGCATACAACTTTAAAGAAAATAGCATTCCCAGTTGATTACGAAAAACTGCAAATTCTGAATCGCAGAGCTTTTCTCAATACTCGCTGGATGGCAAAAATCATATATTGCTTAAAAGGCTGTCTATTTCAGTTACTGTTTTTGCTTTACTGGATGCGAAAGGAAAGTATGGTTTGTAGCACCATTGGAGTGCCATCTAGGACTTTAATTGGATTTGTATAAAACCAAAAGTTTGGTAATCATCTAAAGTACCTTATCAAAGTACTAATTAGTTTTATGTTTTTCTTGTATTCTGGTCTATTCAATCACTAAGCAATAAACAACAATTCTATTAAGCAAAATGATGAAGCAGAGGTGCTTCTAAAGAAAATTAAAATCAGGCTAAACCACAATCTGCTTACCTTATAGCTAGAGTAGTTTGTCCCTAAATATACAATGGGCTTTTTTTAAACTTCTTAGCATATCAATTAATGCTACTAACACATGTGTAAACTTGGGTATACCAAAAAGTTTGCAAATGATTATTATATAGCTGAAAGTGACAAATGAGAATGCTGGAAAAAACAGCAACTGTTCCTGTTGCATATAGTGCAAGAAAATGGAAAAGTTTTCGAACATAAAAAAGATATTTCAGTAAACATGAAACTGTAAATCCTAAACTCATTTTTTCCTATTTTGTTTGATATTAATAGAAAAAATAGTTTACATTAATGTTATTTTATATTTTATAAGATGACAATTTGTGAAAAAAAATATAATATTTTTTAATTAGTAGCGACAGGTAATACGTATTAAGTTTGAGTTATCATTAGATATTACCAAACTTTTACAAATATTAGTTTAGTACTAACTATAACAATTTGCAGGGGTGGTGTCAGAAATTTATAATACTCAAAAATAAAAACTGAATACCTTTTAAGTTTCTAAAAAGTATGAATGGTTAGGTAAATGCAGTATTTAGAAAGTAGGTACAGCGAATTTCAATAATGCTGATTATCCTTATTCTTGTCGTTCCTGTGTTGATTTTATGATTTCCTATTTTTTATTTAACATGCCGAATAAAATCTTTTTTTGTCGAATAGTTTCAGAGATATAGTCTTCACCCGGTATTTGGTATTTAATCTCAAGCAGCACTCGGTGAAAAATAAACATGGCAAGTGCGGACGAAAAATTAAGCCCGTGATATCATTAATACAGATAAACACTTTAAATTTTTGTCACAATGCAGAACATCGTAGAATATTACGTAAATTCAAATGGCGACCTTTCATAGCCAATGCTAAATTACTTTCTCCCGCCGCCAATAAAAGTCCAGTCCTAACAATTGTATAAATATTCACTATAAATAGTCCCCTATTCATAGCAGCTACCCCAAGAAAATTTTCCACTCTACTCAAGCAACTATCAACAACCAAACTAATAGTTTGGAATGAAACAAAACTTTTCCAAAAACGAGCTGACTTAATACCAACAACTTCCAATCCTTAAATGTAGAACACCTGCCACATTAAAACGACTTTTATAAAATAAAAAGAAAAACAAGCATAAAGAAATAATTCAGTTAGTTTGTAACTCTACACTTAGGCTAAAACTGAAACATTTTCCCTTTCTAGCTTTACAAGTAATAGACATTAACTTCTATAAAATTCAATAAATTCAAATTATCAACGATAAGTGCGGCCCAAAACAAAATAAATAAAAAGTTTCTAGACTAATATTTATTTACTCTATAACCAACATGTTCTATTACAAAATCTTCTTAATACTCACTTAAAAAAATATTAATCAATCCATGGTATTTGGTAGTGTAAAATTACTAGTTAAGACAGTCGATAAATATAAATTTAAAGCAGTCCTAGATGAAGGAAAAGTCATTGGACACACATTTTCACTGCCTGAAGATTGTATGTATATATTCTGAGTCAAACTCAAACGACAAGAGAAATCTATAAGAATTAAACTCTCCTAACTTCAGTTGCCTCAGCGCAAATTATAAACCAATCAGATATCAGAACCAATACAACCGTATTCAAATTCCTCACTTTAAATCGTACTAGCTTGCGTGCCCCCCAACAAGAACCACAACATTTCGCACAATATTCAAATAATATAGTAATTTATATGAAACAAGTTATAGACTCATCATGAACGACAAACTTATAAAAAAATAAAAGTCTTAAAAGAGCTGATAAAACAATTAATAAAATCTAGCTAGAAATAATCTACCTCTACTTGAAATACCCAAATGGAACGCTAACGGTCTAGTAAGTCACCGCCAAAAAGTGGAAACTTTTATACTGTATAATAAGATAGACTTCTAAAGCACATCTTGCTGAACACTTTTACTTCAAGATGCATACGACATCAAATATTCGACTAGCACAACCAGAAGAAGGGCTGCAATCATAATTAAACACTACATAAAACACTGTAAAATATCAAATTATAGATAAAAGTAGTACTTTAAAAATCTATTAATTTATATGGCGGCTATAAGGGTGGTTATACCACAATTCTCTAAAAAAATTACATTAATTTTCTAAATAAAATTAAACAAAGTATTGCCGTACGGCAACACCTCCGAAGATTATAGCCAATTGATAAACTGCAACCAGCAAACTTTAAGAAATGGTCACTGAATCAAATAGCTATAGAGGACATGGAAAATTTATTCTAGAAAGCTCCCAGCCGCATGAAGAGTCCTAAACTACAAATACTTCCGATTTTAAACAAGGATGCATCTACACTAATGAGAATAAAGCTATTTATTTTCAGAATATTTTTCGATTACTACCCCCAGAAGATAAACTACAAGATGCTAAAATAGCAAACTTCTTGATGGCTCCTTACCAGCTCTCTTTGTAGATAAAACCTTTCTCCTCTGGGGAATACACCAGGATATATATCACTGGAAAAACAGTCAAAGAGATGCTTCGCAAAGGTTAAATCACTTTCATTAACCTTCAACAGTATGCCAAGAAAAAACTTACGATGCTTGCAACACATCAAGACCCAATCGAAGCATCACAAACTCTATAACAAATTTTAAATACAGTCTGTGACTGGTTCACAAAATTGTGCTTCAAAATTAACGAAACGCAATACTCTTACAACACTTTTACTAAATGCAGCCCCAGCGTTCCTAGAATTCATATAATTGGTCAAATACTACCTCAAGTTGATTGTGTAAAGTACCCGAACCTAAGTACATCTCTATAAAAGTTTAACTAGGAGGACTCACATCCAGACTAAAAAGAAACAACTCAACCTCAAATTAAAAACTCCGACCACGGCCTTATAACCGAGAACCAACCACACGATGCACTTAAACATCTGATAAATTAATTTATAGGGGGAGACGCGAAAGGGCGATACTTTTCACGTTTTAACATCAAGTTCCGTTTGTCAATATTTATATTATTATTTATATGGCATTCTGATTTGCGTATTGTTGCTGTAGCAGCAAATAAATACTGAAGGAAAAACCTTTTCACCATGTAAAATGTGCTTCTGTAGGCATGTACATAATGGGTTATATAAACCGTCACCGTTTAGAGCTTTTTCATCGACAAGTACTTAATCTAACCTACTGATTTCCTTTTAAACCAACGCTTAGTTCTATATATTCTTTTAAGAAATTTTTCTAAAGTGACAGAAGAATTAGAACTATTCATAAGTTGTTAAAAAAATCTAACTTCTGGTGTAACAAAGTAGTTAAAGTTTTAATTAATATCAAAACTGTTTTTAGTGCATAAAACAAATTTGATTCGTGCCAGACTCAGCTAACTTGGAATATAATTTTCTAGATGTTAGTGTGCGCACGATTTTTCTGTAAATTCAAATATTTTACCGATGTAAATCTGCTCATTATTGCGCTTAAATGACCTAAATATTCAAACTTTTATTGTGGGGAGTTATGTTCATTAAACATTAAAAGTAATTTGGAGTTTTTTAACATTTATGACTAACTATAAGAGGACGTTTCTTAGCACGTGGGTTGTTTTTACCAGATCTTGAATCTGGAGTTGTTTTTGCAAGGACAGGCGACCCTACAATTTTTTATTTAAAATCTGCTATAGAACTCCAATGCGCTCGAAGGTTATAAAAACGTCAAACATGGCAGATCCGGCTTAGTACAAAAAATTTATTACTGCAAGGATTTGCCAGATATTTAATAGGCGCCATTAATGGCTCACTCGTAATGCCATGCGTCTTCGCCACCGCCATCCTTAGATTCCTAATTTGTTCAGGCATTTTATTCTGTTATGCATTGCTGCAGGCAGTAAACACCGGATTTCTATGAATAAAGCGACCTATCGAAAACGATAATTATATATCAATATTAAATAGAAAGATGGTAATACAAGAGTATTTTATTTTAAAAAATTAATAACGTGCCATATGATTCAATTTTTTTGGTCAGTTAAGCTGAATTTATGTTTCTGTTAGATACTAGCGCCCATCTGTTTTAAATATGAATAAAAAAGCATACTATTATTAGCATGTTTACAATAAATGTTAATGGGTTTATATTCTGAATACTCTTTTGAAATTAGGAGAGCTTTAGTTTAGATGAAATTTTATATTTGTTGAAAAATTTACTTTATATAGGGACCGGCAGAGAAGTATCGTGTTCTTGAAAAGACTTTCGCACACTTATTTTCGAACGGATTTCAAAATTTGTTGTGTTTGTACAGTACTCGTATATTTTCACTTGAGAATACATAACATCAGTTAGATGGGGTCCATTTTTGTCAAGACATTCTTGTAGAGAGGTGATGAAATTGTCCATACTCGTTTGAAGCATGTCACTCGAAACCCTTTAAACTTCTCACGTTGTGGTTTCGGAAAGGGCTTTAAGGTTACGAGGTTTGTCTAGGTAAATTAACTTTTAGGTAGCCCCACAAAAAGTAGCCACAAGCTGACTGACAGACAACTCCATTTTGTCTTAAAAAAGCCATAGTTGCTCTTGATGTGTGGCAAATCACCCCATGTTGCTGAAACTAAACTGTATTGAGGTTAGTGCGCCAGCTTCTTAATTATGCCAGGAAATAATCATGCAACATGATAAGGTAGTGATCTTTGTTAACAGACGCTATTCATTTGTTTTTACGAAAAAAATAAAACCCAATAATGCAGGTTCGAAATAAGCCACACCAAACAGTTACTCCCTCAAAGTGCAGAGATTGTTGATGCAATTCTTGCGGGTTTTCGGATGCTCAGTGCCGAACATTCTGTTTGTTTGGCGTCCACGATAAATAAAAATAGGCTTCGTCGCTCATGATAAAGACGATATCGTTTGTCAGCAAGTCCAGCATCGTTTCTGCATAATCATTTTGCAGCAGTTCTTGAACATCATAATCTTGTAGGTATGGAAATGCAGGTCCAAGTGTAAGATTCTACAAACTGACTTGTCCGACATCCGAGGAGCGTGAGCGTGACGTACCACCAAACGTCGAGGGCGATCCTGTTGTTTAAAAACTATTCATCAACTTCATAACGATATCCCATTTTGAAACGCGACCATGACGACCAACATTAAAATGGTTTCGAAATCGTCGCTGTGTGAGCACCACAGAACGACTCTTTTCAATAAAGTGCTGTAAACAAACACACGATGCGCTAAAGACCAAAGCCTCATTGCTACTCAAATGGCTTCTGTCAATGAATAGACATCAACTATTGCGAAAACATTCGGTCGTCCCAGCGCTCATGACAGTCTTTTCAAAAATACCATCCCTACTTACCGGACCCTGTGTAAATAAATATCTCGAACAATTTTGAATTCTGTTGGAATAGTCTAAATGTAATGCTTTTTACACTTAAAAATTATCACTTTACAATACTACTAAAGCATTTAGCGCATTGAAATATAACTGTTTCCAGTAGCATAGTTGAATAACACAAATAATCAATTTGTTAAATGAAAACGTCAACGTTGTGTTTAAAAAAATTAAAGTTTGGTAAACGCAGAATTATTAACTAAAAAATAAAGTAAACTAACAAATATTTATAATACGTGACCAGAGAGAGAGAGAGGCAGCTTATGAACATTTTAGGGAAGGATGTGTACCGGTCAAAAATATACCAACCTTTAGTATTTTTGCCATAACCTTTTTGTTTAATTGTATTTTCAAGGGATCTTTTTCGATGTATTTCACACGGCTCCTCAATTAATTTTTCAAAAAAAACGAAACACAACTCAACTAAAAAAAATTCTTAGTACAGCAAAAGTGATAAAGTTGCAAAATATAGCAACCAAACAAACATCAAATAAATACACCGGAATAACTCTAAATAACCGGGAATCAACTAAAAGGGAATAACAACTCTAATATTTAGTAGCACAACCCTTGGTATCCACAATGTCCTGGTGCCTGCGAGGCATGGACTCCAAAAGAGCATGGATGAAGAAGAGGGGGATGTTCTTCCATTCCTCCTCGAATTAGACATACTTCTCTTCTGCATTCTTGGCATTTCAGCTTTATCGAGAGGCCCTCGACGATATTCAGGTCGGAGGATTGACTGGGCCAGTTGAGGAAGGTCACACGACGGCGGAACCAGTTCTGAATATGCTTCCAACGATGTTTGTGATCATTGTACTGTTGGAAAATGAAGCCTTTGCCTATGTTCTGGGTGGTATATGGACGCACTGTATTCTCGAGGATGTTCTCATACAAAGCAATATTACCGTGAATTCTTCTATTCTCATGCCGGGAACACAACCCCAGACCATGACACTTTGGCTTCGTGCTTCATCATAAGAATCTGGTAGTTAGGGTCTAAACATGTACTTGCTTTCATCACTCCAGACCATATTTTCTCACTCTTTTTTCGTAAAGTTCTTGTGTGACTACGCCCACTCTACGCGCGCCTTTCTATTCTTTTCCGAAATCATAAGCTTCTTGATCGGACGACGTCTATTAAGTCCAGCTTGCTGCAGCCGACGTCCGATAGTACGAACAGACAAGTTCACGAAGAGTTCGACCTAGGGCACAACCATTGGTAATCACCTTCTAGATATCTGGAAATATATTGTGGGAGCCAGACTGCTTAGCCATACCTGACACGACCATTATTATTTAAAAATGCAAAAAATGAAAAGAAAAAAAGTCAAATAAAACGGTGATTTTTACTGATCACAGTAATTCGCATAATTACTGAACAGGTGTCAAAGCACTATCCAAAAATTTGAATAACATTCATCAACACAAAAAAATTATGGAAAATACCAAAAGTTGATATATTTTGACCAGTAATGTACCTAACTAAGATTTTCCCCATGGGGTGTCTCGCAATACCACTTTTTTAATCAATATGTTAGAACAGGAGAGACCCTGATCTGTTGGCAAGAAATTATTATTAAATTTCTTACGATAGGGGACGTACAACCCCCCGAAATCTTGCAAAGGGGCCAATATACTTAAGAAAACTCGAGTGAGTGAGTAGCACAAGTAATTTTTAAGAGAATGTAGAGTTGATAATAAAGGCCATGAACGTCACACAAACACAGCGTATCTGAGAAGAATATTTGCATTATTCGACTCCTACTCAAAAATAATCTTTGATTAATCTTTTTCATTGCATTTTTTTCTATCTATGGCGTTGGGTTCTCTATGCGGTTCTTGTAGGTGTTTCTATCTCGTGCTGCTTTGATGATTTTTCTTCTTTCCTTAGCGCCTTGTTGTCTGCCTACTGGATTCCGGGTTTGCATTTTGATCTTCATTCTTCTACTCTCGTTTTAGATATTAATTTAATGTACCTTTAGATGTCCATTCTGGTAAGGTGTGAAAACCATTTTAGTTGTTTATTTTTTATCTATTGTACTATTGGTTATTAGTCCAGTTCATCTTTTATGCTGCCCTTTTTAAGCCTATCTTTTATAGTTTCACACAGCACTCTTCACAGGTACTTTTATCTCCGTTTTGCGATTTTCGGTGGCGTTTTTTCAAACAGTACCGTAATTCTAAGCGTATCACAGCAAACGTTTTCAGGTGTTTTCAGGTCCTCCTGGTAAACATCAGATCGGCATAAACGCAGCGAGGCAGCCACGGAGAAGCCAAGTGCCGGAAACCAAACGTTTAACATAAACAGTGCAACATAAATAGAGTTACAGATAACTGTAGTATAATTTTACGTTATTAATTGTAGATATTGTGTACATAAATAGTATTAAGTAATCTTAATTTCCTAAAATAAATAAGTGGTTTTAATCAACTTACTCCTGTTATTCACCACTGTGAAGAACAGAAACATAACATAATACTTTCTGATTTTAAGTATACTTTTACAGGATTGTCCCATTATTTTAAAACTTAATAGTTGACTATATGAGCATTCCAGTCTTCCGTTGTCATGTGACGATTTTTGAATTTGATGATTTGATTTTTGAAGTGGTAGCTGAAATTGATTTACAGGTCGAAATAAGCAATGTCCAGACAATACGAGATTTTATCCTGCTTGAGTAAAGATTTTTTATGGTTTACAATCCGGATTTATTAGCCTGTGAATATCGTTTGTTTAAACCATTAACAGAAGCACTCGAAGAAAAGATATTTGACGACGATGTTACTTCTTTTTACAATATTAAAATAAAAAAACTACCTACCTGTTAGAAAAGTAAAGTAAGAATATTATGTAGAAAAATAACTGTGCATATATATATTTTTATGATGCTTCAATAAATTAAAAAAAAATCCAGTTTATATTTGATTCACTCAGGTAAATTAGTATAAGATGAGAGTTAAAGCATAAACAAACAGAAAACAATCGTGCTAATTTACTATGATCATTTACCTAAATTATAATAAAAATTAAACCAGAATTTGTTTATTGCTTAAGTAGCAAAATATTATTGAAATATGGAAATTAAGTAAGAAGAAGCAGCATTTAGCATCGGCTCCAACATTTACACACGCAAACTACAAGGAATAAAATTTCTGTCAGGGTATATTTCCATGCTTTTATAGGATCTGACTCCTTTTTGGCGCCACTCATCTTAGAGGGGTTACTGTGTAGGGTAGTAACCCGAATCCAGTTTTTAATAAAGTTGTTCTCACCGGAAATAACACCAAATGGTTGAAAGCTTACAAAAATAGATTTAATATAACTAAGGTTTCTTAAAGGAATTTTTATGCACATCAACACTAGGTAAGATGTTTTAGAACACAAAACATGTAAAAAATAGAAGTATTTAGCTTTATGTCAAGGTACATAATTTCTGCAAAAATGATTAGCCAAAACTTTTTTTTTTTAGTATGCTAAGTGAAGTATAACATAAGATTGTCTCAAAAGTTTCTTTCACGATTTCTACGCAGCTACTTTATTTGACAATGTTTATATAAACATGCACCCTTATGTCAACATTTTCAATTGTCATACAGTTATCGTAAAATAAATTTCGTTTACATAGAAGAGTTGTATGCACTCTGTCGTATCTTTTTAAGCATGAAACGAAAGCATTTGTGGCATGTACGTAATGTTGCATTATTATATTAGATCTATGCATATAACTACTTAGTCGTCATTTAATTTGTAAAATGTAATCAAACATTATGTTTTGTTGCCTATGTGACTCCAGAATAACTTTTAAAAACATAACAATGGAGTTTATATACCAAAGGCACCAAAAAACGAATAAGCATTTTAAGATACAAGAAAACTGCATTACAATTGTAATCTTTAATATACGTTGATAATTTTTGTCTTCTCTAATTATAAAATATGCTTAACGTGTTTTTCATCAGTATTTAAACATTGATTATAATTCCTAAACATTTTAAATGGCATTTTTTTTTATGTTCTAATACTTATTGATAAATGAACATATTATTACGTTACATCAAAATGATAATCAAAATAATCAGACATACTTGTAAATAAAGAAACTGAGATACATTTTATCTTTAAAATAGCATTTTATCACTATTTTACATTGAATTAAGAATTCCTGGTCACAATTACTCGTAAATTAATTCTTATCAGTATTATGATTTTGTAATGAATTCTCTTCCATAGGATTATTCAAGGACGTTACAACATTTTAAATGATAGGAAACATCATCGTTAAAATAAATTTCACAGTGCATCAACTGTCAGAGATATTGAGACGAAACATTGGTAGCTAAACTAAAGTAAACATGAGAAAGTGCATTATCGAATTACCAATGCATGAATCGTATATAATGGGATAAATAGTTAAGCAACACACTGTATGTGTGAAAAAGTATTCACTATTTTACCAACATAAATGAATTAAGAAACATTAGTCCTAGGTCACAAATTTGTAAGCATACACAACGTAAAACATATAACTTAATAATTAGTCACTAAATGACTTAAATTTCGTTGGTCTCACTTTATGTTCCAAACATACGCAATAAAAATCAAGCTACCTACATAACATCCTTAACACTGCTAACCATTAAGAAGTTCTATCAGACAATAAGAGACATAAATTTCAACAGTGCATCAACTGAATCAGAGATATCTGAGACGCAAACATTGAACAAACGTCCAGACATGTACACCTATCAAGAGAATAATGCCCATTATACGAAAAGTTGTACCAAACATTTCAAATGTGCATTTTGCAGAAAAGCTCATCCGATGAATTATATAATGGGATGTGATGAATTTGTCAGCGAATTGAAAGAAACAGTTCTGGGCGTAGCATGACTGAGTAACTATCAACTGTCGACTGAGAAGATCAAGATGGACATAAAGTTAAGGTCCAAACACTACTAAACAACATCAAACACACAGTACTGGCTTTCTGAGATTCTTTTCGGGCAAAAATAATGTTATCCAGGTTACAAAGATACATAGCTAAAATGACAGTTAGATATACGAAGATATCTCTAAAGTACCTATCGTCATGTATACAAATTTTCCCGTCTCTGTGATGGTATTCAGGTTTGTAAACAATGAAGGGGATATTATGGTACCAATTTGCTCTAGGAAGGCCTGAAGGTAACCGCCGACGCTAGATCATTGTGCGTGAGGGATTTTATAACACTAAAAACAGCTTAAAAGCTTCCACCATTGAGTTAATGACATATGGACAAGGAGAAAATTGTGTTGGCCTACAACAACTTTAGGTATCTGCTCGAGAAGATTGTGGTCGGTGATGGAAGTTACATTAAATAATATGGTTCTTAATATCACTTACATTAATTGAGCTAAGTTTCAGTAAATAAATTTAGTTTTTCTTGTATTTCATTGTTTGATTGTATGTGGAAGATACAGAGAACATCAGAAAAAATTATACTTCTAATGAAGGTTATTTAAATTACAAATGCATGGTGGTACACAAAGAACAATGAACACAACATTTTAATCAATCTATTCTTACTTTTATTTCTAATAATAATAGACTTTATATTAACAAAAGCCACTGAAGGTAAATTAAGAAGAAAAGATTAAGCTTAAGTGGGTTGGTAGGGACCTGAACTTATAAGCTACTTGACACATCAACCTTAAATTAGAAGCGAATGTCACTGAAAGTTGTGCCAACATAAGGCAAAAAGTCACCTTATGTTTTAAACAGCGTAGTACATATCTATACATAACACTGTCTTCTTTAGAAGTGCAAAGGTTTCTTTGTGCTTATGCGTTCATATAGCAAGATTTCCCGAATTAGGTTACGTTGTCTTTCCAGGTTTAAAACTTCCAAAATGGACTGGCAGTGCATCTGACGCAATGATCCAACAATAATCAAGATAATGTGGTAGAAGCGATCATACGTAGTATAAAAACCTTATTACTTGAAATAACTGTTCACAATTGTGACAAATGTGATATATTTCCCAGCTCAGGTAAAAGTGACTCAGACAATTATGATGCACAAAGAGGAAAACTGGCATAAAAACCTCCGTATCCTTCGCTATTGGTCTGTTACCTAAACTTTTCGAAAAGTTCCTATTCAAACGACTACTAGAATAACGAACTAAACCTCTCCTTAAATAATTTCAAGCAATGCCTGATTATCACTCTGAGTCCAGGAAAATACATTCTACGGTTAAGCAAATGCACAGAGTTATAAAAAAATTAAGCAAATATTTGAGAGTACTATACATCCGCTCTTCAGCTTTGACAGGGTCTGACAAATCAAGCTGCTTTTGAAAATTAAGTAAAAGCTTCCGTACACATTTTTTGAAATCCTATTTAATAGGCAGATATTTTCAAATAAAGTATCAAGAACTACTTTTAAGCCTTACCAGCATGTACTCGAAAGTTAAGCTCATTTTAATCTTCTAGTAGGATGGCACCGAAGACCACCAAGCAAATCACTATTAGTTATATTCACAATGCTAAGAGACAGCCTAAAGAAAAACTAAGTAGCATCCAACTACCGTAATCTGAAGTGACAATCTCAGAATGCATTTTAACACATATCTTTACCGAACGCAAGCAAAATTACCAAACTATAGCTGATTGGGATAAACTCTTCACCTGTCTTGAAAAGTAAATTACTCGTCTATAAAGTCATTCAGCAGCTTTGGGGAGCGGCATCAAATTCAAATTTAAAACTACTTTAAAGGTTTCCATCTAAGACTTTAAAAACTATGGTGTCAAACAAAATAGTTATCGACATCTCGGAGTTAAAACAGTGAAATAACAGCAACTCACAGAAATTGTATTAGACAATAGTGTTAACACTCATAGACTAAAAAAGTGCACATTATTAGAGTTAATAGATAGATTTTAATTGAAGTCATTTAGTTTGTAATAACATGTTAATGTTAATAGTAGCTTAAGTGCTATTAAAATGAAATTTTTGACGGGAGAAATTTCCTACTTTTAATTTATAGACATCTGATTCGCTTATTGTCTTTTGTAGAAGCAAGCCATAAACAACTATTAAAAGTCCAAAAATAGTATTTCGGCACTTACAGAAATATGGAGAAAATAATAGGACAGAACAAATTACAGTAACAAAAGAACTTTATATACCAGATGGTTGAATTCATATAGAACGGTTTATATGAAAACGGTTTAAATTAGCTCTTTTTTCATAATAATAAAAAATAATAATCTTTCGCCACGTATTCAAAAATAGCTCTGCACCGCCTTGCGTAATCTGCATGTTAAATGGCGACCGACCTTTACGCGTTTAAAAGACTTATCACGTCTATTTGTGGCTATGAACAAAAATGATTTACCAGTACGACCCTCACTAAAATTATCAGATATGTCAAAGTGCACAACGAAGTGTAACTGTAATCCTATTTCTTGAAAAAGTAAATTATTGGAATATTTAAATAGAAAATTCAAAAAAAAGCTGACAAAAATAGGATACCAAAAAATGTTTTTACAAATCAACTATCGCAATGGTAAAATTTCATACATTTAGTTCAAAACTGATTCTTTATCTACTCTATTTTACGGCTTATCCTCTTACAACTTTTACTGTTTTCTAATTTAAAAATTTCCGTTAAAAAGAAATATTCATCGAACTCCTTCTTTGTAATCTATGTAGTTCTAAAAGACACATAAATTAGAACTATGTAAAGAATAAAGCTGATCCTTTTCAAAAAAATGTGACCCAATTTTTGTAGATCATTTCTGCATACATCACGAAAAATTGAAAGAAAGCAACTGAAGATACAGACATTAATGACAAATAATATGACAAGAAAAGGCTAATTTACTTACATTTCGGTGGTCATTTGGCCGGCCCCGTCATAATTGTAGCTGAAATCCAAAAAAGACAAAAGATATATTTATTGAGAACATAAACGTGATAAGAAACAAATTAATATATAAATCATAGATCTTTATCTGTACACCATATTTTAAAATTTTGTAAATACACATTAAAAGTTTACACGACAACTGGTAGCATGTTAGTTCACATGTAAGTCTTAATTAAGACATCTGTATTTAAGATATATGAAATAAAATTTAAAAATACTCATTTCATGTATATTATGGTTTTACTAATGTAAAATAAGGTAGCCACAAGGTGTTTTTTTATTTCTCAAGATAAACTTTCTTTGACGTTCCAAAATACAAAACTCTTTCTCTTTACTACTTTTAATGTTACTGGTGTTTGAGAATTCACAAATGTGATTCTAAAAATTATATAAAATGCCTTACTACTATTTCTCTTGAACCACCATCGTGGTCGACTAATCAAACATTTGTTACCCGGGCCCGGCAAGGGCAAGTTTAAAACTCATGGATGTAGAGATGTTTAAGCTCAGGTTTTAATTTTTTTATTTTATGTTATCTAAGACACCAATTAAAACAGAAAATATTTTTATCCAAATAACTTTTGTATTTCTAAGGAACAAACTTCTCATTTCTTAAAAATTTTATTAAATTCTCTAGTACATGCCGAGAATTGAAAGCAAACAGATGTTTATTTCGTCTGTTAAGGAGTGCCGCCAGTATAAATAGTCAAAAGGTAACCTAATTCTTCTTCTTCTTTGTCCATCCCTTATACCCTAAGGTGTCGGGTCCTCTATCCATTTTCGAAATCTCTTCCTGTCCCTAGCGATTTGTTTAGCTTCTGCCATGCTTTTCCCCCTCCTTTCCACTTCCTTCCTGATAGTTTCCATCCATGTTTGCCTTGGCCTTCCTCTTCCTCTTTTTCCTTCTCTTCTTGCCTCTAATACCCTTCTTGGCAGCCTTTCTTCGCCCATTCGTGTCACGTGCCCAAACCACATTAGTTGTCTTTTCTGTAGTGTTTCCACTAGCGGTTCTAGGTCTAACTCCTCTCTTGTTGTGATGTTCCTCACTCTGTCCCTCTTTGTTCTTCCGACTGTACGTCGCAAGTACTTCATTTCCGCAGCCGTTAATTTACTTTTGCTCTTGTCTTGTAGCGGTATGCTTCTATTCCGTATGTTAATGTAGGTAAGTATATTGTTTTATACAGGTGGAGCTTAGTCTCTTTGCTCAGCTCTTTCTTGTTGATTAATGTTGAGTTGATCTGATAGTATACTCTAGTCGCCTTGGAGATCCCGTTCCTTAATTCTTCTGTTACTGTTCCGTCTTGGCTTATTATTACTCCAAGGTACTCATAGCTCTCCACTTGTTCCAATTGCTCTCCTTCACATCTTACGTTCAGGTTTCTTTGTTCTTCATCTGTGTTCTTACTTATTCTCATTATTTTGCTTTTCTTCGCATTTATTGTCATTCCCTTTATTTTAATTTAGTTGTTTCAATTATTTATTGCTCGATGTAGTTTCCTTTGGCTATCGGCTATAAGTAGTATATCATCTGCGAAGACGAGGCTTTGTATATTGATTGCCCCCATGTTCCAGTGTCCTAGTTTAGTATTCAGGTTTGGGTTCCTGCTGTTCTTAACTATTTCATTCATCATGATAATGAATAGTAGTGGACTGAGGAGTCTCCTGTTTTATCCCCTCTCCATCAAGAATTTCCCCGATTCTTGTCCTTGTATTCTTACTATTCCTTTCGTTCTTCCGTATAGTCGTTTTGTGGCTTCTACAAGTTTTCTCGGGACGTCAATTCTTTCCATTGAATTCCACAGGGTTGCTCTTGGTACCGTGTCGAAGGCTGCTAGGAGGTCTATGAATGCCAGGTGTAGCTCTTTGTTTCCTTCAAGTGTCTCTTCTATTACTGAGCGAAGCGTAAATATGTGGTCTTGAGTCTGTCTGCCTTTTCTGTATGCAGCTTGTTCCTCTAATAGCTCGTCTTCTATGTGATGCCTTATCTTTTTTTCTAGTATCCTGGTGTAGATCTTTTGTAGAAGAAGATCTACAAAAGATCACCATTATAGCAAATTAATATTCCAGTTTCTCTAAATTAAACCCCTACATTCACACCTAATATACCTAACTTTCTAACTCTCCTACAAACAGGTGTACTTTTTTGCAATTCTTGTGAGCAAATGCGACTTATCAAAATTAAATTCCACAGCAGTGTTCATACACTACAAGCCTAAATGTACACACGCAAAATATCTTGCTTAATAATTAAAATATCAATATCTCAAACCCATGACACCTCACGCGAAAACGACGATGGCTGGCAATCAGTTAAAAAGTGTAAACGAAATTATAAACCAATAAATTAACAATCCGTCTCTAATTTACCCTACACAAATGTCCAAAACCTCTTCAAACTACTTAAAGCAAATGTTGAAACTGTACCTAATGATCATAACACTGAATCTGCAGTCCATACACCACCACCATATGCAAAATAAAAAATTGTCAAACCATTATTGATAGCTTAATGACGGTTGTGTAAGATTAAACATACCAAACAAAAACGTCAATATTTATAGCATCGACATCTGTGAGAAGAACATAAAATCGATTACACATAATAGGGGAAAGAAAATTATGTCTTTAGAATAGTGATTAGAAATTTACATCACTCTGTACTAAATAAAAGTGCATAACATAATAAATGTTGAACACAAGACAATAAAAAAACATTCTCCTTGCTCCTTATTGATCTCAAGTAAATAATAAGCCATTATTTGACCTAAAGTATATCCATAGTATAAAAATACCTATAGAAGCACAATAAAAAAAAATAGTATAATATATGCACTCTAAAACATATGCTAGACTATACACTTGATACTCTTATAAAAGGTGTTTTATGTATGAAGGCCATTCAGTAAATTCCAAAAACTGCAGTACTACAACCACTTAATAGAACAAAGACTTGGTATTGAACGTCTTTCTACTAATTGTTTACAAATCATATCGAATTATTTATAGTCCATTTAACGCACACACGCCGTCAAATAGAAATCCAACCTGCGCACGTACTGCACAAAACAACAAAAATAATACCCTCGTTGAACCTGCAGCAGACATAGGCTAGGAAACAACATTCCTAAATTAATTCAAAAATATGTTTTCCACATTCTCAATTTTAAACTTGCTGGCCACCGCCATCAGTAAATTGTAATCGCTAAAATCCTCAGAATTGCAAATTTCATAATCATAAACAAATAACAATAATATTCTTAAATCTTAACAAAACATATATTTTCTTGCCTTTGAAACCGACATAACCGACCGAACTGCCTTTCTACATATTACATTACTCCACCTACATCTGTATTCAACTTATACCACAATTCATAGTGGATTCGTACTCAACGTTAAAATTTCAATAACCAGTCTTGAATTAAATAAATATCGAACGAAATCCAACAGACAAATATTGAACAATGAACCTAATTGTAACCACAACTTTTCAAACGTTTGAAAACAAATCTATCGTAGAGGAAAACTACAATTTTATAATCCATTGGGGATCAAAATTCTTTAATTGATCACAACTGCACTTACCTAACTAAAATAGGACCTACTTACTAGACCTAGAAAAAACTATCAGAATTTCTGTATTTCGTTATAACAAAGAGCATACCAATACAAAACTGTTCAGTGGACTCCAATTACAATATGTCATTAGACCACACTCATATCATTCTACACCCCCAAAGCTAACAATGAGATACATCGACTGGAAAATATTTAAAGAATACCTAAATGAAAATATTTATCTCAATATACGCATCAAATATCCAGTAGACCTAGAAGCTGCCACTCAATATTTTACTAGCCTATTACAACAAGCTACATGGCAATCGACTCCTAGAACCGAACTACAATTAGCGAGTTCCATCAGCACTGTCTTACATAAGTGAAAGTTTTAGATGATTATAAAAGACTGTCGAAACAATTTACTGCAGTGATTAAAGAAGCTGAAAACTCAACCTTTGAAATATATATATATTTGTAGACGACTACAACATATGAACATCTACAAAAAAATTTAAAAGAGCCGCGCCTCTAGTGTTCCCGTTAGGACAACCCGGCAACGAATGGGTTCGCTCCACCAAATAAAAAACCAATATCTTTACAGTTCACCTATCACATGTCTTTCAAACAACTGATACAACACCTGGCTTTTTAAATAATAGTATCGACGATTTCCTTGTCGTCCCCCCCTATAAGATCGTATGCCCAACAAAAATTAAAGTTCAAATAACCAAGTTAAATTGACACAAAACTCTGGAAAAATTCTGAAAATACTACCTTCTCACGACCATCTATAACCGAATGTTAAATCTCTGCTACTTTCCTATTGCATGGAAATATGCAAAAAGAATAATGATTTACATAAATGGTAAACCTCCTTATGAAACACCGTTATGTAGACCTATAAGCCTACTGCCCATCCTTAGTAAAATAAAGTAAAAGACTATCAACTAATATGTTTGTTGCCTAGCCACCAGTTTGGTTTTTGAGAGAACAATTATAATGGTGTTTTTAAGTATAAAACTTTTAAGTTCAACACTTTTTAACTGGGCCATTTGTCAGCTGTCAAGTGATTTATGTTTAGTTTGGTTTGGCATTTCAACATGAATAGACTGACACCTGAACAACGCTTCCAAATTGTGCAAATTTATTTTGAAAATCATGGTTCTGTTCGAAATACGTATCGCGCACTACGTCCATTTTACGGTCAACATAATCGTCCATTAGAGCAATTAATTCGATTAACTATGGAACGTTTTCGCACCACGTTTACTCTAAATGATAATACGCATCCACAGAGACGTCGTACAGTGCGTACAGAAGAAGTCATTGCTGCTGTAGCAGCGTAGCGTAGAGGAAGACCCGAATCAGTCTATCCGCCATCGTGCACAGGAATTGGATATGTGTCCATCCACTTTATGGAAGATTTTGCGGAAAGATCTTGGTTTACGTTCTTACAAAATCCAACTCGTGCAAGAATTGAAGCCACACGATCACCTAGCAAGGCGCAGATTCGGTGAATGGGCCCAAAACAAGATTGCCGTTGATCCCGATTTTCATAAGCGAATTTTGTTTAGCGATGAAGCTCACTTTTGTTTGAATGGATATGTCCATAAACAAAACTGCCGTGTTTGGAGTGATGGTAATCCTCAAGTGTATGTTGAGACACTGTTACATCCAGAAAAACTGACTGTTTGGTGTGCTTTATGGGCTGGTGGAATCCATTGCTCCGTACTTCTTTAAAAACGATGCTGCTCAGAACGTTACAGTCAATGGTGACCTCTATAGAGCCATAATTACTGACTTTTTCGTTCATCACTTGAACAACCATGATGTGCAGGAGCTGTGGTTTCAACAAGACGGCGCAACATGTCACACAGATCGTGCCACAATTGATTTATTGAAGGAAACGTTTGGTAACCGCATAGTTTCACGTTTCGGATCCGTGAATTGGTCTCAAGATCGTGCGATTTAACGCCGCTAGACTATTTTCTGTTGGGATATGTGAAGTCGCTAGTCTACGCCGATGAGCCCGAAACGATTGACCACTTGGAGGACAACATTCGCCGCGTTATTGCCGATATACGGCCACAAATGTTGGAAAAAGTCACCGAAAATTGGTCCTCCAGATTAGACTACGTCCGAGCCAGCCGTGGAGGTCATATGCCAGAAGTCATATTTAAATTATAATGCCAGAAGATTATCTTTCGAATAAAGTAAATTTCATGTCAATTTAAAAAATTCATCTTTGTTTTATTCCAATTCAAAGTTCTATACTTCTATAAAAAAAACACACTTTATAAGAGAACCGAGAAAAATAAATCCTAAAACAGAGTATCTTTAGATATATTTCAAGTGTTTGCCAAAGTGTGGCATACAAGACTTCTTTACAAACTTAAAATTATGGTTAGTAACAACTACACCATCCTCTTACCACACTGGTAAAAAATTCTTTGTAAAACATTCCTTATCGTATCACATAAATCCAATGTTACACAAAGAGCCTCCAGGTATTCATGTAGATAATTACTTATGTCCCGAATTACATTTGAAAATTTCCACAACACGCGTCTTCTGAGAAAGTATATAATTTTTGGAATAAAATAAACAGATCTTTAGCATGAAATAGGTGGTATATATGTTTAAAGTGAAAAAACCGGATAACGTTTCAAGTTTATTTTTGAAAGCTAGCTCAACACCTTCTTCGAAAACTGGGCTTCCAAGAATTTTTAGATTTCTTTACTATAAATTATCTCAGACTGTTTCAGGATATCCAATTGAAACGTTTCAGAGGCAAAAAAAGTTCACACATTGATATTTATTGTTACTCATTTCATTGGTTTGCTGTATTAGGGAGTATATTGCCAATACGGTTGCAAAGTCATCTTCTAATAAAGCATCATTTGAATAGATATCAAATATTGGGTTCAGAAACTATTAACTCAATAATGAGGTGTATAGTAAAAGGTGGCACAAAAGTCATCACTCAAATTCCAAAGTCAGTAACTTTATTTGTAAATAAAAAGAATTAGTTCTGTTTGTTGATTATGTTTAAATTTTTTCCCATTAAGTCGCGAAGATAATAATATCAATCAAGTGACCGTCGGTAGAGTTGATGCACATTCGGGCTCGTTTCACAGCAGTTTCCATGACTTTTCTCAAAACTGCTGGCGATAAATTCCACTTCTTGTCATATGTTCCCTTTAAGGCCGCCAAGTTCTGCAGCTTGCTTGTATAGACCCGTGACTTCAAGAAAAACCTAAAGAAAGAAGTCTGGGACGGTCATATCGGCGATCTTGCGGGCCAGTGCAAATCACCAAAACGAAAGATTAAACGACCGGGAAACGCTTGTTTTAGAATATCCTCTATCGCTCGTACAGTGTGTGCGATTGCACCGTCTTGCTGAAACCACATGTTCTCCAAACTTAATTCGTTCATTTGCGGCAGCAAGTCATTGATCGTGGTTCTGTAGCGCTCACCAATCACAGTAATAAGTTGCCGACGCTGTCCTCAAAAAATCATCACCTTTACTCCGTAGACGCCGCAACGAACGGTGACTTTGACAAGATATAAAGAAGCTCTTCGTGCATTACACGCAAATTTTCAGTGTCCCAGAAGTGATAGATTATTCACATATCCGCATATGTGAAAATTCATGATTTTCAATGGAAAATGATCCCCACCGCAGTTTAACGATTGGCGGTCTGCTAGCAATAGCTGATGCACTGTTTGCACTTTGTACTGGAACATGTTTGTCTTTCACCAAAATTCGCTATAAAGACCGTTTATTGATGTCCAATTACATGGCCCGTGATCTGGTCGATGTTTGAGGATCCTCTTGCACATCGCAATATTCTCGACTGAACAACTGCTTCGGGGCTGACTATATCTGGTATTGTCCCATGTTGAGCCAGTCTTCTCGAGGCAAGCGGCTAAGCGCCGCAGTGTTTGTCCAGTTGGTGCCACACAACCAGAAAACCAACGACGTTGAGTCAAAAACTACCGACTATCTTCTATATTATTAAAGCGCCAAGGAAAAATTCACGCTGTGAATCGAAGAAGCAACCGATTTTAATGGTTGAGGGCTTTTCAGATTCGTCTTGAAGAGGTGGAGTGCGAGTTATAGTTTTGAATGCTATCTGAATCAACCATAGTCAGATAATAGCAAAGAAGGGTGATTTTTTGACCAAAAATGGTATTTTATTTCATTTTATTTGCAATATTTTAATCAATAACAAGATGCACTGTCGTGTCATTTTCCGGCTAAAAAATATAAACAAAAAATGAGTTATGCGTGGAACTCATTAAGTTAATAAATTGTTTGACTTTAAATAGAATGCAATTTGCGTCATACCGTGTTCCTTGTTTTATTTGTTAAAAACATTGACACAATTATTCCATGTCCCTAACGAGTGTAGTGATTCATGGTTTTTCTTCTGTTTACTTCACAAATGTCAAAGTCGCAGTGATATGAGACACCATTTTGCGCCACCTAGTAGCAGTGAATCCTAGTGATCCACATTTGTTACCTCGATGCATCCCAGTCTGTGATGTTAATATGTTATTGCATAAGAAAATACATGATAGAATCTTGCAACATAGGATTAAAAACAAGTGTGGTTCTAGAAAATTCTCAAAAATTTTTTGCAATATAATGCTTCGCTCAATTGTATTGAAGGCATTTGCAAAATAGATCATTTGTAAAGCTATTCAGGTATGTTCTTACAGCGCATACAGTACTTTTGTAGCCTTATTTAGTGACTACACCCAGTTGGTATGAGGAGGCTTTTCTTGTACTGCAGTACATATTAATCCCTACCTATATATTTGATAATAAAGAAAATTGGAGCTACTTCTGTATTTATTTCTCCTGCTCTTAGAAAGTCGTATATTTTTATTACGCAAACTGGTATTTTGTTTCCTTATTCTCCAGTAGATTTAGGAACAAGATTTTTGAGAAATCGTGCTTGCATTCCATCTAAACCCGGAGATAAACGGCAAAAAAAATAAGTTTGTTGCTTTAAAAACATTCTTCTCATTCAAGAGACGAGGATTTATGTCTTCCAAAATTGTTGAATTGTTGGAATTCTGACGCTTTGCTAATGTCAAAATTTTTTCTCAATTTGAGAGGCTACATCCAGGTTTAGTAATATTGGTTTCAGTTCGCAATTGTGATTTAGTTAATATTGTCTCGATATTTTCTGAACAAATCTCGTAAATGCGCTACATCTAAAACTGTTCTATAGAAATCTTTATTGTCTCGTAGAATATACTTCAACTCTCGGAGCTCAGCTGCAACCCTTGCATCCTCAGTTACGCTCTTTTGAAGTTTAACACCCTTAAATGTCTTACATACTCTCGAATTGTTTTGTAACAATTATTTTGGCTTGAATCAGTGCTCCTTATCCTAATTTTACCAAGCCATTAATTATTTTAAACATATATACACCTCTAAATTAACACTTATAATGTATTTATCAATAATAAAGTGAATTTGATTTTAAAACAAAGTAATTTACCTTGTACAGAATATAATTTTCCTTTTGATACTCAAGTAACAATAAAACATAATAAAAATTAGAATTGGTAATTTCATCACTCAATTACAGAAAATACTTCCAACAAAACATACCGATCGGATGTGATCCCTGAACTTTCTTTTCTGCGAATTGTTTCTTTATTGGCACTAAAACAATGTTCATTGCACAAACAGCTAAACTAGATTAAGCCCTAATCTAATAGTTCGGTTAGCTTTATTTTCGCCGCATTCTGCCGAACCGGCCGTCATATCTCGTTGCCCAAAACGTTGTCTGCTCTATTAGTTGGAGCGCTGCAAAAAACGCCAATTTGCCGCTTATCAAAATGTTCAGCTGTGCAATCTACGTTCGTCTGGTTCATTACCGAGGAAATTAAACATGTGTCATCGCAAAACGCGCAGTTATCGGCTAAGCTGCCCGAAATGCAAAGTAACAAAAACACTTGCTTAAAAAATTTTTGTGCCAGTTATAAAGTTTATACTAAATTTAAATATGTCTGTAAACTATCTACAGTTTTCATGTTTCAACTATTGCTTTAGAAATAAAGAATTTTTGGCTATATTACGCTTCAGAAACATCTATTTTTAATATTAGTGACTCTATTTTCCAGTCTTCTTGGCTTGGAGCCTCCGGTATACGTTGCTCATCATGATAGCTCTAAACAGTTCAACTGATGTCGTACTAAGCCACCCTTGCAGGTTATGTAGCCAAATGGTTAGAGGTCGCCCTACAGTTCTCTTTCTTTTGATTTTTTCTTGCATAATTATTTGTAGTACCTGGACCTTGTTGTTGCGCGTAATATGGCTCAAATATTCAAGTTTTCATTTTTTGATTCTTTATTCATTCAGTGTAGTACTTCAGTATTTCTTACTCTATCTGTCCAAGGTACTTTTAGTGATCTTCTGTAGATCCACATTTCAAAACTTTCTATTCTTCACACAGTTTCTTTATTAAGTATACAGCCTTCTACTCCATATAGAATATTTGCTTTGCCACCGTGATGGTGAGCAGACGTGTACCCTGACCCTCTTGCTTCGTTATCAACGCAGCTGCATTTTACTTGTTTCAATTTATATTTTCTTGGGCCGGCTTTGGATATCTTACTTTTTATCATAAATTTATTTTTAATTTAATTCCTATCTACGTAGAATCATACATATTCTTTTATATGTAAGCTGTTAATCAATGTTCCCCTTCTGCATCTAATACACAAAATCTCTTGAGAAAATTACGACTACAGATTTAATCTTCTACATATACAGCAGCAAGGTCTATATAGCATTCAAACTACCCCGCGATTTTTAAACGCACCTTGAAATCAATCCTTGATACTACCCCCCTCTTTTATAATAAATTCTTATGCAAATACACACCCTCAGCGATGCAAACAAGCATATAAATCTCCAAATATCAACAAATATCAAAATACTGATGTAAGCGAAAACAGAAACCCTGAGCCAGGCCCCAGCAATCTACTCCCTAAAAATGGCATCTTACCTATGGCATTGCCCGAGAAATCACCTTTTTACAACTCCAACAAATGTTATATCCTACTGATTTTGAAAGTTCATGCAACCGCAAGAACAACAATTAAAATAACAAATATACTACTTACCTTGCTAATCATCCGGACGGCACAGAGCTACGCCGGTTCAGCTGTAATTGTCAAAAACACAATTCCTCACTACGAGATAGAGCCTTTTCTTACCAACAAAATTCAAAGTGCAAAAATAAAAATAGAAGTTCTCTCTTATTCCCTAGATATTGCGTCTGTCTACAATCTACCACAACACCTCATCTCAACTAAAAAATTTAAAAAATTCCTGCTAACCCTAGGCTCAAATTTATTACAGAGAAATAGTAAAACTCTAAAGATACAGCTTGGAGCTCAAGGATTACCGCCCTGTTACCAGGTCGGGCCCGGGCGGTGATAAATCGGGCGTCGGGACGCTACGACCGGCAACGCGTGGGGCTCGAAGCGTCGGCTCCAACTTACGAATTAGAATTATATTTACAATCTTACAAACTTAACCTACCTTACGCTAACTTAACCTACTTAGCTAATGTACAAGAACTTAATCTACGACTTAATGTACGCACTGAAATTGGCAGCGAGCTAGGTGCAGCAGAGCAAGCAGCGTGCAGCAGGGCCGATGGCGGAACCGGACAGCGAGCAGCAGGTCCGGGCAGCGGGGCCGAAAAGCGACCAGTCGGTCCGGAAAGCGAGCAGCAGGTCCGGGCAGTGAGCAGAAGGTCCGGGCAGCGAGCAGCAGATCCGGACAGCGAGCAGCAAAAGAAGCCAAAAGGAACTCACCTGATGACACTTGATGGTTTCTTCTTAAGGGGCTGACGAGTGAGAGCGAATTCTTTGGTGGCTCAGGTTTTAAGGGCTCAGCCGTGCCCCACTCTGCTGATGGAGTGCAGAGTTTCAGGGTGGAAGCACGCTGAGCCCGCTGGGGAATGCAGGGCTTGTCCAGGATTGGTGGACGCCGGGGGCGCCTTTGCTCTGATTGTAAAATGCCGTGGCGGCTATGGTCGGTGGCGTTCGGGTCGACTCGGGATCGCTTAGCAAGACGCGGCGTGGCAGGTCAACTTACCCGGTGTTGCACACAGCGCCACAAAGTCGCCCTCAGGTAACATTCCTTTGGGATTACAAATTCCAAAGTAGGGCTTTTGTGTTGTACCGGCTCGAAAAATTCCGAGTCAGGTAACATCAGCCCCGGCGAAATCGGGGCCAGGTAACATCCCCAAAAGAACGTAATCTGTTAACCGTAGTCTAACCTTTCAACTGGTGAACCAACATCTGGCCTAGCGACCCGGGTAAACTGCCAGATTTATTCGACCATGCAATTACCAATGGCATTATGAATACTTATCAACAAGCTGAATCCAACTTTGATCTTTTATCTGATAATACATCAATCATTATAAGCATCATCATGACGGTCGTCAAGAAAGAACCCTCCTTAAAATTACACAATAAATGCGCTAATTGGAATCATTTCAGAAATCACCTAGGAAAAGAAATTAATCTTAGTACCAGAATAAAAGATCCCCGAGACATTGACGGGGCAACCCAGCACTTGACTACAATTATACAAAAAGCTGCATTGCAAGCCACCCTTAAATTTAAAAAATCACCCCAACAAACAACATTCCTCAGCACTTACGAAATCTCATTACTGAGAAACGGATTGTACGTAAACAATAGCAGAGGACTAGAAATAGACGGGACGAAAGCTATTAGAGCAGGCTAATGCATCAGCTACAAAATGCGCTAGCAGAAGCTCGTAACGAAACATTCAGTAAATACATTATTAAACTTTCTTCTGATGACAATATTATATGGAAGGCAACAAAAATATTCAAGCGGCCAACTGTAATGATCGCTCTTATCAAAAAGCCCGATTCGATACCGATAAAGCCAACACTTTTGCCAAACACCTAACTGACGTCTTTGCAACATCACAACCACAAGATAATATTGAAGATACAGAAATTAAATCCTTCCTTAATGCTATGTGCCAACTGTCGCTGCCAATCAAACCCTTCACACAAACAGAAGTTTCCCAACAAATAAAATTAACAAACGTGCGAAAAGCGTCCGGATATGACCTAATTGTTGGCAAAGTGCTAAAAAATCATTCTAGAAACGCCATTGTACTGCTCACCACAATATATTATAACATACTACAACTCTACTACTTTTCTATACTATGGAAACATGCTCAAATAGTAACAACCAGTAAACCCCCTACCCAACCACAATCCTGCTGACCAATAAGCTTCCTACCCCTCCTTTCCAAAATCCTTAAACGACTCCTACTCAAGCGCCTTAAGAAAGCTGTAGACCTAGATCAACTTATTCCACCGCACTAATTTGGATTCTGTGAAGGCCACTCCACCATAAACCAAAATCACCGAATTATTTCTTACACAGTGGAAAACATGAAGAACAAACTTTGTTATACAAACTTAATTGCACCTCCCCAGTCAGCTATATTTACCACTCAAGTAATACCCCTCAGACAGAACCTATCAAGTCAAAATAAAAAATGCAGTATCAATTATCTATCAAATCATGTTTAAAGTTCCGCGGGGCAGCGTTCTAGGACCGTTACTATACTTTCTTTACATATCAGATGCTCTAACTGCAGACCATACTACACATGCGACATTTGCAAGCGACACAGCCATCTTGTCAGTCAATTATTCTCCTGAACTAGCAGTACAACATCTCCAATAACATCTTGACTTGCGGCAAAACTGGTTCCATAAGTGGAGAATTAATAATGCCCAAATCCCAATTAAAAATGAAGTGAAATACCTTGGAGCTCGCATATTACGACCAAAAGAAAGCATCTAAATCTAAAAATTAAAAATGACATGGTTACTTGGTTACATTCACAACTCTCTTTATCAAACAAGATCTTACTGTATAAGGCCATTCTGAAACCAATATGAACCTACATGAACCCCTAGAGTTCTGCTCTGGGGATGCGCCAAAGCGTTGCATACAAAAATCCTTCAGAGATTTTATTCCAAAACCGTCCGCATGCTAATCAGTGCTCCATGGTACGTAATAAATAACACGCTTTATAACGACCTACGAGTCCCCTATGTAGATAGCGAAATCAAGAGGCTCTAGACCAGGTACAGCGATAAATAGGCAGGACATCCTAACCAACTCACCGATCAGATCGTTAACCAACCAGACGTAACAAGAAGACTCAAAATACTATGACCATTGGACCTCGTACTACAACCTAAGCAAAACTGAAGTAATCTTTAAAGAGACTAGCGATGGCTAGAGCTCTCCGTATGACATTTATATTCCTTGAAATTTATTTAATACTTATTCATGTTAAGAGTAGATTGTAAATATACCGTTTAAATAAAGGTTCTACCAAACACGAGCGCGCGCCCACGCACGCACACACATTTATAAAATTAAATTAAATAGTGTTTTATTCGCTATTGTAATAACAAAAGCGTTACCGTATGGAACATGGTAGGACAAAACATCTTTATTCACCTCAATACTTTCAACCATTACACTTTAATTAGGGAAACTAGAAACAGATCTTATAGTAGTGGTTACCTGTTATCTAGTTATTTTTTAAGGAATTTTAATTACATTTTCCTTAACCGTCTAGCACAAACTTTCTTTTACAAATCACCAATTTAAAGGATGTTCATGTTGCGCAACAACGTCTGAATCTAATTATTTATGCACAATACGACGCTGTACCATAGAATACTAATGCCGTTATCTCACTTACTCGTTCACAGTTATTTGCAGTTCTAATATAATTAAATTTGCAAGTGATAAAGTGACTATTAAATGCATGCTCTTATTATTCACGTTCTTGTTTACATACTTTTATAAAATATTTGCAACAAAAAAAAGTCATAAAAAACACAACTCAAAAAATATTTTAAAAAGTTACTAAAGGAAAATCTCCAGTAATAAAAATATATAGAAAAAATAAGAGCGACCATCTACTAACGAATGTAATAAGATTGGGTAATAAATAATAAATACAAAATATAATGCGAAACAAGTAAAATTAATTTTGTATTATATTACCTTCAAAATTTATTATTTCGCTGTTATAATTATGTATCATATGTGAAGATGCATAATGTATTTTATATATGAATTGATAACTCAATTGCGACATCTGCCAAGCGCTAGCTGCACTTATACTGGTAATTGCTGTAATTTTCTGCAATTTAAATTATAAAAATTATATGGGAGTTACTCAAAAAATAAATTAATTATTCCTTTTTGTAAACACAAAGTTAAAAGAGATTATTTTTATTGAACAAAAATATATAAACGGTATTTTCTGACACGGTCGCTAAGGTTTTACAAACATTTTTCAGACTGTTTGATCAGCTGGCCAATTGCAGGTGTTTTTCAGTTTTTAACTACTTGTTACACTTGACTATCTAGAAAAACACTCCCCCTATAGGTCTTGTTTAAAAAACAAAAACGATTCTGTTCAATCGCTACGCGTGTTCAATTTGAAGATTGTCCAATGAACAATTCTGCTCTCGTCAAAAAATTTAAATTATTTTGCGATCATTTACCGTACACCTCGATAATTTCGCAATAAATTTTATTTAGATTATATTAGTCTAATGTAAAAGGCTATTTTAAATAATTAAATAATAAGTTAGACTTTGTTGAAACAGTTGAACTACTTGACAAGCCATGTAACATATTAAAGAGTACAGTTTGTAGACTGACCAATGTTGTACTAAATTTCACTTCTTAAAATTAAAATTTCAAAAAGTAAGCAATATACCCGATCCAAATGTTAAATTTTGTCCATTCTTCGAAACTCTACCGGAACTTGAGACGAAGCATTGATGATAAAGTTTAAATAATCCGCACAATATAATATTAAAATATAAAATCAAAATTTATCAAAAAAAAATTCATCAACGATGACAACAACCTCAAATGATCTTTTGTAGTAAATGTAAGTGTTTTACACAAGCCATTGAAACATCCCCAGTTATAATGGTAAGGGTCTAACTTTCCGCGCGGGACCACGGCCTGAGAACCGAGAGGTTGAGACTCTCATATGTCCGCCTTCGCTGCCCCGTCGTCGCGCACCATCTCTAAGACAAGGCGATGTGAAAGTACCGCGCCTTAGACGATCGTCATTATTACCCCTTGTTCAAATTATTTTCAGTGACTGGTAGGTTACCCGCCGGGCATCAGAAAGCTCTGCGCCTTGACCACTGAACCATGCTGGCATTCCCAATTATAAACATCCAAAAGTTACTACAAGAGCTTGGACCATTCTAATGGACAATAAACCGTCACTTACATACCCTAGGCAGAATCAACAAACTGTGCGGGTTAGTGTCTTACGTTTTAACGGAAGGACAATCTAAACACAAGATTAACGTGTAGAATCCATTGTTTTATTATAATATATCTTCATAATCCAAACTAATCAAACCAATGGTTAAATGAAAATCACGCTATAAAACTTGATGTAAAATGTATGAATTTTAAGGCCGTTTGATGTAATTACGAATGTATGATTTACTTTATGGTGGTTTCTGAAGGTTTAACCTTTATCGGCGAATTTTATTGTCAACAACTTAACACAATATGCATTACTTTATTACAACAATACACTAGTATGTTCATTCTGACTTGTATTGCTACAGATGAATAACGTCAGACCATATTCAGTCCAAAGAAGCTAGCCAATCTTCATCATCAGCCTGCAACCGTCCATCGTTGGACGTAGGCCTCTCTCATTTGTTTCCATGCATTTCTGTCTTGAGCCTTCTGGATCCAATCTCTTCCCGCAAAGTCTCGGATATCGTCGCTCCATCTTTTTGGTGGTCTTCCTACACCTCTTTTCGTTAAACGGGGCCTCCATCTCAAGAGTTTTGAGGTCCAGCGGTTTGGTTCATGCCGTGCTATAGCCAATCTTAGTAAAACTCAATGTCATAATACTTAGCCCTAAATTGGCACTATAAGATTACCATCTGTTCCGATCTCCGTCGGATGCCACATTACCAAGACCAGAAAGTGGATAAAATATTTTGCCAGTGAAGCATAGAAAAATGGTCTTGTAGATTAATCATACTATACAACACAATGGCATTATTTGAAAGTTTAATTTTGTATCATCTTTGGAATACTAAATATTTTTATATTAAAATAAAAGACTTTTACACCACCTGAAGTTGGACTATATCTCCTATATGTCACTATTTAAAGAATGAAGAGATAACGTTTCAGACAATGTTACCACCAAAAGAGTAGGGGGAGAGGGGGATAGAGAGAGAGATAAGAAGGAAAAGAGAAAGAGAAAGAGGGAGTTACAGAAAGAGGGAGAGAGAGAGAGAGAGAGAGCGGGAGAAGAGAGAAAGGGTAAAAGAAAAACGAGGAAAAAGAGAGGGTGAGAGAGATAAAAAGAAAAAGGGATGTCTAAAGAGTAATAGTTGCTATATTGCCTCATATTAGAGATGGTGGGTGGAGATATATATGAAAGCCTTAACCTCCCAGTTCTCAGACCTTGCCCCGATACGGGACGTAAAGTGTGTGTACACATGCATATGCCTACCCAAACGCTTCTAGTATAAACAACCGTTAGAATTAACCCACTACGAGGAGTCTAACATAGTCATTGTGAGAGCTAGAGTCAGATTACAATTAAGCATCGAGTAAGTATCACATTCTGCTACGAATTGGTAAAATCGTCGTACGAAATGAAAGCCACAAGTGGAAATTTGTCTACAATTGGTTTAAACGCTTTTGTGACGTAAACAAAACGACCATTAATGAGCCACGTTCGACTCAGCAGTCGACATGCAGAACCTCAAACTTGATAGAATGAGATGACGACTGATTTTACGATTAATTATAGAGAAACTGAGCATTACCAATAATTTTATATAAGTTCCCGGTGTGCGCCTCACCAGCTGAGGAACAAAAAAAGAAACGAACAGAGGCCTCTAAAAATTTCATTACCGCGTATGATCAGGATCTACATTTCTCTCCTGATCTGATACCTGCGGATTTTTTTGCATTTACTGAACAGCATCGTAAAAGGCGCACGTTTTGCATACGCGAGAACAATCCGAGAACGTGACAACAGTTCTGTGATCAGTTCCTAAAACAGTCTTTGATGGCAGTTTCCAAACTTTTGACAGTGCCAAAATTGTACTCATATGAAGGTCGATAGGTGATTTAAAAAAATTATATGAATATCTCAAACAGAATGGAGTAAATTTTTCATTCAACTCTTACCATACTTATGTAACTAACAACTAAAGAAATTTGAAGAAAGTAAGAACAGCAATGGATATCATTTTAAGACAGTCGCTTATCAATTTAAATGGTCAAGTAAAGTTCTAGCAAAACAAAAACAGTCATATCAAATCGAACGGTAGAAGCTTATGATGAATACAAGCAATTTAGAAGCGAAGTTAACACCACCATTAGAAAAATAAAACAGGATTATTGGGAAAGCTTCTCAAAAAATCTTGAGCATGACTTCTACGGACAACAAGAACAGATTTGGAGACTGAACAGAATCCAGAGAAATAAAATGAAAAACTATTTTCAGAACAAACTATTCATATAAATACATACAAAGAATGCTTTACATGTTTGCTGGGGGAGGAAAAAACAGAGACAAATAGGATGAAAATGAAATAGTAAATGAAACAGCAATATAAATTTTTGAATAGAAAGTCAAAGACTTGATAACTAATGATCTCATAAAATATGGCGGACTTATCCTAACTGAACAGTCCTAACGAAAAATAGTGAGTCAGTGAATGGAAGACGAGCATTTTGATTACTATGTTCAAGAAAAGAGACACACCAAAACCAGAAAATTACCGGTTAATTAATTAAACTGTGTGAAACAATAATCTGGAAGAAAAATAACGAGGATTCAGAAACGGCAGATCATGTATAGATGCTACATTTATAACACGACAAATTATTGAGAAATCGCTTGAATACAATAAAATGCACATGTGCTTTGTCGACTTTCATAAAGCATTTGACAGAATCATAGTAGAAGACATTATTACTATCCTGTACCAACGAAAAACACCTGTTATACTGATTAATCTGATAAAAAAATATGTACCAATAGCAAAATTAAAGTGAAAAATACCTGAACTAATAAAAATGACAACAGGCATAAAACAGGGTGACTCATTAAGCCAACCTTGTTTAATATCATGATAAACGAAATAATAAAATAGACAAAACAACTAGATGGCTATAAAATGGGAAATACAAAATTTAATATCATAACATACTTAGACAATACGCTGTTAATAGAAAACACAGAAAATAATCTGCAGAGATTATTATATAATTTTAATAGAATGTACACATGCAACGCTTTCTGTTCCAAAAGTGATAATTTTTATTTATTCATTTTAAGAAGGAAATGACGCAAATCCACAGAATGTCACCCTTGGAACACCCATTTCTGATTTGATTGAACTTGATGGTCCATGACCAATATTACTTGAATTACATAGATTTTGTAATTTTGCCAACTAATTTTAGTTTAATTACAATTCCAGATAATTGTATGTGAACAAACATTTCACTTCAAAGTATATGTTTATAAAAAATTATTCCTAGTGGCCAGACAAGAGTGGTAAATGGATTTTCATGTCTCAAATAAGCCTCATTTGTAATCTGTAGGACAGACAATAGCATAACCAGCATTGACGAAATTTAACTCTAGGTACTATACGCTTATAGTACTATTGCTTATAGTAGGTGATAGGGGTGCAATTGCCTTTCACAGGCAAGTAAACAAATATTTATGATGGCACTTCTGATATAAAATTCAGTACAATCTCAAATTTTGGCGTGCAAATCATTGTTTGTCTAACTTCTGAGCTCCATGATTTCAATAATATAGTTGGGATGCCTGTTGTGAAACTCTTTAGTATATCAGACACGCTACGTAAAATGTATGTTAGTTTCTATATTATATACTACTCTACCTCTTTCAAATAGCTACATCTAGGGATGAACAATAAATATTTTTAATTTGCAAAGCGAATAAAATTTTAATGTAAAAAACATTTTCAGTTTTAAAAATACACATTTCTATCACTATAAAATAATTTAATTACAAAAAAAAATAAATCTAATTACCAAAAATGGCTTAAAATGATCAATACCCGCCCTTACACACACCAACCAATAAATTATTCTTAGGTGTACAAGAAGGCGGAAGCAATTTACCCAAGTGCACGTCATATCCCATTTCTTCAGCATACAGCTTTCTGTCCATATCTATCACATTCATGCACACATAACCTTGGGCGGTTTTCGAATTGCCATCGTTATGAGTTTGATCAGCTGAATGACCGATGACCAGATAATTCTTGTAGCCCAAACCGTCTCTGAATGCTTCACTCCTGGGATACACCAAGTGATGACAATTATGAATTCCGCCGTAGCAGCAAGGGCAACATATAAAGTGTGCTCTATTCTCAATGCATGCTTGAATCACCAAATCAGTGGCCACCCCACATGCATGGAGGGACATCCCCACGTCAAATGCAGCTACAAAATAGTCTACGTTGCTTTGCACAAGACTAACATTGGTTAGATTCATTTTCTCCACCCGCTCCTTAGCTCTCTTCAAAGAAATCTCCTTGTTTTCCACAAGAATGACGTGCGAGTTGGGTAGAAGGAATGCAACTAAAATGCCCAAATGGCCGCTGCCACTACAAAAATCCACTATGGTATATTTCTTATTTCCAGTAATTTTAATTACTGCTTTGGCCAGATTTTGCAGTTGTTGGCATTTGCGTGCAGCTCTAGACTTGGGGAGGGCTCCTCCCATAGGGTTTGCTTCTAGTGGTACATTCTCCCAAGAAAAATCAATTTCGTAAGCAAATGGTTCCTCCCTGTTACTATTGCTGCACAATATTTGGGAAGAATCAGCTAACGCTTTATCTATATCAGCCTGTTTAGTGTAAATACGATTTTGTGGTTTGTAACGTTTAGGGTCTGTTGTATATAAACTCTGCTTCGTTATGTTCTTCTGTAAGATCATTGCCCTTATAGGTAATTTATAATCAATAGGTAGCTCAAAATTCAGCTTTGGTATCAGTGCACTATTACACAAGTTTTCATACCACAACATTGTTAGCGGCAGCTCAACTGCTAGAAAAGTGTGGTCAAAAATTTGTAGAATAATCTTGAAGCAAGGAAATAAAAGCACATCAGCAAGAGTCATGAATGGCCCTTCTGCATACTTGTGATCTAAATTTAATTGCTCAATCGGTGTGCTACTTTTAATAGAGTCGTCTTTATTTTTTTGCCTTGCTACTTTGTATACGTTGTGTATTTTAACTGGCTGGCTCATATGATTTTCAAACCTGCTCAGATCAACAGAAACATGCACAAGATCTGACTGAACATGCTTGTCGATGTTTTTTATTATCCTTTTTACAGTGCTTATCACATCTACTTCACAAAATTTTGTCCATATTGAGCTTTCGTTGCATGCTAACAGGCAAGCTTCACGGAAACCTAGCAGTTTTTTAAGTGCTTGGTTGTTGGAGGTTTTTAATATTTGTCGAGACACAGACGCTAAGCCTGCAATTACCATATTGTCAATTACTATAGCAGGCAATTTACAGTAATTAGCAAGACAGTGCATCGATTTGTAATCTGCAAATGTGCATGGAATTTGCAACACATTTATCTTAAAGAGCGGTTCTCCACAGTTATCTTACGCAAGGTAACACATGAAGAGTAACATTTGCATTATCTTTGCACATTTGAATCACATGCATTACAATTAAGCTTTCCAGAGTCACTTGCAAGGTATCCGACTTTCCTTGTGTGTATGACTGAATGTAAACATTAGCTGCCATTTTTATTCGAGTTAAACACTATTTGCGATTTGCCTCTGTACCCGCTGCAGCATGCGCTTGTTCAATACCTTCTTTCGAACATAAACACAAGATGTGGATATGAAGGAGGCGACGAACATAAAGCTCTCAAACTTCCAAAACAGCCGTTCCTCTATATATGCTACTCTGTCACAGCTCCTAGTTACCATCTCCCCACTTGCACATTTTAGTACTTCCTTGTAGTGCGTGTGGATGCAGACACCGATGCTCTTGCTTGCAATTTCAAAATCTGAAACGGACCAAGGTGAAGTATGTCTTCGAAGTTTATTAAGGCAAATTGCACCTGTGCATGGCTGGCACTCCTGCACTACTTCGAACTTCTCTCGCTCCCAGCAGGTGGAATTCTGCTCGAGGGGAATATGCGCTTCCTACTGCTGTTCGTTTCGGTCCAGTGGGACTCCACAATCAGCACCAGCACGGTCAAGCTGGAAAACACAGCTGGAGTCTGAAGCTTCGAATTCTGAGCTGACTTACGCCCCCAGAAAAGATATACCCAGCAGCATTCGTTTCCTCGGGCACGATTCTATCATATTTTTGGATTTCGACCTCGGCAGATTTCTGAACCTAACCTTAAAACTACTTTCACCCTTAACCTGAATGACCTAACAGAAAATTCGAATGAAACGCACAGAATTAAAGGTTGGCGACAATTTTGTCTATATAGAGCGGCAAAAATATTTATCTTTTTATATTATACGATATACTTCAAAAATATTTTAATCTAATCTGTTTTTTATTATTAATAGCATCTAAGATTGTTAATAATAAATAGTTAATTTTTTTGGATTATATTTTAGTCAAACTTTCACAAAACGCTAAAATTTCCAGCAATGCGATGCATAAAATAATTAATTTTATTTAGATAGGGTTGTAACTTTTATGGTAATAAAAAAATACCTTGAAAAAGTATAAAACTTATATCTAATAAAATAAAAATAACCAATAATAATAATAAAAATAAGTTTAAAAAATAAAACAGAAATGTAAAAATTATTATTTGTAGTGCTGTATATAGTGATATTTTTCACAATTATATATTATAAAGCATTTTAAAATTTTTTGCAAAAGTTCTCAATTTCTATTGTCTTAAAAACTATGTATCTGAAAAAACATCTTAGAGAATATTTTGTAGCATTTAATTTGTAGTATTATTACACTCGAATTTAAATTGCCAAATTTCACTTAAAAAAAGGAAACGTTAAACCTTTCTTGTCATCAAAAGTGAGGTGGATATTGGATAAGTAATATAGCAAGAATCTGAAAAGATGATACTTTGTCTACCGAATACTCCGGTGTGCTAAAATTTTTCAAACCAGATCTGTGATCATTTCCAAAGTTCAGTGGTATATTGCACTAAAGAAAAATTGCTGTCCTTCTTCTCTTGCCAGTATAAGATCTTTTTGCGTTCAATACATTACTAACACATTAAACATGCGGCGGTTGGCATTTTACTAGGTGGTACGATGGACCATATCATACATATACACAGAATTATCTTCCTGGGGTAGATATTTGATTGTACAATATAAGTAGAGAATCTATTTTTTGTGACAGGTCACAATCTGGTGCGAGAAATTTTTCTCTCTGGAACTGAAGAGCAACAACGTAATAACATCATAGCGTCTACTTCTGTTCTCTGCTGCGTACTTGTGAGCAACTCAACAGCTTTTCTTATGAATGCTTGCCAGCTTGTGTAAACGTTTAACAATAACTTAATGTGTTGCTTTTAGTTCCTTCACAAACTCTGACTGTGCGACAACATACTTCTTTTACAAGTGACTCCAGTTTTTTATTCTCTATATGCTTTGGCTTTTTACGTAATTTAGCAGATCAAATTTCAATTTTTAAACTGCCAAAACCACTTCTTGCAGATACTGTAAAAAAATAACATTTTTCTCTAAAACTACACAAATTCACTTTCAATTTTTGGGTTATACTGGTAGAATAGCTACCTTTTCCAGCGCGTTGTAAAGTTAACAGACAGCGCTTCACTATGGCTGTACGACATGTACGAATAATGAATTTAAATATATACGATCATAGATATCAAGTATTGAGTTCTGCACTTTATGAACTTAAAAAGTGCACATCTTTATTGTTAAACTCTAATGCTCAAATAAAATTTTACGCAATTTATATAAAGAGAGAACTCTTTTAAGTTGTTAATAGAAAAATTTCTCAGAACCTGAATTCTGAATTCAATTCTATGTTACCATGTGGTCTTGTCGCTTGTCGTTCTTTTTATAGCCAAAATACTTTTTTTGCTATAAGTTGACAAGACATTTTATCAGCAGAATCTCATTATTTTGGACGTTTGCAACGTTGCACAAAGTTTATTAAAAGTCTTTACTGTTTTAATATATTTTTCTATTTTCTAACAACCAAAATTGTTTTCTTTTTATCAGGTTACCTTCCTTTATATCCTTATATTTTTTTAGGTTACCAAGCAGAAAGATCATTTGATTGATAGTAAATTTTTATACTATCTATAAGTTATGATCTTAAATAATCAAACTTAAAAAACTGGCAAGAAGATAAATAAATGCATAGAACAGAATTTGGTGTTTACAGGAGTAAAGCGTTTTATTGCATTGTAGCCTATTTTATACAAATTTTGCTCTACGCAAAAACAGTATACGATGACGATGGCTCTATCAATAGAAAAAGAATAATCACCATTAGTTTTTGAATAAACATAATTGTCTGCTTCTATGGTTTTCTACTTTGTCTACAACTGAACTCGCAACACCGGAAGAAAGACTCACTGCCTTTTCTCCTATTCTAGTAACGCCATTTAATATCTGGTATCACATGGTACCATAGTCTACATTTGCACTATCTGCGACACAATGACTGTTCTAAATAAGTATGTATTTTATTTGACAAATATCCTGCGGGGCTCATTTGACACTATAGAATTCTTCTGATAAAATTCTCTGTCACTTTTTCGCACAACTATAGCTCAATTTAGTCGATCGTTACGAATCCCCAGAGGAAAAAATTGCATGGTATAAGGTATCAGATCTTAATGTTTGCTGCTTTGGGATATGAGTCGCCCATTAAATTGTTGCTCTAACAATTGGCTTTAGTTCCTGGATTAGCTAAATATTTAATGTGCATATGCAGATCTTTTGTTAAAATCCGTTGCATGGTAGCTCGTAAAATGTTTAGTTGCGGTGACCGACGGCGCACTGAGGTTTCTGGACGCTCCGTCGCACTATGGTTCGCGGCGGCAATGCTTTCAGTTGAACGGCCAACACGAGGTCGGCCTGTTTTTTTCTGTAGCTGAAAATGCCACAGTCTCGGCAAAACATTCTCGGTGCTTGTAATAAACTTTAACAATCTTTACTCGCTCCTCTGTAGAGTAGCGCTTCATGTTGACTAACCCCAATGTGTTTACTACAAATTGTCATCAAGCAGAATGCTGCGAACCTCGCAAGAAAGAGAAAAATGGCACACAATTTAAATCGTACGTTTCTTTCGGGAGACTAATAAAAATATGTCATTTTTATTTGATTATATTAGGCAATAACTGATGGATTGGAATTTGTAGTAAATATCAAAATTTTAATTGAAACTAAAGTTTAAGTTTCAAAATTATATATGTCAGCCCAATTAGATACAATTAAACACGGATTTTGAATTAAAGTAATCCTAGAAAATAATTACAGAAAGTTAAATAGAGAAGAAAGTTAAAGAACAATTTTACAGAACGGTAAAATAAAAAAAACAGATGTCTAAAATGATGAAAGATGAAGTCAAATTAATAACAGAAACAATATTAAAACGGTATTTTATTTACCAATTAAATGAAGACAGGAAGTTGGACAAGGAAAACAATACTGTAAAAAGGAAGAATGTTAAAAGAAGAAAATATATAACAGTATTTAAAAAGCAGAAAAAATGTAAAGTTGTGAGAGAACCGCATACCAAAAGTGAGAAATAAAAGATATATATGAAAAACTGTGCTTGTTAAAATTTTTATGCATAATTATCCGCGTGGTTGAGGCACGTAACTGCTGTGTGGACAGATCTGGGTTCATTCTTGTCAGTACTAAAAATAATTGAGTACATACGTTCACTCAATAATAATGGTACGGCTCTAACGCCCCGCCTGGGAGAACGGCCTGCAAACTGAAAGGTTAAGGACCTCACATGTCCGACTTCACTGCCCGGTCGTCGCGCACCATCTCTGATGCGGGGCGATGTGGCAAGCACCGCGCCTTAGACGACCGCCATTATTACCCCTTGTGCGACTGAACGCAGGTACTCAATTATTTTTGGTGACTGAGTAGGCCACCCGCCAGGCTTCAGAGAGCACCGGGAAACGTTCACTCACACTAAGGGTAATAATGCGGTCATCTAAGTCGTGGTGCTTATCACATTGCCCCGTACCAGAGATCAAAGTTATTATTCTACTTAATTTAGAAACACATTTTTCAACGGATAGATAGTGTTTTGGTCCAGCTACCATAAAATAAAGCCAGTCGCACATGAACGCAAAATTGTTGTCAAATATCTGTCCTCCAAGTGCTTCTTTTGGTGGCCTAAACAAATGAAAATCACCCCTTTCAGCCTAATAGCTTACCATTGCGATTGCCTGAGCATTAGCGCAGCTTATTCCGACCTCAGAAGCAATTTCAGCAACTGTTGATCGATTGTCAGCTTCAAAAAGGCGCCTAACGATGCAAGTACCGTTGATGACTTTTATTTTCAATTACTTCTCATTTTTACAAAAATTGTCTGTGCAACGCGTAGATTTGAGTCTTCTTAAGAGTATTGTACTCAAACTTCGCCGGTAAGTTAGTTTTTATTGCTATTTGATGTTAAAATTATAGTAGTAAGTTTTTAAATTTAAAATATACTTTTTATAGTGTTTTTAATTTAATATACAAGATATTTTAAAATGGAAAAGGTGAATTAATTTTATAATTAAATTTTGTTATAGATAATGTGCGATAAGAAATTTCAAATAGAGGAACATCTAGGAACAACTCTGCATATACAAAAAGGCTATTGGAAAAACATGGCGTAGCAGCTGTTATTATCAAATGTTAACAATTCCGTACAAGACAAACAGACAAAATTTTCCAAAGAGTTCTGTGGTTTATTTGTAATTTGCGTTATTCTACTTTATAAACTACATCATCTCTTATTTCAATTTTTTTTTAAACACTTCTGAGAACACTATTAATGCTCCTAGTTCTTCAGTATTAAATAGTGCTGTACGGACTTTCCTGGTTACAAATTGCTGACTTGTACCGATAGTTTTGTACAAGTCATTTTGTTCTAAAATATGCAAAACCTAGTTCTTTGTGACGATAATTTTGAGATGTTAGAGAAGTTTACTAGCACACCTTTTCCAAGTTTATTTCACAATCAGTAATATAGCAAATTCGTTGTAAGAGACTAACGTGTAACTCTTATAAATTTCAACTTTATCAGTATCTCAACGATAACAATATGGCTGTAATCTAAATTTCTGTTTTAAAATGCAAAGAAGTTTTAAAATTGATGGTTTTGCTGAATCACTCATTTTTAGGAACCAAGCAACTCTCCGAATTTCTGGAAATGTAAATCTGCACAATGTCTACATCTAAGGAACCGAACATCTGCGGAACTCTTGTAAGGTAAAATGTTTTCTGCGCTATTTCGAAAGAGAAGATGTAAGGACCTTTTCTTTAAGAACCTCCCTCCCCGTCACTGGAATAACATGCTTGAAGATGTTAGGAAATTAGTCGATGCCACAGTTGAATGAAAGCAGTAATGGCTATATCTTTGAACAAAACGTGCGAGGGTATCTCAATCAAAATTTGCTACAAAACAGGTTGGATGGCTCCCTGATATCTTTTAGCATTTTTTCTTATGGAGGTTTGTGAAGTACGCCGTCTGTATGTCATCGCTCTTCACGGATCTTCAGGGCCTTCATAAGCCTATTACCTCTGTGCGGCTCTAGTTGATCTTGATATGCTAACACGCGTATGTGATACAATGTATTATCTTATTACCAAAGATGGACACACAGTATTTCAGTGTAATAAAATTTAGCATCCGTTGCGAGGTTTATTTGTTCTAAAAATTTAAAATTTTTTAGGATTTATAAAAAACTCTATATAATAGTGTGACAAACTACGGTGGGGGATATACCTAAAGAATAAAACAAAATTTAGAGTTGATAAAAAAAACTAAAGTAAATAGAAAGAGCAAAGAATAAAAATGTAAGAAACATAATGCTAAAGATACTTATGGATTTTAAGTTGTTTTACCATTAGATTATCTTATATAGCTTTGTCGTCTTAGTTTTCAACAGCAGTTTTTTTTAAATAATTGGTGATATCCAATGAGTTAGTTTTATTCATATTTTCTATTCCTTATTAGTGCCATATAAGTAATAGCAAGTTACAAGGTGATTCAAACATGACCAAAAAACTGATTTGTGTGTAAACAAGCCGCACTAAGCAGCAGCTGTGCGACCTTGAGATAGTAGAGCCACAACCTTCACCCTTCCTCTTGCTTGGGTTAGAACCTGTTCAGTCTTCTTTGGGAGTTGCTAGAGTGATTAGCTAACAGAAGGTACCGCGGAGCGTGGAACAACGCATTGTGATCAAATTCTTCATTGGAAAAACGTCTCGTACGCTGAAATTTACCACAGACTCCAACAACAGTATGGGAAAGAGTGTGTTTGAATGGGGTAAAAGCTTTAGAGAGGGAAATGAACAGCATGATCGTCGGCTGCAAACATCCGTTACCGAGTCAAACATTGATTGTGCAGACGCGCTTATTCGTGAGATTAGACGCAGCACTATAAAGGAACTTGAAGCAATGCTGTCCATCATTGTTAATAGTGTAAAAGACACTGTGAAAAACCACCTAAACTATTGCGAGGTGAATACACGGTGGGTACCATGCACTTTGATGGACGCGAACAAAATGGTGCGCATACAAGCTGTCAGTCGTCTTCCACAGCAGTTTCAAGACGAAAGTGATGCATTTTTGAAGTCTATAGTAACCACCGATAAAATGTAGATGCACTACTTCATTTCCGAGTCTTAGCAATCATGACGCGACTGGCGGCATACCAGTTCTCCTAAACCCAAGAGAGCGCGAAGAAGCCGTTTGGCAGAAAAAGTAATGGCAACGTTCTTCTAGGACTAGCAGGGGGTTATCCATGTAGACTTTCTGATGGATGCCAAAATAGTCAATGCAGCTTATTATTCACAATCAAACCTTCTGGCAATATACGTGAAGGAAAAGATCCAATCCAAGCAAAAGACAGGTGGATAGCGGGTAGCCTTCCTTCAAGACAATGCACGACCCCATATGGCGAAAACCACAATGGAAACCCTCCGGAAATTAAAATGGAACCTGCTGCCACATCCGCCATACAGTTCCGATTTGGCCCCAAGTGATTGCTACCTGCCCGGAAGGCTCATATCAGACTTGCAAGGCATACAATTTGCGGACAACGACGCCGTCATCCAGACTGCTCGGGAGTGGATACGCCGCCAACCAAAAGTCTTTTTTGAAAAGGGCATTAGGATGCTTCCAGAACGTTGGGAAAATGCATTGACTCCGAAGGAGATTACGTTGAAGACTGCCTTGTGTAAGCGTTTGGCAATTTGTTTTTTTTTTGTAAAAAAATCAGTCCCGGTCACATTTGAACCTTTTTGCTGTTGACCATCAAAAAATATCCCCAACTGGCTTCTAACTAACCTTTATTAGATTGTATTCAAACCTCGTTAGAATTGCCTATGTACTTTAATAGCATTTATTTGTTTGTTTATAATTTTATATTGAAGAACATCTAAACTTCAGTTCCAGACAATTTTTTACATTTAACTTCCTGGTGCGGCCATTGCGCACCTGATGCCGCCAATTACGCAAAGGAGTTATTTTTGTAACCCCCGCAACCGAGCAATTTGTGCCATTACTTTCACTTACCCCCACATTCAGGTTTCCGGGTCGCAAATAAATTTCGTCCTCTGTGCATAACGCTAACATCCTGCAGGCAACTAGGCGGCAGATGAATTCCTCATCAAACGCGAAATGACAGGCCGCCCTGTAATCCAGGCGCAAATCCGTTGGGTAACTTTCCGGGGACGCGCTCCCCGAATGGGCTCGATAATTTGAAACACGTGCGCAAATGACGTCACCGTTCGTCGCGACGCGCTTTTTCTGCGCCACAGAAAAATTGAGGATAAATTGGTGTTATTGCTGGATTAAACGCCGGTTTAGCCGGGAACTAACGCCAACTAGATTACAAAAATAGGATCAGTTGGCAGGGGGCGCGGGGGTTAATTCACGTATGCACTTTGTGCTTATGGCTAAACGTATTTGGAGCTATTGTTTGTACTGATTAAATTTTTATACTAATGCCAGTTGTCTAGAATAAATTATGGTACTTTTAATCAAACTCATGTTATTGTACTCGAACAGTTTTTAATTGTTTGCTTTTCCATCATCACGTTTTCAAAGAAGCAAAAACCTCTGCTGAAAATACTACACTTCAATTTTTGCCATGATTGAATTTTTTTTAATTCTTATTTTTGTCGAGCTGGCTAGCAAAATGTGTAAAAAAATTTATTGAAAAAGGCGAATTTTAAGTTGAACCAGGATGTCAATATAATTGCATTACTTTGGATTAAAGGAGTCTTCATTTTTATCGATATCTATAAGCTTTTTCAAGGTCCACCAAAACTATTTAGGCCAAATGTTTCTTCCATAACTTCATACATTTTTAAATTACTTATATGTTATTTCAAAATGCTCTTTTCTATCTATACGAGTACTTGTTTGGCATTCCGCGCGCGACTTGATGTCTATACGGTAGGCGTTATAATAAATATTACATTGCCCTTGGAATGATAACAGATTGCCGCTTCGCTGTTACTCAGTCGTATGTACTGTTGAAAGTGTTTGATTTTTTTTAGTTGCTATGCATTTACATTTTACAAATTTGTCTATTTATTCTCGGTTGCACATTAAGAAAATGAGCCACGACTTTTGGAATAGTCTATTTTAAAGATTAGTTGTGTTTACATACTTTCCATTTAAATCTAAAATTTAGTATAACGTCGTGGCCTGTTCTATAAGCCACTACAAAAAAAAAACACTTCGTGCTTCAGTTCGTTATTGTTATTGAACCTACAACCAACTAGGTAGAAATTGTTTGGTATTAAGTTCAGCAAATATAAAAAATATGAAAGAAATTTTTATTCCAAAAACTAAATGTAAGTGTCGGATGGTGTGGATGACCAAAAAGTCTTAATCCCTCAGTTATTTCCGACAAATAACATGAAGAGCTGTTAACATTTGACAGTACCTTTCGGTATGTAGCAAATTAAAAGAATGCTACGACATTCCCAAAGAAAAGCTTTGTTGTTCAATAAAACTTTTCGTTTTTGCTTGTTGATGCAGCGTCACCTGGTAGACGACACGTCATACTCTGTCTTTAACTCTCAAGGTTAAAGTGATAGAGACAAGTCCGATCGCTTGTGATAATTCTTTCAATTAAGACTTGTCTTTCAGTTTCATATCGCGGTCAGAATTCTATGGCCATCAATAAGACCCCAGCACATTTCGAATAATTCCATTGACTGCAGTTTTTGGCATTCATATGTACACATACTTTACTACCAGTCAAATGTTGGTCGACGTCTGAAAGTGTCTGTACTTAAGCAATAGTCGCAGCAGTTATACTCTTAGATAGCTGACCATTTTGCTTTTCTTTGTCAACATCTGTTATTGCTACACACGTGTCTTTCTATTTCACTCAGTGTTGAGGTAACTTTCACATGATAGACTAATATGCTAATTAAATTGGTAACTTATTAATGAAAGCATCTGCTAAGCGTCAACTTTGACCATCTATTTTAGGAAATTTTTGAAATTTCAGGAAATTTCTGAAATTTCCATAATCTGTTTTAGCAAAAACTTAATAGGGGTGCCATTAACTTCTATTTCTGAAATTAAAAGAGAAAATTCAAAGGAACACCAACTGCGACAATGAGCATAAATATATTTTGCGTTGTTGACGACTAAATTGATCATTTTTTTAGAAAATGTTTGTTATGGCTTTTAAAAATCTATATCTATATTTTTTTAAATTATTTTGAGCTAATGTATGTTTTAAAAGTTTTAAATTTTTCCAAATTTAAGATTATTTATAAAACTACAACTGCAAACTAAATTTGAACAATAACAGTGTAAAAATGTATTCTACGTGTAGTGTATTAGGGGGCGGAAATAATTTGGAATTATTTGAAAAATACAGAAATTATATGTGTAATAATAAGATTAAATTATTAGGATTGTGCGTAGCTAACAATATGGTAGTAATAAATATTTTATTCATGCATAAATATATATATAGAATTTCATAAAGCAAGAACCAAGTAAAAAATAAAGTACACCAAAGTATTCAGAGTGGCAGAGATTGGAAGTAACTATTTTCTGGTACTAATAGAATTAAGCATTAAAAATAGTTAAAAGTAGAAAGAAATATATAATACAAAACAATCAAAACACGTAAATAAAAAGAAGGAACGTTGCAATTCTCAGTGAGGCCACCAGATAGTTGCACTTTTTAAAAGTTTTAAAAGCACCAACTTGACATTGTTGGCATTCATAGTGTTCCTCGTCGAATAGATTCTAAAATTATAAAACGATTTCACGAATGCAGGTTAAAGAAAGAAAGGAAACGGATTCAGAACCTATATATTTTACATTATTCGAAAAATAATTCAGCGGTATCAAAATCATGCATTGAAAAAATGCAAAAAAACTGGTTTTGATTGAGACACTCTCCTATTGTTAACAAAAAGTTGACCTCAATACAAGTTGCGAAGAAGACAGCATCTTACAGATGCAAAAAACTTGTATGGCTGTGAAGATCCCGAAAACTGCAGTATTGCATTTTTGCTGGTTAACTGACGAATACCTTTTTTTATCTAGGTAAATCAAACGTAAACAGGAATTTCTGTTCACGCCCTTGAGAGAGGTGTGGCTTCTAAGCCTTATAGGTAAGGATGCTTAAAAATAATTTCCCCTTTAGGATGCTATAAACGATATGATGATAAGATACCTCTTTGTTCGTTGCACATCGGATCATTATCAATATTCTCACCTGAAAGGGCGTATAATGGTCCAAAATTTTGTCATGCATAAGTCAGAACAACATTCAAGTATACGTGTGGCATAAACAATTTTAGAAGGACGCGAAGCAGTTGAAAATAAAGGTCACCAATGTAGTCCAAAGACCATTGTGACCGAGAAATCTAAGATGTTATCCTGTTTCATAACAAGCTTAGGGTCTATAAACCTGCCCAAACTCAAAAAAATTAAGAAATTGTTCTGAACCGCATTGGAAGACTCTCGTGCAGTCCAGGCTTATTACCCTGCAATTATCATTTGTTTAGACCACTAATAGAAGCACTTTGAGAACAAAGATTTTACTATGACCGTTTTGGCTGCTATCACGTCCACTTTTTTGGCCGCAACCCTGTGGACTACAGTATCCAATCCAAATTTTGAAGTCCTGGACTTATAGAAAGCGTTATCATCATCATCATCATCAGCCTGCAACCGTCCATCGTTGGACGTCGGCCTCTCTCATTTGTTTCCATGCATTTCTGTCTTGAGCCTTCTGGATCCAATCTCTTCCCGCAAAGTCTCGGATATCGTCGCTCCATCTTTTTGGTGGTCTTCCTACACCTCTTTTCGTTAAACGGGGCCTCCATCTCAAGAGTTTTGAGGTCCAGCGGTTTGGTTCATGCCGTGCTATATGTCCCGCCCATTGCCACTTTGCTTGAGCTACTCTCTGCATTATATCGGGTATTTTCGTTCTACGCCTTATTTCCTCGTTTTTCAGTCTATCTCTTAGACTCACTCCCAACATTCTGCGCTCCATCGCTCTTTGGCAAACTCTTAGCTGCTCGGCGCTCTTCTGGGTTACCGTCACCGTCTCTAAACCATAGGTTGCCACGGGAAGTATACATGTTTCATACACCTTTCTTTTCAGGCTATTGGGAATATCGGAATTTTTGAGAGAAAGCGTTATAGGAGTTTAAAATCGCCGAAGGGTTTTTTTCTAGCAGAATGAGACAATACGACAGTAGATAAGGCGTGGCAAATAATTAATTCTTCCTCACATCATTTGAAACTGTGTATTAAATATTAAATAATATTTTAAATAATATTGTAAAGCTCTATACATTTGTTGATATTACAGGATGTCATTTAGGTTTCTCGCTGTTCTAATAGTAATGTTACAATTAAAAATTTATGAATCAGATATTTCAACAGAACATTAAATTTTTAAAAAGAAATATAAGTGAGTTTGGAAAACATTTAAACACATTTTAAAAAGAGGTAATAAAGATGGAAAGACAATTATAAAAACAATTTAAAAAAAAGTATTTTTCTGTCAAATTCAAATTTTGTTTTTTTACATAGTCTCCTTTTAAGTCGATGGTCTTTCCTCGGCGATGCTCCAACCTCTTTAACCTGTCCAAATAGTAGGTGGCGTCTTGCTCTGCAAAAGAGTCAATCTGCGGTTGCGATGACCTTTTCGTTTGTTGAAAATCTCTGTTCTCTGAGCCAAATTTTGTGCTTAGGAAACAGGAAATAATCTCTGGAAGCCAGATCTGGTGAATGCACTAGGTGGTCAATCAATTCAAAATAAAACTCGTAAATTTTGGACCTGGCGGCTGTCCAAGTGCGAACCTGTGCGCTGTCTCGATGGATGAGCACTTTCTTCCGTTCCAAATGAGGCCATTTTTCAGTAACTTGCCCAATAACAATGCGTAGTGCGACTCCGTTATTGTTTTCCCGTTTTCTAAGTAGTCGATGAACAGAATTTCCTGACTATCCTAAAAAACAATCGCCATCACCTTCCTGGCCGATAAAACCGTCTTTACCTTTTTTTGGGCTGATTCGCCCTTCACAGTCCAATGTGTTACTGTTTCTTCATCTAAGGAGTCTAAGTGAACCCAAGTATCGTCGTCTTCTTCTCAGAGTGCCATCTTCGTACGAAGGTGGGCGATCATTAGGGCTATTTGAATTTTATTAACAGCTGCCCCAAACACTTGATTAGAATTGTAATTACATCAGTCTCTTAAGTTACACAGCCTTCTTCTACCTACGCTTCGCTTACCTTGTATTTTTCCTTGGATTATTAGTTGGAGCCACTGGTATTTCTGATCTCTCGTTATGTGACCCAGATATTCCAGTTTTCTTTTCTTGATAGTGAATATTAACTCTGGCTGTTTGCCTATTCTACGCAGAATATTTTCGTTTGTCTTTCTCTCTGTCCAGGGAACTTTTAAAATTCGTCGGTATAACCATAACTCGAACGATTGTATTTTCTTTAGATGTGCTTTGTGTAGCGTGCTTGCTTCTGTTCCATATAAAAGTATTGAGAATACATAACATCTAAGTAATCTTATTTTTAATGCATTGTTTATATCTTTACTGCAGAAGAATTTTTTCATTTGCATGAATGCACCTCTGGCTATTTCGATTCTACTTCTAATTTCGTCTGTTGAATCAATGCTACTATTTACCCAGATTCCTAAATATTTGTATTTGTCTACTCTTTCTATTAACTTTTTTTGAATTCTGTTTAGACCGTATCTTTCGCTTACTTCTCGCACTCTTTCCACTATTCTCTGTAGGTCTTCTATGTTTTCAGCAAGTAAGACTGTGTCGTCGGCATATCTTATATTATTTACTGGCTTCCCATTTACTTTAACACCTGCTGTTTCTTCATGAAGTGCTATTTTTATGATTTCTTTGGAATATATATTAAATAGAATGGGAGACAATATACATCCTTGTCGGACACCCCCTCTTATTTCGATCTCATCAGATACTTCGCTTTCTACTTTCACAGCTGCTTTTTGGTTGTAATTTAGATTTTGTATTTTTTGTAGGTTGTTTTTATCGATTCCCTTTTCTCTTAAGATCTTCATTAGTTGTTGGTGTCGGATTCTGTCGAACGCCTTCGCATAATCTATGAAGCAAACAGAGACATCTTTATGAAAATCGATAAGGCGTTGCATTAATACATTAAATCCAAAAAGCGCCTCTCGTGTACCAAAACCGTTTTTAAATCCAAATTGAGTTTCGCTAACTTCTTGTTCTAATTTATTGTAAATTCTGTTATGGATTATTCGTAATAAAATTTTTAGCATGTGGTTCATAAGGCTAATCGTCCTGTGATCCTCGCACTCTTGCGCATTTGGTTTTTTGGGGATCATTACGAAAGTTTATCTCAGCCATTCCTTAGGTATAACGCCAGTTATATACACGGTATTAATGAGTTCTAATAATGCGTCAGTTTGGTCGTCATCAATTAATTTTAAAAGTTCATTTTGTATTTTGCTTGTTTTATTGTCTTGATCACTTCATCCTTGGTTATTAGAAGACTATCTTCATCTTTTGAAACGTACTTTTGTTTTGTTTCGTTGTCATCAAAGAGTTGTTGCGTATATTCCTTCCATCTTTCTAATTTGCGTTGTAGATCTATGATGATATTAACATTACTGTCTCTGAGAATACTTGTTTGCGTCAGTTAGTTCTTTTACTTTCTTATGAATGTTGAAGTCGTCATGTTTCTGTTGTAAAGTTTCTAATTCTTGATATTTTTCACTTAACCATTGTTCCTTCGCTCTTCAGATCTTTGTTTCGTCAACAGTGATAAATTGGCGCAAAAAGTCCGACTCGTTTCGCTGAAACCGTTTAAGCAGTATCTTAGAAATGTTCATTCGAATAAATTTTTGGTTTAAAGTAAGCAAGCGCGAGCCCAACGCGCGGACAGCTTTCTCATGTCCAAGTCTTCAGTCAATATATTACTTCGATATACCCACAATCTCTGCTATCTTTCTACTCTTGATTCGGCGGCCGTCCAGTACCATTTGGTAAACTGTTTCGATGTTATCAATGTAGGTCGTAGTTGTTGGCCTTCCCAAACGTTCATTATCAGCCAAGCTGGTAACCACGTTCAAATTCAATTGCCCATCTTTTCATGGTTGCAAATGATGGGGCAGAGTCTCCGTAAACGACGTCTAACTCGGCTTTAATTTGCATAACTTTATTGCTCTTCAAATGCAAATACTTAATTTACGGCACGGGATTCGATTTTTCCATTTTACAAAAGCACTGACATCGACTGATACAAACGTTTTTCAAACTACATGTCCAAAATGGGTGAAATTTTACAGGTATCTTTCAAAGCCTATACGATTGTAATAGCAGACTGGTTTTGACAAGTAGGTAATCTTTATGTTAAGGCTCAAAACTTTTCAAACTGTCCATGCAAGTAAAGAAGAATGGAAGCAATAGCAAGGCTTAAATTAGGAAAGATACCAAATAGTGACTTGCTTTTGCGCGTCCTTAACATAACGTCATTAATATAACTTTCAAAAAAACTGTACCTACTAAATGAGTAATGGACATTCTAGATAATTCCAATATATAATAAGAGATAAGAAAACAAATTTTACTGAAAACAAAAATATTTCAGAATATTATAAAAATAAAATTAAGGTCTTTGATAGTAGTTCATCTTGGGGGAGACCAATGTGAATTTCATCTGTCAGGAGAATGCAGGATGCTGTAGTACACTGAAATTTTCGAGAGTAAATAAAATGGCGTATCGAAAACTGCAATTTATAAGTTTTATAGATATATTGAAAACTATTGATAGTGTAAATAGAGATAAACTATGGGAGGCGTTAAAAAATCGTAATATAAAGGAAGAATTTGAATAGTTATTAGAAGTACATATAGAAACACAAAACGTGCGGTGAGACTAACCCACCTAACATCAGAGAAATTGATACAAATTTAACTGTAAAATAAAATGGTGTATTTAACTCATATTTTTTCATTACATTATTGAATAAAATTGTAAAAGACAAAATAAGATTTTGCAAACTATTAAGGTTATATAATTTACAGTTAGCATTAGTAAATAATTTAGCTTGTGCATTATAAATTGCTCTTGATAGCCAGAGATAAAATAAAAATTAATACCCTGCGTATAAATATAAAAAAATCATAAGAGTAAGCAAAATTTTGATAATTACAACTATATAAACATCAAAGTTAAATTATTAAAATATTTAGGACATACTGCAATCGTGAATGGAAGGTTGGACGTAGAAACCAATAATAAAATAAAGGCAACTAATAAATTCCTATATCACTGAAAAAATTATGTGTAAAGACGAAGTTTAACAAAGATAACAATTTTAGAACAATATTTGAACCAACATTATCATATAGTGAAACATAGGCAGTATGTGATAAATAAAAAAAATGCGATAACTGAGAAGAAGTATTAGGAGTTAGAATAATACACAAAATAAAAAATAACGTAATAAGAATTGGAATTTAAAAAATAAATAAAATATATGAAGAACATAAGCTGAGATGCAGAAATATTCCTGCTAACTGTACCACAAATAGGAAACATACGGGAAAAGTGCAATGCGTAAGCCACGACTCACTTAAAAAAATAAATTTATAAAATTATAAGCAAAAAATAGGTTGGCTAAAAATAAACGCTAATAACACCAAAAAATAGAAAAAGTTGTATAAATCTGTGACAAGTCAACTGATGCCAAATGCGAACTGTTAAATTTCCACGGATATGAAAGATTTCCACAAAGTTAATAATACTGCTTTTAAAACTTTTTTCATAATACATTTTATAAATATCTTCTTTTACCGTAAGGTTAATAACTATGTTTAAATAATTTAAAATAATAAATTTATCTACATAAATAAATACCTTGGTTAATCCCATGGATTTCCCCGACAGAACGTTGCGTAACTTTACTAGTCGGAAAATCAATCTTCTGCAAACGATACACACTCTGTGGGTATGAAAACTCTTTCTCGTTAGACGGTAAGTTGAGGACGAATATAATAACTATTAATTGGTTTCCAAATAATTTCACAACAATATATTATTTTAAAATTTAAATCATAGGCAGTAAATTGAATAAAGTCCCTCTGGAATTGTTACTAGTCCCCCATAGGGCACTTTCCCAGCTGGCGGAAATGCCGATCAGATTTAATAGGTACCGGGAAAATCAAATACTCGGGGTGGAGCAAAACTAGCATAGCAGCGACTTTAGTGGGGCGACTGCAAACAGCGCCTATTCTCCAGGTTAGGAGCGGCTAAGTTACTCCCAGGGAAGGCAACGGGAAAACTACTCTGAATAATAATCTTAGTTAATTACTTTCCCAAAATATCTGTTCGCACCAATCTCCTAATTATATTTATTTTTTGAAATTTTAAATTAGGGCCGGCTATAATTTGATTCCCTCTCATACATGTGAAATTTGTTTTATCGGCCCAAGTGACTGCAGGCACGCGTGGCGATTAAGGCCGCGATGTAGGCCGCGAGCCGCGCTCGTGCAATTGGCTTTTAGCACTTGCTTTGGCACGTTGGTTTCGTTTAGTTCGCGCAACATTAAGCCTTTGCTTCATTCATTTTAAACTGGCCATTTCAATTACGTTAAGTTCGCGCGACTTTATACTTTTGCTTTATTAAAACCTGCATTTCGCATTTATGTTCGAGGCATTACGCATTTGCCTTTGTTCGCGCTTTTGCATTTGACATTTTTTCGCCGACAAATTATCAGCTCGACGAGTGAACCTTTATCTGTGAAGATTGGGGTAACTTGTCCTAATTTTTATCCATATCCTTCTCCTTTTCTTCTGGAAGCCCCAGGACTAACAGCAGGGAACCGATATCTGCGGGAAGCGCCGTTTCCACAGGTTAGTGTTTTTTTAATTTTAGAGTTGCTTGAAGTGCTCTATTCAAAATTCAAAAAATTAGAGTCGAGTACGAGCAGTGAACCGGTTCGGATGTCACGTACGCCGTCCGATAACAGTGCGATACGCTTGACCTTAGCTATATCAACTCTTTACAAACGCAGTAAGTTTAAAATTGATTTTATTTTAATATATTTCAATAAAAATTGCAACCCATGCAATTAAAATGGATCAAACAGCGCAACAAAAGCGCAAATTCGGCGATCTATCACCACCTATAAATGAAGTTCAAAAACGTTATGCATGGACAGCTCAAAACCTCCTAGAAAACAATAAATACTATCTTCCGCCACACCTGGAAACTTCACTAACCGATAAACAATCTTCTGAAGAAGAAACAGAAAATAACCAACCCGATACGACAAAATTAAAATTCCACCAATCTATCTGCCCAATGCAGTTAATCACCAAGCTCTTGTAGAAGACATCAAAAACACGCAACTGGTGCGTTCGCAACTACCTACAACGTATCCACACTACGAATAAACTTAACAAAAGACGAAGATTATCGGAAATTAACTAAATTCTACAGTGATGACCAAATACAGTATCACACTTACCAAAATCCCAACGATAAACCCTTATCAGTAGTCATCAAAATGTACCGCTTTCCTTAACAGACCAGGAAATCAAAACGAACTCATAACCAATAAAATTCCAGTTCTAAAAGTAGCACGACTGTACACAAAAGAAAAAATCCGCTGCCAGTCTGCGCAGTTGACCTCACCAAAACGAAGAAGCAAAACGTATATTCACGTTAAAAGCAATATTCTACTCTATAGTAACAGTCGAAGAAACGAAGAAAATCCAAGATCATCCCCAATGCTATAGATGTCAGCAGTATGGACATACCAAATACTACTGCACTCAAAAATTACCTGCAGTCAAAACTGCGAGTGCGACCATCAACATACAGAATGTAAAACGACCAACCTGATCAACAAACATGCCAAAGTGGACTTAATCACAACACCATCAAATCAGACCCAGCCAACAACATTATACAGCTCCTCCTTGAACTACTCACACCTCACCTCGATCAAATTAAATCGTTTATCACAAATACTCTCCTACCCATGCTCTTTAATGGACCATAACCAACCAAAACCAATTCAGTGCTTAACAATCCTCAACTGGAATGCTAATGGGCTCCAAAACCAACGATCCCTAATCATTGCCTTCCTAGCTAGACACAAAGTAGACATCGCTTGCATTACTGAGACGCACCTAGACGACACAACCAGCTTTAATATCCCAGGTTACCACGTCTATCGAAAGGACCGGAACGCCCCGATTGCGTCAGGAGGGGTAGCAATTCTAATAAAAAGAAGGTTTAAGCATACGCGACTGCCCGACATCCCTAATTTAAATATTGAAATGACCTCCGTCCAAGTTACACTTGATGACAATAGTACAGTAACAGTAGCAAGCGCCTACAGGCAGCCAAATAAAAACTAGTACCCGAAGACATACAAACAATATTTAATACAAATCAGCCGCTATTGGTCATTGGTGATATAAATGCCAAACATACCTTATGGGGCTGCAGAGCATCCAACCCTGAGGGTAAAAAGTTAGAGAATTTGGCAACAGCAAATTCCTTTCAGATATTAGCACCGGACGAGTACACTTATTACCCGTATCGAAGAGACCACGAGCCAGACATACTTGACATAGTTCTGCAGAAGAATTTTAACAAGCCGCTGTACCAACAAGTCATAACCGAACTCAACTCAGACCACATTCCTGTCTTAGTGTCCTTTACAAATAACCCAGTACCGAAACAACCAGTACCGAAGCTAATAAACGGCAAAATGAACTGGGATCAATTTGAAAAATACTAGAAAACAAAATATCATGCCCCACAAATATCCATAACCAAGAAGATATTGACGCAACGATTGCCAATCTCACCACATTGATTAGCGATAGTGCACGACAAGCATGCACACCAGCGCGTGTAACAGCCCTACCAGAGTACAATTACCCTCCGAGGCATCTAATTAACCTAATCAACGAGAAAAGTCAACTCAGGCGTGAATGGCAACGAACTAGAAGTCCTTCAATCAAAAACCGACTAAACAACCTTGCCCATAGGATTAAAAGAGAACTCGATCTACTCAGAGTCAACACCTATCAACAACACATAGCCAACTTTAGCCCAGGGGACAGGGGGTTATGGAAAACAACCAAAAAGATCCTAAACCAAAGAGATGAAATGCCTACACTAACAAACGACACAGGCACTGACAACTACATAACAGATGAAGATAAAGCTTCCGCTTTCGCCCTACACCTTGAAAGGACCTTCACTCCTATCATCACTTGCACTCCAACACACCTTAACCACACGATAACCTGCATTGAAACAAACGTGCCGCACCCCGATAGAATTAAGCCCACCTCCCCCAAGGAACTTAAAACTCACATAGACACACTCTCAACCAAAAAGTCTCCCGGACATGATCTACTCACAAATTCTATTCTCCAGCACCTTCCCAAGAAAGCCCTAGCCAGCCTAAGCACAATCTTTAATGCCTGCCTAAGGCTAGGCTACTTTCCCCTAGCATGGAAACATGCCCAAATTCTAATGTTTCCAAAACCGGCAAAAACAAAACAAAATAAGTAGTTATAGGCCAATAAGTCTTCTCACCACCCTATCCAAACTGCTGGAAAGAATAATTCAAGTTAGACTAAATGCCGTTATTGAAAACCAAAACACAATCCCTACCTTTCAATTCGGATTTAGAAAAGGCCACTCTACATATCATCAAATACAACGTATAAGCGAACTTATCGAGCGTGGCTATGAAAACAAAGTCTACACTGCGGCCTTATTTCTAGACATCTCACAGGCCTTTGACAGAGTGTGGCTTGAAGGTTTAAAGCTAAAAATCCTAAATATTGACATGTCTCCCTACCTAAAAGCCATTTTATTCTCATTTGTCGAAAACAGAACCTTTGCTGTACGAGTGAACTCCACGCTATCACAACCCAAAAATATCCATGCAGGTGTTCCGCAGGGCAGCGTCCTGGGTCCAGTCCTATTCTCCATTTACACCTCTGACCTGCCTGAAACTAAGGCAACTCTCGCCACCTTTGCGGATGACACAGCCATCTTCACTCAAGCATCGTCATTGGACGAAGCAGTACAAGCTCTCCAACAAGCCACAAACCAGCTTTCTCGCTGGTTTCAACAGTGGAATACCCAAATAAACCCAGATAAATGCCAAGCAAAAATATTTACTCTTAGACGAATCACGAATCCCAACCTAGTTCACATTAATAATAAACCAATACCGTGGAAATCCAACGATTCAGCAGTCAAATACCTCGGTATTTACCTGGACACACGGCTGAGTTGGGGCTTTCACATTAACCAGAAATTAATCCAGGGATATGCCAGACTCAAACAGCTGTACCCACTAATTAACCGTAAATCTTCCCTAAAATTGAATGCACTATGCTGTTATACAAAACCCTGCTACGACCACTAATACTATATGGATCACCGATATGGTGCAACACGTCTCAAACCAACTTACGCAAAATACAGAGGTTCCAAAACAAAGTGCTACGAATTGCAGTCAACGCGCCCTGGTACATTCGGAACACACAGCTACACCAAGAATTAGGAATCATGCCCATTGAAGACTACATTAAAAAAAAGTGCAAAAAAGTTTATAATCAACTCAAGTGCGTGTAGTGGTGCGGTTCATTATGAACTCTTTCGAACAAAGATACACACAAGACTCAAACGTCAACTACCTCAGGACATTATATTAACCGATCGTGAAAATTACTGAAACAGTCACTGAAATGTTTGCTGAGACAGCTAAAAGTCTCCTTATGTTATGTAATCAAAGTCATGTATATAATTTACACAACATCACTGCTATGTATAACAAAATTGTATTTGTTGATCTAGCAATAAATGTAACCTTTAAAAAAAAATTCAAAATTACCTATACAATCCACTTATTCCGGCTACACCAATATCATTATGGGGAAACAAGATATGTGAGTCTCTAGTCCCTGGTAATCCTGAGATGGGCAAGGGGTGCGAAGAATCTTCCGGTTCAAGTCAGTGAAATTCAAACTAAAAATTGCGACATGGAACGTGCAACGTTTATTCATGACAGGAAAACTAGTTAACACGTTACAGGAAGTGAAGACACTTAATATCAACATACTAGGAATAAGCAAATTAATATAGCTAGACACATGTATATGAGACAAAGATGAAAAGCTATATTACTCAGGAAGCAACAGAAATTATTATCAATATCATCAAAAGGGTGCAGCAGTATTTGTGGAATTGGAACCAAATATATTGAAACGCTCCGACGACAGGCAAAATGATATAACCGTTGTTATAGATAATTTCATTACCAAAATAGGATAAGAACGGCGAGAAGACTTAGTTGAGAACTACGGCTTGGGAGAAAATAACGAGTAAGGAAAAAAGCTTTATCCGTTTTTCCAAGGAACAACCGATGTTTATTGCAAATACTTAATATAAACTTCATAAGAGCAGATTATACACGTGGATATGGCCGCAAGATAATAAAAGAAACGGACAACCATAAGAAATCAAATCAACTATATTATCATCAACAAACGTTACAGGAACTGCATCAAACAAATATCCAAGTGGAGACATAGGATCGGATCGTAACCCTCTTGTAAAAAATGTATCACTTAGGTTGAAAGAATTATTTAAAAAAAACGAGATTTAGCAATAGATGTAAATAAAATGAAAAATACTAACGTCAAAAAGAAAACTACAAATAAGATGAACAAAGAACTAGACAAGTTAAATAACACATATTACACAGGAGTAGAGACATTATGGCAAGACTTTAAGAACATTATTCAAAAAGTATGTAAAAAGTATGAAACTAGATAGAAGACTAAAAATATATTCTGTAATTGATGGATGCACACAGGAAACTTAAACGCAATGATATTGAATGTGAAAAAACGGCGCGAAATAAGGATGGCAAAATGCACAAAAAGTTGAAAGACATAGCAGGATGATAATACACCAGTGTTAAAAGTAAAGGATAAACAAAACATGTGGTTAAAGTACATGCGAGAATTATTTTAAGGCGGACGTACTGACATTCATATGAAAGCACAAAAACTGGAAGGTCCACAGATATTAAAAGTAGACATGAAACATGTAGTGAAGGTTTCAAATAATAAGAGTGAAACAGGACTGGACGAAATTTATACGAAAATTCTAAAGTTTATGAATAGAGAAAATTTAATAAGATATAGGACTCTGGAGAAATACCGGAAGACTGGTTAAAGTCAGTACTCATTCCTATACCAAAAAAATCGCATGCCAGAAAATGTAGCAATTGCCGATTAATTAGCAGAATGAGCCACCTCTTGAAAGTCTTTCTACTAGTGCATGAATTCGGCAAAAGTTAGAAAAATATTTGGACTACACTCAGTGTTGGCTTCGGGAACGGTGTCAGTACATGTTTTACAAAAGTGTCGAGACCAACAAAAGGACGTGTTCGTTTGTTTCATTAATTATGAAAAGCCGTTTGACAAAGTGAGACATACGGAGCTGATAGAATTACTAAAAACAGCTGGAGCAGACGAAAAAAATCTTCGAATTATCAAAAACCTATATTGGGAACAAAGAGTATCAATACTACTAGAAGGATTGACAAAGTGGAGAAGTGCAACAGGGCTGCATCATTTCCCTCTTGTTGTTCAATTTATATTCTAATGCGATGTTTAAGGCAGCATTAAGGGGTGAAGAATCGGACGTGAAAATTATTGGTGCACTTATTAACAACATACTATTCCTAAACAAGGTTTACTATTAACAGAACTGAATTCATGGTGTTCAATAGACAATAGCATTTGATTGTCAATTTACACATAAATAATAATCAAATAGAACGAGTTAGTACTTTTCAATACCTAGGCTGTAATCTTTCAGAAAATCTCAATCTAGATCGAGAAATTAAGAGAACATACTGCATCTGAAACTTCGACAATGCATGACAAAAATCCACATATACAGGATGGAATGTTAGACATTGAAAATGAATACGATAAATAGAGCAGATGCGTTCAAAATGTAGTTACACAGAAGAATGCTGAAAATTCCATTAATCAAGAAGTGTTAAGGAAAATTATTTACCACCATTAAACAAAGAAAAGTGGCTTACCTGGGCCATATATTGAGAAGAGCGAAATACCAAGTACTACAACTAATTATGAAAGGAAAAATCAAAAGTCGAAAAGGACTCGGAAGAAGATGAATGTTATGGCTGGGAAATATAATAAGACTGGACGGGTTTAAGAACCACAGAGCAAATTTGTCGCAGGGCAGCGTGAAGGAAACTAAAGGAAAAGGGCAATTAAGGGATTTTTTCTTGCGCAGCCTAAGCTAAAGTATTGATCAATTTCGCTTTTCTCCAATTTTAATCGGCGAACTGTCTGTTTAAATTCTGAATCTCATTTTCTTTGAAAAACTTCCAATAAAATGTTTCTATGAAATTAATTTGTTTCAATCATAGACAACGAAGATATTTATTTTTAGTAATTGATAAAGTGGATTTTAATCTATAATAGCATTGCTTAACACTTGATATATGAAACCTTAAATACGAATTAAAAACTTTTAAAATCAATACAAACAGTCGTCTTAAATATATGTAATGGTAATGATTTATTTTATAAGAATGTCAATAAAGAACACTTACCTACTTATATATTTTTCTACTTCAGGATCGTTTTCAAAGAACAATTACAAATAAAAATATACAAGGCCTGTCGCGAAAATACCAAACCAGACAAAAACAGCTTAACCAGCTGCGATGTAATCTACTTGCCAATGAGAGTAGATTATAATCTGCTTACGTACATTAGAACGATTTACTGGCTCGATCAGTTGGGAATTAAGACTGAATAGTATAGAAACTGCGTAGGAAACTGGAACAGTTGTCCTCAGATATTATTCAAATAAAATAAAAGATTTCCAAAAACAATGCAATGAGTGTAGCAGAAATAATATCATAGTACAAGCGACTAAAAGATGGCCGAAGATCTGTTAAAAGTGATCGAAGCTTTGGAAAAACACCAATTAGTAATGGTTTCCAAAAATTAAAATTTTAGCGGAAGAGCGTAGTACAGAACGAAATACGACAAAAATTTGTTAAACGGTTACCGTTACCAGTGCTAATGATTTATTTTAGACTGCCACCAATAGACCAAATGTCCTCAAAGAAGTCAGAACTGAAGATGAAGCGTTGATCTACGACTATAATCTGCAATCACTGGTTCAGTCAATCTAATGAAAGTATTCTGGTTCGCCACGCCCGAGGTGATGGATAAAAGCAGCAAGGTCAAGACGGTGTGTTTTTTAATTGTCCGTTATGAGTATAGTCCTCCAAGCTTAATAATCACTAAAGAATGCAGCAAGTTATTCAACTACCATCAGTCAAAATTTGCAACCTCGCGATGTATGACTATTCCCAAAACTCAAATCACATTTGAAAAGAAAGAGATTTTAAACCGTCGACTTTACAGAATGTTTTGTGCGTTTATGTTTATGTGCGATCCCATAGTACTTATTTTAAGAGGGATTTTTACTGAACCTATAGATCTCTAATTGTAATTTTTTGGGTCATATGGCTTAATTATTTTAAAATAACACACATATGTGATGCACCTGTTATTGAAAAAAACGGTTCCAAAGAATTGTATGCTAGTGATTTTTTCCGAAACGGAAAGCCAAAACCCACGGCAATACTGTGAATTACGAGGTTTTGCTGACGATCATTACAAACTTCAAATTATCGCATAAAAATCATGTCCAAAAAGCAACAATTTGTTCTACTCTCTTATCCAAGTAGAAAACTTCAGGTAAATTACCAATGATTAGATTCTCAACAGACTTCACAATTTGCGGGAAATTCTGTTGTTATTGCCTATTGCATTTAGAATTAAAAAAGCCGACTACTTTTCTTAAACACTAACAAAGAAAATTGTTCTCTAACAATAATTTGTGATGCGTGCGCAGCTTTCTTAAATTCAGCATTACATTAAATGGTTGATGTGGTTCAAAAGCTGTTCAGGCGAGATGAGTTTTCAAAAATAAAGGAACGTTGGCCAGTAGAAATTTATCGACTAGTAATCTTTGTATGCGTGGGCTGCAGGATGTCTATTGCAAAAAACTAACAAAAACAAGTGTTTAATGTTAGAAACATTTTTATTGTGTTTCAAAATATTCTCCCTGACGGTCAATACATTGTTGCATATGATGGAACCAATTTTCATAACATTTTTTTCACAGCGTATTAAGTATCTCCGAAACATGTTGTCCCACACAGTTTATTCTTCACCTGTGGGAAGAAAAAGAAATCGTTAGAGGCCAAATCAAAACTGTACGGCGGATGATCTATCAATTCGACGGTTTGAGTGCTCAAAAAGCCAGTTGTTTGCGTTGATGTGTGTGAGGATTGCTATGGTGGAGAAGGATCCGGCGTCGCGCGTTAGTCTTTCTTATTTTTCCGAAGACTTCTGCTAAAAAATGGTTAAGTACCATTCAGAATTGGCCATTTTCCAATACTCTAAAACCACAGTTGCATGTCCAGTTTACCTCGCCCCCCCCCCCCCCCCAAAAAAAAACAGGCGACCATTTGCTTCGAAGTGCTTCGAGCACAAACTACTTTTATTGGATTTGGCGACCCATACAGTCGATTACAACGCGATCGTATTTCTTGAATATTTCTTTCGATCAATCGGCACGACCTTTTTTTTGAGCGTTAACTTATGCGGGATCCAACGCTCACACAGCTTTTTTGCGGTTAAATGTTCATGCAATATCGAATGTATGCCAGTCATGCTAATGCCTAACGGTGCCTGCATTTCACAATAAGTCACATGACAATCTTGCTTTACCAGTTTGCGCACGGCATCAATGTTTGCTGGCACCACAGCCGATTTTGGACTGCCTTCAAATTCATTGAACTCACAATATACAGTGACTGTGTGGGGGTTCATCACCAACAGCCGAAGTGAGTCAATCAACGCACTGTTGTTGAGCCGTAAAAAATGTTCACGGGTTACTTCCATTTTTGGGCCGAGAGAAATTTTCAATTTAATGAAAACACAAAAAATAATGTACACATGACAAAACATTCTGAGTAGGTATGCCGCAACAATGTCAAACTGCATGATGCAAATGTCAGATCGCACCTAGCACACGCAGGGTTGCCAATTAGCAGTTGATATCGTGCAGCCCACAGATTACAGAAAAGCTGAAAGGTCGTCTTATGCGCATGCACAATTTTCTATTAGATAACAAGTTATATAAACGTCACGTAATGAACAACCTACGATTGTTGACAAAGTGAAACGAGAATACTACCACACAAGTCCCTTTCAGCCGGAAAATCGCTGACAGCAATTAATATGTGGTTTGGCTACAAAAAGACCCAAGTTTACGACATAGCCAAAAGTACAGATAATCTAACCACCGGGATGACTGCTGACAGGAAAACTCACATCAAGTGATCTGATCGCAAAAGAAGTAATGAATTCGTTCACGAATTGAAAGAGAAAATCGATCGGCATCCTGGCCGGAGCATGACTGACTTGGTAAAAGAAATGGGTTTGGCGAGGTCGACGGTCACGCTGCATCATCAGGGCCTGCACTATAAATCTTTCGTTCGGAAGATCCGTACACTATTGACTGAGAAAACAAAATGAACAGGAAATTAAAGCCTAAGTGCTGCTAAACGACATCAAGCACAAAGCGTTGGCTTCCTATGATTCTTTTCGGATTCATTCATGATAGGAAGTTGAATCGTCAAAATGGCCTTTTGATCTGCCAAGGTACCTCTGAAGTGCTTACCGTCATGCATTCATAGTTTACCGTCTTTGCGATGGTGCTGGTAAATTGTGAGTAGTGAAGGGAATGTCACGATACCCCACTTCTTTTAAGGAAGGCCTGAAGGTAGCCTTCAACAGCTATATTAACGTGCTGGAAACAGTTATCAAGTGCTGGATAGAGGAGGAGGCCGCTGTACAGGATATTTGAGCAAGGCTCTGCTGTCCTCCAGAGAAGACCCAGGTATGGCTATACAAAATTTGTATTATTACCGGTCCTTCAGCTTGTAGGCACTCTACAGCCACGACTGCAATTCCCTAAACTACTATGTGTGGGGCTTGTTTGAGCCGAAGGTCAATAGGAGGCACCATGACATCAAAAACACCGTAAAAGTTTCCAATTATGGAGGTAGCGACCTATATGAATAAGGAGAAAATTGTGTTTGCCTGCAGCAGGTTCCCGACTACAATGAACTCAATGCTATTTATTTTAATTATGTTTTGTGTAAATAAATTAATTTTTTCTTGCATTTTAATGTTATCTTTATTGTTTATTTATTTTCTGGATTTATCTCGACGATCTTGTACATAAACTTATGGTAGGTAATGATTACAATTTTCTGTTAACGAACAGAAATTGAACAAAATTTTGGACTTATTGGACTTCATCACTGATGAAATGGCATCAAACCATATGGATGTTGTTTCCAATTATGACATTTTGTTTGATTACACGTCTGTAATAATCTGTAAGTGCAACTATACTTTATAAAAAATGTGACTGCTGTCAGCAATGCTAAAACCAACTATGATATATTTAATACGTAGATATTTAGATAAAAATTTGATTAATAAGGAATGGTGATCTGAATTACGCTACAAAACACATAATAAGAAGTGTACAGGAAACAGGATGAAAGTCAATACCTCAACCGTTAAACTTCAAAGCACATACTTCCTATATTCATGCAGTTAGTAAAAGAAAGCGCAGAATAAGGGTAATATGCAACATTTAGCTGACAAAACAAAGCTAAGACGTAGATTACAAAAAAATTGCAACGAAACTTTTCAGAACCATACAAATTTACTTTCTGTACACGACCACTTAATCTGGATGTCTACTAAAGGACTCAAGCGTCCTAAAGAACATATACCACCCTTAAGTGATAAAACTGCAAAGCTAAGCTCTTTGCTCGCTATTTAGAAGCCACCTTTGTACCAAAGCAACACTACTGAGAAATTCTTATAGCTATTTCCTCCAATACGTAACTATACTATTCATAAAATTAAAACCTAGATTAGGTTAATACCAATTAATAAATTATTTGGGTATGACTTCGTAACAGAAAATATCTTAAAACATCTACCAGAAGAGATTTTGGTATTTATAACTTCTGCTTAATGAATTTTTGTTTCGTCCAAATCATTTTCATCCTTAAACCAGGAAAGTGCCCTGACCAAATCAAATTCTACCACTTTGTCAGCCCACTCCCAACAATTTCTAAGCTGCTTAAAAATACTAAAACGTATACATGATAATGCATGGCTACGCGAGACTTGTTTTACAAAATGATTGCCATTCCAGCAAAGCGTCGAAAGCTAATGCTCTACTTGCAAAAATTATTCTTACTTGTATGTATACCCCTATTTACTTCCTTATAATAAATTGACGACTTTCTTGCATTACAAATAATTGCATATATTTTATAAACAGGCTCTTTTGGCTTTGTACTAGCGAATATTTAGGTTATGTTATCAAAATTTAATTGTCTTGCTAACGTGACTTTGATAGTCAAAGTACTTATTTGAAGACATACATTTACAGTTGTTGAATTCCACCATATTGTGTAAAGCATTTTATGACTAATATTACTTTGATGTTTTGGATTTTTTTTATAATTTTTGTTTTGTTGGACATTTTGATTTCAAAACGAAACCGGACGAATAACATACCAGAGCTTTATTAAAAAGTCTACTGGAACAACAACATAATGCTTGTTTGCTACCACGCCATCATTTTGTAGAGTCAATTTTAAGTAAATTAAATGGAAGTTTAATGTGATAATTTCCTGAGCTTCTTCCAATTATATATACGTCATAAACAATAGTTAACATTTGTTAATTTCGTTGCGTTTAAATGAATATCCTATTTGTAGCAAGTGATCTATTTCTCTGATTATTTGTTAACTATGATGGACTAAAAACAGTCTATTATCCCGTCTTCAAGTTTTCTTTGATCTTTTTTCAAATCAAATGTTGTATAGTTGTAACTGTAAGCTTACAAATTATCACATCGCTAATCCCTGGGTCCTTTTCAAAATATTTTCGTTGCTAGCTACGCATCGGCGCATCCTTTAACAAGAATCGTTTTTCATTAACACATGTTGAAGGACATCTACCGTGCCCCACTGAAAGCCTTATGGCAACAGCAAATTGTCGTATCCCACAAGCATTCTTCCTGGTAATCCTCTTTCATCATTTTCGCCGTTTCGGCGCCCGATTTGCCCCACAGAAAATAAAATTTGATAGCCCAACGTTGCTCCGCTTTTATATCCATTTTACGAAAAACAGTAGGGTCACATTCAACAACTTGTACTGAAACCAACGCTGCGACGAGACTGCGGAAGAGTTGATGTTTAAATCGTTGCCAGTGTTGTCAGGTGCTTTACACACCTGCTCGACATATAGCGGTGTTCGCAAGAACGAGCGATACTCTCAATAGTTTTGCGACTACCTATGTATATCATAGACCGTAATGCTTTAAGGTAAATAAATCATATTTTTTTCCAGGGTGCGAGATAATTATCCGGAAAATGTGTTCGTGCACGTTTCAGCACTCAAACATTATCGATTACAGGTATTTTCGCCGTCTTTTCTCTGCATGATGCTTTGTTTGTATGTCTTTATCTTGTTTCGGCGATTCTCGAACTGTTCAAGTCTATCAAACGATACAAGAAGCTGAAAAGGGAAAAGACATTCTGGTCGAGGCCGACAAGTCAGCGTTCCCGCGCCGGCCGTTGTTAAAGTCATCCGAGAGAGACTCAAGAGGAACTCTTAACAATCCATGCGCCAACTCTCCCAGATTCATGATATGAGCGATTTTACCGTTAGATCTATTGTCAAATCACGCCTGGAACTTTGTCCTTAGAGTATAATCAGGGACCAGGGGATAATTGACAAACAAAAGCGACTAGAAAAAAGTTCGCCAAGATTTTCTGACCTGATTACATCTGGCACGCTGACATCGTTTGGGCAGAAGAACAGATTCTCACTATCCAGGCTGTGGCGAACAGACAAAATACCAGAATAGTTGACTGATCCCAATACCAAAGGGGCTCCCGAACATCACACCAAGACCACGCAGGACTAGTTGCTCATCTGACTTTATCGCCGCCAAGGAGTGGTCTCCTAGCTCCCTCTACTGCAATCCAATGGACTTCTCTATCTGAGCAAAGTTGAAGAGGAAGGCCTGCATCTCACACATTTGTTATAATTACATTTATAAACAGTATAATTAAATTTGTTACAAGCAATAAGTCATATCGAAACTGTCACTATTCACACGCCTTAAAAGCTTAAATATCGTAAAAGCCTCTCAAGAACTAGGTAGACTTCGTTGTCATAATATTATTATAATTTAATTCGAGTTGCGTGTAGTATTTAAAATTTCTAACCACATCTTCCCGCTTCCTCATCCGATCCCTCACCCGCACTTACTAAGGTATATGACCAAGGAACATACGTGCTAAAAGTGATCTAAACCTGGCGACAACTGTGAAAGTTCCATGAAACGAAAAACTAATAAAATTTGTCAGACATCGTGATATGTAGGCTTCGCCAAAAGGTAGTAATTATTCAAAATCTACCTAAAAACAATGCAATTGTACATGGACACCAAGACCAATGCAGGAGTAGCTTGCTCAGAAATCCGACCTGAAGCTTTATCGCCTCCAAGGCCAGCATCCCAGTACTACTAACTTCTTCGCTCATATTTGGAAAATCGTTTCGTTCAATACAAATGTGGCAATGAGCTTCTGCTAAAATCTGATGCAGAGTTGAGGCAGTGAAGAGCCTGCGCTACTACGTACAATCACCAACCATTGAAACAATGTGGAATAAGAAAAAAAAATATATCAACATTATAATTACATTTATAAAAAACAGTATAATTAATAAAATTTGTTACAATATTAAGCAAAATGAAGTCAAAATCCATGAAGACACATCAGTGCATGTTACGTTTACAGCGAACATTCAACATGTCCTCCGGTTACCCTTAACAAGAATCACTCAGGTTAAATATCTGGGAATAACACGTGCAAATCTCTTTAAACTACTTATTTATTTAGCTTACAGATTATCAAAATAACTTGACAATATTTATGTTACACCTCCGCTTGAACTTGCTTGCTTCGCGATATTTATACCTATGTAGTGCCATTCCAGAAGAAACTCGAAAACGTCGGCACGGAAACACCTAGAATGTTTGCCGCGCTTGTGTAGGTCGGCTGGGTTCCTAAAAGGCATTGTGTTGCTCGCCGCGCGTGAAAAAAAAAACGGTTGGCCACATATGTCTACGTGACGTTGCTCCTATGGCATGCATTCGGAATTCGTTACAATATGGAAGATTTTATGCCCAAAATAGCAAAAAGAAGTCTCAGAATAAAAAAAACCCTAGCGTCGCTAATTACAGGGCTGTGCCACCAAATTTACTATGAACACGATTCAACATTTCCAGTCCAGAACCTTTAAATGATCTTTAATCCCACTACTTGTGTCTATCCTAACCTTGCTCACAGACTTAAACATTTCATATGTGACAAAATTTCTAAAACAAAAGCAGTAAAGCGTCTTGACACTTTGTCAATTCACTCCTATGCGATATTTAAATCATCAATCGAAGTACCCGTAGCCAACTGATTTAACGGTTTAACATAGGGCTGTCACCAGTGAGTATCTTCTTCTTAGGATTTTGATTATCTATGCATAAAACTAACCCCTAGAATTATTATTACATTCTAATTGTTAATAGAAACTGGATAAAAGTGAGATAGGTGTATGTAATGGTAACCAGTTCCAATTATACCATTGCTTAAACTTTTTAGGTATTTTTCTGAATTGGATTTGAAAACTTCAATAAAACACGACACATAAATTGCTCTTGACTCGATATATTTTTAAATCTGAGAAATGAGATTTCTTGGCTTATTTTTAGAAGAGGCTAGACAGAACTACATGCAGTTGCAAAAATAAAATACGCACTTATTGGCAATTCATCGTGTTTGCACGCCCGCCAAGCAAAGGCAGCCCTCTCCCGCTGATTAGATGGATTAACGAGCGGCTTCGCGCTCCCGGTTTCCTCGCGGAAAACGCCTCGACCTACACCAGGATGGCTCTAATTTTACCGGGGACGCCCGCCGCGCGGAGCGTCCTTTTCAATAATAGGAATAATAAAATAAATGACAAGCTATCAGATCATACGGCACATAAAGAAATGACGATGCGGCCGCCGCAGGGGGCCAAGGAAGCGTCTGTGTGCCGGGGGTGGCGCCTCTATATTAGCGCTGCTTCATCGCCGCCACTTCACTTGTCAAGGCGTCACGACTCGGCGTCTTCAGAACACACACGCAGGAACGGTGAGTTTCGTTTCTGTGCTTTTTGCATGCACGGGTTGTTTGTTTATAACAACGGCGCGGGAAGCTCCGGCGGCAGTAGTTCTTGCGCTCGGTGTTCGTGGTGTTAATTTCTATTTAAAACGTAAATATAACTTTTTGATTGTTATATTGTTGTATTGGCTTCTACTACATGTTTTTGTTTGGATGCCAAATTAGCTGTAGACTAATTATTAGTATATTCAATGCAAATTAGTAACATTAAACACTTTTAATAATTAAACATTAACATGTAAAAAAATTAAATTACTTGGAACAAAGGTATTATAGCAATGTCCGCGTTTCATGACTCATACGCTCGCTATAAAATAATCGTAATTGTTATTTGCTTGCATGTTCTTGCAATAAATCTTTTTTATGTTACATTTATCGCCGCCCTAAATTTAATTAAGTCGCTTTTATAGTTACAACAATAATACCAGGCTATTTTAGAGGAAAATAATTAATACATTAGTTATATTCTAATTGTTTACTTATGTAAGATATAAAAAATATATCCTGCATATAATAAAAACGTGTTTCCGCCCGGGATCGAACCGGGGACCTTGTGCGTGTGAAGCACACGTGATAACCGCTACACTACGGAAACAACTTGTAAGGTTTGTAATTTTTATATCTTATTAAGTATGAATTATTAATGTTATTATTGTAAACATTACTAATGTATTAAAACAGTACAGATACATGTTTACTACAAAAATCATTAAATGTTAATATTTTAAAAGAGTAAGCAACTTTGGTTGCCTGTACATCAGGCGATTATATGAGTAGTTTCTTCAGCAAACCCAATTAATCGTTTTTTTCAATTTAATTATGTCAGATATAGTGAAAATAAGTAAAATTTAATTGGATTAATATAGTTGTTAAGGCTCTAAATTATTTTAAATTGTGCATTTGTGGGCAATTACGGTAAATTAAATGGCGAAACTGCAGAAAGGACATTTAAGTTAATGTTATGCATTGTTCTAGCACGGTAATTACTATTCGCAACAAAAAGGCATTGCATATATAGTGGAATTTGATATTAACAAGTTCTGGGATGTTCTAAAGTTAAATTACACTGTTATAATAGTGCATGCATTAGTAATTCGGATTAGATGGAGGGTTTGATACAAATTTTACTCCCTCCTAATAGAGAATACTTTTTACAATTTGTTAACAACTCTACTTGTAGCTTTGATATTTCTTTTCTGGTAGTGCCACAATTTTCTATTTGCCACTGTATTTTATAGGTGATTTTATTAGTTGAATGTTTTGTTTTGTATACGAGGCTTACTTAGGAAGTTGCAGACGACGCGCACGTGGTTTTAAAAATTAATTTTGAATTTTTTTAGTTTGGTGTATGACCACCTTAGTTGTAAGTTGTTTAAATTTTCTTGAATTTTGTGTCTAAGACTAAAGTTTTTTATTTATTTTTTAAATGCTGCCTAATCTTCGTTTTTTATTTACGCTTTTTTGCAATATTTTTATTTTACTTATAAAGCTATATATTTCTTTTGTTCTTCTGTTATTGGTTCTAGAGTTTTCAACACCTTTGATTATTCATTTTATGCAGCACCACATTTCAGTTTAATTTCTAAATTCTTGAATGGCTTTAGTAATTGTTTTATTCTTTCCACGTCCTTCAGTTTGAACTACTGTTTTCTCGTTTCCAATCAAGAACTTTTGCCTTACCATGTTGTTTAGCAATTCTCCCAAAAAATGATCGATTTCGTTATCAAAATGACCAAGAAATATAGCCTGAGTTGTCTTTTTTCTAAAATTAGTGCTCTGGGTTGTTCTTTTATTTTTTGTCCAACTTTTGCATGCCTTGTTTAATTTAGCTTTTTAATGAAGAATCTTCATTACACTTTTTTATTCAATTCTCTTGTAGTCTTATTATTGCTTTTATAATTTCGTCATTTATTTTATTTCTTGTTGCTGTGTATTTTATTTATGTATTCTTATTTTTTATCAGTTAGCTTGTAGTTCTATATGTATTTTTCCTATACGTTTGGTCTGTTCTTTATCTTCAGCTGTTGTAGTTTTCTATTAATATCAAACGAAAGCACAAACTAGAAAAACGTAAATCCCAGGAAAGCCGACCTGGCTACGAGGAGCGCTTCAAAGTGACCTCGCCATGGCGGCTCGTCAGTTCAGTGCCTTCGGGACACCAAACAGCAAAGGCTGCGGCGACCTGCGGCCAGTGAAAGTGATGAAGGCGAAACGAGATTGATTGTGTATTTTTGCACGAGCCACAATGAGCGCGGCGCGTTAACCGCTTCCTCCAGTTTATTACACCTGTTACGTACTCGCGGAGCAATGCTGCGTTCCGCGAATGCAAATCGCGGCGGTAAGGCTCGCGAATGTTGCGGGCGCTTTTGTAACTGCACATTAAGTCATTTTTCAGCGGCCGCGCTTGGCACCTTGAAAGCGCCGTATCGCAGCCTTCTGAAACGAACGTGTAACGTTCTCTCGTACAGATGTTGCAATGGGCAGGAATTTTGTCCGGAAAGGAGATTGAGGTGTTTGCAGCGGGCAGCTCTTTCCTCTTTATTCTTCGTAATGCTAGAGTGCTATCATTGTGTCGGTGATGCCGGTGGACATCCAGCAACATTTCTATTTTGAGTTTGCCCAAAATTAAAACACTAAATGTAAATCAAAGTAAGAAGTAATTGCAGTTTTACGATCCTTGTTCACAGTTTACTTCCTGTTGACAGCTATAATCTACATCTTGCCTTATTTCTTTTATTAATAAAAATAAAAAAATTAGAATTAATTCGCCAACAGGAAATCTTGATACTGTCTTAAAAGAAATTGTACTAATTCTGTTGAATGAACACTCATTAAATGTGAAATTTTTCTCATACTCTCCACACATTTAAAAATGTCGCATTCAAACTTACTCTTGTGATTTTTTTATAATACACAAAAACAAAATTGTTATAACTAAAAAATACGTATTTGTTATAAAATGTTTTTTTATAATTTAAAGCGCAGCTAGTTGTAATTTACTCCAACAATCGTCGACTTGGGTTTGCAGTGTAACCTACCGTTGAAATCTCCAAACATTCCGAAGTATCTGCAACCTAATGTGTTCTATATAAATTTCTCTCTTTATTTTATATTTTTATCTGCCTAAACGTAGCTTCAAAACGAAGCTAAAACCCAGGATAACATTTTTAATTAATAGAAGTGAAATATACCTCCCATGATTTGTAGCGGATGCAATTTTAAGGCGGCTATATTTATTGTTATTAATGACATCACCCATTAGTTTCGAATTAATAACGTGCAGTAGCGAAATAAAAAGCGGCTCTAATTTCCATTTCCATATCTTAACTAGCAGCCGCGAATTTTATTGCAGATCCTTAAACGCCGCAATAAAATCCTCGATCTCTCTGCCAAATTTAGCAGTTACAGTTACCTCGCCGCCAATAGTAGCGTATCTGCCCCGCGGTCGGCATTTTCTATTTTTCGGTCCACTTTTTGCCCCGAAAGCCGCGGCTACGGCCAATTAGCACAACATCCGGCTGCAAGAAGTGGAGGCCAAAAATAGCCTCCGATCGCATAATTCGATATCATCATCGAGCTTCCTTCCCACGCGGCCGCGAAAGAAAGCGCCCGTTTGCCCAAAAGCGCGATTTTGCCGGCCAGTGGGAAAACTTTCTACTCGCCGTGAGTCAGCTCTGAGGTCATCCGCAATTATTATTCAATTTCTGGCCCCTAATGATCCGTTTTTGCCCGGCTTCCTGAAGAGCGCGTATTACAGCACACCTGACCGCGTTGTTTGGATTTCAGGCTAGCTTAAGGTCGACAAAAGGATGCAAAATTTCCTGAAAAATATCTCGATGCTTTTTTCTGGCCAAGATAAGGTGTTGTAGACATATTTATTATAAGTTTCCTGTTAAACATCTTTTAACGCAATGTTTTTTACCCGAAAGTACAATCTGACAAAAATAATAACTGAGATGCTTTACGTGGTTTTGGTTATTAAATAAAAATGAGAATAACGATCAAGGCAAGGATTGGAATTGGGGGCAGAAACTTCAAACCTATAAAACGGGACATTTAAAGTTTGGCAACGTGAGTGATGGTTCAACTCCTAAATTATTAGCCGAATGACGCAAATGATTTGCATAAATCTTTGCAGAAGCGTGGCTGACGATCCCGTTAATTTTATATAATGGAGTTACGAGCTTAAATGGCAATTTTGGCAAAGCTCATGCCTACTGAAAATTCTGCATCCTACAGTTTTACGAAAATCTGGTTTGTAAACTTGCGTCATTAAAATGATCACAGAGAGTGATGACGTTAGCTTTTTAATTTTTTGGGACGATGAAGAAGAGTGGCGTTTTTTTACAATGAATTTTAAGCTAATGAAATTTGTTAATTTAATTTCTTCTCCTTTTTAGCCTTCAGCTAATTTAAAATCGACTTTTATAGTAAGTAGAATCTAGTGGAGCTTTCGTAGAAGATAACTCGTGTTTGATTTTTCCTACTTGTTTAGATTCTGATCTTTTCCATGAGCACCAGCCAACAATTAGGAAACCACATGGATTTTCAAAGGAATGGTGTTGGCGTTTGAAATTCTCCGTTTTTTCTGCTTGCCTTCCAGTTATTTTTAATATGGCTGATGCTGTCTTGTGCTTTATTTTTCGGTAGCGCGACCTGGTGTTCAGCTCTGAGCCAAATTTTTATGCGTCATTCGGAGGTGTGCGAAAAACCATTTATTTATTAACACGTCCGCTTGTAAAACTTTTTGATTCGGTCAAGGATATAAAATTGGTATCGCCTGATCAACTATTAGCTGCTTTACATAACACACCAAAGGCGATTTAATACGTCAGTTAACGTTTTTGCAATTTGCGTTGTAATTATTTGAGGCTGCCCTTTGCACGCCATTCAATTGACTTCGTTTTTGCTAGAAGATTGTAGTAGAGGATCATAGTTTCATCTCCTACAACAATAAACTGAAGAAGTTGTTTTTTTGTTGTTGGAACGGAGTTTTAAAAGTTGTTCACAACAAGTCACACGTTGATGTTTTTGAACCGCTGACAACAGTCAGGGAATTCATCTGGCTCTAGTATTTTTCTCATAAAGTTGCTTGTGGAGAATGCGTCACACGACTACATATCAAAGCCCCCCACCTTTCTGATAATTCTATTACTTTAAATGCCTGTCCTGCTCGACGAGGGAGACGTTACGTTCCGAAAGCAATTCAAATGGCCAACCTGCACATTTTCCTCAGTTTCCTCAGCCGAAACAAAATTGTTTTATTGTGGACTATAAAGGCGAAGATTCACCATATTCACTGAGGGTGATCCAAATTAGACACTAGGAGGTTTTCCTGAACAAAACATAAAATATTGGAACAATTCAAATTGTATTAGTTTAAAGTGCAGACAAATATAACGTCAGCCAAATGCCCTCCACGACTTCTCTGGCATGCGACTATTCTTTTAGCGAAGTTTTCATAGTGCTTTTCAGTAACTACACGCATAATGTTTTCTTTTAGACCTGGAACCGTAACAGGTCCGTCGACGTAAACTTTTTAGTTTAAATAGCCTCAAAGAAAAAAGTTTAATGGGGTTAGATCGTAAAATGACGGCGGTCAATCTCTATCACTCATATGAGAGATAATATGACCAGGAAATTTGGTTTGAAATTACTGTTTCACGTAACGTGTGACATATTGCTCCATCTCGTTTAAACCACATGTCATCGCTGGTTTCATTAAAAAAGGTTTTAGCATTCCCTGATAACGTGAACTGCAACAGTGTTGCTAATTTCGTTTTCAGAAAAATGAGGGCCAATTCCTCCACCTTACGTTGTACACCAAACAACACGTGTTTGTGGATGGATTGGTTTTTTTGTAAATAGCATTTGGAGTTTCACTACCTCAGTTGTGACAATTTCATGATTCACAAAGCCATTTAAAGAAAAATGAGCTTAACCGCTCAACATGACCTTTTTTTGAGAAAAGCAGCATCATCTGCTACGTTCTTTAAAATCTAGTTCACAAATATATGGCGTTTCTAGTAGTCTTTGGTGAACTTTGCCACGTATTTAGGTACCAAATGAACAAATGCGAATTTTCAACGTTCGCAGAACGCAAACAATGGGTAATTTAAATCCTGATGTTTGATTTAGATCACTTTATATTATTAGTGCAACATAGTGGGGACTTTTAGAACTTACCGTGTATCTACTTGATTAGATATTTTAATTGTGTATATCCGTTGCCCACCGCAACTAATTTGACAAATTTTGTCATTGTTGGATTTAACACTGTTTCTTCTGATGTACGCTATAATCGTTAGGAAAATTTAAATAGTACAATACTTTTGAGGCACTGCTTATCAATGGTTCTAATTCCTCTTATTTTTATTAATTTTTTTCTTTGATAGATGTTTTGAATTTTTAAAGGCCTTACTAAGACGATTTTTGATACGAAATGAGTTTAAAAAATTAAACGCATACCAACTTATATCAGAATCAAGCGATGCAAGATAAAGAAAACAACATGCAATTTGTTAAAAGTTCTTAAAGCTGCATGTAGAAGGTTGTTATAGGGAAAATGGTTTTTAACTGTAATGTATAATCATACGTTTCTATTTTGCTATGAACTACTATATAGTAGATTCTAATAATACCCTTAAACTCATTAAAATTTTGAGTATACCTACATGCTAAATAGACAACGTTCTTCGTCAAAATTGTTCAGAATATCAAAGTCTTTTGTTATGCAATCGCTAAAAATCCCAAGGTCACAAGATAGTTAATTGGCAAAACTTCAACGACGGGAAAGCTACTATTTAAATATAATTGATAGAATTCAGTCCGACGTATTTATATTTATGTAACGCCTAGTTAAGTATGGGTTTTTAGCTACATTAAAAACTTACCAAAATTAAAAACGCCCGACAGGCACCTTAAGTCACAAGTAATCAATTTATTTGATTAATAAAGCTGCCGACAATGAAAACAATTACAAATCGAATTAGATCTAAATAATGCAACAATTAAGATTTTTATTGCAGCCAGACACCTACGGCCACGAACAAAAATTAAACCAGATCCAGTTATGTCAATAACATTGCGCCTGTCAAGGTGAACTTTTGCCGTTGCTCTATATAACTGATATATTTTGTTGGGGCAAACAAAACAAGAAAACAAATATTTATAGCAAATACAATAAACCTTAGTGAATTAAAGTTTATCAATATCGGCTGTAACGTTGCTTGTTATCGTTAAACACGCTAGTTGGTCTTTTTAAAGTACATATTTAACTGCACCAATAAATCCTTATAACTCCGATGTACACAGCTTTGGAAAATTATCAAAATATTTTTTTAAGGGTGTGTAAACCATTTAGCTATGTATATCCTAAAATAAATAAAATAATAATCCCACGAATAGATTTATCATCAATTAACTGGAAATCTTTTCTAATTAAACTTCCAATGACTAGATAACATTTTATAATTTACTGACCCTCCATATAGAATTCTTAATTAAGTTACTATATGAAATAAAAGCACATTTATTGATCCATTAGAATAGTTGCCTTTACAATGCATATTATTGTTTTTACTAAAATAATGTAATCTATTACAATTACAATACTTTTGGCACTTTTCTGGATACAGACAAGAGACAGCGGCGACGGACAACAGAAGATCCTCGTTTCACAACTTTAATGGGATTCTCTACATCTCTAATTTCTAAAATCTCTCTGTTTTGGTTTATTTTCTCCTCGCAAACATTTTTTGAGTTTGCGATGCGAAGGAAATAATTTGTTTAGCTTTTGAGGAAGATGATCTGTCATACGGTACGCATAAAAAGTGGTTCCAGAGGTTGTGGGGAGAAAATATCAAACTGTAGATGTTCAGCGACCCTTACAATCCAAAAAGGTTGAAGCTGACGATTTGACGATATCTTAAAGAAAATTTGTGTAGACTCGGCTGCAAAGGCTAAGACAAATCCAAAAAAGAGGTTGAGTTGCTCATGTGCTTTTCCTGCTAATAAATACAGCTGTTGCTCCCTGGCCAGTTTCAAGAAGATTTTTTTGTATAAAGTCGTAATTATAAATTAGTTTATATTTTAACCTGAGGTTGTAACAGGATTATTGCAATCAAAAAGACATTTAAATTTTAAACAGAACGGCTTTTGCATTAATTTTATGATTGTATTTTTATCGAGTATTAAAATATACAATCTTCGATTAAACATGGAAAGTTATTCCTGATAAACAGCTACTTCGACTTAGGCTGCAAGTCTTCGTTATTGATCACAAATTTTTCGTTTAAATTACGCACGTTCTTATCGATTTTATCCTTGAGGTTGTTAACTGTTTGTTGATTATTAGCGTAGATTCAAATAGAGAGCATTATTAAACCACAAGATTTTGCTGGCCATTTTATGTTGGGATTTCCACCAGAAAATAGTTGCAGTCAATCGACTTGCTTGAGCTGTTTGGCAGGTAACGCCATTCTGCTACGAACCACTTGTCCAGTGGTTGTTAGTCCTGTGTTATCGTGTAATGGTAACGGTAGCCACTCACAGTTACATTTCCAGCACCATTTTCGGAAAAGTATGGGCTTCCTGCATCATCTGATCAAAATTTACAAGCAGTGACTCCAGATCGCAATTGTTTTTCATGCGTTTATAAATTTGACAATTTTGTTTGCCTACGAACCCATGCAGTTAAAAATGCGCCTCATCGCTAAAGATAATTTTTTGACTAAACTGAGAATCAACTTCATGTTTTAAAAAACAACCGATAAATTTTCGATGTTAAGAACGGTCAGCAAGCTTAAGCTCTTGTGTTGGTTGAATTTTGTACGCATGAAGGCGTAGGTCTTTAGTGGGAACTTGCTGAAGGCAGCTTTTCGAAAAGTTCAATTATTGTGCACTGTATTTTCAGATTTGCAGCGACACTTTGAAGAGTTGTAACAATATGATGATGTCTCATCCATTATCGATCCAGTTTCATCAAATTTTGTAATCAGTCTTCGGATTAATTTGGTCCGCTACTTCGTACTGTCACCGCAAAATATTTATCGAATTTTCAATGCGGTTTAACAACGACAATTTGCTGTTATCGTATAGCGTTTCATGTTTACTAACCAGTAGGGTCATAGATGACATCTATCAAAGTATCAAAATTGCTGATCAAAAAACATAAAAAAGGGAAAAGAAGTTTAATTCTGGTTTTCAACTTCAAATTATGCGCCGTAAAGTAACTAACTTTATCAGACCTACATCGTTAAAGAAGTTTAGGATATAGTTGATGAATGCAACTCTCATTTGATTCATTCGTTTTTACATACTGAGCTCTCAAGTGCCTAAATTGTTGTGTCCTAAGGGCTAGACATTCACAGAGACTTACATCATTGGAAATACTTAGATTGCAGTTAATGGGTGCAATCGCCATTTTTTTTGTTTCTACATACTGAGCTCCAAAGTACTTGAATCTTTGGACTCCGGAGACTAGATATTTGCATACGACGTGTAGTATTGTCTTTTCTTTTTCGCATAGCCTGTAAGTTGGATCATTCACAATAAGCATTAGAGGTTACAGTGTTCTGTTATACTTTTTAGTTGTTTCTTTTGTTCTTTTAATGGACGGAGTCATCATTAGAACTTTAGAGTGCCTGCGCTTTATGTTTTTTCTTGAGTGGGCTTCCGATAATCACTCTCACGGTTATAAAAAGAACCCCGCATAAAAGTTCGAGATCTATTAGTCTTCGCTCAGAAGCTTCATAGCCTTGGTCTCCTGACATCCATTCTAAGCAAATTCTGTTGCGCTCGGTCAGTGCCCACGGCCTTTGTTTACAATTAAGCATGACTTTGGAGGACATTTTAGTACTCCTTAAGGCTTTTAATGTCGTTTGGCTTTTACAAATATCGTTAAGGTTATTTCACCTCGAAAGACTGAGCTGAATTATCCTAGGTTTACACTAATTCCGTTCCCTGTTATTGTCTCGTACACTTCTGTTTTGGAGTTGTGTTCTGGAGGCAAATGATATAATTGCATTAGGATGCCGAACCACACACTCTATGCATATTTTATGGCCCCGATTTAGCCCCGTTGGACTCCCACTATTCAGACCTCTACAGCACCACTGTTCGCACTTCAAAACGTCGCTTTTCATTGAGCAGAAATGGGATTCATTAATTAGACAATATTAGTACTACATGAAGAGATCAAGTGATCTTTGAGGTTTTGATATTTCTCTTCTAGCTCCACTCGAATCGTACCAAGCTTCTCTTGGCCAGTTGGAACCACGCGCCCGCCAACAAATTCGCGCGGGGCAAAACGACGAGCGCGGCAGGCGCTCTCTGTCGCGCAAAAAGCACGCACAGGAGGTCTTGTCAGTCGAGCCGAAGTTTGCTTGTCGGTTAATTGGAAACCAAAAACGAGTTTCGCCTTTTTTCAGGCGAGATAAAGAGGGGCGCGGAGGCGCGGGAAACGCTCAATGGGCGAGCAGCGGAGCGGCCCCTGTTATCTCTGCGAAACGTCGACACCTGTACCCCGGGTTATCAATTCGCGAATTATAATCGATGGCGCGCTCGGGGCTGGACCACACCGCCGCTGCTATCGCGTTCATTCATTAATTCCGATGGGATTTATATGCGCTCTCGGGTTTTTTCTGGCGCAGGCAACGAACTCCGCCGCAAAAGTCGCGGGCATTTTCGATCGCCCTGGCGGGCGCAGTTTATGGCGTTATCAAAGTTTTATTGGCGGCTCTCGCATTAACTGTTTGGGTTTTTGCAAAATTGGGCCCATTAGCTAATTTTACGATGCCCGATTTAAACCTCTACGAAGAAATGGAAAGTCAGTAATAAAATAAGTCTTATAAAATAACAATTACAATGCTTAATTAGAAACATCAGAACCATGGACCCTTTATGCTGTGGTATGATTCTTCTATCGTAGTCTATCAAAATAGTAGTCAACCTAAGTAAGTACACCTAGTATTCCCAATAGTAATCTTAAAGTTTTAAGTTACATTACATGTTTCTTGCCAAGTTGGTTATTTACCAATAGAATTGGGTGACAAAGAAAACCTTATTGCTGTAATAGCATTTCATAAGCGTGGAGCTGGAAAAAGTATAATGTTTGAGACCCTGCAAATTCTTGTATTGGGCTATAGAATTGCTTAATAAGACTGTAGATGTCAAGGAACGTCCAAGATCTGGAAGACCATGTTTATTTCGGACTGTTCAGGCAATCAAAACCACAAATGCCCGAATTAAGAAAAATCCTCTTCGTAAGCAGAAGATTATGTCTTGGGAAATGTAAATTTCCAAAACTTCGATCTCTCACATTATTAAGCAAGACCTAGAACTAACTACTTACAAAAGGCAATTTGATGGCAGATGCTTTAAAGAAAGGTAGAAAAGAAAAAGCAAACAGATTGTTGACTGAGTACGCGCATGATGACCACAGACAAAGATTGATTACGGATGAAAACATTTTTACAGTGGAGGAATCTTTCAACAATCAAAATGACAAGGTATACACTAGGTTGCAAGCATTTCAGCTAGTACTGAGTATTCAGAAAGGCTACTATCTAGTAGCTATAATTGTTTAATGTGAAGTGTACTATAATAAATGTTTTCATTTTTGTGAAAAGGAAGTCAAAACTTCAGCCGCTGTGTATCAAAAATGTATCCAAATTTTGGAAGGTGTAGTAAAATTTCCTCATCCGCTCACAAAGTATGGTCAATTCAACCTTTACTGAACAACAATGTGCCTCATTTTCTGACAGTAGAGGATTGGCCTTCTGGTAACCCAGATCTCAATCCATTAGAGTGTAAATTATGGGCAGTTTTAGAGAGCATAGTGTGATCAAACAGACACCATAATGTTGATTCTTTGAAGAGAGCCTTAACGAATGCAATCAATAATTTTCAGATGAATGTAGTGCCTGCTGCCATAAATGAGTGGCCTGGACGACTTAAAGCTTGTGTGTAGGCTGCGGGTAGCTATTTTAAATAAATCCGTTGTAACTATACTTACCAATAACTATTTAATAAATCCCGAAAGTCTTATACAAAAAGAGTCAATCGTTTTATTTTGTCGTTCTAATAAGTGAGCAACAGTATTTAAGGACATACAATGTGGTCTTAGAACGATTAACTTATTACTTCTATATTCTGAAAAACTTTTCTTATTCCTGAAATTAAAAATTAATTAAACTTAATAACAAAACACAAATAGAAGTTTGTACACAGTTTTTCTATATTGAAGCACTCTTTTTTATTATTTAACAATTAACAATGTGCTTAATGTTTGAGATTAACTAACATTTTATTTATGTCCTAAATTACTAAAATATTTATTAGTCCGGATATTTTCATCGATCCATCCTAGCTTTTGAAACTTTTTGCACACATCCCTGGCATTTCACTATACTCTGCTTTTCAGTATTGTAATACACTTCATACTGCACAGCTCAAAAGGTTGCATTTTTTTGAGCCTGCGGACAATATCTTAATTGACTAGAAGTTGCAGAGCTTCTTAATTTGGATGTCTATGAAGCCTTTCCTCATGGCTTCCGGCAAGCTTCCGGCAAGCTTCCTGATCACGTCCTCGGCCACCTCCACCTGGAGTTCCCGATGCAGATCCTGATTTCGCACGTACTAACGGGCATTTACCATATTTTGTAAAACTCAATTTTAAAATTTCTATATGCAGAAATAAATTGACCAGTAGCATCCCCAACAGAAGAGGTATAAAACAGGGGTGTATACTCTCTCCAGTCCTGTTCAACATGTACTTAGAAACAATATTTCATATAGCACTAGAAAACATCGAAGAAGGTAAAAAAGTAAACGGAAGACTAATTAATACTATACGGTACGCAAACGACATCGTTATATTAGCTAACAGCCGAGAAGGGCTTCAAAAACTTATTGATGCAATAAAAAAGGAGGGAGATGGATTTGGCCTTAATATAAACACAGAAAAAACAAAAACAATGCTCATCTCCTTTCTATTTGTAAAATTAACATGAGTAGATTTTTCATCATTAGCTTTTATACGCCACTTTTGCATTCATGTATTTATTTCATTAATTAGAGGTTGGCCGTCGTTTCTTCTATATTTTATCTACTACAGCTTGTACTGTAAAGATGTAGTACTGGCCTAAGAATACTTCCCTGTAAGGACACCTGCTTTTATTATTTTAAGTTCGAAAAACTTACTTTCTTGGCTAATTTTGAAGGTTTGGTCAGTTAAGAAGGAGTTCAAGAGCTGAATATATTGGGCAGGTAAGTATTTTTTTAATTTTATTAGTAGACCCTCATACCAGACTTTATCAAATGATTTAGCAATGTCTAAAAGTATCACCGAACACATTTTCTTTTCCTCAGCAGATTCTTCGATCGTATCTATAATACGATGTATAAACTTCAATTTAAGAGCTTCTTAAATACCTCTTTACTAAGTGGCTCTTGTACAAAATATATGATTGATGAAGAATTTCTTTCATAACCAACATGTAGCCGATTTATCTGGCAATGTGTATATAAACATGCTACCTTACCTCTTAAACCTTGATGTCGTAGGTTACATTTCGACCGTATTGAAAAGTCATACAGGCCTTTAGTTCATATTTTAGAATGGATATCAAGAACAGCTTTTGCGACATGCAATGTTGCATTTCTGAAAGAGTAACAGTGGTAACAATATCGCAAATGAGATTTACACTATTTATGAGTGTGGTGCTAAAAATATTTAGAATCCTTGTATTTTTTTTTTTTTTTATTTGAAACTGGTAATTTTAATTTGAAGTGTGAAACCGCAGTGGTCGTCCATCTACTATAGATATAAAGCTCATTAAGTAATGGTCTAGGATATTTACTGACTTTCAGTTTTCCTCTACTTCTTTTTATTTTTAAGGATCTCTCCTCCAATTCCCCCCATTCAACCTTTTGGATTTCCGGATTCTATGGGGTCTTCCTTGTGGTCACGTTGTTACTGTTAGATACTAGTTGAGCTGTGCTAAGATAAGAGTAAAAGGTAGCCTGCTTAAAAAACTAACGGTTAAAACTTTATTAAGAACTAACTACAACTGAACACGTCCTATAACAAACTTAAAGTAACTAATAAAATAAAATAAATGTTTGACCGGCGCATAGAAATATTATCAGACGCCCGTCTGGTAAAAATGCGCAAACACGCTGATACGGAAAATATCTGTAAAAATGATTGACCGTCAATGTCATCTTGCGCGCACTGCGGGACACTGTCGCTAAGTTGACCAGAGCAAACACTAACATATTTTTAACATAAAGTCTTCATACTTCGTTATTACATCTTTGTCTCCGTTTTTCTCTTCTACATCCTGGAAGTTAATAGAGTTGAGAAGTAAGCTGTTTATCGAAATACTGTATATGCTAATCCAATGCAGGTCTATGGACAAGGTATATACAGTTCAATTCTATTGAGTTTCTCCAATTTCTGGCGGGTTCTCTGAGCTGTATTTAATCTAACGTTATCCATTTGCGGCAACAGCCCCCTTCTATTGACTAGGCCAAGGTTATTTAAAGATAGTCTCCTGAATAAACACCTATTGTATTATATGGCATTTTTGCATAATTGTTTTTAATACCACTTCCAAAAAGAAAAACTTTTAAGAAGTTTAAGTGACAACGCGCCTCCTCGTTTTAATCCCACATTATTGCTAATGTGTTATAAGCTCTCTTTCAATAATCTTATCTTTTCGTAATACCTGAAAACATTTGTAGAGCTTATTTTACTGTTATCTCCTTCACGTTCTCATAGACCAATTTGTCATCCACGAAAATACTGTGTAGAGTAATTCCCATTCATTTGATTTTCTGTGACTCAACGTATACTGAAAATCTGGTCGGTTTCTGGATCCAACTTGGTAGTTTCCTAGTTTACTTCTAACATAAGTTTTTAGCCTGTACAAAAGCATTTGTTATTGAATTTTGTATATTGTGTTGAGCAATTTGTGTAAGGCATTGTTCTTCCATATTAAATAGATTATCAAGTGTACCATTTTCCATAAATCCTAACTTTAAACTTTTTAGCCCTTTATTTTTCTTTATTTTATAAATACTACTTTTAACTTCTTTGTATAATTATGCTTCTGCTTTTGTTTCCTCTTTGCTTCTAGCAGTTTTTTCCATTTTCTTATTTCATGCTTTCGTTTTCTACATTCAGTATGATTGTAAAAAAATTTTATGTCCCAACTATGTTATTTCTGTTTACTATCATTTTTCCAGCTTTGTTTTTACATTTTTCTAAACCATATAATTTCTTTGTGGTTTTTATTTTGCTTTTCCTCCATCATATTTCTGTTAGTTTGCGTTATAATTAATTTTTTGCTTTCGACAAAATTTATTTTAGCTTATCTCATGTTTCATTACACCATACGTTTACATATTTTATTATTTACAGCCCTTGTACACTTGTCATTAATCCATCCATTTTGTGCAAATTTGTAGTGCCAAAAATTGTTTTAGATGTTATATGAACTATTTGTTATATATTACACCAGTTCATGTTGATATATTCTTCTATTCATGCTGATATCTCTCTTCCATTTCAGGACATTTAAGTTAAGTTGATTTTCTCCAATTGGTTAATTATATTTTGGCATCTGATACTGGGTTATTTACTTTTAATTATCTATTATATTGGTGCGATTTGGTTTATCATCACCCCATCGCTTGTTATTGTTACCTATTAACATTATAATTGACCGAGTACTAAACAAATATTTTTGGCGCATTATCTGTAGTTTTTCTATGCATTCGCAGAAATCTTGATTTGCTCTTCTTATGTTCATTCTGTGACTATAGACATTTAAAATGTTTATATTTATATTTTCACGTGTACCGACTCCAACTCTTGAGCATCGTGCTTGCTGGGTTGCTGTAACATCTTGTTTATATTTCATCATTTTATTGATTAACAGAGCTCTTTGTTTGCAAAGGCTTACCACATTACATTTTCTTTTCTATGTCGCTAAAATTTTTTCTTACTAATCTGCCCATTCTGGAACTGCGGTTTCTAGGGGTAGTTAACTCCATGCCCAAATCCTATTTTTGGGGGACAATTTTTCCGACTTAAGTGAAAATCTAAAATGTATTGTTTGCAAATTGGCAGATGTTTCGAACGTTCCCTAAACAACGGTAAATAATTATTTCATAAAGTTCAACTATTTAGATGCGAAGGCTTTTACGGCCGGTGTTATGGTGCATCGTGTGGTTGGTTCCCGAGAACCAACCACACGATAAACCACTCAACTACATTGATAACTCTGAATTATAGGTTCTGCACCATTTCACAGAGAGCAACATGTAATTTACTACTTTAGTGATACGGAAAAAACCTTTTTTAAAGAAGTTAGTTAATGGGGATAATACTTAGATCCTCTATAAGAATATTAACGATAATTGCAAAGAAGAATGTTTTAACGGTAAAGGCGTTTAAGTCTTGATGCCTCTTTAGTAGGATTAAAAAATTACATTTATTCAAAAACAGTAATTTAACGATATGTTGCTCCCAACTAGACTAAAGAAAACAATACAAAACTGCCAAAATTAATATAATTTTATTTTTCATTGTCATTAAAAGCAAATTGTTTATGTCTGATTGGGATATTCTACTTTATTATTTGAACTCTACGAATATTGCCCCATGGTATTATTACCTGTTGCTTTCATTTAAAAATGCTGTTTAAAATAAACGGTACAGTTCAATAAATGATATAAAAATGCACTTCAAAGCATAAACATTGAAAAATGGCAATATGAGGCTTCAAAGGAAATAAAAAAATATATTGGAGCAGATTGAATCGCAGTAATATGACATAAAGCATATTCTAAATATACTACTTAATAATCAAATAAAATGAAGTTCAGAAACAACTTTTCATTATAACGGGAACATTCCGCAACTAACGCGCTGATAGAGTCTGTAGTCTTTTAATTATTATTGTAGTTGTGCGCCTTAAGAGGATTAAGTAAAAAAATATAATGTAGAAAAACGCTTTTCCTCCGAAGATAATAACAAGGGAGTATTTGTCTTGGTAAATTAATAACTTGCGACACTTGTGGTCGTGCCTTCACTATCATCTGGACTTTTAGTAGCAACAAAGATATAAATTTACTTTTTTAATGCTTTAGAGTTAATATGCAAAAATATGAATTAAACAAGAAGCAGCTGAAGATGACAATTATAACAATACAGCAATAATATTCAATGAGGATCGATGTCCAGTTACATGTGTAATAGGTAAAACTCTGTAAATGCACATATTATGTTACACATATGTTGTTACGTATGAGATACAGTGAATTAAAAAGATACTAGAAATTAGATCTGATTTCACGCCGATTTTAGTACATATATTTTAAAAGGCTATATTAATACAATTAATACACCATATCGCCCAATCAATATCTAATATGATAGAAAATAACATAAATGCATTGGCCTTTAATAGCAAAATAAACTATTATTGTATAATAATAAAATTGCCTTGGTTCCAGGTAGCTTTAAAGAAACTTTTATATCAACTAAATAAAGCAAAAACCTACTCTAAACAGATATTGACGTACTCGGGGAGTTTCTTTTTCCAAATGTTTATTTTATTTTTTTATGTGTTTGTAATTTGTGTATTGTTTATATGCTACTGCATGTTAGCCTCGACGGCGTGACTAATTCAAGACGTACTACTAGTAAACTGTTTATGAAATGTTATTGTACACGCCTGTCAGAGCTTAATTTACTTTTCCCAATAGTTGCATTAATATGAATGTAAAATATTGTTGATAAGAAAGTACGCTATTATTTTACTGTTTAAGATATGTCAAGATGTTTGTTAATTTTTTAAAATAACTTATAAGTCCTAGTTTCTCCCCAAAGTACCTATAGATTGCACACATTTTTCTAATGTTCTAAAATGTTAGAATTTCAAATAAGTGTCTGGTCGGTGGCCTGCAATCTTTTCCCTTTAAAATGCGCTTTATTGGTGACAGTCTGAAGCAAGTTATTAGATAAATTGTTGCTGGTTTTCCAAAACGTGAACCACAGTCAACAGATTTCCGGCCATCTTGGAAGTGTTGCCTAAAGTGTTTTGCATCATCCGAATAGTTTCTGTGTTTCACACAAAATTTAAAGCAGAATCGCTCACCCATTAAAGTTGTGGCGATTACGCACATGGTAGATAAAGTCGTCCTTGTTCACGCATGCGCCCTGCAACCCATTCTCATCTGCTGTCAGGTTATATCGCAGCCACGCGAACTGTATATATTACACTAATATTGGCTCGATGTTTTCCAGGCAAACCTCGTCTATGTATCTTTGATTATTTACAATTCTTTATAATGTTATTTTTAGTAAAAGTCAATTATTATATATGAAATGTTTTTATCTATTCTAAAGAGCAGTAAAACTAAAGTTTTTAAATATAATTTTACCATATCTTATTAACACATTTTTATAATGCTGAACATTAGCAGCTCTTTAATAAAGCTAATATTTCTCAGTTTACCACTCATAGTCTTGGTAAACTTCCGACTTTCTATTCCATCAAATAAAATCAGGAAGACTATCGCACTATCGCACTATTCCAATACGTAATTGTCCTAATTTTTTTTAGTGTGTTAATCAACCAATATTTGTTTCTTGCATTTACTTAATTGGTTAAAACTGCTAATTACAAAGAAACAAAACAAATGGAGTTATTATAATAAAATATTAGAATGCTCAAATAAATTAGCTATTGAGACACTACAATTTTTTTTACCTTAAAATGACCTGACGTGCAGCGGTTTTCCCCATACTGCAATGTATGTCGGCTCTGAAATAGGAAACGTTGCGAACTTTAAAAGTCAATCGCAAATGACGCAGCTAAACATAAATTAAAAAGTTTCTGCAGGTGGTGATTACGTTTAATGGACAATTAAGTAGACTGTTGCCTTTTAAGACCAATTATTGCTCTAAAGTAGGTCATAAGATGTATGCAAGGAGCACCTAAAAGTTTAAAGTAGACTATAAGTGCAGAATATTAGAATGGGCAAATAACAGGACACACCACTTTTTAGTCAGTATTTTTTCTTCAAAATTACAAATTTTATTAATTAAATTTAGATTTTCTTTGTAGCTTCAGATTTGTATATTTACAATGTTGAGTATTAACTAATCCTATCTGTTTATTGTAAAATATTTGGGTATTTTGTTTAATTATTACTGTTTAGACCTACTCTTTATATTCTCTATTTATAACAATAAGAAGTGCAGAGTAGTGAGAGACACTTTTTTATTTCCCCAAATAACATTTTATATAACTTGCGCTGTTCTTTTTGTTTGTTATGTTTCTTAATCTCCATGCTTGCCTTTTTACATGATTGACAAAAATAATTTATACGACGAAATATGTTGTGTATGTAATTTTAAAATCAATATTCAACAAATGCGAAAAATATAAAAATAGAAAACCACGGAGATGCTTTATTCGTTATATCTGTAAGCCCAAAAGGCTTTTTTATACGAAACTTTGAGGTGTTGCTCTCGCGTTCAGTTAATTCCTATTCTGAAGTATGGATAGCCCATTATAACTCGAGTAAAGAAAATTCGCGGCATCTTCTCTTTAAAACTTTCCCCGTCCGCCACTTGGAACTCTGGTTGCGGTAAGATACTAATAATGCTGCAAGCATTAACCAACTTTTATAAAACGCAAAAATCAGAAATTAGAATCGTAATTGGCAACTTAGACAAAAGTGAAATTCTGAATATCTGAAAGCCAACGGAAATAAAATAATTAAAATTCAGATAGATGGAAAAAATAAAAACTGGTAAACAGGTACGAATACTTAGTTGTCTTATTTGTTGAACGTATAGGTAGTACGAAGAAGGCAGTTAAAGTATAAATTAAACAGATTCTACTAGCTCTTAGGCAAAATTTAAAACTAAGCCTGGATAACAAACTTCTAGAGTACAAAGAGGGTTTTAAATGTCACTTTGGACATATGGTGTCCAGTTCTGGTACCTCCAACATCAAAATCCTATGGTCTATGGCATGTCTATAATTTTGTCATTCAAAGTATCTGAACATGGTTTCTATTAAAACTACAACTATTACAAAATATTTTAAGAAGCTTGAGAATTATTCAACACCTCTACCCTTCAATCTGTTTGATAGCATCTCAGATGTGTCAACACTGCAAAGTCTATTATAAGTTAGCGCTTCAACTAAACTATTTTATCGATTGACAAACTTAAAATGATATAAACAATTGATGCAAGTTAGTTTAAATCAAATCAGTTACTCAATGTTTTAAACAGAGTCATTGAAATATCTACGATTTAAAAAATGTACATACAGTACAAAATGTTTGAGATAGCATTTAAATACTGGACACTAACTCTATTAGTATTTAGATACTTCATTTTTAAAATTTTTAAAATGTCTAATATCAATGCCAAGATACAAAGAAATATTTATTTTGCGGTATCTAAATATAATTTTTCTAAATCCTTTCAGATACACAGAACATATATTGTTTATTATGTTTCACAAGACAGTAATTATCATGACAGTAATAATTTAAACACTGGACATAAATTTGAAATGTAATGGCCATTGTAACTTATAAAATATTGAACTTATTGATTTGAACCAACAAATTGTATGCTTTTTGGTATTCTATTAGTTTTTTCTATAACCGCAAGAAAATTTATACTAAGAGCTTGAAAGAAGAGTTTGAAATAACAAACTCGCAAGAAAATGGAGAATGTAACAAGAACAATTTGTACTTAGCGACTGATAAGTAGTGTCTTCCAAATTTAAGAGCCTAAAAATTTCGAATATATTTATCACATCGGTACTATCTAATTTCAATACCAGTGAAAAAATAATAGGGGCTTGTTTTTTTTATAATAATATCAATATGCCAATAACATTTGTGTAGAAAGCTTGCTGAAGAGCAACGTGGAAAACGAGGTAAACCGTACTTAGTCACTTTAAAAAGGTAGAAGTTTCAGAAAGTGCCTTATTTAATATTATCAAATGTGTAGGGAGTAGAAAAACGCTGAGTCGGTTTAAAATCACAAAAAGAGTACCCAAGAGCAAAATAAACCGGATTGCCTAAGAAGCAGCAGGAACATTTAAGACAAGACATACATATATGCAAGGAAAATATTAAAGTAAAAGTAAGAGTAGCTCCGAAAAATGTAACTAAAGATTCAAAAAATTGTTGCGTAAACTATGAGAAAGATATCTAAAGTCGTCAAATTAAAATTTTGTGATGACGAACGACGAGTCTTGCCTTACATTAAATGATACCGATGTGATTTATAAAAACTGTATTAAGTTTGCAAAAGAAACTTTGGCTTTGTTATTTTGGCTTTTTATTACATCTTAAGAACACGGTGCCAGTCCAAATGTGTATTCAAAAAATGAATCTACAAAAGGCTATGAGAACACCACAACCATAAAAATTATATTTTATAAATACACAAGGCGATCTTGCACACCATACTTCAGCTATATATGAGAGGAAGTCAAATTTCTTCCACGGGCAGAAAATGTGGCCAACGTACACCAGTTAAAGATAAATGATTTTGAAAACAACTACAGCAAAAGGTTTATAAAAGTTAATGCGAAGCAAACAGAATGGAAGAATCAAGGAAAAAGCTTCCAATTTTAGTCTATATATTTAGAAAAGTTAACTAGGTACGTTTGCATTGAATCTATTTTTATTTAGGTTAACTGGAAGAATGTTCATTTTAGATAGTCTAAAAAGGATTTTTAAATGTTAGTTGACACACCCTCATATTTACCATTATTTTTAATAGTAAGTCAGAAAACTATGAATAGAACTATACTAATCACTACAATATATATATATATATATATATATATATATATATATATATATATGTATATAACAAAAATAGGACTGCAATATTAGTAGTGTAATTTTGAACTTAATAACCGTACACCGAGACTTGGATGACTGGTTATTCAAAAGCATATTTGTAAATTTAATTAAATAACGATGGTGCGCGACAACTAGGCAGGGAAGACAAACATATGAAAGCCTTAACCCCTCAGTTCGCAGGCCATGCTCCCACACGGGTTACAACCGTGAAAAAAATTAACCAACGACTTTTTAGGTATAAATTTCTTTGGGTGAGGGATGGCGTAAGGTTTTGCAGTTGAACAACTAATTGATTTGCCTGAAATATTTTGGCGTATAGAAGGACTTGGCTACAAGTGAACGAATTTGCAAACGCTTTTCTGATATTCTACATTAAAATTTGCCAGTGTTAGTCCTAGAATTCCTTTATAGTAAAGCTTACTCCTATATTTTAGAATCTAAACAGACTTTACGTACGGTATTAATTTAAAACTTTACATCAAAGTAAGAAGTGTGTGATATTTAATTTTGTACATCTTTTTTCATTTTTCAGTCGGTTTTCATTTTAGTTATCTGATTTTTAAGACTATTGTTTTTTATTATTGGTCTTTTAAGTTGTAAATAAAGTATTGAGAATAAAAGTAGAAGAATCATTGATCTTAAATGAAAACTTGAATTACATTCCTCTTTTGCAAAATTGTGGAGGGCGTTGAATTCAGTTAGGCCACGATAATGGAGCAGTTTATTTATTAACTAAATTTAAGAACAAGTTATAATAATAAGGGCTCACGTTAAAGAAACATGAGAATGTTCCAAGATCTTCAATCCGACTACAGGTCAACCAGTACTTCTGACACACGTCAACAAGCGTTGTCATGCAAGATGTAAAGTAGATTGTCTCTCAAAAAAAGGTAGACGTATGCACCATATAGAGCGGTCGTAGATGATACTAAAGCAAACGTGGATAATAAGCTACATTAAAACTTTTTTTACAGAAAAGTCATACCTACTGACTAAACCTTCATTGCTGTACATGAATATCAAGGTAACTTTTATAATATTGAGTTCTTATCGAAATTTATTTTGACACGGCAATTCTTGTTGGCTTCATACATTCGATTGGTGCTTAATGCCAGTTGGAGTACTGTGACCAAGTCTCCTTCATAGCAATAATACGTTGCATCTGCTTTGCTGTGGTGTCGATCGAAATGAAAATCACCTTAAATCGGTATCACTTTTATGAAGTTATAATAAACGTTTCTTGGGGAAATGGTAAAAATATCTTTAATACACTTAGTAAGAAGTTTAGACCATAAAAATGCATTCCAAAAATAAAACAAATGTTTTTACTTTTAATAATTTTATTTCAAAGTGTTGAAGAGCTATGGTAAAATACTGAGCCTTACAAATTCACTCTTGGCGGGATCTTTCAAAAACTGTTCTCCTACGTAAAATAAAGTTTTATACTAACATTTCGAAACTTCCAGCACATACCTTACATAAAATATGTTCTTCTTCCCTGTTTTTGCTTTCATAGCCTTATCGAAATATTTTGCTTTAGTTTATTTCTCTTCATTGTTCAATATACATCCTGAACGAGACGACGGTAAGAAATCGACGTCATCAAAATTAGGCTAAAAGTAGCCACGTCTATTTTATTTCTTTTTTATCAGAATGTTTATTTTCCGTTATATTTAACTTTAAAAAAGTCAAACAAGTTTTAGCATAACAAAAGTAGATTATCCTGTTAAACATTTCTATAAAGGATCTAGCAAATCTGAACTCAACTTAGCAACCCCGTCTAAAGTTTATAATCTCGAAAAGCTACACACTGAAAGACTCTCTACACCAGAACACATCGGTAATGGGTCGTTCACAGTTTTTTCTCTGTAAACCAAATGAGTTCAACAGACGATACCAGCTCGGACATCCAATAATCAACCAAAGCTTTTCCTGTTTTAAACACTCATTTGTCAATGACGTAATTTAAGAGTTCCTTTTGGCCCCTCTTTTTTCTTAATAGCTAAGATCTTTTTTGACATTTATGCAGTTTCAACTCACTTGTAAGTTGAGCTATCGTAAAACATGCATGTGATAGCACCTCACCATCGTTAACAAGCTGCTGCATTCCGGTATTCATGAGCTTAATTATAAATTTTTGTTAAACACTTTAAGACTATTGAATTAACCTTTTGATCTGCTGAAAAGCAACAATAAGCAAAAATACGCGCTAATGTGAGACGTCTTATCCGAATCCTAACTCATTTTAGTAGTCGTGATGAGCTTTTCCACTAGATTTTCTTTGTGCATCTTTGGTGACAATTTGTTTACTTATATAGCTATATCTTGACTAATCTTTAGCTTTTATTTTTATGTATCGTAGCAGAAAAATTTGTAATGTGTACTTTATACTTAGAAAATTGCTGCATCATTTCTTTAGACATCTTTTTGAGCTAGTTTTATTTTCACTTGTAAATGAGTTCTCCGTTTATTTAAGAAAAAGCATTTCATACAGAAATATTTATAAATCTCTTTTGATGGCACAAATTGGGAAAAATTTTGGTCAGTAGAGGTCCATTATACTACCTAGCCGTGAATATAGAAAAGTGAAACAAAAATTTTCAGTAAGGATAGGTTCGATTTTTTACAAATTATTCACCTTAAGATTTAATTATTAAATGTAGACATTATGAGCAAAAGTATAAACTTATCATTAAACTAGATAAAACAAAAGATTGATAATAGTGCTAATTATAAGTAAACATTTAAAAACATCCATTCTTATAATCCACATAATAAGAAATTTTCTGTGCCAGTGTAAGCACCCAGTAAATCTTACGAACATAATAATGCCTTGTGAGCTGTAGCTGCATTAGTAATTTCTCTTTAAATTATGTTGAAATGAATAGGCTTTCTGCCTATAGTCTAATATAATCTAACAAACTTAATTAAATGACTTGACTTAACTTTTAACAGGTAGTTTAAACGAAGCTATTTTGTAAATTTAAGGGTTTGAAACTCGTCAGTTATTGTACATTATTATAAATATTTAGTAAATTACAAATTAGAGCGTTTTAATGTGTACCGAGTATCGAGTAGTTTCGTAATTATTTCGTTTGGGACGTAGCATTTACAATTTGTCGTAGCACTTTAGATAAAAATCTTTAAATTGCATCTGTAGTGAAGTTAGATGGTTACTATGTGTCCAAACTGGATGTAAAATTGCTTTGTAAAGAAGAATTTTATTGGCTGATGATAACTGTGTACTTCTACCTAGCAACAAATATAATAGGTCTAGTAAAAAGAAATCCATTATTTTTCCAATATATAGCTTTAATAAATTGTATCTCGCGCTCTAAAAGTCCGATCGGTTTACACTAGATGGCTTTAGAAAGTTGACATTTCGTACTACAAAAACTTATTTCACAGTTTTGTGAATAGTTGACTCAGTTTTGTTTGAGCTCATGTCAAAGATGGACACCAACAAAGAGAAAATACGCTATATTTTACAGTTTTTCTTCGATACTATAACAGCCGATCAAGCGCAGTTTTGATTTCATCGATTCCGTTCCGGTAATTTCGATGTCAAAGATGCACCACGCTCTGGAAGGCCAATTATCGAAAATGTGGATAAAATCATGGAAATGGCCGAGTCCGATCGTCATATAAGCACCGTTTCTATTGCCCAGGAGCTAAAAATTCCACAAATAACCGTTTGGAACCATTTGGAAAAGGCTGGATACAAAAAGGAACTGGATGTATGGGTGCCACACGAGTTAACGCAAAAAAACCTCATGGACCGAATCTCCATCTGTGATCGCTGCAGAATCGCAACAAAGTCTGAAGCGGATGGTGACTGGCGATGAAAAGTGGATCACTTACGACAACGTCAAGAGAAAACGGTCGTGGTCGTAGCGCGATGCGCCAGCGCAAACAGTGACCAAGCCAGGATTGACGGCCAGGAAGGTTTCGCTGTGCGTTTGGTGGAATTAGCAAGGAATCATATACTATGAGCTGCTCCCCTACGGCCAAACTCTTAATTTGAACCTGCACTGTGAACAATTGGACCGTCTGAAGGAAGCAATCGCCAGACTTTGGCCACTAGGACAGGAATTGTGTATCATTAAGACAGCGCCAGGCCACACACATCAATAGCGATTCGCCAGAAGCTCTGGGAGCTCTGGGAGCTTGGTTGGGAGGTTCTTATGCATCCACCTTATAGTTCGGACCTGGCACCAAATGATTATCATCTGTTTCTGTCCATGGTGAACTATTTTGCTGCTGAAAAATTTGCCTCAAGAGAGGCTTGTGAAAATCGACTGTCCCAGTTTTTTGTCAATAGGGACAGGGACTTCTATGAGAGAGGCATAATGGAATTACCTTCCAAATGGCAACAAGTTATTGAACAAAACGGCACATATTTGACGTAAATCGGTTCATTCTAAGTATGTTAAATAAAACCTTCAATTTCATGCAAAAATAATGGATTTCTTTTTACTAGTCCTATTATTTTCTTGTATTTACATCCTAATTGCTTTCATTTAGTTTAAGCATGCTCTTTTCAAGTGGGACGGCAGATTTCTAGGTATTTAAAGGCAACTTTCTGAGGGCTTGTTAATATTGCGAAATGTGTAATTTTTAGCGTGTTGTTTTCTTAAAGGTTTCGTATTTTCCTAAGATACATTTCAAATGGCGGGACGGCAATGGTCGTTAAATTTATTGTAGGTAGATATAGCGTAAATACAGCAGTGCTTCCTTATACTTCCCTGCGGCACTCCAGAATTAACGTTGGATAACATAGTCTTGGTCTTGCTATGTACTTTCAACTAGAAAGAGTTTACTAATTAAAAACAACTTGATTATTTGGTAAATATCTGGGGACGAAACGTTTTTGATTTTATACAGTAAAAAGAACTTATCAAAAGCCCGGTCAATGTCGAGAAATAGTGCAGAACAGTATCTTTTAGATTCTAACGTTTTTATTTTATCTACTAATCTATGTACCTATTCGATCGTAGACTGACAAGCAAAAATAAAACACTGATGTGTTCTATTGTCCTACACTGGACTTAAACGGATTAATAAAGTTATAAAAGTTATTGGAGCATTAAATAACTAGTTAACATCTTTATATAATAATAGGTTTTTCGTTTCTAATTTTTATTTTTGGCAAACTATCTAAATACTAATATCTAGAGAGTGAATTGAAAACGTATAACAACGTTATATAAATATATATTTTTAAAGTCAATAACGGTTTTGAAGATTATAAACTTCAGATCTGAATTTGTCAAACCATTGCTAAATTTGGCGTCTACTTATTGTTCCTTTTTTATACACCACCATAATTCGTGTCTTATATGCTCTTTACACGCTTTCATTTCAAGGTCTTTAATACTACAAGTCGTTCTGACCACAACCAGGAAACAAATGTGCGTTATCTGTGTTCTGCGGTGTTGTAAAATGTTTAGATTGCTCTTAATGACGTTGCCTTGTAGTGTCAAATGGCAGTCCAGAAAAACCCACATTATTTATAAAATTACCCAACATTTTTCTATCTCTAGTATGTATTATATTAAAATCTTTCATAACGTTAAATGCATATTAATGCACTACAATACAATATTAATATCTTCAATTTATAAACTTTCTAATGTCTAATAAAAATTTATGTTTGACCTCTTGCATCCCTTATTATCTGAAAAAATGCTCTGTTTATTATTTAACTTGAACTAATTTTCACTTAGGACCGCGGCAGCTTCTTATGGAGCAGCAATTTTCACTTCATACCCCATTGGTCTTAATTTTAATTGGTGTTTCAATTTCACACAAAAACATTTATCTTTATTAACGCATAGAAAGTTGATTTTGCAGCAGCTAAACGACAAAACCAATTTTACTTTCTTTAGCAAACTATGGGCCTAAACGACTATTGCAAATTAGCGATGAATTCTTGCCCGGCAACTTTCTTTCATTGCGAAATCTGCCAACTGTGGTGGCTTCGACAAAAAATTTATTTTGTTTAATTATGCACAGACCGTTTAAACGCAAAACGGGAATTAGAAAGCCCGGCGAAAACCATTCGGCGCGTGGCCCAAGCTGCTCGCAATTGAGCAAAAATGCACGCGGCATACAATCACCTTCCGCTCTAATTTTAGCATCTGGTGACAATTGCATTAATGTTGCTACATGTGAAAGTAGCGAGCCGTTTAATAATCCGTCAATGACGTTTCATATGACCTGCCAATCAGTTTTAATGAAAAAGGTCTCCACTACTGTCTGACTCAATATTTGAGACGGTATTCGCAACCCATTATTTGTTATTGCGTTTAATTGTTTTGATCTTATTCGTTTTTGCGACGATGCACGCCACTTAACAGGGCGATTCAATCGCGTTATGTTGAGCAACGTTGGCTTCAATAACAATGAGGCGCAGCTCTAAATGTGCCCACTAGACGGGCCAGCGATGGAAGAGTGACGTTGCAACGTTACATAATTCCGAAAATGTCTAGGGCTAAAACTACGTTTATTTAAGTATAGCATTTTTAAGATTGACAATCCTCAAATATTAATTAAAATATCAAGTACAGCTACTTTGACAAAAACTTCGAGGTACAAGTATTACGATCATTACCAAGTTAACGAAATAAAGGCCACTTTTAATTAAACAATAAACGGAAAGCCTGCAAAAATCAATAGCAGTAAATTACATTCCTTTTTATGGGCCATAATTTAAAAGTAATTAAATTAATCGACCTTAACACGAAATTAGCCAAAATTTCAAATCATGCAGTACTTTTCAATTACTATAAGTCAAAAATCAAGATTAGGATTATTTTTGAAAAAACATCTAATTTTAAATTTATTGCTCTCATATTAAATTAAATTATGCAGTTATGTAAAATCATAAATTAAGTGTTTTTACGATGAATGTATTAATTAAATTAAAGAAACATCAAATAAATTATTACATCTAAATACATCTTTTGGCTTTTAATTGGATTTATGTTTATATTTTAGATGTATAAATATGTTCTCAGCTTTTTTCTGCAAAATTAAAGTTTTATTTAAAACAAACAAAAAGCTTAAGTATCAAAGTATTCTCCGTTGGCATCGATGACCTTTTGCCATCTTTCGGGTAGCTTGCGAATTCCCTGGTGATAGAAGCTCACCGGCTTCGAGACGATAAAGTTATCGATGCATTTTCGGACTTCTTCTGTTTTGAAGTGCGTATCAGCCAAGTGATGCTGTAACGACCGGAATAAATTATAATCGGAAGGGGCCATGTCTGGGCTATACGCAGCATGTGGAGAAGCTCCCAGCCTAACGCGTCTGCAGCTCATCCGTGTAAAATGTTTGAGGGCGTCCAGCGCGTGGTGGATCTTCAAGACTAAACTCTCCTCCGCGAAATCTTTGGTACCACTTTTTGCACGTTGCATGACTTACAGCATTCTCACCATATGCAGCACAAACCATTTCGGTGACTTCAGCAGCGTTTTTCTTAAGATGAAACGCGAAGTGGATAGAAAATCGAATGTGCTCTTTTGTTATTGCCATCGTGAACACAGCCGATTATTGAAGTTATGTGCATCAAACGCCAAATCGCATGATGTTCCGAAAGACCAAATGTCTTGCTTTAAAACCGCAAGAGGGCGGACTAATACGTTACATGTAAACGGTGATTTGCGTCCTGTGAAATCTAAAGCTGAGAACTTATTTATACACCTAATATTTAACAGCACTGCATTACATGGAACGTTCAAAAATGATCGACATTACAACTATTTCCTCCTCACTAATTTTTTATTAGAAAAAAATAAGTACCCATTTTATTAGAAGTAATCCCCTTTTATCACTACATCGGCAATTTCCAGCTGCAAAGACAGCACCGCTTGAAGACAGGGCACTAAAATTTATTGTTTCAAGAAAATTTCTTGTCGTTTTTTTCTTTTAGTTCCTTTTGCTAACGGAGGTTGAAAATAATCAGAGCAGTTCTAACTTTATTTATTGCAATTCTAAATAATTCTGGTGTGCTGCAGCCAAACCACTCTACGAGGTGCGTTCAAGTTCTAAGACCTCCAATTTTTTTTCTGAAAAACTACTTACTCAAGAAAGTTATAACTTCTCAACGTAATCTCCGCCTAGACGTAAACATTTTTTACAACGTAGTCGCCATGATTTCATTGCCGCTAAGTACACTTCTTTAGGGATGTGTTTTACCCTTCGAAAAATCGCCGATGCAACAGCGGATCCACTGAAACATGAGCGGCCACAGGAGTGTCTTTCATGGTCAGAAATTAATGGCGGCATCACGTGTCCTACGGAAATGCCAAGTTTAGAGGCGATGTCACGCGCACTCAATCGGCGGTCTTCCATAACAACTTTCTGCACTCACACAATCATGGTTTCGGTCCGGCTGGTTCATGACCGAGACTGCTTCGGTTTATTGCCACACAACTCTCGAACTTTTTTAAACTTTATCACCCACGAACGCAAATTTTTAATATCCATAACGCCTGCATTGCATGTCTCACTTAATTGGAGATTAATTTCGATAGGCGTTTCACCATGCAAGAAGAGAAAACGGATGATTACACGTTGTTTTTGAACACTAAACGTTGCCCTTTGAAGTATATAAAGCAACACTCACTGCAATGGCGGTAATTCGACCTGTGCACACTGTATGGTACTGCCATCTGTATTACAAATTTAGAAATATGTTCTGCGTTTTATGAAATTAACCGTACCTTTCTACTTACTCTCATTGCTGAGAAAAAAATTGAAGACCTTAACATTTAAACGCACCTCGTATTAGATTTGTTAATCAGGACATCCTTTTTATTTCTACACTCCTATTTTCTCTTATCTTTCCTTGCATTATGAGACGCAAAAGTGAGTATTTTTCTCCCCATTACATGTTCCAAGTATTCCAACTTTTTCTTTTAGTGGTGTTAATTATTTTACGTATATTCGTCGTAATATTTCATCATTTGTAATTTTATTTGTCCACGATATTCATAGAATCTTTCGATTTCAAATACGACAAGGCGTTTCGAATATATTTATTTTAAGTTCAATGACTCTACACCATTTAACTAAATATAGAAAATATAAGAGCGAAGTAGTCAAATCCCGACAATTTTATTCAACTAAAAACTCAAGTATTTATAGCAAATTCTCAAATTTTTTAATTTGATGTTGCTAACTGTTGCTAATGCATTATGGTTGTGTCTTATATCTGTATTTGGATAAATTGTAGTTTTTATTACTGAATTTCTGAACCTTTAATTTATCAAAGTGTAGTCGGTTTAGTTCCTTATAATTTGGCTATCTCTACCATCTGAACGTGACCTCCAAATATCAAAACCACGTTTGGAAAATTAAAAAGATGTGTGTGCTATAAGAAACGTTATACTTTACCCTTTTTTAGTTTGCGTTAAAGTCACCAGTTATCATTCTCCCTTCTTTTCTCTTTGATTTAAGAATTCTGTTGAGATCTTTACAGAATTTTTCAGTCTCATTGTTTTTTGTCCGCAGTTGATGCATATATCTGTATGATGTTGATAAGGATAGTACTTATCTGAAGTGTTATTATGATTAGATCGTATGGGGTAAAAGCAATTTCAGATTTATTTATCTAATGTCTTATGAGTTGTGTTGTTGTTTCCAGTATAATACATTATATCATTTTAGGGCAAAACTTACCTATTGCTGGCTCATGATATCAATATTAAAACACTCCATTTCCGCTACAGTAGTCTAATTTTCCTAATTGATATGAACTTCTGACATTCAATATGATAATTCTCAGAGTTAGCTTAAGCATTATTGATGTTTTCTGACTATTTATCGATTAAGGGTTAAGAGGTGTTCTTTCTAAATATTGTGGTTTAGCAAGAGGCAGTCCCTCGTACCGGTGATTACTCGGCCAACAGAACCTTGTTAGTTGTCTAGCACCCCTTACACTCAGGCCTTGCGTCTTTTATTGCTTCAAACAAAGCATAGTCGTTTGGTACATAATTATACGAATATCAGACGTAAGCCAGTACCCGAGAGCTTGCATGGTGGTAACCGATATGTGCGTTGTCATGTTAAGAAACACGTCACGTCTCAATTTTTCACGATGGCGCTGCTGAATACGTCAGCGAGGTTGCTACAGACATTCACTGATAATGTTCTTACAAGGGGCAGCAAATCCATCAGCAGAATCCTCTACTATTCCCAAAAGGTAATTGCTATTTCTTGGTCTGTGGCTTTTTGGCGCGAGGACTTCAATAAACTAACGTCTCGTGTCAAAATTATGATTCATCTGCTGACATCAAACACTCAAAACCTTCTCCAGATTTATTCAGGCTGCAGCAACTGTTTGTTTACTTCCACGCGCTTCTGCTTAATAGTGAAAGTATGTATATTGTTTAATAAAGGCCAAATAAAAATAGTTAAGCAATTCATAGATAAATTACCGGAGCTTACAAAAAGGGTGTCACTCAAAAATGGACTGGTATAAATGTAATAAGTTATAGTTTAATGACGTTGGAATTTTAGAAACATATAACAAACAAAATGAAATTCGCAAAAAGTATGCGTTCTCTTTTGTTATGATAAGCCAAAAACATATTCTACAATTTAAGTTTTAAAAATTTAATAACTATTATATCTAATCATGATCTTTAATTTCTATAATCAGTATTACCATATAAATGTAAACACATTAAGAGGAATAAACTACAATTCTAAGAATAAAAGCTAGTGTTACTTAAATTACTGACCAAAGTCTTCAAAGTTGTCGAGCTGTACACTCTAACTACCAATCTTCACCTTTGTTAAAAATAAAGCTTAGGGTATTATCATAAATTATCGAACAAATTTTTATTGATTTTCTACTAATATTTGAGTGGAAGTTGAGTTTTTAATATCACTGACGCAACCTTTTTTTGTTTCAATTGACGATTTGCATTCTTAACAAATATTTTACACATTTTAACCATATTTTGCTAGCTGATTTCTCTTCTTTATAAAGTGCCGCAATAACTGCTAAATTTTTGCAATTACTCCTTGTCGTCAAATTATATATGTAAACATAAATATCCTTTCACTTTTGCAGCTTGATTAATTGTCTGCTCTAATTCTTTTAACTAAGGAAAGTTATATAGACTTTTTGCCATCGAATGCATGGCGAGTTGAGGGTAAAAATTTAACAAACATTTTTTGCCAACATAGAAAATGTGGTCGTAAAATACCATAACACCACGACAAAATTATAAGCCACATTCTATGCAAGCAAGAACTTTAGTAGAACTTCAATTAAATTGATTGTAGAAGAAAGCATAACCAGTGCTTCAACTTTAACCTTTTTTTATTTATTGTGCATATTAAGATAACAATTTTGTTCTTTTCAAGCAGATTTTTGCCATATTCTTCTCTGTTTTATGAACTTAAACTTTATTTTGACTATTTTACCACAAAGTTATATATTATGCACCCTGAACGTATTACTTGCTTATCTGGTTAGGTATAACTCAAGAATGGTTTGATAGATTTAACAAAATTTGCTTTACAGTTTTGTAGTTTTGTTTGCAAAATTCACGACAAACTTTTCTGGAATCACAAAATCAATGTATTATCCTGTTATTTATTTTATTTGCTCTAACTAAGCTGTTAATTTTCTTATAACCTTTTTGTTTGAATTTGTTTTGACTCCCTACATTTGTCTTCTTATGTGATTTTTCCAATCCTTGGTAATTCTCTTCCACCTGATTCTACTGTTACTGCTTCCGTCCAACGTTCTATATTTATCACTTTCAGGTCGGGCTGTATCTTATGCAACTAGTAGTTCTTAAATTGGCTTCTTTTTGTGGCATTACAGCACGTACCATCAATTTTTTATGAGCTTTTCTTTTTCTTATTACATAATACCATATAGAATTAAATAAGTTCTCTTATTTCACCTTATCTTCTATTTTACATTTTTTAGTTGCACCATAGATTATTTGTAGATCATTTAGTAAGGTATTAAAGTTTTTGATTTTACTTTTTATTTAACAATTTATTGTTATTATCTTATTTTTGTCTGGCTTGTTGGCTAATTTTCTTTTCTATTCCCAGCAATTTTTTGGCATCATTTAGCACCTTATCTTATAAATAGCAAGACAGGTGTAACCTGTATATATATTTCAAATTCTTTATTGCTTCTTGATGGTTGTGTTCACAAACACGGCAAGGTGTAATTAGCTAATATTCTTACGTTAATGAATAAACCAGTACTTTCTTACAAAACCCTTGGCGTCAATAAGTACCCAGCATATACTCAAAAGAATTTCGAGAAACTTGTCAATGACTGTCTGGGAAATGGTCTTTTCTTTCACATTCAGTTTCAGTTATTTACTTATCCTTTTTCATCAATCACGTTCAGATCTAAAGACTGTCTGAACCAGTAGAGAGCATCAATTCTCTTCTGGTCTTGTTGAAAAGTAAATGTCCATCCATGGAAAGCAAATCTTTCTTTAAGATATCCTTGTAGCTGAAACGATCCTATGTCCATTTTCCTTAGAAGAGAAACAGTCACATATCATAATACTCCTATAGTCATATTTGATGGTGAGAATCTAGTACTAGGGGTGTTGAACTCATCAGTATATTATTCTCGAACATCGTATACTTGTCTTCCTCCGACCACTCTGCCTTTCTGTTCATTTTATTCACGAAGAGTTTGTACCAAGGCGTCCCAAAGAGCATAGACGGCGGCAGATGGTCCAAATGCATAATTTTAAAATTGGGGAAAACATAAATCCTTACGGTATTCCTAACAGTGACCCAAGTGGGAAGAGGTTACCCCGCTTGCAACTTCTGCACACCCCCATTGGTTCCCCAAAGAGATGGCCTGTTTCGTGTAGTTAAGCTGCTTGTTGATTCGTTCACGTGGTCAGCCTAGCGGTTCGAAAAATTTGCGTCAAAAAGGGTGTGTTGTTAAATGAAAAATATTAATTCTGATTTAGAATACGGACCTTGCAGTCCGAATTCTAAATTTTCGTGTCAACTACACTCGTGATTTTGAATTTATGCGGCCGGAAGTGTCCTCAATTCACTCGATAACGGCTTTTAGAAACAGTAATTAATATTTACCGATCCACAACGTTTTCATTCTTTGCCCGATTGTCGGGCAGAGACTTGACATGAGTACTTCCACTAAGGTCAATACTGGAAATGGTCACCAACTAAGTCCAGATAATATTGAACATGATGCACCATAGATTAGGAAGTCCTTGCTGGTATGTCTGCTGTTACTTCGGTGATGTTTGTTTTCAAGGCGTGCATGCTTTATAGTTTGTACGCCTACAGAAAATAATTAAATGGCGTTAGATCGGACGAATGTGGTAGCCAAACTGTCTTCAAAAGTACGCGCTCATTAAGAAATAAGGGTGTATCAGCTAAAGATCCGGAAAATTGTTATCAAGTGATTACTACCTGATCTCAATACCTTTCCAAAAAAATTACGGTGGCTTTTTAAGTTTAATTTGCTGATATGGAAACGTACGTTGTTACACCGCTATCGTTTATGTGTCATTATGAAAACTTGCAGAACGCTACTGATAAACCTTATAGAAAACATAAAAAGCAAGGTAAATCACACACTGTGAGTCATTTTAAAGAAATGAGACTTTAACAAAATGTAAGAAGGGAGGAAATGTTGAATTAAAAGAAGACCAAAGTAAAGAACTGATTGTTTAAGATATAGTGGGGAAATGTAAGATAAACGATAAAACGTTTTATATAAAAAGAAAATACCAACTCCGAGATGCAGAGATATGGGAATGGACAATAAGCCCTACTTATATTAGATGGAAGTAATATTGGAAAGTGTTGAAATCAATTTAAAGTCATTTATAAAAAACATGTTGTTTGCCAAGAAGTTTTTGGTTTTCTAGCAATAATCAGGGAGAAGGACGTTCAGCATCCATAATAAAGTCTTACACCGTTTATACAAAGATACACAATGATAGAAATTATATTTGGCTATGCATGGTAGCGTTACACTGTGGATACGATGCTGTAGCCTTATGTGAAAAGTACCATACAAAATTTATGCCACGGATAGAAAATATTGCCAGTTGAGGTCAATTGCACACTTTTAGTATCAGTTCAAGCAAATAATTTATAAAAGTAATTGGAAAGCAAAAACAACAGAGGAGTTAACAGTCTACACACTTTGAGAAATTTATGGGTCATATGAGTACTAAAGTAGGACAATTATAGGTTAAACTACGTACTTTTACATTAAGTCTATTGTGATTTAAGTTAAATACAGCTATATACTTCTTGAATAATAAAATACAGTCAAAAACAATTTTGGGTTGCTAGTTGACATATGCATAATGAGCAAAATGTCTCTCCAATAGAAAGTTTCTCGTCATCTGATTAGTTTACAAAAGTGTTGAAGATTTCCGTTTATGCAGCAGTTTAATGAATGCATCAAAAAATATGGTTCTAAACACTTTTCAAAATAAAAAGATTTCGTTGCCATTTTTGCTTGCTTTTGAGTATGAAGAATTAACATTTTCTAACAAATGAAAGTACAGCTCATCCAATAATCACGTATAGTCCAAAATTCAGTAATTTTTCTAAGGAGGTGTATAAAACCAACATTATTTGATGTTTCCAACAAGACAGAGTGACATCTCACACACCACACGTCAACATAGGTGAAATCGAGTCATTTTGAAGAAACTTTGCCCATCACAACAATAAAAAAACCATAATCGCCTTGAAAATAAATATTACCAAAGAAATGCAGGTAATAAGTACAGATTATGAGTAAATGACTCTATATAAGATATTGACAAGAAGAAAAATCAAGTAAATTAATAGTTCTTGTGCTAAATAGAATATAACTAATATTATAAAAGCATGAGATACCAATTAAAATAGTAGTTTAAACTTACAAACATATTGTCGTCATTACAGCGAAATTTCAAATTGTACTATGTTATAGACAATCGTAACTTGTAGAAGCATAAAATGTATTCAAGAAGGTTTCGATTCGTCAAGCATTTGTCCAAACTGATTTTGAATTATTAGCCCTTGTTCACACGCTTGTTATTTCGTAATGAAGCAAAACTGGTGCTCACACACAATGGAAGCCAATACAGCTGTAGAATAACAAACCAGAAGCAACGCTTTACTGTTGGGTAACAGAAGCGGCAGAAGCAAAATCGGCATTATTTCCTGTCATCATAACTGTGCTCGCTAGGATGCATTGTAAACATGTCGGATACAGTTAATTGTTGGCCGGCATTTCGGGCCGAGATTTCTCTCTCACCTGACCGAGTATAATCGGAGCTGCAATTAAGTGCCGCACAATTAAATTGCCAGCTTACGTAAATTGTCGAACCATCGTCAAAGGGGTACGCATGCGCGAAAACCATTATTCGTTGTTTCATTAGGGAATTCACTATTTGCGTAAAATTAAAGCATCAATTGCGAATTTAATTTTTTATCTTAAGTGAGGATTACAATTAGCAGTTGCATCGTTTGTATTTGTATAGTTATATTCGAAGCAAAAATTTCCAAACAAAAAGTTAATTTTAATTTATAATCCATAACGTATTTAATTGTAATGGAATTACATCATCGTCTAAAATGAAATTATTGTTCGGACTTGGGTTACAAATATTAACTAAAGAACATTAATTTTTTTTCAGTGGACCTTGAAATTACACGCTGATTAGCTATCACACCTGCAACGGCTTAGCGGTTTCAAATTTAAACTCAGAAACCTCCAAATATGGGATACAAAAGTTTCAGCTAACTTGAAATGTTTTTAAAAATTCCGATTGTTTGAAATGAGGCTTAAAATTCGTGGTAGGAACACAAAGGTGACGTTAATGGGTTCTGACGTTCCTCATGATTCGTACCAGCTCTCGATTTTATGTTGACTATTCAATTTTTTGCGTTTTTTTACTGTTGATTACATTTTCTATTACATACCCATTTGGCTACGGTTCCTTATCATGTAATTATTTATATATCGGTGTCTATTAACTTCGTTCTACTTCACTTTATCTGTACTTGAATCACATCGGTGTCTTTACTATTTTGATTTGCTTAGACATATCCTTCTTCATAAAAATATAAATCCAAAATTTTTTAGACCATCCGAGCAACAACGAATATTAAAGAATAATTAATACTGAAAGAACAATATTTAAAAGAATGCACAACAATATTAAAGAAGATTGAATAGAAGCCCGCACTATACACCTCTCTATTTTTTATTAATGTTCTCCTAATGAAGAGTACTTTTTCTTTGTATTGTTATCTATCGCAGGTTATTTGGAACAGCTGTTGTGCTTCAAAACAAATTTATTTTTAAGGTCTTCCAACCATGATATATATCTTTTTTTACAACTTTTTTATCTCTTATTCTACCAGTGATGACTAACTGTAATATATGTTAAATCACGCATTGCATCCTTAAATATTCAGCCTTTTTAATTGTTGTAAATGGCCCTCTTTTTGTTTTAGCTTGTTTGTTTTTCCATACGTTTAAGATATTGTTAGAATGCATTTCAAAAGTTTCTAGAAGATTTATTATAGATATTTTCAAAGTGCAATTTGACGCTACAATACACGATGGATATTGTTTAACACCTAAGAGTTTGTCAGGGAGCCTTCCTTCAGATTTTAAAATTTTAAGGTCCACAGTTTGTGTAGTAATGTCCACTATATCTTCTTACGATGTAATATCTTCTTTTTTAACAAGATATTTTTATCTTCGTCTTCAATGAGCTTATAATGCTTGGAGCGCTCTTGTTACTTCTTTAAACATTTATACATATTAATAAAATTTCTCTATCTCTCTATTATTTTTTTCTTTACTTTAATATTAATCTTTATTTTTATCTTTATCTTCCCATTTTTGTTTAATAAATCATAAGATCTTTCGCACCCGCTTTTGTTGGTATTTTTTATATCGTTGACGTTATATTTAATTTTATCACAGTAATTATCCACGTCATTCACTTCATCATATAATAGTTTATATTTTTTCTATTGACATTTTCAATGTCTACTTTAACTTTTGGTTGATGGTAAGTTCACTTTTGAGTTTCAACTTTATGTTTATTACTGGGACCTGACCAGAGTGGATATTAACGGTAAGGTATATTTTGGGGTTGTTAAAAACGTTTCATATCTTTATTATCTAGTCGCGACATTTATATTTATAGATAAGAGTATATTTGGGACCAAAAATGTCGTTTCTTGACTATTTCATTATCATAAGTCATACATCTCATAAGTGTTACATTTAAAGCGTTTAAAGTTTCAGCTTCATTGTCATATCTGTTCATATCGGTGCACAGCTTTGAAGAATATCTACAATTATTTTTTTTTGTAGTTGCAATAGCGACAACTTCTCTGAAAATGGCGCAATATTAATCACGGATCTATTGCTATCGTTATCGACTGCCATGGTTACGCTGTTCGTGTTTAGTTTTAATTACGACCACTGATACAAATTTGCCCATTATCAGGCTGAGTTTCGCTAATGTTCAAAATATTTAATTATTTTGGTTTTTTTTTGCATTATGCACCTTTTCAGCCATTCTGGAGATTCTTTGCGCCTCTGACCCATTTCACGGACATCGGTACTCAAGGTTATTACTCAATGCGCTTTTCATGATAAAATAATTGCCTTAGGAAATTACTTTTCTAGTGAATATGACAGAAAATCATTTTTAAGGGCTTTTCATAACCTTCACAGACCGTGTTAATCTTGTAATTTTTTAAACCCTCTGCACTACTGGTAGAGCTGCAGCCTTCCAACAGGTCTGTTAGTTCGCAAAAGTTTTTGATTTTCCTCATAACTCTCGTATCTAGGGTACTTCCCCAGATCCGTTACCTTAGGAAGTGACCTTTAGGTGTTGCAGACTCTCCCCTAAGACCTCCTTATACAACAATGCAAAGATGCCAATATAATATAGAAGGAATATGCTCTAATATTTACGATTATATAGTTCTTCCATTATAAAGAGAAATAACTATTAGCCAGATAAATTGCCTTGGAGTCTACCACAACGATTTTAATTTACAAAAGGCTGCTTGAATACGACATCTTAGACCAGAAAATTGCGAGTTTTATTAATTTTTGAAAAGATAAATATGATCGAAAAATAAAAATAGGCATATTGATGTTATTCCTACATTACCTCTTCGTTTTACTAGTTTATGTTTAAACTAAACAGATCTTAATTCAGTTATTGGCAGTGTCATTGAAGCTATATCTGATTATAATCCCATTAGGTTACAAAATAAAGAATTATGTTTTTTGCCTTAAATTAATATTTTCTGTACTTGGGCTATTTATCTCATCAGGGATCTTTTTAAATTAATATTTTTGCTGTTCTTTTAACTTGTTGGTTGTTGCTTTTCTCTAAGTTCGAATCATCTTCTTCATATTTTATAGCATCTTGTTCTTTCATTATGTTATTTATTTTTCTGTCATCTCTTTTTTGTTTTGATGTTTCTCTCTGAAATTTTTATTTAAATTTTATTATAATTTAGTATTTTACTGGTCAATTTATTATCACTTTCCTCCATGATAAAAACATAGAAACTACAATAATAGATATATTTATTTAAATTAAAAGTTTTTATTTCTAATTTTAAAATGATAGCAAACAATTGCTATTTTCAAAAACAGCTGCTGAATGTATAATCTTTTTCCATTAATATAATTTGGTAACGATTATCAACTCATTAACATAAACAATTTTTTGTGTATGATTTTGTGGAATGTGCAATACATAAAAGTATGCCCATATCGAAGTAAAATAAACCTGCAAAGCTTGCAACGCATAGCGAAGTGGCGAAGCAGTCTCCCAAATTTTTGAAATCGCGTTTCCGGGTTAAAGGTCACGTAGTATTTCAAAGTTTTATGTTTAAATTAATCAGTGTTCAAAGACGAGTTGAATGCTATGCTACGTGCCCTATGTTGCTATTTTGAAAATTTGAAATCGTAAAGGTCACTAACGCTGACCTTTGACCAATCAGTTTCAAAATCACTAGCAAACAAGCCTGTCACCTGCCGATTGGTGAAAACAGAATTTGAAAATTTCCAGCGGTTCTTGAGTTATTGCTCGTACGGACGGACGGACAGACAGACAGGCGGATAACATGAAGTTAGTGACTCTGCTTCGCTTCGCCACTTAATAATCGTATGGTCTTATGTAAAGATCCATCCTGTATTTTCCAGCAACTTGTTATGAGAATATGTTTATCACTTAAAATAAAATACAGATCTGGATATAATTTAGAGTCCCATTTTACATAGGTACACATTTTTCCTACTTTTCCATTAAATATTAAACTATATAGCATATACAGGGTCCAGCAAAATAATCTCCTCCTTTTGAATCAACCGCCTTGTACAATGTAATAGTAGACATCTTTGAGCAGCATAAGACATGCCATTTTAGTACCCATCATGACGTGGAGTAGTGAACATCGTGTGTTTTTATTGAAAACTTATTTTTAAAATGATGATTCTGTGATTGTAATGCAGCGGCTATTTTGTAGATATTTCTAAGTAGATCATCACGAAAGAGTTGCGACCAAGAAAACTATAATGTTGTGGGCACAAAATTAAAAAATCTCGGATATGCGAGAATATCGCAAGAGTGAGACAGACTTTTATCACAACGCCACAACGTTCCGCCCTTAAGCATGTGACCGAAGCTTGCAGAGGATCCTGCACTGCAGTCTCATGTTCCGTCCATACAAATTTATAGTTGTCCAGGAATGTGATCCGGTAGGCTGCTTGTAAGGACATGTTGGCAAATATTCTAGATGATGCTACTGTGGTCGGTAGTGACAAAGCTCACTTTCGTTTATTGAGCTGGGTCAATAAACAGACTTTTCGGTATTGGGACTTACAAAATTCCCGACAATGTCGGCATGTAACTGTTTGTTGTGATGTTACGAATTTGGTTTCATAGAGCCGTATTTTTTTTTTGAGAACCTGGACAAGCCCAGGTACAACAAACATAAAAATGCACCACTGTGGTTCCAACAAGATGGTACTACCGCACACAAAGCGAGAATTTTCCGAGAAGCTCTGAAACACATGGTGCCTAGGGCACTAGATCTGTCAGCTTGCAATTTCTTTCTATGAAATCTGTGAAAGGTTGGAATCTTTCAATGCAGGCCGCGGACTATTGAAGAATAAAATAATACTATGTGCAATGCAATCGCAGCAGTACCATTGGAAATGACAGTAATAAATGCGGAAATTTAAAAATGAGTGTATCGCTCGTAGGGGCAAACATTCGGACGATATTATCTTCGAAACCGGATGACGGAAAGTGGCAAGCATTGTTCTGTGTGATACAACATTGCATCGGACCCTGTTTATGTCAAAACTGTCTTTATATACCCATTCTATCCAAATAAACTTTTATTGACAGGTCACCTGCTAGTACAAAGATCCTTTCTATTTTTTGCGTATTCTGCTCTCATTACTTTTATTTCTACTTTATACAGCCCTTCTTTATTTATAATAGTAATAATAAGAATGTGAAGCTCAAACGTCTCATGTACAAGTAAATCTTGCGAAATGAGACGTTAAGACTTTCATGAATTTGCTCTCGTTCACGGTCATCGCGCACTCTCTCTTATACGGAGCGTTGTGGCAAGTACCGCACCTCAGATGACCATTATAACTGAATAAGCCACGTTAGGCATCAGAGAGCTCAAGGAATGAAACCGGGTCTATCCGAACCGCACTTACACGCCTCAACCGCGCGGCCGCACTGGCCATTTTTTAATTAGCATTTTTCTAATTTTTTTCGCATCCCTTTCGTACTTTGACTACCGTTAAACTAACCAATCTCGTTGGTTTGCTTGCTTAAGGTAAATTAGTGTAAACGAATGCTCATAGTTGCCTTCTCAGGGTTAATCCAGCGGGACCTGCAAACGCGCCCGTTTAATCACCGCACCGCGCCCGCTTCAATGTTAGCGAAGGCGCTATTTGGGTCGAGCTGCAGCCACGGAACCGCGAGAACATGGGAAAAGAATGCGCTTTTCTCCTGCAATTTAGCGCGGCCGCAAGTTGCTGCCTCCCATTTCCATTGGACGACCATATGAGGTGATTTTAAAAAGCTTCCCGCCGGAGCCGCTCTCGACGCAGTTTGCGTGCGTGACGTAACGCGGCAGCGACGTGCGGCCAAAAGCGCGCGGGCTGGAGCGCAAAAATATCCTCGGCGGCGCGGCAGACAGCCTGTCTCTGGCTCTTTCGTCGCAATTGTTGCGCAGTTTCCCGAAGAATCCGGGCCCGGCGCTGCCAAGGTATGGCAAATTCTCTGATCCAAATGGACGCTTTATGATAACTAACCATTTGATTTGCCTTTATTATGCACATTGCACGCTTAATTAAGCAAATGATTAATTAAAATATTTGCTTTTCATTCAGATTCTATGATAACTTTTTGTTTTTTAATTTGTAAATAGAGCTAAAATAAATTTATGATAATAAAAAATCGATGGCAGTACTCTTCTGGAACACTTAAGTGGGTTGTTCTGAAATTGTTGACCGTCCATAAATGAAGAGAATATCTTCAGGAAATAGGTTTGACGTCCTGCAAGTGTATGACTTTATAGTGTTTAGAATGATAGATTATGGGGGCTGTTGTTGAACTGTACAAGTAACGGCTCATCTGTTACTAAGTGACGCTCGGTTTTTCGCACTTTAGACCGAGATGATAATCTTCGTTTTTGATAAAATGTTTGTATTTAAAAGCCTTTATCATATTGTTGGGGGATTTCGTATAACATTTCTCAAACTCAGAATTTTTATTTGTCAAGAAGGCATTATTGTTATTTGATTGCAGTTCTTTGGTAAACTGTATATTGGAGTGAGATAGTTTTCTTCTTATATTCATAGTCGTATTGAAAATTACAGTAACAATGTTTTATTCCTTTATTGTAATAATTGTCAAAATAGAGGACTGGTCGGCCTTTCGTTTATATATTAAGCAAAAGTAGCTATAGATATATTGGAATACTATTGGAGAAGCTAATAATAGTTTAAACATTTTGTATCGAGGCTGTATCTTCTAGATGGATACGATTAAGAATATAGAATTCTTAATCTAAGTCGTAGTACGTAGTTATCAAGGATTAAACAAAAATTTGACCAATTTGTAAATAGAACCATCGATTGCACTAATAATAGTTTGAAAAATGTTAGCTACTTTTATTAAATTTGTTCTTGATCGAAAACAGTCGACTAATTTGAAGTTTTTCTGTGCTTAAACTCTGGTTATACAATATTACCTTTATTCGCAGCTAAAATAATAAATGTAAAAAAAATTACGCTTTAAAATATGTCTATTTGAAGAAGAGGGGCAAGAATTAATATAGGTACAACCGCCATCTTTTCTTTTTTGGTAAGAGTAGATTGATTGAAGTTTGGAATCAAGATAATTTAATCTTAGTCTCAGACGAAAAAAATAAAAATTAATGTATCCACAAACAAACCACTCATAATTTTGTTGCTAAATAAAATGTTGAAACAATCCACAACCCTGAAAAGTTAAAAAAGTCAAAAAGTACGGCTGGTTATTGCATAAAATTACTAAGGACATTATAATAAAAATTCTCTTGTGTGCTTGTATTTTGTATAAAGAATAATTCTGAATGGAAAACGGGAAGACCATGTAAACTCCCGTATACAATAAAAAAATATGATAAAGATACCAGGGAATATCATCTTAGTATATAAACCCCAATGTCCTGACTGACCCAACATCGTTTGCTCTAAGTCACTCAATACAGAAATATAATAATTTGAGAGTACGTTACCTATTTGACGTAGACCACCATTAAGACAAGATTTTTTTAAAATTCCACCCCTAACAGTGTAAACAGAAATTAAGCGTTTTAAACTGCCACGTTGCGAGAACCAACTTTAAGTTTTTATCTAAAATTTGAAAATTCTAGAACGTCCATTTTTGGAATTTGAGCTTTTTTTGAATATCAAAAATATATACATTTTTTTAAGTTCGTAAGGTTCATCTCCTAAAAATTAAAATATTGAATTCGATATTGGAACCCAAAAACACTAGGAATGTGGCACATCATTGGATATAAAACAGAACAAGCTTTTTATTTCTGTATTTGGCAATTGTTAGGGAGATTACGATAAAGACAGCGAAATAAAGAAACCTTAATAATAAAATTGAAAAAACCTAGCGTGAGACATATTATCGGCGAAGAAATGAAGCAATATGTTTGTTGTTGTTGTTCAAACCTTCCTTACTTAATTCATCCCCAAGAGAGTAAAATGATGCTTCCATAAACACATAAAAATGAAGATTTCGTTTTTAGCTTATTATTCAACAATAAACACATTCTCAAAGAAGAGGAAATCGGGATGAAACAATGAAATGCAGATACATAAAGCATGCGACAAAGAATTTTATAGTAATTTTACCAAGCTGTAAGATGGCTGTAGATGGATGCCGTTAATAAAGTTTCCTTGTTTCGTATGATGATGAGATGAAAGGAAATTTGAGGATGTCAAACGGTAAAGAAAAAAGACCAACCTTTTGAAGAAAATAAAGAGTCAAACAGTAATAGGAAAAGCTATCAGAACTCTCAGTAGTTGGTAGAGAAGCGAGGATGCTCTAAAAATAAAAATAAAATTATTGTTCAACAAGCCTTTTGAACATTTTTGGAAATGAAATTCTACATTGTTCGTTGGCTTTTTAATTGTATTCTTTTTCTACTAATTTTATTCTTAAACCTCTAACTATAATATTTTTATTTTTTTATCTACTGTCTAAAACATTCGTTCTCTAATTGTTCATTTCTTAGTTCTTTAAAATAGCAACAATTTTATGAAAGTTGTTACTGTGAGTTTATAATTTCAATTTTTTAATATTTTTTATTTTGATCATTTTTTTAAGTCTTTTGTTGCAATTTCATCTTTTCACCAATTTCTAATATATAATTCAATTTGGAATCAATCTTTTTTTTAATTGTCTAGAGAATGTTTTAAGCCGGCCAATTGAAATGATGAGATAAGTCGTAGACGCTTCAATTTAATTCGTCAGAAGCATTATTTACGACACTACTTCTCTACATTTTTTACCCGCGCACTTGCTCCACATCTGGCCCAAAACAGACGTACGCCCTTGACTCGCCGCGCCGCAAAAGCGACAATTACGCAACGGTCTCATTACGCCGGATTCGGAGAAAAGCTCGGCCAGATCTAAGATTAATTGCTGTTTAGACAGGTATCGCGAAAATAATCTCCGCATTACATCACCACGCAGCCATGCTCTCATTTGGGCGGAGTGCGCCCAACAATCGCCTCTTGTGCCGCCGTTCTAGCAGTGATGGTCCGCACCTGCTTGAGGTGCATCGCCGAACTCCCGGAGCATGCAGGGCGTCCCGGAGCAAAACCGCGGAAGCCTTGGAGCGGTTTCGGCGGCCGGTGCGCCCAATTCTCCTCGGGATCCGACGCTTTTCCGCGAAACTCGCCTTTGATCGTATCGGTCTCGGCGGTTATTAAATTCATGACTGGCAGCGCAGGCGATTTTTTACCCGCGCGCCGTAATTAATTCATTGCGTGCAATGGTAGCTGAATCATTGCAGTTGCGATGATGAATTGATTCCGCGGCCGGATCGCGTCACAGCCCGTGAATCCCTCGTTAGCAATTAGAACGCGGTTTCATCACCTATTCCGTAATTACGAGCAATCTCCAAATATTCCACTTCCATCGGTCACCATTCGCTGTACTGCTTTGTGGATGATCTGTATAATAATCATTTTTTTTTAACAACTTTTTTTAATGGTTTTTTGAATTTTTTAAATAAACAATGCATCTAATCCTTTGATTAATACATTTCTAGTTTGATCTAAGATTTTTCATCGGTCCATACTAGTTTACAACAGATCTTGCTCACTACACTAATATGTTACACTACACCGTGCTCTGTTTCACACTGTTCACTAGAATACAAGCTCAAAAGGTTTAGTCTTTTTGAACCGTCGTACTAGATGTTGATTGTTTAAAAGTTAAAGCACTTCAACCTCTTCTCATAACTCTTAGCAACCTTCTTGATTTGTTCTGACTGTCCTCAGTCTGAGTTTCCTGTGAACATCCTCATTCCAAACATACCAAGAAACATTTATAATGTTCTTTTAGTTTTGGAATACTAGAAGGCAATTATAGTTGGTTTCTTTAGCCCCACAGTTGAAGGCAATATGTCTATACTGATTTAAGGACTTGCTGGTAAACCAACATTTTGTTTTTGATTGAAAGCTAGAAGTTTCTTTCCAACAGTCAAAACATGTTCTTATGTTTGAGTTTTAGTTTCTCAGTTTCCTTTTTTACACGTCCTTTTTATTTAAAGCATTAAAGTATTTGGCTGTTTCTTTACGTGAAATTATGTATAATACAATTTGCTTTAATTTGTCTTTCCGCGTGCCTTTATGTTATCTATTGCTCTCTGGAGATTGTTGTTTTCTTTATGGTGTTCCTACTAATAAAATTTCAGTGCCATCACCAAATGTGACTAGTTTGATGTTATTTGCTACTGGAATGTTGCATGTGTATAACAGGTAAGGTACTGCTCCCAGCACATTGCTCTGAAGCACTCCTACATTTACTGTTTTCAGTTCTGAGTGTTCATTTTCTTGATTAACTCTGAAAATTCGCTAAATTATATATGATCTCAAGAGCTGCGCATCTTTTTAATTTTATGATAGACCTTTATTTCGGTCTTTGTCAAGACGACTGAGCATATTTTCTTTCTATAGCATCTTTTCGATAATCAACCACGGCATGTTTATTTCAGAATCAAAACTAATGGTCGGAAACCAGTTGTTTCTCTTCCATTGTTCTGTTCATCCTTCTTAAAAGAAATTTTTCAAATAATAATGATATCATGGATAATATTAACACTTGCCTGTATGATTATACCTCACTTATTAATTTTCCTGGTTTTGAAATTTTTGTTTCTGCCACTTTATAGGAAAAAAAATGCGTGAGTTTAACTATGCTTTTTTAGCAATTGTCCTATTATTTTCTTAGTAATCAGATCGAATCCTGGGGTTTTTTAAAGTTGATATTTTCTTTGAGTGCAACCGATTTTTTTTATTACACCTTCGATTACGCCCTAGTTGATCAACTGCTTCCAGTTCTTTGTTATATGTTTTAGTGGGTGAGTATATGGCTGCCATGGTTATTTCATGTTTCTTGTTTTGATGTTTACGCTAACAGCTTAAATTTTCTCTATTTTATAAGTTTTTATTCCCCATTTTTCTCTTTAATAATGAGTTATGCTATGTTTTACTATAATTAATACTCTTCTTCTTGCCAAGCTTTGTAGCTGCAGCGCATGATAGATCTGGTAAACTTTAAGTCTGATAAACATTTGATTCGCGTATTTTCAATATCAAATATATATAAAAATTCTGAGTTTCTAATCTTACTTGTCACTCCTGCTAATGTTGCAACAGTCCATTTGTATTCCATTCTAGTATTCTTAGATTCTGATGTTTTGGAAGTTTGCTTAGCTTATATTTGCTTAGCTTCCTGTCGTTTTCTTGCTTTCATTCAGCAATTTCTATAACACTGAGGTTATAGAGCAATTGCTACCTTCAGAGCATACGATATGTCGACTTCAACTTTTCGGCTTTTTATAATTTCGATATTCACTGTGTTTCGCTTTTTTGGTACTTTTATTGGCATGTTCATTTCTTAATTTAAGCAGCATTGTGTTCCTTTAAACGGCAAAGAAAACAATTTCAACTGTTAGGCTCAATGATTTAAATAGATTTATCAGTTCTATTTTGATAAATTCTATTATTGAGTATCTAAAATATTCTTTTTTCTTAATTAGTACTGCAAGTTAGACTTGATAATGTTTGCAATAGTTTTTTATATAACAGTTAGTATTTAATGTTTGAACTCATTACAAATACTTTTCTCTATGCTCTCTGAACTTTTGCATCATTTGCAACCAGGGGTAGAACTAATTCTTTTATATCTTATCCCATTCCATAGTTCTTGTCGTGAGAAACTTTTTTTTAATAAAAACGAAGACAAATTTTGATACCTGATAGGATACTGCTGTTGTAGCAAGGTGTTTCATCTTCAAGCTCATTAAGCATTGCATCACTTCAAACATGAGATATCCAAAAGAAAGCAACTTTTCTCATTTGAAAGTGGTCTTGAAGACCATTGTGAATTACAGTTATAAGAATATCCAAATACTCTTTTATGTAACAATAAGTCACGGGCTTGTGTAACCGAGATATCTTTCTAATATCAAGAATGTTTTCCTCTACAAGAAACAATTATCCTCATACAGTAGCGTTTCTTACGCTAGTTTTTTTTCTCTTTGGAGCTTTTTATACCATTTCAATATAGTCGGGGATAAAAAGTATGTGTACAATTTTAGCACAAACTTTTCCGGTATTTCGTTTAGAACTTTTTTATTGCCATATATCAGGAACAACTTTAGCTTGCTCTAAATAATCTTCGTCAATTATCAGGCATTATTGAGATGCACAATTTTGACTAATTGTTACTCTATCGTTGATATTTACTAAGAGAAATTTTCATATTCATCACTACCGTTAAAGCGGTTGTTTCTTACTGTTTTTTTTTTGTATATACATCTTTGAGAGCTAATCGATACGAAACCAAACGCAATCTATTTTTTTATTATATAACAATAGGTCACAAAATTTAGTTAGTAAAAAGCTTGTAAACTTAAGCATTTATAAATTTATCTTTAAACGACGTTTGTATTAAGGACTCCTCTGTTGTTTACACGTCCTAAATTACTCCATTCCTGTTTCATCGGAATATCTTATTCGTTTGTATATATTTCTTTACCTCTTTGCTTTGGTTCCTTAACATTCTCCATACCTGTTTTTGTTGCCCATATAGATCTCTTTCAAACTGCCCGGTATTTATTTTTATATTTTATATTCCTCGCTAGTTTGGTATTGCTTATCTTTTAAAAGTGCCTCTATTTTATTTTTGATAATATTTTTATTTCGTCACAAAACCATGATGTTCAATGTTTTGATTGTGTTATGTTTACTTTCTTTGTTTCTAATGCTCCTTTCGATGCTTTTATTATATTCGTTTGTAGTTTTGACCATTAAAAGTTTCATAACTCATTTGAGACTATTTTGTTATTATAAATATGCCCTTTCAGTCTTTGTTCATGTAATTGTCTTATACTATCGTCCTAAAGTAGTTCTATGTTAAGTTTTTCTTGGTAGATAGTTTGTTTGAATTTGGATCTCGGTATTTTCATTTTTATCTTGTCTAATAGCCCTCTCTTTTTCGACTGTTTAATTGGTGTAGTAAGAAAGAGCTCTAACAACAAAGAAAACTAAAAGTTGTAAGTGCTTTTGTACTCTCATGCATATTTTAGGTTTGTTTCAAAAACAAGGCATAACAAGTCTATTTTAACCAGTAGATAAAGTTAACATTAGAAAAGTTATCGGTTACATTTCAGTGCTTCTGCTATTTTGCACAACACAATTTCACAATCGTGAAAAGGTTACCAGTAATGTGTATTATAATAAATAGCACAACAAATGTTTCCTTTAACTTTTCTTTAGGAGCGCGTTCATCAAAAATGTAGAAATTAACATTTTTCAGGTTTATACATACTGAGAGTCAATCAGTTGGTTCATCATCAGCACCTTGAAATTCATGGATATGTACTGTAGAAATTTTTGAAAATGTTGTGTAATTTAATGCTATCAGTAGTGCAAATAGAAGAAATTTACATTCCATAATTTAGAATAAACTAAACTCATTTTCTTTTTTATTATCAGAACCATTAATTCAATAAAACCAAGTAATGTGGAGTTGGTTATACAAACTTAGAAAACGAAAGATTCAGTCTCTTTTCTACCTAATTATTATTGTTGTTGTTTAATAAAAATTATCCGAAACTTTCAAAAGTAGTACAATTACCCTTCCGAATTTTACTCGCCCTATTATCAAGTTCTCATTTTAGTTCTTGGATTTAATTTCAGTTTTGCACTTTTTAAGTTGCACAGTGTATTCGTCCGTACTGTGAAAGAAATAAGTAGGTAAGAAAACGTAGGTGCTACGAGCTTTTGCTCTTCAATTTTGTTTATTTTTACGATTAGCTCAATTTTTATATGTATAGTTTATTTTAGCAGTAATTTATATCGCATTACCACTTTCACTGGATCAGACGATGTGATAATCCGCACATAATTTAATTTTGACGGCCTGCTAGCAGTTCTTCATCTCTTCATCTCTATTTAGTTTTTTTGCGAACGCTCGTTAATATTTGTCAAAGGATTAAACCTTTCACAACAGGAAGAAACTAATAAAAACCGTTTAACGCGCGTGTGTTAAGTGGCTATGAATAAACACGTAATATTATATACACAAATTATCAGTTAATATAAACAACTAATGCAATAATAATATGTAAATAGTAATAACTGCGGTTTACCATAACAAAATGCAGGGACTGCGTATATCTTAAATTTTTACGATTTTTTGAATACCACTAAAGGCCATCGAGTCACGCGGCTGGGCGGGTTTTCCCCCCAATTTGGCGGCCCGGCTCCACCTGCACGAAGTCCTGCAGGAAATAAAAATAAAACCTCAGCCCGCTGCTGGTCAGCGGAAAACTTCACTCGAGCTCAAATTCGAGTCGATGTCGGGCGGAAAGATTACTGGAATGTTAACTTACCATCGAGGCCAATAGAACTGAATCAGCAATTACTAAACAGAACTATTTTAATTATCGTAGAATACTGGCAAAAAGTAGTACTTACTCAATGGAATGGAAATTTTATCCTAAAACGAATCAAGTCGACATCTAAGTGGAAAATTTGCTAAATTGTCAACGCGGTATGAACTGTAATGGAAATTTCCAATATAATTCTAGCTTTTATTTTTAATTACATCATTTTTTTTCATTTGGTGTTAAACTACAGCTGCATTGCTGTTAATATTAATAAAAATTACATTATTTTTAATTTAGGTAAATAAACTGATAATTTTTAGTTGACTTGTCAAAATAATGTTAACAAATTTAGTAATGAGACAAAAATAACTAACCTTTCTTCATTCTTTATTATTCCAATTTAGAAAAAAGCATCGGAAGCATAACCTTCAGACCTGATATAAATATAGCAAAAATACATTACACTTTTCCTTATTAATGTTTTTTATTATTTTTTATGTAATTAAAATGATATAAGAGCCGTGGTAGCAGTGGATAGATCAGACTACGAAACCAAGAGTTGCGTTAACAATTGATCGCTGATTTTAAGCTCGACTCAGGCTGCAATAAATGAGTACCTGGAGGTCAAACTTCTAATATAGGTCGGTATTACTTACTACTTGTGTACCGTAGGCTCAACTGTAAAGATCTATCCTGTACATAAACAGCCTTCGAGGCCTATTCAACTATTATTATTAAAATGAGATATATATATATATATATATATATACATAATACAGTCTTGACAGTTCACTGATTTCTAGAACAGCAAATACTGCGTTAACAAAACGCTGTTGGACAACCTACGTACATTAGGTGTAACAAGAAAAATAAAAGGTAATAACGTTGCGTGCGGAATTTTTGTAATGGGGAGAAAACCATCTCTCATCCTTATTTGACGCGTTGAAAATTAAAATTTTTGTTTGATTTTTATGGCTTTTTTGCCCTTTTGAAACTTCTGCCAAAAATAGTAGCTAATAAATTCCATTACGAGGTATCAATATTAAATCATGCCCTCTTTTTGTTTGTTAATGTTAGAGCTGTAATTTTTCGATTTCAAAACGTTCGCTATAAATTGAGCATCTCATAAATAAGCCGTATATTGTACAAATATCTGAGCAGAAAAGCTTACAACGTCCAGCTGACACAAAGACTTATGCCGACAGATCATGAACAACGTCATACATTTATTAATTTGATATTGGAGATGCAAGAAACTGCCATTTGTTGTTTTTTAAATTATCCTGCTGATGAAATCCATTTCCACTTCATTGCGTGGATCACTAAGCAAAACTGTCACATATGTGGATCTAAAAATCCAAGACAAATGTCAAGAAACCCTCCATCCCTAAAGAGTTATAGTTTGATGCACTTTTTAGGTTGGTGGCGTCATTGTTTCATATTTTTTCGAGAATTAACAATTTCATTGTGCGTTATCGCGAAATTCTGACTGAATCAGTAGGTGCCATAGACGAAAACGTCCTTTATTTCCAACAAGACGGCGCTAGACGCCACGTAAGTCATGAAAGAATTGGGTTATTGCGTGAAAAATTTCTTGAATGAGTAATTTCTCAAAATAGAGACTTCTAGACCACTAGATCATGCAATCATGCATTAAAGATAATTTTGGCCGTTTGTAAAAAGACCCTAGGCGACCATTTGGAAGACTTGTATTCCATTTATGGTAAAAATATCTTAGTTATTCAAAAAACCATTGTTTTTATAATTTAAAATGAATTCTCTTAATGGAAGGCCTTTACAAGTGATTTGATCATTGACAAAAACGTTTCGAATCATCAACAACACCAGTATTAATATTATTTCACTTTGCTGGCTCTGTAGCAATACTGTATATCAATTTTTAAACGTCATAATTACCTTTAAGTTAAAATGGATGTTGCTGTACGGAATTAATCGATCTACTTATGTATTATACTATAACTAAGAACAGTGCCAACACTAACGTTTAGGCGACTAAACAATCGCCTCAGGACACAACACTAAAAATTTTAGCCATGCAAACTTGGAAAACAACATCAGACAAATGATGTTTACCTAATAAGAAAAAAATCCAATCCTTAACCCTGGTTACAACGCGTTTTAAAAGAAGAAACTGGAAGTTTCTGATGTATCTCCCCTATAAACCTAAAGTTTCTATAAATCTATCAATTTATGTAGAAATAGCGCTATTTAGACTTCTGGCAATAAACCTAAGCTTGTGACTATAAAAATTAGCAGGAACATAAAGATGTGGTTCTTCTATCGAGACTAGCCGAAAACTTGAGAAAGTCTAAGGCCATTTCTAAACTCCCAATAAAAATGAAAAAAACATTTCCGATATAAAATCATATATTCAAGATGCATGTAACAGTAAATTAAAATTTTCAAGACAATTTCTATACAGACATCGCTAAAGACAACCCTCCACGAGTTTCTGAATATTTGCGCCTCAAACGATAAAGCTGAGCCTAGGAGCTTATTCTTGAATCATAAAAATCATCAAAATGGAAATAAATTGCTATTAAAATGGATATTACTACGGCAAGGCTTTAATAATCAAGTTGGGGTTCTTATACATTAATCCATTAAAAGTGGTTATAGACTTGAGGAAGCCCCCCTTCGAGTACATTTTGCTCTCATGAACATTGCAACGTTACCTAGAAAAGTCGCGTTCTTATAGAAACCGGCTATAGATTTCAAAAAAGCTTCCTCCCTAAGTTTATTCATCCATGAGTGTATAACATGGTGTGCCTCCTTATCTTTTATTTTTAGGTTTGCACCTGTTCTTCTTCGGACTTTAGTCTATGGCGTTTTACGTTCTGTAGATATGCAAATCCAACTTCCTAACCGTCTCTTCTGTGATTGCTCTAGATCCCATTTCGCTTTCACTCTTAGGTGTCTTGCTGTTTTGATTAATCTGTCATCACTGGTTTTTAGACATGGTAATTCCACATTTTTGTCTTCTTTTGGTGGATTTTATAATATCCGTTACACCTTATCCTATCTCTTCTTGATTTTTCTAGTAGGTATAATTGTTAATGCACTCATCTTTGTTGTTCAAAGCAGTTCTGTTTTGCTAGTATCCAAACTTCTCTTCGCAGTATAGATCATCATCAGTCTTAATGCGCACTCGCGTATTAAATTGTGTTAGTTGGCCCCTTTTCAGTTTATATTAGAACATAAAGTGGGTACATTGGTACATTGAATTCGAGCGGCTTTTCACTAACTAATAGCCTACAAATACAGCATCAATCGTTGATCTGTTTTGAGGAGCCCAATTGTTTCTCATTTAAACTTAAGTGTGCTGAAATATATCTAAGATCACTTTTATGTTGAATTTAGTGATGTTATTCCTCTGCATTTGTGGTATTATATTTATGATTTTTTTAAGATTGAAATAGTTGCACTGGTCTTCCATTCTAGTGGTATTTTACCACTACCATCACTTCCAATAAAGTTAATTCCGGGTACCTATTGCGATATCATTAATTAATGTCGATTGGGAGAGCAATAAGGATTTCTCGAATAATCAAAAACTTGAGAAAGAGCCTCTCTTTGGATGTCACAGTTTATGAAAGCTGTCGCCGATAAAACTGGAGAATGAGCAGAATTTGCAATGCAAAGTAAATGTTAAAGAGCTCAAAAGATCTGTTTACAACCTCAACAATCAAAATAAAAAAAATTATTTTCTATATTAATCAAATATTAACAAAAGGCTTGGTAGATTAATAAAGTAAAGGTGGATTACGACTGGATGAGAAAAAACTCTCAAGTAGGTTTAGAACCAAGAAGTCTAAAAGGTGACTTGAGTGGATTAATATTATTTAATTTATTATTTACCATATTATTTGATAAAACCTTGTGTAAGATTAACAAAATTATCTTCCGTAATACATATATGATTACGTTAAGGTCGATCGAGTACGAGGGCATGACAATAAAGTCAAAGCCATGCAAAGCAACCTTTAGAAAATATGTTCTTTCGAATACAGGAAAAATACAAATAAAGTTTTAATAAAGCCTTAAAAGTGACTTTGAAAAATATAAGAAATAATCGGGGTCACAAGATCATGCAGCGGTCGAGTCTGGGCATCTGCATAAGTTTTTTATACGAATCTGTGCACACAACACCCAGAAAACCTTCACCGCCGATGGAAAGGACGCTCTAGAGGAAGTGACTGACGATCCTTGAACGAATATCTTGAGTTTCTGCCGCAGTTAATCGCTACGATCCAATTTTCCCGAAAGGCGCGGCTGAGAGCCTCGAACGAACCGACCCAAATCTCGACCAGGAAACGAATCGGTCGTCCATCTACTTCCTTTCGGGTGATTCATTGGCAAGATGCTGCGTTCGCGGTGCGCCGCCCTATCCTTGAAAAACGTCCAGGTAATTTATCTAGGCATATTCACTGCACGTTCGAATGAAGTGCCCGAACGCGCCACCCGCGTCGCGGCCGCCCGGCGGTACGCCCGTCCGGCCGTCGTCGACGGCACATCGCGGTAATAGGATAATAAGGCCACGGACGGCGGAAAATCCGCGAAAATTGCCCAACCGGGTCTCGCGCTGCATGCACAGGTGCATGCGGCGCTGTCCCCACGGCGTGTTGGCACGAACGTGTTTACCAGCACGTTTTTGTTTTTTTGCGTGAAAGTTAACGCACGGGATTTAAATAGCTCCGCAAAGGCGCGGTTTATTATAATGATAATTAAGTCGGGGAATTAAATTATTGTTATTGCCGCGGCAGCCGTCTAACGGTTGAAATTCCTACATGTAAACCGACGCTCGCCGCGGGGGCAGGGGGTGAAGATATAAAATTACAGTTCCGCAGAAAAGCAGCTCCGTGTAGTAACAACGTAATACGTTGCATTAAGGAATTCCGATTGTTATCGGCGTCCGTTTTTCCTAATAGGGGCAAGCTCCCTTTCCTTGTTACTCAATCATACGAGGTCGTCCGATGAGCAATATTCCCAATTTAAGAGACATTTTTGACCGTTAAACAAAACGTTTTCATGACAGGGTACAACTCATATTAATTCAGTAGCGAAACTTGAACAAAAAAAATGGCATCAGCAATCACTTGAGGGTGCAACGCTTTAGGACGGTATTGGTCTTAATATATCATTAAAGAAAGATGGCGAAAAACGGAGTTCTTGGTTCTGTTCCTTTTCTTTGTTGTTCTTAACTTGTTTTTCGGTCGGGGGAGGGATGATAATAGAAATAAATATAATAGGTTTAATAAAGAGTGTGATAAGTATCTATTGGAGCATCGAAATCTAAAATCATTAAAGAACTAAAAGATATAGCAGTAGACAAAGACATAGTAGATACTATCAAGATAATAGACGAGAAATTGGACAAAATAAAAGCTAACAAAGCAAGATAAAACCTTTTCAAACCAACTGAAGAAAAATTGCGTAATCTACAAGTGAGGAACAATAGGCTATAAATCAAGAGTTACATAAAAAAGAAAGTAGTTGTGTTTTACAATTGTTAGTGCAATATTACTTCAGTTTCTCAATACTTTCTTTCGAGGTTGTCAGAAAATGTTTTAATCTATTCGGTTCCATCTTGTCCTCGACTAAACTTTACGTCCATGATGTGTCAATAATTCTCTTCCGCAACGTGCTAATTCAATGGCAGGTAACATACGATGATAATCAGCTTCTGTGACTATCTCTAGCAGTGTAGCGATTTCAGAATGTACTTAACAACTCCAAGAAGACTATTGAGGTTCGATTCTCTCTCAGAAGAACTTACTGACAAGACAACCTTTAAATGTAGCTAAAATTGCAGCTTGTATAAATCGATAATAAAGATAATTTCTGTTTGATAAAGACATATGTAGCTGAAAAGACCCTATAAAAATGAATTAACATAGTATAAGTAAAACATATTTCTTTCCTCTTTGTTTATTTGCAAACTGCTAAACAGCAATAAGCAATTCAGATAAAAAGTTAACAAGGTACTTGAGACAAAGTGTGAGGGGAATACCCTTTGTCACCTCTCCTTATGAATAACTTAATTGCATAATGTTTGCAATAGATACTTAATAAGTTAGTTGAACGTACGAAATGAAAGATCTAATGGTTTAAAATGTTTGAGTCTATGCACTTATTCACTGTTTCTAATTTACCTAAGTACTTGACACTTGGCACTCAGATACTTCTTCCTTCCCTAATAGCTCTTCCAGGTCGACCCATATTTTTTTGTTCGGTACAAAATAGAGAGCCTTGGCTATAACCCGAAGGATCTTGGATTGGAACCGTTGCAGTATTTCTATGTTAGAGTATGAAGCAGTACCCCACAACTACAGTTTTATATACGAGAAGTTTGTTAGCAAGGAAAAGCTTAGATTTGCGCCCTATCAGCCAGTAGTAGTTCTTTAGTTTGAGGTTAAGCTGTTTCCTCTTGGTCCAAGTTAATCGTTGGTCAAGGTGTAATCCCAGGTATCGTACACTATCAACTTGTGGGAGAGCGTGACCATTCATATTAACTCTAGGAACAGTGGATTTCCATTTAGTGAATGTGATTTGAGTTTTATTTCGTTAATTTTGAATCGCCATTTTGTAAACCAGCCACAAAGTTTATTTAAACTTTGTTGTGGGGTTTTTGCAGCTTTGCTAGAGTTTTGATGTGTGGCAAGGACTACGGTATCATCAGCGTAAGTTGGCATAAATGTAGTGGGGTTTATAGGAACTTCTGCTACGTATAAAAGATACAACAGGGGCCCCAGTACGCTACCTGCGGAAATCTAGATTTAATGGGATTTACATCAGCTTCACTATACTTCACAAGGAAGAATATTTTATTGAGAACCATGCAGTATGGATGCAGAATGACTTTCTTCAGCTTAAATAGTAGACTCTCGTGCCTTATCAAGTGCTTAGCTCACGTCAAGGAAAACTGCATAGCGATAGCTTCTATTTTCAAAAAACATATTGCTTTCTCATCAATATTTTTTTAATTACAACAGAAAAAGGCGATCATAAGAGTTCTAGTGATGTGGTACATTACTCCTCCATAAGTGAGCACAGTAGCCATCTATGTCAATATCTGTATTCGTTACCAAAGACTTTACATTGGCATTCCTTAGTATTCCATGCTACCGACTTGCAATAAAACTGCAAGAAAGTCATTGATGTTAGAGTGTCAATGGAAGACACCAAAAGGACATCGAGAATGCAAGTTGTCTTCTGCAACTCGCACCAGTATTAACAAGTTGAGTTTACCTTGTCAAACGATAGTAAGATCTCCTCGTCTGGTGGTATAGCGCGTATGGAATTCTTTGTTTCTACTGTTCAAGTTTAGATGGTCAGTCAGACTCCTTAAACATAAATTGTTTTGCACATAAACTTATTTTACTAACATTTATATTACTAGCGTTGTAATGGTATTCAGTCTTAACTTATCTAATGCCATTGCTAATAATACATACCCGTATTAACTTTCTGGTTCAATCATTTTTGAAGCAAAAGGTTATTTAAATCTACAATAATCTTGATCCGCATCTAATAGACATATTGTACTATATAACATGGCGTTGCATTCAACATTAGTTTGTTGATAGAGCTACGCTATGGGTGGTAATCCGTGGTTTATATGCTTGTACTTCCATATTGGTATGTAATTTATAACCCACTGGCAAGCATTCACTACTTTTCAATGGTTAGATTGTTTGAGAATCCACGACAAGCCTCACAAATGTTTCTGTAATATAAGCACCTGATTTTAAAAAAACTTGCAATTTCTATAGAAGTGAAAAAAGGCAAAATATGTTTTAATGGACACTTTAGTATCTACTGATATCTAGGTTAAAGAAAACGAATTTATACTAAAACTGAAGTTAAGTGCCTTTAAGGTAATCGACAGTTGAATAAGCCAAGCTGACACTTTTGTTCATAACTTAAATATCAGTATAATTTCAGATATGACAATACTAATTTTAGTCTTCTTAACCATGTTGTCCATTATATACTCTATTTATTAGATCAACCAGGTAAATGTTAATGTAAAATATTTATGTAATAAACAAATTGTCCAAAATACTAAATACACGCATTCCTCGAATTGTAAGTACTCAAGATCTACTTCTACTTCTTCTTCTTCTTCTTTTCAATCCCCATGTGCTACTACGGCGTCGAGTTTTCCTCTATCCTTTTCGGTACTGGACAATATTGGCAATATTGACGTGATCTACTACTCTGCGTGGTGAAGTGCTGACTTCTAAATGCGAACTGCTTATCTTCAATAATTGGTAGGATCCTTTTCAGAAACAGTCTTTCAAACAGATTAGAAAACAGTGGTAAGAGGTTGACGTTTTATTTTCACTAGTACGAGCCCGTTTCGAAACGAGGGTATTTTCAGTTGGAGTCTGGTGACTTTCTAGAGTAAGTATTTAGTCTCCTTTGTAGCTGCCAGTCGTAAAAACTGTATTTAGAAAAAAATCATAAGGTTGACTACGACTTTCCAAATTCTGTTTTCACCAATCGACAGGTGACCAAAAGGCTTGTTTGCTAGTGATTTTGAAACTGATTGGTTAAAGGTCAACTAGAGGGTTCCCAAATTTGGGAGACTGCTTCGCCACTTCACTATGCGTTGCAAGCTTTGCAGGTTTATTTTGTGCAAAGATTCTATTTGACTCAGTAAAAACAAATTGCAATGCCTGGATACCTATTGCCGATTTATTTAGTACCGTTAAGTCACAAGTATTTACTACCAATCGTAACCAATACAATTTTTTAAGTCTTGAAGGTGAAAAAGAAACTGGCAACTGATACCTATACGTTTTGTTTTGTTTTAACAAATCAGGCAGCATCTTTCAAAATATTACGTTTGATATTCTCTCAGTAAAAATGTTGCCAATTTTTGTCTACTTGCCTCTTGTTATTATTTTTAATGGAAACGCTAACACCTAAACCAGAATTCAAAAAAAATCAACTTTTCTTCCTCCTTTCTTCTTACAATATTCAGGTAACAAATAGAAATGCAGTAATATTTTTGCTTTCTTTACCAGGGCTATCATCACCTCCTCGTTTAGCTACTTTATTATTACTTTGACCTTCTTCTTCTTTTCTTAACTAGATTTTTGGTTTTAATAGTAATATTATGTTTTTTCTTATCATTTTTTTTGTATAAAACTTTTTGTCCTTACATGTTCTTTAATAAAACAAATTATTTTGCTCTATCTTCGCATATACTTCTATTAATTCTTTTCATATGTCTACGCTGCTGGCCTGTATTTTTAAACAAACTAGCCTAAAATCTTACAGTCCATTCGCTTGTGGCTAGAAAAAAACACCTCTCACAAAGCCTGTAACTGTCATAATTCGGAAAGTGTATTTGGTTCAAACTAGAATATTGACGTTGTATTAATTTTAATACAAAAATTAATTACAATAAAGAAAACTATTTTTACTTGAAGAGAGTGGCTTTATAATGACATTGCCTAGATCAGCTGTAGCAACACTGTGTGTACCATTTTATTACCTCAGCATACAGTTGTAAGAGTTAGCGTATAAGGAGCAGTCAGTTATATAAGAGCTGTCATGGTTTGTAAAAAACATCAAAATTTTATTATAAAAGTATTGTTAAATTTTTATCTTTATCATCTGCAGTTAGAGAATGTTTAAGTAATACACATGATAACGCCTTCATTTATATAAAGAATTTAATAAAAGATTTCCTTGCCACCTAACGGTATATCAAGATATTTGATTAATAAATAGATAAATAAAAGATTTTTTTTAGTTGCAAAGCTGTAGAAAAAATATTAGACAAAATCAGCAGATTAAAAGTATCCAGAATTAAATTTTCTTGTGCATTGGCCAACATTTTTGTTAATTAAAGAGACAAATGGTACAAAATACTAATTTAAGAAAGTCTTTAATTAAACGAGCTAAATTGAAAAGTGTGGGGTTTTAATCAGTAAACGCAATTTTGGAACTAAACCTGTAAAAAAACTGGTCGGCTGGCTGACAAAGATATTGAAGAAACATTATCTACTCTATTTCGCCGCGGAGTAAAATTATCACTGGGCGTATACAAACGCTTCTAAAAGGCAGATCTTGCATTTGTTCATACATAGCCAAAAGTGCAGCACAATCTCTCCAGTGCTTTAGAGAGTCTCAATGTTTAATCAGGAAATTTCTGCCTACTTTACTTCTACGTGCTGGAACGATTGTTAACGATCACGAAAGGTTTTTAGAGTTGAAGTACTTGGTAAGGATTGACAAAAGTTTGTTAAATTTATGAATCTTAAACCAGAAGATGCATGTGCTGAGAGACAAGAATGCCCCATACAAGGAAAAATTCAAGAGTTCAAGGTAGAACTTTCTACTTTAAAAGAAAACTGTTGAGTCTCATGGTGGAAGTCGCGAAGTTGAGAATAATTTATCCAAGCCGAAGAGACAAGGAAATTGTGAGAGTCTCGGCAAAAAATAATTTCATATCATTTGGACTTAAAGCATTTAGAGTTACAAGCAGTTAGAACTCCAAGAAATTTTGTAATAATATAATGAGCATCTTCCTTCCACTAAAAAGAGACTGAGATTCCTTTATGTTTGGCCTAGCCGTTGCGTACAACCACTTTATTACCTCTTATTCGAAATGAACGCAGGTATTCGGCTATTTTTAGCAACTGAGTAGATCACCCGACAGGCTTCTGAAGCCCAAGATAAAACCCGGATCCGTCTACACCGCAGTTGAGCGTCTCAACCGCGCAACCACAAGCTGGCTGTATATTGGATGTAAAAAAATTACGGGTCAACAGAGGGACACTCCTAAACCAGATTTCCTTATAATTTAGAATGAAGGTTCTGAGATAAATGACATAAAGAGTAAATCAATATACATGGACAAAGACTGCACTAGAGAAGTATAAGAAAAGAAAGGCCTCTGTTGGTAGCGCTAAAAGAGTGAACATACTAAATTTACATATTTATTTATTATTCTTCTTCTTTGTGTGTACATAAACTGTTTTCATTCTATTAGAATTCATATTCCAAGAATGTCGTAATAATTCTAGTTTGTAGACATGTTAAGAATATTTTATATTAAAATATTTAATTAACTTTAATCCAACTTACAAAGGTTTTTCTGAGACGTAATAAATTTAGAATTAAATGTAGATCTAGTAAGCAAATAAAGACGACAAATTGATTCTAATTATGATGTCAAGATCCGTATAAATTTTCTTTTTTCCTCATCTGTCTTCAACAGTCGCACTGGATAATTTTAGGTTTAGCATTTTTAAGTTTCATTCGCCGAATGATAAATATTTTTTTGATAGTGCTCAAACTGAGGAAGTTTTTATTAATTCATAAGATATGATGAAGTAAAACAGGCCATTAGGCGATTTAGTTAGTTTTGCTATAATGCTTTTAGTATCTGAAGAGTTACAAATCACTTTAGAAAGTGCAGTCTTAATTTTAATATTTTCCATTTTGTTGGGTGTAATTTCAGTGTTACAACTCACTTTTTTGCAATGCTTAGAGTCGTATATACATAATCTTGAATAATTCCCAGCAAATATGTGCTCCACTTCTTTTTACTCATATTTTACTTATATTATATATCTTTACTCGTTATTGTATGTTAAATCATTAATAAAATTTACTAAAAAACCTTAGTTTATAAAATTAGTGTATATATTGCAATACATAATTTAAAAACCAACAAAAATTGTTAACTATAAAAATAATAAAATAAAAAGAAAGGAACATTAAAAATAAAAAACAAATAAATAGAAGCCATAGCAGCCGGAACTTAGAAGCAGATAATTTAATGATCATGACTAACTCGACATTTTCCCATTTCTGGAATGTTTCTGCAAAGCCATAATAAATTTTCTCAAAAATGTAGCCGTTTTTAACTAAAATAGCGACTAAAGCCGTTTCATTGCATGACTAATTTACTACTCACATCCTGTTTCCGCTAATATCGACTTTTTGCCGCATTCAGGACTTGTTTTTATAGTGTGCTATATATAACTATTGATCATTGGGCGCTACCTACTTTACTTGCGCACACTTTTATATCGCTCCTGGTATATTACGGTCGCTTCTTGATGCAACAGTTAAAATCGCCGCCTTTCGAAAAACTACTAATCACTTCATTTCCAGGACTGTTATTAATTTTGTATTTTGTATAATGCTGCAAAACATTAATCAGCGGCTTCGAGGAATGCTAATTTTGATACAACTGCTAATGTTTAATGGTTTTATTACAATGCATAATGACTGAATCAATAATGAAGGATACGCTATAACTGTTATTATTGGAGCTATTTTTAGTTTCAGGCACGGTTTGTATTTAAACGCAAGGTAAACGACATCGGAAATTCTCATTGAATACCGCAATATTTCTGCCGGCGTGAGCCTCCACTAGTTGGATGTGATGGAAAGAAAATAAACGTTCGTGGGTTGTTTGTTCCTTTTGAGCGTTACTTTGACTATCTATAAATTATTCACTTGTTCAGCTAATGTCCACCCACCAAAAAAGTTCTCTGTGAGCTGGTTTATTAGCAAAAAAACTACTTTGCAAATAGTTGGGATTGGGTTCGATTGTCTGGATAGACTGAATAGTCGCTGACACCTTGTCAGGTTATGTAGCATCCTGTGATATCACATACTCCTAATTGAGCTTTTGCTTCCGGATTGCAGCTATAGGCCCGCATTTTATGTTTGGTTATAATTTTTTTAAAGAAATCATCATAATTTTACATACTTTAGTTTTTGAATTCCCAGCTATCTTCTACTTTTCAGACTTTCAATCGTTGGCCCTTGTTGATTATTGCTCATACACGATCAATATCTTCCGGTGTTCCGCTCGTTGTTGGTCTTCCAGAACGTGGACCGCTTTAAATAAACTTACTGGCACTTCTGAACCGTTTGTACCCCACTTTTGTTTATGTTGCATTTCTTTCATTGTCACAAATGTTCCAGCTTTACACAAAGTTTTATGAGGATTCTCTGCTCTATTCCCTTCGTAAATGCAAATGCGACGATCGCACTCGCAGCTCTGGATAACTCATGTTTGGTAGTTTTATCAAAGCTACTACCAATCATACCTTGCGCAGAATTTTTCATCGAAACATCAAATATCGCAAACGGGTCGATCACCTTACAGCCCACATTTGTGATCCCGCGACTTCTGACTATTTCCAAAAGTTAAATCGCCCTTCAAAGGAGAGCTTCTAAACCATCAACAAAATTCGGATCAATACAAGGGGATTTTAGACCTTGTAGAATATTTCAAACAGTAAAAATAATAGAATGATTCCAAGGTTGCTTTAAAATAGACTAAGTCACTTATAAATTTGTTTGCTTCAAAAATTTAACTATTTTTATGGGAAAGGATAATTGGGAGATAATAAATTCTACAATCTCTTATTTCATTTGTCAATAAGCCCAATTTATTTTCTACTTGATAGCTTAACCTATAATTTCAATATAAAATTTTTTCTCAACTTGGTTTAATACACCATATTTTTTATGCTGTGCTTTAAGAGTAATTATAAAACTGAATATATTTCTATTCATTAAAAACTTTTCTATGCTCCGTCAACAGGTAACTGTGCTGTGGAGCGATTTATTAAAATAATGTTTCCATTTAATAGTCTAACTCATAAATGTACAAAGTTGAGTAACATATATCAAGCTTTTGAGTATATTTTGAAACAAAAGCAATTTTAATAAAATTTTAAGTCATTTTGTTAATAAATAATTCATATTTGCCAGACATAGTCAACTAGCCTTCCAATCCTTTTATCATAGAGGTATCAAACGATTTGTACGTCAGAAATGATCGATCAATAAAAGCTATAGTCCGACCAAGTCAAATACATTCAACCCGGGCTTTAGATATAAATAGACGACATACGATTTTATATAGCATATAGTTGTATAATAATTTTGTCAAATAAAAAGGATCGAAAAACTGGTAAAAATAATTTTATTCACTAATTGTTGATAGCGTTCATGATTCGTGCTTTTCGTTTGTTCTCTCTTCCCACCTTAAACATCTGGCACAATTTTACAATTATGGGGCGTAATAGTGCTTTTTCACAGACAACACAGTGCACTTTAAATAGACGACATACGATTTTATATAGCGCGCTACGCTCACAGAAAACTACTCGCATACTATACATGGCTACAAAGTCATTACTGGGAAAATATGTAAATAGCATTGCAGACAGTATTTCTATCATTAGAAGTAATTGTTTTTACTACCCTTATATTTCAAGAAAAAAATTTCAATAAAGGAACTTGAAGCTAGAGCGCATATTATAAGGCTCACATCAATCCTGTTTTTCTTCTTCTTCTTCCTTCTTATATTTTAGGTTTTATTGCTCTTTATGTCTTCAATGCTACCTTTAATGTGTACAGGTTACCGCTCCAAGGTTTTCAAGGTCTCTCTATGCTTTTTCCCCTATTGTTAATTTTATTTCCTTCTATTTTCACTACATTTTCGAGCAAATGTTTTCCTTCCATTCTTGTTTCCTTTACCAATTAACTTATTAATATGTATTCAACGCTGTGTTGTAGTTTGATGTTCTCGATTTAATGGTAGTTTTCACTACAATTTTAATTGTTTGAATTAGGCGTTTGGTTTTTATGGTGTCTTGGTAATTTGGCAGTATATTGTCAGTTTTTTATATCTTCCACTAACATACTTATTTTGCCAGTACTGTCAACCTTAATCGCTTTAACAATTTATAGCCGTAGATTGTATTAGTATGTTGTTGTGTTGTGTTCACCATTGACCTGGTAGCTTCCGTAAAATTGTCATTAACAATTCTTTGGGTGTATCACGCCACCACTTGTCCGCAGACGAATGAACTTGTTAAGTATTACTTGTTGTATACTGTCTCCTTATTCAGGTACAGATTTAACAAATATAACGTATAAATAATCACGTCGTACTCGAAAACTTGCAGAGTTGCAACAATAAGGCGCACATTTTCATATTAAAGCAGCGCTTATTTCTCATGACGGTGTTGCTAAATATATCGGAGGAGTCGCTTTTCACAAAAGAGCAGCCAAACCATCAATACAATTTCTTCCTGATCCTAGAGCAACCCTAAAATAATCACGGCCGTGGCTATATAGAATAAGAGTTTTCGGCGTGCTCATTTCATAGATTGGAGTTCCCTTTCCTTGTATCGAAACCACGATGTATCTGCTGTGATTAGACACTCAAAGAACGTTTCTACCTTGTTTCTACTGAGCAGTGAGAATCTTACGAATCCCATTGTGCACAGATATTTGAAATCTTCATGAACGATGGTTGCAAACTTCCGTGGGACGCACCTATTATGTGATCGTTGTCATCCTTGCACGGCCCTTGCCGCCTTTGAACTCTGTCATTCAGCAAAACATAGTTCTGTGACTCGGACTGCATTTCCACACGTGGCTACTAATCGCTTATAGATGTCCAAAACAGTAACTCTCTCCCTTCAAAGAAATCACTCTGTTCGTCGTTGTTTACAGTTTTTCACTTTGTCAACAAATGGCAATCGCAGCATTGCACGAATGACCCACCATTTTCCTTTTGTGTGTTCTAACAGTGCTGTTTTGTAGTACTGTAGTTTATCTTTAGTCAAGCAGTAGACGTCATTTTAATCTGTGCCACAATCGATGTTTAGAGGAATTCCAATTGTTTCTAAACGACCCAAATACAATTTAATTGGTTCAACTAGTTTTTAATTGATGTGAACAAGCACTGGCATCTTATAGCCCTACTTTGTACTTATTTACATATTTCATCTTAATAATGAAAATTATTCTGTCAACTCGTAAAAAAATGTATAATTCATCTGCTGTCACCAGACATTCAAGGAATGTCTACCAATACAGCTGCATCAACTGTTATCACACCTCTATATGCTTTTACTGAGTAGTGAGAGTACGCAAACTCCATCGTGCATTGACTTTTATTACTTTAAAGACCTCATAGATGATACTAGACAGAGTTTTGCAAAAAAAAATCTGTTGGCACACGCTAGATAAGTAATGTGCAACTATTTTGCCGTTTTCAACACAGTCCAAGTATCCAACAAAACCCAGTTTGGCGACTCGGTTCCCACACATGGAGGCTACTATTCTCATATATATGTATAAAGCAGTTACTTCTTCTTTCTAAAGATACCACGCCGTCCATCGCTTCTACGGTTATCCGCTTTGTCCCCAAAGTTGTAAAGGAGAGCACAAATAGCTCTTTAACGCACTAAAAATAATACGGCGTACGATAAAACAACTTTAGGTATCTGGAAATATGTCTAAAATAATTGTATATAAATACCAACATAGAATCTTCACTTTTTTTGGTTTCAGTTACTAGCACTTCCATTTTCACATTTATTAACTTTTTTGGTGCTTTTTATTTTTAATTAATGTCACTAATTTAGATTTTAATTGTTTTATCTTTAACTCTTTTTATAATTATATCAAAATATTTAAACAATTTTAAAATTGTCATAAATGCATTAGTACTCATTTATTTCACATTTTAATGAGTTTCGCGTAACTTGATGAATTTGGAAATTGTGTTCTTTATTATTGTTGAAATGTAATTGTGTTATAATACTTCATTATATTTTATACATTTTAATCATTTTTTCATTATTTTTATATTTCCATTATTACTATTAAATTTTTGTTTTTAATTATCTACGTTTCTCTTTCACTTAGTTCTTTCTTAATATTTAAGAATACATCTCTGCTGGAGTCTTAATGCTTTTTATTTTGGAAGCATCATATGTAAGAAATTAATATTTCTTCTTTAACATAGAGGTGATATTTTAAGGTTTTATTCTACATTTTAGCATTTAGGTCAAATAAAAATTATTTAACAACTAGTTGATTCTTACCGTCAAATAATCAAAATAATAAACTTGTTTTATTTACATTTTCGTGGTAGATGAAGTATTCATCAGCAACATCAATCAACCCGATTGTCTTCACTCATTTCCAATGTGAGCTTGCTACAATCCAAATGTATTGTCTTGACTTTCAGTCGAAGATCTTTTTAATCCATTGCTTTTCTGTAGCTCTAACATGACCGGTGCAAATGTCTGTCATTATGATAATTCTCTAATTTGACTCTTATTTCTATCTTTATTTATTTTTTTCCGCATGTTATACATAGGTTACACTATGTATTTCTTAGATTTATGAATCACTCCTCAAATTAAACTCACTCTCCTATGCATCCCTTTGTTTGATTTTCTTGATTCAGGCAGTTTTAGGAAACATAGACAATGATTAACAATTTTATCTACTTTTTAAAACATTGCTATTTTAATCTAGCTATGTGTGGCTTATCAAAAGATTTAACTATCCAATAAAGTTTCAATATTTTTGGAAAAACCCACTAAAAATTTATTGGCACGACACGCCATTTGCAGATCGTTGAGCTTTCTTCGGGGCAGTAATTATTACGCATAGACCATATTTTGGCAACTCAGTTTTAATCAAAAATACTTTTAGAATATGTTTTAAGATTTTCTTGCCAATACAGTTGGTAACAAATATAAGACACGTTCAGGTAGGGTTGTATTTTTTCATAATTTCTTTTTTATTCTCTAATACTTTTAAATTTTATACATTAAGGGTGCCTACATTATAATAGGTCCCGCTAATCCTTTCTTTATTCTTCTTCTCCCTTATTATACCTTATGCCTCAAACGTGTTCTAGTTCGCTCTATGCTTTCTTATTATGGATTTTTACTATTTTTTCTTTGGGCATCCTAATAATGCACTCAAAAGGGCGCATGGTCTGACTTCTTGGTTTCTTGATATAGCAATGGCGCGTTTCCTATAATTCTATATGATATTTTCATTTTAATTGTTTGGATTAAACGTTTGGTTTAGGTGGTACCTGATCGGATGTCGGCAGTATATTGCCAGTTTTTTTTGTATTTACACTGATATACTTATCTGCTTTAACAATATGTTGTAGTTTGTTTTCAATACCTCCATAAGTTATAAAGTCGATGGATAAATATTTTTGTATTAAAAACAAAATTAAGACATAATCATAATCAAATGAAAAATTTCATATTAATCGTTAAAAAAATGATAGGAGCCTAATCAAAACTACGATCCTTTACTAAAAAAAAAAGCATTTTTCTAAAAAATGATACTACATATCATATTAATAATAATGCACTATAAATTGTTTTTAGACTTTCGACAGTAGTTACCTTGTACTTGAGTGTAAATGACTGTTTTCTCCTCACTAATCTTTTATTAAGAAAGAGTGAGTATGTGTCGTTATAGAAATCCTTCTTTATTATTAGTGCACTTTCACTTTCGCCCTGTAGTTTCCGTAAAGTTGTCATGAACAATTGTTTGGGTTCATCACGCCACCACTTATGAGCAACTAAATGAATCTTGTTGAAGTATTCCTTGCAGCTTACTCTGTCCTTTATTACATCAAAATCTGACAAATAGAAGGAATGAGGCACCATGTTGCAACTTGCAGAGTATTAACAGTGTTGTGTTGAAGCAACGCTTATTTCTCGTGACGATGTTGGGAAATACGTATACATCAGCGGAATCGCTTCTAACAAAAGGGCAACCAAATCACCAATAGTTCCTCCTTATCTTAGAGAAATCTTAAAATAATCATGACAACGGCTTGCAATGTGCTACCACTTCATAAACTGGAGTTTCTTTTCTCTTGAATCAGAATCGCGATTTTTCTGCTCGGATTAGACACTAACATAACGTCTTCACGCTTACAGCTGCAACAACTGCTGATATACCTCCACAAACAGTAAGACTTTTGGAAATCCCATCGTACACAGATTTTTTAATCCTTATAAACGGCGGTTGCAAAATTCTGCAAGATAGATTTATTACAATCGCCAGTGTATCGAATGTGATTGTCATAGTCATTGCACGGTCCTTTGAACTCTGATATTCAGCAAAACATAATTCTGTGACTCGGGCTGCATTTTTGCATGTGGCTACTAATCACTTATAGATATCCAAAACAGTCGCTCCCGCCCTTCAAAGAAATCACTCTGTTCATCGTTGTCTGTATTTACAGTTTTTCACTTTGTCCATAATTGCAATCGCACCATTTTCTTTATGCATTCTGACAGTGTTATTTTGTAGCACTATAGTCTTCAATCACGTACTGCAACGCAACCGATGTTTAAGGAAGAGTGCCAATCGTTTTAAACCTCCCTAAATTAATCTATTAATTAGTTTTGAATTGATGAACAAATATAAGTCTCGAACACTGGCACAAATTCCTATTTTGAGATGTAAATATTTCATTTGTTTACATAACCATTCATGCCTTAATAAGTAAAAGTGTGCTGACGTTTCGCGGCCATAATTCATCACTCAAAGAATTTCTCCTAATCTACGCTACATAGCTGCATTAACTGCAGCATACCTACACATGCTTCTACTGAGCAATAAGGATACGAAGAGCATATTCTGCACAGACCTGTGTTACCTTCAAGTCCCCATGGACGATAGTAGAAATAATTTAAAGAGGAAGTTCTGTTGTATCCGCCAGAATATCAAATTTAATTTGCCTGCTTGATTATATAAAGTCAGATACACGCTTAATATAAAATTATTTTTGCCCTTCTAAGTATCCAGCAAAACATTTCTGCGACTTGGTTTTTACACACGGCCATTATCTTCATATTCCATTTAAAAAAATATGCGTTTATGGTTATTTACGTCTATCGTTTTCTGTTTTGTCTACAACTGCACATGCAGCACTGCATAAATAACATTACCTTCTGTGCGTTTTATCAATACCATTTTGTGGCATTACGTGGCACCGTAGCTTATCTTTACACATATAATAGGTGTGAATGTTAGTATGTCGCACAATCAGAGTTTCAAGGAAGAGTACCAATCATTCTTCAACGCACTAAAAAAATATAACAATAAAATAAATTTAAATATCTGAAACAATTGTATCTATATACCGATAATATGTGTTTTACTTTTTTACGTTCCTTTAGCTTCAGATACTAAACTTTCTACTTTCAGGTTTTCGTTTTAATTTTTGGTTGTCACTAATTTAAGTTTTTGTTGTTTATATCTTGTTGATTTTTTACTATTTTATGATTGTATCAAAATATTTAGAGCTTTTTCCAAATTTTATAAATACTTAAAATGCATTTATTTTTAATCTTTTTATGATTTAATAGATTTTAAAACGCTTTGTGTTTTGTATCATTGTTAATATTTAATTGGGCCATAATTCTTCTTTATCTTTCACATTTTTAATCAAAATATTTATTATTTTTATATTTCTGTTATTAGTATTGAATTTATCTTTTTAATTATCTTTCTCCACCTAATTACCCCTTGTACGTTTCTTTATTTGTTAATATCTCAATATTTTAATATTTCTCACTTTATAAACATCTTATTTTTAATGTTAAATCCCACTTATGCGTTTTTATTTAACATTTAACTTTTTTAAATTATTAGGGGCTTTTCTTTGCTTTTCAAGGTTTATGTCAATAAAATCTTTGGCAGCTGAGCTTTAATATTGTTAGAAGAACTTAATCAAAATTTCCCAAATTTCCAAATTCTTAATCTTCCTGTAAGATCATATTTCAGCAACACCCTCAGAATATCTTTTAGAATCTTCTTACCTGTGGAGTTTGTGATAAATGATAAAACACGTTCGGCTAGATTTGCATTTTTTCACAATTCCAACATTTCGACACAACGCAGGCTGTCCTTTTGCATTAATAAATGTTTTCTTGATTCACTAACACTTTTGAATGGTGAAACCTGTCATACACTAAGGTAAATCTTTTTTATTAATCAATGCGATTTTATTACTTTAGTTTGTAAAAATATGTTTCATGCTCTTCAGAATGAAAAGAGCTTTTTATTAATTCCTTAGTGGTTTGGTCAAAGCTTTGTTCAGCGCTATTTTTAAAACGATTATGGATGGTCTGTAATTATGCAAAGTAGCCTTAATAACGCTGTGGTCTTTAAGCAAGAACATTCTTTCAAGTCCTGACATTTATGTTGTTTTAGATAATTGCAATAGCGTTACAAAAAATACTGGGTAACTTTAATAGTTCGTACTCAAAATGGGCAGTATAAGGTATGGAACCAAGGTCAGTAGCAATTGTTTGCATTACGGAAGAAACTGTGTTTATTGTGGTTTTTAGGCTATTTATTGTCATTGTTCTTGTTTGACTAAGCCTAAAACATTTTTATAGCCTTTAAAATTTATTTTGAAGCTGAGTTCAACTAGGTTTTTGCCGATATTAGGAATCCCGCTGAGTATTTATAACCACAACTATAAATTATTCGCGTAACAAGGCGACAGTCAGGTAAAGTAAGCTGGCGTGAAAGCCCAAAGACGTTAATTTGAATACGAAGAATTCGAGTGCGCAGAAATCCATGTCGGGATGTTTGGGTAACATTTTCGTTTAGGCATTTTCTGAGTTTCAAAGCTTAATAAAGGGAAAGAGTCATTTTGTTCTACGCTTTTAGTTCACTATCTTTCTTTGGAATTTGAAGTGCCCCCGACGCTCCTCGACGGCTAAAACAACCCAATTATGCTTCTAAATATAATCAACTCAAGTGGTCTGTGTATAAATGCATAGAAGAGAGCGTAAGGGCCGCACCAGGTCATGGGACTATTCGCCGCTAATAAGCTTCATCCTGTACACGGGCTTACGTGAAAATATTGCTCCAAATGCCAGTGCGAGGAGCGAGGCCGCGCGATACAAGTCGCGCCGCAAAAACGGGAAAAGTGAAAGTGATAGCGAAACGCGCGCACCGGCGGAAGGGAAATCTGTTTTCCTCGAGCCGGCCTTTCCCGACTCCTAGATGGTGGCTCGCGTCGGCCGCGCGGGAAACGCCGCCTAGTGGCAGGCCTCGCCTCTGTCGCCGCCGTCGCTGAAAGCAGCAAGATGCTGGAAATCACCAAACTTTACAACAGTGTCACGTACACGTAGGCGAGCGAGCGCGACTATGAGCCGATTTTTTGGGCACGAGAAAACAATGGTGCATGAATAACAAATAGGTAAGAAAATACAGGGGAGGGCCAAGTGGAGAGTTTCAAACACAAACTAAAATTGCGTCGTCCATTTCAGCGGCAGACGCCATTACTGAGGCGCTGCCGGTCGCATTACTTTTGGTAGCAATGATGGTCACACGTGCTGGAGTATAAACCCAAAATTTCCTAGAAACTCATTTTAGGTCACGTTGCTTTTAATGAACGTCGGCTAATTAAAAGCTTCGTTTCGGAACTCCGCAAACAGCCTAATTTCGGCTAAACACACAGACGAGTTGCAAATCATTCTTACATGACACAGTGGTAGGTAAATAGCAAATTGAGATTAATCACACATATAGTTACGTGTTCTAGGAATTTCCTCAAAATTGTTTATACAATCCAATCAAAATAAACTACTGTTGTTTTTCTACGCGACAGAAAGCAATATTTTCTTATTTAAACAAAATAAACAGAACACAAGCACAAGTTTTTATGACACAGAAATTATCTGTTACTAGAAATGCTACAGAACCAGAACCTTAAACCACTATTTTTTTGTATGAACATTTTTATTCGCCTCACTCATAGAATCCTTGCGCACATTATATAATAATTCAATAAATTAAAAATCGATGCTCTGTTTGTATAGTTCGTAAATATGAATGTAATTATGGACCAAAATGATGCGTGTTTTTAGCTTTGTTTCTATAAAAACAATATAAATAGAATTGTTTTAACTAACCAATGGTGTAAATTATCTAATATGCATTTAAAACACCCTACCTTTAAAAAGATGTGTGTGTTAATCTAAACAAATAAAAATTTAAACATAATTTTTTAGACAGCACAAGCCTTCAGCTGAATTTTGTAAGCTTAATCAAACAAATAACTTCTATTTTGTGATTCTAAATACCTCAGGTTATTTTTTATTGGTGAACTCTTACCATTTTTCCACCACCTGTATTATCAGCTATGGTATCAGCGAAAAGTAAATCTAGCTCATTATTAATGATCCTCTCCTTCAAAGAATTTGATAATAATTACATGATAATCAAAAAGATCCAAATCTGCCAAATGTGGAAGATAAAATAGAACATCCCAGCCAATAGTAATCAATTGATTTTTGGTGATCAAAGGTATGTAAGGCAAAACAACAGCATTATTGTGATGGAAGATAACACTCTTCGCATTTGTTGGACGTTTTATATGGACTGCTTGATTCAACGTCGTTGATTACAAGCAGCTGAATCAATTGTTTTACATTAGTAATAGTTCGTAATAGATGATACTCCTGAAATCCCACCACACGCAGAGCACAGCTTCTTCGGATACAATTCTGCTTTCCAGGTTGTTCGCGCCGACTCACTGAGGTGTTTCCGTGATATTTTACGTATTACACTTCATAAAAGATGCCCTTTTTATCGACTGTTGTCATTTACTTAAAAAACGAGTCGATTTCTTGGCGACTTTCAGTGTTCCTCGCGGTACTTAAACGATGACCCGAGAAACACTCTCGAGCTGGCGCAAATGCTTGTCTACGTTTGTGCGGGGTATTTTGAGTGTCCTAGAAATCTTCTCAACTGATTGTGATAGATTTCTATCAACAAGGGCCTTGACAACGCTCAAATTAATCGCGGTCTAGTGACCGAAGTGGCACGCCTCCTTGACTCCGACTTTTTCAGATCGGAATTTGGAGAGCTGCCTCTAGCACGCACGTCATGTTGAGGCACGTGCCCGTATACACGGCTTATTTTTATGTCCCTTTACTTTTTTAATTAATAAAATGAAATACGCAACACACATAATTAGACTCATATTACTCACATTTGAGTTATAAAATCGCGCCAAATACAACTAGAGATAATCGTAATAAACTAAACACACAACTTTAAGTTATATGGAAGTACAAAAGTAATTTACAACTCTATTAAATGATTGCTTGTAAAATTTGACATATCTCAACATTACTTATTATAAAATCTTGAAGATGCTCTGTTTTTTAACTAAAGAATAATTGATAGCATCTTAGAAGACTTTCCAAACAAATTTTAAAAACTTAAACCCTCAAAAGCCATTTTCCTTAAAAAATTGAAATACTTTTATTAATTAAATTAATAAACAAGAAGTTTGTGGCCAGAGACACAATAGTGCCGTAATGAGGTCGGTCTATTTGGTGTCTCTCTCTGCTAATCATTAATTATTCAGGTGTTGGCTTTGTTGTGCATGTAGATGTAGCATGCGGGCTGCTCCATAAACACCCATTTGAAGCTATGTATTCCGAAATCTGTAATTACCCAAGTATGCGGGTTTTGCCCCAATTACAGTTTATTCTCTAGCAGCATTTCGGAAGTTTACGTAAAACGCAATAATTCTTAATTTAATTGCTAGTGACAACTAAATTTATGACAACCTGCATTCGCCCACATGTTTAAAGTTTCATAAATCCGGAAATTAGTGGTGCAGCTTACATAAAATATTAAAAATAATAAATTTAGTCAGCAATAAATAAATCATAATTAATTACAAACAGCTTGCACTTTTAAGAACATTGTTCAAAACAGCAGTAGTTTGTATATATAATTTTTTCACTCTAAAAAAACATCTTTCGGGAGTGTTATAAAAACACATAAGTATATATCTTACGGAGGAGCTTTTGAGTCCCAAAACGATACAGTAGAGATTGCAAAAGCGCTATTAATATACTAGGTCGCGCAAAAGTCATCACCCTATCGGAAGATGCTCTCATTTTTGCAAATGGCGTCTTGTACCGTTACGACTTTAACATTTGTGAAGTAAACAGAAGCAAAACACACGTAGACAAACCATAAATCCTTATATTTCTCAAGTACCCGGAATAATTGTGTCAATGCTTTTGACAAATAATCAGTCGATGGTTTTAGCTCAACGTGAATTTTATCGTTGATTCCCTGGTCATATGACACCAATTGGACAAACACTGCGGCATTTAGCCGCTCGCTTCGAAGAGACTAGCTCAACACAGGAGAATAGCAAACGTGGTCGGCCCCGGAGCATCCACTGCTGTGACTGCAATGTCCAAGAGGATCTTCAAACATCAACCAAACGACGGGTCACGCAATTAAACATCAATAGACGGTCTTTACAACGTACTTTAGTGAAAGGCTTGAAGATGTTCCCTGTACAAACAGTACATCAGTTATTGCCTACATATTTTCAATTGAAAATCATTATGAATAACGAGGCGCATTTCCACCTATGCGGATACGTGAATAAGCAAAATTGTCTGGGGCACTGAAAATCTGCGTGTAATCCATGAAGGACCATTACATCCTCTCAAAGTACGGTGTTTCACAGAGGGAAGGTGATTGGCCCACATGTTTTCGAGAACAGTGTCGGCAACACTGTTACTGTGACTGGTGAGCGCTACACAACCTTCCTGCTACTGCAAATTGACGAATTGGGTTTGGAGAACATGTGATTCCAGCAAGACGGTGCAACCGCACACACTGCACAAACGAAAAAAACATTCTAGAGCAAGCGTTTCCCGTTGCTTAACCTCTCGTTTTGGTAATTTGCACTGCCTCGCAAGATCGCTCGATTTGACCGTTCCAAACTCCTTCCTTTGGTTTTTTATTTTTAAAGTCACGGGTCTATATGAACACGCCCCAGACCTTTGCGGTCCTAAATTAGAACATCCAACAAGAAGGGGAGAATTTATCGGAAGAAGTTTTGAGAAAAGCAATGGAAACTGCTGTGAAGCGACATCTATTCTGGCGGCCGCCATTTGACCGATCTTAAAGGGAAACAATTTAATCGTTTAAATAAACATTTTTATTTAAAAAGTTACTGCCTTAGAAAATTAAGTAATGACTTTTGCGCCACCTTTTACATAGGTGAAGAAAGGGTGAGTTACTATGGCCATCAAATTCTATTTTTTAGGAAAAAGAGGAAAAATTTAGAAAGCATTGATAGCAGTCAAAAATCCTAGTAATAATTGAAACTTTCACTAGTGTCGGCGCCAGTTTATAAGGTTATAGCAGATCTCCGTTCTAATCTAAACTACTTTTCCAACTGTTTTTTCTTTTAGCTTTACTATTTTTATATTAAAGTTGTGCGAAAATCTTTTTGTTTTTAATATGAAAATCGTTTATTTAATATTTTGTGCTGTATAGTATCCACCCTTCTAGAAACTAAGTGTTCCATACTTCGTTAGTACCACCACTCTTGTAGTTTTGAGTCAAAGAACTAACGACACCTTCTTCTACTTCCTGAAAATTAATAAAATGGTGCCCGGCTAAGGAGTGAGCCATTGATCGGAACAAATAGTAATTCATCGATACCAAATCTATATTACAGGCGGGATGTGGTAACAGTTCAGGTTCTTTGAGTTGTGTGATGTAACATTATTCATCTGCAACAAAACCCGTTCTTAACTGACCATACCGGGATATTGTTGTTCCAAAATAGTGTAGATTATGTCAAGCTGTTGAGTATAAAACTCGGCATCAGACATAAAGCATAACTTTGGACCCAAAACTCTTATATTCTTACAGATTCTACAACTTGAACTGAACCATTGCTTTGATCTACTTGTAGTACGATGATAAATCGACTTTTTATTACTAGTAACAATTTGACAAAAAATCGGAGATCTTAAGGATTATCAAGCAATTGCTCTTGAATTAAAGCGTGGGGTACTCCTCTGCTTTGTTTGTTAACTTTGTCTAGTTTATACAAGTGACGGCTTATTGTCCATTGGAATATCGGAATGATCCAAGCTCCCGTGTTAATTGTCGGGTCCTTATAGCGAGAGATGTTTTGATAGCTCAAAATATAGCTTCTCGATTCAGAATTTCAACATTTGAATAAAAAATGTTGCCGACTTTACCACAATTTGCAAACTTCGTTCTTTTACATGACATAACCTGGCAAATAGTTTAATTGTATTAATAATTTATATAAAGCTAAAGTTAGCCACCCAAAAAAGACTAATATACATCGTAATCATAATTTTTTATTCTGTACACTTATAGATAATCTTTTTTTCCATTATTTTCAATTTCTTGTTTATTTGACTATCTGTTGTACCGGTCTTAAACATAAATATTCCCTTGAGTTTGTACATATTTTCTTATAAAAAATTGTTTCTGTTAGAACAATCTCTTTTTGGGTTTCCCTTGTTTTTTGTTGCTTAATTTAGTGACCTACTGCTTTTATATGCTAAGTCATTTTATAATTCTCTTTTAGATCTTTACGAATTTCCCTCTTTGCATTAATATATTTATACTCCACGTATTCCGTTTCTTGTTCCCAATTTCTCCTTTTTTATTTTTGTTTGATCTTTGAATGTGACAATTTTGAACTTGTTCTTTTATCTATTTTATTAAAGAATTTTTTAAATATTTTTAAATTTATTATACCGAATTAAAAACAATACAACAGTTCTAGACTAAAAATATAGTCCTCTCAAATTATACATAAACAAAGCAAGATAAAGGAGAAATGAAAATATTATAGTTACAAATATGCATATTAAATATAAAAATGTTAAAAATAATAGAACTAGGTTTGCAAAATGTATTTTGCGAACTACAGATATTTCCAAAGAAAAAAGAGATCATAATGGAGAGAAATATAAAAAATATAAACAAAAGCTACAGAATGAATTGGATTGTGATTTTATATTAATAAAAATATTATTCAAGGAATACCAGCAAGCAAAGGTAACTTAACAAAGAAACAATTTTAAAATTAAATATAAATAAAAAGAAATAACGATTAATTCTGAGGAGATCTAGAGATTAGAAATTAGAAGCAACAACAATAGTAAAGAACAAACCAACAAAATTATGGTAATAAATGATTTTGATGGAAAGAAACATAAAAACATCACGAAGCGATTTGCCTATGGCTCAAAATAGACTACTTATAATTAACACCTTCTTTAAAGTAAAAAGTGGGGGAAATGGGCGTAGAAATCACAAAATGCGCACCATAAAAGTAAAACCGATTTATATAGACAAATAAAAATTAGTCGACTATAAATTTATTTAAATTAAATACAGATTAATGAAGCAACGAAAATATAAAAGAGAGAAAATAAATATTATAGTAAAGAAAATACTCAACTCTTTTAAACAATCAAAACAAAGAGTCTAACAGATGCATACTTTTTATTTTTAGCTGTAAAATGCTTTGTACTCCTATAAAAAACTAAACAATTGTCATAAGTGAGTGGCAGATGACGCAAGCCTTGGTATTTTTACTGCTCAAAAGCGAAAATCGCACGTATACCTTTAGTTATATAACACGATGGCATATGTCATAACAATTTTATATACTACTGCACTGCAGACCCTTAGATTTTTCCTTTGGTAATTTCCTATTGGTTGTAAAGCATTTATTTCACCTCTGTGTATGCCACTAGTTTTTTGATCGGTGTCAGTTTAGTGTCGTTTTTCTCTATATATAATAACCTTCGAGTTACCATACCTTTTAAAAACTAAAGCTTCTATTTCTTCTTTAGCATTTGGCTCTTCTTTTTTCGTTTTTATAAAATCCTTAATTGATGTTGAGCTACTTACTCTCAAGCTGACTTTTTTTACAAATTCAATTTCCTTTGAGTCGATCGCATAAATTTCAAATCTTGCAAACGTTGCAAAATATTTTGGCGGTATCGCTTACAAGCATCGTGTTGTTCGTTCTCGGGTTATTTAGCCCGCGATCAAAGTTTAGAAACTTTTAAGGTTACATTCACTAATTGCGGTAGACATCTTCAGAAGAAAGTTTTTTAAATCCAGAAGATGCTCGTCTGAAGTTGTGGACGAAACGTCAGAGTTTCCAAACCCCGACCACGGATTAACAACTCGAGAACGAACAGCACGATGCATCAAAACACTGGCCGCGAAAGCCTCCACTTGCAAGCGTGTTGGCAATAATTTCATCTTTTTGGTGTGTTCAAATTATTGTTTTGCCTCTTCTTTAATTCAGTATCATTGCACCCCAAATACTTGTTCATATTCTTGTCTTTTACTTAAGGAACGTATTATGCGTTTTTAACTAATAAAATTTGCCTGATAAAGCCGTATATTTATTAAAAGTTTTAGTAATCCGAAAATAAAACAACAAAACAATGTGCTACTTAAAATATAAACAATAAAAAATGATGTCCGTCGTTTTTATAACTGCACTTAGATGGTAAATTACAAATGCCCTTGTGAAAAGCATGTAGATTTCGAATTGAAAAACTTCTGGACTGCCCTATTTACATCTTTGCATAAATCCACAGTCTTTTCTAAAATAATTTTGCACACCTCAATACAGATGGTGATTATTTGGTGATTAGAGGTGGCCTCTTTTCTACTGGTATAAATGTTTGATAATGAGCATCTTGGATAATTGTTTGATTGGCATTTAAAGATTCAAAACATATTATGCCTTTTATATTTTACCACGCACACAACAAGATTTTCTAAGGATGAAGATCTTAATTAGATATAAGTTTAGGTACAGTTTTTTTCCCGCTGGTATAATCGTTTAGTATTTTTGCAAAAGACTCAGTTTTCATCCCCAGCTACCAATCTATGCAAAAAATAGTCCTCTATTTCAAAGAGTAATATGAGCAGAAAACGTCAATACGCTTTGCTGTCAAGCCACATCGCTTAATTAAAACGGACCAATTTACTCAAAATAATTATGCGAATTTATAACACTATGTACATGCACTATATACTGCATAACTGCACGTTATTTATGTAAACACAGCTCCCGTCTGGATTCGCCCACTTGATCCACTTAAAAACCGAAATCGAAGTCTGAATTCGGATCTTCTCCCGGCGGTTTGCCGCGCGATATTTCTTTCTATTTTTCCGGTATACCCAAACAGCCGTGAGCTTTTGACAACGCAGCACTCGAACCTTGTGGAACGCTCGCGAACACGCGCACGTCAGCTGCATTCCTAGAAGTGTCAGGCCCTGAGCGTGACGCAATTCAGATGTCAATTAGCCGTGTTACAAAGGGCGTTTGAAAATTCTTTCGAGTGCCCTATTTAGACACAATTCCTATATTAAGCATTTGCTTGTAAATTGTTGCGGGCATGTCAAGGTATTAAAGGTAGTCGATCAATTCCTGTACTGTCGCACATTTTTATTTTATCGAAGTCATTTAGTCTTCCAGATAGTCTTCAATGTTATAGTTTCCAGACTTTAATTTGTCAAACAATTTATTGATTCTTCTCCATACATCTCTACAATTTTTCTCAGCGTTCCCGCCGTAACGTACATACATACTCTTTACTTGCTTCCATTTTAACATCCTTAATTCTACGTACCTCAACCACAACCATAAAACGAATATGCGATAATTGTTTTTTTGCATCATTGATAACGCCATTTCGTACTGCCTAATAAAAATCTAGAAAAATTCTTCTTCTTTCTTCTTCTTCTTGTGTGCCTTTTTTGTTTTCAAGGGTTGGCTACCGCTCGATTAAACTTGATCTCTGCCTTCGGCTATTAGCCTGCAGTCAGGCTCGCCCAAATGCAATATTGCATATTATTTATAAAAAAAATTTACTGTCTATAATATAATAATAAAATTTATAATTTGAACACTCAAAAATTAGCACGAGCTTGATATTTCCATAGCTGTAAATTCTTAATTACAGAAATAAGACTTTCCGTGAGTAATAACTTTTTATGTTCGGAAATAAAAAGATAAATAATGATCGTTTTTATTACTTCGAATCACGTGAAAGAAGTAAAAATTCCATAAAGTGTGATTTATCCAGTGATTGGACTTCAGACTTGTGTCTCCGTTCTGGAAATGAAATTTTCTCGCGATTCCGACCACCGAGCTAGCGTTTCCGCGCCGCGACTACAAAGTCTGCTAATTGCACAAAACAAACAATCATTGCTTGACGTCAGTAAACAACCCAATTACAAACAGACGCGGCCGGTGTGCCAAGTCATCCTTCGCCGAACGGCGTCACCTCACCGGGGTGCGATTCCTGTAACCCTGACGATCCGCGCTCGAATCGCGGGAGGCGTTTCTCGCGAAAACGGGAACTCCGCCGCACAAGAGCGCGTCAATGGCAGCGTACGTTAAAGAGCTCTTTGTCAATTCACGGCGTCGAAATCTGATGAAATACTCGCAGGCCTTATTACAGCGGTTCTACAAACCGTTTCTGGCTTACGAACGTGATCGAGTGCGTTACGGACGCGGGGAAAATCCGCCATCACTCATTAGGCACCTGTCAATCAAGAAATAAAAATAAGCGCCCGTTGTGCTTGCTTGAAATTAATTGTGCAACGCGGGCCGCCGTTGCGTTTGCCCAACAATTAGCTTGCAGTTTTAGAATGTTTCAAATTCCCTCGGACCTTTCTAGTGTTTTTAGTTTGTTACTGTTAATCGATCTGCAGATTTCATCAGCTAAGTAAAGGACCTCAGACGTAGCCTTAAGGTGGTCATTTTTTACTTGCCAGCATTTTTGAGCTTTAATTTCAAAAAACCGCATCGCTGCAATAATTGCAAAATTCGCCGTTAATGTTTTGCAGTACGCCGATATCTTAATTGTCGGGCTAAGACAATCTAAATTTTTATCTATCATTTAGTGGATGTTCAAAATCTTTGTTGTTTTCATGTCTATATTCACTCTTAGCCATTTTATAATAAGAGTACATGAAGCTACTTCATCAACTATCGTTTTAGGAGAAGATACGGTATCACTATAATCAGATCTATTACGTAGATATTATCTGTACAGGTAGCAAGAGGATGGTCTAAAATAGACCAAACGGGGACAGGACGATTGCTTTTCATAGTTTGAACGTAACATACTCACCAGGTTACATCAGCCAAAATGAAATGTGACAGGAGTAGAGAGAGGGAGCTTTTTTGGTCATCTCTTTCGAGACGCCTCTTGAGAAATACGTTAAAAAGGTCATAATGAATAGAAGTGTAGCGCCTTTCATTTTACCGTCTAGATATCACTTACGTGAAAAATATTATCTAAACGATTTCTGACCCTGTGAAAAAACCTCCATTGAACTGCTGATAATATGATAATAATAAAGTCATAACTATCAAAACTTGAAATACCGTAACGTTTAAGGACTGCAAGATTTGAGTAAATGAAAGGTTAGATTCATTCATTAGATGACGCAAAACGTCTTTTTTCTTAAAACCCAGAACTACGTTAATCCGTCCCATTTTCTGGCTATTTCATGCATCCTTAATGCTATTTACATGTACCATATATGTACGATTATGATTAATTAATATTTCGCCATAGCTCTTGCAAGAATTTCAGTACAGAAAATCTTCCCTACGTCACTCTTGAAACCTTCCAGCAAATTTGCCGTGGGTTTTTTCGTCAGGTTTATAAGAAATGTAAAAAAAAACAAAAAGTCCAAAAAGGATTAGGTTGCTATCCTTAATTTAAATCTGTCTTCAGCTGAATCTTTAGTTACTAGCTATGTGGATAGATGTTAGGATAGGTGATGAACAAAAATAATACTGCAGTAAAGACCACAAGGTAAATGATCCAAAAGACGTTGGATAGACGATATAAAACCCATTGATGGTCTAGCATGAATGGGTCGAATAGGGCTACACAAAAAAAACTCCCAGTAAAAGTTATAAAGATGATTATTCATATAAACTTAATGTGGCAATTGCACGAGTCTTTTACGGTCTAGAAGAAAAAACTTAGAGAAATTTTTGGTTTTGTTTACATGAAAAATAATTTTACCCAAGATTTTCCGTGACCTACCACCTCAACGACTATCACTTGCTTTACGTGAAGCCAGATGCAATAAAAGATTTTTGAGTTCCATTATTTCACTATGTTCCAGGTTAGAGACCATTGTAGACATAAATCATGTCATGGCTACAATTCCCCCTTTTTGTTGTTTTTAACTGCATTTAATTGCTCTTTCTTATAAGAAATGAAGAGTCTCAGCAGATCTTGCCATTACAACAAAAATCTTATTAGGCCAAAATATCTCTCAGCTCCACTATGAGTACTATATTAAAATATAATCTTTGAGCTTGCATTTTTATTGGTGACTTCCGTTTGAGGATTATCTGAACCTTTACATCCCAAATATAAGTTCTGTATTCACATTATTCATCGCTACAATTAATCACTCCAATTTTGATTCTTATAACACATTCTTTTTAAAGAATCTACAGACTAGGGAGTTTCTGTGCAAAAAACAATGAAACATGTAATATATAGCAACCGCTTAGATAAAACATGCCATAAATTTAACTCAACCTTAATGATTTCCTAATTTATCTTTCACCATTCCAAATAGATACTTCACTTAAATATTTCCCTTTCTGTGGCTCAATAAACACTTAACCCTTCTGTAATTTTGCAATTCACCCCTTTTTTAGTTTTTCCAAATTTGTCATATTTTACAATGGACTTTGAATGCATCTTTTATTGCTACTATTATGGTTGCTTGGAAATTAAATCGTAAATTACACTATTTGCGCCTAGGTAGTTTCATCGAGTCATGCTGTTTGAGCCTCTTGACTCAAGGGACGTTGTTGATATGTTTGGATGGCGTTGCATACGCTGCCGATATTGTAAATTAAAGTCATAATTTTGTCCTTGATAGTAAGTACCGCAAGAACGCGATGAATAGCATGCTTTGACATGGTGTATTGCAATACTTTATACCGAAATCATTTAAAGCTATAAGATAATGAATCTGATGTCTTTTTTAGGGAGGAAGAAAAACGTTGTTTAAAGTAACAGCTGGGCAGATTTGTGTTCTGAGGCTAAAGATGATGTCGGTGCATACTTGGCTTTTATACGTCAAGTTTGGAACCGTTATGCGATTTGGTTGAGGTTGCTGAATCTGCAGCAACCTCAACCGGGTATCTCTCGGAGGCATGTTTTGAGTTTATGTTTGAAGTCAATATTTCTGTGTCATTAGCGAACCTAGCTATATGAATGTTACTGCATTCAGCAAATCATCAGTATAAAGCATACAACAAAAGACCTAGAACACTGTCCTGAGGTAAATTTGATTTAATGTTCTTAGGGGTTGTATAGACTCCACAGTATAAGGAAATGTCTTTTTGACAGGTAAAATGGTAGAACTTGGTAAAACGAATGGGGCAAGTTGTTCTTAATTTTATAAATTAGGCCTTTGTGCCTCGAGAACTCGAGTAATAAATACCATTCATTTGATATATTTTTTTAAATTTTGATTGTAATTCTGTGGACTTGCTTACAAAAATGGTAGTTTAGAATTAGCTACCTTGTTACTCTGAAGGGCATGATCTTCTTCAGACACCTTTGTTGATTAGTACAATCCTTTCCAGGCTTAGAAATAACAATTAGTTGTGCTAGTTTTCATTGCAAGAGAAAATAACCTACTCGCATAGTAGGGTAATCATCATTATGCACCATGGTGGTAGCACTCTATTGCCGGCTCATAACCTTGTGATTTTATAATTTACATTGTTTGAGACTTTGCTGAATCGGCTGATCTATTGGATATGGGGTATTTAAATGTAGTAGGATGGGTCTTTTCCTTCTGCAGCTAAAACTTAGTGGAAAATGATGTGAAGACTTCACTGAAATAATCTGCAAATACTTTAGCTTTTTCTTTATCTAATCTGGTTCAGTTTTTAGATTCTAATTGGCGATTAAACTGTTTTGTGACTTTCCATAGCAAATAATCCCTGTCTACAAAAGGATACAGAGACTAAAAAACTATGTATCCAAGTTTTATACTGATATATTGTGGATAAAATTCTTATTCGACAATTATGATCTTAACTTGTGTTGTATAGCACTGGTTAAGTGTTCAATTGATTGATTCAAATCTCCTGCTATTTTTAAAGGATTGTTTAAATGTAGCAGACCTATTAAGATCCCAGTACAGTTTTTTTGCAAATTTGTGAGAAAAAAAGTCTGTCGACAGTTCAAGACGCAATCAATTTTTAAGTACTTCGTGCGATACCATTGGTAGCACAGAAGTCATCGGGTACATTTTCTCTGTCAATAAATTGGTTCACAGATAGGAAGTTTTTGGAAATTATTGCGTATTGTCGCAATCTTCTCTTTTAATGAACGTGTGTTGCTAAAATGGACAACTTGTCGCACCAGTCTTCTACTGACACATACATATATGGATCATAAATCGCGTTGATTACGTTTGGGAATTGATGCCTCTTGCTATTTTCGGTGATGATAGCAGTATCCCTTAGAGCTTTACTATTGGGGTATTGTGTGTAATACGTGATGTGTGTAGGAATTTTTATAGAGCTTTTTATGTTGCAGAAATTTTTAGACTAAACAGCCTTTGTAGTTTCCAGGATGGTTTTTGTTGCAGATAATGTACTTGGCATGCATGTTTTTCTTCTTTAAGGAGACACTGCTTAAATATGATCTTCAGTGCACTTTGTGCGCCGTGGTTTATAACGACAGAATTCAGTGTATCTATAGGGTTGTTACATTGTCAAACTTCTCGTTTAGGGTATGGAAATATGGCTATTTTGACGAATATATTTTTATTAGACTTCAGACTTTAGTAGTATTATTCTCTTAAATCTCTCACCGCTAAATCTTACTAACTTGAGTAAGGAATTGATAGTTCTGCACTTACATAACTATTCCTTTGTTTTGTACATTTTAATGTTACATATATTTTCTTTCTTGATATTAACGTTTATTTAAATTGACTACAATATCACAAACAACACGTGTTAAGTTAGTATTAAAAAAAATAAAAAACAATAATAATTAAATTCAATAAACTAACATCACGTGTAGAAAGATCAGTCCGTTCTTCTAAACGACCTCAAGCAAGGTTTATACTATGGTATAATTAGGTAGCAATAAGTATAGATCCAAAAAATATGAGGAAAGATAAATATAGGACGGAAATATACTTATGTATTTGAGGGAGCCCTAAACTAACCATACAAAAATAATGGTACTGGTAAGGGGGTGCTGTAGCATCACGTACGTGCTCTTACCTTCAAATTCCATATCTAATTAGATTCTAACACGCCGAAAAATTTATTCTTCCTTATTAATTATATTCACTCAAGATTACTAGATTGCTAATTGGGCTAATGCTCAATTATTTTGCTAATATACACCTCTACTTATTTTTTAATGGTAATATTTTTAATTAGTTCATATTTTCTACTTTCACTTATTTACAGACTTATATAATTATGCTTAAATGTTGTATTATGAGCATAATCTATTTTGGCACAAAATAAAAAGTTAATAAGCATATAAATAACAAACAATAACATAGTTGTTAATTACCCAAAAAACAAAATTAATGTCACTAACAGCCACTGTGCAATTAAAATTAGAAAACAGAAAGTGATATAACCTGTTGAATGCGAATTACAAATTGCAGTTTTAGCTGATCGGCGAGTGCGATGCGGCAACTTACAATCACAACCTCCTATTGTGCATACTTAAGGCGAATTAACTAATGCATGCCATTTTATAGCGTTTATGCGCTCCAAGGACGTTTGTTACATTTTTATTTTATTGCTAAGACAACGAAGGTAAAGCGAAGCATTACGTAAATCGAACTGTGCGGCACGTTCATTAAGAGAGCTGCATTTGGTCGGCGAGGGCTTTAATAAAAACGGGGAGCGAAGCATCGAATTTTCGAAAATTGCAATTAGTTACCAAAGTTAATTATTTGATGATTATGTGGCGAAAACGCCGGTTATGTAAACTAAAGGCCCGAAGTTTGCTTATTCTGGCATAAACGCCCCCCACCGAAATTTAGTAAAATTTTATGGTTCGTTTGAGCGATATATTTTTAAAAAATTAATTAGTAAACGGCTCTGCTTGGTCTATAAAATATATTTAAATAATTGCCGCGCGCGCTCTTCTTTATAAAGTTGCAAAGTTTATAGTCGAAGAGGTAAAATACTCGTTCAGTCCGGTTTATGTGGAATGTGTTTAAGTGATAACGCGTAAATGCTGTGATAATTAACATATTTAAATGTGACACATTGTTCTGTATAAATGAATATGCATTTCAATAATTCTGCAAATAAAATGCATTCGTTATAGTTATACAATAATTTACTTTATTTAGTCAAACAGAAATTTTAATGCATTCTTGGGATTTTACAGGAGCTGGTTTTTAAATTAATGGATTAAAAATATTTATATCTAATTTATAATTGTGATTTATGATGTAGGTACAGCATCTTGATAAGTGACACCCAAATTCTTTAACTTTCTATTTGTTATACAAGCTCATAGAATTTTGTAGCTATGCTCAAATATTTTTTGTTATCGAACCAATTAAACATATACCAAGCCAAAGTTAATTAGAACAAAATCAATTAAGATGGGGAGAACATATTTTTATAATTTTGGAAGCCGTGCTTTCTATCGCCATTTTAAGGGACTTGTTCCTGACCCGCTTTGCGTCAGCCGCTTTCGATGCAAATTGCAAAATAATTCCGCCCAGCGGAGCACTTAATTGTTATAATTAAGAGGAATGCAGTCCGAGTCCGTTTGAGTCACATCGTCGGAAAAAATCCCCTGCACAATTTTTCCAGCACTTGCCTCGCCGTTCGCTCGCTTCCAATAAAATCCCGAATAGCTTCTTAATGCAGCGGAAATGTCCGCAGTTGCGTTAAGCGCAACTTTTATTGTCCATGGGTACGTCTGCAGCGCCACTTAGCGCGGCGCTTTTTATGGTCTCGTAAATAGCACAAATTTATTGTGTGTATTTGGAATACGCGCTCTAAGTTGCGTTTTTCATTTTGAAATCGACTGCTAATCAGCCGGTCGAATTACAGGGCATGCTTGGCTTGTCACGTCACCAACGCCAGCACAATCTCCGTTTTAATAATCAAATAAATCCACGCTTTATTGATATAACCGTTTTCATGCTTATTAAGTGGGTCAAATATTAAATTACTGGTACTTTCTAAGCTTACACATCAAATTATCAGAGCGCAATAAATATTAATTTTGTTGTAATTTTATGTAAAGATTTGGTGTGCATCTGTACATATATATATATATATATATATATATATATATATATATATATATATATATATATATATATATATATATATTATATAATCATAGTACTCTTTTAAAATAAACAACCAAAATATTAAAAAAAAGTTGTAGAAACGACATGAAATTTAATTTACTAAAATATGGTACAAAAATAAATATTAAATTAAGCAACAACAAAAAATAAAAATAACAGTTGCTACGTCTAATCAAAAAAATAACCAACAAATGTAATTAAAATTGGTGGAGAACAAATGGAAGCACCATCGTACAAAATAAAGTGATGAAAGGTCGTTAGCTGTATCAGAACATGGTGTAAGAAATTGTGGTTCTCAAATATCATGAAATTAAATAACAAAACACATTAGTATAGCCATTCTGGAGCGTAATCACTATCAACTTCAATTACTACTACCCATTTGCTCGACAGACTGTCGGTGTCAAGAGCAAAAAAGCTCTGGTTCCTTAAGACCATCCACGCTTTTAAGTCGGACACCAGCTCATCCAAACGGTCATAGATATTACTCAGTCGTTTTTACCGCTAGATAGACGTAGTAATCTATAGGGAACTCGGTAAAAGATTAAGTTGGATCTCTTACTGACGATTAATTCGACCAAACGGCGTTCGATTTAGGAGCAAGTATTGTCATAGTGGAAGACGATGTAGTTCTTTTTGCGCGGTTCATATAAATGACCCTATTGATGTTGAACAGCCTTTTCCATTGTCGTTCAGAATTTCATCAGTAGTAGTAGCCGTTGGAAGATTTTTCAGTAAATTGTTCCGCCCCCCTCTCACTAAACACACCATATTGTCTTCTTAAAAGACCAACTTGTTAAGGAGAGGTTTACTTGAGATGCACCAAAAATCACTCATTTTTCTGGAATTTTTTTTTCAAAAACGGAATTGAATATCAATTTCAAAATTTGTACACATATTTATTAAGTATAGAAGTATACAAAAAAATTTAGGAAAATTATAGAAAATTGTCCATTTTATAGACAGCGCAGTGAGACGATCCAAAAAAAAAAGTGTCTTGTTGGCGACCATCATAGCGCCGGTAATCATACACTGAAATCAAAAAACAAAAAATATTCATAAAATATATGACTAGTATTGGAACTTATACCTACAATATCAATAAAATGCCGAAAATAAAAAAAATGGCGGGCGTTTGAACTTTTTGTAACGATTTTTGCCCCTTTTTTCGCTCTTTATAGTACAATAAAAAAAAATCGCAAAAATGCATCGGACTTTTAGGTATAGGTGCCGGAGAATTTAATTCTTTAAAATAAAAAAAAATATCCATCGAATATATATATTATATTTAAAGTACATTAAGTTTATTAGGATAGACTAAGAGTTTTTGGTGACTATTCCTTCCTTTTGTTAAATAATTGATTTTTAGTAGTTTCAGTAATTTTTCCAAGTTTTACTACATTCAACTGATGCGTCCTTTATTATGCGAGTTGCAAATTTAATTTTTTTGAAAACGGAAAAATAATCACGAAAAGGGAAGTAAACAAACAATTTTGCAGACCTTAGGTCCATCTGATTGTTTTCTTCTTTTTATTAATCCTCCCCTAATTATTAGAATATTTAAACAAAGTATTTTCTTTGTAGATTAGATTTTGAAACTTTGTAAAAGCGATCTGCATTTGCAAATTCTAGCTTCACTAATGGAAGTAAAATAGAATCCGACAAATTCTAGCTACTCTACAAGCCCTAAGTTTGAACAACATAAACGTGTTTCGAGTTCAGACCTTAAACGACAAAAAAGTATTGTTAGATATGAAATTTGATAAATCTGAATTGAGCATTGTTAATAAGTCTTTTTATGTAAAGAGCAATCTCGTCTGAAATCTCTATCATGGTTTTGTCTATGAAGATTTGTTGAGCTCCAGTATTTATAGTTAACAATGGTTGCAAATATTTGCTACAATTACACACTGCTTAATGGTCAAATCAATTTTTGAGCGTAGTGTGACTTTATTTTATTATTGCATTGTTCTCTCTTGACATTAAATTTGTTTCCAACGATAAAGTTATTAATCCAAAAAAATTCTCTCCACGCGGCTTCGTTATTTTCTCAAACTCCAAGAATGGCAATAGTACCATCACTGATTTTAACACAAATTTCATAAAGTTACTTTCTGTGATCACTGTGGTTCGATTTGCACTTTTGAGATCCAAAAATGCTTAAGTTAGCTTTCATTTACAGACTTTTACCGCCAACTTGGCATTTCTTTAATAATTTTAACATCAATAAAACTATTGTAACGCTATTTGAACTCATTTTATGAGAAATGTGATGATATCACGACGTATACGTCGGAATTAGCGACCCATAATTTTAAAAGTCTACTATTACTCCCTGAATTTTCTTTATAGTGTTTGCTTTCAAGGATCATATGATTGGTTTGTAGTTTGCCGACAAAAACTTTCTCTTTTAGATATTCTCTTAAAAAATAACCAAGTGGTATCAAATCTAGCAAACACATTGATTAAATTCCCTTTGAAGTCAACTGGTTACCAAAAAATGACTTAATTTCAGCCATACCAGTTTTCTGGAGAGTTTCTCGTTGTTTAGTCGACATACAAAGGTGTTGAAAACTTCCATATATGTAGCTGTTGTAATGATTGTATCGAGGATGCGACCAATGCATCGTTGGAACATCCGACACAAGCACCAATCTTCTTTGAACAAAGCGTAAACGTTTTAAAGACTCAATTCTTGGGTGCCTTTTGGAGTGAGTCATGGTTATAACTTATAATTAAACAAAGTAAGATCAAAACTGCCGAAGGCTATTCTTCGGCGTGTATAAAATCAGAAGCATTTTCTTCCAACCACTTTTTAATATTTTTGCCTTTGTGACCTGGAATTGAATGCTTCACCACTGATTTGTGGGCATCTTCTTCTTCTTCTTCTTCCTCAGACTGCTTCTCTCCATTTTTGGATATAGTCCTCCCCCTTCTTTTTCCATATTTCCCTATCTCGTGCTAGTTTCATCCAGTTTTTCCCTGCTACATTTACAACATCGTCGGACCATCTCTTCATCGGGCGTCCTCTACTTCGCTTACCTAGACGTGGCCTCCAATATAATAATCTGTTTGTCCATCTTTCATCAGTTGTTCTTACCATATGCCCAGCCCAGCTCCATTTTTGACGTGCTATTCTTTCTACTATGTCTGTTACTTTTGTTATTTGTCGAACCCATTCGTTTCTTTTTCTGTCCCGTAATGTTACATTTAGCATTCTTCTCTCCATCTCTCTCTGCGTCTTTGATAGTTTATCCACAATTCTATTTGTGAATGTCATAGTTTCTATTCCATACGTAAGAACTGGCAATACGCATGTGTCAAAAATTTTGGTTTTCAGTTTGATTGGAAAACTTTTTGATTTAAGAATGCTCGACAGCTTTCCGTATGCTTCCATCCAAGTTTTTTTCTCCTGTCTATCTCAGCTTCTTGATGTTCTTTTCTTAGTTTAAGAGTATTTCCTAGGTATATGTAAGAATTTACTTGTTCGATCTGTTGTCCATTTATAGTTATTTGTGCTTGCTGTAAAGTATTCGTCATAATTTTTGTTTTATTCGTATTCATTTGTAGTCCTACTTGCTTAGATTTTTCATGAAGTTGTTTCAGCATAATTGTTAACTCTATTTCATCTTTCGCTATCAATACTATATCGTCAGCATATCTTAAATGTGTAAATTCAGTACCGTTTACATTTATTCCCATACCGGTCCAGTCTATTTGTTTGAATATATTCTCAAGACCTAGAGTGAATGGTTTTGGTGATAATATATCTCCCTGTCTTACGCCTCTGTTGATGTTTATTTTTTCTAATCTATGCTCTAGTTTAATAACTTGTGGGCATAGTAACATTTAAAGATTTTACGCAGCATTCCAAGACTGTTTCTTGATTCATTTTAGCTGTCTCCTCTTGTTTTTCGCAAAAATAAAGTTTCGTTACACCGTCATAACAGATTGCCTCCTCCAAATCATGATTAAGACAGAATAACGACCTTTTCGAACCTTTTTAATCACTTGTGTCGCTTTTCGGAATTTAATGACATATTGCTGCTTATTAAAATATTTCTGCATGGTAAACATATTTTTTCTCCGTAAAAAATGTGATGTTTCTCGTATGTATACCGCTGAAATAACATTCTTGATTTACGCAACTCATTTTTTCCAGCAACACTATCACCAATCGTGTCACATTTAATTAGGCGAGATATTGTGGCGGTATTTTTATTTCTCTTGGCATAATAAGAAAACACGTAGTGTTTTGAGAGCTACTAAAGTTCCAATAGTATGTGGCAAACCATATGTTTGCTGTCGCTTAAGTACAACGTTTCCTTGAATTGATCAGTGGTACGATAAACATTCGGTTTATTTTAAACTTTTGTAATGTCTTAAAAATGCGCCTTTCTCCATATCAACTTTGTGAAGTGCAATTACTGAAACGCCACATCATTTCATGCTTACCATCCATAAGACTGGACGAGCGTTGCACGTTTATAAGGAAAACCCCGTAAATATAATTTGATATATTGCACCATTTCAAAACATTATTGACTCATTCGTAACAAATGCATTAAGTTTTGTAACGTTATAGCTAGACTCTGATTTTATATGACAAAAAGGGATTAGTCAAAAACGTAGAATTCCCATCTTCTCCCACACTGCACTCAACTACTTTTAATATTGATGATAATACAGATAATACAGATGAAATAAGTAAAACAATACACAATGTGCTTAGCTCAACTTTCAGTTGTGTTTTAACTAAAGAGTTATAAGGATAATAACAATAGAAGTCTTTCTGTTATTAACTTTGGTATATCTTATATCATATAACATAAAGAAACTTTTGCCTTTAAAAAGTTATTCTAAAACATCTCTTAAGTAACACTGATAAAATAATCCCTAAGACAGAAATATTTGAACTGCCCTGCAAGTTTTGGATAATTAAAAATGCAAAAGGATTTATTTAAAAAAAATGTTAACACAAAGAGTTGAAGAACCGTAAAGGAATGGTAAGCTAGTGTAGACTATGATCAGGGACAGAGGTACTTTCTTTGCAAATTTATTTTGTTGTCAATAATCAGACTTTGTAGTTAGTTTCAAACACATTTAGCGGCACATGCCCTATATAAAAATGTCATCCTTTTTCTGTGGAAAGTCTACAACAATCTAAGCCCTATTTAGTTTGATAATCTTATCAAAATATTTCCAAATCTCTATTAAGAAATCATCATCGTCTTTAAAGTAGGTCCAATTTAAAGGTTTATTTGGTCAGATAACGTTCCTCTTTTTCTCTTAGTATCGGCCTATCAGCAAAAATTTTAAACTTGTGATTAGCTAACAGCTCTCCTTATCATCAACCTTTAAAAAAAGACAAAACTTATTACAGAATCACCAAATATATTGTCCTACTGAGATTCCTAGTGGGGATCCGGTATCCATGAAGGGGGGCTAAATACATTTTCCTAGAGTTATGAGCTTTTAAAGACGACATACATCGCTCATTCTGCACGATATACGGGTATCTACCTGAGAAAAGATCCCTTATCGTTTAAAATAAGTCTTCTTCCTGAAAATGTAATAGATTTAACGGATAGATCTTTACTTTGACCAAACGCCATTTTGGGAATTTCTAGCCTTAGAAATGTGAGTATAATAATTAGTGTCTATCCATTAGAATAAAACTGTTAATACTTTATTGAAGTGTTCTACTACATCCTCCGTACTCTCTGAATAGTGTCTCATAGAAATATTATCTATTTTTTTATTTAAAAAATAATTAAATAAATGACATGAATGTATACCTAAGTGGTATTCTGCTAGTAAACCACATGGGTTTTGGAAAGGTGACATGTAATATTAGGTACTGCCTTGCCAACATAACCCAAAAATTTGTGGTAAACGCAATGTTGTACAATAAATAACATTTGCGACATTGCTTTATTTTTGTGCTTCAACTGAAAATAAGGCCGGTAAATATTTATGCACTTTAAAAAATGATTCAGTTTCTCACAGCATCTTCAAGAGAAGGTTCCAGCGGTTTAAGAGCGGAAATGTCTATCTAAACGCTGACGGTAGCTCCTCGGTAGCCAAAAAAGTCGAAAATAAGGAACTAAAACAACTTTCAGAAAAGTATTACTACCACACACAGTCAAAGCTTATAAAGGAATTCAGAATGACACTTCAAGCCGTTTAGAAACATCTACACAAGCTGGAAAGAACCTTTGGGACAAGTAAAAAGCATTTTAAAGTACTAAAAGCAATTATATATAGTAGCCTAAATTTAACTTTAGGCGTTTGCATTCTGCGATCGTTGGAAGTTTGTATTTGTATAGGTGGTATCTAAACACATGGCAAAGTCGTTATGGCGCCTTGTATTGCGCAGCAACTTATTAATATCATTCAAGTTTATTATAAATATAAGCTATTAAACAATGAAACACTTTTTTCTTTAAAATTTTTTGTGAAAATGCACGTGCTATTCTCGAAAAACCACAGTTTGGTGTGCATTGTGCAAGAATTATTGACCCATACTTTTTTAAGGACACTTACTGTGAGTGATGTACACTATCAAGGGATGCTAAACAAGTTTTTTCCTATAAAACCAACGATTTGAACTTAAATGACATGTGATTTCGGCAAGATAGAACCCAATGTCACACAGCACGTGAAACACTCACTTTACTTCAAACCAAGGGGTGTCATCGCGGTTTTGTGATCTAACCCCATTAGACTTTTCCCTCTGGAACTATTTAAAGAAATATATTTATGTCAATAAAACTTCTACGATTGGACTAAGAGAGAACTCCAGGCGTGTAATTGCTAAAATCTCTCTCTCTCCCTCTCTCTCTCTCGCCGTATACTTCGTATCCGTAGATGATGATTTATGTGTTTTAGTGTTCGTATGGTTCCTGATTACATCTTTCCATTTCTCTTTATCTTATGCGTTTCTAGTATTTTCTTTTACTTTTGTTTCAGTTAATCCTTTTATTTTGTCTGTTCATCTTATTGGCGCTCTACCTATAGGTCGTTTTCCTAAACTTTCGCTTTCACCTTCGACAACGTTTAACAATTCTTTCATTTCTTCTACTGACTTAGTAATTAAATAGGTATCGTAAGCATATCTTAAGTTATTCATTTCGACACCCCCAATTTTTATTCCTCCATTCCATTTAGAAAGTACTTTTTTCATTAAGACCTCAGTACAAATGTTAAAAAGCAGAGGAGATAATATGCACCCCTAACGGTCGCCTCTACACATAGTAAATGTACTGAATGTTTTTTCATTTATTCTAATTGTTGTTGTCCAGCTTTCGTAAAGTTGTTTTATTAGATACACTATATGTGGTGGTGTGCCCATTCCCAGCAATATGTTCCATAAAATTTGCCAATTTATTGAATAAAAGGCTTTTTTGTAATTCATGTTGCATACAGCATATAAAAGTTGTCAAATTAAATATCCTGCATTTTTCGCTGAGTTGTCTAATGTTGGGTATTTGATTCCTTGCACCTCTGTCTTTTGTAAAGCCTGTCTGTTCCTTAGCTGTTTGCCATGCAAGAAAGGATTTTATCCTGTTTAGTATAGTGTTTAGCATTATTTATCTATTGTTCTATAATTCTCTTTTTTGTGAAAAGTAATCAGTATTGATTTAGTCCAGTCTTCGGGCCATTGTCCTGTTTTCATACTTTATTATCAATCTGATTTCGATATCTGTCACCTAAAGACCTCCACGTGTATAATCTTCTTGTATGGTGCTTAAGGATGGTATTTAATATTATGTATTCGTTTTCCACACATAATTTGAGTAGTTTTTCTCTGCTGTTATTTCTGATTAAAAATACTGTACTTCCCAATGTATTTATTTAAATTGTCTTCATCTTTTGTAGATCTTATCTTGGCATTAAAATCACCTTATACTATCGTGACTTCCCTTTTTTGAAATGCGTCGAGTAACTTTTAATTCATGATAAAAGTTATCTATTACTTGGTTTTCATCAACGACTGTAGGCGGATATATTTGTACTACGTTTAATCGTAACAGATATGATGACCATAATTCTGTCATTTACGGGATTGTGCCCAATTACAGCTTCGTTCCATTTACTATAGAATTTTATCGCGACTCTATGCTTTTTGTTTCATTGCCCGAGTGGTATATTGTATTTTTATTATTTGTTTTAAAGATCCTAGTTCTTTCCGATGTGTTTCGCATATGCCAACGATCTCATATTCCTTTGTCTCTTTTTCTCTCTTGCACGTTCCAGGTTGCAATCTTGATTTCTGTTCTTAGAGACATTTTCTTTTTCGTATTATTTATTATAACGTTTAACACACCCCCATTCCCTCCGGAGATTCGAATGGAAGAATAATTTTACTTCCACAATCATTTCGTATCGATTTTCGCGCAAATTGTTTTGGGCCTATCTGTTGGGTAAAGATTGGGGTTGTGGTTGAGGTGGAGGTTGAAGTGGGTGCGCTCTTCCTTCTGCAACATGGGTAGGGACGATATGAGATTAAATATAGTATAGACGGAAACTCTCTCCCAGTGTTAGAATGTGGGAGAGAAGCATGGGTCGCGTAGGCAGGGGCGTTTTCCTGAAGTAAACTTATCTCTACCGGGATCGTAGAAAGTGTCCACTAGTTACCTAATTGCGAAAATAGAGCCGCATGTATAGAAAAGTATTATGAAAAACTTAGCTAAAAATGGTCTCGTATCAATAGAGGCGTGCGGGTTATTTGGGCGACATTATAGTTCAGACGAAACTATAACAGCTATTCTTTACACTGATGCCAATAAAATCGTATAATTCAATATGGATCGCCCTTATATTATAAATAACAAATAGTTTGTTCGAATGTAGGATAAAATACTAAGTGGTAGTGTTCTTCAATTTACACCTGCAAAACAAAAATAGCGTTTTCTTGTAATTTAACTTGAGTGGCTCTAAAGGAAAGTGCAAACTTGAGATAGGTCGAAGACCCAACCTGCAGTTTCGTTCCAAAATAGCAGCCCCGACGGGCAGGCAGCAACTATTTTAATTGGGGTTCCTAAAAGCTTTGGCTGCGTGAACTATGTCACGACGAGGACGCGCAATTGACGGGCAACCGGAACGAATCCGTCTGCCCGCCTAGGAGCAACGTCACGCCAGGAGGCAACAACTGGCTGATGAGGTAATTCGCCCGGCTGAAATCAATTGGAGTTCGACTATTAATCGCACGCATCGTCGCAATCAAGGCAATAAAATGGCCTGTGGAGGAACAGCCAAAACGCCAGCAGTTAATTATACGGCGATAAACGGCCCATTAGCGCGTGAACGCCATGCATTTGGCCTGAAATCGGGCGACGCCGGCAGCTCGCTCGCTCGCTCGCTCGCGACCCGCTACATTGGAGCCGAGCCGAGCTCATGAATGGCAAATATTTGCCGGATTGAATGGGCCGATTGTTTGACTTAAATTGATCTTCGGCCTACAGGCTCTGCTGCTTCCACCCACGTCCTGGAAAGGCGCGCGTTCCGATCATTTGCTCGGCGCTGATCAATTTGAGATCTTTTGTTTGCGAAAATTAATATTACAACATTATTAATTTGCCGGCGAAAATTCGCTAGCGAGAAAATTTCCTTTAAATTAATTATTTCAAAATTAAACGAACGAGTACTAGTACATGTAGATGACTCTTGTACAGCAGAGTAGTGTTCAAAGAAGATTCTGTTGCGCTTAACCTGCCAACTTCATTTGACAAAAACATTATATGGTCAAAAGCATCCGGACACCCACTGAGGTAGAATTAGACTCATATAGCATGAATTAATAGGATGCCATCTTAAACATCAATCACGGCTTGTACTCCTTTAGAAAAACTCTCCCCCAAATTTCGATATATGTCCTTAGAAATTGCCTTCCATATCTCCATGGGAGCGATATTAAGTCTAGCCGTTGAAGAGGTTGATTTGGTCTGGCACGTAATTTCTCGTTTTAATTCTTCCCAAAGATGTTCCTTGGAATTGAGATCGAAGTTTTATAAAGGCCAGTTCAGTTTTTCAACCCATCTTTTCAAACCTTTACTGTGTGATATAGAAACTGCTGCCAAAAAGTTGAAAACACAGATATGACAAGAATATTACGATACAACTTAGAGTTCATCCTTCTGGGTACAAAAACCAAGGAACCCAGCCAAAACCATATTTCCCCACCACCAAACTTGACTATTGGTACAATTCCTACGATCAGAAGAGTTCTGGCACCATGTTTTTCAGTTTCTGACGAGTAGTCTTGGTAGCAGCGCTGATGTTAGAGACACTTTAAAAATCACGAGTGATCCGCTTCTACATCACTACTCTCTTCAGAATTATACGGCTAAGATCACTAAATTAGTAAAGCCATGTTTTCTATTTTATAATGACATCATTTAGAGTTGATTTAGCACCTGTAGCAAAGCCCATATCTTACGAACCGTTTTGTTGCAACAATCCCACCAAACTTAAAATAACTAAATTCTGAAAACTTATGCATTGTCTGTCTAGCGCACGTGTTTAATCTACATATACTACTGTACACTTTGATATCAGTCTATGACGTTTTAGTACACCTAACAAGCAAATTCACTTCTCCAGAATAGTGACCGGATAGTTTTAGTTATATACTGTATTGATAGGTAATCTAAAAGTTTATATGAATTCTTTCCTTCGAAAACTACACTAAAAATAGTATAAAAGAATTATCAAATTAAAAAAAAACCACATTTCACAAAGTATTACAGATCTAACATTAAATTATACATGAAAAACACGACACACATAAAGGGTTTCCAATAAGAACAATATGATTTTAAGATAAAATAAAATAAAAACTATTTCAGATGCAACCAAACTTTCTATATTATTTTCAAACATAGTCTATTACATTGTGTTTTGAGTAACACATCATTTAAGTGCCTACTTCGAGTTCGTACACAAGAGCAAATTTGATGAACCCAATTTTCGACGACTTTATGCAATAACTCGGGCCTAATATCACGAATACAGCTTACATCTTAATGCATCAAGGGTTCGTGGCTTGGTTTCAAATAATCCTACAAAAAGTACTCTAAAGGAGTTAAATTACAACTTCTTGGAAACCAAATTGTTCTCTCACCAAACTTTTATTGTAATAGTTTAATAGTGGCATTAGCTGTGTGACATGTAGCCCCGTCTTGGTAGAACCACATGTCCTCCAAATCAACTTATGTAAATTTGGCTAAAAAAAATTTGCTAATATCAGTTTACCGGCACCGTTCACTAGTCACTGTAACTGCAATTCCTATCGCGTTTTGCAAAAAGAATGATGATGCCACAATCTTTTGCGAGCGCAAGGCTTTTAGTGAATCTCTTGTGGATTGTTTTCACATCAAAAACGACAATTTTGTTTATTAACATATCAACTTAATCAGAAATGCGTTTCATCTGAGAAGATATATTATGATCCGTTTCAAGTTGCTCTGAAGCCCAAGCAGCAAAGTCATGCCGCTGATGATGGTTCGGTGGCTTCAGTTCTTGTGTCAACACAATCTGATACCAGTGTAAACCTAAATATTTTCGCCAAGTTGTCGTTCTTCTAAGCCATGATCGGAAATAATTCAAGAAAAACAAAAGTATTTACAAAATAGTTTTCTCCTGCATCTACACAGCGTTTCCAGCGTGCCTGCCACACTTTGAAGGCTTCCTGGAGTGCGGAAACTGAAATGTTTATGGCTTTGGTCACGGGGGTTTGGACCCTCTCCACCGACCCAAAACGAGTTCCTTTCAGGCTGTATTTGAGTTTTGGAAACAGAAAGAAGTCGGGTGGCACCATATCCAGGCTGTACGGAGGTTGGGGTAACGTTGTCATGCTTGGCCAAAAACTCCCTCACTAGCAGCGACGTGAGGCTGTCACAATTTCATGCACTACTGTTTTCCCGTGCTATCAGTCGAACACTTAAATGCCGATCAGAGTCCAAAAATTGTTTCACTTTCACCAAATTTTCATCACTAGGTCTCGTTGACGGACGTCTTTGCGGTCTTCGGTTTCTCTCTTACATTAAAAATCCTCGCTTTTGACATGGCTTTCTCCCCATAGGCTTCCCTTATCACATTAAAAGTCTGGATGTCGAGTCCGTAACGCGTCACCAAAACGCGGTTTACGGGAAGCGTGATCCTCACTCTCTCAAGGCTCGGAAGCAATTATGCCTGGTCACATTCTTTACTTAACACCCCCCACCATTCATTTCGCCGAAAACCACGTCCCTCTAGCCTTTCTGGTTAGCTAGAAAAATTATTCCCGATGTTTTCCGGACAAACCGTGTACATTAAACACAAATGACAACTAGTAGCAGTTACAACATTTTAAGCATGGTTTACATTTCACTTCAAAATCATATTATTCTTATTGGAAAACCCTTTATAAATGGTAGTCTAGTTCGGTTTACACACGATATACTGTTTTCCTTTGATGCTCCTCATAGCGGAAGTAATGCGGTATCAAACCCCCGAAGAAAAAAATCTCAAACCGAAAGATTAGGAAATCTGGAGTGCCAACCGAACAATATCAAATTATCTCTAGTACATGGCTCAATCCAGAAGTAAGGGAGTTCTTCCTTTAGATACTTATGTGCTTTGTCACATCAATGAGGTGGAGCCCCCTCTTATTTGAATATAAAGTTGTTGAAATTTCTTGTTAGTTGCGAAAACTCCACATTTACAACATATTTAGATATATTGTACCCATCACAGTCTTTTCGATTTATTTTATTTTAGAAACTGCACAAAAGACATTAAATTTTGTTAAATGTATGAAGATTTACCGCGGAAAATAACCAAATTGCGCTTTTTCCTAATTTATTCCACTATGTTGTCAAAATGCTTGATCTCCCAGTGCTTTTAGGTTTATCTGCAGAACCCGTACCATTGCTCTGGTAACCTGGCGATTCTTTTTCGTACTGCCATCTTAATTTACACCGTAATAATTGATAAACTCCTCGTATACTGGAGCACCGTCTGCATTTTGAAAACTGGCCCCGTTTAAAATAGTTTATAAACCCACATTTTTGATTCAGGCGTTTGCCTTTCCTTTTCGTTCATCATATAATATTATATCTATAATTCTTTATGAAATATATTTTTTAGAACCCGATAATTCTTTTTTAGCAACCTTGTACTTTGTCTTTTTCACATTTTGGTTCTAAACTTACGACTGACCACGCTGTACACAGCTCCACAAAAAGTATGTACCTAAAGGACAATTTTTCCGTCACTGTTTTTAGAAATATTTAGTAAAGGAATTTTAATATTTACTTAATTAAATTTTTATAAACGTAATCTATTTTTCAAGATTTAAGCATATAATATATCAATCACTTTGTTTTAAATTGTGTTCGAAGTATCGAAGGCATATTTTGGATAACTTGACCACACCTCCATACCTAGCCTAACATTGCCTTGTAGGAGGTGTTACCAAAAGCCTCTACAATATCAAGAAAAACTGTAGATGCTCTTTCCTTACAATTCAAGAAATATTCATTTCTTTTCACCAACTGTTGAAGAGTGGTCTCACACGACTTTCCTGATCTATATGTATGTTGATTTAGATGAAATAAGCTACTTAACGGTAAAAATTTTCATATATATGTATCAATAAATTTTATCATTAACTTTATTATCCAAGTTTAGAAATAAAGACTATTCTATATCGCTTCCAAGCTAAGCTTGCTTTTAAAATTCTACAAAGCTTTGATATAATAATGGTTTTTCGTTATTGTAAAAGTACAGTTATAATTCCATTGGAGAAAGGTTTTTTGTATGGTTTGAGGGATCTCTCAATACTATTGTCATCGATCTTCTTATTTTCAATTTGACAATTTAAAATAAATATACTTATAGTAGGATCTATGAGAACGGAATAATAATCATATAAAAGAGGTTTGGAAAGTGTGCGTAGAGTAGTACCTCCAAGGTTTTCTTACTTGTCCCTATGTATTTCCTTTTTTATTTTATTCTTGTTGCAAGGAATGCCACGAAGTCTTTGCCGAGAATCTTCTTGAGTCGTGCTGTTTTAGAAATATTTTGACCTTCTGATAGAGCTATCCTTTAATCAGTCAAAAATGAAGAACGTATATTATATACAGAGTATAGATTATTTAGACTTTCGGGTATTGCAATTTGGAGTATTTCTTCTTTTCCTTAGTCCTTTCTCTCTACTTGCAAATATTTAATCGGTTTAATTCTGGTTGTACTTCAGTTTTCTATTTTGTTTTCCCTTTTCTCCTTGTTGTCTTCCTTCCACTTGTGAGTTTTATGTTTTATGAGAAATTCTCTCCCCTTTCGTCTGTACTAAATGACCCAATCATCTAATCCATTCGTAGAGTTCTTTTAATTTATTATTTGTTTATTTTTCTCATTTATTTATATTTCTCAGAACTTTCTTTCCCGTACACTTAACATTTGCTGGTTCTGTTTCCTTAAAGTTCACACTTCTTAGACACATGTTGTTCTAATTATAATATTGTAATCGTGTTATTTTGTAATTTGCGCTAATCTTTTTCCTGAGATTATGCTTGCTGCTATTGTTGCCATGATTTCGTTATTGATTCAAGGTTGTCTTGTCGCAAGTTTTCCACTTCTATCAACTTGTATTTTTTATTTATTTCTACTTTGACTTTCAAGTTTTCGTTATTATTATATGGATTTTTATTCCAGCTTGTGGATTTTGTTTTATTCTTGTTTATTTTGAGTCTCACATATGGCTCTAATAAATTGCTTCACTTAGTTCTTCTTTAGCTTTTATCTACTTACTAGATCATCTGTCGGATGCAAGACGCTGACTTCGATGTTGATACAATGTTCCTTGTTTATTTATTCCACTTGCTTTGTGTTTATTTCTAAGGCAGTATAGAACAATAATGCTGATAGGGGATGCTTGATGTTTATCCTTTTATGGTTATCCTTTTATTATATCTTATTATGTTCCATTGTCATCTCTATTTACCTAATTAATTTGGTTGGTATTTGTAATTCTATCGTTGCGTAATACAGTTATCCCCTATTGATGCTGTCGTATGCTTAATTAAAGTCTATACATAACAAATTGGTCTTCATTTTCTTGTAGTAACTTACAGTTTTATTTATTTTAACACATAAACTCGGTCTATCACTGATATTTCCCTAGTGTGCTTTCCACGTATACTAATAATTTATTAATGCAAGTAAATAATATTTTGTAAGTCATGTTTCAAGGTTCTATATCTCTGTAATTTTTTTTGCTTTATTTCAAAAGAATTATGCCATGTGTAAAATACATTGCATTACTTAAGAATTGACTAATTTCCATCTTTTACAAATATAACTTAATGTTCCTAACTAAAACGTTTGTCATTTATATACTCAAGATAGGGTATTCATAAACAACATTTTGTGAATTTAGAATAAAAAATAAAATAAAATAAAGCATAAAAATTAAAAAAAAAACATTTTTTAATTCTTAGCTTCTTATACCACTCTCACTAATCTACAAATTTTTCGTCATTTATCAGCTAGAGCTTACACTGATAAATTTATTTGATCATGTTAAGAACGTTCTATGCAAACATAAGCGTAGTGAGAGATAGTTTAACAATTCTCACTACAATGAGGCTAAATATTTCTTAATTTGCGTTTATTCTTTCTTCTTCCTTTCCTTGGCAATAAGTTTTTCTAAATCTGAATTAAATGTAGGTTATTCTTTTAAATTTTTCAAAAATAGTAAAAAATACTGTAAGCGAAAATTAAAAGAAAAATTGTTTATTCATAGAGAAGTGTAGTACTTGTCATAGTAGAAAACAGCCTTTTTTAAAACATAAAATTTTAGGTTTTCGTTCCCCTTTAATTATTTCAAGAATAAATTATGGTATAATAAGAACAACAAAAACAGTTAAGATGCATGTTTTGTGGATCTTAATTTTGGGCGTGGTGGTATGTTTGCCTTTTATATATTATATAAAACGTATTAGTATATACAAACTTTACGGCCTAATTTTTGGCAAACCTGAGCAAAAACATATACTTGATATAGCACATTTTGCAGTTTTTGTTGTTAGTAATCCTGCTGTTTATTATTGTCTAGAATTTTATCAGCCAATTTCCTGTTTATTGTATAATTTTTCGGAATCCAAACAGTACATCATAGCAATAAGGTTAAAATCAGGTTTAAAAAGCGATTCACCAAAAGTTTTGGGCTCTTAAAATCAGATTTTTGTTCAAGTTCGGCTAGAGAGCAACTTCAAATTTATATCCACTGGAAATTTTACGCATTCTAAAATCATAATCCAGAGATTATGTGCAACGTGGTTTAATTTGGGGTTAGTTTAAGTTTACCTTTCGTAACAGAGGTGTCCGAGATTTGCTAGAGTCGGTAAGAGAGGTTGTGTAGCCGAGCAATGCCCGGCCCGGTCGATTTTAGCAGAAATTGCTGAAAGCAAAACTTAATAGCCGGAACCAAAGTATCGAAAGAGCCTCGGTTGGACAACATCCATTTATTAACTTAACAGGTTCCAAGCTTTCATGTTAGTAATTTGAATGTCATTATTTCTGAGATTGGCCCCATTTGTTTCTAAAAGCTTTTTTATCTGCAGCAACAACAAATTTGTTTGTACTGCGTTCATTTCAACTTGGAATGCAAGACCTGTTCTGAAAACATTGAGCCAATGTTAATACAATGAAAACAGCTTTTGCGACGGCGATGTAACATGGCAGCAGATAAGCGTAAACGGTAATGCACATGCGCGAATAAGGACGACTTCATTGTGTCTTATCGTCTCACTTGCAATGATTAAGCGAGTGGAATAGCAAATATGCCTTAAATTTTATACAAAACTGGTACATTTGTCCGCAGAACGATTCATTAGGTACAGTACGAATAAAATATAATACAAAATATTCAGATGCGACTAAGTATCTGTTAAAATAGAGAACTAAAAGATAAAGTGGGGGTTTTAAAAAATGTATATCTCCTGTGGCTGCTGTTATCAGAGTAGAAGTAACATTGTGCTGTGGTTGTTAACTAAATGCTGTGAACTATTACTAATAAATCAGATTTTTCCAAAAAAGTTATAAGCAAAAACGCGAATCTAGCGCTACGATCCGGAAATAAAAAATTAATCGTCCAAATAAAAAGAAGCTTGAGATCCCAACGCGATTACTTTGAAAGGGACTAGAGCTACGCACAATGTTTTGATTCTTTTATTATTTATATATATATATTAAATATACAGATTGTTTTTGGTTATTGTAACTGTAATGTTTTCATTATATGGCTTAATAATTTAAAGATAGACCAGGTATTTTAAAAGCTTTTCTGATTTATTCGTTGTATATTTCTTAGGAGAGGGAATTCAAAAAACCATGTAAATTAAGTAAAAGTCATTCTAGGCCATTACTAAAAATATAATTATGTATAGAATATATTAGCAACAGATATGTAGTACATAAAAATTAATATAACACCAATAAGATGATTAATTTTTCTTCAAGAGTAAATTAGGCAAAACCAGTCCTAAATGAAATAAACAAGAGTGAACCCGTAATGTTCTAATGGATGAATAATCAACATTAGTGCAAAGAATCTGCACCTGTTCCGTCTGCAGGTTGGTGTAAATCCCAATGGAAATACACTCCAACCTATTTCAGTCCAGAAATTAATTATCCGACTGACATTGGCCACGGTTTCCGTGTATTTGAAATGGTTTTTCAACCAATCCGCGGTCTCTTTATTAGTCGCATTTCAGCGTAAGTAATATAAGCTGCAATTATACAACTGTCAAAGAATTGTTACTGCATACAAAAATTGTAATCCAATGTTGCTTAACAGATTCTGTCATATACGTATGTTTAGAAATGACACACACGCAGTAAGTCAAATAAAGCGCGTTTTGCATTATTTATTTAGAAACAATTAGATCATTGCCACGCTGCACTTTTGTTTTCCTGTAGAAAATTTTAGCAATTAAAACTTTTAATATTCTAGTGATGACTTCACAAAAATTAAATAACTTAAAAACAAATTTTTACTAAAAAAATAGAACCGGAAACACATGATCTGCCCCGAAAGTATTGGGCCGCATAAAAAAAAATTACAATTGGAATAACAAAAACCCTTATATATTTAGGAAAAGTTGTACAAGATATGAGAAATGTTGTACGTTGTCTCAGTGTCCACTGCTCAAAATGTTCTGCATATTTCTGTACTGTAATCGGGAATAACTGCTTCATAGTATAGGGCTGAATCTCATTGGTAGTCCAAAATTCCTTCCCTATCAGAAATGTTTTAAGTTTTGGAAACAACCAAAAACGCAAGACGACAAATTGGAACTATAGGATAAAATGATATCAGTGATTTGTTGTTTCAATTTGTCACGATAAAGCTGCGTCCAGCAAAGAACAATTTTTTAAATCATTTATTAGCAACCAGAACAGTTCACACATAATGTGTTCTATGAGCTAATAGTAAGACTAGTGTTAACAAGTAGAAGGTGACACCTATTGGTGCTTGCCCTCGTATTGTAATATATTATATAGCAAAAATGTACAATTTACTTTGGTTTTTGACTGCCATTTGCTCAAAGACCTCTTTAACGAAGGGTATATTTAAATCTGTATGTATCGTCTAATTTGATACGAACCAGGAAGCGTTGTGTCTTCAACTGGAAACTTTAAGTAATGTCTATATTTGGTTCACATGAACATCCCCATGGCTCAATGCCGTATGTCCGCACCGGTTTTATAATTATTTTGTAAATGAGGACTGCGTCTTCAATGGACAACAGTGATTTTCTACCTAATAGGTTCATTAAAGTCCATTTCTTTCCTCTTTTTCAATATGTGTGTCTGGAATCTACGTGCATCCCGAGATATCCGCCTTTTTTGGTCTGTGGTACTAGTGAATTACTAATTGTGACGTGAGACCATTGCTATTGTCTTAATAAAAATGTTATGTTCACTGATTTTGTCTCGTCTGCTTTAATCTTCCATTTTTTAAGCCAATATTCAAGTAAGTAAATGTGTCTCTGAAGAAGTTGGCTAGCTACCATAGGGCCCACGTCGGTTGCTAGTATAGCCGTGTCGTCTACAAAGGTATCGATTAGTGTTTCTTACATCGTTGGTATGTCTGCAATGTACAAGATGTAAAGGATTGGACCTAAAACGCTTTCCTGAGGGACAACTGAGTTTATACATAGGGATTGGATTGCAAAATTGCGATTGTTCATGTAAGATTTTAAAACCAAGAAGTATTTATGGGAAAGTATTGATTTGATTTTAAATAAAAGTCTGCTGTGCCATACCTTATCAAATGTTTGAATAATACTGAGAAGTAGTGCAGAACAATATTTATTTTCTTCAAAGTTTTGTTTATTTTGTCTGTTACACGGTGGCACTGTTGAACTGTTGAATGCTTATGTCAAAAGCCAAATTGGTGATTAGGTATCTAATTTGCTTCTTCATGATCTGCGCGCATTTTTGGAGAAACATTTTTGTAAAATGACGTGCAAAAGAGTTTGCCTTTTTTCGTCAAATCTGGCCCATTCTTTTGTTTCAGTTCGAATTGGAGAGATAGCAGTTTGAGGTTTTGGAAGCCTTTAGTTGCTCGCCAAATTATGTTGTTATTTTTGGATCGACTAAAAACGTGTGCCTTGATTTTTCATATTGGAATACCTTTAACTTTACTTTTATTTTGTTGATTAATTTATTATAGTTATTTCTATCCGTTATGGTGTTTTTTCCTAGTCGATCTTGCTTGCTTTTTTCTGCTATTATTTTTTTTATTTTAAGAGAGATGTTGATAGTATTTTTGTGTTGTTCTATTTGGGGGTGCTTAACTGCTTCCTGTATGATTTCTATTAAGTAGTCCCGTAGCTCCATCTAACTCTTCTGGTTCTTTTATTTTGATCTTTAAGCTGACATTTAAATCAATATAGCCGCGAAAACTATCCTAGTTTGTATATTTATTATATAACATTCTACTGCGTTGTTTTATAATTACTGAAGAACTAATCGTCACAATAATGGGAAAATGGTCCGAAGAGAGGTCATAATTGGATTTTACATTGATATAATTAGGTGAGATGCCGTTTCTAGCGCAGAAGTTCAGTAGATCAGGCACTTTGTTTAAGTCTATTGGCCTGTAGGAAGGTTTACATAACGAGAGAAAACTAAAGTTGTTATTAGTTATGCATTAATAAAACTGCCTTTGGGAGTAATTAATCGAAAACCCCGATGGGTATGCTTAGAGTTGAAAACGCCCCCCACCCCCCGCTATGAATGATAATCCAAGGTTTTGTAGAAACTGATAGAATTGAATTTTAGACATCTTGTGTCTTGGGGGACAGTATACCGCTGATATTACTAATGGTCATGGTAACTTGTGGACTTGAATGGCAGTGGTTTGAATATGATCTGTTTTAAATTGTGGCAGTTCGTGATGTACTATGTTTTCCTTTATTATGATAGTAGTGCCACCGTGGACCATTCCGTCAGGATGCTCTGTATGGTAAATTAAATATCTGGGTATTTTAATGTCTGTCCTTGTTGTGTAGTGGGATTCTACGATAAGCAGTTTATTTTGAGAAAAATTTTAATTTCGTTTCTGTGTTGCTGGAGCCCATTTGAGTTCCACATAGCCATTCTTAGAAAATTAGCCATTATGATAATATTTTACTTATGACCATGGTAAGCCTATTTAAGATAGTGCTGAGTTAACTGGTAGAAAAAACTTTTGAACTCATTTATGAAATTTGGGCGTATTAATTCATTTGACGTTGATATATGATTTGAGTTGGATTTAAGTACTATACTGTTTGTTTAAGGGTGAATTGACTTAAAGGTGTTTGATTAGATAGCGTTTGGAATTGACTATCGTTTAAAGGTAAAACTGAATTTCTTCTGGTGGCTACATTTTGCGGCAGAACTTTGATAGGCTGGAATTTAGCAAGAAGCTTAGAAAAAGTACTTCTCGTTAATTGATTTGTCTGAAAAAGCGTATTCATAATGGATGATGTTTTCTCAATAAAAAAAAACTGAATCTTGTAGACCGTTTTGAATTTTTTTCCTTTGAAAGGTGATTCAAGTTTTGGAAACTTTATGAAGTTTACCGACTGCAGCGCAATGTTCCTTTTACTCTGGTAACAGTAGTCGTGGATCCAAGTTTTTGGATCACCAGCTCGTATTCCAGTTCTCGATCCTTGTTGATCGTGGGCCGTACATACTCAACTTTTTCTTCTTCCAAAACATTGATCATTTTCGACAAATTATCGGCTATCTGTGAATAATTTTGTACACTCATTGAATCGTTTCCGAAAGCGTCCTGACTTATCCGTTCAGTTTATGCAGATCTACCCACTCAGTCATTGCAGACGCGACAATCACACAGTAGATGCACTTATCAACCAACGTCTAACTCCCAACTAACCAGGTTTTATCGCAGCCGCCCAAAGGTTTTGCATTATTTTCCCATAAATGTAATTGGTTTATTTGATTAATTTTTTTACATACACCAATAAACGTTTTTATTCTTAACTTTTATTTTCTAATTAAAATTTAACGTTATTCTGGATATTTTTCTATTAAATAATTTAGGCAGTGATATAATAGGTAAATCAAAAACCGATAAGTACAGCAGTTTGCTCAATGGGCCGACCAACAGGTGGTTGAACGAAGAATACTCGAAGACTCGGGTGTAACCTCACAGAAGTTATTTACAATTCCAAACAGCAATGCAAGATTTTAATAAGATCTTAGCGAAGCAATGATTAGAGTCGAACTGAAAACAAAAGACGGAATAAATTTGCTAAAATTGGTGAAAATCGAATTGAATTGAACAGTACAAAAATGTAGTCCTCAATTTTTTGACCACGGTGCATAGGGACGCTGCGCCCTCACCGGAGCTTATTCCCATGACATCACGGCGTCCAGCTGCCCGCGGGTGCTTCCGCGAAAGCGGATAATTAAAATGACGCAGCGGGTTCGTAGGGCATAAATCATCCCATCAAAAGAACTCGACGCGGTCGTGTGCTGCGGTGCAAGTCCACGGTCGATTTCGCGAACGCGCTCCAGTTTCCCGGAACATTTTCTCGAACGGCGATACAATTACAGATAAGCGGCCGCCGTTGCGTCACGCGCGCCTTTTTGATTGACAGCGCGCTCCGGACCGCGGTTTGGGGCGATTCCGCGCCGCTCCGGCGGCAATTAGGCAGCAGCCTGCGGTTCCGGGCAGCCGTGGAATTTTTTAGCCCGCCGCTCCATCAATGGGTGATTAATGGTGATTAACTGTTACGCAGAACGCGGCAGCAGTGGCGAAAAGCTGCAGCGGCAATTCCCCAAGCGCGCAATTCGAAATAAAATTTCGCTTTCCGAATAGCTTCTTCGCGAGAAATAAAATCGGTTGTAGTTATTCAGCACAGATACAAATAAGATTTCTCATGCGTTTCCCGGTAGGCACGAACAAACATTGCAAGTCATACACTACAGCAATATTTGATATTTGACATCTAAATTTAGCAACTGATAACCGTTGACGGTTATTTTTAACCCCACAATCCTCGAAATTTTAACGCAACTTTAAAGGTTACAGATAAAGAACATAATTTAAGAGGCGAAATCAAAAAATAAAAAGAAAAAAAAAAGATATCTTTAATTAATTATCATAATTGCGATAATTATTTCCAACTATTAGTTTGTTTTGGGGGCATATGTTCCAGTTTGTCGATTTCCCGGAGTCGATACACTGTACAACAATTAAACCGAGTCCACTTTGACTATCTACTATGAATGGGCGGATTTTGCGGAACTAAAAGCAAAAGCCCCGGCGGCAGATAAAAAGGAAAAAAACGGAAACATCGGACAACGTATCGGCGAGAGGTCAAAAGTCGACTTATTAATACGACGCCATTTTTAACAGCCATATCTCCAAGGCCTAATAAAATTAGACGTGATGCTGATAACGGTGCACAGTCTTGCCTATAGCTGGCGAATCATTTAAGTAAAAATTTGAAAATCGCAAGTTCCAAAATTAGATTTAGATTTTCTTGAATGCTTTCCTAACCATTTCGCTGATAATAGTAATCCAAAACGAGATTGGTTAAAAAAAGAAGCTCGGAAATTTTAAGCGAATCCTCATAATTGGAAATACGTGGAAGTCTGAAAAGTTTTGAGCCAACGTAAAAACAAGTATTTTTCTATCAAATTTAATTTTTTTCTAGCGATGCTCCGACCTCTTTAACTCGTCTTGCTCTACAGAATAGGCGCCTGCGCTTGCGAGGACATTGTTTCATCTAAATTTTGAGCATAGAAAACAGAAAATAGTTGCTGGAGACCAAATTTGGTGAATACGCTGAGTGATCAATTAATTCAAACTGCAATTCGTAAATTTTGGCCGAATTTTCGCCGAAATGTGAACCGGTGCGTTGCCTTGGTGGAAGAACACTTTCTTTAGTTTCAAATGGGGAAGTTTTTCAGCAATTACTGCCGTCAACTGGTCCAATGAGTAGTACGACTCCGTCGATAAACAGAATTCTCTGACTATCCCAAAAACAGTGTCCATCACCTTTCAAATTCATCCTTTGCAGTCCATTATTTTGACTGTTTCTTTGTCTCAGAAGTGTAATGGTGGAGTCAAATTTCATCGATAGTAATAAATCGACACTTAAGTAGGATCTTGAAAATGTTCAGTCGAATGAATTCAATATATGACAAACGCGTTCCTTCAATATGCCTATCGCCTCTGTCGTCTCTCTAACCTTGATTCGACGGTCGTCCAGTACCATTTGGTAAACTTTTTCGATGTTGTTGGTGGAGGTCTCAGTTGTTTGCCGTCCGAAACACTCATCACCAGCTAAGTTTAAATTCAGCTGACCATTTTTTACGGAGCCAAATGATGGACCAGAGCCCCCATAAACGGCGTCTAAGTAGCCTTTAATTTGCGTAGGCGTATTGTTTTTAAAATACAAGTACTTAATTGAGGTACGGTATTAGATTTTTTCCTTTATTGCAAAAGCACTGATATCGGCCGATACAAACAACTGCCAAACAACAACTAAGCTCTACAATAGCTGACATTTTACAGGTATATTTCAAAGCATGTACCATTATAGTAGCAGAATGGTTTTGACGAGTAGGGCCACGTTAGAGCCTAATGTTACATAATGCTCTTTTCTTTTATTTTCAACTTACCTCACCCTCATCTAATGGCTTCATATAGTTTTTTTTAACGCATATTTTATTTTGGAAATTAAAAAGTCTTAGTAAGTTAGATGGACAAATAAAGGTTCATCAGTTATTCTTCCATAGCTTCAATTTTATTTTTCTTACTTATGAACAATTCTCTTATTATTCTCTAGCTTTCTTAGTTCTAAGAAATGAGTATATCCTCCCTTTAAATATTTCTTTGTTCCGTACAACCCATACCCAATAGAATCCTGATATTTTTTCCGACCATAATCTCCAGGGTATCATTTTACTGTTCTACTTGTTGCTTTATATTTTACTACATGTTTTGCTGATCCCATTTTAATTGTATTACTCTGTTGCTTACGTCTGTCGTTGTTGTTTTTTTGTCAAATCCGTTCCAACCGTTTCATGTCTTTTATTATTACACCGAACACGGTCCATGTTTATGCTCAATATACAAAAAAAAATGGTTTTTTGAGTTTGCAAAATAATTTTTGGGACGCTGTTCCCACCAGTCGTCTTGTGCGTTCTATTTATATTTCTTTGTTCTCTTTGCCTCATTTTATTATTTGATTTAATGTCACCTGTTAGTATGTATTTTTTTTATTAAAGTCGTATACGGTCTATTCTTGCGTGGTTAAGTTCTTCTGTTATAGCTCATTGTACAGTACAGTCGAACGGCTTTTCAAAATCTACGAATGCCATGCAAACGTCGAGGTTATATTCAACTGCTTTTCCTATAAGTAGTTTTACTGTTAACAGATGGTCGGTGGCACTGTAGTCTTTGCGAAATGTAGTTGGTAACGGTCTAATTTATTTATTATTCTACCACAAATAGAAATTTGTGATAATATTCCTAAATAGATTACAAAGGTGTGATATTAAACTAATCGGCTGATAATTCTTCAAAGAAAACAGAACAGCGAAACTTATAAAAAGCAAGTGCACCCTCAAGAAGTCATTGCTTGATGTAGATTTTGAGCTTCTTGAAAGATGATGCTAGAAATCCTATAACCCTAAATTATAATATAACTCGGTGTTTGGCACCAACTGGGCAATATGGATTTGGAACAAATGGGATCCAACAAGATGGCGTCGCCTACTGTACAATTTAAGCAACAGTTGATTTACTGCACAAATAATTTTCTGGGCCAAAAGATCTTCTGATCTAAGTTACCAGAAGTATATCGTCTTCATCGACTTTATGAATGAAATACAACATGTTATTGATGAAATTGATCAAAAACGTACGAAAATGTAATAGAAAATTTTGTGAAAAGAACTAATATTTGCAGTCGTTTGTTAGTCACAATTTTCCATAATCTTCTGAAGCGACGTTCATTACTTTTTTATTCTTATGAATTGTGCGGGGATCATCTTTTTGCAAGCTATAGGGTTTCTCTTTTGATATATCCGTTGTATTCCACTTAGTGTTTAGTGTTTCACTTTCCCAAATCAGAGAATTTCGAGTTTTGTAATAGTGATTTTCAGTCATACGTTTCCATTACTTCCAATTTTGTCAGTTTTTTATCTCCAGTGTAATCTGAGAAGCAAACTGTGTTTTTCATGTTAAATTACAAGTTTAAAAATCTCTAGACCTGTAGTATATTATTTGTTTTAAAAGCTAACATTTTAATTGGTATGTTGACATTAAAACACCACATTTGTCAGACGTGTAACAACTGATTTGAGATATGCAAAGGGTATATTTGGATTAGATGGGACTAATAGTTGAGACACGATTTCATCTAAAGAAAAGGGAGATGGCAATAATCGTCAACTAGCAAGCATAAGATTGTCACTCCTTGAATAGAGAATCTACAAACAGTAAGCTCAGTGAATTGTCTAAATTACCGGAATCAAGTCAATGTGAATAATCTTACAAACATCAAAAAAAGCAATCACCATGCTTTCTTTAATCTCACTGATTTAGCACTCGTCAAGGGCTCTACTTCCTGGAGCAAATCACAAAAGAATGATATTTTTTTCATGCCAAGGTTATGATTAATTGTGCATCGTGTGGTTGGTTTACGAGTTGTTAGGCCCTGGTCGAAGTTCGGGAACTCTTGACGTTTCGTCGACAACTGCGGCGGACATCTTCAGAAGAAAATCTAAAAATTGAGTAAATTCTGCCGTTTTCCCTTTTGTGCTCGTTCGAATATGGTAGCGATGGTGTTGGGGGGGGGCGTTGTAGACGTCACCGCGGTGGTTGATAACGTAATCGCGCTAGCTGCTGACGTCAATGGGGTCGTTGAGGTAACATTTCGTCATTTTCGGACGTCACTCGCTCTTTCACCGTACAGCGACCTGCTTTTGTTACTTAATTTTTAGATTTTCTTCTGAAGATATCTGCCGCAATTGCGGACAAAACTTTAAAAGTTCTGGCCTAGTAATCCGAGAACGAACCATACGATGCACCGTAACACTGGCTGTGAAAGCCTACGCATCTACTTGTGATTATTTCTTGTCAACTTGTCCACTTCTAGCAATTTCTTGAATGCTCAAACAACATCTAATTGAAAATTTTTCACGGCATTCTCAATGTTATCGCCAGTTTTCCAAGTAAAAAAATAGCTGAAAATCTGTCACCCCTTATTTAAATTTTCTGGGCCGTTTAAAAAGGTTTAAATTAAATGTAGATTACAAAATTAACGGTATACTGAAAATTTCAGATTGGCTCTTCGGGTTAAAAATTTAAAGTGAGCTGGAAAGAACAAAGCAGATATAAACTCAATCCCATAATTTTGTAATCAAGCCTCGTATGTTCTGTTACAGACAAATTGTTTATCAAAATTTAAAATTTAATTGAGTAAATGTTAATATGTAGATGCTTGATTAAACAAACTTATTTCACCCATTTTTGTTCATAACAATTGTTGAAATTGATTCCACAACATAAAGGTCGTTTGCTTTGACTGCTATCAAAAATAACCAGCGTCGACAAAAATTACAATCAGGTATTTATAGACGACTGAAGATAATTGTTTCCAAAAATAGCTTTCTATTTTTAGCTCTGGCTTTTCGCTTATTCGTTGGTAAATATAAAAGGTATTTTAATCTCCTAGTTGGGATTATAACGAGCACACCTGGGGCTTATCTTGGGCTCACTTAAACTTGATGTCGATTGTCCTCAAACGTCCTTTTAAGGTAAGTGGGTTGCACTTGTAAAAATAAATATAACAAACCAAGCAGAGCTAATTAATTTTTAAATATAAAAAATAATTTGTCCATAAACTAATTTTTAAATTAGGTTTTTCTTGCTGCGTTCAGTCAACTTCTTTATCTAAAGTCCAATCCGTAGACGTTAATGGAGCTTCCAGTTTTTTCGTCCGCATTTCTTAAATTATACGTGAGTGAATCAAATATAAACGGAATTATTATTATGGTCCTCGGACGACCTCGGCAAAAAAATGTTCAACTACTTTTCAATCTTTCAAAAATTGATTCTTACGGGTTAAGTTTTCTCAACATTTCTTCTGTCATGACAAACTTGGCAATACACAATAGATGAGGGTGCCTCTTGCTGACATTTTAATGCTGACTAAAGAGAAGGTGGTGCGAAGCAGTTAGAAGGAAATCTCTTGAAGCATTCATGCTTACAATTAGAAGCGATACTCTTTTCTGTTCGCTTCACGACACGTAAAAAAGAAAATCCTGCTTATATGTGAATCACTCAAGTACAGTGTATAGAGAACATATTCAAAATATGTTATTAAATGTATAACGGAAAAAGTAAATCACATAATAAGATAAGAACGTGCTAACTCAGATTTATTTTGATAAGAACCCTTAATCGTTGTTTTTCCAGCTAAAAACACCCATGTGTAATATTTTTGGTGTAAGGCGAAATTTTGACTTAAATTTTGTTAGAAAAAATCTTCCATAAAGTTAATAATGAGTCAAATACCGTATCAGTTTTCAAACAAAAAATTGATGAAATCGATGATTATGTCGCAGAAACGACGATCTCAAACAATTAATTTATAGTAACAATAATATTTGTAGGTTTACAACTAAAGCACTCATAAAATTCGTGTGTATTAATTGTTTATTTTATATAGAACTGAAAATTCTGTATAATAAAGCAAGAACGCCTTAAAATTTGTTTGCGTGGTTTACTATCTACCATCTGTTGGAAAATCCCGTTTTTATTGACAAAATATTTACCTATTCGGCGCCTAAACGCTACATTCTGACACTAGTATTTTACTAAGCAGAAAAACATCTCAAGGTAAGCTGTAGATAATCTATTGTTAATTATTAAAACTTTGTTGAATAACTGATTCTAGTCCATTGTGGAAAGCTACGTTCACCTCAAATTTTTATTGGGTGTTTTTTGTAGCCCCGTTCGGTTTCTCCGGTGGCTCACAGTATTCTTCCGCAACATTTTCCATGTAGAATCGTCTGTACTTTCTCTTTAATAATATTACGGCTTTTTATCAATGTTTTTTTCAACAAAATCAGTTAGAACGAATCCGCTATTCTTTTAAATGTTGTTTATTATTCTGTTGGTTTTTTCTTTTTTGCTTTCTTTCAATGAGTTCAAGCAGAAAGTTTTTCCGGAAATGGATTATAAAAAATAATTTTTGTTTATTTTTTATTTTTTGGATATTTACTTCTCTTTTATTTGATTATTTCTCTTTTTATCGTCTATCTTTTCCTACATGTTGTTTAGTTAATTTTTTTGCGTCTCTCCAACCTTATGTTTCTCACCTTTTGTTTCTCTTTAAATGATATTTTTTAGATAATATTTTAACCGCTAAGTAATTTTGCTTTTTCCTAATAAAATTGTATTTTTCTTCGTTTACTAATCTTTTAGAACTTGATAAACAAATGCTTTCCTAAAACCAAGCTTTTTGTTTAGACAGCTTTTAAGATTTTCAGCACCATTTAGTCGAACATCTGTTTTATTTACGATGTTAAAACCTGCAGGTACAAGAGGCCGCAGTTGAGGGATAATAATACCATTAAAAAGGGCACTCGGAGCCAGCAGGTATGCAAGTAACACCTGTAGATTTCCAGGGTAGCTTAGGCCTGCTCGTGGAAAAGTTCAGAACTGTTCTATTGCTTTGCGTTTTTTCCTCTATGAATATACAAATCAGAGCTGCTGATCAGCCTACTAAATAGTGTGACACTAGACCAGCCGATACAAATGAGTAGACTAATTGTGCACTGAATCTGAATGAGGGTGCGCCACTCACTGCTGACGTACGGACGGCGTGAACCGAGATCGTGGAATACCGAAACGGTGTCTGGACAATCCACCGCCCGAACTCCACCGTCACAGATGATGAAACTTGGGAACGCTCTTACGACGCCGAGATGGGCGGCCGCCAGAAATGTAAAACAACAAAAAATGACATACCGAGCGTGCCCTTCGCGGCTGATTGGGGCCCTCGGTTCATACACCTGGCTTTTATACCATTAATTCGGAGCTCGCTCTTCGGAACTGTTCCTCTTCGGTTCTGGCGCTGCGTCCTCGCATCTATTGTCTAATTTATAGAAGAATTAAACAGAACAATTTTTAAATTTAGGTGAACAAAAGTATGCCAAAAGTATATACATAACCACAGAATTTCCTAAAAAAACACACGCCATTTAAACAGCGAGTTTCCAAAATAGTCACATGCCTCCGAAATTTGCTGCTGACAGCAAAAAGATGCTTATCTTATTGTAAATTTAGAATCTTCTTTCCTTAAACCTTGCTTTTATTACAGCCATCGCTTTAAATCACTTAAAGGAAACGAATAGAAGCTATCAACTGTGCAAGAGTTATATGTCTTCCAGGACACTAAATCGATAGCGCCCCTAATACAAGCAGCAAAAACACGTGTTATCCATTGCTTAAATGAGTTTTCAAGTATTAATCCTCAGATTCATATTAAAATATAATCCAGCAAGTTTGTTTTAGAACAAATGAGTATATAATTAATTAATTAAAACGTACAACAATACTAATTGCATTATGTATAAGCTTAATTTGTAGCTTACTATGTTTATGATTAGGCTACTGCAAGTGTTCTGATTTGAAGACCCATTATATTGCAACAAAAAAATTCGAATACCAAATAATTATCACTTAAATTTTGGGGAAAATTCTATAGTAAACTAACAGCCTGATTTTCAGCTTTTAATTAATTTTACTTTTTCTCTAGTTGTTAACACATGCAACGTCAATTTCAACCGTGTAGTAAATCTCTAAAAGTTTCTTCGTTTTCTTAACAATTGCGACCAAACCCACTTTGTTATTCCCGATTTCGCTCACCACACTTGGTGCTCTGCACCTCCTCCCTAACTCGTAATCATACCTTTTTCTCTACTCATCGTTGTCATTTATCGGCCCAAAAATGTTCCTCAGTACTTTCCGCTCCCAAACATTTAATAATCACGCTTCTGCTCTGTAAACTGCTATCGGCAGCAGATTTTTTTTTAGTATTGTCTACAGGCAAAAGAAATTTCTGTAGCCAAACAAATTTGTGTAACAATTGCTATGACGATCCTTGAAAAGGGGTTCGATTAATTTAAATTTACATTGTGAAATAAAGGGAAAAACAAAAAAACTGAGCTTGCGATTGGTTGTACCAAATAAAAAAAATATTTACTCAACGCTAAACGCAGGAGTATAAAAAATAGATGCACGTTAAAAAATGATCAAAGTGAAGAGGTCAATCTAAAGTTGTCTCTGTGACTGCAATTTTATAGACACCCTTTCTTACTGACTTACTCCATAGTCTTTAGTAGACCATTCAGAACTATGGTCTTCCTTCTCATCTTCCCGACTTTTGGTGGACTCAAAGCAGATTAGTCTTGCACTAACTTTACTGTTTTTTTCTTGCTAAAGTCCTCAGTGCCTATCCCTTTCAATTCATTCTCAACCATCCCCGGACGGTTCGAAGTTTCTTCTCCAATCATTGGTATCTGATCTAACTAATCCTCTTTGTTATTGACTTCGCTCACCACACGGTGCACCGTATCTCTCTTTAACTCGTAAATTCCTTCTCCACTCATCATTTCCATTTATCGGTCCAAAAATGTCGCTCAGTACTTCCGCTTCTGGATATTCAATATATTTGTTTTGTATTTAATAGCCAGTTTCTACTCCGCAAAATTATTATCGATTCTAGATTTTTTAAGTGTTTCAAGGCGAAATAACGTCTATTTTCTGCTGCTAGCCTTGCTCCTATATCGTCTGTATTTTTTTTTTCAGTTGCTGTTGTATTAAAGAATTTAAAATCGCTGTTTGTTTGAATCTACACAGATTCAATTTAAGGGGATTTATTTCTTAGCATGACCATATACTTGGATTTCGTTTCTTTAATTTTAAATCCTGCACCCCCGCACTCTGTTCCGAACATTCAGATAGTTCATTCAAATCGCCTAGGCGTAAGCCTAGATTTGGACCATTCTCTTTACTCGCCTTATTACCCTTTTCATTCAGCAATGCAGTCAAATGAGGGTCTGCATTAATTTTAATTTTTTTTGTACGTTGCGTCGGAATCTGAATACACATCCTTGTTATTTATTTTATCAGTCATATGGGTTACTGCAATCTATAAAAGAAAATGATAAAGGCTAATATTGATTTAGAGCTGTTCCTCATTTCCTAAAACCGATAGATATCTTTCAGAAGAAAAATATTTTAATTTCAAGTAGCAACAAAATAAAGTATTTGTTGTTATAAGTTCGACGCGGTGAATATACTAACCCACTCGAAACAGGTTGTAAAACTTTGATAAATCGCATTTTGCGAGTCCTACAGATAAGAGTTCAATTAGTGAAGACAGAATTCCAAAATTCCTAGATAGGGGGACACCCTCATAGACGGAAAGATTTTTGAGCGTTATCCCAAAGAAACGGGACGAGACTAAAGCAAGCGAGGAATTGTAGAATTCCGATCTAGAAGTGAAGAATAAAAGGACAACTTAATTTTTATCGAAAAGGAGCTTGGCGCCTTATCAAGGATTATTTGGGTGTAGCCACTTCAGGCAGCATCCATTTGTTTTGTTTGGTGCTGAACGAAACTGGAAATATTAGTGGAACGTAAACGATTGCTTTATTCTATAAGCGTAGCTATGACCCTCACGGACGGGTGTTGCGACAGCCCAGTTCATTTATATTAATTCGGTTTTTTGTACCAGAAGTGGTAAAAGCGCTTCCCAGAATTCGCTAATTGCCTAATGAATCCTCCCTCGCCCTGGAATCCTCGCGGCCGCGGTCACGTAGCGATCGCGCCGAAACTGCACTAATTGCGGCGCCCACCCCCTCCTGGCGCGCCAGGTGAGGGTTGCATTCTTGCACCTCGGTCCGACGTGGGAGAGCCGCTCGGACGAAACTGCGGGCGTTCGCGTAAAAGAGCAAATCGACGAATTTCCGATTAGATAAAAATAAAACAGCACAGATAACCATTACCGAGAGTGCGACGAGCCCCCACTTCCATGACGTAACCGGAGTTCTACATATGTCAGCCTCTGGAGCCGACTTTACCAATGTTTCTCCACATCTGCAGAAAGAACCACGTGCGGCCATCCGCCTTTACGCGCTAAGAACCGAAAGCCGGCTACGAGCATCCAGCGGTCCCACACAGTGCCGGAGCATAGCGGGAGGGCGCACGGAAACCGAGGAAGCCACCGGGGTGCCCGAATTCGAGCGCGGTTGCGTCACTTTTCGAAAGTGCTGTTTTCCGCGGGGGACGCGGAGCGACCGGCGCCGAGCCATCGCAGCGCCCGCCAAAATTTGTGACGGCAGGATACGTACCGGTGCCTAATTGCCGCATAGTCACCTGAAAGGTAGCGCAGGCGACCGGCGCGCTACTTCGACAGCGGGATTCGAATCTGCGATCCCGGAGTGCAGCAGCCAGCGAATTTGGAAGTTTCCCTCTGCGAGCACAGCTTTCTCCATCGCCAGCAAAAAGTAAGTCGCTTATCTGCTAGTTAGCCGCGACCGACGCCCCCCGAGCGCGCGTTTGCGGCTCCACTCAAATTTTCGATTTTCAAGCGACACGCGATACGCTGCGGCGGCTGTGGTTTCGCGAAAACGGTGCAGTTTCCTCTTACGCTCGCTACGAACGACAGCCGCGTTGTAAGTTTCAATTTGGAAATGAAATAAGTGGCGTTTGCCCCTTTTCCTACAAAACTTTCCCGTCACCCAGACCCAGCCGTTGGAAAAATATAAAAAGCCAAGCGAAAGCTCTGCCAGATGAAACTCAACTATCTCGACGATTACATCAGATGAAAAACCGTTTTTAACTGCCCTCGGGCTGACTTAGACGCATCCCAAGACATTCGGTATTTTAAATTCATTTCAATTAAATCATTTTCTGTTTTAAAAACATTAGTGGTGCTTTGTATTCTTTATCCTACTTTAAATGGTACCTGAACAAGAAAATCTTGATAATTGTGAGGTAAACTTTTGCGTTAGCATGACAGGCAAATAACGAGGTCAATTAAAGTGATCTAAAGCCAATTAATGACATTGCGTATATCTTAAAACATGTGTTTTCAATTTTGGATTTGTACAGAACAGCTTATGTAAAAATCAAAGTAACTTAAAGATGAGCAGCAAAATTTGATCACAAACCCTTAAAATGATCTATGGGAGCTCTCTTTAGGCATCTGAAATATTGGTGACCAGCAGTCCCAAACAGGTATCTTACTGCCCAATGTTTAACGAAAAAGGTAACGTCTGCAGCAAATTTCTCTCTCGCAATTCACTTTCACCGAAATCGCGCCTTTCTTGAAGTGCAAGACGCGCTAATTAGCATCCGCAGCGCATCGCGCAATTAGCCGAAACCGGCCGCTCCGCAGCCCAGCGCCCGCTCCCTTCGATGGGCTGCGGCCTTTCGGCGGCATGAATGGGCGCGCAATTGAAATGATTTGGGCGCCCATTCAAAAAGCGAACGGTAATTTCTCACTTGGCCGGCCTTGAGTAAGAGCCCAAAATAGCGGATGGCCCATTAAAACCCGTGGATTTGAGCAATTCCCAGAAAGCGGCAGGTAAATAAGCGCGGCCGAGGCCGCGCTCGGCGAGCTTTCGAGCTTTGGCGCTGACCACGTGCCGCTAAGGGCTGCGTACGTGCGCCTCGAGGTGTACACACCGAGTGGCGCTAGCCCCTCCCTGCCGATTTTTGTTTCTTCTGCTAGGACCGTTTCTGATTTATGGCGAGACTTTTTGGGAGAATTTCAACAACGTTAAGAATCCCAAGTTTGGAGAGCAAAATAGCAGAAGGGGACCTTATTTTCCTCAACATTAAAGTTTCTGTTCCATTAAATTCCAAAAAATTTCTTTTGTTAGTGAAGAATAGGTCTAGGAAACAGGTGGGAGCTTTCATAAAGCAAACAAGTGGTTTTGCGGCTGGACAGATTGTTATCACATCTGAGTAGCTCAAAATTTTAATTTGACAAAAGATGGATGATTGGGCAGCCATATTCACATGGATTTTTATCTTTATGTGGTTCTTATAGCGACATTATTTATGTTTTCTTAACTTTTCACACCAGATTGACTTGAAACCATAAACGCAACAATTTTTAATCAAACTTCAAATGCGTTTAACATTTCCTGTTTTTACAGAAAAAACTAGCGTTTAATTATCGTTAAAAAGGGTAAAACAAACGAGTCTATATTGTTCGATTAATGGTAGAATAGACTCCAGAGAAAATTTGTTTTAACTTGATAATCATTAAATGGCTCAGCCTTCAAACTCTAGTTGAGATTAAGGCAATTAAGGCACACTGCAGATTATACACTTTGAGCTTCCAGAAAAATATTGTGAGGAAGTCGCAAGCTCTGTTAGAGTAGTGGAGCAACAGCATTGATCTTGCCTTCTATCGAGGACGAATAAAAAACCATGCAATTCCCTCCAGTAAACGCCGTTGAACGCTATTCTCTGTTCAAAATTCAAAAATTTACCAAGAGACAGACTTGTGTGGAGTTATCGAACGTTGGTGAAGAATATTTTTAGTCTAAAATACAATTCAATTCAAGAAGTCGATCAAAAAGTAAACACAAACATGCCAAAGCGAATTTTTGACAGCGAAACAAACAGCTCTTAACATGCAACATGGGCGATCACACAATCCACAAGCGCAGCTCTTAGCAATTACGATCCAACAGCCGAGCCCGCCACCCCGTTAACGCAACATATCGTACCATATCAGACCTTTCAGAGTAAAAAGCCCTGCTGCATCCGAATTTTTGCTGGACAGTGCGATAGCGGCTGCTCACTACGGCCAGAACCTGACTGCTGCAAGTCGGCAGCCGAGAGCACGAACTAGAAATGTGCGTCGCTATCTAATCTCGCCCGGGACGTCACACGCATCCCGCGCGCTAATCAGGAACAGGAGGTACAAAGTTTCACATCGTTAATCGCTCGGCTAAATATAATGATCGATTTCAAAATTGAGCCGTGGAACTGGATCGCGCCATCGCCGCCGTCGCCCGGAGCCGGCGAAGTAGGCCGCCGCTGCTTATGAATGAATTTTTTGTGCAGAGCCTAAGTTTCGGGTATTTTTAGCTTCGTGGAAGGTCTTGCTTAATATCGCAGCGTAATTATCGCCACGAAGGTTCATATACTCGTTTTGGTCCATTTTCTCCACTATCTGGCAGGAGAAAAAAATACAAATGCGCCGTTACCAAAGCTCTTGATTAAGAAGAGGAGTAAGATATTTCTGTTTAATCTTTTTCATGTAATCAAACTTAATAGAACAACAAAAACAAACTTGATAATGGTATTGAGACATTGTGCAAAAATTATCATTTACTATATTTATTATCTTTTGCCTCTTGAAATTCTTATTTTGTGTTCTTCCATACTTTTCCTTTGAATGAACCAAAACACAAGCAAAATAGACAAGAAGATAATAAACAAATGAAAGATTGCATAAATAGAAGCTGGCCAACTTATATCTTGTTTTGTTTTCATGTCCATGGACACTTTCTTTAATATAATTTGATATCTCTTAGTGGCATTTCCGCTTCCTGCCTTTGTTCGGACTTAATTTTTTTACCATTGCGTTGTGCTGATTAAATAAACTTTCCTTTTTCTTTATCTTTTTATTCTTTATAGTAAATTTTGTTCTTTTATTAAGTTGCCCGTTTGCTAAAACGCATTTATGCCTATTGATTAATGAAAAATGATAAAGTTTAACTGATTGATTACCTATAAAATCCTTAGTTAATCTTAAGGCAGATTATAAATTGGCCAAACTTATTAAGTCTATAAAACTCTAAGATTGAAGCTTCATTACGACGGTGGGGTATTGTTTGGAAGTTATCGGCAAACAGTGCGCTGAGCTCATTAAGTCGGTAAGCTGGCGTTTTACACTCGCTCTTCACTCGAGCGATCGCCTCCCGCGGCGCTTTTCCGATGACTTTCCCATGCCTGGATGGAAGTACTCGGAGTTATCGATTTGCCTATTTGATATGTACACGAACACAGCAGCAAGAAACGCTACACGTCATAAAGTCTACCATTACGATAAAAAATTGCCAGTTCCACAACGTGGGCGTGAGAACCGGGGAAGTGCAAAATAACGAGGTTCGCCCGGTTTCTTGGTCGGGGCGGCTTCCACTGCCCAAAAGCCCCGCGGCGCGCGATGACGCCCGCTCCGCAGCTTAAATAGCAGCGATCCTTTGAAGCCGTCTATTTATGCGCCGCTTTCAGCGGTGATAAACGCGGGGTGGGTCCCATATTTCGCGCCGGCCGTCCGGCAGCCGGAAAAATAAATATCGGCGCGTAATTCGCGGTGCGCCAGAAAAACCGAATTTATGGGTCTAGACCGCCGAGCCCGCTGATGGCTTTAGCGCTCGGAGGCCAAAATTTCACGCTATTTGCGCACCTTTGATTCTGCGGCGGCTTTTTGCCCGCAGATATTGAACCGGATTTTTAGCGAGGACGCGGGCGATTTCGCAGGATCCGGTTGTCCTTTGGGCTTCAGTGGTTTCATGCAAAACCACCCACTGAAACGGCGCCGATCGCAATTAGTCTCCCACGGCACAGCGCTTTCCGCCGCGCGGAATTTTCCGTCCTCCCGAGGAAATTCTATAGCCCTACGACTCGCAGCGCTGCTTTTCGCGTTTTGCTCGTCAATTTCTGTTGTCCTTGCCACATTAATTAAGCGTCGTCGACCCGAAGCAAATTTCATCGATGCCGGCTGCATTAATCGTCACAATTTAATTATTTGACCTGTAACTTGAACATTGAGCTCTGAAATATTTGGGAAACGATTCCGCCGTAATACATTTCCGCTATTGAAAGCTTTTTATTGCAATTAAAATGGAAGCTAAAACTATTTGAAATAACGACACCATACCGACAGTTTGGAGTATCTACGTTATTTAATTAATGTGCTAAAACAACAAAGTTGGGCAATTTATTGAAAATACCTTTTACAATGTTGATATTTAAGTATATATAAGCAATATGTGCACTAATAGATTAGTATTTCGAAAATAATATAAATGTAAACTAATAAACAACTACAATACTTAATGACTCAGTTGCTTGATAAACAAAAGCATTTAGTCCCCGGCAACCAGCGAGAAACAGAATATATTAGCTCCAATTTGTAAGAAAGTTATTACTGAGGAAACAAAGGCTGGAGTATGCATAAAATTAAATTAAGACACATAAAGGGCGATGCGAAGCAAAAGCTCATGTGAAATTTTATAGATAAAAATTAAATCAAAATTGACTCTTCTTGTTTCAAGTGATAAAATGCTGTGCTGAAAACTATTCAGAACTTTTAGAACCTTTGAATTTAACAATATAACAAAGGCGTTTAATATATTTGTTTTGCACTCTTTTTAATTGTTTTATGAAAAATGAGACCAAATTCTTGTGCTATACGTGAAGGGTGGTTGAACAGGAGCAAAATTTCAATGCTCTGAAGCCCTGAATAAAATGTCAATGTATTCAGAAAAGTTCAGACCGCAATAAAAGATGACAGATCTCTAATAGACAATATTTGTATTAACGGAGACACCACGTATTAAGAGGTCATGTTCCTAAGGAAGAAAATTCCAATGGAAGGTACGAGACAGTATTTTAAATTATTTGCAAATTCTCGTAGTACCATTTGGCAAAAAATACACATTTCGTAAAATGTATACAATGCATCATCAGACAAAAAAGGAGCAAATTTTCATTCTGGAAAATATGACACCTATATCATTTAAGCCTAACAGAAAAAGCAGAGGTCTAAGATAATATCCTTGAGGCTAAAGAGAGTCAAATTAGTGTGAACATTGACTATGTGTTTGTGACCAAGAAAGTAAGATTTGAACTACGATAGAAGAGAATCGCCTAAATCAAGGAAGGAAAGGGTTTGTTTATCAAAACTGAGTAATCTAATTTGACAAAAGTTTTTAATAGATCTATGTAAACTGAGTCTACCGGGAGGCTAACAGCAAACTGAAAAAGTACGACATATTTGCTATGTATAAGAAAGTTAAAGAAACAGCTAATCTTCATAAAACCAGAACACCGGTTAGGTTAGTTGACAGTAAGTAATGTCATAATAGAAAAGTACAAGAAGGTAAAAGTGTGGGAAAATTGCGTAAAACAATTATTGAATGGTGCAAGAGCAGATCCTTCAGACAAGAAACGAATCAGCCTCTATCATTACAGAACAGACGTTAGCCAGATAAAAAAGAAAACTCCTCCGGATCAGATAACTTTCTCGAACAATTAGACGACTATGACATCAAACCAAATGACATGTAATATTTCCCAAAATTGGCTTAAATCTGAATATAACAAAACCCCCAAAAAGTGAGGAGCAAAGAAATGTGAAGAATATAGAACTATCAGCCTCATGAGTCATCTGTTAAGGGTATTCTTAAAAATGATCTATAAAAGAATATACAGAATTTAGTAAGAGTACATGTCAAAAACTTAGTTTAGATTTCGAGATGCACTGGGAACGAGAGAAGCTTAATTTAATATACAGGTGTTGTTTCACAGATGTACAGATGTTAACTTTCACAATTATATTGGGCTCAATCCGTCTATATCAAGACAGAAGGAGAACAATCTGAAGCAGGAGTAATACTTAGAGGAGTAAGACAAGTTTTCTTCATGTTCCGTTAACATGCTTTCCGAACATACACGGGATTTCTGTTAACAAACAGCAAGTATGTTGATGACGCTGCAAACATTTTTCAAAACTTACAACACGTGGAGGCTTGGCTTTTTGAACTAAGAAGTTAGGGCCCTCGTATACCCAGACGTCGCACACCATCTCTGGGACGGGGGCGTCGTGAATGCAGGTACTCAATTATTTTTAGTGACTGAGAAGATAGGCCACCCGCCAGGCATCTGAGCCCAGGATTGAACCGGCTCCGTCCCCACAGCAGCCAATTGCTTCAAGAAATGAAAAATTAAAATGCCAAAAACTATTTTTTAAAAATAAATACACGTTGCAACTATTCTAAAGTCTAACTAGCAAATTTTTATGTAACTTAAATTATCTAATGTTAATATGAGATGTGACCCATTGGTAGTCTTCTCAGTTCTAGTATTCTGGCACACACTTTTTGCGTGTTAACACTTTTAGTCTGCTTTTACGCCGACTCTTTTATCACTACACTAACTCGAATGGCTTTATCCTTTTTAGTCTTCTTTTTAATTCTTTATTATTTAGAAGTTATTATAGAGCTTTAATGTTTACAGTTGGAACTTTCTTCCCATATATTTTTCTATATTTTATATTTATCTCGTCTCTTTTCTTCAATCGCAATTTAGCATCCAGGTTCATTCTCAAGTACTTTGCTGAATTAGCATGTGGCAAGATGATGGGTGTGTAATTGATATGCACAGATTTGCTGTTATTTTTGACAATGGAATATATTTGCGAGGTGTTTTGCGGAAGCCCCTGCTTCCTGTTGTCTCTTGCTCAACTATTTCCAGTTCTCATTGATGGTGTTTGGGTTATTAGTTATCTTTCAAAAAGAGTAATCGGCGTCTCTGTCGTTTGATAGTGCTTAGATAGTTGTTCGCAGATTATATTTCTCTTCTTAATTTCTACGCGAGTTGGTTTAGTCTTGTTTTATCTATTGGGGCCATTTTTTCTTAGTGCTTTACCTGTCAGCAACCAGATCCCTGCGATAATAGTTGCCTGTTGTTTGCATTTTAAATTCTGGCATACTATTTCATCTTTTCTTGCCACTCGATTTTTTTCCTGTTGCTTCAGTTTGGACATCGGGCATCTAAAACCACTGATGTAATTAGATAGAAGCAGTCACAAAGAAAAAAGAATATAATACAAAGAAATATTATAGAAGATTATAGAACATAACAAGGTCAAAGTTGAGAGGTATACAAGGAGCCAAAGCAATCTTTTTGTTCCAACTATTCCTTATTTGTATGAAGTGGTAGTACTAAGTGTACTAAGTAGTAAAAAAAAATATTTTATTTTGTTTTGGCCAAAATCGGTGCGTGAACTAGAGAATTGTTTTTTCTGTTGCCGGGATGCAGATGCCTAGCTGGAGCTCCACACGATTTTTTCAGAACCTAACGGAACCGCCGGTTTCGTGGCCGATCGCGCACAGGTGCGCGCCCGCCGCACAAAGAAGCGCGCGGCGGAGCGCGTTCCGCGAGATGCCGTGGCAGCGAGCGGGGCCCATCGCATGTAATAATTAATTCCCTCGTCCTGCAGCAAGTTCTGGTGCACGAAGGCCGGTTGTTTTACGAGCAGCAACAGCAGACAGCATGGCGCTGGCTTTTCCAGCCTACACAGCGGCCGCGCGTTCCTCCGCGCCGCAGATCGCGATGGCCTGGCAATGACACTATCAAAGCCTCATCGGCGGACGCGCGCCTTAACTGTAAAACTTTCCATGCCCCATTTACGCGCGTTTTTTCGCCGTAAATCGCGCGCTTTATGGCGGCGCTAAAACCGCGCCGGTGAACGCTCGCGGCCGCCATTCAGAGGACGCGGCGGCCGCGGCTGGGTTTTCCTCAACCTTGCCAGGAAACTGCCGGGCGCCCAGCTGCGTCGCCGCGATTTCGCGCCTCCGCGGCGGCAGGTGTCGGAAGGTTGTTCACTTCTGAAGGATGCGCCGTCGCGAAGGCCCGCGATTTTTCAATCGAGACTGAAATATCGGGTCCTATTTTTGTTCGAAAAACGAAAAATCTGAAAGGAAACGACGGCGCGGGGGTGTGCCAAAAAATATATCGTAAACACCTGATGACATGAAGTATAAACATGTGGATCGGCCATAAAGTGTGGTAGTTAAAGTCTCATTTTGTTTGTTGTTACTACGCTTTTAGTCTGCGTTGACCTTAAACTTGGATATGAAACGCAGTTTATGAAAATGGAACTACTGCAAATACATGGTGTCCCAAAACTTTACGTCATCAGATTTTGTGATGCCATCGTTCATTCAATTGAGCCAAACTCTCAGGTTTTCTTTACATACGAAATGCTTTCAAGTTCTAAGGTCTCTAATTTTTTTTCTGAAAGTACTTACGCAAGATAGTTAAAACTTCTGTTACTTCTCAACGTAATCTCCGTCCAGACACATTTACACAATGTTGTCATCATGACTTCATGGTTGCTAAGAACACTTCTTTAGGAGTGTGTTTTGCCCACTGGAAAATCTCTGATGCAACAGCGGCTCGATTGGAAAATGGGCGGCCACGGAGAGTGTCCGTCATGGTCGGAAATTCATGGCGGCATCACGTGTCAACATGTCTTGAGACATTGCCACCCGCACAGCTTTGTGTTCGTCGGTCAGCGTTCGTGGGACGCACCTTGAAGAAACCTTCCTCATTTTTAAGTCATCATACAAAATGGACTCCACAGATCCCACGGAAACGCCAAGTTTAGAGGAGATATCATGTACATCCATAATAACTTGCTCCACTCGCGCAATCATGGTTTTGGACCGGCTGGTTTATGACGGAGGCTGGTTCGGATTATTGCCACACAACTCTCGGCCTTCTTTAAACTTTCGCGCTCCCGAACGCACATTTTTAACATCCATAACGCCTTCACGATAAATTTCGATAGACGTTTCACCCCGAAGGAGGAGTAAAAAATGTTCTGGAGGATAATGAGAATGAAAAGGGAAGACCAGGCAGTACCCACAGATAATAATATGAGAAACATTTCGAAGAAACAGTGAGAAATGTTCAAGAGATCAACTCTGCAGCGGATCGTCAGACAAGAGATGTCGCTTACAAAATACAAATTCATCAGCCAGAGAGTGAGAAAGCCATCGAAAAAATATTTAAGTGCGCAAAATTTTGAACCCCTTTTTCAATCAGTTAAGCCGAACTTTACAAAAGAATGAATTCTGGTTCAAGATCGCGCCAGGGTTCATCGAGCTCAAGCAGTTTTGGTTTATCAATCATAACTCTTGATAGAAAGACAAAGATAGGAGGCGGCATTAACTGGCCAATATATTCACTAGATCTGAATCATTGCGACTGTGCGTTGTGGGGTCTAACCAAGGATATCGTGTACCATCTCAGTTGATGATCTCCAGAAAACCTCGAAATTCTAAAAAAAAATATCAGCGGAACAGTAGAGTCGATTTCAGAAGACTCCAGGCACAAAATTACTGACCACTTTTTGAAGAGGTTAAGAGCGGTTATCAATAGCAAAGGGTGTCATGTTAAGAACATTTTTATCTGGTCCAATCATTTCTCAGTTCAATGCAGTTTACCCGGTTTTGTAGTTTTTAAATAATTTTTTCTCGAAGACAAACTTATGGCACACGTTGTATGCCTTTCTTTTTCAGCGAAACTTCCTGTAAGTTTTCAAGGTTGCTTAACAAGCATCTGTGAAATCTCTTCCTTTAAGTCGAGATATAAGAATTTGAAATTATTCTAGCATTTTATAACTGCAATTAAATGGTTCGTGTAGTTATGCTCCTGCAGCGATTAAGGAGAACGTCTTTCCGCGAAAGTTGAACCGTCGTTCCGCTAGACCTTCAAGCATCAATGATAAATTTGTTCGGATGGAGGTAAATCAGCAAGAAGCATCGACGGGAGTAGAGAAAGCCTGCTTTTTTATTTAAATTGATTCTCTTTAAGCCCAGCTTGAAAAATTGGTCGCTTTCAGCTGCTTTCAGGAGCAGACGTTGGCCGCCCCTGAAGCGTCGCCGGGTCCATCTCGAGCTGTGCGGCGTCGCAGATGTTCGCCGCGCTCGTTATTAAAGTAACAAGTGAGTCCTCGAAAAGGAGCCCCAGAGGTCAGAGCTTTATGAGTGTGTGAGGTCCCACAAGTGGTTACAGCCGTATAGCTGTCAGCGAGTGCAACCGATCCGGCCGCTGCAGCGCGGCGTCGCCGCGCTCCGAGAGCGGGACGGAGCGCGCTGCGTGTCCAGCGCCTGAATTAGCGCCGTGTTTACGCGTTTGCACGCCAGTGTCATAACTCAATTAGTACGCTAGTTGCATTCCGCCGCCAGACCACCAGCATGCTGGAACCTTGCTCTGCATAATTTCCCGTTTTGCTCCTTTTCGGCGCCGAAATAGACGGCGAGAACACCTGCCTCGTGCCCGAAAGCGCGGCCGCCGCCGCCTCTGGCTCCGTTCTCCATGTCTCTTTGGTCGCCACTCCGGCCTTTCTGTTTTGCCCTGGTTTAAAGGGACTGCAAGAATTTCAGCTCTACCATAAATTACCTGGTGCTGCTGCCACATTTTAGCTTTCACTATTGCATTGAAACACACAATTGATCTTTTGGAAGTCTATCTGGTACAATACAAATAATCAAAACAGAATTGGGCCTGTAAAATGGAGTCGAATATTCAAACTACAATAGAACGATACTAATTCCACGAGCGGGTAAATTGAGATCAAAAATATTTGTAAGATAAACACAAAACTAAGACAGCAGTACCATACCAGACAAAGGGTTAGCTACCACATCCTTCAAGGTTACCATACTATGGCATACTAACTAAAACCTTTGTTCTAGAAGATGAACGAGTTCGTAGTATCACTTGCAATTCAAGTTCCAGTGTAGATTTTTTCAGTTAGATTGTCGTAGACGTGATGTAACGAGTATGTGCCGAGGACATGGAGGTTTAGAAAGTAAAAGCGGATGTGGTCGTGGAGAATGTCTGGGGAAGGATTATCATCAGAGCACATGACGACCTCAAACCAAACACAATGCGTCACGCACGCCGAACACAAACTATTCGAACAATTTGGACAAAGAGTTGCGTCCTACGCTACGGTGTTTATATGGAACGGAAGTTTGCCTGAGCCGCCGCATTGTTTATCGTTATTCAACTTCCTCCATTAATTTAATGTAGATCAAAGTTGTAAAGCCTTGATTTCAACATCCATATGGATTTATTCATTCAGACTTTTCGTCTTTTAATGTTAAACGAAATTTGCAATCGCAGTAGAAGAGGTTTATAAGGCGGATTTATATTTTAAAACTTGTATTGAGCATTGCAGTAGTTAATCTGTCATAAAATATAGAAAATTATGACTGACAAATGGCCATCTCGGGTTCGGCTACAAACCAATTACAATTGTGCACATGTTCTTATCAATAACAAGTTGGGTTACGTTCTTGAGGTCATCAACCTTGATTTTTGTGGTACTTTTGGAAGACTGGTGGAACAGATGAGAAATGGGCATCAACCCCGAGAAAGATTAGGCTCTTCACCAAGAAGTTACTTTACTGGTGAGGTGACCTAGAGAACCTCAAGATTTTCGAAAGGAAGAGACCAATTATCACGCACATAGGGTGGCCCCCTGCTACTGCACGTTGATCTTATATTAGAATATCATTCACTCTGTCATGATGTATGCGGCTCCAATTTGGGCCTAGGAAGGAAACCCACATTATCAAACTCCAGGTCGTTTAGAATCCGACCTTAATGTTTTTTTTGACTCTCCGTAGTTTGTGAGAAACCATGGCTTCTTTCGAGATACCAAGTTCCGACAATCCCTCAGCTCTCAAGAGCTGTGCCAAAAAGCATGCAGAGCCGTTCTTAGCCTGTACAACTATAAGACTTACAAAAGCGTTCGTCAGAAGTGTGTCAGATTTTGCTGGCATTTCGTAAAGTGACGTAACCAGAAAGTTGTTGGTGCAGTTGCTCGAGCCGTATAACAGGCGGCGCCGTCCTGCTAGAACCACATTTGTTCCAGACCCACAGCACCCAGATGGTTGCAAAAAACTAGGTTATCCTGCATTGATAAGTATCATCAGTCATTTCCAGCATTATTATCACGCCTCCTTGTTAAAAACCACATTAAGCTGTGATTCGTTGAGAGCACTTGATTTTTCGAAGTCCAAAAGTCACTCGTCACTAAAGATGATTTTTCGACTAAACTGAGAATCCACTTCGCGCTGTCCAAAAAACAATTGGCAAATTGTTGACGGTGAGCATGGTCAGCAAACTTAAGCTCTTGCATCAATTGAATTCTGTACACATGAAGGTGCAGTTTTTTACTGAGTATTCGTTGAAGAGAGCTTTCCGTAATCTCCTATTATTGAACTTTTAGAGTTTGCAGCGATACTTTGACTAACTATAGCAATATTCTCATCATACCTTACTCCACGCTCATAATATTCAAAAATTTATTCATTTGGTACACTATTTTGCAATACATTTTAACAATACCTCGCTGCTGTTTCGTATGGCGTTTTATATTTACGAATAGGACGAATCGTAGATGAGATCTGTTAGTCTGTATGTAGAGTGTTTTTATACAAATATTACTCCTGTAACCATTTTCAATATCTTTGTTTTAATAAAGGCCGAGATTGAATTAGACAACTAGTGCAGTAACGCCGCTGTTTATTTTTGAAAGCTTGCTGGTGGTTAACAACGAGGAATCTTCAGCTTTATCTAAACGAGGTCTAAAGTCTGTCGTTAATATTTTTTGTTCGGCATTATCAATTTCCTCGTTACTTCGCCGTTACGATATAAATGCAGTTTTCGAACTCTTGCTTCTACCTGCCTGGTGGCCGATCGCGCAGTCCCCCGACCAGCAGAGCATAGTCCTTGAAGTCCTCTAGGAGGTTCTATCGCCGTCCTAACAGCTCTACCGACTCGTTCCGGATTCCGCGATAACCCGCGCCTTCGCGCTATTTTCGGTGATTGCATTATTTAACGCTCGTAAATAAACAACGGCCAAGTTCGAGAAACCGTCAACAGCGATTGCTTGTAAGCGACTTTACGTAAATACTTGCATCAGATTAGCAGGTCAGCGCGATGTCCGGAAAAATTAATTGCGCACTGAACACGCAGCGGTGATGCAACGCCGGCACAGCGAGTGCAGCGACTTATCCCTCTGGATGGTCAAATGTGATATAACGAAATATGTGATTGCGGTTTTTAGAGAAAACATTGGCCTTTCCTGCCAAAACTTATCCATCTCTTGAATTTTGGGGGGAGACCCTTCAATCTTCTTTACAAACGCGCAGATAATCACCTACATTAGCCGCAACTGCAGGAAAAAAAGCGTGGAGGCTGACCGAAATAGTCAACTTAAGGTCGATAAGACGATAAAATGAGGCGACTTCTTTTACGCCGCTCTGGCAAAACTCCAAAAGTCACATTCGGCGGTTTGCAAGCTGTAAAAGCTTCAGCGGGTTTTAAATTTGGTTATGGCTGCATTAAAAATAGGCACATAAAAATTGATGGGCGCCAGATTGAAATATTGGCAGTGTACTAAAAATAATAGAGGTGATGATGCAAAATAGAGAAAAAAGTGCCAATATTGTGCTTTCACTTTTTCATCACCGCCCAGAAGTTTGTATACGTCGTTTAAATGTTTTAAACTAGTCTACAAATGGCCAAACTTGCAATAGGAAGAGTAGTTTATCATTCTAAAATAAAAAGCTTCTGGAAATAACAAAATTTAAAAACACCTAAATAATTGAAAAGTTAGTATTTTTATTTAACTAGAATTTTGCTAGTGACGTAATTGGATACCAGCGCGTATTATTGGTTGGAGCTGTTTGCCTATCTTTTATTAGTTGTTGCCTTTCTTTTTCCTATGGGGCGTATAGCCCTTAATCCTATTACGTCCCTTTAGGCGAGAAACGCAAAGTACATGTCTTTTATTTATTAAAGACTCGTCTAATGTATAAACATTTTTAAATGGAATAATCCATAACATTGAGTTTCATAGTTATGTTCTTCAGCCTGTTAAATTTGTTTTTATTTGCAAGCTTTTATCTGGTAGTTCAATTTTTAATTTAATGCGGTAAAATCTGCGAGAAATATAACTTGAGCAAAATACAACTATGCTCTGTTAAAGCTAACACAAAAGTTGTAGTTCCTTGTTGTAGAAGATAACTATTAGAGTGTTTTTGTTTGCCGCAAAAAATATAGATTTCTGTGTTCAAGGAGTAAAAATAGCAGCAACCGCAATCTCCTTATGGACTATGCTTCCTTCAAATTGATATTAAAATCGCATTATATTTAGAAATCGGGGCGAACGCCGCGCACACAGTGCCCCCATTGTTTGCGCCATAGCCTAGGACAGAAATCCTCTAGCCAAGCTATAGGGTGCTCTAAAAAAAGGCGCCGACGCGGGCGTCCCTGGCACAAAGCCGCGCAGTGTCGTCGCGCCAGGTGTTCACACTTTCGAGCATAATTAACGCCGCAAAAGCGAAAAAGTCCCGAGGCGTGTCTCCAGACGTTCTACAAATATCGGCGTAACGCGTTTGTTGACTCGCTTATTAATAAACCCAATTAATTGCCATTGTACGACGCGGCGACGCCTTTGTCGCGCGCTCCTCTAATTGCCCGTCGATTTCGTGCGGACGCGGTCGCTTACCTTTTTGTTTGTTTACGGCTGCAGAGGCGGCTGGCTTCGCAAAGGTCGGGAGGAAAATCCCGTTTGCGGGCTGCGCTTCGCACCTCGGCAATTGCCCAATTAAGCTGCTTTCCACGACAGGTGCCCGCCGCTGCCGTATTGTGGGCACTTCAATTTTGCAATTACGAGAACTTAGCATCCATATCTTCATGGTTGCGCGCCTCCAGTGCAGTCAACGTTATGAAAACAGTGAAAGTGGCGTATTTATCATCTCAAACATTACCGCAATTAAGCTCAAGGACTAAAGCAACTTTCCAGTAAATCACTCGCACGTGCTGAAGATTCTTAGATTACAAATACAGACAAGTTGCTGTTATTTGCATTTGTAAAGCGAGGCTTGGAAGTAACTAGAATGCGATAATTGCATGGTAACTAATGCCACTGTGACGTTCACAACGTTATACTTCCTAAAAGATAAATTGTAACTGCAGCCTGGGAGTGCCCTAAAACAAATTTACAAGTTTAGACATGGATTTTTTAGAATAATTATGCCTACTTTATTTTGTCTTAGCAAAGTTTTTTGCCGCGATTGCCTTCTTGTTGCCATCTTTCGGGAGGTCTATCGGCACTTCCTTTAGTTAATAGTAGACGTATCTGAGGAATCTTTTAATCAGGAGATTTCCTGGCAACGTGACCTAGCCAGCTCTGTTTCAGTTTTGCTGTTTTCTTTGTGGCGTTTGTGTTTTTCTTATTTTTAAGGGTAGGTCCCAGGATTATTTTTTAATAATTGCTAGTGAGAGTTATTGTTTCCATAACGTAGGTTCGAGCAGACAGAACATCAAACTCTTTTCTATTTGCTCATCTTTATCCGATTCTTATTATAAGTTTAGATTCTCTAGTTTTATTGGACGTCAAAGTTTTAATCTGCCCTAGTGCTTTGCTATAATTATGTTATCTGTTAATAATGATGAAGATGATGATGGTGTAACTTAGAACATATACCAATGTTGTAACGCAAAAATTTAAACGCTACCAATAAGCTTATGACGAAGTAAAAGTTCAGAGATTGAAGTCAATCGAATATGTTATATTAAATCAAAAATACGAATAGAAATTAGTCAAAATAAAAAAAGACATTTGGTAACACGAAACTTAGAAGCAACACTAAATGAAATAAGTAGAAGTTGCTTAAAAAACGTAGAAACTAGAAAAATCCAATTTTACATTTAACAGTGTAAAAGATTTATTATAAAAATATATATCCAACAATAATGGAAACTCCTTCTTAATGGCATGCCACAGAATTCTCTTTTAAATGATGTTTCAGCTCCCCATCTTCAACTTTCTTTGTCTGTTCAAGTCGTTCGGCATCATTCAGGTCAAAATTTCTACTTTTAAACCCTTGCAACCGTTTTTGCTTACCCTGTAGGAAGCAACGCCCTCCCCTAAAGCCGCACAATTTCTTTCCAGCTGAAACGTGAAAATGAGGTAGTGCCGCAACTATTGAGTGTTGCACTACGTTGCTTTTAGCACCGATTCTTAGGTTATGTTGAAAGGACAGGCACCTCTAGCAGTACGTTGTAAAGCTGACAGATGGCGCTCCATTCTGTATACATTTTTGTCCCATTCACAATCAATACAAAAATGTTTTTTTTAACTTTAATAACATTCCATAAGTTTTTTTCTTGCTCATTTTAGTTCAAGTAAAACATCGATAACATTTAATTCTTCCTGCATTTACAGCGTCTTTGCGATTTAGAATCAAAATAGAATTTAAGCAAATTTTTCGCAATCGATTTAGTTTATTACTTCACTGCCTTGGTTCATAAGATGTAGCGGAACGAATAAGGTATTGAATAATGAATATGCATATAAACCAATTACAGAGAGAATGCTTTCAGAATTTGTCGGATCAGTAAAGAACCTTGGTGCATAAACGTAAGCTCTAATGTTATTACTAATGATTAAGACATGCCGACGACCTTATTGATTAAGTAATCTTTGCTTCTTCTCCTTTGTACCCATCTATTTTAATTAAATTAAAATACTGGAGGAACAATTAAGAGAAGCAACATCAGATTAATGTCATTCATATTACATTCCAGTCCAATCCTGTTTGTTGTACTACTGAAAAGTGCACACAATTTTGAAAAATGAGAGCAAATTATGTACACGAAACTGGTAAAAATAAACGATTTGATAATAATTACTATGATTAAATAAGATGATGAATTTGCAAATTTGTTACTACACCAAAATATAATATAAAAAATGTACATGAGATACAAAATAAAACGTAGAGACGTGTAGTACATTATTTTTAATAATTAAACTAAATAAAATAATTGATAGATTAAATAATGATGATTTCAGTCGGTGGTGATTAGAAATAAAAGTGAAAAGAGTTAGAAAATAACAAAAATAAAATTTTGGTGTGAATGGATAATTAAGGATTAGCAGTCAGAGTGTCAAAGTAATTGTATACTGTAAAATTGGGCAAAATGATAGGACTGGGCATTAAAGAAAAAAATGTAATAGAAGAATAGAGTTGTCCGTCTTATTTGTTAAGCTTATCTCAAATCAATAATGGTACGTGTTGTTAAGGCGGAAACACCAATGTACTGATAAGTAATGAAAAAATTTAGCCACCATTTTGTTTTTTAAAATCTACAAAAGCGCTTTAATCAAAGTACAATATGTCACGTTTCGTTTGTCCCTTGACTTTCGTGGCCGAAAAAAATTAATTTCTAGATTTGCGTAGCAACCATTTTGTTTCAAGAACCAGTTTGTAGTAGATTGTAAATCGATCATTTCACTGATATAAAGCGAAACAGATGAATAATCATTTTACAGATGTTTTTTAAAAAACGATTTTCTTAAAGGAAATCTTCAACAACACGGCATTTCGCGTTTGTCTCTTCCACTAGAGACATGAAAACAATAGTTTTCACTTTAAAGTTTATGTGACTGCAATTTTGTTTTCTGAAAAAGATCTACCAAGGGAGCTTTAGTCAAGGTCTAAATACCGTATTTGGTTCGTCTCTCCGATTTTTGAGGTTCAAGAAAATTTAATTTTCGAGTTTGTATGACATTCATTAAGTTTCAAGGTGACGGTGTACGTTGAGAACTACTTTAGAGAAACAAAATGGGGTTAACGTTTCTAAATCGGTTGCGTTGTTTTGTTAATACGGGTTGTGACAGACAGAGAGTTTCAAGGTACGATGCGGTATTTCACGTTTGCCTCTATAACTTCGGAGAACCTAGAAAAAATTGTTTTTCAGTTTAAGACTTATGTGGTCACCATTTTGTTTATTGAAAAATGTGAAATAGCAGTTTTAGTCAAAGGCCGGAAAAATTAATTTTCGGGCTTGAGTTGCAACCATTAAGTTTCAAGGTGGCGGTTTGGTTGAAAACATCTTTAAGGAAACTTAATGACGTTTTCCATCTTTAAATCCATTACGTCGTTTGGTCGACACGGAACGTGGCAGATAAACGAAACAAGTCAGTCGCCGTTTTAAATTTAAACGCGGGGTATTTTGAAAATAATCTTCAAAAAGCGCTTTATTAAGGCACAATACGATGTTTCTTGTTTGTCTCCTCGAATTTGGGGCGCAAAAAGTATTTCTAATTTTAGAGTTATGCAAATCTACGAATGGCGCTTTAGTCAAGGCCGTATTTCGTTTGGCTTTTCGACTTTTAAAGGCTAAGAAAAGAATTAATTAGATGGCGGTGTAAGTTGGGAACAGTTTTAGAGAAACACAAAGGCGTTTTTCGTCTTTAAATCGATTTGGTCGTTTGACTAATATAGAGCGCGACAGATAAACAAAGTTAAAAGCCACTTGATCTTTTGAAAGCAGAACTTTTTGAAACAATTTCCAAGAAGCGCTTTTATCAAGGTACAATACGTTTCTTGTTTGTCTTTCGTACTTCAAAGAGCTGAGGAAAATTTACTTTTAATTTTGCGGCGTTTGCGGCCCCATTTTGCTTTTTAAAAAATTCTGCTAATGATGCTTTAGTTAAGGTACAAAATGCCGTATTTCGTTTGCCTCTTCGCTTTTGATGACCAAGGCAATTTTAATATTTGGGCTCCATTGCAAACGTTTTCTTCAAAACGGCGATGTAAGTGGGAACAGTTTTAGAGAAACATGATGGCGTTTTTGTTTTGTAATTGATTACGTCGTTTGACCGATCTTGAGCCTGACAGGCTATGCTCCAAGCAAGTCGGCTGCCATTTTAGTTGTTGGAACTGGGATATTTTAAAGTATACTAAAGTACAATGCGGCGTTTTTCGTTTTCCTCTCCAACTTTGGAGAACTTGGAAAAAATTACTTTTAGTTTTCAGACTCGTATGGCCGCTTTACCAGAAAAATCTACAAAAGGCGCTTTAGTGAATACGCCGTATTTCGTTTGTTCTTCTGACTTTTGTAGGCCGAGAAAGAAATAATTGCTGGGCTTGTGTGGTAGCTATTAAGTTTCAAGACACAATGGCGTTTTTCGCTTTTAAATCAATGTCGTCGTTTGGATGAAACAAGTTAGCCACCATTTTGATTTGAAAAGACAATATACGGCATTTCGTTTGTTTCTCCGACAAACGAAGCATGTCAGCCGTCATTTTCTTTTTCAAAGCAAGAATAGTTTACAAATTCTTCAAATGCTCTTTTGTCAAGATGCAATACGGTGTTTCTCGTTTAATTCGCCGACTTCGGAGAGTTGAGGGGAAAATTACTTTTAATTTGGGGCTTAAAATTTACAAAAGTCGCATTTCGCTTATCTCTCCGTCTTTGAGGGCCTAGAAGAAATTTATTTTTGGGGTCCAACTTTGGAGAGTGTAAAAAAATACTTTTAATTTTCAGACTCGTGTGACCGCTATATTATTTGTATGAGAAAATTCAAAAAAGGCGCTTTAGCTAAACTACAATATGCTCTATATCATTTGTCTCTCCGACTTTTGAGGCCCAAGAATAATCAATTTTAGGGCTCGTGAGGCGGCCATTTTGTTTCAAAATAATATTCGGAAGAACTTGCCAATTTCCCAACAGTATTTTGACACCTAGGCAAAAAATAAGATCAAAAAGCTAGAGATTAAAAGAACCAATTTAGAAAGTCAAAAACAGGTCTTGTTTTTGTGGTACTAATATTGCTAATATCTTTCATTTCCTTGCACGTGTCTATTGATCCCTGACACGCTGATATATTAAAACTTCTGTTTAGTACGTTCAAGAGCAAAATGTTATCGAGCCTATGGAATGTTCTCAATGCGATTGTTTAACCATCACAATAACAAGAATGTTTTGCCACATAAATCTTTTCCTCCACGACCGACGAGAAGGATTAGCCATAGCCATCGTGAGATGTTCGTCGGAGGCGTTGTGAACAATCGTTTTCACTTAATAATCCGCACTTAGAGCCGCAGAACAAAGTTACAGCTCTGTGAGCTCCATTGTCCGGCGTGATTGACAGAGGTATTGTGCTGCAGATGACTAATGCCTACTCGGTGTGAGAACGACGGTTTCTGCCGAGCCGCCGCAGAATCCGTGGGCGCTGGCGTTAGCCCGTGCGGCCGACGGCCACAAAAACGGGCAACAGAATTTTGAAGATACCGTAGCGCGCGTTTCGACGGCGATAGCGGTATCGGGCGCAGCCGGGCGGCATCCGCGTCTCCGGGCGCGCTTTTTTCGAGCCCCGGGCAGCGCGGCCGCGATGACTCAAGAAGAGCTCAAAGGCGGCTCGTTAGAGGATAAATGATGGGGCATAATCACAGAGTCCTCCGGAGGAGCAAAAAGTAGAGTTATGACTTCATCGCGGCTCGCAAAGACCACCGGCCGCTAACAAGCCGAGATTTCGCAGATTGCGGGCGGGCGCGTCTGCCCGAGCCCCACCCGGGCCGGGCCGTGGGAACGCTCCCCGGGCGCGCTTCGCGGAGCCCTGCCCGAGCGCGCGCGGCGGTCGCGCTGTGTGGCCGGCCGCGGAGGCTCTCGCGGTGGTTCTCGCGGGCCGCGCTTTTTCATTAAGGCAAGGCCGGCGATGGCCGAGGGCGCCCAGATACATCTCAATTTTGCCGGCTCGTTTGCCGCGCAAAAATCGATTTTTCCGCGGGGGTCGCGATAAACATCCGCGCACAATGGATCGGCGGCGGAACAAACGCGCGCTTGACAATTCACTAAAAATAGCAGAACCAGTTTTAAAGATCCGCCGGCCACGATAATGACGGCCGCGACGGCCGCGAGACAAAGAGGGAGGGCAGAGCGAGAGCGCGACAGAGCGCGACAAGGAGCGAGCGCGCGGCCGTGCCGCCTTGCCGCCGGGCCGCGCAACAGGTGTGCAATACAGCAGATAGAGAAAAAGACCAAGTGAACCCGATATTAAATGTTCAACAGGGCACGACCAGTTTTTCTCCTGTTTCTGTAATATTTCAGTAATTCCTCGTGGCATTCTGCCGAGGATCGTCCGACTTATCTCCTTAATGGCGACGCTTCTAACATTAACGCTAATTGCTCGCGATACCCTTTCGGCCCTGCGCGCGTAAATTGTTTCCAGAGTTGCCGTTCGAACCGAAATAGCCCCGCTATCAGTTCTGGCAGCTCGATACGGAGCCGCTCGCAAAAAACAAATCATTAATACCCATCAAAAATTGCGATAGTAGAGATATTTTGAAGCTATGACGGACTTGTGGTCTTCAACGCCATGCGGAGCTGGCACTGACGACGATTACGCGATTACACGCCAAGCAATTCGTTCGCTGCCATTCGAACGCTAAGTACAGCAACCGTAAGTACCGCCAACACGTACATTTTAACTTTTTGCCATTCATTCATGGTCGACCATGGTTTGGGTTTAACGCTCACATTCCACGGCAAACTAACGAGACCATAATCCTGGCTTTCCATATAGTCCTTGTCTTCTAGAACTTCAATCATCTCTTCGTCGTTTCTTTTCATTTCCTCCTTATCTTTTCCCCCTTTCACTCATAGTTTAGCATAGATCACCTTAGTGGTATCCTCTAACGCGTAGACTGCTCAATATCTATTGCGAAAAAACTAACAAAAACAAATGTTTAATATTGGAAACTTTTTTATTGTTTTTCCTTCTGACGGGCAATGTATTGTTGCATACACTAAAACCAATTTTCATAGCATTTTTTCCATAAAGAATCAGGTATCTCCGAAACATGGGTTTTGAACGCATCAACCGTCTCTTCCGGCGTCCGATGTCCGCGCAGTTTGTTCTTCACGTGTGGGAACAAAAAGAAATCGTTTAGGACCAAATTAGGACTATACAACGGATGACCCATCATTTCAACATTTTGAGTGCTGAAAATCGATGTGGGTGAGCTCGCGTTGCCATGGTGGTGAATGATCCGGTGTCGCGCGTTGGTTGTTCTTATTTCTCCGAAGACTTCTAGTTGTGTACCATTCAGAATTAACCGTTTTATGATCCTCTAAAAGCTCGGTTGCGACATGTCCAGTTTTTCTAAAAAAACAGGCGACTATTTACTTCAAAGTGCTTCGATCACAAACTACTTCTGTTCGGTTTGGCTCATCCTAGAAGACCTATACAGTCGACTGCTGTTTACTTTCGGGCTCATACGCTAAAATCCAAGATTAGTCACCTGTGACGATGTTGTAAACGGTATTTGAAACACCACGATTGTATTTCTTGAGCATTTGTTTCGACCAATCGACACGAGCCTGTTTTTGAACGATCAATAACTTGTGGGATTTAACGCGCACAGTTTTTTAACGGTTAAATGTTCATACAATATCGAATGTATGCTAGTCATACTAATGCCTAAAGATGCCTTAATTTTACAAGTTTCATGATGATCCTGCTTCATCAGTTCGCGCACGGCATCGATGTTTGCTGGCACCACAGCCGATTTTCGACGCGAATAGTGTGGTTGCGACTGTATGGGAAACAATGTATTCATATTTTTTATACCTGAGCGATGATTGTGTTGCCTATTGAATTTTGATTTTTTTTTCACTCGGTAATCAAATACTTTAAGGCTCTTATCTATTTTGGGCTAATACCAATTAATCTTAGCTATGGTAACATTTTTGTTTGAGTGAGATGAAACTAGTTCAACTATGATCTCTTCCACTCTAAACTTTTACTACATTTCTATTACTTTTTAGATAGTTTGGCGGTGATGAATTTTTAAAAAACAATGTTTTTCTGTAATTCATTTTTGCTTTTTTATAAATTTGTCGTATTTGCTATCTTAAATATCCAATTAATTACATAAATTAATTGATTTTAAAAATAATAAAGGAAAAATTCTATGCTATTTGTGGGGGGGCAAAGTCTGCGAATGCCACATTGGCGCCCATTTCTCTTTTACTATTGCATTATACCGGCAACGTGTTTTAAATTTGTCTTTATTATCTTTTTGTTTTTCTAAAAAGTTGCTTCAATACAATATCTGTCTATTAGTAATTTATATCTTCTACTGTTTTTCTTTTGATTATTTTTTGCTCAAATCGTTTTTTTATATTCTTAGACTAGTTCAGTTTAATTCAAGATTCCCAAAATTATAAATACGCTTACCTTTTTTTTTCTAGTTTTTATAGGAAATATTGCCAGACAATTTTGACTCGTTTGCGATTCTTTACTACAGTGTTATTTTTCAAGTTTTTGTGTTTCGTTGCGGATCTGGAATTTTTCATCAAGCCTCAGGACAATTATACACTTTGGAAGTGTAACTAGCGCTTATTGTTTTTCTGAACTTTTAAGTGGCCACGTTCTTCTGGTAGACCGACGAAAATAACATTTGTTAAACGTTCGTAAAATAGTGCTAAACAAACAGTGTCAAAGCGTGACAGCTTTTAAGAGCGATGCTTTCGAGTGCGTTCGAGCTTGAAGAGCCACGTGGACGCGCTGATCAAACAGCGATGAAGCCGCCTATTTTTGTTTATTTATTTGTTAAGTAGCCACTTCCCCACTAACCTTTTATTTAAAAAAATATTTAATGTTCGTAAACGAGAAGGTTTTTGGAGCTCGCAGCTAAGTGGTTCTACTGGGTCGGAGGAAAAGTTCCAGACATTTGGTTTTCGTAGTATCAAAAATGTCATAACATTATAAATCTGCCGGCTTCGAAGCAAAAATTCTTGGTTTAATCCAAGTATTCAAAATGGCGGTCGCGTAAAATGCGCACTATGGATCGAAATATATCATAATGGGAAGGCGCAAGACGTTAAAAAAGAACTCATTGGCTGTTCAGCTGTTCGCTGTACTGCTTTGCGATTGGGAATCAATTCACCGTGCATAATATCGTCAACATTTTACCAAACCGGAATCGTGACTTTCTAACTAGAACGAGGAACTCGAACGGCGCTTGAACGACTAGACCACGATTAACATGGTAAATTCATTTTCTCATCAAGTGAGAATGAGATTTGTCAAAAGCTCTACAAAGGCAGACAAGATTTGCAATGAAGACGTCAGAGAGGAACTCAATGTTAAAACATATGAATCTAGACGGAAAGAACAGATGGATTGAATTCCTATCAAATCAGTGGGAAGATCAAAAATGAGGTGGAACGTTGAACCAGAACAGGTCTTAAGGCTTAACCCCTGGAAGTTAATGAAGATAAAGTTACAATGCACTTCAAAACAAGGCGTCAAAGCTTGTGCTTCAGTTAGTTCGTGAAGATCTTGTCTCGACTTCTTATGCAAATTGATTCAGCCTACAAATTTCCAGTGCTTGATGAAGGTTCGGTATCCAAATCAGCTTGCAAGGCTCTTTTATTCAGAACAGATGACCAGCCGGAAAATACTTGATCTTCCAGGCGAAAGACACAATTTGGAAACAATCACATGGCTAACAGTTTCTCATCCTACGGCATCGCAAATCTCCTTTGCAGCATCTCTTGTTGACAATTCCTATTTTCACTGTTAGCAAATCAAAGCTCAAAGTTCAGTTCCGTCAATCATCATCTAAAATGCAACGATAAATATTATTACTACACCATATACAGGACAAACAACAAATATTGCATCAAAATCAAATTTTTCACAAGTGCTAAGGAACTTATGATGAACGTGCTTGTAAGTTAATTACCTTTTTGTATTTTGTAACAAATTTAATTAACGACGATTTGAGTTTAACCATGCCCATAAGCACGATAAGAATGTTACACATAAATGCTTGGGCTCGGTGAATTATGACCACTACAATTTCAAAATGCAATGTCATCTAGCGCAAAGGCGTCACTGCGTTCTGCTTAACCGATCAATACAAATTAAATAAACAAAACGTAAATGTGTCATATTTTGTTTACTGCCCCGCGTATTTACATTCATTAGACCAGATAAAATGTGAGTGGAAATTTTTTATCTAATGTTTTATTTTTACGCACAACCATTCACTGATAATTCGATGTGCCATGGCATCCGTCGTAATATTATTAATATCGCGACAATCGCGATCGCGCGGCGTTGGGCAATGGTTTTGAAATGGTTATTTAAGGAATATGCGTCTAAATAAGAATACTTGGAAGTGTATTGCCGCAGTATGGCGCATAGAGTCGAGTTTGGAGAAAATTTAAGCCCTTTGAAGCGGTATCGCCCGGAAACTTGCACTACTACTAGTTTTGTAATCATATCCTGATTTTATTTTCTGTTATATGTAGTTTCAACTAGAAAATGACGGAAATTGTGACATATTGCATGTATTAGCTATTCCAGCCTTGATACAAGACTTGCTGTAAGCTGATGGCATCTTAGTTACAGCAATATGTGAAAGACAACTGCAGAGGAAGTTAGTAATGTAGAAGGAAAATTAGAAGAAAAAGACATGAGGTTAAATTAAAAAAAAAACTAACAAGAAACGAACAAAGTAATGAACAAATATGGATATAAATAAATGAAAATCAGCCACCAAGCGTCCAACAATTAAGTTTAAACATTTTAACCCCAAAATTTCACTTAAAATTGAGTCTACTGAACCTATTGATATTCCAACATCTTCAGCAGGCTCTCTTACAGTCAAATAGCGATTTCCCATCACTTTGTTTCTAATTTTTTCGATATTTTCTTCTGTTATTGATATTGATGGATGACCAGAACGAGGTTTATTTTCCGTAGATTCACGACCTTCTCTGAACAGCTGATGCCACTGGAATAGGGTTTTTCTCAATAAAGATTGATCACAGAAAAAAGGCACAAAGTAAGTAAACTGATGTACTTTATGATCTAGTTGACATATTAAATTGAAATTAAGGATACCTGTCAGTGAAGTTGTACCAATGCGAGAAAAAAGTTTTTGAACTATAATTTTCCCAATTTTCAAATTAAAAAGTCGCTTTATTATGTGAAAGAGAAAAACTTAAAGCTGCACCTGTAAAAAAGGGAAGACTTTAGAACAAACCAAGATCTCATAAGAGAGAACAGTATACAAAAATAAACTCAAAATTCCAACACCAAGGTATAAGGGAGAAGAGAAAGTAAATAAGTAAGCCATTCTAGATCTTGTGAATTTTTAGTATTCCATATTCGACAGTTTTTCTGTACTAATTATTCTTGTTTAGTCTTTACATAAATTTAGATAAGACAAACCTTTTTATAGTTGCAATTAGGTTTTTAGTGTAGTTAAATGTTATCAAATCTGGCAAATAATTGGAGAAGTTATAATTCGGCTGATTTTGGAATTTCTGTTCAATGTTCGACTGCCACGGTTAGCTTTGGGATTCTGCATTATTTAGTTTTCCTTTTTAATTCATTTAAGGATTTGTTGATGGCATTCAATTACATTTCTATGATGTATCAACAGTTTTGTCATTTATTTATGATTAAACATTTCCGTAAAGAAATTTTTCGAAAAAAGGCCTATAATGCGCGGTGCTTGCCGCAACTTCTCGCATTAGAGATAGTGGGCCATGGCGAGGCAGTGAAAGCCTTAACCTCTCAGTTCGCAGGCCATACGCGGGCCATTAAAACGTTGAAGAAAAAAAAATTCAAATCTATAAAAAAGCCCCAGTGAATGGAGAACTGCCAGTATTTCTCTGTGTCAATTCTATTAATTGGTGTCGATACGCACGGGTGATTTCCTAACAGACCTCGTTATACATACACAACTCAATGTCAAATTTTCCAGCCCACGTTGGCGACCGCACGTGATTGCAGGGTTATGGCGGAACGGGCGCAGTTCAGCGCGATTCGCTGCAATTTCGCCGGCTTATCTGGCCGAGCAGGCGGTGCCGCGGATTCGTCCACGGGTCCATCGCTTATCTGCGACCCTTGCTCCTGCACAGCAGGATCTCCACATTGGCCAAACCGCAGGCCGTGACTGGGTGGCGCCGCGGCATTTGCATCACAAACCACCAGGTTCGGCCGGGCGGGCGCCGTGGCCGAGGCGCGAGTGCCCAAGCCGCAGGTTGGGCTGGCGCCGCCGCGAGTATTTTTAACTCTCGTTATCTTGGTCACTGGTGCTGCAGCCGAAACGGCGGCGAACGGATAGAAATGTCAACAACTGCCGCTAAAAATAGACTAGACACCGCTTGATAGTGCCGCTTAATCCGCGCACCTGCTCGTTAATTAGCCGCCGCGATTTGTATTCGCACGCCGCGCAAGCCGCAGGTTGATTGTCCTGTGATGCTTTCTACATTTCGAAACTGCGCCTGGGCCGCGGCTTATATAATCGCTTTTGTAGGCCGCCGAAGGCTCTCACGTTACGCCGCTGGAAGCGGCACAAATCTCCGTCGAAGTGGAAATAACAACCCCATAATTAGAATTGGAGTTATGCGAAATTAAACGCCACACCGTGTAATAAGCGCAACTCGAATAACAAATTAGGTTCTGTGTGAAAGATTGTTCTATTGTAAAACTTCTGCCATGGCGAATGATGAAGAACTGGGCGAATAGACACGAATCCTTTACATAGTGAGGTTAGTGAGGCCCGCAACTACGGTTTAACCTTCTAAGCTCTCCCGTCGACTTTAATAAATATGAGACTGTGCCCTAAGGCAAACTTTGCGAACTGAGAGGTTCAAAGTGGACATAGCTACTCAATTCGGTAGGCCACCCGTCAGGCATCTGAGCCCCAAGAACGAACCCGAGCAGCCAAGACTAATACACTAATGCATTTTAGTATGATGAAGACTATTACTCTTTCTTCTTCAGTAGTATCAATGCAACTTGTGTTATTTTAATTTTATTTGTGACCAATTAAAGTTAATTCGAAACGTTACCTAAAGACTAATGTAATTACAGTCATTTTTTAAACATTTTGATCTTCATCAGTGCAGAAGAATTGCAGGAGTTTCTTCATTCCGGCATCTCTTTAAACGAGTGTACCATTTGGTGGTTGTTGCTGGGCTCGATTTTGAGTTTCACCTCATAAGGTTGAGTAAAATGAGCTGGGCTCCTTTCAATTAGCAACCGTTTCGCTTTTTCATTAGTGTGTGTCTGTACCCACTCTATTTCCACTCGGGCGCGATTGAACGACCGCACCTGAGCAAGCGAGAATTCTCCAGAAACAGCCGCATTGCTCCGACGAATGCCGGCGAGCGCGATTGAAATTGGCGCTAATTACCACGGGTCAATCACGGCAGACATAAAAATGGAGTGGCCACTCGGCAAGGCTATCGCATAAATGTAATCGCCGTATTGAGGACGCGGCGAATCGACGCATCCGCCATTTTATGGCCCTCTCTAATTGTTTCCGGCTCGCTACTTCGTTTTCAAGTTTATCTCCCCGTCTGGGAATGATACAGGGACTCGAAGTTTTTTCGATATCGATCGATATTGGTGCTTCGAATTTTTGTAAATTACATGCTGTATGTATACAGCTGGTGTTCCGAAAGCGAGCGTTCACATTTTCGCGTCTTTTCCAGATGCATCACCGATCATCGACGTGCACGAGCACTCGAGGCGTGTGGGTGTGCATGGCACTCGCTCTGGTCCTCCTCCAGCTGGCACAGAGCAGCCCGACGCAAAGGTCGCGGCCGCTCCTGTCGCACCACCTCACCAAAAGGGCCTTCGCCGACCAGCAATGCAAGGGCGTTTATGACAAGAGCATATACGCGCGGTTGGACAGGATCTGCGAAGACTGCTACAACCTCTTCAGGGAGCCGGAGCTCCACACCCTCTGCAAGTGAGTACACACGGGAGCTCCTCAAAAGTGGTCCGATTCGACTTGGCAAGCATTACAACCGCGCGAGTGGCGAGGGTGAGAGTCGGGCGCGGGCAGCCAATTCGTACCGCTTACATTCCCGGTAAAATTAAGACTGCTGAGACGCTTTCCGCGGCATCCGTATTTTTTCGAGCGGCGTTTCCGAGACCGTACGTGTCTCAATGCAATTACGCGGGCATCTGAGAGTTTCCTGGCGTCCGCACGAACTGACCGGTCGTTTCCTTGAAAAGCATCCCGAGAATTTCCGGAACTTTTGTGGGAATCGTCGCCCGGCCCGCATTCCGCAGCGTGATTCACGCCTTATCCGTAGTACAACTCTTCTCACGAACCGCCATTGATAAAGGCGATAAGTGGGGGAGGAGGCCGCTTCCGCTTTCGAGATAAACGATCAAAATTCGCCTAGCGACGCGAGCACTGAAATGCTGGCTGGGCGATGCGATGGAAGGAGTCAGGATGCATGCATTACTTTATTAATGATATGCTACCTTTTTCAGCTCTCTCTTCTCTGCATGATGTCATAAATGTCTGTCTTTATCTTACAGGAAAAACTGTTTCCAAACAGACTATTTCTCGGCCTGCGTGGACGGGTTGAGTCTCAACGACAAGTTCGACAGATACGTACCGTATAGAAAAGCACTGAACCGTCGCCGCTTTCATTAAGACCGACTATTGTAAAAATTTGCCACTAACTCACTACCTACTAACACACATTGTTCTGTTAAGTTTCTGTTTTCCAGCTCCGATAAGAGCCAGTACAATATAATATACTGTGCATTTTTTTTTGGTTGTGGACAAGCCGGTAATTAATTGGGAGATGGAAACTGGTCTACTTGTAACTTTAAGTTAAAACTTGATGTTTATTACTTTAAATACTTTAAATATTACTTTTGGTTGTGGCCTTTTCTTTAAGCCTGCAGTTTTTAGTATTAGTTCGCTTTCTTTGTTACTCTTACTATTTATTTTACTGTTATCTATCCTTAAATTTCTGTGATTTAATTACTAACCTAATTTTACGTTACTAACACCAACTGCACTATTTTACTGCTTATGTAGCTGCACATTGTATACTCTACTATACTTAATAAACTCTTATTTCCTGATTCTTATGTTTTCACGGATACGGATTACGAATAGAAATGCAACTTAAACAGTTTATAGACACAAAAGTATAAGAAAGAGAAGCTGAAGCTGTGATTTAATTTTTTAAACTTGATAAAACAAAACTTTGTGGATATTTTGCTAAATTTGTAATAAATAGATTGTAAACATAAAGATATTAGAAGTGATAGTTGTAGTACTTAAGTCAGAAAAACACCTGAAAATAAGGAACGCACAACGTCTAAAGGTAATGCTTGCCATTTCAAGAGATAGATTGGAACAATGTTTAGCGTTATGCAAATACTAAGGTGACATTACATAATCAAATTCGGCTTCGCCCATAACATGAAAACAAACTCCTAAACTTTTGTACATTTATAGAACGCAGAATGTCAATGAGTACATGGAAACTGGCAGTTATGTAATGCTTCGCTAGTATTTTGCGTCGACTGGAATATATGTATTAAATTCACCTGTATGCACTTGCTATTTCAGGAAGAGCTGTTTCACATCAGACTATTTTAAAGCGTGCCTGGATTCTCTGCAACTCCAGGACGAGATGGAACAAATCCAAATATGGATAAAACAATTACACGGGGCCAACCCGGTGGTTTAGGTACACTTGCACCTTTTTTAAGTTCGTTTTAGTTTATTTTAACCCACTAACACTAGCCTAAGCTCGTACCCCGCTTGCTAATCCAGTAACGCCCCTACCCTCCAGGCACAAACCTGAAACCCGAGACCCCCGCGCTTTCCGCCTCTGCGAAAGTCTTTGACCCGTTTGGTTTTTGGACACAATTTGGTTTCGCACCATATTTTTGCACGTTCCTCCGGGCAGTTTTTCCGAGGACGTCGATTTTTGGAGCGACATTTTGGGTTTCCCACGCAGCCGGCGGAAGTCCCCGTGCGGAGCAGGCGACTAATTTCTTGTGCTTTTGCAGGTCTCAATGTTTCTCGACCCAGTATTTTGCGGGTTGCTTGGAGGCTCTCCTTTTGACCGAAGAAACCGAGAAATACAAGCAAATGATCGAGTATTTGAAAGGAAAAAGGAAGTGAGCCGAAAAGTACCGAACGCCCGAACGTGTCCTATTATTCTAGTCCAGCCGAATCTCGCAGGCAATTGATGTATTATCTAATGTAGGTTTTTTGATGAATTTTTGTGGTGTACCCTTAATAACATAGTGCGCTGGTCGCGTTCTTTCTCCCACATTCCTCTTATTACTCTAATGCGTAGCTAAGACTCGTTTGTTTGCGCTCGACGCGCCTGTTATTTGCTGCGATCGCTTTGTACAAAACGTTTCACCGATGACAAAACCGACAGCAATCCCAGTGAATAATTTGTTATAGATGATAGTGCCGTCTATAGTAGCGGGCACAAATATAGGAAAGAATGTGGCCAAAGCGGAAGCGATTTACAAATCGACTTTCAGGAAACCCAAGCAGTTTGGTTATCTGAAGACCGATTCCGAACATCACTGTATCGACATTATTTATTATCGTTAATTACGTAATTCTAGAAGTATTAAAGCATCAACTTTATGAGTTAGTAATCCGTACACAGATTTTTTACACGCTAGTTTTAATATTTGTAAATATGTCGGTATATACTATTGTACTATTTATTATTTTATTTAAAATATTTTTTATTTTTCCATTCTCTCATTTAGGCTGGTTCACCTTGCGTCGTCATCCATTTGTTTTAGCTGATATATTTATGAGAGTCGTAGGTTAAAGTATTTATTTGAATGCGTTGTTGGAACTTATTTTATTGTAAAATATTTTCAATCGAGGGTTCGGCGGGAAAAGATCCGGAAATCTCTGTTATTGCAAATAGGAGCCCTGATCCTATAACACATTCCACTATCAGTATTTATTGCAGAAGTTGTCAACCTCCTAGTATTCTGAAATTACTCCTGGGTCAATTATCGATGTAAATATATTCGCAGCGCGCGTTGCTCGTTTGCGCTGGTGTTCGTCCAAATTTTGCGACGCGGGCTGTGCATATAGTATTTAACTTGTACAATGTATTATATAAGTCGTAACAATAAATTGTGTGCCTGTGCGTTACGTACGGCCTATTTTTGCGAACACTTTTCATGATTGTACAATGGCAGCTTCAAACTATTATTTAACATTAAAGATACATTTTGAGAACATTTGGTGGTTTTCTTTCCGTACCATATCTTTCTTTGCTTTCACAGAAAGTAATAAGAATAACTAGTTGCAGGCTACGTGAAAATAGTCAAAAGTCGTCATTATGATGGTTGGTTTGCCATGTATTGAACTAACATTCATATAGCAATAGTAAAATTGAACAAGGCAATAGGTAAACATAAAAATATAATAAACAAAGGCATGCATATTGTATGATTTAATTGCCCCATTCGCTTCTGAACCTGATAATTCTTTAATACTTTAACACCGGTGAAGATATTCCAACGAACTTAGCTTGAAGTAAACTCATTTCGTAGGAAATATAATGGCATTATAGCTAGTGCTGGAAATGGTGTAAACAAGATTGAACTTAGACTCTTATATTTTGTAAAACCAATAATTCAAAGAAAAGAGCTGATTCCAGCTCGGCTTCAAAAATCAACATGCTACTGTAGACCATGACTACCGACTACCAGGTATCACCAAAAAAGTTTTGAAAAGAAAAAGGTCTGTTCAGAAATCTTACATGTTGAACAGGCTTTCGATAAAGTTTGGTATTAAGGATTGAACCTCAAACTTAGAAAAGTACTGCTTAGTCAATTTTCTGAAGTCTTACAGTGCAGATAGACTGTTTAGGATTAGACCAGACGTGTACAAAATTAAGGCAGAAGTACTAGTTAAAAGTGTACTGGGACAGTGTTTTATCTCTAGTTTATCAGTGATACCTCTATAACCAACCAAGTAACGATAGAGACACTTTTGCAGATGACACAGTAATACTAGCAACAGGAAAGGGTACTACAGAAACAAAAGAGTGCTACAGCAAGCTTTGATTGAGATTCTTGGACAAAAAGATGGCAAATAAAATTAAGTGAGATGAAATCTGTGCATATCAATTTACTAGTAACATTAAACTTCATCTTACCAATAGAGAAAAGTATCTGGGAATGAACCTGGATGCTATTTTACGATGGAAGGAGTACATTAATAAGAAAAAAGAAGTAAAAAAATGTACTAACTGCTGGAAATAAAATTTCCGTTGCCAATCTACAACAATAATCAGATAATAAAACCAATACAGGTAACTGTAAGGCTGTACTAGTAAAAATAACATCCAAATATAAATAAATAAATAAAATCCAAATATTTTAAAACACAGCACTAAGGAACATCAAAGATACACCCCGATATTCCAGAAACGGCATCTAGGAATAAAAACCACATTAAAAAAATAAAGAACATTGTCCAAAAGCCCAAGACCAGGCTTCATAAATGTGTAAATATTGAGGCTTTATAACTCCTTGATAATGCAGAATTAGAAAGTGAACTATAGAAAATAAAGCTATTTGGGTTAGTGTAAAGTGTTATTATAAAAGCAGAGTAAAAGTGTTAACATGTGAAAAGTGTGTGCCAGAATACCAGAACTAAGAAGACAACCGATGGATGACGGCTTATATAAACATTAGATAATTTAAGTTAGACAAGAATTGCTGGTTAGTCTTAGACTAGTTTCAATGTATTCAAGATACGATTGCTCGCTTGACTCATTTTCGACCATATTGGCGTGTGATGTGTGGGATGTCGCTCAATTCTGCAAATGATTTACAAAGTTATTGGACGTTTTAATATACCAATTACACAGTTCAACAGTTTTGAACTTTTTTTCTCTCACGTATAGTTTTTGAGAAATCAGCAAGTTTATCACTTGTTAAATTTGGTAAATCGAGAAAAAGGTGAAGCACTTATTTTAGTGTACTTGTCTTACTGCATGGACTACTTGGCTCTCTTTGATTTGTATGATGTTGGTGATGTTTTCCTTACTGCTAATCAACAGTAATCTGCTAAAATGGCTGGGTCCATCTTCCCTGGTAAGGCTTTTTAATTGTTGAAACGTCCATGTTCGTCACCGACATTCCCTAATTGTCCGGACAAAAGTTCAAGTGGGAGTGCAAAAATGAAGCTTTAGAAACATTTTCACTTTGTCTCACGGTAGGCCACGAACATTCTTTCTACATAATCTCGGTAGTCTTCGGATTTCCTGTTTCCTAAGAATGTTTTGTGACATCTTTAACGCATTTCCAGACACCTTTTTCTTTTCCCTCTAAAACCGCATCGAATTTAATATCTTTCATCAAATCCCGAATTTATGGACCAACAAATAAACCTTCTTCGATTTTCGCCTTATTAACATTTGGGAACTTGTCTTTTATGTGCCAGAAAAGGCACAGATAAACGAGAACCTCTAAGCCAAACAGCAAATATGAGGTACCCATTTCTTGTCTTGATCACAAACACCGCACCCAAAATACATGTGATAAGCTGTTTTCACAGGAGAGGTAATGTACCTTCTTTGATGTTTTGCAGGGACCTCACCACATATGTAACAGAAAATGTCTGGGGCATTTGTACATTTGTGTGACATGTTTCTAGGTTATCTGTTCATTAATGAATTTATTATATATGTACCACAGAGTAGAAATCATTTTGAACGTACACTACGAACAAAACTGAACGACAATCACTAAAATACACACAATACACAGTTCACATTGCTGCAAGAAAGCCAACAATGAGTAAGGACTGTTACGTAGTTGCTTTCAACTGTTAACCTTTGTTAAATAGTACACTGCTGACAACTTTATGGGGTAAAACTAGAATTGCACTGGACAGAGTGACAACTTGTGAACAGAATGAGAAACCTGTTCCCTACTCTCAAGGCACCTAATATTCAATACCGAATTTTTGAAAATATCTACCGATCTGTACGTTGTAGTGAAATACGGACTATCTTTCTGAATTCAGCGTAAAACAATGCTTCTAGACCAGTTATTAGTTTTTGAGAAACAAAATCATTATTGACCAGTGTTATAGGTTGCCAAGATCTTTCACATCACTTGCTTATTAAGGAAATTTGAGAATTAATGTATTTTAATAAGCAAAACTACGTGTAGTTTGGATATCCCCGCTTTTTCTTAAAAAGTGTTTGACTATCTTCATTGGAATGATTGTGGAGTGACATTTCATACATCATATGCCAACATGCCTAAAATAGAGTGAATTTTTAGCGCCATGTCATTTCCGAAAGAGTTTGATTAGTGCTAATGTTCCCGTACAAACAAAAAATATAGTAATATTTCTTTTATTGAACTGTAAACTGTACAAATACATTCTTTTGTACTTATATTTTATTTACAACATGGATACTATTCAATTTTCTTCTGGCTTATATGCAAGCCTGTAATCTGTTGAGCCACTCATTTATAGTAGCTGGAATGTTCTCTATTTGGATTTTACACTATTCTTTCTTAAGGGACTTCGTCGAGGTATCTAAATTTGCGTTAATGTCTGGCGACGCAAATGGATATTCTTCAGTTGAAATGAATGGGGCACGTTGTTCTTTAACCATTGTTGGACGACTTTCGCTTTGTGCGACGATGTGGAGTCCTGGTCTAAGAAAATAGTTTCGGAGATTTAATAGTAGTTTTTGTCTTGAAGTTCGACTTATTGATGACGGAAAACGATTTTGTTTTGCCCGTCCAGCTCACATCACGTTAGACCATAACGTTACATAGATTTCTGTGCTCTGGCTGACTATTTAAATTTGTTGGTATTTTTTACGAAATCGTGTAATCATTCTATCATTTTGACAGTTAGTTGTGGTTTGACGGTAAAGTTGTGCTATTACCTGCAAGCGTGTTCAGCGAGTGATTATTTGCGATAGGTCAATTGATCTCTCGTTGTAAGATAAGTAACACTATTTTTTTTTAAAAAATCATTACTCCTGCAACATTAAAAACAAATTACAAATTAGGGTTACTACTCTAGTCGTGGTATACAGCAACAAAATTATGTGTCTCACCTATTAAATCAGCCTCTTCTTACGCCGCAAACACAATTTCAACAAAACATCCCGCAACCTTGTACTTCGAAACCATCAACGTTTATGCTATTATCGGTGATACAAAACAACATGCAAACACGATACCTTATTTTCGCCGTTGCCGGCTCCGTTTTCACAAATACCAATACAAAACTTTACAAATTTTTATAGTCACACCAACCACCGTCAACACTTCAAATAAATTATTGTCCATCTTTGTCAGTAATTCAGTTTTCTAACCCACTAGATGCTGATAGCATGTTAATAGCAACCAATGATTCTCTAACACTCAAATTGAATGACTTTTAAGAAATGAAAAAACGCAGTAAAAGAAAATGTTCTGATAATAGCCCACCTATTTTCAAAACCAAACATTTAAAGCCCAAAATAACTACGGATAACTAATACCAACCTTTAGCAGACGATGCAACTACTAGCACCAGACAGGACAAACCAACGACAAAGAAAAATACTAACTCCTTATTTTATACTGCACTACATAACAACAATAAACCTACTGATCAAGCTTGAGGAAGATAACTATCATTATCAACTTATGCAAGGAAGCAAATTAAAACAACAGCATAGAAGGCTACAAGAAGATAAGAAATGTGTTACATGTCAATAATATGGCGAGACATACGTATACCCTAAAAGAAAAAAGAGTTGTTTTAAGTAATATGCATCATTCCGCCGACGAAAACCTAATCAAAGAAGCCCTGAAACAGAAAGGTCATGAAGTAGTTAACATCATGAACGCACTAAACAAGGAATTTAGGCAGAAAAAAATCTGTTGTTCATTGACTTTAAACGTAAAAAAATAATAAAGAAATCTTCAACATAAAGCACACTAAAAACGCCATTATAATGTTTTTGAGGAACCCAAGAAGAAAATACAGATACCCCAATGTAAGAACAATCGATGTCATGGGCACAAGAAATAGATACACTGGATTAGCTCGTTGTGTTAAAAGCGTCGGCCCACATGCCCTAAAAATCGTAAAAATGGCCAAGCACCCAAATGCGTCTTACGTCAAGGTGAACACCCCGCCAACTATAAAGGCTGCTGGGTCTAGATCTTCTCGGCAGAAGATCTTAACATCATGTAAACCTTAGCTTTGCTGTACGCCAACCACAGCAGCAACAAAAACAACAACCACAACAACAACCACAACAGCAGCAGCAACAACATAGGCAGCAAAACCACTAAGCCACAAACCAGGCGACTCAGCAATCCTCTGTTGACCAATCCCAAAACCAAATAAACTGCAACAATCAAATGTTAGATCCTCATTCTTAACGAAAACTGTACAGTCAAGCAATAATCCAACATACAAATGATTTGACACCTCTTATAACTTCACAACAGATCATCTTAACACAACAACAAACCATTAATGAACTCACTTCACAAATTAAACTACTGAGAGAAGAATTAAGAAACAAAAATAACTCCAATTTAGAAAATTGCCCTTTGGCCTCGGAGATCATAAACGAGAGGTTGAGACATTCCTCAAACACGAGAACATTGATATATTTTTTTATATTTGAAATTTATTTTAGAAGCACCACTAAATTTAAGATTCATAATTATCAATTGTAGTCATCAAATACTTTAGACGCAGACTGACTAGCCAGAGGTGGTACCGCAATACTAATTAAAAAGTATATCAAACATTCTGGTACGGTCTGTTAGTACCATCCGCTGCACACTACCTTCCTAATTATCCAACCAACAAACAAGGCTTCTTAGCAATTCTAAGCACACTCTTTGGGATTATTGCCTCTCCCCACCTGGCAGAACAAGGATACTACATCAGGTAATGCACTTATCAACCTACCAACCCACATACTAGCCTACCGACCAAAATAAGTAGCCGGATCTCTTTAACTTTTTTATTACACACAGTATTGCTACCAATTATCTTCAAATAACATCGTGCTGGGACTTATCGTCAGATCACACTCCGGTGATTGCAACTGTGAGTTCTACGATAATAAAAACAGAAAGGCCGCTACGACTATATAATAAAAAAATACAAATTGGTGCTACTTTCAGACACATAGTTTACCACAACCTGGAAATGCAAATCTCTTTAAAAATAAATGAGAAACTTGAAATGGCTGTTCAAAACTTTACCACATTACTTTAGAATGCAGCTTGGAAAACAACATCATAACCTGCAAACCATAAAGTGGACAAGGATTCCAATAGCAGTTACAAAGAAAATCTGTCTACAAAAGATGTCTGAGATCTCAGTGGTTAATCTCACCAACATGCGAAATTAAAATGAACTCATGTAATGAGGTGAAAAACGCTAGCTTTTAGTCTGAGATACCTTACAAAAAGTGCAACATCTGATATGCTAAACTACTCTGTGGAGTAGACCAAGAATTAAGATCCCAACAATAAACCAATTTCTCACAGCTTAAAACAAGATGGCTTATGGGTACCACAGAGCACGAAAGGGATCAGTCTATTGACAACCATTTAGAACAAATATCACCTAAACAATGCAATTAGTCTGTAGATTAAGAATACTGAAATACAACATAGTCCACATGATTGACCCTCTATAACACAATAGTATCTTACAGAGGTCAAAAACTATAAACTATTCAATTTAAACTACCAAAAGCTCCTGGCTTGATACAGTTTAATTATCAAGCAAACAATTAAAGTAACTTCACGCAACATGGATCTTGTAATGTTTGACTATTGTTGTATAATCGTTCTGCTCTATTGGGATATATTACTAGATCTGCAAATAGAAATGTTGCGCAAGTGATTATGATTAAATCTGACGTAAAATTTCCACAATGATCATTTATCTCAACAACACAATGGTTTACTCCTTATATTAGGCAAATTGTTAGAAAAACTGTTACTTAAGCCATTAGTAAAGGTTCGGGATATCATTTGACCCTCTATACGCCAACGGCAATTTTCTGTTAATGTTCATAGAGTTCAAGCTATGAACCAACTTTTGAAAAAGAAATTTGTACACGTTTGACAAAGTGTGGTATACAGGCCTGCTCTTCAAACTAAAGAGTACTATAGTGTATCATTATAATAAAGTCATACCTCTTAAAACTGTTGAAACAGGAGTACCACAGAGCAGAGTCCTTGGCCCACTACTTTACTTAATCTACCCAGCTGATATGCCCACCAATCAACATTCCCTCACTGCAACTTTTGTTTGATGACAAACTTTTCATGATAACAGACAAGGATCCAATGTTAGCAGCAAACCGTCTCCAACAGAGTCTGGACTCAGTCGTGCAACGGACCAAAAAAATGGCGCGTAAAATTAAACGAAATGAAGTCGTTTCACATAAATCTTACCAGTATTTATTGATAATATCCCAATGACACCAGTAATGGAGGAAAATACTTTGTTATTCGCCTTGATTAGCGTCTGACGTGGACTACCCACATTTCAAAAAAAGGTTAACATCTTGGCGAATTGCTTAGAAAATATTATTGGCTACTTGGTAGAACTTGCAATTTATCCTTCACCAATAAACTCCTCGTCTACAACACAGCATTCAAACCAGTTTGGTCGTATGGTACCTATCTATGGAGCACAGCGGCAAAGATTTCAGTCTAAAGTCCGATGTGTAATATCTAATGCCCCCTATTTTGTGAGGAACGCAGACATATACACCTAAAAGTGGAATTAGTGAAAGCTGTGATTACTAAATACAGTGCAAAATATTTAAGTAAACTATAATCTCATTCGACTGCATTGATTCCAAATCTACTAAACAATAGTGCTCATATACAAAGACTAAATAGACATAAACTATTAATCTTGTTATATAAATTTTAAATGTTCTTATTTACTCAGTTTTTATACTTGTAGTCAAGCAAACATAATATTTTAAGTTGCCTCTACGTTGTTCATCATTGGATGCAACGTCGTGTTATTGTTTTGACGCCATTTTTTATTATAAGTTTTGCTTATTGTAAATATTATAGATTGCAAATAGAAATGTTCCATATGTTAGTATAAATTCTGACGGTTAAAATTTTCTTCTACCATGAATATTTATTCGTCAAAAACAAGAGTTCTTTACGCCTTATCGTTCATTTTTTTTTGTCGTAAGCTTAGGAAGTGGCTTATACCATGTTTAAAGCTTTTAGTTAAAGGTTCTTTTTGAGCGCCTTTTCAATAATATTTTGAAACACCTCTATTTTAATGGCCAATTTCGGCGAATTCTCTCTCGCAGTGCTTTGAATGCTTGCAATATCTCCTTACTTCTTGGCCTGCCGCTATACTTACGGCCATCCACGGTTCCAGTGCCTTTGTATCTTTTGATCACGTCATAGGTAGTTCTCTTTCCAACGCCTGAGTTCTTAAGCAACCGAAAGATTTTGCAAGACTTCTTTCCGCTCATATGCAATTGTGAAATTACATGTCTTGAAAGACATTTTTATAGAAAGTGAAGCGGAACTACTTTTTCTCGCCAATAGCAGTGTCTGAGAATTCTTAAAAACAAAACAGTGCTTGCTTTACACATTGTGATAACGGCAATTATTTAAATTTTGCGTAGAAATGCATTAGTGCGCTAGGTATTTAACGTAGATTAATTATTTTTTATGGGGTTATCTTAAAGAAAAGTATACTACAACAAAATATGAAAGCATTCGTTACATTATGCGGCAAATATTCAGATAAGATGGTTTCATTTACTCCTATAGAAAAAAAATAGATATCTGGATTATACATGATTGTCGAATAAGGTGCGGTTTTATTGTCAAGGTCCATTAATTCTCTAAATTGAAGCTATTGAAAGTTCTCACTCAGTACTTGAAGACCCATTCATTTAGAGAAGAATAACAATTGGTATGGCATAATTAGTCTCACATTCTTATATACAATCATCACAAATCTTTAACTTCTTTGTATATTTCTATCAGGATGGGAAGGCATCTCACACATTGCACGTCGTTATAACTCAAATTGAGTTATCTTTTAATCAGCATGTCCTTTCGGAGAGACTTTGGCCACCGCAATCAACCGATCTAATGCCGCTTCATTATTTTCTGTGAAGATAACTGAAAGGAAGAGTTTACCACAACAAATCACAAACCACCTTAAACTGCAAACGTCAAGAAAGAAATTTAGATAGTGACAGCGGGTGTACTGGTTGGGACTTCCCAAAATATAATGGCCGGATCCGATCCCTCCTGGATGCAAATGGTGGACATTTCCAGCACACGCTATAATATCATCACATTTCCTACAAAACAAAGTAAATCCTCTAAATTGCGCTGGAATGTCTTTTGTGTGTTAAAATTATTAAAGAAATATCGTGTTAGACAAGCCTGCGCAATCTTAAAATATTCCAACTATTTGGGTAGTTCTACCTAGCCTATTTTTTGTGTCCTTCACCCAGATTTTTCCCAGAACGAAACGACAGCTACATTCATGTTTTCCATAAGTGAACCCTAGGATTATTCTGAATTTTAAATTGGCGAGAGTGACGGCTTTTACCGAGTGAACTGTTGATGCAGATTTCCATCGGCTGTCGGGAGGAGTTATACTTGTAGTGTGTTAGTTCGTTTAAGCGGTAGGTCCCTTCTACTTATTTTACATGACTTGAATAGACTATTCCACTCAAAAAATAAAATTTCTGCGTTAAATAGGTTGTTAAAAAATAAGAAATACGTATTTTTGCATTTTTATAATTGTCATTTTTAAGAAAATAATTGGAAAGCGGTTACCTGCGTAAAATAACGTGGTAGAGTTAAGAACTATACACCTTATAAGTGAAAAAAAGAAAGTAATTCTAATAAAAGATAGGCAAAACAGCTGCAACCAATAATACATGTTCTTATCCTATTAGCAACTAGGAAAATTCAAATTATAAACTTGATAAAAAAAATAATAACACTGATTTATTTTTGTTTGATATACGCGAATTTACTTAATTACCTATATATTTTTAGGATATGTTATTTTTTATTTTTTTGTGGAATAGTTTATTATATCAGACAAAAGTTGAATACCTGCTTGCGGAATAATAATGTTTAAATTCTCAAATCTCGAATTCGCATTTGATTCTGAAAGAGTAAAGACATGCATGTTGTCACTCCGTTAAAAGATCAAGTACTGCAACAATTAAGTGATAGTGAGAGATCAGTCAGGTCACTTTAGACTCATCTGGCCTAGGTAACTTCATCGGTAAGTGGATAACCACTTTTATTATCGCGCGGAATGAATTTCACGTAGTCCACAACAAATGTAGTGTTTGAATGCCCTTCTAATTAGACACCAATTTTTAACAACGGACACAATAATTATCAACCTCCTTATCCACTCCAGCAAAATTATTCCACCTTTAACTTTGCTTTCCCAAATACACCAGCTTTATTCCTGCATTATCAATATGCTGCACCTGTAGCTAAGAAGTAACGCAGGAAACATTCACGACTGGAAAGTAGTCAGTCAAAAGAGAAAACCCTATCTTACAAAAATCTAGAGTCTTATCTAAATACACACAACAGATTTTCAGCATTTATCGAGAATGATATTAATATGCGGGCAAACTAGTCAACTAATAATAATAATAATGGTAAGGCCCTACGCCCCACGTGGGAGAACGGCCTGCGAACTGAGAGGTTAAGGCTCTCATACGTTCGCTCTCTCTGCCCGGTCGTCGCGCACCATCTCTGATGCGGGGTGGTGTGGCAAGCACCGCGCCTTAGACGACCGTCATATTATTAGCCCTTGTTCGAGTGAACGCAGGTACTCAATTATTTTTAGTGACTGAGTAGGCCACCCGCCAGGCATCAGAGAGCACCGGGAATTGAACCCGGGTCCGTCAGCATCGCAGCCCGCCCCTCAACCACGGGACCACGCTGGCAGAAACTAGTCAACTACCGCAACTAAAATTCAAACAAACGAACTGAAACCACCGTCAATATTTATATACAGCGTAACTAATTTTAAAGACGTGTTAGATAATCTTGCGAAAGTTACCGTTGATGAAACGTACCATAGCAAGACCCTAGCAGAAAATACGGTTAAAATCAACGCCCTCAGAATTGCATATACAGAAAGCTAATCACCTACCTAAGAGATGAAAAGATAATTCGCCACGTCTATCAACTAAAGCGACAGAGATCCTACAGAACTGTGATTAGGAACCTTTACCATTCAATCCCAATTGATAATATACAAGCGGAACTGAAAGGGGTTGGTCACAAAGTTCGCAATATATTAAATATAAGGCACAGAATAAGTAAAGAACCTCTTTCGATGTTCTATGTCAATCTAGAATCCAAAGAAAACAATCATAAGATCTTTGAACCGAAAGCTATCTGTGGTACGATAACAATCTTCGAACTTCCCGGGAAGAAAAAAGGAATAATACAGTGTACTAGATTCCAAAACTATGGGCATACTAAGACGTATTGCAATAAACCATTCAACTGCGTGAAATGCGATAGGCCCCGCAACACTTCCACATGTATTAAAACAGGAGATACCCTAGTAAAATGTGTACTCTGCGGTGGCAAGCAGCCGGCCAACTATAAAGGCTGCAAATCCTATCAAGATCTCTTATACTTAAGAAGTAAATCAAGCCACACATTCCAACAGAATTCTAATGCCACAAGTTCACACCATAACACTCTTACTGAAATCCGTTTTATTCCTAATACTCCTGAGACTATAAACAATAAGTACATAATCACTCAGAATATGTCAGCAGGTAACATCTGAAACGTCAGAAGTCGTTACAAGAAATGACTAATTTTTTATGATTACTTAACAATTAACCTCCTTACCAGAACTCAAAACCATGTTTGCCCATATGATGCAGCAGAACACAATGATGCTAAATCTACTAAGTCTCGTCAACAAACATTAACAATGGCTAAGTACACAAGAATTTCAACCTGAAATGCAAATGCTTTGTTAATCATAAACTTGAATTAATGGCATTTCTACAAAAATTGATATCATGTTTATTTCGGAGGTTCTATTTTACTGACATAACTAAAATTCAGATACCTAACTATACCGTGTACAGGACCTGTCATCTTGATGGTACTGCGCATGACGTCTCGCATCACGAGCTTCCTAAGTACCAAACAGCACACATACAAGCTACTAGTGTAAAAGTTAATGCCTCACATTGGAACTACACTGCAACCTGTTTCGAGCAATAAATGATAACAACTATATACACCTTTCAACTGGTAAACCCACCTACTGGCCCTCTGATATGCAAAAAATCTCTGACTTGCTAGACTTCTTTATAGCTACAGGAATATCTGGAAACTACTTTCATGTCGAAAATAACTATGACCTCTCATTCGACAACTCTCCTGTCATTATAATCCTTAGCACAGAAGAAATACTTAAATCAATAAATCCTACTCTGTCCACTCGACTAAAAGACTGGGAGCAATTTCAAAACTATATTCAAGATAACATTAGCTTGAAATAGAGAATAAAAAAACCTAAAGATTCAAACAATACGGTTCAATACTTCACTGAATTTATTCAGAAAGAAGCATGATTGTTCACACCTAAATCCAATGTAATACAAGCAAAAACTGACATAGTACCCCTCCAAATCTGTAAACTAATTGATGAGAAAAGACAGACCAGAGGAAGATGGAACAGATCTCGTAATCCTCGAGGTAAACGAATTTAGAACAGATTGACCAAAAGACCCAGTAACCTACTGAAAGAACACCAAAATTCCAGCTTTGAAAACTACATTACAAATCTAAACAAAGGAAACTAAGAGGTTTGGAGAGCCACAAAAAATTTAAGCGTCCTCCAATGAATATACCACCAATATAAAAACAAGATGGCACCTGGACGAGATCCAATATCGAAAAAGCTGAAGAATTCTCTCACTCTCTCTGAAGTTTCTTCACTATTCGACAAAGTGGCAATTGTAAACTCTGAGAAAATAGTTAACTTCTTTAATATTCTTTGCCAGTTGTCACCCCAATCAAACCGTTTACCCCTAATGAAGTCAGTAATGGTATTAAGAAATTAAGTAACCATAAAGCGCCAGGTTACGATTTGATAACAGCACAAATCTTGAAGCATCTTCCTAAAAAAACTGTCGTTCTTCTGATCACTATCTTCAACTTAGTCTGACTTACTTTCCCATGCAATGGAAATACGCACAGTCCTAATAATACTTAAGCCGGGTAAACCAATACACTTAACTAGCTCATATAAATCGATCAGCCTGTTGCCTCTCCCTAGAAAACTATTTGAAAAGCTTTTCCTAAGCAAACTACACGGCAGCATAGACATGATCGCCCTGACACCAAATCATCAATTCGAATCATAGGGTAGTGTCCTTGGTCCGTTCCTGTACCTCCTTGATACATCTGATATCTCAGAAACCGAAAATACCTCGCTGACAATACCGCAATAATTTCCACACATCAAGACTTAGCTGAAGCTATACTACATCTACAAACACATTTGAACCGGCTCAGTGATTGGATCTACCTTTGAAGAATCAAGATAAACTAACAAAATCTCTATAAGTAACATTTACAACTAGAAAAATTACATGTCCTCCTGTAACATTTAAGGGCATCCCCCTGCCGGTTAAAACAAAGACCAGGTATGTTGGACTCCACCTAGACAGGTGGTCCCCACATCTTAGACCAAAAAGGAAGTAGATTAATCTAAAATTCAACCAAATGTAATCGATGCTTAGACCTAAATTCAAGCTCTCAACTGAAAATAAAGTCCTGCTACAGAAAACAAGATAGTGGTCAGAAAAACGACAGAATTTTAATAGATGCTTTAGGATTTGTACTGTTATCAAATCGTAACCTGGCGCTTTATGGTTACTTAATTCCTTAATACTATTACTGACTTCATTAGAGGTAAACGGCTTGATTGGTGGTAACAACTGGCAAGGAACTATCCAAGAAGTTAGCTATTTCCTCAGAATTTACATTTGGCACTTTGTCGAATGGTGCGAAAACTTCTGAGAGATAGTGAGAGAATTCTTTGGCTTTTTCGATATCAGATCTCGCTCAGATGCCATCTTGTTTTTGTTACATTAATTTAAGGGCGTTTAAACTTTTTTGCAAATAGAGTAGTTTACTTTGTTTAGCTTTGTAATGTAGTTTTCGAAGCTAGAATTTTGCTGTTTCTTCAGTAGGTTACTGAGTCTTCTGGTTATTTTGTTGTATATTCGTTTATTTACGGGGTAGTATGTTAGCTTTTGCTTGTATTACATTGGATTTAGGTGTGGACAACCATGCTGCTTTCTGAATAAATTTAGTGAAGTATTGAACTGTATTGCCTAACTGTTTAGGTTCGACTTGTTAGTAAATTTAGCATCGTGGAGTTCTGCTGCTTCATATGGGCGAACATGGTTTTGAATTCTGATAAGAAGGAGGTTAATTGCTGAGTAATCACGGAGAATGAGTTATTTCTTGTACCAACTCCTGATGTTTCAGAAGTTACCTGTACATAAGACATATTTTGAATGTTTATGTACTTGTTGTTTATAGTCTCAGGGGTATTAGGGATGAAATAGGTTTCAGGAAGAGTGTTAGGGCGTGATGTTGTGACATTAGAATTATGTTGGAATGCGTAACTTGATTTACTTCTTAAGTACAAGAGATCTTGTAGGCCTTGCAGCCTTTATAGTTGACCGGGTGTTTGCCGTCGCAGAGTACACATTTTGCTAGGGTATCTCTTGTCTTAATACATGTGGAAGTGTTGTGCGTCCCGCCGAATTACACGCAGTTGCATGATTTATTGCAATGTGTCTTAGTATGCCCATAGTTTTGGCATCTAGTACACCGTATTATTCCACTTTTATTTCTAAGTTATTATCGTACCACAGATTCAATTACCTTCTGTAATTCTAATTGTTCTAAGTATCTTACGCTATTTTGCACAATTACATCACTAACAATAGCAGTTTTCAATTCTCTGTAGATATTACAAGCTAGGAAGTACTAACTATGGTACCGATTTATTTAATAGTTCGTTAAGAAAAACAAACATCCAACAATGTTTAAATTTTGCGCTTCCAAATGCAGGTCGGCTAATATCAGTCCTCTATGTAAGTATATACACAGATGTTTAACATCTGCTGTAATGAGTACGATTTGATTGTTTATCGTTGCTTTAAAGCAATCTACTGGCTTTCATAATATTATGACTTGTTGAGACCAAATTGCTAATTCGTGGTACGTCTGCTATTATTAAGCGAGAGTTCTTGGTCCTGTTTTATATCTCAATCAAAATAGTCTTTTCCAAGTACGATCTAAAGATACCGCTCATACTTCGCAAAATTTTCTGTTTTGTTTGTATCGTTTTCTTTAAATAATTTCGTTCTGTGTCACGCACTTGTTTGTTGGCCGAATGATGCACGTTTAAGTCAAATTTATGCTCCATAGCGCAATTTTAAAAACAATTTTTATTGTCTTTGCATTACTGACCTATGTCATATATTGGGATTTTTCTTATCGTGCCATCACCAACAATTATATAATACCCAAACTTTCTTTTATGGTTTGTTGTACAGTATTAATGCAAAAAATAAGTTTAAAACGCCTTGACACTACGGCAACTGAGCTGTGAGTAATGACTTGTAGTCAAGCTACACTATAAAAACCACAACAAAGACATAAGCAACATAGTCTAAGAACATATTAATATTATTCAAATTGATACATTGTAATACTTACATAACAGATTAAAAGTTTATGAATTGATATAAAAAATAAACGGTAAATTAAAAAATAATACTAATGACAATATGAATCATAAACATATAACAGACATATTTTTCGGATTTAATAAAATTGATATTTTAATTTAAAAATATGGCGTTGTCTAACTTACAATCCAGCTTATCTACAGGGTCGTCTAGGTAGCTCCAAAATTCTTTTAGCCATTTGCGTCGGAAAATCGTCGACAGAAATTATTGGGGGGCTTGGCTACAAAAAGTTTATGGCGCATCCAAAAAATACAGGGAGAAGTTAACCGCTATCACGAAAATTCACAGCAAGCAATATGATCGCAAGGAAAGTGATAAATTTGTCTGTAGATTGAAAGAAAAAATTAATTAGGATCTTGGGCAGAGCATGAATGACCTGACAAAAGAAATGGGCGTGGCGCGGTCGACAGCTCCAGGACCTACACTGCAAGTCTTTTGTACTGAGAAATACAAGATAAATAAAAAATTAAAGGCCCAAGCACTGCTAAACGACACGATAACACTGGCTTTCCCGAACTTTTTTGGGCGAAAGAAACTTCATCCAGGACAGGAAAGTAAATGACCAAAATGACCGTTCGATCTACCAACCGTCACGCATACAAAGTTTTCTGCCTCTTTGATAGTGCTGAAAGTTGAGTACAGCGAAGAGGATGTAATATCATCCCACTTTTTTTGGGAATACCTAAAGATGACCGCGAACATCTATATCAACGTACTGGACACATTTGTTAAGCCCTAGATAGAGGAGGTAGCCGTTGAGCGGAAGTGTGTATTCTAGCAAGACTCTTCTCCAGCTCAGAAGACAACGAAAATCTAAAAATAGTTATAAAACAATTATTAGCACTGGTCTTCCGACTTGTGATCACCTTCCAGTCTCGACTGCAATTTCCTTGACTAAGGCAAAGGCCAATGAGAGGCATAATCAGGCAGCTCAAGGACCTTCAACATAAGATAATGACATACGGATAAGGATGAAGTTGTGTTAGCCTGGGGAGCTGTATTGAATAATATAAGTTTCAATACTATTTACCTCAATTGTACCAACTTTCATACAAATAAATTTAATTTTTCTTGTATTTGAGGATTACTTTTATTATTCATTCGTTTTCCGGATATATCTCGACCCTATAGGCACAGAAAAAGTTTTGTTAGCTGTGATCGAAACATGTAAATTTTGCTTGAATACATCTCGTGTATTGGAAAGCGTGTGAATAGAGCGGCTGCATCACTATTAACTTCCCGAATCTAAACTGGCAAGTTTTCAATGCTTTTATAAGATATGATAGTTTTAGCCCTGGTGAGTTGGACATCATTGAATAGCTGTTAGGTCTTCTATTTAACATGTACTTTAACTGTTGACTATCTTTAAGATTAAATACATTTCGTGAGGCATGAAACATTTTTCTCGGTGAAGAAATAAAATAATCATAGTAATTTTTCCGGATCAGTTACCATAGCTACAACCTGCATACCACATTAACCAGCAAATAAATGAAATGAATAATTTTTTTCGACAGGATTATTGTTATTGGGGTTGTTGTGCCTAGTAACATGCAACAGCAGATACTAGAACGTCACATCCATGAGTTTTCAGCGAGATTTGAGATCGTCCGCGCGCTAGTTACCGGACAGAGGAGCGTTGCTCATGACCAGACTTACTGGCCAACCTACATAAATAGATTGTCGCTTGCTTTAGGTCTTTTCATAGTAAATAACATTTTATCAAATTTAGCTTTAACGTTAAGAAGAGTAAAAAGAGGTATGTGAAAGCAACTAGTGCAGACTGAATTTGAAATAACCGCTAAAGAGCTTGAGTATGTTCTTTAGGAGATATCTCGAAAATATTTAACGCATATACAAAGTTTGGGGCAAAAATGTAATATGCATGCGTGAATAAGAACACGTTTACTGGCAGGGTCATACTTTTTACTGGTTCGCTCATACTTTTAACAGGCAGAAGAAACTTAATGTTACTGTTGCTGACGTGCTTGCGAAGTCTTCTGGTGCGTAGAAGTCGCAAAAAGGGGATGAGCATGTTAATTCTGGTTTTTGGTTGAAAATGATTTGTCTGCTCCTTTAAGACAAACAATTGCTAAGGAGTATTATCTCCATGTTTTTTATCGGTTGTGATCGGTAATTGGCAACTATCACAATAACGCTCCGCTCATTACGTGCCGTATTAGTCTGACTTTTAGCTGCTTCCAATAATTAAATCACCTATGAAGGGAAGAGGTTCCACACCGTCAATGAGATTCAGGTCAATACTTATTTTTGCAAATATTTTGACTTAGAAACACATTTTTCCTAGCACATACATGAGAAGCTTTTTGATCCCACTACCATAAAATAAAGGTAGTCATAAACTTGCACAAACGCTTCGGCAACTTCGTCGTCAAATATCTGCTTCTTTTATTACTCCAATTACATGGATTAGTAATTCCAGGACAGACGCCGTATGCATACAAATGTAACGCGTAAGTAACATTTGATTATTAGTAATTATGGTATATAAACGAAAATGTAAATATTAATATTGAATTAGTCACTATCGAGTTTTGCGTACATGCGAGTACTTGTGGCTTAGCTTTTGATTTTTTCTCGAAAAGTTATTATTCAATTAAGGAAAAGAGCATCTCCAGTTATTATTCAGATAAAGACATGCGTTTATATACTTTAGTTTAAAATCTATTTCTTGGCTCTTCTTAAGCTAGTTCGAAAGCTTTCAACTATGAAGAAAAAATATTTGCAGTATTTTCTTAACAACACTCAAGAAGTTAAATGCAACATAAATAAACAGTTCTAACTTTTATAATTCAGAGGCCTTCGGAATATATATGCATATTTATGCAAAATCTATTTTTAATTAAGAATATTTAAAATTACTTGGAATCTAGTGTTGCTAAGGAGTTCTGAGTAATTGAAATACATCTCTTTATAGACTGTTTTAAGTTACATTTTATGTCAGAAAATCTGTTTAGAACATATGCCCAATATGCTTTTTAAAGCCCCATTCTTCTGGTGAGAGTATTCGTTTCAAAAAAATAAGACTTTCAAAAGATAGGTGCTAAAACAGTTGCACTTTTTGAGAGCGGAACTATTATATGATAGCTGCGAGAGGCTACAATATTTAATATGTAACGATTGTGAAACCTCAGCAAAATAGGATGCAAAGAAAATCGTTAGGTTGTGGTAAAATTATTTAGAGATTTAATCCTGTCCTTCTATGCAGTCGTCAATCAGCAGTCCATCCTTTAAATTTGTTCTAAAATCACCAATTGTTTGGTTTAAAAATTAAGAAAAGCGAATTTTAGACCAATAAGACCGGCATAAGAAATCACAAAAGACGTCGTTTGATTTGTACTTATAGACATGTTACTTGGCAACTACAAAAAAAAGCTGACTTTATGAAAGCAGTTTTTGTAAACGTTATGTTAATACAGTTGTCATATAGGCTTCAATTTTTTTTCATTACTTTAAGCCTTCTTCAAGAGCCTAGAGTTTAAATTAGAAACTGGACTAAGCATCATTCCAATGCCGTTTAGTATGACTCTTTGTATAATATGCTACAAAGAGACTTTCGACGTTCTAGAGATATAAGGAATATGTAGTACGTAATTTATAAAAGTTATAGTTCAAAACAACGCATTAATGTTTAAGACAATGGGTGTATATTTTTTTTGTTATCTTCTTAATTTATAGGTATAAATAAAAATGTGTTCTTCTATTTTATACAGTTTTCAATATATTAATATACACGCAAGCGTTCTTTTTTTGTAGCTCACATTTTATCTTACTGGGTGGCCAAAAAGTCGGGAAATATTTCATTTGGTCACTATTGTCCACTACAGTATCCGAATGCATATCGGACGCCATTGATGTGAAGGACAGACGAGAGGGTTTTGTTTACATTTGATGACCATTCGGTGAGATGTCTTCAGATCCGATCACATACACTGTTCCCGAACGGGTGTTTATTGTCTCGGCGTATTACTCAAATGGTAAATCGCCCACTATGGCTCTCAAAAAATTCCGAGCAGAGTTCGATCGGAACACAAAACTGACTCTGAAGACGATAACAATGTGAGTAAACAAAAATCAATTTCTCCCAAAATTTTCTAATCTATTATTTTTAAGGTTAATTGAAAAGTTTGAGCGAACCGGTAGTGTCCTCGACGACAACGACTCCAGAACTGGCCGACCAGTGACTGTCACCACACCTGAGAATGTGGAAAAAGTTAGGGAACACTTTGAGCAGTACCCGACAACCTCAACCAGAAAAGCGCCCCAACAACTGACAAACACATCAGAACCGCTGCAAATTAGGCGAACGTCAGTGAAAAACATACTCAAAAAATTGAATATGTTTCCTTACAAGATTCAAGTTCAACAACCACTCACTCAAGTGAATGTTGACCGGAGATTCGAGTTCGCCAATCACACTTTGGCCTTAAAAGATGACAACACTTTGGCCTTCAAACACATCCATTTCACAGACGAGGCTTACTTTCACCTGGATGGCTATGCGAATAAGCAAAATTACCGATACTGGGGCACACAAAATCCACACCTGGCTGTAGTCAAGAGCCTTCACCCCCAAAAAGTCGGTATTTGGGCAGCCATATCATGGCGCAGCATTTTCTCACCAAATATGTCGATGAAAATGTCTACCGAGACCAAGTTCTCATTCCGTTTTTCGAAGAGGCGAAGAAATGATTAACCAATACTGGTTCCAACAAGATGGCCCGACACCACACCGAACGCAAGGTTTTAAAAATTTTCATGGTTTAAATTTTGATTTAATCTTCATGATGTCTCTAGGAAATTTGGATATGATCGCTGAAAAATTCGGTGTACGAATTATCTGTATGGATGCAGAGAAGAAAACCGGAAATGGATTGATTGGCCTGCGGGTTCACCGGATCTCAATGTCTGCGATTTTTTTCTTTGGGGTTATCTCAAGGATAGAGTGTATCGCACTAACCCGAAGACCATCGACGAACTGAAACAACGAATCGGAGAAGAGTTTGCGACCATTGATCAAGATATGCGCCACAATGCAATTACCAGTTTTGATGATAGTCTTCACCGCGTCGTTGAAAATAATGGCTCATATTTTGAGAACCTTGTTCATTAAACTCTATGATATCTACTAATGTATAGTCACTGAATTAAATTTTTATCTTTGTTAATTACCGAGAAATTAAATTTTACTTTATTTCCCGACTTATTGGCCACCCGATACGCAGGAGTAGCGACCTTGCTATCAACACCCTACTAGCTTCTGAAACACCCAAATGGATGCCCTATGCTCCATAGGAGTGAAGAAAGGAGAAAGAAGAAGATTGGCCACCCAGTTTAATATATTTGTAGTCACTTTTTGATAATTTTTTACTCTTACTAACAGAATACCTCAACTTTTAAATTTATTTAATGCCCCCTTCGTATTTTTCAAGAGTACTTTTATATTTTTGATGTAATTCATTTTTACATCCCATAATGCATAGTCGCATTAACCAATCGCACCTGAATTTTTCGACACCAACATCGGCGTCAAATCTTTGTCATCTAAGTGCTTCTTTTAGGAGCCGCTCGGCGATCAAGATCATCGTTCCACTGTCCTCGAGCTGGCGCGGCCAGTTCGAGTCTCGCTCAACCCATGGGTCTTAGAATTAGTGGATGTTAGTAGGCACAATAAACCCTTGAGGCTGCAGTGCCGGTAAGTGCGCTAAAAAGTGCTTCTTTCAGTGGTCCAAACAAATGATAATCGCAGGGCGGTAACTCCGGACCGCAGGAAGCGTTCCTGTGTGGTCAAAAACAAATCCGCATAAGTGCATGTTAGTGGGCACAATAAGGCCTTGAGGCTGCAGTGCCGATAAGTTTTTTTATTATTAAGAGTGCATATTTACAACCTACTCTATACAATCTAAGTGAGTAATAAAGCAAATCGTATAATAAAGTAGAAGACTTGAGGGAGGTCCAACCATTGATGTTACTCCCAAATAGGAGGCTTACGCCTGGTTGGGCTGATGTGATGCAGTCTTCTTGTCACGACTGGTTCTTGGGGTAGCTGATAAAAGAGCTCGTTTCGTGTCCCACGAGAGTGTGTCTAAAGAAGTTGCTAGTCTATGGATTTCGCTGGAGACATATGCGATCCCTAGGTCGTCGTGGAGGGTCTGGTTGGTAATGTACCAAGGGACATTTGACATCAGACGGAGAGCCTTGAACTGGAAACGTTGCAAGATTTTAGTATTTGACTACTTAATTCTAGGACAACACACACACCCATGGATTGAGCGAGACTCGAACGATGATCTTGACCGCTGAGCCAACGCGGCCATCTCTTACGAGATATTTAGTAATCTGTTGCGTAACAGAAGAGGGATACGAGATGTCCTACGAGAGGAATCTCTTTTAGGCACCTTTGCATGCAACGCCTAGAACCCACGCTCTTTTCCATTTACGTTACGTCACATGAAAAAGAGATTTCAGTTTACGTTTTATTCATTTATAAAAAATTTTTAAATTAATTTATCTATCTATAATCTGTCTCTCAAAAGTATACAGTAGTCTATTTGAAAATAATATATACATAGAAAAATGGCATAAACATGTAGGAAACAAACCAATGAAAGTTTTTATTTAGTAACTTGACAGTTTTGTATTGCTAAGTTTACACCATACTCATTATTTATACAATACGCATTATATATTGTCACTCAAAACGGTATGGAAGGTCAACAAGTTTGATTCGTTTTAGGTTGGCTATCGTCTTCCTCTAGGAGAGGTTCGATTACCACATTTCTATCTGTACCAAGAAGAGTAACATAACGGACACTGTATTTCTGTATTTCATCTGTAATTGAGGGCATGCCTAAATCAAATTGAATAACATCGTTACATGACCGTAAAACTTTGAATCGAAAGCGCCTTAATATATCAATATTGGAGTTGCTTGCTGTTACCCAGAGTTGAATTCAGTAACTCCATATTGGTTTTATAATGGCTTTAGAGAGTAAAATTTTGTTATTAATGGACAGCTAAGATTTTCGGCCTAAAGCCAATACATTTTTGAATCTTAAGAGCCAGCCTCTTTCAAGTCAGCCGTCTGTCTAGATGGAATCTTAGTCTTTCATATGTTGCGATACTGGTGTGCAGTTAAGAATTACAGGAGGGTAGGTACCTTTTCTTAAGGCGAAAGTCACTTGCATCGACTTTCCTTCATATACTTTTATCCACCACTTCTTTAGCCAAGGTTCTAATTCTTGCAAATGTTCCTCTAGATGTTGACTCGCCATATACCAAGATAAAAAAAAGTGCCACAGTGTCGTCTGCAAATGTCACTACCGCAATGGAAACTGTAGTGAGAAGATCAGCCGTAAAAAGCAGGTGAAATATTAAACCCAGCACACTTCCGTAAAGTACACCTGTGTGTATTGGAAATAGGGTGTGCGACTATTTACATGTTTGATGAGAAAATGCTGTTAGGTACGACTTAAGGATTTTGAAATAGTCCAATGGTAGGGCCTTTTTAATTTTGAATAAAAGCCTCTGATGCCACACTTTATCAAAACCTTGGGCGACATCTATAAAGATGGCCGAGCAATAAAAAGTCTATTATAACTTTGTCGACCAGTCGGTGTACGTGTTCAATGGTAGCATAATTTTTCTGGAATCCGAACTGATGATTAGGGATGAGCTTATTATTCAAGGTGATAAGTAATAATTTCCTTAACAGCATTATTCAAAAACCTTGGAGAAAAGAGGCAGTAGACTAATTGGTTTGTACTTCAGCGACTTTCCATTGTTCTGGAAAATGTCTCAATCGCAGTACTGCGATTGAAGAGATAGGCGGTGAACACAAACCCTTTTTCCAGCAATTCTCTCGACATTCTTGCTGTAATTAGGTAACCGGGTGCCTTCTTGGTTTTAGTTCCGCGGTAAGAATGGTCTGGACTTCCATGTGTTTGAACTCGAGATTGGTGGGCACAGTTGAAACTATGCTTCTAAGTAGCCTTAGATTTCTTGTTCTTCTTCAAGCGATTCACAAAACTACAGCTAGTGGTTTAACAAAATTAGCAAGATTCTTCATTAGAAATTTTTTATTTACCTCTTTGAACCATGAAAACCACCGAAAGATTCATTAAATTTTTTGATTTTTTATATACGTTCGGCTCCTGATAGGAATACCTATACATACATATATCTTATTTGTAGTTTTTGCAAAATGGTTTTAATAAGCACTTACGAAATTTAAGCTCATCTTTTTACTCGTTGCGTCATTAAAATGCATTTCTTGGAAGAAAATGGGAATAATTTATTTAAAATAAATATGAACTTATATGACTTTAAACTTTAATGCATAAAAGCATAAAAGCAAAAATAGCAAATTTATTTTATCACGAAAATATTAAAACTCAAATTAACCTACATTTATATGTAAATGCCTTCGGCATCTATCCCCGTCTCATGGGGGAGATGCGTAGATTAAAGCTAGGAGATGCTACTCAGCTTAATTAAAGTTTTTCATTTTCATTTTCATATGATCAAAGCACCAGCGTGGTCGCGCGAGTTCATTCCCGATGCTCTCTGATGCCTGACCGGGTGGCCTACTCAGTCACTATAAATAATTGAATACCTGCGTTCACTCGAACAAGGGGTAATAATGACGGTCGTCTAAGACGCGGTGCTTGCCACATATCCTCTCACCTAGGTTGTGTTCCCACGCGGAGCGTTAAAGCCTTACCATTATTATTATTAGTTTCAAATTACTTCCTATGCATGGATTGCAAGTATTCCACACACAGCACATAAATCATGTTATTGACTTCTAGTCTAGTCGTTCGATAGTTGTATTATACTACTCAAAATATTCACTGGAATAGAATTTTTGTCTCGAGAATATCTTGTTAAAGACTTCTAGTCGCTTTACTATCTCCTTCTTCTCCTAAGCCCAATTAATTATGTAATTAATTAAATCCATTTTTGGATGTACGCCTTCCCTAACTCCTTCCACCTATCACGATTTTGTGCGATTTGGATCCAATTTAGTCCAGCTGTACGTTTAAAATCATCATACCAACGCATAGGTGGTCGTCCTCTTCCTCTCTTATGCTCGTACGGTCTCCATTCAGTTATTTTACGGTTCCATCTATTTTTGTCACTTCTCGCCACGTATCCTGCGTAACTCCATTTTAATTGGGCAATCTTAATACCAATGTCTGTCACTTTTGTAATTGATCTTATTCTGTCATTCCTAACTTTATCTCTCCTTGTTATATTTAACATTGCTCTCTCCATTCCCCTTTGTGCTATTCTCATTGATTCTATGTTGCTTTTTGTTGTTGCCCAATTCTCTATTCCATATGTCATGGCCGGTAAAATACATTGTTCGAATACTTTTGTTTTCAGGCGTTGATCTATTTTTGTGTTTTTCAAAATGAAGGATAGTCTTCCAAATGCGATCCATCCACTTTTTATTCGTCTTTTTATTTCCTTCTTTTCACTGCTTCGTCCTAGTTCTATTCTTTGGCCTAGGTATATATATTCTTCTACTCGTTCAATTTGAGAATCGTCAATTCTAATTTCTACATCTGGACCAGGGTGCATTACTTTTGTTTTTCTTAAATTCATTTTTAATCCTATTTTGTTTGACTCTCTATTTAGATCAATGATCATTTCTTTCAAGTCTTCTAAATTTTCCGCTAGTAGTATGATATCATCAGCATAGCGTAGGTTAGTAAGCCGCTCTCCGTTTACATTTATTCCTTTATCTGGCCATTCTATCTTCTTGAACACGTCCTCCAGTGTTAGGGTAAAAGTTTCGGCGACAGTGTATCACCCTGTCGCACTCCTCTTGCAAGTGGTACTGGGTTAGTTTTCGCGTGTAATGTATATGTTGCTGTGACTCCCTCGTTTAGTTGTTGTATGAGTTGTATGTATCTTTGATCTATTCCACTGTTTGCTAATGCTCTATATATTGCCCAGTGTTCAATGGTATCAAACGCCTTTTCATAATCTACAAAGGCCATGCATACGGGAATCCATATTCGTTTGATTTTTCGATGATTATTTTATTGTTAATAGGTGGTCTCTAGTGCTGTACTCCTTCCTGAATCCCGCCTGTTCCCGGGGTTGATACTCATCCAGCTTTCTTCCTAGTCTGTTGGTAATAATCTTTGTTAGCAATTTGTACAAATGTGACAATAAACTGATGGGTCTATAATTTTCAAGTTTTGTGTTTTCTCCTTTTTTGTATAATAATATGACGTTTGAGTTTTTCCAGGTTTTGGGCATTTGAGTTGTTTTTAAGCATGTGTTTAATAGTTTTGCTATTTTTGATATTAAATTATCCCCAGCCTCTCTGATCATATCTATTGATATTTCGTCATCTCCTGTAGCTTTATTAAATTTGAATTCTCTCATAGTGCTCTTCACTTCTTCTATGGTTATATCGGGTTGTTCTTCGGATCCCACGTTTTGAATCTTTCTAGTTCTAATGGCATTGTCTTCTATTTCTTGATGTACTTTGGATTCATATAATTCGGTGTAAAACTCTTCTATAATTTTTTGAATTTCATCTCTGTCGTGGATTATTATACCATCTTTGTTACGTAATGCGTACGTTTCTTTCTTTCTCATTTTTTGTTGAGTATTTTCATTCCTTGGTTTTTCTTTATTACTTCATTAATTTGTTGTTCTTGTATTTGTCTTCTATGTACTCTTATCTGTTTTCTTATTTGTTTATTCACTTGCTTAAATTCTTCTGTTATTCTTTTATTTTCCTTTGCTAGTCGTCTGCGTTTTTCCATTAGACTCTTGATATCTGCATTAATAATATCTCTGTTCTTTTTGCGTGGTATAATTCTACGTAGTTCTTTTATCGAAGTGTTAATTATTGTAGTTATTTTATTATTTACTTCATCTATTGTGAGTATTTTGTCATCAATATCATCATTAGCTAACTGTTTGTTTATTATTTCTCTATACGCCTCTCCTTTTTTTATTTCTTCTGCTGTCAGTTTTATTGAATTTTTCCCGATTAATTGTTTTCTTTCTGTTCTTTTATTAATAGTCGGTACAGCTCTTACCGGTCTGTGGTCACTCCCCGTATTAAATAGGTTTAGTACGGTAACGTCATTTCTTTTTTGTTTTTTGTTTGTCAAAATATAATCTATTTCGTTTTTTGTATTTCCGGATGGTGATATCCAGGTCCATTTTCGACTGAGTCTTTTTTTAAAGAAGGAATTCATAGCATATAGTTTATGCTCGTTCATGAAATTCGTTAGCATGTCTCCTCTTTCATTTCTTTGGTCTATTCCCAAATTACCCGTGTATTCTTCATCGGGTTCTTGTTTTTTGACTAATTTGGCATTAGCATAACGATGTTATCCGTTTGCATAGCTATTTAGATGTTCGTAGAACAATTCCATCTCTTCGTCCGTGTGGGAGGAAGTAGGGCGTATACCTGTATAACTTTGATCTTTATTGTTGCCGTAATTTTTAGAATTATATAAGCAACTCTTTCTGATACTGATTTAAAGGTTTTTATATATGGTGTCCATTTTTTGTTAACGAACAGTCCGATTCCTGCCGTGGTTCCATCTATTCCGCCTTTGTGTATTAGCGTGTTTCCTGACTTGAGCTAAATCCATTCTTTTCCTTTTCTTCGGATTTCACTTATTCCAACAATATCCCAATTGATTTTTGTTAGTTCCTCTTCCATCTCTATAATCATATCATCCGTTCTGAGTGCACGAGCATTGTACGTTGCAATCCATAGTTTGCTTATCTGTATTGATTTGTGGTTACATTTCAAAGTCGAAATCTTGCCCCCCCCCCCCAGAATCCTTGGGGCAGCCTGACGCATCAGGGTTAGATTGTGAGCTGTTCGGTCTACTAACCTGGGGTAATTTCGTTCTGTAGTTCGACATTATCATTATGATTAGGGAGTAATTGGCAGTAAAACGCCACGCTTGCCAGGCGTCTTGGCGAGTTGGGTAGGGTATGGGTAGGATTATATGTGGTGTGGTTATGATTACAAGGTTAGGACATGATTTCCCTCGGTATTGGGAGTTGAGGGAGAACCAAGGCTCGCGTAGGCAGGGTCGCTTCCCTGAGACAGACCTATCTCTACCGGGGTCGTAGAGAATGTCTATCCGCTACCGCTTTACTATAAGTTATGGTTATTGTGTTTACAATATCTTCGTTGTTTTATCTTTTTATCTTTCCTTTGGATTATATTACTTTTCATTAATTTTATGTCGCCTTGTATTTTGCTTTTTCAAAACATTGGTTTTGTTACATTTGGACAACGTCGTAGGTATTTATGAAATTAGATGGATGTCCTATAAAAACTTGTTTAGTGTTTCTTTGCTATTAAACCTTTTTGTTGTGGTTACAGCAAATTTTTGATGTTCCAATTACGGAATTTAATTTTTTGCAATGACTAAAAAAATGAAAGTCTTGAAAAAAATGGTTTAGGCACCAAACTCTTTACATGACTGTAAATATTTTTATACTTAGGCATAACACATTAAATTTTGATTAGATTCATATCAGATCGCTACATTATAAAATCTATCTACCTCTTGGAGGCTTTGGTACAAAGGTTTTAAAATATTCCAAATATACCGCTTTTGTACGAATTGATTACGCCTCAAAATATTTTCATAACCCATTTTGATACTGGCTTCACTTCTTTTATCGATCTAATTATTAAACGTTATATATTTGTATATTATTACAAATAGTGCACGTTAAAATTTAAATATAAAAAACAGCATCTAGAAGACGTGTCCTTCAATTTGCTCTGTATTTAATGATTGTCAATAAAATTTGCAATTACCTTCCTGCAGATTTTCTTCTCCATTTGGCTGGTACATTGAATTTTCGCCTTGTGTTTTGGTATAGTTTAGATTTTGTTTTTTTAAATATCCGTTTTTACAAATCCCAAAGAAAGAAATAAATGTTAGATTACATCAACTCGCTGATCCGTTCTGGTTGCTCTTGCGTGAGAGGGCTTGTCACGGAGGATTTCTCATGCACCAAGGCAATAGTGTAATGGAAGGTGTAGCAGTTGAATCCACCCTGCTGAAACCAAAATTATTCAACGCTACACACTATTAAAAAAATTGTAATCATATTAAGGCAACGCTCTCCATTCACTGCCGTGGTATTTTTATTTTAATTTTGCAAAAACTAAGGTTAAAGCAGTATACATTGATTTTCATAGGTTTTTCAAAGGTTTTCCGTTCCCAAAGCAAAGTTTCTGAATATTTTCTGCGTAATATTTACCAATTGTTTAACTGTTTTGACAACCAAAACTTGTTTCATTGTAGAGCGAGCGCTTTATAACACCTAACTACAATAAAAAATAAATATTAAAACATATAAGACCAGTGCTATAAACTCAACAATAATAAAGTGCCCCACGATTCAAATCCTATGTTCTTGTTTGGCACGCCTATAAAATTTTAGGGTTGGTTGCATGAAGCCAAGCAACTAAGGCAGTATTAATCAACATATTAAAATATGTTAATTGCAGATCAACACAAATCTCGGTTTTTGATTATTTAAATCTGGTTCAAATTTAATCATTATTCTTATATTATTTATAACTGCACATTTTTACAAATATTCTATTAAACTATTCTATTATACCGTCTTAAAGTATTTAGTGATTACATAACTAGATCACTAATCTATATAGTTATGTCACTAAATTTTGTCTGTTTTAACGCTCTGGATCTATTATCATTGTTTAGCAGAATAGCTAATCTTGTTCTTGTATTTATTGCAGTAGTTTTTAACACCTTTAACCCAACAGTACCTTCAGCTCAGCAGACAGTACGCGTTTGTTGACAAACATTCGGTGTTGGGTATTACACAAAGGGTTTTGCTTTGAAATTTTTGAATTGAATTGGTGTTTGGAGGTTTGGCATGCGCTCAAAACCAAAAACCGTAAGTTTATTATTACAAGTTTACAAAGTAGAGGTTTATTGTTTAAAATTAAATGGGATTTTTATCTTAAAAGCCAAAATATCTCTATTTTTGGTATGAATATGTTTGCTTTTTGTTAAGGTACTTAAAATCGTTTTTCTAAGGCATGACAGTTTAAAGTTTATGTGACGGCATTATTCTTTAAAGCAAACGATGTGAAAGTTGATTTAGTTTAATTTTTTTATTTGGCGGGTATTTGTCCATTGACAAATGCTTTTCAAAGTTCTTTAAACACTTCAAATAAATTTTCGTGAAATGATAAGATAGCCGTGAAGGTGGTTCTTGTGGGGTCTACCGAAACAGTTGTGTAATACAGGTCCCAAAATTGTACCGTGCGGTACACCGGTTTCGAAATCTAAATCGATTGATGAGTAACTTCTTTTACACATCGAGGATTAGGCTGATTGGCCCGGACACTCATCTTTTTTTGACCTCGATCTATCTCATTTTCCTCCAGGTTGGTATTTTCTTGTTGCTAGCGGTAGTCGTTCTTCTGGCATCAAGACATTGTTTAATATTTAGATCATTTTGTGTAGCTTCTGATCGTAAAATGGGTTTCAGAGATTTGAACTATATCCAACTCATGATTGGTAATAAAGGTTTATAGTTCTTGAATGTGGTTTGACAAGCAATTAAATCCATTCTGTAATATTGAGTATTTGTCTTATTATTTTAGTTGAGCGACGATGATTGTGAGGAAGATAAACATTGTTTTGATATTCTCAGCTGGTTTTATCATCATATTTTTTAACTTCTCGATGTTTGATATTTGCGGTGTATCTCCTTGGGGGTTGCTGCCCGTTTGATACAATTGTATGTCTTCTTTCGTTGTTGATTAGCAGTTGTGCTTGGGTAAAACTTGGTTATGGTGTGGGTGCTTTCGGACGTGCTGGTGAAAGTTTTCTCCTCTTTAACTCGACACCTTTATAGTTTGAAGAAATGTGAACCGCTATATAAAACACACTTAGGTTGAGTTTCTTTTGTTTTAATACACGTTTTTGTTGGGCGATTTGCTCCGCATTTCCCACACCTGGCTTAATGTGTAAAGATCCTCTTCGTGTGCCCATACCTTGGAAAATTGCGCATTGTTGGATTTCCTTTTTTGGTGTGGTGGGGAAAGATAAAATTTTTCGTTTGTTTCATAGTGGCAACTGGACCAGAAAAAATGAAATTTCACCAGTTTTCGCGAGTTAAAGGTAGAAAAAACGAAGTTGAGAGCGTTCACACCTTAGTTATGAATGTGTTACAACTTGCATCACAATTATTCATATATTTCCTAAGACTTTCCAAATGCTATCAAACAAATTTTCTCCATATTACACAGAGTGTTTGAAATGGTGGTAGATAGATATATAAGACTGATATTGTATACTGTATCTAATAAAGCACGTCTCATAAATTAGTTTGTATAAATTCAAATACAGGGTGCACCAATAAATTGAATCTTTTTCTTTCTAAAATCGTTTATGTCTATCTAGTGGCTACGAACGTAGCCTTGAGACATTTATTTGATAGTACTTACCCAATTAAATCAATAATCTGAATATGATATACACAAGGTGTTTAACAATACCATCAAGTTTCAAATCACGCTAAATAAAAAGATGTGGCCTTCACCACGCTACAGCGTATAACGCTTATTACACGCATAATACGTTAGTTTGTTAAAATACGTATCAGTTATTATATACAGAACAATACTTTATAAAAATATGAGTTTGTCATCCTATTGTAGCGTATAATAAAAAAAAATGAAAAGGAGATCTAATAAATTTAAAAAGTATTTTGTTTAACTTATCGCCTATGCGGACGGCGTGCCTAATATAATAATTAAAATATAAAAGCATTAGGAAACTTTTTAAACTAGGCACGACAAGCCAAATTCAGACTGCAATGGAACCTTAGTGTAATTTGTACCTAATCTACAAAAAATAAATATACTTAAATAAAACTTTAAAAAATTATTGAAAATACAAGAAAATATTAATGTCGGGATTAGCTGATTTCCACACAACCCTGGAGGTACAGCTATTTTGTGCGTTTTTTTTAAGTGCTATCCCCAGGAGGCCTAACGCACTTTGGAAAGGAAATAAGACCAATCGATCGGTTCTTTATAGCCACTAGGTAACCATTTCAACACTGCTTACACCTAACCCCTTGAGAACATCGACCTCCTTTGTAGAGAGGGATTACAAATGTTCAGGGCTGGTATACTCCCACCTAAGTGGTACCTGTCGTGAGGCAACGGTCGATCGACCAATCAAAGTCTAAATTGGGGTGGATTACAGGAATCCGAGTACAGGTAGTAGGGTGGTTATGAAGCAATTATAATGTCTATGATTTGAATCTAACTATGTGTTCAAAACTCTTAATTACAGAGAATAGATTTACAAGACCGATCTAATGCCTAGGAGACTATTTCTACCCTGTTTCTTTTAATAATGACCGAATATAAACTTTCTTTGTAGACAGACATTATAAACGTTTAGAACTGATACACTCCTAAGCGAGGGGTACTTGTCGAGATAAAATGACGGCTAGATGGGGGAATGTAAAAATACTTTTCAAAACCAAAAAGCATTTCTATAATGCTAGTATATATGAATTATTCGTGTGTTAAAATTAGGTTGTAGGTCGGCCAGATTGGGCAGATTAAAATTTGAAGCTGGGAAACCTAAAAAATTATAAAAAAAAACATAACACGACCGAATAGTGGGTTTTTTAATATTGAGGGACAATTTCTCGACTATATATATATAATCCTTAGCTAGGCTCGACTCATTTTCACCGATACAGATTCAGAAGGGGGAATATGAAACAGCTTTTGGAATCCAAAAAAAGTTTTGTTAATACAGTGCACTCTGCGCGTTATAGATAGGAAATCGGCCAGTTTAAGCCGACTAATCCGAACGAAGATGGAAGCTACTTATCACATAGAAAAAGATAACAAGACTGAACATTTCTGCACTGCTTATACCAACCCTTAACTAACTTTAATCTTCTTTGTAGGGAGTAATTTATAACGTTTAAGAACTAATTTGCTTCCACGCCAGTGGTACCTATTGTGGAGAGACGGTCTACCAATTCATAGAGATTCAGGCGCAAGGAAACATTCGAATTTAAAAAGTGTTTTGCAAATGCAATGAATTATTCGCATAGTAGAATTGGGTTGTATATATTAGATCGACCAGTTTAAGGAGATTGATTGGAATTTGGAGCTGAAAGCTCCTAGCCACGTAGAAAAAGATAACAGGACCAATCAGCCGGTTCTTTAACGTCCACTAGGAGACCGTACTACTGCACTGCTTATACCTAACCCTTAGCGAACGCCGACCTCTTTTGTAGAGAGGGATTACGAACGTTCAGGGTTGATACACTCCCACCTAAGTGGTACCGGTCGTACAGAGACGGTCGCCCGACTGACAGAGGCCCAGATGGGGGATATGCAAGAAAACTTGCAAAATTCAAAAAGCGTTTAGATAAAGTGCAGTGATTTATCTATGTAGAACTGATTGGGCAGTTCAGGCCGATTAGTTTGAATTTGGAGTTAGGATAGTCCCATTACACAGAAAATGATAACGGAACCGATTTGTTGGTTCTTTTACAGTCATTGGAAAAACATTTCCGCAGTGATTACACCTAACCTTTAACTAACTTTGACCTTCTTTGCAGGGAGGGTTTAGGGTTGATAAATACCCATAAGAGTGAAGAGACGGTCGACCAATTAATAAAGGTCCAGATGGAAAAATATAAAACTATTTTTGGAATCCAAAAAGCGTTTCATTGATGCAGTAAATTGTGAACGTAATGAAAATAATTTGCAGATAATAAATAATTTATTTTGGACCGACTAATTCGAATATGAAGCTGCAAGCTATTTCTACTTACATAAAAAAAAGATACTGGAACCGATTGATGGACTCTTTTACAGATACTATGGGGGAACCATTTCTGCATTGCCTATACTTAATCCTCAGCATTGATTTATTTTGTAGAAAGGACTTGCAAACGTTCGCGTTAATATATTACCACGCAAAAAATTCGATAATACAATGAATTGTAAATCAGTAAAATTCGGTTGCAAATAACGAAACAACTAGTCGAGCTATTGGGATATGGATTATAACCGCCTCACTGTAAGTGCTACATTATAAGCTAAATTACTATTCCAATTAAAACATCATAAAAACTGTTGTATTTCTTCTTTAACTATCTACATTTTTGATGTCATATTTGATACCTGTAATTGTAAGTAACCCATGCGTACCACCAATTATGTGTAGCGCTACACAAATGCATATCTTTATTGCAAATCATTCCCAACAATCGACCATTTGAATATCCGCGTTGATGAAATATTTAAAAACTATTCTTTTTGAAAGTGTGGGAATAATTTGCGAGCGACATGTTCAGCCTTATTCCTTTATCATGCATCCTATTATTAGTAGAAAAATAAAAAACGACTTACCAATTGTTGAATTGAGGGGCTCTGCATTCACCTAACCCACAGTAAAGGTTAAATTTTCTATTAGGTCGGGAAAGGGGTGTTTACGCACCATTTCCAAGACCGGGGCGCGCCTGAACTCACTCGGTCCGCTGGTGGTGAGAAGATTTCTTCCAAGCTGGGAACGGCATACAAGGACCGTCTCGGGCGAAACACCAAAACCGTTGTTCAAAAATTTTAATGGGAAAACTCGCGTCCGCTCGCGCGCGCTGCTATTAACAACTGACCGAATATCTGCTATGCAGCTAACTTGAAATAAAAAGTTTGCTTTTTTGCAAACCGAACGAAGGATGCCATGACATAAGAACTACACCGTTGTTATCGAGTAGGTAATGATTGAATAACAGTTTTGTTTTTGATAACATTATGTATGGTATTGATATAAGTAGATTGAACTTAATGCAAACATAAGCGTTTAATTACACTTTATCTCTATATGCTATTTACAAAATAGTAATAATTAATAAAGGCTTTCGGTCATCTACAGGAGTAGTCAAGCTAAAATATTTTTAATTTTTATATTTGTTACTTGGGAGTAGTTTGTTTCAAATTTATCTATGTTGTGATATGAAATTTTCTCATTAACATTGAGAACCCTACATGGGTGATATTGTCGGGATAACAAGTAAAATCGGGTTTAAAATTATAAATGTTAAAATAATTACAATCGGCAACAAATACATTAGCTTTGAGAATATTAGCAGATATTTCCAGTTCTAATCGATGTTGTAAGGAACCACTTGCGTTCTAGCAGCTATTCTAATTTTATATTTTGCTAAAAACTAAAAGAACGAGATAACAGCATTACTATGGATTCTTTACATAAGTTGCATTTGATGAATTTCTGCGTGTCGTTGCTGTTTTATTACAGCTGCACCATTGTTTAATGGAACACTTGGTATTGCAGTAGTCAGCCAGTTTTGGATGTTCCACTACTCGTTTTATAATTATAATATTGGTGTTTCCTCTTTTAGATTTGAGTTATAATTCGTTGGATGTGCACCATTGCATGGTGCACACTTGCCAAATGTATTGCAAGACTTAATACATGTCGTGTATTATGATCTCTATCTTACTTTACGCATACAAACGCCTTTCTGCAATAGCCTTTGCTATAACCACGATAGATAACGAGTACGTTGAATTATAACCTTCTTTTATCTTAGCGGTTCTACAGTAATTGCTTATTCAGAAAATATCTCAAATCGTATATCTTCTCATCATTTTTATCATGCATTTGGTTTATTCGGTGTCTTGTGTTTATGTATGCCTAGCCATGTGCCCTTTTTCTCTTAGCTCGCCTTTTATTTCATCTGTTTTCTTATGACTATTCTATGTGCCCATTCTTCTCTAACCTGGTAAGTATAAAATGTTACTTTTTGTTATCGGTGTATTTAGTAAACTTTTTAAACAAATCTGAAGTATTGGTATTTATTTTAACAACATTGCTTTTTAACGATTTAGGACTAAATTGTTTAGTACTTAATACTTTTGTTAGATTTTTAATTATTGTACTATGAGTGATAACTTTATGAGTATATATTAAGAGAGGTTTAAATGTAGCTGGCTATTGATGGTCTTTGTTTGTCTGCATGTCTATTTTTGTTGCTAGCCTGACCTTGCGGTTTTTTTTTTAACTCGGCTGATCTTTTTCTCCTTTTTACCGCTTTTCATAAATGTAGATTTGTTTGCGAATAATTGCCATAACTTTCGTTTTACTATCAGGTTGTAATGATTATTGCGTTAATGCACAGTTATTTGCATATGGTCCATATGGTAGACAATTTTAAAACGTAGGTTTTTAATAATAATAATAATACGTCGGCCGGCTTGGTAATTTCAATTGGTGTTGGTCAACGATGAACACATTTTTGCAGATTATAAATACATTTAAACAATCACAGTACTTATAATGAGACGGATTAAGGACAGTTGAGTATGTGTAGAGATACATCCACTCGCCCATAAGATCGATTCCCATCTTATAAATTTGTGATTTTTGTTTAGCAGGGTATAGTTAATAGATTATTGTATTCCTTGTAATAATTTATTTTTTATTTAATTAATTTTATAATAGATGCCATTATTATTAGCCTTTGTTGTTATTAGATATTAAATAATTTTCTTTTTTTTTTTTTAAGAAAATAATGAATAATAAAATATAGTAAAATAATAGTAAAGTAAAAAGTTTATTTTATTTCTTATCAAATACACCATGACAAGATGAATGTAATACATTTCAGTAATATATATTCTTAGACAATTTGTTTGCTACACAGGACATTTGTGTTTAACTAACCGTACTCTGACCAAGGTTTATATAACGGATGCGGCTCTGGACCGTCGTTAATAGCACCTTGACAGTTAAACCAGGTTCAGCGAAACCACAGGTTAACATACCTTTATGCAACCGGCCCTTAGTCATTCGTGGGTTTTAACAGCGATTGTTGGAAATGTTCTACGTAATAATTGGCGGTTGCAAACTGGGTTTTCCAGAACAACATCAACTTTGATTTTAATAAACTCTACCTTGCCAAACAAGGTAACGGAAGGTAAGATGCTGTCAGGCGATCTATCACACCATTAGAAAAATTCAGTGAAAAATATGTCTCATGTTACAAGAAATGGTTTCACATTAGATATGACTGTTAAACTACTACCTTGCAGATAACTACAGAATTCTTAATACAATTAGTTTTATATCCGGCATGTCGTTGTACTGAACTATATGGAATTATATCAACTATAATTCGACACAACTTATTCATGAATAAGTGAGTTACACTGAAATGCTATTTTTTATTGTAAATACTACTTTGTTGGAGTGGAAAGCGACAGTGGGTAATTCTAGTACTATTTGCTCACAAATTTCCCTACTTTATCGCTGCTTTTTTTGGGGGGGGGATGACATTCTAATGAATGGCGTTCTTATTAATAACTTAAGATGTGCGGACGACACAGTCTTGCTTGCTGATACAGCAGAGGGACTGCAACGACTTATAGAGAGAGTAGCAGGGAGATGTACGAAATATAACATGCGTTTAAATACAAGCAAAACTAAAGTCATGGTGGTAAGCAAAAATAACAACAATAACGCTATGTTTCATGTGGCTACCAGATCTAAACAACACCATCTACTACATATTTGGAAATACAACTGAACGAAAATTGGGATCAAGCTAAGGAAATACGAATAAGAATTGAAAAGGCACGAACCTCTTTTAATAACATGAGAACTGTGCTACCCAACAGGAAGCTAAATATTCAACTACGAACTCGTATTCTAAAATGCTACGTGTTGGATATTGACGAATGCTGCGTGCAAATGCATGTTACGAATATCTTGGACACACCACGTAACAAACGAAGGCATCCTGCAATGAAGAAAGAAAAAGAAGTGATAAAAACCGTGAAGGAGAGAAAACTTTTATACTTTGTCCATGTCATGCGACATGACAAATATAACATTTTGCAACTGGTTATGCAAAAGAGGACCCGGAAGACACTGAACATCATGGTTGCGCAATCTGACAATGCTGACTTATTTAAAACCGCATTCGATAGGGTTAAATGGGCCAGCATAATCGCCAACATCCAGTGAGGATATGGCACAGAAAGAAGAAGATGGGGGGAATGATCCACTCTTGCTGAATGCATTTTTCTTATTTTGCAGCGTGAGAGAAGTGATATCTTAAAGAAAAAGCGCATTTATTATTGAAACGTTGCCCATTTTGCGTAATGAGCGGTTTCGTACTTCACAAAGAGATCTCAGTAACATTGAGCGTTTATTGAGTTTTGTCCTGTTAAAAAATAAATGAAAACTATGCTTTTTAATCCTAAAATTTAGTTTTAAGAATTTTCTCTGCAGGCGGCTTTGTTTTGTTTTGGTTTTTAGAGGTATAATAGTAGGCCCAATATAATTACACCTTAGAATTTAATTAAACATCCACCTCCTTCCCTATCCTTAACAAGCAAGGATTCTCTGAGAGTTTTAAAATTATGTGGTCGTTTGTTTAGCATTAAAAAGCCGGAGTTTTACTACGTTTCTGATTATTGACATAACTAATACTCAGTTCGGTGCGTTTTCGTCAATTGCAAGCCGTCGATTGCTTTCAGTATCTCTCAAATCTCAGTAGGAGCACGATGCGTGTCCTTTAGATTTTCGACCATGTTGCAACTCTGAACAATCCAATGGAACTGCATTTGTACCACTGCTTCAAGTCATTCAGCTAGATAGGTCTTCTTCCTCTATTTCTTCTTGTATTTTTTTCTTATATTTATAATACTTCGCATTTCATATCTCTGTTCTCGCATCACGTGGCTTAGATATTGAAATTTTCTAGTTTGTTTTTAGTACTACCTTTACTTTCCTTATTTTTTTAAGTACTTTATTATCCATTACTCTATCTGCGCTACTTATTTTAAACATTCTCCGATAAGTCCACATCTCAAATGATTCTAACTGATTTCTCATATTTCTTTATCCTCCAAACTTTCATTTTACAATATGCCATTAGTAATACACATCATCACAGCATTCTGCTTATAAGCTGTCTACTCCATAATAACATTTTCATTTTATTAAAAATTGTCTTGGTTTAACCAATCCCCGTTTTAATTTCTTCTTTGTATTCATTGTTTTTATTGACAGTTTCCAAATTTTATATTTTTATTCCCTCTTAATTCTAATCCATGCACTTTCTTACTATTGTTGTAATTTTGTGATTGTTATGAATCTGATCTTTCTGATATTGAATGTCATATTATTTTAATTTGAGATCTCCTAAATGGACCTCCCGTGTTAATAAGAGGCAACAGAATTTGTGGTTGAATATTGACGTATGATGAGACTTAGGTTCATTATTAAACTCCTAAATCCAAACAGGGAGGACGAAGTAGCAAACGATAGAACAATGTGTAGTAGTTAAAACTAAAGCACGGCTATCTGTAAGGAATGTTATCAAAGACGTAATTTTCACTGACTTTTTAACCATCCGAGAATACAGTCAATATTCAATAGTCCTATGATCTCTTGGTAAAACTGAGAGTCGCTTGTTGCACAAAAATGCGCCATTTAAAATAAAAGTTAAAGCAAACGCATGGTCGCAACTTTGAAATTTGATAACGTTTTAATGTTATTAGGCAAAAGCAGATACATTTTTGACAAAATCATCAAAGGCGACACGTAGACGTAATTGTTGAAAATTAATTATTTTTGTTTATTTATTATTATTTTAAAAATATATGAAGTTACTACTTTATAACCGGTGCTGATGCTAAAGCATGGAATGGATTAATGTGTTTGATCTTTGAGATTGGTGGGCAGAGTTAAAACGGTGCTTCTAAGTAAAGTTGGATTTCTTGTTTTTCTTCGAGCGTGATCTTAGAATCATATAATGTGAAAACTCCTTCCCAATGGTTTGCAAATGCAAAAACCTTTTCTTCATTACTTCTGGCCCAGGCATTATTTGAAAGGCGCAATTGTGTTTCATATTTCTGTGCTTGCTTCAATCTTTTTGTCGCACTCCTGAGGAAGTATTTTGTAGCTTCATTTGAAGACAAGTGCTGTAGGTAGTTTTCTACCGATTTATTTTTGATGTTTCAGTTCCGATGTTTTACATTTGAGCTTTCTTTTATCGTCAGGGTGTCTGGCAGTTTGCAATTTTCTTCGCAGTGTACATCTTTTTGCGGTGATCTTTTTCTTCGCGGGACAATTTATGGATGCAATATTCTAGATCCTTGATGGTGTTGCCTGCCATGCAGCTTGCTGGATGGCACGGTTAAATAGTTATACTGCAGTAAATAAATCTTTTGTTTTTAGGGATACGCCATACAGTAGTTTGATCAATTATCTTTTTAAAAATATTTCAATTCGTGTATTTGTTGCAGAGACTAGGAAGCTTCGAAATGAGAACCACGCGTTTCCATGGTTAGTAGAATTGTCGAGACAAGATGTGACGTTAAAGTAATTTAAATTTGCTCGCTTTGTGATGCAAAAGTCGAGTAGATCAGGCATTTTTGCTGGATCCTATGGCCGTTGGATAGGCTCGCCTTGGAAATAATGTTCATAATCCTCTAATTTATTATTGTGACGTAGAGGGCAGTATACTGTCGAGAGTATCAACGGTCCTTCTCAATCTTCTATTGCCACTGTGGTAGTGTAGTTCCACTGGATTGTATTTTGCTAGTTCATTATGTTTAACAGAAATTTTGATAATAATAGCCGTTCCAGCGTGGGCCATGCCATCTGGATGTTGTGTGGTATATATAGTATAATTTGGAATTTTTACGTAAGTACGATCCGTATAGTGAGATTCGGCGATTAGCATAACGTGGTTTGAAATAAGAGACAAGTTCGTCTTTGTCACAGATAATTCTTAGCTTAAAAACGAATGTTGTTAGTGAAGTTAATATATTGCCATTTCATTAAATTTTTGTAGTTCGTTTGTTTCATTTGTAGCTATGGATTTCTGACCTTATACTGGATCGTATTGGGGTTGTTGTCTATTAATGCTCGGTACCAGCGTAGCTGATGTTAGGTTGCCTGTTTCTTAGCGGAGAGGGGGTACATTTTTGTTATAATTCCTTACAAACAAGGCGTTCTTTGTAGTTAACGAGATGATTTTCGCTACAGTTCACACATTTAACGTTAGGACATTTTCTTCTAGATTCGTAGATGTATATTCCTAAGAACTACTTTACAGCTTCGTTCCTGTTTTCGCTGATAGGTATGAAATTCGGTATTTCTTTCAGCTAATGTGGTAAGATTTTTACTTTGTCTTTATTTATTACTAGAAAATCCAGCCAGCTACGCTTGGCTGCTATAGAGAATGCAAGAGTTACGAACCTTCTGTAGCAATCGTTACTATTCTGCAGCTATTTCTTCCGATGTTCTTTGAGAACGTCGCAGTCGTCTTGCTTAGTTTTCTACTTCAACTTCCTCCGAAGTTTTGTTTCGGCACATATACGTTGCCTCGCTTTATTTATTGCTGCTCTTTTATCTCCAGTCTGCTCACTTCTTCGTCTTCTATTGTAATTTCTGTGCTGCTCAGCTGTTTGTACCCGTTCCGTAACAAAGAATGCTTATTTGCAAAAAAACAGAAAAACTAAAACAGTAGAATATAAATAATTTAATTTTAATTTAAGTTTTTAAAATTGCAGTGTGCTTTAAAGATACGACGATCGTTCGCGTGGCCCCGAACGCGTTACTCTAGCAACCAATCAAATGCTTTTCACACGGCCGGAGACCGGGGACCTTCGCATCGCGCTTTAAAGATAATAGATTAGATGTTAGATTATTAATGTATATTCATTTATAGCTATTGGATTTCCTAACCGCTGGGTTTACGTTATGCTTTTGATTTGAATCAGTTTAATCTGCAAGGCGCTGGAAACGGTTTGAAGGATTCAACCAGTATGCTGCTTGTTTAGCCGACTTGAGTTCCCTCTGAGTGATGTCGCTGGTCTCTTTACGACCACGTTTTCTGTTTTTCACTGTTTGCCAATCATATTCATATGTTAAATGGTTTGTTGGTAGTTGATGTCCAGCTGCATTGTTATAATGTACCCCACTTGCTGATTGGGATTGGAGTATGTCGTTTATTGTAAAGTCTGATGATAAATTGTTTGTTGAAATATACTGACAATTCGGAATAAATTGAATTTGATGATTTTAATCTGTCTGCATCGGGCATGAATTGTTGCGCATTTTATACAAGCATGATTTGGTTGCTATACTAAGCCATAATATTTTTGCGTTACTTTCAGTAACCATAAGTAATCACAACCGATATGAAGCGGCACCTGATCCACAGGACAGACGACAATTTGTAATCACTATTTGTGTTCACGCATGTAATACAACTGGTGTTTTATGTAATATCAGATAGCAGTTTCTAATAATTAGCGCAGGGTAAAAGTTGTCCTAGCTTTGTTGCAACAGAAAGAAATCTTTCTCTTAAAAGCGACTGTGGCGGTAGGAACGGCAAGAGTGGCGGTGCAGAGCTGCAGGCTAAGCGGGCTAGAAAATATTAATGACGGATGCGGGACCCCATCAACACGCCGGATTTGTTTATAGTTTTCATACTGACAAAGTTCGACACTCGCCACACACAATGCGAACTGGTGATACAACACAATCGCTCTTTTTAAAAGCACGGACTGAATTCAAAAAGTAATTATAAAAACGTGATTTTATGAAATTAAGCATTTTGGGCCCTCTTCTCATTATAACGTAAACAAAAATTATACCACTTGTGGTTTATAAAGTATTTTTTTACGGTGTACTCGCAAAGATGATACGCAAAATCGTGAAACACATTTTTTAAGTCAATTCTGGGGTGATCTAAGTAAGCGTTCTGGGACCGTTGTTATACTTGCTCTATATGGCAGACCTACCCACAACTAGACTAACAACAATTGCTACTTATGCTGATGACTCAGCCATCTTGTCATACCATCAAGATTCCATCATAGCATCCTACCAATTGCAAACTCACCTTAACAAACTGCAAATTTTGTTAAGAAATTGGCAGTTAAAGCCGATGAAACAAAATCTGCGCAGGTGACCTTCACAGTAATTCTCAACGGGCAACAACTTCCCCAACAAGACACAGCTAAGTATCTAAATATGCACTTAGACGTCTCACTTGGAAGCAACATATTTGGACCAAACGTAAACAATTAGGACTTAAATATAGGAAAATGTATTGGTTGCTTGGTAGAAGTTTACAGTTAGCAACAGTCAACAAATTACTTTTTTATAAAACAATTTTACGACCAATCTGAACGTATGGCTTGCAGTTATGGGGTGCAGCAGCCAACTCTTCCATACACATAATCAGAAGATTTCAAGCTAAAGTGCTGCGTCAAATAGTAAATATCCCGTGGTATGTCCCAAACGAGATTATATAAGTCGCGATCTTGGAATAATCACGAAGTTGGGTGGTAATTATCGCGTCCGACCCAGTGTATTTCCAAACAATTTAGCCAGTGACTTATAAAATATATAGTATAGTGCGATGACTTAAGAGGTTCAAACCTTGGACTTGCCTAGACAGACAAATTTGCCTAAATACTTCCAATTGTTGATTAAAGTTAAATCAAGCCGTCTAGTTTTAGTTTTAGCTAATTAAATTATGTTTAGTATATAGGTATATAGTAACCAAACGCTTAACGACTTTAGGGTAATTAAGAAAAATTGCTAACTAGGTAATAGTCCACAAAACATTAACAATATACCTGTAAACTGTATGGCAGATTGTAAATAAAGAATTAAAAAAGTGCTATAGTATGGTAAAGTGCCTATTTTACTATTTCGAATTGGGAAAAACTTTAAATTATCTATGTACATTCGTTACCGTTTAGTGTCTTTTTCGGGTAATGGAAAGAGGGGGACAAAATGCATAGTATTTTTTTATCCCAATACTATATTTTGGTCTTTGCTAGAAATAGATACCTGTCGATATATGTATATCAAGATATCTAAAATGTATCAAAATCAGGAAAAGGTTCCGCACATTTACGAGAAGAAGTGGGGATAGTGAGTCAAACCAATTAAGATTCAGTTTTGTTCTAACTACTACTACTGATGGTACGGTTCCTGTTGACAGAACATGGACTTGTTAGCGTAGTTTACTGCGCAACGACATGAAGAGTAAGTATAGAAATATAATTTTGAATGTATTTACTCCACTCCCTATAAAAAATTTTAACATTATTTTAAATCCCACCTTTACTATTGCTCTTTTTATTTGCTAGTTACACATGAATATGCATTAAAAATTGCTAAGTAATTAAATTGTTGTATAATGCAACTACTTTTTCCGCTTCCATTCAAAACAACCTGCAGATGACTAATTTGCTTTACCTTTTATTTCGTTTTGGTGGATTTTTTAACTAAAGAGCAACAAATGTCATAAGGCAAACGGTGATTTTCACCCCGTACATGTTAACCTAGCAGCACAGATGTCATTTTAATTTTTAGTTACCCCAACCGCACATATTTTACATTAAAAAAGTATTATTCTTCCACCTACTTTTCCAATTATGGATCAATGCCTCGCTCTGTATTTTCTTTTATTATTTATCGTTGTCTTTTATCTTCAAATAGTTCTCTTCCTAATTTTTCTGTAATGCCATTAAATAATTTTTGTCTATTAGGATATGATTTTTATTTGATCTTTTTGTTTCTGTTTTGTTCGTTAATCTTTTTCTACAAATTAAAGTTGTCATGTTGTGTTTTAAATTATTCTATTTCTTCATATTTACCTGAATATCATTTTTCTTACGTTTTTCGTATTTTTTTAATTATTTCCTTGTATAAACTATTATACATCACTTTAATCTCATCTGCTATCTGTATTCTTACTATTAACCTTTGGTATTTCTTATACTGGTCTACTTGTAATCAATACTATGTTTTTGAATGCTTCTCATTTATTATTTGAGTCTCCCTTACATCTTATTTAGTTCTTTATTCATTTTTACTATTAACTAATCTTTTGTACCTTAGTTTTTAAATTATGATATTTGTAATTGGGTTTGTTTTGTTGTGTTAGTTTCTTTAATCGGAATTTGAATTTTATTATCACTGAATTGTGGCTAACTGCTGAATCTGTACTCAGGTATACTTTGGCTGATTTGATTGAGTTGCGACCTATAATTTATCGGAACGTATTCTATTTCGTGTCTAACGATGTTACTAGGACTAGGATGCCACTGTGGCAGACTCGTCGTGAGCAATGTTCTCTGTACGGGGACTCAGCGCGCAGGCGAGTTCGAGTTTCGCTGGACGTTGTAGTATTTAAAGTTGTATATTAGTAGGCACTATTAGTACACCACAACGAAAATAAAATATGTTGCTATCATTAACTGCTGGTAATAATTATGTGGCCTTTTTTCAATTATTCTAAAGAAGGAATTCGAGATTATTATATCTTGTCTTTATCAGACCTTTCATTTCTTGCTCCTAGCCTATAGTAACATGATATCTTCCACTTTTACACCTATTTTTAAATTGAGTATCCATGATAATTATATTTCTATTTTTTGTAATATCTAGGGCTTGCTTTATATCATTATAAAAGTGTCTTACTTCTTCAGTTTTTTCTGATCTAAGGGCATGTAGCTGTATTATGTTTGATATTCCTTGAACTGCTTGTGTTCTTATCATTTTTTTTGTTTGTACTAACATCACTGCAGTTTCCAGGGGGTTATTGTGTCTACTAACATGCAACCTAAATTGTACAACATCGCATACATCCATGAGTCAGACTCGCCCGCGTGCGGTTTTTCTGGATAGGAAAATATTCGCTCATGACCAATCGACTACAAGCGGCAGCCTGCTTATTATGATTACTCTATCTGAAATAAGTATGAAACCAATTATTGACTCACAGACGTTTTCATCAACTACTGCTAGTCCATTTCAATGTGGTGGATTGCTATTGCTTGAGTAGTTTATGTGTTTTTTAATTTGAATTTTTGGCTCTCTAGTTTTACTCTGTATAATTATATTTACTTTAAAAGGCTGTATTTCTTAAAACATATTGTGAATTTTTTCTGCTTTAGATATGGATTTAACATTTCATATACCCATCTTCACCTAATCTTTCTCCCCTTAACGTTATTCAAAACCATTCTCCCGGAGATCCAAACAAAGAACTAAAAATTCCGGAATATTTTATTCTGAATTTAGCTATGTTGGTTAAACTGGGAACATTCATAAGGATCTTTAAAGCAGTGGTTTTCCGTTGCGTTTTACATCTTTATGCCGTTGACCTATACGGTTCGTCTGACTGTAGGAATTATTTCTTCTTCCAAGGTTCCACCCAAAGCTGTTGGTTAGTGAAACGACTTACACCAGCAGTCACTTAGTATGTATTTGCTACTAAGCAATATAATAGTATGGCATATGTATTACTCTACCATCTCCTATTCCTCACTAGTCAATATTGAAACTAATTTTCATAAAAAGCATGCAGATGATCACAAAAAGACACAACTGTTTCCAAACGCTGAAGCAGTTAAATGATGTTAGACCTAGTTTTACATAAACATCCTAATAGCATACATAACTAAAGACCATTAATGATGCTGGTTAAAAAAGGGTACAATAAAAAAAATGCATATTAACAAGAGCATTTAATATAACATTGATTTTGGTAAACATATAGAATATAATAAAGTTAAAAATAAATCGGTGCTTAAGAGTAACTAAAGCTTTCGTTACATAATACGGTATGTAGAAGTAAAAATAAATTAGTCCCTCATGAACCTATTTACAGTTGCTCTTAACTTTAAAATACATCATCACAGACAACCACGACTATCATAAATTTAATACTACCAACACCTTCCAACAATAATCATAATGGCTAACGTGACATTCTATTTAAATATTAAAATTACAAAAGTTCAGTGCTCATAAAAATCTAGGCTAAAATAATGAGATTAGATTGGGTTTCTAAAGTTTTTGCAGCTCATTTTGCAGAGAAACCTATGGTGTCGCGCTTCAGGCTGATCCAGTCAAGAGTTTTCTGCCCGTATCCCTTTGTTTGACATAAAGCCTTGGCAGCCGCTTGAAATTTGTCCTCATTTCGCCTCAGGTACATTAGCGCATCCCTTTCCAGCTGCTCGACCTTTTTGGGGTCAATTTCCGCCATGCTCAGCATCTCCGTCAGGTACGGGTTAAATCGGAAATAGACGTTACCAGGTAGAAGATCGTTGAGCATTGTGTGAACACCTAAAATAATTCATTTTTAACATATATATGTGCAATTGGTGCTTAAGCTTACCTTCCGTGTCAGTGGCGCTATCCAAAATTTTCATGAACTTGTTTTTCCATGATGAACTGTTCCCAGTTCCCTTCTCAGGAACTGTCTCTGGATGGCAAGGGACTGTTCGCCCCGTTCCAAAGGATACTACGCACTGAATGGGGTAGTTTGGCCAAAGCAGCTTTGCTTCGTGTATTGCTACAGCCGTTGGATTGTTTACCAATATGCCGCCATCTTGGTGCAGCAGGTTTCCCAACTTACACTCCTCGAAGTAGGTGGGAGCGGCTGCTGAAGCTCGGACAGCCTCCCAAACCTTGTGCTCGTGGCTGCCCATGTATTGGGACTGCACCCTCCATGGCAATGAGTAGTTGCGGAACACATAAGCAGACACGCGTGACTGGTTTACTACTGCTGATATAGCTGCCAACTGAAATTTGCAGTTTTAATGATGTTAACATAGGTTTTAATGCGACAAACCTTTGGGCAGCATGGGTTTCTGGCAGTGTTAATTAAATCTTGTTCCCCTAAATACTCCTTCAACATTTTCTCCCACAGGGCTGTGTCGTAGTACGAATGACTCCACACCAGGTTGCTGGTGCCCCATAAAGCAGACTGTGTGAACACTTTTGTACTGATTTCCTTGTAATAGCTTTTAAGTAGGTCTAAATCGCTGCGATGAACGCCTGAAATAAGCAAAAAACAATAATACAATTTTGTTATCATATTTAATTTTATTTATCGTGTTATACTAAAACCACAACTTCCAAAGTTCACATCTTTCTCATGTCCTTCAAATTAATTTCTGTATTTTTCAAGTAATTTTTGCAACTTCCTGTATATATGAAGGCTGATTAATCATAAATTAAATATGTTCAAAATACTTTAATGAGCAAATTTCGTGTGCCAATAATTAATATTTACATTTTATATATTTCCTAGTTAATCAACAAATGTAAAGTATAATTGAAAGTTCTAAATAATAGCTTATTTAATGATATCTAGAGTTCCATATTAACAAAAACCCTTCAATAAACACAAAATGTTAATCATCTCAAGAGCACAATAAATTAAAATAGTCATAACTTTTAAAATTCACACACACATGAGAAAAATCTTACAATTGTTTCATATTGATTATCGTACTGTTCTGAGTTGCGCCAGAAACATAACAAACATTGTATTCACAAGGTCACAACGTGTACTAGATTAGAAAACAGTAGAATTACAATTGCACTCACCAATTGAACTTGCAATAATAGCTCCAGTGCTGACACCACAGACAAAATCAAACATCTCATGCACCTTCTTGTTGGTCAACTCCTCCAGCTTTCGGAGCATTTCGATTACAAGTAGGCCGCGAATCCCACCTCCATCAATCGACAAAATGCGGATGCCATATCCGGACAAAGGGGTGCAAGTAACCTAGCACAGCAAAGGCCTCGTTTATAATCGCATGCACATCGCTATCATTCGTCTGCTGTCGAACACGCAAGAGCAGCTTTATTGCTCCCTCCTGCAAACAAACCGTTAATTATTTGTGATTCCCTCTACTTAACACACATTCACCTTCACAATGTGGCTTTTAACTTCGGGAAACTGCCTTACATGCTCCACTAGGCCCTCGATGCGTTTACATTTCGATTGGCTGCTTTCAGCAGATGCTACCGATGACAGTACATGGCTGCTTCTTGACATAATAGAAGACTACAATGCAATGTGTTAAATTAGACTAAGCACAAAGGAATAATTCTTGCCTTTGACACAATCGGTACCGTCTTCCATTTTGGCAAAACTTCCTTCGCTTCACTTTCTTTCGGTCCAATTTTGATTTTTAAGCTGCTCAGGACATTAGGGAATGCATAAGACCCCGCATTATTGCTTTTGTTCTCCTCGTTCTGGCTGCTCTCTGTCTTACTTTCTGTAGTAGTCGAGTTAACGAACCTCACGCCTTCACTGGCATAGACAGAAGGCTGCAGCTTCTGCAACAACTGCGCTATTTCCTTGTTGACGGCGTTGCGGAATTTCTTGTCGGTGGAAAATTTCGAGAAGTACTCCCTCAGCAGGCTCAGCACTTTCCAGTGGGTCAGCGACATGATTTTGGCCTGCATCTTAGGCGTATTAACTGCGTTTGAGCCTCCAGGGTGGTAGTGTCTGCAAAAGCGTAATCCTTTGTTATAACAACAGGTACTGCAATCGAACTAGTAGTACAGCAGCAGCGTTACGTAATTTTAAATTAATGTAAAAGTGAACAACAAGCTTACATCGTACACAAGCATTTTGAATACTACAATTTGAAGGGTTAGGTTTGAAAGAACCTCGAAATCGTGACTTTATGATTGTGACAGCTATAAATAGTAAACAATCATCAGCTGTAGCAAATGACATTTGGTCGATTACATGTGTGAGGAGGGGGGAGGTTGTACATCAACATAAAAGCAAGCAGTAATTTAAATGACTGCAACTACTAACAAATTGTTGTATTTTTATATTACATTTTTATCCAATAACAAAAGAATTGTGGTTGGATTATGATGATCTTGATCATCCTTACATTTTGTCTTTTGTTTTGATTCATAAAGCGCCAAATTCAAACTTTCAATTACCTTACCTCACCGGAGCAGGTGCGCATCGTCGATAGTGACGTATATTCTTGCTCAAAGACATCTTGAGCTTCATTCGCGGGCGAATTCCTCTTGAGCTCTAAATAGTCGGAGTCCTAGCGGGCGCACTGATCGGTAAATATAAACGCAACAAATATGTACGCGTAGCTCGGCACGTAGTATCTTTCAAACAACTAATTGACCACGGCTCAGCGAACTTGCCCTTCGGAACCGCGATAACTTGATAAGCTGGCGCAAACGACTCGCGATTTTATAAGGCGGCTGTTTACTGTGCGCGGCGCGCGTCGAAATTCGGCCAATTCGCTAACAGGAGAAAATTGCTATTGAAAAACATATTTTCCTGGCGAAGAGGCGCGTGCAAGTATTTGAACGATTGCCAAGCCTACTACGTTGATCGTACGATGCAGGCTCCGCCCCCAAGATCACCTCATTCAAAGTAACGATTATTTTTGAATCGCGTGAGAAACAGGCGACAGTTGTAAAACGTGATTTTGGTGATGATGTAGCAGCGTGGACAATAACGGCCCCCGTGCCACTCCCCCTTGCAAGAAAACCCAAAAGTCAATAAAAATCTGAGTATCAATATTTACTACGATATTCGCACTTCCACAAAAGGCTAAGCGTTTGCTTTATAAAGTTTCCAAACTTTTATATGTATGCACACTGGGACGCAATTTTAATATTGTCAGTGACGTTTCGTCTACGTGAGTGGCGCTTATTTTTAAAGCACGAGCGTCTGCGATTACGATATGTTTGTTTGACTAACTAATAAAATACGCATCTGATTTGTTTGTATTGATAAATACACCAGATAATCCTCAGACGGCAATATGCACGAAAGTGTTGTACAACAATTTTCATTGTTACCTTATGTGGAATTTTAATCGACTGGCCAAGGACATGCAAACACTTGTATCATACTGATGGAAATGATAAGAAATGGAAACTGTTGCTAATGCACTGCTTTAAATAATGTTATTTTGTGCCCTATTGTCAAATTGCTAACCTGCATTTTAATTTCGCAAGCGAAACATTTTTTTTCAACTTATGCCTTTATATTTAAGAATACATGAGTATCAAATATTTTTTCAAGAAATAATTTTAGTCTAGGAATTCTGAATAGATTTTCGTTGGGCCAATGTAATGTGTATGAGGAAAGAAAACTAAAAATTCTACTTTCTTAGATTCTCCTTTTTATTATTTGTATGTACATCATCTAAAAACTGAGACCCAGAAACAATGTTAAGGTATAGTCTAACTGGAAGATAAATATACAATAATTTATAGCGGAGTAGCACCAAACTAGAGAGCAAAAGGGGTGTAGCATGTACTATAAACCAAAAAGTGGACGTTTTTAAACGAACAAAAGACTTAATAACACTTAATAAGAAAGTAATTAAATAATAGTTATATTAGGGGCTTTCAACAGAAGAGGGGGAAAAACGGTCAGTCAACAAGGGAGATCTTGGGTAAATATGGACAAAAAAAATCAATGGAAATAAATTGATAGATTTTTGTACAGAAAATCAATTTCTAGTTACAAATTCTTTTTATAAACATAAAGCAATATATTAGTATGCTAGAGAAGTAAAAAGTAGAGAAAAAAGATCAATAATATACTCTATATTGAGGGAAAAGAGATAGGAAGACAATAAAAGACATTAAGGTAAGAAGAGATCCTGAAATCTATAGCGAGCATTTCTTATTATTAGGAAATATAAGACAAACAAAAATAGAACACGCCGCGAGAAGTGACAGCTTACAAAGAAAAAAGCTCATGAAAAAATTAAAACTTATCAATTAATAGAGATGTAACTTACAAACGATAGTGGGATAAGTCGGTGCGGTGACCTTACGAAAGTAGGATATGCAAAACGTTATTGAAGATAGGCAACCAAACGTACATTTAGAGTTTGACCACGCCACATTTTATATCAGCTGTCTTTGTTCACTTTCTGTTCAGAAGATGAACTACTACTATAAAAGTTTGAGGTGTTGGAGTGCCGACGTATAACTGCCGGTACGTGAAAAAAGGACAAACTGGTTAAAACCCAACACCTCAACACTTGCTCCCAATAGGGGGAGCTAAAAACCGATCGGGTCTACCTGTCGCGCGAAGTGGGTGCTACCCGTTGTAACACGACCCGATTGCCCCGGAGATCAGATGGTGTTCAACCTCTTGGTCGGAGGGGGCTATACACGCGACAAGGGGTCCACTTACGTTACCGACTCTCACCACGAGGAGGTGCTGATGTGGGCTTGAAAAGAGAATTGGCACTTTTCACGAGAGAAACTTTCACTCCTCTAACGCCGCTAAGCAAAACGCCAGGCAAACGCTAGTGTCCGTTACTGATTACCTCTCACTACTTGGTGTGCAGGCCGACTCTCAATCCCATTAAGAGAGTCTTTCCTTATAATATTCATTGCATTAAGCCATAACTTCTTTTGTTTCTCATTATGTATCCCAAATATTCGAGCTTTTTTGTCTTTACTGTAATCATTATTCCGGTGTTTTTTCCAGCTTTCGAAGAATTTCTTCTTGAGTTGCATGGTCTATCCGTGAAACTATTACCATTCTTCGATAAAACCAGATTTCAAAGGCTTCTTGGTTAGAGTTAAGGATTGGACACCATAAAGAGAGAAGCTGTAGCATTGGAGGAGTCTTACTTTGATAGGCTTAGTGAGGAAATGACTTTTGAAGACTGCCGATATTTAATTCAATGCGGTATTACGCTAACCTTCGCTTTAGCATCGTATCGATGAGTTGAGTCGATTGACACCCCTCCCAACTTTATAAATTTTGGGGTTCAATTTTCTATTGGAAATGCATTGATAATATGTTTTCTATGGCTATAGACAACAAGGTAAGTTTGACAAAAAAGTTAACAATGCTGTTCGTGGTTATAGAAAATACATTACAAAAAATTTTTGATAAAAACCTAACGTAACCATACAACGTTGAACCTAGCCTTACGTTTTCGAAAGCAACAAAAGCCTAACGTAACCTTTAATACGCGAGGATTTAACATCGTTTAGTGAATATGAGGGAATACAATATCAACAAATAGAAAAGTAATATTTACCATTACCGTTTAGCCACTACATAGCGTTTTTATAGAGCACCGCGTGGATGCGGTTAGCTTTTACTCCCCTGGATCTTCAATAAACCTTCAATAGGACCACGTTCTGAAGAAGGGCAATCTAAGTGCCAAAACACAATTTAGTGACGATGGTCACCATATTTGCGACGCATAGCGTCGCGCAGTGTTTCCATTAGGTCCAGTCTTTGACTGATCCCAAATTGTCTCAATCCATTTGGTGTCTGTGCTATCACAAACAGATGAAAAACTGAACGCAATAAATACTCACCAACGTTGAACGATCTTGAAATCGTAGCGTGATACGATGATGACTTCAGTTGGGTATTGATAGGCCTGAAGTAAGCTTCCCCCGTACCGCCGTTACGGGGAATCAGAATCTTCGGGCGCCTGTGGCGGGCGCCACAGTCTACCTCTTAGTTGTACAGGCCACGGATGGATGGACTTTCGTGACCTTGGATGCTGAAGAGGAGATTTTCAGCGTACTGAGAGATGTACCTCTGGATGGTGGGCATGTCTGCATCTCTGTGCAGAGCAGTATTTCTAACAAACCACGGAGCAGCAAAGATGGCCCTTAAGGCCCGATTTTGGATAACTTGGAGCTTATCGATGTGGGACTTTATGGCATAACCCGCAAACGTCATGATGGTCCGCAAAAAGGTCATGTAAATTGTTAACGTATTTCTGTAAGACATTCGGCTCTTTGGGTGAAACATCGAACTTAGGGCCTGACGAGCTGCCTTAGTCTTGTTTGCCGCCCCTTCTACATGCGCTTTCCAGGTCCAGCCGTTTATCAGTGGTCACCCGAGGTATTTAGTCTTTGGCTTTCAGGCTACATCTCCGTCGAAGATCCTGAGGAAAGTCATGTCATCACACTAACGATTTCTTGTCCTGGTGGAAAATAGAATTGCCGCACTCTTCTCTGCGTTGACTCCTATTCTTCACCGCCGGCACTATTCTCCTATTAGGTCCAGGTGAGCCTGGATCCGCCGTATCGCAAGGTAGGGATTTCGGTGAGCTGGATAGCACCACCGTGTCGTCTGCGTATTGGGCCATCATCGTGAAGGGCGTTTTGGGCATGTCCCCGACGTATATGTTAAAAAGGAGCGGGGACGCGACTGAGCCTTGAGAAACGTCGGCTCGGAAACACCGTACCGATGACTTTACGCCACTAATCTTGATCCGGATCTTGCGTCATGACAAGTAGGACCGGATTAATAGGATCATCGGCAGCGGGAGGCTGAATACTTACCGTTGACTGCTCATTTTTTTTATACTAAATACCTATGATACTCATCTTCAGGCGTTTTATTTCTTTCATTGGATTGTGAATTATATATATCAACGCAATGTTTTAACGTTCCATCTACATATATATTAGTGACTGATACGGAGATTCTTACCAGCCTTTGACCGTTTTAGGTCTCCCGGGGACGGAGGTCCATTTTTTCATTGTTTTTAGTCATGAATAAATGTATTGGAAAAAATATATACGGAAGCTTTCCGTTGCTTTCTATGCGCTGTAACATTGCCCTTAAAACTTACATCTCCCTGATTTCTGCTTGTGGTTGGTTTTGAACAACCAGGTGCCGTTGTACAATTGGTAGTTTTGGCCCACCCCTGGTATTCATTTCTTGGTCCATTCATTCCTCTTTTTCATTCTTCTGATCACAGTTTCTTCTACATAAGATCAATGCATTGACATACGCCGTATTGATGAATTGAAACGTGATTTTCAGGTGAGTCACAATCTTTGATGTCCAGGTCCGTTGAAAGGAAGAGGCTCGGGCAAGCTCCAATATATTGTTCTTTAAATTAATAATTTTTTTATAAAATACTCCCAATTAGAATGTGTGTAAATTCAAAGAGCTTTTTTTTCGTTGGGGCGCGCTTATTGGCACAGGTAGGCGTGGCTAATGAGAGGGTATTTCGCCAGCCGCTGCAACGCATGAAATATCTGGAATGGTTACGGCTTAGCGAGGTGCTGGTCTGAGGAATGTAGCACATCTTATAAAGCTAACCGGATAACAGCCTTAAAAATTTATGCACTTGGGGATTGCTCTATAACAGCGTGATCGAAGCGTTGGGATTGATGGCACTGGCTGATAACTATTCTTTTCTTTGGTTACAATAGCGTGACAGCCAACATGAGGACGGACTACAGATCTAAATGTTGACGTTGACGTTGACTTCACTGGCGTAATTAGTGGTCCCTGAGACAAGCCCTCAACCACTGTCCTCTTGATATGACCTGGCGTGGGTGTTGGATGGCCGTAAAGGCCGCCTCCGTGTCGTTTCACGGGGGAATCAGGATCTTTGGGCGCTTGCAACGGGCGCCTCTGTCAATCTCATAGTTAAAGATTCCCGCGGATGGTGGAATTCGCGTGGTCCTCTGTGATGGTTGCAAGATCTTGAGCGCTCTGGGAGATGTACTCCTGAATCGTGGGAATGTTCGCGTCTCTATGTAAATCGTGGTTCCTCACGAACCACGGGGCGCTAAAGACGGACCTTAAAGCCCGATTCTGGATGACCTGGAGCTTATTTATGTGTGTTTTTGCGGCCCAGCCCCAAACTGGTGCCGCATACGTCATCATTGGTCTTAGGACCGTCTTGTACAAAAGCAGCTTGTTCTCTGTCGAGAGGTGGCTCCTGGAGTGGAGGAGGGAGCCTAATGTCGCTCGAGCTGCTTTTGCTTTGGTGACCGTCCTTTTTAGATGCGGTCTCCAGGTCAGTTTCCTATCCAGAATCACCCCGAGGTAGGATGTTTCTTCCTTCCAGGGGATCTCCCTTCCAAAGATCCTGAGTCTTGCCAGGTCGTCTCGCCAGTGAAGTTTCTTGGTGGAGAATAGGACGGCCGCGCTCTTCTCTGCGTTGATTCCTATTCTCCACCTGTCGCACCAGTCTTCTAGGAGGTCGAGCTCCTCCTGCAGTCTTCTCGTGACGAAGGCTGGCCCGATGGAGCTGGACAGCACCGCCGTGTCGTCTGCGTATTGGGCCAGTGTGGTGGAGGGCGTCGTTGGCATGTCCCGGACGTAAAGGTTGTAGAGCGTCGGGGATAGCACAGATCCTTGAGGGACGCCGGCTCGTAGGCGTCTCTCCGATGACCTCGGGCCTCCCAGCTTGATTCGGAACTTCCTACCGGAGAGGAAAGACCGAACAAGCTGGATCATTGGGATCGGGATGGTAGTTGACGCCATCTTGTACACCAGCCCGTTGTGCCACACTCTGTCGAAGGCCTTTGCGACATCTACGAAGACTATACCTTCTTGGTATAGCCCTCGGTGATGCGCTCCACCACCCTAAGGAGTTGGAGGGTGGTTGAGTGGCCGGATCGGAAGCCAAACTGAGATTCCGGAATCAGTTGGAGACCTTCGACTGCTGTCCTCAGTCTGCTGTGGATGATTTGTTCCACAAGTTTACCTAGGGTCGACAGGAGGCTTATCGGCCGGTAATCTTGTGGAAAAGTCCCTGTTTTCCCTGGTTTCTGCACCATGATGACGTCCGCCACTTTCCAGGAGCTGGGAAAGTGTCGGAATCTGAGGACAGCCTTATTTGGGAGCGCCTTCAGAGCTCGATTTTAGATTTCAGATCCGGGCCGGATGCCTTGCGGGGATGGAGGGCTCGAATCAGCTGGATGATTTCTTTGTAGTCCGCCGATTCGATGTGATCTTGAGGCTCCTGCCTTCGAAGACGGTCTACAAAGTTGTCGACGTGGTCTAGATGGTCGAAGTCCGCGTCGTCGTAGCTGATGTCACACTGCTGTTCCAGAGCGTCAGCGAAGGCTTCAGCTTTGTCTGGAACAGCGTAGACGACGCCTTGTTCCCCGTGGATGGGCGGTATCGGGGTGGGACGGTTTCATTAGGGTCTTGACCATCTTCCAGAGGCTGTTGTTTGCCACGTCGAGGGCCTCCAGCTTCTGCTCCCAAGTGGCTTGGCGGTGCTCGTGGATCCGCAGTCTTTACCTCCGCTGTGATGCGTCGGTATTCCTGCGCGTCGGCTGGGTCCAGGGAGCGTTGAGCGCGTCGTCTTGCCCGGTGCTTCTAACGGATCCGCTCTTTTAGTTCCGGTGGTAGCAAATCCCGTCCATCTCCCGTGTGTACGGGATTTGTGGCGAAGCGGGTGAAGATCTAAATGTTTGTTACCGAGTCCCGTCCAACGCCGAGCGCAAGTACCGCGTGGAAATCGGCGTTGCCAGTCCCCACTACGCAGCACCAAGCCGCTACGATCAGCCAACCAACCACAAACCGCCGCCAAGCGGCCAGCCAACTCGACATGCCCCCCAGCCAACAGCAACGCCCGGGCACTGCGCGCGCTACAACCAATCTGGCGCACGCAGTCAAACCACGCCAACCGGAGAGATCGCTCTCTGTTTCGTGGAGTTTCTCCTTGAGGCAAACAGAATCTTAGAAACTCTCCGGAATCCAGAGGCCCCGGAGCCGGCTGCTCCATCCATGCATCCGGGTCCGTCCCGCCATGTTAAGGAACCTGTTGCTCCGCCCACGCTTCCGGGTCCGTCCCGTCGTGGTCCACCACCGCACAAAGAAGCTCCGCCTGTGCTCCAGGTTCGATGCCTTTCTCAGCAGCTCCGCCTGTGCTTCAGGCCTGACGCCTTCCTCAGCGGCTTCGCCTGTACTCCAAGTCCGGTGCTACCCCGTGGGCTCCCGAAATCCTCACTAAGACAATAGACTCGTAGGCTAGAGATCTTTAATGCAGTTACAGTGAGTAAAGGTACAACAATAAAGAGTTGTCCTCACTGTGTGTCTTTTCTCTCGTGCGATACCAAACCCCGCCCAGCGGCCGGGAATCACCGTACGCTCCACGATACTTTGGCGCCCATACGTTAAGACGATATGCGTACTGGAAACAATTAATACAAACGGCATCGGATAGAAATATTTTGTTCCAAAAGATTTGTCTTGAATTCTTCCTCCGGGATGTATTCCGTTATGACCCGCCTAGGGGTACGCACGGGCGCTCCTCAGGAGGAAGTAGAGCTGTGCTGGCTATGGGTACGCACACAAATAAATTCAATTCATCAGTCCATTGCCCATTTCCTCTCATATTCGTTTTTCAAAAATCCATTTTTGACGTCATTTAGCTTTGCCGCCAGTGTCTTCTAATGATGATGTTCTTTACTTTCTGGAATTGATTATTGTAGCAGCATAATGCTTTACAAACCTGATTTGTTTGCGAAAAAGGCGAGTTGTACCAACATTGTTCTTTGAGGAAGACTCAAAAATTTATAAAAGTCAAGTTATTTGAGTTACCAAATTATTAATGCGCCGTTTTGTTATGTTTTACCTACAATTATATAGGAACCATTTTATAATTACATATGGCAGCACGCACACCATAACAGCACCCAACAGACGTTATATGTGATTATGTTTAGCCGCTAATTACGACGATTTCACGTGATGCTTAGATATCTTTGTAAACATCTACTAAAAATAGGCGCACAAAACCTTATAAATAAACAAGCCGGTTGGCACAAATTGTCTTCAATTACACGCAGAAATAGAACACAAGCTTACATTATCTTAATCAATTTTAGTGTGGTTGTCACATCTTGGTAAGCCTCGCTTATTTAGTTGCTGTTTTACTATGACCTTTATTTCATCAGCGTCACTTGAATCCTTCACTGATGAGAACTATTTTTGCTCACACCCGCTATTTGTTTTTCAGCAGACACGCGTTTTATATCCTTATATTTACTGTACTTACAGTTTGTTTTGATTTCTTCTAGTTCCTTCCACATCTTCACAAATTACACTTTTGTAATACCATACGCTTTATATTTGCGTTTGTCACAATTGTAGTTAGTCTTGATCTTTTGTTTAGTCAATTAAATAAGAGGACGTTTAGCAGAGTTAGCAGTTGGTAAAATGTATCGCCCCAATTCTTTCGTGTCACAACCAGTAAAAACATAAAACATCAATAGTTAAGTCTACTGTTGCGAAAATCTAAGAAAGCGTGCTGAAAGTCTCCGATATGGGTGTTAATTTCAACTAGAGATAGGCTTAAAGAAAAAAAACCTTTATTGAATAGTGCTAATATTGATATCTAGCAGTTGCTTCACGAAGCAACAGTTTAAGGTAGCACTAGTCTTAACATAAAATTGATAGAGAATTAGGGAAAAAGATAGAAGTGGACGACAAAAGTACTATTGGCATAACTACAAATTTCCAAGCCCTGGCTTTAGTTATATAATGTTGCTGTTTATGAATGTGTTCAAAGTTTCAGCAAAGATTAGAAACTATAAGATGGATCACTGAAATAACAAGCTCAAAAGAGACAAAGGTGAAAGACCACTATCATTTAAAAGAGCCAAACGTTTCAAGGTCAACAAAGCGATATGCTAAAGAATAAAAGATTCGACGCGAGTGATTCATCTTAACAGTTTGTAATCTTTGGTTTCAATATGAATGCAGAGTCCTTCATCCATAATTTAATTTATATTACTTTTGGAATATCTAGATTAAAGATGCCTGTAAAGTCAGGAGATTTATTTCTTAATTTTTTTTTATTTTTAGCCATGCCGGTATCTCTTTTAGTGAAATTAAAATTCCATCATTCTTCCAGTTTATTTGTAGAGGCTTACAAACATCTCTGGTTTATTTCAGGTAATTCAATAATTTTGACTCACTATGTCTTTGTAATATAATACATATCAAATGATTTATTGATAATCACCAAACTTTCATCTAAAAGGAGAAAGTTTTTACTCTGATCATGTGGACGTCCTTTTATTAACTTTCTACAGCGGAGCTTATAGAATCCTGTCTGTCTGGAGACACTATAACTTCTGTTCTATTCAGCGGATTCACTTCAAACTTGGTACACACACATCTTAGGTGAGTACCTTTCATGGGATTGATTTTTCAGCCAAATCGGTTAACGGCAACTAGAAGTGACCGTTACGATATTGCACCGATATAGAAAGTTTCCTTTACAGTATTACACCATTCTCGTTTTTATTTGTTTGTAGTAGAGCTATTGTTAAGGGTTTTCCACATTGTAATCTGTTGCCTCTTGCTTATTAAGAAAATTCTAACCTTTATAGTATACCCTATGTATAAAATTTTTTGAGCTGTCCTGTATATTCAATAAATTAAAAAAAAAACTATTTTCTTGAGTAAAAACCTGATTTTTCGTTTTTTACATATTCAACATTTGTATCAAATTATAAAATTTTATATGTGAAAATTAAGTTTATTAATATAATATCAAATAATTGTACAATTCATTTTATTCCATACTTTACCTTCAGGTTTTCCACTTCCTCTTTGCTTAGTCTGCTATCAGATTTCATGTAGTCATAAAGTTTGTGCATGTCTGAAATTTAGAAAACGTTAAAACTTTCAAAATTCAAAATGTTCATTTACCTTTTCTATCTTCATCCGACATTAACATAGCCAACATAGAAAACCGTTTCACTTCGCACAGCCCCAGCAGGTATTCATAAACAGGGAGACCCTTTTCTATAAACATATCGGCCAGTACATGAATTATTCCGCTGAAGATGTCGCAGTCCAGCGATTCTTTGAAGATGTTCTTGAATTTGTTTGGATTTAACTGTTTCAGGTAGCAGAACTTCCACTCAGACTTATTCCCCAGCAGCCGCCAATCGGTGTTGAACTGCACCGATGTTTCGGGTACAGCAAAATTAAATTCGTTAGCTTCAGAAATTATCTTGTTGCTGCGCTCTTTCTTAAATTTGCTGTCACTCTTGATTTGGTGCTCAAGGTTTCCTTCATTTTTTTTGTAATCCTCAAACTTCCGTTCAACCACTTTGAATTGGTCCGTCTTTATCACGTTTGTGTCTTCATTTGGCTTCGGCCAAGCTTCTGGGTGAGAGCAGCTTTTTATTTGTTTCGCTTGCTTTTTATCTGTTTCATTACATTCAATTCCATCCACATCTAATACTTTCACTCTTCTTAACGGCTTCTTTGACCGTAAACGTGGGTGCTTAATTATAGCTTCAACTACTTCCACAACATTTCCACTGGGCCAGTATGTGTTTATTTCGGATTCTTCTATAACTGGCATATTTGGTTCTAAAGTCTCTTTTTTTGGAAACTGCAATTCTTTGTGCTCTTGACGTGATATAGTAAATTTCGATTTAGGCTGTTGAGCACTTGGCTTCTTCTTAGAAACTTCCTTGTTAACAGTGTCTAATTTCTTCTCTAATCTCATTAAAGCAACTTTCGATTCTTTATTATTTGGCTCATAATCAAATACCTTCAACATGTCATCATGAGCCTCACTTAGTTGATTCAAGGCTTCTCTTGCAGCTGCCCTGCGTTGATATGCTTTTACATATGTTTTATCTAGATGTAGAGCCGTTGTGCAATCGGTCTCTGCTTCACGGTAACTAAAAATAATGTTATAAGTAAAAGTACAATCGACAGAACTATATTTATTACTTTTGCTTTTTTAAATGGCATAAAGCTCTGTTGGCGTAAAATATGGGATCATAACCATAACGTTCAATTGCTTTTGTGTAACATTCAATAGCTTCAGTCCATTTCTGAAGTTTTACGTATTTATTACCCTAACATAAACAAATTATTTATTTTCGTTACAGTTTTATATTACTAAGCCAACCTTTTCCTTCTCATACATAGCTTCATCCTGTGCGTTTTCATCATACTCATCGCTTAATTCATCGGCCTTATAATCCTTACTATCTTCATCAAGCTTCGCACATTCTGCATCCACATCAAACTTTTCCCAGCCAGAATAATCAATGCCCTTGATGCGTTTATTCTTAGTTTTAGCTTTAGAAGATTTCACTTTAGAAAGGTCTGTGGTCTTCTTAATTTTATTCTTGGGCATCTAAAACGCATTTGGTAAGAATATCACAAGGTGAGGTTAAGTGTGTTTACAGCTGGGTCTGGTGCGCGGCCATCCTTAAGGCCTTCGTCCTTCCTCTTCATTTCTTCGCCCCACTGCTTTAGTTCCTCGCAGAAGCTCATCAAGTCATCGGAATTGTTGCGGAGCTGTCTTTGCAGAGCTAAAGGGTCCATTTCTCGTTGTAACTCTAATTTGATTTGACGTTTGTTTGATCAATTGTCAACTACTGAATAGGTTGTGATGATGCTGCCATCTAAGGAGCAAAATATTAGTGTGTTTAGTTTATCTGAGTCTACAAGGTGTGACAATTTAATTCCTGAATTAATCTATATTCATACTACACGTACCGATTTGAACGGTTTTAAATGTTTTGTTTTACGACCATTCCGTCATTTTAATAAAAAAGTCAATTTTGTCTCTTTTTAATAAGAATTATGAACATATACTTCTAATTAAGAAACTTTTTTTTCTCCCCCCCCCCCTTTTGGTTCGTCCACACTACTTTTTGCGGTATTTACTTTTTGATTTGTTCATTATTATACATTTGGTAAAATGATGAAAGATGTTTAAATTTTATTTCTGTAATAGTTTTCCTATTTACCGTTGGATATTAACAGTTTTAATTTTTGAAAGAATAAATAATCAGAAGTGACCAAATCAAACGAATACAAAATATATTTAAATTTTGAGTCCTGTTCTCCACTAATATATATATATGTATATATATGAAGCCAGCGTTGTCCCGTGGTTGAGGGGCGGGCTGTGATGCTGACGGACCCGGGTTCAATTCCCGGAGCTTTCTGATGCCTGACGGGTGGCCTACTCAGTCACTAAACATAATTGAGTACCCGTGTTCATTCGAACAAGGGGTAATAATGGCGGTCGTCTAAGGTGCGGGTGCTTGCCACATCGCCCCGCATCAGAGATGGTGCGCGACGACCGGGCAGAGAGAGCGAACGTATGAGAGCCTTAACCTCTCAGTTCGCAGGCCGTGCTCCCACGCGGGGCGTAGGGCCTTACCCACTATTATTATTATTATATATATATATATATATATATATATATATATATATATATATATATATATATATATATATATATAACTTCGGCCAAGATATACTCCAAAGAGAAAAGGCACAGTACCTCTTAGTGACCTTAGTCAAAAAATTTAACTTGAAAGTTCACGCAAAAAACATAGTCAACAAGGTCCAAGGCAGCTCAACAAGTCTTGGGCAGCTTTCTGCACCCAAACAGCAAGATGTCAAACCAAAATTAACTGGCAATCTGCAAGACGATCATCAGGCTCGTAATGTTCTATGCTACGCTGTTTGGGTATATTCAGCAAAATCCCATGTAAAGAAACTCCTGGTGGTTTAGATTCGGGGCCTTAGGACAATTCTTGGCGCTCCGTGGTATGTATGAAATACCATTCTATATAACGATGCCTATGTGTCAACCATACAGGAGTAAATCTCCCAGTGTGCTCTGCAATTTCATATCAGCGTCCAAGGTCACGGAAATCTAGCAATTCGTGTTCTCACAACTATGAAGTCAACATAGGCGCTCACCACAAGCACCTGCAGACTTTTATTCTCTTGTAAGACGATACGGGTGCGGCCTGACAACGCAGATCAACTACCACCTACGCCAGGTCACCGTAGATGATGGAAGTTAAAGTTTGGGACTCAAAGACCCCCAAAATTGACAAAAGAGTGTGTATGTATGTATTACAATTTTGCCAGTTTGATGTCAGCCAGCCATTTAGTGACCAGCAAACTTACACCTCAGCACGAGCTTGTCGTTACCACTCGCGCAACAACGGCATCTGCCCTTGCCAAATCCGAGTACGCCCTCTATTACTTGGTATCTTTGATTGCTATTATATAGAAGGTGTTAGAGGCTACTCCCAAAGTGATATAGCCTTTGAGCGGTGCCATCACAACGGGTGAAGTTATCGCCACTTTTGTGTGTTACTCACATCATCACTCACTCAGTCTTCGTCGAACTGCTCAAAACCCGATCTAGATAAGCAGCCTATTCGGCCTGTCCATATTCGACTTATCTTCTGGAACGTGGACTACTTGAAGATTCAGTTTCTGGAATTCATCTGTAGTTAAGATTCGGATGTCACCCTGGATGGAGATGCGGTTAAACTTTCAAATTATATCTGCTACCGCACAGAGTCCCAACTAGTGAGGAAGGATGGAATATCCATTTTTATTAAGTCCTGTCTGAAGCATTATTCAATACCGCTTCCAGCCATCGAGCATCTGGACGTCATTGCCGTCTGCTTCCAGACGAGGTACCATGGATTTATAAGGCTAGTGTCCGTCTATAACTTTCCGTCTTATAAGCGTTTCCTTCCTGAAGATCTCGATGTAATCTTCGAGGAGGATATCCGGACGGTCTTGGCAGGAGACTCGTGAGACAACGGCAGATTTCTGCATGGATTTATCCAATTCTCTGATCTTGTGTTGCTGGGACCTCAGAACTCACCCATTATGGCCTTACCGGCCGCCTGACCCTACTTGATATTGTCATATTCAATGACATCCCCATGCAGCAGACGATGGGATTGGGTCAGTGGGCTAGATAACGATTACAACTCTGGATGGTTTTCAGTTGAGCCGACATCTTCTACTCCGTACTCTAATCGTTGGGCTTCATCGTCCATCTGAAGGAGACTATGGGACTCATTCCCATTACCTGTTTTTACAAAGATTTGGAGGAGGTAGTGCACCACATTATCATCTCCATCTAGGTATCCATTTGCTAATTCTGCCGCGCTAAAGATGGAAAATATCTACTAACTCCCTAGTTGAAATAGCAATTATTATATGGTGGATACAGAATTGTTGTATAGGTCAAGACCGCTGTCGTGGAGCACCGTAACGCTACCTCAGAAAGTAAGCTGGGGGCACTTGACGTGGCCGATAATTGTTTTTGAAAAATAATCAGGATTTTATGAAACCGTTCTTACTCAACACAGCCAATCCTCTTGAGCGAGACATTGTTTTTAAGTTAAAGAATTCATTAACAATTTAGAATGATAGTACGACCTTAGCTACGATGATATTGACCCTGACCATTTTGACCACGTCGACCACTTCATGTATAGTTCTAGGGTCAGGAGCCCTATATTCTATTCGGTTAGCATTTCATCCATAAAAAGGCGGTTGTCTACGTTATTGTTATTATCAACGCTGTTTCCTACCTTTGTCACTTCCCGAGTCTTTATAAGGTGATGGACGTCATCATGCTTCCAGAACTATCGGCCGATAAATCTTCTATCGACTGTGAGAAAGCTTGTGGAGCAGACAATCCACAAGTGTCTAGGGACACTTGTTGAAGACTCTAAGTGATTTTGAAAAGTCATTTTGGATTTCGCTTTGACCATTCCACTACCTTCCAGCTTGTTAGGGTAGTATAATGCATCTCTGAGAGTTATATCAAGAAGAAAATTATTGGTGTACTCTTCCTCAATGTGACCAAGATCTTCGACAAGATGTAGTACAACGATCTGGTGTACAAGATAGTCCCCGCCGCAATCCCACTGCTTATGGTTTAGTATGTCTAGTTCTTCCTTTCCGCAAGGAATTTCCGCTTCAAGTTTAATGGTGTAAAGTTATGGGATAAACGACTCCAAGCCGGCGTCCCCCAAAACTCCGTCGTATGCCCGACGCTCTATAACTTGTACCTCCAGGACATATCAATCTTCACTAACCTGCCTCAGTACGCAGATGACACAGCGGTACTGTTCAGTCCGCTGTCAACTCTAATAACACGACGGCTACAGGAGAAACTAGAAATGTGGATAATAGACATAAATCCAAAGAAGAGCTTGGTAGTCCTGTTCTCTAGCATGAAACCACTTCACTGGCGAGATGATCTGAGTTTGGGACCCCAGTGCCTTTATTATCCGTGGCTTCTGTCAATATGAAATTAATGTCTTTACATCATATGAACATCTAATGCTAGGTAAAAAGCAAAACTCTTACTTAAAAGAAATAAGTTGACTAAAATATAGTGTAATAGAAAAAAGCTACTACAATGAGGTTCCTTAGAAGCGATGGAAGAGAGGTTATGTTTGTAAATTTTATTGGCTAAATTAATAATAATAAATAATGGTGGTGTGGCGGCCTTTTCGCCCTTGAACCGCTTTATATCGCGGCGGCATGCGGGCCTTTGATATCTGCTACGTTTTGCCGTCGCACACAAGAACGGCATGGGCTTTTGCTCAGCCGAGACATACACGCTCCACAGCTCGGCCAATTCGGTCGTGCTTAGCACCCCGCATATTCACGCACTGCAGCTCGGCCAATTCGGTCGTGTCTTAATACCTCGCATACACGCTCCGCAGCTCGGCCAATTCGGTCGTGCTTAGCACCCCGCATATACACGCACCGCAGCTCGGCCAATTTGGTCGTGTCTTAACACCCCGCAAACATTCACGCATCGCAGCTCGGCCAATTTGGTCGTGTCTTATCATCCCGCAAATACCAGATCCGCAACGCAGAGGTGGCCACCTTGGAATCGCCGACGAAGCCGAAGCAGAAGCCGATTCAGGTGAGCGATTTGGCATTACTCGTTGGTTGATATCGGTAGCCGCCCCCATCCGCTTACGCGACGGCCGTTTAAGGGACGATTTTGGCCTTATCGGCTGACGTTCCAATACGGGCCATACTACGTTTCCACACCGCACCACGAGAGCGGCTATTTACACGCCTGCCTCTCCAAATGGCTACGTTCAGAAAGAGAGCAAAGCGAATCACATATCGACCTTACGATATTATTGTGTAAGTCGATTATTTTAAATTTTTTTATTCACCCATAAACACTTCTGCATGGTAGAGTACTGTCCCCATAGTATGTTATAAGGCTCTGATGAGTTTCAACTCCTGGTATACCTTACCACAAAAGAAAAAAATCTGGTGTGAACATCACATGACTTTCCTTATCCTATTATTATATATTATACCGCGTCCATCGTCTCGGCCCTGCGCTGCTCTCGTCCCGGAACTTGTTATTTTAAAAAAGGACGAGGCGCGAGTCCAACACTCGAAAGCCGATTAAAATAAACAGTACAAGACAATAATTGATTCGTACTTAAAATTTTGCTACGTCACTGAAGGTAACAGTGCGAGCTCGGCCGCGCGGCCTTCGCCATTATCGCCTGCGTGCTCCCTTCTAGCGGCCAAGCGCTCCCCTCCCCGTCTTCCCGCAGTCGGCCCGGTAACTCTCCGAGCGCGCTGTGATTGGTCCGTTTAATTAATTTTTAATCGGCTATAACTTATTTATTTGACCTCAGATAAAAAAATTTCATTACACTTTTTTGTTCGTCTCGGTTTGATCTATCCGGTAATAAAAATTTCCCATAAAATTTCATGAACACCCGGTATATTAAAAATCCTGAGCTTCAATTTTTTTTCAAGTTCCTATTTTACCAACTTTTATTTTAAATTCATGTTTATCCCGTGATAACAAATCATTTTCATTCTCATAAATTTTTTGTATCTTCAACCGTTTAGATTCGCGGCCGTTTTGCGACCGATTTTGCGACCTTGCGACCAAACGGCTCGGCCGATTTTTACCAAAAGCTTCGCACTGCGTCCCCTACCTGCAAGTAACTTGCATGCCAAATTTCAAGTCTCTAGCTTTTAAGGTTCGAGATATCCTGTTTACTGACACACACACACACACACACACACACTTGTGTGCCTTGAGGCTATATTTCGTGCAGAAATGTGAAAAACTGGGTAGGTCAAATTTCCGCCGATTACATTACTTTCCTTATTATAGGATAAGGAAAGTAAAAATTGGAGCGGAGAGACTATGTTTACAATGCAAGAGAAATGGCGCTGTCAAAGTCAAGGTCAAATTTCGGCAACATAACCACAGTAGTATCAAGCATGTACAGAAAGCAGCGTGACAAACTTAAAATATGTTGTAGAAAATTTTTGACTTTCCTACGTAAAAAAATAAATTGAATTTCAAGAGTATGTAATATGAATATAAGAGTTTTCTTTGAAATTCCTTATACTATTTCTTTATGCCAAACAAAATAGAACTTAAACTAATTTTTACTGCACTATTACATTGATAAATTGTTAATTGCTCAGAAATTTACCAGGTAACTGAAGTCTGCTTATGCAGGCTGAAAATTTTGCTTAAATTTGACTTATTACCACACTTTAGGGAGTAAATGTTAACATTTGACCACTTATAAAATCTAATTTTACACGATACATGTTTTGGAAAAATCATCTCATGGCATATCTTTGGGCAGTGGAGTCATACTTTTCCAATTTTCTCTTTCACTTGCGATTTTTAGTGTTTTACTCGGTCAAGTCTTTTCTTTTTATTCCTTTGTTCAATCTATTGCACAGGGTCTGGTAAAATAATCTCCCCATTTTGAACTAACCGCTGCGCGCAATGTATTGGTAGACAACGTTCGAATAATATATTCTTGATTACCACAGGTATGTCATTTTAGTGCCCATCATTGAGTAAAGTGCTGAACACAGTGGGTTTTTGTTGAAGACATTTTAAAAATCGTAATTTTGGGATTGTAATACAACGACTATTTCGTAGGCATTTGAGAGTAGGTTGTCACGGAAGAGTTCTGACCAAGAAAACCATGTTGTGAGTACAAAATTTTGGACAGCCTGGTTCAGCATTCAAACAGCAGTCACCCTGTAAACTTTGTAGCGTTCGGACACCCGACGTTTCGCCGCTAAGCAGCTCTCGCCTTGAGAACGTCTAATTGGAGAGTGTGGAGAATGCTACACTGCGATTTTATGTTTCATCCATACAAACTGATGATGGTCCAAGAACTTAAAGAATGTGACTGATATGAATGGCAGGCTGCTTGTGAGGGTATGTTGAAAAATGTCCTAGCTGATGCTGTTTTCGTTTATTGGGCTGCGTCAATAAGCAAAATCTTTGGTATTGGTCCCCACAAAATCTTCGACAATATCATGAGCGACTTCTCCACAGTCAGACTGTAACTGTTTGGTGTGCTGTAACAGAATGTGGCGTTATAGGGCCGTATTTTTTAGGATTTGTGGTGATTGTCACATTTACCCGCTATGTTGCGATGTTATTAAATTTCCTAAAGCTCAGACTTAACGAACGTAGAAATGCTCCACTGTAGTTCCAAAATATAGGGCTACCTTATAGACGATGAAAATTTTTTGAGAAGTTCTGGGACAGAAGTTTCCAGGCCGCATCATTTCATTACATGGTGACATTTCATGGGCGGTTCTGGTCCCAAGACCTGCCCTCTGGCGATTTTATTCTATGGGGATACCTGAAGGCTGAAGTCTTTTAATGCAGGCTGCGGCCTACTGAGGAATTAAAGGATGCTGTTCGCAATGCGATCACTGTAGGTCCAGTGGAAATGACAGCAAGAAATGCTGAAAATCTTGCTGAAGGATAATGATTTGGTATTATTTATCTATCATAAAGAAAGCAGTAGTAAATTATATTTCAAAAACAATTTGGTCCTTTTAAAATTTTAGTAATTTTGCAACGGTTTGAAACCCCGGTTATGGATTTGATTTTTTCGCCAACCAATATATGTATATGTGAGAATATAGTCAGCCGTTGAATTGAGTACTGTTTTGGTCGACAGAACTATATTTAAAACTTATGTTTAATGCTTGTTATACAAAGTTATAATACGTTATGTTACTCTTCATCGTATAATAAGCGACAGTATTTATTGCTTTAACATTAAATAAAATCTGACACCTCTGCATCTCAAAACTCAATTAATCGTTAGTCTTGGCTCTGATTGTAGTGAATGGAAGGAAGCACTGCCATTGGTCAGGTTTGCTCTAAACTACTGTTTCAACTCCAGGTATACACTCCTGCATTTCTAACGTCTTGAAGAGAATTACGTTCCTTTCACAAAGCCTCTAGAGAGTCGCCAAAAAATAAATATTTGATTATTGAAAATACCGCCTACTTGCAGGCCACCCTCGAAAGGTTTAAGAGAATACTTAAGACCAAAACATTTTATTTGTTGATAACCTTGAATTTAGTCGTGCTAGTAGACAGTTTATGAATAAATTGTGGTATAAACAGTTGTCTTTCTTGTAACTAATCATGAATACTCAGACACGTCTTTGGAAACGTATCATGCTTTAACTCTTCAATTATTTGTTCTATTTACATCACCAGATCATATTATTCATGTTTGTCTACTTCACAAACAAGGTCTTGAGTTGTTTCCAACACATATCAGTGATCCAAAAGAAGAAGCTGTTATAGTGTTAGTTAATCATTGTTTCTATGTTTACGTTAATGGTGTATAATGCTATATTTTCCTAAATATACAGGCCATATAAGTGCAATGTTAAAAATAAAGAAACCTGATACATCCTAGATGCTTTATGTTTTATATTAATTTGAACATTGACATTAAATCTACGGAACGTTTTAACAACATGTGTCAGTAGCTTTACTCACTAGAATACAGCTGCTAAAAATTGTAGTTTTCTACATCCGTAAAGATTCGTTCGTAAATTAGGTGTTGTGGCTAACATTTATGGGCTATTTGTAGAGTCCGGAAGAAACTCTCTAATCTTAGTCGAAGGCGCTAGTGCTTGCAATAGGGATCCGAGTCAGGTTTCTCAGAAAGATGTGTGACCGGTAGACAATGCAATTTACAATAGTAAATACAAATTCTTGGAAGGGTGCAGCGCATAAGTGAGTCAGATAATACGTTGGGTCATCACCACAACGACGATGATCACATGGTAACACCATTTACAAATGTAAATGGTATACATAATGATGCACTTTTCTTCTTCTTTTTCATATGGCTACTGATTACTATTTTTGACGCAGGTCTCTCCTAACACCCTTAATTTATTTCTATTATGCATTATGTTTAAGCTTGCTATCTTCTTTATGTTATTGGTTTATTTTAAATTTGGTCTTCTTTATTTCCCTATTTAAGGTGGCCATTCTTTGGATATCTTTCTTCTTATCACGTGTCCAGTCTATTTTTTCTTCAAGTGTTAGTTCTTTAGTAATCATTTGAGCTATCTTGATTTTGTTTGCGCAAGTCTGAATAAATTTGTAGTACTTGTCTAGAACCGTGGTTTTAGTTTTTTCAAGCAGGATACGAGTCTTCCACCAAGGACTCACTTTAGCAGCACTAATTAAAGTTGTCTATAGAGTTGGTCATGTCTTATAACGTGTAACAGCATAATAGTCTGGACTAATGATTGCGGCTCGTTAGAGGTTGCGCAACAGACAGGATTCAGAATTGCCGTCTCACAAGCGGAAATAAATGGGAAAGTGTGCGGTTTGTTAGAAACTGCTAAGAGCAAATTGACTAAAAATAGTTTAAGATTAAGGTAGCATTGTGAATGATAGGAGATTGAGAGTAGCTTGCTGTTCAAAGTCGCCTGCCCTGACTGGGGGTTTTCGTGGTTTTCTCCGAATCCTGCACTATAAGCAAATGCCGGGCAGATTGCACTGACCTAAAAAAGAAAGAAACAGAATAATTGTCAAAACACAGAAATGGAAAAAGCAATTGAAGAAATGCCGGTGTTGTGCCATAAGGCGGAGTACCGGCTGATTGTAATATGGGTGTACATTTGATAAATAAATCGTAAGTATGAGCCAATGGGCGTGTGTCATAATAGCAACAATATTTGATATAAGTTCTGTATTATTAAACCACCATCACCAAGTAAGAAAAAGAGCATATAACTAGTAGTAGTTTTATAATTGTATGAACAAGGTTACAGCTGGTTTTATTCTGTTGCCATTGTCATAATAACAGTAATAATAATAATTGTTAATGCAATGTTATGGTGCATCGTGTGGTTGGTTCTCGGGTTATAAGGCCATGGTCAGAGTTCAGAAACTCTTGACGTTTCGTTCACAAATGCATTTTCTAAAAATTTTTAGAAAATATTCTTCTGAAGATGTCCGAAAGATGGACACCGTCCGTGAAAGCATCCTTTCAATGCATATTAGTTTCTATTATTATCTCTGTAGCTCTGTATGTGGGGTTAGTTGTTGTTGTAACATGAGTGATTTGGGTGGATACAAAGGGACGAAACATAAGTCCTCCAAAATCTACTACAGTAGTATTCGCAAGGAGAAACCTAAAAGGACTGGAACCTCTTAAGCTCCAAAATAAAAAGAAATTATCAGGTATCTTGGAGTTATTTTAAACTCAAAACTCACCTGGACTCAACACATTCAAAACATCAAAAGGAAGGCGATGGCAACACTAGTGTTAGCTAGACGAGCGCATGGAAAAAATGGAGTAAATCAAAAGTTATGTACTGGCTATACCCCATGGTGGTAGAACCCAAAATAACAGATGCAGCTTTGCCATGGTGGACAAAGATAACCCAAAAAAACCGCTATAACCGTACTAAGTAAGATGCAACGACTTGCTTGTCTGGAAATAACGAGAGCCATAAGAACAACACCAAAAGCGGCAATGGAAACAATGCTAGACCTTTCTTCTTTTCACTTTGAAATTATAGGAGAGGCAGGAGTGGTTATGAATAGACTGTGAAACGCACGCCTGATAACAGACCATATAATGCCATATGAGCTCACGGGAGGCAAGCTATTTATGGAAAACCAATAATAGATCCAGAAGAATACAGTAACTGTCCAGTAGAAGACTTGTACAGACTGGCACAAGAAATAAGGACACTGAAGAAAGTGTTATAAAGTACAGAGACATAAATCAAACTCTTCTCAAAAAAAAACAATTTATTTCGAAATGTTTAAACTGACATTGTCAGATATTTTATCAATCCACGGCCCAGCAGATGAGACGCTTGTTTGTGGGGGAGATGTACAGGTTCTGTTCAGGGCTCCAAATGATTGGCGGTAGCCCACTCAGTTACTAACACTCATAGAATACTTGTGCTTTGTTACATTACTCCATATCAGAGATAGCGCGCAGCAACCAGACGGTGAGGTGAACATATCGGAGCTTTAATGCCTTAGCTTTCACGTGGAGTGTGGAGGCTTATAATTATTGTTGGAAATTTTAATATGATATTTTGTCGGATAGTTATGTTCCGACGATGTTAGATATCGGGAGTTGGATAATGTAAATCAAAATTGTCTACTATTTTACTAAATTTAGTTAACATAGGTAATATCACATAGGTTGGACAATATAAGATTTTCGCCAAGAACGTATTAATATACACCTCTCTATAGGTTTTTTTGCGCAACTACAGGCACTAAAGGTAGTATTGCGCCCACTAACATGCACTTATTCTAGGACATTCAAACATACCCATGGGTTAAGCGAGACTCGAACTCGCGCGCGCCGGCTAGAGAATAGAGCCAACTGGTTGAACCATCTGAGCCATCGCGTCCCCTCCTCTATAGGTTATGTACTTGCATTTTGTATCTATTTATATGTCTGAACAAAAAGTAACCAAAAAAATGTGGCGTGGTTCTTGGCTCTTGATTTACATAAGATCCGTGTGTAATAAACAAAGACAGCCAATACATTTGAACGGAAAGTAAACAAAGACGGATGATATGAAATCTGGCGTGCCGCGCTCTGAGCGCTTAATTTACATGAGGAGGTCTGGGCGTTCGTGTGCGCACGTCGGGGCCGCTCTCGCTTCTTGCTGAATGTCCGGGTGGCTGCGGCTATCGGACCGCTACATTGCTCAACGCAAAAAGTGTGTCCGCCACGGCTACTTAATTTGCTTCCGTCGAGCAGAGCTTCAATTGTAAGTTAAATTATTCCACGTTCCGGATCCAGCAAAAAAGCCTATCCTGTTAAAAATTTATACGTATCCACGTTGCAAATATATGAGGGAAGATCAACCCCTAGTTCATAATAATTTAGAAGTTTGAAAAATGATTTTTATCTCACGCACTATTTGCGTTGTGACTTTAGAAATGCTATCAATGGTAGTATAAGTGTGCAGCTCTCAAAAATCCAAATCTAATCTGTAAATTTCCTTACAATCGATTGTAACCTAACCTACCAATACAGCATAAATTAAGAAAGTGGCACTAGATGACCAAACCAATTTAATTTACAATAACGGTTGTAGAACATAGATCAATAATTATGCAAAAAAGTTCATCATCTTTCTTTTTTATCCTCGTACTAAAATAAATGTAACTTGAAATCACTGGGTTTTCTTCTTGGAGTTGCAAATATTTTATAAAAGATTGTGAAGGTTGCTCTTCTAATTATAATGACGGCGTAGTTAATGTTTAATCACGACAAATACCTCGATATTTGTTTTACGCTGTTTACTTTGGTCCATAAATTCATAAAACTTGAATGATAATTATCTGAATTTATGGGTGGTAATGTCAGAATATTGGAAATTATGAGGATCTAAAGTTAATTTGTGTAATTTCTTTAGGACCTAGGCGATTGTTACAATTATTACTGTGTTATTTGATTATAGCAATTAAAATTTGTTACAGATATTACGTATTAATGTCTCGTTATTAAAAAATAACTGTAATTAAGTTGTCTAAACTAATTTTATGCTGAATAAGGAATGTAAAAGTTATTTATATTGCATGGTTAAACATGAGCATAAATACAAGTGTCTTCTAATATCAGAGGCACACATTTTGTTTGAATAATTTATAGATCCGACGCCATGCAGAGATCCTTGTTTATCAGTCTGTATTTGAAAAGCAAACGAAATGGTTCGTGGGATTAAAATTTATAAAATATGCACATATCACAAATGCAAGCTATAATAAACAAGTTTAAAAGAATTGTGGGAAGAACGTAATGTGACTTATTGGATTATGATAAATATAATAAATTATGATAAATATAAAACTAATTATACCAGTTTCCAAATTTGTTTTTGAAGCTACATATTCATTAGAAAATAGATATTTTGCGGAATTTTATTCATAAAATAGTTTTAGTTATAAATCCCGAATTTCTATCACTAAAAAGAGACAGATGTATAAATAAGAAAGATGTGAAAATAAGGAAGTAACAGTTAAACAAAATTGAGTTAGACTTGAACACCCGACGTTAGAGCTTGCATTTTACAAGCGTAAATGTTTTTACGGTCTAGAACTTTTAGAAACAAAATTATCTGGTACACCCTTAACATAAAATGGCTTAAGATTTTCCCTTTAATAAAAACAAAGGTAAACTGGGTAAAAATAAGAAGTGCAAATTCAATGTTTTTTACCGGTTGGACCGGTAACACCATTCAGCTAAATGAAAGTTTCGCCAGACGTCGTTTTGCAATAAATAAATTTTGACTAATTATTTCTAGTCAATTCAGCCCGCGCATCGATGCATAGTGTGTGCAAATGATATTATATTGCGCAGCCACGTTCCTCGACATCACTCAAGCTTCTGACAAGGTGTGGTTCACTACTCTACAAGCTACGTATCCTCATTCCATTAAACCTAAATTTCCTTCTGCCACAAAAGATACTTCTCGGTAAAAATTGAATATAAGTATACTGAACTTTCTCCAGTACAAGCAGGAGTACCCCAAGACAGTGTGCTGAGCCCGGTATTGTATTTGATATATACTGCAGGTCTATCAACTATACCAAGAATCTTAATAGCAAGCTTTGCGGACGACACCGCAATTCTAGCCTCGAAACAAATCTCACCTCTATTGAAAAATGGAGAATAAAAGCAAACGCATCTAAGTCAGTCCATATAATCTTCACCACGCAAATGGAAGATGTATGATAACGAATGCGCAATAGTTTGTACCTAACGCTGTTATCAGAAAGGACCTCCAAACTCCAACAGTGAAGAAAAAAGAAGACGCCGATATAGATTACAATGTAGAGCTCGACTCAGAGTTCATCTCAATGAATTAGCAGCGAACCTAACGAATCAGCCTATTAGCAATACGCGGTTAAAAGGCACGTGCCAAACAATTTAATAATCAGATTTTGAATCTAATTTAGATAGCATAATTTAAGTTGGATTATAAGTCTGAGATTGTAGGTTTTTAATACATAAATGACATAATCTAACTGTTTCTTCAAAAATATGTGAACATAAAAGTAGCAGTTATTTTTAATCTGTATGAATACTTTTATTATTCTAAAAATGTAACTTTTGTATCTGGATAAATTGCAAAAATAACATCAAAAGTAGAGTTGAGATTGGCTTAGAACCTATTGGTGCTTACAAAAATCACAAATAAAATTCTTTGCACCACTGAGTGCATCCAACCAGAACACCTGAACCAGAGTTCTTTGTTCTTACTGAATTCACCACACATAAGACAAATGTAGTATGAGTTAGACCCCCCTCTTGAAGTGCCAGGAGGTTCCGCGAAGGTCCTTAGATCGACGTCGTCTAACTGGTCGTATTACATAATGGTTCATCAATATTATCTTCATCTTCCGATAATGATTCAGAAGATATGTTTTTCTGTACTTTTTCTTTTGAATCGTATTGGGGGTTTGATTTTAGATACACTTTTTTTAGATTTTTGTTTTCTTCTGGTTCGGTCTTGTTAACTTTTGAATTAGTCTTCCTTAATTTGCTTTTCCATTTATTCCGAGATTCTCTTATAACATTTGTTCTCCATTTGTAAGTTTCTTTCGTAATTTCGTTTTCTTAATTTTTTTCTGTAGTTTTTCATTTTGAGCCCTATTTCTTTTTTCAAATGGATCTTCAAGGGCTTTTTTTGGTGTCCGTATAAAAACCACTGCATGGTGCTGTCTTAAATCAGGTTTTACCACTTTTAAGTTAGAAGTGGGAAATGACCCTATTCCAGAAGCAGATGGTGTAGAAATTTCTACATTCAATGGAATTGATCCACTAACTTCAGGTTTTTGATTGAGTCCAATTTACACGTAAGCTTGGGTCTCCCTCTTCAATCGAAATATCATTTGTTTGTCTCGTTTTCTCCTTCTTAGAGGAGATTTCCTTTTTTATATTTGCTACTCCGCTGGAAGCCTTGTTAAAGATGCTAGCGGTATTATAAAGAGTAATTTTGTGTCGAGGATGTGATTTTATAAAGTAATCACATCCTTTGTGAAATAAAGCTTTCAAAGATCTATAAAAGGTAATGCCAAGAGGTTGGAGTGGATAAGAGCAGTGTGTTGGAAGAGGAATATCAATTACATTATTCTTTTTGTAAAAATTATAAGCAGCTAATGTGGTGTGAGTTTTGAAGTTATCCATTACTAAAAGGATGGGTTTTTGTTCAGTAGGCTTTGCAGTTAGTTTTAATGAAGTGTTTTAAACATGTTATAAATAACTTCAGTTATCCATCTTTTAGAGCTACAGTGATAAATCGGGTTAGATTCCTCCCTGGCTAAAAAAGAGCTCAACCCCTTTTTTGGGAATATAAAGCTTGGTGAGACGTATTTCCCAGCAGAGTTCGTACAATCAGTTAAGTAAGAGCGAGTTCGGCATAAATTAGAAAAAATTGTTTAAAAATATTTTAAAATACATAGGTATGTTATATTTCATCAAAACGAAAATGGTATTGTATCAATAATGTGTCCAGTCACCACCGGCGTCGATAATTGCCTGGCATCTTCGAGGCGTGCTTTCGATCAAATTGATTGCGTATTCATCCGATAAGGACCTCCAAATGCGACAAATTTCTCAAATTAAATGCTAAAAAGTGGACACTTTTTTCCACGAAGCTTATGCTTAATGTATGTCCACAAATTTTCAATCGGATTTGCATCGGGCGACGCGATGGCCAATTAACTCGATGCAAAGCTAGCTGCGGTGTTTAGGATCGTTGTCCTACTGCAGGATCCGGTTCTCGTTTTTAATGTTGAATTAAGGTTCGGCAGTCGGTAACAAATACTTCGGGGACTCGGTGGCTCAACCAGTTGGCTCTGTCCTCTAGCCGGCGCGTGCGAGTTCGAGTCTCGCTCAACCCATGGGTGTGTGAGAATGTCCTAGCATTTAAGTGCATGTTAGTGGGCACAATAAGCCCTTGAGGCTACAGTGCCTGTAAGTGCCCCCCCCAAAACAAATACTTCTTATGAATCTCGAGCACTTTCGAAGTATTTACATTGTACGTAAACAGATGCAACGTCCCGAAACCCAGTTTTGAGAAGCAGCCCGCAAGATACTCTTACTAGGTGTTTAACGGTCGGCTGTACCAATCTATTACTCAAGGTTGATCAGACTCGTCGGATGACATAATTCTCAAAACAAAAGGTTTGTCCGTAAAAATTACATTGCTCCAATTTTGGTCGATATTGTACTTTACCCAAGCGATTTGCTTCGTCACATGATTTTTACATAGCAAAGGCTTCTTCAATGAACTACGGCATTTGATTTTTTATGTGCATGGGAATGGGCTCAGATAGTTAGTTACGATGTACCCATCTTTCTGTTTTAATTTTGCTGCTCTTTGGCGCAATGTTAAGCTCGGGTTCAGCGAAAACAAGTTCACGATCTGTTTTTTGACTTTGGGGGACACTTTGCCTATCGAGCCACATCCCGGCAAGTCATCAACCGTTTTTGTCTCCTGTATCACTGTATTCACTTACTGACAAATGTTTTCGGCTTGTTCATGTACTTAATAGCCGTTGCATAACATATTTTTGGACTTTTCGGGAGGTTACAGAGAAATACAGCCCGTAGCGCGATGGGTGCGCGGGACTCTTGGTGCTTTACGCGTTTGTTTAGTGAGAATTGAATGTCAATAAAGCATCGAGGACAAAGGTTCGCTCTATCGACTCACTTAGGGCGATGCCTTTTACCAACTACTAATTATGCCGAACACGCTTTTACTTAATTGACTGTAGCACAGCCTATTGTGTTGTTTTTTCCTCGCTCCTACTTGTTTAATATCCTTCGGACCCAAGATTTTTCTAGGCTTTTGGACGATTGATATTTCCGTTTCATCATAGTTGTAAATTTGAGGCGCATTGAAGTTATGTTTCTCTATTAGAAGAGAGGTTGTTAAAAAAAAATTCAACCTCGTCTTTGTTGAAGACTGAAGCAGCTCACACTAATCTTAGAGTTCCTGTTAACGAATGCATAAAGCCAAATATAGCCTTGCCTTTCTGGAAGACTTGATAAAGTTATTTGGAATGTTGTTTTTCTCTGCATACTCAAAAACTAGACACCGCAGTTCGACCGATAAAATCCCCTTTTTCGGTGGTTCTTCTACGATTTCTTATTATCTGTAGGCCTAATAAAAAAGGTTGCTCATAGGCCTTCGTTATAGTAGGACACTTTTGAGAAACATTTAGGAATGATTTATTAATTACGTTAATATGTTTTCGCCATTTTGATCCCCTCTAGTGATGAGCATGCGTGAGATTTTCTTGACTTCTTCTCGAGATGTTAACGTAATTAATTGATGACGCTTAAGTAGCTTTAAAATAATATGTCACGAGAAATAGTTGTAAACGCCAAATTTTCTTTAAAGTAATTCAAAACCGGCGATTCTTCGTTCGTTTATTAATTATTATTTCTTGTTTTTTTTGCGATTTGTGTTTACCATTTTCTCGTGGAACAGTTTTTTAAATACTTCCTAGTATAAAGTAGTATTAAAAAGGTGTAATATGAGCAATTAATATATTAGTGATAATAAAACAGTAATATTTATTTATTCACAAACATTTCTCATAACACACTATTAAGGACAATATCGAACACCAGCGGGGCAATTTCGAATACTTTGTTTGGAATTTCCCCAAACGACACCGCCTGGAAATTGCTCAATCTAACTTTAAAATGTCTACAGCAACCAAACTTTCTTCTTACTTAATAAATAGCTAAAGAAACGTAGAATCTAATGATATCAGGCTCACTACTCTAAATGCGAACGTATTTTACTTACCTATTACCCTAATCAGCACCAATCTATTAACAAAAGTTTAGAAAAATCCGTTTTTCACACACCATTCACAATAACACAACTAGAAAGGCGTTCGACCGCCCAATCAGACCAATTCAGTGACCAAGAACAGCTGTGTTCGGAATTCTCTAGTGTTCGGCGTTACCCTGCTCTGTCGTACTTCTTATTAACATTTTTAACATATACTAATAGTCACTAAACTAATTTAAGCAGAATATTTGCTAAATTTTTTAATTATTATAAGGTGTTGTGTTTATAATTTTACATTAATTACATTAATTTTTGTTCATTTGTGTCAGAACCTTTTGGGTGAAAAAGATGGAAGTCGATAAACACCAAACTAATTTTAGAAGGACCGTAATATAACAGTTCCGGCTAAATTCTCATAGGAAATGTTAAGCAAAAATATTGTTGACGGCCCTAAGATTCCGTAGTGGATAATTCAATTTGAAAGATGAGCCGCATGTAGAACAGCAATCTGATTTGAAGGGTAGTGCGTTCAAAGCTCTTCTAACTGAATATCTTTTTTGACAACTAGAAAAACTGAGCAAAAGTTAAACGGGTGGGTACTATATAGGCTCACCGAAGCGAACTTGTCCAATTAGGTGATCATACAGAGTTCTTCTCTGTTGGTCACGTACAATTTTGATCCAATTTGGACCGTTTAGTGACAGGCGTACCAGAAATGGACTTCAAGTGACAATCCAAGAAAACTAAATGGTTGCCTATTAAAAAGTCTTTAGCTTTTCATAAGCTTAGTGTGCTGTGTGTCTGGTAGGATAGGCAAGGACATTTCGGAAAGACCATCGCGGCTGATGTATATTATAAGCAATTGTCGTAGTTCTTGCAGAAATAGCGAAAACAGACTGGTATTCTATAATCAAAAATGGACCATCTTTAACAAGACAGTGCTAGACCACATAAAGAAAACTAAAAGAATTAGACAATGAAGTTCTCTCTTATTTATCATATTCTTCCGTCATTGGATCATCTGATCATTTGTTTTTGTTCCTACAAAAGTTTTAAATAGAAGGAAACAATAATGATGCATACGTACTATGTATTGTTTGATTTTTTGCGTCAGAAAGGTAAAACATTTTTTCCACCGACAATTGACAAACTGCCTAATAGACAAATTGTTTGAAAATTGCGGTCAGTGTATTTTCTGCAATGAAATATCACAGTCGGAATGATCAGAAAGTGATTTTCGCTTGGTAACGAGCCTTTAGGGGTATCGTTCATTAATATCTTTGTTGTAGTACGTTAAACTAGCCTTGCTCTGCCCTAAGTATTTCATTTCCTAATCCACCACTTGGAGAAATGCTGTATGGGAAACTAGTTGTTAACTCTACACGGATACCCTTTTTTATTTTTGTATCAACATTTTTTACTTTTAGTTTCTGCGAAACAAATGTTTCAAAGCGGGTCCTATTACAGAATTAATGTTAAATGAAAGTGACTGACATTTATTTGCTTGTAATTACATATCCCAGTTTGTTCGTTATGTATCTCATGTAAATACACACGCTGATATAAAAACGAATGACGCTGATATTTTGAAGTTTCATAAATTAAATTTTGCTGCCAAGACTTTAGTAGCCTTCCCAATCTGGTAAAGAAATTGTATAAATTAAATTCCGTATCTAGTAATTTGCGTCACTAAAAAAGTACGTATTTTTTATTAAGTTCTTTTACACAAATAAGTTGCAGGATTTTGTATTTTGTATTTAATTCAAAGGTTTTTTATTTTTGTCAATTAATTACAAAATCGCCATGGTGGTTTACGCTAAAAACCAAAAATAGTAACAATAATAACTATTTTATTTTAAAATAACTTATTGTTCATTTACACTAATTGCTAGAAAACATTCAATTTTTAGAAACATGGATGATACCGCCGACTATAAATCGAAAACAGCAATAGCTGCAGAGTTATCGTTTTTTTCCGAGTTAAGCTCTGTGTGGTGGGATAAAAATGCCCCCCTGAGGTGTTTGCATGAGCTTCACGAGTGTACCTACCTAGAGATATTAGGTGATCTATTTGACTTAGAATTTGTTAGTAAGGAGCCGTCTGATAGTTCAAAACCAATGAAAAAACATCATGAAGATTAAATCAAAATTTAAACCATGAAAATTTTTAAAACCTTGCGTTCGGTGTGGTGTCGGGCCATCTTGTTGGAACCAGTATTGGTTAATCATTTTCTTTTTCTTCGGCTCTTCGAAAAATGGAATGAGAACTTGGCCTCGGTAGACATTTTCATCGACATATTTGGTGAGAAAATTCCACGCCATGATATGGCTGCCCAAACACTGACTTTTTGGGGGTGAAGGCTCTTGACTACAGCCAGGTGTGGATTTTGTGTGCCCCAGTATCGGTAATTTTGCGTATTCGCATAGCCATCCAGGTGAAAGTAAGCCTCGTCTGTGAAATGGATGTGTTTGAAGTCCAAAGTTTTGTCATCTTTTAAGGCCAAAGCGAAATTGGCGAACTCGAATCTCCGGTCAACATTCACTTGAGTGAGTGGTTGTTGAACTTGAATCTTATAAGGAAACATATTCAACTTTTTGAGTATGTTTTTCACTGACGTTCGCCTAATTTGCAGCGGTTCTGATGTGTTTGCCAGTTGTTGGGGCGCTTTTCTGGTTGAGGTTGTCGGGTGCTGAAAGTGTTCCCTAACTTTTTCCACATTCTCAGGTGTGGTGACAGTCACTGGTCGGCCAGTTCTGGAGTCGTTGTCGTCGAGGACACTACCCGTTCGCTCAAACTTTTCAATTAACCTTAAAAATAATCGATTAGAAAATTTTTGGGAGAAATTGATTTGTGTTTACTCACATTGTTATCGTCTTCAGAGTCAGTTTTGTGTTCCGATCGAACTCTGCTCGGAATTTTCTGAGAGTGGGGGATTTACCATTTGAGTAATACGCTGAGACAATAAACACCCGTTCGGGAACAGTGTATGTGATCGGATCTGAAGACATCTCACCGAATGGTCATCAAATGTAAACAAAACCCTATCGTCTGTCCTTCACATCAATGACGTCCGATATGTATTCGGACACTGTAGTGGACAATAGTGACCAAATGAAATATTTCCCGACTTTTTGGCCACCCAGTATATCTACTGAACCTTTTGTTCATGTTAATTGTTGTTACTTTTTTCTATATTGTAATCATTTTTTTTTTGGTTCCAGATACGTCTATATTTGCTTTCATTTGTCGTAAATTTCTTGAAATTACCAGTGTGTCTTGTGTAATTACAGAACTTACGTTGTAATGTTTGATAGCTGTTTTTCTTGATTCGTTTTTGTAGTTCTTGTAGATATAGTCTAGGTATATGTCAGAGTAAAAGCTTAAATTTTCTTCTTAATTAATCTCCCTATTTGAAAATTTTGTACTTTTTTCAATTTAATCTTACCTTTCTTTTTATATTTTTGTTTAGGCTTTATATTATTTTCTTCAGTTTAGAGTTAACTAAAATTTTCTAATTGCATCCCATCAAAGTACTACATCAAAGCGGATTTTAGGCCCAAAAAAGATAGTTGTAGATCTTTATTTTTACTCAAAGATTTCCTATTATAGTTCTTAGCGTACATATGTTGTCCGTTTGTCTTTCTGGGAGGAACGCTGTTTGTTTATCGTGTCGTTTGTTCTCTACTTATATATATATTATAGCTTATAATTAAGATATTTTTATTAGAAAACTTTTGTGTTTTGTAAACTCAATATACAAAATATTTATTTTCTAAAAAGATATGAGGTTCAAAGATAATTATGGAAATTTATCAATTTTGTATGACCACTTTTAAATTTATTGTAGCGTTATAAGACACTGTATATGATTTGGGAATAATTCTTTTTAAATTTGAGATTAAGTTTACTATAAATTTGTTTTATGATTTGTGCAAGTTTTATAAATATTTAGCCTACGGGCCATTTCGTTTGCTTATCAAACATAGACTGACAGAAAATAAACATTATGTTTTTTGTAGGGTCGGGTCTGTAAATTATTTAAACAATACATTTATGTATTTGCGATATCCGACGATCCTTGCATTTATAAAATAATTTTTAAATTCCTTATTTATTATAACATTAGTTTACATAGTTTAATTAATTTCAGCCATCGGATAATCACGGGGAACTAATACTGAACTTCTGTAATAAATTTTAATTTGGGTAATTAAATATTACAATAATAAATGCGATGAAGAGGATTTATATTTTAATCATATTTCATCCAGCATCATCTTTCAAATTTATGTTTTAGTTACTTCTTTTTATTTTAACCAGATATTGTAAGTCAGGTCATACTTGATTGCATAAACTTTTACAGATTTGAATTGTAAAGGGATGTTATAAAAATCCATGCATGTATGCCACTTTTTGTACAATTTCTTGGATAAGATTAAGGATGGTAAGCTTTTATGAGGTTAGATTTAAAGTGACGCGAGGCCCAAAAACGTACTTTTTAACTTTTAAATTATTTATTATAAATATGAAATGCAAGTACATAAAATATATAGAGATGATAAACGACTTGTAGTGATATTACATAGTTTATGTTAAGAAATATTTTAGAATAGTCAATAAATTTGGTTTATATTATCTAATACTTCATAGTTGGGACATTGTCGGGTGCACTTTATTCAATTCAAGTAAAAATTAATAATATTCCCAACTTATTCATTATTTATTATCAGTCATGTTGGTTAAAAATACCCGACAGTACTGATAAGGCTCTATACCTACCCCAGGTAGGTACGGACTCAGTCCCAGAATCCCACACCGACGATTCGGTCCACCCCGTTGATTCTACGGGGTAGGGGTAAATTTGCTAAAAATAAGGAGAACCGACACAATTAATGTGAACATTCGTATATTAGATTTAAAAACTCTGTTGTCCAAAGACAGACTAGCACATTTAGAAGACGGGGTGAGAACTGTTAAATGGGATTTCTTAGAAATGAGTGAGGTAAGGAGAAGTGGAAAAGAATCGCTGAAGCTGCGTTCAGGAAGGCTACTACATTATAAAGGTGAAGACGATAATAGCAACAATGAAAAGCTGATAAACAAACTTTGAATTAAATATGTATGCGCCACGGTAAGAATCTCTTCAAGGGTGATGTACATAACTATCAGACTAACAAAAAGGATACTTTCTAAAACTAATACTTCGCTGTGTTCCAATCTTTTCCTTTCTTCCCCAGTATCTTTTAAATGTCGGTCACCCTTTTTGTCCTTTCTTATCGGCTTCGCTTTCCTGATTTTCTTTACTAATCTTTTTCTTTCATCCTTACTTGTCTTGTCGATTTTACTGCTAATTTTTATGTCTTCATTTCTTCTCTTTTCAATTCTTCTCACCCCTAGTATCCTTCTATGGTATTTCATTTCTACTGCCTTTAATCTTCGCGGTTGTTTCTTTGTTAATACCCAATTTTTCCCTCCATGTAAGAGTACTGTTAGATAGATTGTTTTATAGACTGTTAATTGTATATCCTAAATATTTGTATTTGTTAACTTGTTTTTCCTTCTATTGCCAATCTTATTTTTTTCTTGGTTCCTTATGATCACGCATTTGGTTTTATCCATGTTCAACTTAAGGCTTAGCTTTTCTAGGGATGTTTTTTAGCTGTTAAGGTTTTTTTTTCTAGATTCCTTTCGGTATTGGGTACTATAAGGATATCATCTGCGAAGCCACACATCCCTAGATAAATAGATTGTAGGTTTCTGTATCCTAATACTAACCGCTTCATGTTTTGTTAATTTTCTTTAGTAGCATCATCTATTGCACATATAAATAATAATGGGCTTAGCACAATACCTTGTCTTTTTCACCCAGTTGTGTAGAAACTTTCCGATAGTCTATTACTTGTTCTTACTCTGTTTTCAGTCCTATCATATAAACTTTTAATAGCTTGTGTTAGCTGTTTATCTACTTTTCTTCTAGGCTATACCATATTTTATTTCTGCTTATTGTATCGAAAGCCTTCTTTATATCTATGAAACCTATGTATTCTTTATCCATTGTCCTTTATCAGTTTCTTTTTTATAACTTGTTGTACCGTGAAAATATGGTCTGGTATACTACACGAAATCTATATTGTATATCCTTTAGCCTCTCTTTTACACTTTCTTAATTTGTTTTTGAGAAATCTTTCATAAATCTTGAGTGTTGTACACAGTAATGTAATCCCTCTGCAGTTTCCGCAATCCTTAGTATCTCCCTTTTTGGTTTATTAATTTTCTTAGTGCTTTTTCTTTTTCTCCTACATACTTTATCATCTCAAGTATTACTTCATCTATTCCTGTCGCTTTCGAGATCTTTATACGGCTTACAGCTTCTTTGGTTCCCTCTCTTTTGATTTCATTTTCTATTTTGCGTTCTGTCTTTTCGTTACTTTTAGTCTTTACTATTCTTGTCTCATCTCTTCCTTCTATTTCATTTCCTGTGTTCAGTAATTCTTTAAAGTATTTCTTCCATCTAGCTAATATTTGGTTCTGTCTGTCAGTATTTCCTCCTTTTTTGATTTTATTTGTTGTAATACGTACTCTAGTTTGTTTCTTAGGGTTTTATTACTCAGTATAACTTTTGATTCTCCTTCGTATTGTTTTCTATTTGTTTGCCAAACTTCTCCCACGATTTTTGCTTTGGTTCACCTACTTTTCCTTTACTATATTCCTTTAGACTTTATACCTTTAGTTAAAACAATGAGTCCATGAAATATAAAAAAAAGTTAAGATATAAATTGAGAAAATAACGCTGGATGAAATAAAATTAAAATGTAGAAGAAGGTTAAACCAAAGTAGTCTGCAGTTAAAAAGGTATATAATAAAGTTTAACACTTTGTCCAGAATTGTTTTCTTTATTATACTAAAATAAGTTTAACCTTCGAGTTGCAAATATTTGATCAACAATTGTAAAGTTTGCTTGTCTAATTATAATGACCGCAACTAACGTTTTATCACACAACAATATTTACTTTCGTTTTCTTATCTGCGTTTTTTAAAATTTTTTTTTGTTGTAGCAGATCTACTTTGGTTTCATGCTGTTTGCTCCGCTTATAACGTTTACTATCATAAAAAGTAAAGTCGTTTTTTTATTCCTTGGTGGAGCAAGCGAAAGGCTGTTCATCTGATCTTATGAATTATGTGCCACAATATGGGAAATAACCAAAAATTAAATTAAATTTGTATAAAATTTTTTTCGGAGGAGGAAATTATTTGTAATATTTTAATATAATATTTAAAATGCATTATAAAAGTTACATATTAGTATCCCGCAATTAGAAGATGTCTTGAATTAAGCCTCGCAAAGTAATTTGATAAATAAGGAATGTAAAATTTATTTATATTAATCGAGTGATTAAACACGTGCATACACATGTCTAATATCAAAAATAACATATTTTGTTTAGGTAATCTATCGGACAACAGGCAAAGATCGATTTTTATCGTCTATTTTACAAGTAAACAAAGTACAAAGCAAAGTATGGTAAATACTATTATAAAGACCAGAGAAAAAAGAATAAATTTTGGAAAAATAAATATAATCAGATCAATACTTACGTTGAAGGTTCACGATCATAAGTGTGGCAAACGATGAAAAAATATGAAAGTGGACAATCGCAATAAATTCCTAATATTAGTAAGTAGAAAGTATATTAGGGATTCTCGTTGACAGAAAGAAAAAAGAAATTATAACATATTTTTTTCTTCGGTTTATTACCCTTCTGAGTTTTTCGTTTTTTGCTTTTATATATCCCTATTCAACAATTCTCCTTTTTTCAGAGCTTTGTCTTTCGTTATCTTTCTTATATATGTTTTCCAATTTAATATTGGTTATTTTCTTCTTCTTTTGTCTCTAGAAATCATTGTGTAGTCTTTCTTAGTTATTTATCTTCAAAAATTACATATATTTATAGACGATAATGTGTAAATCAAATAGGATAAACAAATTTAGACACTTGGGGTGACAGTAGATAAAGATGGAATTGAAAGACAGGGTATATGTCATTGAATTTAAAAAGTTAAACCATAATAGGAGTCTTAAATAGTATTTGATGGGATAAGAATGGACAAAAAATGAATTGGACAGACAGTAGTTGAGACTATCGTGACATACAGATGTCAGATTTGAACTATGAGAAACGAAAAACGAATAGTAACAGAAGTACAAATGAACTACATACACAGACGTACCAAAAAAAGACTGAAACGAGCCCAAAATGAAGAAATTAGGAATAGAATAATAACAGAATCTGTAATAAATAAAATAGAAAGGAAAAGCCTGAAATTATTTGGACTTGTACTACGAATAAAAAACTATAGGTGACCAAAGAAAATATTCAAATGAAAAACATCAGGAAGATACAAGAAAGGTGGTTTCCGATAAAGAAGTGACTCACGTGGTATGGAGAGTGGAATGAGGAATGTAGCAATCGTTACTATATTACACAATGTTTATATACACTCTCAATATAAAATAGCCTGAGCTTTTCCCTTTAAAAAAATCAAATGCAAATTCGGTCGATGTAAGTGTGATTGTATGTGATCTATTAAGTGTGTTTCTTACAGGCTGTACTAGTCACACCACGTAGCTAAGTGAAAGTTGTTTAAAGTTGTTGAGCATAATCATATAATGCTCTTTTGCAAACATACTAAGTCTGTCACCTATCCCATTTTTAGTCCCTAGTTTGTAGGTATTTATAGAGTATCCCAAACGTTAGGCCGGTGTTTCAATGTTTAAAATTGTTATAATAATTACCTTACCATAATTTTTTTAACCAATTGTAGCTAAGATTTTGATATCAACATCCAATCATTTCTACACAACGAACTTACTTTCGACATTTTAATATTAGAAAATAACCTAACGAATCAACAATTCGATGTTTAGTTAGACGTTTTACGGAGCAAGATGGTATACATGATCGTCTAATTTGCCAAAATGTCCTTGCTACTTTAATAAAATAAAAATATACATGGATGCGTACCAACATTCCATAGTTGCAGTTTAAGTTTTATCAAAATATCTTGAAGGATCTAGGAGATAAAAATCTAAAAGTCATAAAGTTAATTGATTTCTGAACCCAAACTGGTGATCAGGAATCAGGTTTTCGTTGTCAAGGATGGAATAAATTCGTTTCAGTAGAAGTTTTTAAAAGTTTGGAGAAGAGTGGTAATAAACTGATAGGACGGTATGAAGCAGGCTCGTTGGCCAGTTTTCCAGGTTTTGGGATAAGGACCACCTGTGCGACTTTCCACTGGACCGGAAAAAAAACCCGTTCGTAGTATGCTATTAAAGATTATCGTCACCGTTTTTATAACGTTTGAGGGCAGTTCTTTCAGTATACGTCCAGTAATTAGATCATATCCTGGCGATTTTTTACAGTAGGTATTTCTAAGGATTATTGACTCAACTTCTGCAAAGGAGAAAGATTTGATGGGTGGAGAGAGTTGGAAGGGAGCCGTCAGATAGTTTTCCACTTCATGATCATCATCAGGTGGTAATGGTTGAAAAACTTCTTGGAGATGAGTTACGAAGACTTCAGCTTTGTCCATATCAGTGCGTGCCCATGTACCATTTTTGTTGCTGGTGGAATTTGCTGTTGAGGTCGATTTAGGCGACTGGTAGCTTTCCAAAGGGAGTATTCGGTATCTTCAGAGGCAGTCAACCCGCTCAGGTATTCGTCTATGTATTTGTTTTTTGTTTCCTTAATCAATTCTTTTAGGTCTCTACAGGCGGTGTTAAATCGACGTCTGTCCTCTGGTGCTCTACTTTGTTGCCATATTTTTCGGAGTCGCCGTTTATCTGCAATCTTTCTTTTAATATCAACTGAACAGTTGCAATTTGTTTGTATTAATGATGACTGTGGAGTTGCTCTGGTGGCTGCTAAGTGAATGGACTGGGTTAAAGATTCTACTGCATTTTTTATATCGTTTGCACTTTTAAATGGGATATTAGTAATTACTTGGTCTTTGAGAATGTCTCTGAAATAGTTCCAGTTTGTTTTGTTATTAGTAAGAGACGGTGGTTTCGTTTTACTTAGTATTGAGGTGCTTATCGTAGCTATAATGGGGCTGTGGTCGGAGGATAAATCGTAACATGGTGCGATGTTTAAGTAGCCTTGCGGAATTCATTTTATGACAAAAAAGTCCAGAAGGTCAGGGAGTTTTGCAGTATCTGTAGGCTAGTAGGTAGGCTGATTGGTTGAGAGATAACTTAGTTGATACTGTTGCATAACGGAGAAGAGAATGTTGCGTGTAGGGGAAGAGATGCGAGATCCCCAATGGGGTTTTATTGCGTTGTAGTCGGCTCCAGCAAGAAATCTGCTGCCCAGAGCGGAGAAGTAGTCTTCAAAGCATTTTTTATTGGGGGCCTGACTAGGTGGTAAGTATGCCGTAGAGACGGTTAATGTTCCGATCCAGCCTTCTACGGTTACACTTGTAGTCTGTATGAGTTCGGTGCAGTATTTAGGGATTTAGTGATGTTTTATAAAATGTTTGATTATAATTGCGGCTCCTCCTCGAGCTGTGCCAAAGGGGTGATTTGTGTTATATGTATCGTATTCGCGTATTTTAAAATATGATGTGACTGACTCAAACCCAGTAACTGTGTATGTGTATGGAATAGATAAGGAACGTTACATTATAAATTGCTGCCATATGGGAAAACTATCGGGGTGTATTATGAGCAATTGTCGCGATTAGTTGCAAAAATAAAAAAACGATCGGCATTATGTAATCGAAAAGAGATTGTTTTTTCATACGATGGAAACTAAATGAATTAGACTCATTCACTATAATCTCTGATATTGCACCATCCGATTATTTCTTTTTGTTCCTACAAAATTTTCTAAATGGTAAGAAATTTTAAATTTATGAAGTATACAATGTGGTGCTAGATTTTTTGTGTCAGAAAGGTAAAACATTTTATGTACCAAGAACTGACAAATTGTTTAATAAACAAATGTTTTGAATATAATGGTTAATACATTATATTTTCGTGGACTTGGGAAGTCTGAACATTTCTCCCCTTGCGAGTGTTATCGGTGTGGTTTCCTAACATCTTCGCAATGCAGTGCCACAGCCGGGAAGATTAGAAAGTCGTTTTCGCCTGTCTGCTGACGAGCCTTTAGGGATGGCGCTCATCGAAGGCCTTCTTATAGTATCTAAAATTAGATTTGCTCCGGGCTGAGTATTTTATTTTCCAATCCACCGCCTGAGACGTGCTGTGTGGGGAACTAGTTATACGGATATCCATTTTTATTTCTGTAACAATGCTTTTCACTTTTAGTTTCTGCAAAATCATTTTTTAAAGCGGATTATTTTTTTTGGGTGGAAGTTTGACATTGGATTATCGTTAAATGAAAGTGACTGACATTTATTTGCTTGTGTTTACATATTCTGGTTTGCTCGTCGTGTATCTCATGTAAATACACACGCTGATATAAATGAAATGATACTGATATTTTGAAGCTTTATAAACCAAATTTTGCTAGAACAATATCAGTAGTTTTCTAAATCTGGGGATTTTAATAATTTTCGACATTGTGACAGGTTACAAAAAAAATAAGAAACGAGTGAACAAGCGAAGTAGAAAATTATATTCTATTACTTAAATAAGTTGTTTGGATCTTGAATTTTGTGTAGGGGCTTTTTATTTTCACTAATTAATTACAAAATTGTCATACCGGCTTAGGCCAAAAACTAAGAACAATAATAACGTATTTTATGTTCAAATAATTTTTATTATGCATATGTTTCAATTACTTAAAAACAGTAAACTTTCAGCAACATGGATGATATCGTAGACCATAAATCGAAAACAGCAATAGCTGCTGAGTTATCGTTTTTTTCCAAGTTAAGCTCTGTGTGGTGGGATAAAAATGGTCCCATGAAGTGTTTGCATGAGTTTCACGAGTTTACCTATCTAGCGATGTTGGGCGCTCTATCTGACTTAGGATTTATTAATAAGGAGCTATCTGATAGCCCAAAACCACTGAAGAATTTAAAAATTTTAGATGCCGGTTGTGGAGGTGAAGCCTTGTTCTTTTATGTTCTTGTTTTAATTGCCAGCTGTAATATTTTAGGAGGCATTTTAGCAGAGCGTTTGGCAAAATTGGGCGCTAACGTCGTGGGAATCGATCTTTGCTTTGATGTCATCCAGGTAGCTAAGGCGCACGCCGCTCAAACCTTATCTTCGGCGAGCATCACGTATTTGCACGAGAGCATCGACGAACACGCTCTAAAGAACGAGGAAAAGTACGATGGTGTCGTCGTTTCCGAGGTTCTGGATCACGTCAACGAACCTGCCCTTTTTTGGAGGAGAGCGCGAAATGCTTGAAGCCCGGCGGTATAATATATGTCTCTACGTTTAACAAGACCTGGACTGCATGGTTCTTCGGAATTATTTTGGCGGAGCGCGTTTTCGGCTACATTCCTTACGGAGATCACAGGTGGGACCAATTTATTTCTCCGGAAGACGTACAAAAGGCTCTTGAGAACGGTATAAAAGGAGGAAACAGCAAAAGACACATTACAGTAATAACATTATTTGTATTTCAGTTAATTGTCGAGTGACACAAGTATGTGGAGTGCTGTATAATCCTTTCACCAGCAAATGGTTTTCGAGTAAATTCAAGTCTATAAACTATAATTTATATGGTATTAAAAATACTTAAAGATAGTGTATTTTTAAAAAATGTTTTGTATTGACACTGTTTTGTTAAAATTGCATTTATTTTTAATATTACCTATTTGTTTTTCCAAGAGTTGCTTTTTCACTCTTTTGTAACTGTTTTCGATTTACTATCCGCCTTTTTTATTTTTCATTAGATAATGATGTTATTACATAATAATGTATAAATCAGTAGTTTCGTAATATGATCTATTTTTCTTAAATACAGTTACTATCTACATATTTGTATGCCATTTTTTAATGATATTTGTCATTTTATGTTTTATATTTTACTACTATTTCCTTCTGTTTTAATTTCGTTTATTTTGTTTATATAAATGTTGAAGGTGACGAAAGCTCCATAATATAACCAAATGACAGCTGACATAAAATAGAAAACTAAATAGCAATCTTTAAAAAAAATAAATCACCGAAGAGGCACTAGAGGACTTATAGACAGAAATAATAAACTCAATTTATAAAATAAAGGCTCTGGAAGGGAGGTATGGTGTTTTTGAAAAGACTGCCATACACTTATCTTCAAACAAATTTTAAAATTTATTGTTTTTGTTACATTACTGGTACATTGGCATTTAAGAATACATAACGAAACATAAGAAAAAATACTTAGGTGCGAAAAATCACATCTGTAAGGTGTCGTCCATTTTTGTCGACACATTCTTGAAGACGGGCGTAATTATCCATACTTCTGCGAAGCATGTCACGCAAAACTCTTTCAATTTCTTGCGTTATGGTTTCGGAAAAGACTTTAAGATTATGAGGTTTGTCTATGTAAACTTTAGCTTTTAGGTAGTCCTATAAAAATAGTCACGAGCTGACAGGTCTGGTGACCGAGCAGGTCACTCCACATCCCCCCCCGCAGTAAAGTTAGGCGCCTAGGAAAATGTTGTCTTAAAAAAGCCATTGCTGGTGTTGATGTATGGCAAGTCGTCCCATCTTGCTGAAACCAAACTGTGTTGAGGTTAATGCACCGTCTTCTTAATTCTGACAGAAAATAAGCACCCAACAAGGCAAAGTAGCGACACTGTTCGTCCGTTTTCACGAAAAAAATAGGGCTTAATAATTGGGGTTCAACATACGCTACACCAAACACTCTCGTGATGCAGAGGTTCTTGATGCAATTCGTGCGGGTTTTCGGGTGCTCAGTACCGAAAATTCTGTTTGTTTGCCGTCCCTGATAAATAAACGTAGGCCTAGTCACTCATGACTCAAGTCCAGCATCGTTTTTGCAAACCTATGTCGCCCCACAAAGTTATTTTTCCGGAGAATCGTAATCTTGTAGAGGTGAAAATAGAGGTCCAAGTGTAATATTCTGCAATCTTTCTGACATCCGAAGAACACGAGCGTGACGTATCGCCGAACGACGAGGGCTGGCTCCACCCGCTTGTCGAACCATTTCAATGTTTTCACCTCCCCGTGCAGTCCTCGGTCTTCAAAATCTTGTTATTTAAAACCAGTTCACAGACTTCATAATGGTATCTCGTTTTGTAACGCGCCCATGACACCCAAGATTAAAATGGTTTTGAAATCGTCGTTGTGTGAGCACAACAGAACAACCCGTTTCAATAAACACGCTGTGATACAGACCAAAGTTCCATTGCTACTGAAATGACGTCTGTCTTTTCAAAAACACCATACCTGCCTGCCGGACCCTGTATATGTAGTGTAATAATTATAGGGCAATTATGCTACTAAGCACAATTGGAAAAATGCATTTAGGAAGAATAAAGAAGTGATAGATGCAAATTTCATGGTACAAAGCTGAGGGTTGGAAAAACATGCGAAAACTTTATTCATAAGGTTATCTTAATTATAAGGTTTGAATTGCAAAAGTAAACACTGGAAAGCACATAAGAGGTCAGATATAAACAAGAAAAAGGCAAAAGGTCGTAACTGGTTGTTAAACCATAAATATTGATTAAGACAAACAATTATTCAATGGCATACATTTAAAGCGCATACATTTAGTTTAAAATTAGCTATGAAACTTTTGTGGCACGTTTAAACATTTTGGTTGCCTACTTCGGTAAATATATCATACATGCTAGTGGTAAAACACATTACGGTACTTAATAAAAATATAATTACGGAATTAGACTTGAACACGCTTAAACCTGAGACACTGGCCTTTTTAACCTTTTAGGAACTTTTACAGACAACATTATTGAATGTACAATTATGAGTGCCTAAAGCACCAAGATTAGCAGGGGATTTAAATGCTAGATTAAAAAAGAAAGATGATATTGACCAAGCCGACAATTTGTTAAAGAATTACATAATGACAATGGATCATAGAGTTCTGAATCTTTCTAATAATTGGTAAGCTCAGAAGGACTTTCACTGTTTTATTTGGGAGAGATCATCAATGAAGAAAAAGTCAATCATTGATTACATCATCGCTAAAAAAACCATAAAATACTCCAGAGTAAAAGGAGGAGCCATATGAAGAATTTGATACTATCTGGTTGTGGCCATAATAGTTTATCCATTTCGTCAAGAAACAAGCTAGATTACAACCAATCAGCAACTCAATGTAACTAAACACAATAAAAAAATATTAATTTGTATTTACTCCAACTGAGTAAACACAATTATAGATAGATATAGGATGCAGTTTGAAGATGTTGAGTATAATCAGTTAATGTTGTTCTGCAAATATACTAAGTCTATCACATTTCCCATTTCTAGTCTCTAAGTCGTAGGGATCTACAGAGTGCTTCAAAAGTCACGCCGGAGTTTAAGATGTATAGAACTATTTTAATAATTACCTTAAAACATTTTATTATTTTAAATAATTGTAGCCAAAGTTTGGGGAATTAACATCATTTTGTAGTGCGGAAGAATTGTCTAATTTTATTTTGATCTACTGTGTGGAAGAAAGTGTGAATGAAGAGCCAAAATCATCGATGTAGAGGAGATTTGCCGAACTCGGTATGGTCCGAATATGTATATAACATATTTTAAGATCAGTAATATGCAGATTGTTCAAAAACCTGGGCTTTAAGATTTCAGACTACGTTTATATTGTGTTATTTAAATTGAAGAACTGACCAGAAACCAAAACGATTTTATTTACCGTGTGATTATTTCAGATGAGACGCATTTTCATTTTAATGGTTATGTCAATAAACAAAACTGCAGGTTTTGGCCTAGAGTTGTTCGGCAACATAACGGAAAATGAAAAATGTTATCGTCAAACACTCAATAATTTTGACAAACCTGATATGTGGTTTCAGCAAAAAGGAGCCACTTGTCATACTGCTGAAGTTGTAATTGTTCTGTTAAGAGATATGTTTAGAAACAGATTAATTTCCTAAAGATTGAAATTGAATGGGTACCACGATTGTCTGACTTGACGGCTTTGGCTTCTTTTTATAAGCCTTGAACTAACGAAAAATTGAGAGACAGTATTTGGTAGTTATACTTAGAATGCTACAACCTTAGACTTTAATAGCTGTAATGAGAAATACATTAGAAAGAGCTTGTTTTCGTAAAACAGAAAGTGGAGGCTATTTTAAATATGTCATCTTTCATGTATAGTATATATGAATTTCTGTTGGGCAATAGAAAAAACTGTTAATTATCAGAACTCCGGCGTGACACTCTGTATATGTTCTCTTTGTTTGTCTTATATATTGGCGCTAAAGTCACCCATTGATAGTATTATTTTATGGTTCTTTAGTACCTGTAAAATTTTCGTCATAATTGTCTCAGGTAAGTGCATAAAACTGCAGAATACTGAGTTTGAGTGGACTGATATTTATTTGTACTTTTTTTGATTGTAAGTTCTGTTTCTGACATAAACATTATTACAAATTTACAGCTGCTTTTATTGCTGATAATTTTTATTTCACGTTAAAGGTGTAATTAACATACTACCAGAACACCTACCTAGTATTTACCATAATCGAGATAGTACATCTTCCGTACTAGTAGGCACAACAGGTTCCTGAGGCTGCGGTGTTGGTAAGTGAGCCCAAACAAAAAAAACTTTTTTTCTTGCATTTATCTCTTATTGAGTTATTAAACCATTTTATGTATTCTCTTCTGTCTTTAGCTAGAAATATCAGTTGTTGTCAAGGATTTCTGTTTTTTTAGTAATGTCTATTTTATTTGAGACCTCCTTAACCTGTGAGAATCACCTCCCATTTTAAATAATTTTTTTGTCGTTCTTCATACGATTTAAGTAACGGTATCGTTGTAGATGTTTTTTTAGAACTTGCACTCTAGGATCTTGTAGTGGTTCATTTCTTATTTATTCTTGTTTTTTCTACTATCCCTCTTAGGTAGCTCATTCCATCTGCTGTTGATTTAGATCTATGCTTGTGTGTTATTGTCTATGATTTTCCAAAACATAACAACGTGGGCGTGTAGAAGGTGTTATGTAAGTGCATTCTTGTTTTAGTAGTAAGCTTTTTTCTTCTTATTACTGATTCGCTAATTTGGTGATAAAATTTGTTGGTTATGCTGATCGTATTTGTTATTTATCTATCTATTCTTATTTTATATTAATTCTTAGATATTTCTAAGTATCTACGTGTTTTAGAACGTTTTCGTCTATATTTATATCTACTTCATTTCGTTATCCTTTTGTGGTTTTTCATTTTTAAATTTCCTCGAGAGATTATTTACTTCTTTTTCTGTAATTTAATCTAATTCGTTTGTCCTGTCTAGTTTTTCTTGTCTGTCAGGTGTGATTATATTAGCGTTTTCTTATGTATAGAACGTTTTTCACGTTTTTATTATTGTAGTTGTTTGTGTTTGTAGTTCTCGTCTCGTGTTCTTCACATTTCTTATTTTTTGTGCCGTTTTTTAACCTTTTAAACGCATTCTAATTTTTTCTGATTTTCTCTGTATGTTATATAAGTCCATTTGTTGTTATCTGTCTTATTCTTTATATGAGTGAACCAGGCTTTGTTCTTGTCTGTAATACATAAGGTTTGAATTTTTGAATTTCTGGGGCGCAACTTCACTGTTCATCCCGGGTCTATGAGTTTTTTCTTCTTCTTGTCTTTTTTGTTCCTTTTTAGAAAGTAATTTATAGTACTTGTGTTACTTGGCAATTTTTTTTCTTAAGACATTTATTTGCAATCTGCTACAATGGAAATAAGCAAATCCGATAAATACAGAAATATAATATTGCACTAAAATTAACATGTGAGAAACGCAGTGACGCCCCTCGTTGTAATTACCTTTATTAAATGGATACCTACTATCTAAGTTAAATTAGTACCGTGTGGGAAGATCTAGCGGTTTAACGCGTTTTAGTCTGCGCACATTAGCACTATTGTCGAGTAAGTTTAACGCTAACGGATTCGGGTGTGTTTCTAATCTCTGAATATATTTTGCACTGCACTGTTTTACTGTTGGCATTTTCAAGTCTTTAAGTATTTCTTTGTTAGGAACAAAGTAGGGTGCGTTGGTAATTATACGGAGCGTTTTAGCTTGGAAACGTTCCAGGATTTCTATACTAGAGTGCGATGCCGTACCCCATAACTGGATGCCGTAGCTCTATATCGGTTTTAGCACACATTTGTAGACAAGTAGTTTGTTGGCAAGTGAGAGTTTAGAGTTGCGGCCAAATAACTAATAATATTTTCTTAGTTTTGGGTTGAGATGTTTCCTCTTTGTCCAAATGTGTGTTCTCCAATTTAGTCCTTTGTCAAGGTGCATACCAAGATACTTAATACAGTCTGCTTGGAGAAGGAGAGTACCATCCATATTAATGTCCGGCGTGGTGCCGCGGCGTTTAGTAAAAGTAATTTGCACGGTGTTGGAACAGTTGAGTTTAAAGCGCCATTTTTTGAACCACTTACATGCACCATCGAGGTTTTGTTGCAAGGTTTGTGCAGCAGTGATAGGGTCATGATGTGTTACAAGAATTGCCGTATCATCAGCATATGTTGCAGTAATTGCATTGTGATTTGTGGGTATATCGGCTGTATATAGGACGTACAGGACTGGCCCCAGAACGCTTCCTTGGGGAACTCCGGATTTAAGGGGACAAATATGTGAGATTGCTTCTCCAAACTTTACTTGAAAATAATGCTCTTCTAGATATGATTTAATGATCAAATAGTACGTGTGTGGTAAAATCCGCTTTAGTTTAAAAAATAGTCCTTCATGTCAGACCTTGTCGAAGGCTTGACTGACATCAAGGAAGACGGCTGAGCAGTACTTTTTATCTTCGAATGCTGCGTTAATAGTATCTACTATTCTATGTATCTGTTCAACGTCGATTTCTGAACCCAAACTGATGATCAGGAATCAAGTTTTCGTTGTCAAGGATGAAATAAAGTCGTTTCAGTAGAAGTTTTTCAAAAAGTTTGGAGACGAGTGGTAATAAACTGATAGGACTGTATGAAGCAGGCTCCTTGGCCGGTTTTCCAGGTTTTGGGATAAGGACCACCTGTGTGACTTTCCACTGGACCGGAAAAAAACCCGTTCGTAGTATGCTATTAAAGATCATCGTCACCGTTTTTATAACGTTGGAAGGCAGTTCTTTCAGTCCAGTAACTAGATCATATCCTGGCGATTTTTTACAGTGGGTATTTCTAAGGATCATTGACTCAGCTTCTGCAAAGGAGAAAGATTTGATAGGTGGAGAGAGTTGGAAGGGAGCCGTCAGATAGTTTTCCACTTCATGATCATCACGTTGTTCATAGTCAGGTGGTAATGGTTGAAAAACTACTTGGAGATGAGTTATGAAGACTTCAGCTTTGTCCATATCAGTGAGTGCCCATGTACCATTTTTGTTGCGAATTGGTGGAACTTGAGTTGAGGTCGATTTGGGCCACTGGTAGCTTTCCAAAGGGAGTATTTGGTATCTTCAGAAGCAGTCAACCCGCTCAGGTATTCGTCTATGTATTTGTTTTTTGTTTCCTTAATCAATTCTTTTAGGTCTCTACAGGCAGTGTTAAATCTGGTCTGTCCTCTGGTGCTCTACTTTGTTGCCATATTTTTCGGAGTCGCCGTTTATCTGCAATCTTTCTTTTAATATCAACTGAACAGTTGTAATTTGTTGGTATTAATGATGACTGTGGAGTTGCTCTGGTGGCTGCTAAGTGAATGGACTGGGTTAAAGATTCTACTGCATTTTCTATATCGTTTGCACTTTTTAATGGGATATTAGTAGTTACCTGGTCTTTGAGAATGTCTCTGAAATAGTTCCAGTTTGTTTTGTTATTAGTAAGAGACGGCGGTTTCGTTTTACTTAGTATTGAGATGCTTATCGTAGCTATAATGGGGCTGTGGTCGGAGGATAAATCGTAACATGGTATGATGTTTAAGTAGCCCTGCGAATTTCCTTTTATGACAAAAAAGTCCAGAAGGTCAGGGAGTTTTGCAGTATCTGTAGGCTAGTAGGTAGGCTGATGGGTTGAAAGATAACTTAGTTGATACTGTTGCATAACGGAGAAGAGAATGTTGCCTGTAGGGGAAGAGATGCGAGATCCCCAATGGGGGTGTTTTGCGTTGTAGTCGGCTCCAGCAAGAAATCTGCTGCCCAGAGAGGAGAAGTAGTCTTCAAAGCATTTTTTACTGGGGGCCTGACTAGGTGGAAAGTATACAGTAGAGACGGTTAATGTTCCGATCCAGTTTTCTACGGTTACACTTGTAGCTGTATGAGTTCGGTGCAGTATTTAGGGATTTCGCGATGTTTTATAAAATGTTTGATTATAATTGCGGCTCCTCCTCGAGCTGTGCCAGAGGGGTGATTTGTGTTATATGTATCGTATCCGCGTATTTTAAAATGTGATGTTTCGGTAAAATGCGTTTCGGAGATTAGTAAATATCAATGTTGTTGTTTAACAGGAATACTTCTACTTCTTGTCGATGCTTAACCAGTCCATTAGCGTTCCAATGTGCAATTTTAAGGAGTTGAGCCATTATTTCTGATTATTGTTTTAGGTCTTTTATCTCTTCCATGAGATTGTTAATCATGACTCGCTGGGAGTCTATTGTTTGTTGCATAAAGATACGATATCATTTGGGTATTGAGTGAAATTTTGGGAATCTTGTTGAAGTGGGGTTGTGTTGGTCACTTGGGTGCGGGGTACTTTGGTACGATTTGCATAGGTCATGTTATCTGAACTAGTTCTGTTTTGGAAAGCATTATCTATGGTTTTAATTGATTGTTGGGCCTGAGTTGTTACGATGGGTCTATCTCTAATAGAAGGAAATCTTCTGTTCTTAATCTGTTTGTAGACCGTGTATCCTCTATAGTTGGCAGGCTGTTCTCCCAGCCAGAGTACACATTTCCGCTTTATTTCCTTCATTTTTATTTTTAGTGCATGATTTGTAATCATGGTTTCCGGCACACTTTACACATCTAAATGGGCGAGTGCAGTAGTTCTGGATGTGGTCGTAACACTGGCATCTCTTGCATTGAGCAATATCTCTCTTTTGATGTGGAGGCTCGACCTTTACAATGGCATTTAATATGGAGGTGATATTGTAAACGTCTTTGTTGTTGTTTTGTTGTTTAAGGTCTACAAAAAATAGATTTAATGGAGTCTTTTTAGTGCGATGTTTAACAGGATTGATGCTTTTGACCTGGTGACGAAGAGATGCTAAAGCCTTTATTATGTCTTCCTTATTGGTAGTATGGTGGAGATTTCTTATTACTATTCGATAAGGTTTATCCTCCGGAAGAATAAATGTGTGCCGGATGACATTATTTTCATCTAGTATTTTTTTAATTAGTTTGTATTTTTCAACTGTTTTGATTAGTAGTTTGATAGAGCCGCCTGACATTGATTGATATTGGTAATCTTCTTTTTGTAGATGGGAATCAAGAAGTTTTATAAATGGGATTATATTTGCAACATAGTGTATAAATATAGGAGGAGGTTTGGGTATCTTTTCTTTAGTTTCGCTTTGCAATGAAGTAGTTGGGGTATCTTCCTCTGAGTTTGTTAAGTGTTGAAATCGATTACTTGTTGCGACTGGATTAGCACGATCCAGAGTTCTAGCCTGAGTGTTACGTTGTGTTGTTGAAGGAATAGGTCGTTTCCTCTTTTGCCTCCGTGTTTTCATTTCCTGAAAGTCGTTTGGTTTAAGAATGGTTGTTGAAGGAAATCCTACTTGCATTGGTTCAACTCTATTCCAGTCCGAAAAAGTTGATTGAAAGTTAGATGCTGGCTGTGACGCTGGGTTAAATTGTTGAAAAATTGCAGGGTGTGATGGGTGTAATTGTTGGGGTTGCTGCCAGAGCAGGTTAGAGGTCGGTTGCGGGGCTATTATTTGAGGTTGTGGTTGAGAATACCACTGTGGATGAAATTGCGATTGCAATGGGATTGGCATGTTATTATTTGAAGGCCCATTGTAATGTATGAGTGAACGATCATCGCTGTTGCCTTGCATCTTAAATTTTTAGTGGGAAGTAATTTACTGCGAAATTGTGGATATGGTGCAGATATACCCAATTAGTTTGGCCGATAACGCCGATAACGATGAAATAAATGCTAATAGTGAAAGTGCAAGCCTGACCTTAAATAGCACAAGCAGCGTCGAACGCCTCGGGCACCAATATCTCGGAGCGCACAAACGTCTGCCGCCTTCGAAATATAGGCGCGGAATGACTTGGCAAATACGTGACATTTTTGAATTTTCTAGTTTTTATAATTTTATTCGTATGCTTGGTTGTCCTCAATCACTGATCAACGTTTTGTATTTAATTCAGCGTATCTAATGACTTTGACGTCATAAATTGCTTATCTCATATTTCTAGTGTACGTGCTCTTATGTGCAATCTGGCTATTTTATATTAATTTGTATATACCCCTATATGAAGCAGGTATTCCCCATTGAGTTTAGTTTACTATACTATATATAAAGTCAAGCACTCTCTCCCTATTTATATTTATTTCTTCTTGTTTCATGCTCAATTTCTTTTGTCAGCTATTTATTGCGTACTTGTTCCAACCGCCCATTATTATTTCTTTCCTTTTTTATTTTTAAGAGTTTCTTGTAATTCTTCATTGGGTTTTTTTTATCTTGTAGATTGGTATTTTCTGTAAGTGCCTAGATTTGGATTATTCCTATTTTCGTCTGAAGTTGTAGATTAATAGTTATGATTTTAGAATTTAATGACTTTTCAATATTTTGTTACTTCATCTAGTTTATTGATGAGGATTATGGCTACTTCTTTTTTTGGTTTCCAATGGGCATGCCTATATTCTTTATCTATCTTCTTTATTTTTTTTAGTTTTAAATAAACCTAGTAGTTGAAGTTTCCTGTTTCCTGTTTCCTTTTCGATGAGAAACGTCATATTCTATGTTTCAAGTATAATCTTTGTTCTCGCCAGTTGTCCTTGGTTGGGCCAGTCAGTTCCAAGATCTGCTGTATTTTTCTGAATCTGAATTTTTAGTGCGAGTTATCGGTCCAACCACTAACTCACGTTATCGGGTTATAGCCCTAGATTCTGGGTCGCCAAAGAGCGGTTACTTATCTAGCAATTGGTGTAGTTTTGTTCTCCCTCTCGTGCAGGAGTGGTTGACATTTGGGTCGCTAGGTGCTAGTGACCATTTATGGAGAACCAAAATTCTTTTGCCAGATCTCAGAAACCAAGACAGTCAAATACACGCACACTTCTTATTTTGATCGAGTTAGCCTTTTTTTAGTTTGTAAAAGTTTCTAGACAGCTAAAAAACACTTTTATGTTTACTTTTACTTAATTATTTAAGTCTAATTCGCTTTCGCTGTATGTGTTTATGACATTACTATTAAATTTAACAACAAGGATGTCTAAATACATCATGAAGGTTTTATAGCTTATTTTAAAATAATTGTATGTGCTTAAACTTGTGCTCTTATGATTTACTTGTAAGTGTTAAATAGCATTGTTATCCAAACAGTCAAGATTTTATGCCTTTTTCTTATATATCTTCCCAGTGATTATTTCTAGAATTTTTATTTTATTTTCTGTATATATTATAATTAAGACGATATTACAAATAAAATTTTTGCAAATCTTTTCCGAGCTTAGTACACAGCACATTTATTTTCTAAACAGATATGGAGCTTGACAGACAATTTTGGGAATTTATCAATGTCTTCCATAATTACATTTAAATTTATTGTAACGTAATAAGTCCCATTGTATGATTTCTCTATAATTATTTTTAAAGTTGTGATAAAGTTTACTATAATTTAGTTTTGTAGCTTATACATGTTTTATAAATTTGTTTGATATATAGACCGAGAAAGGTTAAACATCGATCTTTCTGTAGCGTCGGGTGTAATCTAAACAATATATGTACTTGTGATATCAGACGACTCTTGTGTTTATGTAAATAATTTTTAGATTTCTTATTGGTCATAATACTAGCTTAAATAGCTTAATTCAAGTCATCTTCTGATATTGTGCACATTATTCATAAAATTAGATAAACATTACAAGCAAATGTTTAATGTTAATTACATGATTGTTATAATTAGACGAACAAACATTGCAATCATTTATCAAACGTTTGTAACTCGAAGACAATAAAAAACTATGCTCTATATTCATTCACTGCAAATTAATTTGGTTTACTTATTTTTTATATTTTATGTCTATTTCGTCTAGTGCCAATTTTTAAATTTATGTATTAGTTATTTCTTCTTCTTTCATGGATGCAGTAATGTCAGATTATAATTAATTTTTAAAAAGTAATTTACAGACTAGATTTAGCTTTTAACGGGATGCTATTAGAATTCTTGTCCTTATATTACCCTTTTTATCATTATTTCGAAACAAGGCAACTAATTCTTTCGATAAATTTAAGGACAAGAAGGTAAGCTTTTGTAGAGTTGAATTTAAAAGTAAGGGGAGGCCAAAAAACAACTTCTTAATCTTCTAATTTAAATTATTCTTAAATAAATCTGAAGTGCAAGTATATAAAAAATATTAATTCGTTTTCGACGATTTTGGGCGGTCACCAATCTCTAGTGATATTTATTACTTTGTTTATGTTTAAAAATTTATTAAAATAGTAGATAAATTCGATTTATATTATTTCATACTTTATATCTGATATGTTAGGATATTGTAGGGTGTATTTCTAACTATTTGAATTAAATTTCTAACTATTTGAATTAAAATACCAGGCATTATCAACGACAATAATGATGAGGCTCTACATCTCGCGCGGGAGTATGGTACGCGAATTGGAAGTTTGATGCTACAATATGTTTTGAATACGGACTATATATTTGCAATGGCGTTTGCGTTTATTAGTAGTCTTCTGTACTACATCGCAAATTCTGGAAAAGCTATTTATTACTCGTACATTCCTGAAATTCTTTCCTAGATCTTCCGTTTTGTGGTTAGTTATCGCTACCTGTAAGGTTTTTCTTATTAGAACCTATATCTAAGTGAGTTGCACAATATCTATTGCGAATCGGCAACCCTGTGTGTGCTAGGTGCGATTTTTGATGGCATATATTCTCAGAACGTTTATTTGTTTTGTTTCCATTAAGTTGAAAGTTTCCTCTCGGGTAAAAAATGGAATTAATTTGCGAACATTTTATGCGATAATTTTTTACGATTTTCCATGTGAATTATACCAAGAAGAGTGAATCGATCAGTTTACTTCGATTTTTGGTGATAAAACTCCACACAAAGCCACTGTATATCGGTGAATCAATGAACTTAATCCTAGTCGTAGTTCGCTGGCCGATGAATTTAAAGAAAGCTTTTAAAATCGGCTGCGGTGCCAGTAAACATCGATGCTGTGCGCAAACTGATAAAGCAAGATCGTCATGGGACTCATCGTGAAATTCAGGCATTCTTAGACATTAGTACGACTAGCATACATTCGATATTGCATGAACAATTTGTGTCCGCGTTGGATTGCGCATAAATTAACGGTCGTTTAAAAACACGCTCTTTTTGGTTGAAATGAGTGCTCAAGAAATACGATCTTGTTGCTTGACAATCGTTTACAACATTATTACATATTAAAATAAAATTGACAAATTAAAGTATTATAAATATTAGCTCACACTGGAGCATAAATAATTCTTAATCAGTTAATGATAAATTTATTTCTTATGGAAGATAGCACATATTGATATTTGATTTATCTATGTATTCTTTTGTTGTATAATCCAGGTGTTTGATTTGCTCTCGCAAAAACTGGGAAATACTGATAGTTCAAAATGTCATATCTAACAGTGCGCAGAACTTTGAGGTTTATAGAGGCGTCCTTTATAAGCGTCCAAAGCGTCTCCTACGCGAGATGAAAGCAACACGGCCTTTACGGCGCACCAACAACCAATGATATGTCGTATCAAGAGAACTTAGGTTAGAGACTGAGCCTAGAGAGATCTGATTTCGTTTTAAAATCAACGTCGTCAAATAGTCTACCAGGTGACTCAAATCATTTTTCGCTTTAGGTTTTCTGTCTCATAGTCCTTCTGTAGCCGTTTTTTATTTCTGATGCTCTGGAACATAAAATCAGCCCGCAGCGGCTTGATTATATTAAGTACGGCTCGGCGACCGTAGTTTCGTGGGTTTTAATTAATTTGAATACGAGACATTGCTGGTTGATAATAATTTCTTGCTAGCCTCTGTCTAGCTGAATGTAAAGCCGTGCCTAACCTTTCTCCTGTATGAAGCGTTAGAAATTGGGATGCCGGGTAGGCGCTTCCTAAATGGTGGAAGCATTGCGAAACCAGTTGGATATAGTAGTTCAGTTAACCGAGAAATTAGCTTCGGGTAATACTGGCGGGAGTTGCCTTGTACCCACGTACGTGAAACCTGGAGTGACTGCCGCCTAATGGAGAGCTGGCTTAGCAAATGCAGAGCATTTCTTGAGGCTGGTGTGTGGGCCCTTGGCACTTTGTGCAAGTGGTTGACTCGCTCCGGGACTTTTTGCACTTGCCGCGGTGATGCCCTTCTCCACACTTCACACATTTTGGGGTACACTATATGCCCGAAGCGCTGACAGCGATTGCACTGGTTTACCATTTTCCTCTTTCTTGGCTATTTTATGGCGACAGTAGATTTATTTATCTTTGTTGGTCTGTTTACGTTCTAGGAACATGAGCAGTATGAGGTGGCGTTGGAGGCCCTCATTCTCCTCATGGTGAGGATTAGAAAGTCGTGCTCGAGGAACTCATTCTTGAGCTTTCTTTCTGTAGATTCTACGAGACCTCTCGTATAATGACCGGAAGTGGTTTGCTTGCATTCAGCTGGTGGTAATATGATATCTTTGTCTCGATGGAAAAGCAAGTCAGCCATCTGTGATCAGTAGCCAGTAGCGGGTTGGATGGAAATTCCATTTTTCTGTTCATGGCTTTTAGCAACCCTACGTAGTGTTTCTTTTTATACTTAAGACCAAGTCCGTTATTTTCGCAATATTACGGAAGCTGGAGACAGCTAATACTGTAACATCTTCTCGGTCTCTGAAGACCTTAAAGCAGTTGGTAGTCGGTGTTGGTGAGGATTGAGGTACCATCGTAACCTTTGGTACAACGGCGACGCTTGAGGGCAGGTTGAAAGTCCTGCTCCAGTGCTGAGACTCATTTGGGTGGGGCTGACGTTCTCCGAACTACTCTTCGGCAGGGAAAGTGGAGGCGATTGCAGAGCGACTGCGGTAGTTGAACGCACTGCTGCCGGAGGGAAAATTCTACCTAAACTTGTTCGTCACTTTCTTCGAAAGCTTGTTAAGTAATTCTATTTATCTCGACCATTTCTCGCAAAGGCCAAAGCTCTTGTTTCATAACTTTTCCAACCGCGTGTTGAAACTCTCGATATTATTATAACTGTTCATTATATTACTCGGTTCTTGCATTGACACCTAAACGCTACCAGTCGCCACAAGTACCGACTGGAATGATCTTGGTAACACGCTCTTCGCGACGCACAGGGTTAGACACGTGCGGTCATATGCACCACTCGGCTGGGTGTTGTGCCTGGTGAGGTAAGTCTAGTTGTTAGAATGTATTTTCAAGAGACTTGTTCTAGTAGAGTAATGTAGTTGGTTGCAGCGGTATTAGATGTTGGTAGCGCGGTACGTACTATAGAACATCAATAATACTTCACACATTTAATTAAAATTGTCATTATATATTAATGTTAAACTTATATACCAGCCATACCTTACAATAGGAGTGCGTAAGTTAATACTGGTCTGGTGATAGTATGTGTTGCAAAACTTCGAAACCTAATTGCTTATCTTTGGCACATATATGTTGTTTAGATGCAGTCAAAAATAAAAAAAACGTCTTCAAGTTTGGTACGGCACAGTTTAAAACGACTAATACTCGAAGACTACTGGATGGAGGACAATGGGGAGGGGGTAACAAAGAGATGTTTTTACGTAAACCTCACGTTAATAGCTCCGACTACTACCTACCCATTTTTGTTTGTGTTAGAATATCAAAAGCAAAGGATTAAAAAAACTTGGGACTTTTCTGTCAAAAATTGGTAGTTATATTTGGTACAATGTGATTCAAATGAATGTTAAGAAAATGTGCCAGTTTTTTTGACTTATATCAGGCCATTTGAATTCTACACTGATATTCTAACGTGCTGTGCAATTATTTATTTTCGATACTAGAGTTGTTAAAAGATCCAGTCTGATACTTATTTGCTCCATCGGTGTTTTGAATATACTTTTCAATTCATTTTTGTCATTTGTTTTAAAGGTAGTGTATTATTGCTGCTGAATCGAGACTGTACTACCATGTTGTATAAAATCTGACCCACGACATCCACTAAGAGGGAACGACAACCAACCTCCAGACGAATAGCAGTCCCTGAGATCAGCCATTTTGCAGCTCTGGAAATTACTATCAATAAAAGATAAAAGTCCAACTTTGTGTTTTATTCATCGAAACGTGTTAATCTACCCAAACTGCGAAAGTTCTATGAACAGGAACAGCAAATTTAGTTTGTTGTTGGCGTTTGTTTTTATAATGTTTGAGATGTGAGTGACCGTATGTCTCCATTTTTGTAACTATTTCCTTGTTTTGCTTAGGTCAGACATGATGTTTTGTAAGAACGTCTATTATATTTGTTTGAGTTTTTATATATGAAATTATGTATTGTTCTTTGCTAAAACTTTTACTATAATTTTGCAGTTATCTAGCGACTTTGGCATAATTTTTGTAAAAGTGATAGCCATCTTTAAAGGCTGCATTACAGAGTTAATGACTTGGTAATGTTTTGGAATCTTTTATTTTGAACAGATTTATAATTATAATTATTGTTTTCTGTCATGGAGTAGCCATCAATGACTGATTGTTTTTTGTTCGTGTTGTACTACAATTAAATTAAATCTGGTGAATGCTGAGTAACTTATAGTTGGCAGTAACACAGACCTGTTCCGAATAAATTCCGATTTATTATTGTCTGACATAAGTGAGATATCATTATGTTAAATTGAACAAGAGCTACTGGAATTTATGGCAGTGTGGGTGCCGGTCTCGAGTCAAGCTTTAGGGCTTGTCCACATAAACATGCAACTTAAACTGTAATGACTTATTTACATTTATGCATCATTAACAATGAAAGCAGGGTAAATAAAAGGCAGAGAAAATATTGGGTGTATTCTGTTGCTAGCGGCCAAGGAGAACGATGCTCCTCGTGGATTAATGAGCTTCAGATTAAATTACGCACTCTGGATATTTTGCTAAACAATAAAATTATTTTTGCGTCATTGATAATTTGGTCCTATTTCTGACAACCATGTGACGTTATTTACATTTTATTACCCGTGAAATACGTAAAAAGTCTGTAACTTGCTAATTTTCTTTAGTACGTGCTAAGCCAGAAATAGAACGATGAAAAACAAATTAATGATCTAAATTTTGTGATGCTTTTGGAAAACCCAGGGGCTTTTTTTAAAAAGCGTTGTCAGATTACAGGCTAGATCCTTTTGTATTTATTAATTACCCTCGATCGACAACCTAGCCAATAAAGCTAGTGTACGCTTGCCTCGAGTTACAGACTATACGTAGACCGAACTGAGATCTGAATAACTAACACAAGTCTGCAAAATTGTGTAATGTTTCTTAACTTTTGATAATTGATTACTACGTAGTTTTTAGCGCTGAATCCGAAAATGATCTTTATTTTTTCTACGTGTCAAAGTTTCTTTGGGCGGCTCGTGCTCTGCTTCGCGCTTTTCCTTTTATGTTCTTTAAGGTTTTAATTTCGGTGTAACATCTAGCGATAGTTGGCCGTCGTCATAGCAGTTCATTTTTTGGTACCTCCTTTCCATTTCTTTGATGTCCTGATAAAACCTAGCATCCATCTCTTCGCTAACGGCACCCAAATTTTCAGAAAAATAGCCCAAATGTAAATTTAGAAAGTGAACCTTTAAGCTCATGGAGCAGCCTAAATTTTTGTTCTTTTGCAGCATGTTCTCAACGATTGATTTGAAGTTCGGATTTCTTATTGCCGAGAAACTTGGTTACTACGTCTTTAAAGGCGCAAAGGCTTCTTTCTCTGCAACTTCCATTTGTTTCTCAAAATTACTATCTTTGAGAAGTTCTCTAATGTCAGTATCAATAAAAACACTTTCTTTTAGCTTGGCTTTATATAAGGCTTTATGAAACTTAACTTGATATGTAGAGGTGGGAGAAGAACTTTGTTCGGATCTAAGAGAAATTTTCGGAGCACATTTTTGGTTCCTAATGAAGCTCTTTTTGGCCAATTTTTCTTTATTTAATTATTTTCTCTGCCTCTGCTAGCCCATTCACACAAAAAACAAGGAAACTTTGTGTACCCTTCACGTAATCCACTTATGATTGTCGTGTTTAATTTTATCGAGACCGAATTCTACGTTTCTTTAACCCAAACAATTTTAGAGGGAAGAAGAAAGAGGGGAAGGGTTTCAAAAGCCCAATAAAAAATTAAAATAATTTTCGAATTAGCGCTAAAAATACATAAGAATCAATTATCAAAAACTAATAAACACAACAATCAGACTGACTAACTAATCCGGCAGACTAACATTAAGTGAAACCTTTTATCGTCTAAGATAAATTCTAAAGGTCGTTTGTAGAGCATAATAATATTCATCGTCTATGTACGACGATCAAGTAAAAACAGTGTCGTAATTAACCTTTGTCATTACTCCTTAAACAATGTTGCATCAATTCTTTGTTACCGTATTCATCGTCGTATGCTAATTGTGTTGCTGCCATTTTACCTATTGAGGACGGTCAAAGGTAATGTTTTAGTAATGTTGTTCACTCTTATAATACTTTTATTAGATTAGGCTATAGGAAACAAAATCGCCATTAAAAAAAATGCCTATGATTATTATATCGTGGAATTAGAAATAAATAATTAACAAAATCGTACTATATGCTTGTAAATAATAAAATGAAACATAAACTTCTCTTCAAAATTAGTATTCCAAAAACAATAAAACGAGGCATGGCATTCGATGCTTGTTGTTTAGTAAGCTAAAATTAATGGAAATAAACAAGGAATCATCCATGATTACGATAAGTTATACAAATAACGAGTTTTTGTATGCATTGACCTCAACGAACTTACTGAACAGTTTGTATTATATATAACCTAATGAACGTGAGTATTCCTATAACTGGAGCTTTATGTGGTGAATTATTAAGTATTTGGTTTTGATTTTTGCTATATGTGATTGTCTTATCGTACCGCGACAGGAGTCACAGTCCAGTCCACCCATCAAACCTCGGCTCCTAAAACTTCTAAATTTTATTTTATTTTTATTCTTCTCTAATTAGTAGAATTTAATAAATTTCTATATTGTGTTATAATTATTTGCTGAAGTGATATTAAGCAATCTCTGATGATCTAAAAGCTCATTTTTATCCTTTTGCGCACTCAGCATACACGGCCGAAAATCGCTGGCCCACGAGCAAAGGTGCCACTCTTGATATTGTTTGTAGCTACAAATATTTATATGTATAAAATGCTAGACTAAACTTACTTCGTTTATTGCTATTATATTAATATATATATATAGTTTTATACGTTCTTTTATTTTTCTCTGTTGATTTTAAAAATCACATTTACCCTGAAAATGAAAATTACTGTAAAGCACACTTAACCAAACAATTCTTGCCTTTGCCAGGGCCGTACTTTATATTAATCTGGAATGAGCCATGAGCCGTTTTGAAGCCGAGACCTGTTCAGAAAGTTTAAACACCACCAATGTTATTAAGAACAAGGCCATCATTAACAGAGCCTAAGCTTTCCTCCCGTCTCACTTTAATTTGCAGAAATGTTGTAAATCTGTTTTTATTGTTTTTTATAACAACTTATACAATAAGTTTTTCTAAAATCTTCCATTAGGTTCTATAAACAATTCATTTTACTATTTGTTTTTACTATTCCATAGCCTCTTTATAAAACTATAATTAATTTACAAAGGGTTTTAAAGGCTATAATAACTTCTTTCCCCATTATTTTCCGTCTTTTGTTAATTGCTTTCTGAGGCTTTGGAGTCTTTCTTAATACCCTTCAACCAAGTTTTTGGTATTTTTCTGTTTTTTCTACTGCCTCTTCACCAAGTATCCTTTTGAAACCTTACCTAGTTGATGACATATATTATTGTCCTCTATTCTAAAAGATACTTTTTTCTTTTTCATATGCCATGTTTTTCTATAAATTTTTTGCAATAATTTCTTTTTACTACCTATCTTTATCGGGTTGCTAAAATGGAAGTCACATTTGGGCGTATTATGTAGTCTTATAAATCCGCACTTTAATTATCCATGATAATTCTTATCTCTTAACATTGCGTTTAATAGTACAAATACATTGTAATAAATCTCTCTACTTTTATAATAATAATGGTAAGACTTTACGCCCCACGTGGGAACACGGCCTACAAACTGAGAGGTTAAGACTCTCATACGTTCGCTTTCTCTGGCCAGTCGTTGCGTACCATCTATGATGCGGGGCGATGTGGCAAGCACCGCGCCTAAGACGACCGCCATTATTACCCCTTGTTCTAGTGAACACAGGTACTCAATTATTTATAGTGACTGAGTAGGCCACCCGCCAGGCATCTCTACTTTCATATCGCAAAAACATGGCAACTCTGGAAGACATACGAAGGCTTACTGGAAAAGAACAATAAAATGGCTAATAATTTAATCAGAATTATTGGAAAACGGGATAACCACACTAAAAAGAGGAATTATTATCTGATAGGCATCATACTGAAGAAATGACAACGACCTAGACCGGCAGTAATCTTATTTCTTATAAATTTTTGACTTTACCATACTGAAAAATCAACACCATGACCTCAAAATTACTAGACTTCTTCTGTATCTAAAATATTAATATAAGGGCTATTTTCTCTTAACTTCCGATAGAATTGCTAAGTAACCAATCGATTGATACTGGGTGGATCAGTTTTTTCCGCTACTGCACATCTTCCTCACCACATTTGTCACTGCCGAATTTAAAACATCAGTTAGAGCTGAGTTGCAGGCCCATTAATATGAGTGCTATGATTGATTCTCCCGCCAAGTGCGAGTTGCGCAGCGTCATTTGTTTCCTACAATCAGAAGGGAATAGCGCAGCAGAAATTCATCTAAAATGAACAGCATTTACGGTGCAAACTTTATGAGTGATGGCGTTGTATGAGAATGGCGTAGGAAATTTAAAGATAGCCGAACTGATGTTCATGATAAAAGTGGACAAAGCCTGTCGCTAGTGAAGGCCTTGTATAGAGAGTTGACCGAGTGGTTTATCAGAGATAGAGGTTTGCCATTAGCGGATTTTTCGGACATTTTATGGTTACGTCTATACACGATCGTGAAAACACTTATATTATAGAAAACTTTGTGCACGTTGGGTTTATAAAATATTGTCCGAGTATCACAAAACACGGTGTATGACATCAGCTTTAACCTTTCTCGCATGTTACGTTAATAAGGAGAAAGAGTTTTTGAAATCAATTGTCACAGGAGATAAAATTGTATTCTTTATGGCAATCCAGAATCGAAAGAACAATTCAAACAATGGATATTCTTTGTCACGCAGTCCTCTTTCCTTGAAAGCAGCGTACTTGCGATAACGTCTGGAAGGACTCAACGGACTCGAGTCAAGTCTTGCTCTGCATGTTGCGCCGCCACACGCGAGCGCGTGCACCCAATTCTCGCTAAGGCTCAGCGGCGGCGCATCCGAGAGAGAGAGAGAGAGGGGGCCAGCGCCTCTAATTCAGTGGTGACGCTAGTTAAGTATCTTTTGTAAAGGCGCACGAGAGCCTGGTAATAGAGCGCCAGAACAGCACCCAATTATGAGAAACAGCATTATCTTCTAATATTGACATAATCAAGATATTTCAGTCGAAAACACTTCGAACTATTACCAACGCACTATAATATACAAATAATGCAAAGTGATCTTAAAATAAGTGCTGTGAAAAGTGAGATTGAAAAAGGTAGTGAAAGATACATCAATAAACTGGAATTACATACCAACAATTTAGGACTAAGTTTACTAGATAACAGTGAACACAACCGCAGACTGAAAAAATAAGACATCCTTGATTTACACCTTGGATTGTAGTTTTAGAATAGTTAACTTTTATTTACCACACATCTATGTACAATATTTATTTATTGGTCTGAATTATACGATTATACGAGGTGAGTTCAAGGTCTAAGGTCTCCAAAGTTGTTTCTGAAAAAGTACTTAACCAAGCAAGTTGAAACTTCTGCTACTTTTCAATGTAATCACATTTTTCACATCATTGCTGAGAAAACTTCTTAAAGAATGTGTTTCGCCAAAAAAAAATCTGATGCAACAGCGTCTCGATTGGAAAATGAGCGGTCCCGGAGAGTGTCTTTTATGGTCGGAAATTCATGGCTGTCAATATGTCTTGAGACATTGCCATGCATTTTTAGGTTATTATGCAAAACTAACTCCAAGATCCTACACAAATGCCAAGTTTGGAGGCGGTATCACGCACACTTAGTCGGCGGTCTTTTATAACAATTTGGTCCACTCACGCATGGTTTTGTGGCCGACGCTGCTTTTGAACGCAACTCCCGACCTTCTTGAAACTTTCGTACTCAAACGCGCAGCTTTAACATCCGTAACGCCTTTACCACATATCTTACTCAATTGGTGCTGAATTTCGATGAGCTCTTCACCACGCCAGAGAAACTTTGTTCTTGTACACTAAACGTTGCCATTTTAAGTATACAAAACAACACTCACTACAAAGGTGGTAACTTGACTTGTGTACATTGTATGGTTCTGCCATCTATATTACAAATTTAGAAATATTTCCCGCGTCTTTTAAAAGTAACCGCATCCTTCTGCTTAGTCTCACTGCTGAGAAAAAATTTGGAGACTTGAATCCACCTCGTATATAAAATAAAAAAATTAGAAGCGCAACTTTAGATGTTTTTCTCTTTGTAACCGTATAAATATATGCAGATATGTAATAAACCAACACGTACAGATACGGTTTTGCAAAATATTAAATGAGAGAAAATGTTAACAAATATTTTTTACACAAGAGTTTATGTGAAAGTTTAAAGCTATAAAAAGCGCTGATTATTGAAGTTACTAAAAACACATTGTTTAGATAACTTTGAACAATAAATAAAAATAGATTTATCTTACTGGACTATATATATAACTTTCGTAATGTTATTCAGTTATAACTGTTTGAATCACTAAAACAGTTGTAGTCGTTCTTGTGTCTGTCAGCTTATAGATGTAAGGAATTAATCCTTGTTTAGTTTGCTAAAACATTATGGAAAATGCTCTAAAGACACTTTAAATTATTTGCACACTAATTTGCGTTATTTCACCAATTTGTTTAAATTTTATATGTTTGTTTTACAGAAGAAATGGCAGGTGTGCAAATTTCGTCTCAGACTATAGATCCTAGAGAGGTGCTCTTATTTAAGGAAATGAGTAGCACTTGGTGGGATGAAAAAAGTGTTACAGTTGGGCTTAGAAATCAAAACCACCTGAGAGTGCCTTTTATACGTGACAGTTTAGCAGAGGCTGTGTCAATTCAAGAAAAAAATGCGAACAGCTCCAAGCCTCTGCAAGGATTGATGATTTTGGATGTTGGATGTGGAGGTTAGTATTTAGAAAGGTTTCAACATAATATTATTTCTGAAACAGTTTCACATTCATTTTGTGTTATTTAATATGCTGTAGATAAAATGTTTAAATTTGTTCTACATAAATTTATTCTTTTAAAATCTTTTTCTCTCTTCTTTGATTATTTTTTTAAATTTATTTGTATAGATATCTATCACATTTTGTAGTAATTTCCCTAAAATGTAGATAAAGTGTGATATTTTCTAATATGTAAAATAAATTTATTAACAAATGTAACAAAAGTCGAAAAATACTGTCATATACAAAAACTGATTTGTCTGTTTGTACATTGTAAATGCAATTAGCTTACAAAAGTGTTTAGTCAATATTTAGGACGAATGGTATGGTGTGTAGGTGTGACTTAAAGAAATGCATTCTTTGGAGTACACGCTAATACGTTTTGTAAGTTGCATTTCACTATTTCAAAGAACTTTAATTAAGTATTGCAGCAACAGTGCGTTACTTTTTCTGATTTTTTCCATGAGTTGATAAAACGGTTCTAGCCAATAAAAGCTGTGGATTAATTGACCATTCCAACAAACAGAAAACTAATTTTGATCAAGGATGACAAAGCGATAGTGCGATTATTAAAAAAAGCAAACATAACACTTTGTCAAGCTTCCTTAAAATTTATCAAAAGTAGGATTTAAGACAACTTATGACAATGTTTAAAGGCATAATAACCTTTGATTATTGAAAGGCATTTGGAAAAACAACGTTAGAAGTATTATAATGTTCTTCCTCTTCTTTTTATTCTTCTTGGTGGTCCAAATATGACCGGGATTGATTAAAAAAAATAAAGAAATTGGCAAACACTTGCTTGCACACATCAGTCTTCAACGTACTCCCCTCCGGAGTCAACATATTTTTTCCGACGTTCTGGAAGTAACTGGATGCCTTTTTCAAAAAAAAAAAAATTGGTTGACGGCTTATCCACTACCGAACCGTCTAGACGACGGCATCGTTGTCTGCAGACCACATGCCTTTCAAGTCTGATTTGAGCTTTTTCAAATAGGTAGAAATCGCTTGGGGCAAAATCAGGACTGTATAGAGGACGTGGAAGGTTTAATTTCAACTTCCGGAGGGTTTCTGTCGTTGCTTTGGCCGTATGGAGGCGCGCATTGTCTTCAAAGAAGGCTACCCGCTTTCTACCTGTCTTCTGCTTGAATCGGATCTTTTTCTTCACGTCTGTTGCCAGGAGGTCTGAGTAATAAGCTGCATTGACTGTTCTGCCATCCGCCAAAATGTTTACATAAATAACCCATTGCCAGTCCCAGAAGAACGTTGTCATTACTTTTTCTGCCGAATGGCTTCTCCGCGCTCTCTTGGGTTTGGGAGAACTGGTATACCGCCACTTGCGTGATGACTGCTGGGACTTAGGAATGAAATAGTGCATCCACGTTTCATCGGCGGTTACTATACACTTCAAAAATAAACCAACTTTGTCTTTAAACTGCTGTAGACGACTGGCAGTTTGCATGCGCATCATTTTGTTCACGTCCGTGAACCCACCGTGCATTTACCTCGCGATAGTCCAGATAGTTTTTCAATGCATATTCTGCACTACCAGTAGTGATGAACAGCATTGCTTTAAGTTTCTTAATAGTGCTGCGCTTATTCTCACGAATAAGCGCGTTTACACGATCAATGTTTGGCTTGGTAACGGATGTTTGCGGCCAACGACCATGTGGTTCATTCTTCACGCGCTTTTTGCCCTCTTTAAAGCACTTACACGACTCAAATGCACGTGAGCAACAGTCTTTTCTATACTGTAGTTAAAGTTTGTGGTAAATTTCAGCAGAAGGTAGGGTTTCTTCAAGGAGGAATTTGATCACAATGCGTTGTTCCACGTTCTGCAGTACCTGCTTTTCGCTCATCACTCTAGCAACTCCCATACAGGACTAAACAGATTTTAACTAGGGAGGGTGGAGGTTGTGGCTTTACTTTTTTAGGTCGCAAAGCTGCTGTGCAGTGTGGCTTGTTCTCTTATCTCGGCGGCAATATCGACGATCAATGGAACCCAATGATCAAAATAAAGATTCGAATAGAAAAAGCCAGAACGACTTTTATTAAGATAGAAGAAGTCTCATGCAGTTACGATTTATTTTTAAAACTAAGAATAAGAATGGTCCGTTGCTAAGTTCTACCAGTACTGCTCTATGGCATGAAATCGTGGAAACTCAGTGAAGCGATGTTAAAAAGAATAAATGTATTCGAGATATGGGTATAACGACAATTACTAAGAATTAACTGAGCAGATAGAATCGCTAACAATTACATTCTTGATGGAATGGACAGAGTTGGAAATAGTTAAAATCGTTAAATGACGGAAGCCGAAATGTTTTGGCCACATTATATGACATCCCGAGAAGTACTAGCTACTGTATTTAATTATAAAAGGTAAAGTCAAAAATAAAAGAGCGAACCAGGTAGAAGAAGAACTTCCTGTTTAAAAAATTTAAGGGAGTGGTACGGATAAACTACCAATTCTTCTTTAAATTTTCTTGTTTACCACCTTCCGTTTAGTTCTTTTTCAGAGTTTTGGATGTAAGGTCTGTCTGGGCCAGAAGACGCATAGTATTCTATATAGACATTTGTCTATAAAGACCTGAAGTTTCTTTGTAACTGCTATGGTAAGTTTCCAAAACTGGAAGCTTTATAATAGGACGGATTTAACGTTAGAGTTGTAGATACGGATTTTAGTTGTATTGGAGTACATTCTTGATTTTCAATTTTTTCATTTTTTCCTGACTCTCTGTATTCTGACTTCAACGTTGCGTTGCCTCCGGTATCATCTTGTAATGGAGCCCAGGTAGACAAATTTCGCAACGGTTTCTAATGCCTGGTTGTCTAGGCGAATGGGTTTAACGTTTTGTATATTGCATCGTATTTTTTTTGTTTATTTTATTTTAAGATCGATTTGCTGAGTTTCCCGCTGCAGTTTTATCTTCCCTCTCATTTCTTCCAGAGAATGGGAGAGTAAGCAAATGTCGACGTAGGCTAAGTATTCGTTCAGACCCTATCTTATTACTCTTGGTACTTGGTTTGTTTTTTGCAGAGCAAAATTCAGTGCGATGGTAAACAGTAAGGGGAAAAGACTGCAGACATGTTTGACACTATTGTTTATGGAGATGTAATACCCTACTGTTTGCCTTAGAGTTTTTGTAGACTCCTAATCATCATGACCATTTGGTCTAAAACGCCTTTGTCTCTAAAAATATTCTAGATTGTTGTGTGGTTTAAGGTATAAAACGATCACTTAAAAAAATAAAGATCAGATATAATGAAGTTTAAAATTTGAGTTCTCTATTACTATGCTTAGAGTGGTAATGGCCTATACAGGATCGATTTTTTTCTAAATCCAGCTGTTGTTGTTAAGTATTATTGTTAATATTTTACTAGCTGTGTCTAGTACCGTTATTCCGGCCAGTTTTGGCATTGTCAAATAACACGGAGGGTTTTTATTTTTTATCATAATTTAATAACTGGATGTAGTATCTCAGCTACAATTTGAGTGCCAAGAATAATGAATTTAAAAGGGACGTTATCTGGTCCGGCGGCTTTGCTAAAATTGAGAGATTTCCTGTCTGCGATTGTGGGGACATTTTTAGGTAACCTCAAATCTCTTTAGGTTGGCTTAAATTATTTTGGCCAGCGACCTGTTGCGTTATGTTATAGTGTCCGTAAGTTGTTATTACTTACAGCAGTTTCGGCTTTTTTATTAGATTATCTTCTTATTTTTTTTGTCGTACACCTCTTTTATAAGCAATATTGGCTTTTTTATATTCTTCGCATAGATTTTGACTTTTTTTTATACATTTAATATTTTAAAAATTGTGTAAATTGAAATTATCTTTACATCAAAATTTTTATAATCATAGACGCCTAAAATGAATTTAAAGATTTAGAAAAAAATACATTTTCAGGAAATGAAAAGAAATTCCGAGACCCCAATTTTTAATAAAATAAATGGAATAGTAATTAATATTCTGCTTTAGAAATAGGTACAAAGCAACTTTTGTTTAACTTGAATTTATACTTTTTTTAAAGGTGGGTTCCTTACAGAAGAATTAGCCAACCTGGGTTGCACCGTTGTCGGCATAGACGTATGTCCTGAAATGATAACAACAGCAAAAGCTCACGCAGCTCTTAATCCGTCTTTAACAAACCTATCCTATCGCTATGAAGACAATTATGAAAAGTATGATGCTGTAATAGCGTTAGAAGTGTTAGACCACGTCAAAGAGCCAGAAGTGTTTCTGCAAGAATGCGCAAAGTGTTTGAAGCCTGGCGGCTCGTTTTTCGTATCCACATTCAACCGAACTGTAATATCATGGTTTCTTTCAGTCATTCTGGCTGAGTACGTTTTCAGAGTTATACCGCGCGGATCGCACCACTGGAGTAAGTTTGCCACTCCGACGGAGACGGTAAAGATGCTCGAAAATTGTAAGTAATCTACTAGAATTTCATCGTACAGCTGTGCAATATTGTTGTAGGTAAATGCCAGAAGAAATCAATCCGTGGAATGGTGTTCAATAATTTTAGTCAGCATTGGAAGTGGACCTGGTTTCATTTGTTTAGTTACATAATTCATGCTGTAAAAGAAACAAAGTAAAAGCAATAATAGTAAAGTGAAACTATCTAAATAAATCGTTATAAAGTAACTTTTATATGTAGAATCTAAGGGAAAATATATATTTTTTTTCAAAAAAGCATTTAAATTTTGTATATTATTTTTGTATTATATGTTTGTGGATTGTCTATTACTTGAGCAAGATGAAAATAAAACACTGCGGCAAGCGCAAAACTGGTAAATCGATATTTTAGCAAACTTATCGATAACAGAAGAATAAAGTAATCCCCACGGAAGTAAACAATAGTTGTTAAAAGATACTTTAGAAAAAATAAATATAATACTAAACACTTGTGGTTGCATAATCCTAGCAAAAAACATTTTATCTTAGCTACTACTATATTCTCTAGCGGTCTGTTGTCACCCCTTCATTATCAAAATGGAACTTAAAGTTGTAAAATCGAAGGTTTTATTTTTCGGCGATATCTTTTAAATCAAAAACTGTGGGAGTTGTGACCTTCAAGAGTTGGTAGCTAATATAAGAAACTACTTTTCCATAAAGCATTCAAAAATTTTCCAGGTTGAAAACCGAGTTAGACTATCATTACCTTATCTTGACAGAACATGGAATAACTAGAAAATATAAGAAACTCAAGAAAAGTACTGGTTAGTTGCAATAATAATCAAACCTTTAAGAGTATAAATATAAATGGCAAGCAAAAGTTCAGCCCCGGATCAAGAATCCTCCACCCAGCACATTAAATTTGGTGTACGTGGTCGTAGCACCAGCAGCGACACAGGGTCTAGGCTTAAACTACGTGTATGGGGCCATTATTAAAATATCTATATTCTCAAGATATTGCGTGCGTCGATGAGCTCAAAGAACGAGAGGAAGCTCGTGAATTAACGGCTAATCTTGGAGAAACAAGCCGCACCTCTTTCCATCAGCGTCTTCTATATTGGCATGGTCTCTTGACATGGTGACTTTCTTTCTTCTCCTCCACGCGTGAGATTTAAATAAAAGACAACAAAAGTATACAAATCAGTGAATGTTCCAAAAACAAAAGTATTCACGGATGAAGAGATTATGGTTTTCCATTTTTTGGAGGATGACATGAAGGTAACATAGTCTTAGAGTCCGGAGTGCCAAACTTTGAAACTGCGAAAGCTATGCAAAGTATTTCTACAGTTTAAAATTTTAAAGATCAAAAGGATAAAGGTTAGTAAGTAAAAAGAGCGAAAGATAAAAAAAGAGAAAAAGAAGAAAGAAAAAATGGGTGGACAGTAATCGGGGCTACTAACGTAAGGTTTCCGTAAAAACTTCGCTTTGTTATCTAAGTCCCCCCAATCCCTGGGTCGTACAAGGAGCGGAGAAAATTTTAGCTGATTTGCTTATTGCTCGCAACTTTCCCCTGTTGAAAGCTACTCTACCTGTTGTTCTCCGTCCAGTAGTCTTCGAATATTTTGGGGTCGCTCATAATTTTGGAATGACACTCAGTCTTCGTACCAGACTTAAAAACGTTTACACGTCAAAAATGAGCAAATGAGCTTTCAACGGCACCAATATAAGAAACCTAAGAGCCCAGCGTGAATTTAATCTTACAGTAGAGTTGCAAAAGTTTGAGGATAGCGGAGACAGGCAAATGCCTCTCAAACCTTGTTTTGGATCAGAGGTACGCGGACCTCATTAAAAGAAAATTATAGAGAAGTTGCACAAAACTTCTTCAGATAGCAAGAGTCCTCTACAATTGTTGTACTCAAGGTACCCGAACAATTTTGTAGATCGCTTGTGCTAATAAATATATAAATACTTAGTAGACAAAGCTCTCTATAGGTTCTTTGAACAAACTAAATTTAAGGTTTATTGCGGGCTTTATTCGGCCACTTTCAAACCACTTTAGAGTGATCATAATATAAAGAATAAGGGTGGCATAGCAAATCAGACTCGAATATACTATGTAAGTTGAAGAGTTAGTAACATCTGATGATCTTAAGCAACTTCTAACGGAAGCTGTGGAACAGCTGGTGCAAAGTTGTAGAAACAATCGATTACAATTAATCATCGGCTGAGTTAATGATTAATAAGTGGTTTGAGGAATCACGGATACCCATCCCAGGAGTGAGTCTTTATTACAATTTATTATGGCAAGTAATTTAGATATAGTGAAGATACGTCTAACAGGTCAAAGGTAGGAAGTAATTTAATAATAGGCACTTAAAGCGCAAATATTTTTGTTAAAAATTGGGATTTGTTTTCCGAGAGAAACTGTTTAGATTACTGAAAGATATGTTTTATGATCCCAGACCTAAATTAGGAAATATGACATTATCGCAATCCTTGCAAAACTAATTGGGGATTTTATAAAGCGAACCCAGATCGTAACTTAGCGAGATTTAAAGTTGAATTAGATAGCAATTTAGACTTAGAAAAGGTAGTGGAGCAGTTGACAGACATTAGAGGTTTTATCTATAAGAATAGCTGCCCCACAAATGTGAGGGTGTCTAACATGTAGTTTTTTAGTGAAGTTATAAAATGACAAGTATGGGGAAAACATAGAGAAACTTTAATATAGCAAAAGCTTTCAGAAACTTTGAAAATACAAAAAAATCTCTAATTGAATATAATAAAGCACTGAGAATTTCGTAAGAAGATTAAAAGATCCCCTGCATGTGTCAAACTATAAAAGCTGCGCTTTAACCATACCAAATGCACAATAAGTACTCTAGTAACTAGCATTGCAGAGTACACAAAAACAGAAATACCCACAAAGTCCGAACTATTTCGTATATACTCTTCAAGATCAAAATATCCCTCTAATTGGAAAAGCCCAGGTTTTTAGACTTCTAGATACAGAGCAAAAATAATAGACCAACAAACTGACAGGAAAGTGGTAACTTTATTTAAGGTCAGATTGGCATCGAATTCATTTGAGCCCTTTAAATAGCCGGTAGCGGATGAGATAATCTCAACCATGTTAGAGAAGAGATTGGATTTTCTACTTGGAAGAACTTGTTCTAATCTAAGAGAAAATATGGCTCACAGTGATATTTGTACAAAATATTAGTAAGCCAGAACTATTCTTAAGAAACAAGCTACCGATTTATAAGTTTTATGTTATTTATACTTAAACTGATGGGTAAACTGCTTGACAAGCAAATTAGGATGCAGATATTAGTAAATATTCTTCTGCACCACAACTAGTACATTTATAGAATAAGGTTATTAATTGAAGCAAAAATAGCCAGCGAAGAAACCTAAAGCAAGCTCTCCGCCAAAAGTTAACGTGGATTCCTCCACTTTCTTGGAAGCGACCAATATCATAGCGGCTACAAAACGCCAACAACGTCGTTGAGGTAGTGGCGGGACTAATACTAAACTAAACTTCTGTCACCTAGGAAGCGCCTATATAGCCACCAAACTTCCAATTCCAGGGCTTCCTAGAGAAGAATGGTTAATAAAAAGGTACTTTTAGATGTCTTTTTGAATATACAGGTAGCATTTGACAATATATATTTCAACTTTATAATCTTAGTTATTAGAAGGATGGAGGTGAAGAATGCGTACTATAAATGGGTTGACTGCCTGTTAAGGGAGAGGGAGGTACATACATTGATACTGAATAAGATATCAGCGGCCTGAGTGACGGGAAGAGCTTTTTACCACTCTTGTATTAGCTTGTCATATATGAGTTAATGAGGATTTTTAATAGCGAAAGATTTTCACTTCTAGGCTGCACAAATTATTAAGTCATTCAAGATTGAAGAGAATAGGAGAACTAGAAGTACCTGGGAGTCTAATTTGGTACACAGACGACTGAAAGTCTGAAGCCACATTTGGGCTGGTTTGAGAATATTACAAAAATTTCAATGATTTAGCAAAGCAAAACGAGGTAAGAATGGTTGGGGTTACGGGTCATCGTAAAATCGAAGGCAACAAAATAGCCGATAAGCAAGGCAAGGATCAAATAACAATTATTTACTACTAGACCTAACGCCAGGGGTTCCAAGAAGTACAATTTCTCAACACATTGGGTCATCACTAAACCAGGGTATAACCATAGCAAAACGTTTATAAAAAAGTGAGTAATAGAACTTCTATTCTTAAGTAGGAAGCATCTTAGAACTTTCATGGGTCAACATGAAACATGAGTATTAAAGAACACTCGTGGAAAATCAAGAAATGTAATGACGACCTAAACTGCCAACTTTACAGTAAGGAACAAAAAACAGTTATGCTGATTGCATATGGCGATGAAAATGTTCAACAATGAAATATTTTGTGCAAATTTATAAGAATAAATGTTTTGTTTCAAAGAATTTATGCTAAAAAACTGACTAATGTTTAGAATATTTGTATTTTATTTTTTTTTATATAAGTTTATCCCTATTTATTTAAACGTATTTAATAATTTTATATTTCTGTTATATTATATAGCAGTTCTTTAATATTTTTTGCTTTAGTGCTATATATTTATTTGCCATTAGCGTGACCTCTTCAATGCATACACAATCATGTTGTTTGCATTTGCAATGATAATTGCTTATATAAAAAGATACCAGTCAAAGATCACTCCAATTTAGATGTCTGCTAATAAAATTATTTACTGAATGTAAATAATATATTCTCACAACTATCTATCAAACTTGTTACTGCTCTAGGAGTTATAAGCTGGCGAAAACTTAGCGACATGAACTAACAACAATTTATAAATTGAAGGCTACTGTACTTTAACAAATTACAATATTTCAAAAAGCACTTACAAATATATATAACTAGTAAAATTAAACTAAAATAACACTTATTACATTATGCTCTTTAAGTTAACACGACTATTAAAATAAAATATGTGGGAATTAAAAGAGGTGCTAAACGTGTTATTTGGCGTAGGCGTATATATAGGCGTATATATGGAATTCTTATGGTACAGTAAGCAAAGGGGAAAGAATGCTGGAAAAAAATAAAGAAAATAGAAAACTAAAACCGAAGATAAAAAAGAAAAAACTGAAAATACACCTGTTTAAGACAAATATTGGATGACAAACTAATTAAATTCCACTACGGTACAGTGGGAGAAAAATATCAACATATCAAGAACAACGTCAAAGAGGCAGTTCTGGAAGTTCTAGGAGAAGAAGAACCCCAACGCAAACACCACAGAGCTATCAGCGGACAAACAAGAAAAGTAATACAAAATAAAAAGGCCCTATACGAGAAATATCTGAATGAAACCAGAAAAAGACTGAAAGGCTTATAAAGGGAAAAACATAGAAACTAAAAGGCTCATAAACAAAAAAAAAATAATTGTCAAAAAATATGTCAGAACATAGAGCAATATATTAGGCCTACAAAAAATACAGAACCGTAAAAAATTAAGGCATTAAAAACAAATACAGAAAAACACGTACAGAATTTATAAAATAAGAGGAATGATAGGAGTATTATCGAAAGATACTGTCAGAGAACAGACCATAGTTCTTACAAAGGAACGGTGACACAACAGAAAATAATAGCAACCTGCACAAATAAAACTACAAATTAAGGAAGTGAAAAATATTGTAAAAACATTAAAAAACGAGAACAACAAATATATAGTACAATGATAGAAAGTATAATAACCTATAGAGCATAAACATTGGTATCAAACAAGAAAAACAAAACAAAAATAATCGCACCAGAAATGTAATTAAAATTACAATGGTATGACCATATAAAAAGATGTGAGGATATAAGGTGGATTAAGAAAATGACAATTGCACAGATGGGGAAGATATGCCAGCTCAGTAACGCAGTACGTTAAGCGATTACGAAGGCCGCAGGCTTGGATTGTCTGTTGCTACGCTGAGCAAGCAGTTCAACGTTACAAAACCAACAATTTATGTACATCATGAAGTGTTGTCAGTCCCTCAAACATCACACCCTTTCCCGCTCCCGAAGACCTCGCAAGACCATTTCGAGGCAAAATTTCCTGATTGTCCGCATCTCGTAGGCTAAACCTTGTTAAACTCTGTCATAAAGAGGAAAATAGGTAGTTTTCATGGCCTGAAACTGTGGCCTCCGTGCTGCAAGACTCGATGGACGTCGTCCCGCGAAGAAGCTACTCATTTACATTAAAAATCTTCAATCCATCTTCAATGGACATATGTAGAGTGCAAAAGGTCTTATTCGGCGATTAATTAGCATTTAATTTCTTCGGATCGGATGAAATTTCGTATGTAAGACGTCCGTAGAGTGGAATATTCAATCCCCGTTATTAGCTGCTTACAGTCAAACATGGTGGCGAAAAGCTGATGGTGTGGGGTTACTTTTCGCTCGATGGTGTCGGTCCGCTTGTGAGGATTAGTGGAATAATCGATCGGTTGGTTTACAAGAACATACTCCAGAATCATGTGCTTCAGTATGCAAGGAGAAAGATGGGTTATAGATGGATTTACCAGGAAGACAACGATCCAAACCATTCTTCTACTCTTGTCTCCGACTGGTTCCGCCAACGAACAGTGGATGTTCTGGAGTGGCCATCGCAGTCACTGGACTTCAAACTTAACAACTTTAACAAAAGCTGGAACGTAAATGCTATGGATTGGAAGCTGTAAATATAGGCCAATGGGAGGATAAGTGGTAGAAAATCAGCCCTGTCTGCATCAAGAAAATCATCGAGTCTATGTCATCAAATGTGTCTTTAAGTAAAGAAGCTTTTCATTAAAATATTAGGTCAATTTTGTTGATTTTGATAGAAATGTGTTGAATATTATTATGTTAAAGCTGTAAAAATTGTTATTATAATGTAATAAGTCATTTTCGTCATTTTGCTTGTTCTGATAATTTTTATTGAAAAATTCATATTTATGAAAAGAGATGCAAAAATATCTGGTAAAAGTTTCATGCAACATGATAACGATTGACGAAAGTTGTTTTCAAAAAACAGAAGAAAACACTTACGGGCGCTACTGTAGTTTATAGTGAAACAGTCCATGCCTGATCTTAGTTTCCCTGGGGAAAAAACTGTGAACTGAATAAGGGCTTTTTATGGAAAATAGACTAACTTTTTAATTTGATAGGAAACTAGACCACATAAGCATCCGCGGATTAATAGAGGATATGACATAAGCAACTATGCTATTAATTAATCAAGACTGATGTAGAATGCCTATGTAGCAGGCTTTATTGCAAATAGTTACATATAACTCTACGGCACAGAAAGAAACAGAAAACCACAATAATATTTATTTAATTCCCAAGACAATCATTGTATATGTGGCTGAGAAATAAACAAAAGTAGTCATATGAAATGTAATGGACAGCGTTGGACCACTGCATTTTATACTACGCCGGGATCAACTGCAATCAACTAGGTATAATCATTAGCTAAAGAATAAAAACAGCCTGATAAATTTTGTGCTACTGTCAAAGAGGATTATATTAAATCAACTATAAACGTTTCTTGGAAAAGTAAACATGATCCAAATTACTCAGGCCTCTTGGCAACAGACGTGAAGGAAAAGATCCGATCCAAGCGGAAGACAGGTGGAAAGCGAGTACCCTTCCTTCAAGACAATGCACGTTTTCAAACGGCTAAAGCAACAATGGAAACCCTCCAGAAATTGAAACAAAACCTGCTGCCATATCCGCCTTACAGTCCCAATTTGCCCCTAAGTGATTTCTACCTGTTCGGAAGGCTTTAATCAGACTTCCAAGGCATGCGGTTTGGGGACCGTCATCCAGACTATTCGAGAATGGATACGCCGCCAACCAAAAGTCTTTTTTTGAAAAAAGCATCAGGGTGCTTCTAGAACGTTGGATAAAAATGGGTTGACTCAGAAGAGTAGACCGACATGTGCAAGTAAGTGTTTGGCAACTTTCTTATTGTTAAAAAAATCAGTCCCGGTCATATTTGAACCACCTTGTATTACTGATTATCTATGCTTATTATCAAATACTCTAATAATTAGGTCACCTTTTAATCCTCGATTATATGGCAGCAGAATGTAGTCGTTAAAGAAGTGAAAAGCGCCAGTGATTGAGAAGTGCTGCAATAGATTTAAAAGAAGTTGGAAATGTCCCTCGTTTTAGTGGTTAAGCTAATAAATTCTTAATTTATAAATTTTTTATGTTGGTTCAATTTCGCCCATGCTATATGGCCCAAGTAGTTCCACAAAAAATAGATCAAGAAAATGACAACAAGTTGTTGTCAGTGATATCACAAGCCGTCTTATCTGAAGTCAGAGCGTTCACGATGTTTGGAAGCGACTTACAGTAATAAATAGAATTATGCTGCTTTGATCAAAGTGGTAGAATTGGTTGTTCATTTGATGCCTGCAGGCATCAGGACAGAAAAAGTAGAAGTAGTAACCAAGGTGCTTGACAGTTTGTCAACTGATTACGCAATACTATTCCCGGCCTTAGATAAGAAGGCAGAAGAAAAATATATTATGCCAAAACTTATCTTTAACTTAATAAAGCACGAGCTCAGTTTTGAAGATGCAGAAGAGTCTCGCGCGTAAAAGGAATAAAAACTTGAACGGCACATTCAAATGTTTTAACTGCTGCGAAGTCACACACAAACAGTATAAGTCCCGAATATGAAGACAAAGATGACGCATTCGCGGCTACTAAGTCAATACTTGATCAGTAGTTAGCCGATACCTACACCAGTGCTCATATGACAGACGAAAGTGATTTCTTCAAAATTTTTACACTTGTGACTGGATTTAAATAGAATCTAGGCTACCAAATGGCCTTATAAATTTGACCATAATATCCTCCATATATTAAAAATAAACAAAAACCTGCTATCTGTGAGGTCCGCATGCGATCATGGTCTTGTCACTACCACTACCAAGATGCGTCCAATAAGGAGCGAAAACCTATGATGATAATGCGAGGCTATAGCACAGAAGACTAGGTCATATTTCGATAAATAAAATAAAGTCCTTCGACAGCGCTGTTAATGGTTCACTCAAAAAATTGAAGATCAATGACATCACATGTGAATTAGTAACACAAATGAGGTAAACTTAAAGAACTTATGCACTCAGACTTACGTGGATCAATAGAGCTGTCAACGGCCAGGAGGACTGAGATTTTTCATCACATTCAAAGACAACTATAGTTGTCATTTAACTCAAGAATAGGTAACCGATCGCGTTAAAGATTAAGTGGTTAAATTAGAAAATGAAACAAAATAAAAGTTTTGCATGCTCAGCATTGATAATGGTCTGTAGTATAGAAATCTGAAGAGAATAGAAATCTGAACAGTTTTCTAAGACGCGAGCGTTCTACATCAAACAAGTGTTGCTTGCACTTCATAACAGAGCGTAAAAAACGAACTCTGATAGAGATGGCGAGAATCTGAATACATGCGAGCGGTCTTTAAAAGAAGCTTTGGGAAGAAGACATCAGCTCTACCATCTGTGCGTCTAACAGAATTCGTTAAGTTAACGGGAGCGGTAATGTAAAGTGGTATGAAAACTTTGTTTGTGTTAGTGAGGGCAAAAGAGATTTAAACGGAATGTGAAGTCAGCTAAACATTCGTTTATCTGATACACAAAAAGCATTCCAACTTTGAGTTGTGCTTGCGATAAAGGTCACCACTTTAAGTCATAATTTATAATAAGAAATCAATTCCATTAATTATGAATGGCACAACAATTAAGACACAAAGGAAAAATTCTAAGAAACTATCATTGAAGAAAGAGAATATTTAACTACTGATAAAAGACCAATGAGAACTGAATTTACAAGTGATAAATGTAATCGTGCACGCTTTTTCCACGTGTTGAACGATAATAATTGTGTTAATACATATGGACTCTCAGAATCTAAAAAAGCGACGCAATAGTCTAGAAGCAGAACGCTAGCACAAAGCGATTAAAAAAGAAATAAAATATCATTAAATTAACAAAATGTAGGAGTTGGTCAATTTTTCGTCAGCGAGAAGATCACTGTTATGTAAATGGTTGTTTAAACTGAAAATAAAAATAAAGAAAAATATAAAAAATATGATTTATGATTCCTGTCGGACAGATTAAAATATTAACTGCTACTGAATTTCTTTATGACAGGTTAAACGAGATATACATATAGTCACGAGAAAGAATATGGTATTGTATTCAAGAGCAAATAAATGTTTAAAAATGGAATATATGGATTGCGCAAGACACAGCAAAGAATAACACACAATAAAATACTTTGCAAATTATAATAAAAATGTTAAGAATGTATATGGAAAAGATTAGAAGTGTTTTGTATCACTCACGTGAGAGAAAAACTCCACGATGATATCAAAAGTCCTTCGCCAAATAAGGGTTATATTTGCACAAATACACAATTTCTTCTTTGCTGTCATAAAGTACTTATAATGTCGTTTGCCAATAACAATGAAAAGAATATTGAAAACGTGTTACAAGCTGCGTTCAAGTTCTAAGCTCTTTAACTTTTTCTTCTGAAAAATTACTTATCCAAGGAAGTCGAAACTTTTGTTACTTCTCAATATAATTTCCGTTTAGACGTATACATTTTTACAGCGTCGTTGCCATGATTCCATAGCTGCTGAGAACAATCCTTTAAGGGTACGTTTTGCCCACTGATAAATCGCTGATCTAACAGCGGCTCGATTAGAAAATGAGCGGCCACAGAGAGTGTCCTTCATGGTCGGAAATTTATGGCGGCGTCACGTATCAACATATCTTGAGACAATCGTCGGTCAGCATTTGTGGGATCCACCTTAAATAAACTTTCTTCATCTTTAGGTCATCGTGCACAATAGAGTCCACAGATGCTACGGAAATGTTAAGATTAGAGGCGATATCACACACACCTAATCGACGGTCTTCCATAAAAACTTGCTCCACTTGCACATTCATGGTTTTGGTCCTGCTGGTTCGTGACCCAAACAGTTTCGGTTAATTGTCACACATCTCTCGACCTTCTTTAAACTTTCGCACCACAAACGCACATTTTTAATATCCATAACGCCTTCACCGCATATCTCACTCAAATGATGATGAATTTAGAGGGGCGTTTCACCACTCCAGAAGAAAAAACGGATGCACACACGTTGTTATAGAACACTAAACGTCGCCATTTGAAGTATTCAAAACAACACTCACTGCAACGGCGGTAATTCGACCTCTGTACATATAATATATAATAATATTTCCCAGGTCTTTAAATTAACTTCATCTTTCTATCTACTATCACCGCTGAGAAAAAATATAGAGACCTTGGAATTTCAACGCATCTTGTATGTGCTACTTAAATACTGTTTAAGATTAGATAAAGTATTTTTATGGCCTTTTATAGAACTTAAATTACATAATTTTCAATGACGCATGGATCACAATTTTAACACTTAGATAACCCATTTATGTATATAATAAAACATGATAATTTTACATTATCAAGTGGAATAAAAACGCAGTTGTGCTAAGTAAACGGAAACATATAATTACGTTTACTTTTCAGTGATATTTATGGCTTTACTGAACGATAACAAAAAGAAATTTGTAACTTACATTCATTACTCAAATCCTATTGCAAAGCAGTATGACCGACACACGAATTGTATCTCCGACAATAGATCCTAGCGAACTCTTAATGTTCAAGGAGTTCAGCCGCCATTGGTGGGACGAAAATAGTGTTTTAGTGGGGATTAAAAATCAAAATCATTTGAGAGTGCCCTTTATATGTGAAAATTTAGCAAAAGTCGGACTAATCAAAGACGATCTTTTGAATAACCCCAGGCCTTTGCAAGGGTTGGTTATTTTGGATGTTGGATGTGGAGGTTAGTTGGTAACTATTTAGTATCTTAACACACTCTAAACATTCATTTTATAGAAATGGTGGTGATATAAAAATGTCCATTATCACTTAGGAAATAAAATCCATTGTTAATAGATCGGCTACAACGGTTGTTACGGCTTTTTGAAATACACCGTTTGCTTTAGCAAGCTTATGAATGTTTTGGGGAAGTGATTTTAGAATGACCTTACCTTACTTATTCCAATGACTTTATTTGTAACTTGTTTCACACTCATCTAATTTCCCTTGCAGCATATTTTGACAAACTATAGTCTGGCTTGCGAGAAGTTGTGAGCATGGGGTTTTTTAAGGCACGCGCAGCATCAAAGTAATAAAGATGTTTCTAGCTCATTCATTTAAAACTCTTTTGGGCTGCAAGCGAGTGTTGTAAGAATTTTATTATGTGTTATAAGGATTCCGTAACTTTATGACAGATCCACAGCTAAAATAACTTGTAAGCGTGCAAAAAATTCAACGACGTTGCACTTTAAGGGGTTGTCACACAATGTGCAAAGATTGTGGCCAAGCTCTGGAGTGGAATTTATTCTCTGAATCATAACGGACATTTTCGAATCATAACCATTCTTATAAAATAAATGTTTTAGGCATGTCGAAGTCTTAAAAAATGTTTATTTATTTTATGTTAATTGTTTTCTAGTCCCAGACTTAAAGGAAAAATGTTTTTAGTATTTTTGTAAGTACTCTTACAAACTGATAAAGAAACCAAAAATAGAATAGCTGTTATATAATGTTTTTAGAATTATTATAAAAATGTATTTAAAATGGCTACCTTCAGCTGCTATATTCACCAGAAAATTGTTGAATTCAGCCCTTAGGAGAGCCCACTTTAAAAAACCAATATTTGAAATACCTGCTTGGGCAAATTATGCCCTCTATAACGGCCCAGAATTTATAATATTAAAAGGCCAATCGTAAACCTTTAAAGAATTAGTCAAGTTTAAGTTAACTTCGCTTTGTGGCTCGGTATAAAGTTTTGCTAGGCGATCCAAGGTATACTTTTAAAATGTATGATTTAATGGTTTAAGAACATATTCTAAAACATTCCGTTGATACACAGCTGCAAAAGTTAAATTCCCCATTTTATGCTCTATAGTAACTCTTTTACCAAACACCATTACAAATGCTAGACGATAACTTATCTAAACACTCGGCACTGTAACACTTCTTTGCAAGTTTTCTGGCAGCTTTTTTATTTATAAAGAGTCGCTTTGATTTTTCCCTATTACCTTGCTTTACAGTGTCTGCTAATAAATGTTTTGCATATTTTTTATAATAGTCTCAGGCTCGAGTTTCATTTTTAAAGATGTAATCTTTCATTTACAAAGAGGATTTTGCTTAATTTAATCGCTTACGGCTTTGACTACGTAAGCAGTCCAAACTGAACACGTTTTTCAAATCTTCCATGATCATTGATATCTCCAGTTTCATTAAACAATTTTTATAACGCTGCGACAGCAAAATATTTTTTTTACTCTACTCTATTGTTAAGCAGTAAAAATATTATGACTTTCAACTTAAACAACTGCTACTTGCATCCATATGCTAATGTCATTGCATGGGTAGACCTAGTTTTGTAACAGTAAAAAGGTACTAGGAATTACATTTTAATTATTTTTTTCTTTACTAATTTTTGTACTATTCTTTATTGAAAGTTAGTTACATATTGTGTGCACTAGTAATATTCTTCTGTTTGAAGGTGGGTTCCTCTCAGAAGAATTAGCTAAGCTGGGTGCCACGGTCGTCGGTATCGATGTAAGCCGCGAACTAATAACAGTGGCAAAAAAACATGCGGCCTTGGATCCTGCATTGATAAACTTGTCCTATCACTACGACTCCGTAGACCAACATGTGCGAGACAATCACGAAAAATATGATGTCGTGCTGGCGTTAGAAGTGCTGGACCACGTCAACGAACGAGAAATGTTTTTGGAAGAATGCGTGAAGTGTCTGAAGCCTGGAGGTTCTGTTTTTATATCCACATTCAACAGAACTGTTGTTTCTTGGTTTTCACGATAGCATTGGCCGAGTACGTTTTCAGAATTGTACCTCGTGGAGCGCATCACTGGTGTAAGTTTACCACTCCTGAGGAGGCAGTTGAGATGCTAGAGAAATGTAAGTGAATTATACTATATATTATATATAGTTAATTACAAAGCTATGGGAATGTGTTCTAGATAAATGTAAAAAGAGGTTAGTGCGAGGTATGCTATTCAACAACTTTAACCAACATTGGCAGTGGACTTGGTTTCATCTATTTAGCTACATAGTTCATGCTGTAAAAGACATAAAGTAAATTTTTCGCTATTGTAACATAAAGTAAAAATATATTAAGCTGAGTACATAGTGCTGTAATCATTTTATTATAAAAATGAAGAATTTTTTAGTCTCGATCCCAATAATATTACTATAAAATAAAATGTAAAAAATCTACTCTATAAAACTGCAAAATGTAAGTATATGTGCTGGTTTGTTTATAACTAACATTTTTACTCCCCCTACAATTATCAATTGATTTCAAAGGTTAATACTTCACTCGAGAGCACGACAGCCGCAAGGTAAAGGCCTCAACCTGCCAAACTGGCGTACGGCGGCTCCGGGTTCGAACCCTGGCAATGACAAAAACATTTAATGCTCTCCGGCCGTCATACAAACACCTTTGGCGGTCGTAAAAAGTACATTCACTATCCACTCGCCAACCCGCCCGGCAAGCGTGGCGTTTAATTATCCCAAAAGGCCTATGCTCAATACTGGGCGCTACAAGGCTGAAGAAAAAAAAATACCTCATTCGAACCGGTTTGTTGCCAAACCTTGCATAAAGATTTTAATTTCGATTTTGATCACGGTTGATCTGTTATAGGTCAAAACACAAATTATCATGAAGTAATTAGACAGTTTGCGTCACGTATTGGCGTTTCATGCACTACGTGGCCAATTCTTGGGAGAGTGAGCGCATGCGACACAAAATTGATTTATCTGAAACTGAAATAGCCGAACGAATGTCATATGGTTTAGATATGGCTGATAAAATAATTATTAGTTCATTTTTTCTTTAATTGTCGACGATACTCTGAACTTTATATTTACTTTTACTAATGTTTATTAATTACACTTTAAAAATTAAATAAAAACCTTTTAATAATAGGCTGTACAGGTACACTATATTACACTTAAAGCCTTAGGAAATGAGCAAGTCAAAATACAAAGTACAACCTTGAAAAGATGGGGAATAAAGTAGTAAACGTTTGGAATATAAAACACAAAATCTCTAAGAACCGTCTAACACTGTTCATCAACAAACAACTTTACAACACCAAGCTATTAATGTACATTAGCGTAGTAATTGAAGCTTTACACGCTAAAAGGATAATACCTCAATGCACAAAATGCTAACGGTTTGGTCATACTAAGAACTATTGTTAGCATACTCTGAGATGTATAAAATGTGCGCAATACCACAAAACAACCGAGTGCCTGCGTAAAATTAAAGACAATAAGGTAGCTTATGCGGTAACCATTCCGCAAACTACAGAGGCTGCATCATCGACAAACGGCTACAGGAAAAACTGCATCCGAGACTGAGGAGCGACATCGGAACATCCCTCCGTAAACCTTATGCTCAGTCCGAAGTATCACCGGAAACATTTTTTGGTGAAAAAGTCAATTCACAACCAGTTACTACTGCTCACAACACAGAGGAGACCACCAATTACGAAAGTCAAACATTACAACCGCATCAACAAACGCAAGACTTAGCAGAATTAAGCAACATGATGAAAACTCTCGTTACCTAGATGGAAACAATCATAAATCTACCCACTACGCTAATTACTAAACTTTCATAATGGACCAGCTACTTAAGATTGCTGCATGGAACGCCAATGGTCACGTAGTCAAGCTATTTATCGAAAATAACAATATTGACAAACTACTCATCTCCGCAAAGCATTTCACCAACAAAAGTTACCTCAAGTTTCATAAATATAATATATAGCACACAAATCACCTGGGAGATACTGCAGACGGTGGAACAGCCATAATTATATGTAATAATGTTAAGCATCATAAAACCATAATCAGGCCACTACTATATTAGTTGAAGATAAGTCCGCTTCTTTCGCAGTCTCAGTAATTTATAGCCTACCCAAATATATAATTAGTAAAGAGATTACACACAATTCTTTAAAACCTTAGAAAACAAATTTGTTCTAGCTGGCGATTTCAATGCCAAAAATGAGCGTTGGGGCTCGTGGATTACAAGGTCCGACGGGAGACGTCTACTAGCTGCTATAGAGGAAAACAATTTAAACTACTTATCTATTGAAGAGCCAACCTACTGGCCAACTGATCGAAGAAAACCTCCAAACCTAATTGATTTCGGTATCATAAAAGGTTTCGCCGGTCGGCAATGTCATATTAAATCCTGCACCAAACTAGCTGCAGACCTTTCAGCCATTTTAATCATTCTATACTCGGGTATAATTAATATGCACAAACAACCTTTATTATGCAATAATAACACAGACTGAAACTTCTTTTGAAGCAGACTAGTCTATGTAATAAGACCCCAGAATCGCTGAATAATGAAAACGACAGTGAAAGTTCTCTATTGAATTTTACAGAATTGACCGAGCAAGTAGCATGGGAGGCTACTCCTGAACTACCAAACCGCTCTGCAAGCACAAAATGTCCTATCACTATAAAAAAATAAATTAAAAAAACGACTAAGAACCTGCTGGCAAATCACTAGATACGATATAGAGAAGAGAGAACTAAAGAATCTATTACTGCAACATAAAAATTCTAGCAATACAGGATTATTTAGTCACCCTTTCTGCCACAGGACGCACAGATCATTCACTGTGGAAAGCCGTGCGTAAAATTAACAGACCAAACCATCACATTTCACCCATTAAAAACGAACATGGACTAGAAGCGATGCAAAATCATGGCATTTGCTAAACATCTAGCGAATGTCTGCTGGTCTCATCCTTCTCAATACCCTAAAACAGAACAAAAAATTTTCGCCTCACTGGAATCTCCTTCTAAATGTGTCTACCGCTGAAACTGTTTACAGCGAAAGAATTCCTATAAGTAATACCCAATAGAACTAAGGCCAAAAAAGCTCCAGGATACGATATAATAACTGAAGAGCTTCTCAAACAATTAACCGAGAAAGCGATTTGCAGTCTTACACCAATCTATAATGCTGTAGTAAGAATAAAACATTACCCAAGCCTGTGGAAAATAGTCCAGATAGTTATAGTTCCCAAACCAGATAAACCCATAGGAAAAGTAACGTCTTATAGACCTACTATTTTTTTTTCCTATACTGTCGAAAATATTTAAAAAACATCCTACTGAAAATATAACAAGAGACGGTACCAAATCATCGGATTGGATTCCGAAATCAACAAGGAACAACTGGAAAAATACACCGCTTGGTTAGCAAAATATCCTGCGATTTTGAGATAAACAGATCTTGCCCGCTACGTTCTTAGACTTCTCGCTGGTATTTGATAAGATATGGCACCAAGGATTATGTTACAAATTGAAAAAGCTCTTTTCACACCAAATATGTTATCAAATCCTACCCAACTAAAGACAATTTTACATTAAACATAAAGATGAAATCACCTATCTGCACCCGATATATGCTGGAGTCTCTCGAGGCAGCGTCTTGGGACCTCTATATTTTTTAGGTATATACAATAATCTTCTTTTTAAAAGAATGAATAATTCATAATCTATTAATACCACTTAAATCCAGGAAAATTGCTTTTGTACGTGTAATAAACTAAGGTACCCTAAAAGAGAGGTGGTGCAAGGGATGTATTCATGAGAGTAGCTTTTTGAAATAAGAATCGACATACGAGATCTACCTGGAAAGTAGCGAGTTAGCGTTAATATGTCAGTTTGGCAGCATATGAGAGTGCATTTTAATGCGCATGCGTTTATGAGAAGTTGAGCTTAACACAAATAAAGGCATTGTACAAACAATTTAGAAATGTCTGGAAATCTGTTAAAAGAAATCCACGCTCTAGAAGGCCAATAACGATTAGAACACTAAAAAGTTAATAATTAGAATATTAGCTAGAAATTTCAAACACAAAAGTGTGAAATTTTGACAAATGGTCGTGGATATGACGGATAGTATAATAGTCCACAAGTATATAAAATCAAAATATGAGTATTGCAGATCTTTGGTCATATTACACCAAACACAAGGAGAACATAAAAGATGATAGCCAACATTTACTCGTCTTATGGAAATCCGTTCTTACCCCGCACCGTCAATTACGCCGTACTCTTAAACCAACAAGCTTTCCCTAACACAATGCATCTCCCGCCAAACTTTTACTTTTAGCCCTATAATTGATATATGCGTTTATTTATTTTTTTTCTAGCTTTTTCTCTCTAAATTCTTATTCTTATTCTTTGCAGGTCTTGCCTTTTTTTAGGTACGCGCAACCGTTTTCATTAATTGAGACTCGTCTCTCTTCACTTGTTTCTTTTACAGGTTCTGATGTGTACTTCTTTCTACTCCATTTCCAAACTTTTCCATTTATTGTTATTTTCTAAAACTAACTATTTCTTTGTTTGCTAGTTCTTTTTTCTAGCTCTTTCTCTGATCTGCCTTTTCTTTACCGTTTGATCATCATTAACAGACTCTCTGCTTCTTGTTATGCCTAATTTTGTTCTTCGTTTTTATCGCGTTCACCTTCTCTTCTACTGCCTCCAGTTAGACTAAACATTTTTACCCCATTTTAGATACTGATATAATAGATATCTTAATTTCTAAATTTTGTTTTATAAAATTGCTATTGTTAAGGTATTTGGATTTTCAGCCCATCACATTAATACAATTACCATTACATTAAGTTTCTTTTCCTTTTCTAAATATTTCACTTTTATATTTAGACCTACCAGTGCCGTTTTCATTTTCTCGTCTTCCTCATTAATCACTTTCTTATGTTTTCATTTTCTTCTCTTAGTTTTTCAGTTCCTCATTACCTTGTTGTTATTCTTCTCTTATCAACTGCATCTCTAGCGTCATTTTTCCATCATAACTTATCCAATTTTTTACTTTTTTACAGGCGTATTGGTGTTTTTTACTTCTCCGGAGTGTTTTATCCTCAGATTCCGATTTTCTTCTTCTTTTTAGTTTATTTGTGGAATTGCCCTCTTCAGATTGAATTACACTTTTTTACTTTGAATACTGCCCTATGTGTTTGCTGGGTGAACTGTAGATTAGGCGTTCGCTGCATAAAAAACAAAGCCGAATCAACTACTCGGAGGTTTATCTTCTTATCTGCGATCGTAAAATATTGTGGATATTTACATTTGAAAGTCGCTTACCTTAGGAATCTATATGGTTATTATTTATTGTATTGTGATTGTGACTTCTGTATTTTTTCACTGTTTACAAGTGTGTGAAATAGTATTTCGATACAGCTCAAAATTTTGAGTTTTGTTTCAGAGTACGTGTTTACATTAACATCGTCGGGACCGGACCCCATGAAATACTTAGGGCGTTCAAAAATGATTGGTACTCCTCCTCGAATCTTTGGTTGTGTATTAGTTCGTTCGCGCTTACCGTGTGCATTAAAACTAGAGTGTAGTGCTACGTGATTTCTCATCTTACTGCCAAACAGAAACGGAAGCCAATAGTTGTTTATTATAAAACAAGTAATGATTGACATTTGGAACAAGGAGGAAATCTCTGAATTGGCTGCCCTCTCTTGTAAAGGGTATTGCACGTTACTGGAACGATTTTGCTAACATTTGCAGCAGCAACATCACTGGATGTGAAACCGTGGAGCGTTACTTTAACATAATAACACGTGGGGACATGTCAGTCGCTACACCGTTGTCATCTTAAAGCTCTTGGTTATATTATGGTTTAGGCCTCATATTATTAAGCTAAGTCCGAATAAATGAGAAGCAGCGTGCGGTAAGTAATTCTCTTCCGACGAGCTTTAGTCGTTGTGCACACGTGATGCTATGCTAAGCTCAAAGAATGTAATTTACGAAAATTGTCGGACCCGTGGTAAAACGCATAAATATCTAAGGGGAATACCTTTAATGAAACATATACTTACTTTTTCTCATAAAATGTTAGTGGGGATAAAGCAACTATAGCGCCAATTATTTTTCAGTGCCCTAAACTTGACTGAGATAGAGAAAAACTTGTTTTTAAATGTAATTCTAAGTTAATCTGCTATTATTTGTAAGTTATTTATAGTAAAATGTTATTTCTTAAATTTAAAATAATAATCAAATATAAGTTGCTCACTTATTAGATAATAAATAAATTTTTCAGATAGCTTAGAGAATAGTGGTAATAAAGTGATAGATATATGTAAAGCTTCTTATTATATAAATTTCTTTTGGATAAAAATTATACTTCATTGAATCATAACAATCCTTTTCTAAGGATACTATTGAAAATTAAGATTGGTAATTGGATGTCTTTGTGAGGCAGTTTTTTAATCGTTTTTCTAGTAATTTTTATAAGTTTACCAAAGACAATGGTTTGATAGATAAAAAGAGCGGACAGGGAATTGCAAAACTATCTGTTACTTTGTCGTTTTTATCTGCTTGGATAATTGTTGGAATACTTTCTGTGATTAGTAAGTTGTATATTTATTTTAAATTTGTAGTTTTGGTCTGTTATAACATCTAGCAGTAAATATTCTGCGCTCTTTAATGGTGCTAATCGGTAAAGATATTTATTAAGATATTTATTTTTAGATTTTTTAAACACTTGTTAATAATTCGCTGCCGTGTTGTGTTTCGTATAACTGTCGGTGGTTACCTGATTTGCTACATTTTTAGAGACAGCGCTTTTCAACAATATTTGTTTTGCTTTTGTTGTGTAGTTTAATGTTTTACTGGCGTTTAGAGTCATCTATCGATAGGGTTGACCGAGGTTAGTAAGTAGATACATCAACAATATGTATATTGTAAAAGATTTTGAAAATTTAATTATTAACAACTTTAATTCTCAGGTTTAGAAAATTTCTTTAAACACAATTAAATGTATATTTGTGGTTATCGCGTTTACTTCGTTTTAGTTTTGCTTTATTAATTGATTAAGTTTGTCTAAGAACGGGCTCATGTGCCCACTTAAGTTTAGACCAATTTTCTTAAGTTAAAAGCGGAAATCCTGGTGTGAAGTTGCTTATTTTGATTTATAATGTTGCTATGTACATTTTGTAGGTTTATCATATAATTAATCATGCCAAAATTTTAATATGTAAAGGAATGATGGGTATGACTGGTACTGTGTTGTTAGTAACTTTAATTGAGTAAATTAAAGTTATAATTACAGATTATTGGTTAGAAACTGTTTTTCCAAAATGATTTTGAGTAAATCTCAGTTCACTTTATGGTCGATTAACCTTGAATGTTTTGTTTTGCTAATTATTTTATTCTTATTACGGGACTGTAGTTTGAAGGCAACGTAGCGCTTGATTTAATTTTTCAGTAATTTAAAAATGTGTTTCTAGTCGAATAACTTAACTAAATTAGAAGTTTTAGTTGATGTTGCATAATGAACGAGAGGTTGTCTAGAGCGCAGCTTTAAATCACATTTACAATACTTTTGGTACTCCTTTTTGCTTTGAGTTTTGTGCATATTCAGGCAGTACAAATAATTTCAACGGTTTAGTAGCGCTTTAATCAAATATTAGATGCATTAAATATAAAATGTGAGTTTTTAATGGCTACTGTAAATAAGACTTGATTTTGAGGATTTATATACATAAAACGTCAAATTAAGGAAATAACCTGATTTTAATTTAATTATAAAGTTACATTTTAAATTTTGACTAAAATAACAAGCTGAAGAAAGTACTAAGCTGCTTTTTTAGCACATAAAAAATAATTAAAACGCTGAAACCAACTCCAGGAACAAATTTTGCTTATAGTGCGTTTCATCCCGCGGACATACATTGTTTTGCATTTGTATAAAAAAACATTTATAAGGTTTTTTTATTATACTGTGTTTCACTTACCTGTCCCAAGTATATTCGTAATTTCAGAAGGAAGAAAGAATCTCTTCCATTCATGTGTACCTCGAGGAATGGAGTTCGTAACGTATTCTAATATAACTATCGAATACAACCACGAGATCAGCGTTCTATTAAAAGTTGAAACAAATATTAGCCCTCCAGCTTTGAGACAGTTTACACACCCTTCCAAAAACAGCTCGGGTTCGTTAACGTGATCTATTACTTCCGAAGCGATTACAGCGTCGTATTTTTCAAAATTATGTTTTCCATGTTGTTCAATGCAGTGGTTGTAGTATGACAATTTGTAAGTGAAGGATTTAAGGCAGCGTGCTCTTTCGCCATTATTATCTGCGCGGGACAAACGTCGATTCCTACTACTGCACAGCCAAGTTCGGCTAACTCTTCCGAAAGAAAACCACCTGGAAAATAAATTAGTGTAAGTGATCATGTTGCGTTGCTTCTGACACGGTATGAGAGGTACTTTAAAATTAATTTTCGGCTGCTAAAAACAAAGGAAAAAGGCTCATTACAAACGAACTACAACTTACAACCTACTCATATTTATTATTTTTTATACATTTGTAGTTAAGCAGATTTTTGTTTTTTAAACGAAATTATAGTTACCTGCCACCAAATCGGACGATTAATTTTTATATTTATTTTATGTGCTAGTGTCCGTTATTTTCACAAATTGTAACTTGGTGTAGTCGCTAATCATGATTTATTCAAAAGTGTATTAAAACTCAAGTCTCGACTATAAGAGGGTGGTCTATTATGGCAGCAATTTTAAATATTGATTGTATTTGTTTGATTAAAAAGTCAGTGAAAACTGCGCCCTTGTAGACCTTTGATGCAGGCGGTTCTGTTTTGAATTTAACAGATACATGCACGTTCTTCCGTTGTTTGCCCCTCCGTACATCCAACGTAAAATTTGAGAGATTTTAAATTGTCGTTTGTACTTTGCACATATTTTCTCAATTTTTAAGCACCTATTGCTATTAATAAGATCGTAATTTCGACCAATGTATGTTTTGGTACTCCTGATGTCAATGCAATGCACGTGTGTTGCATTTTAACGTTGTTTCGTTCAGTAGCAAACGTCTAATATTGTTTGAACACTTGCCTTTTCATTAACGAAATGTGAGTGTGTTTGAACAAAGTATCTGCTGTACTAATATTTACCTTTGAAAACTTTACTACTGCGTGTTGTGCAATGACACTAGTTAGTGCCTATTTAGATTACGATTGCTGCCGATAAAATTATGTCTAAGGCGTATTTACAAAAACTCAATGCAAAAAGCATGGCTGCTTAATCATCAACTTAGATTTAGGCAGCAGCACTCAATGCGCAACAATCCCATCGTCTAATAAAGATCATTCAAACTACAATATAAAGTAAAACATTGTGCACTGCTGCTTTCCCAGACATGATACAGAGATTTACAATATAAAATTAAGGAAACCTTTCCTTCTGACTATTATCTTCTATTACGATCATATTTTATACATATAATTTTCCAAACAAGGCTCGGTCAAAACATTTCCCAAATCAAGGAAATAAGTGTAGGAGTACCGCAGGGGAGTGTCCTGGGACCTATGTTATATATTGTTTACCTCTGACCTACCCACAACAGAATAAACCGATATAGGTGCATTTGCAAATGACACGGCAGTGCTTGAGTGTAATGAAAATTCAATAACAGCATTAGCTGCATTGTAAACTCATTTAAATCAAATTGAACTATGGTTATTCAAATAGAGAATTAGAGTCAATTAAATTAAGTCGACACAAGTTACATTTACGACACAACCCTTAATGGTTCTATCCTTCACCAGTCCACTAAAGTCAAATACCTGGGATTATATATTAACAAAAGATTGACATGGAAGACCCATATTAATAAAAAACGGGAGGAAATGGAATTAAATCTGAAACATATGTACTGGTTTATTAGGAAAAACTCCAATTATCCCTGGAAAACAACCTACGGCTGTTAGCTGTGGGGTTGCGCAAGTCGATCGAATGTTAAAGTAATTCAAAGTTTTTAATCCAAAGCCATCAACACTATGGAAGCTGCACCTTGTGGCAAACCATACTCCATGTAAATCTCAACATTCTTAAGTGAAAGACTTAATCAAAAAGTGTGCTACTAAGCACCAAACAGTACTGGAGCATCATCCAAATGAACTTTTACACCACCGATAGAAGATCCCCAACTCAGACGCCTTCAGAAGAAGTAACCAAATTGTTTAAATAAGAAATGGCTCCATTAAACGTCTGATTGATAATTAAATAAATAAATAAAAAATAAAATTAAATGAAACTTTGTGGAATTTAATTGCGCTAGAAGATACAAAGTGGTGTTGTAAAGAAGTCCAAGACCGGTCGTCCAAGACTACCTCGGGACTCTTCGACGGGAACGTCATTCGCATGTTCCGCGATAACTCCGCTTCACGGCAGCCGATATTTTTCGCCAGTTGTGTGACTCCCAAACCCAAAATTATCTGTTTGTACTAATAGACATCGTCTGGAGTAAGCTAGACTTAATAAATAGCTCCCGATGAAGAAGCCGGTGATTTAGGAAAAGAATAGGAAAATATAAGAACTACACAAGGAAAGTGTACTCTGGAGTGACGAAAAAAAGCACATATTCGGAACGGATATAATTTAGTAGATTTATCATCCCCAAGGTACTCCATTCGATCCCAAGTACCAAATTCTCATGATGAAACAAGGAGGCGGAAGAGTCATGGTCACGGCTCCAACCTCGGCATGGGTCTTTTCAGGAGAATCCATGTCCATATGCCATACAGAACATGGACAGAGGCTTTATTTTCCAACAGACCATAGATACTTTGGGCAATTATTTGATTAACATTTAAAATCTGTAGAATTTATAAATACGAAGATTGTGTGGGGATAAAGATCTTATTTTGTTATAGATTGAGGTGTCCTTTCCGAACTCATCCACTGAAGATGCAGTTTAACTTTTTTATATAACCTATCTTTTTATTTACATTTACCATATTATGCAAAAATGGTGCTCTATTCGAACAAACATTACTATGAGTTACTATTAGTGTAGGACCCATGTATCTAATTTAGACACATCTTTATCTAATTCATTTGGTTGTCTAGACCGCGCTTTGTTTTCACCAATGTTTTTAAATTTGAATTTGTCTAACCATTGTTGACGGTGGTATTCACTTATGTTTATTTTGGAATTTCTACAGCAATAAAGTCATTCAATGCCAAATCGCCGGGTCGTTGGACATAATAATATTTGGTAGCTGGCAGCACTTGTGGGGAGAAACAAAAAGCTAATTTTTAATTATTCTTTTTTGAAACGCCGGTGTCGGAGTTACGACTGTTTGAAAATCGAAAAATAGCCAAAATCAGTTCTACCTTAATACTTTTAAATGCTTATATCTTGGTTAGTTTTATAGCTAGGAAGATAAACGCGAATCTAAAGCGCCATGACGCGATTCGGTGTTGTTGTGCTGTCGGGGTCATTGATCTCCCCCTCCCTCCACTTTGACCTTTGACGTCTCAGAAGCGACCTATTTAAAATGATCAAAAAATGTTATTCTATTACTAATTGACTACCATGAGTACCAAATTTCATCATGGGACGAGCACGGATTTATAGTGAAAAAAAATTCCAAAATATGTGCAGCGCTATTTGTTTTCAATAGTCTTGTGCTACATGCTTATGATTAACTTCGGCTTATGATGAAATTTGGCATTGGAGTAGTCAATTGGTAGTAGAATACGTTTATATAAAAATTTTGAAGTGGTCGCTTTTGAGATGTTTAGTTTACCCTCCTAGCTATAAATTTGACTAAGTTATAGGTATTTAAAGGTATTGAGGTAGGAAAGATTTTGGCGATTTTTTCGATATTTAACCGGCCACAATTTCGAAACCAGTATTCCAATTTTTTTTGCTTCTATCCACGATTGCTACCTACATACCAAATTGTATCAAAATCGTAGATGTCAATTCCAACGACCAGGGGGTTTGGTATCGAATGAGTTAATATATAGCGCGTGCACTCTCTATTAGTTTCCATTCAACATTATAAATCGTACTGATTACAATCATAAAAAGAATGTACGTTAATTGCGTCTTAGGATGTTTTTTGCAAAATGTTTAAACTGTCCTAAGATTGTTGTCTCGTAGTGCCAATCATATTATGTATGGAATTAATTCACTGTTACTTTTAGAGATTTGTAATTTTTTTATGTTTTTCCATCGCAGGATTCCGAGCGCCTAGCCATTTAATAAAGGTATGTTATTTATCATTAATTATTTATGATTATTAATTAAAAACTGTACCTTAAATCCTACATCCAGAATTGACAGTTCCTTGAAGCGGTTTAGAGCCATTGTCCAAATTTTTCGTAGCGACTCCAGATTCGATTAGGGTATCTCGTATTAGCGGCACTCTTATTTTGTTCATATTTTTCAAGCCTTTTTCCACCAATAATTACTAAAAAACGTATAGATGCCAACATCTCTTTTGTTGATGGTCCGAGATTTGTATTTTTCACCGAACTAAACACATAATCGCAATGTAATCACTTTTCTATTAGTGGAGCAGCAAACGTCATATGTTAGTTTTTGGTGTTGGTTGTAGTTCATGTATTATCTAGCTATCTAACCTAAATTAATTAATTTATCTCTTTGTGTGCCAGCATATTAGGAAATACACTTGTGCTTGTCATAGTGTTTAACGTATAATATGCAAGGGACAGTAGTAAGGAAAATTTCCAATTATATAGCATAGCTTGGACTGTGTTGCAGACGGGTCATAGGTGGCGGATAGTGAATGGCCTTTAGATATACTACTCTGATCAAATTTGACCCGGACTGGTTAAAAAAACAACATTTTTATGTATTTTAATGAAAATCTTTATTATCGCCTTCAAAATAGGTTCCTTTTGAGCCAATACAAGCATGCTAACGGGTAATCCAATTTTCCATACACTTCTTATAGGCCTCGGCCGGGATGGCTTTTAGCTCCTTCAGCGTATTTGTTTTTATGGCCTCAATCGACTCACGGCGCGTTCTCCGGGGCGGATATTTGAGTTTCGAAAACAGAAAAAAGTCACAGGGAGCCAAATCTAGCGAATACGGTGGCTGATCGATGGCTTTTGTTCGTGTTTGGTCAAAAATTCAGTGACAATCAGGCTGGAATGTGACGGCGCATTATCCTGGTGAAAAATCCATGAATTGTCTGCCCACAAATCCGGCCGTTTACGATAAATTTCTTCACGTAGACGCTTCAAAACGGCCAAGTAGCATTCCCTATTGACCGTTTGATCTTCCGGAACAAATTCATGGTAAACCACAGCACGGTAATCGAAGAAAACGACTTTGACGTGGTTTTTTCGGTTTCGGCTCATTTTTGGCGTGCCATTCGCTAGATTGTTGGACAGTTTCCATGTCATGTTCATAAACCCACGTCTCGTCACCAGTAATGATGCGTTTGATGAATGTAGGGTCATCAGCTACGTTGGCAAGCATTTCTTTTGCGGCCTCTACCCGACGTTCTTTTTGCAAAAAATTCAGGTCTTTCGGTACGAGTTTGGCAGCGATGCGCTTCATACCCAAAACATCAACCAAAATGTGTTGAGTCGATCCATAAGAGATGTTGAAAGCCTGTGCTATCTGTCTAATGCCAACGCGACGATTTTCGAGCACAATTTCTTCACTTTTCCGATGTTATCGTCGTTAGCATGAAGCAAATTTTCTACGACCTCACGACCCTCACTGAATACTTTCTGCCACTCAAATACTTGTGTTCTCGATAGAGTAGATTCTCCAAAACACTTCTGCTACATTTTCAATGATTCCGTAGCCGTAATTCCATTGGAAACAAAATTTCAAGCAAACTCGTTGTTCAATTTTTGTTTCCATAATAAAAATAGCCAAACAAACTTTTCGCGTCGTAAACAAATGGCTGCCAAACACACACTAATTGACGAATCCCGCTCAAACTTCACATGAATGTCAAAAAAGGGTGTACCAACCTAGAAAAATTTTTTACCAATTCAGTTTACGCGCACGGTTTAAATGGATCAGTCCGGGTCAAATTTGATCAGATGGTAAAGGTTAGTTGCAAAATAAGTAGAAATACTAGACAAATAAGAAGTCCCCGACCAAGCACATCGAGTGATGCATTCTCTTGTCATTGGGTGGGAAATCGCTCCTAAAGGCGAATGAATTAACAGAAGGCCAACGTTATGCAGAAGGCAACGGGAAACCTCTGCATTCAAGGTGCTAGCTGGATATCCCTAAAACAATCATTACGCCAAATTTCAAAAAAATATATTCCGGAGTCTCTAGTCTCCCATTCGGACCGCAGAAAAAATTTATTGGCACAAAACTTGACAAGAGACCGGACTATCTTCAACTGCCCTATTTATATCGGCAGCTGACAAAATAATATGGGCCACGATGATCGCCAACATCCACTAAGAATGTGGCACCTGAAGAAGAATAATATAAAATAGTTTGGATTAAAAGTTAAAAATTGCAGGGTTTCTGGAAAAATAATTTGTTATCCGTCAGTTATTTATTATTTTTTCTAAAGACGTTAATTAATATGAAAAGAAATACGCCCTGCCGACATCTATGATTTTTTGTTCTATCCTATTTTGTAGAACGTCGGCTTCGATGTAAAAAACTGTTTATCCAATAATAAAGCTTTGTTTTGTTGTTAAACACCTCGTAAACTGTCGATTATTACTCAACAAATTTGGTAATTTGATACCCTCCGGTTACCACTAAGTTTGTGAATTATAATGTAACGTTTTTGTCTTTAATAATGGCGAAAAACATACTTAAATTCATTTAAATTACTTAATTAATCTAAGTGGAGAGGCAGGCGTGTAAATAGCCGTGCTCTCGTGGTACGGTGTGGGGAACTAAGTACGGCCCGTTTTGAAAAGTAAAACGTTGAGGCCCAAATCGTCCCTTAAACGGCCGGCGCGAAAGCGGATGGGGGCGGTTACCGATATCAACCGATGAGTAATTGCCAAATCGCCAAATCGCTCACCTGTAATCGGCTTCGGCGGCGTTGGTTTCACGGTGGCCACATTGTTGCGATGTCTTACGGAGTGGTTAAATGTGTGTAAAATAAGCACGACTGAAATGGCCGCGATGAGGATCGAATATATCTCTTGCGGGTTGGTTAAACACGACTGAATTGGTCGCGTTGCGGATCGAGCATGTCACCGGATTTCGCGCCTGGCTTGGCGGTAGATCATTTGCGGGAAATCTTAATTCGACAGCACTTTTCGTCTCAAAGGGTGCCGCCGACGGCGTATGCAGACTCGCTGCCTAAACAAAAGCCCATATGCCGTTTTGTGTGCGATAGCAAAACGTGGCGGCAGATATCAAAGCCACCAGCATGCCGCCACGATACACAAGCGGTTCAAGGGCGAAAAGGCCGCCACACCAGGGAACCGAGTTATTTCTCAACATTTATGTACGCTAACACGAGGAATTACTAATATAAAATCATATTCCACAATTTTATTTATCTATAACCACACTAACACAGTTCACTTTGCTTTTGGTACTTGACTTTTTTTCGTTGTGTTATTTATACTTCCAGAAACTGTTCTTGATCTTTCTAGTAGCATCAAAACCATTTGCTAAGAACTGGAAGTTTCCCACATTGTACTATCCCCGCACGTATACAAGTACCGCGCATTCCACAGCAGCCGCTCACGTTGTTAAAATTATGGTCGCCGCTCAACCGTGACGGTGACCCCAGTTTTAGCCACAAACGTTATAAAACGTCTCTATAGCGGTGTACAGAAATTTGTTAGAATATATAAATAAAAAATATACCCATATGCTCTCAATTAAAGTGAAATATGTAAAAAGACTTTCAATATATACGAAATGACATAGAATTAATAATAGTAAATGTTGAAAGTTGCAAAACTTTATATTAATAAACATTAAAACTGACTATATTGTCGTTTATATATATATATATATATATAAATCTTCACGTCAAACAAAATTTTAGTGGCGTTAATCCTGTAGATAAGAATTTTTATCTGGCTTTAAACCATATTCAGATTTGTATATTAAATTTAACAAAACATTATTGAGATAAACAAAAAATAAAATAGGTTTACAAGGTATGTCCATAAGATTTTGTGACAATGTTAATTTAATAAAAATCATTGAAAACTCTTGAGATGTAATTTGGCAGCCGATCAGAATGGACTGTAATAAGCATGCGTGAATAAAGATGACTTCATGGCCCGATGAGGGTGATACAAGGAGACCAGTAAAAGGCCACTTTCATTTTCAGTGACCTTTACGTTGCCTTTCATTGAATTGTTTTTAGTGACCAGGCTAAGTTCTATCTGGATATGTATGTAAAGGCATTGGGCATCATATAAATCCGCATTTTATTGTTAAGATAGTCACAGCTATAAGTGGTGGAGAGCTATTTTTGGAAAATTCTTGGTCTTTTTTGGTAGTAATCAGAGGAATTTTGGCAGTACAGAGCTACGTTTAGGAAATTCTGGGTTATCAAGATATAGACCTTACAGACCATTTCCAAAAATACAAGTTTATCAGAACTCTCTAGATTTAGATACAATATGCTGTTTCCGGGATGGTAATTGCAATAATTATAGAAAATATCTTACAAGTAATATTAAAAATTTCTTTGCTAGATCGTATCGCTGCATGTATCTCCTTTAGAGATAATTATAGGTGTACATTTTTGCCTGAATAAATCATACACTGTTATGAAGAGAAGGATGCAAAATTCGCTAAAGCTACTCGCAAGATTCTGTACCAGATAGACCGTTTCAAAAACGGTAATTTTGACCTTAAGGATGTGACACGTTCCTGTCGTTTTGTTGAATTAATGAAAATCGTTGCCTCAGTTTCGTCATGAAAATTCGCGCCACTAGAGGAGAGAAATGGCTGAACAATTGACGTGTAATCAGAAGACTGCAGCAAAACATCTTCAATACCGTTCTCTAGGTTCAACAAACGCATCGATTTACGAAGCGATTTATCAAAAGCAACCTGGTCGGCGTGACATATTTGACCTGTATTTACAGTACTTTTTTATTTATCTTTTTTAATTTTGACTCATTTTTCGACTAAAACATCTTATTTGTTTTTAATTTTATTTTTCTGATAATTCTACATGTTTCTTTAGCAGTTTCGTATACATTCTCTTTATTTCTTTCCATAGTTCTTCTGTAGAGATTTTCTTATCATTTGTATGACTGATCTATTTTTTCTGCCCTTTTCTTGTATTCTGTGACTATTTCTATTTATTGTGGTTTGTAAGACCTAATTTTTATTCTTACTTGCTTTTAACCTAAAATTAATGTTGTTTATGTCAGATTTACTGACCAATCTGGTGGTTTATTCTATGTTTTTGATCCCTCCGGAATTTAAAACGCCCTGCTTCTTCTATTTAGCTGTTTTATTGTATTTTAAATTATCTTTATCTTTGAATTTAAAATGCATGCGCCTATCTACTTTATTTGACAAATTCATAGCCAATATTACAAATGTTTTAATTCATTTTGTAAGAATTCTGTATAAATTTTTAAATTTCAAATGCCACTGTACACTTGTGTATCGGAAAAGCAAACCTGATTTAAGAGAAGTACTAATTGTAAGAATTCGGGAAGCTTTTGATACGATTCGTAAAACGATGGAAAACGTCAACTGACCAGGAGATCTACGACTAAGAATTAATCTTTTAAGTTTTAATTTTCATCTTTGGCAACGAAAGTTACACTTGGAGCAAGAACAAAATGTTAGGACGACCAAGCACCCCAAAAATCCCTAACTTGTATTATCGGTATCTCAAAAACGATTGAGGGTGTTTATTGAAACTTTTTTGTTTAAATTGTTTCAAAGAATCTAAACACGAAGTCCTATAACATCCTCGTGGGACATCCTATGTAACCCTTTGGTCCCGATTCACGGATTGTTTGAGTAGATTGTGTGCAAGAGCGTTGCTTAACAAATATAATCAGATCTACAATAGATGCCTTGCATATTATGTCCCAATTAATAATGTTATCAATATAATATAAAACTATACATGATATTTACTGACTGCAAGCAGGAAATCGACAAAATTAATTGTAAAAACTCCTTCAAATATTACGAAAAATGATATATTATATTTAAATGATACTGAGGCTGTACTGAAAATAGAAGAATAACGAACAGACCAATTTAGTATCAATAAAAGAGTCCGTCAAGGAGACGAACTGTCAGTAAAACGATTGAAGAGTCAATAAGATAAATAAACATACAAGGGTCCATAAAAAGGAAAGAGGGGCAAATCATCAAATTTGCGGAAGAAACTAACAGAAATGACTAAAAACTTGTGAAAAAAACAGATAAACTTAAACTCAAAATAAATGAGAACAAAACAAAGTACCTGAAATGTAAGAGAGGAATAGTTGATGAAATCAAGGAAGTCTAAATGGAAAATTACACTATCTTAAATGTATTTAAAAGTACAAATAACATATAATAGTGATGTAGTCCAAAAATGTTACAAAACGTTTTATGTAAATCAAGAAATGTTAAAAACCAAAAACCCGTAAAAGTAAAACAAAAATTTATGACATTTATTAGACCGTAGAAATAATGTGCCCTACTCATACAGAAAAAGATCAATTAAGAGTATAGAAAGGAAAGTATTGAGGTCGATAATGGGGCTTGACGGTATAAAAAAATTATAAATCATGAAGATCTAAATGTCATGGAAGGCAAAGATATTGTAAAAGTAATGAAAGTTTAAAGGATCAGATGGCTGCGATACTTACCAAGAAAGAAGACCCAAGCATGTTAAAAAAACTGATATCGTGGAAGTCTGAAACAAGTAGATCAAGAAAGAGGCCAAAGTTAAGATGATATGGTAAAGTAGTGAACGATTTAAAGAAAATTATCGTTAAGAGCTGGAAGAAGAAAACAGGAAATAGGACAAAATGAAGAAGAATAGTAGCAGAAGCAAAAACTTACCAGCAACTCTAAGGAAAAAATTAGTAAAAGAAAAAATGAGGACCAATCCACTCCACGAAATGAGTTATATTACTTTAGGGAAAAGTGGCCATATTCTACAAAAAATGGAATGCTTTTATTACTATTAAACACACAAAACATTCGATATTTTGCCGACTAGATTAACCTCTTACCAGAGGTCCTCTTGTTTCCCGATTGCATTTCGGGGTTGAAATTTTTGCTGGTAAAACTCGGTCCATTTTTCTTTGCTTTGACTCGGCAAGGAACGACGAAGGAATCTTTGCACCAGGAAAGACGCTACCGTTCGGCTCCGCTGTGAAGATTTGGGTAACTTGTGCTATCTTTTTACCCACACCCTTATTTCCTTTTCCTGGAGCCCCCCAGGACCAACAGGACCGATTTCTGCGGAAAAGCGCCGTTTCCACAGGTTAGTGTTTTTAGCTTTAGCTTTGAGGTTCCTTTTGTTCAAATTTTAAAATTGCCTATACAGTCCTTTTTTCGGCCGCACCTTTTTTTTTTTACCACAGTCAAATTTTTGGCACAACTCATGCGGAACAAAGTTTATTTTTGTTTTGCTAAACAAACAAAACGATAGCTATTGGGGACGAAGAGTTTCTGTATAATTAATGAATATATTCAGATAGATGAAAAAGGCCATTATTTGGCGTGGAATTTGATCTGAAAAGGTCATTTTTCTTAAAGATGTTACTGTTACTGTAGAGAGATATAGAGAAATGCCGCGCAATTTTTTGCAGCCACTTATAAATAAATGTTCAAATGGTACAACATACAGTGGTTGAAATAATGGAATTTTAAGAAGAATGTTTTTATGGTAGATTATCCTAGAAAACGGTGATATTGCGTAGCAACTTTTTTATCTGGATGGAAGACACCAGACTGATTTTTATGGGACTATCTAAATAATATAATGCCAAACGAACGGACTCTGGTTCCATTCCCTGAGCTCTCTGGTGCCTGGCGGGTGGCCAACTCGGTCACTTTGCTTCGAACAAGGGCAACGATGGCGGTCGTCTAAGGCACGATGCTTGCCACATCGCCCTGATTTAGAGATGGTGCAGGCTGTGCTCCCACAGGAAACGTTAGAGCCTTACCACCACCATAATCTAAATTATATATATACTAGGGAAAAACTCGTATGCATTGCGTAACACTTAATATATGAAACCTTAAATATAAATTAAAAACGTTTAAAGTTAATGATCCTCGATTGTGACATATAATATATATATATATATATATATATATATATATATATATATATATATATATATATATATATATATATATATATATATAAAACTTGAAAATTGTACATTACAACAATTTTATTTAAAAAACAATTTTCTTAGAAGAGATAAGATATATTTAAACATTTTGTTATGATATTAAATAATCTGCGTTTTGTTATCGTTGTATTGGGCTGATAACCTATATCCAGAACGTTAAAGTTTTAAGCAAACAAATGTAGTTGTTATCACCAGTGGACGGTTGTCAAGCAGCTTTCAGTTTCGTTGTTTAACTGTTTTCGGTAGCAATGGCTGACTCGCAGCTTTCGTCCCCCACGATAGATCCCAATGAGCTTTCAATTTACAAGGAGTTTAGCAAATTTTGGTGGGACAAAGACAGATTCTTGGTTGGGTTGAAAAATATGAACGATTTGAGGGTGCCCTATATACGAGATAGTCTTGCGAAAATTGGTACGATTAAGCCAGGGCTTGCAAGTGATCCACAGCCTATGCTAGGCTTGCTTATTTTAGATGTCGGGTGCGGAGGTTAGTATTTAAATGTATCAGCTCGTTTATCACCAATAAGTGTATACATTTAAATAGAATCGAAGTCGCTACGTAAGTAGACAAATGATTTTTTCTTTAATAAATAAGAATATCAATTTTTAATATCTTGTTACACTTAGCAAATTATATTTACCTTTTACTCTACACCAGAAAGATAAAAAAGTTCAATTTAAATCATTTTTGTTAGCATTATAAAGTTAAAAGAAACAGAATATAAGTCATATACACTATTAATTTTCATCTTTCGACATACACTTGGGTGTCAGATTAAAATGGATACTAAGTGAAAGTTAATCATTCAAAATCTTAAATTAAATTTTGTGAAAGAGAGTAAACTACTTAAAGGCGCAAATCATAATTTAGAACATCTGTAAAAAGTGGTGTTGTTGGCAAAGGTCTAGATGGTATCAGCTATAGGCTTGTTACAGCATGGGTTGATGATGGTGTCTCGCAATGAGAAATAAGTGCGGACTTATATAAACACTAAATTCTCTTGCCAGCAAGTAAACTGGGATACTACACAATTTAGCAGATGCGAAGAACGATCAGCACAGCTAAGATCCGGATTTTCGGGGCTCTCTCAAATAATTGGTGCAGTGTGTACTAACGCATCTCTAAGAAGAAATTCTTGCAGACACTTTTCAGGAGCTACAAAGATACGTTCTTGGTCAGATGATGGTTGGCGATTCGCCATTTTCCTTCTTTCATCTCCAGACTGTTGCATATTATCCAATAAAGTATGACCAAAAAACTATGATATCCACGATCATGTACCTTACACACAACAGCTTTGAATTCTCTGTTAAATGACACGTTTAGAGGCTGAATTCTACCAATTGAACCTGGTGGAATGTGCTCGATGGTGACATCGAAGCCACTCGTATGTATTTGCGTATCTCGCTGTGATTCTTCCAGCAGCCCCAACTGTCGAGAAGAAGCATAGTTTCATGGGGAGACTCAATAAAGGCAACGTTTTTGAAGAACTCGGCCATCGTAGCATAGCCAATAAAATGGAACTTCCCATAAATCAAGTGAATATTGTTTGGAATAGGGGGCATTTTGGATGGGAATTTGCCTGGCTGCTCTCCGGTTTGCATGAAGAGCTTATTGAACAGATGGCCTGTGAAAAAATACGTTGAGTCGATGAATTAAAGGTACAGAAAAAAATATTTATCTCTGCTGTCAATTCCGGGGAGGTAAGTCGTACTATGAGCGAAGGCACTCTGATTCGGCGATAACTTTTACTTTCTTCAAGCTTTTCCGGGCAAGCGTTTGTAGAGGTCGAAGCTCCTACAAATATTGCGTGATCTATAGAAAATCATAACAACAATATTATTGACAATAAAATAGAACGAAAAATGACGAAGTTTGTATTTGTTTGTATTTGTATTTTCTGAATACCCGATTGATTAAAGTTGACCACAACACAGGATGGGTGATCAATCATGTACTGCTTTATCTTTGCCACGAATTTATCTTCTGCTTCTTTCAGCTTCTCGTCATCTTTTCGCTGCTTTCTAGTCACCAATTTTGTGACTTTTCTAGACTCCACTCTGTAACGCCGCTTCCAGTGGTGCATCCAGAAATTTGATGCCTGTGTAAAATCACGAGATATCTTACAATTAGTTTCGTTTTCTGTATACATTTCAGTATGTCAGTTTTGCACCTTACCATTTTAGCACGCGCCTTACTGATGGGTGGAGTGAGTGAAGAATCAAAAGTGTGGAATGAGAGAAAAGAGGTTTGTGAGTTGCAGAGGGGGGCAATAATGTTCGCCTTTTTAAAAGCTTTTGCACCCACTAGGTATGGAATGCTACTCTATAATAGTTCCCTATTGAGGTTTTAACTATAGATTCGATCAATTTTTGACACAAAAATATATAGATTCTTGTAAATATTTTAGAAAAATAGACGTTCTTTTGTGAACATTCAACGTGTTCTTCGCAAAAGCTATGGCCCACATAATCGCTTTTCTGTACTTGCTATTTGTGGAAATTGAAAGGAATTTTACTCTACATGATGCAAAAATACCAACAATACAATGCATGAAATGTAGAGAAAATTGCTGCTGTAAAATATAGTGTTGCAGAGGCTCTAAATTTATCGATTCCTCGTCGTGTTCAAGAATTAAGATTTCGAAAAACGACTACTTGGCGACAAGATTTTGATTTACACCGCTATGAAATTGTATTAATTCAAGAACTGAAGCCATTGGACCATCGTAAGCGCCGTGACCTTGCTGCTTGGACGTTAGTGTAACTTGAAACGGGTCGGAATTTTGGGCAAAAAATTAATTTCTCAGATGAACTCAGCTCATTTCTGGTTTAGTGGGTATGTTAAACAAAATTGTCGTTTCTGGTGTGAAACCAATCCACAAGAGATTCACTAGAAGTTTTTGTATGTGCAAAAGGTCCTTGTATGATGTGGTTTATGGCATCATCGGATCATTCTTTTTACAAAAGGTAGGAAATGCAAAATGGTGAGCAGTATCGATCGATGTTAACAGATTTTTATGGCCAAATTTAAATGAAATTGTTGTTCGAACAAGACGGTGCCACATGTCACACAGCTAATGCCACTATTGACTTATTTTAAAAAAAGTTAGGTAGAAGGATAATTTTAAGAAATGCAACTGTTAATTGGCCTTCAAGAAGTTTTAATTTATTTTCTTTAGGTTACTTTTTTATATGGAATTATTTGAAGTCTATCATTGTTATTATTCCTGTGAGTATCGAAGAACTATAGGACGTCTGGTGGCGTTTTAAGACAGTTTATTAATTTATGGTTGTTAGCTTTAGACTAATGCACAATTTTACTTTCATTTTAAATTAACAATGTTAGGTTATGATTTAAATTAGTTTTTTATTTATTTTTCTGCATTTGCGTCTTCGACGAATGTTTTTAAAGTGTTTTTGCTTAGGGCTAGTTGTTTTACTTGATTCCATGTTATTTTCTTCTCTTTACATTCCTTCAATACATTTCTTTTCCATGTCAAGTTTGGATAGCCCTGTTTTCTCTTGTCTCTGACGTGTTCAATGATTGTTTCGCTATGCCTATGTTTGGTTTTCTTAAGGTATGACCGATCCAGTTCCATCGACGTCTTTTATGCTTATGTGAATAGGTTCTTGTCTTGTGATGTTCCATAATTCTATATATGAAATTACGTTTGGCTAGCATATTTTCATTAATCTTCCTTAGACCCTTGTTGACAAATGTTTGAATTCCTCTTGCTTGTTGCTTATTTACAGCCGATGACTCGGAGCTGTATAATAATAAACTAATTGTGTTCCATTTAAAGTTTCTTGAAAGCTCGTTTAATGTCAAGATCCTTTATAACATTTTGAAAGAGATTTGCTCCTTACAAATCCTTGCTTTCACATCTGCTTGACACCTACTGTGATGCTCTAGTGTGCTACCGAGGTAATTGAAAATTTTGGTATTTTTCACTTTTCCAATTTCCACGACGTCTGCACTGGCTGTTGGTAATGTGTTTATCTTTTTTATATTTATGGACCTGCCTATTTTATCAAACGCTTTCATAAAATCTACAAAACTCCTGTCTATATCTTTTTGTCATTTATTATTTTTCTCTAGTATTATTCTAAGAGTAGTTATATAGTCAATGCAAGCTTTACGTAATCTAAAGCCTGCTGTAATGCAATTCTTGATAAGAGTCCAATTTGTACATTCGGTTCTGTCTCCTGGGTCAAAAATATCGGCAAACATCGAGTGCTCTCCGGCCATCATACAAACATCTTTGGCGGTCGTAAAGTACATTCTCCTTTTCTAACGGGTCAGACTAGCCACCTGCAGTTTTAGAACATGCTCATAGTCTACCTGAATGTTTGTATTAAAACAGGCTAATAGCCTATATAACAGTAGAAGAAGAAGAAGAAGGTTCTGTCTCCTCTTCTTGGAATTTTAATAATCAGACCTATTGATCATTCTTTGGAGATTTTTTCTTCTTTCCATATTTTGTACAGAAGTTGGTATAAAATTTGAACGTTAGTCTGTATCTATACTTTTAATAATTGTTCTGGTATATTCTCGAGATCAGCCGCTTTGCAAGATTTTAGAACTTAATCGCTTGTTCTAGCTCTTTTTTTGAGATCTCGTTTGTACTTATATCTTTATTTATGTCAGTGATGTTCCTATTTATTCCATCCTTAGCATAAATTTCTTTAAATTATTCCATCCATTTATTTATGTTATATTTTTGTGACTTAAGAACTATTCCTTTTTTATCTTTAATATTATTTGTTGTTAGTTTTAATTTTGGCCATTTTCCTTGTTGAATTATATAAGGTTTTATGTCATTTTTCCAGCTGCAGTCTCTGCTTTTGTTAGTAATTTTTGTTATTATTTGTAGTTCCTTGCATTTTTCCTTATTTTTTTATTGAAGCTCTAGAATGTCTGCTCTCGTTCTTCTTTCCTGTCTTGTGTTTTTGCTGCTAACATTTTCTGTTTTATTTTATTTTTTCTCTATTAACTTTTAAGTATTTACGGTTATCCATGATTTATCATTTTTCTTCTTTCTTCCAATAATTTCTTCAGTTACTATTTAACATATTTTTATATTTTTACCATGACATATGTTTAAATTTTTAAAATCTGGTTTATGTTTTAGTTTTCCTTCAAGTTTACTATAAGCTTCTCTTATATTTAACTCTTCAAGTAGCTGGGTACTATATTTTACTTTTTCTGTTTTTTGTTATATTCAGCTTTAAGTTTAGTTTTAATTTTTGCTTCTATCAAGAAATGGTCAGAGCCTGTATCCGCTCCACTCATAGCTCTTACGTCCAAAAGGTTCTTTCTATGTTTTTTATCTATTGCTACGTGGTATGTATTAATTTATGTGCGAGGATACTGCCCACAATTACTAAATTATTCATGGAGCAATAGCCTTAGAAACATTTTTTATTTTTGTTTTTTTGCCTATTTCTTCCATCTTCACTATTTTTCCTTCCCGTTATTATCATTTCCAATTTTTCCGTTGAAGTCTCCTATTAACATAATAATATGTCTATTTCGTGATTTATTATATACTGTTTGTAACTCTTCATAGTATTCAACTTTATTTATATGATGTATGGTGTCTGTTGGCGCAGATGCATTAACTACCACAATGTTGAAAAGCTTTGCTCTAAATCTCGCCGTAATTATGCTTTCAGAAATCGCTTCTCATCCTACCAGCCCTTGTTTTGCTTTCCTACTTAACATAAAGGCGACGCCATATTCATATATGGCGTTGTTTTGTTTATTGTTACATTATTCTCTGTTTGTACTTTCACTATTTCTGATCCATTTTACTTTACTTAATCCTAAGATCTGTATTCTATATGTAATCACTTGATTTGGGTTATTTTACTGCTTGTTCTTACTGTCCAGCAATAAGTTAATATAAGATTTTGTATTGAGTAGTAGTTGTTTGTATTGTTTTATTTATCATTATGCGTAGCATATGTCATCATCATTTTTTGCTTTTTTTATGCTGATATTTTGTTGAAATGTGATTACTTATTGTTATCTTCAACAATTTGTCTTTTATTGTTTTCTCCTCCTTTTAATTTAACATTCCGCTTTTTTTATATATTTCCTCTTCTTGTTATTGTTGTCTCTCATGTAAGCTAGAAGTACTCTCAATTATTTACATGCTCTTTCTCTTCCGATGTCCTCGATTTCAATTAATCTTAATTGTTTTAGGGAATGCGGCTCACCATTTAGTATTTTTTAAATATATCTAACTGTTGCTAGGTTAACTTTTGATTTAATCATCTTCTTTAATTAAATTAATTTTTTCTTTCTGCTTGCATCTCTCTTGAAAAACCCTCCTTTCTCTTTTTCTCTCTCTGTTTTCTTTTAGCTTCTTTACCCAGATTCTTAATTTCATCATGGTTGGTCTGCATTTTCCATCTTGATGTATCTTTCTTTAACTTTATGTCTCCCAGTATGATTTTCATTTTTCCTTTTAGTTGCAAATCACTTTCTTCAATCTGGTCGTTGATGCTGTATATTATTATTCTTTTTTTCCTTAATTTCTTTGCCATCTCTTCTATTTTTTATCTTGTATTATTTTTCGTTTAAGATGTCGATTGACATTTCTTTGTATTTTCCTGTTTTATATTTATTATTTCTCTTTGGAACGTGTTTTGTATTTTTTTTCATTCTTTTGGTTTTATAATCTAATTTATCTATTTTGGCCTTTATTTTTCTAATATACTTGCATCTTCAGTTCCGCGTTTTTACCTTTACGTTAATTTTAAGCTAAATTTAGTCTTTTGCTCTTTGGCGAACTTTATCTCAGGGCACTGTAGTTAAACTAATTGGACTCTGTTTTCCATAGTTAATGTTGATTGGCAGCACCGTACTTCTTAATCCCGCATACAACTTATGACCTTTTGTTAGCTTTATTTGCGTAATTACGCTATTTCACTATGAGTAAGTCACTACCATGTGTTTGTAGTTATTTAATTTTTTGGTCAACCACCACTTTTTAATTGGTTAGTTTAATTAATATTAGTAATATTCATTTACGGAGCACGATAGCCGCGAGGCAAAGGCCTCGACCTACCACACTGACGCGCGGCGGTCCCCGGTTCAACTCCCGAGTCAATAACAATGGCAAACATCAAGTGCTTTCCGGCTGTCATACAAACACCTTTGGCTGTCGTGAAGTACATTCTCTCCTTTTTCTAAATTAACGGGTTAGGCTGGCCACCTGCCTAGGTTAGGCCCAACATGGCATAGAGTACCGCACGACTATTAGATTAAAACAGACCGAAGTAGCCTACTTAAAAGAAAAAGGAGAAGAAGAAGAATATTCACTTTATTTTCACTCTCTTAAACACACTGTTATCACAGTAACCTAGCCCCAAGCTCACCCTTTGAAATGTATAGTCTTTGCAAACAAACCACGAACTCTTGAGGCATTAAGGTTGAACATCGAACACTGCATTCGTGGCATCACTCGAGCTATTGCATAATCATCAAACATTGGGTGCACGAAGTCGAGGTGGACACTTTGACGTGTTATTCAAAACATAATATAATACACAATGCTTCAAAATAAAATAAAAAGTTTGGTTGTATCTGAAAGAGTTTTTATTTTAAAATCACATCGTTTTTATTAGAAAACCCTTTATTAAATGTACGTTTTAGTTGTTTAGTTTGTATCCGTCGACTTTATTCTGTTACTGAAGTGTGATTTGCAATTAACATCTAAAAGTTGACCTAGAGGTTGTACTGTAGGTTTAATGAAAGCGAATTATGCTTCCAGGAGGCTTTCTTTCGGAAGTTCTAGCTGAACTCGGCGGCACGGTTGTTGGCATTGACGCTAGCCCCGAACAGATAGAAGCAGCCAAAGAGCATGCTGCTCTGAACCCTTCACTAACAAACTTGTCGTACTACCACGAGGCAGTGGATACGCACGCACAAAGTAATTTCGAAAAATACGACGTCGTGGTGGCGTCGGAGGTGCTGGATCACATTAAGGAGCCCGACTTCTTTTTGAAGGAGTGCGTAAGATGCCTCAAGCCTGGCGGCTCAATTTTCGTGTCCACTAACAGCAGAACGTTCTTGTCGTGGCTGCTGACCATAGTGGTAGCCGAATACGTCCTCAATCACATTCCCCGCGGAACTCACGAATGGAAGAAGTTTGTCTGCCCCAACGAGACCATCGCGATTTTAGAGAAGTGTGAGTTATCCGTATTAATTCTTAGTTAAAGTACAACTGATGAGGTTTTTCTTCAGATAAATGTAAGAAAGTGTCGGTGCATGGTATAATGTTTAACATATTTAAAGGAACCTGGTTTTGGAGTTGGTTTCAGTCACTTAGTTATATACTGCACGCAGTTAAAAACGCAAACTAACTTTGATTATTTTGGAGGGATGTTGTATCTGGTGAAATTTGCGTTTTATATGTTCTAAAAATATACTACATAAAATTGAATGCATACAAACTTTGTAAAGCATTATATAATAAAAAATATGAATTGCTCTATTACTTTACTGTAGATCTAAAAGTTGGGTTAGATCTGTACGTTTTAAAATCTTTGTGTAGAGAAGCAGATTCAAATGCACGTTTTTCTTGTGTCATTCTGAACAATAGTTGTATTAGCAACAGCGTTCTAGATATACAATAAGCGACACTATATACTCAGAGGGTAGTAAGCACTGCAATTAAATCAAATTTTTCTGATAAAATATTATGCTTATTAGCTACTAATACTAGATATTGACTTTAACTTTATTGGTACTGTTAAATACTTAATTGACGTGTGTCTTCTATGAAATATCTGCTTTTTTAGAAATGACGTAACAAGTGTCCATTATGAATGTTTTGATACGTGAGATATTCTTCCAACTTATCAAAATTATAACACGAGTTGATTTATTTTATGATGATGTAGTCGTAGCACAAAGAAGTTTGTAAAAGCATAATTGTCCTTTTTGTGACTAGTTATCTATTTATTAAAAAAATAAGGATACTAAAATCTCAATTAATTTTTTTTAAATTAGTACATAATAAATTTTAAACAACCACCCGTTACGAAATTGCAACAATTAAGCAACAACACTGTTGTAATATAAAAAATTCGTCCATGGAAGCCAAAGGTAGAATACTTTCCATAATTTAGAAGGAATTTTTGTTCTAAATGCTAATCCTTTGTTTTAGGTACGTTTTGGATCGTGGGCCGCCAGAAGTTGAAGCAACTATCCTTTCCAAGAAATCTATAAAAGCAGTTGCTTTATGGCACCAAGAGCCCAGAGATTACACTGCAAAGGGAATAAAGAAGTGGTCTTCACTTTTATTCTTATATTTTAACAGTTTCTTCGTAGCAGTATTCTCGGCAACTAATCCTGCTTTCTTTAATGAGTACTTAAGTAAAAAGGTGAACAGGTAACTTCCCAGTTTAAACTGAGACCGTTTTTACAAAGAATTAGAGTCATTTCATCCAGGCGACGACCATCATCTCTCAAAACTCCAGCCGGTTCGAGTATTGCGAATATTTTTACCATTTGGAGAGCTCATCTAGTAGTCTCATTAATTGCAAAATGGCGAGATTAACGACCAGCACTAAACTTGCAGGAACGACTATATGTACCAGTAAATGCTGTTGCTTAATGTTGCTTAATGCTACCAAGGCGCAGTAAATCTCGATTCCAAAACGATTGTTGTCTAGCCAGATATACCAATAGAGCGCGCAAGTAACGCGTAAAGCTAGGGATTCGATTCGCTGCGTGATGTAGCCATATAAGTAGCTTGGCTTATTTCTGATTCGAATGAAATTCCATCCACTATTCGCTTGCAAATTAAGTTATCTCAATTCTTTTGGGCTCAAGGCGTGGGAGGTAAAGGCGAATCCCCAAAAAGTTTATTCTATAAATTAAGAGCGTCAGAGTAATAAGCCATCTCAGCAATGTACGGGTTTTAATTCAACATGGATTAGACGAGAAGGAGAACGCTGTTCACTAAAGCCAAAAAGGTAACATCTTTGAATTCAATGCCTTTAAATCTGAGGGAAAGACTAGCCAATGTCCAGGAATGATCATCAAACTGAGTGTAATATTTTCAAGCGTACGTTTTATTTTTCAGTCTACATCTTCGACTAAATGTTGAAACTTCCATACTGGCGTATTTCGTAGAAGATATGTCATTTTTGGGATAGTAAAATAGTTTTTTAGAAGGAAATACGCAAAGTTATGGTTCAAATCTCGTAATCTAAAGATGCTTCCATAATGTCTTTAGTTATAGGAGCTCCTAGGAGGGTTAGAGATTTTGGAACTAAGATTCTTAAAAAAATTGACTTCAAATCTGACAACAAAATAGTCGACATCTCTGAAAAAGAATAATTTACTTTTTCCGGGATTGACTTTCAGGTCAAATTCACCGCACTTCTCAATTAAATACAAAAAGTCATTTTTGACAGTATCTAGATCATCACAAAGAGTGCCATCATCAAAATATCATAGGTTCAACTCGGACTTCAAAACCTGAATTATTGGTTGGATTTCAAGGCAAAATCCCATTGGGCCGGCACTGTTGCCTTGTTGAATGATAAAAACGTGGGTTCTCAGTAACATTTTGAGAGAAATGGGTATACAGTTAGAGCCTTATCTCAAACCTGCTCTAATAAAATGTCATTCCACGCAATTCTGAAAGTCGATTTTGAGAATAACTTTGTTGGATCCTTTGTTCTTATTAATGTATGAGCGCATTGTATGGTTTGCAGCTTTACAGACGCTTCTCATACCAAAGCGGAGTTGAATTGGGTTTAAATAGAAAGTTACTTCTCCCTGAACAGAACGACAGGAATGTTTTACAACTGTGATAGGTCGTACTCCGACAAAGGATTTGTTTAGTGCAAGCAATGAGGCTCCATACAAAATTTTGGTGACATCAGGGTTTATCTTGCCGCTTAGCATAAAATTGCACGATATTGTTAAGGATATTAATAGCTTTTTTTCTGCACCTTAAGATGTGGTCAAAGTTTGTCTATTCCACCGGCAGCACCGCTTTTAAAATTATTGAAAGCGGTTAGGACATCTTTTTCGAATACTTCAAGCATAGTAAAATTGAATATGTCATCAAAGAAGATAAGGGATCGAGATGGTTTCGGGTGTTTCGTCAAGAGTTTCAAATAAGTATCTTCATTTCCTTAGGTTAGTGTCCGTTGATAAAAGTAACTTAACAACTTCCTGAATGTCTCCTTCAGAATTTTTGGATTGTACTATTCTAGAAAGGAATGGTTTATAATGGAAAGATAACTTTATAAAACTTCTTTTCAGGGACTTGAAGCACATTGTAACAAAAAGCAAAAAAAAATCTTCCAATACGAGAGAGTGTTATTGTGGTACCATCGATCTACTAAATGTAAAAGTCTGTATGCTACAATTGTTCTTCCGATTCTTTTTTTTAGAGTACTTAAGCTAAACCTCCAATGGGGATGTTTAGAGTTAAACTCTCCTACAACAAGACATTAGTTTCCTAGTGATTGACTTTTAGACTAGTTTTTGTTAAATCAAATTAGAAATAGTGTTAGTTTTCATGTAATCCTCCATTTTATGTCTTATTATCTCTTTTTTAACCAAACCTCCATTAAGAACGGGACTATCACTCTAAGGATTGCAAGGAGAATAGTAATGAGCCTATCACCTGCTCTAAGTGTCAACTTTAAGGCATATTCTGCGTTCCCAAAATTTACAGTGTGCCATGTGGCGACAACTGCAGCCCCTGCAACCTCTTCAGTTTATTTAATAACTATATGGTTTCAGAAGTGGACTTCTTCACGTTCTTGGCAGTCTTTCAAAGCATCGTGACGACCACGCAGTGCTCTACCAACTTTCTTGGTGCTATTGCAGGATTTATGTCTTTTTCTGTCATGTTAAAAGTGCCCATATGTCATACCGCTTTTCAAAGTTAAGACTTTCAGAAAAATATGTAAAGGTTTAATTGTAGAATCATTTCAAACTAACGTCAACATAGTCGTACCATAATTTTAGGTGTTTTAGCACGGAGTCTGCTTTACACTTGGTGGTGGGGCGGATATAAAAATCGCTGGAGAACAAAATGTCCACTCTGACTATATTAATTGACATAGAGGGCGTTTTTGACAATGCGACCTTTGATAGCATTGATATAGCCCTTTGGCAACTAGGGGTAAATAATACCCCACGAGATTGGATTCTACAACTTCTGTATCATAGAAATGTACACATTACCGTAAGAGATAAGACCATTAGAGGCACAGTATCTAGAGGCTGTTGCAGAGAGGCGTAGTCACTTCTACTATAGAATCTAATAGTAGACAGCCTTTTTGAGCGGTGAAGGATTTTTTTTACAGTAGATTATGCCGACGACATCATTATCTTGCTCATCGGCAACTGCAACCAGCAGGAGTGGTGTATAGATTAAATAATACTATTTACGACAGGAAGGTGCCTAAACTGTTTCAAACAGTTTTTACCTTTTCAGATAAAGTCAAATATCTAGGACTGAATTGGGGAAAGCATGTGGTGGTTAAAACCGAAAAAGTAGTACACTGCTATAATTAGACCTATGCTATGTTAGGGTGCACTGATCTGGTAGCTTAGAACCAAACAGGTCACTGCAGCAACCAAGATTTTACACGTTTAAAGACTGGTGTATATGAGTATCACGGGAGCAATGCGTTTCACCATAACGGCAGCTATTGAAGAATACCTGAGTCTACCTCCACCAAATATCTATGTAAAGGAGATGGCACTAAGACTTCAGAAAAAGGAACTTAGAATAACTAAGGAGTAGGAGAAAGACACCATTAAATTCTAAGGAAGGGCGAACAATATAGTCCCTTTTTGGGAACAAAAATGGATTTTTTTTCACCCATCTATAAATTTAGGAACCGCTTCAAAATCTTTCTGAATGTCAACTGAAACAAATATACCCATTTTTACAAGTGGGTCTAAAACGATTGAAGGTACGGAATCAGGTACTGCTAGCAATAACAAAGCTGCATTGAACAGCTGTAAAGTTGTATATGAAATAATCTTTCAGTGCCAGACTACTCTTGATCAAGTTACGACAAATAATGTCCTGGAACTCGTTTGGGTTAAAGAGCATTTTGGCTTATATGATAACGAGCGCGCAGATAATATAGCAAAGCAAGGTTTGGAACAACCATTTTGTGGTCCTAAACCAGCACTTTCACTATCATCGAGAAATCCACAATCGACAATGTAGTAGATGTGTTAATACAAAGATATGCTAACATGCAAAGTTGGCTAGTCAAAATCCAACGGCGAAGATGGCTAACTTCTGTAAACAGTTGTCTAGAAGCAAACTAAGACTTGCTATAGGAATTTTATAAGGTCACTGCAAACTGAAAAAGCATATGTACAAAATAGGCCTCGTAGCAGACCTATTCTGCCAAGGCTGTAATTTAGAGGACCTGGGCTTACTCTAATTAGAGGATCCATGTTGGAGGAGTTCTGGCCTAGCATCAGCGCTATCTCTCTGGCGTAAATCTTTAAATTTATACAAAGAATTGGTTTGCTTTACTGATGGGTGTACGGGGAAAAGCGTCGAAGGAGGTAGTACAATAGGCCAAATTGAGGCCTAAGTGTGACTGACCTTGGTTATCCTTCACTTCATATCCAGAATACACATAACGGTATAATAAATTGTTAATGACTGTTAAAACTAAAATTTAAAGTTTGTAAAACGACTGAAAGAACTTTTTTTTCAATCAATTTGCAATAGCCTTTGGTACATTTTGAGAAACGTTATCTCACGCTTTTTATTCCAAACCATACGAATGGACATATGAGGTAATCGACGGGCTCAAACAAGTGTTCGTTGTAATCGAATATGACGTTAACGTTGATTTCAATAGCGAGAGTTTAGGATTCTGGATCTAACCCTTATTCTCTGTCCTCTTGATTACCCCTGGCGTAGTTGGTAGATGACCATATAGGTCGCCTTCGTGTCGCCTCAGGGGAGATCAAGATCATTGGGTGATTGTGACGGGGACCTCTGTCAACCTCGTAATTGTAGAAACCGCGGACGGTAAAGTAAATACCCTTCTACAAGTCTTAAGTGCTGAGAGAGATAAACTCTTGGATTGTCAGAATGTCTGCATCTCTATGGATGTCATCGTTTCTCATAAATCACTAGGCATGAAAGATAGATTTTTAAGCTCGGTTTTGAACGACCTGGAGCTTGTTGGTGTAGGTCTTTGCAAATCAGCCCAAAACTAGAGTTGCATGACAATCAGGACCAGGAATGGATTAAGAAGCCGGGTTCTAGTCTTGCTAACTTTGATTTGGTGATCGCTCTATCAGAATTATTTAGAGACAGTTTTTCTCTACTTTTTAGTGTATCTTTTTTTCGAAGATCTTGAAGTTTGTCAAGTTGTCATACCACTGAAGCGGTTTCTTACTGGAGAACAGGACTTTCCCGATTTGAGTCCCATTCTGCAATTATCGCATCAGTTTTCCAGAAGATCCAGCTTTATCTGGAGCTAGCGGGTCATGAAGGAGGTCCGCGGTAAGCTAAAAAGCACTGGTGTATCGTGTGCTTACTGGGCCGGTGTAGTGGAGGGTATCGTTGTCATGTCTCAAACGTAAATTTTACACAGCATGGAGGACAGAACGGAGCCGAATTTAATACGGAATATTTTTTTAAAGAGGACAAGACAAGCTAGACCGGATTTTAAACTGATTTTTCGGAATCAGTTAGAGGTCTTCTACACTATTCTTAGGCGCTTGTAGATAGTATTTTTGACAAGCTTCCCTAAAGCCAGCAGCAGGCTGATGGGCTGGTAGTCCTGGGTAAAGGTCTTCGATTTTTCAAGCTTGGGCAGCACAATAACGTCCACTACCTTTCAAGGGCTCGCAATGACGGAAACGGAGAATAGCATTGACAATGGTGAGTATGCAGACAATAGCCTTCTTTATGAGAGCCTACAGCGTGCAGTTTAGGATGCCATTTGGACGGGTGAGGGTTTAAATAAATGTTAGGACTCTTTCGTAGGATATTAGTACTTGGTGATTTTAGAGTTCTTGTCCTCGATCAAGTATGGTGATAACGCAACCAAATAAGGATGAATATTGAGTTGGAAAACTTCATACACGATAAGCAGAAAGATCAGTTTGATATCCAGATGCTATATATATATATATATATATATATATATATATATATATATATATATATATATATATATATATATATATATATATATATATATATATATATATATTTTACAGCAGTTGCAAATACTATAGAATATAGCATTCGTAAATATTTTAAAATCAGACAAACGTTATCACTGGCAATGCACAGATTCTTATCTTTAAAATTAGAATTTACTATTGGCGCGAGTTCATTAATAAATAAAATATGACTCGACCCTGCCAGAGCTGTTCCTGGAGTATTGGAACTGGTGACTAAGTCATGTAACTTTGCGGAGAACAAAGATAAGAGAATAAAAGTGTTAATCTAGACGAAATCAGTTTCTTTTGCTTCGAAAACCAGTAATTGCCACTACTAGAGTTTAAATTTGACTATTCAGGTAATTTTCTACATAGTAGCTAAGCAAATAAAGTTATCACTGCCCATAAGCGTTAGCACTTCAACTAATTTTATGCTTGCTAAACACGTAGCATTTTTGTCTAGGATGCTATGAAGTGTATTCTTTTATGAAATTAGGTCTGTTAAACTTCAATTCTTAGAAGTTGTGATTTGATAAATAAAGAATTTTGCTAAAGCTGTTGCCGATACGTACTTTGCGATATTTGAGAGCTTTTTATATTTTATCTAATGAAATATATAAACACACATATAAAACATAATGATAAATTTTGTAATATTACATAAAAGGCAAAGCAATTTATCTCTAGCAACAAATTCCTTTCAACATATAGCAGATGTTATCGACGATGGTTTTCAGTTTTCAGTATTATTAACTGATAATCCATTAAATATTTTGGTTTTTGTTTAGGTCTATTTTGTAATAATTGTAGTTTCACGAGAGGTTGTTCAGAGTGTAATTGATCATTAAGACAAAAATCACATTTTGTTCGGGCGCTTTACTACCGGGCGCCCGTGCGCCTTTACAAAAGATACTTAACTTAGCGCCACCACTGAATTAGAGGCGCCGGCCCTCCCTCTCGGATGCGCCGCCGCTGGGCCTTGGCGGGTGTGGTGCCGCGCGACAGGTCGGCGCCAGACTTGACTCGAGTTCGTCGAGCCTTCAAGACGTTTCGCAAGTACGCTGCTTTCAAGGAAAAGGGGACTGCATGACAAGGACACCGTTCATTGCGGAATCGTGATGATTGTGTGTATGCGTCCTCTTGTGTTGTAAGGGCGGCTGTGTGGGCGCCTTGGGGAAGGAATCCACGGAGCGATCGTGACCCTTCTGCGGCGTTGCGCCTAGCGCTCCCGCGCCCTCAGCGGCCATGACCGTCTCGCTGGTCGTCCGCCCAGGCCGTGCGGTAACCGTGCGTGATAGACGGTGCGGCGCACACACACATCCAGGTAAGAGAGCTCTCGTTGCGTGCGAATAGGTACCTCTCGGCTTAACGTAATTGCGTTTGCGCCTCTACGGCGTTGCGACACCTTTGGTTTGTATTTCATTTATTATTGTTCCTTTATTATAGGTTTTGTATTTAGTTTAAGTTTTACAACTACCAATAAATCCTACTCTTGCCCCGGCTTTCCTCTCAAATCGCGAGAGGTTTTATGCCTAGGCAAGTAGTAACTTTCGCGTAATCCTTTGTTTTTTTTTTTTGTTGATTGGACCTGCTCTCACTCAATCCTTAACTAAATATCACCCTTACAGTAATTTTAATTAACCATTTTTAACTTTAACAGTATCTGGGTACTGGGTTGTAAAGTGAATTGAACACATTTATAATATTATTTGACACTTTTTTATGCTTTGAGTTTTTTAAAAAGTTAACTATATCTAATATAGAATATCTTTATTAATGGCTACTATATATATGGCCACATTTTAAGGATAAATGACAAATCAGAGAAACAGTCCAATTTTAATTTTCAAATTTTACATTTCAAATTTTGACCGAAGTAACATATTAAAGAAAATTCTACACTACTTTTGTCGCACATAAAAAATAACTAAAACAATGGAACCAACTCCAAGTCCAAGTTCTGGTTACACTGCGTTTCATTCCTCGGACATACATCGTTTTACAATTATCTAAAAAAAATTATAAGATTGTTTTTATTATATTGCGTCTTACTTACGTTTGTCCAACATATCCATAATTTCGGAGGGTAGAAACAACTTATTCCATTCAAGTGAACCTCGAGGAATGGAATTCAAAATGTATTCTAATATAACTGTTATATACAACCACGAGATCAGTGTCCTATTAAAAGATGAAAGAAATATTAACCCTCCAGGTTTCAGACACTTTACACATTCTTCCAAGAACAGCTCGGGTTCGTTCACGTGATATATTACTTCCGAAGCGATTACAACGTCATATCTTTCGAAATGATGTTTTCCATGTTGCTCAATAGAGTGGTTGAAGTATGACAAGTTTGTAAGCGCAGGATTTAAAGCAGCATGCTCTTTTGCTGCTACTATCTGCTCCGGACAAACATCGACGCCTACTACTGTGCAGCCAAATTCGGCCAGCTCTTCCGTAAGAAAACCACCTAAAAATAAATTGGTGTAAGTGATCATGTGTTACCGATCGATTTAGACCAATTTGAAAAACTCGGTTTTATATAAAATCCATACGTTATATTTTCAGTATTATAGGCCAAATTTTCTAAACCATTTTACTCCTTTGCACATAGTAACAGCATAGAAGACTATCTACCCTGACAGGTCAATGGCAGCTTTTATGTGGCCCATATACTTTTTCTACTCCTTAGTCACCTGTGTAGGCTGGTAATTTGTGGTCGTTAGAAAAATTAACAGGAATGGTATCAAATTGATTCTGTGCAGATTGCTGCTTAAGTTTTTAAGTTTCAACAAGGGTGGGAGCATGTTTAGTTGACAAAACCTTTGCTAAAACCACCTCTGATGGGAAACCTATTCTGTTTACTCTATAAGTGCCAACAAGATAGGTATGTTTATCTAATAGGTCTTTAGCCAATTTGCAAGTTGTATAAAAATTGTCGACAAAGAATGAAGCAACCCCTGACGCAATAAAAAACATATTTTTGTCTAAACCAGTCTCACTTTTACCTGTTATTGGCTTTTCTACATACACTTTTTTCTCCCGTGCACAGCCATTATTAGAGCAAAGCTTAAAAAGTTTTTTAGCATATCGGTGAACCTAGTTGGGGATATATTGTCTAAATACAAAACGTCCGCTCCAAAGTACTCAAGTTTGTAAGCAGCAACTATATCTTCTGAGGGATAAAACAAGCTTTAAATTATCTTTCAATTAGATTTAAAACTGGTGGAATTTTTAATTGTTACATTATTTGCGGAATACAATATTTTCAAAACAATTTAGAAACGATTTCTTAACATAATTTGCTATAGAGTTACCATTTCATAAATACCTCAAGTTTCGCAATAATTAGAAAATTAGGCAGTTTTTCTAAACCAATATAAAAAATAGCCAATTTTTTTCTTATTTCTCCGGGATTTGTTTCGCCCATTTATTTACAAGCGCAAATTTTAGGTGTGCACTGTTGCGCAAATCTATTAGTTTCCAAACCAATTCATCGTCAACTAAAAGGAGAACCCTCTAGTGAAATTGTTTGCTGCAAACTCTCCAACCAGCAAAAGAAAAATGTTTCTGATTTCTTACATATTCTATTTTCTTACTTTCCATTTGGGTGATTCATGTCCCCTTTTTCAGCTGTTAGGTCATGAAGTATTTCTTCAATATTTTCTCCATGTAAAGAACTTTCTAATAACAAACCATCTGGAACCCGTCCAAGATCTTAAATAGAATCACTGGAGTCAAAGTCGGAATTCAGTTTCTTCAAAACTATTGTTGGTGCAGTTTACTTTCTTTAACTATTTTAAAAACAAGAAATTGCAACCAGTTATTAAGAAATATTCAATTCAGTTACAACAAAAACCTATGCTTTAGAAAATAGACTGGAAATCTCCACAATAATTGCGTACTTTTAATTTTCCAATTTTTTCTCTATGTATCTGGTTTTGAAAAGCGGGAAAAGAAAAGTAGTGTTTGGGGGAAGTTAAAACTTCCATGCGGGTGGCGTTGCAAATAAGTAGTCTGTCACTAAAACGAGATAAATTTGTTGATTCTAAATAAGATTAAAATTTACCGAGTAAGGGAAGAAACAATTATGTTAATTTCACACCCCTTTTTCAAGTTTAACCGTTACACTAAAAGAAAAAATTATTCTAAGTACAACAACTTGCTAAACACAAAGTGAAAAATCTTGCTTGTTGTTTCTCTCTGTCTAAGTCACGTATCCAATGTGTAACCAAGTTGATACAGGCAAACCTGCAAATCACATTCAACGCACTGGCGGATGCAACAGGTCTGTCTCGGGAAACTTTGCATTATCCATAAAGATTCAAAATGAAATTGGACTTCTTATGCTTTCGCCGCTCAGTAAACGCAGAAATATATATATATATATATATATATATATATATATATATATATATATATTATTTTTTTAAATCAGGAAGTTTTTCTACTTACTGTTCCCTCGGGAGAGCAATACCAATACAAATATATATATTTCAGTCCTGTCAGCTTCAGTTGGTTGCCTACAAGTGTTCCCATCCAAAGACTAGTTTGCAGCAATTTTACGACAGAAAAATGTGCATAGATATGAAAGAGAAATACTTACTACGAAACGCGTACTCACTTCTTCCTATACATTAGTGAGAAGAAAAGAAAATTTGTACAAAAAGAAATATAACTCAACACAAATATTGCATTAATTAAAAAGAGAAATGGTAGGACATCTTTTATTACCAATTGTAAAAAATACTGATTTTGAGTAAAAACATGCAAACTTATTTACATCTCACTTCTTATGATACGGTTGTTGGTAAAACTGTTAGACAAATCAAGAAGAGCTCACATTTAAAAAGAATATTGCATCTACATTACTATGTACCTGGGTAGTCTGTAAATACACTCTCCATTATATATATTATAACGCTACAGGCCTTGTAGGCCTTTCGCTTGGTGTACGATTTTTTGCCATTCCTTTCTCTGTCTTGCTTTTTCTTTCCATCTTGTGACTTTCAGTTGTCTTAGGTCCCTTTCAACTTCGTTCATCCATGTTGACCTTGGTCTTCCCCTTCTTCTGGATCCACCTAATTCGCTTTCGAGGCCTTTTTTTGGAAGGCGTTCTTCACACACCCTCGTCACATGTCCTATCCATTTCAGTCTCTTGGCTTTTATTTCTCCTATTAGGTTCGGTTCGACATACAATTCTCTTATTTCTCGATTTGTTCTTCTTTCCCATGTGCCTTCTACTTTCTTTCCACCGTAGATTTTTCTTAATACTTTCCTTTCCCACACTCCTAGCCTCTGTTGATCTGCTTTTGACAGTGTCCACACTTCACTCCCGTATAAAATTATTGGTCTTGTTATGGTTTTATAAATTCGTACTTTTAACCTTCTCGACACTACTTTACTTTTAAGCACTTCATTTAGCGCAAACACACACTTGTTTTCAGTCATTATTCTTGCTTCTATCTCATTCCTTACTGTCGGTGTTTTCGTGATATCTGTTCCTAGATAGGCAAAATTTGCTACTTCTTCAAATTTATACGTTTTTTCGCCTGTCCTTAATTCAAACCACTTATTTGTTTCAAAATCGTCGTCACTCCATCTCATGTATTTTGTCTGCCGTTCATTTATTCTCAGACCCATTATTTGGGCTGCTTTTTCCAAGCTCCTTACCAGCTCCTCCAGTTCTGCTCTACTTCTTGTTAGCAGAGCAATGTCGTCTGCAAATACTAAACATTGGTGTCTTTTATGATATATTAAGCCTGAGCGATGTATGCTGCTTTCTCTAATAACCCTTTTTAGTGCTATATTAAATAGAACAGCCGAAAGTGGGGCTCCTTGCCTTAGTCCCATTTTAACATCGAATCTCCTTGTTAAATCTTCTTCCACTTTTACTGTTTTCCGTTTTCGTTAATGTCATTTTCACTAGTCTAATTATTTTCCTTGGTATGTCTGTTTCAGTCAGTGCCTGCCAAAGTTGATTTCGCTTAATGCTGTCATATGCTTGTTGGAAGTCTATAAATAACACATGTGTGCTTAATTTATGCTCGTAACTTTCGGCTTGTATTTTTCTTAATATAAAGAGTTGGTCTGTTGCTGATCTTCCTTTTCGGAATCCGCATTGGTACTCTCCCAAGGTTTGTTCTACTCTATTTACTATTCTGCTCTTGATGCATGTGGCTAGAATTTTGTAGTCAATGTTTAAAAGTGCTATTCCTTTGTAGTTTTCGCATTTGGTCTTTGCTCCTTTTTTAAATATGGGGCATATTATTGCTTCTGTCCAAGATTTCGGCATTTTTTCTTCCTTCCATATTTGTTCTATTAGGTTGTGTATTATTCGATGTGATTCCTCTCCTCCATATTTTATTAATTCGGCCTGTACGTCATCACCTCCTGGACTTTTATTGTTTTTCAATTCCCTTATTACAGTTATTATTAAGTGGCAAAGCGATGCGGAGTCACTTACTGACTTCATGTTGTCTTTCTCCGTCCGAATAATAACTCGAGAACGGCTGGAAATTTCCAAAAACTGTTTTCACCAATCGACAGGTGACCAAAAAGGCTTGCTTGCTAGTGATTTTGAAACTGATTGGTCAAAGGTCAGCAGACTAGAGGGTTCTCAAATTTGGGAGACTGCTTCGCCACTTCGCTATGCGTTGCAAGCTTTGCAGGTTTATTTCGTCTAGTTTGGGCAGTTTCTCTTCCAAGTTATTCTCGTGATTTACATCTGATAATTCCTGATTGTTCTCTATATCAGTATTCTCTCCTGAACTTTTGTTTACTAATTCCTCAAAATACTGGGCCCATCTTTCCATTCTATCTTCATGTGATCCTATTAGATTTCCATCCTTCTCCCTACAGAAGTTTGTCTTTGTCTGCCATCCTCCTTTAACTCTTTTTATATCTTGATATAAATTTCTTATTTCTTTATGTCTAAAGACCTTTTATATTTCTTCGATCATTTCTGCTTTGTATTCTCTCTTTTTTCTTCGGAATAGTCTTTTACATTCTTTTCTTAAGTCATTGTACTTCTTTATATCTTCTTCAGATTTAGAAGCTAACATACTTAGTCTTGCTTTCGTCCTTTCTGCTAACTTTCCCTCGCATTCTTCATCGTACCATCTTTTCATCTCCTTCCTTATTTTCTCTTGTAGTTCCTTTGTCGCCTCTATAATTACTTTGTTTATTGATCCCCATAGATTATCTATATTTTCCTCTATATTGATATTTTCTATTCCCATTTGTATTTTTTCTACATATTTGTTTCTTTCCTTTTCTTGCTGAAGGTTTGTGATTTTATTACTCTTTTTCCTGCGCTTGGATCCGTTTGTGCTGATTGGTATAATTTGTTTTAATTTTATTCCAACCATAAAATGGTTGGAATCTGCATCCGGGCCTCTGTAACTTCTTATCTTTTGGATGCACCTTTCTCCTTTACTTTCTATCAACACATGATCGATTTGATTTGTATATCTATGGTCTGGTGATAACCATGTTTTCTTATGTCGTAATACGTGCTTTTTATTTTCATGTTCCTTCCTCTAGCGAAATCAATTAATAATTTCCCATTTTTGTTGGATTGCGTATGTTTGCTAAATTTTTCAATTGTGGGTCTATATACTTCTTCCCTCCCTATTTGGGCGTTTACATCCCATAATACTAGTTTAAGATCATATTTTGGTATTTTGTTGTACTTCGTTTCTAACATTTCGTAGAATTCCTCCTTATCATCTATTTGGGCCGTTTCTGTTGGTGCGTGCACATTTACAAGGGTTATATTTTGGTACCTTTCTTTAAGTCTTAAGATGCAGATTCTATCTGATACTGGTTTCAAGTTTAAAATTGCTTGTTTAAGTTTATTGCTTATTAAAAAACCTGTACAGTTCTATTGTCTCCACCGCTGTTCAGAAATATTTATCTGTTTACCTCTGTTACTTCTTTTGTAATTTGTTTAGTTTCTTGCATTGCTAAGACATCCACTTTTTATTTTGTAATTTCTTTTATTAACTTTAATAATGCGCCTTCTTCGTATGTTCCTCTCACATGCCACGTTGCCATAAACAATTTATGGGTTTTATTATCGCAGTTTACCGTTTTTTCAATATCGTCTTTGTTTTCTGTTTTTTGTCGGATATTTCCATATTTATTTGCCTTATTAGTTGCCATGTTCGTTATAATTACTTCTCGTCCCTTATTCGATACTGTTAATTTTTTGTACTTCCCTGTTCATTAGCTTTTATTAAATTATCTTTTACTGCATCCCAGTTCCATTGTTCTTTGCTCAAGAGAATTTTCTTGTACTCCACCTTTGCTTCCTTTCCTTTAACTCTTTACATTCTTGCTATGTTTCTCAGATGTGCTTGTATTTTTCTTTCTTCTGTAGTTAGGTCATCTTCGATATATCTGTTTGTACCTTTTAATGCATTTTTTGTCTTCATTACTTCCATGTTTTTCTCCCAGTTTTCGAGTTTGGCTATTACAAAGGGTTGAGAATTTTTTGGACGTGTTAATTCTGCTTCTTCTATTTTTGTGTTGACTTTGAGTTCCTTTAGTAATTCTTCTACTCCTTCTTTAATTCGGTTTTCACGCAATGGCACGCCTTTCAGTACTACGTTATTTTTCTTTCCCTTCTTTTCTATACTTTGCAGCTTTTCCTCTAAGTTATTCACTTTTCTCGTAATCTTGCGTTTTCCTCCTTTAATTGTTTAATTTCCTCTACATATATCTCTTGATCTTGTCTTGTCCCCTTTACTTCAGTCATTAATTCTCTCACCATTTCTTTAATTTCTTCCATTTTATTGCCTTTTTTGGGTGTTTTTTATCAGGAGTTCTTATAATCTTCTTACTACGATTAAAAATTTCTACTTCCGCTGCTCTCTTTCTTCGCTGTCATAAACCATTTTAGCGCTACCACGGGTTTATTTTTATTCCCGCTGCAATTATTTGCGGCGCTTGACCTTTGATAGCCGTGTATCGGAATGCGCTTGCTTTGCGTTTTAGTGAAATTGTTTCGATTCTAATCTGCTTATTACTCTAAGCACTTTTAATTCGCTCGCGTGTTTTCATGCGATACACCGCAAATTTGTTGAGAAATTATATCGGCACTTCTCACGCGTGCGTTCGTCTTCCCGTACCGTACCGGACTTCACACTCTCCATTAGTTAAGTAAAAAAATAAAAAATCAGGCTATTGGGATGATATCCTTAATATCACAGCTATACACTATATGAAAAAAGTTACAGTTAGCCATACACATTTAGACGAGATATATTGTAGCTGCTAAAGGAAGAGTATCACTTCTTTTTTAGAACTTGGAAATGGATAAATTTCAAATTACAGCAAATAGACAATGTAATTTCACTTTAAAATATGATAATAATTCGTAAATTTTGATCTCGAAAAAATTTGACAGCAGTGCAAATTCATTATAGCAGCATACATAATACGTTATTTTATTGATTGAAAATTACATTGTGCAGACGAGCATTACGTTACATGCACTCTTCAAACTTCATTGTACATTTTCTAACAGACGACAACACATTTGCGAAAAACCCTTTTATATTTCTTGTTCATTTTATTTTTTTAGTTGTATGGGCGATTTGTGACAACCAGGTTTCTTAAGAAATTCTTTCAAACCTGGGAAAATTTATTTGAATTGTACCTGGCCAGGAAAAGAATGATACACAGCATTTAATGGAAATTCTTGGGGTATGCGATATATTGTACCATCTTGTTGGAGCGGTATGTCGTGGTTACTATCAACAATTATTTATACTGTTGCGCATAGGAAGTTTCAATATTATGAGCATACCGTGCCAAAGTCACCGATAGTTCTCATCTTGGAAGAAGTGTGAGTTAAATATGTCAGGATTTTATTTCAAGTTCAAACCTGCTCCTTCAAATGTCTTCACCTGGTCCTTAATTGTATCACCAAATATTAAAATAGACACATTAATGTTGTGCCACATATCAAAATTATAACTAGTGCGCCTCAAGCCAAGTATTCCCCAACATTTCGTTAATCAAGCAAATCGCAAATAATGAATCTTGTAATTGGATGAACAGGTTATATCAAAATTACTAAAAGTGGGTGAATGAATTATGACATAACAACTAAAAACATAGGTAACAAACATCAAAATAAACTAGTGATATGCGTACAATAAGTACTTTTAGCAAAGAATTTATAAACACACTTTGTGCTGAGAACACTCATCATCTTTGATTTTGAGACAACAAAATACATTTTTTCCAGGGTCAACGGTTAAAAAATTTAATAAGAATAAAAACCTGATAAAAACGACTCACTTTTTTGATAAATAATAAAACAACTCAAACCTTTTTATATTACTGTCCTAATTTAGACTTGTTTTAGTTTTTCTACAACTAAGCTTAATTCTAACTTAAATATACAACTCCACAGGCACCCATTAGGTCAGCGAGACTCAAACCCTTTTGTTTGTAGTGGGCGATCAAGAACCACGCGTTCAAACCGCTCGCCAACCGCCAATCCAAACGTCTCTGTTGTACCATATACCGGAAACAAGATCAACGTAAGATAATACATTTGGTGGTATTATAGGGTGAACCAGATTGGAATTTAGGATTTGAATTGCTTGTCTTTTGCGTTTTGTGAACGTTGAATGTTTGCATTTGTACAGTTAGTGTCTAAATATATCTCAAAATCATCATAACATCGCATACTGTACAGCAACGTATCAGTATCAAAACAAGCGAACAGAATCTTTGAACAGTGTTTAGAAGCAATAATGTGAAATTCGTAATTTACTAATGCAAACGTTTGAAACAAATGGTATATATTATTATTGACAAAGTAAGGGTTCACAGCAATTCAATCTTTTATACGGCACTGCTCAACGCACTTTATAAAAGAATCTGCCACTTACAGGCATATCACATCCAATTGACCCAAGAACTTAAAGATCTGGGTTTTAGAGAACATAACAGGTGATGCCGATTTTTTCAAGAAAATCACATATTGAGCAAAGAAGCTCGTTTTTCTTTAAACCCACATGCTCTTCACGATAAACAAATGCATCTACTAAAATTCACAATTTTTTGTGTATTGTGGAATGGAAAAATTATTGCCCTGCATTTTTTTAAAGATGAAGCTGATGTTACTATCAATAGTGTACCCACCGAGAGATGCTAAATAACTTTTTTTTAATAAACCAACGACCAACAAAATGGAGCCGCATGTAGCACAGCAGGTAAAACACTCACTTTCCTGGCCGTGTTATCTTTCAGAAGAGCTTTGCGATCTAATCCTATCAGACTTTTTTCTCTGGGGTTATGTGTGCGAGTTTATGTCAATAAGCCAATAATTCCAAAGTTGAAAGAGAAATTTTGCTAACAGAACGGTCACATCTCAGCGGAGTCATGGAAGCCATTTGACCGACATCATATTTCAAACGTAACTACTAATTCTGTACTTTACACTGATAGCAAGGAAATTTAAATTGGTCCAATATTTTTTGCTTTATTAAAAGAAATATGCTAAAGTTCAATTTCTAATTAAGATAATTTGATATAACCAGAAATATATTTTTATTGCAGTTTTTTGTCAATAATTTTATTTACTTATACATTTTTTGCTGTTACCTGCATAGCACGATGCTAAGTCCTGTAGGCCTATCTCCCTGTTACCAATCGAATCAAAGTTATTCGAAAAACTACTCCTTAAGAGACTTAAGCCGCTTATAGAAAATGGCAGCCTAATACCGAACTACCAATTTTGATTCAGGCAAAATCACTCAACCATAGATCAAGTACACCGAATCACAGATGTAATAGAGGGTGCCCTGGAGGAAAAGAAAATCTGTTCCGCGGTGTTCCTGGACGTCGCGCAAGCTTTTGATAAAGTCTGGCACGAAGGATTGAATAATAAAATGCTCCCAGAGCAATTCGTAAAGATACTAACATCATACTTAACAGACAGGCTATTCAGGATGAAGCAAGAAGACGAACACTCGGAACTAAAAGAGATAAATGCGGGAGTACCTCAGGGTAGTATACTGGGGCCTAGCCTTTATCTACTTTATACCTGTGATATACCAAATTTGGAGGGAACCACGGTGTAGTGGACTCAGATAAAGACTCAGCCACTGAAAGACTACAAGAAGCCAGCAACAGAATGCTTGACTGGACTAAAAGATGGAAAATAAAGCTTAATGAGCTAAAATCTACTCATATCAACTTCACGAACAGAAGACTGAATGATCCACCGTCTTTAGATATAAATGGTACCACTGTGCCATATGAGAACAATGCCAAGTACCTAGGCATGACGCTAGATGCCAAACTTAGGTAGAAAGTACATGTGAAGAAGAAAATAAGCGAACTAAGACTAAAATACGAACAACTCTATTGGCTTATTGGGAGAAAATCCAGGTTGCCGATACATAGTAAGATCTTGATCTACAACCAGATATTAAAGCCAGTTTGGCTATATGGTATACAACTATGGGGTTGCACCAAAGATAGCAATATCAAAACCATACAAACTTTCCAGAACAAGGTACTACGCAACATAGTAGACGCACCTTGGTATGTACGCAATGCTGACTTGCATCGAGACCTAGGCATCCCTACAGTTATTGAAGAGATTAAGAGGTTCGCTGGGAAAACGTGAAGCCAGGCTGCACCTTTACGAAAACGTAGAAGCCCTTCAGCTGCTGGATAGACAACATATAATCCGAAGACTGAAGAGAACCAAACCATTTGAGCGTGTGTAAAGTGACTGTGTAAAAGCAGAGCACAGTGCGCGAGTGAGAGTGCGTATAGTAGACAGACATATCTACAGTACATTGATGGATGGACTATAGTTGTTAAGTATTTAGTTTTTAAGATGTATCAAAAACAAATTAATGGTTGATCTAAAAGATCAGTTTTAATTGTCAGCACCATTGGTGTTATATTAAAAAAAATCTGCATAGCACATAATATGATTAGAAATTTCTAGGTTAATGTATTAATTATTCACATTCAAAGTTTCACTAATCATGCAGCAATAATACAGGACGCGGCATGTATTTGAAAATTTAATAAACTATGAAAAATGTTTACTACAAATTCATAAGCATATATTCCTGTAACAATATGAAATGTGCAAATTGCTATCCACTAGTCTTCAGACATGTTAAAAATGTATAATCTGGTGAACTTTTGTATTACAAAGAATATTAATATAAACTATAGTAAAGTTGAACTTTGTTTAGCTATGTCATTTGATTACTCACCAAGAATAATGGTATTGTTACGTAAAGAGAGTCTTACTCTTTATAGCAGATTTAAGAACTGCAATCATTCTCTACAATGAAATAGATGATGGAACATTATTACTCGATATATCCTTGAACACCGAAGAACATTTAGAAGTACTAGTGAAAAATATTAATCAAACATTTTACAAGCAGCTTACCGATCAACACCAAAGAAAAGTCTAAATAATATGAGTACAATGCCCCCATTTGAATTAAAATGAAAATAACTGGCAATCTCAGTCAACGTAGAAAGTGACAAGCAACAAAACACCCTGAAGAGAACAGAAACAATTCAAAGCTACCTAAAGCAATAACAACCTACGGAGGTTGCAAATTACTCGCTGTGGACATCGACTAAATTATTAAAACATTCTCACATATATATATATATATATATATATATATATATATATATATATATATATATATATATATATATATATATATATATATATATATATATATATATATATATATATATATATCATTGATATGACTAGATGTCAACGCGTAAACTAAAAGTAACTATGATAGGCTGACGTCTTTGTTAGTTACATAACGGTTGTGCTTAGTACATTGGATTCGGAATCAGCTAAAACTGATGAAGACAAAATTTCAATATCTTGATGCACCCTTTCAAGTCGGCTTACTAATCAAATATGTTACAGTAAATGATATAAAAACTGTAAGCATGAAACACTTTAACCCAAATAAAGCGCTTGGTTGTGATCTAATCAGGAAAATCAGGAAAAAAAGGATTTATGTGTATCACCCATTTGTATTGAATAGTGCTAGGACTGCGATGCTTCTCCTAGCAATGGAAAGTTGCTACAATTATACCGATACCCAAACCGGGCAAACCAGTTGGCGAAATATCCTAGTTTAGATAATTAGTTTCCTGTCAATGTTACCTAGGAATGAAAAGCTTTTTTTGAAATTGGTGCTTCTAGCTTTGGAGAATAACATGCTTGACCATTAGTTTGGATTTCGCACGCCACAAATGATCAAATGCTCACAGATGTAGATATCAAAAAACTTCTAAATTAAGATATAATACTTAGCTACATCCCTGGATGTCTTGCAAGTCAAAATCAAAAAGTTATTGCTGATGAACTACTATATATTACTTAGATTTTACCCTTTCCGTTAAGTACAGATACTCCTATACCTTCTTATTTTCAAGTTTCTCGTTTTTTTTTTGCAAAATTTTGCACTTGATGACGCTGTCTCGTAGTACTGAACATCGGTCAAGAAAAATCGGTAATATTTATAGAATTAATTGATATAAACCTTCAGTGTATTTATTTGCCATTTTTTACGTTTTTTTTACGTTTTTCTCATTGCTGAATTCCCAGCCCCTAGTGATTTAATCAAGGTATATTTATTTATAAATTGTGATTATTAAAAAAAGTATTACACTAACCTCCACACCCTACATCCAGAATTGATAGTTCTTGGAGCGGTTTAGAGCTGCTTTCCATTTCCTTCTTAACGAGCCTTGATTCGATTAAAGTATCTCGTATTAGTGGTACCCTTATTTTGTTCATATTTTTCAGCCCACTAAAAGGGCCATCCCTTTTCCACCACTGATTGCTAAAAGGCGTATAAATGCCAACATCTCTTTTATTGATGGTTCGAGATTTGTCTTCTAAAGCATTCATTGTGTTTTTCACGGAATTAAGCGCAGTGACGATGTAACCAATTTTATATAAATGAGATAACAACGGTTATATCTTATTTTTCGGCAGCAATTCTTACACAAACATTCTGTTATTGTACATACTTTGTGTCATTATCGAAGCTGTTAGTTGATTAACTTATCTGCGTCAACAAAAAATTAATTACCGTAAGAGCGCAAAGTTCAGTAACGAATTTTGTGAATATTTCTCCAACTAAGCAGACAAAGCAGAACCGTGCAATTAAGATTTAGTTTAATGTAGAAAAATAGTAAAAACCAAACTATACGGAACATTTCTGTTTTTTATTTTAAATTAAAGTAGCATCAATTCCAGTTGAAAGTAAAATATCATATTGTTTAAATATCCATCACGCCTACGTTCAAGCATCGATGCGACTATTGAAATTTTTTAGAATATTTTCAGGAATGGGAGCTTTAGTCTTTCTTATGGTGGCTCAGATGTTATCCCTTAGAGCCGAAATGTTTACTGGCTTATTAGCATAAACTATACTTGTTAAATAATCCCATAGGTAAAAGTCTAAAGGTGCCAGGTTGCAAGATCTCGGAGTCCAATACATATCATCATTCCATGAGATAACATATCAGGAAATCTCGTTTGAGTAATGCGTAATTCTTGAGATCGCCGTGAACTTGATGTTGATGGGTCATTTTCGATTTCCGTACAAGCAGAATGGGCAATTCTCCCTGAATGTGGTTTGTCGCAAACAGACGGGGAGTTTTCAAATTTTTTCACTAAAATTTGAATTGCTTGGTCAGAAGGACGCTTGACAGCCCCGAAAGTCACAAATTCTGCGATGAGCTTCTTTTACAGACTGACCATTCCCATGATAAGTTTTTATGATTTCAGTAGGCTGTTCTTGCGAAGGTGGGGCCATTGTTAGATTTGTACATGAAATTTTACCTTAAACAAAAAAACATTGTGTAGTTATAGTCATTTAAAATCCTTCACTTTTGTAAAACCCTATATATTGGTGTTTGCGACTTTTTTGTCAATGTTTCGGAAATTGTTCCATCCCAATTTGCAGAACACCATTCAACGAAAGAAATTGTCTATCCAGTAATAAAGCTCCGCTTGGTTGTTATGTTGGGACCATATGCCGGGAAGACGAGGACGGTGTCTCAGCCAATCTCAAGCAGTTTTTGCTGAATGGCCCAGCAACATATAGTTGCGCATTATCACAATCAGTACAGCTCAGCCGTACAACTGGTGCGTTCCGATATCAGTTCAAAGTGGATAATACCCAGCCAATTCTATCAAATGCAGAACGTAATCTTCTGCAGGTGGAGTTCTCGTTTTGGTTGCAGTTATACCTATCCGCTTTTTTATCCAAAAAATTTTGTATTTAATAGGAGCGTAAAGACGTTAGCTTTATCTCCAACTATGATGAACAGCAGCACAGGAGAAGCACTTTATGCAATTTATCTTATTGATGACATTAAAAACAAAAATATAGTGATATCGACAATGTATACACAATACAAGTGAGTGATGTTTCGTTATTATAACATGTCAAAGATTTTTATTCATTCACCCACATAAAATTGTGTATCAAATAACTCCATAACATTTTTTGTTGGATTGACTCATTATTATATGGGATAATAAATAGTACTTCCTTTGCGTGTTTTTTTTTGAAAAATCTTTCATTTATTGGCGAGTCTAAAAATTCATGATAGAATCATAATTTTTTTTGTGATCAGATACTAAAAGACCGTCTCCAAATCGACTGAGTATAACTGCATTAACTATAAATATACTTTCAGATCTTTCAGCTTCTGCTGAGTAGTTAGAGTGTGGGGAACTACAGTCACTAAAGTAAGAGCGTGTTCGGGTTATTATAAAGAAAATATTATTTCAATTTTCTTTAAATACAGGAGTACGTTGTATTCAACCAGAACAAAGCTGCTATTGTATCAATAATGCGTCCAGCCACCACCGGCGTCGATAATTGTCTAGAATCTTCGAGTCATACTTTCGACCAAATTCCTCCGAATGCGACGAATTTCTCGTGTTTCTGCTTCAAAGTGAACACTTTTCTTCCATGAAGCTTGTGCTTGGTGTATTCCCACATATTCTCGATCGGATTTGCATTGGGAAGCTGCGACTCTCTTTCTATTCGATGAAAAGCTTGCTGCGGTGTTTGGGATCGTTGTCTTCCTGCAGGATCCGATAACACAACCATATAGAACTAATGACCTCATAAGTGATTTATGATTTATTCCGTTTTTAGAGGTAATTTTTTATTGGAAAACGGATATAGTTGCATGGTCTTCATTTGATTTTTTTTTATTACACGAAACCTTCTGGTGAGATAAGTGTCCAAGAACAGACTAACGTCATTTCCCTGCTTGCATGGTATTATGCCACGCAACAAGGTATTGTTAATTATTATTGATGGTGAGCCAATGTGGTTCCGTGGTTGAGGAGCAAGCTGCGATGCGGACGGACCCGGGTTTATTTCTCTGATGCCTAGAAGGTGGCCTACTCAGTCACTAAAAATAATTGAGTAGCTGCGTTCACTTCGGGTGTAATAATGGCGGTCGTCTAAGGCGCGGTACTTGCTACATTGCCCCGCATCAGAAATGGTGCGCGACGACTGGGCACTTAACCTTTTTGTTCGCAGGCCGCGCTCTTGCGCGGGGCCATAAAGCCCTACCATTACCATTATTGATGATGCCTCATCGATTCATCTGAGGGTGAATGTCAACACAGCTCGTTTGTCATGATTTATTTAAGATTCTATTGTTTAAGCCGTCTTGTCACACATTTGTAGCAATTTGCAGTTGCGTGATTGTATGTGGGAGGTCTTCATTCTTAACTATTAGTGCGGTATCATCAGCCAATAATGTTAAATTTGCGTTTGTGTTAGGGATATCGTAGGTTAAATAGAATAGGACCCAAAATACTCCCCCGTGGAGCGCCTGCTGTGATATGACTTATTGATGGTGCAGTTGCGAGAATTTTAACTGAAAATGTTTTATTATCAAGATATGAGAATAAAATGATCTTTATGTATTCTGGTATTCTAAGAATAGTTCATCTTGTATTCAAGATCTTCGGTCCAACTACGATCACAAGCTTGAGGTAACTTCACAAAAGTGTTATTGTGGATTGTTTATATTTGTATTCATTTTCTATTTATTCAAGAATTCTCTGAGTTGATGTTACGTAAGATATCTCTTTTGGAATCCGAACTGAAAAACGGTAACAGTCGAGGGTAAATTACTTTTTCACACAGCTTTAATATGATTGCTAACACTAATAAGTCGTCAGCTGAAAGTAGCTTCTTGGTTTACTCTTGGTTTGGGAAACGAGAATTAGCGTAAGCTCCCCTTTTTTGGAAAGGTCTTAGGCATTTATCATAATTGGTTACTATGTATGCTAGTGCTTTTGAGGATAGTTTTTTAAGTATTATGTTAGCATTTTCGTTAATAGATGTGTTTTTATTATCAAAACTAGTTCCTCGAGTAAAGCTTTTATTTGGTCTCGAATCTCCAGCGATGGCGTGGTTTTATATGTCTGATATATATATATATATATATATATATATATATATATATATATATATATATATATATATATTTGCAAATCTAGACCTTGGATCTAAGCAAATGGTCGCCTGTATTTTTTTTTTGGTAAAACTGGACATATCACAACCATGGTTTTACCGTAGAGGATCGTAAAATGATCAATTCTGAATGGTATACAACTATTTGTTTTCCAGAAGTCTTCGGAGAAATAAGAAAAGCCAACGTGTAATGTCCGATCATTTTTCACCATGGCAATGCGAGCTCACGCACATTGATCCAAACAACTGGCTTTTTAAACACTTACAATGTTGAATTGATGAGTTATCTACCGTACAGTCCTGATTTAACTCCTATTAATTTCTTTTTGCTTCTGCACGTAAAGAACAAACTGCGTGGACAACGATTTTTGACGACCGAAGGGGGGGGGGTTAATGTATTTAAAACCCATGCTTTGGAGTTACGCTATGGAAAAATATTATAAAAATTAATTCCAACTCACACAACAATGGATTAAGTGGCAGGGAGAACATTTTAAAGAACAATAAAAAGTTTCCAACATCAAGCATTTTTTTTGTCAGTTTTTTGCAGTAGATGTCGTGTAGCCCACATATGAATGCTTTGGTTGTAAGGTAATCAGACTCAGCACTTATTTTCTTACAAAATTTATAATTCAATATAAGGTGAGATAGATGCTCGTAACATTTGTTAATTAGTGAACTTGTACTCGTCTGCCAGCCAATCCATATCATAAATTTTATCGATAATTTTCAGGATGACAACAGTCTTCAAATATTCAAGAGATTTACTTAGATGCCCGATATACCGTACTTGAATTTGTTTATTTGAGGTCAAACACGGCTTTCCCTTACAAAAAAAAAAGAATTTTATCCGTTAACTTCACACTTAAATGACTGTTAAACAATGAATTAGTAACAAAATAGTATATACATAATTCATCGGTAACAAGTATGACCACATCTTCCTATGAGTACGCGGACCAATTCATCAGACGTAAAACAGGCTAATTTGAAAATTTCTAGAAGCTAAAAATAATATGTTTGAGATAAATTATTACGGGGCAAGGTAGCGCAGTACGTTGCACTTGGTGTTTACCATCAAGTAGCTTGAACTTCGTCAAAATTACCAAACATAATTATTTTTATTAAATAATTTGATACTTATTGTCTATAATAAATTAATTAGAAATAGCATGTAATATAAATGAAATAATTTACTTAATGCTTTAATGGCTCATTTGCCTTTTCATCATTATTTTTATTATGATATAGTCTACAAACATATCCGAATAAAGTAATTTGAACATTTTTATTTCGTGTTCTTTTTTTGTAATGTCAACTACTCTTTATAGATAGCGCAGTTTGAAAGTTTACAAATAATTGTTTTGTTTTTTACTTACAACGAGTGCTTTATTACCCGCTCTCAAACGAAAATTTTCTATCGCTTGCGGTTCCGGAAATATACCTGGCGCTGCCTGCCGCCAAGCCAGAATTTGTCATTCAGGCGTTCGGGTCGGCACGGAAAGGCACGAATAGTTGAACTTTGACCTGTGTGACAGCAGCACTCATAATTTTTTTTATATATATAATTTAAAGCTGGTTCCCATATTAGCAAAATATACAGCTTTGCAAATTCGTGCTTTTTTTATTGTTCTTTTTCATTTTAAATATTTTAGCTAAATAAAAAGTGTCAAGATATGTAGGTAATATATACATTTTGTTGATTTTTTTTATTAACATAATAGCATACTTACAATCTACTTCCAGAGGAAAGGAGTATTAAGTAAATGCGATAAATGTAATACAAAGTGTATGAGGAAAGCATTCACTAATGCTTTACCTTTGGATGATTTCATCTTCGTTATATTATATCTTGAGACCAGGTTCTGTGAAGTCTTCTTGTGTTTGGACCGCTTTCATATAACTGCTCTACCAGAGCGTTGTCGTGGTTGATTATTTGATTTTGATATTTAATAACACTGCGCTCGATCTCTTCTTTGATGGTTGGAATTTTCAAATCGGTATGAAGTGTGAGATTACTGACATACCAAGGAGCATCTGCCAGGATTCTGAGAACTTTAGACTGAAACCTTTGTATGATTGCCAAGTTTGATGGTTTAGCACTCCCCCATAACTGAAGCCCGTAAGTCCAGATAGGTTTGATTATACATTTGTATAACAGAATTTTGTTATTCAACGACAGTTTTGATTTTCATCCAAGAAGCCAATACATTTGTCAAAGTTTGATGTCCATTTGCTTACGTTTAGTCTTGATGTGGCTTTTCCATGTTAATCGTTGGTCTAGGGTTAGTTCCAGGTATTTCACTTCAGATTTCATAGGTACGGATATGTTGTTGATTGTTACAGGTGGGCAGGATGCTCGTTGATTAGTGAACGTGACTTGGGCCGATTTAGCTTGGTTAATCTTCATTCTCCATTTATAATACCATTCCGTAAGCAGATCCAAATGGGTTTGTAGTTGTTCGGAAGCTGTTGTAGGATTTTTACTAGTGGATAGCACAGCAACATCATCGGCGAATGAGACAATTGTAGTAGTATTTGTTTCAGGTAGGTCGGTGGTGTATATTAAAAATAGGAATGGTCCAAGGACGCTGCCTTGTGGGACACCGGATTCTACAGCATAAAAGTTAGATTGACATCCGTTGTATTTTACTGAGAAGTTTCTATCAGTTAAATAGGTTTTTAGGAGGAGATATAGATTACTAGATATTGTGTTTTTCAACTTGTGTAGGAGACCAGGATGCCACACTTTATCAAAAGCCTGTTGGATATCGAAAAATACAGCATTACAGAATTTCTTCTCTTCTAAACTCTTAGCAATCATGTTTACTATTCTATGCACCTGCTGGATTGTTGAATGTCGTTCACGAAATCCAAATTGGTGGTTGGGGAGCAGTGTCAGAAGGAGTAGAATGCCAAGCTGCTTGTTGTACTATTTTTGTGAAGTATTGTACTGCTTCATTTAGGTCTTCGGGAGATTTTATTCGTAGCTTAAGGTTAATATTTGTTTCCAGGTAGACTTCCAATTGCGCCCAATCAGTATTTTTAGAGGTTAGTTTAGGAGGTAGTGGTTTATTAATGACACTGGTACTTATACTGCATATGACTTGTGTGTGATCGGGAGATAAATTCGCAAGTCATGAAGTAGTCTAAAAGATCAGGTAGTCTATTTGGGTCGGTTGGCCAGTAGGTAGGTATCCCGTTAGTGAGATGGTCATAATTGTTATCAATCATGGTTCGCAGAAGGTTTCGACCTTTTGGTGTGCTAATTCTCGAGCCGAAATGGGTGTGCTTGGCATTCCAATCGCCCCCTACAATGAATTTTTACCAAGGGTACTGAGAAAGTCTTTGTATTCGTCTGACGATATAGCATGCCTTGGGGGGCTATAGATAGCAGAAAAGTAAAGTGCCATGGAAGAGCCTTTATTACTATACTTGTTGCTTGAATTTTATCAGTTTGGTACGAGGGTTGTTCATGATGAGAAATCGAACTACGTATAATTACAGCTGAACCTGCATGGGCTGTATTATCAGGGTGGGGAGTATTATATGTTGTGAATTGTGGTATATTAAAAGTTGTACAATTGGTGAAATGGGTTTCTGATATGAGCAGAATGTCAATTTTGCTTAAATTTAAAAATGATATTATTTCTTGCTTGTGATTGAGCAGTCCATTAGCGTTCCAAGTAGCAATTCTGAGAATATGAGCCATTATGGATTCAGTTTAGCAATAACTGATATTAATAGGTTTAATATTATACCGTTTTGGTTTATTAACTGTGAAAACATTGTTTTGAATTCATTCCAGAAAGTTGTTAGTTGTTCACCTAAGGTGGGTGTTTGAGGAGCTTGGATGAGGTTGCCTTTAGCAGCGACGTTTGCATATGTTGATTGTGTATTTTGTGTAGAGCCACTTTGTGGCATGCTCGTGTTGGTTAGGAAGTCGTTAGTTTGTGTATTTCCATTTGGGATAAATCCTTGATGTTGATTTATGCGAGTTATATTGTTAGGTCTATTTTTTGTTGCCACTAGGTTCTTATAAACGGCACAGCCCTTGTAGCCCTTCTCCACACAATGCACATTTTGCTGGTGTGATTTTGAGTTTCTTACATGTTTTAGAATCGTGTTGTTCTCCACATTTTACACAGTTATATGGTTTGGTGCAATAAGATTTCGAATGACCGTATGCTTGGCACCTCATGTATTATATTATGTATCTGTTCCTTCTGGGTGGTTCTACTATTTTGGTGTTACATAAAAATTCTTTTTTAAATATTTCTTTATCGTTTAACTGATGTTCCAAATCAACGAAGAACAGAGATAATGGCTCTTTACTCATTCTGTGCTTCACATTCATGATGTTTCGGACTTTATGACCTACGTTTTCTGGATCTGCTTTAATGTCTTCAATTGGAATGGAGTAGTATAAATTTCTAATTACTATGCGATATGCACGCTCTTCTTTAATTTGGTACGTATGGTGTACGATGTTTTCTTCTCTTAGGTGGCGTACAAGTTTTCTATACGTTTCAATTGTATGTGCAGTGATTTTGACTGTTTCATTAGCTAGGGTTTTACTATAGTAGGTTTCCTCCTCTGCTACTAAGGCGAGATTGGTGATCATGTCTTTAAAGTTTTTTACACCGTAGATAAATATAGGGGGTGGTTTCAGTGTTCAATTTATTACTAGGATCTTCTGTTTCGGCTAATTCGTTTGGATTTATTGTAGATTACGGTTTATAACGATTTTGGATGTCTGTGTGATAAGTGGCGGGAACACTTGATTCATTATTTTGTCTTTCTCGTTTGCGCTTTTTAACAACTTGCCACGAGTGTTTGTTGTCTGTTTCGGGTTCTTCGTTGCTAGTGTCTATTACTATGCGTCCAACAGGCTTATTGTGTGGATTTAAGGCTGTAGGTTGTGACATGAGCTGTTGTGGGGGTTGTAGTTGAAAATTAATTAAAGGATTAATACCCTGATAAGTAGCTAGTGGGTTATTGGGAGACGGTTGAAGCTGAAATGATTGCTGTAGTTGTGGGGCATTATGCATGGGTACACCTTGTTGTTGCCAATACATTTGATTAGGGATGTTGGGGGTAAGATACCCAAAGGGTTGGTTAGGTTGTTGTGATGTGGCGAACATCACTGATGACTAATTTAGATCAAATTGCTTACTTGGTATCTAGTATTTGTTGCACTTTTAAATAAAATTGTCTTGTAAAAATAAATTTCGGAGCGAACGATTTGCACTTCCCTATGCTAATGTTGAATTTAAATGTCAAATTGCATGACATCTCTTCAATATAACCAGGAAACTTTTCCACCTTCTGGTAAATCTATGATAGCCTTCAAATGCCGTTTGCGAGATGGTTTCTGTTAATTATAGTGATAGAACTCCTTAGTGAGCAAAATTTGTTGGAATATCAAGAAACTTGATGCTTCTAAGGAGTGTTTTCAAGCATGGAAAGAAATCTTAACGTCAAGGGATTATGATAGACAATACAGAAGACCCCTTGATACTATCTTTGTAATAAATTGTTTTTTCCACATGATAACGATTGTTGCCATGTAAAATGCGAAATAAATTACTTTTCTGTAAATGTGGATGTATACGTCACAGAGCCGCATGTAGGTAGAGTGGTCGTAATTTGTAAATGACCTGTGGGCGGAGCTACGGCTGAGCTAATCTGCGCGACCATGAATTTAGTATCTCAATATCGTAACGTATAAACCAGTGACGTACCATTTGGGTTCGAAATTATGAACAAAACTGACCAAATACACAAATCTGTTGATTCTGCAAGTAGTTCGATATTGCTTTTATGTTTTTGGTTGGAAACTTGTAGTTAACATTGCCATTTGAGCCTGTTCAGCTAAATACGCACAATAAACAATACAAGAAACAATATGCAATGTTTTTTTTAGGCGAAGAGACTAGTCCAAAATAATTTTCGACATCGTGCATTGCCGAGTATTTCAAGCAGTGCTCACGTGAAAGGTCCTTTACAAATTACAACCACTTTAGTACTTGAGAAGAGGTACTTTCAAGTACAATATGACTAATGATGACAGCTTATTGCCATATTCTAATATCACACCATAGATTCGTTTTGTTGGGTTCTTGTTGAAATTTCTGTAGACCATTCATTCCATTAGCACTTTAAATCTAGCTAATTACCTTGTGTCCAGTCTCGTCAACTGTAAAATACGCCGCAGAATTGTATTCTTTTATTGCAATCTATGTCAATATAAAAACCAACTATTGCAAAATGGTGCCATTTTTGTACTTTTGCAAGGTAATAGCGTGCTGTATTTTTCCCGAGGAGTTTATTCTTTAGAAGTGCGATGTTGTTTTATAATTTATTTCTACTAAAGAGAACCTCGCCTAACTACCTGACAGTTGAAGACTTGCACGGACCAAATTTGCTGGCATTTCGACTAGAACACAAGGTCACTAATTGTTGCCTTACATTTTAGGTAAGCTTTGAGATTATTTTTGTTAATTACTGGTACTCGACACATAAATTTTTATTGACAGTTATTATTAAAGTTTCAGGGCACTGCATACCACGCCATTTGTTTGAAAAGCACACAACTGCTTTCGGTAAGCTATTTGACACTGTCCCCAACACCGTCTACTACCTGTGAATACAAGTATATATACAGGTATAATCTTGTCTTAACAGTATCACTACTTTATCATTTTATTGTTTTAGTTATATTTTGTCTTAGCATCGACTTTATTTATTTTTAATGAATTGTTGTTTCTTTATTTAATTATAGCATTTACTATCTGCACAAAAACTCACTTATATAAATAACTCTTTATTAATTATAAATTTGGAGCATTCCACTTTTACGTGGGATTCATATTCTAAAAGTAAATTAAGATATTTCATTTGTTTCCAATTGTGTAATTTATTTCTCCAAATTTTTTGCAATTTTAGTATTATTACTTTTCACATTCTTTTGTATTTGCATTTTAATGGTTTGGACTGTATTATTTGAGTTTCGTTTATTTATTTACTATGGCATTTTTTCAAATTCTATATTTTTTACTTTTATCTCGCTTGTTTTATCTTTTTTTAATTTAATAGATTAATAAGCTGCTTAGTATCTGATTTTTAGATATTTTTTATTAAAAAGTGTAAATTTTTGATAACCTAGTGTGGGCTGCGTTTTCATCATTTACTTCTTTTGATTAAGAAATTTCTAATTTAAATATAAGTAAAATCTACTTGTGCAAGTTAAACTCTATAACGCTGTATACATTCATAAGCTTCCACCGAGACTCTAACTCGCCCGACTGCTACGTTGCTGATCAATGCCTACAATGTTGGCCTAAAAACTAGAGTTGCAGTTAATGAACTGTAAATTTTAGCTTTAAAAACGTAAAAGCATTTTTCATAATTTAAAACCGAATGAAAGAATTTGTTGGTCTTTTAATTGCATAGGTCGAGATATTTAACTTTATCTTGTAATATACATAAATTTAAAATAAAATTTATGTAAAAGAGTGAGCGAAAGCTAAGCTAACAGGAACGAAATTTATCCTACTATTTAAATCGTAGGAAATGCAAAAGAATTTCTACATTTCTCTCCATGAAAATAAAAAAAAGTATTGGTAAAATTTCTTACTTTAATTTTAAATATTTTTTTCACTCTATTGAAAATTGATAAAGCAGCATTTGGATATATTTTTTACAAGCCGGTGCGAGCCAAAGAAAACACTACTTGCAAGTGGACAAACATTATGTTGTATATAACATGACAATAAAGATAATTGCTGCTAAAGCACTCCCGTAAGGAAGGATCTTATTACTTTTGTTGTAGAGCATGATAGCAAATATTTTTAAATTGTTAAACTAAATAGACCTAATAATACTTATAACAGAGTTTATTGAATTTAATTAGAATTTAATGCAGTAGGTTCTGGGTGTAGCAAAATCTTCAGTAAACAATACACATGCTAATTGTAAAATTCTCTTTGATAAATAGCTACAAATGAATCAAAAGGTTAAGAATCTAGGCATAATTATGAATAAAAAACTAATTTAAAACTCGCACATAAAAAAACTGTTAATAATAAAAAAAAATCTTTTAGCTGCAAAGCGAACACTTGCTTGTATTTGGCTGTACTTTGCTTTGGTCACTATTATGGCGGTCTAATGTAAAACAAGAGTAATCCCAAATGCAGCTAGTTAAACCTGCTTGCAGACCTCTCTGCGTCATGATGCATGGTATCCCAGAAAATGTGTCTGAAGAAGAGTTGAAACATCAGCTCCTCGACTGCGACGTCCCATCCTCATAATAAGAAGGATGAAGAAAAGCATCCAGAGACGACTGATGCTCATGTTCTTGGAATTTAAGCGATACGACAAGGGCAAGCACATATTTAACTCGATTTTGTAAAGTGCAAACCATATAATTTTTTTCAACTTCGAATATGTCCAGTTCAGCCGAAAGTCTTCGTTTTCTGCCCAAAGCTTATGATAAAATGTTACATCAATTTTAACTTACGAGTATTAATTTCGACAATTCAAAGGTAACGATTTTGACAAGGAAGACAACGAGCACCCAAGCAGGCGAAAAACTTTAAAGATGCAGAAGTGAAGGCATTATCCAACGTTAAACGCTTAAATAATTGGCAGATTTCTTTGAATGTTGATTTATCGACCGTCGGTAAACGTTTGAAAGCAATGAGAATGATTAAAAAGCAAGGAAATTGGATGTCATACGAACTGAAACCGAGAGACTTCGAAAGACATTTTTTCACCTGCAGACAGTTGCTTTCAAGGCACAAAAGAAAGTAGTTTTTGCATTGTATTGCAACTGGTGACAAAAATGGATTTATTACGAAAACCTTAAGCGAAGAAAAGTTAGATATCTGCCCGGCCAAACGTTACCATCGACTTCAATATTAACGCCAAAGCGAAACGTCTATGGTTCGAAGGCAATGCTTTGTATTTGCTGGCATCGGAAGGGCGCAGTATTTTATTTACCAGCGATAGCTACCGACAACAAACTAAATTGAACCGAGCGTTGAAAGAAAAACCACCAGAATACGCTGAAAGATTCGACAAAATGATTTTCCAGCACGGTACCGTTCGATTACAAGTTGCAAAACAAGTCAAAAATAATTTGGAGACACTTTGATGGGATGTCCTATCCTATCCACCATATTCGTCAGAGATTGCCCTTTTTGATTACTAGTTGTTTCGATTGATGGCAAATGGCTTCTCTGAACACCGCTTCATGTATTTTAAAGATATCAAAAAAATGGGTCAATTTATGGATTGCATCACAAGACGAAGAATTCTTTCGCTAGGAAATTAGCCTGTTGCCAAAAAGATAGGAAAAAGTTATAACTAACGATAGACAGTACTTTAAATACACTGTGCTATATGCTATATATTTTTTTCGAAATAAACATTTACTTTTACAAAAACAATTTACAATTAAATTCAAGTCTCGATAGAAAAGTTCTGAATAAAGAAGATGAGACGAAAAAGCTGCTTCATCTAATAAAGATGGCAACCATTATTATTAAATAGGTGAATAGAATAATACAAGTTTTAAGATGCAGTGCTAGTGGTTCTTGAATTTTTTCACCATTCACATCTAAAAAAAGGTAAAGTAAAGCAGTTTTTATTTTTATTGACCATATTAAACTACCATTGCCTTTTCGCCCAATGCACCTATTACCCTTCATAATAACACAATTCTACTGTTTAGATTTAAAGCGCTATGTTTAAGGCCCGAACAAAGGATTTTTCCTTTAACTAGTCGATCGCACTACTAAATACATATAAATCCATTAACGATTAAAGCAAATATTATTTTGCTTCCTTTACGGCATGTATTATATAATTGAAGCATTCAAACCAAGTCCAATACCATTTTCTGTTGAACGCATTATAGATAAAGCCTCGTCGGACCCTCTCTTTGCATTTAACTAAAAATCAATCTTACTGTAATTGTTCCGCGATAATCTAATTTAATTACTCACATTTTTCTAACATTCCTAGAGTCTCTGATGGATAAAAAAAATTACGCCAGTCGTGCGTCCCACGGGGAATAGCTTCTAAGACATATTCTGCTATAACTATCGAATACAACCAAGAAACAAAGGTTCTGTTAAAAGTTGAAACAAATATTGATCCCCCGGGCTTAAGGCACTTTATGCACTCCTCCATGAACATCTCGGGCTCGTTAACGTGGTCCAGTACTTCTGATGCAACTACAGCGTCATACTTCTCGAAATTATTGTTTGAGTGGTCTTCAATAGCCTCGTGCAAGTATAATAAATTTGTTAATGAGGGATCTAGGGCAGCATGGGCCTTTGCAACTTCTATTTGCTCGTAGCAGGTGTCTATGGCCACAGTCGAGCACCCGAGTGCTGCTAACTTTTCTGAAAGATATCCTCCTAAAAGGCGATACATTGTGTTACAAACATGACCATATTGACGATGACAAAGCTTTGGCTGGCCTGACAATACAAACCGTAAGAATATAAACTGCTAAAATAAAAACAGAAATAAAAATTTGTTTATTTAGTAGTAAATCTTATTTTGTTTACGATAGTCGAATGCAGTTGAAATCAACATATAGGTATGATTCAAAATAGTAACACTATGTATTGTGAACTTAAAATTAAATTAAGTGGACTTAAGAATCTATAATTTTGTCAATATGTGACAAACCTCCACATCCAACATCTAGTATAAGCAGCCCTTGAAGGGGTTTTGAACTATTTGCAAACTCTGTTCTTGCGATTCCCACTTCTATAAGACAATCTCTTATCATAGGCACTCTAAGCTCGTTGAGATTGTTAAGACCAGAGAAAGGGCCGTTATCATCCCACCAAACGCTACTAAAGGTTTTATAATGAAGAAGATCGTCTGCGTTTAGGGTAGGGGATGCAGTGTTCGCCGCCATTGTGTCTGTTAGAATATGACATTTACAACTCATAATATAAAGATATGTTTGGAGCTAGACGTACTAACAATTGTTTTACTTACAAGTGTTTTACTTAGCACTTTAAACAAATGACGTTATTTTGCATTCTGATTAATTTGGTATCTGGGCCGTAAATATATATGTAGGCAATAAAACTGAAATGGAAATTCTTTAATTAACATGTTTATAATTTAGTATCAGATTTTATGAGGTAAAAGCACTTTAGAGTTTAAACTTTGATTTATATTTTATGTAATATTGGTATTACATATGATGTTTGATAAGTTTATATTCTAACAGATAATAAACTAACTGGATAAATATTTTTATTTTGCGATACAGCCTCCTTTACCACCAAGACATCCCATAACCTTAATAATGCTAATCTTGTAGTTTTAATTGTTATTGGTTTGGTATTCTTATCGTTTTTGTCGATACTTTTATTAATTCTTACAAATGTTGCTAAATGCGTGCATTCCCCAGAGAATGCTTAATCTTAATTAGAATATTTTTCCAAATTTCTAAAGAAAATCTGCCATATTATGTAACTTTCCATTTGAGCGATTTCCTATAGAAATTCAAATACTTGTATATTTCCATGTAAATATTTTCAGAGAATCAGTTGCAGCACAATATGTTTCTATCGTTCAGAAAACCCGTAATTTCCATCTCCGTTTTCACCAAAAGAAACGTTTGCTTTTTTTCGTAATGTCTGTTTTATAGACCTCAGTTTTACACATAACTGTTTTCTAATCTTAAAAGTTCTTCTTTCGAAGAGTGTTTATAAAATATTTTATACCTTTGTCGTGCCTGGACTTCTTCCTTAAAGCCTTTCATTTACTTCTAGACACTTTACAAGAACATCACTTAAGAAACGTGCTATTAATGCCATTTTAAGGTTTATAAGTGTTAAGACCGCCGCTAAAGCCTTTCTCACTGCGACTTCGCCGGAAAATCTTGGATTGTCCAAAAGAGTTGCACACAACACATGTACATTACTGCAGAAGAAAAAGGCTGCAACCATGCAAGGTCAGGTATTTAAATCTAATTAATAAAGAGCTAACCTTTAAATAGAAATAATTTAATTAGACAAACGAGATAAATCGTTTAAATTTTAAATTTTAGAATCTGTGGGTAATTACAAAATCAAATGCAAATTTGCCTAATACAAATTTAACGGCGATGCCGAGCGCAGTTACAGGGGCACATTTCGTGCCGCAAGGCAAGGACTGGCACTCCATCGGTGTATAGAAAAATTTTGTAAAGATAAGAAATCGTCTTTAAGGTAAGACTGGACGAACAAAAAAGATTTGTTTTAAGAAAAAAAAGCATTTGGTGCTCTCCGCAGCTGCAGAGCTAATTAGTAATCAACGCTTACAAAATCTGTAGTCGACATTACAGCATTTACCATCTCTGTACCTTTATGGAAGTTACTTTTTGAATTACACTTATTTAGGATGAGAAGTAGGGGAGAGTGGTCTGAGTTCATATCTCATGCTTCTTCAACGTGAATGTAATTCGAGGAGTCTATTAGGTCAGGAATTTTGTTCAAATCTGTTGACCAGTATGATGGTTTACCGGTCGATAGTATTTCACAGTTTAATCGGTTACGTGCTCTTAAAAGTTCTTTACCTTTCATTGTTATTAACTTAGATCCTCACTGGGTATTTTTTGCATTGAGTTCACCTCCAACGATGAATGTTTTGTTTGGCGGCAAGAGTTTCCACATCCCGGTGGCCGTTGTTAAAGGCCGATTGTTACATCGGGATTTGTTATTTTGCTGACCAGATTAACCTCTTTCCGGAGGTCGTTTTGTTGCGCGATTACATTCAGGAGTTGAAATTTATATCTGACCCGTCGAGAAATCAAGAAGGAACTTTGTTGCACCAGGAAAGACGCTTCCGATCGGCTCCTCTGTGAAGATCGGGGTAACTTGTCCTATCTTTTCACCCACACCCTTATTTCCTTTTTCTGGATCCTTCAAGATTACAGCACAGGGAACCGATTTATGCTGGAGAGCGTCGCTCCCAAAAAGGCGAGTGTTTCAGCTTTTGATTTAACAGCTGCTCGTTTTGTTTGTTTTGGGGAGGTCGAGTCTTGTTAGTCCCGAACGTTTATTACTTCTTTTAAATTAAGCACTAACTTCATTTACTGTTGACCAAAATATTTTTAAACACATACTTATTTTTTATTGTATACATATAATGCAGGGCCATAATTATATAACGCAAAAGAATTTAAGTTTTAGCAGCTTTTAAGTTTGACATTAGTTGTAGCTAGGTCAATGTTTAAAATTTTGTTTATAGTTTAGGTCAACACTGAATGGCGTCAGTTAAAACCAGCTATTCAATCGAAGAAAGGGTCTTCATTGTGGCCTCCTTTTACAAGAGGGTTCAAAGTGATAGTGGAGCGCTAACTGACTTCAAGGCCAGTTAAAAAGCACATTAGCTTGTCTGTATTTACAATGGCAAGGTAAAAAATACCATAATAAAATATGTTTTATAATTAACTTGTTTATTTTACCATGTTATCATAAGCTGATTGGAAAGTTTGTGAAGACAGAAAGTGCACTAAATAACAATTTGTCAAGAACGGTCACTGTAATGACTCCCGAGATCGTACAACAAGCTCGGGAGCTTTATGAATAAGAGTCCACAATTTCGGTTTTTAAAGGCACAGCTCAACTCGATATGAGTGTGGGCTTTGTACACGCCACCCTCACCAAGAAATTAAATCTATTTTCCTATAAGATTCAATTGAAAACGTTTTTGACCAAGATCAATATTAGCAAAAGATTTACTTTTGCAAAACTGATTATGAAAATGGACATTTCACGGATGAGGCTTATTTTAAACTATGTCAACAAACAAAATTACCGAGATTCGGGTACCTGAAGCCTACTTTTGATCGCAGTTTGTCGATTGTACTCAAAGAAAGTTAGTGTATGGTGTGCAATTTTCCACTTTAGAGTTGTCGCTTCACTGTTTTTCATAAAATATGTGAATGAAGAAGTTTATCACAAAAGTTCTCTAGAAATTTATTCCAATTGTGAAAGGCAAAAGACAAGTTAGTAAGTTAGTAAGATGAAGTCACCGGTCATCAAATTCAAAGAATCTTTGACATCCTCACAGCAGTCTTTGGAAAGAGGATCATAAATTTGGACACCCCCCGTAAGATAAAAGGAGGCATCACATTTCTGGTTACATCAGAAAAACCGAGACTTTCGGAAAAAAGGTTAAAATGACCATCTCTGGTGAAGACAATCATTTTAAAAATATAATGCACTGAACTCTATTTGTTCATCATCATAACAAAAAAAGTATAGAATTTTTATGTTGTGCAGTTTTTTTATAATGAAATTTTTATCGCTTACGTCGCATTATGAAGGCCTTGTACAACTGCGATTAAGATCATCTAGATCTTTGTATCCAGACTAAACTGTTTATAGATGTTTAAGAATCTTATATAGCTGCACGTTGTTTATGTTATTTTGCAAGATATTTTACTCACTTGATGTCTATTTTACTCTGACATCTTAACTGAAACTTGATAATAACACATTTTTTTCTGTGATAACCTAATTTACTCACATTTTTCCAGAATTGCCACGGTTTCTGACGGACAAAAAAAGTTACGCCAGTTGTGTGTTCCACAGGGAAGGATTTTTGCGATATACTCTGCTATAATTATCGGATTCAACCAAGAAGCAAAGGTTCTGTTTAAAGTCGAAACAAAAACTGATCCGCCAGGCTTAAAGCATGCACTCCTCCATGAATATCTCTGGTTCTTTGACGTGCTCCAGTACATCTGATGCAACTACAGCGTCGTACTTTTCGCAATTTCCCTTTGAGTGCTCTTCAACAGCTTCGTGTATATATGACAAATTTGTTAATGAGGGATTTACGGCAGCGTGCGCCTTTGCAATTTCTATTTGCTCGTAGCAGGTGTCGATACCCACGGTCGTACACCCAAGTGCTGTTAGCTTCTCTGAAAGGTATCCCCCTAAAAATATTAGAACAAAATGATACAACAGTGGTAAAAATGAGTGATTATGAGTAAATGTTCCACAATGACAACAATTACAAAAGGTTTACTAACTAAGATTATACAGAGACAAAAAAAGTAGAATTAATATGTACGAGAGTGTTTTGAAAAGGTTTGCCTCCTTTATTATAAGTAAGCCGATGTTTTTTATAAACTTGAAATATCCTCTTACAATAAATATTATTACTTTTCTACAAAATTACAATCTTTATGCAAATACGGTAATAAAAAAACCCATAGTTGGTTGCATCTGTTCATAATTAGTGTGAAGCTGTCTCTTTACTTCTTATTTAGCTATGGAGAAAAATAAAAATCGCAAGAAGTAAGATTTGGGGTGTAGGATGGGTGCTGAAAAGGGCCGATCACATTGAGCCTGATCATGCACATTTATTATTTGTCATTTTAATCACTATAGTAGAGCTACCTTATATTCTTTATGGCTAATAAGTTAGGGAATGTTTGATATTTATTTTATGTAGCTTTAGGAAATATTACCAGACTTATTATTAATAAGGAACCAAACGTTTTTAAACTATTTTGTATTTTAATTTTTTAAATAGAATTTAAATGTATGAGTGCTGATTTAAGTTAAAGTAGCATAGAGCCTTAGTTTTAGATAATCCTACCACGTTAATATTAAATGTAGTCGAAGAAAATTGAACTTTATTAACTGGTAAACTAACCTCCACATCCAACATCTTGTATGAGCAGCCCTTGAAGTGGTTTTGAACTATTTGAAAACTGTTGTTCTGCGATTCCCACTTCTATAAGACCATCCCTTATCATTGGTACTCTCAGTTCATTCAGATCTCTAAGACTGCAGAAAGGACCATTATCGTCCCACCAAGCATTGCCGTAGGTTTTGTAATGAAGAAGATCATCTGCGTTTTGCATCCCTTAAACAACTATAAAATGTAACATTAAGGATTATAATAGAGGTGTGAATTCGGTAACTAAAAAAGTGTTTGGCTATTTATTACCTTGCTTATCAATTTAAATAAGCATAAACGCTATTGTTTTGTATTTCAGTCGTAAACATATATAATAACTAAATAATAATTATACATGTTTTTAGTTAAATGTATGCATAAGCTATAACTTTTATGGAAAATATTATTGAGTAGTATAGTTCCTCAAATGTATGTACATTATAAAACTTTGACTTTGATTAGAATATTTTAAGTTATATGAAAAAATTTAGTAGAAATTTTGTTAAATTGTTTGTTACAAATTTAACTAAACTTGCGATAACAATTTAATCAAGCTAGATCAATCTGATAAGAATACATGTATTGTGGAAAGATCAAGAAAATAGTTAATAATGAAATTATGTTGATTAACTGCCATAAAGAGTCAGATTAATAAATTTCATCTTTGCAAAATGGTTTTAGTCAAAATCACCAGAAGAGAGCGATAGCTAGCTTTCATAAAAGAAACCTGATGCAATCGAAGCTAAAGATCATCTTGAGCATAACGATATGACGAAGAAACGCCTCGATACGGAAAAGCTAAGACATCTTTTTGCGCCTGGCTTTGCTACTGAGGTGTTATATTTTATACATTTTTACCCCCCCCCCTCTATTCTTCAACTTCCGGTTCTTTTATATTTTAAATCTAATCGATTTCGTCACTAGTTTTTACACATGTGCTTTTACATATTGGTTTGCTGTCAAATGTTCCATTTATTAAAGTAAGACTATTTTGATTGCCTGTTGTATGGTTGTGTTATAATTTGTTCAGGCAGTTGACTAATTTGTTGCAACAGAACAAATGCCAGTGTACGTGTAGCTCGTAAGAAGGGAGTGCAGATAGCAACCTGCAAATGTTCACTATTTAATTTAAACCTCGACCTCCTTACGGCTTGCTGAAAAAGTTGGCTTCAGTTTGCACCATTAACTAATTCTTCTACAGTTTAGTACCCCGGCTGCTCATCATTATCTGAATCATACGCTAGAAGACCATATAGCGGAAAGTGTTTTTCTAAGAACTTTTATGTTGTGAGACCACATATCTGCTATACGACAAGTACGAGATTAATGATAACGCCTGTACGCTGGTTTGCGTTGTTCGGAGAATGTTGCAACACTGACAACATCGCTTTCAGCACCTAATCTGGTCAAGTCAACTAGCAGGTACAGTATGTACTTAATTAACTTGCTGTATCTGGACTTCATCTTAACCTTAACCAACAACGGATTGCTCACGCTTGTATTACGTCCCCTGTGACATAGTGCCTTAGCTGATAGCAGGAGCTCACCGTATTAAGGTTCAGAGGCATCTAGTGGTTTAAATGTTGACGTCTTGCGATTTAGTTCTAAGCTATAAACCATTGCTTTAGCCTGTTGGTTCTAGCCACAGCATTGAGCATTCTCTCACCATGTGGACTGCCATCAACCCACCTGTACCGCTTTGTGAAGTGTTTGTTAATAATTCTACTGTTCTTGTATCGTTTACTAATATTGGAACTGATTTGGTCGGTATTGTGTTTGACAGATACCTGTAGCACTTTATTGCTTGTTGTTGCGCCTCAAGGAAGAGGGCATCATAAATTTCTACCCTCTAGCTTCAAGATATGCTTTTTATTCTCTTAAAACCGCGGTCAAGGACAAACACATTCTCAGGCTTGAACAGGTTTTTGTTATTTTAATCTAAACCATACAAGATGCATTTCTTAAGGTTTTCTGGTATTCGTTTTCTCCACCGTAAACAATTCTTTAAGTTTGGAAGATTTCCGTTTGTTGTATGCATCATCGTGTTTACATTTGATTTGGTATACAGCGCCGCCTGCATTTTTAGTGTAGAGCTTATAGCTGATATTGCTTTTTTTTAAATAGAGGTGCGTTTGTTTGGAAGTTGTCAGACCCCTGACAGCCTTTCCGGTAGCAACTAATGAGGTAATTGAAGTGCCATGACAACTCCAACTACAGCTTGTCACATAATTAATAAGGAGTATTATTTCAAAATTTTTTGCTGGTTAAAAGATGCAATGCGAGAAAAACGACAGCAGCTTTGGGGAACTGAGTTAATGACAGCCACTTTATAGTCTAGATTTGTCAATTTCTAGAAGAATTTCTACAAGTTTACCATTACTTAATGTCAGTTAATAACAATTAACTTCTTACTTGGGTTTTCTATTACTGTGTCGCACGCGAAAGTCCTCTACTCGTATTTAGTTCCCGAATAGTTCTTGATATGCACTTACTAAAAATGGAAGTATAAACGGAATTTTTTAGTAATTTCGTAATACTAGTTTTACTAATACTAGAATTCCGTCTTTTTAACTTTTTCTTATTATTAATATTATGTTATAAAAATACAAACCGCTGGTTAAAATATCTAAGAATTTATTTATTGGCAGGTACATACAGGCCACATAGATGGTGTGCTCTGCTTTGTATTTATTTGCGAAAATCGTAAAATGCTGGATTGTAAAATTTCAGAATGTGAATTCTGATCTAAAAACAAATACTGCAAAATACCGAAAGTAGGTAAAAATCATCAAAATATATGTCAATTGAATCACAAGAAATCGGCCGGAAAAATGAAGGTAAACGCTGTCGTTTAAATGTCTCAACGTTTGAAAACACTTTATGAAGTTAAATGTCTAAATTTTATTAGTAGTGGTGATAGTAAAACTTGTAAAGATCCATTACGATGTAAAAAAAATATTTCGTTCACATATAGGTATTCGATTTTGAAATTTAGTAAAGAAGACAAAAGTTCTTGGTGGAAAAATATGTTAACCAATAACCTTAGTAATAACTGTTTCTTGTCGTAAATATGACCAGGAATGCAAAGCCGTAGTAGGAGCAAGAAAACAAGTAAGACTAAGGCTACTACAAAGATACTCAAAAGAAAGTAGAGCAATTATATATGGAAAAGGATGCCAAAAAGTCTTATAAAGACCTAAGACTAAAAAACAAAATTACCGATTACCACCAGCCGCAATAAAGAATAATTAAGAAAATTTATGTATAAACCAAGAAGTGAAAGCAGCTTGTGTAGAAATAGAAGGAAACATAGAACAGGCCCATATACCCACAACAGAAGAAATTATTATATTATGGCATCGTGGACAATAAACAGCCGATAACACTATAAATGCCGATACTTTCATGACTTGCACTATCATACAATGTAAATTGTCCGTTTTATAAGAGGGTAGTTTATGGTGTTTTATAGAATTATAAATGATTATGATGGAATCTTTATGTGCAGTGCTATATGGATCCCTGTGTAGTAAATTAAGTATTAAAGTAGTACTAGATGACGGAATTAATAGCAGTAAAAAAATATTATTATTCAATATAAAGACTTTAATGTTCAGTCAGTCATTTTATAAACTTGGCTATTGTTGAATTAGTTTATTAATGACTGTATTTAATATATACTACCTTATTGCAATCATTAATTAATCATATTCTTCAAATCATCAAGGAAATGTTTTAGACTAACTTCTTTAGTGGATGGAGGCAAATTTTGTACCATTTCTGTACACGAAAAACGTAGATATGATGTCTGATTTGGGATGGGTATTTTGGTATCTTAGATGGAATATTTTCTTGTTACGTCTGGAGGTCTTGTACATGTGTATTGCTTGTTGGGTTGACATTTTCTTTTAAGTTCATGGTTAATTACATACCTTATCGTTTAAAGGGTGTACAGCTCTGCACAAAATATACGTGTATTGTTCGTAGTTTTTGACAAATTTTTTATTATGTGGTGTTGCATATTCGACCTATTTTTTGGCTTATTGCGTTAGCTCTTTGTATATCTATAATTCTGACATGGGGTACATTGCATATTATCTTGGTGGTTCAAAAAACCATGTTTACTTTGTGATGAGTGTACGTTGAATATTTCCTTGGTGTTTGCAGCTAGTTCAAGCTCTACAAAAGATATTGGTAGAAGATTTTTGATTTGTTTATATTTTAGGTTCATAATGCTATATAATGATCTTTTTAAAGGTTTATTTTATTTGTCGGAGTAGTATGATGTGTTTCAGAACAACTTTCTTATAGCCAATCTTCTTTCATCTGATATGTACGATGTAGAATTTTGTTTACCAGGATATACCTTATTATTCTGCTATACTTGTCAGAGGTGACTATTAATTTTAACGACGTTATTTAGGAAAGTTTTGGTCAGTACTGCTCTTCTTCAGTGTTGATTTTACGCTATTTTAGTGTAATCTATAACTCCATGTATAAAGATAGCTGGTGGTTTGGATAGTTTTTTGTTGAACTTTATTGGCCAACTGCATCTGATCTCTTTTCGTTAGTTAAGATTGTGTATCAATTATCTCGTATAATTTGTGACTCCTTATCAATTCTAAACGTTCTACGTAACATGCTTTACTAAATGTTTGTGTTTGTTACTTTTAGCTTGTTGCCAACTAATACCGGGGTTAACTTTCATTTATCATTTTCATAGTATTTATTCGAAGTGCTTGACCTTTCCATAGATTGTGTGGCTGGCATATTGTTCTGTTAAGGTACATAAGATTGTGACTAACTTAGTGTTTATAATACTGATCGATACTGGGTAAGTAAGTACAGTGGATTTGAAAGCGACTAAAATGCGAATTGGCTTTGATGATACTGTTGTGAGGGTTGTACATTTAATATAAGCAATAATTGTTGAATATCATAGTATATCTGTTAATTTGCTGCTGGTTGTAATTATTGGATGTACTCAGGAACTACAGGTTTCACCCAAAATGAGAAGATTGATGGAAAATCTACACAAGAACATAAAAGGAAAAGTGCGTCTGAACTGGCATTCTTTGAAGATCTTAAGAATGGAAAGGGGGATAAAACAAGGATACAGCCTAGGTCCTTTGTTATCTACATGGACTACATGTACACAAAGAGTAAAAATGAAACTAGAAAATCAAGACTAGGATACCTAAAACTAAGCCCAATAATAACTCAAGACTTACTATTGTATAGACATTTGCAAAGACAACCTAGAACAAGAAGAAATGGAAATATTAAGAAAAAAGCAAATAATGCATATAACAAAGAGCGAAAACGATGAATAAGTAGATGCCTACAAATATCTAGGAATAGATAAGTAAAGATAAAAGAAAAAATTTGTGAATCAGTATAAATAAAGTTAACTAGATGTATCACCAGATTGATAATACCTTAATAAGAAAGCAAAAAAAGCTAAAATGCATGTAAATAAAGCCATATATATCCCAAAAATTCTATATCCAACGGAATCCTGGGTAATAACCGACAAACATAGATCAAAATTCACATCAACAGAAATGTGATACTTGAGATGGATAGTTGGGAAGGAAAGAAGAGGCTGGGTAAGAAACAGAAGCATTAGAGAAGAGTTAGGACAAAACTCCTTAGTATGAGAACTTGAAAGAAGGCAACTTCAATGGTATGGTCATATGCTTTGCATATGAGAAGAGATATTCTAAAAACATATTAGGCATGAAAAGTGAAGGTTGAAACCCAAGAAATGACCGCGTATAGAATGGGAAGAGAACATAATGAAAACCTCCAAGAGAAAAAAAGATTAGCAAATCAGAATCCTGCTTAGAAACAGGAGAGAATATAAAAAATAGCTCAATTCTTCAACACCGTAAGATATAAACGGATAAGATAAAGTAAGTATGAAAATTAAAGGTGCATTGCAATACCTTCTCAGCTCTCTACTTGTTAAGCTACGGTTGTGCTTAACAAGAAGAGAAATTTCTTTAATTTTTCGGAGGAATTGCGTTAAGCTATCAGATTATTCGTTAACGGCTGAAACAAAAAGGAACACTCGCCCTTAGAAACAGCAAAAAGAATGCCAGTGTAAAGAAACTTGGTCTTGCAGGTATTACAGGTTAAATGTAAATTACTTCAAAAGTAAAAATATCACACTACCTACCTCGAAAAGAAAACCAGACCCTTATTACTAACTCCAACCTATCATCCGATACCAAGAAACTCCTTATACCCCGAGAAAAATCTTCCAGAATTCCCAAAGTGTATGGTCTCCCAAAAATTCACAAAGAGAACATTCCTTTACGTCTTATAGTTAGTGTGTTCGGTTCTCCCACCCATAACCTAGCCAAATACCTTACCAAGATTCTCCAACCTCTCACAGAGCAGGCATCATCCTACGTCCGAAACTCCTATCATTTCCTAGAAATACTGAAAACCTTCCCTGTACGCAAAGGTGACATCATGGTAAGCTTTGATGTCGTTTCTTTATTTACAAACATCCCAATTCCTGATACCCTACAGTTATTAAAGTCAACGTATAATATAAATAACATCCTCTCCCTAATAAACCATTGCCTATCCAATACTTACTTTACCTTCCAAAATAAATTTTACCGCCAAACTAATGGTGCTCCCATGGGTTCCCCACTTTCACCTGTCATTGCTAACCTTTTTATGACCGATTTTGAAACAAAAGCCCTTGCCTCCTTTCACCTTAAACCTACCTGCTGGATACGATATGTCGAGGACACTTTTGTTATCTGGCCTCATAGACATGATACCCTTCCAGAATTCCTTTCCCACCTCAATCAAACCCACACCAATATCAAATTTACCATGAAAACTGAACAAAACAATTCCCTTCCCTTCCTAGATACTCTCATAACAAGAAATCCTTCTAGTGACAGCTTTTATTACACTGTCTACAGAAAACCCACTCACACTAACCGTTACCTAAATGCCAAATCCCATCACCACGCTGCCCAAATCCATTCGGATGCAAAATCCCTCCTAACCAGATCCATCAGACTTTCCGATACGAAAAATCGCCAAACAGAAATTAAATCCATTACCACCACCCTACTGCAAAATGGATATTCCAACAAATCCTTAACCAATATAATCAAAAATATAAACAGAAACACTAACTCTCAATCCCAAAACCCTCTTGACCAACAAAAAGCATTCCTACCATACATCAGAGGCATCACCGATAGAATAAGCCGCATACTAATGCGGCAAAATATCCGCACGGTCTTTACGACCAACAACCAAATATCTGGGCTCATTCGCTCAGCAAAGGATCACTGTCCCAATGAATCCCAAGGAGTGTATGAAATACTTTGTGGAGACTGCCAAAGGACCTACATAGGTCAAACAAATCGGCAAATATCTAGCCGAATATACGAGCATTCTCTGACCGTACGTAAAAGCGATAATGGTTCGGCACTTGCCAAACTCAGCAAAGAAACAGGCCACAAAATTAATTTCTCAGGGGCTAAAACCATTGCCCCCATTTCCCATTTTACCAGCAGAACAGTAAGTGAGGCAATTGAAATAGAAAAACGCCCACAGTGCCTTAACACAAGAGATGACAGCCAGCGTTTGCCTGTCATGTGGAAGTCCCTTATTGCTCTGCACCGCCAATTACGCAACACCCTTAATCTTACAAACTTTCCCCAACCCAACGCATCTCCCGGCAAACAAACTTTCACTTCCAGCCCTATAAAAGATCAAGCAGGTCACACCAAAGCTCAGTCTTATTCAAAGACTCACAGCTCTACTTGGGGAGTAGACAGATTGAGTGGAAGAGCTAACTTCTTGAAAATGGCATCAAATCCGATGCCGAAACGTCGAGAATTTTCTCAAAATAGACGCGGTTCATCCCGTGAACTAAGCTGTTTAAACATAGTTAATCGCGAAAACCTATGCCTGGTAATATTACTTCGAGGCGTGTGAAGTACTAATATAGTGATGTAAATTGTAAGTGATATGAATATTCAAATAAATCGACGTAGTGTTATTGAGCTTCTAACGAATAAGAGTTGTGCATTTATTGCCAGTGATAGACGAGTGGATGCTGTATACACTAATAGTTGTATTGACGTCAATATTGTTAATAGTGAGCGCAAAGCGTAAAACAGAAATCTTTAGCTACAACAAATCTGCATGACCCGGTTCGATATGGTTGATCTTTGACAGCCACAGAAGAACTGCGTCAACTGAGTGTAGACGAAATAATTTATACCAATCCCGCATGCAGCAAATGGATACCGTCGGAAGGGTTGAGATTTCTCTTAAACAAATCTACATCATTTATGCTTTATTTGGCTTCAAAACAAGGTACGCAAGATGACATGCATGTTGACCCGGAGAACATACTGCAATAAATTTTGTATAACCATAAGGATTATCTTAATTTGAAAAGAATTAAAGCTTTTGCTTCCCTGGGAAAAGTATTGATAATTATATTTTGATAGAATTGGAATAATAAACCCATATTGAATTGTTAAACTCCAAATAGGTAAAATGTTTTAAAAATTTTGAGCTGTTTCGTGCACATCTCTAAGCCACCTTTGGTTTTAATTCCATCTCTACCCGCAACCTTGACTTGTCCGCTTGGTCACTCCTATTCACAAGTAAAAGAGATTTTACAAAGAAAAGGACCGTATGACCACTGACCCAGGATTGAACCTTTTTGAGAAGACGTAACTGGCCGCCAACCGAAGCTGACCATATTTTGACTTTGAATGTGTGTAAACCCAATAGCGCGCTTTGATTACGTTTTGTCTGTTGCCTTTTTTGTGTGTTCTACACCCGTCCGTGGTACTCCAATGATTCTACATCTGTCCAAGTAAGAATCCCCCGGGTTTGACGCCGCCAAGCCAAAGTACGTTAACATCCGCCTCCAAGCTACAAGAGAAAGTCACGTGTGGTAAGTCTCTTTTGGTTGTTCCGTCTTGAATTTTGATCCCAACAGCATTTTTTTCCGTAATTCGGAGAGTTCGCAGCGGACCTGTTGCCCACCGGATTTTAATCTAATTTAATTTTACTTACTCACGTTTTGTATTTTGCCTTTGTTAGTTTTCATTTATTTTCATTTATTTATGTTAAATATACAGTTTACACAGTTCTGTTTTGTTTGTTTTTTGTTTTGTGTGCATTTGAGTTAAATCTAATTGTGCTTAATATCAAGCAAGCTCAAGCACAGCAAATTAGAATTAGCACCGAAGCAATGCTTCAGTATAATAATATTTGTTCTTACTTAAATCAAAAAATGTAATAACTATGTTTCATAGCACCCTATCGTAAACATCTTGCTCCTTGCGATTTCTTTTTCAAAACTAAAGGAAAACCCGAAGGGACAGAGTTACACTAATTATAAGAAAGTACAAGCATCTATGTCTCACTGATGTTAGCAGCAGACCTTAATTTCTTCTTAAATTGTCAGAACAAGGGTGATAATTTCTAGAAAATAATGACACCTCTTAATACAGAACGTTTCAAGCTTATGTAACATATGTTTATTAGTATACTATTAGGAAAGTTGTCATAGAGGAAACAAGACTTTTATAAAACTTTCTTGTAGTTTACGTTTCACAAATTTGTAATTAGATTCAAAATGTGTTACTTACCTAAGTGGCTATAAGAATAAAAAAAAACAAGATAAAATGTATTACAGATGGGACTGATAAAAAAGACTTAGCTAACATGAATAAATTTAATACTACAAACTATTTTTTATTTCATAAATCTGCAAGTAATTAACTATTTTTTTAAATTTTTTTGAAAATCGTAATATGTACTGCAACTTGTAATTTAGTGTTCCTTGACGGCATGAACTACATAACTAATTTGTTGAATCGAACTCCAGTACCAATTATTGTTGTATAGGTTATAGAAGGCACCCCGTACAGACCGTTTGCGACATTTATCTAAAAGGTGTTACTATTACTTTTTAATACCACACACAAATTACTTACGTTTCTCAATCATCTGCACTGTTTCGTCAGGGTGACAAATTTATGCCAGTGATGTGTTCCTCTAGGGAGTATCCTTAGAACGTACTCTAGTAAAACAATCATAAATAGCCAGGAAGCACGTGTCCTATTCAAAGTAGTAACAAAAATTGAACCGCCCGGTTTCAAGCATTTGATGCATTCTTCCATAAACATTTCCGGCTCGTTAACGTGGTCTAGCACTTCAGAAGCAATTACGGCGTCATATTTTTCAAAATTGGCCTGTGCGTGTCTCTCGACAGATTCATGGCGATACGACAGGTTCGTTAAAGATGGATCCATAGCTGCATGCTGCTTTGCGCGTTGAATCTGTTCTGCGCAAACATCGATGCCCACGACTGTGCATCCCAGTTTAGCCACTTCTTCAGCGAAATATCCACCTTAAGACAGACTCTTTAAGTGAGATAGAAACGTATATTATTTTAAAGTGCTAGCAAATATCCATAAGGTACTCAGCCAACTTTTAACATAATAGGAAAGAACAAATTTGCAGCACGATAGTTAATTTCTCTCTCGTTGACATACATATAGAACTTAAATAAAATATAGATTTAATTTGTTCTCTAAGTTTTGTTACAAAAACAAAGTGTCGATAAAGCTAAGGTTTAACATGACAAATAGGCACTTATTCATAAAACATTTTATCACACTATAATATAACAAATACTGTAAATTATTGTGAGCTATAGTGAGAGTATGGGCTGGGAACTGAAAGCGTAACGCTCCTATATGTTTTTCCCTTATTAGCCGATTGGTGCACAACTTTTATACGTTTTATATGTTTTATCACTTATTTTTACTAGACTATGTTATAAATAAAATGCATATAATATTAAAATGTTTAAAGTTTTATATCATCTATTGCAAATAACATGGAGAGATAATTAACATAACTTTTGTATCTCAGTATATTGCTAGGTAAATATTAAATTTTACTACATATAAGAAACATAACTTACTATAAGTAACATTAGAATAAGTTTCTTCAATTAGAGACGCCTACCATAAGTTTATACTAGTATAGCTGCCATCAAAGTATTCTTATAATGTGTAAAAGTACCTATTTGCAAAACAGAGGCCTAGTAACTTTAAGAAACAAACCATACTAAAAGTAAAATAATCCAAAATATTAAAAAAAATGTAAAAGAAGGCTTTCATCTTCAGAGAGCAAAATTAGAAAAAAATTGTAAAAAAATTTTTAACCTTTCTGGTATTTTAACGGCCAATTGTTTATGTAATTTCCCATCAAAAGATACTGAAGACTTTATCGAGAGATTAAAAACGCAATTGGATTAGAAAATATTAAAAAATCTGCTCCGAGTCAACTTTTTGATTAAAATCGATAGATTCCGAAGATAAGGATACAATTAATGTCTGGGAATTTTGTACATAACTCGCAACAAAATTACCAGTTGGCCAAACAATTGAATTCAAAAAAATGTAGTCTTTATCTTTAATATTACAATCTATCTCAATATGTTTAACTTTATTGTAATGATCGACTCCAAAAAACTGAGTTTTTCTCAGAGGGTTGCGGACAAGGGCGGTAAGTAGACAACCATAAACCATAAATCGAGTTCCTTACGAATGGTGCTAAGAAATAGGTTCATTGCAAACTATTTAGATCCAGTAGTAACCCTTTGAAACTACAGAAAACGTATGTAAGTTACGGGAACCTGCCCTGCATGACGATCAGCGATTGCCTCAGAAATTACACCACAAATAAGAATTTAGTTTGGAATTATAAATAGTGCTACAATTGCAAGATCCAAGGGTTGAAACGACAATGCAAGGAAATGTCGCGCTAAAACCAATTGTAAAAACTTATTGAGATTTCTTGAAATTAGAGAATAGTCTTTTAAAGAGAACCTTGAAGTACCTTAACGGCGTTACATCTCGGAGCTGTTAGTGTTGCAAAACTAGCAGAAAGTACTATATCACCTGCATGATGGGGGATCAGGGGGATACTTTAAATTTAAAAAAAAGTTGCAGAAGACTCAAAAAGATACTATTAGGTCAACTGTAAAGAAAGCACAAAAGAATATTGCCGGAAGTGGAAAGCACGTAAACGGAAAATACCGCTTTTGGAAAAATATAATCACCCATAAAGGAGCACAGCTAATACTTTTGGTCTATTGCCAGGAACCTTGTCGTTTGTTTTACTCATAGGTCTTAAGTGCACTCGATACCAAACAAGAGTCATTTACGGCTTACTGCCACTTTTAGCATAAGAACTTATGTAACTTCAAGAAGCTATGGCGATGAAAGGCAAAGATGTTACAGAACGGCTTTAAAAGATGAGCACTGTAACGTTTCACTATGAGAAACTGAGCTTTTCTTGAGCCGAAGCCAAAGTATTGAGGTGATTTTGAATGATTTAAAGTGATCGTAAAGTTCTGTCAATTTGCTTCAATAATGCGGTAAAACTTTTTGTAGCTGGGGCATACCCACAATTTAATCTGTTGTATAATCCTTTTTTGGAAACCAATTATAGATTACAAACACACTAAAAACTCAGTAGTACGGTACATCGTGTAGTTGGTTCTTGGGTTATAAAAGCGTGGTCGGACTTCGGAAACTAGACATTTCGTCCACAACTGCAGCGGACATCTTCAACAGAAAATCTAAAAATTTTTCATGCAGTATGGAAACAGAACAATTGTCCAAAGAGTGACGAATACATTATAGCAACTAAAACCAAGAATGGTCCTTAAGCTCTAAATTGTAATAATTACATTCTCTAAAGTTAATGTATGATCAACCCAATAGTTATACGACCTCAAAAATATCTTACAATTTGAATTACCAAAGCGTGGCTAAAATCTAAATGGTTAATGGAAGAGATTAAAGACGGTCTAAAATGTATATGAACTATAGGAATATATCTGAGTTCTTTGAAAAAACTAGATTAGAGATTTTGGAAGAAATAATATTGTCAAAGCTACCAAGACATCAAAGAATGCAAAGCAACAAACGTAAAAAATAATTTGGTGAAACTTTTAATATACTCATGTGCGCAATCAAAACTCAGCTTAAATGTTGGTTAAGGGATTATCTACAGCTAGTATACATTTGAATTAGACCAACTATAACGAATTTAACATATACGACACAGCTAAGACAACACCTACATTCTATAGGTTTATACAGATAAAAATGAAAAAAGGGGAAAGATAATTAAATAAAACAGCTTTAATAGGCGATAAAGTGATGAAATTACTATTTTAAACAATAAACCATTAAAAATTTAACTATACACGATCTGCTTAAAAATCAACTGTTTTTTTATATATTTTCGGACTTACTTATGGATCATTGATTCTTATAAATTTAAGGTATTGTTTTCTTAACTGCCACAATTTATTTAGTGGTGCTTGTACTTGTAATTGTCATAATCTATTTTTCAAAACCTGTTCCGAAATTATATTAACTTCCCCAAAGGGGACAAATCGTCTTCTTCCCTGTACTTTAAGGAACATAAAAAAGTCAGCTGGTGGTAGGTTCAGAGAATAGAGAAGATGAAGAACATTCATTTAATTTTTAAGACAAAATCGTTTTTAAAACGGTTATACCTCTCATAATAAGGTATATGACTTATTAATTCATTATTTCAAACTTTTTTTTTCACATTTGATATTTTTGTTAGACATTTACTCAAGTTTTAGACAAAATTGCAAATCGTAAAGCTGCTTCCTTGAATAAACTAAATAACAAGAACTAAGTAATGAAATAACAAACCAAAAAGGTTACTCATTAGATTACACTGAACGCAATTGTTGCTAACCCAGGTCTCTAGGACACTTTGCTGACGCATAATTTAAGAAGTTTGATTTCTCTTTAAAGTGGCTGTATAATATTAAAATAACATACTATACATTCATCGTACCTAATTAAAGAGTTTCGCAGTAGATGGTTAATACTAACCTCCACATCCAACGTCTAAAATGCGAAGGCCTTGAAGGGGGCTGCCTGTGTTTTCCCTCCCATCTTTTATAAAGGCCAGTTTCTAAAAGGCCGTCTCGCACCATTGGCACTCGCAGTTGATTCATTGACTTTAGGCCCAAAAACGGACTGTCTTCGGCCCACCAAAGAGAACTGTACGTTTTATAATAATGAAGTTCGTTAGGATCTATAGTCGGCGATACAATTTCTGGTTTGTCCATAGTGAACTTATTTTTTACACACTAAAAAAATAAAAACAGTCAGAGTGTGTCTTTTAGTACTAATTTATTAATTTTATAGGGTGATACATAACTATCTCGTATTTTTTAAAAATCATTTTAAAAAACAGGTTCTACTAATAATTCTGGAGCGTAATAACCATTAGATTGAATTATCACTGCTCATTTATTGGATATTAATTTCGTAAGTAACGAAGTCCCAGTTTTAGAGACTAGTCATGTTATAATATTGGCTACGGTGACATGGTAGTCCACGAGAGCCTCGATAGGAGAGGAACGTGAATAAAAAAGAAAACGCATTTTTTAATCTTATGACACTGTGCTGTATATGTGACGGGTAGTTTTTTGCACGCTTTTCTGGCTACAATCTCAGTACAAAGACAAGCAAGCCCTCACAAAAAACATTGTCTTCCATCGTAATAATTCCCATTCTTATATCGATCGCCAACAATAGGTGGGATTTGCTCTTTTATTGTACCTACTTTTTTATCAACCCCAAAGAACCGTTACATTAACCGTCCGCTGAAGCAAACGTGCAAAGTCCATGATGATTTGGACGAGTTGGTCAAAGCGCAAGTTGCCTCAAAGAACTAGTGTTCTATGTTCTTGGAATCAATTAGTCAAGTAGATGAGCATCAGTAACTGAAGTTGCTGTTGATTACATCCCATAATTGTATTTAAACAACTTCTCATTGTTATATACATTAACCTAATAGCAAGATAACAGTTCTAAGCAACTTTACTGGTAACTCCAACCTAATCATAAACTGCACAATTTAGAAACAGTAAATTGATTTTCTGTTTGTCTTATTTCCAATTGAGCTAAAATTATACCCAAACAAATCGATCGTACGAATAAAAGTACTTCTGTTAGATGTCTCAGTAATATTTTTTGCCTTATCTGCTCCATTTACAACATGACTTTTTACTTATTCTAGTAGTGTTTCAGATATTGCCGTCTTCAAAAGCACATAACACCAAATAAGCTGTACCTTTTCGCTAGTACACACCAGCTCCATATAAGAACCCGAAAGACATGAACGGGTCCATTAATATTTGTTTTGTTGTGTTTCGAGAAGGCTCAACGTTGAACCTTAACAGAAGGTAGGGGGCATTTTTGTGTCACGAGTGCTAAATCAATTATTTACCGATTTCTATTCTTTCTAGAGACAGTAAAACAACCACATACTGGTGCTTTTTCTTGCTTGGCAAATTTAAAACCTAACAGAATTCTGGTGCGCCATTTTACATGTCCTATTGGGGGTTAGAATCATCGAAACTTGTGCACACCTAGTAAGTTGTATTAGTTACCTTCTTCGTTCATAGTTTGGTACTTCGGCTATGCCAAATATCTCAGTTTATCAGCACGATCTGTTGAATAAACGCCAAAGTTCTGTGTGGAACCCACACCCAAAAAGCTCTATTGCAAGAATCGAGCATTAAGACCATACTCGTCTATATTTACAATTTTAAGGATATTGTGCAATAAGAATTTGTTTGAAATGGCTAAAATTTTACCGTAAAGTATTGTTTTGTTATTTGGAAAAGCTTTTATAACCAAATTATGTGGATTTAAATATCGCGCCCAAGAAAACTAAACGCCGTGCAACTTTGACTTAAAGGTACCATTCTATGTGCCTGATCAAACGACTTGTGGACATTTCCTGTTCCTAAAACCAAGAATATCTCTAAATGAGGCACATGCTCGCAGTGCTGGGTAAAATATCAAAGCAGGAGGTGCAAAAATATTTTGAAATGCTCTTCAGTGATTCTGAATATTAATGCAGTTGGATTTTATTTCGAATAAATACTTGTTTATTACTTTTTGTTTTCTTATGCTTTACGGCATTGTGGTTTTGAACCACCTTTTGTATACTGGTCTGACTCTTGTGAGTAGTTTGATTTGTGCTTTCCTCTTTTTACCACTGCATCTCCAATGTTCCATTCTTTCTTTATTCTGTCTGAAGTTAACTTTATAGTGTTGATTTTACTCTTTCAGTATTTTGTATGCCTATTCGCAGTTCTCCGTTTTCATTTTTGATACTCCTGGCCTTTTGTATTGTGTTTTCTCTTAGTTTTTTGACAACATTTCAAACCGTTTATGCTTTCCTATATATTTTTTTGTCAATTTTACCTTCAAAATTATTCCACCTCACTCTTTTAACTTATTTTGCAATTTCTTTCTTCTTATCCCTCTTGTATGCCTATATATAGTTACGCTTGTTTTACTATTTCGGTTTTTCTTTTAATTTTCGGCTTGCGCAAGTACTTTTAATTCACAAATCAGTTTCTGTTTGTAGTATTGCATTCTTAATTTTATTTTATTTCTAATTAATTTTTAATTTTTTCATTGCATCTTTTTTCTTTTTTTATTTCTTCTAGACTACTACTTGTTCTTTACAGGTATTTTTGTTTTTTATTTTATGTTTGTTTAATTTTTTATATATCTTTTTCCGAGAAATCACGCTTTCCTTGGTTGGCGGATGGGGAAAGTCCTGGAAACGGAACTGCTGCAAATATTTATATTAAACAAGCAGGTCAGTTGTGAGAGGGCCTTATTAGGCTAATCACCCATACAAAGTACATAGATTCAGAGCAGTAATAGGAGCCTCAAGCAAATAAACGTATTTATAAAAATATATTATTCCTAGTTTTCAGTTTGCTTTCAGATAATTAGTTTATATGTTATGATCTGACCAAAATTTATAGTAGTATAAGAAAACGTTACATGGAAAGTTCCAAAAAATACCCCAACATTTATTTTTACATACGTTATGTGTGCTAAAAGCAATAATAAATTTTATGCCTTATTATTAATTTTGTTCGCATGAAACGTTTGTGGCGCAAAAGGTTTAATGCGACTTACTTGGTAAGATGGACACACGTTAAAACTTAAGTTAAGTTAAGTGAAACAAGATACAGTGACGTTATTTTTATTATAAACATGTTCCATAGTTACAAACTATATCTTGTTTAAATAAATGATAACGCTTTAATCTTTGATGGCGTGCAAGGCATAGTAAACTCCAGAAAAGCTGCTCCAGAACCACGTATTTGTCAGGAAATTGTAAATCATGCCACGCACCGCTTTTGTTTGGCACTTATCTGAAAATGCGGATTAAAAAATTAACATGGCTCAAATACACTTGGCATCTTAACACAAATTGCATACTTTGTATTTAAATATATTTTTAAGTAATTTAATAACTCAAAGTCCGATAGCACACCAGCTTAAATGTGTCAATATGCACTTAAAAATCGCAGTAATTACCGAAATAAAAAATGAATTACTTTGTTCAAATATAAGAACCAGCACAATGACAAATGTTTTTACTATGACATTTGACTCTAGGTAAATAACCAAAATAAACAGCGCCTAATTTATGTCGTCTTTCAACAATGATGTTGACAAAAATTAAAACAGAACTATATTAAAAATAGCCGTATGAAATGCCAGCGGTTTGTGTCAAAAAATAAAAATGTTTTTAAATATTCTTACTATCTGAAACTCACTTCATCACAAGTACCCACATAACAATATCAAATTACAACGTATATAATACAAAGCATCCCAGTGACAGGACTCATGAAGATTCAGGAATAATTATTAAATAAAAAATTAGACATTATGAGCGAGCTGAGTACAAATTAAACAACATACAAATCACTAATATTGCTATAGAAGACGCTACCAGCAATTTATTGTCCGCCAAAACATAAGAACAAAGAAGCTGGCTTCACCCATTTCTCTAAAACATTAGGAAATAGATTTATCGTTGAAGGTGATTTTAATGCTAAGCATTTAACAGAGGGCTCGAGAACTACCACAACCAAAAGACGAAAATTTTAAAAACTGTTTAGCAACCTATTTTACCTAATGAGACAACCTACATATTGTCCATCTGATCTCAACAGAATACCAGATTTGCTGGATTATTGCATCGCAAAAGGCCTGGACAAAAAGAAAATATTAGTTGAATCCTGCCTAGAACTTAGCTCTGATCATAAACCAGTACCAGTGGACTATATTAACACATGTAATTAGCAAACCAAAAAAACTGTTACTGTATAGTAGCTGTATAATAACTTTAGACATACCACTAAAAACTGAATTCGAGATAGAAGATACAGTAAAAGATTTAACCAAAGCCGCAATACACATACTATAGAAAAACATTTTGCAATTCTCAGAGAGAAACTAACTAATAAAAGGAAAGCTAGAAAACTGACAAACGCTCGAACAGATAAACAAAAATATAACAGTACCACCAATCAAAAATTACTGGTGTGGCGGCATTTTCGCCCTTGAACCGCCTGTGTATCGTGGCGGCGCATGCTGGTGGCTTTGATATCTGCCGCTACGTTTTGCTATCGCACACAAAACGGCATATGGGCTTTTGCTCAGCCGGCAAGTCTGCATACGCCGGCGGCGGCACCCTTTGAGTTGAAAAGTGCTGTCGAGTTAAAAATTTTCCGCAAAGACCTACCGCTAAGCCAGGCGCGAAGCTCGGCAACATACGCACACCGCATCGCGGCCAATTCGGTCGTGTTTTAACATCCCGCAAAATACTCACACCGCATCGCGTCCAGTACGGCCGCATTTAATCAACCCGCAATACATACTCGCATCGCAACGCGGCCAGTGCGGTCGCATTTAACTAACCCGCAGATAACTACCCCGCAAGACATACTCGATCCGCATCGCATCTCGGCCAGTGCGGTCGTGTTCCCGGCACGAAGACATCGCAACAAGGTGGCCACCGTGAAACCATCGCCGCCGAAGCCGAAGACGATTCAGGTGAGCGATTTGGCTTTACTTATCGATTGATATCGGTAGCCGCCCCCATCCGCTTTTGCGCTGGCCGTTTAAGTGACGATTTGGGCCTAAGCGTTTTACATTTCAAAACAGGCCGTACTATAGTTTCCAACGACCGAGTCGGTATTGCCGCAAAGGCCTGGACAAAAAGAAAATATTAGTTGAACCTCCTCATTTTGCAATCACAAACCAGTACCAGTACATATTAACATGTAATTAGCAAACCAGATGGCAATGCCGCTGATAAACTAATATGCAGATATAAAGAATAATACCACATGAACACCAATTCGAGATAGAAGCCGACATAATCTTATTGCTGGTAAAATTTTAATTTTTGAAAAAGATACCAAACTCTAAACAATACATAGAAAAACTGTTGCAATTCTCAGAGTGAAACTAATAATATAAGAAGATAAAAGACATGGAAAACTTCAAATTAAGTTACTAAAATATAACAGTACCCCAATCAAAATTCTGTCCAATCTTATAGCCTTACTTGCATGAATAACACCGACAATTGATAAACACCAGTCATATTAATCCAATCTGCTATTCGAAGTCACGAAACACGGACAAATAGGCTTTTGAGCCGGCAAATTACATTTGTTCAGCGGTAATTGTGATTAGTTAAAGCTTTGTCGAGTTGGCACACCAGTTTATAATACAAATTGAAATCTGCATTTTTACATCCAGTAATTTCTTTCTTGAAATTATAGGAGTACCTCACAAACAGAACTTTCCGAATTAAGTATTAAGAAAAACACACTAAGCTCCTATTAGGAGCACTACAGGGAAGCATTCTTGAGCACTTGCTTTATTCCATATACTCACTAGATTGTCAGCAACCATTGAAACAATTATAGCTATTCATGCCGACGATACAATAATTCTAACATCACATAATAACCCCATTTTGCGTCCAGAAAACTTCAAATATACCTAAACCAATATAAAGTATGATTACAGTGGAGGAGAATAAAAACCAAATCCGCATATATTACTTTTGCACTTAAGCGCGGAAACTGTCCCTTAGTTTTTCTAAATTCTGCTTCCATTTTGCAAAAAGACGTAATTAAATCTAGATAGGATAGTGATATGGCGCACTCATATATTCACTAAAAGAAAACAATTAGGTTTGAAATTTTGTCAAATATACTGGCTACTTGGTATGAACTCTGTACTATCTATTGACAATAAACTTCTGCTATACAAATCCATACTAAAACCTATCTGGACATTTGGGATATCACTATGGGGCACTGAGAGCAAATTAACTATAGAAATCATACAGAGATACCAAAATATAATACTCAGAACAACTGTCAACGCGTAATGGTACGTACCAAATAATATATTGCATACTAACTTATGTATTCCCACAATAGGACAAGAAATTGTAAAAATTAGGGCCAAATACAAAGACAAGATATTGACACACACCCCAATCACCCACCCCAATATATCCGTTAAATCTGTTAAGAATCGTCTGAAATGTCTTTCGTCAAGCATACAAAATCTGTAATGGTATTGGGCCTTCTAAACAGCGAAGGGAATGTCATGGTGCCTCACCTCTTTGAGAAAAATTTTAAGGTAACTGCCGACAGTTATACCAACGAGCTAAAGACAGTTATCATGCTCTAGATAAAGGAAGTGATCGCTGAAGAGGAGTACGTGTTCCAGCAAAACTCTGCCACAGTACACAAGGCAAGAAAGGCCCAGGCATTTTGGTACATAAGAATAAGGAATAGTAAAATCAATATTGCAGTTGGATATATTAATAGACAGCTAAAATTAAATAACTAAGTGATGTAGAAAAAGAATATTTTAGAAAATAGTGAACAATAAATGATCTAAAAAGCCTTAAACAGTTTTTAAAAATAAGATAAACGGTTACTCAATAATTTGTATTATCATTGATTCCTCGGTTTGCGCCCACCCTCCAATAGCAATAGCCTCGACTACCACGTGTGGGACATAGTTAAGGCGAAAGCCAACGATAGCTTGGCTGAATTCAAACGTGGTCGTACCAGCTTGGCTGATGATGAGCGATCGGGACGGCCAACAACTGCGACCTCCACCGATAACATCAAAAAAGTTCACCAAATGGTACTGGACAACCGTCGAATCAAAGTTAGAGAGATAGCAGAGGCTGTGGGCATATCGAAAGAACGAGTTTGTCATATATTGACTGATTAATTGGACATGAGGAAAATGTCCGCGTGTTGGGTCCCGCGCTCGATCATTTTGAACCAAAAATTGATTCAAATGAACATTTTCAAGACCCTGCTTGAGCAGTTTCAGCGAAACGAGTCAGACTTTTGCGTCGATTTATCGCTGTCGATGAAACTGGGCTCCACCATTACACTCTTGAGACGAAGGAATAGTAAAAATAGTGGACTGCAAAGGGCGAACCCGCTGCAAAAAAGGCGACGACGGTTTCATCGGAAAGCTAATGGCAACTCTTTTTTGGGAAATGCAGAGACTTCTCGTCATCGACTACTTAGAAAATAAAGAAAAAATAACTTAACTACGCATCGTTATCGGACCAATTGAAGGCAACAATTGCTGAAACACCGCCCCATTTGGAACAGAAGAAACTGCCCTTCCATCAAGACAACGCACCGGCTCACACTTCGACGTTCGTCATAGCCAAAATTTGCGAATTGCAATTTGAATTGATTGACCACCCAGCATATTCAGCAGATCTGACCCGCAGCGGTTATTTCTCGTTTCCTAAGCTTACAGTTTGGCTCGGAGGACAGAGATTTTTATCAAACGAGGAGGACATCGGAACTTTAGACGCCTATTTGGCAAAGCAAAACGCCAACTACCATCTGGCTGGCTTAAAAATATTGGAGCATCGCTGGAAACAGTGTATCGACTTACAAGAAAACGAAGTTAAAACATAAAATTGAATTTGACAGAAAAACTACTTGTTTATATGTTAGACTCAAAACTTTTCAGACTGCTCACGTATTCTTTTGAATGACTACCTTGAAAAAGATATAGAAGGATTAAATTCAAAAACGCAGGCACACTTTATAGTCCAAAATGCAATAAAAAAATAAGCTTAACAGAAGATAAAGACTATTTAGTTGGTAAAAAATTAATCACAAATAATTTTCTGAAACGTTAAATCCCAAAACAAAAACATTCTTCACCGGAAGAAAATTTCTTTGAGTGAAAACGATCTCTGAGACTTAGTTGCTCCTGAACTGTTGCAGAGAAAATAAGTCGCAATACAATCTTGCTCAAAAACGGAATAATGCAGTTTTGCATTGTAACTTTGCATGCGGTTTAAGTGTCAGTCAATGTTTGAAGAAATTGACCTATGTGCTGGGAGACAATTATCTTACCATATTTGTGTGGTATCAGAAATTCCAAATAAAAATTCAGCCTGAAAGATTCTTCAACGTCAAATCACTCGTGATCGTTTATCACAGAGAATAATATACCATCAGTAGGAAAATAATGGAGTTTGATAAGCGTATAATTCATAGTCAGATAAAAGAGTATTCTTAGACCGGTAATTCATAATATTCTGCACAACAATCTTTAACAAAAAAGAATTTGCTCTCTGTTTATATGGTACAGTTTAACCGATGAGCAGATAGTGAAATGCGTTTTAAGATGCAGCAAGATACTCAATAAGTTTTAAAAATAAAACATTACGGTAGACTAACACGTGTTCAGGTGTACTACAGACGATACTTTCAATCGTAGGTTATGAGGAACTGAAAGTCAAGTATGTAGTTCTAAAACGACAATGACGTTTGCTAGTTGAATTTATTTAAAAAAGAAAAAGCCAACCATAAAGTCATGTTTGGCGACTTGACAATTCAAAAGTGGTGTTTTCGATGTGCAAGACAAAGAACGTTCTGGCAGACCGAAAAAGTTTGAAGATGCGAAACTACAGGAGTTATTGGATCAAGACCCAACGCAATCTCAAATTGGCAGAAGTGTTAAATGTGGCCCTAGAAACTATTACCGACCGATTACTATCGATAGGAAAAATCCAAAAGATGGAAAGATGGGTGCTACATCAGTTGAATGACAGGCAAATGGAAAATCGAAAAATCGTCTGTGAAATGCTGCTTCAAAGGTTTGACCGAAAGTCATTTCTGCATCGAATAGTGACGGGTGATGAAAAGTGGATTTATTTCGAAAACCCTAAGCGCAAAAAATCATGGTTATCACCTGGAAAAGCTAGCCCATCAACTTCAAGGTCAAACCGTTTTGGTCGCAAGACAGTGTTCTGTGTTTGGTGGGATCAGAGTGGCGTGGTGTATTATGAACTGTTGAAACCTGGTGAAAGTTAGTAGGAAGCGCTACCGACAACAAATGATCAACTTGAACCATGCATTGATCGAAAAACGTTCAGAATTGACCCGAAAACACGGTAAAGTGATTTTACAGCACGATAACGCGCCACCTCATACAGCAAAACCGGTCAAGGAAGTATTGAAAGCGCTTTGGTGGGAAATATTATTGCACCCGCCGTACTCTCCAGTACTTGCCCAGTCCGACTATCATCTTTTCGCGTAAATGGGCTCTGCATTAGCAGAGCAGCACTTCACTAATTTCGAAGAAGTTAAAAAATGGAATGGTGAATGGTTTGGTTTAAAGAAAAAACAATTTTTTTGGATTGGGATTCATAAATTGCCTAAAAGATGGGTAAGATGTGCAAAATTAAGTGGTCAATATTTTGAATAAATAAATTTTTCCATTATATCGAAAATTATGCATTTTTTTCCAAAAAAAAAAACGGTAAAGACTTTCCGGTACACCTGGTAGTATAAAGTTCTTGGCTATCAGAAAATGTAGCTAAAGTTTCGGAATGTCTATGACAATAGCACTCAAATCTTAAATTATGCAAAACCTGCAAATTGAGTACATATTTTTTGATGACTAAAAACTCTTAGATGATCGTCATAGAATTATATATGTTTTTTTAATGCAATAATTTAGCGGTAATGATTTATGCATTAATAAACTATTCTTACGTTTTTTAAGCAGATTCGTGACATCTTCGGGGGGAAATAAATTTATCCCAGGAGTGCGTTCCACGAGGTATGCACCTGAGAACCCATTCGTAGGCAACGATGCCAACCAGCCAAGACAAGGTATTCCGATTGAAGGTGGTAATGAAAATCGAGCCGCCTGGTTTTAGGCATTTGGCACAACTTTCCAGAATAGTATCCTTGTCAGAAACATGTTCCAAAACTTCTGATGCAACAACAGCGTCATATTTTTCGCAATTTAGTAAGGCGTGGTCTTCCACAGACTCCAGAAGATAAGTGAGGTTAGTAAGAGACGGGTCTAACGCAGCGTGTGCTTTTGCTTGATCAATTAAGTCGGAGCACACGTCTATCCCAACTATGGTGCATCCAAGTTTAGCCAAGGCTTCAGTTTGAATTCCACCTGAAGCAAAATGACGTCGTAAACTATCTACAAAGAAAAAAAATCTGACAAACCTCCACAACCCACATCGAGGATCAGCAAGCCTTTCAGTGGTTTTGAACTGTTACTTGCGTCATTGGCTTTTACAAGTCCGTCTCGAACGAGAGGAACTCGAAGCATATTCATAGAATGCAAGCACATTGTAAGGCCCATTGTATTCCACCAATCATGGCTTAGAGATGTAAAATGCGATATTTCCTTAGGATCCACTGTAGCTAAGTTATCAAGATCCATTATTTGGAAGTAACTGAAAATGTAAATGTATAATTGTTTTTAATAGCAATAACATATGTTCTAAGAAAAATCTTTCTAAAATTTTAATACTTGCATTTAGAATGCTACTGCAAAAATTCGGTAATAATTTCTGCTTCTCTCAAATGCTTGCACGTTAATACTACATTTCGAATGTGAGATTGCGATAAAGCTATTATCTTTACGGCATGTTTAAGTAAAAGGTCATTAAACATTAAATTAGATATTATTTCTACATTTAACACAAATTTCGTTACTTTGTATTGAAACGTTTCATAACAAAATAATATATATATATATATATATATATATATATATATATATATATATATATATATATATATATATATATATATAGTTTGTGTTACACAATTTACTTAATCAGAGAATTTATTACAATAATTAAAACAAAATTTTCCGTTTTGACAATGTAGGTCTAGTATTTTGTCTTCTAATTTTGTCGATATTATTGTGGAACGACGGCATAAATTAGGCGCTGTTTATTTTGGTTATTTCTCCGGAGTCAAATATAATACTGAAAACATTTATCATTGCGCTGTTTTTTATATTTGAACGAAATAATTTATTTTTATTTCGATAATTACTGAGATATTTAAGTTTATATTGACACACTTGGGCTGGTGTACTATTACACTTTAAATTTAAATTATTTAAAATAATATTAAAATACATAACATGCAATTTTTAGTTAAGATGCCAAGTGTATTTGAGCCTTTTATCCGCATTTTCAGCTAAGTGCCAATCAAAGACGGTACGTGGCATGATTTACAATTTCCTGACAAATACGTGGTTCTGCAGTTTACTATGCCTTGTACAACATCAAATATTAAAGTGTTATAATTTATTTAAACAAGATACAGTCTGTAACTGTGTAACATGTTGATAATAAAAATAACGTCACTGTACCTTGTTTCATTTCAGTTTCAACGTGTCCATCTTATACCAAGTAAGTCGCATTATTACTTTTGCGCCACAAACGTTTCATGCGAGCAAAATTTATTATTGCTTTTAGCACACATAAAATTTGTAAAAATAAATTTTGGAGTATTTTTTCGAACTTTCCATGTAACGTTTTTTTTACACTACTGTAAGGTTTGGTTAGATCATAGCATATAAACTAATTATCTGAAAGCAAACCAAAAACTAGACATAATATCTTATAATATAATTGTCTTATCTCCCTAACTTTCTTTCTTTCTTTCTAAACTTATAATTCTATCTCCTAGACGCTTCAACCGATTTTCTTGAAACTTGCACACCACATTCACAACTATATTTGCTAATTCGGCCATTTTGAATTATTTAAATATTTTGATTATTGTCGCAGAAACATGTGGAATGTTGTACACGACTGCCCGGCGTCTAGATCAGGCTTCGTCGACGAAGCCTGCGGGGTCCCAGCTGGTATTTTTATAAATTCGCTTATTTGCTTGAGGATCCTATTACTGCTATGAATCTGTGTACTTTGTATGAGTAATTGCCTAATGAGGGCCCTGTTACAACTGACCTGCTTGCTTTTCCCATCCGCCAACCAAGGGATGTACTCTCTAGAAGTGTGGTTTCTCAGAGAAATATATATAATAAATTAAACTAGAAGCGAAAAACAAAAATACCTGTAAAGAACAACTAAGAGTCTAAAAGAAATAAAAAAGAAAAAAGATACAATGAAAAAAATTAAAAATTAAGAAGCGATAAAGTAAAATTGATTGCAATACTACAAATACAGAAACTCATTTGTGAATTAAAAGTACTTAGACGAGCCAAAAAGTAGAGAGTAAAGTAATAGAAAAACAGATATAGTAAAACAATCGTAATTATATATAGGCACAAAAGAGGAATAAGGAGAAAGGAATTGTAAAACAGGTTAAAAGAGTGAGCCAGAATAATTTTGGACATAAAATTGAGAAAAACTATATAGAAAAGTAAAAACAGTTTTAAATGTTGTCAAAAAACTAAAAGGAAACACAACACAACGGGCTAGGAGTACCAAAAACAAAAACGGAGAACTGCAAATAGGCATACAAAATACTGAAAAAATGAAATCAACACTATAAAGAAAGCTTCAGACAGAATAAAGAAAGAATAGAAGCAAGAGAAGAATTTTACGAAGACCAGCACGAACAAAACGAAATCATGATAATAGAGAAAAAATTTTAAAAAGCAGTTAATTCCTTAAAAAAGACAAGAAACCGAAAAGCAGCCAGTGAGGATGGGGTAACTGCAAAAATGTTTGGAGGACCTAAGGTAACTGAAAGTAAAAATAAACTTTCAACAAGTTTGTAACAGTGAAGTAATACCTGAAAAATGAAATAACATTATAGTCCTAATGCACAAAAAGGAGTTATTACAAGATGCATCAGTTACAGAGAACTTCGATCGCATTCAAAATATTTTCAAGAATCGTCAAGACGAAATTAGAATCAAAAATTGAGCAAAAGTTGCAAGAAGAACAAGTCGGAAAGACAAGCACGGACCACTTTATAATATAAAAGCATTAGCTCACAAAGGACAGAATAGAAATAAAGATTAATATCTAACACGTGTTTACCTGAAAGCGGTCTTTGATAAAGTACCTTGAAAACATATATGAAACTATTAGATGCGTGCACAATTAAAAAGAGTAATTAAAAACGTAAATGGAAAAAAGCAGGAGTGGTAAAATTAATGTTAAAAAATTTGAAGAATTTCGTATGGAAAGAGGCATAAGCCAAGGTGATAACCCAAACCCCCTATTATTTGTGATATATATGGACTACACATATACACTGTGCAAAAATAAAATAAAAAATGTGGATTGGAGTCGTCTAAATCTACATGACATATTGACACAAGACTTGGCAATAAGTGAAAAAGGAAGTTAGTAGTATGGAAGGGAAAATTAAAAAAAAGCAAAAAAACACAAACAAAATTAAAGTATTCAAGGTAACAAGAAACATACAAGGAGACTAATAAATATAGATGCAAATAAATGGAAAGTAGCTTGGTTGTGGCGGCCTTTTCGCCCTTGTACCGCTTTATATCGCGGCGACATGCCGGGGCGGCTTGGACATCTGCCGCTAGGTTTTGCCGTCGCACACACAGAACGGCATATATGGGCTTTGCTCAGCCGACAAATATACACGCCAATTCGGTCGTGCTTAACACCCCGCAAATATTCGCAAACCGCAGCTCGGCCAATTCGGTCGTGTCTTAATACCCCGCATATATACGTTCCGCAGCGCGGCCAATTTGGTCGTGCTTAACAACCCGCTCATATTCACACCGCATCGCGTCCAGTACGGCCGCATTTAACATCCCGCAACATACAAGAAGACAGCGCAGCAAGGTGGCCACCGTGAAACCATCGCCGACGAAGCCGAAGCCGAAGCCGATTCAGGTGAGCGATTTGGCTTTACTTTCGGTGGATATCGGTAGCCGCCCCCATCCGCTTTCGCGCTGGCCGTTTAAGGGACGATTTGAGCCTTATCGGTTTACGGACCAAGAAGCGGGCCGTACTACGTGTCCCGCACCGCATCACGAGAGCGGCTATTTACACGCCTGCCTCTCCACAGCTATTAAACACAAAAAACTAGAATATCTAGGAGTGGTAATAAGTAAAGATAGAAAAGTACACAAAAAATAAGAAAGAGAATAAACAAAGCAAATAAAACCTATCACCAAATAAATAAATAAATCACTGATAGGGAAAAAACAAGAGCTAAAGTGTATTCGTATAAACTATATACATAGCAATCATATTATATGCAGCAGAGTTTTGGACAATATTGACTAGTCAAAATCAAAGATAACAGCGTCTGAAATGAGATATGGTAGGAAATACAAAAAAAGGCAAAATCAGAAATAGAAATATTCGGAAACTACTAAATCTAAAGAACCACACATGAAACAGCTCCAATGGTATGAACATTTGAAAAGAATGGCTGAACCAGAGATCTCAGATAAATATATGGCATGAGATGTAAAGTAACGAACATTGGGAAGACCCAAAGCATATCGAAAGACAACATTAGAGATGCAGCGGCGAAAAGAAGAAGGAACAAATCAAGCTACTTACATGAGTCGGAATAGCATATAAAAGGTGGTTCAAAACTCCGATACCGTAAAGTATAAGGAAGAAGAATTTTCAGAATTACTGATGAACATTTTAAAAGATTTTTCCACCTCCTGATTTGATACTTTTTGATATTCTTAGTTTTGGGAACAGAAAATGTATACAAGTAGTTTGATCAGATACATAGAATGGTACCCTTGAGTAAAAGTTGCACGGCGTCCAGCTTTCTCGGGCGCAATACTTCAACTCATATAATTCGGTTATAAAGACTTTTCTAAATAACAAATTAATGTTTCTTAAAGAATTTCTGGCCAAATCAAACAAATTCCTAGTGCACAATATGCTTAAAATTGTAAAAATAGACGAGTATGGGCCTAATTCGCAATTCTCGTAATAGTTTCTTGGATGTGGGTGCCACAAAGAACTTTGACGTTTATTCAACAAACCATGGTAAATTTTATCAGCAATACGACCATAAAGATTACCCTCCTGAAGATGCCGCTTTCTTGCGTTGACTGATATTGTTTTACGGTTCCCGGTTAAACTTCGCAACAATATTTGGGACAATGAATCTTCTATTTCGCTTACTCACCATTCTGATGAACTGTGTTCCTCTGGATCGGATGTTACGCGCGAGAGGCCAGGGCGATGGCGATCCCTAAAACTTGCTGTCTTTCTGCAGCGTTGTAATGTAAGATTCACCGTTGAAGCATAAACCCTGAATGTTATCGCGATGTTACGCACTGCTAGCCTTTCTTGATATAAAGTGTAAATAGCTGAACGAGAGGCTTACCACGGACCATTAAATGCAAAAATTCCAAACAAGACGGAGAAAAGCCCAATTAAGCGGCACAGGGCCTGATGATAAATTGACGAGCTCGGAAGCCGGAGCTCTGTACGGCGCACAATTTTTTTAATGTAAACTAACATTTAAAACCAGGGATAAAGGTAAAAAGAAAGATTCGAGGTGTTGAATGACAGTTCAAAGACGTAAAATCATTATGATTTGTTGTGTTCTAGTTTTCGACTCAACAAATGCTTATAAAAAATCTACAAGTAACTAATTCTTTTTATTCAAAACAATATTATATGAGGAAATGGTAAAGTGTTAAACAAAACAAAAATTTATTACGAAAAGTATAGTTATTCACTATCTAACTGAATTTTTATAAGGTGTCCATACTACCATGAGCGAAAATTATAGCATTAGAATGCAGCCAATGTTGTTCTCTTAACACTGTATAAATTCCAATGTATCATTACACATTTTCTTCCATGCATCCTTTAACTGTACTCTATTTGAGATTTATTACTCTCATGCTCATATGTTTCCATCTAACACATCCAAATTTCCTAAGTTTAAATATAAATAAAAAGAACTGGTTTGAGGCTAACTCAGTCTATGTTTGGACACATCCTTTAAGGGTTATTATGGTCGTTTTGGGGCATGGGGTATATATATATATATATATATATATATATATATATATATATATATATATATATATATATATACCAGTTAAAACAAGACGGATGTGAAACTTCGAAAGACAACTTTCAAAAATTAAGATAGTCATGCATGTAACTTTGTGACTCCCGTATTTGGGGTCTTATGAGAGCTACAGATCTGAAATTTAATATCGATGAAGATACTAACCTAAGGTATCTACTGATAATAAATATAAAGTGAATCGGTCAAGCAGTCTTGGAGATATCGTGTCGTCAGACACACAGACAGACAGATAGACAGGATTGTGATCGCATTAGCTTTCGCTTACGCCTTACAGGCTTTCAAAAGTTAATAAAATACTGAAACAAATGGTTAATTTTCAAAGCGCAGTATACAAGATCGGATCGTACTTATTAAGCAAAAATTTAAAAATATATACACGTGTGTTTTGTTCTTACACTCCGCAGAACTATCCAATTCTTAATTCTGTCTTTGCAAATTGAACCTTTAAAAACCTAAAAGACGATGGCCATATAGTTACAAATTAAAATATTAAATCTTATCCTGCACGGATTGGCATATTTGCTTTAATGATTATTGATATTGTGCATCGTACTATCGATGTTCCTTTTTCTCATTACACGTTGTTAAAGCCCCAAGTAGGCTTCTCCTGGACAAAACTCCTCCTAAGGCACTCGATATAAAAATATAGCTCAGGGCTCATTTTTTCGTGTAAATGAGCACAAACAGCGATATTAGGTATTTCGTCTCAACCTCAAATTGTAGATTATAAGAATTCCAACTTTTGTTTTCAGCGTTGTAATAAAATTGATGACAATCAATAAATAAGTGAATGTTTACTTGATAGTTTAAAAAACTTTTTTTTTGAAACCAATTATTAAACCAATTCTTCCTAGTTTCTTCAAAACTCGTCATTTTTAGCCATTAGAAAATCCACGTTGTTGGAAAACCGACTCTCTCTTCATCATACGTACTATTTTGTTATGACAGAAGATGGAAACAAAAGAAACAAATCATTTTCGCTTGACGGTTGCTAAATACGATAAATTATTTTTCTGTATGATAATACTACTCTGCAGAATAATATTGTCACTATTGTGTCATCCTAATGAGGAAGAAATAGAAATATAAGCTTCTTACTCCACCAGCGAAGACACGTCTACTAGTGGGTCCAATACGAAAAGTGAAAATGACTCTGGTGACGATGATAATAAATAATTTTTCTTTGTGAATAGAAAATTATTGTTAATTAGTGTTTTTTATCCGTATTTTTACCCGTTTCAGCAAAAAAAATTTTAATTTTGGCCAGCTTTTTCGCGTTTTGGCCCACAGATCTCTGTTTAAAAAATTAGGTGCCTCTTTAATTTGAAACCCGTACGAAAGTCATAGTCAAAATGCTTTTTTATTATATTGGTACAACCTTCAGTGACATTCGCTCTTAATTTCAGTTTAACATATCAGAGACGTTTATTTACACAACCTTTTGCTTTTTTTTAAATTTTTAAAGTGTTTAATATTGTTGAACCAGAAGTTGCCTTAAATCTTATATTAAAAAAGAAATTAATGCTACTGAAATATTTCAAATAGTGCAGAAAATATTGGGCGAATATTTTTATTGAAAAAAACTGTATTCTAGTGGCATAAGCTGTTCAAAGAAGGTCTTGAATCCGTAGAAGATAAACCTTGTTCTGGTCGTCCATCAACATCAATAAAAAATTAGAAACTCAGCAATGGAAAATCGTGATTTGACTATAAGAGAGCTTGGTGAAGTTGTTGACAAATCAATTTTAAATTTTAGGCTTAAAACGTTTGTCAGCAAATCTAGACAATCATTATTCGTGATGTTTGTATGCTCTAAATATGTCACTATGCCACGTGTAGTCTATTAAAAAAATCACTTCGAGAAATCCGATTTGACTCATTGTTAGTTGAATTGATAAAAGTGCTGATGGAATTTCTAAAAAGTGAATATGAAAGGTGTTTTTACAATTGGATTAAACGTTGACGTATGTATATTGCAACAGGAGGAGATTACTTTAAATAAGACAAATTAAATTTGGATGATCAAATAAATAGCATGGGTTTATTCAGTCGCCTTACTTTTTGAACAGAGTAGTAGATCACATGCTTACGAAGTTAAACATCTTACTGAGAACAGGCATGGATGGACATTTCTCTCTGAAACTTTCAATATTCTCTGAATATGGTTCTAGCACAAATGCAATTTTTTTCATACCGCGTAAATCTTGTAGCAAAAAACTGCCCGGGATTCCGTTTTATACCGATAGTATGAGCTCTTTGCATTGCCGCAGTTCAAGAGCAACAAATATGCAAATATTGTACTGCCTGCTGCTGTGCAGGTTTGAACTGATCTCAACATGTATGAAATTGTTACTACGTGCGATCATCTCTTGAGTTATATTTTAAAGCTTTCCTAGTACCTCATGCATAAATGTAAAATTTAACACTTAGTTAAAATAGCCTAAAGTTATTTTGCATAGCAGATCTAAAATATAACAGAATTGTGTAATAATTGTTGTCTTTAACAATTTAAAATAATTAAAGCTACGTTACATATAAAAAGTCACAAAGCGACCAGAGATTGTAGGCCACTTGATATAATATGTTTCAAAATTCATTATATCGCATGGAGATATCGTCTATCAAAGTCCAATTTTTACCTTATCACCATTTTTGTTTAATTACTGTTTAAATTTTTTTTCACGTGTTTATTTCTCTGAATATTTACAATCTGTTAATTAAATTAACATTCAGTAAATTATTTGAATTTTACATAACCTAAGGAAGCAATCCTCAAAAGCGTTACTTCTTATCTTATAATAAATTATGTGTGCATAAACTTGAAATTAAACTAAACTTAGAAATTCTAAAAACTAATCTTAGGTAAACCTATTAACCTTTGGAGTCGTTTGTCAAAGTGTCGTTCTAAAAGAGCCGCAGCTAAATCATTGGGATGGGCACTAAGTTTTAGTTGGTAGTTGGTACTTGCACGGAGAATTTCTTCCTTAACTGAAGGAACGGGTAGATCTTGTTGTAACAGCCAATTAGGAACGCACCTAGGAGCATTGGCTATCAACCGTATTACTTTATTTTGGAATCTTTGCAAAATTTCTAGGTTGGAATTAGAAGCAGACCCCCATAACTCGATTCCATAGGTCCATATTGGTTTCAAAATTGTTTTGTAAAGTAGTACTTTATGTTGAAGAGATAATTGAGAGTTTCGTCGTATCATCCAGTACATGGAGCGGAGTCTTAACCCAAGTTGTAATCTTTTCTTCATTATGTGAGTCTTCCAGGTCAAGCGTCGGTCTAAATGAATCCCTAGGTATTTTACGTAATTTTGTTGTGGTATAAGAGTGTTATTTAATGTTACTGATGGACAGGTTTCTTTCCGTAGAGTGAAGGTTACTTGTGCTGACTGATTCATTCACATGTATTCGCCATAATTTGAGCCATTTTTCTGTTTTGCTGAGATTATGCTGGAGTATCTGGGATGCTGTTTGGGGATCATTATGTGATGCAAGGATTGCGGTATCATCTGCATATGTTGCTGTCAGTGTTTGAGGTATTGTTGGCAAGTCCGCTGTGTATAGAAGTTATAGAACAGGACCTAGACTGCTGCTCTGGGGAACGCCTGCTTGAATTGGCCTTATGGATGATTGTGCGTCTTTAAATTTGATGTAGAAACTTCTATCCAACAGGTATGTTTTTAGCAGCTCATAGTGTTCTGGTGGTAGTGCCTTCCTTACTTTATATAACAATCCGGTATGCCAGTCCTTCTCAAAGGCCTGGCTAATATCTAGGAATACCGACGAGCAGTATCTTTTTAGGTGCAGATCATGATTTATTTTTGTGACTATTCTATGCACTTGTTCTATAGTGCCATGACCTTCCCGAAGGCCGAATTGATGTCTTCGTTGGTCTAGTATTGGTTTTATCTTGTGCAGGAGTATCTTTTCAAAAACTTTGGACAGGATAGGTAGCAAACTGATCGGTCGATATTAGGTGACCTCTTCTGGGTTTTTCCAGGCTTTAGTACCATCACAATTTGGGCCACTTTCCACTGATCTGGGAACGTACGTAAACGAAGGGTGGCATTAATTATGTAGGTTATAAATTTTGTTGCCTTTTCTGGTAACTCTTTTAGGATTTTGGCTGTAATTAGGTCGTAACCGGGGCTTTTTTGAGCCAAGACCTTTTATAATAGCTCGGATTTCACTAACTTTTACAACTTTTATAGATTGGCAGACATTGTTAGGCTCATTGAGGGTTTGATGTATAAGTGTTTCTTCATTTACGTGGTAGGATCTGTCGTGTGGTTGAAATACTAAAGTCAAGTGATCTGCGAACTTGTTCGCCTTCTCTTGATTAGTTCTTGCCCAAGAGTTGTCGTGTTTTCTAATGGGTGGAACTGGAAGCTTTGATGTTTTCAGTTTGTTCGTAGCTTTCCATAAAGAGTAATTGGTATCCTCTGAAGGTGTTAGCTTTGTGAGGTATTAAAGCTGTCCAAGTCGGCGGAGGGAAGCACGTTCTCGAATAGCGCCGGTATGATAGCCCAGCCCTGGTGTTGCATCTGGGGTTAACTATTATGCTCCCGGCGTTCTGGAGCCGGTTGCAGGTGAGGATCGGCACGAACGTCCTTCTTGATCGCTGCTGCGTAGCTCTTTCCAGGCGTGGCTATCGTCGGGTAAAATGTTGGCTTGGGGAATGCTGGGCATTCCCGAAAGCTGGCAGGGTGAGGCCGCTGACAGTTTGCACAGACGTCAGGCTCGTTTCGAAGCTTCTGCTCCTTCTTACCTCCACTCCTACGCGTGACTTACGAGCTTTTTCTTATGCAACTGCTCCACCGTCACATCCATATCGAAGAAGCCTCGCACGTAAAAAAATGTCTTGTCCTTCTCGCTCCACTCAAACTCGAGAAACATGAGCGGCATTGAGCGACGCTGGGGAGCTTTCCCCATCCTCCGCATCATAAGGATGGAGATATTGTTTTCGAGGAGCTTCTGCTTCAACTCCTCCTCGGCAACGTATTCAGAAATTCCTCTCGTATCTGCGCGGAGAGATCTGTCAGCTCGCAAGATGTGGAAGTGATATTCAATCTTTGCCTCCTCCAAGAAGCGAGTCAAGTTTTGATAGTCGTATGGATATAAATTTTATTCGTTAGATTTTTTGCTTTTAAGAAGGCGATTATGCTTGTCGATAGCTTAACGCTTCCGAATAGGTAGAAATCACTTGGAGCCAAATTGTAACTGTACGCTGGATGTGGCACAAGATTCCATTTCAATTTCCGGAGGGTTGCCATTGTTGTTTTGGCCGTATGGAGGCGTGCATTGTATTGAAGGAAAGCTAGCCGCTTTCCATTTGCCTTCTGCTTGGATCGGATCTCTTCCTTCACATCTGTTGCTAGAGATCTGAGTAATAAGCTGCACTGACTGTTTTAGCATTCGTCAGGTAGTCTACATGGATAACTCCCTTCCGGTCCCAGAAGAACGTTGCCATCACTTTTCCTGCCAAACAGCTCCTTCGCACTTTCTTGGGTTTGGGAGAACTGGTACGTCGCCACTTGGGTGATGACTGCTAGAACTCGGGAATGAAATAGTGCACCCATGTTTAATCAATGGTCACTATAGACTTTTAAAAATGCACCACATTTGTCTTCAAATTGCTGTAAGAGACGACTTGCAGCTTGCATGCACACTATTTTGTTCACGTCCGTCAAAGTGCGTGGTACCAAACGTGTATTCATGGTTTTTCACACTACCAACATTGATGGATAAGATTTTTTTAAGTTCCTAGATAACACTGCACGACTTATGTTTGGCTCCCCATACTGTTGTTGGAGTCTGTGGTAAATTTTAGCGGACGGGACGTTTTGTTCAATAAGGGATTTGACCACAATGCGTTGTTCTACGGTTCGTGGTACCTTCTGTTCGCTCAGCACTTCCAAACAAGACTAAACATGTTTTAACCTGAGCAGAAAGAAAGGTGGAGGTTGTGGCTCTACTTTCTCAAGGTCACACTGCTGCTGCGCATATGGCTTGCTTACACAAAATTAGTGCTGGTCCTATTTAAACCATCTTGTAGCTTAAAGTACAACTGACTAACACTAACTAACTAAATCTAAAGTAAACTAATATCGTGCCATTGTAGCGTATAAAATTATTTTACCGTGTTAGTTGGAAATTAAACCTGTTATATAACTTTTCTTAACAAATATGTAAATCTTTCTTTCTTATGGAATCTAGGTTTGAAATACTTACATTATATGAGTGGCAAATACAAGTTACTTTGGCTAAACATTTTTGATAAATTTTTATTTTTTTAACAGGACGACAATCGCTAGTTTAGTGGCTGCGGTGCGGACGGATCGGATTCTATTCCCGGAGCTTTCTGATGCCTGACGGGTGGCCTACGCAGAGCGTTAGAGCCTTATCTTTATTAGCAAGACGACATGTCGTTCGTGATCGTTTTAATTTTCTAGTGGCCCATTAGTTACTCTATAATTTGCAATTTTATGAATACTCTTTATCTTCTCGTTACTAGTGGTTTGGAAAAGCGGTACGAGCAAACATTTTGTATTAGATAGAGTGACTTAGAGTCTTTACAGCAATATTAATATATTTTTTCGTTTTCAAGTGCTTTTTGTCCTTGATAAATTTTCTATATATATATTACAATAAATATATTTATTAGAAAGTGAAATTGATTTTAGCGTTTCCCACTACTATATTTGATAAATAAAGTTGAATGGATTCCCTGGCCAGACGGAACAAAATGTTTTAATATTGATGCAAAATTTAAATTATTTTTATTTGCATTAATTTTATACTGCTGTAAAATTGGACCTTTGTTGTTGACCTTTTATGCAAACAGTGCTCGATTTTGTCAACAACCTTTAAAAACTATTTTTAATCATGTTTTGGAAAGTATACTGATGCAATGATGAACATCTTGTTTTCTTAAGAGTTGAACTTACTACCATTTTCCCCAACTTTTTGTGATTCTGGTAGATGATCACAATTTCTGCGTAAAATAATTTGCAATTGAGATGAACAAGATAGCAACTGACTTGGTATCAGTGAGCAGTCCTTGTTTTGTACATGCAATTGCTATAAACCATAACGTAAGACATTTATAGGTTTACTGTAGATCGAGTACTAAAACTTTGTAAATTCAAACAATACTGTCTTGTTAATTTTAGTAATCAGATGCGGTTATTATTTTACGATTATAATTAGCAACACATCGAGACTTTATGCACAAGGAATCTCTTCATTTAGAGGTACCTTTAAATTTACTCTCCAGCGATCTTAATTTACCTGGCTATATAAGGGAATAATATCAAAAACAGATATGATCGAGTAAGCTACAGTCACAGTTGCAGGTGCAATTAGCACAACACGATCGCTCTTTTCTGGATACATTAGTCGAACTGAAAGCACATTTAAAAATCACGAACCAAAAATAAGAATTAATACGGGTATCACATGTACCATTTTTATTATTATTAATATTACATTGGCAAGCAACTTATCCACATTAACATTAGTTTTCAGTAAACAGTAACTTTATAGTTTGGCAAAAATTCGGCAAAACCGATAACCTCTTTAAAGCTATTCACACTGGTGCCGTAATGGTTTTATAGTTCTTATTTATTTAATCTTAAAATAAATTGTTAATGTCTATATATACATACATTACTTTCCATTACGACTCTCCATTACGTCTTTAGTTGCGTACAAAGAATAATAAACGGATGTATATTTGCTCCAGGCCCATTTAGCAGAATAAGGATTGTAGATCAATCCGCGAATTCCTTTGGTTTGGCAGTTACCTAAAAAGTAGTTTTACTTTTTCACTGCTGAATTTAATAGCTATGTTTACTTACACTTCTGCAGTTTTTTTTCAAGTTCGTCCGGAGTAACATGTCTGTCCCAAGAATGAATTCCACGTGGAAGGAGTCCTAATATGTATTCTCCTAACACAACCCCACCTATCCAGCACGCCCACGTTTTGTTTGATGTGGAAATGTATACGAGCCCGCCAGGTTTTAAACACTTCAGGGTTTCTTCCAGGAACAGATCCAGCTCATTAACATGGATTATAACCTCCGATGCAATGATAGCATCGTACTTTTCGCAATTATATTTGGAATGTTCCTCAATGGACTCGTACGAATAGGTAAGATTCGTCAAAGACGGATTTAGAGTTGCATGTTGCTTGGCTACCTCAATCAAATCAAAGCAAACGTCGATTCCAACTACCTGACACCCGAGTTCAGCCAATGGTTCAGATATATAGCCACCTATGCACAATAATTAATTAAACTGCTAAGAATACAAACGCTCAAACATACCACCACATCCTACGTCCAAAATGGTTAATCCTTGTAATGGTTTTGGGGTGTCGACAAAATCTTGTTTGACGAGTTTCGCTTCCACCAAAATTTCTTTTATCAGAGGTATTTTCATTTCGTTCATCGTACGCAGAAGATTTGGATAAACATTTTTGCCCCACCAAGAATGACTTGATTTTGCAAATAGTAAAAGTTTTTCGGCGTCGGCGGTAGGACAATAGATATAAGCGGTACTCATTGTACAGAGTATATTAGCAAGCAAAGTTGATTAGCTAGCTTTTAATACAAATTTTATCAGTATATATAAACAGCACAAGTATTATTTTAATTTTAAATCATCTTATCAGTTCAAATGTATCTTATATTTTTGAGATATGCGAATACAAGTGTATGTTTTTATTTTATCAATTTTTATTATAGATTTAATATGCGATTTTCAACGAGCTGAAAAAGTTCGTTACTGAATTCTATATGTCTGTCGGTCTGTCGTGTCTGTCGGTCTGTCTGTCGCTGTCACAAAATTATGGATTTTTTAAATTTTTAAAATGGATTCTTATAAGAAATTTTACGCTGATTTCAAAATCGAAATCAAAAAGTTTCTATTTCGAATACTTTTCGAGATATTCGACTTCGAATTTCGGGAAAATTTCGCAATTGCGATTTTATAAGTAATTCTTAAAGAACATTTTACGCTGATTTCAATAATGAAATCGAAAAAATTCTATGTCGAATAGTTTTCGAGATATTCGACTTCGAATTTCGGGAAAATTTTCGACATTACGATTTTAAATGTGATTCTTATAGGAAATTTAGGCTGAATTCGAAAATGAAGAAAAAATTCTATGTCGAATAATTTTCCAGATATTCGACTTCGAATTTTCCCGAAATTCGAAATCGAAATCGAAAGGTTTTTTAAAGTTCGTTCTGGGATTGCTTACAGAGCAATCTCTTCGCCGGCCCCATGTTTTTATTTAAAGCCTCAATTTGCTAAATTCTCTTAAAGATAACTTCAAACCGGATGCTAAAGTATTAAAAATCATCTGAAAATGATGCACTTTAAGCCGTAATCCAAGTTGTTTAAACATAATTAACCACGCACGTGCACACGTACACATATAGACAGACACATACACCAAATAATAAGTAATGGAATAGAGTATTGAGACACCATCGACGTTTTAGTCTTTTACCTACCTTATCAATGATTTTGCTGATGATGTTAAAGAGGAGCAGCTGTTTTTGACGTGGAAAGACGTCGACCTGCGGAATGAGATATCAGTGACCTCCTATATACATGAGTGAACTTGAATCAGATCAACGCATCATTTAATTAAATTTGATCTGGTAATAATAGAGAATTTATTTTCATAATAATACGTTTTAAAACCCAAGTGAGAAGGCTCTTATGGCTTTCCTATTACCCTTCCGGGTAATGCAACTCCCTCAGTTTTCATCTCAAATGATACCATCAACACCAATATTCAACAATTCCCAGGTAATACCTCACCTTATCTACAAAATCAGCATTACCACAAAACATAGCCTTCCCTCCCTTAATGGACAATGGCCCTAAATGGACCATAGTAACTCACAAAAGAAAAAGAAACTTACAAGTCGACGCTGAACTAGAAACAAAATATCCAAAAGAAAATGATCACTGGCTCAACGCAACCTCTAATTAATTTTCATCCTTTGAGACCGAAGAAACTGATAAAGTCAAAATGCAAATTCTGAAAAAACAATTAAGTATCCTCCATCTTTTGTAACTGGGGTCCAAAACATTACACCACTCGTACAGCTTCTAGATCTAGTTAGTGAACAGCAATACTATATAAAGGCCTTCGCAGATAATCAAGTCAATGTTTAACCAAAATAAGCTAAACATTATAGAATTATTGTAAAAGTCTTAACCGAAAAACAAACAGATTTCCATACTTACAAAAAAAGAAGAAAGAAGCTACAAGGTAGTACTTAAGAATATGCCTTATTCCATTAGTAGCGAGGAGATAAAAGCCGAAATGGAAAACTAGGTCGTACGGTCACAAATATATAGAACGTCAAACAATATAAAACCAAAACTCCGCTCTCTATCTTCTTTGTTAAAATCCTCTCGTAACAATAAAGAGATCTTCAATGTAGAATACATACAATAGTGCAAGGTAAAATTCGAACTGCCTAAGTATAAAAGAGAAATTGCACAGTGTACAATGTGCTAAAGATATAGGCACACTAATTTGCCATTAAAGACCAAGATGTATAAAGTGTGCAGGAGATCACTTAACTGCTAAGGGTCAACGAAAAGAAAAACCACGCAACTAGAGAAACTATCCCGCCTATCACAAAAAATGCACCTTATACAAAGAATTTAAAAAAATTCAGCACTCCACCCGAACGGATTAGTCGATTTCAACAAATCCAACTTGGAATGACATACTCTCAATTAACTAGTAGCCAAAACCAACTTCGTATAATATTGCACAAATACTAAACTCAAACTTAAGATCTCAGCCATCTAACGAAATGCAAAAATTAAGTAATTTGATGAAAGGGTTGTTTGAACAAATAGGAACTATGTTAAATCTTTAACAAAAGTTCTTTCTAACCTTAAATAGTAGATAAGTTCCTACAACTAGCTTTGTGAAATGCTAACGGCCTGTCACAACACACTGAAAAATTGAAAATAATTATCAACAACCACAAAATTGATATCATGATGATATCCGAAACTCACTTCACTGAAAAAAGCTATATAAGAATCCCTAACTACTCAGTTTACCCCACAAATCATCCATCTGAAACGGCACGTGGAGGAGCAGCCATAATAATAAAAAAACCCAATTAAACACTATCACACGACCAAATGCAGCCAAAATTTCCCACAGCTGTTTACTTTCTATCTAAATACGCAGTAAAACTGTACTATATGGGAATCCAGGCTCATTTCACCCAAACGTCGGCAATTGTATAAAACATTAGAAAAGTACTACTTAAAATTTCTAAAGACCGGACATACTGGCCAACCGACAGAAACAAAGAACCCGACCTCGTCGACTATTGTACAAAAGATATCGCTCAAAACTCTACTCTGGCAAAATCATGTTTTGATCTATCAACTGACCACTCCCCAGTCTTAATCTCACTAAGCGCATCCGTGATAAAAAAAAACAACGAACAGGAACGACTAGAGACGTCTAATTAAAGAGAACCTAACCTAAGTTCCGTTTAAATCTGCGGAAAACATTAAAATGGCTGTCAAATATCTCAATGACACCATTCAACGGGCTGACTGGAGTGCTACACCTGAAGCTAGTACATCTTCTGCAACATAGGATTGTTCTACAACAATTAAGAGCAAAATTGTTGAAAAACGAGAACTACCAAGACAATGCGAAGACTTAGAAACCAGCAAAATATACGTCTACTCAATGCTGCTAATGAAACTTCTTAATAAAAATAAAAATGCATGTATTAAAACACCCACAGAAACTACAAATTACTCTCTCTGGAGGACAACAAAACAAATAAGTCAATGCAAAAAAGCTACCCCGCCAATTAGAACTCGACAAGCCACCTGGACAAGAAGTAACAGAGGCAAAGCTCGAGATTTTGCAGAACACTTAACAAAAGTGTTTCAGTCGCATTCTACAGGCAATGAACCAGATTAGCCTTATTAGCTTGAACCACCACTTTAAAATTGTGGAAATTTATAAATTCCCTTAATCCCAAAAAGTCTCAGGTTATGACTTGATTACCTCTAAAACTCTAAAATAAGTACGTAATACTGGAATTAGGTACATTACACAACTATTTACGCAGTACTACGTACTGGATATTTTCCGGCGCAATGAAAGGTTCATTCTTATCTTAAAACTAGCAACATGTTCTGCAGAATTAAAATCTTACAGACCAATAAGCTTCTTAAGAGACTACTTCTAATTCTGAAAACGATGAGACAATACCAAATTTAGACTTTTGAAGCTAAACAATACTGTTCAGCCGCATTCCCCGACATCACTCAGGCTTCTGCTGTACAAGCCACGTATTTCCTCTCATTAAACCACTTCCTAATTCTAATATCCTACCCCCACTAGAGATCCTTCTTGGTAAAAGTTGAATTTCAATATAATAAACTTTCTCCAGTACAAGCAGAAGTGCCCCAAGGCATTATTCAAGTCCAGATATTGTACTTGATATATACTGCAGACCTGGGGTCTTAACAGCAGCCTTTGCTAAGGACATCGCAATCGTAGCCACGGAAAGCATCACTGCCTCACAAAAACTGCAGACAAATCTCACCTCTACCAAAAAATGATTAAAGAAATGGAGAACAAAAGCAAACGAATCTAAATCAGTCCATATAACCTTCAGCACGCAAAGGAAAAATTGCCCTCCAGTGAATTTAAACAACAACCAAGTACCATAATAAGAAGAATTAAAATACCTTGGTATGAATCTTGACAGAGGGATTACTTGGCATAAGCACATTTTAACCAAGCGAAAGCAATTAGAAATGATTCTCTTCAAGATATATTAGATTCTGGGAAAAAATTCTAAACTTAGTCTGGATAATAAGCTACTGGTATATAAAGTAATATTAACACCAATTTGGTCATATGGAATCTAGCTATGGGGCACAACTTTCAATTCCAACATCGAAATATTAGAGAGCTTCCGGCCTAAAGTACTGAGTATGATAACGAATGCGCAATGGTTCATACCCAACGCTGTTATTAGAAAAGACCTTTAAACTCCAACAGCAAAGGAAAAAATAGACCGATATACCCTACAATATAAAGCTCGACTCAGAGTTCATTCTAATTAATTAGCATTGAACAGTAGACATGTTCCAATTATAATCGCGGTAGTCTTAGTGCCCAATATATACCAAACACACAACTACATGTACAAACAAGTATAATACCAGTAACATGTTTCTATTAAAATTTAAACTTTTTTGCTTAAATGTGAAACAATAATCTTGCACATAATTTGCACCATCTTCCACAAAAAAAGAATAATTCCAATCCAAGTAAATGAAGAAAAAGAGTGTAAATACAAGTTTCAAAAAAAAGTAAATGTATCATTACTGAAGAGTTAAGTACGACAGAAAAAATTAATATCTTATTGATTAGGCACACTACAAGCAACAAATAAGGATTGCAACGTTTTTAGATAAGAAAGGCGGCTAATAAAATAATAAAACGTTTCACAAAATAATTAACACAACTATTAACTCTACTATTGCGTAGCAGAATGTTTAACTATAGACACCAAATGTTTAGTTACTTTCATATAAAGTTGATAGAAAAAATATCAGGTACATATTATACAAGCCAAACATAATTAGGACTTTCTCACATAAATGCACGAGCAAGATGCTCCCAAATTACTCCATGTATGACAAAAAAATTATCATCATCATTTACCAAGCAGGCGCCGCGGGCTATAATTGCTTATCAGTTTAAATCTTTATTGCGTGCTCTTTACGCAATATGTAGTTTGTCGGCAGATTGTATTGTTCATATGAGAGAATTCGTTATCTTTACAATTGTAGTGCAAGATTCCTCAAAAGATATGAAGGAGTGTTTTTGATTAATCATGCGAAAGGATCGAAATTGTAAAGCGACTAAAAATATATGCTGAAGTCGAAGTAATTCGTAAAGAAGTGGGTAAAGTGATATCTGGAGGTTAAGAACGTAGATAATCTGCCGAAAAGGGGGATATCCTAGGGATAACGGGATCTTGGGTCTCTCTGACGATAAACTTTGCAAAAAAAATTCAGGGATATTTAAATATATATAACAAATTTTTGAAGAAATCTCTATTATTAGAAGAGCACGTGGAAAAATCTGGATCGAGATTGGAACAAGACGAGCTTTTTTAAGGACTTTTTTATAGGAAACGTGATCGACGTAATGAGTAAAGGATTCTTTAGCGCAATATAAAATTCCCTGTAATAATGCGATAATAATGCAATAAGCGATAATGCGAGATACCGTACGAGAGAAATTATCTTTATGTATTTCTATCTAATAGAATCAAAAACCGCGCACTTCTGCTTTTATCTCACGTCGTGTAGAGAAAATTAATTTTATATTAACTCACCCTTGTGCATACTATATAAACAAAACTAATGTTGAACGTACCTATACAAATTGTACAGTCACCTATATAAAGTAATATTAAAAAGTCACAACTTGAATCACTGTTAATATAAGATATAAGAACCAGCGTTTAAAAATGTTTGCCAGAGGTGTGTCTGGCACATAAGGTCCTCTCTTTAAAGATCGATAGAAAATTCTACTGTTGATAGGATGGTAGTCTACATAACAATAAGTAAATTATATCTGTGGATAACGATAGGCGACGAAAAAGACAAAACGATCAAGATCAGATACATTCAGAAGTGCCTTTAATTTAAAAACAATGTTAAAAAAACAACTTTCAAACAGAAAAATTTACATTGCCATAGTCAGGGGGAAAAGTAAGACACGCTGCAACGAGGGATAAGCGAAATACATAAAAATAACCACATCCTGCTACGTAGTACGGCCCTGCGTTCACCTGTGCCAACACATGGTAAATGACGATGCTAATAAAAGTTTAATTAAACGTGATTAAACTACTGTTTAAATACGTGCAAGTATTGTGCAAACAAAACAGAACACGGGGGTTTCATTTCTATACAAATCAAAAACTGTAAATAATTTACAAGTTTGTTTTCAAAATACCGAACGCATAGTGCGGCCGCAGCCGCAGCCGCGGCCGTGCGGCGAGGCCGCTGATAGCAGCTCCTAGTTCAGGCTCGGACTAAAAATAAAGTTAAATCTTTAGACAATCGTACTAGTGCGCCGAGCAAGCAGACTGAACGTGATATCGTTGGCCTACGGTCAATGCATGATAGTGCAAACAGTGATAAACAATCTGTTTTAAAAAGGGATAATAAAAATGTTTGCTTCGGGGAACGTTATCGGACTAGTAAACAATGTGCAACCATCAAACTTTATACAGGGTGATTTATCACAAAATATGCAACAATTTTCGCAAATGCCAGTATATCAACCACAAATGTCTCAGCTACAAACGACTCCTATCCCGTCGTCACAAATGCAAATCCATCCATCAATGCATCAGTCGCAGCAATACCCAGGTCAGTCAACATTTGCATTTCCCCAAATCAAGAACAATATAAACAAACAATACAGCAACCACACAGCTCACGTCAAGTCTTACGTATGTTTTCAACAAGTGATGAAGAAACGGAGAATATTACGTGTAATAAAGAGAATCCATGGCAAGTGGTTAAAAGTGTAAAAAGAAGGAAAATTTATCTCGACAAAAACGCAACAGAAGGAATTAATTTAGATAACAGATACAGTTCTCTCAACAACCCTGGCGAAGATGAGACAATGGACACTAATAAAGAAAGTAAGACTAATGAAAAAACTTCTAAACCCCCACTAATATTTATATATAGAGCAATTAATTTTCCGGATATGATAAAGAAACTAAGAGATATAATAGAAGATGAACAATACGTCACAAAATGCATGGCCAACAATACTGTAAAAATTAATGCAATCAATCCAAACACGTATTTTCTATACTACTATATAAATTAGTACAATTTTTGAAAACACATAATATAGTATACCACACATGTCAACCAAAAGAAGAAAGAGGGTACAGAGTAGTCCTAAAACACATACATCATACCGTAAATACAGAAGAAATTAAGGAAGAACTGAATAATAAAGGACATGAAGTAAGAAATATTATGAATGCCAAACACAGGCAAACTAAGGAACCCCTAAACATGTTCTTCATATATTTCGAACTAGCTGGAAATAATAAGAAAGTTTATGAAATACAAAATCTACAAAACCGCCAAGAAAAGGTAAGAACATTCCTCAAAGTACAAGATGTCAGTTGTACGGTCACACCAAGACATACTGCAACAGACCGTATGTATGAAAGTCCTCATGATACTACAAGTTGTAGTAAAACCAAAGATACTCTAGCAAAATGTGCCTTGTGCGGTGGGTCACACCCAGCAAATTATAGAGGTTGTGAATATTATCATAACATATACAAAACTAGCAACTACCAAACAAAGCAAGCTTTTCCCCAATCATCGCCACAAAAACAATTACATGTCCAACCCCATTTTTTTGACCAAAGACCGACATACGCACAAGTCACAAAAAGTCAAGACTCTTTATTATCAGAAAATGAAAGTCCCAATACCGTCCTAAATAAATTCTTAGAAGAATTTAAAAGCACGTTTAGTCAATTAATACAACAAAACAGCATGGTAATGAACATGCTTACAATGGTAACAAGATCAGGGGGCGAAACGGTAATATATACAAATGTTGAAACTCATAAACACCTTGGAAACTCAAACTTAGACCAACCAATCAACTATGAAGGTCTCAGCACTCTATATATTATCGTTCATGAGATATGTCACTTTAAAATAAAAAAAGCAGGAAAACCCCCCTTAGGGTTGTTTCAATGGGTCGGGTTTATCAGACATTCCTATTCTACTTTTTAATGAGGAGTTCAAAAAAGGTGGTCAGAAGTTTCGACCTAATTGTACAATTGATCACTATACTCAATTGTATATATTACCTCTAATTAATAAGATTAAGTAATGGCTAAATTTCTTAGAATTGCTTTGTGACACGCCAATGGGCTAGCTCAACGCAAAGAAGAATTAGAAATATTCCTCCAACAATATCTAATAGATGCACTACTTATCAGTGAAACACTTCACCACTAGAACATATTTTAAAATACCCCACTACCATCTCTACCATACGATACATCCTGATAACTCTGCCCAGCTGGAACGGCGATTCTAATCAAATCATCAATTAGCCACTGTGAACTCCAAAAATTTGAAAAATCCTAACTACAAGCAACTAGCATTAAAATACAATTACTTCCATACGATCTAACACTCACCGCAGTATACTGTCCCCCTCGCCATAACCTGGTACACTAGGTCATACATTCATAGCAGGAGGAGACTTTAATAGTAAAAACGCCTTATGGGGTTTCAGAACTACTACAACTAAAGGAACAGAACTATTAAAGGTACTGAATAAAAAGAACTATTCATTTTTATCAACCAGAACCCCCAAATATTGGCCTACTGATCCGAACAAAGTCCCAGATCTCCTCGAATTTTTTGTGACTAGCGGCATTTCGACACTTTACACACAAGTAGTACCCAATTACGACTTATCTTCTGACCAGACACCTATCATAGCGACGGTTAGTTCAACGGTTATAAATATAAAACGTATACCAAAATTGTACACAACAAAAACAAACTGGGATATATATAGGAACGAGATATCAGCAAAAATTAATTTGAAAGCAATATTAAAAACACCTACTGAACTAGAAGAAGGAGTCAACAAATTAATCTCAACTATACAACAAACTGCCAAACAAACTACACCAAATTTATACTCACAAAGAACCGTTGATAATATGCCGCTTGAAATTAAAAAACTTATTGCCTTGAAAAGAAAAGCCAGAAAGGTATGGCAACAAAGACATGCCCCAGCAGATAAAACGCAATATAGTCATTTAAGCAATAAACTCAAACTAAAACTAAGAGAACTTTGATAAAAACAGTTTCTCAGATGATATCACTAGCGTTAGTAGACATGACAATAGTATTTGGAAACTAATTAAAACCTCAAGAAAACCAATTACAGCAATACCACCAATACGTTTTGAATCCCCATTTGTCGGGCCATGGGCCAAATCCAATCAAGCAAAAGCAGACCTCTTTGCAGAACACTTGGCGACAGTATTTACTCTAAATAACGATACACCAGACAGAGACGTTCTGAATTTCCTAAATGACAGCACCCTAGTCGCATCTGCGCACAGTATACACCTCTTCACCCCTAAAGAAGTACAGAAATAAATATCTTTCTTAAACAATAAAAAATCTCCAGGAATAAACCAAGTTACTCCCAGGATATTCAAAGAACTTTCCAAGAAAGGACTAATTATATTAACATATATATTTAATGCTGTACACAGACCTCACTACTGTCCACAAGGACTGAAATTATCAGAGATAATTTTAATACCAAGACCCGGAAAAAACTCAAATAACGTAACTTCGTATAGACCGATAAGTTTGCTATCAACCATATCAAAACTACTACAGCGACTACTACTACATCATATCACACCTCTCCAAGATGTAATCCCAGACCATCAATTTGGGTTTCGAGTAGAGCACTCTACTACACAACAGTGTCATCGTATAGCTAACACTATTCAAGAATCTCTGGACAATAAAAAATATTGTACAACAGCAGTTCTTGATGTTAGCCAGGCCTTTGACAGGGTCTGGCATACAGGTCTGTTATACAAAATCAAACGCATCCTACCGGAGCCTTACTATATATTGATAAAATCATACCTTGAAAACAGAAAATTTAGAACAAGGGTAAATAGAGAAAATTTTATCTTCCACCTAATTAAAGCAGGTGTTCCCCAAGGTAGTGTCCTTGGACCCTTCCTGTATCTGATATACACATTCGATCTTCTCACAACCACTAGCACAATCACAGGAACATTTGCTGACAACACAGTTATTATGGCTGTAAATGACAATCCCCTAATAGCATCTGCACGCCTACAAGTCTACCTTAACCTACTTCAACAATGGCTAGATAAATGAAAGGTTAAAATTAACGAAACAAAGTCTCTACAAGTAACTTTCACCTTACGGAAACAACAATGTCCACAAGTCACCATAAACAATATACAGCTCCCGATATCTACAAGTGTAAAATACCTTGGAATCCACTTAGATTCGAAACTTACATGGAGGGAACACATACAGAAGAAAAGAAAACAAATGGACTTACGTTTTAAAGAATTATGTTGACTTTTTGGAAGAAGATCTAAGCTGTCACTAAAGAATAAAATTCTATTATATAAAGTTGTTATCAAGCCGGTGTGGACATTTGGCATCAAACACTGCTATAATCCAAAGATCGCAATCCAAAATCATCAGAGCCATGGTTGATGCACCATGGTATATGAGCAACCAAACGCTGCACCAAGACTTACGAATACCATTCATCACGGATGTCATTCAAGAGAGGTAATAAACACCACAGCAGGCTAGCAACTCACACAAACCCTCTGATACAACCACTATTGCTGGATCGGAGCAACAGACGACTAAAACGACACTGGCCGATAGACCTAAAGTAAGATAGGAGGGGTCTGATTACTGAAGAAGACCTCATCAGGACACTAGTGAATTCAGTATAATAAATGAATTCTAAGTTAGCCAAATAGCTTATAGAATATGTAATTTTTGATTGCTGTTTTTAATAATAAAAAAAAATCCTGCTATGCATAATTGTGCTCAAATCAAACTAAAAATAACTTGTTCTTTAGGAAAAAAATATCAATAAATTCACTCGAGAAGCCAGTGGGTATAGATCACTAATAAACTACACTATAGTAAAATAAATAATTTCTCCAAGGATCACGAATACACTTGTCTTAGAGGACGGTACTTAGTTTCAAATACATCACTATAAAGAAACGGAGAAATATAAAACTATAATAAACCTCTTAGCAGAAAAGAAATTTAAAATCTATTTATTAAAAAAAAACACTTTACCAATGAAACAGATTATAATGTAAAAAAGAAATGAAAGAAATACAAATAAGAATAACAAAGACTTTGCATAAAGAAAAGAAATCTAGAATATGGAATCAAGATTTCGAAAAAGTGATTAAATAAAAACAAATAGATCATGTGCACTACCTTCAAAACATTTTTTAGACTTATGTTGGGTGCAACGAACTATTTCTAAAGAATGGCGAATAGCCAAAGCCATACCAATATTCAAGAAAAGAGACCAAAGTCAAACAAAAAATTATTGCGGATCAGCATATTAAACTCTGGCTGCAACATATATACTAAAATCTTAAACCCACGTTTGAAAATAATTAGTGAGGCTCTAATTTCGGAAGAACAGCGCGGAATTCAAAAATGCCACTCATATATCGATGAACTATTTCAAATTAAATAAATTATTAATAAATCGGGACAGATTAATACAGAAATACATATGGCTTCTATTGATTTTACAACAGCGTGATACGTCAAGAACTATATAATGTTATGAAATATCGAGGATATACTATTTTATATAATTTTTAAAATCGGTCTACTAAACTACCTAGGCATTTATCACTACTATAACTATCGTCTTATATTTTTCCCTTTTTTTTGGTGGCGATAACTGTTGTACTTCATCACTTATTTTGTGATTTTACATCTTCTTTATTTCCTTTATTTTTCGATTACTTGCATCAGAGCATATATTATTTTTGTATTTAGGAAGATATAAACTCAAGAATAATGTATATAACCCTAGAAATAGGTAGAACGATAGGAATTATACAAATATACGCACCTACAGAAGATGCACATGAAGAAGACAAAGAAGATTTCTACAGAATGCTACAAACCACAGTCGACAGAGTTAAGAGGAAACCAAAACAGATAATAATAATAGGTGATTGGAACGCAAGAATAGGTAACGAACCAACACAAGGACTAGGCACAATGGGCATGTTTGGTAGCGAAAGAAAAAGAAATGATAATGGAGAGAGAATGATAACTTTCTGTAGTAATAATCAACTAGTAATAGGAAATATCTTCTTTAAACACAAAACAATACATCAAATAACGTTTGAAGCGGAAGAAAGAAACGCAAATAGTACGATAGATTACATAACATACTCCAAGGAAATAAGATTGACCGTGATGGATGTAAAAGCAATAAGAGGGGCTGAACTAAACACTAAACACCGACTGGTAGTATCGGACTGGAGATGGAAACCGTTTAATAGAACTAAAAACAAAACCTATGAAAGAATACATATTTAAAAACTAAAAAATACAGAAATTAGAAAACCATATGAAGAAAAAATAGCTCAAAAACTGACAAATAAACAAGAAGAACCAGAAACCGAATTATGGACCTAAATAAGAAATGGAATGAAGGAAATAATTCTTAATACTGCCAAGGAAGTGTGTGGTCTAAAAAGAATAAATATTACCAGTAGAATGAAAAGAACAAGATGGTGAAATGAAGAGGTGAAAGGAAAGGTGAAAGAAAAGAAAGATGATTGGCGAAGATATATCAATCAAAAAAATGAAGAAAACAAACAAGAATATAATAGAAAAAGAGATGAAGCAAAACAGATTGTAAAGGAGGCCAAAAGAAGAACATGGAAGGAATTTGGAGCACAACTAGAAGAGAATTACAGAAATAACAACAGGAAATTCTGGCAAACCATCAAAGGTCTAAGAGGAAAATATACCAAACCAGTCCGGAACATCAAAGATCTACAAACAGATACAGGAAATATACTAAGAACTTGGAAAAACTTCTATGAAAGAAAATTTAGAAAAGAAGAACAAGAAGATGAAGAAATAGAAATAAATAGAGACCAAGAGGAAGAGGAAGAAGAAAAAATAAACTTATTAACAGAGATAGAGATGAAAAATGTTATACTAAGGATAAAAATAGGAAAGGCAGCTGGAAAAGATGAAATAGCTCCTGAATTAATTAAATACGGTGGAGAAGTAGTAGGAAATTGGCTATTAAAAATATACATCCAGGCATGGAAAGATGAATGGCAGTAAAATATAATTGTCCCGATCCACGTAAAAGGAAGTACAACAGATCCTAATAATTACAGAGCCATATGTCTAGCATCAGTAGTTCTAAAAGCATATACAAGAATACTGGAAAGTAAACTAAGAGATTTAATAGATGACAAACTACAAGAGGAACAAGCAGCTTTTAGGAAGAACAGACAAACACAAGATCAAATATTCATACTAAGAATAATAATAGATAAACTCTTAGAAGTGAACAAACCAATATATCTAGCCTTCCTCGACCTAACACAGGCTTTTGACACGGTTCCGAGACAAAGTATATGGAAACTAGAAAACTTAAACACACTCAGAGAACTTATCGAAACCATTAAAGGAGTCTTTAAGAAAGTGAAAGCAGAAGTAAGACTAAATGGGCAAACATCGGACACTTTCCTCATAGAAAGAGGAATAAAACAAGGGGGCAGCCTCAGTCCTCTACTTTTCAACGTAGCAATGAATACAGTAATAAGAGAGAGTAAAAGAAGAACAAAAACAACTAAAATCGGAAACTGGAAAATGAGACCTGTGAAAGTCCATTCTCTGATCTATGCAGATGATATTGTCCTTATCGCAGACGAGAAACGAAAACTACAAGAATCAATCAATATGTGGAACAATCTCATAAAGAAACAGGGTATGACAAAAACGAAGAGAAGAGTAAGATAATGTATATAAGTAAAAATGACCAAGAAGACGCCCAAGAAGATATACAATGTAATGGAAAACTACTAGAAAAGTAAATAAATTCGAATTCCTGGGCACAATAATAAGTCAAGATGGCAAGATAGATAATAAAATATATAATAAAATCACGAAAGCAAATAACGTATATTACCAACTAAATGAAACAATAGTAGGGAAAAGAGAAATTGTAAGGAAGACTAAAATAAATATATATAAACAAGTCTTTATACCTATCTTAACATATGCATCAGAGAGCTGGACAATCAATGAAAGAAACAAGAGCAAGATCCAAGCAACAGAAATGAGGTACCTTAGAAAAGTAGCAGGAAAAACAAGGATAGACCGGATCAGAAACACAAGAATTAGAGATACACTAGATATCACACCACTAGAAAAACTAATAGAGCAAAAACAGCTGCAATGGTTTGGACATGTCTACAGGATGGACGAAACAAGAATAACAAAACAAGTTATGGAGGCAAGACCAGAAGGCAAAAAAAGAAGGGGAAGACCAGGTATGCAATGGATGGATTATATCTACAAACTTGGAAGAAATAGAGGAAAGACGGAGCAAGAATTAAGGAAACTCGCCACCAACAGACCAGAATACAAGTAATGGCTACAAAACCCAATGCCATAAGGCACAAAGAGTTATGATTAAAGAAGGAAAGAAAGTATTTAGAATTTTCAAATCTTGCTCGTCTTCTACATGTTGTAAGTACTTCTCTACAATATGTTTGTATTTGGCTTTCTCTCTTTTTATTTCTTCTGTGTCTGTTTGTCTTCCCGTTTCTTTCTTTTTTGGATGTTAATGCGCACTTTTGCTCTTATCATCCGTTGGTCGCTTCGCTACGTATTGAGTACAGTCGTGTTTATGATGGTGTTTTTATCATTACATATGAAGTAATTGATTTTATTTGTTGTGTCTCTACTTGGGCTTTGTCAAGACCATCTCCTTAGTTTCTGTTCTTTAAAATACGTATTTATCAAGTATAAATTATTTTTCTGAATATAGTTGATTAGTACCTTACCCTTGAGATTCCTCTTTCCTAAACCAAATGGGCCTATTCCTGGTTAATTCGGGTCTCCTCGCACTCCCGCTATGGCATTAAATTCACTCATTATTATTGTATATTTTGTTTAGCTAGTTTCTATGCTTCGATGATTTCTTTCCAGAATTTCTCTACGTCTTCTTCTTCGTGGTCAGATGTAGGTGCATATAACATACTTGAATAATCTTACATTTGTACCTATTATTTTGTTGATTAAAAGACCTACTCCGACTTTCTTTTTGCTTTCGTGTTCTTTAATGAACAGTATGTGTCAGCTTTTAGTTTTACACACTGTTCTCTCTTAGTAATACCTATTACCGACCACATTATTTATTTTATTTTCGCCTTTAGTTTGATTAATTTTTCTTCATCTCCTAATGTTTGTATGTTAAATGTGGGCATGTTTCACTCTGTTCGCTTTGATCTTTGTTAATTTAGGTTTTTTAGATTGGTGAGTATTATAGAATTTATGCTCTCCTTCCCCCAAATCCAAAATGGGGCTGATAGTGCGAGATTCTGAGATTGCTTTACTTGCCTGTAGTAATATTGTAAATTCGACATTTAGGGTTTTTCAGTCAAAATCTGCCACGCTGCCCAGGCGGGTTGAGAGGTGGGTAAAAGACTTGGGTTGGATCAGGTTAAGAAAAGTCTGAATTTTAGGGTTAGGACAAGATTCTCTTCTATATTTGGGGTGAAAAGAACCACGGCTCGTGTAAGCAGGGTCGCTTCCTGTAGTAGACCTATTTCTATCGGGATTATAAAAAGTGTCTACCCACTACTCAACCAATACATAAATTGCCTATTATTTGCAGATGACTTAGTCTATTCAAAAAAAATAAAAACAACGTACAACTGGTGTGTCACCAACTATCTTTAATAGATAATGATTCTAGCCTAATAATCTCAACCTAAAAAATAAAAACTATAGCTTTCTACGAAAAAAAACAGTTAGATCCAAAACTATAATAATTGGCCAGTCGATTGAACACATATATTATCTTAACTATTAATTAGTATGTGATGTAGGATATGGCAACAATCACCACATACATAATGCATATATACTTAAAAAGATCACCTGGAAATAAAACTCGGAAATGCACTCAGTAAAGTTCTACAAGACAACACTTCTTGTGCTGCCATGTGGTAGTAAAACGTAATTTTTATAACCAAGCTAGCGAAATGAAATTCTTAAGAACATTTAAAGGTTACGGCAGATCAGATAAGATTAGAAACAATACCATTAGAGAAAAATTTAAAATAATTCCTATTTTAACAACAATATCAAATAACAAACCTAACTGGAAAGCCTATGTTAAGCATATGGAAGAAAGTCGATTAACAAAAATGGGGTTAAAGTATCAACCTTGCGGTAAACAAAACCCTGGCCGACCTAGAAGAAGATGACTGCAATTGAGACGGGACAAGCCATGTGATGCAATCATTGATATGAAGAAGAAGAAGAACATAATAAGAACATAACACCTTTTTCGTTGTCTTTCTTACATTTTCAACCCTGCGAACTGCTTTGGATTACAATTTATTACATAAATAACAGCTTTGTATAAAAATTACCTATAAAATACGCGATTATATATTCGTAGAACATAATCCTGGTAGTTTCATCCCCGAAGGATTAATCCATTATTTTTTATAAGGACAAATCTTTATTTTTTATATATTTTTATTTTAAAAATTTTACAAGATTTCGGTTAGAATATTTCAAAAACATTTTTTATATAATAAACCAAAGTTGACGTGTTATAGGTTTTTCAAAAAAATTATAAACAGGTAATCGTGGAGACTTAATCACCCCTTACCAGTAACCGACTTTTTAGTGGAAAAATAGTTATACATAGTTAAATATTACAGATAATCTAAAAATTGCTGTTTTTGGTTAATTACTTATTTAGAAAAATACAATAAAAATTAAAAAATGTAAGTAAATATTAATTTTTACAAACTTATAAAATTAAAAATACATAAGATAAAAAATAAGTTACAAAAATTTTAATTATTTTTCTAAAGTTATGAAATTTCCGAATTTTTCTATTGATAACTAAAAACGGAACAAAATTAAATTACTTGTATTAATTATAAATCTATATCATAATAGTTAATAAGTATTTTATAAATATATTAAAATAAAATGATAAGTTAAAAATAAATCTAAAAAACAAGTAATCAGCTTATCTACTGATTGTCCGTATCACATTTCAGGTAAGTACATATAAAAAATTTGATAAAAAGATGTTTTCAAATATTTTCAACATTTTTTTAAACCACCAAAAAGCGTTTTATAAAATTATTTAAGATGTGTTTCAAAAGAATTCAATTATGTTTGATACATTTTATATATTTTATAAATATTTTTAAATAGTTTAAAACATATAAATTTTTGATATATATATATATATATATATATATATATATATATATATATATATATGATGAGAGTTTATCCTTTAAATGTAATTAGCTTACTGCTCGCGAATCTTCAAAACACTTATATCGAAGAAGGCCCTTACAATGTTAAGGAAGTTAAAATAAAAGATCACATCAAAATAATATTTTTGGGTTTGATGGGTGTATCTAATAACGCAGAGGTAATAGGGAAAACATACTTAGATCTTCAAGAATAATTAAAAGAACCTAATGCTCGTATTGTGAAGGACATTAATTCACATTCACTTCTTGTTGATCCAGAACCACTTACAGATCAATACAACAGCAATGAGGAACTAGTAAATTTTGAATACGAAAGAAAGGCTATAGGGAATTGGAAGGGCTGGAAAAAAAGAAAAAACATCTCTTTCAACAGTTCAACACAAATTTCGAAAAATCTTATTTGGACGACAGTTATGGCGTTGGGGTTTAAGAAGGTGAGCCTTGTATACATATAAACTAATTGGACATAAGGATATAAGATTTAAAGCTTCCAATTAATGGCTTTTTAAATTTAAACAAGTCCATAGCTACACAGTGCAACCAACAACTTCAGATGAAGGTTGCTACTACCTTTATTTTTGGTTTTAAACGAATCAAGCGGAGAGTCTAAACTCCCCAGAGCTTGGATCAGTGATCTCACAAACTCTATTCAGGCCTTCTTCTTCTTTTCCCAGTGCGTCTCCTATCATCACAGCTAGCTGGACCATATTTACTGCCGTTCGGAATAATTGAGAGTTGTTACTGCCAAACCAGTCTCTTAGGTTTTTGAGCCAGGACACACGTGGTCTACCAGTATTCCTCTTTCCACTAATCTTCCCCTGAATTACTAATTGTAGAAAGACATATTTGGGTTTTTTTATGGTGTTAATGATTTTACATTATGTTTGCTTTTTGTTTAGGACTTTCGTATTGGTGATCCTATCTGTCCAAGGGATCCGCCACATTCTGCGGTAACACCACATTTCAAAGGCCTGTAGTTTGTCAACTCCCTACATAGGCACCGAGAATATATAAAAACGTAGCATTCTCATTCTATATCGATATCCCGACTGGTGAATAACTTTTTCATTTTCATGAATGTTGTTTGTTCACCCGACTGTTCTTTCTAGGTTTCTAGATATCTATATGACTGTACATTTTCTATGATGGTGTTCGCTATTGCCATGTTTGTATGGTTGATTTCGATTTTGTGGAAACTTTGTAATTACCATTAGTTTAGTTTTATTAAATGTTATTTTGAGACTATATTCGTTACATTTAGTTTCTTTAGAAGTTGTTGCATGTCATTGATATCCCAAAAAGAGCCTCCCTTGCTCCGAATCCTTCGCAGAATCCAAACTGTGTACTGCTTATATTTTCCTCAAATTTTCTATATATATTTTTTGAATGAACACTTTTAGGGTGTGGCTTATGAGCGCTATAGTTTGATTTGCATTTTCTTGGATTTAGTTTTTTAGGGATAAGTACAAAGATGTATGACAACTGCTGTTTAGCAATTTCTCCCTTTCTAGAGATGATATTGAAAAGGTCTAAAATAGTATCGATTACGTCATCAACAAGTTTAATAATTTCTATGGGTATTGTGTCAGAACAAACAGCCTTGTTAGTTTTCATTGTTTTCAAACTAAATTTTATTTCATTGTTTAATATTCTAAAATGTATGTTGCTCTCTTCTATGATCGGTTTTGGAGATTTTATCGTTAAAATTTCAAGAGATACTCTTCCCATCTCATTAATTTGTCTCTTGCATCAGTTGTTATACCCCCATCTGTATCTCTAATTAGGTTATCAACAGTTTTATTTAATTATGTCCCTCTATTTTTTTATCTCTTTGTGTGCTTGGAAATAGTCGAATTTCTTCTCTAGCATTTCGATTTTCTTATATTGAGTTAGATAATCTTTGAATTCGTTAATTTTTTTTTTGTATTGTTTTAGGTATTGTTTTATATTCATTATTTCCTTCTCCTTTCTATAAACTCCCCAATTTCTGCCATCATCGAGGATTTCTTCTTGGTTCTTTTAAATATCAACTGATCAACTATTCCTTCTAATCCTGTTTGTATTTGTTTATTTAGTTTCTTATTATGTTTTCCGGACTACCTGAAGGGGATTTACATGCATAAAATCTACGTTCTGGAAGTTCTAAGAATGTGTTTGTATCGTAAGATTTTTATCCTGACAAAACTATATCAGTTTATCCTCTTTACCACTCTTTTCGCCCAGGCCAAAACCTCTTGTCTTTACCCACCTTTGTGTTGAAACCCCAATTAGTATTGTAATATCATTGCTTTTGATGCTTCTATAGATAGTGTCTAGTTCTGCATAAAATTGTTTAACATCATGTTCTTTCTTGTCTGCTGTTGGTGCGTAAGCTTGTATGATGTTCATATTTCCCGTGTGTGTTTTTAGTTTAAGTACAATAGATCTGTTTGAGTATGGTGTAAAACTCAAAACAAACCTTGTAATAATCTCATCCAGAATCATTTCTACACCACATAAATGTTTGAGGTCACTGTTCTGCTAGTAATAGAATGTGCCATTCTTTGTTGCGCAGGTGTCACTTCCTGGCCACCTAACGTCACTTACTTCCAATATGTTTACTTTTAACTTTATATTTGATTTACGCTATTATCTAATTTTCCTGGTGCAAAGAGACTTCTTGCATCGCATGCTCCGATCTTTATGTTGATTGTTGGTACTTTCATAATCTTATGCTCTACCGTTTCCCTTAGAGATCCGATTGGGGAACTTTTAACACTGATTGTACTAAGGATGCCTGTGCGGTTTTTAATGCAGTGGTTTCCTCTTGCCTTCCGTACCGGCATGCCGTTGACTATTTCTTGGTTCATCAGCCTTTAGGAATGGTTTCTAACTTTTAAAACAAGTAAGTGCCCTTGCTTTTGCTTCACCTGAAGCTGCTGGGTAGCAAAAGAAATCTGCTTATCCTGACAGGTATTCGGTGGACACAAACCATTAATTTCCATATGAGAAAGTTGCCTATTATGCTGATGCTTTGGACCGCCTCGAGTATTTGATTTTTCCGGTACCTACTATATCTGGTGGCGTTTCCCTAGCCACCCCCTGGGGAGGCGCTCGATGGGGAACCAGCAACCCCAACACGGCCTTTAAATCTAAAAAACTGATTTCAGGGAAAACCATGTTTTGTTTCTCTCTTGAAAAATATGAAACTTCAATAATAAAAGATATATTTAAAATAAAATTATAAATCACTTTAAAACTGTTAAAAAAGGTATTTTCCAAATGTTAAATCTATGAGTACGTTGTTGAGTGGAATGGTCACTGTCCCACAGCTGTTTAAAAAGCTACACCACCTGATAAGACAGTACATCTAAAAATCATACGTACAGAAACAACTGTAAATATCCAACCATTAGATGTTTATTGTTTTTGTATAGGGAAACGTTGTTAAACATTTTTCAGACGATGTCCCATGCTTATGGATAAAGACTGAATTTACATATAAGAAATAACATAAATTGGAATCGCTAATTCATAATCAATTCTCATCTTTACATTATCAAAATCTTTTAAATATTCACAGGACAAAAGTGGGTATCTTGTCGATAGACCAGAACATATTGTACTTTTCAGTCATACGTGTGTAAAACACTGTAAAATCAATGGTTGTAATAATGTTGCTATAATTCGTTGTTTTGGTGCAAAAAATTATTATGTTTAAAACGCTACTTCAAATACTATCATTATTGATCTATTATAATCAATAAGGCTTTAATATATATTGCAAAATATTCTATAATAATTATTTTTCTTTGCAATTATTTGTACTATCAAGAAATTTTTACTGTTCATACAAACATGTGACTATATATTTAAGTGCAATCATTTTTGTGCGAACTTTTTATTTTTTCCTGTTTTCTAATCTGAAACGCGTCAACATTAGTTTATTTATTGTTTTATAAAAAATATTTTATTTGTACCAATAAGCTATTTGGTATTTTTTAGAATAAGAATGCAGGAGAGAGCCGTGGTGGTCTAGTGTATAGGTCACTAGACTACGAAACCTAGAGATGCGGGTTCGATTCCCGCACTTGTCAATTTGACGACTAAAATTTTTACGACCCAGCTCGACTCAAGCTGCAATAAATGAGACTTGAAAGTCAAACTCTGGGGTATTAATGCGTAGCGCTAGCCACGTTACTACCCTTGTGTACCGTAGGCTCTAGATTGTAGCAGATCTATCCTGTTACGACCCAAAAAGGGCCTTTGTGGCCTATTATGGGGAACTATTATTACTAAAAATACAGAAAAGAAATAGATGTTTATTCTTATAAAAATAAAATACTAACTTTTCATTGATATAACAACCAACTTGTACAAGTATATGTAGAAAAAAATTATTTATTTTATTATTTTTGGATTATAAATTCTCAAAGAACTACTAAAAAGTTGTATGACAGATATGGGTACAACCAGTAGATATAAACTAATTCTACGCTATAATAGGCTATATTTATACTTACAAAAAAACTTTAGCATAGTACCGATTTACAAATGCATTTATACAATAACTGTTCTAAGTTTTACAGCAATTCTGCGTTTGCTTTCAGGTTTACAGAAACTTTAGCTTAGTGAAGAACTGCACTTACATTAATAATTTATCTGCACAATTTTTACAGCAAATCTGCGTTTGCTTTAGGTGTTACAAAAGCTTTAGGTTAGTGTCAAACTGCACCTACATTAATAATTTATCTGCACATTTTTTACAGCAATTCTGCGTTTGCTTCCAGGGTTACAGAAAATTTAGCTTAGTGTCGAAGCGCACATATTAATAATTTATCTGCACAATTTTTACAGAAATTTTGAGTTTTCTTTTAGGGTTACAGAAACTTTAGCATAGTACCGATTTACAAATGCATTATTACAATAAATGTTATAAGTTTTACAGCAATTCTGCGTTTGCTTTCAGGGTTTACATGAGCTTAGGCTTAGTTTCGAACAGCAGTTTTGCATTTGCTGGAAGAGTCACAGAAACTTGAAAAGTTTGTCAAACAAAAAATATAATAGAACACCTACCGTTCTAAGCTTTTCATCAGTGTCCCGTTTGCTATGATTATTACTCAAACTGTTACAGATGTCAAATAACAGATCACAAGTTACAGACGAGAGTATTGAGCATAGTGTGGATATATGTAAGTGAGACATGTGAAAACGCAGATGAGTTATAAGAACTGAAATATAAAAATCCTAATAATGCCATAAGTATCATAGGCGATTAGCCTAATATAAAAGGTCAGATGCCAAAAGCCATAGGTCATAAAACAGAGGTGAGGAGTCAGTCATCAAAGGTTAGAGGTCATATGTTAGAAGTCAGAGGTCAGATATCAGAGGTTAGGGGTCAGAGATCAGGGGTCAGATGTCAGAGGTCAGAGGGCAAGGTTCAATTGCTTTATGTGAATCTATACACTTGCGTTTTTTATCAAAATTACATGATTTTGGGCAGACGACAATACCGCAAATGTATTGACATGCCAAATGCTCCAAGATTTAATTCTATTTTGGGTTGGCTTTTATGACTATAGTATTTTCAGGAGAGTATTAAACCGCGAATGTATTATAACATCAACTGTTCTAAGTTTTACAGCAATTCTGCGTTTTCTTTCAGGGTTACAGAAACATTAGCATAATCCCGACTTACAAATGGATTATTACAATAACTGTTATAAGTTTTACAGCAATTCTGCGTTTGCTTTCAGGGTTACAGAAACTTTAGCATAGTACCGATTTACAAAAGCATTTATACATTAACTGTTCTAAGATCTTACAGCAATTCTGCGTTTTCCTTCTGGGTTTACATGAGCTTTAGGTTACAGTCGAACAGCAATTTTGCATTTGCTGGAAAAATCACAGAAACTTGAAGAGTTTGTCAAACTAAAAATGTAATAGGAGACCTGCCCTTCTAAGCTTTACACCAATGCCCCGTTTGCTATGGTTATTACTCAAACTGTAACAGATGTCGAATAATAGATGACAAGTTACAGGCGAGAGTATTGAGCATGGTGTGAATACATATGCAAGTGAGACATGTGAAATCGCAGATGAGTTATAAGAACTGAAATATAAAAATCCTATTGATGACATAGGTGACAAGCCTAATATAAAAGGACAGATGCCAAAAGCCATAGGTTTATTGCCTATATTCCCTACGTTTAAATTATTTGACGTTTATTGATGTTAGCGCTTCTCCGAGCTGTGTTCTAAGTTTGCATCACAGATTCCCCACTTCTCTGGTTGACGATATGGTGGGGCTGATCTGAGCATTAGCTCATTCCTCATCATAATCTGACTACCGTTAAGTTTCTGGAACATAAAGAATTTTAGAGCAGTGTTTTAAAACCTTTTTCTATTATAACACAAACCCTTTGAAAGTCGTCTGTAGATCAGTTCTCCTATTCTTATTTTAATTCTAATTTTGCCCCTGTTTATTCAAAATTTTTGAATGAGTCACAGTGGCGTAGCTACCGGAGGGCTAGACGGGTCAGTGCCCCGGGGCCCCCAAGCTCAGGGGGCCCCTCGGACTCTGACTTACAAACTATAAATTGAACTAGTGAAAATTTCTCCCACATTCGGAATATAAATAAACCAGATTCCAGGAACGCGAATTTAATAATGGCAACTTATTTGAAAAAATACAGGGGAATTCCCAACAAGTCTCGAACATCTTTGTTTGAAACTTGGGGAACTCCCCTGTATTCTTAGGCTGGTTTCACAGTCGCGCCGTCGAACAGCGCGTTTCAACAGCACGCGCTTGGCGCAAGGCGGACCTATGAGAAATGACGCGCGCTCAACAGCGTGACTATAAAACGCTACTAGTGAATTTACAAGCGCGCGCGTCTGGATGGCGCCGCTCGACGGCGCGACTGTGAAACCAGCCTTAAGGCGGCTTTACACGACGCTAGTAACTCGTACGAGTCACTAAAAGTACTCGCTTAGTATTATCCTTGTGTAAATTGGTGTTCTGTATTCCAGTAGACCAATTTACACAAGGAGAGTACTAAAAGCGAGTTCTTGGTTTTAATGACTCATACGAGTTACTAGCGTCGTGTAAAGCCGTTTTTATATTGCACACCGCGAAGCGGTGGTACTTATAGTAGACTAATTTTAAAAACGATATTATACGCTCACTTTCAATAAGTCATTATTTGCGTTGTCGCGCACGGTAAACCGTGGAAATAAACAATTATAATAAATGGTCTATAAAAGTAATCCGTTTAGTAAATTAAAACTTTATTGCAACAAAAAACCTTTTATAGCAAACTTTTTCTAATTTTTAATTGTTTTTTTTTCTCGTTTAACTATTACTTCAAAAATAATATTTTTACTTGAGAAACGAAATGCTATTCTTTAGTACATGACACTCTTACCACACTTGTATGAAAGTATTCGTACGAATGTTTACCGGAAACGGAAGCGTTTGTCTCGTTTTTACTTTCTAGTGTGGGCAAGAGGCAAATAGGCAAATTAGCGAAGATTCGTGTCGCATATATAGAAGTGTAGTCGGAGAATTGTAGTATAGGTTTGCTAATGCCATCTGTCGATCGATATAAAATGTTTACCGGTGAGTCCGGTGATTCCCCAACGACGTGACGTTATATATCAATTACGTTTCTTGTTGATTATGACATAATAAGTTTGCAAAAATAAGAGAACTTAAATAATGGATAAGAAGAAGAAACCTAGCGGTGCGCTTAAGCGTAGACAACGTCAGGAAAGAGAAGATACTAGACAAAAATTACCGAAAATTTATACATTTCTAAGTCAGCCGTCTACAAGCAGTTTTAGCCCAAATATATTCGACAATGTGATTGTGTCTACTATAGTGCAGGCTGAGAAGCCTACTGAAGGAGATCTGACAATTATTGCAGTTAAAGATACCGCCATCAGGGAGGATGTCGCTGATCACATCAACGACGACAATGTCTGCGTGGCACAGGTAACAGCGGAAAAACCAACGATCTCGTCAGTTTTCGAAAATTTGTACAATCAATCGTCATGCGACTTGGGAAATTTTACGAACATTTTATTGTTAAGTGATGATAAAAAACGTCAAATTCATGATCGTGGACCCTTACAGCCTTCGGGACCTTTTCCAAAAGACGCCCACCAGGACAACAGGTGTTTTTCAAAATGGTACTACTTTTCAACTTCTAAATATGGACCAGTTCGTAGTTTTTGGTTGTGTTATTCTAAAATACTAGATGCTGCCTATTGCCAACCCTGCTGGCTATTTGCTTCGCAAAGGAATAATGTATGGTATGGTGTAAGGGCATTCGGAACTGGAAACATTTATCAGAACAAATAAAACAACACAGTTTTTCGAGTGATCATACGGAAGCATGTGCTTTGTATGAACTTTGGAAAAAAAGTGGTACAACTATCGACAAGGAACTTGAAAAGAAGCGTCATTTTGGAAAATGGTTCTTCAAAGATTATTCGATGTCATACTTATCCTAGCAAAGAGTTCTTTAGCTTTAAGAGGACATCGAGAAAACTTAAATGAGGAGGGATACCATAGAAATTTTCTGTCCGTTGTAGAGCTTGTCGCCCGATATGATCACATACTGCGGCATGTTTTGGATATGCCTAAAGGTATTATTTTTATTTCTAAGTTTTTACCTAACTGATTCAGAAGGAGGGTTATGTTTCTCGAGAGTTTGTATGTATGCATACTAGGACTCAGTATTAGAAGTAAATTTTGTAAACAATAAACTGTCACTTTTTACGTCATCTTGATTTTGTATTTGGAATTTATGGCTTGGCAGCAAGTCATCAGTTATCAGACCATCTACCCCTTTGTGTTCTGACTAAACATTAATTTTATTATTTTTAAAATCAGTAGCTTAAAATACAATAAGAAATATAATATTTTATTTTTCTTGACTTAATTTAACATATACAATTTAATATAAATACTGGTTTACTCACAACTCTAGTACAAACCTGATAACTTGCTGCCAAGCCATAAATTCCAAATACAAAATCAAGATGACGTAAAAAGTGACAGTTCTTTGTTTACAAAACTTACTTCTAATACTGATTCCTAGTATATGTATGTGGATTTATTTGTACCCTGCTACAGCCTAAACGGCTTGATGGATTTTCACATATGAGGTAGTCGTCTTGATAGAGCGAGTGACATAGGGTACAAAAAAAATTTTTCTAAATCCATCGAGTGGGGTATCAAAGTGTGGAATCTTAATCAAATAATAATAAATCAATTTAAACACAAAATTATTTAAGTTACTGTAGTCGTTTTTTTATTCATTTATTTTTATTAAAATTAACTGTTTATATTCTAATTATTGTTTTAAATCGTTTTTAGGATCAACAAGATATCTGAGTGCAACAATTCAAAATGAAATGCTTGGGGACCACACTTCAAAATCATCTGCTAGAACAGATTACAGCGTCGCCGTTTTTCGCCATCAAATTGGATACGACACAGGATATATCGAAGGTAGACCAGCTGAGCATTGTTGTGAGATATGCAGTAATAACCAGATCGGAAAATGGACAGCCAGTTGACATAGAGGTTAAAGAAACTTTTCTAGGTTTTTACGTAGCCAGCGAACACGGCGCAGCAGATTTAGTCAATCAGGTGACTATATTATTCAAGGATAAAAATATTGATTTAAAAAAATGTGTGGGTCAAGGCTATGATGGAGCCAATGTCATGAGCGGTGTGTACAATGGTGTACAAAAACAAATTAAGGATATCCAGCCTAACGCGGAATACGTACATTGCGCCACTCATAATTTAAAATTGGTGGTAAATGATGCCGTTAGCAATTGTTTGGAATTGCAGAATTATTTCGCAGCATTGCAAGATTTGTTTAATTTTTTCGGACTTAGCATCAAACGCTAGGATCTGCTGTCAAAATTCACTGACGAATCGGACACCACTCTAAAAAAACCTAAATCCGATAGTCCAGTAGGGTCAATACCATATACGCAGTAAAACTTCGTTATTTCGATATAATCAAAGCATTATCAGAAATCATTCTCAAAAGTTCCAGTAAAGATGAGCGTAGTCAAGTAGAAAATGCTAAATTTCGAGTTCGTGTTCCTTTGTGAATTCATGCACTGCATATTGAATGATATCAATTATGCATCTAAAACTTTGCAAAAACGCAACATTGATTTGGACGAAGCAAGTAGAGCTTTACAAGAAACAAATGCAAAGATGCAAATTTATAGAAATGACTTCAACTTATTTAAACGCAAAGCTAGTGAAACTGCAAGAAAATATGGCATAGATCCCCATTTCAAAGAAAAAAGGCAAAGGAAAATAAAAAAACATTTTGATGAATTATCTTCAGATTACCGATTTCAAAACAGGGAAGAAATATTTAAAATTACTATTTTCAATAATGTACTGAACACAATAATAACTCAGTTATATGCACGTTTTACTGGCATGAGTACAGTCAGTCAAATATTCATATTTTCTAACACCAACATTTTACTGGATGTAGATGAAACAACTTTATCACAAAAGTGTGACCAATTCCAACGTAAATATTCTGATATAATAGACCCTAAGTTTTCCCTTCAATTTCTTAATATTTACCACCTGCTTTTACCTGATTTAACTAAGGCAAAAACATGGACTATTCACCAATTCTGTAAAGAAATAATGAGCAAATATGGAGTGTTGGAATGTGACCTAACCGAAGTATTTACAGCAATGTTACTGTTCCATACAATTCTTGTCACTTCTGCAGAAGCTGAAAGATCTTTTAGCAAATTAAAAATTATAAAAAACTATTTGAGGAATACTATGCGCCAAGCTTGACTCCGACATGTATCACTAATAGCAATCGAAAACAAAGAAGCATCAAGTCTAGATTTAACCGAAGTCACTGATACATTTGCGAAAACTAAAGCTAGGAAACGATTATAGATAAACTAAACTTCCGACTTTCATATAATAACTAGAGGAGATGCTTTATAGAGATAAGTTTACCTTTGTACATGACATCGCTAAATAAATTGTTTTTGATGTTTTATGTACAATAAAGCAAAATAAAAACTTTTTGATTTAGGTACTTAGTTTTATTCCTTAATTGCCTTAATACCAATACCTATCTTAATTTATTTATCCAATTATTCATTCCTAAACCAGGACGTGCCCTGCTATGCACAATAAAGAACTGATGATAAAGTAGCTTTGCAACTTTAAAGTATTTAAATGCGTATACATATTTATATTTTGACTTGTATTGATAAAATTTTAAAGATTTGTTCCGTATTCGTACCGTGTTCCGAACTCGACGTACTCCAGATTTGTCGCACCCCAGATTCGTCGTAAAACGTATATTCGGTCAAGAAACTGGTGTTATTGGTTTAAAAATCTTACTTAATTAGGATTCCGTACCCAAAAGGTGCTCAACGGGACCCTATTAACGTGCCTCTGCTGCCTGTGTGTCTGTCACGGTACTGTATTTTTTGAACGGTAACAGGCAGATATTTTCTTTTATTTTCATAAAATAGTTTTAATTTAATTTAATTTTAAAATAAGTTACAATTTGTATTTGGTTTTTAATTTTATTATGGAGTCGACTGTATTACGACGAATCTGGAGTACGTCGAATTCGGAACACGACGAATACGGAATAAACGATTTTAAATAGTTTGTTGGGGCCCTAGTTTATTTTTTGCCCCAGGGCCTTTGGTTACCTAGCTACGCCACTGGTGAGTCACGTCCAATTGAAGGACAGTAAAGGTTCACTTAAAGCTTTTATGTTGCCATCCGTTCCACTAAGATCCTTTAGGTCCTGCCAGCCTATAATTATCTATAAACTAGAATACCTTTAAGCCGCCAAAATATGCTTCGTCAAATTAATATGCAACAAGTTGCCTTTTCTTCTTTTTTACTCAGGAAAAACTAGCCTCCCACTTTTAGCCCAGGGTTTTGTCTCTCTGAGCGGTTTTTGGCTTCAAAATGTCCTTGCACTCAACTACCGTCAACTATGCATCTTCCAAATTAGACCCGCCACCAAGCCTCCTTCTACGTAAGTCTTTAGTGTCAGCATTATGTGCACAGGTTTGTTAGAAACATTTTATCGAACACTGTTGATGGAAGGGGTTGTAAGATTGTAAGTTTGCCTAGATCAAAATTTTAAATTGTATTAAATAGCATACCTGTTAATTAGTAATATCTCTATGACAGATTTTTGAGTATTGTACTATAGAATGTATCAGAATATGAGCTGAAGTTTTATGTGACTTTACATGATCGAGGGTAGTAACTGATATTTAATTAGATAAAATTATTTTTTTTACTGACTTGCTCGTATCAAACATATTTTCGTTGGAAAACTATATTCACGAAACAAAACAATGTATTGTTACGGTTGCTTTAGGTGGTTGTGCCTCCTAGATCAAACAGTCATATTCAAATAGTTTTAAATTTTTTGATCAATAGTTAGTAACAAAAGCAATAAGCTCATCTTTGTAACGTGACAATTCGTTGACATTTTATACCACTAATTTAAAATGATAGCCCAATGCGTGTCCTAGACACATTTGTGATTTTACAGATTTAACATTATGTTTATCCGCTATATATTTTGTCTCAGCATTTGCTTCACTTTAGTTAAATTATTGGGTTGGTTTGTCAATTCAATTTTTTTTTTGTTAAGTTACTATTGGAATGTTGGATTGTAATTGTAATTGGACGTACGAAAATCTTGGTTAGCGTGGGATTTTGCACTCGTAAAATTAGCCACAACACGACGAATTGCACTTTCTTTAGGACGATTATGTATACCAAAATTATAGCATAATTTACAAAATGCTTCTGTCGTAGATTCATTATTTTTATTTACTATAAAACGTTTTAACGACTAATAATCGTTTTTCTGGTAAGTATCACTCCACAGATAAGATTGTCATGGACGAAACTAAATAACTGTAAAAAAAATCGGCTTGACATGTCTCAAATAGAGTTATAGCTTGTCATTATTTGCACATAAGAAATAAACAACCATTATATAATAACTACTAAAACTAAATATTATTGTAAAAAATAACATTTAAATGTAACAAAAAATATTAAACTTATTAGAAACTTGAAAAAATCGTTACACAATAATATGTTATTAATTGAAGATTATAATTTATTGATACAATTAAATTTATTATGCATTAAGTATTAAAGCTCATATTTCAATATCAATTGGTTTTAATAGAACGAAAGGGCCGATAAACACAAATTACATTTGTTTTGTATTAGGCAATTATCAAACTTTAAAAAGGGATATCTTAAAGCGATAAGGGTTTTAGAATGGGCCTTGAATCATATCAGTATGTCAACTGATTTATAATCTGTTGTTACTCAACGCGCGAATTTTTACATCTAAAATAATTTTTTGCTTGTTTATGTTTAGGAAATTGTTTGCCAATAAAGCAACAATGAAACTGTGGTTAGAAATACCGCTGATATACATTAAATCTGCCATATAAAATAATTTTCGGCTTATTTAAGTAATTGCAGAATAGATTATTAGTAAACTTTCGCAATTGAGGCAAACGATAATCATGCGTAGTGACAAGCTTAAACATATTGAGACGAGTTTGCACTTGCTTGGCCTTTGTGTGTTACTTAGGGACAACTAACGCATAGTTTAGTTGCCTCTTAACTGTACACTAAGAAGAACTCCTAGTGTTAAAAAGGGAATACTGAACAATTGTGTGCTATAAGGTTTGGAGGAAATGACACCTGGAGATAAATGTCCTTATTCTTACAATGATATTTGGGTTATATCGGGGGTTTCAAAAAGAAAATTTTGGTTTAAAAAATTCCCCGAGTTTAAAACGCCCATATTCGTCTGCTGCCAGGAAGTACCCCCTTTTTTTGTCTATTCCATGCTTTAACCTCAGCAAGTTTTCTAGTTCCACTAGAAGCTGATAAAATTTTAAATCTCTGTAGGCCATCATTCTTCCCTAAAAACAGAATGAAAGAGATACGGTTTTCCAACGACGGAACCTTCTAATATGTCATTAAAGACAATCCGACACTATATAATTTAGCACTGCTAATAAAACTAAGAAGAATAAGAGCCACCTGGTCAGCCTTTGGGAGGCTACAGCATATTCTCAAAAATTCCGATATTCCCAATAGCCTGAAAAGAAAGGTGTATGAAACATGTATACTGCCCGTGGCAACCTATAACGGTGACGGTAACCCAGAAGAGCGCCGAGCAGCTAAGAGTTTGCCAAAGAGCGATGGAGCGCAGAATGTTGGGAGTGAGTCTAAGAGATAGACTGAAAAACGAGGAAATAAGGCGTAGAACGAAAATACCCGATATAATGCAGAGAGTAGCTCAAGCAAAGTGGCAATGGGCGGGACATATAGCACGGCATGAACCAAACCGCTGGACCTCAAAACTCTTGAGATGGAGGCCCCGTTTAACGAAAAGAGGTGTAGGAAGACCACCAAAAAGATGGAGCGACGATATCCGAGACTTTGCGGGAAGAGATTGGATCCAGAAGGCTCAAGACAAAAATGCATGGAAACAAATGAGAGAGGCCTACGTCCAACGATGGACGGTTGCAGGCTGATGATGATGATGATGAATAAAACTAAATGTTGAACTTTACAAATTGATCATTTGTTGTAGTCCATTATTTTTATTAATATGGATTACCATTTTAAAGTTTACATTTGTTGATCGTAATTAAGCCTTAATATTTAAATTGCGCACCGTTGAAAGTTTGCATTTATACGGTTGGTATCTAAACACATTGCAAAGTCTAACAAAAACTATCAGAAACGTCGTACGTTGGTAAGCTAGGTTTCATGGAACATAGCAGATGATGTTGATTAAGTCATAGAGCTTATTTTTTTTAAACAATAATAATAATGGTATGGCCTGCGAACTGAGAAGTCAAGGCTCTTATATGTTCGCTTTTTCTGTCCGGTCGTCTCGCACTATCTCTGATGCGGGGCGATATAGCAAACACCGCGCTTTAGACGACCGCCATTGTGAACGCAAGTACTCAATTATTTTTAGTGGCTGAGTAGGCAATCCGCCAGGCACTAGACCCCTCAACCATGGGACCACGCTGGCTTTCATTTTTCTTTAAATGGCTTTGTAAACCATTAAAGTTGTCGCATTTGGAGTTAGGAAAATCCCTGTTTTATTTACGAAACCCCAATTAATCTGCAAATATGCACTATTTGGTGGACGTTGTAGGCTGGGAGGATCATTGGCTTAGCCTTTTTAAGAACGAAGCTAGCAACGCTGTTATCGGGAGATGCTAATCAACTTTTTCTTTAATGAAACCAACAATTGGAACTCGAATGGCATATGAGTTACACAGCACATAAAAAACTCGCTTCACTTCAAACCAAATTTTTTGAAGAAAAGTGTGCTGTAATTACGGGGCTGAAAGAAATATCAGGGGTGTAATTACTAAAATAGACCTGCATTTAAGGGAAATCCCTATGAAAATCTACTAAAAGAATGTCACAAGTCGCAGGAGTCGCAGAGGGCATTCGGCCAACATCATATTTCATGCGTAACTGCTAAGTCTGCACTTTACCCTGACAGCAATAAAATTCCGGTCGTTTTGGGATTATGTGTTTTATTCAGAAAAAAACTTTCTAAAGCTTGAATTACTCTATATAATGGAGATTCCGTTTTTTCCTATTTTTCTTTGCTCTTTAAACTTCCTATCCACAAATATATTTGTTTTGTGCAGTTTCTGCATTTTAAGGGTTTTATTATCATTTTGTTGCAAATAGCTGATTTATACAAATTTTTAGTTTAAAATATCTAAATAAAGTACCCTTACAAAATCATGTCACATGTATTTGAATATTTGAAAACTAATATTAAAACATAAATTTTAATTATAAGCTGCAAGAGTTGCCAAACAATGTCAAAAATCAGGGCCAACCTATATCGCGGTTGCAAAACAATTATTTTTATTTTTGTAACAAAACAAGGTAATTTGTTAATTTGTCCTTCGCCAAATTAAAATACAAGAGCACACTACAAAGTTGCATTTTAAGTACTTTGTATAAGATATTGATTGAATGAAATTTGAAAATAACTTTAAGTGAAATTCATCAATAAAACGAATAACATAAGACCATGTAACTTGTTATTCTGTAATTACTAAAGAAATCCAAAAAAAGTATATGATAAATAACACTTTGTATGGTGTTTTGAAAGGATACACAAAAGTACGAGGGTGAATCAAATATAAACGAGACTTTTGATCTCGAGCGCGCAATATTAACGCGGGAGAGTTCTCGCTTCGTCAGGTGTTGGGTAAGGTTGTCAGGAGTGGGGGAAGTAGGCGGGCGATTTCGTTCGTTCCTGTTAGTACTCGTCGTGACAATGTCTGCGCAGGAGGTGCCGTCGTCAATTGCGCAGCGTATTACCATTAAATTTCTCGCCACGGAAGGTGTAAAACCGGCTGAAATCCTGAGGAGATTGACTGCGCAGTTCAAGGAAGAGACACTGTTACGGGCTAGAGTGTTCGCATGGCACAAAAAGTTCGTGGAGGGTCGTGAGAATGTTGAAAATGAGAGCCATGATCGCCGACCTCGCACCAGCATCACCAACGAAAACATCGTCCGCGTTCAACAATTTATTGAGGGTGACAGGCGTCTGACCATCGATGAGATTGCATCTGAGATTGGAATAAGTTACGGCAGCATTTTTTCGATCATCGCAGAGGAGCTAGGGTTTCGTAAGGTGTGCGCAAGATGGGTGCCTCGCCTTCTGACAACTGAGCAGAAATTGCATCGTTCACAGTTGAACATCCTCCCTACAGCCCTGACCTATCGCCCTGCGACTATCACCTATTCGGTCTTCTCAAGGAAGCCATGGGAGGGTATAGATTCGACAGCGATGAGGAGGTCTATGTGCGCAATTGGCTGGAACACGACCAAGTTCATTCTAGGAGGAAGGCATTTCAAAATTAGCCACACGTTGGGAAAAATGTGTTTCTAAATCAGGAGATTATGTAAAAAAATAATCTGCTATTCTTTTGTTTCAAGTTCAAATAAAAGATTTTTTAAAAAATAAGTCTCGTTTATATTTGATTCACCCTCGTAGTATTAAAAGATCAAATAAAAATAGATAATTGTACTTTGTTCATAAAATATACTGGCAATTTTAAGCGTAGATTAATGTAAAACTATCTAGATTATATCTTTTGCAAATCGATAACATTATATAAGAAGCTGTCAAATCAATTTGGCCTGCTAATATACTCTGTACAATGAGTACTGCCTATATCGACTGTCTTACAGCCGACGCCGAAAAAATATTGGTATTCGGCAAATCAAGTTACTACTGGTGGGGCAAAAATGTTTATCCAAATATTTTGTATAGCATGAACGAAATGAAAATACCCCTGATAAAAGAAGTCCTGGTCGAACAAAAACTTGTCAAGCAACAGTTCCTCGACTCCTCAAAACCTCTAGAAGAACTAACCATTTTGGACGTAGGATGTGGAGGTATGTATGATTGGAATTTTGCTTTTGTGTAATATAATTATGTATTGTGCGTAGGTGGTTATATATCAGAACCCTTGGCCGAACTCGGGTGCCAAGTAGTAGGACTCGACGTATGCTTTGATTTGATTGAGGCAGCCAAGCAACATGCAGCTCTTAATCCGACTCTCACGAATCTTACCTATTTGTACGAGTCCATTGAAAAGCATTCCAAATATAATTGCGAAAAGTATGATGCTATCGTTGCATCCGAAGTTATAATCTATGTTAATGAGCTGGACTTGTTTCTGAAAGAAGCCCTGAATTGTTTAAAGCCTGGCGGCCTCATATACATTTCCACGTCTAACAAAACGTGGGCGTGCTGGCTGGCTGAGTTTATAATGGGAGAGAGCGTATTAGGGCTCCTTCCACGTGGAGTTTGTTCTTGGAACAAACATATTACTCCGCACGATCTGAAAAGAAAGTTGCAAAAGCGTACGTAGACATAGCCATAAATTTCAGCAGTGAAAAAACGAAACTACTTTTCAGTTAAATGTCAAACCAAAGGAATTCGTGGATTGATCTACAATCCTTATTCTGGTAAATGGTCCTGGAGCAAATATACATCCGTTTATTACTCCTTGTATGCTATTAAAGATGCATTATAGAAATGTACGAAGGTAATAAGCGGAATTTATTAATACCGTCACGGTGCGAGCCGTGCATGTTTCTTTGAAATGACTGTTAAAAGATAATATTTAACTTTAGTACTGTATTAATTACGTTATGTAATAATGTAATAATAAAAATAATTGACCATTTGACAGATTTGGTTAGTAATATTTTTTCTGGTATAGTGGCATCATATTAACTCCCATTTTTCCTTCATCATTTTAAAATTTGCTTTCGCTTCATTTTGTGCGTTCACAGCGACCACAGCTTAACGAGTCATATTTGTTATTTATTATAAATATTATTCTTCTAAAGCGTGTCCCAAAATTTACGCACGAAGTAATTTTGATAGAAAACACGGGTTTTTAATTACAAATTGTAATTTTTTAATTGATTCATAATGTATATAGTATAGGGTTGCGTATGGAGTAGAATACCGGGTAAGTGGCCTCCACTGCTTTGCTGGTACATGCGCACATGCATTAAATCGCACGATCTGGGCGCCCAATTCTGATCACTAAAACGGGAAATGAAACGGGAAAACCAGTAAATGACTGATGCAGTAATTGAATTGTTTCGTGGCCTGTATGGCATGTGGCACCGTTTTTTTAAAACCACATGTCGTCTACATCCATATCTTGCAATTTAGGCAAAAAAACTGGATTATCATGTCGCGATAACGAGCACCATTAACTGTTATTGCCTGACCAGCCGCATTTTCGAAGAAGAATGCGACAATTTTGACGACTAACGAAGCCCTCGAGATAAAAATGAGACTCACTGCTGAAAATAATTTTGTCCGAAAAATCAGCGCCCACTTGTTGTTCCATAATCTATCCAATTCCTGTGCGTGGTCAGTTGGCTTCAGTTTTTGAGTCAATTGAACTTTATAAGCACGAATATGCAAATCTTTCGTGAGAATACGCTGTAGAGAGCTTCTCGAAATGTCTAATTCTTGACCACGGTGCCGAATTGATGTTCCTGGACTCTCAGCAACACTCTCACGAACTGCTTTGTTATTTCGTGTAGCGCTCCATTTTTAATAACCCTCAACTGACAACTGTCACGATGTCCTTTTGTTTTTCGTTGGCAATACTTTACCGCATTTCAAATTTTACGTGAATTTTGTGACACCCAATATATAACTGGCTAAATTAATGTTGCTTTATAGTAAATTTACAACAAACTTATTATAATCGTTAAAGCAAATATAATATTGAGTGCGGACCGCAAATATAAGAATCGTGTTAAACTGACACAATAATGAGGGAACTTTGTTAATTGATACACCATGTACACCAAACCCACGAAATGGTTTATGATCAGATTAATAACAACTACATTTACGCTTTCACGTATAATACCAACAAACTTAAACTTCTTTTTCTTAAATGCGCTACCATCGTAAGCACAATTTGTCATCAAAATCATTCAGTGCGAATAAAAAGATATTAAGGGTGGTTAGAAATGCTAAGGGACACTACATATGACAAAATGGAAAATTTTAAAAACAAAAGAAAAGCTGCCAATCTAAAAGGCAGAGAAAAAACATGAGCCACGTAGAATGGAGGAAATAGAAGGAACAGGGAGAGGACAAAATATCGGTGGTTTTACAAAGGGATAAAAAAGTGAGGAAAAAAACTGCTGGACGGTAAGCAAGAAATAATCATGAGATGGAAAAAATTCTTAGAAAAATTACTAAACCTAATGCAGGATACAGTTCACTCAGTAAACGAATGATGGAAAGATCAGGATGAGAAAGATTCGAGAAACCCACCTACAAAAGAAGAATTGGATTGTTATAATAATATTAAAAAATTACACAGTACCAGGAGAGCACGGTATAATTGTGGAAATGTTCAAATACGGAGGAACAGGGGTACGTCTTAATATTAAATATCTAATAGGTGTATAAATAAGTTCTCAGCTTTTTTCTGCAAAATTAAGGTTTTATTTAACAACAAACAAAAAAAGCTTAAGTATCAAAGTATTCTCCGTTGGCATCGATGACCTTTTGTCATCTTTCGGGTAGCTTGCTCATCGGCTTATCGATGCATTTTCGGACTTCTTCTGTTTTGAAGTGCGTATCAGCCAAGTGATGCTGTAACGACCGGAATAAATAATAATCGGAAGTCTGGGCTATACGCCGCATGTGGGAGAAGTTCCTAGCCTAATGCGTCTGCAGCTCATCCGTAATAATTTTATGCAGAAAATCCTTTTTCGGTTCCTTGAAAGCAAATGGAGTGCGGTGTCACGCCGTCGATTTTTGTTGTCTTCGGACAGATTATGCGGAACCCATCTGACTTCCTTTTGTAGCTTACCCATTGCATGCAAACGTATGGAAATGGCTGGCTGAGTGACGCCAAGCTGTCCTGCAAGCTCTTTTTCAGTTTGCGCATTGTTTTGATCCAGCAATGTCTGCAGCTCATCCGTGTCAAATGTTTGAGGGCGTCCAGCGCGTGGCTGATTTTCAAGACTAAACTCTCCTATGCGAAATCTTTGGTACCACTTTTTGCACGTTGCATGACTTACTGCATTCTCACCATATGCAGCACAAATCATTTCGGTGGCTTCAACAGCGTTTTTCTTAAGATGAAACGCGAAGTGGATAGAAAATCGAATATGCTCTTTTGTGATTGCCATCGTGAACATAGCTGATTATTGAGGTTATGTGCATCAAACGCCAAATCGGATGATGTTTTGAAAGACCAAATGTCATTTTTTAAACCCGCAAGAGGGCGGACTAATACGTTACATGTAAACGGTGATTTGCGACCTGTGAAATCTAAAGCTGAGAATTTATTTATACACCTATGAGAAACAATAAATAATCCCGCAAGAATGTAATACGACAATCATATGCCCAATATGTAAAAAGGGGGATAAGGCATTATGCGATATCTATAGAAACATATCCTTACTTAATATAAGATATAAGATACTAAGTAAACTAACAGAAAAGAAATTAAATGGTTAGATGGAAAACACAATGAGATAATAGCAATGCGGTTTTAGAGAAAACAGGGCAATTGCCTATCAGATATTCATAATTAAGCAGATTTTGGGAGTTTAATATTGACTTACACCACTTGTTCGTAGACTTTCAAGAGATCTACGACATAAAAATAAGGTCAGCACTGCTCAAAGGGTTGGAAGAGTTCGAAATACCTAGAGAATTAATAAAATTAGTAAAAATGTGTTTGCTTAACATGAAAGCAAAAGTCAGAATGCAAGCACAATCAACAAAGTGTTTTACTATAAGTAATGGATTGATACAAGAAGATGCAATGCTAACGACACTGTTTAATTTCGCTTTAGAAAAAATAATAAGAAATGTCTGCATTAACCCGGGAGGCACAATTTATAATAGACAATGTCAAATATTGACGTATAAAAATGACATTGACGTAGTAAGTAGAACAACAGAAGAAATAAAAAACGTCTTTAAATTCATGGAAAAAACAAAGGACACTTAAGGCATAAAAATTAACATATCAAAAACAAAATATATGATAACCACGAAAGATATAAACAGATATAAAAATATCAAAGAAATTACAGTAAACAGAAACCGATATACACGAATAGATGCGAAAGCTTTCACGGCCGGTGTTACGGATGATGATAGGAGTTCGGAAACTCTTGACGTTCCGTCCACAATTGCGGCGGACATCTTTAGAAGAAAATCTTTTAAAAATTAAGTGGCTGACTCGTGCGTTTTTGCTTTTGTACTCGTGCGAGTATGGTAGGGATGGTGTTAAGAAGCCGTTGTTAACGTCGTCGGGATGGTAGATAACGTAATCGGGCTAGCTGCAGACGTCAATCAAGTCGTTGCAGGTAATATTTTGCCATTTACTAACGTCACTCGCTGTTTCGCAGTATCGCGGTCTGTTTTTTTGGTCCTTAAGAGCAATAAACCAAGATTTAGGTAGATTGAATCCGTCGTCCCTGTTAAAATTACTTCTGTTCAATGTTTTACTATAACATCACACAGAATAATGCTCAACATTTAGTCATTAACCAGTTTTGAATATGATATAGTCCAAATGTTGCCTGCACGAGCGACATACTCCTGCAGCTTTACCTTAAAGTTCCACATCACGTTGCAAAGAGGATTATTTAATTCTTCAATAGTCTGCGGCTTGCATTGAAAGACTTCAGCCTTTAGGTGTTCCCACAGAATGAAATGCGAAGGAGGCAGATGGGACGTGACCATGTAATGAGATGAAGCGGCTTAGAAGCATTTGTCCCAGAACTTCTGTAGAAATTCTCGTCATGTGTGTGGTAGCGCCATCTTGTTGAAAATATAGCGGTGCATTTCTATGTTCGTTGAGTATGGGCTACAAGAATTTGCGTTACATCGTAACATAGCGGGTGAATGAAAGTCCTCAAAACATACGACTCTATAATGCCAAATTCCGTAACAGCACTGCTGCAATATTCGAAAATTGTGTACCTACATCATCACGTGTTTTTTTAGTCAGAACTCTTCCGTGACAACCGACTCCGAAGTGCTTACAAAATAGCCACTGCATTACATGAACACAAAATGGCAAACCTTGTGCTGCTCAAGGATTTACGATTGGAGCCCCGTCTAACGATACATTGCTCACGGTGGTCAATTCAAAAGGATGAAATCATCATCATTTTTTTATTAACAATTGTAAATTTACAATCTACTCTACATGGAATATTAAGTAAATGTGATGACAGTAAATAAGCAGCGTTAAGAGAACCCACTCAGCAGTAGCACTCTTGCAGTAATTCTATTGCTTTAGGGGTTTCTCAGGTCGCAAGGCTAGGTTCTGTTTAGTCGTCTCATTGGGAGGACGTTGGTAGACAGTTGGTGGACTAGTTCACTGGGATGATTACTAATTTTCTCTTGATAATTCTGTATAAATCGGCGAATTTCTTCAGTAATAAAGGGAATGCTGAGATCTTCATGCAGTGTCTGATTTGTTACATACCATAGTGCATTCACTATGGCACGAAGGGTTTTTGATTGAAATTGTTAAATCGTTTTAATACGAGTAGGTTTGGCACATCCCCATAGCTGAATCCCGTACGTTCAAACAGGCTTCAGCATAGTTTTATAAAGCAGCAGCTTATTTGATATTGACAATTTTGACTTTCTTCCTAATAACCAGTACATCTGGCGGAACTTCAGGTTTAATTGCTGGCGTTTGGTTTTTTCCATGTAAGACGCTGATCAAGGTGTAATCCTAGGTACTTTGTTTCTGTTTTTCTACATTATTAAGGTGACTGGCGGAGATATGTCGAATCGAGTGGTAAATGTTATTTGCACTGATTTAGTTGGGTTGATTTTAATACGCCATTTGGTAAGCCATTCGTTTATGGTGCTCAGATGTTGTTAGAGATTTGCGGCTGCTCGGTAGGGATCTTCGTACGTCGATAGGATGGCGGTATCATCAGCAAAAGTGGCGATAAGTGTGTTTGTATTTTCAGGTAGGTCAGCTGTGTACACTAGGTATAGGAGAGGTCCAAGAATGCTACCTTGTGGGACACCAGATTTGACAGGGAAATAGTTGGACAATTTATTATTGTATTTAACTGTGAAATATCTGTCAGTAATATAGTACTTAAAAGATAAAAATAACTAGGCAGAAGCCTTTTCAGTTTATGAAGTAATCCGGTATGCCAAACTTTGTCGAACGCCTGTTCAACATCTAAAAATGCAGCTCCACAGTACTTTTTTTCTTCGAGGCTCAGTGAAATTTGATTTATTATTCTGTGCACTTGCTAGATTGAAAAATGCCCTTCGCGGAATCCGAATTGATGATGAGGTATATGTGACAAGATATTTGTGTCGTTCAGCAGGCGTTTAAGAAATAGTTTCTCAAATATTTTTCTTAAGATGGGCAAAAGACTAATCGGCGGCGTTACGAGTTCTTTGCCATTTAGTTCTTTTATATAGAGTGGTATGTTATTTGTATGATATACTTTCTCGTTTTCAACAGCCGTAACTTCCCAGGCAGCTTCTTGAATGTGAGTGATAAAGTTCTGTACTACTTGATCTATGTATTCAGGTTGTTTTATACGCACAGATCAATTTTGTTTTGAAGAGATTGTTGAAACATAAGCCAATCAGTTTGTGTTGATACTAATCTGGGATTATGTTTAATATTAATAGGTTTGGTACTTATGTTTAAGATTACTGGCACGTGTTCTCCAGAAATATCAATACTTGGTTCAGTCAGCACAGAATTTACAGGTGTACCATGTGAAATGTAAAAGTCTAACACATCGGGGAGTTTGTTTCAGTCTGAGGGCCACTGTGTCGGTTCCCCAGTGCTATGACATTTATAGTCGTCTGCCATGATTGACCTGAAGAGGTTACGACCTTTTGTTGTTATGAGTCTGGAAACCCCAGTGTGTGTTTGGAGTTCCAGTCGCCTCCAGAAATAAATCTGTTTCCCAGAGTACGAAAAAAATTGAGTGTACTGCTCTGTAGAAGAGTATGTCTGGGAGGGGAATAAATTGCAGATACAGTAAATGACCACTGATATGCATTGATTTCGACGTTGGCGTCTTGGAGTTTTGCGATTTGAAAAGAGTTGAGTTGATGATGTGATATGGAGTTTTTGACTATTACTGCTGCCTCTGCATGTGCTGTATTATAAATGGAATAACTTGGAATACGCATCACAGTTCTATCAGTGAAATGTGTTTCGGAAATGAGTAACACATCAATTTTATTAAGGTCTAGGAAGGTAATAATTTCTCGTTTATGGTTGAGAAGACCGTTTGCGTTCCATGTGGTTATGCACATTATATTAGCCATTAGTTAATTTAGTAACTAAGGTTGACAAGAGATTAAGCATGGTGTTATTTTGATTCATAAGCTGCGCGAACATTTTCTTAAACTCGTTTAGGAAAGCTGTTAGTTCTCGTCCGGTGTCAGTTTGATGATCGTTGCTGTTATTAATGGTATTACGAGATTGTACAGTCATAGCATAGGTAGGGATGTAGTTTTAGGGGATGACGTTATGTGGTTGGGCTGATGGCATTTGGAGAGTGTTTGGTGGTTGGTTAATATTTCTGTTTCAAGTTGGATTATTAGATGTTCTGTCTCTTGCTTTTATTATATCTTGATATCTTAATATGTGAAAATAAATTACATTTTCTAGATGGCGTTGGTGAAATACTTAGAGGACTTAAAGATAGCAAGTGTCCATATCTTCACCGTTTAGCAGAAACAGAAGCAAGTGTAGGTATGTCATCAAATATGGTTCTGGTACTAGATATGCCATTATATGGAATACTAGGACATTGAAATGCCTTCTCTCAAGAAGCTACGGCCGGTACTATTCATAGTAAAGAATTGGCGATTGTCTTTTGAAATTACGGGGCAATCCGTTGATAGATTAAGCATTGCCAGGGAACAGTATTGTGAATCCTTAAAATATCACTATAAAAAATAGTAATTCGGAACGTTGCCTTAATGTGATAATGCGCAGATATATGTCAATCGTCACACTGTTGCCACCCTGCAAGCTTTTATTATATCGTGCTGCGTTATATCCCATATTTTCCGAATATTGCACCGCGCAACTTCAGTCTATTTTGCACAATCAAAGAAGCAGCGACTAGTAAAAAGTTATTCTCTAACTACGAGATTTAGTCGGCTGTCCAAAATTGATGCCATAGCACACGCAAAAAAATGTTTATAGCAGCTTTACAGAAACTGCTAGTCGCAAAAAATGCATTCTTCCTAATAAAAAATTAATATAAAGTATGTGTAGTGTCGACCATTTCTGAAAGCCCTAAGTATATACTGTACAAAAACAAAGAGGCATTTTGACTTGTGTCGTAAATATACTTATCTATAATACGATAAATAGTTGTTTGTGCAACATAAAGTTATCAATTATGCAAAATTTATAATTTCTAGGTCATTTAATAAAATTTTTGTGCATTGCAACATCTTTTGCAATGAGTAATTCCTATATTGAATGTCCTACCGCGGATTCGCAAAAAATGTCCATATTTGCGAAGGCAAGCCGCAAGTTTTGGACCCCAGATGTTTATACGCAAATTTTGTATGATATGGATGTATTAAAAATACCAGTTATAAAGGAAGCTCTCTTCGAAACAAAGATTGGTAAAGAAGAATTTGTCAACACCACCACACCCTTAAAGGGATTAACCATTTTGGACGTGGGATGCGGAGGTCCGTTTAAAGGTTTTTTATTATTTAATGTGACAAAATACTGCAGGTGGTTACATATCCGAGCCTTTGGCCGACCTTGGCTGCCAAGTTGTGGGAATCGACATTTGTTTCGACATGATTGAAGTGGCAAAGCAGCACGCGTCTTTGAACCCAGCTCTTACAAATCTCACGTATCTGTACGAGTCCATTGAAGATCACTCTAAGAACAACCAAGAAAAATACGATGCCATTATTGTATCTGAAGTTTTAGTGCACATTAACGAGCAGGGCTTGTTTTTGAAAGAGACCCTGAGCTGCTTGAAACCGGGCGGTTTCATATATATTTCCACTTGCAACAATACATGGTTATATTGGTTTGCTGGTGTTATATTGGGAGAATACGTTTTACGCCTCTTTCCGCGCGGAATAGTTTCTATGGATAAACATATTACTCCAGAAGACCTTAAAAATAAGTTGCAGGGGCGTACGTAAACAACAAGAAAATATTGCAATATAATAATACTATCTATTTTAGCTAAATGTCAAACGAAGGGAATGCTTGGGATGTTATACAATCCGTTTTCTTCTAGATGGTTTTGCAGTAAATACACATGTTTATACTATTCTGTGTATGCAATTAAAGATACAATATAATAAAAGTGTCCCTAAAGATTATAACAATTGTTTTAATATTTGATATATTGATAAATTAGTAAGAAACGCTAATGTTGTATCAAATATAAGTAAAAAAAATTCTTACGTCATTAGAATATCACCTTGATGTTGTTCAAAACACTGTCTAAAATTTTACCTTTTAAGAGCACTTAAAATGATGTAGTTAAATGGAATATTTTTAGGCACCGCGAGGTAAACGTAGAGGTATTTGGATTCTGAGCATTGGTTGTTCATATAAAGTACCTCATTCTGTTGCTTTTTTAGTCAATATTACGATATCAGGGCAACAGATACTTTAATTTAAGTTGAACTACGAATTAGATAACGTAAAACCATCCAACATTTTGAAAGGACTTAGGGACAGTCGGGAACAATACTTTGAAGAGAACTTCATAAACAAATTTTAGGAAGACCAAAAATAGAAAATTGGAAGTCACCAATGTCGCCCGAGAAAAATGTGCTGAGAAAAATATTCGTATTGTCTGCTTTCTCGAGGATGGCCGTCAATTAGCGGTTGTTACAATTAGGTCTGAGCTCACAATAAGTTACGGTAGTGCTTAAACAATTTGAGACGTTATCTTGCTTTACCACAATTTCTGCTTCCATACAGCCGCCCAAACTCGAAGAAAATTGCGGATTATTTGAACTACACTGGAACCTGCTCATCATAGTCCAGATTTCTCGACCTGCGATTATTATTTGTTTGAATTACCAACGTAAGCAATTAGCGTACATGTTAATATACAAGGGAGTACAGAGGAACCTGTATTATATATATCAAAGTGTGAAATAATGGAAATACATAACAAAAAAAAATAAGGAGACTAGAAAAAAGAATCAGAATATGGTACAATTATATTAGCATATGGACCAAATGAGAGTGGAACGAAAAAAGAAAAAGTTTTGGAACACATTACAAGTGATAGAAAAAAAGATAAATACGTTAATGATTATAAGAGACTGGAATAGAAGAGTAGGCAATTGCCTTCAAAGCAAAGAAGGCTGCGTTGGAAAATATGATGAGAAAATTAAAAATACAAATGGGCAAAGAATTATAGACTTCTGTATATTAAATGATATGTTATTAGAAAACACGCACTTCTAACACAAAGAGGTTTATAAATAAACGCGTGACATGCCAAGTAGAGGGAAAAAGTTAATAATCTAGTTTCTAATTACAGGAAAAGATACAGTTAAACTAAGGAGAGGAAATAACGTAGGTAATTACAACCATTTAGTAATAGTAACTATAAGAAAAAACGTGTCAAAAAGGAAAATAATATAAAGCAAAAGAAAGAGATGGAATATTTAAACATAAAATCATGTAAAGTATAAAATGGAAAAATTAAGGTTAAATATCAGGAGAAAGTAGCATAAAAATTGTACTTAAAAAAAATTAATCAAAAAAAAACAAATATCGAGGAATTACATAAATATTTAAAAATACAATTAAAACTATAGCAGTGGAAGTATGTAGAGGAAGCAAAAAGACTAATAGAAAGAAACAGGCTTCATGACGAAATAGTGAAATAAAGGAAGAAGTTAAGAGGAAGAAGAACTTGTGGAGAAAATACTAGGGGACAATGAAAGTAAAAAACACTACAAAGAACACCAGACTCAGAGAGAAAAAGTAAAAACACTGGTTAAGGAGTCAAAAAGAAAAGCATGGGAAAATTTAGAAACACACTTGGGGAAAAACACAGAAAGTAAAGCAAAACTACTAAAAATCTAGGAAACGATAAAAAGCAAACTAAGAATATTAACAAAGGATGAATGAAAATATGGAAGGAGGACTATAAGTAACTGTAAAGAAGTGAAGAAGAAGAAGAAGAAGAAGAAGAAACAGAAATAACTAAAGGAAAGGATGCAATAGAAAAGCTAAAAATTGGAGAGGCCCCGGAATAGACGAAATAAGACCAGAAAATGCTAAAATATATGGGAAAGAAAGACATACTACCACTATACATGTTAATAAATTCCTTTAGAATGGAGAAAGGCGATAATCTACCCAATCCATAAAAAAAGAAATTATAGAAATTGCACTAGATACTGAAGAATATTCCTGTCAGGTACTTTTTTCAAAATATACGAAATAATAATTGATGCGTGCCAAAAAACAGTCTTAAATCTACATAAAAAAGAAGACGAAATATGTATATAAATCAAAAACAATTACAATTTACACGAGTATCTAAATAAAAATGTTTAAACCTTTTTTATAAATATTTGGATGAAACTAATTGAAAAAATTAATTGATACACATGACTTATTCACAGCAATAAATACTGAAGATTTCTTGTGTTTTTATGACAAAATATTTTTAAAATGTACTGAACTGTAAATCATATGGTCATTATCGAACGAAAGTGTCGTATTTATTATAAATTTGTAATTTTTTATCTTCCAAAACAGTGTTACCAGAGCAGATTTAAATCTATAGTTTATAAAGATGCATAACATATTTTTTACAATATAGCATACTTGTATAATTAGAAACGTGCTATGAGTCAGTTCTGAACTGAAAAATTGTTAAAATTAAGAAGTCAGGTTTTTGGGTCGTCATAGAAGTATTTCAATAGTACGTCTAGATAAAACAAAAAGTTTTTAGACAAACAAAGGGTTAATGGATAGAATTAAAATGTTGTTGGCAGTTTCATATGCTAATGGAATCTTAACTATCCCACTCTAATGTCCTTTAAATTATTATACTCATCCTAATTTAATTTTTGGACTTCTGCTTTTGTACTCAAAATAGCATCATCATTTATTTATATATCTTCACGGATGTGCCTCTCCAAGTATTCTCCACTGTGCCTGTCTTGTGCTTTCTATATCTAGTTATAATTGGCTGTTCTTTTTATGTGGTTGGTCCACCTTAAAGTCCCTCCATTGGATTATCTTCTTCGTCCATATATATTATCTGCTGTGCGGGCAATATGCCCCACCGATGGCCATTTCAATTTAAATATCACTTCAATCATATCGTCATTCTCCAAGGCAAAGATGATTTTACCATCTCGTTCGGCTCCAGCGCCTCCTACCACCACTAACGCATTTAAGGTACTTAACGGTCTCGAGAAGAAATGCTCCCGCTTTTCCCAGGAAAAGGATCACGCCCGTTATCCTACAAATGAAAGAAGCCTGGCCTTCCGTACGTAAAGTCATTTACAAGCAGAAGATCGTCTTCTTTGAGGGCGAAAAATATAGTGAATGGAATTTCCATCAATATCGCTACATCTAAAGACTACATGTCTACATGACTACATGAACTTAAAAAAGCGTTCCAGAATACGTCACCGAGAAGATAAAGCAGGAGCTCCTTAAGAACGAAACCCCCATGCTTACGACGCGTAGGATGAGAAAAGGCCCCAGCGTCGCCCAATGTCGCACATGTTCCTTAAACTTGAGCATAGAGAAGTTTAAAATCTTCCAAATGCGAGGCGCCTTCGATGTGGCTAGGGCGGTGAAACAGCCGCATAAGAAAAAGGTCGTGAATCAGTGTTACAGGTGGCAGCGATTCGGGCACGCGCAGTATTATTGCTGCGACGACCCCAAGAGAGTCAAGTGCGGTAGAGACCATCATTGCAGAGAGTGCCAGAAGCCCCGGAAAAACCGCCATCTATGCCAACTGCCAGTGGCTCCAACTCGCCAACTTCTGGGAATGCTCAGACGCTTTTTCCGACGCTCCTTCGCGGTGCCCATAACAGAATCTCAACAGCAATACGAAGGACTGGGCTACCATAAACGAGTTTTTCGAAAACATATGTTAGACCGCTCCACTTTCTTCGGCGTGTTCAATAACATGGTAGCGTCCACCTAGAACGCTACAAACTTCCTCGAGGTGGCCATTCTTAGCAAGTTTAAGACTGGCTGCACAGCTGAGACACCGCCTCTAACGCCAGCGCTGCTAGCCTGCCCAACCCGGCTGCCCGCTCCGTCGATAACATTAGGCTGAATCTTAGCGTTGAGCTAACATTAAATTAGAGGCAGCAAATGCAGGTGAGCGATAAGTAGACAAGTACGTGCGGAATAGAAAAATAAAAATCTAAAAGATAAATGAACAAAACTCCAGGTCTAAGAGGTAAAGTCCAACCAGCTACATACGCGACTCTTATGAATAAAAATAAGATATTGCGAGGCAATAGATAGAATTGAGAGCGAGAATAATCAAAGGAAACCAAAAAATGGAAGCTTAACAATGTTGATGAAATCAAAATATGTGTCCAGAAAAACAAAGGTAAGGATCTACAAAACTGTGATAAGACTTACGGTGACATGTGGCTGCAAAACATGAGTGTTAAAAAAGGCAGATAAAGAAATACTAATTAGATGGGAACGGAGGATGTTGAGAACTATATACGGAGAAGTACAAGAACAAGATGGATGGAGAAGAAGGACAAACAGAGAAATAGAAACACTATATAACGATCCTACAATAAACATCTATATAAAAGCTCAAAGAATAAGGTAGTTAGGACAGGTGGAGAAAATGTCCAGGAGAAGAATACCAAAAAACTAGCACCAATTGAAGAAAGGAGGAAAGGGGGCCAAGAATAATAAGGTGTAACAGTGTGTTAGAGGACATTAGAAGAACAGGTGTAAGAAATTGGAAAAAGAAAGCCTTGAGTAGAAAATAATGGAAAAGATTGTCAAAGATTTTGTAAAATAACACATGTATTATAGATATTATTTAGCAAATGAAATGTAATAATATATATATAACTTTTGTAAATGTAAACTCAAATGCCCTAGGCCTACAAACCCTATTGTGCAAATAAATAAAAACTCTGGAAGCGCCTGCAAAAGCACACCATTTTCAACGCCATTGCTTTCCAGACAAAAAAGATTAAAGGTTCAGATTTAGGTACCTTGTCAGCTAAAGATAATCTTCCATACCATACTGGAGACTTACATAAAAAATGATGATTCTGTAATTGTGACGTAGCAGCTACTTCGTAAGGATATAGAGGTAGGTGAAAACCATAATGTTGTGAGTACACAATTCCCGACAGACTGGTTTAGCATTCAAACGGAAATAAGCTACCTGAGAACATCGTACCAATAAGGTAGAACGTTCCACCACTAAGCATGTTTTCGTCTTGTGAATATCTGACCAGTGATCCGAAAACTTAAGAAATATTACTGATACGTCTGGGGAGCTGGTTGCGAGAACATGTTGGCAAATGTTCCAGCTGATACTGCTGTAATCAGTAGTGACAAAGGTCATTTTCATTTATTGTGCTGCGTCAATAAGCAAAATTTTTGGTATTGGATCGTACAGAATCCTCGGCAACTCCATGAGCGACCTCTCCGCAGTAGCGTGTAACTGTTTGGTGTGCTGTTACAGAATTTGACATCACAAAGCCGTATATTTTTTGAGGAAGCAGGACGCTTGTCGACTGTCACATTTACCCGCAATATTACGATGTTATACAACTTCCTGGAGCTAAGACTGGTCAAATATGGAAATGCACCACTATGGTTCTAACAAGATGGCGCTATCGCATACACGGCGATAATTTCTGGGAGTTCTGGGACAAATGTGACACGCCATAGATAGCTAGGTCACCAAACCTGTTCCCTAACGATTTCTTATAGTGGCGATAACTGAAGCTTGAAGTCTTTCTTTCAACGCTTTTTATTCTAATAAAAGTAAAACGCTTTTGGCAATCTGTTCCTTTCACTGATATTGTAGAATTTTTCTGATAGACCTTCATAATTATCAATTTTCTACTGTAACCTGTACTATTTTGGTTATTATGAATTTACTTTAGTTTTGAATATTTATTTGATTTAATATAAATATCAATTTATATTATCACTGTTTTAACATTTTCGAGATAACAACATCTAATAGGTCATAATTTAGAGAAATTTATGTTATTGACTATTTACGTCAAGCATTTTTTATGCAGAATGCAACTTATATAATAAAACTTCAGTATTTCACACTAAAGCAATTTGCGCAATTCGACGTTTACAATGGACGACGTCTATATTAATTGTCCCAGTGCAAATCAGCAAAAAATGTTACTATTTTCGAAAGCAAGTCGTCAGTTTTGGAAGTCAGATGTTTACACAGATCTTTTGTATGATGTGGCTAAACTTAAAATATCTATGATAAAGGAAGGATTAATTGAAACAAAACTAGTTAAAGAGGAGTGTATCAATACTTCAAGACCACTAGAAGGGTTAACCGTCTTGGATGTGGGATGTGGAGGTACGTCCGTGTTCCTTTAATTTGATTATACAACAAAACTGTTTAGGTGGCTTCATGAGTGAACCTCTGGCTGAACTTGGTTGCCGGGTCGTCGGAATTGACATCTGTTCCGGCATGATCGAAGTAGCAAAACGACACGCAGCCCTAAACCCAGCTCTTTCAAATCTGACTTATTTGTACGAATCAATCGAAGAACACTCCAAGAGCAACCGTGAGAAGTACGACGTCGTGATTGTAGCCGAAGTTATAATTCACGTTCAGGAGCAGGATTTGTTCTTGAAAGAGACCTTAAGCTGTCTGAAACCGGGAGGTTTTGTATATATTTCTAATTGCAACAAGACGTGGGGCTGCTGGTTAGCCGGAGTTGTTTTGGCAGAATGGATTTTAAGATTTATTCCTCGTGGAGTTTATTCTTGGGATAAACATTGTACTCCAGAAGAATTTATCAAAAAGCTGCAGATGTGTATGTAGGCATGAAGTCAGTACTAAAAAATACCTTGCTCATGTAAGAAAATAATTTTTCAGATAACTGTCAAACGAAAAATGTCCGCGGGATGCTCTACAATCCATTTTCTAATGTATGGTTTTGGAGTAAATATAAATTTTTCTACTATTCCATATATGCAATCAAAGATACAATATGAAAGAGTAAGGATTTATGAAAAAAATATTGCATAGTTACATTATAAAATAGTGTAACAGTAGGATGTAATTTACAGGTAAATCTGCTTTATGTAAAAGGTTTTGTAATCATAGGTTGGTGCAAAAGTATTTTCATTTCTTTGTTGGTTTCACTCTTTATTTCCTCCGAAGAAGTCTTATCTGCGTCAATAAGCTGTGCAACGTTCACGTAACTTGTTGATTCCATAATCGTTGCTAAGAAATTCTGTATCTACTAATAGAATTTAGCGTTTATTCTTGCAGGATGTTGTTTAGTGCTCAAAAAAGATAATCGTCACTTAAAGACTATATGGTAGATGAAACAGGATTTCTTGACCAAGTTCAAGTGAGCTGAGTTTAGTCGCTCTTTGGAATGTAAGAACCAAACTTATTTCGTTGAGAAAGGATTTCTGCACTTTTTCGGCGACACGCTAAAATAACTCGTTGTACATCTTGGGCAATACGAAGTATACAAGCTATATTCATATGTCAAAGCACAAAATATAACCTTCTGTGGATGTGTTTATCATTTTAGCTAAAACTCTTGCTGCCAGCTTTGCTTTTTCCTAACTTTGTGTGTACTTAAGAGTTGCCACTTTTAAAGGCGACACTGAACCAAAGTTGTACTTTGTACCTCTTGTTGTTCGCTAAATATGATAGTCATTTTGTTAATTTTAATCTTCTAATAAGTAACTGCGCATGAGAGATTTGTTTTAAAAAACGCAAAATGCCGATTGAGTGCGATGTGAAAATAACTTAGAACTTATTGTCGCTGTCACCAAAATGTGTTTAAAAATAAAAGTAAGCAGGAAATATTTTTTTATTATCCTCCTCTTTTCCTTTCTTCCTTCCTCTCGAATATTATGACGTTCCAGTAAGTTTAATAAACAAACTATGAAAATCACCTTGGAAAATAATGATTTTGTATTTAGTCTGTACTTCTTGTAATAATAAACAAAGACCACATGTTACTTTTTGCATTTTCTTAAAAAAACAAAGTATAAACGGAATGTTTTATGCAAAGTTGTAAACAGAAGGCAGTTTTACTTGTAAATTTTATGAAAAAAATGTTTCTTGAAACTAACTATTAACTACCGATCATACTTTCACTAAACAACGGGGCATGGCGTCAAGAAAGATGGTGATGACTAACCACGGAATCTTCTGCCATTTCTTCTTTAATTTTTTAAACATCTCTTCGCTTTTTTCTTTGCCTACATTCTCTCCAGTTTCTTCCATCAGTTTTCGATATGGTTCAAGTCTGCGCTCTGGCTTGATCACTTTATTACAGTGATCCTCTTCCTACTGAACCAATTCTTGACATCCTTAGAGGCATGTTCCGTATCATTGCCTTGTTGAAAGATAAGATTAGATCTCGCATATGATAGCATGACCTTTGCAAGAATACCCAAATAAATTTTCTTGTATATTATACCGCTAGGGACAGAATTCTTTCGTGCTAAATGCTCCCCACACCATCATTAATCCGCCGCCATACAGTCGAGATTTGGTAACGAGAATAAAATCTTTTGGCGATTGAACGACGGATATACTTTATGCCATGGTTACCAAACAACATAACCTGGCTTTCATTCGACCACTCCTGACGAGTCCAGATGACTGCGGGCGAACTCAAGGCGCCTTCCGGTTCTTTCAACTAATGAGTGGCTTACAGGTGGGACAGCATCCATGTAGTCCAGACGACATCTAACAGTTTGGGGAAAAATATCGGAGATGTTGAACTCATTTAGCTCGCAAGCTATTTCGACTGCAATACGGCGAAGGTCTTCATAGGACATCTTTAAATTCTTTCTATCGACAGCACGAGAGGTTTTCTTGGGTTATTCGAGCACAATTTGTCGAGAAACCTTTCCAGAATTACTAATCATGTTTAACGGCTTCGTAACAGTAGACTTCTGAACACCAAACAGATCCGCAAGGCGATGATGAGAGAATTCTTGGAGATAGCCCTGTTGGATAACCTTCATGTCCTAATTTGTTAACCAACGCTGCTTACGAGTATTGGGCATTATCCTGAAATGAGCAAACACGAAAAAGAAAAAAGTCAAAGAGATTAATATTAAGTTTAGTTACAGAAAATAACGATAAATGGAAGAATATGAGAATAGGAAGATCAAAGCCAAACTTTGATAGAATCAAACAAACAACTAATAAAAAAACGGGCAAACAAAACAGAAAATAAACAGACAATCAAATTGAAATTGAACAAAAAGGCAACAATAGAAAATAAAATTTTAAATATTGCACAAATAGGGGGAAAAGAATTGAAAGAAGAAAAGAATTGTAAATAATCATGGAAATTGGCAACTCCGAATGCCCAAGGAATAAGGACAAGATCAAGTACTGGAACTAGCTTTAATTTAAATGGTTAAATTAATTTTTTTAACTACTGAACGTTACCAATAATGACAATATGATTTTAGTTTTTAACGAGAAAAATATAAGAGTTTATTTTATTTCAATGAATTAAGTTCCAAAAATTGTTGTTAAGAAAATAACTAGAATTGAAAGAACTGACAAAGAAAAATAGGAGGACTATTTTATGTAACTGTACAGAGACAATATAAAAATATAAAAAGCAATATGAAAGAAAAAACGTATAATGAAAGAGAAAATAAAGTACTAACTTACGAAGAATTTAAAAAGGTGGAAAAGAAACTAAAAGCAGGGAAGACCGCCGGGACGCAAGCAGACAAAGACATTCTAGAAAAATATACAACTTAATAGTAGAAATATGGAGAAACAAGGATACGTCATCAGACTGGAGAAGAGGAATACTAACTCCAAAACTAAAGAAAGGAGACCCTACAGTACATCATACTACAGAGGAATTATGCTACTAAATATAAATACTACTTACAAAATTTTAACCTCAATTATCCGTACCAAACTGGACCAACATCTAGAAACAAAAGTAGATGATTACCAGCAAGAGTTCAGAAGGAGATTTACCATTGACGCCATCCACATTTTAATAAAGTTAATGAAAATATGCCATGAACACAATATAGACCTACATATGATATTCGTAGATTTTAAACAAGCATTTGATAGCCTTAACATAAACTCTCAGAAGAAATGCGTAACTTAATATACCAGAAAAGCTTATTAACTTAACAGAAATGACAGTGATAGGATCAGAGGCAAGCGTGACAATACATGGAGATACAACAAACGCGATCAGCATAGAAATAGAAAAATGCCCTATCTACAACGCTCTTTAATACAGCATTGGAAGGGTTGTCAGAAAACTAAACGTTAAAGGAAATTTCGCAAATAAACTGATACAATTAATTGCATACGCCGACGACGTAGTAAACGCAGCTTATTTGACACAATACTGAAGTTAGAAGAGGAAGAGAAAGGCAATAAAAAAACTTAATAACAAACGAGAATAAAAGTAAATACATGGTAAGCAGCAGACAAAAAATAAATACAAGAAATATCTTAGTGGGGAGACGCGTGTTCGGGAAAGTAGAGACATTTGAATATTTAGAAGTAAGAATTAACGAAAATAGCAACAGAAGCGAGAAAATCCAAAAATGCATATAAGCAGGAAATCGAGCCTATTACTTCTTTAAAAACTTGATACACAACAGAAGCTTGAGTACAACATTGAAGATTAGAGTGAATAAGTTAACCATCCGACCAGTGGTAACTTACGCTAATGAAACAATAAATCTAACCAAGAAAGATGAGGAAAACTTAAAAGCTTTCGAACGTAAAATCGTTAGAAAAGTAGTAGGCCCCCAAGAAAACAGAAGAAGGAAAATAGAGACGATTGATGAATTATAAAATAAGAAACATACTACAAGAAGACAAAATTACAACGAATTAGATGGTATAGGCACGTCTACAGAAAAGACCCCGAAACAACAATAAAAAAGATATACTAATGGAAACCCCAAGTAACCAAACCAAAAAGCAGGCCAAGAGGAAGGTGGTAAGACCAGGTAGAAAACGGCCTGCATATTATGGGAAGTCAGAGCTGGAGTGAAAACATAAAGGATAGGAAAAAAATAGAGCAATATTGTAGACATGGCGAAAACAGATAGAAAATTGTAAAAATGTGGACTAACTCACTATACCCCTGCCAAGTCACTAAGGAAGAGACTATACGACCTTATGGATGGATTGTTGTTCTGAATTTTATTTTATCTTATTTTTACAACCATATGTTAGTATCGTACTCAATCGGTATCTATAAGTTTTGCAATGTTTTAAACTAAACCTTCCGTGTGCATTTATTTATTATCAACTTTGCTTAGCACCACTCTAGATCTTTAATCAAGGTCAGTTATAAGGGCTATTTAAAGACAATTCATGTCTGATTGACTATGAAATTACGAAACAAGCTTGGGGTACACTGCAGTAACGTGCAGAGGCAAATGCACGCACCAAGTTTATTGTAACGAATTTTTGAACGTTTCTCGTAGCACGGACGCTAGACATCCGCGCCCCATCACGCTCGGCAACTGACCCTATGGCTTATAGAAATCCAGCTGCCGCGCCCGTGCGCTGAGCATTCTAGAAGGTTCCAATGCGGCGCCTCCCGATGTTTCGTGGTTCTTCTGGTAGATCCGAGCTGCTTAAATATCGTGGTAGCGGGACGGCAAGGGCATTCGAACTCGAAGTTGCTACAGTGAAGTAAGCGAATCCAAGCGCGGAAGTGTGTTGACGTAAATAATGTATAGATTTACATTTTTGTTTATATAAATAGTGTTGTACATTTACCATACCTGTAAGTAGTTTAAGTTACCTTTCACGTTCTATTCACTACTGTCAAGAGAAGAAACGTTACAATATCAAAGCTAAACTGTTAAGTACGCCATTTGAATGTTGCTTTTTGGCTGCTGCTCTATATTAACACCAATGTTTAATTAAATTTTATCGTGGCGGTAGATTAAAATTAGTACATTTACGCCACTATTAAGTGCAAAAAGTGAAGAAAGAACGAGGCAAATAGCCAGCGCTCCAGTCCAAACGATTCTCAGAAAATCATCGTTTACGTTATGCTGGGTATTATCGACAAATAGCTTCAAAGCATTGTTGCAAAAAGCGCAGAAATATACTCGAGCCAAGTAACCTTCAAAAATTACTGGATCTTGATTGAGAAATTTTGTTCTGTTTGATATGTAGTCGCAACCTTACACCAACGATTTATAATTTTTTCTATGCGCTAAGTAATACCCTGGAAAAACGAAAGATCAACAATGAAGAGAAACAACGATGAGAAAATAAAAGAGTAGGAACTGACAAAAAACAAATTTATTTCTACAACCACCTGTAATGATATACAGCATACTTACTGACAAACGTTACACTTCATTGTTATCTACTACGAGCATATGATATCTTTTATAAATGTTTACGTCTTCATTCAGAATCTTTAATTGCATACAGAGAATAGTAGAAAAATGTGTATTTGCTCCAGGCACATAGACCAGTAAAAGGATTATAAAGCATTCCCTGAACTCCTTTCGTTTGGCATTTATCTAAAATAGTATTTACTTACATAATTACGGCAGTTTCTAGTATTGTTATGTCTACATACGCATCTGAAGCTTTTTCCTAAGTTCTTCTGGAGCACAATGTTTATCCCAAGAATAAATTCCACGAGGAACAGATTTTAAAATGCATTCTGCCAAAACCACTCCGGCTAACCAGCAGCCCCACGTCTTGTTGCAATTAGAAATATATACAAAACCTCCCGGTTTCAGACAGCTTAAGGTCTCTTTCAAGAACAAATCCTGCTCCTGAACGTGAATTATAACTTCGGCTACAATCACGACGTCGTACTTCTCACGGTTGCTCTTGGAGTGTTCTTCGATTGATTCGTACAAATAAGTCAGATTTGAAAGAGCTGGGTTTAGGGCCGCGTGTCGTTTTGCTACTTCGATCATACCGGAACAGATGTCAATTCCGACGACCCGGCAACCAAGTTCAGCCAGAGGTTCACTCATGTAGCCACCTAAACAGTTTTGTTCTATTATCAAATTAAAGGAACACGGACGTACCTCCACATCCCACATCCAAGACGGTTAACCCTTCTAGTGGTCTTGAAGTATTGATACACTCCTCTTTGACTAGCTTTGTTGCAATTAATTTTTCCTTTATTAAAGATATCTTAAGCTTGCCCACATTGAGCAAAAAATGTCCGTAAACATCTGACGTCCAAAAGTTTCGACTTGCTTCCGAAAATAACGACATTTTTTGCGGGTTCGCAGTGAGACAATCGATATACAAGCTGCTCATTGTAAACGTTGAATAGTCTGGAGCACCAAGGCTTTATATAGATTGCGTTCGTAGAGATAATGATAAAAGTATAATTTAAATTGGTCGCAAATTATCAGTAATGTAAATTTCTTTAAGCCACAACAACGAATTTGTTAAGTACTGCTTATAATATGAAAAGTTTAAAAACAGCGATAACATAAAGTGCGATGAGTATGAAATAAAATACAAATTAAATCACGTTAAATCCACCTGCGCCACATTCTCTTGTGGGATTTGACCTTATCGATCACTTCTTTCCATTCCTTTCTGTTTTTATTGATGTATTCCAACTTGACGTGTTTAAGTTCTTAATACCTCTGAGCACCCCGTCTAGTCACCTGTTTGCGGGTGTATACGTATAACAGTAAATAATAAATTGCAACAGAAAATTTGTAATTTTAAGGATAGACCGAAAAGTTTTTACAACAGTAAAAACAAAACAATTTACAATCGTTTTACTTTTGATATACTAAAAATGTCTCATAAACAATATTACTTTATAAAATGTAATTCGAGCATTAAAAGGAAACGGTAAATTTTTTTTGATATTCATAACCGTTATATTCTAGGACCATTAACCGTCGATCGGCTAATTCTTTGATCTTCTGCCAAATCCACATCTAGAAGTAAATTGTTTTCTACGTTAATACTGAATAAGTTAACATTTCCATGCTATCAAATTTTGACTAAAACTAATTTTTCATTACATAATGCAGTATACAGTTGTATTAATTGAGAATACAATTTAAAATTTGTAGTTTGACCCTCTCGAAACAGTTTGTGGTAAAGCAAGTCTTTGCAATTTTATCATACATTAAAACTCAGTTGCAGCAAGTCGAGGGTTGTCTCTAGTAGCACAGACGATATTCCAATCAGTTGTGCAAGTGATTATACGGGGTCTTTCGACCATATTCTTCTTCCTCACTCCCTGCACTCCCCAGCGCTTCAGGAAGATATTCGCTGCTACCTGGTTCAACTTGTATTCATCTTGAGTCCTGGACAGGGACTGACAAGTTTTCGGAACCCCGGTGTTTTCCTATCACTTACAGCAACGTACAGTATATAAAAAGAGCAACCATAAAAAACAGCAAAAATTCGAAAAAATATAAACCAAAATAGAGATATTTCTGTAATTTTCTATATCACACCATACTTGACCGGCACTCTTAAGCACACCACGTGCTTCATGCCACCAAATTTCAAGTTGTTTTGGTTCCTGAAAACCAAAATGTAATATAATTTTGGCCGGTACTGCAGATTAAAAAGTTATAAAAGAAAGAATAAGTTATGTAAGGTTGAAAGAAGCTTATAGAAAGATTTACATAATTAATATGTATGTTTCTCCTTAAGAAACACATAAAGACATTAAATTAAAATTTTATAAGGATTCGCAAAAATTATATTCTAATATTTGACTTCAAAATGGTAGTTGGTGGTATGAATGAGAAGGTGGTTAAAGAAGAAACAAGTATAAAGATATCTGGTAAACAAAGTCTACATGAAGTTACAAGCCGAAATAGACAATATATGATTAGTTGTGTGGCAAATAATAAAAAGCGAAAAAAGCCCATCTGCCGTTTTTAGGGTGCGATAGCAAAAGCGCCTCGAACACAGACGGTTCAAGGGCGAAAGGCCGCCACACCACAAACGTAATCTATAGATAGAAGAAATGAGGAATGTTAAAGTAGATAGTAGAAGAAAACAAATAAGTTATATAATTTTTTTTACAAGACAAACAAAAGTACCAACAACGACCACTATATTTTAGAAATTACAGGCTAAGATAGTATTTGAACATAATGAAGTATTAGAAATGTAGATAGATAATAAAAAAATTATCACAATCGTCAAAATACCTATTAATCTATACAGGAATAATATGGAAAAGAAGCGAAGCAACCAAGAAAACCAATAATACACAAAGGAACTGTAGGTGAATATAAAGTATAACAAGAGTCTTAATTCTAACGGCCTGCAATAAGAATTGTTTAAAGTAGTTAATGCAGAAATGATTTTATTCACTAATCATTACAAAGTTTTCACAAATTTAATTAAAATCTAATTGCAAGAAGAAAGTGAACAAAAGATATCAGACTGCAACTAAAAGAAAACAATCAGCGGTTGACCACATATTCGTTATAAAATAAATACAAAAATATATTATCGAAAAAAGATCAAGACGCAGTCTTTTCTTAGGCTTGAAGCAGATCTACCACAAATTAAACAACGCAGCAGTATTCGAAACGATTAGATGCCTGAAATTACTAGGAGAATTAATAATTTTAGTTAAAATACCGTTAATAAACTATGATTCAGTGGTAGTATATGAAAGAAATTTAGTTGTTATATAGGATTACAATAGAGAAATTCAATATTTACGTTCCTATTTAACATTCTACTTGGAATAAAGTTATAAAATAATATATTACAACATTCGTACTAATGCTTAGTTTATACGGATGATTTGGTTTTAATGTTAAAGAGAAAACCACTTTTGAAGAACGTGGCAAGACAATTAAATCCAGTAGAATTGGAAATCAGTAAGGAAGAATCCATTATAAGACTGCTAGTGACTTACGTTAGTTTGAGTGTTAACGGCAGGAAGCTGGCGGGAATCCCCCGAAGTCGAGCAGGCACGACAGCAGCCGATGAAGACGTCGGAATCTTAATGCTCACCTCTGCCGCCTTAAATGGATCCGGGAAGCCCTCGATGTTCCTCTGGCAGGAGCGCGGGGAAACCGGCGGGAATTCCTCGGAGTCGAGCAGCCACGACAGCAGCCGATGTGGACGTCGGAATCTTACGACTCACCTCAGCCGCCTTGAATGGATCCGGAAAGCCCTAGAAGTTTGCCGGCAGGAAGCTGACGGGAATCTCCCGAAATCGAGCAGACACGACAGCAGCCGATGTGGACGTCGGAATCTTAGTGCTCACCTCAGCCGCCTTGTATGGATCCGGGAACCCCTAGAATTTCGTCCGGCAGGAAGCTGGCGGGAATCCCCCGAAGTCGAGCAGGCACGACAGTAGCCGATGAAGACATATACAATATATATAATATGATATATAATATGATATATAATATGATACAAAAAAAAAAAACATTACGGGGGCTGTTTTATAATTACGGCTGATGCTCCGCCTTGCGGCACTACACCAGCACTACCGCAACCGCATTAAAATTTTCAGCAAACCTGTCTTATATAATTTTCAATTCCTTAAACTATTGTGGCCGCAAATTTACTTGCCCCGGTATTCGCCTTAGTGTCGGACTCGGGAAAACCACAAAAACCCGAGTCAGGGCAGGCGACTCGAAAGCTCTGATGGCTGCGAGTCCTCCTATCTTTCACATTACTACGCAAAGAAACAAACTAAATCTACCTTAACCTACGCCGCACTTAGCGTCTGTTAAAAATTGTCCAAAGAGTTCGCATCTCGCACCAGCACTTATTTTTCCCAACCCACGCGCGCCCGTCACAAGTTCGCGTCAACACGTAATCTCGCGCACTGTTCCGCAAAAACCGCAAGAGCCGTCCACCATTCACGCACGTTCGAAAGCCCCTCAAGCTGCTCCCGCGTTCGTGGCCATCTCCAGTTGCTTGTAATCAGGGTCCTCTCCGCCCTGACTCTGGTCTCTTTCTCCGCGTTGCAGTTTAGCAGGACGTGCATGGCGTCGTCGACCTCCCCACATGCGCATCTGTCTTGATCCTCTGCCAGCTTCCAGATTCTTATGAGATATGACCGGAAGTTGCCATGTCCCGTAAATAGCTGGACGGTGTGCCGGTTAAAGCACTCCGCAGCTTGTCGATGAATATCCACGCATGTCGCCCCGTCTCCGCTGCTTGCCATCTCTGCTCTCATCTTGCTCTCGTCCTCGCTCGTAATTGATTCTTTACGAGCCCCATTGGTACCGACTCAAATATAAGCGGTCCATCTCCTGCCGCTGCCTCTTTGGCCAACTGGTCCGCACGCTCGTTGCCTGGAGTCCCGACGTGCGACTTAGTCCAATGGAATCGGACGTTGATCTCGGCCGACAGCGTCTTTGTAAGGCTCCAAACCTCAACTTGCAAATCCGTCGGCGCTCTCATACTTTTTAGAGCAAGTAGCGTTGACTTGCTGTCTGATATTATCGCGCATCTTGGAATGACTGCTCTTTGCCTCTGGATGTACGCTAGGCACTCTCGGATGGCTACAAGCTCGCACTGGAAGATGGTGCTCCAGTCTGCGAGTTTGGCTTGTTCGCAGTGAATCTCTTCTTCTCCTTGCATGACCACGAACGCGGCTCCTGCTCGCCCGTCGTCTGCCCGCAATCCGTCCGCGTAGCAGCACAGTTGTCGCTCCTCCGGCTCCGCCACGCTGAATGGGATGCCGTCTCACTCGGCTGGGTGCCCCGTCTCCTCCATGGACTGGCACCGCTCGATGACGCCCTGCCACAGCACCAGCTCCTCTCGGAGTTGCTGCTCCGGGCCGGTTGTCAGCCTCCTGCGAGCTGCCACCTCCTGCAACACAAAATGCAAATGCGGTAACTGGCTCAATACTAACGCGGTTTCGGTGGCTACAGTGCGATAAGCACTTGCCGCCTGAATTGCGAGTACCCTCTGTACGCTTAGCAAGTCCCTAGTTTCTCTAACTTTGCACCAAAATTTCAGCAGCGTACAACATAGCCGGCTGTATTGCTCCTTCGAAAACGCGCGCCGCCGCTTTACCCCGCAAACCCCACGTTAATCGCGCCGCCGCCCCAATTCGGTGGGAAATTTGTTTCCCCTTGTCACAAACCGCGCGTATGTGACTTTTCCAACTCAATCGATCGTCAATTTCTACCCCAAAGTACCGGATGTGGTCCTTGAAATGGACGCGCTCGTCATTGAGCAGGAAAGTCGATCTCTCCTGCCCAGGTCGCATACCGAAAAATACCGCCTCTGTCTTTTTTGCGTTAAACCGCAATTTCGCGCTATCAGCCCATGTTTTGAGCGCTCCGAGCGCCTGGTTTCCGCGCTTTAACGTTTTAAACTGCGCCGCCCGAACTGTTAAAAGGGTGTCGTCTGCGAATTCTACGATGCGGCAACTAAACTCTAAATATACTTTCGTATATCAGCTTTCAGTATGCCGGTCCAGAGCACGAACCCTGGGGACAACCTCGCGTTATAACTCGTGTTACAGTTTCGTCGCCCGTTTCAACTTGCGCTACCCGTTCGCTGAAGTAGTGTTTTACTAGCGAGAGGAGATTCTGAGGACACACTCTCTCAGCTAGTTCCCGGATAATTCCAGGCCACCACGCGTTATCAAATGCCCCCGCGATATCTAGGGCTATCAATGCGCAATATTCCTTGCCGTCCCTCGCGTCCCTGACCTCGAAGACTGCGTACGCGATTGTATATTACTGTCGTTCGTGAAAACCGCCGTTTTCCCGCACTACGTATTCTACTCGCGTAGTAATGATACAGTCTAACGCCTTACCGACCACCGGGAGCAAGCTTATCGGCCGGAAGCTGCCTGGGTCAGTACGATCACCTTTACGCGGCTTCGGGATAAACCGCACCAGCATCTCGGAAAGATGCCGAATTCCAAAATCGCATTGAAGACGCTTTCGAAGATAGCCCGAGCAATCTCAAAAGCCTTCAATACAGCGTCCGCGGTAACGCCATCGTGCGCGGGGCTTTTTTGGCGTCCATACGCGTTATCGCTCTATAAGTTTCGCCCGTGATTATCCGAACGTCGGCTCGCCGGTTGCCGACAACCGTAATCGTTTCGCGTCGTCTTCTTCCGCATCGTCGCGGGGGAAGAAGTTTTCTAATAAGAATTCCGCCGTTTCGCAAGATCCTCTTGTGTACGTACCGTCCGCCTTTCTTACACAAGAGTCGCAAGTATTTGGGCACTTCCCGGGTATAACTCGGTCCGCGGTGCCCCACGGGTCTTTCTCCGCGTTGTGCGTGCAAAACTCTTTCCGTTTTCGTGTACGCGTATCTTCTAGGAGATGCTTGTACTCGCGACAAGCCTCGCGATATGCTAGCTCCCTTTCCACCCTATCTTATCCCCTGTAGCGTTGATAGTACCTACGCTTACGTCTAACCTCGGATCGCTTTTCGGTTAATTCCCTGGTCCACCAGGGATCGCTCGATGGAAGAGTTTGCGCAGTGGCATGGACGCTTCACATGCCTTAACAATTGCCGCGTTTAGTTCGGCCGCCCTACTTTCAAGTTCCTCGGGGTCCTTAATCGCCGCAGACCCCGAGTACCTATCCCTATATTCTCCGAAATTTACCGCAAATTTACCCTAGTCGGCTTTTTTATTGCAGAACCGCATCCGGATGTGGTTCCACCTGTTATTGCCGTTGCCCGAGTATCCGGACCGCCACGTTATTAGTTTGTGATCGGAGAGCGTTTCCTCCGGTTCCACGCGCCAATTAGTATCATTAACTGGTTCCGCGATGCCCTACAAAAGTCGGTCCGCTATCCTCGTTTAACACCGTAGATTAAATCTTTAGAATAATTCGTCTAATCTAATTCCGCGCGCGTCCTCTATATTTCCGCCCCAAATCGATGATTTGGCGTTAAAATCGCCCGCAATTATTACTTCACGTCCGGTCGTTAGGACTTTCGAAAACGCACTTTCTAATTTCACGAACACGTCATCCTCATTAACGTCATTACGCGCACTATGCGGTGGAATGTAAACAGACACTGCCTACACGATTTCACTGTGCTTAATCACCTCAGCCACTAATTAAGCCGCCCCGCGTGTTTGGCTCTTGTATCATAACGATATCTAACTTTCTATTCTTAACGGAATTTACTAGATTATTTGATGCCGCCCGCCCTTTTCCCAAATTCAACTGCGCAACGCTAAAAAAAAATTCCCCGTGCATGGCCTCTTCTTCACTGGCCATAGTCGATGCTCCTAACGATACCGCTCCTGATCCTCTTCCACGTCGGACAGCTTCCACTCTTCGCCTCATGGTCCGTGCTCGCCTGGGGGCCCTTCTTCTCGGCGTTTGCCCGTACGCATACGGGGCAGCGCTTGTGCTCAAAGGTGCACTTGCTGAACCTGTGCTTTCCACCGCATTTTCCGCAGAGCTGTTCCTTCTCCTGGCATTCTCGTGCTCGGTGCCCAAAACCGTAGCACTGGTAGCAGCGCAGCAACCTCACGTGGTCCTCGGCCCTGGTCGTCTCCCACTCCAGGTTCATCCTCAGGATCTCTCGCGCTCTCGGGGTCACCTCCAGGACGACGTTCACCCTCCCGAACCGCTCCTGGTCACCGCCGAAACGGTACTTCTCAGATATCTCCTCGGCCATCTTCTTCTCGCCGCCAAACGCTACAACCACCTCCGGGTTGTGGGCAATCAGGACGCTCTTCAGCCTCTCTTCGGTTAGGCCGCGGTCGACACGGCGTAAGACCACCCGGGGGAGGTTCTTACCCAGCTCCGCACTCTGCAACTATTCTGCGTTGGCGGCTACCGCAACCTTCAGCTTCTCGGCGTCCTCCGGTCGATGAAGTTCAACGATGACTCCGCTCCTGGTCTTCTTCACACCCGCAACGCTGATCTGGGTCAACTTTAGCCTTCAGGACCTCCTTGATCCTGTCGGCCTCCATGGAGGTCTTCCCCACGATCGTCACCGCATGGGTCTGAGGTGCCCTCCTCGGTCTGGAAGCGGCCTCCGCAAAGCTTTTCTTCGGCGCTGTCGTCTTCTTCACAGAAGAGGGAGCCCCAGCCACCGCACTCGGTGCAGGCGCAGCGGAACGCGCAACGCCCTCATAACTAAAACTAGGCAGACACCTACCTTGTTTTAATTCCGCCACCTCCTGCTGCTTACGCCGCAGCTCCGCCCACCTCGCCAGCAGCACCCCCGTCCCCTGGACACCTAGGTCGGCCATGACCTCCACAGCTCGTCGCACCTCCTTACGGTCCTCCACCTTGACCGTCTCCGACGTCGCTGGCACCTTCGCAAGGACGAACCTCATCAGCTGCCTCATTCTACAGCAGATAACGTTCTCCGTCACCGGTCGCTCGCTGGTTTCCTGGGTCGTCGCCGTCTCTGCCGTTGTCCTCACTGCTGCCGCCGCCGTCTGCGGGTGACTTACCTGCCGTCGCCTCTGCTCCCGTCGTAGCCTCAGCACGTTAGCCGTTGAGGACGTCAGAATCTTAATACTCACCTCTGCTGCCTTGAATGGATCCGGGAAGCCCTAGAAGTTCGTCCGGCAGGAAGCTGGCGGGAATCCCCCGAAGTCGAGCAGGCACGACAGCAGCCGTTGAGGACGTCGGAATCTTAATGCTCACCTCTGCCGCCTTGAATGGATCCGGGAAGCCCTCGATAATATGATAATTCTTGTATTTGTCGTCCGACTGCTCACAACAGATGCTTAACAAATACGACAGTTTTACGTTTGACTTTCAAGTGTCGGTCTGTCCAGCAACAAATATGATAGAAATCGTTGCCGCATCTTAGCTCTCAAAATGTCTAAATTAAATTAAAAATCAATAGAGGCAATATAAGAAAGAATACTTACGAAATTCGTGTTACCAAAGAAAGAGCTAAAAGAAATAAACTAACGAAAAACAAAAATGTGCATGTTGTAATTAAAAAAACGATTGGGTATCCCTGAAGATATAACAAAAGGTAGAAAAAGGGAGCAAAAGCGTAGAATAAAGAAAATGGGCAAATTAAAAGTTTAATGAAGAGAGCCCAATAACCTAGAGTAACATATTATAAATAATTCAAAAAAAACATTAAACTTGATCATATTAACAGTGTACAAGAAATTACAAAACAAAATTTCTTGTTATCCAAATAGGCTCTTGTCAAGATAATAATATAAAAATGACGAAACACTTACAGATAAGTTCTAGGTAAGTTCCCAAAATTTGTAAGTAGTGATAAAAACAGACATGCTTGAGTAGATAATATAAATGAAGTCTCCAAAGCAAAATAATGGGACACTTATAAAGTTATTAAATGAAAATATAGTATTTATAAAAACAAATGTGTGTAACAACTTAAAAGTTCAAATAAAGATCAGTGAAGAGCAATTTAGCGACACTCTATTAATATACTAAAAATTGAAAGGCTATAGGGAGATTGTGAAATATATCTACCGTACACGGACGGTTAAAATAAAAATTATTTGCACTAAAACTACAAGATAATGTTTTATAACATTTAAACAAACTAGTGGCAGACAGTAAATTTGATGCAGTAATTATTAGATTGAATGTAAAATCGTATATAAAACTCTTAAGACTTTAAGTTATCGGTATATTATTATTCTTGATATGAAAAGGAAAGCTATATGAAGAGATGAAGATTGCCGAACCAATTAGGAATGCCAGTAATTTATTATAAACTAATATTGATAAAAATGGCCAAGTCTACGATAAAACATATATAAAGATCATCAAATTCGTTCATTTAAACACAAACTACCATTTGCTGAGTCACGGCTTACTGAACATGACAGCTTATCACTTTGAAAACAATATTCTATCAGGTAGTAAATAAAAAAAAATAGTAACTAAGAGAAGATGGTACATTGTCCAAACTCGACATTAAAATTTATAATATTAGAGCTGAAGAAATCGGTTATGCACAGATATAGGTATATGGTATATATTAAAGAGAACCATATAATAACTGGTTATATATCCTAAACACAAGTTTTATTTTTTCATTCATTGTGGGAGACTGAAACACAAAATCTCTTGTACAAAAATTAAACCTTATAAACCTAAGAAGTAATGTTTTAGCCGATTTCCTGGCTGAGTGCGACATAATAATATAAAATTAAGGCTACAAAACTACTATTATAAAAGGACGCGGCTAGTCGGTGGATGATATGACTTACACACCAAATGAGTGACTGGAAAGTTAACTCTTTTGGAACATTGAGTTATTATTGATCAATACCAATGGAAAAAACTTCACTTGAGAAGTCAAAAACAGTTGGAAGCTACCTAATAGTATTTTGCAGAAAATACTGTAGGTGATCTAAACAGGTATGTGAGAACATTCATTAGATCTCCGTATATTCTTGAACAGGTAGAACAATTAAATGATTATCTCATCTAAGCTATTTAGACTCATGAATGCTTGGTGGCAGAGATGATAACTTTCTTCAAAATTGAAATGTGGGATCGCTAAAGACTGTAAATAATAGTATTTATTTAGAATAAAAACATTATAAAACAAAAACTATGTGATACATTATTTATATTATACATATTAAGGCGATTTTAAATGTCTTATATTTATAATAAAAAATTTTAAACAAATACAAAATATGTTTTAACCCTCAACTGACTGTAGGCATATCAGTTAACTATTTTTTCTATTATACGCCACCTTATAACGTATCTTTAATTGCATACAACGAATAGACGAAGAATTTGTATTCACTCCAGTGCCATTCGGTGGAATAGGGGTTGTAGAACATTCCGTGAACCCCTTTCGTTGTGCATTTAACTAAAATACAATTCAGTTGTTTAACTGCTGCGTTTCCCAATAGCAAATTTTTGTTTACGTACGGTTTTGTAGCTTCTGTTCGAGATCCTGCGGAGTGATGTGCTTGTTCCAAGAGTGCAGACCGCGGGGGAAAAATCTTAGCATGTATTCCCCTAGCACAACAGCAAACAACCAGCATCCCCACGTCTTGTTGCAGGTAGAAATGAACAGAAAACCGCCAGGCTTCAAGCAGCTGATGATCTCTTTCAGAAACAGGTCTTGGTCTTTGACGTGGATTAAGACTTCGGACGCTATAACAACATCGTACTTTTCTCGGTTGCGTTTGGAGTGTTCTTCGATGGACTCGTACAAGTAAGCAAGATTCGTGAGCGATGGATTCAGAGCCGCGTGCTGTTTTGCGACCTCGATCATATCGGGGCAAATGTCGATTCCGAGGACTTGGCAGCCGAGTTCCGCTAGGGGTTCAGAGAGGTAGCCCCCTAAAGGTTCTTATTAAATTAAAAATTAAGGAGACACTTGTATATACCTCCACATCCTACATCCAAAACGGACAGCCCTGCTAGTGGTGTCGAGGAATTGATGCGCTCTTCTTTAACAAGCTTCGTTTCAAACAATGCTTTTGTTATCAGTGGCGCTATCATTTGGTTGAGTTTATACAAATGTTTCGTGTAAACGTCGCCGCTCCACCAATCACGACTAACATTTGCAAACAGCGATACCTTTTCTGGAATCGCGGTAGGACAATCGGCATAGTTAGCGCTCATTGTAAACGTTTCGTTATACGGATCGCAAATGCAACATGTAAATTGCATAGTAAGTTAAATGCCGTCAGATAATTCATTTTATTAACAGCATTACACTTTTTAATTTGCTATCAACTGATAGATGGAATGGAGGTCACTTTAAGCGATTACAAAACGCACAATTGTCCAACTTAGAAAAAAGGTCTTCTCAGAATATAAAGCGATAAGTGTTAATAGCCACTACTTTAACCTACTAGAGAACATAAACAGCTTATAACATCAGTCAACTTGTATGATACTGCAAATCGGTTCACTTATGCATGCAACGAATAGATGAAGAATTTATATTCACTCCAGTGCCATTCAGTAGAATAGGGATTGTAGAACATTCCGTGAACCCCTTTCGTTTTGCATTCAACTAAAATAAAATTCAGTTGTTTAACTGCTGCATTTCCGAATAACCAAATATTTGATTTTGCAAATGCAGTTTTGGAGGAACTCAAAAAGTAAAGAAATAGATATCAAAAAAATTTATTTTCCTAACAAAGCCTATTTTTAACTCGACGGCTACGTAAACAAACAAAATTTTAAAATTTAGGGTACAGAAAACTCTCATCCGGCTACCGTAAAAAAGTTTTGGAGATTTTATTTCTGCTCATTGTAGAACAACGAAAGAACTTTCGGCATTCTTCATATCAACAGGATGGGGTTCCTCTCACCACACTCAAGAGAATCTAAAACTCATCTCTGGTTATTTTGGAGATAGAATTCTAGCGACACAGTTGAAGGCGAAGACCTGAAATGGCATCGATTGGCCCAGTTGTTCACCAGATCTAACCCTTATGGTTTCTTTCGTTGGAGTTATATCAAAGATAAACAATACACACTCGAAGAGTTCAAAAATACAATCAATATCAAGATGAAAGTAATTCATCACAATTGACACCGCTATTTTGGCATTTGATTATAAAATCATATTACTCTTATCAGTCCAAAAGTTGTAATTAATAGTAATTCTATACGGATAACTACCCTTTATTTTGATTAAAAATTTACTTGAAAACGTACATCAAAGCTAAGAGATGACAACTACAGCTTAATTAATAGAAAACCTTTACTATCCAGGAAAAATAAAATTACACCCATACGGACGTACCGATTTGAATTGTGCGGAGACAATAGTCTTCAAGTGCAAAAATCCTACATACTTTCCAATCAAAAACACTTTGGATGTTTATAAATGTTCCATGATTTTCTTTAAAAATGACGATACATAATGACCTTGAAACTTTTTGTATTAGTGTTGTTATAAGTCAGGCATAGACATCGCTACGTCGGTCATACAAACGAGGAAATTAAAAATCTCTTTAATTTATTCTTGGAAAACTAAAGATTCACAGAAAACTGTCAATAAGCAGTGTTTGCCTCAAATTAACTTATTATTACAACATATTCACTTAATATTTATTAATAATGATTCTAAATTTGCAAATATATACACAAAAAAATAAAATGCACATCAGCAGAATCTCTTCCTGATCCCAAAAGACAATTGCTACTTGTTTTGGAATAAATAATATCGTCCGTAGTTTCTTGGGGGCTAGAACTTCCCACATATTGTCACGTTATAAACCAGAATTTCTTTTTCAGTGTCTCATGCCAGAACCGTAATTTGTCTGAGAATCCATGTTTTATAGCTGTATAAACTGTTGGCACTTTTCTAACCCGTTCGCTTCTGCTGAGTGGGGAAAGTATGAGCAACTATTTGTGCACAGATTTTTGTCATCTTTATGTCCTCGTGATGGTAGTATACAAAGTTTCACAAAACTTGCATCCGTCAGTGTATCGATTGTGACTCGGCTGTTTGCAATTATCAAATGCACACTTCTTTCCGACTTTCAAGTCTGGGATTCGTACGGGTATCCAAAGTCACTTTTCTCCAAAGAAACTGTACTGCCTATCGCTGGCTACAGTTCTCTATTTTATAGTTTTTTGTTTTGTACACAACTGCACTTTCAAAACTTCACGTATGACTGACTACTTTTTCTTTTGAGCGTTTCAACAGCGCCATCTGTTGATAAATACAGTCTATCGTCCTCCGCGTACCAGAAACGCTTTTTGTAAAATACAACTGAAATTTTGAGGGACAGTGCAAGTTATTTTTGAACGCCTCAATACCTTCTCAAATTTCTTTGCTTTCAAAATGTTCTCGGATGAAAAAGATTTCGGCCGAATACATTTTTTAGAAAACTGCATTTTAGCGAAATTAAAATGTTTTAAAGACGGGAGCACGCAGAAGTAAACATTTTAGATAATGCATCTCCAAAATAAGCAGAGATGAGTCTAGGTTCTCTTGCGGTGAACAGGAACCCCATCCTGTTGATATGAAGAACGCCGAAAGTTCTTTCGCTGTTCTACAATGAGCAGAAATTCTCTAAAACTTCTTTACGGTAGCCAAATGAGTTTTCTGTACCCCAAATCTTAAAATTTTGTTTGTTTACGTCGAGTTAAAAATAGACTGTTAGAGAAATAAATTTTTTTGATATCAATTTCTTTATTTTTTGAGTTTCCCCAAAACTGCATTTGCAAAATCAATTATTTGATTCAAATTTCTTTTAGTCAGTGGGTGTTGTAATTGAGTTTTATGTAAAAACATATCAAGTTTGTTTTTCGTGAAGAATTCTCTGGACAGTCGATTTCGATAACCCGGTGACAGTGGTTACACGTCTTAGTGAAGCAGACATCGCTAATCGTCTCAATGTTCTCTGCAGTGGTGGCAGAGGCCACCCAACCTTGACTCGTTGTCATTGAGGGCCCTTCCGGTTCTTTCAGTCTATTCAAAATCAATTAAAAGATATTTTTTATAAATTTGTCACAAAACGTGGTTTGATGAAAGTTGTTGTATATTTGTTTAATACATCAAATCGTACTAATCCGATCAGTCTTGGGGAGCCGTGAGTTTTTTCTCAAGTAAAATTTTTAATTGGGGCAGTTTGAGGTACCTTTACCAGACAGTTGCAAAACACACATTGATTTACAAATTCCATGTATGTAATAAAATTTGATTAGGGCAAACCGCCCAACAGTTTATTTGCAAAAAATGGATCACAGTAAAACAAAGGCGTAACGGCCCAAAACAAACGCACAACGTCGCCAATCGTTTTCAAACTTCAGTACGTATAATTTATTTTGTGATGTAGAAAGTTCTAAATTAAAATGATTCTAAATGTTGTTTAGTAGCAGAAACCTAAAAATTTAACTACAAAATTTTGAGGGGTTTCGCATGCAAATAGTTGCTTATGGTAAGTCGGATCCTAATCATACTAACTGGTGCTGGCGTTACCAAAATTGAGTTTCGATTCATTAGAGCAGGTGACTGTGCTTGTTGTTCTTGTCTACAGAATCCACAGAATGTTTGTTTTATTATTTTATTTGGTTATTATTTATGGTAGGTGCTGATGTAACACCATATTTTGCAGCTAGGGTGCTATGAAGTTTACCCAGTTAGGTGCACTTTTAAATTGTTTATGAATTTCGTCTAGATGCAGTCACAAACTGAAATATTTTGTACAAGTGTACTCGTTTATTTGATGACAATGAATTAGTTAAAGTTTCTTTAATCAGCATGGATATACATCTTATTCATTTATTTTTGTTTTTACATGCTCCTTTTTTGTGTATCTTTTATTATTCTATTATCACTTTCGTGTACTCTTCTTTGTTTCTTATGTGCATTTTTTATTATAACTGCCTTATCTATTACTATAATTTTTATTAAAAGAATTGTAAATGACTATGATTTAGTTAGTAGCTTAGAATGATCTTATTATTTTTGCTAGTACAGAATCTGCTACAAATTATTGTTTTTATTTGCACTTACAATTTTTAACTTTCGTTGGCTTTCTTTATTTTAAACGCAATTGTTACACTGTTACTAGTTCCACAATATCAAATCTAACAATTTTTTGCTTGATGTTTCAATGTCTTAACGCTGAAAGAGTGATTATATAGATAATCAAGCAATTATTTAGCAATATAATCATCTGTTTACTTTGCCCTTAACGTATTTTTAAGTTTTGATATCTTGGAGCGGCGAGATCCAACGCAGCTCTATAATATTTAAAAATTAAAGTCCATGCAATATATGGAGCATTACCACACCATTTAACACCACAGTAACTTCATCGGTTAGATCAAGAAATAATATTTGTCTCGACTTTCAGTTCAACATTCCGAAAAACACAATAAGTAGATTTCCATGCAGTTTTGCTTAGCTTTTTTAGTATTACGTAAAAGCCATCGTCTCCTCTAAAAGAGTAGACACTTTCTAGTTGCAACATTATACAAGGTTACTGTGAAAGAATCATCGAGTTTTAAAAAGATATATTTACAAAATATTATAGATATAATATTAAATGATAAACGCCTAAGTATTTATTTATACCATCACTAATGTTTGATAGAAGCTTAGCATAAAGAGATGAAAGCCTTCTTCATTTTTATGGGGGCTGGCATTTTGAAGAACCAACAGTGTCTTCGGGAAGCTTGTCATCCTAACCATTAATACCTTTACCAGCTGCTACCTGCAATTTTTTCCCCTCTTTGTAGCACCTTCTGTCCCTAAGAAATCTCGCCGTTTTTTCTCCAACTGCTCCAAAATGGCTTCTCCGATCAGACTTTTATCCGACTTATTTAGATCTTGAGGTAAATGTGCTAGCAGCATGTTTCTATTACTCAGATAAATTCTACAGTTTTTAAAACCAGATTTTAAATTTTATCCCTGTTTGGTTCCAAATGTTTGATTAATTTTTTTAATAGCGTAGGAAAGACATCCTTCGGAATTGTCGGAAATTTTAAACCATTGTTTGACTCCTTGCACTTTATTGGGGTTTCACGCCATATCCTCTTCATGGAAGCAACAAAAGCCACAGCCAAAGGTTATGTAAGATGTGTAGTTAGTAAACACACAAACCTTATGTTATGCTGCTAACGTTCTAAGACTCGGTTCATAATATGTGATGATAAATTGTCCCCAATCAATACCACTGTGTTTGCTCATTTTTGACAGTTTGTGAAAAGAACGTTTCAGACCAGTCTTCAAAAATTATTGTATCCAACCATCCACTTTTAGTGCGATTGTAACGGGCATCTTTTGGGCCGTTTTCAGTCCACGTCGTCAATTTATGATCGGCCTTATAGACAACGTACGATAGAAAACAGAAGATCAATGAAATAAAGCTCTTACTGAAGTTACAAATTTTTTCGACGTACTTTGTGCCTCACTTGCAAATTACCTTCCAATTTCCAGGGCATTGCTAAGATTGGTTTCATCATTGTTCCAAATACAGGACGGTGAAACATCCTTTAGAACGACACTCAAATTGTCCATGTACTCGTTAAGTTGAGCTTTACCAACATTAGAATGCACTTTCTTAATATTAGCACTGGTTTTGATGGAAAGGGCCGGATGCTTTTTTAAGAAACCTTGCGACCACTCATAACCAGGATAATTTTCCTTAAACTTGGCAAGATACTGCTTAACCATCATTTGAAAATCTGAAGCGGCAACTGGAAATCTATAGTCCGACAATTTGATCAGATATTGAATAAACGCAGCGTCTTCTTTGACACTAAACACGAGAAAGCCGCCCACCGGCTTATTGTGCAGACCTTTCAAACTTGTTCTTAATTGTTGATCTCGCAATTTTGTATTTTACTTCAGCAGCTCGTTACTTTCCAGGTATTCTTGCAACACCTGAGGATCGTAGTTCTTGGTGACTCACACATACATTTGCTAGAATTTTAAAAAAAGAGCATTTGGAAACGTGACGAGCATTATTACGAAAGAAAACCAAGAAAGTGCTTTACTTTCGTCTTAGTAGTAGTCCTTGATTATAAATTTGACGAAGACAAATTATAATACTCATCTACATATTAAAACAATCTGCTACAAACAATACAAATTCATTTATAATTTTGGTGTTGCAATAACAATTTCTATATTGATATATCATAATTTTTACTTGTTTGTATCATTGCTAAATAACTTTTTAAATTATCCATGTATAACATCGTCGCCATAGTTGCTTTTATGGCCTGCGTGGAAGCATATCATGGAACACGAGATCAAAGGTACCAACGTTCCCGCTTTACTTGATACGAAAGCAAAACCCCGCAGTCACGTCGGCGCCTGGGTCCTGCGCAGTGAAAAATCCAGGAACAAAAGAATCCGCTTGTGAAACTCCTGCTTTCCTATAGACTGTACTTTCGTACTATCGGTGCATCTTGCGCCGTAATAACCAATAAACTTCTTATATACTAAAGAACACAAAGCGCTTTCTACAATACCGTAGCCATGCCCGTTTCGGCACCTGGACGTTTAAAACGAAATTTTTAAGCCAATGTTTTAAACTTGGACATTTTTCCTTTATATTTTACGTCATTTAATATTATATTTGTAATACTTTATAAAATATATTCTTTTAAAACACGATGATACTTTCGTGTGAACCCTGTATCATAACAGTTGTCTTGGTGGTACTTGTAGTCATACTATTCGTAGGGCTGCTACATGCAACACATATCACGTGCAAGTATAGTGCACTAGATATATCAAAAATTTGCTAAAAGCAATTACGATAATCTACAATGCAAATAATGTGGCGTACGTAACTTCAAAACCTTATTGCGTAACGTCAAACCAATAAACATAATTTATGGTAAACTAATTATAAGAATTTAAAAGGGTTATCTGGTGTGGTGAGTTTTCTGCTGTTTGACCCAATTTGCAAGATTAATTATAGAGTTGGAAAAGTTCATATCAGTACAATAAGCAGTAATTTTGATATAAGTATATCTGTATATTACGCAAATTCGTTCAGTCAATAAAATATAAATGAAACTGCCAATTTGGTAAACAAAATATTTTATGTTGAGATTTTTCTAATTAAATGGACCTTGTGACGCTTAATATCATTTTCTTAAGAGGATACCCGTGTCTATCAATTAAGCAACAATTTAGGTAACAAGGAATTAAACCGAATGCATTTTTAATAATTGCATAATATATTTTTTGTTTAAAATCTACAATAATTTTGTAACAATTAGCTAATACGCAATTATGCAAGTTGCACATTTAAGATACTGACTTTATTCAATTATTTGAAAAGATTAAGCAAATAAGAGATTTTTGTAACTCTTTTTAATCTTATTTTAATATATATGAACACATTTTGAAGATTTTAAAGTTTAAGTAATATATATTACAACACGAATTTCCTCATCTATTATTTTTCTCGCACAGAGAGTTGTCGACTACGTCAACGGTCTCAAGTTTACTCTCCTGGGCGTTATGGCGATGGTTGGTGATGGTGCTCTTCAACTTGACGATGAATCTTCTGATCTTTGAGCTCTAGTAGAAATAAATCTCCCCCGTTGCCGCTGCAGATAAGATTGCTGAAAAACATGACGGAGAAACCATGACAAAAAAAAAACGTTGTTCTCACCCTTTCGTATCCTCAGCGTAAGGAAAGCCGTGTTACAATCGCTCTTTAGCTCGCTGGCATTTCTATCGTGTGTTTTGTGAAGACGTCCTTGGGTTTGACGATGTTAAGAACATTACATAGCTGTCGACGAGGAGTGCTTTGCATTGAGATTTTCTGCAATGACGGTGATAACGTTTTTTTTTAAGATGGCGTCCCAATTTTTGGAAAGAAGGGTTCCTTAGTGGATGAAGGAGTTATAGGCAGTAAAGAGTTTAATAACTCCCTTGGTGTAGATAGCACTGGGTAGTCGAAAACAAAACTAGATAGCGCTTTAGGTAAGATTTTACAAAGACAGCGGGTTTTCTCTTGACTGCTAAGAGGCGATCATTCCGGTAGCAAGTATAATTTGGTAGCCGGACCTCCGCCTTCTAGATAAGTCTCGTTGATCAGGTTTAGATAAACAGAGAGTGTGAGGCTCTTATTAATAAAGGCGCTAGAACAGACTTACCATTTTCTAAACATGGCTCAAGAAGCCGGTCACTACCTCGCAGGTATTGGTGACGCCACACACAGTCTGCTACATCTGTAAAAACAGCTCTAGCACCTTAGTCGCCTTCGGTTTTTAGATAAACTTAGAGTGTATTTGTAGGTTTAATGGTCGACGTCACGGCTGGTGATTCAGTAAACTAGAGGGGAGGCGTTTCTTCAGCTGCTCGGCTAACAGGCTACTTTACCGAAGTTGGCGCTGCTCGTAGTGTTATTATAGCAAAAGGCTGGTGTTTCAGGAACGGAAGCCAAAGCTGGTAACTGATAGTATATACGCAAGAGCAGTTTTAGCACACAATCGAGATACTGTGTAGTGTTATACAGCGTACTTAACGCATTTTGTCCGCAGTGGCAGTGTATTAGGTATATTCACACGCCGGCCCAATCTGTTTTCACAAGTGCTGGTTGTTTGTCTGGTGTCTTAATCAGAGAACAAAAACGACATAAATATGCTAATGGACGAGAATAACTTTAAACTCCTCCTCCGATACAAACTCACTCATACCTTAAAATACTACGAGCAAAAGTGTTTCACTCGAGAGAGTGTAAATGTGGTAGTGAATGATATTACTCACCACCATAAGGTGGGTAATATGTACCCCGATAATCATTTTCCCAGTTGAGTTGTATGAGTATAAACTCAATCAAATTCTTGGCCTTGGAATAATTTAAAAGATCTAACTTAAACTACCCCAAAAGTTAATATATTACTTTTTATCACGCGGAATGACAGGCGAAAGAAAAGAAAGTTTAGTAACAAGGTTCTCTTTAGTTGACACACATGCAGCCTGTCACTCTAAGGTTGCTTTTTACGTTGATTTGTCGGGGGCGGTTCTTAATTCCATTTGGGCATTCTTATTTATAACGCTTGAAAGCCGTGAGGCTTTCTGTTTACCTATCAGAGTACAAAAAAAGTTCCAGTTAACATTTCATTCACTCTTCTCTATTAGATTTAGAGAGCGAATGCTCACTTTTATTTTTTAGGGCGCACCTTCGAGATTATTATATTCCCATTAGAAAAAAAGCTCTCTGCGCAGTTTAAGGATAAAACAGGTATTTGAAAACCCAAAATTTGTATCTAACTCTTTTAAAGCATACATTGCGAGAAAATTTAATGGAATGTTTCAGTAAGAAGTGAGCCAAAAGATCTCAGCTCGACATCGACACCAAAAAGTTTAGTTGCTATTCGTCTTTATAAATTACATAGTATTTGGCACCGTAATCTAGATAGATTTTTAATAGATACTGTAGACTAAAATCCATGTCTAAAATCTTAAATGCATGAACAGAATACAGTGCTGCAAACGGTATAATCGTTTTATCAGATCATCGACTTACAAAGATTTTAAACCTGGACAAATTTACAAGTCAACAAACAATAATCGCATAGATTCAGAATATGTTATTTCCATAAAAATGGCTGTAAAACTGTACAAAGAATTTCAGTTTTAACGGAAAATAGATATTAATAACATAACACTTCATCTTGCTATTAAAACATAATTTATGTTTGTAAATAACCATTATGTAATTTTTAATTCTCGTAATGTTTGCTATGCTCTGATTAAAGTACCACTTTATTCCCGCTTAATGCTTTATCACATTTTTACAATGCCGCTGTTGTAACAAATTAAATTAAACAATACCAATGTCAAGTGTGGAATGTTTGTAGTAAACAACAGATAGTCCTAGCTTAAAAGGTTAATAAAATGTCTCACATGATTGGTGATTAAATTAAATTAAAAATGGTGGCTAAACATACTTTTAAGTTTTTGAGACACTCAGAATTGTACGTTAGTATAGGAACATTTGTAGAAAAAGAAAACTTTCATATTGATTACGTTGTAGTAAATGTGCAAAACAATCAGGAAAGAAATGTGCCTTAAAAATAAAAAATTATAACATGTAGAAACAGAAGCATTGTAATGGGGCATCGTGTGGTTGGTTCTCGGGTAGTCGGAGTCCAGAAACTCTTGACGTTTCGTCCGCAACTGCGGCGGACATATTTAGAAGAAAATCTTAGTTTAAGTAGCTGTCCCGTACGTTTTCGCTTTTATACTTGTGCAAGTATGGTAGGGATGGTGTTGGGAGCCGTCGTTGACGTCACCGAGATGGTAGATAACGCGATCGGGCTAGCTGCTGACGTCAATCGGATTGTTGCAGGTGATATTTTGGCATTTTCTGACCTCACTCGCTCTTTCACCGTATCTCGGTCTGTTTTTTGCTCCTTGAGAGCGATAAACGGAAACAAATTTAATTTAACTCTAATGTCCCACCAAAGCAGCTACCCCTATTAGCCAATTCCAAAACAAGAAACAATGTACCATGCTAAATAAAGAAACTAGTGGTTGTTAAAAGACGAGCATGATTAATTTGGCAGCAAATTTATGCACAGATATTAAAACAAGCCATTCAAGCAATAAGCTGAAACCAAATTTAAAGAAATGCGCAGTAATCTGGAAATCATCAAAAATAAGCGAAAAGCTAAAACAGCATCACCTCCTATACATAAATGCTCAATATTTCCCGGTTTACGAATTATAAAAAAAGGCTGAACTAATTGTAAAGGATAAAAATAATAACCTGGTTCAAGAAGTAAAACAATACTCATCAGATCGCACTCAGGGTAAAGAAGATTTGATGTTATTTCCCCAAAAACGACGTAATTAAAATAATAAAGACAAACCAAGCACTTAGCATCGATCTTATAACCAAGAAAATACCTAAAAAATTGCCCTTAGGACTTGTCAAAATACTGTCGAATAGTTTAAAATTGCACAACTTATGGTACCCAAGCCTGATGTACCTAGTATTTTCATAAATACTGTTACAAAATCAAATTTACTCTTGTTTTACACAACATTAAGATATCTACGACATTAACATACCATTGCAATTGCCAAGTTTTCTTCTTCTTCTTAAAGTTCCGATCCGTTTCGAATGTTGGAAACCATGATGGCAATACGGACTTTATCAACAGCGGCACGAAACAGTTCAGTTGTTGTTGTATTGAACCATACTTGCAGGTTTTTCAGCCACGATATGCGTCTTCTGCCGATGCTTCTTTTTCCTTCGACCTTACCCTGGAGGACCAACTGTAGGAGCCCATATCTCTGATTGTTGCGCATGATGTGCCCTAGATACTCCAGCTTACGAACTTTTATTGTTGTGAGGAGTTCTGTTTCTTGTTTCCCCATTTTCCTCAGCACGGTGTGGTTGGTTACATGCTCTGTCCAAGATATACGGAGGATTCTGCGGTACAACCACATCTCGAAGGCCTCTATTTTTCGTCTTGATGCCTCTGTCAGTGTCCACGTCTCTGCTCCATACAGCAATACGCTGAAGACATAACATCTCAGTAGTCTTAATTTAATGGGTAAAGATAATTCATGGCACTTGAATAGTTTGGCCATTTTTACGAACGCTGCTCTGGCCTTTTCAATTCTACACTTTATTTCCAGTGAGTGGTCCCAGTTTTCATCGATTGTTGTCCCAAGGTAAGTATATTTTCGCACACGTTCGATCCTGTTGTTGTCAATCGTTAATCCGGTGTCAACAATGTGATTTTTTGTAATTATCATATATTTGGTCTTTTTGGTATTTAGGGTCAGTCCGAACCGCTTGCTAACTTCTGTAATTCTGTTCATAATTCGTTGGAGACTGGTGATGTCGTTTGTAAACACTATCGTGTCATCCGCATATCTAAAATTATTTAATATTTCTCCGTTGACTCTGATTCCATCATCTATGCTGCCCAGAGCTTGCTGAAAGATGTGTTCCGAATACACGTTGAACAGAAGAGGAGAAAGTACGCATCCTTGCCTAAGACCGCGTTTTATCTTGATGTCTTCTGATATCATATTGCCAGTTTGCACTGCTGCTTTTTGATTCCAATAAAGGTTGCTTATTATTCTTATGTCTCGATTATCAAGGCCTATTTCTTGAAGTATGTCTATTAGTTTATTATGTTGGACTTTATCGAAGGCTTTTTGATAATCGATGAAGCAAGCATATATGTCATGATTTACATCTCTGGCTCTTTGAAATAGAACTTGTAGGCTAAAAATAGCTTCGCGAGTTCCCAAGGCATTGCGGAATCCGAACTGTTCTCTACTTATTTGTGCTTCACACGTTGTAAAAATTCTGCGGTGTATAATTTTTAGAAATAATTTTAGGAGGTGGCTCATAAGGCTGATGGTGCGGTAGGTAATCTTCGCAATATTTAGCATTTGGTTTTTTGGGGATTGTCACAAATGTTGATCTTAACCACGGTTCAGGGATTTTTCCGGTGGTATAGATAATGTTAAAAATTTTTGCTAGCCATTTTACACTCGCTTCGTCCATCATTTTTAAAAATTCGGTATGTATATGATCAGGACCTGGAGCCTTTCCGATTTTTAACTGTTTTATGCGTTTTTCCACTTCGTCGGTGGTGATGGGTAAGGGCTCTACTTCTGGATATTCTTGAGGTTCATCTGATCTATCAACGTCTTCGAAAAAGTCTTCAACATATTTCTGCCAGGCAGAAATTTTTGCGTCTGGTTCTATAATTATTTTTCCGTCCTTGTTGAGTAGCCTTGTTGTATTGTTTACTTTGTAGATTCCTGCAGCTTCTTTTACTTTTTATACATGTTAAATGCATCATGTTTTTGTTCTAATTGTTCAATTTCTTTGCATTGTGTTGTTAGCCATGTTTCTTTAGCCATCCTTATTTTGTATTTTATTAATTTCTGGATTTCTTTGTATCTGGTGTCGTTATTTTTGCTTTTCTTCTTTCATCCATTAATTGTAGGATTTCGTCAGTCATCCACTTTTTTCTTTCGGTTTTGTACTGTCAGATACTTATCTCCGATTTTGTCAAAGGATGTTGTCATGTCTCAAAGTGCTTCTTCTACCGTTTGGTTTTTGTTTATACTCTGTTCACATGCTACACCTAGTTCTTGTGTCATATTCCCACGCGTTTGCGGGCTATCACTTATTTTCCTAAGGTCCCATTTCTTTTTTACAATTTTTCTCAAGCATTTCTTTAGTTTTAATCTGAATTTTCCTACTAATAAGCAATGGTCTGATGCAATGTCCGCTCCAGGGTATGTTTTGGCGGCTAAACAGCTATTGCGATAACGTTTGTTTATTAGAAGATAGGCGATTTGGTTTCGTACTCTCTTCTCTTTGGGTTCGTCGGGGTTGGTGGGGGCGGTCCATGTGTAGAGTCTTCTTGGTGGTAACTTATATAATGTATTAAGGATAACAAAGTCTTCTACGAACATTTTAAGTCGTTCTCCTCGCTCATTTCGTACTCCCAGTCCGTATTCACCGATATGCTCTCCGCTTCTACCTTGGCCTATTTTAGCGTTTAAATCTCCCATAATAAGAGTTAGTTCTTGCTTTTTTAGTTGGTTCAATGTATTTTTAAGAGATTCGTAGAACTCTTCTATTTTGTCTTCCTCCGCTTCGGCTGTTGGGGCATAGACCTGTATTATATTTATGTTTATGGGATTTCCACTTAGTTGGATAAGTATTAGTCTCTCTGATACAGGTATGAAGTTAGTAATATATTTTTGAAGTTTGCTTGATAGTATCAATCCGACACCATTTATAAATTGACCTTTTTCGTTTCCTGAATAGTATACGTGTTGTTCGTCTATTAAGTATTGGCCATTGTTTGGCCATCTCATCTCGCTCAACCCCATTATGTCCAGTTGAAGTCTTTTGATTTCAGCTACTGCGTTATTAATTTTTCCTTGTTTGGCCATCGTACGGACATTCCAAGTTCCAATTTTGATTGGACTCTTTGACAATTTTAGCCTTTGTTGGTCTTGTGATTTGCAAGAGTTTCGCTGGATGACGACCTGAGAAGCCTTGCTGGTGTTTCTTCTCCTGCCGAATCTTGGGTTCCGATTACCATGATTAGTATTCGTTGTATTATTGCAACTGTTTGCCATCTTGATTTTTTCTTGGAAATGCACTTTGTGCCTCTAATCAGGTGGTTTTCCGTTGCCTTCCTGATCCCAATGCCGTTGATCTTCTTATCGATTCCTCCGCCTTCGAGGGCGATTTCTCACCCTCTGGACAATAGGGTGCCCATCCTGACCCGGGAGTCAGGTTTGTTTGCTTATACCGGCGCACATTCGGTCTCCAGAGCTACGTTTGCCACCAATCCTTAGGTGTTCCCATCCTTTACCACGGGAAGGTGTAGTTGGAGTTTTTCTATCATCGAGCTTAAGACCTTACGGCATTTCTTAAATTATCCAGATCTTATAAAGGACTGCCAAGTTTTAAACTTGTAAATTACATTGCGTTTCTTGTCAAGTTTGGTTACTTGACAATAGAGTGGGGCGATAAAGAAAACCATATTACTATAAATATATATAATTAAAACTGAAAAAAGTATAATTTTGAAGTCCCTGAATCCTCTGGGCATTAGCCGTATGTTTGTGTATCAGACTATAAAATTGATTGGTGAGGATGGAGCTGTTGAGAAGCATGCAAGATCTGGAAGACCACGTTGATTTCGGACTGTTCAGACAGTCAAAATCGTAAGTGCCCTAATTAAACAAAATCCTCTGTGTAAACAGAAGATTATGCCTCGAAGACGCAAATTAGCAAAAGAGATGATACAGCTATACTCCCAATTTATGAAAATCTCACTATAGCCTTAATTGACCTCCAAATACGGTTAAACCTTATAGAAGCATGGTTTCAGAAGATTATTGCTTTCCAGCTATCGCTGCAACATAATGGTGCAGCTAAGTACTTGGAACCGCATTTATATAGAAAAATAATGTATATCTTGACATACAATACAGAACTCTGAGTTGCTCAATTAAATTCCTTGGGCTTTTAGAAAAAGTGTGTTTGTTACTACAACTCAAGGAGATCGCACTTAACCATTCATTGTTTTATTTTAGTCTGAAGAGACAATGAGAGCCGCTTTTATCGTCCTTATGCTATGGCCGCAGCCACAATTTATTTTTTATTTATACTTCGTATAAAACACTTCCATTGTATTTTCCATGTGCGCAACACTACACTGAAACTAAAGGCGTTAGTTTGCTTTAATAACACTAGAACTTTTCTAGTCTAAGAACAGGCCGTACTGTTTCTAAACTTAAAAATATTTTTACCTATTTCTACCCGCCCCAAGTCAAAAAAGGACCATCTCTGTAAATACGTGGTCTGTTCTGAAAGTGTCGAGCCACGTAATACAAAAAATTACAGTTACAGTAACAAAAAATTTATATCTTTAATAAAAATGGTACAAGTCACAAAAAACATACGTATCCCCCGTCCTTGTCTAAGTAAGCACCTCAAATCTCACATACATCTCCCAGAATTGTTTCCGTGGTTCTAAATATACTGAAAAGTTGTGTTGGAATTGCGAGTAACTGCTTCGTTATACTGGCCCAAATCTCTTTCCTTTAAATTTTGGGAATTTTTTTCCTAACGGAATGCCAATCGATGATCAATGATTATAACCTGTACTGTTTAATGACCGTCCACTTTTAACTGTATCCCGGCTATCTCTAAATTATTATTTATATTATATTTTATTGCATAGTTTCCGATAGCCTCCTGAATCATCCAAATAGTTTCTGTGAACAAATTCTCCGGCTTTGCACAAAATTTGATGCCTATTCCTTACAAATGCAATAATTACAAATAATTATTCGCCGACTTCTAACTCCCAACTGATCCCATCAAGGTCGTCCTCGTTTACGCATGCGCAATACGGTCCATGTTTCTTGACTGCCGAGTGATAGCGCCGCATAAAATGTTTTCATTATACTCCTATTGCACCATGATAGATAGTCTTTCACGCCAATGCTAAAAGCTGCAAATACTGTTAAACTGACAAGGACGTATTTAGTAGATATATAAGTTTTTCTACAATAACTTATTTTTTTAGCTAGCCCTTTTGTTATGAACCTCTTTTCGTTTATATATTAGTACTATGTGGATATTCTATGACGTATGGGACTATGAGCTACGGATATATCTTTTAAAAACTAAACTGAAATCTTTTTCTTTAAATTAGTCTAAAATCCAAGGTCAAAAAATAAAATTAATGTATTAAAAGAGCATCAACATGAAGATGGCTCTACTCGTCAAAACAATTCTGCTACTTACAATCGTCAGTGTTTTTGGCGTTGATTTATTGCTATTGGTAAAACTGGGGTCCACTATTACTCTCCCGAGACTAATAAACGGTCAAAATAGTGGACTGCAAAGGGTCCAAAAAAGCCGAAGAGAGTTTTATGGGCCGAGAAGGTAATGGCAATTGTTTTTTGGGATAGTCAGAGAATTCTGTTCATCAACTACTTGGGAAAATGGAAAACCATAACGGGGTTGCATCGTTATTGGACCAGCTAAAGGCAGCAATTGCTAAAAACGACTCAATTTGGAACGGAAAGAAGTGCTCTTTCATCAAGAAAACGCACCGACTCACTCTTTGGCGGTCGCCATGGCCAAAATTCACGAATTTCAATTCGAATTATTTGACCACCCAGCGTATTTACCAGCTCTGGCCTCCAGCGACTATTTTCTGTTTCCTAAGCTCAAAGTTTGACTCGAAGGACAGAGATTTTTATCAAACGAAAAGGTCATCGGAACCGTAGACGCCTATTTTGCAGAGCAAGACGCCAACTACTGTTTGAGCGGGTTAAAGATGTTGGAGCATCGCTGGAAAAAGTGTATCAACTTAAAAAAAACTATGTTCAAAAAAAAATTAAATTTGACAGAAAAAATACTTATGTCTATATTAGGTATTACTAAATGGGATTTGTTAGGTCTAAATTAAAATGTACATAAACGGGAAATTTACGCAACTTCTATTTTCTAATAATACTGATTCAACACCGAAACACCAGTCATCATCATCATCTTCTTCCTCTTATACCCGTAGGTGTCGAGGTAATTTTCTGCTACCTTTCAACTACAAAATTTCGCCATTTTTTACGATCTCTTGCTAATATTTTTGCCTCTTCCTATGTTTCTCCTTTACGTTTTAATATCTTCGCTACGCTGTTGTTCCAGGTTGTTCTGGGTTGTCCCCTTCTGTTTTACCTGCTCTTTTAGCTTCTCATACTTTTTTAACCTGCCTTGTGCTATCCATTCGGATTAAGTAGCCTGCCCATTTAACTTATTTTGTTGTATTTTATTTTTCAGAGAATTTATTTTTATTTTTTCCACTCTTTTAATCCCTTCTACTTTTCCTAAATATCTCATCTCTGCATCCTGTAGTCTACTTGTCTTTTATTTAATACCCAATTCTCAATCCCATATGTTAGTATTGGTATATAGATTATGTTGTATACTGTTATTTTTGTTTCCTTGGATACCTCTTTCTTGTTCATAAAATTTTTGTATATAACATTATACGTCCTTGTTGCTGTTTTGATTCTGTTTGCTATTTCTCCTTTTTGTGTTCCTTTGCTATTTATGATTATTCCCAGGTACTTGCATTCATTTACATGTTCTAATATTTCTTATCCGATATCTATTTTCTCTATTACCTTAATTTTCTCTTTATTGACTTTATTGCCTACACATCTTCACTTGTTGTAGCTTGTAATATTCTAATGTATAGTTTGCCGTTTGACTCCAGCTTTGTTTTATAACTTATTCGATAAGAGTGATAAATAGTAAGAGGACTTAATACTCCTCCTTGTCGTACTCCGTTTTTATTTACAAAATATTGTGATGCTTTGTTCGGATTTTATTACTTGTTATCTTATATAAACTTTTGACTATTTGTATGTCGCATCTACCGCTTTATTTTGTAATGCATTCTATACTTTATCTCTGTCTACCAAATCAAAAGCCTTCTGCATATCTATAAATCCTAAGTATATGCGTTTTCCCTTTCTATAATTCGCTGTATTGTAAATATATGATCATTCACGCTATGAGCTGGTCAAAACCGCTGTGTTAATCTGCTAATTTATTTTCTATTATGCTTTCATAGACCTTTAGTGCAGTACATAGTAGAGATATCCCTCGATAATTATTACAATCTTTTGGATCGCCTGTTTTGTGTATAAAGTGTATAACAGCTGTTTTCCAATCATTCGGTATATGTTTTTTTTCTAAGTTAGGTTTTCCTTTCTAGTAGGCCCTATATATTTTAACAATTCAGAATCTATTTCATCTACTCCAGCAGCCTTTCCTATTTTTAACTTTTCCAACGCTTTCTGTAATTCGTCTTTTGTTATTACTTTCTTTATTTATTTGTATTTATATTATTTTGTTTGTTGCTGTTCTCTTCTAGTTTCTGTCTAAAGTTTTCTCAGGATTTTTGTTTATTTTCTTTTACACAGGTTTTTCACTTTACTTCTTTGCTCTTTCTACATCTCGAAGTCTTGCTGATTTATATATTTTGAATAGCTTTTTCTTTTGCCTTTCTTAATATGCTTATTCCACCAATTTGTCTTTTTCCTATTTCTCCTTTCTTGATTACACCACAGATTTCTCTTGTTACTTTCGGGATTATTTGTTTAAACATTTGCTAGATGTCTTTACATTATTATTTTGCACCATCATGTTATTGTACAATATTTTTAACAACTTTCTTGAAATATTTTTCTCTTAGTACTTTATTTCTTAATTTGTAGCGTCATATTTTATTCTTGGTTTCCGTATTTGTAGGCATTTGGTTAATTTCTTTGTTTTGATTTTGATTTTGTCTGAATTTGGTTTCTAACAAATAATGGTCAATTTTTATTTTCTGTTGGAGTTACTACATAGTCTATTATTGACTTTATATTGTATTTTTATGTGCTATACTGAAACTGAAAGAGAATTATTCGCGCTTGGTTTACTTTAATAGCGCTAGAATTTCAAATGTGCTAACAATAAGAACAAACAGGGACGTACTACTTCTAAACTTAAACACTACTTTCACATATTCTAAAAAATCTTGTAAACTATTATGATTTGCCTTATGTTAATAAAAGATCATCTCAGTGATGGTCTGTCCTGAAAGTATCGAGCAGTATCACACAAAAAATTAGAATTACAATAACAAAAAATTGTATCTTTAGTACCTATCGCCTAGCAACAAACGTTGAGTATATTTATGCCTTCTTCTTCTTTGACACGGCAGCCCTCTAAAGGGCCTTGGCCTGTTCCACAACAGTTCGCCATTCCTGTCTATTCTGTACAATCAGCGGCTACATTTTGATCTTCAAGGTTCTAATATCTTCTTCGACGCAGTCGCACCATCTCTTCCTAGGTCTTCCCCTTAATCTCCTTCCCTGTGCCTGTTGTCAAAAACCCTTTTGGGAGACCTTTCCTTCTCCATCCTCTGCACGTGTCCCAGCCGTGTAAGTCGTTGACTTTTGATAATGGCCACTATATTGAGTTCGTCATACATCTCTTTGATTTCGTAGTTTGTTCTTATTCTCCACTCGCCTCTATGGTTTATTGGACCGAAAATTCTCCTCAAGATTTTCCTCTCAAAAGTTCTTAATCTATTCTGAGTTGTAGTTGTTAATACCCAGGTTTGTGATGCATAAGTAGCTGTTGGTCTTATAATTGCCTTATATATTCTTAATTTTGCCTTGTGCGACAGGTTACGTGATTTAAAGACGTGTTGTAGTGAGAAATAGCATTTGTTTCCTGCACAAATTCTGGCTTCTATTTCTGCATTTGTATCATTAGTGTTTGTTAATATGCTCCCTAAATATTTAAAATGCCACACCTCTTCTAGAGTTATGTCACCTATTTGTAAAGTTGCTGTTGTTGCCTTATTCTTACCTCTCTTGTTTGTAGCATATATTTCGTTTTTTCAACATTTATCTCTAAGCCTGCTAACCTCGATTCCTTTTTTAGTTCCTGAAGGGCAACTTTTAGTGCATCTGATGTTCTTGCAAGGATCACTACATCATCCGCGTAAGCCAGATATTGAATTGCTCTATTGTACAGACTACAACAATTGATCGCTTTTATGCTCTATAATTCTCGCATATTAATGCGCTACTTCATTCTTTTGGCATCTCTTCCGTGGTCCATATCATATTTATCAGCTCATATAGTTTTAATACTAATTCTTCGCCTGCGTATTTTATCAGCTCCCCATTTATTCCATCTTTGCCTGGGGCTTTATGATTCTTAAGCCCTTGTACTCTTCTTCTAACATCTTCCAGGGTCGAGGGTTCTATATTTAGCTGTGGGCCAAAGGGCTGTGTATCTATTGTGACTTCTCCTTCTTCGTTTTCTCTGTTGTCTAATTCCTCTTCGAAGTATTCCGCCCATCGTTGTAGTATTTCACATTCCTCTTCCACTAGCTCTCCTTCTTTGAAACTGTTTCTTACTTTTCTTCAGTTCTTCATAAAACTTTCTACTATTTTTATTCTGGTATTCTCTTTCCATATTTAAGATTTTGGCGTTTTCATATATCCTTTTCTTCTGTCTACAGATATAATGTTCTTCTTTTCTCTTCTCTTGATATTCTTGTTCTGTTCCTCTTGTTTTTCTTTGTATATTTCTTTCTCTTGCTTCATTTCTTCTTTGGTGCGCCTGTCTACACTTTTCATCATACCATTTGTTTCTTGTTCTGTTCCCCCTTTCCCCCAGTGCTTCTTGCGCAGCCTTATTTATTATTACCGTTTTCTTTCCACTGTGGTTATTTCCTGATTATAGTTTGTGATTTCTTGGGTTATTCTTTGTTAGTAGTTTTCTCTTGTTTCTTCTACTGCTAATAGCACTATGTTGTTTTTTTGTTGTTGTCTATTTGTATTGTTTCTAGGCTTTAGGTTCTCCCCTCTTTGTTTGTACACTCCTTTCACCAGGAAATGGTCTGAGTCTACATCAGCACCTCGCCAGCTTCTTACATTTAGTATGTATGATGCCTGTTCCTTTCTTATTAGCACGTGATTTATCTGATTACGTGTTTTGCCTTCCGGGGATATCCAAGTCTCTTTGTGAATATTTTTGTGTGGTATGCAATAGTTTTAATTATCATTCCATTCCCCATTGCAAAGTCTATTAATTTTATACCTTTGTCATTACTTATATCGTGTTTACTGTGTTTTTCTGTTACTTGTTGGTATTCTTGCTCTTTACCCACCTTCGCGTTGAAATTCCCTAGTATGATTTTCACATCTTGTTTAGGTGCTGACTGTAGTGTTCTTTCTAATTGCGCGTAGAATACATCTTTAATTTCTTGCTCTGATTCGTCAGTTCGGGCATGGCAGTTGATAAATGTTATATTGGCACGATTGTTCCTCATTCTCAAAGTACACATTCTTTCATTTATTGCCTTGAAACCTTTGACGCTTTGTTTTGCCTTTTTGTTTACCAGAAATCCTGTACCTAATGTGTTGTTAGTGTTTCCACTGTTAAAAAGGGTGAATTTCTTTAGGTAGGTTTTGTATTTAATTAATTTATTCTGTAGTTGTTGTATTGCTCCGACCCTATACAAGCTCCTTACATTCCACGTTGCAAAGGTTAAACCATTAGCCTTTTCCCAAATCTTACGTCGTTTCCTATCTCCAGTCCTCTTGTTCTGTTGTGTTTCGTTTTTAATTTGGTGTTTTTTACGGGACAGGGTAATTGGCCCTGCGCCCAACCCCCTTTTCGGAGGGCCATTTCTCCCGCTCTCGTCAGCCCTGACCACATCTTCCACCGGGGGTTGATTACCCGATCTCCGATGGGGTTGCTCAGGTTCCCGGGGTCCGCCACCCCTATCTTCATATAGGGGCTACTTGGAGGTGAGAGTCGGGATTGGGTAGGAGAGGCTATGCGACGCTAGCTGGATACCGCGCCGTGTGGTGCGCATGCACTACCCCATTTGGACCCCATATAATAATAGTTCCCCGTAACAGACTTGAAGGCCCTTTGGGGTATTATTACCCCAGAGTTTGACCTCCAGGTACTCATTTATTGCAGCCTGAGTCGAGCTGAGTCGTAAAAATGCCAGAGAGCGGGATTTGAACCCGCAACTCTTGGTTTCGTAGTCTACCGACCTATCCACTAAGCCACCACGGCTACATATATATTTATGCCTACCTACAGAAAAAATCCGAGTACTCTCTGAAACAACTACTGAATCAAATCTAGAGGAACTTTTGTCCTGATATATCAAAACTAGATTTTTCAAAAAATACTGTAATGATATAGTGATTACTGAAACAGCCAACCAACAACACACTCTTTGTTTTAGGAGCTTGGGTACAAAGTTCCCACAAATTTGTGGTATAAGAACTACAAATAAGATCCACAAGAAAAAAGCTACGTGTGGTAAAGGCTGCGACTGACTCATACTGGGTGACATTCGTACTCAGCTGTTCCAAACCATTATTCTGAAAAACAAGCGTTCGTCTCTAGGCAAGTGGAGAAAGAAATGCATTTCTCTGTCACACGCATTGATTAACGCAGCGCGACCGCGTTCTTTCAAATCATCTCTTATGAATGCCATCAACGTCTATTTATATCGGAAGTTTGGTTCGAAACAGGTGGTAGAACTGTTCTCGGACCTCTGGTTTGCATCAAGTTATAGTGAAACCTCCATACTTAAAATAGCAATTCTACCACCTGAGCAAGTAGCAGTGAATGAGGGTGTTTTGATAACGTCTTTGATAACGCGGAAGACATGGAAGATTTTTTTTCTGTAATACCAACCGTTTAGAAAATATTTTGAAAAAAGAAGAAACGTTTTCATTTTACAGTTTATATTTCATTAGTTTGTAAGCATAAATGTTATTAAGTGGCGAAGTGAAGCGGAGTCACTTACTAACTTCATATTGTCCGTCTGTCTGTCTGTCCGTCCGTCCGTCCGAGCAAAAACTCGAGAACGGCTGGGAATTTCCAAATTCTGTTTCCACCAATCGACAGGCGACCAAAAAGCTTGTTTGCTAGTGATTTTGAAACTGATTGGTCAAAGGTCAACTAGACTTCGCCACTTCGCTATGCGTTGCAAGCTTTGCAGGTTTATTTATTTTAAAATCAAATTCTGTTAGGTAAATTTCTGTAAATTATTGCTCTGTTATCTAATAACCTTCATATTAAGAGCCTTATTTATGTAGATAGCAAATATTTACGAACGAACTAAAAATAATGTATAACGTTTATCATTTTATAAACAAGTTACTTCCATGTAAAGAAAGACGTGTAATATAAAAAGTATTATTATATAAATATTGAGCCTGGAAACAACTTATTTAGAGTTACTGTTATAATGAGTATCGAATATATTAACTGCTCCACTGCAAATGCGCAAAAAATGTCGTTTTTTGCAGCAAAAAGCAAAGAATGGTGGAACAACGCAGGTGCAACGAAACTTTTAATTCCGCTAAATAATTTGAAAGTGCCACTCATACAGGAAGCTCTGGTTAAAGCGAAGCTGGTTAAAGAAGAATTTGCCAGCACCCCAAAGCCACTAGAAGGATTAAAGATTTTAGATGCGGGATGTGGAGGTACAATGAACGTTTTAACACAGCTTTCCGTTTTTAACTAAATCAACATCTAGGTGGGTACTTGTCTGAACCTCTTGCAGAACTCGGATGCCACGTCGTCGGAATAGATATTTGTCTAGACATAATCCAGGTAGCGAAGCAGCATGCTGCTTTGAATCCGGCTCTGACGAACCTTACCTACTTATACGAGTCGATCGAAGAACACTCCAAGCACAACAATGAAGAGTACGATGCGATCATCGTTTCCGAAGTTATAGACCACGTTGACGAGCAGGATTTGTTTTTGAAAGAGGTGGTAAAGTGCCTGAAACCTGGCGGGCTAATATTCATTTCCACGTTTAACAAAACCTGGACTTGCTGGCTGTGCATGGTTGTACTATGCGAGTACGTTTTGAAGGTGATTCCGCATGGGACTCATTGGTGGGATAAACTACTCACTCCAGAAGACCTCCGTAGAAAGTTGCAGATTCGTACGTATTTGCCCATTGAAAAATCCTGTTTTAATTGATACAACTTTGTTTTAGTCGATTGTGAAACCAAGAAGGTGCGTGGAATGGTCTACAATTTTTTCACTGGCAAATGGTGCGAAAGCGAAAATATATTTATGAATTATTCTTTGTACGCTATCAAAAAACAAAAATAATATGCTGTCATAATTTTAATGCATACATTAAAATTTCTTTATTTGAAATAATGATGATTTTAAAACAATCACACTTTTTATATTATTTTGAAGCATAGTCTATTATATTATATTGTTAATAACACATCATTTGACTGTCTATCTTGACTTTGTTTACACGAGCAAATTCGATGAAAACAAATTGCAGCGTTCAATCTTGATGCATCAAGAGTTCTTGGTTTGTTTGTACAGATTATAGATCCTCACAAGAAGTAATCTAAAGGAGTTTTATCACAACTTCTTAGAGGCGAACGAACAATTGCATTTCTTCAAATGATCCTTTCACCAAACTTTTGTTGGAATACGTCAATAGCGGCATTAGTAGTGTGACATATAGTACCGTCTTGTTGGAACCACATGTTCTCCAAATAAATTTCATCTAAATCTGTTAACATCAATTGTTCTCACTCACCAGTCACTGGTTTTGGAAAAAGAATGACCCGATGGTGCCATCGTGCCATAATATACACCGTACAGTGACATTTTGAGGATGCAAGGACTTTTCGTGGATCTTCCGGATTGGTTTCACACCAAAAGCGACAGTTTTGTGTGTTAACATATCCACTTAACTAGAAATGAGCTTCATCTGAGACGATAATTTTTTGCCTAAAAACTGTGATCTGTTTCAAGTTGCCCAAGCAGCAAAGTCTCGACGCTTACGACGGTCCAGTGGCTTCAGTTCTTCGATAAACACAATCTTATACGTGTGTAAACCCAAATCTTTTCACAAAATACGTCAAGTTGTCGTTCTTTTAAGCCTTAATTCTTGAGCATGACGAGGAGCCTCTGCAACGCTATCTCTTACAGCAGCAATGTTCTCCACAATTTTCGCATTTCAATGTCTTAATATTTTTGCATCGTGAAGAGGAAAATATTTTCTAAATTTTTCAACAATTCTACAAATAAAAAGCACAGAAGGGCGATTATGTGGACCATAGGTTTCGCGAAGAGCACGTTGAGTGTTCACAAAAGAACGTCTATTTTCATAAAATGTTTGGACCATAACCAAACGTTTTTGAAACGTGTAATTCGCCGTGATGTCAGTGTATACTCGACACAAATGACAACTAGTGACAGTTATAACATTTTAAAATGGTTGACATTTCATTTCAAAATCACATCATTCTTATTAGAAACCCCTTTAGTTGAATATACTTTTTTTGTAGCTTATTTTGGTAGCTAAAAAACTAAATTAGCGAAATTTTGAATGATGTAATTAGAATATAAAGTAACAAAAAGTCAGAAAACGTATAGCTCAATGCTAATTCTAAAAATTTTGTGATGGAACGAAAGCCTTGGTCATATGAAGGGTCGCAGACGTCCTTAGTTATGCAGAGTATTGATATAAGAACTATTACTGAAGCTGACCCATGTAAAATAATGTGAAAGTAAACCAAGACACTTCTGACTATACAATATGTCCTGAATATAACCACACATACAAGAAGAGGGGCTTTAAAGCACACTGAAAAAGAACTCATTCCAGTATGGAATCTCCTGTCTCAACTCAAAAATCTCAGTTAAGCTATTCAATTGACAGCCTTGTGGAGCGTCTAGCAACTTTTAAGAAGACCCAAAGCATTTTAAAAAGGATTCCAAGAGAAGCTCGAGCCTAGGTGCCGCAAAACTGAAGACTATCACTGATCAATGTTTGGAGCATAACAACGTTCAGTCATGGGAGACCTTGATTCTATTTAGCTATGCTGCCTTTCGGATTCCCGAGAAGTCCAACAAATCACTTAGCGCATTAGTCAAAAAGAACATCAATTCATTTGCTTTTGCTGAAAATCCCTCCTATAGTACCTAGACTTCTACAAGTCTGTGAAGACGAATTGAATCAAAAGTTTCAGAAGAAAATATCAGAGGTGCAGTCAAGTTACTAGCTTCGAATGATACTATAACTGCCGAAGACGAAGAAACGTTTAAAAAATTAGAACAAAAACACCCGGGACGTAAATGTACACTCATTTGTTACCTCAACGGAGGAAGTTCTACCTGCAATTCGGCCCTTTCCTAACGGTTCTGCTGGTGGAATCGACGGATTGTGGCCACAACATCTCAAAGATTTGCTGTCTGAATCAAATGGCAAAGCTGGTCGGAAACTTCTTTTCCCCGTCACTAAACTTTTAAATCTGATGCTTTCTGGAAAAACTTGCATGGATATATGCAAAATTCTGTATGGAGCTTCTCTTTGCGCATTATCTAAGAAGGATGGTGGAATTCGACCCATTGCAGTTGGCTGCACCATCTGACGGCTAACCGCAGAAGTATGTTGCAAACTAGTTGGTGAGGCTGTTGGACCCTACCTTAGGCCACACCAGATTGGCGTAAATACCAGAGGAGGTTGCGAAGCAGCCATTTACACTACAAGGACATTCGTGGAGTCCCATAAACACACTAATTATGTTCTGCTAAAAGTGATTGTCGAAATGCCTTTAATTCGGTGGAGAGAGACCGGCCGCTATTGGCTGTCAAAAAAGCCTTACATTGTTACTTGTACCTTTGTTTTTGAGAGCAAGACAATTTCATCTGAAGTTGGGGCTCAACAAAGAGATCCATGCGGCTCACTCATTTTCAGTTTATTTCTGCTTTCATATCAGACTAATATTTGGTTTCTAGACTATGGAAGCTTGGCCGGCCCACCTGAAACGGTACTAGAAGATTTTAGGACGTTAATTTCTAGGTTTAAGGAGAATGGACTAGAGTTGAATACTGAGAAATGTGAAATCTGTTTTGTCTGATGTGGATGAAACCGTGTTGTCAAGTTTTGATGCCCTTTCTCCAGGAAATATGATTAGTTACTACTGACTTGGAACTTCTAAGCTCACCTCTTATCCCTACTGCTTTTAGCATAACGTTCAACAAAAAGCTAGATGAACTACAACTTCTTTTCTCCAGACTAAAGGACCTACACCACCACATCGCTTATTACCTACTTCGTCATTGCCTAGCCATCCCGAAGCTGACTTATTTTCTCCGTACTGCCCCATTATGGAAATACTATAATGAAATTCCGGATTTAGACGAGGTCATCAAATCAACACTAGCAGAAATTCGGAACATCCATCTAGATAACAGTTGGGCTGAAAAGTTCGTAGGCTAACATAGAAAAAATTTTTTTTTTGATAAAATTGGATTTTATTATTCAATATAATTGCCTTCGAGGGCGATACACCGATTATAGCGATCATACAATTTATCTATACCATTTTTTAAAAATATATTTTGTCTTTAGCCTCAAAATAAGCTTCTGTTTCGACAATTACCTCTTCATCGGCGCTAAATTTCTTTCCAGCGAGCATTCTCTTGAGGTCTGAGAACAGGAAAAAGTCGCTGGTGGCCAGATCTGGAGAATACGGTGGATGCGGAAGCAATTCGTAGCCTAATTCATGCAATTTTGCCATCATTTTCATTGACTTGTGGCACGTTGCATTGTCTTGATGAAACAGCACTTTTTCTTCTTCAAATGGGGCCGTTTTTTCGTGATTTCGTCCTTCAAACGCTCCAACAACGCTTTGTAATAATCGCTATTGATGGTCTGGCCCTTTCAAGGTGATCAATAAATACTGATGCCATAAACCTTGCTAGCCGATTATTGCGTCTTTCCACTCTTGGATTCGGTTCATCGCGTGCAGTCCACTCGGCTGACTGTCGATTTGACTCTGGAGTGTAGTGATGAAGCCATGTTTCATCCGTTGTCACACATCAACGAAAATTCGTAATTATTACCGTTGAATATCGCTGAACATTGTTCTGAATCAACGACACGTTGAAACTTTTGCTGGATTGTGAGCTCGCGCGGCACTCACTTTGCACACAGTTTTGCATGTCCAAATATTCATGCAAGATTGTCCAACACTGTATTTTGATATCTTCAGAGTCTCAGCTATCTCGCTTAACTTCAATTTACGGTCATTCATAATCATTTTGTAAACTTTTATGTTTTCGTCCGTTACAGCCTCTTTCGGGCGTCCACTGCGTGCATCGTCATCAGTGCTCATCTCGCCTCGTTTAAACTTGGAAAACCACTTCTCAACGGTTGATTTTCCTGGTGCACAGTCTAAATAATGCTTATCAAGCCAAGCCTTGGTTTCAACGGTATTTTTTGCCAAAAGCAGTGTTTTATTAATACTCGAAATTCCTTTTATCCATTTTTAAAATTAACAATAGTTGCTTCACTCAAAATACGATATCTCCTAAACTAATAGTCCGACAGTTGTCAAATTTATACACGAGTCTTTTGAAGGTTAGGGTTAACTAAAAATCACATGGATTTAATACTACTAGCGCCGCTTATGTGTCAGCCTACAAACTTTTCAGCCCAACTGTTAGAAACCAATGGACCATCGCATCATTACCAATTAAATTTGGTGGGCTAGGAATACGAAAAATTAAAGATATTGCCTTTCCGGCCTTTTTCAGCTCGTCAATCATATGTTGAAAATTAATTCAGACGAAGCAGTAACCGCAGACGTTTCAGAAGCTTCAAATGAATAGAACCAAATCAATGCAATTTTCCCAGCTATTACAAACTCTCAAAAAAATTGGGATAAAACCAACATCTCCCGAATTTTTGAAGTTTCTCCTCCCATCAATTACGGTAGCAAAGCACGGCTTCTCGCTTCACAGAAGCCTGAATCGAACGGCTGGCTCAACATTCTTCCTTCAAGATGTTTGAGAACCTTGCTAGAAAATAATACATTTCTAAATTTGCCTCGGTTTGAACATCTGTAAGCCTCATACCTGTACATGTGGAGCAAAAGTGGAAACTAAAGGAATTCACAGGTTATACTGTATCAAAAGTGCTGGTAGACACTCCCATCACCAAGAGTTAAATAATATCATTTGCCGTGCCAACAAGTTTTTGTCGAGAGGATGGAAAACAAGTTGATAGGATGACATTAATCCCTTGGTTAAGAGGTAAGATACTTGTCAGGTGTGCGGCATGCATGAACACATTAGCAAGCTTTTATCTGGATGGTACTTCACTAGAAAGAGGCTTTGTTTGCACAAAACCTGCCTTAACAAATACAATAAATATAAGGAACTTGAGGATTAAAATTATATATTCATTCCATTTGCAGTGGAGACATTAGACTCTTGGTGTCAAGACGCAATCAACTTTATAGATACTTTAGGAAACACTAGGAATCTTATTACTAGTGAATGTAAATCTAAATTGAATCTAAAATTAAATTGATTGAATAGATTGGTTACCGAGTTTTTTATTTTTCATCCTCTCTAAATGTATTCCATAATTTATTCAAAATTTTTATTTCTGTGGTAGATGTAACTATACCAAATTTCATCATAATTATGTGTTAGAGTTGCAACTGTGATAAATGAGGCTTGACTCCAACAACACAAAAAAATATATATATATTAGAATTTTAAAATTCAAAATGTACAGTGAGAAGCTACTCTTGATCATAGTACTAAATTTTTCACTAATAGATCATTTCATCACCACCATACACTGCAAATTAATAACTATTAGAGCATACAGTTACAATGACTAGGACATAAAACAAATGACGATTAATGAACAACCTAAGTATTCATCAGTCTACAAACATGGTCAAGAAGAAGACTATGCACAAGATGAATAGAGAGCATTTTCTTGGATCTTCAAAGATTGAATGTGAGAGATTAGAGAAAATGCCAAAAATGGAACAAAGTGGGGATAGATTGTTGAATCAGTAAAAGTTCTAGATAGGTGGAGATCTAGAGAAGGAAAAGAGCATACACCTATATTTTTTTTCACAGCCATGATAATGTGGATTCAAACGTAGATTGAATTCAATCCTTTAAACATAATTCTAATTTTTTGGCTCCAGGTATATTTCAATTTAAAGCAAAAGAAAATTCAAAAATTCATTTCTAGACCAAGACAATAGTAACAGTAAGGTCTTGTAAATTTAGACTAAAATAAAAATAAATTATAAGACCTTTAAATTTTTTCTTTTAAAATCTGTCTTCACTTGTAGATTTCAGCATAGGGAACTTTTGTATTCAAGTCAACTCTGCTTCACCTCAATTTTTATAAATCATGAAAACAGGAAAATTTCAGTTTCATAGGCAAGATACTTGTAATTTGACACTTAAACATTGTAAAATAAATTTGCAATTTATTTTCTAAATCAAAATAAGCAAGTATGAGCATTTTTGAGGCCGATTTACTCATCCCACCAGCTGAACCAGACTGGATGGACATGAACATACTAGCAAATTCAATGTCCTCAAAGTTCTTATTCATAATAGCAGCAGGATACTGCTTTTCCATGCTGCTATGCAAATTTATTGGATGTTACATAGGTTTGTAATAGCCTTCAGCACAGATCGGAAGGTTTTATTTTATTCTTCTACTCTCTTTCAGACAATTACGCCCAAAAGAAAAAAACAAGATGCGTGTATCAGAAAAACGTGTAACGTCATTTATTTATACCATAAAAATATTAATAAAAACATCTTAGCGACTTAAAATAATTCTCAATTAGAGCAAATGCGAATGGTGCTGCGCCCCATCACAACAATAAGGCCCTCATCCTGCAAGTCCTTGAGTGCATCCTCATACTGCTCACGCGTGATCATCTAAAATGCCAACAAATTAAGCAGGATAAAACAAAAACCTCCATTTTTACCAAGCTAGAATCACTCTTCAATTCTTCTAACAACTTCTGATAGTTGATCATGGGCACCTGTCCTTTCTTCTTAATTAGTTTCTTCAACGCCTGAGCCAATTCAATTCTGCGCTTACGAGCCGCACTGCTGAGGCCGGTTGTCAAGATACCCACGTCAATTTTACCTGAAAGGGGGTCTGTGGCAGACTGCTTTAGGGCTTCGCGATGCAATCTAATTAAAACAAAATAAAACCAGTGCAATTAGAAAGAAAAAGCAGACCTGTAAGCTTCTTCGACATCTTTAATTTCGACAGTTTCAGAGAGCCGCACTTTAGCGTGGGCTTCAGAGAGCCGAATCAATGATTCCAGCTGGCGAGGATAGGCAGAAATTTGCCCGCGGCCAGATCCAACTTTGCGCATGTCTACATATGCTTGAATAAGCCTCTGCTGGGCTTCTTCGCTCAACTTGGGGTGAATGTGCTCCTTTGCATAAGCTAAATAGTCTCTCAATATAGACATATCCTAAAAATCAGATATGAACAACTTTTACATGAAACTATAAAAGAACTGACCATAATCTCATCCTCATCATCCTCTGGGGTTTTATAATAAAGTGAAACTAAGTGACGAGCAAGTCGGCGATCAAACAATTCATTTTGTGGATCCAAAATTAAAAATATAAGATCAAATCTGCAAAGTCAAAAATTATAAATTGAATAAACCCAATGGGGATTATACTACCTTGACATTAAAGTATGAGGCAGCTGAACATTTTCAATTATGGTTTTATTCTTATTCCATTGTGATTCTGAAGGATTGGCTGCTGCAAGTATAGATGTGCGAGCATTAAGCTGGCAGATAATGCCAGCCTTAGCTATACTCAAAGTTTGTTGTTCCATAACCTGGAAGTAAATTTTAGTAACTTTTAATTCACAAAATCACATGAATTGCTACCTCATGTAAGATACTGCGAGTTGAATCATTCATTTTATCAAACTCGTCGATGCAGCAGATTCCGTTGTCGGCCAAAACAAGAGCACCAGTTTGTAATACAAGCTGTCTGGTCTCAGTATCCTTAGTAACAAATGCAGTTAAACCAACAGCAGATGAACCTTTCCCAGACGTATATTGGCTACGAGGAACCAAATTGTAAACATACTGCAGCAGTTGAGATTTAGAGGTACCTTAAACCAAAAATCTGTTACAACAATTCTTAAATCACCGTCAGTAGCCTACCGGGATCGCCACAAAGTAGAATGTTAATTTCAGCTCTAAAATTTGTACGACCTGAAGCAGTGAAAGTCTTTTTGGTCCCTCCAAAGAGTTGCAAAAGGATGCCTTTCTTGACATCCTCATTCTCATAAATTGATGGTGCTATAGCACGAGCCAAACGATCGTAGACATCCGGCTTTTCAGAAAGCAACTTGAGCAGCTCAATCCTCTCGGGTGGAAAGTTATACGACTTTCTACAAATAAATATTAGCTACAAAATACAACATATATAATAACTTACCCTTCTTCTTGCTCATACAGGCGTTTGCTGTCAATTTTTCTAAAATGAAGTACATCAATATGAGTTTTGTAAACAGCACGCAAGTTCCGCATGCGCGGATTGACCTGAATGGCTTGGGCACGGTAAATGCCAGTGACAGTAACACGATCGCCAGGCTGTACCGAGTCCACCAAGTCATTGTGTGCAAAAAGAACTACAGTATGTGGAGTCTGACCGGCTGGCATATCATCTATAAATAAAAAGAAAATTATTAACATATCTTCCATATAGTGAATTTATTAGATTGAAGCTCACCAGGAGATTCCTGTAACTTGATCATTTGCTTGTCGGTGAACTGCGATCGGTTATGTACCAATGTAAAACAGTGATTCGTATTGCAGTTGGTACATAAAGTAGGTTCAGCAATGCGGCCACGATCAATTTCAACGGAAGTGGTAAACGCACAAACAATGCACTTGAAGAATGCTTCACGCATCTCGGGCATGATGTTTGAGCTTCGGATCACCATTCCACTAATTGTTATAAGCTGATCGATATCTAAAAAGCAAAATCGTCAACATATTATCTCTTAATTGATCAGAAAACTGCAGATACCTTCCGGGTTTAGCGCCCGCATGTTTTTCGTCTTTTCTGCATTGAAAGGCCGAACTTGGATTTGGTGGTCAAGAACCGCGGCGGGATAAAGTTCGTAAAACATTTCGTTTACTGTCATGTCAAAAGTTGGAATCACTTCCTGAGGGTAGCAGACAAGCTGCCGATACAGACCTTCATTAAAGGTTTCGAGATGGGCACAATTTATGTTTAAAAACGGTTCTTCTATTGTGTGAATCTGTAAGTTAAACTGAATTATACAGTGCACTGCACAGTTTTATTTACTTACATCATGCAATTTCTGTAAATACAGCGGCTGATTTGGATTGATAGACTCGCTGCGTTCATCTTCTTCCGCATCAGGCTCAATGTAACGCAAGATAAACTGCTTAAATTTCTCCTTGCACTGGGCAACAGACACGTTGGTACCCCAGATCACCAAATGCGGAGCAGCAGAATCAACGGATTCTTGGGATTCTGGAATTGCTTCTAGCTAGAATTGTTACCGTTATTTTCCACTATTTTAGATGCTTTACTGTGCTTAAATCTAATCAAGGAAACACTGACAATGACAGCATCAAACTCATGTAATTTTTTTTTTAAGCACTTATAATGAACTATCTGAAAATACTAAAAATATAAAATCTATAAGCAGCAAATGTAATACAAGATAAAATGCAAGAAGTGCTGGCTTTATTGGAAGCATGGCTGCATCAAACAGATAACTATGAATTTATTACCATTTATGAACCCTTAGTCTTCACTTTATTCATAATATTTGTTCTTTATATACTTTATAGATACTTTCAGTGTCAGATCCAAAGATTAAAAGTGTACACATACTTCGTTAGGCTGCATCCAGGTGAGGAAAGGTAAACAATCAAACAAATAAGCAGATTCAATCCATTTCAGACAGCAAATTCATATACAATACAGACAGTTGTCCTATTTGCTTAAATGAATTTAAAGTGCCAGTTCGAGTCAGCTGCGGCCATGCATTCTGCATTCGATGTCTATTAAATTATTTCCAGCATAATACCTATTGCTGGAAATGCATTTGCCCATTGTGTCGTAATTTAATCGAAAACTTTACTAGCTTACACGTAAGAAAACTTTTAAGTACTATAATCACTAACTACATTAAACTTATATTACAGAAATACAATTTCTGCAAAGCAGAACAAGCCGAAATTAAGAAATTGGAGAAGCAATTGCAGCAATGCATTACAAAACAGAAATCAGACATTGCAAACATAAATCGGCTAGTATGGATACAAGCAAACATATGGAAAACTGCTTTTTGTTTAATTATACTAAATATTATTACCGCTGGAGTTTTAATTTGGTCTTAAAAAATAAATTGTCAATGTTTATTTATCTATAATTTAAGACTCACCGGGGCATCTTTTCCAACATTAACTTGCCGAATTCTTTTATCAGTGCGTACATCAGGTCTCATACGTATTGGAGTTCCACGTATTCCTGACCGGGGCGTTCTGATCGATCCCAAGGAACTAGGAGTACCATAATTCAAGGGCGAGCTGAGATCAATTTCGCTTAATCCTAACAAACAATTTGTCAGCCACAATAATAGTTGACAATTTTAAGTGATTACCATCTCCAGGACTTCTGGGGATAATACTGGGGGCAGGGGATGCGGGAGCCAGATCGTCGTTTCGAGATGCACCCCATCTCAAAGGAGTAGACACATCAGACACAATACTCTTAGCAGGGGTGTTCTGACTGAGCCTGACCATTCCAGCTCTGGAAGGGCTATCGACAGATTCTCTTCTACGAGGTGTTCTTTGGCTCCTAACAGACCGCCGCGAAGGGCTACCGGTGTCATCTCGTCGAGGTGTTCTCTGCTGCAAGCGCCGTGACGGTGTTGCAGGATCGTCCCTACGCGGAGTTTGGTACCCCTCTCTGTGAGGAGTACGGGAACCTCTAGGAGAAGGCATCCTACAAAAGAGATTTTCGAACCCTTATATAAAAAATTCTAAGAACACTTACTCAACAAGAGTAAGTAGAATAAAGCCACTGCCTCCCAAATATATGCAATGGCGCAACTCAAACGAACAAAAGTAAGGTTAAAATAAAAGGTACGCTAAATGTCGCGGTAAAATTTAGTTACAGTTCTGCCTACTAGATGTCGCACAATCTTTTAAACTAATATTTTATAATTTTAAATCGTGTAAAACTTAATAATAAAATAAAAATCAATTTGGATGATTACATAAAATTTAAAAAAAATTACCGTACCTAAATTTTTATTATAATTATGCATGTCGTGTTTGTTAATCCATCTAGTATTAGTTTTTCAAAATAATTACAGCATGCAGCCAATTGGTGATAAGCTGAAAATATCTGTCAACTGTCATTATTTATGAAGATGAGGTTATAAAATTAAAAATGAGTCGAGTCTTATGTAAAAAATATGTAATTGTGTGTTTTAAACCCGGGAAGCTATAAACAGAAATGCAAGTTATAATCAAGCCATGTCGACTGAGAACGGTATTATACTTTTATTTATTTATTTTTATTGCGATCAAAAGCGAAGTTTGTAAATTTATGCAGCTTAATCGGGTTATTATAGTCGTTGCGGGTGATATCCACTATAGAATACTCGATGAAAGTTTTAAAAAGTTCCCCAGAGGTGGTAATCAATAACAATTTAATGTTAAAATCTGAGCATGTGCAACTTACCCCTGTTACACGCCTGTGTGGGGTAGATCAATGGATTCTTTAATCAATAAAAAGAATTAATCTTAAACGTACTTTTTTAAAACATGCACGGCACTCGGCGGCTTCCTCCTAGGCAATTTAAATATTGAAGGTCGCTAATTGTACGTTTAAAATGAAAAGTGCTCAAATTTCCAACATTGTGCTGCCCTGTGATTACAATTTGCCAGCTGGTTAAGGATGTTTTCATTTAAGTTTTAGTGTTATTCTCGTAGGCTTGTTAAGAATGCAAACATTAAGAAAGAAAACCAGCCCGCTAAAGTGTAAGTATTCTCTGGGCATGATGTGCTCCGTTTCTGGATGATGTTTTCTGGTTGCATGCTCCGAATGTTTACTTTGCGATCAGCAAGCCACAAAAATTTCCACCAAGCTAACGAACACCGAATTAGCTTTAATTAAACTTTAATTGGTTATTTACATTTCACACGAGTGTTTAATTTGTTTTGTAGTTTGTCACGCATTAAAAAGTTATTACTCTGCATGTAGCACCTCGTTCCACTTCAGTGCACAAAATCCAGTTACATCAATTCTGACTTGAATTTCTTCCAGATAAAAATGAGACGTCGCGCTTTCTGGGAGAAGGGGTAAGCTTCAAGGCGAAACTCATAGGAATTCTGGAAGTGTCTGAGGCAAGAGGTGACCGCATGTGCCAGGAAGCTCTCTCGGACTTGAAGATGGCTATCAGGGCTGCGGGAGAGCATAAACAGAGGATCACCATCAACATCGCCATCGATGGGCTGAGGCTGCGGGATGAGAAGACAGGGGTGTGTTGTTTTTACCATTAAGACTCTGGTAGCTTCAATGTTAATGTACTTAAAGGATTCTTTATATCATCACCCTGTACACAAGATATCTTTTATTGCACAAGACATGACTGATTCAAGGGCTTTCGGGTATATTTTTGGATCGCCAGACACTGGACACCGGTTTTTTGGAATTAAAACAGATAAAGCTGCTAGTCAGGTGAGATAAACCTGTTAAATACAATTGTAGATGAATGCCAAGATATTCCTTGTTGCAGGTTGTAATTGCCATGCGAGATTTGTTTCAGGTTGTGTTTGCATTAAAAAAGAAGGAGATTGAGCTTGCTAAGCAGCACTTGGATAAAAGTCGATATGGTTCCACAGCTCTTTTTTCCGATAGTACGACTGCAAGCAACAAGGTATTGAATTTACATCACTTAAATATAAAACGGCACCTATTCTCTTGAAGTTAAAGAAAAATTTTGTGTGGAAGGGGAATTTTAAAATATTTCTATCATGGTATTTAAAAGATTTTACTTGAATATACTAAATGAAAAGTTGCAAAGGATGTAAAAAAGTGAAATACAAATTTGTAGGTTTATTTTATGCTTATTTACGCATTTAAAACCGTAGAACAGTTATATTGAACGACACATTTATTCGGTGAACTAAATTAATTTCTGTTTATATATTCATTTATTTAAGCATAAGTGTATTCACATTTATTAAGTTTTAGTTACTTTGTTAAATGACGCTGCGCAGTTCATTTAATTACTCTGTGCCTTTCCATATCGCCTCCACATCACATTAACCTTGTTTGCCCAATTAAATTTCTGTACAGGTTATTAGCTTTCAACGTAGCCGCTTTCCCTTTATCACGAAGTGCTTGTTTGTTTGCAAACAGCTTTTATCTGCATTGTTTAATTAGTTTGCTGTCTGCTTCAAGGGATTTTTTTACATCTACCTAGACGAGCATTGCTATTTCTTTGAAGTCTACACTTTTACCATTTAAATGTCCTTTCAAAGGCACTTTCTCAAGATACCACTAGCAAGACTTCTACTGACATCAAAACTAGTGCGACAAGCTCCGAGTCAAAATCAGAGGTCCCTGCAGTAGCCGATTTGGTTGATTTAGAATTGGAACTAAACAGCTTGCAGCAAGGCATTACCCAGATGGAACGCATTACTCCATCTGACCCGTTCGGCTCAAAGGATGACCCCTTTGGTGACAGCTTTACCTCCTACCCTGTAAGTATTCCAGCTACTTAGACCTTATGCAAAAGTCATCTCTCTGCAAATGAATAGCCCAAGCCAATCTTGCCGCCGCCGCCATCTGGAAGAGAACGAGCCAGCCGCACATCAGAGAGCAGCAGCATATTCAGCCCAAAAACGCCACACACCGCGGGAATCGCAGACGCAAACAGCACCGCAGACTCGGCTTCGTTCAGTGCAGACCGCAACTTTAATTTCTCACATGAATTTAGCAGCTCGCATGAGGACCCTAACAGTGGAGACTGGTTTGCCCCCTCGACAGGTGACAAAATCTTTGAGGAGCCACTACTCGTGCCCGAGCCATCCAAGGAGCAGCAACAGCATGAACTAACAAAGCAGGAGATTTTATCGCAATTTGATGTGTTTACGGAGTTGGACCCGCTAGGTATGAGTACGTACCTGTTCTGTTGCTACCTTTTTTAAAAATGTGGTCTTCTTAACGTACCTCAGCACTTGTAAAAAGGTTTCGCCGACATATGTGCGAAAAAATGAAAACTACGTTTTATATTATTTTAAGTTTCACTTGGAACGATTCTTATAATTTATGTTGTGTAAAAATGGAGACTATTGTCATTTAGTTTGACGCATTATAGTTATTGAAACCTTTTGTCTAAGAGTCGTCGGTCAGTGTGATACTTTGTTTCTGAACTATGACAGAATTTTAATTACATTTTCAAAAATTACCAAGGTGGTGAATTCAGTTTGTCACACCAAACAAACTGGAAAACACTTCCATGCACTTGATTTTGAGAACAAGTGTCCTCGAATCATCCCACATGAGTAGAAATGTGGACAAGCTCAGAAGGTAGTTGATGTATGCCGTCAACTTCTTTGTAAAGAGACAGTTCTTTCTATCACCAATGATAAATGGATTTTTCTGTACATTCCAAACACAGGTAATCAATGGCTGTAATTAAGTCAAAAAGAAACTTTCATCTCTCGAAAAAGCCATTTTGAGAAAAAGGTGGTGCTCTGTGTTTGGTGGAACTTTGAGGGAGTTGTGCATTATGAAGTGAAGAGCTGTAGGTGGAACAATTGGACTTAGTGGATGTAGTAGATAACCTTGAAGGGGGCATCCAAGAAGTTTTTTATTCAAAAGATTGCAACTGATATTCTCATGGAATTGAACACTTTGCAAAACATTCATTAAAAGTTGTTGAACTTGGATCAGTTCAAGTTAAAAACCGCTAGACTTGTGTCAGAACAGAGTAAATACAGAAACACTAGACTTCAAGTCTGGTGTACTGATGTTTTTTAATGTTGTTAATTTGTACTATTCTACTTATAAAGCTACTTCATATCAAAGATAGATCTTTTGTGTTGTGCAAAATGCTAAAATGTAAATATGTTAGGATTCATTTCTATAACGTTGAATTGAGATACATGTGTTTATTCAGTATATCAAAGGTACATTAGTGCTCAATTTAGTACTATAAAAAAATGCTGATAAACCAACAATTTAAGGTCGGTGACAAATTCATAAACTTATTTTCTTTTTGGCAATCTTTACGCCCTGTAGCAAATAGGTTTGTGTCCATTTGTGATAATCAAAGTGTGCAGTTCAGCGTTCTGAGTCTTGCTCACTGAACAACGATTTTGTAAGCCCCAAATATCAAAGATTCATGAGACCAACAACAGTCAAGTTAGGTAATAAGTTATTAGTAATAGCCACTGATCAACTTGTCTACTTAATTAAAAAGAGTAGATTATTATTTAGATCATTTTGAATATTATAGAAAGATTTGCGAGTTATTTGGGTTGGCCCAAAAATTTTGTTAATATTGCTAAATTTATTTGAAAATGATAGGTAAAATAGTTTGAGAAATTTATATTAAATTGTGAATCTGTTGCAACTTCGGCTTATGTAAGCGTTATTTGGTGGGAGTAGCATCAGTTGATGCATATGCATAATCCTTTCCTCTTCTACCTTATGGTGTCGAGGAGCTTCAGTTGATTTAGGAGGTTAATACGTACATTCATGGGTGGACTTGTTTGAACTGGATTTAACAGAACAAACGGAAAATATCTGTAAGTGTGGCAGAGTGATCTTCAATGCTTATAACTTGCTTTTTGTGTTTTTTTAAACATGAATTTGCAGAATTTCTGCTTGAATAAATTAAGTTTCTTGTTTTGGTTGGTCAACTACAAGGCGCATTTTTTCACAGAATCTTTTTTTTGTGCAGAACACTTATTCCATCTTTTACTCCCTAGTTTGATAAATTTTATGAAGATGAGATATGTAAAATTTAATCCACATGTGAAGTCTTGAAGGATGAAATTTGAATTATTGCGTCTCTATATTTTAGTTTCTAATTTTACTTAAATATTTAATGTTTTTGAGGCAGCTCCACATATGTGACATCTTTGATTAGTTCTAGTGGCTGTTGGAATTTTTTTACTACAGTAATTATTCTTCTAACTTCTCTTTAAGTGACACCTGAAGAAAGGCAGGAAATTGTTAATGATGATTTAGAATTTCTCCATACATTTTAACAGGCTAAAGAGATGCCAAAAATAATGGCATCTTCTCCACTCAACTTCTGTTCAAACTGCAAATGAAAGTTATGACCTCATTTTGAAATGGGGGTTAATTTTTATAGTTTGTGAAACCATCATCTTGCAGGAGGCCAGAAATTTTTGCAAAGATGAGCTTCAATCATCTAACTTCTTTACTTGTAAAAGTAGAAAATAACTAGTAAATAAATCAGCACTTATAACTTTCAAGAATATGTCAGGAGATGGGGATGTCCTTGCTGTAATTCTATATCATTTTTTTTATTATTGCTGGTGCCTTTTCGACCTTCTATTGTGTTTTTCTCCTTTATATCCGTTTTTTTCTGAAACGAAACAATAGATTTTAAAAATCAATTGCAATGAAATATAAACCAAACCAACAAATAATTTGTGTATAATTGGGTTACATATGCTTAACATATTTGAGGAGAAACATGCACAACATTCCTCGTCTGATTATGAACAAGGATAGATTTTATTACAATTTTTTTTATTATATTTGTTTAAAAATTATTGCGCTCTTTTTGCTTTTTTAATGGTTTCTTTATTGTATCTGCTTTTTTATCCTCTCTAGAACTTTGTTGATGATTATTTTGATCTTTCTTGATGAACCGCAAACAGTTACAAAATGTACTGTTAGGTATTTTACATTCCAGCAATTCAAAACATTAGAACCTTTAAATTCCAAATTTAAGAGAATAATTTGCTTTTTCTTTTACTTTCCCAGTAACAGCCGTTTGCGAGCCCAATTTGAACTACTTTGTACTGGTGTAAAGATGACTGCTTTTGAGAATAAATGGTCTGAAGTGCAACCATAAAGTAAAATGGGACAAAGAAAGTAGTTACTTGTACTATATTCATTTTTAAGAGAGCGGAAGTACACAACCATATGATTACCTTGTGTCTTTTGTTTCATTGGTTCATTGGAAAAACGCTACAGCACACATATATGAATAAATTTGGATTTATTTACTTAATCTATGTTTATATAGTTATATTTACATTAAAATAGTAAAATTCCTAAGTTACCATTAAATACTTTCTTTTCCATCAACTTAATATTAGCAAAGATCATTAACTTTTTAAAACCTTTATTATGTAAACAAATATATAATTTTCTACATATATTGTGCTTTTTGAAGTGGTTCTTATGACAATGTTGCAAATTAATTTGCCAAATGCAAATTTGTCACTACATCATGTAATTTAAAGAAAGGAAGCACAACTTACATACAACCTAGTTGGGATGAAACAATAAATTACTATTGCCATGATACGGATGGAGATGTAGTCAATTACTGACCCTAAACTTCAGTACAGCAAGTCAAAGTGATCAATTGAAAGAATATGGTAAGGGAAGAAAGTCGTCTAAAATATGAGGGCACAAACTGATGGTTAACTCTATGAAGTGTTCTGAAAGTGAACTAAAGAAGTATGTGACAACAAAAGTTGGTCTTTTATTGTTATATAAAAAAAAATGTTTATTCCAGCTAAATGTTGGATTTTTCAATAGTTTCATGAAGAGTGGCTATGGATAGAACATGATAAAATTGTCCATATACTTTTTAATGAAATGCACTTTTTATGAAAAAAGAGGAAACAGATAATATTAATATTGGAAGCTACTATGACATTAATACTAAAAGTTAATAGCAAAGCATGAATACTTGAAAAATATTTTCTAGGTTTGTCCTTAACATGGGTTGTAAAGCAATTTTATAAGCAAAAGTTCGTTTAAAGGACGTTGATCCCTTTGTGCTACACTGAAAATATTCTCTTCTCTTCTTCTTTATATTAATGCCTTATGGCATTGACTGGTGTGGAATCTCAACTCATTTCTTCTACTTTTTTCTATCTATTATGATAATTTCTACTTGAGTGATATTGAAATATTTCTTCTATTTTTTGTTTCATAGTGTTTCTTGCTCTTCCTATTTTCCTTTCCTATCATTATTGTGCTTTCCTGTTTTATTGTTAAAAGCCAGATATTACTCTCGTAGATCACAGTTGGTACTGTGATCGCGTTGTAAATTCTTTTAAAATATTCTCAAATCACTAACAAGAATGGTGTAAAACCATAAATGAAACTTTCGACAGCGGTGTGGCGAATTAGCGAGAGGTGAAATAAACGCATGTACAAACCATTGACCCCTTGACCTTTGGCCGATTTGGCTGGAATTCAATAGCACAGAAGGTATTGACCTAAGGTATATGTATGCCAAGTTTGAAGTGAATCCGATGATTATAACGGAAGTTATCGTGTCTCCAGACAGACACACAGACAGTTTGACCTCACCGTTGACCCCTTAACTTTGGCCGATTTGGCTGGAATTCAATAGCAAAGAAGGTATTGACCTAAGGTATATGTATTCCAAGTTTGAAGTGAATCCGATGATTATAATGGAAGTTATCGTATCTCCAGACAGACACCATGTTAAAATCATTAACTTTCGCCTATAGCGTTCCGCTGTCGAAAGTTAATAAATGGTTGGCCGATGTTTGACTTAGTTTATGACGAAAATGCCAATAAAAAATGCAAAATTAAGTGACACCTTCTGTTTGCAAAATAGATTTTGATAAAAAAGTATCCACATTGATGAAAAATGGTTTTTAGCTTGAACAAAAATGTTTTTATTAGATTATGTTGGATAAAAAGGTTGAGAAATCAAGTGATTTATAACATTAGTGATGTTTATGAATATTGTAACACGAAAAATTATTTATGGTGGGAAAAAAGCTAAAAGAACCTTGCCAACAAAGATGTGAAATAGCTCAATGCAGCAAAAATGATTAGTCTTAAGAAAGTAATTCCAACAATTATGTCCACAACTCAAACTTAGGCTTTATTCTTATAATAGTAGTTGCAGAAGGTTATTTAAATTGCAACTGACAGACAGTATCAATTTAATTTCACATATATTTGCAACGTAATGCTTCACCAAACATAATTAGTGGATGAACACATTGAATATGTTACAACGTCTCTAATGAATTAAGGGGTAAAAGCTGATAATGTTGTTTTGACATTGCATACCTATATATAAACTGTGAATCTCAAGGAGTAAAATAAGCTTTCTCAATTCAATGAGGCCAAACCTTGTTGGTTATCAGCTATTAAGTGTTCACAACAAACTCTAGAAAAGCTATATATAAATTAAACTTTATTTATAAACGAAATTAACCGAAATTGTAAATATATACCATGCATTCTGATAGAGGAAGGAGTACATTTAATTTGGATTCTGTTTATAATATTTCTGAACATCAAATGGAAAACATTAAAACTAGCTGAGAAAGATGATCTTCAGATTGAATTTGTTCCATTTGTTTTTTTATTTGAGTGTAATGTTACGCATTTATAATATGGCAGTACTCATAATGATATTATTATATAACTTGAGCTCTAAAACCTTGTTGCGCAGTAGACAGTAGAAAGTTTTAATTTGGAAAGTGTTGATGCTACCGTATCTTCAGCAACATGTGAGCAACATCAAATCTTTTGCATGCTACGTCAAGTAAGTCTTTAACTTATTTAACTTAACAAATTCTGAATATAAATAGTTTTAAGTGTGTGTTCTTGCACATAACTTCTATCCTTATAAATGTTTGTAAGCACACAGTGGTACTTGTAATTTTAAGTTGCACTTTTAAAAAAGATTATGTTCAATCTTTTATGGTATTGTTATTTGCTATTTTGTAAGTCCATGTATAATCGGTACTATTTTAATATTAAAATAACCCCAAGTTTTTACCACCTAACGGCAACAAAGTTGCTTAACTACCAGACCGATTTACATAAATGAGGTATCAAACTGATACTTTTATGCTGTTGGGATTTTGATATCCTCATATGATATGTGAAAAATAGGATGTAAAACTATTCCTTCATGGTTGAAATGTCTTTTCGATTTCCTTTCTCCCAAAGTATTTGGAGAAGATTGGGCCAACGAAACAGTTGAATGCGATAAATACAAAGTTTTAAAGAAGTCGAGAAACTAATTTTTTTGGTCGGCCACTCCTTGTAGCTCTTGATGTTTGCATTTGATTTTTCAATATTTTTTGTAAATACATTGTTCATTTAAAATAATTTTAATTCAAACTACATGATCTGTTAAATCATTATAAATGCTCTACAATTCAGATACTTGAAAACATGAGTTTTGGGTCTTAATGACTGCGTTGCTGCATTGGTAAATGGAGTAAACCAACTGTGGGATATATTTTTATTTCTGTTTTAGTTATGCTAACTTCTCCCTGATGGATGCAGTCTTGTTGCTCTTGAAGTATTGCTCATGCTTTTTCTCCATTTACCTTGTTGGGTTTAGGTCCAGAGACTGACTGGGCTAATCTGGGACAGGCACTGTTGATAAACAAACCAATGACCTATATACATCTGCACCCAACACATCTTCTTGTTTGTGGTGCCCTTGATATGCATGAAGGAACGCCTATTGTACAAGCAAAACAATTTCTGAGTGTAAAAGACTGATCACTACATTCGGTGGTAAATATCTAGTACTAGAGCATATTTTTATTGCCCATTGAGTTTAACTCCAATTATCTTTCACGTTTGATGAAGTGTTTAAAAGGTAAATAAATGATGAAACGGCCTAGCTCACAAACATGACTTTTAATTAGAAACTGAAGTAGTTTGCTTCATGAATTTGAACTGGTTGGTAAGGTCAACAATCTTTATTTCTTTTGACAGTCCTTTTAAATGGCGTTTTGCTGTAACATTTCAATATGTTTGAACTCTATTCATGTTTAGCAAAATTAAAACTGTAATGTGAACCAGAACAACATGAAATGAAGAAGAATAATAAAACACTAACGATATCTTAATTGATCATAAGGAAATGTTGAAAGTTTCATTCAATTTTGATGATATAAAAACCAATAGTATTTTCGTCTTGGACTGCTGCAACAGCGAGTGAAATCTTGATCAAGAGCCACAAGTTTGAGATGGTGGAGATCTTTCGAAATATTTCAGTGATATAGTTTTGTTGGCTTATTAGGCATTTAATCATCAAAGCTGAAGTTCATCTTAATATCTCCCTGGATTTTTAACTGAAGTGGTTCAACCTCATGCCCAAATAAATACTTAAATACTGATTGTGACGTTATAGCTTGTCCAAAAAAATTTAATTTATTTAAGGTGGAGATTTTTCTTTTTCACATGCAAAATAATACAATTCTAATTACTTTTATCTCTGTGTTTAGAATATTTAAGTCAACGGCCCATATTAAGAGGACCATCTTTTTAAAAATGCATGTAGAAACAAACTGCATGATAGAAACGTGCCCAAACCAGACAAATAAACATAGTGCACCCTCCACCAGAACTCGTTGTTACCTACTTTTCAGCAATTTGTTACTATTTTTCAGGCACGGGTAAGATCAAGCCATACATCGATAAAAAGGACTTCTTCCAAGAGCTTAAAAATCCCCCTAAGAAGGTCCTCAACGATTTGGTGAGTGAGAAACAGCCACAGGAAGCAAAATTGTTCAATGCCAACTTTGAGCAGCAACCCACAACGGCTCCGAAATTAACCACTTTGATCAACAACGCTGCATACACGGCAGATCCGTTTGGAGAAGACCCCTTTGACAAAACAGACCCGTTCGCCGAGACTGACTTCTCCAAGCAGGATCCTTTTGACACAGAAGGTTTTGGCGTGGATTTCAAGGTATTTAACAAGGATATAAAGAGCTCTGATTTTGCCGAAAAGTTCAAATTTCCGACATTGAACACGGGGGAGCCGAAATTTCTCGCAAAGTCGCCTAATAAGAATCTGGGTTTGGAGAAACAAATGTCTCTGTCGAGCACATCTCCACGTCCCACCATATTCAACAAGCAAAACACGTTCGATGTCAAATTTGATGAGAAAACTTTCGGGAAGATGTTGCAGATACATGAAAATCGCAGCCTGGACATGTCTTCAGAATCTGAATGTGCGCCTGAGCCGCCTCCTCGGCCGTCCTCTGGATTGGTGCAGATAAAGCCTCCTCCACTACCTCCCAAGAAACAGCCAGGTGAGCTGTGCTCAAAGCCGCCACCTCGGCCTCCATATTCAGAAGAATCTCATTATGATTACATGGATAATTATGAAACTGGACCAAATAGTGTAGAGCTAACTAAAAAGTCAGAAAAAGTCCGCAGTTGCCTGCGCCTGTTCGTAAAGCCAAGTTTGAGTCAGACTTTAGTTCACCTCCACAACGACCAAAGAAGCAGTTTAGCATACAACAAGGATGGGTAAGAAAGACATTTTTTATATGAAAAGTCATTGTAGACATGCTTAGTAGTGTAATAGCTGAATTTTAGTTTACATCTTTTCTGGTTTTATTTACTTAATTTTTTGTGTTCATATAACGACAAACATTCTATTATACAAACGATATATGAGATTAAGTATAATCGTAATTCCTCAAAGTAATTAAATATGTTAAATAGTGATTAAAGCACACAATTTCTATTTATAAAGATAATACCTGATAATTACAGAAGCTAGCTTTAAATTATATTAAATAACTTAACAAGTCCTTGTTAATTATCATGTATTCATTTCAGTCAAGTGAAGAAGACTATCTAACACCCATATCACTTCCAAAACAACAGCAACAGCAGGAGTTTAAAAATGTTGCTCGTAACACTGGCCCTATATTGTTGCCGCCACCTCAAAAAAACGCTAAAAAGCACCAACCAACGCCCACACCTGAACAAGTGACAATGGCTTCATTTTTAGATGGAAATACTAGTGTGATGGCAAGCAGCACACAAGAGAAACTAACGTCACTCGAAGGTTTGGACATCACCTTAAGCCAACTGACTCTTAGTGGCTTGAATGAAATTGCCTCGAAACTAGATATTCCAGCAAGCCAACTAAGCAATATGACCTTAGTACAACTGACAGAATACATCTCTAATTTCGCTAAAACCAAGAAAGATCCCAGTGCTAGTGAAGCAAGTTCCCAGTTTGCAGACTTTAAAGCAGGTTTTGCCAACTTCAACAACTTTAATGAGGAGCCACATGATAAGTATGCCGTTTTCCGTGAATTGCTTCAAGAGGAGATCAAGCAGACAAAAATTGACACTGAGCCAGAAGAGCATGCGGAAGAACGGAAAAAAGATGAAGAGAAGCTTAACAATTTAGATGCAAAGCCCATTAATGAGACTGAAGAAAAAACTGATCGATATGCTGCTTTACGTGAGATAGTTGAAAATGAAATCAAACAAACAATCAAAGAAGAAGAAAGCGTTGAAGAAAACAATGTCAATGAAGTCGAAATAAAAAATGAGCAGAACAATTTAAATGAAAAGTCGCCAAATGAAGACATGAAAATCAAAAACGAAACTAATATAATTGACACTGAACAAAAGTTGCTTTCTGATAAAGAAAAAGATATTATTTTACCGAAGGATCAAGTAATTGAATATAATACCCCTATAGAAAGTAAAAAAGACTTGCTCTCACCTGTGCCAATTAAATCTCCTGTTAAAATTAAGAGTCCTGTACCAGGGGCTGTTACTGAAGTAATTCAAAATAATAATCGTTTAACATCTGGGTCATTATCAGATGTTGTTAGTGGTAGCTCACCTGAAATTGACAATACCGGAAGTGCATCAGAAGTTCCTAAGAAAAATGGTGATGCAACTGGTAGGTTTTCTTTGTTATCAAAAGGTTATTGCACACTTATAATCAAAATAAATTTTTAGCTGAAAGTTGGGCCATTTTTGATCCACCAAGTGTATCACAACACCCTAGTCGAGATAAGCAAAGTGAAGAGGGCGTTTCACCATGGTCAAGTGATTCTAAAGAGTTTGGCAACGGTTCTCCACCTGAATGGACTCAACAACCTAGTTCTGGAAGTTGGAATCGACATAGAAAGGATCAAGAAGGCTGGTGGGATACTTCAGCTGAACCAGAAGGCATTTAAATTAATTCTATTTACATACCAAGTGCTGAATCAAAATTTTGTTTTTAGCCCATTGCTATCCAGCAAATAGGCGCTCTACTGACAGTTATGAAGATGAAGGTTATGATTATTATGATAGGCCTCCTCGGCGACGTCGCCAAATGACTTGGACTAGTCATGGTGCAGGAGGACAAGCAACAGGTGGTCATTCTTCCAGCTCTAGGGATGCAAGTCCTTGGGAAGAGGAACCTCGAAGAGCAAGGGATGGTCGAGAAATGAGAGAACACAGGGAAATGTGGTCTTCTCGGCATGGCCGAGGGCAACACTCATTTGAAAGGCGAGATCGCAGGCATGCTGACAGTTGGGATGAAGAAGATGATTATGAGTATAATATGTTTAGATCTATGTTGGCATTACCACTTGATTGTTTGCTGTTTTAAGGTATGATGAAGAGCATTCTGGAAGGTATCATTGGCCAGAACGGCACAGCAGCAGGGAATCAGACAAGGACAGGCATGGCCCAAATTTAAGAGAGCGGGATCCAGAGCGATGGGCAGACGAATGGGGAGATGGACGAAGACATCGTAGGAGGAGAGAGGTGGACCGAGATCGGTGGTGTTGTCCTGACTGGGAGCAAGAATCTGCAGGTTGTTCATAAGGAATCTTTTTTGCAAGTGATGCGTCTAACTTTTTTCTGTTGCAGATCAACCGTCTGGTCGTTACAATATGGGCCGATGGCGTGAGCGCAAGCATGAAGAAAGGTACTATTCCAGAGAATCACAAGATTCGCCCTGGGAAGATGATTACGCAAATGAACCTGAGGAGTCTGTCTCCTCGAGGTACCTTACTGCATCGATGAAGCGCAACTGGAAACGACCAAGCAGTGCTTCTGAAATGGACAGGAAAATGGGAGATTCAAAAGGTCGCCAAGGACAATATTATATGGGAACAGGTAACAAAATTCTTTTAATAGTTCTGCATTTTGACTAAAAATGATTTTAACCACATCTTGTGAAAGAGAGATTATTAAGAATAATCGTGTTTTTTTTTTTAAAGTGAATTTTAGCGGTTGAAAAGAAGATTTTAAAATTTGAAGCAAATTTTATTGCTTTGTTTTCTACTGAAGTTACATTTTCCATCATAAAGTTTTTTTAATATTGTCCCAATTTCTTTGTTGCAGTAGAACATTAAAGTCATCAATGATTATATTCAAATTTTTCAAAATTTTGTTAAATTCCGTAATCTTTGGTTTGTTGAAACTTGTGAAGATTTGAAACATACAATAACAAAACAAATGCTGAAAAAACGTATACTCGATTCAACTTCCAAGACTGCCCAGCTGATCAAAAAGTGTGACTTTCCTACATTGCAAAGTATCAAGCTGCCGATTTGTTATTTCATAAGAGGGTTATCCTTAAGAAATACAAGTTTTGTAATGTAAAACAATTTTGAAACAAAAATAGATCAATATGAATATTTTTTAAATCATCAACCACAGCCAGCCATCACTAGTATGTATGTGGGTGGCTTGACTCCCCATGTGGAATAGCGACGCGTTTGTGCTTTGTAGATCCATTTCTTGGAGTGGAGCAGTCCCCATTGCGGCGCTCCTTCTGCTCTGTTTAGTCTTCTTCTTCCTGCTGATTCTCACTTCAGTATTGTCTTTATTATTTCATATTTCCTCGCTCTCCAAATGAGTTCCAAGCATTTCGCTCTTTGTTGCTTTATTTTTTTCTTATATATTTTCCTTTCAGCTCTTGTAATATTTTTGGTTGTTTCTAATATTTTCCAAACTAACTTTCTGTTATTTTTAATTTTTCTTATTCTTTTTTTGAGTGTTGTAACCTGTGATGTATACATCATTATTGGTCTTATTAATGTTTCATATATTTTTTATTTAGTTTTATTTTAGTTTTACCAAGACCTTATTTTTAAAAATTATTCTATTGGCATGGTAGGCCCTATTTACCGATATTATTTTCTCGTTAATCTCATCTGTTCTCTCTCCTTTGTTGAATATTGTAATTCCTAGATATTTGAAGGTGTTTACTTCCTCAAATTTCCTACTTCCACGTCTTGCCGTTCTCTTTCTTATTTCCTTTCCTATCCTTGTCAGTTTTGTTTTATTCATGTTTATTTTCAGTCTTACATTTTCACCTTCCAAATTATCCATTAATGTTCCATTATGTCTCCCCTATTTGCCCTTTCTAGCCTCTGTATTTAAAATTTCCAAAATACCATAAACTTTACGATTTTATAAGCATGACACACAAAATCAGTTCTCAAAATATAAATAAATTTAAATCAGCTGTCAATTTTTCTACAGAACAGTGATTTTTTTTTAAATTTACTCCATGATTTTAACCACTTGCTCCATTCTTATTGAACGCGGACCTCCAGATCACTTCTAATCCTATAAAAAGGATATTTCATATCTTTTACTGTTTTCCAATTTTTAAAAATAATACCAGGACATTCGTCACTTAGACCTGTATTGTAGGTGCATTGATTTCATTGGTGACTAATTAATTCGCAAAGTATCAGTTACATATGTATATAATCTCATTCTTCTACCTTCTATTTTGGAATTTTTATTTCATACTCAAATAATATTACTATCAGCATTGTGGTGGCTTATTTTCCTGCAAATTGTACCCTTCCCTTTCCCCTGCTTGTATTGGTAATTTATAAAAGTGTTATATGGAATCTTGTTACTCTAACTAGAGCACGGTTATTTCTAGCTGTGAATGGCTTTGCCATGCCTCTGCTGGGTACTGATCCCAAAATTATGAAAAAATTTTCTTGATTTTCCCAAGATTCAAACCAAAGACCTACTAACTATTACGTTTCTTCCCAAAATTTGTAATTGTTAATAAATAATACATGCAGGGTAGGGAAGGGTAGTCATAGGGTGGGGTAAAGTATTTTTATTATATGCAAGTAGTCGTGAAATTTTCTCTAGAGAGCCCTTAGCAACCAACATGTCGATGATGAACGAACAGAGCTTTTACTCCCTAAGCGTACATTTAGAATAACAATAGTTAATTGTGTTATCGGTCGGGAAGTTCAGAAGTATCGGTTCTATAGTGAGAAAGAGAAGAGGAAGAGTTCGAACATTGAAAAACATCAACACTTTGTAATCTCACAGGCAATCTGCGTACAAGCAATATTGCTCTTCACTAGTATAATATTACTGTATGGTGAATTTTGCATAAAAACTTTTATTTTCATCCATATAAGATGATTATTCTATAGAAACTTCCCAAATTACCAAATTACCCCAGTGTGGGCTTTATCCCAATCAATTTTTACAAGTTTTTAAATAAAATGAACTAGCAGAAACAGCAAGTGGTCAGGGGTTTATTAATTACAACGAATAACGTGAATAATTAAGTGAACGCAACAGAAATGCAGACTAGCTGTATTTTAGTGCGCGAGAAGCGTGTTAAACGAAGCAAGGCCAAGCGGCGGACACGACGATAACAGCTGTCGGAAGTCGAGCAGCGAATGAGATATCGAATAAACAAAAACATTACAACAAATGAGCCAAGGTAGCAAAAGAGATAGAGGATCAAATAGTACTGAAGAGGAAGCTTTCAAGAAAAATAGGAAAATAATTAGGACGCCAGTAAAAGAGTCAAGACTGAAGGAATCTAAAAACCAATAAATAGGAAACAAAGAAAATACAGGACACGGAAGAAATAAGGAAGACCATGGTAAGGCTCTAATGCCCCGCGTGGGATTACGGCCTACGAACTGAAAGGTTAAGGCTCTCATAAGTCTGACTCTACCGCTCCTTAGATAACCGCCATTATTACTCCTTACTCGAGCGAGCGCAGGTACTCAATTATTTTTTAGTGACTGATTAGACCACCCACAAGGCATCAGAAAGCTTCGGGAATAGAACACGGATCCGTCCGTGCCTCAACCGCTTAGATCACTCTGGTGATTAATAAGGAAGAATATGGAGATGAGGGAGGAAATGAGAAGGAGAGAAAAAGAGTGGAGCATTGAAAAAAACAGCTAATATGTATAATAGAAAAACTGGAAGACAAGTTAGAAATGATGACAAAAAGCAAAAAGAGATGCAACGTAATGATCAAATGCATAAAATTCGACGGACAAAATAAATAAACAGAGTGATACCACTTGGAAACAAGTCCAGGATATCAATAAACATTTTGGAAATGGAAAACTGGACCGGGAAACAACAGATAATGAATAGCAAAATCAAGTTAAAAGGAACAAAAATTTACATTAATAACGACATGACTTGGAGGGAAAGGAAGGAATAAAGGAAATAGAGTGAAAACGAGATATAGTAAAATAATCATAGGGAACACTACAAAAAGATCAAGCCATCAAGAAGACGAAACTATCAAAGGACATGGACGATGATAATGGAAAAAATAAAGAAAACCAGGTAAGATAGGAGAGGAGAGGCGAGTACGGGAAAGGAAAAGGACAAAGAAAAAGGCTATACACAAGCAATCAAAAGAAAAGTAAGAAAAGAGTACTAAAAATGGGCACACGGAACATGAAAGGTATAACAGGAAAACAAACAGAGTTAGTAGAAGAGACGGAAAAGCAATACGTAGAATATTCAGGTATAATGGAAACGAAAAAGAAGGACCAGGGTTTAATGAGAATAGCAAAAGGATACTGGTTCTTCTAGTCGGGAATCGAACAAACAAAAAGAGGAAGTGAAAGAGTGGGTCTGATAATAAGACCGGAAAAAATAGAAAAAAAGTAAAGGAAAAATTCGTAAACGCAAGGTTGTAAACAGTAGGCATAAAGATAGAGGCAACAACACGGACAATACGGAACAAATGAGAACGTGGCGTAGGAAGAAAAGGATTATTCTGGGATAATTTACAAAAAGAAATAGACGTAAATGAACCAAATATCATCATAATGGGACACCAAAACGGAAGGGTAGGAAAAGATAACAAAGGCATAGAAAGACACCTAGGAATACATGGGGAAACAATAACGGAGCCAGAATAATCGATTTATGTATAGAAAAACAATTTAGTAATAACAAATTCAAAATTTCAACACAAAGAAATACATCAATACACACAACAAGTTTGTTCAAGACAAGAAAAGTCAATCGTAGATTACTTTCTAGTAGGAAGAGAAGATATGAGTCGAACAAAAGAGAACCGGAAATTAGTAGCGACCATTACCTAGTAAGGATGGACATGAAAATAGAAAGAAGCACCAAAAGGAAACAGAAGAAAAGCTATAAAAGAAAACATCAGTAGTTATAGACTGAAAGAAGACACGAGAAAAGAGTGTCAGGAAATAATAGAAATGAAGCTAAGTACAGAACTAAGAGAAAGAAAAGTAGAGGAAAATGGAGTTATTTAAAGAAAAGTATACTAGAAGCAGCAAATAAAAGCTGCAGAGTAACAAAAACAGTTAATAGGAATATAAGGAAAACAGCTTGGTAGACAGAGGAAATAAAATAAGAAGATATACCTACAGAATAAGACCAGGGAAGACTGGGAAAGTACAAAAACAAAAGAAAGGGGGTAAAAGATGAGGTAAAAAGGGCAAAACAAGAATGGGTGAAATTCGGAAACAGAATTAAAGACAACTTCAATGAAAATCACAAGTTATTTTACAGTACATTAAAACAACACATTAAAAACAGAGGAAAACAAGGAAAACTACTTACAAAGGAAGAAGATATATTAAATGAAAAGATGAATGCAAGATTTCAAGGAGATATTGGAAGACAGTGGTGAAGAAGAAGAAAAGGAAGATGAATAAAGCACCACAACGACGAGCGAAGATGTAGGCATCAAGTATATATCTAAAATGGAATTAGAGAAGGCAATACAAGAGATAAAACTAGGAAAGGCAGCAGGAATAGATCACCGGAAATGGGTAAATGAGATAAACGGTGAGACAAATGGAAAAGATATTGAACCTGATGAACAACATGGTAAAACCAAAGAGAGCCCCAAAAGATTGGCAGACAGATGTAATAGTGCTACTGTATAAAAAAAGGTGATATAAGAGAATGTGACAATTACAAAGGAATCACTTTAGTAAGAATTGTGGGCAAGATATGGGCGAGAATGTGGGAAACAAGATTAAGAGAAAAACTGGAAAATCATTAGAAGACAATCAGTGCGGCTTTTGAAAGGGAAGTGGAGTACGAGATAGCATATTTATACTGTGACAAGTCACTGAAGATCCAATAAAAAAGGGGGAAGAAATTCATCTATGCTTTATGCATCCTAGTAAGGCCTTTGATTAAATTAGAAGAAAAGAAAATAGAGATGTAGACCCAACGATAATAGAGATGATGAAAACATTGTATGGTAAGACAACAAATGTAGTGAGAACTAGAAACGAAAAATCGGAGGAGTTTAAAACAACTATAGGCTTAAAACAGGGTTGTGTACTAAGCCCGTTAATATTCACACTATGGACGCAGTAGTATAAGGAGACAAGGAAATATAACATAGAGAGGTTGAGAATGGAAAAGGTGCAAATGTTTGAATTACTATATATAAATGACATAGTGATTTTAGCAGGAACAGAGAAAGATAATCTGAATAATAGAGAAATGCAAAAAGTAAACATGAAAATTAATACAGAAAAGACAAAGGCAGCAGCAGAAGAAAGAAGGCATAACATTAGAAGGAAAAGGGAACAAATTCAAATACCTAGGGACATATATTAGTAACAATACGAAGGTAGAATATGAAATAAATCAACGTGCAGCCGTCGTAGGAAGAACTTTCAACGCTATAAAATATCTTTTTGGGAAAAGCGGAAATACCTGAAAAAATTAAAGTGGAAGTAGTAAAAAACATAGTGTACCTGGCTCTAGTTTACGGAAGTGAATCGTGAGTGATTTCAGATAAGCAACAGAGTAGACTGGCGAGCATAGAAATGAGGTTCTGCAGAAAACTAGAATGAAAAACAAAAAAAAAAACAGGATTAGGAACACAACATACAGAGAACAGTTAAGCATAAAGGCAGTGAAAGAAGTGATACAAGAAAGACAGTTAGGATGGCTAGGACATGTGTATAGAATGGGTGACGACCAACTGGTGAAACAGACATTCGAAGCAAGACCAGGAAGAAATAACAGAGTGGGAAGACCTAGGAAGACATGAACAGAAGGGGTGAGAAAGGCAGTGCAACAGAGAAGGTTAGAATGGGGCACAATAAGACAAAAAGCCCAAGACAGAAAAGAATGGAAAAAGTGGTCCTGAAAAACTCTAACCAATGAAGCGTGACAAAACAATCCACACCAAGCCTTACACCTTATGGTAGAAAGGATTATGTATAACATTACCTGGAAATTTTGAAAAGCGTATCATAATATGCATTTGTCTGGATTTAGTTATTGAAGTGATAACAACCCAACAAATGCAGTGATTAAAATTAGGATTGTTGGCCCCTTATTTTTTTGAGGAGGTTGTTAATGTGTTACTGTTACTTCCAATTAATACGTGAAAATGATTCGACAATTTTCTGTGCCGAATCTCAGTGCAGTCCAACAGGAAAATGTTTAGTTCCAACAAGATGGAGCATAACCTTTGCTCCAAATGCTGCGTAAGATATTTCCCGGGCAACTAATTCCCAATGTGTGACTGACCCACTCACTGGTTCTTAGTCCGTGTGACTTCTTCCCTAGGATCTTCCAAACCTGAAATGCAATATGTCAAGAAAGCAGGTGTATAGATGTTGCAAGAAGTAATGGAAAATTTCAGAATACAAACTTCATCAGTGCAGTGAAAACGAGGTCCGATATCCTCTTTAAACATATTGAAATAAAACTTCGTTTGCATATCTCCTATTGTTTTTTCTTTATTCAATCTAAAACAAGTACGGACGTGGAACTCCGGTTCCACAGATATCCGGGGCTCCTATACATAAACAAAAATTTGCGGCCACTTCCGGTCAAACCGGTCCCGAGATTTTGCGATCAGGCTGATTTTTGGCGTCCGGACTTGACTTATTGGTCCTTAGTTGGATGCTGAAAACGCTATGTCTCTATCTATCACAGATCAAAAGTTATAAGGCTTGACAGATGTTAGAAATGACAAAAATAGAAGCTTGTCGCCAGCTTGGAAGCTGCCTTGGTCAAAAGTTGAAAAATAAAAGGATGTACAGACGGACAGACAGACGACATTACTCTCTACACAAGACTTTTCATTTTAATGTATAGAAGCTTGAAATGAGTATAACTTCTTTGAACACTAGTGGTTCACATATTAGAAAAGTAAAATTTTTAAAATTAGTGTGAAAATTAACTTTGTTTTTCTTTTAATTGAAAATTGTGCACTACTGAATACAGCCAAAATTGCAGTTAGTGCTGTTGAATAAGTCATCTCACCTTACTTTTATGCAGCTATAATTTGGGACAACTCTATTTTTCGGACAACATGGACGATATTGACATAAATATTCCCCTTGATGTATAGTCTAAATATACATATCTTTAAAGCAATGACAAAAATCGCTTTGATTATGTTTCCTTTTTATATAATTCTGTAGACCTCATTAAGCTTTTACTTTTTATTTAGCAATTCGTAGCAATGAGGACAGGATTAAAAATTAAGATTTAACAAAGGAAAAATAATAAAACCTTAAGTATTAGTTAAAACAATTTTTGTCGCTGTTCTAGCAGGATAATTGCAGAAACCTTATAATTCAAGCACTTTTTGATATTAGGCATTGAATCAAATTGTTTGCTGTTCAGTATGTCGTTGTAGTGTAATAGAAAACTACTCCATGTTCATCAAGTTTGATCGTCTGTATAACTCTGCCAACTTCAATCTGTTCAACGTAATAAGAGCAACTTGTAATTCACTATCATCTCCAAGTTTTACAAAATACATCAATTTCTTCAAAATGTTGAATCATAACGTTTCTTCTAAACTACACTTAGACCACAGTCGCTTAATGCTGTTGTAAAATAACCTGCGTTTGTTTGTTGTTAGTCTTCATTTTAAATATGGCTCTGGTGAGTTTTATTTTAGCAACTTCTAAATGATTGATTCTATAAACTCCACCATCTCTTGTGTTGTCAAATGGTAATTCAAGTATATAGTTTGGTTCTTATGTCTGTGGATTATTTAAAGAAAAATTATTTTGCATTATTAAAAGTTGATATTTTATTGTAGGAGGAAGTGATGGTGAAAGAGACAGGAGATATAAGGCCGGGCGTCGCTCAAGAAGCAGAGACTCGCAGTTCGCCGAACCACAGCACGCACGCCACAAAATTGACCCAGGTTTGACACTGCGTGGTCCTCACAGGATGAAGCCCTACGTGCATCAAAAATCACCGATAGACACGGAATTCACCCACGAATTGTCTTCGAAGAAGCTCGACGGGTCTGGGGCAGAACTTAGCAATAAGAGGAGCGCAACGCTGGGCAGCCGCAAGAAAGCAAAGGAGAGCCCAAAGTCTGAAGAAGTGGCGATGCACACTTTTCCTAGAAAGAGCACCATGTTTGAGAACAACTTTGTCCCTTCTGAAACCGAAAGTCCCATTTCAGTTGGTGTCAGCCCAAGGTTTACCTTTGAGAACGATTTTGAGACATCAGAAGCTGAATCACCGATTGCCACAAAGCCAGTAAAGGGCTTACGGTTCGAGAAGGAGCCCAAACGAACAAAGCCAAGCTTGAAGTACGATGCTCGAAAGGGCACCTTCAAGGAAGACACGCGGATCTCGCCAGGCTCGCGCACCACCCAGAAGTCACCGTTTGAAGATGATTTTTCACCGCCTGTCGAGAAGCCTGAGACACACATGCATGAGAACATCAGCACATCAAGCATTAAGGAAGAGCTGGATGGAAATGAAGAAGAGGACTCGTTCGTGACAAATAATTTTCATAATAATGCAATACGAAAGAAAATCTTGAGCAAGAACCGGCTCTCTAACAACTTCCATATTGACACAAACTTAAAAAAGTCTGAATCGGTGAACATCTTTGCTAGAGAGAGCGATCCGTTCGATGACGAATTCTTTAGTAGCAGCAATTTAGGAGAACTACCGAATATAGACAAGTCACCTAGAAGTTCTGAAAACAAATGGACTGAGGAATTTGAAGATTACAATTTTGAGGGCCGAAAGTAGCAGTAAATGTTAGCTAATCCGTAATTTTGGTGGGAAAAAAATAAATCCTTACAAAAAAATCAAAGTAGGCCAGTGTACATACGGGTGTGTAAGGCTTTGTTTTTTTTGCGCCCCATCCTAGAACACTTTTAACGTTATTCATTGTTATAGTTAGAAGACTTAATACTCAATCGTAATTTGTTATACACATAAACGTACCTAGTACTTTTATTATATTGTAATATACATATACTTTGAGAAAAATCCTTAAGTAGTTTTTGCAAATTAATTACTTGGTGATCCAGATTTCTTGTAAAGTAACGTATTTTCAAAATATAACAACTCGTTCATACATTAACTCATGTTTTTATCAGGAATTTTAAAGTGTTGTGATTATTTTTGTATTATTTTTAAGATAACTTATGTATTTATTTATGAATTATAGTAACATTTTGTAAATAGTGATCTCTAATTTATTAAAAACTTAGGTTGAATGCACACAGATCACTGGCCAATGCTGAATGTAATCGCGCTAGGATAATACGCAAGCGGCATCGCAATCACATGACCATGCTCAGCTTTAGTAGGCGATCAAGAATCATAACTAGAAATGAAAACTACTGTTATCAGTTACTCTGCGCTCAGCAGTGCTTATTATGAGATCTAATGTGATACTTCATATCAATGGCGTCACATAGCCATCTTTGCTGAACATTTTGCAGTATTTGGCCAATGGTCTGTTTGCTTCCTTATTAGGCTCTCTAATGCAGCAGCAAAACTCATTTTTTCTATAAAGTTATTAATGGCACAGTATTTTGTTTATATTTTATTTTAATACATGTTTTTCTACACTTTTGTTTTATTTACTTGTTTTTTTTTAATCCAGTGAAATTTTCACTCCAAACTATTATCGTGCAATGTATATTTTGGCTGGATGACAGTTTGAAATCAAATTTGAGCTTCCATTCTCTGGTGAATTTCATGTTTTAGTCCACCAGCTGATGGTGTGAGAAGCAGCCAGAGAACCTGAATAGCGTCTAACAAATTATTCTTGCAGGATAAATACTTCTATGACCCGTCAATTTCCAGTCACATTTGCAAGATTCAAAATGATTGTTCAAAAACAAAAAATCAAATCTTATAATACAAGTCATTAGAAGTTGCTAATATTTATAACTTGTTACAATAAATCCTGCCTTTTAGACAATTTCACATGAAATATTGTTACCCTGACTGAAGGCAGTAAATTTTATCATTACATTTATTGTTATAAACATGCCAAATTCGAAATAGTTTACACTGTATGCGGATTATTTATTAAAATTTATGTAATCTACAGTATATTAATCAATTGTAACATAAATTATATGCAATACCCCAAAGTTGCGGCACTGGTGCACGTTTAATATTAGAAAAGTTAGGTTATGTGATTGACACTCAAATATTTAACACATGTTTAGTGGGGAGTTAACCTCAAAATTATGCCAAGGGATGATACAAAGATGAAATCACAAGCCAGACGGATTTTTATAAGTAACCTGCCGAATAATGTCGACCAAAACGATTTAGAGAGGAAATTTAATAACTTCGGAGCCGTCTCTTCGGTCGAGATAAAGCAGAGACAGAATGTAGGAGTGAATCAAACGACTCATTTTGCCTATGTAAATCTGGAACTAGACGATAGTGGCCTAGAAGACTGTATGTAGACCTTCAGTTTAAATCACTTACAATCTTGTGCGTTTTAGGTATAAACAAATTCGCGAGTAAGAAATGGAAAGGGCACTGGGTTCATGTTCAGGAGGCCAAAGAGAGCTTCATGGAACGTTTGAAGCGTGAACGAGCAGAGTCGAAAGTAGTCAACGGGTCTGTAAACGCGGCTGTAACAGTTATGCCAAATTCAGATCATGTATCTGAGAATAGTTTTGTAAAAAAGAACAAAATTCGTCATATGGAAAAACTAGTAATAGAACCTGAAAAAACACTTGAAAATGGCAATGAAGATAAAAAATACGAAGCTGGGAAACAAAGGGTAATACTTTTAGAGATGCTATCATTATACCGGACTGTTCTTTAATAAAAATGTAACTTTCAGACCAATGCCAAAATGCTGTTTGATGAAGAGGAAAGCCACAGTGATGATGAGAATTACAACTTTGAAGTTAAAGAACACTTTCAGGGGAAGAAAGGGCAGAAGGTTTGAAAATTGTGGCTTTTGTAAAGTTATTATTTACATAAATCAGATTTGCAGCTCATGGACTTGCAATCAAGGTTTAAGAACGATAAGCGCTTTAAAATGGACGAGAGATTTCTCGAGGAGGAATCCGGCGATGATAATGAGGAAGAACAAAGTGCTGAGTTTGGGGGTGTTGAAGTGTTGCAGGATGATGAAAAGCAAAAGCAGTTAGAAATTTTAGAACAAGTGCTGGGAAGAAAAGTATCTAAGTCTACTAAAAATGCAAATGACACGTATGTAATAGATTCATACGAACTATTTAAATGTAGAATTACCCTAATCATCTTTCAAATATAAAATATCACTGGATACACAAATTGTGTCCTTTTTGTTACATCTAAAATTTGAATTACTTTCAGCAAGAAGCTCAAAGTGATGCTCCGATTTGATCCCACCCAACCAGAGCACTCCAAGTACGAGATCAAAGAAACAGAAAAGCAAGAAAAGAGCAGAAAAAAGCGTAAGAATTCAGAAAGATCAGACAAAGTGGATGAGGCCGTCACAGTGGAAGAGGCTCCTATGCCAGAAGTTTCCAAGGAGAAGTTTTACAAAGTAGCAACAGATCTAAAGGATGCATTTCAGGAAAAAGGAACTTTCAGTTTGGCAAATATGTTTAGCAAGGAAATAGAAAGTGGTAAGCATAAGCAATAATAGATAGCTGGCATCCTAAACAAGTGTTTTATAGAGGAGCAAGAGGTTGAAGCCGTGGGAGAGACTAAACCAATTTCAAAGCAAAAGAAACGTTTCGGGCACGAGGTGAATCCATTCAGGTATGATTCGTCATCTGAGGAAGAAGATACAGCTGAAAATGCAAATGAAGAGGCAGCTGCTAAGCCGGTGCCTACATTGGAAAGGAATGGGCCTGTGCGGTTGTGGTCAGACACATTCTTCTTCAAAGAGGACGACTATCGATTGCAAGGTGGAAATTTCAATTATTCAAAGTTTACATTAGTTTCAAGAGTGATTTGCAGAGGGTTTGGATTTCATTAAACGGCTAAAGGCAGATAACCAGGATGACTTCGGCAAGGTAAGGAGGAACCTAAAAGAAATTGTCAGAGCAAAGGTGAGAAATAACCAAAGGAATAACAGACCGTTCAGAAAGAAATTGGGTGGTAAAAAAAGAATACGAGTGAAACGGGCTTTGAAACGTTGAATTTGTTATTCGCTAATTTGTATTTTTATGCCAAGAACTGTAAGATAATTCTATGAAATTTTATAAAGAAATATTTTACTGAAATATTGTTTCATATCTAATGATTAGACGTTTTGAACAAAATTGAATTTTGCAAAAATGCTTGAAGTAGATATAATTGTAAACATCTGTACTTTATCAAAATCTTTTGCTTATTCAATAGGCAGGCATGCAATTGATTTTATCATTTCCCCGTCTAACCTTTTGGATGATATACTCTGTATTAAGGTCTTAACATTAACCTCTACACAAGTTCATAACCAAAATCTGTGGAAAATATAGTTCATCTACAAAAACATTGTTTACCATTTTTGAAAAAAAGAGAAAATTTGGAATGTATCCTTTGAATTAAGATTGCTCTGCCAATAAGTGAACAGTCATCTGAATCATCTTTCAGAATATTTTAGAACCAGAATTATAATACAACTAAACATGATCAATGCAACTTCTTTGTACATCTAAAATTATAGTGTAGCATACACAGCAGCCAAATTGTCCCACAACTGTCCTGTTGTTATCTATTGTAATATACAACATACCATTGACAGGATGACATACATGCTTCTTTTCGATACAGTGATACGTGCCTGTTACATTACAATAAACACCCAGTATTTTTTTCGCTTAACTTGTAAATTGTCATTTTAATGACATCTATAATCATATGCACAGTGGTGAATTTTTATTCATGTCACATTGAGGCTTTGTCAATTAGGATTTTTATTAGTGTAATGTTTGATAAATTTCTGTATTAGACGGCCGATAGAAAAGTCTGAAGTAATCACCCAAGACCTTGGACAGCATGTCTTTTAATCATTGTGTTGGTGCCATTTACGCACCTCTATATAATCTGAAGGGTGTACTAAAAACAAAACAATAAGGCTGCATATGCTACATTAAACTGTCCTTCAAATTCATAGTATTGTAAGGTAACTAATCACAAAAATTATAAACTAACAAAGAAATAGAGATACGAGTATGAATTTTAAATAATTTATGCACGTTGGAAAATCTTTGTCTTTTAGGTTCCGATATATTCCTGACTTCCATGCATTCCATACTCATCAAACGACTAATGAATTTACTGTAATTATATAGATATACTATAAGGACTTTAGAGGTATTTGGGGGTATTACTTATATTCAACAATTGGCAACTTTTCGAAATTTGATTGTGATGGTGAAGAATAATTTGCCCTCCTGCAGGTCGCTAGCACTAAGCCATTAATCCCAATAATAGGCAATGGTCTCTTCCTTAAATCTCGTTTCTGTTTTATTGTATGCTGTCCTGTGAACTCGACTAGCTCATCTTCCCATCTAACGTTTAGTCATCCATTTGCCTTTTACATGTCCAGCCTAGCTCACTGTCATCTGATATCCTAGTTACTCTTCACACATCCTTCACTCTTATGGCTTGAAATGAATCTCTTCATTTTTCTTTAGTTCACTCTCAACTTGTTCTAATTTTTTATTGAAGGCTGATGTTTGTGCTCCATATGTAACCGAAATTATTGCACAACTATTGCTTTAAAGACCAGATAAATTTTCATCCTGCTGTAATTCTTTTATTTACTTTTGTTTCTATATTGTCTTAGTAAAAGAGAATTTGACCAAGATACACCTCTTCTTCAAGAATGATACACTATATTCGGCCCTATTCAAATATCATTTGCATCTGTTTGATATGGCATGTGTTTTACCATAATTGATTTCCAACCCCGAGTGCTTGCATGCCTTTTCGAAATCTATTATCATGTGCTGTAAATCACTCCTTGTTTCTGCAAATAGAATAACATCAGTAAACCTCAAGTTTATTAATCTTTTTCGTTTTATGTTTATTCCATATCTGTTCCACTTTAGTTGCTTAAAAACTTTCTAAAGTGTGCAAGTAAATTTAATCTACTATTAAATAGGCGGAATTGAGTGAATATTCGGATATTTGATCTCCAAACCCATGCAAAAATTGGAAAATAATGTTTGGGTGAATTATAAATTAATCGTTTTAATGCTTCTTCTTTCTAGCCCTCATTCGTCCATTGTTGGGCGAAGGCCTCCCCCATTCATTGCCAATTTTCTCGGTTCTGTGTGCTTCTTCTCCATCCTAGTCCAGCTGATCTCTTAATGTCATCTAAGCTGTGGTCGTCCTCTACTTCTAGCTTCCCATGGCCTCCACAGCTGTATTTTTTTGTTCCATCTTTCATCGTTGTGTCTCATAGTGTGACCGCAAAATCTCCATTTAAGTGAGGCTGTGTGCTGCTACATCTATTACTCTAGTTTTTTGTCTAATCCATTGTATCTTTTTCCTGTCTGTCAATTTTATATTCAGCATTGGCGTTCCATTGTTCTCTGTGCTTTTATCATTTTGTCCATATTTGACTTTGTTAATGTCCAGGTCTGGGCGCCGTATGTCATTACCGGGAGAACACATTGGTTAAATACTTGACTTCGTAATTTAATCGCTATTTTCTGGTTCTTTGGTACATGCGATGTTTTTCCAAAGGCAGCCCATCCTAATCTAACCCTCCTATTTATTTCTTCCGTCTGGTTTTCTTTATTTATTTTTATTACCTGTCCAAGATATATATATATATATATATATATATATATATATATATATATATATATATATATATATATATATATATATATATTCATCGACTCTCTCTAGATTGTTTCCTTCTATTCCAATAAGTACTTCCTCGTTGCCGTTTGACATTATTTTCGTTTTTGACATATTCATTTTCAGTCCTATCTTTTCTGATTCTTTATATAGGTCTATGAACATTTCTCTTATATCTTGGAGGTTATCTGATATTAACAGTATGTCGTCTGCAATCTAAAGTTATTCAGTTTTTCACCGTTGATGTTGATTCCTCTGTTTTCCCAGTTAATTTTCTTAAAGATGTCTTCTAGCGCCGTAATAAATAGTTTTGGGTTAATCGTATCCCCTCGTCTGACTCCTCGTTCTATAGGGATTGGGTTTGTCTTTATGGAGCTCTATTATACAGCCGGCCTTTTCATATATATTGTGTAGTAGCTGTATATATCTGGAGTCGATGCGGCTGTTTTATAGGCTTCTTTCAATTGCCCAACTTTCTATTGTGTCGAAAGCTTTTTCATACTCGACGGGTATGAGATAAGAGTGGTAAATTGTACTCATTAGCTTTTTCAATTAATGTTCTAATGGTTAATAGATGGTCATTAGTTGAATACCCACTGCAAAATCCCGCCTGTTCTATTGGTTGGTATTGGTCTAGTTTGTTCTCCAAGCTGTTTGTTATTATTTTTGTCAGGAGTTTATATAGCTGTGATAAAAAGGTTATTGGGCGATAATTTTCTAATAGTTTTCGGTCGCCTTTTTTGAAAAGTAGTATAATCTTTGCTGTGTCCCATTCTGATGGTATCTGTGCTTGATGTAGGCATTTATTAAACAGTATCTTGAGAGATGTTGTTAATGTTTTTTCTCCTGTTTTTAGCATTTCGATTATGTTATCTTTTCCGGGTGCCTTGTTATTTTTGCCTCTTCTTATTGCTTCTTCTTGATTATCTGGTAGTTCTTCTGAATTAAAATTCATAATTTTCTTTTTTAATTGTTGCTTTATTTCTGTTATTGGATGTTTTGTTAATCTATATAAAATTGTATAAATTCTTCAGTTGCTGAGATAATTTCATCTCTGTCTTTTATTTCTTTTCCATTGTGTTTAACTGATGTTATTTTCCCTTCTTAGACATTTTATACCTTTGTTACGCTCTATAAATTTTATAATTTTTTCTTCAGTTTTAATGTACATGTGACAAATTTCTAATTACATCTGGGTAATAAAAAAATATATTTTAAGCATTTTTAACTATTTGCTCGAATGAGAAGACATTTAGAAAACACATTTTTTATTAATTGCAGCTACAAGTAATCTTTGCTTAAACAGCTGCAGTTTGGAACTCCCCATTCGAGCAATAAAAATAATCCGGCAGCTGGATTATCGGTTCTGACAGCAATAACAGGGCAACAGACAATTTAGGCGTGATAACTCTTCAATATTAGTTTATTGTTTAAAGATAGTTTTTTAAAAGCGCTCCGAGCTATTGAGATAATGTTCCGAACAAGAAAGCATTTCTTTTAATTCTGACACAACAGTGTTCACAATAACCAAGATCCACGGATCAACGTAAACATAATATGTTACAGATTCTTTTGCATCCTTCAAATGTTTCTTTTTTTCGACTCCTTATAATATTAAAAAAGCACCCAAAGTTTTTCCATGTTATTAAAATGATTAACCAAATTATATAAGACTTCTTTACTGTGTTTTTGATGATATAACCCCTTGAACCCAAATTGATTTGGAAATTTTGTATATATTCGAACTTACTTTTCAAGCCACATCGTACAGACAAAAGCTAAAGTAACCATACAGAACAAGGCTTTTCACGCCTATACATAAATTTTTGAAGCTACATGGATTAATGTGCGACTCCATATAGTGCAAACAATAAGAATAAAATGTTTAATGAACCTTAACTACTGGGTACTTCCTTAATCAGCAGAAAGTTATCAAAATAGTATTGTTATGAAATCTGCTAAACTACGTAAAAGTAAAATTTAATAGATAATTGGGCTTCTAGTATGACTTGGGATTGTATTGCAAACATGAAAATTTTCAAGGTTAAGAAAGGTTCAACAAAATCAACGCTATACTATAAATTATTTTAAATGCAAAAAGAAGCACACAGAAAGGTAGTTATATAAAAGTTCAATTAAACGCAGCAATGAAAAATAATTCTGTGGGTGTTCAACAGTTCATTCTACTTGAAGCTGTGCTGGTTCACTTGTAAACTGCTTCTAGAACCACTTGAATCAATATCTATCTTATTAATAGTTTGATTTCAGAAGAAAAAAACAATACCTTAGAGTATTTGTACTGGGTTGCTTTAAAGTGACATAAAATGTGATACTTTATTGTGTAAGATTACTAAATAACACATCAGATATAACTCATACATACAGGACAGACATTTTTTTAATCAAAGGATACATTAGTCATCTGGATACATTTATGAGTACTTTGAGGAAGCAGTTCCTCAGCTCTTGATATATGTACATATATTAGACAGTTTCTAGGGCTCCCTCTGCTTTAAAAATGTATGTGGTGCCATCTATAGAGAAATGTCCATGAACCTGATCTGAAAATACTAGTGGCTGCAGACGTTAGCAACCTAATTAAATTTTAAAAACCATGGCACATTTATCCTAATAAAGAAAACGCATTGTCACATGACACCCTACAATCTATAACAATATAACACATAATACAAAAAATTACCATTACAGTAATAAAAAATCTGTATATTTAGTAAGAATGGTACAAGACACAAGAAACCTCATGCATAGCCTCAGACCTCTTCAAAGTAAGAACCTTGGAATCTCATACAATTCCCCCACCAACATTTTCCTGTTCAAACATTCTACTTCTCTGTTGAAATAGACAGCATGATGTTCCTTTTGCTTAGTAGACATAGAACGATTTTTTTGAATTAAGATCTTCCGTCACAATCTATCACTCTAGTTTTTGGAGAATCCTTGTCGAGTATACCCCATACACAACGTGGATCATTCTTAATAGATTCCTAGCTATCTGAATCACTTGTACTATACCTTTATTCGCGTTGTGCTTATTGTATTGCTTTCAAAAGCCTTCTGAATCATCTGAATAGTTTTTATGAACAAATATTCCAGCTTAGCAAAAAGTTTGATGTAGATTTGCTGCTCTACTCACTCAGTCATTTCAAATCCAATGATCATACACTACAGGTGCTTACTCCCAACTGACTATTGTCACGCATGCGCATTACAGTCCACTCTCATGGCGAACATACAATTATATTAACATTGGTTCAATATTTTTGAGACTGACCTCGTATATACATGCTTTGTATTTTTGCACACAAATTGCAGCCCACATCCAATTACAATTCCCTATTTATTTTTGCCTGTATCTTTATATATAACATAATCAATAAATATGATACATAACTTTCATACTATTTTTTGCTGCCTTCCCATAAAACTGTACAAGCGTTTTGGCCTTAAGGTCTATATATCCTTGCTTTACACCATAAAATGGATCTATTGTATGTACATTCTATATATGGTTGGATATATTTACAATGTGAGAATATCAAACTTTAAAATTCACCACTAGAGGGTGGACAATGAGTCACTAACTTGTGGTTAGACTATTCCCTCCTCTACTATAGATTGAAATTAGTATACACACCCTCAATGTGCTTTTTAACTTAACATTGCATATATACTACTATTGTTTCAGAGCTGGCTTGTGTTGATGTCTTCTGTATATTTTCTTGCCTGCACGTGCATCTATTAGAAACATTTATTAGCTTATCCATGTGGGATTTTTTGAGTAGTTTAATGTAATTATCTGCATTTGTCGGTGAATTGTATATAGCATATTTAATGAAATCAGCTGCTCATGGTTACATTTGCAATTAGCAACACTGAGGGACATACAATGCTTCCCAATCAAAATTTGTAACAGAAAAAATAATGTTTATCTTAACTTTTTTTTGTTAAAGCCACAGACAATGCAGTATTCCTAGGTGTATCTCTTTACCACCAGTAAAAACTGCAGTACATTTACTGTGGTTATTTCTTGAACTTCCTAGTTCTCAGTTTATCCTAAGGAGTTTCTTTAAAATCATTAACTTCGATTTTTTTTGTGTAGTCCTCTTAAAGGGAGACTTGATTTAAGCAGTCTTCCAAAAAAAAAAATCTTGTGGAAGGCCATAGATATATACCACCAATTGTTAACACTTTTTCCAACTTATCTTTGACCGCATTTTGTAATATGGTACAAGTCCAACTTTCGGAAGCAAATGGCCCAACATCACCAGATAAAATAAATGGACGTTTTCTCCTGACAGTTTCTGACAGAGCAACGAATAATTACAAATTTACTTTTGAACTGACTATTATCCAATGATGAATCCAGCTGGGCAGGCTTTATTACATGTGGCAATGATTTTGTCCAGAAAGTAATGCATTTTCAGTCTGAAACTGCTGATACTGCAAACATATTACTTTCCAGCAGTAGTCACATTTTCTTTGCAAAGACACTAGCAGGGTTCGGAATGAATTTTGGACGAGAACAATTAGTAATCTAAACTAAATAAATGTATAGTTCGGTTTACATAGAATACAAATCCATAGTTAAAGCGCTCACTGTGAAGCAACAGCAACTGCTCTCCAAAAAGCTTATCTCACTGGACTTCGACTTGATGTTTACTCCAGATGTATTGTAATTCAAACTTCTTCATCTATTTTATTAAATTTATGCAAACTTCAACATCTTTTTCAAATGTTGTCTCCTCAAAGGACTTCACATTTGCTTTTTACCTTTTAGATTCATCACCTTATGATGCCATGACATTGTTTGAACATTAAGTTATTTTGCCAAAAGCTGAAAATCAAAGTTTGAAATATCCCCTGAAATGGGCTACTCACAGATGTTCATGTCATATATTTTGCATTAATAAACTGCTTCAACTTCCCCAGCTTTATTTCACTCACTTTTACTGATTTTTTTCCATCACTTTGGCACTTTTTCCAATGAGGACAAACTTAATTTTCTCAAAAATTTCTTTCTATGTTAGTGTCGTTCATCATTATTGCTGATATACTCAACATCCTCAGGATCTAGGGGAATAAATAAATTTATAATTCCACCAACATTTTAATATTAAATACAACTTACCGGTGCTAACAAAGTTTTAGTTGTTCTCCAGAAATATATAATTTCACATTCTACATTACTATCACCAACTAAACAAGAAAGCTATGTGAGTAAAATTTTATACTTTATCATAAATTTTATGTAGAGTTCATCTGATAACAAAAAAAAAATAAACTACAGAACTATGAAGTTGTCCCAAAAGTCCTGACTCAGCAGCATTTTTTTTTTGTTTGTTTCTTCATGCTTATAGTGTTGCAATAACCTTCATCTTTGTATTCCAAATGAGTTTGCAAGAAAGTGAGCTTCGAGTTTTGATTTGCTATTGCTGGAAACGGGAACTTTCAACAAGAGATGACGTAAAAGAGATTTACGATGCTGAAGGTGAAGGAACTGTAAGTCAGTCAAAAGTTTCAAGGTGGTACAAGCGCTTTGAATCCAATGATCTCAGCCTTGAAGATTTGCCCCGTTCAGGATGGTCATTAAAGTTGGATGATGGTGACTTGCAAACTGCTTTGAACGACGAACCTTCATCAAGCACTTGAGATTTGACAAATCATCAATTCAACTTGATTTTGTCCACAAGAAGCTCTGCCAAGATCTGCACAAATTTACCAAAGCACAAGCCGGTAAAAAAATCGAGATTTGTCGCCAATTGCTTAACAATCCATTGAACGACTGATTTTGGAAGCAAATTGTTACATCGAATAAGAAGTGGGTCTTTTTGGTCAATCACAATTGACGGAAGAAATGGATTTCAAAAAACCAAAATCCTCCATCAGTTTCATGTAGTTGTTTCGACAAGGTCATGATTTGCGTGTGGTGGAACTTTGAGGGTGTGCTTCATTTTGAGTTAGTTCCGAATGATCTCGAAAGTTCCTGTTTTTAGCAATAGTGGATCAAAAACTTATGGAAAAAATGCTAGTAGGTAGACTGATGAAAATTATCGAAATATCTAATCATATAAAAGCCCATAAGCTGGTTAATATCATACATACTGCATTTGAAAACAAAAGTTACTGCTTCACTGTCTTCTTAGACGTTGGCCAGGCCTTTGACAAAGTCTGACATAAAAGGCCTGCTATATAAACAAAAACAAACACTTCCTCATGCATTATTCACCATCTTGGTCTTATCTAGAAGAGATATAGAGCAAGAAATAAGTACACTATATCCCATAAGAACTGGCGAACCGATTCTTTACCTCATCTTCACCGCAGATCTTCCAACATCCTCAGATACAGAAAAGACATTTACTTACAATATGTCATTCTGTCAAGACACACAGATCTGATAGAAGCAGCTAGATTACTACAACTACACCTAGATGAGCTGGAACAATGGACAAACAAATGGCGAATTAAACTAAATCAAAACAAATCATCACATTTTTACTAAATGCTGTAGAAATTCTCCGCAAGTATTCATCAAAGCCTAACCATTTCTTCAAGAAGACAACGTAAATACATTTAGATAAGGGACTAACTTGGCACACACACACACACATCTTAAAAAAGATAGCAGCTGGGTGCAAAATTCTGCAAATACAACTGGCTACTCAGACGCAAAAATGATATTGTCACTGCATAATAAAACACTTGTTTACAAGACAACAATAAAACCTGTGTGAAGTTATGGTATCGAGCTATGGGGAACTGCCTCAAACTCAAATATAGACATCTTCTTGAAACTGCATCTTGCACAATCGGATTGTATCTTAATATTAATTTATGTTCGTTTTTCAAATTTTTAAAATTTCTAAATGTAAGATAGAGCGTTCAGTATCTCCTGAAACGCAAATCGTCAGAATGGCCAGTGGTGATGAAAGCATATAACCATTAATACAAACTTGAAAATTTAATTACTGATTATATTACTGAGAGATTATTTTCATGCAGAAGTCAGATCAATAGAGACTACATAGATCTAATAGAAATCAAGAAGAATAAGAATAAACATACCAGATGTAAAGCACTATCAAGACATTTACTAACTCATCGTTGATGATCACCGTGTATTTGTGCTCATCCCTGTATTTAATGCAGAGGAATTTTAGCATAGCAAAATAAAAAAGCACAGATACTTAAGAAGTTATATTTCCAAAACTGATATTACAAAAAATACCGATACAGTATCTTTCCTAACACTAAAAAGATCGAGAAAGTAAAATGGAAAACAAATCTGAAACACACTGCACATATTAAAATATGTTCTAACCTTACTATTAATCAGACGCATTGTAGTTAATAATCACCATTATTATATTAATATATTTACGAAACTAAATGAATTACCTGTGATATTGACGTGCTGTCCTACTCTACTTACTGCAGAAAAATTAAGCTGCTAGGAGATGTTAAGGCTACTATCGTGTAATGCAATGTTCTCGAGGGGCACATGCAACGCCGACTAACACTTTTGAAGAAGTATTTACAGAAACGCAAGAATCACCAACGTTTCACATCGCAATTGAACATTCAATCTTATAAAAAGTTTTTTTCTAAACCTAAACACGACACTGATTACTAACTCGGACCCCTCGCGCATTACGCAAATCAATTCTGTATTACTAAAAGCTGATTGGCCATATAACAATTTGACATGCAGTTATAGAATCAACAGCTCATCAAATTAAAATACTTGGGAGAGTGGTGGTGACGTCTAATCCTTAGCAGGCACCTCAATCACTCGGGGCTTGTCAATGATGCGGGCAGTGCGGCTGCCTTTCTCTACAATGCCTATGATCCAGGCTTGGTAGCCCTCCTGCTTCTCGATGTCCTTGCAATAGGCAGCTGCTTGTTCTCGCGGCAGGCAGATCAACAACCCGCCTGACGTCTCTGCCGAATGGCCCTGCAGGAGCTGGAACATGTTGCCGCAGGCCTTGGCCACAGCTGCCATCTTTGCAATCACAGGCAAGTTGTGAATTACGAACGACACCTCGTTCTTTTGGTGAGAGGCCAGGGTCTGCGCGTGGCCGAGCAGGCCAAATCCGGTGACGTCAGTCGCTCCATGGGCATTGTATTTGTGCATAAGCCGGCTGGCCACCCGATTCAGGCGGGCCATCGAGTCCATGGCACGGTGGTATGCTTTGCGGACGTCCTCTTCGCTCACTACCAGCTTGATGCGGTTCCAACGTTCCGGCTGGTCCAGCCATTGGTGGGCATTTACGGCCACCTAAAATATTTACACTTCATATTAGAATCATCCCATTATTTGATAATCTACAAATTTGTTGTAACAATAAAAAGATTGGAACACCACATTTGTGAATTAAGGGGGTATTCTAGTGTGACAGGTACTATTTCATAGCATTTCTTTGGGAATTTTTTTCAAAAAGATTGTTATGAAACTTTTTTCTCTTGATTTTTTAACATTCAAACTAATAACAAAAATGCTTATAAAGATATAAAAAATGGCATAATAGAACTCTAAAAGTTGAGATGAACAAAAAAACGACGTTGGATTGTTGACATGTTTGTGGCTCTCCAGATATCTAAGACAAAAAACCAAAATTGTTCTTAAATATGCTTGTGGCTACAGCTGGAACTACAGTTAAGTGAAAATATGGAAAAGATTAAAAATGGAAGTCATTTGAAAATGAAATTTTCGATTTTTACGATATTTTTCGTCGTTTTTGGGCTGTGACTTCTGCAAAAATAAGTATTTCAATGTTGTAGTTCCGGCTGCAGGCACGCATCTTTGAAGATGTGTGTAAAGTATCAGCCCGGTCAGTTTATTAGTTTTTGAGACAACATCTCAACCAATCTTGAAAACATGGTTTTGTGAATTGTAATTACGTTTATTCTGCTATGCTTGGTCTGTAGAGCATACCTTCATCTTCTTCGAAGAAATCTTGGTAGACCGATAGTTCTTCCTGTCTGATAATCCTAGCCTTCTTTGCTGCATAAGACACGCACTACTCCGATCGATGTATTCAATTCTCATCTCGAGTGGCAATGTAAAATTCAACTTAGCCCCCAATATTCATAATCAATAAAATTGGTAAAAAACCTTCCTTAAAAATTGAATTTGCCAAATAAGCAGCTATGGACTTTTTGCACAGAAGGTCCAAATAAGTGAATTTAGTGACCCTTTTTGAGTTCTTGCTCCCAAGCATCTTTCTAATAAATTTGTTGCTGTTAAATCCTCACAAATTGGGTTAAATATTCAAAGAACTGCATAGTTGAAAGGTGGTTGATCGTGATTGAAAGTTCAAGTTTGCTTCAGTTTTACGCCACTTGCATCAATTTTTTTTTCTGGACAGACAATAATTGTGATGGGGCTTCTCATAGGTCAAAGTTGAGGTAAAATGTGGCCCACACTTCTTTTTTTATATTCTCAATAGAATCAGAATTCCTTCTTTTGGCTAGACCATAATATTTTCTGAGTTCACCTATAACTTTGTCGGTTAATTTACCAGCACCTTTGTAGCCGATGCTTTTGTTCACTCTTTTTGCATTGCGTAATATCGTACCCATTCGTTTTTCAATGTCTTATGCATTTTTTTGTATGGTAGGTTTGCCACTGTATGGATTTATACCTTTTGTTTTGCTGTCTCCGCTCTACCAACACAATGACATTAAAAACTCAGCTATCTGACCTGACCTAAAAGTATCTTTTTGCACTTATTCTACACACCATAAACCTTAAAAAACTACAAAAAAATTAATGTGATATTTTTGACTTACTACACTAGAATATCCCCTTCATTTAACTAAAGGGGTAATGTTTAGGAGTCTACAATAAAATTATTAATCACTAATATCAAAGCAGAAATATAACTAAAGAAATATTAAGTTCTCAATGGTGTCATGTATAAACATCTATTACCCCCTTCATCACTTCAGATTCATCAAGTTATTAGCTGTCAAACTATGCAATGAAAACTCCAATTGTGTGCACCAAAACTCATATTTAATCTGCTTAACCAAATAAATAATAAATAAAACGTGTATTATTATATTTCTGTTGAATTATAAAGTATTGTTTGAAATATGCATTAATGAAAGTTTTTAAAACAATCATTTTATTATCGTTACAAAGAAATATAAATAAAAAGTTTCTCACCTGAGTGCCTAAAGGTTTCGTGAGCACTAGGACATCACCAACAACAGCATTATCTGGCACGATGTATTCGTTTGGCTGGCATACAGTGGAGGCAACGCCACCAATGGTACACCACGGGTTGACAACAGTTTGGCCGCCGGTGACAGTGGTACCAGCTTCGAGAGCAGCATCCTTGAAGCCACGCATGATGAGGGGAATGACAACGTCGCGCTCCTTCTCCGTCATCTTAGTGCTGACGCCGAGCAGCATGAGCATGTTGTCGCACTCGGTGACCCCCATGGCATACAGGTCACTGAGCACATTGGCGCAAGCGATCTTACCCATCATGTACGGGTCGTCCACGAGCGGATAGAAGAAGTCGGTGGTTTGGACCAGACAGAGCCCGCCGTGCCGCAAAGGCGTCACCGAGCAGTCGAGCCCGATGCCAATGCGCGGGATTGCCATGTGCATAAAGTGGGCATGCTCCTGCTCGGCGGCATTCTGGTAGTCCTGCTGCAGCCCTTCCACCAGCTTGTTCAGCACTTCCTGGGGCACTTTGCATCCGCGGCCCTTCAAGTCAGCGAAGCGCGTTAGCCGAAAGCTTGCCTCCAAATCGTGGGCTATGGGGTCGAAAGGCCGGCGCAAAGCCAGGGCATTGGGATTGGCGCCCAGCTCCAGTTGCACGGCCCCCAGCGCATCCTGCTGCACCGCTGCCACTTGATGGTAATCACCCATGCCGGCTTTCAAACTTTGTAATGAAAATACGCCGATACTACCGTTGTGAAAACACTCGCTCAACGAGAGCGTTTCTCAAACAATCGCTCGACGCTTGCAAAATGGCGTGCGTTTCTTCTGCAGTCCCAAACAAACGCGCATGACCATCCATCGCGTTGCTTGCGATTGGTCGAATGCCTTGCTGCTATCATGCCGGTAGTCGTCAAACTTTTTACCGGTTTTTCATGATTTATTATATTTCTTACATTTCCTAACATCAATCTTAATGTACAACCTTTTTAAAATCCTCCAAGAGGCACATTCTTAATCGGTAGTAAACTATACAGACGATTATTTATGTATTTTCATTTAAATAAGGAACTAATCGATTCTTTGATTATTTGAATTTAGCGGGACCTGGAAGTACACTGCTGCCACAAGTCGATTACAAAACAATAAACTAAACCAAGGCCGTCCATATCCGGCGTTGGTTACTGAATAAAAATAAATGACAAAGCAGGCTGCTGCTGATCGTTAACTTACGACACGTTTCGGTATCATCTCTGTCCTTTTCTCTCCCAGGATATTCTCGCAATAATTTTCTTTTCTCTCTCGAACTCGGCACTCGTTTATATTCTCATCTACACAATAACCAACAGTCACCAAGCGTTGGCTGTTGAGGTTAAGGTGCCAACTTCAAAATTATTTTCTACTTCCAGCTCGGGTTCTAAACTGCATTCTAATTGTGTATTACGCGTTTTAAGAAGTTGGCCCGTCGCGAGCCGAAGACGCGGTGATGGCGAGCGAAGAGCAGCCGGTCAACGACACCCTCATCAACATGATAACGAATTTAAAGCCGAAAATCAAGTCGGACCTGAAAAGCCTCGACTCGCTGATGAACAACACGGAGTCCCCGCTGAAGCGCTCGTTCAGCTCTAGCGGCCTTTTCGACTACGTCACGCCCGCCAAAAAGAGCAAAGCCGACTCCAGCACAGACTACATCGCCTCCCCCAACGACGCACGACGCCTGCGGGCGCATTTGCTCGAAGCCAGGAATACGATTGTGGGCCTGGAAAACCGCATACAGCACATGCACAGTGTCCGCAAGGAAATGGAGATTATGTATCAAAACGAAGTTCAGAGCTTGCAGCAGCAGCACAATTACGATAAAAAAACGCTAGAAGATCTCGAAACTCAGCTGCAAACAATACGGAAGCATGAATCAGAAGTCAAGAAGGATCTTTCTGAGGTAAGAAAATTATCTCTACTTAAAACCAGAATGTTTACAATATTGAGCATTTAGGCGAAAACTAAATTCGATGAGTTGAAAATATCGACAGACAGGCGCATCGAAGAATTGGAAAAGCAGTTGTCCGAATTAAAAACGAATACTGCCATAGAGTCTGATTTGAAAAAGGAAGAGTTATCTAACCTAAAGCATAAAATCGAGGAATTAGAGGTCGTCATGAAGGCTGCTCAAGAAGATGCAGAAGCTCACAAGAAATTGTCAGCTGAAATAGGTTAACATAACTTTAAAACATTGAACGATACAAATTTATTAAAATGGTGAATTTTAGAGAAACGGCTGTCAGAAAAAACTTCAATTGAGCGAGACTTGGAAATGAAAGATCAAGCATTACAGAAAGCACGGCTGGATCTTAAAGAATTTCAATTCATAAGGGATAACTATACAGAATATCAGCAGCAAATTAAGGTAAAATAGTGTAGCTGTGGTAATTTAGAAACTTGAAGAAAAAGTTTTCAGACTCACCAACAGAAACTGGCAGCATTTTCTAATCTTGAAAAAGAGAATCAGCAGCTTAAAGAAGAAGCTAGGCGGCTGAAGGATTCGGTCAGCAATAAATTATTGCTAGAGGAGGAGGTTCACGACTTGAAGAACCGTTTGGTGAATTATAAGGAACTCGAGAAGAAATATGCATCATTGCAGGTGTGTATGGTTTCAAATGACGGATGGTACTACTAATAAGAAATTTAAGGCACATCAAGTACAAAATGACCTCTATTTGAACGAGTGGAGAGCACTTGCACGCAGCATTTGTGAATGTTCTGGGCCGGACTCAACTCTGGTACATTTGTTGCGAGGGGCAGTCGAGCGCCTACAGCAACAAGAAATTAATTTGACGTCAGATAAGGTGCAGCTAGAATCCCAACTGAATAGTGCTATACATGTAAGTAGTGATTTTTTATTTTTGTAATTAAGAGAGTTAACCATCTTATTATAATGGCCCCCCCTGAAAGAATTTTAACTATAATTATCTTCAAGATTTAACTTGTTTGCTTCTTTTTCTTCTGATACGTTACCCAAACCATATTAGCTATAATAATTTTGTTTACAAATACTTGATAAAAATGCATTGGTTGTTAACTCAAACCATCACTTTATCCATGAAGTTCTTTTTCTTCTCGTATTTATTGCGCTGCATAATAAGATGTAAAATATTTTTCTATGTCTCTTAACATGGCTAAAGTTTTACAAATTGTGGGTGTTAACTTTTTAGGCAATTTCTTTTTCTATTTTACTTAGATACTGTTTTAAACCTCATTTTTTATGCGGTCTATCCAGCTTTTATTAAATGTAAGTTCTCACATTTGCATCTTAGAAGCTTCCAGTTTTTTTATTGACTTTGTTAGAGTCCAGAATACACAACATCAGACTAGTCAAACGTAAATCCACATTTAGGTCTTCAAACTACAGTATATTCTTTAGGCATGTGCTTTCTCAATGTAATTCAATTTATAGTCTTTTTTTATTCTCTCCATTTATCTTTATACCATTATTTAATTCATTTACTGTTTTACTGCAGATACTTTCAGAGTGTATATTGAATAATATTGATGACAAAATACCTCACATTATATTGCATTCATTCACAGCTTCCCCTTCCATTCCGTTGTAGTTTAAGTCTGGTACACATTTTGTATGATAAGCATATCTTCTTCATCTACTCTTCTCATTTTGAGGATTTCTACCAATTCATCTTGCAGATGATTTAGCACTTTCTCAAAATGGAGCATTAATATCGCGATATTTTTCCACGAGTGCTTGGATGCAGAAAAGTTCTTTCTGTATTTCTAAGCCGAACTGTGTTTCTCCTACTATCAACTTTGTTGTATATTCTATAATGTATTTTTTGTCATAACATTTCTGACATGTGACTCATGAAGCAGTCTTGATGTTGCAAAAATCTTCTACCACTTCATCGTTCTAGTCAATTGTTGGCGCATTTAGTTGAACATTTAGGTTAAAAGGTGCTAAACCTTTTAACCTAAATGTATTTTGAGTAATATAATGCAATCAAATAATGGTGTAAAATTTACTGCTGCAGCATCAAATTATTTTTTTATTTTTATACCCACTCCTATTTTGGTATTATGTATTGTTTCTTAAATAATAAATATTATCATCATCAATCATAGAACAGCATCATCAAGTCCACTCCAGTTTTGACTCCCCAAGATTCTTCCACTTAGTCCAGTCTTGTGCCATTTGTTGAAATCGTTCTTGAGGGTATTTGGCCTTAGAACACCACGTGTTAGCAAAAGGTATGGGAAAGGATTTTTAGTGGTAGGAAATGGGGTAGTTGGATATGATTTACCCCCGGGTATAGGATGGGGGAATAAGCCGATGCTCGCATGGGCAGGGTCGCTTTCCTGAAGTAATTTCTAGTAACGATATGTTTCTCTTCCACTGCAAGCATGCTGTTAACTTTGCAGGTTTCAATTTTAAAACTCAATTTTCTCATATTTGTAATTGGCTAGCCGAAAGATTCTTTGCACTCCTGCACCATTTAAGGAGCGTTTGATTTTGTAGCTGTATCATCATTGTTTTTCCTGGTGGAGAATAGTGTAATGGTTTTCGTGTGCCTTCAAACACTGCTGTGTAAACTTTGTTTATTTGGTTTCCACTGTACTGTTTAGTATTTAAATTGTAACTATACTGATCTCGTTGTTACCAATCTTTGGGTTTGTGGTTAGATCCTTTAGAAGAAGAGTTTTCACCACAGGTCAAGATATAGGAATATTAAGTATTGATGTGGATGGGAATTAAGATTGGAACACGAAACCTTAATCTTGCATAGGCACAATTGCTATTCCTGAAGTAGATTTATCCTCTCCCAGGATTATAAAACTATTATATAAAATATATAAACTATTGACTTCTCAGCAATATTTTATGGTTAGGTCTAATATTGAAATTATTTAATAGTAGAATAGTAACTTATTGTTACCACTACTACAAACAATTGTTTAAGCACATCCTGTTTATAGACAATTTTCGAGAAAGTTGTTGGAAATGTTGTTAAGCAAATGGATGTGACTTATGGACTACAAATTGCAATATTTGCTCTTGATAATCCTGGATTGTACATCTTGTTTATAAGAATAAAAAGAAAATTATGGCTTAATATTGTCCAAGTTATGGTTTTCCCTTTTTAATGAAATTTGATTAAACATCCCATTCACTATTTCCTAATATATCACAAAGTATATAGTATAACGCCAATGTATCTAGATGTATCTTAAAAATTTATTCAATTTTAATTATTAGTCAGTCGAGTATAAAAAAAGTTATGTGCATATTTTTGCTCAATATAATTTTGAAACTGATCTTTTTGCTCATCTATTGTATTGAAAAGTATATTTTAGATATGTTCCTTCAGATTATCAAATTATCAACCTGTTTTTATTGAATATGTTATATTGTACTTTCCTTAAATTGAACTTGAGAGAATTAGAAGAGATAACATATGTGTCATTGTTAATAGACGAGGGGTTGCCCGCAAAAATGTATTTTTGGCGTTTAGGCTGACAATTTTTTACCCTACTTCCCTTAAATTTTTGCAAGGTGGGAACGTGGAACAATTTATTTTGCACATTATAACAGTGGGATAAGGGTGGGGTGACCTTATAAAAGGAAGATATGCAAAACGATCCTGAAGATAGGCAACAATTTACATTTCATATCAGCTGTCTTTGTGTACTTTCTGTTCAAATCTATGGTAGATTTGATACACAGTGTATATGTTTGTATTTGCATTAATAATAGTTTATATCTAAATTATATTTAATGATGATCATTAACATACAACATCTATGAAAACAAAGTATACTTTCTTACACGACTACACTAATTTTTTATAAACTGCAGGATGCAAAGGTGGCCCGGAGCGAACTAGAGAAGAACCAAAAACATATTGTGGAGCTGCAGACCAGCGTGCAACACCGTCAGAATTTGATCCATCGTATGCAGAAGAAGTTGCAGCTTGTAAGCTCAGAACGCGACAGCTACCGCCAACATCTAGATTCTTATGAGCGGGATCTTACCATGTGCACGACTTCCACAAACTCGATGCAAACCAATGCTCAGCAGACACAGAGGGAACGCATTGAGGCACTGGAGCGATGCATACAGGATTATCGTGATATGGTGGCCAAATTGGAAGGTGACCTGCAGAAAGTTGAACCCAACACAGGTAATATTTATGTGGTCTGATTTTTTATTCAATATAATCATATTCTAATGCTTTTAATTATATATTCTTTATTCAATGATATTTTAAATGTTAAAGTTTTATTTGAAACTTTCCATACTTAAACAAATCAAATATTAAATTTATTTGTCTAAATAATTATTTTTTTATTAGTTACCAGATCATCATTTTACAAATGTTAAGTTGACTACAGATGTTTTTGTGGCCTAGATGTTGGGGATCGAAGAGAAATTTTTGTATGTATTTTAAAAGTTTCTAGTTTGTTTTTGTTTGGTTTTCTGTGTATTTATCAATTTCTTACGAATCACAGTACATTGGTGGCCATTTGTGAAACCTTGTTTTAAAAATCTTTGTCATCATAATGGTGTGTTCCGGATAATTAGTAACAATAGCAGTTTCTTTTTTTGCATAGCCTGGGTTTACTTTATTGTTGATATTGGAGCTTCGTGTTAATCATGTGTTTAGCTGGACTTTTAGATAATTAATTCTGTGTATGATGTCTCCATAATCATGATATTTGGATGATTTATGATACCATCCACGATAAATATTTTTATTGCACACTTAAGGGGTTATACTACCCAGCAAATTTTTTTCCATTTTTTTGTTGGCTAAATGATGCATAAACTATCCAAGAACGATATGCCAACACTATTTTGCCAGGGAAAATTCAATAAACCATTTTTATCAAGGTAACTTCGAGCGCTCCTAAACGTTGAAAAAGATCACTCACCTATGCGCAGCGTTTTAAATGTATTATAGCTTGTTGGTTATTTGCTGTCGGTACAAATTAATTTAATGTCTTCAAAATACATTTAGATGGCGTTAATAAATCCCAGAGAAACCATATTGGACTCTACAATGACCGTTAGACTGCTAATAAAAACACAGTAAACAGTTCCATGTGCTCCGAGTTGCGTGCTCATAAACGTTACAGTAGTGTTTATTCAGTCGTTTTCTATAAAAAAGAGTGAGAAAGTTTACAAAAAAGAGACAAGAGGGTCCTCTACTCGTGCCAGTCGGAGCAGAATTGGTAATAGGAAGCCACTCCGCCGTCACAGCTTCAAAGGCGACACTGAAGATGTTTCTAGGCTTGCAAAGAAAATGAAATCGTCAACAGCAGAAAATGATATTGAAGTGGATGCTGCATTTGGCTATCAAATCATAATTTTTCTTACTGTCTTTACCACACTGTCACAAATTTTAGTTTGTAAAAAATGCGGAAGTAGTGTGACATTTTTGGAATCGTGTAAACATGGCTTTGGATTCAAACTTGTGATCGTGCGTGAAAAGTGCGGTAACACAACTATTGACAGTAGCCCTTTAATTAACGGTCATGCTTACGATGTTAATAGATGTCTTACTTTCGCGATGAGACTTATTGAATCGGGATTCAAAGTATAAAGAAAATCGTGCAAAGTATAGCTGTCGCAACAGATGCTGTAAAATCGAAAGTATTACGGAAAGCTGCCGAGGAGGAAAAGAAAATTTCTGATGAAAAAGGTCAACATGAAGGACTGACAGTGTCGGGAGACGGCTCGTGAAGAAAGCGCGGCTTCTCTGTATGGCTTGCAAGTTTGATCGGTTAGTTTTCTGGAAAAGTCATAGATATTTGCGTAAAATTAAAGTACTGCAAAGAATGCGAATATTGGCATAAAAAGGAGGGGCACCGCCAAGTATGATGAGTGGCACGAATTACACGAACCACACTGTAGTGCGAATCACACCGGAAGCGCAGGAAAAATGGAGCCTGACGTAGTAGAGATGTTGACGTTATCTACCATCCCGGTGACGTCAATAACGGTCCCCTAACATCATCCCTATCATACTTGCACGAGTATGAAAGCGAAAACGCACGGGACAGTCACTTCATTTTTAGATTTTCTTCTGAAGATGTCCGCTGCAGTTGTGGACCAAACGTCAAGAGTTTCCGAACTCCGACCACGGCTTTAACACCGGCCATGAAAGCCTTCGCATCTATCATACCAAAAAACTGCTGATTTATCTAGGCTCATTATACAATTCCCGCTTGAGCAGTGACCATTTTCCAAAAGAATAGAAAAACGCACGGGACAGTCACTTCATTTTTAGATTTTCTTTTGAAGATGTCCACCGCAGTTGTGGACGAAACGTCAAGAGTTTCTAAACTCTGTTGAACTGTTGATTCGATTATAAGGTATTCCATATATATATATTCAGCTCGTTAACCGCAAGCAGTTATGGCTACTTATTTAAATAAGTTTTCCTAATCCTTTTTTTGGGAGAGATTAGTTCCCATTTCATTTCCTTCTATTCTGTTAATTCTTTACTTGTTTTAGCTTCCTTTGCTATATTTGCCCATTCCTTCCTATTTTTACATTTATTTTTCCAGTTCTTTATTCCTAACTTCTTCAGGTCTTCCTCTACATCATCGAGCCATCTCAAACTGGGTCTGCCTCTTCTTCTATTTTCTGTTGGTGTCCATTCAGTGATTATTCTTATTGTTCTTTCTCTATCTGCTCTCATTATGTGTCCTAGCCATTTTATTCTCTGCGCTTTTATGTATGTGACAATGTCTTCTCCATTCATTTCCTTTGTTAGTTCAAAATTCATTCTTGGTCTGAGTTCGTTTTCTTCTGTTTGTACTGGTCCAAGTATTCGTCGTAATATTTTTTCTTTCGAAAACTCTTAAATCTTCCTCTTCCTTTTTAGTTAAGGTCCATATTTCTGTTCCGTATGTTACTGTTGGTCTGATTAAACTCTTATATAATTGTATTTTTGCTTTTTTTACTTAGATATTTGGAACTTAGGTAGGTTTTGTTCATGTAATATATTTTATACCCTAATTGTATTTTTTGTTTGGTTTTTTCACTTCCACGGTATTCTTTATTATAAATTGTTACACCTAAATATTTAAAATTTTGGACGGATTCAAATTTATAGTTCTTAATTTTTAAAATTTCTTCATTTTTATTGAAACTATATTTTAGATACTTTGTTTTATTTTCACTAATATTTAAACCCATTTCTGTTATTTCTTCCTCTAACTTTAGAAAACTTTTAATTAACCCTTCCTTTGTTCTACTGACAATTGTAACGTCGTCTGCATAAGCAACAATTTGCGTGTTTTTGATGTTTATCGTCCCTTGCAACTCAGATCTTCTAATTGCTCCTTCCAAGGCAATATTGAACAGAGTAGCTGATAGCATATCTCCCTGTCTCACACCCTGATGTACATTAAAGCTGTCTGTTGTATCGTTTCCAATTTTAACCACTGCAGTTGAGTCTCTTAGAGTCATTTTGACGAGGTTTATTATTTTCTGTGGGATCTTCATGTTACTCATTTCTTCTATTATTTTTTCTCTTAATACCCTATCAAAAGCTTGTGTGAAGTCTATGAACAGGATGTATAAAGTTATATCATATTCTTTTGCTTTCCCTAATATCTGTTGCATAATATATATTGCGTCTGTGGTCGATCTTCCTTTTCTAAAGCCTTGTTGGTAGTCTCCTAGTTCCTTTTCTGTGTATACTTGTAGTTTATCTTTAATTATTTTTGATAACACTTTGTAAACTACATTTAGTAGCGTGATTCCTCTGTAATTTGAGCAATCTTCAGGATCTCCTTTCTTATGAATCGTAAATATTACGCCTTTTTTCCATTCTTCTGGCATTCTTTCTTCCCTCCAAATTAAGCATATAAGTTCCTACAATTTTTCGTGTAATGCGTCTCCTCCATATTTTATATATTCCGGTAGTATGTCATCGCTACCTGGAGCCTTATTATTTTTTAAATGCTGTATTGCCCTTTTATTTCTTCTACTGTTGGATCTTGTATTGTTGCATTGTCCGTCATTATTTCTTTTTGTGCTTCTGCATTCGTTTCTCTTTCATTTCTGTATAGTTGTTCATAATAGTTCTTCCATATTTGGTGTATTTCTGTTGTTTCATATCTTGTCTTGCATTCTGTATCTTTGTATCCTCTAGTTTTTATTCTAAAGTTTTTCTTCTTGTCTTACTTTCTGATAAAACATTCTTGTGTTGTTATGGTTGAATTCTTCCTGTATGTCTTTTATTTTCGCTTCATTCCACTCTCTTTTTTGTTTACATATGTTTCTTGCCAAGGTATTTGTAGCTTTATATACTTGTTTATCTTCTTCCATTTTTGAGTTCAGCCATTTTATCCACGATCGATTTTTTCTTCACTTGCTCTCTTACAATGTAAATCGTACCATTCTTTACTTTCTCTTGTTTCTTACGTCCTATGTGTATCTCTGCAGTTGTTAAGATACTATTTTTATATTATTCTATTGGTTTTCAATACTATGTGTCAGTTCTGTGTGGGTTTGTTGTTGTTGGAGTTCTCGTGTTATACCTTTTCTAGTGCTTGTTTTACTTTTGGGTCTTTTATTTGTCTTACATCCCACTTGTTATTCTTTATGCTTCTTGTTTTTTCCAATTCTGCATTTTTTCTCTCTTTAATCGTTGAGATTACCAATATATGATCTGTGTTTGCGTTGGCTCCTCTGTAGGATCTTACATCTTGTATATTACTAATTCTGTTTTTTGTTGCAAGTATGTGGTCTATTTGACTAGTTGATGTTTGGTTTGGGTGGATCCATGTTATCTTATGTCTTTTTGGGTGAGGGAATTTTGTGCTGGCAATAAATAAATTCGTTGCCGCTGCTATATTGCATAATCTATTCCCATTATCATTCGATTCTTCGTGTATTGTGTGTTTACCTGCCACTGCTCTTATATGTTCTTCTTTTCCTATCTGTGCATTCATATCTCCTAATAATATTAATGTGTCATATTTTGGTGTTACATCACATTCTTTTTGCAGTTTTTCATAAAAACTGTCCTTCTTAATGCTCTCTTCTTTTTCAGTTGGGGCATATATACAAATAAGGGTAGTATTAAACATTTTTCCTCTAATTCTTAGTTTAGAGATTCTATCACTTATAGGTTCAAATTTCATTATGTTAGGGACCTGTCTTTTCGCTACAATGAATCCTGTGCCATTTCTACATTGCTTTTCTCCGCTGCTCCAGAACAGTGTATACTTGTTTTTTTTTGTTTCTCCATGTCCTGCCCATCTTAGCTCTTGTAATGCAATAATATCTATATCATAATTTTCCATCGTTTGCATAATATCATTCATTTTTCCAGGTTGCAAGAGTGTTTTAATATTCCATGTTGCTATTTTTGTTTTATATTTTTTGCTTTTCTTTTCTTACTTTTCTTCTTAATGCTTTTTAAATTTCGTGTTCCTTCTCCTATTTCTGTATTTGTATTTTCTTGTCTTTTTTTTTTATTTCTGTATCCTTTCTGTATCCTTAATCATGTCCTTACACTTTGCCGTATCTATCGTATCTTGTGTTGCTGTTTTCCCGTTTATTGCTAGTTTTTTGGACTAATCGGGCTTATGAGTTTTCCTAACTCTTCGTTCCACATCCATACTTGGCCGTTTGTTATTAGTTTTGATATCCCATGATTGCAGTTTTTCCAGCTTTTCTTTCCTCCTCCACGTGCTTTTTAGTTAAGGTCCATATTTCTGTTCCGTATGTTACTGTTGGTCTGATTAAACTCTTATATAATTGTATTTTTGCTTTTTTACTTAGATATTTGGAACTTAGGTAGGTTTTGTTCATGTAATATATTTTATACCCTAATTGTATTTTTTGTTTGGTTTTTTCACTTCCACGGTATTCTTTATTATAAATTGTTACACCTAAATATTTAAAATTTTGGACGGATTCAAATTTATAGTTCTTAATTTTTAAAATTTCTTCATTTTTATTGAAACTATATTTTAGATACTTTGTTTTATTTTCACTAATATTTAAACCCATTTCTGTTATTTCTTCCTCTAACTTTAGAAAACTTTTAATTAACCCTTCCTTTGTTCTACTGACAATTGTAACGTCGTCTGCATAAGCAACAATTTGCGTGTTTTTGATGTTTATCGTCCCTTGCAACTCAGATCTTCTAATTGCTCCTTCCAAGGCAATATTGAACAGAGTAGCTGATAGCATATCTCCCTGTCTCACACCCTGATGTACATTAAAGCTGTCTGTTGTATCGTTTCCAATTTTAACCACTGCAGTTGAGTCTCTTAGAGTCATTTTGACGAGGTTTATTATTTTCTGTGGGATCTTCATGTTACTCATTTCTTCTATTATTTTTTCTCTTAATACCCTATCAAAAGCTTGTGTGAAGTCTATGAACAGGATGTATAAAGTTATATCATATTCTTTTGCTTTCCCTAATATCTGTTGCATAATATATATTGCGTCTGTGGTCGATCTTCCTTTCTAAAGCCTTGTTGGTAGTCTCCTAGTTCCTTTTCTGTGTATACTTGTAGTTTATCTTTAATTATTTTTGATAACACTTTGTAAACTACATTTAGTAGCGTGATTCCTCTGTAATTTGAGCAATCTTCAGGATCTCCTTTCTTATGAATCGTAAATATTACGCCTTTTTTCCATTCTTCTGGCATTCTTTCTTCCCTCCAAATTAAGCATATAAGTTCGTACAATTTTTCGTGTAATGCGTCTCCTCCATATTTTATATATTCCGGTAGTATGTCATCGCTACCTGGAGCCTTATTATTTTTAAATGCTGTATTGCCCTTTTATTTCTTCTACTGTTGGATCTTGTATTGTTGCATTGTCCGTCATTATTTCTTTTGTGCTTCTGCATTCGTTTCTCTTTCATTTCTGTATAGTTGTTCATAATAGTTCTTCCATATTTGGTGTATTTCTGTTGTTTCATATCTTGTCTTGCATTCTGTATCTTTGTATCCTCTAGTTTTTATTCTAAAGTTTTTCTCTTGTCTTACTTTCTGATAAAACATTCTTGTGTTGTTATGGTTGAATTCTTCCTGTATGTCTTTTATTTTCGCTTCATTCCACTCTCTTTTGTTTACATATGTTTCTTGCCAAGGTATTTGTAGCTTTATATACTTGTTTATCTTCTTCCATTTTTGAGTTCAGCCATTTTATCCACGATCGATTTTTTTCTTCACTTGCTCTCTTACAATGTAAATCGTACCATTCTTTACTTCTCTCTTGTTTCTTACGTCCTATGTGTATCTCTGCAGTTGTTAAGATACTATTTTTTATATTATTCTATTGGTTTTCAATACTATGTGTCAGTTCTGTGTGGGTTTGTTGTTGTTGGAGTTCTCGTGTTATACCTTTTTCTAGTGCTTGTTTTACTTTTGGGTCTTTTATTTGTCTTACATCCCACTTGTTATTCTTTATGCTTCTTGTTTTTTCCAATTCTGCATTTTTTCTCTCTTTAATCGTTGAGATTACCAATATATGATCTGTGTTTGCGTTGGCTCCTCTGTAGGATCTTACATCTTGTATATTACTAATTCTGTTTTTTGTTGCAAGTATGTGGTCTATTTGACTAGTTGATGTTTGGTTTGGGTGGATCCATGTTATCTTATGTCTTTTTGGGTGAGGGAATTTTGTGCTGGCAATAAATAAATTCGTTGCCGCTGCTATATTGCATAATCTATTCCCATTATCATTCGATTCTTCGTGTATTGTGTGTTTACCTGCCACTGCTCTTATATGTTCTTCTTTTCCTATCTGTGCATTCATATCTCCTAATAATATTAATGTGTCATATTTTGGTGTTGCATCACATTCTTTTTGCAGTTTTTCATAAAAACTGTCCTTCTTAATGCTCTCTTCTTTTTCAGTTGGGGCATATATACAAATAAGGGTAGTATTAAACATTTTTCCTCTAATTCTTAGTTTAGAGATTCTATCACTTATAGGTTCAAATTTCATTATGTTAGGTACCTGTCTTTTCGCTACAATGAATCCTGTGCCATTTCTACCTTGCTTTTCTCCGCCGCTCCAGAACAGTGTATACTTGTTTTTTTTTGTTTCTCCATGTCCTGCCCATCTTAGCTCTTGTAATGCAATAATATCTATATCATAATTTTCCATCGTTTGCATAATATCATTCATTTTTCCAGGTTGCAAGAGTGTTTTAATATTCCATGTTGCTATTTTTGTTTTATATTTTTTTGCTTTTCTTTTCTTACTTTTCTTCTTAATGCTTTTTAAATTTCGTGTTCCTTCTCCTATTTCTGTATTTGTATTTTCTTGTCTTTTTTTTTTATTTCTGTATCCTTTCTGTATCCTTAATCATGTCCTTACACTTTGCCGTATCTATCGTATCTTGTGTTGCCGTTTTCCCGTTTATTGCTAGTTTTTTGGACTAATCGGGCTTATGAGTTTTCCTAACTCTTCGTTCCACATCCATACTTGGCCGTTTGTTATTAGTTTTTGATATCCCATGATTGCAGTTTTTCCAGCTTTTCTTTCCTCCTCCACGTGCTTTTTAATTATCTTTTGTATTTCCCTTTCTTTGTTAAGTCACAATTTATATACACATTTTTTAAATCTTCTATTTGCTTTAGGGCACAAAATCGATAAGAGCCGCTGCCTATTTAAAGTAGAAAACATGAAACAAAAAATTGGAATCCTGAAAAAGAAAAATACCCTAAAGCAAATAGAATAGAAGGTATTCCATATAACCTTTAGTAAAGTCGGAAATATTGATTGACTCCACCTTCATATTTTTGGTATGAATATGCCATGCCCCCCCTTTCCCATAGTTGGAGGAAAGCTAAGAAAAACCTAGGTAAACTTGGCCTAAACCATTTTTTTAGTTACTGGCATTGAGATACTTCCATTGTGGATTTGCAAATGTTTTTGTCTTGTTTTTGGATTTTTATTTAAATAATTTATTTATTTGCCACGTTAATTGAGTAAATTTCTTGTAATGTGGCTTTTGTTGCAGATGCTGTACCAGTTCGAGCTGAACAATTATCATCACTGCACAAAGAATTGGATAGGCTGAAGATGGACAACAGCCAGTTGCGTAAGCAACGTGATCAACTGCAAGAGCAGTTAGAACAATACATTGTAGGCAGTGATAACACTTCTGGACGCATTGTACATCTCGCCATGAATCCTGTATCTGAGTGTATCTCAGAACACGAAAACGTGATTGAAAAACTCCAGGAAGAGGTTTGTCTATTTACTTTCATATGCATTTTTAGATTGAAATATACGACTCAAACTAAAATTTGCACACTAAGTGATAACTACATTATTTTGTCTAGTGCATGAATAAGATCCTCAATGATGGATTACCATCTGAAAGGAAATTTAAATCTGGTTGATCAGCAATAATTCTGATGCTGAAGAAGTTGAAGTGAGTAGCCAACGCATTTGATGGCAATGATGAATGAGCTTTCCAATAGATCTAGATTGATATTTCTAAAAGTTGACTATCTAAGGCATTGCAAAAAAACAGCTATTCAATATAGAAAGAAACTAAATATACCAACTTGAACTGTTGTTCAAAATGCCAAGCAAGATGAAGTGTGGTATCTTGATATAAAAATTCTCTAGTTACGACTATTCAGCTACCATAAGATACCAAACCATTCACAGAATGCAATAAGCAATTTGTTTTATTAATTTGGTAAAATGTACATTGTATGATGTCTAATATCTGCTCTTTGTCCTAAGCAAATACCAATAACAGTCTTTTTCAGAACATCAAATTTTATTTGTCAAAGAGATCCAAACAACACTTGTGTAACATTCCATTTAATCTGTGTTTATATGTATATGAAACTTTACCACAAAATAATTCCATAGGCACTTTTGTTAACCATTTTATGAGCACACTGTAATAGCTATTTTTAAGCTAAAAATAATAGCCATATAGTGTTTAATGGAATCAGTAAATTTCTTCTTCACAATAAATGATTTGATAAACCATAGTTATGACTATGATCTTCTAAACTATCTGAAAGTGCAGCTTTAATTTTTGTAAGCTTTATTGTAATATTAAATTTTACCTTTGTTACAGATTCAGCGACTGAAAAGCAAAATCCGCAAAATGGAGGAAGGTCTGGAAGCCAGCAAGCTGAACGAATCTCTGGGCAGTAACCCCAAAGAGGTGCAGGCTCTGAAAGACCAGGTGAAGTCGTACGAAAACCAGCTGCAGCGCCTGAAAGATTATTTTAAGTCATCCATGCAGGAGTTTCGTAACGTCACCTACATGCTGCTTGGCTACAAAATAGACAAAGCCTCAGGCACCACCAAGAAGTACAAGCTGACGAGCATGTATGCTGAAAAAGAAGAGGACCAGATCCATTTCCTGCTCAACACCGACGGCTCCTTGAACTTGCTGGAAAACAAGTTCAGCGCTGGCCTCGATGACATGGTCGACTTGCACCTGAGGAAGCACAAGTCGATTCCTGTGTTCCTGAGCGCACTCACCATGGATTTGTTCAATAATCGCACAGTAAATGAGACTAATGTTTATGTGGAGGAAGATGAGGAGGAAGAAGTAGAGGAAGAGGAAGACGACGACGATGGGGATGATTAGATTGTTTTTGTTTGTATCATGTAGCTGATAGCATATTTTTTTAGTTAACATAATCATTCCATCAAGTAACTAGACAAAAATAGTCGCCACGTTTATTTAAAATAAGAATATATACGTTTACTGCCCTAAAAACGATTATTTTATTTATTGAGTAAGTTGGTAGTGGGTAGTGGCTAAAGTGTTTTTGAACTGATTCACTGCCGTTAGCCGAGATTTACACATTAGTTCGTGAGAGTTCTTCGGTTTGCAATAGAATGTGTAGCTTGGTGTTTCATGATTTCTTGTTATTTTAAAAAGCGATAAATAATATTTGTATTGTAAACATGTGAATTGGTGTTTTTTTTGTATTATTAATTAACATAGTGGAATTTGCAAATTAATATTTAAAAAATTATATATATTACACGTATAAAGCAGTTTCACCAAACTCAAATATTTTAAGTGTCCTACAAATGGTTTCATTCAAAACTTTTTAGACCTACAAATTAATTTTCATCCTTAAATTAATAGTAACGCTCATTTAAGATTAAAGTTTTGCTGCTATAACCTCAAGTAATTTACCATGAGCACAATAAACAATCAAAAATGAGTTTAACATCTAATTGACTACTTTGACAGTACCATTTAAGAAAGAATTTTAAAAATTAGTTGTAGAGTTATACTGGCCATCTACAGGGTTGGAAAGAGAGGGGTGGTGCACAAAACAGCCTTGTGAGGTCTCCTAGGTAGTCTACTGACCTTTGCTGAAGTCAGATAACCAACCCAAGTGAATGAGAGGTAGATGAGCAAATGTGAGCGGCTATGAAGAGATGAAATATGGATCAAGGCTTGTGACAAGAAATATGGACTTTATTTGAAGTATAGTAAAACATCCATGGTTGAACAAGCGCTTGAGTGCGTAATCTGTTGCAGGCATGAAATTAGTAACTGACTTGAGACCACCAAAGTTGAAACTGCCTGGCGCAGCAGAGAAAATCTTACTAAGTTTGATTCTTAGTTGCTTGTGTTTGTTGAAGATGTGCGTTCTCCAGGTCAGTCTTTGTAAAAGTGGAGCCCATGATGTTTACCGATTTCAATTACTGACTACTTAGAGTCTCTATTGGACAGTTGCTTCATAGTATATGTGGCATTTGGATTGGTTCACTTGGATTTCCCATCCATGGGATTCAAGAAGTATGGGGTGAAGATCAGATTTTATATTTTACAAAACATTGTATATCTGTCAAGTGAGACGTCTTAAGTTCATATATTTGGTGGGATAAACAGTTACTAGTTTACATGCAGTTGATCAAACATCAAATAAATACTTTAGTCCGTTTTTAGCATTCAAAATGTAACAATGGTCTACTTTTCTTAAAGAAAAAGATTTTGCTTTACTATGTTTTGTACGATTTGCTGATATTTTTTTTTGGTTCCTTGGCAGTTTTTGTGGTAATTTTCTCGGCTTTTTATGATGTCAGAAATTTGCAAAGAAGTTTTTACTGCAAAACAGTGTCGTAATGTATTATTTTATTTTGTTACTAGTGTTTTATAATTGTTATCAACACATTTAAATTCTAAATATTAGTCGTTTTTCTACTTTTCCACTTGGTAAATTTTTGTCTTGTTATTGTTGTAGATTGCTTTCATAGTCTTTAATCTTGTTGCCTATCGTTTAAACTGTCATATTTGTCATATACTCAATTTTTTCACTCCTAATACCTACCACAAGATGGTTCGTGGGAAGTATGGAAAGTTTTGAGTCTCAACATGAAGATGGCCCTACTCGCCAAAACCATTCTGCTACTATAATTATACATGTTTTGAAAGATATCTGTAAAAACTTCAACCACTTTGGACACTTAGTGGTTGTTTGGCAATCGTTTGCATCAGTCGATGTCAGTGCTTTTGTAAAAATGGAAAAAACTGAATACCCTGCCGCAATTAATTACTTGTAATTGAAAGGCAGCGCACCTACGAAAATTAAAACCGAATGAAACGCGAAACATGTACGAGGATTCTGTCCAATCATTTGTCACCATGAAAAGATGAGCAGCTTGGCTGATGAGCATTCGGGACGTCCAACAACTGATACCTCCACTGATAAAACCGAAAAGTTCACCAAATGGTACAGGATGACCGTCGAATCGGGGTTAGATGACAAATCGAAAGAACGCGTTTATCATATATTGACTAAAGAATTTGGCATGAGAAAGCTGCCCACGCCTTAGGTTTCGGGCTTGCTCACTTTGAACCAAAAATCCATTTGAATGAACATTTCTAAGGCGGCTTAAACGAGTCGAATTTTTTACGTCGATTTATCACTGTCAATGAAACTTGAGTCCACCATTACACTCCTGAGATGAAGAAATAGTCAAAACAGTGCATGGTGAAAGGCGAACTTCATTGGCGGAAAAGTGCTGGCGACTGTTTTTGGGATAATCAGGGAATTATATTGATCGACTATTTAGAAAAAGGGAAAGCAATAATGGGGTCCTGAACCAATTGAAGGCAGAATTGCTGAAAATTTGCCCATTATAGAACGGAAGAAAATGTTTTTTCATCAAGACACTTCGATGGTCGCCATGACCAAAATTTACGAACTGCAGTTTGAATTGATTGAACACCTAACATATTTACCAGATCTGGCATCCAGCGACTATTTCCTGTTACTTAAGCTCAAAGTTTAGCTTGGAGGACAAAGATTTTCATCAAACGAGAAGGTCATCGCAACTGTAGACGCCTATTTTGCAGAGCAACATGCCAACTACTATTTGGACAGGTTAAAAAGGTTGGAGAATCGCTAGAAAATATGTATCAACTGAATCAACAGAATGTGACAGAAAAAATACTTGTTCCTATGTTAGGCCCAAAACTTTTCAGTCTGTCTACGTACAGGAGAAAAGGTACAGTTGCAAACGCCTTCCAACATATTTCGAAATGAAGGTTTATCGACTGTAAACAACGGGCGCCTTTTTTCAATTATATAGTCGGCAACATTACATTACAGCTGATTACATTGAAAAAAATTGAATATATTTATTTGATAGATAGCTTTGGAATAGCAGTTTTAAAAACTCACTTTCTCATTAGACATAAACGTTTTCCTTGCTGAAGTTGCAACTATTGAAAATGGGGTGTTTGTTATCACCACCTTATTCGAATTTTAGTCTTCGAAATTACAAGAAGATAATGTCTGTTTGACATAAGCCCAAAATAAAATGCTTATTATTTCAAAGATGAGACAAACTCTCTAATCTTTAACGAATACCTAGAAAAGTAATTAATCCTCCTGTTGGATAAGCACCTACCTGGTATTGTGGTATTCAAACTTCGAACTACCTAAATAGGTGTAAAATTTAAAATTTGTAGACATTTTCTTCCAACAACTAGAATCTCAAAAGTAATTTGAAATGTAATTAGATTAACTGTAATTGAATAAAAAAATGTAATTGAATTACTATCAAATTACAACAAACGATAGAGTAATTAATTGCACACCGAATTACGGTGGAAGTAAATTAATTAGTTTTTTAAGTAATTGTAATGAGTTACTTAACAACACTGATAGTCGCAAGAAAGGACGGCGTGTTGTTAGTCCCACTGCGAGTAATCGACGTTAAACAGAGGTAAACAGTACCATGTAATGGTTCGCTTTTGTTGCGCTGGGGCAATTCATAACACGCGCTACGGTTTGTAAAGGCAAGCTTCTGAAAATGACGTTCCTCCCGGTTGATTATCCTGGTTCAAACCCCGGCCTTCGCGAACGAATACTTTGACCCAGTGGTTCCATATTCGCGCAACAGTACTGCCGTGGCAATAAATTCTTTTGTCTATTTCTCGTAAAAGAAGACCTCCTTTGTGTAGGCTAACAATACGCTTTCAAATACACTGTCGATAATGCACCCTTGGTTGACTGTGGGCAGTCTGAAAAGTTTTGAGCCTAACATAGAAACAAATACTTTTTCGTTCAAATTAAATTTTATTTTTCAACATATTTTTATGTCGATACACTTTTTTCAGAGATGTTCCAATCTCTAACACGTCCAAATGGTATTTGGCGTCTTACTCTGCAAAATAGGCGTCTACGGTTGGAATGATCTTTTCGTTTGATAAAATTTTCTGTCCTTCGAGTCAAACTTTGAGCTTAGAAAGCAGGAAATAGTCGCCAGGGGCCAGATATAGTGATTATGCTGGGTGGTCAATCAATTCAAACAGCAATTCGTGAATTTTGGCAATGGCGGCCGCCCAAGTGTACAATGTACCGGTGACATTGTCTTGAAGGAAAAATACTTTTTTCCGGTCTAAATGGGGCCGTTTTTCAGTAATTTTTGCCTCAACTGTCCAGTAACAATGCGTAATACGACTCCCCGCATTGCTTTTCCTTTTTCTAAGTAATCGATGAACAGAATTTCTTGACTATCCCAAAAAGCAGTCGCCATCACCTTTCCGGCCGATGAAACCGTCTTTGCCTTTTTTGGAGCAGGTTAATCATTTGCAGTCCACTGTTTTGATTATTCCTTCGTTTCAAAAGTGTAATCGTGGACTCAAGTTTCAACAGTGATAAATTTGAAACCGCTTCAGCAAGGCCGTGGAAATGTAAATTCAAATGAATTTTTGGTTCAAAGTGAGCAACCAACACACGGTTAGCTTTCTCATGCCCAATTCTTAAGTCAATAAATGACAAGTGCGTTCTTTTGATATGCCCACAGCCTCTGCGATCTCTCTAACCTTGATTCGACGGTCGTCCAGACCATTCGGTGAACTTTTCCCATGTTATTGGTGGAGGTCGCAGTTGTTGGCCGTTCCGAACAGGCCAGTTGGTAGGACCACGTTTAAATTCAACTGCCCATCTTTTCATGATGGCAAATGATGGAACAAAGTTCCCGTAAACGGCGTCTCACTCGGCTTTAATTTGCGTAGGCGCATTCCCTTTCAAATGCAAGTACTTAATGACGTCACGCTATTCGATTTTTTCAGACATCGACTGATACAAAAGACTGTCAAATAACAACTAAGCGTCCAAAATTGATAAAATTTGTACAGGTATTTTTCAAAGTATGGACGATTGTACTAGCAGAATAGTTTTGACATCTTCATGCTCAAAACTTTTAAGAATACCCGCGTAATTTCAGTACCTAAGTTTTTTGCAATGATGATTGTCGTGTCGGTATATATATTTTATAAAAAAAGTTGAATTCGCTAGATTTCTAAAAAAATTTATTACAGGTGATTGAAATTGGCGAAACCTTTAAAAAAAAAGAACAAATCTAGCAGTTTACAGCATGTAAGCATAAGTGATTGTTGTATTCGTTATGAAATTGTAGAACGTGCCATGCACTGCCTTCGTTGGACATTCCTTTCGAATTCTTCATCTGGATACAGCAAAAGTGCAATTGGACTCTTATATAATAATGGTAAGGCCCTACGCCCCGCGTGGGAGCACGGCCTGCGAACTGTAAAGTTAAGGCTATCATACGTGCGCTCTCTCTGCCCGGTCGTCGCGCACCATCTCTGATGCGGGGCGATGTGGCAAGCACCGCACCTTAGACGACCGCCATTATTACCACTTGTTCGAATGAACACAGGTACTCAATTATTTTTAGTGACTGAGTGGGCCACCCGCCAGGCATCAGAGAGCACCGGGAATTGAACCCGGGTCCGTCAACATCGCAGCCCGCCCCTCAACCACGGGACCACGCTGGCAGTTTTAGTTGTTTCATTGTTGGTTTCACAACAAGTTGATAAGATTTGTTATACCCTGGTAAATTGTGATTATTAGGTTAAGCTTCTTTCACATATTTTACTTTTGTTTTGGTTTAAGATATTCTAATATTTGTCGAATATTTTACCGGTATCGGTGAATGAGAGTTTTCTGTATTTTAGAAGTAAGAAAACTATAAATTTTTTAGTCGTTCCCGAAATGACTAAGAGGTAAGAAAAAAGGCAGACGTTAAATGAGATAGATATCACGGCGTTTTCGTTAATGTCATATTCAAAATGAGTGATGCCAAGTTGTTCCTATAAATTGCGAGTCCCTTTTTAACATCCAATTCTCACCTTTATTACTTTAGTTACGTAGCTTGGAGTAGAGAATCTTCAAGAATAAGAATTTTGCAAAACATATTAAATTAACAAAAGTAGTTTTAAAAATTCTTACTCGTTTCTAAGTTACATAGGAGAAAGTGGAATGAACCGACGAACAAATTTTTAGATTACTGTGGAGTGGAGGAACAATAGAAGTTGAGGTTTTTGATCATCAAAAAAGTTCAATCCATATTCCTCAAGTCCGTTCTTAATACCAAATTCCAACTTTTAACTTGTGTCCTAGAGTCCAAGCGAGTTAAAAAAAATATGAATTTTATGAACAAAAGCAAAATTGCAGTACTTTTGGTTCTTTCCATTTTAAGCAGAGGATGGACAAAAAATCGATTTTGTAAAAATTAGCAAGTAATAAACATAAAAGTTTAATAAGCTAGATAAACACCGTGGATACAAATGAAGCAGTGAGCTACCCTAGTGTTGTGAAGCGCGTTATAACAAAAGTTCCTAATGAGGAAGAAACAAAAGCATATTACGTCAATAGTTAGGGAGGACCTCGTGATCGAGAATCAGGTAATCATTTGATAAAAGATATCTGCTACGGGACAAAACAATGTAAAAATGTAACGCATATGCATTGCACACACACCATAAGTGTCTAGACTAACGCTACTTAAATTTACAAACTTGTTGAGTGTAATTGATGGCTGAAAATTAACAAAAGCTGCGTTGCGGTAGATGTTAATCGTGGTAGTGCCTAATCAATAATCAGAAGTATCCATAAGTTCCACCCCTGACCTTATTAATGCTATGTATGACTCTACAAGATATCTGCCTCTATACCAATGCTGGAGCAAATCATGTAGATTGTAGTGAACCACTCTACTTAACTAAAATATTTATATAATGATCAATATTCTTTATTTTTATTCCTTAATCTTAAATCTTAAATATATCCAAAATATTGTTTAACTATTACTAAAACGTTTTGCATTTATTGTAGTGCCGTCTTTATTTATCCATTTTTAATGAGTTCATTATGAAGTTATGGATTATATTTTGCTTTAATTAAATTTTTTAAAACAAGAAAAAGGCAGACAAAAATCTAACATTTTATAGAATGTAAAGCGTAGGTGACTGTTGTAAACCAACTCCAACTCCATCTATTCGTTATGCAGTTGTATAACGTGCCATGCACTGCCTTCGTTGAACAATGATCTAAAAATTTTAAATTATGACAAATCCGCATTTAGAATTAAGCGATTTCTCACATTTGCTTAGAATGTCGGCAGTTTCTTCTGGAGGTACAAACTTGTCCCAGCTGTGCGTTCCACGAGGGATTGCGCCGAAAATGGACTCGTAGCAGATTATTCCTATCAGCCAGGATGCAAGCGTTCTGTTGAAAGTGGTGACGAAAATCGATCCTCCTGGTTTAAGGCACTTGACGCAGTGCTCCAAGAACGCGTCCTTATCAGGAACGTGTTCGACCACTTCGGAAGCGATGACCGCGTCGTATTTCTCAAAATTGTTTAAGCTGTGGTCTTCCACCGACTCCAAAACGTATCTCAAGTTGGTGAGAGACGGATCCAAGGCAGCGTGCGCTTTAGCAATTTCGAGCAACTCGGAAGATAGGTCCAAGCCCACGATAGTGCAGCCGAGCTTGGCCAGAGCTTCGGTAAGGATGCCACCTAATCAGAACCACACTAAATTAAAGAACAACTAACGCATAAAATTCCTTTACCTCCACACCCGACTTCTAGTACTAATAAACCCTTTAGAGGCTGTCCGTCGTTGAATTCACCTTTAACGGCACCGGCAGCAGTTAGTTCATCGCGTATCAATGGGACTCGGATGTGGTTCATGGCATGTAGACACCTCATACTCCCTAGCGCATCCCACCAGTGTTTACTCAGGGTTGTAAAATGAGATATTTCATTGGGATCTACGTTGGACGTTCCTTTCGAATTCTTCATCTGGATACTGCAAAAGTGCACTTGTGCTCTTGGTAAATGTAAAACTGCTGCCAAGAACAAGAATTTCGGTTTTATATTAACACGATTAGTCTGGTTGCATCAGCTAAATAAACAACGTTATTATTATTATCATCTTCAGACAAACATGTCATGAATAAAAAATTATTTTTAACGGTTTTGAATTGTGTGCAAACCATAAAAAAGGAGAAAACAAAAAAAACTCTTAGCAGATTAAACTGTGTTGACTTAGCAGTAGATAAATTACAATGGGAGCTTTTTTAAATTTACGAGGTGGAATGTACGAAGCCGAAATTATTAAACGTGTAACTATAAACCCTTGTTTGCATGCGAGTCTGGAAATCTCGAAGTACACCTGCGGTCATCCTTTTTACCTATCAGAAATATCGTTTAGCAACAGACTTCTTCATTAATCATGAAATTGGTATTTTATTGCCTATATCAGAATTTTGAGAGAATGTGTATAAAAATGTATTTTTTATTTTCTATGATTAAATATTTTTGGTTTATTATATGTATTTATAGCACAACGTAGTATTTTTAAAAATATGAAAACAATGTTCGTACTAAATATGTGTGTAGGTGGATAAATTAAATATAATTTGTGACCCATCATAAAAATAGAACCATACAAACGAATTTTTCTACATAACTTCCTGACTTATAAGCGCATTTTTTAGAGGGTGGGTAGTTTTTGATATCGGTATAAAATAAAGAAGGGGGTTGTGATACTAGCCAGTCGTTCGCGAAATCTTTGACATTAATATTGTAGTCAAACTTCTGCCCCCAAATGCTTAAAAATGTACCCATTTGGGCAACATGAAATGTCGGCAAAGATGCTGTCTAGACATGATATCATGTTTTGGACTGCTTACTTCAGAATCATCTCCTGTGTATGGAACTGACAAGCAAAGTAAAAAAAAGAATAATAATGTAGTTGTGAAAACGGTAAAAGAAACAATAGTTTGGATAAATGTGTCATAGAGTAACTTTTTTACATTTTCGATTATTATCGCCAGTGAAAATAATTTAATCAATTTAATTACATAATTATAATATGAAAATAAGTATCAGATTTGGCTTTTAATTATATTTTTAATACAGTGGCAGGCGTTATTAGATAGCACGGCGTTTTTTGCGCTATAAATACTTGCACACTTACTGTATTGCTCAATAACTAATCGAACTTTAAACTCAGTTTCCAAATTCATTTTATTAAAAAGAAATGACTTCGGATAGTGACGATAGCTTTTAGGTCGCCAAATAGTAACAAAAACAAGATCAATAAGTGTAAAAAACCTTCTAAGCCAATTTATAACGTAGTAAATTTTTTTCGACTAAACAGTCATTTACAGATAGATCGGAATTTGGCCTTTGGGTCGGTTCCAAATTAAAAACATGAAACTGGCTACAGAATTATATGAAGAATCCACTGCATACCCCTAATCCATGTTAGATCAATACTCAACAGAAATTTTGGAATATCTTTTATTGTTTTGTTTGTATGCTGTTTTGCATTACAAGAATTACAGCGAAAGTGGCCAAACATTAGAAAACTTTTGCAATTTGGCAACACGCAACACTTTGTAACAAGTTTACGCGTATTAAGATAGGTTCTTCTACAAAAACGGAATATGGAGCATTTTTTTTAAATCTATGGGTTTTTAGAAGAAATCGCTGTGGCACTACGACCATATTCGGATGATTCGCTAGTTTCAGATTGGAAATTTTACTATGGCACTCCAAGGTTTGTTATAAAGAATATCGCTGCTATCAGAAAAAATTTCAAGTTCCACTTCGCCATATGGAAGTGTTACGACATGCTGTACCAAAAATTCACAATTTTGTGCCCTTTTGGTACCCCATACCTTAACCGACAAGCAGATGGCACAATGCATCTTATGATTTAGAAATAAAACATTAGGTCATTTTAACAGCATTATAACAAATAATAAAACTGTATGTGAAGAACAATTTAGAGGAATCTAGAAAAAAGATTTCCAGCGACAAGAACATTCTATATATATATATATATATATATAATCAAAAGCCATTTACCAAATTGGTGTTGGCTTATAAAATAAACTAAAATAAAATAAAATAAATACATTATGTGTTATGATACCTATATGCCTACTTACTTAATTAACTTATTTAGTTATGTACAAATTTATACCATTCTTTTCTGTTACTTGTCATTTCCTTTGCCTCCACCATTGTTTTCCTTTCCTTGTTAATATTTTTCCTATGACATTGTCCCATGTTTCTTGTGGCCTTCCCTGTTTCCTTTTGCCTACTTTTCTCGTTTCCCATATTTGTTTGACTTGTCTATCTTGATCCATCCGTTGCAAATGACCCCACCACGTTAACTGTCGTCCTTCAATGAAACTTGTTATTGAGTTGATCTCTAATTCTTCCCTTATCTGCTTGCTTCTTATTCTATCTCTCAGGGTGACACCTTTCACTTTTCTCAGGTATTTCATTTCTGTGGCTTCAATCTTGGTTTTCATTTTTTGTGTCAGTACCCACGATTCGCATCCATAGGTCATGATGGGTCTAAAGATTGTTTTGTACACTGTAAGTTTGGTTTTTTGTGACACCTCTCGTTTATTTATAAAGTTTACATTCATTGCATAATATAATTTGTTACATTTCTCTATCCGTTCAGTTATGTCTATTTCTTGTCTTCCACTATCATCGATAGTAACCCTAGATACTTAAAATGTTTTATCTGTTCTATCTCCTCTCCATTTATCTGTATATTTATCTTCTGGTGATCTTTCCCAATGGTCATTACTTTTGTTTTGCTGATATTCATCTTCATTCCGTTATATGTTAATTCTTCGTTCCATATCAGTAGGTTTCGCTGTAGTTCTTCTTCTCTTCCTGCCATTACTATAATATCATCTGCAAATGCACAATCTTGTATGAATGTGGGTTGTAATTTTCTGTATCCTACATTTAACCCTTTGATTCTCTGGTGGCATGTTCGTATTATTTCGTCTATAAAGATGGTGAATAGTACCGGGCTCATTACCCCTCCTTGTCTTAAACCTTCATTTGCGTCAAACTCTTCTGATATTCTGTTGTTATTTATCACGTAATTCCTTGTCTTTTGGTACAAACTTTTAATTACCCTCGTTACTTTTGGGCTTACTCCTCTGTTGCTCAAACTTTTCCACACACTCTCTCTAGGCGTTCTATCGAAAGCTTTCTCGAGATCAATAAATGCAAAGGCAGCTGTCTCGTTGTATTGGATTGTTTTTGTAATTATTTGCTTAACAGTAAATATATGGTCTTGTGCGCTTCTACCCTTACGGAAACCGCTCTGTGCTTCTGATAACGTTGGTTCTATTACAGTTCGGAGTTTACCTTCAAGTATTTGTTCATACAGTTTTAAAGGAATACTGAGCAGCGTTATGCCTCTGTAGTTATTACATATCTTCCTATCTCCTTTCTTAAATATTGGGACAATCTGTCCTACTTCCCAGTCTTTTGGTATTTTCTCCTCTTTCCATATTTTATTAAACATTTTTAGTAGTGTCTTAATTCCTTGTCCTCCCATTTTTTTTAACATTTCGCCTGTGATTCCGTCATGTCCTGGTGACTTTCCATTTTTGATTTTCTTTAATGCTGTTACTAATTCTTCTTCCGTTATACCTTCTTCTTCATTTCCTGTATTCTGGCGTCTATCTTCTATCTGTGTACTTTCTTCTTTAATCATGACTTGGGTCTGTAGGAGTTCTTGGAAATATTGCCTCCATCTGCTCATTATTTCTGTTGATTTTATCAATACCTTTCCATTTTTATCTTTTATTTCTCTGTTGTTTTTCCTTTCTTTAGATTTTTTAAAACTTTATAAAACAGTTTCTGGTTTGCTCTACTGTTCTTTTCTAGTTTTTCGCCAAAGTCTTTCCACGCCTTTCCTTTCGCTTCTCTCACCATGTGTTTTACTATTGTCCGTTGTTCTTTGTACACATTGTAGGTATCTTCTGATTTTCTTCCTAAATAGTCTGTCCACCTCTTCTTCTTTAGTTTAACTTGTCTTTTTATTTCTTCGTTCCACTAGGCGGTTCTTTTCATATTTTTGTTTGTCTTAATTACACCGCATGCGTACCTTGCTGCTTTTAGTAGAGTGTTTTTTATCTTGTTCCACATCTCTTCTACCTTTAACTGTTCAAACTTCTCTTCATCTACCAGTGTGTCTCTGCTTATTATGTTCTCATACTCCCTTGCTGTTTCTGTTTCTTGTAGTTTATAGATTCTTATTGTTTCTTTCTGAACTGTGTATTCTTCTTTTACTGTTTGCTTCTGTTCTTCTGGCCTCCTTATTTTTTCTACTAACAGGTAATGGTCGCTGTATATCTCAGCTCATCTTTTAACTCTAACATCTTTCACTGTATGTCTGTTGTTTTTTTCTACTAGTATGTATTCTAATATAGATCTCTCATCTCTACTTTTAACCTCTCGTGTATATGTGTGGATCTTTTTATGTTGGAAGAATGAGTTTGCTATAATCAGGTTGTTTTGGGAGCAGTATTCTATTAATCTCTTTCCGTTGTTATTCCTTTTATCTTCACCAAATTTTCCTATCACCTTTTCTGTATCATTTTCTCTCTTCCCCACTCTACACCTGCTACGAATATTTTCCCTTTACTCGTTTCTGTTATCATTGTTAATTCATCCCAGAATTTATCTTTTACTTCTTTTTTCTCGTTTTCATCGGGTCCATAGACTGCAATTATCGATATTCTTTCTTTTCCTTGCATTTCTAGTTCTACCGTGAGAATTCTTTCTGACCACCCTGTCCAGTTTATGATCTTATCACTCAAATTCCTGTTTATAATGCATGCCACGCCTTCTGCCGCTCTTACATTTCCTTTCACTCCGGTGTATATTAACCTGTGTCCATCCATTAATATCTTTTCTCCTTTCCCTTTTTCTTTGTCTCTGCTAGTACTAGCATATCTATTCCTGTTCTGTTAAGCTCGTATATAACTTCTTCTTCTTTTCTCGTTAGGCTTCTTGTATTCCAAACTCCAAGTTTCCAATCCTGTAGTTCATTACCTTTTCCATTGCCAGTTTCGTTGTCGCTACCCCCCTGCATATCTATACCTAATAGTTTATTCGTCCGGTTCGGGTTATTTTTCTTATTTGTTCCTCAAAACTTGTTCCATCTGGCGATCTCTCCGTTACTGTCCTTTTTAATGCATTGCTTTCAGTCCTATCTTCTTTTACCAATTCATCCGTATTTACCAAATCATTTGCTCTTTATATTTCATCGTTAATTATCAATTTATTATATTTTAGTTGTGCTCTATATCCTTTATTCCTCGCTTCTTTCATTTGTGGGATTAACATTTTTCTTTCCTCTAATACTTCCTTGGTATAATCTTCATCAATCCATATGTCTGTTCCCTTGAGCTTTCTCTCATTTTGTAGTATTGATACTTTTTTGTTGACTTTAGTTAACTCAACCAAAATTGGTCTTTTCTTGTCTTTCATATATTTTCCGATTCTTCTCGTTTGGTCTACATCATCATTTTGGTCTATGTCAATTCCTATCTTTTGTATTATACTAGTTACTTTTTCCTCTGTCCTACTTGTGCTTTCATTTTCCTCATCTACTACTCCTTTTATTATAATATTATTCCTCCTGATTTCTCTTTCTAAGTTAGCTATTCTCTCTTCCTGTTGTACCATGTTCTCTTTTAATTTCTTATTTTCATCCCTCACTTGTTTCATTTCCATTACAAACGTATCAAATTTCTCGTTCATTTGTTTCATGTTCCCCTCTATTTGTTGGAACATCTTCTCAATTTTCTCCATCTCATTCATCTTCAAGTCTGCTGTTGATTGCGTAAAGTGCCAGACCCCAGTCCGCCCGCCCCAGGTCTGTCATCTATCTATCAACAGCCCTCTTCTAGTTGCTATGATGTTTCAATTTAAACTTTATTTACACTAACGTTTATGAATTACATTATTTACAAATATATACAAAAAAATTTGTTGTGGAGGTCACTTCAGTTGTATTTATTTCTCTTATCTCTTATCTACACTTGTCACATGCAATTTTCGACTTTATTCTCAAAATCCTTAACCTCAATTAACTATTATCTACATCAATTTACTCACTGTTCATCTGTTATTTGCATTTTCTCTGCTCTCCCGCACTTTCTGCTATTTCATTCTTCCTAATTCTCTGCTTGCTTTTGCCTCTGCTTACTCAATATGGCCCCATTTGGACTTTAATATTGGAGTCAACAGACGGCGTATCGTGTGATCGAAAGTTCACGTTATTAATTCATTTTTCTATTTATATCAAGTCAAAATTGTTTACTAATCTCCTTTTGGTCGGGTTTCATTTCAGAGGTCAATATGCATAAGACTCATATTGCATATACTTTCCTAGAACCAAGTCACAAGAACATTCTAATAGTGTGCAATGACAGGCGTGTCTAGATCTCCAAGAAAACGTGAAAGACTTGGTTTCAAAATATGCAAAAATGTAATCATTTTTTAGCGACTTCAAATATAATTTATAAGCTGCCTTGTAAGGACAATAAATGAATGTATCTATAAGATATTGGCATAGATGAGACTAGCTTCGTGGCCAGCTTTGAGGTTCGGGATGTTTCTCCGAAATTCACCACAACTTTTCATAGTAAAATTTATACGAGTCGAAAGAGCAACTCTTCGGCAATACCTCCATAAATTTTCAGAGTGGGAAAGCAACAAATGTGTAAGCAAATAAATACGGCGCCATGGGTCAGACACGCGCGGCGCATGGGTTATCGGTGACGCGCGGCGCAGCGCAGCTGCCAACGCGTCTGCGTCGTCTTTGTATATTTTTATCAAATATCAAATATAAATGTATTTTGGCGACGTATGATATTTAATGAAACTTATAACAGTAAATTATCATGCATAAAAAATGAATTAAATAATCAATAATTTGCTTGCTCTCTCACTCTAAAAATTTATTGATTTATTGCCAAACAGTTGCTCTTTCGACTCGTATAAATTTTACTATGAAAAGTTCCCGAACTTCAAACACCACGAAAACGGAGTTTTGACTAAAAACTGATGGCACCATCGGGAAGAGCAGATCAAAATGATAAGCAAGAGTAGGATTTTGATTATAAACCAACGTAAAAGTGTCGTTGGCAAAAGTAGCGATCTCTGTATTTCTAATTTTTGGAAGGTACAAGATAGACCAGAACTTGTTAAATGGTTTCTGGCAAAATCAAAATTGGTGATTTTAAATGAGTCTTCTTTATTCTAGGGGAAGTTTTCCGGAAGTTTATTAAAGTTTTTCGATCCGAAAATAACAATATATCTTCGTTATGGGTTAAATTACCCTTTAAGCGATAAAGCTTACGCCATGGCCGAAAGACGAAAAACACGGTTCATTGAGAAAATGCAACCAATTCTCGATGTTTCGGAATATGAAATTATTATTCGCAGAACGACTATATTTCTGGCTAAAATAAGACTGCAAATAAACTGTTAGAGAAATGTCCATTTTGACAAGGTATGGATGCTGCAAATCCAGAGAGATATGGTACCGAGTTTTACGCTGATTGTAAATTGTGAAAATTAAAAAAGTACATGGAACATTGACAAAGAAGGAGACAAGGAAAATAAGATAAAAATATGGATCGAGCTAATTTTATTAGCTCAAAACAATTTATATTTAAATGATAATTGCTTTGAAAACGTAGAGGATGTTTCTCGCTAGAAATGACTTAAGACCTGGCAACAATACTGTAAATTATAGTGTGTAGCCTATAGGTACTGCAGAGTGATAGAAGTTAACAGATCGTCGAGTGTTTTCCGTGCTACAAATCTTCAACAGAGTCCATTTTTTACCATTTAACATGTACATGCGCAATTTCACGTCAGAAAACGACCTTCATCCATCCCAAACAATAACGAAAATAATAACGTCAATAACATATCACTAAATAAAGGCGAAAACACTAATGTTAATCTTAACAAATTGCTTAGAGAATTTAAAAATATATTTAATAAACTGACACAGCGATACACTACGGTGGCAAAAATGCTCGCCATGTTAATAAATAAATCACAATAAAGCACAAATAGCACAGTAGAGTTCTAGTGGTATAAAACAACACAAATAAAGAATAATTAAGTAAATTTTGTAGATATTTTAATAATAAACCTCCGCATACTGTGTAACTAAATCATATAAACCATTCGGATTATATGCCACATGATGATACCAAAATTTTAATCAAGTGAGCAGATGGACTCTACGAACTTTCACAACAACTTTTTTTCTCTTTACAAAGATAGCGTTAAACTAAAACGATACACATATGTTCCAGTAGAGGGCGTATTGAAGTTGTGTAATCATGCCACGACCATCTGTAACAAATTGGAAGTATCTGAACTTTTGAAGAATACAAATGAGTGTTTCCAGAGCTAGCGCTTGAAAATTTTTCTAATTAGACAAACATTATCTCGTCATCTAGGTTGGTTTAGGTACTCATTAATCCTGCCAGTAGTTATCGAAGACAATGTCGTCTTGTACGTGGATGAATGGTGTCAAAGAGGTGTTGTTTGTTAAGACCTCGACTGATTTCTAGATAGAATTAACAACCGTGTCTAGAATTTTTATATTGGCTTTTCAAGCTCTAAATAATGATTTTGTCTTAATCATCAAGGTGAAAGACCTCTCATAAGTCATATTTTTTAAATTCCGAAGCAAAAGGTATCTTCCATTGAAAATGGATTTGGTGACAAAGCAAGTAGAGGCTCTACTAAGTCTTTGCTAGAACAAATGACGGAGTATATATTAGAAAGAACAAGTGCTCATGTAGTGTCGCAAGGTAAAACACCAGCCAATACGATCTAACGTTAAATTATATTTCGTCGTTTTTCGAGTTTGCCCAGTTTCTCCCAGAATGTCCAGGAAAGGGCGTGATGAGCTGGACAGCACTGCTGTGGTATCTGCATATTAGGTCAACATTGTGATGGGTGTCGTCGGAATATCCCAAAGTACATCCGGAAAGGACAAAATCAGCTGAAGCTTGAGGCAGCAGGATAAACTAAAGTCATCTTAAAGACTAAGCAGTTGTACCAAATCCTTTCGAACGCCTTGGCCACGTCAAGAAAGACTGCAGCAGTAGTCGGCTTCTTGATAAAGCCTTAAGTAATTTGTACTACCACTTGGAAGAGTTAGCGGATGTTTGATTAGTCAGACCTAAATTCAAATCATGTGGAAGTCTTTAACAATTGCTTTAGGTAGCGGCGGGGTAAATTACCTGCCGCACAATTTCTTCAGTGTTAGCAGAGGGCTGATGAGTCAAAAATCTCGGAAAACATGCCAAACTTATCACGACACCCATCACTTTTCAAAGGATCGCAAAAAATATGAATGGTGGTGGAGAATTGCTTTTGACGTTAATCCTTTGTTATTAACATTACTCAGTTTGCTTCAATTCTTTGGCGGTTATTAATGCTATCGGTTATCCTAATTTAACCTCTAAAAATAGTAAACTAACAAGAAATATCCTCCAATTTATAATGTTATCTTGCGAAATAGTACATATGTACCAAATCAAAGACTGTGAAAAGTTAAGCGAACACTTTGTAATCCATTTTTACTATACACCAAATTACATAAAGAAATTGAGGTAATCATTCTATAAATTTTAAACATATTCTTAAATATATGGACAAACTTCACATAATTCTTAACAGGAAAGCTTATAAAAAGATTTATATAAATACATGCCCAAAAATGCACGTTTTATTTATATTAAGAACAAGTAGAGACGACTTATATGAACGGACAACTAAACGGAGATGGTTAGAAATTGGCACAGATTTACCATAAAACTTACGCTCACAGGCGAGAACCAAATCACAAAACTTTTGGGACAGCGCTTTTCCGTTTGTGTGAAAAGAGATCTTTTGATAATAGAAGTGAATACAGAGAACAAACGCGTTATGTTTGTACACCTAAGTTACAAAAAGGCGTTAAACAAGATAATGAGGATAACCTCTACCACAAACTTTAGATAGTAGACCGACAGCATGATATATACTTATTAAGCGACTGTATTGAGTACCCTACATAAGAACCAACTATGGCTTAAATATGCGCAGCAGCTATTGTGATAAAATAGGCTTTCAAGGAAAAAGCTTCGTAGTTGATTCTTACAAGTCATTATCATATTAAGCAACCTTTGGTAGAAATGGCCCATAAATCTCCACAACTGATCTCCGTAGACTAGAAAGGATACCCATAGATCAACCATTTTATCATTAGTAGCAACAGTTCAAAATCACCATTTATTACAAAGTTTTTTTTGCAAACCATAAGATTAATTTCCGTATCAACGTAAACTCTAGATATTATCTTTTGAATATATAAAACTTCATATTTCACTTTACATTGTAGATTAACCATTTACTACTAATAATAACTATTTGTCAGTATAAAATCACACAACCTTAGCTAAGAGTAAATTTTTTTACAGGAGTTCAATTATTAATTTGTTTTGTTTTTAATATTGTCTACCAAAGTATTGTAAGATACTCACATTATAATAAGATTTGAATGTTTAGATGTCTACTATTTTTATAAATTTCATATCTTAAATGAGGTTTGCAGGAAAATTGGATGCTTCACATATGCATAGCTATAGCATAGCCATTGGTTAACATATTTAACTATGCTAAAAATCAGACAAATTTCTACTTTCAATTATTACTTCAAATTTTTGTTTGCTTACCTAATTAGGAATATATTTAAATTCAATATTAATTTCAATCGTATTCCAATTACTCTGTGATTTAAAACATAAAATCGTAAAATTAAAAACATTGCCCAAATCTGTGAGCAATAGATACTTAAATCATCACAATTGCGTTAATAAGCATACTTGTAGAACACAAAAATTGCTTTTAGTTTGCGTCACTTTAATAATTGCGTATTATTATTATTAATACATTAATATGCAATCCAGTACTGATCTATGCGTATTATATGGTAAATTTAAAAATAGGTATGCTTGTTAATATTAGCTGCCAGCTGTACAATATATAGTCCAATACATCTGAGCTTGTCGCAAGACGTGTAACTAATAGAACAAGCAAAAGGACGTATGCCTTTAGGTAATTTGACTGCAGAATTGCTTCGAAATACAGATAACAATAAGCTGGTTAAAAGACAAGAGCGTAACAAACCTGCCAAAAGAAGAAGAAAAATACAGAAAGAGGAAATTAAAACATAAAAACTAGATATTTTTGTCAAGAAGCAAAAAGTGCAAATAACCCTACTCAGTGGTGACATGATAATACAAAAGTAAAGAAAACTTATTAGTGCAATACTTTGAAGCATTACTAAATGAAAAAGAGCACAAAGACAAGAACACCAAGAAAAAAGATAGCAATATAGAAGAGAGAGCTCAAATGCAAACAACATTGGATACTCATTTGAAAAAGAAATAACTAAAATAACCAGAAACCTAAACAAAATAAAAACCCTGAAGCAAATGTTATTTCCACAGAAAGACTGAAGGAAGGAGAAAAACAAATCTACTGAAGATAAGAAGTCAGTTACTAAAAAGAATAAGGTAAGAAGAAGTAATGCCGTCTTACGGATTACAGTGACACTATGTCCCATATACAAAAAAAAAGAGAAAAAAACAGTGTGATGACTATCGCAAAATTGCTATGCAAAACGTAACCTACAAGGTGTTAACAACAGTATTAAAAAATAGACTGCACGTAACACAAAAAAGAAATTAGACGAATACCAAAAAGCTTCATAAAAGCGAACAACAGTGGTTCAAATCTTTATAATAAAACAAATCCTATATAATATATATGAATAATTTTAGATTATCACATTATATTTGTTGATTTTAAGAAAGAAAATTAAGTAAAAAAAGGCACATGGCTGCGGTGCGGGCTACCTCGGATTGAATTCTAGGCTTAGATGCCTGGTGGGTGGTCTGCTTAGTCATTCAAAATAATTAAGTACCTGAGTTCGCATCAAATATTTGTACCAGAGATGGACGACCGAGCAGCGAGAGCCTTAACATTTCAATTTGAAGGCTATTCCCTACGCGGAGCGTTAAAGGTCCACCACCACCAAAATGATCCTACAAAACACAATCTGCAAAGAAAACCTATTCGCAGACTTTGGGATGAAGAGAGAACCGAGACAAAAATATCCCCTATTAACGAACTTGTTCAATCTACCACTAGATATAATAATTAGACAAAGTGGCATTTAAGTAGTTGTTGTGGCGTTAGTGACATGAATCAGGAAGAAACTAGAAAAAATGTTCCAGAACTTAGAAGAACATCATAAAAATATAAATTACTGATAAATGAAGAGAAAAGAAAACAAATGAAAAGGAAAACAACACCTGGAAATGAAGTAAATAACAGTAAGATGAAGGTTTTAAGTAATAAGAAGTTTGTTGTCAAATATTTGGGAGTAATAGTAACGAATAATTACAAAAAACAGTTAAAATTAAACAGAAGTTGGCAAAAGACAGCAAAGCTGTAGAAAACTATTAAAGCAAAGCATCTATCCAGGCAGCAAAACTAAGAATATTTGGAATAATAACACTGCTTTTGGAATAATAACAGTGCTGTTTGCTAATATAAAATGTAAATGCTCAATAATCTGATGGCAACACCATTGGAAAATTCTGTGGAAAATCCCTAGAGGTATATGCGCAAGATTAGGATCGGAAAATTAAAGCATATAAGAATTCAAGTATTTCACAAAATTAAGATGCTGGAGTATATCACAAGAATGGCAGAAAATAGATTCACAAAGAGAGTACTGGTGGCAAAAGGAAAAAGTAAAAAAAGGAAGAGGTAAACCAAAACAAAGATGTCTGACTACAATAAAAGAGAACCTGTACAGGTAGGCGTGGAGAATTGGCAAAAAGAAGCGAAATACTTTTCAAAATTTAAAATCTACATAAACTGTAAAGTTGTAATATACAATGGTCAATCAAAAGTGGCGCGGTCGCGCAACACAACATATACGCAAGTGATGGCGGGTAACTACCCACATGAACATTCTATCGTTCTGCTATATGGCAGAGAACAACTACGATAGAAGTATGGCTGCTTCGTTCAGTAATCGCACAATTGAAGGGGTTAAATTTGCAAAAATCCATCTTCGGATGTTAGCATAATATAGAACATGCACCATGCATCAAAGAAACATCTACCAGTAAGTAGAACTCTTTAAATAGGGAAGTACAATTGTAACGCATAAAAGCCGATCTAATCGCCCAACATCACGCATGGACCAAAACTTCTAGAGGGTGGATGCCTTGATCTAACGCGATCTGATTACTACATTTCGGCCTTTTAAGAAAGTGGAAATAAAGTTGCTATATGAAAATTGCATTTACTTTCTGATTGGCCTACGTATGTATACATTAAATAAAAAATAAGCACGGGAAAATCACCCTGCTTAAAAATGTAAACAAATAATTACGTTATAATTTTTCACTTATAATTAAAAACTGTATTTTAGGGTACTGAGCTAACAAGCAATTTACTAAAGTATGAAACTAAGCATTTTTAATGATAATACGACTTTTAGATATTACAAAGTAATTTCCACAATTAGTTCACTTTATGACGTACGTAGACAGTTGCTAATTGGAAGTTTATAATTAATGTTCTTAAAATCAAATAGGTTTCTACAGCGCCCGGCAGGAATTGTAATGCTTTTCAAAATGCCAACACAAATGTCTTTGAACAAATATAAATATTTATTATTTTTTTTAATTACATATATAATGCCACTTAAAAAACGTAAGACACAAACAAAAATAACATAATTCATGTATAAAAATGACGCCATCCAAGTGGTGACCGTTCCTGTCTAGTCATTGGTGCAGGCGGGTGAAAAAATTGCCCACACACTTTTTAAGAATAGCACGTGAAATTGCTCGAATTTCTCGAGTTACGGCTTCCGAAAATCCTGGTTTGTCAATGCCAAACTAAGTTTTCAAATAGCCTTATAAGAAACAATCACAGTGAATCACAGTGAAAAATTCAATAATGGAGAGGGCCACTCCGCAATAAAATGAGGCATCCTGGAAATTGTTCTCTTAAAAAAGCCATAAATTCTCTTGAGGTATGACAAGTAGCCACATCCTGTTAAAACCACTCTGTCCAGGACAATCCAATGTTTTCTCAAGTCAGGCATCAAAGAGTCTTTGCAACATCTTAAGGTAACGCTGTGAGTTGACCATCATAATGCATCTGTTTTCTTGGAACAAATAGAGTCTAATTATGCCAAATCTGGCTATTCCGCACCACACAGTAACTCTCTCACTATATAGGGACCTTTGATGGACTTCCCGTAGATTATTTTTAGACCAGTATCGGCAATTTAATTTTTTTACAGCACCCAATAGTGAAAATGAGTTGTCTCGTTGCTCGTTATCAAAATACAGTCATTTCCCTTCAGTTGTTAAACCACTATAATTTTGTAAAGATGCAAGTAGAGTTCAAAGTGCAAAAGTGGCCTCTTTGACATGCGCAAAACGCGAGCGGGCCGTACCGCTGAACGGCGAGGATTGGCCTTCCACAGTAGGGCAGAATGCACTTAAGATTTTTTTCTTAGATCTTCACCCACGTATGCCTCCGTATTAAATGTATTTTCTGGTAAAATCTGGAGGCGATTTGAAGAGTTTAAGGTCAAGTCCGGTCGATCCAAAGATTTTGGAAAAAAATTAATAATTCCGCGTAGTCTCATCAGCTGCCACTAGGTGGCCACACCTTCAGGTGGGCGCTGCCGCCCCAGAGGGGTCGTGTACCCACTACGTTACTGTGCTGTCAACGCACAGTGGACATTTATGGGGAAACACATGACGGCAAAACCCGTTTTGCTGGCATTTCAAATCCCAACTTGGTTTGCTTCTTAACAACGTACAAAACAACTGATTTATTTTATTGTTATAATAGACAACATACAGTAAATATTGAACTCCTTCTGGATGAGCAAATCCCATTGCGAGCGTAGTCAGAAGTGGTGCGCTTAGCTTTGGGGTGGACATCTGGAACACACTTCTCCACCAACTGCGACTGATTTGGGAAGGGGAATGAAATGGTTGAGAAATCCAGAACGCCTTTGAGAAGAGGTGGTTCCATAGAGAAGACATTGAAGTAGTGATCGACCGATAAATTAAGTTCAGACTTTGTCGGCTTGTGGAACTGTTAAAGAGGCGGAGGCGCGACTTTCGAACGTCGAGAGGTGGTCGATTTGGTTTGAGCTTAGCGGACCAACGAAATGGCCCTCGTCTTCAGAGAAGAGTAGTTCTTCTGGATCAAGGCGGTAATGATCCACACTTGGACCGCAAAGTAAGCGTTGTCGACGAGGACTTTGTCCACTGTCTCTTGCGCAGTTCTTGGCATTCCTCGGGTGCGCATCGCCAGCTGGTGGAAGATGTAGAATCTAGAAGAAACGAATGAGAAAAAAGATGGGGCAGTAAACCTTGTACGTTGACATGAGAGTAAGTTGAGGAAACGACGGGTGATGCGAGAAGCTGGGATCTCTTGAGTGGGTGCTTGCTTGGAGATGTCGCTGATTTTGTCGGTCTTGGCCACCAGACACAGGTGGTACAGCTGGACTTGGTCGCTGCGCACCGATGTCGAGAAAAATTCATCAGGTCAGGTAGGAAAGGAAATGCTCTGCTTGTTCTTCCAGGAAATGGGCCGAAAGTTAGGAATAGGAAAAGTGAAAGATCGTTTTTTTTTATCTCTTCACCCAGCGGGCCCTCGTAGGTGTGTCTTTCGTTTTCCCCACCAGTTTGCACATCAGTGCTCGAAGAGGAAGCTCGTTGAGATGCATTAGGCAAATCACCGGCTGAAGTGGCTTCTTGAGGCGTTCTTCGGGTCGCCGAATGATACCAGTCCACTTTCCAACATCCACCGCGCAGTCGATCCCACGATCTTCAAAATATTCTACCAAAATTCGGGTTGCAGCACCGGCGGTCTGTAATTAAACAGATACAATGAATTTAGGTACAATAGCAGATAACCTTCTTGTTATCGTCCGCTTCGGGAATGGTGAGTGAGATGCAGAACCCCAGCTCACTGTCCATCTGAGTCATCGAAGTACCGTCACATGCTCGTTGGTCACTGGTTTCCGAGTGAACCCGCCGTTCACATCGCTGGCTAATCGATCACTTTCCATCAAAATAAATGGCATTGGGTGGGTTGTGTCGCAGCTTGTCTTCGTGCTAGGCAGTTGCCAACGACCGCAGAGAGCTGATGCTACTTTGGATGGCGCCTTTGGTGATCTGGTGAGGTACAGCAAACTGGGAGGCCAGAGAATTGAATGTCTCAGACGCTGTTTTGTAATGATTGAAATGATTTGGAGACAATGAGCCGGCGACATTCCGACTTGGGTGCAGTCAAATCCGATGACGAGTCTTTGCCGCTCTCTTTTCCCTCATCATCCTCGTCGGAGATGATCTCAGATAGATCAGTTTGAGGCGTAGCTTCATTTCGGTTCAGCAGACGTTACACCGCCTTGCGTTTTCGATTTTGGTTGCGACTGAACTTGTCACTCTTCGCCTGGAGATTATGCGATACAGTCGAATCAACAAAAGGGGATATATGACGAAGCCGCCTGCCGCGCTGGTCGTCTAGAAACTCGACTTTCTCTATTGGCTTGGTGCACACCACACACCTGCAGTCAGTTTCCAGCTTAGATTGGCAAAGAGCAATGTCGAAAGATAATGATATGCGGCCTAATGCTCCTAGATCTTCGCTTTCCACTCGTTTGTCCCCCCTTCTTCGCCGCGTGCCGATAAAACCAGTGCGCCACTTGTTTCTCGTAGTGTTAATATAGACAAAGTTTCCACTAAATCAACGAACTGGTCGATACAGTGACCAATATATATATATATATATATACACCTAACTTTTTGCGACAGTTAAACGCTTAAGCTGCAGGTCTTTAGTAAATATTCGTTAAAGGCCACTTCTTAAAATGTCCAATTGTCGTCCACGATGCAGAACCGATGGCTTCGAATTTACAGCGACTCTTTGAATAACAATGGAGATATTCTTATGAAACGTATCCCACATTTATGCTTATAATGTCTTGTATCCCAGTTTCATCAAACTTTGTATCATACTTTAGACAGTTAATTTATTTGGTGCACTAGTGTAGATCAAACATTCCGCAATAATTCTGGAACATTTTTATCTAATTTGCAACGTTGTTTTTTGGTATAGCGTTCTACAGGGTCCGACAGAAAGGTGTTATGTTTTCGAAACGGGTACAACATCGGTGAAAAAGAAACTAGCGCAATGATTGATATACACTTGTTAGTTGCCATTTCAGTAGTCATGGAGTCGTGGACGATTAAGCAACACGCATTTGTTGACACGCTTGTTGCAACTGGTCATCTGGAAGAGTAGGCACAGCGAATATTTCAAACTCACTTCAATTGTTGTCGATGCAGTACCGTCCCATCTTGCTCAATAATACTGAAATGGTTTAACAACTTAGGAACTGTAAGGCCTGGAACAGTTAGGAAAGCTGATGGGAGCGTTAAAACACCAGAAAACATTGAAAGGGTTCTGGAGAAGGTACAAGCCAATCCTCGCCATTCAGCGGCACAACACGCTCGCGTTTTGCGCATGTCAGACAGGTCAGTTTGCCGAATTTTGCATTTTTAATCTCCACTTTTAACTTTATAAAATTTTGATGGTTTAAGAACTGAAGAAAATGACTGCGTGCGGCAGTTTACTTTTGGAGAAATAATTCTGGAAACCTTGGAAAATGACTGTATTCTGATAACAAGTGACGAGGCTCATTTTCACTTATCGGATGCTGTAAATAAACAAAATTTCCAGTACTGGTAGCAAAAAAATTGTCTATGGGAAGTTCATCAAAGTCTCCTACATAGTGAAAGGATAACTATGCGGTACGAAATAGCCCAAATTGGCATAATTGGACCCTACTTTTCCTGAGAAAACGGACGCACTTGACGATCAACTCACAGCGTTATCTTATGATGTTGCCAGAATTTTTGAGGTCTAAAACGAAAAGACATCGGATTGCCTTCGATAAAGTTTGGTTTCAACAGGATGGAGCTACTTACCATATCTCAAGAGGATGCATGGCTTTTTTAAGGGCACCTCATTTCATTGCGCGGAAATTTGGAGTGGCCCTCTCAGTCACCGGATCTTTGATGGTATGATTACTTTTTATGGGGCTACCTAAAAGCTCAGGTTTACATTGAAAAAACATGGATTCTTGAAGCTCTTTCAGAAGCCATAACTTGAGAATTCGAGCAATTCCACGCGCTATGCTTGGAAGGTGTATGCACAATTCTCCACCCGCCTGCAACATTGTCTAGACAAAAACGGTCATCACTTAGATAGCATCATTTTTCACATCTCTATTACATTCTTTTTGTTTGTGCTTATGTTTTTTAAATGATATTATATATGTAATTAAAAAAAATAAAAATTGAAATTTGTTCAAAAACATCTATCTTAAAGTGTTTCGGAAAGCATAATACTTCCCTGTTTGACCATGTATATTTACTAATCGGAAGAATCGTAGATAACATATGTGAACGGTTTATAATTGCTGACCGCGAAACAAAAAAGTTTAAATACGGCATTCAGTTTGGAAGATCCTTCAGTTTCCTTAAAAAAACCCAAAACTCAATGGTCTAGAAAATTTTCGAAATCATCAAAAGTCCATGGCACGATACGTGATCTGAGTCTCTAAAATCATTCCGGATTAATCTTACAAGTGGAGTATCGTTATGCAGCATATGAATAATGCTCTGAAGTGTATATTTGTAGACATAGGCAAGTTTCTGATTATAATTACAACCATTTTACTTTAATGGTAGTTTTGTAAACGTGTTGCTACACACACGTATAAACTATATTCTACGAAATGACAAATATTGCTTATCTCAGATAGTTACGTTACTATTTTTCAAAAATAATTTAAAATAACGTATTTTTAGCGTATCAAGATAATGAGTTGCTATTAAAATGTCAAAATAAGCATATTTAATAATGTTAAACAAGATAATTTCCTTTTAGATATTAAACGGCAATTAGCTGACTTTGTGACGTATGTAGACGGTTCTTTACTATCGCTACGTATGATACTCGTTAATTATAAAGTCAAATTGGGTTTCTGTGATACGATCCTACATTTTGTGGAAACTAAACAAATACAAACTTTAAGTTCTTGTAAAAGCAAAATGCAATATTTTATAAATTATTTGCTTTATTAAATCTATTTTTGTATATCGCTCCTCTTTAAACAAACATATTTTCGCTGTTGATAAGAAAATACAAACTCAAAAAAGGTCTGAAAGTACTTTGGTTAGCAACATATAAAATAAATGTGAAAATATTTGTTTCACTTTAAAATATATGATATAAGCTCTTAATCAAGGATTAAATGCAAAAACATCATAAGTATCATATGAAGTCAACATTTGCGTAGATAATTAAATTATATAAATTCATTTTCAAAACTTTTCATAATTCTGCAAAAATGCTACTTGGCTTGCGAATTAAAAAAAAATTAATTTCAACTCTTCTGTAGAGTTTGAATTGTTCACATTTATTTTTCCGAAATGGCGCTCAACGCATACAAATTCGAAAAATACTTGTGTTTACTACGACTACGAATAAAAACAGCTACAAACGCAGAAATCGCAGGTAGATCGAGGCAAACTGAAAATATCGACTATGCATCAAAACAATGCTCATATCTACAGGGCCACTTCTTGGTCCACCTGGTGACGTTGTTGACGGCTAATTGTAGTTTATTAGTAGCTACTTCTATTTCGTTGCTTGTGGCCAGTAATGCAGTGTCGTCAGCAAATGTGGCTGTCGTCACTCCATCACTCATGGGGATGTCACTAGTATAAAGCAAGTATAGAACTGGCCCAAGGACGCTTCCTTGCGGTACACCTGCGGCAATAGCTTTTAGTTCGGGGTATTCTTCGCCATATCTCACTCTGAACTGTCGGCCAGAGATGTATGATGCCAGAATGTGGCTCATCTGCCTAGGCAGATTTTTAGTTATTTTGTATTCGAGGCCCTCGTGCCATAGTTTGTCAAAAGCTTGGGCACCGTCAAGAAATATCGCTGCGCATATTTCTTTTTCTTCTAGGGTTCTTTCAATTACATCAGTGATTCGGTGCACTTGATCAATGGTCGAATGTTTGTTCCGAAATCCAAACTGGTGAGTTGGAATGAGCTGCTTTTTTTCAATAATTGGCTTGAGGCGTTTCAGAAGCAGTTTTTCGAACAGTTTGGATATGTTTGGTAGTAGTGAAATCGGGCGGTAAGATGCTTTCTCATTGGGGGCTTCCCTGGTTTGGGGATCATAATAACTTCCGCAACTTTCCACTGCAGCGGTACGTACTGTAGTCGTAGCGCAGCATTGAATAGATGCGTAAGCTTCATTATACCCTTTTCTGGTAGTTCCTTCAGCAGTTGTCCACTTATTAAATCATAGCTGGGGCTTTTTGGCACTGAGATTCTTTTGTATCTCATTGTAAATTTCTTTTGGAGTTACTGGCAATTTGGCCCTGTCCTCCCTGTTGTTTATCTCTGGTAGGTTCTCATTGTCATCAGCTGGATGTGGTTGGAATGTATTCGCTAAGTGTTCAGCAAATATTTCTGCTTTTCCTCGTCTTTTCTAGCCCATCCGCCATCATTTTTACGAATGGGTGGATTATGATTATGAGGCCGCTTTAATCTCCTTGTGGCTTTCCAGAGAGCGTATTCGGTATCTTTATCGTCTGTTAGTCCCTTTAGGAATTCAGTGAACGTTTCATTCTTAACAGAACGGATCTCTTCTTTGAGTTGTTGGCTTAGCCGGTTTAGCAGTTGTTTGTCTGCCGGAGCTCTGGTTTGTTGCCATTTCTTCCGTGCTTTTCGTTTTGCTGAGACAAGTTCTCTGATCTCCCTAGGGTAGTTCACGCCAATTGTTTTTCTTTTTGGCTCAGGGGTATTGCTCCATGCGGCTTGCTGCAGGTCGATTACAAACCGCTCTGCTTGTTCATCTAGCTGCTCAATTGATCTTAGTGGAACATTTAGCTGTTTTCCTTTAGTAGTGACAAGTCTGGATCCCCAGTGGGTATGTTTGGCGTTGAAGTCACCTCCTAATAGGAAGTGATCTCCTAGCTCTTGGAAAAGCCTTATAAAGTCATATTTTTCTAGTGCGTACCTTGGTGAACAGTATATTGCAGCAACTGTATAATCCTTGGACTTTGTGAGGATTTTTACCGCTGTTGCTTGTATTTCGCGAGTGTTGTAGTTTACTTCTTCATAATGTTTTACGTTATCTTTTAATAATACCGCCGATCCACCCCTTGCTGTATTATCTGGATGGGGGGTGTGGTATAGTTTGTACCCTTTTATATTTAGGTAGTTTTCCTTAGTAAAATTGGTTTCAGAAATTAGGCAGATGTCTATTTTTTGATCCCAGAGGAATAGTTCTAATTCATGGGCGTGCTGGAGAAGCCCATTTGCATTCCATGCTGCTATTCAAATGACATAGCCATTTTTATTTCCTAGTTATGGGCGCAACCCCATTGCTATTTTCTAGTTTCGTCACTCTAGTTAAGATAGACTTTATGGAATCTTCTTGCTTTTCGAGTTTTCCAAGAATTGCTTGCAATGTTTTGTTGATTACATCCATATTAGCTTCTTCGATCTTGCCTTGTTGAGTTTTACCTTTTGCCATTCGTGCGTATCTGGTACCTGCTGAGCTATTTTGCACAGCCGTACTAGCCTTAGGTAAGGTTGGAAAATTTTGAAGCGTTTTCTTTATTGGTGCCGTTTCTTGGGCATTAGTTTTTCTTCGGTTGTTTCGTTTGTTTTCTTGTAGGGTTTTTTCCCTACGTTTTTGAAGTTCCTTTGCGACTACGCACCCGCGATAGTTTGCCGGGTGAGCTTCTCCGCAATTGACGCATTTAGCTTTTGCAGGTTTAGTTAAGTTGCAGTCCTTAGTAGCGTGAGGTCCTGCACACTTTACGCACCTTGCCTGTTTGTGTGCTTTGGGTGCCGCCACTGGGTTCTCGAGGCTTTTTACCGTTTGCATTAGCTGGTTGATATTATCCTGTAGAGTTTCGATGGTTGCGAGGGATTGTTGCCAAGCATTCCATAAATTAAGCTCATTTTGAGTTTTTAATTGATTCTCTTGTACAAGAATCTGGTTTTGCTGAGATAATAAAGCCTCAGCTGGTGTTGGAGGTCGTTGTATTAGCGGGAGATTATTTATTCTGTTGTTGTGTGCATATTTGCACTGCTGCAAAATGATTAGCTTGTTATCTTACCGAGCAGAGTACAATCCTTATCACATTTCACTTCGCGTTTTACACGAACTCGCAATCTCGTATTAGATATCACTGCTAGAGCGGCATCCAACACGTCTTTACTCTTAAGCGAGGCTGACTGAATTAAACTAAACGAGGCGAAGCCTACCCATATAAACTTCACCAATAAAAGAATTGATTACTTGCCTGTAGTGATCAATCAGCAAACAATTCCTTACGCTAACACAGCTAAATACCTAGGTATGACACTAGATGCCAAGCTCAGGTGGAAAGCACATATAAAGAAAAAACGCGAAGTACTTTGCATTAGATTCAGAAAAATGTGGTGGTTGCTCGGACGACATTCCGAGCTGTCTCTGCATAACAAACTATTGTTGTATAAACAAATTTTAAAACCAATTTGGACTTACGGTGTGCAGCTGTGGGGATGCACAAAGAAATCTAATGTAAAAATTATTCAAACCTTTCAAAACAAAGTACTGCGCAGCATTGTCAACGCTCCATGGTACATTAGAAATGAAGACATCCACAGGGACCTAAAAGTGCCTATGGTCAGTGAGGAAATTAAACAGTTTGCGAAAAAACACGAAACAAGACTACATGAACATGTGAATGTCGAAGTGCTACAATTACTCGACAACAGTGGACTTATACGTACGTTAAAAAGGCAAAAACCTTTTGAACTAGTGTAAGTTAAGTTAAGTGAATTATGAGCAATTAAAACATGTGAACGAAGTGTTTTTAACATATGTAGAGTGCGCCAATGGGAGTATATCCACCAACTGCTAAGACTTACCTAGATTTAAGACTTTAAACTTGAATTTAAGTGAGAATTTATTAAGAACAAATTGCTAGATAGTATTTACTAGTTGCAATGTATACGCTTAGTGCGTGTTAAATAATAAAAAAAAAAAAATCTACAGGGCATTCCGGGATTGTGTTTCGGAGCAAGGGGACATGTGCCGCGTTCCGACATATCAGTGCCCGAAAAGCTTTATTTGCTATTTAAGGTATAATTCGTACGCCAGCTAATCTTATAAAATAAAACCTTAAAACTTGCTGAATCAAGTCAAACATTCCCGTTCAAACCCAGACGTGAGGGCTGTTATGGCCTTCTATCAACCTCTTGAAAAGATACAACCCCCGCAGGCGCAGTCTCAAATAGTTCTTCCAAGGACGATGATGGCACTAGACCAAACTCAAATGTACAACAACCAATATCTTCAAACATTAGATAATTCCCTTACACAACCGCAACCAATACTATACTCTCAACATCGTCAACCAACGCACTTTACCCAACTTACGATATTTCCCTATCAAACAGACTTCTCAGAATGATGTCGAAATGCCCGCTAAACATAACAAAGCACGTAAATATTGGCTTGACGCACCGTCTTCTTCAAATCGCTTTTCAGTCTTAGAAAGCGAAACCTCTAATGAACAACAGGACACTAAGCCAAAAGAGCAAATCCCAAAACCTTCTCCAATATTTGTAACTGGGGTCAAAAATATAACACCTCTCGTTCATTTACTTGAAAAAATTGCAAAACAGCAACAAAATCAAAGGTCTCGCGGATAGCCAGATAAAAGTTCAACCCGAAACAGCTGAGAGTTATGGTATAGCCATAAAAGCCCTGAACAAAAAGCAAACTGAATTTTACACATTCAAATTAAAAGAGGAAAGAAGCTATAAAGTTGTTCTAAAAATATGCACTATTCCATCGATTGCAACGACATTAAAACCGAAATGGAGAAACTAGGTCACACAGTCACAAACATTTCGAATATCAAGCAATATAGAACAAACATACCGCTCCAACAATAAAGACATCTATAACATAGAACATTTGTAAACAATTTGTAGAACAGTGTAAAATAAAAGTTGAACCCCCGAAGAACCAAAGAGAAATGGTACAATATACAAAATGCCAAAGATCCGGGCACACCAAAAATTCCTGTTACCAAAAAGCAAGATGCGTTAAATGCGCCGGTGATCACATTACAGACCAGTGCTCCAGAAAAACAAGATCTAGGGATGCTCGCTGTGTATTATGCGGAGGAAATCACCCCGCGAATTATAAAGAGTTGCAGAAATAGCAATTCCCATGGCTTCGTCCAGAAATATACATGCCATCCCAACAAATTCAACCTGGAATAACTTACTCGGCGGTAACCCAAGAACAAAACCTACAAAATTACACTCCCACTAATACGCTACAAATGCAAACCCCTCAATCCCTATAACAATCCAGCAATACGCAAGAGCTAAAAAATAAAGGGCCTATTCGAACAAATAGATACCATGTTAAACCTTACAAACTTAATTAATGAATAATCTGCTGCAAATGGTTCGGAGGAATGCCAACAGCTTGTTACAACACATAAATAAATTACAAGCATTTATTTTACATCATAATATCGACATTATGCTAATTTCTGAAACCCACTTTACAACAAAAAGCTACCTAAAAATTCCTAAATATTCAATTTATTTTATAAATCACCCAGACGGCACTGCCAGAGGAAGATCAGATATTATCATTAAAAACACAATTAAACATCATGAAATAAATAGCTACTATACAAATTACCTGCAAGCAACCAATGTGGCCATAGAAGATCCCACTGACCCCTTAACTATTTCATCCCTCTACTTCCCATCGAAATATAGTGAGTAAAATTTTTACAACACCTTGGGACATAGATTACTTGCTGGATGAAACACACTATATGGGGATCCAGAATTATAACACCCAAAGGATGTGAGCTACTTAAAACAAATAAAAGAAACAACATCTATCGACTGGTGAGCCTACTTACTGTCCAAGTGACCCGAACAAACAACCAAGTCTCAGCAATAGGCATACAGACTGGGACGAATTTAAACGATTAGTTAACAGCAAGCCGACCTTGAGTGTTCCCCTTAAAAATGAAGATCTTGCATCTGCAGTTAAATACTTCAACGACACAATACAACGGTCGGGCTGGAACGCAACACCAGAACAAACACAAACTTTCAAATCCTTTAGTTGTCCTGTATCAATTAAGCAAAAAATTCTGAAAACAACGAAACCTTCGTAGACAATGGCACAGGTGAAGAACACTTATTCAATGCAACTGCTCATTATCTTAAACAACTATTAAACAATAAAACTGAATGTATACAAACTTTCCTTCAAGGCCTTACACCCACTGACACCACCGAGTATTCTCTCTGGAAAACAACTAAAAGCAAACTAAACCAAACCATAAGAGCCTCTCCACCTATTGGAACGAGCCATAAAACCTGGGCATGAAGTGAACAAAAAAAGCTTGCGCCTTTGCAGACATCTAGCAAAGATATTCCAACCGCATCCATCAGAAAACCGGCCTGAAGATAAAAATGAAGTTCCTAGAAACCTCTTTCCATCTGGAACCCCCAGAACAATGCTTTAAAGTAACTGAAGTTGAACAAATTATTACAACCTTGCACACGAAGAAAGCACCGGGATATGACCTACTTACTGGAAAATACTCAAAGAATTACCTTCCATCGGAATAAAATACCTCATACAGTTCTTTAATGCTATTATGCATATTGGGTACGTCTCAACCTAATGGAAAGTAGCTCAAATTATTGTAACTCTTAAACCAGGTAAACGACCAAACGAATTAAATTCGTATCGACCAATCAGTCTACTACCTATAGTATCCAAGGTTTTAGAAAAGTGCTACTAAAGCGACTTCTGCCGGTAATTGAGACCAGCAAATCAATGCCTGCTCGCCAATTTGGCTTTAGTCAGATGCATTCTACAACTGAACAAATACATTCGATCATTCGGTAGATTAATTAAAAGCTACGAAAACAAATAATACTGCTCTGCTGCCTTCTTAGACATATCGTAGGCACGTTGGACTATTATTAAAGTTGCGTACCTTCCTCTCGTTAATGTAAACTTCATCATGCTCAAATCCTACCTCTAAAACCGACACTTCCTTGTCAAGCTCGAAACCGAGTATACGGGACTCTATAAATGCTGGTGTACCTCAGAGCAGCGTGCTGGGACAACTATTACACCTATTATATACCGCATATCTTCCTATTACACCAAACGTCGTGACAGCAACTTTCGCAGATGACGCCGCGATCCAAGTTTCTGATAGCGACCCAGAAATAACTACATAGTTACTGCAAACCAATCTAACAGAGATCCAAAACTGACGAAAATATGTAATATATATGTAAATAAATAACTATTCGCTACCTCAACAGGATGAAGTTAAATGCCTAGGACTGCATCTCGACAAGAGATTAACTTGGAGAAAACACATTTTTACTAAACATAAACAGTTAGGGCTAATCTTCTCCAAAATATATTGGATGATAGGACGCAACTCCAAACTACTAGGAATAAACTCCTGATCTACAGAGTATTTTGGCACAGAAAAACATATGGAAACATAAGGCGCATATATGAAGTACAAAATATTAACATACGTGTTATAAACGAAACACAATAACAAAATTAATATATAAATAGAATGTTACAACAGCGATTAATGAAGTGTGAAGGAATATAGGGTAGTCCACGTAAAACATAAAACAACTTACAAGGAAACAGTGGAAGTTGAGATATTAAAATGAATAAATACGAGGAATAAAGAAGAAGAAAAAAAATAGGAAAGGGGGAAAGGTATTTCAAATGTAAAGGATTACAAAAAGCGTATCACCTAAAAATTGATAAATTATTTGTTAATTTAACCGAATTTTAGATATGTTATAAAGTTCTAATATTTCTAAAGAAAGAGTGAATTGTGGAACTTTTTATGCATAAATTCTATGATAAAAGAGTTTAAGTTTCCTAGGATATACACATTTATATCAAAAAGCAAGATGCGCCGATGAAAAAACCCAAAAAAGCTTAAAAGTTGTTACTTTTAACAACTGACCCAAAATTATCTAAGTTCTTTTGTGCTTTATCAGGTTCCTACATACTCGTACTAAATTACATGCTGAGCCATTACAAGTTATTAAATCTAAATCGATAATGATTGTGGCACACAAGAAGTTTTGAACAACTAATGCTTTCTTACTAACTTAAACCGAAATAGTATTGCGTTTAGTTTGTATTGTGTAAATGCGCGCCCAGTGCTTGTGTGCAACGGACTATAGTGCTACATAATTCTAGCAGATGATGTTGGGACGCACAGAAAGAGAGGTAGTGAGTCATTCATACACACTGCAATTTCATTTGTGGGTAACCCATAGAAACAGACAATAATGGGGGGGGGGGGATGGAATAACTACTTTGGGCACTCAAGCGAAGTTAGTAATCGACTGTGAACTACATTTCACTGGATATCGAGATTCGATGGCGGCAAGGACTATGATTCGTAGGGCAAAATAAGTGGGCGTGTGTCCGACCTAATACTGACACATTCAATGTAACAGGTCTGTTTCAGAAAACTCTGATTACAATCTACTGGAATTTAAAGACGACAAAGATCTGTGCACAATAGGTTCCAGCTCCCTATACTCACTCTTAGCGCTCGACAGAAGCGTATAGAGTTATGCCAACAATTGCTGCAGTACAGTACTGATCTGTTTAATGCAATCAAAAAATTCAGTACGCGATAAGTTCTCCTCCAACGACAAGCTTTGGTCGGTTATCCACAAGTGGTGCCATGTTATGCCCAAAGATTGGTTTCCAACAGCTTTACGAAAAATATTGAAGAAATGAAATAAATGCATAAACTGTAAAAGAAAATACGCCCTATAAAATTTGTACTAATTTTTTTTAATAAGAAATTACTGAATGAGAAATTAGGATACATTATTTTTGAAAGCCCTATTTTTAATTTAATCAAAACAAAATACAGCTAAAAAGCACAGCCGATCATCGGGTGGGCCGAAATTTTAGACTACAATAGAAAGGTTTAGTTCCCTTTACTTATAACTACTTGTGTACTATGTGGAATAGCTTCACCATTATTCAAGATATTTTTTTGCATCAAACTAACTTCGTCCAGGTATTGTGATTGTAAATTGGACTAAACAACTGATAATCAGGAATAAACTTAAAACAACAAAAATAATTTCTTCCGCACAAACTATTAAACTAGGTGTAGTGATTTTTGATTCGCCAGTCTATACTACTGTTCAACATTTTTGGCAAGACTAATTGTTAAGAAGCAATTAATTGACAGTGTGGTGTGATAAAAATCATTACATTTTGCCAAATTAAAAAGTGAGCAGTAACATACTTGCATTTGACAAACTACAAATGCACTGCTAGATTTTTGCATTTGAAATAAAATAAAAACACGTTCTAAGCAAAGGAAATAGCTTGTAAGATATTAGGGAAAATATTGGCTTCTAGAACACGTAAAAAGTGATTTAAACCTGGAATATAAAGAACATTCTAAAAGAGAATCAGCTCCCATAGGTATATGTTATTTATAATACTTATATAGTAAAAAAAATTAATAATACACGAACAATTACTACAAATTTTTTTGTAACTTATCAAGCAAAGAGAAAAGTCAAATACTGGAAGATAAACAAAAGCCCAATTGTTAGCTTTCAGGAAAAGTGTGGCAACTCAAAAGCCACTACAAAAACACAAATGACAAAAAACGGCACTAGAGAACAGAGAATGATATATAAATAATACGAAAGAGATAAATCAATTGCTAAACAAAATAAACATTAAGCTGATGAATAAGTTCAACAAAAGTAAAGATACGTTAAGAAAGAAATTACGAAATGTCAAGAGATAATGAAGACGGAAATAAACTGAAGAAATACCTAAATTTAACCTTTGTTAGGTTAGTGTTACTGTGCACATATCAGAAAAGTTAAAATTGAATAGGGATGTGTATTACTAAATTTTATGGAAGGATTTATGGAAACGGAAACTTAATGCAAAATAGTACCTCACATACTGATAGGGGAAAGGGAATTAAAAGAAACTAGAATTGATCCCGTGTTTGTGTGAAACGTTATTATCGGATATATAAATTGGTGCTACCAGTAAGACTCTCAAACAAATCACCAAAATACCGAATTAAGAGATCATGGTTAAACTAGCCTCCAAAAAAATAAAACAACCTTCGAAAATAAAGACTATGTTTATTGCATTATCGATGCTAAGAGTTTGGTGTACCATAAATATCTGGCTGAACGACAAACGATAAGCCAAAATGTTACGTCGATGTGCTGAAGCGTTTGCGTCAAGCAATTCGACGGCCCCGTCCTGATTTGTAGGCATCGGGGCAATGGTTCTTACCGCATGACAATGTAAGGCCAAACATCATATCTCTGCTCTACCACATCACCCATATTCACTTAACCTGTCGCCTGTGAATACGCCATGTAGATATAACATTCAAACGATTCTGACAAATGTGCCGAGACTCGTCCCAAGTGAAGTTCTCTTTGTTTCTTCCATGACCTCCAGAAATGGCGGCACTATGCATGGATGGCCGAGTGGACTACTTTAACAAGACTATTACTTGATAAGCTAAAGAAATTATTTTTTAAAAGTGCAATCATAAAATTTTAAGACAAAGGCTGTCGAACATAACTTAACAACTGCAAAATTAAAGATTCAGAAAACAATATGAAACAATGGAAAACAGAAAAGAGACTTATAAAAAAAACTAGAAAATAAAAAAAAACAACGAAACGTTTGATAATGATATGAAAAATAACATGTCTAAAATAAAAAAAAAATAGTAGGGACATACAAAACTAGTGATAACCTCATAGAAAGATACATTAAATAAAGAAGAAAGTAACTTGATACAACATATACATAATAGGCATGCAAGAGGCAAATTGAAGGACTAAAATATTAATTAGAATAAATAATTACCTATGAATAAAAGAATATAGAAAGTAGTCAATATGATACAAAGTTTCTCATACAAAACAAAATAAAAAGTCTATTATTTGATCACAAAATATAACGGACAGACTCAATTACATCAGATTAGCAGAAGATTTGAAAAATATGTCTAATAATAACTAAATATGCATCAAAAGAAGGAGCCCAAAAAGAAAAAAATTAATGTATATAGAGTTGTGAGAGTTTATTGGTAATTTACCAAAATATGATATCAAATGAAACAGTAAGAACGGAGATAACAAATTCAGACTTGATAAAGCTTGTAAGATATAAGAAATGACGATAACAATACAAATAAAAAAACTGGTGATAAAAAGCGCAATAGAAAAATAAAATGTTAGACATATACTAGCATACCATACATACAGTAAAACACAAAAACAACTAGATAATTATTCTTATCTCAAGGAGACAAAGATTAGCCTATTTTTATTAAATTAAGACCAGATAAAGTTAACTTAGAAAATCAGAAATCCAGAATGCCAAATTTGATGGAAAAAAGCAAAACAACTTAAAAGACTAGAAACCTTTGAGAAGCACAATAAAATAATGCGCCAATACAGTAGCTTAAAAAGAAAAGAAAACAACCAAATAATGATTTAGTGATAAAATGCTATAAGAAAAAATAAATTTACCTGAGAGGGTATTAGCAACGTTTTCTTGGCCTCGCACTATATAAAGAGCATTGAATGGTACTGTTGCTTTTATCTGATACCTGTACCAATATGATCACTGTTCTTTGGGATGTTCATCTTTTACCATTCCTCGTTTTGTTCGTTTCAAGAATCCTGTGAAGTTGAGCCTTGGCAGTACTTTTACTCTGATACTTTATTGCATATAAAAGAACTTAATGGATAATAGAAATAGTTAGAAACGACGATTTAGAGATGCTGTTGGGCAAGAGTTGTCTAGAACATCATTTCTATTTGATTATAAAAGCTGAGTGAAATTCAAAAAGGGAGGTTGGCCGTTGGGTTCTGCATGTTTACTGTCGACAATAAAGTGAGGTACTGAGTGCGGCTTTCTTGTTCAGGTTTAAATACATTTTTTTTAAATAAAATAGTGACAATTCCAAAAGGTAAAAATCGTGACATAATCCACTTAAACCATCAATATATAATGCAAACCCAATACACAAGTAGAAAAACTTGTATTACATTAGTGGGACTTCGAGTGTGTAATTGTTGAAAACAAAATGAGCGTTACAAACATCGATTTTTACGTTTAAGTGATCAAATAAAAGTCAAGAGGGCTAGGGCCACTGACTCTGATATACATTTGCACGTTAACAGTGATTAACGAAACTGAATTTCTTGGGTTACGTAATTTTACCACGTCTAGCGTATTTACCAAATATAGTTCTATCAGATTCTTATTTATTCCAGCTCCTCCACGAGGTTTAGCGAATTCTTTTGCTTACTTTAAATTGTTTTAAGCAGCCCAAAAATATATTATCTGTTTTAGCGATCCTAAACCTGCCTGATAAGATGATACAAATGTTTAAATGCTGCTAAACCTAGCCTCATCTTTTTATACTTGGGGCGTTCAAAAAAATGGTATTACAACTGTTTTCTCTACACTAATATTTTTATTAAGAAGAAATTAGCACATATTTCATTGGAGATATTCCCTCAGCTTCAATGTTAATCCACTTTTGTCATTGCTCTAGCAGTATCTGTGCAAACCAGTCTTTAGGTGTAAGGCGCATTATCTCTTTCATTACATTAAATATGGAGCGTGAGACAACACGGCGTACCCGAGAGTTTGCAGTATGGCAACGGTGCGCCCATTGTGTACGCATTATTATATTAGTAAGGCGTTGCGTCTCCATTTCCTACGGTGACGTTGCTGAATACGTCGGCTTAGTCAATACAGTGACTCGTAGTACGTTCTGTACAATGACGTTTCTTCTCCAACATCTCATGCTAGAAACATTATCAACCTGCTGTGACCAGACACTGAAAGAACGCCCGCAGATTCACGCTGTACAGCTGCAACAACTGTTGACATATCTTCATACGCTTCTGCTGAGCAGCGAGAGTATAGGAAATTCATTTTTCATAGGCCTAGTCATCTTCAAATCGCAAATGCAATGCATCATACACAAAGTTTCGCGAGCCGAGACCGTTGCATCGGCTAGTACGTACGTGATTCACGGACACAGACTGGATAATGTGTTGCTTGCACACATTTGCCAGACATTCGTTACTTTTGCATTTCTTAATACAATGCTCACAATTGATATGCAGAGAAACGCAATTTTGTGACTTAGTATTGCGTTTCCACACAGCTAGTAACATCTTATGAATCTACCGCTACCCATGATTATTCCCTTCCGTTGTTTTCCGCTTTGTCTACAACTATACTCGCAGCACTGCACAAATAATTCACTGCTTTTCCTTCTGCGTGTTATACCAACGCTACCTGGTGATATCGTGCGGCACTACAATTTATCTTCATTCTGCAACACAACTGAAGTTTTAAAAGGCAGCGCCAATCATTTTTGAACGCTCTAATACATTATAAATAGACTAATAAAAAATCACAAGTTCATTTCCACAAATTTTCATTTATTACATCACTGCTATAAAAAAACCTGTTTGGGCAACTCTTCATTTACATAATTTTTTAAACACATTATTAGCTTATTTAACAACACGCTCTACATTCGGATTCTTTATAGCATGTAGTGCGTAATTCATTGAAGTGTCATCTATCCAACTCCATGTATTTGTAAGAAAATTGTAGCACATTCCGTGAACAAGCCTAGTGCGACAGTTATCTAAAATATAAACAAATAGGTCACTTTAAATATTTTCGCATTCAAGGCGAAAATGAAAATTTTATAATTCAAAATAAGTTAGGCCTACCAAAAAGTTAGCTTCGGTGTGGAAATTAAATGCTCAAGGAAACTTACAATCCTGCAGAATTCTTTGCGTGTGATGCGGGGCAATAAATTTGTCCCACTGATGAGTTCCTTTGGGAACAATATTGAGAATATACTCAGCAGCAACGATACCCCCCAGCCAGGAAAACGTGGTTTTATTTAAGGTGGTAATAAAAATCGAACCACCGGGTTTTAGGCATCGAACGCAGGCATCCAGAAAGACGTCTTTCTCACTAACGTGCTCTATCACTTCCGACGCAACGACTGCATCATACTTTTCATAGTTGATTTTGACGTGCTCTTCTACAGATTCGGAACTGTATTTCAAGTTACTCAGTGAACGATCTATTTCCGCGTGGCGCGTGGCTTCTTCTACTAGTTCAGGGCTGGCGTCTATTCCAGTAATTTTGCTGCCCAGTCGTGCTAAAGCTTCTGTTAAGATCCCACCTGAGAGATACATATTCATTGTATATTAGATCAATTAGACAAACCAAAGCTCGTTTACCTCCGCATCCTATTTCTAGAATTGATATATCTCGAAGGGGTTTAGGTGTTCCAACAAAACTTTTATTGACAATTCCGGTGTTTATAAGGCCGTCCCGCACGAGCGGCACTCTCAGCTTGTTCATAGAGTGAAGAGGCTTTGCGAAACCCGATTCGTCCCACCACGATGATCTCAGATTAGAGAAATGGGAGATTTCTTTAGAATCGATCGTAGATGATGTGCTGTAGTAAGCAACAGTTCTGGTCGAACATTTTGGAACGCTGAAATAAATTTAAATTATATATATATTTATATATATAGAGCTCCATAAAACTGAAAATGTTAGCCTATGATTTTTTCTATTGAAATTGTATGTTTGATCAGAGGTTTTACAACAATGAAAATAAATATTTCTCATAACTTCTAGTTAAAAAAAAAGTTTTGACAAAAAATTAAGAGATTGTATCAAATTCCTGATTTCATTTTAACTCTTCCTGCTGCCCTTTTCCAAAATCGTTTATCGCTATACCATAAATGTTCTCTCTTACGAATTTCAACACAGTACTGTAATTTTTTTAACTTCAATGACCTCTAATATATATTTGTAATATTTTAAAGTTTTTAACAAGAAGTTGACCAATTCTGCTAATGCATCCTTACGTGTGTGTCTCATATTCATAAAAAAGAGATAATTTAAAATCAAGATAGAACAGGTTTGGCTTTTCAATATATGTTAGTCCAGACTCTTTTATTGATAATTTCTCCCATTTCCTTGTCTTTGTTGAAAGACCTATTTTTGTTGTATGATTCTGAACCTCATTAAACCTGATTGCTTTATTAGTCATTGGACATGTCCCGTCATGTCGGCCTAAGTTTCTGAAATGGTAATCAAAGACATCTAGTTGATTTCGATCGCTTTCTACAATTATTCTGATAACATTGATGTCATATATAAATAAATCTAAAATCAGATTATATACTAGTAAAGACAGAGAAAGTTTTATATCAAGAGTTATCCTATTGCGACGTATTTCGTTCAGTTTTTTTGTATGGAATGCAATTAGTTATTAAGAGTGTCATTTCCAATCTTTACCTTGCTCAATTGAAGTTTGTTATCTTGCAGATGCTTATCTGTATCCTCGAAAACATTAAAACTATGAAAAGTACAAGGTAAGCGCCAAAAGTTTCCGACCCGACTATATTCCAGGAGTAACAGATATATAACAATAGAGTTACTTTTCCATATAGTTTCCATACATTTCAATATATTACATTTCGAAACAGCTTCCCGCAAACTATTCATCATTGTTAAATTTTCTACTTCGATGAACTTTTATCAGTTTTGAAAATAAATGGTAGACATGGGGTGACTAGTTCTGGACTGTAAGGTGTATGGGAAAGCTCCTTAAAACTACAACCCTTCGCTGCAACATTTACCATTGGGATCTTACGGTCAGGGGTGTTACCGTCCAGAAAGCGGGCAGTACGACTTAGCATGCCACTCATCTTTTCTTGATAACATCACACAATGTATGCAATGAGGTGACATAATGCTCTCCGTTTCCCACTGAGTGCATTTTCTTAAAACCAATTAGCAAAATTTCCTTTCAATCTCCAAAGATCATTGTCCTGATCTTTTTCGTCGATTGACCCTACGTTTGACTTCCTTAATCAGGTAATAGGTAATTGTAGTATAAGATCATGGATTCAACCCCTGTATTAATGGATTAAAGAACTTCTTTGTTATAACGGTAGGAGTTACAAATTGTTCACACTTTGCTGTTTTTAACCACTTACAAGTCGAGGCTCACGGTAGTAATAGAAAATGCACCACGTGACTTCTCAAAAAGCTTTACCTGTGCTAATAATACTTTTATAAGCCTTTCCTGCACCACCTCATGCTCAACAAGAGCGAAGTTTTCTTCCGAAAGCACTTTAACAGGCCAAATTGCACGCGGTTTTTTTCGATACTTCCTTAGCCCAAACTGAATATGAAAGCAAAGATTCACTATACGCACCAACTAAATGTTGTTTAGTATTACTAAAATCTTCTTTAGTAAGAAATTTAATCACAACTCGATACTTGATATTCAAGATTGTGCAGACATATACATCACTACCAAGTCGCATGACTGTTACTACGCGAATGAGACAAATCGGCTGCTGAAATTTTTCCAAACGTTCAACCAAAAATGGCGTTATCTGACGCTATTGTTTTAGGCTTCTATACCTAAAAAGGAACCCCTATGAAATCGGTGCGGATGTCTGTCTGTCCGTCCGCCCGTCTGTCGCGATTGGCAACTCGAGATCTACTGAACCTAAAGACATAGGGGGGGTTTTAGTGCACCCAGCTTCCAATATGTCATGCCTTATAACTTTTGATCAACGCAGCTTCCAAGCTGGAGATTATTTTTTTGTTTCTATTATTACTGGCATATAGTCAAATCGCAAACTTATGGCGTTTACTTGGTAAGTTTGAGATATATGTTAGATACTATGATGTTTTATCCATATGAAATTGCAAATCCAATTATCAACAATTGCTTCAGAAATAAGGACAGCTTTATTTATATTTGCATGGCCGTATCACATGGAGTAATTGAAGATCGTGCTTGAAATCGCTATTCCCAAATATTCCCCTAACTTTCGTCTAGTCAGGTAGTCAATTGACCAACATACAGGTAAATGGATATCGATAAAAATAAATGTCACTTAAAAACAAGCCTTGATTTTTTATAGTCAAAAAACACGGCAACGCATTGTTTTTCAGATCAGGTATCGTGCCACTGATTAGTGAATTACATTTATAGTAACAAGATGGTCTTGAAGCAAGGAACGACAGACTGTTTAAACAGCTGAAGAAGCCAAAGTCACAAAAATAAAGCAAATCCTACTTTAGTGAGGAAAGGTGCAGCAGTGAAAGCTAAACCAACCATTAGAAACAATAAAGTTTCAATGTAAAAAAGTCACAAGAAACTGCGTAATTGGAAAAAAGGAGCAAAGTTCCACCAAAAGTTCTAAGATATACTTATCAGCAATGGAGCAGACCGTATGCTGTAGAAGCTTATTGATGTAATGTACACATTTTTATTCATTCTTCTGTGCTACTGGACACTGAAGAAGAACACATTAGGAAGAACCAATCAACTTAAGGTTTTTTAAAAGTTAAAGCTTGCAAATCTACACTTCCAGAGTTGTGACATAACCATATCACAAAAGTTAGTACGAAAAACAGCTGATGCGATGCAAAGAACCGATGACTGAAAAGCATCAAGGCTATATACTTGCAAACAGAGAATAGAAGAAAGTGCAGGCTGTCACTTACAACTACTAAAAGCCACACTATTTAGCTCATAAAGAGTTATGTCACAGAGTTAAAAGTCAACTGCTAACTCTGTGCCATTTCACACTTTTTGGGAACGTGTCTCGCTAGGCAAAGTATTCCCTAAAGTCGAAAAACAGTTCGTGAACTTGTTTTCACGGAACTCCAGCTTAACACTAAGCCAGGGAGCAGCAAAATTGAAACAGAAAGGTGTAGATGTATTGTGCGTAGCTATCCGAACCCATTTCGTGCGCATGATATCAAGCGCCATAGTTCAGGGAAGAAACTTTTGTTAGGCGAAAATCATGTGACGAAGCAACTCGCTTGGACAATAGACAATATCAACCGAGATGGAGCAATGCAATTTTTACAGACAAAGCTTCTGTTTGGGATCAACTAACAAGTTGGTACACCCAGTAAAAGTGCATCTTTGGGCCTGCTTTTCAAAAGTGGGTTTCAAAACGTTGCATGTGTTTACATACAACTTAAATGCCCAAGATTTATAAGAAATATTTGTTACCGACTGCCGAACGTTGGTTCATCAAGAAAAACGAGGACTGGATCTTGCTGGAGGACAACGACCCCAAATACTGCAGCAAGCTGCATCGAGTGGAAAAAGGAGTCTGGTATCGTTATACTTAATTGTTCGTAGTAGTCGCCCGATGCAAATCCGATTGAGAATGGGCATACAGCAAGTATAAGATTCCTGGTAGAAAAGTGCTCACTTTGAAACCTTGTCGGATAAATACGCCATCAATTTGGTCTAAAGCATGCCTCGAAAATGCCAGGCAATTATCGACGCCGGTGGTTACTGGACACATTGTTGGTACAAAAGCATATTTGTTCTAAAAGAGTACAACGTACCCATGTATTTAAAAATGTTTATATATAATTTTTCTCCACGTTAACCCGAACACGCTCTTACTTAAGCCAATAAATGTCACTATGATTACTTCTAATCAGTATAAAAAATGTATTTTTTAATTTAACACTATTGTACTTACTTTTTTATACAGCAGGAATTTAATACTACCTTGGCCAACATTTCTTATCTGAAACAAAAACAAAACAATATTTACTTGTAGTTAAACATTATGCCAAAAAGTTTAATAATCGTAATAACAAATATAAACAAAAAATATATATACAGAAAATGTTAAAGATTTTTTCTTGATTCTTTGCGCTTGCAAATAAACATATTTTATGCTAAATTTAAAGTTGTCTCAAAAAATTATTTCCTCTTATTAGTAAGTAATATATTCACAATATTTTATATTACTGACAAGTAAGCTATCTCATCGCTTACTTTCTTAATTTATTTTAACCACAATAAAAACAACCAGTAGGAGGCACTGATTGCAAAAATAATGGTCAAAAGGGCTGACGATTCCTAGTTTAGGCGCTAGAGGGCGTTTTCTGAAAATATGTTTTCGTAGTTTTTTCCCTTATCTTTACCCGGATGGAAAAAGTAGTTACATTAGCATATACACCTAACATCTGCTCATCATAAGTAATTAAATGACGCACGTGCATATAATTTTACCCTAAATATGAGCAGTTTAAATTCCAAAAATTGCGGCATTCATAACTATTATTAGAAATTAGCATATCTCATTAGCAATAGGTGGCGCTGACTGCAAATAGTCAAAAGTGCTGCTCCTGATTGGTTGGGAGTTCGCCGGCACTTTGCGATTTACCTTGGTTTAGACGGCTTTCCGTATTAATAATGACGTTGTGCATTTAGTAAAAAACAAACCACTGGAAGTGTCAATATTGACAGTGTATTTGCATTCTTTGAGCGAGTCTCTGAGGTCATTTCACTATTTGGACTCCATAAAAAGTGCCTTTTAATAAGTATAAACTACACAACAATATACCAGGGAAGGATGGCTCAGATGTACAGCGGTCTGGTTAAAAAACGAAGAGCCAGGGCATAACCAGAGGACCCATAACCAAAAGGACGAGACGAAATACAATCGCCTAATTAACAACTAAAAATAAAACTAAAAAAAACAAACAACAAATCATTAATAACATATGTTGAAAATCTTAATATAAAAGATTATACAATCTGGGAAGCTACCAAGCATATAAATAAGACTTGAGCATCAATTCCACCCATACGAAACAAATAACGTGTATAAGCAAAGCCGATCAAGATAAGGCAGATTTATATACACAACATTTGTAGAAGTTCATAAACTATACTCAGATTAAGAAGATGACGTAACAAACTTCTGAAAGCTCCCCATAGGAGCACCGCCTTCTTAGACGTTCGCGGCTAATAGCGGAGTCGAAGTCGTCACGGCCGGGCAGTGAGCTTAATGTCCCATTATGCTTGCATACGTGCAGAGACTAGAATAATTTTCATTAACGACGAAATATCTCATATTTATCCTATAAAATCTAGAGTATTGCAAAGTACACCAAAGATAGAAAGCCTCTGCCAGTTTGTGCACTAAAACTAACCAACAACGAGCAAGCAAAACGGATATACTCGTTAAAATTAATATTTCACTCCATAGTTACAATAGAGATAATAAGGAAATCCAAAAACAGTCCACAGTGCCACAGATGACAATAGTACGGCCACACTAAAAACTACTTCCGTTTAAAACTACTATGCATAAAATGGACGATTGTCAAAAGAAACAATTAGATCCAACTAAGTGCGTCAACTGCGAGGGCAATCATAGCACAAATTACCGCGGGTATCCTCACCAGATTGAGTTGTTAAAACAACACAAAAGAACTCAACCAACAAATTCGTACGTAAACAACCCCGAACAGTACTGCTACCTCATCAAACACACCTTCAATACTAAATAAATCCAAACTCTACTTGAACTTATTACTCTATACGTCAATCAAATCAAAACTCTCCCACCAATGCTTATCAATGGACCATAATCGAAAGAAAGTAATGGAAAACTTAACCATCCTCAATTGGAATGCTAATGGCATCGCCAACCAACGCTCACTATTTATTAGCTTTCTAACAAGACATGGCGTAGATATAGCTTGCATAACAGAAACACACCTAGACCACACTATCAAAATCTGAATACCAGGCTATAAGATACAGCGTAAAGATCGAAACTCTAGAGTAGCAGCCGATGGAGTGGAGACACTCATCAAAAACAAATATGTCACTACCCCCCAAAATCCCCAATTTAAGAATCGAGCTGATAGCAATTAAGGTCAAACTCGATGATCAAAGCAGCATAACAATAACCAGTGCCAACAGACAACCTAACATTAAAATAGTTGAGAAAGATATCATTAGAGTTCTTGACACGTCCGAACCAACGCTAATCCTTGGCGACCTAAATTCCAAAAATACCCTGTGGGGTTGTAGAACTTGAAACCCCGAAGGCAACAAACTAGAAAATCTAGCCGCAAATAATTCATTCCAAATTCTAGCACCTATTTCCCGTATCGGGCTGATAACCAGCCTGATATTCTTCACAAAGTCTTCCAGAAAAACTTCAATAAACAAATTTTCCAAAAAGCCGTAACCGAACTGAATTCAGACCACATCCCTGTTTTGGTATCATTCATGAATGCATTAACCATCAATCAATCCATTCCAAAACTAATCAAGGGCAAAATAGACTGGAACATCTTCGAAGACCAGATAAACAGTAAACTTCACTGCCCAACAAATTTTCAAACAAAGGAAGACATTGACGTAGCCATAAATCATCTCACCTCAACAATAAAGGAAAGTGCTAGAATCGCCACTACACAACAACCCTCAGACGAACTTACCAGACTGATCATAACCCTCCAAGATACGTCATTGATCTAATTAAAACAAAAAGCCAACTTCGATGAGAATGGTAAAAAAACAGGAATCCCCAACTCAAAAACAGACTAAACAACATAACCCATCGAATCAAACTAGAGCTAGATACCTTAAGAATTAACGCATACCAAAAACACATAACCGGCTGTAGCATAGGAGACTGGAGCCTATGGAAAATCACGAGGAAAATACTAACTCAAAAAGAAGAACTGCCTCCATTATCTTTAGAAATCAATAATATAACCTACACCTCAGATCTTGCAAAAATAGCCGCCTTCGCCAGTCATTTTAAAAGCAATTTCACAAATTACATATTACTAATGAAATAGAAGAGCAGCTATCCCAGACTGTATTCAACCAAGCCCGCCCAACGAACGCACTAACGTAATACATAATCTCTCAGTCAAAAAATCTCCCGGCCATGACTTAATCAACAATAAAATTCTTAAACACTTTACAAAGAAGTCAATAGCCTATTTAAGTTCTATATTTAACGCCTGCATAAGACTGGGCTACTTCCCACAGATCTAGAAGCACACACAGATGGTAATGTTCCCAAAACCGGGTAAAAACAAAAAGAAACTAAACAGCTATACATCACTTTTCAAGCTCCTCAAAAAAGTAATCCATAATTGACTACTGAAGCATATTGAAAACCAAAACACAATACCAAGATACCAATTTGGTTTCAGGAAAGGCAACTCAGCGAGTCATCAGCTTTAAAGAATAAGTGAGCTCATCGAACGATGCTTTAATAACAAATAATACACGATATCAATCTTCCTCGATGTGGCGCAGGCATTCTACAGGGTATCGAAGGCCTCAAGAAGAAAGTCTTTGATATTACGTTTGCAGTAAAATCAACAACCCTATCCGAAACCACCAAGATTCGAGCCGGAGTCCCACAGGGTAGTATCTTTAAAACGATTCTCTTTAACATATATACACGTCCGACCTGCCAGAGGCTGATGCAACAATAGCAACATTCCCAGATGATACCTGCATGTTCACACAAGCCGATAACTTTAATGAAGTAATCACCAAATTACAGATCGCAACAGACAAACTTGTAACACGGTTAAAAACCTGGAACATTAGAATAAACCCTGACAAATTCCAAACCAAAATCTTTACACTAATAAAGATAAACAATCATTCCTGTATACAAATGGAAAACAATGAAATACTCCGGAACGCTAAAAATAGCAATGTCAAATATTTGGGAATATATTTCGACCCTCTCCTAAGCTGGGGGTATCACATAAATTAGAAGCTTACCCAAAGCTATATTAGGCTAAGACAACTATACCCACTGATTAACCACAAATCCAAACTAAAAATAGATTGCACAACACTACTCTACAAAACCCTAATTCGACCTCTTGCCCTATATGGATCGCCGATCTGGTGCAACACCTCAAACACCAACATACTGAAAATACAACGCATCCAAAACAAGATTCTAAGAATTATAGTTGGCGCACCGGGGTACATTAGAAATACTCAACTACATGAAGAACTCGGCATCTTACCCATTGATTAATACATCAAGAACTGTGCGGAAAAATTCATCTCAAACGCGAGTGTATGTAGTGGTGTACAGAATTATATGAACTCTTCAAAACAAACATTCACTCCAAGGTCAGACGAAAACTACCCCAGGACCTAGTTTTATCAAACCAAAGACATAAACAAAATGTAAATTCACTGCGCCTATTACTCTGTCGCACAATGTTATAATGTATAATCTAAGTTATTAATATGTCACAAAATCTTTTACCTATGCCATGTATAACAAATGATTGTTGATCTGGCAATACATGATACTTAAAAAAAAAAGGTTTTTCCAATGAAAGATACTTACATACGCCATTTCTAAGACTTAAGATGGCATAGTAAACACGTGTCAGATCTTCAAATATTCAGATAGAATTATGTCTTTCATATTGTGTACTATACTTTCATTTTATATCATAAGTACATTGTCTCGTTAATCAGTCAGACATCTACATATGTATATATCACAGGAAACGACATAAAATAACTACCGATAACATCTATTATGAATGAAAATCACGTTTCGTTGTAATGATAGATAAACATAATATTTTACTTTTAAAGACTTTAAAAATCATTTGACATTAATATCCTACTTAAATGAGAATAATTATAGAAGACCAGTTATTAATGCAATTGAAATAAAGACAAAATCGTACTGTCCCTATTTAGAGTTTGTAAATTTCGTTTCTCTATAATCATTTTGCCTTTCAAGACATTCATTCCTTGGGTCTTTGAGCAGGATGATGCCATTTTTCAAAAATTATTGATCCTGGTTACAGAAAAATGCGAAATTATTATCAAATTTTATGTTCCAAGACTCATTCAGCTTTGGGAATAAATAAAAATCACTAGGGGTTAGATCAGAAAAGCATGGTAGACGATCCATTACTTCAAGTGGAACGTGTATCATTAGCAGGCACTCATTTATAAGAGAAACAACTAAACACTTGTTTGCTATTTTTAGTATTTCTTATCTGTACGTAAAAAATATGAAACAATGCATTCAAGTAACAATTTAGTCGAGTGCAGATAAACTTAATCTGGATAATTGGTCTTCCAGATAACGGACGTTCGAATAATTAACAGTCCAATATACTTTTTATTTAATTTTTCCTATTTATTATTTTTTATAACATTAATTGAGTTTAGTTACACAATCCTAGTCTTAGTCTAACAATCTTCCCAAGGAAAGCTGCCAGTCATTGAAGAAAATCAATCTTTTGTGTGCTCCGCGTCACTATTATTGGTTTGGAAGTGAAAAGATTAGTAGGAATATATTTGTTTATTGGAAAGGCTACATATATATTTTGTCTCATTGACAGATGGTTTATTTTATGAGTAATGGTCTTGGGATTGGAAGTTGGTGTTTTATTAACATTTATAATTGTATGGAATTATGATTCATTAAAATATTAGTTTTATAGTAGAATTATGCTAATGATTTTGTTTGTCGGTTTTTCGTATTGGAAACTCTAATAGTCCTGAAGTATTTTGCAAGTGCAAAGTCTTGATGAAATTTGGCATTTAAGTAGTGGTTACTATGGGTACCTTTTCTATAGATAGTGTAATAAAAGTTGTCGTTTTAATAATTTGTGTTATGAATCTCTAGAAAGGGGAGGGGGGCTGTTTTGTTCTGTTTTCATAGTAAATTTGATGTGGGTGTAAACTTGAAAAGCATTCTAGAAGTGTATCTTATCCATGAGGCCATACAAGAAAAGTATCATTGATCTATAAAATAAGTTTAAATGTTCGGGCGAAAATGATGTGGGGAACTCATAAAAGCACCGTTTATTTGGCGGTAAAATTTATTTTCAAAGGTAAAGTAAGTATTGGATAAAAACTGGTTAATTAACGAAAAGGTATCGTTCTTTAGATTGTAAATTTTAAGTTCAAAGTGTCAAAAATGGAATACTGGCAAACAGGAAGACAGCATTAAATTGGACCACGATATCGATTTCATGTATAGGAGCAATTTTGAGCCATTTTAGGAAATGATGGGAGTTTCGGATATAAGATAAAGCTTGACCTACGAGAGACTGAAATATTTTGGAAGATGTTTAAAGTGAAAATATCGAGTTCACTAACGTAAGATATAAAGAAACGTTTAATTTGTGCATTTTTAATGATATAAGGAGTTTTCTGGTATTAGATCGTATATTTAGTAATGATTTTTGTTTTATTCTCAAATTATATAGTTAGATACAAGACGATAGTTTTCTATCTTACCGATGTAGTCTGATGTGCTCAAGATAACTTTACTGTTGCTTTTATCTGTCTACAAAACTAAATATTATTTTGATTTAGAACTATTAAAACAAACAATTGGGAAGGTTTAATATTTGATTACGATAATACGACTCTAACTTGATTACGTTTGGCATATTTTCAGAGAGAATGGAAATGGAGGACTCTATATGAGGTACGATATGTTCGATGGACACGCGATTTGGAACAACAGCAAAATTAAAATATTTTGCAAAACACTGGATAGCCGGGTTGCTCACAGAGTATTTGAACGAATCCTGGCTCTATATAATCTGAAATAAATAAAAATACAATTCCAAATCCCAATACCCACCCCACCAATAAAAACATTTTTTTCTTGAATTCAAGATATTACCGATAATGTGAGCTGCCTATTAATATAGCAAAATACGATCTTCATGATCAACAATGGAATAGCTAATTTTATTCACTCAGCCAAAGATCATTAATCATAATAATAGTGAGATTCAAATACCGCGTATGGGAGCTCGGCTTGCCAACTGAGAGGTTGAGGCTCACATATGTTCATTTTCTCTACTCAGTCGCCGCGCACCACCTCTGATACGAGGCGACGTGACAAGCGCCACGCCTTATGCATCATTATCCCTTGTTTTTTAGTGACTTGAGTAGACCACTCGTCAGGCATCCCAACCCCAAACAGCTAGCCAAAGATTATTGCCATGACAAATTCTAAGAAGTCTATCTAATATCATGTAGAGATTGTCAAAAAATTTACAGAGGTCAATCAGAAAAATATCAAGCCGAATATATGAGCACTCTCTAGTCTTACGGAGAAACGACTACTGTACTTACCAAACACCACAAATTAATTTTTTGCATTTAAAACAACTGTTTCCCTTCCTCACTCCATCTACAGAATTATTGGCTATTGAAACAGAAACGCCCTTAATATCTGAACACGAGAGATAATAACCAACGCTTAATTATTACTTGGAAACCCTTGATTATTCCTCTCATCTCTAAACCAACAATTTTTTTTAATCCACCGCATCTTCCGCTAAATTTCACATTTCCAATCCAGTAAATAATGAAGCAGGGCACAGAAAAAATTAGTCTTCTTCAAAGGCTCATAGCTCTGCTTGGGGAATAAGTAGATTGAGGCCCCAAGTTATAAGGTAAATTCTCTTGAAAATAGCATCAAAGCAGATGCTGATACGTCAAGAAACGTCTCAAAAACGACACGATTCAACTAAATTCTTTATATATTATTAATATCGGCGACCTAATACAAACTGGACCAAAGATCTTACAAAAATGAAAGAAAATTAATAAAAGATTGTCCAACAGTCATGTTTGTGCAATATAAAGTTCTATTAAAGTTGCAATCTCCTCAACGTAGTCTTCCAAACAAATTGTCTAGAGGAAAGTAAAATCAGTAAGTTGCTATGTAAATAGTCTTATAGCATGCATCCTAATCATTCATACAAATAAGAAAACACGTTTGCAGTAAAGTAATTATCATCTCCACTAGCTCCTAAAACAAGATTTTACATGAGTCCAGATTCATTTTACAAATTGATTCTTTTTCTTGGTAATGATCCAAAGAGATCAAAAAGTTTGATATAGTTCACTAAATGTCAATCATCACCAAAAATAATTCAACAACTTCAAACATCCTTGTTTGAAGTTGCTATAAGAAATGACAAACTACTATAGTTTCTCCTAACAACGGTTAAATCTCGTCACGTACATTAATCATTTCTAAATTATCATTTTCTTCATTTCTTATTTCAACTATAAAATTTTAATTTTCTGCATTGCTGTATCATTATCCCTGTGGTAGAGTTATATATGCTATATATAAAATATTAAATTATGTTTAAAGTGGGTGTTAAATGTTCAGTACATACAAAGCAATAAAAGTGTATTTACGCCGTTACTTATTATTACTATTGGCACAGGAAGTCGTTGATATTTAATCCAATATTACATTTTTCATTTTCAAACATTTTAATACATTCTATCTGCAAAAGTCATGTTTTTAAAATTATCTACCAACAAATATAAAAAAATTATATATGTAGTTATAATTAAAGAACCACAAGGCCATTTAACTAATGACATGGTTTTCTTATCAGTATAAGCTCCTGTACCTCTATCACTTGGCATAAATACCCTTTCCAAACATTTTTTCAGTTCCATACAAATTGGCGTGTACGTGAACACCAACTTCATGATGTTTATTTGCATAGCCACTATCGCTCTGCTAATTCTAACATCAAAAGTATTCGGTAAGACGAGTTCGACCTGCTATTTAGTGTTACTGACAGAGAAAAACCTTAGTTTTCAGCTGCACTAAATGCGCCCCGCGATCTTTCGGCTTAGACAGCATAGTATGTGTTTGCAACTCTACTTACTGTGACACCGTATCCCCTGTAAAAGCACTACCACCCACTCAGTTTCAAACCTTCACCTCTAATCAAGCTGGGCTTCGATTTAAAAAACAAATTAGTTCTTTCAAAAAGTTGTCCAATAATTCTTCTGATGATAATGTTGCGACTATTACCATAGATGTTACCAAAACATACCAAAGCATTATCGGATTTGGAGGAGCATTTACCGATTCGGCTGGAATAAACATTAATAGCTTGGATAAGAACGCTAGAAACAAACTATTGAGGTATTAGTTTGTGGCTCAACATTAAAATGAATAACTTTCACCTGATATTTTCAGTTCGTATTTTTCCAATTACGGAATCGAATACAACCTGGCGCGTGTACCAATAGGCGGCACTGATTTTTCAACTCACGCATATTCGTATGACGATGGGCTCCCAGATCCAAAACTTAAGAGATTTAAACTTGCACCAGAGGACTACAAGGACAAGGTAATTTAACAAACTAGTAAATAAATTTTCTATGTACTTTTTGTAGATTCCATATATAAAAGAAGCTCAGCAGCTTTCCAATTTCAATTTATACTTGTTGGCCTCTGCATGGACAGCCCCAAAGTGGATGAAAACAAACGGCAAGTACAACGGTATTGGTTTTATAAAACCTTCGATGTACGAAGCGTGGGCCAACTACTTTCTAAAATTTTTGGAATCGTACAAGAAAGAAAAAATCAACTTCTGGGGAATCACAACTGGCAACGAACCAGGCATAATTTTTACCCCGATGGGCAAGCTCTTAAGCAGTGTCGGTTGGTTGCCGCATCAAATGGTACGGCAAGTACAACATCAAAATCTCTTAAAGAAAAATGTTCATTTCAGAGATATTGGATCGAGACTAATCTAGGTCCTACACTGCGAAGTTCTCAATTTTCGGCAATTCAAATATTGGCTTTAGACGACCAACGATATTTTCTGCCATGGTATATAGATCTTGTACGGGAAAATCGCATGCATTATAATTGTACTTAAACCGCAACACATTTACAGATATTTCTATCTCCAAAAACAAAAAATTATACGGATGGAATTGCCGTTCACTGGTATACAGATAAACAGTATTCCCCTATTCGGCTTGATATTACACATAAGCAGTTCCCTGAAAAGTACATATTAGCAACAGAAGCATCAATTCGTAATGAAAATCAATCAATAAATCAAATGCCTCACACAAAACCAATATTTTTGTTACAGCTTTGGTATCTCTTGGCTCATGGAAAAACGCTGAAAGATACGCAACGAGCATAATAAATGTAAAAACCTGTACATGCGGACTTCTGCCTAAGTATACTATTGGTTTTAGGATTTAAACAATTGGTTCACTGGGTGGTTGGACTGGAACATCGCCTTAGATATGAAGGGAGGGCCAACATACATCAAGAATTTCCATGATTCACCAATAATAGTGAACTCAAAAGCGGGGGAGTTTTACAAGCAGCCGATGTTCTACGCAATGGGCCACTTTTCGAAATTCCTCCCCAGGGACTCGGTCAAAATTAATTTTACAAAAACGAACACCGACTTGAACGTGACCGCGTTCAAAAAGCCCGACGACGGTATCGCCATAATTATTTTAAATCGGTGAGATGTTTCAGCTAGCTTCGATTGAAAGTACATTGATTAATTTGCAGAAACAACTCTGAAATTGAGGTTGCTGTAAAAGATCCGAACAGAGGAATAATTGACGTAACACTAACACCTAAATCCATAACGACCATTTTGTATTGGTGACAAGATTTAGAATTCTGAAAAACACGGAATAAGAGAATGTCGTTGTTGTACGATAATAAATAAATGTTATTGCAAACATTATCTCTATCTGTTATCGGCGATATCTTTCGATGTAATTCATATATAAGAGAAGCCAACTCACCGAACTTCAAATTTTCAAGAATTGTGTAGTCATTTAACTGGAGCGCTGCTTACAAAATATGGCGTTGTACTGTAATTGGTGTGTGTTGATGTTCCTTACAATATTATGCACAGGTGAGCTAATTCCACAACATCCCTTGTTGAAAAAAACATATTCAGTAATCCATTATTATTTTGCTTATTTATAATTGATACACTTTCCAATAATTACACTTTACATATACGTGTGCAGTAAATTCGCTTTAGATCTTAATCTGAAAAATATGACAAAACTATTTTTTTAAATTTTTAAATAAAATCTGTCACAGGAAATTATACTAACATATTAGTTATATCATAATTATGTTTCAGAAGATGAGATTAAAGTATCAAAAATACCTAAAAATGATAAACAATTAAAATTAAACCGATTAAAATATAGAGCGAACAGATGCACAATAATCTATGCTAAAGTGGTGATATTTCAAAAATTCGGAAATATAAATTATTGGTAACAAAAAACAATACAATAAGAAAGGCTAACAAAGCAGTATTTCCATCTAAAGAGAATTAAAAATGGATAAAGCTACGGAAGTATTAAAATGGAGACACAAATGAGAAACAATAATTTTTCTTAGTTAAATATCCTGCACGTGCGTTTTTTAAATAAAAAATAACAATTAACAATTATGTGAGGTATCAGTTAAACAAACAACCATATAAATCATTATGTTACCAAGCCATAGCGTTATTAACCATGATAACAAATTAGGGGTCGACATTTTAGGAAAAATATGAAGCACCTAGAAAATTTAATTACTTTAAAACTATATTAGAATGTATACACAATTTAATTTTCGAAATGTATTTTTAAAGCATATACAAGTGCTCTTATCGAACGAACATGAGCCGTGGCCGCTATATCATGAGCCCGGGCGCTTTATCAGCCAACAGCTATTTAAGTTATATTTATACTTAATAATTCCATTTAATAAAACATTTTAAATAAACTTCGAACTACAATTTAAATATAGAGGATAAAGCAATGGCAACAAATAACAGAAACTCCGATAAGATTGCAGCCTCACGGAGTTATTGTGGTTCTCTCATTTTTTCCATTACCCTTCTTCCTTGTACCAGTCTGCATAAGTCTCTTATTGGATAGTTGCCGTATTTTTCTGGATACGTTATTGATTTTCCATAAATAGTTTGCCTTCAGTGAGTTAAAACTTCATACTCACACAAGATATGGATGGCTGCCTCTGTTTCCCTGTCACATTGACTGCAGCTCAAGTCTCCATTGTACAACTCTGTTTTGTTGAGGTGTCCTCTGAGAAGATCTATAATAGTTCGTAGCTGATTCCTGCTTTGTACTAACAGTTCTTCAGTTCGTTTACGAAATTTTCCTTTTATAAAAGTTTTTCCATGTCTTTGTCCCCGGCACACTTTCCCAGTATTTTTTGTGTTCTTTTCTGGCAAATTCTCGACTTCGCATTATATTTTTAGGTACTCCCAGGGCCTGTATATTTTTGTGTTAACTCATCAAGTTTTCCGTTGCCTGCAATTCACCAGTGTCCTGGTACCCACAACAAAGTTAACTGGCTGTGCGCCAAAGCATCGAGTTCACTGCATTCACATATTTTGATGAGGTCTTAATTATTTTGCCTGGAACACTGCAGTATAACAAATATCTCCGGTTGAAAAACGAGTGTATATTTCCCTAGTGATAAGCTCAACTCCAAGTTTCCTTTTTCACAGTATATGCCTGTCCCCGTTCCAGATTCGGTCTTTAATCCGTTTATATGTCAAATAATTTTTCCGGGTCTATTCCCGTTGCTTATTTCGTTTATACATTTATTTCGATCCATCATAATATTAACCATATGGTCTATTGCCATACCCAGTATGCCTCCATCTACTTGTCTAATTTTTTAGATGCCCCACTTCCTTGCATTGCGCAATCTATTAAAAGCCACTCCTTCCTCTCCCATGATTTCAAAATGAAGAAAGTGAAGGTTTAGCAGTGTTCCCAATGCCGCTGTATCAGTGACTTACAAAAAATATATTCATAGCAACCCACCGCATTACTAGAGAAAAACAAATATTACTTATCAGAATATATGAAACCTTCAAGCATAAACACATCATAAAAATAAGATACAACTCCAGAACCAAACTAAGAGGACATCAAAGTTAAAATCCCGCCAATAATATAACCATAAACAAGTAACCGCCGATATCAAAAATACCGTTAAGAAAACAGTCTCAGTGAGTGGAACATCACTGAAAATCATCCTTTCATCCAAAAATGACTATAGGGCTTTAGCAAAATTTTACTAAATGAACAAAATGGCAGAACTACCAAATAAATTTCAAATTTCCGTATGTGCAGTGCAATTTACAGTCAACCAAAAAGTGAAATTTTTCAAAATTTCTTAAATTTGAGCCAATTGTAAAGCTAAGGTCCCAACTAAATTCGGAAGCTATAAATTATTTCAAAAATCCAAGTTTGTCAAAATCATATCATTTATTAGAATTAATCCACCTAACGATAACAATTCAATTTTCCATAAAATAATCTCTCCAACTTTCCTCATTTTATCAGAATCTATCTTGAAAACAACAAATAATCTCTTCCAACACTGAATCAATATCCACTGCAATCTTTACATCAATTTTCAGCCTAGTTCAACCCCTTCTCGATTAAATAAAACAGTTGTTGTTAAATATCATTTCACCTTTTCTTCTGAACGGACCATAACTGTAACAAAGTTCTCATTCATTTAAACATCCTAAACCGGAGTGTCAACGGCATAAAAGCTCAACAAACGCTAATTACAAATTTTCTTATAAAACTTACACCTATGTTAAGTAAAAAACGGTATCATTAAAATATCAAGTTTTATTATTGCTGTTGCACAGATAGAACAACAGATTAGCCTTTGTTTTTGTAAAGAATTATTCATCACGAAGTATGGAAACGGTTGCTGTGCAAAATTAAAACACACGAAGGAAAGTATAGGGTAATCCAAAATGAACTATAGAGTTGTATTGTGCGCATTTGCGTTCTGTAAAGTTTGCATTTGTACGGTTGGTATCTAAACACATGGCACAGTCCAGCAAAGATCGCCAAAAATGTCATATATTTGCGAACTAAGATTTAGAGAACACAGCAGGTGATGCTGCTTTTTGCGATAAACTCATGCTGATCGATGAAATTCATTTTTTAAATGGCTTTCTAAAACATCAAAATTATCGCATATGGGTTAGTCACAGTCAAAGTGCTATTCACTAAAAACCAATACATCAACAAAAATGCACTGTTTGGTGTACATTGTGGGCTGGCCCATACTTGCTTGAGAACTAAGGTGGTAACGCTGTTATTGTCAATGGTGTATACTATCGTGATATGCTAAATAACTTTTTTTCAATAAGACTAATGGACTGAACTTGTATGATGATATGTGGTTTCAAATAGATGGAGCCACATGTCACACAGCGCGTGAAATACTCACTTTACTTTAAATCAAATTTCCTGATCGTGTTGTCTATTACAGACAGGTGACATCAATTGAACAGTGCAGTCTTGCGATCTAACCCCAGTAAACTTTCTCCTCTGGGGTTATTTAAGAACAGCGTTTACGTCAATAAATCTGCTACGTTTTCAGTGTTAAAAGAGAACACCAGACGTGTAATTGCTGAAATAGAGCTGCATTTATGGGAAAGCATTATAGAGAACTTGATCAAAAGATTGGCCGAATGTCAACGGAGTCGTAGAGGGCAGTTAGTCGACATTATATTTCATTAATAACTAAAAAGTCTGTACTTCACAAGAATATGCTGCATTTTTCCCACGAAAAACATCACAAAATCTAATCCAGGTGGTGCTCCATATAACAAAATAATTAGTGTATATCGACACCCATACAAATAGCTTCTTGAACGTGATATATCCAAAATATTTAATAGTAACGATGAGGGTGTAAACCAGGAAATTCAGTTAAAACTAAACTCAATTTATCCGCAACGGGACATCCTCTTCGGATACCAGCCCCTGAAATTTCGTTTTTTTTAATATTTTTCTAGCTCTAATATTAAAAAAGTTATGACTAATTAAAAAAATTTTTCTACTTGTTTTCGATATTTTCCAATTATAACGGCGTAGGTGGATATTTGTTATATATTGTAGCATTTTTCAAGACGAAAATTTTAGTTTTATTTACATTTTTAGACTTAATACAAAAAAATTATGTGTAAATCTGTTTATAAGTTTCTAAAAATTACATAGTTAGTTCTTAATTTGTTATTATAGTAAAGTGAATTATAATAATATATAATATATATGTAAACTACATTTTTAATCTTCATCACTGTTTTCATTAATCTCTGGTACAAAGTTATCTATATCGATAATATTGGACAGCATTTCGGCGGGACGTACTATTTTTGATAACCATCGGCCGTAAGAAAGATGATATATCAAACTAGCCATGTGAGAACAACATCCAACAGTGCGTAGTCCATTAGCACAAGTACAACAGTATTGTTGTATCGCATCGATACCTGCGCCTTCTTTGTTGTATTTGACATAGCATTTGTATTCTTTCGATTTTATATGACGTGATCTTACGTCAAACCTGACAATGCCTGGTTCCTCTTTAATGAATTTTAATATCAGTATTCCATCCTCTGTAATCATTTCTCCTAACTAAGATATTGCTTGAGCGAGTTGGTATGAACCGGTAAATAAGACTTCAAGATCTTCCAAAGTCAATTCAGGAAAATCCATACGTTCTTCTGAAGTTGTACTTTGGAAAGGAACTGATTTTTTATTCAAGTTTTCTGCAGCAACCTTTTCAGCTAAATCGTTGACCTCCAGGTATGTCAATTTCATTCTACTAACTATAATATTTGTCTTATTATCCGTAAGGTTAAGTCGTTTTCCGAATTGATTTTGTAGAAAACATGCAATTCGACACCACAGCCCAGTAACCGGCAGCATGCTGTTTCGAAATTGGTTGTGCAATAATTGTTATTTTTGGCACAAGATACCGTGAATCGCTTCGATTACCCAACGAAGTTTAGTGACAAATCTCGAAAAGTTTGATTCTTTAGCAGATAGTTGATTTCTTTTACCTTTAAGAACTGGCATGAGGACCGTGAATCCTTTATTTTTCAAATGGTCCACAACATCTCGAAAACCTCTATCCAAGATAAAAATATCTCCAGATTTAAGAATTTTGCTGATACCATTTGGGTTATTTAATGCGCTTTCTAAGATTTGAGCATCGTTAATATTTGCGTTAAATGGTCCAGGTAAATCAACTACATATCCATTTGAAGTGCAAATTGTAAAGGGCTTGCACAACGGTGCCTTTTTTTGTCCTGAATATGACTTTTTTTGATAAATGTTGTTACTGCCTTTTTCGTGTCGAAGATAGGTTCACATATTAATATTAATTTATTATCACCAATATCGTGTAGTAATTGAGTTATTGGTGCTGTTTGACTAAGAAAAAACTCTCTGCTCTTAGAAGCTACTCCAAAATATTCTGGTAGAACTTCTTTCTCAAAACAATCCAATACTGAATGAATAGAATTATTTACAACTCGCTCTTCAACTTCCATTACAGCTGCAATAAGGTTATCTGAGTTTCCAGATTTCAATTTGAATAAAAAAATGATGAGAGCTTGAAGTAGATTTCGATTGCTAGAATCCCGCATTGTCCTCAGCATTCCACGTAGCTTAAGAATATATTTCAACGAATGACCAGTTAATGACTTTATTCTTTCTTCTGACATATTTAGATCCGCATATTTGTCTATAATACGTAAATCTAAAGTTTTTGATAATTTGTCCAGAAATGTTTTAACTTCATCAATTTCAATATCGGATTCGTTAGAATAAACACTAATGTTTTTGAGTTCGTTCTCATAAAAACGTGAACCTAATAAATGTATTTTACAACATCGGTTTCTTTTGGGAATAAAAATTCGTTTTTTTTACAAAAACTTGGATTCTCGCTTCAAAAGGTACATCACACATATCGTATCCTGAAAAACAAATGAAACAATATCTTTTAGTCGAAATTACGCGGTCAAACTGCATTGTTACAGTTTCTGGTGGAACTTTTTGGTATGCTAAATCCTGATGATAAACTTGACCCTTGCGAAGTTAAAGAGGTTAAATCTTCATTAGAAGTTAAACTGTCTTGACTCTCCATTTCAGAACTTTCCGAGTTACTGTATAATTGCGTTGCAAGATCTTCAATATTTCCTGATTCTTGAAAACATGGAACATCTTGAATGAATGAATTCCAATGATTCAATGGGTTGTTGCGAAGGAGCAGTTTTTGTTATTTCTTCCGAAATCATAGAGCTTTTACTAGAGGTCAACGATTTAGCTGAAAAAGTTGCTGCAGAAAACTTGAATAAAAAATCAGTTCCTTTCCAAAGTACAACTTCAGAAGAACGTATGGATTTTCCTGAATTGACTTTGGAAGATCTTGAAGTCTTATTTACTGGTTCATACCAACTCGCTCAAGCAATATCTTAGTTAGGAGAAATGATTACAGAGGATGGAATACTGATATTAAAATTCATTAAAGAGGAACCAGGCATTGTAAGGTTTGACGTAAGATCACGTCATATAAAATCGAAAGAATACAAATGCTATGTGGTGTGGCGGCCTTTTCGCCCTTGAACCGCTTTATATCGCGGCGGCATGCGGACCTTTTGATATCAGCTACGTTTTGCCGTCGCACATAAACGGGGTGGGCTTTGCCCCGCAAGCATCATTTTCATATTCATGTCCCGCAAGCAAATTCATGCCCCGCGGCTCGGCCACTGAGGTCGTGTCTTACCCCGCATTAATTCATATTCATGCCCCGCGGCTCGGCCACTGAGGACGTGTCTTACCCCGCATTAATTCATGCCCCGCAGCTCGGCCACTAAGGTCGTGTCTTAGTCCGCATAAATTCATATTCGCATCCCCGCATACATTCATATTCACGCCCCGCAGCGCGGCCAATACGGTCGTGTCTCAGTCCGCATAAATTCGCATTTCGCATCCCCGCAAATATTCACGCATCGCAGCTCGGCCAATTTGGTCGTGTCTCAACATCCCGAAGATACCAGATCCGCAACGCAGAGGTGGCTACCTTGGAATCGCCGACGAAGCCGAAGCCGAAGCCGATTCAGGTGAGCGATTTGGCAATTCATTGGTTGATATCGGTAGCCGCCCCCATCCGCTAACGCGACGGCCGTTTAAGGGGCGATTTGGCCTTATCGGCTGACCTTCCACTACGGGCCGTACTACGTTTTCACACCGCACCACGAGAGCGGCTATTTACACGCCTGCCTCTCCATTTTTTGGTCCTTACGAGCCGCATCGGTATCGTATCCAACACCGCATCCACGAGAGCGGCTATTTACACGCCTGCCTCTCCATTATACAACAAAGAAGGCGCAGGTATCGATGCGATACAACAATACTGTTTTACTTGTGCTAATGGACTACGCACTGTTGGATGTTGTTTTCACGTGGCTAGTTTGATATATCATCTTTCTTACGGCCGATGGTTATCAAAAATAGTACGTCCCGCCGAAATGCTGTCCAATATTTTCGATATAGATAACTTTGTACCAGAGATTAATGAAAACAGTGATGAAGATTAAAAATGTAGTTTACATATATATTATATATTATTATAATTCACTTTACTATAGTAACAAATTAAGAACTAACTATATAATTTTTAGAAACTTATAAATAGATTTACACATAATTTTTTTGTATTAAGTCTAAAAATGTAAATAAAACTAAAATTTTCGTCTTGAAAAATGCTACAGTATATAACAAATATCCACCTGCGCCGTTATAATTGGAAAATATCGAAATCAAGTAGAAATTTTTTTTAATTAGTCAACTTTTTTAATATTAGAGCTAGAAAAATATTTAAAAAAACGAAATTTTTGTCTTGTAAAATACTATAAAAAAAGTTTCAATTAGTTTTTTTGCTAAATATCAACCATTACCTGTTAGAGGTAAAATTAATGGACTTTTATAAAATAGTGAAAAAAAACTGCGTGCAACTCAACGCTTTCTAGCTCAAAAAACAAAAATTTGGTTTTTTAATTTTTTTTTAAATACCAAATGACCTTGGATGAGATTGAAAAATTTTTTACTGATAGGTCTATTCATAACCTACCTTGATGAATTTTTTCAGAATTTTGCATTAAACACATCAATAGAAAAAAAATTAAAACAAAAAATAACCCTTTTTGACCCTAGGAGGGAGAGGGAAGGGGGTTGGGACCATATGAACTATGTCCGCGTATAATTTTTACCTCAAGATAAAACATTATTAGGTTCATTAGAAATTCCGAATCTGGGGGCATTTCGCCTATCTTAACCGGTAGGACCCTTTACCTCTTGCAATCATCAAGGTCCAGATTTGCAAATATAGTAATCAGACATATAGAACCACATCAACACTGGAGACTGGAGACCGCATGAAACCTTTACTCAAGGAACTAGTTTTAATAATAAAAACACTTCCATTAACGAAAATGCTAACATAATACTTAAAAAACTATCCTCAAAAGCACTAGCATACATAGTAACTAATTATGATGCATGCTTAAGAATTAGATACTTTCCAAAAAAAAATGGGAGCTCACGGTAATTCTCGTTTCCCAAACCAAGAGTAAACCAAGAAGTTACTTTCAACTGACGACTTATTAGTCTTAGCAACCACATTAAAGCTGGGTGAAAAAGTAATTTACTCTCGATTGTTACCAGTTTTTCAGTTCGGATTCCAAAAGAGATATCTTACGTAACATCAGCTCAGAGCATTGTTGAATAAATAGAAAAGGAATACAAATATAAACAATCCACAATAACATTTTTGTGAAGTTACCTCAAGCTTTGAATCGTAGTTGAACTAAAGATCTTAAATACAAGATAAACTATTCTTAGAATAGCAGAATATATAAAGACCATTTTATTCTCATATCTTGATAATAGAACATTTGCAGTTAAAATTCACGCAACTACACCATCAATAAGTCATATTACACCAGGCGTTCCCTGGGGGAGTATTTTGGGTCCTATTCTATTTAATCTACGATATCCCGAACACAAATGTAGACTTAGCATTATTTGCTGATGATACTGCACTACTAGTTAAGAATGAAGACCTACCACATACAATCACGCAACTGCAAATTGCTACAAATGTGCTGACAAGATGGCTTAAACAATATATAATCTTAAATAAATCATGACAAATGAGCTGTGTAGGCGTTCACCCTCAGATGAATCAATGAGTCATCATCAATAATTATAATGGTAATGCTCTAACGCCACGCGCGAGAGCACCGTCTGGAACAGAGAGGTTAAGGCTCTCATATGTCCGCTACTGTGTCCAGTCGTCGCGCACAATTTCTGATGCGGGGCGATGTGGCAAGCAACGCGTCTTAGACGACCGCTATTATTGTCCTCTATTCGAAGTGAACGCACTTTTAGTGACTGAGTAAGCCACCCTCCAGGCATCAAAGAAATAAACCCAGGTCCGTCCGCATCCCAGCCTGCCCCTCAATCACGGAACCACATTGGCTCACCATCAACAACAATCAACAATAATCTTGTTGTGTGGAATAATATCGCGCGAGGAGCGAAATACATTAGTCTGTTCTTGGACACTCATCTCACCAGAAGGTTTCGTGTAATAAAAAAAATATTAAATGAAGACCATGCAACTATATCCGCTTTTCAATAGAAAATCATCCCTAAAAACGGAACATGTTACGCTGCTTTATAAATTACTTCTGCGATCATTAGTTCTATATGGTAAGTATATTATTGGAGGAAAACATTGAAAACACACCTACACAAAATCTAAGCATTGGAAAATAAAATCCGCCTGGTATATTACCAAGAAAAAACCACATTCAGAGCTTGGTATATCTGCGATTTTGGAGCATATTAAAAAATTAACCAAAAACCTCCACAGAAACATCAACAGTTGTATTGGAATAGTGTTTTATGAACTCACATAAAGGCCAATACATACTTGATCAAAACGCAATTTATCTCAAAACCTAAATCAAAGTAATAGTGATAGTGATGAACTAATGAAAATGATTGCATTGTGTTGACTCGAAAGTTTTTCAAATAATTCTTTTACTTTCTAAAAAAGTGTCATTAATATTCTTATTACTCTAACACTTGCTATGTATTATTATTCAAGTGATATATATTTTGCACTTTGCTAAATTGGTGTACTAGCTAACAAAAAAAAAGATACATGTGAAATTGTAAAGTAGTTGCTATTGTCGCTGTACTCCTGTTGTTCAATTATGCACTGTAAGGTAACGTTTCAATTTATAGAAAATAGGCTTAAATCTCATTTTCCAGACTACTGTCTCACATTTTGCTGGTTATCAAATAAATTAAAATCTTCGATCTCGCCGCAACTTTGATTTTAGAAATAGCTAGAAGTCACAACAAAAGATGACGGATAAATAAGCACGATAATCTAAACGCATACTTGTTTTTTAACAGAAAAGCAACACCGCAGATATCTTTCTTGTGGCCAATTCTTCACTTAAAATACATAATTGTTTCTTGACACCGCTATGTAACTCCATAAATATTAGTGGCCGTCACTAATAGCGTTAAAATTTTGATACTCAAACACACTCATCTTTTCATTGAATCTATTTATGCTTACGTATATACTCATATATTTGATATTTCTCAACAGCTAACTAATAGCGCATTTTATTAATTTAAAACTTACAACTGTATTAGTTTAAACATAAATATTATTTAAATACAGTACAATTATGCCACAATCGCATTACATTTTAGGTGAGTTACGATTTGAACACTTAGATGAAACAATCAAAATCACCACGGAGCTATTCTCACCGACGCCAGATGAAATAATAAATGAAATAACTTCGGATCAAACAGCGACATCTGATGAAACAACTGAAGCAAATGTGAAATCAACCACATCAATGGCCGAACCAACAACAATTACCACTAAAGCTACACCTGAAACTATCACGACATCAACCATCACTGAAAATACATCTAAAACTACCACAACAATACCAGAACCGACAATATCAACTACCACTGAAACTACGCCTGAAACGACTACAACATCAACTACCACTGAAACTACAACTCAAACAACCACAACACCAGAAACAACCACATCAACTCCCACTGAAACTACAAGTCAAACAACCACAACACCAGACACAACATCCACTACCACTGAAACTACGCCTGAAACAACTACTGAAACTACTTCTGAAAACACCACAACATCAACTACCACTGAAATTACAACTCAATTAACTACAACACCAGAAACGACCACAGCAACTCCCACTGAAACTACAAGTCAAACAACCACATCACCAGAAACAACATCCACTACCACTGAAACTACGCCTGAAACAACTACTGAAACTACTTCTGAAACCACCACAACATCGACTACTACTGAAATTACAACTCAACTAACCACAACACCAGAAATGGCGACATCCACTACCACTGAAATTATACCTGAAACGACCACATCCATCGCCACTGAAACCATAACTCAAACAACCACAACACCAGAAACAACATCAACTACCACTGAAATTACAACTCAACTAACCACAACACCAGAAACAACAACATCCACTACCACTGAACCTACACCTGAAACGACCACATCAACCAGCACTGAAACTACAACTCAAACAACCACATCACCAGAAACAACATCCACTACCACTGGAACTACGCCTGAAATAACTACTGAAGCTACTTCTGAAACCACCACAACATCAACTACCACTGAAATTACAACTCAACTAACCACAACACCAGAAACGACCACATCAACTCCCACTGAAACTACAAGTCAAACAACCACATCACCAGAAACAACATCCACTACTACTGAAACTACGCCTGAAATAACTACTGAAACTACTTATGAAACCACCACAACATCAACTACCACTGAAATTACAACTCAACTAACCACAACATCAGAGACGACCACATCAACTCCAACTGAAACTACAAGTCAAACAACCACATCACCAGAAACAACATCCACTACCACTGAAACTACGCCTGAAATAACTACTGAAACTACTTCTGAAACCACCACAACATCAACTACCACTGAAATTACAACTCAACTAACCACAACACCAGAAACGACATCCACTACCACTGAAACTACACCTGAAACGACCACATCAACCACCACTGAAACTACAACTCAAACAACCACAGCAGAACAGCCTACGACAACCAAAGAACCAGAAAATCACGAGCAGAAGCCGTGCATTTCACGCGATTATAAGCAAAGCTCTATTGTGTGTGTTTGCAACGCGACTTATTGCGACACCGTACCTCCTCTACGACCTCTTCCTCTTGGCGAATTTCATGTATACATCTCTGATAAAGCAGGCCGGCGTTTCTTCAAATACCAGGGCCACATTAGGAATAGCAAACCAAATAAAAAGGCAAAGCAAACCGTACTCTACGTTAATTCCAAGTTAACATTCCAAACAATCGATGGCATTGGAAGTACTCTTACTGATGCATCTGGTATTAACATAAACTCTTTGAAAGGTGAAGCCAAGCAAAACTTACTGAGGTACGAAATAATATAACTTTGTCCATCATTTTTATTTATTGAAAAACTGACAGGTCCTACTTTTCTGAAGACGGCATAGAATATAGTTTGATCCAGGTACCAATGGGTAGCACCGACTTTTCAACGCATCCGTACACCTACCACGATGGAAAAGAAGATCCCAAACTAAACAGTTTTCAACTTACAACCGAGGATTATGACGTTAAAGTAAGTTTATCTAGACAAGCAATATTGTTACTAACGTTAAACGACGTATCAGATTCCCTTGATAAGGGAAGCTCAAAGCCTCCACCAAAAACTAACCCTTATAGCTTCGCCTTGGGCAGCACCAGCTTGGATGAAAAACATCAAGCAAATTGGCGGAGGCGACATTTTAAAAGTCACTATGCATCAGCCGTGGGCCAATTATATAATTAAATTTTTGGAAGCTTACAAAAAAGAAAGACTACACTTTTCAGCAATTACAACCGGCAATAGGCCTAACCAAGGGATGGAAAAAAATCCCGTGCCTGGTCTTGGATGGATATCATTTCAGATGGTAAATTTGTTAATGTTATCTTAAACAATACTATTAATGGTTTTGTCTCAAGGGTGCTTGGATTGCAAAAAATTTAGGCCCGACCTTAAAACAATCGGAATTCAAGGACGTAAATGTACTAGCAGTAGATGATCTCAGAAAGCATTTTCCAGAATTTACCAATTTAGTAAGTATAAATTATACCATGCAACAATTTGCAAGAGTTATATTATGATTTGTAGATGTTTCTTATAAACAAAGAAGCTTTAAATTATATTCATGGATTCGGTATTCAGTGGGCTGAAGAAGACAAAACAGCTTCAAATGTGCTCACACAGATAAAAAACACGTACCAAAACAAAATCGTGTTCACTACCTCAGCACGCGCATGTAAGTAATAATATTAATCCGATGTACCTTCTACTAAATTGCTCTTTTCGCAGTATCGAGAACTCCAACTTCTCAAGGAGTAGAATTAGGCGTATGGGAACATGCAGAAAGCTACATATATAACATAATTGAGGTAAAAACAAAATACTAGCCTGACCTTTCCTTTACACAATTATCTGTACAGGACATATACTATTCAACCAGTGGCTTCGTAGACTCAAATTTAGCGCTAGATCTGAATGGAGGGCCCAGCTTCATCAAAGATACAGATGTAGAGGCAGCCATTATCGTGAACTCCACTGCAGGGGAATTTTATAAGCAGCCAATTTTTTATGCTATGGGACACGTGTCAAAGTTTATGCCCAAAAACTCTAAGAGAATCAACGTAATAACTACGTTTTCAGATGTGAAAGCCACTGCATTTATAAGACCTGACCATGGCACAGTAGTCGTCATTTACAATCAGTAAGATGGTCGGAAGAAATCGTAAATATAATAATGCTGATGATAACGATAATTGCAGACACGAAGAAGAACGATCAGTGCAGATAAATGACGGTGTTAGGGGAAAGATCCATTTCGATATACCTCCAAGGTCGATTTCTACCGCTTTGTATTGGTAAACGGGTCGATTTTAGAGTAATTATTTTTCAAATAATAAATACAATGGTCTAATTAAATTAATTCTTTCATTAACATATAAACCTCGGCGCTCTAGGGTATTACGAGGACAGAACTATGATGATGACATATAGACAGCTAATCAAATATTAAATTACAGCATATAAGCTGATGTAACTTCAATGAACGGTAACGTATATTGTTTGAAAAGAAATTCTTAATAATCTTCCTACCAAATAATGAACAAACATTGGCACAGCAAACGTTTTAAGTATCTTCTTTCCTTTTAAGCCCCCTCTTAAGGGATCATAATTATATTATAGTAAAGAAAAATAGCAATGCGTTAGAAGAATTTATTTCCTATGTCTCAATATAGTTCATTCACTTTAAACTTGTACATACGGTAGTAGGAAAGTTTTGCAATGTAGTGAAAGCGATGCTCGCACAACGTGACGAGTTCAAGCATGTGAGAGATGTTTAAACCTGCACAACATCCAACAAACCGATCTCTGGGAGGTAGTTGCTACTGAACTGTAGCAATGTTATCTTAGTTTAAAACACAACAATGATTAGTTTGAGTGTAAATCTGTATTTGGAGGAAATGATTTTTATATAGAGATGATTGTTCCCATGGTATGAGCATATTGAAATGGTATGAAGCGATCCAAAGAAGAAATTTCAGTCCAGAAGACAATCCAGGTCAGGACGCCCATCCTCGTCTGTAACAAAAGAAGGCATCTTCGTTGTCAAGAAGATGGTCGAGTGCAACAGGTATGTAACCTATCAACAGATAGAAGAGCGTTTGGATATATACATTTCTTAGATTTAACATTGTCTAAGAGCTCTTCGCCAATTATTTATATGCACTAATTCAAAGCACTTTGTAGAAAGTGGCAAATTCAAACATCGCCTTAAAAGCTGTTTTCCAGTTTAAGTTCAAGAGTCTCCTATTCTTAAAAAATTCAGCTTCCCCAAGTCCCGAAATGCGCCCACAGAACTATTCATAATTATAAAACTAAAAGGCACATCGAAGGTAACAAATCCATGGTGTCATAAAGTATATAAAGTTACTTTTATAAGACCTTAAAACTCTATCTTGCAACTAAATGGCAAGGGATTATTGAAGTCATTGAGCCAACTCTTCTGTAGAAAATTTCGTAAAAATGCCAACGTCGCTATAAGTTCTTGTAAGCATATAAAATCTCGTTTTTAAAGGAACCTTTATATTCGAAGGGTTAAATTCTCATCAGCCATATTCCATTGCTAGGGGGTACCACACAAGTAAGAGACAAAACTGAACTTGAGCTAATAGACACATATCAAAGTGATGCTTATCCGGAATAATACAGATAACTGATTTTTGACACAAAAGGCTATTCGTCATTCCATAAACCCAATAAAAAATGTTTTGTGTTACATTAATTAAAGCGCATTACATATTGATTTTAGCACCATAATTGGTTTGAAAGTTTAACTTTGGCTTTTGGTATAATTTACGTTTCTAGATTTAGATATTTTATTTTTTCTTATTCCCTGGCTTTGGTTTACTTTATTAAATAAACAAAGTACTTTGACTTTAGTAAATTCAATATTACAACTTTAACTTCAACTTCAAATATCAACCCACCCATGGCTATCAAGGTTGTTGAAGGCACAATCAATGTTATACACATAAACATTTTGCAAAAAGAGAAAGCGTTCCAGTATTCCTCTCTTAATAACGTTTAGAGTGAAGAGTCCTTTAGATGCGCCTTGGTTTAGATTGAGATAGTAATTGATCGGAATTAAAGCTGTATTTGTTGATAGAGATCAGTAGAATTATATATATCTGATTGACTTAAGATGAAAACCATATAAATCTACATTCACTGTACAAAAAGAAAGCTCACAGAGAATCTTGGCACATTTATCATAAACACATTTGGTTAACTAATAAAACCCAGGAACCAATCTAGGATCAAAACTAAGGACTGATAAAAGATCACAAACAGGTTGTAAAATATCAAATTACAAGTCTACATCGAAATTTATGAAGAAGAAAATACTAAATTGCAAGTACTTCAAGCTCAAAAAGTAATAAGGAATATTAGGTTGTTTATAAAAGAGAACAAAATGGTATTCGAAAAATATACCGCCCATTGTCACCTTACTGAAACAGTAAAAGTCATAGGGGTAAAAAGATCAGTAGATCAATAAGATAAAAAATGTTTTTTTTGATCTAAAGATGAGAAGAAGAATTAATAAGCTCTTCTAACAGATTTCGTTTCAGTGACATCTATGACAGCGACTACTTTTATATGCAGGGTTGTCTTCCCATTTACCAAACTCGATATTAATAAAATCATGTGTGTGTGTAGCATTCGATTAGTTTTATACCTGTCACATTGTAGAACATTTGGCATCTTTATAGACTTTCATCACATCATTCAGCACCAGTAAGTACATCTAAACATAAGGTTTGATAGAAAAAGGTAACCAATAGTCAACGAAATGGGGAGCTATGTTATGCTATTTGTAAGTAACAAACCACCAAGTACTAAACGACACCATTCTGTAAGAATTTAGAATGACTTATTATAATGCTGGGTTGTCCCAAAAGTCCTGACTCAGATGTGAAAAATTCAATTTTTATGTATATTTTTCTGTTTCTTCATACTTATAGTGTTGTAAGAGCCTTCACCTTTGTATTTCCAAGAAAGTGAGCTTCGAGTTTTGATCTGCTATTGCTGGAAACGGAAACTTTGAACACAAGATCCAGTAAAAGAGATTTATGATGATGAAGGTGAAGGAACTGTAAGTCAGTCAAAAGTTTCAAAATGATACAGGTACTTTGAATGCAATAATCCCAGTCTTCAAGATTTGGTTCATTCTGCCCGGTCATTAAACTTGAATGATGGTGACTTGCAAGTTGCTTTATACGCCGAACCTTCATCAAGCTGTGCTGTGCCTTAGACTGACATTACTATGTTTTATCATTACGCCCATCAGGCGTGTATTTGCTATGCTCTCGTTATCGTTTTGTATCCCTTTGAAAACGGGTCCATATCTTCTATCCCACACAACCTCTCATGGCTGCTCATAAGTTTACTCTCATCTGATGCTACCATTATACAGAAATATTCTTCTTGTAAAAATTGCAAGTAAATCAAGATCAAGCCTATAAATATTCAATTAATCTGTGCCATACAAGTAGCAATGATGCTCCTATCATATAATCGTATCACGACCAAGTGAAGCTCCTGAGTACCCATATATTGTGACTCTACCATATTGTGGAAAAATCTAGTAGCTGAGCAATAGATAAATATATTTGGCTCAGTAATTTCAGTAAGTGAAACTTTGAATAGTGAAACTTCTAAGAATCAAAAGAGTCCTGTGTTTCAACTAGTGGCAATAAACAAGTGGTTAAGAAGCACTTACTCAACTTTGACTTGGTGGTCTAAAGATTAGCAAAGTAGACAATTATAAGTACTGAAACCAAGTTTAAGTACATGGAATTTAAACAAAACAAATAAGTGAATAAGTCTATTAAATTGGCAAGAATAACTTTCAAAATTCTAATAAAAGGACATGTTCAACAAAAACAAACTGGACTGTGAATATATTCCTGCTTATATTAGAAGGGACATGAGAAATATTTGTATATTTCAATGAAGACATGGAAATATATCGCAATATGAGTAGATATCCATTTTGTATTTATAATTATTAATAAAATAGCAAAAAATATGTATTTATAAATTACTATCTCAACACTATTGATTTTGATATACACCTCAGCACTTTTATTTACAAATTCTAAAGGGTAACTCATATGCACATTATTTGGTGGTGTATACAGAGTTGTATGGTTCATTTATCACTAATTTTTTACCTGCTAATTTAAAAAATCACTGTATTAAAACTTATCTATAATCAATAAAATACACAAATGATTTGACCGACAAGGAGAAAACAGCATGATTATTTTGTTTACTACCCTAAACTAATTCTGGTGTACAAGCAAATATAATCACATTACACTGAATATCCATCCTGCAAACTGAAAGGTCAAGACTACTTACTATGTGTTCGTTCTCACTACCCAGTTGTCATGCACCATCTTTAATATAGAGTAACATGAAAAGATACAATTTAATATCAAAAGAGCAATCATTTCAAGTGCATACGTACAACCGTTCCCTGAATTAAATGTCCCACTCATCTATACAAATTAAACTAAAGTTATTTTTAATGTGTCTTGAGTCAACAGAACAATTTGCTTTTTACAGAAGAGTCTAGGTTCAGCAGTTTATTATATTTTCTAAATATTTACAACTCAAGTAAATATCTTTTATAGGACATAAAAAAATTAATTATGCAATCAACAGGTTTGGAAATACTGCCTAATACAATTTCAGCAAAAAAAAAAATAATGGACAAATCTGAAAGTCTTCTCCAATTGTAAAGCTCCGACTCATGCCATTAAATATAAAACTAATTAAGTTATTTTTACAAATACATATGTGGGATAGACAGGTCGAATATATACAAATGTACTTTCAACACAGTTTAGACTTGCCGTAATCAAAAAATTAATGGTGAACTGTATTTAGTATTCTCTATAGTTAACAATTTGACTTACCCTTTTCTTCTTTACAAAACTAGATATAATCTGCAAATATATATATACTACCAATGAATTGTTTGAATTTAACAAAATAAACTTACCTTCAAAATAATGCTGAATACATTGAAAATATTCAAAAATCCAAAGAAAAGGCCATCTAACCTCAAAACTATCAGCACTTCTTTAAGGTGTCTGTAGATATAGCAACAGCCAGCGAAAACTAAATAAGCGTCGCATGTTTATAATTAATGTATACTTACACTACCTAACAAATTCGTAAATAAACAATAATTAGAGTGAAGTTAACGCCACCACATATACAGCTCTAGTCAAAAGTTTCTTACAGATTTCCACAATACAATAATCAAGCGAAACACAACTGACAACAGAAAGCAATATTTGATACACTGCAGTCGTGCCAAAATGTTGACTTGTAAATTAATTGATAATATAATAGACCATTATTTTTCATTGAAAACAAGTTACGAGTTTGTCGATAACAAGTATATCAATAAACTTTTTTGTTTGTCTTCTCGTGATACTACCCTACCTCCTATTGAAAAACCCCAACTCCCTCTACAATTTATTATCTGAAAGTTTTTTCTTGTCATCAATGGCTTTTTAAAGTTTCAGAATTAACGTCAATTACTTCTCAGATAAAAATTTCATAAAATTAACAATAAACCTACGAGGTTAAACGGATTTTACCAAAATCCAAATCTTCACTTCATCCCACTATCTATTCATCTGCTACAAAATTTAAAAATTCTATAGGATTTTCAGACCAACTGGAAATTAAAACAATTTATTTTTTCATTCTCTATTTTTCTCCTTAACAATAAAAACCAATAACAGCTAATAGATACAGAAGTTAAAATTGCGCTCCTTTATCTTCTTTATACAGGAAATAGATGTTAACGGGTCCTTTAGGTGTCTGTACGACTTCGGTATGCGTAATCAGCATGGTTGCTGCAATTCCATATGCCAGTAAAGGTATGCCTGTTCAACAAAAATAAAGTAATTGCTATAATTCCGATCACATTGCTTGCCTAAATTTGCAATTTTCATCAGCCTGAAGAACAGATCTTCAATGGACAAGTCCTCCTCCTTTCTTTTTGAACAGTGATACTTCATGTAAGGAAAGCAGCCTGTTCGCAAAATGTGATAGTTGGAGCTGCCGACCTTCCAGTTGAAGTGCGACATCCCCCACTGGTCATCGATCACATCACTGTACTAAAACAGCTTTAGGGCTACTCTTCCGAGCTGCATAACGTTTACCTTAACAAAGTAAGACGTCCACGGAGGCTCCTTGCATTGCTGCAAATAACTAGTGAGAACTTCCGAAGAAGTTGGCCATTCCAACTTCTTGTGCAGCGACTTCATTAGGAGTGGGTGGGTTTTGGTATACAATTTTTGTATGTTCATAGAACACGCAGATAATTATTAAAAATTAATACAGCATTAGTATTTGTCATTTATTAATGATAAATTTGCCTACATTCCTTACATTTGTTTACATTATATAAAAATTTCAACTGTCAAAAATATTACTACACTTTGATGTGAAGTTAGCAATTAGACAGTGTTGCTGCAGTAAAGTGTATTAATTTTTTAAAATTAATCTTCAGGTGCTGCTTAAAGGCATTTATTATAAATATTTAACATTAAAACTAATGATAAATTTTTTAATGTAGGCATTTGGTTCCAATATTGTTGCCAGCTTATGCGCGATTGAACTCGTTTTTTAGCATCATTGGCAACGTAGCTAGTGACGTCATCGAAGAGTAACAGGTAGAGGGCTAACATAACTTCATAAGTGTAACAAGTGTGGAGTCGTCTGGTGATAGTTGCGGTAGAAACTGTAAATTAGCTGTAGCTGAAAACTGCCAAAATGTAAATTATAAATGAAAACTGAAGCGTCTAAATAGCCTGGTCGTTGCAATGTCGAAAACAGCTGGCCCCGTGGCTGAGGCTCTTTGGAAGGCGCCGTAGAATCGGCCGCGTCGACAGTGTTTTGTTTGTAAATAATGCGAATGCGCACGGCGCAGCTGGGCGACTGCAACCAGGTAGACTTGTAGGTGTTTGACTCTCGAAGCCCGAACTTGAGGTTAGTTTAAATTGTTCTGCTGTATGTGCGCGCGAGTGCGGCAATTAATTCCATTTGCTGAGACCATGTTATGAAACCGGCGCGATGGAGAAGTCAGCCGAGGAAGCCCTGGTGCCCCTGTCTTCTGGTGAGTTTCTGTTACGCCCCGTCTAGACAGCGCTTCACGGTTAATATTTTTTACTTACAAATCAGCCCTCGCCTCGATTTTGCCGCCGTCATTAAGAGAGCAAAAACTGCGGAGCAGTTCCGCTCGCTTTTGTTTAATTTGGCATTAGAACCGTTAAGACATTCAATTGTTTTGGCCGTGCTGGAGGGGAGACGTTACCATGGCCCATTGACTTTTCAAGACGATGTCGTGCAACGCTTTATGTCGCCGCGTTCGGCGATGGGAGCACACTACTTCTGAAACACTCCCTAATTGCGAGGGCGCAGCACAGAAATCTTTCAGTCACAAAGTGGCAAAAACAATTGAAGGTCGTAACGTTCCCTTACGTCAACCCTGGGTTTAGGTTCATTTTTTTTTCTGGATGGTCGATGCATTTTTCGTAGATAAACTTGTCCCATAGGGGGAAATTAAAGGAAATACTTGCAGTTTTTGGCACCTGCCCTTGACATTTCAGCGTTCGGGCAGCTGATTTCATAACGCTTAATTTATGGGGCCTTGGCTAGAAATGCTAATGCCACCCATTATTTATGAAATCTCCAAAAATTTGTATACATTTTGACATAATTTTGAAATATTATATTCCAAGTTGATGTGGTTTTTGTTTTTTCTTTAGTTTTTTCCATATTATTTTTTGTTTTTCAAGATCCTTTCTTATTCCACGGTAGTTTGCTTTGTTATTTTCATGATAATTTCTAAATCACAATTGGATTTGCAGTTTTAAAGTCTTGCAATGCTAAAATTGTATAACCTTTCTTCACTACAATTTTAAAGCACATTTTTATTTAGTCTTGCGCTTAGAATTTTTAATTTTTTTCATTAATTTTGCTCTTAAATCTTGGTTCTTTCACAAATTTTTGAATTACAGTTTCGCACGTTCTGATCAATTTCGTCGATAACACATCTGGTTTCGTTTTTGAAGTCGAATGCTTGTGGATTGCTGACGTAGACCTTGGTTTCGGGTAACCCTATAAAAACAAGTCGCAAGGTGATAAATCACAAGATCTTGCTGGAATTTCGTTGGTGTGGTACGGTAAATCGAGCTGTATGGCAGGTGGCATCGTCCTGCTGGAACCGCATTTGTAACAGATCCATGCGACTCATCGGTTAGGATGATTTTTGAACTAAACTGCGAATCCACTTTATGGTGCTCTGCAAACCAATCGAGAAATCGCCGATGGTGAGAATGATCAGCAAGCTTCAGCTCATGCGCCATAAACTTGTATGCGTGTATGTGCAGGACTTTAGTAGGACTCTTTTCTCGAGATGTCCAACTGTTCTGCACGATACCGAGTTGATGTTTTGGGATTTACAGCAACACTTTAATTATGGCGAGATCTTATTCCACCTTAATACTTACGAGATCTCGTTTCTATTATCGACAATTTTATCATTTTGGTCAATTTGTCTTAACAATAATAACTCTCCGTTCTTTTATATAACATTCCATATTTACTAATCGGAAGATGACATCTATTAATGTATCAGAGTTGCCGACCGCAAAACAAAAAAAAAACGTTCTGTTCAGTTTGGAACAGTCTTTAGTAACTTAGTAACTTGTGTAAAAATAAGGTTACTCCTTTGAGAGTGTCTTGTTGGATACCACTCTATTAAAAAATAAGGTGACTTTAATTTGAAACTTTCGCTAAGATCGTAGTTCAAAAAAAAATTATGTTGGCACAAAGCTCTAGTTCGCAAGTTATAACAGTTTTTTTATATCAATTGTCGATTTTAAAATGTCTAATATTGTTAAACAAAGAAATTATGTTAAATTTAAAATTAATGCTACTGAAACGTTTAAAATGGTGCAGAAGGCATTTGGTGATCAATCTTTATAGAGGAAAACCATATTTAAGCGGCGTAACCTGTTCAGAGAAGGTCGTGAATCCGTAAAGATGAACCTCGTTCTGATCGGCCATTAACATCAATAACCGAAGAAAATATGGAAAGAAATTAGTAACAAAGTCATGGAAAATCATCGTTCGGGTATAAGAGAACTTGCTGAAGATGTGTCGGCACATCAACAGGTTCAGTATATGCAATTTTAAGTGACGTTTTGGGCTTGAAACGTTTGTCGCCAATACTCAGTCGTGGGTTCTTTGCCAAAAATTCAACAAATATCGCTCCATAAGCATCGTATTCTCAATATATGATACCATGTGACTTTCCTATTCAGTTGATTAAGAAAACCACTTCGAGGGACCAGATTTGACTGCGTTGAATCGATAAAACAAAAACGGAAGGAGATGCTGGTGTAAATTCCAAAAAATGTTTACAAGATTGGATTAAATGCTGGCGTGTGTGTATTGCAACGAGAGGGGATTACTTTGAAGATGGCAAAATAAATTTTGCGTACTAAATATTATGTTTATTGAAACTTTTCGACCAAGGTAGTATATGACGTTATGTGTCCTGTTCTCCTAGGTCAATTATTAATGGCAAAGGTTCTTTATTCGCATTTTCTGGCACGCTCGTGTTTCATCCTCCCCTACGCAGTTTAATCGATTAAGTCAAGATTCTTGTACCCCATTCCGATTCTATTAAAAGATGGAGGTGTCCTAACTACCCTCAAGGTAGTTTCATCGTTGTAGTTGCTAAAGTTTAGCTTTGAGACAGCGGTTTTGTTAAGCCCAATATTTGTGTTACTTGCCGTTGTCGTTCTGTTTAGATAGCGCACAGACATCACGATTTTGAATGAACAGGGTATTGTTGTGAAAACTTTAGCGAAAACACGCCGCAAAGTGTGCGTAATTTTCGGTTGACAAAATGCACATAATTCTGGAGTGAGTCATAAGATGCCAATGTAATCATTACTAGTGTACATTTTGGACTGACGTAGCGGTTGAACCTGACAGTGAACGTTTTTTCTGAATTTTTGTGATCGAAATTGGACAGATATGGATCTGTAATAGACGTGGTTACAGCAGAATGGTGGGAACCAACAAATTCTTAGTCGCTTGAGATTGGCGTATAATTTTGTCTTTTATTAGATAATCAATTCTGTTTCCCTTATCATGACACCCTTTATGTAATGGTCAGTTATATTCCATTAAGGCGTGCTATCCCCGGATAAAGTGTGACCATTCTTCTATTCCTTGCCCGGAGAAGCTTCGAGTTGGTTCTCATTAAGCTGGAATGTCAGTTTTATTCAGTAAAAGTTGTATATAGTTGTACATTTTACCATTTACAAGGTTTAGAATTGAAGTGGTGCTAGTTCAAAGAGATCTTCATCTTTTCCAATTTTCTTCACTGCAGTTACTTCAGATGTTCCAACAATTTTATGATTGCTTCTGAAACTGATTGTATGCAAAATTGTTTGTAGCATTTGGAATTATTTTATTATTTTCTAATTGTGTTATTGCACTATGAATTTATTCTAGTGAGGTTTTTTACGTTGTAAGTATAGTATTATTGTTCAATATTGGGATTCGAATAAGAGTGTTTCCATATAGTATTAATTTATTACCTTTTTCCATTTTGAACTATGGATTTCGTTGAGGTGAAGCTGAAAACATATACTTAAGTGTTGCAGAAATCATTTTGTAACATACTGTAGTTAATAAAGGATCTGACAAGTTTTTTAGGCTTCTATACCTGAAAGGGAAACCTAATGAAATCGGTGCGGACGTTTGTCTGTCCGTCGCGACTTTCAACTCGAGAACTACTAAACCTAAAGACATAAGGGGGGAGTATCATTCGAAAGCCTATAGCCTACCGGGTTCACATCCGCGAACTGGCACAGGTGGGATGTCATACAACAATGCAATAAGGGTTTTTAGTGCAGCCAACTTCCAATGTCATTCCTTATAACTTCTGATCAAGGTAGCTTCCAAGCTGGCGACCAGCTTCTATTTCTGTCATTTCTGACATCTGTCACGCCTTATCATTTTTGATCTGTGATAGATAGAGAAATAACGTTTTCAGTATTCAACTAAGGACCATAAGTCAAGTAATAATAATAGTTCCCCGTAATAGGCCTTGAAGGCCCTTTAGGGTCGTAACAGGATAGGTCTGCTTCAATTTAGAACCTACGGTACACAAGGGTAGTAACGTGGCTAGCGCGACGTACCGACCGCCTATTATTACCCCAGAGTTTTTGACCTCCAGCTACTCATTTATTGCAGCCTGAGTCGAGCTGGGCCGTAAAAATGCCAGCGATTGAATTGGCGAGAGCGGGATTCGAACCCGCAACTCTTGGTTTCATAGTCTAGCGACCTATCCACTAAACCACCACGGCTCTCATAAGTCAAGTCCAGACGCCAAATATCAGCCTGGTCGGAAAATATCGAGACAACAAATTTTTGTTTATGTATAAAAGCTCCGGACATTGATGGAAAAGGAGTTTCACATCTGTACTTGTTTTTAGATAAATGTATATTGCAACTAGTCTTAAGACCAAAGAGCCATTTTTATCTGTTCATATGAGATGCCACCCATCGCTTGTCTTCTCAGTTCTGGTGCCCCGTCACACACTTTTCACGTGTTAACACTTTTACTCTGCTGTTACATTGACACTTCTGTCACTTCACACTAACTCAGATGGCTTTATGCTCTTGAGTCTTTCCAATTTTGCATTATTTAGAATTAGAAGGGCCTCGATATTTAAATATTTATGAAGCTTGGTTTTGTACTTCTGGACAGTGTGCTTTATTTTTATCGCTGCTTACGATGCACCAGGGAGTACCTATGATGTTTCTTAGTACTTTGTTTTGCAATATTTGGATTTTATTAATATTACAGTAGTACAGCCCCACATTTGACAATCATATGTCCATACTGGCTTTATTATCCTATTATACAGAAGTATTTTATTATTCCCAGGTACGTTGCTGTATTAGCAGGTGATAAGCTTATGTTGTTTAGTGTTCCTCGTAAGTATTCATTCTTCTTGTTTGCGAAATTAATATCTAAAGATTCGCTATTGTTTAATTTGTTATTAATCTCCTCATTCAAGACTTGCTATAACAGTTCTGTTCCTATAGTGTCTTTTTCGGTGGTTAATATTTCAATGTCATCTGTGAAAGGTGTCGTTAATTCGTTGGTTGTAGTATATCACTGGTGTATATGGGGTTAAGAACTGGTCTCAGTACTGTGTGGCATTTATGCAGTAATGTTGTACAAGCTGGAGTGTTTATTCTCTTGTTTAATCTTGAATAACGTAAAACCTTAATAGCCCGGAAAATTGTCTAGGGAGTACTTTTTTAAGTTTATGGTTCAATCTCTGATGCTAAACTTTATCAAAAGCCTGTACAATATTTAAGATCACTAAAAAGACTTTTTCTTTTCAAAGATTTTTTTAGATGATACTTAGCCTATGACCTTGGTCTACAGTAGAATGTTGATTTCTGAAACCGAACTGATGTGTTGGAATTACATCTCTTCTTTCCGTTATTGGTATTAGGCTTTTAATAAACAATTTTTTAATAGAGTCGAGATTATCGGTAGAGCTGGATGGGTCGATATGATGTTTCGTTTAGTGGTTTTCTAAACTCAGTTGCATTTATTAAGTTTGTTAGTTTTACTATTACTATTCTAGGTAACTGTTTCGTATTCTGTGATTGGAAGAAATTCCACAGATTTATTAGAGTTTCTGTTTTTCTTAATTATTTTGTTACTTCTTGTGGGGTAGCCAATTTTATTTCTTCCTCTTCTATTCCATCTTCCACTTCCAATACTTGTCCATTTTGTCCTTGTTCATTCGTTTAAAATATCTTTTTTTTTTGTTTTGCAAAACCTTGTGCTTTCAGTCGTTTTCAGTTCTTATTGGTGGTATTTGGGTTACAAGTCGTTTGATTTTTAGTATGTTTTTACAAAGAATGATCGGTGTCTTTGTCGTTTGACAAGATTTTTAGGAAATTATTCACGAATTTATTTTCTTTTTTTTTTTATAAGTTGCTTTAGTTTTGTTTTATCTGTTAGGGTTTTCGTCTGGTGTCATTTTTTCTTGGTTTTTCTCTTTTCAGCAACTAGCTCTGCCATTTCCTTGATTTTCTTTTATGTTCAGTTCAGTCTAACCCATTACTGACCAACAAGTCCACAGATTGGGAATTCTTTAAGGAAGAATTGAGTAGCAGAATTCAGATCGCCGTATTATTGAAAAATAAATAACAATTTGACCAGGAAGTTGAAAAGTTTATAATAAGCATACAGCAGGCTGTATGGAATAGGAACTGATTAATGACGTAGTTACAACGTGTATGTATTTCAGTTGCGCAATGTACATTTGTGGTTGCGATAGTCTCTTAAATGCTGTTCAACAGTTTAAGAGTTATTTTCCCGAAAAATGTCGATTAATGCATGCTGCTCCTAGATATGAAATTATAATAAAATTAGGAAAAACATTAAACCTGGCTGCAGTACATTTAACGAAATTTTTTACATCTGCAAGTAAAAAAAAAGTAGTTATAATTTGTAATATTCATTAAATATATGGTTACTAATCTTGTCTTCACTTATGGACATTGGATGATCTGGTGTACTCAAACGTCGATTTCTTTGTTTAGCATAAGAATTTTGGGATGGTGGTGTGATAGGCTCATACGTCTTCGAAAATGATATTGGAAATGCTGTAACTGTGTATGGTAATGGTTGCTGTTATTTGATAATCTAGTTTTTTTTTTTTGGCAGCAACTGAGCAGCATGGATCTGGATCAAATGTGATTTCAGCAGGACGACACCACCTGCCGCGCAGCTCGACCAATAATCGATTTACTACACCAATAATTTCCTGTTCGGGTAATTTTACAAAGTGGTGACATTCATTGATCAGTAAGATCTAACATTGTGCGACTACTTTTTGTCGGGTTACGTAAAATTCACGATATACGCCAGTAATCCAAAAACACTTGATGTCAACGAAATACGACATGTTATTGATAAAGTTGATCAGAACATGTGCGGAATAGTAATCGAAAATTTTGTGAAAAAAACAAAGTCGAGTTGGCTATAGGTGTATAAATAAGTTCTCAGCTTTTTTCTGCAAAATTAAAGTTTTATTTAAAAACAAACAAAAAAAGCTTAAGTATCAAAGTATTCTCCGTTGGCATCGATGACCTTTTGCCATCTTTCGGGTAGCTTGCGAATTCCCTGGTGGTAGAAGCTCACCAGCTTCGAGACGATGAAGTTATCGATGCATTTTCGGACTTCTTCTCCTGTTTTGAAGTGCGTATCAGCCAAGTGATGCTGTAACGACCGGAATAAATGATAATCAGAAGGGGCCATGTCTGGGCTATACGCCGCATGTGGGAGAAGTTCCCAGCCTAACGTGAAGATGTGTTCTTACGTCGCCTTCGCAACATGTGGTCGGGCATTATCATGGAGCAGGATGACTTTGCGACTTCCTTGTCCAGTAAATGGCCTCTTTTCTTCGATTGCGTCGCTCAAATTGATGAGTTGCTGTTGGTAGCGATCCGCCGTAACTGTCTTCACCTGGTTTCAAGAGTTCATAGTACAGCACACCTTTCCAATCCCACCAGATACAGAGCAAATTCTTTTTGGCGTGGATATTGGGCTTTGGAGTCGATGTCGAAAGTTTGCCAGGGTCTACTCATGATTTTTTGCGCTTGGGATTGTAATACAAGATTCATTTTTCATCGCCCGTAATAATTTTATGCAGAAAATCCTTTTTTCGGTTCCTTGAAAGCAAATGGAGTGCGGTGTCACGCCGTCGATTTTTTTTTGTCTTCGGACAGTTTATGCGGAACCCATCTGCCTTCCTTTTGTATTTTACCCATTGCATGCAAACGTATGGAAATGGCTGGCTGAGTGACGCCAAGCTGTTATGCAAGCTCTTTTTCAGTTTGCGCATTGTTTTGATCCAGCAATGTCCGCAGCTCATCCGTGTCAAATGTTTGAGGGCGTTCAGCGCGTGGTTGATCTTCAAGACTAAACTCTCCTCCGCGAAATCTTTGGTACCACTTGTTGCACGTTGCATGACTTACAGCATTCTCACCATATGCAGCACAAATCATTTCGGTGGCTTCAGCAGCGTTTTTCTTAAGATGAAACGCGAAGTGGATAGAAAATCGAATGTGTTCTTTTGTGATTGCCATCGTGAACACAGCTGATTATTGCGGTTATGTGTATCAAACGCCATATCGCATGATGTTTCGAAAGACGAAACATATTATCAGAATATTTATCAGCAGTAATTTTCGATATTTAATCGGAGATTGTGCACTTTAATACTCAATAAAAGTCCCAACCATAAAATGAATTCCAAAGTAGATTGATTTAAAATTTAAACATGGTTTTCAATGTGGGCCGTCCTTCATGAGTAATTACATGAAAAACCTATTATATTTTAATGTAAAACATATTGTTATATTATTACTTTATGCGTTCTTAAATTTCTACATCTGCGCTAGCCCTAACAAAAAAGGTTTCATTTTTAAATAAAATTGTTACATCGTTTTAACGTTTGTTTAACGTCTGTCAACGGGGTTGCATATGGTTAAAATCTAATAACTCTACCTTTTTTTATTACAATTGTGTACAAATGTAACTGAGTATTTAGTTCCTATATTGCCAGGAGACGCTGTCGCTGACGAGCGTTTGTGCAATCGGGCACTAGAATGGCGCTTAAAAAGGAATAAACTTAGACTACTCTCAAATAAGTATGTTGTTGCTGTGTAATGTCGCAAAATCTATCAAGCTGAATTAATTGATATCCTACGTTCTGTCGCTTGACGACCGCCGACGCCGTTCTGAAGCTGCCTGGTTCGAGTCCATCGTGAGAGGAGATGAAAAGTGCAAAAGTCGTGGACAAAATAGTCGGACAAACACAGCTGGCCAAAAAGAATTGAATCTACTAATCCACTTCGGGCTTTATCACAAACCAACGAAGATAGGACGAAACTGTACCGTGAACAACTTGAACAGGTTATCGACAAAATTGTAGAAACTCGACCTCGAGCTTGGCTGAGAAATTCTGTTCTATATGCCATATATATGTTACTGTAAAAGTCATTTCGTAAAACGAATTAAATGGGCGTGGTATGTTTTGATGGTGGCTATACTTATCTCCGTTTGTTAGCTTTACAACCACATGCTAGCGTTGTGCTCAACCGGTGACCATGAGTATTGAAGATGTTTATTGTGGGACCTTTAATCGGGGCTGAAAGCTACTGAATCATGTCGCCGCGTTATTGTCGTATTTAGCGAAGACATGGTGCAACTTCAATTTAGTTGTTTCCACAATGGCGATTCCCCGGTCTTGAAGATGGATTTTACTCAGGATGACTCTTGACTGTTAATCAGGATTAGCTGCAGGGGCTAGCTGAAGTGAATTCATATCTAACTGAGTGTCACATTGAAGAGGGCTGGAATACACTGTGATAACATGTACATACACGTGCATGCACTAGGTTATGTATAAAATTTGAGCCATTATATTTATTAACGACCGTCGATGCCGTTCAGACGTTGTTACTTCGCTGCCGTCCGCTCGCCGTTCATAGTATTGAGAAACGAAAAGTTGCGCCTTTGCCACTTCAAAGGATCACCAAAAAAATGACTCGTTTTATTTTTCTTGTGCTCCGACATTGTGGCAACGGATTGCCATTTTTCTGAGCACTACTACGTAATGCCCTGTAAGGACAGGCGCGGAGCTCCATCAATAAGCAATCGAAGCCGGCGGCGTTCTATAGAGCCGGAATCGACGAATTACGTGGGAAAAAGGTTGTTAAAATAAAGAATAAAAACTAACAAAAAGACACGAAATCAGTTTCTCAGAAACTCAATACATTACCTGATTCTCCAAGCAAAGATGGCTTCGTAGAAGTTGGTTGGTCATTAATTCGCTCAAAATAGGAAGTGTGCGGGTAGCGAAGCTTAAACAATACACTTTTGGATGCAAATGACGTAGATGCGATAACGAATTGCTAAGCTGCGATGCAAAGGCTAAAATAAAGCAGAAACGTGGTGGGAGCTGAAGCGCAGTTGTGTGATATTAATCACGGGAAACTTTTGGTTACCATAAAATTACGATCACAGAGTTCCCATTTGAATTTTATCTTCTAGATCCCAACTAACATTAGCTTTTTCATCCCTCCCTTATTGATGTTGAGTTTGGATTGTATTGGAAAAGTAAAGTCTCGTTTTTAGTTATAACACGACCTACCGATTTTCTGGAAAGTGTAGAGATACTGATCTATTTGAGTGCTTTGTCATATTTGAGAACACATTCACAATTTTAGAATTGTTCAAGTTTTATGAAACAAAAATTGGAACTAGTTATTCATATAAATTGATAATAATCATTAGGATTTTTGCTAATGCCTATTTTAGAAAATAAAATATTGATTAATAACGATTATAATTAAAAAAGAAAAAAAACTGTATAATAATAATAATAAATAAGTGATGTTCTACCCTTTACAATTGTGCTGTTCAGATTATGTTCAAAAATCTGCTGAAGTTTAGCGTAATTGTAAAGAACCAATTAGTACTTTCCGAAGCTGAAATAGCGTTTTGATCGATTTAGGGAAACAAAAAAAAAAGGATTTAGCTGTGTGTGAAACGTAAAAAGACATTAACAGAAACATCAAATAATGATAACAGCTTTGGCTGCTAAATTGTGAAATGATCCAAACCTACAAATAGTTCTAAATTTTTAAAATTGATAGAGCCTTAATTGACTATGATGAACTCTTGGACATCTTTCAACGTAAACATTTCTAATATATAGATATCGACGCAATTATTTTTTTAATTTCCTGTACGCTATATTAGTCTGCGTGGCAGTACGCCATTTCGGAGTATCATTTTTTCGAGTGTCCCAAAGCACAAACCGCTATTTGCACTCTAAATGGTAAATGATAACATATAAATTAATATAAACACCGATAATACTATAACTAAACGCACATGACCTGCTAGAACTTAAAGCAGACGTGCTATTTGTTAGTGAACCTAACAAAAACAACTAGGAATATGAATTATTTATACAAATCCAAATACCGCAATCAACCGTCAAAACATTGCACATATTAAAAATGGTAGAAGGCGTAAGCTAGCTTCAAATAAAAGATTCCGCGGAGATTTTATTTACAATGCCTTTGATAAGGGGATCTCACCAGAGACAGAGTGCTCTCAACAGGCCTAGAAACGGGTTGGCGATTACATGGATGTAATATTTATACGGATGAGTAATTTATCATGTAAAACTCTGCTCAGTTTCGAACTACAACAATCTAAATGGCCATAAATATAGCTACTATGAAATAGATAGCTTAGTTGGTGTTGAAGACCTTAGTCACTGCGTAGTTCCAAAAGTAATGTTGGTTCGGCAAGTTTATGTAAAGTTTTCACACCCACACTAGAGTCGTGCAGCGTTTTCACCAACCCCTCGTGCGCACTTGTTTATTATAATAGTTTATTAAAATAGAGACTAAAAGTGACAACAGAATCAAGTCATGATATTTATGCCGAATTTGACGAAAATATTACTAACTGATGCAATCTTCTCTGAAATAAATGACGATTTCGACCTTGAACGATTGAACACACAAATGTATGCTCGGAAAATAATGCGATTCATTTTCTTGGTTTAAGAAGAAAGGTCAGGGTGGAGTATTTGGATCTGACGGTTGGTAGGGGATGTCAGCTAAACGGTCCGATCCAGTTTATTTGCCTTTGAGTTTTTACAAAATACAGATCGCTTGCGAAGTAGATAGCTGTTTGAGTTATAGGTCAGCGATACGCGACAAAATTTTGAGTTAAACTCGAAAAATCCTCAATTGAGACGTATCCTGTAATACAGAAAACCTACAGGAAGGATGCTTTATCGGCAGCAGAAGTGTTTAGGTGATACAAAATTCTCAGAGAAAGAAAAGAAAGCGTTAGGATGAGCATCTACATCTCACAGTTTGAACAATGTGGCTAAGCTGAAAACGGTTTTGGACTGACCAACACTTTTTCATCACGACAGTGATGTGACCTATACGTCACTGTCAGCGAGAGAGTTTCTAGAAAAATTAAACGTAGCAAACTTGCTACAGCCCGGACCTGGCTCCAGTCGACTGCTTTTTGTTTTCCTGGTTCAAATACAACTTCAAATACAACAAATAGCTCTGAAAGAAATTCCAGTTCAAGACTTTCAGGCGAACTAAATGTGGCAAAAACTTTGACAATGTTGTATTGATGCCCAAGGATGTTGTTTTGAAGAATATTAAGCTTGTCCAAACATATCCTCAATTAAACGAATTTTCTGGAAATAGTCCCACAAGAAAACCATTTTTAATTGATTTTAATACTTGACCATCCTTTGAGGAGACCTCTTTGCCGAAGAAAAAAGTAATATGATATTGCAATGCAACAAATAGGATAAAAATATAGAGAAACTGAAGATTATCATTCCAGGACAACGTAATGGAACCATGCAGGACAATTAAGAGTGATGGAGTGTTATATTAAAAGTTGTAAAAGAAACGACGCTATTGAAGAAAACAAGAAAGCATAAATGTTATAGAAAATAATACCGATTATATTATTGCAGATTTTATGAATGGGGGTCAGTAGACATTCTTATTTACTAAAACGTTAGACTATCTGATAACCAATTAGGGGAAAAACTAAAGCATAGTAAATTTATCTGAAGATACTATTATGTTGTTTTGGTTTAATAAGTGAATAGAAAAAATTATTGAAAGTTGAAGGGAAGTAATTCGGCTGTTAAAACTTTTAAGCAATATCTCTCCACACTTTCTCTCAATAGAATTTAGTGTTATCTTCACAACCAAGATTAAAACATGACAATGGTTTTCATGAACGTTTCGAGCCTTCGTAAAATTCATATGAAAAAGGTTTTTCGCCCATACCGTAGAGAACGTTAAAAGTGGTAAAGAAAAGGAAAAAATGCAATTCAGCTCATTTTTCGTTCAGTCACTCTTAAGGGTACTTTTCAACTGAGCCTACCATTTTAATTTTCTCATATTTGGCTTTTAATTAACTTGCACTTGGATTCTGTAGAGACTGCGCGATTGTACAAGTATGGGCGTGCCTTTAAAGTGCCAATTTAATGCATTAGGCAGTATTTGAGTAACTGTGTGATTAATTTGATCAGATTTACCCTCTATTAGTTACAGTTTTAGTAGCTAATTGTTGGATGTTATGGTTATTGAATATTATGAGTTTAAACATAATTTCACGTTTATAGTGCAATGGAAGTTACCGATTTCGACTCTCACCACTATTTTTTTTATTGTATCTTTATTCTATTGAAATTTAAATTAATTTAGGACCTATATTTCTTGTCTAAAAGTAATTTTCAAAACCTTTATTACATACACATAGTTGGTCTTGCGACCATATTTTTTTTTAAATACACCACCTAAATTGGTAAATTATTATCAGTAACGATATACTATGATTATTCCATTCAATTTTAACAGTTTATAATAAAAACCTTACTGATTATGCCGTGTAGGATAAAAGTTTCTTGGTTGAACTTAAGCGTTCTATAGAGAATTAAATTTCATAGCTCATTTGCCCAAAAGCTAAAGTAACTCTTAGGTGATAGAACCATTGACAATTGAATTTTTGTTAAAAGTCTATTTTGAGTTTAATATTTACATTGTTTTCATTTTTTTTCATTCTATTACATGACTACAACAAATTATTTTTTAATTTCTATGTATATCTATTATCACATTTTCTTCTATGCTGATTTTATTACTGTTACAACTTTTTTATTGCACGCGTAATACCAGTTTAGTAGCTTCCGCAGTATTATGTTTATTTTGATTGTTTACAAATTTGTTCTCTGAATAATGGTTAAGTTTATTTTAAACCCACGCTCAATACATTCGATAAGCTGCTGTTATTGTTATGATTCGTTACAATTCGTCTGCCAGAGCGGAATTGATTTATTACTCAGCGCCCAATATGTTTGCGATTTATTGATAACAACTACTGGTATAAAGTCGTTTAATATAAAATGAAATAGATTAACTTGTTTGCATATTCATTTGAATTTAGAAAATCTATTATACCTAGACCGGCTGGTTATATAGTATTTAAGAAGTTTTATTCAGCCTGATCCCTAATTCGTTCGTGTGATACTGTTTTTATTTTGTTTGCGTGGGTTGATTAAATGTGAAAGTATTAGGCAGTATTTCATGCAAACATACATTTTATTATACTCGAGATAACAAGATCGCACTGTTTTAGTTTGTTTGTTTATTTGGAAAATATATTACACTGAAAAACGTTTTTGTAGTGTTACGTTTCATTAGTCTAATTGAAATGATATTAGCTTGCCAAATAGAGAGAGTTAATGTAATTAAAGTTAGCTGTGATGTGCAGAAGTGCCCCAGTTGATAATTTTGACTTCGCCCATTCAAGGTTATGAGTTTTCGGGAGAAAATGTGGAATACAACCGAACCGGGTAAATCGTGTAGTAGCAGCGTGAAGGCTGGAATCGATTGTATCCATTCGCTCATCGTTGCAGTCGTGTGACTTTCTCAAATGTGTCATCAGATGATGCACCTATGAAATGATTATTACATTGTAAATTCTGTCTGATTACTTTCCAAACTGTAATGATAAGCATTTTCAATTTGAAGACTTCTAAGATATGACTGTCCACATTGATACTCTTCTACTTAGTTTTTAGTGCTTTAATAGTGACGTATCACACAGTATACACTGATATGTCAATAAGAGAGAGTAAACTTAAGTGAACAAAACTACTTAGAAAAATTTAGAAGGATCAAGGAAAAGGGGCACCAAAGAAAAAGTGGTGCGAAGAAATACAGAAAGACAAGGGAATAACCGAATGGAGAAAGAAATCGAAGAATAGAGAAGATTAGAAGAAAATAATAACGCAACGGGTCTAAAGTTATTTGTTCACATTGTGCAAAGTATTCGAAACTGAGAAGCAACATTTTAAAATTAAAAATGTTTGATATCAAGTGTATCTATCTTGTAGAGAATAATTTAAAAATAATTACAATTCAGTTATGTAGTCTTATAATGTCCAATTTGGAATAACAAAACATTTTTATTTTCTATGACGGTGGCTTCCAAAATGTGGACTGCGACCCTTCGGGGGTCGCAAAAGAATTTCCAAAATGAAACAAAAACGCCGTTTCAAATGTCTTATCATGTCCCATTTTAGAATATATTTTTTAAATCTTCTATGACAGTGTTTTCCAAAACGTGGATTGTGACTGATCGGGGGTCGCAAAAGAATTTCCAAAATAGAACGCCGTTTATTTTCGTCTTTTTTATATAATTTTTTAATAAAAATGTCTCAAAAAAATAATGCCCTAACATATAGGTCATAAATTCATGACTAAACTTACATCTTGCAAAACTCAAACAAATTATTGTATGTTAATGAGACGCATCTGCATGTTCTTCAGAAACTCTTCGACTTTTCAAATCTGTGCTCTGTATTCAATACATACTCAATGATATCATTTTTTCACTTTCGTTTTAATGGCAATCGTAGACGATTTAACGCTTGTAAATATGATGTTGCAAATGGAACCAAACACTTGACAACTGCGTTTATCAGGTCAGAGTATTCTTGCATCTTTTTGGTCCAAAACTAATCTGGGTTCTGGGGAAAATTTAGTTTTGACATTCCGTCACTTAATATTGTAATAAGTTGGAATTTCAGCATGTTAAAAGCAATTATCGAAGAATTTGTTCAGTATCCATCTGTAATTGTCATAGCTATTTTGAATTTTGCCTGGGGAAAGGGCCACAAAGCTGTTGCTTTAAATTGTGTAAACCGACTTGCATGTATGCGAAAACATACTCAGAATTTATCATCTTGTACTGAGCTTAATCTTCCATGAGTTCTTGAATGGATTGTGATATGAATCAAACTTCTATTTATAAATTGAGTTTTGATGGAATGTACTACTTTGATAATGCTTTTTATATCACAATTCAGTCCAAAAGTAAAGATTTTGACGGAAAAGCTTCTTGGTGTAGTAGTCAGTGTAGCTATATAGAATTTCGCATTTCTTCTAGTGCCATCGGAGCATATATACAGCAACGTATTTCGCTTAATCAATATCGTACTTGTTAGTACTTTTCGTAAGTGGGGAATAAATATTTTCCGATGGTATCATTGGCTTCTAATAGCTTACAAAATGATTTGTCTTTTTGCGCTTTGGTAATAGATAGCACAAGTAATAAAAAAACAAATTTCACTACTTAGTAATAGATTATGCCAGCGACACAAACAAATGAGCTAATTACAAACATATATTTCCAGACATTTGAGCGTGCAGCCGCTGTTTTATTATGAATAGAGATTAGTGCAGCAAAGGGCTGGGAAGGAAGTAGTCAGTATTGATTTTCTTGTCAAAAGAGGGACCCGTTTTAGAAGTTTTAGTAGTGGATCCGCTGTTCTAAAAGATTCAGATTGATAATTTCCCGAATGCAAATATGGGGATAAGTTAAAACGAGACTTTTGTTATAAAACTTTTTGTAGCAAGATATGACGATGCGACATGCAAGACTACTTCTCTACACCCCCTCCCTCCCATTTTTATGCATTTGGTTCAGCGAATGGACAATCTTGTACATTTACACATGAATCCTAATCGTTGCTTCGACATCCTTGAAAGTCCCAATCAAATAATCATTGCAAAAAGTAAAATCTGGTCTATAAGGACATTTTATTGTCATTCAATACATTGGTTCCATTTTAGTTGGAGTTCTATTTTTACCAGCAAATTGCAATACTAATGAGCATTGAGTGTATTTTATTCGGTTAAGAAAACACGGTTACAAGAACGTTCAACAGATTTGGATTGGACATGGAGGATGTACGTCCGTTTTTCGTTCGCCACTTCATACCTATTTATTTGGATTTGGGGGTGTAATTATGGACCCAAACCTTATTACAGATCACTATCGAATGCAAAAATTCGCTTGTAGTCATCGTAACGAGCGAGGATTTCAACACGTTTGTAATTAATGACTAAATTTATTATCTTGATCCTAATTGCCTTCAGCTCATGAATTTAACCTCGCTTCGTTCCGTAACGAACATCTTTTGGCATTTGAATGTCTAACTTCTCAACAACGTGTCTCTACTGAGGTGTCGGCTTAGTCTGGGTGGAATATAGAATCGTTCAAACATTACCATGATTCGTTTTTAATTTGTTACTGCTTAGTTTTTTTATAGTTGCGTTAACTGGGTTAGACGCTGCAGACCTTTTTTTTTTCAAAAATTACGAATGTTTACATAATTTTTTAAATAAAAATAACGAATGTCGTTAAAAGTTAAGCCTTCTCAATGATGCTAAATGATCTTTCAATTACTTTTCGTTTATTCTATGTATAGGTATATTTTGAAATTTTTACCTGAAAAATAAAACTATGTACAATTTATAAATCAACATTGTTACGCCCTGTCATAACAGTATCCAATTATGATTATTATTCAATATGGAGTGACGACGATTTGGTATACTGGCAACTAGGTTATTTAAAGTGCAAGAAGCACGAAGCGAATTTGTTGTAAAAATTTTGTGGTAGTTAATATGCGTTTTCTCCTTAGTCGGTGCTTGACGCTTGTGTTCGAATAGAGGAATGTTTAGAGCTTTGGAATAGTTTTTTCCACATACAGACGAGAACGCGTCAAAGGAAACCAAGCCTAAAAGGACGCATCGTCAGCAAATATGACATTACTCCAAGTCCTGTAATTTTTTTAAGCTTACAATAGTTGTTTTCTAAGTGCTTTTTGATAATCAACTGTTTGCGGTAGTTTGATCGCCATCAGACCTTACTTTAGCATTCTTTTTGGCAAGTTATAGGCGAGTGAGTATTAAATTTGTTTTCTTTTTATATAACCAATCGTGCTATTGCTTGATCGTTCTTTGCCGAAAATATTTGCCTATTTTTCCTATTGGTTAATTCATACACAGCTTTTTTATGTGGTATCATTCATTTTAAAACAATATTTTCTTCACCTGCAGCAGAGGAACTGAGTTGTAATTTCTAATAATAATAATGATAATAATAATAATAATAATAATGGTATGGGTCTAACAACCCGCGTGGGAGCATGGCTTGCGAGTAGTAACTTGTGTTAGAGTTTATTGCAAGGAAGTTATCAACAAAGTCCATGATGTGATATCAGCCGACAGACAAGTGAAAGTGCGTTAGTTAACAGGGACTAGGAGTATATCAAAGTTCGTTTTATTTTGCACGATGAATTATATATGAAAAGCTTTACGCAAGATGGGCATCACGCCTACTCGCTTTAGAGCAAAAGCGATTCGTTTTACCAGTATTAGTTAAGCGATTAAGAAAATTCCAGTGAAAATTTTCCTGGTTTTTATGAACAAAAACGAAAAATTATTCAAACAGTAGACTGCACCGAGTTAACCGATTCGAAAAAAGATGAAAAGCATATCATTGCTGGAAAAGGGACGGGTTTAGTTTTTTTTAATACGATAGGAATTCTCTCGATTGGATAGTTTGAGAAAGCGAAAACTATTAATTAAGAATGATATGCGGTACTTTTACAGAAATTGAGAGCAGTGATTGTGTTAGAACAGGTGTTTCGAAACAATATTTGAAATTCTTTTGTATTCACTTTAATCATCTAATTAAGTTCTCTCTGAATACCATCTGTTTCTGCAACTTAAAGTGTTCTGGGTGAACAAAAATTTGTATCATACTAAGAGGTGATACAGAATGTAAATGAGTATTTTGAAGGCTTCAACGATTTCTTAACGTATTGCATTTCATAGAGTCTTTTAAACCTCGGCCTTGAGATATCCCCATAGGAAGAAGTTAAACGGTGTGAGATCTGGTGAACTAAGTGACCTGATCGCGTTAAGTGATTAAGCACTCAGGAAATATATTACTCAGCACTTGGAGAGAAGCTCTTAATTTAGCTCAATCTTGTTGGAACGAAACATTTTTCAGTTGGAGTGCGAAAAATTGCCGAATCATCCACACATTACCTGTAATTAACAGTAACACATCGATCTCCATCCTCAAAAAGTGCTAATAATACCAACTGCATACGAAACAGTGACACGTTCGCTGTAGAGAGGTATTTCATGAATATGTCATGGACTGTTTTTACTCCAATAACAAATTTTTTGTTTATTAATGCATCTAAAAAATGGTACAACGCTTTGTCAGTAAAGAAAACAACAGCGCTTTCCAAAATGTTTTCGCACTTTTCTAGGTAGTTTTTTCAAATCACGTTTGGAATGTTCTTGTAAAAACACCCATCTTGTCAAGATGAAAACAAAGGTCAAAAATTCGGTACGATTAGATGTGTGAAGGGCAACGGCTTGTTTAGTCGCATATTTCCTCGGAGACTGCAAAGTTAAACGTCTTACTGTATTCATGTTTTCTGGCGTTCGCTCACTCCAAGATTTTACTCCTCCCATTATCATTACAGAACTATTACTTCTGAAAATACCCATCCACAACAAAATTGATTATTGATCGAGAATGGAAGTCCAACATGTAAGTAGAAAGCCTGCCCAAAAATGGCCACAACAGAGTCATTGTTCCGAATGTACGCTTCGAAAAGTTAAAAGCTCTCTATTGCTTCGTCCATTGTATGTTGATTACTAAGCGCCTTTTTATGCAAAACTTTATATCTACCTGCGTTTAATGAAATTATACTCCTCATACTTGGATCACTATTCGCTTGTTCACCTTATAGTATTATGTAAGTGACTTTTATCTCATTGGTAATATGACATAACGCTTGAACCCTGTAGATAGAGATCAATTAGCGGGTGTCTATAGGCTACTTTGTCATTGGTAGTTGAACTCTTACATCGTTTCGTCAATAACAATCGCGATGAAGACGGGAAAAACTTAAAAAAAACGGGAAAATATTAAACAATCAGATGTTCCAATAGCGTAAGATGTACGCTGCGAAACGAAACGAGGTTTAAAATGTAAAGCACATGCGACGTGTTTGTATTGATGCTGATTGAATTAACGAGTTTATGAGGAAAACTGGTGGTTGGCAATTAACGAAATCTGCGTCGAAGTATTAGACGTAATAGTGCCCAGTTAATAATAATAATAAACGTGTTGAAATTTCGAGAGGGATCTGCAAAACGGCTTCCAGCTGTCTAATGTTACACATAAAGCTGCGCGACTTCATGTCTCAAAGATTCCTTCTTTATTGTGAAGAGGAGAGAGACATTTTTGTGTATCGTATGGTGAACTAGCATTTAATTGGAAAATGAAAGACAAACGTGCACCCAAAGTCAAAACGAAGATATTTACGTGTAAAGTTTTCGAACCCGTTCTTCGGGATCACAAGGACATAGTTCTGTTGATTTCTTAACTCGACGAAATAGAAATAATGCTTAATACTGCTGAAATCTGTTGGTTAAAATGAAAACTGCTTATCGCACAAATAGACGTTCCAATGTGAACTATGCTTCGTGTACATCGTCAGGTTGTAGCAAATGCATTAGACGATAGCGGACCGCACACCTTATAACCCTGATCTAAAATCTGCATCGTTTTTTTGTGTCCCTCGTTTAGGAGGGCAGTAATTTGAAAGCAATGATTAATTAGAGGACTTTGTGTATGTATGATTGTATCAGGATGAACGAATTTTTTTTCGAAAGAGATATAAAAATGTTCTATATGGCATTATTATATCCCACTTCAAAAGTATAACAGCAAAAGATTAGTGATTACTTAATGAGAATGACATACCATTCGAAAAGATAATTAAAATTAACCACCACAAAGATATTGTCACCTTGCGAAATTTGCGGCTAATACAGAAGTCGCTGTCGTTGAGACCCCCGTAGTACTCGTAAACGTGCAAGCACTAAAACAGGGCGGAATATTCCAGTAAGTAATGTGAAGTTTCCAGCTCTCCGAGAAGATTTCAGAACAGATGTTGTATGAAGAAGTAGCACACAGCAGAACAGTAACGGAAGTCGAGTATCTGAAAGTGAAGTGAATTGTTCTGGTCCAAAATAAATTGTGTTATAGATAAGTGGAATTAAAGAATGTGGTTTATACATATATTACCGTACAAGAATAGTATTAAATAATTCAATTTCTGGAACCAAATTAAATTAGTTTAAATAAATGTAAGTGTTTTATTCGCCAAAGTTAAGAGCAAAAACTTCAAAGTATTTATTTTATTATGTTTATACAAATTTTAGTCGGGTGTCTCTATTTTGTGTAAAATGTAGAAGTTACTTTATTGTTGATAAATTTCAGCTTTAAAAAATCAAACCTGTTTTTTGAGTAGTGTAAGATGAGAAAGCGATAAACATCGATGAAAAGTATCGGGTAGTGTGTGGTTGTAACCGGATCTTTATTGAACGTTATGTTTACGCTTTTATGCTGTAATGATCACCGTGGAATTTTGCTTTATATGAATTAAAACTTATTTGTTGTTTTATATGAATGTTAGTGGCATAGAAAAATTAAATTTTATTGAAATTGTGCAAGTAGTGAAGTTTCTTTAGAAAAGAATTTTTATGCGGTTAATTTTTTGCGAATTCTGGGCAACAGCTTGTTTAGTAAGGTCTGTTCGAATGCTGGAATGTTGTTTATTAAGTGGCAGGAGTTCAACGAGAGTTAATTATTGGGATTCTTTACTTTGGTCGGACTTCCGCCTGTCACCCTGGATAAATCAAATTAGAATTTCCAAGTCCTATTTTTCTGCAAAACTACAGATTTGTTAAGCTCGAAGTTTAATCCCGTTAACCATTACAAAATTTTACAAATGTGTTTAGTTTTTTTTACCACAAAATGATGGATAATCATGCTACATTTCAATTTACCTGCAAATTTTTATAGAAATTGGGAGGACATTCAATAAGTTCCATTGTATTTTTTATGCATTCATCAATTACGAAATAATTTTGTCGGTGTTTGAAAACGGATGTGTTTAATGTCAGGAAAAAGAGTGTAGCCAACAAAATGGTATTAATTTAAAGTGTCACTTTAATTGTGCAACAATTGTTGATAAGATATAGTTTCCGTCTTAAATTCATTGAAATGGCATGATAAAGTACGCAAATAAAGTATTAAAAAGTGGTTTGTATCGGATATGAGGGGAATTGAAGAAAGATATTCCTAACTGGTTAGCAAAGGAGACTCGATCTTTAAATATAATATCCATCAGTGTTAACACACTTACATATGCAATACTTTTTTATGACGTTTTTTAGAAGCTCATCTGTGTTATATAGGGTAAAGATGGATAGTAACATTTTTATCAGAATTGCCAATCTTTTATCCAAATATAAGCATGTATTGTCATTTAGTAATTTTTAATTTTATAAGTAAATTTTCACGTATTTTGATGAGCATTACTGTGATCGTGTATTATGGTCTGTAAGAAAAAAGTTGTGTACAGACTGGTATATTTGTAAAACTCGAACAACTATACTTATTGCTGTTTATTGAAAATTAAATTTAGAAACGAGTAAGCAACATAATAATGGAATTGGACGTAACACCACAAGTACCTATGTTATAGAAAAACAATAATGGGTACACAAAAGAGAGGTTTCTCCAAAATCCGATGACTAGATGATATAGTAAAAACATCACAACAGTGAATACAAAATCGAAGGTAGAGAACAATAGAAGAGACTTACATTTTATCGTGGAATTGATATTATTGAAAAGTTTTCTTTTATTCAGTCAACATTACTTCAATCTAAGAATTTACAAAATATGTTGGCTGTGAAGCTATAGAGTAAGTAGCATACAGATTGTTAGATATTAAAAAGCAATTTACTAAATTTTGAATGTTCAATTTTGTTGGTATAACAGTTGGGCTGAAAAGTTCGTAGGCTGACACATAAGCGGCGCTAGTAGTATTAAATCCATGTGCTTTTTAGTTAACCCTAACCTTCAAAAGACTCGTGTATAAATTTGACAACTGTCGGACTATTAGTTTAGGAGATATCGTATTTTGAGTGAAGCAACTATTGTTAATTTTAAAAAAATGGATAAAAAGGAATTTCGAGTATTAATAAAACACTGCTTTTTGGCAAAAAACAAATACCGTTGAAACCAAGGCTTGGCTTGATAAGCATTATTTAGACTGTGCACCAGGAAAATCAACCGTTGAGAAGTGGTTTTCCAAGTTTAAACGAGATGAGATGAGGCGAGATGAGCACTGATGACGATGCACGCAGTGGACGCCCGAAAGAGGCTGTAACGGACGAAAACATAAAAAAGTTTACAAAATGATTATGAATGACCGTAAATTGAAGTTAAGCGAGATAGCTGAGACTCTGAAGATATCAAAATACAGTGTTGGACATATCTTGCATGAATATTTGGACATGCAAAAACTGTGTGCAAAGTGAGTGCCGCGCGAGCTCACAATCCAGCAAAAGTTTCAACGTGTCGTTGATTCAGAACAATGTTCAGCGATATTCAACCGTAATAATAACGAATTTTTCCGTCGATATATGACAACGGATGAAACATGGCTTCATCACTACACTCCAGAGTCAAATCGACAGTCAGCCGAGTGGACTGCACGCGATGAACCGAATCCAAAGAGTGGAAAGACGCAATAATCGGCTAGCAAGGTTTATGGCATCAGTATTTATTGATCACCTTGAAAAGGGCCAGACCATCAATAGCGATTATTACAAAGCGTTGTTGGAGCGTTTGAAGGACGAAATCACGAAAAAACGGCCCCATTTGAAGAAGAAAAAGTGCTGTTTCATCAAGACAATGCAACGTGCCACAAGTCAATGAAAATGATGGCAAAATTGCATGAATTAGGCTACGAATTGCTTCCGCATCCACCGTATTCTCCAGATCTGGCCACCAGCGACTTTTTCCTGTTCTCAGACCTCAAGAGAATGCTCGCTGGAAAGAAATTTAGCGCCGATGAAGAGGTAATTGCCGAAACAGAAGCTTATTTTGAGGCTAAAGACAAAATATATTTTAAAAATGGTATAGAAAAATTGTATGATCGCTATAATCGGTGTATCGCCCTCGAAGGCAATTATATTGAATAATAAAATCCAATTTTATCAAAAAAAATTTTTTTTCTATGTTAGCCTACGAACTTTTCAGCCCAACTGTTATATGTAAACTCTTTGATCAAGATAGTTAGTTCTCAAGTTTCTGGAAACTTTGACACAATTTTGATGTCTCCCAAAAAGTCGCAATAGCTGTTTGCAGTGGGTGTTATGGTTTGAGATAAACTTTCTCTTGAAGTTAATTTACAATAAGTCGAATCATACTGTACTCATATCCAGGTTATCGTGGAATATATTCACTACGAAAGATACTGACATTCTTAATGTCCCAACAATGGTGGAAACTTAAAACACTTTCTTGCACATTGCAACATCGATCACTTTTACACGATTTCTAATTCTTTGTTAGAATTTCTTTCTTTATAATGAATTTTAACATTTTCACCTTTTACTTTTATTGCAGTATTTGCTTGACTTTGGTATCATTTTTCGCGAAGTGATATCTAGCGATTATATATATTATAACAAATCAAAATAATGAAGGGATCGATTACTTGACACTACAAAACGATATGGTTAAAAATCTTCAGTTTCAACTACAATAGGCATTGAATGAAGTACATGCAGTGGGTGTTGAGGGGTCAACTGTTAGCACTAAAACATAATACAGAGATTTAATTGCTTTAATAAAATAACATCGATTTATAATGGTATGCGTATGAGAATAAAACCACCCTGTTGGAGTCATGGATGTGATGTTAAGGAGATTGCTAAAGATCTCGAAGATCAAAGAAGCGTCGGAAAAAGTTAAGAAAACGTAAAATACAGGTAAAGAGACAGACATACATCTGCTTTTATACATGTTGACGTCTAATAATTCTGATGACATAAATAATATATTTAGTATGTAGAAGCCTAACCATATGAAGGTTAAAATTGAAAATAATAATGAACTCATTCTATGATGCAAGAAATGCCATAGAAATTCTGTAAAAGCAGTGTGCTAGTAGCCATTTGACAGAAGAATGCATCAAGTCTAGAACTGTTTCTATTAAATGCATAAATTGCTCTAAGACGCACCATGCCAATTACAGAGGATGTCGCATCGCTATAGAATTGAAAAAGGGTAAAGATAATGTCGGTAAAGCTAAAAAATTGACTTTCCAACCGAAGGTTTTTAATAGTAAGTGTTTCTTATGTACAAACGACTGCGAATAAACGGTTTGATGTGGTAGCTGCTACTGCCTAAGCAGAAAGGGACTTTAATGTTGCAAATGACGATGAAAAAATAATTCAGATGCTAGCTAGAACTGCGCTAATGTAAGATTGACATACTGAAAGCCAGAAAGAAAGAAATTATAGATCGCTAGACTTAAGGATTGTCACATGGACTATAAACAAGGATCTGAATAAAATGCAAGATTTATAATGTTCCTAAATATATATATTATACATATATTTCGTCTCAGAAAAAACTTTTGCAGACTTGGAAGTTTTAAAGTGTATCACACTGTCCATTCGAACAATCAGGTCAGGAGTGGGAGTACGATCGCTATTAAACAATCCATTATTTATAACGAATTATGCTATTGTAGTGTAGGGATACAGTTAACTGTAGTTGACTGTATACTGTCCACCTAGAGATAATCTCAAAAAGAAAATTATAAGATATTTTTGCAACATCTTCACCATACTAATTTTAATGTTAAACATGTTGATTGCGTATCCAGAAAAAGCACCACTAACAGAACAGAATTAAGAAAAGCCGTCAGAAAAGCGTCAGTGTAGCTGAGCAATTGAGGCGCTCGGCTGTAATGCGAACGGATCCGGGTTTAATCCTGGCTTCATATGCTCAGTCATTAAAAGTAATTGAGTATCGGCGTTCATTTCGATCAATGAGTAACAATGCGTTTGTCTGAGGCCTGATGTACAAGAAACGTGAGAACCTTAATTTTTCAGGTCTTAGGCCATGCTCTCACTAAATTCTTCTCTGAATTCTATTAGTAAGCCTACTTACCGACTTACTTTTTCGTCGTCGTGCTATAGCTCTATAGGAATAAAGGTCACCCGTAGATATTTCGGGAGCTATGTTCTTGATGACAGGCTAGCTAATCCTGTGCATTCCCCGTTGATTTTATCGCTAACTCTTCCACTAGTTGCCTGCATTTCTTTCTGTATATTGCTAGTTTCTTCTCTTTTATGTTATACGGTATTGTCCCAGTTGCATCTGTATTGTTCTTCTCCATGAATCTGTCGGTGTTACAACTTTCTTCTTTCCTGGTATTTTATAACTTTTTTATCTTATCAGGTTTTCTAAGTATGACTATTTAATTTTTATAATAGTTATTTCTACTTTATCTTCTTACGTAGTCTTCTGCACCTCTTCATTAATAATTGTATTCGGCTAGGAAAACTTGCATATTTTTCTTAAACATTTATTACGAATGTCTGTATTTTATTTAAGAGCTTTTTACCTTTTCATGTTTTGGTTCCTACTGGTCTACTGACTTGAATAAAATCCCCAACGTAATAGATTTATTCACTTCAGGGCATGTTTCAGAAATTAGGGAATTGGTGAAAAAAAAGCTAGATGTTAACAGTGAAGAAATGGAGACAAAGCCATCTTGAATAAGACACAAGAACTCAAAAGAGAAATATAGAAGATTTAGAAGAAGAACTTAATGCTTCTTACTAACATCAGAAGAAACAAACTACTCATTATGGAAGGTTAGTAATCACCAATTCTCCAAGTAAGGAAGCTAATATTTTTTGAACTATGGATAATAAACAAATGAAGGAAGTAGCGAAGGATATCAAGACCAATTTGAATCCAAGAAAAACTCCAAGATTCAATTTGATTAAATTTTAAAGCAACTGCTAAAGAGATATAGTCACGATTACTTATCTTATCAATGCGGAATTTAAATTAAAACATGCCCTCTTCGTCTGGAAAGTTGCGGAAGTAATAGTGCCATTAAAACCCGGTTGTACTCATGATGTGAAATCTTACAGATCTATCATCTCAAAAGAGTGATTATTATAATTCTTTTTCTTTTCTTTTCAGCCTTGTGGTGCCCAGTATTTAGGTTTTAGAAGGAACGCAAGCGTGTTTTATTGTCTTTCTCGGCGTAGCTCAAATTGAATAAAATCCTTGCAAAACAATATGTGAAAATTTTAGTATCTTATATTTCTGATATACGATTTCGTATTAAACAGGACGGTGAATATTTGGACCTCAAAGAAATTTATACAAATACGCCTCAAGGTAATGTACTGGGACCAGTTCTATGCCAGCTTTACATAAGTGGCATTCAAAAGATGCAAGAAATTGCTTACAATAGATTAAAATACTGCGAATTTAATAGAATAATTATAAAATTATAGTTCCTGACTGGATTAATAAATGGAGAATTAAATTGAATGAGTTTAATCTATACTCAGATCTTAAAAACCCTTCTGGCTGTGTGGTATAAACCTTTGGGGCTATTCCAACGAGTCTAATATTAAGACTATACAAACGTTCCAGAACAAAGTACTATCCTCTGTGGTATGTATCCAATGAAGTTATTTATCGCGACCTTGTCGTTCTCTTTGTCAAAGATGAAATCAGAAGATTTGTAAGGGAGAATTTTACCAGACTTGATAAGCATGTAAATGTGGGACTTCTACTCTTGGATAACTAACATTGATTCGTAGGATGATGAAGACTATACCATGTGAGTAATGTAACGATGGTGTGATTTAAAAGTATTATACAGTACGTGAGCGCGAATTATTTAAATGTACCAGGTATTATTAAACTTATAACCTCGCTGGATGTACTTGAGTATATTTAGCCTTAGTTCTAAGACATAAAAATTAATGATTGGTCCTTTTTTGATCAGATTTAAATATTACTATTGTTATTAAAAAAATATTACGTTCTCATTTCTATTCAGAAAAGGCTTCAGCAAATGAAAAGTAATGTAGAGATTGCTTTTAAGTTTGGTTTGTATTTGGTAAGATATCAATTTCTTATGGGACATCTTAAAAGTATGAGGATATAGGGGCATAGGGTTACACTGAATAAATATCTTTGGTTGGTTTAATGTACTTTTTTTGCTTACTTGCCTCTTGGAAGAATTTTTCTATCATACTGTGTATTTGTGAAGATTTAACCGGTTGTTTGGGTTTCAATATTTTTTATTTTGTGTTATATCTTTTTATGCTTACTCGCATTTTATCATATCAACGCAATATACAAAAGGGAAGTTTCTAACATAAAATCAAGAAATAAGAGTTTGCACGAAGTACTTTCGTAGACTTTTAGTCCACGGGAAAACAAAATTTTTATTTTTGTGTACTATTAGCAAACCAATAGGTTGCAGAGTTCACATTTTTTGGGCGGTTTTTGAGGTGCGTCGGCATAAGCTATTGATTTTTTGTTTAGGAGGCTCTTGGGGCGCTGAGTTTAACGGAGGCTAAGAGAAGCCCCGAGCCTCAAATAGCTAAGCGGCTTTTGCTTTTTGTGTATCAGATCAAAGAACAAGAAGTAGCAGAGGAGATCACCTTAATCTTTTACGTTATCACGGCCGTGTTGGTGTGTGCAGGGCGCAGGCGCGTCCGATCGATTTGGCGTCGCGACGGCCCAGGCACCGTCAGTGAGCGCTGAAGCAGAGGGGGCGCCGCACCACGCCGGGACGTCTTTCCTAGTACAACAGGTATTTTATATGGTGGCACTCGCTTTTGCTGTTCGTGACCTCTACGGCCATTTGTTGATTCTGTTTCGTTTCGGCGAGCACTTTGCCAACGCTTGCCCCCCACCCTCTTCGCCGTTGCTCAATTGTTTTGATTTTGTTGTGCACTTTTGTGTGGCGCTGTATTGCAAGATTTATGCGAAATGTTGTGCTATGAAGCTTTTTTTGCCTAATTTCTTTTATTCTCCTGAACTGACTAAAGGTCAAGATCAAGGTGCTGTAATAATTTTGAAAATTTTACTTTTTGTGCCTTGGTAATGCTGATAGATGTGGTTTTATTTTCTGCTAATTCAATCCATTAGTTAGTTTATTTTAAGTAAATATAATTTGTTGTATTTTAAAATCTAACATGTTTTGACGTGAATGAAGTAAAGGCAAGGCAAAAAACTCTAATAGGTGATTCTATCGACGTGTTTATCGTTCATATCAGTTGCTTGTATATACAAACGTCGCGTAAGTCGATGGTTAATCCATAAAAATACGAAGATATCATCAAACAGAGCAAGTTCTCAAGCCCTTGGTGTCGCGTTACGGTTTTCGTTTCAGCCTGTGCGTGTACGTCACTCACTGGATGAAAGACGGATGAGTTCTCCGCCAAAGTCCACTGCCAGTCTAGCAAAACGTCTTAATGACGGCTTCGTTGTGCACAGGCATTTGCGTGCATTGCCGCATGGATACGCAAGGTGCCTGCCAGGCGAAGCCACACGCCACATCGATTCCTACTGCTTATCTCGCGGGCATTGCTTAAAAAAATTATCTGAGCGTAAAGTAGGATTTCTGGCGTTCGAGGATTACCAGCTTCAATCTGGAGTTTCTAAGTGTGTAGAGAATCGTAATACACGTTGAGGGGCTTACTGCTATAAAAAAATTAAATGTGTACGATTTAAATCCGCATAAGTAGAACAGACAGATCGAGGCCGATTATCTGATTACAACGGATACTTTTGAACTAACGCCTTTGTTGGTTTTGAATGAAAAACTAAATCCATGGTTATAGTCAACTATTTATTAAATTCAAAAAAGGCATATTCGATCGAGATTTCATTTTTCTTCCATTACAAATGTTTACTAGTTTGCCTTTCGAAAAGAGGCCAAATCTTTTGGAACAACCAAACATAATTAATAAGTCGCAGTAGTTTTACGAAAGATTTCATTTCTGGCATACATTTTAAGATGAGCTTATTTGTAATTATCTCCAAGATTCAAATTTCTTTGGATTCTGCACGTATTTTAGAATATCTTTTCTGGTTTTTCTACTTAATTGTCTTTCACTTTTTATGTTGTAGGCAGTGTTTCGGTGATGAGCTATTTTAACTGTTGGTTGGTTTTTTTTTATTCTTTATACTAGATACGCAAACCTAATTCCAATTCTTTTCCGCTGAATTGTGACGTTAAATTATAAATAGTCTGCACTTACGCTACCTTTGGGGGAGTTGCCAAATTTCATGCTTAAAAAGGTGGTGGTTTGGAGTTGATAAACTAAACTAGACGCCAGAAGTGATAAAAGTTTCCAACCCAGATCGATAATCGTTTCCAAAGCCCCTTTAGCAGTAGTGTGCTTTTACCCGTTGTCCTAAAGAAAAAAATTTTGTGGTATAAGGCCTTTTTGCGTCTAGAGCGTTTCTAACGCGAGTCAGTTGATGTTGGTAGTGCGCGGTGGTTACTGATTCGGCAGGTGGAAGCAATTTAATAACCCACTGATCTCATCATATGAATAAAGTTCGATTTTTGCCTCTTGGACTCTTATGGTAAATCCATTCGCAGGTTCTAATTTGGTGCAGGAACTCTTGACTTTGTAGTAGCAATACCATAGCATCTACATTTGTTTTCAGATCATAGGAAAATTTGTCAATTTTTTTTACGATCGCTAAATACGATAACAATCCTCTCCTAAAAGTTATTTAATCACCACAAATTCTAGCCAGAACGTTCGTGATCATATAGGGCAAAACTTTCACTCTCAAATAAAATACAACGTTATTCTCCAAAGCAGCACAAATCATTTTTTGGTCTTCACCGGCACTTTTTTCAGTCGAAACGCGAAAATAATGCACTATTTCAAATGTTGCTTGTCGCACGTTATTGCTTTTATGACATTTTTAGGTTATGTTAGTAAAACAGGCACCTCTTACACTATGTTGTAAAGTTAACAGGTGGCGCTTTACTTTACCTATACAGGTATGATATATGAATTTAAATTAACAATACCAGCGAGTAAAAGTGGGAGATTGAAAATTAAGTTGCGCGCGTGATAATTAAGTAGTAGTATACTATGGATTTTTATATAGTTGATTATATTAACTACTAAGAAAAACAAAAGTAAATGAATATGTACACACAATATGTTCAATGTCAACTGTAATGCTGTTAGAATTTAAAAAAGTTATAATAAAAGGGTGTGTTTTTGTTAGCTTATAATTTAGCTTCTAATATTTGTGTAATAAAGTAATTTTTTATAAGAGGAGAGTCAGTCCGAATCGAAAACTTTATTTACGAGGGTAAAAAATCTTAAACTGGACTGTAAGAAAGGTGTTTCAATATGGTTTTAGCAGCTATATGGAGTCGGGCGATGTCGTAAAGCAGAATAACATTTCTATTGGAAATCTGGGGCTCTTCCGGTTATATGCGAATGTCATACTATTCGTGGAAAAATTGATGTGCAAAAATCCTTTAAAATAAAAATACATAGTTGCAAGAATTTTTTCCACTGAGAGTCGAGTTAGGGCTTCGACGGGTGCAGATTCTCTCTTTCGCCACTGGTTTGTTGAGATTCCGCGGTGTATCGAAGTTTTATCGCAGGTAATGATCCGGTGAAAAAACACTACTTCAGCTGGATAGCTTGTTCATAGTCGTTTTCAACTCTCAAGACGTTACGCTTTCAATTTTCAACGAGATGGACTGTCTGAGCTCAAAAACAGCTTCAACAAGAAGTCCGGTAATAATGCGAATATTCTCAGCTACATTGGCCCTTGGGCGACGTCCGTGACCTTCATTGTCAATTGTTTCTCATCCTCCCAAAATTGTTTTTGGCGCGTGTGCATTTCAGTCTTCTTCAGGCTGTCGTCTCCAATCTATGCCTTAGGTCGTCTCAAAGTTTTTAGAAACTTGATGTAATTCGTTATGTAACTGACTTTCTCTGACGTGATTCTGACTAAAGTAGCATTTGTGCGAAGTACTCTTTAACAATTTGATACATTGATAATCAGTTTTATTGATAGTAGGAAATGTAAATCCTTTGGTAGTAAAGTCTGCGTTGATTTCAGATAATACGGGTATACGCCAAAATTAGTGTAAGGTTCTCCATGTGTTCATGTTTAGGAAATGATACTACTTACTGAGCAAACACCAATCTGATGTGCCCTCTAGTTGTCTTTCCTTTTTTGCAATAGCTATAAATGAAATAAATATTATTTTAAAAATAATATCAGACTGATTGTTTCTAATATGAAAAACATACGCTTGTATATATGTTCTTCTATGAATGTGGTTGACATGCATTTTTGCACGTTTATTCTTTGAATTTGAATGACTTCCACAAAGCATTCGTACCTATTGGACACTAACAAAAAAATTTTGGATTTCCCAATACCTTCACATAATTCCAATGAATTATGAAAAGATTAACTTCATTTTTTACATTTGTAGGGCTAAACTATAGCTGAAGTAAAAGGTAAATGTGATGAAAAAGTTGTGAGAATGGCAAAAACATAAACGATTAAACACTTCAAAGGGTAGATAATTTATTAAGAGATTATTTTGTTTTAACATACTATGTGAGTTTCTAATTTAAAAGAACATATTTACATTATTATAGATTTAAATTTAAAAATGTAGAAGTGATTTCCATGTTTAACAAATTAAGGTTGTTGCCACCAATATTTAAAGAAGAATAAAATTGCCCGGAAAATTATTGTTTTCTATGCTTTCTAGTACAGCAGCCGCCTTAAATATTAATGCAGAGTTATTACCGATTTAGTGTATTAAAATTGACGACGTAGGACTAGGGTAATTCATCTGCGAATAGCAGACGAGAATAAATTAGGAAGAGGTGAAATTGGGGCGAGGGGTCAAGTTATAAGGGTATTGTCAGGTTTTTGCCTAAGATGATTAAATTAAACGGCTTAGCCTTTTTGTATCTCCGGAAGTAGGTCACGCGATTTTCTTATTAATCGGGTTATAATAAACGTATTTGACGTTCAGAATATAAATTGCATCGGTGTTTCTAATTTGATAACGTAACCTCGTCATCAAACATGTGTGTACAATTAAATGTTATTAATGAAGGAAAATTAGGCATGTGGGATAAAATGTGAATCTTAATGATATATTTTTAATGTATTGAAGCATAATAAAAATACAAACTTACAAAGTTATTTTTCTACTTAATAAAGAACGAGGTGTTTCTTGATCCTGCTATCATAAAATGGAGATGGTTGTGGCGTTAGACAATCACATATGAAAATAGCAAATCCCTGTTCTCCAAGTGCTTCATTAGTAATTCAAACAAATTATAATTGCAGAGCGATAAATCTGAACTGCAGGGAACATATTTTAGTGTAGTTCAAAATAATCCTCAAACGGCCATCAAGAAGGTGGCGAACAATGCCAATATTCTTCTTAGTTGCGCTGGTTTCTGGGCGGACGTCGCTGACCTTTATTTTTATTTGTTTTTCTTTCTTCCAAAAATTGTGACGCGTCCATTTATGTTGTTCCCGAACTGTATCTTAAGTCTTCTCCAAATTTCGGACGGTTTTACGCCCTTGTCATGAAATATTTAATAATCCGTACGAGATACCCTACGGGGGAATTTTTTCAGCTATCTCTAGCTAGTTCAGAAGCCGTGCTGCTTCCCGTTCACCTTAAAAAAGAAATTCTTCTTTATATTTAATATACCCACGTATATTTCTAATCCTGCTATTTTATATTTTTTTACCTTTACGTTCTACATTAACTCATATTTCTCTCTTGAATTTTTAAATCTTATAGTGTTTTTTGAACAGGGCCGAATTGAGGTATTGAACTATTCAACTAAAATTTCAACGATATATCAAATATCAGTTTTGGATGATAAAAAAGAGGCATGAAACAAATAACGAAGATTGATTTGGGTGACACCAGGTTTATCAAACTACGGATAGAGGAACCATGCACAAGCAAGAACGGAATTCGTTAAAATAAATTCATTTTTCGTATGGCGCGCTCCTTGAAAATTCAGCGCTTTTGCTATTGACGTAATATACCCCGCAAGGACGTGTTATCGCCCGAACAATGTCAAACGCTGCTATAAAGGTAGACTTTGCATGCCTTCGTTATCAGCGCACCTGTACGCCGGCAGTTCACAAGCACCCAGCCAGGAATTCTGTGATTTTCCGAACACTCATTGTGCTTATAGGCATTCGAGATTTGTTCTGCGTATCACCAAATACTCCTATAAGAAATAGAATATAAAGGTTGCGGTGGTTTTTATTACATTTTTGTTCCTATTTTCCCTTCTATATTGCATACTTCTGCTAAGCGGAATTTACTGATTATTTTTTATGTACAGCTTAGCCTTTTCGCGCATTGTATTCATTCGCCAAAAGCAACATAACCCAAAATTAAACGATTGCTTGTTATTATAATGGATATGAAATTAGGCAAATAACTTTAATTTTACAAATGAAAATTGAATTTTCATATTTATCTTTCTACTATGTTAAAAAATAAATATAAAACTTTAAATCCCCACTTTTGACGCGAGACTGTAATAATCTTAAACATTTATTTTGTCTTGCTTTTCTCAAAATGTGTAGAGCTGTTTCTTTAATTAGCTTTACCGAGGGTGAGTCAAAATTTAGTCGGAATTATTTAAGACATTTTAAAGAATTAGAATTTAAATCAACTAAATTCAATTTGTAAAGTGCTAACTGTTTTTTCTCGGTCTTAACTCGACCTTCTGATAAATTGCGAATTCCAGTTTTATACCACTGCTTTGATCTTGGGGCAAAAATTTCTGAACCCCAGTTTCCTCTTCATTAAAATTTTCAAACCGTCTACCACGAAGAAAATGGGCCATACACTGGAACAAGTGAAAATCTCTGGCGAGTAGATTCTATCCAAAGTTTGTTGTGGAAGCACTTGCTTTCTGTTTACCAGAAGTACGTATTTTGTTATACATTCCCCCTAGTTGTTATGATGAAATGTTTTGATCCCTCAAAGTTGCATCAAGGGCACAATAGGGCTTTGCATTCGAATTTTTTTGCGTTTAGCTAGGAAGTTGACCTGGATTCAACTGTAGCCTTCTTTTCGTCACGCATCAATTATCCTGATGTACTCGCTATCTTTTGAATGTTTTACCAACTCTTGATAAACACTCAACCGTTGTTGAGCTTTGGTATGTATTATCTAGTGAGGCACCACTCGGTAGCTTTTGTAACTTTTGGCTAACTGCAGTTGCTGAATTACACTGGTTTGTGGTATCCTAAGTTCATCTGGTAGTCCGTATGTGCTTGTCGAAGTAACTCAAAATCTTGCCCAAAATGTTTTATCATACTGTATAACGATTAGTTGACCGACTGTACTCCTGGGAATCAAGGAAATTACATTACATTGTTAGAATGTCAACAAATTTCATTTAACACGTAGTAAAGCACTCGGAGAAATTAATTTTTATTTTACCGTTTGATTTATTTGTCTACTATTTTCTGTTTACTTCTGTTCATTATGATATTAATATGTGGTAATTTTCACTAACAATCGAGTAAAATGTTTGCTTATTATTGGAAAGATAAAAAAAAGTTATATGAAGTGTTTAAAATGGTGAAACGATATAAATTTTTGAAGTGTTAGAGATTTCTGTAATCAATTTTATACAAAATATGCTTTATTTGCAAATATGTAAGGATGAAGTCAAGAGGAAAATAAAATCTGAACAAATAATACTTGAAATTGCTCCAAACATCATAAAATTTTCAATTTGGTGCACAACATAGAAGAATACCCCGAAAAATAGTACTTTTTAACTGTGGGTAGTATAGAATAGCAAATATTTTGACAAGGTCATTCGTTCTTATTGTAATCGAATCTAAGATATTACTGTTATTATGTATCGGTCAAAAAATATTTCATATTGAGAAAAAAGCGCTTCTTTACCTAATTTCTATTGAATAGATGTTTGTTTGTACAGAATAGTGCATGTACTCAAGAATGTTTAGAATGAGCTATAGAAGTAATTCGATAACCAAATCATAGGTTGATTTTTTCAAATAATTTTAAAAATGTTTTCCTGATCTTTATTTCCCTCAAGCACCAATGTTAAAGGTTTTCCCAAATGATTTGGCCAAATAATCTTGTAAATTAATCATTTGCAAGTATTCGCTAAAAAATTCAAAAAACTTGATGATGGCAAGCTGCACGTCCTACAGGTTTGTAAATCATGTAGGTTTGACCTATGTATTCCTAGATAGCTTGATATGTAGTTGATTTGAACTTAAAGCTGTCTTAAAGTAGATCTATTACCTGATCTGTTTTTTAATTTATGTATAAATTCATCCTTTAACTAGTAGATTTTAAAAGCCAAGGTCACTCTTTGTGGTAATTGTAGTTTTACAGACTTAATCATTTCTGATAATGAATGGTAATACGGACAGACAACAAATTACAAAGACCAAAACTTTTAATTGTAACTTTGTTATTAAATAGCACGCATAGAACATACAAAAGTAAGTGATCTCTTGCAACATGACCAACAAAATTTTCAAATGTCTCGCCTCGTCTTTAATAAATGATGTGGGAAAGGAATGATTATGGGTCGCACTCTTAAATTGTCCCAATTCGCTGGGAAATACCACTTCGACAATTTCAAACTTGTGTAGGCTTTTCCAGGTTCGGACTGTAATCCTGTGAGTTCGGCAGCCGTTTTTCAGCGTTATTAAAATTAGACATATCGGTATCTGGTCACTAAACTGTTCTGGGCCTCAAGCAAACATAACAACTTTTAAGGGGGACGTTTGGTTTTTATTGGGTGAAAATTGGTCAATTTTCATAATTTTTTTTATAGAAATCAATTTTATTTAGAGATATGAGATTTCGTGCATTTGAAAACATATATTAGGAGGCATCAAAAAAACAATTTTTTTTGAATTATATTATTTATTTCAACTCCACCAGAGGGCGCCGAAGTTATCTCCTGAAAAAACGTGGGTTGTGCGGTCGACAGGATATCTTTGCACCAGTACTGCCAAAACAAAAAAATCAAACGGCATCTTAAAGTAGACATATATATCTTGTCTGTATTCTACAACCAAGTTGTTAAGATCAGTAGAAAAAAATACCAGTCTGCAAAAAAAATTCTCGGAAAAACGTCCTTTTACCCTCTTCTAAAGTAAAATAAAACATTTTAGGTTCAATTTGGAGAATTGGTTGTAGAATACAGACAAGTTATTGTTTCAATAAATACACAAATCAAAATTTAGGTCGATCGGATTAATGCGAAAAAACCCTCATTTTGAGAAAAACGCATTTAGAGTTTTTTCTGTTTCGCATTCATTTATAATAGCCGAAATGCTTACCAATCATTAGTATGTGATTCCTGCGCCATAAAGTAATCCTTGGGCCTCTTGAAAAAGTTCTTCTTGCTCATCAAGCTTCTTTTTTCTCTTGACTCTCGCAAGTTTGGAGGATTACTGAGATTTTTTATCAGCCCATGAAACTTTCATTTTTATTCCTACCACACTTTGTTTTATTTAGATCTTTACAAGATTCTTTGTTTTGCGAACATTTAGACATAATGATTTCAAATTCAACGCTCGTTCAAAGGTCACGACGTAACTGGCGAGAAAACTCGTTGAAACTTGCACTGCGGGGAGCATGCATGTATAGGTATAAAGATACGAATAATTTAATAAAAACATTGCGATTCTGAGGTCGTTAGCCTTTCGAAAATATAAAAACCTGAATGAATTAATTTTTTGGCAAAAAAAAACGTCTCCCTTAAAATATCTTTATGATACTTGTCTTGATTTACTTTTAGCACTTTGGCTACGAAAATAAGAGTTTTACCCTTTATCATAACAGACATGGCATCTTGACCATATATAACCGTATAATATGGTCTTAGACATTTACTAGACCATATCATATAGTTTTAGTTATCATGGTCCTATTTAGTTGTAAAAAATTTCCTCATTTATGAAAAGAGTACTCGTCGCTTGGCTAGCAGCGACAGAACGATATACATTTGATCATATCTGCACCACCATATTGTTCTCTTTGTAACTTGCATGGGATCAATTGAAGATCCTTCTTTCCTACAAAGCGGGCAGTTTCTCGATGAATACCAGTTTCTTTACAATTTTTCTCACTTAAACTGTAGGATTTTGATGAACATTTTTCGGATAATGCTGTGGAACTTATGGGTTCTGACGGTTCATTTCCTCTCTTTGAATGATCTTTTTTATACCCGAGCTCCTAAGATGACTTTATGGACTCAGAATTTGTTTGACGGTGAACGCCTAAAATGTGAACAATATCAAATTGTCATTTCCTACTTTTAAAAAGTTCAATCTAATGCCCCCACCCCCCATTGAAAATAAAATTATAGTGGCAAAATATCAATAATGACCGATTCAAACAAAGCAAAACTAAAAACTATTCTATCAAGGTACTTAAGTTAATACATACAACTAGCATAAATTTGTCTTCATAATTTATTATTTTGCCGTAGATAAAATTACAATATCTAAATTTAGAACAGACAGTATATGAACGACAGTGATATTACTTTCTGATCTACACGAAACTGTCATCAGAATTATCTAATGCCATAAATTTCAGTGATTGCTAGCTTTAATCTTGCGGAATTGATTTTCAACGCGGTGTCGAAACGTCTTCAGACATATTGCAGTTCTTTCTTTCTGAAGAGCTACAAGCAGAAGCAAGGCCAGAGTTCTAATTCATCCAAAAGATGTTCAGTGGGGTTTATGTTAAATATATGGCTGGCCAGCCCATTTCTGTAATATTATTGTTCACGTGTCATCTCTCATAGGCTCTATTTTATTATGAGGAGTATTGTTATGCAGATACACCAAATCGTTACCAGTGAATATTCTTTTATCTCAGACATGACGAGACTAATCAAAATGTCTTTGTATTCTTATATTTCAGTTTAGTTTTACGAGAAGGTCCACTACTGGAACTATACATTCGGACAGTAAAATCACTGCACTCAAACCTTCTCATCAGATTATCATATAATAAAGCGTAATTCTTCACTCAAAATCACACGTTGTCACTCGTCTATAGCGGTCCACGGCGTTCTTTACTCCAGTTTACAGGGAAGCCTTATTTATCTCAATATACAGTCAAATATACAGTCTTGATTCTGAGTAGACACTTAATAACCTGTGTATCATTCCTGGATGTCTTTTCTCAATTCACTTTCATCAAATCGTAACGGTTCCTTTCAGGCATTACACCCTACCCCACTGTTGTTCGACCAAATTAAGACTAAATTTTCTATCTGTATACCATAATTATCTCACCAAATCTTGTATTTCTTAACCATGTACAATCCATAGCTTCGTGTTCCTTTTTATTTGTTGGCCAGTTCACCATGCTATTTAGAAATAAGTATCCAAATACATATAATCAATAATTGATGATTTTGTAATTATTATGTTTTGAGTACGTGGATACTAATATGATCGTAAATTGTTTCTAACTACATGCAGTTACTGGAAATTATTATTAAATCTCTAACATTCACTTGAATGATCAAATACAATGGCTTATAAAAGGGAAGAGCATATAGCTATATTGAAGAGGGCTATTATTATTATAACATTTTTATGTCGTATTATATATTATGATGTTTAAGAAGTGGGTCTGCTTTTACTTGCTGCTTATTTTTCTATCTGTTTTTATGACCAATAATAACAGAAAGTTTTTTAACATAAATGGCTTGCGGGAAAACGTTAGAACCGTCTTTTTGTCTAACAATGTTTGATTGCCTCGTTATTAGTTATTGCCTGTTAGTTAGTGCCTATGATGTTATAGTGAAAAATTACTTTTTAATGCCCATATAGGTTTACAACTTAATAAAATAAATATAATCTCGATTTAAATATTACGCCATATACATGATACAATCACCAATGTCAGCGATGTCGTACTCTTATTATTACAAAATTGACTTTGCGTTGACGTTTGGCGAGCTGATGCGTATCAATTGTTATAGTAACGTTCTGTATTGTTATGGCAACAATTTAAGTTTTATTATCTATTCGTAGATTTATTTTGAATTCATTCTCTTCAGATGTTTATGCTTTTATAGAATTTAATGAGCGGTATAGTATTTTTCTACCCTTTTTAAGGCTTTGTTTCCACGCGTAAAATATTTTTCCAAAAATACAATCTGCAATTCCGGGTTAGACCGAATTGCTTTTTTTCAAATAATTCTTCGAATTAATTTAATACTTTTAATAATATTAGAAACAGAGCGATGAAGCAACTTGGCATGTAGTGTGTAGTTGATTCGTGGAACAACATTAATCCAATTGAGATTGCTGTGTAGCAATACTGTTTTCCATCTTTCTCGCAATTTAGTATTTTTATCTGAAAACGTCACATTTCATAAAGAAAGGATAATGAATCTCCCGGATGGATAATACATCATTCAGCCTTTTTCAGATAGTGATAAAAAACTGTACAGAAAAGTATTTATAGTATTTGGAATATATTATACAAAATTCGCACCTGGAGTTGACCTAATGTAGCAGTTTAAGAGTTAAATGACTATTCTTTTTTTTAAACGAACTTCTTGTTATTATCACTTCAAACTTTTACAATTGATATTGAAAACGTGTTTGTAAAAAGAAATGTATGGATGTACAGCCTTTGCCGGAAAAAATAATGCATTTAACTTACCAACTATTTGGAGCTAGAGTTAGAATATGCACACCTCTAGGCTGTACCGGTGGTGCGGGCCCTATAGGGGGAAGAGGGGTTGTCTGAGGGATAGGGAATACATAACAAATGCAAGATGAAAAAGGAATGTACCAAACAAACAGTCTATTCAAAATAAAATTTGTGTCAATTTGTGGGGCGGGCGTTTAGGCTGCAGCCTACGTAGCCTGCGCGTAAATTCGGTCATGTTCTCCTCTCAGCTATCTATGCACAACTGCCGTCGTTTCTGAAGCTTATGGAAGCATTCACCCGGGATGCTTTTCAGCACATCTATGACAACCGTTCTATTGCTGCAGTATCTTCATGATTCTCTTTTAGTGGCGGAAATAAAAAAATCACACGGCAACAACTCGGATGAACATGGTTAGATATGGTTGAGTAGGGATACGATGTATGCTAAATATTTCTGGACTGATACAGCAGTATGTGGCCTTGTATTGTCATGCAATAAAATCCACTGCTCAAATGTCCACAAATCGGGACGATGTCGCCGAATAGCAGCTTGACGCAAATGTTATATATATATATATATATATATATATATATATATTCGCTAACCAGCCGAACAGTAAGTTACTAAGCACTGCCCTACCACCGTGCGAGTTTATATGGAAATACTTCGAAAGTCATTTTCTATTCAAAAGACTGAATAACTCCCATTTTTTGTTTCAATATCTTAGACAAAGAATGAAGAAATCGGCTTTAGAACTTTTCTGATTAGGGTCTTACTACCAATAATTGAACAAAACATATGTATTTATTGACGTTTTAAATATTATTATAAATTTTAATTTTTCTTAAATGGCTGCAATATGTTTAGTTAAACATAATTTCATAGTATATTTTACTGTAAAATTTATTACTTATTCGTGAAGTGGGATTCTTAATTTCAAGTACCAAAAAATGCTAAATTAATAGTTGATTCTGTATACGTTAAATTCGTCCATTTTAAATTGTATGAAATAAAAACAGAAAATTTAAAAACCAGAAATTATCTAGTATAAAAGATATTTCGCAATCGCGCGTTAATTGAAAATCATTTCTTGGGCTTAATTCGCTAAAAAAGCTTCCTGAAAGCTTCGTTCTACTTGGCAACATGGTTTAATCCGGCGAAGCCTTATCCAACCCATAGCAAGAATCCGAGCGAATCGAAGGCTAATTAGGCACAAGCAGCCGTAGGCCATTACTGCACTGGCCCGAGGTCCGTGTCGAGCCCAGCTTCTAATTCAATATCCTGGCTCATTGTTTGGAGAAATATAATATAAATCCTGCAGCGTTTGCTGTAGCACGGCCTTTAATCTAATTTATGTTAACGCTCAAACTTTAAATCCGAGCATTTAGGGGCCTTTTGTCGGAATGTATCATCCACGCTTTCTTAGTTTGTGCGGATTATGACTTACTGTTTAACAAACTTAAGTGGTCGGCTACTTTTATTCAAATCTGTGATAAGCTATTGGTATTGAGGTTGGAGCGTGAAATCCCAACATTTACAGGGATTAATGTTTTGTTTAGTGCTATTAGCTACGCCAAGTAATTTACTTTTATAACAAGTTTAATTTTATATTTGAAATTGAAAGCTTTTTCGACATTCTTTTGGTGCTGGAAATTCCAGTTACAAAGTTTCTTCGTGGCTTCAGATCATCGTAATAATGATTTTTCTGTCTGGAAGTTTTTTTTTTTGTAAATGCATGTATATTCGTTGTTGGATAGTGTGTTCCAAAAGTTTTCGGGAACAAATTTATTAAAAAAAACTAAACATTGAAAACGTTTAAAAAAATCTAAATAGAAACTCGAAAGGTAAAAGAAGCAAGGACGACCAAGACTTAAATGGGTGGAGGAAATGCAGGGTGTTTTGAAAGTGCTGCGCGTCATAAGATGGGGTGGGGGAGGCAGAGAATGGAAAAAAATTATAAAAGAAGCCAAGTCTCAAGGAGGAGTAAAAAGCAAACAGTAAGGGTACGGCTGCAACTAAACACTAATCATATAGATGGAGAAAAAAGAAATCCCCTCATGACAAGTCAGGTCTCTGGAGGGTTGGGACGCGAGTGACTATTGCGAACCACAAAACGAGAAGTCAAGAAAACCAAAAAAGGAGAGATCCAAGGCTCTTGCGACTTGTTGCACCGTGGAGTAAGTTAGTAAGATATTGAAGAGGTAGGAACTAATTAACAAACGTTGGGACGAGATATAAATATTATAAAAATGTCGCCTCTACTCTTGGCAATCGCAACCAGTTTCTTCACAAAATGGTCAATGCTTTTTGTTGGGTTTCTTTAGAAATTGAATTCACTGTCTCAGTAAACTTTTCTTTTAAGACTGAGATTTTCTGGACATCCTTAATTCGGATTTGGTACATACTATCTTTGGTTAGGCCCGATAATGAACAATCAAAGGGGTTCAAGCTGGGTAAATAGACCGGCCAATCAATGCCCGTTTCTGTTTTTACCATTTTTCCGGAGCTATATTTGGTCCAAAAATTTGAGATAACATCCATATTTTCTTGAGTTGATTCTTTCTATATCTTGCGAATGATTCCGTCGGCTTGAGAACTTCTCTTATTATTTTTTTGCATATGTAAATCCATTAATTACACATTTGCTGTTGACGTCAAATTGATTGCATACTTATCTACTTTTTTTGGCAAGTCTTTACTTTCCCTCTCACAGTGTGTCTTCTAGCATATTCTGTCGGACCTAATACTTGGTTCTCTATACATATTATAAACTGATGCTCTTCCAGGTTTGAGTCCTTTTATTTTTTCCCAAACTGTCTTATCAGCGGTAATTTTAATACTTTTATTTGCTACGTCACTGCCATATTCGGAACGCAATAATAGTTTTCTTTTTTTGTCCTTTGTGTTTATTAAAAATATTCTCTTCTTCATTATCCGTGTCAGAACTCATTTTCGTTGATTGTTTTCTATATTAACTTCAATTTCAGGAAGTTCCTATTCATCGAATTTCGAACATTCGTCTTTATTTATTTTCCGAACGACGTCATATTTTTTAATGTTTTTACTTTTTGGGAATAAATAATACACCAAGACAAAATATAAAATTTGCGTCAATATATTCTTTGTTCACTTTTCTTTCTTCAAAATAGTCTAAATGGATCATTTCAAGACTTTTATACTGTATTGCATTACCAAATCTGTAATCTGCCATGCAATACTGTCACCAACGCACGTGCTTACATGTGTAGTTTGACAGTGGCTCAGTCAGATCTTATAACAAAGAGGTATAGATTTAGAAAAGTACACACCATGTGCAAACGGGGTGTTCGATAGTTTTATATACGGCAAGTTAAATTTCAGAAATTGTGTTAGTTAGGTGCTTTCGTTTTATTAGCAAAAACCTGGAATCTAAAAAATAATTAAAAAGTTAAATCACATAATCTTGGCAGTCATTTTATAGTGGGAGATGACGAACCCTTTGAATTTTTTTCTGAATAAGACGATCGTTTCGCATACAACATAGCAACGCTTTGTTTGTCAATACATTTCGCCGAGTATTACGCCTTATCGCTCATTTTTGAAAAAATAAAGAGCCGATGATTCCACAGGATCAAAATCTATATCAGTTTTGGATTGAAGTGGACGTTCTTGAATCTTCATTTGGTTTTGTGAAAGTTTTGTTTGTTATCATTATTTGAGTGTTACTTCGGTCAAAAGCTAGGTCAACTACCAATTGTCCAGATAATACGATAGCATTAGTTTTCGAGTTAAAATCATTTTGCCGGAGTGAAACTTCTAGTCCTAATGCAAATCCGCCAAATTGTAGTTCACGAAAAGCCAACCTTTTCTGCTTCGCGTTCACTCTGTCATTGAACAATTTACTTTCTTTTTTCCTATTTACCTCACGGTGTTGAGATATCGAGCCATTTTCCGCATTCTTTTCTGTAGTTAGGACCTTCAGGTGTTGCTAGGTTTTTTCGTTTTCCTGTTCGATGAGGGATATTATGTTTCATGTCCCGAATTTAATTCTGTTTCCGCTAGTCGTCTTCGGTTGGACCATCCAGTTCCAAGGCTCGCTCTGTTTTTCTGAATCTGAATTCATAGTGTGAGTGTTTGGCCGAGCCACTAAGGTCCCATTACCTAGGGACAACTGATATTAGGTTGTAATTGTAATTTGACTCGTCAAAGCCCCGTTTGTTATTTAGCAGTGTGTACCGGGTAGTTTTCTTCTACTTTTCGTGCAGGGGAGGTTGTAATTTCAATCGTTAGATGTTAGTGACCCCTTATACTCCATCAATCAACAACTAAATATTAATTAAATAAAAATTAAAATGTTATTAACTGAACAGACAATATTATTACCATAACGTATTTTTATTAAAAGAGACCCATCTATCGTAATAAAATTTACAAAGATTTATTATTTCCATAAATCTGACATTCGCTGATATCTCCAATTTTATTTAGATGCAAGGATGTCTGCCAATTTCTTTTTATATTCATTATGTGTAAATCATTTGCATTACTATCATTTTTTGGGTATGGTAGTAAACCAATTTCCTTCTAATGGTTAAGCAAATGTTGATTTATAAAATCCCCAAGGGTTTTGTGGAATTGAATCTATCTTGAGAAACAAATTCGTAGCATGTTGAAGTGGGTTGCTGATGATATCTATTTATTAAACATCGTACATTGTTTGCTTCGTTCCGATAAATATGGAAAGCATTTTTATCTTTTAAAGATTATGTCAATTGCAACTTTAGTAAGTGGTGATATATAGTAGATTCGTAGATTTGCTTTAAATAATATGAAGTTAGATGGAATTATATATATATATATATATATATATATATATATATATATATATATATATAAATACTTTTAAAATAATTCAGGAATACTGTGGACTACGTCTAGATAAAAATATGCCGAGCACTATACAACAAATAAGTAAGTTTGTAACATTTATCTATTCTTCATTGTTAAGAACAAACAATGCGGTTAAGTAACGGTCGTAAACTAAAACATTAAATTATTACCAACAAAATAACAGATAAGCGTTTTTTCACAAATACGGCAAGGCTCTGTTTCTTACTATTACTTTGTTGCAAATCCCAGCTTTAATAACTGTTTGGCATCTATTCGGGAGAGTCGAGAAGCTTGTTGATAATTCTCTGACTTATGGCATCCCATTTCGCGTTTAGTTTTGGTTTAATCCTCTTCTGATGAAACGACCCTGAAACCGTTTTGTTCGTGTCCTTTGGATTTTTTTTTTTTTTTGTTGGTATTACGTGGCTAGTGAAGAAACTCATTTTCCATGGTCTCTTTGCATTTTTTGAAGCGGTCCTTCGTGACTTCGTGTATTAGGGAACCCATTCTCTTGAAGGAGAAGCAGCTTTGTACCATGGCACTCCCACCGTCATATTTGACATTAGGGATCTGGTAGGTGAGGTGTTGGTTTAGTATACTGACTATTCGGTAAGTTACTTTACCTGATCAGACTATCGTTTTGGTGTTGGTTTTCACATTTTCTCTAGTATTATGAGTTTTTATATATTGTTATTGTTTTCTTGAGGTATGCCTAAAAAAATTTAATACCAGCGAGTAGATAATATGTGAAGGCAATGTAGTTCTTCTATTTTTCATTCTCTGACGCAATACACTTTTCCAGCACGTTTCTAACACGTCTAACATTCTCCTATTTGTTGTTCTCATGATTTATGGCAAATATTAAGGTTGTTTTTATTCTAGTTATTTCACAGTTATGTGATTATTATAATTTTTGTTTTTCCATAATTTATGTTTTATCGATTTTGCTCTCTTCTTGTAATCGTATCAGTTGTTTAAATTGTTCAGAATTGTATTACACTTGTTGAATGATTGTCCTGCTCTTGTAAACAAAAAACAACTAGATAATGATTCTCCCCATGAAGCCCAAAAAATAAATGCCAAAATGGCGGATTGTCTTCCCACTAGCTAGTTTTAAAACATTGTATAGGGGTACGAGAAATTCTTGCTTCTAAGGTCGCCATGCTACAAACGCAGGATATAACAATTGACCAAAAAGTGGATCAAGACCATAGTTCATAATGGATTATAATTTTAATTTGCATGGGGGGAAATTTATGATGTGTACTATATATCTAAATTTTATTATTAGATAACCAGTCACATAGCTTCAATTTGTCTTCCTTTTTTGCAACTGATTTTGTAGTATCACAATTCAGTGTCGACAGATAATTAAACAGAGTATCAACGGTACTCACTAGAAACCAAGAAATCCCAATCGATTGTATTTAATTTCAATTAGAACGTAAAAGATAAGAGTTCAACTGTGAACATTCTCGCCATGCTCCGTAATATTAGAATTAGGGAAAACGTTTTACCTTTCCTAAATAGAAACGAGGAGTACCATGGTCTCATCCGCTTGTATCAATTATATAATTTATTATGATAATTGTTTTATGCCCGATGAACCAGTTTAAGGTAATCTAACATTAATTCAATGCAGTCAAGTTAAATATGCATGAACACCACGATTATTTATTCAATTACCTTGGTAATCGGAAAACCCATTTTCTCCGACGAATTGTCGACAGTTTGCATAATTTTCACTAAGTAGCAAGTTGCGTTATGTATTCTGGATTACGAACCGAAATACAATTTCATATAAAGCGAGAATATTAATTTTGCTTAATAATTAGTTAAAAGAAAAATTACAATTGCACAAGACAGAAACAACAAGAGTTTATGAAAACTTAGCAATCTCGCGTGTTTTTTTCATTTAATAATGAAAGTGTAAACATTTTTTATAAAATATATTGGTGTGGGATGAATACGACATATTTATATATAGTTGGGCAGAAGCCTGCTTGTCTGTACCAAATTTTAGAAAATATAATTATCGTGTGATCTTTTTTTATAGAGAAAAATCGTGTAAATGCTATTTTCTAACTAATATGATTAATTAATGTATAAATTAATTAATAAAAATGATATACGTAGTCTGTTCATAAAGTGAATTACGTCTCGTCGGATATAAAAATAGCCATAGTTTATTTCTCAACAATTTATTTATGAAATAAAAGAATAAATCTTACACTATTTTTCTTTTCTTTCCTCAACATTGAGGCATTTGTCATAGCGTAGGACCAGGTTATTTATATGTTTGTATTTTTCATAAAGGACAGATTCACTATGATAGTAATAAGGAACAAAAAAAATCTATGAACATTCCAGATACCAAGCTACCAAGCTACTTATTTCTGATAACTTTACACGCCTAACTGTCCTCCATAGACCTTAATACAAGCGCCGAACGCATTGCATCATGGATTAATGCAGCCGTTCAAATCTTCTAGACTCAAGTATTCTACTAACTAGCTCCAAGTACGTGATGCTTTTCAAGTGACCTCACAGATAATCATCAGGGTAGTTTAAGTCCGTTTACTATCTTACTCAAGTCATTATTAGAAATTTGTTATGGAGATGCTGGAGAACTGAAGTGAACTGGGAGTTCCAACATGCTTCAGCCACACGTCGAACTGCCAACAGCATATTCTCATTGCAGATATACTGAACTTTTAAAAAGTTGTAGAGGAACGATTAGTCTTACTAAATGGCTACCAATAATTCAAACACAAACATTGATGGTAAACCGTTGCTGATGTTGAACTTCAACTATTCTATGGGGATCCTCCTTAACTCACTGATTAATGTGTAGATCGATGATACTATCTCTATCAAATGTTGCATTATCTATGAGAAACCAGCGACAAAATCTTTCTCCTCGAATAAATTCAGTTCGCAATATTCCACGCACGTTACACGTGATAGGGATAGTAATGGATTTCATGTAGGATACTTTTGTAGTCGTCTGGCATATATCGCGTTAGCGGGCCACTTGCCTAGAATTACCTTCTGTCTTGTAGAATATGTTCTTTCCGTTCAGATGTATGAACATGACGCGCTCGTTTTTCACATACACCCCTACCATCAAACAACCCCTTATTGCATAAGCAATAAAACGCTGCTATAACAGTTTTGTGATTCCGTTTGTAAGGGTACATTTTCTACTAAAATCTTTGCTTATTTTCGATATGAATAACAAGTCATTTTAATAGCAGTTTACGACACACGTCTATTTAAGAGTGGATCTGCAAGTGAAAAGAAACGTGCTCTAAACTCAGGAAGAACAATACTGTTGTCTAGCATGGAACATGCATATTTGGACATAAGCTCGTGTGATTTTTTTTTTTTTATTTTCCTTCTCAAGTTTATCCCTGTAGTTAACGCTCACCCTGTGTTAATAGTAAAGAGAATAAGGGATCATCCCCAAATGGTTTGTATTGCAGAAGTAATTTCTTTAATACTGAAATATCAATAAGTTAGGCTGTAAAAATTAATTGAAAAATATAAATTAAGTCTAGGCTACAAGACGTAATTTTCTGATTGTTTCTCGTGAAATTTATCGGCGAGGTCGAGTCTCCTTTCAGGAAATGTTCGATAAATTTGAACATCTTGAATATTGACGGTTATTAAAGGTATCCATTGGGCACACACAAATTTTATTTTTAGTTGGGACAAGAAAAAGAATCTAAGCGTTTTAGATAGGGTGAAAAGGGGTAATTGGTGTTACTTTCAGCTGTTATTTTGACAAACTCAAAACTTTGAGTGCGATGAACCCTAACGCCATCTCGCCTGAACCCGAATGTACAAATCCTGCTCTCCTTTGCAATTTTATTGCACAATTTTGTCAGAATGTTAGTGGCATGCTACCAGCAATAGCAGATTCTCAATACCTTATATTTTTGTCGTTTTACGTATCCATTGTCATAACGACACATGTCGCTGAATTTGTTCATACCCTTGCAAGAACATTTGAGCAGTTTTTTTAACCCTAGCTTATTTCTCCTAGAACAATAAGTAAATTTAATAGCATTAATGACATCTAGACCGTCAGTCAGCTAATCGAGCCTCTAATAGCAACATCTGATCTATAGACATATTCTCATCACTGACACATTACAGTTAAAATCTGTTAACTATGACTAATGGCTTGTAACGCTTGAGCTTACGCGTGTCGTAAGATTCATTAATTAACCTACCCACTAATCATTTTCGATGCACTGTAAGTTACACTGTACTTCTCACTACTTTTACGCACGTCTTCTAATAATTCCGTTAGTTGCAAAGTATGGGGCATTGGCCATACTGCGTAAGGCTTTCGCCTCCAATCTCTCCAAAATTTCAACATTGAAGATTGATGCGGAACGCCACAGTTGAATGCCATAATTCCAAATTGGTTTTAGAATGACAAGAGCACTTTGTTCTCCAAGTTGAGTTTAGACCGTCGTCCTATGAGCCAGTACATTATTTTGAGTTTCATATTCAGTTACTTTGTTTTGCTTCAATGTGTCCTCTCCATGTCAATCTTTGGTCTAAATAAATTCCTAGATTGGGTAGCTTTTCGATCATTGACTTGCATTCTCCAAGTGATTAGCCAACTCTGGATTTTGTTTACGTGGTCTTGAAGAATAACTGAAGATCTTTATGCTTTTTTATACTACGTCAGTATGGTCGTGTTGTCAGCGGACATTACTATCTTTGTAAGTGGGGATATTAGTAAATCTGCTGTGAAAAGTAAATACTAGATTGGCCTAAAGACGCTTTCCTATGGCTCTCCGTACTATACAGGTGACAAATTAGTGTATCAATAACCGTGTTTAACGTAGAATTATCTATCACTTAGGTAGGATTTCAGTAAATTATATATGTTGTGAGGAAAATGCCGTTTGATTTTGTACATCAGCCCTGTCAAACGGCTGGGACACGTTGAAAAACATAATTGAGCTAAAACGCTTCTTTTCAAGGTATATACTGCTCTTTGTATTTGCTATTCTCTAAAGCCACACTGATGATTGGATATCAATTTTCTTTGTTTCAACACTGGATTTAATTTTGTTGACTGGTAGCAAGTTGATCGGTCGCTAGCAATTCACATTCTCAGAAGTTTTACCAGGTTTTACTATTAATATAGTAGTATGTTCTGGTCTTAGTGCTGCGTTAAATAATGCAGTTATTATTTTGATGATGTTTTCAGGAAGTTCTTTGAGTAATTTGCCTGTCAACGAAAGAAAGGCGCCAGGATGGTAGTAGTTCCTATATGGCATATTCTGTCTCTTTTATCATCTCGCTCGGAAATGGTGCTGTCTTCTCTAGGTGCTCGTAAAAATTTGCGCTTTTTTCTTGTGTGTTCATGTCCACTTTTTTTCTAAACAGCCAATTTAGATAATGTCTGATGAACATATAAAACTAAATGTTCTTTGGTAATTCTTTTTAGACTCTGATTGCAGATGTTTTCAAGTTAATGTGGTTGACGTACTGGGGTCTGCTTTCAATATTCTTTTCAGTCGAAAAAGTATGTAGTCGACTTTGTTTTGCTCTCATTATTTTGTTGGGCATTCCTTTAGTAGCTAAATTGTGTGTAAGAAGAAAATTTAAAAATATATATATATAAATTGTCTTATTTGAATAAAATAAAACTGTTTGACTGTGGTTTTGGTGCTTTTTGAGTGCAAAAGATCTTGTAAGTTCATATGGTATTCAAGACAATGAAAACATTAAGTAGTCCAAATTAAAAACGCTTCTATATTCTACTATTTCGAAACACTGGAATATTTGTATTAGATGATTTATTTGGATGATGGTAAAACTAATTTAGAAACAATTTTAGCATACAGTTTACTTTAGTAGTTTCCTCCAGTAATTGAAGGAAAGTGGGGTCTGCGGATATGCTTAAACTAGCAAGTGCCCATATCAGTTTAACGACGCCCCATTAATGAAAGGCAATTCAGGGGCACGTTTTAAAGCGGCCTGTATCTGATCGCCTTCCAGCACAGCCATTCAGCTCGGATAAACTGCAATTAAAATCTAATTAGCAAATGAATGCTAATGAGAAAACTGTGCCGGTCGGGCGCGGCGTCTCGCCTGTTAACAAGCACGGTATCGGCTGGCGTTAGGAAAAGTTAGACGACTGCCTCAAATCGGAAACCGCAGTTTGCGCTAGGTCAAGAGAATCTGCGTCTCGGAGCTGGCGTCGGTTCGGCCGCCGGCGAGTATCTTCTGGAACATAAAAAGGGAGCCCGGAAGTTTTATGGAACGCGAATTTTCTCCGTGATCAAATTAATTTATACGACGTGATTTTTATAGTACGATGCGGTGCACCAGAGCAGCAGAGGAAGTTTCGGGCGAGCGAAGACTAATTAAACGTGGAAATTAATTAAATCCTAATTGTTTTGCAACCTTTCAGCTCGAAACCGCTGGATTTGTTTAGGGCTTTCTAAAATGGGCGGTTTATAAGAAATGTATTCACGCTGTAAAAATTTTATGTATTCGTTGGAACACCTTTTTAGTAGTAAGGTTCAGATAGATGTTGATAAAATTCTTATAAAAACAAATAATTCTTAGTGGTAGTTCACTGACTGCTTTTTATGGCGGCACTGTTTCGCCAGTTTAATAAAGAATGTTCAGGTTTATTTATATTCTTACAAAAAAATTTGTTAAAATATTTTCGTAAATTCAGTTTTGTGAAAATTATGATTTTATAAAATTTGATTTGTGGTTTTCCGATAAGTACCAATGTATATGAACAAGATGAGAGTTGAAGTTGTTCACGAAGCAGGGAGGTCGGAATTGATCTCAGCGTAAGACAAATAAACTCTGGCCCCTACTCACGGGTGCTATAAGTTCGCTAAAAATACAGCTTTAGGCCTTAATGACCCTAGCTTTTTTTTAGTTACTCCAACGTTAATTGCAATGGAGCTTAAATGAAGGAAGTTTCCTTTATTTTGGTAAGACTTTTTTATGATCAAAATCTTTGAAATTAGGAAAGGTTAACTGGAGCAATGTCGTTTGTATATTAGTGCAGATGAATATTTTTTGTACTTACCTAAAACCAATCTATGACTGCAATATCTAGGGATGCAGTGACGTTCTAACTCACTCTACCACTAAACGACCAATCTAATTTTAAGTGATCTGATAAGTATTAGGAGAGTGAGATATTTTTAAAGTATATAGCGTTATAATTAGACCATGTTCATCCAAATTATAAATTGTTTAAAAATAGATGTTTCCGTACCTTGCTAATTCTTGAAATGGTCAATATAGAACTTGAATGTGTTTTTAATTATACAATTGACTATCGTCTTTTCAAGGATTTTATAATGAAGTTTTAGTATCGCAGAAGAGTTCTAAAATAGGTTCTTCCAATATCTCACTTTTTATCCGTCATGTAATTTAGGACAGGACTTACACATTAAACCTTAAAACTGATTAAACTAATTAAAGATAATCGCATTAAAATTTGCTAAGTAGATCAATAAGCGAGTGTCCTTCCAACTCTCTATTTATTATGATATTGTTTAGAAGATTCACTGCTAAATTATTAAGATGAATATTGGGGCGACCATTATACTACAAATTGTATTGTTGACCGTACTGGGCCCGAATCAAGAAGATACTTTCATTATCATACGCAGCACTTCCGTTTTGAAACTCAAGAATTTCAATAAGTAGATGATGTACCCTAGATTTGGAGGCTATAGGACCAAATTAGTTTGATTATTGCTTTGTACATCAGAAACTTGCTTTTAGTGGTGAATTTGGAACTACATCCAAGCTGATAGTACATTTTGGAGAAAAGTATTTGTAACTGTTTACGTTTAATAACGGTGTTTTTTTTGTCAGGCAAGTCTCATTTAGAAGTATACCTCAAGATATTTAATTTCTTTTTGTTGGGTTAGCTATTGTTTATTTATATGGACCGGAAGGTAGGCCCTTCTTGTAGTAAACGTCACATGGATAAACGTTGTTTTGTTTGTTTTGATTCTTCAGTTTTGCCATGCGTGGACTGCAGGTAATTTGTTTTGTCATAGTTATGAAAGCTTGTATTATTATCAGACGCCAATATCGCGGTGATTTCTACGAAGATTACTATTATGACATTTAGTGTTATAGGAAGATCTGCAGTGCAGAATAGATATAGCAGTAGCCCGAGGACACTACCTTGGGGCACTCCAACATCTGTGTATTTAGTGTTTGTCATAGAGATAGGATTTAAGAACAAGGAAATATTTTATGGAAAAACGATTACGTAGCTTAACCCTTCGTCAGACGCAATCATGAATATCTCGTTGGTCGTCGTAGTGTATCTTATCAGATACAAATCTATTATTTATTATATAAGGTGTTTTATTTTAAGGCAAATAATAAATAGATTTTCTTTTCCAAACTCTTTATTTTTAAAAATCAATGAATTTTAATAAATATAACGTTAAATTTTTAGATCATATATAAGTAAAAAAACATAATTGTGTTAAAACGCTTAGGTAAATCAAGACTATGATAAGGATAAATCAATTGTAACAATGAATTATTGCATTAGATACATGTAGGATGACAATATTGAAGGCGTGAATTTGGTGCAAATATACCAATTATATTTTGTAAGTCGTGTTTATTTATTGACATATTTTCGTAAATATCTATTTATGCTTCTACAATTTGTCTTTGATGTAACTTCTCTGAATTGCTGGTGAAGTTGATTTCGATTTTGCATTTGTAATACATTCATGGAAGTGTATAGTTGTTACTTTTGCTCTTGGGTTTTTGTTGAATAAGGCAGTCCTGATTAAAGTTGTTGTCAACTTTGAGAAGTGATATATTGTTCTGGATGAAGAGATGGAAACTGTTTTTTTTTTTGTAAATCTATGAGATAATTTGTTTTACACAGAACACAGACAGCGTTCATAGCAAGACTTTGTTTTTTCTTGAGCATTCATTTGCACTGTTATCAGCGTATTTAACATATATGCCCATATTTTTGACTTACACGGTATAATTTTTTTTTTGCATTTTTTTGCAGTTCTAATTCTGTTTTGCGCTGTCGTAAATGCTCTGCATTTTGTTATCGAATGTCAGTTTTACTACAACAAAAACGCAGGGAGTGGTAATTTAATTTTTTTGTTGCTTGATATTCCACATGTTTGTGACTGTGTGGCCTACTTATTCCATTTCTGCTTTAATGTTCTAACAATCAGTGGAATAGTATATATTTTTCAATTTAACCTTGTAACTTCCACCCCTCTTTCAATTTATATGTTAGATTCATTGTATTTATCACTGAAGGCTTTTATGATTCCATAGAATTTTACTTTGAGTTGAACCTCTATTTACAAATTGGTGTTTAATTATTTCTTCTAGCAACTATACGAGAGATGTAATATTTTTAACACCAGTAGCAAAAGTTGTGGGCGTGTGTTTTATCAATCATGAAATTCGTTTATTAAGGCTGAATAGCAGTTAGAAGAAAATGGTGGTTCGAGCCATTCGTTTCGATGCAACTTGTTGTTCGTGCTCGTGGTCGGAGTTTGGGAACTCTTAACATTTCGTCCACAACTGCGGCGCACATCATAAGAAAATCTTTTTTTTTTTTTTTTGAAGATTTATACCGGCCACAGCCCAATATTGTACAACGATGCATCAAATCACCGATCATGAAAGCCTTTATTCAGTATTCCTTTACTTTTATTTTACATTTCGACTTTTTTTTGGACGTTTGTACTTCTTTTTTGTGTGACTGTACTAGTCATCGAGTCTATATAATCGGAAAATTAAGCAATTGTTTATGCTGAGTTTGTTAACAGAGTTGAGAATATAGTAATGGTTTTAATTGTGTAAGAAAATTATCTGGTATTCCCAGATATTGAACTTCTTAGTTTTGTCGGGTGTCATCATCGGCGTTTGCAGAACTGCTTGCGGTATTTGGTCAAACTTATATCATACTGAATCCCCTTTTAAAAGATTTAATGTTTCTTTTTTTAAGCCCATATTTCATATTGGCGTTTTTTTCTAAAAATTATAGTGAATATATTTAGAAAAATGCCGATAATTGTTTTGCTCGTCAATTTAAATTTTTTAAGTTTGCTCTCCTTTAATGGATATTTTTAACAGTTCGAAAAAGACATTATTATTCTCTATCTAAGCTTAACGTATATTGCCCGTCCAATTCAGTATCGAGTTGCGTTCTCGGCATTTATATTAAAAGCGTGGCTCCAACTGCGATCTTCATGTGCAGTAAATTTCTGTCGGTGCAATTGGCGTGTTTGGGGCCGCGGACCATTTGATTTCCGAGCACGTACGCGACGCAAAAACCCAAAAACAATTGCGACCGGGCAGTCGCCCTGCGGAAATATAGAGATTTTTACAGCGGTTCTAAGAACACCGCGGCATTAAATTTGAATGCCTTTGAAGATTATTTTCGAGAGCGCTTTCTGAGAACGGCCGGTTTTCCGCTGCCGAAAATTAATTGATGGGGAATGCTGATGAGGCGAACGGATTACCATTAATTATAACTTTTGATAGGTTTTAATTGTTGGTGCTGCACGTTGATGTTGCCTTACTTAAGTGGAGAGTGGGTGATCTTGTTTTAATAACTGTGCTGAAGAGTTCGTGGGTTTAAAATCTCCCATTCGTATTCGCATGGCCTGTTGTTTTATAAGATTTTGTTTGTTTTTTGTGCCTCAATATTATCTAATGGCTTGTCCAAACTAAAAATGTATATTAATCTGTATATTGATCTTAAGAAAATTGAAACAAATTAAGTAAAAATCAATGAGAATATGCAGAAAGTCGTTTTTGAATCTTTTGATAACCAAGATGTGTGAAATTCTTAATTAACTTATTATATTAAATAAAAATATCAAAAATATGTCTGAATCCACTAGAAAACCCTTCACAATTACAAATATTTTGAAAAGAAATAATAGTGCAAAACGGAATAAGACAATGAGTGGAAATTGGTCAGTGGACAACTATAGCAGATCCTGATTCCATTGCAGGTTCAATGGGGTCTTCTACATCTTTAATTTCTAAAATTATTCTTATATAATTTTGAGTGCACTTAGGTAACTGTTCAGTTTTTCGGATAGCTGTAAGTGGCTTTACTAATGCCGTTTTTTCAAAAATAGATATCTCAGAAATTATTTTTTATTTTAATCCCCGTTTTTAATTTCTGGTTACAATTGTTTTAGAAAAATTCGTTATTTGTATCTGTATATACACATTTTACAATCTGTAGTATCATTACATTCTAATAATGCTTCTTCCTTCCCTGATACGTCTTCACTATTATGTGTCATCAAGATATTCATTTGCCACTTACTGTACTCAAAGTAGCTGCACTTAGAGAATACAAGAAATACGTGGGCTTTACGGTTTGACATTTTTGTCATACGAACGCTATTTGTTTTATATTCATTAAGTTGAAACTGGATCGTGCGATGATTTTTACGACCTTCGATGTGGATTATCTCAACAACAGTACGTCAATCGACACACTACGACTTTTCGTGATGAAGCCCCACACAGAGCCAATGAATTTAATCGTGGTCGTAGTTCGTTGGCGGATGAATGTAAAGAAGGCCATCTAAATCTTCTATGGTGTCAGAAAACATCGATGCCGCAAGACTTATCGTGAAATTCAGGCATCTTTAGGCATTAGTATGACTAGCATATAACTTAATAAAACCATTATATGACCTATCTATCTACGGGGTTGCACCAGTTACTGGAATATTCAACGATTCCCATCAAATACTCCGAGGAACATCTTTAATGTTTCCTTGTATATCAATTATACACCTACTGTAACATTGAATATATGAGATACGAACTCCAAGTTAACATGATCAACTACTGAAACATACAAATGTTAAAAGTTACATTACTACCGCAACAAACAACTACACGGAGACTATTCTGGAAGTGGCTGTGAGACCTAAAAGTCTAAGACGTATCCTTCGTGATCACGATATGTTGCCCATGGGCGTTTGTTTTTTTGAGTCTTTATAAGTATGGCATAAAATTAACTCATAGGTTGATTGTTAATATTACTAAATTATAAAAAATATTTTAAACCTCGTAACTGTATCGTTGGTTTTGTGTTTAATCTAACTGTAGTTTATATTTGAGACGATTGATGACGAGCATTATAAAAAAATTCAAAATCCTATATTTGTTATGATGGATCCTTTTAATTGACAACGGTATTTATGAGATTAGCATAATGAATAGAACGGCGTTTGTTTAACTTATTACCACTGATGCTGAAACGTTGCGCATACAATTAAAGATGGCTGCAAAGCTTATAAACGTTCTGAAATCAAGCCCCAAAATTCATTTGAATATTTGCTTATTTATGAGCCGTAAATGGATACTTAGCAGTGGAAGAATAATTATTATGCAAATCGATACAAAAACTTCCTTAATTTCTCAAGAACGCTGTAATAATTCCAAACGCTCCTATCATTATAAATGCTACAGGGACTAAATTGTGCCTCAATCAGTCGAAAGAATGCAACACCGCTATTTATGTGATCTAATTTTATTTCGCAGAGTTCGCTACATTTTCCATTTTAAATCCAATTTTGTGCTTTTTTTGTGAGCCACCTGAAATAGCAAAGCTGACTGTTCATTCATGATGGCAAAGTTTTAATTACACCGAAATGAATTGTAAGCAACAGGGATTTTGGTTTGATTCATTAAAGAGCTCTCGTCGAAATATATCTTAAATGTTCTCAATATTGTGGAGATGATTTTGCGTTTGAGCGATTGAAATATTTTATCTTAATATAATGTACGTCAAAACAGCATAGTGTTAGACTTGCTAAACCCCTTATTAGCAAAAGCTCACTAAGTTTATTAAGAGTGGAATGCCAATGGCCTTCTACAACACAGAAAAGAAGTAGAGGTATTTCTTCGCCATAATTCGATAGACATCAGGCTTAGTAAGTGAAACACTTTACGTATAGATCATACATCAATATACCTTAACACTACGTAATATACAAGTCATCCAGATAGAACCGCCCACACCGGTACAGCTATAAATAAAAAAATATGATTTGTCATATAGAACTAGATAAGTATGAAGAAGATTGCTTGCAAGCCACAGTTATACAAGTGACAATGCTGCCATATGACATAACAATTGGGTTAGTATATCGCCCTTAACGGCATAATGCAAAGAAACATTACTACGAAACCTTCTTTCAGACATTTAGAACAAAATTTATCGCAAGGAGTGACTACAACGGTAAGCACACCATCTGGGGTTCACGTCTTACCATAACAAAAGGCAGAAAGCTGGGAGCATAATACAAACAAACAATTATTCCTTTCTGTCAACTGGTACTCCAATATTATGCCTTTCGACCAAAACAAAATTCACAACCACCTGATTTTTTTTATTACTAATGACATTTCCTTGCCGTACGTGATAGTAGAACCCAGTTATGACCTATCTTCCGATCACTCCCCAATGTTAGCGCTGATCATTAGCATTATCATACACAAAAAACTGCTGCTCCATTTACACAAGAAAACCAATTGGGAAGAATACCGAATTGAATAAAAAAAAATATGAACATAAAAGTAAGACTCCAAAACTTAAAATAAAGTGCCTAACATGCCACGCCTATCTCACAACCACAACATCAACATTGTAATAATATTCCAATTGAAATCAAAAAAAAGGCAAGAGCTATTTGACAACAAACACACACCTTACAAGACAAAACAGCTCAAAATAAGACAACAAACTAGTTAAAAACAAAAATTAAAGAAGAACCTGACAGAACATTTCATGACTACATTACTAGTTTAAACATATTTGATAACTTAACCAAGTACCTCCCATACGCGATAGGTTTGGTATAGAGTATGCAAAATTAAACGGTTTTTTCCCATCACCCACTTCAAATTGTTAAAATCCTACCTAAGTTACAGAGAATTCAGGCTCAAGATCAACGAGACTGTATGCAATAACTTTACAATAAAATCTGGGGTTCCACAGGGCAGTGTGGTTGAACCCCTATTATATTTATTATACACGGCAGATTTACCATTCGACCACTGGAACCTTTCTTGATAATACTGTCATCCTTGCAACACATGAGCCACGAGCCACCTAAATGAAATACACATGGCTCAATAAATGGCAAATCAAGATTAACGAGTCTGAATTAGTCCAAGTTACCTTCACACCCAGAAGGGAACGGTGTCTACAAGTACACTTAAATAATGTAGATATACCTCAGTCTTCATCTATCAAATAGCTTGGTGTACACCTGGAAAGTTCATACAGTGAAAAAAAGAAAACAAATAGATTTAAAAACAAAAGTCCTATACTGACTAATTGGAAAAAGATTCAGTTTGTCCTTGGAAACCAAAATTCTTCTCTATAAGACAATCATCAAGTCGATGTGCGTATATGGAATAGAGCGTTGGAGATGTGCAAGCAAAAATTTTAATGTTACAACTTATTTATTTCAAACTTCATTTAAAGTGGCTGAGATGTAAAGAAAACATAAAGCACTGATTGACTCGAGTTCAGAGTCACTTAATTCCCATAAAGATGCGACAATTCTTCCTGCATTAAACCTCTAAATTAAATAATTTTGAATCGGGTGGTACATTTTAATTGTAAAGGGATATCATCTCTTGATATGTCGTTATAATTCCTCTAGAAAATATCATTTATATATAATACTCTATACTTTTGTTTCATTACTAAAGATGATGTCCCCATATTATCATTTTTTTTATTATTAAGTCAATGGGAGTACTGTACTTTCTCCTTGAACTCTCCTAAAAATAAATAGAAGACCAAACAAAAATATATCGTGCAAAATAATAAACCGGCAAATTTGTTTTCTTGTTACCTCAAAATAATAATAAAATTGAAATTTTTTAATGAACGGAAAGAAATTTTGAGTTGCACGTTCCCAAAAAATTATCACTTCAACTTTTGATCGGTCATTTTTAGGGCACATATTGGTGACGACAGGCTGTCCGAAACCATTACGCCTCGTCTTCGTGATATCCTAGATACGTTACGTCGTTAGCTACGTCCTGCTACAACTTTCGAAGGATTGAGGCTATATTTCTGAATAAGGGTTTGCTTCTCGCAATAATTTCATCAGATCTTTTAATTGTGCTGTTTAATCAGAGAAGTGCTCAAAATGGAAGAGAAACCCTTACGTCCATTATTTCAAGTAGATTGGATGTTCTTTTCTCTTATTCCAATGCTCAGTTGCTTTTGTGTTAAAGATATCGAATGGGCGGTCGTCCTTTACTTCAGTTCGCGGTAGTAATTCAACTCGCCGCGCCAACTCCTGCTCCTGGTCTTGACCCATTTATCTCTCCCGTGGCCGACGCGAGCTGAATCAAGGGCGCCGTGATTCGCCCCCGCCGCGCCCGGTCGCGAATTTGTCCGGCCGCACCGCGGAATTGATTCGGGGGACGGCACCCGCGCCGGCCCGGCTGCTGAAACCCATCCACTGCAGTTTTGAGCTGCTGGGACCTGGGGCGCCGTGTGCAGCCCACGCACCGTGCGCGGGGGCGGCCGCCCGCCCGCCCGCATGGCACGAGGTGCGACCCTAAACCCAGATTACTGCGGATTTCGTCATCTAGCGGCGGCGCGCGCCAAATGGCGCTCGCGGGCTGAAAGCACGACTAAACGATTGTTTCGCACTAGAAATAACCGACAGCGTAAATAAATAGGGGGAATGGCGTAATGCGAAGACGTAAAACGTCGGCGTTAATGCCGACGCTGTTTGTCGTCGTTGAAGAGAAATTCTGAGAATACTTTGTATTTATTGGGGTTATTAAGGTATCATCAAAGCGTATTCTAATAAATCCAGTAAGCAATATAGACGTGATATTACTGACCCAAGTAAGTTTCTAATCGTTTATTTGTACTTATTTTGGAAAAATAATGATTGTGGTTATTAATACTACTTTTTCATTTATTTTTGTTTTACTTGCTAATTGTACTTACGCCTCATTTTCCTAATTTTGTAGTTATGTACGTTTTAATCTCGCCTTCTGTAACAATATTTCCATACTATCCCATAATCTGGTGTCCCTCAGGGCAGCGTGCTCGGTCAACTTCTCTATCTGACTTACCCGAAACAGAAAATACCATGATTGGTGCATTTGCGGATTACGCTGCTATCCTATTCTCAGATAATGATCCTGTAACATCATCTGAAAACATGCAAACCCACCTAAATCTGTTCACGTAACATTTACTCTTTGTATCGGAATCTGTCCACGTGGAACTGCCCACGGTGTCTCTGTGCCTGCAAATTCAGATGTCAAATACCTAGGATTATACCTAGATCAACGTTGAACCTGACAGAAACATAAAGTGAAACGAAAATCCGTAAATCAAAACATTCTAACAAGAATAAAATTTTGCTATATAAAACTATGCTACGACCCGTATGGTCTTATAGCCTGCAGTTTTGGATCTGTACCAAGCCTAATCGTCTAAAAACAATACAACCGTTTCAAAATATAACACTTCGTCCGATTATTAATGCGCCATGGTACATCACCAAGACCTGCGTGTCTCATACATCACGGAAAAAATAATTACGGTCTCCACTAAGTATTGACACCCATTTACAGAACATCCAAACGCTCTCATACACAATCAATATAGGGATGAACCATTCAACAGAAGATTAAACAAAACTTGGCCTACAGACCTACCTACATCAGCATCATTAAGTTATAGTGATATATAAGGAGAAACGTCAGTGGGCGTTTCCCCTTCCAAGTCAGACTTACAACACATTTATTCAATACTCTTAATGAAGCAGATTGTAGAATGTTCGAGAAATGTCAAAAATAACGATATTATTACTCCTTACATTTCCAAAAATTTAATTAGCCATATCAATTTCTTCCCTCTTTTGTTTGCCTTATTCTCATTAAAGTAACTTCTCGCGCTAGCCATTTTCTATTACATATGATTTTAATGTACATACATCAAGTTTAAGTAGAGACTGGGGAGGTTTTAATTTGATTTGCTAGCAACGACCATAAAAATGTTTATAGTCTATTCTGAAAATTGAACCTTCATAAGACCTAAAGCCGTATTCTCGTTGAGTCTGCATTAAACGATCGCGTAAATTGACAAAAAATGACAAACGCTGGGAGGTCGTGCTCGTCAAGCGGTTGTTTCGCGCGGATTAAGAATTTAATCAGCACGGCAGTCGAAACAATTCACACCCCCGTTAGGTCAGCTTTTGTAAATAGGCGGTTACTAAATAAATGTGAATAACGCATTTGTTAGCAATTGTTAGTGGGTGACACGGTATACCTTCCTGAAAACTCTTCAGTCATCTGTTCTCGTGGGAATTTTTAATGTTTGTTTTACCTAAACGAACTTGCCGACATAATTAAATTGGTGGGTAAGATATTAAAAAGAAAATAAAACATTTCCAATTAAAAAGAAAGACTGCGACGTAAGATTCTACGTTGGATTTTAATAACATTGAACAATGGCATGATATAACAAATAAAAAGATTTAGAAGCCCAGAAGAAAGTATTGGCAACAAAAGACGAACAATTGAGTGAATATTGATTTAATTCACCTTTTTTTAACTCAAAACATATACGGGATATTAATGAGAGAGGACACTGATCAAAACGTCGCTACAACAAGAAGAGCATTAGAAAATCTCCAACAATCTTTATAGCAGGGGTTAAACAGCAAGCCAGTAACCGATTTATTAAGTGATATAACTGAAGGTAGCTATACAATAAAAGCAAATAATGATAAAGTAAAAATTCAACCGAACTAATAAAGCGTACACTACTAATCAGTGTTCTAAAAACAAAAAATACTAATTTTCACACATACAGGCCATAATGCCAAGAAGTAGTGTAGTACTTAAAAGAATGTGCTCTAATGTAAACGAAATAAAACAGCTTTACTCGAAAAAGAACTTGTTGCAACAAATATATGGAACATTAAAGAGCGTAAGACGAAAAAGAGAACCGTCTATGATTTATAACGGTTTGAGCCAAAAGATAACAAAAATATTTACAATTTCAAACTTATGAAGTGCTGTAGTTTGTAGCTACCCATATCAAAAAAGCAATTCTACAGTGCCAAAAACTTCATCATATGAAAAACTTTTGTCACAAACCATTCCATTTCGTGAAATGCTCAGAATCTCGTCTAAGCCATCAGAGTCTCAGAAAAGTCAAAGACGCTAATGTCAAATGCATAAGTTGCAGTGGTAATCACCCTGAAAAGAACCCTGAAAGACAAATACAACGCAGTTAATACAACCTGAAATATTTCTCATAAAAAAGGTGCAACAAAACGAACAACACTGGCAAAATTCAAGTAACCTAAATACAATCCAACTTTGTTACATAATTATATATCTGAACTGAATGCAATGTTTAAAAGATAGACTGGACAACTAAGCGCTATGCTGAACTTATTAATAATAAAAAATCGTAATCTTTTAAAAAGTCCCAATGTGAAATATTTGTGCCAGCAAGCAAAAGAAACAAAAAAGTTGTTGCAATTACACCATATTCATATAATATTAATTACCAAAACACATCTCATCACTAGAAATCTTAGTAATATACCAAATTATGCAATATATGATACTGTTACGACGGTGATGAATAACACGCTTAATTTACCTTTAACCACTTATTTATTTTACTTATAGGAAATCAAACATAAATAATTATTAACGTAATATTACACTCTATGACAGTATTTATGTATAAAACAATTTATATGGCACTACGACTGTTTGCTTCGGTTTCGGGACTTCATTTCCCCTTAAGCGAAGCATCTAGTAAACATCTAGAAAGCTCCGCATTGTTCGAATCCTTGCACCTGCGCGATTACATTCCTGGAAGGCACTGTGTCCGCCGATCAACCAATCCGAACACAAAATACCTTGATGGTATGATATATAGTGGCAGTGCAATAATAATTAGTAACGAAATTGAACATTATGAAATTGATAAGTGTAGGCCTGACTTTCTGTAAGCAATTAGTATTGTTATAGAATGCTAATAGGACACAATATAATTTCCTCTATGTGTTGCCCACCTAAGCACAACAATACAAAAAACATTACAGTTTCTTCGTGAATTAGGAACCAAACTTATAGCAGGTGGAGATTATAACGAGGAGCAAGAGTCAAGAGTAACTACATTTAAGGGAAGAGAACTGTTAACAACAATAAAAAGAAAAATAACGGATGTTATTCAAAACAAATGGATTGAAATGGGTTCAAGGAAAATCTGGATTCGTTAATAGGCCTAAAAATCATTAAAAACAGAAGCACAAGTAGATGAGGCTATACAAATTCGGGTCCAAGCTAATCGAAATGCTGCTTGGCAAGCCACACCAGATCGAAATGAAGTGTAACGGAAAATTGTCTTATTGTAGTAAAGAAAATGATCGCCGATGGACGCATAGTGCGCGAATAAAGGAAGAAAGAACTACAGCAGAACTCGATAAAACGATGAAAGATCATCAGCCTGTCAGCTACCCAAACTAGCGATTATGCGCTATGGAAGAATAATTCTTCTTCTTCTGCTTGTGCCGTATCCTCATTGGACGTTGGCGATCAGTCTGGCCCATCTAATCTTGTTTATCGCTGTTCGGAACAGGGCGACCGATGTCATTCCTGTCCACTGCCTAAGGTTGCGAAGCCATGAGATTCTTCGTCTACCAGGACCTCGTTGGCTTTCGATTTTTCCTTGCATAATCAACTGCAAAAGACGATATTTATCATTTCGCATGACGTGACCAAAGTATGCTAGTTTCCTTTTCTTAACAGCATTAAGGATCTCTCTGTCCTTGTTCATGCGCTGAAGGACTGTCTCATTTGTTACATGGTGTACCCATGAAATTCTGAGCATACGGCGATAGCACCATAGCTCAAAAACTCCCAATCGTTTGTTTGCAGCTTCTGTAAGAGTCCATGCTTCTGTCCCATATAAAAGAATTGAGAAAACATAACATCTAAGTATTCGAGTACGAAGTTGCAAATTTAAACTCAAATTACAAATTACTTTCTTTAGGCGGTTAAATGCACTCCGCGCCTTTTCGATTCGAACTTTTATTTCCTGAGTATGGTCCCATCTCTCGTTTAACATACATCCCAAGTAATTAAACGCCTGTACTCTTTGTAAAGGGGATTGATTTATGTGGAAATTCACGTTTATGTTGACATTTTTACTCATGATCATCACTTTTGTTTTACTTATGTTAAGCCGTAATTTTTACTAGTTTCTGTTACGCGGTCTATTAATCTTCGCAATCCTTCTGAAGTGTTGGCCAGCAGAACCGTGTCGTCCGCATATCTAATGTTGTTGACTATCTCTCCGTTTATTTTGATTCCATCTTCTGCATCCTCTAGAGCTTCTTTGAAGAGGTTTTCAGAGTAGGCGTTAAATAACATCGGGGACAATACGCATCCTTGTCGAACACCTTTGCGGATGTGAAATTCTTCTGATGTTCTGTCCCCTATACGGATTGTGGCTCTTTGTTGCCAGTACAAGTTGGCAATGATTCTGGTATCACTGTTATCTATTCCTGCTGATTTTAATGTTTGTATTAATTGCTCGTGTTTTACGCGGTCAAACGCTCTTTCAAAATCAATAAAACATGCAAATATATCGTAGTTGACATCACGCGCTCTTTGTATTAGCACTTGTATCGAGAATAAGGCTTCCCTTGTTCCAAGGCCATCTCTGAAACCAAATTACGATTCGCCGATATTTTGTTCTAACTTGCTGTATACACGTTGGTGGATGATGTGTAGAAAAACCTTTAGTATATGGCTCATTAGACTAATTGTGCGATGATCTTCACATTTCTTGGCCCCTGGCTTTTTTGGTAATGAGATGAACGTAGAGAGTAACCAGTCATTGGGCATGTTTCCTGTTTCGTATATTCTATTGAACAAATCTAATACGGCCTGGGTGTGTTCTTCTTCCAATAACTTTAGAAGTTCTCCATGGGTTTCATCTGGTCCTGCTGACTTGTTGTTTTTTATTCTCTTGATGGCTTTCAACAACTCTTGTCTAGTTATAGTTGGTCCTAATGTGCCAACTATTACATCAGCGTCATCTCTATGTTCATCCGAAAATTATTCCTCTATGTACTCTTTCCATCTTTCTAGTATTTTCTCTTTGTCGAATATTGCCTTATTATCTTTGTCTGTGACTATTCCATTGGATTTTGTTCTTACTATTCCTGCAGTTTCCTTGATCTTTTTATGTAGGTTTAGTGTATCATGTTTTCCCTCTAAGGTTTCATCTGCCATCCTGATTTTTCTTGGGAATATAATGAGGTAGTTTCCCGTTGCTTTCCCCATCGCAGTGTTACAGAATAATAAATATTGCCAATTAAAAATTTTAACGGAAAATCCTGCAACGGAGTTATGACCTTATAGCTGGGAGAATTCTGAAAGAAACAACTGTTAAAAGCCAGAAATTCAGTCTAATAATATTTAATACCATCATAAGGTTAATATACTGCCTTGATTAGTGTAAGATTGCACAAATTATTCTACTAGCTAAACTCGGCAAAAACCCAAATGAAATAATTTCTTACAAACCTCTTAGCCTTTTACTCAACTGTCTAAAGCAGTGTTTCTCAACCTCCTTGAATACGCTACCCCTTTACAAGTTAAAAAATTCTGGCTACTCCCCAGGGCTATAATAAAACTATGTGGGTGATTTTAAAGACTACGTATTTAATTTTATTTATGTTGAGACCTATGAACACTTGTTTTTCTTTTACCTGCGACCCCTCGAGTGAGGCTTTGCGACACCCTGGTTGAAAAACACTGGTCTAAAGTATTCAAAAGACTTATACTAAAGGCCCTTTGGATTCAGAAAAAACATGATACAATAAAACATACATATCCAATATCTGTCTATGGAAATTTACAAATAAACTTGGGCAAAATCTAGAAATTGTTAAAAATTTGAAAGATACGAGCACACTGTGAAAAGAGACTTGTCTTCTAGTACATTTAAATGGTACATCATTACCTTAAGCATGAGATGAGCTTTATTTAGAAAGGCGATATACATATATTCTCGAAAAGAATGCAGTTAAGTCACAAACTCTTTCAGATATACTGGCTACTTGGACGAAACTAGTATCTTTCGTTAGAGAATAAAATCTGTAACGTCATATTGAAGCGCTACTGAACCTATGGAATATCGAATATTGCAAATATTTCAAAAAATAAAGATACTTATAGTGATAGCTGATGTATCATGGTATACGCCTAACTTTTCCCTTAAACTCCATCAGCAAATCTTTTCCATCTGTAAAAAAATCAAGAAACAACCTGTAAATTATAAAAAAAAGACTTGAAGTACGTCCACACGCACTACTTAACAAACAGCGATAGTAAATTGAGATGGTTGAAACGATCCTAACCAGCAGACTTAAGTACTAGATTTTACTGCCCCTTAACTTAATACATACTTTAGTTTTTATGTTTCTTGGGAAAAATTAATCAATCGGAAATTTGGAAGAGCGATTCAAGCTACATAAGAGGGAGCAGTATGGCTTATGGTTTTGGTTAAAAACGACCTTACCGGAATTCAAACAAGCAATCGCCCGGATGCTAGTCACATCGATTCGATGCACTGACCTCCAAACGCGTTCAGTTATATTAAGAGACGCCTCCCAGGCGCTGGCGGAACTCACAATGAAAATTCCGGCGAGATAGGCATCGTTGCTCGCGCCCATTGAATTACCGTGTCTTGGCATCGTGCATGGCAATGAGTAGCGGTAATGGAGTAAAAAGAGCTGTGCGTGAGGCCGATGCGCGTTTCTGAAGGAAATAGCGGTTTCCTTCCGCCGAACCGATTGCTCGGATCTGCTATGCACACGCGAGCCCTGAAATATTCAAGGCGGCGGTGGCCCCCTATATTTTGAAATATTTAACGACTGCATCGAAGCCCTTTAAATCCAACTATTCAGTCTCCTTCTTTACGCCTGGAAAGGGGTCGTCTGAATTAGTTAACACGAGAGAAGTTGATTGTAAAAAACAATTTGAGACTTGCGTCACAAGAAGGCGAAGTTGAATCTGGGTATCCAAATTGCCTCAACTTTAATATGAGAGACGCTCATTGAAACAGGTTCATATATATTCAGCACCCTAAAAGCTTTAATTATCTGTCTTCGAATTTTTTTTACATATCGGAGAAGGCCCAAACATTTAAGATGTAGACCCCGAAGACCTGTATAGGTCTGTACATGGCCCAAAGTTGAGTATTGTAGCGTAGCAATTATTTTTGTAGTCAATTTTGATTATTCGAAGGATTTAGGTTTCTATTAGTTTTATTGTGGTTAGGTTATCGTATTATGAGGGCACGGTTTTGTTTTCTGTGATACACTAGTAGACATTATCTACACCACCTGATGGTATACTGTATTTTGTACTTATTTTATTCCCGCAAAAATGTAGCAACACTTTGCTTTAGCTTATATATTGTAGAATCATCATACCGGAATATTCTAGGATTCTCAAAATGGGTATTGGCGTGCCTTAAGTCTCCCAAAAAGAATAATATATAATTAATATTTTTTAGTATTGTATTGCCATCTATTGACATAGTAAATACTTGAAAGTTTAAAAATAATTGCAATTAGAATCGTTTTGTCTTGTCTCATTTTTTATTACAAAGAAGTGAGTACACATTTCTTTGGGGATATTCTTCCATGAATCTGCTACAAGTTACCACATGTGGACAGCCGATTGAAGGTCGTTGTTAAAAAAGAACCCCTGGCTCTTTTATTGGCTCAAACAGCACGTAGTCATTTAGCGCAAGGTCCAACAAACATGGGGTGAGAAGTAGCAACTGTGTAGCCACGCATTATCATGTTGGAACAGCACTTTACATCCCCATTCACTTTAGTGACTTGCGGTACTGTTCATTGGTAACGTCTTTACGATGAGATAATCAACTCGTCAACAAGATCCCTCTGATCCCAAAAGACAACGAGAATGGTGTAAAACCATAAATGAAACTTTCGACAGCGGTGTGGCGAATTAGCGAGAGGTGAAATAAACGCATGTACCCAACTCTGGTGTTTCATGGATTCGCTCTGAGATTTTTTGCGAAGAGCCTCCTTACTATGCCTTCATAAACGCGTACACAAAAAATTATGAAGTTCTGATGAATGGTCGTGCACGGAAAGCAACGTAACCAATGTTACTTATGAAGTCTACTTTCAAATGAAGTATCAAGCTATGTTAAATTATGAAGAAAAAATGTTGACCTTGTTGTGTGTTTCTTGGGTTCGCTCCGAGATTTTTTTGCAAAGAGCCTTATCATCTCTTCATAAAAGCGCATGCAAAAAATTATGACCTCACCGTTGACCCCTTGACCTTTGGCCGATTTGGCTGAAATTCAATAGCGAAGAGTGTATTGACCTAAGGTATATGTATGCCAAGTTTGAAGTGAATCCGATGATTATAACGGAAGTTATCGTGTCTCCAGACAGACACACACACACACAGACAGACATACAGACACCATGTTAAAATCATTAACTTTCGTCTATAGCGTTCCGCTGTCGAAAGTTAATAATTATTTTATTTGAAATGTGTGGCTTGGTTACATTTGCCTGACTCTCGCTTTTTTTTCCTTTCTTTTGCAACTCGGTGCTGCGTTCCCATACACGGTTACTGACCTTCTATGGATATTCAAAACAATTACTTTTTCTCCAAAGAAACCATGGCGTTCATAGCTACTCATGAGTGCCTATTACAATTATTCTTCGGTTTGTTCAATCTGTACCCGCAGCACACGAATATCTCATTACCTTTCCTTCCAGTAACATCATCTAATAGTATACATACGCACTAAGCGCGTATTTGAATCTGCAATCCTATTGGAATTACAAGGGGAAGTGCCAATCATATTCGAATGCTCTAAATAGTAAAATTAGAAGTGCTTTGAAAATGGGAGCTTGTAATAGTATTAATTTATTAAATAAAGAAAACCACTTTGTATACCTATTAATTATTAATTAACAAAGTTGCTTTAACATTTGAATTTATTCCAAGGTATCTATGTTGATGCTGCTACCTATAAATTAATTTAGTTGCCAGTTGTGGGGGTGATGGTGGTGGTGGTGGTAGGGGGAAGAATATACATAGTAGAAGTTTGGAACTTTTCTTCAATCTCTAGTTCCGATGTCCTTTTTCGGAGAATCAGTTACAAAGATGCAAAGGTAGGATAGGATGCGCATTTCTAGAACATAAGTTACTGATATTAGGTATTTGGCAACATTATGGCGCGGGCTGTCCTCATAAGTTGTCTACATATACGGAAATGGAGGCATCTAATACTCATTTCGAACAAGGGCGAAGAAACCCATTGATACGTTATTGCGCAGTTTCACGGCAAAATCAAAACATAATTTTCCACTTTAAAGCACACGCGAAATCTCGACTCGGACCTTTTTCATTTTCAAGGCTGGGCAGCGAAAAGTTGCTCGTTATCCCCGGCTAATTCGGGGGTTATCCACTCGAAGAGAGAACGGCGGCTCCGCCGCGCTGCCCAATCTCGACGATTATACGTTCCGGGGCACGCGCTTTAATTATTTAAAGCTCCTAATGGGCGGCTTTTTTGTCATTTGCTAAAGGCATAATTTGCGGCTTATATGCGAACGCGCGCAATTTGACGTGCGGACGTAATAATGTCGGCAATATTCTTAATTTAAACGCTTTTCGTGGGGAATTGACGTTCCGTCACGCGATCTAATATTTCATTCATGGAACCAAAAATAGGCACAAGTTATACACATTGGAGGATCCAAAAGTAAAAGATAATTGAAAAGTTAGTTCGAGTAATACATTGAAAGGGGATAGATAATATATACTTTTTTAAAGTACGACCGTAAAAAATATTGTGTTAATAGGTGATCAAAATGCATTTAAACAACTGTAAAATACGATGGTTTTGGGAAGTACTTCAACTGAAAAATCGGCTAAATTTCGACGTAAACGGAACAATTGAGATCCACGATTGTATTCTACGATCTATACTTTATTACAGCTTTTGTCCTTTTGCCAAGTATCTTAAAATGGCAATAGATTAAATAACGGAAACTTCTGTTTATCAACATAACATAAAACTAATTTATGCTAATTACTTGATAGTGAACAATAAAACTTTAATGAAAGTTATAAATCAATGAGTATTTATAATTGTTTAATTTTTCATATACTTTTTTTCGGATTATAGTTATTTATTAAGATGGTAATATCAATCTGCATAATTGTGTCATTAACCGGTAGATTTTACTCTCCAAAACTATTTACTACTGAATAGATCCAACGCCCTCTCAAAATACTACACTGTAAGATGGTCGCTATGCGTAAAGCTCGTGTTTGTTCATGGGGGTATGGATGACGCCTTCTTTTTATAGATGAAAGAGAAACTGTTTGTTAAAATTTCGACTAGCGTACAGATAAAATTGACGTTTAGGACTTCCAGTTGTTTGTTTTGTCCATGAAAGTGCAAAGATCATCGCACATCGTCGAATTTGGTCCTTCCCTCGGATTCTCATATAAATTACTTTATGTAGAGGATGAAGATCGCTTTTTGGCATAATTTCCAAATGATGCTCACTCACTTATCACAATGTAAGCTGGCACAAGCTTTAACATGGGTGATGTTGAGGTTGTTTTAATAAGTTTGCATAATATGTAGTAGGTAAAACATTTCTTTAATAACCCAGCCGATTTCCGAAAGCGTGAGAGTTATTCTGTGCATTTTACACACAAAAATTACTGATGCTTTTGGTTTAAGAAGGTTTTCTTTATCATTGTTGGGGAAAGTGTAATAGGAAATAGTTCCTACTACTATTATATGTCGCATGATCCTTCAAAAATTACTAACTCACATACCAGCGTCAGGTTGATGGTTCATTTGCACTTTGCATCTGCCCCAACGACAATTTGGGTACTCCTGTATTCTAAAAGAAAAATGATAAATTTGAAACTCCCACTCTTTCCAGTTTCTTATTACTAATTTTACATAGACCTTTAGTAATCGGTAAATCCACATAATAAAAGTGACAGACTGCTTTTATAGCAACCTTGCAGCCTAATAGCTTATTTTCTGGGGATAGCTGAAATTGACGTCAATTACCCAGTAGTATTTTCTGAAGGTATTGGAAAACTGTAGCCTCTTATACTCTACATGGGTATCCCGAGTTAGGTGCCAGTTGAGATGAATTTCTAGGTATTTAATCTTGTTTTTTTGTGATGAGGTATTACTGTTAAATTGGACTGAAGGTCATGAATCTTTCCTGGATGTAAACGTCACATGTACAGATTTTTATATGTAATAATGGTGGTGGTCTAAAGCACAGTGCTTGCCACATTGCCCTGCATCAGAGATGGTGCCCGACAACCGAGAAAAGAGATAGCGAACATATGAGAACCTTAGCCTCTCAGTGCGCAAGCCGTGCTCCACGCGGACGTTAGAGACTTAAAGAAAGAAAGAATTAAAAAAATTATTTGTCAAAAATTTTAATTGATATTTAATAAAGTAATATTTTTAAATGGTAACCTTTACTAGTAACCATGTATTTTATGTCAAACATGCTCTGGGATGTTTTGGATTTTACATGTAATCCGATTTTTGAGTTCCTCGATGCTGTTGATGGAGACACACACGATCTTTCAAATAACTTCAAAGAAAAAAATCACAGGGCTGAAGTCAGGTGAATTACTCGACCAATCAGGGCCAGCTTGTGCCTTTTTGGGAGTATCCAACTTGAGGATCCTGCCTTCAAATACACTGGAAAGTAATTCGAAATTATTCGTTGCGCTATGAGGTGTAGCTCCGTCTTGCTAAAAATTGATCATCAATAACGCTACAAATAGCGCCAAAATTAAAAGTTGCGTTTATATTCTCACTCCCAATACATTCGCCTGGAAGTTCAAAAACTGGACATTTTGGATGAAATCTTTTAATAGGTAAATCCATCTAGTATTTATTGATTTCGAGAAATCCATGGATAAAGTCTTCCTGATTTGCTGTAACGTCCGGAGGAAAATGTGTAAGGACATTCGTCAGTTGCTACGCAAATGTGTTCGTCTTTTCTTAACATCTCTTACAAAGTCTCCTCTTTTGGTCCTGATAGGGAGAACAAACAAGAAAGCAATTTCGACAAAGAACGATCAAGCGATAGTTAAGAAAATCCAAATTTAATACTTCCTCGCTTAAAGCTTCTAAAAAAGAATTTATGGCTATCAAACAAAGTTTAGAAATCGCGATCCTTTGCTTACTGATAATCAACTGGAAAAATGGCGGAACATTTAGAGTGACTGGCGCAATGTCGTGTTTACTTATGAACTTGGTCTTTTTTAAGTGGTCTTGGTCTGTACGTGAAAAGAATACCACCCCGACATTTTATTAAACATCCTATTAAGTTGCATGCTTGGAGTTATTTTAGTGAATGATTTGTACCTCTTTACAGGAACATCAAACGTAGAAAAGACCTGGAGGTTAAAATATATGGACATATTTGCTACAGTCTGCTCAACAATGACACATCGTTGTTATTAGAAGATAACAACCTCAAACATTGCAGCCGACTGTGGATGTCTGGGAATGTCTGGGAAGATGAAATTGGGAGTAATATATTAGATTGGCCATTCAAATCTTTCGGTCCTAATCTAATCGAAAATCTCTAGTCCTACTCAAGCACAGTTTAAGGGATAAATAAATGCCTATTAACTATCAGAAAATTAATTCAACGGATTCGGGGAATATGGGGTGCTCCTTTTCTGCCTCTGTGAACCTAGTCCCCAGTGTGTGAAATCGTTGTTGTGCGATAATGAACAGTAATGGTGATTGGACATCTTTCTCAGTTAGGTCTTAATAAAGGTTTTTTATGCTTCTTAAAATTTATCGGGCGCTCTTGTTGGTCTAAGTATATTAAAAGCAAATATCCTTGCGACAACATTCACATCCCTTCTGATGGAAAGAAACATTCATGTCATCAGAAGCAAGTCAATTCTACTAAGAACAGAAGTTTTCTAGCCCTTTGCAGTATCTTCACGAGTAACGTATCCATGAATGAATGGCGGGGTTATTATTCCTTGGCGGCTTCCATATTTGTAAACATATTCCGATAGGTTAATTTTAAATTCTCTCAAATCTGAAATGATTCGGAACTGTTTGAGCTTAAGGGGACATTCCAATGCGACGGGTTAAAAAAATTGGAATTTTTTTTTGACATTTTTCGATAGTTTTTACTCATAAAATTGATATCCTACAATCGGTTTAGGCAATTCCTACCTTGTTGACCAGTTATAGGACTCCAAAAGAGAGGCTCAAACTGCGCGCGCTCGAGTTTTAGAACAGGTGTACGGATGAAACATTCGAGCAGCTATTCCGTGTTTATACCTGCGTCTATTCTTACAGGTATACAGTAGAGACGTTTTTTTCATGATTTTAAGTAACGGTTTTGTGAAACGACCCGTATTATTTGAGATTTCGTCGTGGAAAGAGCGTTGTTTTTTTAAAACTTGGATAAGTAAAAAGGGATAAGAAGCAGCGTAGATCATCTTGAAGATGTCCTAGTTATTTTGCTAAAAAGAGAAAAGTCCATGATAATCAACATTCAGAAGGTACTAGAACTGATTTTGCTAGTATATCAACAAATAAATTGAGAGGGAGTCAAGATGACAGTTTTGATGTGAGTGAAAGCGACTCTGCCACTTACTGTTTTCTCCAGTTCGCTCTTGTTTTCATCACTCCACGTTATCGTGAAATCTGAGAATGTGATTCAAATATTACTTTTTCGAAATATGGTCAACAAGGACTTGGTTTTAAAATCAATTTAGTTTGCCAGTGCGTAGATAGATTCATAAACTCGTGCCATATGATTTTTTATCTTGAAAAACTTTAAACGCGTTTTTCTCGAAACGACATTTTTGTACCTGGTGCAGGTGATTTCTCAAAAACCACCGGGCGTATAGACTTCAAATTTTAACACGATATTCAGTACTATCAAGGCTATGGTCCGGACCTCCAACTTGTTGATATTTTGTTTTTAACTTATAATTTCACCTGATTTATGATACAAAAATACGTGATTTTGTTTACACTTTTGCAAGAAACGCCGCCATTTTGTTAATTTTCGATAAAATAAAAAAGTGGAGGTTCGGGCCATAGAGGCGATGACATAGATTAAGAAACTTCTTAGATTTTCTCTTTCAGATCACCAGGTGGGCCAGAATCACCTGCACCAGCAGAAAACTTTTTTTTAACATAGCTATGTTATATTATAAATAAACAAAGAAATATTTTTCATGATCAAAAAAAAAACATTTTTTTTAACTCTGGTTGATCATACCTTTAGGGGGAAAACGTTTGTCCAATTATTTTCAATAGTTCCCGAGAAAAAAATTGTTGAAATACGCCTTTTTTTTTGATGTTCACATTGGAATGTCCCCTTAAAAATTTATTGCTGTTTGAACAAAGATGTGAAAGTCTTTGGCGGAACAAAATATCTTAGTCATCGCGTACTGCACGGGAAAAGTTAATCTATCACTTTGAGTTTTAAATTAAGGCTGGTGCCTTAGAGCGAGTGTTTTGTCACCTAGGTGTTAATAAGGACTGAAATTATCAGAATTTCACGATATTTTACACAAAATTAATTCATCGAATTTTGGTTTATTCAGCAGATCTTAAAAATCGTTTCAACTGGTTAAAAATCGTGCTAGAGGCATTGACATCATTTTGCTGACATCATGCAGCTTATTGTAAATATTGGCTCTTTATTAGTTGCTAACGTCATCGTTTAGTATGTTTTTTTACTGCAAGGCGTTTGGCTTTTTCCTAAGAGAGTGGCAAATTATTACGTAAATAGTTTTTCTGTATATATTGTTGATGCGTTTTTATGTATTTTTTACCATATAGACCGGCTTTTAAATTTTTCATATTCTTAATTTTTTGAATATATAGAACGTTAACTGTACACATCTAAAAAAACTTTTTAGTAGTAAATAATTTATACACAAAGTACGACTGGAAAGTAATAAGACTGATTCCAGAAAATTTGGTTAACTGAATATAATTCAATATAACATCCTTGAGTTTCAATAAATCGTTGCCAGTGATTCTGCCACGTATCTCACTCACCAGAGTAGCCTGCACATTTTTAATGTGAAAGTTGAGTTTTTTTAAGCTGCATTTGAGCTCATTGGAAATCGATAAAGGATTTTTTTGTTCATCGGTCATAACCACGAGAACGTCGTGACGATATCATGTACAATAAATTTAGGAAGTCCCACTTTATCTGTTATCAATCTAACACTCAGTTGTCAGAGTCCAAAACGGATTTTACCTTGGCTACATTTTCCGAAATGCGAGATACTGATTAGCGCCCGGTACGTTAGTTCATCCTCGACATCTTCTGTTCCCTTTTTGAACACTTTATGTCACCTAAATACTTGTGTTTTCAATAAAGCATTCTTCTCATAGGTGTTTCGGTTGCGGATTTTTTTAAGTAAAATGAAGTAAAATGTTACTGCATACAGCTTATCGGCACTGCGCTGCATTTTTACCCGTGATGCGACTCTCGAGCAACTGTCCATTTCGCAAGCGACCTGCACTCTGTAAAAGCTCAAAGGCAAATGGACTGGTTCGAATCCTTTATTTAACATCCCCTACTAATCGTAAGGACCTAAGACTCCGCCCCCGATATTTCTGTTTGGACCAAGAAAATTAATTCTTTACTTTTCGGATGTGCCTTGTAATGCATGTAGTTTTTTCGGTAGACTTTTATCTAAATTCTGTGATGATGATTTAGTAAGTAAAATATAATTATATTTTTTATCATCCTACAAACTAGTGCCGATGGTGATTATTATTTTGCATATACATAATTTTTTTTTTATTGTCATATTTATGTTTGACTTGAAGTATTTGTTAGCTGAAATACAATAATAAACTAGACCACGCAATCTTTAAATTTTTTGAAATGTCAGAGGACAGACCAGGGTAAAAACGCATTAAATGTCTAGGCTAGCGGCTGGCGCACTCTCGCAAAATTGACGTTGTTAGACGAGCACAAAAGCATTTGTAACGTTATCGGCATTGGTACCACGTTAGCTTGATTCTTAGGGTTCCCTCATTGTTGCGTGCATCCTTTCTTCTTCCCAATAATGAATTGTCAGGCTCGTGGAAAGCGTTTTCCTGACATGTTTGCTGCTACAATGGTATCTCTGTACAGGGCGTTCCAATCTCGCAGCGCAGTCTCCCACATGGCATATTGACACGGACCTTTAATTTTCTAAGTATTTGGTTACTAAAAATCGCGATCCAAATGCATTATTGAAAGCCTAGCCCCACTTTTCTCTGCGCGTGCAAGCACCTTTGTAGTTATGCATATTACGTCGAGTTAAATATTCATAGTAGTTGAGGCAGGCGAACTTGGCCTTGGTTGTGCCCCTTGTGCGCTTTGATTTCGAGCTAGCGTGCTTCCATCATTGCGGAGCCGAGCTCGAGCGCCTGTGGCTTCTTTGTGGAAAACCCTCAGATCTTCGCCACAAATCCCAGAAATCCTTGCGAAATTTCTAATTTATAGCTGCAGATTAAATTGTCTAACATTCACTGGAGTATACATTCGTTTGTATAACGATTACAATATACATGCAAGCATTTAGTTTTTTTAAGTTTCTTGGGTTAAAGATGAAAGTAGTTACTTTATTTTAACAGCGAACTAAAAGGAAAGTACACGGAGCGAGACCGTGATTACACAAAGCAGTGTTTAGTTTAGCTTAGATTTGTAAAAGTTTTGAAATATTGGAAAGCAAATTTGTTGTTCCAGTAGACTGACTGCTGATTTTAGGTTGTTTTCTAATGGTTCATTCTCTTATCCAAAACTGGTACCAATAACATTTTTATCGTGTATTATATGCGGGGTAGCGCACGCATGTTTTAATAATTTACATGTTACATTGGTTACTAAGAAACAGACATATTTTGCTATTTAGATTTTACTTTAAGAGTTTGCCTTCCTCCTCTTATTACCTTTCTTATTTTTATCATCATCTTACCAGATGTAAAATCTATTTTAGGACTTTCGTTCCTGGCTTCCTGGAATTGTATTTATATTCCAATTTTATAATCTTTATACAACATATGTCTGGAAGGTAATGAGACTGCTTTCATTGATCCAAACAAAAGTGTAGAAGGGCAGAGTCTTCGGGCTTGACGATTGGTGGAAGATAAAGGATCCGACCCAGCTCATTTGCTTTACACAGTGTGAATCGCTTGCAAATTGGACACCTGTTTGAGCATCGCGTTACAGATTAAAATTGAATGCAGTATTGATCAGCGTTACGCCACAAAATCTTGCTTTAAATTTGAATAATCCGCAACCAAGATGCTTGCCATGATCCATAAAAGCCTAAGGGAAGGCTGCTTTTTCAAGCGTTTAGGTGGGTCAAAGCTATACGACTATGTGGCTAAGGTGAAAGCGGTTCTGGACACTGAACAAAGTCTGGATGTTAGATTGATAGAAGATAAAGTAGGACTTCCAAAATCTGTTGTACATGAAATCGTTACGATGGAATTGCAGATGCGGAAAGTTTGTGCTAAATTGGTTCTCAAGATTTTGACCGACGAACAGAAGAAAAACGGCGTGCGGATTTCTCGTGAACCCAAATTCAGCTTGAAATGATCCGTCGAAAAGATGCAAGTTGCTGTGACAAGTGTTCTGAAAAAGATTCCAGTTCAAGACTTCCAGGCAAGCTACGTGACGCAGCAGAGCCTCTAGCGACGGTGCTTTGATGCTTGGGGATGTTATTTTGAAGAATATTAAGTGCATATTAACACATTTTCAATTAATCGAATTTTTGGAACCAGTCTTATTACTTTGTATGCTTAACTTTACCTTATTATTTTAACAGTTTTTAATTACAATTTTAAATTTTTATTAGTTTCCGATTTTAATTAAATTTTGTCCATCTTTTCATTGTTTCTCATTAACTAAGTTATTTGCTCTTCCAATTGCTAAGAATTTTACTCAGTTGGATTTTGGTTTCTTTATTCTTACTCTCAAAATTAGTTCTCGTTTTTTGTTAATGATAATTAACGCGTATATCACATGCTTAGAATAGTATTTACATAGTTTTGCTTTTTTTCAGGTGGGTAGTGCATCCTTTGTCGATAAATTTTGTCGATTATTTTGGAAATCTTTTTTCATATCTTTTTTTATTTTTTCGCTATTGTTCTATAACTCTTTGTTATTATTCGTCACCTCTGTGCTTCTTATTTTACTTCTTTATTTCCGTTCTCTAATTTTTTTTAAATAAAAATGCTTTATAATATTTTTCCTGCTATCTTATAACTTCCCCATTATCTTTTCTATTCATGCTTTCTTTATTTATTTTATTACCTTCCTTTTCTTTCTTCTTCTTGTGCTCATTTATATCTCAATGTGCATTTTGTTTTTAACCATATTATTCGAGCTTCGTTATTTTTGAGTCTATTGTTCTCTTATAATCTTTATCAAACCATTCCCGTCTTTTATTTTTATTTAAACTTGACTAAATCATTGAGACTGTCTTGTATTTTATTTCACTTATTATTTATTTTCTGCTTTATTATATCTATATTTCTTTTTATTCTTTTAGCTTTAAACTTTTCAGTTTGTAATTTTCTTCCTGTTGCCCTTTCTTTGTTAAATTTTAGTTTTATTGTTGTTATTACTACAAAGTGATCCGCATTTGGGCTATGTATGACGCCATATCCTTTATTGAAGTAGAATTTTTGTTTGTTACCAGTACATGATCATCTGATTTTTTTCTGTGCCCTATTTGAGCATTGAAATCTTCTATGTTAAAAATATGTCTTCTAATTCTTAATATAACTTTTTCTTTTCATTTTCATTCACTTTCCCCGTAGATGTATTTAAAATTGGTAAGTTTAGCCTAAGTTTCATGTAATCTAATTTGCCATTTATTGTCTTAAAGCAAGATGTTTTCTCTTGAAATTTGCTCCGCCGTTTTCCTTACCTGAATATCGCGAATTCAACTTTTAAAATTCCCCTCCCTACATATGTATCTAATTACTTCTTTTCTTACTTCCATCAATTTCCCTGTTTTAATATTGTTGTATTACGGCTGAGAACTAATTTATAGACTTATAATAATAGGTGTACAACTTAGCTTCCGCCGTTTTTTCCGATATTCAAGGCTTTATTGTAAAAAACTGGTTATACATTTACGATTAAAAATATTGTCCATCGCTGACCACTTCTTTCTCCCATATTTCGGGCAGGGTTCGAATCCCGCGTCGAAAAAACTGCTCATCTTTTGAGGCGATCTACGTATCGATCCTATTTTTGACTTCTTCATCAGAACGTAAGTGCTGGTCAGCCAGGCGGTGTGCCATTAATCGAAAAAAGTGATAGTCAGGGGGAGCAATGTCTGGAGAATATAGCGGTTTCTAAGTATGTTTTGACCGACTTTGCAAACGGGGTCGCGCATCGTCATGCTGCAAAATCACTTTATCGTCTTTCTTTGTATTACGGCCGTTTGTCTTTCAATGCTTCAATTAAACGCATTAATTGCTTTCGATACAGATCACTTGTGATTGTTTCAGACGGTTTTAGCAGCTCATAATACACTTCGCCGAGCTGGCCCCATCAAATACAAAACATGACTTTGGAACTGTAAGTATTCAATTTGACCGTCGACGTGGAAGCATGACCGGGAAGTTCCCATGATTTTCTGCTCTTGGGGTTATTGTAATGAACTCATTTTTCGCCCCCAGTCACAATACGATGCAGAAATCCCTTCCGCCTTTGTCTTTCAAACAAACAAACGCCGTTCAACATCTCTCGGCTTCAATTCATGTGGCACCCAATTTACTTATTTTTAAATCATTTACATGGCTTTGAGACGTTTTGAAATAGCTTGTTGAGTCACTCCTAATGATCCTGCCAATTGTCCTTGCGTTTGACACGAGCCTTCATGAAGTAATGCCTTTAATTCCGCATCCTTGAAAACCTTTTTTTTTCCACCGCCATGTCGGATTTTGATGTCAAATTCACTCTTCTTGAAGCGTTGAAACCACTCATGACACTTCTTTCACTAATAGCAGTCTCACCATAAGTATTTGAGAGCATTCGATGAGCCTCAGCCGCAGATTTCTTCATATTGAAGCAGAAAATTAAAACTTCTACAAATAACGAGAACTTAACTCGTAAACTGACATTTGCAATCGCGAACACGGGCACAAATCGACTAATGTTTCGATGGGGTTATGTTGTCAAATGCCTAAGCTTATTGAATGACGTCTACATCTGTTTATTTCCACCACCACTTATCGCCTAAAGTTGTACACCTATTATATAATAGATTTATTTTTTGGAAAAATTGAGTATTGTGCTAAAAGAGCTAAGAGAATTTTTTATATTCTTCTGCTACCACGAGATAACTAAAAAGACATATTAATAAGAAACCAAAGAATTTTAGGGGCTCTAAAATCGATTTCCGTCTGTAGTAATTTTTTTAATAGACGCGTATAGTTTCCTGAATTTGCATTGTTAGTTAAGTTGTCATATTTCATTAAAAAAATGTTTTTATTTTATATATATAAAGCTATATATCTTTTAAACTCTTCCCTCCCCCCCTTTATATTACCCATGCAAGTAAATGTATTGATTTTTAAAATAAGCATTATGTAATGTAAAAACTACAGTTACAGGGTTTTTCGATTGTAAAATAAATTACATTACTTTTGTATTTCCTTTCTGTATAAACCAATGGTATTGTTTATCAGTATCGAGATTTAATGCGTATTAAACTTTTATACATGCACATAGAGATGAATAATACTTTAACCGCTTCTGAAAAACTATTACGAAATCTTTACAGTTTAGCCAAATAAAATTTTTTACTGCCCTTTCATTGTTTTTTAATGGTGGGTTTTATAGTATCGTAAGGCTTTACAATTGCAAATATTTATTTTATGTATGATATTTGCGCGAGTGGACAAAAATATGTGAACAATACGCTTTCGACTGTTTTCATTTAATGCGTGCGTAGTATTACCTGTAACATTTGCTATAATGAACAGCGAAGACTGGAACGATATTGTTCGAAACTGTTAGCTACTTTGGCTCTTAAATGTCAAGCGTTTGTATTCATGTATATCACAAACGTGATGAAAATTAATGTCGCCGCTCCTTCGATCATCTTTTATGTAACTTTCAATCAAACTGAGCCTTGCGCATTTGTGTATTAAATGTTAAGGTTATTTGTAGTTGTTATGAAGTGCGCTGAATGCTGTGCTCGTTGTCACAATTCGAAAGTTGGCTGTTAATTTACTTTTAGCTTCAATTGCTAATTGGACTGTCTCGTTAAGGTTGTATTTTGATGAATTAATTAAGCAATTTTGTTCCTAAGACTAAGTCACACTTTCACTTCAAGTACATTACTATTCATTACTGCGCAAAAATTGACGGGTCTTCTTCAAAATGATTTTAAATGAAAATTGAAGGTGATCGTTTAAATACTATTGTCAAGTGTGTTATCCATGAAAAATTAAACTTTCTGACTTTATAGCAGACAGAGCAATTTAGTGAATTGAGCTTAAGAAACATCGATCGGTGCATTAGGTTGTCCGAATGCTGCAGGCTCAGATCGAATCTACAATATTCCTGATTGATTTCCTGTCACGCTGTTATGAACAAAAAAAGGCCTGGGAAAATCCTCAAAGACATTCGTTTGACGTGCAATAGTGCATATTCTTATAGTTATTGTGATTGACATTAACAAGTCTAGTAGGATGTGTTCGATTATCTACTTTACGATGCTGTCTTAGCTGCATATTTTGGCTCTTTAAGTGAGTATCTAGGTATTGTGAGATTAAAATAAAATGAGTGTTTTAATAAACTTGCTATAGTACTGGCCATATATGCATTGAATTATCGTCAAGGAACGACGCTAATGAAACCCCCAGCCAATGTGCAATTGCTTGGCGCCTCATACAGATTGTAAAGGAAGAGGGATGAATTTTTTATAGGTAGAGGTGCTTAACTCTCTATCCGCTATTGAACATCCCTACTCGCTAGAAGCCATTGCTGAAATGGGCTTGAGCTGAACGCAATTATCTAGGGGCCAAAATCAGCTGTCTCACCGCTTATCACTAGTTGTGCGACCTTCCTAATGACATGTGCTCTTTGGCACCTTTGCTTTAGCTGAACTGCTCAAATAAATGTAGGGTGAAGCTTAGTGTTATTTTGTAGAGACTTTCAAGTTTTTTTTAGCGTTTTACGATTTTTGACGTTGCCATGATCCATGATGACAAGAATTTCATAAAAATTTTCTTATGGTTTCCTAACACCGTAATTTTTGGGGTAAATCAAATGTAAACCGTACCTATATTTCTTAATTTATTGAGGTATCATAAAAATTAAAAACATACTAAATTGTTTTTCTATGTAATATTCCGACTTAAAGACAATCTTCTCAACCGATAAATGGTTTTTGATTTTATTATTGTAAAACGAGATTTGTTGCGACACCGGCTGTTCGATACCAACATCGTCGTCGATCTTTGTCCTCCCAAGTGCTTCTTGTAGTAGTCCCAACAGATGAAAAACCTCAATTTTTCATTTGTCGAATTTGGGCAGCTGTATGGGGCCGGACATTGTCGTGAAGCAGGTAACGTCGCGGATTTTCTGAGCACTGCTGTAGCTTGTTTTGACCTCGGAAGCAATTTTAGCAATAGTTAATGGGCGATCATCATTGAAATGGCGGCGAACAGTGCGAATATTCTTCTCGATAACGCTGGTCTTCGGTAACATTTATGAATTTTATTTTAAATTATTTTTTGACTTCCTAGAATTGTTTATGCTACACGTATACTTGAGTGCGAATTGTCCCCTAAATTTTCTAAAAATGTACCCTCTCTCTCGTGAGAAACTTGATAACTCATTGTGCAATGGACGCGAGTATCTCTTGCTGATATTATAATACTGACTAAGGAAGCGGTAGTGCGAAGTGTTCTACGAGAGGAATTCCCTTTAGGTATCGCTACCTACAATAATCAAATGTCGCGTTTCTCTTCGTTTACTTCAGAGTGCGAAAATAAAAAATTCGCTGTTCACATGCTGAACCACTTCTATCGACCCGAACTGCGAAGCTGTTGAGCAAACTTAAAAAATGTTTATTTTCAACAGAATGGTACCACGGCGCATACTACTAACGCACCAATGGTAGTTCTTCAAAACATGTTCCCCGGGCTCCTCCTCACGGTGCCGAAACCGGCTTTAAGGTCAATTATGACCAGGTATAAATCCCTTCCTCTGTCTATCATCTTTTCCATAGTCATTCTTAATGTGAAAATATGGTTCTGTGTTTGTCGTCCCTTTCTATATGCTGCTTGCTATTCCTCTAACTGTTCCTCTGTTTCTTCTCTCAGTGTTCTTTCCACAATTCTTGAGTATATTTTTAAAGCGCAAGAAGAGAGACATATAGCGCTATATTTGTCGCGTTCAGTTGTTTTTTCCTTTTTATATATCGATATTATGTAGTTTCTTTGCCAATCTTTCGGTATCTCCTCGGACTCCCATACTTGTCTGTTTATCTTGGTCATCCATTCTACCATACTAGCCCCTCCATATTTGATTAGCTCTGATGGTATTTGGTCGTATTCGACTCCTTTTCCGTTTCGCACCTCTTTGATCGCAGCTTTTACTTCTGTTATATCTTGTGTTCCGTTGTCTTCAGGTCTCTATTCTCCATCTTGTGTGAGGTTTCCTTGAATTTCTCTCTTCTTTCTTTTTAAACTTTTCTTCGATACACTTTCTCCGTGTACCCATGATTTCTGTTGTTTCTGTTTTTAGGCTCTTATTTTTGTATTTTATAGTCCTTATTTGTTTTCCTTTGTGCGTTCTTAGGTTTTTGATTGTGTCCCAGAAAAATTTTTGGTTGTGTTTATAGCTTTCTTCGATTTTGATTCCGAAAGCTTCCTATGTCCTTGCTTTTGTCTGTTTTACTGCCTCCTTTGCTTTACTTCTTCTTAAATTGCATTTCTTTGTTTCTTATGTACTGTTTCCAGGCTTGCTTATTCCGTTTTACTTTTTTCTTCACACTATTGTTCCACCATGTTTTCTTTTATGTCCTGTGTTTATCTTCTTTGTTTTGCGTACTTTCTTTGCTACCTGTTGTGTTACCCTCTTAAGGTTCTGCCACCTTTTATTAACCTCCCATTCTTCTCCCTCCTGTTCCTCTTGTTGTTAGTAGGTTTCTAAGTTATTTTTGTGTATTTCTTCACACCTTTGTTATTTTTCTTCATTATTCAGTGACTCTTTCTGAGTTTTTCATACTTCTTCTGTTTTAACTTTTGAGGGGACTTAAACTTCATATCTACTATTAGAAGCTTATGATCAGTGTTCATTTCAGCCCCTCTTATTCTTCTTCTTCTTTTTCATCATCCCTTGTACCATTAAGGTGTCGGGTAGTGTTCTAGGACCCACTTTTTCCATTGAGTTCGATTTCTTGCAATTTTTTGTAGTTCCTCAAGTGTAGTGTCATGTTTTTTTGCTATATCTTGGACTATGTTAGTTAACGTTTTCCGTGGTCTTCCCGGTGCCTTCTTGTGTGTTGTTTTTGATTGTAGATATTTTTTCGTTGTTCTTTCGGGCTCCATTCTTATAATATGTGCTTGCCAATTTAATTGTTTTTTTTCTGTTTTGTTCGTTATCTTTTCTTGTTTGAGTTCGTTATATATCGTTTCGTTTTTTATTCTGTCTAGTCTAGTAACTCCTTGTATTTTTCTGAGGAATTTCATTTCTACAGTAGTTAATTATTAATTAATTACAAGTCAATTATAATTTTAAAGTTCCTCTCCTCTGCTTCATAAGTATATCTGTGGATGTTCTTATGTTTAAAGTGTGTATTACCTACTAATATGTGATGTTCTATACCGACATTTATCATGCGTTCTTCATTATTTGTATCTATTACTCCACAATGTTTTCCGAACGTTTCCATGCCCCTATTTTCGTTGTTCCCTATTCGAGCGTTTGTTTACTTAGTTAGCTACCCTTTTTTACTACTCTCTGCAGTTCCTCATAGCGGCATTTTCTGTGGGAGCATATATTTCTTTCGACCCGAACTGTGAAGACGTTGAGTAAACCTACAAAATGTTTATTTTCACCAGGATGGTGCAACGGCGCATACTACCAACGAATCAATGAATGTTTTTCAAAACATGTTCCCCGGGCTCTTTATTTCATGTTCAAGGTCTTTTGACTTGTCATCATGTGATATTTTCTTATGGGGGTACTTGAAGAACCAGGTGTACACTCAAAAACCCTGTAATTAAACTAATTGAAGCATGCCACCCGACAAAAAATGCTTACGATTGAAAGCTGCATTCGGCCACCATGTAGATAGAGATGCCACCAGAACAATTATGAAGAACTTCAAGAGTCTAGTAATGCGCTCGAGTTTACTTTAATGTTTTCGATAATGGGTAAATGCGCGCACTAGAATTCAACTTGGGAAACATATGCGTGATATCCGTCGCGTTCGTTCTTACCACCTTTCGAAAAAGTAGTTTATTGTCCCGAATTGAGATAACTGGATGGCTGCGCAGCCGGAAGACGGCGGAGAACAATTAGATTACACGACACAGTTCCCTTGCTTACAATGCACCTCGATCGCAACGGCCGCGGTTACGTGCGAGCTGTAATGTTCAGGCATTATAATAACAATAACAGTGTAAAAAATGCGGCATACATAACGCCCACGGCTCCTGCGACCACACGCCTTTCTCTCGGCGCGACGTGAGAGCGCGGCTGTTGTTCCCGATCGATTTATGTAAGAGTTCGATTCCAGATTATTATTCCCGGATTCGCGCGAGGTGTCTGGGAATGGCCAGACGAGGTTAGCGCTTCGCACCCCTGGCGGCCTGGCTGCCGGCGCAGCCTCCGCCCCTGCGGCGTCCTGGCGGGCAGCACAGGCCGACGCAGCGCCGACACGTCGTTATTCTAATCAGCCCGAGTTAATTACAGCCCTCGGCGGTGCTGGGCGGCGGCTGGAATGAACCGCAATTCTTCGATAACAACAGAATCCGCCAAATAAACGTTTTGGCAGTCCCGGGGGCGCCTTTGATCCCACAGCCTTTCGTTTCCACCGTGATTGTTATCTCAGCTTTTCCATTTGTTTAATTTGCTCCTCATTTGCGCGCGGCATTCGCCGCTTTGATCTTCGTTACATTTTTCAGTTGGCACACGATCAATTATGACCGGTATGAATTATTTTTTATTTCTTTGCATGTTGTGCCAAATATTCTGAAACATGGAAAATTGACGTTGATTTTAATTTGAAGGTATTAATTTAAATATAGAGCCAAATATTTGTTTCTCTGGCATTTAGAAATGTGATCATTATAATTATAAATGATTTGCTTTAGAATCTTGGTAACACTTTGTGTGTAAGTAGCGACGGATAATGCAACACTAATGAATAAGGGATTGTGTATATGATGGTCTCCATAGTTTAGAACTATGTTAAGCGCTGTTTTAGAAATATTTGGTTAGGGTCACATTGTCAATTAATTCAAAAGAAAATTAAGAAAATCTGTGTTCATTTGATGATAATTGTCACTATTTATGAGTATTACCATTGACTGGAAGAAGATTCTCATGGTTGAGAAACTTGAGGCAGTAGTTAGGTCAGACAACAGCAGCAGTCGACAAAGTGATTATAGCCAACATTCGCTAGCGGATGTGGCACCTTAAAAAGAGACCATTGACAGCAAGTTGCGAATGATTAATGGTGTTATACTTAACTTTAATGAAAGTTGTATTTACCAATATTAATAATTTTTATGCTGACTATGGATGATTAATAGCCCTAATGTTATTTCTTTCAAGTAAATACGCCTTTACTTTTTGTCTCATTCTCTCCTTTTATTGAAGTAAAGTGATATCTAATTTTATGCCGAAAGTTGATGTATCATTTGACTGTGAATGTTTTAAGTTTTTAGTACGGGAGTGAATGATACAAACCGAAATTGCTTTTTTATGTTCCGTGAGGTTAACGGAGAGGGGCGCAACATCTGACTGTAACTACTCCTTCTTTAGTTAGTATCTCACAATAGAAGGCGTAAAACCGCTCAAAACTTTGAGAAGATTTAAGGCACAACGCCTGTAAGGAATATTTTGATATATTTTTTAAATAAATATACATTGCAACTAGTCTAAAGACTAACCAACAATTCTTATCTAACTTAAATTATGCAATGTTTATATGAGATGTCACCCATCGGTTGTCTTTTCAGTTCTGGTATTCCACACACTTTTCTTGTGTTAACACTTTTACTCTGGTTTTACACTGACTCAAATGGTTTATCCTTTTTAGTCTACTTTCTAGTTTTGCATTATGTAGGAGTTGTAGAGCCTTGATGTTTACATGTTGATGAAGCCTGGTCTCGTGCTTTATTTCCTCTAATACAGTTTCTATCTTTAGACTCCTGTGGATAGCGCTGTTTCTGACGTACCAGTGTGCATTTATGATATTTTTAGCGCTTTGTTTTAAAATATTTTAATTTTACTGATATTACTTTAACTGACACAGCTCCATAGTTGCTAACCGTATGTCCATACTAGTTGTATTGCCTAATTATGCAAAAGTATTTTGTTGTAGATTGACTTTCTTATCAGCAGCCAGTATATTTTATTGTATTTATCTTCTCTTTTTTTCTTAATGTGCTTCTTTCATCGTACTTAAGAATCCAGGTTCATTCTCAGGTAATTTGCTGCATGTGGTAAGGTGATGTCTAGTGTTGTTGGTAAGCATTTATCCTTCTTGTTCATGAAATTTATATGCACTGATTTGCTGCCATTTAATGTTATTTACTTTTTTCCACGAATCTATCTCATTCAAGGCTTGTTGTAGCTGTTTTCATAGTGCCCTTTCCTCTTGCTAGTATCATCTAGTGTCATCTGTGAAAGTGGCTATTGTTACTTGGTTAGTTGTAGAGATATTACTGGTGTGCAAGAGATAGAACACTAGTCCCAGTACACTGCCTTGTAGTTTAGAGTATTTTCTCTTCTTGTTTAATCTCAAATAGTCCCTCCGTAGTGTAAGACTTTAGCAGTTCGGAAAATTGTCTAGGTATACTTTTCTAACTTTATGGTTTAATCCTTGATGCCAAATTTTATCAAAACTTTATGCAACGTCTAAGAAGATCGTTGAACAGACTTTTTCGATGATTCTTCTTAGCCTGTGGACTCGGTTTACAGTAAAGTCTTGACTGAAATCAGCTCTTTTCTATCTATTATTAGTTCTATTTAAAAAAAGAGGGGTTTTCAAATAGCTTTGCGATAATTGGGTCGATATTAATTTTCGTTTGGTGGTTTCCCAGATGTCTTTATCATTATTACTTCGGCCACCTTCCAAACCTTTGGTACTTATTTCGCCCGAAATACTACATGTATTAAACTGGTTAGTTTTACTATACCTTTTCTACTGATTATGAAATGAAGATCACTGATGTCCGAGGGGCAGCATTGCTGAGAGAATGGTCGCTGATTAATGGTTGCTTCTAAGTTTGAAACCAGCTATGGCGGCGCACAGGCAATCCAAGAAATTATCCTGCTTCATGACTACACCCGGTCCAAACTCCACAAAAATCGAGCTTTTGTTTTGGGACTACACTGAAACATCCGGGATTATTAAAAAAGCACGTTGAGGGCATAAATTTGATGACGATGTTGCGCGTGTCACAACCGCTTTCATTTTACAAAAACGAGATCAAAAACTTTGTATGGTTGTATTTTTATGATGCTCCAATAAATTAAAAAAATAATTTTAGTTTATATTTGATTAACTCTTATAATGGCATTGATAATATTTGTATCTTTTCAAAATGTCTTCGTAGCTCTTGAAAGAAAATTGTAAAATTTAGGGAGAATAGTTTAGGGTATTTTATCTACATCTGTTTTCATAATACTCATTTCACCAGCTGTAACAATTAAAGTAAATAGAAAGTACCCTATAATTCTTGGTAGTATACACAATGCAAGCTATGAAACATCAGATGACTGAATGTAAACGCATACGACTGACTTCGAGAAGAGTAAGGAGCAAAGATTGACAGTTACAAAAAGAGATGCCTCTTAGCGTCGACGGCTTTCTACTAAATTGTCGTTTATATTTTTGTAAAAGATAACTTTGAATAACTTAGATAACCAATTGGAGAAATTTTTCTAACTGAAGCCGACATCAATAACCTTTGCGTTTGCCCTGTATGGAACCATGTCTTAAACTTAATGTAAGATGGGGTAGAAGTAAATTATATGCTGATTATTTTGACAAATTGGATATTCAACGAACTTAAAAAGTTCGTTACTGAATTCTATATGTCTGTCGCTATCACAAAATTATGGATTTTAAAATTTTAAAATGGATTCTTATAGGAGATTTTACGCTGATTTCAAAATCGAAATCAAAAAGTTTCTATCTCGAATAGTTTTCGAGATATTCGACTTCGAATTTCGGGAAAATTTCGACATTGCGATTATATGAGTAATTCTTAAAGAAAATTTTACGCTGATTTCAATAATGAAATCGAAAAAATTCTATGTCGAATAGTTTTCGAGATATTCGACTTCGAATTTCGGGAAAATTTTCGACATTACGATTTTAAATGTGATTCTTATAGGAAATTTTACGCTGAATTCGAAAATGAAGAAAAAATTGTATGTCGAATAATTTTCCAGATATTCGATTTCGAATTTTCCCGAAATTCGAAATCGAAATCGAAAGGTTTTTTTAAGTTCGTTCTGGGATTGCTTACAGAGCAATCTCTTCGCCGGCCCCATGTTTTTATTTGATTTTTTATTTTTGTAGTGTAAGTCATCAATCATGTCATGACTTCCAAAAAATTTTACTACTTTTCTGTGCCATCCCCGTTCAAAACTTTATAACGGATCTTATGGACACAATACCCTCCATAATTCTTATTGGACTTGAATGAAAATTTGCATACATTTTTGTGCCAATATCTCGACTAAATTCGCTAATGGGTTAAATCACTTAATGGGGGTGGGGAAAATGATTATCAAATGTTTTTTAAATTTTTATTGTATCTTTCTCAGTTCAAGCTACGCGTTGATCAAAATTTTGCATATATTTATTGGACATATGCCTAGGCACAGTCGACAAATAGAAGAATCGTATAAGGGGATGAGGAGATATTACTAAATGTTTTTGATTTTTAAAGACTTTGCCACTTTAAATTTTTTTCTACTGTAGAGATTTTTCTATATAATTATATTTCCCTATTCTTTGCCTTTTTGTTTCGTTTTTGTGCCTTTTTGTACAGTATTATTTATTTCTATTATTTATATATGTATTTACCTACTTTCAGAAATATTTTTAAGTGTTTTGTTATATAATTTGAGTTACGTGGCTTATTGTTACCATATAATATTAATGAGAAGTAAGTCTCTTGAGACATTAAATGGTGCAGTGATATTTATAAGAATGATGCAACAATTGCTAATGAAGCCAAACCATGTATTTAATTTATATTTTCCCATTGGTAACAGTAAAGATGTACTACGACTAACTAGTCTGTAACTGCGACTGCATAGATTAACTTTTAAATTATCTACCATAAAAATTGCACTGCTCTTTATAGAATAAACTAAATATCTGAAATTGAGGATGTCAGAGTAGCAAGAAGCTAACAAATCATTAGTATTAGAGTTGTATTTATAGCCTATTGCTGAAACTAAGTACGCAACAACAAATGAAATCTGATTTTAAATTATGATGAATATGGCCGTGTGCGGGGCGGAGCTGCCGTGTAAAATTGCCAACGAATTCCTCGTCGTCAGACGACATAACAGACAATTGTGCTGGTTAAAACGGAAAGAAAAAATGAAATGAATTATGTAATATGTTTTTAAAGTTGACAAATAAACCCAGTGAATTTCAAATAAAGAAGGAATACAAATGCTGTACCTACTATTTGAAAAGGGTCGTTAGTCTGAAATGGCTTCTTCGAAAAGCGGATTGATTTCCTCCTTACGCAAGTAAAGAAGGCCACTTTTACCGCTTCGATAAGACGATGTTGCGAGACACGACGTTTTCGCCTTTTTGGGAGACTATTTTGAAAATCCAATGCTAAATCTCCAATGCTACAGAGCTGACCCGGCGGAAATAGGAATTTTAAAAATGTTAAGATTTGCGTAGTCAAAGCGCCATAAATAGGTGTAAGGGCACGTAGGTTGCTTTCAGTAATTTAGGCTGCAATGCCAAGTAGGCGCGTGGGTTGCAGTCTCGATCGGCGTTAATAATGTATTTTTATTGGGAATGAGTGGGTTCTCTTCAGAAGCGAAAAGAATTTTGAACTTAGAATCTTTAGCAACGTTGCCCAACAATTTTCCTGTTAATTGAACCCAAATCATAATATGAGGTAAACTTATCTTTTCTTCTAATTTATTTAAAGTTTTAACCTGCTGTGGAGTAAACAATGGTTTTCACTTTATTTTAATGCAACGTGAAATCTATTGATCATAGAAGAGGTAGTCGAAGAAGACTCCGTCATATTTGGAACGAAATCGCCGCAGATTTAGTTTTTGGAGGATTTTAATTTTTGTATTATTCAATCATTTGTAAGTAGTGAGTATCTTTGCTTATGAACTGCTAACTGTTCCCACAAATTGCGCATTTTATTTATTCTTGCCCCAAGAATTTAGCTATTTATGATAAAAAAGCACTTATTGCCTAAAATGTTTCCTAAAACAACATTCCAAATAGCAACATTGATTTAATTATCCCATAGAAACTACAGTGCCTTAAATCCTAACCGAGTTTATTATAAATTCTGTCTAGACCGAAGCAATAATTTGAGCATCAATATTTCATGTGCTTGTAACAAATCGTTAAAGAATTGACACAAATGATTATTGATAACTTCCTGCTTCGTGAGATAATCTAACACAAGGTATTTTGTGCTACAGTTTTGATAGATCGCTGATGAATATGGGTTAATTAGTTGTAAATCGAGTGAACTTAAAGAGAATATCCGGTATAATCGTAGCTATTTTTGTTTTTATTTCAAAAAGGAAGTTTATGAGGTCAAATTGTTTTTAGCTTGAGAATACATTTTTGTTGTAGTTACTGTTTTCGAAAATTTAAGAGGTGGGGATGCTTTCAGTAATACAATTCTTGATGAAGGAAACATGCCATTTGCCATCCTTATTTAGATTAGATTTGATTTTGTTGTAACTTCAGTTTGACTTTCTACTGTTACCGATGACCAACTTTTTTCATTGAACCGTCCTCCTTGCTACTTTTATTTCCATTGGTACCTTAATTACTCCTCTTACTCACCTGTATGTAATTTATATGTGGTGGTGTTGTGGATTTCATTCTAATTTTGGCCAATTAATTGTAACCTATCTGTTAATGGTTTTGGCATGTCTGAATTCAGTTTTAAGATTATGTAACATTTATATCTCGCAAAAAGTATATCTAATGAGTTGTTGATTGGTTAAAACACTTTGTTACCTAACCTTATAATCTCACGTCATAGAACGAGATCGGGCATACTTATGTTATTTTTACGGATGTTCTTTCTCTATACAACTCATAAAGGGGTTAATGAATTTCTGTTCGTTTTTACACAATAGAAATATCTGCTAGGGCATTAGAATAATTCAGACATACACAAAATATAAACAATAAAGGTTATTAATATAACACTTACTCAAATATTCAACTGAAACCTGCAATTAATACTGGTTTAAACCTTCTGTGCTGTCATTATATGCTTTTAACCTTTATAGGATTGGTATCTTTAAATCATTTGTCATTTTCTGAAACAGTTCCTTCTGTCACTGCTGTTTCTAATTAGCTTTATTGCCAAGATGTTGTCGTATTTTGACATTTTGTTGGATACTATGCTACAGGTTTCCAAGTGAGTGTAAACGTGGTAAATACTACGGCTATGGCAAATGTTGAATTTGCTGATCCTCTTTCCACATAGTAATTATACGCGCTTTATAAAAATGGATGCCATCCTCTTTGAAGCAAGATTATCCTTATCGAGAATATTATTATTGAAGGCAAGTAGAAGCCCATTATTTAAGATTTTAATATATTTGCGGGCACATTAAATAACGCCCCACACCATTATGTTAACTCTTCCTTGTTTGACAATCTGGTTAAGAAATTTACTATTCACTTAATCAGATTTACGCTTTCATACCAAAATTCGATTACTCTCACTAAATTGCCACTATTGGAATTTCGTCAAAAGAAATGATGGACCGGCAAAAGTCGTCCAGTCGAGAAAGCGTCTTTGTTGCTCAATACCATCGATGCTTTTTTTAATAGTGTGCCAACAAGGATTTCTTATTGGCGACGTGTTTATATAGTACGGTCCCACATTATAAATTATGAATACCGTTGAATGGTATTCCTGCATTTTTCTAACAACTGCACCAGTTCGGTCATTGCTTTTTTGAGATTGTTAACGGTTTCTTTTACTACTGCTCGTTCAAGTCCAAGTCTTTGCAGTGCTAAACATTTTCTATTAAAGTCTGATTTGCTATTGACAAGGGTTTTTTACACACATACTTATTTCTTGTTGTGAGGTACCACAATCGGTCTGGCTTATGAAATGTTCACGACTGAAATCATCTAAAATAAGCGTAGCATGGTTCAACCACATTGAACTGTTCAAAGATGTTTAGGAAATATCATTCAGCTGCAAGTAGTTTGCCTTTTTTCCCAGAATTTATTTTACCTGCATGAATTACTAACATTCACTTAGAGTCTGCTTATTATAAACATTAAGACGATTATTCTTCTATGTTGTAGAATATAAACAGAAACAACTTAAAAAAATTGAAAATATCAAGAAGGAAAGCCAGACTAAGAAGCCAAAGAGAATTGGAAAATTGGTTATCATGATCAGTTTTCTCATCTTGCAAGTACATCAAGTTCGGCTTCTTACTGGAAAATTCTTTTCAAGACATTACATCTCGAAAGCTATCTTACTTCTATGTGATACAGTATATTTACATATACAAAACCCCTGTCTTCACAAATTCTTCTAAAAATACCAGTCTTCCAACGCTTTTTCTTTGATGGGATTTACAACTTTAAAGACATTTTTCATAACACAACCCATTTCAGAGTGTAAAAATGTCACAAAAGCGTCTCAGTGTGAAAAATAATGTAGCCATGTAAAGTTTGGCATTATTAAGTGGCGAAGAGAAGCGTAGTCACTTACAAACTTCATGTTGTCCGTTCGTCTGTCTGTCCGTTTGTCCGTCCGCCCGTCCGTCCGAGCAAAAACTCGAGAACGACTGGGAATTTCCAAATTCTATTTTCACCAATCGACAGGTGACCAAAAAGGCTTGTTTGCTAGTGATTTTGAAACTGATTGGTCAAAGGTCAGCGTTAGTGACCTAACTAGAGGGTTCTCAAATTTGGGAGATTGCCTCGCAACTTCGCTATGCGTTGCAAGCTTTGCAGATTTATTTATTTTATGTTTACAGGATCTGATTGGTAGCCCGCCATTGCCTTGGCCGCAGCAATACATGTAACAATCTATTTTTCACAAAAGTACTGAACAAACATTTTTTCAGTTGTATTGCCCTTTAAGAGCGCACAAAACGAAATATCTTCTGTGATACTATTTTTATTATCCTAGCTTACTAAAGTTATAAAATAGGCACAGTTAGAAATATCTGTGGATCCGTCTGTCCAGTGAGAAGTAACCACATTACTTAATATTTTTAACAATTTGTGATCTAATATCTTCTGCTATACGACTTATTCTTCTTCAGATAGTGTTATCAGAGGGAGAGAGGGGGGAGGGGGAGAGGGATGGGATGGTGGAGAGAGGGAGGGGAGGAGGAGAGAGGGAGGGGAGATAGGATGGGGAAAGAGACCAACCGCCGCGGCTATCTCTAATTAAACAAAACGCGTACAGGGGAAGCTACAAGACGGCCGACCCTATTTTAAAAGCCAAATAAAATGAATTGGTGATTGGCCCGAACAGTACCTTCTTTTTACTTAAATTTTATTTAAATGTCAAAATAGTTTTGGTGGCTTTATTTTTTTTGCAAAACTTTCCGAGAAACTACTGTAGTTTATTCGAAATAACGGTAAAACTAGTTTTCAGATGCTCATTGCTGTACAATCTATTTCTTTTTCATTCTCATCACTTCCACTTATAAATGGCCCGAATAATCTGTTTAATAATTTATCCATATTTAACGAAATAAATAACGTTTATGTTCAACTGTCGATGGGGTTGAGGAAATTCAGTAAGTAGAAACATCAACAATAGATTTAATATTAAAAAGTTAAAGTATAGATTTGGAAAATTCTTTTAAAAAGAATTCATTTTGATTATCCTCATCTAGCGTTCCCTATAAGTGCCCATCTTTAATGTAAACTTTTCTCATTCTATCGATATTGCTTTTGAGAACGCGCATAGAATTAACTGTGGTTGATTACCGGCCCTGAAAGGTAAATTCCAACATTTTTGAAGGTTTATCCCTATGCTTTATTGATTGTCATGGAGAACGCCAATGGTATGGGGAATTGTCTCCTTTTAAATTTGAAAGCAAATCCATATCGTTTGATACCAAGTCTGTCTTTGGTTGATACTACAGCTAAAATGTTTATTTTTTTAATGTTTTGTAACTACCACATTGCTTGCAAATTCCTGTGGCACATATTTCCATTCCTGGATGATCGCTTCTATTAATTTATTTTTGAATGTGGACATTTTACTATTCTTATAAACTCGACCCGCTAAAATAACTAAAAACATTCTCCATAATATTTATCTCGGCAAATTTCGCTGGCCCAGGAACAACCCGCTATTACGATGCTATTGAAACCAATTTTTCAATAATTTTGCTAAGAATTTACTCTGTAAGAGTAACCCTTAATATAAAATTTCTAGATATGATACTTATTATAATACCCAATATTAACTCAAACACTCAAATCACTAAGATTGATAATAAAAGCTGGTCCAAATGGAAGTCCGGATTTAAATTATAACGACTTTTGAATTGATTGTGTTATTCGATTTTATTGAGTATTAAAGTACACAATCTTCAATTAAATATAAAAAATTATATCTGACAAATGGCCACTTTTTGGTTCTTTTCATAAAATTATGATCAATTTCATCGATAATACGTCGGATTTCGTTGTTGACGTTATCAAGTGTTTGTGGATTGCTAGCGTAGATCTTGAATTTTAGGTAACCCCACAATAAGAAGTAGCACGGCGTTAAATGACAAATTGTTGCTGATCACTTGATCCGGCGATATATTTTGAAATTACACGACCAAGAAATTCTTGGTGCAGTAAATCGACTGGTGTTTGAGTTGTATGGCAGGTGACGCCGTCCTACTAGAAGCACTTTTGTTCCAGGTCCATCTTGTTCAGTTGGTGTCAAAAAACTTGAGTTATCATATAAAAGTAACGCCATTCGCCATTTACAGTTACAATATTTCCAGCATCATATTTGAACAAGCATAGACCTATCACTGCTCAAAATTCACGCCATTTCCCCCAAATGCGACAATTTTGTTTGTGTACGAACCCGTCGGAATGAAAATGAGTCTCATCTCTAAAGATGATTTTGCCATTAAACTGAGATGTCTTCATGATGTTCTAAAAACGAAATGCCAATTTATTAACGATGGGAAAGGTCATCAGGCCTTATTGTGTTGGTTGAATATCGTAATTATGACATTTTCGCGAAATTTTGCCCCAAGGTTTTGCATGCATTAGTGATTCAGTTTTATCAGGTTTTGTAAAAATAGTCTGATAGTTGATTTATTTGGTGCATTATTTCGACCAAAAATTCTACAAAATTTTCACCGCACTTGCAATACATTTTAATAGTAATAACTGTTCTTTCGTATAGCGTTTCACATTTTCTAATTGGAAGAATCGTAAATGGCATCTGTGAAAGTGTAAGTATTTGTCGGTCAATTCAGGTCATCTTTTATTCCCCGAACACTTCACATGCTCATAATTTTGTCACTGATGAAGGAAGCACTTTTTACAACATTACTATGGGAAATAATATACATCTTTTTACGACTATTCTAATTTTTTTTTTTTTGAGCTATTGGAATGTACATGATTCTGAGAGCGTTCTTCTATAGAACATTCATAATAATTTATATATTTGTAACACAGGAAAGAAATTTGCTTTATATTGTACATTAGAAACCTCCAAAGCCTTTGCTGCTGTTAATACATACTCCAATTATTTTATATTAAATAGTTATATATATATATATATATATATATATAGTTAGATAAAAAAGGAACACAATAGAATATTTGAATTACTTAATAAGATTATCTTAAATCTGCATTCATGCTAACATCAAATATTTTTATGTGAATTAACTGCGTAAAGGGAAAGTCTTTGGAAAAAATATTTTCAACAAACACGTATGAAGGTACTGTTGCTCCTTCGTCTCTTTCAAATTCCTAAACTTTTACCAATAAAATTACACCTTTGTGGCCTGGGAATTTCCTAACATTAACTTTCTGCATCTAATCATTAGTTGTTCGTGACTCTTAATGACAAATAATAAACGGGTTTCCATCTTTGTCCGAACTGTACTTTATTTAATTTTAGTTTTTGTCATGGTCTTGCCGATATGTGCCAATTTTATTTTTAAACAGTCTTGCGACTCTTCTGGCGATTCAATAATTTTCACTCTGCCTGTTTTATGATTTGCAATTAATTACCGAATAATTCTATATACCTGCTTCTGTGAAACGAAATGTGGCTGCGGCAATAAAATTAAGTCATTTTGAACAATCCTGCCGCGAATCATCGCGTTAAACCGTTAATAAATAATCTTATTGTTCGGGCATTCTTATTTAATCTTCGTTTTATTCTTGAGATCCTTGAGATCGCCCACGCAGCCCGAGATAATTAATATAGTTATTTCCTTTTGTACTTCAGCTTGGTTGATTTTATAATCCAGTTTTTGTTATTGGCGCCCATTTAGTAATTGTTTTTCTTTTTGTTTTTTGCATATACGTAAAATGGCGCTCTAAAAAAGCCATTCCGAAATATTCAATTAAAGTCTCCTCTATTTTATACCCGAAATAGGAATTATGCTAATTTATTTTTGTTATCAAAGTGCATTTATATATTGTTAATTGCCTTGGACGATTATCATGTTTTTATAATTGGGAATAATTGTAATTTAGATTGTGGCGGAAGATTAGATGATTGAAATCGATTCCCAAGGATTATTAAGTGGTAGAACACCTCAAAGATCATTATTATTCAATTTAACGATTTAAATTAAAGTTTTTTGATTTTGGCGTGTCAGATATTTTCATGGAAACGACACAATTACATTTCATTGTATATCTTAATCTTTTTAACTATTCGAGTTATTTGCCTTTAATTGTGTACTTTAAATCTTTGGTTAGTGATTTTTATGATCATATTCTATAACGTAACCAATAAAGTTCTTGCCGTTTTTAATGGCCAAAAAAATGATTTACAGAAAGTGTAGCCTATTGTTAATCCTTGAAGTAATCGTTATCAGCATCTAACAGTTTCTGCTTGCGGTAAAACTCGGGGGTTTTAGACGCAAAGAAGTCCGTGAGTGCTTGGCGCAACTCTGCTTTATTGGTAAAGGATTTTCCACGAAGATGATTGTTCAGGGAGTGGAAGAGGTAGTAATCGGATGGCGCAAGGTCAAGTGAGTAAGGAGGATGGCGCAAAGTCTCCCACCCAAGTCGCTGTATGGTATCCCTGACCACCTGCGCGACATACGGTCTGGCGTTGTCATGAAAGGAGAGTACACTTTTGCGATTCACCAGCGTTGGCTCCTTCTGTTGCAATGCCTGTTGAACACATTCCAATTGGTGCGGGTACAGGTCCCCGTTTGGTAGCAGCTCATAATAAACCACTTGACGACCTGTTCACCAGACACAAAGCATAATCTTGCGTGGGTGCATAGGTGGTCTTGCGCTGTGAGGGACAGCATCCTGGGGTGACAACCAATGTTTGGAACGCTTGGCAGTGTCACATAGGACCCACTTTTTGTCACTGGTAAGCACTCGATTGAATATGGATGCGGTACGGTGGCGAGAAAGCAACGACATACAGGCTGCCACTCGTTGTCTTTTGTGGACTTCCAACAGCGTGTACGGAACCCACTTGCTCAACCTGTACGTCTTACCTAAGCGGTGCAGATGAAGTCTAATTGTTTAATCAGAAACGTTAAACTGTCTTGCAAGTTCACTACACGTTAGACTACTGCCTTCCTCAATGGCCGTCTGCAGGGTTTCGTTATCCAAAGCCTGTGATCGTCCACTGCGAGGTTCATCATAGAGGGACAAATCTTCCGACCTGAATTTTTGAAACCAATGCCTTGCAGTACGTTCATTCACAGCGCTATTCCAAACGCTCGACATATTCGGCTATTTGATGCAGTTGCTGATAAGCCCACATTGAAGTCGTAAAGCAAACATCTAACGAGATTCTTGAACACTTTCATTTGTCTTTGCTACTGTACGAATTGCGAATGATAAAAGTATGCGGTGAACCTGCTTTTATAACGACTGATATTTCTACTCTCGACCGACCGGTTTTTGAACCACGTGATACATGAATTGCATACCTATTCTCTCTTAATTCAATGGAAAAGCAGAAACTGCAATAACTTTATTGTTTACCTTATATGTTGTATCTCGTCTCCAAATCTGTTACACGGAAATTGCGGCGCATTTTGCTTTGAATCACTTGGCTGCTTTTCATTTGTAACATGTTTTTGGTATTCTCGCTTGCTTTTTACTAATGAAATCATTTGCACATATATTTTTTTTAGTTTATATTAATCCAAAAACATCTATCTAAATTTAAATTACAGTTTTATTCAGATTCGCCCACCTCCGTTGGTTCAGTTATTAAACATGCGACGATCACACACTACATTTTAAGCAAAAAGTTTCAATAAACATGAATTCTCAACCCGTTTTTAAGATATTGTTGAAGCAAGTTAGGGGTCTTTAGGATGCTTGGTTATTCTAAATTTTTGTATCGTTGTAGTTCTTAGTGACATTACTATTACCGGTCTAAAATAATAAATTTATGACAAAACAAATTCTCATTTATTGAACAAACGACTAAATTACTAAAAACAATTTAAAAATTATTAAGGAGGATAAATAAAAGGGGTGCTTGGTCGTCCTAGCTCAGCGTTCTTCCTCGCGACCGGTCATAATTTTACCTGATACTTTGGTTACCAAGGACATGGTTTCCTTGTACGACTGTTGCAACGGTACAGGATCAGATACTCGAATCGTCGCTCTCCAAGTCAAAACAATTCTACGGGTTTTTCTTTCTCTCCGGAAAAATTGAACGTTTTTAAGCAAAAAAAGTGATAGAGATATTCGTAGAAAAGAGACGACAGAAGGAGTACTGAGGGAAATTGAGGAGGTTTCTCGAATCAATGTAAAAAATTTCAACAGTTACAGGTCAAAGTAAAAGTTCAATTGTAAGGACCCTACATGAAAATGAATTATATCCCTACCATATCCATTCGGTTCAAAATTTGCTTCCCACTGGTCTCGTTCCACCACAGTGCTTGTGTTATTGGTTGATTGAACACCACAGCTTGACTGATGTAATTTCATTCTGTGATGAAGCGAATTTTTCTAGGGAATGAACAACTTTCACAACGAACATGTATGGGTTCTTCAAAATCTACATGAAACTATGAAAAATAATTTTCAGCATCGATTTACGGTTACTGTCTAGGATTCGTTGGAAATGGTTGGAACATACATCTTTGAGAGAAACCTAAATAGTCAAATGTATCGTCAGCTTTTAGAAGAAGACTTGTCAAATTTATTTGGGGAAGTTCCTGTAGGAATTAGGAGGTGGTACTGCTAAGATAGAGCCTCTGCAACATTACAACCGAATTGTTGCTGATTTTTTAAACAGTAAGTTTTCTCAACAATGGGTTGAAAGGAATGACCTCCAGGTCTTCTGGTCTCATTCCTTTGAATTTCTTTGTTTGGGGCTATGTGAAGTTGCTCATTTATGGTAGAAGCAAGTCTGCTTCAAGGGAAATACCTAATGCAAGAATGCAGGAAGCCTTCGATACGATTCGTGAATCGATGAAACACGTCAACTGGCGAGAGGATCTAAAACGTCGCATTGCTTTATGTTCAGAAATTGAAGGAGGCCATTTTGAACAGCTTTAGTTTATTCTAATTTTAATTTATCCTCATTAATAAGCTTTAAGTTGTCTTAAATAATTTAATCGTTTGTTCAATTAATGGGGATTTGTTTTGTCATAAATTTATTATTTTACACCGGTAATAGCAATATCACTAAAAACTAAACTTTTAAATGCATATCATCCATGACTACGTCTCGTTTGCTTGGCAACAAAAGTTACAATGATAATACTTGGAGGAAGAAGGAAGAGCTAGAAGCAAGCACCCCCCCCAAGGACCCCTGACTTGCTTCATCAATATTTCAAACAGTTGAGAATTCGATGCATGTTTAAAATGTTTTAAAGTTTTTGAACATCCTCGTGGGATATCCTGTACTTGAATATATCAAGTCCTTCGCTAAGAGTAAACAAAAACTCCAACTTTAGTTGGTTTTATCACTGCTACTATTTGCTATTGGAAGAAATAATTTTATACTGCAACGTTTAGAAATATGTAAAGCAACTATATCATCTTTTGTTTTTTATTTTGAGATGCAATTGATGAGAAGCTTGGATCTGATAACACCGCAATTTTAGTGTTTATTAGACTATTTCCCGATTTACTTATTTGGTGAAAAGTTTTGACATCTTTACTAAGACTAACAATAACTAGCCTTTTCATTACGTTGTCTCTAGTTAAAACCTCTCGATATTTGTCTTGTCCCCGAAGTGAGCTTCGCAGATGAATATAATGCAATGGGATGTTTCGTCCCTTTCATTGCATTATTTTCTAAAAGCACCCATCGTATCTGTTGATTATATAGATTACGCTAACCAGTAATTAATTGTCATTAGTTTAACTTTTTATCTGTTTAACTGATGTATGTTCTGTTAATTTTTAAATGAAATTAACATTCTTTTGCAATACATCAGTTTCTTCTCATTCCCAATTATTTTGGTAGATTTTACATATTTAGCAATTTAGCCGACTGCGAGCTGTAATTTTGATTATTTCAATAATTCGTTCCAAAATCAGGAATTAAAGTTGTATTATCTTTTGGAATTTCGTGCTATTTAATCGTTATGTTATTTCACTAATGATATGTTTCGCTCAAATTGAAAAAAAAGTTAACAAAAATACAATAAAAATCGATATTGGGGAGGAGGGGGGTATTGGTGAACCCACACCACCTTAAACGGGGTTATTTAGATAAAATGTAGAGTTTGAAAAAATATTTACGATAGATTATTAAACACTTGAGAGAAAATTCTTCTAGTTTTACTTACAAACCCAATATAGAATTTATCACAATAAAAAATTATTTGAGTTTCTTCTCTAATCGTTCTAGAATTAAAGACTATTACCTGATGTGTTTGATATTTAGCTACCTACAGTACCAGGTTGAATTTATAAATGTTGAAACTGTTTCCTTGCTTTACCCACAAATTTATGTTAATTTATGTTCTGTGTATTCGTGCTGCATCCTTACAGTTATCTTTATGTCATTAAAGTTAAACACATCCGTATCAGGTGTATTTCAAGCATTCTTATGCAGTCAACGATTTTTTGCTTTGCTATGGAATATTTAAATAATTCATTTGCCCATTCACAACTGTACCGTCAATTGTAAAATGATTCGGTTAAACATGTACCGATTTGCTAGTTGTAGACAATTCTAAGAGAAGTTTATGTAAACCTATATGTAATTCTTATTCTACTAAAACTTTTAACTAGGTCAATATTTGTATAGATTTTTCGTCATTTAGTTTTGCTACAAAAGTCTTTAAATTATCAATGCTTTTTTTGAGCTTCTGCATAGGTGCTGATGGTGTCTTACTATTCCCCATCTTAATCATCAAAATTTTCTATTTTATCTACTTTAACTAACTTTCTAATTTGTATGTCACTCAAATTAAAAAAATTTGGATTGAACGTTCATTCATATAGAAAACATATAATCTTTTTCGGATTTTCATTATTTAGTCTAAACAATGAAACCGTTGCGTCATGGTTATTGGTCACCCATGCTTTTGGTTCTACCAAAATTGCTGATAGGCCTGAAGGTTTCGAAGGGTAAGTGCCAATATAAATAAAATTAAGTCACTTAAGGCTACATCTGAAGAATAGGGAGAATGAAGGATTAGTACCAATCCTAATTCTTTTAATTTTATTTTCACAAACGGTTTGGATATTTTATTCTTCGAGTAGTTGGTCAGGATGACCTTTTGCAAATGCCCAAAAACTGTTGCTGCAGCTTTCCAGTCGGTAAAACAGTATTTGTCTTCTTCATCGCGCTTTTATCTCTTATTGTACTCTATTTTGACTGCTGCGTTGGATCTCCATTTTGTCTACGGTAACAATTGTTCGAATTATAAAGTTTATTATTATAGCATTTTTAAAACTTTTCTAACCATCTGTCTGCAGAAGGCAGAGAAATTTTGTGTCAAAGTTACGAGACAGGATGCATCCTGCATTCAAAATTCGGCACACTTTAAACATTCTCTTGGGATATTTTATTCTTGCGTCTGCCCGTTTAAGAGAGGTTCAAATCATTTTTAGGAAGTAAAATAATCACCCACATCTGTTCAAAAGAGGGACTTGCCAAGAGAGTTAAAATTGGTTAAAAACAGAAATTTTTTTGTGTCTATAAGCTGTCGTACTATTTTCCATTTTACTTGGAGGCTCCTTTCTATCGACATATTGCAAAGTTAAACCACACAATATGCAGGGTAATTCAAAATGAATCGTACAAAAAAAACTTACCTATGTATGCTGCATAGAATTGATTTAAAGAATACAGATATAACTTTCCAAGTTTCTACGAACATTCACATGTGTTGGATGTGTCGCCGTTTATGACATGATAGATGACTACAGAGTATCCCACAAATGAGTTCACACTGTTTGAACTTTAATAACTCGAACAAAAAAGCTATTTTTTTCGCAAAGATGTTCAAAATATTACTGATGATCTAATGTTGAAGATGTCATGCACTGGCAGAAATACATCGTCTAGAACGCTGTGGAACAGATTTACAAACGTGAATATGGTTTCCATAGGATTTGATTCACAGGTAGTCACAATCGCCTTTCTCATGGCATTCAGCGTACGTGGTTTTGTGGCGTAGAGTGTGTTCTTCAGAGTTCCCCGCAGAATTAAGTCTAACGGTGTTAGATCTGGAGATCTAGGTAGATACTCGACATTTCCTCGTCAGCTTACTTACCTCTCAACAAATGTTTTATCCAGGAATTACCGCACGTCTCGATAGTATGACGGTACACCGTCTTGTTGAAAAAACAATCTTCTCCTGGGTAGAGTTGGTGAACAGCTGGCACAATTGCTTCCCTCAACATGTTAAGGTACACAGCACCTCTCACTGTTCCTTCAAAAAATGAATGGCCTTACAAAGCTCTGACAAGTCTCTGACAGACATCACACAGGAAGATTAACAGCTCGTTCTTCCGTAACATTGGGATTTTCTCTTGGCCAGCACACAAACTTCTGCCGATTGATGGTTCCATTCGATTTAAAAGTCGCCTTATCAGACCAAACAATCTAATCAGTCAGCTATTTATTGTCTCAAATTTATTTACGAAATTGGAGGCGGTTATCCAGAAGCTCCTCATTTATATCGTGGAGCAGCCTGGGAATGTAGGGTTTCCACTTTGCTTGTTTTAAAATGCGGTGGACACTTGATTTGCTTACATTTGAGTTACGCGAAGCTTACCGTATGGACTTTTTGGGGGATCTTGTGAAAGTTTGTACCACTGCTTCCATCCCTCCTTCGTCCGAAACTTATTTCTTTCTGCCACACCGCCCCTTCTTCAAATCACACACAGTTCCTTCCCTCTCAAACTTGTCGCGTAATTTCGTAATTGTAACACGTGATGGTGGCGCAGTATCAAATTCTGCCCGGTAGCATCTCTGCGCACTTCCGTTGCTCAAAAGAAAGGTTCCCAGGCATCTTAGCAATTATTTGTCACTACTGGCAACTGAACTAAAAATAAAAGAAAACACAAATGAATGCCACCAAGCACTAATTATGACAGATCCAGATAGAAAAATTTCATGAGATTATCTATACTACCTTTTCTGTTATTAACATTCAAACAGTGTAAACCGATTTGTGGAACACTATGTATATAATAGCACGGTTCTTGGCACACCCGTGCCAACATAGCCTGATGCATTAAGTCGAACTAACTACTATAAGTTTTTTTTAAGTGGGAATATGAACACCTTGTCCTTCATATACCCCAAAGGGAAAAAGTATAAGGTATTAGGACAAATAACCTGGGGGACCAAATACTTAAGTAATACGAATCACACTGATACTTGCAACACGTTAATTTCTCTAGTAGTACGATACGTTGACTTACTAGAGTTTCATTGGTAAGTTGCCCATTTCGTTGTTAACAGACGATTGTCTCCTCAAACTGTTTTATCTACCTTGTATTGTGCTAGCGACATATTTCTTTAGTAAATTTGGCTGATGTCACTATTTTCAATATGAGCGCTTTATGTGAGTATTTCGGAAATTGCGACCTTTTCAGTGTTGCCAAAAAAAATATGGAGAGAGACTAGTATATATAGTATTTGTGAAATAAATTTAGTACAGCAGTCACAGACCTGTTATTTTTTTTTAATCATTTACTTTGATTTATTGGGTATTTACGGTGGTCAAAAAAGATTAGCACTCCTCATCGGATCTCCAATTGTGTCGCAGATTGAAGTGGGTGTATGAAAGAATATAGTACTGTGTGATGCCACCAAAAGGCGTTGCTGGACAAAAAGGGAAAGCATGAAAATAGATAATGCAACTATGGAAGGCCTGATTTCTTTGGAGGAAGGGAGTGCTCGAACATTCATATGAGGTTAGTAGCCGTGTGTGGGAATTCAGCATCGCAGAACTGTGTTTCACAGACGAATTACGCTCGATGTATTCACAGCTGAAACAGATCTGTCTCGCGAAACTTTATGAACCATAATCTATGAATATTTGAATATGATAAATGTCGCTCAACTCAGTAAAAGCAAGATATCTTAACAGTTGTCGCAAATTTACGCCCTAGATCCGGAAACGTTCTTTGAATGTTAACAGACGGACAATTGTTTTATTATAAAACGCGGTGACAGAAATGCCAGACTATTAAATGACAACACATTGTAATTTCTCATCCCAAGAAGCTACGGCGGGAATGATTTAATTCAAAACAAATAACAATTGTAATTTGGGATCAGGAGTGGATTCTGTTGATGGATTGGTTGCCCCCTCGTGAGGGCATTACCAGCAAATTATTAAAGTAACTCTGTCGATGAACCTAGGAGCGCTACCACGGGAAAAGAATACATGGCATGTTGCTTCAACATGATAATGCGTGGTCACTTGTCAGTCGCCACACCCTTACCACTTTACGGGTTATCAAATGCACTTTGCTGGTTCACAGTTTGAATTTCCGTGAAGCGACTAATCTGTAGCGAAATAAAAGAGACAGTGTATGATAAATTCTCTTCAAGTGACGAACTTCAGTCGCCTATCCACAAGTCGTGCTGTGATACGTTTAAATAATGGATTGGGACATCTTTATGAAGGGAATATTTTTGTAAAGGTGATTAATGAAGAAAAAACAATTACAATGATGATCATTATTAGTATGAATCATAACTGAATGTCAAGATGGGGTTGTCATTCGAATCATTGATTAGCCTGCATACAGTCCAGATTGTAAACCATTTGAAACATATTAAGATTTATATTCAAGAGGTACGATTACGCTTCAAGAATTTGAAGATTTTTCAAAATTCACTTTGCAAATGTGGTCAGGTTAAGACCGCAACGAACATATAAATACCAAAAGTCCGTTAAGAATTCCATTAGTGTACGTTACATTTTATATGCTTTCGTAATCACCCTGAGAAATTAGGTGTGTTTATAAAATAAGCAAACAATGAAATATGCGCAATTACAACCCGAAAGATGAAGTTCGACAGAAGCAGATCGTCGCATTTAATTAGATTAAACTATTTTTCTGTTACGATGCACGCCGAATTGAATGCCAGTTCCTCCAAAATAGCGAACGTGAGAATACTCAAGAAGTGCTGATTAGCTTAATGGTGTGAGTACAATTCCGTGGGAACATTGTTAACATAACCGACGTTTTTAACTGCAAGAAATGGTTTTATATAATCCAAGCTATAAAATGTGTGCCATACGGATTTTCTTCTTGAGGTCAATATACGAGGTTTGTGCTCAAAGTTTTGTAGGCTAATAGAAATATTTTTCCAGTACCGTAACATGGAAAACAATATGTTTTTAATAACTATATATTGCAACTAGTCTAAAAACTAACCAGCAATTCTGATTTAACTTAAATTATATAATGAGATGCCATGAGATCGGTTGTCTTCTCAGTTCCGGTATTCTGGCACAAACGTTTCAAGTATTAACACTTTGCTGTGGTTTTACGCTGACACTTCTGTTACTTCACACTAACTCACATGGTTTTATCCTCTTGAGTATTCTTTCTAATTTTGCGTGATATAGGATCTTTGATATTTACATGTTGATGAAGCCTAGTCTAGTGCTTCTGGGCAATTTCCTCTAGTGCAGTTTTTATCCCTGTGGATATTGCTCTTTCTAACATACCAGAGTGCACTTATGGTTTAGTACTTTGTTTTGAAATATTTGGATTTTATTAATGTTACTTTTACACTGGCACAGCTCAACATTGACAACCGTATATCCATACTGGTTCTATTGCCTGGTTATATAAAAGTATTTTGTTGCAGATTAACAGCTAGGACTGTCTTCTCAAGAGCCAGTATTTTTCCATATTTTATATTTCACTCTTCTTTTTTCTTCTTGATGTGCTCCTTCCATTGTAATTTAGCATCCACGTGTACTAGCAGGTACACATAGTAAGATGTCGTTTAGTGTTACTGGGATGTATTTATCCTCTTTGTTCATGAAGTTGATATTCACAGAATTGCTGTTTTTAAATTTTGTTCGCTATCTTTTGATCCATGGTCTCATTCAAGGCTTGCTATAGCACTTCTGTTGTTTCTGTAGTGTCCTACCCTGTTACTAGTATTGCAGTATCATTTGAGGAAGTGGCTATCGTTGCTTGGTTAGTTGTAGTGATATCAGTGATGTACAAGAGGTAAAACACTGGTCCCAATGGTACTCCTGGCTGAATTCGGTACAAGTTGGAGTACGTGTCTTCTTGTTTAATCCTGAGTAGCCTGTCTGCAATATAGGACTTTAGTAGTTCGACAAATTCTTTATTTTTGAAATTTGAATTTGAAACCGAACTGGTATATTTGTATTGTTTTAGCCTTTTAAGGAGAAAACAATAATGACAATAAAATTTTACGATCTACTGAATATGAAATACCTGTGACTATATTTAACCAGATTTTCCAGTTGCAAAAGCGACAATTTGTAAAAGTTAGTTTAGATGTTAAATAAGTTTTAACTATATTATTGTACCAATATATCAGTTTATTTTATTCTCCTATAATAATCATAGGTCGAGAATGTTTTGCTTTCCTAAAATAATATAATTAACATTAAAAAATTTACATAAATACATTATGCAGTTTTCGTTTGAGACTATTTTACTATAATTTTTTGACCTAATTCTCATAGCTCCGCCTATTTCCTACCTTCTGCCCCCATTTCTGATGAAATGGGGTATTTTTAATTTAAAGTGGTGTCTTTGTGGACCAAAAACTTTTTCTCGTCGCGGTCCGCGGTGTCGCATTTGGCTCCTAGTCTCCGTCTGCTTGCGTCAGTATGATTTGGCGTTTTTTCGGTTGCTGCTTTGAGCAGTCCGCGGAACGCAACGCAACGGTTACCGTAACCGCAAGGAGTGCGCGGCGGCATGCATCTGAGCGAGACGCGTCTCGACAGTAAACAGACTCGAACTCAGTTTTTAGCGGGTGGTCGGAGTAAACGGCGCTGAAACGGTGCGATCGCGCGAGTGCCCCAGGTGCGGCGAAACGTAAATGTCCGCGCTCTTCTGGACCGCGAAGCTCGCGTCGCGATGTCCATGTTCGACTCCGGATGACGCTGCAGCGCCAGCGCCGCCCCCGTCGCCGCCGCTGCTGCAGCCGTCGCCGGCTCAAGCTGGCCGTGATTTCCACCATGGGATTCATTTGCCTCATCAAAGGTAAATTGATTCGTCGCGTGAAAGGCCTCATGAATATGCAGGTACCGTCGCTAGCCCGTGGTTTCGGGGTTTCGCTTCGGTCGCGCACTTTGCGTATCACGCCACGATCGAAATAAAATTTTTGATTTCAAAAATCGCGCTAGCCTTTTTTGAATTTCGCACCCTGTTTTATTTCTAGTAACCACATAGTGTTTTTTATCAAAGATAGAAGTCAACACATTTTTATGTACTTTTTAGGCAATGATAGTATAATATGGATAATTTGAGAAAATTCATGTGAGAATTTTTATCGGAATCTTATCATTCTAAAATCGATGTGTTTACTATTTCGTAAAATTCATAGTTGGATAAGTTGACAGATCAGATCAAATTTATTAGATTATAGGTAATGAAGTTGTTATTCCTATTTTTTTAACTAAGTTCTCACAACTAATCTGTTCAAAAAGTTAGGTGACTGAATAAAACGCGCTTCTTATATCATTTAAATTTATGTTTTGTTTCCGCCAAAGTTTAATCCAATCTTGGTACGCTTTTCATATTCACGCACGGTGAAATATCTGGGCAATGCGGTGGTTGTGTAGCACTATTTCTTGAATGTTTGACAAAGAACCCATGATTAATAATTACTGAGTTTTGTTGACATTAGGTTTCAAGCTCAAAATATCAGTTAAAATTGCGTCCACTGAGCTTATTCATATCTTAGTATCTTCAGAAAGCTCTCTTATAGTCAAGTTATACTATCTCATAATTTTTTTCGATTTTTTCTTCGGTCATTGATGTTGATGGACGACCAGAGCGAGGTTCATTTTCTACGAACGCACGACCTTCTCTGAACAGCTTATGCCTTTGAAATACAGTTTTTTTCGATAAAGGTTGATCATCGAATGCTTTCTGCGCCATTTTAAACATTTCAGTAACATTAATTTTGTTCAACAATAAGACATTTTAAAAATCGAAAAAAGAAAAGTTAATATAAATAAGCTGCTGTAACTTATAAACTATGTGATACATTAACGGCTTCTTGATATAAAACCTTAATCTATGTCTGTTATTATATTCGCTACAGTTATGTTTACTTTTCACACCACATCTTTTAAGTATGATTTCATTAAGTGTTTGCAACGTGTAGCATAAAACTTCAAATCTTACCAAGTTAATTTAGTAGACTTTCAGAAGGAGGGGTTGCACTGCAAAATCCATTGCTGTTTTTAACGTTTTTTCTGATTTACTAGATTCCACCAAAATTTTTATCTCATAGAGAACGTCAACCAGCCTGGTCATATTCCGTAGGTAATAGAAATAAAACAATGGACTATTTTTCAATGTAATCTCCATATATTTCAATTCAATGAGTATATCTCGAAATTAGCTTTTCAAGACCCTTGGACAAAAAACATTGAAGCTTCATCTGCAAAATTTCCAAAACAACATTCTATAACTTTTCATAGTTGATTAGTTATTCAATTTTAAAAATATATTATAGTCATTGGGGTTTAGGTTTCAGCTGTAGGGTAGGTGGAGAAACTTTTCAAAGTCACATCCTTTCATAATAACCCGGGCGTTATAGTACAAGGTGGACAGTTGGACTCAGTATACCATTTATGTTTTGTTTCCTTAAAATCAAATAGCAAAATTCATTTGAATATCAAAAGATCGTTATGAGTTTTTGCCGATTGCCTTTTTGCTCATTTTTCGTCCCGTCTGCGCCATTCTATTGACTTTTTGTTCTTCGTAACAATTGCTGTTTCCGAACCGCCGATAAAAGTTAGAATGCTCATCTCGCACTAACCTTATTTATATGACGATGCCCATGGATAATGTGTCGCACGGCTTTTTCGAAAAACCCTCACCTTGCCGACGATTTCTTTATTTTTAAACTTTTATCTTACAGCATCTCACTTTCGACGAAAACGACATTTTTTCCCCAAAAGTACTTCAACTGGCTGGCTAGGGTTCGTCTTCGATACTTTCTTGTTTCAAACGAAATTGTTTTGCCCATTGCTTTAAAGGCGAAGATTCACCGTACACTGTATCCAAACGTTTAGTAAGACTTTCTTTATTGAGAAATTGAATCACACACTGTACTCGATTTTCAACATTGTGCAATATAACTGCTACTACGCCACTGAGACGTTGAACATTCATTCAAAGATGGCACTCTGTGATAGTACCGCTATTTTATTTCTACTATTGCTCGGACATAGTCAGTCTGAAACATTTTGGCGCTTACCTCGTAAAAAGACACTCAACGAAACCATGGTGGACGATCTTGACGATGTTTTTGAATTATCTTGTTACATTTGATTACTTAGCTTATTACATTTTCGGTTGGATATTGCCTTTATATCACTACCACTGATGTATTTTTCAGATTTTCGGATTACCAAAGCTTATTTCTTTCGAAATGTTTCTCATTAGGTATAAAATAATAAGCAAGTAAAATGGGAACGAATATTGTTTATTAAATTTTTCCTAAGTTGTTCTAATTAGAAGTAGCTTTACTTGGTTCGTGGGGCAAGGCTTTAAACTTTGACCCCACAAAATTGCTAACTTACATCGACAACATTGCTGGTAGTTTATAAACACCTGGAACCTTGTTTGTTATGGTGCCTTGAAGAAAAAGAAGGTTAACTTCGTTTTTATATACCTTTTGGCCCGAACTGCCTATTTTAAGGACATGGTGGGAAGGCTGTGCATGTGCTAAATTTGCGCACATCGATAATTAACATAACTAGAATTTTCTGACCAACTGAACTAGTGAATTTGAATATTCGATTCGCCAGTTTCGCATCGTAAAGCTGCTATCGCACGAAGGTTGTGCTATAACTGTTACTTTATTAGAAACTCAGGAAATTTGCTGAACTTAAGCCTTAAACAAGCAGTGATTTCGATCAAATGCTTGAAAGTTAACAAAAGTCGCAATTAAAAAAAATTTACAGCCAAACAAACATATGAGAACATGAAGACATGGAGAAGAAATTTCTTTCTCCCAAATAATACTAAAATAATGACTTGAGTTAATACGCTAGTAAACTTCCAATTAGTTTCACAATGGCTCAAGAGAATAATCGATCATATAAATAGGTAATATTGTAAGTTACGATTATCGTTTGGTATTATATTGAATTAATAGAGGTTCTTCAAGTACCAACAAGAAGAGTACCCCGAACAAAAACGAGTTTTACAGTTATTTTAATTCTGCTAAACCACAATGCCAACTGATATTCCAGAACGTACTTAACGTAACTATTTGAAGAGGTGGATTATTTATTGCACTTTTGTTTCAAAAAATAAAGGAGGGCCTTTAGGAGATGATATAATTGCAATATTTTTTTTATAATCAAGATTAAAAGGTTTTCAAACATTTTGTTGTAATGCTCAAAGACGGAAATAAATATTCCTCTTTGTGTTCAAGAGAATCCTAAAATATCAAATGATATATAGTCATCGTAGTATCTGTTAGATTTGTGGCCCATTTAAAAGTTGACAACCTTCATCGTGATCTTATTCAAACAACCCGGTCCATTGTCATGAAAAATAATGTAGTTATTCAAAATAGATAAAATATTTGATAATGAATAGGTGATTTAAAATATATGAAGACATTACGTTAATTAGCGGGAAGGGAAATCTTATATGGGTAAATAATGTCTGCGATAAGCATAAACAAACAGAATAAACAAATGAAATATTATAACTATATAAATAATCGAGTCTTGTACCTTTCAGTGTCGAGGAATGTTACTTTTAAGATTTTTCTCCACAAAATTGCTTCCATTGCTTTTTATTCTTGGATATTTCCTTTGAACAGTTTATTCCTCTTCTTTCATAAATCTTCTCCATTTTTTATTTCATATATTTCTTGGCCTTCTCCTACATATTCTATTATCTCTATTCATTTCTCTTATTTCTTTACGATTCTGTCTTCCTCCATTCTGATCAGGTGGCCAAACCAGTGCATTTGAGCTTTCTCTATATAAGTAATTATCGGTTGCACTATCAGCGTTCTAAAATCTTCATTTCCTGTAATTCGGTATTTTCTTGTGATTCTTTCTATTTGCCGTAAGATTCACATTTAATATGTTGCAGTTTTGATTTTTGTCTAGCTCTTAACCCCCATGACTTGCATCCATACATTAAAGCTGGTATGAACACTGATTTATATATTTTAATCTTTGTTTGTTGGCTTCTCTCTTGCTTAGGTACTTTTTATAGCATTAAATAATGCGGCCACACTTCCAATTCTGTTGTTTATTTCTGGTTCTATATTACTTTTGTTATTTATTATAAATCCTAAATGTTTAAAGTTTCTTATTTGCTTTATATTGTTACTCTCCTTTGTTTACCTGATCGATTCACACAGTGACCAAGTTGTAGACTAGAAAATCATTGCTAGAATAAAGGAGTGCAGAACTGATGTGGAAATTTTAGTTGAATAACAAATGTACGAGAAACCGGGAGCCGGGTTAGTTTTATAAGCGAAAGCCCTTCTGGCGTTCAGTTGGACTCTATACCTGTCCTTCTGAACAAATGGTTTGGCCTTAATTGGTTTAGATCACCTCTTTTATGGACTGAAAGTTTTTTGACAAAAATTTGTTTTTATTTGCCTTTTTAGGGGATCTTCAGTTCTTCCTTTTCCTTGCGTCTTTTTAGTATTAATTCTTGTTCTGGTGTTTTGTATCTCCTTCCTCTATACTTCTATATTAGTTTGTAATGATTTTTAATTTTCAGTAAGGATTATCAAATCATCAGCGTACATAAATTCTGCAACTGTAACCGTTTCTAACCTACATACTCGTACTCTTATACCCTTTATTACTTCTCCACATTTTTTTTTATCTTGTCCATGGTTAAAATGATTAGCAATACATTTTCTGATTTTTTTGTTTATAACTTTTCTTGTGCATTGGTTTTCTGTTCACACTAGGTTCCTTGTTGTGCCTTGTACATACTTTTTATCGCCTTTCTAAATTCCTCGTTTAGTCATCTTTCTTCTAGTTTTTTTCCTATTATATTTCTCTCTACACTGTTTCTTTCTTTATGTATAGAAGAATTGGTGGAAAAGGAGTTCCACGTCCGTACGTGTTTTATATATGAGTACTATTATTACTGTATTTCAGTCTTGGCATATTCTTTTTAATTTCTAATTTTTTCTGTATATCCCCTTGCACCTGTTTAATTCAGCATTTTTGTCTTTACACCATCTTTTCCCCCTGCTTTTCCAATCTTTAATTTTTTTACTACACCCCGTACTTCCTTCGTTGATATGTTCCGAGTTTCTTTATTTTGTTCATCTTTTCCTGAATTATTTGTTTCTATTGGTGTTTCAAGATGAAATATGTGACTAAAACGTTATAAAAAAAGAGCTGAATTATAGGACGGTGAATCAAATTTAAATCGGAATTTTTCTCATGTCGCTAGGTGAACGGAGAAGGGCGCAGCTTCTGGGCGTTACAGATACAGATGTCTGCAGTAATTCCTTTTGTAGGGTATCTTGTATTACCGCTTCACTCATTATCATAACGTCAGACCAAAAGGTATCTTTCTCCGTTGTGTAACGGATTTTTATTTATTTTCTCGCGATACGAGACTTCAAACCATACGAAATTTTAAGGAGACTTATGACACAGAACAAACATATAACTTTTTGAAGGACGACGAGCAGTTTAAAATGAAGTCGTCACTCGAAGCCCGTATGATTGAGGAGAATAGTCGCATTATTCGCCGCCTTCGCAACGATGATCGCCGATTAACGGTTGCTGGTTGCCTTTGAGGTCGGATTAAACTGCGACAATCCCCAGGAAATAATTTTCCAATGCGAGAAGTTGTCCTACTTCAAGACAACTCCCATTCCCATGCAGCTGCCCAAACTCAACAAATAATTGAGAAATTTCCGTAATATTATCATTTATTTTGACCGATAAAAGAAGCACTTGAAGGGGATGATGTTGTTGTCAAAGCGTTTCTGTGCTATTGGTTGGTTGTACGACCACCTTAACTAAACGATAGTCAGACCAAAAAACTACCTGTGTTTCTTCTATATCAGGAAATTATGTATAAAAATAGCTCTGCATGTTTGTACTTTATGTTTCATGGTTTTAGGCTCCAATCAATTAATTCCAGTTTCTATGCGAATCATCCTCGTATATTGTAAATTTGTTGGCAACGTTCAACATGTTGCTTCCGGGGAGTTAGTTACGTGTATCCTGCCCAGAAAAGTAAATGATGAATAGTTCGTGTTTCCTGCGTTTGGAATTTAATCGCGATAGTTGTCCGACATTCTTTCCGCCCATAGCCACAACCGGAGGAATTTTTCTCGCGTCCCAGATGGAAAGTAGCTTAATCGCGGCCGGCGCGCATTAATTACGCCCCGATAAAGATATGCAAATCTAAGCTCGTGCCGGTATTAATCAGCGGTGAAACCGCGGCGAAATCGACAAAAACGCCGTTTTTCGCTCGACAAAAATCGCGCCGTGAAAGTAAAAACCGTGTCAACCGCTCGGCCGGGGAGGAAATGCAGGCTGCGGCCGCTGGTCCGCCTCGCTGGCGGCGGCCGATCGGGGCCGTGGGCGCAGCTTTTGTTGTATTTTAAGAAGGCTGACATTTCCGAGGGACAGCCCTTCGGCGGCCCAGCGGATCCCTGGAGGTGGCGGCGTCGAACGTTAAGGTCACAGGTCAGAGGGACGTCGCTCTGATGTGTCAAGTTGGCCCTTTGTCACGTCGGCTGTGCTAATTTGACAAGATCCATTACGGAGTTCGCGTGAAACATAAAATAGGAAGCAGCTTCGAAATAATTTACCAGAGAGAACGGCAAAATAAATCACGCAGTTTGGCCGACAGACCCTAAGTAATGCTGATTACTCTCGTATGTTAATAAACTGGTTGATATGTACTACATTTAAAGCGTCCATAAATAAAATTAAAATTTGCGTCACGCCTGTAGTTCGCTGTTCCGCTTTGGTAAAAGGAAGACTTATTTTAAATATTGGGGTGACTAATTGAATTGTATGTTAATGAATTCAGTAAAAAAAAAATTGGACACTGATCATTCTGCGTATTTCATTTACTACATTTATTTGTTAATTAGTATGAATTGTTAAAAATTTCGTACTGTGCACTTAACCTTTTATTACTAATTGAAACCGATGAAAAATGAAGAAAGTGGAACTTAAAGATTACTGAAATATAAGACATATTTTAAATAATCGAAATAAAAACCATTAATAATTTTTTGTTTGTTTATCCCGGTAACATAAAATTCCGGGCTTCTGGAGTCGATGAACTCCCGTAAGGCGTTTACAGTAGCGTCCTGGTTTCGGAAGCGCCTCTTCTGCAGGAAGTTGTTAAGATGTTATAAGTTTCCGGCGTATTTTATCGATTCCTTAACGATATTCTTCTGCTATGGTGGTTTGGCCTTGGTTCAGAAGATTGTAATGAATGAATCTAACAGGAGGCCATCATATAGTTACCATGACTTTCTTTTGATGCAATTTCGGTGTGGGGAAGTGTATCGGTGCTTCACTCTTATCCATCCCTTAAACAAAACGAGTCCTGCTGCCATAAAAAATTCATTTCTCATTACAATATGATGCAGAAGTTGTTTTTTTTTTGCGTAAAGGGAGCCAGAACCAGATCTTATAACCGTGATTTCTTTGATTATCATTCAGTTCTTGAGACATCCACTTGTCTGGCTTCTTCACTTTTACAATTTGCTCAAATGGAAAGATCAAAGCCAAATTCTTTTGTAACTCCCCATATAGTTGACTTTAATTTGTCGTATGAACACCAGCAGATGATCTTTCTTGTCATCCAGCTCAAAATCACATATCTAAATTTGTGGAATCAATGTTGAATTATACATGCATTTACAATTCTTCCTTTCCAAACTTGTAAACGTACATTTGACAAAAATCTCGTTTGGAATTCCCTGATTTTTGTATGTATTTATATTCATAATGAATTATATGGATACAAAGAGCTTTAGAATATTCCATTTTTATTATTTCCTTTAAAAAGTCTTTTAGGAAAATGCAACTTCAAATTATGTAGTATATACGCTATGCCCATTAATGATTTCTTCGAAGACCATAATAATTTTTGAAGTATAAGAAACACAATATAGCTCTAATCCACTAAAATTCACATTATTTCACAAATCTCTGGTCACTCTATACAAATGAATAGATCTGAAAACCAAACTTTCTCAAAACTACAAAATATCGTAGCATGTTATGTTATATATTTCGTAAATACTTTATTTACAATATTTAAGTTTTGTTGAGCATAGTTTTAGATAATATAACAATGGAAAGAGACTTTTCTCTATTTTTTGTATTCATTTTCTTGACCATGTATGAAAATTTAAAAAATGTTAATAATATAAAATTATAGAGGACAAAAAAGTGTTTGTAGCCACTAAATTTCAATATTAAACAAATTGTCTAAATTTCTACAACAAAATCAACCCTTTACATATGGATTTTTTTAGTAAATTTGCATCTTTCAAGTATTATAAATAATAAAGAATAACCCTAGAATTTTGAGAACTAGAGAACACATTTTTATTTTTACCATTTGAAACAATACTGGGGTTGCAGAGTTTTCCTGCTATGGCCTTCAATCACACAAAATGCACAAAAAGCTTCCTCTTCCTGTTATTTGCTTGTAAAGAAAACAATTCCTTTAACATTATTTTCAATTTTATAAAGCTGCTCAACATTGGTGATCTGAATTTTCTGATACATGCAAGGGCTCTTTCACCACGACAGGCTCTTTTCCGTGACTTGCGAAGAAATTCTGTTTAGCCATAATCAGAAAATCTATCACTGAAGTAGTATATTCCATTTTATTTTAGAGAATTTTCTATCTTAGATTAATAATAAGATTCCGCTGGAAAGGGTGTACACTTGTAGAATCATAAAAGAAAACACATATGTTCCAAGGTCTTACCACAATTTCTGTATTATACAACAAACGGATATACACTTGCTAAAGATGTTTCAGACTTTTTGTTTATTTTTTGTAAACAAATTAATATTGGCTTCGTATTTTCGCAAATAATACACATACAGACATTTTGTTTTCGGGTAAGGCAAAATTTTTTAATTAAAGAAACATAAAGTTGAAAAATCAACGTAATGGTTTGGACGCCTTTCTCCTTTGATAGACTTTGCGTCCTTTATAATCGTCATAGAGCGCATTCTCTTTATGAAAACTCTGATAATTAGATTTTAGATATTTTCCGAGAGATAACGTTGATATTTCCTAACAGAAACGGTCACCACACCCCTATAATCTTACCTAAAAGTTGCTATGTGCGCAACATAACGAGATGCACCAGATTCAAACCTTATTTTATGCTCGGACCAACTTTTAGAAGAGCGCGCTAGGTCATCATGTATTTCCCATTTGTTATTGTTACATTTAAAATTTTTACATTTAGCTTGCAGTCCTTTCCCATTATTAGCCTGTTTGGGCAAGTTGAATATTTTGTTATTGTACAATTTCTCTCATACTCTGACATTTTCGTTCATTCTAAGCTCAGTGGATTTCTCAATAAAGTGTCTGTTTCAGTTTCATTGGAACAGTTTCTGTAAATCGTTTTAGATATCTCAAAACGGCAATATAATTACATTACTTCGCCCACTAAAAAATGAAGCAGTTTCTTAATCGCTTTTACCTACCCGTCTATTGGAAAATTAGAAAGAATTGCAACACCGCAAATATTGAAACTTTTTCATTATAGGCATTATAAAGCAAAAAGTATTACTCGCCAGGCATTGTTATAGAGATCTAATAATAATTGCCTTATAATCAACTGAAGATTCACCGACCACGCACGTCTCAACGTTTGACCTTGCATCAGCGCCAAATAAAGTATGCGATGTTCAACCTAATGCGCAAAAGTCATGTATATTTTAGATTGAAATTTAAAAAACTACATAAGCATATTCTAATCTTTCCATAAATGAAAAATTGCGAGAATACGAAGGCCGTTGAAAAAAATAAATATTTCATCAATTCATTTTCCAAATGTTAGTCCATAATTTATCAAGACTTTTATCTTCATTATAGTATACATTTTGTTGTATAGCTACGAAGCATAAAATTTTCAGAATATTTCTAATTGCAAGTCACATATTAACAACTTTCAATCCCTGCAGCTACAATTACTGATGATGTAATTTTTATATTTTACTAGTTAGCTTTTCGCTAATGAAGTTTTCAATTACTAGAATATTAAAGAAGTATATAACTTTACTAGCAAAAACTTCGAATTTTGTATGGAGTGACCGTGACACCAATGTGGAGCTGCCCGTATACTCCGCTAAAATTAAAATTTTAAAGATCAAGGTTTCCTAGAATTGCACGAAAATTGCAAGTTATTTAAGAATGTATCTTCCTGTTAAAATGTAGAACGTGACGGTGTCGACTCTAAGAATGTTAACCACTGTAGATGGAAAATTTTCCTTCTTTATATTTGTAATAACGCGATATATTCAATTGGTTTACTTATCGATTATTTCAAATATTTTCTCTTTATAATATTTTTACTAAAAACACATATTCAACCAGTTTTATCATTACATATGGAACACGTTACACTGTGTGAAATAAAAAAAGTTGCATAAATATATGCTTGAAAAGCCTTTATTATCGAGTTGTGGCTAGTGTAATATTTCATTTTGATTTCTGTCCAAAAGGTAAAATAAGATCATACTAGATTTTTAAGAACAATGTTTTTGGATTCGAAAAATCGAATGAAACAAATTATATTAGGGTCCCGGAGAAAAATAGTAATGCAAGTTGGCAAAGAAAAATTCTGCAAAAAGAGCTAGACTATGTGCAACTGATTAACATTCATAAACATAAATGGACCATGTAATACTGACATGTATGAAAAGATCTGGATGATTTCAGCCGTGGCTTCACATAGACCAGACTCATTCTGGTGCGTGTTTAAAAAAACAGTGAAACGAGTTCTCAATTTAAAATAATCGATAAACCATCAGTCAATACTCAAGGCATTCGAAATGAACAAAATGATTAGTTGTTAAGGAACCCTAAAACAGTAGCAAAAAACATAGAAAGACTACTCAACGCTATTTGCATATATGGAACTGTACAAACGCACCAGCTACAAGAAACTCTTGCCGGCACCTTTACCCGAAAAGGCGTTCACAGCATTGAGCAACAGAGATGCGTTTTGGAACGAATGACTTTTGACCGTCCGTTATTTTTTGTGGCGGAAGCCGCCACTGTCAATTTAGTGACAAACAATCGTTCAGTAAATTGTATGACAAATTAATATTTAATTTTGTGTGATTGCCCCCAAATATATTGACATTATGAGTTATGGACTTCTTGTCTTCAACAATAACATTCTTATTAAGGGAAATATTTGTTTGGAAGATGGCACCTATTGTGAATTAATTGGAAACCTATTCAATAAAACACGGCGAAAAGGCCACGAAAGCCTACTAAAAAAGTTCACTTCATGGCAGCTGTGACAGAAAAGTGGACAATGCCCTAGAAAACGATGGACGATTTCATCGATACAATGCCCAAAACTTAAAAGCATGGTATGGTAGTAGAGGAAGTTGAATCAAATATTAATTGTAGGTTTTAGTTAAATACTTGACTGTGTTGTGTCACAAAAATTTATTATTTAATTTTTTTTTATTTCAGAGTGGCCTTCTACACAAGATAACTTTTTCTCTTCAACTTGTTTCTTTGTTTATTAGTAACGTAGCATTATTAAACGTCAAATCTAAAAAAATAACTAAACATAACTCGCAAACGAAGAATTTTCAAAACAAGTTCATTTGGTATGTTCTCCCTATTATAGCCTGTAGAATGAACTGCATAGATATGGAACAATTGCGAATCATCCTCTATACACAAAAAGGCGAATAGGTTTTTCTTAGATTTTTATACCTAATATTTCGACATTGTCTTCGAACTTGCCATTTTTCATGTCAACGTTTCAACTGAATTCTATATACTTCAGTAATTGGCGAAAAGGGGTTAAAACATATTGAATAATCTCTTTGTGAAATGTGTATTGGAAATAAAACATGAGTTAAGTTTTTTAAAATTTTAAGCGTGTCTTGGGAGGCACTAACGGGTCCGCCGTTTAACGGTTTTTTTTTTGAACTAGCGGTTATTCGGTGAATGACAACACTTAAGCTCATGACAGAAAATTAGTTTTACCCTTCCGCTGAACGAAAATGGTTGTGTATCCGCTTGAAGAACGCTGGGAAATATTGCGACATTACTTTGAAAATCATGGTAATGTTGCAGAATGTGTGCGAAAATTACGTACAGAAATGGGAAAAAAAGAGGCACCGTCAGCTCCGTATGTGCGTTATCTTGTTAAAAAAGTGAGAGAAACTGGCATGCTTATTGACAACCAACGCGTGAAAAGCCAAAAACAGTGCGTATATCCGAGAATATCGCTGCTGTTGCCGAGAGTGTGCGTAAATCGCCAGGAACATCAGTTCACCGTCGTTTTCAACAATTGGACATTTCGGAGACATCATTGAATTTTGCGTAAAGACCTTGGTATGACGCCGTACAAAGTCCAATTGGTTCAGCAATTGAAGCCAACTGACCATCCAATGCGTTTTCGCTTCGCTTCATGGGCTTGGGATCGACTTGAAGAAAATGCCGATTTTGGGCGAAAAATCATCTTTTCAGATGAAGCTCATTTCCATCTCGGCGGGTATGTCAACAAACAAAATTGTCGCATTTGGGACACAGAAAACCCGCACGCAATCGAAGAAAAGCCGATTCACCCACAACGAGTCACTGTTTGGTGTGGATTTTGGTGCAGAGGCATCATTGGGCCATTTCTCTTCGAAAATGAGCAAGGAGCGGCTGTTACAGTCAATGGTGAGCGTTATCAGGCCATGTTGAACGAATTTTTGTTCACAAAAATTAAAGAGGAAGATATTGGCGACATTTGTTTTCAACAGGACGGCGCTCCGTGCCACACAACCAACGTTACAATCGATCTTTTGCACACTGTCTTCGAAAATCGCATTATCAGTCGAAATTCTGGTGTCGTTTGGCCGCCTCGGAGCTGCGATTTGACACCGTTGGACCATTATTTGTGGGGAGCCGTCAAAGATAAGTGTTACGCCGACAAACCAGAGACAATTGAGGCTTTGAAGGACATCATTCGTGCAGCCATAGCTGAAATAGAGCTGCATACAATCGAAAATGTACTCAAAAATTGGACCGATCGTATAGGCTACTGCATGGGTAGCCAAGGCAGCCATATGAATGAAGTTATATTCCATTATTAACCGGAAGGATTGTACTTTCAAATAAAAAAAAATGGAAAAATATTCAGTAGTTTTTTATTTATAGCATTTAAAAAAAGGGTATATGGCGGACCCTATATATGTCTAAACACCTATAAAAAGCAGCCCTCGTAGAACAGCCATTAGATCTGAAAACGGTGTGAGAATAACTTGTCGAGAAAAATTGTAAATTATATTTTGCTGAATTTGGGCAAGAGTTTATATAAAACTCCACACGAAAGAAGCCGCAGGCAAAGACTAGTATCGAATATAAAAGGGTCGCTAAGTAAAAGTGAAACCTTTTTTTACCTTTTAAGGAGATTTTCTTTTTTTGAATGGAGCTTCTTGCTACACTAAATTTTCCAGTAACGGTACAAATTGCGAATTATAATACTCATCGTCAAAGCAGCGGCATTTAAAATATAATCTTTTGTGAATGTTGTGCTAACCATCATTTTATAACGATTTCCGTATGTTTTAAATTTATCTGGGTGAAAACACAGGAAATATTAAAACATAATGAATTTCAAATGATGAAACCCGAATTTTTTGTAATCTGCTAAATAACGTTTGTGTGCGCAAATATAATTGACACATATAATAGACAGAAATGGAACAAGAAACTTACAGAGAAACAGAAAAGTTCTGTTGCTTATCGGTAACTATTGAGTGCATCCAGTGTTATCCAACGTAAATAATATAAAGTTAGCTTTACTTATTCAATCTGAACAAGTGTCTTGCAAAAAATGAATGGACCATGGTATAATATGAAATTAAAGTGTGATTATAGAAAGTTTCTTAAAAAAATCATTATAGATCATCAAGACTTCTATTATTGTAAAGTTTTTAGAAAAATTGTGAAATAAAGTTACATCATCCTGAATTAGGAACTGTTTTCGCTGTGTAAAATTATCTTGAAAGGAGATCATTGTGGAAGAAGATAATAAACTCGATTTATCTTTGTCAGAATTTCGAAAAAGATAACGAAGTTCTGTCACAAAAGAATATCCGGTAGATTAATTGAAAGTGGAAGAATTCTTCTTGTAGTTAGTGTGGTGAAGTTAATTCTAGGCATTGTGTATATTCGAAACATATGATGGAAAATTTGTATTCGTTAGAATCTATAATAAAGCAACGATGGAAACAAAAACAGAATTAATATAAAAGATTGAACACGCTAATCAGGGGAAATTGATAGAGAAAGAATGCGAAAAGATTGAAAAATTACAACATATGCATGACACCCTAGGAGAACACAAGACGCTAAAGGAAGTAGCTGATGTATATAAAATACAACAATCGCTAATATTGAACGACAGAAATGTAATAATGATAAAAGATATAGATATAAAAGAACTCTTGCTGACGACTCGCGACGAGAGTGTTGGTACAAAATTGTCGAGACATAAACAAAGACGTGTTTCTTTGTTTTATAGACTACAAAGAAGCGTTTGATCACGTTCAACATAAGAAACTCATGAACATCTTGAGAAACACGGACGTAGACGAAGAAGACATTCGATGTATAGAGCAGCATACAGAAAAACACAAAATATTAACACATACGACATCCAAATTAGAGAGGCGTATGACAGGGATATGTGCTGTCTCCACTATTATTTAATCTGTACTCGGAAGCCATAATTGACGAAGTTCTTGAAGAACAACAGATGGGTATATAAGTGAATGAGGGGGGGGGGCAATATCGAACCTTAGATATTTAGACGATACAGTATTGATTGCCAACAATATCGAAAAATTACAGCAGATATGTACACAATTGAATGAGAACAGTAAAAGATAGGGACTAGGCATAAATGCAATTAAGACCAAGTTCGGGATTGTCAACAGGAAAAAGGAAATAGGAAACCAACAAAGGAAGAGTAACCCAAGTAACCAAAGGGAACCCCAGAAAACAAATTAAAAACAGAATTGAATAGCACGCGCATCGTTTATGAAGTATAAAAAAGTTCTGAGAAATAGGAATATCCAGTTCGCATGCGTTATACAAAATGCTAACGTATGGCCTGTACTGCTATATGGAATGAAGCCGTGAACCATAAAAATGAGCACAATCAATAAAATCGAGATCTGTACTTACAGACGCCTGTTAAGAGTGTCCCGAACTGAAAAAATGACCAACGAGGAAGTGCTAAGAAGAACGGATAAAGACCGAGAACTGTTCACCACAATTAAACAAAGGAGAACTGCTGACCTGGGATATATCGTTAGATATGAAAAGTATGGAATGCTGCAATTGATCTTAGAAGGAAAAATAGGGAAAGAGAGGAATAGGAAGAAACCAACTGTCATGGGCAAGAAATATAACACAATGGACTGGACTCACAATCAGAAAAATAGGGGAAAAGAAAAAATAGAAATGTGGTCGCCAACTTCCAATAGAGCTGATAGGCAGTTGAAGAAGAAGAATCTAAAATTGAGATTTAGATAAACTACATGTAGCCAACGAAATCCAGCGACTTACGAAACAATATATCAACAAGTTGCCGGGACACGCAAATCATCTCACCGTCACCAGAAGACTGAAAAAACAATGGCTACAAGACCTATTCTTGTAACCAGCCAGGTGTGTGTTAAATCATCGGGAAACTGGCATTGGCCGGACTTTTTTATGTCACGTAAATTACATAACATTTACTTATTACTTGTAACTGAGTAGATTTTAAATAAGCAGATCCAATAAAAAAAAATAAACTACTAGAAGAAAATAAATTAAAAGACTTTACAGAAAAATTGAAAATTTCAAGAGAAGCAGTACGCAGAATTACAATATTTCAAATTTAACTCTTAAAAATGATATAAAAATTAATTGACACCATCTTACTTAAAGCTACCGTCTACTGTGTTGTGGCATCGGCCTCAACAAAGCTATTACACATCGTTTTGCCTATTTCTTTGGCATAACCTATGAGAACTCCCTCTGTTGTGTAATATTATTTTCTTTAAGCTTCATTTTCATTGTAGAAGTGTGGGATAATAGTAGTCGTAGAGAACAATAATTAGCGCATGTCGTGAGACGAATGATGGAACTCAAAACGTTCGTCATTTTTATTTTGACTCATAACTTCAATAACAAAAACTTTTTTCTATCTTCTTGAATTTGGAACAAAATTCAATACAAATTTTGCATTTTTTGTATACAACTGAAAGACATGAGACTCTTTGTACTTGGGGCATTTAAAAATAATCTGCTTTACAACTGTTTTTCCTTACTCAACTTTTATTAGGAATAAGTGAATATAAATAGAAGTGCAATGTTTATGCACTTTTGCCATAATTCCAGCAGTTTTAGTTAACCTCCCGCAAACTTTTTTGTATAGCACGGCGCCACTTTTGGACAGCCGGCTGAAGCTTGTAATCGGAGGAGAATTTCTATCTGCCCACTACCTAACAGACATGGGGCGTGAGGCATTGTGATGTACTCAAGAAACCGCAAGGGGGCAACGGTGTGACGCGTTTCCATTTCTTGTGGCAAAGTTGTTGAATAGGTTGGTAAAGTTGCCGCTCACTGCTAATGTAATCCTGATAATAAGGGGTAGTAGAATACTCCCCTTCCGACCCTAAAAGACAGTCGTCATTATTTTGAAATAAACAATTCTAGCCCGTGGCTTTATGGGATAAAGCCTTCTAATGTATCGCCACTCTATAGAATAGACTGGCATTTTCCTGATGTTTCTTGCCAAAACCATGATTTCCCTGCAGCTGCAGAAACTGCTGGCATGTCTGCGCATATTTCTGTTTCTGCTGAGCAGTGTGAGAATGGAAAATTCATTGTGTATAGACTTGTCATCTTCAAACCTTTATAGGTCTGTTGCATACCTCCAATGTGAATATGATTGATATTAAGTGAAACACACGCAGGATATGTTGTTGTCAGTATTTGACTGATGCCTTTTACTTTTGTCTTCCTTCGTAGTTTTTTCCTCTTTTAACTGGGATATTCAGCGTAACAATTCTACAATTTGATATTAGGTTTCCGAACACGGCCATTAGCCTTGTATGAATATTCAAAGCAGTCTCTTCTGCCCTCCATGATTTTCTGCTTCCATGGTATTACGCTTCGTCCACAATTGCATTCGCAGCAGTGCAGTGCAGGAATAACCTTTCCCTCAGTGCGTTACTGCAACACCATCTTATATTTGCTACATTTCAAAAGTCAAGTTATTTATAGCTTATTGCCGTTACTCGATAGGCAAAATTGCAATTATTAGTATCAAACAAATCTACTAAACAATTCATTGCAGTAGCTTCTTCTATGCTTTACAATAAAATATGCTTCTAATGTTAATGCTACTTCAGTTTTTATTCCGTGGCCCGCTTTTTTAATAGACCAAAATGTGTTTAATATTATGACTAAATATAAATGTCGTAAGAGACTATATCAAGACACAACGGGAATGACCGCGAGGAAAAGGCGCTTGTCATTACGTTATTTAATAGGTCATGCAACTGTTGATTCTTACTATAAATTATACAATTTTAATTGCTTAATCGTTGTTGTGTAGTAAGTGAATCTGATTTAACATGTAAGCTGTCATTAATGGAGTTCTTAATCGTCTTAGTTACTGAAAAAAACTTGCTTATCAGGAGTTACAAGTGAATTATTATTAGAACTTTTCTAGACAAAATGTCAAAGCTTATTTTTAGATACTTTCAGATGTTCAGCATTTTAAAAGGTTGCCGTTTCTGGATTGGTCATTTATAAAATCGGAGGTGGTTGCTTTAATGTTAGTTATCAGTCGGTTCGATTTGCAATCAAAACAGGCACGCGTCACAATGACCTAGCCCACAAACATCCCAAACGCGTCGATGACCGACTCTGCCATGCCCGGCAGCTGCAGCGGCCGGTCCGTGCATGACTGCATGCTCGAAATATGTTATCGTTCCTCCGACACCTGATCGACTGATACTCACCTTCTGCTATCAGATGAATGCGGCCAGAGCGGAGGAGAAGCGGATAGTGACGAGGACGTCATCACAGACTACCACATTCCCGCACTGGACATGCTGCCGCGGCCGGGGCCTCTGCCTACCATCAGCGTGACCCCCCATTCCCCAGCCAACAAGACCTACCCCGTCTTGGAGGACAGCCTGCAGCAGGTCCGGGAGCTGCACGAAAGCGTCCAGCGCATGAGAGATGCCACCGTACAAAGTGAGTAACCAAGCCCGAATTGTTGGTAGCAAATTTAAAATCGTTCTGTTTGGATCAGATAGCAAATGTTTGTTTTGGTTGTACTGAAATTTGTTTATGCCGTTAAATGCTTTAGTGCATTAAAAACCCGCGTCTAGGTTGTTCATGTGGAACTGCTGCTCACTGAATAACCAGGGCGTTAAATTAGTGTTAAATAAGAATGCCTTGGGAATTTGAAAACGGAACCCAAGTTATTAAACTTTATTGAGATACACAGGAGAATGTAGTAATACAATTGTTTTCTTGGAAAAAAATATACACAAAGCTTTTTATTTAATTATTTTACAACATAAAAATTAATCCTCATACATTTATTCTATCGTGGTACCAGTCGTATATACGTGGCTCATTCGAAGTAAAAGTTAGTCGCCTAGGATTTTATCTATAGGTCCAAATAGATAAAAGTTCGAAGGTGTGAAGAATAGACTGGGACATGTCCTACTCAAGGCATAGTCTCCCTAGAATACCGTCACTAACACTTTTCGAAAATTAAGTGACTAAATTTTCTGTGACGGAAACTGGTATGTTTCCACATCACCTCTGCCTGCTTTGTTTTGGGCGTATAGCAGTACTTCTAGAAACATCAGCATTAATTACTGTATTTTTTCAGTAAATTATTGTTCCGTATTCCCTGCTGTAAGTGGTGTTACTAATCGACTTGAATCATTATTCCGTCTTCAATGATGCTGCACCATTTTAGATATTGCTACGACCAAAGCAGTAATTACTATTTTTCTTCAAGTTTCACCAAAATTTCTTTGTTTTGCACACAAAAAGCGGTCTACACCTCATTGCTCTTCATTCATGAAAGACACTAACAATTCCAGCATTTTTGCTCTATACTTTACGATTTTTCCGCTAGAGTTTGGAGTCAACGAGGTGTGTAGTGTAATCATCAAACAAATTGTTTGCTACATTTTAACATTTGAGCCAAAATAATTAGCATGTTTTGCTTTTTCATTTTCTTTCCTATCCAACAAATCAAGCATCGCTCGATTATTGGCTATATAATAAACGGGAATAACACCTCCATTTACTTGAATTTTATTTGTGAAATTAAGGATCACTCGATTTAATATGTTTTTTAAAATATAAATTAGTGATGCATATTCCAGGAATTCAAAAATGATTGGCACTTTTCAAAGATTTAATCGTGTCGCAGATTGAAATCCTCACTTAGTAAGTGTGCTAAAATGGACTGTAGTGCCACGTGATGCTTATCAGATGATGTTGCTGGAAGAGACAAAGAAAGACTAAGTCATTCGTATAGTGCTGCGAATGCAGTTGTGATAAAGTGGAAAATCATGGAAGCAGACTATCATGGGTAGCGATGCGTGACTGTTTTAGTCACCTATAGGAGTTAGTAGCCATCTGGAAATTAAATATAGAATTGCAGTACTGTGTTTCATTCAACAGCAGAGTTCAAAAACGCCAAGGGCGGTGCTTTGTCCGACAAATGGTCGCAAGCCACACATTATCTAACATATGGTGACAAGCAGGCAAATTACATTCAGTGGACTGCAGTAACGTTTTGCAGAATTTTGCAGGTATCCGTGAGGACTTGAAAATGGTAAAAGTTTGCACAATTGGTTTTTAAGACTCTCGCTCCTCTGTAGAAGCAGAGCGCGTTAATGTATGCCAGCAATTGGTAGAGCTGTACAGCATGGATCCGCAAACGTTCTTTAGGTGTCTAGTCATAATAAACGATTCTTATTTCTGGCACAATACTCCGGAAAAGAAACGTCAGTATGTGAAATGACAACGTTGGGAGCTCTCCTCCGAAGACCACGACCGGGATTGTTTATTTCAAAACAAATCGCAACTGTCTTTTCCGATCAAGAGGGAATTCTTCTCGTGAGGGTATTCTTAATAAGTTGCGTTGCAGGTCACTGCAGCAACGTATGCGGCAACATCGCAACATAAAATGAATACGGGGCGTATTGCTTTAATATGACAATACGTGACTACATGTGGGTCGCCATCTTGCAGGCTCCAGGATCCACCGTGCTGTTTCAGGCCTCATATTCATCGGGTCTTGGGCCAAGAGATTATGCTTTGTTTAATGTAATGGAAGAGGTAGTGCGTGGTAAAAAGCTTCTGCTACAACTACAAGCTTCAGTCGGTTGTCTACGAGCGTCGATTGTCTTTTAAGATCAAGGGGATTCTATGTACCAGTGAAGAATGGTACTGCAAGTTAGTACAAAGGTTCCACCAATGTAATCAACAATGCTGCCACGAAAAACGGAACATATGCCACGTTGATTCGTTATCACATGTTAATCGCCGTTGCCACCTTGCGGTTTATTGGTTACACCGTATTACCTGACGTCTGTATTTACTAGATCTTGCGTGAAGTCACGCTCTGTTTTACACACTGACCAAGAGTTTGTGTTAAAAAGTTCTTCCGCGACGTGCATTATCGTCGTGCAAAATCCACGAATTGTTGTTCCACAATTCTGACTTTTTTAATCAAATTCTAAAACATTTAGGTTCACATAGAAGCTTATGGTTTTCAAAGAAATAATTTTCTTCTATTTGTTGCTCTCTGCGGGCTATACGAGCCTCTTTGGAAGATAGACTTGCTTTTCTCGGACCAGCTGCCGCTTGTCATAATCATTGGCGTATTTTGTGCTCTGGTGCCCAATAACCATTTTTAGCTCTCGCATAATCTGCAGTATTGAAGAATATTCTTCTTTGAAGAGTTCAGCAGCAATATAAGTTGATATTTCAGGTGCTTTGGGGCTAGTTTCCAAAGTGTTGAATTAAAACTTTCATTCGCATTTTGCGTACCAGTTCCTAAATATCGTTGCAATAATTCTTTTTTTTTTTTTGATGTTTTGGAAAATGGGGAAAATATGTTCTTGAACGATTGAATCAAGTGGAAAAAGCTCTATTTTTCCCCATTAACCAAACTTTTTTGCCAAGCACACCAACTGTTTTTGTCTGGTGGGCAGTAATGATGCTGTGGATTTTCATTAGTAGAACATAAATGATAGAAGGTGGCCATGATACTTCTTCTCATTTCTTCAGCACTATTTACATTTATTCTAATAGTTAAACCAAGGTAAGTTGTTAATTTTTTTATTAAAATTTCTATTAGCTTCTCTTTACCGCCAAGCTTTTCTTTTTTTTCAAATTTTGAAGCCGCGTGCCCGTTCGCTTCGCAACGTGTCCAACGCAGTCACTTTTTACAACTTATAAATCTTCATAAAGATTAGTGTCTAGAATGGCCTTAAAAGTTTTTGAGTCTCCGTCTCCAATGTAAAATGCGTATCTAACACCATACTGTTCCTCTGATCTTAAAAAACATTTATGTGATCACAGATACTTCTATTTTGCCTGAAGACCCTTCATGATTAATAGAACATTCTTCATAATGATCTTCGTACCAAGTTAGCTACTCTGAAGTATTTTCTTTTCGTTTCCAAAATGCACATACTTGACACCAACTGCCTTTACTACTGAATCAATGACTTTACCCGAGTAATAGTCGATGATTTTAATGACTCCATATCGCGATTTAAATCCACGCTTTTTCTAAGAGCCATCACCATACACTTTTAGTTACGGAGATGGGTCTTCCATGATCTTCATTCTTTTTCTTCTTCTACAGCTTTTGCACAAAGACGATCGAAAACTTTGTTTGTCGATAAATATAGATGCTCGATGATACTATTGTATGCACTCTTGCTTATGAGGAAAACATTTTTTGGCATGTGCTAATATAAAAATTTTGACATAGAATTTCCATAAAACATTGTAAAGTAGAATAGAATGTTCAATCTTTTCTAGAAGTATGTATAGAAAATTTTTCTAATTAAATTCGTATTATGAAAATTAAAATTTGGTTTTGTCTTCCACAGAAATACACAGGAGTGCGTGGTTTCATTTGTTTCTATTTGTTGCTGTAGGTTGCTAATTTTCCAACTGATTAATAACGGCCTGCAATTGACTGTTACATATTTACCTAGTATCGTTCATTAATGCGGGAATAATTAAACTTAGCAGTTGGGAGAGAGTGATCAAAAAAGAGAAAAATAGGCTAAGAAATTGAACGATATTTCTACTGTTTAGGAGAACTTAATGCGATTTTGCGAATAAGCTATATATAAGAAAAACACGTGAAATTCTGGCAGCTTACTCTTGAAAGAACTTACAAGCAGTTTCAGCGTTCGTTGCGCACAACAGTAGTTAACATCACTAAATAAGTTGGTACGATGATAATAAAATAACAACTGCTGGGCAAAATTGGACTGTATTCATTAAGATGATTTCATTCAAGAGTGATACATTCATTCCAACGCTTTTCTAACATTTCGATGCCTTTTATGTAGAACGATTTATCGTTGACCTCAAAATAGGCTTCAGTTTCGGCAACCACTTCTTCATTGGAGACAAATCTCTTTCTCTGGAGCATTCTTTTTAGGTTTGCAAACAGGTAGTGGTAGCTGGGAGCCAGATACGGAAAATACGGTGGATGGGAAAGCAATTCAAAGTGCGATTTGTGCAATTTTGCCATTGTTGCTATCGACTTGTGACACGGTGCGTTGTCTTGGTGAAGGAGTACTTTTTTCTTCTTTATTTGGGGTTGTTTTTTCACAAATTCTTGCTTAAAACACACCAATAATACCATATAATTGATGGTTTTTCCTTTCTTAAGGTAATCGATAGATAAAATACCTTGCGCATGCCAAACTATGAAGCCAAAACCTTACCAGCTGACATTTGCGTTTTTGGTCGCTTTGGGCGGCTTTCGCTCTTTACTGTCTCAGCTGACTGCCAATTTGACTATGGAGTGTAGTGATGGATCCATGTTTCATCCATTGTCACATACCGCATGAAAAAATCCTTTTTATTATTATTATCCGCTCTAAATCGTCGAGGTGTTATTGTTTTTGATCCACTGTGAGCAAATTTGGTACCTACTTCTAACAGAGCTTTCTCATAGACACATGTTCATGCAAAATGGTGGTGGGATACACTACCTTCTGATATCTTTAAGTTGTCAGCTACCTCACGAAACTTCAATTTATGATTGGCCAAAACTATTTTATGGACTTTTTTATGTTTTCTGGAATAACTACCGAATTCGGGTGATCAGAGTGTTTAGCACCATCAGTGTTTGTACGGTCGCGTTTAAATCAGCAAACCACTTCTCTACCATTTGCCTGATCGACCAGAGTTCGAATATCACTTATCAAGCCATTGCTTTGCTCGAACGGTATTTTTTCTTATTAAAAAAGCAATGCTTTATCAACACACGAAATTCAGATTTTTCATTGTTTTGAAAATTACACAAGTAGTGCCACTGAAACCACTGTAACTTGTGAACTAAACGTCAGATTGACACGTATTATTTGAAGGTTAGCACCTCCTAAAAATCATATGTGTTAATTAGGATCCAAAATTAGGCTATACTCGACAGCCGATCAAAACCAGTGACAGACTTGCATTGTTTATTTGAGTTCATTTGTCAAATGTCATGTAAAGGAGATAATAGTGATCTGTATTATATCGTGTTTTCTTTTCCGGCGTTTTAAGGTAAGGTTTTGTGATTGAACTTTTTATTACGCTGTAAGTGGAGTTTGTTATATCTCTATATATAAAGAAAGTGCTTTTGAAAAATGAATGTTTTAAAATTCACAAATAAAGTTATAACAAATTATTTAACGTTGTTTGGCATTCGTATTTAATTAATTTTAAAGCTCACCTTTCTGAACAACGAATACTACAGAGAAACTTTGCGCATTTGTGCGCGTTAACGCCACAACGTTGCTTTTACAGAAGGGCTCCCGAAGTTTCACGTCTCAGTGTACTTGACGTGTAGCTTCAACACTCATCAGCAGAACAGTGCGACGTTATAATGGCATACGTAATTAAGGATTTAGGTGCCGCAGAGTTGCCGCATGACTTCTCAAACAGTTTGAAAACCAGAATAAAGAGTTGTGTGTACCGAATCTGAATTAAATGTAATAAAGCACGGAGACATCGAGATCGGTTTTTGACAGACAATAGCCTCCTGAATGAAAAGTGAATTTTAATTATACCGCGCTTCCATCTCTGCCCGATTCTCCAATCACTGTTATAAGCAAAAAAGCGGCAGACCTCAGAAAATTTTTCAAGGCTGTACTTCGAAAGTTTAAATTCGAAAATTCAAAACCCTTGCTGAGTCAACTAGTCATAACGAACTGAATCAAATTGTGGACGGCCGGAAAACACGAGCTGATAACGATTATTAAAAATCTTGGTTCTGTTTTTCTACTTTTCCTTTTCTCGAAGATCTTCGCTGCAAATTCGCCAAGGATGTTAGAAACTTTACCAGTTAACGCGAATCTTTTAACGAATCAGTACGGTATCGTGTGATTAGGCAAAACAAATAAATTGTAAGATTTATCCATTTTATGATGTTGTCAAAGAGGTTAAGCAATTGTGTGAAATGAACCGAGGATTTTCTATGCCTCAAATGTGACAATTTTGCCTATTGACATACCCACTAAGGTGGGTATACGTATCGTCGTTAAAGCAAAATTGAAGTCAACATCTTGATTCTCTAGCACGCAATCGGCAGATACCTGGCGTTTCAAATGGTCGTCTAGCTTGAAGGGTACGAGATCGGGCTCCTTATTACTTTCCTTATCCTATAATAAAGAAAGTAATGTAATCGGCGGAAATTTGACCTACCCAGTTTTTCACATTTCTGGACGAATTATAGCCGCAGGACACCAAAAAAGTTTGTGTGTGATGTGTGTTGCGCGCGTGCCGCAAAGTGTGCGTGCGTGCGTGCGTGCGTGCGTGCTGCGTGGTGCGTGCGTGTGGTGTGTGTGTGGTGTGGGTTGCCTGTCGGTCTGCCAGTAAGCAGGATATCTCGAGAACCGTAAGAGCTAGAGACTTGAAATTTGGTGTGCAAGTTAGTTGTATGTAGGAAACGCAGTGCGAAACTTTTGGTAAAAATCGGCCGAGCCGTTTGGTCGCAAGGTCGCAAAGCGGTCGCGAATCTAAACGGTTAAAGATACATAAAATTCATGAGAATAAAAATTATTTGTTATCAGGAGATAAACATGAACTTAAAGTAAAAGTTGGTAAAATAGGAACTCGAAAAAAATTGAAACCCATGATTTTTGCCAGAATTACCCAAGTAATAGGATATGGAAAGTCGTGTGATGTTCACACCAGATTTTCTGTAAAAATTTTCAATTAGTCTTCCTACTATTTTTCTATTTGGTGCATTTTTTCGTTCAAAATTTCACAAACTCGGCGAGATATTCTTCGTTGCAATGAATTCTAATAATCGCCACCTGCTCCTTTGTAGAGTAGCACTCTCTCAGTGTACCTACTACAAAATGTTAGCAATTAGAACTCTATCAACCGTGAAAAAAAATGGAACACAATTTAAATCCTGTGTTTCTTTTGGGAACGGGGATTTCTGTTTTTTACCTAATCTTAGTTCATACCATTGTTAAAACTTCAGTTTTTGGTTACTGCAAATTTTGACTGATTGGATTTTTAATCACTTGCTGCTAAATACCTATATTCATTTTCAAGGCGTTTCTAATAGCCGATAAGCAAAATTTGAGAAATAGGTGTGTGGCAGTAATTAAAATTTTCTATATATAGACTTTATCTCGCTTCGATGGTGGCAGAATTGTTTCTACTAACAATAACCATTAAGATTGCGTCAGAATATAAATGCATTTTTATGTGCAATTGTTTAACGTTATCTGTGAACTAAATATAAAAAGTTAGTACCTGTCTGTACAAATAGTAATAAAATTATAGCGCATTCCATCGCAGTCTTATTTATTTGTTGCAGTATGAGATCAAAACTGACTTCACATGAAGTTTTATTTTATTTTATTATGCAAGGTTAATCAAGAAAAATGAACTTATTTTTTTTTTTAATTTTTTTGGACTCGTTGGTTTTTGTTATCTTCGAGATAATTCCCTTCTAGATCGATCACCTCATCCGGGCGGGTTTTTCTAGTTATTCAAATTAAATTGATAAGCCTAATAAGTCGTTTTAATTTTCTCAGAAATGTCGAAACGTCCCCTTTTTAACATTAATTTCAATTTTGGGTACTTTAAAGAGACAGCTGGTGCTACATCGGAAGAGTAGAAATGCTGTAGAAGAGTAATTTGTAAATTAAACTTAATTAGACAATGATCAATCATCACGAAAATCTCCAACGAACGCAAACCACCTGTAACTCAAAAAATAATTATGAATTAATAAACCGAATAATAGAGGTTATTCGTTAGATTATACTGAACGTTGTTACCCATTTGATAATGCTATTTTATGAACAAATTTTGTGTATCATTTGGTACAAGCATTGTTTTTAATAACAATTTATTGAAAACTCTTTTGGTAATGGCTATTTTATACTTTATTAATGGACGTCAACATTGGGACTAAATTAATGCGAGGCTTTCACTACCCAATTCTAACTTTTGAACATTATGTGAAGCCGCACTCGGGGTTTAGAAATTTTTAACATTTTGTCTACAACTGCAAAAGAAAAATCTAAATTTGGAGGTATATATAAAGAACGACCCATAAAAATAACCATTTTTGGCCCCGGGTCGTTTTCTCGTGAACGAGATATATAACATAGACAAATTATATATCATTGCAATCGGCAGTATTTGAGGAGTTTTAATTGGAATACTATTTAAGACTTACCAGAGTATGCTGCAATTGGAGTGTCCAATGCAGTCCTCTATCGCTTCAGAGTCAGTTCAATATATAGCAAGTCAACCAAGTACTGGGTATACATCCTCCTGAACAAGTCAAAGCATAGTACAGGTATTAAAGGGTTCCACTGCCATTATTGCTCTTAGTGTAAATGAAGATGATTATTTGAATGATCTGCCAGAGGAGATGGGAGTAGAGAGCGGCAATGGCAATGAGGATACGTGGATGGCAATATTACCTAAAAACGATTGCGATGATAAACGCGAATGATAAATTATGTTTTATATTACGTACGCGTAGAATTGTTTTTTTTTTGATGTACAATTAATTTTATTTAGCATTGACATGTCTGAGTTTAGTCTTTTCATATTTAAATTTGCATTGATGCATGACCGAATGTTATCTTCTCCCCTGTAACAATATTTAGCCATCATTCTCTGATTTTCGTACGTTAATCAGTGATAACATTAACATCAATCAACTTGTCTCGTTATTCTAATTACAATGATACAATTTTTTCCGCACGATGTCCTGTTCATGTAAAAAACGGCCCGGGACCGAAAACGCTCATTTTTGTGTGTTGTTCTTTAGAAATCACTTCCTATGGATGAAGTGTTGACGACCTATGTAGCTTTTCTTATAATATATGGCTCTGTATATTTACATAAGAGGTGCGTACAAGTTCTAAAGGCTCCAATTTTTTTTTCTTTAAAAGTACTTACCTAAGAAATTTGAAACTTCTGTCACTTCTCAATGCAATCTCCTTCTAGACGTATACATTTTTCACAATGTCGTTGCCATGATTCAATGGCTGCTGAGAACACTTCTTTAGGGGTGTTATCAGCGGCTCGATTGGAAAATGGGCGGCCGCGGAGAATGTCCTTCAAGTTCGGAAATTCATGACGACATTACGCGTAACATGTTTTGCTACCTACTGCAATGGCGATAATTCGACCTGTATACATTGTATGGTGCTGCTATCTAGATTACAAATTCAAAATATTTCCTGCGTCCTTTAAAATCAAACGCAAATTTCCACTCATTCTCACTGCCGAGAAAAAAAAATTGGAGACCGTAGAACTTGAACACACCTCGTACCAGTAAATGGAAGCTTATGGATCCTTCTGCATAAAAGGGATGTAACACAATGTATTTTGTAGAGATGTGTTGTTTTCGTATTTTCTAGTGTAATTGTCGATATGGAGCATCGGTAATGTAGTAAAGAGTTGTTCATATTTAGAAAGGTATAATGTGAAATATTTTGCGAAAACAGTGATTTAATTTTTATCATTTTCTTGAGTTATTGTTAAGGTTAATATTTATTTATGTATCGGGAAAAGTTGGCATTTGGTCAATAAAGGATCCATGATGGCAATAATCAGAAAAGAGAACTTACCTGACTCCAGAAGAATTTTTGCATGAGTAATCGGTATCTTAAATGCGGTAACAATGTTTTTGTCATTATCGGCGAAAATAAAGTGAACTAGGATGCCTTAGAAATGAATCAGTACTGAACCAAAGCAGCCACTTACTGTAGAAATGGTATGTCCTACGTCAAAGTTTCTAAAGAAGCTGATGATGTGATAGAGAATCGCACAAGATGAAACTTTGTTACCAGTTTATTGACCAGTACGAATAGGATGCTCAGATATATATTAAACAATGTTTTAGGAACATTCTTCTGCCGTGAATTTTATTGTAGAACATTACGCAATTTATTCTATTTCCGTCATTATTCCCACTCAACCACCGCGTTTCTGGAAGCTAACAAGATTCGACACATTGCCAAAGTAGAGAACCCGACTGCTGATCAAGTGATTTTGGTCACTGGTGAACTTGCTGACAAGAAATATTACATACTTTAAGTGAAGCTGAGGATTTCTCAAACAGGTCACAGCAAACCATGTAAAAATTGTATTGTGGAATTTTATCAAAAAACTGCATTATGTCTTAAGGAGAAGTCCGTATGCCGTTCATTTGAAGAAATATTAGGTGTTATATACTGTAAGTACGTTGTCTGACATAAAGCAGCTGGTAACCTGTATATGCCAGGGGTTTAGGGATATGTGTGAGGTATCATATTAAAGAGCATGATGAGTGGAGTTGATCTATGTACATATTAGGGTTTGAAACTCATTAGCTGATGAGATAATGATTTTTAATTGAACGGAAAACGCGTATTTTACGTAATAGGGAGACGTATAGGGTGTCAATTTGAAGATCTTGACGGGCACAAGCAGAATAAATAAACACACGACCTTTTGGTTAGGTTAAATTGACGACAAAATTAAAAAAACATTCCAAAAATTTGTTTTTTTTAATTACTCCGGATTTACACATATTATATATCTCAGAGTTGTCTTATTTGCATTATGATTTTTTACTTCACTGTGACGTAATGTTTGTATGAGGAAGTCACTAGGAGGTTTGATAACCATCAGTAAGTGTGTACAAAAGTCAACAGATCTAGCACTTGCTTTGCATTGACAATAAAACCCACAGGCAATGTTTTCGTCGTTTTGTGACAAATCGTAAGCGATGAATATATGATATGCTTTACTACGTAAAAATATTACGATACCTGACTTGCTCTAACCAGCAGAGAATCATCAGCTTCTATTTGGACTGCGTCAAACAATATTTTTGTTTGTTCGTAATTTTTAAGCCTTTCAATTGGTGGATTATCAGGATCCTACTGTTACAAGTCATAGTACGACATTGTGAGTCCTTTTTGATGTAGTTTTTAGGAGATTCAGGTCAACAAGTATTTTCAGCTTGTTGAAGTATTCCACACTGATCGACACTACCTCACTCCTTTAAACAACATCCTTATCACCTCTAACCAGTAATGGTTTTCCAATACATTCACAAGACTCGCGACAATCATCATATCCTGTAGCAAGTGTAAGATTCTTATTGTCGATAACAGAAGCCAGATACTTGTAACGTTTGATCGTATGGTTACGAATCTCAACAACCCATCTGATGCGAATGTAAAGTCGGGATTCATTTGTCTGTTCATCAGTAAATTGTTTATTTACCAGGTGGTGTGGAATCGCAACTCTAAATCATCGAGGATTCAGATCGGCTTTTATTGACATGAAGCCGCTGCCCAGGACAAAACCTCATTTGCGCGAAATGTTGCATCAAACCAGGGCTTTGATGCTTGATAGTTATGATCCTTTCCATTATTTATTCATCCAACGACTTCCAGGCATGCAAGCCTTTGATATCTACAATATAGCCATTTATCATCAACTTCTGCAGGTTTCTATTTTTTTGAACGCACGACGTCGCCATTTAGTGAGGGAAGAACGCACTTTTCGGGTTATACAAATATATTCCATTTCAAATCGCGACAACAACTGTTTTGTCCCCTCAAGCAATGCCCGGGCACACGCTGCAATGCTATCAAGAATCTTCTGTCGTAAACCTGAAGCCATTATACCGTTATATCACAAATATATCAAATAAGTTTTCAAATTGAGAACAGACAGGAAACTCGAATTAAGTTTTAGACGTTCAATTTCTTCCATTACCCGAGATGTTAATATTTGATTGCAGCATTATCTAATATATTCACAGGTCTTTGTCTAACAGCTTCATCGTAAGCGTTTCTCATGTCTGTTAAAAGGGAGTTACCTGAAGACCAGTTAACTCGACATCTCTTTCGAGATGCGCACCAGAAGTCAAAGCATCGATCGCGTTCACACTGAATTTGTCTGGTGATCCGAGCCTTATACGAGACCGGTATTCCTAGTGCTAGAATCACTCGAGTTTGCATGACGTATATCACTTTCATCGGGCTGGCAGATGGCAGCTAAAGATGCATTTTCGGGAGCTGCTGGTCGTACGAGGTAGGGATACAACTACTGACCTTTCGTCCATGTTGATGAGAACAGCACAGGAGCGAATCAAATATACATCTTAGCTGTGAAGAGATGAGAACAGTGGAGATTAATGAGCGGTGTTAATTACTACGTCACCATTTGTGCCGCAGGCATTTGTCTTGTGATAACTGTGCTATTTATGTATTGTCCTAATGCATTTGCTAGGAAAAAAGGCACATCTGCTAAATGCTACATACGTGATTCGAACCCATGTTTTACCTCTGATACCATTCCCGCTAACTTGTGTACCATATGCCTGCTATTGAGATTAACATTCAACCGCAATGCTTATGTTTAACAAGTAAAACAAAAATTCATTTACTCCGTGTATTTAACCTAACATAAGGATATCGTATGTCTCCCTACCACATAAGATAGGCATTTTCCATTTATTTAAAAATTAATAATTATCTCACTAGCTAATGAGTTTCAAACCCTAATATGCATATGGGTCAACTCTACTCATCATTTCTTTTAATATGATACATCGCATATACTTTTAATCCCTGGCGCTTTTTTTCATATACATGTTACCACCTTCTTTCATCCGATTTTGACCTTGAATGTATTGGCGAACTTTGAGATTTTTAGGTACTGCCTTTAACTTCAGTCTTCTTGATGTGACTTGACATGGATGTTGATGAATCATGTAAGCCATATAAGATTTGGACTATATTGCGGAGCTCTGGGGGACGCGAAACTTTCTTCCGGATAGCATGCATTGGATAAGCTTTATCATTAGCAGCGGAATTTCGGTGACGATCATTTTGTAAACCAGCCCGTTGTGCCATACGGGTGATTTACTTCTTGATTTAGCCGTATGCTCCACTACCCTGAGAAACTAGAGGATAGTGGAGTTGCACGAGCGGAATTCAAAATAACTCTCCGGAATCAGTTAGATGTCTTCAACAGCTGTTCTCAGGCGCTTATGGATCACTTGGTCCATAAGCTTCTTCACAGTAGCCAAGCGATTTACTGATCGATAGTCCTGGAGAAAGGTCCCAAGTTTTCCGAACTTGAGGGATGATGGACGTAGCAGAGGCGGAGGACAGTATTGGTGATTGAGATGACGCAGACGATCGCTTTCTTCGGAATAGTTTGCAACGCGTGATTTGGAATGCCATTCGGGTCAAGTGCGTTGTGCATCTTAAGGGCTCAGATAAGCTGAATCCAGAAGATTGAATATCCACTAGAAGAAGGCCAAAAAAATTTAACGTCTAAAGATTCTGGAGACAAAAGATCAAATTAGATAGAAGTCACCCATAAATTTTTTAAAGTTTTTGAGGATAAAGATATCCAATTTATTATGCATCTTACGTAGGGTATTAGGCGGGATAGATTTCATCTCACATGAAAAATAAATTAGTTTGTAGGTCCAGTTACTTTAGATTTATTTATTAATAGTCTTTTCATATAAAATTTTTATTGCACTCAATAAATTGGTTTGAGTTTATATATTTTTTAAATACCAATCTATAAGAAAAGGAATCAAGCAAACTGTGAAAATGATAGAAAACTACCTTTAGAATGTACGTGGATCAATAATAAAAATACAAATATACGAAATGATTTTCTCCCGACTTAGAAGCACATTTTTCTCAACGGATATGTAGCTTTTTGATTCTGCTATCGTAAAATGAAGATGATTGTGTTACCAGCCAGTGGTACACGAACGTTTTGACAATAACAGACAATATTTCATTTAGTGATCCAAACAAATGATAACTCCGGACTGTAAGGAAGGGTATTCCACTGTAGTCCAGAACAAATCTTCAGTTTTATTCAAGTTTAGGCAACTGTCGAACGTATTATGTAGAAGGACGATGCATTTAATTGGAAAATTATCTTTCTACAAGTTTTGTTTTGCCCACAAGTTAAAAGAAGCTATTTCAGCAACTGTTAGACGGCGGTCATTCTGGACAAGGTGGCGAATAGTGCGAATATTCTCACTCACGCTGGTCTTCGGGTAAGGCTGGTGACCATTTTCAATTGTTTCTCGTCTACCTAAAATTGTATACGTATACGTGAGTCTTTTTAAGAGTGTCGTCCCAAAACCGTGCTTTAAGTCTTATCAAAATTTCGAAGGATTTTACGCTCTTATGCCGTGAGAAACATAATAATTCGTTGCGCAACGGAAAAAGGTACTTCTTGTTTTTGTGATATTGACTAAAGAATCGATAGTGCGGTGTACCATGCAGGAGGATTTTTTTAGGCATCTCAGGGCGCCGAAAAAAGAAATTTTGTTTTTCCCGTTGGTGTGCATTTACTAATATTGCAGTCTCAAGGGCTTATTGTGTCTACTAACATTCAACCTTAAATACTACGATGTCACATATATCCATGAGTTTATAGCGAGACTCGAATCATCCACGCGCTGGGTTAAGGATTGTATCTGCTTCCCTTTCGTAGCTCAACAACTAACTACTTTAAAAGTATTTTTCTCTCTTATAGTAATTGCATGTAAGCAAAAAAAATCGTTGCCTTTCTTATATTGCCAAAATGTTCTTTAGCTTGATTTTAAGATGGAAATTTCTGTGCAAAATCCAATCGGTTAAAAGATTTAAATTTTCTTTAAAAGAGTTGTATTTTTGTATTAGTGTTATTTTTTTATTTATGGCGGTTTTCGAGATTTCCAAGATTCCCATTTTGACTAGGAAGAAATGGAATAGAGGATCGGTTTATTACACATCTGTCATGGGAGGGCAATTCAGAAAGAAAACTCCGTTTGCACAAATGCAAGAAATAGGTGGGGGTAGCGACGCCCGTTCTCTGTACGCAGTGGTTCAGTAAGCAGTGCAGCGGAGTGGAAGAAGAAAATTATGTTGTAGTTTACTCGCCTACTAAATCAATTGAAAATGAACACTGCTGTGGAAAATCGTACCAAATTGTTTTGGTAGCTGCGATTCATCGTGAACTGTATAATGTTTGCTAACTGATGATTATGTTGAGAAAAGAATTTAAATCTGTAATGCTTTTGTTACGTTTTCTTAATAAAATTAAAAATCCAGTTATAAGTTGAACATTACTCTTACAATCGTTGATGGTATAAACGCAATATTGAAAACTCAGACCTACTATGTGTTTCCCAGGGAGGTTGAAATTATTTGTAAATGATATTTGTATTCTGAACTATAATTTAGCTTTGAAAGGAATGTATTTGCCAATAATTTTTTACTTTCCTTAATTATTCTTATCTGGTGTACTAATGTATGGTATGGAATTTACTTAAAATATTTAAAATATAACAACTTTACTACTTATTACGATCACCATAGGTCTTTGTATGGTTTCTGGGGAATATTTGTTATTTTCTTATTCTTCTTTCTTCTACTGTCTTATTTATCAAATCGTTTTTTCTCTAATTTCTATTAGCACATTTATCTATATTATTTTTTATTCATTTATCCTTTTTCATCTTCTCAACCAATAATATCGGTAACCCACTATTATCTTAAGTATTACATTTAGGTTTTATTGTTTTTTTTTCTGTATTTAAGATATCTTAATATGCACAGTATAATGATATTATATTTTTATTTTTTAACCTCCATACTTTTTCCTAACTCCGTTTTTTTCCTGTTTGCAATATCATTATCTATTATTTTTGTTATATCTGCAAATCTTATCTTTTGTAATGTTAGTTTCTTCTCTATTATCTATTCTATTTTTATATTTTTTATATTAATGCGTTATCAAATAATAAGCCGAGTGTCTTTACGAATTCTAATTCTTTACACGACCTGTCTTCTTATTTTACTCTTTTAAGTTTAAGAATTTTGCAGATATCTCCCGATCTAATTGAAGTTTTCTTATAATTATCCTTTGCATATTTCTTACCGCTTAATTTCCATTTTAATCAATAAATATCATATAGGTATAACGTTTGCCCTTCATTGCTAACATCTACTCTTTCGTCATCATCAATTCTATAAGGGAGCAAAGGGTGCCCTGTTGGCGTTTCAGAAGCATCGATAAATGGCCGGATTGCTAGTCCTGCGCATAACATCTACTCTTTAGTTGCTCTTCATATATATTTTTATTGTCAATAAAAAGTGTTCTGTTTTTCTTTTTTTTTTTTACATACATTGTTTATGTTTGTCTTCTGTTTTTACAACTTCATTAATTTTTTAACGGTTCTGTTTAATTTTATTTTTGTCTATTTCCATCTTATATTTTTTGAATTTTTTTCTTGGTTGGTTTTATCATTGCTTTTTATATGTTTTCGGAATTAATTAATTGTTTCTTTTCCGTTTTTACTGCCTTTTTTATTCTATTTGTCAAAATATTCAGTTACATTTTGTATTGCTGTGGTTTTTTCTAATTATTGAAATTTTATTGATTTTGCGTTCCACCAAATCGTTCTTTTAATAAATTCGTCTTATTTTATTTTGTTTATAAGTTTGTTCTGTTTAATTACTTGCATAATTGTTTCTAGCCTTCAAAATTATTTTATACTATTTCTTCATTTTTTTTAATATTCCGTATCACTACTTCATTAATGACTCATTAATTTGTTTTTTTAATGTTCCCATGTTTCTTTTTTAACACTTGTTTTTAAAAGCAATTTTCAGTAAATAAGTCGTTTTCTATAGTGAAAGTTGATTCACTTTTACACTTTTTGTATGGCACGATTTGTTCTCTATGTGCTGGACTAATTATTTATTTTAATTTTCTCCTGTTGCTTTTTTTCTATTCAATGTCTATCGTAATTTCTTGTAAAAATACATTGCTTATTATTTCTGGTTGTTTATTTTTTTCTTTCGTATATGACTTCTTTTGTCGTGCTGTAGTCGTTTATTTATTATTTTTATCTTTATTTATTGTTTTTCACTGCGGTCTTTTATCATGATTGCTTTAGTTTCTTTCTATTATTTTGTCACTTCTTATTATGGTTAAGCTAATATTGTGGGAAACAAAAAAATGCTAATTATTAATACCTACGTACGCGAAATTTAGTTTCGCGAAGCAAACGGCAGTAAGTTTTGAAATGTTTGTTTATTTTTTTGCGAAATAATTATTTAGATGAAGCATACCTGTGTATAGTAAATATTAACTGATTTTCAGATAGTTCATATGCTCCCTCGTCAAGAGACTTTGCGGCGTTCGCCCTAAATCCTCTCTTAGCTCAGGTGGCAAGACTGAGTGCAAGCTGCCCGACTCTAAACGAACAAGTTTCAGAGCCCGACATTCTAGGGGGATCGCTGGGTTCGTCCCCAATCCACCAGCCTCCTAGTCGGAAGGGGAGCGGCGGTATGTTCCTTTTAGTCTCATTAACGCGCCAATTTAAATGCGCTATTCAATTAGGAGCACAAGACTGGTTACTACTAGGCCGCACTTTAGAGCCAGACCCGCAAAGGCGAAAGTCATGGACCGCCCTGGAGGATCTGTCTGGAACCAAAGAGAAGATAAAGACGCGGCAGCGCAGGTAGTACACCGTCATTTAGAAGATTGATGCCCGCTGAAAAGAAATATTTCAGTATATCGCTCAGCAGCATGGAGTCGGAAGCAGACGAGTCTTCGCTGTTAGATAACATAGACGGAAGTCCCGCGAGGCTGCTGGGCACCGATCCCGCCCTAGTTGGTCGGCGCAGCCACAGAGGTTCGGCTGGTGGAGCAAGCACGCACTCGCTAAATGAAGCTGATCTGCAGGTGGATTATTTAACAATTCAAAATTACTTTCCAACTACTTTAATGCATTCAAACTTTGCAGAATGATTTTAATAAGATCAAAGCTAAGCGCGAGGCAGAACAGCTGCGGCTGCTGCCGGCAAGGTTGCCACTACAGAAATCTGTGTCGACACCGTCGATCATAGCTGTTCGCGACTTGGCACCTGAACCGGCTTTGGTTGGTGCTCAGCCAACATTACCTGTGTAAGTTTGTTTTTATGTTATTTTTTAGCGTTTTACTAAAAAATAAGCATTTAATTCACGTGTGAATAAATATTTTTGAAGAAACTTAAAAAATGTTTAAAGTTATATTGAGCCATGAATATTTTTGCATGACTATTTCAGTCGAGTAGGTTGATCATAACATTTATTAAATAAATTTTTTGCATGTTTTTTTAGTAATTAGAGGAATAGCAAGTTTTTAACGGTTTTATATTGCATATGTTATATTCTTTAGCTTCATTTGCTATAAAATGACATAAAATTCAACAGTATGAATGAGTATGCATTCAGAAAAGTTTAAGAATTACAGGATCAATGTGTTAAATAAATTTAAAAATTAAAAATGGTAAGCTAGCTGTTTTTAAGAAACTGCATTTCTATTTAGTAACTAATTGTTTTGTTTTAATTCACTCTATAAACTTTTGATTAGTTGCTGCATATAAAATTCAATTTCCGATCTTCTAAAATAATCGATATTTTACGTTTTTTGTTGTGGTATCTTTGCATTTTGTTTTCATTATGCATGTATTTACTTCGTTGCTTACTGTGATCCTTATTTCATTATGTTTGTAATAAATAAGTAATTGGTATTTTCAAGTTTAAGGAATATTAAACAATGTGTAATGTAAATTAAGTGTAATTCGGCCAGTGAACAGTTTTCGTCAGGTTAGGACCCCTAAAATCTACCTTTAAAACGTTTGTGGCTTACGTATGACTAGCTAGAAGCGATGTAGTGCATGTGCTTAGCTTGGTGTGTAGGGGCCGACCCAGCGGCACGGAGAGCGAAACAGAGGAGGAGGGCAGCCGTTCAGGACATGCACACTTTGACCCCCACCACATTGCACACTTGCACCAGTAAGTACAGCACGCATGTGCTCGCATGCTTACACTTTGCACTTGTAGTCGAAATTCGTGACACAAATTTGGCACTTTAGTCTCGTCAGCACCTTCAGACAAAAAGAAGTCATGTCTTATCAGAAACTGTGCACAAAAGTAGTTAAAGGTAGCAGTTGTCTTGTACATATCTTTCTTGAATCAAGTTTATGTAGTAAGTTGATTATCTTGAACTACCGATCGTATTTATTTGTAGTTTATTGTTATAGCAGTTTCAGCTTATCGGTGCAGTTTTAAAATGATACTGTTTTTCTTTTAGTGTTGCTTACGACCATCACTCTGAAAAGAGGAGGAAGAGGGGCAGCTTGTTCTTCAGGAAGAAAAAGGTAGGAATCTGCAAAATTAATTTTTATAATTGTCATATAGGCTTTAAAAAATGTGGTGCAATTAAAGTAGGAAAGTTTTTTGTTTTACTTCCAAAATTTACTGTTACTGCACCAACTATTTCCTGGTTGTGTAATACACGAAATACGGACATCAACTGGCCAGCAAGACATCGTGATTTAACGCTTTTAAAATCCAATGCCTACGCCAGTAATCTAGATGACGATCTCCGGAACGAATTTCGGTGTGTGGCGATGAAATTGATCACTGAACATATAATCGAACAACACAACCAAGGTTTTTAACCAAAGCTGAGATGACTATTTGCCAGATATAATTTTCCTTATTTAATCGAAGATTGTTTATTTTAATACTCAACAAAAATACAATCATCGTGTTATTTAAAACTTAAATCCGTTATTCCGTTAAAATTAAGTGCGTGATTAAAAATACTCTCGACAACTATAGATTGGTTTTTTACCAAACGTAATAGAAGCAATAACCGATCAAAACTGGTAAGATCTAATTTCATAGACTTCTCTTAATGGCCAAAACGAGTGGTGGTAAAAGGAACTGTTAAAGATCATAGGAAAACAATGGCCGAATTGGTACAGATGTTACGGAAAAGCAGGAATACCATTCAACATTGTTTGTATAGTGAAAATCTGTACAAACTCGTTACCAAGGAGAAATCCATATTGAACTTCTTCAGAAAAAGCACCAAGACAGATTCTTAACTAGAGAATTTTTTCTAACGATACTGTTAATTTAGTGACTGATCATACCTTGGTGTAAAGGCGTTCGTTCAATCATCTGGATAATAACTTTTTACAGATACTAAAATATGGGGTAGTTACCATAACGATTGTTATGGCAGCACATTATGTCTAATTTTAGGTTTTATATTTTTTCGATAATATCATCCTTACTAAAGAAAATGTTTTATTTATAGAATACCACGCTGCTTGTTATCGAGATCGCATGGAAAGTGAAGTACAAATTAACTTTTGCTGTGATTTAGGGAATCTGCATGTAAAAACCTGTAGTACATATTATCCTGCAAAACATGGACAAAAGACCATGAAATCCCATCAATAAAATTACTTCTTGACAGAATAATAGCAAAAATGTCTCGGAAAACAATGGATGGTGGAATTAGTAGCACGGTGCAAATGGTACTCAATGGTTTAAAAAGTGTTATGTGTCAAGGTTCAAATAAAATATTATATTTAAATTTTGTCTTCTTCTTCTTTCTCATTTCCAATTATGCCTTACAGCGTTAGGTCCTCTATCCATTTTTTGTAATAATGTCGATCCTTTGCCATTTTGCTAACCTCATTGATGTTTTTCGTTTTTTCCTGGCCAACTGTTTGATGTCGTTTTATTGAATTCAGTGCCTCCCTCTTGTTCTGTATTCTTCTTCTCTCATTTTATGTATTATTTTGAGGTGTCTCCCAGCCTCCATGTGAATAAGGTGCCATTTCATTCTAATTATTTTTTCTCTATTTCATTTATCACTGGTTGTTAATTTAGATCATCTTTTATAATACTATTTCTTATTCTATCTCTTTTCCTTTTTCGCAGGTACTTCAATTTAAATGCTGTTATTTTTGGTTTATTTTGTCAAGCATCGTTAGTCTTCAGTTGATAGAGTAGTGTGGGGAAGTGTATAGTCTTAAAGAGGTGTATCTTTGCTTTGGTGCTTAGCTCATTTTTCCTATTATAGTGTTGTTTATAATGATAATATAGTCTGTTTGCTTTGCTTATTCTGTTTTTAATTTCTTCTGTTCGCCCGTCTTTGTTTATTACTGCTCCAAGGTTTTTGTGCTTATCCACATACTCTACTCGTTCTTCTATAATAATTGTACTTCTACTCTTCTATCGTCTCTTCTGACATGTAGGATTTTGCTTTTATTGATGTTTATTTTATTTCCCTATTTTTTAGGTTGTGTTTCCGTACGTTAAGTTATACTGTAGTGATCAGTATTTCTTACCATGTTCACCATTGTCTGCGAAGATTAGATCTTTTGTATTTATAAGATTTAGATTGTAATATCCTGATTTACTCTGTCTGACTTCGTTTTTTTTTACATTTTTGATTGTGCTATTCATATACGCCGCGAATAGCGATGGACTAAGGCTGCCCCTGTTTTACTCTCTTATCTAATCTAAAATATTGTACTTGTCTATTTTAATCCGACATCCTCGTACGCATATCGCAATTGATTTAATAATTCTGTGCCACAAACAGCTACCTCTATTAAGGGATCTGGTGTTTGTGGGATATTTTTGAAAGTAGATATCTAAGGGCGCTTCAACAAGAGCGCAGCATTTGAATTAAGCGCCATCTTCTTCTATTACTTAAGTAACATTAAAGTCGTACTGCTGTCTTCTAGGCACATTTTCATTAGTAGTAGCATTGCTGCATGACTGATGAACGCATCATTGAGAAAACTCATTACAAATATGGATCACAAAATCTCCTTCAGCGGCTAAGCGCACTTTCTACTAAATGGGTTGTGAATAGACCGTTGAATGTGGGGCAAGGATGATTGCGTCGTATTCCTTAAAAATGCGGTCGACGATCCATGAGCAGTGAATTTGTACGACGTAATTGAGATTTTGTGGTTTAAATTTAATTTCCGTGTCTTATGCTGTGACAACTAAAACTGATCATTAAGATCATGCAATCTGTGATTGTGAAATTTTTTGTGGTTGGATAAAATTTTACGTGCCTATACCAAGAAAAAAAAATTTCTCAGCTGATAGAAGGTGTCGACTCAAAATTGCTAGAATTGAGCTGTAATTATGTGACAACATAATTGAAAATGTCGTTAAGGCAACATGTGTTCCAAGTAGAGTTATGCAAACTTTGGCTGCATGGATGTGGTGGGTCCTGTAAATATGGAGCTATATAATCTAAATAATTACAATTGTAATAACAAAAAATTTAGTAAAATTGGTGCGAGATACGAGAAACATTGCGCATAGTTCCAGTTCCCTAAAGTATCTCTAGCGTTATTTCTACTATTCAAAATATTCTGCAGTCGTTTGTTGAAATTGCGAATAACTGCTATTGCACCTTTTGGTGTATTGATAGCAGTCTGAAGCAAGTCATTGCAATATCTGTATAGCGACGCATTTTATGCCAAGATCTTCAGCCACAATTCCACGCATTTTAGTTTTTGGAATATCTTCTCGTCTTTCAGTTTTCAGACAGTCAACAATTCTTGTTGATTGTAGTCTCTACATACACGTTCAACATTTTCTGGTCCTCCAGAACGTGGATCACTTTAAACAAATTCCCGGTCATTTCTAAATAATCGGAATAGTTTCTGCGGGACAGATCGATGCTCTATACGTTCATATACTGATCTCTAACACCCAACTGATTTTTTCAGTGAAGTCGTCCTCATTCACGCATGCGCATTCCAGTCCACTCTCATTGGCTGCCATATTACATGCTTTTATTATATTAACATTGGATTAATGTTTTTCGAATAGACTACGTATTAGTTAAATTACTTTAATTATTTAGATCTAGATTTTACAAGAAAGTTTAAAGCACCACAAAATGTATCCTTAATGAAATCCGTCTCACATGAATATAGCACAGAATCAATACCGGTAGAGATTTTTTTAATATTACTAGCAAGGCAAATACCGCTTCATGATGATTTTCAAAATTTTGCATACTTTAACTATGCTGCATGGAATAAATTCTCCGATGCAAATGACAGACATTACTTAATTTGCAAAGTTTTAATGTTTGCTGTCAGTGGGTATGTTCAAGGTTGCAAATAAAATGGTTTATTGCATAAAATGAAATTGTGCCTGTAATGTCGTTGCATTCAAAGCAAGAGTAATATATCCCAAGCACAGGAGATTGTCTAAAGGTAAATGAAAAAAACTTTTACATAGACGATTGAAACGTTCTTGGACGACCTTTAAATTTGACCTTCGAAAACCTCACCATATAAAAACTTTATAGCGACAGAATATCTTTGCCGCAACTCAAATCATAGCAAAATTGTCATACATCACTCACAATTCCATTTAAAGAATGTGGAAACGTTTGATGTTGAACCTAAATGCTAACGATGCTATATATTCAGTTAAATAAATACTGAAAGCAGTATATCGAATTCACAACTATTATGTTATGAGTCCTACACTCTACCACTGAGCCACTGATTACTTGACGGACGAAAGTCTTCTCTTAATTGTAACACTGATTACTGCTGATTACTAACCTTTAAAATTTGACCCCAATTTTAACCCCCTTAGCCCCCGCGTTGGCAAAAAACCGTTTCACAGATGGTTTATTTTAGCATGATAGTTAATTTTTAAAACTAATATTTTAAATACAAGGAGAATTACTGAATATATCGCATCGTAAGTGCGTTGTTGGAAAGATATTTTTTGCGACACATAAACTGAGCTGATAATTATCATCGACCTCATCGACAGCTTACATCAGCCTTATGTTTCCCGGCTCGACTGCCCCTCTTCTGATTGAGAATCCTCCAAATCGCGCTTTAAAAAGTCAAACAATGAAATAAGGACAACGTCTGATCTTTCAGGCGAACAGATCTTTGATGCAAAACGACAATGTTGGCTGAACAGATGTGCCGACAATATCATATTGGTGGTATGCTGGCGGTAATGCATGGCGTAAATTCACCCTAAATGAAGATAGAGTTTTCTGTGAAAGCTTAGAGCATACTCTAATGCAAGTAGTTTGGATGAAAAAAAATTGTAGATACGTGCAGCGTGAAGGCATAAACGTTACTATTATTAAAAAACGGAAACGCTAAAACTGAATTGAACTGCTCACACGAGACGTGAGCTTCTGACGCCCATAACATGTTTTTGAACATTTGAAACCCAATTACTACGATTAACTTTATTTTATTTAGATATATTGTACGGTTAATTTATGCACCGAATAAATAAACAGTAATTTAATTTCCGGAAAGAATCAGAAACGACCTGTCCTTGAATAGAATACTAGATGTGTTCTGAAAATGAAAAACGTTTGTGCGGTCGTGATGTAACGAAAAGAGTAATGGGCTATAATGTGGGCATAAGTGAATGAGAACACTTCAATGGTTCGATTAGTTTGGAGTAAGATGTTAATGAGCGAGCACCTGTAGTGTATGACCGTTGCAATGAGTTGCTATGACTGACGGAGTAGAGCGGCGAATCTGCATCAAATTCTGTGTGAAACTGGAATATTTGTTTTTAGAAACTATTCGGATGATTCAGAAGATTTCCTGGAAAGATTCAATGAGTGCAGCACGAATAAAGGCGGAGTCTAAATGATTTAGAGATGACCAGGAAGTATTGGAAGACTATCAACTAGCAGAATACTAGAAAATGTCGATGAACGCCAATCCATCACATCTTGTATAGATTTTTTGTTGAAATATTAAATAGTGCAACTACCCTGCAGTCCAAATTTGTTACCCTACTACTTTCGGCCGATCCCTAAACTTAAATTATCTTTTTGAAGAGAAAATATTCCAAATCATCAACAAAAATATTCGTCATTCTAAGGACAGGATGTTTTGAACAGTGGAAGAAGTGGTGTGTGTGTGATTCCAATATATTTATTTTAAAGTGAATTAGGGCTTTCTAGAATGTTTTTTGTATTTTGCAACATTTTTACTATACATATGATTTATTTGCAATTGTAATTGTAATTTTTTATGTTCTACAGCTTGATACATTCAGGATAATCCTTGTGTATTTACCTTTTTTATGAAAAAAAGCCCTGTAATTGTTAGTTGCCGATTACAACTTAAAAGATTGATAAATTCAACATTCAGGATAGCTGAAGGATATTTGAGCTCAGCAGCATCACTAAAATAAAGGAGCTATAAGAAAAGAGGGGAATAAGAACTCCCACGTTTATATTATAATACATCCTACTTACTTCAACTGTCACTCTCTTTCATAACATGTGAATTCGAATGAAGTTAACATTTTAGCTGCGTTACTTGCCACAGTAGAACTAGATCATGTTAGTCTTCATCTACCATTATTTGCATGTTTCGTTTCTCCACGGTCAAAAAACGATTGTGGAAATCGAAAATGAAGAGGATAGCACTCAACATCTTGGCTATAAATAAAATGAAATAGATGACAAATTGAGAAATAAATATCATAAGGATGGACAACTTGACCGAAGCTGAAATTGTGCAGGAAGTAGCATGTAGAATTTCCATCACAGCAAAATATAATCAAATTCGTTCAATATGTAAATAGTCATGTCACCATTAGACAAGAATCTAATTTTATTTTCTTGGGGGTAGAGGATTGTCTGAGTATTATTTGGAAAATATAACTATATAAAATAAAATAAAAAATCCGAAGACTACAGATAATCCTTCAGGAAAGCTGTATTAGGGTTAATTGATTATCCAAAATACTTTCATGATGTTCTGAAAACATTAGAGTAACGTTTTGATTGAGCAAAATTAGATAAATAAGATAAATAAGGCGAAAAGTATGAAGTCTTTGGAGCTGAGAAAGTCTAAAACCTTCATTGTTTTTGGGGCCGACTTAAGACTTTTGTCATGAAACTATCAATTGAATTAGAGAATTGCATTACATTCCATGAAACCAAAGAGCCTCGCTTAATTTTCAACCTAGTTAAGCGAAAAAATTAAACTGTATGAATTACTTTATATTCTAGTGATTGTGGGTGAAGTTCAAAAAATGAAAATAAAAGCAATGTTAGCTTAGTCCATTAAAGAGGTTAAAGTAGAGGGGTCATTTATTTATTAGGTATGCTTGGAATTACTTTAAACGTTGAGGAACTGAAGAAGGGACATAGATGTTTATCAAGATACTGAGCTAAGTCTCTATACGAAGCGATTCCTCACATGATCATAAAATGAAAAGAATTGCACCAAGAGAAACTATGCGGGATTTTAATAGCTGATTTATCTATTCTTTTCTAGGATAGTAATAAAACAGAAATAATTTCACTATTTGAAACCAGTAGATGAGTTGGAATGTTTATCCAAAAATTGTTTTAGGAGATAGTAGACAGATGCTATGCATATGCAATCGATTTAAGGAGAGAAAACGTGCTCTATAGCAAATAAAAGCTGATATCATAGAAACTAAAGGTAGGTAAAAGATTTTATGTAAATTACCAAATGGTAAAAATTATTGATAGAAAAATAGACACGAACAATGACTGCCAAATTATGAGGAGAAGTATAAGGACTGTATAGAAAAGAGTTATCGTGTTCTATCTAAACCAACTTCAACTAGGAGAGAAAATGGATGGCCTAGTTTCTTGCTTATCATCCAACAAAGAAACCATGATTGATATTCGATGCGTCAGAAAAATACAGCTTCAAAGAAGGAAAATGCGCTGTTTCCTACTTAAAGGTCTAGATTTGTTTCATTCAGCAGTTGCAATACTAATACAATTCAGAAGGCACTAATGCGCTATTATTATAAAAGAGATGTGCCATGAAGTGATTTTGAGAAAATCGCGGATCATCAAATTCTCCAAAAGAATATGAGATGGTTGTGTTTGGTTTTGTGTAATAGTTAGAATCTGCTAATTATGTCCGCTATGTTAAGAAAACAAATGCATGGTACTTCCTGCATTCTTATCCAAAAGTAGTTAATGCATACTTTTCTGAGACAAGTTTGTAGATGATCATTTGAACCACATCATGGGCTATATTGATGATTTTAAACTTTTAGTGTATGATGCTTATTTTGTTGCACTTGAGTTGGTTTACAGAAAAAGTTGAACGGTTTTATATTAAAGACGTGAATCTTCTATTATAGGTACAATTCTGTTTTCTTTGTTGTCGTTTCTAAGAAAAAAAAAACAAACAATGAAACACACCATTTATAATTTTGTCCATTTTGCACAGTTATATAATATAACGAATTAATGGCAAAATGGTTTGTGACCATTCATGTATAAGAAGGAAATTTTATGACCAGATATGCAACTGTTTTTTTATGAGTCTGTGAATCAAGTTACTTGTTAAACCACTCGTGTACAGTGTGTAGTTTTGAGGTCATTCATACATTGATAAAGAACTTCAATAGTTGTTTTATTGTATCGATTACAACCTATGGGTTACACATGAAAATCGCTTTTTGTCTGTATTGTCAATAGGGTCCTTTAGGTTAGGTTTGATCACAGAATACAAAATAAATTTACAGTGAAGAAGGTTTAACGGGTACTAGTAAATGTAGTATAAGTATCCTAATGTGTTATGAACTGTGAAATAAATTCTACAACAATGTGTCGTGTTTTAAGGTTTTATATGGCGATTTACTGGTAGACCTGAGAAGTGAGGCGAACTAATAGATATGTTTGATTGAGTTTTCACTAGTGATTTGTTCTTTTGGAGGCTTCTCTTAACTGCTTTTGAATAACATATGCCAAAGTATTTTTAGCATTTTGGTTGCAATCATAGAGACTGGTTCTAATACATTTATCACATGATCTACTGCACAAATTAAAAATCAATTGTACAACTACAGGTAATAAACTGATAAGGTGTAGTCTAGGTGTAGTAAATGAACTTTATACCACTGAATATGCGGAATTCAAGCAAAATTTTAATATTATTTAAGTCAGTAAAAGGATACTAACTTCTATAACTTTTTATTAATTGCTTCTATTTTATTGAACTAAAACATTTTCTTCCATATGTGTGACTTGTGAAAATTGTCATTCTTGCCCTTCCTTAGTCTTCTAAATAGCAAACAATAGATTGTTTAACTGATTCATATATGCAATAATATGTTTTTATGTGAATTAAATTATTTATATACTTGAACAATGTATCCATAAATTACGTAATATAATTTCAGGACAAAAACAAGAAGCTCAGTTCTCATCAGTGGGTATCCCCGAGCTGTGGCTCGTCGCAGTTGTGTGACTGGTGCGTGAAGCCTCTCAGCAATAAACCATCTTTGTACTGTGAAAGTGAGCATTTGTTCATGCATTTGCGTTTCCTTTTTATAACTTGCTGTTGTAGGTTGTGGCACAACTGTTCACCAACATACTTGCAAAGATAACATATTAGAGTGCAATAAACCAAAGGGTTCAAAGGTAGTTTCCACTCGTGTATGATTTACAGATGCTAATTGATGTCTGCATTTCTGTTTAGAATTCCGCAAAAATTTCCGGATTTGTAGCTCCATTATCTAATTCTAAGAGTTCCATAGGCAAAAGAGGTTCAACGTCTACGCCCGGACAGAATCAAAATAGCTCTTCGAATAGGTAAGTACCAAAGTAAAGGAACTAGTGAGTAGCGCTTGATGACAGGGTTAAAATTGTGTTTATTGTTGATGTCCTGTTCAATTAGGGACACCTGTTTAAAAATGTATCGTTTATTTTTGTTTGGTAGTTAAAAAATGTTTTCCCTTAGTTTAGCCGTATGTGTTGATTTCCTACTCTCGATTATTGATGAGTTGATTTTTTTCACGTTAGCAATTGGCATGTCTTTGTTCTTTTAATGTCGGGTTTTTATTCGAGTTGTGTTGTTGTTCCTTGCATTACTTTTATTGTTCTGAATTTGAAGTTGGTATATTTTGTGTGTTGATGAGAGCTAATATTAGAGTTCCGCCCTCCTACAATTAGTGCTTAGTTCGTTTAAGTAAATTTGCTCTGTAACTAGCTTCAATGTTAGCTCTTATCTTCTAATATGTAATGTTTGATAATGTTGAAAGATATTCTGTAATATTTGTTGTTTTTGATGAGTGTTGTATTACATTTCCAAGAAAATATTTCAGAATGTCGTGTCGCTCTTGACAGTTGTTATACGAAACCTTTTATAATCTCTTCACTGTTACATGTTACACTAATTAACGCCCGACTTCGATTCCTTTGCTTAGCTTTCTGACTTCTGTATCTCTGTTAGATGTTTGTGTTGCTTGCTTCATAGCAATAGAGAGTGCTTTGGTTGTTTTGGACTAACTGCGGTAGGTTTCTCTAGTGTCGTGTTCACTTCTTGTTGTTACTACTTGTTTATATATGTAGCTGTCTGTTATAAATAGTTTAATGATTATGTACTTTTTAATGCAATACATTATACTCTGTTACAAATACTGAAGCGAATACTTTTAAGAAATAAGGTGGACACGATACGATTTACCTTTGTCTTTTACTCTTTGAAGATAAAAAATAAACTTTAAAAAAATTGTAAAAGTTATTGTTGTTTATTATTTTTTCAACTATCAAGAAAAAATAATTTTTATTTTTGTCATAATAAATTATTACCCACTAACTAAATGTTGCTGCTAAAAAGAGCTAAAATTATTAGGAGCTAAGAGTAAAGCACAAAGGTATTGGGTTGTTAGAGGGTATGGCTAATCTGTTGCCTGTTCCCCGCCCCCTCTCCTAGGAGAAGCCAGCTGTGCTACTCGCCCTGGCGCAGGGTCGCCACCAAACTGGGAGTAAAGTAAGTCCCGGCCAGCCCCTCACGTCCCACGCATATTCACTTACCCTTCACACACTCTGTTCCAACTGTGTATCTATCTGTCCGTCTGTTTTGCTCTTTCTCTTTGTGCTTCTTGCTTTTCTATCTTCACACTATCGAGCACTGCATTATCACTTATCACATTGTCACTTTATGATCGCTAAAACATCAAACTGTAACACATTTTTTGATGTAAAAGTAAACCTCATGCAAGTCACGCTCAACAAAATCTCAGTCTACTTCCAACACTTCACATGCGTTTGCTTCTGAGCTTTTGCATGTCTGTCTTTCTCTTACTTCACATGCTGTCCGCTTACAACCAAAGACATACAGTTAAATTGCCGGTTAGACGTCAGTTTTAGTTGAGTTTTATTTCTTTACAGCGTTTTCGGTCCATGCTTGGAATGGCCAAGCTCATTTTGAACCATAGGTGCTGATCATTTGCTTACTATTGTGTGTTCTTTTGCAGCCAAATACTCAGTGATGACAAAGAAACTGATATGCACCATGGACATCATGACAATACAAAGTAAGTAGAATATTTCTGTTTAAGTAAGTTAATTATGGTTTTATATTCTGATGAACGGAATGGAACGAAGAAAATATTTTAATATAATCATAAATTATTGTTATAATGCATCCCATTTAAGCAATTTATTATAACGTGGTGCAAAGTGGTGTGTTAGATTGCTATTTGGGTTAAAGTTAGTCCAGTGTATTTTTCATTTTTTTTAATCATGTTAAATGCCATGTCAGGATGTGGTTTTGGAGGAAGATAACATTCAATGACAGTATGCTTTTTTGATTCTAGACTATCCTCAAGGAAATTTTGAGTGCTGTAATATGTTTATGCAGTAATAATAATCCTAGGTTCTACAAATTCATTTAACAAAGCTGCAACCTTATGATAATTTTGAGTGAAAGTTTAGATTGTTTAAAAGCTGATGGTGGGATATTTTGAAAGTGTCAAGCCAATGTTAATATAAACAGTTTTTGTGGTTTTGACCTAACGTGGCAAATAATGAGAGTGGACTGTAACGCGCATGCCTGAATCAGAACTGCTTCACTAGGCGTATCATCTGAGAGTGTGTAATCGTTGCATTTGTAATGATTGAGAAAGTGGAGTAGCAAACCTGCATCGAATTTTGTGGAAAGCTGGAACGTTCAGCCACCAAATTTATTTAAATGATCAGAAAGCTTCTGGGAATTATTCAATGAGTACAGGACGAATAAAGGCATGATGCAAACGACTCAAGAGGTGACTGGGAATCTGTTAAAGTTATTGCATCCTTGGAAGATTAGTAAGGAGTGAAATACCAGAAAATATTGTACAAGTATAAACTACAATCAACAAGGGTCTGCGTCTAACAATCTGAGGACTAGAGAATGGGATGGGGATTGCAAAAACTGAAAATAGTAAAATTTTGGCATAAAACGTGTTGCGACAAAATTTCTCTGTACAAAAGCAACATCATGCTGCAGTTGTTAATGACTTGCTCAAGCTGCTACCAATGAACCAGAGATGAAACGTGGGTCTACAATGTTTCTTGTATCTTGCACTGTTTGTACTAAATACAAATTTTTTGTTAATTATATGACTTGATACTTTCAGAACAGATCACGTATATGTTATATGCAAATACAATTGTGACAGTTTGGTGAGGAGCTACCACTTATTTATCTTACTTCAATTGCTTCAGTTTACTTCCTGGGTATTTCTGCTGACACAATTGCTTTAAATATTCTAAATTCACGACACTTTTGAAATTATTGATTTCTTCTGCAATATTTATTTATTTTGTTTCTTTTTTCTTGAAAATTTTAAGACATTTTTCTACAGTATTATTTCTGGATCATTTGTCGTTTTCACTCCAGAAGCTTATGGGAAGGTGTTTTGTTAGGTCATTAGGATAGATCTTCAATCGATTTTCATATTTCCTTTTATGAACAGCTATTTTCCCAGCTATTTCTTCATGTAGGATTAATTGGAATTGTATGCTTGCACTGCGGGGGAAGTTGTTTTGTGGAGATTAAACACGACTTGGCCTGTCTTGGTTGTATTTACTTTAATGCGCTAATGTTTGAACCTAACCTCAATTTTGTTAAGTTGGTGTTGAAGGAAATTGAAGGCTTGGTTGGAATTGTGATTGGATACTATAATTGGAATGTTATTACTGTTATATCAAATCCTGTCAAAGACTTGTGATGGCATTAAAAGCAGCTGTGCAATACTTGGATTCAAGATAATCATTAATTGTTCCAACCTTATAGTAGGATTGGTTTGGTGGTTGCTTAGTGGTGGCAAAATCGAATTGATAATTGGGTATTAGCTTCATCTTTTTAATGACATAATTTAAGCGTTGTAAGAAGAACTTCTTCTCAAGGCTGTATCTTCTTCCACTACAATATATAATTCTGAAAAAAATATTGCTAGAAATTCCAGATAATTGGGAAGATATCACAAGATACTAATTTGAATCTTTTCTGCTGGTTTAAACAGTAGACAACAAACCACAAACTAACGGTGGAATAAACTGACAGTACAAAAGTATAAAATAGCGGATTATGTCCAAACAATTGCAGTATTTAACATTCAAATAATAACTATCCAAATTAATGAAAATCCTAAAGTCTGATATATATCCTTTAGATGCTATTTAATATTGCCCTATCAGTCTTCTTCCTCCACTATCCAAATTCTATTTTATTAGGTGTTTGAGTTCTGTTTCGTCTCTTATGCTGATGGGTGGATTGAGTAGTAATGTGTTGTCGACCCGAGCATTGGGCTAGTAATACATATACTTTAAAAACTAAGACCAAAAAAAGTAATTTGAAAATGGAAGCAAAAGAAACAAAAAAGATGAATTTCGATATTATGTTACTGAAAGAAGAAGGAATGTAAGGATGTGGGCCAAGGAAAATATATAAACTTTGTGCACATAAGGAAGTGATCCAAACACTAATAAGTCAAGAGGGGTATCTCAATATTTATAAAATGAATGAACGAAATAAATACAAACGTGGGAAGAATAATTAGAATAAAATTTATGATAATTTATGTATCAACAATAAATGTTAATGTATATACTGAGAAAAAAGTCGAATTTTATAACTTATTAAATGAAGAAAGAAAAAAGATTAGCAAGAACAACAAATGCATTATTATAGGAGATCTAGGATAATGATAAAACGGTATGAAGATTTTAAGAAGAAACCGTGAACAATGATAGATAGCTAATTGATAATTGATAATAGCAAATACCTTCCCCTAACACAAAAATATCCATAAATTTACCAGCAATCCAATGTTAAGGCTCAAATTAATTATCGCTTTGATAATTGCTAAAAAGAAAGAACTCTAATAATACTAAAGGACCATTTTATCTGTCAATTTTGCCCAAATTAACATTTTGTAATATTATTTTTGTTTTTTTCAGATAATTTACTTTGGATGTGGTAATTTTTATGGCAATGAATGTAAATAACTAAGCTACACAAATATTTGCAGCCAGTTTATAATTTTAACGATTTTTGGGGCTATTAATAGTGACATTTAAAATTTATTTCATTAATAAGACTCAGTTATATACAAATCGCTAAAGAAATATGAACGAATTATTTACAACTTTAAATAAACTTGTGCTGCTTATGCATTTTCTTCAATACCGGAAAAAATTATTTTAAACAAATTTGTAAACTAAATAATTTTGTTCTGGTATGTGTTAACACTGCACTACATGCTCCGTTTAATTATCCGAAAAATGAGAGTAAATTATTGTGTACTACTACTCCACTGATTATTAAATGAGTGCCTATTTTTTCATTCTTGCTATAGGGGCACTGTTGCACATCACTTGATTATTGAAATTATTTTGGTGGTTCTGTCAATTGTATGAAGAAAGCCATCCAAGTGATAGCTTTATGAGAGATAGCTTATGAACTTTAAATATAACGGTTATATTGAAGGTATTATGATACTGGTGCTTTTGTACAGTGATCCAGAACAAACAAACTTTAGGTAACAACAGAACGTGACGATCATTTCAGTATCAATACGATGCAATATCTGAAGAGTGGTGATCAGTAGGTGTATTATAAGATGAAAGCTACATTAAAGAAATTTGAAATTACATAAATATCCACTCGCTCCAAAATTAACTATCACTCACTGTAAATCCAATTTGATCAAGAACATACGAACTGGACACTAAGTTAATGGAGTTTAGCTTTGTTTTCCAACAAGACCCAAATATACCTCCACAGCAACAAAGATAAAGTAAGAATGTATCAGTGACCTAGAAATTTGATTGAGGTTGTAACTGTGAAATTGTTAATTTTGTTGGCAGTTCATGTTTAGTATGAGGAGAAATATCACTTGAACCAAGAATTGGGGCCGATAAATGAAAAGTTGTACCTGATTAAGATATTGTTCCTCTTATGGAATGGATGGAAGTACAAAAGAAATGTTTGGCGGTTATATAAATATAAAAAGAAAGTCAAATAATAATTTATGGTGGTTTCTATATTCTTAATCAAATATAAGTTTTGCCAGTAATGACTATAAATTGATGAAAAGCTTTTTCCTGTATCCAAGAAGACACGCTGACCTTGTTAGAAAAAATTCCAGGATTAAGAACGAGAAGTTTTTTAAAACATTGTTGTTTTCTGGTCATTGAATGTGCAATTAAATCAGAAGTCGAATCTTATTTCAGATAAATTTAGCGGATAGAGTTTTGGGATCATTTTCTTTACTAAGTATTGTTAATTTAAGATTAAAATTTTTGAGACGTAGAAGACACAAAATTAGCAGGAACGTCAAAGTTTTTCCTGTCCTAGTTTCCCAGACGATGTTCCACTGGTACCTTTAGAATTCTTGTCGGACACACCTCTAACAGCAGCGGACTTGTGTTCAGACCCCAGCTTGAGGTTGCACGAAGCTGAGCCGGACTCCTGGACACCACATGTAGGGAAAGAAATTTCCCGCAAGCTCAAAGAAAAGGAGGTGAAGCGACAAGAGCACATATACGAATTTATTTTGACTGAAAAACACCACTGCATGACGTTACTTGTGATGCAAAAGGTGCGACTAGCAAATTTTTGCAAATGGTTCCACTCATGTTTTTATTGCAGGTTTTTGTAGATGGTTTACAAAAGTATTTTAGTCTTGGACCAAACTTAGATCGTATGTTTCCTAAGTTAGCTGACCTGACGGAAATGCATTTAGGGTTCTTTTCGCGACTGAGGCAGCGGCAGCGCGAGTCTCCTGTCGTGTCGTCGATTGCCGATATTCTGTTGGAGCAGTTCTCTAGTACGCATGCTGCAAAGCTGAAGTCTGCTTATGGTATAATTCGGCCAGATTAAAGTATTTTAAAAGTAGAATACCACCATTTTAGGGGAATTTTGCAGTCGGCATAGGGATGCCGTGGAAATTTACAAAACGTACTTGTCCAATGACGATCGCTTTGGTCAGTTTGTGCGCCATTGCCAAAATAACCCGCTCTTGAAGAAGAAAGGCATCCCAGAGTGCATTTTATTTGTGACCCAGCGGCTTACCAAATATCCTCTACTGATCGAACCCCTGATAAAGACCAGCAAGGAAAATCCCCAAGAGCAGGAGCAGCTGCATAAGGCGTTAGCGTTAGTCAAGGAGATTCTGGTCGAAGTCGACTCACAGGTGGCCGAAAAAGAGAAGGAGGACCGCAAGCTGGAGATTTATCATAGAATTGATGCCAAATCTTATACTGTGCACCGAGGGTTCAAGTTTAAAAAGTCTGATATTTTGCAAGGCAATCGCTCTTTGAGGTTTGAAGGAGTCGCCATGCTTATGCAGGGAAGGGGGAAAATGCAGGTGGTGATGGTTATTGTCTTGTCTGACGTGTTGTTTTTCTTGCAAGAGAGCTCTCATAATAAATATACGTTTTTCACTCCTGACAATAAGGTAAGTTGAGCAGTGGTATATAATTCTTGTCTAAAGATTTATATGCGTTTACAGGCTGGTGTTATATCATTACAAAAATTACTTGTTAGAGAAAAGGCAGGTCAGGAATCCAGAGGCATCTATCTAATATCGTCAAATCCTGCAGATCCTGAAATGTTTGAATTAAAGGTTCATAAACCAAAAGACAAGCAAGTGTGGATTCAAGCAATAAGGTAAAAACAATATTGAAGCTAAAATGTACACTTTGTATAATACATTTTTTGTAACACAGAACTGCAGTACAATGTTGTCCTGAAGACGAAGAAGACAACTTCTCGTTGACTTCTGAAGAGAAGCAGTCTTTGCTCAATGCCAAACAGAACCACATTCGTTATTTAGTTGGTAAGTGCTCTTGCAATTTTCAACTTTAAACTGTAAAAAGAATAGCGAGGTCCTGTTGTTGTCCGACTTGTTTCATGCATGCCTAATATTGCTGAATACGTTTAACATGAGTATGAGAACTCGTGTTGTCTACAACATGTTCAAGTATTTGACTAGCGAATTTTGTGATTTCTATCTGTCTCCCCATACTTTGTGTTGTATTATGTTACCGATTTGCTCTGTTTTTGACAGATGCAGAGTCGGATATCGAAGGTAACTTTCCACCATTTCCACAGTGCATGACTAGAAATTCCAGTTTCTGTATTGCATGTGCAGCTAGTTCAAACTTGAGAAGTTATGTTTGATGTAGTGGTTTTTAGGAATATTTGATTTGTCAATTAAATTGTCTTATTATATATTGCAGGTGGTCACTGCTATTTGAGCATTATCTGGTTTTTGTACATATTAGTCACTGCACGTAAATGAATAAATAGGGGTCAAAGATCTCTTCCAATGTTTTAATATTCATACGTTTGCAGTTTGTTGGAAGTGAGGCTAAAAATGAGCTACAGAACATTGTTATGGTTACACCAGGCAATAAATAGTAAAATCATGTAGTGCCAGTTTCATGTTACATTATGGCGTGGTACTTGTTGCGTCACCTGCTATTACCCATTAGCTGATATTGGTACTATTTTTCTATGATTGACGCTAACAGACGAAATTGTTTTTAAACTTTGTATTCAAGTAACACCAAGTGAAGTTTACATTTTTTAATTATGATTAATTATTTGCACTGTACATGAGCACTAGCTGTTCTAGTAGTAAAAAATAATACAATTATGTGTCATCTCTCCTTCCAACTGTACCCACTGTTATTTCAAAGATAGTATATGCTTCAATACATCCTTTATTTTAGTTTTGGTGTGGACATATTCATTTGTTTTTACATCTTATCCATCCCTCGCATGAACTTTTCCATTTTGTTTGCGTGATTCTTAGTTTTTCAGTGATTGCTTTAATAAGTAGTCAAATCTTTATTGCATATGTGAGTGCAAACAGAACATATAAAGCACTGTTTAAAAATTTTTACCTAATCAACAAATTTCGCTAATTGAAGATTAAGAACATTAAAAGTTTTTGTGGATTGTTGTATAGTGACATTTGATAGTTTGTAAAAAAAATTGTGGTGCTTTCCACACCATAAACGCAATAGAAGCTCTTGAACCATTGCTTTTTTTGGAAGGATCTAAAAAGTTGTTTTTAGCGGAATTTCCTAAATACTCTGAATAGATATGTCGGTCACCAATGTACTGGAAGCCATTGTAGTTTTTATTGTATATGCATAAGATATATAGTATCTTGGCAGTATGCATAGTTTGCGATTAGTTGATAATTATTGGCCCTACACTTAATTAGCAATTGGAAAAATGCAGCGTTGGAATTAATTCTACAACTGCGTTTTATGATCCTTGAATAGCGCTTGTACACTAAGGTGTCAGAATAAAATAAACATACAAAATCTAAACAATAAACTCAAATATTTAAGTAAAATTCATTAACTTTTGAGGAATGGTATCGATTAAAGTGTTTATCGTTTTTTGTGGTGTTTTCTGGCATCTTTCTGTCATTGATGCTATTAACTCGGCTTTGTTGCTAGGTATTCATAGTCTTTTGGTTCTGTTGGTTAATGTGCCACAAGTTTTCAATTACGTTCATATCTGAAGACTGCTCTGGTTCCAGTCACGAGGAAAGTTGTATTTGTTACTCTTTCCATGTGGTAATTTTACATACTCAATGTCAAGGGACGCTGTCCTCCATCAAAGTAACATTTTTTCTAACGAGAATATTATTATTAAAGACGGGTAGAAACCTGATCACCATAACAATTAGAATTCCACACAATTATATTAACTCTCCCATATTTTATAGTCTGGTGAAGAAATAATTCTTCTCTATACCCAAGTTCTATAACTGTCTATCACTAAATTGGCAGTATTAGTTTTACCAGAAAATATGATGGACCATCAAAATGTTATTCAATAACGTTGAATGGTGGTCATGCATTTTTCTAGCACCTGCACTAATTCGGCCATTATTTTTTGGAGGGATCCTTAACCGCTTCTCTTAGCACTACTCAACTGATTGTTATAGTTTCTTTTGAATTGAGTTATAACCTGATTTACTGGTTGACAGGGGTATTTTTAAACATCCACTTACTTTTCGTTGTGAAGCCTTCAATCTGAGCACTTGATCAAACTTACATTTGCATTTCGCTTACTTAATTTAGATTTTGTTTTTTTTTAAATCCCTAACTTGTTATTTAACAAACAATAATAACTAGTAATGTATTTATAAAAGTTTATATATAATTATATTTAAAAGCATGTACTTCAAATGGATTAAAATGAGTTGAATTAAACTCCATTTATTCAGAATAGTTCATTACAATTATCTTGTTCCCATTAATTTTAATAGTTTTTGTATAAACGTGCCATTATTCAGAAATGGACCTGTTACATATTTGTAAAATAATAATAGTGAGATTTGAAGGAATAAGAATCTTGTCAAGAGTTAGAAAAATTCATGAAAGTTCGTTTTTTCAATGAAAATTGGTTTACTTATAATTTATATAAACTAAACATATAAACAAGGAAAAAATGTCTATACCTTCAGGATAAGGCAAAAATGACTTTTAGATAATATGGTATTTTAAGAGTCCGCTGTTAATATTAAAAGGTAAGGACACTTGCAGAAATAAAGGCAAAAAATATAAATTAGGGACGTTACTATAGCATACTGTTGACTTAAGGATAGAAGGAAATACATTAATAGGCAAAGGGTTTAACTTAATGGTCTCAAGGGTCCTAGGATCTTACTGACTGTCTCTTGCGCTGTTTGCACAAAAGTCACAAAAAAAATTCAAAATTAAAATTTTTTACGGTGATGAATAAAACGTGCAAATTTACTAAAGCTACTTATTTATTTAATTTACAGGTTATACAGATTAACAAAGCCATTTATATACACACTTCATATAATTATTAACGTAAGAAAGCACACTATTTATGTCAACTCGGCCTTCGCACCTGGATTCGGCATCACCTCGAACTCAGAATGCCTGGCCGTCCCGCCGTGCGGATATATTTCCTATTCGGCAACATTCCAGAATATTCGCGATCCTTCGAGAGGTGCCGCACTCGTACCTTCTCGAATATTCGTGAACACGTGCGTGTCTGTTAGATTCCTAGAAGTGTTGGGTGCCGAGCGTGACGCAATGCGGTGACCTAGTTACTTCATGTTTTTATAAATTTTTGATACTTTAATTGTTCTATATTTGTTTTGAAAATACTAAACTATCCAAGGCTTACATAAAAATGCATTTATTTAAGAAATATATAAGAAAAATATATAAAACAACTTACGCAGTCACAGAGGAGTTTAAAACGAATTCTCCAAAAATAAAAGGATATCTACTTTACACTAAGAATGCTTACAATATTTTGGTAAGACTCAACCGCCCTTCGTAAGGGCAATGCCTGTGAAATGATAAGTTAAGGTTGTTACATGGTCGTCCTCATTGCCTGATCGTCACGCACCATTTCTGATATGGGGCGATATGGCAAGCACCGCGTCTTAGACGACCGCATTGTTTATGCCTTGTTGGAAGTGAACGCAGATGTTCAATTATTTTTAGCGATTGAGTAGGCGATCCGCCACGTATCTGAGCCCTGGCAATGAACTCACATCTATCCACGCCACAACCAAGTGCCTGAACTGCGCGGTCACACCGGTGCTCTTACTATATCTTAGACGAATTAATTTAAACAGAGAACAAAGGTGTTTACTGCTTTTTACGAAAATGACTTAAGGCTTTGCACTCACAGACATTCTAACGTATTGTTACCTAAAGAAGCTATTACTTGCTGCAGGTGATTTCTGTCATCTTTGGAAGGAATAAAGATTTTTGATAAGTAAATTTGTAGTTCATAAAAAGGCTGGCTTACAGCGGTTATTGCTTTTTCGTCGTTTTTATTGTGGATAATTGACTTTATTGTTATATTGTGTTTGTAAGGAATGGTTTAGTGCTAAGATGCCCAACTGAGATTCATTCAAGTTCAAGTACCGCATGTCTGTTGATTTGGATGGTTGAAAACAATTTATGTAATACCAGTCAGCATATTGCTATTACATAATTTCAGCTTGGTTAATGGTATCGGAAGACTCAGAGTTGGCCATCTCTATTTTAATGATAGATCTGCACGTATTTCCAAGATAAACAAATAGCTCTCATTTCCTGTTCTGATTAAGCGAAATAATCGATTTTTCTAGGGATGAAACGTTACATCTGCTCGAAGTGGAATATAGTACATTATTCCATGTAATATAATCATCTTTGTTTTTAACCAATGATTATATTTTTAAAGAATTTATTATGATGTGAGAAGAATTCTTAGGAAGCTTTAAATACTTCAAAATGTGCTATACCCAGTTGAATGAAAATGATTTTATATTTTTATGTCTTAGACTTTCTTAGAACTATCAGCAACTTACTAATTAAAAGAACTATGCATGATTATCATTTTTTTTGCATCTAGTTTGGGTGCAATTGTACCATGTGTTTAATAAGTTTATTTGCTTGTTAATAAGAAAGCATATATTGGGTGTATGGAAATTCTTATTATAAACTTATAGGGCTTTTAAAGGTGACTAAGTAAATAACGTTTTGAATAGGAACACAAGTGTTGTATCTATTTCTCTGCTCTCTTCTACTGGATCAAAGAGCAATTCTATCAAGTTTATCTGTATGGTGTGCAACCGGGTTGAAGGGAGTTGCTTTTATATGCTACTACAATAATCACCTGCTGATTCATGACGTCCGTTTTTCCTCTTAAATACATATTTACCTTTTTAACTGTACGCCTAATTTAATTAACATGGTTTAATATGCATTTGGAAAATAGCCCAACATGTTGTAAGTGTAAAGTGAAACTAAATGTAATGGGAAAATTACTCGTCAGTTTTGTTAATTTTACACATTACATGACGTCACCACATGCCATTTTTGTCAAAGTTAATTAACGGCTTCAGTAAACAGATACCTTCACCGTTATCAGGGTGAATTGTGATACTCTTAAGGAGTACCTCATCAATCTGAACTATTGTATGTGGAGTGGGTGTGGCTCACATCATCTGAAATGTTTTGCATGAACGATAACTGCACTATTATTACCCTCCAGAAAGTGCACAGTATGTCTATACGGTTTGGCTCTGCATGTTGACTTTTGCACATCGTTTCTATACCATTGTGTTGAAGAATTCCAGTTTTCAAGGTTAATTGTCTTCATCGCCAGAACTAAATTTACTATGGACGGTGATGTGAATTTTTACATTTGGGATGACGGAAATGTTTGTTTTATATGGATTCTAACAATAGTTTATCATCAATGTGTAAGCAATGTTGTACCATTTCCTACACCATCTAACAGGTTACACATATTTGAGTTGCTTCAGAAAAAGTATTAGACACGTTTTTTTGGTATATGCCATTTAACACCTATTAACAAACGTGGTTTTAATATGATGGTGTCATCATCTCATTTGCGCATGCTGCTAAAGGTCCTGTTGATTAAGATGAATACGTTGAGGTGGCGATTAATTGCTTGGCTTCTGTTTGCCAGATATCACTCTACATGAAGAGTCGTATGTACAAAACTCCTGTAATTCAAGACACCAAGTATTTTTACTTGAATGTTTTAGAACATGATTTTGTAGGAATAATTTTTACAACGAAATTAGTGGTTGCCACAGTGGTTAGAATGTAATGCAATAATAACTAGAACACCTGTTGCATTACTTTACAAAACATTCGTTCGTTTTGGTTGTAACTAAAATTACGTCACTAACACTCTTTGATCCAACAGAAGTGCGAGATTTAAACACTGAATTTGACTTTTTGAAATTGTAACACAAAAACGCTACGTTTTCTATTCAAAACGTTATATAGTTACTTTTTTTATACACCCTAGGAGTTAAATAGATGCGAAGGCTTTCACGGCACCTTAGGAGTTGGCAATGGGAATTTTAAAACGACTTGCTTGCCTGCTTTAGAAATAGTTTACTTTCACACGTTCCAGGCATTTTCTGCTTTTTACACTTTAAAACTGATCTACAACAATTTGTTTAATTCAAAGATTGTTATCTGTAACTTGCGATTATCTCATTTAAGTTGATTTTATTGAACATGTTTTAAAACGCTGCTGTCTCACCTTATAACAATTTTTTTAGCAGCCATACACTGTTACAGTGCTGTTGCTAATGTCTTTGCTAAAACCAGCACAGAAAATAGAATGTACGTCTCTTTGGCAGTCAAATTGTTTGATATATTCTGTGTGTGATCTGATAGGATCAGATCTTTTTGTTTTAGGTTACATTCTGAAAATGAATGATACTTTCAACATACATATGACTAGTATACAATACTGACTAGATTTTTTGAACACCCTGTGTGAAAAAAACTAAGATTATGATACATTTAGGATTGACCTGTAATGACCAATTTAAATTCAAAATTAGTTTTTTAACTATTAAATATAATTTTTATTCATGATGTAGTTAGTTGTATTAGACTCCCTTCTGTTAGTTTTGTATGGATAACCTACAGTATGTAGTAAATGAAATTTGTTTTAACCGCTTTATGTGTTTGTAGTGGATTATTTAGCATTATTTATAAAATTATGACAAAGCATGTGCTTTTACCAAAAATCATAGGCCCCATTTCTAGCATCACACTATAAACCACTATAGATCAATTCTCACTCTCTCTTGTTTATCGGTTTACCTTGACGACCAAGTAGCTTATTTTGCGTTAATTTTTATTCCACGTTTCTAGGTTTGTTGCGCCAGAAAGATGTGGAGCAAGCATTGTTGTTGGAAGAAAAGATGTCGTTGCAACTGCGTTTACTGGCAGCTGCTGGACTTGAGCCGCCATCGCCGCCTTCATATAGGCATTTGGTTGGAGATAACGTTGATACAAATCAAGTATGGAAAGAAGTGTTAACGGCTGTGCAGGTAAATATTAAAATACACTTGTACTTTTTTATATTTCCTTCATACAATACAATTCTTGTATTGTATCAATTATTTTTATTCAATCACCTATTCTTAACTTCTAGTTTAATTGATTTAAATTTTTTTATTCACTCTTATTATCTGGACTACAGATTTCTGTGTTGACTTCATCACTTATCTTTTTATGTACTCTTTTCTGGCAACTCTGATAGTTTTACTTTTGTTTCTTGTTCTATCAGAAGTCATTTCTTGAAGTTTCTTCCTATAGTTAACATTCATCCTAAATAGTATTCTGCCTTTGTTGCATGTTTCCCTTTCTTTCAGTAACATTCGTATGTTATGTTATTGAGTATTTGGATTAGTTATTACACAAGCTTCTTTTGCGATCTTTTAAATCAATGTATTGTTATTTGTTTTTACGTTGACAGGAAGTTAGTCATTTGGCAAGTTCCTTGTATACCACCGGTACAAACTTATCGAGAAGTGTAAGTTCGGCTGGTGAACATCAGAGTGAGACCTATATATCACCTATTCTACCAAAACGGGCAGAAACGTTTGGTGGCTTTGACAACTCAGCCCAGAGTGGCATCAAATTATTGGGGAAGAAACTGCAATCCTCAGGGGGCACCCCCACCTTGAGCCCTGACATGGAGAACTTGAAACCTGGAGATAGCAGGATATTTGTAAGTTATAGCCATTACTCACTGTTTCAGTACAAGTTTAAAGTTTTGTACTTCAGGAAAAACTACCTTGGAGGAACTGCCAAATTACAGCAGGCACTACGTTAACCAACGGGAACACGCCCGTGGCCGAGTTGCAGAGTTGTGGTCCCCCCGACATACCAGCACTGCTTTCGCTTGGTAAAGAACAACAGTATGCTGCTGTTCAGCTGTCTCACTATGTGTATACTCTTCTCTGCATCATATCTCAGTTAATGACGAGCAATGAAAGGTTGGTAAAAACATTTTATTTTTCCTGTTCCAAGACTATGACAACAATTTTTGTTATTATGTACATAGATAAATTACAAGAGCCTAATTTTTAAGTAAGCTGTGGCGATAGTATAACTACAACAGAGTATTTAGTCTATTGGAATTTAAACAGAAAACGAGCCTTGGGGATTAAATCTGGTACATTAATTTATCTTAAGTCGTTTTTTCTGTTTTACATCTTTATATAAGTAAAAAATGTGGGTAGTTCTAAAGAATGGCTTGGGATTATCATAAGCAGCAATTTAAAAAAATACATAAGCTGCAGTTCAGACTACTTTTAATTGTACTGCAATGACAGGAATGGTTAAACTGAGGCATGTAGAGAGGCGATAGAAAAAGGAAAACAAACGCTAGGGAAACATTATTGGGAAGCCATTTACAGTTACCCTTTAATAACATTTTTGCAAACGAGAATTAAGAATATTTTCTTTCAGCAAAATAACATCTTTTTGTCATCAAACAAATACCTCTTCGGAGTCCCGATGTCAATTTGATTATCAAAAAATATCAGGAAATGAAACTGTAAGTTAGAGAGAAAATAAAAGTAGATCTACATTGAAAAAGTAGATAAACAGCAAACTCAAAGGCGTCCCAAAGATAATAAAGTAAAAAAGTTTTATTACAAACTATTAAATGATTATTTTGATCAAAACATTGTCTTGATTTACCATCAAAACTACATTTTTTGAAAAAAGTATGACACACATGATAAAAATTCACCTTCTCCAAACGCGGGTTTGGAAAATATACAAACATGTTTACACATAATCTTGATAAAAAAATAATGATTATCATTTGTAAAGACGCTTTATTTTGTTCTCTGTTAAAAAGACCTAAGAAGAAATCATAATTTAAAAATGGAAGTAATTTCTGTGTCTGTTAAAAAATCACAAATGATATTGAGATGTTAAGTTTCTGTTGTCACACATGGTAATGAAACTGCAGATATTTTCATCCATCGTGATTTTTGTTAGCTTATATAGCACAAACAGGGAACAGAATCTCCTGGGTCAGTTTGAACGTTTGAACTAGTCGTAAACACATTTTCTGCTCATGGCTTCTGCCCCCTACACTTGCACCTACAATTCATGGGTCCATCTGTGTTTTTTTCAATTTGTCGCAGAATTTGATGTTTATTTATTTCTTATTGTTTTTCTAGAAAAATAAATCATAAAAAGAAAGATCTGCAGGTCCATGGTTCATAATGTTATGTTAATTTACATATGCATGTTTAGTTTGTTGTGATCAATACATGAAGTAGCTAAGTTTGTGGTAAAATGGTGTTCCTATTAAGACAAATGCTAAAATTATTTATGTTGACTGTCTTGTTTATGGGTTACATTGTATAGTTGAGGCTATTTGACAAGAATACCTGGAAGTCTTTAAGCTTGTTTCATTTCTGAAGGAAATTTTCTTAAAAACAGAGGTCAAAGACGAATTTCCACTAAGGTTGGTAATTTATTTTTAGGTTGTCGATAGTATCTTAATATTCAAAACATTTTGAAAGTAGTCAACATGATGTATGAAGCACTATTGAGAAAGCTCAAATAATTACACATCCTAATGCAACAGTACTCCTAGATGTTGGAATTACAGTTTTATATTGCGTGTTATAGGAAAACCACAAAAGCAGGGTTAGATAGTTTATAAAAGAACATGTAACACTATACAGGAGTCTCTTAAGTGGAGTGGTAAATTTGGGGAAAAGAAAAGCTGGTAGCAGTTCATTTTTATTTGTTATCTTTCTTTTCTATAAGTTATTCTTCTTATCGTTTTGTTGTGCCTTATTCTTTTGATTGCTTTTTAATTCCACTGAAAAGTTTTTTCACAGCTTTATTCTACCCTTTTATTTTCTTACCTAGTCTTCTATTGTTTTTATGTCTAAATACTTAATTTGTCTACTTGTTATAAGATTTTTTCACGTAGTTGTGCTTGATTGCCTTTGCTCATAGCATTAATAATTATTGTCTTTGTTTTTTTGTCATTTTCAATTTCTATACAGATTTTTATGATATTTTTATTTTCACCAATTTCAATATTTCATTTATGTTTCATTTACCTTATGCTTTTGCTTATTTATTTTATCATTTGACACTTCTGAAAGTAAGAGTAGATTTAAAATACATTTCTGCATGAAACCATCCCATGCAATTTTTTGTGTTCTCTTCTAACCGAGTTCTTTGTTTCTTATATAGACTTCCGACTACATTTGTTAACTTGTAATTGTTTTCTTTTTATTAAGGATCTTGTATTTCTACTTATTCTATCAAATTTTCTTTAAATGTATAAAACCTAGATGTCTACAAGCTTCTTTTGTTTATTTGTCTACTATTCCTTAATTTAGTCTATTTGATCTACGTGTTTTCTAATTTTTGTCGTAATTTTTCTTGTAATTTTTATATATTACTGTTTTTCTGCGCACTTGCAGCGTTAAGGGCTTATTGTGCCCACTAACATGCACTTATTCTAGGACATTCACACACACCCATGGATTGAGCGAGACTCAAACTCGCGCGCGCCTGCTAGAGAGCAGAGTCAACTGGTTGAACCATCTGAGCCACTGCGACCCCTATATATTACTGTTACATATTTTCTATTGCGCTAAATTATTTAATAGCGCTACTATTTTCTATTTTTCATTATTCTGGCACTTCACTCTTACTTTGCTTATAATCGCTCTTTCATTTCTCGCTTTTTTTGTAGATATTATGGCTGCTATTTTAAATGTCCCTTCTACATTCTCTATTGTATTTGTGTTCTATAAGCTTTGTTTTGGATATTCCGGATGTTTCATCTTGATCCTCAATTGTAACAGACTATAGCATCTGTTCTTTTCATTTATTACCTCTTTTTTGCAATACTTTTCTGTTTTTTATCATTTTTTATAAACTGTTTTTTGACCAGCAAATAGTGATTATTGCCAATTTTTGAGTTTCTTACTTTTTTCCACAATTTTTGAACAGCAGAAAGAAATCTATTATTGATTTTTTCTTAAGGCTTATTATTACTCCTTATGACTGTAATTATTTTAAAAACAGAAATTTATTATCCTTTTTTTATTTGTTTCTTACTTCTAGATACCACTCTAAACTCCATTATTAATCACTTTTTCTTTCAAATAACTCATGAGTTATGTTAATATGCTACTGTTATCATGTTTTATTCCCTCTTTTGCAGTTAACATTTTTTTATTCACTAATTTTTAACATATTTCAATTATTATTTTTAAATAAATGTAATTCAAGTTTTACAAATTGGTTCCTTGTTTATTCTTGACCACATTATCCAGTATTAATAACGCTGTTTTTTATGTTTTGATTTTCATTCCTTGCCACTAACGTTTGTGTTATTTCTTTTGCTTCTTTCCCTCTTTGCCTAATTGTTTTGTTTTGTATTTCACTCATTTCCTTTGTTAGATTGTCATTAATGTGGATTATATTGCTTTTTACCTATCTTAGTTTATATTTATTCCCTCTGCACGTCTGTTTTTTCTGTCATATATTTTACTTTCTTAATTTTAGCGTTTAAATTAAGTTCTTCTGTTAATAATTCTTGCATTTATTTGTTACTTTTAATTCTTCTTTCTCTTTTGCTTTCAAGTCGCCATAATTATATTATTTTTTTATCTTTATTGATTTGTTTAATCTTTACATGTAGCTCTAAAATTTTCTTCTGCAGACACTCATTTTCTGCTTTAATTTCTTTTAAGAACTCATAATGTTCTCTTTGTTTTCTTTTTCTTATATATTTTTTACTTAAAATATTTACATTACTTTTACAACTAATTTTCTATTCTTCCCATAGCTGTTTTTTATTTACAGGATAAAATTTAGAGTCGGTATATTTCCATAATTAGAAATGTATACGATTTATCTATATGTATGGAAACTTTTAGGTATTTAAGGTATTTGTGAAATTGATTATATTTTGGGAGAATTTATGGTGTTGTATTTTTGACAGTTTACAAGCACACCTCAGCACACTAAAAGGTGGTGGAGACAGTGGCAAGTACCGCCACAACCACCAGCTGGAGGAACTACGGAATTTGCAAGACAAGTTGAGTGCCGAGAAATCCAGTTGGGCCATTATGCGAGAACAGGAGGGCAAAGAGCTTGATGAGAAGAGACAGGAATTGCTGAAACTACAAGTAGGCGTAGCGAAGAAATTCAAGCAGTGAAAACTGCATTAAGTGATCTTCCTTGCAGGAGCAAATACGAGCGGAGCAGTCAGATATAACACAGCAGAGGGAGCAGCTGTATCGGAAGATGGAAATACTGACCAGTCAGGGCTTGCTGATTTCGCCCAATGTGGCCCTGCCAGTCACAGGGCAGCTCGAGGACAGCAGCAACCAGAGCTCCGAAGATAGCAGCCCTTCTCAGTCAGAGGGCTCATTAGGCGCCAGTTCTGGTGGTAACCCTCACCAATCTAATACCGAAAGGCGAAAGGATTCGAAATGGAGTAAAGGTATGCTTTGATGGTGCTACTGAAAATACAAAATTTATCGTTTTTCTATTATAGGATTTATTTTTACAATAAATTGAAAGTTAGTTCATTTTAGCTCTACAACTCTAAAATAACTTTAAAACGTCTTTGGCATTTATAGTATATAACATGATTTTGACTTCTTCATTATTTATTTACTACAAGTCAGAATGAATTGTAGCTCTGTAAAAATAACTCTTAAGCTTAAACTGTGTCTGAATCCAATAGATCTAACAGTATCAACAAATAAAAATTCCTCATAAATTTGAGGCAATATATTAGGTTTTTGGACTTTATTTACAAACATTTGCAATCATATCTAATCAAATAATAAACAAATTTTCATAAATTTTTCTGTTTAACTGGAAAAATGAAATTCCATTTTTAGGAACGTATAAGTCACAGTTACCTCCACCTCCTCATCTAATAAGCTACCAGGCTACCTTGCAGAAAGTACCAACTCAGAATGTACAAATTAAACAACAGCTTCCGCTAAAGCTGGCTTCACGTCTTAGCTCTGGCAACACTTCGTTGAATCCGCCAGTATCGTCAGCATCTTCCACTGCTTCTGGACCCCAACAAATGCTACCTCTAAAGTTGAGTCAGGATGAGAAAGTGCGAAGGACTAGTACCTCAGGATACCAAAGGTTGGGATCAGGAAGTCGAAGTCCAACTTCTGGAGAGTCTGTAAGTCTTTTTTATAACATTTAGAAAAGCCTTGAATTAATATGTCCGATTGCCGTTAAGACTCCGACAACTCCGCATTCCCACAGCCGTACCGGCTCAAGTCCAGCGATGATGCAAGCGTCTTCACCTGCAGGAACGCCTACCTTAGGTCAAGCAAACTCTAAGGCAGCTCGCACACATACTTACCCCAAGTTACCAGATAAATTTAAAGTGCGCAGTGACCAGCAGTCGCCGGCAGACGAGGAGGTCATATATTTTTGACGACCTTTTGTAAAGCGATATGTCTTTTGTAAACTCATCAATACCAAGGTTTAACTGCTTTGCTGTTACTAGAGTGCTGGAAATAATATTTACCAATAATTTAAGAACTAGTTTCAGTAGTGAAGGTCAAAAAGACAAGTATTACATGCCTGCTGTTAAAAGTCTGTGATTCATTTATCCCTTGAAAATTTTCCTTCTTGTTCATGTGCATTTGAGTTTGGAAGTTAATAGTTTCATTTGAAAGGCTGATGCTGCTGGCTAGCATAATAATGTCGCTTTGCTAATTTGATAATTACTCAGTTAACATTGTTGATATTCATTAAGTTAATTTAGATTTAACATTGTAGTTATTTTATTTATTAAGTTTGTTATCATGCAACACAATATTCCATTTCGAATAAAATTGGAAATTCAACTTTAAATTCTGATTATGATATTATTGAAGCGTGATTATCCTGCTATCATTAAAATGAAGCCAGCCTTACATTTCATTATCAGTATTTTAAAATGTATTTTTACAAGTCAGTATTCTATCGGAATCTTTACTCTCTTTCAGTTGTTTTCAATTCTTCTTCAATATGCTTTCGAGCTGTCCCATCTGATTTAGGTCTTCCTTACTATCCTATAGTACATATTCAAGCTAACCTTACATTATACTCAATCGTGTGACAATACAATAGTAATTCTTAAGAGATATTTTTAGCTATTTCTGAATACGTTCTAAAAACTATGTCGTAGTATGTTTTTAAAATTTACACTTCACGTTAATGTTAAGACTTGCCTGCCTACTTGTACATAGTATTAATATATATATCGTTATATTTATTTTAATGTTCTTAATCGCTCATCTGCAGAAATAAAAAGTGGAAGCAAGAGTTGTTCCGCTATTTATTTTTTGAGAAACATCTCATTTTAATGGTTAATAAAACGCGGTACTTACCATCTATTGTGGTTGTTATTGATTGTTGAGTAGATATGTATGTAGTTACATATATATATCTATTATGGTATGATAAAATATATAGTATTATATATATATGAAACACTGTTCCTTTAAATAATTTGTTGTAATATGCAGGGTTCTTCATACATTACATTGATTTAATCACTCTTGATTGTGTGCCGTTGGATTTATGTAGCACCCTGTATATTGAATGTCTTTATCGGAACATTCTAAAGGGCCTACCATATTTGTCTTTCCACAAGTGTGTTATGTAGTAAGAAAGTCATATTTTTATAAAAATTTCTATTCTTGTCTCTGTCTTCATATGTAGTTTTATCGCATTACTTCAGAATCTGTTGCGCAGCTAAAATGACCGTTTTGTAGCTTGAAAGTGGAGGTGAAGACAAAAACGAAAGGCTCTCCAATAATGAGCAGTGGTTGCGCTTGGGCTTGTTGATAAGGCTACGTACGCTGCTACTACTTAATCAAATTGCTTTAAGATTGTTAGTTATGCTGGCATCGTTTCTATTTGTTCAATGTAAAATTCAGATGCAATCTTGCCTTCAAGTGTAATTTTTCCAAAGGTTTTACATTAAGACAAGAGTAGTATAATTTCGTCTTCTAATAAATTACTGCAGTAGTACTTATGTTGTACATAGTAATGATATTTAGTGACATAAAAGTACCTACTTATATATAGCAGAGCATTATGATAAAGCGTTACCTACTTAGTAGTGTATTCCGCTTAACGAAAAGCATTTTCAAACTGGATTATCATAGGGAAAGGACGAATAGTATTTTGTTCGCTTGTTTGTATATTCACTTATTTATTACGCATTGTGAAATTCTAAATATCTCTTAGTGGACTAATAGTAAACTGCAATAATGGAGGTAAACAGCCTGCAATTTGTTTATTGAGCGTTTGTAACTCTTAATTGGACGTGTGTTTTTAGTGCATTGATTGTAAATAGTGGAATCCGTATTTATTGTATATAAATTTTATTATATTAAAAGAATGTATTCTTAGTGTTAAATAGGTGCTTTATTTGATGCACACCTTGGATTCTAAGTAGGATAGATTTTTAAATGCTTACATATAAGTGATAAACCATAAACAAAGGTCATCTGGCTTAATTTCTATTGCTATTATTATTTGTATTATGAAATATTAAATAAGAAAATGAGGCTCTGCATCGCGCTAGGAAGTATGAGCTGCTAACTGAAAGCTCGCGGCTTCCATACGTTTATCCTAATGGTCTGGTTTGTTCTTAAACTATTTAGTATAACTACCATCTTTAAAACTCTCTCTCTCCTCTCTCCCCCCTCTATATTTCTTTCTTTCTCAACTGTTTGGCTACTGACTGGCTGGAACTTAGTACATTATGGTAATTGTCTATTTTTTTAGGTCTGTATGGTAACATGGAAAAGTTATGATATTCTACAAACAGCTAATAAAAATAAATATGTAACAGTCCTTCTGAAGAATATCTGAACATTCACTTATGCTTTTCTTCAAGAAAATTCTTATCAACAACTAACAGTTCCATCATAATGGACCTTTGAAGTCGTTGCATTTGTTTATGTCCCAACCCATTATAATGACCTGAATATCTGCTCCTGAAATTTTTGTAGACTCCTGGAGGAAGTAACAGATACAGATTAAGAATTGCTGAAATAACTTTTAAAGGTATGATTTTTATAAACATTTTATTTACCATTTTTGATTTTTTAATTTGAGCCTCACCCATTTGAGGATGCAGTTCATGCAGTTAGAGGTGTTTCAGCATCTAAGAACGCTTACAGGTAAGTGCATTGTAATATTAATTTTGAAAAATACCGATGTAGTGGAGCAATTCAATAGTCTCAAACGTGAAATAAGCTTAAATGTCGCATGTTAAGTTACTAGAAAAATTAATTTTATCTTCAAAATTGTCAACCTAAAGTTGATTAGCTCAACGCCTCAACAACGCACCTAATAATTTTCAAGAATTCAGCCGCGCTGCGGGTTCACGTGCGGGGCTCAAACAATAAAAAATTACCAAATCAACAGGTTTTGCGATAGCGAAGTGAAATCAATTCAAGTGCGGAAAACTGTGCGCATATGACATAAATAATGTTACAGATAAATACAGTACAATTTTAAGTAATTAATTGTATGTGTTCTGTACATAACTAGTGTAAGTGATTTTGATCGCCTGTAGGTAAAATAAATAAGTAAAGTAAATTTGCACATATTATTCACAAACATTATATTAGTCATATTATCTCAGAGATGATTTAAGGAGTGTATGCAAAGGACCCTGAATTTATATAAGTCTTTCAAAATCTATCAAAATGGCGTTCATAAGAAGGAAAAATTTACAGATGGTGGATCTTCTTAGAATTCGGGATCTAGAAATAGTTATCAGGCGAGTTAAAGTATTTTGGAATTATTTTAGACTTAAAACTCACTTGAAATCAACACATTCAAAAAATCAAAAAAGGCAGAGGCAACACTAGTGTTAGCCAGATGAGCTCATGGAAAAATATGGGATTTAAAATCAAAAGTGATGTGTTGGATATAAACCATGGTAGTCAAACCCATGATAACATATGCAGCTTTGGTATGGATGACAAAGTTGACGTAAATAATCGCTATAACTGCACTAAATAAGATACAAAGACTTGCTTGCGATCATTGTTATGATAAAATAATCTTGCCATTGTCATAAATAAATAAACTGCTACTTCAAAAGTCAATGGGCGGCAAAAACCGACCCGCCCGCACTAATTTTTTAACTGGTTCTGCTACATACTGCACTATCTGAAGCAACAAGCGGTCGCTTTTTATGATTCAAATTGTAGCTTTTATAGGGGAGCGGCGGCCCCCTTTAATAGTCCCCACCACCTTAGGCCAAGGTTATGGCCAACCGTTTAGGGGACTCGGGGACCCCGTCCCAATTCCTAAGCCACGTAGATGGATCCACATTAACAGGCTACGGTCTGGGGGAACTCATTGTGTCAACTTGGCGACCTTTGAGTTCCGTCTCTTGTGGTGAAACCTAGGTTGGCCCGTATTCCAAACCCCTGGTCTGAGACTTCGAGTCCGCAGGGGGCAGTAAACCTTGTATCTCAACGTTCATTAGTTGAGGACAACCGGGGGTACCAAGATTTAACTCCTTGCCCAACCATAGGGTTAGAAGGTCCCTCCTTGCTGGGTTCCTCATGTGCACCAGCAACGCTTACCGTGTCTGATGAATTGTGTTATAGGAATATAATTGTTTTTTTAACCAAGTATATTTCTATAAAAACCAGTTCATCAGTAGATGGGAAGCTCTACATAGACGCCCTCAACTTGGCGTTCATTATGAACGATTCTACGTCTGTGGTTAGAGTAGGTAGATGATTGACGTGACGATTAACGCTTTTAGGGAATGACTTGTACGAGAAACACAGACAGAAATTTTCTTGGGCGTCCTTATTTTAACCCATTATCAGTTAAATAATATAACTTTTTGTTTTTTACAGATGATGCCCCAACCGTTGACAACATTCAGGAGATACCTGAATGAGGACTGTGGAAAACTCGATGATATGACCGGTGTGCGGGAAGGGGCCGCCCTCGTTAGGTTCTTGTAGAACTAAAAACCCGCACTTCAACTTTAGCTGTGTCATTGAGAGCATCGGGGGCGAGACCATGCGGTCGTCAAAGTCCCATGAGTCTCTTTAGAAAACTGACCATTTTCTAAAGATGTGCAAACGAAATAGGTTAGATTTTGATCTTGGCTTGTAGGTTTAATTATAATCACAATCTAACATATTTGATTTGCGCTAGGTCATCATTATCATGGTTTATTGGTTATAAATCATGGTAATAACTATTATTATTTAACTTTATTTGTTTCAAACGTGGCTGTAGTGACAATTGAAGACGTTGCAAGCTTTTATTTCTTGAAAACAAAGAGACCAAGCGTGGAGGAGATTGTGAAATAAAATATACTGGACCAATTTATTGCAAATTTCATGAGAAGGTATCCAAGATTGTTTCAAAAATTAAAGAGAAGTATTCTCTAGTAATCGGGATAAAGTAAGATTCTTAGCAAATTAAGACCAATGGCTAAACACCATTATTCCTCCAATCTCCAAGATAAAATTGACCGGAAACTGCTCCCATCACGATGAAGAAGCCTTATTCAGATCAGTTGGACGTCCTAAATCGCAAAGGCGATTACGAAGCACAACAGTATTGCAGATGTGAAAACCTTCTTAGAAGATAAACCAACACATGTTGTCTTTACAGCTCTTCAACGACTTTTCGCGAAACCCAAAAACCATACAATGGTTGAAATGTTTGAATTAGCTTTGAACTCGCCCAATATCCTTGCGGAACTGGTGCGAAAAAAGGATTTACTTGAAGTGAAGCCGTACAATATTGATGAGGCTTTATGCTCGGTACTCGAAAACGATTGAGTAAAGGGTCATACCAAGCTATTAGAAAGGGGGCTGACACACCTTTATCTGTCATATTATAAACTACATTGAAATTAATGTGGTACAGTAATTGACTAAAAATTAACATATTAAATATTAATGTATAAAGATTTATATTATTTTTATTATGTATGCATAAATAAATACAAAACATTTTCCTTATAATTAATAGTTTTTAAATGGGGTAAATGAATAACTAAAACATTGTTCGTTTTTAATAATGTACTATTTCTTGTAAACCTGCAAATACCACTGGTTTTGGAGGTAATATCATTAAAAAAATGTAAAGTTTCTTGGTTGATAATAAAGTTTAAATAAGAGTACACAAAATTAAAAGTTAAATAACTTTTTAATCCCAAGAGATTCCGCGTTGGAATCTCCTGCATATTAACGTTCGTCCTTTCCTTCAATTATTTAGCTATTTAACTTTTGCCCAAAGCTACCTCTCCAGAAGTAATGGGGTGATGGAGGGGTTATAACTTTTGACCTCCTCAACGAAACCCCTTGGAATTTTCACTGATATATGCAGAAAACAATTTTCTACCAGTTCTTACCAAAATCTGAAGAAGAATTAGTTACCCCTCCCCGGGAAGGGCTCTTTCCCTGGGGGAGGAAAGTTATCATGTGATAGCTCATTTTATTCCCCGTGATCTCAAGATTCCAAAAATATATACATTTATGTAGTTTAAAATCGCGTAGAATTTTTGAATTAAAATAACTTGAATTTTCCACTGTCGCAACGCACCCATTGTCAAAGATTTATGGAAATGGGACATCTGAAAATTGAAAAACAGACTATATGACGCCAAAATTCACATTCAACATGAATTCCGAGGTTAATATTATGGATAGAAATGAATGTATAAACGAAATAAACAGGAACAGATCCGAAAAAACTATCTGGCATAAAGAACAGATTAAGGATTGGGTTTGGAATGGGAGCAAGCATATCTGTGAAAAGAGAAACTGGTAGCTGCTTATGTTTAAGAATATATTTGTCATAAATTTACTAACACTTTTACTTAGTTGCACACTTGTTTGATTTCCCTATTTTGCCTTTACATTCCCTTCATCACCAAACTTAATAACATCTAATTTTTTATTTAAACTGATACAGTAGAAAATATAGCGTGGTCCCAAAATCTTCTACAAATTTTTTTCTTTGCTACTCCTTTTGGTGATTCGTTTCTTCTTTTTGAAGGAACTCAAATTTTCAACTCATTTGATAGGAGGTGATCGATTCCTTAATAACTGTTTCAGAGTGCCACGGTTCGCAGATGATTTTCACCAGTTGCTGATCTTGGCTGTCCTTATATTTGTTGTTGCCTGTTTCTTCAAATCACTGGATTGCACAACTTATTGTTTTGATAGATGTAAAAGAATTTCTCGATTTTCTTTATTTGCCTTTCTACTTTAAACGAGAAGGGTATAAACCTAAATTTGCAACTACCGAAAGAACTTATTTTTTACTGAAAATCGAACTCGTGCGTTTTGGTCTGAAAATACTTGTGTACCAAATTTGGTGTCAATCAGAGCTTTAGTTTGTGAGTTATCCTAATAACAGACGGGATTGTAATCTCATTAACTATCTATTAAGCTTTAGTACACATTCGGTAGTTAATAAAGTTTGGAGTTTTTTCTCGTTTATTTTAATAATTTGGGGGGGGGGGGGGGGTGTAGTTAAAGGAAAAATTTAGCACACTGCATATGTACACATCATTTCAATTACTTTTTCCACAAGTGCATTACTTTAAAGAGCCCCAAAAAATCTCATTAGATATATATGATTTTAACATTTAATGTTTAGTTTTTTAAATGAATTATTAAAATTGGGTTTGTTTTTTTTAAAGTTTTGTTGGTTAGATAAATGTTCAGCAAAAGCTTTTTATATTCTATTTGTTTTGTTTTTACACTTGTCACTAATTGTTTTTTCTATTTCCTGTTTTAGGTGTTTTTACAATTACGATAATATTAGCTTTACACCTACTCTATCTTGAATAACTTTCACTGTGTTGTCTTCATTAACTCGGTATTTGGTAGCTTTTTCAAATTTGTGATTTATTAAATCTGGGTTTAAGACAGTTTGTGGTCAATCGGTTAAGGCACGTGGCTATAGCATGGGTTTAATCTTGGGCTTCCGATGTTTGAAGGTGGCCTACTTAGTCACTAAATACAATCCAGCAAATTTTTAGCAAGGGGTAATATTGTGATTATCTTAGGCGTAGTGCATGCCACACCACCCTGTATTAGAGATGGTGCGTGACAATTGGGCAGTGAGGTTGGACATATAGGAACCTCAACCCAGCTCACAGGTTATACCATTATTAATGAGAATTTGGTATCACCGAATTTTTATAACTTTCTCTACTGCTTTTTGACACATCTATTGTTTGTTTCATTTGATTTATTACAAAATATATTACACATTTTTATTTCTCTCTCAAGTTATTGATCCTATGCTTTTGTTTATTCAGAATTAAAAAATATTAAAGTACAGGGTTGGACAAAACTTCCCCCCTCTTTATCAGGTTGAATAAAGATGAAACGATAGGAGATATATAAAATGTATTTTGACATGGTAAAACTACAGAACTAAAAGTTTTATTTCAATGCGAGCGGATTGGCCCACAATGTCATCATGTTGAGAGATTAGGCGTTGAGAAAACATCTTACATCCTGTTAGAACTAAACGTTTATCAGTTGGAGTACATCAAGATTTGACAAGAAAATTGTTTAAGCATTTTCACGTACTGGCCGTCCCCAAAAAGTAAATGCCAACGTCCCTTACTTTACTTACCAGATACCAAACAGTGATACGTTTGTTGTGTCATATCTCTTGGTCATACGTTAATCAACACATTAAAAAGTTTCATGTAGCACTAGAGGCCTCATAAGCTCAATGTTTTGGGTATCTTCCACTCTTCCCTTACTGTGAACTTCTCTCTTAAACTCCTGTTCAGATGATTTAATTTTTCCCGCATCTCTACCTTCCATCTTGGTCTCCTCTTCTTCTCTTATACTGACTAGTGCAACTTAGAATACCTACAATATTTCACCCATTAGCTTATTTGGTTTGCCCTTCCACATTCACGAGTTCAGATTGATTGAACAGCTATTATATTTCTTCGTTTGAACGCTTTTCCCATACTCTCAGCACTCCTTTCTAATGTTCATATTTCACTCTAAATCATGTGATATTTGTTTGTCCATTTGTAAATTATTTAATGCATACACGGCCTTGTCATCTTCACCTTAACTTTTTATATTATTCCTACTGAACCTTGTTTCTATTCAGCAAAAATTGTTTACTTTTTAAATTTCATCATTTTATTTCCCCTAACTACACCTGTAGAAAATTACCCCTATTAAAGTCACTGACATCAGACACAATCTATTTGAATGTTTTTTCATTTCTTCAGCTCCTTGTTTTTGCAGAGTAACATTATCCACAAATGAGCCCCATGCAGTAGTAATCAAATTCTATTTATATGGCTTTCTCATAGTATTTTCTCTAGTGCAATGTTACTTAGTATCAATGACAATGTCGCCCCCCGCCGCCCTATCCTGCTTATTTATAAATATTTGAAAAGTAGATTTTAAATGTAACAATTTTCAAATTCAGTCTGGATTCAAAAAGTCAAATAGTAATAATTTCAATGTTATGTATAAAGGGAAAAGTCATAACCTTTCTTCATAAAACATGAAATGTCAATCGATAGACTTTGAAGTGCAATTTCACATGCATATAGAAATTTTTAATCATAGTGAAATCATTTATCATATTTAAAAGTAGTACATTCACATTGTTTGACGCTTAAGGACCTTGTTCCAATTGTGTCATCTGAACTTTAGCCTTTCTGATGGAGCATTGCAGTAGGTCAAATCAGTGAAAGCTGGAAAATCATATATTTCTGTTACAGTACTCTATAATAATAAAACACCACCTTGAGCCTACACTTACTACAGCACTGATAAGCTCCTAAGTCAACAAAATATCACATCACAAAATAAGATCTCTAAAAAAATGTTACAAAAATATTACATTATCTACTAAGATACAAGTCTGCATTTCTAATTAGGAGTTCGATTTAATGCACCAGTTCGGCCCTTCGTACAGAGTAGCTAATTGATTGTGACAGTTGTACCTATGAGGCTTTGCAGAAGTAGTGGATAATATTTAAGTACTGATCAATACATCACAACGCAATATTAGTACAACAAAATGCAATGGCTAATCCTTATTTAGTCCTCTGCTTGCGCTACAGTGTCTTGAAAAACTTGGAAAACTGTTACAATGTGCGCAGCATCATCAAATCTGCACGATACATACAGCTCGGCGATGACGGAAAACATAGTTTGTATTTTCCATTCGTTCTCTCAAGTAGACTGATCGTGGGTCTTCTTGTAACACATTCTTGATTACTGCTTTCTTCTGTTCACCCTGCAAATGATTACAGTTTACTTATTTGTTAGCAATGTTGTGTCAAGACTAACCTCACTTCCTAGCTGCTGCAATTGCAGCAGTGCCCTCTGTTTAAAGTGAACACTCAAAGTTGATACAGGCGGTTGATCGACCCAGTTTGGTATCCTGATTTGTCGTTGCGGTGTATTTAATTGAGACATGCCACTCGCAGCAGCTGGCTGTTGTGGGGCCTCCTCTTCCTCGCCATCTGGAGCTTCTCGCTCGCCAATACGAGAAACAGACCTAAAATGCAGTAATTTTTAAGACGAAAAGTATCATAATAGATATTTTACCGGGACTCGTGGTATGTTTCTTCCAAATTCACCGCTGCGTTTGCTCCACCTGCCGAACTGGCCCCTATGATAGTTTGTGTTCGCTCACCGTTTTCTTCTCCATCCATGACGCGCCCATTTAAGTTGTCTTGAATGGCAGGATCATTCACATTCGAGATGCTTGTAAGAAGTTCTGCTTCACTTAGGGTCAAACCAGTCATATGAAATGTGGCGCCTATACTGCTGTCGGAAGGAGGATCCAAACTGGGATTATCATATTGCGGAATGTAGGGTTTTATGTCCAGGACGGGTGTTTGATCGATCATGTCGACGCCACTGAAGTAAATTGTATTCTCCATAATCCGATCAATTTTTACCAGCGATAATCCAATAGGGCACGGTCGATGTGGAGACCTTGTGGCAAACACTCCGGTGCGGAGGCCATTCAGGCGAGGTGGTGCCACTTTGGCGTGTGTGTGGTTTGAATCGTGTCTGTGGAAGTGAAATAATATCCTGCAAAATTAAATCAAGTCACTATTTGAATATCTTGGTCAAGACGGGAAAAAAATAGAAGCGATTATAAGATTACCATGGTAAAATAAAAATATAGTAGGCAATTACAACAGGAATATCAAAGGAAATAAATTAGAGGAAAGTTTGATAAAGTAATGTACATAAATTTTTACCACATGTGCGAGTACTCCTGCAACCCTTCCAGGGCATGTTCGGGATTTGTGAATACGCTATTGTTTAGTGTGAGCTTGGCGATTAAATCGGAACATATGGCAGGCTGCCGAGGAGTGCCTCTCTTCTCGGGGAAGTGCGTGTGTATAACCCCGATGTACTGCAGGGGCAGGTCGATATGGCTGGCAGGTTCATCGGAACTGGTGAGGTCCTGCCTATTCCTGCATTCGGGGCAGCGCCAATTCTCCAGCCGCTGCCTGATCTCGTCACATTCCTTGTTATATGTGTGTTTCAGCGCCTTCAGCTGCTGCCTGAGGAGTGATTTAAGGTTAGGTACGCGTTCGGCGAGACGCCGACGGCACTTGCCTAAGATTACTGATTTCGCTGCGGGCCACCGACAGCTGGCTCCTGAGGTAATTCACGTCGTCCGAGTTGCTGCTGCAGTTGCGAGCCGTCATCTTGGAACCTAATTCAAAATTTTGACGTTTCGAGATGCGGTCGGTAAGCGGCGACGTCATTGCAGCGTTGCCACTGTGCGCTGGAAACTATTTTGAGTATGTTTACAAGCTAAACTTGTTTCTATCTGTTAGGTTTTGTAAGTTTGTTGCGACACTTCTTCCAAATCACATGTGTACGGGCCAACTAATTAAGACTAATTACGAAAAACTAATCTATTATTACAGTGTATGAAAAAGCGAATCTACAAGAAAAAAACAACATTCATATTGTAAGTCATCAGCAAATTTTCGTTTGCTCTTCTTTCTCTCTCTTTATTAACTTTCGAAAGTCTGTAAGGCGTAGGCGAACGTTAATGCGATCACGATCTTGTCTGACTGTCTGTCTGCTGTGTATGTGTCTGTTGACACGATATCTCCGGAACTGCTTGACCGATTCACTTCATATTTCGTCAGTAAATAACTTAGATCGGTATATTTCTCGGTATTGTATTTCAGACCTGTAGATTTCATTTAACCCGAGGTACGGGAGTCACAAAGTTGCCTTTCCGGATTTTACATCCGTTTCATTGTAATTGTATTTATTTATATGCTATGCCTCGACACTTTTGGAATAGACCACGTATTTTGCCTCGAATGTTATTTCAGGCAGTTTTCTCTTCTGTGTAATTGCAAGAAAAATGATGCAATTATGTGTGAATACCAATTGGCTCATAAAATTTGCATATAGTAGAATTGCGTACTCATAAGGCGTTTTTTAAAGCAGTGAATATCTTAAAAACATATAGAACGATATATTGGACACTTCACGAGTCTCTTAGTCTTGAGGTACTTGGGTCCTAGCTTCTATCTTTCTCACTCACTGTTGGAGGACCTCTTTGTGGATGGTATTGGTTATCACTTACGGGAGAATTATAGTTTTCGGGTGCTTGTGGCGACTACTGCTGTATCATAGCCTCCAGGGTCACTGATTCTGATTTGTATAAGATAATTTTCTTTCTGATTCCACGATACGTTAGCGAACCGAGGGCCGCTTCTGTCTCTTGGCCATCCTTGTTATATTTTCAATACGAGAGCTCCAGCTGAGTTTGGTATCCATGGTAACGCTAAGGTACTTGACCTTTCTCCATGGGATGTCACGCTCAAAAATGGTAACTGATCCTGGTTTTTTCGTCGGTTCTGGTGAAGAGGGCCGTTGCATTGCAATCCTCGAGATTGTTTAGCTCTTGTTTAATCTTCTTTACCACTAAGCGGAATCTAAGAAACCTGGAAAGAAGCGTCGTATCGTCTGCGAACTGAGTTAGTATCGTGGGAAGTGTGGCAGGTGTGTTCCTGACTAAATGTTAAGGATGGTTTGGAATAGTAAAGATCAACTGAACCATCCGCAGCAGGATGGATGTTAAAGCCATCTTGTTGTTGCCACACCTTGTCAAAAGCACTGATTTCGTCTAGGAACACAGTCCCAATAACTTCCTTCTTGTTGCAGCTCTCGGTACTTGTTCAACTTGAGACATTCGACCAATGTCTTCAGACGGTGGTGGATCCTCTCCACTACCTTCCTCAGAGTTGGTAGTAGGCTGATGGCTCTGTAGTTCTGGCTAATTATTCCTGGCTTAGGAAGTGTTACGACATCTCCTTTCTTCCATTGACGGAAGAAGTGTCGTAACTCCAAGACAGCGTTGGTGATGGCCGCTACGCAGACGACGGCTATATTTTGGAGAGCTTTGATAGCAAGATTAGGAAAGCCATCTGGCCCAGGCACTTTTCGTGGCTTGTATCACCGGTTTGATGTGCTTTTCAGACGCCGAACGACGTGGTCAAATAGGTAAAGGTGGTCGACGTCGGTAACTTAGAAATAGAGATTGAATTGTAGCTCTAAAGTAACTGCGAATGCCCCTGCTTTTTCTGTTGATGTATGCACCATGCTATTTTTTACATTCATAGGTGGTATCGGAGGAAATTTATTGCACAACATCTTGACCTCCAGAATTAATTGTATCAGCCACATCGAGGGTCTTCAACTCGCTCAGGCGGCGGTCCCGATTTTCGTAGTCTTCTTCTGGATTCATGGTTTGTTGCACTTGCCATTGCGTCCGATTCTTCTCGTGGTTCCGTTCCTTAAGTTCTCGAGACATGAGTCTCGTTTGTGGAAAAGTGAATAGACTCCTGAATGGCGATTTCGAGGCAGTGGATTGCCTCTTTTAGGTCGTCTTCAAAGCGGATAATGGGAACCTGCCCTATGGCTTGGCGGAGATGGTCTGTGTGTGCCGGTCACGAGACAAATGCCTTGAATGAGACACCGGTGATTCCATTCGAGCGTTAGAAGAATCGGGTTGTGGTTCGAATCCAGTTCGCCCAGGTTGTCTAACATAAGTATGTCCTTGAGAATGACCAGGGCAAGGACATCGGGTGCCCCCACCATTAAGGCGCGCGGTTTGTTGTATTTATACATCTTCGATTGTTTCATGAAGCGTCCTTTTCACTTAAATCGCGTGTCAAGGCAATGGTGATGTTGTCCTGGAAGATGACATTCAGATCTTTGGGCACTAGACGTCGGCTGTGTATCGGCGGATTTTGGGCGGATATGATGCGAAGCGCCCCCTGATCCCTGGCCTGAAGGGTAACGGCGATTACCTCCAGATGGTCGGTGATCGGGAGCAGGGTAGAGTAGTGGTCCAGGTGTGAGTGATGCTCCTTTCTTGTCGGCAAATTTTCGGCCTGCCCAGTAACAGGTATGATTGGTAGTTTGAGTTCATCTCTGGCCTTGAGCTGAGTCTTAGTTATGATGGTGTATAAATTATATCTGTGAGCAAAGTCCAGGAGTTCAGATTCTTTTTCGTAAGCCCGTCGGCGTTCCAGAACGCTAGCCTTAGGTAACTTAGTCTGATGGGTTTGCCCAACTGTCAAGGGGGAAATATATTGGATTTTTCCCGAGCTCCTAAAAACACGAGCTCGGAGAATTTTACTATCTTGATAGCTCTGAATTTGAGGGGATTTAGCATCAATTAGATTTTAAAAAAGGATGTTGGCATGAGAAAAATGTGCACCAAGATGGTTTCAAAAAACATTTGGTCTGAGCAGGAGGCCAATTGGAAGGTTGTGTGTATTAATCTTTTAGCATGATCACAGGTGATAAATCGTTCCTCATTTTTTTTCGCAAGGAATTTCTTCCTCCAGGGTAAAGTATGAATCAAACTTTTTATCGGGAAGTTCTTGAAAGATTTAGAAAGAGAGTGACATAACAACACCTCTATCGACAAATTTTTGACAGAAAGAGCAGGTTTCCCAGTTCTTTTATTTACTAGATCACAATTTTTGTGATTTCGTTATTCCTCTGCCCTCTGTATCTTGGCAACTAAGCATCCAATGGTTACAATCGATAGCTGGTTCAAGAGAGCGTTTCAAGTACAACAAAAGTGTGTTTTTGTCCAGACAAGAATTCGTTGCACACAATGCATTTTTTTTGCAAAAACCATTTATCATGTGGTTGTTACATATGTGCAAGGTTTTGCAAAAAAATGCGTTGTGTGCAATGGATTCTCGTTTGGTCTAGAATACATTTTTGTTGTACTTGAAACGCTCTTTTAAACCAGCTATCAATTGTAACCATTGGATGCTTGGTTGCCAAGTTACATCGGGGGCTCATGCCGCTGAAAGTTAATTATTTAATTATGTTAGTTTAACGATTTCTGTTTATGGTTATATTTTGTTTTAATTGTGTTGTTCAGTTTTTTACTGTTCTAATACTTTTTGTCTCTTTATCTTTTTAAACATATTAAAAAAATGTGTATTTCTATTTACATCGTTGCTTCCTCTTTTTCTTCTTAGTATTTATAGGTTGATTGTTATATTTTTTTCTGTAGGGTTTAAAAGTACGAGAAACGGAGATAGAAAAAACTAAATATTTTTTTGTAGATGACCACCATTTTAAATACTTAATTTTAGTAGATTGATTAAGGCGATTTCACAGAAAAGTTGCAGACCATCAAGTTAAGGTCTTGAAGGTTATAACACCCCAATAGATCGGAAAATCACTTAGTGTCCAAAAATGATGGATTGGAATATGTGTAGTATGAGACATTGCTCCGTTTTGTTGAAATTGGTTACTGTTTTGAATCTGAGAAAGCCGATATAGTTCACACTCAACATGGCGTTACGGTCATCGCCATATCATTACTACCTTAAACAAATAAGAGCCTGTGGCGTCACACTATAACAGGTGTGAATTACGTTGCCCCCCCCCCCCCCATAAAATTAAATATGTTTTTAAAATAATTTACATTTTTTTATTGCCACGTTAACTATACATTCTTAGTGTGGTGGTTTTGTTGAAAAAAATAATTAAAATCAGACAATAAAAATTTGTTACATAAAAATGAAATTATACGAGGTGCGTTCAAGTCCAATTTTTTCCTGAAGAAGTACTTACCCAAGGAAGTTGAAACTTCTGTTACTTCTCAACGTAATCTCCGACTAGACGTACACATTTTTCACAGCGTCGTCGCCGTGATTCTATGGTTGCTGAGAACACTTCAACTAGGGGTGTGTTTTGCCCACTGGAAATCGCTGATCCAACAGCGGCTTGATTGGAAAATGAGCGGCCACAGAGAGTGCCCTTCATGATCGGAAATTTGTGGCGGCATCACATATCAATATGTCCTGAGATATTGTCACCCGTGCAACTTTGTGTTTGACGCTCAGCATTCGTGCGAGCCGCCTTGAATAAACTTTCCACATTTTCAGGCCATCATTCAAAATGGAAATGTTAAGTTTAAAGGTGATATCATGCACACATAATCGACGGTCTTTCATAACAGTTTGCCCCACTTGCGCAATCATAGTTGGTTCGTGGTTGAGGCTGTTTTGAGTTGTCACACAACTCTCGACCTTCTTAAAACTTTCGCACCCATGAACGCACATTTTCAACATCCATAACGCCTTTACCGCACGTCTCACTTAATTGGCGATATATTTCGATGGGCGTTTCACCAAGCAAGAGGAGAAAACGGATGATTACACGTTGTTCTTAAACACTAAACGTCACCATTTGAAGTATACAAAACAACACTCACTCTAACGGCGGTAATTCGACCTGTGTACATTGTATGGTGCTGCCATCTATATTATCAATTCAGAAATATTTTCCGAGTCTCTTAAAATTAACTGCATCTTTCTACTTACTGTCACTGTTGAGAAGAAAAATTGGGGACGTTAGAACTTGAACGCATTTTGTATTAGGTGTTCAAAGCATTGGTCATTTATTACTAGCCCCCTTTTTGCACTCTTTAAAGCTGCGCATTTTGCAGTTTATTCTGATAAACAATAACCCAGTTACCCGTCAGATTGTTTTCTGTCAAAATAAGGTGCAAAATTTGCGACTTCAAAGGGTGCAAAAGGGACTAGAAGCGTTTTAAACGTAGATGAAGAGCAGAGTTTATAAGATTAAGCCGGGAAAACTTATTTTTTGTACAAATTTTTATTTTTATCATCCCTTAAATTGATATTTTTATGGAACTCATTACAATTTTTGAAACTTTAAATGAACTATTGGTGAATCAATGGAATGACAATGAAGACTCCAAAGAATGGCCAACAATATTCTGGTAACCATATTTTTTTTGTATATCAGAGTAACATTTATTTGGGTTTGTTGCCGTATCTACTATGTTATAATTATACATAAGAGACAAAAATTAATTCTCTAAAAATAAAAATGACAAACTTTAAGAGCGAAGGGCTAGTCGAAGAGTTTTTCGTGTCTCTAACGTTTAGATATGTTTCTTGTCATTTTTTTCACTAGTAGGCAGAAAACAGGGAGGATCAAATTGTGCCACTGCACGATATAATTGTAAATGTGGTGTAATTTTAATTGTCTCCTCAGTATTTCAGTGGAATATTTCACAGAACATGATGAAAGTGAATCGGCAATGAATGCAAGATTTCGAGTAGCCTCTTTACCAAATACTCATTCATTAAAGACCTACAGCTTCATGGGTACAAAATTTAAGGGACGCAAAAGTTGAAGTTTGCTGACTATTTTTACCTTTGACAATCCATCAAGTGGATTTTTGGTTTAGTCGAAAAATCATCTTTAGCGATGAGATAAGTTCGTAAAGAGACAAAATTACCGCATTTGGGACATAAAAAAGCAAGCGCATTCCCAATGAGTTAGTGTGTGGTGTGGATTTTGGGCAGGTGGCGTGATGGGCTGCTACTTATTCGAAGATGACGTTAGAAATGCTGGAATTATAAATGGCGATCGTTATAGCAACATGATAATTTAATTTCCTTGGCACCAACTGGACAACGTGGATCTAGGATAAATTTGATTTCGTCTGCTTGAGTAACAATCGATTTACTGCATCAACTGATATCAGCTGTTTTAGCAACATGCTGTGATTTGGCACTGTGTAATTCCTTTTTGTGGACTTATCTGAAATCCATGCTCTACATCGGCAATTCGCAAACAGTTGACGACCTTAAGAACTAAATTCGACTAACCATCTATGAAATTGGTTAGAAATGTTCGAAATTGCAATCGAAAACGTTTGTGAAAAAAAAGATTTGCAGCAACAGTTTAAGTGGCTATTTGTCTGTGTTCACCTGGAGATTGTGTACTTTAACACTCAATAAAAATCTAATGGTAAAAACAATTTAAAAATCGTCTTACTTAAAACTTAAATTCGGCATTTAATTTTACATATTTTACCCTAAACGAAAAAACAAAATGCCAACGCAGTCCCAACATCTATGACGAGAAGATTTAATCAATTAAACCGAGAAACAAACTTAAAGCTATTGGAAATGAATCTTTAGAACGCCGAACCGTAACTAGAGTGCGCTCTGTATCTCGTTTTGGAGAAGGCGCGCATCTTTATCGAGTTACCTTTAAGTTAGACGGCAAAGAACACTAGGAATTTTTCAGTTCTATAGACACAACTAGTATTTGAGTAAATATTCGAACATCACAGTTACTGTTTCAACTTAAGAAGTTGTCACACAACACATTGCTTCAAATATCATTTATTATAGTTATATGTATTTTAAGCTTCTAAATTAGAAAAAATTATCGGTAAGACATTTGCATTGTTTTGTGGGAGTATTTTTTTGTCGTTTTGTTGAAAGATTCCTCTACTCTAATTTTCTTTTATCTGTAAACAAAATTTTTGTGACCATCGTGCGCGTACTCGGTCAACAACATTTTTGCTTTTTCTCTCCTGCCTTTCTTTAAAACATCTATCAGCAAATGACCCGTATGTATTTTGTGAGCAACTAGTCCTGGGTCTCGTTTAATAATAATGTGAGACATCAAAGTTTTGGAAATTTGCATACATTTTGCGAGACACTGTCATATATGTTATGTAAAGCAAGGCTAATTTTAATTTTCTTCTTCTTCTTCTTCTTCTTTGCATGACTAGGATTGCTCCTGTTTGTCAGCTTCTTAGTCCGTTTCGAATGTGGTTAATTGTATATTACCTTTCCACTTTTTAGTGGTCTTATAACTGGTGTCTTACTATAGGGTTTGTTGTTTTGCATATATTTGTTATTTGGCCCGGTCCCATTCCATTTCATTTTTTCTCATTGGAACTTTGCTCTCGTATGTCACAGTTTTTTTGTATTTCTTAAAGTTTTGCTTTTTATTTATCTTAATACTTTCATTTCTACTTTATTAATTTTCTGTTTTGTTTTATTCGTGTCCGCCCTTGTCTCCTTCGCGTAAGTTAGGATTGGTCTCACAGTTGTCTTCTATACCTCATCTTACTTTCTATGGTCATATATTTATTCTTCCAAATGGTTTCTCTTAGGCAGCTACTAACTTTCGTTACTTTGGTTGCTTGTCTCATTACCTCTGCTGTCAAGTTTCTGTCGCTGGTGATTTTAATTCCTAGGTACTTAAATATAATGACCTGTTCTACGCTTTTTCCCTGTATTTCCAGTTTACATCTACGTGGTTTCTTATTGATCACTATACATTTATTCTTTTCCGTTTAAATTTTCACGTTGTATGACTCTGCTGTCACATTAAAGGTATGGAGTTGTCTTTGTAGGTTGTCTTCATTGTCGACTATCAGCGTAGCATACTGTAGTAATTCTGTATCCTTTTCGTTTTTTACTTTGTGAATTATTTGACCCATTGTCATGTTGAATAGTAGCAGATTAATTGTAAGTGAATCCCCTTGTCGTATTCCTTCCTTTAGGTCTATGTATTTTGTTTCTCTTCTTGGCATTCTGACTTTTGCTTTATTATTTACGTTTATTTCTTTAATTAATTTTATTATCTGCTGATCTGTTTGCTGTATTTCTAGTAGGTTCATGATATCGTTCCGTCTTACCCTATCGAAGGCGCTTTCTAGCTCCACGATAATAAAAGTAGCGTCAATAGTGCTGTGATTTTTCCTTTCTCCTTTTTTGAGTATTGGTATTAGGAAATTTTTCTTTCTAGTGTTTATAATGATGTTAAAAAGTTTTTGGAACCAGAATAAAACTGTTGTTCTTCCACATATTATGAGTTTGTTTTGTATTACGTCTAGACCTGGCGCCTTTCTGTTCGTTAATAGTTTATTTGTATGGTTATCTTTTCTTCTGATATTTGCACTCTATCTCTGTTTTCCTCGTTGTTTATTACTCTGCCATTTTTTCTCTTTCTCCATATAGTTTTGTGAAAAGTTTGATCCATTGTGACATCCTTCTGTGACATTTTTTATTCGTATGAATTCGTTCATGCCTTTTCTTTGTCTTTTTTATCATTTTTCACACTTTTCTTTGAGATTCGTACAGATCGTGTTCTATATCTTTGGTGAATTTCTCCTAGTGCTCTTTTTTTGAATTGTCTATTGATTCTCTTTTTCATTCTCACGTATTCTTCTTTAGCCTTGGGATTTTTCTTTTTTTGTAGGTTAAAAACGTTTGTTTCTGTTTTGCTAATATTTTAACTATTTCATCATACCATGATGTTTTATATTTTCTTTTGTTTGTATTTATTTTTTTTGTCTAAGGCCTCTACTGATGCTGAATACTTTGTTAATGATTTTCTAACTTTTTCTATACCTGCTACTGTTTCTAAGTTGTGTATGTTTAATTTCTCTGTTAGTCTGTTGCAGTACAGGTTTTAGTCCCCTCATTTTCGAGGCTTTCTATATTTAGTCGTTCTTTAAATTTTGTATTTCTTGACTTTACAGTCTTTATTGATATATTTATTTTCTCTAATATAAGCCTATTACCTGATCTCATGTTTGGCGATGAGAGGGTGCGTACGTCTATTATATTTGTGGGGTGTATTTTCTGTTTGTTATAATGTAGTCAATTATGGAGCTGCAACCTCTTGTATCTGACCATGTAATTTTGTGTTGTATAGGGTGCTCGAAGTATGTGTTATTAATTCGGATGCCGTTTAGTATGAGTATGAGTCTTTCTCCGTTTTCGTTAAGATTTTCTTCGTTAAACCTTTGTTTCTTCTTCTTCTACTCTTATATATAGGCTATTAGCCTGTTTCTAACTACACATTTCGTGTAGTACTATGAGCCATGTTGGGCGTACCCCGGGCAGGTGGCTAGTCTGACCCGTTAGAAGAAGGAGAATGTACTTTACGACCGCCAAAGGTGTTTGTATGATGGCCGGAGAGCACTCGATGCTTGCCGTTATTTTTGACCTGGGAGTCGAACCCAGGGCCCGCTGCGCGTTAGTCTGGCAGGCCGAAGCCTTTGCGTCGCGGCTGTCGCGCTCTCCTTTGTTTCACTCTCTTAATAGGTGCGTTACCTACTCTTGCGTTGAGGTCTCCAAGGATGATTGTTTTACTGATAATCTAACAGATCTTGCAGGTTCTCATAAAACGTGACTTTTGTTCTTTACTTTTAGTAATGTTTGGTGCATAGACAGAGATGATGTTCAGTGTAGTGTTTTCTAGCTTCAAAGTGGCAAGCATCATGCGTTCGTCAACATATTTTATATCTGAAATATTATTTTCATATTTTTTGAGTATCAGCAGGCCTACACTTTCCTGCGCTCTTTTGTTCTTTACTCCGTTGTAAAATAGTATGAATTTGTCTGCATTAATACTTTCTTTCCCTTTCTTTTTTGTTTAATTAAGGCGAATATTTCAGTTTTGTGAAATTCTAATTCTTCTACGATTTACTGATTTTTTCTGTTCCACGAGCTAATGTTCCATACACTAATCATTAAAGTGTTGTTTTTCATTATCCTTTATTTGTCTTGTCCGTCATCTTTGCATCCGCCCTATTTCGGGGCTTCTTTTTTTTTTAGTTTAAAGAGTCACTCTCAGTAGGTTGCTAGCCTTGTTGAGAGCCTAGTTCGTTTGGATCTGCGGGTGGTATTTTGTTTTCCACCTACCCGTCGCTTTAGCTGAAGTCCGACCGGGATTTCCCTATTGCCACCTGGGGACATATCCGATGGGAGACAGACAACTCCACATGGATTTTATTTTATTTTTAATTTTGTATCAGTAGATATCTCGTTAGCGTGGCCCCGTGGTTGAGAGGTGGGCTGTGGTGCGGATGGACTTGGGTTCATTTCCTGGAGCTCAAATAATTGAGCACCTGTATTCACTTCGAACAAGGGATAATAATAGCGGTCGTCTAAGGCACGGTGCTTGCCATTTCGTTGAGCACAGTAGCGGACATATGAGAGCCTTAATCTTTCTGTTTGCAGGCCGTGCTTCCACGTGGGTCGTTAGAGCCTTACCATTACCATTATTAACAGTAGTTATGGAAATACTAGGTATTTGCAAAGAAAAATCAAACGACCAGGTTTGCAAAAAGAAACAGCAAATTTATAAAAAAACCTGTTCTATCTATGCATTTGAACAGAATGTAGACAAAGAAATGTGGCGTGGTCTTAGCTCTTGATTTGCACGAGGAGGTCCGTGCGTAGTAAAGAAAGACAGCCTATACATTTGAACGGAAAGTAAACAAAGGCAGCTGATATGAACGGTGGCATTGCCGAGCTCTGAGCTCTTGATTTACACGAGGAGGTCTGTGCGTTCGCCGAATGGGCCGCTGGAGCCGGGTGACAGATTCAGTTAAAAACTTATACGTTCCCGCCTTGCAAAAATTTGAGGGAAGACACTTCGTTTTAACCTTTTGAGTGGAGTCCAATATACTAGAGTGTTTAAATCCTTTCTGGGTGAAAAATAGCTCTTTTTGTAATTTACATAACCTCTAACATCAGTAACGATAAAAATTGAAATTGTTGGATGTTATTAATGCTGGACATGCTTGTGCATCCCCGGAGTCCTAGACAATATGTTTATATGGGTTGTATTTGTTAGTATTTTGTTGTAAAATCATCATTTTGAGTAAAAAATACACCTTTCAGATTCTTAGTTATGTTTTTCGTCCACGTGAGATTGATATCTAAATGTAGTCCCAAGTATCTTGTTCTTGAATTTGAGGAATCTATGTGTTGTGCAGATCAACACTGTGCTTTTATCTCATTGACACTAATTCTCTATTTACTTAAATAATTTTTGAAAATGTTAAATGATCTTGTACTCATTCAGATGATTTGTTTGGATTAATGTCAACTATCAATATAACAATATCAACAGCAAAATTCGCTGTAGTTGATCGTGGGGCACTTGGTAAGACGGGTATGAAAAATAAGTACAGCAACGGTTTCAGAATACTTTTTGATGAGCTTCTGAAATAATTGGATATATTTCTGGTATTTTAACAAAAAGTAACGATCCATGAAGTAGACCCGAGTATAAGATATTTTGTAAAAGAGACCTGTGTACCAGAATTTGTCATATGCTTGTTGTATATCCAAGAAAACAGTTGTTTTGCCTTAATGGCGTTTCTATATCGGTGTGTGTCATTTTCTAAAGTCAAACTGGTGTTGGATCTGCTGTCTTGGAGTGAATCGTTGTTGATTCTTTCGAGTAAATAGTTTTTCCAGAATTTTTTAGATATATGGTAAGAGACTGATTGATCTATGTGATAAAACATTATTTGGGTGATTTGAAAATTAATGTAATTTATGCGAGTTTATGTTGAGGCGGCCAATATGTTGTTTGCGATAAACAGTTTAGTATAGTAGTTAGAAAGGATATGTCTATGCTCTGTTGTGGGATTATAAGCTGGGACTTTATTTTTGTTTGTAATTTGATTTATTTTTTTATTTCTTTAGGTTCAAAACTTGTTATTGGTGGTGGTAAATGCAAAGAAGCTTTAAAGAATTGTTTAATTTTTATCTCTTGCACAGGGTCCTACAGAGACGTGCTACGTTTTTTATTTTTTCTAAAGATTACTTATATAATGCCATTTAAGAATCAAACAAAACAAACAAAAAGAATGTAATTCTGATGTGTAAAATAAGGCCATACAAGTGGCACCCCTTCTTGTCCAGGTATTGTTGCAGGTGAATGGAAAAAATTTCCATGCAATTTTCAAGCGTAGAGCATTGAATTGTTCGAATTTCTTGAGTTACGGCTTCCGAAAGAGCTTTAAGAGCTCGTGATTTTTCAATGTAAACCTGAGCTTTCAGGTAGCCTCATGACAAATAATCATGCGGTGAAAGATCTGGTGATCGAGGGGGTCACTCCATATCCCTGCACAATGAAATGAGGTGTCTTGGAAAATGTTTGCTTAAAAGTCATGGATTTTATTGAGGATGGCCAGTAGCTGCATCCTGTTGAAACCAAACCCCATAGAGGGAAATCCGATTTCTTCTCAATTCAGGCATCAAACATTTTTTGCAACCAATGATGCGAAATCGGACTATTTTGCAACTCAGTTACTTTTTCACTATGTAGGGGTCTTTAATGAACTTTCCGTGGATTATTTTCCAGCCAGTACCGGTAATTTTGTTTGCTTGCGGTGTACCTGATAAGTGAAATGAGTTATTAGTTATCAGAATAAAGTCATTTTCCAAGGTTTCTAATATCATTTCTGCAAACGTAAAGTACCGTACATAGTCATTTTACTTCAGTTCTTGAATCACGATGAATTTGTAAAGATGAAAGTGAAGGTCAAAGTGGAAAATTTAGCGAATTGACTTGTCTGACATGCACAAAAGGCAAGCGTGTCGTATCGCTGTACCATGAAGGCTGGCTTCCATAGCCTATCAAACTTTTTCGATGTTTTTGGTGTTTTAAGGTTCCCATCACATTCTCGAGCTGTTCCAGGTATCACAGTTCCTTAGTTCTGAAGTTGTTAAACTATTTCAGTATTGTTGGGCGAGAACGGGGCACTGCGTTGACCAAGATTGAAGTGAGTTTGAAATCTTTGCTGTGCAACAAGATGTTGTAAATAAAAACGCGTTGTTCAATCGTCCACGGCTTCGTGGCTACTGAAATGGCAGCTAACGAGTGCATATCCGTCATTGCGCATGCGCTACCATACCTCCAATGTTATACCCATCTCAAAAAAGGTAACACCTTCCTGTCGGTGTTAGGTGTAGTCAGTGAAAGAAGTGATACAAGAAAGACAATTAGGATGCCTAGGACATGTGTATAGAATGGCTGAAGACCGACTGGTGAAACAGGCACTCGAAACAACACCAGTAGGATGTAACAGAATGGGAAGACAAAAGGGATGAGAAGGCAGTGCAACAGATGGGCTTAGAATGGAATACAACGAGACAAAAAGCCCAAGACAGAAAGAATGGAAAACGTTTTGCCGAAATACTCCACCTAATCAAGAATGAGAAAGAAACAGTAGATCTTGTTACAGTTCTACTTGCAGAATCTCAACTTTTTCTCCAGTTGTAGCGTTCAATGAATAAGTAGACCTAACTTTCTTTAATTTTGTTTATACAACCATCTACACTATCTATTGCTCAAAAAAATTCAAATACTTGTTTGCACTTCTCAAGCTAATTTATCATTTTTTACAACAGGTCGACGATTAGTTCATGTTCTCCATCGTTAGCCTATGTTAAAGGACTCTCTTGTTCAATGGCCTCTCTTGGTTTACTTCTATATAACACAAAAGCTTCTTTACTGGACGTTAATTCCATTCATTCCGTCGATGTAAGAGAATAACTACGCTGAATACAGGGTTTGTCCGGAAAGTAATGCAATTTGTTCGAACGCATCGCTGCCTATTTTTAAGACAGTTTTAATGAAGCTCGCAAAAACGGTTACGAGTTAAGAAGAGAGCAAAATGGGAGCAGTGGATATTTTTCCTTGCAGTCGATGCGGCGCAATAAGTAGTAGAATAGCTTAACTGGCACACCGTGTAGCTCATCACTGAGTATTATGACTTTTGGACCTTCTTTGTCTGAATGTATAAGTCGACGGAGAACCGAGACAGAAAGGCATGTGGAGGGGGTGACATTCATGTTCTGTTATTTTGCAAGTCAGAATGAAAAAAGGCGCTTATCACAATCTGGGCTAAAGACTAGATTTTATCATAAGCGTGGAATAATCTATGGCATTCATTCTTATCACTTGGTTTGGGGAAGATCTGGTACAGGCGCCTTTAGTTTTGCCACCTTTCTGTAATGGAAAAGTAAAAGACCTGCCTTGCTGGAAAGTTGATAGTGTAAATTTGCAATTATCTTTGAACTTTGAAGACCTGTAAGAGTATAAAAAGGTTTTTAAGTCCATCATCATCAAAGAGTAAGAGCTAGAAGTTTTTAATGTGAGCGTGTACTTAAAGTTTCAACAAACAACCCTTTTCTCTGCTACTCACCACGAGGACAGCGACGTCATCTATTGCTTTTTCGACAATTCTAAGATTTAGCGAATAATGTCTCAGTGATGAGGTAATTATCTCAACTATCTCGGGTGATGTGGAATCAAGTTCTTCATTAAATAAATATTTATCTAAGATTTCTGCTATACAGGGTTTGTCCGAAAAGTAACGCAATTAAGTTTGTTTAAAATACTTCAAAGTACGCTCCTTGGGCATCCACACATTTTGCCAGCGACTTTTCCATGCACGGTACGCATTCTGGAAGGCGTCGACGGGACTTCGTTTAGAGCCTTTATCACGGTAGTTTGGATCGCTTTAATGGTTCTTTTCAGTGCGGGCTTGATCCTCTGAAACAAAAAGAAGTTTGTAGGAGCCAGGTCAGGACTGGCCAGAAACTGCTGGACGCACATATCGGTGGGGTTGGAAGCATTGTCGCATGTGTAAATTGTCGGTAACAATTTAACGATCGCTATTTAAAAGATAACGAACAAGAGACACTTTTTTGTCACTTTTGCTGGTTGACGGTTGTCCAGAGCGGGGGTATCCTCTATCTCGTCCCAGCCAATTTTAAACAACTTCAACCACCTGGAAACTTGAGAATAGGAAACAGCAAAGTCCCTGTAGGCTGTCTGAATCCTTTGGTGGGTTTCAGCGAGGCTTTTTTTTGTTTAGCACAGAGCTTGATCGCGTAACGCTATTCGATAGTTTTCTCTTTTGCGCGTTGTGGCGCAATTACTAACAACAGGTTTACGGGAACAGCGATCCTAACGCTCCTAGACTCGTAACAGACCGAACTTGGAAGGTCTGTGAAGCAAATTGCATTACTTTCCGGACAAACCCTGGATAACAAACATATATTTTTAATTTAAAATAATTCTGCAATGTATGTTTAAAGTTAATCATCAATTCACGATTTTTATCAAACTCTAATGTAAAATTAGTGTAGATAAGTGCCAAACCAATGTTTTTATAATTAGAAGAATTTAAAAAATGAAAGTTTCCTTTACATTTTTATGATGCTTATAAAGTTAGTAAAAAATTAGTTTCTATTATAGAAAGAAGGAACTAGAATAAAGTAAATACATTTTTATACTTATATCTTGTTATAAACAATACTTGATTTTCTAAAAATGCAAAAAATTGATGATGAAAAACGCTAAATAGAACTAATAATTTTATGAATTAATCTTAACCGATTTTCTTGCAATACAATGTACTGAAAAATAGACTCTTGGGAAATATCTCATCATAGTTTATAAGAAAAACGAGAATGTTTATTAAACCTCACATTCATTCCCTGAAGTCTTTTTTAAGCAACAAAAAATGTGCCAAATTATCTGCTGTATGATGTGATAAACGGTTTTGCCGCTTGTATATTCCAATGCACAATATTTATTGCTATTGCGCTACTTTTGCTCTTTAACGCTGGAAATGTTGTCTTCAGAATTGAAAACGTGACCCGGCACGAGAAGCTGTGAATACAATTTCCCTGCTGTATCTGATGTTATTGACATGTCGTGATAATTGCAAACGCAGGTTGTTTGCCCTTTATGTCCGACATGATGTTCGAATAGGTTCAATAGCTCGCAGCGTACAATTTCTGCTATCGGCCGAAAGAAATTTCGTTTTATATCTAAAGCCGTTCTTCATTCGGAATGATGCCGAGGATTAATTATTACAGCGTTCAGATATTTTATTGCTCAATTAATTCCTTCAATATGATGAGGTTCAGAAAGAAACCTAGGTTGGATGTAGTCGTCACTACTTTGGTTTATGGTATTCAAAATATAAATGAATACAGCCGAGTGTTGCTACCACTGTATTCCAAACGGAAACAAAACATTATAAGTAACTTGTATAGTCTAACTGTAAGAGATGCTTTGTCGCTCTTGCGCTAAATATTTCAGAACGTTATTAGTATAATTACGTAACAAAGAAGGTTATGAATTTTAATTCAGCAGTCTGTTAGGTAGGTACAGGTTGAATGACAAGAGATACTAAAGAATCTTTCGGGTAAGGAGTAAACCCTGAAAATATAGCACGAGCTAAAGGAGTTTCCATGTTAATTCTTTTAGTTTTTGCAACGCCATTTGAGCGTCGTGTGATCTATTGTTATTGTGATGGAAAATAACGTATTTTCGATAAACTAAAACCAGATGTTTCTTGTGAATATCTGTGAGTTGCTCTCAGTGATTGTTTCGCTAGATGAAGGATCGAAGGAAATGATTTTGCTGCTGTTTAGATAAACGCATAGCAGGATCTCCATTTTCTACCGGTTTTCATTTGCTCACTTTTAATTATCTGTTATAGTTCGATACATAAACGACTATTTTTCATAGCTTAGAGAATTGTCCACAGAGACATGGTTTAGCTCATTGTTATCATGTATCGAATTTGTAAATTTGTTTGTAGGTTCAGTTTTATTTACATTTTGCTACTGGTACGTTTAAAAGAACATATGATTAGAGTAAAATAAAAATTTCTTTAATGGGGATGTTTGGAGTTAACGTCTCCAGAATATTGGTAACACTGTCGGCTTGAATTTTTAAACTAGTACGTTGAACTAAATAAAAACGGGAACGAGAATCACCAAAAATAATTTGGAGACGAAGGCAAAACAAGAGAAATAGCTTTATCACATCAGGTTCAAAAGTTTCTACGGCAAAAGGAATAAAAAGGTAACCCTGATCAATGAGACTTTTGTATTTTAGGAACTTCTTAGATGCAATTAATTTTTTTAAAATTTATTTATAATCAGCAATCAGAATCTATGTACATCCTATGAGCTAATAGTATGTGTTTACGAGACTTGATGGATAGACTCCCTTTGGAGTCATCCCTTCTTTAGACGGTTAAGTCTTTTGGCCATTTCTTCTGAAGACGTCGATTTTGCGGATTTACTGTCAATGGTGTCAGGGTTTCTTTTGGGTGATGTTCCATTGTGGTTTGATTGGCATATTCTTTGATTAGGTCTTTCATATAGGGGATGTCAAGGTCTGCGTAGAGAATCTGGTTTGTCACATACCAGGGTGCGGCTACCATGCTGCGGATGGTTTTCGACTGGAAAAGTTGAATAATTTTGACATTGGATCGACTTGCACAACCCCAAAGCTGGCATCCATAGGTCCAGATTGGTCTGATAACAGCCTTGTATAACAGCAGTTTGTTTTCTAAGGATAGTATGGATTTTTCCCAATGAGCCAGTACATCTGCTTCATTTTTAAGTCCATTTGTTTCCGCTTTTCATTAATATGTGTTTTCCAGGTTAATCTTTTGTCAATATGGAGCCCCAGATATTTATCTTCAGTGGACTGTGGGAGAGTAGTACCATTAAGGGTTACTGGTGGTCATTCTTGGTGTTTTGTTACCGACTTAGTCTCATTTACTTTGATTCTCCATTTAAGTAACCATTCTTCGATTTCATTTAAATGATTTGCAGTGCAGCTAATGCTGCTATTGGGTCTTCGTTACACGCGAGCACCGCCGTGTCGTCTGCAAATGTGCCTATTTCAGTGGATTCCGATGTGGGTAGGTCAGATGTAAATAGCAGGTATAACAAAGGTCCCAGGACACTCCCCTGTGGTCCACCTGCCTTTATTTCTTTAACTTGAGAGACATCTTGACCAATCCTTGTTTGAAAGGTTCTGTGTGTGAGATACGAGCGTAACAGTAGATAATAGTCAGAAAGAAAAGTTTTTTTGATTTTGTGTAATAATCCTCTGTGCCATGTACCAGCAGTACAGAATGCTTTATTTTGTAGTGTAGTTTGTATGATGTTGGTAAGTCGGTGGCATTGTTGAATAGTGGAGTGTTGGTGCCTGAACCCAAATTGGTGGTTAGGCAACAATTCTTTTTGCAATGAGTTTTCATTAATACGCTTCAGAACTACTTTCTCAAGCAACTTGGATATTATAGGAAGCAAGCTAATGGGGCGGTAGGAACTGATTTCGTTGGGAGGTTTGCCGGGTTTTGGGATCAGAATGATCTGCGAAATTTGAAATACAGCGACCAGTACGTAAATCTTGCGATTCCGTTGAATAAAATTTGTAAATATTTTATTCCAAGTTCAGGTAACTGTTTGAGCACGATTGCTGTAATCAGATCTTGACCTGGTTCTTTTCCATCTTTTAACCATTTTATCTCTTTCTTTATTTCTTTGGCTGCAAACTTTCGTATTAGTAAGGACATTTGTATTGGAGATTGTAATTCTTAATCTATTTCAAGATCAACCTCAAGACAGTTTGGTTGAAATATTTCAGCTAGATGGTCTGCAAACAATTCTGCCTTCTCTTTGTCTGATCTTAACCATGATGGAATATGAGTTTGTGGTTTTTTGATAGCTTTAGCGGCTTTCAAATTGAATTGTTATGGACATTTAAAGACTTTGTGTAGGTTTGAAAGGATTCATTCTTTATAGATTTTAATTTGTGTTTGAGTTGGTTATTTAGTTGATTGTACATTCTTTTGTCTTCAACGTTGTGGGTGCGTTGCCATCTAGCTCTCGCTCTATACTATCTGGCTGCTGTGTGGCTTTCCAGTCCGCTTCCTGAATTGTAGTTATAAAGTGATTCGTCGCTAATTCTATTTCTTCGGCGGTTTTTAGGCTAATACTTGTAGTAAGATGCTGTCCAATATGAGCCTTGAAGATTTCCCAGTTAGTTTTTCTGTTACTCAGCGAGGGACCAGGTGTTTTGTAGATAATGGTCGGACATTAGATCATAATTGGAGATGACATTCATATAGTTGGATGAAAAGCCGTTTGTTACGAAAAAGTTCAGAACGTCTGGAATTTTGTTTGGGTCTGATGGATATTGGCCATCAGACCCATTGGGCTACCGGTTGATAGGAAGTCATAGTTGTTATCTGTAATAAGTTTAAGTAATGTTCTACCTTTAGTTGTAGTCAAGCGCGAGCCCCAATGCGTGTTCTTGGCGTTGAAATCCCTGCCGGTTATAAATTTTTGTCCTAGACTCTCAAAAAACAGTTGGAGAAGTTGTTGAGTTAGATTGTGTCTGGGAGGACAGTAAACAGCCGAGATATAGATTGAAGTTGTGAGTTTTTCAGTGACTTGGATTGTTGTAGCTTGCAAATAATCAGTTCTATATTCTGGTTGCTGGCAATGAGTAATAGAACTGCGGATGAGTATTGCTGATCCACCGTGTGCCATACCGTCTGGGTGTTCCGTATGTTAGACAGAATAGTGTGGTATTTTTATGTGTGTTCTATCAGTAAAGTGTGTTTCTGACACAAGCAAAATATCGATGTTATTTATATGTAAGAAGTTTTCAATTTCCAGGCTTTTGTATTGAAGCCCGTTGGCGTTCCATAAAGCTAGTCGAAGAAACTTAGCCATTAGTGAGCTATTTTATTAATGACTGTACTTAGCATATTTAGAATTATGCTGTTTCGTTGGAGTAATTGATTGAATAAGGCTTTGAATTGTGGTTTAACTGATTTGAGACTATTTGGGAATAGGTAAGGTTAGATGGATGTGGTAGAGGTGTAGAAGGTTGCTGATTATTTTGTTGTCGATTTAGGATTGGAAAATTTTGTGCTGTTAGCTGAATAGGTTTTCTGACCGCTGGTTGGTGATTAGGTTGGTATTTTTGTTGTAATTCTTGATAAGTAATTGGCCGGGTGCGAACCTTCGCATAATACACATGTGGCCTCAGTTTTCTGGTTTTGCGAGATATTCTGGAGTCATGGGGTCCACCGCACTTAACACACGCATATGGGCTACACGTTCGTGTATGTCCATAGCTCTGACAACGTGTGCATTGCACTATTTCTGCATTTTTTCTTGGTGGCTCAAAGTTGACAACTATGTTACTCAGGTATCGAATATTGTATATTTCTTTGTTATTCTTGACCGGTTCGAGCTCAATGAAGAATATTGAGAGTGGATCTTTCATGCGTTTGCTTCTTATGTTTATAATATTTCGTACTTTATGACCTAATTTGTCAAGGGCCTTTATGATTTCTTCCGTTGGGGTGGTGTGATGCACATGTTTTAATACTACTTTATATGGTCGATCCTGTTTTATCTGATATGAGTGGTGTATGATATTTTTTTCACACAAGTATTTTATTAGCTTTCTGTAAGTGTCAGGTGTTTTGCATTTATTTTAACTACATTGTTAGTTAAACACTTTGTCGAGTATTGCTCAATTTCAGCTATATCAGTTAAACTTTTTATCATTTCGTCATAGTTAGCCACACGTTGTATAAAAATGGGGGGTGGTTTGTTTACTGAAGCTGAGGTTTGTTCATTATTATTTTTTGTTGATTGATTTGTAGGGTTTTTTGCTAAAACTGAGTATCTGTTTGTATTTAAGTCTGATTGCTGTACATTTGTTGATATCGGGGAATTTGATTTTTGAATTCTTTTACGTTTATGCCCTTTGACTAATTGCCAGCTGTTAGTGTTTTTAATTAGTTGGTATTCCTCGTCATCGTCTTCGTCTATTTCAATGGCTTGGTTTGTCTTTTCGTTATTTTTGTGTGATTCGAGTATTGCGCTAACTGTGATTGTGATGTTAAAAATGTCTGTGACGCGGGTAAATACTGAGACTGCATTGTTGGGTGGAATTGAGTATTTGGGTATTGCAGGTTGGGTGGCTGGTAGGTTGTTTGATTTGGGAAATTAGGATTTTGTATTATAAAACCCGATGAATCGGCTTGAGGGGTGTTCATGGGTGGGTTATTTAGGGATTGTTGCTGAGTAAACATGTATTGTTGTCCATTGTAGCCGTTGCCGGCTAGCAGCATTGCTACTTTTAATTTTAATTAGATTCTTCTTATTGTATAAGTTTATTTTACTTACAGTTCGTATTTGACGTTAAATATTAATAGTGGCAGGTGTTCATGACCTCGCGTCTATCGCACAAGCGTTATCGCTCGACACAATTATGCTTGATGCACGTCTTTATTCTGTGAAAGTCAAGTGAATATTTTGAAGTTATTTAAACTTAATAATTTGAATAAGATCTTGTTGCCAGAATGAAAATGTAAATGAATGTTGGTATTAGCGGTAATCGCTGTGACCGGGCGTTGATAATTTGCATTCGCACTTCTGAGCCGTGAAAGGAGCGTACACGTCTTTGCTGTTCGAAAGTAAGGCGAGAACTCTGCAATTAATTTAGAAACAGAACTTGTTTCCTTAGAAGCTAAATCGAGATATGAAAGGGCCATTGTATAAGAGCAAGTTAACTCTCAAATAAGAACTTGTTCCTTACTCCATTGCACAAGAGTCATTCCATCGGGGCGTTTCCTATTATCTTGACTTAAGTCGTTAGGTTCCAAATCAGAAGGCGTGTTGGTGTGTTTGATTACTTCGTTTATTTTTCAATGGCGGCAGTGATGTTCTGCACTTTTCTTGTAATGTAGACCATGATATTCATTGCTTTCCACGTTTGTACCACAAATGCATTGATGGGGTTCATAGACTGTAAAACCCAAACGGAATCCTATTGCCACATGAATGGAGTTGTCATCTAGAAAGGTATTCAATACTAAAGATGAGAGGTCGGTTAGCCAAGCACAAGACTCCTGATGCTTAAGAGCCTCAAATCGAATCATGTCTAAATATGTACCTAAAGTGAAAGAATCCAACATTCTTGAAAGGTTTATGTTATCACGTTAGGCTGATCCGCAAAAAATTCCCGTTTTTATTTTTCTAAAAATCAACTCTCGGTAAAATAGATTTTTACCAAAGTCTTGAGAACAATGAAGAATTAAGTTGATAAGGCTGCGAGTGCTATGTAATGAGGCAAAAAAGGCAGGTATTGAAATGTCTTGGGATTTTCGAATTCCTAGACAACCAAATCGCACAAGGAAGGAAGCTTGACTCCAATGTGTTTCGTTGAGGGTAATATTGAGAACAGATTCAAGAGCAGACTTACAGAGATCATCAGTATATTCCAGATAGTCCAGAATTTTATTCGGCGGAATTGACCGATAGAGGTAAATCAACTCAGGAATAAAAATATAGTGTTAAGGAAGACAAAAAGCAAAACGAGGTTTGATCGATGGTAGTCTCGAAATAAGTCTCTTAATCTCAATTATCTTTTTATTAAAAGTGGATTTTATTTCATTGTCGTTAACCGGAGCTCTAAGAAAAGAAATCTGTTTCTATCATCTAAGTATCATTTAGTTCAGAATGTAAGGACTCGATCGTTGGCTGAATCGAAAGACTAAATTATAAGGGCCAGACGGGCGACTTTGTTGAAAAAGAATTAATAGTTTTATTCCCAAAATTTGAAGAAGATTTAGATTGATAGGCTTGAATAAAGAAGGGATAAAGTGGGGGAATTTTTTCGTGAACGGCCAATAACATATCTTTTTTTCCCAAAGTGTTACAAGCATTTTTGACATGAACTTTCAAAAAAATTTTGTTGGACCTGAAATGACGCTTTAGAAAATTCCTATTAGAATTAACAGCAACTTCATATCTTCCATTAGTTAATCTCCCATGATACCATTAACAGACTTGTCGGCTAGTTTGGAAGTGAGTTTTCTGTAAAAGCTGTCAACAGGAATTGGACATATATCACCATCTTTCAATGGCGAGGTGCAAGGTGAAGCTCCATAGAAATTAGAAGAACTTCCCGACCAACACGATATTGCATAGTCTACTTAAAGGTCAGATTAATTGTGAAGGGTTATTCCCAGGCAAAGAGTTGCAATCTATTATGTATTACGTACCTTTTTAAAGTTTAAATGACCAGGAAGTCATCTTCATAACAAGGAAAACAAGGGGTCTATGTACGTAGAAGAGGGTAAATCGTATGAAGTATCTTTATTTTGCGAAGGATGATTTTCAAACAGATTAAAGTAAGTGATTTCGTCTTCAGTTGCTAAAACAAATTTCAAATTGACATATCATTTATATACAGATTTGGAAATTTTTTTTGAAATGGGAAAATGTAGGCGCATTTCTACATTCAGACTTTTAGTAGTTTCTTAATTTCAAAGTTGCATTAATCGTACGAGTTAAAACCTCCATTTTCAAATCTTCCAAATGTCTTTGTCACGGTTCTGGGAGCAGCAGCGTAGTCTAAATAAGCTCTTCAAATGATTTTTGACATAAAACGCTAAAGAAGAAGTAGAAGCTATTCTGAGACAGTTAAAATTAGAAAATGATGCGGAATTCACACTATTGAAACTACTATTAGTATTCAAACTATTTTGTCAGAACCAAAAAACTCTTCGGCAGACTTCAACAAGCATTTTTTGTAGATGATTTACATTTTTGCAGCGTTTAAATCGTGTGTGAACAAAAAGAGGGAATCAAAATCGCATCTATAGAAGCATTCAAAAACATGCACTTTAACAGGGTGTCCGTGAAGATAAAATTTTTTTAGTTTTCTCTAGCCTTATGTTGTTGATGGTGATAGCGTTGGTTATAATGTTGTTTTACTTACTTATGATCATATATTTCGTCTTGTTGGTATTAATTTTTAAACCAAAAGCTTTACATGTATTGTTTATTTTAGTCTTTAGATTCTGTAGATCTTTTTGATGTTGGTTAAGATGATTGTATCATCAGCATACCTATTATTGTTGATATTTTTTCCATTAATGATAATTTCTTTTTTGTTGCATCAATAAGTGCTTGATTAAATATATGTTCAGAGTACATGTTAAAAATTAGGGGGGGGACCTCTAACAAACTCCTCTTTTAATACTGACTTTGTCTAATGTACAATTTAGCTATGATACATGCATTTTTAATGTCTAGTCTAGCTGTATCATTTTATCGTGATGTACCTTATCGAAAGCTTTTTCAAGTAAAGTAAACAACATGCTTAACGTCTCGACATCTTTGAATCTGCCCTTGTGTACTAAATAGAGCTTTCCTAATCCCCAGTCCATTTCGGAAACCAAATTGATTCTCGCTGATTTTTTCTTCGATTTTCTGATATACTGTCTCGTATGCCTTATATATTACTCTCAGAAATACCTTAAACAGATGACTCATCAGGAAGTTGCTGCATTTCGTTGCTTTGGTTTTCTTGGTATTATAATAAATGTAGATTTCAGCCAATTAGTTTGTGTAAAGAAGTTTCTTGATGCTCTAACACACATTACTTAGGCTAGCGATAAGATTAAGGACATATAGTGTGAAGCAAATGTGATATTTGAAGAACTTAAGAGTCTTGAAATGGCATTAATGATATGTTTTTGGAACAATGATCTTGTAAAGTCTCGAGAAGTACACTGCCGCTTATGGAAGTATGGGAACTTTATTAAAATTCAGTTATATTGCGATACTTTTTGTAATAAATTTGTTGTGTTTAATCTTTTACCATCTTCTTAGATAAGATTGTTTTGAATGAAAATAATTAGTCGGTTGTAGATTTTCTTTTTTAAGCATTTGCTGGGTCGAAACTAAAATAAAAAAATTATAACGCTTTAACGATTTTGAACTCAACATTTCGAATCTTTTCTCTGTCCCTATCCTATGTTTGTTTACATTAACAAAAAACGCGCACCGTCTGGTGCTCCGACTTTCGAGCTCGATGGTTTGTTACCAGACCTTGTACTGCTGACTTGGGTTTTCACCTCTTGTTTTAAATTTTTTCATTCAGTGGTCCGTGGTAAGTCTCTCTTCAAAGAAACTTGTTCAGGCATTCTAACTTTACATCGAGAAAGGCTATCAGTACGTAACATCGCGAAAACATTAAGGGTTTGTGCTTTGACGGTGAATCTTACATTACAACGCTACAGAGAGACTTAGGGCTCATCATCGCCCTAGGCCATCACGAGGAACATCCGATTTAGAGGATCAGTTCGTTAGACTAATGAGTAAGCAAAATAGAAGATCAATCGCCCCAAATACTGTTGCGGAGTTCAACCGGGGACGTGATAAAACAATATCAGTCAACACAATAAAGCGGAGTTTTCAGGAGGGTAATATTTATGGTCGTATTGCGATAAAAAACCCGTTGTTATGGCGAGGTAATAAGACTAAACGGCTTCCGTTAGCACAAAAGCATCGTTCCTGGACTAGTGAACAGTGGCAAAACGTAATATGGACCGACGAATCCAAATTTGAAATTTTTAGTCAGAAACAGAGAATCTTCGTGCGTGAGCCTAAGACTGAAAAGAAGATTTCGGATTGTATTGTTTCGACTGTCAAGCACGGGGATGGAACTGTTTTAGTGTGGAGGTGCTTCTCTTTGGCTGATGTGGGAGACTTAGTAAAAGTCGATGGAATTATGAGGAAAGAACATTATAAAATAAATGTTAACGGAAACATGATACCATCTGGGTTGCGATTAATTGGAAAAGGATTCCTGGTGATGCAAGACAACGATCCAAAACATACTTCAGAGTTTTGTAAGGACTATCTAGTAAACCAAGAAGAACAAAAAATGCTCAAAATGATGACATGGCCACCATAGAGTTCAGCTCTCAACCCCATAGAATTGCTATGAGATGAGCTGGACAGAACAGTAAGAAAAAAGCACCCTACGTCTAAAAATCATCGTTAAGGTGCCTATAGAGGTGTATCACTAAAAAAAAATAATAAAAAAATAATAATTGAAGGGATACCTAGAATCTCGTGCAAGCAGTATTAAATGTAAAGGATGTATTTTATTTTTTGATGAAACAAAAGTCTAATATCCAAGTTATTCTTGTCCAGTGTTTATGATTATTCTTGTTTCTTTACGTGTTATATAATAAATTGTTTTTTTTTATTATAAGCGGTAGTCTCTCTCTTCGCCGCTTTATGACCTTTATCCGGGTCTTTCAGCGCCCAGTTGTTGTTTATTTTCCCACGCATTATGTTGTATATTCTATTTTAGTAGAAAGTAGTGCATATTTTCTTTCCACCTGATTATTTTTTTGGTATTAGAACATATTTTAATTTATTTACGTGTCCATACTATAATAATTAGCGTTTTTCTATTTCTTCTTCTATGTCGCTATTAATTCCCATTACTTCTTTTATACCGTCGTTCATTTTCCTCTCTAACCTGCCCGCTGCCCTTCTCCAGTACTCCATTTCTAGTGCTTTTAACTTTGCCTTGTGTCTTTCGCTTAACTACCATACTTTTGTTCGATACAATACTATATTCTAGACTACTGATTTATATATACGTTTTTTCGTATTATTCCGTATATTTTTGTCCCACAGAATTCCATTAAGAGCGCCAATTGCTCGACGTCCTTGTTTCATTATTTCTTTAACTTCTATTTCATATAGCCCGTGCTTACCTATAGTAGCTTCCAGGTATTTCACTTTTGAGCACGCTTTTATATTTTCGCCTGTTTCCAGACTCATTGTATTGTTGACGTATATTTATTTATTTTTCTCTATTGTTGTTTTTGACCTTTTCTCTAAACGTTCCTACTATTTTACTATTGTTTTCTGGGTCTGGCGTTGAAATTTCCCAGGAGCATAACCTGTCTACTGTTTCTCAGAGTACCAGTCCAACGTAGCGTAGAACTCGTCAATATTATTGCAGATGTCATTCTATACTATAACTATCAAGGTTTACCTTTATAATCCTCTCGTATATGGTATACCAATTTTTGATTTGCTTTTTATATTTCTTTTTAATAACTATGGAAACACCTCTTTTCTCTCTTTGATTTTTAGGGACTCCACTTTATATGCATATGTACTGTCCTATTTCTTTTATTCCTGTGCATTTTTTTTTTTTGGTTTCTGTCAGCGTTATTATGTCTATTCACGTACGTAATTTCAGTAAAAGCTTCTTAAATCTTATTTGATAGGTCTTGCGTACTCCACGTATATCGTATATTTATAATCCTTTCCCTTTGCTTGGCTCGTCTTCTCTCCGGTTTTTTAGTACTGGCCTTTTTTGAAACTGGGTTTGGATAACTCCAAGCAGGACTGACCCCCTCTCCCCGTATACGCTGGGGCTCCCTCCAACTGAGAATTATTTATTGCACTCGGGAATTATTTACTATTTTATAGTTTTTATCCTGCTTTTAGCTCTCTTCTCCCTTTTAGTTTTAAGTGTGTTAGGGTTTTCAGGTCTAACGCCACAACCCCCTAATGGAGGACCTTTAACTCAGCTTTTTCACTCTGGATCAGACGCTGTTGCCAGTCGCCCATCCTGGGTCAAATGTTGTTTGTGTGCCTATTGGTCCGAGAGAGGCATTTTAGTCCCCTCCTACCACCCATATCTAGGAGGCTTTCCCCGATCTGCTACCTGGGGACGCGCTCTTTAGGGGTTATGGGCTCTCCCGAGGGAGCGGTAGTGTAAGCAAAATATTCAAGAGGAAAATAAGATACAACAAAGGTCATTACTCTACGCAGTATTCTAGAAGCTTTTCTAAACACTCTTGGAAACGAAGATGAGTTTGCAAAGCTAGAAAACAAAGTAAAATTGATGTGTGACTGACGTCTACAAACAAACATTATAATATAAGAAAGAGAAAGTCAAAAGTTACTTTTGGTGAAAGCGAAGATGGACAGCAGACTGTCGTGATACAAACATATTGTGAAGCAAGTGACTTTCTGAAGTCCAACTGAGTATGAAAAAGAACGACTTGTACAGAAATACATAATGATTTCAGATTTCTACGAGGAGTTATTCAAATGGAAAATAACACAATACAGCAAAGGGCAAATCACCTCTTGGAAAAGTATGCTTCTGATTTGGATAAAACATTTTCTGAGGAATGTGTGCAATTAGCAGCATTTTTAAGAATGAATAAAAGTATCTACAAAGCACTTAGAACCACAATTATTTGATCTTTGGAACATAAAGAACTGGATTTAGAGTCTACTTTTCATTGTACGTTATTCTAAGAAAGTATGGCACTTATTAAGTGCCCTGCAAAACTACCATTTTCAGCTTTTAAAAGAGTTAACATTTTTTTAATACCAATGTTAAAACATGAAAAAATGATGGGTTACACACTTTTATGTATTGAGCGTAAGTTTCTACGGAGCCTTTCTTTTGATGATATAGTTTAAAGGTCTGCCGATTCTAAAACCAGGAAAAGAAATGTTCGCGAAATAAAAGTTTTTCAGATGAAATAGACAAATTTATTTTCCTTATTAATGTGTGAATGCACATAAGCATTTATATTTATATGTATATTAACACCTAGCCAATCTTACAGCTACTAAAACCTATAATTGCACAAACCACCTATTATCAAATCAAATGGACAATGGGCCTGCAACAGTAAAGAAAAAACCTAGTGAATGAGTTCAAACCTTTTCCCAGCCAGTGTCCTAAGGAAGATGCTAAAATAGTTAACTATTTTTAAATGAGCTTACCCATAAACTCATTTAAGATTTCGGAAGTACAAGAAGTAATCAGTAAAGAAACTAACCATAAAAAGGCACCAGGCTTCGGCCTTATCACTGGGAAAATCCTCCAACAGCTACCTAAAATTGCAATTCGAGCGATCACTCAAATATACAATGCTATCCTTGCTATTGGGTGCTTTTCAAGTACCTAGAAAGTAGTGTAGGTATCAATTATACAGAACTCTGGAAAGATATTACTGATCCAACATTCTATAAAACCATTAGCCTTTTGCCAAGCCTCTTCAAAGTCTTTGAACAGTTATTATTGAAACGACTTCAGCTACTCCTAGATGAACAAGGATTCATTCCAAAATCACCAGTTCGGATTTTGACATCAACACGCAACAGTAGAACAAATTTATCGTTTAGTAGATCAAATCTATAATGACCTCGACGAACGTAGATATTGCCCGCTGCGTTTTTAGATATTTTCCAAGATTTGACAAGGTCTGGCACTTGGGTCTATTTCATACATTAAAAAGTTTCTGCCATACCAAATCTACGAAACAGTAAAATTTTACCTATCAGACCGGCATTTCTTAGTGGACTACTAAGGCGAATCTACGAATCTTCAACCCAAGGCAGTGTGCTGGGATCAACTTTTACTAACTATGAGTTTAACCACAACCGTCACTTTCGCTGATAACACGGCTGTCCTGGCCTCACATACTAATTCAACTTACAAGACTCCCTTAATAAAGTCCAGCAATGGCTCAAAGTTTAGAGAACCAAGGTGAATGAAAACAAATCCCAACATGCCACTTTTGTCATGAATCGCGATAACTGCCCGGCGGTTACACTCAACGGGCAACAACTAGATTATGGCGACTCCTCAAAATATCTGGGGCTTCATCTGGATCGACGTCTGACTTGGAAAACCCATATATTCAACAAACGCAAACAGCTTGGGTTACAATATAGAAAACAATACTTGTTGATTGGAAGGAAGTCTGCACTCTCATTGGAAAACAAATTACTGCTCTATAAAGTAACGTTAAAACCTATTAGGATGTATCGTCTCTCCTTCTGGGAATCATAGAGGGATTCAAAAATAAGTGCTACGTGCTTTAGTTAGTGTCCCGTGGTATGTGGCAAATAAAATGATTTGTGTATGTCGACTATAAAAAAAGAAATAGAAAAAGCTGCCCAAAGATATAAAGACAGACTAATGAACGAATCGGATAAACAAAAACGCTTAAGTCGATATACTTATTGTTCCTTGTAAATAAGACAGATTGTATAATAATGGAGTTAAAAAAACTTCTACCGGGTCTTCAAATTCAAATTCACTACTCCCTTCAGCCATTCCATTTTGTTTTTCAAAAACAGAAGAAAAAATCAATCTCCTACTCTCCCGTTTTCTCGGCCTAAGCTCCCACACAGCATATTTTCTTCTGAAACATTCAGTTGGGATACCCAGACTAACATTCTTGCTCAGGACAACCTGAATGGAATTGATGAGAACATCTCAAAATCTCTTGAAGAAATAATCAATATTAAGCTTGACGCTCAGTTATCAAGAGTTGCTTCACTTCCCGTATCCCAAGGAGGCATCGGAATTAGAAAATTATCTGATATCTATATCCCAGCCTTTTTGTCGTCTGTGAATTCTGTATTAGAGCTGATTTATTCCATGATGTTATTACCCGAGAATAACTTAGCCCATATTTCAGGATACTTAGACTACATTAGAATCTGGAACAGTTTCTTAGATGAAATACCTCCCATTCCTTCATGTCAAAAAAGTTGGGAGGGACATCCTGAACATGAACAGAATAATTCGAATCTTCAATTTCAGTTCTGAAAGAGATCAGGCGAGATATCTTGCCTCCACTAAACCCGAATCCGGTGCCTGGTTGAATTTAATTCCACCCACTTTCCTGAATGACAACACTTTCAGAATGTCAGTTGCTCTCAGATTGGGATGTAACATTTGCGAGCCCCACAACTGCATCTGTGGAGATAAAGTGGACAAGTCAGGTACTCATGGTCTCTCATGTAAAAAAAGCAGTAGTCGTCACTCTCGCTACCAGGAACTAAATAAGATTATTCAACAAGCCTTATCATCCATTAACATCCCATCTAAACTGGAACCATGTGGACTCTTCCGTAATGATGGCAAAAGAGTGGACGGTTTAACTTTAACCCCGTGGTCCTACGGTATGAACCTTATTTGGGATGCTACCTGTACTGATACCCTAGCCCTATCGTACATCAAACAATCTAGTGTGACTGCTGGCCTTATCGCAAACAATGCTGCCAATAACAAGTTGAGGAAATAGAAAGAGCTCATCGACCAAGGATACATCGTCATTCCTTTTGCAGTAGAGACTTTGGGATTTATCGCAAAGCTTGGAAACTACCTTCACCTACTAACTAGAGAGTCCAGATCGAAATCATACCTAAAACAAAGAATTAGTTTAGCTATCCAACGTGGAAATGCAGCTAGCATTATTAGAACATTTCCTAAAACTATTGATCTAGACGAAATTTTTATTTTATAAATTTTTTTTTTAACTTATGATGTTATTAGCAACGATAGTTCATTAAAAGCTTGTAGAATTCTTTGAAAGGAAAGTTAAAAAAATGTATTTTAACAAAATAAATTTTCTTATAACGTTTGAGAGAAGGCCGATGAAAAATTTTCAGTCAAAGCTCCAAAACGTTAGTCGGCCCCTGTTTGCCACTCATATTTGAGAAAGCTCTGGTATAATAAATTATACTAAAGTTTTTTTAGTTTCAGTAATTGCAAATCGGCAAAGTCCGAGTTTTTCGCGACAATCTGGCAACGGCGCGGAGGCGGCATCGCGAGCGCGCGCGGTCCCAAAGTTGTTCACCAATCAGGCGCGCGCTATTATCATATTGTTGTGCAGTTTATCGCCGAACGCCCGAATAGCAGGTTGCAGCTGGCCGCCGCGCTTTCGGCGCGACTTCACGACGAATTAAATTTTCAGCGCCCAATCCGGCCAGCAATATTTAATCGGCCGCGCGCGTCCATGGCCGGGCGGCCGCCGCCTTCTCGCCGTTGCGCCCGCGAAGAGCAGTGCCGGCCGAAACCGGTGGTCCCGCGGCGTTAGTGCGACTTGTGCGCGAACTTTTCAGCAGCTGCCATGGCCCGACAAGCTCTCGAGAACGCGGGGAAGAACCGAGCATGAGGGTCTCCACGGCGTCGCTGTTCTTCCTCCTCTTCCTGCAAAGTGAGTGCGCTTTTCCATGTTATGCGTCGGCGTCCGCAGCCGGGGCCATTTTAAAGTTGAATGCTTTATTAGCTCGCAGTATGCACTGGCGTGCAATAAATCGCGCGCCGAGTGGCACCTGCGCCGGTGTTTGTGTATTCACGCCAATTATTAATTTCGTCCACTCCACGGCGCGCGACACGTGAGGGCGCCGCGTTATAAATAATGCCGGCTGACATATTTATTTCCTGATTTCCAGCGGCCGCTTCCTGGATACCTGTCGCCTATTTTATTTATGAATCAATTATCGCGCGCGCCCTATCCGGCTAATTTCAGCCCGATTTGGGATTTATCGCCGGTGCTCGCGCTTGCACGGCTGGCCGGCAAAAACACCTGTGCTGCCCAGGTGTTAGCAGGAGGCTCTCGCCTGCTTCGTACACCACACATATTAGGGTCCAGGTGGCCCACAAGCGCCTGAAACAGCAATTTTAATCGTTAGAGGACTTTTCCCTTGCCTATGTGATTATGTACACTTATCTTCCGCCTCGCCCTTTACCTTAAAACCATAAATTGAGATTTGAGTAATTTAAAAGTTGATTAGACCTCGAAAATTCAAACTAAAGATGTATAGAAGCACCTTAAGTGGATTTTTGAAATAAATAAATTGATTGCTTTGGGGAACTAATTTGACCCCGTCTAGTGCCATCTAATTTATAAGAGGCCACACTTTTCAAACAATTGTTGCCTGAATATTTGCATTAAAATTTTTTTTAAAGTAAATTTTAGCAGTTTATGATCTATACTTTATGGTCAGAGTTAGTTTTTTCTTTAATCTGTTACGTCAATAATTGGTTTAACATTTGACATAAGACACGTAGAAAATTTTTAACGAAAATTACTTTATCTTAATACAAACAGGTTTGATAATGAACAAATAGCTTTAACATTACAGCACATCTTATATAAAACCGTTTGGTAGGTCTATAGGCTGAAATATTTCGAGATTCTCGATCAGCGAGTTAGGGCGAACACTTATTCTGTCACAATAGCGAACACTGCACGTTTGTGTCTTCGTACCGCCGTATTATCTTGTTTGGAACTAACCAAGGGAGAGTAACACTTTTGATTGGAATTTTTTATTAATGTCGATCCACTTATTGTTCCCTATAGTTGTATGCCATACAACCAAATAGGTCGTACGATAGATTTTTAAAGCATTATTTTACCTCCAAAGCTAGCTGTGATTTGCCACCAGTCAACCAGCCAATGCATTTTCCAAATCTTTAAATTCAGCTGATTTCTTTTAGTGAAAATATGTTTTTCCACGCAAGGCACCTATTTAAATGCGTACTTGAGTATTTGACATTACCATCTTGCAGTATTTGCTTGCTATTTAATATATCGGGGGCTTTCTTGACGTAAAAGTTACGTGGACTGATTTAATTATGTTACAAATCGTTTTTTTAAAATTTTATTACGTAGCATATTTACAATCTGTTACATATAAACAATAAGTAAATGTTGTGACTTAATCCTTAAATTTAAGTACAGGGTGTTCCAGAAAGGGTAGGGGAATTTGTAAATTCAATAAAAAAACACTACAAGTCAGAAAAATATTTTTTTATTCTTCATCTTTAGACAAAGTTTTGGAAAATTAAGTGCCAAAGTTTATGTAGTCCAAATGTTGACCCTCGCGCTGCTGGCACTTCTCTAACCGAACACGGAAATTAGCCGCCACGCGTCTACCCATCTCTCTGAAAACAGTTGCAGTAGAGTTCGTGGTTTGTCTGCATACACTTTCTTTAAAGTATCCCCAAAAGAAATAATCAAGGGGTGTAAGATCGGGGCTTCTCGGGGGCCAGTTGATGGTACCTCGACGAGAGATCATTTTTCTCGGAAAAAGCTGATTGACAACCTCTAGAGGTTGGTTTGAGGTGTGGCAAGTGGCTCCATCTCGTTGAAACCATGTTTCCACATTAAAACCTTCAAACTCCTGCAGTTGTAGAACCAAAAAGTTTCTCAACATGTCGCAATACCGTTCACTGTTTACCGTAAGTGCTCGTCCTCGCCAGTCTTCAAAAAAATAAGGCCCAATGATGCCTTCAACAGACATGTCAGCCCACACAATAACTTTTGGACTATGTAATGGTCGTTTATGTACCTGTCTTGGATTTTCGTTGGCTCAGTAGCGGCAGTTGTGTTTGTTTACGTGACCATTTAAGTGAAGTTCGCTTCGTCACTAAACAGAATGTTTTCGAACGTTGAGAAACGTTGAAGCACTTCATTTGCAAAATTCAGCCGGAGAGGATAGTCGGCTACGTTCAGGTTTTGAACAAACTGAATTTCTAGGCTGTAAGTTGTAAATCTTGCTTCAGAATCTTGTGCAACGACGATTTTTTAATGTTAAGTTGTTGACTGCGTTTGCGAACTGATCGAGACGGATTTTCACGCACTGACACTCTAACTTCTTTTTGTTGTTGACTTCGAACAGAGCGCGGGCGACCTTTACCGAGAATTTTTACAGTCGAACCGCTATTTTCAAACATTTGAATCCATTTTTTGATGCTATTGTCCTTCGGTGCATTCCGCACGTTAAATTCTGCACGATATAAACGTTGAGCGGTGACTATCGAATCACCATTGCGATAATAGGCTCGTACGGAAAAAGCGCAATGGTCTCCTGGGTACATTTCTATGGCTATTATATTTCCAAAGATCAGTGCAACAACATATTCTTACCGCGCCCCTCCAAACCGCGCCGATACAAGTATCCCCTTTCTGGACACACTGTACATAATGTAGCTTGCCTGGCACAATCTAGCGATAGTTCTATTGTTTTATAAATTATCTAACTAATTGTATAATTTAAATTCTCATGTGACTATATACAATATATATTTAATTAAACCTGGTGAACAGGTTCAAGGGTTGGAATCTCTTTAACCTTCTAGTGTCGTTATTGTGTGCTAATTCATTAGGGTGCGCTATGAGTCTACTTTCATATTTAACACTATAATTTTTGAATACCTCTCGTACTGACTCCATGTTTAGGTCCTTTTGTATTACGTAGTTTGGTACATACCACGGAGCGTTGACAATACACCTCAGCACTTTATTATGAAACCGTTGTAAGATTTCAATGTTGGAAATACTAACCATACCACACAGTTGAATTCCGTACGTCCAGATAGGTTGAATAATAGCCTTTTTGAGTAGGATTTTTCCCGGCTTTGGAATTAGTATTATTTCCACTATTTTCCACTGGTGAGGGAAGTATTTCAGTCTCATTATGGCACTAAATATGAATGTTATTGCCTTTAGGAATTTTGGTGTTGTTTCTTGTAAAACTTTGCCAGTAATTAAGTCTTATCCTGGTGCTTTTTTTTGGTGTGATTTCCTTTAGTACGATTCTTTCAACTTTCAGAAGTGTGAATTTCTTAATAGACAATTCCATTTGGAAGAGCGTTTCTAGAAAACTCTAGATTTTTCTCTCTTCGTCTTGACTTACTTGTGAGGGAAAGCGTATACAAACTGTTTCAAGATGTTTGCCGAAAGCAATAGCTTTTTTCTTGTTATTTGGAATCCGTTTTCCGTTTTATCTTTCATGGGTGGTACTGCTTGTGGTGTTTTTTTCATTTTTCGGGTGGCCTTCCATTGGTAGTCTGAGGCTTCCGTCGGTGTAAGGTCACAGTAAGGTAGTCCTGGGTATTTCTGTTTTTAATATCCAGTAATAGTTGCTTTCTTTTATCTACTGCTCATCTTGTTAATTGCCATCGTTTGCGTAATTTGCGTTTATCTGCAATTTTTGCCTTACGATTACTGGGCATTCTTCTTGAATTTTAGTTTCATGTACATCAGGGGTTGCTTTCCACACAGCGTCTTGTATGGCCTTTGTTATTTCATTGACTGATTTATCTATATCTTTTTTAGTTTTTAACGGTGTGTTCAAGTCGACCAATTCGTCTAGCCTTATTTTGAATACATTTCGGTCATTATACCTGGACTATAACGTTGCTTGTCTTTGTTTTCGTTAGATTCGTGTGTACATGATTATTATGACAGGTGAATGGCCAGAGGAAAGATTAAGTTACGTTTTAGTCTTGCATTGTTTGGTGTCCTTTAGATTCCTTTTGTTAGTGCAAAATCCTTGGCATCAGGTACCTTTCGTGGGCCTGTTGGCCAGTATGTAGGTTCGCCCGTTGTAAGATATTGAATATTAACATTCTTTATTGCCGCTAGTAGTTCCCTGCCTTTTGTGTTGGTAAGCCTTGATCTCCAAGCGCTTTTGGCGTTAAAATCACATCCGGAAATAAATCTATTTCCTAACGTTTTAAAATATTGTTTGTAGTGATGTCTTTTGTTGTTATGCTTGAGCGGACAGTATAGAGCAGATATAACCAGTAAGCCTATGTGACTTATTACGGGGATGCTTGTAGCTTGTAAGTAGTCACATTGATACTGTTCTAATTCATAGTGTTTAATGTTTCGTCTAATAATCACTGCTGTTTCTTCATGGGCGTTTCTGTCGGGGTGCATTGTATAATAAATACAGTAACTAAGTATTTATTATGAATTTTATTTGAAACATGTGCTTCCGATATTAAGATGATCTGTTTTATTTAATTTTAAAAATTAGGTAATTTTCTATGCATGTTGGGACAGGACGTTGGCGTTCCATGTTGATACTCTTCTTAACTCAGCCATTAGGCTGACGACGGTGGTTATAGGTTTAGCATCGTGCTTATTCGTTTCATTAATTTCTTCATCATAGCTTTTAGTTCGGAGATTTTGTTTGTTTGTTGTGGTATATTATCTGTAGCACCTCTAGTAGTCTTATTAATCTTGTGGCTTACCTAATGCTCATTGAGTAAATATTACTCCAGGTTGAACAAATTTAGTTGGGACCAGATTGGTCTTCTGTCTCAGCGCCGGGTAGAGCTCTTGTTGCATTTATTTATAAACCCAGCATCTTCTGTAGTTGGCAATCACTTAATTGTCCTTTTCTTTACTTTTGCATTTTCTTATTGCTTGACTTCCTAAACATTTGACACGTTGATGTGGCTGATAACAATAGTTTTTGGTGTGGCCAAATCTCTGGAATTTAACACATTGTGGGATATCTCTGTTTGACTTTGTTGACGGAGCTACAACCTCACCTTTGCTTGCACTGCTTCGTCACTATCAAAGTGAACTCCTAGAAGGTGTTCTTTAAGTTTTAGAAACAGATGAAAATTAGATGGGGCAAAGCCGGGACTGTATGGAGGATGATCGATGACAGTGAACCCAAGGCGTCGGATTGTTGCAGATGTCGCAGCGTTCGTGTGTAGTTTGACATTGTGATACTGAAGGAGAGGGTGCTTCATGTGTGGAGGAACTCTTCGAATTTGAGGGTCTCGCAGTACTTTGCAGAGTTTATGGTGGTGCCTTTAGGCATGAATTCCAAATGCACCACACCTTGAACATCCCAGAACACTGTGAGCATGACTTTGCCTGCTGGTGGCATGGTCTTGAACTTTTTGGCGTTGGTGCTCCTTTGTGGCGGAACTTCTTTGATGCTATCTTGTTTTCGGGATCAAAATGGTGAACCCAGCTTCCATCACTTGTCACAATGTTGTTAAGAAACTCATCACCTTCACGCTCAAAACGCCAAAGAAATTGTTGATAGATGTCCAATTTCTTCTGTTTCATGTTAGGACTGAGCATTCGAGGCACCCACCGTGCGCACAGTTTTCTGTACCGCAGTTCTGCAATCATGGCCTATACATGCTTTCGTGATAGGACACACACCTAAGAGCTGTGTTTGTGTTATCCGACGATTTTCTCTGATTCTGATTCCGATGAGTCTCGTCGGTTGCCGTACGCGATCGTCCACTCCGAGCTCTGTCACAAAGGTTGAGGTAGCAACACCGTTTCCTTTATTACGAACACGAACAACCCAACGTCGCATATTGCTGATGTCGATACAATCATCACTGTACACAGCTTTCATTCTTCTATGGATTGCAATTGGAGGCACGTTTTCTGCGGTTAGAAACTCGACTACAGCACACTGTTTCTCAGGCACCGACATAGTTACGTTACACACTGCCATGTTACACGCTACAATTCGAAGTCCTCTAGCGGCAGAGGGTTGCAACTGGCGTTAGCGAAGCGGTAAAGTCGACCGAGTAATATGCATGGCATGTAATACCTCGACCGATATTGAGAACACATAAAAAATTCGGAGACATTACTTTTCAGCATGCCCTCGTAAAAGCGATAATCGTCGAATATTGCTCTTCGGTAGGTCAGAGACTGTTTTTTGTCTCATAGTTTTTATGTTAATCGGTTTTTAGATTGTGGCCTTTCATCCACATGTTCCTCAACTTTGTTTTTTCGTAATATTATTGCACCGTTTGCTTTGATACCTATTCTCACGTAAGCTCTCCTGCAACCAACATTATAGAAAAGGTTGTAAAAAATGATGATTTTAGCAGTGTGCAATTTTGCATGTGTGCAAAATCCTATTATCGTGCAACAGTTTATGTATGGCACAGCTGATCAAACGTATAGTCCTGACTTTGATGTAACTTGTAATTTTCGATATTCTTATAGTAACAATATTTTCCGGGTCTTGCCTTATCAGCTGTTTCATCTTGAGGGGAATTTCTCTTTTGTTTCTGCGGGTCGTACAGATAACCGTTATGTTGAATGGCTCGTTTATCATTTTTTCAATCAGCGGTATGGAAGTTCATCAACTATCGTTTGTAACACTTCGATTAGTTCCACCAGCTCCATAACGTTTTCGAAAACGTGTGGGTAATAATTCCTCTTCCTCAATTTACAGTTGCTTTAATTTGCATTCAAAATATAAGCAATTAATATACATTGTGTGCCAAAGTCTACAAGCGAGAAATTTAAAAAAAAAAAAAACTATAATACCCATTGAAACCGTTAAAACTGCAACTAATTGACAAAAGATGTGACTAGATAAAATTATTTTTAAAATGTCGCCCTTTACTTTTAATGGCTGCAGCCATTCTTTTCAAAAAGTTATCAACAATTTTTTACCGGGTCTCGGTGATTCTTTCTTTCAGAAGTTTGAGATTCTCCAGATATTCTTGACTTGGATGGTACACAATATTTTTGGTTAAACTCCTGATGAATGACCATAGATGTTCAAATCGGGTGCATAGGCCGATCAATCAATGACCCACCATATATGGTAACTATGAGTGTTCACAAATTCTACTAATTTATAATGAAATTTGAAAACCGCATATTTATATAATCGATTGTTATCCATTTCAATTGCTTTGTCATTTAATGGTTAATGAATTTAAATTTTAAGCAAAAAGATCGAATTTTTCTTGATGATATGGCGGAGAAATGTTCTTTAGATTTAGAGATTTTTTGATGTTTTCTTCAATGGTCACAGTTCTGCCTTAATCATTATTCTGGACACTTCATGTACTCAATTATTTCTTGGTTAAACTATAGTTTTAGATGATCAAATAATAAAAATTTTTCATAAAAGTAAAAAATATCAAGACTTGCTGAATGATTGGCGATCCAATTATGACTTCAGAACCATCTATTCCTTCGTTTTCGGTGGCATTTTGCCACATCGGCATCCTTACTCGTAATATCAAAAGTCTTTTGTGACAACGCGATTCGCTTTCCAAATGTGCGTATGATATTATATTCCCATAAACTTATCTTTAACGTATCGCCAGCTGGTGATATGTTCTTTGGTGGGGATAACATCCAAGACTTTTGAATTCTAATATTTTCTGATACCTTTCATCAAGAGAGTTTTCAAGGATCTCCTCTGTTGTGTTATAATTTTAGACTATTTTACGTGACATATTGAGGAACCATCTAAAAAATTATAACAATCAATAAACCAAAAAATAACAATTTCTAAAAATAAATTGAAAATATGTCTTAAAAAATGTTCATAGTAAATAAATATCCTGAAGTCGGTAATTAGGGATTTTTGTTTTGGAGCATAATAAATTGCTTACCTGAGATTGTTGAAGGCTCACTCATGCTCCACGTATATCCATTTTCCCCCTGTAGTCGCAAGGTTGGCTTACCGCGTGGGCGAACGTTTAATTTGTACTGCTGTTGACACGAATATCAAAGGCGTCGCTATCGGTCTCGTTATTTGATATTTGGGCAACGATTCCTTTTCCCCTCTGTTACATTTTCGGCAAAATCGTCAAATTTGTGGTTTTATAGAGCTTCTGTTATGCAGACTAGGAGGTTGTACGCGTAATTTATTATACAGTTGAAAAATAAAAAATATACACAAGCGTTTTCTGTTTTAACACGCTCATCTTTCCTATTAAAACACGAAATTTAATATTTAGTTTTTCTTATTTACTCAGTGTGAGGTCAATCCGACATCTCTAGGTATTTTTAAGTGACTGCCACGGGTATATTTAATATTTACTTATAGAGTAGGGCTGAAAAGTTATTTCCATTTAGTAGTACAAAAATACATTTTTGGAACAAATCGACTCTTGTGTACTAGAAGGGTTTTTATTTATATATTTATGACTCTTTGATACAAATATATTAGAGTTTGTAATTTCTTTGGAGCAATTTTGTAATTTGTAAAAAATAATAAGTAAATTACTTAAATGAAAGTAGTATGTGTGATAATGGAAGCAGATGTTTATCAACAATCGCTCTAGTTACAACTAATACGTATAAGCGTTTACAAAAGGAACATAAAATAGCCTAGAGAGCTTGAACTAAAATCTACACGCCAAGTGAAGAGTGTACTGTCTCTTAAGTCTCAGATTGTGGGCACTGTTGTCCAATAAGTTTAGTGCTAGACTGTTAGGGTGGTAATCTAGCTTGGTGATGTAACTTTCACTACTTTTCACTATTTCTTCTTTCACAGCACGTACTTTGAGGTCACTGTAAATGTCTGCGTTGCTTATGTAGTACGATGCTTCGAGGATGGTGCGAAGGGTATTTGTTTGGAATTTTTCTATTATAGCTAGGTTAGTGGATGTTGCAGTCCCCCAGAGTTGGATTCCCTAAAGCCAAATGGGTTTGAAAATTACTTTGTAAATGAGAAGTTTGTTATGGAAGGAAAGTTGGAAATGTCTGTCCAGCAACCAATATTCCTGGCTGAACTTCAGGTTAAGTTCCTTGCGTTTGGTCCATATATGGGTCGTGCAGGTTAGGCTCTATTAAGGTGGATACCTAAGTATCTTGCATTGTCAGATTGTGGTATTATTGTTCTCTTGCTAGCAACGGGTAAAGGTGACGTGTACGGACTTGGTTTGGTTTATTTTAATTCGTCATTTCTGAAACCAGTCATGGATAACATCGAAATTGGTTTGTAGCACAGTATCGTCAGCAAACGTTGCAATTGAGACTTCCGCACAGGTTGGTAGGTCTGTTGTGTACAGTAGGTATAATACCGGTCCTAAAACACTCCCTTGGGGTACTCCAGAGCGTATAGGGATCAGGTTGGTAAGTTCTTCGTATTTAATTTAGAAGAGTTTGTCCTGTAGGTAAGAGGGTAATTTGAGGTAGAGGTTTGGTGCCACACTTTGTCAAAAGCCTAGCTGATTTCTAGAAATACAGCGCTGCAGTATTCATTGGCTTCAAAAGTGACACTAATAATTTCTACTACTTTGTGAACTTGTTCAATTGTAGAGTGCTGTCTTTTAAAACCAAATTGATGATTCGGTTTGAGATTTTGTTCTTCTAGAATTGGCATTAGTGCTTGAGTAGCAAGTTTTCGAATAGCTTCGAAGTTATGGATAATAAACTTATCGGTCTGTACGATTTTGCTAAATTGGGTGGTTTGCCAGGTTTTTGAATTAAAATAATTTTAGCAACTTTTCATTGTGCTGGGAAATGAGCCGCTCTTAGTATCGCGTTAAATATAAATGTCAGCAATATGAAACTTTTAGGTGGTAGTTTTTTTAGAATTTGGTTTGTTATTAAGTCGTACCCGGGTGATTTTTTTACAGGCAAGTTTTTTTTTATTGAATTTTTTACTTCTTTATTTTAATGGCTGTGATAGGCGGTGACAGTTGCAATGGAGCGTCCAAAAATCTGCCCATTACTTTTTCGTTAGTTCCGGGTCGTCCAGGAATCGGTTGGAAGATTTGCCTAAAGTGTTTGGCAGATACCTCAGCTTTCTCGGCATCGCTTTTCGCTTAAGTTCCGTTTTCTTTTCGGATCGACAGAACGGGTTTTTATGGTTGTTTTAACCTATTGGTGGCTTTCCATAGTGAGTAGTTACTCGCTTCCGTTGATAGACCTTCGATGAATTCTTTAAAAGTCTGGTCTCGTATTCCTGCAGCATTCTCTTTGGGGTAACGTCTTCCCTACCACTCTTTACGTAATCTTCTCCTTTCTACTATTTTCTTCGTGATTTCCATTGAGTAGCTTTTCTTCCTGTGGTTTTTGGTAGTATAAGTGTTGATTTCTAAGCGGCGTTCTGTATTACCGTTAAGAATTCTTCTACTGCCTTTTCGAGATTGTCAGCTGTTTTTAGTTTTATCTTTAGGGAGATATTTTCTTTGAGCATCTCCCGAAAGTAGTATCAATTAGTTAAGTGATTATGTAGTTTCGGCACTTATAGTTAGTATAACAGGAGTATGATCGGCAGAGGTCATTGCTATATTCTACGCTTGTCCAATATCCTTGGTGATGAAAAAATCTAGACAATCTGGGATTTTTGTAACATCAGTGGGCCAGTAGGTGGGTTTACCCGTGGAGGCATGATCTAGCTGTTTTTCTTGCATTACTGTTTGTAAGGCTCATCCCCTTGGAGGGGCATTATAATCACCGGCGGAAATGAATCTGGGACCTAATGATTTGAAGTATTTCTCAAATCCTTTTTATTTAACTCAAAGCTTGTATATAGACTATGCAACTACCGAAGAAATAAAAAAAAAATTTATTAAAAGTTAAACGACTAATGTATGTATAACGGCTTGTACTCGTCATTCCCTCGAGTCGAATTGGGTTTAGATAGTGTCTTGGGTCAGCTTATAGTGGCTTATTTTGCCTTGGTCTATAGATTGTCTTCATTTGTCGGAACACTAGTATATAAAGGAAGTTCAAATTAATACCGGATTTAAATTTTAAATAAAACCACTTTTGAACTTGGATTTTTATTGTATGTTAAAGTACACAATCTCTCCTTAAATATGGAAAATTATGTCTAACAAGTGGCTATCTCGGCTTTTCCCAAAATTTTTTAAGATAATTTCGCATATCATCTGATTAATTGTTTCGATATTATATCGAATTTTGTCCTTGAGGTTGTCTACTCTGGATTTCCGGCGTAGACTTTAGATTTTAGGTAACCCCACAAAAACAGAGCGCACAATGTTAAAGCAGATCTTATTGGCCATTTGTTGGTCTAGTAAATCAACTATTGCTCGAGCTGTATTGTAGGTGGCGACGTTCTGCTTGGCCAAAGAGAATTGTGTCATCATATAACGGTAACGGTCACTATTTAGAGTTACAGCATTTTCAGTATAATTCTCGAAGAAGTACGGGTCAATCTATGCCAAGCAGTGATTTGTTGGGAGGGGGGTGGGTTAATTTGTTTTTTATGTATTACTTCAGGGATTTTTGAACACCAAATGCGACAATTTTGTTTGTGCGGCTCGTCAAACACTTCATGAAGTTTTAAAAACCAATTAATGAATTGTCGACGGTGAGAATGATTAGTAAGCTTAAGATCTTGTGTACGAGTCTTTAGTGAGTATTCGTTGAAGGGAACTTCTTCAAATGTCCTGTTGTTATGCATGATGTCGAGTCAATGCTTTTGGATTTGTAGCAACGTTTTAATTAACTCTGGAATATTTAGGGCACTATTTTGACTACAGCTATTTTGTATTGTCTCTGAAAAATCTGCGTTTTAATAATAATAACTCGTTTCTTCGTGAAGCGATTCATATTTATTATTTGGAAGAATTGTAGACGATACCTGCTGAAATTTTATAGTTGCCAACCGCAAATATTCTAAGTTTAAATTAGGCGTTCAATTAGGGCCATTTTTTAGAAATAGACATCGTCTTATATTCCAGAAATGTCTAATACAGAATAAATTTGTGATTGTGCGCGTCATGATTTTTGAAGAGATTGATGTAAGAACGAGTGTTGTCTTGGTGAAGTACCCTGCACGAAGAAGCGAAGCAGTATAGCAGATATGACTGAGGGCTTTACGAATTTGCTGATGTACTGTTGGATCCCCTTGCTATAACCTCTTGGACAGGTGTGGCATGTTGTATTCTCACGACAACACAATCTAATCCTTATGCAGTCATAATAGCTTTAATCAATCCGCCGTTTCCTTTATATCGTGAAGCATAACATCAATTCGTAACCAGTTGAGTAGCTTTATGTGGAAAATTTAGCAAGCATGGCAACTTTAATGACAATGGGCAACATTTTTTAAATTTTGAATCATGGTAACTAACGAAGTTATTGGATATCATTAAATAAAAAACGATTTTTTCTATTTTATATAAATCAGTAGTCATATCTAATCAGTAATCTTAACCAAACTTAGCTGTAATCATTGCATTGTAGGATACTACAATTAATTGTAAGTAATATCATCTCATATATTTTATTTGATAGTGTTTTGTTTCAATTTTCTCTCTTAGATGTCGAAGTATGTACACTTAGGATGCATACCTGAAAATTGTTTGTTAAAAAATCGTAATTTTGCTAAATATTAAAAAACACTGTTATATTGGTTTAGAATTTTGTATCTGAATAGAACGATAGGATTTTTTTGTTTCAGTAAAACATTTTTCAATCCACAGATGTCCGTTTTTCTTATCCTTTGTATCATCGTAACTTTGCAGTGTGCTTTCCAATTATTTGTTTTTTACTGATATTGATGTTTCCAGCTACAGTAATTTCAATATTTTATTATTCTTCTTTTGCTACATTATTGATTGGAATATTTTCTTCTGCTTGTAAATAATTTCAAAATTTTCTATTGGTTTAGGTGTAAATATACCTATTTGAGTTTGTTTTTTACCTCCCATACTTTTACGGCCTTTTAAAATAACTTTTTGTTGACTTTTTGGCACGTACCGAGGTGTTTGCTTTCTATAATTTACGTTAGTTTTGTGGTTTTCGAGTAAAGATAGCAATATATATTAGTTTTCAATTTTGAGCACCTCTTATCTCCTAAATTGAAGCCTTTTACTTATTCTTTATTTATTATTCTTTTCTATATAAACTGGCGGAACCTTTTTTATAGATTGGAGATAAACAGTGTATTTATGTTATTCAGAATACAAAATTTAATCAACTATTTGCTTTTTTGTTAATTGTAGGTTAGTTCTATTTCTATTTTCTTAGTATTGGCGTATTTTTCACTATTACTTTAAACCTAATATAAAGTCTTTTTTTTTTAATATGAGAGCATTGTACGTATTTTTATGGTCTCATGAAACTCGATTTTTTTGTTTAAATTCTACGAGTCATAAACATAAATATACAGGATGGAATGTTAACTATAGACAAACTTCAGAGGATGATTACTGATTAGAAGAAGAACAAAAACATTCATATGAAGATGTGTTTGGAAATAACAGCAAGTTTGCAAAGTTAGATTATTGTATTTTTTTCTTTTTTTTTTCTTCAGCCTTGTAGCGCCCAGTATTGAGCATAGGCCTCCCTTTTTGGGGGGAATTTGGCAATTAAACGCCACGCTTGCCGGGCGGGTTGGATAGTGAATGTACTTTTTAAGACCGCCAAAGGTGTTTGTATGACGGCCGGAGAGCATTAAATGTTTTTGTCATTGCCGGGGTTCGAACCCGGAGCCGCCGTGCGCCAGTTTGGCAGGATGAGGACTTTACCTCGCGGCTGTCGTGCTCTCTATTATTGTATTACGTCAAATTATACACTTTGCATTTTATTTTGACAATTTTTGACCCCAAGGGTCTCAATGCAAGCGTGAATTTATCGCAACATTGATGGTGTATCATCCGAACTATATTTGATTTGGGTTACATGTTACAGTTACATGTTGTTTAAGTGTCTACATATCAGACACTGGTTTAGCACACACACAGTTTTTGAAATGGTTTCACAGTTAAAATCAGGGGGGTTTAAGTATGATGATTGAGCAGGATGTAGCAGAATAATATGATCTGAACCATTTGTCGGGAAAATTGTTATTGAAATATTGGAGCTGGAGATCATATACTAGGCCATTGAACATCGTGGAACAACGATTGACAAAAAAAAGATGGTTTTCAATAAACTGAACCCAAACGTTGTTGTTAAACTATTGCCAATGATGAACTTCAATCATTCCATGAGGTCTCGCGTATACATGCTTAATAGCTATCGCTATTAAAGGTTATTTAATCTGTAAAGAGGATTGATAAAAGGCATTCCATAATGAACTAGTGGCAAAATCTTTCTTACTGAAGAAAATTCTCTCGCAATAGTTTTAAGTGAGAGCTATAGTAGCAGATTTCATGTGTGATATTCAACATAACCTGGTGGATGGGCCATTCGCCTGGAGCGTATAGTTAGGTTGTTTTTAATGGTTTATAGAACACGTTCACTTAACTCAAAATGTATGGACATGCGCTTTCGTCCCCCTGTTTATTGTTACTATCAAACGACCTCGTTGAGAAAGTTTTGATTCGGTCTCCTGGCCATTTCTATTCGTTTGTTCATACATCTAAAATATTTCTTTTTGTCTCTTATGTGCATAAAAGGCCATTTTAATGGTATTTTACAATTTTGGAGCAGAACTTCAGATGAAAAATCACGTATAAACATACTGTAACTGAAATGTGTGTTTTTACGGGGGACTGACGTTATGAAGAACCATATCGACATGTATCACAGAATTTGTAGTTTTTTTAATCAAAAGTCACTTTTTGAAGATTATCTTTTTAGTTAATATTTCCCCTACATATCACAAGCATTTTGCTTATCGAAAATTCTTTCGCTAACATGTTTGATTGAATTGATATTTTCTTTGTACTAAAGTGTCTATACCTGTTGTGATTTGATAGTTTTATTTTAAATGTATACATATACAGAGTATATTTATGAAATATTTGAAAATATATGTATGTTTTGACTTATTAAGTTTACAGTAACCATTATTCTGATTATCTCATGATAAGAAGCAGGAAATTAGCCATATATTCCCGATTTATTGGAATTATTTTCTGAATGATAAGGGCAGAGATCATGGATTGAATTGGCGTCGGGGGATTGCAAAGGCCAATTCAATCTATTGGTTATATTTTTTTTCAAAGAGATACTCAGTCGTTTGCAATGTTTGGTGTTATCTTCTTATAGTAGCCATACTTAATATAACACTGGAGTAATTTTTTTTGATTTACAGACTAGAACCTCTTCAAGCAAACCTAAATGAACGCCTCGTTAGTACATATGACGTTATTTCTGATTTTCTAATTTTTTCCACTCTTGAATATTTTTTAGGTGCTTTTTGATAACCAACAGTTTCATGGTTATGCTGGTTATTAAAGGTTGTTTTATTGTTATGAACTTCGACGTAATATCCTTTTTGGAAACTTTTAGGTGAGTTTGAAAAAACGTTAAATCTCTATCCTTGATTGATCAGTTTATCCACAGCTTTTATCTTTGGTATCGCTTTATTCACTTCAGCTTAAAATCGGGAGGTAATGCGTTACTCCTGCAATGGTCGTTTTGGGCCTTTGAGGTGGTGACACGGGAGCACCGCTTCAAGTGAGTTGCAAAGCGTATTTTAAGGAAGTCGTTTGTTTATGGCTCTCGTGTACGTCATCCTACCCTCATGAAATATTGACCGAACGCTTTTGTAAGACTAATTGTAGGTAGCTTTTTACACATCACCGTTCCACTTTTTTTGTTATATTTAAGCAACATGTATTCATATGTTTGATTTTTATGTACGATAATCTTTTTGTTTTCGTATTTTAGGATATTATATTCCAAGTGGTTAATTTTAACAAATTGCTATTTATATTTTCTGCTGTTTTCGCTGCGGTTATATTACTTTTGATCCCCATTTTCCGATCTTTATCCGTCATATTTTGAGTTATTTTATCAGCAGTAGGCTGCTATCCTTACTAACAAATGTTCCTTGTTTATACGGGTTTAGGGTCGGTAACGGCTTCTGCCGAGCTTATCAATTCACTTAGTGTTTTTCGTTGGTGGAGCTTCCAAATAAAGTACAGATATATAAAAATAGCATCGCAAGTGGTTATGCTTTATATTTATTTTGTTGGCTTTTAGTAAATATTTGAAGTAAGATATTTTCAACTACATCAGTTTATTGTGGCTATTTTTATTAGAAGTAAGTTATTTGTTTATAAAAGCTTTTAGAGCCTATTAACTCAACATTATCTAACGACAGTTTGATTAAAAATAACATTGTCGATACTATTTTTGAAAGATAAAATTAATATTTTTTTTTTAAAATCAAGTTGAATTTTTTAAGTAATTTTTTTAATTAATTTAGGAAAACCTTAGTATTTTCAGTTATTATGTGTATAATTTTAAGCTTATAAATAATTTTATTAACTTATTAAATTGTTTATCCTTAAATCTAACAGATTTTCCATTAATAAAAATTAACAAGGCTAACATAAAACTTAGTTATTTCCATTACATTTTATAAACAACTCACTCTCCGACTACCACCCAATTAAAGCTGGAGTGCCGCAAGGCAGCGTCCTTGGGCCACTACTCTACTTAATATACACTGCTGACATTCCCGTCACAGTGAGCACTATGATGGCCACATTTGCTGACGACACAGCAATCTTGTCGTCCGATATCGATCCAGCAAGAGCTTCTAATAAACTGCAAGATCACCTACACGAACTACAAGACTGGCTAAAACGATGGAAGATCCAGGTCAACACCGAAAAGTCCGCCCAGATCACGTTCACCACAAAACGAAGCAACTGTCCACAAGTTAACATAAATAACACTCTGATCCCACAGAAAGCCACAGTCAAATATTTGGGCCTACATTTAGACCAGAGACTCACATGGAAAGAGCACATTAAGGCAAAAAGGACACAATTGGACCTAAAAGTGAAGAAAATGAACTGGCTAGTAGGCAGGAAATCTCAACTATCTCTGGAGAACAAACTGATCATCTACAAAATAATTCTAACACCAGTCTGGACCTACGGTATCGAACTGTGGGGATGCAGTAATCCCTCCAACACAAAAATCCTACAAACCTTTCAGTCGAAGACACTTTGCATGATGGCCGACGCTCCCTGGTACGTGTCCAATCAAACCCTCCACAACGATTTTGAAATATCCTTTATAAAAGAAGTGATCAACCACCACGCCAACAAATCCAAGCAACGCAGCACCAACCACAGCAACCAACTCATAAGTGAACTATACACCCAACCACAAATTGAAAGAAGAGTTAAAAGACAATGGCCAGAAGACCTAGTTAACTAGGAGAAAGTGGAGAACCGTCAAGGGACGGTATCCAACGCTTGCCATGAACCTTGCCTCATATTTACTCATTACTCTGTTAGTTATAGGAGTAGATTGTAAATTAGCAAATGAGTAAATAAAAAAAAAATTACATTTTATAGTACACCAATAAAAATCTTTCTGATCATAAAAATATTTTTGTCTTATACGAATGCTAAAATTAGTCGCACATTGCTGATCATGTATTACAAAAGTCGATTTATTATAGAACATAGTTACGTAAACTCTTTAGGCAGCTAAATAGTCTAAGGTTTTAATAAAAATTTATGGAATACCTTATTATTATTACTATGGCCCGGATTTATATGCAATGAAAACGGCCAAAATATTATGTAATATGCCATCAAATATGAAAACATGCAGCGTAGTATGCTATCAGAATATCAGCAGTACAGTTTTATGGCAACAATTTGCCATAAACTGCACGAACACATCAAATTACAGGTATTTAAAGTATATTAATCAAAGTTGCCCTTAAAACACATAAAATAAGGAAATATAATATGTATCAAAAGTTGCTGAAATAGTAAGCTAATGGGTAAAAGGGTTGAACGTAATTATCAGATTGGATAATATTTTACAAGTATTTTCATTGATGAGACCAAATGTGACGATTAGTATTACTTTTGTATTTTTAGCATGAGTTTTGTCTTACTTTCTTATAGTGAACGTTTAAGGTGCTCGTTTATCTCCGACCCATATTTGAAGGTCAACATTGGAACCTGAAAGAATTTTTAATTTATTTTTAACCATTTCGCCTTTACAGGTGTGATAGGCATTCCCAGTAGTTAGCTTATTGTTGGAATCAGCTAAAAACTTTTTAAAGGAAAAATAATTTTAGAAAATATTAATGATGGCATCCAAGAAGCACATCAATGAAAGTAGTAGCTATTGTTAATTATGACTTTTTCTATATTATGGAAATTTATGGATTCCACTTTGAAAGAACTAGTCCTATTTTAATTTATTGGGGAACTCGATTTTGGACATCTTTATTGAGTGGAAGAGCAACGTCTGGTAAATACGGCGCGTGGGATAAGACATCCTAACCCTTAAAACATATTTTTGTCCTGTTAAAAGACCGTTTTGCGGTACCTATTGGTGTATTTGGGACGTTTCGCCTTGATTGCTTGGTTAAAATTGATTAATTATTGTTAGTGGAGAGATTTCTTTTAACAAGTCAAAGTACAGCAGCCCTTTTGGTCCCATCAAATAAAGAGCATTGTTTTCTTTTTATGAATATTTCGTTTTGTCGTCGATGTTGACTAGGCCGAGTTGATAATTGATTTTTTTTTGTTTCGGGTTACCGAAATATATCTACTTTTCATCCTCAGTTAATAATATGATGCAAAAGTTCTTTTTTATGTCTTCTTTTCTCAATTGGTATGGCACCCGTTGTTTTCCCGTAAACCTTCCCTAGGGTTGTCAAAGTTTAAAACCTCAGATTGAGTAATACTTAATGCTTCTGCAAATTTGATTATATTTATGAGTGTTTACCCAATAATTCCTGAAATTCTTAGTCTTTGATTTTTTTGGCGCCCTGGACGTTTTTTTTGTCTTTCGCGTGAACATTACCATAATCGAAACATTAAAACCACTCTTTGCATGATGCTTCTAATAGAATAGGTTTACTACAAGCTTCTACAAGCGTTTGATGAGATTCAACAACAGTTTTATGCATATTGAGGTGATAAGCAGTGCTTCCTTTAAATTACGCTTATTTGTTTGGAGTTTTGACATTTTCAACGCAGCAAAATGTTCTGTTTTTGTTACAAATTCAACACTGAAAAACAATCAGGTACAACAATAAGAATTTAGGTCTATTCAAGCTACAAATATTTGCCCCAAGAGCCCGGAAACTTTGAATACTATTAATAATAATTGACATCTTACAGAAGTTGGCTAAAAATGGCTTTTAGGTTTATTTTTCCTATTTTTTATGGAAATAGGTGTTACTCTCCAATTCCACTGGATCTAGAATAGTCTGTATCTTGTACATACTACTTAGTATTTCTATAAATATCGTTACAAAATTAAATTTATTCTTGCTTTGCACAGCATTGCGGTGTATTCATGACTTTGACATGCAGTTGCTATTATTAAAGTTGTAAGTTATATTTTGCTTTTAAAATTTTTGTTTTTTAACAATTGAGTGGGGCAATAAAAGAATCGTGAAGAGAAGCGTTACAAATGCATCGAATAGAAAAAAACGTTATGACTTCATCCTCTCGGCAGATATTTGTGTATCGAACTGTACAACTGTTTAATGAGGTTGGAATGTCAGGGACGGTCGACGATTGGGAAGACCATGTTCAGTTCGGACTACCCGGGCAATTAAAATACTCAACTTAACGAAATCTTAATCGTAAGCAAAATATTATGTTTAGAGAGAATCTCAGTGTTCGTATTATAAAAATAGTTCTAAGACTAGCTGCTTACAAAAAACATGCGAGACATTGTCTAACAGATGCTTTAAAGAAAGGTAGAAAGGAAAACGCAAAGAGGTTGTTGAATAAGTACGTGCATTATAACCATAAAAATTCTATATACGACAGAGGAATTTTTCAATAAACTAAATGATAGGGTATATATGTTCAGAGAGACCATCATCTGCTATTTGTAACGGTTTGGCGAGAAGTTTGTTATAAAATGGAGTGACCGACATTCGTGTTTGTGAAAAGGAAGATAGAACTTCCGAATTACACGCTTTTCCCAGATGAGTTTTGGACCTTCCAACAAGATTTTACACCGGTTCCTAGTAAAACTGAGCAATATCGTGCCTTACCTTTTAAAGGTAAATAATGGGCTTTTTGGTAGCCAGGAGCTTAATTTTCTTCTTCTTTATTCTTTCTCATTTTGCCTTACGGCGTTTTGTAGCCATCTCTTGTATTCTAGTCGGTTGTTAGCCAGGCTTTTTAGTTCTTGTTCTGATTTTCCTCTCTTCCTTCCAGTTTTGTATATGTAGTCCAGCCATTACATGCGTGGTCGTCCTTTTTTTTTCTTTCTCTGAGATCTTGCCTCCATAACTTGCTTTGTCAGTCTCAAGTCATTCATGCGGAATATGTGTCCAAACTGTTTAAGTTGTTTTTGTTCCTAGATATTCAAATCTATCTATTTTTTTATTTTATTATTTTTTATTTATTTTTTATTATTTTTTTTCCGTTGTCTTTTCATCTTCTTATTTTTTTCCTGATTTTGCTTTGTTATTTTTATTTTTTTACTTTTCTTCATTTACTTTCATCTCCTTTTCTCTAATGAGACTATTGCATATCTTAATTTTATGAATTATAAATTATGAACCATATTAGAGAGCATATTAATATTCAAAAAGGGATTATTTTAAGTGACTGCTATCAGCTGGAGTCAACAGATTTTTTATGAATGAAGTCGTGCTGTCATGGACAACCGATTCAATTATATCAAGGGTTGTGCCCATTTAAAATAAATTCTTTGTATTTATAATTATCAATGATCGTTATATGTATACATATATAAAATAAACCTCAAAAATATTATGCGAAAGTAATTCAATCGTTACATTTTGGCCTTCTAATCAGTTTGTAACAATTGTAGGTACATTACATTAAATTAATTTAAAATAAATATGAAAACCTGACCTTAAAATGCCAAAACCTTACAAAAATTCCCTAAAAACTTTAACTTTAATTCTACTGAATTAATTGAATTATAGTGTGCTCTTTGGTTTTTAGAATTTTTTCACGCAATTTTCGGACACATTTTGTCGTAAATAGAGAAAAATTAATTAAAAAAACGAATCGAACGCCTAATTATTCGAAATCTCACTCGTTCAATTCTTTCATAAAAATAACGAGTTTAAGTATTATCGCGTTTCTCAACGTTAAGCCTAGTGGAGGAAGATGAAACCACCTGGGACTTGTTTATGTAGTTTGAAATGGTACTTGTGATTTTCTTTAGATTTGCTTAACGCAAGAGGAATTTCTTAGAAAACTAAATGGTGAAGTCATTTGGCAGTTAATGTTGAGTATGAAGGATTTTAGTGAAGTTTTCAGATTGTTTGTGTCTTCTTCTTCTCGTGCTATCCGTTTCGGATGTTTGCGATCAATGTGGCGATTTTTATTTTATTAACAGCTGCTCGAAAAAGTCCAGTGGTCGTCATCGAAAACCAAGATCTTAAGTTTTTGAGCCATGAAATGCGTGGTCTTCCAGGTCCCCGCTTATTTCCTTGAAGTATTTGTTGAAGTAAGCCATAACGTTCTTCATTTCTGCTAATGTGTCCAAGATATTGTAACCTCCTGATTTATTACTTCAGTTGTTTTGTTAACTCTGCGTAAAACTTCCACATTTGTCACATGATCAACCCATGGTATTCTCAATAAACGTCTATATCGCCACATTTCGAATGCCTCTAACTTTTTCATTATAGCTGCAGTCAACGTCCAGGACTCTACTCCGTATAACAAGACTGAGAATACGTAACACCTTAACAGTCTTATTTTATCTCGATATTTAAATCTCGGTTTTGAATAGTTTTGCATTCTAATAATGAGCTTTTATTCTAGCTCTACTGAATGATCTGATCATTTGAAGTGCCTAGATAGATAATTGATTTTACTCTTTCAATCTTTTCGCCGTTTATTATTAAGGGTTCAGGTGGAATATTGTTTTTACTTATAACCATATATTTGGTTTTCTTTGGATTTAACTTTAACCCGTACGGTTGACTGATAGTCATGATGTTAGTCATAATATCTTTAAATTGTCCGCGAATATGACTGTGTCGTGCGCGTACCTTATGTTATTCAGCTTTACTCCGTTTACTGAAATGCCTTCTGTCGCATCTTGCAGAGCTTCGTTAAATATTTGTTCCGAGTAGACGTTGAACAACAAGGGCGACAGAATACAACCTTGTCTCACTCCGCGTCTTATTTCTACATCATCTGACAGCTCTCCTTCAATTTTGATGTTTGCAGATTGATTCCAATACAAATTAATTATAATTCGAAGATCTTTGTCGTCAATACCAGTGTTTTTCAGTATTTGTATGAGTTTATCATGTTTAACGCTGTCAAATGCTTTATTATTGTTTGTATATTAACTAATATTTTCATTTTAGTAGCGAAATTGGATAAGAAGCCGCAATGAAAAGGCATGTGTTTTTGCAGAAAATTTAACAAAAGTTTTTTACTTACAACCTTTTAACAATGAAATTTTAGAAATATCTTACCAATTTGAATTGCTTCCGCTAACTTTTAAAGTCATTAATTCCACAAAAGCATCACGATGCGATTTTATAACTTGATGCTGGTATAAAATAGTTAACATTGCTATTCAATACATTTTTGCACACTGGATATTTTCTATCCCAATGAAAAGTGGCCTAAATAATACTCATTTTAAAATCTAGGGAATGAACCAAAAATCTCCTGTTAGAAAGAATAATTTTTTTTATTATTTATTAAGAGAAATGAATTAGTTAAGAAGGATGCACTCTACAATAGAACAAATACATCTAAAAGTACAAAAAAATTAATTAAACTTTTGAAAGCAAGGTAGTGTCCTCGAACCATTGTTGTACCTTTTATACACTGCATATCTACCGATTACGTTGGATGTTACAACAGCAACGTTCGCTGATGACATTGTAGTTTTGGCTTCTGATGGTGATCTAGTCATACCCCCATAGAATCTACAAGTCAGTTTAACTACTACTGAAAAATGGTTAAAGATGTGGAGAATTAAAGCGCAGAGGGATCTGCCCTGCTGTACAGATAGAAAGTAATCAACTTTCTAAGGAAGAAGAAGTTAAGTATCTCGGGTTATACCTTGATAGGCGACTTATGTAGCGCAAGCAGAAATGACAAGCAGCTAGTATTAACTTTATCAAAATTTAACTAGTTACGGGATGTAAATCCAAGCTTTCAAGAGACAATAAGCTCCGTTTATTATAATAATACTGAAACTAGTAAGGAGTTTATGGCATACACCTTTGGGGGACAGCTGCCAATTCTAACATCGATGTCCTTGAATAGTTACAATCGAAAGTGCGGCGTGTGGTGAACACGTTCTAATTCATGTCAAATTCGGTCATTAGTAAGGACCTTCACCTGTCAAGAGGGAAGGAAGAGATCATCCAATATAGCTCAAAATATAGTGAACATCTAAATAACTTAGCAGTGGACTTTATGGTTCTTCCCATTAAAAACAGGAGACTTCAAATTACAGATTTATTATATAAATTATATTAATTTTAAATTTTGTTTTTATTTTAAGATTTTTGTTGTTTCTTTGTGTAGTCAAAAACCATAAAATATCCAAGAGTCTAATGCTGCAGGAATCAGTATACTGAGTATACTACAACATATTAAAATAAATTTTTTAAAATACTTGCTAAATCCAAAGAAAATTGTAAATAAATTGAGACGTTAAAAAAGTAGCGATGGATTCCGCTCGTTTGTAGTACTAGCGCTACAAAAGCCAAGCAAAACAAAATGTGTGCACTCTATGGTGCAATAATTTTTCACTTTAAGTAGGGTTTTCTTTTCGAAACATTCATTAGTATACATTTTCATTACAGACACCCTCAAATTACAGTCTTTACGGTATAATTTAATAAAATGATTTTGTGCAACCCCCCATGCAACGGTGTGACCTCAAGCTTGTCTATTACCTGTAATGTTTCTTCAAAGAATATCGCGATGTATTTGGAATTAGCGCGATGCTCAGCTGATTTACAATAAATTAACAGCGCAGTGCATATACATTTGCAATTCATAAGCCCTTCATAATAATTTCACGAAGTCGCATTTAAAATGCAAATGCACTGCGAGATTAATGGTCCTGAAGTTCTTCGGCTGCGTAGAGAGGTTTTTATTTGCAGCGAACTGCTTTGAGCCAACTCCCAGGTATTTGCGCTTTACGTGAAATGATGCCTTTGCTAAACAAACAAACTCATTTCGTTTCGAAATAACTACAACGCGCGGTTGAAGTTCGGTTGTTGCCTAATTTGGTTATTAGGCTGCTATCTGCTACACTCTGCAGTTCGCTTCGGAATTTTCATTGTAGCTTAATTTGATAGAAAATTTTATTGTGGCACCGCAGAATTATTTTTATCAAAACAAAGTTCCACTGTAAAAGCGAAGGTTGTTTTCAGTGTAGTTATATATAATTCCAATTAACTTTTCACGGATGTTAATATAAGCATGGTTTTGCAGATTATGTAGTTGCGATAAAAAGAATATGCATAACATTTGCTTGGATAAAGTATGTCATAGATAAACTTAATTAATTAATATCTAAAGGGAATTTTCACCGTAGGTCAGCTCATAACTACCGCTTACATACATCGATTTTATTCACGAAAGTAGTAATGTGAACGCCTGGTACTCCAGGGCCGTGCAGGTATATCCAGATAATGAACAAACAATGAACATAACATTCAAATATAAGAAAAATTAAATTTATTTACATAAAACAGTAAATCATACTAACAATCATATTATCAAATGTAGCCCTCATCAGTGACTACTACTTTCTTTAATCGAGATCTAAATACGCTACAAGCCAACACATATTTCGCCTTGTCTATATGTGCCATTACTTCCATGATAGAGGCTCTTAAGCTGTACTTAGTGTTATGATGCCACTCATTGACCTTTGGCTCGAACACGTTCCACGCGTAGTAGTCAAGGGAATTGCAATCGGAGGACGGCCGCAAGTCCAACAGTAATACAAATTGTTGTCTGGCTATGCTTGGGTCTTCCTTGCCTTGTGGGCTGAAGCGAAGTTTTGCTTGTTCTATTTAGGATATGGTAACTGTCTCTAGTACGTTGATATAGCTCACCTTGAGGCTATACTCAAAGAAGTAGGATGCCATAACATCCCCTTCGCTGCTCACAAGCCCCAGCACTATCCCAGGGGCGGAAAACTTTATATGAATGAACAGTTATTTTGGTGAGTTCACCTTCCTGTTCTACTTGAATATTCTCTTGTCTTTCTGTTGTGCTTGATGTCGTTTAGCTGTGCTTGGGCCTTTAACTTCCTGTCCATCATGTTTTTATCGTTTTTTTTCGGAAAGAAAGATTTATAGTGCAGGTTCTGGTGCACTGTTAGACTGATCGTCAACCTCTTTTGTCATGTCATTCATGCTCCGCCCAGGATCCTAATCGATCGTCTCTTTTAATTCGCGGACGAATTTATCACTTGTCTTGTTACCTTCAGCTGATACTCAGCTTCTCTGTATTTCTTGGCTACGTTATAAACTTGGGTTTCCTTGTAGTCAAATCATGCAATAATTTCCGTCAGCGGTTTTCCGGTGAGAATGGATTCGAGTATAGTAGCTCCGCGATCGTATTCTCGGCTCATTTGTTGATTATAGAAGTTAGCTCTTTGTTATCTAATAGGGAAGCGCACACGGCCCTTTACCTTTCAGATTTTCCGTTATATAACCTAAAAGTTTCAGCTTACCTCGATGACCCTGCACTGTCAACTTTTGAATGCAAGAAAACTCGCGTGTTGTTGGAAAATATGCGAATTTTCAATCTGAAACGTTATTCTGCTTTATGGCAACATCATTATCCCAAACAGTTATTTAAATTTTGACAAAAAACAAATATTTGTTTTAGGTTTCATTGGACCATTCTCTCTACTGTCTAGACTTATTATCCTATCATTTTTATTTATTTGGATGACTTAAGAAAGAAGTTGGGCGGGCAGAAATTTAAAGTTTTTGTTGCTAATGTCACATTTTACGATAGTGGAATAAAAAAACTACCCAGTCACTGGGCAAAAGTGTTTCTAAATCAGGATTTTATGAAAGACAAATAAATTTGTACGTTTATATTTTTATGATGTTTCAGTTAATTTAAAATTACCGTTTATATTTGATTTACCCACTCACAAAAGATAAGTAGACGTGAAATGCATTGCAGTCAAAAGAATTGGAATATATTTGCAAAATTTTTTGAAAAAATAAACGAGTGGCATTAACAATACAGAAATAGTGAAGATCTTTACAAAAATAATTTTATTTGTTTTCAATATTCTTTTATAGCAGAAGTATAATGATTTTCACGTTCGAGAAATGCATCAAATGAATTTTTTGTCGTTAGTTGGAATGGTGTTGAGATTGTTTGTCGTTGAGCGTTGAATGTTTTCAATTAATGAGAAACAGCTTTCTTTTATCATAAAACGTAGTTTAAGAGGAGCCAAAATGGGTGATTATGGAAGATGATGAACCAAGAAAATTGATTCTTGGTTACAAAATCAGTGATAATTGGAGAACGCTGAGAAGGTGCTTCATCTTAGATCAAGTTTTTTTTTGTTTGGCATGTCAAGCTCCGTTTCTATAAATCTCACTTAAGATTTTTCTAAATCTTTAAAAAATCACACATTCTTTCGATATTTTCGTCGGTTGTCGTATCAATTGATTGGTCTGAAAGTTTCTCATTATACACACCCTTTTCACCTTCTTTAAATTGTCGATGCCACTCAAACATGTATGTCTGTGATAAATAATTATCACCACACGCATTTTTGGAGAGTTTGAATTTTTACTGTTTTTAACGCAAACTTTAACGTTGATTCTTTGTGCTTTCTTTATATTCGACAGATCTATATAATTTAGTGCGTCGTACCTTGATTTCTAGTGAAAGAAATGTGAAATTTTTACAGATTATTACAGAACGGGCTACTTCATAAATCAATTTTCCACTAAGAGATAGTGCCATCAATTTTATTAAAATATAGCCATTCCCATTATTTTAATAACAAAGGATGCATGTATTCAATTACTGCTGAGGCAATTTTGTGTTCCTCTCAGTTTTTATTTTTTATTTTCTGTGAAGGTGCTGAACGTCTTTAAATTAAATACTCCTTATTGTCATTGATGGCGGTCGTCTAAGGAGCTAGCTTGCCACATCGTCCCTCATTAGAGATGGTGCGCGACGACTGCGTAGAGAGAACGAACACATGAGGGCCTTAATCTCTTAGTTTGGAGGCTCTGTTCTCACGCGGAGCGTTAGAGCCTTGCCATTATTATTATTGTCATTGATAGCGTCTTAGTATCTCATCGATCCATGTAAAGCAGCTGTCTATCTAGCTGGTTGTTCAACTTTTGCTCTTGTAGGGCATTGCTTAATGCTCGGGGAAGATAGCTTTTCGTTTGTGCAAAGTGGGTGGGTCAGGATTTTCCATTCCATTCTAAGAAACAGGTAATCACGCATTGTAGTGCAGGAATCTTGGTTGTTTTATCAAGGGTACATTTTTGCAATTTTTAAAAGTGCATTGAAGTGGCTTGCAGTGTAGCTCAGCTGCAACGCTGGAACCTTTCGGTAGTCACTTGAAGTTGATAATTTCAGCGAATTCCACGAAACGCAGAGTATAACATTCTCTCGGTACAAATTTAATTTTTGCTGGAATTGTGGCTTTTCGCTGTTTTTTATACATGATAGTTTGCGCTTAATAGTGGTGGAAACGCACTTTTTCTTTATTTCCTCGCACAGCATCAATAGTGGCTAATTGAGAGAACATGAAGTACTCATCGATTCATTATATTAATAAATTAATAATGCCCTCAATCTCAATCTCTGTCAGATGTTGATTCATCTTTACTCTTGTCCTGAGCGAAACATATTTTTAGTGTCAAAATGACTTACTTATTTTAGACTCCACAATTTATTTTCGTAAGTGTTTGTTATGTTTTCCTTAGCAAAACAGTTGGTTATTGCGAATATACTCTTGAAACTTGCCAAAAGACTTTTGTGTAAGTGGGAGTCACCTACGGATCATCTCGATAGGGAAATTAACTGTATCTGTATCAACAAAAGATACTGAAGCCCCGTAAAAAGATATCTATGCGTTAATATATTAACAGGCTCAAATTATTCGTAGTAAACATAAAAATATACATTAAAAAATTGTCAAACTACAAGACAGGCGGATAGGAGGAATAGACATAGATAAACTGAATAACTAGAATATACTTGAAGGAATGTCACAGCTACTAGAAGAAAGTTCTGACAAATATAAAATTTCTAACAAAAATAAAACGAGAACATTAAGCGGAAGACTTAAAATAAATAATAAAAATGGGTGACTAGGGTATCTTAAACTTCATAGATGAAAGACGAAAATATAACGCCGAAATGAAGTTAAACCTAAGAAAAATTTTATAAAATCAGAAATAAAAACACACCTAATAAGAGAAGACTAGATTGTTTAAGAATGTAGCGAAATCGAAAGGTAGAAGGTAAACATGATTTAAATTAAAAAAGTAAAAACAGTGAAAGCAACAATTGAAGAGTTAGTTTATGATGATCATTTTAATAGCATATGAACAGGTCTGTCAGTTATTGAAGAAAAAAGTTAAAGGCTGTTGGTTCAGGCGAAATTAGTGTTGACATACTGAAACTTTTGCAAGCGAGAGTAATATTTATGAAGCTGGAGTTATGCCAGACCTACTTTTATTATGCTTTCAAAAGCAAATTATCAGTTTAATAGTTTAATATTATTATTCAATTATATTATGTGCTTATAATACGTGGCAGCATATAATATAATCTTAAAGAAAAAGTTAACAATATTTTTTATTTGGAAAAAGTTTAGAAACAATTTTTAGCGTTAGGGTCATGGTTTACGATGTGTATCTTTATCCTTAGATTTTTATAAAGAATATGATAAAATGCTGGATATTTTAAAAACATCTGGAATAGATAGCAAAATATTTAAATAATTAAAGACTTGTGTTAGCATCGCAAAGTAGTGGAAATTGAAAGCTTTCTTACAAAAGGTTTTTTACACAGGTTTATTAGCCATTAGAATTCCAATTTTATGAGCTAATATTAATACTAAATAATAACATTACTATGACATGATTAGTATCTATCTATTGAATGGTCTACTTCAACCATCCAACAGGTCAATTGACCAGGTTCTTCTCAAACGTCTGTTGTTACGTTCTTCTAGTAGTGGATAAGCAGAATGTTATTACGGCTTTCTAGTTTTATATGTTGGTTAACATTTCGTTTTTTAATAATACTCTTGACATAGGGGGCTTTCAGGCCATTGCAATGTTTGAGTAATAAGTAGAATAATGCCGTATATCTATTTTGTAGTAGAGCAATGCCAACAAACCTGATTTAGATTATTGGACATTCAGAGAATAGCGTTCCAGAAAGACTAAGTGGGAAAATTATAGACAAAATACCTGACAATAATAGCATTTGGAGGCCTACTCTTTGATCCACTGTTATTTAATATTGCAATGGCTGAAACGGTTAAAGTTTGTAGGGGAAAAAGGATATAGAATGGGTGATCAGGAAATAACTCTGGTGTTTTTCGTTGCAAATTAGGAGGACCTTTAAAGGAACTTGACCACTTCCAGCAGAGTTGGTAAAGAACTTATTACGGCCATATCTGTTCAAAAACTAATGTATAACAATCTTAAAAGACCTATTCAATTGCAGTCTGCAAATATAGGATTGTGAGTGAAGTCTAATAACACATTACTAAAATTCATGAAGTAGCCCGAACGTTTAAATGACACTATTTAGCCAACACACTTGAACGTTAAAAGGGAGTCTAAAATATATAGTTCAATTATGACATATGCAGTCGAGACCACACCCAGGATCTTCCAAATAAAACTAGTACTAGAAACAGCAGAAATGAAATTATTTTCGAAAATTGTTGGAGAACATTAGAAGACCGGGAAATGAGTGATAACTTTGGAAGAGTATGTAAGTTTGACAATATTGGAGAATGGATACAAGGAAGATGTAGATGATGGAAAGAATCCATTAAACGAATAGTAAGATTGATAACAGATATATCTATCTCTTGAAGAAAAAAGCAGTATTGAGCATCTTAGAAGACAGCGGAGTAACAATTTAGTTTAGGGTTGATGAATCAGCTAAGAAACCAAAAAGGAATAGACTAGTAGGCTAAGTAGAAGAAAGAAGACATTGAAGGTACATATTTTGAACGGGTATTATTGAAGTTACTTCGGCGAATATTGTTAAAAACGGAAACACTTATATGATATATATTTTTTTATATTGTAATAGAATTTACGACAGTACCGTGTACGTGTACAACTTAAGGCTGACGGCTTTTGTTTTCTCCAGTTTGTGTAGAGGCTTAGAAGGCTCTTGGCGAGTTCTGACTATGCTCGAAATCCTTTTCCAATTGTCGTTTCAGTATCAGTTTGATTTTATTTGGCTAACAAGGACTGCCGAACATTCAGGCCGTGCTTCTGCCGAAGAAGACGGAAAAGAAGGCTTAAAATGAGTCGGTGGCGGACGACGACGACGACGACGACTTTAGACGCTCTTAAAACATTGCGAGAGACAGCATTCTTTTCTAAAGTCGCACAAATTATTTTCCGCACTTTTCAAACACTTGATTTTAGGTGAAATGCGAATGCGAGATAGAGCCGAAAATGTTGCATGTCTACGACAGTGCTTTTCTGCTAATTTTTAGGTTATGTTGGAAGAACAGGCATAATTGCACAAATTTATCTATTTGTGTTATTGGGGTTTTCCAATTGGTGCGCATTTTGACTAAATAACATTAGAAAATGTCTGAATATGTCACAGTTACAGAAAACGTGGGATTTGTTAATATATTCTTAAAGATGATGCTTTAACGCATCTTTAGAAGAAAACTTTCTTGCAATAAATTGATTGAAGACATTCTTGAATGCTTTTAACGATGGTAGAAAAGAAAGTGCATTTTAAACTCTTAATGCTTTCTATTACCAGAAAGGTAAAATGATACATAAGCAACACAAAAAGATATGTGCTGTTTACGAAGCAAAGTTCTTTTGCTGAAAGCTTAAAACCAACAGAGTTCGGGTAGACTCTCTACTACTGAAGATGAGCAAATCAAGGCAATCAATCGATACACCACACGAGATTTAGCAGACATACTAAAAATATCGAAAACCGTTGTCCAAGAATATTTAGTAAAGCTTGGCTACACAAATCACTACGATGTTTGGGTTTAACACAATTTTACAAAAAAATTAATGGATTGTATTTATCTATAATACGTTGCACAAACGAATAAAAAATGTGCTGTTTTTGAAGTAATCAGTAACGAGCGATGAAAAATGGATAATTTACAACGTTGATCAATAAGGACCCTGAGGTAAGTTAAACGAAGCATAATTACCTACCCCCCAAACTCATCTCCATCCGAAGAAAGTCATGCTTTGGTGGGATTCTAGTTTGAGCTCCTACCAAACGACCAGTTGATAAAAAATAGGTATTGTTCACCATTGAACGAATTTACGAAAGCAATTCAGGAAATACGTCCAGAATTCGCTAATAGGTAGAGCATCGTATTCTACGAGGGCTATTTTTTTTTCAAGGTCCGATTGGTCGCGAAAGGAAAGCTTCGGGGAAAATCCGCTACGTCTGTGCGCAGACGTCTTGCGCTGTGTCTGCAGTTGGCCCGGGGAACGTGTCGATTCGCGGTTGTTATTTCTGAGTACGTAGGAACATGCTTCAAAAAATAGAGTCTCCCGCCAAATGTGAGTTGCGTTCAGTAATTCGATTTCTGCATGCCTAAGGAAGCAATGCGTCATAGACGAATGAATAAAGTGTACGGAGAAACGTTCATGAGTGACAGCAAAGTGCGGAAATGGTGCAGGAACTTTGATGCTGAACGCACCGATGTTCATGATGCAGGTGGCCAGGGAAGGAAGACAGTGTCAACCGATCATCTTGTTCAGCGCGTGGATCAGACGATTCGCAGAAGTCGTCGGTTCACAATTTCTGGGTTGAGTGATTTGCTTCCGGAAATTTCACGGTCAGTTCTCTATACCATTGTGAGTGAAAGACTCAGATACCGCAAACTCTGCGCGAGATGGGTTCCCAAGATGCTGTCTGACCATCACAAAACTTAGCGAATGGGCGCCGCATTAACCTTCCTCCAGCGCTACCATCACGACGGAGATGAGTTTTTGGACAAAATTGTCACATTACGAAACTGAAGAAACAAAAGAGCAATCCAAACAGTGGATGCATTCACACTCCCCGAGTCGTAAATCAGTGAAGTTCAAGCGCACGTTCTTCACCAAAAACTGTATGACTAAAGTGTTTTGGGACCGTAAAGGTGTTCTCTTGGTGGAATTCATGCCACGTGGCACAAACATCACTGCAGCTTCGTACAGCGAGACTCTTCAACGTCTTCGAAGGCTAATTCAGAACAAGAGAAGAGGAATGTTGTCGTCAGGCACTGTCCTTCTTCATGACAATGCGCGGCCAGACACTGCAGTTGCAACAACGATCCTCCTGCAGCGTTTTGGATGGGAAGTGTTTGATCACCCACCATACAGTCCTGACTTGGCTCCCTCAGATTTTCATCTCTTTGCCCACATGAAACGCTGGCTAGGAGGACAAACTTTCGCCACAGACAACGAGCTGCAGACCAGCGTACAGAATTGGCTGAATACACAGGCGCCTGCTTTCTATGATGAAGGTATTGGAAAATTGGTACCACGCTACGACAAATGTATGAATCGGAACGGCGATTACTTCGAAAAGTAGCTTAATGTTGTATCACATTGTTCCATATAAAATTTTCTTGATTCTGACTGTGATTTTCATTTAGCGACCAATCGGACCTTGAAAAAAAATAACCCTTGTATTAGTATAGTACTAGATCTCAAGTCTCTTTGAATACTGTTGGAGCTTAGCCGAAATGTATTGCCCCACCCGTCATATTCACTAGACTTTTAGATTTTCATTATTTAGGCCTTAGTGGCAAGAATTTCATTATATTGGAAGCCATAAATAATCACCTCGATAAGTTTTTTTCCCAGAAATCTGAGAAGTTCTGGAAGTACTGAATCTTCAATTTGCAAGAAAGATGAAGAAACCTTAATGAACAAAATGAACATCGACAACAATTTTTTTATTTGAATTTTGATTAATAATTGGTATGCTCTTTTCGGACAACGTAATAGTTTACAATACGCGTAATACATTTAATTGGATTTTTATATTATAAATGATTATCACTGTTTTGTGTTTATTTTAGAATTGCAGAAACAACTTTTTATTTTTATAAAATTAAAAATCAGTAATTTCTTGTGATTGTTGAGGTTTTATCATTTTTTCTTATTGTTTAAGGGTAGTAATCACATCAAAAGGTCAAATTAAATCAATAGCATTATGAATACGCGATATTTTGCTTACTTGTGATACCCAGGAGCGACGCTGAAAATTGTCATTTAGAAACTGCAACAAAGTAGCGGTTGCTTTTGCTTTTCGCGCGGAGCGCACAATTCATTTTTAGATTTCTCTGTGGAAAATTCTGAGGTTTTGAAATTACAAACGACAAAAAGCTTATAATGCACGCTACGCATTTTGCGGCGAAACTTGGAATTACACTTTATGAATTTAGCCTTTGTCATCTCTGTTGCCTTTTTGCTCGTTTGCGGCTCTGCTGGCCGCAGGTCCTGCGGCCGCGCCGTGGCCCCCTTCATTTTTGATTTCGCCGGCTCGCGGCGTAAATCACCTTAATCGAAATTGCATTCGTTAAAAGTGGCACGAAGGCCGGGATTATTTGCACGGGGGGCTTTCGCGCCACTCCGAGGTAATTTGAGAGGCAATTCGGAGAAACATTGAGGCTGCTCCAGGCAGTTCCAGCTGAAAAAATAACGAGGCAATTCAAAAGTTGGGTTATGTTCTGCGTTTAGTATATGCACGGCTGTAGGCTCTAAGATGTAGGGGAAACCGAGCCAAAGGCTTGATTCACTAACTGTAGGTCAGCAGTTTTGATTTTTAGACTTATTGCAGTCGGATCTTTTGATGTTTCAATTAGCGAAATGGAAACGAAATGCGAGATAACTGTTGTTTGGAGCAATACTTCAATGTAGCTCTGCAGGAATTGTTTATTTTAGGCAAACTGTAGTGCTATCCAAAACGACGCCGCAAGACTTAAAAAGGGATATTGTTTTGTTACACTTTCTATTTATTTTCACAACAAAGGGTGGTTTTCACTTATAATTATTTTAATTGAATTTTGGTCTGTTTATACAAATGTGGTTTGTTTTGCTTTGATTTGTGTTTTTTACGAAAAGACTGCAGTAAGGAATTATGTGGTCTCGATAAAATTAAATATGTTATATTGGGTTTGCTTCTCATACGTATGTTTATTTTATTAGGGTTGTAAAAAGGTTTTGTTGTTTTTCAATATGAAAATGATTTGACGTTTTAAGATTTACATCCATTTGCAAGCTAAATTTGTTGGAACTACTGTTGTGGTTTGGAATGAAAAAAGTGACGACATCTTTCTTCTACTTTCTGAAAGTTAGTAAAGCCATCGCCCTCTCAAGAAGTGAGTCGTTGATCGGAACAGGCGGTAATTCAATAGTGTCAAATCAGGACTCTGGGTGGGATAGGTAATGATTTGATTTTGATTTCTGTTGAATTTTTCAGGCCACGTGTGGTTTGGCGTTAACTTTTGCAGGACATGCTGGGGGTATCGTTGTTCTAAGATAGCATAAACTTTGTTAAGCTGTTGACCATCGTTTTCATTAAATATCCTATACATCTTACTTGCGCTTTCACTACACTGATTTAGTCTGCTTTAGCTTAACTGCTTTAGTTCTTGATTAATTCATCTGTTCCGTCTATCTGTTACCTTTTTTCCATCAAATGACTTCTTTATCTTCCTTCCTTATACTCTCAATGTTTTTTTCTTTTGTTAATGTTTACAATTCTATTGACAACCTTGACAGCTAACGGCATACCTTGACACCTAACGGTATATCAAGGTTTTCGATTAATAAAGTAATGTTTACAATTCACTTTCATACATCACTTTTGGTCTTATCACTGTTGTTGATTGCCACATTATCTTACTTCCTAAAATATGGTTTAACGAATATACATTCTTATTACTTGGCATTATTTCATCTGCGGTTTCCGTTTTTTGTTAATTATTGTACCAAGGTAACTAAATTTTTCTCCCTCCTCGAATGTGTTTTTGTTTGATGGTATTTATTCTTAGATTTTTCCGATTTGATTTCTTCATTGTTCCATTACATATATTTTGCTTTCTTTTTATTTGCGTTCTATTTCATATTCTGTGTCACGTACTTAAATTTACTGAACATCTTGTCATTATTCTTTGTTTCGAGTTAGTAATGCAATATCATCTGTGAAAGCCACACATTGGAGGCGTTTATCACAAAACTCTTGAGAGTGGGTTTCCTTGCCATAGACCTCTTTTAGCTTTGAATTTTCGTAATTTGTCTTGCCCCAGTTTATTCTGTTGCTTGTTTATTGATGTTCATTAATGTCATTTTCACCAATCTGATGATTGTTTGTGGTAGGTTAATTTATTACATAGTTCTTCATAGTTCTTATCTTTTGATGTCTGTTTGAAGTTTATAAACAAAATATGTGCTTTCAGACTGAGATAATGACTTACAGCCTGCGTTTCTTTAACTAGGCATAACTAATTCGTGACTGATCTTACTTTTAGAAATCTTTATTGTTATTTTCCTAAACTGGTTTCAACGTTGCTTATTACACGATTTTTATGTGCAGCCAGGTTCTTGCAGGCTATGCTAACTCCTTTTTTAAGAATGGTGTATATTATTGCCGCCATCCAGGTCCGCTGTATCTTTCTCTTTCATTTTGTTTCAGATTCTTTTACCTCTCTACTTAATCAATTCTACCGTTAACTCGTCGCCTTCAGAACTTTCATTATTCATTAAATACTTTATTATTGCTATTATGTCGCTGTGTTTTGGTAAGTTTTTTTATGCCTGATGTTTATAACGATTTATTGTTCTTTGTTTGGCTGTTCTTATAGCTAATTGGGTTTGTAATCTCTATTCAACTATTCTTCATAATACTTGATTCATTTTCCTCTCACTTTATCTAGCTATCCTATTTCGTTACTGTTTACTTATGTATTTTCTCTTTGTTTTTCTTATTTCTTGGTAGAAGTGTCCGATTGTTTTATTTTTAAAGTTTTTTTCTTTTATTTCCTTGTATCGGTTTATTGCTTGTTGGGTTCTCTTTTATAAAATTACTTTTCTTGCCTTTGCTCTTTTTCCAGCATATTTTCGTACTATTGTTTTTTCTTGTTTATTTGTTTACATTGTTCTTTACAGGTTTGTTTTCTTCGACTTCGCTTATTCCTTTATTTACTCCCTTGAAGTTAAGCTTACTTTTGAGTTACAGCGTAATCCATCGTCTGTCGACTTAGCTTAGCTTATGTAACTGACGGCTTACATTACGTCCATTAAAATCGCCCAAGCATCTGTGATTGTTGGGTGTCTGTAGCTGGGAATGTTTCGACAGCTAATGAGTTTTTTGTACCATGCGATCTGATCTTCCTTTTTGATCCTCAATCTGGCGGATTATTCGAGTGAGACTAAGTAACGGCCAAAATTTTAACTCTGGCATCGGGCACGTCATTTATTTTAAAGTTTAGTAAGACAAAGAGTAATAGACAAATTACGATTTTCAATACAATGTACAACTTGCCAAATAGTTTATTTCATCCAAAAATTTACTAGAGTTAATGGTAATTATTCAAAAAATGACAAAGTATTGCACCACTCTAACATATTTTAAGTAAATTGGTAGGTTTGGAACACACTTTCTCAATTTGTGTATTTATTAGAATTACTAAGTTGAATATAAAAGTTTGTAAGATAGCTGGAATTCGACGAAATTTAAGTTTAAGAAGTCATAAAAGGAAGAATGAATTTTCTATGAAATATATTGCGTAGAATTTAGACGATATAGCTTCTCTTTAAAGTAGGTTTCATTGACTTGAAAACATATTTCTCACCAACCAAATAATTCTCGTCTTTCTTAACGTTTGCTTGTCTTTAGGATCGTTGTCAACATATTTTCAGTAACAATATAATTTTGACAGGCTTTGCTATACTTAATTTAATATGAGAGAAGTATACACCTGTTTTAACTGTCTTCAGAATCACTTTTTCGTTTTCAGTAATACTAATGCTGAGCTGAAACTTCTGATTTCATATGATACACATTGGATGTTTTATATGTGGGTAAGTCTTTAAACGAAATATTTGTTCGAATACTTTCTCAGGTACATTTGGTCTAGTAAATGAACAATTTGTTGAAGACATTTTTCTATTTAATTTTTTTGACTTGAAATCCTCGTTGAAGGGTCCGGACAGAGCAAATCGGGTATGTAAGAAAGGTGGTTCAATGGATTTACTCCAATTTGACTTAAGTTACATTAGCGACGTAGGGGCGGTAGTTGTTTTGAAGAAGACGTTGACCGTGTTATGACCCGTTAAGAAATCAATGAAAAGTACAGGCTTATGAACTTAAAATATAGTTGTGAAGATCTTCTTTGTAGACAGCTTTGTTTTGGTTTTGGTGGGTGGATGCTTGTTTTGATTTTCTGAACTTGGAGATACGAAGGAACAAAGAGCTTTTGAGTGATACTGTTATACAGCGTTTTGTTTAGTTTTACGTAGGAGGGATGCCTATTTTGTTTTTAAACTTCAATATCTGTTTAATTATTGATTAACATGACTAATATCCACTTCGATGCATATTTTGTTAATTGATGCTGATTGTTCCTAATGAGCTTGCAAATTCAAATACGGTTTGTCTCGGTGTCGCTAATGTCTCATGGCACACATCTAATACCGTTTGGACATTGAATTTATCGATAACGATCTACTGAACTGTAGTTTGGAGTGAACATTAGTCGATTTAACATTTTTCCCATTTAAAAACTTTATCATAATTTTTTGTTTAGTGATACTAGGTAACACCTCTTTTTTGTTAAATTGACGCAGACAAATATCCTTGTGCATGTTAATAAATTTCCATTTTATCGCAGCGTCCTAATGTTACCATACCGGTAGAGGAACAAAAAGGTTCGTTAAAATTAATTTATTTATGTAAACTAAAAAAGTGGGTGACTATGGTTTGGGACATTTTCGTTGTATATGATTAGCTAGAGTTTTCAAAATTGTTATGTAGTACTGCTTACCAAATGTACATGCTGACAGACTATTTCAAGACAGATAAATAAGAAAATTGCTACCCGTTTTTGCCAACTTCTTTCAAATTGTACACGCTTGATTGCTTTTAGAAGTCGACTCTCATTTTTAGTAACAATGAAATTCTCATAGGCTTTACCATGCTGCCCCACTAGGTCAACCTTTTGTATGCTAATGTTTACAATTTTTTGCCGATCCAATGAGATCTGCTTTTATCACGAAAACCTGTTTTACTGCCGCATTACACATATTTTAAATATCAGTTCAGGGAGATTTTAATTGAAGAGAATTGAAGTTGTTGAGACTTTAAATGAAAGTATTGTAACGAATTTTCGAATGGCCCCCATAACACGGCAGATCGACATCTGCATTGCGTCACGGTAGGCGCCTGACACTTCTAGGAATGCAGCACGTGTTCGCAAACATTCCACAAGATACGAGTGCGGCATTTCCCAATGGTTCGCGGCTTGTGCTAGAATATTGACGAATAGACCATAAACCGCCGAGCAAATTTCGAATTCCGAATTCGAATTTAACTAACGACCGGGAGCTGTATTTACATTGCATGTAGTGCGTGTACATAAATAGTATTATGAATTTGTATAATTGTAAGTATAATAAATTAGTAACTTTAAGTAAATTTGTACGTGTTATTCACAACCGTGTTGTGAATTTAAATGATTTATGATTTAAGTGTGTAATGCCAGTATATAGCAATACTTTTTGACGATTGATTTTGATTTTGACAATTACTGGCCATTCTTTCCACGAAAAAGGTAAAGGAATTTCAACTTTATTTTATATTTTAACGTAGCATTCTTTTTCTTTTTTATTAATCTGTTCCGATTTCTTTTCGCGGTTTTTACTATTCTCCTCCTTCATTTTATATTTCAATAACGTGTAGTTGAGATATATTGTCAACGTTTGTTAAAAATGATATAATTTTAGATGGTTAACAGTTTTACAGTGAAGTATAAGTCAGTATTTCGGATGTGAACAGTTTGAAGTTTCCTAACATGGATTTTTGCTTTGTATTTTCACACAAAAAACGCACAGATTGTAGTTATTTTACTAGCATGCTAATTTATTATTTATTTTGGACTTTTTCTAGTTTCTGGAAGCATAGTGACATTTGCAGGTAGATGACAACGAAAGAGATGGTTGTGAGATAAATAATTGCTTTTTATGTTTAAACTTTCAGAATGTTGTTAAAGATACTGTCAAATACTGCAGACTTACGCAGTTTTGTCATTTATATATGCTCTTATTTATAAGATATTGGGTTTACATACTCTTGGGGTTTCTACCTTCATAAGTGTCCGTCGTAGAAGCGTGGTCTGTGTTGTTAGTGGTTTGGTGGAAATTTTTATCGGTACTACAAATAATAGATGATTAATATTGGAGAGACGGAGAGGGGAAACAGACAATTATTAGGATAAAACATTAAATTTTAATTTGTAATAATTTTAAAACAAAGATTGATATCAGTTATTGGAATGGTTCTGGTGCACTGACCAGTTATTATGATATACCGCGGCAGTTTAAGTGTATTTTCGTACTTTCTCAAAAAACATAGTGTTTCATGGCTATTATTTTTAGTTAAGAAGAATAAGAATAATTTAAAATTTTATTATATTTATTAAGTTTATATTTTATTTAGAGAGCTTACAAGTTGGAATTGATTTTCTATATTTTAATCATTTTTTGTACATCACTGCTTATTAAAATGGCATTAGCAAGAAAAAAATTAAATTAGCAACTAAAATTTTACAGATTTAATTTAATTTAATAGTATAAGATAAATAAATGATTAAATTTATAAAATATTTGTCTATAAATGTTTACATTTGTTCAACAATGTGTGGTCCCACCTCGGGCTCTTGGGACCGTCACTATTATTCTTCACATCGAGTGAAATAATGAATGAATAGTGTTCTAATGGACTGCATTTCATTGATTATTAGCACGATTTCATAATTTATTCAGATTCCTAGGAGGTTATGGATATCGCTATAACTTTGATCGGTGATATTACAGACATTTTTATTTAGGCGATGGGCTTGTCTACGGGAATGTTTCCAATCGACGAAAGTTTAATGTGTTACGTGTCCCACGTGCTGTCTTGTTGAAAGATTGCTTGGTAATGTTGTTTCTAACTGTGACTAAAAGTGACCTGTTAAGTCAGGGTTGTTAGTTTCCTTGCGAGCAATTGACATCAAATAGATGATGTAAACATTCAATATTGTGTAATTGTTGTTCTAGGGCACTTGCAGTCTGAAGATGACGATACTTCTGGTTCTGAAATGAGTACCTTTTACGACCCATTTGTTCCATATTTGCACTATATTACTGCCAAGGCGAACACTTACTTTGTGTAGGACAATAGGTCATTTCTGAAATTTGTTGATAATGTAACTTTTAGCGACTATGAGGCAACATGTAAGTTACAAGTGCCAAATTTGAATTATAGAGAACACTAGCATGCCTACTTTACACCTGATATCACTACTTTCCGCAGACGTATTTAAGAAAATGTATAACCAAGATTTGGACAAACGCGGACATGCTTCTCAAACTTTAACATATATATTTCTCATTCAGAATTATTCGGTTTATTATTTGAGGTGTGTATTTGAGGGGAGTTTTTGATGAGTGACTTTTGTACACTTTTGAGGCGATTGAATGGCATCAAATTGATATGATTAATTATTTCTTTTGGTTAAGTGACACAACTCTATTATTGTTTACTGAACTAATAGTTATCTGGATATGCACTCGTGAAATTTTATAGGTGTCCATGTATGTGTATTGATTATCTTCTGTTTGTTAACAGAGGCTAGCTGTTCTGGTAAGCAACGCACTAGACTGTAGATAGTACAGTTTCTTAGTTCTAGTGCTATATATAGTAGGCTGATCCTTATTTTTGAAAGTTGGAACTCTACTGCACCACCCCTGCAAATAGGTCCAAGCCAGTATTCTTAAAATTTTATTTTGATAAAAAAAATGATCAATTTTTACAGAAAAAGATTAAATTTCATTTTTTAATGGACTGTCAAATGCACAGATCACTAAAGTAATTCAGTCGAACGAGAAATATAGAAAATATTATTAATTACAGTTACATGCTAGCTAAAGTCTTCTTTTTGGGTTTAAAAGTATTTTCTTATGTTCTCGGACTACGTGCAACGGGAATTGATTTTGTTGAACTGTTACATGACTGCCCCTCCTCTTGTGGAATTTTTATTTGTCACTCTCACAATCAGCTTCTCAATGATCTTTGAACCTTTTTGTTAAGTTTTTTAATTAATTGGTATGTTGAGAAGTTCAAAAATATCATTGTGTATTTGGTGACCAATACCTCTAAGTTCAGTATAAGCAGATTCTCATTTAGTCTTATCCTGACTCTTTTGAGGGGTAGCTCTACTCAGTCATTTTACTTAATATTTGCTATTTGCTGTTTGGTGTGATTGAATAGATTGAGATAAAAAAACGCCAAGTCAATTGGTGTTTTGCTAAGGTACTATAGATGATTCTTAAAGTTTTTTAAAGAAATCTTCAAGACTTCCGCATTTACCGATTTATATTTGTACAAATTTTGCAGAAGCACCAAATTAAGAGATTACTGTCGACCTTCTTCCGGACTATAACGATGCAGACCTGTCGACGCCCTTTCTTTTCGCATCTTATAAAGCAAAAACTTTACCAAAACGTCCAGATTGTTAACCGGTATGTGGTTTTTGCCATATTTCGAGCATTATGGACAGCTCCAAGAGCGCAAAAGTGCACTGTTCGTTTTGGTTGTGAGCTAACAAAGATTGTAATCAATTCAAGCAGCTTTATGTATTCAATTCGGAAATGTTTTTTGTGTTTTAAGCTGTATGCGTACGAATTGAATTACACCCGTAGAATGAGTCCTACTGATATCTTGTTTTGTGATGGAAATGGCAACTTTAGTAGCATTAGACATATCTAAATATTTGTGAACACACCACACAGATTAATTTCAATGGTTGGTATGCTTTCTTTTTAGTTGTTGTTCCAAAAATGTACGGTTCGCCCCATATTGCTTGACTTAGTGATGAAACACATTTCTCTTCTCTGGAACACTTGATTTATTTTAAGACTGTACCTTGAAACTTTGCCCACCATTCGTTTTGAAACGAGGTCTTCTAATAACGGAAGAATTTTTATTTTGTGATGCTCCATTATGGGTGTAGCTTGCATTTTAAACTTTTAGTAATTTATAAGAACTACCCTAATGCACATGATGTTAATTTGTATTTTGCAGCTTTCTTAAGTTGTTTGTTCTTGTAATGTTTTACATGGATTGCAGGCAACTAATTACAGGCATATTCTTATGTCGTGAGGGAATTAGAAGTTCGCTGCGACGATACAAATTTGAAATATCCTGAAAACATTTTTACACTGCTTTTATGTTTGTAGAGATTTTTAAGCAAGCAAAATTCTGCTAGAGTTTTTAAGTGTTAATTTTTGTTGGCGAAGTGTATATTTCAGCTTTAAAGTTTATTAACCCGCGAGGGTAGTTTCCTTATAAAGACTGGTGCAGGAGATTATCTATTCAATGTTAGGCAAGAAAAACTCTGTTAGTTAAAGCACTAATTTTTGATTGCATTACTAAAATTTTACATATCCGAACATTTGTTTCTTTAAAACTAAATTATAAATGTAAAGTAAATTTTTTTATTTTTAAAGAAATATTTTTATTAAAGAATAATTTTGAGGCAAACTGATTTGCCTCAATTATCCTTTTGACAAATGTTAGTTGCAGTGTAGTGCTAACGGTGGACAAAACAAATTTTTCCAAAAAAATAATTATGACATAAGTTTGGCAGAGTTTTTATATTACTACTGATAAATTTATGAAATCTGAATGATGCATTACTACTAATATTACAGATATGATTTTATATTCTTCCGTTGTGACTATTTTCAGGTTTTGGTTTACGTAGTTGCAAATTAATTGGTGTCTGTATCAGCTTTCATTTTATTTTACTTGCATATCCCGCCTAACATTTTGTTTTCTTCTGGTTTTTGAGAAGCCATATTAGGGATCCAGCTCACCGCTTCTTTTTTGTAGTGTTTTCAGATAATATGGGACGCATTACAAGGGCCAGGTAAACTAGCAATGTAACCATACCAACTAACTTATTGGGTTTTGATCTGATTTGTGCAAAAACCCGATTGTACCGTTACAAACAAAAGCGCATATTTGGGTTTATAGTTGTATTATCTATGATACCTTAATTAGTTTTGTGCACACCATATTTTAAGAATATCTGTATTGCTTTGACTTGGTGTAGGGGATTACATTTTTGCTTGGGCAATGATTTTGCTTTTGTGAATTCCGAAAGAAAAAGTTAGTATTATAATTGCAATGACGTAAGTATTTTGTGATATTTTCATCCATCATCAAACTTAAGTTTTTTCTAGCTCCATATGGATTAGGCTCTTTATCTTATAGATTCTTTTTGAAATCTTTGCGCTAATTTTTTTTGCGATTACTTGGAATCTTGAATTAGTAGAAGACAGTGGGCAGTGACATGTATATATGGGATTTGGTAAAGTAAATTTTCGTAGGAAGTGGTTGTTTGAAGGTATAATATTAAAAAATTTAAATTTTATTTATTTGGGTCATTAATACCATTTTTTGGCTTGGATTGATCTTCATATTTTTGTCAACATGTTAACTGTTCGGATGGGTACTTTAGGCCTCAAAATTCACGGTCATAAACTGTGGTAACTTTATTGTTTACTGACTCGAGCAAGGTATATGTTTTTCCTATAATGTACTTAGATTAATATTAGTTTTTAGAGCCGTTAGTGAAAATAACGTTTTTAAAAATTTGTCATCAACGATTTCACTATTATTGTAGTGAGGATTAAAAGAAGGATTCTTTTGTGGTTATAGATTTAAACATTTCTTCTTTTGGTTTGACGAAATTAGACATTGGATACTCTTTTACTGGTTTCTAGCAGTACATCTACAAAGTATATTAAAAAATAAACGTAATTTTTGCTTTAAAAGCTGTAGCACTAACGCTACTGATAACTGGTCAAATTAGAAAGGTTCAACAAATGTATTTTTTTAATAAAATGTTGGCAGGTGAAGTAGTAGTACTTAGCGATCTCTTTAAATAATTTTAGGAAATCATGTGAAAGAGTTTTTTTCGTTTTTTTCCCTACAAAGGCATGATAATTCTTGAACATCTACCACTTTTGCCTGATCTAGTTCTTTGCAACCATTTCTTGTTTTTCAAGCTTAAGCTTTTAAAAAAAGATACTGATAACAAACATTTTCTAAAGATTGAACTGCCGTAACCATACTATAACCATACAAAATATGAGCTGAAACAGTTCTTCCAAATACTTATTACCTGTTGAGAACATTTATTACTGCAGAATCGGTAAATAAATAAAAAACAAGTTTTTGGTTTTCTTTTAGACAACTTGTATACGTCTTAGTTTAAGGTAGAATTTCAATGCAATTGGCGATGTCTATCAGTGATTATAGGTCAACACTAGAAATGAAAAAAAAGTATTCGTTTTATGAGATTGCTGCATTTTTTACCCTTAAAGTGTTCATTTATTTATTTTTATTTAAACTAAAAATCCTTATACCGTTAGGTGTCGGATTATAACCTAGTTTACAGTACTTATAATATCTAATATAACTTATAAAACTTATTAAACTAAATTAACATTTCTTAATTAATTTATTCCAAGCCTTTCTGTCTCTTGTCAGGTTCCTTACTTCTCTCCATTGTATGTTCCTATTTTCCGCTGCTACTTTTACCTGTTCCTCCCACTTCCTTCTTGGTCTACCTACTGCCTTCTTCCCCTCTGTTCTTGCTTCGTATACTCTCTTCGCTATCCTGTTATCATCCATTCGGAGCAGGTGTCCCATCCAACCTAATTGCCTCTCTTCTACCAGTGTCAATATAGGTTTCACTTTCAGTTGTTCCGTTATATTTTCATTTCTCACTCTGTCCAGTCTTGTTATTCCTTTAATTTTCCTCAAATATCTCATCTCCATTGCTCTAATTTTACTCTCGTTTCTTCTGTTGATCGTCCAGGATTCGCTGTCATAGATTAACGAAGGTCTTACTACTTTTTTGTATATTTCCGATTTTATTTGTTCCGGAATTTCTTTTTTCATGAGGAACGTGTTTTTCAGTGTGTTAAATATTTTCCCCACCTTACCTAATCTTTCCATTATTTCATTATCTATTTCTCCCTTGTTATCTATTATTGTACATAAATATTTGAAATTTGTTACTTGTTCTAGTGTTTGTCCTTCTATATTGATATTGTGTCGAGGGTCTGTCTTGGCAATAATCATAGTTTTAGTTTTTTCTATGTTTATTTCCATGTTTATTTTTCTGAGTTGGCGATGATAGATATTGATATTTTCCTGAAGTTTTTCCGCTGATTCTGCTAGTAGCACCATATCATCAGCAAATAGTAATTCCTGTATTGTTATTCTTTTTAATCTCCAACTTCCCACTTCCATATTATAGCATTCCTTTTTACAGATCTTCACTACATCGTCCATGAGTACTGAGAATAGGAGTGGACTAAGCACGCATCCCTGTTTCAGTCCTATTTTTGTTTCAAATTGTTCTGACTCGTTGTTGTGTGTCCTTACTTTATTTCTATTGTCTTTGTATAGTGTTTTGATGACATCTATCATGTCTTTACTTACTCCTCTTCTTTCTAGACTTTCCCAAACATCCGTTCTCTTTACCCTGTCGAAGGCTTTTTTTTAGGTCAATAAAGCAAATATGAATTTCCTTCTTTTTCCTTATCATTTTTCCCCTAATTTTCTGATTGTAAAAATTAAGTCCTGTGTGCTTCTACCTCTACGGAACCCATGTTGTGACTCCTCCAGCAAGTTTTCAATTTCTTCTCTCAATCGCTTCTCTAAAATTCTACTTAACACTTTGCCGGGTATACTCATTAGTGTAATTAATTTGAGCATTCTTTTATGTCTCCTTTTTTTATAGGGGTAGTATTATTCCTATATTCCAGTCTGTGGGTATTACTTTTTGTACTATTATTTCATTTATTAACTCGTGGAATTCCTCTACAGTTATCTCTCCCATATATCTCAACATCTCAGCTGTGATTTCACCTTTCCCTGGTACATTCCCTAGTTTGAGTTTCCTGACTGCTTCCATGATTTCTTCTTTTGAGATTCTTTATATCTTCTGTGTACCCCGTGTCCTGCCCTTATTTCCTCTATCTCTTGTTCTACATTATTTCCTGCTTTTGTTAATTCTTCGAAGTATTCCTTCCATCTTTGCATTATTTCCTTCTCTTCAATTATCACTTTCCCGTTTTTGTCTTTTATATTTCTTAGTTTGGGTGGTTTCTTTTGTTTTAAATGCTTTAATGTATTATAGAATAGTTTTTGGTTCTCTAAATAGTTTTCCTTCATCCTGGTTTCGAACTCTGCCCATGCTTTTTCCTTCGTTTCTTTTATACTTTTCTTTCCTTCGGTTCTTGCTTTCTTGTATATGTTATAGTCTTCTTCCGATCCAGTTATTATATACTTTTCCATTTTTCCTTCTTTTCTTTGACTATTTGTTGTATCTCGGTTGACCACCATCTACTTCCCTTCCTGTATCTATTCACAATTTTCTTTACTCCACAGCTAGTTCTTTCTGCTTCTAGAATATTTTCTTTAAAATGTCTCCATTTCCTTTCTATATCTTTACTCTCAATTTTATTTTGGGCAATTTTCTTATCTAGAATTTTTTGGAATTTTTTTTTGTATTTCACTCTTCTTTAGTCTATAACTTTTGATTTTTTGTTTTACTATTATCTTCCTTTTTGTCTCTTGTTTATCTTTCACTTTTATCCAGAGTTCCATTTTTAGTAGATAATGGTCGCTTCCTATTTCAGCATTTCTTTTAACCCTCACATCCTTCACTGGGGCTTCCCTGGTGTATTTGTGTATATCCTTGTGCATGAATTTCGTGTTTGTAATCACCAAATCATTTCCTACACATAGGTCTATTAGCCTTAAACCGTTGTCATTTTTAGTGTTTTCGCCCTGCTGCCCCATGTCTCTTTCTATGCCTTCATTGTGATTGCCTACTCTGCCATTCATATCTCCCATTACAATTACATTTCTTTCTCCTCTATCAATTTCCATTTGTAGTAAATCATAAAACTGTTCTTTCACTTCCTTCCTCTTATTATCATTAGGCGCATATGCTACTATTATCGTCCACATTTCCTCATTGTCTATTTTAATGTCTAGTGCCAGCAATCTCTCATTAATATATCTTTCTTCCCTAATATTATTTACTTTATCGGATTTTACTATTAACCCTACCCCTTTTGCTCCCCATTCTTCTTGCTCTACTCCTGATCAATATAGCCAATATCCTTTGTTCAGTTCCATTTCTCCTTTCCCTTTCTTTTTGGTTTCCGTTATGCCTAAATAGTCGATATTTTGCATTTTCATCTCATCAATTATTTCTTCTTCTTTTCCTATAATACTTTTCACATTCCAGGTGCCAATTTTTATCTAGTCTCTTTTTTGTTTTATTTTCTTCGGTTCTTCTTTGCTGTATTGTTTGTTTCTTTTCCTATTTTTAGGTTTTTGATGTATTACCATTTGCTGATTTCCTTGTTCATTGCCCTTTTTGTCATCACTTCCCCCTATCCTATCTTTGTCAACCAGTTTTTTCTCCCGGTACGGGTTACTTTCCTCAATTGATCATCCAGAGTGCTTCCCTCCGGGGACCTTTCCGTTACTGTCCTCTTTAGGGTATTTGATTCTGAACTATCTTTCTTTGTCCGTTTTTCTTCCCTTTTTATAACATCGACCTTGTATATTTGATCGTTCACAATTAGCGTATTGAATTTTAACTGTGCCTTAAATCCTTTTTTCCGCGCTTCTTTCAGGTGTGGTATTAATGTCTTTCTTTCTTCTTGTATTTCCTTAGTGTAGTCTTGGTCGATCCATATATCGGATCCTTAAATTTTTTTCGCATTCTGAAGGATTGCTAGTTTCGTACTATCTTTAATTAATTTAACGTGTATTGGTCTTTTCTTGTCCTTACTGTAACCCCCAATTCTTCTGACTTGGTCGGTTTGAGCTTTTATGTCTAAGTTCATACCTATTTTTTAAATAATTGTTAGTAGTTTGGCACTTAACTCGTTTTCATTTTCTTTTTCTTCATCTGCTACTCCTTTTATTACAATATTCTTTTTTCTTACTTCTCTTTCTAAATTGGTTATTTTTCCTTCTTGCGCTAATATTTGTGCTTTCAATTTTACATTTTCTTCCTTTATTTGTTTCATTTCTGTCACTAATGTATCTAATTTTGCATTCATTTGGCTCATGTTCCTCTCTATTATTTGAAACATTTTCTCAATTTTGTCGAACTCACTCATCCTTAGTTTTGTTTGATCACTTTGATTGAATTTTACCTTAATGTATTTCTCTGTTCGAAAATTTATATCTGGCTTTTAAACTTATAAATTTTTAATTCTCATGCATTCCTGAATATATTTCCTTTTAAATATTTGATTTGTTATTTGGGTTGCCTATTTAGACGTCGTGTGGCGTAGTGTTATCACCCAAGTCGACCTTTCGGAGGTGATATCACTTATCTCTCGACGTTGTGTATTTATTTGTATATTTAATATTCAATATTTGCAAGTTAGTACTTAATTATCTCATTTAACGTCTATTTTTCCTTCTTAGATATTATTTATATAATCTTATGCTATTGATTTTCTTTATGGTTAACAACTTACGTATAAATTCAACTCGTAAAGGCTCAAATTTTGAGTTTGTTTACGGAGCGATTGACACGCGTGCACTCACATTAATTGAACACCTAATAATCCAAGTGTTCATTATATTCACTTTTATTAAAAAATTATTTTATTATTTCAATGTTTTTTTTCTGTTGCTTAATACCTGCAAAAAATTGTGTGTTTCAGTGGCTAGTGATTTAGATAAAATATTAGCTTCTTGCTATTAATATCAATATAAAGAAATTATTATAGGTAATTTATTTATGAAAAAGTACATTGTGATTGGTTTTCGTTATCAGATTATTATCAATACAATGGCTCATTCCATATAATTTCCGCGTTTGATGATGTCATATTATTAATGATAACGACTTTGCGTAAATTTTTATGATATGACATTTGATGTACCCAATTGTTTGATTTAGTCATACTAGGATTTTGCTATTCATTTTTCATGAAGTTCAAAGTCGTATAACTTGAGATCTATAGATTTTGGATGTTAATTATTTTTGTTCTATGTCCAGCTCGTTTTGATCTTTCGGTTTACTGAGGTTTTGTTCAGAAAAAAGGAATATATTATACACAGATCCAAACCAATGATAAGTATAGCGCGATACTTTCGGACTGTAGGAAGGAGTCTTTAACTTTTTGTCAAGTTTGGGTAGCGGGAAGCGTTGAAATCCAAGATCAGCAGTAATGATTGCCTGAGCACCGTCTTAGTTTAAACGGACCTAGTAATTTCAGTAACAGGTAGTCGAGGGACATATTCGGGAAGGCGGCGATTTATGCAAATGTTCTTCTCGGTCAGGCTGGTCTTAGATGTCATCAGCGACCTATATTTTCAACTGTTTCTTGTCCTCCAAAAATTGTTTGTTACGCGTATACTTTTGAAGCTTTAATGCTTCTCAAAATTTCGGTCTGCAAAAAAGTAATAATAATCCGATGCACAACAGACGAGAATACCTCTTAGATATCGTGATATTGATTAATGAAGCGGTAGTGCGAGGTACCACCGCACACGGGCGGATTTTTTTCGACATCTTTCTGAAGCCACACAGTGCACCAAACAAGAATTTAGTTTTTTTTTAAATTCACTCTTGTAACTAGTAAAATGTAGTAGTCAAATTATATGTTAATTCCAACTAGTCGCTTGGGGAAATAGAGGGCGAATGCTGGAAATAAATCGGCTTTTTTCTTCGCTTAACGCACCTACGAACAAATTTGAAAAAAAATTGCTAATTTCTAGAATCTCTATTCTCATTACTCTCCGGTGGTGAGATTGGAAGCTGAAAATCAATAAGTTTCTATTTCTTTCTCTGAAGTATCTATATATATTTGAAAATAATCAGTTTGTTTATTACAATTTACGTCACTATTTCGCCTCCAGGTGTTGCTATTAATAGTTTATACCTAACGTAAAACATAATTATCAGGAAGTAAATGCAGGAACAGGATGCAAAAAATTACACTCATTTAGACAGAAAACATAGGTACACATATCTATCCTCGCTTATGCACACTCTAGCTTGGAAATTATGTGTTTTTTGATTTGGTTTAAAAAAAACTAACTAATTTTTACAAATGTTTTCATTGTTTAAACTTTCTGAATGAATGCAATTATGTTACTTTAATATCTTAGATATTACTAATGAACCAAAAACTGTTCTGTATTTTTACAGAAAATTATATAGTAACACGGTATTGAGTATTAAAGAAAAGCCTCGGAAAAAAGTTTCATCAATCCTAGCAATCCATATATTTAGTAATTTATGTATACTGTGCCTTTTTTCCAATGCAATATGTTCTGCGAGATACTTCAGTAATTGTTTCGTGCTCTTAATCCCCTGAAATTGGTTTGAACGTTTTTGGAATAATAATAAAAAGATTTTGTTTTCTTGAGTGACAGATATATGACTGTCAGTATCAGTTTGAAACTTGCAAATGTGTGTTTCTGGTGTTTTTGGGTTTTATAATAATTTATGAATAATCGCAATTTATTGTAAGGAACTCGATTTATGGGTTCGATTATTTGTTTATCACTTGACAATTATTATAGGTACCATTTATCTCTATGCACATTAATACTATTACTAGTAATTTATTTTTACGGAGTAATTTGCTTCCCGGTGCACTTATTTTACTAGTGATTAACTATAACTGCATTTTTGACTGTTCATTGTCCATGCATTCCACACGTGATTCCAGAACCCTCGTGACTTCGTGTTGTTGCATCAAGGAGGTTATCTTAGATGCGCTTAATATTTTTCTACAGTTTACGCATTGTTATGCCGCTGCAGCTCGATTTTCGAGAGTTGGCTGCTATATTGCCCCTTCTTAATGTCATTCTGCTCTAAAACAGGGATTGTATTTGGCGTTTATGAAAATGCTCATGGTAGAAATAGTAGCTAATTGTCTTTTCTGAGTCTTTTATACTGCGGGAAAGATTGCATCTGGTGATTTGTATCTCTGCTTCTTGGAATAGCATTTCTAGGATATTCTAAACCGCTCGCCAGTATAGTCAGTACAAACTCCACCCAATTTCTGGAATCGCCAACCTCTTGTCAGCTCGTTGAATCGTATCATATTTTAGACAGGATAGAACTCTCCGTACATTGAGGTTGTTCGGATTATGAGAAGAAAGTTGTTGGTCATTAAATAGTATAAGGGATGTTTTCAGTCAAGTAGTTATACAGCTTTACCTACTTCAGGACTTTGACGCCGTAACTCGTTTAGATGCCCAAATTTCTTAAAAAACCTTGCACTGTATAGCAAACTGTGGATATATTAGCCGGGATATCAAAAAGATCTTGCAGTACCTCGATTGTCATTCCAAATTGGGTTTTCTATCACCAGTAAGTTCAAATAGTTTTTCTGCTCTTCGTATCCTCTACCGACCAATCCTGTGTTTTGTTTGTTTGGAGGCTCATTGTTAGCTTCTACTAATAAGTGAGACGATTCGTATCTACCGTCTTCGGCTTATTTTTCGACTATATGCTGTTCTCTGATTCGGTTGTTAATTTGATTTTTTACGGACGAAATATTTATTGCATCTAGTTTTGTTCTTAGTCGCCTTATACAATCGTATCCGAGGGTTTGCTTTCAAATTGTAGGTTGTATGGCAGTTGGCGGTCTTTTCAGGCTGAATACAAGCTGACGTTTGTCCAAAGATTCCATGAACGTCCGATTAGTAAGCCATCAGGAACAGGTGAATATATTGATCCTAATTTTGTGGGTACTTAGATACACGCTTATTGGCCCATTGTTTGGTTCATTCTTTTCATGATGTCTGACTGGGGATGTAGAGGGGTCGTCTGTCTCTTGTTGATACTAGACACACTTTTTCAAAAAGAATTGATTTAAAATTATGCTCATGTTTCGAATGTATCTTGAAGGGCATCCCAAAGCAACTGGAAAACACTTTAACCAATATTTTTGCTACCGTGGGTGCCTCTTCAGTCAGAATTACGTACGTTTTAGTTCACTTATTGAAGTAGTCCATGACAGTGGGGCTATATCTGTTGTCACTGTCAGACTATCAGTATGGAACCACACTTTGCATTGGGATGTTTGCACTGTATTGTTTTATAGATGCCGATTTCTTTCCTACGGCGCCATTTCTTGACACACGTAATTTGTACTTTAGGTACCCTTGAAGATGACCTAATAGAAGCTCTCTCGAATTTTCTATAACGTCTTATTAGATCCGTGTTCTGCTAGCACCTTATCATGCAAGTAGCAGAAGGCTTCGACACTCCGGTTTTTGGTAATAATAACTGCGACTTGGATTTAATGGCATCGATGTACTCTTAGGTTCTCAGCAGAAGATCGTATTTTAACTTTAAGGAATTTCATTGTGCCTAATACCGCACTACTATTATGCTCAACGCGTTGATTTTTTCCCTAGTAGTCTCGTCGTTTGGTATTTCTATTTCAGTACTGCTTTTAATTCAAGTAAAGTTCCTATTTACAAGGTAATTTTTGGGGAAAACATCAATAGTCAATCACTGTTGTTCCCTAATATGTTGTAAATGGATTTCCCTAGCTAAAGACAGTGGTTGTAGGTTTCTGGGCATGGTTTCCTTGACAGATTTTTTGTAGCAGGACAATCCATCTTGCTAATTGTCCTTTTGGGTTCCCAAATTGTGCTAATAACTTTTATCGTGTTACGTAATAATTCCATTTAGTTTTTGAGAAAAAGTAGCTGAGTACGTTTTTTTGTCCATGTTGTGTTTATGAAAGTACACCTCCCATAAAATTGTTGCCGGTATCAGTGTTCTACACAAATTATCTGCCTGTTTAGGAATAACTCAAAGTCGGTGCCATAATTAAGACTTGTTTCAAGTAATCAATCATCTGTTTAGATGTTGGGAAAACACAAGATGAATCGTCGATAATATGTACTTGGTGCTCTTGCCAAGATATCGTCTAATAAATGGTTTACGTGAGATATTTGTGACTCTACCTTCAAATTAGCATTTCGTAATCGCTGAAATACCTCTCCAGGTTTCTTTAAATGCCCTTCAAAAGATGTACCCATTACGATCGCATCATCGTAGTATACCAAGGATGCCTGTTAAGTTAATCCCTGTAATGTGGTTTCTATAAGTTGCTCAAAAGTTGTCAAAGCGGTGTTTAACCCAAACATGACCCCATTTTAAATGCGATTTTCTTTCTGGTTTTGGGTTTTATTCTGATTTGTCAATAACCGTTCTTCACGTCTAATGCAGGAAAGCGCCACGATCTGGATAAGGTATTTAAGGTGTTGTTGATCGCTAACAAGTCGCTCTTTGTAGTTACTATATCTAGCTGATGGTAGTCGACGCTGACGCAAAATCGGGTTGACCTGTTTTCCCCTAACTAAAGCTATTACATCAGTAACATCAACCTTCTTTTAAAAGTTGCCATATTGGTTGAGCATTTTGGATATTAATTTTATAGGTTACTACACTTGTTCTACTCTGTCGTGATTAAGTGCGAAGAGTTCTTGATATTTATGAATCATCTTTTTATTTTGTCCAATTCAGACATGCCATTGGCTTGACGAGATTGAACAATCATACTCAGTAGCTACTCAGAGTATTTTCCTTTTTGGGAAGATTACTGACAATAGGTCACATGGGCATATATTGGGCTAATGCAACATTTTTTTAATATTCACAGGCCTTGGATTAGTTGTAGGTTTCCTTCCTCATTATTATACAGACGTTTTGGGCTGGTAATACGATGTATTCGTTTATGACCACATAAGTGGTTTCTTTTTTAACGGGAGCTCTTTATCATTGACTTTCAGATTCACTGCAACCCCAAGCTTCTTCAAAAGATCAATTTCAAAAATGAATTTAAGATATCAGCTAGTATCACTTTGTGATTTAGAGTACATTTACTACTGTTGATTATTACTGTAGCTTTTCCGTATGTAGTTATAACGTCGCATGTAACTGAAAGAAAACGTTTTTGAGTGTGGGCGTCGTTCTGTATTATCTCTGGACATTTCAATGCATTCGTGTTTATCACTAATGGAACAGTCAACCCACTGAGTTGTTGTGGATATGTAGGCTACACGTATTTTTTTATTATGTAACATTGACAGTGACCGCTGGGTTTTTTTCTGAAGCCGACGATCGTCTCTTTATATTGACAATATACAATTTGTCTCAATTCCAATAAACTCTTCTATTTCTTATTTATTGTTTTTCTACAGTGGCCTTGATAAAGTTTTGTCCACGCATAATATCGGAGTCAAATCTTGGAAGCTCCCCATAAATTGCTGGACGTGGTTCTTAACATGTACATGGTACACATGTTCAAGATATGCATCTTCATATTTTATCTTTAATTACGTAGCTAAGAGCCGGTAGATTTTTGCTGATTGTTTTGCCAAACCCGTAAGCTTTTATCTTCATTTATATTACTATATTATTTTTTACTGACAGTGATCGTAGATTGAGCTAGGCCAATTGAATCTGTAGGTATATTTTTAGCACTGATTTTTATTTTATCTTGCATTGTTTTTCGTTTCCTGCATCAATTATTTTTTTAAACCATACAATTATTCGCAATCTTATTTTCCATGGTTTTATATTTCTCGGTTATCCTCTCTTTCGCAGATCTAGAGTTTTCTTCAAACTTTCCTTCCAAGTTCTTATCCTCAATTTTTGTAAGTTTTTGTACTTATTTTCAATTCTTTTAAATTTATTTTAAGTTTTTTGTTACTTAAGTGTTTATTGTTAATTTTTTTAGAGTTACGAGATGTTTTTCGCTAATTCTTTTTTTAACGTTTTGGGCTGTTCTAATTTTCTTAAGCTCGCGGACTATTTCTCTAATTCTATTTTTGTATTCTATATTAGCGTATCTCAATCCGTAATCTTGGACAGATATAGGTCTCCATATCTCTATCTTATAATTCACTTTTTAACTATACCTCGTTTAGATTATTTAATACAACTTATTTTTGCGTTAGTAATTTATTTAAATGTCGAGTTATGATGAGTCTCATTTCTGAAACCAGTTATTAGGTACTATTTATCTCTACAGTGGGTTAGTAACTAATAAATGGGCGCACTAGTACTATTAGTAATTATTTATTTTTAGAGGACGATCTAACCGTGAATTTCTTCCTAATTTTTCTCGTACATACTTAAATATATACAACTCCGTGTCTGTGGGCCGAAAGTATTATTGGAACTTTCCTTCGCGACATGTCGAGAATTATGTAAATGCCTACTTGTTGTCACGACTGGATTTACTGGAATCTATTACTACACTATTGTGTTTGCGTATTTGACCAAGTATTTAGTCATTTAATGTCTCAAATAAAAAAAACACACCTTTAATGGTATGTACTACTGTGTACAAATATAACCCGGAATTTTGTTATAATTTTTGAAATCCTTATTTATTCTTAAAAATCTATTTCATAGCCTTCGAAGTAATCCCCCCCGGCTGAAATGCACTTTGTGTCACTCATCAAAACACTTTCACAAGTCTTGTTTTGGTATGGCCTTCAGCACCTTCGATTCGGCTTGAATCTCTTCTATCGTGTCAAAACGGTGTCTCCGGAGCGGTCTTTTCATTTTGCTGAATAGCCAGAAGTCACATGGAGCTAAATTAAGCGAATACGGCGGTTGCGGAACGACATGGGTGGAATTTTTAGCAAAATGGTCACGAATAAATTGAGGGTTTTTGGAATCAAACGAGATTTGACTTTTTTGAGCCACGAAACTTCCTTCAAAATGGTGTTGACTGATCTATTTGAAATGCCAACGATGTCAGCTAGCTCTCTAGTTGTCAATCGACGATTTTGGAGCACCAATTCCTTAATTTTCGCGACGTGCTGTTCGTCAGTTGATGTTCTTGGACGTCTTTGATGTGGTTCGTATTCAACGCCTTCACGACCCTATTTGAACATTTTATGCCATTCGTATACTTGTGTTTTAGACATAGCCTGTTCACCGAAGGCTTTTTGTAACATTCTGAGCGTTTCCGCAGCAGAAATATCATTTCTAACACAAAATTTAATCGAACTTCTTTGTTGAATATTTTCTGACACGGTAAAAATCGAAAAAGTTAATTTTGGTTGTTTACAAAAACAAGCGTCACTCTTCAACTAATTAAGATATTAACCTAAAATTTGACACAGATGTCACTAACAGTCCTACCAACTTAAAACTAAAAAGGTTTGTACCCAACGAAATGCCCGCGCAGATTTAAATTAAAAATTCCGGGTTATATTTGTACACAGTAGTATGCGCGTATGTGCAAGCATATTTCGTTGTCAAACTTATCGTTAGTAATTTGGAAAGGCTCAGATATAGCAAAAAGATCTTTAAAAATAATTAGAGTAGCTTAATATAAAACTAACAAATAAGAGGCATAAAAATATATCGGTTTATTTAATATTGCCTTTATTTTTATATTTCAAGCCATCATTACTCAGGATTCAGTATTAACTTAAAAAGCACCATCTAACTTTTTATATTCTCTTTATTGAACTTTTTTACGATTTTAATAAGAATCGCAGTTATAAATAATTTGCAATTCTTAAATTAATTTTTTTGTTTTAATTTTCTGTGCTTTACTTTAGAGTGATAATGTCATTTATCGATGTAATTATAATGCTTCTTCAAGTTTCTTTGTTGGTGGTATTATTGTGTTAATAAAAGAAGATTGACGGTAAATCTTCTTACAATATTTTTTTAATACAAATCGTATAGTTGGTTATGTAAGTCTGAAAGGAAAATCATCTTAATTTACAGATCCTTGGAATGTAATGAAACTTTTAAAATGCGTTCTGCGAGCTGGGGGCTCCAGAGCACGCCTTTGGGTAAATTAAAAACGGCCTACCCCAATCCTATGTAATTCGCCCGGAGCTCCCCGTAATCATCCCTTTGCGTTTATTTGAACCAGAATAAAAGGGTTATGTTTCCTCCCGAATCACGGGGGGAGCACTTCCGAACGCGCATTAACTACTTCGGATGTGGTTGAAGATCACAGCCCTTTCTGTGGCCCCGTGCGGTTGCGAACCGTCTTTAATAACATAAATAAGGGAGCCCGGGGCGCGGCGCTCGGCCGAAGATCCGAAAAATCGAACGGGATGCAGGATGGATGGCGCGAACCTGCTCAAATATTTATGGCCCCAAGAACTAACTACCTCTCGCGAAGTCTTGTGTGTAATTATTGTTTGAGGCCGTCCGCTTTGATGTATTGTTTATAAGCAGGCCGCTGGAAGTCGGCCCGGCTTCTTTATGAGCCGAGCGGAGATCTCGGCAGATAAGGGTTTTAAGCTAAATGGCTCCTAAATACTTTTACTTCGTTAGCCCGGTTTCAGCTTTTGTTTGTGGAGAAAAATAAAACGATACGGCGGGATGTGCGCGGCAAATAAATGGCGGCGACTAACGAACCGGTGTTTGAGAATATGCGGAATAATAAAGCTGGGGGTACTTTTTTCACAACGAAAAAATGCTGTAATTTAGGGGTTAAAAGGTTGTGCACTGCTGTATTCTGTTTTTGCTTTTATTTTAGAAAAGTGGCGTGTCTTTGCTTTTCAAGCTCGAAGAGTTTTAAAATTATGCCATGTGTAAATTAGTTGTTTTATTCAGTCATGCTACTTAAATCAAAAAATCTTTTATTAGGGGTAACCCTAATTTTATTAAAGTGTAGGGTAATAAATTGTTCCGACTGGGCAAAAATAGAATTTTTGATTTTACTTTGTGTCAGGGTGAAATTTTAGTATAGCATTCTAGCGAGATTTTTAGGAACACTTTTGAATGTAATCAAACAGAGTAGTTGAATAATATCTTAATATATCTCAATTATTCTATTTTAAATGTTGAATTAAATTTGCAGCAATAGAACTAGATAGTGGGGAAATGAACAAGTAGTCGAAAATTATGAAAGATTAATCGAAAGTAACGAAAGCAGATCATTAAATTTGGGTAAACAAAACAGATATGGATTAAAAAAAAAACAAGGGTGTATGTGAAGAAAGAGGTTGTCTTGAAAATACTAAGCCAAGAATAACAATTATAAAAATAAAAAGCGACATAATCAGTAAAAATGGTATAAAATATGAGAAAAATTGTGGTCAGTCCCTTTTAACGTAAAATAAGCAACATGGGATTTTATACACTTCCTCCAACACCGTTTGTATAGTTTACATGATTCTGCAAAGCTCTGTGTTAAAATCAGGAACAACTGTTTTTTTTTTGTATTGACCTGAACCTTGACGACTGTCTAACAACACTAGTTGCAGAATGGGATACTTTTTGTGTGAAGATTTTTCCTCAAAATTTCATATACTTCAATTTTTGGAATTTCTAGCTTATTTTCTAGTTCTTGGATTATTAGTTTTGATGCCACAGTTTACGGTGTTCCGGTCTTCAAACACTAAATCTGAATTATATCTGTATTCGTGCTACACTGATTGCATCTTATCTGAAAGTTTTTCGAATCATCCGAATAGTTTCTGTGCACGAAAGTTCCAGCTTCGTACAAAATTTGATGCAGATTAGGTTTACTCGCTCTACATGTGCTGTCACCGACGTTTAATTTACATTTGACTTAGCCACTGAAACCGTCCTCATACACACAAGCGCGTTATAGTCCACTTATATGGCTTGCTTTGTTATATTTATTCAGATAAATAACCGGATTATCATGTAGGTTAACAAATGCGTGGCAAATATCAAAGTAATAAGACGGTTCAAAAGCAAGAAGAGGACCACAAAATAAAATTTTATTAGAATAATCAAAAAATGGGGAAAATTTATTAGTAGTTGGTAAACGGCAACCTAAATGTGGAGGATTATTTATTACACGTATACCTTTATCACTATGTTTTGAATTTTCCAGGGGTTTCAGTAATAAATAAAAGCCTATAGCAGTGTTAGTGAAAGAAAAACAATGACAGCGTTTCTCGAAGAAGCACACCAAAGTACTAAAAGTCTCAAAATCACTTGAAATTCAGGTAATAACCATTTTCACGTCCATTATCGAGTCTAACTAGATGTTTGTAACGCTTTAGGTTTTATATTTTTAAATTAGTTCACATAGTTTATCAACTTACACTTCTGGTTTTACCTTTAATAATATAAAAGACGTTGATACATAACTAGCAATGTTAGGCACAGGATCTTTAACGACAGCTTCAGTTATGCCACGGAGCTCAAACCAAATAATCGATCTGTTTAATGTAGATAAAAGTGATCACCACTGCCACATAATAGCAAGAATTAAAAAAAGAGAAGTTACCTAGAATCTTACACAAGATAATAGTAAAGTAGCTATATGCTACAATTAATAATGCTTTTGAGTAGCAAGACACAATATACAGGTATCTTCTACTTTATAGTAATCAGTTGTTTTCAGTTTGCTTCTGTTATGATCTCGTATTCTGTTACAATAACTAAGATTAGTAGAAGACGAGATATAATCACCCAAGATTGATCAGGAAAGAAAGCGTTTCTAGAGTGCAAGATTATTAGGTTTTTTGTCAATTTTTGAAAATGGAATGATTTGAAGAAGAACAATAGTTGTTTTCTTCTAAAGTTAAGTAATTTATGTTTAGAGAATGGAGAATTTGTTATTGGCAAGTCGAATTTGATAATAAAATAAAAAAAGGGCATTTACTCTAGCAATGATTGATAGAACTTACTGTAAATACCGATGCGAGTAATATCCTTCTTTGATTATGAATTTTGTTTGGAGAAAAATGGCGAATCAAAGATTATAAAAACTATTGCGCGATTAGAAACGAGGGTGTGGTTATAGTAAAGACATTTAAATATTTAAAACTACATACAATTTTTACATACTAACTCTCAAGACAAATAATTTACGATTGTTAAAGCTTTTCTACATGAATTTTGTCAGCAGAAAATATGATGTATTCTGACAAAAGTAATGTTTGGAGATGTGTTATAATAGCGTTAAATGATAAGTTAACTTCAGTAAGATTGGTCTACAATATCACAAAAAGAATACAAAAATATAAATGTTAAAAGTATTTACTAACTCATAGCGAGAACGAAAAGTTTAAGTAATTTAGCAGCTTAAGGGCGGTTGTATTATCTGGCGAATGTTTTTATATACTACCCCTAGAGACATTAAGTAAAGAATAGGATAAATTGATATAGAGTGAGTTTGCCTAGTGGCAGTCCCTGTTTGCAATTAACATAGTACATAATATTTTATATCTTACTATAAATTTTAGGTTTCGGGTTGGTATTACCCAAGTATAGTTATGAATTTTATAAATGTGGATAAAGCTCTTTATTAGTTCTAAACTATTTTCCTTCTTTTTGTTTTTGCAAGTGCAATTATTTCCATCTTTAAATTTTCTATGTTTTTTGCAATAAGTTTACGTTTCTTTTTTAGTACTTTTATGTTCCACGTCCTACAGTGCATAGTCTGTTTTTGTAGGTGTTTACGCTCACCGTTTGATTCATCCGTGGACCAGAGGCTTGATATAGACTTTTTAGCGGTTCTTCTTTGAAAAGAAATTTTCCAGAGAATGGGTTGGTGACCCATTACCCCAATTCCTAACCTGGAGGGCCAGGAACCGTAATTTCGGGGCGTTTTTTTCCTAGATAGATTGGCGAGATCTATCTTCCCGTTATATGTAGAGTGGTTCATTTGCTTTCATTATCGTTGGAGATTCCTATTTGCCTCCCTTCCGCTACTAAAACTGTTGTCCAGTTTTCTTTCGTAACCCTGGCATAAATAACAGTGGGTACATCTGTTATACCCAAAAACCTCACACCAAGGCTACATAATAATAGATAGCAAGCGACACCACTAGTTCCTCAAAAGAAATTAAATGACGACATACCACTAGAAATTAAAAGAATGGTTGCAAAAAAGACGTGCTAGAGCACGTTGGCAACGAAGTCATACACCCGCCGATAAAAATGCTTATAACCATTTGAGTAACAAGTTGAAGGCAAAACTTAGGGAAGTAAGAAATGAACAATTTGAAGAATACGTAATCAAACTAACTAGAACTGATAATTCTATATGGAAACCAATCAAAAACTCTAGGAAGCCTAAACTAAATGTACCACCAATAAGAGAAAATAATGCTGAACCGTGGGCGAAGGGTGATAAACAAAAGGCCGAACTCTTCGTCGAGCACTTTGCAGCGGTATTTCAACCCCAAAATAATGATCAGGTACAGGAAGTCGAACAGGTTCTAAGTACGCCTACACGAGCACAATCCTTAAAGTTATTTACTCCAAAATAAATAAGTGACGCAACAAATACCCTAAATCCCAAAAATGCCCCTGGCATAGACCTCATTACAGTGAAAATGTTAAAAGAATTGCCAAAAAAAGGACTTGTAAAACTCCTGTACATCTTCAATGCAATAATTAGACTCGACTACGTGCCTACATCACTTAAAATAGCTCAAATCATAATGATACTAAAACCTGGCAAAAATCCGTCAGATGTCACATCTTATCGCCCGATAAGTTTACTACCCGCAATTTCAAAACTACTCGAAAGACTTCTTCTAAACAGACTGAACACAGACTTAAATTCACAGGATTGGATCCCAAACCATCAGTTCGGGTTTCGTCATGCACACTCGACAACCCAACACTGTCACCGAATTGTCAACATTATAAACAAGTCATTTGAAGACAAACAATACTGTACAGCTGCATTTATAGATATTAGTCAAGCTTTTGACAAAGTGTGGCACCCTGGACTACTATCAAAAATAAAAGGAATCTTTCCATTCTGCTGCTTTAAACTGATGAAGTCATATCTACAAGAATGTCAATTTGAAGTGAGAGTAAACGAAGCTACATTTAACCGACAACCAGTCCTATCAGGAGTACTGCAAGGTAGCATCCTAGGACCACTACTATATGTTCTATACACACACGACTTACCCACAATACCAACAACAACAACAACAACAACAGGAACCTTCGCGGACGACACCGCCATATTCTCAGCGCACGAAGATCTAGTAGAAGCCTCCTCAAATGTACAACACCATTTAAACTTAATAAACACATGGATGGAAAAACGAAGATCAAGGCTAATGAATCCAAATCGACAAAGGTAACCTTCACACTCAGAAAAGGTACATGCCCACCTCAATCAAGTAACACTATCTCAAAGTGACAATGTAAAATACTTAGGCCTAACCTTCGACAATAAATTAAATTGGAAACAACATATTAAAAAGAAAAGAACTCAACTCAATTTAAAAGCTAAAGAACTCTCCTGGCTTATTGGAAGGAAATCCCGACTGTCAATGGATAACAAAATTTTGATCTATAAAATTGTGCTCTAGCCGATATGGACTTATGGCATCGAACTCTGGGGATGAGCCAGCAAGTCCAACACAGCAATAATCCAGAGAGCTCAATCTAAAATACTCCGAGTCATAACGGATGCGCCGTGGTATGTCTCGAACCATACCTTACATACAGATTTCAAAATCCCATATGTCAGTGAAGTAATCAGAGAAACAGCCACCAAACATCACACCAAACTCGAATTCCACCCAAATCCACTGCTACAACCCCTGCTTCATCTTCCAGAAAATAGAAGACCCAGAAAATGTTGGCCAATAGACATTAAAGAAAACTGAAGCAACATCACTGGATGTTAGCTTCTTCAAGCCATTATTACTGTACACTATTTATACCAATGTACTAGACATCTAGTTGGCTCATAGATTTCATTCCGATTGCCAATAAAGAATCAAAACAAAAAAACCCTGGCATAGAGCAAAGTGCTAAATATTTATTTATATGTCATTACAAATGTCTCAAATTATACATTTTTTCCTAAGAAATAAATATCTGATAAACAAGAAATAATAAACAATAGACAAATAGATTTGAAAAGAACAATTAGGTGGAATCATTACTAAATAACTACAAGTTACAATTATGTACAATAGTAAAACAGCGAACATAGTAAAGTTTCTCGCGCTGAATAGATTTCCACCGTGTTTCTGTGGCCGTAGATGTTGCATATTTTCTATTATGTTGTTCGGTTAACTTTTTGTAGCAAGATATACATTTTCTCCTATTACTAGTACCAACCTCTTCTAAAATATGTTTTTTGCTTTTTTGAGATAACATTATTTTCTTTTGGTTCTAAACATCTCTTTTGCGATTTTTTTTTTAATTTTGTGATGTTAATGTTTTTATCAGTTACTCGTTTGTACATATATACTATAATAACCATAACATAAGGACATAAGCGATGAAGTATAGAAGTAAGCAAACCACTAAGAAAGAAATTACTTTATTAAAATATTGGCTGAACAAACCAATTTCTACAAAAATATATACGAAAAAGTATCTGAAGATAAAGTTGAAGGCTCAGAATTAAACAAAAAATTTTAAATTTATCAAAAGCATTCTATTTTTAAGTCTTCTAAGTACAATAGCACAAAATACATACAACTTAAAAGTGCTAAGTAATAATCAAGTCAAGATACAAGTAAGTTGACCAAAAAAATATTCAGTGGTTATGGATAAATTGCTAAAAAATGCTTCACATATCAATTGAAGGAAATAAGAAGCTTTAACGTAATGCTAAAGGAGCTGTATCTAACTACAGAAATAAGTGAAACTAAAAAATAAATCGAAGGAAAAATCATAAAGTGCTAACAGTCAATAATGTACAAAGAATACAGCATGAAGAAAAGAAAATAACCAAAGGGTGGTGGTAATGGATTTAATTTCTGTTCGGCGATTTTCGTACGGGAAAGTCTGATGGATCTGGTTATGAGAGATTTTGCAACCGAATGGATTTGGGCAGGGTGGTGATGGGATTTGGCATTTAGGTAACGGTTAGTGTGAGTGGGTTTTCTGTAGACAGTGTAATAAAAGCTGTCATTAGAAGGATTTCTTGTTATGAGAGTATCTAGGAAGGGAAGGGAATTGTTATGTTCAGTTTCCATGGTAAATTTGATATTGGTGTGGATTTGGTTGAGATGGGAAAGGAATTCTGGAAGGGTATCATGTCCATGAGGCCAGATAACAAAAGTGTCATCGACATATCGTATCCAGCAGGTAGGTATGGGCTTTTGTTTCAAAATCGGTCATAGAAAGGTTAGCAATGACAGGTGAAAGCGGGGAACCCATGGGAGCACCATTAGTTTGGCGGTAAAATTTATTTTAGAAGGTAAAGTAAGTATTGGATAGGCAATGGTTTATTAGGGAGAGGATATTGTTATTTATATTATACGTTGACTTTAATAACTGTAGGGTATCAGGAATTGGGATGTTTGTAAACAAAGAAACGACATCAAAGCTGACCATGATGTTACCTTTGCGTATAGGGAAGGTTTTCAGTATTTCTAGGAAATGATAGAAGTTTCGGACGTAGGATGATGTCTGCTCTGTGAGAGGTTGGAGAGTCTTGGCAAGGTATTTGGCTAGGTTGTGGGTGGGAGAACCGAACGCACTAACTATAGGGCGCAAAGGAATGTTCTCTTGTGAATTTTTGGGAGACCATACAATTTGGGAATTCTGGACGATTTTTCTCGGGGTATGAGGAGTTTCTTGGTATCGGATGATAGGTTGGAGTTAGTAATAAGGGTTTTGGTTTTCTTTTCGAGGTAGGTAGTGGGATTATTAGGTACTTGGCGATAATCAGAGGATTTAAGTAAATTGTGCATCTTACCGATGTAGTCCGCAGTATTTAGGATCACTGTAGCGTTGCCCTTATCTGCCTGTAAAATTGTAATATTATTATTTTCTTTTAGAGCTTTTAACACACGTAATTCGGAGGCTTTGATATTTGGATTTGGTAATTCGGCTGTACGTAGCACTTTGGCTACATCTTGCCTGGTTTCATTGGCCACATTTTCGGGAAGGGTGGAAATGGTGGATTCTATTTGGGATATAATTTGTTCAGTGGGAACGCGGTTTGGTGTTACAGCTAGTTACAGCAAAGTTAAAACCTTTTTCCAGAGCCTGAATAGCTAGATTGCTTGCAGGGTAGTCAGAAAGGAAACATCTGCGGAACATGGAAACTTGTGGAAAAAACAGGAGAAAAGTGAAGGCCGCTGAAATGAGAATTTCTCGTAGACAAAGAATGAGGAATGAAGAAATTAGACAATTCATGGATATAGAAGGTACAGTCACAGATGATATTCAGCGTAAACATTTATTATGATATGCCTATGTACGAAAAATGGAGAATTACAGAATACCCAAACAAATGCTAGAGTAGATACTTCGAGGTTGACGTAAAAAAGGAAGACCAAAAAAGTCATAGATGGAAGGAATACAAAAATCCATGACTACAAGAAAACTAACAGAATAACAGTAGACTAACAGACAAAACTGGAAAATAGGCATTGGACAAACGTATCAAAATCTCTCTCCCCCCTCCCCCCTCGTTATTTCTTTGTTTTTCTGTCTCCCCCCCCCCCCCCCCACACACTCTCTTTCTGCCTTCCTCTGTTTTTCTCTATTTGCCTGTTCCATCCTCCCCCTCCCTCTGTCCCTCGTTACATAGGGTTTCTTATCAAGTTTGGTTATTTACCAATGGAGTGGGGCGACAAAGGACACCGTATTGCTACAATAGCCTTACATAGGTGTGAAACTGAAAAAGTGTAATCTTTAAGACCCTGCATCTTTTCGGCTTTAGGCGTATGTTTGTTTATCAGGCTATCTCTCTTTAGTCTTCGGTTCTGCAACTGGTTTGCAGTAGCTCTTCACTTCTCTCTGTCGCGCTTTATTTTTTATTTGTGATATTTTTTTCTTCTCGAGTCTTCGATTATTTGTTTGATAAATTTCATCCGGGGTTGACCTATTGGATTCTTACCATCTACTTTCTCGTTAATAATTGTTTTTAGTAATCCATTTCTCTCAGAACATTACCTACTGTTTGCATCCTTTGTTTTGTTATTTTGGTCCGTATTTTCTTTTGTTTTGTATTTGTTATAGGACTTCTTCGTTTGTTTTCCGTTGTACATAAGAGATTTTTTGTGCCTGTAACACCACATCTCAAATGCTTTTATTTTCTTTCTGTCCGCTTTTCCAATGGTCCAAGTTTCGCATGCATACAGAGCTATACTCCGTAAGTATGTCTTGATATATTGTTTTATTATTTATTGATATGCCACTGAATGTCAGTAGTGTTGTTTTATTGCAGAATGCTTTTTTGTGTGGTTTATTCTACTGCTGATTTTCTTGTGCATCTATCATCTTCAGTGATCAAACTTCCTAGGTATGCAAATTCTTTTACTGTTTTTACGGTTTCATTGTTTATGGTGATATTGTCCATTATTGTGTTCTATTTTGAGCATAGCTTTATTGTTGTTTTGTTTTTGTTTATTTTTATGTTGTAGTTGTATTGGATTCTAGGTTTTTGCTATTCTGAACATGTTTTTAACTTTTGTATATGCCTTTTCGTTTTTACCTTCGGTAAAGACATATCTTTTTGAACCTCGGCAGCTATTTTTTATGAACTCTTATTTTGCTTTTCTACATCCTCTTTGTAGTTTGTTCCTTAATTCTCTGTATCTTTGTTGTCCTTGTTCGGTGTTTATGTTCTTGAATTTTCTCCGTTTCTCAGTCATGTTTCTTATGACGGTTATCCATGACCAACTTTTTTAGTTTGTCTTTTCGCCTATAACTGTTTAGCTCTATTTGTTTCCATCTTATCTTTATCACTGTTGTCGTTTTGCTGTACGTTTTTGTTTATTTCTTGTTTTATTGTTTTCTTGTAGGGATTTTACTTTTCTTCATTTTTTAAATTTATGCGATTTTATTTTATTTTCTTTTTTATCTTTTTTTAAGTTTAGCCTATATTTCATTATGGCTACATTATGATCGCTGTACGATATCTGGCCCCGAGTAGTTTCTGGAGTCTTTAGCTTGGTTTTTGAAGCTCTTTTACTATAATATAGTCAATATGATATCTTTGATGTATCTATTGTGCTGTCTTCTTCTTCTCCTTCTGTTGCATTTGAGTCTCCCATCTCCTTTCTTATGTCTCATTAATTGTTTTATGTCTTCATACATCTTTTTAATTTCGTCATCTTCATGGGTTGTTGTTGGGATGTAGATTTGTATTATTATCATGTCTTTGGGGTTTGTTCTTAGTTTAACCCTTAATAGTCTTTTGTTATATTGTGTATATTCTACTACTACCTGTCGTAAGTCTTTGTTTAAAACTATTCCAACTCCTCCGTTACCGTCTCTTGTTGCCTGAATGTAAATTATTCTGTATTTATCGGGCCACATATCGCCTTGCTGGGACCACCTCATTTCACTTACACCCATTACATCGATCTTGTTTATTCGCATTTCATGTTTGAGATTCTCTAGTTTTCCACACTCGAGGAACATTCTTACATTCCAGCATGCAATTTTTTGTGTTTCTATTTCTTGGCCTGCCTTCTTGAGTTGTCCCCTTCCGAAGATCCGAATGGGGACTATTTTATTTCCGGATATGAATTCAGCTTTCGAAGACGTCATTATAACATGGCTTCTTTTGGAAAAGGGTTGATTTTTGGACCAAGTGGTTTCCCGTTTTCTTCTTTATTTTATCGGGCCACAAATTGTTCAAGGAGTCTTTAGATGTCAAGGATCGTGGAAAATAACTTTCAGTTCTGTCTGTTCAGGCGGCCAAAATTGCAAGTGCACGAATTAAACGAAATCCTCTCCCTAAGCAGAATACCATGTCTCAGGAGATGCAAATTTCCATAACTTCGGGGTCTCATATTATTAAGAAAGATCTAGGAGTAGCTGCTTATAAAAAAACATACGGGATATTTGCTGACAAATGTTTTAAAGGAAGGTAGTGGAGAAAAAGCAAAGAAGTTGTTCACTGAGTACGTGAATGATGGCAACAGAAAAAATTTGCTTACGGATGAAAACATTTTATAGCGAAGGTTTTCTTTTACAAACAATATAACAAAGTATACGCCTAGTTGTGCAGCTATAGACGGGCGATACGGACGTTTCAAAGATTGTATAGAGGCCAAAGTGGGCCATTTTGAATAAATCCGTTGTAATTATACTTACCAATTGTCATTTAATAAATTTCAGTTTAGTGCTTTATTTTGTCGTTCTAATCAGCGCGTAACAGTATTTATGGGCATACTATGTATACGCATGTTTACCAGGCCCCACATTTCCATTACCCCTAAGCCATTTTATTCAGATATGAATCACGGGTGAACTACGCGGCCTGAAAGAACAATGTGCGAAGCATACGATTCACGCAACACATTGAACAAATGTAGTGTGAATGGTATTTGATTCATACAGCGGTCAACGGGTTAATTTTTTTTAGATATATGCAAAATTGACGACTCTAGATTTTATTAGTGAGTATTAAAATTTAACTTATGGAATTGTCTCTTTCGTATATGAAATTTTTAATTAAGCAAACTACAATAAAGACGTTGATGTTATTTTGAAACTCTCAAGCGGATACCATTTTAGATAGCTGAAATATTCACATTGCAAATTTAAGCAAAGTCAGGAATGCTTTTGAATGGATATATTGATCTTGAGATGTTATCAATTTCGTTGGGCATTCAAAAGCAGTAGGGAGTTAAGAGTTCCTTCTAACAGTTTCTAAAGTTGCTCTTTTCTTTTTATGTGAAAAATCATTTCGGATGGCATTCCTAGGATTAGACGCGCGCGTTTCCCTTATTTTCCGGTAATTGAGACGGCCTCTCCTTAAGAATGATATCCTTCCGGTATTTCCTAAGACAAAGTTGCTCGCAAGTTTATGCGGGCAAACAACGCTTTCGCGCGGCACTTCGTGCCATGTTTGTGACAAATTTCAGGAACTTTTCCGCAAAGCAAGTGTCGAGCTCACTTCTTCCAAACTTCACGTCATAGCTGTAAATAATGGAGCGGCTGTCGTAATCCCGGTGTCCCGCCGCCACCGCGGGCGCCATAAAAAATGCAGCGCAAAAAGGGGTGTCTTCGCGCCGCCGGCCATTAGGGCACGCAATGACTCCAGCTACTCCGCGGCCGCCGCAGGTTCATACAATTTAAATGGGGCTTCCGCCTTCCCGCGCTAATACGCCCGCTAATTCCGGCCGATGGGCCGCGATGATCGATGCGCCGTTTTCCGGGAGCGAGGAAAATCCGCGCGGCGGGCGAGCGCGGCGCGCGTCGCTCGCGGCTGTAAATTTTTGGGTTTATTATTTGCGGCCCTAATAGCGATAAGGAGGGAACGGCTCCGAGATAACGTAAATTGTATTATAATGGCAAAGGTGGCCGGGAACGGCCGTATAAAACATATGAAGTGCCGGCGGGCTGCATTATCATTTTCGTGTCATTAGGATGTTGGATTCCCGTTACTCATCCCGCCAGCGCGGCTGTGATTTAAATAAATGCTCATTGTTATCGGAATATTGGATGTTCAGTGCGTTTTGTTGTTTTACTTGTTATGTATGGCATTCATGGAATGGCTGATAAAGTAGTATAGCTTACAATAAAACTTGTTTTATGGCAGTTTAGTGCAACTACAGGCAGTTGCTCAAAGTTGTTTTATGATGTCGCTCTTAAATATGAGGCTCGCTGCAATATAAACAAGAAGCTGTTCTCCAATTAGCTTTTCATCAATTTTGTATTGTTCTACAAAGGGTGAACTTTGAAATTTTGACAATACTTTAAAACAAATAAGGAATGAAATTTTTGTATAGATTCTTCTTTCTTCTCTCTTCTTCTTTAATCACCGTTTAACGTTTGTATGTAAATAAATACCGCCTCTATTTTATCTTACCCCAGCTACCTTTATATTGTCTGATTAATGGGTGGTTCTTATTTGTTTTCCCCCACTTTTTCCATTTTGTGTCCATTATTACTGTTTGTATAATATCTTCCATTTTTGTTTTTGTCCAATCCGTTCTTATATTTTTGGTCTTTTAGTTTTATATTTAATATTGCTCTTTCTACATTTCGTTGGTTGGCGTGTAGCTGTTGTAATGATCTTTTCTGTAAGTACAGGTATTATGTATTGTCGAGATAATTGTATTTTAATATGCTCGGTGAATTTTCTGTCTTTATTTCTTAGTATATAGCTGAGTCGCCCATACGAGTTTTATTCTACATTACAAATCTGTATTTTTCATGTTATCATTTGATCAAGCTATGTTTCAACGGCTTCGTCGCCTAGTTTCATGTCTTCTTTTTTCTGGTCATGATGTTCTTGGCATTGTTTTTGTTCTATTCATATTCATTGCGAGCCCAATTTCTTCCGATGTTTTTTCTTTAGCTTATGCAGCATTATTTTTAGATCGTTAGCATTGTCTGTTATTAATATAATGCCGTTGGCAAAACTCAGATTATTCAATCTTCCGCCATGAAACGCGTGCAGTGAATTTGTTATGGGCCAGGTTTTTATCGTGCCGAATGCTTTATTGCAGTCGAAAAGTCAAGTGTAAATCTATATTGTGTTTTTGTGTTTTTTATTATTATGCTATATTTATTTACAAAATCGGTTGACTTCGGGGTTGCTGTGAGTGAATTTGTGTGTCAATCTGTTTGTTAATATTTTAGAAAGCAGTTTATATGCCTGACATAATGAACTTATTGGTCTGTATTTATGAATTTTTTTCTCATTTTACGTAAAGTAGGGCCATCTTTGCATTATCTCACCCCGATGGTATGTTTACTTCTTCGAAGCATTTATCAAGCAAGGTTTTAATATGTTTCACTAACGTGCTGGCTGTGCATTTTATTAGTTCTGGAATTACTTCATCTTCTCCTGGTGCGCAGTTATTTTTTAAGTCTTTTATCGCTTTTTGTATTTCTGCTATTTCTATCTCGCACATTTCTTCTGATCCTACGTTTGTTATTTTTCTTCTCTTTATTTTTAACGGCTTCTCTTGTTTGATGTGTATTGATTTCTATGTCCTGAGTTTCAGATGGGTGTTCTTGTTTCTAAGGACATGTCCTAGTTTCCCGAATGCCGCCCATGCTAGCCTTCTTTTCAGATATATTTCAGCTGTCTAGTTTTCTTTTCCTAACGTTATTTGATGTCCCAAATATATGTAGCTGTCGACGTTTTCAACGCAGCTGTTTGTAGTAGTTATTTGGGGGTCTGTTCTGCACATCACCTTTGTTTTGTTTATGTTTAGAGTCAGATTTTATTTACTTTTTCATCTAGTTCTTTTAGCATTTGTCGCAGTTGTTTTGGATCTTCAGGGATAAGGACTATATCATCAGCAAATCGTAGCTGGTTTAGTTTCTTGTCGTTTATTAATACACCTTTATTTTGCTATTGTACATGTTTGAAAGTTTCTTCAAAGGCTAAGTTGAACACTTTGGCCGATATTGTGTCGCCTTGTCTGATCCCTCTTTCAGTTTAAATTTTTTGTGTTCCGGTGTAGGTTGACTATCGATGTTGCTTTTTTAGGCTATTTATTATTATCCAATGTTCTATAGAGTCAAACAATTTGAGAAGTCTACGAAAGCAAAGCAGATATTAAGGTTATATTCTGTTGCTTTCTCAGTAAGTAGTTTAATTGTAAGGAGGTGGTTGCATGTACTGTAGTCTTTTTGAATGAGGCTTGTTCTACAGATTGATAATGGTCTAATTTACTTGTAAATCTGTTAGTATTTTTATAAAAGTTTATAGATTTGAGATAAAAGACTGATGGGTCTGCAATTCTCTAGATTTCTTCTATCTCTTTTTTATATGCGAGGACTATAATTGCGTGGTTCCATGATTTTGCTATTTTACTCTATTTTAAATATTCTTTGAATAGTTTAAATAGTTTTTGGATGATTATTTCTTCTCCCTCTTTTAGCATTTCTGCTCTTATATAGTCATATATCGGTGCTTTGTAATTCTCTATAGCTTTTATTGTTGGTTTGAGTTTTTTTTTTAATCAATATCGGCTATTCGATGAACGTGTTCTTCCAGTACTGGAATACAGGGGATTTGTCCGGAAAGCAATGCAATTTGTCTAAACGCTCCTTTTGGTTGCAGCGCGTTCGAACCGGTTGTATTAGGTGGGGACGAATCTTAGCTTCACAACGCTTTCAAACTCGGACTGCTATGAGCTCTAGGAGTGTCAGGATCGCTGTTTTCGTGAACCTGCTGTTAGTACATGTCGGGACCCAAAGTACTTTTATGAAGCAAGAGAATTAGTCTAATATCGTAACGAAAAGTGTTTCCGCGAAACGAACAAATTAGCGTAATGCTGAGCCAAGAAGCATTTCTAGAAACCGGTAATTAGAAGCGCAAGCCTGCCCATTCACGCGATCTTTTTTAGGAGGAGCCACCCTCCACTCACAATTTGAGCGATAAAAGCGTGCCTCACGCCAGTCCAAGACAGTTCGCTGCCGCTACTCCAACTGCCCTTGCCGTTGTCTAAAAGCCTTGGCCCTTATCGAATCGCGCTTGCCGCTAGGCACAGGATCTTGTCGAATGTGAGCCACCCCCAATTACGTGACTGTAGCCTATGCCTCCAGGAGGAGTAACACCAACATCGTTCGATCTACACCTCCGAAAAAGTATTATCGGAATCAGTGCCGAGCCTACCGCTGAAGAACGCCGGTACTCCAGAAGAGATTCGCCGAGGGACGCCGGGTACGGCTCCTGAAAGATTCGGTGAATCTCCATCCCCCGTGAAACCGGCAGCGGCGTCACCGACTGAAGAACGTTTGCAGCCCGTTCTGCGAACACTGTTCGGATCGCAAGAACCAACCTTTAACGTACGCTGACGCCACGGACACGACCCAACTGCGGGCCGGGACCTCAGCACTTTCGTGGCCATAATAAATTCTGTAAATAAAAACAATATGTGAGGAATATTCGTTGTACCGTCCCCACAGCACGTGTCACGACGCGCAGTGGAAAAAACTATTGAACAACATTACGCGACCCAGTTCTGCTAATTTGAACAAAAATGACAAAAATGTGTTTCGTGTTCGTAATCTTTTAAATAGCGATTGTTGAATGAGTGTTCGAATGGTAGCAGAGACTCTCAGTATTCCGAAAACCATTGTGCACGAAATTGTTATCACCAATTTGCACATGCTGTGTGCCAAGTTGTTGACTGACCACCACAAGAACATTCGAGTGACGTTCGCGAATGAACTTTTGGAATGCGTGATTGTGAGTAAGACCCGGAGACGAAGCACCAAAGTTCCGAATGGTACACCTCGGAGTTATGAGCAAATCGAAAGTGAAAACCATGTTCATTGTCTTCTTCGACGCCAACGGGGTGGTCCACAAAGAATTTGTACCCCAAGGGCAGACGGTCAACGCTACTTACTACGTGCAAGTGCTCGACAGATTAAGAAACAGGATTATACGCACTCGAAAGGAGATCGCTGCAACCTGGCAGCTGCACCACAACAACACTTCCATCCACACTGCTCTGCGCGTCTAGGAATTTCTGGCCAAGCACAGCTTGGGAACGTTGCCCCAGTTCCCCTACGGCCCTGACCTGGCTCCGACAAACTTCTTTTTGTTTCCGAGTATTAAGCCCGCCCTGAAAGGAACCCGTTTTGGAACCATTGAAGTGATGCAAACCGTCGTGACAAAGGCTCTAATCGAGAACGTCGTTGACGTCTTCCCAGATGTGTACCATGCATGGAAAAGTCTCTGACAAAAGTGTGTGGATGTCCCAGGGGAATACTTTGAAGAATTTTAAATGTTTGTAACGATAACGTTACTTTTCGGATAAACCCTGCATGGATGCCAAACATGGACAAAACTGTCAATAAATAAAATAGCAATAACGCAGAAGTTTGTGGAAAGGCAGATGCTGGGTACATTTCTTAAAGGCAGAAAAAGCAATATCTGGATTCGAAACAATCGTCACACTAAAATGAAACTATGCCGGTCATATAGCCAGATACGAAGACGAAAGATAGACCAATATTTTACTTCACTAGAAACCATATCTAGGAAAGAAAACGAGAAGACGACCACCAATGCGCTGGAAAAACGACCTAAAATTAATAGCGGGACTTAATTGGACGAAGAAAGCGTAGATTAGAGAGAAGTGGAGGGATATGAGAGAAGTCTATGTTCAGAAATGGATCGTAGAATAAAGGGTTGTAAGGTTGAGATTGACATAGATTTTTATAGTAATTTTCAGTTATATCCACCATTTTCTGCATGTAGTTTGCCAATTGATTTTCTTTTAAACTTTTAAGATCTTGTTTTCGTCAAATTTTTCTTAATTAAGTTGTTATTGAATTTTGTGTTGTCTCGTTTGACTTTCTCCCGCACTAATTTATTTATTTCCGTGCATTTCAGTATACCTCGTTTCTTTTCTCTGGATAATTTGCTTCTTTCCTCTATTAATTTTTTTGTTGCTTTACATAGTTTCCGGGTTTCTTTTTAATTTCTTTTTCTCCTTGGTATTTTTTCATGTCATCTACAGGGTTTCTTTATCTGTTTACTTTAATCTAATTTAGTCTAATTTACTGGTGTGTCCTCTTGCATATCTCTCATTTATTCCGAATTTACCATTTGACTTTTCGTTTTTTCTTTTTTTTCCTATTTTAGCATCTTCCACAATAACATAATGGTGTGTGTTGTATTTTTCTATTGCAGTGAAACATCTTCATGGAAGCTTTCTACTCCCTTCGTCATATTTGTATAATTTTGACTTTGAATCGTGTCGATATTTGAAATATCACATAAGCAACTCTGGGTGAGACTGCATGTTGTTCTATTATGTTTTTTGTGGGTTAAAAATCCTACACCGGCAATATTATTGTTTTTTATGTTCTGTGTATAGAACAGTATTTCCTGTTTCCAACTTTGTGCATCCTACGTCTATTTTTCCGACTTCATTTAGTCCTATAATGTCCCACTTTTTGTTCCTTATTTTTTTTCTAATTCTAGTAAGCTGCTGTTGATTCTAAGCGTTTTTATATTGTACGCAGCTACCATTAAATTTTTAGTGACTGTGTCTATCCTTGTGATTCTTAGCACCTCTGATCTTTGACTAAGTTTAATACTACATTGGTGAGCCGTCTTGGATCTACCGGGGGATTGCAGGTCTTATCTTTGATTGCGTACCATTATTTTAAATAGGAAGGTATATTTAGCTACTTTTCGCCATTCTGACCAGACGGGTTTGTGAGTGTTTTAGGATAGGTAAGCATGAGTTGGTTGGTTTAGAAATTGGGGAATTATTTTCCTCGTTTGGTGTGACAAAAAAAGCTCGCGTGAGCAGGGTTGCTAAGTCCCCGACGTAAGCTTGTTTTTTTATCGGAATCTTGAAAAGTAGCCACTCGCCACCTGAATTTTATATAGATTACACAAGAAAAAAGTTTTAGCGACTTTTACTAATCGTTAATGTTGTTTTGTGTCGTTCTTCAATATTCTTATTACAGACAGTCAGGAATGATTTTGCATTCCATCTGTATGTAACAAAATTATTTTAATAATCATAGTTTTACTATAGACCAGGTAATTAAATACTTTTGTACACTATTTCCTTATTTAACCATTTTATTGACGGTGATTATTTAGGTAGTGGTAGATTATTAAGAATTTTCTTAAAATATAAAACTTGCATAACTTTACAAAGCATCAGATGAGTTCAGGTACATGATGTAAAGATTGGCCTAAATTTAATGTCATGTTTAAACTTTGTGCCTTTTTTATTTTGATGTCACTCACAATTTTTCCGATTAGTAAAGCGTTACATGAAAAAACAGCGAGTTACTATTGTTACAATTGTAAATCCAATAAAATTTAGCAAAGACGGTTTCAAAACTTTGTAGAATTTTTGTTCGAAATAGTGTGTTAGAAGATTTATTACAAAGTTTGATGAAACTGGATCCATAATGAATCTCGTGAGAATATTGCAATTGTCAAAACATTGCTGCTTATCCGGAAACGTCGAGTGGGTATTGTACATAACAACTGGATATTTCGAGAAGCTCCCTTTGGGTGGTGTATACTTAGTAGAGACATGTATAGGTCAAAATGTAACTGACATAAGAGTTTAAGCTTGCTGACTATTCTCACTATCGACAATTGATTTTTAGAGCATCAGTTTAGTAGAATAATTACCCTTAGTGCCAAGGCGCATTTCCATCTCGACGGTTTTGAAAATAAATAAAATTATCACATTTGGAGTTTAGAGAACCAAGATGGTCATTTGTCAGATATAATTTTTTTATATTTAATTGGAGATTATATATTTTAATACGCAATAAAAATTGATTTATAAAATAAATTCAAAAGTAGCTTATTTAAGATTTAAATCTGACTATTAAATTGGGCCACATTTTAGAACTAAGAGTGTGTTTTGAAATATTTCCATCAACCCTAAATCGGGTTGTTACCCAATTTAAAAGAAGCTTTCTACGATTAGCATTAGTAACATTTAACTTCCTAGTTAGCTCTAATTGATGTAAAGAGCGGTGGTAAGAGAGTTGTTGGAGATCGTAGAAAAATAATGGTGGAACTAGTGCATATGTTACAAAATGCAAGAATACCATTTAATAATATTTGCATAGTGTGGGGCTGTAGAAACGCGTCGTCAAGGAGACTCTTGTCCATACCTTTTAGAAAAAGTAATAAAAATTCGTTCCTAACCAGAAAATTGTTAGTAACCGGTAATTTTTGTGTCAATTTAGTGACGGAAGTCATCATACCTCGCTGAGCAGCAGTTCGTTCAAACATTTGGATAATCATTTCCACTATTAGAAGCTAAAACATGGGGGGTTAACATTCTTGGGGGTGGCATTTGCTATTGTAACTAATTGTGTTTAATTTTGTGTTTTGTGTCTTTTTAATAACATCTTCGTAAAAAATTCTATATAGAACAGCGTTCCTTGTCATCGAGATCGCATGGAACGAGAAGTAAAAAATTTAACTTTTGCCATAGTTTGAAGAATTTGTATATGAAAACTTGCTATACATCCAACGAAATATGCATAAAAGACTACAGAAGCCCGTCAAGGAAATTAACTTTATGGTACAGCAATGATATAGAATATTGGCAAAAAGTGTCTAAGAAAACAAAGGATGGTAAAAAGTGTTGCATGTCAATAAATGAGGAATGTTGCAAGAAAAGATTCCTTTCCATGTTTTATGCAGCCACGACTAAAATCGACCATTAAGATCGTGTAATTTAAAATTGCGAAATTGTTTATAATTGGGCAAAACTTTACGTATCTATGCATAAAAAAGAATTACAGGAATTTAGCTGTCATTATGCGACAACGTAACTGAAAATTTTGTTAAAATAACAAGAGATTACCAGCGGTTATGCAAGGCTTTGTTACATTTACGAGGTCTGCCTCGAAAGTTCGAACCATATAAAAAATTACAATTACAGTAAAAATTATTATATCAGTATAAGTGTTATAAAGTACAAGAAGCATTGCGAATATAATTCAAAGTAAGCATCTTGAGATCACACACTTTTCCTAGCGTTTTCACCTTCTGGTTCATTGATTGAAACTGCAACATGATCTCTTCTCCTGTAGTAACAGTAGCCGCGAAACAATTTTTTGCCGCGAAACATTTTGTTAAGATTTTTTATCAAAATTTTACTTTATAGTTTTGAAGATCCCCAGTTTATCTTTCATTTCTTAGGCAGTCAATAATCCTTATGTACATAAACCAACAGATCACCGGCTACTCTAACTCGTTTGCACCATCCTTTTATTTATGGCGCACTCATCGTCTCTAAATAATTCGAAAGTTTATTCCACGTACCTATATGCTCACTAGTCAGGTCATACTCTCAACTGATCTGTCCAGCAAAGTTATTCTCATTTACATATGCACATTACAGTTTATTTTGATCAGTTATTAGATTAAGTCGTAGTCGCGGAAACTGTTGTCATTGTATTAACATTGGCTAGATACATTTGGGACCGAACCCGTACTGGTAAAATTATTGTAATCTCTTTTAGAACTTTTAATGAAATTCAGACTTTACAACAAAATTAGAAGTACTTAAAATGTACTAGGTTGACTCAATAGTCCATCCTGTTTTATTTTTGAATCAACCTAGTATTTTTAATTTAATCCATCTCACTTGAAAATGGTATAGAGATAATAATGATAGAGAACTGTTTTACAATGCTATCGTACAAGACAACTTTGGAATGATTTTCAAAAGTCTTGCATGTTTGTGTTTGAAATCCAATCTCCGAGGCAGACGGAGATTGCTCGCTTACGAAGTTCCAATATTCGCTGGCACTTTTACACGTTAAATGTTGCTAAAATGATTTATTGTATAAAGTAAACAAAATCTGACATACTGGGATGAAATTTATTGGTACACAGGCGATATTGTAGTAAAAAAGAAGCTAAAAGAACCGAAATGTGTAGTTGTTTGTCAGAAAATTTCCATATTACATCAAACATTGTGTACTTTTATACTCAAAGAAATTAAATTATATATTCAATTTAAAAGTCTTTTCATATAAAATTTATATCCGGCCTGCACTTTAGACCATCCTTTGTATATTACACGTCAATCAATAATATTATTATGAAAATTGAATGATTAATTAGGAAATATGGCAACACAATTCATAACGTCAATAAATATTAATAAAAAACGGTCAAATATTATAAGAAAATTAGGCAAGAACTGAACAGATAATTCTATATTAAGACCAATTCCTGAAAATTGTGATGAGGACGTTAAAAATTACATAAACGCTCCACTGTAGGAGTTAAAAGCAATACGTAATCTTGCTGAATAAATTTAAGAATAATAGAATTACTTAACAACTAAAAGTCCTTAGGTAATGACCTTAAAATAATAATAATAGTGCTAAAACAACTACCTGAAAAGAAATTCGGTATTTCAGTTACTATTTAACTTAATTTTGTGTCTCACTTGGTCATTACAATTAAAATTTCTTATACTTAAAAAAGACATCTAATGAAATCAGGTCCTATAGTCCCATAAGTTGCTGGAAAAATTAATATTAAAACAAATTAATCAAAATGGGCTGCGAAATCAGTGGTTTAAAAATCACCAATTCGGTTTTTATTACCAGCACTTTACAATCCAATGATGATATAGTGTAGTAAACACTATTCAAATAGAGCCTCTAATATATATATATATATATATATATATATATATATATATATATATATATATATATATATATACACATATATTCAAAACCTACCGTTAAGATGTTAAGCATATAACAACAATAAAAGAACTTAATACTTCGTCATATGACCTTTGGAATTGATGATTGCTTGGCATTTCCGAGCTAAATGTCGATAATCGATTGGGGGGTGCTCTCCCAGGCAATCTTCAGTTCACCAAGCAACGCTTATTCAAAATGTTGAGGTTCGGGCCCTGGCTGGACCAGTTGAACAAGTCGATTCAGCGACTCTTGAACCAGTCCATGACCGTCTTACTCTTGTATTTGGGGTCATTTATCTTGTTGTTAAGTGAATTTTCTTCCATGTTTCCGGCGTGCCTGTAGAAGTATGTGGTCGTTAAGGATATCCTTGTAGACGAATCTATCCGTTATGCTTTGAATTTGGACAATGGGGCCTATTCTAGCAGAAGACAAACACCCCCAGAAGAACACCAATTCTTCGCCGGGTTCGTGGATGGGCAGCATGTACTTAGGATTAAATTTGGAGCCCACGGGACACATATTAGTCCCAAACATAGTGTACTTCGACTCATCACTCCAAATGATCCTATCCCAATCCGCATGAGCCCAGTTCAAATGCGCATTTGTCCAGGAGACTCTGGTGTCTCAATTAGTTGTAGTTACCCATGGTTTCTTGTAGGGGCAGTGGGTATTCAATACAGCGGACTGGAGGCGATGGCGGGTCAAGCGCGGGTTGTCGCTTGAGATCCGCAGGATGTTCCTATCGGTCAAACGAGTATTTATATTTGATTTACCAAGAACATACTTATTCTGGACTTCTCCGTTGATCTTTCAGTGGCGCAATATCTGGGATACGGCTTGCTTGGTGATGCTGAACTGCTTGTGAGATTTTGCCTGCTTCTCCATGTGGTCTCTGCTCTCATTCGGTCATGTTAGGCTCCCTTGACAGCGTGGCATGTATCTGCAACGAATACAATAAAAAGCAGCGAAAACAAAGAAAGAGAAAGCATGTAAAAGCAAGAAAATCATGAAAGTCGAAAATATTTCTCGTACACACGCTGTTTGTACACTAAATTACAGTACTTCCCATCAGCAAACATAACTCAGACGCACAGGAGCCTCGGGAAAAGCATATTTGTTTTAGATGAAATATTCATGTGGTTAATACACTTTTGGCTAGTGTTGTACTTTTAGTTTACGGTACTAAAATATGTGCCGCCAACCAATGGACAATAATAGTAGTTCGATGTTTTTAATCAAAAACGCAACCAATACTTTATGGTTCTGATTAAATAAAACCCCATCTGCGCTAGATGCCATTTAACAAGAAGCGACAATCACGATGTACTGAAAAATTAAGCGGAATGTGACGATAAAAAATGACATTATTTTAATAAAATCAGCTCAGCATTTATTTACGCTATACATGATTGCGTTACATGTTTGTAATTATTGACTTTTAGTAGCATGCAGAGGATAATTGATTTCCTCATAAATTAAATAGTTTTAAAGATAGAAACACAACAAATAGGTAACTAGTTCATGTCCACCAGATCTTGCGGTAGTTGCCTTTTTAGTCTAATATGAATGTTTTTTTGACCAAGGTTATAGTACACTGCACTGTCACATTGTTTAACATTTTTAAAGAACGTTGCACACTGTTTATTTATAAATTCAGCTATAGTTGGCAATTTTAGTTCTCTATGAAGTTGTTCGTTTCGCACAAACCATAGGGCGTTCACTGCGATGCGGGTGATTTTCTTTTGGACTACTTGGATTTTTCTCAGGTGCGTTTTTGAGGCGTTACTCCATACTGGACACGCGTACGTTAGAATCGGCCTTAGTATTGATTTATATATCAGCAATGTGCACTCGGTTTTTAGATGCGACTTCCTATTTATAAGTGGGTACAAGATTGCTTGTCTGACATAGCATTCGTTAAGTTTTTTATTTATGTGATAACCCCATCCGAGGCGGGTGTCTAGGTAGACTCCTAGGTATTTGATTGCAGAGTCTCTGGCATTCCACTCTATTACAGTTTGTCCCATGTGCACATTTGGAAGATTTTTGATTTGCTTTAGGCTGAATACTTTAACTTGGCATTTCCCTGTGTTTATTTTTATTTGCCAATTACTATACCACTGACACATTTCATTCAGTGATTTTTGAAGATATTCAGTAGTAGCTATAAGATTTTGGCCTTGGGCTATTACCGCCGTGTCGTCAGCATACATCGCCAGGGTTATGTTACTTGAGGTTGGTAGGTCGTGAACGTATAAGTGAAATAAGATCGGTTCCAGTATGCTTCACTGGGGGACTCCAGCTTTAATGTCTTTTGTGATGGATAGGGTTGCATTTACTCGTACTGCAAATGTTCTGTCGCTAAGAAATGAACTGATAATATTAATCATATAGTCTGGAAGCCCTAGTTTAATGATCTTATATCTTAGTCCAGATGTCCATATTTTGTCAAACGCGTTTTGTAAGTCTAGAAAGGCCACAACTGTATATTCTTTGTTCTCGAAGCTTTTTTCGATAATTTCCGATATTCTCAAGAGCGGTGTGTAGTCGAATGCTCTTTCTTGAAACCAAATTGGTATTTAGGCATGATATTTCGTTCAGTCAGTATTGTTTGGAGTCGGGTGTGTATTACTTTTTCCAACAGTTTAGAGATCGTTGAGAGTAAACTTATGGGACGGTAACTTTCCGCTTTACTTTTATTTTTACCACTTTTGTAAAATGGAAGAATGTGCTCCCTCTTCCATTTTTTCGGGAAATATCCTAATCTAAGGCAGCCATTAAAGATCGTAGTTAAGAATGCCAAGGATTTTGTAGTGAGATGTTTCAGTATTACATTTGTAATCAAATCAGAGCCCGGGGACTTTTTGTTATTTAAATGTGCGATGTAGTGTTTAATTTCTGAGGGCGAGGTTGGTTCAATTTCAATCGGTTCCTGAGCTCTATAGTTATTATTGATTTCTTGCACTTCTTGTAGATGAGTTTCAGCGCATGTCATGTCATTAGAGGCAAAAATTAACTCTAGGTGTGAGGCTAATGCATTGGCTTTTTGTTGATCAGTTACTGATGTGTTGCCAGTATCATCTGTCAAGGGATGGATAATGTTCGGTTGTTTAGTTAGTCTTTTAGTAGCTTGCCACATAGTAGCATCTCGCGGTTGGAGTTCTTCTATGTACTTGTTGTATTGATGAAATTTATAGTTATCCAGTTTCTCTCTTACCCTATGTGTCAGTTGATTTAAGAAGGTTTTTAGATGAGGTTGGCGTGTCCTTTGCCATTCACGTCTAGTTCGATTCTTTAGCTTAATTAAGTTTAGAGTTTCTATTGGTGTTGGTGATTTAAAATTCTTTTTTTGTTGCTTCCAGGGTGTGACTGCAGGTGTAATACTAGCTTTTACTGCTTCTGTAAATTGTTCTACAGCATCATCTATATTTTCAGTTGTTGAAATTCGTCCGGGGTTTTTCATATTCTTATCTAATTCAATGTGGTAGTTGTCCCAATTTATTTTGCCTTGGATCAAATTAGGTATTACTGGAGTTCTCTGTAGTTCGCTGTAAAATGAGATTATCACTGGAACGTGATCTGAGTCAAGCTCCATTAATACTGTTTGATAGATAGGTTTGCTAAAATTTTTATGCAGGACGACATCTAGTATGTCAGGCTTATGTCCATGGTTATAAGGATAACAAGTCCAATCCCTAGGGGCTGAGATCTGTATGCCATGGTTAGTCATATAATTATTTAGTCTGGAACCATTGGAGTTGTTGGCTCTGCAGCCCCAGTCAGTGAGTTTGCACTTCAAGTCTCCTATTAGCATGGTGGGTTCTTTACTGTGAAATATTTTAGTAATATCCTCTTCTAAAAGCCTTTTGTTCGGTTGTTTGTATGCAGCATGAATGGTAATTTTAGTGTTGATGTCCAGAGTAAGTTTTACTGTTACAGATTCTAAATTGTCTAGGTTTATATCAGCTAGAGCGTAGTGTGCTATTTGGCGTTTAATTAATATCGCTACTCCTCCTGAAGCTATTTCGGCTCGTCTATCCTTTCTGTAAACTATATATATATCCAGATGCTTTAAATGTTTCATTTTCAGTTAAATGTGTCTCAGATATACAGGCAATATCCACATTCTGTCTTGTCATAAATTCTAATAAAATAGCTCGCTGCCTTTTTACACCATTAGCATTCCAATTTAGGATAGTTATATTATTGATTATGTGCTGCTTATTTGGGTCCATGAGAAGTTAATAATGGAAGTAGTGTTGTGAGAAATGGCATTATTTTATCTAGATGAGGAATAATTAGCTCTATTATCTTTGTTACAATCGTAGTTATAACATCAGGGGTTTCTTGGTTGTTGGTTGGAAGTGTATTTCTGTTATGATTGAAGTCTCGGGAATTCTTTGTTATAATTTTGGAGGTTATTTATGATAGTTTCAGTAGTAGTTGATGTTGTCCGTGCTTGTGGTATCGTTTGTCTATTTTCCTTTGTCTGAGGTCTAACTCTTTTGTAATAGGTGCAACCTTTGTAATTAGCAGGGTGCTGATCTCCGCAGTTAACACATCGAGGTAGTTCTTCCGGCTTTTTAGGACAGTTAGTGTACTCGTGGCTTCCTGTGCACTTAATACATCTGGGTTCCAATTGGCAATAATTTCGGGTGTGACCATATCTCTGGCATCTTTTACATTGTGGGATATCTTTAGCTTTTGTTCTAGGTTCAACTTCTATAATACTATATTGGATTTTTGTTAATTTAAGAATATCTTTGGCAGTATCGGTGTTTTCAAGGTCCACGGCACACAGTGGAATTGGCTTTTTATCTTTGTTATATAATCTTGTTATTTTAATCACTGGATATTTTAGGGCTTGCAGCTCTTCTCGCACTTCTTCCTCCGTAATAGACACCGGAATATTTCGAATGATAACTGACAAATTATTAATTTCTGGGTCTTTAAATGTATGGTAGCTTAATTTATTTTCATTATAAAATTTTGTCATTTTTCTGTAGTCTTCAATAGTTCTTAGATTGATTCGTATTTTATTTCCTTTTTGTATGGTCTCAAATTCTCCCGTGGTTTGTTCTTTAAGATCTTTTACTATTTCTTGGTATTTCAGTGATGAGGCATAATGCAAGAATATGGGTGGAATTTTGATATTATTATCTTTTGTTAAGCTAGAATTTATATCGTCAGATGGTCCACCTGTGTCCATCTGGGCAATTGCCGCGGCATGTTTTCCTTGATATATTATGTTTTGTGCTGTTCGTACTTTATCACTTGGTAAGAAGAATTTATTTGTTGTGATTAGTTTATCAGGTTTAAAAAAATATTTTTTGTTTTGGATAATTGGTGGTGAAAGTTGATTTCCATTTCTCTTTGGGGCCATTGTTGTATGATGAGAGATCACTTGTTTATGTATTAAGATTGATAACAAGTTTATAAAAATGTGCGAGAAGTACGTGTTAAAATTATAAGACTAATGTTTATACGTACGTAAATAAACGTTATCGGCTCGGACACTTGAATTCTTATCACGCGCGGCGCGGTCTTTCACCACAACCTTATGGTATGAGAATCAAATCGCAACTCCGCCTTATTTTTGGAGAATATAACATTATATGACTAAAATGAAAATATGACAATGATACTGAAATTTTATAGTTAAAAACAATTGTGAATGCCTGAAAGGGATTTTTCCGTAGGGTTACACTAATATTATCAACTTTCCCACAACAGAGGGTATAAAACCGTCCAAGATTTTTAAAGGATTTAAGATACAGTTCGGAGACAACACTTTTACGAAGATTAAAGGTACGTGTAGCATAAACAAGTTTTGGGAGAATGCGATTAGCTGAAAATGAAGGCTACCGATGTAGTCTAGTTACTAACGATTATGGGATTCGGCAACGTCTGACCCTATCTATCTGACCAGAATCAAAATCTAAAATTTGTTCTGAACTACATCGTAACACCTTGGATCGTCTTGTGACTATCACTTGAAGACTTCACGCGATTGGTTGGTGTCATAACCATTTTCATTCTACGATATTGTCCATCTGTTAGGAAAAATTACTTCCGTTTTATATTTGATTCATTCTTATGTAATAAAGGAAAATATTTTAAATTTTCTAATAAAAGTGACCTTTCTAACAGATATTCTTATAAGAAAAATGGAGGGTTTTTCTCAACATTTTTCTTTTTATTTAAGTCGACTAATTGTTTGATCGGTGCATTTTGTACTATTTTGACAGTAAGGCTAATGATATTGATGTATTCTTTACAAAGCGCTTTACTTTTATGTGGCTTAATAACTTTGCCAATGAACGTTCTTGTCTTTGTTTTATATAAAAGTGGCTTCGCCAATAGCTTTCTTCTAACCGATAGCGTACGTTAAAATAGCCTGTAATAAAAAGTATCGAGAACATGAATTTCAGAAATTTACCGCGATTGTCACAATATGCATATTTAGTTCCTTTAAACCGACAATTTCTAACCTAGGATATGCGCTTCTCTAAGGTATATGACGGCTCTCTACAAAAGGCTAAAAGAAGAAAATATTATGAAGGCTACAAAAAATATTTAATTGTATTTATAAGAAAAGAAATCCGTAGAACAGATACGTTTATCAAAGCATTGAAGAGCATGAAAACTAGAAGATTAACTTGGTATGGATATGCTCGCAGTATGAACAGTCAACGATGGCTTTTGTTTCTATTATAAAGAGAACCGGAAGGAAGAAGGAGAAAAAGCAGACTGAAAGAATCATGGTTCATACAGGTCCAAGAAGATATTAAAAGAAGGGACCTCATGGAAGAAGACTGGTTAGATCGAAAGAAGTGGCGTCTAGGATCCGAGAGACGAGAAAAAAAAACCGTAATCTCTATATGTAGTTTGTGGGAAAATATTATTCAATGATAGTACAAAACTTTTTTTGCTACAACGGCATTTACAAACACAGTTCGCCAATTGTAAAACAAAATAACAGATTTTCTCAACAGACCTCAATAGATGAATATTTTTGGCATCACATGTAGTTCTCGTCTATGGATAATAATGAAAATGCGGTTGAAGCCCCAAATCACACTACAATTAAGGATTTAATTACTCTATGTGTAAAAGATGAATCTCTGCATATATTTGCAATAAACTACATATTTATTTCAAAAACACAATTTGTTGGTACATAAATTCGGGTTGCGAGCAAAGATGTTAAGGCAAAAGTAATATTGAAAATTGGACACGGCAAATTCTTTGCTGCACAAATGGATAAAAGTAACGATGTCAGTAATTTGGCTATTTTACATGTTACTACGCGGTTACCGAACGTACAAGACACGAAGATACAATTTTAAATATGTGTTTTAATATATTTCTTGTTGTTTTTTGGTTAAGATATTTTTAACCCTATTAGTTGTTAGAAAAATATACTACTGATAGCGCCAAGTCCATGTTAGTTTATTGTTCTAGTCTTTTCCCTCGTCTTTTAATCCCTCATATGTCCAACCACCTTCAAATTGAACCATAATTTTATGAAGTCAAAACCTACAAACTCCAGGCTTTAAAAGTATTTTCTACGCATAAGTGAGCGGCTATTATGTGGCAAAGTCCTTTTTGAAGCCATTCTTTAAGTTATGATCGAGTCTTGCCTATTTGTCACATATTTTTTATAGATAAATATATTAAGTTTGGCACTTAAGAATAGTATTATAACAATTTTCAATGTTTTAAACAAATTTAAATTTATAATGTAAAAAATAGACTTATAGATAGATTAATGAAATAAGCCACCTGGGAGTTTTCTGTACTCTGAAACAACTTGCATTTATGTAGAGAAATAAGCAGGGAGATAATTGGACTAAAGGGTGCAGATTATCGTTAGACAAAACACGGAAAATGGAGTAATTGGACTGGAAATTCCTTTGAGGAAGAATACTTTAAAGCAGCCTCATTATTATCAGTTAATGAAAAAATGAAGTTCATTAAACTAAAACACCTTATTAAATTTATGGCTGACATTAGTCAAGGCTTTGCTACTAAACAAAATATTTTTTTTGCCGTCTACAATACTGAACTGGCGGATAGGGCTTTTTCTTACACATTTACAAAACAAACTTAATGCAGTTCCTATTTTGGAATTAATATCTTCTATCACTTATATAAAAAAAATATTTTTCACACAAAAGGCGAAGGATCACACTGAATATACGAGGGTGAACGAAATATGAATCGAAATTATTTATTTAATTTATCGAAGTAGTATAAAAGTACGAGCATACGAAATTATTTTTCTATATAATCTCCTAATTTAGAAACAAATTTTTCCCAACAGATAGGTAGTTTGTTGGTCCTGCTTTTTAAAAATTAAAGATACCAACCACTCGCACACAAACGCTTTGATAGCAACATTGTGGCCAAATCTTTGTTCCCAAAGTGATTCTTTAGTAGTCTAAATAAATTACAATTATAGGTTGATAAGTTCGAACTGCGAGGAGGGTGTGCAATGTAGTTCCAAAAAATCCTCAATTTTTTGTCGAGTTTAGACAGGTTTGCGGAACTGGGTAAGAAATATGAGGCAGGATAAGAATTTTATCATTAATTGACGCTAATGTTTGAGCAACATTGGTAACCTTAATTTGAGTTTTCTTAAATGTGTTGTCTTTGAACTATTTCTTAAGACTTTACGCCCTCTGTGGTAAGAAATTTGATAATAATCCGTTGCATAACGGAGGAGAGGCGTTTGTACTTTCATATGAAGCGAGAGTGCAAGATATCCTACAATGAGGGGTGACCCTTTTAAGAATCTTGATTCACAAAGCTTAAAAGCTCTTTTTTGTTTACCCCTAGGTGTGAAAATATATTTCGGGTTTATATTTGGTTTACCCTCATATAAGTAAAAATTTAAAAGTTTGTTAAATGCCAAATTCACTAAAATTCAAGCAACAATTAGGTAAATTGCATTTTCTAAAATATTCCTAAAATGGTTTAGAGGGTACTTAAGCAGAAATAGATTGGGCACCGTTGTTTTGGACAAATTAGCTTTCTAATTTATTTAAATTGCAGTATAGAGCTTTATTAAAAAATCCGCCAAACGAAGCTAATTATAGTACATCGTTAGTGCTGTATTTTTTTATAAAGGCCATTATATTGGCAAGGGTAATCTTGAATAAATATTTTAAGTTACTAGTACTATTTTGAATATTATTTAATGTTGACTTTGACTCTAAGTTTGAGACGTCAGTGATAACCGTGCAGGCTACTTCCTTTGTTTTACGGGCTTTATGAGTTGCTGACAGGCCCTTTTATTGAAGGGAAAATAAACATACAAGTTATACCACCACTTAGTTTGATATTTTTTTCGCATATATGTAGCAATCTATGGTTAGTCGAATGATTGGGGTGAAATTCATGCTGATTCCTGGGCCTGTTTTGATTATTTAACAGCCGTTTTCAGACTTAGCAAATTAACTACTCTATAAGCTTTCTTGACATAATATAAGGTTATTTCGCTTGTAGTTCTGGAAAAATGTCAGAATAATGATGGTGATGGCGATGTAGTACAGTTGTCACGGCACAAGTTTTATTAAATGTTTTACGTTTGATTTATGTTATTGTTATTTTTTTGCAAATTTTACACAAAGCAGATTTAAAGTATCAAAATCACTACTTTTTCGAATTGTTTATATCTACCATCGACTAAATGCACATTACTTTTATGATATATCTGTTATTGTCCCATATTTTCTAAATTTTTATTAATTTACAAGTGATACTCTCTAAAGTAAAAAGTTGAAGATAAAAGTTTAATTCGCTTTATAGAACAATCTATTTAACTTAATAGGGACGTAATATCTACTGTTTTAAAGCCGCATTATCCGCCGTGAATGACCCTTAAAAGACTATAATGCCATGCTGAGATAATTTTATTCCATATTGACCGAATCTTTCTCCTCGTTATTTTTTTAGCTTATTTAGTGTCTTAATTCACATTGGTTAATTAACTTAGTTTCCATTATTTTGTATTGCTTTGCATTGTTGAAATTATTACCCGCTCGCCGGTCCTTGCTTTTTGTCGAATATCACGAATTTATTTAGATACGTAACAATGGAGGTACAATTATATACAAAAAACTTTCTTTTGATAGTAAAATCGTCGCCTTATTACCAAAATTGAATAAAGTTGATTGTGTTTATTTTTCAAACTTTGTTTAATTTGGTGAAAATATTCTTAAACGAAATCCTAAAGTTTGCTCTATTAGGTTCACAATCTAAAGCGCTCTTCCGGATATTTGTGGACAAACCTTTGCGTAGTGGTTTAATTAAAAGTCCTATTGGTTTTCAGTTTATTGGACAATGCCTAATTTCCGGATTTCTTTGGTGAATGTTGGCCTCCAAATCCTTTGTTATTCTTGGGATAAACATTTGCTCCTCGAAACTATACAGATACATTTTAATTGAACGAATACACTCGAATAATAGAACAAAGAGGCACAGAGACGCATCAGGCAAGAGACAGGCTAGCAGACCTCTGTTTATTGTCACAACAATTATATGCCACGCAGTGCAGGCAGGCGCATTGCTTTTTATTTCTCACATAACGAACTTATTCATATTCAAATTGAGTTAGATTATCTTTATAGGTGTTGAGATTTTTTAAAGAAATGCCGAGTTCAGTTACAGTTGGGACACCCTATACAAAAGTATCACACAAAGCGTAAAAAGATGTTACTCATTTTGGATTTTAATGGACGTAGGTGCAATATTTTCTCTTATTAAACTTTTACTTAGGTGGTTATTTCTCATTTTTTTTCTGGTTCTACTGAGCGTGCATCATTATAGATTTTCACTTTTTTGTTTGGTAATTTTTTAAGTTGTATATAGAACTGAGTACTTTTACTTTTCAAAAATAATGAACAACTCCGTTCTAAATGCTTTAATCACTAGAGGATATGCCATTTCTTCTTTTGGTTTCTTCTCTCGACGGTTCGATTGGAGATTGTCAGGGTACTTCATTTGTTGGAATTCTAAAGAAGTTTGCTGTGCTATAACCAAACTACTTTATCATGTTTTTTAACCAGGACATCTTTTTTCTTCTTATCTTTGCTTACATTATGACACAAACGTTGAAATAACTTTAGAGGAAAAAGTCTACTGAGTTAAATCGCAAAATCGCGGTAGCCAATCGATGTCACCTCTTTGCCAGGTAACGCGACTAGGAAATTTTGTTTGAAGTAAACTGAAGTAATTCCATCTTGTTAAAATAACGTTATTCAAGTTCAAATCGTTGGTTTTATTGCACCATTAACAATAACGTTTTTTTTAAAATATAGTTTATTGCTCTTAAAGTTACAAATAATAACAATAAGAGTAAACAATAGTGATTGTAGCCATTGGCTTTACTCGGGGTTTGGCTAAACGATATCCTGCGGTAATTTGCGTTTCAGTCTGATGTGAATGTTGGGTTGAAATAAGTTGTAGTGCACTGCACCACTGCACGCACTGGAGTTGGTAAGAAACTTTTTGGTACATTTTTTGATGAATTCTTCCACGTATAAGACGCCAAGCTCATGATGTAGTTGGGAATTACGAATATACCAGGATGCGTTGACTACTATTCTTAGCACCTTGTTTTGGAGTCTCTGCAATTTTTCAATATTGCTTTTGGAGGTGTTGCACCATACGGGAGATGCATATAACGCTAGGAGTCTTATCAGGATTTTGTTTGGAAGTACTGTGCATTCTATTTTTACCGTGGATTTACGGTTTATTAATGGATACAGCTGTCTTAGTCTGGTATAGCATTGCGTTAGTTTGTAGTTGACATGGTATTTCCAACTGAGCCGTGTGTCAAGATAAACTCCTAGGTATTTCATTGCGGAGTCTCTCGGGTTCCAAGGTATTGTGCTGTTGTTGATGAATATATTTGGGGGATTGTTGATTTGTCGCAGCGTGAATATCTTGGCTTGGCACTTGTCGGCGTTAATTGTCAGATTCCATTGCTTGAGCCAGGAAGCAAGTCTGTTTGTTGTTTGTTGTAATGGCGTCATAGCCTGCTCGAGTTTGGGTGCTTGAGTAAAGATGACTGTGCCGTCGGCGAATGTGGCTAGAATACTGTTAGTTTCTGGAATATCTGACATGTATATGTTGAATAGAATAGGTCCAAGAACACTGTCTTGGGGAACGCCTGCGTGGATGTTTTTAGTTTCGGATAGTGTTGAGTTAATCCTGACTGCAAAGGTTCGGTTGTCTAAGAAGGAGAAGATGATGGCCTTAAGGTTGGTGGGAACGCCTATAAGCAAGATCTTCTTTTTGAGCCCTTCGATCCAAACCTTGTCGAAGGCCTGTGCGATGTCTAGGAATAATCCTATGGTGTATAATTTGTTTTCGAAGCTTTGTTCAATTAGTTCGCTTATGCGCTGCAGTTGGTGACAGGTTGAATGTCCTTGTCGAAAGCCGAATTATGTTAAGGTTTTTTATGCTGTTTGTCAGACGTTTCTGTATGACTTTTCCTAAAAGTTTCGGTAATGAAGTTAGGAGACTTATTGGTCTGTAATTGTTTACTTGTTGTATCTTTGACTGGTTTGGCGAACATGATTATTTGTGCATGTTCCCATGCCTGAAGAAAATAGCCCTGTCTCATGCAGGCGTTAAAGGTTGTGCTTAGGTAGGCAAATGCTTTGATAGTTAAGTGTTGGAGGATGGTGTTTGTGATGACGTCGTGACCTGGGGATTTTTTTTTTTGGGTAAGGTGGTGATTATTCCTTTAAGTTCGTTGGGAGAGGTTGAATTAATGCGATCTGGTATTGGTACGTTACTTTCAATATCTCTGATTAAGTGCGCAAAGTGGGTTGGCGTGCAGGTGATTGTTGGTGTGAATGTGCTTTTTAGGTGATGAGCAAACGCAGCAACTTTTTCGGCGTCTGATCTGTATTGTTCGGTATCGGATTCGGTAGTTAATGTGGGAAGTTCAGCTCTTTGATGAAATATGTTTCTTGTTGTTCTCCACAATCCCATGTTTCCTGGGCTACGATCAGCAATCTGTTGTTTGTAAGAGTTCATTCTCAGGTTATCGAGCTCCCTTTTGATTAAATGAGATATATTATTCAGTTGATTTTTTGTTATAGGATTCCTTGTCCTCTGCCATTCGCATCGAAGTATGCTTTTGGTTTTTATTAAGTCAATTATGTGCCCAGGGTGATCTTTTGGTAAGGTCCTTTTTGGTGGCGTGCAGGACTGCTTTACGCTGCTTTGTATCGATTTGTGATTTACCATCAAATCTATGTCCTGGGAGGTTTGGAGACCTGGCGAGTGGTGAAGATTATTGTCTAGTATATTCCTAAATTGAGCCCAGTCCATATGCCCATTAATGAGTTTAGGGTTAGGTTGTTTAATGGATAGGGTGTTATCAAAGGATACGAGCACAGGAAGGTGGTCTGAATTCAGTTCTGTAATGACGTTTTGAAATATTGGTTTGTTGAAGTTTTTTTGGAGCACGATGTCGAGGATATCGGGCTGATGGTCGAGTCGGTAGGGATAATAGGTATATTAATCGGGTGTTGTGACTTGGAATGTGTTGGCTATTGCAAGATTTTCCAGTTTAATGCCCTCTGGATTCGTCGCTCTGCATCCCTATAAGGTGTTTTTGGCGTTTATGTCACCTATGACTAGTAGTGGACCATTGATATTGAAGATTTTTTTAATGTCTTCTTCGTATAATTTTTTTGTTGGGTTGTCTGTAGGCAGATATTATTGTTATGCGACTCTGGTCATTTAGCGTAACTTTTATTGCTGTTGTTTCAACTTTTAGGTCTTTAATTTAGGGTAGTCGTGTGTGCACCTACTTTGTTTTGATAAAGATCGCCACTCCTCCTGCAGCTACTGCTGTTATCCGATCATTACGGTAGGTGTGGTATCCTGGAAGATTAAATTTGATAGTATAATCTAGATGAGTCTCTGTTATACAGGTGATGTCTACATTGTATCGAGCCAGGAAGGCGATGAGTAATGAGCGCCGAGTTTTAATTCCGTTCGCGTTCCAATTGAGGATTGTTAAGTTTTGTAAGACGTTTGTGCGTTTAGGATCCATTAAGGAGCAAAGGCAACAGGGCGCTTGTGATGAAAGATTTAATTTGAGGTAAGTATGGAGTTAATAGATCAAGAAGTAGTTGTATGAGGTTATTGGGTAAGGTTGTTGAGTTTGTGGAGGTGGTTACGTTGTTGTTTGTATTAGTCTTTGTCGTGTTCTTAAGTATTTCGGCGTACGTCTCAGCATCGTTCACGTTGGTTTGTCTACTAAGGGGTCTTCTGGTAGTTCCTGTTTGTGTTCTAGTTCGCTGTTTTAGCATTTCAAAATGGTGTGAGCATCCGCGGTAGTTAGCATTGTGGCTCCCTCCGCAGTTTGTACATTTGGGTAGATCGTTGGTATTCTTTTTGCATTCAGTGTGGTGGTGGTTGCCTGCGCATTTCACACATGCTGATTCCAATCTGCAATAATTTTTCGTGTGTCCATATTTTTGACAACGGTGACATTGAGGTATATTTTTCGATTTTTTTCTAACTTCTACTGTTACAATCGAGTGGTAGATTGAGGTGAGTGAGAAAATATATATTTTTAGTGAGATCCACTGCGCAACCAGGTAGCGCAGTTTTATCTTTCGTGTATAGGCGAGTCACTTTTATGATTGGCAAGGTTTTGTTTAGTTCATTTTTTATTTCTTGGTCTGTGAGAGAAAATGGAACATTTTTGATTACAACTGAAATCGGTTTATCGTGGAGTTTTGATAGGTGTGATACGGAATTTCATTCGTTGTGAAGTATTTTGTTAAGCTACGGTAATCTTCGTCTTTGAATAGATTGATACGAAGTGTAATGGTGTTATATGAAGTTGTGAATGATCCAGTTGAGTATTTTGGTATATCTTCGATTACAGCTTTGTTGTTGACTGCGTTGTGTAGATATATAGGTGGAACTTTAGTTTGTACTGTTTTTGTTTGTATTTCGCTTGATTGACTTTTTTGCGAGTGTTCATTAACTGAGGGCTGTGCTTCAGCTTCCAGATGTGGTGGTAGGTAACATTTGTTACTAGTCAAGAGATCTTGAGTAGACCATGCGTAGCGTTTTTGCACCTCTTTAATGGGCGGTGATAATTTATCGAATTTACGTTTATTTTGTAATTGATAATCAATTTTTAAATCATGGTTAGCAACTGTTAAATGTGTTTATTAGAAGTATGAATAACTTACGATTTAATATAAATAGCGTTGAGGTCAAGCGTATCACATTAATATCGGAGCACATGCAAGGCATCCGCACCGGTTTACTGCTTGTACTCGACTGCAATAATGGTTTGTCAGCTTCGTCATTAAAAAAAAAAACGGGCCAATGATTCCTCCAGCTCAATGTATACCAAACAGTGCATTTTTGTGGATGCATTTGATCTTTCGTTGATAGCACGTGGATTTTCACTATTCCAAATGCGACAACTTTGACGATTCATAAGTTATTTTACAAAATGACTCTCGTCGCTCAATATCATTTTATTTTGCCAAAATCAGCATCAGGTGCTTCATTATCTTAATGAAAAATGTCTTTGGTAGTTTTTTTAAGTTCTTGAGTCAGTTGAGTTTAATACACCTATAGATGCAGATCTTTTGTTAAAATGCATCGCATAGTACCTATGAAAAATTTTGTTGCTGTGAATGGTTATGAATTGACATGCTTGAATTTTCATGCACACTAGCAATTAATGCAGCAATTTCGTGCCTTAAACGATCAATGAGTTGACAGTGAATGCTTGGTTTGTCAATAAGCATACCACTTGATTCAAACCTTCACACTAGATTACAAAATTCACGCTCATTTGGCACACTATTGCATCGAAACAATGGTCGAAGTTATTTTGCTTAATTGTAAGCGATTTCCTGTGTCCATAATTAACTTGAATCTTATTGATGCCATAACGATTTTTCCATATGTTTAGATACCACCTTTATAAGTTCATATTTCCAACGTTCATAGAACCCAAACGGCGCCCACTTCAAAGTCTAACATTCAATTTGGATCACTCCATATGTTTTATTTAATCTTTTAATTATATTAATTATTTTTTACGTGGTTTGTTCATGCATCCTAAATGCAGAAAGGCATTTTATAGCTGTTTGTTATAAGGTTTATGAGTCTGAAAATGTAACAACGAAATGCAGGGTGTCCCAGTGGGTACGCTAGGTTATGTGTTTATTTTAATTCGTTGTCTGGGCCACTCTGTAGGTTAGTTTTTAGGTAGATGTTCAAGCTCCAATTATATAATAATAATTTAATTTAGTAAAAATATTTTTTGGTGTTTTAATTTATCATGTTCTTTTCTGTTTCATTACTTTTTTCATTGAACTAAGCACCCATGTCTTTACAGAAATTAACTCTTAAATTGGGATATTCGAAATATTTAGGGTCACTTTAATGTTTGATTTTGATATTACCATCTTCTGTGTGTTTTTTATTTTGAGTCCGTATCGGTAACGGCAAGTACTTTTTTCATACAAGTTTTAAGTCTGCCATGTTACCTGCAATTATCACTACGCCATTAATGTAACGTATATTGTTTATAATGATTCGCTATACATATTTAATTAGGTTTGGGGGGTGGTGGAGAGCACGCAGCCTTGTTATGCTTCTTTTATTTTAAATTTTTACTGTAGTTGTCTGTGTCCAGTGTGGGTTAGCAATTATTCGTATGGCTCAGTTACCTATGTCTTTCTTTTTGAGAAGTTCAAGTAGTTTTTCTGGCGGACCTTATCCAACGATTTTTTTTTAAATCTAAATATATAACAAGTTATACTTCCTGATTCATGCCTAAACATCTATGTAACAACACGTTTATCCCAAAATATCGTTGAGTCTTCCAAGCTGAACGTCCCTTAATCTTTCTTCAATCTTTTATATATATGCTATGGTTCTATATTCAAAGCAACCTTTAGCTTATTGTTTTTCAGAATAAATATGAATGTTGAAGTTCCCCATTATATTGGGATAATCGCTATTTTGTAAATGGAATTAGGGGGCATTCCAATGTGAACGTCAAAAAAGGGCATATTTCAACAATTTTTTCTCGGGAACTATTGAAAATAATTGGACAAACGTTTTCCCCCCTAAAGGTATGATCAAGCAGAGTTGGAAAAAATGTTTTTTTGGTCATAAAAATATTTCTTTGCTTATTTATAATATAACATAGTTATGTTAAAAAAAGTTTTCTGCTGGTGCAGGTGATTCTGGCCCACCTGGTGATCTGAAACAGAAAATCTAAGAAGTTTCTTAATCTATATCACCGTCCCTATGGCTCAAACCTCCACTTTTTTATTTTATCAAAATTAACAAAATGGCGTTTCAAAAGGGTAAACGAAATCACGTATTTTTGCATCATAAATCAGGTGAAATTATAAGTTAAAATCAAAACATCAACACATTGGAGGTTCGCGCCATAGCCATGATAGTACTGAATATCGTGTTAAAATTTGAAGTCGATACGCCCGGTGGTTTTTGAGAAATCACCTGCACCAGGTGCAAAAATGTCGTTTCGAGTAAAACGCGTTTAAAGTTTTTCGAGATGAAAAATCATATGGCACGAGTCTATGAATCTATCTGTGCACTGGCAAACTAATTTTAAAACCAAGTCCTTGATCATATTTCGAAAAAGTAATGTTTGAATCACATTCTCGACATTTTACGATAGCTTGGAGTGATGAAAACAAAAGCGAACTGGAGAAAACAGTAAGTGGCAGAGTCGCTTTCACTCACAGCGAAACTGTCATCTTGACTCTCTCTCAATTTGCTGATGTACTAGCAAAATCAGTTATAGTATCATCTGAATGTTGATTTCCATGCAATTTTCTCTTTTTAGCAGGATAACTAGGACGTCTTGAAGATGATCTACGCTGCTTCTTATCCCTTTTTACTTATCCAAGTTCTCAAAACAACGCTCTTTCCAGGACGAAATCTCAAATAATACTGATCGTTTCACAAGACCGTTACTTAAAAATAACTAAAAATAGCTGCTCGAATGTTTCATCCGTATACCTGTTCCGAAACTCGAGCGCGCGCAGTTTGAGCCTCTCTTTTGAAGCATTATAACTGGTCAACAAGGCAGGAATTACCGAAACCGACTGTAGGATATCAATTCTATGGGTAAAAGCTATCGAAAAATATAAAAAAAAATAATGATTTTTTCAACCCGTCACATTGGAATGTCCCCTTAAACAAATCAGATATATCAATCAGATCATCGTCAATAAATTTTAGAAGTTTCATAGAAATGTGGTGCATCTTGTGATTGGTTTTTGGGTTGTTATTTTCTTCTAAAGATGTTTGCCGCAATTGTAGACGAAACGTCAAGAGTTTCCGAACTCTGACCACGGCCTAAAACTCGCTAACTAACCATATGATGCACCAAAACACCGGCCGTGAAATCCTTCGCATTTATCCACAGAAATGTGGTCTGATTCAGCAATATTTCTATTTTGTGTTTTTTTATTCTTTTAAAATTTTGGGTTTCCATTCTTAATTCGTCTGTATTGTTCTGAAATAGTTCTTTATATAGGATCATCTTTTATTCCATATTTGTTATCAAGTTGTTGTTTCTCTTACTGCTCCAAGTATATTACGTTTAAAACCCACCATTTTGCTCAACTTTTTATGTATATTGAAGTTATTTATTTTTCGTGTTGTTCAATTTAAACAAATTGTTCTATTAATCATTTTCTTCCTTTGCTTGGTTTTATATTGTTCTGGTTTTTGTTTATTTTTACGTCTTTTACCTGTAACGTCAAGTATTTCTTCAGCTATCTACTGTTGATATTTATTTTTCATCGGTTGAAATGTCTTGGGTAGTTGTTATCAAGTTCTTGTATTTGTTTTCATGTGGATTTATATATTTTTTCTTTAATTGTATTTAGTTTTTTGTTTATTTTTGTTTATTGTTTTAGAATATGTTTCTCTTCTCTTATGGTGTGTATAGTAAGTGGGGTATCTTTCCTTTTATCTTTTTTAATTTGAAGTTGATAGCTGATGCAAGTGAATTATGGTCGGATCTTATTTCTCCATCTGTTGTAGATTACTGAATTTCTGACCTGTGGCTTATCAAAAGGAACTCAAATTGGTTCATTATAATTTGACAATCTTTACCATCTGCAGGTAACTTCCAGGTATAAGGACATCATTTGTGAAGTTTGAAAAATGTGTTTGTTATAACAAAATCAGCATCCTGACAGAATTTCACTAAGCGATCGTCTCGTATTCTCCAACATACCTTTTCTATTGCCATTTCCAAATTTTGGTGTGAAGGTAGTTATTATGTTTATGAGTTTCTTTTTTATCTTTGATTTAACATCATTTTTTTAAGATATTCAAAGAATTCTTTAATTTCATTGTCCTCTTGCTTTGCAGTTGGTGCGTATGCCTATATGATGTTAATAGTAGCAATGCTTATTTGTTTTATCATCATAATTACAAATTAATTTATTGCGTGAATTAAAATGATAGACACACCATGTGTGTGAGCTGTGCCGTTGTTTCCAGCGATTTTTAGTGAGGCATTTACCTGTTCTTGGCCAATGGATATTATTTACGCCCAGATTATTAATATGAAGACTTTTAATTTAATTGAAGCATTATCTAATATTCCTGGTCTATGTATGTAGATTGTACAACAAGAAAGTGACCGTCGTCATTTGGTAAGGAGTTAATTCATTCGAATCTTTATTTCATGCTCTTGTGCTGTATAATTTGCCGACATATTGTGTTGATGTTAGTAATTTTTTTTATCATTACAATAAATGTAAAATTCCTGAAACGATACAAGGAAGTGTTTTTAGTGAACCATGGGGAAAGGCCAAAATGGACGTATAAATAGCTGTAAAATATATGCGGAAGTCGGAAGCATTCGTTAAGAAGTGGGCAAAGCAACATTTGGAAATTAGGCACGCAGTAGATCTGTCGGAGAGGGAAATAGCCCGCGATATTGCAACTTTTTGAAGATAAACCAGGCATTTTGTTGCATTGTAACCAAATGGAACTCCGCAGGAAAGGAATTCAAGTGCTTCTAAATACGATTAAAAGTCACTTTTGAAAGTCAACTTTGAAGAAACATTTATTAACTGCTGTTGCCAAAGGAAAGTTTAGGACAATGTTATATTCACGGACGAGTCTTGTTTCCGGGTACAGTCTTTCATATTGAAAGTGTAGTCAGCTAAGAGTGTCAGGACTCTTCAATGCACAGCAAAACACCGTGTAAATGTGTATGTTTGAGAATGCTGCTGTAAACGCTATTTTGGTTGCCTATTTCTGTTTACAAACAGTTTAAATGTCGAGAAAATGTGCATTATCTACTAGAAATGCTTGCTAAAGTCTGTCGAAAAGTTTTTGGTTCTGATGGAACAAGTTCGGTGCTGCAAGAAGACAGTGGCCATAAACATCGCAGTAAACGCTGCAGTGCGTGCGAACAGCGATATAACGTCACTATGATGGAATGCTCGGCAGTGTGCTCAGATATTAATTTCATTGAAAATGTGGGGCTGTACATGAAAAACAATCTTAAAGGGACGCCAGTATACACGGTGGATGTCTTTCCCAAATAGCTATGCAGAAAACCTCGTCAAAAGTGTGTAGTTATAATTAGTAATGGAGGTGATTGGACCAGATAATTGTGCAACAATTTAAGGTTACAACGGTCACTTTATTATTGAACAGACTATAAATTTTTGCTGTTGTATGTCATGATTCTTCTTACAGTTGTCTTAGGCGTTCTTGATGTTTTCTGATTCCTTATGGTCTATCGTGACCTATAATTTACCATTTTCTTAAATATTGTTTGCCAACCTTCAGAAGAGTTCCACCCGGAGATTCGAATGGGTAGTTATAAACTTCGGAATATTTAGTCGTGAATTTTACCATGATTGTACTAAGATTATCTAATTTGGTATCTTTAAGGCAGTGGGTACCCGTTGCCTTCTGCATTTTTATTTCGTTGGCCACTTAATGACTCATTCACTTTTAAGGACGATTCCTCCTCCCAAGGGCAAGAGCGTGCCCTTACCTTTTGCCATATCCTTCATCCACCAGAATGTATCGCGAGTAGGTGAGGTTGTCATTTAGGTTGACATGTTGTGTGCCATCACAGCTTACACTCTATCCATTTTTTATTTTTTATTCCAAACATTTTTAAGTATCAAAATTTAAGTAGCTTATTTAAGTTATGTAAAAAATGCACAAGAAATAGGCCAGGCATGAAATAGTATTCGTTTTCTTAGTTGACGTTTTGATAGGCGCTTAACATTTCGGTCACTTGGTTCACGTTAGGCAGTAACAGTCACTACAGTTGACCTTTCGACTACGTAAAGCGCCGTATAAAAAGTTCTGAGGTTGAATAAACAGCCGCACAATTTCGGGGTTGCTTTGGAAGAATTGTATAACAATTTTATGTTGCACCAATATTTGGTCAGTTGCTAGAATTCCGAATTCAAATTTCCGAAGGTGCTTTCCTGCTGAAAGTTCCAAGGGACACCTTTATTTGTTCTTTTTATGAGGTCACGCGAAGGCCTCCGCAGGATAAATGGCTGCATGGAACGGCCAGGCCGGGCCGTCGAGTTACGGGAATCTCTTTCTATGATTAATAAATAGGAGCAGGCTAGCGGCAGGACAGTAATCCGGAGCGGTGCCGGCGCGGGAGGCCGCTGCGATTTAAAATTGACGAAGCCGCCGCCGCGCCCGTGCAAAAATGGCTCGTATACGTTTTTAACGATAAAATTTTTACAGCAGCCGCAGCAGTCCGAGCTTCGTGATTTGTGTTTATTATTAAGCCGCGCGGGCTGGGATAACTCGATACGTGAGCGAAATAAGGCAGGCCGCCCGCGTTACATCATCCCGCTTTAATGACCGCGCGCGCTCTCGTTAAAATAATCACGAGGGATGATGCGTGCGGAGGTGCGCTGCATTGTTTATGACGGGCCCGACCCGCAGGGAAGAAGAACAAAACGGGCCATTAATTAGTGGGCATCGCCGGAGCTCGTGATTGAAGCCGCGCGGGGAGTCCATCGCGGCGGCCGATTTGTCCCCAGCTGCAAGTCGCTTTCCCCGGAAGCCAACTGTAAAGTTGGAATCTGGTGGAAAAATAACTATCGCTGTAGTCCTCGATACATCCAATCAATAACCTCACGTGGGCGAGCGCCGGGAAGCCGCCGACGTTCTTAATAAATTTTCTTCCGTGCACTATGGCCTCCTTCGCAATATTTTTGGCCAGAAGTGAAAAAAAAAATTCAAATTATTTCGTCTCTCAAACACGTAAACGCTGAGACCATGCTTGCGATTTGAATTCGCGAAACAAAAAGTTAAACGAAGTTTTAAATTGCATTCGAAAATACTGTGGCAGCATCGAGTACAAACATGAAACTTCTAGTGATTGCAATCGCCATTTATTGATTGCCTTTTACAAGTTAAGTATTGTGCAGTAAAAAGCTCTTGTAGCAAACCCCAAGAATGTTTCCAATCAAATATTGTCGATATTTTTGCATAAATTCTTATGCGTTGAAAAACTTTCTCGAACAAGAATTCTTTGTGCTTTTAAGGGCGCTTTTAAAATTTCCATTGCTGATTGCGAATTGGTTTACTTTATACAACGTTAGGGAAACTTAAGCACCACTTTTTTAATAAAATAATTTTTTTGGTACTAGTTGTTAGGATATTGGTTTTACATTAGTACAGTAGCTTTGGATTATCCTCTATGAGTTTACCATAACTCAGGACTTTACTTGAACGGTTATAGGAACTTTACTTTTTTTCTTATTTATTAGTATATATAGAATAGAAAAAGTGTCAGTAGATTTTTATTGCTTTGTAAATATTTCATAATTTACTCTTTTGCTGTAATAGTAATGGTAAGCCTCTATACTGCGTGTAGGAACATAACTTGTGAATTGAAAAGTTAAGGCTTCTTCACTGCCCGGTCAACTGTATTATTACCCCTTGCTCAAAATAAATTATGTTTAGTGGGTGAATACGCCACCAGCTAGACAAATGGATAAGCGTTTTAACTGATCGGTAACTTTATTCCTTCCTTTTCGTATATTCATAATTTTTTAAGCCTTTCGTTCTGGTCCAAGCAATGTGATCTATAGTATTGTAGAAAAGTAAGTTTTTGAGGGGCATTTTTGTAGTTTAATTCAATTTGCTTAGGGTGGTTACTATCATCTTGAATAGAAGAAACGTTTTTTCAAGTTCCTCTGTGAAAATCTCGCACTTATCTGATGAGTATATACGAGCACCATATCGGAGTTGTAAACAGCACTTTAATATTCTTTTGGTGGCCCTCCACGTATTGGAATCCCCAGGTTCAAGATGTGCCTTTGAGTATTCTGAATTGGTTGGATTTTGATTGCTATGTTACGGGTTCTTGGCCACAGTCTGCGTTCTACGTGTTTATCGTTTATTAATTGTTGTGTATGTGGGGATGGAGTTTGATCTGCGCGATGTCGATGCATTTAAGTTGTTACACCTTTGAACAATTTTGCCGCTTTGTCAATATCAACATGGGATTCTAAGTTGGAAGGCAATTTAGTAAATTATTGATAATGATCAGAACTTTTCCCACTCAATGGGTCCGGTGATTAGTCTTGTGGGATGAACAACTGATGGTGAATAAGACAGGCAGGTGATCAGAATCGGGTTTTGTGAGTACTGCCTGGATTATTGGTAGAATTAGATTTTTACGTAGAATAATGTTGAGGATATGAGATAGCTGGTTATATTGATGTAGCCAGTTGAGAAGTAAGGTTGTTAAGTTTTATCTCGTTAGGGTTAGTCAATCTGCATCCCCAGTTTGTGTGTTTACATCTCCTGTTGGTCGGTCTTTTCGATAAATATGATATTTCGGTAATGTGAATCTTGTTTGAAATAATGTGTGAGTCTGTGATGCATGCGATATCAACTTTGAATATAGGAATGAAATGAATATTGATCGTTGTTCTTTATATCATTGGCGTCCCAATTTAGAAGGATTGACGTAACTATGGCAATTAGATTATTTACTGCCATTTAGCATTGGAATTTATGAAATGATAAAATTTTTAATTTGCTCGAGATTGGAGGTAAGTAATTCAATAACAGATTGTAAAAAGTCAGTCGCAAAAGGGTTTTGAATATGTTGGTAAGGCATATTTGGTTTGGGGACATGGGAGCTGTGGTTCAGGGATGATGTATATGTTGCATTGGACGTGATTTTCCCTTTTATGGTCGCATTAGGTTATGTGAGTCTGGCTATCGGGAATTTTTTAAAGTATGGATAGCCTATGCAGTTAATCATGTGTTGGCCTCCGCAGTTTACGCATTTGGGAGAGTCAATGTCTTTGTTTTTATTGCATTGCGATTAGTAGTGGTTATCAGTTCAAATTGGATAAGTCATTGGTTTCTCATTTTTGCTTAGTTCAATAGTAATTATTGGAACTGCAGCCTATTTTGGGTTCTGTAGCCGTGTAGCTATGATTGTTGGGAACTTTAGGTGTTCTAATTCTGTCTCAATCTCTTCTATAGTTATTGAGATAGTAACGTTACGTATTACTGCTGAAACGTTAGGGTTTTGAGGATTCCTGTAGATGTAATAATTATCTTTGTGCTCGTCATAAAACATAGTGAGCTTTTTGTAACCATCTGTGCTATTCAAATTTATTTGTAGTTTCTTATCTTTGTAGTTACTGGTAAATTTTCTGTTATGGTTGATTTAATATACGTAAGTATGTTTTGATAGTTAGTGTTGTTGTGTATATATATCGGAGAGACTTTCAGTAGCGTTATTCGAAGTGTTTGGCTGTGAGTTATTTGTTCTCAGAGTGCAGCATTTATTTTGAGAGATTAAAGTGGCTGTGTTAAATAAATATTGGAATCACTATTTTCTGGTAAGGTTAGGGGCTGTTTGAGGTAACTTGTGTCTTTGCCAGTAATATTTTAGTATCCCAGTTTAGTTGAATTGGGGGCTACCTTACTTCTTTTAATAATTATTTTTGAGGGTCTTAATAGAAATTTATTTGGATCGCTCATATTTGAATGTACGCATTAATAAACAGGTCTTGGATTGTTTTTGTTGTAGTGAATATTGCAGTTCAGTTGTCTTTGTGAGATTTGATTTTCCGCTGCGATCTGCTGATTGTAGGGCAAAGAACTCGCTCGTTCCACTTTTAATATTATATATTGGTTATTAAGTAACAGGTAAAAGTAAAAATAACCAATTATGTTATTTAATCAGCTTTAGACTTAACTCAAATCACAACCGTGCTCGAGCTCGTCGCACTGAACTGGTTGTAAAAGTGATACTTTTCTCTTTCCAGATCTGAGGTTGTTTTTATAAAGTTTAAGTTATGGCTATTTCTTGGTTTTTTGGACCTTACCACTTGTTTTACTAGGTGCAATTATGCGGTGTTGTCAAAAATTAGTAAAAGTCGAGCAAATACCTGGGTTTGATATTTTTAAATTTGTGCTTGTTCCTTTTCATTTCTGCGTAACAGATTACTGTATGACATACTTCATGATATGTTGAAATAAGAAAATGGAATTTAACATATAACAACAATACAACTAAATCACATTTGTATTGCTAAAGTTTATAGAAGGTGGAAAAACTGATAGAGTTGAAAATTTGTTTACTTCCTATCAAACTTAAAAATAAACCAAAACGATGATTAACGTTAACGAAGTTATTCAGTATTTTTATCTGAAAAAATCTGAAGTAATCTGCGCAAAAGAGTTTTTTTCTAAAATATTTCATGGTGTTAAATTAAAAAAATATATAACATGACAAAAATGACTTCATACTCGAAAATTCACAACTTTTTTGATTTTTCATAATAAGACTTAATATTTTACCTCCATATCCTTGAAGCATTCTAATTTAAAAATACAACAGTAGAGACGATGCTCTTCGCAAATCGATCGTTCGCTAGATGAGTACGGTTTTTTATCTTCTTTTCGTGTGCAACATAATAAGTGCACTTTTGAGAAGGTCGATCCGAATAAACATTTTTTTTAAATATTAGCTGTGGTAACCCTCTCTGAGTAAGGTTTATGTCTGTCAAACAATGGGTAACTAAATGCATGTCAACTAGTTTCAGGTAAATATTTGCAGAGCTTTTTTCTTGCTGTTGACTGCTTCCAAAAAATTCTTCAGTTGGCAGTTATTTCATTCAGCGTTTCGTTCTTCTTATAATCGCATAAGAATGGCAAATGATCAAAATAGTACGTCCTCCTTTCACACTATTATAATGTGATGTTTTTGGTTTAAACTGTGGTGAATAAAATGCTTAAATTTATTTAATAAATTTAAAAGGATCAATAATGTAAAGTCACTCTATATAAGTCCATTAACACAATTTATTTTGCATTAGAACTTTGCTTCCGGTAACTTGAACTTCGCCACTATACATATGCAAACTTGTGGCCGAAAAAAGAAGAGCTAGGGGAAGTTGGCAAAGATCAATAAACTCTTTATCATCAAAATGCAGGCAATATTCTAAAAATGAAAATCGATGGCTAGTAAATATACATTTATACAATGTAATGCTATTTAATTTGCCCCATAATTTATCGTCGATGTCGGATGATTTCCAAAGATCGACGTAATACGCAACTCCTACGTAACTGTAATTTTGTTGACGTCGATATAGTGATGATTGAACATTCACTGTCTCATCTGATGGATCACAAAGTAAATCCGGACTATCATCATGTTGCCGATTTACACAAAAACATGATTAAAAAAAACTAACTTTAAGTTTCTATTAAAGAAATAGGCAACAGGTTTGGCTGGAAAGAGAGTGGCATACAACGTGTACAATGCTCTCCTTTCCCCTATTTATTCAGACGTCGGAACACCTACTCGTGCCTGAAATGCGATCCGGCATTCTTGTATCCCAAACAGATCCTTTTTGCGTCTCAACTTGGTTGTAGGTCGATCACGAGCGCGTGACTCCAAAAGACGCCGACCTAATGTTGCATTCTCTAAATTAACGTCCATTTCATGTTCTGCCGACATTTTCGAGAATCTTTCTTTCACTGCAGTGAATAGCTCTCGGCATTTCTACCGGTATCTTTTTACGATGTTTCTCGATCAGTTCAAGGCGCATAGACGTAAAATATATATGACACACCATTTAATAATATCTAAATATTAGTGTAGCTTTTGAAAAACAATTAAACAATATATTATGGAATACTTACCTCTTCCTCTACACTAATACCCAAAGACAGCGAAGAAATTACAAAAAAGCTCTTGAAATAATCGCAACTAGAGTTTGTGATAATCCCGGCCTGCTTCACTTGACTGTGGAAACTTTACCGACACTTTTAAAATTAAGGTTGTCATTCGTTATCGAAGAAGGTTCTTCGAACTAAAGACTACATCATAGACTTTAGGAGGGCTTTTAAATTGAAGCTGAATCGCGGGGGCGTTTGGTACCCAGAAATGTCACATAAGGGTTAGACGAACGTGATTATTCTACAGACAATGGCGATGACAGTAATGGGGCCCAGCAACAATTGAGGCTAAACTGATGACGATCCATGCAGAGGTCAATAGTAATTGCAAACAGATATCGTGAAAACTAGGTAAATACAAATTGTTTGCGTAAACCACGTGAAATAAAACTGTAGCAGGCATACTGAACGTGATTCAACGACTTGTTCAATCTGTGGAGGTAGAAGACTTTATTTTAGGATGCATAAAACGAAATTAAAATTACACGTGGTACATTTAGGTTCTTTGGAGGCTAGAGCGAGAACTTGATAGATGTTTTAAAATTAATAACGAAGACTACGCGTTCTATGCGGTTTTTGATCGTTAGATCAGTTCAGAAATGACTATTCCAATAAGAATACAATAAATGTGCATATTAAAAAGCGCGCGGTTATGACGTTATAAAGCGTACCGCATTGAGCGGCGGGTTGCAGCTTAAACATCTCTCTATATATGTAATAATTTCCACAACGTTAATATTTTCATAGAAACTGACCTTAATCCTACTTTTCACTAGGTTATGACGAAAGCATGACCACTTCTAAGGACTACGCCATCTCTTTTACTAAGTTGTAAAAAAGTTTTTTAACACTTGGGAAAAATTTAATTTTGCGTGCGGTTTTTTAAGGTACAGCTCATCATTATCAATGACTTCTTGCCAGCGGTCTGCAAGATGTCGAATCTGTTTACGATATCAATTTGCCTACTTCGAAACAAAAAATTCTTAACATGGTTCTGCAACTTTATCATACAACTTAAAACGGTGCCATATATCTAGACAGGCTCCAAACAGAAGAATTAAGATTGGGCCTGTGAGCTGACAGCAACAAGACCTCAATTCTCTTGTTGAAGAACAGTTCGATTTCAGTTGATCAGAGTCGGACATTTTTGTCTTAATACTTCATAAACACATTCTAGTTGTTTGATGGACAAATTGATTATTAGAAATTTTCCATACGAAAGTATACTGTCAACATTCTGCCAAACTGAATCTCTTGATAGCAGTCCCCGTTTCGAATTAGCTGATCAAAATTCAGAGTTTAATTTTGTCAATGGACGCCTAAAAGCTAAAGATTGTTATTACACCATAAACACAAAAAACGTACAAGTCAAATCTATTGCAAGTGTTAAAAGACTTCTTACAACCTCATATGAACTTCGTGTGACGGTAAGCCATATATTACTTGTGTTTTATCTGCAAAAATGAGTAAGTCACTTCTTCTTTTCTGGCAAGCTTTGAAATTTAAGTGATGGTTTAGTATATTGGATATCAATTTTTTTTAAAAATACTGACCAACAGCTCCACGCACAGTGCCTGACCCATTAGACTTTTTTGTTATTAGGGGTATTTCAAAATCATACGTGATAGCAGAATTAAATTGTAATGTATCTTCATATCACTAACTAATAATAGGAACGATCACTCAGGCCATAATAAACTAACATAAACTACGCTATCTAAATTACATTCAAAATCTGGTTATTAAATTGTTTGGCACGTCTTTTTAACGGCCTATTGTTGTTGGGCTGATTTGTTAGGTTCATTGTTAATTTATTGGGATGAACTTTCAGTCGAGCTCTATATTGTAGACTATATCGGTGTATATCCTGTTGGATTGTGGAAATCCCTTCTAATAACAGTGTTGGGTATGAACCATTGCACATTCGTTATCATACGCAGTACTTTAGACTGGAAGCGCTCTAATATTTCGATGTTTAAATTGGAAGCTGTGCCTCATAGCTAGATTCCATATGACCAGATTTTAATACTACTTTATACACTAGTAGCTTGTTATACAAACTAAGCTTAAATTTACGCCTCAACATCCAGGACATCTTGGAGAGGGCCATTCCTAATTGCTTTCGCTGTGTAAAAATGTGTTTACGCCAAGTAACTCTTCTGTTAAGATGGATGTCAAGGTACTTTACTTCTTCTTGTTGTGGTAATTGGTTGTTGTTTAAATGTACTGAGGAGCAATATTCCCTTGGTGTGGTGAAGGCTATATAGATTGACTTAGATTCGTCTGGTTTTATTCCCCATTTTTTCATCTGTTTTTAAATAAAAGTAAGATTTTTCTGCAGTTTCTGCGAGGTAGCGATGGGATCGCTGTCCGAGGCTAGGATTGCTGTGTCGTCCGCAAAAGTTGTTGTTAAGATCCCCGGTGTAGTTAGTAGGTCTATAGTATACATCAAGTACAATAGCGGACCGAGTACACTACCTTGGGGCACTTCTGCTTTTATTGGAGAAAGTTCAGTGTGTTCAGATTTAATTTTTACCATGAAGTATCTACGTTGTAGAGGTAGGATTTTAGAATTAGAAAATGACTTAATGGAAGGGGGATACTTAGCATACTTTGTCAAAAGCCTGAGTGACGTCGAGAAATTTTCTTGAGCAATATTCGTTGGCTTCAAAAGTTGTATTGATTTTTTACACCATTTTTGTGTATTTGTTCCACTGTAGAGTGCACTTGTTTAAATCCGAACTGGATATTGGTATTGTCTCAGCGTTTTCAAGAATGAGAAGTAGTTTCTTAAGAATGAGTTTTTCAGACACCTTGGATATAATGGGTAAGAGATTTATTGGTCTGTAAGATTTTAATTCTGCAGAAGGTTTTCCTGGTTTTAAGATAAGGATGATGTGTACCACCTTCCATTGCGTTAAATAGTTTTGTAATGTATCTTATTCCAGTGCTAGGTGGTTCTTTTAGTTACATAGCTCTTCCTTGGGATTAACGGTATTTATGACTTTCAATTTCTGCAGTTTTGATGCGTACAATTGATGGATCAAGCTGATAAGGTTCTTTTAAAGTTTGAATGAGTTTATTTTCTTCTTCTGGTTCTTCGTCTGTAGGATGTGGCTCAAACACTTCTGTTAAATGTTCTGCAAAAGCTCGAGCTTTTTCTGTTACTTCTTGCTTAGGTGTCTTGTAGAGTTCTAATTGGCGGGGTAGCTTTTTGCATTTTTTAATCTTTTTTTTTGCCCTTTAGAGGGAATAGTCTGTAGCTTATGTGGGGGTGAGATTTTTGAGAAATGTTTTAATACATACATATTTATTTTTATTAAGAAGTTGTGTTAGCTACCGTGCAACAGTATTGAGTGAGTGCCATTGCCTTCGTTGCAGCCAGTCTGCTGAATGATGTCATTGGGATATTTTGCACGGTTAGGTACTTGTTAATAGTGGCTTAGACTTGGCTCCTTTTTTTGCGGATGCACTTAGTCGGACTAAGGTTGGGGAGTGGTCAGTTGACTGATGAAAACATGATTTTGCTATGGCAGAGTCTCGAGAGATAAGTTTTGTGATGTAGTAGTCCACGAGATCGGGCTGTTTGTTTCTGTCGATTGGCCAGTATGTGGGTACTCAGGTTGTTAGAAATTTCAAGTTGTTCCTTTCTAATGTTTTATACAATTGCCAACCTTTAGGAGAAATGAGGCTGGATCCCCAAATAGTATGTTTGGCGTTATAGTCGCTACCTGCTATAAATCGTCGTCTTAGGCTGCTGAAGAAGTCTTCGTATTGCTCCTATTTTACTGCGTGTTTGGGTAGAAAGTAAACAGCTGTTATCAGTAGGGGGCCTGTTGGATATTCTATAGACACGCTGACGGGCTATAGGAAATCTTGGCTGAACTTGGTCGTTTGATAGTGTTTAATTGAATTTTTTGTTATTATGACTGCTCCTCCACATGTTGTTCCAGCTGGATTATTCGTGGAATAGACTGAGTAGTTAGAAATTCTTATATAGCTTTTTTCAGTGAAGTGATATAAATGTCGTGGTTATTGATATTTTCAATTCTTTAGTGTGTTGTGGTAGGCCATTAACATTCCATAAAGCTAGTTGTAGGAACTTATCCATTATTTAAGTTTAGAAAGAACTGTTTTTAAAAATTTTAACATAGTTCCTATTTGTTCAAACAGTTCTTTCATCATAAAACCAATATGTACTTGTGCAGCTAACTTTGGGGATGCGCTAGTAATTCAAGTAATGCTATTCTCCAAACAGCTTAATCAAAAATCCTAAGGGCAATCATAGACGTATCGTGGTATGCGTCGAACGACGCACTCTATATACCACATTTCTGAGGTAATAGAAAAGGGATGTAAAAAACACCACCACAGGACCGGAAGAACATCAGAATCATCTCTTATAACCATTTCTGCATCAACCCTACAGCAGAAGATTAAAAAAAAATTAGCAATCGATTTCAAGTGAAGTGTCGAAGTTTCCTTAGTGGAATAGTCCTTATCACATTATTTCCTGGACTAAAATTATGTTGTTACTTTAGTATATTACTAGTAAATTAGCTTATAGAATTATTTAATGCGATTGCTGATTAACTAATAAATAAATAAAAATAATTCATTTTCGATAGAATTCGCCGATAAGAGCCGTTGCTACATTAATCAACTCTTCGTCCTCACGTTGCATATTTGACTTTGTTTTAGGTGGTTATAGCCAGCCTCGATTAATTTTAACAGTATTTAGGATGAAACGAGGAAAATTGTAATACATCTTAAAATGAAGCAGGAAATTTTGGGTTATGCAAACGAATAAGTGGTAGTATTCCAGTCGCAAGCGGGGTATTGAATTTTTTTAAGTAAAAATTTTTTTTGTTACAGATTTTTTTATTCAGTTACTTCTATATTACGGCGAGAGTGGCAAAAAATGTACAATAATGTATTACGGGACAAAATACATCTAAAGGGTGCCCTTGCTGTCCCCCAAAAAATAAGCCACCTGACAGCGCAAAATTGGTAGAAAATTCAGGGCCGGCTGTAGTCAGTTCCAGATCTACCTCCAACTTTCCCCATCGATCACGCGCGTTCGGACAAAGACGGCTCGCGGATGTGATTGATAGATGCGCCCGCACACTCGGAGGATGATTTCGCCAAATCTCGGCGTTATTTTTCAATTTTCTTTTGTGACGATACTTCGCCGACTGACAAATAAATAAACCATGAGCTATCTGTGCCTGCCGTCTTAGGAGCGTTTTAAGTGCCGCTTGATGAAACTTATATCTCGGAAGGATGCAGCGGAACTGAGGCCCGGCCGAGCCGGCTCTGCAGGCACGACCGAAACGAAAACTAATTGCATCTATCAGACAGTTGTGCGTTGGCTTATCGCGTGGCTAATTACAGCATTACCAGCAGATTTCGTCAACAAACGACGTACATCTGGCGGCCTGCCATTTCCCAAAGAAGTTCTTTTGTCCGGCTTAAATGAGAAAAACCTAGGGCAGTGCGTACTTAACCGCAGAAATTTGTTAGTATGATAGGAAATCTGTTTAAATTTTACTTTAAGGTCTGACTTAAACTGCTTGTAAAATCTAATAGGTTATTGAAAATTTGTAAAATTACTGATCAACATAATTTTGTAAACCCTCTTTTCACAGATTTCATCTGAAATCTTTCTAATTGAAGTTCATCTTTTAGAAAAATACATCAAACGTTTCAGCTTTAATATTATTACTCAACAAACATAAAGGGTGGCCCAAATTGAATGTTGGATTTAAAATTTGCGCCCTCTTTTTGTTTTGCGTCGGCTCTGCTCTGATACTTTAACATATGTCGTGTACGATTCTTCCGATTGATAAAATTAGTAAAGAATAGTAAGCAAATTTTGTGAAAATTATAGGGAGATGGTATGAAAACTATATGGAACTTTTAGTTAGAGTACATAGCGCACCAAGTGAATCAATTGTTCGAAAATTACAAAATCTGATGAAACTGGATCGTTAATGGATGTAAAACTTCGTGAGTGTCAGCTTGGGGCAAGGTCCCATGAGAATATTGCCGTAGTTAGTCAATGTGTCGCTGGAAATGCACAACAATTGGAGATTTCGAGAATTTTATTTCAGCGAATACTTAATAAAGACTCGCCCCTTTATGTTTACAAAATTTGACTGACTTAAGTGCTTAAGCTTGTTGACTATTATATCCATCGAAAATTTGACAATTTGTTTTTAGAGCACCTGTTTAGTCGAGAAATAACTTTTTGCCATGAAGTGCATTTTCAACTTGACGAGCGTATAAACAAACAAAATTATCGCACGAAATACTGGCGCAACTTACGAAAAATCACATGCATCCTCAAAAAGACACTGTTTGGTGTGGATTTTGAGCAAGTAGCATGATAGCCCTGCATTACTTCGAATTTGATGCTAGAAATGCTGTAACTGTGAATGGCGATTGTTATCGTTACATGGTAACCCAGTTCTTTGGCACTAACAATACGAAATCTTTTTATATCCGGGGATGAAAATTATTTAATTATAAACAGCAATTAGAACAACATGAGTATAATTAGTTACCAGTTACAGTTGTGATATAATGAACCGTAAAATTTTTAATTTAAATTGCAGCTAGCTATATAACCTGTTGATGTCAAATTTAATTATGCAGATCGTTGAATAAATCAAAAATTGTCTTGTGCTTTGTTTGGTTATAATATTTATCTCTCATTCTAGTTGCATATCAAGATATTTTAGGGACGTTTTTATATACTAAACATCAACAAAATCAACAAATGAACTTCCGTCGTAGGTTTACTTTTTTGTTACAATTTTGTCTTATGTTACTTGGGTCTAACTGTTTCAGTTTATTTATTAAGCACTGTACAGTAGGTAATACATTTTTAATTTTATTTAACCTTAAATAATTTTGTTTTAACTAAGTCATGAATGTTAATGTCAATAAATATAACCATTGCAAAACTGAAAGTTGTTTTTCGGGTTCTTGTGGCAATAACGAATCAAGTATAAATGAAGAGTAGCGCGGCATTTGAGCGTTGAAGTAACTCCCTCCTCCTGTACCTCGGATTACAGCTTTTTCATTTAGTCCCACGGTGTTAGAGCAAAAGGTACCATTATTATCAAATTTTTTATGACAGAGGACGATAATCCGTCTAGAATTTTGAGAAGACTTGAAGGACAGTTTACGGATAATATCAGTAAAAAGGCAAAATGTGACATAAACAATTATTGGGAAAGCATGATGAAGGTTACCAGCATTGTTCAAGAATCAACGTTATTGGTGAGAATATTCACATTTTTCACCACCTTCTCTGTAATGACTGCCTATTAACGGTTGCTAAATTGCTTCTGAGGTAGAAATAAGCTACGGTAGTAATCAGCCTATCGTTGCTGATGATTTTGGGTTTTGATAATGCATTTTTTTAATTATAGCATTTGTCAGATCAACATTATAGGTGTTGTATATAATAGTTTTAAAATAAATTAACTGTTGCACATACGTTATCTATGTTATGAATTAGGGTTAACAGTTAACTTCGTTTGTCTCATAGAGGCTAATAATAGTGGCCTCTAAAGGTCTAAATTTAGTAATCTTAGTTCTTGGGGAAGCTGTCTCTGCAGTCTTTGGTGATATTACGCTGGCTAAGATTGTGGTGTATTGCACCTTCGCATTTTCGATATTTGAAGAAAAGTTCCTGGTGCTTGTGATAATACAGTTTTGGTTTGGTGAGACATCCAGCTCATGATGCAGTTATGAATTGCGGATGAACCATGGGACATTTACTGCAATTTACAAGACCTTGTTTTGGAATCTTTGGAGTTTTAAGATATTTGTTTTGGTCGTGTTGCTCCAGAGTAGGGAGGCGTAAGGCGCTAAGGGTCGTAGTAAAGATTTATATAGTAGGTTCATACATTTAGTTTGAGCGGGGTTTTGCGATTGACAATAGGATAGAGCTATCGTAGTCTATTGTACCATTGTTTTAGTTTTTGGTTGATATGGTAACTCTAATTCAGCATCTTTCCAAGATATGTGATTCCAGAGTCTCTGGAGTTTCAAGGTATCACGGTTCCATCTACGTTAAAAGAGGGCGGATTGACAATTCTTCTTAGAGTAAAGATTTTTTATTGGCATTAGGAGGTTTTGATTTGAATATTTTAATTTTTGAGCCATTTTCTGAATTTTTCCGATGAGTTTTGCAACTGATGAATAGTTATTTCCAGGTTTGTGTTTTATGTTAGAATAGCTGTGTCGTCGATGAACGGGGTTTTTAGAATGTCGGAAGTGTACGTATTAAAAAGAAGTCGGTCTAGGATGTTGGATTGGGGAACTCCCGATCGTATGTCTTTTGTTTCTGAGATTGTTGCGGTGATTCTTGATGGCGAAGATTTTATTTTCCAAGAAGGAGAAAATGACAGCTAGAAGGTAACGTTGAATTTCGTAATCTAGAAGTTTCTTTTGGGACCTTTTACTCCAATCTTATCGAAGGCTTGGGCGACTTGAACTCACGCAGCTGCCCAAATTACATAAAAAATTGAAGATTTGTTCTGGACTACATGGGACATTATCTCTATAATAGTATGGATTTATCACCTTGTGATTGTTATTTGTTTGGACCACTAAAATGGGTCCTTTGATGACAATGATTGATGACGATGTTGCTGCCGAAGCGTTAGTGTTATAATCACCTTTATTTTACTACAGTGCCATCAAAGAACTACCTACTCAACTACGCGCCCACACCGGCACTTTTTGTATATTAAAATATTTTAATATATTTAAAAATCATTTTGGTTTATATTTGATTTGCTCTCATACGTTGATAAAAACTTGTTTGCTTCATTATGAAACATTTTTAGAGGTAACATTTACGACGATTAGTTGTCTTCATGATGAAATTTTTGTACCATTTGTAAGATTTACAATAACAATAATTTTTCATATATTAGACACTTATACTGGAAGCTCTCAGCTCTGATTTTTTTGTGTGGACAGTTTTCTTAAAATTAGGTAATCATTATTTTGATATTTTGCCTTTACCGTTAAAAAATTAACCTTCGCTCCTGTACACTAGCGCCAGAAGGTGTGGTTTTTGTCACTTATTGTTTGTTATTGTTTATTTTATAGAAGATTATTTATTTATGTATTGATGAGTGGTTTTAGATTCCTTTTATAAAGAGAAGCATACAATATCGAATTTGCAAGAATATCAATGCTGTTTTACAATAGAACATTTACAATATAATGCTCTTAAATAACTAATATCACATGAAAGATAAACGATATAAACTGAAAGATGTCTAACCAGTGTTCTTTGTACATATTGCTTAAAAAGTTATTAGTTAGCTTAACAAGCAAAACTCTTTCAGCCAGGTAACTTCTAAACCAGACATGCTGTAACTTTTTAGCTTGCGTACATAACAAGATTTTGTGTGATACTATTAAACTTGCTATAGAATTAGTCTGATTGGGCGACTCTAACCTCTAAAATATTAATGACAAATTATTCTTAACTCGCTACATCTTGTAATTAAACCCATATTGAAGAGATTATATAAGAGATGATATAAGAGTTGGGGAGAGATGTGTGATATGAGTGTTTTTTAAAGAGATTTTTTAGAGCTAATTAGTGATTCGGCTTTAGTTTTCGCTATTTTCATAAATTGGGACAATATGAAATTTTTCTATTCATCAGGGTGCCAGTTCACAATGATGAATTAAAAACTTCATCGAGGGGACTTGAAGAAATAATTCTTAGAGTTTATATAAAATAGGAGGCAACCCATCTGGTCCAGTCTCTTTGGACAGTTCTTTAAGGGTTATCCTATATGTAGGTAAATTTATGGTTTGTTTGAGCTGAAAATTCTGGACCTCATTTATACCATCATATTTTATAAACCCTGCTACAATAGTTAGCGAACATATTAGATATGTTTCTAGAAGTCTTTGCTGACTAATTATCAAGGGATGCATAATTAGAAGTAGTTGATTTTTCTTTTGCTTTGCTTGATATGATTTCAACAAGGTTTCATATTGCGCTATAGAAAATTCTTTAACTCGGTTATATAGCCTCAACGGTCTAGAGTAAGTTGCTTTTTCTGTAATCACTCAATAACCTTGAGGATTTATAGCTAACTTTTTATTATTAAGAAATTCTTTAAGGTATGGGGAGTAGGAAACTAGACATGAGGGCTGGACGATATTTACCAGGGAAACAATATTAGAAATTTGATTTTAAGAACGTTAAAACTCTAGATCTTTACCCTCTCGTTTCAATTCTTGTGAGCTCCTTTTTTGCTTTTTGAACTTTCAGCTATTTAATAATATCCTCAATATGTTAAGTAATAATTTTGAACTGGTATTTAGGAATATTAAGGCCACTGCATTTGCTGAGCATCTTGCAAATGTTTTCCAACCATATCCGGCACAAATAGCCGCGGCAGAAGAAGCTGATATCCACAGCTTCCTTGAAGCGCCATTTCAAATGCACTTACCCGTAAAGAAGTTCACATCTACTGAAGTCCAGAACGTGATCTCCTCCGAACTTAATCCGAAGAAAGCACCAGGTTGGGACCTCATCACTGGCAAGGTGTTACAAGAAATAACCCCGAGATGCATCAAACTCCTGACCTATATATATAACGCTATCCTTCGTCTCAGATACTTCCCCATCTCCTGGAAATTAGCCCAAATCACCATGATACTGAAACCAGGAAAAGCCCCAACTGTAATAGACTCCTACCGACCTATCAGCTTATTGCCTGTACTGTCTAAAGTGTTTGAAAAGCTACTCCTTAAACGACTTAAGCCAATACTGGAAAACGAACAGCTTATACCAAACCATCAATTTGGCTTTCGAACCCACCATAGCACCATCGAACAAGTACATCGAATTGTTAAAAAAGTAAGCAATGATTTTGAACGAAAACGCTACTGCTCTGCGGTATTTCTCGATGTCAAACAAGCCTTTGACAAGGTTTGGCACATAGGCTTATACTACAAACTCAAGCAAGTGTTACCACATCACTTCTACGAAGTCTTGCGATCTTTTCTTGAATACAGATGGTTTACGGTCAAACTGTGTGACGAATACTCGAATCTCCATCCTATCCAATCCGGCGTTCCCCAGGGTAGCGTATTGGGACCTGTGCTCTACTTACTCTTCACAGCTGATATACCAACCACAGCACTCACGACAATGGCAACTTTTGCTGATGATACGGCAGTCTTAGCGTCGCACACTGATCCTATCATGGCATCTGAAAATTTGCAACAAGCTCTCACACTAATTGAAAATTGGCTGCACAAATGGAGAATCCAAATTAATGAATCTAAATCCTCACACGTCACATTTACTACCAATAGAAGCACTTGCCCAGCAGTAACCTTAAATAATATTGAAATTCCGCAAACCCTAGACGTTAAATACCTAGGAATCCATCTAGACCGACGACTCACGTGGCGTAAACACATATTTACTAAAAGGAAACAACTGGGCCTCAAATTTCGTCAAATGTACTGGCTGATAGGTAGACAATCCCAACTTACGCTCGAGAACAAGTTATTACTCTACAAGTCTATTCTAAAACCTATATGGACTTACGGCTTGCAACTATGGGGTACTGCTAGTATCTCCAATATCGAGATCTTGCAGCGATTCCAAAATAAAACGCTCAGAACTATAGCTGACGCTCCCTACTATGTGCCTAATTTTGTGTTACACAGTGATTTTAAAATTAAAACAGTGCGGGAAGAAATTAAACAAAAATATATTAAATATCGTGATCGATTGGAGGTACACCCTAACGAGGTAGCCAACGAACTATTGGACGATAGTGATGAAATACGAAGACTAAAACGCTTTAAACCATCGGATTTAGAAAATCGATTTAATTAAGTACTGTCGCTCTACTAAATACTTCACGCGTTGTGTTTGTAATGTTCTTGTTGGTTTGTTATACGAATTACCTATCTTTTGGCTAATTTCTACAAGCAAGAGGATTATCAGTGGATTATCCTTACCATGTCAACCTTAGATTATATTTATTTAGAATATAAGTCTTGTCATAACATTTACTTATTGTTTTATAGAAACAGATTGTAAATTTAGTTGAAATTAAAAAAAAAAGGAATATTAATCTTGGCAGTGATAGCGCGGTAGTAAAAAATCTGAAGCTGATTTTGTAAAGGTTGATCCGCATCGTTAATAGAAATTAAATGTGTTTTTGATGTGGTAATGTAATTTTTAAATTATAATTAGAAACTTTTTGACAGTTAACTGCATGATAACCATTGGTTAGAATTGAATAATATGTCTGTTTTCTTAGCCGTTGCTTTTTTGTTGATTACTTAAAATTCTATTTATCTTTAAAATATTTGTAAGAAAATCTTGGGAACTTGTTTTAGGGATATTAAAAATGCTGAGAAAAATGCCCATAACATTGCCAAAATATTTGGAGTTGCGTTAATAATTAAAAAAAGTAATAAATTACCCAATGAAATGTTTTTAAGAGGTGAAACGGTTTTCGGCTGCGAAGGAATTGCACATCCATTTGCTAAAAAATTTGCTAGTGTCTTTTATGCGTTTTTAAATACTATACTTTTAGATTATTCTAATGAAAACTCAGTAATTTTTGTCTTGTTGTATACTGCATATGGTCAGATATGAGACACAATCTTAGGATTTAACCCCCATAAACCATCAGCTCCTCATGGCGTCACCAATTCTATAATATATCATTAGGTACAGGAGATTTTTCTGAACAACGGAAGATTAGCCTTAAGTCAATTTTTAAAAAGGGCAATAAATGTGGTATTAGAAATTATTTATATCCTTGCTGTTATATATGCTTAAATTCTTGGAGCCTATTGTCTGCAAGACATTTTTTAGTTATTTTTTTGGTTGATGATAATGCATCAACGATTTCTTTACCTTACAAAATGTTGCACGTTTTTTGCCAAACGGTGTAATGAGAATGAACTATTTCTAAAACTTTTAAAATGCTGAGTAAGTAGCTTCCAGCATAATTTTCTTAGATAAGTGGTGTATTATCTATTTGAGATCTGTGTGTCGTCTTTGATTGTGCGTTAATTTCTCTGAATACATCGGCAACTTTTGCTCTAGCGCTTTTAGGGTAGTGCGATTTGTTTTGAATTAATTCCAAATTTTTTTTAACTTGCCTATGCTTAAAACCCTCTATTTTGCTCTTGTCTCGCCGTACCTTGAGCATAACTCTACGATTTGATCTCCATTTATAGTGTCTACATATAAAAATTAAAGAGGGCACAAGATGCTTTGCTTATATTGATAAAATACCCAAAAGCTTTAGGAATTCTAAAGAGTTCTTTAATCTTTTAGTGAGAAGAGTCAATTCTGATTCAATTAATATTCATAAAATTATACATAACTTGACTCTAATCTTTCTTTATGTGCCTCAATTTAATCTTAGACTTACTTAAACCTTTTATTGCAGTAGCTATTCTATAAAAAATTCCCGCTTTTCGCTGTCTGAGGTTCGCTAATCTTTTTTTACAAACTAGAGTTGATATATTCTGTCCCTCGCTGACTTTATAAAGCCCTAGCATAAACGTTTGTGACCTGTTGAGGCCAAACTATTTTTATTTATTGAGAAACTTATTCATAAAGTATTTTAGTTATGTTTGCTAGTTTTATTTTGTAAGGTAGTTAAGGATAATAAATAAACAAATAAGAACACTCCACTAAATGTCACAGGTACCTGTAATCAATGATATAATTACACTATTTGGTACTTTACGAAATTCACCATTTTTATATCCTTGCCTGTCAAATTTTTTGTCGGAATTTTTCTAGCAGTTATATGAACGTTTTGTTTATTTGTAATATGGTATAATTTATAGTTAGTAAATTTTCAAGTGTCTATGAGGGAATTGGTAAATTCTATCTATTTAAATGAATTTGACACTTTTATGTGTCTATTTTACTTTATGCTATAGGAACTATGCCTGTTCTTTAATTGGAAAATGTAATTCATTATTAATTTTTGTATTATAATTAACTCTGTATTTATTTATTTAATTTTTAGTGTAAACGTTTTTAGCATTTACTTGGTTTCTTTTCAATGTTTACTTTTTTTAGTTAATGTATCTTCTTTCTGTGATTTATTGTAACACATTTTAATTTTTCCCCGTGTTCAGATGCTCTTATTTAAAAATCCATTGCTAAGTAATGGCACGATCTATGCAAGCTTTGAGAATGTAGGGGAAGAGGTAGCAAGCTCTCGGTACAACGTAGTGCAGTAAAGCGGGTGGTCATCTCATGTTCGCCCGAGTAACTCTAAATTAGTCGCAGCGCTTTGCCACACATCCTTTACTTATAGTTTAGCCAGCACATTTTGTTTGTCCTTCGTAGTTCAATACAGAGTTGAAGAACCTTATAAAACACAGCTGGGCTCTCATGCGGCAACATTCTTTGATCCACAGTTTCTATACCAACGTAGTGTTTTCATTAACTTTTTTCGTTCATATAAAAACCAACATTTTCAAAAGCTATTAATATTTTGTTATTAGTTAGAGCAAAATAAGAGAAACGTATGAAAATTTATTTATAAATTTAAGTTTAGCCAATATCTAATATTTCGTGTTTTAACTTTAAATAGTTAACAGCGCGCGATATACTTAATTACATTCTTTTGTACGAAGCATACATTTCCACCATTGCTTCGTTTATTAATTTGTCACGCATAACTCGCAAATTTAATGTTGATGGGCGTACCTAAAGCTCAAATAAGCAAAATAAATAAGTTTATTAAATTTAAATTAACTTTGCGGCGTCAATTTAAATTTCGCATAATTTTATTTCGAATTCGGCAAGAACAGATGAAGTGGAAATTTGGCAGAAATTTGCTAGTTTCCGTGGCAACTGGGTGGCGTTAACGCCCTTATTAAAGAGGAATTAATATGGCAGTGATGTTAATACGTTCAACTATCTGCAAAGCTTTGGTGCAAAATTGTCCCTTACGAAGTCTCTAACTAATAGTGAAATAATTTTTGAGGCAGCCGGGATCCATTTGTAAGAAATAACTCTAATTAAACTCTAAGAAAATGTTTATCTTGCTTTAATGAAAGAATAAATAGAACAGATTGGATGGTTTACTTCAAAACCATTTACAATGGGTCGATTTTGATAATAAAATCCTGCGTAAATTTAAACTTAAAAATCGATTAAAACTGATTTTAAAAATATAGTAACTAATCTAAAGTTAAGCTGATTACGCGTTTTAAGTATTTCTAGATCTAAATGGAATCTTATTACCGAGGCGCTGCTAATTGCTTTACCAATTATAATGTAATTTGTGTAGATGTCAGGTCTGGATCTGTAGGCTATATAATTATAAAGTAAAGTAGATGAAGCAAACAACCTTTTACATGTTTCTGAAGTTTTCTAATTAATTCAAGCATACACTTAGTAAATTTTAAAGAAATTTGTGAATATTTTTAATTTGATGTTAAATTATATATTAGGCAAAGCTTTAAACGCGAAACATAATGTAGAAGAAATTCAAAAAAAAATGGCAGATGTGTTTACTTGAAACAAACTGATATAAGGGTTGATAATATTAAAAACTTAGATGGAAAGTCCCTATAATACTTCTTTAGAGGGTGATATATAAAAGCTTTTAGATTATTTTGTACTAAATAATAATATACGAAAGTTGATCTGTTCACTTTGTCTTTTTGATTATGATGATATTTAGGGTAAATTGTCCTAGTTGAGTAGAATGCGGTGCTAAAGTACTTACAGAAAAAGCATGGCGTCGATTCAAATTTAGAGCATCGTAGTAACTATAGGGGTTGCTAGGTCCCTTACTGGGCGCCTCCCCAGGTGGCGGATAGGGGGATGCTCGTTAGATATAGCGGGTACCGGGGAAATAAAATACCCGGGGCGGACCAAAACTAGATCATAGCGTCTGATCCATAGTGGGCGGCTAATTGGATAACCCTGGTAAAGGGCAGCAGCTTTACCAAAACTAATCTAAGGCCGAAGACAAATGATGTTGGCTGGGCTTAGAATTAGATATTCACAAGCAGAGTTGGAACAGCGGTATGGTTGGGAAATTGCGATGTGCAAGGCCTTGGAATGACCACCACATTATTCTTCCTAGTTAATCTATATGGCTATGGACGGTGGAAGAGTAAAGATTACTGATCATGGTTTTCGGATGCCAAGATCCGGCAAGGGAAGAAATAGTGGGGCTCCCCAGGTCGTCATCCAGCGAAACCCCCACGCGACGACGACGACTACGACTACACCTATCAATATATACAAGACAGAAATAAAGATCGCTACTTGGAACGTTAACAGCATGTATGAACCTGGTAAAACACAAAATGTCGAACAAGAAATGAGTAGGATGAAGATAAACATTTTGGGAATTTCGGAATCTAGATGGCCCAACACAGGAGAACATGCAATCAGAAAAGGGAAGATCTACTACTCAGGAAGCAACGATAGGCAGCATAGACACGGAGTTGCAATAATGGTCGATAAAGAAACAAATAAATCAGTTATCGGGTTTACACCTGTTTCAGAAAGAATTATTTTGCTACAGCTACTAACTTGTCATGGAAAACTTAATATAATACAAATTTATGCACCCACGGCAGATAAACAAGACGATGAAATTGAAAACTTTTATGCTGAAATACAAAAGGTACTTAAAAGTACAACAACACGAGATATAACAATGGTCATGGGTGATATAAATGCCAAAATTGGGGAAGGAAAGTTGAAACAATTGTTGGACCCTATGGACTTGGTACTCAATGAAAGAGGAGATCGTCTAGTCGAGTTTTGCCAAGAAAACAAATTCATAGTACTAAACACATTTTACAAACTGCCTAAACGACGGCTATACACATGGAAATCTCCTGCAGACAACGAAGACAATATTGTTCGAAATCAGATCGACTACATATTAATAAATGAACGATACAGAAACGCAGTTAGATCTGTGAAAACATACCCGGGAGCGGACGTATCTTCCGATCATAACCCCCTAGTTGCCAAATTTCATCTCACCTTAAAAAAGGTTAATATAAGGAATAACGAAAATAAACTTAATGTAGAACTCCTCAAGGCAACAGACCTACAACAAGTGCTAAAACAAAAGATCAACAAAAATCTATCAAAAATTAATACTGAACTTGAAGCAGGAAACAAAGTAGAACAACGATGGGTATCCTTCAAAGAATCAATCCTAAAACCTAGCAAAGAGCTACTGAAAGAAACAAGGTATAAAAGGGAAGAGTGGATAACAGACGAGATTTTGAACTTAATGGAACAAAGAAGAAGATACAAAAATCGAAATAAAAACATGTACCAAAATCTACAGAGGGAAATACGAACAAAATAAGAGCAGCAAAAGAACAGTATTACGCTGAAAATGTAAAGAAATAGAAAACCTTCAAATTAAGCATGACATGTTTAACCTACATAAAAAGTAAAGGAAATAGCTGGTACAACACGTAAAAGAATGCCAACATAATATTAAACAAGGAGGGAAATATAATAACAGAAAATGCTATGAAATTGTGTAGGTGGAAAGAATATATAGAAGAATTATTCAGAGATCAGAGAGAAGAAAACCCGAACATACACACACCCAACCAAGATATAGGACCAGACATAACAAAAGCGAAATAATACATGCAATGAAAACAATGAAAAATCGTAAAGCCCCAGGCCCAGATGAAATACCAAGTGAACTCCTACAACTAATTGACGAAGAGAATCTAGATATACTGGTAAATCTATTCAACATAATATATAAAACCGGAATTATACCTCAAGAAATGTTAATCTCAACGTTTGTATGTATACCAAAGAAAGCTAATGCCAAAGAATGCTGTGATTACGCACTATAAGTCTTATGTCTCACACACTAAAATTCTCTTAAAAATCATTCACTCTAGGATACACCGGAAACTAGAAGCAGATATCAGTGAAACACAGTTTGGTTTTCAAAATGGAGTGGGGACAAGAGAAGCATTATTTGCATTCAACGTGCTTATTCAGAGATGCTTGGATGTTAACCAAAGTGTATATCTATGCTTTATAGACTATAATAAAGCCTTTGATAGAGTTAGACACGACGCACTCATAGAAACTCTCAAAATAAGAAATTAGATTATCAAGATATAAGACTAATATCAAACTTATATTACAGCCAGAAGGCTACAGTACGAATAGGAAACGAAACATCAAAGCAACTGAAATTCAAAGAGGTGTCAGGCAGGGTTGTGTTCTGTCGCCCAGTCTATTTAACGCCTACTCAGAGGAAATAATGAAAAAGCCCTGGAATCTGAAACTGCGGGAATAAAGGTAAATGGAAGACCAATAAACAACCTAAGATATGCAGATGATACCGTAATTATTACTGAAAACTTAGAAGATCTAGAAAGGGTAATGAATAAAGTAATTGACTATAGTGAGGAATACGGCTTATCACTCAATATCAAAAAGACGAAGTTTATGAAGATCAGTAAAACAATAACAACAACGACAGCTTAAGAATTAGAGGAGAACAGATAGAAAGAGTCAAGAAATACACTTACTTAGGAAGTCTAATTACAGAAAACAACGACTACACGGCAGAAATAAGATCAAGAGTAGAAAAGGCAAGAGCTAATTTTCTAAAAATGAGAAACGTCTTCTGTAGTAAGGATCTGTCGTTACCATTAAAAATACGACTGCTCAGATGCTATGTGTTTAGTGTACTTTTGTATGGTATGGAAGCGTGGACGTTAAATCAAGCCGCATTAAACAAACTTGACTCCTTCGAGATGTGGACTTACCGGAGGATTTTAAGAGTATCGTGGACGGATAGAATGACAAATCTGGAGGTACTGAGAAGAATGGGAAAGGAGAAGGAAATTACAAATACAGTCAAAGAAAGAAAACTCCAATATCTGGGACATATCATGCGTGGAGAACGGTACAACATACTACGACTTATAACACAGGACAAGATCATGGGAAAAAGAAGCGTTGGTAGAAGACGAATGTCATGGCTGCGCAATCTACGAGAATGGTTTGGCTGCAGCTCTGGTCAACTGTTTCGAGTAGCAATATCAAAAATTAGAATAGCCAATATGATTGCCAACCTCCGAAGCGGAGATGGCACTTGAAGAAGAAGAAGTAACTATAGGGAAGTTTATTATGTTCTATGCCAGCAAAATGCTGGTTTCATCAGTTTGAGTCTGCTCTAATGAAAAAAAAAAAAATTAAATAGTTTTTGACAAAATGTGTATTGTTCCGTCAGAACAATGTTCTTGGTCACACCTCTTGTGTTGCAATGGTTGCCATTTATTAAGCAATTGGCAGAACACTAGCGTTTTTGTGAAAGCAAATGTTTAGGAAATCAAAAGAGTTTATCTGCTTGAAGAGAATTGATTTGCGTGGGACAATCTTTTCTTCAGGAGCATCGGTAAGGTATCGATATGCACCAATAAAAATATGCGATTTTTGTACAAGTTCTTTTATTGAAAAAGTACATGAGTATCAGTTTTTGTAAAAAAGCAAGCTCGAAAGTTTAAGATAATAAAGTTCAAATTTTCTTGTGTCAAAAAAGTGACTAATGTGAGTTGCGTAAGAATCAATAGCCATCTCTGTTACAGTTATATTTTTAGGTATTAACGTAAAACATTGAATATACATATATAAATACATAATACTAAAAGTATATGCATATATTTTACCTTAAACTGTTTCTTTTTTGAGTAGAAAATAGATCTCCATTAATTTTTTATTATAAATTAAAAATCACTGAGAATATTTTACTATTATTGTATAGTTTAAACAGAACCAATAGCAAGAATGGTAAATATATGAATAACTACTTCCAAGAAAGTGTCCAGAGAAATAAAAGAAAATATTAACCCATGGAAGGCTTTGGAATTCGACCTGGTTAGTGGAAAGATATTAAAACAGATACCAAGGAAAAGTATTGTGAAACATATATTTGACCATTGCAACATTTGCACTACATATTCCGGTCTTGCGGAAAACAACTGAAGTTATCATGATACCTAAATTCGAAGGAACTTTAAACGTTTATTAATCAGACTAAGCTAACGGTGTTTTCTGTCATATCGTAAGAGGATTGCGATCGGAAAAATCGAAGTATCTAAGCTTTCAAATGGCCATTACACTCTCTTGACGTCAATTTTATCGCAAATGTGTAGTCTTTAATAAAGTATAAACTTTAAGGGAAACTGGTGTTAATTTTGAAGCAGTTATCTTCAGAAGTACAAAGGCATAGCGGTAGCTGCACAAAGATTGTGCTCGAACATTTGCAGAGAACATAGAAAGCTCTATGTGATAATAACAGTCATTGGATTCCATGCTAGGTAAGAGCATGAAAGTTTTAAGTAAACTGCAGGTTTAGGTGATGTTATGTGCGAGTAATGAGTGATACGCTTTGATGTTACAGATTCAAAAAGTGGCTAGAGCATAGTAATGTAGACATTGTACAAGTCTGAGACCCATAACCGGATAATCTTATAGACATTAATTAGTTTTGTTAAATTTTACAAAGTTGAGACGATTTTTTAACATACGAAAACTGCGGAAGTTACAAAAAATTCAAAAACACTTAAAGGTCGTTTTTCCCTACCTTTTTGATAGATTTTCCAGTAACGAACAGAGCCCAGATAATTTTATGTATTTTTTTCAACCGATGATCGTTTTATTGTTCTGAAGTTTAGGAGTATAAAACGAAAAAATTACATTGAATTTTTTTGGGATTTATAATATGATGGCGAATGCAATAGGCAGTATTTTTTCAAAATCTATTTAAAAATGTAGAATATGTCGATAGAAGAAAAGCACTGCCAAATATTAGAAACTTAATATATTACGTGAAAAATTTATTATGATGATGGTAAGGCTTTAAGTCCCCACGTGGGAACGTGGCCTACAAAATGAGTTTAAGGCTCTCATATGTTTGCTCTTTCTGTCCGGTTGTCGCGCACCATCTCTGATGCGGGGCAAGCACCGCGCCTTAGCTGACCGCCATTGTTACCCCTTGTTCGAAATGAACGCAGGTACTCAATTATTTTTAGTGACTGAGGCTTAGGCCACCCGCCAGGCATCAGAGAGTTCCAGGAATGGAACCCGGATCCGTCCGCACCCCAGCTTGCGCTTCAACTACTGGACCACGTTGGCGAACTGTTTAATTATAAAATAATAATAAAACATAACTATCAAAATTGACCAAAAACCACCGGGGGCACTTCTTTTTCCGATATCGCGATATTAACTAAAGGGCGGAAACTCTCTTTAAGCACCCTTAACTACAAAATTTACTTGATGGTCGTAAAAAAGTAATTCCAATTTTATTTGATTTACTTATATAATGCAACAGTGCACAACTGATTTATTAAAACCACAATGCAGATGCAGTTGAACAATGAAAACAACTAACAATGGTTAAAGCGCTAATAAGAAATAGAATGCCGGAACTAGTATTGATAAAAAGAAGAACGTGACAGGTTAACTTTCATTCCTGTAAGGTTAAAAAAGGTTGCTCAAACTAAAAGTAAATAGCAATATGGAAGGTATATAGAGGAACGCAAACAGCTAATTTTTTTGTTTGATTTGCCGCAAATTTAAATAAAATAAAAAAGGGTTACATTTATTTTTTTTTATTTACTGCATATTTACAACTAGTCTAACTAGACTAACAAGCAAATGAGTTAATGTACATAGCATGTGGGGAGGAACACCAAGAGTGACCTCCTGTCATTACAATGTATACAAGTCTTATTACTAATTTGTTAGGTCACTAAACTTTGTCCGTTTCAGGCGTCTAACTGCGTTTGCGTTATTTAATAAGTCTGTCACTAGAACACTAGGGTGATCACTAATACGATCGTTGTATCTGATGCAGCAAGCTTTGATGACATCTTTAATCTATGGGATCTTTAGATCGTTATGTAATGTGCGGTTGTTCACATACCATTCGGCGTTTGCTATTGCGCGAAGTGTTTTGCTTTGAAATCGCTGTAATATCTCGATGTTCGATGACTTAGCAGATCCCCAAAACTGGATCCCATACGTCCAAATCGGTACTAACATGGTTTTATATAACAACACCTTGTTTGTTAAACTGAGCTGGGATTTTCGTCCGAGGAGCCAGAACATCTTCTTCACGCGGATATCTAATTTTTTTCGCTTAGTCTGTATATATTTTTTTCCAGTTTAGTTTGCTATGGAGATGGATACCGAGATATTTGATATCTTCTTTGTGTGGTATGTTAGTGCCGTTGAAGATTATAGGAGGTGGAACAACCTTGCGGAGGGTGAAGGCCACTGAAGCCGATTTGTTTTCATTGATTTTGATGCGCCAGGTCTTTATCCAGTTTTCTAAAGCTTCCAGCGCATTTTGCAGGTATATTGATGCCTGAAGTGGATCTCTGTGTGAAGATAATACAGCCGTGTCGTCCGCAAAGGTAGCAATTAAAACATTGTCGGTAACAGGAAGGTCTGCCGTAAACAACTGGTATAATCTCGGTTCCAGTACGCTACCTTGTGGTACACCTGCCTCGACTGGGTAGATTGGCGAGTGGCTGTCATTGATTTTGACCCGAAAGTATCTGTTTTCTAGATACGACTTGAAGAGCAGATAGTACTGTTACGGTAGGGTTTGCTTGATCTTATATAGGAGGCCAGGGTGCCAAACTCGATCAAAAGCTTGGCCCACGTCTAAGAATGCTGCTAGGCATAACCGTTTTTCCTCGAAGTCTTTTTCTACCTTATCCACTATCCTATGGACTTGTTCCAATGTTGAGTATTTTCTGCGGAAAGCGAATTGATGTTCCGGAACTAAATGCAGTTCTTCTATAATGGGTTCAAGTCTTCTTAGTAGAATTCGCTCAAAGAGCTTAGAGAGGAGTGGTAACAGCGAAATCGGTCTATAAGAAGCTGGTAATTGAGCTGGTTTTCCTGGCTTTTGAATGACAATTACTTCGGCAAATTTCCATTGGATTGGGAAGTACTGAGTTCTTAAGATGGCATTATATGTACGTGTTATAGCTGCTATCCCTTTTTTTGGCAGTTGACGGAGTAATTCGGACGTAATTAGGTCATATCCCGGTGCTTTGCCAGTTTTTAAACATTTAACTTCTGTTTGGACTTCGTTGGGTGTACAGTGTCGAATGGGTAAATGGAGTTGGAGTGGTGATTTGAGGAATTCGAGAATTTCGTAATCATCTTGTGGAGTTCTGTCTGATTCGTGCGGTTGAAAGGTTGCAGCTAAGTGTTAGCCGAATACCACCGCTTTATCTTTGTCACATCGGGCCCAAGAGCCATCATTTTTACTAATAGGAGGGATAGGGATAATAGGCTTTTTCAAATTCCTAGTTGCGCGCCATAAGGAGTAGTCATGGTGTTGACTGGGGGATAAGTTTCGCACTTACTCATTGAACGTTTCGTTTTTCTGTTCCTTGATTAATCTTTTTAGTTGTGTGGTGAGAGTGTTTAGTTTATTTTTGTCTCTTGGGTGTCTTGTTTGTTGCCGTCTTGCTTTTCGCTTGTCGCTGATCTTTTGTCTAATTTCTAAGGAGTAGTTGTTAGTGTTTTTGTTACATTTATGTTGTAGTTTTATGGGCGTAGCTGTCCAAGAAGCATATTGTAAGGTTTGTGTTAGTCGTTCTATTGCCGTTTCAATTTCATTTGAAGTGTTAAGTACTGCTGGAATCGATAGATGTTCATCAATATATTGTCGAAATATGTCCCAATCCGTAAGACTGTTGTGTAGGCTGGGCCTTGCAGGCTTGTTGATTATGCAGCTACTCAACGTGCATATTATAGCAGAGTGATCCGAGTTTAGATCGTAGCAGTCAGCAACATCGATGTAGTTGGGCGAGAAATTTTTGTAATAAGGAAATCTAATGCATCCGGCAGTTTATTCAGATCGGTTGGCCAATATGTGGGTTTACCTGTGGCTACTGCATTATAATGATTATTTAAGATGGTTTTATATAGTTGCCTTCCCTTTGGGTTAATTAATCTGGACCCCATAAGGGGTGTTTAGAGTTAAAATCACCACCTGCTATGAACCGGTCTCCTAGCGTCCTGAAGAAGTCTTCGAACTGGTTCTGCGTTATTGAATGCCGCGGAGGGCAATATACTGATGATACTGTTATGTCTCCAAGGTGGTCTTTAATTTTGACATTTGTGGCTTGTATATGATATGTTTCAAATTTCTCCATTTCGTAGTGTGATAATTTGCTGCTGATTATAATTGCCGTTCCAGCGTGAGCTGTGTTGTCGGGATGACAGGTGTAATAAGTTCTGTAGTTGTGGATATTGAGGTAGTTGTAATTAGTAAAGTGTGCTTCAGATACCAAGAGCAAGTCGATTTTTGGGTGTTTAGAAACGCTTCTACTTCTAAACGGCGTTGTAGAAGTCCGTTTGCGTTCCATACGGCTATTCTTAGGGTATCCATTATTGGGAGATTTTGGTTATCAGGCTAGTGAGTAGGTTGAGCATCATAGTATTTTGTTGCATTAACTGGCTAAACATGGTTTCAAATTTGGAAAGGAACTGAGACAGGGAGATGTCATTGCTGTTTTGATTTTGATTTTGAGTGTTGTATGAGTCTGACGTTGTTATGAAATTTTGTTGTCCAGCCACGGCTGCGGCATAGCTAGTTGGAAACCTGTTTGCCCTATATGTGTTTGGTTGAATTGTGGCCGCCTTTAGAGCTTGTGGTGCTTGCATCCTAGGGTTGGCGGTGTTGTTTCTCTTTTAACTGAAGTTGTTGGTAGATAGAGCATCCTTTATAGTTTGCTGGGTGGGCTCCATTGCACAATGCACATGTAGCAGGAGTGTCTTTTGGCTTTGTACACGTCAGGGTATTGTGGTTACCACCACACTTTACGCACGCGAATGGTTTTCTGTAGTAAGTTTTACTGTGTCCGTATGCTTGACAACGAGTACACTGGATGATATTGGTTTTTTTCCTTGGTGGCCCAACTGTAATTATTATATTTAATAGAGATCTAAGTTCGTATATCCCTTTGTTGTTACTGGCAGGCTCGAGGTCAACAAAGAATAAAGGAAGTGGTGTTTTGTCTACCCTGTGTCTTATATTCATTAAATTGCGTACAGTATGTCCTTTCTCTTTCAATTCTTCTCTTATCAACGCGGTATCGACTGTTGGGTGAAGGTTTCTGATTACAACTCTAAATGCCCTTTCTTCTTGAATCTGATAAGTATGAAAAATAATTTTCTCGTCATCAAGATGTCTCACAAGTTTTCGATATGTTTCAGGGTTATTAGTATTTATCTTGACGACGTTGTTTGCTAGTGTTTTTGAGTTGTATTGTTCAGTTTCTAATAGTTTTGTCAGATTTGTAATCATTGCGTTATAATTTTCTACTCCGTGTATATATACTGGAGGGGGTTTCTTAACTGCAGCTTGTGGTTCGTCTCTAGTTGTTTCCATTACGTTATCTTCGTCTATGTCATTTAATAAATTAAATCTGTTGTTATCGATGATTTGGCTTTGTAATTCGAGGTTATTATCAGGGGAGCGTGGGCATCTTTTTCTCTCTTTCATTACTTGCCACTCATGAGAGCTCGTTTGGGGTTGGTCATCGTTTGTTGCGGTCATTTCAGGTGCTGAATGCTGGTTATTAGGATTTTGTGGCAGACAGTGCATGGGTTGTGGAGAATTAGTAGGATAAGATACATATGGAACATATGTTTGGCTTGATAATAATTGCTGCGTAGGAGGATTAGTGTAGGGCGTTAATGGCTGGTTTCGATATAATAAATGATGTTGAGAAATTGGAATTTGTTGTTGAGCAATAGGCATTTGTGGTTGAAACGGAAACATATTTAAAATAAATAAAATAAACTCACTGATTAATGCGGGTCACTGGCATTCGAGTGCATGCATAGATAACACGTGCGTCACAGACACATCCACTCATCTACGAGGCCAGCGGCCGAATGGTACATTTATTTACATAAAAGTTTGCTTTTAACGAAAGTATCTTGTAGATAGCAAGCTAACATTAAATGTTTTAATATGAATAGCTGCGTTTAAGCTGTTTAAAAAAATTTGTTTTTAACTATTGAAAATAATGAAGATTTGATTTGAAGACGGAACCTTGACTTGAAAGTATTAACATTTACGTAGATAATTTATAGCACAAAATTGCACGAGATATTCAGACTGGTAAAATGCAAGTAGCTAATTAATGAATGGACCAGATAACATTTTTATAAAATTATTTTTAACTTTGTGCTAAATCTGCGATGCTTTTAATTGCATTTTGAGGGTTTTTAAGGTTTCTCACTGGATTTTTACATATTTCAACTTTACTACATTATAAAAAATAGCACGTAGGTTCTATGTTTTTTTGGGCTTGGTGCACTTAAGCGCTACCTAAAATAAACTACAATTATGGAATTTTTGGTTTTATTAAAAAATTTATTTATGAGGGAGGGGAGTAGTAGTGCTGGTGTCGCTCAGGTTCTGTCTCTTTGAATGTGATGAGTTTTTATCAGCTTACACCTCTAAATTTTGATTATTAACAATTTAGTCTTGCCCAAATATTTGCAAAATTTTCTTTTTGATCGCCCTAAGCATGTTTTTCCGAACATTAAGTCTTTGTTACATGGCGTTTCAACTTAAGAGTTTGTTTTGAATTGTATAAGCGAATAACTTCATTTGTAATACGCTATTAAATAGACAGACAAATTGTTATTTCTATAAACTATGGAAGGGAATTTTCCTAATGGCTAAATAGATATTTAAAAAATTATTTATAATCTTCACCAAATGAATTTTTTTTATTAACTTTTAATTGGTTTCGGATCTAGTATTGAGTTTCTTCCATTTGTCTAATTCCAAGCTTTTGCCATCTTATTCACATACTTTTTATTTGTGTAGCACAAATTAATCATTTGTATCATTTTGGAAATTGAGTAAGAGTTATTTGAAGAAGTTGTTTCAGTAAAATACAACACATGTGTATAAACAGTCAATGTTTCTATAAAACTACATTTGTTTACAGATCTTCACAGACGACGTCAATTAATGCATGGTATATTTTTGATATATCTGTTAATAATGAAGGTTTATTAACTACCGAAAGCATGCTAACGTTTCAGAGGTAGTTAATGAGATTACAATCCCGTCTGTGTCTGTCTGTCGTTACGATAACTCAAAAACTAAAGCTCTGGTTGACACCAAATTTGGCGCAGAAGTACTTCAAACCTTCAAAGCACGAGTTCGATTTTCAGCCATACCGGGCAATTTTTTTGTAGTAGTAGTAGTTGTAGTTGCAAATTTGGGTTTACACCCTTCTCGTTAGGATACGGTTTAGTAACCGTATAGGTGGTGCAAGAAGTCACGAAAGGCTTCACCATGAAGCGGACTACCGCCGGCCTTCTTTGATGTGGCCAAGGTTTTTCATAAAATCGGGCAGCTTGAAGTCATCCGAGAGATGTCTACGAGCTAGCGCCTCTCAAAACTTTTTTTTGTCTCTAGTATTATTTAATATTTACATCCAGGCCAACAATACCCTGGGACGATGGTCTAACACGTAGATGATACCACAGTACTACCAAGCTCGCGGTGGCAGTAGATGAAGAGTAGAAGTCAACGCTGGAAGGAAGACCGTCGCCTTATTATTTACGAGAAAATGACCACATTGGCGAAAAGACCTAGTGAATCTCCGAATTTTTGATCGGGAAATATGCTAGAGAAAAGAGGTACGGAATTTTGGAGGGACTCTTGATAAGAATCTTACCTGGAAGTCCATGTGGAATGACTGGTCTTAAAGGCGAAGGCAGCTCGAAACTCTTAACCCTCTTTTTCATCCAGGAGGTCATCTGCTCAGTGATGTCATATTCTTGCCCCAGGTGAGGATATGCGTTAAAAATTTACATGCACAAGCTCAAAATTGGCCAGATTTGAGCCCACTTTTTATGATATGCATGATACGCTCTTTTTTACCGCGACGTCAGCGTGCCAACTATTTGGGAGTTTATCTCCCAGTGCGCTTTTCAGCTGCACACCAGCACCGAAAGACATAGAAATTCCAACATCCTTGAGCGATACAACTATGAACTATGAGCGATCAAAGATATTGATTCTTCTATAAGGCAGCACAGGGGTGCGTGTTAACCAACATCCAGGTTAGATCGCTGTAGAAAAAGGAGGTCAAAGACTGAAACTCTGGGTCTTCCAACATCGCTGACAAAGTTAACCTCAACGTTAACGTGGTTTCGTAATTAAAAAGAAAAACTTCTAAGGTTGTGTAGTTTTGTTAACAGTGGCAAAAATAGTATTGCCCTGATCAGTATCTACAGAAAATATTTACTTAAAAGTAACTGTAATAAGAGACTAGGCAGCATAGGCTCAAGTAGTTATTTCAAGTTAAATAACATAATAGTGCTCTTCTTAAAAGAATTGGTCTGAAATATACCATAAATTGACAAGGGTCCCCACACTATATCTTCATATACTTACGTGTGCCAAAGTAAGTAAGAGATTTAATAAGATCTTTTAAGTGTTGAGGCCCAGTCGATTTATTTGCTATTTTATAATGAGTACTGACATCCCACTTGAGTAAAAGATAATCCTCTAGAATGGAGTGTAGTCCAATTAAGGACGCAAAATACGTACGTAAGCAACTGTGTGTAACTACATATCAATGTTGTTTTATCGAAAATGTTACATGATGTAGAACTTTGTATTTTGTAAACATATCTAGAATTATGTTACGCTGTGAATATAATAGATTTCGAATTACTTTCAATTGAAAAAAAAATTGTTTGACATTTTATGATATACATATTGGTGCGCTATGTAAATTTTAATAAAATACATTATGTGTAATAGTTTTGAATACATATTAATCTAATTTTTTTTTTACTATACGGTGTTGCTTGCCAATTGGTAGGTAGTAACTCTACATTCGATTGTTTTTTATGCCCTTTTTCCAGTTTTTTCTATCTTATGCTTTTTGTTTTACTAAATACTACTCTACATCTCTATCTGTGTGTTTCTTCGGCTTCTTACTCTGTTCTTTTTCTTTGCTTAAAATGTCTATTTCGCCATTTTGTCGTTCTGCATTCCGTATATGTGTTCCAGCTATCTTAACCTCTTTTCTTGTAACAATTATTTCACCGCCTTTACTTCTAACTGCTTTCTGTATGTTGTGTTGCTAATCTTGTTTTGTCGTGTTTTCTCTTTAATTTTTCTTTAAAATCTTATTTTTAACTTATTTTTTGCTTCTGTGGTCATCCATGATTTATTTTTTTAGGTTATCATCAAGTGTCCTACTTCTTTCATAGTGGAGAGGCAGGCGTGTAAATAGCCGCTCTCGTGGCGCGGTGTGGGATACGTAGTACTGCCCGTATTGGAACGTCAACCGATAAGGCCCAAATGGTCCCTTAAACGGCCGTCGCGAAAGCGGATGGGGGCGGCTACCGATATCAACCAACGAGTATTGCCAAATCGCTCACCTGAATCGGCTTCGGCTTCGTCGGCGATGGTTCCACGGTGGCCACCTTGTTGCGCTGTCTTCGTGTATGTTGCGGGGTATTAAAAACACGACCGAACTGGCCGCGCTGCGGTGTGCGTAAGTTTCTTGCGGGTGTTAAACACGACCGAATTGGCCGCGCTGCGGTATGCGTATGTTACCGGGCTTCGCGCTTGGCTTAGCGGTAGGTCTTTGCGGGAAAATTTTCATTCGACAGCACCTTTCATATCAAAGGGTGTCGCCGACGGCGTATGCAGACTTGTCGGCTGAGCAAAAGCCCATATGGCGTTTTGTGTGCTATGGCAAAACGTAGCGGCAGACATCACAGCCGCCAGCATGCACCGCGATATAAAACGGTTCAAGGGCGAAAAGGCCGCCACACCACATAGCATACACTTCCGTTTGTTTTAGTATCTCTGCTTTTTTTTACAAATGTTTTTTCTATAGCGCTAAAAGTTCTTACAAGGGTTATACCTTATTTAAAATTATTTACCTTTTCTATTTCTTTCACTTTGAGTAATGGCACTATCACCCCCCGTATACTGATCTATTGGCTCTCTAATGTTTTTTACTGTGCTGTTTTGTATGTTTTTTGTTATTTCTGGTGTTACTTTATCTTTGTCCACTGCCTCTTCCAGCTTTGTTTGCATTTTCGTTTGTCGCTATGTTGTTTTCAATTTCTTTACTTCTTCTTCGTCGCTGTCTTCGTCTTTTATTATGTGTTCTTTTGTGAGTAGTTCCTCAGTTGTTTTAGTAAGCCATAAAATAGCTTTTCGTTTTTGCTGAAGTTGTCTTTTATTCTGTGTTACTTTCTTTTCTTTTTATCTTTATATTTTTTGTAGTCGCTTTTGGTTGTAGTTGTAAGTATATTTTTTGTTTTACTTTTTGTTTTGTTCTCTTTGCCGATCAAGCAGTTTTCTTTATATCTTTAGTATCTACATTTATTGTTCCGCAGTTTTCTTCAGGTGCTTTTGGTATGCTTTGTTTTAGATAATTTCATTCTTCCTTATTATTATTTTCCTGGTATCTCTATTTAGTTTCATTTGTAGTTGTTTCTGAAAGTCTTTCACGCCCCTCTCTTGTTTCTAATGTTTTTTTTATTTCTGCTTTCATATCCATTCTTACTAAATAATGATTGTTACTAACTTTTCTTTAATAGTTGTGAAGTTTTGGTTTCTTTATTTTTATTTATTCTACTTATATTCTTTTGGGCGGCATTTATGTATAAAGTTCTTAAAACTTTTTTGCTCAGGTGGAATGTCGTATGAAATTAATGATAACTTACTGCAATAGATTGCAAAGCAATAAAGTTGTATGTAACGAACAGGTATTTTGTACTGAAATTAGAATATGTACTCATTATATGTTTATATTTTAATGTTCTTGGGACAATTTATTATTTATTAAAAGTTCGTTACTGGATTCTATATGTCTGTCTGTCGGTCCGTCACAAAATTTGAGATTTTTTAAAATTTGAAAATGGATTCTTATAGGAAATTTTACGCTGAATTCGAAAATGAAGTCGAAAAATTCTGTCGTATAATTTACGAGATATTCGATTTCGAATTTTCCCAAAATTCTAAATAGAAATCGAAAGGTCTTTTTAAGTTTCAACGAACTTATCAACAAACTTAAAAAGTTCGTTACTGAATTCTATATGTCTGTCTGTCGGCCCGTCACAAAATTTGAGATTTTTTAAAATTTGAAAATTGATTCTTATAGGAAAGTTTACGCTGATTTCGAATTCGAAATTAAATAATTTCTATCTCGAATAATGTCGAGATATTCGACTTCGAATCTCGGGAAAATTTTCAACATTACGATTTTAAATGTGATTCTTATAGGAAGTTTTTCGCTGAATTCGAAAATGAAGTCGAAAAAATTCTATGTCAAATAATTTTCGAGATATTCGAAAGGTCTTTTTAAGTTCCTTCTGGGGTTGCTTACAGAGCAATCTCTTCGCCGGCCCCATGTTTTATAATGAATTTACCAACATTCATCAATATACATTTATGGATGACGTGGTAATAATAGTTTCCTACAAAAATTGTAAACTAGCTTATCGATTTCTGACTTAAATTGGCGAATTAAAATGAACAGTCTTAAGTTTGTACACATAATGTTCATCCTTTTAAGAGATACATTACTATAAGTGTCATTGTTACTTTTCCACCCTAAAAGAAAGAGGTTTAAGTATCTAGGATTTCACCTAAAAAATTTTTGTTTTTGTTATAAACTCATTTTATTAGCAATCAGAATAAATACAGTAATTCTATCAGCTAATTTTATGTTATTAAATGTTTAATAAAAGTCATGAGTAGAAAACACCCACTGGTAAATCTCCTACTTTAGTTCATTAAGTCTATTGGCCACTTTTTCCTTAATCTTCTAGTTTTGGGTTCCTGGACTAGGGCGTTGACTGTTATATTTGGGTGATTTTCAACAGTGTAATGAAGTTTTTCAGCTTTTGTTTTTATAAAATCGGCTACTAATGGGATGTTAAAATCGTTGTGGATTGTTGCATTTGACACAATACAGCGAGCATTGGATATCATCCTCAGGGTCTTGGACTGGAAGCGTTGTATTATTTTTATTGTTAATTTGTTGGCGCATCCCCATAATTTACAGCCGTAGATCCAGATGGGACGAATTATGCTTTTGTAGATTAACAGTTTGTTATCTATGGCAAGTGCTGAGTTTCTCCCAACGAGCCAATACAATTTTTTTAGACGTAGATCCATTTCTTTCCGTTTTTTCTTATATGAAATCTCCACGTCAAGCGTTTATCGAGATGCAGGCCTAGATATCTGACTTCGTCTGCATGAGGGATCGGTGTATTGTTTAGGTAGACTTGCGGATACGCCGAGTGTTTCGTTGTAAACGAGACTTGGACTGATTTATCTCCGTTTACCCTTACTTTCCACTTGTTTAGCCACTTTTCGAGCTGGTTTAAATGTTCTTGGAGTAGTTCGGTTGCTGTGTTCGGCTCTTCATTGCACGACAGGATTGCTGTGTCACCAGCAAACGTCCCTGTACTTGTTTGGTATGTGACAGGAAGGTCACTTGTATATAACAGATACAATAGAGGCCCAAGCACACTACCCTGAGGGACACCCGCATTAATTCTATATATCTAGGAGGTGTCGTTACCGAGTTTGGTTTGGAAGGATCGTTTGTCCAGGTAGGAGCGCAAAAGCAGGTAGTAATGTTATGGAAGTAGTTTTTTTTTTATTTTGTACAATAAACTTCTGTGCCAAACATTGTCAAATGCGGAACTCACATCTAAGAACACTGCACAACAGTAAGTTTTGTGTTCAAGTGCACCGTGTATTATGTGTTAATCGATGGCATTGTTGAATTGTTGAATGCTGGGATCGGAATCTAAACTGGTGATCGGGTAGCCATTTACTTTGAAGTTCACTTTCATTAATACGTTTTAATATTAATTTTTCTAGCAGCTTAGAGATTATTGGAAGTAAACTAATAGGTCGGTAGGGTTTTATTTGGGTGGGAGGTTTACCCGGTTTAAGGATTAGGATAATTTGGGCAAATTTGAGTAATGATGGCCAGTATGCCAGACATAGTATTCTATTAAACAGGATTTGGAGATAACGAAGTCCCTTCTCAGGTAAGTGCTTTAATATAATTCCTGTTATAAGGTCATGTCCTACAGATTTTTTGTTAGGAAGTAATTTTAATTGGGCTTCAATTATGTGGATAGTGAAACTCTTTATTTGGGGTGATAATTGCAATGGAGTTTCTAAATAATGTTCAACTTCCTGGTCTGGTTCATTAGAATTAGGTTCAAAGATAGTTTGAAGGTGCAGCGCGAAAGCTTTAGCCTTTTCTTTATCAGTTTTCGCCCATAATCCTGTTGCATCTTGTAGTGGTGGTATGTGCTCTTTGGGACGTTTGATTCTTCTAGTTGCCCTCCATACTGACTGATCTTGTACAGAGAGTGTGGTTGTGTAGAGTTGGAAAGTTTCATTGCGAATCTGTTGAAGTCTTCTTCTTAGTTTATTATTCACTTGGTTAAATATAGTTTTGTCTGCAATGTTGCGACTACTTTGCCAAGCTGCCCTTGCTCTTCTTTTTTCCCTTACTATTTCTATGATTTCAGTTGGGATGTTAGGTGTGTTGATTTTGTGGTTGTAGGACTGAGGTGTTGATTTCCAGTCGGCTTCCTGCTATTAGATGGTTAGTTGCATATTCTTCGTTTGTTTTTAATGCCAGGTTTATGTCAAGATTTTCATTTATATGTGATTCAAAAAGTTTCCCAGTTGGTTTTCTTATTGCTGAGAGTGCGTGTGGGTTCTTTGTAAAGTATAGTTGCACTTACTGAGACTACTACAGGGGTATGGTCAGATGAAATGTCATAACTGGGAATGATGTCCATGTAGTTTGAGGATATACCGTGGGCGACGAAGACGTTAAGCAGATCTAATGTTTTATTGGGGTTACTTGGCCAATATGTTGGGTTGCCCGTTGGTAGGAAACTGTAATTGTTATCTGCCATGAGTTTGAGTAGTTCTCTACATTTTGTAGTTGTTAAACGCGAGCCTCATTGTGTATTTTTAGCATTGCAGCCGCCACCTCCTAAGAATCCTAGGTCCTAGTTGCTTAAAATAGGGTTGGAACATTTGTTTGGTTATGTTGTGGCGTGGTGAGAATAAGCGACGGAAATTACTATTGGCATCGGAAGTTTTTCTACTTGTATTATGGTACTTGCAAGTAGTCTGTTTGAAAGCTTCGTAATTCATGATGTTTGCTAGTATTGCGAATTATTATAACAGAACCACTATGAGCTGCGTCGTCAGGGTGTTCTGTATGATGAACAAAGCTACCGCACTGGCTCTGATGACAGTGCTTTTCTAGACGGCTAAAATGGCGGGTGCGATGCTTTTCGAGCGGTTCCAAGCCATCAACAACCTACAAAATTGACCGCAAGGTTTGCTGGGAAATGAATTCTGTGGTGTGTTAACAATGGATAGTAAACTTTTTCTATATAAAACAATAGTGAAACCAATACTCAGTTCTCTTAGTTTCGGAAGTTTTCAACTCTTTGAAGAGTGCTGGTCCTGGAGTTCACAAAAAAATTGCTCAATCTTCAATCATAAGATCTTGTGTCGGCATTTCGCAGAATTACACGACCAAAAAATTGTTGGTGTAGCAAATCAACTGTTGCTCTAACTGTGTGGCAAACGACGCGGTCTTTTTAGAGCCGTATTTGTTCCAGATTTATGTTGACCAGTTGGTACCAAAAATTTGGGTTACCATGTAACGGTGACGATCGCCATTTACAGGTACAACATTTCCAATATCATCTTCAACGAATTATGGGACTACTGCACCACCTGTTGATAATCCACGGCGAACTGTGACATAGAGGGAGTACATGTCCTTTTTATTAGTGACGAAGGGATTTCCTGCAGCCCAAATTTCACAGTTTTGTTTGTTTATGAACCAGACATTCTACCAGCCATTAATACCAGATTTTTGGCATCGTCTTTGCAAAAGTTTCACCGAAATTACAATATATTTTAACAATAATAACGCAATATCTTTTTGTATAGCATTCCATATGATCTAACCGGAAGAATCGTAGATGACATATGTCAAAGTATCAGAGTTGCCGATTGCAAAACGAAAATGGCAAGGAGTTTAAATCCGGCGTTTATTTTGGACCATCTTCCAACTCAAATTTTATTTAAGTATGTAACTAAAACATTTATACTTAATACTTCGCTTTTACAGATATAAAACATTTTTAATTTTTGGAGACTAGATATTTACCCATCTTTCGTATCCTAGGGAGATTTTTGCCATATTTCAATCACCGTTGTCGTTAACTCAGTGATGTTACTGCACTTCTGTGGCTTTTTGTCTATTTTATATAATAATATGTTGTAGATTCTTAGTGGTGTTGTTTTTTAGATATTGCCTGTAGTAGTGTGGGTTCGGTGAGAATGGACGCCATCTTTTATGTATTTAATAAAGGTATTATTATTGCAGAAATGTAAATGTCTATCATAAACAGTTTTAAAATATTTAGCCACATTTATGATTTTATTACACAAATGAGGGTGATTTGCTACAATATCAAATGGCAACCAGCACCATTATACTAACTCTATTAAACTATCGCTCATGGAAATATGGATACTAAATAAAAAATGAATTTACACACTTTAATGCAAGAAAATAATTTATTATATAATATATTATTATACAACACGTAAAAACAAATAAAAATTATAATGAGTGCTGAAAAAATTAACTTGAATATTAAGCATTTGTTTCGTCAAAAAAAAACGCCCTTTGCATTTAATACTCTTTTTACGATTCTAGGAATTCTTTCGATTAATATTTTTAAATTCTCGAGTGATAAATCTCCAAAGATTATTTTTGGATGTAAGATGCTCATTTCTTACTGTTCTCTCTAGCTCATTCCATAGTAACTCTATGGGGTTGAGTTCTGGACTATTTGAGCATTTTGTGTACTTTTTTGTTTTTTAGATAATCCTTACAAAGCTTTGAAGTATATTTAGGATCGTTATCTTGCATCATTGCGAATCCCTTTCCGATTAATCGCAACTCTTGTATGGCGTTTTCCGTTATATGTTTTTTACTAAGTCCCCCACATCAGCCAAAGAGGAGCACCCCTTACACTAAAACAGATTCACGCCCGTGCTTGATAGTCGAAACAATATAGTCCTGAATTATCTTAGATCGACGCACGAAGATTTTTCGTTTCTGACTGAAATTTTCAAAATTAGATTTATTGGTCCACAATACGCCTTGTCACTGTTCAGTTGTCCAAAAATTATGTTTTTGCGCCGACCGAAGTCTCAAATCGACGATGAAAATTACCCTCCCCAAGACGCCGCTGCTGACTAATATTGTTTTATGATGATGTTATGACTCCACATAAATATATGGGGTAACTAATCTTCTATTTCACTTACTTCAGTCTGGTGAACTGATCGTCTGCATCGGATGTTACTCGTGATGGGCCAGGACGATGGCAATTCCTAAGACTTCTTGTCTCCGTAGTGATGGCCTTTCTCGATGTAAAGGAGAATGGCTAAACGAGTTTCTCGAAAATCAGAGCTCTGGACGGTGCACAGTTGTTTTTTAAGGTAGACAGATATCTAAAACAAGGGATAGGGGCAGAAAGGAAGATTTGAAGTGTAAAAGCTTTATGATTTTTTAAATTTTAGTTTTTGACCTAACAAATGCTTATAAAAAATCTACTAGTTATTAATTATTTTTATTTAAAACAATATTAGACTAGGGAGATGGTAGAGGGTTAAACAAAACAAAATTTAGTGTATTATGACGGGACAGAACCTCTACACGCAGGTATGGCTACCAAATGGGTAATTAGGACAAAAAATTGGCGAACCCCCAAAAATTATTTGGTCGCGTATATATTTGTGTTACCCAAATCTGCCAATGCTTTTTCAGGAAGGATGTCGCGATGGTTTCTTCTTGTTGACACGTGTGTATAGTCCCGCAGTATGTAAATAACACTAATTGATGTTACTAACTGTGATATTTGTGCTAGTTCGATCACTGTTTTTGGTGGTCTTTACCGGCGCTTTTTAGTACCGCTCGTTTCAGAAGGGTGTGAGCAACCATGAGTTAGAATTAGCCTGGTTAATGAGACGTAAAGGGGTAAAATCGTATAGATCTTTGCGGGTGTGTAATCGTGACGTAAGTAACATTAAACTGCTCACAGTCGTTAAATCATTTTAATTGTGGACAGTTCCCTTACCAACTTTTATCTAGTGTCTATTTTATTTTGGCATCCTAATGCATTTTTACTCTTATCTATGTTCTTATTATCTTGCTGTTTTGCACTCTTGTTTGCATATTTTTTTATTAAATTTTTAAAATTCTATTACATATTAATAAGCAGGATTTAAGCAAACAACTTTAATATTTCTTTTAAATAATATTTATTTAGGAAAACGATGTAATTTTATTAAATTACTCAATGGTGAGCCCGTTCGTTAATAACAGCTGTTCATAGAATATTAATCGAACTTGCTCACAGGCTCAGAGTTACTTGTTAATAATACATTGGGGATTACGATTCATTTAATTATTAAGAACGGGCAATCTGCACCTCGCAGGTAAAACTAAGATAAATTTCGTTTTCTGCTTCATACCTTTCACCGTTTTTGTAAGCAGAGACAGGAGCATTTCGGGCTGCTTAAAAATGTGTACGAAATGGGCAACTTTTTACAGGGAGAAATATATTCTTTGATGAAATTGCCAGTGTTTACAAATTTAGACGAGAACCTTGCCGTAATGTACAAAAAAGGTTTAGGGTTATTTCTAATGGTATTAGGCTGTCCTTTGCGGAGTTTATTTGCAGACGTGAACACTACAAATTTATGGAAGTGCTCGTAGTTAGAATTAGTTACCCTGCGCTAGAGTTCCGTTTTTCGTGTACATAATTGCCAGATGGACGCTGTGAAATTGTAGCCTGCCCCCTTTCTTATTTTTAAAATTAATTATGTTTTTATGCGGGGCTCAGTCGGAACGAGCGGCGCTTATAATTTGTTGTACTTAGTCGGCCTTTACCTACCTAACTTCAGCATGTTAATGTTCTCATTTAAAGATATTAACGCGCCACAAGGCACCAACTAGCTAACTCTTTCATCCAGCTACGAAATGTTAATGAAATTTTGGAAACTTGGCTGCAGCGAGTTGTTTGCGGAAACTCACCAGCCGACCGCAGCAGTCAGAACGCAGCTCGGCGTAATAACTATGGACCGCAATTTTAAACATAATTTACTGCAGCAAGAACGGGACAATTTGTTAATTTAGTTATGAAGCCAAATAGAAAAATCTGCGTGGCAGGAGAAATATAATAGGAGGTTAAATAATATTTGCAAATGAGCCTAAATAAAATATAATTAAAAATATATGAACTTCGTACCTTCTGCTGTTCCTGCATAAAGCTCATTAATGAGCAAAGGGAATCCTTGTGTGTTTATGTCCTTTTTCCTGATAGGATATAATTCAATGCTTGCTTGCTTTAATTATTGTTTGGTTTTCTGAACAGATCCACTTCCGTTTCAGTTTTTGAATAGCTTTACTTATTCTCTATTTGCCGTTCTGTGTAATTCTTTTTATAATTTTAGTTAGTCAAAATATTTTTGATATGACATTTAGCTCTTTTTTGATAAATACTTGCGGGTTTTGTAGTTCTTTTCTAATTCGCTTTCATGCTTTTCTCTTGCCCATCATAATCAGAGCATTTTGTGCTAGTCTAACTCTCCTCTTAATATCACTTTGTGTTATCACCTCGTGCTTCTATTATACTTTATAGATAGCACATCTTTTCTTCTTCTATATGTGTTTCTCTTAGATGTGCTTTTCTTATGGTTTTTTTTGTACGTTTATTTGCAAGCCCATTTTCTTTAAATTTCTCATTAGTTGTACGTTTTTTTGCATATGTTGTTTGTTTGTTGTTATCAGAAAATATCGTCTGAAAACTCTAGATTCTTTATTTTGCTACAAAGATCTTAGTTTATGTCGATTTTTTTGTCCTCCATATAAGTCCGTAAGTCGGTCTATAATAATTATAAGAAGTATTGGTGAAACATCACAATCTTGTTGGGGATGCTTTTCTGTTTCTGCTTTTCTTGTTGAGTAACTATTGTACAACATTTTTATAATTTTCATGAATCTTTCCAGTAATTCATATTACCTTAAAACTGTCCGCATCACCTCACGATCCATCGAGTCGAAAGTTCTTTCAAAATCGATGAAGATCATTCAGACACTTTCTTTAATTCTATTTACTTATTTGAGAGTAATCCTCAATGTACATATATGGTCTACACACGATATGTTTGGATAGAATCTCACAGTTTGTAGCAACCCTTATTCTTTCTATTACCACCTTCGTTAGAATTTTACTGGCCTCGCATAATAGAGTTACTGGTCTCCAATTCTCGCACAAGACTTGAATTTTTTGAGTGGTTTAATTATTTTTTTTTGCTAGTCTTCGGGAAGTTCTTCTGCTAACCAATATACATGTGAGCGTTTAAAAGTTCTGTATTGATTTCAGTTATTCCTGCTACTTTACCATTTTTTAGTTTACCTCGTGCAAATATCCCATTTTTTGAAAAGTTGATCAAAATGATATTACTATTAAGTGTTCTTGGTCCGAAATTTGGGCATAATAAATCCTCTTGCCTTACTAACTTTGTCTTGTAAAATTCAGTGCAATGTTCTACTTACTTTTTTATTATTTCTTCTTGAGTGTTATACTTTTGGCCCTCTTGTCATGTTAGTTTTCGTGATTGTATAGGTTTCTCCCATTAGTTTTTTGATATATCGTTTTCATATTTTGCTTTTCCGCTGCCTGCTGCTTTTTCTGTCAATCGTTTAATGTACATTATCTTATTTTTTCTATTAATGTATTGCCTTTGGATTATACTCTTCTTGTAAGTGACATGTATGTTCTTTGTTTTAATCTTTCTTCGTTCTTCCATTTTCTTCTTCGTATTGTCTGTTATCCATACCTTTTTTACCCTGTGGCCAATCGCTTTTTATGCTACTATTTTTAATGTTCTTTGCATTTGCTTAGTTTCTCTCTAAGTTCTTAGAACTCAATTTCTAGTATACGCTGATATTTCTGTTAAACCTTGGGATTTTTTATTTTTGTTATATTTATTTTCTTTGCTACTTTTAACATAATTTGATTTTTTATTGCAGCACATGCTAATTTGTATTTTGTTTCTGTATCTGGATCTCTTATTTTTCTAATATCTTGAAGGGAATTTTTCTGTTTCTTTTTAATTATTATATGATTAATCTGTTTTTAGTTTTACCTCCGCAAGCAACCAATGTCATTTTGTAAATATTTTTATATTGGAATTGGGGTTCTTCTATCACAGAATTATTTGTTGAATAATTGCTTGTTTTTTAATTTCATGGGTTTTCACAACTTGTGTTTTCCTTTCTTGTTATTCTCCACTTGCATTTCAATTCTCCTTTAATATATCTGTTTAATATATCTATTCATGCAGTCGCAACCTAAGCCTATAATATAATTTTCATTTTTAGTTGTATTTGTCCTATTCTTCTTTATCTAACCCTCCTGGGGCTAAGGATAATTATTTGTTTTTACTTCATCTTTTCAGCTATATGATGGTTACTGTTTTTGTGTTACAACATACATGTTCTTTATGCTATTCAGAGTACTCTTTTTTTATTGAGATTACATTGCGTATCATTTGTACATCAGTTGGCTGCTTAGTTTATATTATATATAATGTATTATTTATAATTTTTAACATACACTTTTCCAATCATTTTAATAATTATTAGTAATGAAGAACCAGTTATAAGAAGGTACAATACTGGATTGCATGATTTGTGTGTACCTTCTAGTGTAGCCTTTAGTAGTTTTGTTGTGCTATGTGAAAAGATACATTTTATATACATAGTTTTTTTATTTTATTAATTATACCAACTGCAAAATATTTGGTATATATATGATTAATTTCAGAGAACAGAAAACTAAAATTATTTAAAATATACAATTGGAATATGCTGTTGTTGGTTTCGTTTATATTCAAAGCTACAATTAGGATATTATCTATAAATCAGTGGTTTCTAAATTTTTGAAGGCTACCCTTTTTGGGCTAATTTGTGCAATTTTTTATTTTAACCGACTTTTGTGTTAAAACTTTTGTTCTTGAACCTTACAATAAGTACCGCAAATATTACATCAAGTACTAATATTAACACAACATATACATAAACGTGATTTTGATGATTTTTTGTTTTTAAATTCATTTTATTCTCGTTTTCCATATTTGTTTATTTTTTTGTGTTGGTGCTAAGTATATGAAGTTGTATAGTCTCATTATTGTTAATAAAAAATACTTGTACTTGAATATTGAAGCTACAGTCACGTATTTGCCTAATTTTATATATTTTTCTTATAATTCTCCCTAGAACTGCACTTATCTGCTAATTTAACTTTATCAGAATTAAGTAGGTATAAGTAGACATTTTGTCGGAAATAAAAGAATCCAGAGTCTACCTTTACATAATTTACCATTGTCAGGACAATAATGTTTTTATTTTTGGGCTAATTCTAAGTTGAAATCACAAGTTGTCGAAAACCACAACTGCGGCGGTCGTACGCAACTGGGCTACAGCTGCTCATTTCTATTTGACGTTTGAAATTTTTTAATATATTTTTCTAGCTTGTTATGATTATTTTCTATTTTTTATTTGAGAACACTTTCTGGTAGAGATTATTATAGGCAGATGGTTTCCAATGTTCAACATGCGTGAGTTCATGAGCCAAAGTAGAAGGGAAGGGCAATGAATGAACCTGTTTTCCACATGTTTTCTGATAGATTATCCACAATTTATGGTACTTGCCGTTAGACATTTGAACTAGTAGATCCATTATCCCATGTATTGATTGTAAAAATCTATTACAATTCAGTTTTATCTTTCTGTTTTTGAGAAACATGAACATCATTTTTGTGGAAATTGCTTAGAACTATGACTTCCTTGGTGTCTTGCGATCTAGTATAAAATGTCTCATATTCATTAACCAAAAAGACTGATTAGACTGATTGTCTTTTTTCCAATTTACACTCTTTTTACTGTTTTTATAATTGCGCCAATTGAACAAATATATAGAAAATATATTTTTTTATTCCTTTACTGAGCAAGTTTGCAAATTACTCTTTCTCCGAAGGTGCTTTTTTATTGAGTATTTTTTTAGTAAAAGATCTTCATTTCATAGATATAACCAGCCACCGAGTATCATTTGAGCCACATTTTTATTCCAAGTTTTGAGATTTTTATTTTTAACCAAATCTTTCCTAGAATTTTGTCATACCTTATTTATGCTTTGGTTGGTACTTTGGAAGTTAATACTTTAGGCATTCTGCGAGTGGTTTAATGTAATACTTATTCACTTGCACTTTCGGGGTTTTTCGGAAACTTTATATATAATTTGTATATGAAAAAGATAAATGTTTCTGGAAATAAAAAATCTTCCATATAAGTCTGTTTTTTACTGAAGGTTTAAGAATCCATTAATCTTCTTGCGATAACAACTTACTGTAACATAATCAATTCAATAAGCGTGTGCATTTTACTGTTTGAATTACATTTCTTATTCTGTGAATGTATGGTCGAATGACCTCTCCTGAATCCGAACCGGTGGTTTGGAATCCATTCGTCTAGTACTTAGATTAATGAAGGCGCTTTAGAAAAAGCTTTTTAAAAAGTTTTGACACCACCGGTGGTAGGTTGATTTGGGCGGTAAAATTGTACTTCGGTTAGCGGTTTTCCAGGCTTCTGAATCAAGATAACTTGCGCACAATTCAGTTATAATGGTTAATTAAGCAGAGCTTAGCACTAAAAAGCGTACCTAAGTAGCATTCCCCTCTTCTGGCACCTGCTTTCGTGGTTAAATCGTAACCCGTCGCTTTTGCATCACTTAACGATTTTATTTCATTTCTGGGTTCGCTTAATTCAAATTTTTGAATCGGAGGAGACCGTTGCAACCATACATCAAGGAAATGCTTAATATCTGGGTCGAACTCAGTAGAGTTAGGAGTATAGTAAAAGTTCAGCCTTTTCTTTATTTGGCTGCGTCATAATTCTTTCTCAGTGGATGAACTTGCACCTGGGATTTTAAAGTCTCTCACTACAGTCTTGCCCAAAAGTACCGCTGGGATATATCAGTTTAGTTTTATTTATAAGAAATTTAGTACTATTTAATATGCCCAAATTACTAAAAGGTAGTTTTATCATAGAGGCTGTGCCGTAAACTTGCATCTTCTTGTAATCAAAGCACGCATTAATTTCTGTAGATGATTTTTCAGTGTGAAGTGATTTGTGTATAGTTTCTCTGTGGTGGCATTATCTGCTCATTTTTGAGTAATCGTCAGCTGTTATTGTCTACGTTATTCTTCTTGAATAATTTGTAGAGAATCAGAGAATACGCAGCAATTGATGTCAGCTTAATGTTTAAGAAATTCACTTTACTTTATCGACTCTATACTTATTAATATGATGTTTTTAAAAACTTGTGGTATAAATTACAAGTATTTTTAACATGGAGAAATCTTTAGTATTTTCGGACCTCAAGCAAATTGAATGGTTGATTAGTTAGGCAACGGGTTGATAAATGTTTCAGTTATCCTTACAGAAAAAACTACATGATCAAAGAAGTACTAAATATTAGTGTATAAAAATAATATCACATTCTGATGACAGACATGTTCTATTCATTATTATTTGTAAGACAGATACAGACTGGTAAGATTAGTCCCTCTACATATGTGCGCATTTGTTGGAAATGCAAAGAGCATTAATATACAAAAGGTAATTATCTAAAATTAGTCCCATGACTATTTAAATAATTGAGCAAGCAATAATATAGTAAATTATACTTTTGTGTTGCAAAATAAGTACAATTAGTACATGCAAGTTCCTGTTATTCACACAATTTGATATTCTCGATCATTCTTTGGCGATTTAAAATATGAAAAGCTCACACTCAGTTTTATGCCAGCAGCTCTCGTTTCAGCTTCCTTTTTTGTGCACAGCAATTCCTGTTGCACTAAACTGCTCGCGAATTTGATACAGCATTCGCCGGCAAGCGTTCGCCGCGCCAAATTGTTGTTTTCAGCACATATTTTCATTTTCATGCTCCATAATAGTGCAGCAGCGCTACAATGCGCCGCGCTGCAAATAATCCACGCCGTTTCCGTAAAAACAAATTAAATTTTTGTGATCTCTACCGCGGCGCGCTTGCGCCCGCGGCTCCACTGGCCCGTATTTATCAACTAGCCGAGAAGCAGAACTTGACCGAAGGCCAGGCTGAAATTATGCAGACGATTGTTATCAGAGGTTTAGGTGCACGGATTTACCGCTGCCCGCCATTTGCATACCCCAGCTGTTTTTGGTCTGCGCTTATCTCCTCCGTAGCACCTAAAAGTGACAATAGACAGAAGAAATTGGGAAAATATGGAAATTTAATTTTAGATATAGGAGATATGATCTTTAGTTGCAATTTATACAAACACAAGAACAAAACAGGCACAATGTTTGTCTAGTATTTTGTGAAGTACTCAAAATGTGGAGTAAAAATGATCCGAGCGGCAAGCAAAGGATTTCACGCTTACTACAATCTGGTAAAGGATGCTACGAAAAAGTAATATGAAACAAATATCATATACCTCTCGGTAATATTCGATGGTATTCTAAATAAGCAAAGCAGATGGGAAATCTTGAAACTAGAATTTTTAAGTAATTTTTAAAGTGTTGTAGTGACAATTTGTTTGAAGTTTACTTAAAGAGGGCTACATCGAGGCATAGGCATTTCTTCCTTGTACACTTTACTTACTTAATCCAAAACCTTTCTACCTTTCGGTGTAAGGCTATTGAGCTGAGTTGTGCTTTATGGATTCGGGCTTGTTTTGCACAGTTCTCTCCACTCCTTTCTATCCTTTGCTGTTGTGCGAATTTCTTCCCACTTTATGTTTCTTGATTCTGCTGCCTCTTTTAATTCCTCCTTCCATGTGTTTCTCGGTCTTCCTATCCTATTTTTCCCTTTTGGTCTTGCTTCGAACACTTTTTTCACTGTTCTGTTTCTGTCCATTCTTATTATATGTCCCAACCACCCTAACTGTCTTTCTTGCACCGATACCGCTACCGCTTTAGTTTTTAAATTTTCTCTAAATGTTGTGCTCCTGATGTGGTCTCTCTTTGTTTTGCCCTCTATTTTACGCAGGAATCTCATCTCCGTACTTTCGACCCTGCTCCTATGTTTATTCACTGTTGTCCATGATTCACTGCCATAGATGAGTATTGGTGTTACAACTTTTTTGAATACTTCTACTTTTGCGTCATTTGGTACTTTTTCCTAGAAAAGAGGACTTTATGGTGTTTAAAATGTGTTGAATTTCCACTATTCTATGGGTTTTCTACAGAGAAACCTTCTGAATTATATTTTCTGTTTCTTGATTTTTTTGTCTTATTATAGAAATTATTTTTTAATCTTTATTACCTTTATATTTGATTATATTGAAGGGATTTCTGTCTGGGCTGCTGGCTGACCGAAGAAATTCACTTAACAGTCAATCCATTTATTAGGGACATTTTTATTTAAATATTCTCACATCGTCATCCTACCACACATAAACATTTTGATTCGAATCTTTTACATCATATGGAGTTTAAAATTACTAAAATACATAAAAAATTTTTTTTACCAGCATTGTCAAAACCAAAATCAAGAAAATGCTTGTCAATAGCAAGGCATAATAATTCGTACTGTGCTACTTAAATTCTGTTATTATTATGTCGTTATTATACTGAATATAAGTAGCATGTATTTAAAAAGTTTAATATAAAATAAACGTATTAACGACTAACTGTATAAAGAATTTGTTCTATTAGCTCCTATTAGATACAATATATTTTGTCTATTTCTTTGGTGGATATGGCAACTTTTCTCCTTTTCCTCTTATTTTTCTTGTTAATTGATTTCAACGTTCTGATATTCTTAAAGTATTGAAGTTTTTTGTTATAGCTTACAACTAGGTTTTTTATTTTTCTTTTCTCTTTCTTTATCAATTATTCTTTGGCGGTTTTAATCTGCTCCATTTTTGTAAATGTTTCAGACAGTTCAGACTTTTTTATTTGATGACATTTGCGTTATCTGTCCTATCTTTTAAAATATTTTTGTTCTTTTTGGACATCTTATCCTCTTATGAAGTTTCCTATCTCATTTAGCTACCTTATCTTTAATTAAATTTATCATTACTCGTGTCGGTGAACTGTAAGTCGCATTTAGTAATATTATAGTCTTACAGATTTGCACCGACTGTTCTTGATATCTAGTATAACATTTAAAGAGAGCACAAATAAGTTTCGCCGTTTGACAAAATATGGCCCCACCAGTAAGTTATGGTTGAAATTGTCAGATGTAAAACATCATATCGTAAGGTTGGACATCTGGAAACACCATAATTTTAAAATATTAGCGATTTTGTATCAGCATCACATAATTTCTTTCGTGCGAAAATGTCGAGTTTTGAGCCGAACAAGCATCATTTGCGGGAACTTTTGATTTACTTCTTTAATTTGAAGAAATCTGCAGCTGAGGCGCATCGATTGCTAGTAGAAGCATATGGTGAGGCTGTTTTAAGTGAGGGAAGTTGTCGTGAATGTTTTCATAAGTTTAAGAACGGTGAGTTTGACAAAAAACGTAGCGGAAGGCCGAAAGTGTACGAAAACGCGGAATTGGAAGCATTGTTGGAGGCAGATTCCTGCCAAACGCAAGAAGAACTTATAGATCTTATATATAGAACATATACATACATTAGGAGTAACTCAACAACCAATTTTACATCGTTTAAAATCGTTGGGAATGATTCAAAAGCAAGTAAATTGGGTTCTACATGAACTGAAGCTGAAAAACGTTGAACGCCGATTTTGCACATGTGAAATACTGTTTGCCAAGCATAAACGAAAGGGTTTTTTGCATCGTATAGCCACTGTTGATGGAAAATGGATCTACTACGATAACCCAAAGAAGAGGAAATCATAGGGACCACGTGGCTATGCTTCAACATCGACAGCCAAGCCAAATATTTATGGAAAAAAACTCATGTTGTGTATTTGATGGGATCAGCTTGGTGTCGTGTATTATGAGTTGCTCAAACAGAACGAAACCATTACTGGGGCTCTCTACCGAACACAATTGCTGAGACTGAACCGAGCACTCAAGGAAAAACACATCTACTACTACTCCAGTCACTACAAAATTATTCCCTTCACGATAATGCTCGTCTGCATGTTGCGGCGCCGGTCAAAACCTACTTGGAAACACTCATTTGGGAAGTCCTACCCCACCCACCGTATTCACCAGACATTGCCCCTTTTGATTATCACTTGTCCGATCGATGGCACATGGCTTACTTGAGCAGCACTTCGCATCATATGAAGACACCAAAAATTGGGTCGATTCGTGGATAGTCTCAAAAGATGAAGCGGTATCCGTATGCTGCCGGAAAGATGGAAAAAAGTAGTGGCTTGCGATTGATAATATGTTACTTTGAATAAAACAGAAGGTTTCGTACTTTCACAATAAATGCCCAATTTTTGGTAAAAAAACGACGAAGCCTTATTTGTACTCCTTTTAATACTCAAGCTTGACATTATATATCTTCCTCTTTTATCTTCGATTCTACCGTTGCTTATCTTTTGCTTGTCTTTTGCTTTTTCTTTGCTTGGGTGGCTAATTCTTCAAGCTGCACTTCTAGTCATCATTTTTTTTAATACTATACAATATGTCTTTCGATGAATAACTTTTAAATTTATTTATTTTTACTAGTATCGTAGTCATCGGCAGTACGCTTTTATTTTCTCTTAACACCACTTTATTTTATAATAATTTCCAATATAATATACAATTTGCGACAGAACGATCCTTACTTTAGTCTCCGTAAATTAAAAAAGCATATATTTGTATTTTATTCTTTTTTTATTATCTACTACCGATCTCTGGGACCTAAAGGCTGCTTGGTATTAATTTAACTTATGTTCTGATAGGTTCTTTAAAATTTTATGTACTAAGGTGAATAATATTTGATGTTCATCATTTAACCATGAATTATATAGCAAATTGAAGGTAGAAGAATAATATAACAACAAATAAAAATAAGAATGTTTTATAAGTAAATTCAAGCAAGACAAATTGCAACTCAAATTAGTATTGTTAAAAATCAATAAGAAGAGCTTGTAAGAGATATAATAAATAAGGTAGAGAGAATACTTCGAAGTTATGAAAAACGAAGACTCAAGAGTTCATTGCATAATAAGTAGAAAAAGCACACAAGAATATAGCAACAATGGAAGGCATACGAGGACTCAATGGAAAAATGAGGAATAATAGAAGAGTCGGTGATCTAAGTAGAATTATTAAGGAGCGAGAGGCTACAATAAAAAAGAGTTTTGAGAAATCGATAATCACCAAATGCTCATTTTACATTCTTGCTGCTTTTTGTGGTACTCGGATTCTCAGAATGGTTCAAATAATTGTTTTTCTTATTGAAAATGTTTTGTATGGTCTCTTTACTGATGAAGCAGTACTTCATCGGTAAAGAGAATATTGTTAAGAAAGTTTTGTTCTGTGTTTTGTTTTTTTGTAAGACTGATGAAACCGTATGCGGGCAGGATGATTTTGAGGTAATAAGTTTGCACAGTTCGCATTTCTGGATATGTTTTCACTTTATTTTATATTTTGAAGTTTGCTCTCCGATTGTAATGTATTTGTAATATCAGTTGACAATTTTGTCGAAACGCACTTAGGGCTAGCTTAGAAAAAGAAATATTTGATAATCACAATGTAACATTTTTGTGAAGCTATCAGAGTAAGGTTTTCTTAATAGAACCATTGTTGCAAATGAAGAATGGTATGTACTGTAATTGTCACTCCAAAACTAAGACAAAGCCCTTACTGGAAGTTTAGCTCGTATTCTTGTTACCAAATGTTATATTGGCTTTTCACTATTGATTAAGTATTTGGTGTTATACATAGTTTTCATTTGTTTCGAGTAGCATATTTTTAAAGCTCTGGATGTTTGAAGTATCCGCAGAACATAATTTGACCATAAATCTGTTTTTTACATGCCAGGAATCATACGTTTATAGTTTATCGACTCCTTTGCACTTATAGTTAAACATATGTTTAAGCATATTCTTTTCGCTCAAAATGTTTTTATTTTATTAAGCTAGGAAAGGAAGATGGACAAAAATAAGATTTTCGTAGTAACTATATGCGTAACTATTCTAATTAAAACAAGTTTAAATGTCGCTTAACTGTATTATTTTCGATACACACATTCTCATACTATCAGCGCCGATGTTTCTTATCAGATATGTGGGGAATTGGATTTTTATCTTATCAAATTTAAGATGTAGTTACATCATATTTCGATTATTTTTTACATTTCTTCGAATAGATTCTATGGCGTTCTTGATGCGAACGTAGATCAAAAATATCTTAGTAGCTACAGAACAACTTCTGTTGCAAAAACAACTTTAATAATCGAAATAATCGAAAAGAATATATTAGTCAATATTTGTAGAAGAGTTACAAATTTTACAGAGTAAGACTACATTATTATAAATTAGAATAACAATTGTAAGCAATTTTGTTTGTTAATAACAAAACGACTAGAAAATAATTTGAGGCGAACTGGAAAGCAGCAGAATTAGAGGTTACAGCAAAATAAATAAACAACATGGAGTGATTAACCCAATTTTGAGATCAAGGAACATATCATAAGAGTTGCATATAAATTACTATGAAATACTGCAATTTGTTAATGGTTTGGAAATGTAAGTTTGTTCAAGGGCTGGGACGTCTTTATTTTACAGACAGAACTGTCAGTGCTTCAATATATCAAGACGTGTTAGAAGACAATCTCTTGCCGTTCATTCTGTAGCTCAGCTTTGCTGCTTTCTAACAAGCTTTCTATATAGCAAAAATTATTAAAAGTTGGTTTACGTAGGATGTAATACACATAACATATTGACTCCCTAATAGTCCAGATTATTTGCCTGAACTTCAACAAAAAAGGCTAAAACCATAAAAAGCTTTTAGATACGATTTTTCCAGAATGTTGGCTATAATTAAGCAAGAAAAGGAAGTTTGTTAGTAGTAAACCATTTTTCTGCAATTATAATATTTTCAGTTTTATAATTTTGTGTTCTACAGTTTAATTTACAATATTTAACATTTCTGTAATACGGATGTAGGACTTTTTTGGAAGTCGGTTAACGACTCTCAATTACTAACAATATTAATAACATTTTAAGCGACTTGGTGCTAGGTATATCAACCTAAGAAATTACATTTATATTTCTTTAGTCTCTTCTAAGTACGTCATTGGGATTATGGAATCAAATATTTTACAGGTGTATTGCTTTTGATACAAGGTTGTCAAATTCTACTTATTGAAATGTTTTTAAGTTGATCGTTACATCTTTCTGTACTTTAAATTGTTGGTTTGATATTAAAAGCTTTTTAGGTCCAAATATTGATTTTCGAAAGTTTAATCTGCTATGAAGTTTTGTTTTTCTACAGTCAGAACTATGAATATAAATTTTAGGGACGCTTAATCACATTTTGGAAATTAATTTCCGTGAGTATATTTTTTTTTAAGTTTTGGCAATGGTACTTCTGCGGGTACTGGTATCTATTTTATTCTTTCTCTTCTTCTTTCCCTTCTCCCATTTTATCTCACGGAGTTGGGGTTTTGAGCCATCGGTTGTAAGCGTTTCTATCCCTTGCCAGGATCTTTATTTGTTCTATGGTCTTGCCTCTTTTCCTTGCCACTTCTCTGACGTTGTCTTCCCATACTTTTCTAGGCCTTCCTCTGGGACGCTTTCCTTCATCTTTCATTGCAAACACTTTCTTGGGGTACCTTGTCTCACTCATTCGTACCATATGTCCAAACCATTGAAGTTGTTTTAATTCCATGTTTTCTACTAAGGGTTCCTGATCTAGTTCGTCTCGTACACTGCGATTCTTTACACGGTCTCTTCTTGTTTTTCCAATTACCCGTCTTAGGTACTTCATTTCTGTTGCTGTTATTTTTGATCTGTGTTTATCTTGCATTACCCATGATTCGGCTCCATATGTTACGGTAGGCACGTAGATTGTTTTATATAAGTGCATTTTTGCTTTTCTACTTAATTCCTTTTTTCCTATTAAGGTATTGTTTATTTGATAGTAGACTTTGTTAGCTTTGTTTACTCTGTTTCTTATTTCTTCGTCAATTTTCCCATTTGCACTTATTCTTACTCCTAAGTATTCAAGTTCCTCTACTTCCTGCAATTGTCTTCCTTCTATCTGTATTTGCATTTGCCTTGCTCTTTCGTTTTCTTCTCGCGATATTTTCATAATTTTACTCTTGTCCGTATTTATCTGCATGCCCTTCTCTTCCAATCTGTTCTTCCATGTTGTTACTTTCCTTTGCAGTTGTCCTTCACTTGTTGCGATCAGAATTATATCGTCGGCGTATAGTAAGCCTCGTGTCAGTACTGGGCATAGATTCAGGTATCCCAGGCTAGTATTTCTGTTGTCTTTTTTACATTGTTCGTTTATGTAATCCATATATATCACGAAAAGTAGGGGGCTGAGGCTATCCCCCTGTTTTATGCCCTTGTCCATCTTTAATTCCGTAGATGTTTGCCCGTTTAGTCTTACTGAGCCGGTACTATTGGTATTTACACTTCTTATTACTCGTTTTAATTTTGGGCTTACCTCCAGATGGTCTAGTGCTTCCCATATATATTGGCGTGGTACTTTGTCGAATGCAGATTTTAAATCTAAGCATGCCAAATATAGTGTTTTGTTTTTATCTATTCTTTTCTCTGATAGTGTTCGAAGGGTAAATATGTGATCGTGGGTTTGTCTCCCCGGTGTGTATGCTGCTTGTTCATCTTGTATTTTATTTCCTATTTATACTCTTAGTCTGCTTTCTAAAATTCTTGAGTATACTTTGAACGCTACTCCTGATAGACCTATAGCTCTGTAGTTGTCACTGTTTGTGGAATCTCCTTTTTTGTGTAGAGGTACAATGATATTTCTTCTCCATTCATCTGGTATATTCTCTGTGTTCCAGGCTTTCTGAAAGATTTGTTTCAGCCATTGTACTAGTATGGGCCCTCCCTTTTTTAGCATTTCTGCGGTTATTCCGTCTTCTCCGCGGCTTTTCCATTTTTTGCTTTCATTAGGGCTGTTCTTATTTCTTCTTCAGTTATTATATCCACTTCTTCCTGTTCGTTATTGTCTTCTGCCACTATTTGTGCATTTCTATCTCCCTTGAATTTGGACGTGTAATGTTCCGCCCAGGCTTGTAGTATGTCTTTTGTTTCCGTTTGCAATTCACCAGCAGCATTTCTTATACTTCTAATCTTTTGGGTTCTATTTCCTTTTAGTCTTTTAATTATATTCCAAAATTGTTTCTGGTTGCTTATATAGTTGTCTTCAATTTTCCTTCCGAAACTTTCCCAGCTCTCTCGTTTGGCTTGTTTCACTGCTTCCTTCGCCTTATTTCTTTTTGTGCATATATTACTCTATCTCCATTTGTTTTGTTCTTGTATATTTTTCCACGCCTCCTTTTTCTCCTTAATTTTCTTTTCTTTTTCACTTCCTCATTCCACCATTTAGTTCGTTTTGGTCATTGTTTTGTCTGACTATTTTTGTTCCGCATATTTCTTTTGCTGTTGTTTGGAGTGCCGCTTTGAGTTTTTCCCATACTTTATTAAGGGTTTGTTGCTGGTTGCTATTTTCATATTCTTTCAACTTCTCTTGGAGTCTTTCCTCGTATTCTCTTCTTATATTTGGTTCATCCAAAAATTCTAGCTTAATTCTTTCATATTTTCTACCTCTTTCCTTTTTTGGTTTCTCTATGTTGGTATCTGCGATTACTAGTCGATGTGCTGTGCTCAACTCCGCCCCTCTGATTGCTTTCACGTCGTTTACGGCGTATCTCATATTTTTGGTGTATGTTATATAGTCTATCATGCTTCGATGTTCTAGCCCTTGCACTTCATATGTGATTTTATGAATATTTTTGTGATTGAACCAGGTATTTCCTATGAGTATTTGATTTATGATACAGAAATCGAGCATCCTTTGTCCATTATCATTAATTTCACATTCCAGCCCATGCTTTCCCATTGTACCATGCCCTCTTCTTTCTTGGTTTCCTATATGGGCATTCCAATCTCCCATTACTATAACGTGTTGGTTTTTATTCTGTAGTTTCTCTGTTTCTCTCTATAGTTCTTCATAGAACGCGTCTTTTCGTCTACGGTAGCGTTTTCCGTTGGTGCGTATATTTGTATAATCCCACTTTTCTTGTAGGTTTAGGTTCATGGTCAATATTCTTGGATTTATAGCTTCCCAGCTGGTTATTTTCCTATTTAGTTCGTTACTTACTATGATTCCTACACCTTCCGTTGTTCTGTTACCTCTAGGTGTACCTGAATATCTTAGTGTATACCCCTTGTCCATATGAGTTTCTCCACTTCCTTTCTTTTTTATTTCTGATACTCCTAGTAATTGGATTTTATACTTTTCTATTTCTTCGATTATTTCAGGTTCCTTCCCAGTTAAAGATGTTACGTTCCATATCCCTAATCTTATCCTTTTTTCTGCTTTTAGTCGTCTTCGGGTTGACCGTCCATTTCCGAGGCTCGTTGAATTACTCTGAATCATGATACCTTGTGCGGGTGATTAGCCCAACGACAAGGGTCCCGTTACCTCGGGACAACTGGTGTCAGGTTATTCCCCCTAACTCTGGGTCGCCAGAGCCCCGTTTGTTTTCTAGCAGGGTGTACCGGGCATTTTATTGTGTCTCTCTTGCAGGTGGGGTTGACATTTGAGCCCTTGGATGTTGGTGGGCCCCTTACAACCCATCTATTTTATGTTTTACTAAACTCTTACTTTTTAGCCTTCTACCTTTAAGACCAAGACATTTTTGGGTTTCAGTGACGAATACAACTTTTGAACATTTTTTGGTCTTAAAGTAGTTATGAATGTTTAATTTAACTTTAGGTAATTTGTTTGTACCTCGGTGCACTTAAAGCAGTTATTTTATACAAATGCATTCAACGGACGCATGATATCCCCGCAGCTCGTCTGCAACCCCTGCACCCATTTGTAGAGCCCATTGAAGTGCAACTTTGTTGGATATTTTGATGATTCTGGTGTAAATTCGTGCAATGCGCCTATAATTCGTCTATGAGCCTTCTAACTCCCTTTTACAGCTTATTAGTACTACAAATTTTACAACATATATTGACATTGACAATCTGGCTGGCGGATGACGTCCGTATAGGGCGTTTTAGCGACTTGCCAGATTGCAGTCTGTGAATATATGTTGCAAAATGTGATTTTAAGAGTGCAAGTGGGGTTAGAAGGATTTTAAACGCGTTGTAGTCGTGATGCATATATTACCCGAGTATGTAGGAGAATTCATTTTAAAATCTTTATGTAAAACAATTCGTAAGCTTGCTATGGGCATTCAAAGACGCCGAGCTTCAAAATATTGTAACAACAGGTACAGAGGTTGCAGGTGAGTTGCGGAGCGTGCCTTAAACAAACTAAACAATAGCTAAATTTTGAACTGATTTTTATTCAATAACTTTTAGTAAATTTACGTGGACAATTGTTTTTACTTTGAGATAATAGTTCTCTAGAAAAGAAACAAATTTGGCCGATAGAAACTCTTATTTTTATTGAACTGACTAAATTATGGTGCGGAGCTACCGATGCTAATGTGTACATCAACTATACTGCAAATATGACTTGTTTGTGGTTTAATAGTATGTAGACTGCGGTGAAACACATTCGTCTAGATAGGGCTAACCAATATAGAATCTATAGAGCAATGGCTACTTAAGGACGAATAGTATGTTAGAAGCTTTTTCAAAGAAGAATATTTCCCAAAAATGTGTACTTGTTTTAATTAAACATCAACTACTGTCATGGTATGAGGATTTGCTTAAGAAGTTGGTTGATTATTGTACGTAAGGAATATTACAAGGTACATTGAAGTATTACATAATGACAAGTTGCTTCGTTTGGAAACGAAGATTTTATTTAACCTTATCGTAGGGCAAAACTAATTTGATCCTGGTTATCCTAATAAAATGAACTAGCGCAACCCCCAATCTCAAAATAGAAGATTATGGAAAAGTATAGCAAACATCATATCCAAAAAGAAAGGCCAAGGTATATTCTTGTGATGAACATAGTTGTTTGCTTTTGTCTTTTTAGTTTATCTGCTGTTTGATTTTAATCAAAATACGTTGTTGATAGCCGTTGTTTTTTTTGCACAGAAAACTTAAAAATATATTATTGCTTTTGAAGCATATATTTTAATGTTATGTCGCACTTTTCATTGGGAATTTTTTTGAAAATTCGATGGAGAATATTTTCAGATTTTTTAAAAGAAATTTGATTTCTGGCAGCATTTCTTTGTGGCTGGTGTTCAATAAACTTTGGAACCATTGTTCAATCAAAAAATATGTCTCCGTTTTCAACGATAATAGACCTAGGCTGCGCATTATTTTTGACATAATATGAGAAGTTTCTATGCATTAAAATTACGAACAACGTCTCGGAGCAAATTTAGCGAAGTGCTTTTCACAGTAGGGACAATTAGCACAGGTACGTAATCTGCCAGCTGAAAAGACCATACTTGAATGGAAACTTCATACTCGCAAATAACCCTTTCGTAACTTTATTTCAGGAGTTACCGGCGCTCCTGCTAAATATTATTTAATAAACGTCTCCCGGAAGTTTGCGACAGCAGCAGCGTGTTTTTAAAATTCGTAATGGGATGTTCGTGCAAAATAAGTTGCAGCCTTATCCGCCGAGGCAGAGCTGCAACTCGCGTTCTGCGAAAAACGAACGGGGCAACTTGCGACTAATATTTCCCTGCATTAAGTGCATGCACAATTGCATAAGTCGGTGTAATTTACCGGCGCTGTCACGTTGCAGCTAACGAGGAAATGTATTAATTACCGCCCTTTGTGCCGCGCTCGCCAGCGTGTGCGCAGTTTTCCTTTTCGTTTTCGTTTTCATGTAATATGCAGCCGCATTTGCTTCGCCACTCGCCGATGGAACGTGACGCGCCGGAAAACAATGCCTGAAAAGCGAAACTAAATTGTTTTGTACCTGAGAGGTCGCATAACAGTCCCGTCGGGTTGTTTGCTTAATTCATTTCTTTTGTCAGAGAGCGAGATAGGGGCGTTTAAGGCAGGAAAAAGGTTAATAAGCAACTCAACAACATACCTTCCTTCAGATAGCGTGGTTTGTGCAAATGCACGATCTTGTAACTGTTAGCGAATGATTTTCATATGGCACATCTGAACGTAACGAGTTCAAATATTAAAAGCTAATTAATGGATTGTTTTTGTTCGTTGTTTTTAATACGAAGTACTATAGCACCATCAAATATAAATTGGATTTTTTTATGCCACTAAAGTGAACGGAGAGAGGTGCCACTTCTGAGCGTTCGAGAGAAGGGGATTTGGAGGGTACCTAGCATTCTGAACAAATTATTGTCTAGTTCTTTACAACAGAGGACGTAAAGCAGACCCCAACTTTGGGAAGACTTAAGACACACTACGGAGATACTTAAGAAGACTCAAGTGTAGTAACATAAAACATTTTTGGGTAAAGAGGAAGCAGTTGAAAATGAAGGTTAAAGACTAGTGTAACTGAAAAGAATATTTGCGTTGTTCGCTCGTTTTTGGGGGCGACCGTAGATTAACTGTTGCATTCCAAGACGACGATGTTCATATCAAATTTATGTTCATTTTGCTATAGCAGGATCAAAAACTGCCTATCCATTGGCAAAATGCGTTTCTAGGTCACAAGATTATGTAAAATAGCTTTGCAAAGTTTAATTTTTTAATGCTTCAAGTAATTGAGAAACTGATTCCAGATTATATTTTATTCACTCACGTAACACAACGATACTTATACTATTCTAATAGATGTAAAAGTCTTCATATTAGATTTCCTAAATTGTCATTCAAAAATCTTTCTTCAAAATCTTCAAAATTATGAATTGTAATTTTATTCTGACGAATGAAAAGTTCTAGCCAGCTTTCCATTTTGTTTTTCTTGAATGGAATTAAAAAATTTATAAATTAGTTTATTAATAATATTAATTGTTGTTAGTATATTCTATGCATTTTCGTGCTATTTGAAACATTTATAAAAGGCAGTATATTATAATATTCATCATTTGTAAATAATTTGAAAGTAGTATGCTAGAGTTATAAAATAATGATAAACAATTTTTTTGATTGTTAAGTTACCAATTCAGATACTAACATATAATATGAATACTGTGCTTGGAGGTAAAACCGACAATATTGTTTTTTACTTTTTTAAGTTACGGGTTAGCTGTGTTTAGTATTTATTTATTACCTTCGATCGAGAACCTGGTCTACTATTACACGACTGCATAGAACTTGTTGTAGGGCTATAGTGAGCGCTTACTTTGAGCTACGGACTCTACGTAAACCTAACAGACAAATATAAACACTAGGGAAACAAACTAGCTTCAGCTACATAGGAAAGTAGCGCACTAAGTAAAGCGTTACGAAGCTTTTATAGATTATGATAATACTGTGCGCAAGAAGCTTCTATCTAAAAGCTGAAAGTTGCGGGCGTTCATAGAAGATAACGCAGTTATTATTTACTTACGAAGGTCAAGCAAAAAGCAGCACGTAATTAATTTAGTATACAGAAGATAAAAAAGAGAAAGAATCTTATAAACTTTTTATTTGTTACTACCAGGGAACTTTGGAAAGAAATTCCGTTTGGTTACTAATGATAGACACTCACAGATAAAAAACTTTTGTTATACACATTAAAAACCTTCAACAGTATATTACTTTTCCACATAATCTCCATGAAAATTGAGATACTCGTTATAACATCTTACAGGGTTAAAGTGACCCATATAATCTCCAAAAAATAAAAATGCAGCAATGTTTTTCCTTTTATTGAAGTATACATTCTGAGCTAGTACGCAATTAGCTAATATCTGATCTAATAATTTTCATTACTGAAAATAGCTTCACACATTTTTCCCTGTTTCGACGAGGTTTTTGCATAATTATTTGAAAAGAATCGCCATATATTCTTGATTTCAAATAACAGCTGCTTCACCGTGTGCATTGGCTTTTCTTGAGTTTCATCTTCATTTTCAACGTCATTCATTTCATTTTTAACATCTGGAGACATTGCCGGCAACTTTCATCGTACTGACGTTAATTTGTTGTTGACATGCACTATACAGTTTGCTGGGGTATTTAGGGTTATTGTCTTCTTGCAACAGTCAACGCATTCTGCCAGAACTAAAAATTTCCGAAAACACTTCTAGTGGATGGTGTTTAAATTGTTCCTAAACAGAAAGAGGCCTGACTTGTCCTCAAAGAGACGTAAGATCGCTTGATCCTTCTTCATTGTTGTGACGCGGGTTACCTGCGTCTTCGCGTATATATTGCAACCGTTGTATACGTCAATCTCGGCCCTTTCGCATGATTTACTGTCTCGTATCGCTTCAGGAATGTTACATTTATTGTAAAAATAACGAATTCACTGACAGCAACACAATATACTGCCAAACTATATATTGTATTGATATAGAGGGTGCTGCAGTGCCTCCTCGCCAAATGACGACTGTCTCTTTCTTGTCATACAGACTGTAGGTCGCTAATTTATAGTATGGCTCAATTTATTTGAAACTTTGTAAAACTGATTACGAATTTATAAACGGAAGTAATATCTTTCATAATTTCTGTAGAACAACTTAACTGTCTGGAAAAAATTGGCGAGCACTATATACGAAACGGAATTCGCTTATAAGTCTTAGGAAACTATAGGGAACTAGTAGAAATCGAATAGATGCGGTCAATATAAAAGTCGTGGAAAATTTCGTTAATAATTTATGGGAAGATATAGATTAATATAATTTTTTATATAAAAAATATACAATGTAGATTAAGAAGGCTTCCTCAATCTGCAACAATTCGAACTAATCCTTGGATTAAAGTGACAAAAACTAGTTGTATAGTTAATATCATATTCATCCTATGCGTACTTTCTCAAGTATGAGATCTATCAAAACAGTATATGCATGATGCCCAAGGAACGGGTGGACAAACGAAGATTTCTTGTTTGACTGGTTTCAGAATTTCTATTCTTCACCTGCTAATGTGGAATTTCAAGATGAAGTAATTGAAAAGGACACTTTTCTAATTATACGAAGCTGGCACCAATCAAACTTACTTGCTCTTAGACAGCCATTCCAGTGATATCTTGATCAAGATATTTGAATATTCTAGGAAAAATGTTACCTCTTTCCACTCCTCACGACATTGGCATTCTTTAAAGAAAATATTTTCGCTCAATGAAAATGAAAATTGCATCTCTAGACGAAGCAGCTAGGAAAATTATACATTAAGATCTACTTCAGCTATTCAACAGGGCATATTAAAATCTGCCGCCACTTAAAGAAGATTACGGAAGCCGATTTCTATTCTTCATCTGCTGATGTAGAATTTCAAGCTGAAGTAAATTAATGGTAAATGGAAAGTTGGAACTTCTACCTGAGCTCCTAATATTTTACAAAACAAAACACCTGAATTAGTGATTGGCAGTTTTTTACAAGTTAGTGCCGTTGATATCTCTTCTTTGTCTTTAAATAAAATTGAAAACAGGCAACCCGTGAAATAAAAATCAGAAATGTAAGGAAAATCCTAATGAAAGATGAACTTCAAAGTGTTGGAAGAGGGAGCAATAACGGAAATAAGAAATAAAAAGAGAACAAGAATCTTGGAAAAAAATAAAGAACAATGTCTTGCAGATACAAGTGAATATATAAAAAGTTACTATTTGATTACGACGATGACGATAACATTGATCCCGTGAATTATGATGTCTATTTGATTTGAGACGAGTTCGGAAAGGATAATAAAATGTAGAATTGTGGTGGTTGAGATTTGGCAGAAGACTTTTTATGAGACTTGTATAAGGTAACTAAAACAAGTAAAGAATAAGGCTGTAATATTTTCCTAGAACGATATTTCTATGAACTAAAGGGTGTCCTAAAATGAACTGTCATTTTAAATGTCACTATTTTTTCGCGCCAAAACCAGAGTAGACATTTTTATTTGTTGTTCTTAGTACACCTTGAGGTTAAATTATGGAAAGGTACACAAAAATGGTATAAATTTATTTTAAAAATGATTAGTCTGCAAATATCGTATTTTTTTTGTCATCGTAGCATGGTGGTGAATTTGATCAATAAATTTAAGTCAACCGGTTCAGTTCTAAACAAAAAAGCAATGGTCGTCCTGGTACCGCTCGTCCGAATGGAATCGTAGTCGGTGAAAGTGATGAAGAAAATCCTTCCTTATCAATCCGCCATCGCAGTTAACAATTAAGCATTTCCGAAAGCTTTCTTTAACGAATTTTGACGAAAGATTTCTATTTGTACGCTTACAAGGTTCAATTGACACAAGTTTGTGCAAGCTGTCGGGCGTTCGCAAGTTAGGTTTCGAAAAATCAAAGTTGGTGAATTTTTGAAAAAAATATCTTTAGGGATGAGTCACATTTTTATCTGACCGGCTTTGCAATAAACAAAATTAACAGATTTGGGGATTCGAAAATCCATACATGCTTAAGAGATCATGGTTTGGTGCGGATTTTGAGCTGGAGGATTGATTGGACCTTATCTATTCGAAAATGAAAATGGAAATACCGTTACCGTCAATGAAATTCGATATCATAAGACGATTACCTACTTTTTATGGTATGAAATGGTGGTTTTAACAAGGCGGTGCAATATATCACATTTCTATAGAAACCATGCAGTTATTGCAAACAAAATTTAATTGTTGTGCCATCTCCCAGTGAGGTGATGTGTTAGATATATTTTTTAATGATAAAGTGTACATCAACAAACTACAAACCATTGAGGCTCAAAGAAGAAATTCGACACAATATTGCTGAAATTTTCTAGCAGTTATGCCAACATGTCATTGAAAACCCCACATGTGCTGCCACGGCCAAGTCGGTCATTTATCAGATGTTTTGTTTCACATGTAACCTTTCTGGATCTACATTGGTTCTACATGGAAAAACATTAATGTTCAAATAAAAACGTGATTTATTAAAACATTAAAAAAGTCAACTCATTTTGGGACACTCTTTATGTGTCCATACAAATCCGAAATAAACAATCATGTGAGACTGTAATATTTGTTAGTTAATACAGCTCCTTATGTTTGCGAATTTATATTCTTCTTTTATTTATATAATGAGCGCAGAGTCAGCTGATTAATTTAGTGCTCTACTGCTTTCTAGTTTCCATTTTTTAAAACAAATTCCGAGCCTAACAATCAATTTCAATTTAACCAAAATGAATGTTTATGGCTTCTAGTATCAGATAAAAAACGCCCGTTACTTCACATGATTTATGAAGGCGATTACAGTTAAGAAGTCGAAGTTAAGAGCGCAGAAGTTGCCCACTTTCCGCTATCGGTATCACGGCCACTATCGTGTAACAGTGGTCTAATGTAATAAATCTTTTTTAAAAATGTGAGCAGATCACTTTTCTGTGGTTGTTTATTTTTAGTTTGTGCGTTTTTATAAAAATTATTGTTTATAAATTTATCTTAAAGGATTACTTACATTTTTATTTTTTTAAATCCTTATTTTTCTCAGTAGTTAAAGTAATTTGTATTTCATATCGTTCTAGGAACTGTTTTTGGAACTTTTGTTGTCATTCTGTTAAATCTTTTCTTTAATTTTATCTCATTTAATGCCGCTTTTCAACAACCTCAGATTATCTTCGGAAATATGACATTTTTTACGCACCACTGTTGTTTCTTTAATTTGATTTCTAACTGTAATTTAATTAGGAATTTGGTCAAGAAAACATTAAAATTTGTCGAGATAACTGAGATAAAGTTCAGCTAGAAAATATACGCAAAGCTTTTATTAAAAGTGGCTCTAATCAAATTTTGTCTTTCTAGGATATTATTTATCATTAAAAATTAATGTTATAAATTTCTATGTGCAGCAAAATACCATCGATAAGTGGTAGATTGTATTTAGTTAATAGAAAAAAATCGCACAACTCTCGTTTTTGGTTGGAGGATAACCAGTAATAAAAGCTCTATGTTATGTGGTGTCGGGTGTTATTTAAATATGTCATTGTTGTTTTATTTCTACTTGTAATTTAAGAAAAGTGAAAATTTAGTGATCACGTAAATATTGTCGTACAAAATCAAGGACACCAATTTATGGTTCCAAAAAATGATATGTCTGTGTGAAAGTTTCTATGTATGGGACATATGTAACGTTAAATTACGAACACTAGAACTCATACTTTTTGTCTTCATAGAGCGCAATTATTATAGAGTACAGCATTTCATATATATGTTAAAATGACCAACTGATTTGCGTTTCCCGGCATTCTAAATGTATGCAATGTTGAAAGTTGTGATTTGGAGGTTGTTTAGAATGTACATAACAAAGATTAAATAGCATATGTGTATATTATAAAAATGCTTTATCAAAGTAATTTATCAAGTATTGTTAGTCTGCAAAAATTAAGGCGAGATTTTGGTCTAATAGTGTGTCCAGTGTTAACAGAGCTTTTTAGTTAGTAGAAAAGTTCGAAAAAACTGGTTGTGTTAAAGATATTTTGAAATTTGGCCGTGCTTATACTGTTTCTGTATTAGAGAATGTTGAAGGAGGGTGACCTCAACACCTCCATCAGGAGTCGATCTCAACAAATGGGCATTCGTAGAATATTTTCGCGAACGGAATTAGACAAAAACTTTCTCTAAAAGCCGTGCAAGATCCAGTTGTCGCTCGGCTAAATTTCTTAATAGCCGAGAGACATTTAGATATGTTGCGAGTATACTAATGTAACGAAACCATTAAAGCTAAGTATTAAAAAAATTACTTAAGTATAGAGGACCTTTTTGACTTATTTGGGTATGTTTATAAGAAAAACTGCCATATCTGTGGGGGAAGGAGAAATCTCATGTTATTCACGGATGAGCTTTACATCGACGTTTTGTAGGGAATTTTCTTTTGAGATGTAATTGGACCTTAATTTTTTTATCGTTACTGGGGAACGTTACCGTAATACGATAAAGAACATTTTGATCCCTCAAATTGAAGAACTTATCTTTAGAAACATGTAGGTTCAGAGAGATGATGCGACAAGCCATATAGCGAGAGAAACAATGGGAATGTGAATAATACATTTCTGATGTAGTTTGATCCTCTAGATCACCAGATCTAACTACTTCTGGGTTTATTTTGCAAGAGTAGCTTAAGCATAAGATTTACGGTACTAAACCAAACACAAATAAGGAACTCAAAACAAGCACACGGGAAACTATTCAAAGCATATCCTTTAGCATCTATAAATAGATGATGGAGAATGTGATTCAAAGAGTTTGAATCCGAGCGGTCTCTAAAGGAGGACATTATTCAGATATATTTAGGATATAATTGCAAACTTTAAATAGACCATTAGGCACAAAAATATTGTGTTTTATTTTAGGAAAAAAATATTTAAAAAACCTTTCGTCTTGTACCATGCTTTTACCTGTCTTCTATGAAGATAGTGAACCATTGATTAGAGTAAGTGTTAACCTGATACTGAAAGAATAATACTGTAGGGATAGTGAGGAAAGAGTTTAATTACATTGAGCTTTTAGATGTTCGTCTTTGAATTTTGAGCTATATGGAGCTAAATCGCGCTATTTTGTTGTTGCATTTACCTACTTTCTTTTTTCAACGTAGGATAGCATCTGTAAAACAAGGAACATACGCCTCACTTGAGTAGATTAAAAGCTTGTAGTCATTCAATCACTATTTGAAACTAATCTAAAGTCTACAGTTGCATCAGATGTGCAACATCAATTTGTATTTAAATATACAAGGTGGTTTAAATATGACAGGGACTAATTTGTGTGTAAAAAAGCCGCACTGCGCAGCACCTTTGCTACCTTGAGAGAATGGAACTACAACCTCCACCCTTCCTTCTTAAAACCTGTTCAGACCTGTTTGTTGTTAGAGTGACGAGCAAACAGAAAGTGGTGCAGAGCATGTAACAAAGTATTGTAATCGAATTACTCGTTGGAGATAACGTCCCGTCTGCTGAAATTTACTACAGATTCCAACAACAGTATGGGGAAGAGCGTCTCTCACGAATCTGTGTGCTTGAGTGGTGTAAATGATTCAGAGGACAGAGAGCGCATGGAGAATGAACCGCATGATCATCGGCCGTAAACATTCGTCACCGAGCCAAACATTAGTCGTAAGAGAATTCGTGAGAAGTAGCGCAACTCTATCAAGGAACTTGGAGAACTGCTGTCCATGAGTAGTAGTTAGTTGTGAAAAACTACCTATACTATCGCAAGGTGAATGCGCGCTGGGTATCACGCACTTTGATGGACGTGAACAAAATGATGCATATGCAAGCAACGTGAGTATATTACTTCATTTTCGATTTCCAGCAGTTTTTACGCGAGTGGCGGCACACCAGTTCTCCCAAACCCAAGAGAGCGCGTAGAGTCGTTCGACAGGAAAAATGATGACAATGTTTTTTGGGACTGGCAGAGGGTTATTCAGGTAGCTTATTACTCAAACTTCCTGGCAGCGACGCGAAGGAAAAGATTCGATCCAAGCGGAAAACAGGTGGAAGGCGGGTAGCCTTCCTTCAAGACAATACATGCCGCCATACATCAGAACAATATTGGGAACCCCCCTAAAATTCAAATGGACCCTCTTTGCAGTCTCGATTTGGTTTCAAGATTGGAAGCCTTAAATCAGACTTGCAAGGCATGCAGTTTGCGGACAACGACGCCGTCATCCAGACTATTCTGAAGTTGATACGCCGCCAAGCAAAAGCCTTTTTTGCAAAGGACATCAAAATAATTTAAAGAAATTATTGGCCTTTTAGAAAAGTGTGTGGTAAATGTATATTGATCAGAGAAAGCTATCATGAAAAAATATGAAAATTTGAACATGGAATTTAGTGCATCAGTTCATATATTATATACTACTACATAATAAATTCGTTAGCGGTTGAGCCAAGCTTATTAATAAGGACGTCACAATTGTTTAACTGTCCCCGCTCATCGCCGTTAAAAGAATTAGAAATTATAAAAGCTTTCAACCAAACTTGCAAAACTACAATATGTCTTCAATGAGCAATTCACAAGTATTGAATACTATAATGAGTAAAATCGATAAGTAAAAACATATTCGAGGAATCCATGAACAAACAGCCGACCGACGGAGTGCCAGGACGAGGATCCCTGTAATTTCAGAAGACAACATAAACCAAGTTTATACTAGAAGCCATCTACGTCCACCCGTGCGTGTCTAAAGTGCAACTCGAACACTTTATGTTTTAAATACTCGGTCTCTATTCGAATTTTATCAAGATTTTTGCGACGATGTGGCCCAATACGAAGACGCCGATCGTGCTCTACGCCGACTTCAGTTTTGACACTTTACAGAACAATTTGTTCACAAAGTGGCTGAAACGTAAATTTAAAATAAATTATCTTCAAAACGTGCGGTGATAAACCATTAACTGATCATCAATAAAATCAGTCTTTATTCTTTTCATGACACGAAATATATTCACGTAAATTGTTTACACTTGTCCTGGAAGAAGCTTTTAAAAAATTGAATTGGGATAGAAAAGGTGTAACTTCAACGACTGCTACCTATCACCGTTTTGCAGATGATATCGTCCTGATCACTACAGACTCCAAAGAACGACAAGAGATGTTTGAGACGATATTTGAAGAAATAGTCCTCTCCATGTAGCGTAGGAAGTTCAACTGGGAGATGGGTAGATTATATTAAGGAGAAATCTGGGAAAAATTTACTACACTCAGCACAAAACAGAACGGAGTGGAAAAAAGGAAGCATATATTCAGGAGTGGCCAATTAAATGCCGAAAAATAAGTTTAAGAGCACCAAGGAGTAGATGAGTAATATTGCAAAAAGGTACTTTTTATTTGGGTTTAATAGTTTCTGAATAGCGTGAAGTTATGTTAAAGGTAGTGATTCCTGATGAAAGTCATTTTTAATGAAAGATTTAGAAAGTTTAGAATTTACTTGATGTTTGTAAATTTCTATTATATTGATGTTTATAAATATGTTTAATTAGTTTGAATATCAAGTTTTTTGGATCTTGATTATGATGTTTGCAACACATAGTTGTGCAGTGAAATTTGGTTATTCATCTGTCAAAGAACTGTTTTATCTTATGGGGTTTGATAGCCACCCCCATTTCCAAATTTGCATGAAGATGTTCTATGTGGTTTTGTTGCGGTTTTTAGGAATTTTGCTATTTGCTGATACTCTTCATGGATAATATCTACAAATAGCCGTGATAGTCATATCATAGTTATTTAATGTTATCATGGTTGATTGGCCTTTATGAACTTGTACCGATATTTGTTTGAGAAATACAAGGTGGTTCAAATATGACCGGGTCTGATTATTTTACAAAAAAAAAAAATTTCCAAACACCTATTTGCACATGTCAGTCTTCAACTTACTCCCCCCGGACTCAACACATTTTTTCTGGAAGTATCCTGATGCTCTTTTTAAAACAAGCTTCTGGTTGGCGGCGTATCTACTCTCGAACAATCCAGATGACGGCGTTGTTGTCCGTAAACCGCAAGTCCTGCAAATCTGATTTGAGCCTTTCGAACAGGTAGAAATCACTTGGAGCCTAATCAAAACTATGCGGCGGATGTGTCAGAAGTTTCCATTTTAATTTACGGAGGTTTTCCTTGTTTTGGTTGTATGGGGGAGAGTGCACTGTCTTGGAGGAAAGCTGCCCGTTTTCCACCTATCTTCCGCTTGGATTGGATTTTTTCCTTCACGTCTGCTGCTGGGATTTGTAATCTGAGTAATAAGCTGCATTGGCTGTTCTAGCATCCGCCAAAAATTCTACACGGATAGCCCCTTGTCAGTTTCAGAAGAACGTTGCCATCATTTTTCCTGTCGAACGGCTCCTCCGCGATCGCTCGGGTTAGGGAGAAGTGGTATACCGCCACTTGCGTGATGACTGCTGGGACTCGGGGACGAATTAGTGCACCCTTGTTTCATCGGTAGTCACTATAGACTTCAAATATAGATTACCTTCGTCTTCAAACTGCTGTAGGAGACCACTATCAGCTTGTATACGCACAATTTTGTTCACGTCCGTCAAAGTGCGTGGTACCCACTGTGTACTTACTTTCAGATAGTGCAAGTGGTTTTTACGATGTTTTCTATACTGCCATCACTGATGAACAGCATTGCTTCAAGTTCCCTATTCTCACGAATAAGCGCGTTTAATATTTGGCTTGGTGACTGATGTTTGTGTCCGAAGATTATGCCGTTCATTCTCCACGCGTTCTCTATCGTCTCTGAAGCACTTACACCACTTAAACACACGGGTCATTGAGACACACTTTTTCCCATACTGTTGGAGTGAGCCTGTGGTGAATGCAGAGGACGTCAACGAATTTGATCAATGCATTGATCCACGGTTCTCATAGCAACTCCCAAACAGGACTGAAGAGGTTTTAACCCGAGCAGAAGGGTGGAAGTTGTGCCTCCTCTCTCTGAAGGTAGCACAGCTGCTGCGTAGTGCGGCTTATTTATACATAAATCAGTACCGGCCATATTTGAACCACCTTGTACATTTTGTTTTGCAAGGTTACAATTAGCGGCCAAACTACCACATCCGCAACTGAAAATTGTCAAGTAAACCTTGTAGGTGGGTTATAGAAAATATGGTAATCCAAATGTGTTTGTCTTGTTTTTTTACTTATATTTAGAGTCTTCAATGATTTACTGAGTGTATTTTATCTTAGTTTTGCTGGAGTTAGATAAGTTTTGTAATTTAATAAAAATAACAGATGTGTTTGTTGCGTTATAAAATAATTTTGTTAGAGATCAAATACATTGATAGGGCATTGGATTTTAATAGCATTTAGATTCCATTTGGGAAACTGAATAAAGATTTTTTATGGCACGGCATACCTGCACAATATAGGAACAGAACTTTTATAAATGTGTTAAAGTTTAATGTAAACAGTTTCATGATGTATGAGCTAAAAAATGATATTAATTGGTAAATTTGCTAAAAATGAAAAATTGTTTACTTCGTGTTATTGTTTTTAATTTTGTGTTTTGTAAATCGGTGGTGTTTGGCTTATGTGCTCGTTTTCATCCGTCTTGTCAACATTGGAAGCACGAAACGCATATTCCGCTTATCCGAGCTTTCGGGCGCCCAACATCGGGCCCGATTACATCTAGAAACACTGAATTCCAAATTTGCCCTCCCATCGCTTTTCGTTAATTCTGCTTTTGTTATTTGCCGACCGGCTATAGTAAACTAATAATTTCTTTGCGCCCGGCACCCCGAAAGCCAGACAAAAAGCTCCAATAATCTTGGATGCAAAGACAAACGATAATTACTCTTTCATATCACCCGCGCCGCGCGCTCTCCTGGAACGGCGAAATATGGCCCGAATTTAAAATCTGTTGACTTGAACCCCTTATTTATAGCCGTTCGGTCTTTTTCCGCGCCAAGCTGCGCCAGCAGCACCGCGGCAGGGCGGGCGTATTTATAATGGAAGCTTTAATTTCTGACGGTTTTCCCAGCCGGCCGTGCGCATTTTCACAACAATGCTAAGCGACGCCGAAGAACGGCGGCCGGCGCGGGACGCGCGGCGTCTTATCGCGCAGATCTAGTGCGGTATGAATTATTCAAAAATATCGGAGTGTGCCGGATTCGACTTCCAAATACACAGCTTTAGCCCCATTTAAATGAACTGAATCGTCTCGGCATTTCCGGTGGCCCGGCTGCAAGCAAGTGGGAAATTCAAATTGTTTGCCTTTTGGGCTGCGGGAATCTCATTGGGAAGTACTCGTCAGCCGGGAATCCCCGCTTGGGGTGGAATAACTCGGAGTGCTTTCAGGATGTATATTCTTCACGTACGCTAACCGCTGACAACACAAAATTCAAAAAAGTCTGTTATGCTCTTCTTTACTCGCTTTCCGTCGAATGAAATTGTACACAAGTACTGGAAGAGTTACCTGACATGTTCAGATTTGCAAAATTTGAGTTCTATGCCTGTGTTTGATTTCACTACTTTGAGATTACTTATGCACCTTTTCAATCAGAATTTCTACCTTTGCTCTATATAGTTTACAAGAACTCAATACGGAAGTATCTAATGTTCCTTCTTACAGTGCTATATAAATGAACATAACTAGAAGAAGTTTGAATATCTTTATTTGCTTTTTTAAATTTGCTTTTGGAATTTTTTTAATGTATTTTGTAATATTCGATATAATATGGGAGAGGAGTTTTTTTTTGTCTGATAATTGATATACTTATTTATCAATTATCGTGCTTTTATTTCTATTAGAAATAAATAAAATAAAATAAAAAAGGGTGATGCCAGTTGGACTTTAGGATGTTTTTCCTAAGTAAAACACGAAATATTGGAGCAATCTGAATTTTATTTGTATCAGTGTAAGGTACAGATTCGGCAGTTACATATGAAATATAATGTTGGACAAATGCCATCCACGCCTCTATTGACATGCGACCATTTTGTAACGAAGTTTTCTGTAATGCTGTATTTTAGCATCTGATGTTTTCTTGAATTCTTGAAATCGCAGGTTTGTTGACATAAATACTTTCGTTTAAATAGTCACAAGACCACGATAACCAATCGATGTTGCCCTCTGAAAGACAACACGACCAGGAAATTTGGTTTAAAGTAACGCAAATGCTTCATGTACTGTACGACATGTCGATCCATCTTGTTGAAACCACATGTCATTTAAGTTCAAATCGTTGGTTTAATTCAAAAAAGAGTTGTTCAGCATCTCCCGACAGTGAACACTATTCACAGTGACAGCGTTGTCACATTTTCCCTCAAAAAAATACCGACCAATTATTTCTCCAACCTGCAAATCACATCAAGTAGTACATTTTTGAGAGTGCGTTGGTTTTTGTGAATAGCGTGTGGATTTTTATGCGAAAATTTTGAGGATTTACAAAGCCATTTAAAGGAAAATGAGCTTTATCCCTCAATATGTTTTCGTTTTGCAAAATCAGCATCAACTGCTATGTTTTCTAAAACTCAATTCACAAATGTACAACGTTACTAGTTTTTGGTGGACTTTGCCATCTGTTTAATAATACTATTTGCACATATTCAAATATCCAATGTTTATAGAAAGCAAAGCGTGCATAATTCCAATCCTAAAGTTCAATTTAGATCACATAAGATAAAAATCTAAAATCTTATTTGCTAATGACAGTGATTTTATGAGTTAATTTATGAATACAGTATATTATATTTGGCGTTCAATAATGACTGGCACTATAATTGTTTTCTCTTCACTAATCTTTTATTAGGAAGAAATGAATATACATTTCATTAGATGTATTAACCTTCAATATATGTTGCTGCAAACAATTGTAACACGGTACCACTTGTAGACAGATTATTGAAGCTTGTCATTGGAGGAGAACTTTTTACGGCTAATTGCATTTGTCATTGTGTAAACAAAGTTTAGTCGCTTGGCGCAAGTTTCAGCAAGTATAGGGCGTGAAGCAGTATGATGCTGGGACTTGAGGGAATGGGAAACGGATTGTTGATAGGTCATTGTCACCTTAAAAGTAAAAACGAATGTGATTCGTTTACTTGATATTATTGAGTCGTACACACACTAGGTAATTTGTGACTTGCGTACATTTACAGGACAATCACTACCGTTGTCTTTCTTAACAGAATTTTCACATAGATTTTTGAACTTTGACATTCAGTTTTGCGACTCTGTTGCGTTCCTATACAAGGCTACTAACCTTATATAGATATAAGAAGCAGTCACTTTCGTTCTCTAAAGAAATCATATTGTTCAGTGATACACATGCTTTTCTGGATTTGTCCACAATTGCACCCGTAGTACTGCACGAATAATTATCTGGTGGCATCGTGTGGTATCGTGTGGCACCATAGCTTGTCTTTATACACGCACTGAGTGTGATTTTTAACCTATTGTACAACCGCCCTGATTATATTGTACTAGTCATGAACACCGTCAGCGTGGTTCAGTGGTTGAGGCACAGGTTGCAGTGCGGACAGACCCGGGTTCCATTCCCGGAGATGTCGATTATTCATTAGTAAACAGATTGCAAGCTTAACGTATTCCATAACATGGAAGCGGATGGATAATTATTGTAAATATTAGAAAGTGCATAGAATGTTAAAGCATGTGAAATGTGTGTGGAAGATAAGCGTTGATAAATTTCGTAGACTAAATAACAGGCGCATAGCATTTTATTTTATTTTTATTTTACGGGGAGGTGATAAATATCTAACATAGTAGATGTAGAATATTTCGTCTGATTACTCAGAATAAGGTAAACGTAAAAGGGGTGGGGTGGAAATATATTTGAGAGATCTAAGAAAACAGCAAGGAGGCCGACTAAGAAAGATGATAATACGAATATTTTAGAAGAAATGATGGCAAAAATAAATTGTTAGCTATAGGAGGTCAGTTAGCTATAGGAGGTCAAGAAAATACGAAAAGATCAAAAAACGGACAATGAGGAGATAAATAATCTGAAACAAGAAATTGCAAACATTAAAAATGTTAATGTTGAAATTAATAAAAAGAGAAAATAAGAAAAGAAAACGCGGAAATTAAGAAGAAAATTATAGATCCGGCCAAAATTATAGACTTAAAGGAAAAACGCTAAAGAGGAAATAAAATCGTTGTAACTGAATTAAAGATTAAAGATTAAAGAGGATGGGAATTTTATACAAAAAGAAGGTTTTAAAATAGATGAAAGTGCTTGCATATTCAAATTAAATAACTATGAAGGAAAACAGAAATAACGAGAAAAAAAAATGAATACAGATAAATTTGAGAATACAAAAATCTTAAAATATTATTAAAGATTACCCAGCCAAAAAAACGAGCAAATATTTAAACTGCGAGATTAAATGAGATAAATAGGAAAAATGATAGAAGAGATAGCTGCAAAGAGAAAGATACAAATAATGAAATAATCAGCAAGATGGGCACATGAAACAAAAAATTACATAGGAATAGAATTAGTCAATGAAATTCAGAAGACAAACATAGAATATTTGAAGAATGCAAAATCAATAGAAGAGCACAAGCATGCAAGACCTGTTGTTGCCTTAATAGTGAAATAAAACAGAAAAGTTTGTTAGCGAAAGGATTCTCACAGTAAACATAAGATAGGGACAGAAAAATAGCTTAGACTCCAAGTGAGGATGTGAACAAAAAGGAAAAATAAATTCTTCCAAGCACTAAAACAGGAAATAGACGATAGTAAAAGCAATGTAATACTGATTGGGTGATCTTAATGAAAGAGTGGATAACAACAACAAAGGAATCGAATGGTACTTAGGACGGCAGGAAGAAAAAATGAAAAGTGGGGAAATGATACTAAATTTCTGGATAGATAACGATTTAGTAATTGCAAGCGCACATTTCTAGCACAAAGAAATTCATAAAAGCACAAGAAAAGTAACGAGTATAAATGAGAAAACAATAATAGACTACTTTTTAGTTAGTAAAAATATCTGGAGAAAGATTATAGACGTAAAAGTTAGAAGAGGAGCAGAAATTGGAAGTGATCACTACTTACTAGAGATGAAATGGAAAACCAAAAATAAAGAAAAAGAAGGAAGTAATAAAAGAAAAATTGAGAATAGAAAAATCGAATGTTATAAATTAAAGGAGATACAATTTAAAAATAGATACCAAGAGCTACTGGAACAAAAAATGAGTTGTGGTGGAACTTCAAAGAAAACATCACAGCAGCAGTAGAAGGAATATACGCAGCCACAAGAATTGTAAATACTCAAGTCAAAAGAACGTACTGGTGGTCTGAGGAGATAAAAACAGCAATCAAAAAGAAAAAAAAAACAAGTTTGGAAAAAATATTTAAGCTCTAAAACATACAGATTGTCAAAAATATGAAGACGAAAGAAATAGAAATAGAAAACGAATAAAAGAGGATAAACGAAAAACTTAGATAGAATTTGGAAACGAAATGAAGAATGCATACAAAGAATATTGAAAATGGTTTTTCGACGCCATTGGAAATGCGTAAAAGATAAGAACTGCTATAATTCCGAATATAAAAAACAAAGAAGGAGAGTTACTTACCGAAGAAGAAATCATGGAAAGATGGAGAATTATTAGAAGGATCAGATGTAACGTGTAGAGAAGGAAACACAGAGGAAAAAGGAAAGAAAAGTAATAATGTAAATCTAGAAAACCAGCCATAAGAAGTTAATATAATTACAGGTGAAATAGAACAGGCTATTAAAAAATGAGAGTAAGTAAACCCCAGGACATGATCAAATAACAGCTGATATAATAAAAGCACCAAAGGGTCAAATAATAGGAATTTAAAAAAATATATAAATAGGACACAGCACAAAGAGGCACTAGAAGACTGGCAAATAGGACTAATTAACCTAATTAATAAAATAAGCGGAGTAAAGGACTATAATAATTACAGGTCAATTACTCTATTCATCACATTTGGAAAAATATATGCGAAAATCCTGGAAATGAAATAACGAGATAAACTGAAAGGGACTGTAGAGGACTTGTAATATGGAATCAGAAAGAATAGAGGAGTGTCAGACGCTAATTGTATAATAGAGTAAATAATTGAAAAGATAATTAGAGAAGCCGGAGAGATCGATCTGTGTTTTATCGACTTAGAGAAAGTCTTTGATAGACTAAATAGAAAAGATATATGGAGAAAGAAAAATAAATTAATAAAATAAAAAGCAAATGTACTATATAGACAGAAGTTAAAAATATTTGAATTAACAAAAGGAGTACGACAAGGGCGCATTATAAGCCCTTCACTGTTTACAATAGTTTTGGGTAAACTCATGAAAGAGTTACAAACCAAGTAAAACAATATAAAGTAGGACATTGGAAGTTATATGACATAAAAAGATATGGCCGTTATTGAAAAAAATGAAAACACAATGAACAATGATTTGAATGTTTACAATAACAGCTTAAAGTCAATTAACATGACCAAACATTAACAAACCCGAAACGAAAACGATGATTGTAAGTAGGCAAGAGAAAACATGAGATAAAATTGGGAGAAATAACATTGGAACAAGTCAACAAGTTTAATTAAGTGGGGACAACAATATTATAAAACGGAAGAAATAAATGTAAGGACTCTTCAAAGCAACAGGTATCCTTCTGACAAAACAAGAAATATCGAAAAACTAAAAACAGAAATGTCTAAATAAAGAGTTATTCCAATTCTGACTTACGGCTTTGAAATATGAAATCTAACACAGAACCAGATAAGCAAAATTTAAATCTGAGAAATGAGGTATTCATGGAAAATAGTAAGGAAAACTAGAAAAGATAAAATAAAGAACAATTCTCGTAGAGAAACCCTAAAAAACAATACAAGCTACAGTAGAGGAAGGAAACCTCAGATGGTGCGGACACATATTGAGAATGCATGAAGAGAAAACGGCAAAAAGGGTATTTGAAGCAAAATCTTATAAAAAGAAGATGAAGAGAAGGCCGAGTAGAACGTGGATAGAAGTGAAAAGTGTAGTGGGAAAACGTAACATTAATTGACTTGAAGTAAAGCAAAAGTCACAAAACAGAAAAGAATGGGAGAGGTATGCAGACAAAAAAGATAGAGACCCAACTCCAACCGCTTTACACCTGAAAGGGTAGAAAAGCCATAAAATTTAGTAAGTGACAAAAACAAGAACAACAACAACAACAATAATATTAATATTAATTTTTTTGAGCCTTCAACATCATATGGCAAAATACAACAACGAAACCCTGAGTTATATAAAAGTACCTGGAAAAATGACGTGGTGGACAAAAATTTTTTTAGAAAGAATCTGGAATATTTCATATTTTCTGACGAGGAATTTTTTGAGCTTGTTTTCTTTTGAAATGGCCTGTATATGGAAAAAACTATTCCATTGTTTTATTCAATTGGTCTCATCAAGCTGTATGTTTACAGTTATTTCAATGAATGAGGATTGGAACATTACATCTCCTTACAAAACCGTTGTATGCAGAAAAGTTGGCTGAAATAGACTGTAGTGTGCTCGAAAACCATATAGATAACGACGTGTGGCTATTACAAGAAAATAACAATCTAGAAACAATGCAGAAAACTATCAGAAAATTATCCCAGTAGATTTAGCAGATATGACGCTGTAGTAGTAGGCCAGTATACAAAATCGTTAACATGCGATGTTAGATAGCAATAGTAGTTGCACAGCTTACAATGGAGGGGTGTAATGACACTTTATAGATATTTTATTAATTGTATTTGGTTTTATTCCTAAAATAAACGATAATAAAATTGATTTGGCCAGACTAATTATATAGTTGGTAAATTATTATTTTTATATTATTATTAACAAATTATTGGTGGTATGGGTTAAAATGGAGAGAGGACAGTAATTGTTTATTTTAGAATTAAAAAAAAACAAATTTTGGAATGTTTCGTTTATTTTAATACTTCCTATAAACAGTTTTCTATCTAGTGATGGACGTATAAATTAATTATATGTCAATTTTTCAATAATTTTCTTCAGAGACGCCCATGTTCGAAAACGAGTGTTTTATTTCCCTTTTATAATACACAGGGAATAATTAATATCACAATTTAAACTGAGTGTTCCCGATTATACATTATATGCGTAAAACCCAAATAAAGGAGTTATCGTTCCCCAGCTTCCCCGCTCAGTTTATGTTTTTTGCTTTTGTACCATAAATACTGAATCCATCCTTTTTCATTTAGAAAAGAGTTTATCGCAATAAAAAAATGTGAAAAGTGAATTCGTCACAACTTTGCGTGTTCTTTCGAGTTGCTGGTGGTTTATCGAATGCTATTTTCTTTTGGCAATTTCTTTTTCAAATGAATTCCGTTGCTTTTGCTTCAATTGTTTCTTTGTTACTTTGTATGTGGATTCCACCTTCTTTCTATATACATTTGAGATGAAAATTAAAGTTTTTTTGTTTTTACAACGATTCATCGGTTCTTTCTTCTTGGTTTGAGACAATTTAATAATGTTTTTAGGTGATACAGTAAAGGATGTGACTAACCAATCATTGGCTACTAGGTATGTCAAATGTCCGCAGAAGACGCATCTAATTCTGGCCTTTCTGTGGTGGGTGATGGAGCAAAAACATGACTAGGGAACATGAGTTCATAGGGTATATTCCAGCGTTTTTAAAACAATTAATGGTACTGTTCATTGGCGCAGAATTAAAATATGCTTTTTTATGAAGTTCGGCAGTTTGACGATCAGTAATTACATGTTCAGAATGTATCTAAATCTACTTCTTGAGTATAAGTGCTGAACGGACTGATAAGACCAACTGTCTGTAGTCTATCTATGTATATATCTAATTTCTTAAACCAAAATGTGAAAATTTTTATTTTTATTTAATATATTTGCATTCTGACGGCGCATAACTTAAACAATTCAGTTTTTTGTGCTTCCTTGGGAAAATCCCCCCGTCGCTTGATCTGTAGTCCCGTCTTATTTTAAGGCTGTTGACTGGTTTTCTGTTTATACTTACAGAAAGTCATCGTGAATTGTGTTTTAGTTACGGCAACTCTAAAAAGTAGTTCAATTGCAATATATCGTAGGTGAATTGAATATAACGTAAGTATTATTGTAAACTGTGTTTTGGAATCATTGAAGCATATTACGATTATTTTAAAAACAATAAAGTACACTTGACATCCATTTAATGATCAGTGCTGGATTAACCTTATCAGTGAATAAAGTATATTAAATTTAGTTATGGAAATTGCTTATATGTCACGCGCTACCACGTCACAATTTTGTTCAACCTTTTAGAGATGTTTGACATTGGGTTCAGTATGTTCTTAACCGAAATTGGCTGTTGAAAACGGCACATTTGAATATCCAAATACAAGTCAAAAAAGCTAAGTGATGACGACCTTCACAATGTTGAAGAATAAACATTTGCAAAGCCATGTGCCATTAATGTGGACATCATTTATATTATTTCACTTATTCGGTGGACATTACCACCATTTACTTCTAACACGAAATATCCACATTTTATCTTACCTTTACAATCTGCTATACTTTCCTCTATACATATACAAATTCTCAAGGTTTTGTTAATCATAAAGGTTAACTAATAAAAAATAGAGAATTTCATTTTGTGAATTGTTAAAATAAATTTGTTAATGAACCAAACACAACATTGGGAGGGTCAAAATAATTTTTTTTTAATTTTTGATTTTCGCATTGTGCGTGTGAAAACGAGTGTTATGATAATACCGGGTATTTGTAGTTTACTTTGATCATACTTTACAGGTCGTAAATATCTAAATCTTAGCTTTAGAGGTTTTTTCCTTTACCCAAGTATCTTACTAGAAGTAACTAGCCGCAAATACTTCGTTAGGTCACTCTGAGTACAATTTTTGTAGCTTGTATTTTGTTTATATATTTGATTATTCTGTCACTTATTTCTGTAGGCTATTTGTGTATGCTTTTGGTCCAGTTTAATTTACGCACACAAGAGTATAATTAATTTCCTTTATTTAGTTTTTTATGTTTGTTAAAACTAGGATTAGACCTTCAGAAATAAAGTTTCTAATCATCAACAATTCTACGTTGCCTCTGCTTGCATGGAAGTATCAAAAAATGTATTCCTAATTCTCAAAGTGGCCTCGGTGCTCGTTTTTGATTATGCTGTATACCAAAGGAAAGGCGTAGCATCATGAGTAAATACAACATCAGATGTTGTCACCTTAAGACGAGTTGCGTGTTAGTGAAACTATACAAAATGAGAACAAAAAGTTATATTTGTGTTCTTATTAGTTGTAAGAATTTTGCAAAGGTGTTTGTGTGTCTAAACCACAACATATAACATTTGGGACTTTCATTTGAATTTTGGCTCAACTCCCAAAATAATGAAAAAGTGGCTTGGCAGATATGGAAATGACGATTTTAACTAAGATGATCTATCTCGCTCTGGACGGTCTTCCGATAATGATGATGGCGTTGTACATACTTGATATCTTAAATTGGACTGCTATTGGACGGTTCTTTCTCTGCTTGAATGTTGCGAAAATCCTGAACGGGAGATGAAAGAGAAATTATAAACAAGGGGATAAAAAGCTGTTTTTTTGCCCGATGAAATAATCAGAGCGAAGAAGTTTTATAAACAATTTATCAAACTCATCGTGAGAATGCGAAAATGCATAAAAAAGATGTAAAATTAATAATTTTCGATTGTAATATTTTTAAATTGGACACGCACTTTTGCTATTACATCAGTTTTGTAAAAGGATAAAATGCTTAACATGACCCTGGTTATTATTCTCCAATAATTCAAATGTGTTAGTAGAACTTTAAAGTGAAATCTGAAGTATTTACTGGGTTGCGATGTTTTTAAATATGGACTTTTCTGCAGTGTTGATTTGGTGTTTTAACTTCTTGCGTGTATTATTTGAAAGCATATGTTATCTAATCATCTTACCGTGACACATCCTAATATTTTTTAACTAGGGTTCTTTCTGTCGTTTATTCTTAATATTTATTAGAAATTAATTTGACTACGCTGTGCCTGCTATTAATTGTAAGGACACTTTGATATCTCATGTATAAATTTCTTCTTGTATCCTAGATACTTTTTAACAAGGCAACCAAACAACAGTGGTACAAGCAGCTTGAAATGCCTCAAAACAACCTCCTGCAACTATTAATCGTAGTTACTTTTACTTTGAAGGTCTTCTTTTAGTTTTGAAAATATATAGTGGTCACTGGAGGTTAGATCTAGATTGTGGTGTGGGTAGGAAAAAGCTCTTCAAAGACACAGTCTTCAGCAACCTGGAAAATTGCGGTCTTATGGGCAAGGACGTTATCTTGCAGAAAACGGATAGTTCGGCTCAACATTCTACTCTTCTTTTTTTTGATAACGTCGCTTAGAAAGCTGGCGTAATATTCTCCATTTACCGTTGTGGTGCTTTATTTAAAATTAATTAGCAAATTTTTTGGAATATTAAAGGATTGTTATTATGATCTTTTTTGTTAGTTGAGCTATATTTGTCTCCCTTTTACGTTTTTATTTTAGCCTACATCATTCTATGGTTTCATCTCCTATAAGAATGGCTTAAACCGTTGACAAAAGTCGGAATGTGCATCTGGCACTAACTTTGTTCATATGAAGGTACTCACAGAGAATGCCTAGCACGATTAAATGGGAATGCTATTCTTTTACCTATCTTGCAGCACCTCGTGCTTTTTTTCGAAACTATATCAATTAGCTGATGTACACGTAATTCGTCTTCGGTATTTTCTAATGCAGTAGAATCTGAAGACAAAAATTTGCTGCGTACGCCATCCGAACATTGTTATATATTATTGTAGGCTAAGACTCTTATTTAGTAGTCAGATCGGAAGTTTTTGGAGCTACCTGTAGACATGTTTTATTTACTTTAACCATAACTGTGATGTATTGTGAGAGAATAGAGAAAGTTAATTAAGAATTTCAGACATCTCCTAAGAATGATGTGTTCTCCCATTTTATATCTTTATGAACTAGAATTTTTAGTGATCTACATGGCTTTTCAAATTTTGTGTATTATGTTTGTAATATTTCTTCTAAAATGGTTATATTTTCTAATCTGTCCTTTTATGACAATAAGACGCATTATTTCACTACGTTGTATTGTTCTTTAATGTTATTATTAATGTAGATTTGGACGAATTCCCCATACGTGATGAACAAAAATTGCAACAAATTCTACTTACTGAAGAAGTTTCTTAACAGTTGTTCCCAAGTTATTGCCCCAATGAATTTTAAAATTTCGGTCGTTAAAGTTAATAAATAATATGTCTGGTTGTGGAAGTTCCAATAAAAATCTCTTTATCTCGAATATATTGAAAGTTTCGTTTTGAAATTTTGCTCGGGCTCCTTCGGGAAATTTACGCTTATCCGGTTCATCCCAATGAGTTCCTCTACTTCGAAATGCCATTTGGAGGCGTAAAATTCCTTTCATGGGCGCCTACCGATGGAAGGGATAATTTATTATGCAAACTAGACAATTGATGCTTATTCTAGGCGAGGCAAGCCACTGTGCCTAAGTTTGCGCCTCGCCTTTCGGCCGCCAGAGGGCAATAAATTTTAAACTTGCGTTAGTGCGGAAATTATTGGTTTAATTTTTCAAGGATGCGGCGTCCTGCAACATATTGTGTATCTGCGGGAGGGATTTGGCGGTAGTCATCGGGGCTTTGCCGTCATGTTGTTTATACCGCCCTAACAGCGCCAAGCGAGATAACTGGGGATTTATTTTCCGCGACAGCAGCGGGCCGCGTCGTTATTTTCTTCCTTGATTTTTTTAATTATCTCCGGGCAAATTTCGCCTAAGAGCGACGCTGACAGGCTGCTGCAACTTCTGGTTAGCCGAGTAAAAAAATTAAAAAAGGAAACCGGCCGGAGTTCGAGAAACGTAGGCTGCGGGACTTAAAAAGTAATTATAAAACTTTTCGTGTTATTCTCTTAATACACTCACGTCTGCTCTAAAGGACTTTCTCCGAGTCGGATGATTCCCGCTTTATCCGTTCCTGCGCGGCTCTTTATAAAGAGAAGCGCCGGAATAAACGAAGATAATCCCGTGCAGCAGCAGCATATCAGCTTTTGCGACGAGCGCCGCGGAAATCCTACGTAACGACACATGAAGAGAATTTGCAAAGGCATTAGAAAGTCCATTTGCTCCCTTATTCTCCATTTCACTCATTGACAAAGGCATTCGGGGCATATTCACCTCGAGCGGCGGCGAACGCGGAGGATCAAAAATGTCGAACTGAGGCACAAAGCTTCGCACACGCTTGTTTGGAATTTATTTCCGCGCTTTAACTCCCTTTCTTCTATTTATCGATCGCTCCCCTTTCGACCCGGGCGGCTTACGGTGCGCTTCGGTTAGATTATCGAAATATCATCTTTGAATTTGAATTTTGCTCTCCATAAAAACATCAATTTCGCCACGCTTGACCTTTCTCTAGTTTTTCTCACATTACTATGTTCGAGCACGTTTATGTTCGATCTTTATGAGTTTTTGATGTACATTTCCATTACCTTTCAAAATCACCTTACATCTCACAGTCTGCGATATGTGATAATAGTGTGTTGTAGTCTCGTCATGTAGGAGCTTTTTTTAGTGCTTTATGTATTGTATAGTGTCATATATGCTTACTAAAGAATATATAACTTACTAGTGACTTACGGTTTTTTACAAATAAGTGTTAAGTAAAAGTTATTTTACTACGTATATAATGTGTTACGTTTTATTGGCTAGAGAGAAATCGTGCTTTATGCGGAATAGTATTTACTCTTCCCATAAATCATCGTGCTTGCGCACTGAAACAAATATGAAATTATTGTTTGAACATGTTTTCTACCGAAGAACGATGGCAGGCATTTAGGTAGAATTATAAATTAGTTTAATATACTTTTAATGAGCACTCTGACGTGAGATGTTTTGATACGCTATTTTATATGATTGATTCAACTGATAAAGAGCTTGCATTACAACACACCATTCCAAGCAATATTAAATATTCAGATACTTTATCGATATCATAAAGATAAAGTAAATAAATAAATTCAATAAATTCCACTTATTTTATCGATTGTAATGCTGGGAAGGCGTGGCAGATTTTTATTTATATAAAAATAGGATACTGACTGAATAATGTTAGACAAAATTATTAAAACAAACTAAATATTGTGCACACTAATACCAAATTCTATCAAACATTTTTAAAACAATTTAATTGTACAAGTCATAATGAGAGACAAATTTTTAGATTGGTATATTATTTATATTGCATTAATACCAAAACAAGAGAGTGACATAGGAAAACCTTAGAATACAGAACAAATAATAGTTAATTAAAAATAAATTATAAGATGGGCGAAGACACTATAAACAGATAAGAAGTAGAATTAACAGAGTCAGAAAAGCGAACAGACAGTACCTACAAGATAAATGTCAAGAATTGGAGGGATTATTTAAAGCCGGAAGATAGAATCGGACTACAAAACTATCGGAACCTTCTTACAAGATCCTAAAAGCTCAATAATGGTATGAAAGATGAAAATTGATAGATTTTAGTAGATCATAACGAAATCCTAGAAAGATGGAAGTATTTCGAACAACTATACGGTGATATAGAGATAGATGAAGTAGAACGAGAAGAGGGCCTGGATGCGGAAAATCTTGGAGAAGCCATAATCCAATCGGAGTACGATAAAGCCATACCAGAACTTAAAACTGACAAAATAGTGGGAATGGAAGGGATTCTGGCAAAAGTAATAGAAAACATCACTGAAACAACTTATAAGAAACTGCATATCTAATAATAAGATATAAAAAACAATTCAGGTGGATTCAGCGAGAACATTCCAAGGAAAAGAAAAATAGATAGATGTGAAATCTAGCGTGCAATTAGTTTGATCTCACATGCATGTAAAATATCGACAAAAATTAAATATAAAAGAACAGAAAGAGTGACAGACAACCAGCCCGTAGACGAACAGTTTGGCTTTAGAAGAAACTCTGAAAATAGAATTTCTAACATTAAGAATTATAATTGAGAAAAGAATACGATAAGACAAAAATACATTTATAGCTTTAGTTTATAAGGAGGAAGCTTTTGATAAGGTAAAGTAGTCTGCACTGTTTGATATTCTACGGAAAGTAGGAATAAAACACAGAAACAGATGAATTATAATCTTCTTATACTATGAACAGATAGATAGCAGCTAGGAGTCAGGCGGCGATATTTCAACCTTTATATACAAGGCGCAATCAATAAACAAAGGAATAAATATACACGGGAAGCAAATAGATATTACGATACGCTGATGATACAGCAAATACAACTGAAAGCGAACGAGGTTCCAACAATCATTGAATGTAATGGACTTAGTTATAAAAAAATAAAATGTGAAAATAAACGCCCATAAAACAAAAACATTGATGTGCGGAGTTGCGATACACGGGAACACATAAGCAACACTGAATGGAAAAAGAAGAGAGGATGTTGAAGAATTTTGTTATATAATAAAACGGAAAAAGCAAAAGCAAATAGCAATTACTAGCATTCAATAAAATTTCTTTGGACAGGAGAAAACAACTTCCACACACCCTCGTATGGAGTGTCGCGCTGTACGGGGTTGAAACTTGGACAATTGGAAAGCGAATAGAGAAGAATATACACATATTTAAGTTATAGTGCTATAGAAAAATATTAAAGGCAAAATGGGTTGATATAATATCAAATAATGACATATTAGGAAGAATAGAAGAATGAACGTTAATGCGGGAGATAATGGATGGGAAATATATTGCGGCATTCGGGTTCACTACAAATAATCGTAGAAGGTATGGGAGAAAAACACGCAAGGCTGATAATATATACCCCAAATAATAAAGATCCGAATTGTCCCATTTACTGAATATAAAAAGACTGAACGAAAACAGAAAAAATGGAAAGAAGCAGCGCTGAGACAAACCAATCCACAAGATTGATTACTTGAGGTCGACTATTTGTTGTTTCACAAGAATATCTTTTAAAAGAGAAATGAATGATAGAAAAGCAAGTCATTCGTATAGAATAACTAAATTTTGCATATACCCTTTATTATATAACGTTTTTTTTTTGACATAAAAATGATAACATGTAGTCTTCATAAATGTAAATATATTCTGTGCGCTAAACGTATAAAGTCATATAATACAAATAATTACAATTATAATAACAGCAAATTTATATATTTAGCAAAAATGGTACCAGACACAAGACACATTGTATGTATATAGCTTCAGCCTTCTTCAAAGTAAGCACCTGGAATCTTGCACATTTGTGCTAACGTCCTTTTCGCGAATAATTGTCTTACCGTGTTGGTCTGAATTTCTTCGATGATCTGAAATCTCTTCCTTTCTAAAGATATAATTAGTAGCTGCAGCACGATGTTTCTTCTGCTTCGCTAACAGTAGCTGTGGATCCAATTTTGCGCGACACGTTTCACGCGAAGATTTTCCATCAAAATACCACAAGCCTTGGTTTTTAAAATCTCCAGCTCATCTTCTAGTTCTCGAACTGTCAGTATAGATTATTATTGACTGCAATCCTGTGTTCCGTTTGTTACTGATCGTTCAACACATTTTTTGGCCATATTTGAATCATATTTCCATGCCTTTATTTGCGTTGCACACATTGCATTGTTTTCAGAAGCCTTCCGGATCATCTAAATAGTTCTTCGGCAAATATTTGCGCCCATCGATGAAGTTAGATGTTGATTATATTCCTGCTCGCATTCTACGTTTCAAAGTTATCGTAACTTGTAAAGAGAATGATGTCTTAAGTCTATTTAGGATCTTATTAATTTTGACCCTAACACTTCGTTAAGTTCTAGATAAGACTCGAATTTCTAAGCTCTTCGCTCAATCAAAAATCCAATATTACTCAACTTCAGCCATTTATTATAAAAGAAGGCACCAAGATCCTTATTGATGTGTTTACATAAATACTACTGTATTGAAAAAGTGCATATTGCAAACTAAACAAATCATTAGACGTCTTCAAAACTTGTATACAATTTTAGAGTTATACCCCAAGAAGTTTTGACATTCACTGGAGTGTTGCTGTTATATTATTACCTCCTTTCATAGAAAGTTCTACTAGAAATGTTATTGGGATGTATATGTACCAATAATTTTAGATGCAATTTGGTGCAACCATTTGATTAAATTATGAGTTTTCTTCATTTCGCTAACAATCAAGCAAATTATTAAAGTTATAAAATATACAGCGTGAATATGAAGTATATGGGCAAACTTTGGAAATAATTCCTGTCAGGAAAAGAAACAATATATTTATTCCGTCTCATGATAGCAATACTGTTCTTCTTGACGTTAGTCTTCTATAAGAACACTCATCTCAGTCATAGTGTGTTCATACTTTTTCATTTCCGCAACTGCTCTAAGTAGGCAATGTAATTAAGTGCTTTTAAAATGGTTCGTTATTCATATCAGCAACAAGTAGAGATGTTTTACATGCATGGGCAAACTAATGAAAATTATTGAGGTGTAGCACGAATTTATAGGAAAATTTACTCTGACAGCAACCGAAATCACAAAACCTTTACAATGGTGTTTTCGAATGAACACAGAGTACGGGTTTGCTTACGCACCTTTATCCGGAGAACATGCCTTGCAAAGAAATGGGGATAACAAACTCCTTGCTGGTTTTTGCCATTAATATTATTATGAATTAATCTTTAGTAGGAATGGTGTCATCAACCCACACAATGGTCGTCTTCAGGTTAGGCAGAATCCACATCGATTGAGATCATCTAGTTCGATCAGTCGTTTTTTCATCGCGATTTAATAGTCCGTTGTATCTGCAATTCTTGAGGGATACTCTGCTTTTATTGTTAATAGATATTCCACTATTACTTCAGCTCACTTCAGTGTTAATGTTTGTTAGTATCTCAATAACAGTTCTCCCGCCATTTGAATCGGACGGTGTGGTTTGTGTGGTCACTGGACTGAACCACCCTTAACTTATATCTGTGGAGGAATTTAAACGGGTTGTGTATGCTGAGCCAGTTTCTGTTTATATATACAACCTGGTAAATGTCATGATGTTACGTAATACAATGTGACATACTAATCCAGAATTACAGGCTCACGGGCTCACAGTGTATTTTCAGATATATTTTCATATTAACCCTTTTGTTTCTTTTCTTCCCAGGAAGTTTGTTTCTATAGTTACCGTTTACTCTATATAACATATGTACGTTATTTGATATGTTAAACTTTTTTTTCAAAGAATACTTCGATAGTCTCATTAGACATATTTATTGTGAGAATATAATTCTAGAGGGCTAGGTGGTACTGGAACATTACGAGAAAACTGCTATAGTATTGCGATGAAACTGCAAGAGGAGAAAGTGTGAAACAAAATATGTGAGATTGCTTTGATAGATAGTCTTTCAGTTCATTAGAATGATAACAATATTATAATAGTAATAGCACATTATCGTTATATACAGCTTATGACGTAGTTTAGTCACTATCCTTGTCTTGAAAAGAAACAGGTGTAGATATATACTCCGCGTATTATCACTCACTATAAAAAAATCATTGGGGTGCGGATATTGCAGAATAGTTTGGATTCTACCGATGCATAATCAGATCAGCCAAGTTGTGGTAGTCGTTCTTTGCTTGTGTGTGCGTAGTTGGCTGTTATATCGTTGTATTGGGAATAAAATGTCATTAGTGGATTTTAGACAGAAGTGTGTTTAAAATATTTCGTGTTTGCAGTTTTCTATAATTTTTATTTATTAAAAAAATTTACTAGGATCATGTTGTCTAACATAGAAATTTTTAGAAGTCGCACGTGTTTAAAAATTGACATTTTTTGCAATATAAAATAAATTTTGGGCACATAACGTTGTCTCGGAACGATATAAATTGTAAAGTAAAATAGTGGCCCCAAATTTCTCAGATTCTATTTTGGCTTCTCGTAGTTTTAAAAAAGAAAAATCAAAATTATGGCAAACTTTGTAACTACATGTTAATTACAGGGTTTGTCCGGAAAGTAATGCAATTAAGTTCGTAAAAAGAAATTTACAAAATATTTAAAATTCTTCAAAATTCCCCTTGGACATCCACACACTTTTGCCAACGACTTTTCCATGCTCGGTACGCATCCTAGAAGGCGTCAACGGGGACCTCTCTTTGTCATGGCTTTGTCCAAAACGACCTTCTTTCAGGACGGACTTGATCCTCGGGAATAAAAAGAAGTCTGCCGCAGTTAGGTCAGGACTATATGGGGACCAGAAACTTCTGGGTGCGCCTGTAGGCTGCCTGAATCATTTGGTGGGTTTCGGCGAGACTTTTGTTCAGGTTAGCACAGAACTTGATCGCGTAACTTTGTCTCCGTTGCGCATCGTGACACGGGTACTAACAGCAGGTTCACGGGAACAGCGATCTTGACGCTTGTAGACTTCATAGCAGAACGAGCTTGAAAGCATTGTGAAGCTAAGAATCTCTTTCACCTAACCCAATCAGTCCCAACACGCTGCGACCAGGAGTAGCGGCGCGTTCGAACAAATTGCATTGCTTTCTGGACAAACCTTGTATTTCTTCTCAATTTATTTTAGTGGAATGGAAATTGACATTTGAATAAGTAGCTTTGAATTTCATCTACTAGACAAAGTTACCCACTAAAATAGAAATCTGTAAAAATAAAAATAAAGAAATATTTAACTGTAAGTTTTCTTCAAATGCAATTTTCTGAACTAATGTTTTGTAAATAATAGACTGTGTCAATGAATTCAAGTTAATAAAATCTTTTGACTTTTGGGGTTTCAGTCAATAACATAAATAAATGATGTGGATGAAGATTGTAATAAATGATAATCAAGTTTAAATATCTAAACAATTGTATTGCTACTTTTTATTAAACTCGCGAAGATTTTTAGTGTAAAATGAACTCGGCATCACAACTATTTCGTGGTCTTTCATTTTTCTTGAAGTACAAGTGCAATTGTGGGTACTGGTTAGATTGTGTTTAGCGAAACTGAAACACAAATTTCTTGTTGGTTCTTTCTTGGTCATTGAAAATATTATCGTTGTGGTGTTTCTATCGTTTTAAATCTCTCCAAAGGGTTAAATATTATAGCTGTTATTAGGTATACATATATTGTATTCCTTATTAATTAGGCATTTGAAAATGTGAAATTACTATGTCGCCATGGAAGCAGAGCTAGTTCTATATTTCGACATTTTCGTAGGACCTCTTTTTCGGAGGCTTTCTTTAGATGAAAGCTTAGAAAGGTTAGATATATAAATCTTCGTCTGGTTAAACATTCATCTGGCTTAGTTTTTCTTTTAAAATCTTGAACAACCCTGTAGCGTTCTTCGGGTTACATTTAATATTTTTGCATTTAATAAAGTGTGAAGAGTTTTCATTGACAGTTTAGGGTGATGTTTCAGGAATAGATTTAACTATTTGAGACCTGGTTTTTCTGGAAAATGGATAAGGCAGGTTGTTGCAGAGTACGAGTTGGAAGGTCAACACGTCTTTTTCAGTGCGTATGAAAAAATGTCCCTTCATTTGCAGACTCTTCCTATCGTATTGCGTTCAAGTTATTATATCTTAGCACCGACCTGAGTACACTATGTACTTTGGAGGTGTCTATAGTGCTCATTTTCTTGTTTTGTATAACCCCTACTGACTTTTATGCTGCAAGTGTTTCATCTTTGATGTTTCTGCTTTCCAACTTTTTTGCCGAAATTACTTGTTACAATCGTCAAAACATCAACTATAGCTGTTTTGGGCGTGTGGTGTTTTCTTTTATAGTGATACAAAATGGTCTTAGATCTCTAAAACCAAATTGCATACTTACTTCTAATTGTCAGTAACTCCTTTACGTATACTCTAAATTATTTAGAACTTTGGGGGACAACTTATAAAGATGAATCGCCTGTGTTTTAGACTAATTGTTTAAAGAGAATATAAATAGCAGTAGAAATTTAACTCAAACTCTTGACAGCAAATGATGACGTTAGCGACTGAGCTAAGAGTATACGTCCCTAATTTCGTCTATGCAGGGTATTGGAGACATTGAGACATAGGTAGTTAAAAACAAACGCTTATTCGTGTTTGGTAGTTAATATTTTTGAGTTATATTTCATATACGTTCAAAAGTAGTGCTAATATTTGATTCTCCAAATAAGAAAATTGTTTTACAGCAATAATTTTTGGGTTAGCTTTTCCTGCTTACTCTAATAAACGATACACCCTTCCTATAATGGTTTCAAAACGCCCCCGGATTACCGTCTGCCAAATGTAAAGGCTGTAAAAGGAGATAGGAGGGTCACAGAGGAGTGTTATAAGCAAATTAGAGCGCATTGTAACATTTTATACCAGAGTCATTGATATAAAGTAACTCGCGAGCCTACAAAAACATCCAACGAAGTCGCACTTGAAAAGGTTTAAAGGGCTGTAAAAAGGAATGACAAGGAATGCAGTGATTGTAGCTGAACTATGAGGGGTGAGATGTGTGAAGTTTGAACTAACTATTTGAGCAGCATGATCTAAACAAAGTTACATTTTTGTTTCTAAATATAACTTTGTTTTTTGTTGTAACAAATGATTTTATTGTATAATATAAGATACTAATGGTTTTATTCTGTATAACAATAGGTTACCATCTAATATGATTTCTAAGGTTTAAGATCAATTATTGTTCCTTCGTTTGTAAGTGAAGTACGCTTCATGTTGAGTTCTGCTTATCAAAACGCTTTGAAGGGCATTTCCTGTCACTATGTTAAAAATGGTTGATAGCTCATTAGTTACATAAATTAAATAGATTTTTTCTTTGGTGGATCCAACGGTAGTAGGCAACAAAAGCTGTTAATGATCTTTCAAATCGAGGAAAATGGCGTTCAATGATTAAACACCATAATAAGACCACAATAAATATGTCATTCTTTAATAGTCATCAAAAATCCGAATAAAAAGGGTACAACAGAATATCAAGATGACGTATTTAAGGACAAAACATCTCTCTGCGCTTGGTTGCCTAAAATGAAAGTAGGTTAGTGCATCGTACAACAGGCTATGATGCTGCGTGTGAGGGTAAACGCGTGGAGTTGCATTAACAAGCGTGATTCGGAACGTTATGTCTATTTACAAGGACACTGAACGCTCAATGCACAGAAAAGGACTGTTATCATCAGTGCAAAAGTGGTTTTATGACGGAAAGGAAAGAGAACCCTGGACTGAAATATAGAGCGGCCGAATGATCCGCAAGGAAAGTTGATAATGACATCACTACGATGGAATAGCCTTATTTGTCCATGGAATGCCAATCTGTTAGACCTTTCTGGGCTTATGAGCAGAAACTTTGTAGTAGGCGTAATTCTTCATGAACAGAAAAAATATGGTGGCCGTTGCCAACAAGTTGTGTATATGTTGTATATCTATTTTTTTAAGACTACTATTATCAACACGGATAAGTTCTTCAAAGTACTTTCGATCAATGTCTAGCAAGTTTCCATTAGTTTTGAAATCACCTAAATCCGTTTTTTAATACTACTCTAATGCAAATTTAGTTCAGTTGCGTTATTTAGCTAAAAACTGCAGAACCTGATGATGTCTCGTAAAATTCATATGATGTTTCCGAAAATATTCTTTGACATATACAATATACTGGTGATTTTCTAACCCTAGAAATATATAGCTTGCTGTTACAAATGTTTTTCTTGGACATTTGTTGTGTTCCTATATCAGAGTGTGAACAACAAAATGAAATGTAGCTTATATTTCCAGATGTCAACTTTTAATGAATTCTAAATCATATTAGAGTGTATTTACCTGTCCGGATTTTATTTTGCACATTATTTATAACAACTTTTATGTACAAAGTAAAATAACTTAAAGTAATAGTAAAGACTTTCGTAAGTATTTATGTACAATTCACTTCAACTCTTTATTTGTCGCTCTGATCTTCCACCTTTCAAATCTATAATTTTAATTTTTTTTTATACCTGCTTCAGCCATCTTTTTGTGGTCTTTCTTTTCTTCTTTTTCCTACTGGTTTTCTATGCAGAACTATCTTTAGCGTTCTATCCCCTTAAAATTTTTCTACATGATCTAACCACCTAATTTTTTGTGATTTACTGTATATAAATAATCTAGGTTCCTTATATTAGTCTGTTATTGCTCCCCATAGGTCTCATAGATCTCAGTATCTTTCTCTTCCATCTGTCCAAGTCACTGTCGGCCTTAATATTGTCGTACATATCCTTATCTTTCTATTTCTGGACACCACTTTTCATTTCATTAATGGTCGCAAGGCTGTATATTTCTGGTTTTCTTTTACAATTCTTGTTTGTATTTCCTGATTCTCACGGCTGTTTTTTTCGATTTGTACACTTAGATATACAAATTTATTTATCCTTTCAAAAGTATAAAAGTCGCCTCAGATACTCATTATTTTTAATTTACCCTTTATTGACTTGTCCGTTTTCCCTATTAACATATATTTTGTCTTTCCTTAATTTATTTTTAGACATATTTCTTTTGCCTTTTCTTCTATCTGTTTGAATATTCCTATTATCCTGCGAAGGCAATACATTGGTATTCATTACTGAAGATTGTCCCTTCCTTTTTGATTCCGTTTTTTCTTCTAACGAAGTGCTAAGGTGAATAAAACGGTAGATCCTGGGTTTCCTTGTCTTTATTTTAAAGTCCTTTGACTTATATATCTCCCATACCACTGCACCATTCGATTTTTCCATAGTCATTCTTATCAGTTTTATTAATTTGTTCGGGCATTCCCAGAATATTTGTCATTTTGTACAGTGCACTTTTTTTAAATCCTGTCGTATGCCTGTTTAAAGTCAATAAATAGTACATACAAATATATTTTGTATTCATAACAGGTTGTTTGTATTTTCCTTAGGTCGAAAATATGATCTGTTACTGATCTACCACATCTAAACCCAACCTGGTACTCTCCTAATCTTTCTTTCGCATACCTGTCTAATTTTGTTTTTAATACTTGGACTAAAACTTTATATCAGGTGCTATGCCTCTATAATTTCCACACATTAACTTATCCCATTTTTGTGCAGTAGGATTATTAGTGCTTTGGACCATTCCTTTGGCATTTCTTCTTTTTCCTATGTTATTTTAATAAGTTTCTATACTTTATGCTCTAACACTTTGCCTCTTTTTTCAACATTTCGGCTGTTATATTGCTTTTTCATAGACTTTTGTTGTATCTTGATTTTTTATTATTTCCTCTATTTCTTCTTCTGTTGGTTGCATTATTTCCATCCATCCTGCACTTGTATATTTATCCTTTCTTCTTGCATATTCTCATTGAGAAGCTCATTAAGTAGTCTTTCTATATTTCTCTGTTTTTTTGGGCTTACATACCAGATTTCTTGATTATTTTTTTATATTTGGTATCTCTTTTTTCTTTTTTTTTACTTTTTGGTAAACGTGATCTTACTTCATATTTTCAAATTTTTCTTGTATGTCCCTCAATTTATTTTCATTACATTGTCTCTTCTTTTCTCTATATATTTTCTTCATTTTCTTTCTTGCTTTTTTGTACTCTCGTATATTCTTTTCACTATTTCTCGCTAGTTTATTTTGTCTTCTTTTTTAATATTTTGTGTCTTTCTTTACACTTTTCATTAAAACACTGCTTCGTTTTCCTTCTTGTCTTTTCAAAGTATCACTAATGCATTTATTTCTGATCTTAGTTCTTTTATATTTTTCCACATTTTATTCATTTCAGTTGTTGGTTCCAAATTTTGTATTATTCTGTTTATTTCTTTCTCATGATCTTATTTTGTTTTTCATCCTTTAATGGTTCCTTATTATATCTTTTTGTCAAGGTTCTTATTTCCTTATCCTTCTCCTTTGCCTGCTGGTCGTTCCTACACATTATTGTCACTAAAATGTGGTTTTACCTGGCTTTCAGCTCCTCCCCTACTCTTAATGTTGGTAATTATTTTTCATATACTGCTTCTCTATTAGTACATGGTCGATCTGATTTCTTTTTTAGTCAGGGGATATCTATGTTTCCTTACGTATCTTTTCTTTTTATTTGCGTACATCTTACAACCATACTTCTTTCGACTACATTCCATTGGCGTTGGTTTCCATGTCTACTATACTCCCCTATGATACTGTTGCATATATCTTTCTGCCCTATTTTTGGATTGTAATCTTCAAGGATAATTTTTATATCATACTTATGTAATCTATCATATTCTTCTGCTAACTGTTTATAAAATATGTTTTTTTTGTCCTCATCTTTTTCTTCTGTAGGTGCGTATAGGTTTATTATTCTTATATTTCTTTTACCTTTATAGTACACGTTCTTTTTGATACTGCTCTCAAACCCGTTATTTTCTCCTTGAAATTATTATCCACTACAAAACCCGTTCCTAATTTCTTATCCTTTCCCCCACTTTTAAAAAAGGTCATATGCTCTATTTCAGTGATTTTTGACTCTTTTCGTTTTGTTTCTTGTGAGGTAATAATTTGTATTTTGTATCTTTTATTTCTCTATTTAACTGCATTATATGTTCCCCTTACATTCCATGTTTCGATTTTTATTCTGAAGCTTTCCGTTTTTCAGTCTCATAATTACCTTTTTCGTTGCCTTTATCATTTCCATTCTCTTCCTAGTTTAGCTAGTTTTCCCCAAGGTAGTTTTAGTTATTTTTCTTTCTTTGGCCTTCATCCGGCGGTCTAATAGTGATTGTTTTTTTGTTTGATGTAATCGTTTCCTCTTTCCCTATTTTCGTATCTTCGGTTTCATCATCTCGTTTTTCTTTTCCTATATTTTATTGTTTACTATTGATTTTTTTACTTTATTATTACTTTCCATTCTTTCACTCTTGCTTTCTTTAGCATTGTGACTAAGTTTTTCCTCTCCTCTTGTGGAATCTTCCTTAATCCATATATTTGACCTTTCTGTTTATATTTCCCAATCCTTCTTGCTTCGTCAATGTCTCTATTTATATTAATATTTACTCCAATTTTTTGTAATGCTTCTCCCACTTCTTTTTTGTTACTTACCCTTCAGATTTATCATCCACCAGGTCTTTGATTATTAAATTTTTCTTTCTTACTTTCTTTTTCGATTTTTTCTCTCTGCTTTGCACTTTCTTATTTTAATTGATTTTTCTCTTCTTTATTTTTCTTTGCTTTCAGAGCCTAATTTTCTAGTTTTTCGTTCATATTATTTAGTTTTTCCCCAATTTTCGCAAAAATTTTTTCTATTCTCTGATCCTACACAGCGATAAAGGTTTTCACCCTTCGACCCCTCGAAGAATTAACACTTATTTGTGCAGCCGATAAGGAGACTTAGAAAAATAGTTTTTACTATTTTTTAGCTTTCTTACGGTAATTAACTATAAGTTTTTTGTTAAAATTCTCTTCCGTATAATAGGTTTCCTATTCTGCAATTTTTTTTGCGTCGCTCTGATTTCCTTTATTCTTCTTACGCCTTGTCTAATTATTACATGCTAGTTTCGTCCTTATTTATAAGCTTCTTAACCTCAAAATCTTATTTATTTCACTAACTTACTTACTAATCCAGTTTATCTACCTTTTACCATTCATATCTCTTTAAATTTCCTCTACAAATAATCTTTTGTGCTTCTGCAACTCGATACCGCCTAAAATTTGACTTCTATTTTAGAGCGGTAAAAACACACCTGTTTACGGTAATACAAGTATATAGAAATATATCTATAAAGCAGCAGATATTGCATGGAAATTAAATTTAAAATCTAATAGGAGCAATTTATAAACATGGGCTCCCTAAGATCCTATCAGACATCTTCTGATTATTGCCCTAAGATAAATTATTGTATAAATATGGGCCGGCTACCTTTGATAGAATTGAGGAAGTAAAAATTATTTACGCTTAGGTACCCCAATAACTAAATTGTAACGTTGTATGCTCATTTATTTTAACAAATGAAAATTAAAGGTGAAGAGTTGAAAGACGTCAAAAATTCTTATTGGTAAGGGCATGATGAAGAATTCCTGATGGTGAAATGACAAAGCTCAATTTTTAAGCATAAAACATTACACTTGGTGCAACAAGACGCGCTGGATATAATAAATCTTTTAACTTGCTTCAAATAGTGGATTTTTTAACAAGTCCACGTTAGAAAGGGAACATCTCAAAATTTGTTTAATTTTATAAATTATACCTAGATTACTAAAGGCAAAAACTGCATTTTTAGCAAAATATGTTAAATTATATGAAGGCGATGGGTATGCAAATTTAATTATTCAACAAAGAATTAAGTGTATTACTTTCGATGTTTTTAAAAAAGAGGTTTCGTTTTTCGATTATAACCGCATCGTTTTAAAAAGTAAAAAACGATACACTAATATTTATTACATGAAGGTGTTTCAAAAACTCGTCTCCTAGTCGATAAGTCTAGTGATATTCATTCGAGGAACAAAATGGATATCACAACATTCTTTAACGGTCTCCATATTTTTTTCAGTCTCTATAATAAGGCTCAATGTGGTCGATCCCGTATAGATGAACTGATTGGTACTGCCCGTCTCGCGAAGCAAATTTCTGGAAGTATTGGGATATCTTTTGAACGAATCCACCACGCTAGCTATGCTTTAGTTATGGGGCTATGGGATAGTGTGCGCGAGATGGATCCCACGCATGTTGACCTCTAAAATGAAATGCAGTCTAACATTTGGCAACAGGAAAATGATGCCCTTTTATACTGGACTCTTGCTGGTGATGAGAGATTGGAGAACAGACGCTTATCAGTGGAGAACAGCAATAAGGTCTTTCCCAACCCAAAAAATTCAAACTTTGAACAATACAGTCCACGCGATTTTTGTGAACCAGGCTCATGCTATCAACTTCTGTTAATATGTGATCACCTTAAAAAAAAACTCCAAACTCGATTGTAGCGGGTTAGACCTAGAACCGAAACAATTTTTTTAAATGCAGGAAACATTACGGCACCTGAAATTTTGCGACGCTTTGATCTGGCTCCTTAGAATTTTTCCATTTTTCCGAAGCTGAAAGCAAACCTGAAGGGACAGCGTTATCCTAATGATGAGGATCTGCAGGCAGCTGTGCGTCACTGGTGCCGACAGCAGCCGCATTATTTCTTCTCTAACAGCGTTGTCGTGCGTGCGTGGACAGGTTCGGTGATTTTGTATAAAAGTAATAACAACCCTTGGTAGAGGATATTACAAGCCTTACCCTCGTGAGTTAAATAATAACAGCTCTTAGTATATTAGTACAATGTATTTTTTAAATTTACCTTTTTAATAGAAAGTATATTTTAAAAATATAATATGATGTTTTGTTTATAAATAGTAATAATAACCGAATAAAAAATTTAATTTCGATGACATTTGGTATGAGCAAAGCCACATGTCCCAAAACCTGCTATTTGGCGTCCTAAATTGCGTGTTTGATGTCATCTCATGCATTTATTACGGTGGCGGGCAGTTTTCAAAGTTTCGTTCTGTGGTCATTCGCCGCACCCGCGGCGTCTGTTACATTACTTCCAAATTACTTTTGTTGTACAGGCAGAAATTGACATATGGATATTAATAAAACAGTAAGGCTGCTGTAGGTGCGTTCCCAACAGAGAAATATCAAATTAATTATTAATATTAACAAGGGAAGACAAAATGGCGCTCCAATCACTGGTCGTGCAATTACGTAAAGGACTGCGATAATGAGAGGTGTTAGCGCCGTTTCTGAATTACCTACACAGGTAATGCTTCAAAACTGCAGCGCACCGAACAGCGTATTTAACATAAAGCACCACATGCTGCACCATAAAATTAAATAATGACGTATAAAGTCACAAAGTGCTTGAGATATTGCACGGTTGTGGCACGAACGACACGTAGGAGATAAATAATAATGGGGGGCGTAGGAACGTTTCGAAAATTATTACCCCTGATAGTGGAACGTTATCGTTTATAGTTGATGGACGATAACAAGTGTAATATTGGCTTATAATTTTTTGTTGCGCCTATATTTATTCAGATGATGTTCGTGTTATGGCAGATAAATTGACTTACACCCTCGTTTCTATATAATTCGGGAAATTAATGTGTTAAGTTTTTGAATTAAACTTTAGCTTTATATTTTTGATGTTTTGCAGGGTTCTATTATTGCTTTAGTAGTCGGATGTCATTCTTATACATGATTTTTAACTTGTTTAGCAGTTTACCTAATATGGCTGTCTATTTGATGAAACTGCGCATTGACGTATTTGTTATCGTTGTTTTTACATAGAACAACAATTAAAGAAATTATTAACATTAGCCTATTATAATAAGAGTTTTCTGCACTTGAAAATCTTTTCTGATTATTGGCATGTCTACTTTTACATCTTTGTTCGAATCGCGATTAACAGCCTTATCTTTCATTTTATTATTTGTTTGCCCCATAATAATTTAGTTCAGGAACAGAATTATTATTATGTATAAGTTGTTGCATTTTATTTGTTCAAGAGTTTAAAAGTCTGGTACATTTTATATTGGTCAGACGTTTCTATTTTTTTTTAAATGTGGAATAGTGCTGGCGTCCCTTTTTCTTTTCTTTTAGATGTTAGTTGCCACTGCATGTTGAAAGTACGTTATATGTGTGATTATATTCAAGGAAAAACTAGGGAATATTGATGTAATTTTAAAAATACCTGCCTTATTATTGTAAATGTTAGCGTACCGTCTTCTTCTCTCCAATAAATTGGAAGGACCCCTTGTACTTGTAGTTTCAGTCATTACGCAAAAATATTGCAGCATTCTGCATTAATTCTTGTTTTATATTTTCACTTCATGGTAGTGATTTCTTCTTCATATTGTTTCACATACTTATTAGTAATCGTTACTTAGTTTTTAATTCACTGTATGGCTTTTTTATGAATTATTGCTAATTTCGACAATTTCATTGTTTTTAAATTGATGTGGTTTATTATTCCAGGATTAGATATTTCTTCGTAATTTATTCCTATTTAACATTTGCTGCTATTTAATTGTTTATAGATTTTATATTTTTTGTACAAACATTTTCTGTAACTATATAGAGAATTGGGAAATATTTACAATATACTTTCGACTTTCATACTATTTCTTCCGTTTTCTTACAAAGAATTTATTGAATTAAAACTTTTCGTTTCCTCAAACTTAGACTTTTTATCTCATACTATTAAAAGATCTTTATTTTGGAACACAGTGTCTTTTGGCATGTTCTTCAAGTAATGTTTCATGAACATTATGATGCAAAATGTTCGATCTTAAAACTTACTGGGCATTTTGCGGCCCCATGAAATACATCATGCCCAACTGTTAAATTATAGGGTACTCCAAAGGAACAATATTTTTCTCATTAGAAGGTGGTCGTGCAAAGTGGTATGAATTACCGGTTCCGAAATGCTTTTCTATCTAGCGATAAGTAACCCGCTTGTCGGATGTTAACGTCTTCCTGCCAGCATTACTGTAGGCGAAGATCGATGTCCTTATCTAGAGAGTCTGCACACCGGAATTTCCTTTTTGGAACTCTCTATACAACTCATACAGACTTATATGATGAGGATAACCAGCTCAGCAGCCATTTCCTCTAAACACGGATTAGCATTAAAACCTTATGCAAAGTTATAGCGGAAAATTACCATTTTTGACCAAGATGGTATCGCGAACTTTTTTTTAATAACACAGTTTAGGAGCAATACCATATTGTAAGACTTCTTATTAATTTTACTTATCTCTGTCTGAAAATTCTTCAACTTATTATTTTATACGTTTACGATATTTTCAGTATTTTATGTTTACATAAAAGTTATTTTAATGTATATTTGTTCTTTAGGGATTGCTTATTTCATCGCATCATTTTTTTAAATTCTTTTCACCTTAGCATCGTCTTTGCATTATATTTGTTTATGTATTTGCTTTTCTTACAAAGTATTCTGGCATTCTATTTTTGTTCTACTTTTTTAGCAATCAGAATGTATACAATCTATGAGTTAATTTGATAATATGTACAATACTCGGCATATGATGATCAAGCATGTCGCGTTCTTGGATGACTCCATTCACGTAAGAAATTTTGAAATCCATATGAATGGTATGGGTTTTTAACGACTTAATTCATGCTTATTGAGGGACACTGTTCTTTTCGCAGGGTGAAGGTTGTATGTGTCGATTTTGTTTCGATTACGAATATGTTCTTGAAGTTTATTTAAAGCTGCGATAGGATCTTCATGTGTTGCAAATATCGCCGTATCATCTACGAATGTACCTACTATTATTTCTCTGGTCGCTGGTGAATCGGCTGTGTAAAGCACATACAATAGTGAACTTTTCAACATTGAGTCTGGAATAACGTAGGTTGACGTGGTGGAAGTGTTTTTTGATTTCTAATAAAAGATTAGGAAGGTACGCCTTATAAAAGGTTTGTTTTACATCCAAAGGGTAGCAGTATAAAACTTCCATTTTTATGGATTTATTAATAATATGAGTTAAGCGGTGATACTGATGGATGTGGTATTCTATCATTATTTTTGTATGCTATTTCTTTATTACATTTTTCAATTCAATTTATGGTATTTTTTATTGTATTTTATAAGTGAATTTACGAGCCGTGAGGTGATCGGAGAGGGGTGCGGCTTCTAAATGTTTTAGGTACGATACCTGAACGGTATTTTTCTCGTGGTCTACTTCGCACTGTCGTTTTCTTGGTCAGCGTTACGATGTCAAGACACCCTCATTCATTGCGCAATGAGATATTAAGTGCCTTATAACAAAGGGCGTAAAAGGCGCCCAAAAGTTGAGAGAACTTAAGGCACAGTTGAAAATGAAGGTTATCGAGGTTATCCGAGAACCAACGGACTGAGGAAAATATTCGCATTATTCACCACCTCTTAGAGGATGGCTGCTAATGAACGGGTTTTTGAAATGGTTTTTGAGAGTGGAATAACATATGTCAAGGCTTAGGGAATACTAAACATGATCTAAAAAGTTGCAAATTTCTGATCCTGGGCCCATACAGCTACCTAAACTTTAAAAAAAGTTTAGGATTTGTTCTAAACTCAGGTCCGTTTAGATTGAGGTGGGGAGGTAGAATTTTCTGGGTTTGTTGTTAGAAGACTGGGAAGGTTCCAAGGCATTGCTCTTTATTTTAATATATATTTTGTAAAAACACCCCAAGTGTCTGCTATTTCATTATGTGCAAATTCAAAGATCTGATGTTGATATATACATCCTTTTCCTTACATTGTATTTAAGGTGTGTTCGGCACCTATGCGTTCACTTGCAGCATAGCATAAGGTGATAATAATTTAAATTGATTTATTTTATGAGTTGTAAAACTTGAGAAAAGTGAATTTGCAATTGTTCATTTTGTTTAATGTAGTAATAATTTTCTCTGTATTGTTTGAAAATGCGGGATATGTTGGGTTACTGTCGGACATGACCGATAGGATCTTAAAAGATTCTTTGATACTCTGGACTTTCATCTTATTGACAGTGTGTACAAACAAGAGTAAGTGATTGGGAAGTTAATTTTAAATATCCTGAAAGAATACAAAACCTCAATCACCAATTACTGTGGCTGGAAGTATGAAACGGATACTATTAATTAACTATACTATGTTTGTGGTCCAAATTCGTAAAGATAGGAAATACAAAATAATATTGGATATTTACTACACACTATCTAACACACATTGATCGGTAAAAGGGATTAAAAACAGAATTCAAAGAAATTTAATACTCAAATGTAAAGATCAGATGGCGTTGGGGAGCTAGTGGTCATACGTGCAGTGTTGCGAATTCACTTGTGGAAAAAGCAGAAAATCATAACAATTATGGCAACGACGGATAGCATAATTTCTTGAGAGAGTGAATAATTGCTTCAGACATCCAAATGAAGTTAGTAGCAGTATGTTTCACTAGATAATGGAGTTCAAAAGCGACAAGACTGTGATGAGAAAGACTAAAGCAATGTGTACCCGGAAGATTCATGCATTATTTAGTGTGTGTCCAACTTGATAAAGTAAACAAGCGAATCACATTTGGTGCACGCACATATATAACAGGTCTGTCTGTCGGCATTTTGTATACCATTATCCACGGGAAGGTTTGTTACCACTGAGTAGAAGTAGAAACTTGCGAAGATATACCAATAACTACTAAAGTTATACAACGTATAATCGAAGAAGTTCTTTAGGTGCCTGGTCGTAATAGACGAATTATTGTTTTAACACAGCACATTGAAAGTTCTTATTTCAAGAAGTCACGGTCGGTATTGTTTATTACAAAATAAATGGTTATAGACTTTTGGGATCAGGAGGGAATTAGCTGCTCTTCGTGAGAGCGTAACCAATGAACGATATTGCGAGTCACTGAAGCGAAATAGACACATGACAATACGCAACTACATGTCAGTCGCTACAGCGTTATGTTCTTGCAAATTGGATCTTGTCCTTTTTGACTATACTCTGACTGACACAAGGAAAACAGCACTATCTGGTAAAAATTATTTTCCAAAGATCAGCAAAGATTCGGCTGAATACAGATGATGCCGTGCTATACTTAAGGAATGCTTTGCATTACTTTACAGAAGCTGTCGGAACAATGGCAGAAGTATTTAGATATTGAAGGGGAATAACTGTACTTAAATGTGTATTCATTTAGTTTTTCTAATTCTCCAAGAAAAACGCATGTATATAAAATTGCTTGATTTTAAAGGCTCGGAAGAAAAATTTTTTTGATCTAGGCGTTCGCTTTTGACGTCACTGTTTGAACCATATTGAAACACTCTTTCTGCAGTCAAAACTTATCGTCCTACTATTATCATTTGTTTGGATTACATAAATATTTGAAGACAAATTTGACGTCACAACCACCTTTATTGTGTAACAGGGAGATCATAAATCTGCCGATCAGTTGGGAAAATGTGATTTTAATTTATGTAGAAAAATAACTTTTTTGTTTATATTTTTATGGTCTTCTTCTACTCAAGGTTTAGATCAGAAGACCTGTTTCGGTGCATCTACTGCCATCTTTTTTCCAATCACGTTTTTTTCCACCAGGATGATATTTGTATTTTGTCTTTGGTAGTCGGTGAACTTCCATGTCTTTGATGTTTATTTTTTAGTCTCCTTTGTTAGCTTTATTTGTTGCTAGGACAGCTGGTCCGTTGCTACTAGTTGTCGGCTCTGCTATATCCTCCAACAACTTTCAAGAATGTTAACTTCGGACGGCCTTTGTTTAAAGAAAAACAAGTTTCACTAGTATGCAGCAAGACAGGGATCATCAGTCTTAGAAAATTTTAATTGTGTTTTTTACTCTTGTTGTGGAGCGTTTTTCTAATAGTTCGCACATGTGCTGGAATTTGTGCGTTTTGATTTCTGGCTTATAGTTTATATTCGTTCCTAAGTCACATCTGAACTTGTTCTCACTAATTCGACTGGTTGGTTGTTTAAGGAGATCTTCGTTTGGACTGGTTCATTTTCGTGAAACGTCATGGTCTTTGTCTTCTGGTGTGAGACAGTTGAATCGTATTCTTTATCGATTAAGAAAATTTTGTGACGAAGCTTTTAGAAAGTCATTTTCAATGTGTTGGTTTATCAATAAGTCAGCGAAAAATACAGTTTTTATATTTGTCTCTGTCCATCTATTCACCCAACACAGGCCGTATTTCATTAATTCACATTTACTCCTTATAATCCCAGCAATTTCTTGTTTTTGGTTTATTGTAACGTAAAATTAAAAAATATATATAGCCGGTTTGTAATTAATCGTCAAAATTAGGAAAATTAATGAGGTTTTTAGACGGTAGCAAACTGAAAATTTAAGCAATTACAAAATAAGATATCAAATGACTCTATGCCTTAGCAAGTTAAAAGAAATTATTTCAGTTGGCGACATTTGATGCAGTGATAAACGGCGGCGTGCAAAATCCGGAGACAAGTCGATCTCAGAGCTACTGCGGCCACAATGGGAAGTGTCATCATCAGCGTGTTGAATAAATGTTCATAGGAAACCGGCGAACAAAGCAAAGGAATTACCTTTCAGGCGAGCGTTTCTAAAGAATCCGCATTTTTAGGTAACAAAGTGTTTGCGGCAGGTGGGTAACGTGTAATTCTTAATCTCCTAATAGTTTAAAAAATTGCGCCTTCATGTGCCGACTGTGATAAAAGGCAAATTGTAAGCAGTGCGCGGAATGAATGGGAGCACCTACAATAGATGAATGGGTAGGGTGGAAACTATTTTTCATTTTTATATTTGTGGTTTTTCTGTGTTTACGTGTATGTAGAATTACTTACTAAAAATTACTTGAGTTTGAGTGGTCCTTTTTCATTTGAGCCTGAATGAACAGAACGTTAAAAGACAAGAAAAGCTAAATTTATTTACATGAAATTTTGCACAATTAAGGTAAATAGTATTGAGAATCATATTATTCAATGTAGTTTCAATTAGCGGTTACGACTTCTCGAGCCGGGACCTAAACCTGCTGCAGGCCAATGCAACTTCCTCCTTATCCAAATGTGTCACTAACTCCATGATGGAGGAGGCCCCTAAGTTGTCTTTGATGTTATGAGGAGAAGACCAATGTTAATACAAATTGTTGTATAGCCATATATGGGTCTTTCTTGCTTTGCGAGCTGGAACAGAGTCTTGTTGAAACATGTACTTCTGTCTAGCGATCACCTCTTCTATTCAAATCTTGATAACTGCCTCCAGCACGTTGATACAGGTGTCCGTATTGCGAAAAATTAACAAAAACAAACGTTCAATATTGGAAACTATTTTGTTATTTTTTAAAATATTCTCTGTGACAGCTAATACATTGTTGCATACGCTGGAACCAATTTTCATAGCATTTTTTCATAACCAGTCAAGTATCTTATCTCCGAAACATGTGTTTTGAACGCATCATTTGCCTCTTTTGGCGTCAAAAATCGTTGTCCACGCAATTTCTTTTTTACGTATTGGAACAAAAATAAATCGCCAGGGGCCTAATTAGGACTGTACGGAGAGTGACCCATCAATTCGACGTTTTGAGTCAGTTGTTTGAGTCGATGTGTGTGAGTTACCAGTGTCATGGTGGTGAACGGTCCGGCGTCGTGCGTTGGTTTTTCTTATTTCTCCGAATATTTCTGTATTATCCAGAACTGACGATCTTCTAAAACCTTGGCTGCGACATGTCCAATTTTTGGAACTTGGGTATGCCTCAGCTTGGAAGACCCATACAGTCCACTCCTGTTTATTTTCGGACTCATATGCACAAATCTAAGATTTGTCACATGTGACGATGTTCTAAACGATTTTTAAAGCACTACGATAGTATTTCTTGAGAATTTCTTTTGGCCAATCGAGTCAGGTCTTTTTTGAGCGATCGTTAACTTATGCGGGATCCAATGCACACATAGCTTTTCACGGTTAAATGTTTATGCAATATTGAATATATGTTAGTCATACTAATGGCTAAGGATGCCTGCATTTTACATGTCTTATGGCGATCTTGCTTTATCAGTTCGCGCACGATATCTATGTTTGATGGCAACATAGCCAATTTTGGACCACCTTCTTTAAATTAATTTGCCAGCGATCTACGACCACGACTAAATTCACTGAACCAACGATATACAGTGGCTCTATGAGGGGATTTATAATCAAAAGTCGAAGTGAGTTGATCGAAGCACTGTTGAGATAATCTACGTCGAAAGTCATAAAAATCATCGCATGAAAATGTTTACGAGTTAATTCCATTTTTTGGTCGAGAGGAAATTTTTAACTTAATGAAAACAAGACAAATGGCGTTCGTATGGCAAAAACCTTTTTAGTACATATACCTTCAAACTGCATGATGCAAACGTCAGATCGCATCTAGCACACGCAAGGTTGTCAATTCACCATATGTATCTTGCAGCCCACTTATACGTGACAGATCAAATGATCATTTTGGTCCAAAGAGAATCTTCACTGTCGTGGATGATATCGTTTAGCAGTGCTTGGGCCTTTAACTCTTTGTCTACTTTGTTTTTATCGGTCAACAGTTGGCGATTTCTCAGGACAAAAGATTTGTAGTAAAGATCCTGGTGTACAGGTGTATTGATCGTCGACTTTGCCACGCCCATTTATTTTAACAGGTCAGTTATGTTCCGCCCAGGATTATGATCGATCTTCTCTTTCAATTTTCGGACGAGTTCATCACTTTTTACGTTGTTAATTTCGATCTTTTTGTAATCGAACCACGCAATAGTTTCTGTTTTGATAGCAGCTGGGCTAGTGAGTATGTGAAGTTAACTCGTTGTGTTACCTAATACCTGCAATACAACCAAAAAAATTGCGGATTTACCCCGATGTCCCTGTACATTTGGTGTTTACTCGACTTACTCCACAAGCTCAGACCACGTATCAAGTCCCTGATATGATTTTTGATCGTTTTGTGTGTAATCTTACACACACAGTGTTATTGATTGGACGAGGACGATGTTTAATTTGATCTGTATGTATTAAATGTGTACTTATATTGATTGTTCTGTCTGCCAGGCATTGTTGCGGCCAGGCGCGCTCTAAACCTTCATTTGTGCATACGTTCGCGATTGGTATGAATTATGAGCACGCGTGACAAGTCGGCTGCTTTTCTCGAGCTGATAAGTGGGGCTTGGGTCGGGGGTGGGTTTCAAATCAAAAGTAGCGCCTGTCGGGCGTCGGTGCAATCGGCGCGGAATGGAGATTAATGATCTCGGGCCGGACAATTGCTTGCATGCGAAGTGCCGTCCGGCCGGCTAATAAGTAACGTTAACACGTTCGCGATTAACTGGGCCAGTTACACCTGTAATTGCCCCGCTCGCGATATGGCCATTACGCGGCTCCGCGCGGCACGTGGGGCTGCCGGCCGTACATCACATTTATTATATTGTACATAGCAACCCTCGGCTGCCTGTCCGAAATTTATGCCGGCTGCGCTTCAGGTGTATTATTATTTTTCGCTAAACGCCGACGGCCGCCCGCTAATAGATTTGGTGATGATGAAATGCGGCCTCAACTGTTCCCCAAGTGGCGGTTATCCAAACAAGCGTACCCTCTATTGGGCGGATAATTGCGTAAAATACCATCGGCGGTTCAAATATCGTTGTGATTTGGGGTGGTTTAATATTTATCGCACGAATTATCGCTATCGAGTTGGATTGTTTATTACCTTCAAAATGACCTTTATTTCTAATAGTCTTCAGTTGTGAAATGGTGCTGAAATATGTTTTTCGGTTGAGAAAATTTAAGTAGCTCTATTTCAAACAACAACGAAATGGCCTTTGTGTTTGAAAATTTGTATACCTACGTAACGATTGGATTATACTACATTTTTCCTATCGTCATTTTCTTTCTTAAATGAGATATAAATAAATAATTAACGACCATGAAAGAAAAATACCAATACCAGACCATATTCTACCAATTTCGCCTGATTAACTCATGCACATTATGCATATTATTAAAAAAAAAACTTTCCGAAAGGAAATCCATGGCTATGATCTAATTACTAGTGCAATTATTAAACACAATAGGCAATAGCTTATCTATGTTTTACTCACAAAGCCTGCGTGAGACTATGTTGCTTTCTACAATCCTGGAAACATGCCTATATTCCAATGTTCGGAAAACCGGGCAAAAACAAAAAGAAAATTCAAATTTAATTTCAGAAAAAGCCATTTAATAAGTCTTCAGTCCAAAGAATCAAAGAGCTTATTAAACCCGGGTTTCATAACAAACAATATATTGAATATATTATTCGACAAGATGTAGATCAAAGATCCTGGACCTTGCCATGTTTACATAACTCAAGGCAATTATTTTCTCTTTTATAGACAATAGAACCTTTTCAGTCAAAGTTAGTACAACCCTATATGAAACCAAAAAATCTTGAGCCTGAGACTTACAAAGCAGCATTTTGAGTCCAATCCTTTTCAACATATACAGGTCTGACTTGCTAGAACTTAATGCAACAGTAGCTGCCTTTGCGGATGACACCGCTGTATTTACCCAAGTTGATAATCCTAATGAAGCAATTGCAAAACTACATAATGCAACTAATAAGCTTTCGTCGTTGTTCAAACGCTGTTATATTCATTAAAAAATGTGCAGAAAAGTATACTCAAGTATTTGTAGTAGTATGGTTTATTATAAACTTTTTAAAACAAATATTTACACCAGACTCCAACGTAAACTACCTCAGGACATAGCATTAATCAAATGGATGATTAAATTAATACCAAGTAACTTCTCTGTGACCATTACTCTGTCACACAACGTTATAGTCGAAGTTATTATTATATTTCTGTTTCTTCTATCCATGCTACGTCTTCTTCGTTAGGTACCATCTCCTCTAAGGAGGTTGGTTGTTATCACGACTATTCGTATTTTTGACGTTGCAGATCTAAACAGTTCAATTGAACTACAGTTATACCATTTTCTCGGGTTACTTAACCAGGAGATACTTCTTCTTCCTTGTATTTCTCCTTGTATAATATTTTGTAGAATTTTGGATCTCCCTCTTCGTATTATATATTGCAATTTTCTTATTTTAACCCTGTTTAGTATTTCCTTTTCTCATTTTTTAAACACTTCATCGTTTGTTACTTTCTCTGCTCAGCTTATTTTCAGCATTTTTTTGAATGTTTTTTAACGTCTAAACCTCCATTCCATAAAATACTACTGAAAATACAGAACATTTTACATTCTGATTCTAAGTTGTAGATCCAGATATTGGCTGCATAATACATTTTTTATTTTATTAAATATTGTCTTGTCTTGTCCAATCCTTGCCTTAATGTCCTCTGTGTGTTTATTATTTTTATAAACAATTATTTCTAAGTATTTATATTTTTGTACTTTCTCTATTTATTTACTTCCAATCTATATATTTTCTTGGAGTTGCTGTGATTTTGTAATCATAGTATTTTGAATATTGAGTATCAGATGTTTTCCTCGCTGCTTTGTACTGCCTCATCTAATATTTTTTGTAGATCTTCTAATGACTGCACTGAGTATAGTGTTGTCTGCATATCTGATATTAATCATGGGTTTTCCATTTACCCTTATCCCGACTGATGTTTCTTCTAAAGTGTTCCTGATTATTTCCTCTGAATACAGATTAAAGAGCAAAGGCGAGAGTATGCACCCTTGTCTCACCCCTCTTTGTATCTGGATTTCTTCTGATTACTCATTATTTACTTTTACATTAACGATTTGGTTAAATATATATGAAGTATTATTTTCATACCTTTCATATCTATGTTTTTGTTTTTAAGTAGTTGAATGGCGAATTTTATCAAGGCTTTATTGTAATTAAGGAAGCACACATATATTGGTTGATTAACATCCATACATATCTGTGCTAACACATTTAATGCAAACAGAGCCTCTTTTGTGCCCATTGATTTTTTGAAATTAAACTTCACTAAGGTCTTGTTTTAACTTCTTAAAAATTTTCTGGTGGATTATCTTTAGGAATATCTTAAGAGTGTCGCTCATTAAACTAATTGTTCTATGGTCATTGCATTCTTTTTCATTTGCGTCGACGTAAAGTCTAGGTAAAGTTCATGGCCAGAGTATTCGGCAAGGTCCAGTGTTCTAGCACCTCACCTCCTTCTTCCGCCAAAACACTGGAAATACTACCGAGGTGTTCCCACCCCATGTTACGCTGCAGCACAGCTTTTATGGACATTCAACCAAATTCTGGAATCTCATATTCCTCTGCTCCCCACCCCGCCGATTACTTTAAGACTTTGTAGAAAAGAATAAAATCATGTTTGAATGAAATGAAGGTTACAATAAACTTCCACATTTTGCTTACTTCGTCGTAGTTATTAGGTACGACACGCTGCAACGTTCTCACGCTTGGAACTATGTACTAGCAGTACTTCTTCACAAAACCTTGAAGGGGATCTTTCTCCAGCTTTTCTATTCTATTCTGTAGGAAGACTAAAACAAGGTTTTTCTCAAAAGTTTTCTGCCTCGACCGCGTTCCAGTTACTTTAGAGAGCAGGGCTTGTTTGTGGTTGTCCCAATCTGACACACTAAACTCTGTTTGTGTTGAGTGAACTTTCTTTTTTTAAACCCAAATTAAAAATAATCCAACGTGAATGATTACAAATGAAACAGAGCCGACAAGAAGTTATGTGAAATTAGCGAAACTAGCCCTCGAAATCTGTCTATAGCTGTAACTGAGCCGTTTGAGACTGATTACCATTTTATACTTTCCCCGCTCACGAAAAACACAGAAATAATCTAATGTACTCTAAGACCTTAATAACCTTTCTTAACTTTGTTAAAAAAGAAATCAGGTCCAGGCGTATTATATAGCCTAAATGAAAAGGTATATAACATACAGTAGGTCTACTACATAAAAAATAAAATAAAATACGAATCATACTCACCGAATTCAGATAGAGCTTTCAAATATTTTTTTAGCCTCCACCTTAAAGTTCGAATAATTTACTATCAATTTCCTAAAAAGTATATCTTTAAGAACCGATAGCTTTGGAATTTTTATTAAAATTAGAATCATCATAAAAGAGATTGACTGGCTTGGACGCTAATATGTATCTCTCTTGAAGGTTGAGAAAGGACTATTGCAAATTTGGGCTTAATATAACCTGATATCCTATTACAGGTTAACGACTCTAAAAGGTTGCTGTTCGCGTGAAAACAGATAACATTCCATTCCAACCGAAAAAAAAGAAACAAGGTTATTGACTCGCAAATAATAATGAAATTTAGTTTTAGTTAAAATATTATAGTATATAAAATATGACATTTTACCAGAAAGATATGGAGTCGGCGGCCCCTATATCCCCAAAATGTTTAAACACCAAATTCTGAGTAAAAATTTGCCATATAAAATAATTTTGGCAAAATGGCGTTTGTCTGGCTCTGGTTTTAATTACAGACAATTGTGTGCTTAATTTCCCATTACCTTAATGTATGATAGACAACAAACCTTAGTTTGTTTGATGCATATTCGTTGATCTTGGATTTTTTAGATATTTTTGTCAGTTTTAATTTGGCTAATTTGATTTGACGTTATTCCTTTTTTGAAAATATTTCATTAGCGCTTTATTCTTCAAATATCACGGCACATTGATATAAATGGAACGGCGGCACGACAACAATTTGAGCTACGTGATAATATGTTGCATACATAATTTCCAGTTGTCATTACATTAACTGCTAACATCAGGCCACGTGGGCATTTGAAACTAGGTCACGGCCTTCGTGCAAGCTTTATTCGTTATTTCAGATCTAGATTGTTGACTGCAATTAATGATTGATCCAGATATTTTAGGACGCTTTGCTTGAGGCTATTTTTAGGATTATAAAATTGTTTGCACTATTAGCCTGGATGGTTTTTTTAAAAAAAAATTAGATGATGTTTTTATTAATTATTATTATTATTTATTCTATGATTTTTTATAACCACGAGTTCATTTATTTTCTAGATAGTTAAAAAAGTGAGTGCATAGGAATGAAAACGAGATAGTTGATTTTGAAACTATAGATTGAAATTGAATCAGTTTACATTTACTAAACAGCAATATACTTACATACACATCATACTCAATTATGCCATAACATGCAATAACTATAAGAGCTACTATAATAAATGAGATGCTGAAACCCTCTCTTAGCAATGGTGGAACTGACTGGAGGGCTTTTAAAACATACATAGATCTACATCTTAATTTTAATGTAACATTGAAAAGAAACGGGGGTTTAGAAAATGCCTAAAACGATTTTATTTTTACAATACAGAGAGTAGGATGGAATATTACTTCAAAATCACAATTTTTTGAAGAAATCGTGGCGCTAGCAAAAGAAAAGAGCAAAGTGGCAACATCGCTGTAACATTAAAGATTGGAGAAAACGTAACCAATGAAACAACAAACTTAGAGGAATATTAGAGAAAATTAAATGAAACTTTTCAAATTACATCAACTCACTATCCATATAACAACGCAATATGGAAAGCTGCTAAAGGCCTAATGGGAAAAGGTAAAAGCATTTTCTCAATATGTAGAGGCCCTTTTACGCCAAATTCAGAAGAAATTCACTAATAATTGACGTAATTTTATAAGTCAAGATCAGAAAACAGTAGCGTGGAGTACAAAGTCAAGAGGCAGATGAGTAAGAAAGAAATAAGTAGAATTAAAAGAGAAAGGACTAACAGTATTATCAGTATAAAAGACTTAATAATACGGAAAAGACAAGGAGAAGACTCGGATGAATTTGAGAAGTGAGAGCAAGAACAGATAAAAACGGACAACACGGATCCCACCAAACCAGCAAACTAAAGAAGCGGCATAAAAGAAGTAGCAGACGGACGGAGTTTAAAACGAAGAGATGGAAGCAATCCTGAAAAAGCTAGACGAGGTAAAGAAGGAGATAAAGAAGGAAATCAACCTAAAACAAACCGATATGAAGTTAGACTTGGTAAAAGAAAAAAGGAGAGATGGAGAATGGGATCAGTAACTTGTAGTACAAACTAGAGAAATAAGAGAAAGAAAAAAGAAGAAATAACGTAGTAATTAAAGAGAACAGTCGAGGAATCAAAAGATAAAATAAAAGGTTGCCGATTACTTTTAAAAGAAGATGTAGGTGTAAATTAAAGTGGGAACAAACGAAGGAAAATTATGGTAGTGAAGTGCGCAGAATTTAAACATAAACTAGAGTTACTAAAGCTAAAGCGAAAACTTACAGGTAATTTTTACGTAGATAGCGATTTTATAATGGAACAGAGAAAGGTACAACACGTAATAAGAAATGTGGTTGGTCGCAGAAAAGAGGAGGAAGCGTGATAAGAATAGACATACCAAAAAACTAGCAGCAACAACTAGACAAGCGGACAAGAAGACCACTCAAGCACACACAATGACAACGAGTGTAGAAAACAAGAAAAAGGATTTGAATATTATTAGAATAGCAACGTGGAATGCCAGGAGTATGTACGAACCAGGAGCGATAAAAAATCTAACAGCAATTATGATACCATTTAGATACAATGGCCGTACAAGGAAACTAAATTAAGTGATTAAGGAAAGGATAGGATACTTCGGAGGTTTTCTATTAAACAAAAGGATGAAGAACTTGGTAATAGCGTTTCAATAGATTACAGATAGGGTACGCACGATAAGAATAAGGGACAGGTACAGGAAAATAAGCATACTAAACGTGCATGCCCCAACCGAAGTAAAATATTGCGACACTAAAGCCAATTTTTTTTTTTTTTGATGAGGTATGACAAATTATAGAAAGAATTTCAAGATACGATACCAAATCTTAACAGGGGACTTAAATGCGCAAGTAGGAAGAGAGGAAATATATAGAATGAGGAAAGTAAACATTTAGTAAGCAATGACAGTGGGAACAGGCTGGCAAAATTTGCAATGGCAATGAACATGAAGATAATAGGCACTGCCTTTTACTACAAGGATACTAACAAAGTGACATGGAAATCTCCCTGTGGCAGAACAAGGAACCAGATAGATGTGGTAATTGAGAAGAATCATCCAAGATCAGTAAATAATATTAGAGGTTACAAATACACTAGTAATAACAAAGTTAAGACAACAAATCCACAACGAAACGAAAGGAAAGACAAAAAAATGAAAGAAATATATGGGAAATGAATTACAAAATACCATAGTGAACGCAGAATTAAAACAAGGCATAGCAAAAGCATTGTGCAGCAACCCGCAAGCAACACCATTCAGGCAGAATGGAATAGATGTGAGAAAATTATAAGGGGAGAGGCTGAAAAATGTCTAAGAAGGAAAAAGAAAAATGAAAACGGAAAAGTGTGACTTGACGAAGGAAGCGGAGATATCCTAAAATAGAAGACAAAGATAGATACTAAAAATGACACTATAGAAGCACATACAATAAAAAAGAAGAAAACAAAGCAAATTTGTTAGAAAAATTAGAAGTAATATATGAAGTAGAAACAGAAAATAGAGGACTATTATATAAACAATGAAATAAGAAATTTTTACAACGACATACAGGGCGAACATACTATGTGAAAAACAAAGAAGGACAATTAATTGGAGAGAATGACGGGAAACTAGATAGATCGACTCAGGACTTCGTAGAGATATTAGAGGAACAACCAGAAGGAGAACATGGAAACAAGAGAAGAAAAAGATCCGCTGCCACAAATCGGTGTTGAAGAACCATCGGACGAAGAAATAGTTGCTGTAATATGGAAGTTAAAAAACAACAGAACTCTAGGGGGGAATGGAATACCACCAGAGTCTCTGAGGAAACAGGGACAACCATATTAAAAAGGATTGTTCAGCTAGTAAAAGGAGCACGGCAAGAAAAGAAGATGCCCAACCAATGAAGACGGCGGCGATATACTCCATATATAAGAAAGGCGATAGAATTACATGGAATTATTTATCGTGGGATAGCACTATTAAATGTGGTATACGTAGTAGTAGCAACAATAATTAGGAACAGACTGTATAAAATACAAGAAAGCATATGACTCCATAATAAGAAACAAACTATATTAAGTCTTTGAAAGTGTCTGGAAAATTAATGAAGCTGATAAAAATGACTTTATAAAACACTACTAATAAAGTGATAACAGAAGGAAAATTATCTAATGATTCTGAAGCGAAGATGGTATTAAGATAGGGGCACCTTTTGTCAACAACTCTATTTAATCTGATCCTAAAAATAATAATTAGAGAAAGTGGAATCCAAAGAAATGGACTAATATTCAACAGACAGTAATGTGTATCCTCGCCAGATGTCAGCGATAATGACGAGAAGAAGAAAGGAGCTGGAACAAATGTTCAAGGAGTTAGAGAATAAAGCATAGGAGTACGAACCGACTATAAATGAAGATAAAACAAACTACATGGAAATGAAAGCAAGACATACACAAAAGGTAAAACAGACCAAATGGAAGACAGATAACAAAGAATACAACTTCGAAGAGGTAACACAGTGTGAATATCTAGGAGTGACAATAACGAGCATAAATAAAGAAAAGGCTAGCAAAGGGCATTAGAGTAGTAGCAGCCCTCACAAGCCTATTAAAGTCAAAAGCTTATCTAGAAAAGCAAAAATTAGAATATACGAGTCGATAATAAGAACGAAACCTGGATTCTCAACAAACATGATGAAGCTGGGCTAAATATGTGGGATAGGAAAATAGTACGAAAAATATACGGAGGAATAGAAGTAGAAGGGATGAGATTGATAAGAAGAACAAGTAGAAGAATCATGAAACTATATAGAAAATCAAATATCGCACAAAAATCAAAAAATGGTGCAGGCGGCCAGGGAAGGAAGCCAGTGTCAACCGATGATCTTGTTCAGCGCGTGGAATCAGGCGATTCGCGAAATCGTCGGTTCACAATATCTGGGTTGAGTGATTTGTTTCCGGAAATTTCACGGTCAGCTCTCTATACCATTGTGAGTGAAAGACTCAGGTACCGCAAACTCTGCGCAAGATGGGTTCCCAAGATGCTGTCTGACCATCACAAAACTCAGCGAATGAGCGCCGCATTAACCTTCTTCCAGCTATACCATTACGACGGAGATGAATTTTTGGACAAAAGTGTCACAAGAGATGAGACATGGGTCCATTACGAAACTGAAGAAACGAAAGAGCAATCCAAACAGTGGATGCATTCACACTCCCCGAGTCGTAAACCAGTGAAGTTCAAGCGCACGTTCTCCACCAAAAAGTGTATGGCTACAGTGTTTTGGGACCGTAAAGGTGTTCTCTTGGTGGAATTCGTGCCACGTGGCTAGGAGGACAAACTTTCGCCACAGACAACGAGCTGCAGACCAGCGTACAGAATTGGCTGAAAACAGGCGGCTGCTTTCTATGATGAAGGTATTGGAAAATTGGTACCACGCTACGACAAATGAATCGGAACGGCGATTACGTCGAGAAGTAGCTTAATGTTGTATCGCATTGTTCCATATAAAATTGTCTTGATTCTGACTGTGATTTTCATTTCAAATAGTCCTTCCACTAAACAACATGTAATTTTACAATACTTTAAAGTACTTTGTAGTATTTATTATCAGAGATGTGATGTGCAGTCGAGTAACTTCTCGGGTAGACATGCTTTACCAATACTTATCAAAGTAGTTGGATGTTTAATTATAGGAAGTACACATTTTGGTGAATATTATTCGTCTCTCTTCTATTCTACTCTGCGGTCCAGTTCCTATAGCTTTAACGCACTGTAAATTAAACCGATCTTCTGTAAAAGATATGGATTGCGGTAGACTTTTTCAACAATAAAATAAGAACTTCCATTGCATGAGGCAATAAGCCTTTGGTGTGCTAGTTGACGGTTTTAATATTAAACTGTACATGCTAACTGAGTCATGTGGTTTCATACTGGTTTCAATTTTATGCGGGCATTTCAAATATACAGAGTGAAACTGCACTATAGAAAAATGTGTCGTTTACCAAGATAACTTTTAACACAGTATCAACTAGATAGTCAAGCTACTAAAACGACAAACAAATTGCACTTATACATCCAGACTAGATCAAAACAATAACTCAAATTAAATAATTGCAGAAAGGTTGAAACAAACCTACATTTTATATCGGAGTGCTTGCTTGTAAACTGAGGGGCAAACTTACTTTAGTACGGAGTGTAGGAGCGAAATAGAAATATTTAGAAACTATGGGGAAAATGAGAAATCCAGAGCCATAACACGGTATAATGAGTTTATGCCTAGAATTTTATCGTTGCAGCAGAAAAGTCATTTGACGGCATAAAAAGATATTTTTCCACTTGTTGCAATCTTGATAAACACTACTTACATAAAAAAATATTCGACTGTACGACTTTCGTCTGGACCTCATACGAAACTTGCAACCTCGTGTTAAGTATGAAGTACTCGTTACATTCTCAGTTGATTTTATCAAGGTTACCATCAGCAAACAACTAAGATTAAAATAGAACAAAAGAGAAAGTTATTTAGAGAAGGTAAATATGACGGATTTTGGGAAATGGCTAAAGAAACGAGAAGATTAGTAAGAAAGGATCTCGAATACTACTATGAAATAGAAGTAGAAAAAATAATAGAAAATAACAGGGGATTGAAAAGCTTAAGAAGTAATAGAAAACAACAAATAGTGGTATTAAAAGATGAGAGAGGACAAGAGATACGACAACGAGAAACTATGCTAGAAATAACAGAAAAGTTTTATAAAAACTTGTACAGTTCAAAGAAACAAGAAGAACAGGGAGAGAATACAAAACAAAAAATAACCAACATAGGATCAGAGGAGATGCCCGAAATAACAATAGAAGAAGTATACCACTCACTCAGGCAGATGAAGAATAACAAGGCGCCAGGAGAAGATGGAATTTTGATAGAGATGATAAAAGCAGGAGGAAAACCCATAATATCAAAGCTATGTGATCTTTACAATAAATGTCTCATGGAAGGACGAGTACCCGAAAGTTTCAACAATGCGGTAACTGTAATATTATATAAGAAGGGAAACAAGGCGGATTTGGAGAATTATAGACCAATCAGTCTACTCTCACAGGTATATAAACTATTGACAAAAATTATTACAAATAGACTTAATAACAAAATAGAACAGTATTTGACAGTAGAGCAGGCTGGATTTAGAACAAACTACAGTACACATGAACATCTATTAAATATGCGAATTCTCCTAGAAAAATCAGTAGAATATAATCTGAATGTACATATGGCCTTTGTTGATTTTAAGAAGGCCTTTGGCAGCGTAGAGCACTGGGAAATCAAAAGGTCGCTAAATAATGCAAGGGTAGATCATCGGTACTCAATGCTTTTATCATATATATATATGAACATGCAACGTCGACGATACAACTTCATGAACATACTAAACCTATCCCAATTAAATGCGGCATAAGACAAGGAGATACGTTATCTTCCAAATTATTTACGTTAGTTATCGAAGATATATTCAGACAACTTAACTGGGACAACAGAGGCATACTAATAAATGGAAAACGTCTAAACCATCTCAAATATGCAGACGACGTAGTACTTATCACAGAAAACTCTGAGGAGCTACAGAACATAACTGATTTAGAACAGCAAGCATATAAAGTTGGTTTAAATATGAATTTACAAAAAACAAAAGTAATGTGCCCAGAAAATCCAAGAATAAATGTAAGAAACATAGAAATCGAAAATGTAGAAAGCTATATATATCTTGGAAATATGATAACGTTAGGAAGGCCTAATCAAAAAATAGAAATAAACCGCAGGAAAAGACTAGCATGGAGCGCGTTCGGAAAACTAAGTAAAACACTAAAAAATAGAAATATACCTATGCGTTTACGTAGCAGACTATTTGATCAGTGCATATTACCGGTGTTGATCTACGGAGCACAAACATGGACCCTCACCAAACAGTCAATGAGCCAATTGAAAGTGACGCAAAGAGCAATGGAGCGTCAGATGTTAGGAATATCCCTAAAAGATCGTAGAAGGAATACATGGATTCTAAGCATCACGAAAGTTAAAGATGTTGTGGAGGCAGTGACAGAACTGAAGTGGGGTTACGCAGGACATGTTGCTAGATACCAAGACGGAAGATGGTCTAACACTTTATTAAAATGGAGACCATACCTAGGAAGAAGAAACAGAGGACGACCCCCAATGCGCTGGACCGACGACCTTAAGAAAACGGCCGGGTTAGCATGGATCAGAGAGGCTCAAAATCGTGAACACTGGAGAAACATGAAAGAGGCCTATGTTCAGAAATGGACCGAAGATGGCTAATGATGATGATGACCATCAGCAAGATAGAGCAAACTACGAGGAAAAAAGTAAGCGTGCCAGAAGAAAGGGGTAGAAGTATGGAGACAGAAAAAAAGGAAATAAAAACCTTTTACGAATGTGACGTTTGTTTTGGACAACCTCATTCTACACAGGGTGTTTTGAGGTATATTATAATATATAATATTTCTTAATTAATTTTTGTTTATTATGTTTTATTGATTAAGTTGGCCGTCTACATAGAAGTGCAATAAATTAATTTGCGTTTCGACCAGAATTAACATGAAAAAATTATTCGTGCATCAACCCAGTATCAATTTTTATAGCAAGTGTTAAACAAGTGGCTGGTATCCGGTAGGCACCTTGGTGCACTGTTAAATTGCCCACTACCACAGATGACCGAAAGCACTTTCCGAACTTTAATCCAGTGTTGTACATGGGCTTAATTATGATAAAACGGACGCCTGCGTTAGCTAAAGTGCACTTTTGGTAATTATATAGAGCATTCACTGTTTACAAGAGAGTCAGCGGCAATTCTGCTTCAAACGCGGGTTTTTAATTTCGTTAAACTGATAATGCGAAATTGTCAGTTTGTATTTATCCCGACTTTGCATTAATTTATGAGAACTGGCGACGTTTGGGGAAAATTAATTAAATTTGAGTGACGGTCTAGCCTATGGTTGCGCGCCCGCCCGGCGTCAGTTCGCATTAAATGAAAATTTTGCAATTACGATAAAAATAATTTAGTTCCATTAATGGAAAATAAGGCATTTAATTATTAATGCTGTTTTATGGGATGTGAAATTTATCGGCATATTTTAATAAAATTTATAAAAAAAGTCGATCAGCTCAACAAACGTTGTTGTAATAATTTACTTTATTTGTACTATACTAATTTGTAGTTTGTTGTTTATATGGCGAACACGATATTTGCAACATATTTAATTTATTAGTAGTACTTATGTCAAGCTTTTTCTATCAGAAAGGTGTTTTAGTAGGGTCTGCAGTATAAACTTCAGCCTTCTAACTAGCTAACTTATGTTTTCTTTTTCTATCAAGATTAACATTACGGTATAACTTATTGCTTAAAATTACCTACCTCTAGTCATGCAGATTTCTATTCTTTATACATCTGACCATTTCAGCATGTTCTTTACATGAATGTGAACTATTTATAAATAATGAGCTTCTTCTTTAAGAAGATAATTATAAAGTTAAATGACAGACAACAAAAATGCAGACCGGTTTCGAACAACTCGAAACAAAAAGAGTCGAATACCAGCAAACGATAGAAGAAGATGAAATTCACTAATATGAGGGCAAGAAATAAATTCGTCAAATACAAAAATAATCCGGTGCTTATTGAAAGCATACAAATAAGTAGCTACAAATAAAAAAGATAAAAAGGAAAATTGAGCGCAACTACACAAGGCCTGACAGTAAACAAACGGCAACTATAAGAAGATTAAATAAATAAGAAAACAAAAATAGTAGAACTAAACAGTTAAATAATAAAGTTAAAATAATTAACAAAAATTCGAAAGCTAACGAAACTTTAGAGAAAGCAAGAGCTTAAAAGGCACCATGAAGAAACTTAATAAAAGGAAATATCAAATATAAAAACTAGTAGATAACAGCAAGAAGATTGTAGAAAATATAATAACAACTGCAAAGCAGTGTATGAAATAAAACCATAAGAGGAAAAACGGAAGACTATAATAATAACTATAGTAAGAAACGTATGGTTAGAAGAAATATCTGAAATAACAAGTACAGGATCCACCGTTGAAAGAATGCCTAATAAAAATACTCCAGGTGAGGATAAAAATATGATGAAGAAATAATACTTAAACAACTAAAAGAGCTTTATAACAAACCCATCAGCTTCCTGTAACTTCTGTGCGAGATATTTACAAAGCAATCAGCCATAAGCCTCGCGAATAAGTTGAATTCAGTAAAGGTTTCAATATCTTGTACCACCACCAAGTAATGAACATATCAATAAAGAAGATAAACGTGTATAATGTATCCTTACGAGAAAGCGTTCGACTTCTAGAGATACGCGCAGTATTAAACGCCTTAACCAATGCCTAGGTAGATAATAGATATCCAAGTTTAATTCAATACATACACAAAATCGCTACAGTCCAAGTAAAAATAACAGCACAAATAAAAACTCAATCAAAGTGCAAAGTGGAGTTCACCAAGGATACTCGATCTCATTTAGGTTTTTCACCATAGAACCAGAAGACGTTTTTAAAGAGTTAGATTGAGAAACAAAGAGCATTACAGACGACGAGAAATTGAATCATTTGAGATTTGCTGATGATATAGTCATGATAGCAACGAATAGAGATGAACTACAGGATATGGTCAATGAGAAATCAAAGAAAATTAACTTAAGTAAAGCATAACACCTAACAATCGAAATACAACAGAATTACCACCAACAAATAATACAACAGAAAAAGGCTTAGAAAGTTAAATCATGCATAATATTATTTATTTATTAAGAGCCGTTTAGACTTCGAAGTCGGGCAAGTTTTTCCTTTTGCTTTCTATATTCTTTTAAGTTTTTGTTTACGTCCACCATGTTAGTCTAGCTAATTCCACAATTTTTTATTTCCATCGCTATCTTATATAACTTCTATTTCCATCTTACGGTTCCTATTTTGTTATTTATTTTATCTACTTGAGATCTTCCTAAATGTCCTACCCAATTGCATTTCAAACGCTTACATCTCTTACTCCTAATTTCTCCCTTACTTTATCCTGTAGTTTTAGGTGTAATAAAGATTTTTCCATTTCTGGTTGTTTCTCTTTTTCGGGTGTTTTTTATGTACTTTGAAGATATACCCTGCTAATTTAGCGATTGAAAGATTGAGTCATGTTCGAGGGCTTCGAAAGTTTTGAGTAATCTATAAATGCAGTGCGTGGGTTTGTTGTATTCTTGGAATTTTTCTATACTTACTTAATCCAAAACCTTTCTACCTTTCGGTGTAAGGCTATTGAGCTGAGTTGTGCTTTATGGATTCGGGCTTGTCTTGCACAGTTCTCTCCACTTTTTTCTATCCTTTGCTGTTGTGCGAATTTCTTCCCACTTTATGTTTCTTGATTCTGCTGCCTCTTTTAGTTCCTCCTTCCATGTTTTTCTCGGTATTCCTATCCCATTTTTCGCTTTTGGTCTTGCTTCAAACACTTTTTTCACTGTTCTGTTTTTGTCCATTCTTATTATATGTCCCAACCACCCTAACTGTCTCTCTTGCACTAATACCGCTACCGCTTTAGTTTTTAAATTTTCTCTAAATGTTGTGCTCCTGATGTGGTCTCTCTTTGTTTTGCCCTCTATTTTACGCAGGAATCTCATCTCCGTACTTTCGACCCTGCTCTGCCATAGATGAGTATTGGTGTTACAACTTTTTTGAATACTTCTACTTTTGCGTCATTTGGTACTTCCTTTTTTCCTAGAAAAGAGGACTTTATGAAGTTAAATAGTCCTGTAATTCCTACTCTTTCATTTATCTCGTCATCGAGTTTTCCATTTTCCTGTATCCATACACTAGGTATTTGAACTTCTCTACTTGTTCCAATTTTCTTCCTCTATATATATACGATGTCTTCTCTTGTCTGGTGCTATTACCTATTGTTTTGGTTTTATCTCCGTTTATCTTCATGTTTTCCTTTTTTAGTTCTAAGTTGTATACATTGATATTTTCTTGTAGGTCTTTCTCACTTTTTCCGAATATAACCATATCATCAGCAAAAAGTAATTCTGATATGTAGATTTTTTCCATATTCCAGCTTCCTACATGGTATCTTCTTGTTTTTTCTTGCATTCTTTTATTGCCTCATCTAATACTAAATTAAATAGCAGCGGGCTGAGTACACATCCCTGTCTTAGGCCTATATTGGCCTTAAATTCCTCCGACTGCTCGTGTCTCGTTCTTATTATGTTTCCGCTATTTTCGTATAGTGCTTTGATGGCTGCTACTTCTCTGTAATTTATGTTTGCTTTTCTAGACACTGCCATATTGTCTCTCTTTCTATTCTGTCGAAGGCCTTTTCCAGATCTATAAAACAGAGATGTATTTCTTCCCCTTTCTCTATGACCTTTTCACTTAGCTGTCTGATTGTAAATATGTGGTCTTGTACCCCCCGTCCTTCTCTAAACCCACTCTGGGTGTCTTCTATTGTCTTATCTAGTTTGTCTCTGAGTCTAGTTTCTAGAATCCTTGCGAATACCTTCCCTGGGATGCTTAGTAAGGAAATTCCTCTGTAATTACAGCATTCTCTTCGGTCTCCCTTCTTATATATGGGTATTATGATTCCTATTTTCCATTCCTTCGGTACTTTTCCTGCTACTAAGATGTCGTTGTATAGTTCTAGTAACCTTTCCTTGCCTGTTTCTCCTATGTATTTTACCATCTCTGGGGTAATTTCATCTATGCCTGAGGCTTTTGCTAGTTTGAGTTTCCTTATTGCTATATCCAATTCTTGTTTTGTTATTTTGCCTTCTGCGCTATCTTTCTCTGTTGAGTTCGTATCTTTTTCAAAGTCAATATTTTCCCTCCCTCTTCTTTTTTCCAATCCTCTCTGTTCTTCCCCTGCTGCCAACAAATCTTCGAAATATTGTTTCCATCTTTCCATAATATCGTTTTCATTTGTCAGTACATTTCTCTGTTTATCCTTGATGTTTTTTGTGGGTGTAGTTTTCTTTTTTGTCAGTTGCTTCAAAGTTCCGTAAAATAGTTTCTGGTTGTCGTCAAATTTTTTTTCATTTTGTTTCCGAATTCTTCCCATGCTTTCTGATTTGCTTCCTTCACCTTATTTTTTACCTGCGTTCTTTTCTCTTTGTATAGATTGTAGTCCTCTTCCAATTTTGTTTATAGATATTTGCGCCAGCATTCTTTTTTCTTTTTTACCAGTGTTTTTATGTCAGTTGTCCACGCTGTTGCGCGCTGCTTTTATCATGCATTGTTTTATCGTTTTCCATTTATCTTCTATATTTGGTCTGATATTTTTTGTCTCGTACTCCTTTTTTAGGATGTCTTGGTATTTCTTCCTGATGTGTTCTTCTTGTAACATGTGGCTTTTAATTTTCTCCTTAGTTATTTTTCTATGTTTCTCTGTCTCTTGTTTTTGGCTCACCCTCCTATCCATTGGGAGTAAGTAGTGGTCGCTGCCTATTTCCGGTCCTCTCTTCACCTTAACATCTTTGATTTTTCGCCAATTCTCCCCGTTCACTAGAAAATAGTCTATAATTGATTTCTCGTTTCTGCTGTGCTGCACCCGTGTGTATTTGTGTATGTCTTTATGTACGAACTTTGTGTTCGTTATTACTAAATCATTTGCCACGCAGAACGCTACAATTTTCGTAGCGTTTCTATTTCTTTTGTGCTCTCCTTGTCTTCCTAAAATTCTCTCTATGCCTCTATTATCCTTTCCTACGCTTCCATTTAGGTCCCCATAATTATAATATTGTTTCCTTTCGTATCTATTACTTTTGTAGTTCCTCAAAGAACTGGTTTTTATTTCCACTTTCTCGTCTTCATCAGGTCCGTACGCCACAATCATTTGCCATGTTTCTTCTTTTTCCCTAGTTTGACTTCTACTGCCATTATTCTTTCATTTACATACCTTCATTTATTATTGTTTCCATTTTCCAGGGTGTACCACTAAACCTACTCCCTTGTGCCCTTTCAGATTTTTCTATTCCTGACCAAAGCATCCAATATCCTTTGTGTAGTCTCGTATGTCCTTGCCCTTTCTTCTTTGTCTCTGTTATTCCCATAAAATCCAGCTTTTGTTTCTCCATTTCTTCTATGAGTTCCTCCTCCTTTCCGTTTATATTCTGATGTTCCATGTTCCTATTTTTATATACTCCTGCTTTCCTCTTTTTGTTTCGTTTCTCTACTCGTGTCCGTGTCCTTTGCTCTGTTCGTCATCTTTTGTGTCTGTTTTTTATTTTCTGGGTGCTTAGTTTTTGAGGAGGAGTCTCTTCTATGACTCTTTGTTCTCCTTCGCTCCACTTGTAGCAAGTTCCGTCTATTATTATCTTCTGGTATCCAGTTTTACCTCTTTTCCTTCTGCTCTTTTCGCTCTTGCTATTTTCCTGATTTCCGCTTGTATTCTTCTCTCGTCCTGTGTTTGATCGTTTTCAATGTATATTCTTGTTCCTTTCAAAGATTTCTTGTTTTGCATTACTTCCTGTTTTTCATTCCAAGAATCCATCTCCACAACTGTTAGTGCTGGCTTTATGGTATGTACATTTTTTACTTTGGCCTCCACTTGTAATTTTTCTTCGAGGAACTCCATCACGACTTGTTTCTTATTCTGTCCTTTGAATTCAACCCCTTTTATTACAATATTGCATTTCCTTCTATTCTTTTCTGTTGTCTCTAGTTTTCCTTCCAGCTTTTCTATTCTTTTGATTAGGTAGCCTTTTCCAGCTCCACTTCTCTTCCTTCTTCTTGAACTCCTCTCTAAGCTCCTTGTTAGCTTTCGTGTTTTCCTTTATTTCCTTCATCATCTCTTCAAATATTATTTTCAGCTCACTTATTTCCGACATTTTGGTATTCGCTGATCCTGTGATTTTTAACAGGGGGGATTTGATAATGTTTTTCCTCTTGCTTTCTCTACAGAGATCTTGGTCCAATTCTGTGTTGCTATTTAACTTCCGTTCCCTTTTGTTTGTGTTTTCCATCCAGTTAGCTCTTATATGTGATCCCCTAAAATTTGTTCAAGTTTTATAGCACGCTTATTTGTTTATTTGTTTATCTTTCGTCTGAACTCCGTTGACCGCGACCTTTATCGGTATCCGCACTTGCGCCGCTCGCTTATCACACTTTCGCCGCCCATTCGTTGTCGTCCGCTCTAGGTTTATTCACTGCATTGTACACGTAAAATCTCAGAACACTGCACACAAACCCTTTGTTTTCCTCTTTTTTTTTAACTTTTCGCCACTAAATCCGCTTTGTTTTATATGCACGTTTTACGTCGCATTGAAATTTACAAATTTCATTTGGTGTGGTATAGCCCGTCTACGGTGTTTATATATCGCCACCTGCTATAAAATTCGCGTCCGCGCCGTCCGACATCTAAAACTCCACTCCTTTTTTTTCTGTTTTTTTGCGATCTGTTCCGTAATTTATCTGCTGTAATTATTTTCTTGGCTTTATTTCCATATTTATCTTTGTTGCTTAGGAATCGTTTTTATAATAATCTGCAGCAACTTGTATAATCCCTTTTCTTGTTGTTTCTATTTTGGTTTCTATGTTCTTGAGTTATCTAATCTAATGTTTTCATTTGCTTATTTATTTCGCATCTTTATTGTACCTGCATTTTTTGTATGTCAAATTTGTTTCTTTCTATCTGTTTTATTTTTTACTTTTGTTATTGCTTATTTTACCACGTTATACAGGTAGTTTTGACATTTGACATTTATCTTTGACATAAATCTTGATTTTTTTTATATTAGCAGCTATTTTCGTGAATTTTTACCCGTCTAGGCTTTTTTTTTTTGAAATATTAGTTATTCTTTTTAGTCTTTCACTAAATTTTTAAAACATTACTGTGTTTCATGCCATTCTATAATCTATGCTGAATTGAAATTGGTTTGTAACTTTAGTTTTTATTATTTTTCTATTAGTGCTTAGTGAAATTAAATTCATTTTTGTATGTTTTATTTGATGATTTCCAAGTTCATTTTTGACCCTTTTTTGCCCTGAAAAAGTATTTGTTATATAAATTTGTTTTTGATGGTGAAATTTATTTCGTTTCCTGTTCTTCTTTCTTCCATATTTATATCTTTCTGTTACAAGTCTGTCTTCTTTTTCATGTTTACCTATCTTGTTATTCAAAATCACCTATTAGTAAAATCTTATTTGCTTTGCTTCTTGCTATTTATATTGTTTTATCTGCTTCATCATAAAAATTTTCATTATTCTCCTCTATAACAGCTTGTGTAGGCGCATGTACTTGTATTACAACTCCGTAGTGTCCTTTCTTTGCACCTTTTGAGTATGGTATGCGGTCTAATTTCCTTTGCAGTATTGCACCACCTATTCTTTTAATCTCAGACATTTCTCTCAGGTCCCAACTAATGTTTTGTAGTGTATTTTTAAATTCTTCCAATTTTTTATATGTCCTACAGTTTTCACATTTATTATGCATATTTTTAATGTATGGGGTTTCTGTTTGTTATTAGTTTTAGATAAAGGGGGTGGGAGTCATTCATTCCCCTGATGAGCAGTATGATGGAATTATGTATATATCTAGGACAAACAAATTAAGCATTTCAAGAAGAACTTAATGAAAGGCCTGGCCAGTATTTGGCAAATTATAAGCAATACTGAGTCTTACTATACCAAAATACAATAAAGGCAAAATCTTTGACTAGTATGTTATTATTGGCCTTTATATAAGTTAGAAAGAGCGTTGTGGATAAATTATAAAAAACCCAGAGACCGATGAAAAAGACAATGCCAACATGGAAATTAGAAGAAAATTCAAAGTTACAGCTGTGATACAGGAAATATGCATTCTAAAATGGAAATTGGTAGGACATATTGAGAGAACAAGAGACGTAGGGTAATAGAATGGCAACCAAAAAATAAAAAAGTAGTCAGAACATAGACAAGATGCAGAGACAATATAAAGAGAATAGTTAGTTATGATTGGTTATAGAAAACAAGCGACTTAAGATTATGATAGTGATATTTGTTGTTATTTATAACTTTTACAAATTTAAGATTTTTTCTATCAGTAACTTTTTGGCGTTTTATGTTTATTTTACTAAGTGTAGTCGTTTAATATTGATGAAAATGAGTTAGAATATAGTGATTAGTTGCACTGAAGTAGGTGTTATGACTCTTCCGTGTTTATGTTGTCAGAAATACACATTTAATAAACATCAATAAAGTAATTAAATTATTTGTCAAAATAATCTTTGCATTTTAAAGTGGTAAGAAATCAATAGATCAACGAATTTTTCTCATTCCCAACATCTATAACAATAAATTAAGAAAATATAGAAAAACTTTGTTAGTGTCTAGATATAACAATTTTCTGACTAATTACCCTAAACTAATGCTTTTATTGTTTAGAAATTTATTTTGGACAAAATATGTGTTAAATTAGGTTCTCAAATTCTCAGCATTTTGAATCGTAATTGCTAATTTGAGATTTGATAAGGCACTAAATTGGCGTTTTGTTTGTTGGAATGGCTGTGTACCTTTTGTGTAGTCTGGAACCATCCCCGACTATTTTTAATTTCAAGGTTCTGAGCACATCTTGCGCGCTTTAGTCGTTGCTGCATATAAACTCGCTTACATTTTCGTAGTGGTGTCAGCAAATATTGATTATACGAGCTTTGACTTTATTGTGGTTATTTTGTTATAGTGGAAATTGAGATATAGCGGTGCAGTTAACTGCTGTAAATATTTTGCGCTGGGGCGAAGGTAACGCAGTGGTGGTAATGTAAAAGCTGTAGTACTTAAAAATGCGTTGCATAATGACATTATATTAAGCAAATAGCCGTGCATATGGTATCGCGGAGATATTTTGTAATTAAATATAAATAAAAAGCTGTACAAGGAAAGTCTTTTAAGATATTTCTTTTGCCTCGAAGATTAGGTGGAAAGTATAAATAAACAAAAGCTATTTGGAAATGCTCTCGATATTCTTCGAGGAGAGGTACTCAAATATCTTATTTTCTGCCTAATGCTCCAGAAACTGTTTTATGGAGTTTGTAATAGAAATCTCTAGTTTTTATATATGAGAAAAGAAAGCGTTTCAGACGCACGTTTTAGTTATAGTGAGGTGGTTCGTTATTTCTAATAAAAATTTATTTGCGCTTTGCTACGAAGTACTTGGAAATTGCTTAGTTTCTGAGTGAAAAATTTCGTATTTACTGGTGATTAAAACTATTGGATCTGTCGGCACTGGCCATCTTCGCAAAGTGTTGAATTTTGTTAGCTTTCGAAAGGTCTGTTGTTGGGTGGGAATAAGATTATGATGCCATGTAAGACTAGAGCTGGATAGGTTGTGTGACGTTCAGAGATGAAATTCACGGCAGCAGAGTATTTCTGGAACGTTATTCAATATACATCCGAGCGTGCATGCAAGCTGGTAATAATGCCTGTCTTGTGGAATTATTTGTTTTCGTATCTAACAGATTTTGCCTATTTGTAGCATTAGGTTCTCTGAATGCATTTGCGCGTTTGGTTTTGCTTATCTCGAGTCATCTTGTAGTGATGCTCAGTGACATATTAGGGTATTAAAATGAGTTGACACCCTTAAGCACACTCATCTAATTATTAAAATTTGTTTGCTGCCTGCGGCGAAAATGAGAGAAATACAAAATTGTCTTCTTAATTTGCCTATCTATTTCTTAGTGTCTTAAGAAAAAATAACCGATTGTAAATTTGAAAATGGATTGTCCAAATTCGAAGAATTTAAATAATAAAAAACATATGTTCATGTGTGTCATTTTAAGAAAGAAGCATTTATTTTCAAATTGGGTTTCGTGGCGTGTTAAGAATCGCGCTGCGATACTAAAGTGAAATGACCGTCGTAATTATAATTAGCAGAACAGTTTAGTATATTGATAAGTTAAAATAAATCCACAAATAGATAGAATAAATAATTACAACAAATATAATACTAGTTTGTAACGGTTTTCGACGTAACTACAACTAATTATTGTATAATAAGAATAATGCCATACAGGGTGTCCCACTACAAAATATGCAAATGCCAAAAGTATTTTCCCAAACAATTCCCAGACAATGATAAGTAACATAAATACTAATTTGCCACAACAGCAGATTGTAAACAATCCTCCTAACGCTCAAAAATTTCTTAATAATAGTAATTAGTACTATCTACCCATGACGAAGGCATAACGGAGATAGTTGATGATGTAAACCTCTGACAGAAAGTAAAAAACTTCAAAGAGGGAAAATAAAAGATTCCTAAAAGAAATTAATATTATCTACCATACATATCAACCAAACGAAAAGAGAGCTTTTAGAATAGTGATAAAACATTTACATCACACAATACAAAGGGAAGAAATCTAAAATGTCCTATCAGATACAGGCCATAAAGATCCTGACATAATAAGTGAGAGACATAAAATAATCAAAGAACCCCTAAACCTATTCTTTGTCGACTTAGAACCCCCTGTAAATAACAAGATGTGAATAAACTAGAATATCTTCAAAATAAAGCAATAGTCATAGAACCACCAAAAAAGTGAATGGTATCGGATGCCAACAGTGTGGTCACTCCAGAGCATATTGTAACAGGCCATATGTTTGTGCAAAATATGGCGGATCTCACAACATCACTACTTGTAAACAGACTAGACACCCCTACCATATGCGCTCTATGTAATGGTGCACACCCCGCCAATTATAAGGGCTGCGAGTTCTACCACCATCTCATTAAGTCCTACAGCGCAAATAACAGGCTAAGTCTTCATCCACAACCAAACAGCATAAATGCTCTCACAAGAGATGCTATAAAGCCTGTACATCCACACTATCAACGTTACCAGCCAAATATCAGTTACGCAGAAGCAACAAAAATGAACATAACTCAACAAGTGAAGCTAATATCTTAAGCAAATTTCTGAAAAAATTAAAATAAAAGTTTAATCAATCACTATAACAAAACAGCATGCTGTTAAACCTGCTACTAACCCTAATTAGCAAAATTCACTAAGTTTCTGCAACACAGAAACGAGTAGAGGTATTTCTTCGTCATAATTCAATAGACATCATGCTAGTAAGTGACTTTACAGATAGATCGTATATCAATACATCTCAATAAGCTACGTACTATAGAAATCATCCAGATATAACCCCCAGGTCGATGCGGATGCAGTGCTAAAAATACGTTTTGTCATGTAGAATTACATAAGTATGAATAAGATTACTTGCAACCCACAGTCGCAAAGATAAAACTTTGAAGACTTCTTTCAGATACTGGGACGAAAATTAATCGCAGTAACAGTAAGCACACCATCTATTGTACACATCTTACGACAAAAAAGGCAGAGAACTGGCAAACGTGATACAAGCAAACAATTATTCCTTCTTGTCATGTACTCCAATAACTGGCCCTTCGGCTAAAACAAAATTCCCGACCTCCCAGATTTTTTCATTATTAATAGCACCGTCTCACCATATATGATAGTAGAACCCAGATATGACCATATTTCGATCACTCCTAAATTATAGCGCTGATTGGTAGCCTTATACATAAAAAAATACCGCTCCGTTTACATAACAAAAAAACAACTGCAAAGAATACTGAGTTGAATTACAAGAAAAAATAAATGTAAAACTCCAAAACTCAAATGAAGTGAACGAAGCATTAACAAGCCTAACCAACATCCCCACATAAGCAGCTCAACATGCCATGCTTATCGCAACCACAACATCAAAACATTAATAATAATCTAATTGAAATCAAAAGACTAATAGAAATTAAGAGAAAGGCAAGAGCTATTTGGCAACGAACGCATGTGCCATAAGACTAAATAGCTCTAAATAAGATAACGAATCAGTTAAAAGCAAAAATTAAAGAAGAACATGACAGACATTTTGTTATTAAATTACTAGTCTAAACAGATTTGACAATTTAATTTGGAAGGCAATCAAACATCGAAGAAAACTTAACCAACAAGTATCTTCTATATGCGATGATAAAGCACTCATTACACATTGGGCTAGAAATAATGAAGAGAAGACAGTGGTGTTTGCAGAATATTTCGCCAAAGTATTTACTCCTGCCAATAATGAGACTGATGATAAAATAGAATAACTGATTTTAAACACCCATTTAATCATACCAGAAATCAAAGCATTCACCCCAGTGGAAGTAAAAACAGAAATTAATCACCTGAACTTAGAAAATCTCCAGGCGTAGACAGGATTACACCAAAAATGACGAAGGAATTATCGTGAAAAGCTGTAAAGATGGTTACCTATATATTCAACACAATTCTTAGAGAAATTCATTGGCTAAAACAACTAAAAATGCCAGAAATAATACTAATACTCAAACCTGGTAAAGATTCAAGCAGAATAGAGTCGTACCGACTAATAAGTTTGCTTCCCATCATAGCTAAGCTTCTCGAAAGACTCTTGGTTTAAAGAATAAAAGGTGACCGCAATACTGATGAATGGATACCGCACTACCAATTCGGATTCCGTGAACATTGCTGAACCGTTCACCAAATCCATAGATTATGTCACGTTATAAATGAGGTACTCGAAAGCAAATATTACTGTACATCGGTATTCCTGGATGTTAGCCAAGCCATAGATGATTATTATGCAAAATTAAATAATTTCTCTCCAACACCTATTTTAAATTGTTGAAATCCTACTTAAGTGACAGACAATTCAGTGTCCAATGCTTTCCGATAAAATTTGGAGTTCCACAGGCCAGTGCGATTGGACCCCTATGTTATTTGATATACACAAAAGGAATATCAGCAATAAAACCTTCACTGATGATCACATAAAGATCCAGCAACGAGAACATTGCAAAACCACCTAAATGAAATACATATATGGCTCAATAAATAGCAATTAAGATTAACGAGACTTTACACTCAGAAGGGAACGGTGTCCACAAGTACACTTAAATAATGTAAATATACCTCAGTCTCCGACAACCAAATGCCTTGGTATACAGATGGTTAGCAGGCTCACCTGCAAAGATTATATAGTCAAAAAAGCAAACAAATAAATCTAAAAACAAAAAACCCCATTCTGGCTAATTGGAAAAAGGTCCAGCCTGTCCTTAGAAAACAAATTCTTAACTATAAAACATTAATAAAGCCGATATGGGTCTATGCAATAGAGCTTTGGGGATGTGTAAGCAAATCAAACATCTCAATAATCCAGCGAAGTAGTCATTCAAAAATACTTCGAATAATAATGAACATACCTTAGTGTGTAAGCAATCACACGCTACATACAGACCTACATATACCATATATTAAAGACATCATAAAGGAAAAATGTGTCCAACACCACGACAAGCTAGAATATCACCCAAATGCCACACTACTGCGACTGATTAAATCACAGCTCAATAGAGGACTAAAAAATACTCCGGCCAGCCGACCTAAAGGAGGACTAGCGAGGACTGCACAATGCAGAATTACCTTATCACGTTATTAAAAAGTTTTATAGTTCTTTTGTCAGCATAATGACTTATACTATTATAAAATTCTGATTGTTAATAATTGTATAAAAAATATTTTGTTTGTTTTGCATTTTTACTTTTCTAATCTTACAGTTAAAATATCTCATTAAAATAATGTATTTGCCTTAGTATTATTAATTGTTTTCTACTGTTTTAAAAATTGGCAAAATTTTTAGTTTATATCTCATAACACAAAATAATTTTGGCCATTTTATTTTCTTTTTTTTAATTCTACTTTAATTTTCTCTAAGGTACATTAATCACTGAAAGTTGTAATAGTTTTATTTGTTTATTATTAGATAGTTTTACATGGGATTCGGTATTTTGTAGGGTAAAAATAGTAGTCTGAAATTTTCAACCCCACAGCATGTACTATATAAATGATAGACTTTCGGTGGTTAACATAGTTAGAACTTGGTAGCCCAATTACATTAAGTTTTGTATTGTAATAAAGAGATATCGTCTTGAATTTTTTGATGGGTTGTACTCATGCATAGTGTTCAATTCCCCAAAGTAGGATTTTGATTTAGTTCAATTTTTGTTAACAATTTAGCTTTATCAATACTAGAGGTCCGTTATGAAGACTCACTCTTGCGTTCTGTCTGGGGGTTTCTTTGCGACCAAATCACCATCCACGTCGTTCAAGATTATCTTACAAGATCCCCTTTTGTTGCAGCAAGCAAGATGGCACCTCTGGTCTAGTGGGTTTTGTTCTACTTATGTCTTAGGTACCCTCGCCCAACACTTGATTGAGTTTCTCTTATAGTTGCCGTTGCATTTACTTAATTTTTTGAATTTGTGAAATTATCGAATATCTCTCGATGGGGAATTTTGTAGGAAAATTATGAAACACTTGCTCAGTTATCAAAGTTAAAATTTTAGCGTAGTTTTCTCAAATGTTTGTTCAAAACTTACATTTTATGTGAAAGTACTTTATAAATATTATTCTAACTTAGGCCATTTTAAATATTTCAAATGGTTATTTTTGTTATTAGTTTGTATTAGGAGGCAATTAAAGTGAGTATGTCATGTGATTCTACTTGAGTTTATAGATCTCACTAGAAGACTATGCTTCAACCTTTGACAGGTCTATAGTGTTTTGATTGAAGTGTTACTTCTTGAAAGATGTGGTTCTTTATTTATCGTTAGGATGCACTTACTAGCATTGCGACTTTAAGGGCTTATTGTGCTTACTAACATGCAATTTTAAATGCTATGACGTTACATGCATCCATAGGTTTTTCTTGATCATTCTTTCACAGCTGCGACCCTAGTTCTTTATTACATACGATAGTTTTGGGGAGGGAGAAAATTTGGGCATGGAAACAAAACTAAACTCTGTCTTGACTACATAATGTGTAAAAAAATTAACGATGTATTAAACGGTTAGCAAAGGAATGATCTAGAATTAGATACTGTAATTTCTGGTAAGTTGAACACACATTTTCAAGCTACAAACATTTGTTAAGCGATCGAAGACCCGGTTTAACTATTGACAATTTAGAAAAATAATTAGTAAGTTCTAGTGTAGAAACGTATAATGTGTTCATGTTTATAAAATGCTAGAGAAGCTCTCAGATCCACCTTATTGGTCTGATATGACACTCAGTAACTACTAACTGTCTCCAGAATTAAAAAAAATCCTGCATGATGTATGATTTCAGAATTTAAATAGCGTAAAACGAACTCTAGACTAGTGGATAAGAGGTCTTCAATTTTTTTTTAAATGACAGTTGATTTTGCATCTGGACAACTATCTACAGTTAAATGGAATTTGTATTAGGTTTGGATACCAAATTCTTAAATTGTCATCAAATACTGAATAATTGATTTTTGTTTGTCTCGTACTCTAAAAGGGATGCGTTATATAATCAGAGACATTAAAGTAAATGTCACCACCAAAATTGGGAAGTCTTCAATGCTTTTAACGAAGGCAGATTGTTGGACCAAATGCTTAAAAGTGATTAGGTTAGTATTGCTATAAGAGTGCCATACTGCAATTCTGGGAATTTTTTTATTCTTCCCTGTATAAAGAACATAAAATAGTTCCAAATACACAAAGAAAAGGCAGCATTATATAGTACTAAGAACAACTTCAATAGTATAAAATCATGTTAGAGCCTCTTTCATTCTAATATATAGGTAGGTAAGATCGCATTTTTGTAATAACAAATTTGCCGTTTCGCAAACATTTGTGAGACAGTTGCCCACCTGCATTTATATCATTCGCACAACTGCCAAGCTTTGTACGAGTTTGAGCCACATGTTCGTGTCTGAACGTTTCAATCCAGGCGTTTTCAAACTATTCCAAAGAGAAAAATAAAAATGGAGCGGATAGCAATCAATTCTTTTCCTACTCAAGCTGACAAGTAGAATAAAATTTGGATTAAACAGTGGAGAAATAAATAGGGGCTGAGTTGCAGGGTTAAGTGGTAGGGAATTAGTCAAATTTGGGTTTCGCTGATGTGATGACTTAGCTCTTAATTTTGTCAGTAATCTGGGGAGAGGGTTGCATTTTCCGTGTCGGAACAACTTTTTAGTCAACCTCTGTAAACAATTTGCAGGCCAGCAAACAGGTGATGAACTTCGCTTGTGCCGCAGATGTTTTTCTTGTTCAGGCACGTCTGCAAAGCCCTCGTTAACACAAATTCGCATCTTTTTTAGTTGTGGCGTGATCGTCGATGCGGCTGGAACAACTTCGTTAGCGCGATCGCGACGGTGAACTTTTGGTGTTTGTGGTGCTCGTGCTGTTGTTTCGCGGCGTCGAAAGCTACGTCCCCCGATGGTAACGCAGTGCGGCCACAAAATGGTAAGTGGATCAGATTATTGGTGCTGGGTAACGACAGCTTCTTGTGCGCCTCTTTTTACTTTTGTCTTTATTATACGAGGCTCTTTCTAATAGTAGTAGACGTTATCTGGAATAACTTTTTGCAACACTTTTGTACAACTTTTTAAATCTTCTCATCGTATACTGGCTATTATTGTAACTAGAATCCTGTTGTCTGAAACCGACACTTCTTTAACCTGTTTTTTTTATTATTAATATTACGTTATTAAAATACAAAACGCCGGTTGAAGTATGCAGGAATTTTCTTACCGGCAGTTATATACAGGAATCTGCTTACCGGCAGATACTTGCAAAAAAAACAAACTCTTATTATTATAATATTATAGTGATCCTTATACTTGTTTTTTTTTGAAAAATATCTGATTATGTCGTTTTTGATAATGTTTGCTCAAATATTTAATTTTGGGGCTTTTTTATGATTTTGAGTGCTCTAGTGTGGATTATATTTGACCTAGTAACAGATCTGTGCAACGAAATTGATGATTCACCAGAAAAGAAAACTTGATTAAAAAAATTGCAATTAATTTTGAGCGATTACTCATAATTTAAATTTTAATTTCCCACCGAAGCGATTTTCTAAAATTTGTAGTAACACAGGTAACTTGTAGATGCGAAATTTTTGATTTTTGAGAATGTCAAAACTTCATAACAGCTTTCTTCTTCCAACAACATATTTACCACTGCATCCTTATTGGTTTCCGATTTTCATCGACTTCTCCTTGATTTAGTCTTCACGTATGACCGTTAAGTTGGAGTAACGGATCTTCAAAACAAACCACAAAAAAAATATCATTACGTCCTTTCTCTTTTAAGTGAATTATCTTTATAATACTAACATCAGAAGTCAGAAAAGTAGTTCATAGACTAGGTGAGTACTCGTTGGACATGTTTTAAAGAAAACTACAATAAAACTAAATTTTATTTTACAATGTTCGCTATGCAGAATGTCCTTTGAAATAAATGTTGACTTTTCTAAGTCAGATACTACACTAAACAAAAAAACAAGGTTACTTTCAGAAGCTAAACTGTTTTTTATGTTAAATAAAAAATTATATTTGTATAAATTTATATACATGTTTATGAAATATTGGTGATTTTTTTTAAATTTTTGTAGCAATTATATTGAAAATATTGTGTAGGCGACCCGTCAGGCATCTGAATTCTTAATTTTGTAATGTCCAAGATTTTCACGAAAAAGCAATATTTGAAATTTTTATTTGTGTTGGAAGTTATTGATTCTTTATTCTCCAGCGTCACTTTAAAAAATTATAAGCCTTAAGCACAAGTTTAGTTTTGATTTTTCCAAGGTTTACTATTTATTTGTTTGACTTGCTTGTTGATTCCGAAAAATTAAGTTCTCTTTACATTATTCCGTCTTGTATTATTGTTACTCCTATTTAGTAGATGGGAAAAGAATGGACTTGATCCGCGCCGGTTGTTTCAGGCATGGAACATGTTATCTTGAACAATAATTTATGTTGTTCTTGCGCGCTGCTATTTTCAAGTTTATTTTTCGGGTAATTTGATATAAGCGTATTTTATTTCTACTGGTTATTGTACGCAGGGAGTTTATTCACAATGTGATTCCTCCTTTCCTAACTAACTATTAAAGTTTTTTATTAACACTTACATATTGTAATTTGCTATTTCTTCACATTTTGTTAGTCTTTCAGAAAATGGTAAAAAGAGTAATAGAATAAATATTACCTATTTTGAATTGTCAGTTATTGGCTGCTTAACAGAATTTAGTTAATCAGAGTCAGTCTTCATCATTACTAGTTTTGGTTAGATAAATGTCTTGCGGAAGTTTTCGTTTTAATCTTGTGTGGATTCCTCTTCGTCCTAGTTCATAAAATGTTACTCTCGTACTGTTATTAAGATTTATATGGAAGTTCTTGGTCAATTTCTTAATGTGCTCTTGAATAGTTGTCAAGTTCATAAGTTGTTCGTTGGTAATATACCAGAGAGTGTTAACTACTAACCTGAGAACTTTATTTTGTAGTACTTGAATTCTGTTTAGATTTGATTTTGAAGTGTTTCCCCAAATTGAGCACCCATATATGACTAATAGCCGTATCAAGTAGTGTGCCACATTCCGCTTGCAAGGATGATTTTCTATTGATCAACGGGTAGAGTTGTACGAGTCTAGTGTGACCCTCACTTCCACGTGAGGCGGGTGCCTAAGTAAATGTCTAAATATTTAACTGGTTCTGCTGTAGTTCCATGGTATAGCACAATTATTAATGCGTAATATCGGCGGGTTGTTAATCCGTTTAAGAGCAAAGATCTTTGTAGCGCTGTTTGTATGATTAATTGTCAAGTTCCAAAATTTGAACCATCTTGCTGTAGTATTCATTTTGAAGTCATACTATTTAGTCAATAGCACATTGTCCTCAGCAAATAATGCAAGATCTGCAATGGCATTAGGAATGTCATAAAGGAAGATATTAAATGAGACAAGCCCCAGTATGTTACCCTGCGGCACCTCTGCTTTAATAGTTCTTGTTGAGGAGATGGCTGTGTGTATAGTGTTGCTTTTAGATATGTTTAATCGAAAGATTTTGTATTTAAGCCCTTCGATCTACACTCTATCAACGGTCTGAGCCAAGCTTACAAATCTGCAGTCTTATAGCCCATCTCTATTATTTCGACAATGCGTTGCAGCTGGTGACAGGTGAAGTGTCCCTTTTTAAACCCAAATTGAAACGTGGGGATGAGCCCTAGTCTGGTAATTTTATTGTTAAGTTTTGTGATGACTATTCTTTCAAACACTTTATAAATTGTAGTTAGAAGGCTATTGGTCTACATCTATTAAAATCTTTTTATTTTTTTCCGGTTTAAGAAGCATCAGTATCGCTTTGTGCTTCCATTTATTGGGAAAATAAGCCGATTCTGAGGCCTGTATTGTAGAGTGTGGATAAGTATGCTAACGCTTTTCTTGTGAGATTGGTTATTTTGTCTTTCCCTGGAGCTTTAATAACTGGAAGCGTTTTTATTGTCAGTCAGTTCTCTAGATGTTTTTGTATTAAGTCCTGGTATTGGCTGATGTGTTTCTAGATGTCTGTTATTATATTGGCATACCCTGAAGGTTGGTGTTGATGCAATGTGAAGGTTTGTTCTAGGTGATCGGCTAAAACTTCACATTTTTCTTCATCTGTATCTAGTATTCCATTTTTGTGTGGGTATGGATAGTATTTTCTGTGGCGAACGAAGAATCTTTGTCATTTTTCAAAGCCTTCTGTCACCAGGTTCATAGGTGCTCGTGTTCTTCTCTAGCTCCCTTTTCATACGATGACCCAAGTCATTAACTAGGTTTATTGTTCTTGGATTTCTGGTTGTTTTTTCCTGCGAAGTTGGCTTTTTCGTTTTATTAGGTCAATAAAATGTGGTGGGGGTGTTTTTGAGTTAGCATATCTAGATATTGTTTGGCAATTGTAGCTGCTTATACACTTTGGTTACATATGTTTTAACATGAGCTGCCATTTTGTCTATATTCTCTGCGATTTTTAAATCATTGGGATATTTCAGCTTTGTATAAAGTTTCTCGTGAAAATTTTCTAGTCTACAATTCTATTATCTAACTTGATTTCAGGGTATTGTAGTATGGACAATTTATAAACGAGATTAGGACCGGTAGACGATCAGAGAAAAATCTGCATTCAGACATTTCTTAGTGCAACTATATCTAGCACGCCGGGCTTATATATCTGCTCGATATGGTAAGTAGGTCGGTTCTTTCGGCGCTAGGGTTTGAAAACCGTACTTTGATGAGTGGATATGAAGTCTTAATCCAGATGGGTTATCTTTCTTGTATTTCTAAATTGTGTTTAGAGAATTTAGATCTCCAATCAGTAGCGTCAGTTCTTCTGAGTTAAAGATTGTATAGATGTCAGTTTCTAGAAGGTTCTTATTGGGTTGGCGATATACACTTATTATTTTAATGTAGTTTTCTTCCTGTGTATCAATATTGATTACAATGGTTTCGAGGTTTGTAGTGTTAATTTGCGGTATTTCATGCTTAACAAGGATGGCTACACTTTCTGATGCGTATATTGCATTTGTATCTATGCGGTAACAGTGGAAGCCCAAAATATTAAAGCAATTATGTATTGTTAGATGTGTCTCTGTGACATGCTACATCAACATTATATCTTGCGAGAAAGACTGAAAATATTGCTCGCTGGGTTTTAATGCCATTTGCGTTCCAGTTAAGCTATTTTAAACGATCATTAGTTTTGATGCGATTATGATCATCCATTAAGGAGTATAGGTATTAAGTTTGTTAACAAGAATTGCTGGATTAAGTTAAAAATTGTTGTTAAGATCGTATTAGTATTTAGAAGAGGTGGAAAATGGGCGTTGTGGTTTGGAGCAGGTTGTTGTCAGTTCCTGCCGGTTTTAGTATTAGGACTTGCTGATTTATTTTTAGTATACTTGGATTGCTGGAAACATGGGCAGCCTCAAAAGTTTGCTGGGTGATTACCTCCGCAGTTGACACAGATTGCAACAGTGTTTTTTTTTTTGTTGCGGGCAGTGTAATTATGATTACCTAGGTATTTTATATACCGTGGTTGTAGACGACAGTAATTCTTTGTATGCCCACAACGTTGGCATCTATGGCACCGAGGTGTGTTTCCTGATGTTCGTCTTGGTTCAATCGTGACAAGTGTATGGTATACGATGTTAATTTTGTAAATTAGAGAGAGTTTTGCAGTCATTCTCCGAATTCTAGGTGATTTTTAAAAATGTTCCGCTAAGGGGAGTAAAATTTTTCTTTGACTCTATTACTGAAATCATTAATTACAGAGAAATTTGTGGTATTTTAGCCTTGGTTTCCTCTTGGATTGGTTCTGAGGGTGTGTCACTGGTCCCTACTTATTCACCTGCAATAGAGGAATCAATGTCATTAGGCAGATAATATTTATATTACTCCGCTAGGGTTTTGTGGTTCCATTGGAGGTCATTGATGGGTGGTGAGGGATAATTACTGTTTCTTTTTGTGGTTGACATTGTGTTACTCCCGCAAGGTGGAAGACTAGAATATACTGTTGCATTCTTCAGTACCGATTTATACAATTTTGTGTGGTAAATAAAATATAAATTGTGTTGTCCGATAAATAACTCGGGGTCACGGTAGACCTGTGGTCATTTTTCACGTCCGTTCAGTAAGAGCGTTAACACCAAACTAATGTATCTTTAGATCGTTACACTTAGTCGATGTGTGCGCGAGAAAATTTTTCAAAATGGAGAATGAAAAGATACGTTTGTAGAATTGCTTTATATGCAAATTTTGAGAAGGATTATATTGAAAATGCATTAAAAATATATGTGCATCTATTTGGACCGCACTCTTGTTCTCAGAATAATGGAAACGTGTTTTGGCATATTTTGGAATAGTGATTTTAAACTAGGCTGCTTTCTGGCATAGATAATGAAGTTGTGGATGCTTTAACTGAATATCTGTAGTGTATCTGCATATTGCTATTTAAAGAAATGTTACTTGATGGAAGGGTATACGTATTTTAACGGACAATAGACTGAATTGTGTTTCCTTAGCAATTTTTTAGCGTATTAGACGATAAAAGAAGATCTTGTACGATAACGTGCAATGAAAAAGAAGTTGTAAAGAAGCAGGCGAATGTGCAGAAGCTGTTGAAACAACCGGCTTATATCCACGAACAGTGTTGCTATTTGTTTGGTTAGATTGCAGATGAATCATTTTCTCTAAACTATTTTTACTTGGCATGGTACTAGGAGCGACTTACCAACTTAACGTGTAAATTTAGGAAAAGTTCTCGGTTTTGGTCAATCAAAGGGCGTCACGAGCCATCACGAAAACGTCAGACTTTATGTCGCCCAACTGACGCTGCTAAAATTGAGAGTTTACGAGGAAAATGTTCAGCGCTAAACCCATTCCTCGGATATCGCAGTTTTTGCAGAATAGTTGGAATGTTAAGAAATTTGATTTTGTAGAAATTGTTGAAACTATTTTAGGGTGGTTTGTGAAGAAAGCTCATGCAGTTTATACGAAGGAGGATTATGTAAGCTTGTCGAACGTTGGGGTGTCATTTGTGTAAATGGTGATTATATAATTACTTAACAATATTTTTTTAAATGTATTTGCAATCCTGCGATAGCAGTCAATCAAGTTTCCAAATGTCAACATTATTGTTGTATTGCTTACAATTTGTCTAAAATCTGGTTTGGCGCTGTCATGTATATTTTTGCAATTGTTGCAAATCTATGCGGGCTAAGCGCACTATTTTACAAATACGATGGTGGTAGCGTTTCTTTACAAATATGTGTATAGGCAACGGCGGAATTTCAATTTCAACGATGGTATTTGTTTTGAATTACTTCCGCTGTTTGCCATCGTTTGATCTCAGATAAAAAAGTAGTTCGTCAACACAAAAATTGTATTGACCAAGAGCGTTTTACATTGTGTGGTAGCTGGTCTGTGCAATGTTAACAAATACGTTTGTATGTTTGATAGTCTTTTCATTTATTTCAATTTTTCGAATCTTTATTGATATATGTTTGCTTAATGTGTTAGTTGTAATGAAACGCATATATCTTTTATGGATTTTGCTTATTTAATGGTTTCTGGGTCCTTCCGTATTAATATTTTAAATGCGATTTAAATTAGAGCGTTATCCAATATATGCCGTTACTATACATTATTTACTGGTCTCTTAATGTCATACAACTTCTAAGCTACCTATCATACTAATTTGGGCTAATAAGGTAAAGAAAGATGGAATTTACCATTTTAAAATTCGTATATACAAAGTCACTTGTGGTAGAGATCAGGTTATAGTTTTACAATGGCGATTATGTAGCAGAAAGCGCTTTGGCTAGCCCTCATTACGAAGATAGTACAATATATAACCACCAGGCGACTAGAGTATTATATGATGGTATCGATAGTTTAAGAACACATGTTGTCTATGTAAAGGTTGAGCCAGTGGAAAACTGTAGAGAGGTTCGAGTAAGTTTCGACCGTAATCAATAAATATCAGAAAACCACGCAAGCGGGGAACAGCCAACTGTTTGGAAAATTTTTCAACGAGGATTGAGGTTAAATCCATACTGTCTGCAGTTCTTGTAGCATTTAACTACGTCAAACCATTCGAATTTTGTAATGTCATGTAGGAAGCATTGGAGGACGACAATTTTTCTGTCAAGTGGTGTCCAGTGACGAGCAACTTTTCACTTAAGTGGAAAGGTAAATTGTCATAATGAAATTTGCACAGGATGCCTCAGAACTCAATATCTTCTGTTCAATCTCGAAACCAATGGCGTACGGCTCTTTTTTTTTAATGAAAACACTATCAAGGACAGATTATACCTCGATTTGTTACTACAGTATTTGTTTCCGCAACTGAAAGAAAGACATGACTTTAGAGGGAGAAAATGGGGCTCCATCTCATTGGTATGCTGAAGTACGTCGCTAACTGAATAAATAACTGCCGCGCCGATACATTGGGGGGGTCTTTTGAGAATTACTAGATGTTCTGTGGATGGCCGCCTAGGTCTCCCGACTTAATGTTTCGTTTCGTCTTTTTTTGAGGGGGGGGCATGTTAAAGATTTTGTTTACGAGCCACAATTACCAACAACATTGGATGAGCTCCAAGACTGTATTACCGCTGCATTCAAGCTTGTTAACGGGGAAATGCCACAATGCTCTTGGACGAATTGGATTGTCGCATAGACAAGAGGGGTACATAATGAACATTGTATTGTTATGATTTAAACTTAGACAATATCGTATGACATTTACTTTTTGTTTAATTCTTTATGAAACATAACTTTTTGAAATCTAATAAAATGTTTTAATGTGGATTATAGTATTGAAAGACTCTATAGACTTGAAGTTATTTTTGACGCTTTAAAATGATACGATGTCTTAAAAGTACAAATGAAATTTTACTATGAAATTTGCGCCTTGGCCACTTTAATGCTTCTTTTCTTCTGGAAATTCTATACCAGTTGGGACTAATTCTGTATTAATTAGTCAGTAGCTGTGTACACGATGTTGTAGGCAAGGAGCTGACATTAAAAATTCCTGGAGAACCATATCGCCACTAATTAATTTTCTCCGGTTTTTCTTGACGGATTAATTTGTGCGGAAATGCTGCAGCGTGCGAGGCGGCGGCGGCGTGTCAGTGGCGGTTGGGAGCCGATAAACGGCTCTTCCCCTAACTAATTCTCAACTGGAATACCCTCCAGACATTTTCTACATAACTTAATACACCGCATGCTTTAATAATTTATGCTCCGCATTGAACTTCTGCGCACGGAGCGAATTTGACAAGTTTAGTGTGCAGAGGTAACTTGACGCCGACTACCATATTCTATTATACATCGCCAGCCAGGTTGCCGCGGAAAACGCATATTGATTCGCCGGCCGCGTTAGATCAGAAGTCATCTCCCGGTGTCGGTCTCCCGATAAGGGCCAAATTTATTTACGCAGCCCGAGCTTCGGGGCAGCGAACCCGCAGGACGCGTCGCCCTAGCCGGGCGCAATATTTCACATTTTCATAAAGTAGACTTTATTTTAGGCGAGTAATGCCGATATTTATGTTCTGGAGTCCGGGCCTGTAATGAGCTTAACTCAATAAATTCCTAGTTCGAGCGTGATTTATGGCCCCCGTTTTAAGGAAACTTCGGATTAGTTTATCATCTTGTAATTGGCCGCAGCTTACTGTACCTCGACAGCAAAAACTTCTGTTTTCGAGGGCGCAGGGAACTGAATGTTATTCCTATCTCTCGCCGGTGGCTTATGAGACAACGGAGCTATGAGCTGGCGCGCTTAACGACGACATACCCATTCTTCTTCTTGTCAGGCGAGCCGTGCTCCGCCGCTTGTTATTGTCGAATTTGATCAAAATAAGCGTTCCTTACTTTTTTGCCAGATAATCGCACGTCCCAGTTATAATGCGAGAATTTAACCACTTTTAGATATCTTTATGCGTATAACAATATTACAACATTGATTTCTTTTATCTTTATCAAAATATTCATATATATGCAAACAACATTGCACTCGATGTTTTTTTAAATATTTAGTTAACTCTTATTAACCTTCGTTCTAGTTATTACTCCACTTGATATTATATCGTGATTATCAAATAATGTTTATTACTTTTGTTTATTATTTTTTTAATAGAGCCCTTTACCGGCTCAGCGATATACATTGTTATACAGGGTATTTCTAACAATTGGGATATGACAAAATAAAATAACTTGATTGGAATAAGCACTTGAAATACAACTTTAGTTGTATAGATTTACCGTTTGATCACTAGAATTATTTTAAAGTTAATTTGGCACTTAGTCATCACTATCACTTAAGTAAATGTCTTGGGGCAGCTGGCGTTTTAAAAGGATATGAATAATTCTTTGACTTAATTCGTAAAAGGTGACACCGCCGCAGTTGGTGAAATTTACATGAAAGGCTTTAGTCAACTTAACAATGTGTTCTTGAATTGTAGGTATGTCTAGTTCGTAGTGGAGCTGTTGATGAACCAAGGAGTGTTGACTGCCATTCGAATGATTTTATTAGGATCTGGATTCGGTTCAGATTGATTTTTGAAGTGTCGACACACGTAAAGAATCAAAACACGTATGAGTAATTTATATTGCAGGGTCATGTATTCGACTTCTATTGAGGACTTTCTGTTTATGATTGGATAAAGTTGCATTAATTGCGTATGGCCCTCATTCAGTTTCTTCAGTATATAGTACTTCCATATGAGCCGAGTATGAAGATAGATGCTCAGATATATTACCGGTTTATCATAGGATAATATGACTGTTGATTGTAATAAGCAATGCATTTTTGATGTTTTTAGGTGAATACACTTGCAATGATTAATTGATAAGTTTTATTGTTTGAACCATCTGCTTAAGATATCAGTGGCAACTGGAAATTTAGCGATTGCTTGTTCTATATGTTTATTTTTGGTAGCACATCCGTGTTCTTTGCAAACATCGCAAGGTCTGTGTTGGGGACGGAAAAGTCAAACATGAAGATGTTGAATAAGATGGATCCCATTATAATCCCTTGTGGAACCCATGTGTATATAATTCTAATAGTAGATAAACTTGTATATATTTTGATAGCGAACGTACGATTTTCGAGGAACGAGAACAACGAGGATTTAATATATTCGGGTAATTAAAGCATTTTGTATTTTAAGCCATCTGTCCGTACGCGATCGAAGGTTTGAGCTATTTCTAAAAATAAGATTATAACGTATTGTTTACTTTCAAAACCTCGTTTGATGATCTCGATCGCACGCTGTAGTTAGCGATAGGCTGAGTAGCCTTCTTTAAATCCAAATTGAAAAGTTGAGAATGTTCTCTGCTATGTTTTCCGAAATGTTTTTTTTTTTTGCTTAATTAGGTTCACTACATGTGGTGGCTATGTCAACATTGCCAGATATGATTTTGCTTATATTTGAAATTGTTTGATCTATTTGTTTTGGGATTTGAAGGTCATTAAGATATTTAAGTGTTTGGTCAACTGTAGGACGAAAGATTTCGGCTTAGGAAATTGTTTTGCTGGTGTTAGTATAAACGAGATTATGGCCTGAGTCGAGTTAACTGAGCACTTGTTGAAATATTGGTTCATTTAAATCTTGTGAGCAACTACGTCGAGTATATCTTTTTCGCGATCGTTTCTATACGGGTAGTATGTGGGTTAATCGGGCGCTTTTATTTGAAAAGCGTGCGTAGATGTTTTTGAATTCATGCCTCCTATAAGAAGCGTAGGGTCTCTGGTATTAAATATGGCGGAGATGTCTTTATATCGAGGAATTGTTTCTTGGGTGGTTTATAAACACATACTATTGTTACAGTAGCACCACTACCTAGTTTTATTTTGACTCTAGCTGTCTCGAGGTTGGTAGTGTTAATTTTTTGGCATTTATGATGATTTATATTGCGCTTTATAATTACAGCTACATTTTTTATTGCGAATTTGGCTTTTGTTCGAATTGGTTAAATGAGTTTCAGCGATGGAATGTCTCACAAGAAATGATTAAATAGAGTTAATTGTGTTCTGATGCCGTTGGTATTCGAGTTAGGGGATTTTGTTTAAATTAGAGTTTCTGTTGTGTGATCCACTAAAAAGGGAAGGAAGCAAATTTGATAAAATTTGATAAGAGGGACGATAGTGTTGAGAATGGGGTGAGATTTCAGGTGATACAAAATGAATTTTCGGAAACCAAAATTAGTTGAGCAGGGAACTGTTGTTTACATTGTTAATGAATATTGTTAGCAAGTGTAGGCTTCTTATCCGGTTTTGTAGTTATAGAAGTTACGTCGTGGGAGCGTTTGCTTTGAGGATTTCTTGATGCAAGGAAATATTGCATCCCTTAAAGTTAGCAGGGTGGTTTTCTTCGCAATTGGCGCGTACGGGGGTGTCGGTTCGAAGTTTATCACAGCTGGTATAGAAATGGTTTCATTGGCACCTTACGCATCTCGGTTCTAGTCTGCAATAGTTTGTTGTATGCCCGATGCGGTGGCATTAGGGAGTTTTACAATTAATTTTACATGGTTCTACAGTAACTATTGAGTGGAATATCCTTGTGATATTAGTAATTTTGTATGCTTTTTTAATTGCTGTAAGAATTATTGCACAAGCGGGTATAAGATTTTTGTCTTTGTTTGAAAACCTTGTAATTCGAGTTAAAGGGAGGTCGTAAGCTGCAAGTTCTTCGTGTATGTCTTTTTCAGTTAAGGAGGGTGGGACGTTTTTAACAACTACCGAAACGGGGTTGTTGTTAGGGTTTTGATTTGCGTGAAGCTCAAGTTTGTTTGCCAAGTAATACTTACCTAAGTTTCTGTAATCGTTTTCGCTCGATAAGGTGATTTTTAATGACAATGAGCTGAGGGCCGTTGAAAACTCTCTCCCAATAATAATTTTGATATTATTTACAACTTTTTTATTGTTGACCGGACCGTGAAGAGACAGGTTGGTCTTTATTTTGGAAGGTTCATTTTTTTTACTTCACTTGAGGCAGGTAACTCGAGATGTTCAGGTAAATAACATTTGTTTCTCTCAAGTAGCGATTCGGATTTCCACTGGCATTTCTGTTGTAAATTGGTAATACGTGAAAATTTTCTTTTAGCAACGGACATGATAACATACAATTTATTTCGTTTGGGGGGGTGATGATAGTTAAAGATGTTACTGCTAACTATATACATATTGTTTTGTTACCAGAAATAAGTAATGCGGATATTGTTGGGATTAATTACAGGCCTTGATAAGCCGTGTAGAGAACGTGCGTATGCCTTTATGATTCAAAAATAAAGCTAGAACTCTGTTTGAATCTAAGAAATTAAAATGAAGATATTTCATATACGTTCACTTCAAAATAAAATAAGTGAAGTTAAAGGTTTTTTGAATAACTACAATGTTAACATCACAGGAGTTTCAGAAACCTCGGAAAATTTTGACACCTTTTAAATATTTTGCAAAATGCACTTTTAGAATTGGTTCCTAGTGTAGACGCCACAATTTATATGCGCGACTTTGACGCATTTACGGCTAATTAAAATGCATGAATACGTATAGGTGCTCAATATATTTGAATCATAAAATTCTATAAAAACAATTAAATTATGCCTCATTTTAAAGATACTAATGTGTCAGTAGGTAGTTATAACCCGACAAGGAATTCGATGCGTATTCACTATACAGTGGTATTAGTGGCAATACCATGCTATAATAATGGGTTTACATATGTAAATATTCCCAAATAAATTTTTATTTTTCTCATTGGGAATGATACACCACTCTTTTTTATTTTTATGAAATGTACTGTACAACGTATATAAATCTTCAAAAGATATTTTTTATCATATGGTTATAATAACCTTTTATGTCATCTGTTTAGCATTTGGTTTTTACAGCATTGAGACCTGCCACTAAGTCTAATTTTGCAATTTTGACTTTATAAAACTTTTAAATACGTGAAACGAACAAAAAATATACATATCAGTTATGTTTATACGATATTAAGTAAAAAATAATTCAATATTTGTGGTAAAGTGGGAAGCAAGTCTCCAAACAAACGCCAGGTTAAGTAGAGCAATCTCAACAAAATAGTAATGAAGCATTTCTTTTTTTAGCATTACTTGTATCTGTGTCTTTTGGTTTTATTATCAGTGTATATTTTATAAAACCTCAGTTGATGTATTTTGGTTCTTGATTGTACGCTTTGTTTTGGAATTGGTAACGGAGGTGGACCCCTAATTTTCTGATGTGGTGGTCTTTTCGTTTGGTAACGCATATACCATTTTCTGTGTACTAACTGACACTTTCTCCTTTCTTTAGTTTTTTGTTTATAATAATAATCGGGTTTTCTTTTCCATATGTTCGTAGAGTTCCTGTAACATATGTGTTTTGAATCAACAAATCTATATAGATTTAATATCCGGCTACCGTTTTCTCTAAAAATCTATGAACAATTTTATTAGTGTGGTTTTTGCCATCTAACTCGTCATCTGATGATACACCACATACGATTAGTTTTAGGGCCAATCCATTTGAGTCCCCAAACATGTAAAGTTGTTTTACCATATTTGGGTTTTTTGCCTTTTATGTATTGACGAAAAATCAATCGGCCTCTCCAAAGGACCAAAGATTAATTTATTGATGGTTGTTTGTCTGGATTATAAATTACCTTCATTTCTCTGTTCAAGAAATCAATGTTTTAATTTTTTAAAAATACACACCCTTTTCAATATATTAAATCAAAAGCATAAACAATAAAGTTCATTATTTTAATCCAATTGTATTAAATCTATTTAACAAATTCGTTCTAATAACCATTTTGCCTTTGGATAACAGATACTATTAAACTACTCTTTAACATTAAAAATAAAGCTTACAAGAAGAATAAGACAAAAGCAAAATGGCAATATTATAAGACTATGAAGTTACACCGCAGGGGAAATTCGCCAAGAACAGAAAAGTTATTTTAATTTTACGCTTAGAGATTATAAAGACCTTAAAAAGGCCTGGAGATGTCTAAACAATTTAAATTTACACAACAATAGCCACAATTGTAACACTATATATAATTATTTTAAAAACCAAATGTAATTAATAATTAATAAGACCGACGATGCAATGGTAAAGTATTATAAATCCAATTTCTTTTCTAATAGCAACAATTTCGCTGTCTTCTCCGTATTTGTATATTTTTTAAAATTCGGGGCTGATGCACGCAAATTGCAACTTGGGCATAAGCACCTGATCACACCACTAACATAGAGTATAATGTTATTTTCAAGGTCATTTCTATATAATACAACTCAATTATTTTTTACAAAGAACATCTGTTACGACGATTTATAATAAACATATTACTACAAATTGTATTATTATAAAAAATATTAAAAATACTTTATAATTGTGTTTTTAACTTAGAAATTGTATGTGAATTCCACAAAAATAAATAAAATTACTCTTATAGAATAATAAAATATGAATCATAACATATGTGGTAAGTAAATCTGATGATGTAAAAGCCTGTTTGCCATATCTCTACATTTTTATACTCTTGGATTTTTCTTAGTTACTTATTTTTACATTTTCCGTTTAACTTTATTTATAAGATTTGTAAACTATTTTTGATATAAGTTGTATTTTATTTTTCAACATAATTCCCTTAAAATTTAACTTATTCGGATTCCTTTGTGAAGTGTATTTTTTCAAGATCGCTAAAATAACCATTTACAACCCCAATCTCATCTTCAGTTGGTGGAAATCGCTTTGTAGCTTGGAGTATTTTGAGTTTTGAGAATAACTGAAAGTCCGAGGGAGGCAAATCAGGCAAATAAGATAAATGCGGATAAAATCAAATTTCAATTTTGTCAATGTTTGCTATTCATTGACGCTTGAGTGGGTCGATGTATTGTCGAAACGGAATAACACTTTTATCTCGATCATTACGGGCGTTTTGTTTGAAATTTTGCCATTTGCTTATCATGTGCTAAGTGCGGGATAATATTGTCCAGTAACCTAGTTTTCTTTTTTAAGATAATTAACCCTCAAAAGTTGTTTAGTGTTCCAAAGTGCAGACTGTAGTTAATATATAAATAGTTTTTCGGAATAGATGTATTATGCCTAAACTACTACTTTGATTGAATTTTTGTTTAAATTACTAGAGTCTAAAGTAAATAAAATTTTGGATTTGTCTATGATTACAAATTGTGTCTTGAAATTCGTTAAATTTTTTCCAAACTGCCGGTTGACGTTTTGCTCGAAACGTTTTTACTATGAATTAAGTAACTGTGGCACCAACGGCAAGGGAGCTTTTTGGAGACGTAATTAATTGGATAAAATATGAAATATTTCTTTATAAGACATGACACATATTTTTAACTATTAAGTTATTATGTTAATTATTAATATCTGGTGTGGTATTCGTTATTGGTTGTCCTAAATGTGGTTCATCAGGTGTGTGGTTGTTGAATTCTGAGATCCATAAACTCGAGATGGAAAATACGGTTGTGTTTTATTATTTAAAATGGTCTTATCAGAAGAGTCTCACAACTGTTGCGACAGCTGAGTGATCAGAATCCAAATTAAAATTTTCTTCAACTTTAATAAAATTGTGTGATACTTCTCTTGAAATGTAAGTCTAGCAAATCAGGAATTTTATTGTTGCCAGGAGGGTTATCTGTGGATTGATAGTTGCCACTAGTTTCGCGGATAGTTTATTCCCTGGGTCCTGGTTAGTTTTGATTCTCAATCAACATTTTTGGCATTAAAATCACCACCGGCTATTAATCTTTCACTAGGATGTTGAAGGAGGATTTTGTAGTCGCTTTTCTTAAGATTATATCTAAATGAACAATAAACAGCTCTAACCATCAACTTTTAATGTTTAATGAACTTGATGCACACCAAGCAAGTTTTAGACCTAGACGTAGTATAAAACTTTTTGCAAAGTGATTAATAGATTCCTTAGTATAAATTGCAGTACCACCATTTGATTTATTATCAGGGTGGATCGTCTGATAAATTTTGTAGCCTCTGTTTTAAGACAAAATTGAGTTATCGTAGATGTTTCCGAGGCGAAATATACATTTATGTCTTGTGAATTTAATAAAACTTCTAAATCACACCTTTTATTCGGAATTCATTGACAATCTATGCAGCAATACGAAAGTCACTTTGATCCATTATTTTGTGTACTTGGTTTCTAATTTATCAAGTCTATTATTGATTTCATCAAGTGTTTTCGTCACATTTTGCAGCATTTACCCCATATATGGTTCAGACTTCGGTGTGGAATGGGTAGACTTCACTGGTGCAAAAGAAACATCAGTTAGTTTTAACTTTAGTAGACGCAAATGTTTTGTTTTGTAGCATAATTTGTTCTCTGTTGTAACTCATTGACTACATTACATTATCTGTATTTGGCAGGATGTGGCTCAGAGCAACTAACGCAACGCACTTTGCTTGACATTCTGGTGTTAAATGATTGCCAGCACACTTTACACAATTAGGAGTGAGCTTACAGAATTTATGAGTGTGGCCATATCTTTGGTATTATTCTATTGCTTCTCACTGCTTCGATTTTAACTTTTATATGGTTTAAATATTGGTTACAGGACGTTAACTGATATAATGGCAGATGGGGTTTTTTTGAACCACTTTTTTGATTTTGAATACTGTTTCTGTAAACTCATTTAAAAATTTCGTTAGGATCACAAGAAGGATTCAAATTTGTTACCATTATTTGGAAATTCTACTGTCGTAAGTTTTTTGTTTTGTTTAAAAATCAATACGTTTTTCTAGTATTTTCTCTGAATTGATCTAACTGTAAGTTGTTTTTCTGGGACTGACTCTGCAGGGTTGTCAGCTATTTTCTAAATACCTTAATTTCATTTAAGGCCTGTTGTAGTTGATATTGTAAATATTACGTAGATTGAGTAATATTTCCATTCTTTTAATTAGCGCAAATAATTCAGCTTAGATTTCGAATTGTAAACACTTAATAAGCTATCGATCACGTCTGTGCTTAATGAAAATCAATTGAATATTACATTTATCGTAATCGATTTTTGGGAGGGTAAAACCTAATTGTAAATGAAGATTATGTATCAACGTTACTGAGGAGAATATTTTAATTGTTCGAGGGTGACCGTTGATTAACGGTTGTTAAAATTGCTTCTGAAGTTGGAATAAGCTATGCCAGTGCTAAAGCAGACATTACTGTTGATCTTGGACTTTAAAAGATATATACAACATGAGTCTTTTTTCTTCATACAAATTGCAACGTTTTGATGTGTGCAAATTTAAATGGAGGCTTTTTTACCTAATATTTATCTGGGATGAAGCTTAATTACATTGTTATATCGCTAATATAGAGTGACAAATAAAGATGGACTACGTACACTTTGTACTTGCACATCAATTTTCTTCCTCGCACTGTTAAGGCCACGTACTTCTGTCGACTTTTGGACGAAAGAAAACATGTATATTATCGTAGACTACGTAAATTTCCAATTCAAAACGTTATCCTACTCTATGACAATTCCGGGCTCCATTGGACTATTCAAATTCAACAAAAATTGAGATTTTTTCTGAACTAGATTATCAACCTGTAATTATCATTTGTTTGAGGTACTTGGAAGACAAAAATTTGAGGATGATTAGCTTTCAATTTACGATGGCGTTTTTAAAAAACTACCTATCTGTTAAAATAATTTGTAGAACAGGAGATTATGCAAACAATTAGCTTTGCATGTTTGTTTGTTATGATGATTTGATAAAAAAAAATATTTCGTATGATTTAACGTTGTAGAGAGCCTACAAAAATTTATTATATTACTAAATGATTACCTTATATACCGTAAAGAAAAATTTTAAAAAGTATGTACCTTTCCCGATCTGCCGTACTAGCTGCTGTAAACTTTCAGTTCAGATTATTTTGTATAAATATAAAACAAAAACAACTTTTGTTTTAATAATATGATTATACCTTGTTATAACTTTCTAAAATAATTTAGAGATGATCAATGTTAAAGTGAATTAGAAATAATTAAGACAAACTAAGATTTTAAAATTGCTGCATTATATATTAGTAATGATTAATCATATGCCAAAAAGAAATACATGGAAGAAATTAACATATTTGAGTTGCAAGCGACGATTTTACGACATTTAAAAGATGTGACAAGAAAACATTCTTTTTTAGAGTGCCAGATAACAAAAAAAAACAAATTTCCGTTAATTGTAAAGTTTTTTCATTACAAATTAATGTTTTTAGATGAATTATTAATTTTTTCAAATTTAAATAATAAGAAGCCATCTCTTGAACGATGTAATTTCGGATACCATTTTTGTTCTAGGTTTTTAATAAAGGAATTAATATCAAGTACCTAATATTTTTTGCTATAAAAATGAGGCCTCGGTATTTGCATAAAATGAAATTTTTAAATGTAAGGGATAAAATGAATATTCAACAAAAACGGCCATGTAAAAGGGAGCAAAAAGTTTGTGTTTGCTAATTGTGCTGGGTAGAATTATTGGACAAATATTTATTTATTTATAAATATCGAGCAAACACACGAAACGTGCTTTCGAGGAGAAATTTCGGGCTTTGTGAGCAAGGCTAGTATATAATCAGTTGTCGAAAAAGACAGGCCCGCATTTAGGAGAAGAAATATAGTGTATCTGTAGTAGAATTATGTAAAAAGAAAGAGATGAAGTTATGAAAAATTAGAAATGATTAACTTAAGGGAATTAAACATTGTAGTATGTTGCAATAAGAAAATTGTGAATTAAAAGGTGTTCTGAAATCTTAAGATAAAAGAAACCAAGGAAACTAAAACAACAAACAATATTATTGACGTAGGTATCTAATTATAAGTATAAAAATTTCACTAAAACTCAAATAGAAATAGATATACATACAAATATTGAATGCGAAACGAGCGGACAAACAAATCTGAATAAAGATACAAAAAGAAAAACAAATAATAATAATAAAAATTGCGAATGCTGAAGTAATGATTGTCGTTAAACAGTTGATATACGATCAATTACAAAAAACTGATAAGATGCGAGATACCAAAAAATGGAAATGTTAGTGAGAAGCTAACTACATGGCATAAAAGATATCATGCCTTATTACACCCTTACAAACTAAACAATGACTATGTCATCTAGTATTAAAACACAGGAACCGTGTTTGAAACACAGTAAAGGGATAGATTTTGTGGATCTTGAGCCAGTAAAAAATTGTAAATACATCTTTAATATGAAATAATAGAGCCTTTAAAGTTTGAAAAAGATATCGTTTAATGTGGAAACAGATATGACATGAAAGTATGCACAGCAGAGATAAGTAAATCCGAATCTATCTGTGTAACTATGGAACTACCAGTTCAATAATCAAACCTCAAATACAAGATTTCGAGCTCAAGAAACCAATGTATGAAGTAAATTTAAAAATTATTTGAAAATTGTGACAACAAAACAACATTATCATTAATTGGTTAACTGCCGTCATTAATAATGTTACGAAGTAATAGTTAAATTTGTTAAGATTGGTTTATGCCAATAGTTTAGAACAAATAGAACTGAAAGTAGAAGCATTCGTAGGTTTTCACAAATATCACGCTACTTTCAGATACATATTACTCTGAAAGAACGGCGCTTGGTGGTACAGCAATCGTCATTCGAAATTCGATTGCGAATAATCGTCACGTAAAAGTCTTTTTTACAAGGTACAACAGTGCAAATAAAAAACATTTAATGTTCATCAAAACACTAGGGTACAAAATGCAATAACAACAAAAAGCAAAGAAGTTCTCAAACTTAAAATAGAAAATAGCTACAATTATTTTTCTAAAGACGTCTTCAGGTATTGACAAACGAATATTACCAGTCCTTGATTTATTAGAGTGCTTTATTGCTTTATTTGGCTATTAATGCAAACCGTGATCTAACGTCCAGCAATACTCTAGTGATTGCTGCCATAAGTGTAACAATAATTGATAAAGCAGCTAAATTTTGGGTTGGTGATTATATAGGCGAGTTTTGCAATATAACGCAAGTGATAGTTGCACGTTATGTAAATATTGGGTAATTTTGCGTTATCACTTTACACGTAATTTGAATGTTGATCTATGTTTGGAGAAAACGGTTTTTGTACTGGTCCTTATCGTACGATTATGTTTAGATAGCATCTGAGGTTCTAGAAATTTTAGTCTAGAAAACGCTCGGAAGTCAAATGTCGATCACAGGTCACCACTTCAGCAGTCATGAAGGTGCTCGATTTCGACAGCTACGTGACTTATTGCTGATAGAAGAGTACGTTTGCAGTGGTAATTTATCTATGCCGTTTTTCAAGTGACAAAAATTGGTCCTCTTCGGGTAATCCATGCCTCAACTGGAAAACAGATAGCGCGACGCCTTTTGTAGTGATAACAAGGTATCCAAATACCACAGAGAACGTGGACTAATTGGATTTAAAGTTCATAGATTATGGTGAAAAGTATTATGAAGGTTTAGTGTCCTGTGTAAAACTAATTATAAAAATCTTTAACTGAAAACACATGTAGAATTAGGAAGCACCAAAAATTACCTTATAACCACCGTACGGGAATTACCACAAACAACCAAAATATAAATAAATTTTTTTAATATCCCTAGGGAAATCACGGATAAAAGAAAATCAAGGACAAAATGACTACGATAAACATCGACGATAACAATTAGATCATTTAAACAATAATTTGAGAAAGAAACTAAAAGAATTTAAATTGAACTTGTTAAGCTTACCTTAATTTACTATGTATATAACCATACAATGTGGAAGACTACCAAAAATGAAAAGGATTACAGTACATATATTAACCGTTAAAAGTTATATGGGAAAATGGACGAGAACAGAAGGGTTCCCAAAACAGTGATGGGAAAATTGGAGTTTATCTAAATACTTCACTACGAATATTGCTTGCAATAAGTAACTTTATTATTAAGAAAATTTAAGAATAAAAAAAATACACAACACAAATTTTACTGGTAGTTACTTTCACTGAAATGGTACTAAAGGAAATACCTGAAGATGGATACTTACCAAAAAATAATGGGAGGTAAAACACCATACGTAGGTAAACTAAAGCTCGTATGCCTCAGGGTACCATAGTGAGTTGCGACCCACACTTTATTTGCTGCATACTAACTATAAAACAATGTGATACAAGTACTTCAATTAATCACTGATAAATATGTGAAAAGTGAAAGTCTACGAAAATAAGTCTAATATATATTTTATTTAGGGCAATTTTTATTTATGGAGACACATATTTAGTTAATTTGTTTATTTTATTTAATTTAGCTCATAATAATAAAAATACGCAAAAAAGGGAAGTACCTACACTTATACAGAAGATTAAAAAGTCATGTTTAGATTTGTTGGCAATAATAAAAACGGATATTGTATATAAATAAAAACTCCTATTAATGTGATGGAAAATGACATCTTCTAATTTGGTTAAAACTATACTTTTTTCGCCCAAATTTGGTGTTTGTAATAATGAAAGCTTGAAGAAAATGGTTCTTCTGTCTTTTCACCAAAATGATTATCGAATGCAAGTCAGTTTTTGTACTTGTTCTGAATTCTTACTTGTTTGTTTCTAACTTATTTTGTGTTTTATATTATAGTATTGGATATAATTTTTATCATTTGTTACGATTCGATCCAAAAATTTAACTTATTACTGCCCATTACGGAACGCGGTAAGCATGTATCGAGCTTTGAAGGATTCAAACCTCTTTAAATCGTGTTATTTTGCTAAAACATTATCATATTCCAAATATCATTTGAAAATTTGGCAAACCACTTTTTCACTGTTCTGAGAGTAGGAGTACGATCCAAATAAAACGCCTCACATGTTGTATATAGAACACTCGGTCCTTTCTGCAACTTGTATGACATACGACAGAGGCATGTATGGTTTTTTAGACTTAAAAAAAGGTTAATGTTTTTTAGAAAGAAATGCAGAATAATTAAAGACTCAGAAATGTCAATCAGCAATTAAGGAATAAATTACAGAGCTGCACAGCAATAATGACTGCGATATGTAAAGAAAGGATAACATGAAACTTAAAATATTTGGAAAAATTCGTGGTCTACAACAAGTTAATGTAGTCAGATTGACATTGATTAATTTAATAAGGTATTATTAATATTAGTAACACAAAGTAACACAAAATTCATAAAGTAAATCTGGTATTTAACAAATCAATGCTATTTTATATATTAATATGTGCTTTGCTAAGGATCCAATTATTTGCCTTTAAATTAAAGAAAAGCAAATTAAAATAATATTTAAAAATCTTTGTAGGAGGTTATCAACTGGAAGGTAGATTTTGTAATGTAGTCTTGTGATATAAACCCATCCAAAATTATAAATTACTTCTATTTTTCGCCATTTATATGTCTAGTGAATATATGTTTCAAATTTAGTTAAATCTGCTAAAAAAGTGGATGTTACAAAAAATTTAAAAACCTGAGTGAAGGTCGTTTAGCTTGATTAATTTTGCCTTGATCATTTATAAAGTTATCCGAGATATGATCCTACAAACATAAATGTCCAGTCTTATATAAATCAAATAAGAATTATGAATTGTGTTCATAAGGCCCAATTATATATCATATGTACATACCTATATGTATATACATCCATCCCTACACATACTTATGCGCTAACGTGTGTACTCATATATCCTACGCACTCTTGGGCACGCGCACACACATATACATCATACACTTATATAATAAATAGTTATCGCAAAATAAACAACAATTTGCAAAACATCTTTGAAGTCTAAGTATAAATTAAATTTTTTACATTTAAGGTATAATAATCAAATGTTTTAATAACGTAATTTTGGACATATAATTTTTGTTTTATAATAAAAAATACATATATTATTTAATTTTCAATTGCAAAAAGTAGCATAACTTTGGTATTTGTGTGTATAAAAATGTTTTTACATAAAATGCAATGTAAAATTGACCAAATATGAAAATATTTTTGGTTCGTAATTTTCAAACAAAAATGTATATATTATGTTGTTGATCCATAGTTACAAAATAAATATTCTTTGGTATGTAGAAAACATTTTAACTTGTGAAAGTACGTCGCTGAAAGGGATATGACTGTTAATTTTTTTATACATCAGTGTAGGGAGATAATGTTAACTTTTGTGTGTTCTACCAGAATGTATAAATAATTTCTCAGCTTTAGATTTCACAGGACGCAAATCACCGTTTACATATAACGTATTAGTCCGCCCTCTTGCGGTTTTAAAGCAATGAGATTCGGCCTTTCGAAACATCATGCGATTTGGCGTTTGATGCACATAACCTCAATAATCAGCTGTGTTCACGATGGCAATCACAAAAGCGCATTTTCGATTTTCTACCCACTTCGCGTTTCATCTTAAGAAAAACGCTGCTAAAGCCGCCGAAATGATTTGTGCTGCATATGGTGAGAATTCGCGGAGGAGAGTTTAGTCTTGAAGATCAACCACGCGCTGGACGCCCTCCAACATGTGACACGGATGAGCTGCAGACGCGTTAGGCTGGGAACTTCTCCCACATGCGGCGTATAGCTTAGACATGGCCCCTTCCGATTATCATTTATTCCGGTCGTTACAGCATCACTTGGCTGATACGCACTTCAAAACAGAAGAAGATGTCCAAAAATGCATCGATAACTGTATCGTCTCGAAGCCGGTGAGCTTCTATCACCAGGGAATTCGTAAGCTACCCGAAAGATGGCAAAAGGTCATAGATGACAACGGAGAATACTTTGATACTTAAGCTTTTTTTGTTTGTTTTTAAATAAAACTTTAATTTTGCAGAAAAAAGCTGAGCACTTATTTATACACCTATTATCTAAAAAGTAATTTTTCCCAGCGACTCTGACAACAAAGCTTTCTTAAACAAAAGGAAGGAAAAGCCAGAATAAATCTATTACAGAGTTGGTAAAAAATTTAGAGATATACTAAAGATAAAATGAGTTTAAGAATAATTTGTTGAGAGAAAACATTACCGTACAAGAAGCGGCAAACTAAAATGAAAAAGAATATGAAATTATTAAAAGAAAGTGTTGCTTGAGAAGTTGTACGTAACAAATAATAAAATATTCAACCGAGTAAATAGTTGGTTCGCATTTTGCGAGCAGATGGTTTTAAGAAGTGCTTTGCATACTTTTAATTCACTATTTGACAAGATGTGGTGTGGCTACGCGGTTGAGGCGTTTGGCTGCGATGGAAGCAGACCCGGGTTCATTCTAGGGCTCGGATGTCTGGCAAGTAGCCTACTTAATCGCTAAAAATAATCAAGTACCGACAACAAAGAGTAATAATGGGGTTGTCTAAGACGTGGTACTTGCCACATTTGCCTAAACAGATATCGTGCTTGATGACCGAGCAGTGAGGACGAACCTGTACGAATTTCTTAATACGCAGGTCTTATCCCGATGTGTAAAATGTAACTGCTGCTTTCAATTATTATTTATTAATTAAGAATAACGCTTGGTCGAATCAATTCATTGATTCTCTGGGAGTAACTTGTAACGCACGATTTCTTTCTAATCTCACTAAATACATAGCACGACTTTTTGATGTCAATGTTTAGCAGCACATCTTATTACATTATTTGTTTGTATTTGAGCAAGTAATCGTAAATAGAGAGAGGGGTCTACGCTTTTTTTTAAAACTACTTTTCAGTTAGATGGCTACATTAATCGATACAATTGCACACACTGAGCTTCTAGATTTACTGTGCAATATCAATATTACTCGATGAGGAAAACTGTGTTTTGCAGTTTCAAAGTAAAGTCTAGGTAATGCTATCCAATCTAGTTATCCATGTTGTCGGTTGTGTTCGAAAAAAACTGACCGTCATTTTGAATATTTGTAAACGTATATTAACTTTACTTAATATTTTTAGTGTAATTATTAAACTACTATTTCTAAAACAAGACGGATGTAAAATCAGAAAAGGCAACTCTCTAAAGCGAAGCAAGTTATGTATGTGACTTTGTGATCCCCGTATCTTGGGTCAAATCAAAGCTACATTCGGTACTGAAGAAGATACCGACCTAAGGTATATACTGACCAAATATGAAGTTAATCGGTCAAGTAGCTCTGGAAATATCGTGTCTATAGACACACACAGATAGACAAGATCGTGATCGCATAAACTTTCGTCTACGCCTTAAAGTTAAACACTGCATCGTCATTTAAAACACAAGTACATTTTTGAGAAACTATATATTCCATTGTGTCGTATAGTATCTAGCAGCCAAGTTTTGTAGTTTAGAATTGAACAACTGACACTTTTCTTTTACTTCCTGAAAAGTGGCAAAGAAGCACAGATCGAAACAGTAATCTTTTAGTGCTAAATGAGAAAAGTCGGCTAAGAGCTAAGGTAGGGTAATAGCTGTATTCCATCGAGTCTAATCTTTGAGCCGTATGTGTTCTGGTATTATTTATCTGTAGCAACATTTGTCTTTGATTGGCCATACTAAATTATCATTGTTCTAAGCCTTTTGTCACTAGTAACAATTCAGTGAAAGAATTAAAGATATCGAAGATTATCAAGCAATTGTCTCCAACATTAACCTGGTGTTTAGTTTAGTCTCGATATAAAAGCTTGAGGAACTTCTCTGCATAGACTGTTGATTTTGCTTAATGTATGTGACTAACTATTATTTTATCGTGATGGCCCAAGCTCCTGGGGGTGTTTTGATAGTTTCAAGTAAATCTTCTAGATTTACTAAAGACAGCTGTCTAGAAGATGCTTTATTTGAATACTGGCGTGACTGTTATTGAAATTTTTGAGCTGTGCAGTTTGATATCGTATGTTGATCTTTCATCACATTCGTATCAGGCATATTGCATACTTTTTTCATTTTTAGCATAAGAGGATAATTTACAAAACACGATCTGTAAAATAACGTATTTGTCAAAATTTGATTACTCTAAAGCCTGACTTTGCAGAAGATACAATACTGTTGTAATAACTTTTCTAAATAGCTGTAACATAACATGGCACATTCAGTTTGATCTACCAGTTTTTTAATGGAAGCTTTAGTGTCAAAATTAGTCGAAAATACCCAGGTCTATTCTTTGCATTGGATTAAAAAATTTGAGATTCAAACTGAGATTTTGGTGGACACTAAAATTTATTTCTTTAAAAAGAAAAAAAACGGGCAGTTTAATCTGTTCATAGAGGTAGTTAACAGAGAATAACAAAGAAGACATTCAATTCAATTGTCTTATTCAGAACTTAACTCCTAGACATGCTGATTTAATGGATTCACGTATAAATATTCATCACTGATTAAAAAGAAACATAAGAACATACATGTGTATAGTTTTAAATAAATCTAATTATAATAATCTAGAATGTTTAGCCTAATTTTTACAAAGTTTTACCTAGTCAAATTTAGTGTCACGCCAAATACTGAAAAATATTACAAAAATACTGATTGTGTCGTTTATGCAAAGGAAAGGCTCACATTTGTGTAAAACATTTGAAAAGCAAGTGAATTTCTCTAAAAGTTAACACCTTTTTATTTGTACAAGTTTGTTTTGTGACAGTTTTAAAGTTCTTAGAGCTTTGTGTTGTAATTTACTTTTCCTTGTATAACATTAAGCAAGCAAAAAATAATCATTTTCTCAAATTAACGTTAACTTGCCGTCGTAGTTCTAGAATTTATACCTACATTGTATACAGATTACAATTTAAATGTATCATTCTGATAAATTATGCAAATTCTTTCCTCCTGGTTATCGTTAGGAGTCAACGCTAAATTATTATTATGCTCCGGTACGGGCCAGAGCTAATATAACTAAAACTGAATCAAGCTAGTTAGATGCTAAACAGCTGCAGTTTATGGCTGCTGTTGGGGATATTTGCAAATCTCGCTTGATGAGTCTTGCAAAATATATTGAGGGCGTTCAGAGCACTATCCAACTATCGTATCGCAGCCTTCAATCTGCATGATTGGTCTTAAAACTAAGTTAATGCGCTTCTGAGCTTTGGTTCTCAATCAATAATCTCACGTTTTATTTGCTGAAATCAATTCTATATTTTATATAACGCAAAATTCGTCAGCCTACTATTAATTAGGTGAAATCGGAAAGGACGCACTGTTAGTATCTTAAATATTACAGAAATCTGGAGGACTGTAATGTTAGTAATTTATCAAAAAAAGAAATCGGCTGTTTGAATTATTTAATTGAAAATAAATATCCGTAGGAATAGAACTAATGTGTTCCTTGCTTAAAATCTTGTAAATTTACTTTAAAAGGACAGAACAGTGTCATCTCTCACATAAAATAGCAAAAAGATTGTGGACAACAAGAGATTAAGAATATGTAGAAAATGTACTAGAATATGTTCATTTAAATATACAACAAAAAAGAAATAGAAATACAAACATGTAGAATACCGAATAAATTAATAATAAAGAAGAAAATCAATTTTCTTCTCCGCCGATGTATGCCGCCTCTATATAGAAGATAGTTATTCCAACTAAATGATAGTTGAAAGGTGAAAAGTCCGGACTGTGGTGAAAATTGGTGTTCCGCTAAAATCTTTCATTTTTTTATATAAATAATAACGCCTTCTATTAGAAATAGTGTTTGTAGCGATATGCAAATTTTGTTTTATCTAAAAGTTGACAATGGCAGCATACATAGTGTAACGTTCGCATAAAAAATCGATGTAGAAAGAACCTTTTGTTTGACGTGTGCAGGTTTTTCCTTTTGTCCGTACTGGTTTATTTGGAAGTGTAACAGTGTATGCAAGTTTCATAATAGTTGAAGGAACCTCCCCTTTAGAGTGAATTTGTCAATAATCATTTATATACCTCAAGACGCTGTCGTCTATAACCTTTGAGGAAAAGATGAAAAACTTATTTTGTTGATGCTTCTAGAAGCCCGAAATGGTCAGTGATAACTGGCTAAGCACTGTCATAGCTTATTCTCAGCTAAGAAACAATTTAATCAACTGTTAATCGGCGGCTGTCTTCGAGAAAATGGTAAAAAATACGAATATTCTTCTGAATCATGCTGGTCCTTGGGTGATTCATTCATTCTCGTATTAATGTTTCATTGAATAAATGACTTATAAATTGCCACAAGTATCTCTACTGTAAACCTTGTTGTGCAAGTTTTTTTATTAACCGATAATAATTATGCTGCTTTGAAATATTCTTCAACAAAAAACTATTCAATGTAGTTTCTCAAAAGCAGATTTTAGCTTTTTACTTATCAAATTCACTTTCTTCTTATTTCTTGCGAAAGGCTTTCAAAGATTTCTGGTTGGTTTATTATATTTTTTAGTGACCTGACTCGCTTGAAGCTGTTATTTTATAGAATGATTTGTTAACATTTAGGGCAAACATTTCACCCCTCGTAGTTTATTCACAAGACCTACATCCCTTGTTAGAAGCCTACTTTGTTGGATGTTTTTGTGCGCTTGTATGCTATTATACAAAGATGAATTTTACGTAAATTTGGGCAACGCTCCTAATTGGCCCGCAAATTTTCTAGTTCTTATTACAGTCCTTCGATACTGCACATTTTGCAACGTATTTTGATAATATGGTATTTATCAAAGTAAGTTGCAGAGTATGCGATTTTAAAACACATCACAAAGGGCTTGCCAAAGGCGTTCAAAATTTTCAAAACTTTAAAGAGTTGTGCCGAGGTGTGTTCCTCGAGTGATAATGACAAACATATTTTGCCACAATTATTTCTATAAAAAAACTGCTTGAAAAGTGTCAAGGTACTAAACAATTACCAAATTATGGATTAAAATTTATCCAAAACATTGCAAATCGTTATAGTACTATTCAGATGTACTAAATTTAATTTTTTTTATTTGTTTCAAGAATCTGAAAAGCATGTAAAGCTATGGAGCCGTTCATAATAGTATATGGTTGAAGATAGTCGAAAAGTTTCATCTTTAGAAGAAACTATACTTCGTGTCTTAATTCAACCAGTTGAGTAAAGACTTTAGGCACGAGAAGGTCACCTCACTTCTGTTTAGCAAATCAAAGTAGTATGAGGATTACTCATCTCTTTGAAAAACGTCGAATCGTAAGTTTTGATTTTATAGTTTACAATTTTATATTCAGCTTTTAATTCACTTGGAAGGTGGTTGATTGCAAGGTTTTTACCGTGAATTTAACAATGATTTTAGATTGTATTGAGAATTATCTTTAAGTCACAAGTACCAAAGTCAGAGTTGACTTCATCAACACATAGTCTAAAATAGGTGACTCAATTGATATTATTTTTCTTGGCATAACAATATCGCTAAAAATATTTTTATCTATTGCGTTTTCTGAGAACGACCGGAAAGTTAACAGTTTTTCCTCAGTTCACCAATAACACGCAGAACAGTCAATTTGATAATCTGTGTATAGTAAAAATGCATTGTTTTCTAATAGGTTGATAACCTAACATCATTATTGGATTTGAATGAAATATACAACTTGTGTTGTGAGGATGTTCCTCTCCGATCATACACGGATCGGCATCTTTTACATTTAGTAATTGAATTTTCAGATATAGCGTAATTTTTACTACTCTTTAAGATATGATAACTAATTCAGTATAGACTTTCAAGCACAACGTAGGATACTAAATTGAGCAAAGCTTCTTTTATTTTATATCTGGCGTAATTTGCCTGTAATAAAGAGGATTTTATACTACAACTGGATACTAGTTTTCCTTAAACCACACTCAGAGGTTTCGAATAGCCTTTTTTTTATAGATAAGAGTTCATAACTCATGTAATATTCGTAATACTTTCTTCTTATAATTCTTTTGCATCACTGGCAATCAAGTACTGTTATGCCTTTTCAACCACTAATTTATATTACATAAACTGGTTAGTGATTGCACTGAGAGTCCGCCCCCAAAAAGACTTTACACATCCTCCAAGGTGAGTTTGTCTATAACTTGCGGTAGTGAGAGTAGCAGGAAGCATCCTAAAAACACGTAGCTTGAGTTTGAAATTGCTAGTGTATCCAATTATTTTTTTTAAATTTAACAATACTCCCTTTGGAGTAAGGGTATTAAAATTAAAAATAATTAAATATTCGAAATATTGCCTTTAGGTTCTTCCGCAACTGACCACAAGAATCAAATTAAAGATAAGTTTTTCTCTATTAGTTAGCCGCCAAAGTCCAAAACTTTGCCTGCTTTCAAGTCACATGTATGTATTACCTTGGAACGTAAACAAAATCATGTTTTATTGTTCCTTTGTAATGACACCAACATTTCTATAATTTGGTAAAAGATGTTCATAAAATTTGTTCTGTATAAAAGATCTTTGGAATTGGCAAATGATATTGTTATAACTTTCTCATTCTTCAGTATAAATTTATTTGAAGATTTTGCTTCTAGTAGAACGTTTTCTTTTCGTTTGTAATCACTAAATTCGGCTACAGCATTTCTTTTAGCAAAATTACAGGGTAAATATTTTATGTGAACTGAATGATTAGTATTGGTACAGAGTGATATCATTTTCCTTATATTTCTGTATAAAAAAATGTAAAATGATACTTCGTCTGTTATCATAGAATACGAAATATTGAAATTGTAATAAAATACTTATATAATCAGTAAAATTGTACAATACATAGTGGGCGTAGCATCAATTCTCTTTAAAGTAAGCACAATGGGATTTCTCATCAGACGTAGCAAATTAGATGACTTTCATCAAGATGACTGAGCTTTTTTTAGATGGGGATGTAGGGCTTTACGTGTCATTTACGTTCATAACTTTCTTTAGGAAGTTGGGTTCAGTAGTAGCAATTTCAAGCAAATAGACGTTTAATCTACTCGGGTGACATTAGCAGCGGAATATATTTTTTCGCTACACATTTTACGTGAAAAATTTTCCTCAAAATTTTAGACACTTTATAGTTTTTCAGTTCACCCTCTAAATTGTCTGTTGCTATTTTTATTGTTGATTGTAGCCCGTATACATTATTTATACGGCACTGGTAACATAGTTTCTTAAAACCTTTTCAATCTTCCGAGTAGTTTTATGAACGTTTCAGCTTTGTCAAAAATTTCATGTCATTTCGCTGCTTTGCTCTCTGAGTCATAATAAATGCGACGATCGTACATTGCATGTGCTCACTCACCGATGTATAACTGTCATCTGATCCAGCTGATGAAGTCGTTCTCATTTACGCATGCGCATTATAGTCCTATTTCACATGCTGCCAAGTTATATTGCAACCGCGCAAACTGTTTTTATTATATTACCATTAGATTGATAAACATCGTTTCTTTATCATCTGTACATTAACCTACTCTATAACACAAAGCCGTAACAATTTAAATTGCCTTCATATATGGATTGTAAAAAGTGACTGATTTCTAATATACAATTATTTAACAATTGTTTTGATATGAATAACTCATAAAGATATAAAAACAGTATATTAGGGGCCTGGTGAAAATTTTTTTCTTGACCATGTATTGCCTCTCGACACCCCTGATGTATATACATGAATACTTTTGTCTAAATAAATAACATATTTTAATATCGTCGGGGAGAGAGAGTCTTTTAAATAGTGTAGTTTGTCGTTTTAAATAATTGGACCGTTTCAATAAAAATGATTTTTTTGTAACTGAAAGCTAATGTCATGTTTGAATTTAGTTGTAAACCATGATTATCTCTGGTATCTTATTATGTACAAGAAGACATGCAGGTTCTGACAAAGCGCTCGATCAGCTTATAACAGATTTTCAAATACAATTACGTGATATCCTCTATGCTCTATCCATTTCTATTGCAAAGGTACTCTTATTTATTTTAAAAACGAAACCAATTTATTCCTTAATAGTGAATTGTTGAAAATGTATTATAAGGACTTGAAAAGAAAATAATTAGTAAAGACTTATCTCAGGAATGTATACATAGAAATTGTTAATGTGAAGATGGGTTTAAAATTTTCTATTACAACTTTGTAGAGAATAATTTGACGCTTGACCATCACGTATCAATGCGTTGACCCCAGAAGGACCCTCATTAGTAACTGATTACTATCACCTTTCATTGTGTCGTTATTCAAGAACCAATCAATATTTAATGTTTGCAAGTTGACTGAACACCCATCCTTGACGAATAGGTCAAGATATATTAACGAAGAAAGAACAGACGAGAGGCAAGAAGGAAAACAGCTAATGAAGGTCGTAAGACAATGTTATTGCTAGGAATAAAACATGTGATTCGGAAATAACTTTTGGTACTTTAATCTCATCATGGAAACAGACCCAAAAAACGAGGATACTTGTTGAGTAGCGAAGACGTCGCAGCGCAGGTGAACTTAAATCAAACCTGTTTGTTCTCAATTTAAATTACATGCGAATTATTTGAACGATTTTGACCGAGAGACTTCTTTTCTTATTCCTTTTATCATGTCGTCTTATCTTTGCAGTACCCAATAAAGAAAAAATCTGTTTCGAAAGAAAAATACTTGTAGGTACCTTGTAAAAGCGTCTATTAACTACTGGTTTAAGAGGTATATTAGCAGCGTCACGTACTTATATCTTGGTCTGAGGAAAGGAACATTGTTCGAGTAATAAACATTTTAGACTTGATTAAGAAATTGTAAACTGTAACATTTTTAAAAATTGTATTCTTCGATATGTATGACAACATATTGCCATTTAATGAACAAGATTTTCAAAGATGTTCAAAGCGATGTCCACATTCTAAGGGTGGTCTCTGCGATTGGTCGTCCTGTCATCGACTCTCTGTTATCGCTAACATTGCCATTACGTTCAAATTTTGTCACTAGTCTTGATAATGAAGGAGTAAATGATTAATGTGTTAATTTTATAGATTAAGGTCTTGTTAAATTTAGTATACTTACTACGTAACAGTCGGTTCACTCAAAGACGAGTTTTTTCCGAACATTCCTTTGCATTTCCTTACAGTTCCGGCAGGAGATTCACTATTTTGGCAGTAAGCCTGCGCGATGAACAGGTTTTTCCATTGTCGGTGTGTCCTTAGCAGTGTTTGTTTTTAACTTCGATAATAACAAATTATCAAATGCTAAACACGTGTACACAAAACAACAATGAAACAGTATGACTTCGCTCACTCGTTTACAGAAAAAAAAATCTTCGTAAAGATTAAAATCTCCCTACAAAACTTAATACCAGAATACCAGTTTGGATTTAGAGAGCAACATGCTAGTATAGATCAGGTGTACAGATTAATTGACCTAATCCATACTAATCAAGAAACGAAAGATATTGTTTAGCGGATTCTTTAGATATTACGCAGACTTTTAACGAGATATTTCCATATAAAATTAAATCTAATCTATCTCACCTTTACTACAGTACTGTCCTACAATCAGGCGTGTAAATAGCCGCTCTCGTGGTGCGGTGTGCCGTATTGGAAGGTCAGCCGATAAGGCCAAAATCGTCCCTTAAACGGCCGTCGCGTAGATGGGGCGGCTACCGATATCAACCAATGAATTGCCAAATCGCTCACCTGAATCGGTTCGGCTTGTCGGCGATTCAAGGTCCACCTCTGCGATGCGTGAATTTATGCGGGTTAAGACACGACCAACTGGCCGCGCTCCTGAATATGAAATGCGGGTTAAGACAGATCCGTATTGGCCGCTTTGGAGCGTGAATGCTTTGCGGGGTGTTAAAGCACGACCAAATTGCCTAGTCAGTCTATCGTGAGCAAAAGCCCGTGCCGTTCTGTGTGCGATGGCAAATTACGCAGCTATCAAGAGCATTTTCCTGATATAAATTCAAACAAAGGCCGCCACACCACCTACAATCATATTTAAAAGACAGATATTTTCTCGTAAGGTTAAAAGAAGGATGCACGCCACTCTTTCAGATCAATTTGGTGCCTAAGGGAAGCGTGTTTGGACCAACGCTGTATTTGTCATACAGTTTTGATAATAGCCACAGTCACCTTTGCTACTACTACAGTTATTATGGCATCTCACAACAACCCGGATATATAAATAAAATCCAAACCGGGCTGAAAAATGGCGTATCAGAGCTAATGGCACTAGATTAAGGCATTTGATCTTCACTTCATGTAAGAAACTTATGGTCCAGTTTTTCTGGACAACCAATTTTTACAGGCAGAAGATGTGAAGTATTTAGACCCCCTTTGAACGATGACTTATATGGAAAAATATATCTGGAAGAAAAGAAAACCATTCATAGGATGTACTGCATGGATTTAATGAATCTCCACTCCCAATTATCTCTAAAGTACTTCTATATAAAGGAATATTGAAGCCAATGTGGACCTATAAGGGTGCAGTTACATGGATCTGCTAGTCAATTCAGGCTATCGGAACTTTAGCGATTTGAGTCAAAGGTACTGCATACTGTTATAAATGCTCCATCGTATGTACTAAATGGGCTTATCCATCGAGTTCTGCATACCGAGAAAATTGCAAAGCTCCATATGTCCTAATGCGATGGCAGTGGACTCTCTACATACGTAAACTCAAGAGCTTTAAACCAATAGATTTGCCAAACGGATTCACTTAGATTTAGTTTCATCTTCTCTCTCTTACTCAAGACGACCTACCAATATGCACTATCGTAGAGATTCTTTGTTCACTTTATATTTAATTTTAATTCTTTGATGTCTATATTTTAGCGAATGTTTAGATATTTATGATAGATTTTAAATAATATCACGAGTTAACAAAGCCATTTTTTGAATTTATAATACAACTATAGGTTATCTAATATCAAGTCGTACTTATCAGATAAAATTTATGTTTTTTAGTTAAAAAGTTTAAAATTAGTTTTCTTAGAGAAATGTATAAAACTTTTCGGAAAGTTTTAATGAAAACATAAAAAAAGATTGTGTCTTGCTGTTAGGTTATAAACATTTTTCGTAGTTTTATCGGTAGAATCGATGAACTACAGCGCTTAGTTATTAACCCCATAGGAATTTGTGCTCACCGCAGGTGCTGAAATAGAACATGAAAAATTAATACATTAACGTAAAAATTACAATGCAGAATATTTAACAAAAATAATTATTAGATTACAATTTATTGTAAAATATTTGATTAATAATTATCATTACGCTGTATGTCATCTAAAGCTTTATTTACTTTAATTAGCTATAGGCGCTGCAGATCGCGGTTGACCATAATTGATGGGCGAGTACAATTTTATATCGTTATTGTTGCCCTATTCCATTGTTGCTTTATATAAAAGGAGGAATACAATAGTTTAGCCTTAGTAATGCAGAATAACAATTGAATTGAAATAAGTGGATATATATTTGATGCAGCGCGTCATTGTGCCCTAACAATACGCTCAATGGGAACAATTTTATTCTTTTTTTTGAGACGAACTCTCTTTTTTATAGCGCAGCCCATTTTTATCAGTTCACTTTGCATTATTTAAGGGCACGTTTCATTCCAATAGAGATAGTATTTATAAATTAAATGCAAGTTAAAATGTATAAAAAATCATTTCTATGTGAAAGTGTATGAAATGGGCCTTTTTGGTCGAGTGTATTTGTTTGCAGTGTATCTTATGTGAGTTTACAGGACGTTTATCAAAATTTAGATAAATAACGTGGTATTTCGTAAGAAGTGAGATGAATAACTATCATAATGGCTGTACATTTAAACACCACCATTTTTTTTGGCTAAAAATGCGTCAAATATTTTTCTTTACATATAAGTAGGAGGTGCTTCTGAAAGGACATTGGTAGCATGGTGAGGCATTATTTTAACACGTGTAACTTCTGCTAAAGCTGATATGTACATGTATTGTCACTAAAGAACATATTTTGAGATACAATTTGTAACATCAAAGAATGGTGCCTATTTCATATATATAATACTATTCAAAAATTATTTGAGGTTCAATTAAATCATTATTGAATGTATTTTTATATTCTTACCAGCTACGAAATCCAGTCGCTGCTATTATTACGTATAGCTTGACAAAGTTATATCATATCTTTGCCATAAATTTCGTACGTCTGTAGATGACTGTTTCAAACATGACACCCGTCCCTCTTAAAGTTTAGCTTCATAAGAGACCACACATTCTCATTAGGATTGTCATCGGGGAACTATGACGGCCAAGTCAAAGTCTGAATACCATTTACATTTTTTGCTTGCTGAAATAGATATTTTAATATTGCAGAATATTGCCTTCTTGCAAAATGCAGGTGTTATTTTTACCGAACCATTTTTAGTCGATAATAAGAGATCTAGTTGGTGTAGTTATAACATTCTTTCAGAATTGAGTTAAGGCAAAGAAATATAAAGTGCTAAAATGTACAGACGTGGACCTTAGCATTAGCTAATTGTAGCTCATCTTATTTTGCCTGTTATTTTTTCTTGTGAAGAAATTTTATTATAGTGGTGCTGTATTTGATATTGTATTTATGTGATTGTTTGTATGCATATTTTTTGGCAAAATTATTTTATTATATAGGACACTTCTTCTGGAGAACTATTGTCGTATTACTTATATTCAACAATTTACTCATAAAGCTTATTGGACCCTACATATAGAGTAGCATTATTTTTGGTCTTTTGGAATGCGTGCATAAAATCAGTTTCACATCTAGTTGAACATTTTGTACTCATTTTAAAAATAACATTGCCCCTCAAATATATGATGAATACTAACAGATTAAGCATCAAATATTTTGCAAAGTGTTGGCCAGTTTTTTTGCCCCTTTTTGCTTTAAAAATGATAGTAGATGAGAAAATTGTGACGCGTTTTAAGGTAACCGGCTGTAGGCCATTTCTGACAAGGCTGACAGCGATTGCAGGTTCTCGCAAGTAGACTAAAGTGTCAGATTAAATATATATATATCAAATTAAGCAATAAAACTTCTTAGTATAGAATGTGCTGAAATATTTTTTTACTGTTATACAATGCTTTCAATTTTCGGAGCCATTGACTAAATCTTTTTTGGGCGTTTCCTGCTTTTACTAGGTTTTCGTCTTTTTGTAGAATAATATGCTGCAAGTTTTTAATGGAGACTGACCCGACGAGAGCAAAATTCGATTTTGCTGTTCCGCCTTCCATGCGGTACTCATACGCGCTCGAGGCGCGTGAAAAATTTTTTCTAGCCTAGAATGATATTGAAGATAGATAGAAGTATATTACCTCCACATACAATAATTAAATTATCTGCTGCTATACCAAATGACACCCGAAAGCATTATGCTAACTCTGTTCCCCTATATTTTACAGCCTAGTGAAGGAATTTTTTTATTAAATTGATTAAGGAAACGTCTTCATACTCAAGTTTGACCACTAGTATCGAGTTGATTTTTATCATGACAAAATGTTAAATCGCCAAATGTCATTCGGTCGAAAACGCGCCTTTGTTGCTTGGAAGGATGCCAACAAGTTTTTTCCTAGAGACGAGTTTATAGAATTTTATACTATGAAAATGGGATTGAATGGTGCTCCTGCTCCTGCGCTAGTTCGGCTACTGTTTTTTGGAGGTCATTAACATTCTTTTACCACTGTTCGCACGATTTGTTGTGAGAATTCTAGGAAGCCGCTTTTTGACGGTCTTGATCGTTTATCTCTTCTTTTAAACCCGAGCTTCTGTGAATAAGGAATTTTGAAACATGTACTTATGTTTCTCGTTGCGAGACACCACAACAAGCCTGGCTTATGCCAAGAGAGACTGAATGCAAAAATTGATTTCTGAAGACGATGCTGCATAAGATACGATAAGAGATAAGAGTGAATTTGTCGAACTCAAGATGCCAACGAGAAATTGTAGAGTATATCTGTACTAATAGAAGAAGATAAGATGGGACACGAAAAACATGGAAATATGGGGCGACATATTTCACAGAGAACGTAAAATAAAATAAGAGAGTATGGTAAACAAAATATGGGAAGCAGACAAGGTTATAGGCCCCTAGTTGAAATAGATAAATAACTATTTTACTTTTCTCCAACTACAATGTATGTGATATAATGACCGATGTAGTAAAACTGTTAAAAAACAGAAATTTTACTTAAATATCCACAAAAATAGCCCATATATACTGCTTAGTGTTCTTTTAATTATGATATGCAATTTCAGTTGCAGAAGTACCATAAAATAAGACAAGAGATGACACTGAAAAAGCGGAACATGTTTGCGCAACACCTAACTACCATTTTTACGCCTTCTCCATCTGAAATGACTCCTGCTGAGGAAGCACACGGTAGCAAATTTCTTGATATCTCAGTTGAAATGTAGCTACCTGTTAAGTTTCTAAAGAAACGATATTTTAAAATTAATACAAACTTAATAAGCTTGAAGAAATCTATGATACAATGATTAGCGGAAAAATCCTAAAGGAACTTCCAGATGAGGGAATCAAGATGATCACAAGGATTTTTAATGGTTTTTAAGACTTGAATACTTTGCCACTCACTGAAAAAGTTACTCAAATAATTCTAACATCTAAGCCAGACAAACCACCAACCGAAGTGGAATAGTACAGATCTATCAGCCTACTGCACATAATATCACTGCTTGAGAGCAGGGCCTGCAAATTGAGAGGTTGAGGCTTGCTCTTATACCATGACCGGGTAGAAAGGGCGAATCTCTTTCTTCCCGGCCGTCACGCACCATCTTTGATGTGAAGCGCTGTAGTAATCACTTTAATTCAGGCTTCTGAAATGAACTTGGGTCTTGTCTCATCAGTGAAAAGGAGTTAATACCAAGAGTGAATTCGAATTTCGACGACAATGTTTCACTTCGTGAAGATACATAAAAATATGATCTGAACACCAAAAGGTATTGCACGAGAGTATTCATATCATAGATTTCAATCGGTTATTTAATAAAGTGTGGCACTTACGCTTTTTGGGCATAACCAAACATAACCTACCACATACATTTTTGTGATAATTCGCTCTTACTTCACTTTCTAGTGAAACATTGAGATGATACCACAACTCTGTTGTCTATTACATTTAGAATTCTCTAGGATAGTTTGTTAGGCGTAGTGTTATAACTTATATTGCCACTTTGCCGACAAAATTGTGTTAATAGCTTCATTCCACTTTAGCAAACATAATGAGTAAAAACCTGTTCAGATGACATTTATGACCGGAAAAGGAAGATGTCTAATCTAGACTAATGGAACTATAATAGAGCAAATTATTCATTTGACCAACGATTATATTATGTCCTACATATATGACATAAGAGTCTTTGGCATGCTTACTTCTTTGTAATCATATATTAATATTGTAGCGACTCTAATCTAACAAAACTATAATAGAGCAAATAATAACCAACATTATATTATTCTCATTCACACTTCGGCATGTTTTTCTTTGTAATCATCATATATTTTATTTAATTTATTACAGATAGAATGTAGTCTGGGAATTAAATAAGAAAACACCTTTTTGTGATGTCCCTTTTTTTATGGCCCATCTCCTAACCGGAGGTTGGTTATCACAAAGTGTTTTGTCCATAGCCGTTCGGAATAGTTCAGTGCTGTTTCAATTAAACTAGTGTGTCAGGTTTATCAGCCAATATATTCTAGGCCTGCCATCATTTTTTTCCTCGTTATCTTTTCCTTCACTATGAGTTGTAGTAATGAATATTTGAAACTTTTTATTATATGGCCTAAGTACTCAAGTTTTCTCCTTTTTACTGTATACATGATTTTACATTTGTTATTCATGCTCCGTAGAATTTCTCTATTAGTTATCTTTTCGGTCCAGCGATACGCTACATTCTGCGATAACGCTACATTTCAAATGCTTGTAACTTATCCAAATCATGCGTCCAAGCCCCATAAAGCAATACATAACAGTGAAGCATTCGTATCTATTATAGAGCAATTTCTTTAGTTTTACAAAACAAGGTCTGACTATTTCTATTCGAGTTTTTATCTCTATTATTTGATCAACTGTTTCTTCCAGTCAAGTAAGAAGTCTGTATCTGTTCTGTTAAGATATTTGCAACTTTTAAATTTTGTAATACCATTCATTGAAGTTTATTTTTAATCCGTAATCGTTACAACGATTATTTACTTTTTTAAGCAATTGTTATAAATCATAAATGTTACTTGCTAACAGGATTGTATCATCCGCATATCTTACAATATTGACTGTTTCACCATTTATAATAATTCACACAGCTGAGATAAGGTACAACCCCGTCTCACTTCACTACATATCTTAACTTCATCGGTTATTTAGTTTCCTAGTTTTACACTAACACGTTGTGCCTAATATAAGTTACTAATTATACTCACAACTTTCCAATCTATATCCTTCATAAGGAGAAGTTTACTATGTTTCACCTTGTGCAACGCCTTTTCCAAATTATTTGAAACAGATATACATATTTTGGTTCATATCCAAACAACTTTGTGAAAGAATTTTAACCTCAAAAAGAGCTTTTCGTGTTTTAAGGTCTGCTCGAAAACCAAACTGGGCATTACTTATATTAAATACATATTACTTTCTTTCAGTTTCTTTAGGAATATTTTTATAAATAATTTTTTTAAATAACAATTTTAAATTATGCTTCATGTGTGCAATGGTTCGGTATCTGAGGATCCTTTTGCGTTACCTTTCTTGGGGATCAAAACAAAGGTAGACAACAAGAGATCCGGAGATCCGTTTGGGGAACTTGAAGCTCCGGAATATTTAAATCTGAATATTGTCATGAAATGATCGTATTATTAAGGATATCCATCCGGATCTTTAATGCTTGCTTTCTGGATCCTTACGCCGTTGCCCGTTATATATGGTTCATTTGTTTAAAGGCTGATTTCTCAACCTAAGGGTAAAAGAATGCTTGGTTTCTTTGTTGATCTTGCATGAGAGAGACAGACTATTTATACCAGCGGTCAATCGGTTATCACCATATCTGGTTATGCTCAGCAGGTCGATGCAGGCTGTGGCGCTTGGAGCCATAAGCTGAGAGTTGGATATCTTGTGAGGACCAGTTATGCAGGTCACCTTCTATCTATATTAGGTATGACCGCCTATCATTAAAATGTAGTACTTCTACAAGATATTCCTGCGCCCCATGTGGTATTAGAGCTCACAAAACTTACTTTAAATTTTTTTCCGTGCAATTGAATAGATGAGGCATCCCCAATATAGTTACGAGTACATCCATCATTTCTGCCACTTGCCCGCTCCACGAGCACTTTTTGTTAATGGCCAGCCCATCTAATCTCGTAAAGGTGCGCGCCGCAGCGAAATAAAACCGCGGTCGTGTAATCGCCGCGCCAGACGCCGCAGCGCGGCGCCATTAGCAAAAACGAGCCGCAAGGACGCAAAGTAACGACCGAGCCCTGTCGGGTGACAAGCAAACAAACTGATGTATTTACAAGTCAACTAGGTGCCCGCCCGAAACGCTAAATTATATCATCCGCCGGCTAATGTACATTTCGCGCCATCAAATAACAACCTGGCCGTGATGAACGCCGCACAATCTCCGCTAAGGCGCCCTCTCGGCTCGAAACGTCATCGTTGCCGGACACTGACTAATGCAGCCATTTGTTAGGGACTTCCCCTATCTGCCGGCCGCAACAGGCGCCGAAAACCGGGACGTTAGCGTCCGTCTCCAGCGCGCGTCCGGGCGCTAGTGCGGGCCACCCGACCCGCACGTGAATCAAAAATCCGCAAGGCCGCCGGATGATAAAGCCGCCCCATAAATTCGTTATAAAAATTTGAGTTCGCCCGGCGCGCAATAAAGAATTGAGGCGCTTTCTTTTTGTTACGAGACCAGAATCTCTGATAAACATTACATTACTAGCAATAACTTGAAAATAATTGAGGGTCAACTCTTGAAAACGGAGCTCTTCTATACCAGAGCTGATGAAAGGTTAATCTGGATACGTCGACTTAATCCCGTACGTAAGCTGATTAGAAAATCAACTAGTGAAGAGGGTAGTACGGCGCTAATCCATCGATAACCGATCCTTCTATCGTCCTGGACATGTTAATTAGATTGTCCGACGTCACTTCAAAAACCGTAACTATAGCGTGACTTTGTATGTTTAATTAAAGGTTTGTACATTTAATTGTTCTGGTTAATTTGCTGCACAAATGCGTATTACTCTATTACATTTAGATTTACGTTACCGATATGATTTATACAAAAACTAGAAAGAGAATGATCAAACATGTTTAAGTTACATAAAAACTAATATCACAGGTAACCAATTATTCATTAATCTTGGGAAGATACTTTACATAAGCGATTGATTCATAATAAACGTTTATTTGATGGGATTACTAACAGAACTATTTTGCTGCATTTAAAATTGAAAAATCATGTATTTATATATTATACTTCAATTTTTTATGGAGAAGAGAGTGGTTTAATGTGATAGAGTAATAAATAGAAGATGTAGTTGATGAAGAATGATTTATCTATAGAAATAAAGAAACCAAACAAGATAATATAATGTACCCGTTTTAGGTGAAAAATAATTAGAACAGCGTTTTGCAGAATGTCTGCAAAAAAAGAAATATTGACGCCTGAAACAAACTTGATAAACAAGTAGCTTACAGTCTTTTAGATTGAGTACCTATGTATTGTCACGCTCTCATAAAATCTTTATCTCTTTCTTATTGGATCTTGAGTGGGTATCTTCCAAACGGCCCTACTTTGTATTTGGAAAGCAAGGTTTTTTATGTTCCTCACAAGCGGATAATTTCATTCGCTTCCGCTTTGCGAATAATGCGATATTCTGCTCCTTCAAGTATATTAAGTGCTGTGTATACACGATCCTTCAAAAACTAATATATGCGAACTTTATTTAACCTTAAATGTATCTGCCGACAACAACAGCAATTTGTCTTGAACATGAGGGGCATTTTAAGCAACTTTTGTTTACGAAATTACTTCGGTTTTGCCAGTTTTAGGTACTCTATGACCTTATGAGTAATAACTAATTTTTTTTGTATGATTTAGACAGGATTCAGAAGTGTTTTTGGTGTAAGCTTATGTAATTTTTAGTTTATTTGTATATTTAACTGTTTAGTTAATTGTTGTACTTAATTCCCTGACCGCGAATTTATTGATAAAATAACCTTTGTCTAGCACATTCTTTTTTTCCGCTTCGAAGGTTAAAATTGCGAAATTTAAGATTCCGTGATTTTAACCGGCCCAATGGATACGCTAGATGAGATTTTCATTTATGTCGTTGCCCAAACCTCCTAACTACGAATTCACCTATAAAAAGTTTTTGTAAAATCAAAGACGGAAGCAGTTAAGCTCTCTTAAAAGTTTATTTAGTGTTTACTGTTAGCGAAGTTTAGGTGGATTTCAAAAAGTTACTCTTCTTTTCCTAAATTTTATGTATAATAGGAAAATATACCATAGAACACAAAATCTTCGTTATTCTGTCGTACCATGTTAACAAGTTACCAGCTGAAACGGTTCGTTAGTTCAAGGAGTTTGGTAACCACCATTCTTTAGACTGTTACCACTGGGCCGGTCAAAATCACAAAAACTGAAATTTCGCTGTCTTCCGAAAATACCGCGCTAGATGAGGAAAATGAAACAGGCATTAAAAATGTATCTATAAAACTTGCAGTTAGTATCACTGGAGTTGTGTTAAAATGTTATATGCCCCGCGTCGATAGTACAGGTATCGAGCAGGGATTGTCCTGAAACATTTTCTGGAGTGACGAGACCTTATTCCATGCTGGCGGTTTCGTCAATCGTCATAATTTCTACTAATGGGCGTCACGTGGTAACGGTTTCCAAAATTAAGTTTGAGAAAATATAAAATTGACTAAAAGTGATTATGTGGTGCGGAATGGCACCAACAGGACCCATCGGCCCAAATTATGTGCATGACATAATGTACGCAGACTGCTATATTCGAATGTTTGAAGATTGGCTTATCGCATCTGCTTGGAATAACATTGGTAGCATTATTTTCGTGCATGATAGTGCACTACCCCGTTTTATTCTTATCGTGCATGCTTCTTTCGACCACAATTTTTCAGGACGTTGGCTGCGACGACGCGGACTTTATAAATCGACTTCAAGATGTGTAGATCTCACTCTATGTAATTTTTACCTGTGGGATAATGCAAAAGAAAAGATGCACAGGATAAATCTTTGTACCAGTAGGACTTGGAGGCACGAATTCAGGAGATTCTCAGCAATATCCCAAAGGCTTTTCTTCAAAATACCATGCATTCCATCCCAGGCCGTTTTGGGAAGCTTTTAAATATATCTAAAAACTACTTATAAACGATTGAATTTGATTTTAACAAAACGGAGGAGCTGTAGCACATCAAGAACATCCTTCAGACCGGAAATGCCTTTCTACAAAGCTACTGCTTGGCATTTTGTCCCGGCTCAAAATATCATTCTGTTCATATCGCATATTTTTTCTATATTGCATTTACTTCAGAAGAATAATGTATTAGAGAAATACGAAGCTTTTATTTAAAAAGTAACCCCATTAGACTATATAATACGTTTTACAACATTTATTAGGAGCATATAAACAGTTTCAAGCGGTCTATTTCCAAAATTTAAAAATGCTTTAATTATAGAAAAGATTTTTTTTCATTTCCATTCGCAGTCAAAGTAATAAAACCATGACTAAGTTACCTAGTAGAATAACGAAGGTTAATTTATTGGAGTTGTCCAGTATCAACTAACGGTTCGTCATACCTGTAGTGACTAAATAATTAGAATCAAACTAAGCGATCTTTAAAATATGGTGCAAAGCTTTTTTCAGTTAATTTAGAGCGATTTTTTCCAACTTTTTTCGAAAAATTTTTCATTGCGGGATATCGACACGTATAATTTTGTTGATGAAGATTCTTATGTGGTAATGTCCAATTTAACAGCATTTCAACAACAAATAACGTGAAAAACTACTACGAGTGTAGCAAAGTTTTCTTTAAATGTTTACTTTATTTTTAATTGCTCTAATTGTTGCTTTGCTGTACATATATATTGATATTTTTATTATTGCATTTTGTTTTTCTTATTGTCGTTGTAATATCCAGAAGTTCTTTAAAATCAAAAAGGCTATTCATATTCTCAAGTGTAGGCGAATCCATTATAAACTAGAATTATTTTTTTTAATTTATTGAAACATTATTTAAATACGAACATGCAAAGTTTATTATTATACACAATGTCCTCATTTTAGCAACACATTGGTTCTTGACATAAGTTTTTTTTCTCCCGCATTAAACTAATTTAAAACGAAACGAAATGTGTCTGAGCATTCGAATTAGTTTTTAGTGGTCAAATGTGGCGGCCATTTCACGTAGTACCACATGAAACTAACATAAAGCAAAGTTGCACTGTTTTTTTGCACTTCACACAAATTCAAGTACGATAATTAATTTTTAGAAGCAACTTTGTAAATTAACGCGTTATCTCTAGGAATTAAAAATTAAACTGAATGAGGTACTCGTTATACATCAGAGCTTTTCATATATATATATATATATATATATATATATATATATATATATATATATATATATATATATATATATATATATGCACATGAAAAAATAGTGGAGTGTCTTTTGTGCCGCCTTGTGTATAAGAAAAACGCCAATATATTTTTTTTATTAAGAAATGGGGCATATTTCATTCAAATAACTAATTATTGTGCGAAACTGCCATCTGTTGCGTTTTATTGCTAGATTATTTTAGTTTTTTGTTAGGCTATGTGGCAGATGTTCTCAATGGAATTTATATCCAGCGATTGACCTAGCTAAGGCAAAATGCGAAGCACTTGCACGTTTTTATATGTGACTGCTGTGCGCACGTTATGACAGAAGGCCCCATCTTCACCGAATATATTTTTGGCATAACGCTGACAAGAAAAAAGTGTCAAGAGACTTTTCGTTAAAATATCGAAGTATTTTGCTGAGTTTTTGTTTTCTTGGATGATCAGATATGACGTTTTTTAAGCTAATTTTATTGTCGAATCAAGGAACTTATTGTGGAGTTGTTGAAGTAAATATTTCCGAATTTTTGTTTCTAACTTTATAAGGTAAGCTCGCAACTCATGTCAATATTAGTAGGTAAAATTTGTTGTGAATTTTTGAACATTCCTTACTTAAAGCTTCGTTTCGTTTTGTTGTGAGCATTTGATGTTGTTCAACTTTTAAACGCAAAAATCTACCTTACGTCATCTCAAGTGTATAAAAAATTAAGAGCAATTATCATAGTGAGTGGTTTCAAAACCTAATATGAACAGAGTTGTTATCTCTTTTACAATAACAGAAAACAGCAATAATTTTGAGTTAATAGAAGTTCAAACAACAAATAAGTGTATAGGTTTATTAGCACTACTAAATAATTTAAAAAACGCTACCATTCAATAATTTTAATTTGCTCTTTCGCATCGAAGCCAACTTGAGCGATCGATCAGAAAGTCATGCAGTAAGTATTATTTTGACGAAACAGCAAACCACGTAATGTTGTAATTAAAAATTACGATATTACAACAGAACAATATATTTAAAATGAGCTTAAAAAATTATTACTGGCCATTAAAGTAACAAAGGACAAACAACTACCGTCTCTTTTTACAGTAAAGTTAACAAATAACCATGATACCAAAAACTATATATTTTTTTATTATTCTGTTGCCACAGTAGAGTCAACAAGAAAACCAACTAATGAAATTATGATGAATCCCTATAATTATATTGATGCCAAAAATATAACCATACAAAAAAATTCGGTATACTAGACTCAAGATGTTTAAAATGTGCAAAAAATTACCTACAACAATAGTTAAATAAAAAGTAAAAATGCATGAAACATTTGAAATCAACAACCTGATACAAATAGAATACAAAATTATACTATACTCTTACCACAAGATAATCAACTCACCCCTTACTGACTCACACTCATGAAAAACTTAATAAAAATTAATCCTTATTGACCTGTTCACTCTTTACTTTCCACAAATTAAAAATTTTATTATAAACACAATCCTCTACTTATTCTTTAGTTAGTCCATAGCCTGCAAAGATGCAATAGAAAAGCTAAAAAGTCTAAACTGGAATGCAAATGGTGTTTTAAAAACATTCATTTTAGCATTTCTTGCGAGATGCAACGTAAATATCGCTTGAATAATAGAAATGTATCTATCTGAAGCAGACAACTTTGAAATTTCTGGACACAGGAAAGATAGGAACGCCAAAATAGCAGTAGGCGGAGTAGCTATTAGTGTCACGAAGAAAAAGATAAAATAAAAATGCAAATACGTATCGCCTGGGAAATACATTTACTACCCATATTACAGTGACCACTTTCCAATATCGTTAAAAGTGCACATCTGGTGATACACCCGATATCTAGATCAATAAACGGGTTCGTAAACCGGGAAAACTTCCAAACTTTTGTTGATAAACAATTGCAGTGTCGATTATCCAACCTCAATAATAATGAAGACACAGCATGCATAAGCTAAGCCAAGCTACAGGAGCTATTCATATACCAAGATACTGTTACCCACCAGTTGACTTCATTAAGAAAAAGAATGGCAGAAAAACAGAAATCCTGAAACGAAACTCTTCTTAAATAGATTAATACATCGGTGAAAATGGAGTTAAACGAATTAAGACTCAACACAAAAATGTGTATTGAAGATCTGGAACCAGAGGATTTGATAATGTGAAGAAGAACTCTTAAGCGCATTTTAAAAGAGCTCGGTGAAGTCCCAACACTAAGTACTGGTTATGTAATACACACCACGTATGATGAAAAATCAAGTCTTTTTAACTCGAAAATAGTATTGACCTAAAAACTATTTGTATTGCAAGTAACACAGCACAGATCATCTCCCGTATAGAGACCAATTTGCTACGAATAATGGAAAAATCATACCAACTATGACCTTAAACTTAAACATAATGTAATTTCAAATATCCCAAAGAGACAATATTTCTGACATTATAAATTTGGGTAAGGCTCTAACGCTTTACGTGGGAGCGCGGCCTGCGAACTGAGAGGTTAAGGCTCTCATATGTCCGACTTTACTGCCCGGTCGTCGCGCACCATCTCTGATGCGGGGCGATGTGACAAGCAGCGCGCCTTAGACGATCGCCATTATTACCCCTTGTTCGAAATGAAGACAGGTACTCAATTATTTTCAGTGACTGAGTAGTTCAACCGTCAGGCATCAGAGAGCTCTGGGAATGGAATCCGGGTCCCTCCGCATTGCAGTCTGCGCTTCAACGGCTTAGACCACTCTGGCAATGAGATTACAAATTTAGTGTTGGCAAAATTTATCAAGAAATCTTTAGCTTGCTTTTTGCACGTTTAATGTATATTTTCGGAAAGGTTACTTTCCTTAAACATGAAAACACGCACACATACTTGTACTCTCAAAATCGAGTAAAGACAAGAAGGAGAGTACAAAGTATAGACCTACAGGCATATTAACACCGCTCTCAAACGCCATCTAACATATCACTATCGTTACAGTTTGGCTTTAGGGAAAAATACTCAACCTTGGCCCAAATCTTAAAAATCAAGCAGCATATCGCTGCCTTACTTCAAAACCAGACGTTTTTGGTACGCACTAACTCTACAATTTTAGAAACAAAAGTTATTAAAGTCAGGCGGCGAGAGAGGGGTCGAGATAATGATAATGCTAAACTAAATATAACAAAAAATATTCTGAAATCTCTAGCTCAAATTTTTGTGAAATTAAAAAAAAATTAAAATAAGATATAGATGATGATTGAATTTTTAGTTTGACTGATCCATGAGCGAATGGAATATAAATTAGATACAAACACAAAATTATTTTTCTGACTTAGAAACGTATTTTTCCTAATGGATAGGCAGAATTTTGATCTCGCTATGGAAAATGAAGATGGTTATGACACCATTCAATCGTGTGCAAGTAGGTTTGACAGCAACACTCTTAGTGTAGTACAAATGTTCAATTTTTTTGAGCAACTATGTGGAACTGGGGGTGACGTAAAACAGTAATATTTTTTTGGAGGCATTTCTTAACTTATTATGACCTTAGAAGCAAGTCGGGCTAGTTCTTGGGCGACGCCGGTAACTTTCATTTTGAACTGCATCCCATTCTCACAAATATTTTTTGTTTCATGTCCTCAACGTTTATCTTGTAGCCTCAAAATTTTCATTTGATTTATGACCTTTTTTGTGAAAGCTTGTGCTACAGATGACGGTGAATCCAAGTCATAGTTATTAGTGCCAAAAATCGAGTCTCGGAAGTCCTTCGTCATTTACCTGATGGAAGGTCAAGAGAACGCTTTGGGCTTAAGATGTATTACTTAGAGTTTGTGTAGCAGTTCTATTAGATAAACTGTAAAACAGGCGTCCAGACAACCAAAGGAACAGTAAAACAGTCGGCATTCTGATACACCCCCAGAGATGTATGACAGCAACAAACATACCCTTGTTCTGGAATAGCCTTGAGGAGGAAACAGCCTTTCTGGATAAGTTGCGGACTTATATAATGGCGAAATAGCATGTAGACATCTAGAGAGTTTTAGGAGCGTCACGAAAAAAACCTTTAGTGATTTATTTTGGTGAAATGGCATAGAATTGCGAGGTTTCTGGACTTAAGCACATATATATTTAGGCACACGAGAAACAGTCAGGAGGAATTGGCAGGCAATTGTGATTAGCTACAGTTTGGGTACTAATGTAACCAGGGAACAGTGAAAATAAATTATTGGTAGTAATGTGCTAGTTACTTAGCGGGTAACCCACTGTAAGAGTAAATAGTGCCTGCATATCGTCAAGAAGAGAGGGAAGTGAATAGAATTCTCCGGGCTAATTATTTAAACTTTTTAAGCATTTGCGTTGTCGCAGACTCTATGGTTTAAAATATTTTGGGGACAGTCAATTGTAGAAATAAGTTTTTGCAAGAAATAGCCGCAATGGATATTGAATAAATCAATAGCGAAAGCTTAATTAAAAACGGTGACACTTTTAATGAATGTAAATATTTTACAAATTTACCTAACGAAAGACATAAATTTAGAAGATTTGCGAATGGAAATGTCCACAAAAATGATTTGGAAATTTCTAAGAAATATTACTTGAAAACTCGAGTGCTTTACAAAATTCTTAGTACTTTATCTGAAATTTGACTTGAGATAATCAAGTTTTAAACGAAACACGTATTTCGTTTGTTTATTTAACAAGTGATGTTGATAAATTAAGACAAAACATCAAAGCCATAGTCGGCAAATATACCTGGAATATTTTTAATGACATTGCATATAAAATGATCCATTTGAAAATCATACATCCATGAACTTCTGCCAAAATCAATTCTTGTCCGTCAATTTATTAAATAAAATTAAGGAGATAGGTATTTAACAGTGTTTAACTGTGGCATAAGTTGAGAGGTTATTTAGTGTATTGATAAGAGTTAAAAATGTATTAAAATCTAATACATGCCAAAATAGGTTCAACAGATTGGGTACTTTGGCTATGAAGTAACATTAACTATATAGTTGGATTTTAATAACATAATCCAAATGTTTGCTAATACAAAATCCAAAAATGTTCTATTATAAAAATCCTGTAAATAACAAGGTTACCATTGTATTATCATAAGTATACAGTTATCCAAATTAGACTTTAAGAAGTTTTTCCTGACTAAAACATAAAATATTGGAACAATCCGAATTTGATTACTATACTGTAAAGTACGGACTAGGTAGTTACGTATGAGATATGATGTTTGCCACGACTCCGCTGACTATTCTTTTAGTGAAATTTTCCATAACGCTGATTCATAAATGCGGCTCTATTTCAATTACATAAATGTCTAATGGAATTAGATCGCAAGACCGCGATGGCTGATCGATATCACCCCACTGCTAGATAACACGACCAGGAAATTTGAAGTAAAGTGGATCTTTCACGTCCGGTGTGACATCTTGTTTAAATTGCATATCATATAAGTTCAAATAGTTGGTTTAATTGAATAAAAAGTTGTTTAACATTTACCGGTAGCGTATACCATTTTACCATATTACATTTTTTCTCAAAAAAATACGGATGAATGATTCCTTTAGCTCGCAACGCACACCAAACAGTGCATTTTTGTGGATGCATTAGTTTTTCGTGAATAACACGTGGATTTTCACTAGCTCAGATGCCACCATTTTGCCGATTCAAAAAACTAAGAAAAATGAAATTTATCGCAATATGTAATTTTTTTTCTGAAAAATCAGTTTGGACTGTTATATTCTCTAAAACTTATTTCATAAATGAATGTACGGCGTTTCTGGTGGTAGCTACTGGACTTTGCTACGTGTTTAGATACTAATTGTACCAATTCTACATTCACAAAACTCAAATGGTACACAATTCGAATCCTAAAGTTTAATTTGGATCACCTTATACTTTTTTTATATACAATTTATAGTTTTATTTCTAGTACGTTATTACTTTGCGGTTCTTATTTTAATAAAATGTGGAGTCATAAAGGTAAGCATCTTTTACTCAAGTCCGGCATTGGGTGTTGTGCTTCTTCTCACAAGATTTACCTTGTATGGGGTTTTTGTTGTGGTGTGATTTGAGTAATTTGGATTTTCTCTAGAAACAATGCTGAAGGTATTGAGCTGCCCTTTCAAACACTTCCCAAAAAATTTTGTTATTCACGTAGACCCAGTCTGTTTATTATTAATTGTTTAGTAAAATAAAAAAGGAAAAACGAAAAGCTGAGTGACAAGTAGTTTTTTATATGTTGCTAAAACATTATTTTTATTTTACTTGGAACTTGAATGAGTGTACAGATGACTATTAGGCAATTTCCAATTTTTGAAACTACAAAATTTTCAAGTAGTTGTGTGGAAAAGAGCCCCTGCATTTTTTTAAATTGGTTAAAGTATAATTTTATTAAATAAATAATAATTTTAATCCCCTTGCTAAAGGAAGACAATTTTAAAATTTGCATTTCAGTTAGTCTGGGTTTCAGTTGGAGTGTTTTGAAAGAGTTTAGAGTGAATTTGAATTTTTTAGTTTCCTACATTTTCTTTAATGTTCTTTTAGTAGCGTTCCCAGTTTTTGTAATCTAAAATGTAAGCCTATGCATAAACAATGACATCAGTTATGACTTCATTACCATGAAACACAATAATTATCAGAAAGGAAATAACCTATAGGACAGCCCTTTTATTGGGAGCTTAACTTCGGTTTTTATAGAGCAATATATTCATTTATTATTATGTTTTTCTTGTGGGACAGAACAGTAATACATAGGAGTTTTGTTAGTTTAATATGTATGGAGGATCCTAATTCATATCTAGGCCAGATCAAATGAATTTCTACGAACGAATCTAATACATATTATGAAAATTCCCCTATTTCTGAATTATCTTGTACTTAGTCGAAGTCTGCAGTAGTTTAGACTATATCAGAACGCTTTCTAAGAAGAACAAATGAAAATAAATACGATCTATTACAAACACGCAAAAGAGGGAAGTACAGTAATTTAAAAACCCTCAGAAGACGGCGAGAAAGATAATAATTAGATACAAAAAACTGAGTGCTGGAAAAATTATTATACTACCAAGAAACAACAGATTGCAATTTTCGCCAAGATTAAGAATTATACCATGGACGAAGATATGTGCAATAATTGTAACAGAGAGAAGCGAAAACCGTTTTTTTTCTGCACGAAAAAGGTAAAGTGAGGTATTGAGTGAAGATGTCATGCGGCATCGATTTTTTGAAAAAAGATTTTTGACGAAGTGATGGGGTGTGTTTTTATTCATGTACGTGTTATCCATCTATTATTATAAAAAAATAATTGAACGGCATCTAATTATAATTAATATTGTAGTATAAAAAGTGGAATTTCTCCCTGAAAGACTATATCTTAAACAAGAGTCATGACTTGAATCAGGTTATACCTTGTTCTTGTATTTAATTACTGTTTAAGTGGGTTAGTTTAATTCAATTTTGTCACGAATCGGCGCACTAGAGGGAAGTTCTAGCGGCAATTGAGAGAAATTGTTTGTATTAGCTGCACATGCTTTATCAAACAAATATCATTGCTAAGATGAAAGCAGGGCGCATGTAATTTACAGTGCAAATACTAATTGAACCAAGTTTCACCAGTAATTACGGGCGTTCTGACTATGAGTTCATTTTAGTTTAGAAATTACGTTCAATTTCAGATTATAACCTAAAACTTTGTTAGCTTTTGCAATGATTTTAAAATTTATTTAATTTAAGTTTGTTAATTTGTGTAACAATCATTTATTCAATTCAGTAATTTGATTATTAAATTTTTACAATTATATTTAATAATTAGTTTTTGTCAGATATATAAACAATTATTTGAGTGTAAGACATTTTTGATAGATTTGGTTTTTTCTATCATTTTAACTAGTCTAAGTTATTATGATTAAGTTTTTCAATATAAAGAGGTAGTTAAATTTATTTCTAGATAACTTACGAGTTGAACCGCATTAGGATAGGATTGGAAATCTCAGGTCAGTGGAAAATATGATGATTATTTTTAAATATAATTAATATAAACAAACATGGATATCAAATTTAATTGAAACATCTACAGAAGGTGTTCTATAATTTTTCCACCATACAGGTTGACAAGTTTATCGACTAAAATGAAACATAAAAGGATAATGTTAATTTTAAAAATACAGTTTATTATAATATATATTAATACTTTCTTTTTAGCAACAAATTCTTTTACGCTAATTTCCACTTCCATAATGTTCTTAAACTGCCTGTAACGAAGAATGCCGATAATTGGAATAGTTATCTGATGGTGAAAGGTTAAGGTTATTGGGAGAATATAAGGTCTTTGTTCCTCGAGCTGTATGAGGAGAAGCGTTATATTGTTGTTACAGTACACGCTTTTGTTTGCAATGGTAGGACAGGGATACAGCGACATATATACATTTGATTTGCGCAGTGTAAAGTTTTACACGTATGTGACGTTTATCAAGCAAAAATTTAAAGTGTACAAATTTTTCATTGAAATTGTATCAAAATAATAATACGAATTTATATTCAATTTGTCATATTCTGAGAGTGGTTTTACGCATGTCTGGCATTATAATTCGTGATGAAAATATTCTTGTAAAGCGAATGTGAGTGCACGCGAGTCAATCGGTCCGTAAACAAACTCAAAATTTGAGCCTTTACGAGTTGAATTTACATGTAAGTTGTTAACCATAAAGGGAATCAATAGCATAAGATTATATAGATAATATCTAAGAAAGAAAAATAGACGTTAAATTAGATAATTAAGTACTAATTTGCAAATATTGAATATTAAATATACAAATAAATACACAACGTCGGGAGATAAGTGATATCACCTCCGAAAGGTCGACTTGGGTGATAACACTTCACGCTACACGACGTCTAAATAGGCAACTCAAATAACAAATCAAATATTTAAAAGGAAATATAGTCAGGAGTGCATAAGAATTAAAAATTTAAAAGTTTAAAAGCCAGGTATAAATTTTTGAACAGAGAAATAAATTAAGGTAAAATTCAATCAAAGTGATCAAACAAAACTAAGGATGAGTGAGTTCGACAAAATTGAGAAAATGTTTCAACTAATAGAGGGGAACATGAGCCAAATGAATGCAAAATTAGATACATTAGTAACAGAAATGAAACAAATAAAGGAAGAAAATGTAAAATTGAAAGCACAAATATTAACACAAGAAGAAAAAATAACCAATTTAGGATGAGAAGTAAGAAAAAAGAATATTGTAATAAAAGGAGTAGCAGATGAAGAAAACGAAAATGAAAGCGAGTTAAGTGCCAAACTACTAACAATTATCCAAAAAATAGGTATGAATTTAGACATAAAAGCCGAAACCGACCAAGTCAGAAGAATTGGGGGTTACAGTAAGGACAAGAAAAGACCAATACACGTTAAATTAATTAACAAGATCAGGTGGCGAAACGGTAATATATACAAATGTTGAAACTCATAAACACCTTGGAAACTCAAACTTAGACCAACCAATCAACTATGAAGGTCTCAGCACTCTATATATTATCGTTCATGAGATATGTCACTTTAAAATAAAAAAAGCAGGAAAACCCTTAGGTGTTTCAATGGGTCGGGTTTATAAGACATTCTTATTCTACTTTTTAATGAGGAGTTCAAAAAAGGTGGTCAGAAGTTTCGACCTAATTGTACAATTGATCACTATACTCAATTGTATATATTACCTCTAAATATAGTACGAAACTAGCAATCCTTCAGAATGCGAAAAAAATTTAAGGATCCGATATATGGATCGACCAAGACTACACCAAGGAAATACAAGAAGAAAGAAAGACATTAATACCACACCTGAAAGAAGCGCGGAAAAAAGGATTTAAGGCACAGTTAAAATTCAATACGCTAATTGTGAACGATCAAATATACAAGGTCGATGTTATAAAAAGGGAAGAAAAACGGACAAAGAAAAATAGTTCAGAATCAAACACCCTAAAGAGGACAGTAACGGAAAGGTCCCCGGAGGGAAGCACTCTGGATGATCAATTGAGGAAGGTAACCCGTACCGGGAGAAAAAACTGGTTGACAAAGATAGGATAGGGCGAAGTGATGACAAAAAAAGGCAATAAACAAGGAAATGCGCAAATGGTAATACATAAAAAACATAAAAATAGGAAAAGTAACAAACAATACAACAAAGAAGAACCGAAGAAAATAAAACAAAAAAGAGAATCGATAAAAATTGGCACCTGGAATGTGAAAAGTATCATAGGAAAAGAAGAAGAAATAATTGATGAGATGAAAATGCAAAATATCGACTATTTAGGCGTTACGGAAACCAAAAAGAAAGGGAAAGGAGAAATGGAACTGAACGAGAGATACTGGCTATATTGGTCAGGAGTAGAGCAAGAAGAATGGGGAGCAAAAGGGGTAGGGTTAATAGTAAAATCCGATAAAGTAAATAATATTAGGGAAGAAAGATATATTAATGAAGATTGCTGGCACTAGACATTAAAATAGACAATGAGGAAATGTGGACGATAATAGTAGCATATGCGCCTAATGATAATAGAGGAAGGAAGTGAAAGAACAGTTTTATGAATTACTACAAATGGAAATTGATAGAGGAGAAAGAAATGTAATTGTAACGGGAGATATGAATGGCAGAGTAGGCAATCACAATGAAGGCATAGAAAGACACATGGGGCAGCAGGGCGAAAACACTAAAAATGACAACGGTTTAAGGCTAATAGACCTATGTGTAGAAAATGATTTGGTGATTACAAACACGAAATTCATGCACAAGGATGTACACAAATACACCAGGGAAGCCCGCTCCAGGAACGAGAAGACAATTATTGACTACTTTATTATAAATACAGAAAATTGGCAGAGAGTGAAGGATGTGAGGGTGAAAAGAAATGCTGAAATAGGAAGCGACCATTATTTACTAAAATGGAACTCTGGATAAACGTGAAAGATAAACAAGAGATAAAAGGGAAGATAATAGTAAAACAAAAATCAAAGTTATAGACTAAAGGAGAGTGAAATACAAAAATTTCATGAAATTCTAGATAAGAAAATTGCCCAAAATAAAATTGAGAGTAAAGATATAGAAAGGAAATGGAGACATTTTAAAGAAAATATTCTAGAAGCAGAAAGAACTAGCTGTGGAGTAAAGAAAATTGTGAATAATACAGGAAGGAAGTAGATGGTGGTCAACCGAGATACAACAAAAGTCAAAAAAGAAGGAAAAATGGAAAAGTATATAATAACTGGATCGGAAGAACACTATAACATACACAAGAAAGCAAGAACTGAAGGAAAGAAAGTATAAAAGAAACGAAGAAAAAGGCATGGGAAGAGTTCGGAACCAGGATGAAGAAAACTATTTAGAGAACCAAAACTATTCTATAATACATTAAAGCTTTAAAACAAAAGAAACCACCCAAACTAAGAAATATAAAAGACAAAAACGGAAAGTGATAATTGAAGAGAAGGAAATAATGCAAAGATGGAAGGAATACTTCGAAGAATTAACAGAAGCAGGAAATAATGTAGAACAAGAGATAGAGGAAATAAGGGCAGGACACGGGGATACACAGAAGATACAAAGAATCTCAAAAGAAGAAATCATGGAAGCAGTCAGGAAACTCAAACTAGGGAATGTACCAGGGAAAGGTGAAATCACAGCTGAGATGTTGAGATATATCGGAGAGATAGCTGTAGAGGAATTCCACGAGTTAATAAATGAAATAATAGTACAAAAAGTAATACCCACAGACTGGAATATAGGAATAATACTACCCCTATACAAAAAAGGAGACATGAAAGAATGCTCAAATTATAGAGGTATTACACTAATGAGTATACCCGGCAAAGTGTTAAGTAGAATTTTAGAGAAGCGACTGAGAGAAGAAATTGAAAGCTCGCTGGAGGAGTCACAACGTGGGTTCCGTAGAGGTAGAAGCACACAGGACTTAATTTTTACAATCAGACTATTAGGGAAAAAATGATAAGGAAAAGGAAATAAATTCATATTTGCTTTATTGACCTAAAAAAAGCCTTCGACAGGGTAAAGAGAAAGGATGTTTGGGAAAGTCTTCTAGAAAGAAGAGGAGTAAGTAAAGACATGATAGATGTCATCAAATGTAACAACGTGTCAGAACAATTCGAAACAAAGATAGGACTGAAACAGGGATGCGTGTTTAGTTCACTCCTATTCTCAGTACTCATGGACGATGTAGTGAAGATCTGTAAAAAGGAATGCTATAATATGGAAGTGGGAAGTTGGAGATTAAAAAGAATAACAATACAGAAATTACTATTTGCTGATGATATGGTGCTACTAGCAGAATCAGCGGAAAAACTTCAGGAAAATATCAATATCTATCATCGCGAGCTCAGAAAAATAAACATGGAAATAAATATAGAAAAAACTGAAACTCTGATTATTGCCAAGACAGACCCTCAACACAATATCAATATAGAAGGACAAACACTAAAACAAGTAACAAATTTCAAATATTTAGGTAGAATAATAGATAACAAGGGAGAAATAGATAATGAAATAATGGAAAGATTAGGTAAGGTGGGGAAAATATTTAACATACTGAACAAACTTTCTCAGGAAAAAAGAAATTCCGGAACAAATAAAATCGGAGGTATACAAAAAAGTAGTAAGACCTTCGTTAATCTATGGCAGCGAATCCTGGACGATCAACAGAAGAAACGAGAGTAAAATTAGAGCAACGGAGATGAGATATTTGAGGAAAATTAAAGGAATAACAAGACTGGACAGAGTGAGAAATGAAAATATAACGGAACAACTGAAAGTGAAACCTATATTGACACTGGTAAAAGAGAGGCAATTAGGTTGGATGGGACATCTGCTCCGAATAGATGATAATAGGATAGCGAAGAGAGTATACGAAACAAGTACAGAGGGGAAGAACGCAGTAGGTGGACCAAGAAGGAAGTGGGAGGAACAGGTAAAATCAGCAGCGGAAAATAGGAACATACAATGGAGAGAAGTAAGGAACCTGACAAGAGACAGAAAGGCTTGGAATACATTAATTAAGAAATGTTAATTTAGTTTAATAAGTTTTATAAGTTATATTAGATATTATAAGTACTGTAAACTAGGTTATAATCCGACACCTAACGGTATAAGGATTTTTAGTTTAAAATAAAATAAAATAAAATGAAAATTTATATTTGGAGTCAAAATATGTGGTACTAGCAATGCATATCTAACTGCAATGAAGCCATAACGCACTAGCGATTTTGGAACCCCAATTTTACCAAATTACTTACATATATTTATAGTTGAGTTGGCTTCAATACCTTGAGATATGGTTTCGAGCTATACTTTTACCAAATTGTAACTAGTTTCACAATTCCCTTTAGCAACTTAAATATTTCTTTACGTTTCTTTGAAAAAAGGTTTTTGAATTAATTTAATTTGACCGCAACCTTCAAGATATTGTAAACAATTGGCTGTTTTTTTTAGTTTCATCCGGTCAATTATTGTGGGCTCTGTTAAAAAAACGATAATAAAATTGGAGATGTAAATAGCGAAAATTTCTGGTACGCCATTTGCATTTATATACATAGTTATTTATAGGAATTATCTGTTATTTATGTTAATCTTTACATATGTGCAATTTGATTTCTAACATTTACAATTTATTGGTTAATAGATACATTTTTTGCTTCTATATTTGTTAGTTTTTGTGATATGCGTTTTATATACCTTAAAAAAGATTATGTACTTACATATATAGTAGCTTCATATAACACACGTACAATATTTATACATCTGTTACCTCATAATCCAGATTGTTTAATATATCAGTTAAGATTTTTGTTTGACTTCGCATAGTATCCTCTTTTTGAAGCTGAGCTCAAATTTTATTATTGGTGTATCCTCCTTTCGTAGTTTTATGGACTCTATAACTTTCTCTAACTGGTAAACTTTTTCTATGTGGCTAATTCTAAGAATTGATTATTCGTTCGAATGCTCTTCTTGAATGGAAAAGAGGAAGACCCAGAAGAATAACGGAATAAGAGATGCGATGATCAAGTATCAAGTACAAGAGGAAGATGCTCTAAACCGAGACATGTGGCGTTTGAGAACCGGAAAGCCGCACAGGGCGGTATAAACCGGAATATATATATATATGCTCTTCTTGATCTGCCGATTATTTGAATCATTTATCACTATGATTTAGAAATGTTTTTCTTAATTTCCTTCATATAGATGTATCTCTTATTTTAAAATAGGAAGCTATGAAATTTATTTATCGTCTATTCTGATAATTAAGCAAAGGGCAGCAGTGTGATTTATATTAAGGAATTTATTAATCAATTTGAGAAATTTGCAATAGATAGAAATAATGTATACTACGATGGGGGTTAAAATTACCAAACAAAAATTGATGGTTAAGGGAATTAACTTTTTATCTAATTATAGCCTAATAACTATGGAAGATTCATTGTAGATTGTGATCTAATTGTAGGTAGCAGCTTACAACATCATGAAAATTAGATACATAATAAAAGAACTAAATCAGCCAGTAGACATAAAAAAGAAAGGAACAACCAGCTGAAGTTGGGAGTCGAAGAATTCGCCTGACAAAGACATTTTATATATGTATAAAGAGATACAGAAACATTAATAGATTTCTACCTGAAAAATTTAACCGTAATAACAGATGAAGAGACTAATTACTTTATTGAAAAGTTGCTAAATAGGTTAAGAGGCATATTATTTTGATTTATCCAATCCGAAAATAAGATGATAACTAGACCAGAGATGATAAACAAAAACTGGCTTGTTTACAAAAAATAGGGTTTCTATCTTCACATCTAACCAAATTCGCGTGGTTAAAACTATATCTAGTAATTACAATTCAAGAAATGAAAACAAAACCTCTATTAATCATTAATACATTGTTAGAATTTGCAATTTTTAACAAATTGATGTAATTATTTTGCGTACTTTTTACAGGTATTTGTAATTTTTAGTTCAAAGTTTACATCAGACATATAATTGGATATTAAAAATATAATTTCGATATTTTCACTTTAAAACTACGGTTTACCACTAACAACAACGCTATTTACGTCAATGTTTCATATTTAAATTAATGGGAGACCCCCCTTTCTTTTATTTACCATGTGAAATTTATTGAAATTATCTTTTTAATTTAATTTCATTATTATTTACAATATTTTTCTAATAACTAGATATTGAAACAATTAATAATAACAATAACATAATGTGAACCATTAATTTGTGCGGTAGTACTCGGTAGTACAATTGTCGTGAGTAATATAACAATAAGTAAATTGTAATAAAGAGAGGCGAGTTTTCACTAAATCTAAATGAACGGGTTTCATAAGTCTCTCTTCATAGAAAATTCTTTGTATTGGTTCTTTCGATATCGTATGTTGAGCTTCGCAATTTTTTTTGGAAAGGGTAGGTACATGCATATATTGATGAATAAGCTTGATTGGCACATACTGTGAAGCATTTACAACACTGTACTGATGACTAGAATCGCTGAAGTACTACTGGGTTGGGTTACTTACAATTCTTACAATAACACAAACATTAAAAAATAGCACATTAGAATAAATAGAACCAAATAAAAGCATGTGACCTTTACTTTACGTAAGAAACTTGTCCTGAAAACAGAAGATGTGAAGTGTCTAGACATTTATCTTGACCAGTGACTTACATAGAAAAATATATCTGGGCCAAGAGGAAACAACCGGAAACTAAGCTCCGCGGGATATATTGGTTAATTAGTCGCCGCACCCTCTCTAGAGGACAAAGTACTTCTATGTAAAGCAATTTTGAAACAAACGTGGACTTACGTGATGCTACATCCGTGTGTGAGATGGTATAATAACTGTATCATCAGCAAAGGAATATCGAAACTATATACTTTATACGGCAGTGACCGAATACATTTCCCCGGGGCACTCCTTAATAGATTAGAACGAATGACATGCATTTTTTTTAGCTGTGCGAGAAAACACTAATAATAGGGGTGAGGCAGATTAGATTTAATTTTGTACCGGAATCCCACGTGCCATACCTTATCAAAGCTTGCGTGATATTTAAAAAAGCTGTCGAACAATACATTTTGGTTTCTTGATTAATGTGGATTAGTGTATACCTGGTCTCTAGTAGCTAGTTGCTTTCTAAATCAAAACTACTGTTTTGGTATTAAACAATCTTTAAGAAGATTCTTTCGAATACTTTTGATTGGTAAGAAGATGCCTCCTCGGGTGGTTTTCCAGATTTTAAAATCGCTACTATATGATATCCAATAATCATGAAAGAATTCTGTTCTTTACATGACATTGAATATGTATGTGATGTTTCAAACAAGTTTCTGATAGTTATTTTAAGGTGATTTAGTTAGTATCATAGATTATATTTGAAGGACCCTTTTGGATTTAATTTGGGTATTTGTAGCTTCCTAATCGGTAATGGCATCTGGAAAAAGGATGTCAAGGCATTCACGGATCTAGTTTTCTTCTTTTGTGGTGATTTAAGCTGCATGTGATGTAAATACTTATTTTCAATGATTGGCAAATACAGTTACCTTGTCTCAATCGCTTTTGGCCTAGGTCCCATTTGCTAGTCTGAACGGAACTATGTATTACTGTGATTGCTTGTCTCTTTGTTGCTCTCCAGAGCATATGTTTCTACTGGCTGCATTTAGTTTACTTTTATCATTTGGTGTTCTTGAATTTTGCCATATTTTAAGTCTTCGCTTTTCAACAATTTAATAATAGAGGAAAAACTTTTCCAGTTATTACGTTGAGATAAAACAGACATTGCTTGCTACGCAGCTTATCATGTAGTTGTAGTTAAGTGTTCAACTGAGTGTAAAATATCCTCTGCAGTACATCTTGTTAACAGTGTCTGTTTGCAGCAATAGCGGATAAAATTGTAAGTTTAATTTTGTTAAACTTTATCTGAAAGCTATAAACAAAGATTGTTACTGTACCACAAAAAGCAAAATCAACAAAAAATACATGAAATAAAATAGTTTGCAAACGTTAAGGATCTTTTTTAAACTAAGTATTTGAAATTCAGATTACTGGAACTCCAATTACTCACATCCAGCTGTATTTAGAATTTTAATTATAATTTTTGTGTATAATATTTAATTAGTAAATACTAAATAAGGTCAGATGACAACTATGAAGCTTTGAACTTAGTAAAAATTACGAAAGCTTACAAATGGGAATGTTAGGATTCTTTAAGTTAAATAAACTTCTTAGGGCTAGCCTACATTCCAAAAAAACTGTTTAAAAGCTGTCGAATAACTTCTGTATAGAAGGATTTAAGCGCTTTTACCTTTAAATGCGCCCAGGCTTACTTGTTTGTAAACACGCAAAAGCATGTTTTTCATTTTCGACGGAAAACCTACCTTGACGTTTTTATAAACGGCTAGGTCTGCGTGCGCTTAAAGGCCAGTCTTGTTTGTAGCTAGTATATTACTCTTTTCTCTTCTGGAGAATAAAGTTGATTTTATTATAAGTATGCACATTAATTTTATCCTGAAAGTTCACTAATTATTTACTATTTTACTTCTACTAAATATTAGTGGGTTGCGTTTTTTATTTTTTCTGTTGATGGACATTATTTCAGTCAATAATGTTAATTGCATAAATAAACTTTAATTGAAATTATGATACTAGAGCGTTAAACATACTGTTACGAGTTCTTCCAGCTAAATGTCGGCTTTGTCAATATAAGATGTCTTATAGGATTTCTCCGTTTAATTTATATAGTTGATTCTATATAAGTTTGCAATGTTAGAAAAGCATTATTAAACCCCGCTCTATTCAATTAGTTTTCAAACAATCAGTTCGCTAATTATGTATGGGAAAGCTTGTTCTAAAGATTGTGCGGAATTGAAAAACTTTTGCAAGTGCTCTTGAAATTCTCTTCATCTAGCATAGTGTATTTAGTTATTGTCATTAATTGGACTGAATTAAATAAAGCCATTATAGTTAATAGTGGCATAATTAAAAAAAGTTGAAAGCGTCCATACAGTTTTTCTTCTTATGAGGAAAACTTTAGTATAATAGATTTATTTTTATCTTAATGGTAAAAAATTGTCTAAAATTGTTTCCTAGCTTAAATACATCAAAAAGTCTAAACTTTGGAATGATTTTACATACACAAATGTCGTATCTTCCTTATTGGCAATTTTTGAAATTTAAGCATTAGGCAGTTGTGTATCAGTTATTTGATTATATGTTTAGTTTTTGTTCCAAAGATATGTCAAGAAAAATCTGTTTTGTAAACTTCAGTCTTGTGAAATTCATACGAGTTAGAGGGTTTTTACTTATGAGGTTTTTGGTGAGATGTGATGATGAATTATAGTTGTCAACGAAATAGAGAATAGAAGATGAGCAATAAAACAAAAATAATTTGTTGTTCAAGTTCAAATACTTGAAAATCTACTGACTAATTGATATTGCAATAAAGGCTATCATTAATCTTGAAGTTTCTTACTACTACAGAAAGCTATAACAATCTACGTTACAGCTTTTGTTTCTACTATTTCTATCACCATGCATACTATGAATGAAATAAATTATTAAACGTGTATAGAAGAAAAATTGTTAAAACCATTCCTAAAATTATAAGCGGCAATAAATTATGGAGGCAAATTTATACAACTTCTGTTATTATTTTAAGCAACTTGAGGTAATAGTTTTTAATTATGATTGTTTTGTTTGAATCCGTAATTACTAATATTTTGTTATCTTTAATTAATTGTTTGTAATGGCAAAACTGTCAAATAGTCGCTAGTACGGCCCGTGCATTGAAACAGAGTTGACGTGTGCGAGCCAATTTTTACCTGCGATATCGCCGCGCCCGAGTCGCAGCCTTAAGGTCAGGCGTACTTATTTATTTAATAATTTAATACCCATGTAATCAACTTTAATATTGATGTTTCCCACTGGCAATGGGAATAATCCGCCATCACAAAATAACTCCAATATGTATCAACAATATGGTTACCCACCCTCCTATCAACAGCAACAGTATACTGTGGGTGGCAATATACATTCAACACCACCACTCTTCCAACAAACACCATTAAAGCAGTATGCAGTGCCATCAATCCCACCGGTTCAACCCTCTCCGTATTATACAATGCCCGTAATGCAATATCCAAGGTTGTCTCAAGTGCAATTACCTTCCCGCAAACCTTGCCGCAAAATAATCAAATAGAAAAGACCAGCAAGAAATTTTAAGTAATGTCGGCGAAGACGAAAACATGGCTGATAATAATAACACTTGGCAAGTGGTTCCTGGCAATAAAAGGAAAAGACGGAAATATAACCCACAATTAACTCAAACATTCAACTTAACACAAACAAACCAATACTCTACGTTAACAGAGGAAACAGATGTACCAGGGCTAGCAGCAACACTAATACTACGGGTCAAACTGTTCAACTGCCAAAACCACCGCCAATCTTTGTTCAAGGTGTCGAAAACTATCAACAAATGGTAGCTAGCATCACGCACATAGTCGAAAAGGAACAATATACCTCTAAATGTATGGCCAATAATGTCGTTAAAATCAATGTTCACACGCCTGACTCATACAGGAAATTGACCGCCCATTTTTTAGATACCAACGTTATATTTCACACATATCAAAACAAGCAGGAGAGGGCGTATAGAGTAGTTGTACGGCATCTACACCCCACAATCCCGATAAATGTAATAATAGCAGAATTGGCAGCAAAAAATCATAAAGTTCGAAATATTAGCAACATCAAACACAAACAAACTAAAGAAGCCCTGCCGTTATTCTTCGTGGACTTGGAACCGGCCGATAACAACAAAGATATTTATAAATTGCAGTATCTGCAGAACCTAAAGATAACGGTTGAACCACCTAAGCAAAATAAAAATATAGTACAATGTACAAGATGCCAAAACTTTAACCACACGAAATCATACTGCAATCGCCCATATGCGTGTGTCAAATGCAGCGGTAACCATGATACAAGAACGTGCACCAAAAATAGGGATACGCCGGCAACGTGTATCTTATGCAATGGACCACATCCTGCCAACTACAAAGGATGTATGGTCTATAGAGAATTACAAAACAAGACCTACCCAAATACACAGCAACCAAAGAAACAACCTGCACAGTATAAGCCAGATATAAGAAATTTTCCTCCTTGCCAAAACCTAATGTTTACGCTGATATGCCGATGCATACCTATAGCCACGTTACAGCAAATAAACCAGACTCATCTAATGACCTCACCCTCGCACAATTCCTTGCCGAGTTTAAGGAATGTTCAATCAACTGCTACAACAAAATAGCATGATCCTCAACATGCTCACAACAGTAATTGCCAAATTAGTTAAATAATGTCTAAATTCATACGTATTGCATTATGGAATGCCAACGGCCTCCAATCTAAAAATTGGAGGTAGAAGTCTTCCTTCAAATGAACAAAATTGATGTACTACTCATAAGTGAAACACACTTTACAACAAGAACGTTTATAAAAATACCTCAGTACAGCATCTACCACACTGTACACCCAGATAATACAGCCCATGGTGGCGCAGCTATTATTATTCGAAACTCGATAGTTCATCATGAATTACCAAAATACGAAGAACCGTTCCTGCAAGCTGCCGTTATCGAAATCAGTAAACTTCCTAGCCCAATCACACTAGCGCTGTATATTGCCCTCCAAGACATAGACTAACCACGAACATACTACAACCATTCTTCAACACCCTTGGAGGAGATTTATAGTAGGTGGCGACTTTAATTGTAAACATACAAGGTGGGGGTCTCGATTAATAACTACAAGGGGTAGAGAACTTGAAAAAATTCTTACTAACAACAATTACATGCATTTATCAACCGGTACTCCAACATACTGGCCGACCGACGTGAACAAGATTCCAGATTTATTAGATTTTTATATAGCCTCGGCATTTCAAGAAATTAGTGGACGTCACTCCTAGTTTCGATCTATCTTCGGACCACAGCCCTGTGTTAGCTGTCATTAGCGCTACAGTTATCCAAAAGCAGCCTAAGCCTACTCTGCAATAGACGAACTGACTGGGACAAATTTAAAGTACACGTCCACCGACATATAAATATTAATATAAGCTTAAAAACACCGAAAGAAATAGAGATCGCAGTTAATCACTTTATAACAACAGTCCAAGAGGCAGCCTGGAATGCTACACCAATGAATATCCAGAAAATCGAGTCATTTAATGTTTCTAGAGATATAAGTGAATTAATAAAAGAAAAAGGAGAGCAAGGTCAATCTGGCAACGTACACACAACGTTAATGATAAAACCACATACAATCGACTTACTAATAAACTTAGGAAGAAGATGTTAGAGGCGCGTAATGAAACATTCCATAACTACATAACCAACTTATCCAAAGAAGATCACAGTATATGGAAAGCCACTAAAGGATTTAAGAGACCCCAACAACAAGTCCCGCCGTTACGCAAAAACGATGGCTCCTGGGCAAGATCAGACAAAGAAAAGTTGAACTTTTGCCCAACATCTGGCAGACGTATTCACACCTCACTCTAATGAAATTGATGAAGATGTTAACAACTTTCTCGAAGCACCACTACAACTATCACCCCTATAAAAAATTCACAATTGGTGAATTACAAAATGAAATAAAATGGTTAAATAATAAGAAAGCGCCGGGCTATGATCTCGTTACAGGCCTTGTACTTAAACAATTACCACGACAAGGAGAACAATTCTTATTGGCACTCTTTAATGCAATCCTACGCTTAACATACTGGCCCTTACAATTAAAGTTTGCACAGGTCATCCTAATATTAAAACCTGGCAAACCACCAAATGAAGCTCAGTCTTATCGCCCAATTAGTCTACTGCCTGTCGTGTCAAAACTCCTAGAAAAATTAATATTAAAGCGAATAAACGAAAATAGTCTACTTGAAGAATGGATTCCAAATCACCAGTTTGGATTTCGCAAAGGACACTCGACCATAGAGCAATGCCACCGAATAACCAATATTATTCAGCAATCATTTCATAGTAAGAAATATTGCTCTGCTGTATTTTTAGATGTGCGGCAAGCGTTTGACCGTGTTTGGCACAATGGGCTACTATTTAAAATTAAACACATCTTTCCACATCAATACTATCTCCTGCTTAAATCTTATCTAACTAATCGACACTTTCAAACCAAAGTTGGTATGGAATATTCACAACTGTATCCAATCACGGCTGGTGTTCCCCAAGGAAGTGTGTTGGGGCCACTCTTATATCTGATTTTTACTGCAGATATACCGTCGACACCAACCATAACATTGGGGACATTTGCAGATGACACTGCAATCCTGGCATGTCATGAAGATCCACAAATCACAACTAATATCTTGCAAGAGGCACTAAGTACAATAGAGGGTTGGCTGGAAAATGGAGAATTAAGGTCAATGAGACGAAGTCCAATCATATAACATTTACCACAAGACGATCACAATGCCCACCTGTAAGCTTGAATAACGTACCCATCCGCAAGCAAATGCAATTAGATACTTAGGTCTCCATATGGACACAAGATTAACGTGGAAACCACATATAATAAAAAACGCAAAGAAATGGACATCAAAATTAAAAAATGTATTGGCTCATAGGAAGAAACTCTCAACAGAAAACAAATTACTGGTGTACAAATCTATCATACGACCAATATGGACATATGGCTGTGAACTCTGGGGTTGCGCCAGCTACTCAAATATTGACATAATACAACGTTTCCAGTCTAAGACATTAAGAAGTATATTCAATGCTCCTGGTATGTTTCAAACCGTATCCTCCACTTTGACTCCAACGTACAATATGTGCGGGACATAATCAGACAACGGGCTACAAGCCACCGTGCTCGGCTAGTGGGACACACTAATAACGAAATTACACCGCTAACATAGCAGCCAGTAATGAGACGACTTAAACGGAAGTGGCCATGGGACTTGATAGAATAAAGAAATCATTTACACCATCCCCTAAGCCTTCAAATGGCGGTAACGAGACTGCACCACTGGGTGCACCTCCCTTCAAATCTATTCCAAACTTCACGTAATTAGCTCATAGAATTTATTGTAATTAATTCTGATTGCTAATGTACACGAATTCAATTAAAAAAAAAAAAGTCGCTGTATTATTATCTAACGCTAGGGCTTAGGGCTCAGACATAATAAAGGATGATCAGAAGCGATACATGCCGTAACATTATCCGGAAAAAATTCAGCAAAACCCAACAGTTGTAATGAGAACAATTGCTAAGGAAGTTAATATTAATCAAAAAACCACCCGATCTCATACAAGTTGATAGTTTAATATGACAGTACCTTATATACAAATGTGTATGACTACAAAGAATTTTTTATAACTAAGTAGGCCTACAATAATCAAAACTATGGGAAGAGGTCTTGTAAATGTTTAAGACCATCTGATGAGGTCATTTATCGTCAAATATTTTGGCGATTAAATTTAGAGATTTCAGCAGGATTCTATCCCTGCTCGTAAATTAAGATTGACGCAAGCATAACGTAAAAAAACTGATCTCAAAATCATTGAAGAACGACTGCGGACTCGCGTGAGAAGTCCTATAGAAGTTTGAAATCACCGAAGAGGTTTCTTTTAGCGGGGTAAAACAATCTGACAATGGATGAAGTGCGACGCATAATCAATTTCCACCACGTGCTTGGTGGTGTGTATTAGGGCCGGGGGAATGTGGAGCATTTGAAAGTTCTTACAATTATAACAACTTGTAGTTTGGTAATAAACTGTTTATTTCGTTTATAATAGGTATTTGTAATGACTAGCTTTTTTTACATGCTAGTGAATTCTGCAGCAATTTAATTTTTAAACATTTGTTAAGTTAAGTTTGAGTTTGGAACTCATCCACTTTCTGTTGCAACAGCAACGCTAGTTCCGTTTCTGTGATACATTGTTTATTAGCTAAATTGATAAATATTGTGTTGTCACAGTCTGAGAATCTGTCTGTTGGCTATAAAAAATGCATATTTCAAATACTTTTCTGTAACTCTTATTTTTGAGTTCTAATACGAATAGATAAAAAAGCTAAATTCCTAAATCGTCGCCCCCCCCCCTCCCTTACTCAGTCAATTCTCAAAAGTCATTTGAGAAATTAGGAAATGAAAATATTAAATAACTAATTCTTCAATTACCAGAAAAATATATTTTTGAATAACCATAACCAGCCTTACACACACTACAAATATTTTGAGAAAGATTTCAAAAAAACTTAAAAGTATTGCAATAAAGTGTTTGCACTAACTGAGTTTCATGTTTTTCTTAAAATTGGTTTAAGTATCTGAAAGATCTTTTGATTTTCACTTGCTTAGTGTTGCTAATTCTAGATAAAATCAGATAAAAATTCCTTGTCTAATCAATCGAAGAAAATATTTGCAGTTGTGTTTGTTTTCTTTCACCAGCAGTCTTGTACATATTCTAAAAACTAAATCAAAAGCATGTTACTTCTTCCAAGTAACCGACTCTTCTACGCATTCCTATAAAAACTTTGAATGATTTTCAGTTTGTGTTAACTAAAATCTTAAAAACTGTCCAAACTTTTCTCTGTGGGTCTAATAGTAATAATAATAAAACCTTTCTTTGTGATCGTGCTGGGCAGTTGTTCTTTTTCTGCACTTATCTGTAACCCTTCCATGGAGTCGACAACTACATTGGTTATTCATGGAAAAAGCTGGATGATTGTTGATTTGGTAACAGTGTAACAGAGAGTATCTTTGTTGTCGTCGTTTGTCTCTGTAAATGAATTAAAAATCTCAACTGCTCTTCTTTTTCTTGGGCCTTTTAAATTAGATTGCTTTTTTCAAGGGACAGTTTCAACAGTTCAGTTCATAAATCTTTTTCTCGGGTTGTAAATTATTGTTACACGACTTTTCCAACAAGGCATTTGTTACTATTTATAATTGTTCTAATTCCTCTTTCAAATTGCACGAATACCCTTCACCCACCAACTACTTTCTGGAACTGTTTTCCTGCGTTTACCCTTAAATTGAAAACTGTTCTAATAATTTATAACGAATTTATTTTACACTTTGATTATTTGTATTACTTGACAATTGTTTTACAATTCGCAGGTACAGGTACATTTGCACAACCTAAATAAATTGTTTTCTACAGAAGTCGATTTTCCAGAATGCATTAGCTGCAAAGATGGAGTTTTCTGAAACACTTCCTCTTAAGCAGCTTCTTTGCTATTTACTGTAATTTTGCTTTTAAAATTGGAAACTAAAATACTATTTGACTTTTAAATTTCCGAAACAGCTAGTTTTTTAAACTCCGTTCTTTTTATTATGTTTTTGTTATCTTGAAAATGCATATAAACCGCAAATGATTAACTAAAAGGATATGTTACCTCAAAGGCGCAAAACCCAGACAATAAGACCGTAAAATTTGTAGGTTGTAGATTGGAACTGCAAAGTAGCTTCTATTAATAGTCTTTACACTTTTCAAAAAATTAAAAATGTTGCAAAGTTGCAAAGTTCTTGGTAGAGCGCTACTTGCTACATCACATCTGTATTTATTTCGTAAATAACCGAAAGGTAATAAGTATAATAGAATAATGTAATCTACACTAATTTACGAGGTTTATAATACTAGCAGATGACTATTACATGTTTCTGAAATGTTACCACGGGGGTGGTCTACTTATTGCAGTATTTTTACTTTTTCAGAAGTTAATTACATAATGAAATATTAAGAAATTTGAAAACTGATAATATGATTATATGAAAATATAAAAAACCGAAAATCGCGAAAAACAGCTTTACTGTTGACTGTCTTAAATTCTCAGACTAATTTTTTTGAACATAATTCGATTAAATTGGGGCCATTATGAATATAGAGCTGGTATAGCGTAATAAGCTAAAGAATTATATTTTATAATCCGTTATGTAGTGAGGATTGAATTTTGCTGAAAGAATTGATTTTGTAGAAACTAATGGAAAACTGTTAGGAAGTTACTGTACATTTTTCTAGGAAAGACGATGATTCAACTGTTAGGTGTCATTGGTATTTAGATGGTCGAATACCATTAACGTTTGGTGATCAAAGTTAGCACTTTAAGAAGTCAAATATAAATATTATTGACTTAATTTGTGATTACCCATAGTGAATCAAAGATAAACAGGATTTATTTTCATACGCAACGCGACTTTTGAGAGTTTTAGATAGGGATGCCTGAAGGAATACCGCTCTCCGTAGAGTATACGTGGTTGCGTAACATTATTAAGTTTCTCAGAGGGCCTAATATCGACAGAAATTTAAAGAAGACTTAAGGACCAGTTTAGGGACAACACCTTTAAGAAGACTCATAAATAAGTGACGTAAATAATATTTCAAAGAATGAAAAATAGTTGAAAATTGAAGTTACCGACTTTCCCGAGGACCAACGTGACTGAAAAAATCATTTGTATTGTTAACTTTCTTTTCGAGGCTATCCACCAATTAATGGTTGCTGAAATTGCTCCTGATGTAGGCGGTGCTCAATCTGGAACGTTTTGTTTTAGGTTACACTGAAACATTTATTATACAATCTGATTTTATCGGTTCTCGATTATTGTTTGCATGAATCACTAACAGAAGTACTTAGAAGACATAGATTTGATGATGCTGCTATAAAAGTATGCATGTGTAATTGGTTGCCGTCAAACTTTCATTTTACGGTAGCGCGCTATAGCGGAATCAAAAAACTACCTCTTGTTAAGAAAATAAGTTTCTAAGTCACTAGATTATATATAAGGGTGACTTTACATGTTTGTATTTTTGTGATGCTTCAGTAAATTAAAAAAATAATAATAATTCCAGTTCTATTTGATTTTCCCTTTGTTTGTTTATAAAATTTAAGCCAGTATAAAAATTTTAATTATTTATTGTGACCAACTGTAAGTATTTTCTCCACCTTTTTTTGTTCATAATTAGTAATGTAGTTATATATTACGGGTTAACTCTCTTTGTGTTTATTTATCATCTTCGACTGGCAGCCTAGCCGATTGCACTGTTACGTACAACTTACTTGTAGAGCATTAGTGCGCGCTTACTTTAAGCTACGGACTAAGCATAAATTAAGCAGACAAACAATAACACTATCTGACTAACTAGCTAACTAACGAGCGAATCGTTAGAATATCTTTTATAGGCTCTGATAAATCTGAAGGTTACAGGTACAGGAAAAGCTTCTTATTTAAAAGTTGAATGAGCGTGAAGTCACGTGGTCCATACAATATAAATGTGTTTTATTTATCATATATTTAAAATGATCAAACAAAAAGCAGGATCGTAATTACATATGACTTACTTACGGAATTTTCTAATGAAATAAAGTTCATCATTAAGATAATCGACTAACTGGTTTCAAGAAAAAACGTTTTCGAGTAATTATAAACGAAAATTACTTAATGAAAGGAACATGTGTGGTTGTAAATCTGAAATAATTGATGAAATTTTGTAACTGATTGCTTTTATGATGAATATAGGTGTTGCGTATTCTTATAAACGATTTGCTATAGGTCAAGTAATTTGTTAAGCGAAAAATCAGAAGCAGTCAAAGAAATCGTTTTGTGTGGACGTGTTGCAATGTGTAAACCATTACTAAGTAAACAATACAAAATGAAACATTTAAAATTGGAAAGAGAACATCATCACAAGGCAAAAGAAGAAAGTGCTATGAACGGATGAGTTTTTGGCAGAATAACGCACAGCGGAGCAGTGTGGTGCAGTTGTGAAATGTGGATGATCTAGGGGTACTTTAATGGTGCGTTCTGCGGAAAAATTATTAAAATCGATTCCATTTCTTCTGCCAAAAGAACGGCAGCTTACATTTCAACATGATAACGACCTAAAAGACAGAGAGGTCAGAATCATTATCATGCGTCTAAATTTGAACTCTATCGAACTTCGATGGGATGAACTTGGTCAAGTGCAAAAATTATTCCAACTTTTACAATGTTGTCAGGTTTTATCTCCAAAATATGTGTGTGTTATTGATGCACTATCGATTAGTCAGAAATTGTATAATTTAGTGAATTTTGCTTTGTTGGGGTTGTTAAAATGAAGAGTAGTTCTATTGTTGTTTTCTTAACAGGCACCTGTAACTGTTACTTACATTTTAAATTTAGTGCATCCCATCTTTTCCGATGTTTTTGTTACGTTCTGCTGGGTAAGCAACATGTGCTCCAAATTTCCGCATTTTCCAGGACATGCAACATATAACTCGGTCTTGGCGTTGTTCGTGGGCGCTAGACGCCGTTACAAACGCGTTCTCTCGGCATGATAAACAATTCAGCCATCTTTCGCCGCGCGATGTTTATCTCGGCGCCGCCGGGGCACAGCTGTTATTTGACGTCTCCTGACGTTCGCGGCTTGTAAGTGATCGACGGGAAACCTTCGCCTACTTATCACGAGCAAGGCCCGAGTTTATTCCGCTATTTGTTCGGCTAGATCCTCGGCTTTTCCGGTGCACCTTCGGCGGCCGCGCTCGCACGAAGGCGGGCCCCAGATAAATTGCTTGCGTTTGTTTAAGGGAAAATCGATGCCGCCGATTATTACGGGGTGATTTGTTAGCGAAAAGATCCTGAGGGATCGACGTGATCCCATCAGCGCTGCCGGATTGGGCGAAAGGTCACGCCGAAGAGAGGTCCGAATGTGCTGTTGGAACGACATGGTCATAACTCCGGGGCGCAGAGACAGACGTACGCGAATATGCTGCTGTAGTGCGAGGGTTAGGAAAATATTTTTTTAAGATTGATCTATGTAAGCGCAACTTATTAATAGTAAAGAATGTTTTTATAAATATTCTCGAGTCCTATTCTGTGTAGTAGTCTTCTTATTGAATTGAGTTCGGTACTACTTGGCTAATTCATAATTTGCATGTAGATCTAGAGGGGAATTTAAAATTTATTAAAATAATTAGAAAAAGAGAACGTTAAAATTTATGCAACAACATTTCTAATAAAAGAGGAAACCGTCCAACCCTTCTTGATTGAATCTAAAATTCATTTAAATGTTTTGCACATTGTAGTTTTCATAAAAATTTAGTGAAACTTTAAGGTTCAGCAAGATAAAAAGCAGATCAGAAATGGCGAGGAAGCTTCAAAGTTGAAAGAGTTGGTCGCGTAGTTTCTAAAGTAGAAATTTCGACCTACTCTTGTTTGCTTGCTCGTGGACTGGTCAAGGTGAGACCGCGCGGCATTGATTTTCAGGTTAAGCAGATTAGCATCGCTGTTTAAACAATATTTCGACGTCAGTCCAGCGCAAATTATTTTAAAATTACCCGGCGCGGGATAAGCAAACCTTACATGTGCCGATTACATCAAGATCCAGCTGTTAGCGTCAAGTGGATTTTTATAAACCGCCTTCGGTGTTATTGATTAAAAGTTACACGATAACTCCATTACCGGGAGGGCGGTTTTAAGAAAATTTGCTTGTCAACAAGAATGACGGAAAGTGCTGCTAATTTCCAGCTCAAGTCGCGTGTAATCAGGCCGCGGCTTTCCGAATGCTGCAGCGTATGAGCCGAGGCAGGCATAATTTCTATGGAAATAGCCGGTTTATAGTTCTGATTGGGGAAAAGAGCGATTTACGAGCGTAATAGCGCTGCCAAGCGATTTTGATTGTTAAACCACACTGCGTGGAAAAATAGGATTGCATGGTCGATTTTGAGCTAAAATGTACTTAAATTGAAATAAAGTTGGAGTTTCAGTTCTCATTGCTTATATAAATGAAAATTGAGGGCTTGCATTACTATTAGCATACGGTGGAGCACTATAATCTAAGAGTGCCATTTTAAAATTAAGATCGATATATATATATATATATATATATATATATATATATATATATATATATATATAAAATAAAGCTAGAAATACAGTATTGTAACTGGAGAGGCAGGCGTGTAAATAGCCGCTCTCGTGGTGCGGTGTGGAAACGTAGTACGGCCCGTAGTGGAAGGTCAGCCGATAAGGCCAAAATCGTCCCTTAAACGGCCGTCGAGTAAACGGATGGGGGCGGTTACCGATATCAACCAATGAATTGCCAAATCGCTCACCTGAATCGGCTTCGGTTTCGGCTTCGTCGGCGATTCCAAGGTGGCCACCTCTGCGTTGCGGATCTGGTATCTGTGGGATGTTGAGACACGACCAAATTGGCCGAGCTGCGATGCGTATATTTATGCGGGTTAAGACACGACCGAACTGGCCGCGCTGCGGGGCGTGAATGCTTGCGGGGTGCGAAATGTTTCTTGCGGGTGAAGACACGACCGTATTGGCCGAGCTGCGGGCGTGAATTTATGCGGGTTAAGACACGACCGAACTGGCCGCGCTGCGGGGCGTAAATGCTTCGGCTGAGCAAAGCCCATGCCGTTTGTGTGCGACGGCAAAACGTAGCTGATATCAAAGGTCCGCATGCCGCCGCGATATAAAGCGGTTCAAGTGCGAAAAGGCCGCCACACCAGTAACGTTTTTGCTCTTAAAATGGCGAATAAAACTACTTATTTAATGTACTTATGACAATTTAATAATATTTATATACTCTACATAGGTATTTACTAATATAAAATTACAGTATAGAACTATTTACCTCTATTCTGGTAACTTAACTTCTGCTGCATGCTATTTATACCTTCAGCATCTATTCTAGAGCCTTTCAGTAGCGCTAGGATTTTCTGAAGTATTTAGCCCTGTTTTAACCCCCGCACGTTGACGTGATCTGCGAGAGTCTCAACGACGGCGACCCGCACATTGAAGGAATTACGTTCACCGTTCGACTATGATGACACGGCGGCGATTCTAGTATTATCAGAGAACTTCACAAGGTGACGGAGTCTTTATTGCGGCATTCAGAAACTCGACAGAGTGTTTTTAAATAACAGTTAAAACGCAGAACGAAAATGTTGCATAAAGTTTCTCATAAAAAAATGAATTGAATAAAGTTCAGCAGATTTGCCTGTAAGTTTTATTGTGACAATTTAGTAGTTAAAAAATTCTAAAATGAGGTGAATTTGTGATACATTCCATGCTTTTTTACTTTCCTTATCCTATAATAAGGAAAGTAATGTAATCGGCGGAAATTTGACCTACCCAGTTTTTCACATTTCTGGACGAAATATAGCCTCAGGACACCAAAAAAGTTGGTTTGGGCCGTTGGTTCGTGCGTGCGCGCGCGCGTGTGTGTCAGTCTGTCAGTAAACAGGATATCTCGAGAACCGTAAGAGCTAGAGACTTGAAATTTGATATACAAGTTACTTGTAGGTAGGGGACGCAGTGCGAAGCTTTTGGGAAAAAATCGGCCTAGTCGTTTGGTGGCAAGGTCGCAAAATTGGCCGGAAAGCGCTCGCGAATCTAAACGGTTGAAGATACAAAAATTTCATGAGAACAAAAATGATTTGTTATCACGAGAGAAACATGAATTTAAAATAAAAGTTGATAAAATAAGAACTCGAAAAAAAATGTTTCGGGAAATTTATATTACCGGATAGATCAAACCGAGTCGAACAAAAAATTACAACGAAATTTTTTGATCCGAGGTCAAATAAATAAGTTATAGCCGATTAAAAATTAATTAAAGGGGCCAATCACAGCGCGCTCGGAGAGCTTCCTAGCCGACTGCGGGAAGACGGGGAGGTGGAGCGCTTGTCCGCTAGGAGGGAGCTTGCAGGCGATAATGGGGAAGGCTGTGCGGCCGAGCTCGCACAGTTCTTCAGTGACGTAGCAAAACGTTAAGTACGAGTCAATTATTGTCTTGTACTGTTTATTTTAATTAGCTTTCGAGTGTTAGACTCGCGCCTCGTTCTTTTCTAAAATAACAAATTTTTAGACGAGAGCAGCGCATGGCCGAGACGATGGACCCGGTATAATATATAATAATAGGATAAGGAAAGTCGTGTGATGTTCACACTAGATTTTTTTAATTATACTCCAACAGCACACGTGTTATGTAATGGAAATCAAAATGCAAATTACAGGGAACGCACTGTTTATCGACATATAAAAATAAGAAATGAAAATAACTCAAACAGACAACAAAGCCTCCTCACTCAAACACAAACTACCACATGATTAATCCAAAACAAATCATTCATCCAACACTTTCTTTTAAATCCAACTCTTATATGCGCGACAGCTACAAGAAAGAATAATAGAACCAACAAAACCAACAAACCCATTAAAACACAACTATTTCAGCTCTTCGCATCATATTTCTATCTGGCATCACAATATCTCATCAGAAGAATATGATACTTTTTTTCACCTTGATGAATCTCGCTTTCTTATAGCAGGCGATTGAAATGCGACGCATACCACGTAGGACTCTAAACTTACTATGCCAAATAAATATCAATTACTTGAATCAATACAACGCAATAATTTAAGTACCTTTTTTGATGAAGCTACCTATCAAAAATTTTCTAGTTTTTTTTCTGTCATTTACCATTACCCATTAAGTACTTATCACCAGCCGACGTTCGTATAAAAAACATTAGAACAAAGCTGCTGGCTGTGATTTAGTATTTGAAAAAGTATTGAAGTATTTGTATTACTAACAATTTATAATGCCATGCTGCACTCTCTGCTACTACTCCATGCAATGGAAATTTGCAAAAATTATCATGATTGTGAAGCTTGGAAAGAACTCGGATCTTATTGGCTGATAAGTTTACTACCCCTAATGTCTAAAATAACAAATATTTCTTCTTGTGCGAATAAAGGAAATCGTATACATAAATTACCTAATCACAGAACATCAATTTTGTTTCCAAGGAGAGCACACTACGGTGTAATATTGTCACCAAATTGAAAGAAAGAAAATTTGTGCTGCTATCTTTTTTGATGTACAGAAGGCGTTCGGCAATGTTTAGCAGCAAGTGTTCAAAATTGACATGTATCGGCTTAGTCAAATATATCTGATCCTAGAATCATATTTTAATGAATGATACTTTTAACTTTAGGTCAACAATGCATTATCCAGATACCATCTTATCAAATCTTGCGTACATAATAGCAGTCTATCAATCTTTAGAAACAATATACCTACTAGAGAAGAGATTATAATGGGTACATTTACCGATGACACAGAAACCTCATCAACAGATACCAGCCCTAGCGGAGTCTCTGAAAAGCTGGAAAATTCTGTGTCCAGAAAGAACTGTAGTAAAATATCTCGGCTTCATCCAATCTAAAATCTTAATTTGAAAGACCACATCAAGACCAAAAAGACTCAACTATACTTAAAAGTGCGACAAACATGGTGATTACTTGATACAAAGTTAATAGTACATAAAATTATCCCTGAGCAGATTTAGACTTACGGAATTGAGTTTGGAAGCTGCAATAAACCTACCAACACAAAAATACTCCAAACCTTTCGATCCAAAACGCTACGAATGATAACAGATGCACCATATTATGTGTCTAATGAAGTTTTTTATAAACGATTTGTTTGCCAACATCCAAGGAAGGAAATACTGATAATAATAATCAGCTAGTAAGTAAACTTTACGATCAACCTCTTACAGGAAGATTACTCAAAAGGATGTGACCAGAAGACCTAGTGAATTAGGTGAAGATTAGTGAACTGTCGTTTGATGATACCCCCTTTTTCTAATGACATTTACTAAATTCCCTATATAATAAAACTTCAGAATTAAAAAAAACTATAAATTGTCAAAAACAATAAAAAATTCTGCTATTTAAGTTCCTGAAAAATAAATGAGATTTTATACCAACTTATACCCAGTTTTACCCATGTAAAGTGAATGTCTATTGATAATCAGAGAGACTATCTCTGACATCCGTACTTTAATAATAACTAATAGAAACCAGTTGATATTGCAATATCTTAGTTCTTCTCAAGAAACCTTACCAACTGCGAATCTCCATGAGTATAGGGAATATTAAAAAAATCTTTATTTTGACCAATAGTTTTTTTTATTGCAATTTCTCTGAGATGATGTCAATCAAAGTAAAATTGGAATTATAAGTAAATTTCTAGGATAAATTTGTCAAAGGAAGAAGATATGCTGCTTTTTTGTTGTTTACCTTTTGTTGCAAAATAATGTTCTAATCTGTAATTAGAAAAAAGTCGCTAAACTTTAGGTTTGGGCCATCGCTTTGCCATAGTAGGCACAAGCATTACTCCTCTATCCGCGGAGCTGGCGCAGGCGAGTTCGAGTCTTCCTGGAATTCTGTGGGTGCATGTGATGTCATAATATTAAGTTACTTAACTGCACGTTAGTAGGCACAATAAGAATCCAGTGCCGGTAAGTGCGCTTCAACTAGAAAAGTTGAGTTTTTTCTCTAAAAAAAGGATCGTAGTTTTTTTTGTTGTTGGGGTGAACTTACTGGCGCTGATGATTCAAGGTTTTATTGTGTCTACTAATATGCAATTTACATACTACATCACATACACCCATGGGTGTGCAGCGAGACTCGAACTCACCCGCGCCGGCTAGAGGACAGAAGAACAATGCTGAGCTAAGCGATGGCCAAAAATTGTGGTTACTTTCTTAAGTCACAATTTAACAAATTATGCAATTAGTTTACCCAAATAAATAATACACATATTCCTATTACTGCTACAAAATGAATAGTTTTTAAATTGTTTGCTTAGTGTCAACATACTCTTATACACTTCGTCGCACATTCGTAAGAGTATATTTTTACTGAGAAATGTAAGTTGAGGAGAATGTTTTGTTATAGCGGCAAATTTGTTTATTTTATATTCGCCAATGATTATCAACCATCCGAATTTGATTAACGTAGTACTAGTTTAGATCCACATTAAAAAAAAACTCACATACTTTTTCAACTTTATCAAACGACTAGAATTAACGACCTCGCAAAGAGTAGTGCATTGATTGGAGAAGGCCACAGCCTGACCATAGGATGGGATGTGGGTTGTAGTTCATATGCGACAAAGTCTAGACTTTCTCCAACTCTTCGGGTTTCTTTTTGGTTTTTTGGCACAACAAATTGGTGCATTGTTATATTAGAGGAGGTCTTGCATGCGTTGAATAAGTCCCAGCTACATTTTGTTTAGATGGTCATAGCTTTGGTCCAATTGTATACAGTGCAATTTAGCCATTGTGAACGAGCTTATAATGACGCTTTCTAAATTTTATTGAAGAACAGAATATCTTGTCAGATCAATTTAGATGAGAATCTGTTGGTGGGTCTTAGCTTTGTGGAATTAATTTTCCCTATTGATTTCCGCCCGACGTTACAATGTGCTTCCAGAATGTGTCGTTTAATGGATTATTGAACAGCGACCAGCAGATTAATAAAAGCCAGTTGTTTAAGATGGTTCCAGACTATCTTTTGCTTAACCGTAAGTGCTTAATGAAAGCTTAACATCAAAAGTAGCCTGTAAGTCTCTATCATCTATAACAGACGATTGACCAGAACACGATTGATCATTGAGGCTGAGGTCCTCAAAATTAAATTATGCAACCGTTTCTTCGTTTTCATGCTCATAAACTTCCTTACAACTTTCAAACAGCCTTTCGACAAGATTAAACGGAAAACGCTTATTAAAGGATACAAAAAATTTAAGAATACCCCAATAATTAGTTAAACTAACGAAAATGACTTTGATAGAAACAGTAATAATAGTTAAAGTTGAAGAGGATAAGACCAACCAAATTAAGACAAATATCGGCTACACCTTTTAACGTAACACTAGGAAACATATTACAAGTAACATACGAGTGAAACAGTATCAAATAAAGAACCTCAGATGCCGATGACGTAGTCATAATAGCAAAGAATCAAAGAGAACTCTAGAAAACATTTATTAAAGTCGAAAGAGAAGCATGTAAGAGAGGATTGATTATAAATGAAGCAAAAACAAAGTACATTAAATGCACAAGAAACTTTTGGAGTATGTAAAGATATGACAAAGAAATAAACACTTAAATATGCGAAATGAATGTTAAAGGAAGAATACAAACAGTCAATCGAGCTTTCTATGCTAACAAAAAGGTGATAAAGGGCAAGAATATTAGTAAAGAAACAAAACTGAAGATATATAATACAAAACCTTAATAAGAACGACAGTAATATACGGAGCATAGATATTAACCCAAACCAAAAAAGAAGAAGAGAAATTGCTTTTTTTTAATTTAATAAGTGTGATTGCTTATCAAAATTTGTGATAAAGTAATTCTGCTACTCCTTTTTAATGAACTTCAAGTAATCCCATATTGTAAAAAATAGCGGTGATTATGTAATATGGGACTTCATCCACATGGCACTATTTAGTTTTTGGAACCCTCTATTTATCTTTTAATTGTCGGCGTTCTGGCCATTTCTGGTCTTCCAGAACATAGATCACTTTGAACAAATTTTTGGACATCTCTGAATTGTTTGTACTAAGCCTTTGTTCGTACAATTGTCTTGTTTTCAAAAAGTCTTGTGAATCATCGAATAATCTTTATGAATTTGTTGCTCTACTTGTTTAGTTAGTTCACATACAATGACCACACACTATATGTAGTCAACTGGCTAGGTCAGTGAAGTCGTTCTCATTTACGCATGCGCATTATCGTTCACTCTTATTGGCTGCTAGTTAACATCGCGGCCACGGGGACTATTTTTATTATACTAGCATTAGCTTGACATTTTCGTAACAAACTTCGCATATGACTTGATTAAATTGTTGTAAAGGGCTGATCGCATAACATTATCTAATTAAGAAATGCAATAATGGGTTTTTGAACAGATAGGGTAAAGGATACGTATCAATATTTTTTTTATGAAGCTCAAAACGCCTGAATTGCCAAAAACATGTTTATTCTTTTGTGATAACACAACGCACATTTAAGGTGTGTCGTTGAGCAGAAATTGATTTGTTTTCTTCTTCTTTATTAGCAATCAGAATTATAATAAATTCTATAGGCTAATGTGTTGTCTTACGCGCCAAAGTACTCTAAAAAATAGCGTTTTCAGACCCCACCCCAGTAAAAGAATCTTCAGTCACCTAGTAGGTCTGCTAGCCAGTTCTTCTTTAATCCTCTTTCCATAGGTACTTCAAGTAGTGGTTGGAGTAGAGGATTCGTGTGATTTGCGATTCTGTTGTAGTGCTTTATACTGCTATCTGGGGCAACATCCTTGACATATGGTACTCGTAGATCTTCATGCATCGTTTGGTTTGTCACGTATAAAGGTGCATTGACCAACAATTAAGGTATTTTGGACTGAAATCATTGAATTGTATCTACACTGGATTTGGAGCACAGCCCCGCAGTTCTGTGCCATATTTACATATTGGTGCAATGATAGTCCTATACACAAGAAGTTTATTTTTTTTCAGGGACAATTTGGTGTGCTTGCCCAGCAGCCAATATAATTCTTTGGTTTTGATGTCTATTTGCTTTTTTTTCTTAATTACCTGACTTCTCCAAGTAAGTTTAGAATCCAAGTGGAGTCCTAGATATTTCTCACAGGAAGATCTTGGTATTTCTGTGTTGTTTATGTATATCGGTGGGCATTGCTCATGTCTCAATGTAAAGATCACCTGCTGAGATTTGTTTTCGTTGATTTTAATCTTCCACTAGTGGAGCCAATTTTGCAGCTGATAGAGGTGGTTTTGTACTGTTTGAGAGGTTCTAATTGGATATTTGTGTGGCAAGAATAACAGTATCGTCCGCAAAGGTTCTAGTGACAGTATCTGTGCTAGTAGGGATGTCAGCAGAATAAAATACATGATCGAGCCTAACACGCTCCCTTGTGGGATCCTTGTTTTTATTGGGTAGTTGTGAGACACTTCTTCATTTACTTTAGTTCTAAATTCTCTATCACTGAGGTAAGATTTTAGCAGGCTGAAGTACTTGGATGGAAGGAACTCCTTTTTATTTTATTATAGAGCAACCTAGCATGTCAGATTTTGTCGAAGACCTGGCTAACATCTAGGAAGACTGTAGTGCAATATTATTTTTGTTCAAATGCCTGATTTATTACTTGAATTATGCGGTGAACTTGCTACGTCGTTGAGTGGAGTGGTATAAATAAAAATTGATGGATGAGGAACTCAATCTTCGACATGTATGTCTGAGTGAATTTTCAAAAGTAAAAGCCTCTCTTTGATGTAATAGACAAGAGACTTATAAGGTGGTATGACGAGACTATTTTTGGATTTTTCCTGAATTTGGAATCATTATAATTTCAGCAGTTTTCATCTGTTTAGGCAACAACTCTGTATCGCTAAATCAACCTACTGGTCAACTGACAGGCAAAAATTACCAAATAATATAGATTTATGTGTTGCTAATGGTATCGCATCACGTTAAAAATCGAATCGGTCTGGAATTGTCATCATACAATTCTCCACTTTTAATTATTTTAGAAAGCTGTACTTTTTGCGCCAAAAACAATCATTGGGATGCCTTCTGCGATACATTAACAGATTTTTAATAGCAGCTAAAGTTATGAATCAAATAAGTGATATACAAAAATCGCCTGGAATACAATCTGCATTAAGATCATAAATGTCGAACAAGCATTTTCGCCACAGTGTATTAGTAAATACATACTTTGAGCAATAAATTTAATTTAAGTTACTAGGTAGTATATAAACCGCAAAAATGAAGGCATGAAAAAATTTCTAGAATCTATATCTTCTGTAGGGACTATTTTCTATGAAAAGTTACAAAAAAATTTAAAACTACAATCCAGCGACAAATTAAAACCCTAAAAGGTAACTGGGTCAGAACAGATGAAGGAAAAGCTAAAGTATTTGCATGTTATTCCACCGAGGTTTTTTCTTATCGATGTTTTCATATCATAAACAGAAGCTACCCATCAAGTTTTAAATATCCCATACTAAATGGTTCAACATATCAGAACTAAAAACTAAACTATCAAACCACCAGTTTATGATTTTATAACATTGTGTGTCCTAAAAGAGCTATCATCAGAATATATATGATTGGCTTAATGTTTAACTCTATCTTGCGAGTAGATTATTTTTTATTGCAATGGAAGTTAAGGCAACTAATTATTATTTGGAAAGTATCGTACCGATACATCCCCATATAAGCATATCAGATTCTTATCTGTGTTACTAACGATGTTTGAAAAGCCTTTTCTGAAGAGGATTAGGCCGCTCAATAGCAGCAATGTTTTTTGCGAAATTGGTTAACGGCAACCGGAAGTGACCGTTACGATTTCGAAACTTCATTATACTCACACATGTCGTGCAGCATATTCGACAGCATTTTTGACGCTGATCATTATGGAGACATTAACCAACATCTTAATTCCTTTCAAAACAGTAGGTATGTAATATTAATAACAGAGAATATGTTAATGACGTTAAATAATAGTTTTTTTTATTAAACTTTATTAGCAATCAGGAAATACATTCTATAAGCTAATTTGATGTTATGTACAATGTTATTTATATTGCACAAGAGAATGGCATGAAGAGGTTTATCATCCAGCGACTTCGCCTCGGATTCATAGAAGGTCCTGTGACCAAAATCTTCCTAACCGTCGATTTTCTATGGGTTATAGAAGATGTCGTAGTAGTTCATTGGGATGAGCTTCAAGCTTTCCGTGGTGTGAGGTGGCTCGTTTTTGGATAACTGTGTTTATGTATGGAATTTTGATTTCTGTGTGTAATGTGTGGTTGGTGACATACCAGGGTGCATCTATTAGGATACGAAGGATTTTGGACTGAATTCGTTGGATTATAACTGTATTGGACTTGCTCGCGCATCCCCAAAGTTCAATTCCGTAAGTCCATATGGGTTTTATGAAGGTTTTATATATAAGTAATTTATTGTCAGTTGATAGGTGTGAATTACGACCTATTAGCCAATTAAGATCCTTCATTTTCAATTCAATTTGTTTCCTCTTCTTTGTTATGTGTTGTTTCCAGTTTAATTTCGAATCCAGATGGAGACCCAAGTATTTCACTACTTTCTGTTGTGGTATGTTGACGTGATTAAGGTTCACGTTTGGACAGTTCCCTTTCCTGAGCGTAAATGTTATGTGTGCCGATTTTGATGCATTGACTTTTATTTTCCATTTTAGCAGCCAATCCTCTATGAGGTTCAAGTGCTGCTGAAGTTTTGATGCAGCAGTTATTGGATCATTCTCAGTTACCAATATTGCAGTATCGTCTGCAAAAGTGCCCATAGTTGTATTTCGAGAAAGCGGTATGTCAGTTGTATAAGTCACATAGAGAAGGGGGCCGAGGATGCTGCCTTGAGGTACTCCTGATTGTACATAATATCGGCCGGAGGTTTCCCAATTTATTTTAGTTTCAAAGTCTCGTTGCTGTAAATACGATTTAAGTATGGAAAAGTACTGAATTTGAAGGGTGTTTTTGATTTTGTAGAGTAGACCTGGGTGCCAAACCTTATCGAAGGTTTGACTTACGTTTAAGAAAGCGGCTGTGCAGTATTGTTTGTTTTCCATGGCCTGATTAATTTTGTGCACTAACCGATGACATTGTTGTACTGTGGAGTGGGCATGTCTAAACCCGAATTGGTGGTCTGGAATCCAGTCATCTGGATTTAAGTCTTGTTAGATTCTCTTAAGTATAAGCTTTTCGAGGAGCTTTGATAGAATTGGCAATAGGCTCATAGGACGGTATGACGTAACGTCCGTCGGATTTTTTCCGGGTTTCGGTATCATTATTATCTGGGCAGTTTTCAAATGTTTGGGCCAGTAGTCTAATCTTAATATAGAGTTGAATATATACATTAGTTTAACTAGTCCTTTCCGTGGAAGTTCTTTAATCATCTTGGCTGTGATTAAGTCAATACCTGGTGCCTTTTTTCGTTTAGTTTTAGAATTTCGTTCTTAATTTCTTTTAGAGTAAAGAGTCTTAAGGTGTTCATATGTAGGAATAGGTAAGGCTAGTTCTTGCTCTACCTCTGGAACTTGATCGTTGTTGTGAGGAGTAAATACTTTTGATAAGTGCTTCGCAAATAAGGCAGCTTTCTCTTTGTCACTTTTGGCCCACGGACCCAGTGGAGTGGAATTTTCACGTATAGGTGGTATCGCTAGTTTGGGTTTACTCCTATTTTTAATAGATTTCCAGATCGAATTGTCCTGCCTGGACAGATTTGACACAAATTTTTCAAATGAATTATTTCTCATTTCCTGAAGCTTCGTTTTCAATTTGCTACTTATCTGATTGTATTTTCTCCGACTATCCGGCGTGTGATTTCGTTGCCAGGTAGATCTAGCTCTGCGTTTCTCTGCTACTAGTTTTTTTAAATTTCCCTTGATATATTCGTTACTATTCGGTGGGGATCAATTCGTAGAGTAGAAAGTTTGGCAGTGTCCTGAAGTAGGTGGATGAAATTCTCCGTCTCATTATCAATATCTTTTGGTGTTTGTAGTCGTCCAGTTAGGCTTATGTTGTCGTGTATTATTTGACTATACATATCCCACTTTGTTTTGGAATTGTGAAGTCTGGGGGTTGTTTTTCTGGTTACTATTATAGGACTATGGTCTAAGGTGAGATCATGGCTCGGAATTACTTCTGTATATGCTTGTGAAATTCCATTGGTTACAAAGAAGTTTAGCAGATCTGATGTTTTGCTTGGGTCCGACGGCCAGTAAGTTGGTGTCCCAGTAGATAAAATGAAGTTTTCTTTCTGAATGACTTTAGCTAATTCGCGACCTTTAGTAGTCGTAAGCCTTGAACCCCATAAAGTGTTTTTACAATTGTAGTCGCCACCAGCTATAAATTTTGGTCCAAGTGTTTTGAAGAATGTTTTGAAATGTTCTTTTTTTAGTTGATGTCTGGGTGGGCAATAAACTGCAGTAATCGTTATTTCGTATGGAAGGGTTCGTATGGATGTTGCTTGTATGTGATTTTCTTCGTATTTTGGAAGTGGTTTATATTTTCTTTTCACGAGTATTGCCGAACCCCCATGGGCAGTACCACCTGGATAGTTTGTGTGATATAGTTTGTATTTGAGAATGTTGAAATAGCTTCTTGCAGTAAAGTGCGTTTCGCTGATTAGGAAGATCTCGATTAAATTATGTTCCAAAAATAGTTTTGTTTCCAATTTGTGGCTCGGAAGGCCGTTGGCATTTCAATGGGCAATCCTAAGAAACTTAGCCATTTTTTTTATTTATTTCATTTTATTTACAAGCATAGTAATCATATTGAGTACCATGCTGTTCTGTTGTATTAGCTGATTGAATAGGTTTTTGAATTCCTCTAAGAATTTTGTTAGTACGCTAGTTGTACTGTCTGCATTGTTTGTATTGTTGGCTGCCGTTTCGGCGTAAGTTTTGTGTTGTGAGTGAGGTGTAGGTTGTAAATTTTGAGTATGCTCCGCTTGAATTGGTGGAATAGATGATCCATGAACGCTGTTTCTATTATTTCCTCTTATTAATCTATGATAGTGCTCGCAGCCTTTATAACTGGCTGGGTGATCCCCGCCGCATAACGCACATTTTGCCGGAGTGGCCTTGGTTTCTCTTGCATGTTGTGGTATTGTGGGTTCCGCCGCATTTGACGCAGACAAAAGGTTTGTTACAATATGTTTTGGATTGTCCATATTGTTGGCACCTTGTACATTGAATTATACTGTTTTTGTTTGTTCGCGGAGGTTCTATTTCTATAATTTTGTTTTGAAGTTCTTTTATTTTGTAGAATTCTTTATTGTTTTCTGCTGGTTCCAAGTCCACGAAGAATAGATTAAGTGGCTTCTTGGTCGTTCTGTGCCGTGCATTTATTATATTTCAAACCTCGTGGCCTAACTCAAGTAGTTCTCTTTTTATGTTTTCTATATCAGTTGAGTGATGGAGATATTTTATTACAACTCTATACGCTCGTTCCTCTTTCAGTTGGTACGTATGGTGATATAAGTTGTTTTCTTTAAAGTTTCTGACAAGTTTCCTGTATGTTTCTGGTGTTCCACTGCTGATTTTCACAACATTGTTAGCTAAACTTTTTGTACAGTATTGTTCATCCTCTACTATCTCCTGAATTCGCTGTGTCATTTTGTTGTAGTCTTGTACTCCGTGTATAAAGATTGGTGGAGGTTTTGGTAACTTTGTAGTAGCAGTGTTTTCCGTATTAGATGTGTCTGTTGCATTAGTTAGTACCTGATAACGATTATTGGTTTCGGTTATATTCGTATTATTAGGTTGTTTCGTGACCTTTTTTCTTTTATAACCACGTATGAGTTGCCAGTCATTCTTATTGGTTGTTAGGATTTCTTGTTCGTCTTCGCTTGTAGATGACATTATTTGCAATTGCTGATTTGGATTTCGAGTATTTGTATAATTAAATTGCATTTGTGATTGGGCTGGCGGGAGAAAGTAATTGGTAGCTGTTTGTTGGAATGATGATGTTTGAGGTATTAGATTAGGTGCGATGGGAACATTTGTTGTTGGTTGCCATTGCATATTGGTTTGTTGATAATATTGAGGATTATTCATGGCGTTAATATTTCCTAAACCCGTTTATAATTGATTGAATAAAGTACACTATTAAACTGGTTTTAAGTTTGTTGACCGTGATTGTGATTTTTATTTGCGGGTCCGTGATAACACTTGATATCGCACTTCGCAGAGCCGTTCTCGGTACGTGTGAAGCTCAAACACAAAGTCATTATACGGAGATAGGAATCAAATTAAAATTAAAATTTATAATGATAAATAAAATTTCCAAGAGCGATCCAAGAAAATATAAATTGGAACAGCGTTAAACAACAGTCTACTCCGATTTGCAATGAAGTGCTTGTTGAAAGTTTGAAAAGATTGCTGTACAGGTTTTTTTGCAATTTAGTGGCTTTTTAATTGCATCAGTAATATGATGAAATACCTGTAATTGTGTGATTAAATATTCTTGTCTAAAACGACACTGGTTAATTGGAATTCATTCCTCTTTTGTTCTTTGTAATAGTACCTTTCCAACGAAATTGGATCGACGGTAAATTAATTGATTTATGCCAGCTGCTCTTGTTATGAAGGTTTTTTCAGTGTCAGCATTAAAGCAGTTTGTGCTAATTTTATTTGTGATGCTAATTGAATTACAGCATTGAATAATGCCTATGGAAAATTTTCGTCAGGATACTACTTCAAAATAGTTCATTAATACGCAAGATTGTAACAAGAACTTTTTTTTAATTAATAGTCCCTTACGAACTTTTACGGTCATTGGCGGAGATAACTAGGACGAAGTCTCGAGAAAGTTTTCCACTTCATCGTTTATATTTATGTCATTGGACTTAAAGATTTCAATTAAGTCCTGCAAATAAGTTATTTTTATTTTGTTCAGACTTTTCCCTTAAAACATTATCATTGTGTAGTTCTACTTTAATTAGTTTTGCTGCTTTCCAAATCGTGTTGCCACCTTTTTAAATATTAATGGAGTAGCATTGAAATATTTTATTTTTTATGTTTTTTAGAGTTCTTAATTTATTGATAAAGTTCCAATTCTGCAAACTAATAACAGTTTCTTTGAGATAACTAAATCGTACTTCTTGCATCTTATATTTTATTTCCCGAAATAAGAAATCCTTTAGTGCCAAATCTGGACTATATTGCATATGAGTCACTGATTCAACGGTTTTACTCCTTACATTTTTTGTAACGCAATCGCGGAATAGGGGTGAGCATTTTTCTTGAGCGAATTTGCATTTCCGCCATTTTTAACAAGCAATCGGTGCGTTCCACTGGCTGATACAAAAAAAAGATCGGAAAAAGTATTTGGGTTTTTTACTATCTGTCATTAGAAAGTTCTCATTTTGAAACTTTATATTTGCATTTTGACTCAAATTAGAAATTTTCAAGTTCTATTATCTGTGATGTGATGAACTTAAAAGTTTATTTGATCATTTCGCATGCTTCAATGTTGGAGTACAATAATCATCTCACGGTCAATAAATTATAATACACAATCGTTTTTGCTGTTTCAACAATATTTCACATTGGTCTTCAGTGAAGCAGTAAAAGCAGTATAAACATAGACTTTGAGTCTTTGAGATTTTTTTAAAGTAGTGTAACCAAACTTAAACTCATTATATGTAGGTAGGTCAAATGTAAACTGGATTGCTTTTTAATTTATGGAAGCATAAAAATGTAAACATGCAAATTCATTTTTTACATATTTTACTCTTTAACTTATTTACAATTATACGTACATGTATAATGATATTTCGTATAAGCGTGTATTTCCCAATAAATACCACATCCTCATTAATCTTCATATACTATTGACTAATGTAACTAAACATAACTTATTCTAAATTATTCTAACTTTACTTAAATCTGTTCTCGAGGTCTGTGGACGTATGACGTTTTAATCTACAAATATCTGTTTTTTTTATCAAACACGTTGGTTGCTAGTTGATTTGGATGGACACCAAGCCTGACGATGTATTTTCCACTAGGGGTTTTCATTGTACTTTTTATTGATTCGATTTTCAGGTTTTACCTTATAATTTTATTTATGAAAAACCAGAGTGCGTTAACTATTAAACGCAACACTTTAACTTGAAACCGTTCTAGGATCTCGATGTTTAATATTAAAGCTGGATGTCATAAGGCCGCAGTGCTTTTAACACGTACTTATATAAGAGCACTTTGTTTTCTAAGGAAAGTTTAGAATGTGATCCTATCATCCATACATCTTATTTAACTGGATTCCTAGTTGCTTTTCTTTTGCCAAATGGGAGTCTTCCAATTTAGTAGTCTATCTAGATGGAGTCTTTAAATATTTTGCAGATTCGGCTTATGGTGTTTGTTTGTCGTTTAGTGTTATTGTTGGATAGTTATCTCTTTTTAGAGTAAATGTTATTGATTTTTGTTCGTTTATTTTAATACACCATAATCTGAACTAGTGTTTGGCCATATTTAGGCGTTCTTGAAGGTAAAATGACGCAACCTTTAGGTTTGGATGTGTGTAATCCTCGATCGTTGCAGTTGTATTTAGTGCGCAGTGTATAGATAGATTTAACGTAAACAGTAGATACAAAATGGGAACCAGAACACTACTCTGGGGAACACCAGATGTGGTGAGATGTAATTATGTGTAACATTTTTGTCGCCTATCTGAAAATGTGTTTTACTGAGATATGACTTGTGTACTTCATAAAAGTTATGAGGAATAGCTTTTTGATTTTGTACAAAACTTCCGTGTTTTAGGCTTTGTCAAAAGCCTGACATATATAGGTTAACTGCCGAGCAGAATTTGTGTACTTGTTCCACCGTAGCATGCCTCTCTCTAAACTCAAACTAGCGCTTTCTTTCAAGTAAGGTTTTATTCGCGTTAAAAGCAGATTTTCCAAAACCTTTGACATAACAAACTTATTGGTCTGGATGAGGATACGTTTCCGGCGTTGATGTATTGATGTATCTCTACTCCTTCTTTTGTTAATACGCTGAGGAAGGCCTTGAAGGTATTTAAAGATTGCTATGCTTTGTTCTTTTTTAATTCATGCTTTTGGTTTCTTTATGGCCCTGTTCAATTTTGCTTTATTTCGTGGGGTGCTCATGTTTGTTGCCATGTTTTCCATAACCTTCTTTTGCACACAATTTAGTTTTAACGTATCTTGAACGCTGGGCTTGTTTTTCTGGCCTGTCTTTGTTAGGCGTGGCCTGCCAGGTTGCTTCTTGTATTTGTTGGTTTAGGTGATCAATTATATTTTCTAGTTTGTCTAGTATTTTTAAAAAGAACTTTGTTTTTACATAATCTCCTGACTTAGAAATACATTTTACCTGATGGATATTTTTTGATCTTGCTTCTGAAAATTGAAGATGGTGCTGATAATAGCAAATTGCGTGCAAACGATTCAATAGCAATATTCTCATCAAATGTCTGTTCTTTAAGTGTTTCTTTTGGTAATTCAAATAAATGATATGGCTTTTAAGAAAAAATAGCGTAACCCAGAAAAATGTTTAATGGTTTTGTTTGAGTTTCGGACTACCTGAGCATTATTTTTACTTATTCCGACCCCGGAAGTAATTTTAGGGACTGTTAATTGTCAGTATTCCCCAATAAGAGAACTATGATGAGCCGTTGCACTAATAGACGAAGGTATGTCTTGCTCTGATATTGTGCTGTTGATTGAAGAAGCGATAGTGCGAAGTACTCTACGGGGAGTTAGGCAACTCTATCTACACTTATATCCCTCCCTGGTCGCATATTAACTTTAAATTGGTTATAAAGAATGTGTCTGTTCTTCCAAAATAATTTCAACTTCTTTGTACATTCATTTATTGATAATACTTTTTAATTTGTTACACATTTTATAACAAACTATTCCTCGAATAATTTTTTTTGTTACTTTCACTAAAACCAAATAATACTAAGTCTTCTGAAAGCCATGTTAACAACTATATTCTTATACAAATTATCAACGCTATAACAATACTACTAAACTTTGACAGAAACCCATGCATTTCATTTATTGTAATCATATCTCGCGTTCTGCCGTGCCTCACTAACTTTTCATCATAATTTTTAAAATATTGCAGTAGCTTGAACTATGGAAATCTGATATAAGTATAGAAGTACAGTTGTCATAAAATATTGAATTGCATTGTCTACTTTTTCGCCAGATTTAAGACTCCAATTGCAGTTAGTATAATTTTAATATACTTTTTCATTGAGTATCAGTTATTACTTCTTTAGTAATATTCGGCTTTTATACTAATAGTAGCTATAACGATAGTATAGTCTAGATAATTTCTTATTTTCTTCTGTTATAATTTTGATTACTGCCCTGAATTCTTCTCATTTAAAATAACCACCTACAATAATCTTAGTTGAAACAATTAAAAAACGTATAGAATATAATTTTAATGGTATTTTACCCTGGAGGATAATATACTGCTGCTACTGGAATAGGAGTTAGTAGTTTGCTGACTTTAATAGCGGCTGTTTATCTAGAATCTGTTCGAAATTTTGTAATTTGTGGTGCCATATCTCATATTGTTTGAGTTCTCGGAGTGATGAGCATTACAGTTAGGTATTTTTATAAACGTTTTAGTTATGTAGTGTAAATAAGTAAAAAAACTTTTATTGAGATTAAGATCAAGTTAGATTTTTTTACTAATAACCAATAACGTCGTATAAAGCAATAATCAGGAAGAAGCCTTATTATTTATTAATAACAGCATTAATAATCTCTTGTAGGAGAAGCTAGTTAAATATGCTTTTGAATTTGGAAAATTGTTTGAAAATATAATTTGAGGTTGATTCTGAATACTTATCCAAAAGCGACTTTCAGTGTTTTAGGTGTATCTATTTTCAAGAAGCAATAGGACATATGATAAATCTGTTGGAAGCAGTTTTATGTTGTTAGAAATTTTATCTGTTTTAGTTTTTCTAACTTAAATATATAAAATTTCTATAATTAAAAGTATAAAGCTAATCGCACTAAACAGTTCTAGCAGCGGGTACATCGAACTAAATTCACTTTTTATGCGGGGTTCTTACTGTAATTTTTATATTTACCAAATATTTATCTTTAAATATCACTTGACCATTTAAAGTTTAAAATCTACAAACGTTACTATTTCTGGTATTCCCGACGTTACATTTTAGTACGATCAATTTTTTTCTGCAGAAGTTGGTCAATGTGTGTCCTATTTCTAGGCTCGTCAAGAAGTGGAAGGGCAGCAGGCTTGAATACATTGTTTTTATCTGAATAAAATTAAACTGTACACTTGCTACTGAGCTGAATAAAACTGCTATAAAATGACCTTTTTTTACTTTTACTTCTATTTACTATCAATTTATTAAAAGCAATTAAAAGGTTAAGTATTGAAAATTTATAAACATTTGAATTTTTTAAGAATAATTTATACAATAGCAGTAAATGTGAAAAGTTTTTGGTTTATTGTCAAGAGTTAAAAATGTATTAAGATCTGATTGGTCTCAATAGCTTGAAAATTTTGATTACTGAAGCAACACTGACTTATTGAGTTGGATTCTATGACATAATCGAAATGTTGGCTCGAATGAAAGTCAGAAAGTCCTATTATAAAATAATTTCACTTATTTGTAATTGAACAAAATCGACCATTTTCTGCAAGAAAATTAATTAGTAGTTATATAAAGACTGAGAATTTCTGAGTTTTTTTAATAATTAGTTAGATATTTATTAGAATATTCCTAACTATGTTTTAAATAACTGGAATAAAATTATGGAGTTTAATATTTGGCAAAGTTCGTTTTCTATTTTAAAAATGTGCGAGTGTTTGAATATTCAAATTAAATATTTTGAGTAATTCGTATAGTTGGTATTCAAATATCTGGGTTATTAATGTATTCAAATTTGTTTTTTTTTAGAAGCAAGACATATGTATATTTATTATTCGGGTTTGTTCATTACAACATAATTTATAATTAACTTTAAGTAAGATATTATTTTGTCATCCTGTTCTAAATTTAATGCAACATAAAGGTTTAACATACTACAGTAAGCATTTCTTTCTTGGATCAAGTGTTGATTATTGACGCCTTATTTATGATCATTCTAGACTCTTATTATTATTTAATTTAATATGCGTAATAGATGTTGTTTTTGTTTCTTGTAGATACTTGGTAAGTTTTCCATTCATGTTGTACTTTTTCGCGTTATTTCGGCGTAGGTAATTCTGTCTTCTACCACTCCGAACAAGTGTTTTTTGCTTCTGATACCAACCTATTCGCGGATGTTTCTTAGTCGGGACGTTTGCTTTCGGTTAATTTCATATCGACTTTCAATTTTACCCTCCAGAACAAGTTGTAGTAGATCTTATTTTCCTTCGCATACTACACGACTAACAATAAGATAAGTTGTTTTGTCGTGTTTTATTGTGTTTATTAGTTATTATAGGGTGTCTACTGTCTGTAGGATTTTTATGTTTGTGACTCTTTAAATCTATGCTACACTTAACATTTTTGTATCTACCTACATCTATCTCAAGAGATTTTAAGCGGTTTATTGTTATTTTGAGTGTCCACACTTCCATGTCATTCTTTGTCTTAACTTAAGATTTATGCTGCCATTACAGAGAAATGGCAGTATTTTGTTAATTGTGGAGCCAGCAATCTCGATTCGTCTTGTGATTTCTTTATCTTGGTTTAAATTTTTTGTCAGGTGAAGGGTTGCAGTGCCGTTACGGTCAAGTGGCAAACATATAATCTTCCATACGGGCAGCCGCAGTATACGTGCGAGGATTCGAACAATCCGGTAATTTCCAGATTTTAATCAGATGGTTCCTGTAGATTTTAGAACATGTACTTAGTCTATAAATAGCATGCAACGATCCAGGAAACAAGTCAAGTACCGGAATCGAAGTGAACTATGGTAGTGTGACATAAATTGTGTAATTTTGTTAGTAATTCCATCTGTAGTGTACATAAATATTATTAACTAAGTCAATTTACTAATGTAAGTAACGTAAATAAGTAGAATTAAGTTTAAGTCACCATTGTTGAGAGCCAAAACATTACAATATACTTCTGTCACACTTCTTTTGGATTTCTCGATCTTATGATGTGAGTTTTCCAATCCTGACTTTTGTATGTTGTTTCAATATAGATTTTTATAATTCTAATGTCAATTTCACCTATGATGACCTCTTGAAATAATTCAGTTATTCTGATGTGCTGTGATCTATTGAATTATTTTTCATAATCAGCTTATCAAACGCACTTTTTGTTAATTACGGCATTTTTTAGTGAAATGGTAAACGAAAAGTGCTTTTTGTATTTAGGTCTCTCTGAAGTAAAATTGTTAGTCGTCTATCTCAAATTCACATTTTGGGCGTATCACGCGGAGGATAATTTTTAATATATCAACCAATAATCACTGGACATTCTAGGGTGGTGTTTCTTAGGAAGCGCTACACAATTTAACTTCAATCATTCTTCGGCTATTCCTCTATAGTTATATATCCTTTTAAATAGATTTACTACAAGATCGATATTACTTTTCTTATTATGTTCATAGAAACTCCATTGGAACCAGTAGCTTTTTTTACTTAGATGACATATAGTGCTTCAGATTGTTGTATATCTGTTTTAGTGTCTTTAAATAACGTTATACATGATTTCCACACATACAATGCTTTTTTTTTATCTAATATAATTTTGTTTGAGTGTTTTACTGGAGCCGTAGATATAGTATAGCTCATCTATTTTTTTTTTATCTTCTTATGCATATTAAATACCTTGTTTTTTGGATTGATTCTATCCATTTATCTTCTATCCATTTATTTATTTCTTTTTGTATTGTATTTTGATGCTTTTTATATTCTGACTTGTTATGTTTGAGTAATCTTCCTTCATCCGTATGGTCATCTAGGGTTTCTTTTTAGAACGCTAAGTCGGCTTTAAATATTAAATACTAATTTTACTTATGATTTGTTTTATGTTATTTTATTGACAGTCAGCAGTCAACAGTAGTGAATTGGTTCCTTGGTATCCGATTTAATCATTTAAGTCTCTTATTACTTTGTGTTTCACGTTCTTATTGTAACTAGTATTTTCATAAATACAGTTGAAGAATCAAACCTATGCCTCTGCTTTACACAGCTTTAAAGTATCTATGACATTAACATATGGTTTCAATTGTAAAGTCTGAAAGTTGTAAGTTACATTGTGTTTGTTGTCCAGTTTGGTTACTAATGGAACGAGATGACAAAAACCGTATTTGTGCAATAGCATTACATAAGTGTGGAATTGAAAAAGTGTAATTTTTAAGACCTTGCATTCTCTGAGAATTAGCCATATATTTGTGTGTTGGGCTATGAAATTGTTAAATGAGACTGGAAAGTGTCGACCAAGATCTGTGTTTAGTTGGAACTGTTGGGGCGGCCAATCAAACGAAATTCTTTTTATAAGTGGTAATATTATGTCTTAGAAAATACAATTTTCAAAACTATGATGTTTCGTATTACTAAGTAAGACCTAGGACTAACTGCTTACAAAAGATATACAGAACATTTGGCGACAGATGCTTTAAAGAAAATTTGGATGGTTGTAGAAAAATTTTGTTTACGGATGAAAAAATTGTTACAGTGGAGAAATCCTTTAACAAATAAAATGACGAAGTACAATTGCAGCCAATACTTTTTCAATGGGTGTAGTGCATGTTGCCGTACACGAGTGGCCCGGGCGCCTTAAAGGTTGTGCAGAGGATAAGGATGGGGATTTTGAATAAATTCGTTGTAATTATACTTGCTAATAACCATTTAATAAATCTTGAGAATATTATGCAAAAATAGCTAGTCGTTTTATTTTGTCGTTCTTTATACTATGTGTAATGGGGAAGTCTCGATAAGTTTTGTAAAAATCTTTATTTTGACTACCTTTAGTTTCAATTCCATCAGAAAAGTAGCGATTTGTTATGCCAATCTATGTGTGTTCGTGGTACGTTGTTGTTGTTCTCTCCTATAATTTTGTTTATTAATATGTAATCATTTTAATTTATAATGTATTTTAGCTTGTTTGGGTTATCCGAAGGTGCTTTCCACTTGTATAAACTGTGTTTTGATACTACCATATTTCGCTCGCTACTCCCGTTCAAGTCATAATCACCTATTGTATGGCCGCGTCTTTTTGTCTGACCTTTGCATTGTAGTTTTCGATTGTTATGGTTATGCTATCATTATTTATTGACCTAAGTACTTCTTTGGATGTTAGAGCATGTACTTGCAATTGCAACAGAATAATTCTATCGGAAGTTGGTGAGAAGTTCTTGACATAAATTCTGGGACAACAAATTACGATGATGACGATTTTTAACGTAGTTTTTAGAGTAGTACAGTACTCCACGTTTATGACGATGTTTTGCTTTGTACCTGACTATCTAGGCTCACTAATTTAGTTAATTTTTGTTTTTATCCCTTCCACTTCTATAATTAAGTTTTTTATTTTTTGGCTGCTAATAGACTTTTCAGATTCCCATTTGAATTTTGGACTTTACTATTTTGAGCCAGGCGATTTTTCACACCACTAGCACATCTAAGAGTTGCTCGCCTATCCCGGAATCAGAGGCCATTTGTAATGGGTTTCTAACCATAATGATATTCTGGGATTTATATATTAGAGTGGTATTCTATTGCCTTCTTCGTTTTTAAATTAGCCGCTTCAACTTGGAGAATGGACGCTGTTCGTAGCCGCGCACTCTGAATTATTTTCACGTAGTTTAACATGCAAACTAATGTAATTTTCTAGGGTCTGTCATTTGGACCATAGGTGAGAACTGGTTACCTTTCGAGAACCAGTCACCGTGATCCACCTCCTGCCAAAAACATTCGGTGTGGCTCACTAGGGTTAAAAGTGCTACCTCTGTAACGTAACCCTCCATCATATGCTGTGCTATTGACAACATTATTAGCCATTACTTTAACTAAATGAGAAAATCTGTTTATAATAGATCCTCTTTTCTACGAGATAGAATTTTTGTTACAAATTGTTATGAGTTTCTAAATCATATTGTAAGTGACGTTAGAGGGTGGCATGATATAATTAGTTTCGATGAGTTTGGTATACTATTTTCCAAACTGCGGCATTGTTTTACAAGTTTTAATAAAAATATTTTTGTGCAGAATAGAAATTAATTTCCTACCTGGAAAATTTTCTGGTAGATAAACACAAGTGCTCTCACTCGAACGATATTGGATAGCAAGCGGTTGTGTAAATACGCCTCAAGTTAATACCGCCTTGCCATCTTATGAGTATAATATGAAAAAATAAAAATTGATGTTAATACAAATAGGAAAATAAAAATAAATCGGCGAAAAAGTGTGAAATACTATATCAATATATCCAGACAACTGTTGGAATTAAAAAAAAATAGCAGTTTATTTAGGTAAAAAAGTATTTTCTTGTTTGTTATTCAATGTGCTAATTATGTTATATTCAGTAAATTTAAAATTGCTAAATATTAGTCTAGATTTTATGACTGGTTGTCGCAATGATCTTTTCGTAACGGCGTCCGGAGCAAAGCGACCGCGAAATCATTTAGAATTCCCTTTCAGTCCGCTCTATCTATAGCTGACAGAATTTCTTCGCAATTAACGCAAATCCGCGAGCTTTTTTAAGGCGGACTCTTTGAGCGCAGCCGAGTAAAAGTGAATTTTGTAGCAGCACAGTCGCTGCGTCCCTTAATGAAAAACATGAAAGGGTGGCGATTATTAACCGCTGATTAATAAAACAAAATTCTTTCGGCGCGCTGCGGAAATAAAGGGCGTGCCCTAATTAAAAATCTGATGGTAATTAATTTACGAGCGAAGACGAGGGCGAAATTCAATCTGGGCTTGGTCGGAGACGGCGGGATTATGGCAACCGAAAAGTCTGCCGCACCTCGCGCGCCATCCGCGCTCCTGCAGCAAGGAACATAGCGCGGCCGCTAATCGAATGATGGCCTCCGTTCGGCGGAAGAACAAACAAGCGCGAAAATTCCTCACATTAACAAATTTTCCGCCGCGGAAATTAATATATAAGATTGAAGGAGTGAAAGGCGCGCAATTCTCGCAAGGATGCCGAGGGCGGCCGGGGATTTGTACCGTTAAATTTCTGCCCATTTCTCATACCAGACGAAAGCTGAAGTGTGACACTAATCTGAAAACATTTCACGGAAACGTGGCGGAATCTTGCTCGTCGGGGACGAGGAGTTTTCACTAAACTATCTTATTTAGCAGAAGGAAAGAGCAAAGAAAATGTGACCCCAATTGAATACTCGCTTTTTTTTCTTTTTTATCGATCCTTGTTGCTCTTCTCCAGAAGAGCGAGCCACTATCTGGGGGTGTCACGATGTAAGAACTGATCGTCTCACCTGAAAAATTTAATCAATTGAAATGTTTATTTTGAAGAAATAATGGGTGTTCGATGGACTGCATGTGAACAAAGGATTAGTCAAATGGATGCGAGGGTCGAGCGTCTCCCCCTGCTTATTTCGTATGCGCAATTTCCAATCCTCTTCTTTCCGGGGAAATCGGATGCTGCGGAAGCAGGCTCTCGAAGATACAGACGTTTATTTGACACATAAAGGGACATAGACGAAGACATCATGGGAAAACATGTAATCCCAAACACGGGCAGCACATTTGCCTAAGTGGTAGTTGCGAACGCGATAGCTGCCGGAACTCGAACAGTCCATCAAAGTAAATGTTAATAGCTGCAGTTTACGCCACTCCCGCAAGAATAGGTACCGCCAGCCCATCTCCAGCTTCCGCGAATGTAAACAAGGGAAAATTTTCGTTTCCTGAGGTTGTCTTCGGGGCGCTCCGGGTCTGTTCGCAAACGAACCTTCGAAACTGCACTCGGGGGAGCTTCTGTTGACACACTTGCATGGGACACCGACTGGGACTCTTAAAAATTCATTCCAGGTGCTGCCCATTTGCCACGGATTCCGTTGCCATTCCTGAGTCAACGAACGAAGCTACGTGCGCCCTTTATTTGAGTAGACGGCTTGTCTTTTGTCTTATTGCAGAGTACAGCCCAGTTTTAATACAATAAAAAGTTACTCGTCGCGCTGGTATGACTATTCGTGAAAAACCGCTTTCCCGTAACGGTTAAGCAGTAAATAAATGGAATTTAAATAAACTTTTGTGGTGGTAAGTTTTATCTTGGTTAATGGTAGAAAATAAAAATTATTTTGTTACAACTTAGTATTTGTTATGTGCCATAATAAAAAATTAATAAATATAAAAAGCAACATTTTAGTGTAAGTGAGCAATAATGTAATTTACACAGAAATACATTATGAGATTTGTGCGATTATTTTTTAACTATTTTAGAGTTGTAATTTGGCCATTTAATTACATGAATATTACTGCAATTACTTCTACTGGAAGTTCTGTAATAATACTAGAGCGCCTATTACCAATTTCCGACAATCTAGTGCGGAGGGAGACATTAAAAGGCAGTAAAATTTATCACTAATAAAATTTACTACCTTCAAGTGATGATTTTGTGCAGTTCTACGTACCAATAATGACTTTAGGGCATACAAGAAGCAGAAGTGGAAGGATTCCATGAGTGTTTAAGGAACTTGTTTACGCAATGGGAAGGCTGTAAACTAATAAAGCACATGTACAGGATTCTTTATTAGATAGATTTTGTAGAAATAATACCTATTTCAGAAGCCTTTATGTGACGACTTCTATGTATATATAAAATATTAAATTGCGGTTTTTCATTTTGTCTCCTAGATTTTTAACACTTTACATATCTATGGGATATAGGAGATCTTATGAACTGTCTCAATGCTTACTGGATTTAAATCAAATTTTGTATAAACATTTATTGGGCCAATATCTCGGTTCAGTTCGTTATTGAGCCAAATATACCAATTAGTTAGGGGAAATAACCTTCAATTGTTTGTAACTACTATAGTCGTTGCCGTATTTGGTACGTATATTTTTAGATACAATCAAAAGCGAATGAGATAGGATTAGGAAATGTAGAGACATGATTATAAATATTTTGGTTTTTTACGCTCAACTTGCATTAAATTCTGATTAGATTTGTGTCAGATTAACACATTACGAGATCTACCTTTTTTACCTTTTTTAATTGTAAATTTACATTAGGCGTAAAAAACCATGTCTTATAAATGTCTGTTTTGCACAAATATGCCATTTCTAAGGCGTTTTCTGTAACAGCTCCTTGTATTTTGCTCTTCTCTGTTCTGATTTTAGCTCGAACGTTATTTATCCAAAGTTGTTTGAGACTTGTTCTAATGTTTTGGACATATCCCATAGGAAAAAATCGGAAATCGTTAGATACAAAGGATACAACGGCCATCTTATGTTGCAACCACGGAAAATATATTTTTTGAATTTACTTGATAGTTGGATTGTTGGACTCTTGTTCTAACACCTACCTCTCCTTGTTCTATTCGAACAAACGAACTGCGGGGAATAATAAAAAATTCCACAAGTTGATACGCATTTGATGTAATACAGAATTTTCAAAATTACCTTCAAAAAATATCTCTCAAGAGGAAACGATCCCAGTTGCTTCGCAATTTTAAATTTTGCTGTTTTATCTGTTAGAGAAACTGTTAATCTATGAGTAGCTCTCTCAATGTCGATGTTTTAAATTTTTTCCTTAGATATTCAACGTAGCTTTTTCTAGTCATTAGTTCCGTCCGGTTTTCCGGTTTGAACTTTCAAGTTCTGTTGGGCAGGTCACCAACATGGACGTTAATATGATTTTTATCGATCATTTATGGTCTAGACCTTTTCTATTAATAGAGGTTTCTTTGATCGGGCTCTTCTTACGCATAAGAGTTAGGTAGAGAAAAGCTCTGGTTCAAGCTACTCTATAACTGCACTACACTTATCTGTGGTTATCCGCCCTACCCCTTTTTTGTTTTTTGCTTACGACTTAGCTATAATTTAAAACAATTAAAATGACTTTCAAAGAAGCTGTCACCAACTTTACTTGATAGGCAAAGAATACGATCTGATTATTTTATACTGCAAAACAAAGAATACGGAGTTCCACAAAAAAGAAAAAATCCGGACAGAGATCTTTCTAAATGCCCAATTAGTTGAGAAAGTTAATTACTTTAGCTATTGGAAATATGATGTAGGATAAAATATAAATTTTCGCCCATTTATGGAACCACTAGGAAAAATTTCCGCAACTAGGACAAAAAACACAAATACAATTTTATAAGACGACGGAATTCCCCGTATGGTAACAAAACTTGAGTTTTAAAATAAAAAGACCGTTCGCACATCTGAGCTTCGGAGATAAAATTTTTGAGAGCTGTTGAAGGATATACCAGAGCCAATGGAGTCAGAAATGACACTAATAGAGGAAATTTAGGAGCACAATCTGTCCTAACAACAATTGAAATCAACAAACAATACTGAAAACTACCCATCGAAAGTATGGTAGATCATCAACTACAAAAGATGACATACAAATATCACGGCAGTGAAAAAAAGACTTGAATCGACCAAGAAATAGATGCCAATAAGTGAACCGGAACAAGTTCTGTGACCCAAACTTTGGATAGAAGAAGAAGAAAAAGAAACCGTTTACATGTGATCGTTCAAGTGGTTGCACCGACTGGTTTTTATGTATAGCTTTAAGATTGTGAGAATATACTGTTCTTTTTTAATTATAGCTTTGTTCTAATTGAAGGCGGTCTGCGTGGAGCGTTACTGAATCTTGTTTCCAGAAACGAAAAATTAAACGTCCAGTTATGGATTTGCTTGGAGAATCTGTTACGCTATGGATTTTTTCCATAGTATCATGTTCAGTTTGAATTTTTACGTCCCGTGGCTATCATTTAGAAGTATTAACAATTACTAAGTTCTTATTTATTACGTCGAACAAATATGCAACAAATTTAAAAAAAGTTGCATCTGCCTACCTACAGTGTGGTACACAGTGAGACAAGAAAAATAGACTGTTTTGGAGTTTTTTAAATTTTAACTAACCATAAATCTGTTCTTAGATCAAGTTTATATTATGAGGAAATTATACAAAGAGGTTGTAGTTACCCCTAGTTTGGGATTTGACAATGTTTTTTTTATTTGCTGAATTTTTAGGTCACCTTCGTCTTTTACTACGGGGAATACATACAGTTTTTTTGATTTTTTAGGAAGTTTATCGTCACGTTATCGTCTTTCACTTTCAAAACCTGTGCTGCCTAATATACTTTGTTTTTCTTTCCTTTAAATTGATGGATTGGAAACTGCAGTTGTCCTCATTCACTGGACCTAGTTTTTCTGGTACTCCACTTGGAACTTCAGAACCTAATTCTTTAGGAGATTGGACTTCTGACGTGGAAGGGCTGTTGTTGACTTATCCTGTTAAAGACCTGTCGTTAACAACAGCTTCTATGAAATCAGCATCCGTGAAGATTGGGCTATTGAACGGAAAAATTTCAGTTTTTATGAAACCAAATTTGATGTTTTTTTGGCTCATCGCTGCATCATGGGCTGCATTTACTAAATTTGGGATGCTGTAGATAGTAATTGTCATTTCTGAATGATTCAGCATTTATGTATCAGCTGCAGATTTGTAGACTGCCTTGAGTGGTCCAAAAACAGATTTATCTAAGGGCTGCAGTTTATGGCAGTGAAGTAGCAGCGTTATAATTGCGATCCCAGCACGAGCTTTGTCAATGACTTCGATGAACAAATGAGCATCTTAGTTGTCTCAAATCAGCAGACTTGGATTTTCTTTTGTGCTATGTGACTTAGATGTCAACCAGCCTGAAGGATTTGCCAAGCCCAGTGCCCCATGAGGTGCTCCAGAAAGCATGCTCTGCTTAAAACTTTTTTGGGATGATCATTTTGCTTAAACTGATCCATAGTAGTGGCTAAACTTTTGATTGCAAGTTCAATCAAAGATTTGTTGAAAGTTCATTTTGTTTTTCATCTTTGAAAGGGGCAATTTTGTCGTTTTTCTGTACTAATTTGGTAGTTCTGTATTAATAAATTAATTCTTTAAAAGCGTATTTAGAAAGACTTTCATCAGTTTTTAATTCTTTTAATTCTTCAATATTCTGCGCGTTTATATTATCCAACCTTGTTTCTTTTATTGGATTCTCTTGTGTCAACATCTTTGCTTATATGTCGCCATACATTCTTCCATACTCCTTTCAAAAATTTCTTGGTTCCTTCAGTCCAGGAAAGTTTGATATTTGCAGCATGCATCGGATTTATCTACCAGTTATAGAAATGTTAGGTATGAATAATAAGTTTTAAGATTTCATATTACGCCTTGATTTATAGAACAGAATCTCTACTTCCACCGGAATGCACGTTACAAATCGAATAAATGCATTGGATAGTTTGCAGCATTATCAATCAGAAGTTAAGTTTTTGGTTCTAGTTTGGTAAACCAATTTTAAATGTTTATAATAATCTAAGATCTTTTATGCGACTTTGAAAGTACAGATAACGTTGATTTAGAAATTATCTTGGAGTTTTGGAATGATAAATAAGTAGTGCTTTTAATTTGAAGTTTTTATAAATGTCACCAATCAGAAGAAGTGTTAGTTGGTCTATTGCAGCCTTAATCCTAGTGTTTGCTTATTTTCATTGAATAAAAATATAGGTTTTTGCATTTGACAATGGTTTGTAATATCACTGGAAATGTAGCAGTTGCTTTTATATCTCTACTTGCTACTTCTACTGCAATCTGTATGAAGTTGACAAATTTAATGCAGCACCAATAATTTATCTGCGTTTAATCGTCTGAGCATCTATATTTTAGTTTCCAATTATCCTTTTTTTGTCATTCTGCTGTTTTCTTTGCAATGACTCATGTTACAACTAAAATTAGAGTATTGTTATTTTTATTTCTGTAAAATAGAACGATATCTTTACATTCTCACACAATAACATAAATATGTACTGCACCGCACTGCGAGACGGCATGAGAGTATGAAAGCAACAAATTTATGCAATTTCTGCATAAATATAAACTTTGCGTCCTTTTATGTGAATATAACAATTTGAAAAACTGCGCTAAAGCGAGTCGACAAAAAAAAAAAAAAACGCATTACATCGAAATAGCTTCAACGGGGTCAGCGCAACAATGTGCACCAAGAATTAAATACTGAAATTAACAACTACTAATCGCTGTTTGAATGGCATATGGAAATATAACGATAACACATTAAAAAGCGAATTTATTGAATTCAAAGCTATGCTCAATAATCTACGCTGGTGATTAATATTGTAATTGGTCATTGACTGATAGGCGCGAGTCCTCAACTGAACCGATGGAAACAAATATCGCAGTTAAATTTGCAGAGATTAAAATTCCAAAACTTGAGGCAACGGGAAGGAGCAAGTCTCATTAAATTTACAATAAAGAAAAATCCGAAACTGTTACATATCTAATGGTTTCAGTATTATTTACTGGTAATGTAGCGTAAGTAGCAAATGGAAACTTTTACAATCCTGGTAAGAGACAGGTCTACTTCAGGGAAGTGACCTATGCGAGCCTTGGCGCTTTTTCAACTCCTAATACTGGGAAGGAACCAAATCTCACTCCTTAAATCCTACCCATAACCAATCCTATTTTATCTCTTCTTATATTCTGGCCCAGAAAAGCAACGGGAAACTACTTGGAGACTGAACTCTATTTCTCAAAATAATCATAATAGAAAAAAATCATAACAAGATGGCACAAGGGGCACCCCTTAGGTGGTGAAGCGGTACGAAGAATTTTTTCGCCGGTGGTCATCAATTGACCTTTCCGTGCCCGTATATAGAAAGTTATGACGGTCGCCAGCCTTCGAAAGAAAAAATAGGAGACGGCGAACAAGACGGTAAAGCAGCATCCTCGGGTATCAGAATTCTGATAACCGCTGTCAACTACATATAATGTTGCACTCCAAAAAACTGTTAAAAATCTTGTTTGTCGTGAGACGGTAGGCTTTAATCTTCCAAACTTTAATCAAGTTTGTGGTTCCTTTCTTGGTGTTATTGAGGTTATTGTTTCAGATGTTAGCAGATTAGATAAGAATACTTGCTACAAATAAGCTGATTATAGCAACGCTAGAGAGTTTATCTACTTTTGAGTCTACTAATCTAGAATATCTTCCTTGAAAGATTAAAATCTATCAAGACAGCGAGCGTGTATTATTGGGAAGATCACATTATTTATAAGCAGCAATCATTTACTGCCGTTCCATTGGCATCTCGGAAAAAGTTTATAATAAACCCATTACTGCCGTTATATCTCTTCAAGTAAAGGATATTCGGCACGTGTGTGCTCCTTTATGTTCAGTTATTTCATCTACATATTCTTCGGTACATAGTAGAGAATGTATCGGTGCTACTGACTCATTAGATTTAGTCAGTCAACTTACTGTTTGTTCTAAAGGCAAAATTGCATTAATTTTACAATTTCTCTTTGAGCAAGAGCTAGTATTTGAAACCTTAGTGCACATTTTATCAAAATTGAAGAATCAGTTTTCTCCAAATGACAGTAATATTATCTTATTAAATTAGTCGAATGCTAATTCTACTATTAATCTAGGGAAGTCAATAGGTTTTCAAAACAAAATATAATTTAGTTTGAAGAATATTCAAAAGATTCAATTAGATTACGTTGTTTGAGTCTCTTCCAATTGTATCGATTGTTCGTCAAAACTTGCTCTTCTCAAATTGTAGAGGGGCTGTTAACTTTGTGCAAATATTTGTTCTTGAGAAATATTTTTGCAAGGATATCAATAACCTTAAAACTTATGGTTTGGTTTTACGAGAACGTAGTTTAATTTGTATCCTTAATTTAAAGGCAAATGCGTGAGAATATGAGTGATTGGGATATACATCAAAATCTTCCTGTAGCGCAGAACGCTTAATATTGACAGATATTACGTAATTATGACAGTGTGGTAAAAAATACGTTGCTTTTAAAGCTTCACCTAAAACTAATGAGATAGTTTTCTTAATGAGTTCCTACATGTTTGAACAGCTTTGCGAAATAATCTCATTTATGTCATCAATCACATCAGATGATGCTGTTACTGTTGATGTCGAAAAATGTAACCCTAAGCACTAGTCAATACATTCTAAATCCGTTTCCAGGTTTTTCGATGAGATTATATGATCGCAACATCGTCACATATTGGGACATTTGGCAAATCGAAAATTTGGGTACCCAGACGAAACCTATATCAATCGAAAGCCCTAAGTGGCTTAAGCAATATTGTCTAAGGAACCAACCCGGTACGATCTCTTTGAACAAAGATATAGGCCTTAGAAAAAATAAGCCATAGCGCCAGTACGGAGAGTCGTACAAAAATGATCTTGGTGTCTAATGATAGGGGACAGTCTACTCTAATGGGACTTATTGCTATTAGAACTTAAATTTATTCTGGTCTGAGGTACTGGCCTTAGAATATGACCTAGATAGCAGGACTACGAAGTGCCGCAGGATGACAAATGAAGATTCAAACGAAAGCATACAGCCCCTTAAGACTACATATTATGAATATGAGAGGGTACCAAGAAAAATTCTAAGTCGGGAAAGAAACGGTCTAGAGCGATAGGACCAACGGCAGATGGAAGCAGATGAGTAGGAGAGTTTTTAATCATATCACTTTGTCCTGAATAAGCGGACCCGGCCTCAACTGTTGGACTTATTGTTGTGTTCTAACTGTAAAAAGTTATAACTGGAATATAAGACGAGATAAACTTTTAATTTTCAAAACCTTGTCTGTTTTTACGCGGGGGGTCCAGTGTCCATAGGGTTTTGCCCATTCTCCTTTCATCATATACCAATTATCTACGAAGACAGTTGATGCGTAGACGATAATCTTTGGTAATCGTGATGTTCAAGAAATGTTTACAATTTGCTGTTTAAGAAGGGTTGCTTTATGCTCCAAAAGTGGGTTTTGAATAAACTACATTTATTCGAACATATTTTTCCAAACGATTTTGCAAATCCATTGCTGTTCCGCATGGATCACTTTCATTCTTTCTACAATAGGGGTCACTTGGATTTTATCTACTAACAATTTTAATTTGCACAAGGGTTGGCTCCAGTAATTTTATTTTATGGAGACGAGTGCTTTATTACCCGCACTCAAACGAAAATTTTCTATCGCTTGCGGTTCCGGAAATATAATACCTCGGCCGCGCCTGCCGCCAAGCCAGAATTTGTCATTCGGAGGCGTTCGGGTCGGCACGGAAAGGCACGAACAATTGTGTGACAGCAGCAGCATTCATAATTTTTTTTATATATATAATTCTATTTCAAGCTACCTTATTTAGAAAATTTTCTTAAAGAAATGATACAGAATACGAGACACTTCGAAATGTTCGCATCCTATGTTACCTTAGCTCAGGATTAATAGTATTAATAGTACAGCTTTGTTAATGTTTCAAAGACCGACTACTTTGACGTAATTTATATTAGTCTCTTGATGATTCTATTTAGATCAATCTCGTGGTCGCAAAACTGTTTCTGTTCTTTGACTCGAATTATATGCTGCTCAACTTTACTCTAAATTCAGTAGTTTACTAATTAACGAACTGTCCATTCCTCCCAAGTTCTCAAGTTTAAATCATTCCTCAGAAAATGACACACTTCTATTATTAATCGTGTCCGGTTAACATTGCATTTCTAACTTTATTAACTTGCAATCCATTAAGTTGTTGTATGATACAACAGAAGAATAATCTTCCCCAAGAAACTTTAGAGTCAGAATATCTGAATATCTAACTTTAATCGCCTCATTAGATCAATAATATATATTTTCCGCTTTTTTAACAGGGTTGTAGGCGGAATATTTTCATACACGGACCTTTATCTTCCGATGAAGGAATGTTTATCTTACTATTTTTAATCTTAAAAGTCTTCTTCTTGTCGTGCCTTCTCTTAATAGAGGTTGGCGATTACATTGGCAAATGTTTCTCTTTCTGCAGCTGCTCTAAATATTTGCTGAACATTCATGCCTGTTCACTGCCTTATATTCTTAAGCCAACAAGTTTTCCTTCTACCCGTTTCGAGTTTGCCTTCAACATTACCCTGTATGATAAGTTGGGGTGGGTTATATTTTTTATTTCTTATTAGGTGTCCCAAGTAGGCGGTTTTTCTTCTTTTTATGGTAGTTATAATTTCTCTATTACAGTTCATTCTTTGTAGTACCTCTTGGTTTGTAATCCTGGCTGTCCATGGGATTTTAAGTATTCGTCTCATCAACCACATTTCAAAGGCTTGCAGTTTGTCTATCTCGTGTTTATTTAGTGTCCAGACTTCCGTTCCATATAACAATATTGACCATATATAACTCTTTACCATTCTCCATCTGATTTGTAAATTTAGATTTTTATTTGTCAGGAGTGTTTTCATTTTTATAAATCCTTGCCTAGCTATTTCTATTCTACTCCTTATTTCTATATTTGAGTTTAGATCTGAGTTTAACCAGCAACCTAAATATTTGAATTTTCCAACTTCTTCTAAAGCGTTGCCATCAATTGTAAAATTTATACCCCTCAGGATTTTTACTCACTTGCATGACTTTTGTTTTCTTAGTATTGATTGTTAGGCCCATTTGTAAACTTGCTTCGTGTACTTTGTTAATTAGCTGTTGTAATGCTCTAGGGTTGTCTGCAATTAGTACGCTGTCATCCGCGTATCTTATGTTATTTATCGTTTCCCGTTTATTTTTATTCCTAAATTGCAGTTGTGTAAGGCGTTCTGAAAACTACTTCCGAATAGAGATTAAATAACATTGAGGACAGTACGCAGCCTTGACGTACCCGCGTTTAATTTCTACTTTGTTTGTTTCAGTGTCTTCTACCATTACTTTAGCACGTTGGTTCCAATAAAGATTTTTGATTAGTTTTATGTCTCTTTCGTCTAAGCCAATGTTTTCCAAACATTCTATGAGTTTGATGTGTCTTACTTTATCAAATGCTTTCTCATAATCGAGAAAGCATAGATACACATCTTTTTTCTGATCTCTACATTTCTGCATCATCACTTGTATGCAGAAGAGAGCTTCACGCGTTCCCATCCCATTTCTGAAGCCGAATTGGTTGTCACTCACTACTTCTTCACATTTTCTATATATTCGGTTTTGCATTATCTTCAAAAGTATTTTAAGGGCATGGCTCATGAGACTTATTAATCTGTACTCATTGCAAGATTTCGCATTTGCATTCTTAGGCAAAGTAATAAATGTTGATTCCAACCAGTCATTTGGAATGTTTCATATATTTTATTATACAAATCAACTAGTATCTTTAGGTTGTCTTTGTTTATTAGTTTAATTAGTTCCATATATATGTTATCCGGTCCTGGGGTTTTTCCTATTTTTATTTGGTGTATTGCATTCTCTACTTCTCGCTTTAGAATTGTGGGTCCTTTTTGTTCTTCTCCTCTGTTTTGTATAATTGTTTCTGGTCTCTCGTCGTCAAACAATTTTTCTATATATCGTTCCCAGATTCTTATTTTCTCAGTTTCGTCCATTATTATTTTGTTGCTGTCATCTATTATCATCATTTGTGTTTTCTTTCTGTTGGTGCCGACAACTTCTTTTATTTTCTTATATAAACCAAACATGTTGTGTTGTTCGTTCAAGCTTTCTATTTCTGTACATCTGTCGCACATCCATTTTTCTTTTGCTTCTTTAATTTTAATTTGTATAATTCTATTTATTTGTTTGTATTCTGTTTCATTGTTATTTTTGACAATTCTCCGTCTATCCATTAGGTCTAATATTTCTTTCGTCATCCACTTCTGTTTAAAGTTCTCTTCTCCTTTGAATTTCAGACTTTCATTTCCAACTGTGTGTATCGTTGTTTTCAATTTTGCCATGAATCATCAATATCTTCTTGTGTGCTCCCTGTTGTTTGTGAGCCATCACTTATCAAACTTGCTATTTCTTTATTTATATTATTTCTTACTTGTATTTTGTTTCTGCATTTCGGAGTTTATCCACGTTTAGTTTTTGTTTGTTTTCTTCTTCTTGATAATTATTTTCAGTCTAACTCGCATTTTGATGATTATGGGGTTGTGATCTGATCCAATGTCTGTGCCTGGGTATGTCTTAGCACTTAGTATATTGCTTCGATATCTTTTATTTATAAGCACATAGTCGATTTGATTTCTAACTATGTTGTCCTTCCTGTTTTGAGGAGAAGTCCAAGTATATAGTCTGCGAATTGGCATTTTGAACCATGAGTTGCTTATTACGTAATTTTCCTCTTGGCTGAATTGGATTAGCCGATCTCCTCGTTCGTTTCTTTCTCCTATGCTGTATTTACCTACAATGTCATTGACTTCCCACTTCCAATTTTGCGTTCAGATCACCCATTATGATGTTTATATCTTGTTTTTTGTCAAACGTGTCATGTCTCTAATTTGCGAGTAAAATTCTTCAACTTCAGCATTAGATCTTTTCGTTGTTGGAGCGTATACTTGAATGATATTTATGTTGACAGGATTGCCTTTCAACTGTAAGAGCATGACTTTGTCAGAGTATGGTATAAAATTTTGGACATGTTGCTTTAGTTTACTGTCTATTACAATTGCTACTCCATTTGTATGTTTGTCTTGGTTTCCTGAGTAATATATGATTTTGTCATCAGATCTTAGAATTTCGGAATCAGGCCATCGTACTTCACTGATTCCTAAAATTTGTAAATTTATTCTTTTCATTTCCTGGATGAGATTTGCTAATTTTCCAGGTGAATATAGGCTACGGACGTTCCATGTGCCTATTTTAATGGTTGAATTAATATTTTTCCACTCGGGGATTCTTAGCACCCCCTGGTTACTTAAAACCTGCCGAGGACTGGGGGCCATAATTAAGTTTCGTGCTGCCATGTAATTTTCTTGGAACAATAATACAGTGGTTTTCCGTTGCCTTCTGTATCGCGGTACTGATTGCCGGTTGTAGCGTCCATCGCTGCCGCCATCAGGTTCCATAAGTGAAGCTGTTCCAATCTCCTCGATTTCCACCTTCACTTACATTTTTTTTTTGAGAGACCCGCTTCCATCTTCAAAAGTTATTACAACCAGGGCCATTAAATCCAATACTTGTAAGTTGCCCCTGGTTGACCCTCATTTAGTTTGGGCTGTATGTCGATACAGTTTACCGGTGTGTGGCCGCTGTTTTATCTTTACAGCTACTAGGAGCCATAAATGAGAGTTGGGTGAATGTTGAGGACCAAAACCCCAGTACGACTACCCAGTTACCCGGATAGCCCGACAGTACTGGAAGTAGAGGTGCTACCTCTAACAGTCACCCTACACACCTTAAAAGTCTAAGAATACCATTATATTAATGAAATCTCATTCTAAATTGACTGCCAAAATTTATCTAAAGGAAGAAATATTTGAATAGTCACCATTTCTTGATGAAGATAACATCATCCTTTGGGCCAGAGGGTGTCTAACTAAAGCCGAATTTGAAGCTCTTAATTTTGATGTAATTGTTATGTTAAAATGCACTTTTAAATAGGTTATCGTCCACATAACACATTTGAACAGTTTTCATCCTGACCTTAAACTTCGAAAACTTTTTTGAATTATCGTCTTTTGACGAATCGCTAAAAGCTTTCATCATTCGTGCCTCTAATGTATTACCTAAACGATGAAAGATTTTTTTGTCAATCGATCAATTTCTTTAACAGCATTGCTTCTTGCTACAATCTCATTGCGTTCGTATCTTAAACGAGGCAATGTAGCCATAACAGGCTGCATCGCAATATTTATGTGCCTCGTATCTGAAACGATCCGCTCAGAGCTCGTAGTGAGTTTTTCTGCCACGCCTTCTATCATTGAATCTAAGTGATTCTTTTCTTGCCGAGTCAATATTAAGAAAATTCTCAGCGACAACAGACGCAACCTTTATTGGATGTCATCATTTTTAAGAATAATGTTACTTCTACCTTAGAACTTACAAGTTTTATCAGAACGAGAGTCATCGAGTGGAACTTTGTACTATCATATTCACCAAATCTCGGCATTCTCTCAAATGCTGGGGTCATCTCTATAAAATGTTCCTACTATCGAGAAACTCCAAATTGGACTTCTTTAAATCGGGAACATTTTAAATTATCAATTAACGCCCTTTTATTTCACCCATACGGTGCGTTTATCGTTGTTCATATGTGAATCATCGGGTAGACAACTTTCTAATTTCTCAAATTATTGCACCACTAAATGCTCTAACTGTTGCAAAATTTGTAAGTGACTAGCTAAGAGTCTTTTTTTCGAAAATGTAGCAACATATACTGATATATTTTTACAGGTAAACTCAAATCAATTAATGGAACATTGTGTTAGTGATCTTGTTCCAATAGAATGTGCTATTGATTTCACATATTTTGGGGAAAAGTTAGAAAAATTCTTTTAGGCCTACATAAGATTATGTGAGTAAGTATATCAAGCGTGTAAAGTTGTTCGCAACTTAATACGCTTTAAAATGTATACAAGCAACTTTAAGATAATTTGCGTAGTCACTCATGTTTGGTTCAGTTAATTACACGAATGCCCAAATTGCACTAAATAATTAGAGCTATCGTATAAAAATCAAATGAGTAAAATTCGTAGACAAAACATTTTAAAATAATAACGGTTTAATTCGCTGCAGGCTTAATTAAGATGTGATTTGGCGCAGTTGTGTTACGTCTTGTAGACGATGATGAAATTTGAATTCTTCCAGGAACATAAAATATTCTTATGAAAATGTCAAACACGGTTTGTATTTACGTTGTTCCGTGGTGTGAGGAAATAATTTAAATAGAAACTATAAACAAATTTCTATTATCTATCTTTACTTTTGGATCGTTCATAAAGTTTCTGAAAACTGTCAGCAAAGACGTCTTTAGGAATTGATCGCAGAACTGCTGTCACACACTTTTGTGATGCCACTAGGTCTACGATACTTTAGGGAGAGAGGGAACAGGAGAAATATCTTAAGCTCCAGATAAAAAGAGAAAGCATGGATTTGGATTACACAAAGTAATAAAATCTGTAGAAATTTACATCCGTTAACTTTCCGATCGTTTATCAACTTGTGCGCCACAAGCCAGGAACGGATCTTTCAGCTACTCAAATGTTGCTTTCACTAATTTCCATCATCTATCAGCAACCAACACATTTCCTCTCCACAGTTTCCGTTCCGATTACTTTCTTCAACGTTTTATTCTTTTTCATCACAACTCTATCCAATTTTTAGCAGAATTTAGTCGTTGCTCCATTGTATTGTTACCTTATTTCTCACACTAACTACGTTCGACTGCGCTTAGCGGATTTACCCCGACCGTCACGTGTACTTCACGCTAAGTGGCGCTTCTCGAAATGTCTCTGGATAGCCATTCTCGTGCGCGCACGAGGTCTATGTTTGCAGTGAGATATTAGTTGGTTTGCCTGGTATATCATAACAGGCTTTAAGAATACTTTAGAGATATTTATGCTTATAGGACTAGTTTGAAGTCTGAACATTTTGTAAATAAATCTTGTGCACGCTCACATAGGATGGTGAAAATTGTCGTATTTGTTTTCAGCGGAAACAGGTAACATTTGGACATATTGTTAAGGTGGCGACGCATTTGATGACAATTTTGATATGAATTTTAAGACAATTGCTTTCGTGGCCAGATGTTTTTCCATTCGCTTTACAAATTCTCATTTGAAATTCTTGCTTGGTTATAAATCGATTAATTTCTTTTATACTGGTAAATGAATTGTTTTTCCAATATTTGTTTCACCTCATTATCAATGACATCATGATATAACACAACCTGCATGTCAGGTTAATGACAGTGAATTTAAGAAAATACAAAAATTTTGATGTATTGGATAGATACAGAACATTATAATTTTTATTGCACTGTTAAGTTGCGTATACGTATGAATGGCTATACATAAATAATAACTCAATTAATTGATGCATATTTTCGACAGTAGTGTGAAGTATCTACATATGTAATGCGTGAATACCCTTTATATACTTTAGTAAGAAATAATAATAGCGCTAAGTCGGGGGCAATGTATTACCAAATCAAATTTAGTTAACACAAGCAAATTTTCAGTTGATAATAACAGCCTCGACGACTCCTCAAGGTTTGTGTTGTTGTTCCGACAAGGTGTAGAATTCCTTACTGCAGAGCCAACTTTGCATAAATTTGCATTACACAGGGTGCTTTTTAATCGGTGGACCGAATTCAAGGCTGGAGTTAAATTTTTCTTCGAAGATTGAAACTTTTGAAATTAGCATATTTTTTCGGGAAAATTTTAGAGGAATTTGATGAACTTTGTTTAACAACTCATTTACTGTTAAGATGATTTATGCAGCCTTAATTAATTTTTTACATTAGTCGTCGTGTGCCCGAAGAGCTTCTCCCGAAAACATAAGGGTTACATTTTATCGCGTAATTTTCTGAACAGGCAAATTATGTAAAAAAGCTTGCGGAGCTTTCTGCTCGCATTAACGTCATTTTTTTATTGGGGGCGCATTTTCGAATTTTCATCTCAATTTATTTTAGTTAACTTTGCCTTCGACGGTGGACGGAGGTCCGGGGTCGTGCCCTCATTAAAAAGCCCGGAGGAAGGAATCGGGGTAGCAGATTCGTCTTTTTAGCATTTACTTGAATGACAGGGCGTTTACAACTGTTACGTCGTCATTTCCCAAATCTGCGCCGCTTCCGCCTGCCCCAATTTACAAATTTCTTTTTAATTTCAGATAAGATGCTATCGCGGGCTCATTTCGCGCCTCTGCGTTTTTGAGTTCTCGCCTGCGAAGTTCCCCGCGCGGACCCCAAGGATCTGCCTGAGCTGGGGCGCTAGATAAGGAGCCCCTGAAATATTCGTAAACTTTATTTTTTCGGCGTTTAGTGCGAAGCGCCGCGCCGGGCGTCGGCCATAACTCAATTTGGGCCTGTTATTATTTGGGTCTCATCTTTCTATTTCTCTGCCCATGTGTTCTCATTAAGCTGGCAGGGCAAATGAAAGATCGCTCTTCGCCCGCTTATAACTGGCTTAATGGCGAGAACTGTCAGCTTTAAGGGCTTCTATGTTTTATACTCGATGAGATTTAAATGAGGCTTACGTTTATATAAGGGCGCTGCAAAATTAATGCGGCATAAAGCATCGAAATTGAATCAGGGCGCTTACACGCAGTCGTTCTCGGCGCCTTCTGAAGCGCGATATACATTTCGAGGGGAATTTGACCAACGAATTTATGAATTGGTAATTACGTAATTAAACTGGGAAGCTCTGTTTTATTATTCAAATAGCGTATTGGGAACTTTTTTACTTAAATATCCACATCTAATTATTTGTTTGTTTAAGTTAAAATTATTTAAACAATCAACTTATTTTAGCTATGTTTTTAATAATTTTTTTCATTTTCTGCCCGTTTAGTTTTGTGAATATTTTTTTCACACTTCATTGATGTTGATTTTTTAAGTGAATATATCTTGGATGTATTGATTTTAACTCTTTAGTTGACTAGCATATATATTACATTTATGAGTCGGTTTCTACATTATAGATGGTGAAGGCTTCTTTGTAGAATCGATGATGTAATTGTCTATATTTTTAAATTGATCCAAAGTTGGGGAAATATTCCATTCAGCAAAATTCAAAACTGACTTTGATTTTTACCTTACCTTCATCCGAAGTGACTTTTTCCGACAAATTTCAATGTTATATTTGATGAAAAAGCAGGCAAGAATATCTGGCCTGTTTTATTATCAATAATCATGGCACATTTGCTCAACATACAATTCTGTTAAGAATACTATATCAAGCTATGTACGTGCTAGTCACCGGAAACGAAATAACAGTATCTATTCTCAATACATAAATACTGAGAGACATTAAGTTGCAGACGAAGTTTTGATTAAGACGTATGAGGGAAGATACAAAGATGATTTAATTTTATCAATCCGAGTAGAAAAGTAGAGCGATTACTAAGAAACTTAACGAAATGCTGATGAAATTATCGATCGTCCTTAAAATTTCTTTAACCTCTGCATAAGGACTTTTGCTGTAAGATTAACAACGCCGCTTTAGAGAAAGGTTGAAGAGTCATCACTGGTGATTTTAAAGTGCAACTGCGCAGAACACTAAAATTACATAATGTAATTCGAAGTTCTTAAAAAGTCTCACATGTGCAGCAAAGGACAAGTTGGACCAATTTTGCACTTAAGTATTAGTAATATCCCTAAATACGAACATCTAAGGGTGCTCGCATTCGGCAAACATCTCAATACCTCTGGTAGTGGTCGTTCTATTGCACTACGGCTTATATCTTACTTCATCAACGATACGCAAATATTCCAAATCAAAGGAGTTTTAGAAGAGGCTGCAATTGCAGTCATTATATGACCCACCTTTGTTTGTTTTAAGATACCTGAAGACAGCTTTTGTTCATTTGTACGGTACTGCCTCGAATGAGGGCATGATTTATAAACTCAACAGCTGATACCGTGCAGCAAGATACAAAAATGTTAAGTGAGGCTAGAATTATAAAAATATGTTGTATGTATAAAATGCGGACTCTCCCAAGGGTGTGTGCTTTCCTCCTTATTCTTTAACGACCAAATCATACAATTATATCATAGATTTAACTTCTTAGTCCAAGAGCCTGCATGATAGCAGCAACAAATTAATATCAAATTTAGCTTTCTTCGTACTACTCTAAGTGGTGATATTACCCTGCTTTCGCATAATCAGTTGTCGCTGCTTTCCACCGGGCGACCAATAGGAAGTTGAATATATTTTTAGGGGAACAAAGACTCCGTCGTAACAATACTGGTGTCACTTTAGACAGGACTCTTATTTCCAGTCTACTTTACAACTTTTAATGTACCCAAAAACTGGATACCAAAAACAATATGCTACAGAAGGTCGACGTTCTTCGTTCACCGGAAATGTTTCTCAACTAGATACTCACCGCAATGAATGCACCAGGCTGTTACTAAAACTGCATGGAGGACCATAGCAGTAAAATGCGAATGGAACTACTTTCATAATGAATAAGTGACATAATTGTCCATTTGTGTGTCTATATATGTGTCTTATTTGGGTATCTCCGCGAAATGGAAAGAATAGCTGTTTAGAAGACCAGAAATGCTCTGTTCTATACATCTATCTAGTAAACAACATTCTCTCAACTACATTTTAAATAAACTGTAGAGTGCATTACTGCCCCTCAGAACTGGCCATGTCGTGATATGCTGATTCTCTGAAATGCGGCTGTAGCATCCTTAGGCAAACAATGGACCACATGCTTAACGAGCACCTTGTATGTAGTATGTAGTGCAATTTAATTAGCTGAGGTCAGATATAATGCACTACATGGTGTACTTTTTCGTTTTCTTGCATTTTAAATACGTGTACTTACCCTGCGTTTTTGGCTCACGTTGACTCTCCTGTTAGTTTATATTTCTGTTTGTACTTATATACTTCCAATTTGTCTGAAATAAATAATTGCGATTTTCGGCGACTACGTTGAAAAGAAGAAAAGCATTTAAATGATATTAGAGTTCAGTTGTATTTGTTTACAACTTAGGAAGTTTTGAAAGCAGATTTGAAGGCTTAATTTAAATTAAATATGTATGTAAGTGTCTTTAATGTATTGTGAAGTATTGAAATGTACAATTTATTTTCAAAGGAGCGGAACTTAATAACATGCTATAGAATACATAGCGTAGTGTTTACATGATTTAAATTAATTTTAATGATCAAAAGTATGTAAAATGACGCGAAGAAGATAAAAAGCTTATATTTATTGTTCTTTAAATGAAAACAAAGCAAATATAAAGTAAATGGACCAAATATGTGTACGACCTTAAAATAAAAATACTTCTCAGGAGATACAAGATTGGATAATAGTCACTTTAATATTTTCCCCTTTTATATGATAAATAGGTTTGTAGTTAACTCCGAAACTTAAGAGATATTTTTGTAAATAATGCTTTAAGAATAAAAAACATGTTTTCAAGGTACAGGTTACTTTTTGGCCCCTTTATTGTACAATGGATACGATAGTGACACCACCAGTCGCATATGAACGCTTCGACTGAAACATCTTCGTCAAATTCAAGTACTTTTTTAACGGTACAAACAAATGGTAATTGCAGGACGATAGGTCCAAATTATAAGGAGAGCATTCCAATGTAGTCCAGAAGAAATCCTCATTTTTTTTCTAGTTGGGGTATACGTATAGGACTGGAGTTGTCACGTAGGATAAAATTAAATTTTTTTTTAGCAACTGTTAATCAATTTTTGAGAAGACAACAAACGACGCAAATATTCTCCTCGATCTCGCTCGTTCTTCAACGACGTCGCTTTCAAGTTATTCTCATTTTTCTAAAAATTATTTTGCTGCGGGTATGTTTGGGTCATCTTACGGGGTGTTATCACTGAAATATGCCTTAGGTGTTTTAAAATCCCTTTATCATGAGAAATTTTAATTTTTTTGTGCAGGGGGCTTGGGCACTTCTTGCCCGGCTTCGTAATACTGACTAAGAAGTTTAGTGTTTTTTTTTTTTGTGTCATGAAGCAACAAGTACAATTTTGTAAGGCATTTTTAAAATTTTCTTTTTGATATTGTTTTCTCATAAATGGGCATTAAGAATAGCAGTAATCTGTTCTTTACATTGTGTTACAATAGGATTAGCAAGAGTATTGAGGTGGGCTTTTAATTTTTATATACTTCATTTTTGGTATATTTTCAATTAGAAAAATCTTTTGTATTGGTCTATAGCAAAGCAAAGTTTTTTAATTTTACATGTAGTGTTGGTATAATTTTTTATAGAAAGAATGGAATGAATTTACGAAAACGTGTTTTATAATCTTTTATAATCTTAAAGTGTTCTGATGACACTAATCTAGAAAAGTGAGGCAATCATATAAAATATACATATGTGTTGCACACTTGAAAGCCGGTTGTTAAAAACTTATTGAATTTATAAACCCCATAGCCCCTTTAATTAAAGGCAAGTTAATGATAAAAATAGCAATATTTGTAAGTTATATTAATGTATATAATAAGTGATTTTCCTCCATATCATTCAGATGAGTTATTGAACGATTTGAAATTTATACTTATGTTAGTTCTTCGTGGTAACCGCCTGTTAGGTATCTGCAAAACCAATATGAGTGTGAATTTACAATTTTCAGTTACTAAATGCGATGCTCTAATTAAATAAGGATTTTAATTTATATGGCAAATAGTAAAAATTGTTTTAGCGTTAATAAAATATAATTTGCGTTACACTATCTTTGCTAAGTCTCTACTCTCCATGTAGTCCTTACAAACACGGACTGTAACAGGGGCATTCCATTATACTTTAGAACAAATACTTAATTTTTTGTCGAGTTCTAGGAGGTGTGTATAACTGGGCGTTGTTGTAAAGTAGGATAACGTTTCGAATTGCCATAGTTTATTCCGATCTCAAAATGAATTTCAGCAAGCGTTCATCGACGGCCATCTTCGAGAAAGCGGCTAACAATGCGAATATTCTTCTTAGTCACATTAGCGTTGTTCATTTTCAACCGCTTTTCGTTCCTTCAAAAATTATTTATACCAAACGTTTACTTGACTCTTCTCAAAGGTTATCTCCGGTCTGTACCTTAACTATTCTCCAAATTTTGATAGATTTTACGCCATTTATCGCGAGAAATTTGATAACAACGTACGAGAGTATTTCTTATTCTGACATTATGATACTAACTAAAGGTGCAATAGTGCTAGGCACTCTATGGGAGAAAAATCCTACATGTGTCCTCGACGTAAAAAAGACGTTTTGATTTATATTTGCTTGATCCTCTTTATTATATACTCTATAAACTGCATTTATTTTTACAAAAAAACCTGACGTGCACTGTGTCAGATTCGTCTTAGTTGAATATCAAAGAACTTGTAGCTCAATTCACGCAAGTCTATGATGCATTTATTCAGAAACATGTAATTTTGTTCTTACGGTGATCGTTTTCTTATATAAAATCTAAGGAAATTATAATACTGAACCGACATTGTGTTGTTTTATAATTATTTGCTGCACTGGATATAATTTTCAATCTGGTACTTATGACATCGCGAGCTTAATGCGGCACGAGCACGAATGGCGTATGAAATAGTGCCGTGTTGCAGGAAATGATTCTTTTAATAGCTTTTTGATATTACACAAAGGATTTTAATATTAAAGGTATGCTGAATTTTTTCTTCCAACTTTTGCATTTAACTATTATAAAGATTAGCACTTGGGACACAACCAAATGGCCTTTTGTTTATAACTTTTGCAATTATTAAGTTCTGAATATTTATAACTTTTACAGTGTTACCTTCCAGCGAAGAAAAATTTGTTTGTGTTATTTAGACTCTACATGACCGCTGGTGTTACAGTGCTGAAATTTACTATTAGAAATATTATATAAAATTAAAAGTTCTTGCTTCAGCTTTAATAATTGTTATATTTTTAATTGTATTAGGTTACTAACATGAAGGTAAAACGATGTCAATATAGAAAAAGAAGTGGGTCTAAACTTTTTGAATAAATTACAATTCAATTAAAAATCAATGACGGGACAACGAAACCAAGCAAGCAATATTATGATCAAGACGATATTGTTTCAGAGCTTGTTATGGCATCGATAATAAAACAAAGTGGAATTTAGAAGGACTTACTTTAAATTTTCAACTAATTGATGGTGTGTGCAGGGTTGCTATGTATTATTACAAGTTGCATTGGGGCTGCCAAAGGTTCTGAAATCAAAATTTTTCGTTTGATAATGTCAGGAAAAATATTTACTTTGCGATCTACTCTTTTGGATGATGAATAACGAGGGACGGAGAGAAACTTCTAGAGAACCTGGGACCAATTAGAGACGCCTTTAACAGGTTCATTACGCATTGCCAATGAGAATTACTCTGTGGGAGAACTGTGATGGACCTGCAAAGTACGATTTTAGAATGTCTTATTTAGTAAATGTCAGAATATTCTTTGCAAGACAGAGTGCAGGAGATTTTAAAGCTGAAAATAGTATTAAAAAATTTTTAAAAAGACTGGTAGAAATGTGTTCAAAAGATTTGTTTAGCAACGGTTAATGATATTTTCAGAACTTCTACACTTATGTGGATACAATAAAAAAAAACGAAATTCAACTTACTCCTAGATTTATAGCTATTAATTACATCGCTATTTGCATATAATTACATTATTATTATAATACCAAAGAAGAAAGGGAATGTTTTATCCTTTTCTAATTTGCTTTATAAACTAATCAAAAGACTCATAAACAAGACATAGACAGAAATCCGGGATAATTACTTTCTTTAACTTTACAAAATTTGGAGTTGACAAAGTTAATACAAAGTGGTACATAGCAACCATTAATGCACATGTAATTTACTTAGGAAACCAAAATCTAGGTTTAGAAAGAAGGGAGGAACGAATCAAAGAGCACACTAAAAAAATTTTCACTTTAGGCAGAAATTTGCAACAATGTGTAATGAAAATTAGTGGGGAACATGACAAAATCTGCGGCATAAACAAAATAAGTAAAAACTGAACTAAAGCACAAATAACTTGCAAAAAAGGAGAAATATTTGGCAGGGGTGTTACACTTGTGAGAAAAAAAACTGCATGAGCACAAGTGTGTGAAACATAATAACATAATTTTTTATGTATCGCTTTATATGTTCTCTTTTTTGTTGTTTTTGTTACCGCACTATTATACTATACGACCTAAAGTATCCAAATACTTCTCTCAAGAAGAGCTTTGGTGTTACGCGCATTAGAATGTAATAGAACGAGATAAAATCGCAGATAGTATATTCATGCATTAGTTAGAGTTGAATTATGTTGAATATGGAATGGTCATTGGGCGTTCAGTCACAAGCCAAACGTCACTGGAAAAACAAACGTTGAAATGTATATACCAATAGGATAATTGTTCTGTCCAAACAGCCAAGATCATTTTGTTGTATTTTGAAAAAATGAGTGTTGAAAAGCTGAAGTTCCCTCTTCTGGAGTAATGGAAGATCATTCTTACGGACACTACATATATAAAGGCTAGTGTAAAGTCTTTCCAGATAAATGCAGGCTGTAATTGAGGCTGAAAGTGAACAAAAATTCGATTAATGCATACTACCTGAGTGTCTAATTTTGCAACAGTGATCGTTTGGGTACTTTTACTCTCATTGCAGTTGTAGTTAATTTATTATACGTATCAGCTTAGATCTAATTTAATTTTAGCACATCACAAGCACCTATGAGTTTTAGCGAATATCAAGCTCGGAATTAGATGCCTATAAGAACTGCTAGCAGCGAGCTTCCTTGTTTTAATATTTTTTTAGACTTCTTTTATAGTCAACTGCATTTCCGTCTTGTCTTTTTCAGATACACAGCCCCCGGGACAATTTCCACTTCAAAATATTTATTTAAAGAGTTGTGGTTGTTTATTTATTGGCGCATCACTGTCATATTTACAACGAAAGTTTCGTTGAATTGTTATAATTAACCTAATTTTAAGGAGCTAAATCGTATATTGTGTTTTTGTTGCAGTTTCTCCGTTATATTTTCTGCTGAGTTATCAAAACTCCATATTAAATTTTTGTACAAATATAAAAATTAGGATTACTCTTATTGCATCTTATATATTTTATATTTCGTTTAGTAGGAGACCTTTTTAATTATCAGATTATATTTTCTATTGAAAAATTAATTTTACTTTTTATGTTTCAAGCTATTTCCTAATATCGTTGGAAATTGTTTCGCACTATTTCTGTGCAACTTTACAAATTGATAACGTTATACCTACCTCATAAATGCGGTTATTTCAATTTCCTAATTTGCCCATGTGTAATGGAAGTTGAAGTTCTCCAGTTGAAGCAGGAACAAAAAATAAAGGAAAACCAGGCGGAGCTTGAGCGCAGCGAAACCGAAATTCAAGAGCCCGAATAATCTAATTGAGAAATTGAATGAGAGTAGGCAGTATTGCATGCTACAATCTAGTTAACTGGCTGTACAAAATATTAACGTGCTTATTTAATCAAGAACTTGATTCGCTCGAAATTACCATTTTAACGAGCTCCATGCCAAAATTCCGAAAGATTAGAGGCTGCTAACGCCGGCCAGAAGTTTTTAAAACTGAACTGCGGCGTGCGCTGTGCGCCTGTACGAAAGTTTGTTAATTTATGTTGGATATTTTTTCCACTTATTTAGGGTCATTACTCTTTATATTATACCTTTTGTAAGTTTATTCAAATGGGGAATAACTTTAGCATTTATATTGGATTTTGTATTATTTTGTTTTCAGGATTAAAGTTTTTGGGATAACTATATTTTGAAATGCAATATTTCGCATCACGTCTGCGTTTGAGAGCTGTAAAAAGTAAAAAAAGTACAAAAAAAGGTACAGAAAAGTATTATTATTATGAATTTTAGGAGAAACCAACTATCGATGGTACTCCTTAAGGATTTCTTTCAAACAAGTGGGCGCTTTCTAGGCAAATTATCATGGGACACTTGCAGCGTCTGGTGATGATTAGTAGCGAATATTCTAAATACATTAACAACAAATGGCATACATAGGTCATTCATTGTTTGTGGTTTTATTGATGACACGCTATGTCGCATCCATCAAGGTACGGAGTACCTGGGATAGGAGCGGCTAAATTGCTTCCCTTTTTATTCAAATTGGTTTTAGAACAGTCTTGCATTATAAAACAATTTAGATTTTTAGTTCAGTAATTAGTACGTTTCTCCGTACTTCTGATTTAACTGTTTGTGTTTTCTGCGAATAAAGTTTTTTCGTGTAAGCCGTTGATCGACATGCAGTCCTAATTTTTAGTTTTGATTGTTACATGTACGGATTTGTTGTTGATGCTAACAAATATTAGTTTTTGTAGTGGACATCATCTGAGCAGATTTGCTTTGATTTAGCATTTGATCCATTTATTAACTTGGTGTGGAAGGTTTACTGATGTAGTATTTTGGTTCTTATGAGCTAATAAAATGATTTTCTGAGAGCGAAAGTGGCAATTGCAGTGTTTTGGTTTTTGAGTTAACTGTATGTGAAAGATTTCGATTTGATAGCTAGAATTTAAGTAAGAGAAACGTCTAAGAACACATCAAAATTTCTTAAAGAATTTTGATATTATATTTACGATCCTGTGCTTTTGGTGTGTTGTTGAACGAATCCAAATTTATGTTGAAGCAATTGTGGGAATATATCAAGTTTTTTGGAGAGTAGATTGTCCAACACTTTACTAAAGGGCAAAATATTGATCGGTCTATATGGTATCACATTTCCTAACCTTTCGAGGCCCAGGTACCATTATGTGTACGCCTGTTTTCATATAATCAGACAACACGAAAGACAATATACGATTATAAATTGTTGTTAGTAGTGTTACGGTTTTTTAGATAACACCTTTAATGTCCTTTCCGTAATGAAATCGTAAATGAATGATTTATATGTATTCAAACTGTATCTTAACTGACGGGATAAGTTCATTGAGTAATAACATTTGGCACAGCATGTTAAAGAATGTTTTGGTTTTATCGTAGGGCGGCTTTAAATGGATTAGAGACACTTGATAAATATTCTTGTCCACTGATTATTTGGGTGTCTTACAAGTCGAATGGCAATTTCTTGATAGTTCTTTATATTGTATAATCTTCTTGCTTCAAGTTTGTTCCATATCTAGCGAAGTTATAATTTCGGGATATCTCGTAGAACTGTTCGACGTATTACCAGCAGCATTATGACTTTTTTGCCCTCTTCCTCTAGCCTTTCATTTTTCAGCGACTAACTCTTAATATTAAGAGTCATAGTGGTACCAGAATATACATTATTGTATTAATACTTAAGCAATTTCTTTTATATTAAGATTTATTTTATCATCTCAGTACCGCTGGAATCTAACAGTACGTTAGTTTTAATATGGGTATTTGATACAGTGTTTCTGAATTGCAGTAGTGTTTAGGTTTATTGTGACTAGTGCATGATCGATAGATAAATTATAGTTTGTTTATACCATGACTGAAGTAAATAGTATCTATTCCGTGAAATATAAAAATTGTAGTAATTCGGGCAATTCGTCTAGAGTAAACGGTTGATAAGTGGGCTCACTAGTGGAGTGGTAACTGCAGTTATTTTGCGTAAGTGATCGAAATAGCTTGATTCTAGGTCCGCATTGAGCATGTTGAATAAATTGTGCTGTAAGTACAGTTATGTCAGCGAAGTGAATGGGTTTTAGAAATTAACATTATATCAGTTTTGTTGAATTGTAAAATATGAACCATTGTGGAGTTGAAAGTAAATTTAACAAAATATTATTTGGTTCATTAACTGGATTCCTAAACTCAGAAGGAAAAGTTGGTTAACTTTTTCTCCAAGTTGATTTGTTGTTTGATATAGGACCTGCTTGCATAATTTGGGCATATGTCAATTTAAGATTTTTTGATGAAATATTGGTGGAATTTGGAATATTTGATGTGAAGGTGTATTAGTTGCAGCTGGAATTAATTTCCAATTTTATATGGTTTTATTGTTATCTAACTGCCTTCTCATAGAGCACATTTGGTTGTGGTACTTTTGGTCTTATACATGTTTTTGTATTATGTTATTCTTCACAGTTGACGCACATGTAGTACTTTGTACAATAAACTTAAAAATGTCCTTATTTTTATGTGGAGCTTCAATTTTTATTGCAAAGTTACAAAGGAATTTTATTTCACAGATCTTTTTGCTGTTTACGTCGGTTTTCAGTTAACATAGAAGAATGAAAGCCGTTTATTTCTTTCTTTGTATTTCGTATTTATTATACTGCTAATTTTATGACGTAGTTAATTACATAAATTACGTTTGACTTCTTGAATTATTGAGGTGGGAAAGAGATGCTTAATTACTATTGTATACGATCGCTCTACTTTACGCTGATACGTATGATGCATGATCTTTTCTTCTCTTAAGTATTTGACAATATTTCTGTATGAATATGGTGTCCATGAATTCACTTTAATCATATTGTTGTAGTTTAACTATAGAATTATTGGTTTTCAGCAGAGGAGATGCAATTAATTTGTATTTAATTGTAGATTTCATCATCACAATGGTATAAGGACAATTATATGTTACAAATTGAAATTTGTAACGGAACAAATTTTATATTTTTCGCTAGTTTGTTTAATCTTTTTTTTTCTTAATAGTTTGCCACAGATAGAGATTTTGTTACCTTTTACTACTTTTTTTTATATATTCATTGTAATATGGTTATTCATTACTTGACGAAAGAAGTTGAGTTGCTGTGTTGTTATTATCATAATTAGAAACTTAAAAAAATTAAATGAACAAGGGCTGATTTTGCGTAAAGTTGAATTAAATTGGATTTATATTATAATAGAGTTTGCTGACTGTTGCTTGTTAAATACTGATCTTTGAAATCGTGATCAAGGATAACTGTATTCTTGGCTTGTTTCAATCATTTAAGTGGCGTTTATGTTAGCTTATCGATAGGATACATTATATTCCATTGGTACAATTTATTTAAACAACGTAAGTAAAATAAAAATAGCGATGCACCAAACCTAAGACCAATGAATGATATCTTGCAAAATGTAATACGTCGCTCATTTTTATTTCTCGAACATCAAACGGATGCTTAGTTAAAACTTGAAATTATAGGGAGAGCCCTATAGCCGTACCGTTAAGTTTGTTTTACAATATCTTTGTAAAATAAACATGCAAAGCTAGCAACGCATAGCGAAGTGGCGAAGCAGCCAATCAGTTTCAAAATCACTAGCAAACAAGCCTTTTTGGTCACTGTACTAAGATTAGCTACTTAAATATATATTATCCCAACAGTATCAAGAATTCGTGAACTAAAAGGAACGCATCAAAATTTTTTTGAAGAACGGTATAATTTAGCGTAGATATAGCTAAGTGTGAAGTCTATTTGACATTACAGATAATTGTTTTTTTGATAAAAATATTAAGCGGCAATTGCCGTCTTGTCTAATCCTCAAAGGTTTGCCTCTATTCCTCAACTCTGGTCTTACTAATTTTTTACCATTATTCAGAGTGTTTGATATAACAAAAAAATTCTTTGATCAACTGTGTCGAAAAGTGTAGTCTTTGAAACTTGAAATTCATATAAAAAGAACTCCAAAGCACTATGTCTAAAAGATGAAACATAACCTTGTACCATCGTACAGTTTTACGTGGTGAAGAATACTAACCAACCATCTGGTCATTACGATCACAAGCTATCAATGTATTTTGAGACTTCTTACGGCTTAATATTTTCTTTCCCGAATGGATTTTTTATTGTAATACGTTTGGGATGGTATTTTGTTGTTATACATAGGATTTCTCGTCTACATTTCTATTTCGACACGTATACTGTTCCATATGTTGCCCACCTGTGTTCTCTTTTTTTATTTTCAACTTTGTCACTGTCATTGCACTTTTTTCGCCTGTCTGAGCATAAGGCTCCAATAGTATAGGTTTTTCTTTTTAGCATATTCTTATTTATTATAAGAACTATCCATAAAGTTATGGTGTCCACGATCTAAGTACGGTTCCACGAGTTACTCGATGTTAAACATTCCCTCAGTTTTATTTTTCTTTTGAATGCATTTGTAAATTTAAAATATAATAATTTGTTACATATAGAGAATAAAATTTAATTCCGCCCATACCTGGCTGGCTTACTCTTATTATATTCCTGAAAGCTTAGGCGTCTACGGATGAGCAGAAGTGATGCATCAAGTGATACATTCTTAGGAAGATGATAGATTAGTCTGAAATTAAAAAGCCGCTCGAATAAAGGCCTAATTTTTTCAAGTTTATGTTTAGAATCTATTATTTGGCCATGAGTGTAACTGAAGAGTCCATACTGAACATATTTCTAATTCTAAGAAATTTCAATTGACCCTGAAAATGGATAGGGCTAGATAATGTTTCAACTTAATCATTATTTTAGTTCTAATTAACGAAACCTACAGTGTTTCTACGTGATCATGCGAGTTTTGTAAACCTGCTGCACATGTATTTATGAATGTAAGTATTTTGTTCATTATTTAATTGTCTCATAGCTTTTCAAAGTATTGAACAGTAATGGAAATATTTTCGAAATGAAACTCCTGATTGAGGATTGAGAATTTCCACTGTATTGTCTATTAATTTGTCACAATTCGATATCATTATTGAAGTTACAATATTGCTTCCAATGGTGAAAAATAAGTGTGACTTGGCGTAATCGTACTAAAAAACGACGCTTCAGTGTGTCTAGTTGGAAAATAGTATTTTGTTGAATTATTTTTACTTTGTAGACACGCTTTCAATCCAAATTACAGATATTATTCTCGGTCAATAATTTCTTCAAGAAGGACTCTCCATTGTTTCGCTAAAGAAGCAAATTGCACATAGAAAAACAGTTGCGGAGGTTGCTCTCTGTCAAAGAGTGGGGAATCAATACGTAGCTAAGCTTTATGAGATGATTGTGTATTGTTGTTCGGGAAATGTTTAAAGCATTCACGAACAGTATACCGTAGATATTTGTCAATCATGGACTTTCATTAAGTTCGCTTGTGGGAGATCAGATTCCAACCATTCTAAACCAAGTGTAGCATTATTTTCACAAAAGGTGTAAATCTTATTTGCGGTATCAGTAGCACTTTTGAATATTTTAAATTAATGCGCCGCTGCATGTTCTACTTTTAAAGGTGCATAACCATTTTATACTAACGAAACATACTATGCGAGAGCTGTGCGATAACTAAAAGAATGATATTAATGGCTTAAAGTTTATAGGTTTACATAAACACTGGGAGTATTCATATTTATATTTTTCAGCAGGGTCTTTTTAGTTGATCCACTAACCCTTGAGCTATCAATTTCTTCCTCTAACTACATTAAAAAGAACCAGTGGCTTACATTGAGGTATATTATGCTTTTGCTACGTTTTTTTTTTGTTGAAAGCTGAACAACGCCTTCGGCATAAAGTTTTGCAATACGTATAAGGGCGCTGAATATTATAGTAGGAACTATTTAACTTTGAAGCCTCAAAATGGAAACCCAATAATTCATGAAGCAATGAATGCTCTAATAAGAGGCAAGCTGTTTTGTAATTTAACTTTATGAATATTCATAATTTAATCACACAACTTAAATACATTTAAATAGTGGTAATTCGGGCGATTCTACCGCGCAATCCCTTAAATATTATTTGTCTGGCAGAAAATGCTTTTGCTGGGTGGGTGGCGTAAAGAAGTGGTATCATAGTATCAAAGTTCGTTTACGTACCATTGAAGAATGCCGTTTGTAAGCCTTTAGAGCGTCCGTACTGAAATAAGGTATTTCCGATTAAACGCTTTCGCTTAAAGTAAGGGAAAAAAGGCGAGAAGATCAATAATACTTCCTTTCTAATAGTGTTAAATTAAAGGGATATCAGTCGCTAAGTTTCTAAAGACACTTTAGACCGCAAAAGATTTTATGCGTTATTTATTCTAGCACGGATTTTTTTATATTGTGATGCTTAAAGCAACGGTTGCGATGCTTGCAACAAGATCGTTTTCTTCTTATTCCTCACCTGTTTGTCGATAAAGTGGACTAAAATACTTTATTAGTATGCCAAATATTCTAAAAGTTTAGCATCTTATTTTTGGTTGCAAAATTTGTGTTCATGTGGAAGTTGTCTCAGGTTAAAAAGTAATGCGTGGTTCCCGCAAAAAGAAGTAATTTAACTTCTGGACAGAAAGAAAAATTTAGCATTTCTTATATTGTCACCTGTGAAGCTTTAATAGAATTAATATAAGGATTATTTATATTTGCTTTTTTATTTGGTTTTGCTATTTCGAATGCAACTTTATATTATCAAAAAGAGATAAATAGTACTACAGCTTTTAAGAAAGTGATAACAGTACGTTGCGATAGCTACAAGAAATAGTATGTAGCCGGTAATGGTATTGTGAATATGCGATGTAAGAGATGCGCTATAAGAGAAAATGCAACGTTAGGACAAAATTTAATTGATTGCAAGTATATAAATAATAAAACCAAAACAAATTAGAAGAGAACCTAAGCATTTCAAAAACTATAGTATAATAAATGGAATACTGCATTTAAAAACAAGAAGGAATTTCTGATAACTATAGAAATATTACAAACCGAAATAACAAAAAAATAAATAAAGAGCTTATTTTAGAAGACCTAAAATTAAATGGAGAATGAACTGAACATATTTTAAAGGGAGAAGTGTAAAAGATTGAGTAAATAAATATACAGACACCGACATAAATTATGGGTGTTACATATTTACTACAATCCAGAGACTGCAGTTAGAAATGAATGTATGCACACAGATTTCCAATAAAGAACTTTAGTAACTTTAAAGGTAATAACTCGAAGGAATGTAACCGACATTCTTTATTTTGAGAGATTTACTATTTATCTAGGAACATGCTTAATTACAAAAATAAACAGAAGTAATGAAGTAAACTATACGACACCAGAATAAAAGCTTATATGGTAGCCTACAGCAAATTTAAAAAGCTACATAATGGTCATAAGCCCACATTACTACTACGTGATAACGATTAAATATGGAAATAGGAAAAGAAAGTATGTTTATAAATAAGTATACAAAAATATGTTTATACGATGAGAAGGGAGGTAATTGAAAGTGAGTTAAAAATGACACAAAAGGGAAGAGGACAATTTTCGAGAACCTTGTAGACATAAAACAAACTAAGAATGATTCAGTAACGAAATACAAGATGGTTTGACTTCCAAGGAACATACTAGACGAAGGAAAACAATGAGAAAAGGATGTCAATGATATTAAAAGCATAAAAATAGTTTAAAAAGTTTTTGTACAAGTAGAAGAAGGCTATATACGGAGTAGTAATTACGAATGAATAGTTGCCTCCTTTGATTTGGTCTGAAAATTAATCGCAAAATTTTTCTTAAATTAATGCAATAAATACTACAAGTGTCCATCGAAATAGTTTTGACCATTTTTTAATAAGTTTATGCCGATATTTGTCAATTCTGTAATTCCTGATGTTTTGCTTGAGTTTCTCAATATGGGGCGATTTCTGTTTGCTACTTTTTTCGTTTGAAGCATTCCCATAAGAGAGAAGATTTAAGTTTCAAAACTTTGCTACTCTTGGCTCTGCATTACAGGTTTTGTTAGTACTAGACTTGTTCTTGAATAATTTCTCTTTCTTGATATTACATTAGTAATTAGTACATTATACTTTTTCATTATGCACCGCACAGCTTTACTTGATAACAAAGACAGACGCTGATACAATGGATGGGAGAAAGAGAGGTATGACGTGGACGGATAAGAAAGAGATGAATGGAATGAAGTATTACAGAAAGAATAATTTTAGGGCAAGTAGGGAAATTAGGTTTTCGTGTCCAATTCATCAAGTATCTGGTTCCAGTTTTCTAATGTTGTGCATTGTCTTTGTAGTCAGATATTCTCCTGCAGTATTACTCTGAACCACCCTCGTATTGGAAAAAGTGACGATTATTTAAAATATGTTTAATACTTTAAAGTGTTCGTATCTGAAACTCACTAACATTTTTCTGCTAAGGCTCCAATCTACTATATAGAGTTTGTATGTGGTTAGGTTACGCCGAGAACTCCGGGATGCTGGGATTGAAAGTTTTATTATATTTTAAAGTATCCTGCAATGATGTAGCGCTTGCTAGGTGGATATTTAGGAGCACCTCTTTTTCAATTTCCTTTGTAAAACTAGTGTGCTGAGTTTTAACTGTTCTCTGTTTACTTTGCTTTATTAGTGGTTTTATTCGTTGTGTATGACGTCTAAAAAATAACGCTGTGAAGCAATATCACTTCGAAAAGTTTTATGAGAGTAGTGCCAAGGTTGAAATAACACTTTTACTTTAACATTGAAACTGTCATACTTATATCTGTGTAACTGTGATTTTTTGACGTTCTATTATGCGCCCAAAGGTAATGGTTATACAAAATTGGATCAGGAATGTACAAAACTACTTTTTCGGCTCAAAACTATATATTTATAATTTTTTTGCTCTATTTCAGGTAACGTGCGCTAATTTTCAGCACCGGTGGTAGTATAAAGTCAAATCGTGTATATTCACATTTTCCAATTTTTTCTATTTTAAATTATATATAAGTATTATAAGTAGGCGAATAAAATATCAACCAGAATTTTTATATTTTAAATCGAATTTTGCTGTGCCGAAAAGTTAGCAGAAGCAATTTCATCTTCGAGGACGTTTTTCTCAGTTACTCTGGTCATCGGGCGACATTAGTAGCCTAGTCTTTCAAAAATTATTACGCCTACCTGAGTTTTCTTGTTGTATTGTTCACGAACTGTGTTTTCGTGAAAAATTTGATAATCCGTTGATTAACGGCCGAGAATACGTTTTGTTCTGACATCGTCATATTGATTAAGGATTTGGTAGTGCGAAGTGCTCTTTTAGGGTAATTGCCTTCTATTATCTTTAGTCATACGTTCAGAAGTGGTGTCGTTTTTTGTTTATCTCGAGGCGCTTAGAAAAAACCAGGTTTATATTTGGTTCGGTCATCTAAATTAGTAGCAATATCCAAAGAATATTTCAGTAGTTACGACTTTCAAAAGTTTTACTCTAGTTTTCTTTAATAACGGATGTTATGGACACGCTACTTATCTCAAGTCTTAATGCTTTTATTGAACCAATTAAGTTCCTTAAATGGCAAAATCGCTCAAAAGGGCGGAAGAAACGATTTTTAAATATTTTCAAGTGTTAAAATTAGTACAGTTCAAAAGAACGAGGAAATTGGGTAAGGTAGTGAGAAAATATGGTTATAAATATTTTTGATCCCTACACTTAACTCGCATAAAAATCTGATTAGATTAACATCAAATCGCTACTTTACGAACTCTACCTGCCTCTTGGGGGCATCGCCACAAGGAATTTTTTAGAATGGAAAAATTAAATCAGTGGATTTTTAAAATCCCCCTTGAATTAAGCAAGAGTATAAGGGGCGTGCTTTTTATTTTTAAATACTTTTATGTATTTTTAAGTAAAAGAATAATTGTGTTGAAGACTACACATGTAGATCTACAACAAAGTAAAATATTAAATGTAGAGCTGTCATTTTTAGTATAAAGAATGCAAAGAATTAGGGAAAAGCTCAATTGTAATTGGTAATGTTGTAATAATCCAAAGGTGTTCTGATATAACAAGAAACAGAAGAATGAATTGCATATGACAATCATATAAAATTCAGATGTGGCAGAGATATGCCTATAAAGTGCCAAGACTGATCATACGTAAAAACTATTATTTTATGGGGGTGTTTTAAAAATCTCAGCTTCTTTTGTAATATAATTAATGTTATATATTTCTGATAAGCCTCGAATGTCGTCTATCGAGGGATGTCATAACTTTTACAAAATCGCTAACCCTGGCTATAAACTACACTAGCGCCGAACAAGTTTATTCGCTTTGGAGACGACTGCTGCCGGCACCAGAGTTTGGTTATGCAGATTTGTTGTGGCTGGATCTTTTCCTGTAACACTTTTTCTCTATCATCTAACAGTAGTGACGTTCACAGTTCGTTGATGCACTTCAACGGGTTTAAAGATCTGCTCTTTTTTACGGTACTAATTATTGTAATTTTTCACTTTGGTGACATTTGTCCAAATTCACAGGTTGTAAAAAAATGATTGCGTGTGATGTGATAGGCTTGTAGAACTTGACACAAATATGAAATAACCCTTATGCTACTAACTTTTTTGATGTCACCAGGAGATTACAAATATTAGTTAAAAAATATAAATTTTTATGCATATGCTACAGTAATGTTGCAATATTATCATATAATACCGCGAACCTTATGACATATCTTATTGTTTTACTTGGAATGTGCTGTCTAAAGTATTTGCTTCTAAAACTAACTCATCAACCGCTACATATGCACCAGAATTGAATAACTTTGTAAAAATTTCTATCTATCTGTTCGAGATACCTCTAAATGCCCCAAATTTATAACGATCAAAATTTTTCTTAACATTGCTATTCAAATTATACCCCTTTTCGGCGTATTACAAACCTTCAATATGTTCACGTTGTGAGATTTGAGTGCACCCACTAAAATGCAAGATACAAGTGCAAATCTACAACATATTTTATTGTTTATCACCAATAAAAAATTAAATTTACAAAACATTTTTTTATAAACATTTATTTGATAATGAATGGCCCCACCTCAATCTTTTGTGACCGCCTCCTTCAATTTGGCATCGAATTACACAATGAATGAATGGTGACTTGATATACTGCTTTATACAAGTATTCATTATTGACACGCAGGCAGATTCCTCGGAGATTATAAAACCCGCTGTACTCTTCATGCAATGATATTCCAGATATTTTAGATCGGTGAAAGAGCAGCTGTTTTGCTGAAGGAAGTTTAGTAAGTTACGTGTCACATGTGATTCGAGCGTTACCTTGATGAAAAACTGTTTGGGACACCATCTGAAGAAAATGCAGTACCATAGGCTATAGGATCCGCGTTGATATAGGTGTAATTGGTAATGTTGCCTTTACATCTGACTAAAAGTGATCTATTGTTATAACTGATAGCTTTCCATGCCATAATATCCCCATGTGGTTTATATGCTTCAAACGAATATTTTCATATCCTTTTTTACGTCTACAGCGTATTAATTTGCGATCTTGTTTAAGCTTAAACAAAATGTGGATTTATTAGAAGATACTCGCAAAGAAAGCTAATTTCAGAAAGTATTTAATATATAAAATGAAAAAATGTTAAAAAGAAAAATTTAAATGATTAAATAAAGAACTATAAAAAGAAAGACATAAATAAAACATTTGAAAAGTAAAAAGAAGAACAGAAGCAACAAAATAACCGAATTTGCAGAAAACACGTATAATGTGGCAATCATAGGATCCAGAAAGGCTGAATTTTGAAGGAATAATTATTAGTCTAGAAAGAGAAATTTTGAGGAACTATCAGATAAGCATACAGTATCTGCGGTGGTGTATTTTTAATGTACAAAAGCTGAAGACTACAATTAGCGGAGATTGACAATAAATAAATAAATTCAGTAACCATGAAAATACTAATTCAAAAGAATCGGAACTGCTATGCTTTGCTTTACTATACGATACTGCAATAAGGCTTGTAGCCTATAGTAAATGTAAAAAGTTACAGAGTAGGGTTGGGGTCGCGTTGGTAAGGTGAAAATAGGAAAACAAAAGTAGAATTTAAGAATTTACAATTACAAAAAACCACAGCAGTGTATTTTGGAGAAGGAATAATAATGAGAAAGTCACGCTATAGTCTACAATCATCAGCCTTCTCTGAGTTGGTTGCTCTGCGTACTTCTCCACACAGATCTTCACAAATAAATACCTTTTCTACTCACTGGTTCCACTTATTTGGCTATTTCTTGTAAAAAAACCTTAATTTAGGCTATCAATTTTTCAAGTTCGCTAATTTCTTGATAATGTACCTTTATTGATGACAAGGTACCTGACACCGTGTAAGTTATACGTGCCAAATATGAATGACTGAGAACACTTTTATGCATATTTTATACTTATAATTATGTACTTCTCCAAATTTCGGATAGACATAAATATGTGGATCTCAAATTTTAACCGTTCTTTAATTATAGTATGCTTAAATTAATATAATAGGTGTATAAATAAGTTCTCAGCTTTTTTCTGCAAAATTAAAGTTTTATTTAAAAACAAACAAAAAAGCTTAAGTATCAAAGTATTCTCCTTTGGCATCGATGACATTTTGCCATCTTTCGGGTAGCTTGCGAATTCCCTGGTGATAGAAGCTCACCGGCTTCGAGACGATAAAGTTATCGATGCATTTTCGGACTTCTTCTTCTGGTCTGAAGTGCGTATCAGGCAAGTGATGCTGTAACGACCGGAATAAATGATTATCGGAAGGGGCCATGTCTGGGCTATATGCCGCATGTGGGAGAAGTTCCCAGCCTAACGCGTCTGCAGCTCATCCGTCTCAAATGTTTGAGGGCGTCCAGCGCGTGGCTGATCTTCAAGACTAAGCTCTCCTCCGAGAAATCTTTGATACCACTTTTTACACGTTGCATGACGTGCAGCATTCTCACCATATGCAGCACAAATCATTTCGGTGGCTTCAGCAGCGTTATCTTAAGATGAAACGCGAAGTGGATAGAAAATCGAATATGCTCTTTTGTGATTGCCATCGTGAACACAGCTGATTATTGAGGTTATGTGCATCAAACGCCAAATCGCATGATGTTTCGAAAGACCAAATGTCGTTGCTTTAAAACCGCAAGAGGGCGGACTAATATGTTACATGTAAACGGTGATTTCCGTCCTGTGAAATCTAAAGCTGAGAACTTATTTATACACGTACTAGAAATTTCAGTGCAATATAATTTGTTTTTAATTGTGCAATTTAAATAAACAACAGTGTATTTGCAAAATTATTTGGGATTTTACTAGTTCAGATTGTTCAAAGTTATAACAGAAGCATAGTTTTAAACTTTTGGGCCTTACTAATGACGAGAACAGCCCACCCGCAAAATCTTGAAGGTACATCGGATCTATATTAGAAGAATCCTGATGCTTCTTCTGAATGTCTTTTTGTAAAAAGCGTTGCATATCACGTAACTTTGATCTGCTATATATAGTGTAACTTCTAAATACGAACTGTGAAATTAACTTACCAATAAAATAAACATTAAGACAACTGGAGGTGTTATCGTGTTTTATGATGTTTAAAAAACATCTTAATTTTTTCTTAAGTTTTATTATTTCTCCTAAATGCACGAAAACAATGAATGGAATTTCTTTAATAAGATCGCTGGGATACAGTGACTGAAATACTTTAAGTGTGCGTAAGTTATTTATATTACTAAAAAAACATGTAGTCAACTGCGTAAGAACTAATCAAAACGTGAAATCAAAATTAATCAAAAGACGCATTAGAGTTAAGATACAGACTATGTAAAGACGACCAACTCGATGTATATACTTTATATTTCTAACTTCTAAATGAACAGCCAAAATTTTAGAAAGCGCATATATCGCCCATTAAAAATATGTTCGCGACTTGCATTATAAGGCTTCAACCTTCTGGTGTCTTTAGAACAGAAAGAAATTGCAAAGGGACATGTCTGGTGACTTAGCCGGCTATTGGTCACATGTAATGAGATGAGGCGGCCTGGAAACATTTGTCCTAAAACTTCTCGAGAAATGCTCGCCCTTTGTGCGGTAGCGCTATCTTGTTGAAACCACAGTGGTGCGTTTCAATATTCGTTGAGTATGGGCCTCAGAAAATAGAGCAACATAATGGGTATATGCGGCAATCACCGCATATCTCGCCTGCTCTGAAAAATACGGCTCTGTGATGCCAAATTACCTAACGGCACATCAAACAGTTACACTGTGGAGAGGTCGCTCATGGAGTTGTCGAAGGTTTTGTGTAGCCCAATGCCGAAGATTCTGCTTGTAGACGCAGTCCGATTAATACATCAGTAAGCTACTGGGCATACCAGTCACATTCTTTAAGTTACGTATAAGTGCAACGAGATCGCAGTGCAAAAAATGCTTAGCGGCGGAATGTTGTGGCGATGTAACAACAGACCGCCTCACTGCTGCAATATTCTCGGGTGCTTGAACGTTACGAGACCTACTGGGTGATTTATTGTATGTTTGGATGCTGCACCAATTTGTCGACTACGAATAGCGACACAACCCGTAACTAATACCAAAATAAAATTTGGAACTAACGGTAAACATCACTGCGACACTCACCAACATTCTTCACGAATTCAAAAACTTATTTAACAAATTACTCCAGCAAAATAGTTTAGTCTTTAATGTGATCACGTATTTAATCAACAAAATTTAATTTTAACTGGCTGATTTGTACGCATATCCCAGTGGGATGCAAATGGCCTTCCACGCCATAAAGACGAAGTTAAATTATTTTCACGACAAAATTTCATAGACTTACTTCTAGCCAGTGAAACGAATGTTAATATTAAAACTGACTTTGAGATTCCAAATTACAAATGTTATTATACAAACTGTCATGGTGAAACAGCAATACTTATTAAAAGTTCGATAGTACACCACGAATTACCAAAATATGAAAGAAACCATAAACAAGCTACATTAATAAGAGTTCAAAGCCTTTCTTATGAAGCTGTCTATTACCCGCCTCATCATAATCTAAAAAAGGACCACCATGAAAGATTCTTCGGAAAGTGGGCCCAAAATTTATAGCCGGAGGGGACAATAACAACAAAAATATGTTATGGGGATTGCGCCTTACAACAACCAAGTGCAGAGAATTGTCACAGGTTTTGCATGAAGACAATTATTCCTTCATTACTTACTGGTTTACTGATGTAAACAAGCTTTTGGATTTATTGGAATTTTTATTGGTAACGAAATTTCTTCAAATTATACATATACAACATCAAAATATAATTTAACCTCCGGCCACAGCCGTATTACTGTAACAGTAAGTACAATGGTAATAGTAAAAAAGTTAAGACCTCGACTGCAGAACAACAAAATAATTGGGATAACTATCGTCAAATAATTCATCATAACAGAAACCTGTCTGTAAGACTACAAGAACCAGATGACAATGAAGTTGAATGCAATAATCTAGCCAGCACTCTCCAATAAGTAGCGAGAAATATCACACTAACAAGTGCCCCAAAAATTAAAACAAACAATATATCTCTAGAAATAAAGAATTTGGTGGCAGAGAAAGGAAGAGCCACGTCAACATGGCAGCGTACACGTACATAAATAATAGAAAGAAATATAATAGTATTAGAAGCAACCCAAACCTAAACTCCAAGTAATGAGAAACGTATCCCTAGAAATTTATCTTTTAAGACATAATTCCATCTAGAAAGCCAAACTCTTCTCTCCTCACAATAACGATAAAAGTACAAGAAGTAGTAGATGAGTTATCCACGCTTGTTGTAACACAGGAACGATTAAAATTCTTTATTCCAAAGGAAATAAAAGGAGCAATTAAGACACTAAACACAAGAAAGGCTTTAGGGCTAGATATGATCACCGACAAAATGCTATGAGAATTACCCAGAAAAGGACTGATAAAACTTTTGTACATATAATGCAATTGTAAGGCTTGATTGTCCAAAATCTCTCAAAACAGCACAAATTATTGATACTCAAGCTTGAAAAAATGTGGCGGATATCGCATCTTATTGGCCAATAACAATTTCTAATTTTTTTGGAATATCACTAGTTTGGCTTTAAGCAGACCCACTGGACTATCCAACAGTGCCACCGTTTAACTAATATTATTTATAAATGCATGGAAAAACGAGAATAATGTATCGCTGTGGTATTTAGAACTTTTGTACAAAATTAAAAGAATGGTTCCATTACGTTATTGTAACAGACTAAGATCCTACCTAAAGGACTATCACTTCGAAACCAGAGTCAACTGTGAAAAATCCAATTGTTTTCTCATAGTATCTGGAACACCATAGGGGAGCATCTTGACCCCACTACTATATGTTTTTTCGCAGCCGACCTTCCAACAACCGATGAAAAAGCAATTGGTACATTCGCGGACGATACTATTGTACTTTAACCAATCTCCAAGAACATATTAATCACATTGATGAAACATAGCTAAATAAATGGAAGATAAAGGAAACAAAATCAATAAATATAAATTCACCCTGCGATAAGGACAGTGCTAATAAGCATAAATCAAGCAGTCATACTCCAAAGCGAAGTCCTTACCTATTTAGGTTTACACAGCAAACTTAACTGAAAGCAACATACATCAAAACAAAAATGCAAACAATTAGACATAAAAGCAAGAGAATTTAAATGGTTCCTAGAACGCAAATCCAAATTATATATGGAAAATAAATTGAAAATTTACAAAGTAGTACTACGACCAATATGGACTTACGGCATATAGTTAGGGGGTTGAGCTAGTAAGTCCAGGGATCATACAAGGAGCTCAATCTGAAATTCTCCAAAATATCGCAGACGCACCATGGTACGTCTTTAACCATACCAACAATATGGACTTAAACATTCCTTACATGAGTGAGGTCATCCGAGAGCGCAGCATCAAACATTATATCAGTCTTGATAATCATCTCAATCCACGCACGTCACCACTGCTACAACCTACATAAAACTCAAAATGTCCATTTGACGTATAATTTTGAGGCGAGATCGCTGGATATTTACCTCTTCACGCCATTACGTGTGCGTATATGTTAAGTATCGTACAAATTATCACATCTCATATTTTGCATACTTACTGATTGCTAACGAAGACAATAATAAAATTCAAATTTACTAAAAATAACTTGGCTACCATGGGTGTCAAGTACTACGGAAAAAAATTGAAAGGAAATTATGTATTTGTTGCATACAGGCATTTTATTTAAAGAGTTAAATGAAATAGTTGCAAAAACTGAACAGATAATTTAGCAGGATTAAGATAATAGCTTTGTAGTAGCAGTCGTTTCCGCTTTAAACACTCTCTTTTCGCCAATTTGCAGTAATCGTAACTTCCAACTTATTACCACTTGTTGCGATGATTTTAGCACCCCCGCAAGGGCGGACGTGTAATCGAAGCCATAACCATTAATTGTTCCGAAATTCACTTTTAGCGTTGTCGGACATAATGAGCCGGCGTCAGTGCGCGAAGACATTTCAAGTTGAAATTTTAATTCCCTTTTCCGCCGACCTAAACCTTTGGAATTCTAATTGAGCCGTGGAATACTTTAATGCCGCCAGGGGCTAATGTCGTGGATAGAGGGAGATAATGAATATTTAATCGAACAGCTAACAGGTAAGGCATCGGTTCTGCTCTCGTTCTTATCACTGTAGGCCTGTGGGAGAGGGAATTATTTATAAAGCCTGCTCTCGATAGGCGCCGCGGCGCCCCCCAAGCATGGCCGTCGGAAAAATTGGCAAATAATGCGGCCGGGGAGGAATTAATCTGTTTAAATTTTAATCGGGCTTATATACTAAAGCGAGAAGCGACCGATCAATTGCCAGTTAATTACCAAATATCCGACGGCGAAAAGCGCCCTCGGTATCAACGCCAATCAATTAGGGGCGCTCGTTTGACCCTGATACGTTTTAAAATTGCCCCGAAAGCCTCCCTGTCATTACTGGGATATTTCCCCCCGTGGTAACGACGCGCCGGGGGCATTAAGAAGCGGCGGGCGGCTGCCACGCCGCCCGGGCGTCCTGGAGCATCATTTTTGTTATAAATTACGCTGGGACTCTAAACTCAGTTTTATATTGCGCTTCGGCGATATATCAAGAATATTATTGCCGGCCGAATATAAAATTTAATGTGCCGGAATAATCCTCGTGTGTGTATGTGTGTGCATTGCGCTACCGCCGGGCTGCGGTCTCGGCGGCCGCGCGCCCTGTCATCGTTTCCGCCAAACGCAATCGAAATCAGTCCAAATCGAATCGACTGCCGCCGCCGCCAATTGTGTACGCAGCTCATTTTGTTTTGGCCGAGCCTGCCCCTGATGGGATTTCGTTGATTATCGGCTGGGGAGGTGCCCGCCGCCTCCCGTCCAGCGCGCGCCCGGAACCGCAGAGCCCCGCTGCCGTTACGGGTGCAATTCGCGGAATTTATTTTGTATTAATTTTGCGCCGGCTCTGCCTTTTCAAATTGTTTCGCCCCCGCGCCATCGCGCCCTTAATCTCGTTACGGATGAGCCGATAGCGCCCTCCGCAGGCTATCGCGCCCCGCTTTCGCCACATTTTGCCCCCGCACCGCCCCACTTTTGTCGGCGTTATTAATATGTCGTTATCTTCAAGAGGTTGCTATTTATTGCAAGCCGGAGGAACAATCTTCTGTTTATCTCGAAAACATAAAAACACCATATAGATATTTTCGCCTTCTTACTTGCATAGAGGAGTCGCGATTATCTACTACGATATTCGTCTTCTTATTTTGTATCCATTATTTGGACAGTCAATTACGACCCTTAGTTGGATTTTTTGAGATAATCCATTTATTGGCATATTGCCTGAAACAGAAATCATTTGAGGGAGGGGGAATTAACATTTAATGCCATTAAGCACAGTCCCATAATGAATATTAACATAACAGTAGCTGAACTGTCATCACTACGCAACCCTTGCTATTTGTCGACCATATGAATAGGATTGCTCATTTGCCTTTATTTTATTGGTTTGAGTTTCCGTAAATGTTGTTAATTATTTTTTGCTTTATTTATTGTATTTATGGAAATAAATTTTTGTTCTACCATCCGTCATTTAAGGCTACAAATATGGGAAATGTTTAAAAAATAGTGAACTAATCAAAAAAATTTTCTATTGGAGGAATGTTTAAGGTTCACTACTTTCAAGCACTTGGCGTAGTAATATTTAGTATCTATTATTTTTAACTGTTTTAACCTAAATTTATATTTATAATTCACTTCTATAATAATACTACTACATTGACTTTTTTATTTTGTTTTTACAATTAAATAATAACTTTTAATAGGATCACTGACTGTATCGGAAAGGCTGGCTGATGACGGTATGAAACATAAATCTTCCACAGTAGAAGTATATCTGAATTTACCATATGATGCTTTCTTAAATTACACATTACCACCCTTGAACCTCAGTAATACAATATATAGCTATAAAGGGTGTCCCAAAAGAAACGCAAGGTTTAATTTAAAAAAAAAAAACTGCTACTTGTTTAGTTTTTGCAAAGTTATGACATTTTAAAGAGTAAACATCATTATATGCGGAATAGGATATTCAATAAATGTCCTCCACGACTCATTTGATACATTGGAATTCTTAGGACAAAATTCTCCAACACTTTTTTGCATAACTATGGCCCAATTTCGTCTAAATTTTCCGAACTTTTGCTTTTAATTTAAAAATCGTTTTTATTTTTGTAACATAAACTTTGGTCTTTAGAGGAAAAAATTATTTGGTGTGAGATGGCAGGGCCTTAACGATTAGTTCACTTCGCTGTTTTGGGAAATAATTCGCCCGTTAACATTTTGCTTCAAAAATTGGATTGTTTCAACCGACGTACGGCAGGTGGCGTCGTTCTGTTGGGATCGCAAGTCATACCTGCCAAAAATGTCCAAAAATTTACTGTCATCTCATGATAACGTTCATTATTAATAGTCACTGCGTTTACGGCCTCATTTAAAAAAAAAACTGCCCAATCACTCCACTAGCATAAAATCTACACCAAATTGCTACTTTCAGCTGCACAAATCGTTCTTGAATTACCCATTAAAGTGGAAGTGCATGTCGTAGCTAAAGATAATTTTCTTAACAAAATTACTGTCAAATTCTTGCCTCTTTAGCGATCAATCAGTAAATACCCAGCGTTTCAAATGGTTGTCTGTTTTTAGTTCTTGAGTTAGCTGAATCTTGAATGGGTGCAGATGTAGACCTTTTTTTACAATCCGCTACACAGTACTTTTTAGGCTTCTATATAAATATTAAAATGAGAAGCCTTATGTAGATAGTAATGTTGTCTATTTGTCCGTCCTTATATTTTTCAACGTTTGATTAAGGCAGCTTTCAAGCTGGAGACAAGTTTCTATTTCCGACATCTGTCACGCCTTATAATTTTTGATCTGTGATAGATAGAGAAATAACGTTCTCAGTATTCAACTAAGGACCACAAGTCAAGCCCAGACGCCAAATATCAGCCCGAAAGGAAAGTTTTGAGACCGGTTTGACCGGAAGTGCCCGCAAATTTTTGTTTATGTATAGAAGCCCCGAACATCTGTGAAAACGGACTTTCACGACCGTACTTGTTGAAATCTTTAGATGTAGCAACCGATCGCGCACTGAGATTCCTGCATCTCTGTAATAAAAGATGAACACAGCAAAAAATTGCTCAATGAGCCTGAGTTGTTTGGTGGATTTATTTGTTTTTGGTACACAATCCACACCATTAGCAGCTTACCACATTTTGGCTGCCTTAGAGTAGTGGCACGTCGCGAGATGTGTCCAAAAAAGTGCTTAAACATCGTGCTGCTGCAGAAACGGCAAAATATGTTTTCGTAATCACTCTTTTCGACAGATGTCCGAGTTGACAGAGTGGTGATGAAAGCTCTGCTTTTTGAAACTCAACTGCATATTCCTTGGCAGACAATGAATTTCTTCTGGAATTGTGCTTTTCGTTTTATTTTGCAGTCCTCTGGAGCATATTTCCAGCTGCAAGCAGTGTAGCAATCTTGCCCAGCAATGTAACTGAAGTTGGCGAACCATCGTCTCATCATCCATTACCACGCATCGATATCGTGTCAAATGATTTTCGTACAACTTACACGCTGTTTGATTCTGTCTTGCATCCCGATTGTGGGCTGTTTGAGGCCCTAAAACTTTTCAGATCGGCTCTAGCTATTACTTTCTGCACAAAAGACTGCGACATTTTGACTTTCTTGGCTACCTCCCTCGAAAAAATTTCGGATTGTTTTTAAAAGTCGCAACACTCTATTCCTCCTTCTGATCTGTTATTCTATGTTCACCTCTCTCTGTCGGCTCTTTCGCTTCTCCCACCTTTGAATTGATTTAATTAATTTTTTCCGTTTTCCGAATCATTAGCCTCATTGTTAATAGAATTAATTGTTGCTGAAAAGCAGATAACCTGAGAAAACCTACAGGTTCTTGACAGTATTAAAAGTAGGCACAAATGTTTCAACTTATTTTATATAAGGCTATAAGAAATCTTTAGTTTTTTGAAAGTAATACACGGTAGGATATATCCCGACTGTTAGTAATTAGCTTAGCAAAATGAGTTTCGCACTACCAGAATGTTCCTGTCAAGATAACTCGTCCCTTTAGTTATCGAGGTTTATGGATGCCATCAATTGTGGGGACTGGACCTGCCTACGATTGGAGAATTAAATGCAAGAAAACTTATTTGTCTTTCGAACTAAAACGTTTTCAAGCATACAACAAAGAAATTTGTGAGAACAATGTAGCATGTACTAGAATAGTTACTTACAACTGGCTTCTTGCTTGAGGTGAATTTGTTATTAGGTAATTCAACAATATTACCAAAAGCCTTTACAAAGCATTCAAAAAATAAATTTACAGGTTTAGGGTGATATTAAAATCGAGATAAAGCGTAGTAAGCCTTTGATCGTGAGTGCATCCGGAACGCTTCGAATGAGACACAACAAAGGAAAAATAATATCAAAGACTTTTGGGAATTTTCAAATTTGTGTATTATAATGATTAGCATAGAAGTTTTTTGCGTTGATTACATTATGCAGATGCAAATAATTTAATTTTCTAAGCGATTTATTCTGAATAATGAAACTTAATCCACGGGCGATTTTCTGTTTAGTAGATAAATCAAATGGAATTGTTTAGACAGATAGTTTTTCTGCGAATTTAATTTCCATTTTCAATGTACCAATATATTATTTACTGAAAAGAAACTGCAAACGGCCAATGATTGATGACAAGAAAAATGGGATTTCAATCCGCCTATTAGATTTGTTTTTGCAGTGGACATTGTGCCTCATTCTGGCCCGCATTATGCGTAGCCCAATTCCCAAATAACAATCAATTCAATCTGCTCGGGACGTCTATAACAATTTGGCTTCTCCCGGATCAAAAAACGTTCCTGCCATTATTCACCCGGACTTTTCCAGCGCGGCGGCGGTAGGGGAGGGGGCAGCCGGCAAACACACAATCGAAGGAGTTTGCTTTCGCAAATAATTCACCGCTTCTCCTTGTAGATCAAGAGTTTCCACTTCGCAACTAGCAACTCAGCCAAACAATTCCAAACTCCTTCCTTAAAAATTTATACATTCACGATTAAGTAGCAGAACTGCGGTATCTCCTCCTGGAGCGCACAAAGAACTGGCAAAAGTTCCGCGAAGTTCTGCTTCCGGGCGGAGGCCGCGATGAGCACTCGCGAGCACACTCGAGTGCACCGCGCCATTCTAAACGCATTCATTTCCCGTAGCACAGGTTACATTCAATTATTTTCGCCGGTTTTTCGGTTATCGCAATTTCGTTATTCCTCCTCGAAGTATCCGATGGTGGGTCGCAAAGCTAATGCCGGATTAAAACTGTGTCCCGCTTCCAAGTTTATTCTCGACGGCGTCTTGCCTCCCGACAATTAGGACCTAATTAGGTATTAAGGAATTTCTAATTAAAAGTCGCTTCTGCTTTGTGGCAAGTGTTTTCCGGGGACCGCTAAACTTATGATCTCGTTAACGCGAGAAGGGAATGGAAATGCCGCTGGCTTTCCTTTTCGCTTTTGCTCCGCTCCTAACATAATACTTAAGGGAGCGGCATTCTTGTTGCAAATTTGAATAAATCAATAATTTTTTCTCGGCTTACTTTTTACTGGAAAATCCTATCTTTTTGGAGCCTCTTTGAATTTTTTTTTTTAGTGTTTCTACATTTCTTTATGTCTGTATTTTCGGAATAATTACTTGATTGAACGGTATTATCGTTTGACTAGAATAAAGTGGACTTTTATATAAATTCATTTGACATTTCTAGTTAACTTCATTTTAGCAATATTAACATGACAATGATTTTTACCTGTTCTTATTTTTTCAATACTCTTTATAGTCAGATCAACAATGAAATTGTTATACATGACATTTTCTACTATACATTTGAATAGAAAATAAACAAAGACAGCTGATATGAAATGTGGTGTGGCTGAGCTCCGAGTGTACGTTTGGTTGCCTACCTTAAAGTTTGTTTTGCATATCTTACTTTTGTAACCCACTGTTATCATTTGTAAATAAATTTTTCCACGTTCCCATCATGCAAAAACTTGAGGGACGGTGGATGAACAATTGTCAGCCTAGGACGCCAAAAATACCTTTTTGCAGGCAACCCTTCGTATTTAACAAAGTTGTAAATAACTGTAAATGACACGACAAGACAATTTGTAACGCCTTGATTGTTATTGTTTAATCATTACGCTGTTTTGCGGCAACGATGTCTTGAGATTTTGTTTTAGCCGTGTATATATGGTTTGCACAGGTTGTAGTGGTTGCCTTCATCGCACACATTCGCGTTTTGTAAAAACTTTTTAGAACTTTCCCAGATATAGTCTTGCACATGTGTAATTGTTAGTTTGTAGTTGATCATTGCGAATAAACCAAAGCGTATTCACTGCGAATTGTAAGATTTTACTTTGATATCTTTGTATTTTCTTAATGTTTGTCCTCGACGTAGTGCACCAAACCTGTCAGACGTATAAGATTAGGGGGGTAGTAGAGTTTTATACATTAATATGGTGCACTCTGGTTGACTTTGTGATTAATTAGAGGGTATATCTGACGCATTTTGTTGTTGGCCTGGAGGAGTTTAGTGTTTACGTGGACTTCAGCTTAGTATGTCGAGGTGAACTCTGAGATATTTTACCGCTTGATCCCTAGGATTTAATGGTATACATTTGCCATCAATTGGGTGTAGTAGTTTTCCCCAGCGTGAAGATTTTACTTTGACATTGAGTGGGGTTAGCTTTATGGTCCAGGTTTTAAGCCACTTGCTAATTATATCTATGGCGTGTTGCAGCTGTCGGGCTGCTTTGTGTAAGTCCGTGTTTTGCGTGATAATCGCCGGGTCGTCCGCAAGCGTCACTATGGTAGCTGTGGCTGCTGGTATGTCTAATATTGAATAGCAGAGATCGAAGAATATTTCCTTAGGGGACTCTAGTATGTATTGCTTTGATGTCGGATATGTACGAGTTAACCTTAACGCCGAAGATTCTGTCTTCCAAGAACGAGAAAATTGTTGCTTGCAGGTAACATGATATAGTGATGTCAAGAATTTTTTTCTTTAGACCTTCAATTCATACCTTGTCGAAGGCCTGTGCAATGTCCATGAAGATGATTGTAGTATATCATTTATTTTCAAATCTCTTTTTAATTATTTTCCTGATTCCCTGAAGCTGGTGACAGGTTGAATGTCTTTTCTTAAAGCCAAATTGAAATGCTGGTAATGCATTTTGGGTTTCTACAAGCTGTGATTCATGAATAATTTTTTCAGAATTTCAGATAAAAACGTGAGTAGGCTTATTGGTCGATAATGTTTAATATCTTGTTTATCTTTTCCTGGTTTTGCAAATATAAATATCTGAGCATGTTTTCTCCTTTGTGGAAAATACCCAATGCGAAGGTATGCGTTAAATATTGGTGCTAGATATGCTAAACATTTGTTAGTTAGGTGTTGCAGGAAATATTAGTTATAAAGTTATAGCCTGGAGATTTCCGTTTGAACAGGGCAGATATGATTTGGGTTATTTCACACGTTGATTTAGGGTTGATGTTTTTGGTGATAATTGGATGATTGCGATCGATATGGTTTAATACGATAAACGCATGTGTAGTGCTACAGATCTTTGCCGGCGTGAAGACGTTTTCGAGGTAATCACCAAAAACTTGCGATTTTTCACTATCATTGTGAAGGATATCGGTTCTATTTGGTAGCTGATAGTTCTTCATGTTGTTTCAGAATCGTTTTGTTGGTTTTTCACATGCCAGGATCGCTGAAGCCGATATCAACAATACGGTTTCGGTATGACTCAATTTTAAACTAGTCCAGCTCTTTCTTAAGACGATGAGTGAGGTTTTTTAGAAGTCTTTTTCCTTTGGGGTTTCTGGTTCTCTGCAATAGCCGCCTAGTTTAACTTTTTGGTTTGATCAGTATTAATATATAGTTGGGTGGGTAGTTATAGTTACTGTGTATGCTGTTTTGAGGAGTTGAGACAGATGTTTTGGTAGCATCTGTAATTGACATGGTAATGGGAGAAACGGCAGTATCTAGATCTTCAGGGTTTTCGCATTTAAACGGTTTTTATAGTTTAGAATTTAGTCTATTGGAAGGTGTTTCAGTCTATTCGCCCGTTAAAAAGTCTTTGGGAAGGTTATTTAATTTGTGGCGAGCCTAGGAAGGACAATGACACAGGTACATGGTCAGAGTTTAATTCCATTATTACATCTTGATGTATCTGTTTTGCGTCATTTTTTTGTAAAACAATATCTAGTATGTCGGGTTGGTAGTCTTCCTGGTAGAGATAGTACTTTATATTCATTCGCAGACACAATTTGAAAGGCATAAGTAGTTGAATATTGCTCGAGTTTTGTGCCTTTAGGATTACTGGCTTCACATCCCGACATTCTGTGTTTACAGTTGATATCTCTAAATACTAATATTTGGTCCATTGTATTGAATTAGGCTTTTGTCATTTTTATTGAGTTTTTTGTTTGGTTGCCTTTATGCTCTAAATATGGTAAGATGGCTTAGGTCATGTAGTCGCACATACGATTAGATTTCAATGGTTTCTAAAGTAGTATTTAGTATATCGGGGATACTTACATTTCTAATTGCTTCTTAATGATAATGACCACTCCACCTGAAGCTATTATGGCGTTTCTGTTGTCATTGTCCTGCAGGTGTGTTTTGGTAATTCGGGCTATATCAACATTGTAGCTGGCTAAGAATGCAATAAATACGGATCGTTGATCTAAGATACCATTTGAATTCCAATTTAGGATTGTTAATTTTTTAATTGGTCTTCTGGTATTAGAAGTGATTGAATAATAGAGTAATAGGGTGGTAGTAAGGAATAATTTAATTTGTAGAGGAAAGGACGTTACGAATTCTACAATAATTTGGTAATATGTGAGAACTGAGAGGATTCGGCTGGTTGAGTTTCAGCTGAAGTTGAGGAGATGGTGTTGACATGTGAGATATTTGTTAGTTTACTAGCGTATGTTTGCATCGGGTTGACGCGAAAACTATTCGCGATTTTGGGTTGCTTGATTCACTTACTGTGATTGTGGTTGCCAGCGCATTTGACACATCTTGCTGTGAGAGTAGAGTAATTTTTTGTGTGCCCGCTCTATAGTCACAATCGAATGATACATAGACTTCAAGGTGAAGATTTCTTTACCCTCATAACAGGAAGGGTCTTTCTATCGCTTGTCAGTAGGCATATTACATTGATAACTCATTTTAATTTCACCAGTAGTTCATGATAATGGGACGTTTTTAATTACCTCTGACAAAGGGTTTTGAAAGTTATGATATCCAATTCCATTTTCAAAATAAAATTTTATGAGAGTACCATAATCGTTATCATCCGATAAGTTAATGCGCATCGAATTCGTGATATACATTGTTGTAAAAGGTCGTTGATAATATTCTTAATATGTCTTACAAGTGCCTTGTAATTTATTGCATTATGTAGATATGTTGGTGGGATTTTGGATTTATTAATGGAAGTAGCTGGTTCTGTAGCAGATTTGTTGATTTCACTTGTGTTATCTTCGTTAACGTTTTGTAAAGGAAAGTAGAATCTGTTTTATGTTAGCTCTTCAGCTAACCACAGCTATCGCTTCTGCACTTCATTGAGAGGTGGTGTTAATTCATCGAATTTGCACTTAGCCCGCGTTTGTAGTTTTATTTCATAATCATTTAGCCAAGCCATTTGTTAATACTATTATGAATACTCACAGTGTGAGTTAAAGATTACGGTTCAGCCCGATTTTGTTGTACTGACAACGGAGCGCGCGCGTTACATTCACACCGTACTAATACTCGTACTCGACTCCTGATCCTTATTTTAAATTTGGTAATATGCTATGTGAATCTTGCAGTTTCGTCTTTTTGTTGTTTAATTCTATGTCCATTTTAGAAAGTTCTTGTCATACAACCTTCTTATGTCTTTATCGTAGACTTTGCATATGGAAATACGTGCTATTTCTTTCTCCAATACCTGCACTGGAACATTTGGCAGTGGTCTGTGCCTTGCACAGGGGCTCGCGGGGACTCAATGGCAGCTGCTGTTTTCCACTCTACTGCGACGACAGAACGGCGACTCTAGATGATAGTGAATGTTTGCGGCTTCATTTGAATGGCCTGTGATTTCAACAAGACGGCGCCATCTCTCATACGACGCTTGAAACCATCCATTTGTTGGAGCAAAAATTTAATGTGCAACTTATCTCACAAAATAATGAAATGACCGGGTCACTAAGATCTTGGGACTACAGATTGTGCGATTTTTTTCTATAAGAATTCGTGAAGGCCAAAGTTTATGTTATGAGAATAAGGACGGTTTACGAATTAAAAGCAAAAATTCTAAGAGTTACCGATGAAATTGATCCATAGTTGTTCGAAAAAGCGATCGAGAATTTTATCAGGTGAATTCAGGAGTCTCAAATGAGCCACAGAGGAAATTTGTCAAATGTTCTATTTCACATTTAAAATAAAGTCATAACTTGATCATATAATAAATAAATAAAATGTTTTTTCTAAAATTTCTCCTGTTTTGGGATAACCTATATTGAAAATGCGGTTGTCTAAGGCGCGGTATTTTACATATTGCCCCGTATCACAGATACCGCGAAGACCGGACAGTGAGGTTGAACATATATTTTTTTATTTATTTACGGCATATTTACAATCTATTAACTGATTATAAACAGGTATGTGAATGTTTTACTCATTTTTATAAATCATTATAAATCATTGTTATAAAACAAGTTTTTAGAACACTTCACCCGGTAAGAGTAGAAAACTAATCAGTCGATATAAAGCTACCTGTTGTTCTGGTTGAGAAGCTATTATTATGTGTGCGTAGTCCCAAAAAGTAGTGACATACTAGGTACTTAGCATACGATTATAAATTCTCGTGAGGAAAACCATAGCTTCTTTAGTTGCAGTTTTAGTAGTTTGCTAATTTTAATTTTAATTTTTCAACTTGAACTTGGGAAAGTGAAAAGGGTTTTATAGGAAAAGATGTCAGACACACAGTGTCCGGGAATGTCTAGATAGTTTCATCTTACATGGATGACCAGCAAGGTTGTAATACAGTGACCAAGTGATCCGCATAGGTATCAGCATTTTCTATGCTAGATCCTGCACAAGCATCATTGGGTTTTCGTATAGGGGAGTTGATAACTTTAGGTGATTTGAAATTTTTTGCTGCTCTTCCAGGAGTTATGACTTTTCTGTTTAAAATTAGTAATTTAGTAATTAAAATTAGCGTTTTGAACGTTATTGAGGGCTGCAGGGAGTCTTCTATTTAGTCTATTATAATTGGGTTTATCAGTAATTTTGCTTTAGCTCATCATTTATCGGCGAGAAATTCTTTGAAGTAAAGCAGAATGTAGATGCTATGTTGTGCACAGTTAATTTGACAAGAAGTAGCTTCCCCACGCTGCTTCTTGAATAAGAGTTACAAGGTCTAATACCTTTAAATAATAGTTACAAAGCACTGGACCATCCGATCTAGATTTTCAGGTTTTTCAGCCTCAAAATATTGTTGGAATTTATCCTAGTCAGTTTCCTTTGTTGTAAGGTGCGGGATGAATTTTTTGTTAATAGTTCTGATACTTAAGTTTGGTGTCTGAGGTTAAGTCGTTGTTGCTTCAGTTGTGGTTGTGTTGGTACTATATGTGATATGTAAAAGTAAAGTAAGTCGGATATTTTTCTAGAGTCGGTAAGGAAGTACGTAGGCTTCCCAATAAAGGGGTAATTGTAATTATTTAATAGGAAATTTTGGGAATTTCATTACAAATTTGTGTAGTGGCAGCAATGACGTTCTTTGCAGTTTTGTAATATCGATGATTGTCATAAACGTTTATCCTAAATTGCACTTAAACTAAGTGAAGGCATTCTACAGATCCAGCTAGGTGAATGTTAACATAACTGTGCTAAAATACCCATTTTAAGTCCTTTATAATTTCATTATTTTCCGGTATGTTTCAATAAAACTTTTGGCATTTTTTCGTCTTACTCGCCAGTTAAAATTTCTAAGCGTTGCACCATCTTCTCTACTACAACGTGCCAGGTTTCTCTCTTTCTTATGCCCTATGAGTAACAGTGAAATCTGACTGGACCATTAGCACAGATTTTTTTAGCCGTAAAATCACCGTGTTCTTTATAATGGATACATTTTCTTTGTAAGCGATGTAATTTCAATAAGAATCACGGGCAAATTTAATTCTCATGCTATTAGGGCTGGATTGCACGCTACACGTAAATAGTTTGTCTTTCTCCGTCTATAGTATCTGTTTTTACTCCCGTTTTATAGTTCTTCCAATAATTTCTCATGCCCTTTACAAAATTGTTGACTACGTGAATTTCGCTGGTCGTATCATTCTTCTTTGAACGACTTAATCTCCTTTGTTTCTTCTGTCACCAAACCTTTACCATTACAGAGTTCGATTGTCAAATTATTAGCATATTGTCACGTATTTGCAGTAAATTATTCTATAAGACGGTATAAAATCAAGTCATAATAATAGTAATTTGAAGTAATCAATACTATTATGCAACACTAGACTCTTAGTATACATCACGCGCATTGGTATATATAACAGGCTTATATTTTGAATTCGAAAAACTGCCATTAATTCCACAAAAGCCAATAAGCTGCATTAATAACAAATACATACTGCCGACGACTCAAGAGAGCAAAATTTATAAAAATTCCCTTCGAAATGATTTCCTTTCAGGTTGCGTGTTAAGAAATAACCTTCGAAAGTTCAAGCACGCGTTGATATAATGCCGCCGCCGCAGTTCTCATTTTATTATAGTTCGGAATGCCCAGTTTTTTCGGTAGGAAAAACTAAAAGCCAAAAGGTGTCGTAAACAGCATTACTGGGCCACGGAAGCGTTATTTCATCAAAACGCAGCAGAACCAGAATTGGAGAAAGCGAAATAAAACGTGCCCATAAAATGATGCGAGGAAGATGTACCCTAATAACGGCCGTTATAGAAATTGGCCTCGGTGAAAAGTTAATGAAGTGTAATTGAATGTAACTGAAGCGTAGGAAAGAAATATGGAATTACATTTAATTACTTTATAATTACGCTAATAAAAGCTCATTTTGTAGTTTCTTGAAAAAGTCAATTCAAAATATTTTATTTCTAACGGTATGTTATGTATTAAATGCACATTTTAATTTCCAGACTCTAACTAATAAATCTATTGACAGTGCCTATTCAAATTTATATATCTTGCCCGCCATACAGTCATAGTGAAGCGCTATCTGTCAGTTTTGCAACGCGCTGCAAGAGGTTTTTGTTCTACTAATATAAACTAAAAATCGTCAAAGTCGTACGACAAACAATGTTTGCGGCACTGTTCTCTCTTCGGGTTTCAATTGAAACAAAGTCCTGGTGAAGCCGGAGAAAAAGATTTTTGTTTCATATCGTAACTACAAGATTTGTTCCAATAGTAGAAATTTTGACTTGCATGATGCCAAAAATTATCGAAGGTGAGAAAAACTATTGGAAGAAGCGAAAAAGTCACTTCTAAGCTGGGAAGTAGTCGCAACAAAGCTCATTGTGTTGCCTACAAACTAGCTGAGATAAAGTGTATGCCACGATATTGCTAACGATCACCGATCTGGGTTGAAATATTTTATAAAACTCCAGAGTTCGGCTCTTTAACAACACCTAACTGATACCCGCCTCACTTTTGTCGAAAATATCAACAATTGTCTATTTTTGAGAAGTGGAATTCGACAGCTTCCTAAAATAAGGTCTAAATGTATAGAATACGAGGGTAATTATGTCGAAGGTGAAAAATATAGTCTAATTCTTATAAATTAATACCACAATTTAGTAAAAAAGGACAAGAACTAACTTATGTCCTTGAAAATTCCTTTTTAGTAGTTTTATGATAAACACGATAGTCGTTTAGTAAGTTACACATATGATTTAGAAGCACTTTGTGTGAGATAATATATAACCGATAAAAGTTTAAGAATAAGTTACTGTATTTAATATATATATATATATATATATATATATATATATATATATATATATATATCCATCTCAGTCTCTTGGCTTTTATTTCTCCTATTAGATCCGGTTCGGCATACAATTCTCTTATTTCTCGATTTGTTCTTCTTTCCCATGTGTCTTCTACTTTCTTTCCACTGTAGATTTTTCTTAATACTTTCCTTTCCCACACTCCTAGCCTCTGTTGATTTGATTTTGACAGTGTCCACACTTCACTCCCGTATAAAACTATTGGTCTTATTATGGTTTTATAAATTGGTACTTTTAACATTCTCGACACTACTTTACTTTTAAGCACTTCATTTAGCGCAAACACACACTTGTTTCCAGTCATTATTCTTGCTTCTATCTCATTCGTTACTGTCGGTGTTTTTGTGATAATTGATCCTAGATAGGCACAATTTGCTACTTCTTCCAATTTATACGTTTTTTCGCCTGTCCTTAATTCAAACCATTTATTTGTTTCAAAATCGTCGTCACTCCATCTCATGTATTTTGTCTTCCGTTCATTTATTCTCAGATCCATTCTTTGGGCTGCTTTCTTCAAGCGCGTTACCACCTGCTCCAGTTCTGCTCTACTTCTATTTAGCAGAGCAATGTCGTCTTCAAATGCTAAACATTGGTGTCTTTTATGATATACTAAGCCTGATCGATGTATGCCGCTTTCTCTAATAACCCTTTTTAGTGCTATATTAAATAGAACATCCGGAAGTGGGTCTTCTTGCCTTAGTCCCATTTTAATTTCGAATCTCCTTCTTAAATCTCCTTCCACTTTTACTCTGTTTTCCGTTTTCGTTAATGTCATTTTCTCTAGTCTAATTATTTTCCCTGGTATGCCTGTTTCAGTCAGTACCTGCCAAAGTTGATTTCGGTTAATGCTGTGATGCGCTTGTTGGAAGTCTATAAATAACACGTGTGCTTAATTAATGCTTGTAACTTTCGGCTTGTATTTTTCTTAATATAAAGAGTTAGTCTATTACTGATCTTCCTTTTCGTAATCCGCATTGGTACTCTCCCAAGGTTTGTTCTACTCTATTTACTATTCTGCTCCTGATGCACATGGCTATAATTTTGTAGGCAATGTTTAAAAGTGCTATTCCTCTGTAGTTTTTTTTTAAATATGGGGCATATTATTGCTTCTGTCCAAGTTTCGGCACTTTTTCTTCCTTCCATATTTGTTCTATTAAGTTGTGTTTTATTCGATGTAATTCCTCTCCTCCATATTTCATTAATTCGGCTTGTACCGGCTTGTACATCACCTCCTGGACTTTTATTGTTTTTCAATTTCCTTATTACAGTTATTATTTCGTCTAGTTCGGGTGGTTTCTCTTCCAAGTTATTCTTTTGATTTACATCTGATAATTCCTGATTGTTCTCTGTATCAGTATTGCCTCTTGAACTTTTGTTTAGTAATTCCTCAAAATACTGGGCCCATCTTTCCATTCTACCTTCATGTGATCCTATTAGATTTCCATCCTTATCCCTACAGAAGTTTGTCTTTGTCTGTCATCCTCCTTTAACTCTTTTTATACCTTGATCCTTTTCTATTTCTTCGATTATTTCTGCTTTGCATTCTCTCTTTTTTCTTCGCCATAGTCTTTTACATTCTTTCCTTAAGTTATTGTACTTCCTTATATCTTCTTCAGATTTAGAAGCTAACATACTTAGTCTTGCTTTCGTTGTTTCTGCTAACTTTCCCTCGCATTCTTATTCGTACCATCTTTTCATCTCCTTCCTTGTTTTCTCTTGTAGTTCCTTTGTCGCCTCTATAATTGCTTTGTTTATTGATCCCCATAGATTCTCTATATTTTGCTCTATATTGATGTTTTCTATTTCTATTTGTATTTTTTCTACATATTTGTTTCTTTCCTTTTCTTGCTGACGCCTTGTGATTTTATTACTCTTTTTCCTGCACTTGAATCGGCTTGTGCTGATTGGTATAATTTGTTTTAATTTTATTTCAACCATAAAATGGTCAGAATCTGCATCCGGGCCTCTGTAACTTCTTATCTTTTGGATGCACCTTTCTCCTTTACTTTCTATCAACACATGTACGATTTGATTTGTATATCTATGGTCTGTTAAGAATGAGTTTTCTTGTCGAGCAGTGTTGGTCAATTCATTGTAATTTTGAGAATTTTTTGTGTTCTAGGAATTTTTAAAGATCTGTGCGATAATTGGAGAACAAATTCGAAATTTGGTTAACAAAAGTTTATGCCAATGCTATTCAGTCTCCGTCAGTTAATTAAATGAGCACACCATCGCCATCTAATAAGAAGTAATGTGCAGAAAGGCAACATTTCGGATATCTTGATGACTCTAAAAAAATATATAAAAAATAGATTGAGCATAGAAGAAATATAAAAAATGTTTGAGCATGTTCGATCTCCTTTTTAGAGCAAAAGTTAATGATGAAAGTCGATATAGTTCGGGTCTTCTGTTTTGAGAGACTACTTTGCCTTCACAAAATTTGTAATTGTTCTGACAATTTTGGATAGTGGTTAAAAAGACTAGATGCAATGAATATTTGGAAGAACATCATTGACCTTTAAAATTATAAACATAATAGTCCGGTGTCTTAACACTCTAGTTGTTAAAGAACAAACAAAGTAAATAATATTTGTACCCAAGTGTGTAGAATGTATATAACAAACTGATTGTTTCCCTCAATAGCACAGACTTTAGCATATTTAGCAGATTTTACCAATACCGAGGTTATAAATAAACCTGATGTGTTCTTTAGATATAATACATAAAATACTTTTTCATTATTTATCATTAAGAAATGATAGTATGTTTTTGTTACTATTTTGCTACAAATATATAATATTAATATATTAATATAGAAAATATATAAATAAAAAAATAACATAAAAATACAAGAAAAATTAAATTCATTTGGATGAAACTTAGCATAATTAAATAGTACTGAGAATAATATTATTTAGAATAGCACTCAGCAGCTGCTACGACATTCTCGACTGGACCTAAATCTGCTGCAGGTCAACACAACTTTCTCCTTGCCTATATGTGTTCTTGGTGTTATGATGCTTCTCTCTGACCTTTTCCTTGACCGTCTTCCACGCGTAGTAGTCAAGGGGATTGCAATCAGGGCTAGAGGGTAGCTACAAGTCGGGGGACCAGTGGTAATACAAATTGTTGTTTAGTCATTTCTGGTCCTTTCTTACCCTGTGGGCTAAAGGGGAGTCTACTCTCATTCAACGGCTTGATAACTGTCTCCAGCCTGTTGACAAAGGCGGATGTCATAACGTTCTATTTGCTCCTGCTGACAACCTCCATGGTGCTGGACAAAAGACTTGTAGTGCAGGTCTTGGTATACTGCTAGAATGACTGTCAACCTCGTCACACCCATTTCTTTTACCAGGTCAATCTTCATCGATTCGTGGACGAACTTATCAGTTCTTTTGCAGTCAAATCGTTTGTTGTGAGTTGCACCGCCACTGGTTACCTTCTGGTCGTCAGATTTACTATACTTCTTAGCTGCCTTGTAGGCTTGGGTCTTTTTTATAGTCGAACCAAATCATTTCAGTCGGCGATTTTCTGGAATAGAGATTAAAGTATAACAGATCTGCGGTCGTATTTTCCATTCATTTTCGTAAGTTGTTGTTTATGTGAAGCTAACTTGTGTTAGATAATAGGGATTGCACATGCGCAAAAGTTAGCTTTTTGGCTTTACCGCATATAACCTAAAAATAATTCTGAATTTACCTGAAAGACCCTGTAGGCCTGATGAAACTTTTTTAGGTTTATGGATTATAGTACTGGGTGAATAGAAACGTGTGGTCGAATTTGACTTTATTAAACAGCCGCATCGCCTATGGTGTTTGCTTTTCTGAATGATCATTTCATTACACATACGCATTTTTTACGAAAATAAAATTTTTTGTGCTTTCAGTCGACTCTTTTAACAATTTAGTAGTTTATTTTATACAAAGGCTTCTTAAGGAGCATTAAATGTTTTTTCTAGTCGGCTTTCCTTTACTGTCAAACTAAATATGCTTCTAATTCAAATGAGAAATTCAACTAGAAAGCAAAAAATTGTTGATACAAAACAACCATATATTGCTACATTGTTCTTTAATGTAAAATTAGAGTTATCGCTAAATATTCTTCGTTATTTGCTCGTGATTTAAGATTTTTAATTATTTTCTCAATAAAATTGTTAATTTTTGTTTTTAATCGGTACCCAACGCTTTAGGGCATAAGGGAGAAGGAAAAGAAGAAGAAGAAGAAGTTTTTAATCGGTCAGATATTTCCTTTAAATTATTTATTGTCTAGAGAGTGAAGAACTTATAGTTCTTTGGTATTTTATTAATTAAACCGGTAATATAATTTTCGGTTTTTTGGTACTTTTTATTCTTATTTATATTATTAAAATTACATATTCCTAATTTTGCTGTTTCTTGCTTTGCCATATTTTTTAGAGTTTACATTTTATTGCAAGATTTTTAATGATAGTTAATACTAATTTTTTAAAAATAACTCTGCTGCAAGACGTATCAGTAACTATATGAATTATGTATTTTTTTCTGGTGCTTTAAAACATTGCGCCATTGATAAGTTTGGAACTTCAGTAGACGTGTTTTGACGCAGCGTACGTCAATTCTGGCTAAAAGTTAAGATTGTTTTGTGTTACACCTCGCAAGAAACTTTATGATTACATTTGGGGGAAAACTTTTTTGCGTTTGCTTTTGGAGGTTATTAATATATAAACATGTTGAGATTGCAATAAATTTAGTTTATATGTAAGAAATGGCACAACATTAATTAACTTTTATTGGTTTGGAGATGTCGTTAGGATAAAACCAACAAATGAAATTGCCTTAACTCAAGAAGAATTATAAGTGTATCATTCTAGTAGTTTACTATTAATGTTGATTAGGGTTTTTCAGTAATTTAAAACCAAAACTATCAACTTGAATTCATTTAGCAATGTGCTAGTATTAGCTCTTACGAGAAAATGTGCTTTATAATTAAACAGTTTCTTATAAGAAAATTAAGAGAAAAATAATGGATTTTATAACTGCCTTTGCTGTAGCTTGACTTCAGTGATAAAAAGACCGGCGTTATTTTGTAGAAGAAACAAACTTCTGATTGAAACGCCGTGTCCTTTTGTGCAATAGCCAGTTTTCACATTCACTAGTAGACCGCAGTAGTACAGAGCATGGATTATTGAAAATTACGCATTTCTGATCCCAAAACAGAGTTTGTAAATACATTTGTTACAGACAAATTTTATTTTAGCTTTGGTAGGTACACGCTCGTCTTTCCTCTATATTTACTGGTTGTTGTTTACTATGGTGTAATTATGTATCTATGTTTTTATTACACTTCAGCGTTTTATACAAAAAAAAAACCTCGTCAGAATGAGTAAAGAGTGTTTAAATTATCATTAAAGAGATGTAGGGCTTTAATTACGTATTTCTTTCGAAATTAAATTCATTTGGATGAAACTTAGCATAATTAAATAGTACTGAGAATAATATTATTTAGAATAGCACTCAGCAGCTGCTACGACATTCTCGACTGGACCTAAATCTGCTGCAGGTCAACACAACTTTCTCCTTGTCTATATGTGTTTGTCTTTGGTGTTATGATGCTTTCTCTGACCTTTTCCTTGACCGTCTTCCACGCGTAGTAGTCAAGGGGATTGCAATCAGGGCTAGAGGGTAGCTACAAGTCGGGGGACCAGTGGTAATACAAATTGTTGTTTAGTCATTTCTTGCCCTTTCTTACCCTCTGGGCTAAAGCGGAGTCTTTCTGGAACACCTACTCTCATTCAACGGCTTGATAACTGTCTCCAGTCTGTTGACATAGGCGGATGTCATAACGTCCTATTTGCTCCTGCTCAGAACCTCCATGGTGCTGGACAAAAGACTTGTAGTGCAGGTCTTGGTGTACTGCTAGAATGACCGTCAACCTCGTCACACCCATTTCTTTTACCAGGTCAATCTTCATCGATTCGTGAACGAACTTATCAGTTCTTTTGCAGTCAAATCGTTTGTTGTGAGTTGCACCGCCACTAGTTACCTTCTGGTGGTTAGATTTACTATACTTCTTAGCTACCTTGTAAGCTTGGGTCTTTTTTGTAGTCAAACCAAATCATTTCAGTCGGCGACTTTCTGGAGTAGAGATTAAAGTATAACAGATCTGCGGTCGTATTTTCCATTCATTTTCGTAAGTTGTTGTTTATGTGAAGCTAACTTGGGTTACGTAATAGGGATTGCACATGCGTATAAGTTAGCTTTTTGGTTTTACCGCAATATAACCTAAAAATAATTCTGAATTTACCTGGAAGACCCTGTATGCCTGATGAAACTTTTTTAGGTTTATGGATTATAGTACTGGGTGAATAGAAACGTGTGGTCGAATTTGACTTTATTAAACAGCCGCATCGCCTACAGTGTTTGATTTTCTAAATGATCATTTCATTACACATACGCATTTTGTACGAAAATAAAATTTTTTGTGCTTTCAGTCGACTCTTTTAACAATTTAACAGTTTATTTTATACAAAGGCTTCTTAAGGAGCATTAAATGTTTTTTCTAGTCAGCTTTCCTTTACTGTCAAACTAAATATGCTTCTAATTCAAATGAGAAATTCAACTAGAAAGCAAAAAATTGTTGATACAAAACAACCATATATTGCTACATTGTTCTTTAAATTAAAAAAAATTAGAGTTATCGCTAAATATTCTTCGTTATTTGCTCGTGATTTAAGATTTTTAATTATTTTCTCAATAAAATTTTTAATTTTTGTTTTTAATCGGTCAGATATTCCCTTTAAATTATTTATTGTCTAGAGAGTGAAGAACTTATAGTTCTTTGGTTTTTTATTAATTAAACCGGTAATATAATTTTCGGTTTTTTTGGTACTTTTTATTCTTATTTATATTATTAAAATTACATATTCCTAAATTTTCTGTTTCTAGCTTTGCCATATTTTTTAGAGTTTACATTTTATTACAAGATTTTTAATGATAGTTAATACTAATCTTTAAAAATAACTTTGCTGCAAGACGTATCAGTAACTATATGAATTATGTATTTTTTTCTGGTGCTTTAAAACATTGCGCCATTGATAAGTTTGGAACTTCAGTAGACGTGTTTTGACGCAGCGTACGTCAATTCTGGCTAAAAGTTAAGACTGTTTTGTGTTACACCTCGCAAGAAACTTTATGATTACTTTTGGGGACAAACTTTTTTGCGTTTGCTTTTGGAGGTTATTAATATATAAACATGTTGAGATTGCAATAAATTTAGTTTATATGTAAGAAATGGCACAACATTAATTAACTTTTATTGGTTTGGAGATGTCGTTAGGATAAAACGAACAAATGAAATTGCCTTAACTCAAGAAGAATTATAAGTGTATCATTCTAGTAGTTTCCTATTAATGTTGATTAGGGTTTTGCAGTAATTTAAAACCAAAACTTGAATTGATTTAGCAATGTGCTAGTATTAGCTCTTTCGAGAAAATGTGCTTTACAATTAAACAGTTTCTTATAAGAAAATTAAGAGAAAAATAATGGGTTTTATAACTGCCTTTGCTGTAGCGTGACTTGAGTGATAAAAAGACAGGCGTTGTGTTGTAGAAGAAACAAACTTCTGATTGAAACGCCGTGTCCTTTTGTGCAATAGCCAGTTTTAACATTCACTAGTAGACCGCAGTAGTACAGAGCATGGATTATTGAAAATTACGCATTTCTGATCCCAAAACAGAGTTTGTAAATACATTTGTTACAGACAAATTTTATTTTAGCTTTGGTAGGTACACGCTCGTCTTTCCTCTATATTTATTGGTTGTTGTTTACTATGGTGTAATTATGTATCTATGTTTTTATTAAGCTTCAGCGTTTTATACAAAAAAACCTCGACAGAATGAGTAAAGTCTTTAAATTATCATTAGAAAGATGTAGGGCTTTAATTACGTATTTCTTTCGAAATTGAAACAAGTTTTTGATTACTGATTAGATTAGACTAAAATGGGCTACTAGGACATAGAATGGGAATATAAATGTTTTGTGTTACGCACATGACCCTGTCCCAATAGCACATAATGAAGATGATTTAGTGAAGTTACCACATGGAAGTAATTTAATACACAAATATCAGTAGCATACAAACAATTGTGGTTTCTAGGAACCCAGTAAAATGCAAATCAGAATTCAAAAGAAAAGTGGTGAAATAGATAAAGTACTTCAAATACCCTTGGACAGAAATAACTAGCAAGGATTACAAGTTTGTAAACATACAACGAAAGCAGCACAAATAGCAGAATGTTTGATAAATGGGTGTGAAATAATAAACAATAATTGCTGGAAAAAAGTAAAAATATATAAAACAGTACGACCATTTCAGTGCTAAGAAGAATTGTAGGGATAACGCTAAGGATAGAAAGAGAAATAATTAAATGCCAACGAAATGATATCGAAGATGCATTGAAATGGGCGAAACGAAGAAGAAGAGAATGAAATGACTACGTGCAACTAATGGATGCTGACAATTACAGAAATGTGTACAGATAAGATACCTATAAAAAGGGACTTCCTGGAAGCCCACCCAAAATATGCAGACAAAGTTAGTTCTCGTCATCAAGTGAATACAAAAAAACAGGACTAAGTCTTAGTTGAAATAAGGAAGAAAAAGAAGACTAGACACTACAAGAAATAATGCTCATTTCGGTACCTATTTTTTTAATGATCAGTTGCTCTTTACTTTTGATCTCGTTTTTTCCTACTGGACATATGCCATTTCGACATCTGGTTGCCTGATAACTTTTCACATAGTTTAACTTTTGACATTGTTTGTACAAAATATCGATTACTTTAATATTTTTTCCTGTTAATAACGTTATTGTAATGACACTAGAAGAATCTCGATTACTACTGACTAAATGTTGCGAAAGGGTAATCATCTTTGTGAAACTATCTCACATACACACACTAACAACCTCTTTCTAATGGCAATGTCTCAAATTTGACATATCAGCAATGGAATATCAAGTCTCGTTTGAATTTGATGCATTTACGTACATATTCCGTGATATTGTCACTTTTGTTGTGTGAGTCTATTCACAAAAGTAATTCACCTCAGATGTTTGAAGTATCGCAATTGTGTGTTCGTATATTCTTTATATGTATGGGATAAGGTATGTGAGCACGCACGCATTTTTTATAAGTTCTCAAATCTTCGGGATCATTGTTTTTTGCACACCTTTCGGTATTATATTTATGACAATTTTATTTTCACCTCTTTCTTAGATATTATTGCTTATTTGATCAAACTGTTATTTAATACATTGATACATATTTCTCTGTTTCTTAATGATTAGCTTAACGCAATTTTTATTCAGAAAATAAGATCAGATTTTGTTCTTTTATATTTGTTAGCTATTCTTTAAGTCAGTGTCTAATGACGAGATTATGCTGCGACTACACTGGCCCTTAAGATAGCAAGTGACGACGAGTAAAACGATGAACGGTAATACCAATTATATTTATTGTTTATTTAAAGAAGTTTTCAATAAATTTAATATTTATGAACTACTCTTAAATCACAACACAAATATACATGCGTCAAACAAAATTCTACTGCGTTAGACTTATACGCACTAGAAGTCACCTCCTAACTTAGTCAATATTTTCTCAACACATAAATCTTTATCAGAACGTTATTTAAATAATTTACAACTAATAATCCTAAATTAGAGTTACCAACAATCTTATTCACCATTAGCGCAGATAAAGGAACCACAATGCATAACTACTGTACAGTCCGGAAAACTAAACAGAAACATGGACAAAGAACTTAATGAACAATAAGAGAAACAAGGTTACTGCATTAGTGAATCTGTATCAGTTAGCAGTGGCTATGAAGTATTCAGGTAACGAAGGCACAAACTTTAATGGTCAACACAGTAACGAAAAGAAAGGAACAAACTCGCTGCTTCTATTTATCTTGGGAATCAAAATTACAACTCTATTTATTTAATAACCATCAAATCAAAATACAACTACTGGATGTTCGTAGTAGTTTACGTCCCTCAAAAGTTCAACAATAAGCAACATGAAAACTTCTTTAAAATCAGGGCTTGCTGTTCAACTATAAACCTAGGGTTTTTAATCTATTTGTGAATCTACACGGTGGTCATCTGAATAATGAGCTATCAAACTTAATAGCCTTCTCTATCAGTAAGATGTAAACACCCGACTGATTGCAACTACATTATGACTTGATCTTATATCTGATCTATGTATGCAAAGCTGACCGCAAAACATGAAAAAACATTTCTTCAAAGGAAGGCTAGGCTCGTCTAGCAGACTTAATACAATATATTACTTAAAACTGAACTTGATGGAGAATTAGTTGTTGAAAAATTAACCAAAGTGATAAAGTACTAAAAAAGCAATTAACATTCGACCCCCATATAAGCATAAAATGAACTTAAAGAAACTTGTACTAAATTGTAAGACAGCTTATTTGTGATAAATAGATAACGAGAAAATTACGGCAATTAACTAAATATTCTGAACATGAATGAATATACATACAACCGGCTAGCTTAAAGATTAAAAACTGTATTGGGACAACTAAAAAGTAGAATAATGCCTGAAGATGAACTGAAATACGATAAATCCCAGAAGTATCACGTTAGCTGGCGCTATCTCTAAAATACTTCATTATCCTTGTTTAAACTGTAGTGAAATAGAAATTTATCTAGAAATTCCGGGATTCCACAGACTGAAAATACCCTTATTAAAGGTTTATTACTTTAGACAAACTTTTCTTGCAGTGAATTCAATTATGCCAGTTTTAATTCAGATGTATGCATAGCACAACGGGACAAGTTCACACGCCAGTCAGCAAATTAACCGATGCTTAAATGCTGAACGCTATTTTTTAGAAATATTTTTAGACATCTCCAAAGCTTTCGATAAAGAACTTCCCTGCAAACCAAATATGACAGATATATCTCAAATATGAAGAAGTATATACTGTCTTCAATACAATTGAGAATATCTTAAGACAGTGTACTAGGACCCCCACTACTTCTTATATGTACGTAAGACATTCCAATAACTCGAATGATAAAAATGGCCACTTTTGCTAATGTTACCACTGTTTTAGTATTCCACAATGATCAAGCAACTTTATTTCGCTATTTATAATTGCATCAGATTAAACCTCAATCTTGGTCCAGAAGGTCATATAAATTAATTAAGACTAAACATATTAGTTTTACCAGGAAACGAGATTCTTGTTCTCTAGTAAAGTTGAATGGTATGCTGATATTAGAGGCAAACGACATTAAATACATAAGTAGATATTCAGATAGAAGACTGATATGATATGTTTACCAAACGCAAATTACTAGGCTTAAGGTTTTGGTAGAAAACAAAGGACTAGTGCAAAGATGCATACGAAATATAATGATCTACAAAGATTTAGTTATAATAACAGTGTAAAATACAGTAACGGATTATAAACTTTTTCTATTGTATTGCCGACAATATTATTTGAAGAAGAAAACGAAAGACTAAAAAAAACTGAAACGTTAGATTTACCAAACAGGTCTGCTTAAGCTATTTATCCGTCTAGTTGTTACATTAGAATCAAATGAACTGCTCTTGTAAGTACTACGTGTATAAATAAGTTCTCAGCTTTTTTCTGCAAAATTAAAGTTTTATTTAAAAACGAACAAAAAAAGCTTAAGTATCAAAGTATTCTCCGTTGGCATCGATGACATTTTGCCATCTTTTGGGTAGCTTGCGAATTCCCTGGTGATAGAAGCTCACCGGCTTCGAGACGATAAAGTTATCGATGCATTTTCGGACTTCTTCTTCTGTTCTGAAGTGCGTATCAGCCAAGTGATGCTGTAACGACCGGGATAAATGATAATCGGAAGGGGCCATGTCTGGGCTATACGCCGCATGTGGGAGAAGTTCCCAGCCTAACGCGTCTGCAGCTCATCCGTGTCAAATGTTTGAGGGCGTCCAGCGCGTGGCTGATCTTCAAGACTAAACTCTCCTCCGCGAAATCTTTGGTACAACTTTTTGCACGTTGCATGACTTGCAGCATTCTCACCATATGCAGCACAAATCATTTCGGTGGCTTCAGCAGAGTTTTTCTTAAGATGAAACGCAAAGTGGATAGAAAATCGAATATGCTCTTTTGTGATTGCCATCGTGAACACAGCTGATTATTGAGTTTATGTGCACCAAACGCCAAATCGCATGATATTTCAAAAGTCCAAATGTCATTGAAATCCTGTGAAATCTAAAGCTGAGAACTTATTTACACACCTAATAGTTAAATATAGATAGTATTTTTTGGAATATCTCCCTACGCCTTATTGTTTACGTTCCTAGTAATAAATCGAACCAAGTGCACCATCTCTCTTCCAAATTAGGTAGATGTTTTGAATAATGAAGAAATAAAAGTATTTGTAAGATAACAGTTTAAGTTATTGTGTTATTAAAACTACCGAACTATTGACTATTTATCTAAAAACGTAATACTTACTCTCTCAAATCTAAAAATTTAAAATTAATTTTTTTTTAAATTTTAGTGGTAGAAGTAGGTAATGATAAATACATTGGCACCACAGGATAAAGCAAATATTAAATCTTTTAAAGCAGAAGAAAAAATATGTCTTTACAAAAAAAATTGATGATACTGACGATTTCGCCGAGAAAAAGCTTATCTACTCTTTCATATAGCTCTATCAGTGTTTATTATGGTTTTATCTTGTTGACAAAGGGTTGTTCCAGCTGAAAAATAGTAATAATGTTTGCCGCTAACAGTTTGTTGTCGTAAAAAGATCAAATAATTTCTATTATGAGAATAGCGCACTACACTATTGTTTTGTAGTTATGGAAGCATTGCTGATGTATGTATTTGTTGAAAATGTGCTTCATTACTGAATAGTGCGCTCATTAGAAGGGTAGACGTGAAAAATTATTATTGTTCTCGATACAAGGTCACCAGCTTTTACTGCCTGCACAATGTGGACCTTACAAGTACGCAGATATGTTTTCGTAAGAATAATGTAGAAACTGATTCTTTTTTGTACTGGCAGAACCCAAATATTTCTGCAAAGGTCGTTTTCGTAGAATTTCACCTTATAGCACGTTGTCTTTGGATTTTGAAGAACATTGTTTATTTGTTGATCCTGTATCATTAAACTTTTGTACTTATTATTAAATAAAATTTGTGCTTAAATCATCATGAATTTTAAAAATGTAGAAAGTGCGTTGTCTTTGAGAGACAAAATTGTTTGAATAAAAAAAAAATTCACTTATGGCTATTGACATATTCGCAAATCCTGTGCATTGTATGTAAATATGCCATCCTAATTTAAAGTTGTAAGCTCACCAACACCTTATATTAAATTTTGAGTGATAAAGCTTTTTTCAAATATGATTGCGTTCTAAAACATTATAGTCAATATTCTCCTAGAGTTTTTTTTTTAACTAAATACGATACAAATTTATAAAGGTAATCTAATATTGATGGGATTTTAATGCAAGGTTGGAGGGAAGACATACTAAATGCGACGGAGTAATTGGACTGTTTGGAAAAGAGACAGTTATTAATATTAGAAAAAGAGTATTAGAATTTTAAAATCTTCCTTCAAATATAAATAAATACACAAAATCGCATGAGAGCTACTCAAGTACAGATGGTATGTTTGATAGTGAAATTGTTATGACTTTTTTATTATTAGAAAAAATAAATGATGTGGCAGTTATGAAAGATGAAGCGACCACTATCTAGCAGAATTCATCATTAAAATAAAGAAAAATATGGTTAACAACGATAACTACCTACAAAAGAGAACGCATAGGTTTATGTAAAATAAAGCAGAAAAGCTATTTATCTAAAGTGAAAGAAGCGATATCAGTTAATATTAACATGGAAAATAGTGACAACAATGATATAAGATGGGACAATTTTAAAGAAAGGTTCGTAGCAGCTGCAAAAGAATGTCTTTGAAATGGGTGATAATTGAGAAAGGCGAGATGGAGACTACTGCACACTGTTACCAGTTCAGTGTTCACTTTTAGTTGTCATGGCACAGTGAAGCAGTTTTATAGAAATTACCATTCTATTGTTACTGTTCTTTGTTTTTTCGTCGACAGTTTAATGTTACGCTTAATGAAGCGATCTCTAATCCTAATACAATATCTGATGGGTCTAATCGTTTCACATAACTGTTCAGAGACCTCAGGTGTTTCACTAGGCGTCCTGCTGCAGATTTGGGCCTGTCTCGCCGCAAGGTACAGCGCATGTTACACAGCGATTTGAAATTCCATCCAAGATTAAGATTGTTCAAAACCTGCTTTAAATCATTTCATCTGATGGTATAATTGGAGTGATGAGTGATGAGGCACATTTTCGTTTGGATGGTTATATAAATAAGCAAAACTGTCGATTTTGGGCATCAGAAACCTCTCCATAGCGTCAAGGTTATAGTTTCATTTAGTGCTTTCAATGTAGGAATTGTTGGACTTTACTTTTTTGAAGAAGACTATTGCACCGAACACTACGTCGATATGCTGCACAATTTTTTACAACCACAACTTTGGCGTTTACAATTCAACATGAAAACATGTGATTTCAGCAAGACGAAGTCACAGTCCACCCGGCAAAAGCTTCGATTGCATTTGTTTGACAGATGTCACCCCGTCGTATAATCTCACATTTTAGCGATACCCTCAGTTTCTACACACAACATATTTCTCTAGCTGCATTTTTTCTTTGGAGTTACCTTAAATCGAAAATTTACCTTTGATATCCTCACACTACAAATGAGCTAAAGTTGCCATTTGCAAAAAAATTGTGACTGTGCTCGAAAAAATGGTGGTAAGTGCTACTCAAAACTTTGAACGGAGCCTCCGGATGTGTGTATAGCAAGAAGGAAGTTATTTTTCTATATAATCATCGGTAATTAAATAATCAATGTATACCTATATTTATTGCAGATTGTTTTGGTGGTAATAAAACTTTTTTGTACTGAAAATCAATGAAGTTACATTCATTCTTGCAGCACACTATATTATGACCCAGTTTCATCTTTTATCAGTCTCTCATTTATATAGCTATACACAAAAGCAGTAGCTAACTCGTTCAAAATTGAACGAGTAGTGTGCGGTTTATTTTTATTTCGCAGTTGAACTTGGTGTTTCAAAATATAAGCTGCAGAAATGAAAGGCTGTTGGAACAATTCACCTCGTATTTTAGCAAGTAACATATCATTTTACATATACATAAATTTCATGTGTTGTAATATGTACCTCACTACGACTTTCCAGTTACTGCATATACTTTTTAACAATAAAAATAATGAACATCCAAACAGCTTGTACAATTGCGTCACGAAAGCTATTTATGCATTGGGCATCATTATACAGTCGTTCTTTAGTAACAATATTGTTTTTTACTTTTGCTGTATGTGGCATAAGAACTTTCACAACGTATGATTAAACCTATGATTTAAAGAACTCGTTATATCAAATGTTTAAAAGAACCTCATTTTATTGAACTTGTGATATCTGGTATCGTTATCTGTTACCTCTACTTTAGCTTCACCCTCGCTAATGTTACCTTTAAGTTTCAAATTGCGTTTTTTATTACCTTACCAGTAATCATTATTTGTTAACAGACATTCAAATTTACAATTATTTAAATATCTGTTTGCCTTACACCCCGATATATAAAGCTACAGGTAATTCAAAAACAATTTTTATCAATCTTTGCTGTTCACACACCACTAAGTACGTTAAAAGATTTACAACAGTCTATCAAGTCCCTAAACTGGCAAACTCATCAGTAGCAGTTGGGAGATATAGTGTGCTACACACCTAAAAAGTAAAAATAACACCGAAAGCATCTAAGATAAAAACAGACATTCGTGCGACAAAAACTTAATATTGTTAAAATACACAAGCTCTCGCCCGTTTGCATAATTTAGATGGTAGAATATTTAAGCAAATGGTGGCGTCACTCCGCCACTCGAGGGTTAAGATCGTCAAACATAGCAACCACTACATTTCATTTTAAAGGGGATAACTTAAACTGTTTCTCTGAGGCCAAAACTTTGTTTATTCTGTTGTGTAAATTTCAAATGTACTTTTTGACGGTAAATCTGTGTAATTAACCTACCATATGAACCCCACCATATAATTTACTCTTGCAGTTGTGTACTTTATTATTATTGTATGCAATTCTATATATATTTTTTAATTTGATTATTTATTAGCAATCAAAATAATGACAATATTCTACGAGATAATTGTATGTACAATTAATTAGAGTCATGAGGGGAAGACATCTAGTGGGGTTATCTCTAATTTAGTCTGTTAAATCTACTGGCCACTTTCGTTGTAATCTGGTTTGAGGTTCTTCAACTAACGAGGTTACTGTTACATTTGGATGATTTTCCAGCGTAGCGTGATGCTTCATTGCTTTTGCTTTTAGTACATTTGTCAGGTACGGAATGTTGAGGTCATTATGTAGAGTCGGGATTGACACAAACCACGGAGCATTAGATAGCATTCTAAATGTTTTAGACTGGAAGCGTTATATTATACTTAATGTTGATTTGCTAGCATATCTACATTGTTTGCAACCGTATAGCCAGATAGGGTAGTACTTGTAAATTAATATTTTATTATCTCTCTTTATTCTATAAAGCAGACTCCTGTGCCACATTTCTTCCGATGCATTACTCAAGTGCAGGAACGCTGCACTACAATATATTTGTTTTCAAATGCAATACGTATTATATTTACTAATCAGTGGCATTGTTGTGTTGTTGAATGTCTAGTTTGAAAACCGAACTGGTGATTTGGTAGCTATTTGTCTTAAAGTGCACTTTCGTTTATACGTTTGAGTATTAATTTTTGTAGGGGGCAGGCTGATAAAACGATATGATTTGATTGAGTTAGGATATATATATATATATATATATATATATATATATATATATATATCAAATACAAGTGATGAATTCAAACCAACATCGCCCAGAGAGGTTAAAAGATTAGCTAATAAACTTAAAGTAAAGAAAGCCCCAGGAAGCGACCTCATACCAAACATAATAATTAAAAACTTCACAACTAAAATACATGCCTACTTAGCCACAGTTTTCAATGCCTGCATGCGACTTGGTTACTTCCCTGCTGCCTGGAGGCATGCAACCATACTTGTATTTTACAAACCTGGAAAAAATCGGCACTCTCCAACGAGCTATCGACCAATTAGCCTGCTCTCAACCTTATCCAAATTGTTAGAAAAAATAATGAATTGGCGCCTACTTCAAAACCTACACTTGTTTAACATACTCCCTCCATTCCAATTTGGATTTAGATCCAAACACTCAACGACCCATCAGCTACAACGAATTGTGGAATACATAGAAAAAGGCTACGAAAATAAAGCTTATACTACAGCAGCATTCCTGGATATAGCAAAGGCTTTCGACAGGGTCTAGATAGAAGGTCTACTTTATAAAGTACAGCGCCTCCACACACCAGATTACTTGATACATATTATTCGATAATTTCTCACACACTGCACCTTCTCCGTTAGAATCAATTCCACATACTCAACAGTTAGACCTATCCATGCTGGCGTCCCACAGGAATCCATATTGGGCCCAACACTATTTAATATCTACGTCCATGATATACCTCAAACAGACAATGCAGCCGTTGCTATGTACGCAGATGATACTGCGCTACTTACCCAGAGCAACGAACTATTGGAAGCATCAAATGAACTACAATCCAGCCTAAATACAATATCAAGCTGGATGGAAAAATGGCACATAAACCTTAACTCAACCAAATGTCAAACCCAAGTGTTTACCTTACGACGCCTCAGAGATATACCTAACATTCAAATAAATAATGAAGAAATTCCATGGAACACGCAAAATAGCCCAGTTAAGTATCTAGGGGTATACTTAGACCAACGACTAACCTGGGTTTCCATATTAACCACAAATTGAATGAAAACTATACTAGATTAGCCCTACTATATCCACTGATAAACAGAAAAAGTTCTCTACACATAGACTGTACAATGCTAATCTGTAAATCAATAATTAGACCAGTGGTAATGTATGCATGCTCTGTATGGGGATCTGCTTCACCGACTCACATCCACAAAATACAAACACTACAAAATAAGATTCTTCGAATAGCCACAAATTCTCCATGGTATATAAGGAACCACCAACTACACGCTGAACTAAATATCCAAACCATAGAAGAACACATTAAAAAATTAGCAGCAACCTTCTTTAAACATTTAAACAACTGTGCAGGAGCAGCCCATTACCCACTAGGAATGAGACACATACATCAACGCTTGAAACGCAAACTGACGCAAGATCTCCTCTCAACCGATGATAGTAGTGATAATGAAGTATAGAGTAGTGACAAAACCAAGATAATACAACAATAAAACTAAACAGTGAATAGGTAAGCCAATAGGCAATCCCTAAGCGACAATAGTGTAACATGTAATCAATAGTTAACAAAACCATGTATAGCACGACGTTGCTGATCTGGTTAAATAAATTTAAAAAAAAGGAGATATTCCCGGTGTAAGTATTAAAATAATTTGAGCAAACCTCAGCAATAAGGGCAAAAATCGGTGTCCTTTCTCACGTAGACTTGGTTTTTCCCGTTATGAGACCATAGGTAATTTTTTATTGTTTAATAATTTTATTTGGGTTTAATTCCCTGCAGGGTGAAACTACGCAATGGGAGCGACAGTTGTAGCGGAGTTACTAAATAGTTTTCAATTTCTTGGTCAGTTTCATTAGTTGAAAAATGTTTTGTAAGTGCTTTGCAAATGCCCATTTCGTCACTTAGGGTAGTACATGTTTCTTGGGCCGTTTAGTACCTTTGGTTGCTCTTCAAATTCAGTGATCACAGACAAACTGCGAATTCGTATGGTATTTAAAGGTTTAATTACAGATTTCTTGCAGTCTACGTTTTAGTTCGTTGTTGAATTGATTTAGTCTGGGCTTTGATTTTAGTATTACGACTGCCAGATTACTAGTGCTCTTTTTCTTCTTTTACCAGTTCCATTATTTCAGTAGGAACATTAAGAGCATTGGATTTGAGATTGGAGGTTTGTGGCGTTGCCCTTCACCCTGCTTCCTGTATAGTTGCCGTTAAGTGATTTGTCGTATTTTGTAGGTTATGGTTTTCCTTTAAGTTTGGGTTTGTATTAAGAAATTTTTTAATACAACCTTCGAGCACCACGTTGCTGAGGGTAGGATGGGTTCTTCATATAATTACGATAGAGGTAGCTATCATAGGCGTATGATAGGATGAAATGTCGTAGTTGGAGATAATATCCATGTAGTTTAATTATATACTGTGGGTAATAAAAAAAGTCTAGCAAATCTGCAGTTTGATAGGGGTCCGTGGGCTAATAGATTGTTGCCCGTTGGCAGATATCCATAGTTGTTCTCTAATATAAGTTTATGTAGTTCTTTGCCTTTTGATGTTAGTAAACGTGTGCCCTAGTGTGTGTTTTTGGCATTAAAATTATCGCCTGCTGGAAATCTAAGTCCTAATAGTTCGAAAAAGGGTTGTAACATTTGTTTAGTTATTTTATGAGGTGGTGGATAATAAACACTCGCTATAACCATGGGTGCTGGTAGCCTTTCAACTTCTATCGTAATACCTTGTAGCTAATTAGTTGTATAATAAGGTAATTGATAATGTTTTATGGAATTGCCTATTATTATGGCTGAACCACAGTGTGCAGTGTCATTTGGATGTTTTGTATGATATATCGATTATTGAGTATTGTTAAATAAGATCTTGAGGTGAAGTATGTTTCTGAAATTAATAAACATCAACGTTGTTAAAACGTATAAAGCTTTCAACTTCCATCTTTCGTTGTTGTAGCCCCTTGGAGTTCCACAAAGCAATTTTTAAGAACTTAGCCAATACTGAATTAAGTTGTTAGTGACTGTGGTAATGTATTTAGTTTTATACTGTTCTGTTTCTCCCATTTGTTTGTAGTCTAAAACACCCTGGATAAAAATTGGTGGCGGCTTGCGCTCGGTTGTTTTTTGTTGGTCTTCATTAATCTGTTTATTTTCAGTACTGTTCGGTTTGTGTGTGTGAAAATTCGCTAATCGTTTCCGTTTATTATTTTTAACTTCAATTTCTTCATCATCTTTAGAATATTCATTTGTGTTGAGCGAGATAAATTTGTGGCTGACTTAATGTTTGTGAAGTTGGTTGGTACTGAGAGGAAAAGTAAGGTGGATTAAGGGTTGTAGTAATGAATATCGTTAATGAGAGCAGGTGGGTTGTCTGTAGGTTAAAAACGGTAATTGTAGTTATTGCATAGGATTTCCATTAATTTGCTGCTAGTTATTAATGTAAAATGCAGACCACTCGCAAACGTTTTTGCTTCACATGGCTAATCCGGTTCTATAATTTAATTACTTGTATGAATTTTAACTTTTGATTTAATTTTGCTTAAATTGTTTTCTTTGGTTTTTCATCTGGTTATGTAAACCAATTGGACTGTCTGGCTTTGCTCTTATGGGACTTATTGTGCAACAGAGCTTTCTTAGTAAAAAAGATAAAATTTGATCACAAATTTTCATAAATATGTAATCATAATTAAAAGGTTTATTTTTGATTCATTTTCGATACATTTCTTCATGATAGAAACTTTTGGACTTTAAAATTCATAGAAAATAAATACAGCGTTAAGAAAACTCGGTCGGAGTTGAACAGCAGCGAAGTGGGTTCATTAGGGTTTGAAAAATGCAATGCGCGACCCTACTGCCCTTAAGAGTGGCGCTTATAATTGAATATCAACGTCCGTTCCCATTTTGAGCAGCGAAAATTAAAGGTACAAAGGCTCTTTATGCGTTTACTATTTTATCCGGCAGGCGCCGTTTTCCCTTCCCTGTAATTCCCTTAACCCCCGCTTAGTGGATTTTATTAGCCCATTAGAGCAGACCTGCACAGCTCGCCCCGCATTAGTATCGACTATTTTGTTTAAAAGCTACTCTTTACAAGTAATCAGAGCCTGGAGCCCTCCGAATAAGTGCTACTTCAAATCAAATGGCCCCATGTCAAAAACAGACCATTACACAGAACAGCCCCGCGCGGCAGGGCCTTTCTGCGCGTCTTCGGCGCGAACGCGGGCGGATGGGGCGAAAAATTAATGCAGCAGCGTTGCGCCGGCCATATTTCGCATCGGCACAAAGCTTTGAGGAAATAGCGAATAAACAAAGGGTTTGTGAAACGAAAGCGCCGATAAAGCGCAAAAGTAATCTGGGATCCATTTCGTTATACATAAATCAGCGCGCCATTAAAGCGGCGGATTAAAATTCCGGATATTACTTTTTATGCATCGGGAATATAGAGGGAGAGGAGCGCGCCGAATTGATCGGGACGCTTTATTGCTGATATATTTCATTCATTAATGTTACCTTTAATTCGATACTAAACCAGTAACGGCTCGTAAAGATATGCTTTTAGTGGCGCGCGCATTAAATTACAGTTATGCTTTATTGCCCTAAAAGCTAATTAAAAACAAAGGCTCGTGAACACTTACTCTACCGTAACATTGTCAGGATTACCGGGGCAATTTTCAGCGACAGTAAATTACTTAGCTGCGGCAGCGATTGAAAGTCGGAAGCGAACATTGAAAGCCCGCGGAGCGCTCGCCTTTTTTGGGACCTTTAACTACCCAATTAAGCAGTACGCAACACGTTTAATCAACAAGTTGAAAATTCAAATGCAAGAGCATTGCTTCGTTTTGTACTTTTTATCGCAACTTCGGCGGACGAGTCGTTAACGCTGCATTGGTAACTGAATTGCAGAAAATTCTATTTTACGAAACAGCTCAACTGAAACCAATTGATAGTTACAATCACATCATTCTATGTCACTGGCAATAAACAAATTTGATTACAATTTAGGGTTCCTGGGTGTTTTAACGTTTATATAATTGTGACATATTGTTCTTCTTATTGCGCCGTCTTCTTACGAAGGTTGGCGATCTATATAGCTAATCTTGTTTTGGAAACTGCTGCTCTGAATATGCCAACGGATTTGCAGCCAAGCCAGTGGCGGATATCTTTTAACCAAGAGTTCTTTCGTCTCCCTACTGATCTCTTTCCCTGGATTTTCTCTTTGATAATTAAGCGGAGTATTTCATATTTACCACCCTCCATGACATGCCCCAAGTTTTGAATTTCTTTCATGTTCAAAGTAATGGAACTTTTATCGGTATTCATTTCGTCTCCTCTGAATTTGTTCTATTTTGTCCAGGTTGTAGAATGCGTAGTAGTGTACGTTTCAAGGCTCCAGAATGCAAGTTACGTAGCGTCATATCATTCGTAAGCGTATATTGAGGGTGAGGTCGGATTTGGTGAAAAAATTTTCTATGTTTGTAAATGCTCTTCGAGCTTGTTCAATGTTTCTGTTGTCTTCATTTTCTTTAACAATAGTTCGTAGGTATTTGAACTTTTGTACTGTTCTACGATGCTACCTTTTACACGCACAGTTACTCTGGTCTTAGTTTTTGATAGATCCATTACTTAGTTTTTGATATGTTTCAATGTTAAGCCGCATTCTTCACTACACTCCACCAATAGATCGACCATCATTTGCAGCTCTGTTAGATCTGTTGCCATTATAATTGTATCGTCTGGATAACGAAGATTTGTTACTCCGCGACCATTGATCACCACTCCCCAATGTTTTCGCTTAGAGATTCTCTAAATATAGCTCTGGAATATAAATTGGAAAGCAGAGAGGAGACTACGCAACCCAGGCAGACACTTTTCTTTATGAGAATAAATTTTGAGGTTTCTCACTCTATTTTAATTTCAGCCGACTCATGCTAATACAATGTCTCAATTATGCAGATATCTCTGTTGTCTATTCTAGTTGGGCTGTAGTTTTTCATAATTAATGCAGTCGAAGACTTTTAGCTAATCAATGAAACACGCATGTGACATGTAGAATGTAATTATATATGTATTGCGTGGTATGTGTTGCTAGAAGAAACATCGCAGTAAAATGGATTATTACGTTTTTAATGAAGTTGTCGTTTTATAAGACTGATATAGTTTTACAAGATATATGTACATGAGGAGGTGATCCCAAAAAGACATCGACAAAAATATTGAAAATGAGATTGGAAATCCTGACGAAGTTAACCATAATCTCAGTACAAGTTTGCCCTCGTTATATTTGCTACGCGAATATGAAAAGCCTTGTGCTATCAAATTTTGTATAAATCTTGGTGAATCCGCTACAGTAACTTATGAAAAATCCCCATTCAGAGCACAATTGTTCGTATCTCTTTAGAGAGCTGAGAAGAAGCAGAAAACAGTTTGAATGTGAGAAACCAATTTTAAAAGCAGACGACAATGTGGAAAGAGTGAGGCCTTTTGTGATGTCAAATCGCCGATTGATGTTAAGAATAATGCGTAATGAATTAAATTTGCACTGATTTTAATCAAATTGCAACACAGCATCTTGGCCTGAGAAAAGTATGCGCCAACGAATTTTTGTTCTCCAGTCCCTTTATTCGCCGAATTACAACTTCTATGACATTTTTTTTATTTCCTTGGCTGAAAACCATTTAAAAATGCGCTATTTCGGTACTTCGGCTAATATACAGAAGAAAGCAACCGATGAGCTGAAAGGTGTTCTAACAAAAATCTCTTAGGACTACTATGAACAAGAAAAAGTTTTCATTTGTGTAACTGCTAAAGGGAACTACAACCTTTGTTAGATTGGTTTTAGGATTGCGCTCGTGAAAAATTATTTTTTAATTTACCAATTAATGGTGTTAGGCCTTGTGAAAATAATTCCTTCAGCTATTTAATGCACAACTTTTAACGTTCGTGGAGGTCATGGAAACAAAAAGACAAAGGTTCATTCATGATACTTCTCAGCACATCTGTCACAACACAGCACTTCCACGTGGGAAAACAAAAAAAAAACGGCAACTAGTTTGGTAAACATAGGAGATGTTGAATACTAGGAATATTATGTTTGGCCAAATATTACTAGATTGATATAGCTCTATTCAGATTCCCACAAATCGGATGATACCCCCAAATTACTTGAAGAAAAGTTTCAGCTTGTAAGAGTTTTGATTTATATTTTGTTTTTCAGACCTATGAAATACCAAACCCTCAGAACCAAAAAATAATATCAACATTGTTTTTGTTTTTGAAGGTTGTCGCTTCACTTTTTTAGAGGCTGATGCACCATGACCTTGCATTCGGCATTTGGCGCTTCGTTTGAGAGTTATACTGGTAACGTTAGTTGCAATTTTTGGTAGTAATGTTTAATAAAAATGTGGAATGAATTCTATTTAACAGTTCAACAGTAATTTTTTTGGCCTAATTTCTTTTTGTTTCTCTGGCAGGATGTGATGAGCTATTTTTGCATTCAGTTTCCCGTTCCCTAAGTCATTACGTAAAATTTTGTGAAACACATTCAATTTCAACTCTTCTGACATCATGTGCACAGTAACACGACGATCTTCTTGCACTATCTGTGGAGAGGCAGGCGTGTAAATAGCCGCTCTCGTGGATGCGGTGTTGGATACGATACCGATGCGGCTCGTAAGGACCAACAAATGGAGAGGCAGGCGTGTAAATAGCCGCTCTCGTGGATGCGGTGTTGGATACGATACCGATGCGGCTCGTAAGGACCAACAAATGGAGAGGCAGGCGTGTAAATAGCCGCTCTCGTGATGCGGTGTGAAAACGTAGTACGGCCCGTTTGGAAGGTCAGCCGATAAGGCCAAATCGTCCCTTAAACGGCCGTCGCGTAAGCGGATGAGGGCGGCTACCGATATCCACCAACGAATATTGCCAAATCGCTCACCTGAATCGGCTTCGGCTTCGGCTTCGTCGGCGATTCCCAGGGCCGCCTCTGCGTTGCGGATCGGGTTTCTGCGAGTAGCGAATGTTCTTGCGGGGTGAAGACACGGCCGAATTGGTCGCGCTGCGGATGGCGAGTTTCTTGCGGGTTGAGACACGACCAAGTTGGCCGAGCTGCGGTGCTTGAATGTGCGGTGTTAAAACACGACCAAATTGGTCGCGTTGCGGTACGTGAATGTTGCCGGGCTTCGCGCCTGGCTTGGCGGTAGGTCTTTGCGGGCAATTTGCATTCGCCAGCACCTTTCAAATCAAAAGGTGCCGCCGACGGCGTATGCAGACTTGTCGGCGGAGCAAAAGCCCATATGCCGTTTTGTGTGCGATGGCAAAACGGGCAGATATCAAAGGCTCGCATGCCGCCGCGATATAAGCGGTTCAAGGGCGAAAAGGCCGCCACACCAATCTGCCTTACATGTTCTACATTTCGAGCAGTATATAATCCGGGATCGTTTTGAACTGAATCTGTCCTCCTGAAATGTCTTCTACCATTTAAAGATGCGGCTCATAGATAATGCCTCCTCACATATGCTTTCTGTCATATCGCATGTTGCATTAGAAGTATTATCGAACTATTATCGATCATGCGCATTTTAGACCTTCTCAACCGTCTCCGATTTAAGACTGGAGACACAACCACAATTAAACTGTGGTCGGGTAGGTTACATGAAATAACGGAAAGGGACTGTTGTGCATTGAAGAATGAAGTTTATAAAAATCACGAATCATTATGCGACTACAGTAGCATAAAAAATATTCCTGAAAAATGATGAGACAAAATAAGTAATTTAGAAGAGCTGGAGCTACAGCGTGGGGATCTTTTTCATGAAGTGGAATATCTCATATAACGGAATACAAAAACACGTTTTGACCAGCTTCGACTTATTTGCTATGGTAGAATAATTTGGAGATGTGTACTATAACAATACATAAATAGACTGACCAGAATTGTAATGTACTAGAATTCTAACTTTACTACAGACCTCAACGACTCACACTACGAAATTCTCTGGCTATAACCTTTTAGGGGGGGGTCTATTTCTGTCGAGAGGTTTAGATGACAGCTATGAAAATGCTAGCATTTAGAGTTCTTCCTATTTTCAAAGCAAATGGTGGATTCATCCCGTATGAATGTCATTTACTAGAGTAACTAGTATAAGGTAAGTTTCAAATAGGTTCTCGCATACTTTCAGTAAGAAAGTATACGTGAAACGCCAACTGTGAAAGAACAGTGACATATTGTTTATACATATAAAAACTTGCTAGGAACAGTTTCATTTTTTTCCTGATTTATTTCGTAGGTCTGGGAATATCTCATACGTAAATAAAAGAAAATAATAACAAATTAAATTTGAATTTTACTTACATTAAAACGGGCAGATATACCTAATGGGCACCTCGGCTTCTGCTGTAAATCTTGGTTATTTTTTATAGTTTCACAAACATTCCAATAAATTTCATTGAGGTCATTAACTGAAACATGGACCTACACACATCACCTGTTAATCCACACCAAACAGTGACTACTTAAGTCTACATTTGCTTTTTACGAATTGCGCAAGGATGTTCTGAACTCTAAATACGACAATTTTGTTAATTTGAAAAGCGTCTCGCGTGCTTTTGATTCAATCTTCGCAAATTTTCACTAAATTTGCAAAAATAACTCGCTGTCTTTTATATAGTTTACTAATTTAAAAAATCCGTAGATAATATCTCTCAAGTATTAGAGTTCCCGACCTCAAATCAAAGTAACAAGAGCGAAGTTTAAATTCGGCGTTTGATTTGGTCCACCTTTTAGTAATAGAAATAAAATCGAACAACAAAATTACTAATAAAATTGTTATATAAATTATAGGCACACTAAGAAGAAATGAATAACCATAAAATATAAGAAAGTAAAATTCTATAGGTTGTTTGAGAAATTATGGGGGACTTTTTAAAAGAAGGGATTGGATTTAACGAAGCAATTTTATTTAAAAGAGCTAATTAAGTTTTTTATTAAGAGAGTTTTAATGCTTGTAAAGAATAAAGTACAAATTAAAACCAAATACATCAAGATGTTTTCTTTATGTGTACTAAAAGCTAAACTATTGATGAGTCATTTAAAAACTTATAACAGTAAAATTTCGGAGGTCATTAAAATGTTAATGCTCCAAATGACGCTTAATATACTTAATATTCTATTATTTTTACGATTATCTAGTTAATATTATGTTGTATTACGAAGTATTGAGAGAAAATACAAGAAAAGTGATTGATTAAACACTATAAACTAGTCATAGAGTTATGGAATATAAAAGTTGACTTATAGGCAAGTTATACCGATTAATTGTTATCTGAATAACGAAACATTCAGAATTAAAGAAATTAGAATCGTTTCAAAGATGTTGCAAACTAGCTGCAGAATGAAATTAAAGGAACTCTCCCAATGGGAAGACTATAGCACTTATGAATGGATATTGTATCAAGCAATAACGAGGACGTACAGAACTTCAAACGAGTAAGTCTTGATTGCTTATTGCGAGTAATGAACTCCAGAAGGAAGTGCCCAAGAGTCCAGAATGAAGGAAAAGCTCATATTGCGGCATCCCAGTATAAAGTGGTTTTAAGGTTGTCTCTTGTTAGTGATGCTTTGGGCGCTTTTTAAGTGGCGGCATTGCTTGTAGATGAAGTGATAGTTGTAGGTACTGAAGGAATTTATCGACACAACTACAAATCCCAGTGTTTCTAATTTAAGTTATTGCTTTCTGATACATTTTCTTTTTTTCTTATTACATATTTGTAAAGTATGTGAGGTAATTATACTATTCAAAAGAAAATTAAAAAATACGTCCCGTTTAATGCGAAATATTCCATAGTTGGCGTCTTTGTAGTATCATACTTTCGTATGATTTATTAAAATTTTGATTATTTATTTTTGCTTTGTTTTTAAAATGTTTTATCAAAAAAGATTCATGTTTTTCTTTAATATGGTCGATGGTTTGTTTGTTTTTAATTGCACTGCAGCTAAAAAGCTTTCCATTCAAATCATAATCAGTTCTACACATAATGTCTGAAATGTTTCATGCACGCTATTTTGCACTTAGGATTTTTATTAATTTACACACACATAGTTAGCAGTAATGTTAAATGGTACGATTACGCAAAATTTGGAAGCAAAGTTTCTTACAGGAGACCAATAAAATCCATTTATATTTTAATTACTATGTGATCAAAAGCATTCAGACACTTATTAGACTTACCTCGTGCAACAAGTTTCTGTAATTGAGTTTAATACAGAACCGATACACTCTTTCATTTGCGAGGAAGACAGATATTAAAACGTCTCTAGAGAAATAAGCTGTAGTTAAAGTATTTCACAATGTAGGTAGGTCCCGTTCAGGGCTAGAGGGAAATCCGATGTTCTATGTCATTCCAATGGTATTAATAGGGTTGAAGCAATTTGAATGTTGATTATAGTTTTAAAGATACGACCCCTATGGTGGGAGATTATTGTCCTCAGAGTATGACAAGATGACATGAATGAGGACATCGCTGCTTAGAGAGATGCTCAAATCCAATCAGCTTATGACATATTGGCATATAGAAGAGTTTGGATATTTTCATGATCTTTTTCGAGTGGAAATGTTTGTTCTTTTACTGAGCAGATGACACGACTCGTTTTGTGGTACAGCTGAATAAATTTGAAAATGAAACATTGTGCTATGTCAGCAGCATCGTAAATCTTATGGAAGGAACATACTAACGAAGGTATGGTTTTCCAATGACAAGAGTGCCCAGATCTCCAAAGAAACGTAGAAGAGTTAGTTCGACGACTGGTTTTCAAGGATGTAGAGGTAGATAGAGTGTGGTTAAAAATATTTTAATAATTGTGAATATTCAAGGTTTATTTTAAGACCTTCTCAGTGCCATATATGTTTCAGTACGGGCTGATCCCCCGCAAAGGATCTCGAAAGCTTCCTTAGAAGCGGCGAAACCCCTCCAAGGGGTGTTAAGCCATTCATTCATTCATATATGTTTCAGTAATGTTATTGTGCGCATATTATTTTAACATAGGCGCTGTTTTATGACGAGGGGCGTTATTATTCTGATAGAAGTAATCGTCCTCATACCTCTCTGTATTTAACTTTTCATTTAGTTTCAGAAAGAAGCTTATTTCAGTCTATTAAAACAGTAACATAGTAACGTTACCTCATTCAAATTTTACTGCTGGGATTACATATTCTATCGAAATTTGCTAAATCCAAACCATTAGACTGTTACAGCCGTTATTTTTTACTATATCAGCTTTCAGTCGTTTACAGTCCGGTACTGTTGTTCTCGTACAGTATTTTAGGAAACGCTTTGTATTTACAGCAAAAACATTTAGCTGACTGATTATGCATATTTATTATCTCAATTCTCGAAAATCATAGTGCTGGTTGGACAATTTGGAGCACTAAGAAGCCTCTAAGTAATTTTTTTCACCCGGTGAATTATGTTCTTAACGCACGACAGTTATTTTTATAATTACACATAGTCTACCCTTTTATTGTAGTTTTGCTTTTATATTCACTCTTCTCAACCATGTCACCAATAGTCGATTTAGGTAAGCCAAAAAAACTAAAATGTCGTTGATAGATATCTTGCTTATATGGCAACTGACTGGCTATAAAGACCACATTGAGTTTCCTTGACTTACTAATCCTATTCGTGTTGCTTAGCACTGAACAACTCCTAGTTTCTTGTTTTTATACCTGTAGTGTAATGTAATAGTTTTTTTAAGTGTAACGGTTTGCTATTTTTCTCTATAAAATTTTTATATTGAATGTATTCTTAATTCTCTATTAGCTTAAAACATTTGTTATACGGATTTGTTTCACATGCGCGGCATTGTTGAAGTTAGCTTTCTTGAAATCCAATCATTTCAATCTGACTAATATTCTCTGATCCATGGAAAATACTCCACTGTTACTTAGGAAGCGATCTTTTTGTCTTTAATTACAATTGCGGAAAGAATTACTGATTTGACCAACAGTTTAAGTATTCAAATCAAGGCAGAATCATCTGGTTATTACATTTCCTGGGACAAGAGTGAAGGCATTGAAGGCGCAGCTCAATTGGGTGTGTTTTTTCGTGCAAGCGACACTCATATTAACTTTTATGAGAAATTATTGGAAATAGTACTGATGCATGACACTAGTACGGGACAAGATATAAATAATTGTGTTTTTCAACATCTCTGCAATCTGCTTCTGCCAAAAATACGTGGCATTATTAAATAAAAACAAAGTGAAATTTTTGAAAGTTCTAAAATTTATCAGAAGAATTGAACATCAAGAAATTTTATGCGCCAAGGTAATAAACATGGAAATATGTTGATATTTACCCACAAAATCTTTAATTTCATAAGATCTTAAAGCAACAGTTCTCTGCTTCTTTAAGTGAATCAGACGTTCAGGTTTGTCTTACTATATTGAGGCACGTTCGCTATCCTGCTCCAAGATTTTAAAAATTAGTCAGTTTTTAGTAACCAAAAATTGTGACATGAATTTGTTTTTCGACTCGGTATAGTTGCAAGATTTACCTTTTATGAGTGATATAACAAAACGGTTATATGATTCAAATTTAAAACTAACAAAAAATAAAATCATTGCCAACACATGGAACTTAGAAATTAAGAAGTTCAAGTATTCAGATCCAGAGTTACTGTCGTAGCTTGAGCCAGTTTTGAAAGTAATCACTGCGAACTAGATTTCTCCTGAAGTAGGAAAGATGGAAACAGAAAACAGATGCCAAATATTAGGAAGATTTCGTTAATTTTATGGCTTTCCTGGTTCTTTTTTATACTATACTTTTTGAAACAAACCTTTGTTTCTGTGAAAATTGAAGTTTTTTTTTTGCCTACATTTAAACCTTGTTTATTTGGACCTCATTTTCTTTTGAGTCTAATAATACATGCTGTTTATTTGTGGAATAAAGCGACTTAAATATAAACCGCAATGTTTTATGAGCCATCAGCCGAGCAGAAATAGGCATGCATTTAGAGAGTTGTAGGTAGATACGCTCGAAGAGAATTCTTTCCACATCACAATTTCAAACAGTACCGACGTCTGTTTTTATCACGGCAATCACCCAAATTTTGTGAAGATTTAAAGCACAATTCGGGGACAACGTCCTTCAGAAAACCACTAAGAGAAAAACTTAAAACGCAAATGTTTGATAGTGATGTTATCCAGGAGTTTCTTCGTTTCATTACCATCTACTTGTTATAATAAGATCAGAAAACCACTTAAATCACTAAAATGCGTTTATTTAAAACCTAATGTCAATCTATTGACATCCTATAATTGGTTTCACTTATTGAGAGATTTTTCTGATTCGTCATTACTTCAAAAAGACTTTTTTTAGTTAAATTTTTGCGCTATGCGTATGCTACTAAGGAGTCAGGTCGCCTTCATGTTGACGTGCTGTTGCACTAGATTTTTGTGGTTATAGTCTTCTGAATTTCTATTTGTGTCAAGATACATACACCTAATATACCATGGATCGTTAATCATTACTTTCAATACTTTGTTCTTGAAAATTTTTATGCTTTAGATGATAACATTACTAATGTATCTTCAGAGCTGGGCACTATTGAACTAGATAGGCTTGAGGATTTATTTTTAAAGCAGGATCTTAGGATATACTAACAATTCAGAATTTATTTTCAGAAGCCAATAGATTTTCAGTGAGCCCTAGCGTCTGTTGTATTCGTAATTTATTTAACTGTTTGACACACCTATTTATAAAGCTGATGTGCACTGATTTGTAGTTTGCTACTTATTCATTTCTTTTAATTAACTTTCAAACTTATCCTTTCAATTTGTACATTGCAAGATAACATTTTGCAATGGGCAAGATTTTTAAATTTGTTTTAATCTCTTCTAGTAAATGCAGCTGCACATCACAAATGACAGTAAAATAATAAATTATATAAATAATTAACACTGCCACATCGTTTTAAAAATTGTATGCGATAACGAAAGGTGAAGATGAGTTCAAGTTCTAAGACCTCCAAATTATTTTCTCAGCAGTGAGATCACGATGCGGTTAATTGTAAAAGACAGGTGAAGTATTTCTGAACTGGTAATACAAATTATAGCACCATACAATGCACCCAGGTCGAATTATCTCTGTTGGAGCGAGTGTTATTTTATATGCTTTAAATGGTGACGTGTAGTGTTGTAAAACAACGTGTAGTCATCCGTTTTCTTCTATTACATGGTGAAGCGCCCATCAAAATTTATCTCCAATTAAGCGAGACATGCGATGAAGGCGTTATATGTGTTAAAAATGTGCGTTTGTGAGTGCAAAAGTTTAAAGAAGGTCGAGAGTTGTGTGACAATGAACCGAAACAGCCTCGGCCACGAACCGGCTGGACCTAAACCGTGATTGCGCGAGTGGAGTAAGTTGTTATGGAAGACCGTCAATTAGGTGTGCGTGATATCGCCTCTAAACTTGGCATTTCCGTTGAATATGTGGAGTACATTTTGCATGATGACCTGAAAATCCGATCATGAAAAACACTCTCCGTCGCCGCTCATCTTTCAATCGAGCCGCTGTTGCATTAACGATTTTCCAGTGGGCAAAACACACCCCTAAAGAAGTGTTCTCAGCAGCCATGGTATTATGGCGAAGACGTTGTGAAAAATGTGTACGTCTAAACCGAGACTACGTTTAGAAGCAACAGAAATTTCAAAATTTTTAAAGACCTTAGAATTTGAACGCATCTTGTATAATTTACTCACAATTAGTCAGCGAAAAATTGAAGAAATACACAAGAATATTTTTTCAAAACCTTCGAGTAAGAGTAATCAGCGAAAATATAACGAAATTGAGAACTATAGTAAAATATAATCCAGAAAATGTAATAGAAAAAAAATTGTAACAAAATGAACGATAATTTTTAGTATAAAAATAAGAAAAAAGGAAGAAAACAGACAAAAGTAAGAAATTTAAGTTACTAATATATTACCTTATTTATTCATTATAATTGTGAACCGTCCAATTTACCTGCCTTTCTGTTCTCCGATCATCAAAAATCTATAAAGAAGCTTCGAATTCGCGCAAACGGCGAAAACTGTTCTGCCATTATTTACAAAGTTTCTGGAATAGCTTTGAACAGATGGTTTGTTTGAGCAGCAAATTAACGCCTATCCTTACGGCAAGACGTTTTTGCGATACTCCGGCAGCGGAATTCGCTTTATAGAGGGCAAGGCTCCGCAGCGATTGCGCCTTGTTCCAGTCTCTTTCAGCTTTCTTTGCAAATAGCATTACTGTAAGCAACTTGAACGCGCAATTTAAATAAATTTACCGCTCGACCGTTAATCCGGGGACCACTTTTCACTTCGCGCTCGCAGCTAACAGTTCCATCTCAATTCGCAGTCATCTTGTGTTGGGGAATAATTCTATTGAAACGGCACAAAGCCGGCGCGTCGCGCGCTTTTAATTTGGAGTACACATATTGTTCGCAACACTTGCCCAGGTATTCCGCGCGCCCTTTGTGCAGCAGTCCGCCGCTGTCAAATTCTGCTCGCTGGGGTGCAACTGGCAGTTCTATTTTGACCTTATCTATGTTTTACATTTGCTTAGTTCTACTGCAATTAAACGAAATTGCCATATATGTTTAATATATAAGTTTGACTTACAGTATCGATCAAATATACATAAACTTTTGGTGTCTCCCTCATAACTATTTTATGTACTGATCTACAAGACCTATCTGGACTTATGGAGTAGAGTTATGGGGCTGTGGTTTTAAAAAAAAATGTAGCAATAATTCAAAGAAGTCAATCAAAAATACTCCGGCAGATTGTAGATGCTCCGTGGCATGTAACGAATCATACGCTTCATAAAGATCTTCATACACCAACGGTCCAGGAAGTAATTCAGGAGAGACCTACCAAACATCACAAAACATTAGGAAACTCACACAAACCCCTTACTAGAACAGTTACTGCAACCAAGGATCAATAAATGACTTAAAAAATTGTGGCCAATAGACTTAGAGTGAGTGTAGTGAGTCCTCAAGTTCCTCTGACAAATACAGTTTATAAAAGTTAGACTTAAGTTGCATAGGGTGCATCGATGGATGCTAATCTTATCATGTTTTTTACCTGCTAGTACACATAACGGCCGTTAACCCTTTAGCTTATAGAACGCATATATTGTTCTGATTGCTAAATAAATAGATATAAAAAAATGTGGTGATGAATTATTTTCAAATTTTTGGGTAAGGTTTTAACAATGTTTTATTCAATTATGCGTGTGAAAAGTCTTATCTTTTCAAACGCCTGGCGTGTAAATCACTGAAATCAGTAAAAATTACCGTTTTATTCACTTTTGAAGAACTTGCATTTCGCATCGTTTTTATCATTTTTTCTTGCATCTTTTAAAGAATAATAGCTATGCCAGGTATGGGTAAGCAGTTCAGCTCCCGTACCATATCTTTAGATATCTAGAAGACGATTGCTACTGGTAGTGCCCAAAGTCAAATTCTCCATGAGCTTGCAACACAGTCCAACTTCCACAAGAGAACCGTTATCTATTTCTTGAAGTTGTGGAGGATTTAAGGTGTTGTTTAGAACAGCTGGTCGTTCCAAGGCTACCTTCAGACTCTTCGACACCACCGTTATCCGCATGTTCTGCGACAACCCCCGCCTCACAGCAGCTAATATTTCTTGCCAATTGTGTGCTTTCCTCGACCCAAAACCGCCTGTTCGTACTTTCAAACGACGTCTGTAGCAAGCTGGACTTAACGAACGTCGTACGGTCAAGAAGCCGATGATTTTGGAAGAGAACAGGAAGGTACGCGTGGAATGGGTCTAGGCACTTAAAAATTGGATGAGAAAAGAGTGGAAAATGTGCTCTGGAGCGACGAAAGTAATTACATGTAGTTTGAAACAGCTGGAATTTATAGTATTTATCGTCCCCAAGGCACTAGTTTCGATGTCGTGAACTGGAGTTGTGTCTCCGGCTTTGACACGGGTTCTCTTAAGAAACGGAATTATGAATCGCAAGCTGTATGAGGATATCTTCGAGAACACTATGGACGGTGCATCCATATGCCGTGCAGAATATGAAGAGAAGCTTTATTTTCCAACAGGACAATGATCCCAAACATCGTTGGAAGCATGTCCAGGACTGATTCACTCGCCGTCGGGGCAGAACTCGAGCGTCGTCTGGCTGGCAGAAATGCCAAGAATGCAGATGAGAAGGTATGCCCAACTCGAGGAAAGATGGAAGAACAACATCCCCCTCTCCTTCATCTCTACACTTCCGGATTTTATGCCTCGCAAGTACTAGGCCATCATTAATGCCAAGGGTTTACTGTTAGTTGATTTTCGGTAATTTAGAGTTATTCCCGTGTCTTCATTTTATGTTATTTTTTTGCTGTGCTAATAGTTTTATTTGGTTGTTTTTTTTTGGAAAATTGGTTTGGAATTCCTGTGAAATAACTCTACGATTTCCTAAAAACGTTAGCGGAAAATACAAATAAAGTAAAAAGTTATGGCAAAAATACTAACGATTGGTATATTTTTGACCGGTACTGTGTATAATTTATTAACTTAATATTTTTTCTGTAAACTTGTTAGGTTTTGTCGTTTAAGCACTATTTTTATTGTTTTTTTAAATTTTTCCGTGGCCACAATAGAAAGGGCAATAAATAGAACAAAAATCTATGATGACGAAAGTATATGAACAAATTATATAAAAAAATGTGTTAATAGGGGCTCAAATAATTATAGGGGGTTAGGCATTAATTGCACGTTGAGTAGATTCTTTACAACTACTATATAACCGCCTTAGGGAGAATTTAGGACATGCTATAGATGAGGACCAAAGTGGTTGTACTGTGCAAATAATATTTTTACAATCTAGCAGCTTTTAGAAAAGAAAATTGCGGACAAAATGACGAAGTGCATATAGCATTTATAAGTGAAAAACATATGATAATGGTCCTAAAAACAAACTGTGGCAAGCACTAGAATGTATAGGAACTAAATCGTATTTATTAGTTGTTATACCAGAACTTTATAAAGATAATATCTCCTTTGTTAGACAAAATCATCAACGATCAAAGGCAATTGCCATAGGCAAAGGACTTAGGTAAGGGGGTAGCCTATTTCCCCGACAATGATAATTTATGTATTGAAGTAACACTGCAAAATTGGGGAAGAAAGCTGTAGCAGAATGAGAATACCAACCAATGAGTTTCTATTTAAGAGATTACATAACGAATATACCAAGTAGGATCTACAAATAAGCCTACAAACAGCAGAATACCTAGTAGTAAACTCCGTAGCTAAATTCTAAGTGCTACTTAGAAAACTAATAGGTGCTTTGAGGTCCTTATGGTGGGATAACAAACATCTTCATTGAGAATAAGAAAGGATTTGGCAGCTCTATGGTCAAAACTGTATTGTGTTATGAATGTGAAGTTGGGCAATGAGAAAAGACGACAAAAATAGGATTCGAGCAGTAGAAATGGATTATTTAAGGAGTTCCAGAATATCTAGGTTAGAACGTATCAGAAATGAAGAGGTTAGACACAGAATGAGAGCGAATATGGTCATTATACAAAGAATTGAAGTGAAAGTAGTAAAATGGTTCGGCCACTTATTGCGCATGGAAGAATCTAAATGTCCAAAGAGGTTATTTTTATGGACAGCCTCAGGGAAACAGAAAAAAAGATGACTACACAAATCGCGAGAACAATTCGAGAAAGAGGCCTACAAGAACAAGCATGCAATCATGTTTTTGTATGGTTTCTAACGTTGTCCGGTGACTTTTGCTTTTAGCGTTTTAATTTTAGCACACCTTTCTGCAAGCCACCTATTTTTACTATTGTTAGTTTGAATGTTTGTTTCTTTATATTTTTGTTCGTGTTTATTTTTAACTTTTCTATTCCCTTCCATTAATTTAAGAATTTTATCCGTCAGCCGTCTGGCTTTAAATTATCATCACTTTTAGCAAAATCTTCTTTATTTGTTCCCATTGCTTGTCCGTGTTCTCATTGCCGCATATGTTTTTATCATTTTTATTTTCTCTGAAAGTATTTATTTTAGTCTCTTCTTTTTTGTCTTACACTTGGCAGTATTTCCTTGCCTTTTCATAGTTTTCAATCCTATCCGAAATACTCCCAATACTGGATTATGATCCTAGCTAACATCTGGGATACGTATTGACTTATAAATATTTTAGGTATTAAGGTATAAAGTGTTATAATGCAAAGAAAATATAATTACAATATTAAAAATATTATACAAAATACATGAAACCTTATACGTAGCCTCAGCGCTTCTCAATGTGGGTTTCGACTGGTCAAAATATTTCGCCTTGTGTTGGTTGAAACCTTGGTGGCGGTTTGGAATTGCTTTCCTTTTAAAGATTTTTAAGTTTTTGGAACAGGGCAACAAAATTGAATTGTAGAATAGCCCAGTAACCTGAGCGACGTAAGATGCTGTATGAGATGTGATGTTTGGGCGAGCGCTTAATCGTGATAAAGTTGCCAATTATCAGTTTCTCAGAGCCGCTAATTTTTTTTTCGCATTGCATCTGACAACCTAGGAAGGTCACCAATTTATTAATCTTTAGTAATTGTTTGACTGTGAGAAGCTTCCTCATGATGCACAACATCCTTCTCAACCAAAAAACTGTTAATATGGTCTTAATCTTGCTCTGATTTTTGCTGCGTCTTCTTTAGACGAGGTAAACGAGGAGACGCTCATTTGAATAACTAAGCGGATTGTAGCTGCAAACCCGTTTTATCACCAATTATGACCGTTTTGGAGAAATCTGGTTTATTTGTAGCACTCTGCAGCAAGTCATTATCAAGTGCAGCACGATGTTTCTTCTGCTTTGGTAACAGCGGCTGCAGAACGAGATACATCTCGTGCTAAGATCTCCCGTCAACATCTCAGATGCTTTAATTTTTAGAATCCCCAATTCAACTCTAGTTCTCGAATTGTCAATTACGTTCTTTGTTAATTGTAGTCCCAAACTCAACAATCTTTGGTGTCTCATTTGTTTTGCATTAAAATAGTTTCTGTGAACAAACGTTCCAGCTTTGCACAAAATTTGACACCAATCCACTGCTCTATTCGCTCGGTCATTGTTAATGTGACGATCACACAATACATGCGTTCACTTATCAATCCAACTTCCAACCCGGCCAGTGAAGTGGTCCTCATTCACGAATGCACAGTTCTCTCACTGCTTCTATTATTATATTTTCTAGACAGACCTTGTAATAATAAATAGTTAAAAGATAAGGCGAAATTTGCTGAAATGAATGATGGATTGGAAAAAGTAAATAAACTGGATCGAAATAAGTAGGAATGAAAACTTTAACATAATATAAATTGAAATAAAATTGTTAGTGTGCATTAGTTAATAAGCAGTCGTGATGTATATTAAAATAATTTGTTACAATATTATTAAATACCTATAATAAAAAGAAAAGCTTAGGGCAGTAATGATTCATATATCAAAAAATATTTAAATAACAAAAATATTTATTTATTTTTTTTATTGAGTGCTTCTCATACTTGGACGTCTTTTTTTAAATGAAAACTTAATTTTACTATATTGCGTGTTTTTGTTGTAATGAAATTCTTTTACATTGTGTATTGCGTTTGTTTTTTTTGTGCTGTTATTAAAAGTTTCTTATTTTGTTTTTATTTTCTTGTTTAATACATATGGGACAATTAGTTAAATGCTACTTGAACAAATCAAAAATTTTCTTAGCAACTTTCTAATGGATATTAAATATCAGCATGTACAGTTTCGCCTAGTTCAAAACTTGATGCTTTGCCAATTGAATCAATATCTAAATTGAAATTCAATATTTGGCAATCATACCTCCTCTCCAATTTCCTTCGGTTATGTAGTTGTTATTGTGCAAACTGTAAGCTGTTTATTGAAACTAGATGAGACTTTATAGGCTGCTTTAATAAATAACAGCACGTGAAGGAAGCATTTGCTTATGCGTAGATGATTGAAAGGCTTTTTCGTTTCTGCAACATTTTCAGCATCAAGGATTTGATGTTATGTCACTTTAATTTTTTCATTTAGATGAACCTAAGTGATGCGCCCAATTTCTCACATTCTGCATTACATTTGACATTTCGTTTCATAAGGAAATATAAGCGGCCGCGCTATAAGATACGGAGCGACATAAAGTTGATAAAAATGCAAATTTCTCTAATCCTGTCATTAATCAGGCTTTATAGGTAGCCGCAGCTCAGCCAGAACTCCGAGAGCGCAGTCATAGAACGTTATTATACAGGCGATTTGTAGGTAAGGCGGCTCAATATTGGGATCGGTGTGTGACAAGATCTTAAGAAGTTTAGTTTCGGACGTGTGCGGCCACTGTCTGGCACTGGATATGCTAGAATTAATTAGTACGGCCCTGGACAAACTAATTCTGCTAGCTACACAAAATCGGCGAGCGCGCTTGTGGATAGTCTGCGCCGAATGGAAATCAAACCCATTATTGCTGTATCGTTTTGTTGTTTTAAATACATGTGCAATTAAGCGCTGCACTGGCGGAAACTGTAGGTGTGATCTATTTTGAAATGCGAGTTATGAAGTGCTTTGCAAGCGCGATCCTCGTTGCAAATTATTGCTGGCCGGTGTTTGCTAACAACAGGTATTTTTGGGCAAATAATGTTTCAAACAGGGTTGCTGTAAAGCTGGAAAACGTTTTGGTTTGGAACATATATTCAGTTGCATGCGTACATAACAAATATTAAATATATCTAATTTTGAATTGCAATAGGCTTCAGCAATTATAATAAAATAAACAGTTTAAATAAAAGAAGATAGAGGGTCCAGCAAGGAAGTGTTACGTGATTCAAAACATTCTAACACATATGTTTTTGAACAAATTCTTTTTCTAAAGATTCCAAAGATAATGCCATTTAAGATAAAGCACAAACAAAAATAATGTAATTTAAGTGTGAAAGCGATCGTTTTTGTCTAGGCATTGTTGCAGTCGGGTAGAAAAGTTTTCCATACACTTTCAAGTATAGCACGTAGAATTACTCGAGTTATGACTCCTGAAGGAGCTTCAAGAGCCCGTGGTTTTTCAATGTAAATTTGAGCTCTTAGGTAGCCCTATAAGAAATAATCACACGCTGATCAAGGATGCCACTACACATTCCAGTACAATGAAATGAGGCGCCCTGGAAAATGTTCCCTTACAAAAGACATGGGAAGTCGAGTACGAGCAGTGAACCGGTTCGGATGTCACGTACGCCGTCCGATAACAGTGCGATACGCTTGACCTTAGCTATATCAACTCGTTACAAACGCAGTAAGTTTAAAATTGATTTTATTTTAATATATTTCAATAAAAATTGCAACCCATGCAATTAAAATGGATCAAACAGCGCAACAAAAGCGCAAATTCGGCGATCTTCACCACCTATAAATGAAGTTCAAAAACGTTATGCATGGACAGCTCAAAACCTCCTAGAAAACAATAAATACTATCTTCCGCCACACCTGGAAACTTCCTAACCGATAAACAATCTTCTGAAGAAGAAACAGAAAATAACCAACCCGATACGACAAAATTAAAATTCCACCAATCTATCTGCCCAATGCAGTTAATCACCAAGCTCTTGTAGAAGACATCAAAAACACGCAACTGGTGCGTTCACAACTACCTACAATGTATCCACACTACGAATAAACTTAACAAAAGACGAAGATTATCGGAAATTAACTAAATTCTACAGTGATAACCAAATACAGTACCACACTTACCAAAAACCCAACGATAAACCCTTATCATTAGTCATCAAAAATGTACCACTTTCCTTAACAGACCAGGAAATCAAAAACGAACTCATAACCAATAAAATTCCAGTTCTAAAAGTAGCACGACTGTACAAAAAGAAAAAAACCGCTGCCAGTCTGCGCAGTTGACCTCACAAAAGAAGAAGCAAAACGTATATTCACGTTAAAAGCAATATTCTACTCTATAGTAACAGTCGAAGAAAGAAGAAAATCCAAGATATTCCCCCAATGCTATAGATGTCAGCAGTATGGACATACCAAAACTACTGCACTCAAAAATATACCTGCGTCAAATGCGCAGGCGACCATTAACATACAGAATGTAAAAAACGACCCAATGACCCACCAAAATGTGCAAACTGTGGAGGAGCCCACAGTGCAAATTATCGCGGTTGTCCCCACCATATTAAATTACTGCGGCAACGTACCAAAACCTCGATCCCCACCCCAAAACCCAACTACTTCCGAAATTCGGAAGTTAACAACGAACAGACCTATGCAAGCAGAACCCAAAGTGGACTTAATCACAACACCATCAAATCAGACCCAGCCAACAACATTATACAGCTCCTCCTTGAACTACTCACACCTCACCTCGATCAAATTAAATCGTTTATCACAAATACTCTCCTACCCATGCTCTTTAATGGACTGAGACGCACCTAGATGACACAACCAGCTTTAATATGCCAGGTTACCACGTCTATCGAAAGGACCGGAACGCCCCGATTGCGTCAGGAGGGGTAGCAATTCTAATAAAAAGAAGGTTTAAGCATACGCGACTGCCCGACATCCCTAATTTAAATATTGAAATGACCTCCGTCCAAGTTACACTTGATGACAATAGTACAGTAACAGTAGCAAGCGCCTACAGGCAGCCAAATAAAAAACTAGTACCCGAAGACATACAAACAATATTTAATACAAATCAGCCGCTATTGGTCATTGGTGATATAAATGCCAAACATACCTTATGGGGCTGCAGAGCATCCAACCCTGAGGGTAAAAAGTTAGAGAATTTGGCAACAGCAAATTCCTTTCAGATATTAGCACCGGACGAGTACACTTATTACCCGTATCGAAGAGACCACGAGCCAGACATACTTGACATAGTTCTGCAGAAGAATTTTAACAAGCCGCTGTACCAACAAGTCATAACCGAACTCAACTCAGACCACATTCCTGTCTTAGTGTCCTTTACAAATAACCCAGTACCGAAACAACCAGTACCGAAGCTAATAAACGGCAAAATGAACTGGGATCAATTTGAAAAATACTAGAAAACAAAATATCATGCCCCACAAATATCCATAACCAAGAAGATATTGACGCAACGATTGCCAATCTCACCACATTGATTAGCGATAGTGCACGACAAGCATGCACACCAGCGCGTGTAACAGCCCTACCAGAGTACAATTACCCTCCGAGGCATCTAATTAACCTAATCAACGAGAAAAGTCAACTCAGGCGTGAATGGCAACGAACTAGAAGTCCTTCAATCAAAACCGACTAAACAACCTTGCCCATAGGATTAAAAGAGAACTCGATCTACTCAGAGTCAACACCTATCAACAACACAAGCCAACTTTAGCCCAGGGACAGGGGTTATGGAAAACAACCAAAAGATCCTAAACCAAAGAGATGAAATGCCTACACTAACAAACGACACAGGCACTGACAACTACATAACAGATGAAGATAAAGCTTCCGCTTTCGCCCTACACCTTGAAAGGACCTTCACTCCTATCATCACTTGCACTCCAACACACCTTAACCACACGATAACCTGCATTGAAACAAACGTGCCGCACCCCGATAGAATTAAGCCCACCTCCCCCAAGGAACTTAAAACTCACATAGACACACTCTCAACCAAAAAGTCTCCCGGACATGATCTACTCACAAATTCTATTCTCCAGCACCTTCCCAAGAAAGCCTAGCCAGCCTAAGACATCTTTAATGCCTGCCTAAGGCTAGGCTACTTTCCCTAGCATGGAAACATGCCCAAATTCTAATGTTTCCAAAACCGGGCAAAACAAAACAAAAATAAGTAGTTATAGGCCAATAAGTCTTCTCACCACCCTATCCAAACTGCTGGAAAGAATAATTCAAGTTAGACTAAATGCCGTTATTGAAAACCAAAACACAATCCCTACCTTTCAATTCGGATTTAGAAAAGGCCACTCTACATATCATCAAATACAACGTATAAGCGAACTTATCGAGCGTGGCTATGAAAACAAAGTCTACACTGCGGCCTTATTTCTAGACATCTCACAGGCCTTTGACAGAGTGTGGCTTGAAGGTTTAAAGCTAAAAATCCTAAATATTGACATGCCTCCCTACCTAAAAGCCATTTTATTCTCATTTGTCGAAAACAGAACCTTTGCTGTACGAGTGAACTCCACGCTATCACAAACCAAAAATATCCATGCAGGTGTTCCGCAGGGCAGCGTCCTGGGTCCAGTCCTATTCTCCATTTACACCTCTGACCTGCCTGAAACTAAGGCAACTCCGCCACCTTTGCGGATGACACAGCCATCTTCACTCAAGCATCGTCATTGGACGAAGCAGTACAAGCTCTCCAACAAGCCACAAACCAGCTTTCTCGCTGGTTTCAACAGTGGAATACCCAAATAAACCCAGATAAATGCCAAGCAAAAATATTTACTCTTAGACGAATCACGAATCCCAACCTAGTTCACATTAATAATAAACCAATACCGTGGAAATCCAACGATTCAGCAGTCAAATACCTCGGTATTTACCTGGACACACGGCTGAGTTGGGGCTTTCACATTAACCAGAAATTAATCCAGGGATATGCCAGACTCAAACAGCTGTACCCACTAATTAACCGTAAATCTTCCCTAAAATTGAATGCACTATGCTGTTATACAAAACCCTGCTACGACCACTAATACTATATGGATCACCGATATGGTGCAACACGTCTCAAACCAACTTACGCAAAATACAGAGGTTCCAAAACAAAGTGCTACGAATTGCAGTCAACGCGCCCTGGTACATTCGGAACACACAGCTACACCAAGAATTAGGAATCATGCCCATTGAAGACTACATTAAAAAGTGCAAAAAGTTTATAATCAACTCAAGTGCGTGTAGTGGTGCGGTTCATTATGAACTCTTTCGAACAAAGATACACACAAGACTCAAACGTCAACTAGCTCAGGACATTATATTAACCGATCGTGAAAATTACTGAAACAGTCACTGAAATGTTTGCTGAGACAGCTAAAAGTCTCCTTATGTTATGTAATCAAAGTCATGTATATAATTTACACAACATCACTGCTATGTATAACAAAATTGTATTTGTTGATCTAGCAATAAATGTAACCTTTAAAAAAAAAAAGACATGGATTCTCTCGAGGGACGGCAAGTAGCACTATCCTGTTGAACCAAACCCTATCAAGTAAAAGTAGGGTCTAATTATGACAAATTGGGCTATTTCACACCACACAGTTACTCTCTCACTTTGTTGGACTTCCTGTGGATTATTTTCCAACCAGTACCCGCAATTTTGTTTTTTTACAACACCCAATAAGAAAAATGAACCTCATCACTCGTTATCGTTCCTGCAAACGTAAACCGCCTGGTTCAGTTCTTGAACTACCATGACCTTATAAGGACGAAAGTGGAGGTCAAAGTGTAAAATTCGGCGAACTGAGCTCCGATATGCATAAAGTGCGAGCGTGTCGTACCGCTGAACGGCAAAGGCTGTCGAACTCTTTAGATCGTTTCTGGTATTTTAAGGGTCCGATCACTTTTTTGAACTATTCCATGTCTCACATTTTTATCTTAATTATTTCTTTTTTTTTGTAACCATAAAGCGTAGTGTAGTTTGACTACGCTTTCTAGTCTGTCGTTTATTTCATCATTGTTCTTTCCATATCTCTACTTTTAAGTAAGTACTCGCATTAAATATTTTTCATTTGGTTGTATTGATATCTTTTGTTCTATTTTTATTAAAATTGCTTCTGTTTTGTCACTATTTATTTTTAAATGTATTTTTATGTGAGGCTTTTCCTATATACCCAAGTTGAACTGCAGCTCTTACACAAATAAGTATACAAGTCACAAGCGTAGAAAATTAGGTCATTAGCATATTCATATTCCTATAACCCACCCTCGTCTCATTTACTTTTTATTTTGTTTACTGTATTATATCATCTAATACGATATTAAATAGTGTCGGATTCAGTTTTTTCCTTACTCGAGTTATTTATTTATAAATTTCTTATATTGCATATTGTTACATAGTGTCTTGTGTCACATTATAAACTTATAGCGGAGCGAAAATTAAAATAAAATTTCTATAACGGTAATATTCTTAATTGCTTTAGGGCCGGTCTGCACAAATAGTAAAGCATTTCGTTTGGGTGTTCGGTTTCTTTCACTTGAACAGAATATAGGAAATATTTTCCCTGTCCTAGATACATTGATTGATACAGATTGTCAAATGTCGATTCTTATCTTCGACTGATTTAGAACGACAAAAAATGTTAGATTGCAGTTAGCCACGATAACGCGCATTTCTGCCTACCCAAGTTTGTCGATGTATATGTGTTTTTTTAAATTACTCTCAGTTATTGCTTGGTATACTATGAAACGTTTTATCTATGTTTGTAAATACCATCACTATGTTTTTGTTTTCGTTTTTTTAATTAATTGTTTTATCAAATGTCTTTAAAGTACAATGCGTAGGTCCCCGATCCCGGGCCGTGTGAGAAGCATTTGTTGCCACAAGGAAATACACGAACGATCGTTGCTATATATTTCGTAATGTCAACATAACGTCAACGCCCATTACATTCGTGACTGGCACAATCGGTGGACGACAGCATTAGTAACGATTGCTACAGAAAGTTCGTAACACTCTTCAGTAGCCAAACGCAGCTGGCTGGATTTTTTTAATAATTATATATTCTTGTACTCCCTACTCGTTCCCGAATTTTGTATCTCTTCTAACTGTCTTTAAATAACTTCTTCTAATCTTTTTTCTATTATTCCTTCACATACTTTTAATATGACATGTCAAGTATGATGATTCCTTTGTAGCTCGTGCATCTTCTGTTATTACGTTTTCGTGTATGAGTGACAGTATTTTCAAGTTTTAATCCTTAAGTATCTATCTATCTTTCTGTGCTTTATAAAAAAAGAACCGTTAAAGTGTAAATGGAATATTTTTTCAAATTATTTACTAATTTAGCTGTTATAACATATTATCTCGCTTTTCACTACGTATACTATATCTTCTATCTTTGTATTATCTATATTCTATTTTATGGTCTGGATTTTCTTTATTAGTTCTATTTGTTTTTTTTTGTTTCTTCAGATTCCGTATTTCGTATGTTATCAAAGCACTCTTTTCAACCTGCATTTATTTCGTTTTCATTCACTAATATCTCTTTATTTTTATTTTTTATGTTTTAATTTCCATACTGTTTTCCTCTTTTAAGTGTTTTTAATAGTTTATAAGGTAATTTTTGATTTTTCATGCTATTATGCTCCAATTTTATCTACCAAATTTTTACCATTACTGTTGTTTTGCTTTTTTACTATTTCTGCAACTTTTTATCTGTTGCAGTTTCTTTTGACATTCTGTTTTCTGATTTTATTTAATTTTTATTTTTTAATTTCTACACTTGGTCTGTTTTTTGCTGTTATTTAGTCTTCTACTTTCACGTGTCTCTTTTGATATATTGATTAGTGTGTATTTAATTCGTTTTCAAATATTTTATAAGGTTATGTCATTTGCATCTTTTTTTACTTTGTTTATCTCTTGTTCATATAGTTTATATTATTGTTTTTTGTCTTATAATCTTTATTTTATTTTTCCTTGTTACTATTCTTTACATGTTTGTCACTGCTTATTTCTATTTTTGACACTATCAGGAAGTGGCCCGAGTAAGTTTTTGAACTTCATTTTATCCTTGTATCTTTTACTTCCGTACTATAGTGGTCGTTAATTATTATTTAGTGGAGATTTTATTGTCTTTTTGGATTAATCAAATGCTTCCGCTTCTTTATAAATCATTCTTCTATTTTATTCTTCCACTAGAGTTATAATATATTTTTTATGTATTATTTACTATATTATTCATTATTATTATTTATCTTTTCTTGTAGGCTAATATACCTGTTTTTCTTCATGCAGTTGTTGTATATGGGCTGCCTATTGAGGTTGATGTGGAGCTTTTGATCCATATTTTTATTGGTGTTTCGGAGGGGGGGGGGTCGTTTTCCTACCGCCGCGAATTACATACTGTCTTGATCAATCGTTTTCTGCGGCTCTGTTTACATGGCTATTCCATTCGTATCTCGTTCTTTTCACGAATTTTACAATGTTTGTTATACCATATTTTTTTCTTATTGCTTGATTTCTAAATCTATCCCGTCCTATTTTTCCCACTATTAATCGTAGCGTATTCATTTCGGTGGTTTGTGGGAGCTGTTTTCTTTTACTGACATCGCCGCAGGTTTCTGCTGTATAAGTTAGCATTGGTCTTAGAATAATATTATAGATTTCCACCTTGCTCTCTATGTTTAGATACTTATTCCTCCAAGTAATATTTCTGAGTTATCTTGATATTCCAGCTTATTTCATTGCTTGCTGTGGTAGTTCTTTATTACGATTGCGAGTACTTGAAACTTCCGCCTCAAGATAATTAAAAGTTTATCATGTTTTAGATCAAACCGGTTCTTTCGATATTACTAGTGTCTTAGTTTTCTTGGTAGAAACGGTCATATTATATTTCTTGGCCTTGATGTTAAATCTACAAAGGAGGCGTTCTAAATCACCTTCAATGTGCAAGTAGAACTGTAACATCGGCGTAACTTATTATTCATATTTTTTTAATTTCCTTGGTGTTATTTAGTTCGTTGACACTTTCTATTAGTTAATTTAAAATAAAATTCATATTAATTTAATTAAATAAAAATACAAAGTTTATTAATTTAATCTTTAATTCATATGTTTGTACCTTGTTTAGTTTCATTTGTCTTTATTTTTCATTTAAAACTTTCTTTTATATTTTCACTTGGTTTGCATCTCTCCTAGATAATTGTTTCTCATTTATTCCCACCACAATATTTTTAAATTGCTTTATGCTCATGCTTTTATCATCGCCTTGTTATAATTGTTCACGCTTTAAGATGATACTATAGTTTTGAGAGGAAGGAGCTAAAATTCTATAATTAATTTCTCTACGAAGAACGCGTATATTTTCAATATTTAATATCTCTTAATATATTTATAAATTACTGTTTTGTAAAATATAGATAATTTGATTGAAATATTTGATAAGTTATTCTATTGTTTTTTCTTCTGAGACGTGCTGTATCCAAATATCTACGTTACAAAGGTTGTTGTGTTCAGAATTCGTTTAGAAGTACAACAAATGCTATATTTTGAAATGGTTAGTATTTCTGAAAATATTAAAAAATGGTAATTATTCCGTTAAGCTAAAAAAACGTGCGGGTATAAGGGTGGAAAGTTATGTTTTTCATATCTTTCTTCGTGCCCCTTTCCATTGTTTCTTGTTTTGCGCTCTAAATTTCACTTCACGCACTTAAAGAAAATTGCGGAAAACACAAAATGAGATAGAATTACTAACAAAGTACTCAGAGAGTTGCATAAGCAAGAACCAATGATGAGCAAAATACAAAGAGGACAACTAAACTGACTCGGACACATTACTAGGATGAATCCAAATAGATTGACCAGTTTGGGGAGCAAACAGTCATAAGAAAAGGAGAAGAGGAAGGCCAAGGAAAATATGGTTACAACAAATGGTAGATGGCGGGAAACGAAAGGAACAAAGCAATGGAAGAAATAGGTCGATGGATAAAAAGTATCTAACCCAAATCTAACACTCGAAAGGATGCAAGGAAGGGATGAAAGAAGAAGACACTTAAATGTATGCATGTTCTTAAATCACATTTAAGATAGGTTTACGAATTAAAACGCCGTTACGTCGTATTGTGTTTCTTCTTTGCTCCTGTAGCACATTTCTAGAAATGGATTTACATACAGGGTCTATAACATTTAGGGTATGGATATGACTTTTCCTCTCATATTGATTGATGTCACGGACCTTTCTACATTTTTTTAATATTAAAAATTTATTGCGAACAATTTTAACATTTTTATTACAATTTTTCTCCCATACTGCACGTAAAGGAAATATTTTATTAATAAAGTGGCTCTTTTTTGTCAATACCAAATATTTGTTAACAATATCCACTGAATTGTTTAGATACTCATAAAATTTTTTGCTTCATAGCCTGTGCTGCCCTAGCCATATTATAGATCCATTACCCTCTCGCAAACTACTTCAAACTTCAACGCTTTTAATTGCAAGGGAGCAGTACTTGCTTTGCTCTTTAAAACTTTGCCTTTTACTTAAATGGTAAATAATAAATCACTCATGTAATTGAAGTTTTTATGACATTCTGACTGACTAAAATTGTCACCTAATTACTTATTTAAAGAGTTGTTTGTACAGCAGTTTTATTTTTGATTGAAAGAGTGCATTTTAATACAAATTGTGAAGGAAAACTTAAGTTCGCCAGTTATTCGTCGTGTACGCATCGAAGTTTGATACACTATGCATACACGAACGAGCTGTGCTTCGATAATTCCATTGCAGTAACTGTGAAGTGCAACTTTAAATTGGATTATCTGAAGTAGAATATGTAGCGGTTGCATTCGACATTTAGCAATGAACTACCAACTCGAAAACACTGTTTTTAGGTGATCTAGAGAATTGCGCGGGGCGTGTAGTTTGCTTCGCTTGGAAAGACATCGACCTCGACTAATATTAATCTCTGCAAATGTGGTAGCGTTCACTAATTGATTAGAAAGAACAATCGGTATACATGTTAAATCTAAGATATTATTCTTTATATTGCTAATAATTATTCGTGTAATTGAGAAATGTGATGGTAGACTAATGGTAGTGTACAATTAGGCAACAACATAGCCATTGTTTAAAAAAAATGTCGTATGACTAAGCTCTTTAAATTTCTTTCTTGGAACTTTACGAATCGTTTGTAGATATCACGGGTGATCAAGTTTTTTGTGTTAGTGGTGCATTAAATGGGGAATAGTATAGTTTGTTATGAACAAATTTATATCACATGAAAGTAATTCCAAGGAACTATAATAATGACATTAACTGGTTGATCATCAACAGTAAACGAGTACATACAACTTTATACCAAAATAAATTCTAATCAATTACTCATTGATTATTTTTATCAATGAACTTTTTCCATTTTCTACTAGCTGAATTGTGCCACATCTGTGGGGAGTCTTAAACTTAGAAGTAAAAGGTGGCTTTTTTATTACTTATTATTGAGGTTTCCAATTCATAAAGCTTTTAAAATAACAAATTAGTTGTTAATTTGTAGAAATTGAGTCTGATGAAAATAAAGGGTGAGGTTAAATACCCAGTTAAAAATAAACAATTAATTCCGGGCAGTTAAAGACGTCTAGAGCTCGGCGGTGTCTTGGTGAAAGCCGGCACCCTTCGATTTATCAGTTTTATAAGTTTTGTACATTAATTATGAGCGCTGCATGATTGAATCAATGGTAGTATGATATTCTTTAAGTTTTGTTTGTGACCTTCATAATCTTTTATGCTTTAAGTATTTTAGATCGTCCATTTTTTTTCGCCCGTTACCATCTGCTTCAAGAATAGAATCGCAGACGTACATGCGACTAAGTTGGCCTCAGTCAAATGTTGAACCGAGAAATATATCCAAGCTGGTACAAATGATTTTCCACGATGGTATAGGATCCTTGGAGTACCATGGCTGATTAAGAGAGAATTTCATTGGCAACAATCAAATCAATCTCTACCCCCTTCTTCATTCTCACAACAGAATTTTTTAACATACACAATATATCAAGGTATTTTTTATGTCTATGGAGAACGTTTGCCTTATTGAAACAATAGAACAAAGTATGTCCAAAGTATTCTCAAACGATAGACATATATACATTCACAGAAAAGTTAAATGAAATATCTTCTTGTATGTGCATTTGAGTAGCCTTCAACGAAGGCAAAAGCCGAACGACCTTATTTGTCAGCCCATAGCGTTGTAGACTTATTACGCGGGAAAAGTTTTTACCAATAACCTTTTCTAGAAAACTAATTTCTTTTTAAATACAAGATCAGATCAAAAAATGGGGTAATCTGTATTCTGGTACACTCAAAGATTAAATTAAAGTTTACTTCAATACTTGTCTAATCTAGTAACGAGAATCTTTTAGTTTCTTTTTAATTAGAAAATGAATTTACATGGTTCTTGTTTTACTTCAAAAACTAAAGCAGGCAGTAATTTTATTATATTTACCCACCGAAATATGTAGATTTAATCTAGTAAACTGTAGTAGAAAATTTTGTATAACTTTAAAAAAATGTTTAAGTGATTGTAGATTTCTTTTTATGGAAAATTGTTGGGAATATCTCTGTAATATTTGTTGTATCTGTCAAACCTTTGGGTTTTTCATTTATTAAATTAATACATAACTATCCGGCGTTTTTAATTAAATTTTTGTTGTACATTAAAACACTGATCACTTCGGAACCCCATCACCATCACTTTAATTACTGCTCTCCATTTTTGCGCACCGTTTTTTGAGGAGGCAGATAATCGTGAGCTAGGGCTACGTTAAAGTTTTTGATTAGCAGCTTGGTAGTCGAGCTTTCATCCTCTCCACAGCTGCCAAAAGGCTTTGGTAGTCAAACCTTGTCTTAATTTGTCCCTCACGCTTATATTACCAGATTTTACTTTCACTGACTGTTCCTTTAAGGAAGAGTTTGTTGAAATCGCAAAATGACTAACGTTCTAAACTTTCTCGAGGACTCGCAATAGTACAGTAAAGTTCTCAAATAGTCTACAAAACACAGCACGTGAAAAAATTTTGTTTGTGTAGAAAATAAGCAGAAAATATTGACTATGTCTATTTTTATTAAACGAAAAGAATTACTTTAACTGTTCAAATAGCAAAGCATAAGATTGCAACGAAGGTACGCACATGGATGAATAAAATATAAGCTGGAATTATATTTTTAACTTTATTAAAGCATTATAAAAATACAAACATACAAAGTTATCTTTTCACATGATCTTCTGACTTAGAAACGCACTTTCTTAACTAATAAGTAATTTTTGTTGTGATACCAGCCAATCGAGCAGAACTGTTCTTACAGGTCATCGTCGTCAAATCTGTGTCCTTTTTGTAATTTTTTTGATAATTCTAACAAAGAATAATTGGAGGGCGATAAGTTTAGACTGTAGGAAGGGTGCGATCTAGAACAAATCGTTATTGTCGACTACGGGCAACTCTATAGGACCGGGCGTTGTCCTGAAGCAGGATAACGTCTCGGATTGGAAATTTGTATTTTCTCGAATATAGGTATACGAATTTTTTTTTGTTTAGAATTTGATAGAAGCAATTCCAGTAATAGTTAATCATCGGTCATTCTGAAGAAGGCGACGAAAGATGCCAATATTCTCAATCAAGCTGGTTCTCGCCAGACGTCTTGTTCTGATGCTGACTAAGACGTGGCAGTAGGATGTATTCTACAGCAGGTGGGGGTGCTCCCTTTGGACAACTTTATTTAGGACACTCAACATTAGAAGCCGCGTTTCTCTCCACTAACGGCGTGGCACGCAAAAATTAAACATCGGAATTAAACTTTGCACCTTTTTTGTTTTGTAGTTAGCGACTATGATACTTTGATTAATGTGATCTACGACTCTTCCTGTTAGTAAATATGGAACGCCATATGAAAATCAGCGAGTTATAATTGGTAGGGCATTGAAAATTTGGTGAAAATTTTAAGAAGACCGAGTGAAAACTTCTTGGAATAAATTCGTCATTTGATTTTTGGAGTTTAGTTGAAAAATTATTTTTAGTTATGAGGTGCACTTTTAACTTGACGGATTCATAAACAAAATTGTCATTTTTAGAGTTCTGAGGATCCTCGCTTAATTCAAGAAGAACAAATACAGTCTCAGTGTAACTCTCACGAGTTTGGTGTGGATGTTAGATAAGTTTCAGAAATTTGGAAGTGTATTCTTGAAGTTTATAATCGCTAACATTTAAGACACATTTGTTACTGAAAATTATCTATTTTGTGATAACACATACTTTCTTAGCTAAAAAGCAAACTTTATTTTTGTACAAAACAGCAATAGAAAATTACATATAAAAATAGTAGTATAAGAAACCACTTGCATTTAATTTGGTAATTAGCGGTAATGAACATATTTTTTTCTCTTCTATAAAATAAAATTATGAAATTCTTTTTTCCAATACACGTTTCAACACTTTTTTAAATATTCTAGAAAACTTACAATTTTTCTAAAAATAATAAGAATAAAGCTTATTATATTAGATGAAGAAACTAAAGTTAATAATTTAGTATATTTTCAAGTATTGGCCCGCCATACTTCTATAAATAATGCTGCTTCATTATTTAGGCCATAGATAATCAGTGAGACTATTATTCATTCTATAAATCTCACAGGTGTCCGACGCCATCTTCTTTTACCATCAACCTTGCCTTGTATGCATAGTTTTTCAATCAATCTTGTCTGATTACATGCCCAAAGAAGCGTAATACAAAGGGGAGGGCGTAAGAAACGAATACTTTTAAAAGCATTTTTTTTTAAATGATAAATATGTTCTATTTGACTTAGCTGATTCTTCTTCTTATTTTCTGCATCGGCACGTACAGTAAACTTTTAATTATATCATCACTCGTCCTGTATATTTTTTAAAGGCGCTGTTTCAGCTAACAAATTTATAGAATTGGCATCGAAAGATTTTCCATGAATCTCATTATTGCTTATAAACTATCAACTACTGCTTTCTTTGATCTCGTAGTGTTAAATTAATCTTGCACACGGGATGTAGTTGCGCCAATAAATTCAACTTTCTTGTCCTCTCCAAGATAAAGTTTTGGAATTCTTTCTTTCAACAAAAGTTTCAAGATTTTTTGAATCAATTTTTTCTTTTGATGCTACCCAGATAAGTACTTTTGGAAAACGATTCCGACCACGATTATTAAAAACCGATTTTTTTTATTTGTTTCAGAAATTCAAATTTTAATCACGAGTCAAATCGTGCGTTTGCCATTAGAATAGTCTACTCTGAAGCAAGCTTAATTCAGTTACATCACGTACCGTTACATCGCAAAACGCTCCTTTTACAGCCTTCCTGCATTTGTCTTACAATTTGCAAAGCTTGTAGTACATCATTCTTATTTTTCCCAAATTTCTGCTGGGTACATTCTGAATAGTCTCACTCCTTTGACTATTTGATATTGACTCGGCCAGTTTTCTTGCTGTACCTTCTGGCTATCTTCTTTTTGATTTTGCTACTTTTGTAGGTTTTGAAGGCACCGTGCACATTCACAGCGTTTGCATTGCACCCAAACTTTAATATAAATTCTATCAGATTTTAATTGAGTTTGAATGGAACTTTTGGAATAACCTGGCTTGAAAGAAATTTTCATCATATGTTCTGTTTTTTAAGTTCCTACTCTCTGTATTTGACACTGAATTGTTGGTGTCGATTTTTAACTATTTGTCTAGGATCTAGAGCCATGTGTAGTATTGGGGATAATGGGGAACTACACCACTCTGAATTCAACTCCTAACTTCCTTCTTCTGCGTTGACCTAGAATGGTAATTGTCCTGAGTTCGGATGCCATCTTATCACCTTACAAGGAAATCTTCCGGATCGTAATTGCAGAGGCCACGGATGATGACGTTGCCTTCATCGCTGGAGAAGATTTGTTGAACGAATTGTAAGATATACTCCTGGATGATGGTTGTGTGCTGATCTTTTCTTATTTTAATTATTTGAAACAATATTAATTTCCCAATTTCTCGAAGTTACCGATGTACCATATTTCTAAAAGTATTTGCTATACTTTCTATTAGAAAACAGCTCTTTGAATGATTAAATTTAAAACCGGTTCCTTCATTATACATTTCAATTTTCAAGATAAAATTGTGGTGTTGTCACCATATCTTAGATCTTTTTGCCACATATTTATATACCTAAATTTACCATACAACTTACTTCTACTTGTTGTTGGATTGGCTTAAACACTTTGAGATTAGATGTGTGAATATTTTCAGTATGTTTTTCTGAGCGAGACTGATTTTGGCCAGGCTTAAATTTTGGAACCATGCTTGCGTCATATGGTAACTGACAACGTAATTTTTTTAGCGTTTTATTAGCTTTTACTAGCTGTTATCAAGGCAGATTCCAAATCATAGCCTTTGACAACCCCATCTATTTATTATCCACCAAGATATACCATATCTAAAGTAGATTATGTTGAGTTTCTTGCATCACTGGGACCTAGATTCTATGTACGAGGAGACAGGATTGCCAAAAATACAATGGGGGATGGGAGGATCAATACTAGCGTCACCTAAAAGAAGAAGCTTACTACAGGTGACAAACTAACTTACTTGCAATTATCTATCGACTGGTGAACCAACCTATTGGTCTACAGACCCTAGTAAATTGTTTAACTGATTAGATTTTTTGTATACAAACTATCTGCAGGTTAAATACAATTATGAAATATCCTCAGATTATGCTTTAGTAACTTCACTTATAAGTAGGTGTATTATAAATATCAACACTAGTCAATAATGCAACGAACTAATTTAAAACTTGAAATTAAAGAGGCTGATGAACTGGATGAAGGTACCTACTACCTAACCATACTAATCCAATAGGCTGACTAGTATTCAACTTCTAAATAATCGCGAGAAGTAAAGAAATGTCATAACATACCCCTTTACATTCGAGAATTGGTGTGCGAAAAACGAAGAGTACGAAGTGGGTGACAGAGATTCAGAAACAAGGAAGTGTTATACATCACACTAAAGCGAAAACCTCCGAAGCACGACATTTGAACATATATAAACTCACTCTCTAAAGACGATCACATGACATGGAAGGCTACAAAAATTTTTAAAAGACTAAATATAACAGTATTTCCTATTAGAAAGCGGGACAGAAGCTGTGTTAAAATAAAAAACAGAAAGTTTTGCAGCACATCTTGTTTAAGTCTATACACCACTCGGACTCATTTATGACTATAATGGTACTGAGGATTTTATTAATATATCCTGCTAAATGCTATTCCCAACCAAAGTGTCCCCCGTCTTGAAAAATACTCGAGGAAACAGAAAAGTAAATCTACATGTAGTACCCGGTTATGACCTCATTATAGGTAAAATTCTTAAACGTAAATGATTAACAACTATATATGATAATATGCTGAGATTATTATATTCTCCTATAAGCCGGAAATTTACAAACATTATTATGGTGCCCAAGCTAGGAAAACTTGCTAGTGTAACAAGCCCATATGATCCACTTAACCTTCTTTCTATGCTATTGAGGTTAATGAGAAGAATCAAAACTGACTTAGAATGATCAGTAGTTCACAAACTATCAGTCTGGTTTCCAGGAGCGCTATTGTATATACAGAATTCTCAATAGTATCATCAAAAGAAACTGCGACTTTTGCTAAAGTCTGGCATATTGGTCTTTTACATAAAATCACAAGCATTCTTTCTAATCCGTATTACCATCTGCTAGGATCGTACATTTCAGAACAATACTTTTAAGTAAAATACAACTCCAGTTACTCCAGCTCCCATTAAGTAAAATCAGGAGTGTTTCTTGGGACCGTGTAGTCCGCTTTTCTTGATTTATACCTCTGGTTTACTAGTAGAAAACAACAGTATTCTAGCAATATTTTCGGATGATATTGTCTTGTTATCAGTGATCGGATCACAGAACATACAATACCAATTGGATATTTTTTACAGAACTCGTTTGGTAAATGAAAAATAAAGTTAAACGAGACAAAATCAGTATAATTTACCATCATTACAAAATTCATAGTATGCCCGCCATTTTTTATAACAATACTCAAATATTAGTAAATCATGAAGTCAAATACTTAAAGTTACATCTTGACTAAAACTCGTTAAAACGAGTCGTCAGCAAATTTACTTAAAATTCAGGGTGATGCCATATTTCATGGGAAGAAGATCCGAATTATCAATAGATAATGAATTACTGTTGTACAAATGTATCCTTAAGCCTATTTGGACTTGTGACATACAATTATGGGGATGTACAAAAGTATTTAAAGGATACAATCTAAAACTTCATGTTCTCGTACCAATGCTGCCTGGTGCGTATCGACCCTTACTCTAAACAATGATTATTTGAATGAAAAGTTTGTCGATGCTCTGCTTCGAATGAATAGAAGAACATGACAATGACCTAGTATTGAAAATAATTAATCCCCTAGAGTCAGAGAGGTGAGATATGATTGTGGCCCACGAACCTAAGAGAAGAGACGTATGATGTGAATTAGTTAAGTACAATAATCGATAAACAATTACTATACGCATGTTATACTTTTGCATATAATTTACTTATTACTTTGTAATTAAGAGTGAGTTGTAAATATGCAGTTAAATAAAAAATATATAGCCACCATTAGTTCTTTTACTTTAAATAAGTGATAGTAATATTCTTCTTCTTCTTCTTCTACTCTTATATAGGCTATAAGCCTGTTTCTAACTGCACATTTTATGTAGTACTATGAGCCATGTTGGGCGTACCCCGGGCAGGTGGCTAGTCTGACCCGGTGATAGTAATATTAATTATAATAATATATCGAGTGTTCCGAACGTCCCCCGTATCGACTGTTGCGCTGCGGACATAATGCCACTTAAAAGACAAATATTTTAGATGTTTTTATTCTAGCATGTTTTCCAGATGTTTCGCGACCCTTCTAGTAGATTCAAAATGGACATAAATACCACGCAGCGGAGCTGCCACGGGGAAATTGGAATAGCGGCAACAAAGTGAAGCGAATCCAAGTGCCGGAAGCTATGGAAATATTTTGTGATTTGGAAGTTTATTAGACATAAATTTCTTTTTGTATTAAAGTTTTCACAATGAAGCGTACGCTGAATACAATATATTACTTATTGATTATCAAAAACTGTTGTAAAGCGAGAATGCAGCTAAATTGAAGCACTGAAGTTCGGACAATTTGCACAAAATATTTATAAATATATTTATTAGATCTATATAATATTTGAACACATTATTAGGCCTTAAATTACAAAATAAATTTTTGCACGAACTCTGAACTTTTCCTGATACTCAGAGCTATTTGGATCAGAAGTATTTTATCTGTTTTCTTCACTATAGACCAATATTGTTAAATGAGCCTGAGTTCTTGACTGTTTGGTGGATTAATTTATTTTGATACATAATACACACAATCAGCAGCGTACTACTTTTTCGTTGGCTTAGAGTAGTACCACGTTGCAAGATCTGGCCAAAAAAGTGGTTTAATATCGTGATGCTGTAGGAATGGCAAAAGCCGTTTTGCAAACGCTATTTTCAGTAGATATCAAAGTTGATAGACCCAGTAGTGATGAAAGCTATGCTCTTCAAATCGCTACTGCATATCGTTTGGTAGACAAGGAATTTCTTCGAGAATTTTGCTTTCTGATTTCTTTAGGCCAGTTCAGTAATCTTGCCCCAGCAATGTAATTGAAATTGGCGAATCAATATCCCTCCTTATCCATCATCATGCACTGATATCGCGTCGATAGATTTTAGTACAACTTACGAGAACTAAACTGTGCTGTTTGATTCTGTTTTGCATCCCAATCAGAGGCTATTTGATCCATAAAATTTTTTAGACCGGCTATAGCTTTCACTTTTTGCACAAAAGTCTGCGACATTTTAACTTTTGGACTACTTTTAGCGACGAAATTTTCGGATTGTCTTTAAAAAGCTGCAACATTTTTCTGATCTGTCATTTTATGTTCACCCCCACCTCCTGGTTTCTTTTTCATCGTACGTGGTTCTATAAACTCTTTTAGCACAAGACCGAGAGTAGGACTAGGATAATTGCTTTTTGAGAAACCTAATAGTACTGAAATTGTTATTGTGGACATGTTCGAGGAAAACTAATTACCGGTATTCTGCTTCATTCAACAACATCGTAAAAATTGATTTGTCTAGATAAGTTTGCCCTTATCAAGCGATATTATTAGTCTATTTAGATAGGTAGCTTATAAACTGCTGCTCTTACAATGTTACATTACTTTTCGGTGCTCCACTTTTACTGTGTTTATCCTTTATATATTAGTCACAATCCTCAATACGTAAACTTTTACCCAAGCTTCTAATATGCAAAAATATCTTTAAAGGATCTTAGAGTAGAATTTTTGTTCCTCTTGGGAATACAACAACGTATGCGTAAGTCTAGTTATAAATGTGGCTGTCACTTCATAACGATTAATGTGCAGGCTCACAGCTTTCAATCGTGTAGTTCTTCATCTTCCGTACATCTCGTATCTGGAAAAAACACTTTGATAAAAAGCTTCTCGAACAGAGCTTGACCTTTTTCTGGTGTCAAGAGGTTCTCGTGTCGCAATATATTCGCCCGGCGGAAGAGCCCATTGTTGTTTTGCCATCTGGATTTGATCGCTGAAGTACCTGAAAATCGACGAAAAATCCTACCACGTGCGGCAACCTTTCCATTGAATTAACCTTTTGATATCTCACATTTGAAAATCAGGAAACGTTTCTGTGTTCGTTTAAAATCAACTCGTACGTATCTTTGTGCACAGCAAATCTAGAGCGAAAGCGCGATTCGACGCCCGGCGCGAGCCGCGGAGCCGCGGAGCGCCCCTAATGCGACGCCGAAGAACGGGAGCGCCGCATCTGGAAGTCGACAGTCAAATCGAGCTAAATCGCACTAAATGTGTTCCTAACGATGCACGGCACTCTATTCCGCCGGCTCGACTCGCCCGGCTTGTGCACGTTCCGCGTCGAGATCTGCGGCTTTCTTGCAACACAATAAAAGAAGCACATAAATATTTGGCCGGCCGCCGCGGGATCCGCGTCCGTATTGACGTCTTGTTCCTGGACCATTGTGGCGGCGGCCGCTTTCATTCCCGGCCTTCCAGGGGGCAACTTTCAGCTGTAAATTTCGGCCGCGCCGAATGTAGTTATCCCTCCGCCGGCTCTTCATTCGGAATGGAGTTATTTAAGCTCGGACTGCCTATAAACTGTATCTGCTTCCTGCGGGCCCGAATAAATCGGACTGTATCGGGAAAAATGTAATCATGCATTTCGGCCGGCTTCCGATCCGAGCCGGCAATCAAATTAAATTGTCACTTGTTACCGTCACATTTTATTCTTCCGCTTTCGGGGGGATTTCGCGGCTTTATCCCGGCATATATCTTAATGGCTCGGGAATGCTTTACTTTGTTGCAAAACGGCAGTTGCGTTGTCGCTATCCCTGGCACGATCGGCCGAAGCTCGGATTGATTTTTGAGCTATCACGCGACATCGGTTTTTAAAAATGTGTCGTGCCTTTCGATGGAATTGGCCGTGATCGGTTCAATATCTCTTAACTATACTAAAACCCAATACCACAATTACGCATTTATTTTGCTTTAAGAATGTTTATTAATAGAAACAAAGGTAGAGTTTTTCTGCTGGTTTATTAGCATTTAGAATACATGTGATCTTATAAGTCCTTATATCTAAATATCGTGATACAGAAGCCTCCAATAATGCTATGGTAGATTTCTAGAAACTGCAGTCCTCTGTTATATGCATTTACTCATTTATTTTAATTCTTTATTTATTAGACACTCTTTAATAATGTCTAAATGGTCTTTCAGGATACAGTGCTTGCTATTACTGGATTTTTATCAACGGCTAGAACTACTGTGTTATCAGATAAAGTTCTTGTTTGAATTTGTTGAGTAGTGGGGGGGATCATATGTAGAAAGTAAGTACAACATCGGTCCAAGTATGTACCCCCGTGATACTTTAGAGGTTATAAGATAAATTTCTGATGTTTTACTAGTATGCTTGACTTGAAAATAATTATCTGTTAGATAGTATTGAAGAAGTTGTTACAATTGATATGGTCGGTTTAGTTCTAACTTATATAGAAGGCTTCTAAGCGAAACCTTATTAAAGGCCTGGCCGACATTAAGAAAGCTGCTGTACAGTATTTCTTCTACTTCAGTCGACTATCCGATCATACTGTTGTATAGTGGTATATTGTTTCCTGAAACCAAACCGATGCAAAAGTAGCCAACTATTCTGTAATTTATTTTACTGTATTCTTTTGTACGCACGCTTTTCCAGGAGTTTGGAGATTCCAAACAAATAGAGCTATCAGTTATAAATTTCACCCTGTTGTCATATCGTGTGTTATTACTGCAACTACAAGGTCATCGATATAATGTAGGTCTACGCGTCAACTGGCGACAAACCTGAAGCTGAACTGGATCAATTTTTGTGGCAGCTCAACGAAGTGACGTGTAAGATTAAAAGAGACGGAATTACTACAATAACGAGAGATTTTAACTTCAAAGCAAACAAAGGACGCAAAGAAGATATCGTTGGTGATTTCGGATTGCGCAACAGGAACAACAGAGGAAATAGACTCGCACAGTTCTGCCAAGAGGAGTATTTAATAATTATGAATGCATGATTCAAGCTTTCTCCTCATAGAATTTATACTTAAAAATCACTACCGGACAATTGATTAAACTGAATTTGCAATCAAATCGATTTTATATTAATAAACAAAGCTTCAGAAACAGCGTTAAATCTGCAAAAACTTATCCTGGCGCAGACGTACCATGAAACCAGAGTTTATTAGAACCCAAAATAACAATAGATTTAAAGAAATTACAAAAGATCACTTAAGGAAACACAGATATAAGTCCCTTAAAATAAATAAATGCGACACAAAATCGCTGTAACATTAAGGAAAAGCTTAAACAACTCAAAAAAGAATCAAATAACACCAGTCACAAGGGCGAAACTACACTATAGGAAGATTTTAAACATATTTTTGTTAACAATACAGGAAGCAATGCTGAACTGCCAAACAGAGATACAGTAGAGGTATTAAAATTAATGAACAAAACTGGATAATTCAGAAACACGAACGTAGAAAAATAAAAAACAAAGCAACAAAAAATTAAGGAAGCTAAAGAGAGTTGCAAAGTATGCAAAGAAATTCAAAGTCTACAGAAAAAAACATGATGACTATACAATGCATAAAAGGAGAAAGGGAATGGCTGGTTTGCTTTAAAATAAAACTCATAATAAACTGCTAGACGACTAAGGTAAAATAATAAATAGTGAAGAGGAAGTAAACGCAATGCAGACGAAATATATCAACTATTTATTCGGTGCAAAAGGACTATAGAGCACTTAAAGAAGAAAGTCCGCAAATTTTAAAATTTAAAGTGAAACATGCTATAAAGACCACTAAATTAGGCAAATCTCCAGGTTTAGAAAAAAATTACACAGATCTTTTAAAAATTATTGACAAAGACGATCTTGAATTATTGACGATACTTTTTAATAGAATATAAAAAATTGCTGAATTACCACAAGATTGGATACATTTAGTATTTACCATCTTACCAGAAAAATGTCACCCAAAAACCTGCGGTGACTACAGGCTCATTGTTTTAATTTCCTATGTAGTACAAATATTCATTACATGTCGAAATATATAAATAATGCAAGACAGATACTAGATGTCAACAGTTTGGCTTTCGTAATTGTTCGGGTTTGGGAACAGAGAAGCATTATTTAATTTTATTGTGCTCATACAGAAGTGCAGAGACCAACAAAAAGATATATGCATGTTTTCTAGACCATGAAAAAGCATTCAATAAAGTTAAACACACAATCCTTATAGAATGTTTCATGAGAAACGGTCGAGATAGAAAGACATTAACATTATCAAAAAGCTGTACTGAGAATAGAACGCAGTAGTGAAAACAGAAGCGGGGCTCACTGAACAAGGTGATATACAGAGGGAGCTAAGACAGAAATGGGTTTTCTCTGCTTCTGTTTAATTTGTTATAATATTCTCTAAGACATTGAAAGAGGCTTATCGAGGCGACAAAATATATGGTGAAATTATGAAAAAAAAAAATGAGGTACGCTGGATGATACCGTGATAATTGCTAATAATTAGAAAGATTTACAACAACTGTTAAATACTTTCGTTAGAGATGAAGACAAATACGGTCTAAAGGTCGACATAAAAAAAACAAATGACAGTGTGCTCCAAACAGTATAATATACAAGCAAATGTGGACTATAAATGGACCAATTCTGCAGCAATTCAAGAAATTTAAATATCTAAGCAGATGGATAACGAATAACCTTAATCCTGATATAGAAATAAGATCTACCACAAAACATTACAGAACATTCTCTTAAAGCAGGAGGCAATTTCTAAAAAAGGAACATTGAATCTGGAACTTAGATATCGCATGGTGAAGTGCCATGTGTACTATGCCCTGTATGGAATGAAAATGTGAACACTGAAAGTGAATACTATGAGGCGATTGCAATCATTTCAAATGTGGGTATCCCGACGTTTGCTTAAAATTCCGTGGATAGATAGAATAATCAACAAAGCAAGAGACCGTGAATTAATCTTATCTATCAAAAGTCGCAAAGAGCTTATCTAGGCCACATATTGCGTAATAACAAATACGAATTTCCCCAACTAATAGTCAAAGGATGAATATAAGGTAGACGCGGCCCAGGAAAACGCAAACATCCTGGATGAAAAATATTTAAAAATGGACTATTTTGGATGTCGAAAACCTAATCAGAAAAATTTGCTATTGTTATCGCCAATTGTTAGTGAGAAGGCACTGAAAGAAGAAGAAGGAATCAATAGGACGATAGGATATTTTTTGTAGGGAGTTGACCTGAGTAGCAAATTAAGATTATTTATGCAAAGGCGATATATAACCACCGTATACGGGCTATACCACACCAAATGAAATTCGTAAATTTCAACGCGACGTAAAACGTGCATATAAAACAAAGCGGATTTAGTGGCGAAAAGTTAAGAAAAAAGAGGAAAACGAAGAGTTTGTGTGCAGTGTTCTGAGATTTTACGTGTACAATGCAGTGAATAAACCTAGAGCGGACGACAACGAACGGGCGGCGAAAGTGTGATAAGCGAGCGGTGCAAGTGCGGATAGCGATAAAGGTCGCGGTCGACGGAGTTCAGAGGAAAGATAAACAAATAAACAAATAAGCGTGCTATAAAACTTGAACAAATTTTAGGGGATCACATATAAGAGCTAACTGGATGAAAAACACAAACAAAAGGGAACGGGAGTTAAATAGCAACACAGAATTGGACCAAGATCCCTGTAGAGAAAGCAAGAGGAAAAACATTATCAAATCCCCATGTTAAAAATCACAGAATCAGCGAATACCAAAATGTCGGAAATAAGTGAGCTGAAAATAATGTTTGAAGAGATGATGAAGGAAATAAAGGAAAACACGAAAGGTAACAAGGAGCTTAGAGAGGAGTTCAAGAAGAAGGAAGAGAAGTAGGAGCTGGAAAAAGGCTACCTAATCAAAAGAATAGAAAAGCTGGAAGGAAAACTAGAGACAACAGAAAAGAATAGAAGGAAATGCAATATTGTAATAAAAGGGGTTGAATTCAAAGGACAGAATAAGAAACAAGTCGTGATGGAGTTCCTCGAAGAAAAATTACAAGTGGAGGCCAAAGTAAAAAATGTACATACCATAAAGCCAGCACTAACAGTTGTGGAGATGGATTCTTGGAATGAAAAACAGGAAGTAATGCAAAACAAGAAATCTTGGAAAGGAACAATAATATACATTGAAAACGATCAAACACAGGACGAGAGAAGAATACAAGCGGAAATCAGGAAAATCGCAAGAGCGAAAAGAGCAGAAGGAAAAGAGGTAAAAACTGGATACCAGAAGATAATAATAGACGGAACTTGCTACAAGTGGAGCGAAGGAGAACAAAGAGTTATAGAAGAGACTCCCTCCTCAAAAAACTAAGCACCCAGAAAATAAAAAAACAGACACAAAAAATGACGAACAGAGCAAAGGACACGGACACGAGTAGAGAAACGAAACAAAAAAGAGGAAAGCAGGAGTATATAAAAATAGGAACATGGAACATCAGAAGTATAAACGGAAAGGAGGAGGAACTCATAGAAGAAATGGAGAAACAAAAGCTGGATTTTATTGGAATAACAGAGGCAAAGAAGAAAGGGCAAGGACATACGAGACTACACAAAGGATATTGGATGCTTTGGTCAGGAATAGAAAAATCTGAAAGGGCACAAGCGGGAGTGGGTTTAGTGGTGCACCCTGGCAAAATGGAAACAATAATAAATGAAAGGTATGTAAATGAAAGAATAATGGCAGTAGAAGTCAAACTAGGGGAAAAAGAAGAAACATGGCAAATGGCGTACGGACCTGATGAAGACGAGAAAGTGGAAATAAAAAACCAGTTCTTTGAGGAACTACAAAAAGTAATAGATACGAAAGGAAACAATATTATAATTATGGGGGACCTAAATGGAAGCGTAGGAAAGGATAATAGAGGCATAGAGAGAATTTTAGGAAGACAAGGAGAGCACGAAAGAAATAGAAACGCTACGAAAATTGTAGAGTTCTGCGTGGCAAATGATTTAGTAATAACGAACACAAAGTTCGTACATAAAGATATACACAAATACACACGGGTGCAACACAGCAGAAACGAGAAATGAATTATAGACTATTTTCTAGTGAACGGGGAGAATTGGCGAAAAATCAAAGATGTTAAGGTGAAGAGAGGACCGGAAATAGGCAGCGACCACTACTTACTCCAAATGGATATGAGGGTGAGCCAAAAACAAGAGACAGAGAAACATAGAAAAATAACTAAGGAGAAAATTAAAAGCCACATTTTACAAGAAGAACACATCAGGAAGAAATACCAAGACATCCTAAAAAAGGAGTACGAGACAAAAAATATCAGACCAAATATAGAAGATAAATGGAAAACGATAAAATAATGCATGATAAAAGCAGCGCGCAAATGTTGCGGAGTGACAAAGGTAACTAACACGGACTTTAAAAGAACGGCATGGTGGACAACTGACATAAAAACACTGGTAAAAAAGAAAAAAGAATGCTGGCGCAAATATCTACAAACAAAATTGGAAGAGGACTACAATCTATACAAAGAGAAAAGAACGCAGGTAAAAAATAAGGTGAAGGAAGCAAATCAGAAAGCGTGGGAAGAATTCGGAAACAAAATGAAAAAAGAATTTGACGACAACCAGAAACTATTTTACGGAACTTTGAAGCAACTGAGAAGAAAGAAAACTACACCCACAAAAAACATAAAGGATAAACAGGGAAATGTACTGAATAATGAAAACGATATTATGGAAAGATGGAAACAATATTTCGAAGATTTGTTGGCAGCAGGGGAAGAACAGAGAGGATTGGAAAAAAGAAGAGGGAGGGAAAATATTGACTTTGAAAAAGATACGAACTCAACAGAGAAAGATAGCGCAGAAGGCAAAATAACAAAACAAGAATTGGATATAGCAATAAGGAAACTCAAACTAGCAAAAGCCCCAGGCATAGATGAAATTAACCCAGAGATGGTAAAATACATAGGAGAAACAGGCAAGGAAAGGTTACTAGAACTATACAACGACATCTTAGTAGCAGGAAAGGTACCAAAGAGAATGCTGTAATTAGAGAGGAATTTCCTTACTAAGCATCCCAGGGAAGGTATTCGCAAGGATTCTAGAAACTAGACTCAGAGACAAACTAGATAAGACAATAGAAGACACCCAGAGTGGGTTTAGAGAAGGAGGGGGGGGGGTACAAGACCACATATTTACAATCAGACAGCTAAGTGAAAAGGTCATAGAGAAAGGGGAAGAAATACATCTCTGTTTTATAGATCTGGAAAAGGCCTTTGACAGAATAGAAAGAGAGACAATATGGCAGTGTCTAGGAAAAGCAAACATAAATTACAGAGAAGTAGCAGCCATCAAAGCACTATACGAAAATAGCGGAAACATAATAAGAACGAGACACGAGCAGTCGGAGGAATTTAAGGCCAATATAGGCCTAAGACAGGGATGTGTACTCAGCCCGCTGCTATTTAATTTAGTATTAGATGATGCAATAAAAGAATGCAAGAAAAATACAAGAAGATACCATGTAGGAAGCTGGAATATGGAAAAAATCTGCATATCAGAATTACTTTTTGCTGATGATATGGTTATATTCGGAAAAAGTGAGAAAGACCTACAAGAAAATATCAATGTATACAACTTAGAACTAAAAAAGAAAAACATGAAGATAAACGGAGATAAAACAAAAACAATGATAATAGCACCAGACAAGAGAAGACATCGTATATATATAGAGGGAAGAAAATTGGAACAAGTAGAGAAGTTCAAATACCTATGTGTATGGATACAGGAAAATGGAAAACTCGATGACGAGATAAATGAAAGAGTAGGAATTACAGGACGACTATTTAACTCCATAAAGTCCTCTTTTCTAGGAAAAAAGGAAGTACCAAATGACGCAAAAGTAGAAGTATTCAAAAAAGTTGTAACACCAATACTCATCTACGGCAGTGAATCATGGACAACAGTGAATAAACATAGGAGCAGGGTCGAAAGTACGGAGATGAGATTCCTGCGTAAAATAGAGGGCACAACAAAGAGAGACCACATCAGGAGCACAACATTTAGAGAAAATTTAAAAACTAAAGCGGTAGCGGTATCAGTGCAAGAAAGACAGTTAGGCTGGTTGAGACATATAATAAGAATGGACAAAAACAGAACAGTGAAAAAAGTGTTTGAAGCAAGACCAAAAGGGAAAAATAGGATAGGAAGGCCGAGAAAAACATGGAAGGAGGAATTAAAAGAGGCAGCAGAATCAAGAAACATAAAGTGGGAAGAAATTCGCACAACAGCAAAGGATAGAAAAAAGTGGAGAGAACTGTGCAAGACAAGCCCGAATCCATAAAGCACAACTCTGCTCAATAGCCTTACACCGAAAGGTAGAAAGGTTTTGGATTAAGTAAGTAAGTAAGTATGCAAATTTTAGTTGTTTGGGCAGCATATTAATCGCAGAACTGAATTAAATATTAGAGTAAGAAGCGTTATTTTCTTTTTGAGTAATTTCTTCAATACCTCAGCCATCACTAAGTCGTATCCTGGTGCTTTTCTTTGTGTATCTTTCTAAGGAAAAATGCTTCAATAGGTAGTGGCAGTTGTAAAAGTGCCTGAAGAAAATAATCTTGTTGGCCTAAGTGTTGTTGAAATACTTGCGGAAAATTTCCTGCGAACAATTCTGCTTTATTATGGTCGGTTTTCACCCATTGTGTGTGACTTATAGATGTTTGTAGTAGCTTTTCAGATTGAATAATCTTATTTATTTAGACTTGCTGCATACCTTTTGAAGCACTCGTTTTTTATTTCCTTGATTTTAGCTTTATGTAACTAGTTTATTCACTAGTCTATTTGATTAGTCAACCGGAATGCGAGTTTTCTGTCTCTTTTTTTTCTCGCTCTTCGTTCCTCTGCGACCATTCTCTTTATTTCTAGGGGAACCTTCCATCCACAAGTAGGTCAACTTTTTGTTAACGAAGGAGTTGCCTGCCAAGCATTTGTTTGAAGTATACATGTAAGATGGTTTGTTGCCGCGTCAAGCTCTTTAAGAAACAAATTTTTATTTGTATAGTACCGACATAAGTCCCAGATTGTTTTTCTTGCATTATTGTTGTATTCGTTGTTGCTATTACTGGCGTGTGGCCAGAAGAAAGATCACAATTTAATGTAACTTCTATATACCTTTGAGATATTCCATTGCAAATATAGAAACCCAAAAGATCGGGAATTTTGTTTGGATCTGATGCTAACGGGTCGGTCCTCTAGTTAATAGATGGGTAAACTTTTTCTCTTGTATTAGTTTATTTAATCTCTGCCTTTAGTAGTTGTTAATCTTGAGCCTCATATAGCATGTCCTCCAGTTATGAAAGTACACCCAAGTGTTACGAAATACGGTTTCATGTCTTTGGTAATCGGACATCTTGGAGGCAATAAACTGCGGAAATATTGATTGGTTTAGGGAATTTCTTAACTTGAATCATTTAGCTTGCAAAAATCGTGCCTATATTCTGACATCTCGTAGTTTCTATGATATATGTTCCTTTATTTGTTGTTCTATCAGGATGCTCAATATGACTGATAGTGTATTAAGCTATTTTTAGGAAGATTCTTGGGATAATGTATATTTCTACGACTAATAACATCTCAATATAGTTTATGTTACGAACTTTTGTGACCTTATCCTTTTTTGCTTGCAGTTCATTTACACTCTATAAGGCTAAACATAAGGACATTGTCATTATCAAACCAATGTTGATATAACGGTTGTTACAAAGTTCATTATTATGCTATTTTGTTGAACACGTTGGATAAACACTGTTTTAAATTTGTTAAGAAGTTATGTCAACCTTATATATCCTACTATTTATACATTTTCGCTATGTTGTTCTCTTGAACTGTCTGACTGGTTTAATTTCTTTTTGTGGTAAAGGTTGAAGATACATGCTGTCAGAACTACTTTTTCCCTTTGATTTGTAATCTAAACATCTTGATACAATTCTGTGAACAGAAGGGTAGCCTTCATATAATACAAAGGTATATAGCAACAGTTTCTCTAATTTATTGCACTTTTTTTAATCATATGGTCCTCTACATTTAACGCATGTGTACGGACAATTACAATAAGCCTTTACGTGGTTCTAATTTTGGCATTGAATACACTATTTAGAGTACTTTATCGAGATGGTTCTCCGGTAACATTTTTATTCTGTAGATATCTAATGCTATACATTTAATTATTATTAATAGCCTATTTAAGGCCTAGGGGGTCTTTCTTTTTTCTGTTTCGTATATTTATTATGTTTCAGACTCCATGTCCTAAAGTCTCTATTTTTTCTTTTATTTCCTCAATCGAGACTGACTGATGTAGGTGTTTCAGTATTTATTTAGGCTAACTCTAAAATCATTATTTGCCGTACTTTTAATTCGGTATTTTTTATCTTTTACAATATCTCTGAAGTCGGAAAATATTTTGATAATTTGCGACAATTTGTATAAAAATTGTGGATTGTCTTGGTATTTTTCATTTAATAGTAAAAATAGATTTAATAGACTAATTGAATTTACTTATATTGCCTGAGTATTTTTTGAAGTACTAGACTTGTCTATTCTTTTTTTTCTTATTTTTCTTTTTTTCTTGGCAACTATTATTAGTAACCATAGATTATTTTTCCATATCAAAGTAAAACTCAGTTAAATTAATTTATGCTTACAGGATTGGGTTGTATGTAAGAGATCGGGTTGAGAATTCTGTGGAGGATATGTGTGTGTACTAGAAAGGAAGTTTGTTGTATTTGCATGTTGAGGGGCTAACATTTGTCCATGTATGTCGATTATATTTGACTGCATCTGCGTATATGGCAACGAATTATATTGGGTACAATGCATTCCCGTCTGATAATTTGCTGGTTCTGAGCTACAACCGGTTGGAAGTCCGAAACCATTGCTGGCAGGAAATATCAAATTTTTACGTGGCGATGGTCAATATCTAAATAGCTTAAATGTTGCTATACCTTCGCACTATTAATTTGAAAGCAGTCCAAGGTTTATGATGTTACTGTAAGTGTATATTGTTAATCTAAGAAAAACATACAACAAAAGTACATAATGGACAATTTTACAAAAAATAAAGTTTTTTGAAAATAAGGGCTTTTAAAAATAGTAGATTTTCAAAAAAGTCAGTGTTATTTATTAAATCCCAGTTTATGTTCCGAATTTTGCTGATGACGTAATAGAATAAAAACATATACTATCGGTTGCAGTTCTTTCCCCACCTTTGAATTACTGTTGCTTTTTCTGCTTATAGGGCGTATACCTCTTTGACCTATTACCTCATTTCAGGCGGGAAATTGGTTTTTAATTTTTTTCTTGCAAATGATAATTTTTTTCTCATATTTTAAAAACCTATCTAATGCAGAAATTTTATATTTTTGAAATAGTCTGTTACCTCGGGCGTTTATAAAATGATTTACACTACAGTTGTTTTCTAATTGTTATTAGGAAGAAATGAGTATACATTCTTTGAGTGTTGCATAGTATTTCCTGGGTACGGTTCGTTGTTGGAATAGAACTTCTTAGCGCCACTACCACTTTCATTGCGCCAAACAGAGCACCCCTGTGCCAGATTTGGCAAATATGGGGCGTGAAACAGTACGATTTATCCGACTGCAGGATGGTTATGTCGTGGTTGCTAACATGTGGCTGCACATTTTCACATTGAAGTAATGTACCCAGCCCCATTTTTCTATTGCGGCATTGAATATGTCGGCGGAGTTACTTTAGTGATTCAATACGTTCTATTAGTAGAATCTTGTTTTCCGATTGGAAAGATTCTTAAAGAAGGTCTTTGTATCTACGCTGTACAGCTATAGCAACTATTACCATACTTTTGCATGGTTCTGTTCATGCTGACAGCTGAGGTAAACGTAATTTGTCAGTCTTCATGAATGATGCTATCTTAGTAATTATCAGATTTGAAAGTCGGACATAAGTTTTATAATCTATGAGTTGCACGCATTTGCTGGAGACAACTGCGTTTGCCTTTTTCAGCACAGTCCTAGCCGTCTTTGAACTCCGACTTTAGCGAAACATAATTCTGAGTCTGCTAATCTCGTATGGCAATCCAAAGCAGTCACCCTCTCCCCTCATTTTAACGTTACCTATAATTGGCTGCTTTCCTGGTTGTGCGATTTATCTACAACTACACTCGCAGCACTGGTTTTCGTTCTAAGCATTTTAACAACATCTTCTGATGGCATTACGTGACACTATAGTCTTTAACTCTTTAAATATGAATGCATATTTTCATTTGAGATACAATCAGAATTTATTAGGAAGTGCTAATCACTTTTGAACAGCCTAAATAAGAGCGTCTTCAAGATAGTGTTAACTTAGGTCAATATTAAACTTCTGGGTTTTTAAATAAATCTTAAATTTTTATTATTTAAGTAAACTTGGTGTTATTTGATTATATACAATTTTGTCATATATTATTTAATTAAAATAATGGTTTTTAAAGCACATGCGATATAATGGTTTTTTTTTTTTTGTTAAATTATTGATCTTCCTCGGAATGTACCTCCGAAACAATAGCATGTCATAATTTATTTGAAACTTTCTATAATTGCAAACTTGATAAGTTGTTTTGGATAATTATTAGTATACATATTTATTAAGGTTGGTGACCAATTTATCATATTTTTATTTACTTTTAGCTAAGTGGAACACTTTTTCAACCCCTAAATCTGTCCTATTGCTCAAGTTTCTAAACTATAACAATCTTTTTCTTTCGACAATTCTCTTTTCGTTTGTTCAATCCACAATAATTGCAATAATTTATATTTATCTTTTTCATAATGCATTCTGAAAAATTCAATCCTTGTTTGCTTAATGATTACAATTAATAGCCGTTGTTGCTTCCTCGTTCTTCTTAAAACCCTTCCATTCAGATTTCTTGCCGTTCAGGTATGAGATGTTGTTTATATGTCCACAATTCAAGCGCTTCAAATTTACTAACCATTTGAAATTGTAAAATCTTTATTTCTGATTGATAGAAAAGAATCGGTAATATATGACATTGAATTATTCTCCAACGGATGCTAATAATGACTTGTATATTGCACGACAAATTTCTCATTTTAACGGAAACATTTCTCGTTATCTCTAATTTTACTTTAATTCCTCAGTTAGGATTCAAAATTTCATTTAGCTGGCATTCGAGGTATTTATATAATTTAAATTGTCCAACTTATTTACAGTCCGAAAAGAGTTGTTTATATTTTGCAGGAATTTGGTTAACCATTGCTATTTTAATTTTGTTATTACTAATTTTTAAAGCTACAATTTCGTATTCCCTGTTTGATCGCAAGCGTTACTGTCGTCAACATAGCGAATGCAATTAATTCTTATGCATTTGTGTTAATTGGACAACGCTTGGAGAAAGAATAGGGCCTGATTTCATTCCTTTGTTGATGTTTATTTTGAGTCTTTAAATTATCTATTTCTGGTTGTGACACCAATCAATCACACGCATTAATGTACCGATAGCAACATCGTTGCTAAATGTTAATTTAATTAAATTCCAAGCTGTATGGAGGATACTCCAGTATAGTCCAGAAGAAATCCTCAATTTTTGCAGAGGTTGGACAGTTGCAAAGAAACAGACGTTGCCGTGAAGTAAGGCATCGTTTTGGATTGCTTAAGCACTGTCGTAAGTTATTCCGACTTCAGCAACCGTCAGTCGGAGGTCATCCTCAAGAAGGTGGTAAAACCAGATTATCCTCGGCCACGCAGGTCCTTGGTCGAGGTTTGTAACCTTCAGGTTCAACTGCGTTTTCTATTCCTAAAAATTATTTATGGTACGCGCACATTTGAATCTTCTTAAGGGTGTTGTTTTCAAACTGTACTTCGTAAAATTATAATTTGTCTTGACAAACTTAACAATAATTTATAGCACAATGGAAAAGAGTACATTTTGCTCTGACAACGTGGCACTAATTAAAGAAGCGGCAATGCGAGGTATTCTGTAGGGAGAGTCTCTTTCAAACATAATAATAATAATAGTTCCCCGTAATACGCTACAAAGGCTCTTTGGGGTCGTAACAGGATAGGTGTCTGCTACAATCTAAAGCCTACGGCACACAAGGGTAGTAACGTGGCTAGCGCTACGTGCCAACCGCCTATTATTACCCCAAAGTTTGATCTCCAGGTAGTCATTTATTGCGGCTGGACCGTAAAAATGCCAGTCATAGAATTGACAAGAGCAAGATTCGAACTTGCATGCCTAAGTTTCGTAGTCTAGCGACGTATCCACTAGACCATTACGGCTCATTCTTTTTCAAATATCTCTAACTACAATGCTTAAAAGCCGAGCTATTTTCTTTATAGAACAATACACTACAATCACTGTAACTGTTTAGTTAGCAAAAAAACTCTAACTTGGATACGCAGGAGTTTTATAAAAATTACGGAATTCAAGTGTTGTTTTGCACTAAATACATTATATCTAAAATATTTTTTCCAAATATATACAAACCACATCATTTGAAAACTGACTTCTTGAAAGGATTATAATGCATTTTTTGAAAATACTTTAAATATGTAAATGTTAAAAAACTAGTAATGTTTTCGCACGCTGTTTGAGAAGTTGCAGGAGCGAGTTGTTAAAATTGCGAACGTATTATTGCATAAACTATCAAAACAGTCGCCGAACCTTTTCCATGTTAAGTATATGGGAACTGGATTTGCTAATTGCTCTAAATCCAGTTGTCCGATTTTGAAACAATTTATCAAGTTACCTCACTCGCTTCGAGTTCTATCATTGTGGAAAATTTCAGTGATCAATTTCGTGGTAAAAGCGCTACAGATGCAACAGACTGACGGAGATTGTCGCATTCACCCACTGTATACCAGTGTATAAGAGCAGTCGCTCGCTTCGCTTGCTAAAAACACACTTTAAATAATTAGCTTAAATATGTGTTCCTTATCTTGATTTGTTCCCTTTTTACTTGTTTGTTTGTTTACTAAACTAACTACTGAAGTTGTTAAGTTTTATGTATTATTTATGAAAATTATTAAGCTAAAATGAGTTAAAACATTCAATGTTAACCAGAAATATTTTGTCGACACCGTTTTCACTGTCTAAAATATTCTGAGAAGTCCCCTATGAGAATTTCGAATAACTGCCTTATCACGCTGGTTTAAATCTTGTCGGCGGTCTAGAATCTTATTTCTTTTGAATTTGATTTATATTCTTTGTGCTACTTAATCAATCATTAGAAATGAGATGATAATTCATTATATGTGCTCTAACACTTAAAGAGCTTGTTAGTCATACTCCTTTAAGGTGTTTTCATTATATCAAGGAAATTCTTCCAAAGAGATAGATCGAAAGATCTATAGATTTTACTCCAAACATGTTTTATGAGGAGACATATCAAGAACAAAGTTTGTGTAATTAGACCTAACAATAGCAAGATCTTTTAGCAGTATGTTAGGCACGAATTCGGACCAATTACACCTGAAAGGTTGCAAAATGTATGTGACGGATGTTATCAACAATTTTTGCTTTGTCTAAAAGTAAAATAAAAATTATTTTATTTAAAATGTGCACTCAAACGGCATGTCACTTGACATTCTTTACGTTTAAAAAAAATTGGGATGAAACCATTTCCCGGAAAGAGAATAAATTAAAATGTAACCACTTAAAAACAAAACTTGACGTGTTCTGGTAATTTTACATATTAATTACGCACCAATACTTCTAAAAATGAGATTAAGGAAAATAAACAAATAAATGGCTTAATAAAGGAAGATCTTTAACATATACCTATAGAAAGGGCAAACAAAAATGATACATGTAAGAATAGTGCTCGATTAATATCTAGAAGAAATCGAGGCTAGCATAATAGGTAGGGATAAATTATAGGAAGTTGCGAAGCAAAAGAATGTATAAGAATTAACAAAACACTATACAAAGAACTGGAGATTTTATTAACTTTTTTAAATTCAGTATAGATATAAATGACAATGAGGTACAACAAGTAGAAATGATAAAACATGTTTAGTGTACCGTAAATAAAAAAAAATTACAACACAATTTTTAGTGTTACCATTTCTATAAAAAATGGAATGTCTAGCCGTAGAGATCAGAGATGGTGATAAAGACAGCAGAATAGAAAAAATGCAATGGATGATCAATGTTAGTAACAAAAGACAGATGGACATCTAAAAAATAATATAATCGAGTTATAGAGAACAACAAAGTGTTCTAAAGTAGAATTAAAAAGGCATATATTTATTTTGATCTGATTTGACAAATATTTCTTAAATTTACAATACTAAAACCTTAATTTGTTGGTTTATTTTTGTTTAGATGGATGGTAATATTTACAATATCCAGTTTGAAGCTCCGTCTATCTATCCATTGATAGATACTTTGCTACAAAGTATTTCTGCATATTTTAGTAATACAAAGTTCGAACTGCATAGAGATCCATGTTACCACAAAATTGTTTTGTGTACTATTGTAATTCTATGGTACTACTATGGTAGTTCAAGCAAGTAAATTTATATAAATATAAAAGAAACAGATGCAGAAATTAAGACATACATTTTATTAATACAACACAATCAAATATTCAACAAAAATAACTAGTGCTTTCTTACTCCTGTACAATGCTTTTAACATTTAAGGATTGAAGTTAATTAAATTGTTTATCATTTACTAGAGGCATTTCTGCCACTTTTCCGTCACTGCTCTATTAACTTGGCATTGTTGGTTTACTGTTGTGGTCTTCTTGACATATTTTGTTATATAATATACCCACAGGTTTTCAGTCAGGATAATGTGTGAAGATTCTCTTAATGACAAAAGTCAAATTTGTTGCTCCTTATGAAAACAACATTTTCGTTAATACGAATGTTGTTATTGAAGACTAATAAATGTCTATTACTTAAACTTTTAAAGTAATTGGCAACATTTAAAGTATTATCAAACAAAACTGAGTGTGATATAGCAGCATACTAAGTGTTATCCCATACCATTTTGTTAATTTATTTAATTTTATAGTCTAGGGAAAGAATTATCCAATTAATTAGAGAAATACCTTTATGCATAGATTTTACTATTGTGATTAATTTGTTAATATCGGTTTTTATCAGAAAAAGGCCACCAAAAAGTCTATCGCCACTATTTCTGAAAGAGCGTCAACAAGTGTTTCTCTTTGATATTTTCTTCGTGCGCCTGTTTAGCCATTGTTTTTTGGGAGCTTTAACAGATTTTCATACTATTACTTGTGTTATTTTTTGGAATGTTTTGTTAGGACAGATTTTGTACACTTGAGAGTAAAATAATCGACTCAGCAACATGCTCGAGTTTTGAGAAAATGTGTATCCACTCCGATAGCAGTCAAAGTAAAGTTCAGGGTACCGTTTGAAACCTTAAAAACTGTGGTTTCAAATGATACCACTTTGATTGGAATCGGACATATTCTGACAAAGTTATGGGCCTAAGAATATGTCTAACACAAAAGAGTTGAAAGGGAAAAGGTGATTATAAATGAAAAAAAAATTAAATCCTCAGTTGAAGTTAATTTAATGAATTTTTCAACACATGATGTTGTCACGTCTACTCTTAATTGCACTTTTCAAGCGATTAGGCATGGATCATATGATTTTTCCCATGCTGTCTTAAGGAATTTTTCTTACTCTTCAATCAACGCCGCTCTTATTTCCATCACGCTCCTTGGTGCAATATTTTTGACTCGGACTCTGCTTAAGTTCATTCCAAACATGCTCAATTGGATTCAAGTCTGACCTATACGGAGGCCAGTTCATTTTTGGTACACCGACGTTAGCCAGGTAGGTACTGGTCATCCGCGCGGTGTGGCATAGCGAATTGTCGTGCATTAGCATGAAGTTCTCACCACCCAATCCCGCAAACAGAACATCATGTTCCTCCAGAAGGTCCTTCGCGTCCTTCACTAGGCACAAAAACCAACTTAGTTTTTCCGTGCATGGAAATGTCCGCCCGGAACATGCAAGAGCCACCTTCATATGCAACAATTTCTTGAATGCAGCAATGAGTAAATCGCTCCCCTGGCTTTTTATAGACCCGACGTCTCCTGTCATTGCCATGTAGACACATCCTGCACCCGTCGGTGAATAATATTTGACTCTAATGGCCAAGGTTCCAATCGAGATGTTTGAGAGCAAATTTCAGTGGCCTTTGCTTTTGCACTGCAGTTAACTGTAGCTGCCTCCAATCTTCTTCTCACTGTCCAAGTGCTAGCGACCACACCTCTGACCGCACTCAGCTCTTGCTTGAGGTTAACGCCAGTCACATGTGGATATCTGAGGGGTATTAAAACGAGAAATCGATCTCTCTCTCCGTTGTCACGCGTTTACGGTCGCCTTCTCGCCACTGGTTTTCCGGTATCGACGCCACACTCTCGACACAGTTGACTGACTTAGAATTATTCGACTTGCCATGGCCCTCTGAGTGAGGCCCTCTTTCAACCATGTAACTTCCTAATTAGTTCTGGTGCCTATGGTATCCATTGTCTTGCGAATCACTCGAACACTTAACGTCACTTACTTACTTACGTCAACTTTGGATAAGTGACTAAGATGAATTACTGGGCTGCAAGCGTAGTGTAAGTAAGCAATTAGCAATATTCGTAAGCCCCGTTCGTGATGCATATTTTTTTTAATGCGTCATCTGATTAATGCTATAGCAACAATAATAAAGATATTCCTTGCACTTTAATGTTTTTATTTTTATTTTTCTTAGACTGAAACAGGAGACAGAAATGCGCGTACAGCTAGTGAGTCGATTGTTGTGCTCCCAGATGCAGCTTCTATTAAATTTATTAACAACTTGATTTACTATGGATAAGAGTATTTTTAAGCACCCACTTGTTGCAAGACAATACGATCAGCCCGGAGCTGCAATTATCTACATATTTATATCAAAATACTGTCCACAAATGTCTATGAATGTTATTTATCTGGGGGTAGTTAACCCCTTTTTGTAAAATTTACTTTACGACTTCAAATTACCAACTCTCGCTTAATGTCTACTTTACTCTGACGCTCTGGCACATCATTAAAAAAATGTGCTTCGTTATGTAAATATGAATGTTTAAAAAATTATTCAGCAGCAAAGGAAGAATTTGTGTAATAGTTATCAAAATGGTAAGTACTCTTTTATAAATTAAACCACCAAAAGAATCTTATAATTACTATTCTTATATAAACATTTTTGACAACATTGAATATTTTCCAAAGACCTAAAGAAATATTTCGTTTTCAAAGAAGAAACACACCTAAGCATTAGAAAACTGTACAGGTAGAAGCGGGACTTATCTTGCCCCTGCCCCTTCATTGAAGTTTAAAATACGTTTGCTTATTTCTTTAAGTGAGTTCTGTTGTAAAATAGTAAGTCATCTCGCATCTAGCATATACAACTTTTTAACGAAGCATCTGCTTTAATGGGCGAACTCGAACTCCACTGTGATTAGGGTCTATTATCCCTAATACGAATTTCGGTCAGGGTATTTAATGACATTCATTGAATGACATGCGAATGACAACGAAATAACTTTGTGGTTTTGAAATGAAATGAAGGCACAAGCGTTTAAAATTATAGTCTAAAAATGGAAATGATGTTTTGTAAGCGGGGCAACCCATTCATAGTGTTTGCAAATTTTAAGAAATATCGTGAATTAAAACCAGGTAAATATTTCGATCAGCAGTATCTGCAGATTTTATTTTTTAATTTTTTTTATCGGGTGAAACTGTGTGCTGTTGTACAAACAAGGTTTGCACATTCATAATTTACACTCTCGAGTCGGTATTCCTGCGTAAATGTGAAATACACAATCATATACAAGACGAATGCGTATTATGTCGACAAAAATCAAAATAGACTGCTGAAGTTGATTTACCAGGAAATTTTGAAGACGGGAGATAGTTTGGATAGACTTATCTCCAAAGACATAAAGTACACCAGGAATAATATCACTTATACCCGACTCCTTAAACCGTCAAAATCAACTGCCGACGTTCAAGACTTTTTACAAAGATTGGAATTACTAATGGCTAAGGAAGAAAAGTTTCTTTTAATTAACGATAGTCCTAGAGTGACAAGGTGGTATTTTTGAGCGAAAAAAATTTAAAATTTATGTGCTAACAAGAAATCTTATTTGTAGACGGGACTTTTGATTACTGTACCAATTTTATTTGCAATTATTTACGATTTATACTGCTCTACTTGTGTGTACGTCCAGTTGTGTTTTGTATTTTAAAAGATACGTGTAAAGTAATTTATGCTAAATTATTAAAATTTTTGAAAGCGAAATGTTGCGATTTTGAATTAGACCTATTTCCTAAAAATATTGTTATAGATTTTGAAAAAGTGATTCGTGCAGGCGTCTTGGAAATTTTTCCAAACGTTATAATTATTAGAAGTCGATTCCACCTAACTTAATCAATCAAGAATACTTCATTCGTGATAAACCGAAAGACCGTAGAGTTGACGAATTTGTCGATTATTTAGTAGGAAATTGTATTGATCATAATTCTTGTTTCTCCCCAAAATATGTCAATCACCTAGCTTACTTCGAACTACTAACGCATACGAGTCACTTCATTCGAAATTTGATCCATATTGTACTTCCACTCATCTAAATATTTATGTTTTTATCTGCTTTGAAAAATATGCAACTAGATACGAATATTAAGTTAAATTCTTCACGCGTCGATAAAAATATAATATTCGTTCGGAAGGATATAGCGGATAAGCGAAAATTTGTAACCGTCCTTATAAATTTAGTTCCATAGTGTTATGAATTATCTATACCTGAATATTATTGTCATTATTACCATAGCACTCGGTTGAATACCACGGAATAAAGACGTGTTGATCGCCGCTTTTTTATCGTTAAGAACCATTAGATTAGCAATCGACCACTAACCGTTACCGTCCTATACAACTAACAAAATTCAATGTGCTTTAGTTAATCTTAACCTACCTCCCTGGTCATTAACTGTAGGATCCATCTACTGCCCACCTAGGTATATCATTACTACTGATGAGTTTGAAGACTTCTTCCACCCACTAGAATCTCGATTTCTAGTAGCAGGAGACTGGAATGCTAAACACATCGCCTGGGTATCCAGACTAATATCTAAGGGGTACTGTACAACTGAATCACCTTAGTTACATGTTGATCGGAAAGCCAACTTATTGGCAACGGACCTGTGTAAAATCCCTTGTCTGCTTGACTTTGCGGTCACCAAAGGAATTTTCAATGTCTATAGCAAAATCGAAAGCAACTCCGGTCTAAGCTCAGATCATTGTTCTATAGTAATAACCTTGAGCACAACGGTCGTCTTAAAAACCGTACCATGAAACTATGCACTAATAAATTGTATTGGGAGCGCCTTCAACTTTACATCAATGATAACATTAATTTAAAGTACAAAATGTAGACATCTCGCGAAATAAACGATACAGTAAAGTACATCACTACTCTTATTCAGAAAGCAGTCTAACAGGCCACCTCGATTAACCCCAAGATAGCACTCGAAATACACAATATACTTGTAGCAGAAAAACGTAGAACTCATACCAAATGGCAAAGATCCACCAACACACGAGATAAGACTGCATTGAGTGCTGTCACTCACCGTCTCCGAAATGTCATCCAAGTTAATAGAAATGCAACATTCAATTACTACATTTCTAATCTCTTCTGAAAACCACACAATATGGAAGGCTACCAAAAAGTCTAAAAGGCCCGTCACTCCAATATCACCTTTGAGCCTGCTCTAATAAAGAAAAGGTCAATACCATCGGAGAACATCTTGTAAGTGTTTTCATCCCATTACCATCCAATAACGTCGTTTTTGACGCAGAAGTAGAAGACTTTCGTAACTCTGCTGAACAGCTATCCCTACCTCAACAGCCAAAGTATATGACCAAATTAAATAAGCTAACTTCTTCAAAGTCCCTGGTTACGACCTTATGTATATTCTAAAACACCTCAGAAAAGCATCAGTGCCCATCGCTACAATTTATAATCGTATACTTGTCATCTCCCACTTTTCTACTCATTGGAAATTTGCACTAATTACAATGATTGCTAAACCAGAAAAACTACTACAAGAATCTTTCCTCGCCAAAATATTCAAATTTTTATTATTACGCCGTATAATAGAAATAACACCGTTAGAAGAAGTAATTCCCACACACCAATTTAGCTTCCGTGTAGGCCATTCAGCTATTCAGCATTGCTACAGACTCGTCAATCACATCATGGATTGCCTGAAATTTGCGCCTCAGTTTCCTTGGACATACAACAAACCTTCGATAAAGTGTGGTACCCCGACCTACCCTATAAAATAAAAAAAAGTTTTCTCATTCACTATTTCTCCTCAAATCCTACCTTACCCAACGACACTTTTAAGTCTAACTCTAGAGTACCCTATCAACTCTGGTGTCTCGCAAGGAAGCGTACTTGGTCCTTTCTTCTACCTCCTCTACACTGCAGACACCCCAGCCATCGATAGTACATTAATCGCAACTTTAGCCGGTGATACGGCCATTTTATCATTTGACACCAATGCAAATCTCCTACAAATCTGGTTCGATAAGTGGCGAGTTAAAGTTAACAACACAAAGTCAACTCAAATTACCACAAGTTAGCGTCTACGATCACCCTATTCCAATCAAAACTGAGGTGAAGTACTGAGGGGTCCACTTAGATCAATGGCTTACGTGGAGAGCTCATATTAAAGCCAAAAAACAACAATTAAACCTCAAGACAAAAAACATGTATTATAGGACCTCAATCTCAACTGACTCTTGAAAACAAGCTTTTGCTCTACAGTACTATACTAATCTGCATTTGGTTCTACGGCATAGAAATCTGGGGATGCAGCAAGTCATCGAACATCAAAATCCTCTGGTCCTACCAATCGAAAACCCTTCGAATTATTACTGACGCTTTCTGGTACCTAAACAATCAAACCCTCCACATCGACCTCTAAATTTCCTTTCTCACTGAAGTCATCAGGACCTCTACTACCAAAAGCAAGGAGCGCACCTCAAACCACGCAAGCCAACTTGTTGCCGATCTCTAGTCGCACCAACCCGAAGGAAGATGACTACACCGACCTTGGCCGGAAGAGCTCCCTGACTGAATCCTAGAGTTCCATCAATGGATGGTACCCTACCTGTGCCAAATACTTATACTCTTAAAATATTTACTTATTACTCTAGTTTAGTAGATTGTAAATTAGCAATTGAATTAACAATAAAAAAGAATATTAACATTATTTAAAAAATATATACAATACACACTCGGCCTGTATTTTATTTTGAGCGCAATTCAGTGGGAGATTATGAGGCTTCAGGTAAGAAAATATATCGGACCGCAATTCATGTACAAGGCTACCTAAAATTTTGACCGCAGTTCGTGGGCGCCGACTTTAATAGCGTTTAGTTAAAATATTCCATACTGGACCAGTTAATAGGTGTATAAATAAGTTCTCAGCTTTAGATTTCATAGGACAGAAATCACCGTTTACATGTAACGTATTAGTCCGCCCTCTTGCGGTTTTAAAGCAATGACATTTGGTCTTTCGAAACATCATGCGATTTGGCGTTTGATGCACATAACTTCAATAATCGGGTGTGTTCGCGATGGCAATCACAAAAGAGCATATTCGATTTTCTATCCACTTCCTGTTTCATCTTAAGAAAAACGCTGCTGAAGCTACCGAAATGATTTGTGCTGCATATGGTGAGAATGCTGTAAGTCATGCAACGTGCAAAAAGTTGTACCAAAGATTTCGCGGAGGAGAGTTTAGTCTTGAAGATCAGCCACGCGCTGGACGCCCTCAAACATTTGACACGGATGAGCTGCAGACGAGTTAGGCTGGGAGCTTCTCCCACATGCGGCGTATAGCTCAGACATGGCCCCTTCCGATTATCATTTATTCCGGTCGTTACAGCATCACTTGGCTGATACGCACTTCAAAACAGAAGAAGAAGTCCGAAAATGCATCGATAACTTTATCGTCTCGAAGCCGGTGAGCTTCTATCACCAGGGAATTCGCAAGCTACCCGAAAGATGGCAAAAGGTCATCGATGCCAACGGAGAATACTTTGATACTTAAGCTTTTTTAATAAAACTTTAATTTTGCAGAAAACAGCTGAGAACTTATTTATACACCTATTAGCAATATAAAACGTCAATAGCGCCTATGAAACAGAATCATTCAGTTCCATTCAACGCTCGGACAGTAATTTGAAAGAGTTTCATAATTCCGCATGTTTGAAGCCACAAGACTTTAATAAGTAAAAAAATGAAGTTCATAAACGTTAAGTGAATTTAAGTTTACACCAAATATGTTTAAAGCGGAGCACAAGACATCGTAGATCAATATCGCCAAAATTGCCGATTTAATTTGCTGCTATAAAAAATCCTTCCGGCGTCTTCCCTTACAAATGATAAAACAACAAATTTCTTGAAAGTAGCTAAATTTATGAATGCGCGAGAAGGCAATTCTCAAAGTTATTTTTAAATTGACGCGTAACGTTTTAATTTTATTAAGACCGTGCATAATTTACCTTGTTTTAAATTTAGCAGGCGAAAAATGAGCAGGGCGGAGAATGAGTACCCCAATAAAAAATAATACGCCTTCTACTTTTAAACAGCGAAGAAAGTGTATGCAAATTTAGGGATCGATATTTTTTTGCATCCAAATATAGGTTTTTAAACGAGTATCAGTAATTTTTTACTAATTCTATCAATAATAAATGAATACATATAGCCAAATATCTACTATGTTGTTGTTTATTTCGACAAACTTGGCTCATGGAACTTTTATCTATAATTATAAATACTTTAAATTATTCAGGAGATCTTATCTTGTGCTTACTGAAACATTAAGTCTATTGGCCTAAAAATTATACAACACATTATTTATATATTTCTATGTTTTGAAAGGGGTATTTTATAGTATTGTTTGTTAGAACTTTACAATTCTACAAAGTAATAATAATATAGAGTACTAGAGACCTTTGGTCGTGGTTTAATTATTTTTTTTTGACAATGTATTGGATAAAAGGCATGTCAGTTACGAAGCAGAGTCATTCATGAATTTTCAATTTATTTAACATACTTGTAGTATAATTAACATTTTTTTGTATCTATAAATGTCTCTTATACCTATCTTTCTTAACGCTTTCTTCTTTTTCAGGTAAGGCACAACCTATTATTACGCATCCTTCCGTAACATCTAAAACGGTATGTATAGCATTTCGGTTATGTTTACAGAAGCCTAGCAATGTGGTAAGCAATGTTTACTGAAATAATCTTGTTATCAGCAGACGTAGTGCAACAGCCAATCAACGTATAAGCTCATAGCTTATTTACTTCCAGGCTAAATAAATAAGCCACCTTTCCGTTAGATTTACTCTTCTTTCGTGGACAATAAAACTAGCGCGTTCTAGCAGAGCCGGCCGGCGTCTCCAGAGAGTCCGGTGTTGTTCCCGACAAATACGGGGCTATAGTTACGCAACTGGGAACGGCGCGATTCCCTCGCGGTTTGACTCTGTACGGCGAACAAAGAAGGCGGCTAATGACCTCTAGGGCGAACAATCGCTTCAGTAATTGATTTAGTATGACAAGCCGAATAACACGAAACAAACTTGCGCCGCCGGGCGGTAGTTTGTGTTTTCTCCACTTTCTCTGCGCGCAGCTCGCGAACTTTAGAATTTTGAAGTGACTTGTAGTGATGTTCTCAGGGGCTCTGCGGTTTGCTGCCGCGAACTTCCGAGCTTCGACGTTTAATAAGCGCGCGTCTGCAGTTAAAGACGGCTTTTGTTGGATTACTGCTCCTTAAGCACGGTTTTAAATATAATTTGACAAGCACATCGAGTACTGCGCTCAGAGCAGTAACAACTAATTTCGATTTTCAAGATAAACTTGTACAAATTAGCTACTTCAGAGCTTCTTTACGCTATGTTCAATTTTATTGGCTTTTTCACTATTTTTTTTTGTCATGATGATTTAAATGTCTAAAGATCTTGATTAATAACAACTTGATGAAGGTTTGTTTAGCTAACACAGGTTTTAAATGCAGGTCTGTAATAAGTATTCGTTAAAATGATTTGATCGAAGTAAGGTCATAAACATCATCCAGCGTTAAAAATTTTAATCTGGAACAAATTGAGTAGTAAGACGACTCATCTTGATGAGCAATACCATTATATTTAAGTACTAACCAAGCAAATATCTAGATTAAATAATTAGCTAGGTGTAGAAGAAATTTATGCTGGTGGACGATGCTCCAATCTCCTGCCATCGGTAGTGCAGATTTCCAGAAAATAAAATACATGATTGCTCAGCTGGGCCTAAACGCATTTAGCTCGACTGCCCATTAAAATATTTTCCAGTGATTAAAGTAGACTGGATTCAACGACGCTTCCATTGATATCGTGAGGCTGCTTTACTCTGACTACACTTAAAACTGGTATTGGACAAATTGACGACATTTCTATCTGTGTGCAATAGTGATATTCGTTTATCCCTATTATCTTTAACCTCCTACTCAAACCCATTCTTCCCTCTATATTCAACCCCCATTCTCGCATATAATGATGATCTAGTAATAATTAGAAAGATAAGAGAATACCTACAAGAGCTGCTAGAGGTCAGTAGTAATGTCACCAAGTTTGTGTGATTTTCTTTTAACATCAGTAATATTCAACTTTCTACCTGCCGAAAGAAGGAAGCTTGTGTAATAACCTTTTATATCTAGGGAGATACACCCATGATCTTGAAGAAGGAAATACCAGCATCATATAGAACCTCTAGAAGAATAAATCATCACTAAGATCGACGAATCACTTGCCATGTTGCGGCAGGAACTAAACGCCATAAACAAATTTGGTTTGTCAACACTCTCGTTTCACCTAAAAAAATGGCACGATTTAAAAAGCTACTATATAAAATTCAAAATTATGTACAAAAAAATATTTAAACTTCCACAACGAGCTAAAACCAAAGCACTTTACATAAGCTGCCAAATAGAGGGAGACAAATATCCTTATTTAGGTCAGCCAGATAGTTTATGAAGGTCACCTATTGCAGTCGTCAGACTTGAAGCAGCTCCCAAGTTAGTTGTGGAAAAGTCGATTTGAGATCAATCCAAAGAGCAGAACATTGGAGATTATCTGAACAGTAGCATGGAGGGCAACCTTACTAACTAAATAGTTGACTCCAAACAGCTAGCAAAGACTAAAAAACAAAGTTAAGTTAAAAGAAACACGCTAGATGATATGCATCTTGATGGTTTTCGCTTGGCACCAAAATATGGAAAATCTAACAAAAACCCGACCAAGGGACTCTCTACGAAATAACAACTCGAACAAGACCACCAAACCACTTAATAGTGCTTTATATGCCGTGGCTGCCTTTATGGTAATTGTATTCCATTTAGTAGGACGCGTCATTTTAGATACAAAAGCAAATAATATGGCAATTTAACGATACTCTGATACACTATTTTCCAAACTTTGTCGTAATTACCCGACGACACAACGTCACTCTAGAGCGCATTACAGGGACCGAGTCTCATCGCGGTTGACGAAACCCAGAAGAAGACAGTAATCATCGACGTCAGTATGCCCTCCTAGAACCGGCTCGCCGCTTTTGCTGTGGCCAGAAAAGAGAGAAGAAGGAAGTACCCGGATCTCGCTATTCATCTACAAAACAAAAACCACAAAGAGGTATTCCTTAATGGAGGATGGTATCCAGCCAACGAACCTGTACTTAAAAAAACAAAATCCGAGCGCTTTATTGCTACCTAATGTGTCGACTGATGTGCACGAATGCCATCAGGTAGAGCCGGAAAATATACGTTAAATACCTAATTGGGACAAGATAGTTTTGATAACGTATCGTGCAGTGACTTTACGTATTAGATACAGACGTTAAGAATTCCATAATTAATTTCTCCTTGTATTATCAATTTAATATCTAATACAACCCGCATAGAAATGGACGGAAGTTAGGTGCTTGCTCAAGCTCCACCGCGAATTATTCTGGTACTGCAATACTACTAGAAACAAGGAATTATATATTTATTTTAAATTGCCCAAACAGTAATTTAACATTATATTTAATATTATATGTTTAGGGTTCCCGTAGCTCTTTTACCCCTCCAAAGGTGGGGGAGACCAACATTTCTAAATCACAACCCTAATAGCGGTTCAATGGTTTGGCCAAAGCCAGATATACACTTAGCGTTAACAAATTTTAGGTAACTGTCTATCATAACCACAGCAATTACGTTATTCCCACCTATGCCAATAAATTCAACACACTGTCATACCCTTACAAATAAGATGAAATAACTAGACTACATTTTTACACAATAGAGGTTGGAATGATCAAAATGAAATTAAACAAAAGTCTAAACAAACAAAGAAAAATAATTACTGGCTGAAACTACCTCATAACATTCAGCCCTAGCAAAATAAAATAAAAACGACCAATAACAAGTTGCTAATATTGGAAAAACGTCCCTTGATTTTTAAAAATGATGAAATCTATGAACTAAAATTACATTTGAACCGTCAATGCACAAACGAGAAATCTTACAATATATTAGGGGCTAAAAATATGGACGCACAAAAAATTATTGTCATTTACAATCACGATGCAGTAAATTCGCAGGGGATTACATTAATTATTTAAAGAAAACTATTTTCTGTGCAAATCTAAACTTACAAACAAATTTAACCAAGAATGTTATACTCGGAAAGGAACAAAAACAATAATGCTATACTATCTATACTATCAACAATATTGCACACTTGCCAAGGCACAATCTAATAACCTGCTTGAGCTACACAACATAAAGTATTTATTTGAACAAATAGATACAATGTTGAACCTTCTTACAACCGCATTTTCCAAAATCAGCATTGAATAACATGTTAGAAATGGGTTCTCACATTAAGCAGATGAACTCAACGCGCTTATCTATAACTATAATACTGATCTTATGCTTATTTTACTAAGGGAGACTAGAAATTATTTACTTTATTGTGCTAATCATCAAAATGGAGCTTTACGAGATGTAACAGCTTCCTTCCCTCAAGTATACAGTAAAATAGAAACACTATGAAAACTTTTTAGCACTTTAGGGGGTGACGGCTTATTGCTGGAAGAAACAATGACGCAAAACACGCTGGTCAAGACTACAAACTTGTTACTGAACTCTAGAGACAAACCACCTGAAAGATTTATTGGTGAATTTGCGTACTAGCCAACGAACAGAAATAAAATTTTTAGCCTAGTGCATTTAAAAAATGTATACAGCAAAATTATTCTTTAATTTATTTTCATGCTATTTCCCAGATTTAATCACTTTGTCTACACAAATACTAAGTACAAATAAGCAACCGAGTACAACTAATAAATAAATAAACTGAAAGAAACGCAGACTACTTGTAAAGGATGATCTAACGTTAAATATTCTCCTTAAATTAAGAGTTATTCATTGATTATAACAAAGCCTATGGTTGCTCTCTATTAATTAAACAAAAATTCTGATATAGATGCTTAGGAAACAATGACAAACACTAAGAGTGTCTGAAAACAAAGCCTCTTTAACACAGCATTACTAAAACTAAACGCCGTTTGTTCAAATTTTTACATATATCAAAGCTATTGACTACTCGTTATGGGGGGTAACTGAAAGCATTAAACCACGCCATAAAAGCTTCCTTACCATTCAAATACGACAAAGAACATGGGCTAGTGACAGTGAAGAGAAAGCGTGAGTATTTTTAGATAATCTATCTGGGAATATTTGACCACAGATCAGAGAACTAACTTAAACCAAAATCGGCGAAGTTCAAGATATTGTTAAAACTCTACGTACAATCTGATTGCTATCACAATTCTCAAAAGTTGCCCTCTATTGGAATAATACATCTCAGCCAACTATTTAATACAAAGTTGCATATTGAGTGTTTTCCATGGCAGAGATGGTCTTAATTTCAAAACCAGAAAAAAATTTAATGCCATGCTATCTACTATTCTTACAGGCCAAAGTGTTAAAAACTTTTCTACAAAAAAGACTTATGCTAATCCTAGACCGACGATAATGAAATTACACCCAATCATTACATTTCATGATAGAACAAGTTCATCGAATTGTTGATGAAATCTATGAAACGTTTGAAAAGAAATGTTCTGTAATATTTCATGCCATAGGAACGCTACTTTTAAATTTAATATAAAAATCTTAAAACATTTTCCCATCAAAGTGTTGCGCACGATTGTAAATGCGCTCTGGTATGTATATAGAGCCCAACACATGCAAAAAATCTGGTAATAAACCTAGAAACTTAAAATTGATATTATGCTTATCAAAATTATCTATAAAAACCGTTATGTATTTATTTTACTAAAAAGCAAAATGTATTATTATTTTAGGTCATTTTTAATAACTTTGTTGAGAATCTTTCTGGTATCATCTTAATCTTTACTCATGGTGTTTTGTGTGAACTAGCACTGAAAAAAATTGCAATGGTATAAATCAGTCATAGATGTACAAAAAAAATTCTAGCAAATATCTAGTACAATATATAGACATAAAAAGGAAGCAACAATTTAAGGTATATGTAAGAAATAATGACAATTCTGTAATGAACATATACAGAATAATTGTGGCAATTTAATGAGTAAGATAACTCGGATAATCTTGAACGACGAGTAGAAAGACGAATACTTTTGTGGAAGCCTGAGGGTCGCTTAAGCATGTTGTATGATTCTTACAGCACGTGGAAAATAGCGCTGCAGCTTGGATACTACGAGTCAAGTGAAAGCAGAAGACCTTTGGCGTGTACACCCTGGACATGTGCATTTTGTAGTATATTTTTTACGGTAGATTTTTACAAATGTTAATTAGGTTATAGATACATACTAAATATATTTAAAAATTTAGATCCAATTCATCACATGATAAAAGACCCATTACGAGCATCTTAAAGAAAGTCCAATTTTTACAAATCTGGGCGAGGTCAAACAACTTTTTTGACATCAATTTAGGAATGATGAATTAGTTAGGCAACTACAAAAAAACTTGTGAACGTTATTGCTTACGTAAAACACTTAAAGTTTGTTTTGTGGAATAAAAATATTAAAATTAAAGGTGGAAATCATTGTTTAGTTGAGTAAAAATATTTAGTTAGTTAATATTACTCTTTTTATGTTGAATATCTGAGGTCTAGAAATATAGTACAGAATTGTAGATTTGATTGAACAAACGAATATGACGACTCACTACATCTCTAGTGATGTTACTGCAGAAAGACAAGGAGTTCAAATTTTGAAAAAGTCGATTAACCATGCTCAGGAGATTTGCTGTTTATACTAGTTGTAAAATCAAAATACCCTTTTTATTTTATTATTTTTGTAGGTCTACATTAGTATGGTTATCATAAAGTTAAATTGTCATATTGTTAAATGTTTATTTTGCAAATTTATCTATCTTAGAACTGGGAGGCATCGGTATTCATAATGTATTATTTGATTTGGGAGTATTTTGAAACAACTAATTACTTTATAGAAGCAAGAAATTTTATTTTTGTTTATGATATACGGAGCCTTATTTGGACTTTACGAAATTCACCCGGGTAACTTCCAATTGTTTTCCAGTTTGCAATTTTTGTTGATCCAACTATACTTTGGCCTTTGATATCTTGGTCGTTATTTGTAAAGTGATGAGTTAGTAATATATCACTAATGATTTTTTAATTTATTAATGTCTTATTATTTTACTTAATTCAAAAATTCTCAAAAGTTCTCGTTTCTTTTTAACTCGTAAATTTCTATTGCGGTTAGTTTACATTTAAAACTGCTGAGGTTGGGTCTCTTATTAACACAACTCCAGCTGGTGATTTGTTTTTTATAATTTCCTATTATTTAGCACTCGTTTCATATACGCACTTATATAGATATGGTCATAATTCTTTATTATAATTACTATTTGCTTTATTTCTGTCAACATTAAAAAAGAAAACTCCGAAAAAATTTTTTTCACATTCTGGGACCCAAATTAATTCTCGGAAAGACTTCAACAGCAAGCACACCATCTGGGTTTGTCTACTAGTCACAACCAAAGGTAAGAATCTGTACAAGATAACGAATACGACCACTTGTCAACGGAAAACCCGATATACCAGTCTCGAGACCCTGACATTACACTTAATTTTCTCGACTTTTTTTATGTTAATAGACCTGTTTGTTGACCATCTCTCCTTTGTATTCCAGCGATCGACAATACAGTGCAGAAATCCTAATACCGTACCGCTGGTTACTCCAAAGGACATCAAATTTGAGATACAGCGACTAAGTTTTAAAAAATTACTAGGAATTAATCAAATCATTTAGAAGGGTATGTAAGCTCCCCAAAAAGGGAATCGGGCTACTAATATACATATTTAATGCTGTATTGAAACTTTAGTACCGGCCTACATAATTTAAAAAAGCTGAAATAATACTTATCTCCAAGCAGGGTAAAGACACCGACTACGCGACATCATATCACTTTATATGCTTGTTATTGGTGATTTTTTTGACCCTGAATTCTCAGCAAAAAATTGGATTTTAGACGACCAATTTAGCTTTCATAGATTACAATTAACAATCCAACAGTGCCACAGTACTAAATACTGCTTTAGAAAGAAAAAGCTTTCTGCACAGCCATCCTATTGGTCGTTAGTCAAGGGACAAATTCTATCACCTCAAATTCACAAGCTACTGGAATCCTACTTAAGCTACTAGCAATTTAGAAAACGAATCAAAGGTGAAGCCATAGCACTACGCCACTACGCCCACAATTCCATTATAGGTACTTCAAGCAAAGCCATTCGGGCCTTTCTTATATTTAATACTTACCTTTGACCTCATAACCACAACTTAAGTACGTTTGCTGACAACACAATCATACACACAAGTTACAGCGATGTAAGCATCGCGTCACATCAAGTCTCTCAAGACTCAAGAAATGGAAAATAAAAGTGAATGAATCAAAATCAAGCCATATGACATGTACCTTCCATCAATTTATCTAAAGAACATTGAACCTCCCCAATCCACCACTATGAAATACTTAGGACTACATTTCGACAATAAGTTCATCTGGTGAGAACACATCAACAAAAAAAAAGAAACACTAAAGCTAAGATTTAAAAATCTAAACTGACTAACTGAACGAACATCGTCCCTATTCTTGGGTAACAAACTATTAGATATACAAAACCACCATCAAGCCCATATGGACTTAAGGAGTGGTACAATAAAAGAACATAGTCATTATGCAACGATGCCAATCTAAAATCCTACGATCAATAACTAACATTCCATGGTACATGATTAACCAAGTGCTACATAAAGACTTTGATATTCCGATTATAACAATAATTATACACACCAAAACACCTCGACAAAATCACAGCTCACAAGAGTCATTTGTTGAACAAATTTCCAAGCCCCGAGGATGTCAAAGGATTCAACAGACTGATCTGCACTAAAGAGGACTTATCACTGAAGGGGTCATCACTACAACTTTGAAGATATAAAAATTAGCTTAAAGGTTAATAATGTATTGATGGGAAAATTTATAATTTCTTGTATTTTGTTTCACATGTCTTGGATACTTTTCATATTTCGCTTTATTTGAAGTGTTCTCTTTTTCTAACTTTTGTCCGGTCTCATTATGATTTCTAGTAATAATATTGTTTCGTGAATCATGAAATGACCTATCTCATTACATGAACCTTCAGCTAGAAGTCAAAGTGTGCATTAGTGGTTTTCGTCCACTAGATAGATCGTCTTTTCGGAGGATAGAGTTCATTTTCCCTTTTTTGATTCTTCGGCTTTTCCTGCCATTAAGATCTAGATACCCTCTTATGCTTTTGACGTCTTTAATCAATTTGCCAGTAAGTCTAGTTAGTGGCCCTAAATGGGTGCTAACTGAATTTAATTTTTTGAGTCGTTGATTTTTTTGGAATTATCTTAGGTGGGTCCATCTTGCTCTTATAGTTAGATTTTACAAAGCATATTTTCCTCGTCCCATTTTTCATTGAGAATACTTGTTATGTTGTATTATATTTTATGTTTTAATAATCCTCTTTTCGGTTATAAATGTCAATTCTTGTTTTCTTTTATAACTTCAATTGATGTTAATCGTATGTGTTTCTACATTTTAATGGCTTTTTGTTAATTATGTTTGGTGTGGCGGCCTTTTCGCCCTTGAACCGCTTTATATCGCGGCGGCATGCGAGCCTTTGATATCTGCCCTTTTTGCCATCGCACACAAAACGGCATATGGGCTTTTGCTCGGCCGACAAGTCTGCATACGCCGTCGGCGACACCTTTTGATTTGAAAGGTGCTGGCGAATGCAAATTGCCCGCAAAGACCTACCGCCAAGCCAGGCGCGAAGCCCGGCGACATTCACGTCCCGCAACGCGGCCAACTTGGTCGTGTTTAACACCGCATACATTCACGTACCGCAACGCGGCCAACTTGGTCGTGTTTTAACACCGCACATTCACGCACCGCAGCTCGGCCAACTTGGTCGTGTCTCAACCCGCAAGAATATTCGCTACCCGCAGACACCGATCCGCAACGCAGAGGCGGCCACCTGGGAATCGCCGACGAAGCCGAAGCCGAAGCCGATTCAGGTGAGCGATTTGGCAATATTCGTTGGTGGATATCGGTAGCCGCCCCCATCCGCTTACGCGACGGCCGTTTAAGGGACGATTTGGCCTTATCGGCTGACCTTCCAAACGGGCCGTACTACGTTTTCACACCGCATCACGAGAGCGGCTATTTACACGCCTGCCTCTCCATTTGTTGGTCCTTACGAGCCGCATCGGTATCGTATCCAACACCGCATCCACGAGAGCGGCTATTTACACGCCTGCCTCTCCAATGTTAATAGCTGACGTCATATGCTCCACGGAGATACCGAAATTTTCCAACAACAAGGTATATTTTTCAGTGGCAACATTTTATATATTCTGTTGATAGATTTTTCTCAAGAGAAAATAATTTTTTTGTCATTTTGCTATTCACTTTTTTTAATGTTGCAATAAAAAAAAAATATAATTTAGCCGTATTTGTGGCAGATATCCCTCACGCTAAAATAAGTTTAAAATTTGATACCACACATCTTCTTGCACTTTTATGGATTTTCTGAATTTTTTACGTTGATTTTGCAGCAAATACTCTAGCTTAGTAGAAATTCCAAAAAAGGAATATAAAATTCATAAATGCCACAATAACATAAAATGCCACATTCATATTGTTCAATCCAATAAATAAATATTCGATCTATAGTTTGTCATTTAAAATTTTAGATAATATTAATGTAATATGAGTAAAAACTAAAATCTTTAGATAGAAACTGTAAGAGTGGAGTTACTCAGCAACTATGTCTTCGTCGACTTTAAACAGTACTTGACTTATTTAACCATCAAGCGATCTGAAAGATCTTAGACCTAATAGGTAGTCCGTCAAAAATCATAAACCTAATAAAGCTCTATAAAAAGAGGCATACTGTAAGGTGAAACACAGGGGGACAACCATCAACTACATCAAAATTACCAATGCAGTGAAACAGGACTGTCTGTTATCCCCGCTTTTCTTTAATCTAATAGTAGACTAGATAATGAAGAATGTTAACCGGCAAAGTAGAGGAATAAAATGGGGAATCCAGAGCCAACTATGTAGATGAAATTCATCTTTTGACAAATACTTTCACTGACATGCAGAATAAAATAAGCCTTCTAAAATGTTACGCCAAATCAGCAGGGCTGGAAATAAATTCAGCAAAAACAAAATCTATCAGAGCAGGCACAAATAACCAACGGAATTTTCTCATAAATAACTAACCCATTGGAAATGTGGAGGAGTCCTGCACTGATGCAGACATACAAGAAAGAATACGAAAAGTACAGATTGCATTTGGAACACTCAGGAAAATCTGGCGCAGCCCACACGTCACAATTTAAGAATCTTCAACACGAATGTTAAAGCTCTACTATTATATGGATACTTGGAAATCCGCAGCCTCCACGAATCGGAGAACCGAATATTTCTTCAACAGATGCCCAAGAAGAATTCTTAAAATACTTTTGACAGACTATGTACCATACAGAGAACTATGGAGAAGAACAGATGTGTCAGTCGAAATTAGGAACAGAAATGGGAACTGGATCGGACAAATTTTGAGACGAGAACTAACAAACATAAGAAAGATGATACTTCACTGGAACCTACAAAGATTTAGAGCAATAGGGAGGCCTAAGAAAACTTGGAGGTGAACTATTTAATATCTACGTGTCGGACATGTCTGGAAGTAAGAAAATGGCCTAAAATTGGGCTAGGTGGAAGTTCTACGTAGAGACGCTATGTTCCACATACGGACCCACCTGTAGCCAACTGGCGTTGAAACCGAAGACCCAATCCATGACTAGGTTTGGTGGCCTAACCACTTAGATCATTTGGACTATTTACATTCATAAGCAACCAACCACATTGAAGGGCTATTAAGTCTGGACAATCCGTTGCCTACGTGCGGCCGAAGAATAACATGATTCCGTCCAACCGCTGGGCTACCTGGACCACATGGTGCAAGTGTACGAAATTGCAGCTAACAAATGTCTCCTCGTCCAAGCAATCGTTAAAAATGCTTACAAACCAAAAAATAAATTTTAAAAACTTCCAAATATGTTCTGTCGGTGTTTATCAAAGTATGTGCATCAAAAATGTATAAGAATGTTAAATTAGATTATAAAAAAGAGCTTTTAAAGATCTGCAACTATGCGCTTGTATAGCGTTTCGCGATTGCACCGGACGTCTTCGCTAGTTTATCGCAATCGCTTCGCTACTTTTAATGTCTAAATGCAGCTCGCTCTCGCCGACGGAGTCTTCCGCCGGGTTCATCCCCATCCGGCCCCTTCCCTTCCTGGCCGGGCAAAATTACGGGAGCCGAGCAATAATGCTATTAGCCGCTAAAACTGCAGCGTTTCAAGTTCGTTTGGAACTTTCTGCGGCGCCGAAATTCGGCCATCGCCTTTTCCGGAGATTCCTTGCGTGCGCGCTCTTTTTCCGGCCGACAAATTAGGAGAGGCGATGAATAAGGGATGCGAAAGCGGGCGGAAGCGCGGAGTGCGATAAAAATTATAAATAATGACGCATTAACCTGCCAGAAGTTGGGTTTTGTTTCATTTTTAACCCCAACATTAATCTTCATGAGACGGTTTTTCGGCGCGTCTCGCGTGATGTATTATTTAGCGGCGCTCATATTTGCTGATGCGTATGCAGCGGTGCGTGCGTGTGCGTCTCTGTTCGTGGCCCGAACTTAATCATAAAAATTTTACATCGCCCCGATGAATAGAATAACAAATGGGCTGACCTGCACTTTCTATTCGTGCGGCGAGTCGCGGGAGTGCTGTTCGGGCGGTTTCTGTGTGCGCGACACTTAATTTCTATTTTCTGCTTCATCTTTAGCCGCTGCAGCAGAGGCCAGGGAAGTTTTTGCAATGTTTAATCAGCACTTGCAACATACGTACGTCCATTTGCTCTTTTATTAGGAGCTTCGTGGGATTTTAATGCCGGCGCATGCTTTTGTATGCTCTTTCGAGTAAATTAGAAGCGATGTTATTTATCTCCATAAGCAGACAAGGGGAATTATTTTGGTTTTTCAGCGGGAAAGAACTGCAGCGACATCGGGGGCAGTAAAATGCTCGTCGGCGAAATGAGACGCTCTCAAAGAACCACGTCTTACGGCTTTCGCCGGGCGGAATTATAATTGCATTGTCATTTCACAATAAGTTATAGACGGCGCAGTACGTGATGTATGTCGTCTTTTGGGTTGCCGCTTGCGAATTCAAGTAAGAGCAGGCAAGTCGTAATGCGATTAAGAGAGCGAATAAAAGAGCATGCAGCCCTTATTTTCAGTTTTCAGCTGAAATGCTAATTAGAGGCTGAATGCAAGTAATCAATTTGTGTAAGTACGGGCCTTGAGAAAGTATTGACTGTCACAATTAAACACAGAGCTTGGGAGACCCTTAACAAAACATTCAATTGCCTTCTATAATTCCTCTTTTATGTTTAGTCGTTGCCATGCATTAACATCCGATTTCAATTTAATTTAATAAACAGTTGTACTTTCTAATATTTGGTTTATTAGGAATGTAATACCGCGATAAGTTATTAATGTAAACAGATTTTCATAATGGGGTTTAAGAATATTTATCTCAAAACTTAGTTAAGTTTCGAAAGCTTCAAATGTTCATAAAAATAACAACTAAGCATGTTGTCATAGTAAATTAGAACCCAAAACATTTAATTCATTTTGTTCCAAGTTTTATTGTCTGAATTCTCAATTTTGATACATCAAGTCCTGGGGTATGTCTACGTGTATAAATGAAATGTGAAAAAAGTCCGCTATCATCCTCGTGCAACAATGTTTTTAGTTATAATACATGTTACCGTTAATTATCCTTAAGTATTTATCAATTATTATTATTTTTAAAAGTTTTTGACAAATCAGCTAGTGAGCGATCAAAAAAAAACCTCATAATGCATGTCCGACTCCATGACATCTGAATTCCATTGAATTTTCTAAGTTATGATACATATCTACTAAGTGTTAATTTGTGTACATCCACTGTAAGGTGAAGATCCGTTGCTTGTGGATTAAATGAATGTAGAACAAGGAAGAAGCCATTTGTCTCTGACATTGGCCCAAAGAAAATAAAAATAAGACCATAGAGGAGTTACAAATAGTATGTTAGAAGGTTTCCTATAAAAGAATATTCACCAGAATATGTACTCCGTACAATTAAACAACCAATTGCTGACTTGGTACTGATCTATGTCTGCTCAAGGGGTTTATCGATTAAATATTGTTTTTGGGATAATGCATCTTACGAGGCACTTTGAAGTATTGTAAAATGATATGTTGTCTGGTGGGAAAAACTCTATTGGAGACCCAGATTTTATTTTCCAGGACGATAATGCACTTTGTCTTAGAAAAAAAACAATTCAATCCTTGGTGATCTCCAACAAAATTAAGAGAATGGACTGCCCAACACAATTCTCTAATCTTATTATAACAGAAGACTTGTGGCAAAAGATTACAAACGTCATTTCTAATAGTAAACTCGCAATAAAAAGGGAAGTAATCGAATATTTATTAAAATTGAATAACCAAATTTTCGAATTTTCATCTTTCATACTATTAGTGCGTTTTTTAGGTTCTGGAAAGAAAATATTGGCAGTTTTGTAGGCTAATTGCATCTTTTTGGCTTTAAATAATTCTTCTGCTTCTTAACATGTATTTTACATGAATTGTTTTTTTTTTGGTTCTATATTAATTCTATTTCTTATCCTCTGATTGCCCTTGTATTTTTTTTATTTAACTTTATTGTTTGTTCTGTAATCCAAGGTTTTTGTATTTCACTCTCTTGTTCTGTGTCACTTGTTTTGCATATGAAATGAAATTTATTTTAATGTTATTCTGGTACTCATTGTTTGTTATAGTTTCTACCACACGATCTGATTAACTTCTATAATTTTTAATTGGTTTTTGGTTTTCGTATGTAACCTGTTTAATGTTGTCTTATGTCACTTGGCATCTTCCATGTGTACTTTCTGCAAAATTTCTAAAATATGCATTTGCAATGATTAAGTCATGTTATGTGCAAAACTCGACCAGTCGATCTTCTCTTGTGTTTCTTTTCCTAGGCCGTATCTACCGACAACCTTCTTTTCTTTACCTTCTTCTACAATTACGTTTCAGTCACTTAGGATGTAGATACAGATCTTCTTCTCCTCTCACATATTTTATAACCTCTTTTAAATTCTCATAGACTTGTACTACGTCTTCGTCAGTGTATTTTAATGCGGGCATGTACACCTGCGCTGTAATTTTGTCTTTAAAATTATTATTCTCTTATTCTATGATATGCATCCCTTTACTTTTTGACCCATTTGCTTTTTCATAACTATTGCTACACCGGTCGGTTCTTCTTCAGAAGCTGTGTTAATTATTCGAAAGTATCCGCTCCATGTACCTCTTTTATTTGGCCATCTGACTTTGTTTAATTCTATTATATCCAGTCTGTTTTCTTGCATTTCTAATTTTATGTTTTTCAATTTTTTACGTTTTAATAGAGTTCTTACGTTTCATGCTCTTAATACTTTAATTTAGTTCTATTTCCATCTTTGTTAGTTGTCCCCACCTGAACATCCGAATAAGGGATTGTTTTATCTCCGGAATATTTAACTTTTGAAGATGCCATACTGTTGATTTTTTGCCCTTTTCCTTCCGCGTCATGTTTAGATCATTTTGTATATGCTCTACTATCAATCTAGTAGGTTGCATGACTAATGACATTCCTTTTGTAAAAATAGAAGTGGCATATTACGGTTATATCACCAATATTCACTCGCCAGAGCCTTGTTTGTAAAAAAATACGGAACACCGTGAAAAGATGAGGTAGACATTAGAGTAATCTAGACCATGTGTTTGCACTCTCACTTCTTTTTCGCCTAACAATCAACGAATTAGAAAATTTAAGAGGATTTATTTGGTTGGTCTAAATGAAGAGGGTCTAACTTTATGAGAAATGGGCTGAAGAATTGGTTACTATAACAGTACTTTGGGGTGAATGTGGAACAAGTGGATCAAAGAAGGTATTTATTCGAGAAGGCCACGGAGCATCGTTATCTTCAGCGGCTTGCGATTGCAGAATGTAGAGCGACAATAATGTGCCGATTGTCTACTTCTTTGTTTGACGTCAGTTACTTGCAAAGGGCCGCCATTTCTTGAGACTACCATTGAGTTCCCGCACTGTCAACGAAGATTACAATGGTTTTTCACTCATTTAAAATGTCTGGACTATAATTCCGTTTTGTTTATGAGATTACTTCCATCTCTATTAGCCTTTGTCTATCCTGTTTTCATATAGGCCTCCCCCATAGTTTTCCATTTTTCTCTGTTTTGTGCCTCTCTATAACAGCACAGTCCAGCCGCCTTTTTGAGATTACCTCTTCTTCGAATCTCTGCTCGTGGTCTCCATATTATGATCTTGTTACACCATCCTTCTTGTTTTCTCACTGCGTGGCCCGCCCAGTTCCACTTCAAGCATCCTACTCGTTCTACTATATCGCCTACTTTCGTCTTCTTTCGGGTCCATTCACCACCGATAATATACACTGGTTGTAAAGTTTTGTTTTTAGTTGTATCGGTATCCTTATTTGCATTACGTCTTTTAATTTGCGTATGTTGCCCGACCAAAACTTGTTTTTCTTTCAATTTCTGTTGTTTGGTTTTCTTTACTATTGGTCACCAGTTGGCCCAAATATATATAATTCTGTACTTTTTCAATGCTTTTTGATTTTATTCTCACCTATACGTTTGTTTTTTCATTTGTTATTAGTTTTGTCTTGTCTAAGTTCATTTAAGCCCCACGCTTTTCGCAGCTTTATTTAAGTCGTTTATCATTGTTTGTAGTTCCTCTTTACCCTGTACTATCACAACGATATCGTCGGCAAACCTTAGCTTGTTGAGTCGCTGTCCTACCAGTATTCTGTTATTTTCCTATTTCAATTTCTTAAATACGTCTTACGGAACCGATGTGAACAGTTTCAGAGACATGACATCTTGTCTTACTTCATTTTTATATGTATTTTTTTGGTGTTTGCGTGCATTTCAATTTGAAAGTTGTTCTTTTATAAATTTGCTCAATGATATTAATATATCTGTAGTCAATTCTTTCCTTTTTTAGTGATTTTATTACTGCCTACATTTTGATACGCCATTTATTTCATTTCCATTTAGTTTATTCAACTTCTGTTTTATAGTTTTCCGGTATTTTTTGGCGTTTTCCTTTAATTTTGTCATATTTAGTGTTTTCCTTTAATTTTGTTTTCATTATTTTTTCTTTCGAGTTTTCGTTTTATATAGATCTAACCAATCTAGGTCACTTTCGGTGTGAAAACTATTTACAGTATATACATCTGTTACTACATTCTTATTGTTTGTTAGTATGTGGTCTATTTCGTTTTTTGTTTGTTTGCCTTACCCATGTCTATTTTCGTTTTGTTTCTTTGTGAAAAATGTATTCATGCAATATAGCTGTTTGCCTTTTAGAAACCCTAGTATTCTTTTTCCTTCTCTATTTATTTTTCTAACCCACATTTTTTTACAAAACTACTCTGAGTTACTAGTTTTTCTATCTTAGCACTGAAATCACCTAGTATGAATGTGTATTGCGTTCTTTTTATCTCTACACCCTTTCTTAGGTTTTCATAGAACTCTTTAATATCTTCTTCGTAGCTGCTAGTAGGAGCATAGCACTGTACTAACTTTATGAAGGTGGTCTGATTTATTTCAATATGTATCATAGCTTTATGTATTACTAGTAATACCGTTCCAAAGCCACATAAATCAATGTTGTGCATGTGTTTCCTGATAGCTGGCCGATATTTTGACCTATGATAGGTCAACCGTGACTTAAATCGAGAATCTAAAACCTTTATGTGAGGTTTGGCAACAAATCGGTTCGAATGCGGTATTAACCTTTGAAATCGGTTTATAACTGTAGGAGGACTTGCTGTATTAGAAATAAACACAAATAGTTACTCCCCCGTTACTTTTACCTTGTTTTTTTCTATAAAACACTGTATTTTCTGTAGGTTTTAGGGTGGTGAATTGTAAATACAAACACAATCGAGGTATGAAATGTATATTTTAATGCACGCGGTATCGTGACAGGCGAGCCAAAAATAGCTAGCTACATAATTTCAGTAGGCGGACGTGCACCTGGACGACGCCTCGCCGCCGTCTACGTTGATGCGGGCCGATGTGCCTCTTGACACAATGCAAACTGCCTGCTTTTCTCGTTCGTAAACCGATCATAGGTCAGAGTTGAAACTTACCTATCTTGGGGACAATGAAGGAAAAATATTTTTATAATTTTGGCAGCTAAAAAAACCAAATGTCCAATCAATTTGGCACGGGCTAATTTCAGTTCGTACCGAGCGACTAAAGCTATTAATAATATAACCGTTATAGGAAATATTTTTCGAGTATTCGCTCCGCTACAGTTCTCTGTATCTGACATAATTTTCTCCTTTGCGTCTGGTTTCTGAGATACAAATTACATCCCAATTACAATTCATATTCCAATTCTATAATACATATATCTCCTTTAGCTATTGATCGCACGTTGTACGTTCCTGTTTTCAGACTTAGTCTATGTTTTTGTGTTGACCGAGATCTCGCCTCTCCCAGAATTTTTGAGGCAGTCTACTGTCGCAGAGTGGGATTATAGATTGTAGGTCCTGCCCACCTGGAGTAAATTTGTTTTACGCTTCGGCTTCATATTAATATGGAACGTGTTGGCTTTGAAACACCACGCAAGCTCTGCGGGTTGGCGAGTTAGAGGTGATGTAACTTACTAAGACCTTGTATACCATTACATATATTCTATTTCCATACATCCGAACGTAACCCCACATTCAGCCACATCGTTGAAATCCAGCCTTTCTTGTGTCAACAAACTATTACCTGGATTTCAGCCTGTTGATCCGCGGGACGTATTTTATTTCCACCTACCCTCCATATCTGGAAAATATTTTCCGATCCGCCACTTGAGGACGTGCCTTCTAGGAGTTACAGGCTCCCTCGAGGATTAGGATATTATACTTCCCTACAAATATATATGATATATAGTGCATTTTGGGGGAAACTATTGAACCATGGATAAAATCCCTGAACCTACATTTCCAACAATACAATGAAATAGAGACATAGTGAAGAGGTTTGATAAAACTAGTCTTTTTATGTAGAGTATTCAAAGTAATTAGCTATATTTAATTGTATCACATACCCTATGCGTTTGTGAAAAATACTGACATATTATGCCACCAGATGGTGTTGCTGGAATGCATATAAGAAAAAGTAAAGAATCATTTGTGCAGTGCTATGAATATAGTTGTTGACAAATCGAATAGATGGAGTAGTTTCTTTGGCGGGAGAGAGGGATTGTTGAGAACATCCAATAAGAAGTTAGTAGACTTCATAATGGCAAATAGACGAATCATATGCACTGGTAGGTATAACATGTTTAAATTATATAACTTTGCTTAATATTACTTATAAGAGTTTGAAGACTACAGTAGTGTGTGCACAATGGGTTCTCCATATACTTATTGCTCAACAGAAATAAAATCTAGAGTATGCTAAGATAAGTCGACAGTTGCCTCAGTTGTACAATGTGATTATAGCAAACAAATTATGATGCTCTATTATGTATTCGAAAACAAATGAAAATTGTCTCAATATGCCAATGTGCGACCACATGTTAGTCCCCATTCCGTTACCACCCTGCAGGTTTTAGTCGGTTGTCCACAAGTGGTATCACATCTCAAGAATTATGGAAACTAATGGAACAACGACAAAAGCTTATAAGTATTGATGGGGACTTCTTCGAATGAAACGTATGTTCACTTCTTTCTAATGAAGAATAGTGAGGAAAAAACGGTTGAGTATCAATTTTTTTTGAACGCCCCTATTAGTTTCCTGAACTCAAATGAACGGAAATATTTGAAATAACGATTTCTTGTTTTTTGTAGTTTTTCTTATTAATTATTTGATATAGCTCTCTTTGCGTAGATTTTCTTTTAGTTGGATTTTTAATAATTATCCAAAATCTTCTCTTGGTTCGTGTTTGCTGAAACCACCTCTTCTCACAATTTGTGTCTTCGACCATGATAAATTATTAGACAGAAGCTTTAAAGTACTTTTTTCTATTAGATTACTATAACTTAAGTTGGACATTAAAAATTATTTGCCACTTTATAAAACTTCTAATTAAGATAAACATCCATAATGAACTTTTACTTTAGAGTGAATTAATCTTTGCTTGTTCGGAACTTTTTTTCTTCAAGTGCATTAATGGTTGTTTAGGGAATTGTTTTATATTGCTCTTTCTAATTCATAACAAATGTCGTCCCACATTGTATTTCTTCTGTAAATTGTTTATAAAATTAATTTATCATTAAGTTGATGTAATTCATGTAATAATATCAACCTAGAAATATAAGGTAGGAGGGCGATGGAGAAAATAAATGAAACGGCATCTTCAATATACAACAAGTACCGAAATTCGAACACTTGCTGGAATTAGAAGTATTCAGGCCTACCTTTATATTTTAGCGAAATGAATTTGTAAGTCAATTATTTATTTCGTTTGACAATTATTTAATAATAAGTAGACTCGCTTTACTTCTACAATACTAAGCGACTAATTAAATAAAAACTGATTAACTAGGAATTTATTTTTACAGGTTAGTGTGCTCCCTAGCACATTTAGAACACAATATAAATTATATTTTATTGCAACTGTTTCTTGACCACTCTTCGTATTTCATTCTAGAATCCTCGCGGCTCTATGTTGGCATACAGAACGGATTACTGTAGTGTTTTTGTGAAAGCGTTGAATTGTGGACAATTGTCACGGACACCAGCACTTGCGATGTTTTTAGAGGTGATTACAGTGACCGACATTCATTTAATTAAGCCCAGTGCTATAGTAATTAAAGCTGAAAAGGAATTAACAAAAATTTGCATTTATAGTGTCTGGATGTTAGATTAGAATAGAAACATATATTCATAATATTCCATTTTGAAATAAATAATGGTAAAGTTTGACTTTATTATTGCTAAAAAGCAGACAGGTTTAATTAGTTAGTAGTTTTAATATTCCTTTCTATCTTTCTCAGCGTTATAACTAGGTTATATAATTTTTGTTTATTACAGTTTTTTCACAATGGCTTTTGTTTGAATTCAGCAATTTGCAGTATTAAGCGATAAAGCTCTAAGTAATTGGTTTTGTGCTCTTCGGGGCGGGCTTTAAGGCGTGTCTGTCACTAGATTTTCCTTTAATTACGGTTTTTACACCCATTACGTCTTAGCAATTCAGCAGTATTTCAGTCGGCACTAACACAGCAGGGCTGCGCCGCAAAATCCCAAGGCACGTCATCTTCCACCCAGCTGCGAGCACAGTCCATTATTTTCTTTTAATAACGCAAACCCGATCAAAATGCAGTCGTAACCCGGAATAAAGCGCCATTTTAGGTGCAATTCGCGGAACGTAACCAAGAATGCTTTGCGGCCGCGATTGCACCTTTTGTATAAGATGTGTGGTTGCGTTCTGTGTAGTCGGCCAAATTGCTTTCAGCCGATGTAAGCTGCGAAGTTTCCATGTGCGGGCTTATTCATGCACAATCTAACTCCGTGTGGCGTAAACTTGCCCAGATATGTTGCAGGCTGCACTGGCAGTAGGTGAATGCTGCAAAGAGCTTCACTAAAGGGACATTGAATTGCAATTTCATGCGCTTTTAGTGGAGATGCATTTCCTCGTGCTTTGCGGGCAGTACCTATATAAAATTGTATTTAGTATAATCCAATGTTTGTTAAAGATTTTGAAAATTTTGGCCTGAATATATGACTTTATTGTTTTCTAATTTTGAAATTTATAAATAACATTCGAATGCTGGATTGGACTTTCAATATTATATTGTATTGTTTATGTTTGTGATTAATGTATTTTTTTAGTCTTTTGGGCTTCTTTTACTAGATAATTCAGTTACCCTGATAAAATTAACTATAAAGGGCGCTTATTTAAACGAATGATGGAAATAGATACAGTAGTTAGCGATTAGAGGTAGTCATCGTTCCAAAATAGCTTTTTGAGAGGGATGGTTTGATTGCCTCTAAATTCGCAAACGCGGATGTGCCTTATGTAGACAAAGAAAACATATTTTGCTGCTTAAATCAAGGATAATAGTTAGCGGGCGTGTTTAACAGCTTCCTTGTACAGTTGCCAGTCAAGGAAGCAAAAAATGGGGTCAAGAACAATGTGAAAAGAGAAGAATGAGTCAGAAACATCGTTTCGCACTAATTACAATTTATCGAGAAGTTCCTTAGAATACTTAATGAATGCTAAAACGGCGATTTGGAGCACACAAACATTTTCAACAAAACTAGATTTTCAAGAAGAAAATATAATGCAACCACCTTCAATAATTTGTTGCATAATAGGCGCGGTTGGTTGCAGCCTCAAAAGGCACCATTATAATAATTGGGCAACATATATATTGTGATGCAATTTTTATGTTCATTTTAAGAAACATTTAATTTTTATACTAGTTTTACTTTTATTTTGTTAACTTTTATATTATATTTTATTACTATCACTATATAGATTATGGTTGTTTTTTGTTTTTGCTTTCACTTAAAAAGCTATAATTATAGTGTTTTTTCCCATTTATAAGAATAATAAAGTAATTTCACATAAAATAAACAAGACATCAATTTGATTACAGAAAAATAAAAACATTGTAAATAAGCATAAACAAATGGAAGAACAAAAAGACATTAGAATGGTGTTTTCTTATAAGAGATGTCAGACTAAAAATAACATACTAATATTTAATTTACCAAAAGGCATATGATCAAAAGTTGAAGATAAACCAATGATTATTTTCTTAAAGAGGGAAATTATAGTTGGATAATGGAAAACGACTTTACCAATTTTTCATTCTTGAGTTTTCCAATTCTTTATCTCATCGATTTATGCTAGTTTTGTTTAGTGAACCCTATATCTAAGGTATTTGCATAAAAAGAATTACATTGAAGTGAGGACCAGGAAATGCTTAACAAATTCAATATCACCTTTTTTCCAATGTTTTTCTTCAAAAAGTCGCATTGAGGTAGACCAAACCACGGTGATAGTAGAGAGAGAGATTATATCTTGCTGAAAATAAATTTCTTTTTTATCAAATACCTCTTTGACAAGGCTTTTTGAATTTGATAGTACTAGGGCTTTTCTTTTATAAAACTTTTTGTCTAGTGTGCCAAAATTTAGGTGAACTCGCAAGGAATATTGCGTGACACTATAAATAAAAGAGAAGCGAAACACAGGTTCTTTATCTATATAAACTATGCCTTTCTCTTTATGTTCTGTCGCTTTTTTGTATTTTTTCGATTGCAGTAGAGTAAGCTTTATATATATATATATATATATATATATATATATATATATATATATATTATATATATATATATATATATATAATAGTATAAAGTCACTAAAGGAAATTTTTGCAGTGTTATGACTAACAGTATACTATAGTATCCGTACGAGATCCGCCATACACATATCGATGAGCAGTTCCAAGATGCTATTTGCTAATGAAGGTTTATATTACGTTAACATTGCTATTCAAATATATTAACCACACAGAATATTAGAAGGTGACGGCCATTTACGCCCAAGAAGTTATTGATTAGATATGGACAAAAGTACCATAAGCATTTAAAAGTATATTCCCAATTATTGAAAAAGTATTGTGGAGCCAAAGCCGTTATAATAAAAGTTACTGGTGTCTACTTTAAATGTCTATATATTGAACATGCGGGATTGTTTTCTATTTTTCACTGTTAGTATTAGGTGGTTTAACATAAAATATCGTATCTTTGATTAGTTCTATTTGTGACTTTGTAAAAAAAAAACGTTTAACTTCTATCAAAGCTAACTCCGGGCCAGAGGAAAGAGATTTTTACGGGCCCCCAAAATATTTTATATATATATATATATATATATATATATATATATATATATATATATATATATATATTATCAAGACCTTTCCTACCATACAGTGTAAAGGTATGTATTTACAAAATAAAACTAAACTAATTCTTGACATAATATTTAAAACTAAAATTATTCTTGATTTCTACTGTATGTACTAATCTGGTCCACTCCTATTTGTTCTGTGCCATTACCTTCGCTTCTTGCCATGTTATTCCTTTCTGAAGAAGTTTTTCTTCTATTGTTCTTGTCCATGTTTTTCGTGGTCTTCCTCTTGTTCTACTAGTACCTACTTTCGATTCCCATATTTTCTTAACCTGTCTATCTTTGTCCATTCTAAGTAGATGTCCTAACCATTGTAGCTGTCGTGTTTCTATTTTTTTCCAGTGGTTCTACTTAAGTTCTTCTCGAATTATTTGATTTCGTATTTTATCTCTTCTGGTTACTCCTAGTACTTTCCTCAGATATTTCATTTCCATACTTTGTAGTTTACTTTCCTGTCTCTTTGTTGTTACCCACGATTCCCCCCCAAATGTCAATGTCGGTAGATGAATTGTTTTATATATGGTGAGTTTTGTTTTCCTAGAAATCTCTTTGTTGTTCAAGAATGTCTTTCCTAGTGCGTATTACAACTTGGCAGTGTTTTCTATTCGTTTGTTTAGTTCAGCTTCGTGTCCTCCTTTGCTGTCTATAGTAACTCCTAAATATGTGAAACTTTTGACTTGTTCTAATTTACTGTTGTTGATTTTTATGTTTGTGTGTTCTTCTTGTTCACCAATTGCCATGACCTTAGTTTTGCCTATGTTAATTTTCATGTTGTAGTCCTCTAACGTTTCTTTCCATATTTCCAGATTTTATTGTAGGTCCCTCTCCTTTGGTGCGAATATCACAACGTCATCAGCAAACGCACATTCCGAGATGTTTATTCATTGCATGTTTCTGTATCCTACACATAATTTCGCTACTTTTGACCTACATGCGTTAATAATGTCGTCTATGAGTAGTATGAACAGCAGAGGGCTTAGTACACCACCTTGTCTTAGGCCATTGCTTGTTATGAACTCTTCCGATTGTGAGTATCTAGTTCTTACATAGTTCCTGCAGTTTTGGTACATGCTTTTGGTGGCATTAAGCAATTGTTTTCCTACACCCCTTCTAATTAGGCTCTTCCAGATCTTTTTTCTTGGTGTGCGGTCAAAAGCTTTTTCTAAATCGATGAAGGCTAGGTAAACTTTTCTGTCTTGTTTTAGTGTTCTTTCTATTACTTCTTTTAAGCTAAATATGTGGTCTTGTATACTATGTCCCTTTCTGAATCCGCTTTGAGAGTCTATTAGTTGTCTTGCTAGGACTTTTCTTAGTTTCTGTTCTAAAATTCTTTCATAAACCTTGCATGCAATGCTCAACAGTGTTATTCCTCGGTAGTTATGACAACTAAGCCTATCTCCTTTTTTGTACAGTGGTAATATGATTCCCACTTTCCACTCTTTTGGTATTCTACCGGTTCTCCAAGCCTCTTTGCAAATGTCTAAGAATATTTGTGCTCCATATTTTCCCATAGTTTTCAGCATTTCTGCCTCTACTCCGTCGTGTCCAGGTGTTTTCCCATTCTTAACGTTTTTTATTGCTTCACATAGTTCCTTCATTGTGGGTTCTTCATCCGTTATTACTTCCATTCTTTCTGCTCTTTGTTCTCCTTCTTCATCTTCTCTTGAATTTTGTGTTACCGTTTCATCTACTGTTAGGATTTCTTGGAAGTGTTCTTTCCATATCTTTATCACTTCATTTTCTTCGGTTATGAGTTTACCTCTTTTATTCTTGACTTGGTTTAGTATTGTTTTCTTCTCTGTTCTACAATTTTGAGCACCCTATAAAATAGCTTCTGGTTTTCTTTGCTGTTATGTTCCATTCTGTGTCCGAACTTCTCCCATGACTTTTCTTTAGCTGTCTTTATTATTTCTTTAACTTTCTTCCTTTGTTCCTTGTATTCTTGGTATGCTTCTTCAGTTTTCTTATTTAAATAATTTTTCCATTTCCGTTTCTTTGTTTTATTTCGTTTTAATATCTTCCTTCCACCAATCTGTTTGTTTATTTTGGTTATTTATTTTGGCTACCCACATACTGCCTTTGCCAGATTTCAAAATTCTTTTAAATATTTCCCATTTATTGTCTATGTCTTCGTGTAGAAATCTTTCGTCCAGTTTTTCGACTTCTTTCTGTATTAGTTCTTGGTATTTTGTCTGATATTGTTCTTCCTTGAGCATGTAAGTCTTAATCTTTTCATAATTTTTTTTCTTTTGCAAGTTTTCCTTCTCTTTTGTTTGTTTTCTGTCCATGTGTCTTATTTTTCCTACTAACAGGTAGTGATCGCTGTAAATTTCGGGACCTCTTCTTATCCTAACGTCTTGAATCATATTCCTTTGGCCTTTTCTATCAGGATGTAGTCGATTATTGATTTTTCGTCTCTACTTTTAACTTCCCTGGTGTACTGATGTATTTTCTTATGTCCGTAAAACGTATTTGTGACGATGAATTGGTTCTCTCTGCAAAAGTCGAGTATCCTTTTTCCATTATTGTTTCTTTCTTGTTCTCCAAATTTGCCTAGTGATTCTTCCGTTGACTTATTTTTTACTCCTACTCTTCCGTTAAAATCACCTACTGTGATTACTGTCCCTTTACTTTCTTCTGTGAGTGATGTTAGTTCGTTCCAAAATTGGTCCTTATTGTTTACATTATCGTCTTCGTTTGGGCCGTAGACTGCTATTATTGTTATTTTGTGTTGGTCTTCCCCTATTTCTACTGACATTAATCTTTCATTTATGCATGTCCAATTACAAATTCTTTTTGCCCATTTCTGATTGACAATGCATGCTACACCTCCTTTTGCTCTCTGATTTTCTTGGACTCCGCTGTATATCATAATATAATTATCTTCTAATTGAATCATTCCTTGGCCTTTCTTTTTTGTCTCAGTTGCTACTATTATTTCTATCTCAATTTGTCTCAGTTCATTTACTAGCTCCTTCTCTTTCCCACTAATTCCTCTTACATTCCATGTTGCTAAATTCCATGTTTCATGCTTCTTTTCTAATTTCTTTTAGGTTCTCTTGTTTTTGTGTCTTTTTGGTGTTTGGATTGTTTCCTATTCAAATGCCATTTCATTGCCTGGCCGTCGTCTTTATATTTGTCGTGCAATCCAAAATTTGTAATCAGTTTTTTGGGTCACCGTTGGTTATTTCTCTTGCTTTTCTTAACTCTTTCTTTGTCTCTTCCCATCTCCACTCTATTCCATCTATATACAGCTTTCTAAATCCTATTTTAGCGGTTTTCCATGTGTTCTCTCCTCCTGGGCCCTTTTCCTGATTATGCCTTGTATTTCTCTGTCTTTCTTGGATAAATCATCGTTGATAAATATCTTGACCTCTTTATTCCCTTTTAGTTTGCTTTTGTTCATCATAACTACTTTCTTATCATTGGAATTTTCTAGCTCGATTAGACAGGTTTTTTGGCCTAGTTTCTTAGCTGATTTAATTGGTACTTCTATTCCCAATTTCTCTTTGAATACATTCAATATGCCTTCTTTCAAAACCTTAGGGTCATCGATATCAATTTCTAAGCCTTGTATCACTAAATTATTTCTCCTTTTTTCGTTTTCTAATCTCTCAACTTTTCCTTTTATTTCTTTTAGTTCCCTTGCCATATGTTCATTTTCACGTTTGATGCTTTCCTTTTGTTCTTGTAATTTTTTGATCTCGTCTTTATATTCCTGTTGGTTCTTACGAATTTCTTTGACTTCTGTAGTGAGGTTCTGCATCATAACAAACATTTTTTGTAATGTATCGTCTTGATTTTCTTTTTTTTTTTCTGGCGATCTCTTTGTTAATTTACTTCTACTGAATACGTCTATTTGTCCCGATGGTTTCCTTTTCTTTGTTCCATCTTCCGATGTACTAAACTCATTCTCAGAACTATCCATATTTTAGGTTTAGTTTTAATAATTCTGAGTGCGGCTCTGTTCCGTATTTACTATTTACAATATTGTATGTACAGCTGTGCTCAGCGATAAGAGCCTTGCCCGAAACTACTTCTCGGAGGTCAAGTCTCCTCTGATGCACGTATTTAACTATTAAACTGAGAAATTAGCAGTTTTCTCTTACCTTAATTGGCACACTTATTTTTATTATTTCCATCTTCACCGTTATGCTTTAAATAGTATTATTATTTGCTCGAAACCTCCCAAAATGGGTAAATTGCTTCGGAGCGATTTATAAACACACGCACTTACTCTAGGCCAGGACCGTACTCTTGATATATTTACGTATTACTAATATTTCAACAATTGTTAAATAATGCGGTACTAAAAATCAAGGTCACTTTTATAACAATTTAGATTGTTACTGCTTTAAACTATTTTGTATGTGAATACACAGGTGATAAACATGTGTGGTTTACCCCGAAAATGACGAGCTAATTTTAATACAATAAAAATAGTCTGAAAACCTGCGATGTAAGGTGGCAGCAGAGAGTGTACTGTAACGCGTATGCTTAAATTGAGGCAACTTGCATTGCTAAATTTGCGTCGAATTTTGTGTAACGGTGATAGACGATGTAACTAGTGCAGTACGAATAAAGGCCTGATAGAAATGTTTTTGGGATGGTCTATAACATCTTATAAGTGCTCCACGGTTTGAAAGACCACAACAAGAAATCATCAACTTGTACGGTCTACAATAATCAATAATCAGCCACTGACAATCACAGAACTAAAATATGACCTGGAAATTCCAAAATTTAAGCATATAAAATTTTGACGGAATATTTTGGAATGAAACGTATTACAAGGAAATTCACTTATTTTAGGCTACTACCAATAAACCAAATTTATTGAAAAGATTATTATCAAGGTTGGCACTTGTTCCTGCAGCTACAATTCGGATACAATTTTCCACCTCCAAAAAATTGTGTGAAATCTCAATGTGCTTGCTTTGAAGGTGACTGAGTCTACGTACGATGTTTCTTATATCTTTGAGAACTAAAAGTAATTTAACACTACGAATATAGCAAATTTAAATTTCCTAATGAAATAAAATAAATATTTGGTTAATGCATATAAATGCTATCGCACATGTACCGAAAGTAACTATAAAATTGTTGGCCGTCTATGTCACTTTGCACGCACTGCGGGACGCTAGCACCAAGTTGGCTATAGAGAATACTAATACATTTTTAACACTCTCACTCTCTGTGTTACAACTGTAAAGTTAACTAAATTACCAAAATCAGAAAATTCTAGAAGCATACTTTGTAAAAGCAAAATAAGCACAAAACTGATTTCAAACTATTAAATTTTTGTTGGTCATGGATTTTATTGTGTTAAGCAGCTTTATGAAAATTTTAGCCAACTGTTCCTGTTATTGGTCACGAGGCAATTCTTTGTAAAATGATACTCAATATTGATGTCCTTCGTGCGCTGGAGATATACGAAGTTGGTGGTTAATTTTTCGACAGCCGCCTTATTGATGGTCAATAGCGATGGCCTACGCTGTCTAGCCAACATCAGGCATCAGGCTACGCATCTTAAAGACTTTTTTGCTGGCTGTATACGCGGAAACTGGCCCTCGTTGATCATTAAGACCACTTTGCTGCTTTAACGCCTTTTTTCGTTTTTCACCCAATCTGTATCCGAGTAAGTGACTATTGATCGATTTTCCAATCCTACTGTAGGTTATACTGATATCTGAACTTTTTTTAAACACTGTAAGACGCTCTTGACAGCGTTTCGGCATGCGGGAAATGGCCATAATTGGCTGGCCGAATAAACCAATAAGGTGGTGTGCCGACGGCCAAATATACAAGCGAGCCGACAGTAAGGTACATAGGGCATTCTCTCGGGCTGGCCATTCTTCTCAACATTTAGGTTGACCCGCACCACAACATGGTTGAAATTGCTTATAATGAATTTTTTCAAGATATTTCACGTGCTATTTGGATCAGATTGTTTACATTTAGCCTTGCGAATTAACAAGCCTGTTTTGGCCAACCCAAACTTTCTATTATGTGCCGCCACCAAGTCGTTGGCGCAGCATATGGTTTCTGATATGTGCGATTGTTCGAATAATTTTGACTTATATGCCGTGTGGTAAGTAGCCTAGTGCCATTATCGAGTAAACCTTTTAGTTTGCGGTATATATATGGCACTGTTACCTCCTGGTAACTTGATTTTTTGCTGTTATGTCCTGATACGTTACCTAAACGTACGCACCGAAACGTATAATTAGGGCGCGTCTAAAAAATCTGCTGTCGTGTGAACTATCTCGATCTTTGTATGTGTGGGCACTGAAAACAGTATATATACTGTCGTAAAGGTCGCGCCAAACAGAGAATAGCCAAAATCACAATATTTGTGATCTATGGCAATTAACGCATTATCTTTTGTCGTTAACGCACCGACCGTCTTTGAAGTTTGTGACTACTTTTTTGCCCATTCCCACATTGACAGAAAATAGGTTTTTAGCAATTTGCTGATAAGTCATAGATTGATCATAGAAATTATTTTACCATTTAGAAACGAATTAATATACCCGCACCTTTGGGCGTATTTTGGTCTCATTTTCGATTAATATTTTTTGCAGTTAGTAAAATTTTAAAAATTAATAAATAATTAAATCTATTGCTGAATGGCTAGCTATTGTTGTTATTTTTCTCTCTCCTGAACTTACAGCAACTGCCTTACTGTGGATTGACTCCTGACAGAAATTTATTATCGTTGTGTTGCCATTTCGGTCTTACCATTAGTTAGTCTGTATGCATATGTAAGGCTACGTTGTCGTCGTTGTTCTTATCTTTGATGACTGACTCTTCCATTTTGTTTAACATCTCTTCTTTTAAGAGGATTGGTCAAGACATGTCTATCGTTTGTTTTGAGTCGTCTATGACATTTGCAACGCAGAGCACCTTGTGGATAACTTGATTTTGACGGCCAACTACTTCTCGAGCTCTTCCACCGCCGCCACATTTCCCATATGGTCGCACCCATTCGATATAGGTAGTTGGTGGATTTTTCATGGAGAAGTAAAATGGTCGTTTTGTTTTTCTGTTCCTAGATAGTGGCCAGTTGTTTCCAAGGCTTAGTCGCTGTATTTAGGTTTATCACATGATACTCGATGGTCTTTCGAGCGCGTACCCGATCATACAACGCGTACTATTGTCCTTCTTGTTTCGGGCTTGTTGCTTGGTTGAGACGCTATTGTTACTCGCATTATCACCCGACCGCTTTTCTCGTCCTTCAACTACTCCCAGAAAATTTGTAACGTAAAGTAGCGTCCGGTAAAAAATCCGACACCATTCACTCATCATCACCATCTGCTTATATCTATTCGTTATTGGAAGTAGAATTCTTCAAGCATCCTCCGTTGTTCTTTTATGTCGTCTGTCCACTTGAATGGAGGTCTATTTCTGTTTTTTCCCATTCTCGGTTTCCATTGCATTATTGTCTTGGTCTATTTAGTATCTTCTATTCTTGCAAGGTTCTCAGCGCACAACAATTTTAGTTGAAGCGCCTTTTCAAATACATCTTCTACTTTTGTATTTTATGTTATACATGTATTTATTATTTAATCTTTCAGAATAACTCCCAGCATTTTACACACTATTGATCTCTTGCGATTGCAAATTTTTGTATGCTCTTTGCTATTAGTTTATATTTTTTGCTGGGTAAATTAGTACAGGGAGCATGTTTTGGTCGAATAACTTTGTTTTTAGCTTTTGATCAATTTTGATTTGTAGAATATTTCCCCATTTTTCAAATGTAGCCCAGCTCAGTTTTATTCTTCTATCCATTTCTTTGTTTGACTGTCTCACTATAGTGTAATTGTCCAAGAGAAATATAATTGTCAACTATTTCTATAGTCGTTTCTTCTACTCTATATTAATTTCTTGTATCAATAATTTATTTATCTTGGTATTTCCTTTATTTATGTTTAAAATGATTTTTTTCTTATCTATTTCAGCAGTTTCTAAATACGACTTGTAGACAGAATCTAAACAATTTAATAGAAATTGTGTTACTTTGTTTTAATCCACGTTCGGTTTTTAACGCTTCTTTATTGTTTTGTAATTGTTTTGTAAACGTAGCGTTTTCATAGACATTTTTATCAACTTAGTGTGTCTGTAATCAACTTTATTATTTTTGTAGAGATTTTATTATACATATCCGTTAGTACTTGATCTTCCTCTTGTGCTTTCTCTATTTCAAATATTTAAATTTCAGGAATATGTTTCGAACTCACATTTGTTATTTTTTATTCTATATTTTTGATGCTAGTACGTTTTTGATCTGTAGTTTGTTTACTCTTTTGATGTTCTTGTTTTAGTCTACAATCAAGGCTTCATTTGCATTTCTCAGTTATGTAATTGTATCCTAATTTTTGTTCCTTTGTCACTATTTTGTTTCTCCTCTATTTTGAATTGCTTCTTCGATTTTTATCTCTCTCAGGACATTTTCTTATATTCTTTTCATTTATCTTCTTATTAATTTATTAAATTCTCTAGAAGTGTCAAGTCTTTCTCCTCTCTTTCAGTAAGTTTTTTCTGTCTACCATTAGTCTATTTGTATAATTAGAAAACTTAATATTTCTATTTTCCTGCCCTTGTTATTTTAAATTAGGCGGTTTTCGCTTCTACTAGTTTTTTACTTAATTTTACTTCATATTCTTTCTTGTTTGCTCTTTATATGGTTTCCTTTCGTTTTGATATTTAGTTTTTATATATTTTTTATTATCTGATTTTTGGTATTAAAGACTACTTAATTTTTCACTAATCTGTAGTCTCTTCCTGTATTTATTTTTTTCTCTGATTGTGTGGCGTTATGATAAAATTCTATTGACTTATAAGGACTTATCCGCTTGTTTTTATTTTTCTTTTTAAAGAAAGTATTTATAGTATACATTTGCTGTTGTTCTAGAAAACGTATCAACATGTCTCTTCTTTAATTTATTTTTTCTACCCTATTTTTAGCAACACCTTTTACTCTCCTGTTTTGGTTCTACCCTCGCATTGAAATCCCCTATGATAAGTGGATATTTTGTGGTATTTTTCATTTATTTCTCATTTATTTCTTTGTATAATTGCTTTACTTCTTTAGCATCGTAGTTTCCGAGAGGTGCATAAACCTATATTATTTAAGCGTACATTTTGTCGATATCTGTGTTATTATATATATTATGGGATGCGTAACTGTTCTAAAATGCGTTATATTTTCACTTGCTTTCATATTTACTAGGAAACTACTTTAATAAAACAGTGTATGCCTTGAATTAAACTTTAAAGATTATTCGGTCCTTTGTCTTACTTTACGTGTTCCAATAATATCTCATTTAATATTGTTCAACTATTCTTTTAATTTTGTTAACATGTCGTGTCTTATCTGTATTTGTGTATTGTATGTTCATGCTTATAAATAACTCTATTTTTCTCTTGCTTTGGCAACCTGGTGGAACCTATAGATTTTCAGCACTCTCCATTTTCTTACTATTCCGTCAGTTGCTTTGGGTGGAAGCTTGAAGGATACTGAGGGCTCTTTTTCTTCTGAGTATTGTCACATTGACCTTGTAGTTATTTGGCATAAGATACCACGTTGGTTAGACATATTGGTGTATACATTTTATACCTCTTCCCAGAATTAACTTTAGTCACGCTACACTTTTAGTTTTTTCCGGGTATTTTATTTCCCCTCTGTGATAGGTGCTCCTATCCATCGCCTGAAGAGACCCCACACGACCAACACTGTTTACTAGCCAATAGGAAATCATAAACAAATAGCAGACACACACATATTCAGCCACAAATAAATAAACTGAGTTAACTCAATTAACCACCACGCACCCTGGGCCAATAATCAGTCGAATTACACGATGATAGTACCTTTTTTTGAGATTTAAGAGCAACTTAACTCGGCGGATGACAAATTTGAAGTGACTAAAATAACTGTTATCGCGGCCAGTAATAATGCTGCCAGCACACTGATACGGGAAATAATTGTAAAAGTTATTGACCCGCGCATTGTGGAACACAAATTGGCCAGAATGAATACTAACATATTTTTAACAAATCATGACATCGGAAAAGTTAAAAAAAACTTAACAAATGGGTTCTGCATAAACGTAACAAGATGCACTATTTTTGGCACTACAAGGGATTTTTTTAACCGAACTGTAATCTGCAATGAAAGTGGATTCTGGGTAACTGACAATCATAAATGAAGTGCATGGTGGTTGGACCACGACGAAGCCGCCAGACATACATCGTTTATTACTCCTTCTTGTAATGTTCTACTACGGAGAATATGTATCATGTATCACTACCGACGTTGTGAAAATTAATGAAGGTGGGTTACGAAGTTCTTTCTAACCCACCTTATTTATTTGATCTTTTACACAGTCTTATCTTCTTTAAAGTTTTCACTATGCTAATTGAGAGGCTGTCAGTTTGGTTTTTTAGGATTTTCTTAGCTATTAAAGTTGAGATTGCTTAAAGATTAAATTTGTGCTTGTGAACGTTGGCAACAAACCATCAATAACAACGATGATTATATTGATAAACAGATATATGCTCTTAGGCTGTCTAAGTTGGTAGAACAATTCGTATACTTTTTAAAGTAAATTGCATTATGAAAGTAAGTATGTAGTAATACCAATAAAAGACTACAATCAAATTTGTGGGGCACAGATATATGAGACACTCCAATTCCGTCTGTAAAGGCACAGTTTCCAACGTTAGTGGCAGTTTGAATAATCTTGCGGAATATTTGCGGCAGTGCTCTCGATTGCAGCTCGTTTATTTAGCGAACCTGAGATTTCATGGAGTCCACAAGGAGAGGCTGTAAGCCAGTTAAATTGACTGAATTTGGAATCTTTGTGATCTCCTGTCAAGCTCCAGCAGCTCGGAAATCTTTGTAGTGGAACTCTTGCGTGATATGTTTCAAATAAAGATTGCTCTGTTTTGATGGGACAGCAACAACAGACATTTTTTATCTCCTTTGTCTTTTCATTTGTTCGTTTGTACATCTAAATGTTTATTTTATTACATCAGTGGCCGTGCGGAACATAAATGTTGGCTTTTATTATAATTGCGGTAAATTTGAAGAAAGAAAATGTGTGTAAAATACAGACGAATATAATAGACGATTTTATGAGATCTAACAAAATTTTATTGTAGCTCCTTATGCCGGATAGAATAAATTGTTTTAAAATATTTTATGGGGTATTGTGGCTGCCACATCGACCCTAGCATACGGTTCTTGAAACGCGTTCAATTTTCACAAAAACACACATTGCGAGCTCAAGGGACTGTAAAGTTGTAACAAAGAGGACATGAAATTATTTATGGCGTTTTCGCCCCAAATGTAACCTTTCAGTCAGGGATAATAAAAGTCGGCGACTTTTATTTGTGTTTCTTATTTCGTTTCATGGCCTCGCTGCTCAACATTCCAATCACACAACATAATACGCACGAAAGGGCATGTAGATGGCATACGGCCACTCTTAAGCGCCTTTTTATTTATTTCCGATCCAGTGAATGCATGCCGTATGAGCGGCGGAAGTTCCCCTCCGCTGCACGAGCGCGCCCAAAAAACTTTCCCCAAATAAAGTTTAGCGGGGCCCGAAGACGGTGAAGTGCCTGGTTGTGCATCAGATTTCAGCCAGATGTGCCCGGAAAGTTGAAAGTCGCAATCAAAACAAATTAAGCCCGATGAAGGGCCCCGCCGATGGGGTCAGGCTCGTTATTCCGCGAAACCAAGGCGGCCCCCCGGCGAACCAGCTGAATTTAAATATCAATCGTTTGTTTGGGATTGCGGTCGCGTTCTTGGCGTATTTTTAAGTTTGCTCCTGCCGTCTCGTAATTACATTTGGGCCCCCTCGGGACTCCTGCGACAATCGGCTCGAACTCGGCGGCGATATGGCCGTCGCGGCGGCCCGTGGAATTTGTATTTATGTTTGCGCTTAACTTACGCTTTGAACATTTTATTGGGGCGTTCACGCCTCGACAAATTCGCCGGCTTTATGAACGAGACGGAAAATATTTAGGCTTATAATTAGATCATAAAAGACCTTTTTGTTTTGTTTTGTTTTTTTGTTAGCGCTTTGCTCTTTAGAAATGTATTTTACAGTATTTGCTGTATTCAACGTACGGTTCTGCTTATACTACTGTGTACAAATATAACCCGGAATTTTGTTATAATTTTTGAAATACTTATTTATTCATTTTTTTTTTTATTAATTTAACCAGCGTATTTAGAATATACTCCTAATTTGAGTATTAAGTAAAATTATATAACAATACAATGTCATGCGGGGAGCTCTAGCCAATGCTAGTCTCCCTAATGATTACATCAGTTTTGATTAGGTTGTGCGAGGTCCAGCGGCCATTGTCGTTTGAGCCTTCTTGCGATGTCCGGTTGATTGGAGAGTTGTTCAATGAGTTGGTTAGGGTGTCCTGCCAAGTTACTGCTATAGTTAGTTGAGAGCCTTTTGATTACACTATCTACGTAGGGAACTCCTAGGTCGTTATGAAGGGTGTCGTTCTTTATGTACCATGGTGCATTGGCCAGTATACGGAGGGTTTTGGACTGGAATCTTTGAAGGATTTTAGTGTGTGTCGCTTTGGCGCATCCCCAGAGTTGAATCCCGTAGGACCATATGGGCTTCAGGATGACTTTATACAGCAAAACCTTGTTTGATAGAGAGAGTCGGGAATGTTTTCCAAGTAACCATGCCATTTGTTTGATTTTGAGATCTAATTGCTTCCTTTTGGCTTTGATATGCGAGCTCCAATTGAGTTTTTGGTCGAGGTGCAAACCGAGGTATTTTACTTCCTATGGATTGAATTGGGGTGTTATTTATGCTGGTTTGAGCGCATTCGATACGTCTTATAGTGAAGGTTATTTGAGCCGATTTATCAGTATTGACTGTAATTCTCCACTTATGGAACCAGGCTTGTAGTGAGTCTAGATGCTGTTGAAGATGTTCCACAGCAAGTTCAGGAGATTGGTTGACTGAAAGGATGGCCGTGTCGTCAGCAAATGTCGCAAGTATAGTGTTGTCTGTGGTTGGTGCATCTGATATATAAATTAGATATAGCAGTGGTCCCAACACGCTGCCCTGCGGGACTCCGGACTTGATTGGATGGATATCTGAGACTGCACTGTTCATTTTGACTTGGTAGGTTCGGTCTGTGAGGTATGACTTGAGTAGTACGTATAGCTGACTGGGGAGGTGTAATTTGAGTTTGTATAACAAGCCAGTATGCCACACTTTGTCGAACGCTTGCTTAATGTCTAGGAACACCGCTGGGCATACATTCTTCTTCTCCATGCTTTCCATTATATGAGTGATGATTCGGTGGCTTTGGTGAATGGTGGAATGGCTTTCACGGAATCCAAACTGGTGCAGTAGGATAAGCTGGTCTAGGTCTACAGATTTCTTAATGCGCTTGAGTAGTAGCCGTTCAAGAAGTTTGGAAAGGAGAGGCAGGAGACTTATTGGTCTGTAGGATTGTGCTTGGGTGGGCGGTTTGCCAGGTTTCGCAATCATTATTATCTGGGCATGTTTCCATAACATAGGGAAGTAGCAGAGTTGTAGTATTCTGTTAAATATTGTGGTAATTAGTACAATCGCTTTTCTGGGAAGGTTTTTAAGTACTTCTCCAACCATTAGGTCATATCCTGGTGCTTTACGCACGTTTGTTAGTTGTATTTGTTGAGAAACTTCTGCTGGCGTAAAGGGCTTGATTGGCGGTGACAATTGGCACGCAGTATCAATGAAGGATTCAATTTCTTTATCGTCAACATGACCTTGTACTTGTGGTGTTGTAAACACGTTAGCAAGGTGTTTCGCAAATGAATTGGCTTTATCAGTATCAGATCTGGCCCAGGTATCGTCGGGGTTTTTGATAGGAGGGATAGTTGCTATTGGCCGCTTGAATTTCTTTGTTGCCTTCCATATAGAGTTGTCATCAGGAGAGAGATGGGTATGTATTGACTGAATGTTTCATTGCGAGCTTCCGCTAGCGCCTTTTGCAGTTGATGCGTTAGTCTATTATAGTGGGTTTTGTCTCGTCTATCTTTGGTTCTCTGCCATTTTTTCCGTGCCCTTCGTTTCTCAGAAATGAGGTTCCGTACGTTCAGAGGAATGTTGTCTGTTTCAGGTGATGGTTTTGGAACGGGGGTGGCTTGCCATGCAGCTTCTTGTATAATGGTAGTTAAGTACTGGGTTGCCTCATCAATGTCTTGAGCGTTTTTTATTCTGATCTCGAGTTTAATTTCATTTTCTAGGTAGTTCCTAAAATATTCCCAGTCGGTATGCTTGTTGCATAATTTTAAAGGAGGGTCTTTCGTAATGACAGTCGTGCTGATACTTATAATGATTGGCGTATGGTCAGAGGATAGATCGAAGTTGGATTCCGTTTGTTGATAAGTATTCGCTATGCCATTGGTAACTGCATGGTCAAGTAAGTCTGGCAGTTTATGTGGGTCTCTGGGCCAGTATGTTGGTTCACCAGTTGATAGGTAGTTGTAGTTGTTTCGTTGGATTGCAGCTAGCAGTCTCCGTCCTTTCGGGGTGACAATCCTTGAGCCCCAAGCAGTATGCTTGGAGTTCCAATCACCCGCTGCAATAAATTTTGGCCCCAGGGTTAGTAGGAATTCCTCGTATTCTTCAATTGTGATGGGGTGACGTGGTGGGCTGTAGATGGACGCAATGACCAGTGGCTACGGGAGAACTTCTATTTTAATTTTTGTACTTTGTATTTTGTTAGTTATAAAAGGCTCCATCTCGTAGTGGGAAATTGTGTTTTTGACAATTATAGCTGATCCAGCGTGAGCTGTGCCGTCTGGATGATTGGCAAGGTAAGTAGTATATTTCGGGATTTTAACTATTGTTCTTTCTGTTGCATGGGTTTCAGAAATTAATAGGATATCGATTTGTTGCATTTGTAGGAAGGTAATTATTTCCGGGATGTGTCGGGTAATGCCATTGGCATTCCAATTTATTCTTAAAAATATATTTCTGCCTTCGATGTAATCCCCCTCGGCTGCAATGCACTTACGCCAGCGAATTTTCCACTCATCAAAACACTTTGAAAAGTCCTGTTTCGGTATGGCCTTCAGCAGCTTCTTCGATTGGGCTTGAATCTCTTCTATTGTGTCAAAACGGTGTCCCCGGAGCGGTCTTTTCATTTTGTTGAATAGCCAGAAGTCACATGGAGCTAAATTAAGCGAATACGGCGGTTGCGGAACGATATGGGTGGAATTTTTAGCGAAATCGTCACGAATAAATTGAGGGTTTTTGGAACCAAACGAGATTTGACTTTTTGGGGCACAAAACTTCCTTCAAAATGGTGTTGACTGATCCATTTGAAATGCCAACGATGTCAGCAAGCTCTCTAGTTGTCAATCGACGATTTTGGAGCACCAATTCCTTAATTTTCGCGATGTGCTGTTCGTCAGTTGATGTTCTTGGACGTCTTTGATGTGGTTCGTCTTCAACGCCTTCACGACCCTCTTTGAACATTTTATGCCATTCGTATACTTGTGTTTTAGACATAGCCTGTTCACCGAAGGCTTCTTGTAACATTCTGAGCGTTTCCGCACCAGAAATATTATTTCTAACAAAAAATTTAGTCGAACTTCTTTGTTGAATATTTTCTGACATGGTAAAAATCGAAAAAGTTAATTTTGGTTGTTTACGAAAACGAGCGTCACTCTTCAACTAATTAAGATATTAACCTAAAATTTGAGGCAGATGTCAGTAACAGTCCTTCCAACTTAAAACTAAAAAGGTTTGTGCCCAACGAAATGCCCGCGCAGTTTAAATTAAAAATTCCGGGTTATATTTGTACACAGTAGTACATATATTTAGGTTGGTGTACCAGTTTCAAATTAGTCAAGGAACAATTTTTCTCGTTCTTCCGGCGCCTTCTCACTAACTGAGATTGGTGACATAGCAAATTTGTCTCTGTTTTCCGCGTGTCAAATCAGCCCATTTTCTGATATTTTTCATCCAAAATATTCGTCGTCTCCTTGGGCAGCGTCTACCTTCTATTTGTCCCTTGACTGTGAGTTGAAGCAATTTGTATTTGTTATTGATAGATAAGATTAATTTGTGGTCTCCCTCTACGTAATACGTTATTGTTGTTTATTCTATTTATCAATAAAATTTTCAGCAAAGTTCTGAATACCACATTCCAAATGCCTTCAATGGTATTTAATTTTAGTGTTCACACCTCCATTCCATACATGATAGAGTACACATAACACTTCACGCAATATTAAGTTTCAGTGTACCATTGCATAGTTATGTTCTGAAAGATTGATTTATTACGTTTTATTCTACATCTTATTTCTACCTCAAGATTCAGATTTCTACCACCATCCAGCTGCCTAGACACTTAAATTTCTTAACTTTTTGCAGCATATGTCAATTTATAAATACCATCACTTTTTTATGTCGATGTTTAGTCCATATTCGTCTCCTCTAACGAATTTGTGCAGCAGTTGTTGCAGATCTTCCTCACTTTTAGCACTTAACACGCTTTATTTAAGCGTATCTCGCAATTTTCAATTTTATTTTGACGCCTTAATAAGTCTCTTTAACTACCTTAGAAAATATCCGAGTGCAAATTAAACAGAAGCGGAGAGAGAATGCATTCCTGTCTTACCCATTTCTTTATATTGACTTGTCGAGTGAGCCCCGCTTTTGCTTTGGTTTCCAGCACAGCTTTTTGATAATGTTAATGTCGTTTCTATAAGGATTGGATTTTATTTCATCGAATGCTTTTTCATTGCCTTGAAAACATCCACATGTATTTTTGTTGGTGTCTACACGTTTACATGAGTACAATGATACTAAATAATACTTTTCTGGTCAAAACGATTACGAAAGCCAAACTGTTGGTATTCGATATCTGTCTCGCATTTTTTATATATCTTATATTACTGTAAGTAATATTTTTACTACATGGAACATTAAGTTACGAGCCTGTCTCCTATTTTTGGTAAGGTGGTAAATATTGAATTTATCCAATTGTATAGTAATTCATTAGTTCTGTATAATTTATTAAAGAGTATCGTCAATAATTCAAGGTTGTCTTTGTCAATAACTTTTAGAAGATTTGTGTGATTTTTGTCTAAATCTGGAGCTTTTCCTATTTTAGTGGTTTTTGTGGCATTCCACTTTGAATTTTAAGACTGGCGAACTCTTTTTTTGTTCCCGAGAGTCTTTTGGCTCTGTTCTGTTGTCGCTGAATAAATCGTTGATATACTTTACCCACGCTGCGTTTACTTCTTCTTTCCTATTTATTATTCTACCTTTGCTGTTTAATAGCTTGTTATTAGTTTTATTTTTAAGCCAACTAATTTCTTTGCATGGTTCCTCTTCTTTGGCTTTTTTAATTGTTTGTCTTATTTCTCGTAGCTTCGTTTTACACGTTTCTGAGTTTGTGTTTTTATATTACCGACTTCTTTTAGTATCTCTGTTTGTTGGCTTAGCATTTTTTTGTGTGTTAATGAGAATGTGTTTTAAAACCTTCCTATAGTGTATTTTTGTCCATATTACTGGTATTATTTGACTTTTTTTGAGTTGCTTAAGGCTTTTGTTTAATGTTTTAGTGTAGAATTTCTTTATTTTTAAATGTACCTAAATTTTTAGTTAGGTGAGTTTTTTAATTTCTTTAAACATATTGTTATTTTGGCTGCTAATAAATTATGGTTTGATGATACATCTGCACCAGGACATTTTTTACAGATTTAAGGTATTCCTGAACTTTTCGTTTATTAATATAAAATCTGTTGATTGCAAATACCGTTTAATTCATTGTCTTGTGGTGATTGTTAATTATAAATTCTACGGGGAAAAAGCTTGAACCATGTATTTATAATTACTAAACCCTCCTCTTGGCAGAACTGTACGAGTCTATTTTTTCGGTCGATCCTCTCACCCAATCCGAAATCACCAACGCTATCTTCTTCGCGTCTTTTGCCTACTTTGGAGTTAAAATCTCTTATTATTATAGTAACTTAGTTTATTTTGATTATATGCGTCACTTCGTTGACCTGCTCGTAAAACGGTTCAGCTTTAGGTTCGTCGCCAGTTGGCGCGTAAGCCTGTATTGTAATGATCTTCATTGGACGGCCTTGTAGTTGCAGTAATAACACACCATACGACGACGGAATGAAATTTGTAACTGATGGCTTGTTTGGAAACTTTCCAGTCATTAGCATCATTATTTTCAGAGAAATAAGCTGTGTGTTCTTCAATGCCTCGTTTCCTGATTGAGGCCGACGCATTTCACTTATGCCCAAAATTTGAAGCTCTAATCTTCCCAACACTTGGGTGACATGAATTTTACCAGCCTCAAACATACTAGTAACATTCCATGCTCCTATTTTTGATAAAGATTGGCTTTTTAAGCTCTTGTCCACTTTTGGGTGGCACCTCCCAGTTGTGATTCCTAACACACCCGACCATCTAAGGTTTGCCGCGAATTAGGGGCCTTTCTACTGGTTTTACTTGCATGATTATTGTTCTTGGGAATAGTTTCCCACAGTGTCACAATTGTTAATGTCATTGTGTAGTAAGATTGCTTTTCTTCACTATTACTCACCAAATCTGGCTACCCTTACTTCCTTTAGTCTGCAGGGCAATGCGCTGGAAGCCATGAGTGAGAGCTACTTTGGGAGATTAAGGTACTGTAATTCATCTCCTGTCAAAACACTTGGCGTAATCTACCACGACAGAATGTGCTACCCCTGCAGCATAATCCCCCACCCGAACGCATACTAAGTCTAAACAAATGTTTAAATTACTGATGCGACAGTCGAGTGTTACAGAAACTATATTGTTATAAACAGACCGATGGTAGTTAACAAAGACAAGTGACGTTGCAAGTATTTCGGTTACGCAAAGTATTTTTGGATTGTAATAATCGTCCGTTAAATGCCGTTTGACAGTTCATAGAGTCAATCACTCGAAAAACAATTATTAACGCATCTTAGTATGTACTAAATTGTGATAAAATTAGTAAACAAGAATAATAAACCTGGTTGTATTACATTAAATAAAGTTTTCTACGCGACCAGATAGATCACAAGTTACAACTTGTAATATTCATTAAAATATTGGCATTAAAATCATTTTATTAATTTATAGAAATGTCTTCATGATAGAATTTATCTACTTCTGCATATGAACGTATGAAGATTCCCAGAAACATTTCAATTAGAAAATATATTATAGAAAAATTGAGTGATTTGCAGTCTAAAGGAAAACGTTATGAAATCCATTAATATTTTAGGTCCGCATATTGAACCATCTACTCATAGAAATAAGTCGATTAATACGTTGAATCAATCACTTATAACATTGCATTTTTTCTATTAATTCAGGACTGCTACTGTCCGTAGCTTATTCAAAAGAGTCGCCTATTAAACTACTACAATAAAAGATGAAACCATTCAAATGTCTGTAGATAATGGGATTCAAAGGGAAAATATGTTTTTTTTTCAATATTGCACAATTTTCTGGTGTAATCGATGCTATTGACTGTAAATATGTGCGTATATAAAGTCCAAGTGATCATAATGCAGAATTATTTCGAAATAAGCTACTTTTAATCAATGTCCAAATGGTACAATTAAAAATTTATGATGTAGTTTCTAGATCAATAAAGGATAGTGATAGATATGATAATGATTAATTACTAGCAAATAATGGATATCCATACAGGTGATACTTTTGTGTTAAAGTTACAGACTGAAAGTGAACTTAAAACTGCCCATATATTCACAAAAAATAATGTTCAATTTTCAAAGCGCAGTATTTTTTTTCCTCTTTGGTTATTGGTTATGTCTGGCATCTATATGTAACCATTGACCTAATTATAGTTCTGTAGATTTTTAATTTGGTTATTCTTGTTATACGTGGTGCTTTAAAGATTAGAATTATTGATAAAAACATGTTCTATTCCCGGCTGTAACATGTAGTTGAATTTTTTGCATTATTTTGTTCTCACTATTTATGAGTTTCGGGTATTTTGAAATTACTGTTCTCTATAGAAAATTTTCTGACTTATTTTTCGTAGAGGTTTTTCTGTTTTCTGTTTGTTGATCTGCACTTCAATCCTTTGGGCTTGTGTTTCTATTTTCCTGTAGATGTCCTTAATTTCTTTTTCCGATCTTGCTACTAGATTGATATCATCTGCTTGTCGAACTATGTGGCGTGGCTTGTTAATAATAAGACTGTCTAATTACTTTTTCATTGCTAAATTAAGTAGTGTTGCGACAAGCGTAGTTTCTTCTCTTACCCCTTTGTTGGTTGTAAACGTCGGGGAGATTTTATTCTGCATTCGCATCGCAGTTTTGGAGCTTTTGCTTGTCATTCTTGTTAGGCTAATAAATTTATTTTGGATGCCTAATGGCATACAAGCCGTTTTTATCTACACTATCATATGTCTCCTTGAAGTCAATGAATATTTAATATATTACTATACCATTTTCCCATTATTTTCCAATATTTGTCCTGTTGTGAAAATTTGGTCTACGGTATGTTTGTCCTGTTGGAAACTGGCTTGGTACTCTCCCATTATGTCGTTTTTGTTGTAGGATGTTTGTGAATATTTTATATGTATAGTAACACACAATAACGATATACTTCGGTGGTTACTGCAGTTGTGCTTGTCCCCCTCTTTATGGATTGGGCATATGATGGCTGTGTTCCATATTTCTGGCATTTCTTTCTTATTCCACATGGGGTTGATTAGGACATGAATTTTATTGGTTAGTGTACCTCCGCCGTATTTTTTAACTTTATTGCAATGTCATTCTCGGCGCTTTGACATTCTTCACTTTTTGTATGGTGAACATTACTTTTTTTTTAATTTCCAGTTGTACGGTATCTTTTTACCTTTGTTGGTCTTTCGTTTAGCTTCCCTTGTGTTAACAGTTCTTTGCAGTTTTGAAATATACTTTATATTACTTAATTTCTAATATTTTTCTGCTAAATTTATATAAAAGTATTTAATTTCTGTAGTTAAATAGCGCTGTTAGTCAATCAAGGATTGAATAGTCGTGTTAGGTGGTTTATGCAACGCAGTCAACTTTTAACAGACCGCTGATGTTGATGTGTTGTTAGGAAATGGTAGCGCTGACAAGCTTTCGCGCAACTGAACATTATTATGTTTATTTATTTTTAGATCAAGCTTTTTTGTAAAATATTATTGTTTGATAGAAAAATAACGAGAGTGATTTTTTAACGATTGGTTTTATTCTTTTTACAATCCAAGGTCTTTAACTTTAGTCTGTTACTGTCTTCTAGTCTTATTAAATGTTTTTTTATCCGGGAGAATAAAAAGAAGCTACCGGGACTGAGATTCGCTGAAAATGGGGGCTGTAAAACTACAGTGATGGCGCATCTAAGTGCGTGTAATACCTGGACATACACGTACCACTATTTTTTTGATCCTTTTAAGGACTGCGATAAAATGCTTGATTGACCGTTTGCCTTGGAAGCATATATTCTTCGTGAACGATACTTTGACTGCTCAAGGAACAAAATGAGCGTTAATTTGATATTCGATTTCCTCATTTCTGCTTTCTTGAGATGGTGAGTGCAGTGTGCCGCTCTTGACTTTAGCATTTTGTTTCAGGATGTTATTCAAATATCTCTGGTTCTTCGTTTGTGATCACGTAATTGGAAATTTGAATTTCGTTAAGACAGTAGAAAGCCGTGAATACTTAAAAGTATCCTAGTGCATACTTTTTCATGCCTAAATCCTGTATTTAAATATAATGAGCGGCCTTTCCGCCTGAAGTTTGTCTTTCATTTCTTCTCAGTCCTCTAAAAAGGCCTCGGGCCACTTATATCTTTTTATAAGTAGCGGATTCTCCAAGTTTTACACAAAATTTGATAACACAGCTTTGGTGAAAATAATTTAAGTTCAGATCCTTTCAACAATTGCATAGCAACTGCAATAATTTCAAACTCGTACTGATAAGAGGGAGACGATGCGGGCTCATAATAACTTTTGTTAAGTAGTATTATTTTGTTCCATTAGAACATTATTTACAGTAATCGATGGTGATTATGCGATGTTTGATTACTGTCACTTATGTAAAGTATAACTTGATGTATAACTCCGTTTCCAATAACTTGGGTGTAAAGAAGTTCCTTAATACTTACGAAGAATTTGATTTTATGCCCAAAATATGGTCAAATACAACAGTCATTTTTCAAAATACAACCTATCAGTATCAGTGACTTTGAATTGTCCAATTTTTCAACAGTACTTTGAAACAAAGAATTTTTAATATTTCTCGACTTGATCAAACAACTCAAAATGGAAACTGCCTAAAAAGTGTGCCATAGATCAAAACAAATTGTAATCAGAACGTGCAAGATCGGTACTGCAAGCGGGGTGCAGCAAGATTTAAATACATCATTAATTTTATTTTTGGTCCTTGTGGCAAGATGAGCAGACGAGTTGTCTTGTTGAAGAAGAGCTCGTTTTCGGTTAATCAAAGTTGGATACTTTTACTTTAAGGATCTCATAAATATGTCCCAATTGAATACTGTTAACATTCTGTCAAGCCAAAATTATAGCTTTTTGCTTGTGAAGCGGATTTTTAAACTCATTTCGAAACAGTGAAGAGGCTCACTTTACGGTAATGTAAATTCCTTTTTACAATCATCCATTAATAACTTTTACTTTATCCATGCAAATGGTCAATAGCAGTGATGAAGGGAAGTCTAAAACACTCGCCCTTTATTTTTCTTTTGAGGCTATATTTTAATTGTTAAGTTAAAACTTATGTTGTTCTAAATTATTAATGCACTATTTTATTGTCATATTTCTTTTTTCAAAAGTAGGCAGTGATATAAGGATTTCGAATTTTCATTTGTTATTGCTTTATCTGATGTTGTTGTCTATATAATACGGCCATTAATATCCCCTTCGTTCTAAGCATATTTCGTAAGTTCATTACTTGCGGGAAGCCCACTCTATTATTACCTGTCTGTGTGATTAATGGTTTTAAAGTGTCTTCATTCTTTTAAATGAATATCGGCTGCCTATGACGCCCTCGCGCTCGAAAGGTTTTTTGCTAAGTTGATCCTTATTCGGCTGAACATTTTTTACGCTCTTCGAAGCACGTGCAAGTAATTTTAAAACTTCTATGTACGTTCGTAAACGTTTGCTGGAGCAATAAACTGAATGAAGTGAAATAAGCTGAAAATACTCTTTTTATATTGTAAATTATCTTGTTGTGTAATACTGGAGACAAATATTTTCTTTATAAATTCTTACTGCTAAGAAAACGTTTTGCTGATTATCGGAATTGTAGTTTTTTTAAATTTTGTGTATAATAAGAATTACACATTTTTATGAAAAAATTAAAGACCATATTGGTTCAAGTGCGTTTTCAGTGCTCGAAAATGCTGATGGAAATCAGCCTCTCCCGGCCACTTCAGCAGGTTGAAGTGCCTCTTAAGTTTTTTCTGTTGAGCCAAATGTATTCGTTTTAGAGCCCAAAAAATTGTAGTAGGATAGATCGGCACAGTATGGGAAGGCTTCATAATTATGTTAGTAGGGGCAAAAAATAAATGTACTTTAATGGATTATTAAGTCCTTCTGATAAAGTTTGGTGATAATTTTTGAGAATTGCTCACACCACGTACTTTGGCAACGTTTGTGTCGGCCATTGCATTTTAAAACTGTGCAGAAGTTTATTATCTTATATGATGTTTTTATTATTTTAAAGTGTTTAAACCACAAACCTATTTATTTCCACGTCGATCATACACAATCGAAATGCACATAGTAGGTCGCAATTTTTATGGTAACAGTAAATATTAAATTTGTTTCTTAATGCTATTCTACTACGTCATATTTGATTGAGACTATTTTTAGAAATTATTAAATGGCTATTCGTCTATTGTTGCTAGCAGTGTGTATCGAATTATAACGTAATTTGAAATAAATAAATTGCGAAAGAATTGGTTAAACATTAAACTTTTTTATTATTAAGTGGTTTTACGTAAGCATTACCTTATATTTGTAAGTAATTGAAAACAATGGTCATCACTTTTTATTTGTGATCAGTATGGTGTAACATTTTCGATGATTTATTAATGTAAACAACTTACAATGTGTGACAAAGGCTGCGTTTGCCTACTTCTGGTTTCGGATTCCGGGCTGCAGCCACTCAGTGTGAGTTTAGGATTACGCTTAAATTCAATTTCGGTGGACTACAAATACGATCCTTTGAATGCTTCGTCACCCCAAACGAGTTGTGTGTTGAGCTTCCACCTTTTCGGAATTGCTTTGAACATCCGTTGCTCGAGTGTAAATGAGGGAGGCGTGGACGCTTCGAACGGCGGCGGGCTTTTTAGAACAGAGCTTTTGGGGACGAAACACAGAGCACAGAGCGAGGCTCGCCCAATTGCATTGCAGACACCGTTCCTGCTTAGCGATTAGTGCGCAACTTTTTTTAACAAATCGCGATTTCGGCTCCGTTGCCCGGCCGGTTAGATGTATCGAGTGCCGCCGTCGAAATCAATACCGCCCGCATCAATCATAATAGAAAATTCCACATTGGCGATTGTCGTTTAGCGATAACAGGCCACTAATTGAATTCCGCGGAATGAAGTCCCATCGATCAGAGTTAGAGCACACACTGTAGTTCATGCAAAATCTGTTTATTTAGGCGTCTTTCAATCAAACTTCGAAATTGATTAATTTGGCGAGAAAGGGCTTGAAAGGCCTCAAATCCGGGGTTGTCCTGAAAAGAAAAGGCGAAATGGCAGCGCATTCGGCGTGATATGTCACTATTGATAAATTCCAATAATATGCGTCGTCACCTCGATTTTGCCGAGATGCCGCCTTATGACATGGGGTAGGGTTTGATTGATACTCAGAGGTGGCAATTTTAGCGCGGATTTATTTTGGTTATTTTCCGATGTATAAATGTTATTCGCCTTCTTCTATTGTGGCTGTTCCTGGGGACATTTGGCGGTGCTGACGAGGTGCTGTAACGCCCCTAGGTAAAAAGACACGACCAAAGAATAAAAACAACTTTGTTTGAATTTTTTAAACAATTTGTTGTATTCCCAAAAACTATTTTGATTAAACTGATTAAAAAGTTCAATCCAATGAATAACATTTATGTTTGGACGTTAAGAATTCGCACAACTGAGATATGCACAAAGGATATGAGTAAAGAGGAATAGAGAAAATTCTTATAAAATAATTTTTGCACCATAAATCTATATACGAGTTCAGTGAAATTTATTACGGCTGCTTTAGGCAGTTATTATAGCTAATTTCAAATATTACATCTTTTTTATGAAAATTATACAAATCTAAGTCTCTGGTAACGCTCCCAGGGTTATCTTTTTTAATTTTAACATAATCCTTAAACTCCAGCAATAATAAAATTTTATTTCACAATAAACTCTACTGAAAATGGGTTTTTAATGAATTCGGAGCATAAACGCAACAGAACGCGATAACGATATTAGTACCGCGTTGTTTTTTATTGTCAGGTTTGAATAATAAGCTCTGCACACCTGAAGATTTGTATATTTTTATTTTTTGAGTCAATTTTAATCTTGTAGCCAACAAAGACACATTTATATCACTTGTTGGGGATAATTTTATTGTCTAAGCAGCTTTACGGTCGATTTAAAGACGGTTGAAAATCAATTGAGTATGGTATTTAAATTGGTCGTTAGAAGATATTTATTACATTTCAGAAGTATGTGAAATACTAGCCGGTAGACAAAATCTTGTAAGAGGAACTACAAGTGTCCAAGTTATATTCAATTTTGACTGAAGACCACCATTCTTTAAATTTTAGCTCATAAAAGCATTCATTTAATTTTCTGCGTTTATTTTCGATTTCTTAAGCCTAAAATGTACAATCATACATTAACAATTGAGCCACCATAACAGTAGTACTCAAATCCATTTCAAAACTGGAGATGCAAACATATTTTTAAATATTTACCATTCCCGAGTATTGCATTATTAAACGGGGAATTTATATTTAATAAATAATGGTGTATAATAAAAGAACTGTTGCATTTTCTTCTAGAACAAACGTTTAGTTTATTTTGAAATACTCCCTGTAGTACTATATCTAAAAGTTTTGATTTGCAAAATATGGTCAGAAATTTAATATTTTAGGTGAGCTATAAAATGATCTTGGACCTCTATGAACTTTTCGGTCATAATTTTTTATTATTAAATTTTGGATTCGGGATTAGCGCCTACTAATAGCCTACTAATAACTCAAGTGACCGTGCGATTTCAGAGCCCTTTTAGAGAAAATGCCTCTTGATAAAATTAAGCTCTGTCGCTTTTGTGCCAACAAGGTGGTAAAAGTATAAAAGTATGTGGAACAAACTCGCTCTTTATTTGACTAGTTGCGTTATCGATGTTCAAGGGCCGACTGCCACTAATTGTTTACAGTTCAAGTAAAAATTGCAAATGATTTTTTTTGCTTCAAATTTGTGTTGACTTGTTTGAGTAAACCCTTTCCGTTTCCAAAGGGAAAGCTCTGGATCTTTAAATTAAGTGAACAAAGTAGCTAATTGATTACATTAAATTCTTTAAGGAAATAGCTTACGCAAAATTTATTGTTATTATAGTTCTGTTTTATTGAAACTACACACATGTGCTTTAGTTAATTTTTCTAGTGACAAACACTCATATTTTTAGCATCGTTTTGTTTCGGGGTATTGTAATTTTGTTTGCCGCATAAAGTCTGACAGGTCTAAGTAGACCGTTTTTTAAAATTATTGATGATTGAATTGTTGAATTTAAAGAGATGTTTTTGCGATATCAAACATTTTATAATAAACTGCCAACTGCTAATACAATTGCCAAACTTTTTTCAAATTACTGCTATTCGACTAATGAAAATAAGGGTGAACAATCAAAACGTATATAAAAAACTTCTTGAAATAAATTAAATCCAACTCTCAAATACCCTGTAATATTTAATATGATCCATGCACTCTATTTCTACAATTTTTACAAGTTTTAATAATAATGTGCCATAAAAGGCTTCAGAATTGGAAGGCGCTGACGTAGTTTACGAAACGTGTACTTCAGGAAATGAGTCTTAAACTACTTTGCTGATAAGATCTTCGTAAGCTTCCAATCATGCCTGCATTTATTTTGACGTCAAGTGGCGGGCCATGATAAGGCTAATAGTTTTATTATTGGTTTTTAGTTCCTCTGTCTTTGTTTGTACTGCAAACTGAAGATCTATAGTCAAAAGCTCTTTAAAATTTTGTTTTTTTATTGGGTGCAGTTGCGTGTTTGGCACTTCGAGAAGCGTATTAGATCCTGTCTATCCATGTGTCGAACGAAAGAGGATATTTGAATTTTTCAGGACGCATATAATCATTTTTGAAAGCAAGCAAACTTTGAAAGATGGCAAAGGCATGTTTTGCAAACTATGTTAACAACTTCAGTTTTTAAAAGTTTTATTGAATTTTGTTATCAGAAGTTGTAATAGGGAGGTGCAAACTTTTTTTGTATATTTAATATTTTGAAGAATATACAAAACTATAACTTAAAGAATATGCCGTTGGGTATACTACTACTACATCTACAAGTTTATGGTTTGGAATTAAAGAACTGATCACATTCTTCAACTACTTCCTAAAAGTTGGTAAAGTGAGCCGTTGATTACAACAGGTATGTAATATACCGAGGGTACCAAGTTCGGGTTTTTTGGGTCGCATCCTATGGTTACCTATTTGTAGTAACATCCGTCTTTAAATAACCATTTAGGGTATTATTGCTCAAAGATTGCATACATACAAGCTGGGTGGTTGCGGTTCAACCTTCACGAAGCAGCTTATAGTAAATCATACAATTTCACCAGATGCTGTTTTTTTTTAATTTAAATAATAAATTATTTTTGACTAAAACTAAGTTTTTTCTTTATCATCATGATTACAACGGCTTATTGGACTGTACCAACTATGTGTATTTATTTTGTACTGCTGCTACTGTGATGTGAAGCATCGATGATAGCATCATCATCATCACGAGCTTTTGATTGTTTCATCTCCAAATATACACGTCCCTAAGCTATCGCCATGCCATTTGATCTGCCGTAGCTTCCAACCATTGTATACCTGCAACCTAATTGATGTCATCTCCGCATCTAGTTCTTGGTCTACCTCGTTCCCTATTTCCTGTCCTTGGCCTCTACTCTGTTACCCTTTTGCTCTACCTATCGCCGCATAAGATGATCTGCCTATTGCCATTTCAAGGTTGCGTTGCGTCGTGCCACGGCCTCAACTTTGGTTTTATCTCAAATCCATTTGATTGATTTTTATCTTTAATTCGCACTCACAACACTGATCTTTCCGTTCATCTTTGCGTAACTTTCAGTTTTTTCGTCACGGTTTTCGTGTTTCCGAGGCATATGCAAGTATTGGAATATTGCATTGATTAAACACGCTAGCCTTAAGGTGTTGTGAGTATGTTGTTGTTGCCATTATTTTTGTTAAAAGTTTATACAGTTGATAGTTTTCTAGATCCTTTTTATTCCTTTTTTATAAATTAGCACAGCACGTTTTTCCATGATTCGGGTATTGTACCCGTATCTAGGTACTGATTAAACAGTGTTTCTAGATGCCTTATAACAATTACCTCTCCTGCTTTTATTAGTTCTATTACCACCCCGTCCAGGCCTGGAGTTTTATTATTTCTCATTTGCTTTGGTGTCTGTTTTAATTCAGGTTTACTATGTACTTTCATATGTACTCTGTATAGTGTCTGGTCTGTGGTGCTTTCTTTCGTTTGGACTAATTGGTAGTTCTTGAGTCTTCGATGAGCACAGCTACTCATAAATTTTTTTAATATATTCTAGGATCTCTTTGCAATTGTACAGTGCGTTCCATTTGTCGTTTATTTTATTTACTATTTCTTTTCTTTCTTCTTGTATTTTCCTCCCGAATGCTTTTGATCCTTTGTTTTTTTATGTTTTTTTAAATAGTTCTTTAATAGTTTTTTCGTTGTACTTTGATATGTCGAATTTTACTTGCTTTCTGATGCCCTTGTTAATTTATTTTATTTCTTCTTCTGACGTATTTAGTTTTTCCTACTAATTTTCTTGTTTCTTGTTTATGTTTAGTTTGTCTTTTGGTTTTATGAGTCTTTTTAAGTACAACGTTTGCAGTTTTTTTAGGTTATTGATGATGTAATTATGAAGATCTTTAACATTTATGGTCTCTTTAACCGAGTTGCTTGAAAAGGTCTTCTGTGGTACATTTATGTGTTTCTAGCTCCCCCTTCAATTAGTTTTCTTCTCTCTAATCTTGTATTTATTTCTACTCGTGTTTTTACCATGATGTTTATTATTCTGAGGACAGATACATCTTGTGTAATGGTCTTATGATCTGAGATGATGAAATCGATTTTTTGTGGTCACTTTAGGGCTTGTTTACGTTCATTTCCGGTGTTCTTTTTTTATAAATAATGTATTTATTACTTTTAATTACTTTAAGGAAGTTCACTAACGGTTCCTACTCTATGCATGCCCATGGATATATTTCCTCTATGGTATTTCCCAATTTTGGCATTGAAATCTCCGTTTAGAAGCGTATAGCAGGTTTTGTTTTTATCCATTGCCTTCTCTGTGCCTTCATAAAACTGTTCAGTCTCTTCATCAGTGTGTTTAGATGTTGGTGCTTACGCTTGAATAATTTTTTTGTGACACCGGTTAGTTATCTTAACAGTTATGTATATAACTTTTCATGATAATTGTACAGTTGAACAAATATTTTTGGTCCATTTCCTGATTGTCAAAGTTACAATACCATTCATACTGGTGTCTTTTTCTTCCTTATAATATAATATGTTTGTTATTTTCAGAACCAGAATTTTCTCTCGTCTTCTCTTGACTTCGCTCAGTCCAACAATGTTCCACTTAATATGTATCAGTTCTTCTTCTAATTGTACTAATCTATCCTCTGTAGAGAGTGATCTTACATTCAGAGTTCCAATGTCCATCTTTACTCGACGGTCTATCTCTTATTTTCCAGTTTTTGACTCTCCCACAATTCTTGAGGCAGACCGGAGTACCGGTGTGGGATTGTAGGCGATTAACCCTACCCACCTGGGGTATTTGAGTTTTACAATTTTTCTGCATGTTCAGTTTTTTTAGCAAGGTTGTTAGTCTTTCTTCCCTTTCTTTGTCCTGACTTGGAACAGGCAGTGATAGTATAACGATCACTAACGGAATTAAATAAAATTTGAGATGAAATATCTTCTTAAGTTATTTGTTTGCGATTTGTATGCGTATTTAGAATGGCGAGCATGACGAAGAAGGAACTAAACTTAATTAAATTAGCTGTTCTAGAGGCTATAAGACACAAAAAGGATATTCTATTTTCAAATCTTGAAAACACGTTATGGTAAAAGACAAAGAAGCCGCGAGACAGGAAGTGCTGCAGATAGCTCAATTATTACAGCTGGCTGATCCTCGCAAATCACAATTTATTTGAATTATGGGAACGTCGTGCATTAGCAAGTATAATCTTTGTTACCATTTCGGCTGTTCGCTTGATTTATTTTATTTTTATTTTCAGATCTATGCTGTGCTGTAAATACTAACTGTAATGTATACTGCAAAATTAGGCAGTTTGAAATACGAAAAACAGTTATTTCCAAATACACAATGGCACATATGTTAGGTATATTTATAGGGATGGATATATTGTTACATGTAATGTATATTGTTGTTGCACTTAGGTAAAATTTTATATAACAATAAGTATTTTCAGACATGAGTTACGTTATATGTTGTTTACATATGCACTGAGTTAAGTAGCTGAATTACGATAACACACATTTTAGAGAATATAATTATCCTCAGATTATTATGCAAATTAGTGATGCAATGTATTTGTATACACTAAATAAATATTATAGACTGCTGAAACTTAATAGGTGTATAAATAAGTTCTCAGCTTTTTTCTGCAAAATTGAAGTTTTATTTAAAAACAAACAAAAAACTTAAGCATCAAAGTATTTTCCGTTGGCATCGATGACCTTTTTCCATCTTTCGAGTTGCGAATTCCCTGGTGATAGAAGCTCACCGGCTTCGAGGCGATAAAGTTATCGATGCATTTTCGGACTTCTTCTTCTGTTTTGAAGTGCGTATCAGCCAAGTGATGCTGTAACGACCGGAATAAATGATAATCGGAAGGGGCCATGTCTGAGCTATACGCCGCATGTGGGAGAAGTTGCCAGCCTAACGCGTCTGCAGCTCATCCGTGTCAAATATTTGAGGGCGTCCAGCGCGTGGTTGATCTTCAAGACTAAACTCTCCTCCGCGAAATCTTTGCTACCACTTTTTGCATGTTGCCTGACTTACAGCATTCTCACCATATGCATCACAAATCATTTCGGTAGCTTCAGCAGCGTTTTTCTTAAGATGAAACGCGAAGCGGATAGAAAATCGAATATGCTCTTTCGCGATTGCCATCGTGAACCCAGCTGATTATTGAGGTTATGTGCATCCTACGCCAAATCGCATGATGTGTTCGAAAGACCAAATGTCATTGCTTTAAAACCGCAAGAGGGCGGACTAATACGTTACATGTAAACGGTGATTTGTGTCCTGTGAAATAATATTAATAATACTAAAACATGATCTAAAGAAAGTTAACATATAGTGTTTTGTACATATTATTAATGCTTGCGTTTCATACTATAACTAATTAAATTGTCATTTAATTCACAGATCCAGGGAAGTAATGCATAAAACAATTGCTGCAGATAGGGAAAACGAATACAAATTGATGACGTAGATGCGTGTATATTAGATGTATTAGGAATTAATTTTGCAATACCGAACTGATTAGATCTTTTAGAAAGCTGCAAGTGGCATCGTGTACACTTCTGCAACAAATAACATTTTCAAGTACAAGTAGATGTAAAAGCTGGAATAAAACCTAGAAGGACTAAAAAAACTTGCTATATAAACCACGTACTCTTATTAGGTGAAATACTGTAATAAAGTGTTCAACGTTGCTATTGCAGCAGCACGAGGATCTTTATTCTCATTATTGTCATTGACACGATTATCTTCGATTTGAATATTATCAATGACATTTTAGATTACATTTGTGTATGCTGTTTATTTGGTTTCACTCTGAGATGTTTTAAATAAGGAAAACGTTTTCTTAAAATCCCCGATTAAAATGTTACTCTACCATATCAGTAATATTACTATTCAGAAAAGGTATTAATCATTTTTTAGTCCATAAGTACTATCACCTAAAATAACTGTTTTGGGAAATGGTTTTCAATCACCCTCATAACATGTACATATTGCTTTTTATCTCAGAACTTTAATTATGAACGCTGCCTAGCCAGTTCGCATTAGCTGTATAGAAAGTATAGTTCGGTTTACATACTACCATCACATTATGCGAACAATTTTTATGCCTATCAACATATACTTCTTCATTCATCAACTAGTTGGAGTATCTGTTTTTATAAGGATCCCATCAACACAAACACAAAGTGAAGGAAATATGCCTTTTATTAGGAATTCTGTTGCTATTTCATATGTGTCAGGAAAACAACAGATGATGTATTAGAAAATAATGTCAACTATAATGTTTACACTATTCTCTACACTGACTTCGATACTTCATGCATAGAAGCAACTTCACGATGTTGAGCACCATTTCCTAACATTGCACTTTGCAAAAGAAATATAAATGTGGAGCAGAATTAAGTTGTTGCTTGAAAGGAACTAAGACAATGAGCAATAGTGGAACGAAATACGCAACGAAAAGTGGAAATCCAAGTTCGTTGGTGGTATGCACCCTTGAATGACAGGATTATGGACATTTTCAGTAATACTTAAGTGAAAAGTATTTCCGTTATAAAAATATTTTTAATTTTGAACTTGATGGAGTAATTAGTTGAATCCTCTGAGTTTTTAAGACAGATGTAAATCTTATGGGACAGATGCGAATTTTATGTTATACCGAAAATGGGCCCGAATTTTATAGTCATGCTTAATGCAAGCTTATGTCGAATAATACATTTTATTGAAATCTTTTCGTGTGCGAATGAGAATTTCTTCCTATTTCTTTTAAACTTTTGGAACGTTGGTACTTAAATCATGTCTAATTATCCTAGTTTATATATTTTCGTTGAAATACAGAAATTTATTTCGTCGATAAACTAGATATTTTAGGAAATACCTGACTTAGAAATTTCTTAAGGTAATATTTGAAAGTGAATGTAGCAGGAATGGAACATTTAAAGCTTTCTTATGTTATTAAAATATTACCATGTATAAAATATTTGTGAAATTTTGATTCTCTTAAAGATGTGAAAATTTGACAAAGAGGTTTTTGGCTTTTTACCAAAGGTATGTATTTATTTGGATTAACTGTAAGTCGTGTTCTATAGGGCAAGGACAAATGGGGTTTTATTAGAGTAGATACCTAATATTTAAGGGATTATATACGTTTGTTTTGGCTCTGAAAAGCGGCCCATAAAATTATTAAATCTTTTGAGATGATTTTTTTATTGTAGAGTAAGTCTTGCAAGTAAACAAACCCATTAACAATACAAAATACAAAAAAATTAGCGGCTATGAGCATTGACCTGGGGCTTTTTGTACTCATGCATAAATGGTGGGGGTTATTTAATTTGTAGGCTCCATTTGAAACATTTTTTTTAATTTTTTTTTATTACTTGGGACCACGATTCTCGGTTTGCGAATTATATTTTAACGGAACTACATGGTCTTTTTAAAAAGGGCACCATATGGTATCGCGGAAGTTTAGGGCATTATAACGCCTAGTGACTTTAACGCACTTGCATTTATCTTTATATGAGTACATGGCAAATTTGATGAAGAATACAATTGTATAACATATATTCAACCAAATATAATTTACAACAAAAAAATTCACTTACGCCCATCGAATAGCCATAGTTTTGCACTACCTCAAAATTGTACTAATGTTTTCTCCTGCAATGCGTTTTAAACCCAAGGTTGGATAGGTATCCTATGAGGCAAAGCAGGTGCTTTGTCTCATAGGGATGTATACGACTCTAACACTTTCGTATAGCTCGCTCAAGATTGGGCGCATTTTCTATGATACCAAATGGTATCCGTGGGCGCTAATGGATTAATGTTAAGACATTCACACACACCCATGGATTAAGCGAGACTCGAACTCACCTGCGTCGGCTCAGATAGAAGAGCAGTGCTTGTACCGGTACGAACTAAAGTGGCATCCCACGATTGAAGTTACTAATAAAACCCCCGTGAAGCAATAAAAAATATTAGGAATATAGATGAAGCAATTAATATGGTAACTGCTCTGAGAAAAACATGTCAAAGGTATTTTAAGTGTTAAAGTAAGATAAAATAAAAGTTTCTAACTTACTTAATCAGCGATATCTACGCTATAAAGCTACCCTTTTTCTGCAGTGTGAGAGTGTTTTGTCGCCCCTAAGATCAGATAGTTGACTTGCCAAAGTTTGTAGCACCACTCATGTGGTCTCTTTTGTATATTCTCCAAGATTCTTCAGCCAATACATTTAGACAATAAATAGTTTTTGTTGAAATCTTTATATGTGGATCAAATAGCATCTTAGAGATTTTGAGGAAGAGCGTCCCTTATTTTTATTAGTAGCATACGCTCATCAGGAGTACCATTAATCTTCTATAGAAGGTCAGTTTTGTGGTTTCGGCTTTTTGTTCGTTAAAATTCTGTGGAAAAATACCGTTCAGGTTGCTTTCACCATTTCTTTATGTTTTTTATGTTTGCAATTTGTCAATAAATTTACCTGTTTGTATTTCTCTTTCTCCAGAGGCTTACGTATTTTTGTTAGTGTACGAAGACGCATTTCCATTTCGTTTTGTTTTTAAAATACCATTATACGTTTTATGATATAATTTAAAACATTTTACTCTGTATATTCCGAGTGGAAACAAGTCTTGCATTCCATTCATTCTATTTTTCCTGCACTGCAGAACGTGCGTGCTTTTCTATCTAATCTAATTGTTTTTTCCCAATATTCGCAGCTTTGCAACAAGATAATTTTATTAGAAGGTCTTAAATTTTTTCTGTCAAAATTCTGACAAGTGTAACGATACTTGAAAAATGAGAGAAGCCTTAATTATTCTTGGTTCTAAAGTCATCGTTTTCTCGTCATGAGCAGCTTGTTTAATCAAAACAGAACTAACGACTTCAACAGCAGTGTAAATGTTTTGTACAACAGGGTCGTACGTCGATTGCGTCACAGGTTTTGCTCATCTGACTCATCTGACTTATTTTCTCTTCTTTTTTTTAACTTTTTCACCGATGGACTTGTCATAGATTATTCCGATTCCATTTCTTTTATTGTTGTAGGCTGTTTTTTATGGATTGAGAAGGTTGTGTATTATCTCTTGGTTAGGAGACGCTAGCAGGTAACACATCGGAATCTTACGATTTCCTTAACTTACAACTGAAGGCTCTAGAAGAAACTGTAGGTACTAATTAAATCACACAGGTCTTTCACATATACAATATATTTTCTTTGTTGTCAATTTTCTCAGAAATTCAATGGAAATGCAGGATGCCATAACAGTAACGGGTTGTACATTTGTCCCGTAAGACATGCTAACCTCTTAAACAATATACATGTAATATAATTTACAACACTTTTGTCCTTACAGGCAGTGGGATTTGAGGCACGGTTTTAAAAAAAGTGTAATAAGTGCTTAATTTGGAATTTCCTTAAAAAAATAACAATTGTTTGACCTACAATAGACTTATGTTGATACTTTTATAAAAGTTGGCTGATGGATTTCAAGTTTAACAGGAATCAAGCTCATTTTCTATTTGGGCGCATTTACTAGCACTGCAACCTCAGAGGCTAATTGTACCTATTGACACAGAACGTTAAATACTATGATGTCCCACACATCCTGAGTTTCCAGCGAGACTCGAACTCGCCCACGCATCGTGTCTCCGGAAGGAAGAGCATTCGCTCATGACTAGTCGTCTACAGCAGCGGACCAATCAAGTCTATAGTAGTGTAAAAGCGATTACAAAAGAGATCTAAAATTTACATTTAAAATTCAATTATGACTTGCTGAAGTTCAGATTTGTATTTCTTAAAACATTTGTATTCTACAAAATATTTTCCACGTATACCCTAACGGTAAAAGATTAACAGAATTTTTAAATTTGTGCTGTGTTTTATGATTCTTAAAAAATAGCTTATTATTAACCTACTGTCTATTGTATCATTACTATTAATATAGAAATTAGGGCTTGCTCAAAATTCCCGTTTCTGATTTGTTATTCATTTACAAGGTACTGTCTACAGGACAAGAAAATGACAGTAAGTCATATGGAAAGGAGATAATCTTTATTCATTTGAATCTTTATTTCGTGCACTTTTGTGCAGCATATTGTGTTGTTGATGTTAGTGAATTCGCTACCTTTACTGAGAGTTCAAAGTTCCCAAAGCGATACGAGACAGTGTTTTTAGTGAATTATGCGGAAGCACAGAAACGGAGGTATAAAACGGCTACAAAATATATGTAGAAGTCGGAAGCATTTATTAAGAAGTGAGTAAAGCGATATTTGCAGGTTTAAAATGTAGAAGATGTGTCGGAAAGGGGAATAACCCACGTCACAACAACAAAGAGGAACAAAGCGATCTTGCCTCTCTTTGAAGACGAGCCATACCTTTCGCTGCACCGTGGGGAAATGAAACATCACAAGAAAGGAATTTAGGTCTCTCTAAATAGGATTCGAAGTATTGGCGTAGACAAAGGAAAATTTGGATCGAGTGTGGGACAATGTTATCTGCCCGGACGAGTCTTCTGTCTGAGTATGGTCTTTCTTATCGTGGCCAACGAAAAATAATAGGATCTTTTAGTACACGGCAAATAACCTGTAAAAGTGCGTGTTTGGTGATACTTCTACAAACGCCGTTTTGATTGTCTCTATGTTCATGAGGAAGTTAAAGAACGAAAAAATGTGCACCATCTACCAAAAATGCATGCTGAAGTCTGCTTGGTGATAGAACAATGACCCTAAACATCGTAGCAAACTGTGCAGTGCGTGGAAACAACAAAGTAATGTCACTACCCTGGAATGGCTGACAAGGTTCTCAGATAGTGAAGTAGATATCATTTCAAATTAAAATAATATTACGATCTTTGCTAAAAGAGTATGCAAAACCCTCGTTGAAAGCACAAAAACGTGTGAAGCTATAATCACTAATAGGAAGCGATTGGACTAGATATTAGGTAACTTTTTATTATTTCAAGATTGCAACGGTCACTTTATTATTGAACAAAGTGTGTATCAATAGATTAGTTTTGAATATGTTGCAAAGGAAGGAAAAACTTATTAACTGTTTGTTATTATGTTTTTTAAATTATATCTAAAACTAGTTGAGTAGATTAAAAGAAGCAGAAAGCTGTAACTTTCCTTTTTCTCTAAAATCTTTGGAAAATCAACCCCTAAGAGGAGTAAAGAAAGAAAATTCTTTTTATCTGAAATTGATGTTAGCGGTGACGGGGCGTCTCAACTTTGCTGCGGCACAGTAATTATATCTACTTCTTGTAGAAAAGCTAGCGTTTATCCACAACGAAATGCAGGACGTATTTCGCTGTGGATAAACGTTTACCTCCTAAGCGTACATTACGCAAAGGGGCGTTTTAATTATCGCGCCGCTTTCTTAGTTTGGTTTATAAAGGCGCTTCGCCAGAATTAAGATCAAACGAAGGCAATTAAGTAAGTCCTGAGTGCATAATAAATTCAGTTCACGTTAAAAGTCGCATTACTACGGTACTACTACTACATTCGCGTTAGGCCGAGCAATAAATCGCGGGAGAAAGGGAATATTTTAATGTTACGTGTGAGTTTCAAGACAAAGGACTGCGAGCAGGCAGGCCGGGAGAGAGCATGTGACAGTTCAGAAATTTGTTTTTTTGCTTGTTCCCGGTTAAGCAGGGCATTCAGAAGCTAAATGCTCTGAAAGAAATAAAAGCTGTCATATAAAAGTTTCCAGCTTTAGGAAAACGAATGTGGATGCCTGCGCTGCTTCCTAATGCTTAATTTTGTCTAGTCCTCCGCAGCAAGCTGCTCGGGTTTAAGCTTACGCTCGGCAGCGTCCCGCTTTCGCTTTTTCCTGCAGGTACCAGTCTGCCTCGGCGATGCCAGCCGCGCTTCATTTTCAATCGGCGACCGACTCGCGGAAATCAAAGGGCGCTAATAAATAATGCATGCGCCTGCTTACTTGCCGCTAAATTAAATTGCAGTTTTGTCGTAAGCAAAAACGGGCGCGCGGCTTATTATTCCCGGTATTAAAGCGGAAGGGTTAACTGACCCGAATAAATTTTTTAGCGCCGCTCTTATTTGCTTGGCCTGCATGCAGGTACGTAATTTTAATTTTTGGCGCTTGTTGGTATTGTGTGTGCCGGGGCCCTTTTAACTGCCGCGGGTAATCTATATTCATTTTCTTGTTTACGTTCATTCGGCACACGATGCTGGTTTGCAGTTATGGGTGGCAGGTGGAACCACCCTTTCGTTTTTATCCGGCAGTAGAGGCCAAACTGCTTTGATTTTTAACGAAGTATATGTTTTCAATCACAATCAATAAATAATGAATATTACCAGATGCTTAACTTTTTGCCACTCTGAGCAAACATATGAATGTTAAATATTGATGACGCACCCGCGGCATTGGTTGTTTAAACTGCATAAATGGCAGCTGATCTTTATTTGTAGTGAAACTCCCAACGCATGCTGCCGCATTACCAGAGGCGTTTTGTTTATAAATATTATCCCAAGAGTTATTGGGGTTGTTATATTGGGTGTTACTTTAAATTTGTGTTTGTTAGTTAAAACGAAAGTTGTGTGTGCCTAGTTAATATAAAATTGTAAATTTGGACCGTTTGCAATTATTTTTCACATCAATTGTTAACAGGATTTGTTTTAATTGTAGCATTTGTGAAATTTTGAAATATGAAAACTATTTTTCAGTGTGTATGTGGACGTATAACGAGATACATACATACATACATAATCCTGAACCATTCTACCGTAAGGTATAAGGTTTGGTATGGGTTGGTTGTCACTCTTCATTGGCTAAAGTTTTTCGGCACCACGTTTTCCATTCTTTTCTGCCTTGGGCTTTTTGTCTCATGGTATTCCATTCTAACCCCCCTCTGTTGCGCTGCCTTTCTCACCCCTTCTGGACAAGTCTTTTTCGGTCTTCCTATTCTGTTATTTCCCCCCGGTCTTGGTTTAAATATCTGTTTCACCAGTCGGTCTTCATCCATTTTATATACATGTCCTAGGCATCCTAATGATCTTTCTGTCACTTTTTTCACTACCTTTATACCTAACTGCTCTTTGCAAGTTATGTTCTTAATCCTGCCTTCTCTTGCTTTTTTTCTATTTTCTCCAGAACCTCATTTCTGTGGTCGTCAATCTACTTTGATTGTTTATCTGAAATCGCCCACGATTCACTTCCGTAAACTAAAGCCGGATGCACTACTTTTTTCCACTTAAATTTGTTTATGTATGTCGAGTAGCAAAAATTTTCGAAAAGCTCTTAGTACAAAGACTAATCTCAATTATTGATGACAAAGAGCTACTACCATCCCATCAGTTTGGTTTCCGAAAGTTGCACTCAACACCTGAACAAATCCATCGGGTAGTTCAAACAATCAATCAAGCCTTTGAAGACAAGCACTACTGCTCTGCTGCGTTCCTAGATATATCACAGGCATTTGATAAAGTGTGGCATACGGGACTCCTATGCAAACTAAGAACACTCCTCCCCCTAAACTACTTCCTAATTCTGCAATTCTATCTCCTTAATCGGTACTTTCTGGTTAAATATGAAACTGCAACCACAAATCTTCTTCCGATCAACGCTGGTGTACCCCAAGGCAGTGTTCTCGGACCACTGCTCTATCTCTTATACACAGCAGACCTCCTGACAACATCAGAAATTACAACAGCTACATTTGCGGATGACACCGCGGTTCTGGCTACTGACAGAGACCCAGTCGCAGCGTCACAAAAACTTCAAGCCAATTTAATTGCAATTGATAAATGGTTAATACGCTGAAAAATCAAAATAAACGAGTCTAAGTCAACTCAAGTAACCTTTACCCTGCGCAGAGATACGTGTCCCCCGGTTCAGATAAAGAACAATCCTTTGCCGCAAAAAGAAGAAGTAAAGTACGTTGGGTTACATTTTGACAGAAGGCTAACATGGCGCAAGCATATTTTCAGTAAGCGCAAGCAGCTGGGATTAATTTTAACCAAGATGTACTGGCTACTGGGACGTAAGTCGAAATTATCATTAAGCAATAAACTCCTTTTATACAAGGTAATTCTCAAACCCGTGTGGGTTACGGGATTCAACTTTGGGGAACATCTGCCAACTCTAACTTAGAAATCCTAGAACGCTTCCATTCTAAAGTGCTGCGCATGATTGTGAACGCGCCCTGGTTCGTGTCAAACACGGATATCCGTAACGATCTTCATATACCTTCAGTGAAAGTAGAAGTCGGCCGTTTCAGTGCTAAATACAGTGACCGTCTTAGTGCACACCTCAACATAGTAATGGATCTTATAGTTCCCCAAAGTCGCAATCGAAGACTCCAAAAATATATACCAAATGACTTGCCCACTAGATTCCTACTTAATCAATATAAAGTCCTGCGTTAATTTTATTTTAGTTTTAAGATCTAGTTTATAAGTTTACTTTTATACCCAAAAACTCAAAACTCATCTAGATGACAATTGTTACAGAAGTATCCTACTGGGGATGCTTCTACATGTCCAAATAATCTATCACAGAATTTACTAAATGCAACTTGTGCAGATTGTAAATAAATTGGGATTTCAATAAAAAAAAAATGTATGTCCGCTTTTTCCATAAAGGTGGTTTTATAGCGTTGAAATTTTCTCGTAGGAGAGCTGCCCGCTCATCTATTTCATCATCTATCTTTTGTTGTTACTAATATATGTCCCTAGGTATTCGAATTTGTTTACTTGCTCTATTTTTCCCCTTCTGTTGTAATATTGTTCCTTTGGTTGCTATAACCACCGTCTTTGTCTTTTCTGTATTAATTTTTGTGTATACTTTTTGCATTTTCTTAGTGTATATATTTAGATTATCCTGTAGTCCTTTCTCTGTTCCTGCTAAAAGGGCCATGTTTTCTGCATGTAGTAATTCGAACATTTGTACTTTTTTAATCTCCACCTCCCTACGTTGTATTATCTTGTTTCCTCCTTACTCTTTTTAACTACTTTGTTTATCATTAGTGTAAATAATAACGGGTTTATTATACAACCCTGTTTTAAGCCTGTAGTTGTTTCAAACTTTTTTGATTCCTCGTTCTGGTTTTCACTACATTTGTTGTTTTATGATACAATATTTGGACCATCTCTATCGCCGTTGCGTTTACACCTTTATTTTCTAGTGCTTTCGACATCTTTTTTCTGACTCGATCGAAGGCCTTACTAAGCTCGATAAAGCATAGATAAACTTCTTTCCCCTTTCTTATTGCCATTTCGCTGACTTGTTGCAGTGTGAACATGTTATCTTGTATTGCTCTTCCTTTTCTAAAGGCGCATTGACTATTTTCTAATGAGTTTTCAGTTTTTGTCATAATTTTGTTTCTCATATTCTCGCCCATATCTTGCCAAATATGCTTAGTAAAGTGATTCCTCTGTAATTGTTTTTCTTATATTATTTTGTCATACGGTGGCACTATTACACCCGTCTGCCAATCTTTTTCATTCCTTTCTCCTCTATGTATTTTACCATTTTCACTGATATTCCTTCTATTCCCGATGCGTGTTCTAGTTTTATCTTTTGTATTGCCTTCTCCAATTCCATTTCAGATATATATTCAATGCTCGTCGTTGTGGTGCTTTATTCGTTTTTGCTTTTGTCTTCATTTTCTTTGCGACCGTCTTCTAGCACTTCTTTGAAATATTGCATCTGGCTTTTCATTACGTCCTTTTGCTCTATAAGTAGTTCTCCTTGTTTATTTCTAATGCTTTGTTAATGTGTTGGTTCGTTTTTTCTTAGTTGTTTTAGTGTACTGTAAAATAACTTTTGATTTCCATTGAAGTTGCCTTTCGAATTTTACCCGTTCTTCTTGTTTCACCCCTTTTACCTCCTTTATTTAATTTTTGTACTTTTGTAGTCTTTCCTGGTCTTAGTTTGTAGGTATTTTTTCCAACTGTGTTTCTTTTGTTTTACCTTTTCTTTTATTTTCTCTGTTCACCAAACTGTTTTCTTTATATCTCTATTAACTGTTTTGTTACTCCACAGATTTCTTCTAGTTTTTTCTATTTACTTTAAATAACTCCATTTTTTCTCTGCTTTTCTTTGTCTTAGTTCTGTATTTAGCTTCATTTTTATTACTTCCTGATACTCTTTTTTGTGTTTTTTTCCAGTCTATAACTGCTAATGTTTTCCTTTATAATTTTTTTAAGGGGGGCGGAGCTTTGTTTTATGTTCATCCTTACTAGGTAATGGTCGTTACCAATTTCCGGTCCAATTTTTACGAGTAAATCTATTATTATTCGGCTAATATCTTCTTCTTATTGAGAAGTAATCTAGGATTGACTTCTCTTGACTTGAGCGAGCCTCTCGTGTTTATTTGAGTTGAAATTTTGAATTTGTCATTATTAGATCATTTTCTGTACATAAATCAATTATTCTGTTTTGTTGTTGTTTTTTGTTATTTTTTCATGTATTTCTAGGTGTCTTTCTATGCCTTAGTTATCTTTTTTACCCTTTAGTATAGGTCTCTAATTATGATAATATTTGGTGTACTTAAGTTTACTTTCTTTTATAAATTCTCCCAGAATATATACTTTTTTCCTTTTGCCGCATTCTCATTTAGTCCGTATGCCACTATTATTATCCACACTGTTGCTTCTATTTTTTTCTATTTTTTTACTTCCTCTTTTTGTTTATTCGATTCCCGACCAGAAGAACGTGTATCCCTTTGCTGTTTTCATTCAACCCTGGTCCCTTCTTTTTTGTTTGTTGTACCTAAATATTCTAACAGTTGCTTTTCCATCTTTTCCATTAACTTTATTTCTTTTCCTATTTTACCTTTCACGTTCCTTATGCCCATTTTCAGTATTCTTTTCTTACTTTTCTTTTGCTTGCTTGTTTGTTTGCCTTATTTTTTCTTTTCTATTATTACCATCCATGTCTTTTGCTACTTTCGTCTTCTTGGTGGTTTGATTTTGTCGTCTTAATTTTTTTGCTGTTTTACTACTCTTTCTTCCAATTGTATTTATCTTCTCCTATGGATATTTATTTCTATTTATGTCTACTTTATTGATTACCAAAGTAATTTTAGTAAATATGACGTCTGCGAAGACATGGAAGAGTCTTCAATTAGTGATGAAACTCGTATGTTTACCACGTTGATGGTTTACATTCATAGTTAGGCAAAGTCAAAGGGCCACTGTTTGAAAGCCCTCTCTTTGGTAGTGAACCTAAAAGATGTTGAACAAGGGTATTTTCATATCCAGATAGCTTGTTGCGGCAACTCTGGCTTTTTTAGTACACCCGTAGTAAAATTCCGTTTGTCCAAATAGCTTTGAAAGTGGACTTGTATAACAGGACATTATTTTCAAGGAATAGTTTGAATTTGGGTCCAAGGACCCAATAAATTAGATTTTTTAGTAAACTTTTTTCTGATTTGCTTTAAGATGTTGATACCAAGGCAATCGTTGATTAAGATGAAGTTCCAAATAAATTGTTCTAAATTTACGGGTATTGGACTTTCCTTTACTATAACGGATGGAAACGTAATATTATTGTTGTGAGTGTTACCTGCATAGATTTGGTTTTGTTGGTTTTAGTGCTACATTTGTCAGCCAATTCACTTAAATTATTAATGTGTACTTAAAGGTGTCTTGAAGCATCGTTGTGAGTAGAAAGTATTGCACTATGTTGTGGTTTCGGAAATGTTGGCAGTATAACCCCATGTTCACTGCCCTGAGGTGTGCCCCCTTTTATTGGATGACATGAATCATTAAAATACGACTTTACAAAAGGTAATGTGTGGATATATATATAAATATTTTAAGTTGTACAGTAGGTTTTGTGTAATATTTAATTAAAAGCTTGTTTAATATCTAAAAATTCTGCAATGAAAAATGTTTTTCCGTGATTTTAGCTATTTAGTGAACTTGTTGTCTAGTAGAGTGATTTTCGCAGGAATCAAATTGATTTATAGGTACTACATTTGACAATTCTGTTTTGTCTTGTAGTTTATTTAGAAAAAGTTTTTCAAACAATCTGCCTGGTAATAGTAAGAGATTTATGTCTATAAGATTGTGTTAGGTACAATGCTTTATCTGGTTTATGGTAGTCTTCTTAGGCAATTTCTTTATTACTTGTGCTGCTATGAGGTCGTAATCTGAAGTTTGTGACTATTTAGAGCTTTTATGGCAGACCTTACTTTAGCAATGGCGAAAGGTTGTATTGGTGGTAACAACTGACATGAAACTGACGTGAAAGATATCTTTCATTGTTAATTGAAATTGGTGCCGCATCAAATGGTCAAAAAATTTTGAGAGGTGTTTTGTAAATTGTGTTATTTTACTGTCACTTCGTGTCCAGGTGCGATCATGTATTAATATGGGTGTATATAGTGATTTGTGGCATTTTAAATTTTTTAATTGCTTTCCATGTAAAATAATCTTTTTTGTAGAATTGCCATGTGTTATTGGAATGATTTTTCTTCAAAATCTTGAGCAGTTTTTTATTTACGTGATTATAAGCACGCTTACCATCAGGGTTGCACTATTAACATAAAAGCTCTGTAACTATTTAAATTATATAAGATCTTTAAAATATCAGCAAAAAAGTCATCCTAAGATTCCAACGATAATTAAAAATAGATTCTTATATTATAATGCAATAAAGATTTGCATTAAAGAACCCATTTTTTTAAACATATGAGTCTTCAACGCTCTTTCTTTGATAACATGTGCAACTCTAATAACGCTTTTCATAATACAATCCATTTTAGAAGGTAAATATTTTTGACGCAAGAACTTCTTGTTGTAAAAAACAGTGCAGACATCTAGAATTTGGTATCAATTCTAGTAATTTAATAATAAGATCATATTAATGTCTTGGCATAGCCTTGGTATCATTGGTATATATGGCACTGCATCTCGCCTATTATTTTCATAAATATTATAGGCATTTTCCGGATACGTTGGCCTCTAGTATGTAGCATACAAAATAAAATATCTTCTGTAAAACCATTTATCGTATTTTACGAATGCACTAAACTAGTCATAGAAAAATCTGTGAATTTGTCTATCTGCAGTTATATTTGAATATCTCCTATCATGTCACGTATTCTGCTTTTTTAACTTTGCAGCTTCTTTGTTGCCAACCTTTAAATGCACAATTTTAAGAGTTGCTCTTAAAATCAGATCATTAGCAATTCTACGCAGGTTACTGGCTTTCGTAATGCGAAACGCAAATCGATATTAATGATACTAATGCCTTTTCATTGGGAGTTGTTAAGTAAAAGTGGCTCGCGTCTTGTAAAAGGAGCTTTTTTATTTTATTGGGTATTTTTGTTATTTCCAAATGTGAATGGTTCTAATAATGAATAAAATAATGAGTATGACTCGTAAGTCATATTAAATATATGATATTGCATTCAGTAGTCAGCATCACAGTGCAAAACTTGGAAATGATGGCTAATCGCATTTTAGAAGGGTCCCCGTTTGAGAACCACTGATGTAAGCTCTTTGACGATATTTATCGAGATCTAAAATGCTAAAAATCTGGAAAGTATCTTTAAAGATACGAAAGGGGAAATGAATATACCAAATTCTGTAAAAGTGGCAAATTCTGAAGTTTGGTCTCAAATCAGACTACAACATAATTGTGTAGAAGTGGAGAAAACCCTAACAAATGAATTTATATGGAATGATTGTGTAAAATTATGATTATAATGCAAGATCATGTTTGATAGGGGTGATAGATTACAACATTGTTGCAAACGGAAGTAAACAAATAAAAAATTGGGATACAATCTATTAAATTTATTAGCTGCAGCATACTCACTATGCTCTCACATTGTCATCAGGTTTGATTTGGCCTTCAAGTTACTTAAACCATTATTTTAGGTGTAAAAGAGCCTCTAATGATTTTTCTGCGTTTTTATCTGAAACTGTTTTTTTGTTTTTTTTTATTAACTTTTCCTTTCGTTGCTTCTTGAATCTTCTGAATTTTTAACTTTTCTTAAAATTCAATCTTTCTTGTGGACACTTCTTAGAGTTTTGCTCATATACCAGCGTTTGCTTCCACAAACACACTTAATGTATTTGTATACGGAGTGACAGTTATAACACATGATCTTATTGTCTTGCTGCCTCTGTTGCTTTTCGTTTTAGCTGGAGCAATAGAAGCAATTTTTATATATTCACATTTCTTAGGTGTTTGGCGGAGGCCCTTGAAGTATGGGGCTGAAGTGTCGTATGCTTGAGGGTTAGCCCCTTTGTTGTTATTGCTTTGTTTTGAATGATAGCTGCAAAATTTTGCTGATCACTCTATGCCCTTATAAAATCAGCACCTGTGAAGATGTTTTTGTTGATAGGAACAATTTGCATTCCTTTAAAGCTATTGGCAACAGTGTTTTCTGTTTGCACCTTCAAGTAAAACGGTTACAGGTTTTTATAGGGGGTCTATTAAGGTACAGTGTAGGGAATAGTTACAGGATTTTCTTTAGTCGTATCTACAAAATTAAGATTACGAACATGGCTGAAATTCCCCTTAAAATCAACAGCACTGGATATTTTCCTGAGAATTTTACTTTTCCGCGAATTTTGGAACTATTTAATGATGATATTCGAGCGAATTCAATCCGTTGTGTGAGCGACATGAATCGTTTCTGGAGGAGCCCCTTATCATGATCTAGTAATAATTATTTTTTTTGGGAATAGCGGAATTTATTTACACTTCTACTAACATAAGAGATTTTACTACGAACAATGGGAAAGTTTGTTTTGTCATAGATTCAGGGGAACTCATGCTTTTCAAAAGGTTTTTCCAATAATTTAGAATATATCAATGTTCCCTTTATTAAATTCTAAGGTGCATGAAAAAATGTCTTTCGTGGCTTTCGCAATATTTTTATGTCATCGCAGGAAAAGATCCATTTAAAGTTTATCAGCATTTATATTCTCGAACAGATGTTTGTTGTGATTTCTGATAGCTAGTTGCATGTCTGCTAGTGCGAAATCATAAAAATCTCCTCTATTTGAAGTAGAGTGATTTTTTAATTCTTAAACTAATACAGACTATCTCTAATTTATTCTTCTTGTTAAAGAAAAACGTCAGTTCCTTTGTTAGAGAGTGTAGTATCATACGAGATATGTTATGTGCATTGGCAGCTTTTAAAGAGCTTATTTTTCTCAAGTACTAAATTTCTATCATTACAACCGCTTCATATAATTTCCTTCTTTGTTCTTTTTTTGGATTAATTTTTAGAATTCTAAAATAAAGCAGACTCCTATAAGCTCTTTTTACATTTGGTCTAGTAGTCCGAATTTAAACTTATTATTGTTTAAATTTTCGAAGTTAACCAAAAAATATAGGCAAGTAATAGCCATTCAAACCAAATCATTTTTATAAGCTTCATATGTACTTAATATAATGGTTATATAATGATCATATAAACTGCGCAAAAGTATTATACGAGAAAATAGAGAATATACTATGCATTTGCTAGCGTGAATTTAGAGTCTGGCCCATTTTTGGGCCGTCTCTTTTAATTATGGAAGTGATAGCACTCCGTGTTCTCTGTGGCTTTAATTACGCCACTTTTATTGTTCGTACTGTATAAGTTTCAATGAATTATTGCAAACATGCTGGCACATGTGCTTTATTTGTTTTATTTACGTTTTATTATCGTAGACCTAACGCTCATGGTGGCTGAGCATTTAATTAGACAATGAATTTATGATTGTTCCACTTTTAATTAATTTGTATTTCTATTATATATGCGTTTCATTGCCCGTAGAATATATGAATAAACTCTGTTTAGTTATTCTCTATTTATTTCCACCATTTACTGACTTTCTGCTTTGTTGCATCGTTACAAGATTTTTCCACATAATAAATGGAACAAAGAAAAGATACTAAAACTAAAATTTAGAAGATTATTTTGTATATTCATACATATAGAACAGCTGAAATTAGTTACTGCTTTTAATAAGGATTGTGAGTCCTATTTTATACTTTTCAAATGGCAGAAGAAAATTTAAAATTGCGCGAAAATAACTAAATAAGGTAAAACATTGTTTGATATTATTATTCATTTTAAATTCTTAGATCGGTGATGTACAATAATGGCAATGTTATTACTTTGTTTGCCTTCAAAATGCACCGAGCTAGAACGAGGGTATAATTTGTTGAAAATGAGCAAATCAAACTTTAAATCAGCTCTTAAATCTATATCAAAATTTAGTTGTTTAACAGCAAAAGCAACTTTAAAGCAAACTGCAAATGATTCACTTGTTTGGAAGCCTGCAAATAATACGCTTGACTTGGTTTGCAAGCTATCAATTTATTAGGATGCTAATTGCAGCAGTTGATATGTTTCTATGGCCATTATTCAATTTATAAAATTTTAGTTTTGTGAAACCTAAAAAATTATTATACATACATTTCTTTTCTATTTTAGTAGATTTTAATAATTAAACTGTTAATGTTACATATTATTATAATTTGCAAGAAAAAACGTTCTTACGAATACTTGTATGGAAGCCAATTAACAATAAAGCGTATTGTAATTTATGTTGGCAGCGCCAGTGTTTTTATGCAATTTTTTACATTAAAGTAGAGCTACGTCTGAAAATTCATGAAAGACTTCCCGAAACTTAGGTGCAAGGTTTGTTCTCATAGTGCACAAATCGATTGATGTATGTAAAAATGGTATGAAAAAGGAACTGGACACAACTAGTAACAGACGCAAGGACATTATTGAAGCGGCAAACCTGCAAATCCAGATGGATTATGGATAAATTCAATTTACCTAAAGTGAATTTGCAATAAAAATTAAATAGTAATAAAGTTTCAAGAAGAAAATCACCTCAAGTACTGAAGCATTGATCTTGCATCACAAGCTGAAAAGTATGATCTGAATAAAAATAGTAAGCGTAAACGCTAATTACTAATCACTTTTCTAGAAAGAGAAATTTTAGTAATATCATTAAAGCTCTTTGAAAGCTCATTTTATTTATATCTTTTAATTGTTGACTTTCACGACTCATCGAGGGCCCTTGGTGATTTGACAATCTTCTTTTATTTCGGTCGGTTTTCAATGTTGTATATTGAGGTTTTAAAGGTCTTGTTACACGTTGTCGATCCATCTGTGTGTGGCATTTATTTTGGTCGCATTGTTGTAGGTTTGGATATTAATTGTAAGGTGTGTTGTGTGTCATCCGTGCTATATGTCTTGTTGTTCCTATTTTATTGTAGTCTACAATCGGCATTCATAGATTGGGATGGGTTTTATTACAGTCTTATATGGCTTTAGTTTTTTTAAATTTATTAATTATGTTTTTAAAAACGTTGATTATAATAAATTATTAACAAATGGTTCTTCTTATTCTGCCTTTCTTGATATTCTTAAATATTTTGTTTCATCGGCATTTATTTTAGTAGTTCTACTTCTTCCGAGTTCGCTAACTGATTTTTATATGCTTTCTCAATGTTTCTTTATTTAGTGCTGAGTATGGCTATGTTTTTTGCATGATTTCGTGTCTAGTACCATATTAAATAGTATTTCCTGTTGTAGTTCCACATTGCTGTTAATAAAAAGTGGTTTCTACTATCTAATTTTTACCTTATTTAAATTGTACGTTTTAAGCTTATAATAATAAATTTTTTTATTATATTTTTTAATTTTTTTTTAAATTTTGGTGTATGTGGCGAATTTCTGTGCGGATTGTCCCCTTTAGAGGGGTTTATAAACCTTGGCTTTGAAATAACCCGATACGAGGTCAAATCTGGTAAGAGCGCGGGATACAAAATATCGGTTTACAGAGAGATCAAGCATCCGGGCAATAATTTCCTCAAAACTTGTATTTATGCTCGCCTTTTGTGAGTACTAAAACCAGATATTCTCTAGACCAAATTCTTAAACAACTGGGCTAGAAAAAATTGGAGCGTCCTCACATACTGCTTAGAATTGGCTGTAGTTGTCAAATTTTCTTCTTCAAACAAGTAAGGCTCAACGATCTTTATACGAGACAATGCTTAGCAAACTATTCAGAGGTTTCTCATGGATGATCCTCGGAGTGTTTTCACTTGAATATCAAAAGTTTTGCTTATTTACACATCCGGAAACATGAAAATGTACCTTGTCACTGGAGAAACGTTTCAATATTTTATTCACGTGTATAACTTGACAATGGCAATCGCGTTCCAACGATTCTTAAATGGAAACCATTTTCTACAAATTAAAGGCATTTATGAAAAATTCGCCGCATGAAAAAATGAGCGTCTGACGGCGTCGATGTTTTCGCGTATTCGAGGAGTCCTAGGTTTTCCATCGCTTCCTGACAACAGATCCGGTTTCTCTCAGTTTTTCATCTATAACGTAATTGATTTTTAGTCTCGAATTAATTGGCGAAGGAGAATTTGGAACCAAGTACGAAACGCACGCTAGACGGCGGCTACAGTTTTGGCGGATGTAGGCAAAATCCCACTGTGGTTTTGTCCATATTATGTATAGGATTGAAATTTTTTATAACAGAAACTTCCACCTGCTGCCAGAGATGCTATTTCCACATTTTTACGAACTTCGCTCGCTTCACAATGCTTTATTGAAGCCCCACTCTGTAGATATGAATGTAGATCTATACCATTTATCTACACGATTACTTAAAAGGGGCTTAAAAAGATCGTCGACTTATTTCAAATCAAAAACTGATGAAAGCGGTGCTAACAACTGGCCTTCTTGGTATATAATAAAACTTGTGTTAAGTATTTTATATACAATTTTTGACTTAAGAACTCGCTCTGTATAATTTCACATGTTTTATTGCTATGAACATTTGCACTCTGTTAATTATATTAACATTCGGTAAATTATTTGAATTTTTGCATAACATGAAGAAGTAATACCCTTGAGCATTACTTCTTTACCTTATAATAAATTACGTTTGCATTAGTTTTAAATTAACTTAAACTTAGAAATTCTAAAACTAATCTTAGGTGAATGTATTAACCAGGCCTAGCGGGTCGAATCTTTGGAGTCGTTTGTCAAATTGTTTTTCTAGAAGAGCAGCAGCTAAAACATTGGGATGATCACTAATCGTAAGTTTTTCTTGGTAATTGGTGCTGGCGCGTAGAATTTCTTTCTTAACTGAGGGAACAGGTAGATCTTGTTAAAGTAGGTAGTTACAGGCGTATCTGGTAGCATTGGTATATTTGCAAACTTTTCAGGTTGTAATTGCTGGCAGACCCCTACAACTCGATTCCATAAGTCTACATTGGTTTCAAAATTAATTTATAGAGTAGTATTTTGTTTTGAAGTGATAATTGAGAGTTTCTTCCTATCATCCACTACAAGTTACGGAGTTTTACCCCTAGTTGTAATCTTTTCTTTATTATGTGAGTCTTCCAGGTCAGGCGTCGTTGTAAATTAATCTCTAGGCATTTTATGCTGTCTTGTTGTGGTATGAGAGTGTTATTCAGTATTACTGGTGGGTAAGTTTCTTTCCGTAGGGCGAAAGTTACTTGAACTGACTTTGATTTGTTTACACGTATTCGCCATAATTTGAGCCATTTTTCTGTTTTTCTGAGATTGTGTTGGAGTATCTGGGATGCTGTTTGGGGATCGTTATGTGATGCGAGGATTGCGTATGTAGCTACTAGCGTTTGAGGTGTTGTTGGCAAGTCTGCCGTATATAGGAGGTATAAGACAGGACCTAGAATGCTACCCTGTGGAACACCTGCTTTATTGTACGATGATTGTGCATCTTTAAATTTGAAATGAAAACTTTTTTCCGACAGGTATATTTGTAGCAGCTCATGGTATTCTGGTAGTAGTGCCTTCTTTATTTTGTATAACAATCCGGTATGTCAGACCTTGCTGAAGGCCTGGATAATATCTAGAAATACCGACGAGGGCTATCTTTTTAGATGCAGGTCGTGGTTTATTTTTGTGACTACTCTATGCACTTGTTCTATAGTGCCGTGAGCTTCCCGAAAGTCTAATTGGTGCTTTGGTATGATTACGAATTATCTTTTGCAGGAGTATCTTTTCAAACACATAGGTAGCAAACTGATCGGTCAGTATGAGGTGACCTCTTCTGTTTTTTTTTTTAAATTTTGGTACCATTGCAATTTATGCCGCTTTCCACTGATCTGGTAACGTTTGTAATCTAAAGGTTATATTAATTATGTAGGTTAAAAGTTTAATTGTTTTTTCTGGCCACTCTTTTAGGAATTTGGCTGTAATTAAGTCGTAACCTGAAGCTTTTTTTTAGTTAAAATTTTTTATAATAGATTTAACTTCACTAATTTTCACATGTCTGATAGGTTGAGGAACGTTGTTAGACTAATTGGGAGTTTGGTGTATAAGTGTTTCTTCGTTTGCATGTTAGGATTTGTCGTGTGGTCACAATACTAAAGTCAGATGATGTGCAAAAGTGTTTGCTTTCTTTTGATTTGTTCTTGCTCAAGTGTTGTCCTGTTTCCTAATGGGTAGAACTGGAGGTTTCGATGTTTTTAAATGTTTCGTGGCTTTCCATAAAGAATATCTAGTCTCCTCAGTAGTAGTTAGGTTTATTGGGTATTTTTGCACTTATTGGTTTTTAATGGTGATCAGGAGATTTTTTGATTTCCGCGTAGCTTGATTGAGTAGGGTAGGGTTTTGCTTCTGGAATTTCTTATGGCTTGCCAGGCTCTTCTTAATCTTTGTGTTTCTTCTAGTTTTTGTTTAATAATTGCGGGGCAGTATTCTGATACTTGAGTTTCATGAACTGGAGCAGTTTCCCAAGCCGCTTTTTGTGTGCTCTGATTGAAGTGTTCAATGGCACTGTACAGTTCGTATTCTGTTTTTAAGGGGATGCTTAATTGTATTATTTCTGTAATTAATTCCCGAAAGTAATTCCAGTTAGTGGCCCTAGAAGATATTGTTGGTTTTTGAACTTTTAGTACTTCTGTGCTATATGTAATAAGTACTGGTGAGTGGTCGGAGGACAAATCGCAGCAAGAGTCAACTTTTAAATAGTTTAATGAGATTTCTTTGATGACGCAGAGGTCTAATAGGTCTGGAATCTTGTTGAGATCTGTTGATTTATATGTGCTTAGGTAGTGTAAGCTATTTTTTTGTACAGATCTCTTCCTCTAGTTAATGTTATTCTCGACCCCCATTTCTGGAGTTGTAATCTCCACCGGCTATGAACGTGGGCCCAAGTGTATTGAAGAAGGATGCAAATTGCTGGTTTTTAATAGAGTCGTGAAAGGCAGTATACAGAATAGAATATGATGTGTTTGTTTGGAGATATCCGGATTGAAATTTCTGTAATTCTTAATGTTGGATTGAGGATTTTATGACAAGTGCAGTACCTGAATGAATAGTGCTATCAGGATGAGGAGTAGTATACATTGTATACCTTGGTGTCTTTAAATAAGAGTTAATTGTGGATTGAGCTTCTGATATTAGCATGATATATATGTCGTGAAGTGATAATAATGATTTAATCAAGGCCATTGGAGTTTCATAGTTCAATTTTTAGAATGTTAGGCATTGTGAGTCACTTTGCTAATCATGGTAGTAAATAGGTTGAATATGGCGTCCATTCTTTTCTTCAGTTTTGTCATAAGTGTCTCCAGCTTATCATCTGCTGGTTGTTGGGTTGGCATTTGTGTAGGTTGTGGAATATTGGTTTTGTTCTAATCTGGTATATTGTCTGACCTTTTTCGGGCATACGATGATGCTCCTTATTGTACAAAATTGGACTGAGTATCAGTCGGTTTTGGACGTAAGGGAGGATATTTTCTTCTCTGAATTTCTCTTGCAACTACACAGCCGCGGTACTTCGCTGGGTGGCTACCGTGACAGTGAATGCACTTTACATCCTGGCTTTTAATTTTCCTTTTGCAATTTTTCGTTAGGTGCTCTCCTGCACATTTAATGCATTTTGGCGTTCTGTGACAGTAATTATTTGAGCGATCGATTCTTTGATATTCAATTATTTCCCTTTTGACTCTAGGTGGTTCGAATCTTATTTTATATTTCATTAGAAATTCTATGTTGAAGATGTTTTTACTGTTGTCGGCCTGTTCTAGTTCTGCAAAGAACATTGGCGATTCATTTTTGGTGATTCTTTGTCTAATATTATGAATGTTCAGGACTTTTCGTCCATGGTTATTTATTTCAGCTGCTAATTCTTTGATTTCAACTGTGTTTTGCTGGAATATATGGAATTTTGCGTTTTTTTCTTTAAGTATTTTGGTAATTGTACAACAACCTGTAGCTTTGTTTAGTTGCACATTCGCTTGTGTGTTATTGATTAACTTAACAACATAATTGCTTTTGGCTTTTTCTTCCAACATGTCTGTTAGGAGTTTCAAATTATTTATGCCATAAATAAATACTGGCGGCGGTTTCATTTCTTGTCTCTCCTTTTGTTTGCTAGAGGGGGTTAGGGCGTTAAGCCAGTAATTAGATATTTTTATTTGCTTAGCATCGTGATGACGTTTGGAACCATTACGTTTTGTTCTCCTTGCGTTTGGAATTTGCCATTTATTGTCAAGAGTTGAAGTATGTGTTCCTTGTTGCATTAAGTATGTGTGTTGTGAGTGTTGCGATTTAATTTGGATGGTTGTTGAAGATGGAAACGTTGCTGTTGTTGTTGCGGGGGCATTTGTTGATACATACCAGGATTGAGATGCTGATCAATTAACATCGGTTTTGCAGGAGGGTATTGATACCCGTAATTTGGCGCGCCAAAGATGGAGGTCATGTTTAATTGAGCACTTATTTATAGACCTTTTGGTGTAATGTGTTAGTTTATACAAAGTATTAATGTAAATTTAGAAAGTTACCGGCAGATGAGAGCGGTACACAACTTTGCGGAACGAAAGTCAAAGCGCAACTACCCTATATCATGCGATAATTTGCGCTAAAACAAATATTTATCAAGTTAATATACAATATAAATTTTTCTAAAATAGGAACGATCTTATACCACCAGATCCTATATAAATTGCAATATTCCATCATTTTGCATTGAAACGGCTGCATGCCCTTCTACATATTCGGTGTTATGGCTGGGTAGAGCAAACGCCAAGCAATTTATGGTTGTGGTAGTAGAGGTATGTTTTTCAAAGCTTGACGTTTCATGAATACAAAGGAGAAACAGCGCAGAGGAGCAGATATCAATTTGCAAAACAGCGGCAGGACTTTGATAAGTGACAGCTGTTAAATTAAATTTATGTCTATAATAAACTTCGTTGGAATTTCGATATGGGAATAACTTGTTGGTATATTTTATTACCGCTCTGAGTTACAGTGATAGATAGGCTGACCGTGCGACTTATCCGGAGCAGGGAAAGGAACAAGAGCGATTTCGGGGCGGCACGTAATGCAGCCGGGAAGTCCTTTTGTGCCTGCCGCTGAAATAAAACTAATTTCTCTCAAGATGTCCAAACACGGCGAGATGACGCGTTGCTTAATTAGAGGTTAAATGAAAATGCAGCAACCGGCGGAGAGGGCCGCGCTGGGAGACGCAGATATTGTCTCTGCAGTTGCATATTCATGAAGTGGGAGCTGCGTCTTGGGAGTGTCTGTCGGGACACCTCGCGCCCCGCGGGCGCCCGCCGCCCGGAACCCGGATTACTCGGCCGGGCACGAAACCGGAAACGAAATGGGCGAAGCCGACCTTTTATGCTGCGTCGCGAACGCCAGACTGGATGCGGAAATTAAATGGCACCGGCAATCGAACGCGTCCGTAGCCAAAACGCCTGGCGGCGTCTTGCCCCCGGGCGAAATCCCCGAGCGGAAGCGCGCCCGGAAACGTCTGTTCACGGATCTGTCGGCGTCAAACCGGCTTTATTATAATTGGCTGGCATAACATTAGCGCGGCAACGTGGGAAAGCGGAAAAAGACCAGGCGCGACAGGATCTACCTTGCCTTACCTTAAACCCCGGGAATTACGAGCTCGGGGAATTTTGTGCAGGCGCTGCACTAAACCGAGACTTATGCCAAAAATTTATGGACAAAATAAATTGCGAATGAAATATGCACGTCATCGCTGCCATGATTAACGTATCTGCTAGCTCACGCGGGAGCACGAACGCGCTAACAAAAGACTCATCCAGGAAAATACCTGTTGAACAAAAAGGAGCTTTTTACAGGTAAAATGCAAATGAAGCCGAATAATATAATGCGCCATTTCGACCTCTCGAATGCCGTTCGTGTAACGAGCAAATTCACATTCAGATTGCTCCATTATGTGCATGCCGTGCGGTTCTAAAGAGACGCCATTCTTAATTCGTTTTAAACATACAACCTGCGGTAATGAGTTACAGTGAAAGCTACCTGCGCCAGAGCGGCTTTAATTTAAAACGGTAACTCCATTACGTGTAAGTTATACGTAAATGGCTAATTGAATTAAAAGGCTCCATTGTGATTTTTAAACACCTTTTTCCGCGATTATCTACAATGCGGCTTTTGTCGCGCGTTTGTTACTTGCACAAAACAATAGGTTTATTGTTCGAGCAGAACGAACTCGATAGAGGAGTATTTGCGCGCAACGACTTACCCTGAATTAAAGTGGAAATTAAATGAAAAACATTGCTTTCAGCGTATTCGACTGGCATGACATCCTGCCCTATTTTTTTGTTGCTTGTGAAGATTAAAAGTGTGAAATCCTTGTAATATGTTGCTCCGCTTTTCACTCAATGGAACCCAATGGAATGACTGGAAATTTGAAAAGCTCTAACATTTCTACATTCTGACCAAGAATAAAATTGAACTTGGGGTTTTTGCAGCAACAAACTATAAACATGTCTTCTAGCCGAGGGAAATCTACTTTAGTTGGTTTTTATATAAACAATAAATTCAGACATTTCGGAAAAGATTTATATTGAGAATTGCAAACACATGAAGAATAAAACCGTCAATTTTTTTATTCTTTTAATTTGTTTGCATATTTACAATCTATCTATTTAACCAGTAATTAGTAAATGGTATGTGATTTTACATGTCATGTAGGTTGTCAAGGCTATTGCCATTTTCCACAATAATGTTACTTTAATCATCATTGAATTATCACAAGTCGTGTGGCCATTGGCGTTTTAATCTACTGATGACGTTGGTTGGACAGCTGCTCTATTATTTCGTTTCCGTGTCCTGTTAAGTCTTGCAAGCCTTTGAATCTCGTTGGCTACGAATACAATTTCTAGATCCTTATGGAGAGTTTCTGTTGCTAAATGTGACTTGTGCTGATTTGTCAGGATTAATTGCGATGCGCGATTTGTTGAACCAATCTTGGAGAGTGCCGAGATGAGTTTGTAGGTGTTCTGCTGCTACTTCAGGTTTTTTGTTCGCCAGGAGAATAGCCGTATAGTCTGCGAATGTGGTCATTTTGGTATGATTTGAAGTTGGCGCGTCAGAGGTCTAGAGTAGATATAACAATCGTCCCAGCACACTACCGTGTGGCACACAGGAGGTAATTTGGTGGTAGTCAGGCACTATGTTATTAATTTTAACTTGAAAGAACCTTTCAGATAGATAAGATTTAAGCACAAAGTACGATTGGCTTGGGAAGTATATAATTTGATTTTGAATAATAAGCCTTCATACCACACTTTGTCAAAAACTTATTGTAAGTCAAGCAATACTCTAAACTTTCCATAATATGGTTAACAATTTGATAACTTTGTTGTATTGTTGAATGGTGTTGCCGAAACAGAATTATTGGGATGGAATTATATAGTCCAGATCTACAGTTTCGTGAATTTTTATGAGCAATTTTGATTGGTCTGTACAAAAATGTCTGGAAGAGCGGTTTACCGGGTTTAGCTATCATAATGATCTGTGCGAACTTCCATTGGGCAGGAAAGTAGCCTAGTCTTAAGATACTATTATAATGGTGGTGAGGAGCGCTATATATTTCCGAGGAAGATTTTGTAGAATCTCTCCTACTATTAAATCGTACCCCGGGATCTTATGGGTATTGGTAAGTTGGGTGTGTTTGCGTACTTCGCCCGGCGAAAAGGGTTTGATTGCTAATGACAATTGGCATGGGGTACCAAGAAATAATTCGATTTCGTCTTCTGTGTGTATCTTTTGAGATTACACTGAGGTGAATACGTGAAAGAGCTACTCATCGAAAGTATCTGATTTTTCTTTTTCTGTTCTACTTCAGTTGCCGTCGTTTTTTTAGTTGGAGGTATTATTGCGATCGGCCTTTTGAATTTTTTTGTTACTTTTGATATTGTGTGGTGATCAGGCGAGAGTTTTGTAATAAACAGTTTAAATATGTCATTTAGGGCTTCTAGTAGCTCGTGCAACTGAAGAGTTAGTTTATTTAACAAGATTTTGTCTTGTCTATTTTTGGTTCTTTGCAACTCCTTGCGTTCTTGTGTATAGCGAGGAATGTTGACTTCTTCGGCGTAGTTGGTTGATGGACTGGGCGTGGCATGCCATGCAGCGTTTTGGATTATTGTAAACGAGGTATTGGCTTGTTTTATTTAAATCTTTAATACGAATGGCAAGATTGACTTTTTTATCCAATAGATTTCAAAGGTAGTCCCAGATGGTGAATTTAGTGCAAAGCCTTGGGATGGCTTCTTTCTAATAATTGTGCTCAGAGTAATAATTACTGGGGAGTGGTCACCTGACTAATCTTGATTAGATTCTGCAATCAAGTCTGGTAGTTCCTTTGTGCCAGTAGGTTAGTGAGTAGGTTCGCCTGTTGAAAGATAGCTATGATTCTCATTGCTCGCTTTTGAATTATTTAACCTAGACTTCAAATTTTATTTTTTGCGTTCCAGTCGTCTCCAATAATAAATTAAATTAATTTTATATTCTTCAGTGGAGATAGAGTGTTGGGGCGGGCTGTAGACTGCAGCTGTTATTTATTAGTGGGAAGGGTAAGATTTGAATTTTTATACTAGTACTTTGAATTTTAAGATTCTGTTGGGATTTTCACTCGAAATGAGCAATTTTTTTGTTGATTTTTCTGGATGGTTGGTGAAGTATGCTGTTTAGTATAGAATTTTTATTGTTGTTCTCAATGCTGCGTGTGTTTCTGATATTAATGACACATCAGTTCTTTTTTAAGTACAAAAGTGTAATTGTGATTTGTGATTTGAAGTTCCGTTAGGGTTCTAGAGAGCTCTACGTAGGGAAGTCGCCATTTTGTTAATTACCGTTGAGAGCATGATTAGTATCGTAGTGTTTTGGCTGGTGACCTGCGAGAACATTTAATTTTATACGAAAGTTAGATATTATTTGATTGGTGGTTGTCTAGTGTTTATTTGTCGGGGAATTGTTGGACGTCTGCCCTGCTATCTGTACAAGCTTGGCCTGTTATGTAGAAATCTTGTGGCGTCTTTATTTGTATTGCTGGGTAGTCTTGGAAGCGGGAGGAAATTAGATAGATTTGGAGGTTTCTATTGTGGTCGTATATTTTTATTTGTAATTCCTCTAAATGGGGCACTTCTAGCCCGTTGGATGTCTTGATGCACTGTGTACTCTTTGTAGTTGGCCGAAAGGTGTATTTTGAGGTTTTTTGAATGTGGAAGTTTTGTGGTCTCTTTTAAATTTAACGCAAGCAAAGCGTTTACTGCAGTAGTATTTTGTACGGTCCTATTCCTGGCAGCAAATGCACGGCGGTATTATATGATTTTTTCTAGGTGGTTCAATGTCCACCTTTAAGTCACTTAGATATTTTACATCAAATATCTTTTTGTTGTTTTCCTTAGGTCCTAGGTCAACCACATATAGTGGCATAAATTTACAATTTTACGAACTTCATGTCCCAGTTTTTGATGTTCTTCGACGATAGCTTCGTTTGGTATGATATGATGGAGATTTCGCATACATGCTCTGTATGCTCTTTCTTCTTTTAATTGAAACGTATGGTGAAAGATATTTTTGTCTTTAAGATGTCTGGTTAGTTTTCTGTAGGAATCTGGCGTATTTGTATTAATTTTTATTTTATTGTTTGATAATGCTGGCGTATAGTATTGTTCTTTTCTTCCACTTTCGATAAATTATTAATTATCTCATTATATTTTTTACTTCGTGGATGTATATTGGTGGAGGTTTTGTAATTGTTTGTTATTGATTATTAGGTGTCGACTTTTGATTCGGGTTGTTACCTGTCATTTGTAACAGGACTTCATATTTGTTCCAAGTGCATGTTTGAGTAAGTCGTTGTTGCTTGTTGAATGACAGAATAGTTTATTTTCCTTTTCTTAATTATTTTCCATTCACGTTTAGATTGTGGTGGACTGTTTTGTGTCTATTACATCACAATTTGTGTCAGATTCATCGCTTGATTGTGCATTTTTACTTGTATCTACATTTTGATTTGTGATTGTTTTTTACCTAGTGCTATTTTGTGTTGCATTGAAAGTGAAATTAGATTAGGATTTATTATACAGGTCTTCGGTAATAATGTTGGGTTATTTGTTGCATAGAGGAATTGTGAGATTGGCTTATTCCTATACTGCTTTTGTTGGTGTGAATATCGATGATCTTGAACGTTGGGACAGCTAAAAGCAAATCTGTAGTTTTGCGAGGCAGCTTGATTTGATGGGCCTGGCAGTCCGGGGCCGCGCCCCTTCCCGTTTTTGTCGCTGTGACAGGACAGGTGTAGACGGCTCGCCGCACGTCCGCTGTATTTGAATTTACGTATAGGTACTTAATTTTCGCCGAGCGCAAGCACGTCCGCGCGCTTCAAACACTCAAACTGGAATCAACAGTAAAATTGAATTTAAAAAAGTAATTTAAGTAAGGAGGTAGGGGAATTCTTAGAAAAACTAATTCTTAGCAAACAAAACAATTCTCCCGTCAAGTTTTCTGCTTGTGCGCCTGTTTAAGAGGATTTGTCTGTATCGACCAAGTAAAAGTAATAATGCTCTACACATATTTTTGTTTATTAATAAGTACGTATTTATCTACGTTATTTATTGTCGATATGAGTTGTTGAAAATATATTTTCTATTATTTATCACATTGCAAATTGTCAGTATAAACATATTATAGTATACTACCTAGAGTTTTTGCAATATAGTGCAAGCAATAATCGCACGTTCCGACAAATTTAAGTGTGTTAGGACCGGCTCAAACCTGCATTGAAACTGGCAAGGTGAATTCCAAGTATTATTTGCTCCTACACTGCAGCAGTGAAAAAATCTCGCTAAATTATCTTATAATTAGTCACAAGCGAAATACCGAGCGTTACAACTTTTGTACGCGGTTTAAGTATTAATCCATTTACAGGTGGTTTTTATCAAGAGATACAACAAGCATCTGACTTGTCATCAGATAGGTGTTTTGAATGTTTCTACGCTGGTAATTCGTATAATTCTGTATAACCTCCATCTAGTGAGGGAAAGATTGTTTCTTTTGAATATCCCATGACTTAATCGACAAGCAGATAACACAATGCGTTTCGTGATGACACGAAATGCTCACTAGGTTTGAAAATTGACATTTCTGCTATGTCAATAGTATAGTAACAGGTGATGCAACTTAAAATAAAAGACAAAGTTTTTCAACGTTGAATGTCTTCTGTATTTTTTGGATGAATGACGTGATCAGATCTCTAAACAAACGTAGAAGAGTTGGTTTGATGACTGGTTTCGATGAAGAATTAAATTGAGTGAGATAAAATGGAAAGTATTTTGGAAAATTATGAAAACTATTGAATATATTAAAATTTTCCGTACAACTCCATGTAAAAATGTGGATAATAAATAGCAGATAAATAAATACATTGATGGTAGCGTCCCGAAGCAAAGATAATTCAATCAACAGTTTAATTTTGCAAGAAAAGGCTATAAATTTTATAAGCGGATTACACACTGATAAATTGAAATTAAACTAAACCACAGAATAATTCTGATATTAAATTGAAGACCATCTGTTCATGTTGGCTTTAATATGAATATGATAATTTTATCAAATGACCAGTATCTCTCCCTGAATTTTAGATTTAATTATTGTCTTTTCTTTGTAGGTGTTTGTACATGTTAATTTTTGATTCAGATAAAGTTCTAAATATTCTACCTCATTCTTCACAGACATGGGAGTGCTATCAATTTGATCGACAAGCAAATGGTGATTTTTATGGTGAACATAATTTAGGCGGATTTGGTTAGTTGGCGTTACTTCGCTAGCTATATCTGGATCTTCATAAACGGATAAAACGGTAGTGTCGGTAATGAACGTGGCAATTAGAATATTGTCTATCTCTGGTATGTCAGATGCAAACCGTGAGTCCCCAAAGTTGGAATAAGACTCAGAAATTGTGTTTATGTATTTTAGTGAATAATAACAATTATATAACTAAGACTATAAGATTAGATGATATGTGCTTGGGAGTAATTATTTTAGCTTGATACAGAAGCCCTTATGATATATCAAGAAACACTATCGTGAAGTATTTCCTGTATTCTAAGCTTTTAGTGATATTATTGACAATTTTATTTGTTTGGTGAATGGTTGAATGGTTTTTTGGAATCCAAATTGATGTCGAGGTATTACTGTCGAAATTTCTACGTCTTCTTCCGTTCTTTTTAATAACAACTTTTTTCAAATACTTTAACATGAGAGTCAGGCTAATCTGTTTAGCTGTATTTTATTACTAGATTTAATACCATCAGGATGTGAGCATACATTTATGGAATTAAATACCGTAGTGATTACTACAATAGCTTTTTCAGACAGAATCTTTAGTATTTCGCTCGTTATCAAATCGTGTCTGCAACTTTGAACTGCTTTCATTTCTTGATTTCGAGTTTTACTCCAGCTTGTCCAGAAATGCTTCAGTTTCTGATGGATTGGATTTACTAATGGATTGGAGGGTTTAAAAACATTTGATATGTATTTTGCGAATACGCCAGCCTTTTCTTTATTTGCCTCACATACCGTCTTCGTTCTTAAAATCTGCTGCAGATTATTTTGTCATCTATATTTAGCGATATTCTTCATCTTTCCCAGGTTCCGTGCTTCTCTTATTTATATTATTACTTTTGGGTGAATTTTTGTATGTACTAGATGTGCACTCTCATGTAGCTTAATGAATGAGGTTTTTTAAATACTAAAATGCTGTATCGAAGCCTGTTATTTGTTTATTTCGCACCTGTTAGGCTCATACTTGTTCAATGATATTTTGGAATGTGTCTCAATCCGTTTTCTTATTCGTTAAAGTGTATATCATTTTTTTAATTATATAGCTGTTTAGTGTCATGCAATTGGCGAATGATCAAATGGCACATCATAATTCGCTTCGACCCTCTGTAGTTGGTAGATATACCATGCGTTATGAAGAAGTCTAATAGATCTAAAACTTTGCCTTAATCTTTTGACGAATACGTTTGTTTGTCTGTAAGGAGGAAATTTAATATCTTGGGGAACTATATACTGCTAATAATACAACTGACCAAAACAGAGCATTTATTTCCACATTTGTATCTTGAATTTTTGGAACTAGTCAGTTTATGAGAAATATTTTAAATGATAACAGCTGATCCACCATGTGCTGTGTTAACAGGATGAGTTGTAAAGTAGATAGTATACGAAGTACGGCTTGTTTTGTAAAATGTGTTTCCGAAAAGTCGTAATCTTTACGATATTTTACTCAGGTACAGGGTCTAGTACTATATGCTTTTAAAAGGCCGTATGATGTGCATCTTGTCTACTCTAAAATGTTTCTTGTACTTTTATATATAGTAAGAACTAAAGTTTGTATTTTTGTTTAAAATTGGTTAAGTCCGCGGAGAAAACAGGTAGCGACTCGTTAGTTTCACGATGCCCAATGTTTTATGAGTTTTCTCTATGTGTTTGGAACTAAATAATTGATCTTAATAGTGTTGTTGGTCAAAGCTTTACTATAGTACTATTCTTCTTCAACTACATTGACTAAGCTTTCAACTACGCTATTGTGGTTTATATTGATAGCGGTTTATTGGTTGGGACTTCACAGTTATTTGTGTAATTAGTTTGATTGTCTTTTTTTAGCCACTTTAGTTATAAGTTTTGTTTTTTGCTGCTCCACTATTCTTTTAATAAACAAACTATTCAGACTATTGGGATGGTCTAGGTATATATGTTAACATGTTTATAACTTCTGTTAGTATAATAACAAAACATTTCAGATTCATGCACGGTTACTAGTAATGTACAAGAAAATGTAAGTGCTTAGAAACTATTTCAAAATGTAGCTTTTCAATTTTACTTTATAAATCAATGGGGCGAAGGCGTCCATTCTAATCAATTTTGTTCTAGATACCTTAATTTTGGTATTTCTGTAGTGCTATTATTTAGCCTAATATTCGGCTTACTGATCGTTTAACATATATTTTTTAACATTTTTATTTTTGAGGAAAAATATACACAAATATTTTTTAATAGTCTATTAACACACTTATAAGGCCTTGGTCACGTCTTAGTCAGTGTAATTAGCTATTATGATACCCCATGAGGATACTTAAAATTGAGTTAGTAATCTCTTCGGCTATTTATATACATGATTGTTAAAGGAAATCAGAAAATACCCAGCAATTCTGACTTATATAATATAATTTATATACAAAAAATGTATATTACTGACTTCCGATTAATACTATAGCAAATTAATTCATTACTATGAAGAATTGAGAAGTCTTATTTTCAAGTTTTATAACTTATATTAAAATTATATTAAACTGTTACTATTTTATGATATTTTGCAAGTAAATACATTTAGCCTGAAGTGTCGTCTCACATTATTTTGCTTTAATCTAAGGCCAATAATATCCGGACACCCACTATTGCAGAGTCCACCTTTAGCAACAACCATAGCCTACATTCGACTAGGAATATTTCCTTTTGATATATGTGTATAAAAATTACTTTCCATTCCTTTGTGAGAGCTGCAGCCACTGAAGATGCCCAATTTGCCTTGGCGCTTAATCTGCGTTCCAATTCTTCCCAAAGGTCAAATAGATGCGAAGGCTTTCACAGCCGGTGTTATAGTGCATCGCGTGGTTGGTTCTCGGGTTATAAGGCCGTGGTCGGAGTTCAGAAACTCTTGACGTTTCGTCCACAACTGCGGCGGACATCTTCAGAAGAAAATTTTCTAAAACATTTTAGTTATGGCCGAAACGCTAAGAGTTTCTGAACTCCCACCACGCCCTTATAACCCGTGAACCAACCACACGATGCATCTTCCCAAAGGTGTTCGTTGGGATTCAGAAATAAGGCCACTTTTTTAGCACTAATTTGCTTAAACTACAGCAGAATAGTTCCACTGTGTGGAAAGAACAATTGTTGGTGTAGGAAATGTTTTCCCTGAACTGTTGCTAGAGAGTTGAAGTAAAAAATTGTCAAGAATATCAAGACACATCTCAGTGTCTATCCTTTGAGGTAAAGGAACTAAGGGACCCAGACCGAACCAACCCCAAACCATAATGCCTCTGCCATTAAACTTGATTATTGGTACATTTTTGCCATCTACTAAACCCGGAGGCGTCTATTGAATTTCCAGGGATTTATAATTTCACAGAACTTGTTCCCAGTAACGGTGAACTTTGCACTATTTCAGCGACATTTGGTTGTTGAGCTTATGAGCGACTGCATGATCGTGAAAACCTATATTTTTTAACTCCAAACGAAAAATCTTGATGCTAGCAACGACACTATGACTGATTGTTGCCGCCGAGGATATCCGATTTTTCATCATTACTTTCGTCAGATATTGATAAATATGGTTATTAAGTTTATGCGATCCACTGGTGCGTTTCTGAGTTGATTTAGGAATCTGTAGCAAGATTGATATTTTACAAACCGATTTGTTGCGACGATGATCTCGCCGATTTACTGATTGTCTAACGCACGTGTATGGCCTATGTATGCTGCTATCTGAGTTTTTATCTTATTCCATTATTTTTCCAAAGATCTGACACATTCTAAAAAGTTAAAAAAATGCTGAGATAAAGAGAAAGACATTGAGGCCTACCTGTATCTTTAAAAATCTCAATCCTGGAGAATTTATCTCTTACCCCTACCCCTTCGACGGGTTAGCTTCAGTTTTTATCGAGTGTATTCCGTTGTATATTACGAATTTATTTTGGAAATCTATTGTTTTCTTCTTATTATATCTGTATTTTAATAAGTTGTCTGCCATAGATCTATTATATTTTGTTGTAGAGGGTTACTTTATGCAGAGTAAACCTTGAGGTCTAGATATATATGCGCTATAATTATTTTTGTCAATTTCTTAATCATTATGTATAATGCGACAGAGAATTCGCACGCATATATGATATATTATAACAACACTAATTACTACACAAAATTTTGGTTAGTTTAAAGAAGACTCCTACCGATAGCCTTTATTTAGTGCATTAACTTAAAATTATTTTCATTTAAATTACTGAATTATTGATCGTAAAATTTACTAAAATTTTGAATAAAAATTATTATTAGTATCAAGATTTAGGATTTACATGAGTATTTTACTATCTAGAAAATGTAAAATGAAAAGTCAATCATCGTCTTTTGTAAAATGTAATTGTCGTCACACACACACATCGTACTAATTTCGTCATTTATGTATGTGCCATATAATAGTAAAAATAGTGCCTGTGTACAAGCCTGTAATTTCAAAAATGTTGCTCGATTTTCAATAGCCGCGCAATCAGGATCGTAATCACTGCGAACGAGCTAAAGCCGTTTTTTGGCCGCGAGCTCCGCCGCGCTACGCAAAAATTTGAACGATAATACCCATTGTTGCCTTTTATTTCTGTTTAAAGAGTAAATCCCCCGTAATGGCTTGTTTATGCCTTTTCCCATTTATTTGCGGCCGCAAGGACGGGCGGAATTCGGCGCGATTTAAAAGAATATCCATTTGCGTTATAAATGGCGCGTCCTATTACTTTTTATGAAGATCCCCATTTTCTCGGCTTTTGCTCAACATTTATCTACAACACTCCGAACTTCGAACTCATCAATCATTCGTGATTTCGGGACCTCTTAAGGGCGCGCGGCCGCAACAGCCGTAATTGTGGCACCGCGACGGGCGCGCGCTGCTCGTCAGGGGTTCGAATAAAATTTTCATACATCATTATTCAAATATCGCGGCGGAGGAAAGGCGAAAGAAGGAGCGCGGCGTTTGAATGAAAAATCAGCGGCCCAAAAAACGGGTACAAACAGAGGTGAATTATTTAGCAGTAAAGAGGATGCGGACGCAAATTCAATGCTCATGTCTTATGTATTCGCCAGTGACGTACCAAAAGTGTAGATGTCGTACGTCAGCTTTTGTCACGCTACATACAATAAAATTCGGTTTTCTAGCGTTCTTCGGGTGTAGTTTCTAAATATTATTATTTTTGGAATTATGCGCGCTTATTTTTGCTAAATATAACATTCTAAATATCAGAGAGCTTTTTTTTCAAATTTTACTTACATTGGTGGTGTTTATTATTGTAAAAATTCTCTTTGCGGGACGAGGACTGCATTGAGGCGACTTACTTCATTTCGGTTAACTTTGATTGTGCATCTCGTTCGTATATTAGCTATAACTAAAATGGAAAACCTTAAAAGCTCCAATGTCAACGCGTTTGGGTTTAATGTTATAAATTATTGATCATATTTAACTTGTAATATCTAATTACTTTTTTTTATTATAGAAATTCAATGTTATTATTTTGCATATTTAATTATATTTTTATAATAGAAGCTACCCGTATTTACCTTTTTATTTTTTAGTAGACTTGATTTTGAGTATCATATAGTAAATAGTTTTCTACAATACGAGATGCGTTTAAGTTCTAATGTCTCCATATTTTTTCACAGCAGTGAGAATAAGTAGAAAGATGCAGTTAATTTTAAAAGACGCAGGAAATATTTCTGACTTTGCAATATAGATGGCTATATCATACAATGTACACAGGTGGAATTACCGCCATTGCAGTGAGTGTCGTTTTTTAGACTTCAAATTGCGACTTTTAGTGTTCAAAAACAACGTGTAATCATTCGTTTTCTTCTCTTGTGTAGTGAGATATGCGGTGAAGGCGTTATGGAAGTTAAAAATACGCGTTTGCGGGTGCGCAAGTTTAAAGAAGATTGAGAGTTATGTGAGAAGCCTCGGCCACGACCCAGCCGGACCGAAGCCTTGATTGCGCGAGTGGAGCAAATTGTTTTGGAAGACGTCGATTATGTGTGCGTAATGTCAGCTTTGCATTTCCGGAGGATCTATGAAGTCCGTTTTCCATGATGACTCGAAATTGCGGCAAGTTTCTTGAAGGCGAGTCCCAGGAATGTTGACTGACGAACACAAGGCCGCGCGGGTGGCAACATCTCAGAACATGTTGACACGTGGTGCAGCTATGAGTGGTGCTTTCATTTCGTCAGTTGTAACAATTGATAAGACGTAGATACCATTTTTTAATTCCGACGATGTTATGAAAATTGTGTGCGTTTAGACAAAAATTATGTTGATAAGTAACATAAATTTGAACTTTCTTGAGCAAGTACTTTTTCAGAAAGGAAATTGGAAACTTTAGAACTTCAACACACCTCGTAGTTAACAATTATTTTTATTTATTACTTTTTACTATCTTTGTAAAGGCTAAATTTTTGTGCGATCTGTCAAAATTGAACAATAAGTTCTATGCATGATATATTTATATACAAAGTAACTTATAAAGGAGTCTTTCCTGTGTGTTTCGCTTATTATTCTTAATTTATGTTATTTGTATGTGTTACTTAAATAATAGTTATACAAGTATACTATTAGAAATACAGAAGTTATTTACCAAGATTAACATTTATTCATGTTGAGCAAATTTCTGGGGCAAGTTTGAAGCTTATTTTAAACGCCTGAATTTGTCAGATGTATCTACAGTTGTATCGACTAGCAAATACTTTTTTACTCTGTTTTATGTAGCAGTTGTTTTTTGATTTTTGGTTGGTCTGAAGGTACGCACAAATCACTATGTACCGTTATGTCGGGAACATACATGTGCATTCAATATATTTCACAGCACTTTTTTTTGGAGCCTTTGGATGATTGTAATATTGCTGTTGATGACTAATTTTCTTAGTTGCGTCCTATAGTGCCAGATGTGTTTTATTGTTACTTTGTAAATCAATAATTTATTTTTTGTTGTTATTTGCGACTGTCAACTTATTATCTAATATATGTATTTGTCTTTAATTTTGTTTTTTCCGTAAATATGTTGGTAACAAGTTATTCTCCGATAGGTGCGTACTTAAATATTTTGCATCTTCTTCGTGCTTCAAAGGTTTTTCGTTTAATGTCACTGAAGGGTTGTTACTGTTTTTTTATTAATATTTCTATTTTCCATTTTGTTAGCTACGTTGTATTTTATCTAAGTTACGTTGTATGTTCTTCGTTGCAGTTGCAGGTTTAGGTTGAAAAGACAGAAGAACTGCATCGCTTGTAAATCTGGCTAGATTAACATGTGATAGATCTGCTTTATATCGCAAGTATAATGTCGAGCCCAGAACGTTTTCTTGTGGAACTTCAGACGTTATAGGCTAGATTGTTGTTGTAATATTAAGAAATATCTTTCAATTCAATATGACTTTAATAGTTCATATAACCAAGATTGTATATTTTTAATTTTGTAACATAACCTCTTGTGCCATACTTTATCAAACGTTTGGATTACATCAAGGAAGACAGCCGGTACTATTTTATTTTAATGTTATTAGTGATTTTTTCGACCAATCGATACATTTGTTCTACTGTTCCTTCGTCTTTTGGAACCCAAACTAATGACCTGATATTAGTTGGCTTTTTTTGTTTTCAGTTTTTTCAATACTATCCTCTCGGAGCTTTTTGAAAGTATTGGAGACCTATTTATTGGAGGATATGAAGTTATTTCATTAACCTTTAAAGGCTATTAATATTTTAGGAACTAGGGGTGACCCACAACTGTAATCCGTATGTTCAAATAGGTTTAATTATGGATTTATAAATTAAAAGTTTATTACCTAAGCTTAATTGAAATTTTCTTCTTATTAGCCAGTACACTTAGATGAAATTTATGCCCAGTTGTTTTTTTGTGCAGATGTTTGGTCCATCTTAATCATCTGTCGAGATGCGTTCCCATTTTTACTTCTTTAGCAAGTGGTAGTCTGGTATTGTTTAGTTACTGTTGATCATTAATCTTTTCTTAACGTACATGTAATGCGTGGGAGTGTATGTTGGTTAATACATATTTGCCATTTACTGAGCCAATTTTCAATTTTATTTAATTTGTTTTGCATGTTTTGTGAAGTAATATCTGTAAATGTGGCTACCATTGCTGATCTAGCTTTTAGTATATTTGCAGGGTAGAGAACATATAGTAACGGATCTAGTACACTATATTGAGGTACTTCTCAGGTAATGGAATAAAGGTGCATGCTACTAAACAGCAACTATTTGCAGTATAAATAAAATTTAAGTATTTGATAGAAAGTGTAGGACAGACATGTCTTTAGTTTGTACTGTAGGCGTTTATAATACAGTCAGTTAAGTAAGAGCGTGTTCGGCTTAATATGGAGAAAAAGATATTTAAAAATATTTTCAAATACATGAGTACGTTGTACTCCAAAACAAATATGCTATTGTATCAATAATGTGTCCAGTTACCACCGGCGTGGATAATTACCTGGTAATGCCTTTGGCCAAATTGATGGCGTATTTATTCAGCAAAAACTTCCAAATGCGACGAATTTCTCGTGTTAACTGCTTCAAGATGAACACTTTTTTTCCACGAAGCTTGTGCTTAATGTATGCCCACACATTCTCAATCGGATTTGCATCGGGTGACTGCGACGGCCAATCAAGTGTAACGATACCAGACTGTTCTTTCCTCTTGCTGCGGTGTATGGGGTCGTTGTCCTTCTGCAGGATCCAGTCCTCGTTTTACTTCATGAACCAACGTTCGGCAATCGGTAACAAATATTTCTTATGAAAATTCAGATGCAACGTTCCGAACCCAGTTTTGAAATGCACACCCAAAGACGCACTTTACTGGATGTTTAACGATCCACTGTACCAATCTGTTAGTTGAAGTTGACCATGCTCGTGGGGCGAAAAAGGTATTGCCAAACAGAGGCTTTGTCCGTAAAAAATTACATTGCTCCAATCTCGGTCGATATTGTACTTTGCCAAAGCGAGTCACTTCGTCACATGATTTTCATGTAACAAAGGTTTCTTCACTGAACTACTGCATTTGATATAATGTGTACGGAGATGGTTTGAGATAGCTACGTACGATTTATCTTCACCTTTCTATTTCAACTTTGTTGTTTTTTGATGCAATGTTAAGTCTGGGTTCCGTGAAAAGAAGTTTACCAATTGTTGTTTCACTTTAGGACACTTTGTCTATTGAGTCGCGTTCCAGCAAGTCATCTATCGTTTCTGGCTTCTTATATTACTGCACCCCCTTGCTGACGAATGCTTTCGACTTGTTAATGTTTTTAGCAGCCGTTATATGAGACATTTTCGGACCTTTCGGGTGGGTACAGAGGAACATAGTCTCGTAGCGCAACGCGTACTCGGCAAGAATTCAATGTTCACTGAATCTTTTGTGATCAAGTATTAAGGATAAACGTTTTCTCTATCGACTCATGACAGAATTAGGGCGATACCTTTTACCAACTGCTAATTATGCCGAATACGCCTTTGCTTAACTGACTGTATACTTTGTCGAATGTTTATTGTATATATTCTAAAATGCAGCAGAGCAGTATCTTTTGTGTTTCATGTCGTTATTTACCTTTTCGACTATTGTAGGTACTTGTGACATAATCACATGAGTTTAGCTGAAACCGAATTGATGCTCTAATATTAGTTTTTATTGTGTTAAAATTGGTGCTAAACGTTTGACAAATAAGTTCTTAAAGATGTTAGCTAACAAAAGAAGACTGATAGGTTTATGCGATCTAAATCGTATAAATTTTTCCCTGGTTTTGGGAGCAAGATAATCTGAGCTACTTTTCACAATTTGGGGAAGCATTTTAATCCTAAGATGACATTATAGATAAGTGTTAATGCTTTTATACACTTGGTTGTGGCTTCCCGTAGTATTTTACTTGTAATTAAATTACAATCCGGATCTTGTTTTGTGTTGCAGAAAGTTTTCTATATCAGAACCTTCTTCGGTAAAACTGTGGAAGCTTTACGATGTCCTGCTTGTGTAAGGGCCCTGCTGGTGTTCTCTGTATCGTTCCGATTTTAGTATATGTAATGCAGAAGCGAGTATTAAACCTAATACCAGTGATTCCTTTTTGTATAGGTATGTGGTTCTTTTCGTATCATTTGGATTAATTTTTGGTGTGAAATAATTCACGGCTGGTTAGAGGATAAAAATGAGATCCCCAGATCAAACTCATGTTTAGTTGATTTTTCCTTCTTTGTATTAAAGTGCTTTCTTAAGAAATAATATATTCAAATTTGTCCGTTGTATAAAAATAAATTGAGAAAAAAAATATGAGGTGTTCCAGTTACGAAGGTAACAACTTTGTAAGTTACAGAAAAACATACAATTCGTAGAACAACGTAGATAAAATGTTTTTTAGACGTAACGGTTATGTAAACAAAGTATTAATGTCAATAAAGTAATATTTGTCAGTAAACATTAGGAAATCAATATTATAATATTATGTTATCATTTATTAGTAACAAATTGCATTAGTGTAGTGGCCAAACAATACACTGGAAAAATGTAACAATCTATTTGCTGAGCAAATTTATCAAGAATTAGAATACAATAATAACTTTGTCCCCTACAAATTGCTATCTAGGATGTCAATAGCCAAATTGTCTCTTAACTAAAACTTAATTGTTGTGAGTAAAAGGGTTTTTTAAAAATTTCTGAGCATATTACTCATTTAAACTTATAATTAAAATTTAAGAAACTAATATTACGAGGGTGAATCACATATAAAATTTATTTAATTTTTAAAATTGAAACATAATAAGTATATAGACACAAGCTATTTTGTATAAGCTTTTGACTTAGAAACACTTTTTTGTCAAAAGAAAAATTGATCTATCCTAAAATGAAAGCTTTAGCAGCCCAAATTGTAGAAAGAATGGTTCAGAGTAACTCTCGTATTTGGATCGATGACAAAATTTTATATCCCTCCGCAAATTTTTGGCATTTCTTCGGTTAGTTGGGTCAATAGTATCTTCGAAATTCCAAAGCTCCTTAGTCTTGGGATATGATGTTCTTTCAAAAGTTGTGTTAGTTCTTCAATTAAGTCCTTTAGTAGTTTATTACTCGATACTATTTTGCCTATTGTTGAAACTGTTTGTTAACTAGTTTTCCATGTTTTGATATGGTTCTAGTGTTTTAATATATATTCAGTTTATCACATTTGGATGAATTTTACTTTGTAGTATATTGCTTATCTTGCTAATATAATTTCTTCTGTTAAGTCACTTATAAGTTTTGTCCTATTGAAATGATTTGCTGTTATCTGGCTTAGTTCCCAGTTAAAACTGAACCCATTTTGATGTTTATAATAATTAACAGGTTTTTCCGTTATTTCTAAATTGGCACTTGCATTTTCCTGTTGAGAATGTTGGGTGCATTACAATCTTGGTTCTGTTATTTTAGCTGGTAACATATGGGTTTGTTTATTTCGTATTGATTGGATTTGAATATCTGGAATAATATTAATTTTTTACTTTCAATTCTGTAACATATTGTCCATTTCAATTAAATCCTCATCTTCTCAATGCTTTATGCCTTCAGGGTTATTAGAATAATTCTTGTAATTGTCTGTTTCAAATGGATAGGTTTCCAATTGTAATAGAAAGTCCGCATTATTGCTCAAATTTGCCTTTTTGTTACTATCTTCCGTAATAGTTTGTCTTCTAAGTGTTTGGATTTGTTCTTCAAGTTTTTTGCCTTGTACAAATGGGAATCTATATGACGTGGTAAAAATTGGTTTTTCGAGTTTTAATGGCACGTTAACTTTCATCGCGTTACTAAAAATCAAAGTATTTTTATTTTTGTAACTATTTTTTATGTTTCTTACATAGGATCTTAGTTCGATCTTTTCATTCCAAGTTTGAAGGTGTTAATAATTAATTTATTTTTGTATTATGTGTTCAGTTCTCGCATATTAGTTGTAAGTTTCATACGTCCATTTGAGTTTTATCAATCCTTTGTGCTGTAATCGTATTTGTTAACTTGTTCTTTTTCATTGTCCTTTATATTTGTAATATGGTGTCTGGTAATGATAGTTCTGTATCATGTTTAAGGTTAATGGTATTACCTTACTGCCGGTTTGGTACCATTGCTATCCTTTTCTCTATCTTCGATCTTAAAATCCTTTATTATGTCACCCTTTCTAATGACATACTTTTGTAATTTGTACGGTTTGTACTAAATTCAAAATCAAATTTTTATTTTTATAATTTATGTTTGACTTTAATTGTTTGAAATTTTCCTTGCCTAATAGTGCATCCAAATGGTAGTGAAACTTAGCCATGAAGAATTTCATACATTGTCCGTTTTTAAAGAAATCCACCTTTACAGATTCATCATATATTATTTTTTCGCAGATTGTTTTCGTGGATACTTAGTAATATTTTTAGTTTAGGTTTCTTACTTCGATATACGGTAGAGTTTAATATTCCGAGATTGTTATGTGAAAATTTCTGAATCGATGTACCGTTACTCCAGTTTCTTCATCTTCATCTGTTTGAATATTATTAACTGAATGTTGTTGCTATCTTTAGTTGCAGAGGGACATAGGTTCTGGTCGGTCTTTTGCCTAATATTGCTTACCATCATTGGAATACGCTGATCAGTGGTTTCATTCCTTTGTCTGAAAAATTTTTAAATTTACGCATGTTCGGGATGCTGTCTTCGATTAGTCATCATGTCTATTATAATAATTTATTGATAATTTAGCGTCCTTTCTTTAAAAATGTTTAAAACTATTATTATAATTAAAATTTTTATTTTATGGATACATGTTTCTATTTCTCCAATAATTTACTTGATGTTTGGTGTCAGTCTAAAACTACTACAATTATTTTAATTTTGCGAACGTTTTACACCCCTTTAGATTGTAATACTGGAAAATAATTATGGTATATTATTTCGATACCAATCTATTCGTTTATGATAGACTCTGAATTATTAATATTTTCGTCTGTTGGGATTTTCGCGTTTAATTTTGTTTCCATGGTTTGATTCCTATAAAGTCCGATAAATATTGTATCTAGCTTTAAATTTTTTGAAACTTTGAGTTAAAACTTTTCTATCTGCGTAACCACTGAACGTTCTTTAGCGTAGCCCCAGTCTGGCCTGACTTTTAACAAATCTTGTAATTGACCACAAATGGGGCAAAAAACATAATTTATCTTCAGTTATACCTTATCTCTGATAATATTTATCGCTTTTCCATAAAAATCAACTTAGAGTATCAGTATTACCATCAAATTTGGGCAAAATAGCTGCGTAATGGCGAGTTGCTGTGTTAAAGGTATTTTAGACGTTTGAATATCTTGAGTGCTCCTGCTTATAGCATTTTGCTACCAATTATTTTTTCAACGGCTCTTACAAAATATTATATGTAAATTTGATTTAATTCTTTGAGCGTTAGTTGTAGCTACAAAGTTATGAGTTTGTTATGTATTTTCGAAATGGGGCGTTTAATTGCTAGTTGCATATTTGTAATTATTTGTTTAAGTGCAGTTACACACTTGCGACTTATTAATTTAAGCCCTGATTACGAATAATATTTTTATGCGTCGGTTATATGCTATGATTTTAATTAATTATACGCTAAGGTACATGGCCTGGCAACACAATAATTCATTCTGTATAAGTTTTACTCCGTTTTCTGAGAACAATTAGGGAATGTATTATTATTACTTATTATTTACTGGTATTTAAACAACATATGCAGCTTTTAAAAACACTTACGCATTTATACGTTACACATTAAACAACGCGTGCATGCAAATTTGGAACTAACTTATAATGCGAATAGTTAGCCTTTTTCTCTTATCTAAATTTGCTAGCGGTTGTCATGGAAGCTGTGTGCCTTGGATTTAGAATTCGGTGAGTTGGTTTCCTGTATCTAAATGCAGCCGTATATGACGGCTGCAGATTTGCGGCGGCTCCTAGACCATAGCAAGTATGGTGAAATACTACTGCGGCTACTTTAGGATTCTTTGGTTCTGGAACTTGTTATCCGATTATAACTGCGCTAGTTAAAATAGACGAAGCGCAATGGCTTTTTAAACGGCGTTCATCCAGGTTACGGATTAGTTCTTTTAATGTTTATTAATCATAATTAAAAGAGACATATAAACAGGCAGATTAATTAACAGTACAGGAAACTAATTGTAAGAGACTAACACTCAGCAAACTGTTTGGGAAACATTTTACAATCTAAGATAAATCCTAAGGGTTAGATGTGCATAAAGGCATTTTATGTAAAAATATATATAGCACAATAAAAATATTCTTTGTCTACATATGACGATCAAATAATAACATCGTTATAATTCTGTAAATATTATAAAATCTATTTTCTTTACTTATTTTCAAAACGTTATTTATAATAATTAGTTTTGATTGTTAGAAGCTGCGTAAACAAAAATTGTAATTATTTTATGATGAAAAAAATTGAAAAAGAGTAAACTCAAAAATATATGCTCCAATTAGGGAAGAGACAACAAAGAAAAACAATTATTGCAAATAGATAATTGCAAAGTAATTTGTCTCCTTTTACATCACTTTTGCCTTTTTTAACCATTCCTCTTTTTGCCCACTTATAAACTGTAACAAGTTGTATGAAATATTTACCTAATGCTTCATTCAATATTTCTGCATATTTTGAGCCAAAAATTTGTGCATTGGGCAATTTTTTATTGTGTATAAAAATTGTTTCCATTATGTTTAAAAAAATCTAATATCTATGCTGAAAACTTATCTACTGTATTTCAACCACATCACTCCGACATCGATGATCAGGATATAAAAGAATATCTAGACGTTCCATGTCAGATGACGCTACCTATCAGACCTTCTTCACCTTCAGAGATTCAATTCGAGATAAATAAAACAAACAACCATAAAGCACCAGGTTACGACCTTATTACCGGCCAAGTTCTAAAGATGCTCCCAAATAGGCGATAGTATTATTGACAACTATTTATAATCGAATGCTAAGCCTATCGTACTACCCCCTATATGGTCCCTAAACCTGCTAAAGGACACGAAGATGTTACTTCATATAGGCCAATTAGTCTTTTGCCCATCTTAAGAAAAATGTTTGAGAAATTATTCCTTAAACGCCTTCTGAACGACACAGATATCTTGTCCCATATACCTCACCATAAATTCGGATTCCGAGAAAGGGCATTCTCCAATCCAGCAAGAGCACAGAATAATAAATAAAATTTTACTGAGCTTTGAAGGAAAAAAGTACTGTGGAGCTGTATTTTTTTATGTTGAACAGGCGTTCGACAAAGTTTGCCATACCGGATTACTTCATAAACTCAAAAGGCTTCTCTCTAGTTACTTTTATCTTCTCCTTAAGTCCTATCTTACTGACAGATATTTCACAGTTAAATACAATAATTAATTGTCCAACTATTTCCCTGTCATCTGGTGTCCCACAAGGTAGCATCCTCGGACTCCTCCTATACCTAGTGTACACAGCTGACCTATCTGAGGATACAAACACAGTTATCGCCACTTTTGCCGATGATACCGCCATCCTATCGACGCACGAAGATTCCTACCTAGCAGCCGAAAATCTCCAACAATATCTGAACACCATAAACAAATGGCGTATTAAAATCAATCCAACTAAATCAATGTAAATAACATTTACCACTCGATTCAATGTATGTCCGCCAGTCACCTTGGATAATGTAGAAATTCCAACAAAAACAGAAACTAAGTACCTAGGATTACACCTTGATCAGCGTTTTACATGGAAAAAACATCTCCAAACCAAACGCCAGCAATTAAACCTGAAGTTCCTCCAGATGTACTGGTTATTAGGAAGAAAGTGAAAATTGGCAATATCAAATAAGCTGCTGCTTTATAAAACTATCCTGAAGCCCGTTTGGACGTACGGGATTCAGCTGTGGGGATGTGCCACATCTACTCGTATTAAAACGATTCAACAATTTCAATCAAAAACCCTTCGTGCCATAGTGAATGCACCATAGTGTGTAACAAATCAGACACTGCATGAAGATCTTAGCATTCCCATTATTACTGAAGGAATTCACCTCAGAATTATCAAGAAAACATTAGTAATCATCCTAGTGAACTAGTCCACCAACTGTCTACCAACGTCCTTCCAGTGAAACGACTAACAGAACGTGGCCTTGCGATCTGTGAACCCTCAAAAGCAATAGGATTACTGCAAGAAGGTCACTGCTGAGTGGTTTCTCTTAACACTGCTTATTTATTGTCATCACATTTACTTAATACTCCATGTAGAGTAGATTGTAAATTTACAATTGTTAATAAAAAAATTATGTTTAAAATTTTATCTGAAAGTAGTATAAACTGCTTAGATTATATGTGAACAACTTCTTGACTAAGTAAATACGAAATTTTATTAAAATAATAATTTTTTAATTAAAATACTACAAGGAGGCATTTTGTATTTGCTCGAACATTTAGATCTACTGGCAATGAAAATTAACTCTAATGGTGCAACCATTGTGGCAATATAGCAACTCCCATTAAATAAAATGTAGCCATGATTAAAGCTACCATGAATATTATAAAATGTATATTGACATCTGTTTACAAATACAAATTTAGGGCTAACTTGAAATAATAAGCAGACATTAAAAATGAGACGGTAATGCTTGTAGATATGCATATTTCATCGGATTACCGTTGCATCTAGCGTATGTTAGCCGGTTGATTATATCAATTTTTGTTTGGCTATTTGCCTGAGGTATTTGGTTGATATGGACGAGCATTATTATTCACAAAAATTGCTTTTAAGCTGCTACTGTGCATGAAAGAACAATTAAAGAAGAATTTCATTCAGAGTTTTTGGGCTGTCAGAATAAAATAAACGTACGTGCGCTCGTTATTTATGCCGCTGACCTGATTGACAAATTGTAGATTTTATTTCTGATTTATGTCGGATTTAAACATGAATAAAAAATAAGTTTCGACGTTTTCTCAATTACTACAGCCCCAATTACTATTATTTATAATTTTTCGTAATTTGCAGTTGGTTGAAAACAAATCAAAATGCAAACTTGCAAATTAGGCAATTAATTCTGCTTTTCACCAAACAGCAATTTCTAAAAAGTTATTTTTAAAATCTAGAATAATAACGGCAACCCTCTAATGCCTCGCGTGAAAGCACAGCTTGCGAACTGAGAGGTTAAGGGTCTTATATATTCCCCACTATTCTAGATGACCCCCGTGATTACATCTTGTTCGAACTAAACGCAGACCCTTAATTATTTTTAGTGACTGAGTTGGTCACCTGTCAGGCATCAAAAAAATTTAGAATAGCTTACTGATTTCACCTTTTACTTGTATTATAATTAAAATTGTAAGTTGCTGTTAGTAATAAAAAATACAAAATTAAAACTGAAAACTATATGTTAGATTAAGAATTTCTAGCTTACATATTTCAGTTCCAGATCTTAACTTTACTACCTATTATTTGGTGATCTTTTCAGAATGTAGGGTGTTGCTTATACCTAGAGAAGGATCACTAAATTGCAGATTTTATGGCTGTTGCCTTTTTGAGATCATAACTTTTAAAATGTTTATTGTTGGAGTTAGAATTATATGCGTTTGCCTATAGATTTATTATTTGCAGTGTATTTTATGATTCAATTTGATGTGCGGAAATTTAGAGTGGCATTATGAAACGCTAGAAATGCTTAAAAATATATTTTTAAGAATTATGGATATTGCGCTATGGTTTGTTCTAAAACAACATATTAAAACCAATATTAGTGCTCACCACGATTTTGTATAGTTTGAATGAAGTGGAAAATACTCATTGGTAATAGTTCTCAACAGAAAAATAAAAAATTAAGGCATACGTCACTCAACGACAGTTGATAAAAAAATTCTGTTTGATAAAAAGCTGTGTGTATCTTGCTTTCAAATTGTGGATGAAATTGTGATAACTGTTAGAGGCCTGGAACTGGAAGTGAATGAAGATGGAATTGGAGAGCTTAAAATGGAAAGTGAAGATGACTTGACGATAGAAAACGCCCAAGAACTCTCGAATGAACATAAAATTTTTTTGAAAAAAAAAACGGACCCGAAAGAGAACCAATGCCGACATCTGTTAAAGATCCTTGGAAGAAGTAGAAGGATGTCAGAACAACGGTCTTAGAATGGAACCCAAACCAGGTTGAGGTCAATAGGCTAGGGGATTTCTACAACGATTATGCTAGTAATCAGTTTCGAAGAATCTTGAATAATTGATGCTGGAGAGATCTTTTAATATTCTGCAAACTGAAAATGTTATTATAAATAAACTCAGTAAAAGATTATATATTTTTTATTTACTTTTTGGATTAATCAAATTTCTATGAAAATTACGTTAAATCAATTATAGAATCACGAATCTTTCAGGTAGCAAATACAGTATTTGAAAGGATTATCTTCTTAACCGATCACCCACTGTATTTTGAAGGATATCGTGTACTAGGTAATCAATAAATTTAATTGTTAGTTGTATAGTGACAACTGGCCTCTTAATTTTATTCGAATATTTATTTAATGTTCTAATTTTTTTGTTATCTCAGCATGGTAGCTGATAGCTTATGTTACTCAGAAAAGTTTAAAAATTTTTAAAATCAGTTTTCTAGTCTCTGCGATTCACTTTAGCAATTGCTCAAACATACTCTACCCCTTTATGTTATTAATACAAGCAAAGATACCTGAAACTAGATATAATCATCATCATTAGCAACTTAGTCCGTTCATCGTCGGACGTAAGCCTCCCTCGTAATGATAGAAAAAATAAATATTATACTTATAAATAGCAAGTATATACTGATCATTTTTCTTCTTCTCTAATCCTTTTGAATTTTCAGGCTTTGGGTATTAGTTTCTGGTCCCACAGCTAAGTTTTCCACTTCTTCCTAACCCTCGATAGTAGTTTCATTTCCTCTATTGCCTTTCATCGTTCTAATCCTACTTCCATACGTTCATCCATTTTATTCTTGGTTTTCATCGTTTTTTGGTTGATTCTCGAACTTCCATTGCTTTCTTTGTAATTCTATTTTATTTAATTTTCACTATGTGCGCGTACCAGTTTAGTAGTTTTTTTTATTTTTTTCATTATTACTTGTAGTTCTACTATTTCTTTAATCTTATAATTTTTTAGTCTATCCAATTTGGTAATTCTTGGTGTTCAATTTTTACACGCGTATGTTATAGTTATACTGATATAATTATTTAATTATTTCATATGCAAGAAAAACACTAATAATTTTTTATTAAAATGAACACATAAACTTGGAAATAAAAAATATAATATATTCTAATCATGATTTTGTTAAGTATATCTCTAATATTTTCTAAGATATTAACATAACTATATTACACTAATAGTAATTTTCTAATTTTTATATTATTATTTATAGATTGTCGAGTTTAATTTGTCAAATGCTTGACATTTATTTAGTAATCTGTGATATCGTATGGGATGAGACTTTTTGTACTTACTATTCTTTTGAAATAACTTACAGATGCTTTAGGTGTTCGTGGTCTCGAGGAATTTGAAAAATCCACGTGATAAAGACCAAATCGAACCCTAAAATTTGGAACGGTTTGTAGTGAGTTAAAAAAATCGTTTATAACTTACGTATATCCTTGTTGCCACTCAAAGTTGTCTAGGAGGCTCCAAGCAGTATATCCTTTGACTCGAACGCCATGCTTGTATATGGCACTAAGGACTTCTTTCAGATAAATCTAAAAGCGTTTAAGTTGTTATTTTTGAATTAAAAATTCCACTACCACTCACGTGGTAAAAACGAACACGACCAATATCACGTATTTGCCCGTTATCAGGATAACCATTTTCAGTTATATAAACTTCTGGATTTCCATAATGGTCCTTAATCCAAACTAGGAGCTTTCTAAGTCCCCAGGGAACTACCTGAGAGTTTTATAAATAAAGCATTCAGAGTGTTTTATTAAATGTTGTAGTAGAAACTAACAAAGTTAGTTGTGACAGTTGGGGTCCACGATGGATCCGCGTAAGTGTAGACGTTTCTATCTTTTGTTGTAGACGTGGCACCTATGGGATCAGCATTTTTGTGCTTCGCCATTGCTGTTGTATAATGATTGAGGGCAAAATAGTCGTAAGTTCCTCTGACGTATGCGACTTCCTCTTGAGTAAACGAGGGTAAACGAGATTTGCCATAACCCTCCATATGGCTCCTTCTTGCTATGTATCTTTTTACTGTCTCTGGATAATCCCCCGCAAGAGTAAATATTGGGTGTGCAAACAGCCCCAACTGAAAGCATAAAATACATGTCAATATTAGACATAACAAATTTTTTTCTGAGAAAACCTCAAATTCCATAGCTCTTTTAGCTGCCGCTATATTATCTGCAGAATAAGTAGCCGGTTCGTACCATTTGGTGCTTAAATTTATGCTTATGGCACCTGTGAATTGGTGATATTTAGAAATAAGTTTTATTAAAACTAGAAGTTTCTAATACTATCAATCACTTTTACGCAATCATTTTGAAAAATTAATGCTTTAGCATGTTAGATTACCTTTTTGCTTGTGCTTGAATGTGTTATTGTAGAGGTGATACGTAGCAGCATGAGCTTTTAGTAAATTGTATGTACAAAGATAGTCGGCAATTCCAGATTCGTTGTATGCTGGCGCTAAAATATGGTTACCATAGCCACGCATGCAGAATATTTGAGGCTCGTTGAAAGTGGTCCACATTTTAACTCCAAAATGCTCGAAGGCTATTCCTGCATAATTCACGAACGCTTCAATAATTAAAGAGTTTGTGAATCCGCCAAGCTTTTGCAAGGAGTAAGGCAAGTCCCAGTGAAATAGGGTGACCATAGGCTTGATGTTGTTTTTCAAAAGCTCGTTTATTAATTCGTTGTAGTAACGGATTCCGTCCGGATTTACGTTTTTGGTTAAAGGCGACGGCACGATTCTGGACCACGATAAAGAAAACCTATAGAAGTGGACTCCTAATTCTTTCAGCAACTTGACGTCTTCCTTTATCAGGAAGTACGAGTTGCTAGCAATGTCACCGTTGGAGAAGTCTAGTATTCGTTCGGGATAGTTGTGGGTAAAGTGATCCCAGCTGCTTAGCGATTTACCTACGTAAAATAAAGTGGAAATAAATGCGTATTTAGTCGACTAATCTTTACCATTAACATTCCACGCACCTTCCACTTGATATGCGGACGTAGCCGTGCCGAACACAAAATCCTTTGGAAAAACCAGTGGCAGATTATCGAAACTATGTGCTAATCTAAATTACCGAACAAAAATCTTAGAAATGCAGAAAGAAAATAAATACTAATTAAATGCCAAATTATTAAAATTGAATACTTTTCGTTGTACATTACATGTTATTATGTCATCGTTACTTTTTTATATAAAAATTATTAAATTAAATTATTAAAAAAATCATGTCAATGCTTAACGTAGCTCTTTAAAGTCAAGGGCAAATTTCTTTGTTGAAAAATATTTGTATTTTTAACGTTGCACCGTGATTATTTTATCAAATTGCCGTTTTTAAAGAAATTGCAGAAGATAAGAAACGAAAAAGCAAGATGACGCCAAAGAATGATACACTCGAAAATAGCCACTCTTATATTGTTAACAATATGTGCATACGCATTATTATTCTGTTAAGTTATATAAAGTGCTACTATAAAGTGATGGGGTCATTAGAAATAAATTTAGGAAGCAATTCATGGTAGATGGAGCTTTCAGCTAATATCAGTTTATGCGAATGGACGAACACATGGGTAGCGATTTGCCTATGAAGATTCGGCTGTTGCTTTTTGCTTTTGATATTGATATAAAGGCTTTTTCGCTATCAGTAACAATTTTGGTCAAAACGGGATGTTCTTGATGAGCCAAAAGAACTTAATTAATTTGGCACTTTATTAGTTTATTAATTCAGATTGTGGTAACGAGGCATTTTGTAAATAGTTTTAACAGAGCAGAGTGTTCTCATCATATTTGAGAGTCATTCATGAAACCACAAAAGTCAAATTCTACTCAAAAATGGTCACAAACAGTTCCATCAGTTTTCGGTACCTTAATTTTTCGATTAAATTCTAAAGAATACAAATGTCCGCGAGTATTTTGTTAAAAAGAAACATTTTTTGCAACATAAACCAGGTACCATTTTAAATTTTTAGTTAGAATATTTTAAGGCTTTTACATACTTAAACATTATGAAATTGTATTAAGCACTGTACAAAAAACATGATAAGTTGTTAAATGAAAAAATAATTTATTTCAGTATAATATTCCAATAAATAAAAATATCTATTGTTTGTAAATTAGATCAGATTTCATCAATTATACCGTTGCATTAGTTTAGTTACCGCCACTGTTGATTTATATGATCCTGCATGAGCATTTTTATCGTCAAGATCTTATCTTTACTTTTCTTATTTAGCAGCATTCCATGTGTAATCAAAATGTGATACATTAAATTTGTAATTCCGAATTGTAATGTAATTCTAATGCAACAATTTAATTGCCAAGTTTGTCAACAAACACTTCAACATTTTCTTTAAAAGTTATCATAAAAATAGCTTTAAAACAAAAAATTAAATTAGGCAGAAATTAAAGAGCTTTCATTTACATGCTTTTTCATTATAATATTTCATTGTATTTAAAAAAATTATTTTACCTCTGTAACAATTTTTCTTAATTTTAATTCTTTAATACGAAATACATGATATGCGTATGTGTATGTATGCATATACATACAAAATTTAACTTACCTAATAGTGCAGCTCAGTGCCAAATACAGAACTGTCGTAGTCCCTTTCATTGTACTTCAACGTGAAATTTCAGCTCTACGAGTATCAGTAGGCGCTGTTTCAATACACCGCTAGATTTTAATTAAGGTTTTACCTTTGTTTTTTAGATTGACACGATCAAAGGAGCACTAAAATGCAAGTGTAGCGGTAGTTTATTTATTATATTGTATGTTCATAAGCTGCTACAGCTCAGTTTAAATATAATTATCGAAGATCGCGTGCGCATGCGATCACAACAGGTTTTTTATTAGGGCTGTCTAAAAAGTATGCAACACAATTGCACGTGAGTAATCATTATTTTCAATTAATTTTTTGTCTGCAAGATTTATTTATAGTACAAATAAACTTTAATGAATTGCTTTTCTCAATAAATTTATCCATTTAACTCTGCCAAACGTAAAATCTAATGCATCTAAATTTTTCTCATTTATTATGCAACCAAATTATCAGTTCCCACTTGTGTTGGCTTACAAACGGATATTTTTGGTTATTTTTCTGCTGCTTCCGATCATTGTAATAAATCTGAACACATGTTTTAGTGGAAACTATCTGTAAGATAAGATTTTTACGGCCAAGGTTCTGTGTACTATTCCAAGCTGCGCGTTTGTATAGCAGAGCTGATGTAAAAGTGGACCAGATAAGCTGTGGGGAAGATTAGAAGTTGCGTTCTACGCATCTGCCATCGGAGGAAATGAAATAGTACTAGAATCAGAAAAGGAGAAGCTAAGGCACCAATAACAATAATAAGGATCAATTTAGATGATTTTAAGAAGTTAATGGAATGATGAAATATAGAACACTAAAATAACTGCTCGGCTTAAAAAAGTAAGGATTTTTTGTGATTAGGATGTCAACATCAAATTTAGAGTAATAAAAATATAATACCATGAAGTGGGCAAGGAAAATAAATTAACAACTCTTTACCAGTGCTTCAAAAATATTGTTAATTTATACTTTTTAATCTGTCTAGAGACATTTAGTAAAAAAAGTATCAACAACAGGCTAAAAGTGGTCCATTGATTACTTTTCTAAACAAAGCTAAAGTAGTTTTAGCTTATGCACATAACAAAACTCGAGCAGATGGCTTGATAGAATAAATCAAATTAAATTTTGTATTACTACTGTTCACGTAGAAACTGTTGAGGCATCGTGAGTTGTCGTTATCATCAAACAAACATTTAGCAATTATTTTTGTGCATGTTAATCTTGTCGCGATATCTCAGAGTAAATTTATATATTATTTTACCAAAGGAGACACTGTTAATAACATTTATCACTTACCGTGGTGTGTTAATTAAGGTTATTAGCACGTTAGACTGAAATCGCTTTAGAATGTTAATACTTGAGTCGAAGACTGTTCCCATTAATTGGATTATATAAGATCACACGTGCTCGATGATAGCCTTATATAAAATAATTTTATTTCTATTCATAGCTATGAATATTCTTCTAGAACCAAGAACGTGTTGCAAATTATGAACCAAATTGTTTTCTCTTCTTTCACATATGTTCTTTCTATATCAACCTTTTATCTAAGTGCAGCCTCAGATATTTTGATTGTGATATTTGTTGAGTGTTTTGCTGACTGTGATTTATATTATTTTTGTTACGTTTTAAATCAGATCTGTAATTGATTTAAGTAATCTTGAAGGAATTGGGATGCCAAAATGGGTTTTGATGCCATGCAAGCAGCGAATGTAGCCAACATTAATGTAGCCAGTGGTTGGTAAGTCTGACATATATAGAACGTATAATTTGAGTCCTAGGACACTACGTTAGGGGACTTCAAAATTTATTTGATGCAGGGATGTAATGGCTTCACCATAATTTGTTTGAAAATGTCTATTAGACTATCTAAAGATAAATATTGGGTTGTAATTTATTTTTGATCCTGTGAAGTACAAGGTTGTCCTAAAAGTCGTTTGTGCCTTCAATTTTTATCAACTAAGTGGGTACGATTTTGGTTTCATTAGAGAGCTCATTTTTTCAAGAATTTTAATACTTAATGCGTGATAGTTATTCCTCAAAATTCCCATCCACCTCCACACACTTCACCCGGCGATCAGCAAGCAATCTGCTCGATTCCCCTGCAAAACCAATCCCGATCTTTTGAAGCGAATAACTCCGTTTTCGATCTTCCTGCAGAGTTGAACCAGTGGCCATGCAGAAAGTGGGCTATAGAGCGGAACAGGTGACAATAATTTGACGCCAGATTTGAACTGTAGGGGGGATTCTGGAAAGGTTTGTCCCCATAAAACTTTTCGATCTTCCGCTATGCAACGTTTGAAGTGTGGGCCGGTGGATTGTCAGGTATCGACGCCTCACATCCTTGCGTGCCTGCGTCAGTTGTTCCGCTTACAATTCACTATTGACCGCTCGACTTGCAGGAAGCAGCTCCCAGAACATGAGGTTCTCTAAATTCCACCAGACCGATAATGTCAACGTCTTCCCGAGCTGGTTGGGTTTGGTTTGGGTTGAATTAGAAGAGCCACTTCTGGTCGTAGATCACGATTCTGAGATAGAAGTTGATGTTTTGCTGACAGACTTGGCTTGTTCCGCCTTCAGTTGGTGGAGAATGACACGTGGACGCTTACTTTCGGAGTCCAGTGTATGCAAGTGTTGCCTGTTAATTTTCATGTTGTAGTCCTCTAACGTTTCTTTCCATATTTCCAGATTGTATTGTAGGTCCCTCTCCTTTGGTGCGAATATCACAACGTCATCAGCAAACGCACATTCCGAGATATTTATTCGTTGCATGTTTCTGTATCCTACACATAATTTCGCTACTTTTGACCAACATGCGTTAATAATGTCGTCCATGAGTAGTATGAACAGCAGAGGGCTTAGTACACCACCTTGTCTTAGGCCATTGCTTGTTATGAACTCTTCCGATTGTGAGTATCTAGTTCTTACATAGTTCCTGCAGTTTTGGTACATGCTTTTGGTGGCATTAAGCAATTGTTTTCCTACAGCCCTTCTAATTAGGCTCTTCCAGATCTTTTTTCTTGGTGCGCGGTCAAAAGCTTTTTCTAAATCAATGAAGGCTAGGTAAACTTTTCTGTCTTGTTTTAGTGTTCTTTCTATTACTTCTTTTAAGCTAAATATGTGGTCTTGTATACTATGTCCTTTCTGAATCCGCTTTGAGAGTCTATTAGTTGTCTTGCTAGGACTTTTTAGTTTCTGTTCTAAAATTCTTTCATAAACCTTGCATGCTATGCTCAACAGTGTTATTCCTCGGTAGTTATGACAACTAATTTATCTCCTTTTTGTACAGTATATGATTCCACTTCCCACTCTTTGGTATTCTACCGGTTCTCCAAGCCTCTTTGCAAATGTCTAAGAATATTTGTGCTCCATATTTTCCCATAGTTTTCAGCATTTCTGCCTCTACTCCGTCGTGTCCAGGTGTTTTCCCATTCTTAACGTTTTTATTGCTTCACATAGTTCCTTCATTGTGGGTTCTTCATCCGTTATTACTTCCATTCTTTCTGCTCTTTGTTCTCCTTCTTCATCTTCTCTTGAATTTTGTGTTACCGTTTCATCTACTGTTAGGATTTCTTGGAAGTGTTCTTTCCATATCTTTATCACTTCATTTTCTTCGGTTATGAGTTTACTCTTTTATTCTTGACTTAGTTTAGTATTGTTTTCTTCTCTGTTCTACAATTTTTGAGCACCCTATAAAATAGCTTCTGGTTTTTTTGCTGTTATGTTCCATTCTGTGTCCGAACTTCTCCCATGACTTTTCTTTAGCTGTCTTTATTATTTCTTTAACTTTCTTCCTTTGTTCCTTGTATTCTTGGTATGTTCTTCAGTTTTCTTATTTAAATAATTTTTCCATTTCCGTTTCTTTGTTTTAATTTCGTTTTAATATCTTCATTCCACCAATCTGTTTGTTTATTTTGGTTATTTATTTTGGCTACCACATACTGCCTTTGCTGCAGATTTCAAAATTCTTTTAAATATTTCCCATTTATTGTCTATGTCTTCGTAGAAATCTTTCGTCCAGTTTGACTTCTTTTTATTAGTTCTTGGTATTTTGTCTGATATTGTTCTTCCTTGAGCATGTAAGTCTTAATCTTTTCATAAACTTTTTCTTTTGCAAGTTTTCCTTCTCTTTGTTTGTTTTCTCAAAATTCCCATCCACCTCCACACACTTCACCCGGCGATCAGCAAGCAATCTGCTCGATTCCCTGCAAAACCAATCCCGATCTTTTGAAGCGAATAACTCCGTTTTCGATCTTCCTGCAGAGTTGAACCAGTGGCCATGCAGAAAGTGGGCTGTAGAGCGGAACAGGTGACAATAATTTGGCGCCAGATTTGAACTGTAGGGAGGATTCTGGAAAGGTTTGGCCCCATCAAACTTTTCGATCTTCCGCTATGCAACGCTTGAAGTGTGGGCCGGTGGATTGTCAGGTATCGACGCCTCACACCCTTGCGTGCTTGCGTCAGTTGTTCCGCTTACAATTCACCATTCACCGCTCGACTTGCAGGAAGCAGCTCCCAGAACATGAGGTTCTCTAAATTCCACCAGACCGATAATGTCATCGTCTTTCCGAGCTGGTTGGGTTGGGTTTGGGTTGAATTAGAAGAGCCATTGCTGGTCGTAGATCACGATTCTGAAATAGAAGTTGATGTTTTGCTGACAGACTTGGCTTGTTCCGCCTTCAGTTGGTGGAGAATGACACGTGGACGCTTACTTTCGGAGTCCAGTGTATGCAAGTGTTGCCTGTAAATTTCTTTAGACACCATCCTAAAACGAAGATTGAACATGATGTGTTATATATCAAAATTCGTACCAACTCAGTTGGTAAAAATTAAATATACGGACAATTTTTGGGGCAGTCTAGTAATTTAACACACCATACCTTGCGTCACATCTAAGAATACTAGAGATCTTGAATCTGTTCGGGTGTGGTATGACGATAGCGAAATTCAAATTGATGCTTAGACATTATTTTCTCATAATAACGATCTTATTCTTTCTAATAAAAGTTTTTTGAAAACATTTGATGACGCCGACAATAAGCTTATTGGTTTGTATAAAGGTTTAGTATTAAGATAAATTTAGCCTTTTTCAATTGATCATGACGCTGTCCCAAACTTACTAAAGCTTTCAATACCTTCCTGTTGTAAAATAAGTAAGTGATAAGTCTGAAACAATTGTTCAGTAACCATTTCAGAAGTTTGCCCGTAATTAATTTACAATATAGAATTAGGTTTTCAAACTTCTCTAATTTTGAATTTCTTAAATTTTTTTCTTTTCCTTCTTTTAATGTGATTTCAGGCTTAAAGGACAAATGTGTTGCAAAAGTCATCATTTTCTCACTATCACGATCGATGAAATATGTATGTTATGGAGGCTGCCAAGTTTTTTGGTTGCTTTTCAAATCGAATGTGCTGAATCAGAAGCTGATGCTAGATTTAGAGGTAATTTGCACTGTTTTATTATTTATTTATAAAGGTTTTTAAGTTAGGCTATAGCTTGGTTAATGTCAGGCAGTATTTTTATTTGACATACTTTGTGTAACCTTCTCTTTTAGACTATTTGTTTTTGTACTACTACCAGACATACTCAGAAGTGTGTCCGTTCAGAAGTAACATTCAAGCACCATTTTGTATGATTTCATTTGTGTCCCACTGTTTTATCAGTTTAATAAGTCTGAGATAAATTTGGATTTGCTGCCATTAGTAGATGCAGATTATGGTTAATAAAAATGAAGAGTAAAGCATTAGAGTTTGTTGTAATTGCTGATATGTTTATTGAACATATTGAATTCGTTAAGTGTGATCTATTTTGATATAAAAAACACATTTTAATAGTTTCACTGCAACGTCAAATGATATAATTAATTGAGATTTATGTGGGGGCCATTTAAAAACAAAATTATTCAAATAATACATAAAAAATAGATCGTCTAGATGTTGATTTTTGATAAAACACGCCTTTAAAGGAAAAGAGATCGATAAGTATGAGTCGTAAATAAACGTAACCAAGTAAAATGTGCCATGCGTAACCTATGCGTAAAATATTAATTCTATTTTAGTATATAATGGATATAATATTGACTAACATAGGATAACTAACGTGATAACTACTACCTAAGACGCATAATGACATGACGTTCTAATTATAAGGTTATCCAGGAGTTTTACTTGTCTATCTGAAATGATGTTTAATTCTTTTTATTACTCTTTATATGCGTTCTGTCAGTTTTTTTTAGGTAAGAACTTGCTATATTATTTTATAAATATAAATTCGGGACCTACCATACCCCTGAAAAATCTTGCATGCAGTTTTTTATCTCGCTATTGCACGTTTGAGCAGTAATGGTATGCACCTCTGTATGAATACTAAATATCTTCATTTATGCCGCTTACATTCACTAGTACCAAACTGATTCTTCTTTATGATCTTTAGGGACATGCAGTAGTTTTCGCTTTCTGTCCAGATTTATGTAAGTTGAATTTGGGTTATTATCAGAAGAGTACATTGGCATACTGATTTAAGATCTTCATTACAAATTTCCTCCTTACTTTTAGAGATATCAGAGTTAGACTGACCAACTTAATTTTTCTATTGTTTCAGGCGATTGCAAAGTCAGAAAATAATTAGTCGCCTTTGTTAGTCCACATAAGTAGACTGACAAGTTGTTATTTTTGGATAAATCATATTCTTCAAACTTATTTCTGTTCTAGTTCTTCTTGCACGCAGTTTTGAAGTCTAAAATTAATCTTCCGATTGATTAGCACGTGTAAAAGAAAAAATGATGATTTGTATCTCCAATTTTTGCCGCCTTTATATTAGAATTACCTCATTAGTTTTGTAGACTATTTGATAAGAGGATACCAGGAAGGTTTTAAGAAAGAAAGGTTTACCACGAATTAAATCTATATTTTAAAAATTATTCAAAATAGTACCTATGAACAAAAACTGAACCTACATATACTATTGATAGACTTCAGAAAGGCCTACGGCTTGATTATAAGAGGACGATTGTATCATGCCCTTAGAATAATCCAAATTCCAAATAAGATAATTAAGCTGGTAGAAATTACGCTTCAAACAACGGAAAATAGAAGTTGCGGTAGAAGGGATGCTCTCTGAAAAATTCAAGGCTAAAATAAGGGGACCACCTATCAACCGTGTTATTTAACTGTATACTAAAAGTGATATTTAGAGAGAGCGGAATGAGAACTTAGGGGATGATATGTGACAGGAAAAATCAAGTACTCGCTTATGAAGACGATGTGGTGCTTATGGCTAGATCAAAAACGAACTCATCAGAATGCTCAAGGCCCTTGAACTAAAAGTAAAAGAGTATGGTTTCTATATTAATGAGGAGAAAAATAAATACATAGAGATGGAGGGGGGCGACACAATCAGGGAACAAACGCAAAGCAAAATAATGACAGAATAACACAAAGAATACATTTTCGAAAAGGTCGAAGAGTTTGAGTACCTGGGCATAAAGGTGACTAGTAAAGGGGGCGAGGTAAAAGAAATAGGCAAGAGAATTGCAAGGGGAAGTAGATCGGTAGGAGCGCTTCACAACTTATTTAGAACCAAAAACATCGAAACTTAGATTATACCAATCAGTGGATCATGAACGAGAGAGAGGAGAAATTGAACGCTTGGGAACATAAAGCGTTAACAAAAATCTTTGGGGGCATCAGATAACAAGGAAATGTACGGAGAAGAAGAACAAATTAGGAAGTTATGCAACTATATCGGAAGCCAACGATAAAAAAGTCAGGGCAACTACATTATAATGGTTGGACCACGTTTTCAGAATGACGGGTAACAGATGGGCAAAAAAGTAGTAGTGTAGGGGAGGAACGAGAAGAAGCAGAAGACGGTCACAGAGGAAATGGCTGGAGGCACTGGGGTAGAAAGATGGCAGAACCTAACCAGGAAGAAGAAGAAGAAGAAATCGAAAAAGATAAAAAAGAAAATAGAAGCCATGGGCTTTTAAGGCCTGCAGAGCTGAATTATATGTTTTATAGTTTGAAAGGGAATTTTTTTTAATATTAGCCGTTTGTATCTACGGTATCGACTAGCAGGGTAACAATAAATGGCGACACAAGCACTACAGCCAAAGTTATTAGGTACAAAGAAGAATTTTGAAATTAAATTTTCTCCGAATTTATAAGCAAAATTCTATTATTTCTCTTTATTGTAATCTCCTGCACCGTTTTTCAAATGCAGTGATGGCATATCAGACAGCCTAATGCTTTCAAGGAAACAAGTTGTAATAAGAAGGGCTCCGATGAGGAAATAGCTCGTTGTTATACGCTTTAAATGAGTTTTGTATTTTTGCTCCGGTCCTTTTCGGCTATTTATGTTTTACCAACATACTTTAAGTTCTCTTCTTTAACCGCGCAAAGCACATCTTTCCAAGTATCATTGATAATGTTAGTACATGCCTATGATACCCCAACAATGTTATGGCTGTTTTATTTACACTTCTCGTGTAGGGTAGACAACATGTAGCTGACTGGTTTAAATTTTCCGCCATTTTTAATGCACGCATTGTCAAAAATTGTGATTAGGAGATCACCTAGGTAACATTTGATAAATTGATCATGAAATGTTTTATCATTTAACAGTGTATAGGCATTGTTAAAACTTTTTACCAAAGTAATTCACTAATTGTTGCTACTTCACCGACATTAAAGCATCATTTTGGTTTAAATAATGCACTATTAATACAGTTCTCATCAGTTGGAAAAAAGTTTAAAAACATTTCGAAGTTTGGCCGTTCTCGTACTGTTCGTGCACAGATTTGATAAAGTGTGCAAGATTTGCACCTAAAGCCCTAAAAATTCAACTGCCCCAAGAACTTCAGCTTAGAGACTATGAAAATGTAATAGTAGAGCACAGTATCGAATATAACTGTTTTTTTAAAATCCTGTAATGCGTGATGGGGCTTATTTTGATTTGTTAATAGGCAAAATTGCTTTTTTGGGGGGGGGGGGGGGATAAAACCTGAATGTTATCTACGAACGTCTAATATAAACATGTCAGGTCACAGGTTGGTGTGGGATTTTTTTTTTACTTATAATCGAATCTTATATTTTTTAAAAAGAAACGGTAAATTATCTTACCGTTACTATAGAACGTTACCGTAACATAATACAAAATTTTAGTCCCTCAGATCGAAACAGTAAAATACAGAACGATTAAGTTATCGATATAAAGATGCATCATCCAGAAAAAATTAATTAACAGTACGAGCGTGCTAAATACCATAATTCATAAAAATTGCCCTTGGGAGTGCCTATCTGAATATACTATCGGTTGTATATAAATTAGCGTAATAGAAAATTAGATTACAGTCGGATGACGTCACAAACCATCCTTATTAGATCTCTAGTATATAAATATTGTAAACGTAATAATTTTTTTCACTGATGAGAGGTTTAACGCATGTATTAAATTTATAGACTACATAAATGAAGTAAACCAAACTTTATGTTTATTCATTTGCATAATTTATTGGATAAATTTAGTCTTAGAATGTGCAATTAAAATTTATTAAATTGGGTCAGTGAAAAGAGAAGTTCCAACCAGATAATCAGCTACTGGAATCGAGTTAGTAAAAATTGTTTTATCTTTCTGTTCTGTCTAAAGACTGCGAATACTTCAATGTACTTCACATTAAATTCCTTAAAATTACATCATTCAGTCATGTCGACTAATGCCCCCAAACAATTTATTTCAGCAATTACAGCGATTGATTTTTGCTAATTACTACTAAAAGTCAATATTAAATTCTAAACAAGGAAGTGAGTGTACTGAAAACACTCGACGAATGCATTAATTGCTTGACGAAATGTTTGGATGCGTAACACCACAAGTACGGCCAATAGGCCAAGTGTCCTTGATATTAATAGCTGCTATCGGTTATTCGCCGATAAACAGTCAACTTCAGGTTACCGGTACTCGTACGTGAAGGGTTATCGCGACTATTTCACAGTTTGATGTGCTAAATTTGCAATCAAACCTACGATCTAGTCTGATGCAAAATTATTTAGTCATTAGGCGAGAACAACAATTATTTAAGAGCAGAGGTGTGGAATTGATTTGGGTAGATGAAGAATTAGGCGAAAATAATTTGGCACGTGGCAAGTAGTACATACTCCAAAATGAAAACGGGTAAATAAAACAGCAGCCTAAATAAACAAAATGTAGGATATGCGACCAAGCAGATATCCATCTCTTAAAAATCTTCCTGGTACGATTAACTCAACCTCCAACATCCAAATCTTCACCATTTTCTATTTGCTCTGAACAAATATTTAATAATATACAGTTGCAAAAAGACAACTTCTTATATTTAACAGAGATGTTGTAAAAATTAAAGCATAACTCAATGTTTCATAGCTTCAGATGGGAATCGTTTGGTTAAGTAGTCTTATAGCGCTTATCCTTGGTATTACTTGCGAGTTTTTTACGTTTCTAGCAGCCGTATTAAGCATCTATTTGTCACCTGGTGTTCTTGAGTTTTGCCATATTCTCCTTGATCTACATTTATTTGCAATGCTTTGTTTTGCTGCCATTGAAACACCTTTATGTTTATCTTATTGGATGATTGTGGTTAGGCGTTCCATTGTACTAAAGAATTCTTTTTCTGTTTTTAGGGGTACTTTTAGTGCAATGTTTCCATCTAATATTCTTTTGAATCTTATTGGTTAAATTGAATACTTTAGGCGCAATAGAAATATATGTGCTTAGTAGGGTTATGCTAGGGAAGCGGTCTGATGACATATCTAGTTTGATTCATCTCTCTGGATACCTCTTTTATTACATATAATTTAATGAGGCCCGGCAGGCCAGTAGACAATATGTAGAGGGTCTTCTAGTTTATTATTTTGAGCATCGAGTTCCAGTAATAGTGTTTAGCATTGTAGTCATCTGCTGCGATGAACCTGCTTCCTATGGTATTGAAGAAGCGCTCGTAGTCTTCTTGTTTGGTGTTGTACTTTGGAGGGCTGCACATCGCGACAATCGTCAAAGGTCTGATCCAATCTTCCATGCTTTTGCTTATTGCTTGTATGTGGTCGTGTAGGTATTTAGGCAGTCCAGTATATTTAATTGAGTTTCGTTTTGCAGCAGAGTGTTATTAGGGCTTTGTGTACTGTTTATAACATTAGTTTGATATTTTTAGTAGGAACGCTCAGTAAAGTGAGTTTCGGATGTAATTACAATATCAAACTTTTTATTGAGTATAAGAAACATTTTACCCATGTTGGGAAAGTCTCGTGGCGTTCCTTTTAGTAAGTCTTAATATTATATATATTGAGCTATTAAGTCATTTTTGGTACAATTGTGGTTAAAAGATCGAGCACCATGCGTATCTTCATCATATTTTTCTGTAGTATCCATTTATTGCGGTAACGATACGTTATTGTGCGGATGTATAGTTCCTTTAACCATATAAGACATTTTTGTTTCTTCTACCCGTTTTTATTGTTGAATCGTAAGGTATCTATTGGTTTTACAGTTGTTTATAAAGTGACTGGGCGATTTTTCCTACAGTTAATAGTTTCCACATATCTGTCTTTTTCTTTTTTTAACATATGGTGATCTATCTTGAGTTGATTGTTATAGTATTTTGATTTCATAATCGGTTCCAGCTACTTACTGCAACAATCTAATTTATGCATTGTAAATTGTCCAGTAAATTTGATCATCAGCTACGAATATTGGTGGTGGTGAGGATAATTAGCAACTTTGATTTTTCACATTGTTACCGTTAGATATATTCAAGTGTTTCATCGGCATATGGTAAAGTAACCATCGTTATAACCGTTATGTTTCTTCTGCCACATTTTCCTATTTCCACGATTTTTCATGTATTTTGTGATGCTTGATGATAGGGAGTTATGTTTTGGTGAGATTATTGGATTGAGGTGGCATGCTTGTACTTGTGACATTTGAGGCACTGGCATATTTATACTTGGTTGTTGAAAGTATATACGTTTTAGTCGTAACACTGATATCCAAGAAGCTGTGGCGTTTGAAAGAAACTACAATTCGCCATATAAATCACTTGATTTGCTTAATTTATTCACTTTATTCGGATCACTTAGCACGTAACACATGATATCTCTGAGCGTCCAGGGCACGAAACTCAAATACGAACACAAGATTGAAAATAAATAGCAAATATGATTGACTTAATCAAGCTGTGCTATTGCTGCAGATATAATTAGCACGAAACGTCCCCTCCCCCCTCGCTCCGAACTAAAGTGATACAAGGGCGGTTACGTTAAAGCACATTTTTGTAACATATTTCTTTGATATTGCAAAAGTAAAAAACTACTACCTGAATGTTTCATAAGTTATGTAATAGTATTTCTGGAATCTTTTTGTGGCTACACTTTGTACAAGTATATTATTAAAGCAATACTTTACATTAAAATGACAAAACCTGTACCTATTCTCAAGTCCCATCTGGCAATTTTAATTAAACATGAAGCAGAGACTTTTTGTAAAGGCATTTTCGCTCGCTTTTTTTGCAGTTTTTTTCTTATATTTGTATTACATTTTGTTCGCTTGCAGAATAAAAGTAGAATTTGTTGAAGTGTTCAAAGACTGCATTAACATTTTAAAGAACACTTTCAGGTCATATTTAATTTTTTAATGATAATTTTACTGGATTGTCGTTTACAAACAAAATTTGCTTTTTTCCTGTTGCTATTGGTGTTTTCTGATGGAATTGATTCATTTTTATTATTCCAAAAATGTGGTGCGCTGTAATAAAGTACCTGGCATAAGAATTGCAAATAAGCAAAATATTAAATTTTGACTAAAATGTTATCTTTTTAAAATTATGTATTGCAAAATAAAATTAAAAAATAATTAAATAATGAGATACTCTTTTTGGCCATAATACAAAAATGAACCGAGGTGTGTTGTCAAGGTGTCTGATATACGACCATTGATGCTGTTTATTGAATCGTTGATACGTTTTCTCTGACGAATTCTTTATTGTGCCCCACAGCTTTTCAAGGGTTTAATCACTACGCTAATTAATGGAACACAAAATCATTGATGTATGGGGTTTTGGTGTTGATCAGCATGAGACCTGAAAGTTTGTTTTATAACAACTATTGAGCTGTTATTTAAATAGTCATTATGTCTCCTGTGCTGATGCCATCCACAGGGTTATTCTTGTAATCCGTTACAGTACCGTTGAAAATACTGATCTAAATTTGTGAGGCACCAATCCAGCTGATTTTGCTTACACACCGTTGTCAAATTCGAGATCTTGTGCAGTTATAATTTTTCAACTCGAATTTTAAGGTTCCGTCGTAAAATTCTTCAATTGACTTGCAGACTTCTCTGCTTCACTACCTCTATGGCCAATTCGAACGTAACTCTTTTGGGTGATTGAGGACAAGTTGCCTAATTGTATGGGTAATTATTGCTCGATTATAGTTAAGCAAATTGATATTCTGAATTGATGATTTACATCGGTCGTGTACAAGTCAAGATTATTTTTTGTAGCTTGTAAATTGTCTTTGAATGTTATCCCTGAGTATTGTTGCCATTAGAATTTATTTTCAAAGCAAGATGATCAAAGATATCCTTTTCTTAGCGACTTTAGGTGTACTAAAAATATTCTGTCCATATCAATAACTAAGATAACATTGCGAATCGACTTGTTAGCGGAATTGCGTATTTTTTATGCAAATGGGCCCTTGAGCGAGCCATATCCGGTGCCCTAGAACTTAGCAGGAAGTTATTCGTTCAAATAAGCTTCGATCAAGTGTAATGTACACCTGGGTACTTTGATGGGCCCTGGAAAATATTTATACCCGCTATGTGGCGAACGCCCTAAACACTTTACGCGCGCTGTTAAAATAATGGCCCCGTTTTTATAATGGAATTTTTTATTTTCCTGGGCGTAGCGGGCTGCTGCATTAAATTTCCACCGGATATCGCAGACTTGTTGGGCAATTGATGCCGTTTCGCCGCGCGGATGTCCTTATGACAACAGAACAGGGAAAGTGATCGTTAGCATAATTAAGACGCGATTAGGAGCACTCGAAAAAGCACGCGGCCCGGCGAGGGTTCGTTTGCGTCGGCGGCAGATTAGGAAATAGTGTGCGAATTAGAAAGCTTTCGTTTTCGTGTTACGAGCGAGGGGAGACCGCCAAGGGCGCTTGATAAGCCGGCGACATGAACTTACAAGGACGCTAATTTCGTCGCCGACAAAGAATATCTAATTGAAGCAGAATTTCGCGCTGGAAATCGAATTTCCGTTCCGTGCCGCTAGTCGTTTTATGACTGACAAGCAAGTGTTAAATAACTTAGTGAACACTAAACGCCTGACACTCGTACGGACCGTGCATAAGTAATGCCTTTAGGCCTGTGCTTGCATGCAAAGTTGAACCTGAAAAGTTCGTTTTACTGTAAGGTGCAAATGTTGCGGTGAATAATGGAAATTGGGAGATCCTTCAAGTTACATCCTTTGTGTTTTTAACATGCTACGTTTCATTTTCTATTAAACCGCTAATGACACTGATAATCAATCGTTTGCTTAAACTTGCCCCTTCAAATGACCCAATAGGAAGTAATGTAAAGGTGACAGCTCACAACCTGGAGAGCTAATTAAATTTACTTCGTCAAGAATTTATTCTATTATCAAATTTCTCTCTTAAAAGTGTAGTGGTTTAATTCCTTGTATGACGAGAGGCACCATTCTGTTGAAATTTATACCTCTAGTGCATCCACATAAATTATAATTATCAGATCAAAAACCATACTAAACAATAATTTTTTTTGTACCAGTTTTTGTAGATTTATCCAGCTTCATATTTTACAGTTTAATCCCTACGTTAGGTGCGTGGATTTTAGTAACGGGATTGGACACGTGGGCTACTATTGTAGCCCACTTAAGTTATTTTTTTATTAGAAAAATTCCTACATACTTAAGTAAGTGCTTAAAATACAGGATGTTTAACATCAAGTAGGGAAAGTAAAACTTTCTGATAAAAATTCCTAGTTTGAAGAAAGTAATATTAAATATTGTTGCATGAAAATGAAATATTGCAGCTATATGTAACTCTTTTTCTCAATTTTTTGTAACAACATAAAAATAATATGATTCTAAAACAAAACATGCAAATAAAAAATATTTCTGGAAAACAACTTAAGACAAAAATGGCACAAAATGATTCCGCATATGCTGTGCATATTTTAGAAAAATGATATTTTCATGCATACCTTTGGCATTTTTGCAGGTTTTTTTAAGTCGATCTATCCCGCTGTTGTCGCAAAATGTACAACGTCTAACAGTATTTAGCGTTGGAGGGGTAGATTAACAAAATACCCAGTGAACGCGAGTAGTTCTGAAAGAATCTGCAAAATTGTGGATCTGAATTGCATTTGTGGCTTCATAAGCTCCCTTCTATAAAATCTGATATTTTTATTTTTTGATCCGAAATTGTTGGCTTTATAAATAAATACACAGAGAATTTATGGTCGAAATATTTAAGAGATCGTAAAAAATTACCATCCGCCATCAAAGAGTGATTCTTGCTCCATTATATTTTTGGTATAGTCAGTCTAATAACTTTACTCTAATTTTGGGTTTGTTGTACATACGCCACGGTTAGATAGTTGTCGGGGGTGGCTCACGATTCGGCAAGACCCTATGCTTAGCGGAAAACGCTGTTCGATGAGGGCCAAGGCTTTTAGACAGCGGCAAGGCCAGTTCGAAGGCTTTCGAGTAGCGGCAGCGAACTGTCATGGACTGGCGGAGGCACGCATTTATCCCCTAGGGATTGTGCGTGGGGGATGGCCCGTCCTAGAAAATATCGCGTGATTGGGCAGTCTTGCACAGCCAATTGCCGGTTTCTGGAAATGCTTCTCGGCTCGGCATCACACTAATTTGTTCGCTTCGCGGAAACACTTTGCGTTCCGATATTAGGCTAATTATTTTGCTACGTGGAAGTACTTTGCGTCCCTACGTATTGTTTAAATGAGCAACCTCTGCGAAACGCAAGAAGTTGCTCATCAGTTGTCAAATATTCATTCGCTATGAAATATTTTTGAAAGTTTGTTAATTTGACAATTAATTGTACCATTCCAACCACACATTTAGATAATTTAACGTTTCAGTGCGTCTTCTCTTCTCTTGAGACATTTTCTACTAATTTTCTGTAAGATTTAAGTCAAAATGTAGTGCAAAGGCATAAAGCAGACCACTAGATATTGTCACAAAATGGACGCATTATCAAGAGGTGGACAATATCAGTTGAACGTGAATCATTATGTGTGAAGAGATAAAAAATAGTCTGTACAACAAACAGAGTTTCTGTGCGCGGTTAAAACAAAGAGCATGATGTGTACTACCCTAAAGCATGTTTGCAAGACAACAATTGCGAATAAAAATTCAGACAGTTTCTGGCAAAAATACACAGGAAAGTCATTAAGACTTATTTAGTACGTGTGTATTTCGTATCGGACAAGTGTAAGACGAATCAATAAAGTATTTGGTACGTATGGGTCAGCACATTTGGCTTGCACAAGTTGCTTGTCCGTTCTGTGAGGAAGTTATTCTGAAGATTGCACTCCATATGAGGAAAATTGCGTCACGCTGGATGATTCTTAACATCACAGAAGTACAGTATTTGTCCGCAGAAGCTGTTCTCTATCAGAACAGATATCACAATGAAGGAGATGTATTTCTACAGCGTATTACCATCATTGATGAGGCTTGTGCGAAAATTACATGAATGATGTCTCAGTCGAAAAATTTTGATAGTAACCGCAATAGAATGGACTTATGCTGGCAGCGCCGTACTAACAGGTGGAAATGTTAACTCAGCGTCCTATGAACATTTTTTCGAGTATCAGCTGCGTTTGGTTATGTAGCCCAATGTTCGCATTCCTTGATTGTTATTTAATAAACTGTTCTCTTCATAGACATAAAATTCCTTGATATATCATCGGTTATTCGTACAGTGGGATGCTCCATCAGTGTAATCAATAATTCCGTTCTGCTGACGGTATTCGGTGGTTGCCACCGATTTGGCGTAAAGAGTAGGAAGCTGTGTATCTATAATGTAACATCGCTTTTTTATTGCTATTGAGGACTAATTGCTACTTTTAGAATGCGAGTTCCTTAAATTTAAACCTGTAGTTGGTTTAGGGAATATTTATCATTTGAAAACGAAATTCTTAGGACTTTAAAACTCAAAATAATGCGGTCCTTAAAAATCCCCTGAATAATGCACAGGATCCTCTTTTGGCGCAGACAGATTAGGGACAAAAGTAGTCTTTTTAAAGATAATTTATATTAAAATCATTTTTTTGTTTTAGCTTTTTGATAATTATTAAGAAAACCCCCATGAGCTGCCGAAAACAGAAATAATAATAGTTAATCTTTCTTATAATTGCAATTTAAAAATAAAACGAAAAGACATCTTTTCCTGTTTAACTAAAAGCACTTACACAACATTCCAGCAAATGTGTATTATTAATGATAATTTTTTGTGTATCTATTGTGGTAATATTAGTATCAAGAAGGAGGAGAAATAATTCTTTTAGCTTCCTGGATGTACTGAACCAATATGTAAAAGTAGTTACATCCAGATAAAATTATAGCCTCTCTTTGAATAATAGTAATGTGTGTTGGAAAGAATGTGTTTTAAATTATTGTTTGTGAGGAGTAGGTCTAATTACAACTGCATTTTAGTTATGATGGATGGCAAATCAATACAGAAGCACCGCCGTCTAGTGGTTTTTTCGGAAATTGTCAATTTTGAATGCGCGGTTGCGTTTATTAAAATTATAGGGCTTTCAGGCAAGCCGGAAAAATGAAAAATTATTAAGCATACGCACAAGCCAGCATAATAACCTAAACATAACGTAGCTTTGTTGACTGAAAAAGAAATTTGATTTAATTTATTATATTGATATAACATATTATATAGGACTAAAAATAACGTGTATTAAAAAATATAGACTTCTAATGTTGACTAATCGATTGAAACAAACCAACTACGTTGAGCGAAGTATGTATCGTTAGCTACAAACTAAATGGGACTAAATCTCGATAAATTAGAAACATTTCTGCTGTCTTTGATATATATGTAGCTTTTGAATTAAATGATATGCCGCAATACGGCTAAAGTGGTCACTATACCCAACTTTCAGTATGCAATATCGAGCTCTAATTTTAAGGATTACAAAGAATTGAAATATGGAAGGGTAAATGGATGGATGTTATTTTTAAAATTTTTGCATATAATGTTACCAATTTTTTCTTAGAAATCAACCCTCTATTTAGGTATCTATCATTACTTAAAGTAGTTATATTTATTTGAATGCTTATATTGTTAAAAACGCAAAATGCATGTGCTTACTAAGTTTTTTTGTTCTAATAGCGAAAAAGCTTTCTACGTTATTACTTTAACGTTGTTGTACATGAAGTGTTGTTTGTAGCAGCTTAAAGCTACGATCTATGAAAGTTTCATCTAATAAATCCATCAACCCTTGAATTTCTGTCGAAATAATCAGCCTCAAGTTGTTTCCACTGGCATCTTGGGGCAGATGCGTGTTGGTTTAGGAACGCTTCCATTAGCTGCACTAATTTTCAAAACTGTCGAAGGGTAATTAATTTCGTTTTGGCTTCCAATGATCGAGAAACTGGCCGTCTGTTCTGTGATACTTGCTTAGTTTGCTGATTCAAATTGCTGCCTCTTAATAATGGAATGCTGTTTATTCGGATTTTTTATTAATACGCATGGAATATTACAACAGTTGTGTGACAAAGTTAAATAAATATAACATTGTAGAAAATTGTACAATGGCAAGGTTTTTAATTAAGCACATAACAAGATTCTAAATTAATTACTGTTGTGCATTATAGAATATAAGAATTAATTTTAGTTTCTTCGTAGAAACTCTAGTCTAGGATTAAGTCATTTGAATTATTTTATTTGCGAAGCGATGAGGTATCTTATGCTGAAGGCAGCTACTTCTTGTTTTACGAAGAGAATTCCTAGATCTTGATGTAGGACTTGGTTAGGGACATGCCGTAAACATAACTGATGTTGACTTGACGTCATGCTTTTAGCGTATCGTTTGAACCAAATTAAATGTCATTAAGGTGATGTTTAGGCAAGTCGGAAACTTAGTTTGGATTGTGATGGGACGCTATAATCACAGTGTTTTGTAAATGCAGCCGTTCGTGTATTTCTTGCAGTTAGTACGTCTACCATATAATACTTATTCAAAAGTAGTTGATTAGTCTGTCTTACTACAATATAGAAATAAAAATAATTGGGGCAACAATAAATAACGTAAAATACGCGGATTACTTGCAGAGCTTCAACAACTAATGAATAAGATGAAACAATCACACAAATGGACCTAACAAGTAATACTAGTACCACGAAAATAATGCGTGTAAGCAGAAATCAAAGGGGGGGCAAATTTTACAATTGATGGCACTATCCTAGAAATGAAAAATTTAAATACTAAGGTTGCTAGTAAACTCAGAATTAAACTCAAATATAGAACAAAGGAGCAGAATAGAAATAGCTAGGCAAGGATTTATTGAAAATGGGCGCACTCCTGAGTAGCAAGAAACTAAATCTAAAAATCAGATGAAGAATAGTGAAGAGCCGATATTATGACACGAAACAGAAGCCTAGACACCGAGTACACATGATATCAATAAACTGGAAGTCTTCAAAATGTCATTAACATGAGCGCGCGGAATCCAGTAGACAGCTATGATCACAAACCAAGAAGTAGTACAACGCATGAATCGCAATGGAGGCATCTGCAGTATATATAACAAGAACCAAGGAACACTTAATAAGAAATGAAAAACACAAGCTACCTCAACTTATAATCTACGATAAAGTTGAAAATTAAAGGAGAATAGACGTAGGAAAATTTTCTGGCTAAAGAACATAAGGCATGAATGTTCATCAAATACTCAGAAGAAAGAAACGTTTGTCAATGTAATCGCCCATCTCTAATAGACGGCATGTCAAAAAGAAAACGAATATCAACTGACCAAGAACACCGTTTCTCAGATCGCCAGATTGACTGTCTGTTAAGGAAGAATAAGGTTCTCTGCGCTTCACCAAAATTTTCTCATTTTTCAGATATAATGTTAGCTCTTTAAATTATGGACGAAGTAGATTTAATTAGATTTTATAAATTAGACCATCATATTAAACCTTAGCGGCTCGTGTGCAAAAAAAACAACTATAGAGCATCTCCTGTTTTCAAGATTATTCTGAATGTTTGGTGGGTTTGTTCAATAGTAGCGTGATGGTATCGAAAAGCAGATTAGTAATTAGGCATTAGCTTCATTATTTCAATGACTACATTTTATCTTCTTAGTGTAGAGAAAAGACTAATAGGATGGTAATGAAGTAACGTCGGAAGGATCTTTTACAGGTTTTGGAATGAGTGTAATTATTGTTACTTTCCGCTGGTTTGAACAGTATCCACTCCTTAATATAACGTTAAAAATATGATGAATCGTTTTGTAATTTATGCGCCGCAATTCCTTTAATATTTTGCTCGTTATTAAGTGAAAACCAGATGATTTGGGAATTTTATCGATAATTTGGGTGTTTTTTTTTTATTGGAATCGATTGTTTGTTCCAGTGTGTCATTTCTCTTAGAAAAGGTTTGAAAACTTGGCTTAGGTACTCAAAAAACACTGATTGTTTCGTTGTTATTTCGAGCTCAATTGCTATTACCTTTTCTTACAGAAAAATTGTTAGTTTTGGGTGTTTTTTATTCTTTCGGTAATCTTCGATACGAAGTTTCTAATAAGAACAAGTTTCTAAGCAATTTTTTGTTTTCTCTTGAAAGTTCTAGTCCACTAATTGCATTACATTTTTCTCACCCCTCCTTGTTGTTTTCAGCGTTTTCTTAACTTTCCTTTTTTCAGTATTTTAGTTTTTATATATGCAACTTTTTAAATTGACTTAGTAAGGTGTTCGGTTACCAATTTAATAATCTCATCCGTGATATATCAATGACATTTTTGTTTGTTAAAGTAAGAGGTTTTATGGTAAACCTGGAGGTGTATGTTAGCCAAGTCAAATAGTTCTGTGAAATATCTTTTGTCACATAAAAAGAAGTTTATCTCGAACTGCTTAAAATAAATGTCTTTCTCTTGAAGTTATCAGGCTATAAACCAATAAGTGTATTTCAAGACTCTCGCTATAAAAACGGCCGTAAAGAATGTTTTGTATCGTTTATTGAGCATATAGTTCCTTTTGATGCTCTTGCATTTCAAGAGTCGTAGCTTATACGTTTGTTAGATTGAGTTTGTTTAATTAATTGTAATTCATGTTTTTTTAATAATGATATTTGTCTCTCTTCTAACTTTATCTGTAGTATTTTGAAACATTTTTTATTAGTCACAAGCATTTTTGAAATTGGAAGTGCATTAAGATTATACAGAGTAATAGTCTTTAATTTTTGGGCGTTTTTATCTAAGCCATTGCTATTTCAGCTACATAATTTAAATTTGATCTCTCCCATTATATCATTTTAGCAGTCAAAGGGGTTACAAGATCTAGAATCTGATCCATCTTCTCTGCTATTTTGGTTAACATTCTTTCAAGAGTATCGTTTCGTTGGTGATGTAAGGCGAGTAATTGTGTTAGTTGAATATATTTTCTGTCCTGATTTATTTTATTATTTTTTTAACTTTATGTAGGAAATCTAGGGAAGACGTATCTGACTGTTTGATATTTTATTTGACTGGGTGCATTTATTTGGCGTTATTTTAGAGAAGCGAAGGTTTTTTCAGTTGTTCATAGATAACGTATTTTGCGTTATTACTCTTTAGCTTTCAGGGACAGTATTGTGTTTTATGTATAGAACATTTGACACATCTCGGGTTACGACAGCAATATGTCTCTTTGCGGCTATAACGCTGACGTGTTAGACACCGTGGTATCAGACGTTTCGGGTGAGGAGGTTCTATTTTGACTATATAGTTTGGTAACCTATTTACATTATAAATATATATATATATTTTTTTTTTCTTTTTCTTGCCTATTCTTTGGCCAGTATTTGAGGCATTTACAACTTTATGTCCTAGTTTTTCAGTGTCATCTTTAAATTGTTGCAGTTCGATCGAGGGATAGATGTTACATGTCTTTAACAATTAGTAGTCTGACTACTCGGTCTTAAACTTAGTCATTGTTCATACATTTAAGTGTGTACGAATTTGGTGCAGTAAAGTTTAATAATTGAATTATGGCTTGAATGAGTTGACCCTTTTGTAAATCTAGTTTTAAAGATATTTGTTTATATAACGTGACTTAAGTTTCAGGACTATCATCATTTTCATTGTCGTTGGGGTAGGTATGCATATGTATTAATCGAGTTTAATTGAGGAACTTACATCACTGATTATTAGGAAGAGAAATAAACTTGTGTGTTTTGTTTATGATGTGGGATAACTCTTTGGCTAAGCTAAAGGCGTAAATTTGCAAAATTTTGCATTTCATGTAGATTTATATTTTTAATTTGATAAAATAATAAACAGTTTATTTGTGGCTTTATCGTTCACTCACTTGATTTATACAACGCCTTATTGAGATCGTAGATTATTGCGTTACACTTGAATTTGGACGAGTACAGCCTTACACAATCAACAGACCTGGCTAAAACTTCGAAAACCGTTACCTTCTGGACGAAACATTTTCTGTAAAATTCCGAAAAGTTTTGTTGGTGATGAGTTCTTATCTTGCTACCTTTCATTTGGTTTAAAATGTTGACTATCACCTCAGGGGTTTTCTTTTTAAGTAAAAACTAAAATTAATTTTATGTCATAACGTCAAATTTTCTGCAGCTTATATTACGACACAAAATATATTACTATAATAATTTAAGTTTTATAATTTACTAAAAGTACAGAAATTGATTTTTTATGAAGAGGACGGGGCAATTAAAATGTCCCTTTTCATTGACTTGAAATTGAACTTCCATGTCTGTTGCTTCATAAAATTGTTATGAATGTTTCCTATTAAACTTTAATCATTATATTTATTATTAATTTAAATTAAAAATAAGCTCTCACATATTTGACCTTTATTATATTTATTTGCATATAACAACTGCAGTTTTTAGTTTTGAAAAAAAGCATTTCTTATATATATCAAGTAATTTTATCAGTTTCTAATTGTAAGAGACAATATCCTTTGGTAATCCTGAAATAGAGGAAATATGTTGTAAGGATATTATACCTTTGTGAGCTATTTAGACATTAATCAAATTTCGTAAGCCGATTTTGAGAAGCGAAAATAAATGACTGCTCCCATTTACTTCTCGTCCTGGAAAGTTCGGGGTGATTGACAAGTCCCCATTGAGCTCTAACGACTTGACCTCTGTTTACAACGGCTCTTCATTCGTCACTGTGTTTGATGACCTCAAGCGAGTGGCGTGCCTCTTTCTGTCTGCCCGTCTGGTTAACTATCTCGCGCTTTCAGGAGCGAACGAGATCCAAATTAATCGCGCGTTTTGCAGGCGCCTCGGAAGGCTGCGCGCTGGCAAGGTCGCTCGATTTTCCGGCGCTTTAAATTTCAACACGTAACGCGAGATGCTTCCAGATTACTGACACACTTCTGCTCGCCTGAAAAATGGCAGAAATTTCAGCGGCACGCTTTCCATTCCGGCAGCTCGCGTGGCACGTGCGGCGGGCTGTTTGCCGGCAGAATTCGCGCCCCTGCGAAGGAGGCCGCGTCTCAATTTGAGGCCCGCTGCAGCTAGTTGAGGGCGCTCCTTTTTTAGGGAGCATAATTCGTATTTACCTTCAGCGCCGCTTTCGCGGCAGGCCGGCGGGCCTTTTGAGAAAGGCTGCGTTAAATTGGCGCCTTTTGTGTTTTGATTGGGATTTTTAGCTGCAATTTTGAACCCCTGAATTTGAAAACTCCGAGACGTGTTAAAGAACGTATTATTGCATTTTTAGATTTTGACTTTTAAAAAGGTTTTTATTAGCCATGTTTGACTTGACACTACATGAATAAAAATGTTAATCAAGATAGGATAATTAGGGCGTGCATTTTAAATTTAATTATTTACAGTTGAAGCTTAGAACTGGTGTTTCGACTCTGTGCAAATTCAATTAAAAATAAATAAACGAGACTAAGATTGCACATATAAGGAGAAGTACTGAGCTTAATCGCATATTATTATTTTTGTCATTGCAGTCGATGGGAAAAACATGTTTCCTTTTCCTTTATTTTTAATTGATTGTATTCTTATACAATTGTTTTATTCTGTTTAGCCCTTTCCTCTTTTCCTTATATTGTCGGCATTTATATTTTGTTTACTACTGAAATATTTTTTCCTAATTTGATTCTTTTTCTGCATTTCTTTTTTTATTTAATTGAGAATTTTTTAGAAGAGAGATACCTAAGAGGAATTTGGAAACAGAATTAAGGGATACGGTAGAGGAAATATAAAACTATTGAATAGAACATAACAAAACCTAAGAAAGGATAAAATTAATAGTTTTAAATGGATAGAAGGCACTATTAACTACAAACAAACCAATTATGGATAAGAATACTTCATAGACACGATGCCCAGGAATGGACAAGTACATATCATAATTTTAGAAATACTGGGAATACTGACTACCAAAACATTTAATAGTAAAAGACGTCGAAAACGTTAAAAAACGGAAAAGGGGCAGGACAGGGTAACATTAACTTAAAAATTATTAAATTTATGGGAAGAAGTGGAAAAAACTCCTGTGTAAAATATTAAGTATAGTCTGGATAACGGGAATAATTTCTAGAGACTGGACGGTGGTAGCTGTGTTGCCGATTTATAAAAAAAGGTCACAGAAACTGCACTAATTACAGGGGAATTTTTATACTGGGGGTAATAAGTAAAGTATATGAGCTACTACTTGAGAAAAGACTAAACGTAATAATCGAGTCGAAATTTGACTATAACCAAGCTGCGTTTAGATCAGGGAGAGGAAGTTCAAATTTAATATTTAGTTTGAGACAATTAGCCGAAAAGACACTTGCACATAATAATAATTTATTTTTATGTTTTGTAGCTCTGCAATAGGCTTTTGACATCGTGCTAAGGGAGAAAATATATGAGGTCTTGAAAAAAAGTAACATCAACTTGTCGTTATTAAGAGGTATTAAGAATATCTACGAAGTTACAAGGAATGCAATAAAAAAATAATTGGGTATCAAAGGCGTTTATAACTATTAAAGGTGTACGACAGGAAGGGATATTAAGTCCGTTGTTATTTATTATATTAATGGATGAAGTATAAAAAATATGACCGAGAAATAAGTTGAGCTAGAATAGCGGTAAGACAATTGAGACCAGGAGTAATTAGAGAAATGATTTATGCCTAGGAGTTAGTTATATCAGATAAGACTGAGGTTATGGCTACGAATAAACTGAATTATAAAATATTTGTTCACATTAATAACAGAATAATACAACAAATTGATAATTTAAAAAAATTGGGATCGGTGATTAACATGCAAGGCTACTTCAAACTGGAAGTTAATGCAAGAATAAAAGCAACAAATAGACTTTACTACGCTCTTAATAAAATGTTTATCAGAAAAAAAGTAAATTAATACGGCAACTAAAGCTAAAATATTTAATAGTGTATTTATGTCTGTTTTAATTTATGGTAGTGAAACGTTAGAGCTAGGGGTAGGCGACAAGCCAATGGAATTAAATATTTACGAGCACGATCAGGTATTATTGGAAAAGGGGCAAAATTAACTACAACATAATTTGTGGACGGTTTAAAGTTAACTCAATGGAGAACAAAATTGGAACGGTCGGCTAAAGTGGTGGGGTTCTTCATCAGAAAAGTGAGAAGGTATGGAAAATGAGCGTGGATAAGTTAGAAGAGGACCGATTATGTTATTCTACAATTTTCTTAGGAGATTATTGTCTTAATGTACGATCAGTTGATATCTGGAGCTTTAGGGAGGAAATTTGGGCCGAGAAGACGCCCACCATCGTCTGTCACAGAGATCATTGCTGCTGTCAAAAGGATGCTCGAGTTCAACTGGCATTTCATCAAGGTCCAAATATGAAATTGTTTTGATATTTTCGCACTGACAATTTATGCCATTTTGGATGACTATCTTTAAGTATGAATAGTTTGTTTCCTTTGTACTACAAACATTAACAAACGAGCATATCGTACAAGACGTTCTACGGTGTTGTGGGATGCTCGGTGAGTTTAAACATGGAACATCTCACTGTAACAACAGTATCATTACAGATGACCAAACATGATTTTATTTTTATGACGTAGCAATTTAACAGGGAGATGGTTTTTCAACAATAGCCTAGGATGACGAATGTGTCCAGGTTCTTAAGGACACGTAGGAGAATTGTATCAACAACTAACATCAAAAGATGCAGAAATGCTTACAGCGCGGTGTAAAATGTTTTGAAAGATTACACAAATTTAAGGTGCATTGAAAAGCTTTGCTGGTACCCTATATAGTAGCATTTAATAAATTCAATTTAAAATTTCTCTTATGTATATCTATGTGAAGTAGTTGACCTTTATCAACTTGCATAATTAAAATTAGGTTCCTAAATCAAAATTTCAAATTATTTGTTTTTTAAGTTGGATTTGAGCAATCAACAGTAATGGACGTGTCTAATTGGATAAGAAGATATTACTGTGCATCTACCGGTATTGCGCAAGCTCAAGTTGTGGGCTCAACATACGATAATAGTTATGTATCCTATTAACATCTACACAGTATACCTAGAAATCGGCTGCACCAATATCATGCGTCAGCGAAAAGCTTGTAACTGGCAAGGAATATTACTTATTCTAATGAGCGACGAGGATTATTAGAACAAAGCACTCGTGATAACAACTTCACAAAAGAAAGTGCAAAAATAAAAAAATTGATAATTCATCTAGAAGGTATGTTTTAATGGATAATAACACAATCAGTGTTATAGATTATACCAAACAGACTTCATATCAAGTAAAAATGCGTAAGTCACCAATTATTTATATTTACAAAGTATTAAATTACAATAAGGTGATAAATAGCCTTGCACTAAATATTTACATTGATTAATATTGTATTGCGCTGCAGTCTGGGTAAATAAAACCGTCAAAGTAAACAAATAACAACCGTCAAAGTGCACAAAAAATTAATCACACACTTAGAAGGTAAACAACCAGTTTATCGGGCATACCAAATAAAACAAGAGCGTGTAGAGTTGTAATTCAAAATGTACATTGTTGATAGTTGATATTAACCTGGAAAAACTTGCAACAAAAAAAATTACGTAATACAAAATATTACAAGCACGAAGCGTAAAACTATTTTAAAATCTTTGCTTCTGTGTTTTGGAAACTTGAAGCCAAATAATTAAAGTAAACAAATATTTGATTTGGAATATCTCTTCAATGTTCTTTCGTGTGCCATGCACACTCTCTATTTTATCTTCTGCTATTCTGAAGAGCTGTTCCGCACTTCTGATAGCAGTCTATTTAGTTTCTTAGATTTACTTCCTACAAATTCTACGCCAGTCCTCAATTTTGTCCTTTAGAATAAGTTGCAGTAGATGACGTTTTCCTCTCCATAGTATAAGATCAAGATTCGGTGTTTGCTACTGTAGGACTTCAATGTTTGCAACTCTCTGGGTTTGTGATATTCTTTTTCCTATGCAGCCACATCTCCAAAGCTTCCAAGCAGTTTATGGCTATCTTGAGCTTTCATGTCATATAGCAGTGTTACCATACATAATATTTGACTTAAGGTTTATTCTGTCGTAGAAAAGCAGCCGAATTTTGTTAAATGTAGCATGAGCAATTTCGATTCGCATTTTAATTTTCTTTTTGATACAAAAATTTAAGTAGAAGTTTTTAGGTAAAGAAGGCAAATGATACGATGCGCTCAAATAGCTACGTGAAATTGGGGAGCAACATGACTCGCAAAACAGCAGCAGATGAAAAAATACTTTGACAGCCGCAAAGAACACGAGTTTGTATTTAGTAAACCAAAGAATAACATTGGTAATTTCTGACTTTATCTGGTTAATGAGTTATCATAAAAACAAAGAATATATCTAATAAATAAATTTTTATATTATGTTTTGTATGATTCTTTACATTAAATAACATATAAAAAATTTTATACCAGCTACAGTAGTTAGAAGTGGCTTCACTTCAGTAATTAGTGGAAAAACTGGAACTGTAGTCCAGAAGCTATTCAATATGTATTTAAGAAGACTTTGTGGGGACAATTCGTAAATGTCGTACACTTTTCAGGTGAAATAATGCGTCTTGTTGTGCAGAAATTGTGAAACTAATCAAGGAATTTGAACTTTTTGGTCAAGTTGTGAATGTAGCGAACGAAAAGCGTGCTCTGCTAGCCAAGTTTTTTGGAAACATCGCCGTTATAGCTTAAAGTTGGGGAAGTTCTGAATTTGTCGATTTCAAGACATTTACAACATTTGGGCATTCACAGATTAGCTTGCATCGTGTATTACGCAAAGTTCACCTGACGCAAGGACCTATTTTAGCAGATTATGAACACCACCATACAATCGTTAATTTGGTGTTGGAGATGCAAGAAACTTACCTCCATTTTTTAAGAGAATTAACATGAGTAGTTAGGTCCATTTCCACCTCACTGAATTTGCAAATGAGCAAAACTGTGGCATCTGGAGGTTTGAAAATCCAAGAGAAGTAGTCGAGTGATATCTATGTTTCCAACGAACTACAGATTGTTGTGCTTTTTGGAGACCTCACTAGCCTGTATTTTTAGAGAAGGTTGGCGAGACCGTTTCAGTAAATGGTGAGGGTTATTTTGGCCGGACGTGGATGCCGCAGATAAAATCGACATTTTTTCCAACAGAATGGCGCAAATTATGCGTCTTGATAGCATTGGACTTTTTTCTCTGAGGTTACGTCAAAGATACAGTCTACTTCAATGCAACAATGCAACAGCAATACTAAAACACAATGTCAGAACTATAATTCGTAAAAGCGAGCCGCAATTGTGCGAAAATATTATGAAAACTTTCTTTAAACGAATAGCCGTCTATAAGAAGACTCGAAGCGGTCACTGGGAAGATATTGTGTTTTATAACTTGTGTTTTGCATGTAAATAGAAATATTTCTATAATTCTCAATGAACATCGTTTTTTTATCAGTTAAAATAGCATCTTAATAGAAGATTTTTATAACAAACAACACAAAAAACAAATTAATTAATCTTTACTAAATATTTAACAAAGCTTAAAGAATTAATTAGCAATCAGTATATTTAATAACAAAAGCCTTAGAAAGGTCATTAATCTTAAGGAAGTGTCAATGAAAAACAAAAAATGTAAGAATATAGAATATATACATTAAGCAAAAAATAAATATTTGCTAAATTATTCAAACATGAAAATTAAAGGACGCCAATTGAAAATGAATATATAAACAGTATTATTGAGTGCAAATTGAGAATTTAGAGCACTTACAAAGTGGCTGGCATTTCTTTTTGAAACCTTTTTAAGATAGACTATACTGCCACGTAATGCTAACAGATGTAGTTGCTAGAACGCATAGAAGAAAAGAAAGTGAGTCATTTGTGCAATTCAGCGAGTACAGTCGTGAATAAAAAGAAAAATCATGGAATCAGACTGCAATACGGAGGAAGGGGGTGGTTACTTCGCACATCCATACAAGGTTAGTAGCTATGTATGGTAATGCAGCAAAGTTACAGAACTGAGTTTTACTGAATAGGGGAATTTAAGGAGCTCCTGTAAAAGGTACAAAATCAGTAGGGCAAATGCGAGCCAGTTTGTCTCGGATTTGATAATGTCAAGCAGACGAATCACATTCGATAGATTGGCAGATCCAACAAGTTATCATTCTTGAGCACTTGATAAAAACATATAGAGGTATGCCAGAAGTTGCCGCAGCCGTACGACGTGGATCTCAAGACGATTTTTGATTGTTTGGCAACAGAAAAAGGGTCATAGTTCTGTCGGAAAATAAACGCCAGTTCATGAAAGGAAACTTCGTTCCAAGAAACCATGGCTGGGATAGTTTATTTTAAAATAAATTACACTGTCTTTTGCATTACCAGTGAGCCAGATCTTACGCTGAGTAAGGAAAGAGACGAACTTTAGTCGATTGCATGTCGTGTTATGTCGTGTTACACCCAAAGAATGGTTTTCAGCAGCTTTACATAAACATTGATGGGAAATACCTTAATGTAATGCATGCTCACTTCTTAATAAAACAAATAGTGAGGAGAGAACAATTTTAGTACCAATCATTCTCGGATGCTCTAATTAATGTTAGAAAAACCATATTTTCCAAAAGTAGAGGAAAATATATTAGTAATGTATATAACAAATTTTATCATATCAAGTTCCATAAAGAAAATCTAAGACGTAACAAAAATAAACATAGAAAATATAGACAATCAATTTCGTAATAAAATAAGAAAAAGTTTACTTGGTTAGAAAAGTAGACGTTTTTAGTGCACAATAATTAACTGTTGCAATTATTGAAATAAGAAGTTTCCCTTATCTATAAAAATTATAATAAAAGCGTACTTTTCAACAAATCATTAAATATTTTTTACATTTTCCCAAGAAATCCTTTTGAATTTGTCATCACTTCAATTTTTTTGGAAAATTTTAGACTTTAGACCTGTTTTAATAGCTTTGACTCTATCTTTTACCATAATTCTGCTACAAAAAGAAACAGCAATGAAGGTTCAACTACTTGAAATCATTTTTAAAGGTCTTTTTGCCATTTTTGTTCTAAATAAATATTTAAATAATTGAATTTATATTTCTAGATACTTATAAACACGTGATTATCCAGTGTTACTATTTAACGGGCTTCTACAGAGATGTTTTTTTAAAATTAGAAGAACAATGTTTAATTAGGAAAGACATGGCCCAATATTTATTGTAAATAATTCTGCTTGTTGAAAGTTGGTTCATCAAGCATAATTGTCTTTTAAAAATTCTTTAATTTTATATGAAGGTTTGTCCTCACTTCATCATATTCGATAAGGATTTTTACTTTCCTTATCCTCTAATAATGAAAGTAATGTAATCTGCGGAAATTGGACCTACCCAGTTTTTCACATTTCTGAACGAATTACAGCCTCAGGACACAAAAAAAGTTGGTTTGAGCCATTGGTTCGTGTGTGTGTGTGTGTGTGTGTGTGTGTCTGCTGTCGGTCTGTCAGTAAACAGGATATCTCGAGAACCGTAAGAGCTAGAGACTTGAAATTTGGCATGCAAGTTACTTGTAGGCAGGGGACGCAGAGCGAAGCTTTTGGTAAAAATCAGCCGAGCTCAGGATTTTTAATATACCGGGTGTTCATAAAATGTTTCGGGAAATTTATATTACCGAATAGATCAGACCGAGACGAACAAAAAATTACAATGAAATTTTTGGATCCGAGGTCAAATAAATAAGTTATAGCCGATTAAAAATTAATTAAACGGACCAATCACAGCACGCTCGGAGAGCTTCCTGGCTGACTGCGGGAGGACGGGGGGGAGCGCTTGGCCGCTAGGAGGTAGCACGCAGGCGATAATGGGGAAGGCTGTGCGACCGAGCTCACACGGTTACCTTTAGTGACGTAGCAAAATTTTATCAGCTCTCGAGTGTTGGACTCGCGCCTCGTCCTTTTTTAAAATAACAAGTTCCGGGGCAAGAGCAGCGCAGGGCCCAGACGATGGACCCGGTATAATATATAATAATAGGATAAGGAAAGTCGTGTGATGCTCACACCAGATTTTTGGTATTTAAGAATGTCGGATTGCCAAAATTCTTGTTCATTGTCATCACTTTCAAATTTTCCACACCTTACCGAATTTTCTTTAAAATTCTATTTTCAAATAGGCTACATTGTTTTCCCCTGATCTACAAAAATATATTTAACAAGAGTATTCCAATGGCTTCTGACATAATCATCTTTGAAACTCCAATACAGATTCTAATTCATCGCAAAAAATGACAAAAGTAGTTACTAATCGTGCCTAAGCAATATTTTATATTTGTATGGGGTAATACCATATTTTCACTTGCAATGCGTTTGCTTCTATTTCTGATGTTTTTTGAAAATTTACTAGGTGATTAAAAATGTACACTATTTGGTTTTATGTGTCTATTTTGCACTCTTAAATCTTTTACAATACTATTTTCTGAAGATTAATGACCTCTTCTGGAATAATGTTATTAGGATTTATTGGCTGCTAAATGATTTTTTAGGTTTTCGTAAGTGATATCTATGGTTAGATTAGTAATCTGCTCTGTTTTTTTATTTAATCGCACATTTGTTTCTCGTAGCAGTTGAGTTGGTTGCCGTATTATCTTAATCTTGCAGTTTGATATTTGTTATTTTAGTTTGATGTTAATTTTTATATGATTATTTTTACCTGCTTGTTCTTAATAAAAGGGCTCTGCAGAAAAAATAATAATTTTTTCTTTATTTAATGTTGATAATTATTGTATTCAAACGGAATTTGACGTACAGGAAGTGCCCATTAAGCAACAAAATAAGATTTATTGCTTAAAAACTGGTGGTATTGTGTTTACATATGTATTAGTTAAGTGTTAACGTAGACGAATTAACGACACGTTAATTTAACAAAAATATAACAAAAACTTATGAGAAGTTACGATAATTCCGTTGGAGGACCTAAGTGGTATAAAATACTGTTAGGTTGTCATGAAGAAGTGAAAACCAAAATAAATGCCGTCATTTAATCTGATAGATGCTTTGCAGTTCAAACGTGCTAGTCAATCATTACAGTCGTTAGAATGATAAAAGCTTTACATTTTGATGAAAAAGTGGAAATGTTTTTAGAAATTATTCTTAAAAATTACACTAATAAATAAAATGATAGACGATGAGATGAATTGTAGTGATGTCGTTGTTGTGACACACACCTGATCAAAATCTGTATACATTTTTTAATAACTTTAAACTTGAATGAAATGGTGTTGCAACTGTGAATAATATTGAAAGGTTGTGATGATCCAAGTGGAGCTATTTGTATTTAATGAGTATCTAATGTTGCTATCTAGGAAGTTATCTTCATTGAGGTTACTTTCATTTGTAGTTGAATTTGTAATACGAATTTTATAAAAAGCTCTTTTAGACATTTTTGTGAATATTTGTATTTTAATAAAATTATATTATGATATTTGCTAATGCCTTTATTGCTAATGGAAATGTTGAATTTACAAATAAATGTTCACATTTGTTGTAAATGTGAGATTAAATATTTGTTAAATTTAAAAGAACTTATACGGGGAATTAAAAAGCATAACTTGACGACTGTGTTAGAATTTTTTACGAGTCTGCTTATTGTAGGCATTGTGAAAACACGTGACTATATTTTAGAGGAAAAGAGAAGACCATGTCTAGATAAACACCACAACAGTCGTAGATGTTTAGAGATGATGTTAACCTTAATTAACAAATTCCTCAACTTAAATTTCTTAGAAACCTTTAAGTTGTAGGTAATAATTGAATCAATAATCCAATAAAAAGAAATATAACATTTTTAACTTTAAGCTTAGACTACCATACCATAGTAAAAAACTATAAGGTGCAATTAGTATTTGCTAGAATGAAGACAATTCAAGTGAAATGGTCATAGCTTTAGTTTGCTCACAAGCCGAGATACAATGTAGAATTACATGTTTAGTTAGTTAACCAACTGTTTAAAAATTTATTAGGCTATAAATAGGTTCTTTAATATTTGCAAAAATTTAATTTTTATGCTGAAATTAATTTCAAAAGTAACAACTATTCTTTGAAATACAGCCTTTTATTATCTCTCTACGCTACCAATATACCGACTGGAAAACTAATAGTTCACAATATCGTCAACCTTCCAACACTTTCTTGTCAAAACGGTCTTGTAATGTAACTGGATTTTAGCCTCGAAGAATGCTTGGAACAATGACAATTAACGATGTATATCCACAGGTGACAATACTCTTTCAAAACCAGTAAACCAGCTAATTTTTAGCAGATGGCGACAAATTTCGACTAGCTTGTTAGTTTGTGCCTCAGTCAGTTTGTGCACAGAGTTGACTTGACGAAAACTGTTCCAGACAATCATGTGTTCAGTCATGTAAGTTCAACCAACAAATCGCGACTGCTTAATGAAGATGGGAATAATTCAAAGTGCACAATATTGTTAAAATTCCACCATGACTTCTTTGTCAAAACGATCTTGTCAAGCAACTTGGGCAAATTTTGACCCCAAGGAAGCCAGAGCACGAAACAATCAGGGTTAAACAAAGTAATCATTTTGTAACATGCGACAATACATTTTCACAACCAACGGTTGAGTAGGACATTTTTAAGTAGTTGGCCACAAAGTTCAACTCACTTGTCGCTTTGTGGTTCAGTTATTTTTTGAAGACCTTACCTTAGCTTCTTATGTAGAAAGTCGAGATGACGCAAACTATTCCAGATAATTTTGCGCAAGACGCCAAGTACAACCAACAAATCGTGAGTGCTTGATGGCTCACATGCTTACAGTTCCTTGTCCCTTAGCATCGCAAATTCTCCCAAAGCAGATTAAAATTGGATTTTAATTTGGCCAACTACTATCTGGAATTTAAGGACAAACATAATTACTAAAATGAGTAGGAATACATTTTTTGCAAACGTCTAGGAAGGTTTTTACAACATATTTTGATATAGTGCACTAAAAAGAAATCATCATCGAAAAATTGACCCAAAAAGTTTAAGGCAGGAGTACACTTATTTCTGGAGAAATGCATGTTTCAGTTATTGGTAGAAGGATCTACTGCCTACTAATATAATACTTCAGTTTTGTGTGGCCAAAGTGTCGTTGGTTATCTGAAATTAATTGAAAAACTTTCAATCGAATACAATTTTATCAGAATACAATTACAAACTTGTTAAAATTATAAATTAAAATAATAGAAAAATATGTCGTATAGCTTATTAAAGCAGTTTTTATTTGGTGTTAGTACTTTGACTTATTTTTTAACCGTCTCGAATTACCAATTACATCAAAACATTTTTAGTTAAAATAGTTTATATCAAAATACAGTCTAGGACATGTTCGTTCCATTATAGTGCAGTTTAATTTATATTGCATCGACAATATATTAAAGAAAATTATTTTACTGTATCTTATTGTAGCGTTTAGGTAGTGTGTAAAGAAGTATTTTTTTTAAACTGCAACACGAGGTGAGTGCCGAAAATTTCTGGTAATAATGGAAACAAATTAGCGTTAGTGTTAAATATTATTATTTATGGTTGAAATATCAACAGAAAATTTGTCTCAAAGAAACCCAAGAGGCCATATGGAGAAGAGGTAACAGAATTATAAGCATGTGCCAAGTGCACCAACTAAACATATCGAGTGGATACTGTAAACATAAAAACATACACATGGCGCTAAGAAGCAAGAAAAAGATAATCAATAATCGATTACATTGTCGTTCGATAGGATTCGAAATTGAGAATTGAAAATGCAAGAGCATACAGGTGACTAACATATGGAACGGATTATTACTTGATGAAGGCGAAGATAGAGTTTTCACGAGTACACATAAACAATACACTAGATCAGGAACAGAATGAAAGCCAAAAGAAGAAAAAATATAATTTAAAGAGTCTGGAACAACTAAGTATATATATTACCTGTACCGAAACAGATTAGATCTGAAGCTGGAAGAAAAATTAGAAATGACAAGTATAGAAATATATGAACATATCATGAAAATCATACACCAAGCGGGATTTGAGGCGATAGGGTGTGAACCTAGAAATAAAAAGAAGTTAATATATTGGGAAAACGATGAGATAGAGCAGGAGATAAAATACAAATAAAAACTGTATAAGAGATGGTTAAATATAAAGAACGAAGGAGACCAAGAAGCATATAGAGAACAACAGAGTGATTAAAAGTAAGGTTAAAAAGGCGAAACAGAGTTCATGGGAATCGAAATGTAGGGAGTTAGAGAGATATGGAAAATTGCAGAACAGAACAAAAGTGAACTGAGAGTATTAGAAATGAATTTCCTGAGAAGGGCAGCAGAGATATTATGAATGGACAGAGTGAGAAACGAAAGGACAAGGGAAATTATGGAAATCAACAGCGACATAGTAGAAGAAACAGAAAAGAGGCAACTGATTTGGTATGGACATGTTCAAAGAATGGTCGAGGGACGGATACCAAAAATAGCTATGGAATGGCTACCTCCGGAAAGGAGAAAAAGGGGAAGGACGAGAAAGAGCTGGTATGACGGAATGCTAACGGCAATGGAGAGAAGAAATATAGAAGAAGGTGAATGGCAGAACCAAGCACAATGGAGAAATCTTTTGGGGACCGGAAGGGATAGATATGACCCGTGAAATCGACGGAAGAGAGCCATGTAGTAGCAGTTATTTAAGTTATATTCCACTAAATGAATGGCTAAAACAATTTTGTTTAGACTGAGAAAGCGTCGAAGACGAATTACGTGTAGGTTGGACAGTTGAAGTGCTTTCGGAAGAAAATATTGTCTTCGGAGAGCGAGGATTAGGACTTTCCAATACAGTCATGCTATGAATTGTTCATGAGTAGCTTCATATGAATAATGCTAGCATCAGATGGGTACCCCGACTTTTGTCAGCGTTTTAAAAACACCAACGTGCGACTTCTAAACAATTTTTAAACCCCCATTTTCAACAATAACGAAGAAATTCTTTAATCCGTTGTACAGCAGATTAAAGAATTGTTTCCTATGACCAAAAAAGAGTCAAAGGAGTGGCGCAAAGGTGGGTTAATCAATGCAAAAGATCATGGAAAGGATATATTAAGATTCTAAAGAACTTTTGCTAATTAATTTTAAGGAAAGGAATACAGTGATAAAGGGAGACCATGATGCCAGTTTACTGCTTAAATTGCGTAACGTTATTAAGGGAAAGAGAGGTAGCATGCTAATATCCCTGTCCATACGGCTGTAGTTGTGCAAAGTACTATGAAGGATTGGGGTTATGAAAATTGTCCCCGCGTTGTTTTAGGAGACTGTTTTGAATCATTTTGCAGGTAAAACTTCAAAGTATTTTTCCAAGGGTATTAAAATGGTAATTTTTTGATGTAATAAATGTTGAAATACTTGTAAACTATACTGAAAAATAACCAGACTGTTTTATTTCTGTTATTCATGGAATATAGTCGAGCTGGAAAATTTTGCCCTTACTTCGCTTGTACTGAAAGAAAATAATATATTTTAAGAATATTTTTTTAATTTACAAATATGTTTTCTTTATATTTATTACATATTTGCAATCGCTTTTCACGAAGCTGCATCAGATTACTTTGATCTAAAGTTATCTTGTAAGCCACTTCAGGCCATAAGAATTCTGTCACTACAAAAGGAATTATTTTACAATGTGTAATGAAACATATTTTCTGTGTTTAAGATATGTGCACATCAATACCAATAAAATAATATCAAATATATTTTGCACTTTTAAATGAACAATGAAATTTTCTTTTTAGGTGCATCTTATTTGTGGAAATTGCTATTGTTATTAACGAAACTTTACTTTGAAATGTGTAACTATTGCTTGAGATGGTAATAGTTTTACAACCGTTTTAAGTGAAAAGACAATCGTTAAGTAAATATTATTACATACACATAATCATTTTTCTTTGCTTTATACATGGTAGAGATTAAAACTCAGATATATTTTTCTGAAATTTACATCTATTAATTAATCAATGATAGTTAACTTAAAATATCATAACACATGTGTGTAAGCGAATTTAAAGCCCAAAAAATATTGCAAGGGCAAATATTGAATTTGAGAGCATTTCCGAGTCAAAGCTGCGTTATTTACACGAATTGACAATTTGTAGATCCTCGAAAACTTTCCAAATAACGCTCTTAACGTAGAAAACACTCCGAAATAAAAGCCAGGGCGGTTGAGCGTTAGACTCGCGTTGGAACCGTAACCACCTTTACGACTCGTCGTTACCCCGATGAACTGCGATTATCTGGGATAGTGGCCACTTTGACAGTGAAAGAAAGTTATCAGTTACAAGTGCACGTGAAACTGACGTTGCTAGTGAATTATTGTAGAAGGAGATTGCTACAAAAGTTGCCCGCGAAGCGTCGTTCTTTAAGTGTTGGTGTATTCAATTGTTATCGTCGTCAAAGTTTTATTTATTTTAGCGTAGCTCGCAGAACAAATAATTGTATATTAGCACTGTTTTTAAATAATATTACAGTGGTTTTTTTTTAAATTTAGCCATGATGGATATACAATAATCAGAGATATAGGAGGATGAATTAGGTATAAACTGGAATAATTTTTTTAATTGGTTGAATGAAAATGTGCACATATCAAGTTCTTTTCCCTATAACCTCCTGATTTATAAATACATTTTTATGAACACTTAGGTAGGGTCCTCAATTAGTTATGGTAAAATTAAGGTGGTTATGATACCAGCCAATATCGTTGGTAAACTTCCATCTTTTAAGTGCTTCTTCAGTGGTCCAAATAAATGATGATCTTGACTATTGAGAAAGTGATCAAATCTTTAATATTTCATCATATTGGGTAACTATATGAGGGGATACGTGTTGTCATGAAGCAAAATAACTTCTTGGATTATCTGAGGATTGTCGTAGCTTATTCCGTCTCTAGAAGTAATATCAGCAACCGCTAATAGACAAATATTTTCCTTAATCCTGCTAGCTTTTGGGGCACGTTTTCTGATCTTTATAAATATTGAGTATGGCACGTGTAGACTTTGAATCTTTGTATGAGCTTTGTCTGTAAACTGTGCCTTTAGTAATTTCAAACTTTCAGGCCTTTTTACGTCCTCCATATTGATAAACTTGCTAATAATCCGTTGAGCAATATGCGATAGTACCATTTGCCCTGACATTGTGATACTGACATTAAAAGAGCTATACTTTCAGGCATTTCAGCCGCGCTCCTCTCTGTTGACCTCACGGCTTGTAAAGAGAAATTCTTGTTTCTATGTTTCTATTCACCTTATTATTAAATTTAGGATTTTTTTTGTGGACAATAATAATATAGAAGATCTGATACTAAATAGTGAGCCTGATTATGTTCAAATTTTTAATTTTTTTGTAGACAGTAGTTTAATCAAACAAAAAAATTCTAAATTACAAAAAATTGCTTATTGCAAAATTATATTTTGATTTAAATTTAAATGCAAGATTAAAAAGGATACCTGCGATAAAGCAGTTAAAGAGTTGGTTACCGAGTAATTAATGCATTTGCAAGTAAAAATATTTCACAATTTAGTTATAACAATAAGTGGGCCAGCGAAATTAAATGCTTGTGTTTACATATCCTTTCAGACGGTAAAAGAATATTTACCGTCATATTGTTTATTTTACAAACTAAAATGCCATATGTATTTTTAAAAGAACTAAAAATCTACATTTCAAGCTCGCAATATACTTTAGCTATAAAAGTTTGTAATTGTTTTATAATAAATTCGTATTCAGAGAAATACGAATCTATTGAATTTAAATAGTAATATAAATTGTTTTTTAGAAAATAATACTTTTTAATGCTTTTATTTTACAAATTTTAGAGTTACTTAAAAATATTCACTTTTTCAGTTTTATATTACGAAGATTTTAAACTCCAAATGTGTTCAAAGGTAGGGCTTTATCATGCTTTTTGCAAGATTCTGTGGGAATTACTGACGAGAAATGGTAGTACTGGGATTGTTTTCTACATTTACCATTAACAAATCTTGCAATGTTTGGCCTTCAGCAAAACTCAACATTATTCTTAATAACCTATGAAAAATATGGCAATTAACAATGGCTCTCATTATCTGCTTGATCTTAAGTAACCAAGAAGGAAATATAAAATTAGCTACGTGCAATGTTGGAAGCTTAATAAAAGTGGAAAATTAGCAAACGTAAAATGTGTAACTAAAAGATTACAAATAAACTTATTATAATTGAGCAAAGTTAGATGAAAAAGGCTCGGAACAATAGAAAGCACGATCATCATGTGTACTATTCTATGAAATGGCATAAATCAACAACATGGTGCTGCTGCTGGAATGAGTAGTATATACCATAATCAGACAAAATTATGTTAATTCGGTCGAATTCAAAACTATTTCAACTTAATCGGAATATTATGGTTAATAATCCTGAATAAGAGCAGGTAGTGGACCAGGTAGGAACAGTAGCATACATGTCATTTGAAAACTTACATAGGGGACTTTAATGTAAAAATTGGTTTGGAAAGAAAATGGGAAGAGCAATGTTAACAAACAATAGGTAGATACGTGGTTTCAAGTGCCAAACATAGAGTGCATCGCAACATGTTGAAGATTACATAGTCGGAGATTAGAAGATTTGGACTGCATGTAGGGTATTTTGGCATCTCTAGGCCCACTTAGGTAATGGTTGCAATTAAGTTCTCTTAGACGAGCTCGTGATGACTGATTTGAAAGGCAGAACTAAAAACTAATCCATTATCTATGGTAACTCGCCGACTTTCCACTGCCATTTCTTAAGCTTTCCAAATTTTTCGTCAACGGCGGAGGTGGATGGGTGTCCTGTCTCTCTTTGAGCATCACGTTTGTTCGTCTTCTTTTAAACCTTTCGATTGAGATATGAACACTTACTTCTACGTGGACCTCTAATGTATTTGTTATACACCTACGACCTACTAATCACAGCGTAAACAAGCCTAGGTACCTTCGCCGACGATACCGCAATACTTTCGTCTAACATGGAAGACACCTGCGAGAAAACAAACCGCAAAGAAATGGACCTATGTTCTAAGAGATTGTATTGGCTCGTTGACAGAAACTCGAGCCTTATGTTAGATAATAAATTATTAATTTACAAGAGCATAATCCGTCCTATCTGGCTATATGGTTGCGAATTTGGGGATGTGCTAGCAAATAAACTTTTACTAGAATACAATGCTTTCAGTCTAAAACACTTAGAATGCTGGCTAATGCCTCGTGGTACGTGTCTAACGCGACTCTACCTAATGACGTACGTGACAGACGTAATAAAAGCAATAGCAATGAAATATCACGATACGTTAAGGATGATAAGTTTAAATATTCACATAAGTGTTAAGGACTTTTACGACAACTTAAGTTCGAAATTATACATAATTTTGATAAGGCAGAACTGACTACTGTGCAAGAACCAAGAAAATCCTAGCTAAAAAAGAAAGAACAGTTACGTAGCTATTTTATGATAGGGCGTCAACTCCATATAGAGCACAATTTTACTGGTTTTTATCTTCATATTATTTTCAAGAACTTCGCGTTACTGTAATTTCAACATTCATTATTTCTGCGATTTCGTTTGTTTTATATAGTCTTTTAGCGTATATCTACGGCATCTTCGCTAAAAGCTATTTTCTACAGCGCTTATTTGTAATTGTCCAAATATCTGAACCGTATTTAACAGTACCTTCAATTAGTGTTTTAAATCATTATTTTTTTTCTACGCCATAAAAACGAGTTTAGCTGACTCGTAATAGTTTTTCCTCTACCTACTTTTTGTAATAACCTGATTTGTCTTTTTTATTTTCTGTTAATAGTACTCCCAGTTATTTGTATTCTTTGGTACTTTTAACTGTTTTTCCTTCCATATTCAGATTTTGTCGTATTCCGCTAATTATATATTCAGTGTTTTTATGTTAATTTCCAAACGCAAGTTTTCGAATTCTTCCACTAGTTTTCTAATCATATATGTTAAGCCTTCAACGTCTTCAATCTGGTCGTCGGAAAACAAAAAGGTAGTAATATGTTCTTCCTCAATTTGGACACGAATTTTCTTACATTTTCTAATCTATTGTTTCAAATTTGAATTCAAGTAAATTTTAAAGAGGACGGGGGAAAGATAGCGTCATAGTCTCAGACCTTAAAGTATTTTGAATATCCTTGTCTTGTATTAATGCAACTAATATTTTCTTTATATTTTTTTACTTCGTTGATGTACTAAAGATGTATACCGTTATCTTACAGTGATTCCCAAATTTTATTTACTAGCACGTTGTAATAGGCTTTTTTTAGATCCACAATTATTAGATATAGTTGACTTCTGTACGCTATAGATTTTTCCATTAGTTGTTTTATGCAAAACAAGTAGTCAATTCATGATCTTCCTGGTCTGAAACCACTTTGTTTCCGCTCATCTAATTGACTTTTAATTCTAACACCAAATTTTTTATAATTTGCGCATTCTTTTTTGTTTACTTGTTTATGTAAGCAGCTAGTGTACGCAGATGGTACGTCCTTTACATTTAAATATTTATTAAATATAAGTGTTAAATTTCCTAATTTTATCTGAGGAGCAAATTTTAAAGATTTTATTATTATATTTCCCGGACCAAGAGCTTTATTATTTTTCATTCTTGATAATGTTTTAATATTTCTTCAGTTTACATACGATGTTCAGTAGTAAACCATATATTATATTGTTTTTCTTTATTTTACTAAGTCTTCTAGTTTTTTATTCCACTATTAGTTGTTGTTTATTTTTCTTACTATATTTTCTCTTAGAGTTTCTTTTGCTTCCTTATGTAAATACATTTTCAGTGATCCATACATATTTTATGGTGATCCTGATGATTCATTTTCTACTTTTTTTTATTTAATCTAAGTTTATAGAGGAAATCTGTGAGTCATTATAGAAATTGTTTAGGTTCTCTTAGGGGATCTAGGTTTTTAGGTAATAATGTTGCATAAAAAGTGAAAATCTGCAAAAGAACCTTTGTTTTACCGCCCTATTATTGGGACTTGGAATTACTTTTAAAGGATTTTTTGTGAAATTGAATGTTTATTTCGAAAAAAACATTAAGTACAAGTTATTCAAAGTACTGTCCATCACTAGCTGAAACTTTTACTCATCTATCTGACAAACAGGCGGATTCTTCGGCGAAAGATTTTCTCGTCCTGTGATGCAATCCATAAATCGACGTATTTTTTGATATCTTCAAAAGAGTTGAAGTGATGCTTAGACAGGCCATAAACAAATGGTAATCAGAACGGGCAATATCTGGTGCACGTGGTTTATGAAATAGAATATGAAATAGAATCCCATCGACGTGTTTTTAAAATAGTTTTTGATTTGTTTTAAAATATTTGCATTAGTCGTGCTGGAAAATTACTTTGTCGTGTCTTCGGAGTTTTCCGGTCATTTTAGGCTTCCAGATTTTTATTTAAATTAAAAAGTGGACTGCGACCTGAATGCAGCGCCTTAAATTAGTTGGCTATTCTGACACCATGATATTTTTATGATGAAAATATATATGTATAAAAGCCCGAGGTGGAACATCGTTCCACCTTGTTTCTCTCAACGCTTGGTTCAATTTAATCAGTTGTTGTCGGTATTGATCCCCAGTGATAGTTTTATCTTATTACAGCAGATTATAAAACACTACATCTTTTTGATCTCACCAAATAGAGCATCACCTTCCAACCATGGATGTTTCGCTTTGGAGTCAATGTCGAGGTCGATGGTAATGTTAGTCGGACAAACATTTCACTTTTGTGCGCCTAGGGTTCTCGTAATGAATCAATTTTTCATTATCAGTCACTATACGATGCAGAAACCTCTTTTTGTATCTTTGAAGCAGCTGTTCACAGGTGGAAAAACGTCTTTCGAACCCTTCGGCTTCAATTCGTGTGGAACCCAATTTCTTTGCTTTAGAATAATTTCCATTGCTTTCCAACCAACTTTACCGACGCTCGATAAATCAACATTTCAGAAATCTGACAAATTCTCAAGCGTTTAATATGGATTCGAAACAAATACTCGCAATTTGAAATCGATTGAGTGTTCTTACCATAAGCTTCGGACAGCGGGCGAAGACTTTCAGATGCCAAATTCTTCAGATGGAAACAAAATGGTAACGCTTTCCGCAAATTGGGTTTTGTTGGCACGGAACTGGACATATTCAAAGTTCAAAAAAATTATATGATTTATACTTGACAAAATTACACACACTCATAATTTAAGCCTAATGATGGCACTTTGCCATGAATTTGATTGCAGTATGTACTGATGGCAAAAAATACTAGTAATACTGTCTGTTGAAAATCGTTTTAAATTAATTTCAAGCCCTAATAGTTTGTTGTCTATTTCATCTTTTTAAGCGACAAAAACTCCAGCAATGCTAAGTTGGGATTCAGGGAAGAACATTTTACATTTATTTAAATGTACACGGTTGTAAAAAGAAATCAACCAAACACTCGAGAGAAAAGAGCTTTGCGCAGCCGCCTTTCTTGATGTCCTTCAGGCATTCTCTAGGGTCCGTACCATACCCTAGATATTTTAAAGTGAAGCGCCAAGCAGTACTTCTGTATTTTACCAGCACACATTCGGGAATTCTGCAAAGAAGTTTTATTGGTCCTATCTTCTACACCTTATACGTAGCAGACTAACCAACCACACAGAATACTTTGGCGACTACGTCTGCAAATTTACAAATTCATTTTGACCTTCCAGAAAAATGGCTATAGACGTGACTTATCAAAGTTAATGGAACACAATCGATACATGTTGCATTTTTTGATTTGTTTGGCTCACAAGGTCCTTTCTTCTCTAGGAAGGTGTAGCTTTGGAAGTAGGCGCTTCCTAGATAACGGAAGCTTGCAGGTGACTCAGGCCTGTGTTTGCAGTGCAAACTAAGGACGGTTTTGACATCATCTTTACAGCACGTAAGCCTTGCAATGATTTCTACAATGTTGTTGGCGCGGTGGAATCCACGCCCTGAAACCAGTTACAGATGGCAGTCCATTTCTGATGCTCGGTCTGCGGATGCATTCCGGTGTCTTACGTGGAGAATCCACGTCTTTAGCAATCGCAAGCAAATTAATTTAAAATTTACTAAAATACAGTGCTTGATTAGAAAAATATACTACTCATCTATAAAGCCATTCTGAAGTCAATATGGATGTACGGGCAGCAGCTTTGGGGAACCATATCCAACTCTTTAATAATTATTCAAAGATTTCATTCTGAAACCCTAAGAACTAGTATTAATGCTCCGTGGTTTGTGTCGAACGAAATAATTCATCGAGATCTCGAATTCAAAAAAGATATATATCACTAGAGTACATTGATTTATTTTAATTCAAGGGTCAATACATTAATGTTAATAATTGGTTATTAAAAAATGAATATTTTGTTAAACATTTAATTTGCTTATTGTTTTTTGTAAAAATAGATGACAAATATTGAAAGGCTTTTTTTTTAATTTTATTATAGCTGGCTCTGCAATATACAATGCAATACACGGCTTGGTTGTTATAGTACAATTAAATAAGAACTCAACTACATACATTGAGGTTTAATCCAGTGGGGATTAACTGATAAATTACATTTCTATCTTAATTTGACATTGAGTTGGGTTTATATACCACATTTAAATTAAGTCCTGTGGTAGCTTACGCTTAAAACGCCTGTGAATATTTTTTTGGCCTAGATTTAATTTGGTAGCACTTGAACACAAGGTTAGATTTTGGAAAAACTTTACAGTGGATTTATTAATGAACTCTGTAATTAATGGAACACTTAATTCACTGTGAACTTGATTATTTCGCACAAACCAAGGGCAGTTGATGGCGATTCTGAGCACTTTGTTCTGGATTGTTTGGAGTTTCTTCATGTTTGTCTTTGATGTGTTGCACCTTATTGGACATGCATACGTAAGAATTGGTCTGAGGATTCCTTTGTAGATAAGTACAGCACATTCAGGTCTAAGGTGAGATCTGCGGTTTATAAGGGGATATAATGCACCCAGTCTGTTGTGGCACTCGTTGAGTTTTTTATTGATATGAAACCCCCAGTTCAGTTTCGAGTCTAAGTGCACGCCTAAATATTTAACAGCTGAGTCCTTTGGATTCCGATCTATTTCGTTATTATTTATTTTTATTTTTGTGATTTAATCATATCTATTGAGGGTAAAAATTTTTATTTGACATTTATCAGAATTTATTTTAATCTTCTATTTCCGAAACCATGCACATAACGTATTTATAAAGTTTTGTAGGAGTACGATTGCTGTGTCAAGACTGAGGCTCTGCGTAATAATTGCAGTATCGTCAGCATACATGGCCAGCGTTGAGTTGAGATCTGTGGGTACGTCGTGAACGAACAGGTTGAATAAGGTGGGTCCCAGAATACTGCCCTGGGGTACTCCGGCCCCAATAGGTTTAGAACTAGATAAGGTTGAGCTGATTCGGACTCTAAAAGTTCTGTTAGTGAGAAATGAGTGAATGATTGTGGTTAGGTAATTTGGAATGTTTAAAAGCCCCATTTTATATAGAAGTCCATCATGCCAGACCTTGTCGAAAGCTCTTTCCAAGTCTATAAATACAACCGCAGTGTATTCTTTCTTTTCAAACCCTCTTTTAATTGATTCACTTATTCTGAGAAGCTGGTGAGAGGTCGAGTGATGGGTTCGGAAGCCAAATTGAAGAGGAGGAATAGTATCATTTTGGTGGAGGTAATCTTGTAATCTGGAAAGTATCACTTTTTCTAAGAGCTTGGCCAGGGTTAACAGGAGACTGATAGGTTGGTAACTGTCAGGGTTTTCCTTCGGTTTTCCTACTTTGTAGATGGGGAGCACATTTGTAGTTTTCCATGCTGTCGGAAAGTATCCTAGTCTGAGACAGGCGTTGTATATTGAGGTTAAGTGAGCCAGAGCTTTTTTTTGATAGGTGGTTTAGCATTTCATTTGTTATAAGGTCGGGCCCAGGGGTCTTACGCTTAGGTAATATTGTTATATAAGATTTAATTTATTGGACAGATGTAGGAGCTATTTAGAGGTTTTCCTGTAATTGCATATTTGCGGTTGTGCTTGTTACCTGCCTTTCAAAGTGTTCGTCTTGTTCTACAATATTGGGCGTAAATGCCTGTTCAAGATGACTTGCTAATAAGTTGGCTTTTTCATCATCAGAGGAGTATCTGGCGTTATTTGATATCATAGAATAGATTATACTCGGTTGTCTTAATAAGCGTTTGGTAGCTAACCACATAGATGGGTCACCAGGTTTAGTGTCGTCAAGGTAAGAATTGTATCTTTGGATTCTTAGACTGTCAAGTTCATTCTTTACTAAGTGACATAGTTGGTTGTACAGTGTTTTAAGGTATGGTAACCGGTGTCTTTGCCAATCCCTTCTGTATCTATTCCTTCGCTTAATTAGATCAAGTATGTAGTTGGGAATTCTAATATGCTCGGCAACTTTCCTTTGCTTCCATGGAGTGGTTGTTTCTTGTATACTTGCTTGCAAGGTTGATGTGTATTGTAGGACGGCATTGTCTATATTCGGGGGAAGTTTAGGTGGTCCCACCCAACGGAGTTTTTGATTAAAGACAGACTGAAAATTGTCCCAATAGGCAGTGCAGGTATTATTTAAAGGGTGTTGTGGAGGCTGATGATGACAGGAAGATGATCAGAGTCCAGTTCAGATGTCACAGTTTGATACACTGGATAAGTGACATTTTTATGCAGTATAACATCTAAGATGTGAGGTTGATGGTCTGTTCGGTATGGATGGTAAGTGTAGTCATCAGGGGCTGATCTTAATATACTGTGTTTGGCCATAATGTTATGCAACTTGATCCCGTCTGGAGTACTAGCACGGCATCCCCATATGGTATTTTTTGCATTTAAGTCTCCTAAAACTAACGTGGGCTCGTTGCTGCTGAACAATTCACCGATTTCGTCTTCAACAAGCCGTTTATTTGGGGGTTTGTATGCAAATGTAAGGTTTAAAGAGCCACTAATTTTTATGTGTATTTTGATAGAAATGGCTTCTATGTTTTGAAGATCACCCATATGGAAGAGGTGGTGGCTGAATTTCTTTTTAATTATAATTGCAACTCCGTCTGATGCTTTTACAGTTTCTCGGTCTTCTGAATTTTTCGGTATTAACAAAGTGTGTCTCTGTGATACACGCGATATCAATGTTGTGTCGTGTTATGAATTCTATAAAGCGTTGAGATTTAAGACCATTGGCATTCCAATTTGTCACTGTTATATTATTTATTAACTGAGGATTATTTTGATCCATTATTTAGCAATGTTGGTAATAACGTTATTAGGAATGGCATTATTTTGTCTAAATGGGGGATTAGCAGTTCTATTAATTTCTTAAATACTGTGGAGATTAGGTCGGTTGATGGTTGCTGTTCGTCGGAGTGGAAACGTTGGGTTTGGATACAAAACGTCTTGGGGGTGATGACTCATTAGTCGTATGATCTGTTTTGAATTCTAGAGCTAGAGTTTCTTGTTTGGTTCAGGGTTACCTTAGCGTAATAACTACAACCTTTGTAGTTCGCTGAGTGCTTTTCCAAGCAGTTTACGCACTGAGGATCATCTCCAGGTCGTTTAGGGCATTCGGTAAATAAGTGATTGCTACTGCACTTCACACAGCGTGCTTGCGAGTGGCAATAGTTACGTGTGTGGCCGTATAGTTGCCATACTTCTACTATGCTGTGGTTTAGTTTTGTTAGTTTGAAAATTTCCTAGCCTTCTTGAGTGTCATCGAGATTCACCGCGCATAGTGGGATCAGATATCTGTCTTTGTTGTATAATCTGGCGACTTTTTGAACCGGATGTTTTAGAGTTGTTAATTCGTTTTTGATTTCATCTCCGTAAGGGAGACAGGGACGTTTCGGATTATTACAGATAAGTTGCTAACTTCTGGGTTTTTAAATGTGTGGTAGGCTAGATTGTTCTCGCTGTAATGCTTAGTTATTACTCGATAATCCTCTGTACTGGTGAGATTTATTCTTAATTGTTTATTTCTAACTTCAGTGTTAAATTCACTCTTAGCTTTTTCCTTAAAATCAGTAATTATTTCTTGAAATTTCAATTTGTCTACATTATGCAGATAAATTGGTGGGATCTTTATTTTATTCTCCTTAGTATTTACAGATTGGGACGGAGCGGTAACAGAGGTATCCATGTCGTTTATAGCTGCAGCGAGTTTACCTTGATGAATGATTTTACCGGCATCCTCGATTTGTTTCTCCGTAACGTAAAATTTATTTTTGGTTATTAGATTTTCGGGTATAAATAAATATTTTCTATTCGGTTCGGATAGAGGTGGCGATAAGGTAGAGCTGGTTCGTTTAAGATTAAGATTGCTCATCTTGAATAAAGAATCCCTCCGCAGGGGTTCTTGTTGGTAAAGTCATTGTTTTATTCAATAGTAGATTTATGCGTTAAACTAAATAAATAACAGCAAATATCGTTACCATATAAATTTGAGGCGGACGACCTCGATTTTATCACTCTCAATAGCGTTATTGCTTGAACTTCCTGGCACTTGTTTATGCTTTGAAAGCCGAATCGGCACTCATATCGCAAATCAAAAGATATAATTTTTTTATTCACAAAATACATCGGTTTTCTATCTCATCTTTCTTACATTCAGCAATTTAATTTTCTCTCTTTTGTGACAGACTTCATAATGCTCACACATGTGCAAAATTGGTGGTTAAAAGGGAACTCGCATATTTTAATGGCAAAATATTCCCTATTTCATCCACATGCGAAGTGGTAACTACGCATCTGGTGCTGGTTAATTAACTCCTGAGCTGTCGGCTTCTAGCTCCATATGCTTAATTAATTCAGTTTGTCAATATTCAGCCCAAAAGCATTAGAGGAATCAGTTCGTTGATTGCACTACAAAAAGGCACTCCCCTCAAAGCCTCACGGTTTACTTAAGGCAACCGTATCGGCTGCGAAATTCACCGCGCTCTACCTCCGGATGTACATGTAAGTTAACACGCTCCAGGAAATGTAACTTTGCGTTATTAATACCATATCTTGTTCCCGTTGCAGTGCATACCATTAAATTAATGACTCCTAGAGGAGGCGCCTTATTTGCCCATGTCTCCGGTCGGCGGTGCCATTTCCTTCGCCCCTCTTCTTGCAAAATTGTCTCCGCGTCCTCAGCAAAAAACTGTTTTCGCACTCCGTCCTAGTGCTGGCGCGAGCAGCGCAGGGCTAACGAGAATTCCATGCTAAATATGGCCAACAAATATCTGTTTTAATGAGAATTAACATCGAACCGCATTAATTCCTGTTCTGCAATGGCATTAATAGGGATATAGCCGACTGAAATATCGCCCCGCTCCGGGCGCTGCCGCCGGCGCCAGAGGAGGTAGGACGAAGATATTTCACGGTTAAATCGGCTTAGCACCTGGAATTAATGGAGGCAGGCTGCTTTGTTTTTAATTTCTATTAACTCGCATTATCATAATTTCGTTTCCCTCTAATTTGGCGCTAATTGTCAATTAAAGTCTTCTGGTTGGCGCGAGCGCGTTCGGCATGATTACAGCGTTTTGTCGGGTCGGCGAGTGCCTCACTTTTTAATGAAGCTGCTAAGTAATTGAAGTTTTTCGGCATTTTTGCTGTTTTGTGCCTGTCCGGATTTTGAATAGGCCATGTACTTCGTTGATTGCTGTATTTCTAGAACAAAGCAAGAATAAGTTATTGCTTTCTAATTACTCCTTTTAAATTTTAGAAGTAAAAGTTAAAAATGTAGGTGTAAATATCTATGAAATGAATGTTTCCAGACTAAAACTCATCCAATACTTTCTCAATATTTACAAGTGCCAGAAAAAAATTACGATAATATAAGAGAACATTTTAATGATTCCACAGATTTAGTCAGTTGAACTCGCTCTAATGTATAACAAAACAGTTGTTCGTGTTATACTGAAGAATTTTTTATTTGTTTTTTCATTATTTTAAATCTTTAATAAGCACAACCATTGCGACATTTTTTTATTTACAGAAATTAGTAGAGCTTAATAGCAAATGCCCTTATGAAGTATGAAAAGAAGTCATCCAGCGAGGAGCGACTGGCCATTATCGTTTCAATCTTCTATTACCGTGGTGTAGAACTGATTGTATGTTGGTGTGAGCTGCAAGTCTGGTTTGATGTTTGTTGCTGCGGCCTTGGATAACTTTAGAAATGAAAGAAATGACAAAGTCGGTATGGATCGTTTGCTTGGAGGAAGAATTTTAAACCAGGCCATCGTTCTATACCTTGTCAAAACCTTGACCTATATCTAGAAAAACTGAAGTGCAGCACTTTTTATTTTCCAGTTTTCTAGTATTTATTTAATGGACAATACGGTGGCCCTGTTAAGTCGTAGAGTCGCCAGAATCCGAAAAGATGATCAAGGATTCCTTTCAGAACTAAACTAATTCTGTAGAACAGGAGTTCTTCTAATAAATTGGAGATGGTTGATAATACACTTATAGGTCTTGACGATGAGACTTCATAATAATTTCCGCCAATTTTAGTTGCTTAAACCAGTATTGCAGTCGTAATTCAGCATCAAAAATATAAGTTATTAACGCAATACCTTTTTTTGGGAGTTTTGTGTATTTTTTTAAATTTGGTTTTGAGTTTGTTGGTAAGCTGGCTATACACGCTTTTTATTAGTTGGCGCATGATTTATTTTATGGATGATTATTTTTTTCCTAAGTTTTATCGGAATATTTATGCTTCTGTTGGGAGCCTCCATATAAGGGGGTGCGTATTGAAGGATTGATATTAAATTATTTACAGATTCGTCAAGCTCATTAGGAGGTTATGAGCTTTTTTTTTTGTTTTACTGATCACGTTTATGTATTTATTCCAGTCAGTTTTAGATTGATGTAACTTAGAAATTTTTTGACGTTTATTATTATAGTTATTAGTGGCAAATGGTCAAATACGAGGGTAAGGTGAAAAGTTCTCGGCTTGACACAGAGATGGTGCTGCAATCGGCAAACAATTATGCTTCGTGCTTGGGTGCATGTGTCATTAGTTCGTATGACTAGTTTCAACTTGTTCGCTCAAGTAGTTTGTTTACACGAATTTTTTCAGTAGACATGTTGCATGTTTTTTTTGTTAAAATGGATAAACTTGAATATCGGGCGGTTACAAAATTTTTCGTTATGGATGGATTAACCCCTAAGGAAATTCATCGGAAGTTGACAAAAGTTTACGGGGACTCTGCTCCTTAGATGTCAACTGTTAAAAAGTGAGCAGCTGAATTTAAACGTGGTCGCACATTCCTCGAAGATGACCCACGTGAAGGACGGCCAAAAACCGCAACCACACCGGAAACCATCGAAAAAGTGCATAATATCGTGTTGCACGATAGGCCAGTGAAGGTGAGTGAGATAGCTGAGGCTGTGGGGATATCGGAAGAAAGGGTGCGAAACATCTTGCACGAAGAATTAGGGTTGAGAAAGCTCTGCGCAAGATGGGTGCCGCATTTGCTGAATGCCGATCAAAAGCAAATGCGAAAACGATTTTCGCAGCAATCTTTGGACCGATTCAACAGGGATCCGACCGATTTTGTGCGACGATTTATCACCATGGATGAGACAATGGTCCACCACTACTCGCCAGAAACGAAACAGCAGTCCAAGCAGTGGGTGGAAGCCGGTGGTTTAGCGCCAAAGAAAGCGAAGTCGATCACATCTGCTGGAAAGGTCATGGCCAGCGTGTTTTGGGATGCGACAGGGATCCTGTTAATTGATTATCTTGCAAGAGGCAGAACAATTACAGGCGAATGTTACTCCAACCTTCTTGACCAGCTGGATGCCAAAATTTGCGAGAAGAGGCCTGGCTTGAAGAAGAAAAAAATCAACTTTCACCAAGACAATGCACCTGCGTTGAGGATAGGAAAACTGAGGGATTTGGGGTATGATTTGCTCGGCCATCCCCCTTATTTTCCTGATTTGACAGCCTCAGACTTCCATCTGTACCCAAACTTAAAAAAATTTGTTTCTGGGAAGCGCTTCGCATCCAATGAAGAAGTTGATGAATATTTTCACAATCTTCCAGATTCTTACTTCCGAGAAGGAATACTGATGTTGGAGAGGCACTGAATCAAGTGTATTGAAGTCAAGGGAGATTATGTAGAAAAATAAAATCATTTTTTAACTGAAAGTCGCAGCCTTTCATTGTCAGACCGAGAACTTTTCGCCTTACCCTCGTATATGAAGTTAGAATCTACATCTATATAAGAATTAAAGACACCATTGCCGATAAAGCAATTCAGATCGACTTGTAATATCACGTAGAACCTTGGCCAGTTTTCTGGCCTTGATGGTAGTAAGCTGAGAGTTCCAGAGCATGTCATTATAGCTGAAACCGCCTCCTGCTATAAATTTTGGACCAATAGTTTCAAAAAATTCTTTGCCGGTTTCTCTTTCAGGTTATGTCGAGATGGACAATAGAGAGCAGATAAAGTTGTCTTCTTAACCTTGATAGATGTGGCTTGAAGTCACTCCTTTGAATAACCCATTATTTAATAATTATCTGTTGTATATTTTTAGTTGCATTGCATGCACGAGCGATATTATCAGAGTGCTTAATGTGATTAATAAAATGCCCATACAGTTATTTCTTCTTTGTGTTGGATAATGCTTTTGGCATTCCATAACACTATTAGGAGGAACTTGGCCATTATTTTTGACCTACTAACATGTTTTAGATCATGCTGTTCTGTTGAACAAGTCGATTAAACATGTTTTTGAATTATTCTGAGAATTTCATGGGCAGCTGGCTGATGTTATCTTCACTCTCCTTATTGTTGTGAGCGTTTAGTGTATGGTTTGTATACCTATTGACTGGTCTGGTGTATTGTATCAATGGAATGCTAAATTTAGTGAGACTGCTGATGGTTGACATTGGAAGTGTTTTTAGTGATTCTGTTGCTTTTGTATAAATGACAGTAGTAAGCGTAGCCTTAGCAGTTTACTGAGTGTGGTTCTCCACACGAAGCGCGTGTGGCTGGGGTGTTTTTAGATTTCTTTACAATTCGCGATGCTGATATCCGCCACATTAACAAACGCAAAAGGTGGATTACACTTCTTCAGCCGTTTTCTATCCGTTGGATATAAGCCTCTTTATATTCTTGATATTCCTAGGATCTTTCTCTTTACGGCCCTCTCGTGTACTCTTAGCTTGTTGTTAATCTTTTTAGTCAGGACCCAGCTCTCAGAATCGTATGTAGCAACTGGAAGTATGCACTCGTTGTAAACTTTTTTTTAATGCCATGTATTCATATTCAATGTATTTTTATAGGCTCCGCATCCTAGTCTAATTTTACTATCTATCTCCATTTCTTGATTTGGTTTGCGTAGTGTTATAGATTATCTGAGGTATCTATGTTGTTGTTGCTGGCTGATCCCCACAGTTGCAATATGTTAGTCCATATAGTTTTAATAATGATTGTGTATATTAATTTTCGCGTGCGAGCTGAGATTTTCTGCCAAGCAACCAGAAGAATTGCCTGAATTTTAGACCTAATTGCTTTATCTTAGTGAATATATATGTACCCCATGTAAGTCTTTGATCTAGGTGTATGCCTAAATATTTTACATAATCAATGTTTCAATTGGTTTCCATTTAACATTACTGGTATTTGTTTTCAGCTCTTAGTTTTTCAACTAGTCTTTCACTTTGTTTATATTAGTTTGTAAGTTTTTTTGAGGCTGTTGTAGGATTTGGATGGGAGGAAAGTATAGCAAAATTGGCAAACGTTGCTATTTTCGTCGTTCGAGTTTGTGGTAGGTCATACGTAAAAAGCAGATACAATATTGGGCCAGAACACTTCCCTGTATTACTCCAGATTTTATGGCCTGAAGATTAGTTATCACTTTTTCTTTTTGACTACAAAATGCCTGGCGGTTAAATATAATTTCATTAGTTCGTAGTGGTTAGGATATAAATTTTCTTGAACTTATAAAGTAGGCCCTCGTGCCATACCTTATCGGAAGCTTGACTAATGTCAATAAATTCTGCACAGCAGGACCATTTTCTTTCAATGTCTATTATACTTATATAATATTACTTTATCTACATAATCGGTTGTTCTGAGTGCAATGTTTAATTCAGTGAGTTCGTCAATTTGTTCTTTATATATTTCTCAGTTTGTTTTGTTGTCGCAAAGTGTTGGTTGTTTGGGGAGTTGAAGTTTGTCAGAGTACATGGTAATTATTATGGGTGTATGATCCGATGAGAGATCTAGACTGGATTCAGTTTTTATACCTTTCCTGATACAGAAATCTAACAGATCCGGTATTTTTTATCTATGCGCCATTATGTTGGTTGGCTTGTTGAAAGATGCTTTAAATTGTTTTCTAGCATTGCAGCAAACCATTGTCTATCCTTTATAGTTGTTACTCTTGAACCCCACCGTGTGTTCTTGGCATTATAATCGCCCCCCATTATATATCTATTTCCGAGGATCATCTTTTTTGTTATTGTATTTAGGCGGGCAGTACATTGCTGATATTTTTGGCGTGTTAATTAATATTTATGGTGGTTGCTTGCATATCATGGTATTTATGTTTTTAAGTTTATGGTGCTTAAAACTATTTCGAATTATAATGGCCGTACTGGCGTGTGCTTTTTCATTTGGATGATCAGTTTTATACACCTTGTAGTTTGGTACTTTTAAGTAGTTTTTTTGAGTGAAAAGATTAAGATAACATCAATATTATTTATTTGTAGGACTGACTGGACTTCTTGACTATATCGCCACAAATCGTTAGCATTCCACACTTCTATTTTTAATAGTTGAGCCATTAGGACATTTGGTTGACAAGAGTTGTAACGAGATTTATTATTGTACACATTTGATTAAATTCTTCATTAGGTCCTTGAGTTCCGTTATATCATTTGTTGATTCCATGGTGCTTGCATGGTTGTTTGTGTTGAGATTTTGCATTTGTTGGTGATGGGCAATTGTTGCTTGTGCGTAAGTTGCTTTAGGTTGTACACTTCCTGTATAGTCAGCCTTTATAGTCAGATGGACGGTTTTCTTTACAGTTTACGCATTTCACATTTTGGTTTTTTCTTTTCTCGAGCAATCTTTCGTTAAGTGATTTTCTGTGCATTTGACACACCGTGGTATTTTGAAACAAAAGTTCTTAGCATCTCCAAATCTTTGGCATTTTATGCACTGTAGTGTTTTTCGTTTGGGGCTTTGTGGTTAGAAAGTTACCATGCAATTCATAAATAATTCTATCTTGTAGATCTCTTTGTTGATTAATTCTATATCCATTGTGGACGCATATTTTTGAGAACCACACGGAAACTTTTATCTTGTTTTTGTTTATTTGTATGTAATTGCGTATGGTTTTCATTTAGTGCTTTAATAATCACGCCATATATTTAGCTATATTTAGGTGGAATTTTAAGCAGATCGTTGCTTAAAACCTTTATGATGTATATATTTGTAGCAATGTTATTTAATAATTGTATCAATGGTGCATCCTCGGACATAAATGCCGATGGTTATGGTTTATTTCTTTGTTTATATACTTACTTCAGCATCCCTGATGTCTTACTCAACAATTTTTGTTATTTAAATTTTAATATCTGTTACTTGTTGTTGGTATATTACCTAACCAATAGTCATAAATTTTAGACTGTTTTTGATGGTGTAATTTTGGAGTATTTCTGGGCTTCTAATTATTGTTTTTACTTGTTACTATTTGCCATTCGTTTTCTTGTCGGGTTAGTTTTTATATGTCAAAAAGTGATACATCAGTGTTTGAAACTTGCTGTTATCAAATTTTAAGCCATATTATGAGTGAATTTTTCTTTGTATTTGTCAAAACCAATATTCCCAGTGTAGTTATTTCTGTTTCTATTTTTTCTACATTTTTCTGGTAGTTCAGACACTTCTCTCTAGTTGCGCAACTTTGAGGTTCCTTTTTTGCTAGAGTGTTATATCCTATTGTTACCTTGCCCGCTTTGAAGGTCGTTTATTTTCACATGTTATCTGTATTTTGTATTTTCAATCTTTATAAAGATTAACTTGACCAAACCAGAATATACAGCAAATATGTTCGTACGTGAAACGGTTTGAGTGGTATCTCAACCATCGATAGTGCACCCGAACCTTTTATTTTCCAAGGGATGGTTGGATATACCAGCTATTAGCTAGTTGGAGTGTTTTATAGTGCGGTATCTGTATTTTATAGATTGTGATTTAATGACATCTTGTACTTATGGTACTTTCAGATTATTGTATATACCAAGGCTTTGTATGTTTTCCAATGCTTTTTCTGGATTTAGGTCAGCTAATAGGATCGCTGTATCACCAGCTGCCATAGTGCTTAGTATGGTACTAATATTCTACCCTTCAGTACTCCGGATTGTATTAAATGGTAGTCAAACAAAGTATTGTTATATTTTACTTGAAAATATTTGTCTTACATATATCATTTTAAAATGATATAGGGCTGGCTAGCTAAATTTCTTCAGTATGTATAAGAGTCCATAATACCTTACTTTATCAAAGGTTTGGTGGATGTTTAGAAAGCTGCTGTACACATTTCCTTTCCTTCTAAACTTTCCTTGATCTTATTGGCTAATATGTAGCATTGTTGTACTGTGGAGCGCTCATCTCTGGAGCCAAACTGATGTTCTGGTATTAGACGATCTGTGGGTATAGTATTTTTAATTCTGTTAAGGAGTAGCCTTTCCAATATTTTTGCCATTATAGGTAACAGACTTATGGGTCCGTAGGATGATCCTTCAGTTGGTGGCTTCCCTGGTTTGGGGATCATAATTGAGCGAATTTTTACTGCATTGGTAAGTAACACATTTAGAAATTCCGTCAGTTTCTCTGTTATATCTCAGTTTCATCTTTTGTCTGCTTCAGTTATATATATATATTATATATATATATATATATATATATATATATATATATATATATATATATATATTGAAAGCTTTTGGATCCTTTGGCTGAGAGTTTGTACGTTATTTTTGTTTATTGTTTTGTGTTAGCTAGCTCCTCATGCGTTCTTTTTCTTTTTTTTAATAACTTACCAGTTGTGTTTTCACAGGCATTTCTTTGTCCTCACTAATTACTACATGATCTGTGATTTCTTCGTTTATGTTTGTTTTCTTACAATTACTGCAACTTGCTTAAGATGTAGTTGAAAATAACTAAGGTTTGAGTTTTGTATCATAATGGGATATATTTGGTTTTGGTGTTGATAATATCTATTAGTCATGGGAATTTGTTCCACTGGTAGCTGATTTTTGATATATTTGTAGGAATGGTAGACTTGCAGTAGGATAAGGCACCTGATTGTGAAATACTAGGACATCATATTTGTTGGTTGCATAATAGGTAGATTAAGCATGTTTGTAATCGATCCTGGTGCATTCACAATTAGAAACCCAGGGCCAGGGCCGAACCCCGTTAGGAACATGGGAATTTTAAAATTATTAATACATGCTTTTTTTTAAATGTAGTTTGACCTCCGATTAGCATTATCAACAGCACGAATACAGTTCACTTGCACGATGAAGATACCCGTATTCGAACCTATCTACGGGCACTTGATTATCGCTGACCGTAAGGCAAGGCCTGAGTGCTTCGAAAACTCAAGCCAGAATTTGTTTACTTATGTAGGCTTTAATTCTGCTAAGACGTATTTTATGTATTCTTGGTTTGTCATAATCATTGGGCAAGTTTCCTAGTTTAGCATTACATAATGTTTATTTTTAGCTGATCTGGAATTTAAAGACAATGGAATCCCCGACAATAGATCCAAATGAAATAGAATTCTTTGGGAAGCTTAGTACTTCATGGTGGGAAAGTGAATATTTAGCGGCCCTAAAGCAATTGAATCTGCTCAGAGTACCATTTATACGAGATTGCCTTACAGATGTTAACAACAAGCAAAAATTAAGCGAGCTAAAGACCCTTCAGGGATTACACGTTTTGGACGTTGGCTGTGGAGGTTGACTATCATAGTTAATTAGTAATTAAAAAGTATCGAAACTACTTGAATCTAGATGCGTTGTGCATTTAGTGGCAAATAATCGGTTTTCTCCGGTTTTCTAAAATGTCTTAAAGGGAGGCCTTTTTCGGTTTTTAGTCTTTACTTTTGTTTATTGTGTTGTTGATTATTTTTAAATTTAAAGATTTAAAATAATTTGCATTACTTTTACATTAATACATTTTGACCAATTTCCCACATTTAAAATCAGTTGGTTGATAAGTATAATTTTTTCCACCAGTTACAATTCTGCTTCACTTTTCTCATTTCTTTATAAAAATAACAGCCTGGCTCCTATTAAATGATAAGGATAGTTATTTTTACATACTAGACAAATGCATTAGTATAAAAATTATAGAAGTTATATATGACCGGCAAGTCGAATTCGAATAGTAATCACATAATCATCTGCTTATGTCCATTGTGACAGTCTTTCCAGTAATGTATGAAATCTATTTATAAAAATTTATTGTTTATAATTTTGGAGTTGCAAATTAGTTTCAATAATAAACTGGGTTGCAAGGTTGTTGGAATTGACGTCAGCTCTGAACTCGTAGAGGAATCTAAAAGGCACGCTGCTCTCGACCCTTCCCTGACGAACCTGTCGTATCTCTATGAATCTATTGAAGAGCACGCAGAAAGTAATTTTGAAAAGTACGACGTTGTTGTGGCATCTGAAGTGTTAGACCACGTCGATGAACCCGATATGTTTTTGAGGGATTGTGTCAAGAGCCTCAAGCCAGGTGGCTCGATTTTCGTCTCTACCATCAATAGGACAGTAGCTGCTCGGGTGTCCATGATAATATTAGCGGAATACGTTTTTAAATTTGCTCCACGGGGTACTCATCACTGGTGCAAATTTGTCTGTCCTTCCGAAACCATTGAAATGTTGGAGAAATGTAAGCGCATCATACAGCATCATAGAGAAGCATTAAATGAATGTTTTTAGATGGATGTAAGAAGAGATTAGTACGCGGAATGTTTTACAATGTGTTCACCAAAGCTTGGCGGTGGTCTTGGACTCATTCAGCATGTTATATAGTTCACGCCACAAAACAGCGAAAGGCCCTTTAATGGTTTAAAATCATCGATTTTAATTTCGCTTCTAATTTCTCAATTATAAAATTATCGACTAATGTTAAATTGGTATATTTTGCTAATCTGCATGAATTTGAGATTAAAAACTTAGAATACTTCGAAGGTCGTCATCAATCACCATTTCAATTTTTTGATAAACAACACGTTGACATTTCGTGTCATATAATTGCCTTACTGTTTTTGTGTGTTATGTAAGCTTTGATTTATAAAAATTCCCTATCAACATAATATAAATGTTTAATTGATTGAATTTGCTCTATTTGTGGCTTACGTCATTTCTTGATACATTATAACAAAATTCGATTAAATTACTTGAGGAGGATGTTTTAAAATGTAACCCTATTTACAGACGCGACTTAAAAAGCCACATCATTTTTGCTGATAGGCAGTACTTTCGGTGGATGGTAATTATTTTATAGCGTGTAATATGGTATTGGTAATGCATTTATAAAGAGAGAAAATAATTATGGGAACCATAGTAGAACATATGCTTCAAACTAGTAATGTATAGGGCAGAAGTTAATTGTTTCGTATGTTTTTGTGTTACTGTGAAATAGATTGTTAAATTTGTAATTAAATAGTAATATAGATCTCCAAGCACGTTTATTAGAATTTCAAAGGCTTTACTAATCTGCAAATTTTTTATTTTATCCAAGCTGACCTGTTAATTCAACAAACTGTTTACGCTCTTAAAATATTATCAACGAATGTTTTCGTGCTCTTTAAACTTCCAATTTATTTATCTGTAATATTCTTTGTTTCCAATAGAAGAAAAATGGTGATTGTAAAGACTTAATTCGTAACGGACAGTATGGTGTTGGAATTTAAAATTCTATTTTTTAACAAGCTGGATTGAGGGCATACGTATTTATATAAGTTTTAATTTTTTGATAGGTAATTTAATGGATGTTGTAGTTCTATAATTTTTGGTTAATTTTTTCTTTACGATGTGCTAAGTATGTTTTAGTTGAAATGCAGTGGTTTAGATTGAGTTCGCTTTGATTCAAGTTTGCTTGTTGATGATATTATTCGTATTAGTTGTTTTATTGAAAACCAAAACAATACTTGATGTTACCATAATATGTGCGTTGGTTCAAATGGAAGAAAGTTGAAATAAATGTAATACGTCTTACAAAGCGGATAGTTAAACGCAATTAATATCAAAGTATAAGTAAAGATAAATGCTGCACTGACTCTGTAGAAATAGTTGTCCTAAATATCTTTTTTGAAAGGCGGCTTAATTATCCCTAATCTTTAAAGACCAGATTTACCGAAGAGATTAAAGAACGCAAATAAATTATTGGAATTGACTGGTTCGGGGAACTGGGATTGCTTCCGCGGCCACTAGCTGTCGTGAAAATAGCATCTATAATGAAGATCGAAGTAATTTGTACAGAGCAAAATGCAGGCAGAAAAGCCGTAGGCGGTGCGCGAATATGATACGAATACATGCGGCGCAGGAGTAGAAGATACGTGCGGAAATCTTGAAAATTCACTAGGTACAATAGATGGCTATGGTTGCAGATTAGAAAACGATGCATATGGAATGTTTGCATGGTTACACACTGCAAAGATTAATAGAATATATGTAGTATGATATATTAAAATAGAATAGAACGAAAAAAGGTAACTTGATCTTTGTTCATTTAAGGGAAAACGCATGTTAAACGCATGAGAAGGAAATTTATGGCCTATGACTTCATCATCATCAGCAGCAGCTTATTCAGTCCATCGGCGGACGTAAGCCTTCCTCAAGTTGTTCTATTCTTCTCTGTTGTGCATTTTTCTCATCCAATCGTACCCTGCCACTTTTTTATGTCATCTGTCCACCTAGTCTGCGGTCTTCCTCTACCTTTTTTAATTTCTCGAGGTCTCCATTCTATGGTCTTACGCGTCCATTTGTTATCTTGGAACTCTTGTTACATGCCCAGCGTAATTTTACCTTAGAATATACAGTCTTTCTACTACATTGGTTACTTTGGATCTTCAGAATCTTTTCTCTATGGACCTTTGTGTTACTTGGAGCTTGTGCACAAGCTGCCGTGACGTACAATGAATGTATACATTCAATCTAATATGGTGAGATGGACTAGGATACATTTATCGAGGGGAAGTAAAATTTTAAAGGTGCAAGACCATACTTGAAAATGGTGGTTGTTAACAATCTGAGAATGTTAACAGCAGATAGAAAACATGGGAAAGAAGTAAAATGCAGAAATTTATTGATCAGGAGTAAGAGTACCAAACCACTTTGGGAACTTGCGAAGAGGTTATAGTCTTTAATGGACTGTCAAGTGTCAAGAACCGAGTGATTTATTTGTATATTATTTTTTGTTTGTATGCTACTTTTCTCTAGGAGTTTAGCTCTCATATATATTTTAGTTTTATTATTAATATTTTTATACTTCTATGGGTTCCCACATTGTTTTACTTTTTTTACCAAATGCTTTTATGTTGCTGTTGCTTGGTAATTATTATATAGAGCTTACTATATCTATTCTTGCCATTTCATTTGATGTCAATTAGCATTTTCTTGTTAATATTTGTAGATATGTTTGCAATATTTGTCATTGACTGATTGTATTTTTGCTTTTTCTACGCTTACATTTTTATAAGTATTGGGAGCTACTATACGTTTCATTCATTTTATATTTGACTTTATGCCAATATTTATTAGATTTTCTTTGTCGTTTGTTTTTCTTTTATTGTATTACATTTTGCTGTTCTTTTTCTTCCTTACATCTTCATTTTTCCAATAGTTTTTAGTTCATTCACTATATATAAAAAAAGACCAAGAAATTTAAGTTTTAAAAATGTATGGGGGTGGCTTAAAAAAGCTAAACCTAAAACGATTTTTAACATTCTGGTATTGCTTTTTACAATCGTAAAAAGGCCGTAATTAAATTTTTGAAGTAACTTGTATGCTAGAGCTAGATTAAAACTGAACACACTATTCTGCAGAATTTCTATTTTTTGCAATTTATGTTTGATCAGTGATTTGACTACAACTCATTGTTTCTGAGTCATCGAGAAGGAAAAGTAAAAGTGAAGGGGCTAAAACAGTTCTTACTGTTTCTTTGTTGGTCATAATATTTACTGAAGAAACTTATAGAATATGCAAATATTGAGATATTTGATTAACCGTATGTTTACAATCAATAGTAGCCGAATTGGCACGTTTTGTGTTATCATAGGGGAAATTAAAAAAGGTAGTTTTAATTACCAAATTATTGATGGAACTTTTCTAATTTTATTCATTGTCACAATGCTTCTGCTAGTATAGTGATTATTTTAATTTTTTTTAATTGAAAAACCCCAACCACTGCTGGATACAAAGCTGACCGGAACTTTTTTTTGTAATTGTTTTTAAACTTCGATTTGACGTTTCTCTGCCATTCAGCCGGCTACAAATTTGAAAATTTGCCCCGTGTAAGAGAATATCACTGCGAGACCAAGAAAACTGCGGCTTTTGTAGGGAGCTCATGTAATTTATTTGCTTTAAATGGATCTTCCTGGCATCAAAACAAATTTTTTTAATTATTTTCGTGTATTTTAAGTTAAAAAGTGAAGAACTTACAAATGAAAAGGAATGCAATTAAGGTAAATAATTAGTTTTTAGAGTGTTTGACTTTTCTCAACTAGATTTAGAAGCAGATGAAAAAGAATAAGCGCGCAAATCTTCTGTTATATAAAAAGCTGCGCACGACAGCTGGAGCCCTATATTTTGTAAATAATTTTAGAATTTATGAGTCACCGAGTTAGATTTTGTGGTAGAAAAATGTTGTATTAGAGAGATGTTGCATAGGAAGAATTGCCTAGTAAGCATAAGTAAAGCATAGAGTTGCGTACTGCATCCTTTCTGAGTAAATCAAATATGAGCTGAAATTATTTTTGTTGGTATATCGAAAAAATAAGAACACATACATACCGAGTTTTTTACACATTTTACTAAATGATTTTAAATTTGGTTATCGCAATCTAGACAAAATCCTTAGTTTTTTGTCTAATTTTGGCAGCTGAGTCAACCGAGACATGGTTCAAAAGAAATTTGAGCAACCGGTAATCGGTAGTCATCTATAAGAAGGTGGTGAATAATAGGAATATTCTCCTCGATCCCACTAGTCCCCGATAAGCTCGGCGATTTTCATTTTCAAGTGCTTCTCGTCCTCTAAAAAATGGTTTGTGCCACACCATTGATATCTTTTTATAAAATTTTTAACGAATTGGGATACCTTTTGCTGTGAATTTTTAAGGCTGACTAAAGAAGCGGTAGTTTAACACCTAGAAGTCGCGCCTTTCCTCACAGTGAGTAAGAGATAAATTCGTCCTTATATTTATTTAATTAGTCCATGTATGTGTTTCTTAAAAATAAAATTTTAGAAATGTTTTAATACAAAACTCAGTTTTATGGTAAAAAATGTGGCATTCCAAATAATTAGAGTTATAAAGGGATTTCATGTTTTATGCAACATCTTGGTTTGTGGTGATCTTTCAGGTTTAGAAATTTAATGTTTTTTTTTATAATTGAAAGAAATTAGTAAGTCGTCAATTATTCTTATCAGCGGGATTGATACGATCAATAGGCAGAACAAACAACCGCCTTAAAAGTACCGAATACTCGGCTTATTATTGCTTTTCTGCGTGAAGTTGTTTTGAAAATATTTGTCATATCTCAGACTTTTTTAATGCCCTTTATTTACATTTTTGTTTAGAGCATTATTTTGCTTACCTACGTTTATTATTTGAGGATTTTACCGTGATCAATTTGATTAAAATAATTTATTGCGTCTATGACTTAACAAAGTTATATCAAAACATTATTGAATTATCGTCTTTATATCCGTGATAATGGTTTTATCCAGGAAAATTCGGATAATGTTTTGCTTATGCATTTAAGTGCATTAGGGAGAAACGAAATAATCTATACGCCTTTTAAGTCATTAAGCACTTATTTGTGTGTTTTGTTTTTCCATGATATATATTACAGGCAGTTGTTACTAATGTTTCATTGTGTTTCGTGTCTTCTGCTCGTACGCTAGTAGTACCATATCTGTTAATTGATTTTAATTGTTATTCGGCCGTGTTTGGTTTATTGTTCAGTTAGTGGGTAAACTTACTTTTAACGTTTTTAGTTCCCTTAACTCGTTTCATTTGGTTTATTTTGTATCACTTTTGTCTTTTCCTTTTAGCTTAATTGAAATTAAATCACAATGGCTGAACTTGCAACCATAGATCCCAAAGAAGTGGCATTCTTTAACAAAATAAGTGGTTTGTGGTGGGAAGACGAAACATTGACGGTTCTAAGAAAAATGAATCAGTTGAGAGTACCTTTGATACGGGATCGCCTTACGGAAGTGAATTTAATTAACAAGCAGAAAGTGGACGAGTCGATGCCTCTCCAGGGATTGCATATTTTGGATGTTGGCTGTGGAGGTTGGATATTTTAGTTCTAAACGAATATTTCTATGATTACTTGATAACCATTGCGTAGATTTAGTACGTAGTTTTAAGTAATCAGAAAAGAGACAATTTTAAAGGGAGTCTTCTTTATTCAGTATTTTAATTTTGTATATTATTTTATATCCATTATTAACGGTGATGTTTCATATTAAGAAACTGTTGAATTAATTTCTACTACTTACGTTTAAAATGAGTGATTTAACTCTTGAAACTGGAAGAATCTCAAGTACTGTTTCATTAACCTTTCAAATCTGAAAGCCGTAAGTAATAAGCAGCAGTTCTTTATCACTTTTAAGGGTAACCTAGTCTAGTACATTATCTCTTCTAACGTGACTAATCTAGGAATTTCTTTTTTTTTCAAATAACGAAGGGGCCTTGATAATTATATAATTTTCTAGAAATGTTTAATTACCATTTCCATATCATGCTATGTATCGGAAGCATTTCCTAACAAATCAATAATACCTTGACTTTTAAAATGAAAAAATTTAAAAGTAAAAATTACAATGGTCATTTGTGACCTTATTAGGTTTATTTTAGCAGTCCTCATCGTGTTAGCTAAGAGATATTTTCTTATCTTGATCTTTTATAGAACTTTTCTTAATTGACAATGATTTTGAAGTTTTAAATTTTAGGAGGACTTCTTTCAGAAGAACTGGCCAAACTCGGTTGCACGGTTGTCGGAATCGACATCAGCTTGGAACTCGTAGAGGAGGCTAAAAGACACGCTGCTCTCAACCCTTCCCTGGTGAACCTGTCATATTTCTATGAAACGGTTGAGGAGCACGCAAAAAGCAATTTCGAAAAGTACGATGCCGTTGTGGCGTCTGAGGTGTTAGATCACGTTGGCGAACCAGAAGCGTTCCTGAAGGAATGCATCAAATGCCTCAAGCCAGGTGGCTCGATTTTCGTCTCTACCATCAACAGGACGTTAGCTTCTTGGCTGTTTGCGATAGTGTTAGCAGAATACGTCTTCAAATTTATCCCCGAGGGAACTCACAGTTGGGCTAAATTCGTCCGCCCTTGTGAAACGGTCGGAATGTTGGAAAAACGTAAGCGCTCATACTGCGACATAGAAAAGCATTAAAAGGATCTTTTTAGATGGATGCAAGAAGAGGTCGGTGCGCGGCATGTTGTACAATTTGTTTAACTATACTTGGCAGTGGAGTTGGATTCAGTCAACATGGTACATAGTTCATGCTACGAAAAGCAATAAAATCTGACCATGATTTTAGAATCATTAATTGGTGGTGGTTACAAGAATTTTATAGTTGATCAATTTATTTTATTGAAATGAAATGTATAAAACCGTATGGAGTTCAGATTAAATATTGCCGTTGTATAAAATAGTTGGACAAGAATTTATTTTTTTTTTCTTGTGGGGTATATGAATTTTGAATAAAAAACAGAGTTGAATTTAACAAGGCAAAGTAAGAATTCAGATTGCGGAAATGAGACTAATTTAGGGTTAGTCATTTGCACTTACGAGGAGTTACAGTATGATGTGGGATATCAGTAATGGCCATTTTTCTTTGACCGAACTGTCACTGGTAATTAAACATGATGTAAGAATGCATTGGTGCACGCGTCAGAGAGTTGTGTCCTTTGGCAAGATGGAGCACATTCCTACTGCCATTATGATGTAAAGGGTTCTCTAGATGCGTCTAACAAATAAATTGGGTGAATAGGTGGTGTTCCGTTTTCTGCGTGTTTTTTAGACCTCATTCACACTTCTTTTATGGGACTACTTTATCTTATTGCGCAAAACCAGCAACAATCGATGAGCTAAAAAACTTTAAAGACAATGTCTCGCAGTTGAATACGTTATCCAGTGCTTTTAAAAAGAGCCGGTCGTCCGTATGAATATTTGTAAACATGAATTTGATTTCATTTAATAATCTTGTAATTTAAATTATTAAATTATAATTTTTAAATCACCAAACTTTGTAATTATTGTTATTTAAAGATAGAGTATATTTTTTGGGCTGTTTTTCTTGAACTATACAACGAATAACACGATTTAATTATACCAACTAGTGGGATGTCATTTGAAATTAATTACTGTAAAATAAAAAAACCATCAAAAGCCTTTTCTGAAATAAACTTTTGTAGTGGTGAATTAAATTATTAATACATTTCGTATTTGAAGCAGAAAGTACTAATAATTGGGGGGCTCTAAACGACCCGCGTGGGGGTATACGTTTTCAAGCTTAAAGGTAAAAGCTCGATCATTTCTGATGTACAAACTTTATGCCTTAGATGACCGCCATTATTATCCCTTATTTTCAATGATTGAGTAGGCGACAAGCCAGGCATCCGAATCCAGGATTTAATCTGGGTCCATCTGCACCGCAGTCAAGCATCTTAATTATTTGGCCACACAAACGCTCTAAAAAAAACTAATTAATCAAGAATATGTCATCAAGCATGTGGTTCACAATATTAGATATAGATAATCGAATAACATACGATGTTTTTATTTGTAGCGACAACTGTTATTTTTATTTAAATCAAATGAACTTGTGAGTTTTGTAAAAGTAGCAACTATAAAATGATCTCTTGACTACATCGAGCGTAGTGAGGTGCTTTTACATATCAAAAGCTGGCTCTAGATAATCGGTTACTACAGCTGCCCTACAAATTTATAAACGATCTATGAAACTGATAGTCTGAGTTTATAACTAGCCAACATGAAGATAAAACTTAAATTACGACCCCAAATATCCACTATATTTTTTACTATTAAGGTTTTGGCACTCTTACTTGATAGTTAATCATAAAATATAAACAAGGAAGTTTTAAAAAAACACACCTCTTGAAACTATTTCCTTTTGGGTAAAATGACGCCTTACAATTATTCTTTTCACTGAATCATGAACCGTATGGAGTATTTTGGAAGTTGATTCACTACTCAGATCATATTGCCTTAAATTAGAGGCATTTATAAAATGTTTATTTAGAATCGTAAATGCAAGGCCTGCACAATTTTTTAAACATCATTTTTTGACTTGTACTCTACAGGGTTTTCGAGATAAATCCGTAACTTTATTAGGTTGTATTGCAGGAAAGCCGTCTTATGCGCATGCACAATCTCCTATTAAGTAATACAAGTTAAGTTTACATAATCAACAACCTACGGTAGTCGACAAAATGAGCCAAGAATACGACCGCAGATCTGCCATATTCAAATTGTTGTGTGGTTTGGTTACAAAAAGATTCAACCAGGAAGTGCAGGGAATGTCACTACCAAGAGGAGATAATTGTTGACAAAGCAACTCACAGCAAGCGATCTGATTATAACGGAAGTGATTAATCTGCCCGGGAATGGGAAAAGAAGATCGATTAGAATCGTAAGCGGAGCATGACTGATCTTGCAAAAGAAACGGGCGTGGTCAAGTCGACAGTCAGTGTAGCAGTGAGCTTAATATGCACTATAACTCCTTTATGTTTAGGAACCGTCAACTGTTGACTGAGAAAACAAGATGTATAGGAAGCTAAAGGCCCAAACTCCTAAACGACAGCGTTAGCTTCCTGAGATCCTTTTCAGACGAAAACAACTTTATCTACAATAGGAAATTGAATCGTGAATATGAATGTTGAATCTGTCAAGATGCCTTTGAACTGCTTACCGTCATGTGTACAAGGCTTTCTGCTGCCTCTGTAATGGTGCTTGGGCTTCTGAGTAACTAAGGGGATGTCATACCGTCCCAGTTCTTTGAGGAAAGCCTGCAGATGACCTTCGACAGCTATATCAACATGCTGGAGGCAGTTGTGGAGTTCTGAGTACAGAAGGTTTGCTTACAAAGCAGTGAAGATCTATGCATGGCTCTACAATTACTACTGATACCCCGACTTGTGGTCACTCTTCCAGACTACTACGTGTAGAGCATGGTCGAGGCGAGGGTCAGTGAGAGACATTGTAACACCAAGGACAGCTTAAGGACCTCTATCATGGAAGTTATGACACATATGGATAACTAAGAAGTTGTGAAGAAGCATGAAATAAATTTAATTTTTCTTGTATTGTAATGTTATTTTTATTATTTATTTGTTTTCCAAATGTACTTCAATGGCCCTATAATATGACACAACCGTCTCTCCAACAAAGCTCTTCTTACTGGGGCATAATGCTTTTTCTATAACCCCAACAACATATTTTTTTAAATGGATTCTCAGATTGATTCTGGCTCTTGTAGTCACTTCTTGGGAATTAAAAGTAAATAGTTTTGTCGATCGACATCGTATTTACATACATAGCAGCTTGAGGTAGACGGTCTGCGTGTTCTACTGGAGATTATTTGTTATGTGCATAAACAAATTATTTATTTATAGGCTTGAAGTCACACATTACGCAATTAATAGGCTGGTGTTGGTGTATAATTGCCACAAAGTAAATATTTAATCGACTCTTATCACCCAAAAAAATTAATTTATGTTTTTCGACTTTCATATCGTTTACGTAACTCCAGATTATCAAAAACCTTGAAAACAGTTACATTAAGATAATATGAAGCACGTCTTCTATAATTATGTTAATATCTACTCTTTTTTTAATTAATTGCCCTGTCTAACTTTATTCATATCCAATTACTTTTTATCGATTAGCCTTTTAGATTTTGTGATTTAATTAATTAATTTTTTGGGATAATAATAAGAAATATAAATTTATTGGCCTTTTCACGTAGTACCAACTGATGTTCTTTTTCGCTGAACTTGTTAGTGACTGCACTCCGTGCAAATTACAGTTAGATAACTAATTTGGCGGTTAATATTAACACTACGGTAAACCATCTTCTGTCCAGTCTTCTTTGCACCAATGGAAAATTGTTTAATCCGTTGTTTTGCCAGTTTAAATGCCAAGGAAGATTGTATAATAATTTCTGAATAACCTGCGAATTTTTCCGTTAAAAATTTTTGTGTCGTCATGCATAGCTTTATTGCTAACGCAACTATAGGTTTGGGTCTTTGCATGATTTTAATGCTGACGATTTTACAACATTTGCAATTTGTAAAAAGTCATTTTATTGTCAGGTGAGTTTGGATTTGATGCGTTTTGAGATTTGTTTTTGTTTTGTGTTTACAATATCGGCTCTCCACGTAAGGTTGATCTTAAATATTAAATTTAATTTTACAAAAAGACGAATACAGATTCTGGGCACTTTATATGTCATGTTGTAAATGTAACATGTGCTGACTTGGATTGGTGCACTTGTTGATCACTTGTTGAGTCAAATTTGCGGAAAGTTCAGATATAGTTGTAGATTGTTGAATAAGTTCTTGTTCAAAGGGAATACTGTGGTAACGTCCGTAAAAGTAGCAATTATTGTATTAGGTATGGTACGTCAGCATTAAAATTTAGGCAAATAATTGAACACAAGCACGCTAATTGTATGAGACAATATGTAGATGTCTTTAGATTGAATTTGGTTCGAAAGTAGCGGTCAACCAAGTGACTGTGATAAATGGTTGTAGTGGATAGGTAGATAAGATTCTCTTTATATAATAAACCTGCAAAGCTTGCAACGCATAGCGAAGTGGCGAAGCAGTCTCCCAAATTTGAGAACCCTCTAGTCTAGCTGACCTTTGACCAATCAGTTTCAAAATCACCAGCAAACGAGCCTTTTTGGTCACCTGTCGATTGGTGAAAACAGAATTTGGAAATTCCCAGCCGTTCGCGAGTTATTGCTCGGACGAACGGGCGCACGGACGGACGGACGGACGGACGGACGGACGGACAGACTACATGAAGTTAGTAAGTGACTCCGCTTCGCTTCGCCACTTAATAATCTACCGTGCTACACACGGTCAAAGCAAGTTGACTGTCAAGGAAAGCAAAACGATTCTATGGTTGTTGAAATGTCAACTGACATCCTATAAAGCCAAGCAGGTGTCTTTTAAATATTTTTGACATTCTTATTAAGTTTTTGGGCTATTATGATTTACTTCAGCAAGTTATCGTAATTTAAGTAAGCAAAGACTGATCAAAAAGTTCAACTTTTTTACCATGTATGTTTAATTCTTCTTGAACTTGCACCATTATTTGTGATATTTTCATTTCGGATTGTTGGTGGGTTAGCTATCTGAGTAGTTTTTGTATCACACAAGTTCAAGGAGAAGAAGCAAAACGTTGTGGTAGCCACAAGAGAAGCCATTAATGCTATATAACAATGAATAACCATAGAGACTATACTCGATGCTGTTTCAGAAGCATTGAATAACAAAAATCCGCCAGTAAAATCGGAGACGTCTTTATTTTCAGCCAGGGAATTCACCAAACCCTACCTACAGCACTAAACAAAAAACCGCTGAAAGCTTATACCAGTACACTAATAAAAAATATTAATGAACCACATCCAACTGTTCGAGAATCGTCCTCTGAGGCATTGGAAACTCCCATGAAATTAGTTGGTGAAAGAGCCATTGGATCTCATTTCCGAACTGGAGAAGGATAATTTAAAAATAACAAAGATTAAAGAATATTGCGAAAAGGCAGTCATTTGTGTCAAAGTATCGACTGCGAAGAAGGAGGGGGTGACGCCGTACCAGCTAGAGTGACCAACTCAGCCACTGCTGCCGAAAAGTCCAACAAGGGGCCTACACCTAAATTTGCCAAACGGCCTACCACAGCAAATGCACTTTCTAAACAGAAATTCGGCGTGATATCGTCTGGATCAGCCACAATTGTAAAATCCAAATCCAACAAAGCGATAAATGAAAAGCTCAGGAGCCGAATGAGGAAGAGGTGGCGGAAGCGATCAGCTCATTGATAAAGCTCGAAACAGTAAATGAGCTGGTAGACAGTAAGTGGAAGAACAGATTGCAGCGTCAAAGTCGTCGGTGTGCTTCAATTTAAGATCGATGGTAAAATATTTATTAATCCGTTATCGAATTATAGATGTGCGATGTGATGTGAGGTTTAATGATATGCATCTAAGTACAAAGAAATCACGTTAATTACGCCGAGAAGTTTGTTATAATTATTTGGCTTATTGGTAGAAATATGTGCGCATTTGTAATTATTGATGATCCTTAACTTTCTACTCTTACTAGTAATTAACGATGACACCCACTCGGCGTGTCCATTGTTCTAATCAACACCAATTATAAATTCCCCAACTAACGGAAAAAATGCTTTCCACCCTTAACTTAAATTGTATATTTGTGTGGATCATACAGTACTTTTATATCGAATGACTTGAGATTAATGCCATACCCTTGAATTGTGATTTCACACGTTTGAAGAGCTTTATGCAGTGTGATTAAGAATGTCACTATTGCTGATGTTTTATAACATGTGCGGTGGATTTTAATTGTATACGTATATTATTTAGAAATTGAAAGTTATATATTTTCATGTTTGATTATGGTTTGAGATCAACGTAGAATATTATTAAGCGTAATTTGCTTAATCCGTGTTGCACCTAATGATATTGAGTACTTTTTGTTCTTTTGTTTTCAGTTCTTTTTTAATTTCCGATAGAGGAATCAAGTAAAGAAAATAGGAATAACCAATCTGCAAACCTTATCTGCTTCATTTGATATGTATAATTTAAGTGTCTTATGAGTTTTATATTGATTTAGCATTTAGTTTCATCTTATCACTCTATAATGCTTTACGTTAAAATGTTTTTACTTCTCGTGATTTTAGATAAATTGTCAACCATTTATTTGTAATTGATTATTTTATAAATATTAGAGGAATTTAATTTGAATTTAATTTTCCTGCCATGAAGATTATATTTAAAGTATTTTATTCGGATTTGGGAAGCTAAGTTTGTAAAAAAGTAATGATTATTGGTACGTCGCTAATTAATTGAAATTTGAAGGGCAGATAACATTGCCAGTGCTGGCTGTGGCTGAATTTGTTGTTTATAAGATGGAAACTGGGCAGGTACAAACTACGTTTGGCCATATTGAGTAGTAAAGGGAGGATAAAGAGTGGTGAAGTTGTAAGCTTATTTTGTTTAATAAGGCCGTATATTTTAGGATGAAAATATATCTGTGGGCCAGGCCTCCACAACGCGATTGCTTAATCATGATGTCACATATCGCAGCCTCATATATTTGTTTACATGTTAATCTTTGTATCAAATGTAGATAAAACTGTATTATTGTTCTACTTACAATTATGTTGGATTTAGTTACTAGCACGTAATCGAAGTACACCTACAACGTGCTACACTAAACTAGACATACTTATTTGCAAACTTTAGCACAGAGCGTACCCGTATGCCGTAAATAGTCAACTGATGTGAAAGTAATTTTTGTTACAAAAATAATAGACCGGATGGATTTAGCTTTGACTTTGCAAGTTTGTTGAATAATGTGATGTCTCAACGAAAGCGTCGCTATCCAGAGATGCTTTGAAAAGCGACACCTAACGTGAATCACACTAGACCATCAAGGTAAATCCTCTGCGGGCAGGCGAACGGATTTATTGAAGAAATGAGGTTACAGTGAAATGAAGCAACGAGTGATCAAGTTCTGCCACAAATTAAGAAAGTCGGGGACATAACATATGTTTACGACTGGTTAAAATACTTTTCCCACTGGAAGGAAATCATTGAGGATCAACTAAGGTTAAGGTGAATCATCAGCAAGTAGAACTCCAGATATGCCGGCTTAAGTTCGGCTGCTGACTCTACAGTTAATAACAGAAGGGCTGGGAACTAGCAGGAACGCCATTTATGACCAGGATCTATCACTTATTCTCTGATCTGGCATCTGTGGGCTTCTTTCTATTTTCTTACCTGAAAATTCTTACTAATGACACCGGTTCTGAGAATCAAACCTTTTAGCCAAGGTTTTTTTTAATGCTAGTAAATGGTAATCACAACTGAGGACAAGACTTGTGTCTAGGCAATAGGCTGCTTCTAGATAAATCGAATAAAGTTATCCACGAAATATTAAGAAAACCTCCCAGATTTATCTAAAGTAAGAGAACTAGATAGCTGAAAAAATATTAAAACAATGGATTAATTGGACTTTGTTATTATTTTATCATCATTATCGCCACGTTAAAAATAAAACACAAAGATGATACCTTAAAGGGCAACCCAGTGTTTCTAAACTAATAGACAGGTTAGGATTGAATTTGCAACGCTTTTATGATACTTCCATTTCAAAAACTAGTTTTTGGATGTGACGGTATCGACTTTATATAAAAGTTTTGCGTTGGTTATCAGATGGATAATATGCTGAACTTACAATAACAATTAAAATATTTTATTAATATGTCAATGGAACAGTTCCTCTTGTAGAAATGAATTTAATAATATTTTGTTACAGTTTGTCTGCAATTCTATTGTTTCACAACCCTTTTGACTGGTCTACTGTGTTAGAAAGCATGACACTTTCATGAAGTGTTGATAGTATTCCATTTCTTTGCCGACACATCAGCAACAACAAACTTAATATTATAAGACTGCGTTTGGTTGTGATTGTGTATGTATTTTTCAGCTGCTCTTTCGTAATAAGGCAGAAATCTAATTATGTACACCACATAAATATTTTCATTTTGCTCCAGATTTGATAACAAGGCAAGAAAGATTTGCCCCTTCCTTGATAATATCCTACATAAAAACAAATCCATAACATTTTTTAGATCTATCCAATGATGGTTTGGATTGAAATGTGCTACCTTCTTCATGATACTCATATCAAACTTTTTCTCAAATGTAGATAACAAATTAAAATACACTTTGGTGAAACACGTCGATTTCCTTATGGCCTAGCAATTTTTCTACGTTTCTTTGCATGTTTTATAGTATAAGCTAAACTTTTAATTATTTTTCCCTCTTCCTTTTTATGTTTCACGAGGACCTTCTTTCAATCTTATGAATAGTTGATATCGAAGTACTGTAGTCTACTAATTCTGCAGCGGGGTAATTAGATTCTTTGCTGTGGAAAGAAATGTGAAAAAGATTATGCACTAATTTTTAAAGTTGCGAAAAAATTTGGTTAAACTTAATAGGAGTAGTATTTTCTATTGAAATTTTTATTAACAAGCGGAGGTAACGTGTACCTAATTTTACATTAATGCATCTTTAATTATGATCATTTATATCTGTCTGCGTGTCCCATTTAGTATATATAACGAATGCCTTGTCAAAATAGTAGTGACTAGAAATTTTACCGTTTTATGTAGGGAAATTCAAAGTGAAACATATCCTCAGCTTTTAATATTTGGCATACGAATGGTTTGGTTTCGGCTCCATGTCGAAGCCTTTTTATTCGTTATTCTGCGGCGCATGTTGTTATTATATCAGAATCTAGTATATTTACAATTTACATTTTCTGCTAGTATTTCTGTCTTATGAGATTGTAATTACTACTTTAGTGATATTTTATCTTTATTTTCTCTAAAATGTCTTTCTAGTTAGTAGTCTTTATTTATCGATAATCTTAAATCTTTATAGTTTTCTTTTTCTTTCTCGTTTAGTATCAACTAATCCTGTTTTTAATAAATTAATTTTCTTAATATATTCCATCTTCCAGTTTTCGGACCTTACTTTTTTTACTTTTGCAGTAAATTTTTGTCGTTCACAGATTGCATCGTGTAACTTGTATTTTATTCTCGAGCGCACATTCCTTAATTTTACTAAAGTCTCATCCACATATACTTGAAGAGACATTCGACACAGCAGCTATTTTTATTTTAATTGGTCCTTTCAACATTCCGCCAATTTTTGCGTTTATTTTAGCCAAAGCTGTTTAGTCGTTCCATAGGTATTTCACGATTCTAATCAAGGTTATTTTTATCTTTACCTTTGTGAATTCTATGCTTTTGTTAAATTAAAGAGCATTAACCGGTTTAATGTAACATTTTTATCCGCATACAGGATGTTCTCTTTAAAATAAAGAATTTTTTACTTTATTAATTTCTGATTAGTTTTGCGTAGCTGGAAATGGTCGTTTACTCAGATATATTCATTACCGCTTTGTGCGAAGTTGTGTAATGATTTATTTAGTTGGTCATAAACTATTTGCAATAATCCAAACATCTTTGATAACCCTTGTTGATTTGATATTGCAAATAATTTATTCTTATCTATTTTATTACTATTTGGAAAGGTTAACTTGATTGACCTAATTAGCAGCGCATATATATTAAGAAAAAGCATGTGATGATACTATCTGCTTATCTCGCTTTTTGCATGATATACATGCATATGTAAAGCAGTTGTTAATTTTATACGATTTTTATATTTACGTGTATTTTGTTAGTACGATTAAAGTGCTACTGCCAGCGGGCATCTGTTTAGTTCAGTGTTTGGGTACTAGGTAAACTTCCTTTAAAGTTTTGATTTTTCTTACTCTGTTTTAGTTGGGATGTATTGAATTACTTTGTATTTTACGATTTTTGTTTGCAGCTTAATTGGGCTTAAGGGACGATGGGTGAAGCTCCGACGGTAGATCCTAATGAAATAGAATTCTTTGGCAGGTTGAGTACTTTATGGTGGGAAGACAAATCCCTAAGGACTCTAAGGCACTTGAATCAGTTGAGAGTACCGTTCATACGAGATCATCTTACAGAAGCTAATTTACTTAACGAGCAGAAATTAAATGAGCTACCCCTTCAGGGATTACACGTTTTGGATGTTGGCTGCGGAGGTTAGCTATTATAACTTTATCTGAACGTTGCGGCGATTACTTGAATCTAAATGTGCAGCGCAATTAATTTTAAGTAATTGGAAAAGTACTACTGGATTTCTCGTCTCGTTTTTGTGTTACTTCTACCTTAATCATTTCACATTAAGAAGTCGCTAAAATGAGAAAATATGTTTTTAGTTACTTTAAAAGCTGGAATTTGATTAATTACTAGCGAATCAGATACAGTCCTTTACCTTTAGGTTTGACCGACAGCTTAGATTTGTTTCCAATTTTTTAACGTAATTTAGTCTTTCAGCTAACTAAACAACTATTGTAACTTAAAATTTCTTTCTTGCTAACTCTACACACTCAAAGGGTCGTTAACATTCGTAACTGCGTTGTAAACGCCTTCACTCTTATTTTTTTAAGCTTAGTTCCCGCTTCTGTATAAAAATTCCCCATGCAAATGTATCTACTAACTAACTGCTTTTTCAACCCCAAAATTGCTATAGTAAACTTCCTTTTCTTGTTAAACGCTGTTTTAACTTGAATATATCTGCTGTTAGCTCTCTATTACACAAGATTTTTTAATATTAGTTTGAGATCTTCGGATTCTCATGTGGTACTTGAATGAAAAGATCTCGTGCGTTTCTTTTAAGGTTGTTTTCGACTCCATATTGCGTTGTAATTTAATTTATTTAAGTGAAGCAACATTTCCTATATATTTAAAAATTTGTGTTTATCCTCGTTCTCCCTATTTTTTCCACGCCTCTCTGAAGTGCATAACCTTCTATGTGCAAGGCTTCATTTTGTTAAAATAGGAACAACTCTTAAACAAACTAGAAAGTAATGTAGCTTTCACTTTGACCATCATTACATACGTTTTCGACCAAATTGACTTTGTGCTGACGCAACTCAATTAGAGGGTGCACATTAGATTATTAGAAATACTGTTTGTGGCACTAGAATCTATTTTGAGTTTATCATTAAAATGATAAAAACTGTCCTTCAGACAGTGTGCAAATATTTATGTAAAAATTACAGCAAGCATATTGTTTGAGTAATGGTTAGAAGGTCATATGTTTATATGGACTTACTGACAGATAAACTGTGCCACCAACACGTATTTAGTATTCTATAATCTTTTAATTGCGTATGAATCTTAAATTCTATTCGACATTTCAGGGGGATTTCTTTCAGAAGAATTGGCCAAACTTGGCTGTACGGTTCTTGGGATCGATATGAGCTCTGAACTCATAGAGGAGGCTGAAAAGCACGCCGCTCTCGACCCTTCTCTGACGAACCTGTCATATCGCTATGAATCTATAGAAGAACACTCGAAGGGCAATTTTGAAAAGTACGACGTTGTTGTGGCATCTGAAGTGCTAGACCACGTCGATGATCCCGACATGTTTGTGAATGAATGTGCAAAATGCCTCAAGCCAGGTGGCTCGATATTTGTCTCTACCATCAACAGGACAGTAGCTTCTTGGATCTTTATGATAATATTAGCAGAATACGTTTTCAAATTTATTCCGCGAGGCACCCATCGCTGGGACAAATTTGTCCGTCCTTCCGAAACGATTGAAATGTTGGAGAAATGTAAGCGCATCACACAGGAACTTGAAAAGCACTAAAAGGTTGTTTTTAGATGGCTGTAAGAAGAGGTCAGTGCGCGGCATGTTGTATAATATGTTTAGCACTACTTGGCACTGGATCTGGACTCACTCAGTATGTTACATAGTATATGCTACAAAAGACTAAAACATCTTCTAGAAGTCTAAAAAAAATCATACTAGTTGTGATATTAATGATCGGGGACTCCGATGAATTTTTCTTATTAAAGATATATCTATAAATTTTTGCTCACATATGCAAGCAGGTTTTCAACGATATGGTTAAATTTATGGAGCGCCATATAGTCGATTATTTCGTCTCTCTTATTCTTTTGCGTTAGCTAATTTACTATAGCGAAAATTATGATGGTAATATCAAGCGGTTGCGGAGCTATTTGTATTTTAAGGAAATATTTTTGAAAAGATATTTTATTTTCATGTAAGGCTATTACAGATAATTGTGTGGTTATTTAATGTATGTTAATCATCTAAAAAATTCTAGCGTGCTTAGAAATAATAAAGCTTTTTATTTTAACAAATTTCGACGGGAACTGATTTGTGTCTAATTTATTATTTTTTGTTGCCACTATTATTGGTTGTTTTAAAAACTGTTTTGACATTTTCGACATCCATATACTTCTTATTACGTTCAACGTTTGAGTAAAACGTAAAGCAAGTATTGTGCATGGGCTAAGCTTTAGTGGACAACTTGATGCGACCCAAGAACAAAGTTGTTCATATGCAGTTAACTTAATTGAACATTTTAAGTGTCTCTATGTGAAGAAAACTTGCAATCTCACTAAGCTAAACGTGTTCAAAACATTTGCGTGACGGCTTTTTTAAAATTTTCCAAATTTTACTTAGTTATCGCTAGGATTACTACAATATCACTGGAAATCTTATATTGTTTTTAGAAACATTTTTTAGAAAAACTGAACTGTACGGCATGTTTTCATAAATTAATCTCCTCCATATTTATCCTACTATTGGTAATCATATATTATAGCAACGTGTTATTTAAGAAAACCAGTAGCCAAATCATATCTTTTAAAGGCGATTTAGCTTGGCGCGGGATATGTGAAATCTTTTCATGTGAGCAAGTCTACGGACCGAACGTCATTAGAATCGACAACTGTTAGCACGTTGTTGATAACTAATTTGAAGAGCCATAATGCCAGAATAATGACTGTATGAAAGTTTTCAATTATTGTAGTTACTAGATGATTGAATTTTCTTAAACATAAATACATTATTTAATTATTATCAGAAAACTATATAAAACAAGGACGATTTAGAAAAGAAATGTTTTGCAGTGCTCTGGAAACCAAATATTTATAAATTTTCATTTAATACCAGTTTTCATTCATGATGTAAATATGAGCTGCGTTCAAGTTGGAAGGTCTACAATGTTTTTTTGAAAAAGTACTTACCCAAGAAAGTTGAAGCTTCTCAACATATTCTTCGTCTAAGCAACGTCGTCGCCATTATTCCATGCCTGCTAGGAATTCTTTTTTAGAGATGTGTTTTGTCCACTGTAAATTCGCTGATGCAACAGCGGCTCGATTGGAAAATGAGCGGCCAAGGTCCTTCATGGTCGGGTGGCGGCATTACGTGTCAACATGTTCTGAGACATTACCACCCGTGCAGCCTTGTGTTTGTCGATCAGCATTCGTGGAATTAAAGAAGTTTTTTGCATTTTCAGATCTCTACGAATCCTACGGAAATGTCAAGTTTAGAAGCGATATCACGCATACCTAGTCGGCGGTCTTCCATAACAACTTACTCCACTCGCGCAATCGTGGTTTCGGTCCGTCTGGTCCATCGCCGAGGCTATTTCTGCTCATTGTTACACACCTCTCGACCCATTTTAAATTTTTGCAGCCACGAACGCACATTTTTAACATCCATAACGCTTTCACCACATGTCTCACTCAATAAACGACGAAAATTTGAATGTCAATTTTAAACTAAAACGCCCCGGCGAGCTTAATGGTGCAGCAAAATATGAATTATATGATAGAAAAGCTATTTGAACAGTTACCCCATTGATAATCTTTATAAATTTGAGAACTGGTTGCAAAAAATACAAAAATCTAGGAGTAGGTATATAGTAAAATACAGGCAAAATTTATTAGATAGAAACGCACGACTCGAGATAATTAAAGTCGGTGTTATAAAGTAGAAGGTCTATGTTCCAATTAGACATAACCACGTTACCAAAAGAGGATCATTCGATTTAGAAAATTACGCGAAAAGTTAAAACGCCGGTCACTTACATTTCTCCATTAAAAAATCAAGATGATAGTCCACTTTAAACACGACATCAATAATAATTAAGACATTAAAAACGATTTTCTCGGTCCTTGCCTAATGTAATTTCCAATATAACCTTTCTTTTCTTAGAAATAAAGCAAGATATACAAAATGCTGAAACTCTGGAGCTTTAACTTACTTTCACCAGTGATTTTCAAAGAACTACCAGGAAAAGCAATTGAGCTACTGAATGTCATCTGCAGTAATATGTTTAGGTAAACATACTATCCAGCCTCTGGGAAATTCTCTCAAACCATAATGATCCACGAACTCGGCAAATCATGTCGCTCTTTTAGTTTGCTTCCAATAATGTGTCAAACATTTGAAAAATTCTTATTTAAGAGGCTTACAAAGGCACATGACTTAAAGAACTAACACTATCAGTTTAGTTTGGCCTCCGAAAATACTACTTGACAATTCAGCAACTATGAAATCATAGACGAAATACTTAAAGATTTTGAAAAACCTCATGTTACCTTTCTTGACGTTCGACCGCAAGGGCACAATTTATTATTATATAAAACGAACGTTACTTTAGTTGCCCTCTAATAACTTTTATTAAAATAATATTTTATTGGCCGCTACTTCTAAACTAAACTCAGTTTTAAGTTATCCACATATTATCCCATATAGTCTCGTGCTCCTCAGTGTACTGTACTGGAACTCCATCATCCATTACTGACATATTAATCACCACTCTTCTTACCCTCGTAGATGATACAGATTTACATTTCTTCAATAAGAAGCTTGTGCTTGATGTATGATCCCACATTCTCAATCGGATTTACATCGGGTGACTGCGACGGCCAATTAAGTGTAACAATGCTAGCCTCTTGATGCAAAACTTGCTGCGGTATTTGGGGTTGTTGTTCTTCTGCAGAATCAAATTCTCGTTTTTCTTGATGAACCAATTTTTGGCAATCGGTAATAAATATTTCTTATAAAAATTCAAATACAACGTTCCGAAACCCAGTTTTGAGATGTAGCTCCAAAGATGCACGTTACTGGGTGTTTAACGATCTGCTCTACCAACCTGTTAGTTGAAGTGGAACAGGCTCGTGGGACGATAATATATCTCCAAACAGAAGCTTCCCTTAAAAATTATATTACTCTAATCTCGGTCGATATTGTCCTTTACCCAAACAAGTCGCACATATTTTCACCTAACAAAGGTTTCTACACTGAACTACGGCATTTGATACCACGCGCACAGAGATGGATTCGGATAGCTACGTATGGTATATCTACACCTTTCTGTTTCAATTTTGTTACTCCTTGGTGAAATGTTAAGCCTAAGTTCCGCGAAAACAAGTTCACGATCTGTTTATTTAGGGGACAATTGGCCCATCGAGCCGCGTTCTGGCAAGTCATTGACACGCTTTTACTTAACTGACTGTAATGTATAGGTATACAATTTTGCTTCCGCCGTTTTCCAATCGATGGTTTTAGGTGGTAAATGGTGGTGCAAATAAACAGATGTAGACGTCATACATAAGCTTAAGCATTTATCAACGTAACCCCATCGAAACATTAGTTGATTTGTGTCTGTATCGTAAAGTTATTCTCGATTGAAAATGTCAGATTATCGGGAGGTTTCAATTTTCTGCTTTACTATGAAGAAATATGCAGCTGATGCTCATCGAATGCTCTCAGATACTTATAGCGGGACCAATATTAGTGAAAGCACGTGTCGTAAGTGGTTTAAATGCTTTAAGAACGGTGGTTTTGACATCGAAGACCGGCAAGGCGGTGGAAGAGAAACATTTTCAAAGATGCAGAATTAAAGCATTACTTTATGAAGACTTGTGTCAAAAGCAAGAACAATTGGCAGGATCATTAGGAGTGACTCAACACGTCAGTTCAAAACGCCTCAAAGCCATGGGAATGATTGAGAGATAAGGAAATTGGGTGCCACATGAACTAAAGCCGAGAGATGTTGAACGGCGTTGGTTTGCTTGTAAACAGCTATTTGAAAGCCAAAGATGGAAGGGTTTTTCTGCATCGTATTGTGACTGGGGACAAAACATGGGTTTATTACGATAACCCCAAGCGTAGAAAATCATGGTGACTTTCCGGCCATGCATCAACGTCGACGGCCAAACCGAATATTTACAGCTCCAAGGTCATGCTCTGTATTTAGTGGGACCAGCTCGGCGTAGTGTATTATGAGCTGCTAAAACCGCCTGAAAACAATCACAGGCGATCTATATCGAAAACAATTAACGCGTTTAAGCCGAGCATTGAAAGACAAACCGCCCTAATATAACGAGAGACACGATAAAATGATTTTGCGGCCTGACAATACTCGACCTACGTCGCAAAGTCGGTCAAAACATGCTTGAAAACGTTGAAATGAAAAGTCCTACTGCACCCACCGTATTCTCGAGACATTGTTTCTTCTGACTATCACTTGTTTTGATCAATGGCATACGGCCTAGATGACCAGCGTTCTTATGAGGAAGTCAAAAATTGGATCGACACGTGGATCGCCTCAAAACATGAGCAGTTTTTTCGACGCGAGATTCGCACGCTGTCCGAAAGATGGAAGAAAGTATTGGCCATGGACAATATTTTGAATCGTAAATGTATAACCAGTTTTTGCAATAAAGCCTCGAATATCAGAAAAAACGGCGTAAGCAAAGTTGTGCACCTATTACTTCTCTTCATGTGCATACCAAACAAATAAAATACAAGCAACGATCACGCATATCAATGCACACTTGTGGTAATTTATTATATACATAAGTATTGTACAGTCCATCCAGGTATAATTTCAACTGCAATGTATGAAACATTCTTTCGGCATTTTTATTTTGATATGAGCTATTTTATATAGGTTTATTTTATGGAGCTTTTGTACAGTTTTGGCTAAGATAATTTGATTTCATTTTTAATGCTGGTATGGTTTCGATTGGCATGTCAATGTCGACAAGACATGTTCAAATAAATATCGAGAAATACATTTACGAATTTATTTATCAGCTCTGCCAGTACACCCTACTTCAATGTTTCGAATTCTAGTCCCCCAAGTTGAGGATTGGACCAGCATCTCAATATCTGTAAAAAACAAAAAATACTAAGCCTCGGAATACGACTGAAATTGATTACGGCAACAATTGGTGAGAAAACGGACGATGAAAGTGGGTACATAGAACGTTCAAGATTTTTATTTCATCGTTGACAAAAACAAAGGAATTGGTGATTATATATATTTTTGGTATCAAGTGCAAAAATCGGAAAGAGCTAGAGCAGGGGTTTCTATTTTAAGTAAAATCTAAGAAAATATATAAAAAGGATTTAGAATATATCAAGATGGTTTATCGCAGTGTCAATTTCTCTATATGGACTTGAAACAGTTACTATTGGTGCCTACGCCCCAATAAACGACTCCGATGACAAATCCAAACAAGAATTCTCTTGTAATTTGATAGCTATTCTTGAGACAGTAAAATCTCAATAAGAAGTGATTGTAGCAGATTTAATTCTAGGGTATAATCACAACCAAATAATAAAATAGTAGATTAGTATGGGAAAACTGTGGTGAATGAGTCAAGAGAAAGATTAATTGATATGCGTGAAGAAAACAAATTAAAAATCACTAATTATTTATTTATCTGGGAACGACTTTTCTTTTCATAATAATGCGGCAATTGTCTAAAATTAAATTTTCGAGTCAAACGAGATGCTAACTGCGGATCAGACCGCTACCAAGTGGTAGCAAAACAGTTTTTTTCTTGTTATACCAAAATTAATAGATTTCAATTTGAGAAACACAACGAAAGCAACGGTTAGCAGTTACCGATATAAGTTATACCTACTACAACAACCAGGCCTTAAACAACTCTGTGAAAATAGGCTAAAACACCATTTAGAATCAATGCAGTTAAATGAAGATATAAAAAGAGAACATCAGATTATCAAGAAGGCAATACACCAAGCAGCGATGGAAGCATTGGAAAAATATCAAGGTAAACAGGCAAGCAACAACTAGTTTGTTTAACTGAAGAAATTCAGGCAAGAAAGAATAGACAAACCGGTCTCGAAATTTTCCTATCAGGCTGATTTTCGGCGTCTGGACTTGACTTATGGTCCTTAGTTGAATACTGAGAACGTTATGTCTCTATCTATCACAGATTGAAAGATTATAAGGCGTCACAAATATCAGAAATTACAGAAGTGGAAGCTGGTTTCCAGCCTGGAAGCTGCGTTAATCAAAAGTTATAAGGCATGACAGAAGACGGACATGACAAAAGCAGAGCTGGTCTTCAGTTTGGATGCTGGGTCCGCTATCCAAATGTGGATACTGGGAGTACAAATGTGGACAGATTGAAGGGGTAATTGGAGATGCGCATACAACAGAATGTATTTGCATTGCAGATAATTGAAAAAAACAAATAAAAGCTCAGTTTAGTTGAGGCTTAGCTAGTTGAAATTTAATTTTTAATCATTTAATGCTCTGTCATACAAACACCTTTGACGGTCGATAAAGTACATTGTGTATCCACTCTTCAATCCGCCCGGCAAGCGTGGCGTTTAATTGCAAATCGAGAGGCCTATGCTCAATACTGGGCGCTACAAGGCTGAAGAAAATAAAATACAACAAGTATAGAGAATTATCAGATAATTGAAAAAAAAACAAATAAAAAGCTTCTTAGTATTAGTAAGTGGAAAAATATTATGAAATATTTACTGCAAATTGATAACCTTTTCTTAATGATAACATTAACATTGTGTACAGTACAGTTAAGAGTGAAGAACATATTGAGAAAATCGAGATGGATCGCTAATAAAGAGTGATCGGTCTGCTCTTATAACAAGGATTACGAATCTCCTGAACAGGTGTAGCCCAACTGATGTATTTCCCTATATAAAAATAATTCCCTAAATGTTACAGAGGTACACTAAGCAGATTATTCGGAAAAATTACCCAAGAAAAGTTCAGATATAGTATTGGACATTATATTGGAAAAGTGGTTTTATACCAGGAAAATTGTTTACCGACAACTTATTTACACTACAGCAAGTATTGGAGAAAATAATTAAAAAAGGAAGAATAGATTATAGATTTAGAAAAGGCATGACTCAATATCCAGATCAAAACTATGGGAAGCTTTAGACATTTTAGGAATTAAATCTAATTTATTAAACATCATAAAACAACTTTATAATGACAACACGTCATACATTAAAAGTCACAACAATCTTTCCAGTCTAATTAATACTTCAAAAGGACTTCCGCAAGGCTGTAGTGTAACCCCATTATTATTTTACTTATACGTTGAGGTAACACTGCGTAACTGGAAGAGACATTGTGAACAAATGCGAATCTTCATAAATTAAAAGCCCCTTTTCACACTGAATTTTGCAGATGATCAGGTAGTCCTTGCTTAAGACGCTTATGATCTGGAATTTATGATTAAAATACTATCGAATATCAAAAGCGGGGACTACAAGTTAACCTGAAAAGGACGGAATGAACGTTTGGATATACTCATTAATGAAGATGTTGTTGTAAAGCAATTAAGTATTTAGGAGCAGTAATTAACAAACATGGCTTGGGATAGAAGGAACAGAGGCAGAATACAACAAAGCATAAAAATAGGTGGTTGCCTTAACTCACTGTGGTGGAGTAAAAACTAAGAAAATATAGGACAAACAATACTCGAATTCGTGTTGTGTTATGGATGTGAGGTGTGGATAGTTAATGCAGCAACGAAGAGAAGTTTGAATGTAGTAGAAATTGGATTATCTACGAAGGAGCACAAGAGCAGCAATAAGAGATTGAATTTGTAATACAGACATCAGAACTTGTAAGTCGCTTTATTTTTTCTGCATTTAACCAACCCAGTTTGCATTTTATTGTAAGTATAAAATTTATTAACAAATTAATGATATACATGAATTTCTCTACACATTCTAAAATTATTACTTCTGGCAGTTAATTTGTCTTTTATAAAATTAAGTCTAATAAGTTTCTGAGACCTTGCAGCATAGTTAAAGCCGATCTTCTACGCACCTGTTGTCAGATGAAGTGTGGATGATTACTTTTTATTGCTGTGTTTTTTCTAAGGTAATCAGACTTTTCTTTTCAGTTTATCTGTTACGCATGGGACGCTACTGTGGTCGCGTTGTTTTCTCTTAACCTTCATTAAGTTGATACTGTGCTAAAAATAGAGTCAGTTGAACTCTGCATCTTGAGAACGTTGGTACCCTTTTACATTCGTAGTTATCTAAAATTGTTTTGTTAATTCTAATCTTAAATTTGTAACAGTTCTTTTATGATACTCATATATTTTCAGTATTAGGGACATGTTACAAGTTTTTAATCTGATATTATTCTTATTTGTTTATCATTTAAAATATTTTATAAACTAACTTCGCAGAACGTTACACAGAAAAATTACTAGAAGTGACATCAGAATTTATATTATTTGTGAATTTTTTATTTACAAGTACTAAGAGTGTTAAAATACAGGATATCAAATACACCAGTCCAAACAGTTGCTTGTCATCTTAAATGAATAATTTATTATCTGCTTATCTCGTTGTATATTTGTAGGCAAATTACATTATACGTGTTATTTGTTTGTGCGCGTTCTGCTAATGCGGAATTGACTAAGAATATCGAGTTACTTTTTTATTATTGTTGCTTGGGCACGTTTTCGCGTCCAGTACCCACGTACCAGGTAAACTTTTAACGTTTATTAGTTTTTTTATTTTTTCGTTCGGTATATATTGCATTATTTGCCTTTTGTGACTTCTAATTTTAGGTTGACAGGAATTAAGAGAATATGGCTGAATCTCCGACCATAGATCCCACCGAAATAGAGTTCTTTGGCAAAATGAGTGCTGCATGGTGGGAAGACGAATCCTTAACGACTCTAAAGCAGTTGAATCAGTTGAGAGTCCCGTTTATACGAGATTGCCTGATAGATGCTAACAATAAGCATAAGTTAAGCGATATGAGGCCCCTTCAAGGATTGCACATTTTGGATGTTGGCTGTGGAGGTTAGCTCTTCACAATCCTTATCAAACATTACCGTGACTAGTTGAACCTAAATGCATAGTGCATTTCATTTTAAGTAATTGGAAAGATACCGTTACAGTTGTTTAAAATGTATTGGTATTGCATAAAATGTATTTATAATTTTTAGTATTAGAAAAGATTTGGTTCTTCTAATCAAGAGCTATCAAAACGATTTATATTATGTCAAAATAATTCTTCAATTTTTTACGTCATTTAGTCTATATGTTATTCTGGAGTTCTTTCTTCTTTGCAGTATAGTTGGTGAAAGAGATTCTTGTTATTTTAGTCGAGTATATTAACCACCATGTAGTCATCTAATTTTTCTCAATATTGCTGGGTTACCAACTCTGTTATTTTTGTTTATTTAATTTTTTTATATTATCTAGACCTTACCGGAAGCACTATTTTAAGAGTAGAGTAAGACGAAGCAGATGGTTGTATTTAAGGTCTTGTTCATGAGAATCTCAACTATCCAGTTCTTTCTTGTATCAACTCCACACGAGACTCTCTATTTTTATACTCCATATAAGTTGGATCTACTTAAATTGGTTATTTTTTATTAAGTACGCTAAGATAGTTTACTTTCATTATTAGAATATATTAAACATTTGATATTCTTCCCAAGATATTCTTTATTAAAAAAGTGCTCACGTTTTGAAGGAACATCCTCTAAAAGGTTTTTTTGCAAGGGGATCTGTTTTTTGACCTTTAAGTGCGGCAAATCAAAATTCAGGTAAACAGAATCTATTGTTTCTGTTAAACCTGTTTTTAAGTTTTTGCCACTCCTTTGTATAATCTTGGTTAATGTTTTCTGAAATTAGACAAAATTACCCTTCGCTAAGTCAATTTTATTGAGCCGATTATGGCGTAGCTGCCGCTTAAGTTCCTTTACTTTTGTGATATTATTCAGCCAGTAATTCCAATGTAGACTTGTTTGTTGGAGTATGGTATGCAATATACTCCTAGTATATCTCGAAAGTTACTTACGCTACTAACTAGTTGAAGCAAATCATCTACTTTTGCTGTAATTTGTTTCTGCTTCGTGTTTGTTTATAATTCTTTCTGTTAAGTCTGCTAATATAAGATAAATAATCTTTGCCTTACAATAATAGATTTCTTCTTAGAATTTTGGTTACCATATTTGGGATGCCCAATCCACCAATGCCTTTGCAAACATTTTTGTTTATTTAGGTGATGACTCAACTGCTTACAAAGGGTGCTTGTGTGAGTTTTGTGTAAGTGTGCATCCTGTAACCTCACTATCTGTATGTCTAAAAATATAGTTCTATTGCTCGATCTACAGAGTAAAGTATGTACTAAATTAAGATGTTTTAGATATAGTTATAATGTCGTCTCTAAATTACAAAAGTATAATATTATCGACGCATCAAGTTTATTTACGTAATAATAGATGGTTATAGAGTTGAATGTGTTTACTATGGTTGCTCCGTATTTCTCTTTGTAATATACGGTTTACCAATTAAAGTAACTGGATGTAAGCAAAAGCTAAATTATGTCATTGCAAAAGTCTACTTAAGGTGATTAAAGGTATCTTGCACCAGAACTTTAGTAAAGAACAATATAATAACAAATCATTAGATCATCATCCTGCAATTGTACATATTGAAAGTGGTTTAGAAAATGTGCACTTTTTGATAAAACTGGTAGTAAGTAATATAGCTGTAATAGGCTAGGCAAATGCTTGGCTAATTGGTAAATAAAGTATTGATATAATTGACAGTGAGTCGTAGAATAATACTATTCTTACAGTTTTGAAGAGTCCGAATATTTTGGGAGGAAGTCTTTGCTATGGTCGATTGATTATAACTAAAGTTTGTCTTTAGTGAAATTGGACGCGAACGAAATTAAGTTTCACTCAATACCAATGGATGTTTGTGAGCTTTTAGGTTTATGTTGCATGGTAGTCGGCATAAAAAGCCTATTATAGCAGCAAAAAATAGGGATACCGTCTTTCTTAGTGGCGTCATAGAAAGAACTTTTAATGTATTTAGAAATAATTTTAACAACTGTTGATTTGCTGCTCTTGAAGACCAACAAAAAAGAAACAAACAACTAATGCGGTGCGAGTTTATAAGCAAATTTCCAATTTTAGCGTATATTATTAAGAATTATTTTCCCTCTTCGAATGTGTGCATGTTTGTTTGGTATTTCCGGCTTCCTCCATATCACATTGCTAAATATTTCATAAAGATGAAAGTTACCTTTTTTATTGCTATCCGTTACGTTTTAGGGGGATTTCTTTCAGAAGAATTGGCCAAACTTGGTTACACAGTTGTCGGGATCGACGTCAGCTCTGAACTCATAGGGGAGGCCAAAAGGCACGCTGCTCTTGGACCCTTCCCTGACAAATCTGTCATATCGCTATGAGACGGTTGAAAAGCACGCGGAAAACAATTTCGAAAAGTACGACGCCGTTGTGGCGTCTGAGGTATTAGATCACGTGAACGCACCAGAGATATTTTTGAAGGAGTGCATGAAGTGCCTCAAGCCAGGTGGCTCTATTTTTGTCTCTACCATCAACAGGACAGTAGCTTCCTGGCTGTTCGCAATATTATTAGCAGAATACATTTTTAAATTTGTTCCACGGGGTACCCATCGTTGGAATAAATTTGTCCGTCCTTCAGAAACCACTGAAATGTTGGAGAAATGTAAGCGCGTTACGCAGCAACATATAAGAGCGTTAACAGTTGTTTTTAGATGGTTGTAAGGAGAGATCCGTACGCGGAATGTTATACAATATATTTAGCAGTACTTGGAACTGGAGCTGGACTCAATCAGTAAGCTACATAGTTCACGCCACAAAAGAATAAAGAACTCTTCAACGGCCTAAAATCGTCCATTTGTTGTGGTTTTTAAGAATATTGATTTATTCACTTGAAATCATGCGCGTACATATGTGTGAATTTAAGAATAAATAATTATTAGACTACCTAAAATGTTGTCGTATAAAATAATAAGGATAACGGAAAGAGTTGTACCTCAGTAAGGTATTTTACTGTTGTTCGTGTGTTATAAAGACTAAATTAAAAATTATGGAAAAACGCAATACATCTCTGTAACGAGAGTTTGAATACTTATAATTTATTCTGTCGATTAATTTTAACTTTCAATTTCTTCTCTTTTTTCACCATTCCAAGTTATGACACATTTAATTATACTGACTTGAGCAATGTAATTGTAAACGTAATTATTTTTGGGGGGCGCGATTGGTATTTAGAATCTGAAAAAATAAAGCACTAAAAGCGCTTTCCGCATCAATGTAATGTGTGCTATATGTAATTGACAGGGTGTGCTTTTAGTCGATCATAATCATTTTATAGCATGCAATCTGGTATGCGTAGTGCATTTATAAATAATTTAATGCATGCCCTATTTGTATGGGCGGACAAAAATAAATTAATTATGAAGACAGTAATGGAACTTGCGCTCCACTCTATTACACGAAGGTGATCAAATAATATGCTCTAAAAAATATTTGAAGTATTTTTTGTTGAGCAGAAGCAAAGTCGCATATAGTTATAGTAACAAAATGTAATTACTTCGTATTTGACGTATTCTTTATTTTGAAGTTCTATCTAAATTATATTTCAACATTTCCTTATTTATTGAAGTAGGATTCAAAGCTTTAATAAGTTCGAGGCTGGTCTTTTTTTATTAGCCAACCCCTTTCACGGGTCTGAAACTGGTCCACAGGTGAAATTGTAAAATATATCATAAATACTCCATCGGAACTGGATTTGGCGTGGTTCAAGGGTGTGTAGTGACCATTTTAGGTGATTATGTGGCCATTTTAGACCTGACCAAAAGTAACTATGTAAAGGTCACTTCTGTTTGGAAAAATTTTAATGCAGTTGGTTTAAAGCATATATAAATTATGTACTTATAATTGTTTGATAATTTTCTCTCAAACTGCAATAATAAATTTTGCACATTTTGCTTCAACTTCTTTCATTTTTCCACTTTTTACATTAAGTTTTATTCCAATTTTTATACGTAACTTTATTGGTTAATTTTTTTATAACATCCTACATGAGTTAAATAGAAGAAAAATCAAGCCTATTTGCTATTTTTTTGGAACCGGTGCAAAATTACATGATGTCAAAAATATATATTTTATGGTAAACTTTTGGAGAAGTAGCCAGAACATTTTGTCTAAAATTTCGAACAGTCACATTAATTTTATTAAATTTAAGTTCTCTAACTTATTGTAAGGAATTTCCGAATGCTTCCCGTAGGCGCACCGTTGTGTAGACGTCCGCGGCCACAATTGTTGCCGCCGAGCCGTCCCGGTCGAACGGCGAACATAATGCCTTTAATGCGAGAAGTTATTATGGGAACCAGGCCATTCAATGGAATATTATGTTCTTTATTTAAACACAAGTAACCTAAATGCCACTTATACCTAGATATCAATCACCAACTCAATATCAGTAGTGTCAATTGTAGTAAAGTTATTACCAAACCTTTTTAGTCTATTTTTGAAATAAACCCCCCCATTTAATAAACACACTATTTTATGATGATAATCTACGCTAACAAAATCGATGTACAATGTACAAGATGCCAATACTACGAGCACTGTAAAACCTACTGTACCAGATGATAATGCATGTCTGGTAATATAATAATACACCAATATTAAAAATCTGCAAAAAACAACTACATTTGTTTTGTGGATGAGGAATCACCGCGGGAACTATAAAAAACGGAAAAATTAATAAAGCAACTCAAAATCGAAATATTATCCAACCACTAAACCCAATTTTTCCCTACTTTATAGTCAAGTAGTTAAATAACAAGGACTTCCAAAACTGCATTCATACCCATGAGATAGTTACTTAACTTCGTGTTGTCATAAAGAATAGTAACAAACACCAAACTTGAAACAGGAGGAAAATTAACTGCCTTTGTAAATGAGTTTAAGAATATTTGTAGGCTCATGAATCAAAATAGCATTTTTTTATTCTTCTGACAACCCTAGTTACAAAACTATTCCAATCATGGTAAATATAATGTATAACATAGCATGAGATAATGACTTTTTACATCTCAATAAAACATTACTAACATAGAACATAGAACAGTGTTTTGCGCCCCTACAACATTAATCACCCAGATACTACCGTACACATAGGAGCTGCAGCAATAACTGGACACTCCAGGCCTCACTATCAGGTTAATCCATTCCAAACTTAAAAACTACACGCTGCTAATGTTAAAATTAAGGTATTTCCGTGGTCATTTACAGCACCTGTAATTTACTCTTTCCAGATGAGCATAATAAATTGTTGCATACTTGAGGACGCAAATTTATTGTTAGAGAAGACTGCAATTCTAAAACACGCCCAACAAGGTTTTAGACTTAAACAACCAAAGGTAGAAACTTCTTTAGGTGGATTGTGACAGACAGTTGTAATTATGAAAGCAGCCGAGAACCAACATACTAACAAGTTTCCTGATTTATTATATTTCTGTTTCTCGCACGTAATACCTACAAATTAAATTCTGATTAAAGAAAATAATGATCTTTTGGTGAATCATGTGCCAGGAATAGTAAGCTTAAGCAATAGGGTTTTTGGCCAATTGGCTTGCATTACAACAATTTATTTATGACAAAATGGATCTCAAAGTGCGCATAACACAACCAAAAAACATAGATCAATGTTGTCACTCACATCTAAGAAGTTGCCTGGGAGCTACGCCTGCTCCAAAGGAACACGACCAACATAAAAACGCATACTCTTTCATATAAAGGAAGACGAGCTCGAGCTAAATGACATGAACTCGTAATGCTGCTGACTATATGAATTACATCGGGCTATTTTGAGGACTTAGCATGGTTTTATTCCATTATCAAAATGTCTCCTCTATTTATTATCTTAGGCATTTTTACTCCAAACGTTATACCATTGGGAAGGCAATTAAGAAATTCAAAAGTTTTAAATTGCTATACTTCCTATAAGGAAATTTGGTGGAATTTGACCTAGCTCTAACAAGAATAAAATTGATACTGAGCACCTAGTCATTGCATTTCAATTCCTTTAATTATGCATCGAAGATGAAGCTACTAAAGGATATTTAGTCGCCAACCTTTCAAACTTTTTTCCCTACGAAGGTAAAGAACACAAACAGCCATAAAGGGGTTGTGGTCTCATATCAAGGCAACTGCTGAAGATACTTCCAGAAACGGCCATAGTGTTATTGATAACTGTATATAACCGTCTAAAAAAGCATCTGATACAGTATCTTTCAGTAGAACAATTAGTGCCCTGGCCCTTTTAGGAAAAATCTTCGAGAAACTATTCCTAAGTAATTTTTGGAAAACACGGATATGTCGTTACATCTGACATTGTACCAATTTGGATTTTGAGATAGACATTTTGCCACTCAACAAGTGCACTAGAGCGTTAATTACACCTTAAGGGGTCGGGAAGGAAAGAAAAACTGTACATATGTTATTTAGCCGTTAACGAATCGAATTACTTTACAATTCGAAAACAGTTTTTCCAAGTTTACTTTTTCCTCAAGTCTTACGCTCCCAACATGTACAGTTAAGTACAACAATGAATCTATTATGCTGTTAAATTAGGTGTTTCTCGAGGTAATATTCTTGGAGTTCTTCTATATCTACTTTATACGACCGACTTACCAGAATTATTGTCATTTCTACTGATGGTGCAGCCATTCTATCTACACACGAAGATCCTCTACTGGTTGCCAGAAATCTCCAACGCCATTTGTATATCTTAAATAGCTGGATTACTAAAAGGTATATCAACATTAATCCTACTAAATCAGTACAATTGTGCTCCCAGTCACCATAGTGTGTGATGTTCTAGCCCTTAAATCAATATGTCATATGGAAAAACATTTCCAAACTAATTGTCAACAATCAAATAAAAGTTCTGATTAATGCATTGGCTTTTGGGAAAATTTCGAAATTATCAATATCTAGCAAGCTATTTTATAACTATAGAATGTGCTGAATCTACTCTACTAAAAACCATACAATAGTGTCAGTCCAAAACTTTCCATGCCCTGGTGGATGGACTACGGTATGTAAAAAACAAACGAGGATCTCGACATTCTATTTACCGCTAAAAAATTTCAGATTTCTTAAACTTTATGGCTAATTAGTTGACTATATTCCTCCGGTCAGAAAATTAAATAGAACTCTGCTACCCGAGAGCTTCCTAAGGTGAAAGGAACTCTACAGGAGTATCACTAGTGAGTGCTTTTGCCCAACTCTTTCCTATTATCATACTTTGTACTCCTTGAATACTCATGTAAATTTACAATTTAACAGAACATTTTTAGAGCTTTTCTGTGATAATATCGAATTGCGAGTATTGGTGAAAAACTATGGGGGAATATAATTTTAATCTATAAATTGAGTTCGGCTCACTATGTTTACTTTACTTTAAGACAAAATTGTTCCAACACCTTTATTGGCCACATTGTAGTAATGAAAAATGTATATTACTATTAAGGATTTTTGCGTTTTGTAATCCTATACATAAAAGTGTCTATAACATATCTTGCTTCCTGAAAACTGATATTTATTTCACCAACCGTATGTTGATATACACAACTAACAAATGTTGAGTAAAATGAGAACAAAGTGTTATAAATGCTGACATTAGAATTAACTACAAATTTATATTGGTGACATGTCGAAATGCTAACAATTTGGCGGCGGCTAAAAACGCGGAACCAGGTTTATCGCAGGCCCGCATAGTTTCCATTAGTTCGCGGCACGTACAGCCGATAGAGACGTCACAGCAAAACTACAGTAATTCTCCGGTCGCAACAATTAATCGAATAATTAAGCGGCTTCAGAATTAGTTTCAGTTAAACATGCGGTGGTCATCCGTGCCGCAAACATCCCGGCTGATAAATTTAATTACCTGATAGTAGTTTAAGCCTCGCCAGGACCGATAGATGACAAAATCGATGCCGCCGCGAGGGGCTGCGATCGCCGCTGCCGCGTTTTTAAATTATTGAACGGTGATCGGCGATTATTTTGTGCCGACAAGGGGCGCCGCCAAAGCAGGTTAATAATCCTCGGAGATTAAAAGCGGCTTTGAAATATTTATTAATTTGTGGGCTCTTCGCGATTTATTACATTCCCGATGGATTTTGGGTTGTTTCCGTCTCTAATAAAGAAACGAATTGTTGTAAGAGCGAAACGTTATAAAGCCTCTATTTAACGGTAATGCGGAAGTATGCAATCGATATATACGAATGTCGAAAAAGTTCAATGATTAGTCTGATATCTCATCGGTAACATGGGCTATCCAGAGACATTTTGAGGGATGGTACCTAGCGTGAAGTACGGTCAGGATAAACGCACTGCAAGCAGTCGGACGTAGTCAACGAGAGAGGTAGGTTTACATTGTTATTGATTAAGGAATGAACAATAAGTTTTGCTACAGACAAAATACGACGGAGTATAAAAAGTAGATGAAATGGAATGAAAATCGCGAGAAGAAAATGTATTTCCAACTGATTCAGATGGTTTTACGACGGGAAAAGAACGGCTGAAGATAAACCTCGTTCGAGTTGGCTATCGACAAGCAGTGACAAATCCTGATTCGACATTGCAGATAGCCGAAGAATTCAGCATTAGCACGAACACGTTCTTGAACATTTGGCTAGGAGAAAGATCGGTTCTGGCTTTACACCGCATAAGCTAACATCTTTTTCTTAAAGTGCTGTCATTTAATAATGTTATCGCTTTGTTTCTGACCACGTTAAATAATTCCTGTGCTCCTAAGCCAATCCAATTTCTCAAATTCCAACCAAGACAGGTTTACAGTTGCGCATTATTTGGCCAAAGTATTAAGCTTTACGGCATTTTATGGTAACTAACAGCTGTCGTTCTCTTTCCATTCTTCTCAGCACTTTGTCGTTCGTAACGTTAGCTGTTCGTGGGATGCGGAGCATTCGGCGATACATGTTTATGCATACTTTTATTCTTGTCCATTGTTCTTCTATTTAATTCTTATTTATTTTATATCCTGTTAGTTTTCTTCTAGTTTTTCAGCATATTTTTTTGGTGTTTTCATTATTTAGTTTTTCTACATCCCACTTATTTTTAATTTTGTTTGTGTATTTGTAGTGTTTTTTCACTTTTTTAAATATTGCTGTTACCATAAAGTAGTGAATGTCTTCTATATGTGCGCACATCTTTTATTGTTGATTGTATTCTTTTGTTAATTAGTATATGATCTATTTGGGCGTACGTTTTCTGATCAGGTGATTTCCATGTTATTTTGTGCCTGTTTGAGTGTTTGTGTTTAGTGCCGTTTATAATAATATTTGTCGTTGTTTCTACATTGTACAATCTTTGTTTATTATTATTGGTATTTTGATGGAAAGTGTGTTTACCTGCTATTTGCTTGTTATATTCCTCTTCACCTATTTATGCATTGAAGTCACCCAATGTTGTTACTATGTCTTCCTTTGGTATTTTGTCTATTTCTTCCTCTGTTTTCTCATACGGTATTTATTTTTCTTTATCGTCTGCTACTTTGGTTAATGTATACACGTTTAAAAGTGATATGTTAAAAGGTTTCGCGTCTGTTTTCAGGTTCATTCTCTCATTTATTGGTTTAAAGTCAATCACTTGGTCTTGTAGTGTTTTGATTATTATAAACTCTTTGGTGTGGCGGCCTTTTCGCCCTTGAACCGCTTGTGTATCGTGGCGGTGCATGCTGGTTGCTTTTATATCTGCCGCCACGTTTTGCTATCGCACACAAAACGGCATATGGGCTTTTGCTCAGCCGGCAAGTCTGCATACGCCGTCGGCGGCACCCTTTGAGACGAAAAGTGCTGTCGAATTAAAATTCCCCGCAAATGACCTACCGCTAAGCCAGGCGCGAAGCTCGGCGACATACTCACCGCAACGCGGCCAGTACGGCCGCATTTAACCAATCCGCAATATATACTCGCACCGCAACGCGGCCGCATTTAACCAACCCGCAAATAACTACCCCGCAAGACATACTCGATCCGCATCGCATCTCGGCCAGTGCGGTCGTGTTCCAGGCACGAAGACATAGCAACAATGTGGCCACCGTGAAACCAACACCGCAGAAGCCGAAGGCGATTACAGGTGAGCGATTTGGCAATTACTCATCGGTTGATATCGGTAGCCGCCCCCATCCGCTTTCGCGCCGGCCGTTTAAGGGACGATTTGGGCTTCAGCGTTTTACTTTTCAAAACGAGCCGTACTTAGTTCCCCACACCGCACCACGAGGGCACGGCTATTTACACGCCTGCCTCTCCACTCTTACTCCATATAATTCTTGTTTGTCACTTCGTGAGTACAAAAATGTATATTTCTTTGTCTATCTTACCATGTTCTTTCCATCTAAGCTTTTGTAACACCACTATATTTATTCTATATCGTTCCAGTTCCACTGCAATTGCCTCCATTTTCCCGGATTCCAGCATTGTTCTTATATTCCGCGTGATAATTTTGATTGCGTTTCTTTTATTTTTAGTTTTACTATAAATTTACAAAAATTCGATAGCTAATGTGGCTATTGCTTCTCTTATATGAACTTTTCTTGCAGTTTATTTCTGCTAATAAAGTTTATGATCAGTAACTCTCCATAAACTTTACAGACAGAGGTAAAATTTACTGATTGATTTATCTAACATGACAGGCATTAGCAGAACTAATGCCACAAGACGAGGCTCCAAAAGCCGGGTCGAAGCGGGCCCTCGACCTGCGCCGCGTTGTCACACCAAGACGCCCGGCAAGTAGGCCGGGGATTCCGACGGCCGTAATCTCAAATAATCGGCATGGTTTACGACGCGTCATACATCCGACTCCAGTAGCGGATGTCGTCGAGAAGCGGCAACTTTGAAACGACGCCGTCGTAAAATTCCGCGCCGAGTTGCAGCGACGATTTGACTTTACGGTCACCAAGACCGGGCGGCCGAATTTCCGGCGCTTAATTTGGCCGCGCCGCTGGCGCCTCATTATGCAGCGGCTCGCTCTCGTTGCACGAATGCAGTGTTCGATATATTGGAAATGCATGCGAGAGGAAATGGCCATTAGGCTAGTTTATGCGCGCCTCTATCTGTAAAGCATTAGCCCGAAATATTCTGCTCCACAAAGTACATTACGCGCCATTATTTCAATTACTGCAACCGCGCCGACGGTTTATTGTACCTAAGATAATACATTCGCGTCAAGTTATTTATGTGCGCGCTTTATAAGCTGTTATTACGCGCCATTTTTGGTTGGCCACGGCACGCGGGGGGTTGCGCAATTACGGCGGGGTTCGCATCTCTCGATAGTTACTTAAATTTCCCAGTTGCGGGATTCATAAAATGCGTCGCAGGGATATAATGCCGAAAGTTCTCTAAAATTAGTAGCGTACCCAGAAGGGATCCTAATAATGATTCTGAAGGACGGCATGGGCCTTGAGGATTTATATCATGCAGCAACTAAATGACAGTGACACAGACTCCTTTTACAACTGATATATTTTGGTCTAAAACACTCTATTGATGAATAAAAGCTTTGCATTATTGCTTACCATATAGAAGGTTCTTTTATTTCCTTTCAGATAATTGCTATCTAGATAAATAAAGTTCTAATTTTTTTAAGTAGAAAAGTAGTTAAAAAAAAGTTGAAACTTCTGTAATTTCTCCACGTAATCTCCGTCTAGACGTACACATTACTACCTTACAGAAACTTTCCGCATTTTCAATGGCATTATGCAAAAAGGAATTCACAGATCCTACGGAGACGCCAAGTTTAGAGGTGACGTTATGCACACCTAATCGACGGATTTCCATAACAACTTGATCCACTCGCGCAATCATGGTTTCGGTCCGGGTGGTTCGTGGCCGAGGCTACTTCGGTTCATTGTCACACAATTCTTGATCTTCTTTAAACTTTCACACCCACTAATGCACACTTTTAAAATATATAACGCCTGTCTCACTCAATTGGCGATGAATTTTGATGGGCGTTTCACCACGCCAGACGAGAAAACGGATTATTACACGTTGTTCTTGAACATCAAACGTCGCCATTTTAAGTATACAAAACAACGCTTACTGCAGTAGCGATAATTTGATCTGCGTACATTGTATGGTGCTGCTAACTATACTACAAATTTAGAAATTTTTTCTAAAACTTTTAAAATTAACCACACATTTTTATTTACTCTTACCGCTGAGCAAACGTTTTGGAAATCTTGGAACTTCAACACACCTTGTAATTGTACGATATCACATGGTATTATTTAGTTTAGTACAGAAAATCCTCTTATAGTGGGGGTATAAATTACATGTATGATGAATACAATTAAAAAATACATTGTTTCGATGATTTTTAATTCCTTTTTTGAGTTTGTAGAAGAAAATTATAAAACAACGTGAAATATAGACTAAACGCTTTCTTTAACATAAACGAGTTATTTAAGATTGAAATCAAATGCTCTATTAACATTCATCGCCACTATCAAATATTAGTAGCATAATTATTTTTCTTTTAAAGGGCCGAATCTCTTCTTTGGTTCGCATATCTTCGTCTTTATCTTCAAAAATAGTTTTATTTTGTAATTCTATTAAAAATTCTCTATGAGAAGCGAAGCAATTTTGTAGTTCTTTTTTAAACCTTGGACTGCGAATTATTAATTGGTTTTATTGAACGAAATAAAGCTTTAACTCTGTAGCCAATTTTTAACCTTTTTTACAATTGTTAGAACTGTTTATCCATTTTTCATCTGCTAATGCATTTGTTGATATACTAACTAATACCACCAATTCCTCTTTGTCTAAAGTCTATTCCCGAAGTAGTTTTTCTATATCTTTATGGATTTTGTCTTCAAATCCTTTGCTGCTTTTACAAGAAGCAATGTTTACTATCTTTACAACTGGAAATAAGATTTTTGGATCATTTCAGGCAAAAGAGCTTTTTAACATGCATTTAGTGCTGATGATTTTATTTCCGCACAAGCTAATGGCACTACTTTAACACAATCTAAAATAAAAAATGCTTTCCATACATTAGTAAGGATTTTATTTTATCATTTTCTAATTTATTGAAAAAGATTTGGAAAAATTAGCGTACGCGGTACGTTTTGAAAGTTTGGATGGCACTTTGGTCCAGTCTTTGCATTAATATCGTGCAGCTCACAGGGAAGAAAGCAATTTTTACGAGGTATCAATAAGCGATTGGCTTTATCATTAAACTCTCCCATAGATTACTATACTTATAAGAAGTAGTACACTGTCTAGACGCTTTAAGCCCTAATGTACGCTTTTTATTTTTCGAAATGTTAGTTTGAGATGGAAATTTCGTCCAATATAATGTTGTCTCATCGGCCTTAAAAATCTGTTCTGCCTTATCATCCTTCTTCATCGATAATTTCAGCTAGTGTCAGTCTGTGGATAGCCTTTATATTTGCTAAAGGTTGCTTTTTTTTGAAATTGAGTGTTGTGTAGTGGGTCTTTCCTTTAGTTTTGCTTGCAATAAATGACTTATTTTATTGCTTTGCTGAAGAATCCCCATCTTTTTTAATTGCTCGTAGATCTGAAGTGCTTTCTGTTTAATAAAATATCTACTAACAGGGATATTTTTAGCTATATGTACAGTCTGTCATAATTTTCCTCATCGTTTTCTTATTTTTTTATGGTCAGAATTGTAGATTCATTTCAGTTTATCAATTTTCTAACAAACGATATATTTTTTCACTTTTTAAACAATTTAAAATTTGTTTTTTTTTGAAATGAACTTTTTGATTAACTATTTTTAATTCTTATCAGACATGATAATTTGAGGTTACAAATTATTTTTAATGAATATTACGAAAAATAAATAATTTTACCTAAATTATTGTGTAATAATGTCCTCTTGTGATAACATAAATCAAACGAGCAAAGCACACTTTATTAACAAATAGCTTTCTGAAAGGTTTAACATTTCTGCATTTATAAGAGAATAAATACCCTGATAACTAAAACTGAAGTTCGTGTAGGAAAAAATTAGGGGGTGTGCTCATCAATTTCAACTATAAGAGTATAATACATACAGTCAATCCTCTTATAACGCCGTTAATTCTTACTGCGTTATATGGAAACTTAGCGCGTTATAGGAGGAATGTCGCAATTTCTGCTTCGCGTTATATGGAAACCGTGTTATGAGAGTACTGCATCATAGGAGGGTTTACTGTACACATAAGACGTTTGCTCAAAGCTATATGCGTGCTATTTAGCCAATGCTAATATAATGGAACCAGCTTGGACGATCGTGATTAACTCGCCAGCCGATGAGAGTGGACTATATAGGTTTATAGGGACGACCGCCCGGATTAATTAGAAGTTAGATGCCGACAAGTGAACATACGTAGTGTGAGATCGTCATATTTGCAATTGTTGAGCGAGTAGAGTAGCGAATCTGCAGTAAATTTTGTGCGAAGCTATCCCTAAAAACTATTTGGACGATTGAGAAGTATTTTGAGAACAATATAATGACTACATTACAATTAAAGGCAACTGATGATTGACAGCTTCATTACGATAACGTTTTCACCCATTTGTCACAGCTTGTGCATAATTTTTTGTTGAAACATGAAATCAATTCAAATTCGTTGGATTCTGATTTCTACCTGTTCGCAAAATTTAAATCGGCCTTACAAGGGGAGAGGTTCTAGATTTAAGCCAAAACAACTAGGTACTTATTTGCTATTTTAATGCACGTACAATGTTTGTTTTATCTTGCGCCATCTTTACTAACACTATAGATTTTTGACATTGCAATTATGAATTTTGTCATCATATGGATATCTTCAGGAGAAACCACTTATGAAGGAGTTATTATTTTTTGTTACTTAACATACAGTACTTTTAAGTTAGGCAACGCATGCATTTGGGAGTGTTCTTCACTATAATGGTCCATCTTAAATTTATTGCTAATTTGCAAAAATTAATGTCCTCTATAAAATGGAACATTTTTGAAAAATGGTAGATTGCACTTCTTTTTCCTTTGACCTTACTGTGATGGACGAAGTGGAATACGTTATGAAGAAAATGGCAAATGAATGCAATAATAACTGAGACGCTTAGATATGGCGAAACACTAATACTAAATATATTAAAACAGCTATATGATATATGTATTACTGAGCAAAGGATACCGGATGAGTGGTACAACGCTTTGATGGTTTTAATATTTAAGAAAGTAAATCAGGAAAAGTTGGAAATTGATAGACCATTTAGGCTCATGTCGATCCTCTATAAAACGTTCACAAAAACTATCAGATAAAGTATAACAGACAATTTGGATAAATATCAGTCGAGAGAGCAAGCGGGATATCGCAAAGGCTACAGTACACTTGACCACCTACAAGCTACAAGAACATTAATAGAGAAAGCAAATATTATACAACATTGCGTTATGGATAGCCTCCATAAACTACAGAAAAGCGTTAGACTCTGTGGAGATTTGGGCAGTCCTAAACGCACTGAGTAACTGTGGAATAGATCATGCTATACATAGATATACTAATATTATAAAGCATATATATATATATATATATATATATACGAAAACACCACATTTTAAGTCAACTTGGAGGAAATAACTAAAGAAATCAAAATATGCAGTGGAGTGAAACAAGGAGACTCTATATCATCAAAATTGTTTACACAGGCAATGGAAGACATATTTAGACAGCTTAACTGGTATAACAAAGTTTTATCTATAGACGGTGAAATGTTAAACCATCTACGTTTTGCCGACGACAGTGATGTTCAATGAAAATAAAGAAGATCCACAAACACTAATCGACGGGTCACAAGAAAAGTCAAATGAAACAGGTTTAAAGATAAACATTAGTAAAACAAAATATATGACGAACGATATAAAAATCAATTTATGTATTGTTGCGTAACAGATATAACTATTGTTAGTGTGTAGGGTTGTAAGGTGCTCTCTGCTGTAAACATGTTACTTAACTCATTAGTGCTTGCGATATTCACATCATTTTTTTACATCTAATGCTGAAAATTCATGGTTCAAAAAAATATAAATAACAAACAAACAATTAAAACACAATGCAATGCTTCTTGCCCTGCTTTTGATTTTATAAATTTAGAGGATAGTTGAAAAACTACAAAAACACAAATTTTTAATGGAAATGCAAACCTCGAATACAAAACGAGTAGTAAACTATTAAAATATGCATAATTGACGCATGGAAGCTGAATATGATGTACACTTACGGTGCCAGCTAGCACTGAAACCGACAGTATGGAATGTTAGCACGTTTATATACTGGGTAATTATTTGAGTACATCATTGGAACTTTTTGATGAAAATTAAAAACAAATTTTTAATTTTTTTTCGCATACCTAAATAACAACACAAACAGTAAAATTACAACATTATACGCAACGATTATTAGTTGAGCATTAACGAATTAAAATATTAACGTCGGCTTTATGCATCTCCTGTTATGTGAGAGTTGAATTAAATTATATTTGACTTCATTGTTGCCAAAGAGATTATTAAATGATGTTCATATTATTTTGTTGCATTTTAGTACGTTATAGTTTGCATTATTTATTGCTTAACAGTCTGATTAATAGAAAATTAATTTTTATTAGTATGAAGTTTTAAAGTTTAATAATCAACAAGTATCCAAGCGTTTACATTTCAGTGAGTAAAAAAATATTTTCTATTGCCATAAACAGTACAAATTTAATTATATTGATGAATACAATTAAAATAGATAAACATTCAGCAGATGTTGAAATAAGTGTATAGTTATTGCTGCTATCGAGACATTGGATTGCGTTGAACAACTTGTGTTGCTATGGCTTGATAGTATTTATAATTGTTTTTAAAGGTTACTTTACCTTATCAACTAAATGAAACCTTTCGGTGCCAATACATTTCCCTTTCCGATTAAGTAACTTAATATAACATTATAATATGTTGGCGGAAAATGGCGAACCCAATAATACATTTTCTGTTATTTTACTTTTTATTGAGCTTTTAAATATATTTGAAGTCTCAAGGAAGAAATAACGTATGGCATACTTAAAATATACACTTTTGGTTATAGTAATTATAATACGTGTGGTGGTGGGGAATCCTGTAAATTCATAATTAAAACGCGGCTTGTTTTGATGATACAAGCAAATGATTTATATGAATTTTTGTAATATAGAGTGATTTAAGGGACTATCCAATTGGAAAAAGCAATAAAATCATAATTCCTCACATTTCTATATAAAGTAGAAAGTGACATACTCCATAGCTATTAGCCTCATGGGGCAAGAGCTGTCCTCACAGGAATTTTGTCAGCTCATTAAAGAGCTCAGCTAGTTGAGTAATTGATTACAGTATTGGCTCAAATGGTGAAAACATGATCGAATATTAAGTTGAAAACCAGAAAATTTGAAATGTATAAGATGAAGTGAACTGATAGAAAATGAAAAGTAATGCAGAAAAGCTCTATTGTCAACGGGAACAATTTCAAAATTTAATAAATTATAGCACAAGGTTTTTATTCATCTCGCTCATTAAACTGAAATAATTAAATTTACAGTTCCCACCAAATGATCACCATCAAAGTTATTATCTTCATTAAGCTTTAAGTGCTTATTCATTTTTTAATTCTACTTAATTTTATCTGTTGGAGATATGTTCTTAGTTATCATAGGTTAAAAATCTTGAATTTGTAAGTGTCAGCGAAGATATTAATAAGGCGAAATATACAATCAGGAGAAGGCACCATATTGAGTTTTATATATTGTATTTCTTAAAGACATTTCAACCAACAGCGTTGGGTTTCTGGAGTGCACAAAGTTACCCAGATAATTTTTCTTATAAAGATGCTACTTTATGTGCTCGCTGATTTAATTTCATGTCACTGTAAATAGATACCATACTAAAACCAATACAAATTATTTTTAGTCTTCCACTGACAGCTTTATAATGAGCCCACAGTGGTTAAAATTAGGTTTCTATATGGCATTCGTTGTTTGTTTAGCATGGGCATCAGAAAACGGAAAACTTCACTCTCGATAGCTGCTTTCGTTGACGTATAGCTTTTGTCAACGAAAATCACATGATCCTAAACTAAACTTGCACAAAGTGAGTTGTCAGTGAGAACTCTCTTTAGGATTTTGCCATTCGAATCGTAAGATGAACCTTATATTTTCTACCAAGGTCGTTATTTAATTTTTAAAATAAATAGCTGTCACTGGAAGCTAGCTATCAACTACAGGGTAGTTGGGGAAGTACCTCAAAATCGCAGTCCTTCATAGTTACCGTGGTATTTGCGATTTTGTGAACAGGGGGTGGTCAGTTCAGCTCAGAATGCTACTCCTACCTCCTGGATAATATCGCTAGTCTAATACTCTCCGATCCCTTTCTTTAAAATCATTTACCTAAAACATAGTTGCCATGATCATTTTCGGCGATTGATCCACCCTTGCCTTCTTTGGAAATCGATTTTCTTTTTGATAGGGGATTATAGTGCAGGATCACGTAACAATCGAAGAACTTTTTTTGATGTCGCGATATAGATTAAAAAGTTGTATATAACGAGACTTGTCTATTTCTTGTGTACTAATCAATTCGGTTGGTGTGATTGCTACCTTCGAATGTTTCTCAATATCAATAGCTGTAGATCCAGCGCTAAAAAGTGTGAGTGGGCTAGGTTTCATTGTTTTGTCTAGGCAGACCTGGAAATGTAGTCTTTTTTATCTTTCTAGAACTCACATTCACAATCCTGACGACTATATCGGTCTGCATTACTGCGAAAGCGCGGGATTGTTTGTTGGCTTGTCGTAGATGGTAGAAGTACAAAAAATGCATAAAGTTGAGAAATATGCGGTTTATATTTATATCAACTCAATGTACTGTAGTTGTCGTAGGTTAAAGGGTGTAATTAATTATCCTTTCATAGAATGTTAATTTTTATTTTTGTATATTTTGTTTTTAGGGTTATTAACAATTTTTTTAATAATTATTTTTTGCACTTATGTTGTAAATATGACTTTGCGCGTAAACGTACTTAAGAACAAGGTTATTTTTAAATTGTAATAAATTTTTGCACACTTAATTGTTACATTGTTTTCGACTACATTTTTATCAGTTCAGCTAAATATCGCAATTGGCTTGATTACTCAACTAATTGAGTTCCCTTTAAGAAGCTAATAAAATACGGTTGTGGCGAGTTTTGTTGAGCAAATGAAAGGTCAAATTAGTTGGCGAATAATATTAATATATTTTGAATAGGAGAAACTCTATAACCAGTAAAAGTAAAAACATGTGTGATAGAAAATAATTATTTTTTGGATAACCAGGTGGGGAGTCAAAACTATCCTTGCGTTGGTTTTTTTTTATTATATTTAGGGTGGAAATTGTTTTATGTTCTTATTATTTTTCTAGCCGAGTAATTGATATTATATAACAATCTCCTTTTGGAAAATTAAATCAAAAATATCCCCCTTAACATAATTTTTGTACTGGGGTTACTAATGGACTTCACGTGATCGTTAACGGTACGGGTTTTAAAGTGTTTATTGAGGCATCTATTAAAAATATAGACTAATTACTTATATGAATCGACTCAAAATTGTATTAAAACTTATACAGGTAGAAACTTCTACAAACCTTGGTTACAAGCCTGTTAGAAATAGGTATCGGAACTATTTTTAGCGAAGACATATCAAAAGAGGAAAACGCATTACTAGATGGTAATAATGACGCTAAATATTGTGAATTAACCGATTTATCAACCGATGCTAATAAGTTATCTGATTGGTCGAGTAGAAGTGCTAATTTCAAAATAATTGTTGCTATTCATACAACCCAATGGACAAGAAAAAACTCGTTTTAAAGAAACCCATTGATGGAGGAGTTAGGAATGGCATTAGTATTATCACTTATAGCTACCACAAAAACTAAAAGTTTGCTACAGTACTGCCAAATAGTGCTCGTATTATAATTTATTTATTTGAAATACTACACTATAACAGTCTAAACAATAATATGCAATACTTGGAAAAGTAAAACTTTCCTAACCGATTAGTATATATATTTGGAGATAACTTTAAGTTTTATTTCATATAGTAAGTTAATTAAGAATTTTACAACTGCAATTGGTAGACTTATATAATTTTTCGTGTTATAAAATGTCATCTGATCATCGGAAGATTAACAGCTAAACGTCATCTAAAATGTTGAGTGGCAACGAGTATCTTTAACTATTTAAGTTTCTTTTTACAGATCGAATTTTAGAAAGTAATAGCTGAGTAGTTGAAGATTTCTTGAATTACATATCGTATATAATAAAATGTAATACACACATTGTACAGGGTCCGACAGGGATTGTTACGTTTTCGAGACGGGTATAACATTGGTTGTAGGGAAACTAGTGCATGCGCAATATTTGGTATGCATTCGATAGCTACAATTTCTGTAGTTATGGAGCCGTAAACTATTAAACAATGCATCTTTGTTCACTACACGTTTGTTATTAGATGCTGTAAACAAACCAAATTGCCGGTACTCGTCGAAAAATCATCCACAGGAAATCCATCAAAGGCCCTTACATAGTGAGGAGTCACTTTGTAGTGCGGATTTGGCATAACTGTATCCTATGTTTTCGAGAAAACAGATGCACTGTGACGGTCAACTTACAGCATTACCTTATAATGTTGCAAGAATATTTTATGCTTGAATTAAGACGACATCGGATTGCCCTCGATAAGGTTTGAGTTCAACAGGATAGGGCTACTTGTTATACCTTAAAATTTGTTTTTTTAAGGAGACATTTTCAGGGTGCGTCATTTCATTGCACAGGGATATGGAGTGGCCTTCTCGATCACCGGATCTTTCACCGTATGATTATTTCATATGGGGCTATCTGAAAGCTCAAGTTAACACTGAAAAACCACGGTCGCTTGAAGCTCTTTCAGAAGCCGTAACTCGAGAACGCACTATGCTTGAAAGGTGTGTGAATAATTTTTTCACTCGCCTGAAACAATGCCCAGATAAAAACGGTCGCCACTACGATGGTATCATTTTTTACACCTGAATTACATTCTACTTGTTTGTGCTCAATGTTTCTGGAATAGCATTATAGGTATATGTAACCTTTGAAAAAAGTAAAAATTAAAATTTGTTCAAAAACATGTATTAGTGTTTGGAACGTAACAGCTCCCTACCGAACCCTGTATATGCTTAGCTGTGTTATAATAATAGTTGAAACTTGCGTACATTTCTAAGAACAAATTTTTTGTTGTTTTATGAGATTATTTCAATGTACAACAATTAAATTATTTCAAAAAGTGTACGTGCTACAATATGAGATTTTAACGAACAACTGCTACAGATTTGTACTGCAATTCTTTTTACAACTAGTTTTCTAATTATTTGTAGGTTCACTAAATCCAGAAATGAATAAGCAGTGAAACTAATATTAAATTACAAGAAAAATTAAATTTCTTGAAATAAACTTAAAGGCATAGTTAAAGTAAATAGTATTGGAGAGGTAGGTGTGTAAATAGCCGTGCCCTCGTGGTGCGGTGTGAGAAACTAAGTACGGCCCGTTTTGAAACGTAAAACGATAAGGCGGCTACCGATATCAACCGAAAGTAAAGCCAAATCGCTTACCTGAATCGGCTTCGGCTTCGGCTTCGTCGGCGATGATTTCACGGTGGCCACCTTGTTGCGATGTCTTCGTGTATGTTGCGGGATGTTAAATGCGGCCGTACTGGACGCGATGCGGTGTGAGTATATGCGGGTTGTTAAGCACGACCGAATTGGCCGCGTTGCGGAGTGCGTATTGCGGAGTGTTAAAACACGACTGAATTGGCCGCGCTGCGGAGTGCGTATTGCGGGGTGTTAAAACACGACCGAATTGGCCGCGTTGCGGAGTGCGTATGTCGCCGGGTTTCGCGCCTGGCTTAGCGGTAGGTCTTTTGCGGGAAATTTTAATTCGACAGCACCTTTCATATCAAAGGGTGTCGCCGACGGCGTATGCAGACTTATCGGCTGAGCAAAAGCCCATATGCCGTTTTGTGTGCGATGGGAAAACGTAGCGCAGACATTACAGCCGCCAGCATGCGCCGCCACGCAAGCGGTTCAAGGGAGAAAAGGCCGCCACACCAAGTATTGAGAACCATAATATTTAATGTAGCATCTATTCGGATCATGACCTTTTCCACAACTTCCTCTTTGTCTATATGTATCATTACCTCTATGATGGAGGTTCTTAAACTGACCTTGGTATTAAGATGTCTCGCAATAACTTTCGCCTCGATCTCACTCCGGACATAGTAGTCAAGGGGACTGTGGTTGGGGCTGGAGAGTGGCCACAATTTGGAGGACCAGTGGTAATACAAGTTGTATAGTCAACATATGCTTGGGTTTTGTAATTTTGAGCACTGAAACACATTGTAGCCCATCGACTACTTCCTCTATCCAGGGCTTGACAACTCTCTCTACCACGTTGATACAGAGGTCACTTTACGACTTCATTGCTTGCAAGCCCCAGCACTATCACAGAGAAAAGAAACTTTGTATGCATGACAGTAGGCACCCCAAGTGTCATTTTTGTCCTGCATGAATGTTTCATCCGAAAAGAAGTTTAGGAAGACAGCGTTGTCGTGCTTGATATTGTTCAGTAGTACTTGGTCCTTTGACTTCCTATCTGTCTTATTTATCTTAATCAACAGTTGGCTGTTTCTTAGATGAAAGACTTGTAGTGAAAATCCTGGTGCACTGCTAGACTCAGCGTCAACTTTGCCACGCCCACTTATTTTTCCAGGTTAGTCCTGCTCCTCCCAAAATTATTATTGATCTTCTTTTTCAATTATGGAACGAATTCATCACTTTTTTGCCTTGTTAGTAGTTATCTCCTCCTGGGGATCAGATTCTTTTCATGGCACACAACAAATTCTGTCAGAGATTTTTCGGCGCGAAGAGGTTCCAGTATCGCAGCTATGCGGCCGTATTCTCAGCTCATTTTATTGACAATTGTAGGTTGCTGATCGTGTGAAGCTAACCTGTTGCATTACCTAATAAGGGATCGTTCCTGGGCTTAAGACTCAACGACCCCGTATCTAGCAGTTTATTTCAGGTAAAATTTCAGGTGAAACTTCTTTCACAAATACAGATATTGCAGTCTTTAGCTAACGAAGAACGAAACATCACATCAATAAGAACAATCGACGTTGTATTAAAGCAATGGAAGCAACGTTTCATTAATATTACTGTAGCCACTATTATACAAAGTTGCAAACGGTCGAAGCAAATTGCTGCAGTGACCATCGCGAAGAAGCCGTAAAGTCCTGCAGAATTGTTTAACTTATTGTCCGTAAAACCAAATTACATTCAACCACACCTGCTATCTTCAGCACTTACATACAATAAGATTATTGCAGTGCCTTCGCAGCAGCAGCTGTTTCGCTTTTACGTAGAGTGTAAACTTTAATTATTTTTAATGCATTTCTTAATAATAAGCATAACTACAAATGCAAGTGAGTGGAAACTAGAAAATTCCGTTTGTGTTGACAATACATTTTTTGCATCTTTTAGCCCTTTGTTGGTATAATACCTTGTTATTTGGCTGCTTTTTTTGTATTATCTATAACGCAATTTATTTGCTCTTATACTGTGTTTAAATTATTTTTAAATTATTTTGTTATTTGTTCTGGTTATTAAAAAAAGGATATTTGTAGCCAGGAGTTCTTTTTATTTATTTTTTCTGTTGTTTCATCATCATATGTCGATATTAATTATCACGACCCAATGGCTGAAATTAAAAAGCACATTGGCCGTGGATTTGTATGGTTTTCAGTAGATGAAACAACTGATGTTAAAGGTCCGTATATAGCTAATCTTGAAGGCCAGCGTGGTCCAGTTGTTGAGGGGCGGGCTGCGATGCTGATGGACCCGGTTCGATTCCCGGTGCTCTCTGATGCCTGACGGGTGGCTTACTCAGTCACTAAAAATAATTGAGTATCTGCGTTCATTCGAACAAGGGGTAATAATGACGGTCGTCTAAGGTGCGGTGCTTGCCACATCGCCCCGCATCAGAGATGGTGCGCGACGACCGGGCAGAGAGATCGAACGTATGAGAGCCTTAACCTCTCAGTTCGCAGGCCGTGCTCCCACGCGGGGCGTAGGACCTTACCATTATTATTATTATTATTATTATTATATAGCTAATCTTACGTGGAGTGCGTTGAATGGACGTAGAAGAAGTTATTTGGTCATCATGAAAGCTCTAGAAAAAAACAGTAATGTAACGATAGCTAGGTTTGCTAACGAATCTTTAAGTAAATTTTATTTGCCGAATCAAATGCCAATGGGTAAAATAATGTTAATGGTTACATATGCTACACCATGTCATACAAGCATCACAAGATTTAAAAGTTTTTTTTTCTAATTTAATTTATTGCACTGTTTAGCTCACGGTTTAAATCGCCTTGCTGAAACTGTCTTCTCGAATATAATTTAGTTAATAGTTTAGTTTTGAGTGTTAAAAATATTTATTAAAGCACTTCTTAGAGTTAAAGTGTATAAGAAAAGTATCCTGAACTCTCTTTACCACTAGAGCCGATCCTTACAAGATGGGGTAATTTTATTGTAACGAATTACACTAAAATCAAAGATGTCGCATGCCAGTTTGATTGTCAAAGTTCAGCTGCAGTTGAAAATTGTATTAAGTATTTTAGAGATCAAAGAATCAAACTACACGAAAGATTAAGTATTATTGAAAGCTTGAAAAGCACCAATGCTGAAAGTGTGGGTGAAATTAAAAAAAAAAGTTGAAGCAAAGCTAAATTCTATTTTGGCAAAAATGAAGGCTACGTCATGTTAAGAAAATTAACAATCTATTAAACGGTGAGCAGAGGGATAATCTAGAATTTAATCCAATTACAATATATGCATTTAAGTTCACGCACATTTTCAAGCTATAAAAATTTGTTTAGCAATCGAAGACAATGTTTAACTATTGAAAGTTTAGAAAAATATCTAGTAAGATGTCAGTGTAGAAACGTATAATAAAAAATTTGGTTAATTTTGTTTTCATATTTAAAAAATGTTCTTATACTTGTTTTCCCATTAAAAATGCGTTTATAATTTTTTTGTGTGCATGTAATGTAGGTGTCTATATTGTAAAATAAAAGTAATTATTTAAAACACATTTTGTATATTTTAACTGTTTTATAGTGCATATTTGCATGCATACTTTATATCATTTTTGTGCATATATTCCAAGCTCTAGTAATAAATACGAGCGGGATTAGGATGTTTTCTTGTCTTATACCCCTTGTATTATAATTTTTTTCGTCGTGCTGCCGCCTATTCCTTTTGTGTTAGCATTTTTATGGCGAAATATCCGGGTTAAATCTATTTTTTGTTAATGTCTCCTTTTCCGGCTTTGTTCTCGAATTAGAGATGATTGGTATTTTAACCAGCATAGAAGGTGGTGAATAAAAATCCCACTTTACGCATTCCCACTTATTTTCTAACCGCTGCAGCAGCAGGAACAGCCTCAACTCGGACATTCCGCTCACGAATATTCGGCGCTCTTCGCGGTTTTGCTTTGTAGGTGCAACGTTCGCAGCTTTCGCGGCCTGTTATCAGATGCAAATGCCTGGCCTAAGAGTGAAATAGCGCGGCGTAATTTAATTCGGTGGGCGCCTTTCAGGAAATGGAGTCTGGAAGAACCCGAAGGGGGCGCGATGATACAAGACGCGGGAATGCTGCCCGAAATCTTGAGCAAGTAATCGGCCGTGTAAAAGGGTCGCAGTTGCGAACTCCTGGGGGTGCCTATAACAGAAACTGTCTTTTAAATTGTGTTTGCGCAAGAATTATCAACTTCTGCATACTGAACTTACATAATTTCGAGTAGTCTAGGAGCATTGCTGTATTAGATGTGCATATCTACAATCTACATTTGCGTCAGAACAATCTGGCTGATAGTACAATAATTAGGAACCTTCCATCCTCAAGGTTCACTGAACATTATCAGTTTCCGCATCTTCGCACTGAAATTGCCTAAAAGCGCCCGCCTGCTAAGACCGCGCAAGAAGGGATGGGAGCCGACAAGTCATACATAATAAAAGCTTACAATTTGAAATGTAAGTTCCAAAAAGTTGTGGATATTAATTATGTTTTGTGATAGAGCACAATTTTATGCACAAGCCCGGCTTGTTTCCCGCCTTATTATTATTTATGGGACACGTGAGTTATTAACGGAATTCCACCGCGGCACGCAGGATCGCACTTTAGTGGAGCATCTTATACAAATGATGCAATTATACCAACTTTTCGGGCCTTTCGGTGTACAAAAGGCATAATAATTTCTAATATAATATGTTGAAAGGGTTGCGCGCTGCTTAAGAAGGGACTTTTAGCGTGCTCGCCCCATTCTCTCGCTCTCCCTTTCTAATTTGATTACGGCCCCTTTCTGTCCCAGCCGGCGCAGCCGGCGTATGGAAAAATTAAGATTAATTAAGGGAAACAAAGCAGCTATGATGTTAATATGGAGAAAGCATGTAGTAAGCGAATGTTACGCAAACAAGACATTATGTCACTGACAATTAAATAAGTTGGCAGCGCTTCCAGTTCATTTCGTTCTGTTTACGTACTTGGTCCATTAATGGCGGAAATTGAAATTATGAAGTGTAACGTTGCATTGTCGGCGGCGCAAAGCCCCATGCACAAATGAAATTTCGAGCGAGGAGGCCGCGCTCCCGGTTCGCTTTAATTTGGGAGTTTAGGGCGCGTTTGCGAAGCGTTTTAACTTTGGATTTATTTCTCTGCGTAGTTTAATCGCCTACAGAAATATAAAGCAGCTCGCTGGCTTCTTTTGTTTATGGGAGCGTGGCACGGGATAAGCGCACACTTGCTGCTTTACGCCGAATCGTAAATTTCCCGTCAAAACCGTCATAAAGCATACCATAAAGGTTAAAGCGATATTTCGGTACTTAGATGCGGATCTTTAAATTCATGCCGCGCCGTTTGCTTAACACTTAAATGGGCCGCGGCAAATAGGGTGTAAGGATACCGCAATGGAGTGTACGCCATTTGCAAATGGCTACCTGAAAAACTCGCCAATATACTTCGTTCTTAACAACATAAACATCCGCTTACACCAAAAATAGAAAAGAATTTCGAAACCATGATGCTTACTTATATTTCAACAAAAGTCTAATTAAAATTTAAAATAAGAGCAACTTGCGAATACCAAATTTGGAGCAAAAGTTGCGTCCAACTTTACCAGAAGTTAATGAAGTGGTGCATTTTTTCAGTATTATAATGTTTTCTTCCACTTTAATTTTAGATTCAAGATTAAAGGTATCTAAAAATAAAACATATAATCAATGGTTTGTAAGCTGAAGGCTAAGCGTTACTTAAGTGAAGATTTGTAAGACCGTACACCCGCAGCAGTGCAGTGGTGTCAGATGTAAGATTTCTACTGGGAAATCTGGCGAAGAAGCGCGTATTTTTCTCTGAATTTTTAATAATTCCCACAATGGGGTCATACACACAAATGCGACAAATTGTTGTAACCAGCTTGTCGAGGTAAAATGTACTTCCGATGTCTCAAAATATTCTGCTGATATTTAAAATTTAGCTTATAAACACAAATTTAATTTTAAATTTAACAAACGAATGGTTAGCTTAATAAAATCGAAAAACAAGTAGAGAAATTAGAAAAATGTCAATTAGGCTGTAAATAAGAAGACAAAGAAATTCTTAAGTTGAGGTGAGAAACTTACAAGGGAAGGTTGCCAGGTGTAAATCCTGGATTTTATATAAAAGTTTTTTTTGTACTCGGGGCATATAATTATTTTGTGTACGCGGTCAGTCTTTGGCCCACATTTCCAAAGTAAGAACGGGGTGGCATTTGTTGCACCGATACATCAGGCGAAGCATGGTGGCGCAGGGCTAGAGTACAGAATATATGTGTTGGGGGTACCGGTTTGAATTTTATAATTTTTATGCGCATTTGGGCACGTTTAAAGCAATTTTTGAAGAAAACAGACAATTTTCGGTGGAAACAAGGCTTTATTCAAGATGCAGATGCGGTTCGTTCTCATTTAATAAATGATTGAAACATAGAAGCATTCAGCAATAGGCGCGTTTTGTGAAACAGTGGTTTTCGTAGTCGTCGTGATCACACTTTTCGTGGGCATCCCAAAAGTAGAGTTTATTCACGTTCTGAAATTTCTGTTTTTTTTTCGATTTCATACCCAATTTTGACCCAAGGATATTTTAGCATCACTTCAAACAAGGTTGCATTGCAGGTATGTTGAGGTTTCTGTGTAGGTTTACGTTAGCTAGATTGTTGAGCATCACATTGCTTTGATTAGTCTTGTATGTGCAGTAGTTGCACCATTCCTGTCGTCTTTGACAGTGGTTAACTGCTTATAACTAGTGCTGAAGCATTGATCCAACAAGGTTTGGTCTTTTTGCCCAGTCCATGAGTCTTGCATAAGAACGAAAGGCTTATTGCCTACTACTGGCTTTGCGCATTCAATGTAAAACTGGTTCACTAATTCTTTGGACACCCTACCAGAGGAACTGCATTTGACAATAAAATTAGGTATTGGATTGTTCCGCAGAGTTTTCATAACTGTTGCCCCGAAACCACCGTCTGTTTCTTGCAATACAATGAATAGCTTTCCGACTAGCTTTCTAGGCATAGTCAACAATGCCTGCACCGTGTAGCTGTAAATTATTGTGTTCATTGCCTTTGCTTAAAGTAAGACTTCGTTCTTGCCACAGCTTTCTAAAGGGCCCTTGGAATAAAACTCATGATTGAATCCTGACTGACTCATGTTAATTACATAGCCCGTATAATACTCAGGTATAATTGCGCGGGAATTAATCAGAAAGTCACTAGCGAATTTTGTTACCTTCTCATAGTCAATGTTATGGCGTACTATCACTACTTTAAAACGATGTAGCCACTTGCAGGAAGCTTTAAATTCACATCACTTCTTTTGATCTTACTGGTATGCTCATGCTTTCAAGTAATGGTTATGGACCGGCAAATTCTGTTTTCTAGTGTATCTAAACTTATTCGCTATTAGTTTAATCTTTTTAATTTGAATTCCCTTGGTCTCAACTGCTTTCTCAAAACGATACAACTATTATGGTCAAGAAATTCTCGGAAACTTTGACTGAACTGCACTGAAAGGTCCTCTAGGGTTCTAGTTTCTCTTGGCAGAAGTTTTTCGAAACTTTGCAACCTTTCGTTTTTGTTTGAAGAAAAAGTCATCTCTATGCCTACTTGTTTCCATGTTTTTCAGTTCCTCATCACTGTCTGGATCGTCGTCATATTCCGATACCTTGCTTTTCGAATCCGCACGTTGCTAGTCTAAATATTGGCAGTAATTCATACCCTCTAGATGTACTAGATGCTCCTGAAGTGTAGTAAAGAACGTCTTTGCAATTTATCACTTTTCTTCGCTTGCCTGGCCTGACGGTCAGATGTTTCTGAAAGAAACTTTGCAGAATCTCTCCAACAAAGTGTTCTTTGGGTTAAGCATCTTGAGTTCTGAAATAAGAAGCCTGAATACGCTAGCCGTAGATATCTCTAACCTAAGCAAACCAAATAATGTAACCTAATATTTCTAATCGCTTCCTCAGTCCCTTTCGTCCTAATACCCTCGTGTCCTTTTGCAAATATTCCAAGTGCAATATCTGTCAATGACAGACGCACGGGGGCTGGTTTTGAGCCTGATCAACAGGTGTAGGAAGGCCTTTGTACCCAGCTGCTGACATGCTATAACATGCTTGTCTGTTGGTCTTACGGATATAGGTAGCAGCGACCAAACAGGGGAACCTTAATAAACACTGTGTCACTACCAAAAAGAAGAAAGCTCAAACACCAAAAACATAAAGAAGCGAAAAACTGCACAAAATGAGCGATCTTCAGCGAAAACGTGCTTAAAATGAGACACCAACTATCAAAACGTAACTAACTGCACAGACTGAGGTCCAACTACTCCTCCAGCACTAAAACCGAGCACCTTACTACTGCGCCATCTTGCCTAGTTTGAACTAACAGTGCAAGAAAAGCACTCTATTCAAAATAAACATTGAAATGCGCACAAATATAAGATTGTTGAAGAAAAACATTTTTTGATGAATGGGAATCTAAGACTAATAAGTTGCGGGAAACAATGTTAATTTGTTTATGTGTGAATGGTGATTACATTCGAAACATATTTCTCGCATTTTGATAACTTTGACTTTACCAATTATTAAAATAGTAACAAAAATTATACCGCACTATTAATAGAAGTTCAAGCTATTACTTAAAAAGAACAGTAAATCTGAATCACTGTAAAATATTGCCCAAAACTTTGCTAAAAGACTTTGGCCCAATTTTTATGAAGACGCTTATCAGTAAGTAAATTTAATTTAATTTACGACGTAGATGATTACGACATATGTAGGTTACACCAAAAATATGATCGTCTAATTATTGGCGAAAATTAAATCGTTCGCAATCAATAACACAGAACATTTGTATAAAGAGCTAAACTGCGTTTTGTGCAAAATTATAAAAAAAATAAAGAGTGATAATATGGTAATCGTGGTTTATTGCCATGACAGATATGTATGAGCTACATTCACAGTGAATGCATTAGTTACTGCAGCACATTTCCAGTAGAAGATAATGTTTTAGGCGTAGCATTAGGTATTATAGTGTAACGACGAAGACCATTAATCACCACAATTTTAGCAAGTATGTATACTCTACTTTTACGAAGACATCCAATTCCCATCAGGTGCTACTAATCAGCGCATATAATGCTGAAGTACATTAAAAAAAAATTTTCGGCCATGTAATGCTCAATAAAATTTTTACGTTTGTATTAATTATAGGATATTTTGTTATTATAATTTTTTTAACATTTATTTGAATTTACAATCTACTTCACACAAAGTATTAAGTAAATATGATGAAAGTTTATGGCTTGAAAGGCGGAATGTCCACTGAAATTTCTCCTTGTACGTCACTATCCTGAGGCTTAGTGTTGTTGAGGTAGGTCTGCAGGCCAGGTTTTGTGTAATCTTCTGTTGCGCGGTCTATTCCTGTATAAGTTATCTATGAGAGTATTTGGAGTTTCTGCCAGTTTGTTTCGATAATTGGTGGCAACAGTATCAATTACTTCTGTGATGTATAGGATTTGCAGATCTTGGTGTAGGATTAGATTGCTGATGTACTATGGAGCGTTAACAATCGCACAAAGTGTTTTGTTTTGAAAGGTTTGAACTGTTTTTAACCGAGTGGGCTTGGCACATCCCCAGAGCTGTATGCCGTACGGCCAGATAGGTTTTATCATCATCTTGCTTTCAATTGAAAGTTTTGATTCACCGCCCATGAGCCAATACATCTGCCTGAATTTAATGCCCAGCTGTCCTCGCTTCGTTTGTATGTGTTTTTGCTACATTAAGTGTTGGTCAACATGTAACCCTAGGTATTTAACATCTGATTTTGCAGGTACAGGGGCTCCGTTAAGTGTTACGGAAGGACAGAATTAAGTGCGGGTGGTAAATGTTTTAGATTGGTTTATCATGATTCTCCACTTATTGTACCATTTACTAACTTGATATAGGTGGGTTTGCATGTTTTGAAAGGAAATTAGAGGATCGTTATCTGAGAATAGGATAGCAACATTATCCGCAAATGCAGCAATAATAGTGTTTTCCGTTTCAGGTAAGTCAGCAGAGTATATAAGATACAGGAGCGGGCCAATTACACTTCTCTGCGGTACACCCCATCGTATGGGGTAGTGGTGAGAGACAGCATCATTATGCTTTATGGAGAAATTCCTATCGGCGAGGTAAGATTTTAGGAGCATATAGTAATTGTTATTAAATATATTTTTGAGTTTGTACAGGAGGCCCTCTTGCCACACTTTGTCAAACGCTTGGAATACATATAAGAATACCCCGTTGCAATATTGTTTTTTCTCGGTGCTCTTAGATATTTGGTTGACTATCCTGTGGACTTTATGTAATGTTGACATGTTTTCACGAAAGCCAAACTGGTAGTTAGGCAGCAAATATGTGGTTGTCTTCCTTGATCCGTTTAGGTACCAGGCTCTCAAATATTTTCGATATAATAGGCAGTAAGCCGATACGACTGTATGAATAGGTTTCTTGGGGCACTTTATATATCAAACGCAATGATCCGAATCCAAAATGTCACGATATTGCTTACAAACCCGTCGAGTTGAAAATGCACGTAACGGAGTTTTCATCAAATTTGTAATGCACTTTAACAATAATAATTTACTGTTCTTTTGTATAGCGTTATTATTTACTAATCAAGAGAATCTTAAATGATATTTGTCGAAGTATTAGAATTTCCGACTGTAATACAAAATAAGAGACGCGAAATTGATATTGGACATTTAATTCGCCCTTTAGAAATTTATTAAAGTAATAGATAGGTATTAGTACAAGTTCCACGAACTAGTAATCATGAAAAAAGTTGTTAGTCAGAAAATAAAATATAAGCGTTTTGGCGGGTATGAAATATAAAGACACAAATGCATTTTTTTTTAAATCATTGTTTCAATTATGGTTTTCGTTCACGAGAATGTTGCTCTTTTCGACAGAACTATCTATGATTTTTAATAATTAAAAGAAGCTTAATGACTGAGTAGAACATCTGCCAGGCATCAGAGAGCCCCGGAAATGAACCCGAGTCTATTCGCACCGCAATCGCACGCCTCAACCGCGCGACTACCCGGTGTTGACAAAAAATCATTAACGTAATATTACACTCTATAAACTAAAATTATTTATAACACTATTTATACTGCACTAGTTCACTCCGTTTTACTTCTGTTGCTCGACTTCTACGGACTGATTTGCTGCATGATATTTAAGCAATCAGTACCGGTTCTGGAGTCTACAGGAACTATATGGTGAACATCTGAAAATTTTCGCATTATTTTAATCCTCGTTCAGGCACAATTAATGTGGTTGGAAGGTATTATGTCCGCTCTTCGACTGGCGTTCGGAAATTCGTTACATTATGTTAAGCAAGATAAGTACATCGTACAATACGAAAATAAAATTAGACCCCGGCTTAATTTGTTAGTGAATTTTTCACTAGCTGTCGTACTTTAGAAATTGAATCTAGTGTGTACCTAACGGGTCTGGGTCACCGTTCTTCTTTCCAGCTTCCTTTTTTTTAATTTTTATAAAGTCAAACAGTTCTTTTTTATAAGGATTTTTTTCTTTTTTTGCACCTAAAGTTTCAGTTTCTCTTCCTGTAGATATAACCAATGATGGTAGCTGAACTCTTCTTTATTTTAACATCGGCTTTACTTTTAAATGCGCACGCAGTAGATACTGACAGCTTTCAATTATTAGTTTCTGTATTTTCAGCGCCAGATGTTGATGGCTTGTTTTCAGTAAATGAAGTCTTTACAGACGTGCTTGGCATTCGATTCGAAGCGGAGTAATATTAAACATGGCTTAAAATCCGCTCGCTTGCATTCAAAATAGTTTTTCTATTTCTGATTTGCGTTAATATATATCTCATAATGTTTAAAGTTTCGAATAGGATACATTCAGAGGTGAAGGCCCTTTTGTTGCAGATAAATGTGGTTGACTAATGTTACATAGAAAGCATAACTTGCTATTACTAATAGAACAAGCTAGTCAGATCTTAGGTGACTAGAAGTAATAAATAAGTTAGGGTTGATTCTACCCAACATAAATTATCTAATCTCAAAATGCTTGAACTTCATTCTGTTCCTAGAGAAGATAGGAAATGGAAGAATGAACGTTCTTATTGCGTTCATCTTTCTTTGTTGCTTCAGATGTCTCTTACGAAATCTTTTTTGTTTCTACTGACCATATGATCCTCGGATTTTTTGTTGAAACATTTGGAACGTTCGATTCATTAACACTAAAAGTTGTGAAGGTGCTAATCCTCCAACAGTTATGGGGTTGAAACCTTAGTCTTCCGATTGAAACAATTTCGGGGGTTAGAAGCGTAAAATAGCACTTTCCGTTTTTGTAATTTGTTGAATTGCGCGACAATAGTTAAAGGTGTCCACTGGTTGAGAAAACTAAAAACAAATCAAAAATTATTTGGAATTAATTAACTCTCATTGAGAGGCTTTGTGAAAATATCTGCCAACTGGTCCTCGTTCGCGTCGTGCTTGATGTCAGTGTCGCTGACCTCAAAACAATCCTTGGTAAAATGATAATTCATACGATTTGCTTTCTGTTCTGGTGATACACGTTGGTCATCAATTATTCGACTGTCGCGTTGTCGCGCTGTGTAAGATGACTTTCTTAGTGGCCATATACGCGGCCACGTATTCTGCCTAACGCGACGATAGTCTGCTTACGGCTGCACCAGGCTCCTTGTCGGCCTTTAAGACCACTCCTTTGATTGTTCGACTAGCTACTTTTACAGAAGATAATATCAAAGCCTGAACTTTCTTTTAATGTTGGAAGACGCGCTTAATATCTCGGCTGGTTATTACCTTCTTGCTGTCAGGTTGCCGCAGCTGATAAGCCTTTTATGAGTATTCGTAAGTAATACCCTTCGCACGTTGCATCAAATTTGGCGTAACGAATGAACACATGCCATCAATTTTGTACAGCAGCATTGACAACAGCATGTTCATCGTTTTTTTTTTTGAGTCATCCGTGCCTTTGAAAGTTGTTCTGGTGTTCTTGTGGCCGGCCGACAACAACCAGTAGAGCACCTTATGGGTGACTGATCAAGATCATCTAACCGCTTCTTGACTTGTTTTACCCCCATCACGTGCTCTATGATGGTAGCGCCTATTCGACGTTGGTAGTTGGTAAATTTCTTGGGAAGAAGGAAAATCGACGTCTTCTTTTTCTGTTAATGGATGGCGAACAGTTGTTCTCACTTCTCGCCACTGTCTTCATGTTTATTTTGAGCGCGTACTCAATCACAAAACCCGCACTGTTGTTCTCGTTCCAGACCTCCTAATGCTGAAGTAGCTCCCACATCTGGAATTTTCATTTCGAAAAATTTTCACCGTGAAATTTAGTCACCGCATTCTTTCCCATTTTTGTCGCGAAACCCAACACTGTTTACTAGCCAACACGAAATTGCAAACAAAAAGGAGCCACAAGCTCTTTCAACAACAATTATCTTGATCAAACGCGCCTGCGCCCTGAGCTTATATCCTGTTGAATTTCGCAGTAGTGAAAGGTTACTGGCTGAAAAACTAAAGAGTAACGGTTAAAATTTTTTGGGGACGAAACAATGACAAACTTACGGTGACTCATGAGCTAAAATAAATGCTTGGCCAGCAAAAATTCCTTCGGTTCGCTAAGCTGAAAATAACTGCGAAGGTTATTGGTCGCCAATGTCACTTTATGCGTACTGCGGGACACTGTCGTTAAGTTGGCTAGAGCGTATACCAACATATTTTTAACATAATTCAATTAAATCTACGTTGAGAGTTTTTCTTTAAACATAGTCATAGATATTGCCTCACGCTGTAATTTGGTGAAGCCAAGTATTCTTTATTTCTTGAAATACTTAATTCGGTTTACTAAATTTTTAAGTCTTTCGAAAAAAGTCTTTTAATGTGGTAATCATTGATTATAACATTAAGTAATATGGAACATTTTTAGGAAATCCCCCTACCTCCATTTATTTGGCTAGATTCTAAAATTTTGAAGTGTATCAGCAGTATAGTTGCAGCTAATGTCCTCTTCTTTCACAGTATTCATAAAAGTAATTTTTTTCGTTACGTATAGGAATTTTTCCATATTTTTTTAATATACGAGATAATTTCGGAAAGCAATCTTTGTTTGCACACGCCCAAAACGTAGATTGTGATAGCGACGCCCGTTCTGTGGCGCTTTACGAAGTGCGAAGTGAAAGAAAAGCGTGAAGTTTACTGTTGTAGGTTCTGTATCTACGCAGGTTTGTCATTGATAACTAACGGGGATTTCTTTCCGAATCGCCTTCGTATAGGTATTGTCTACATTATTAATTTATATTGAAGAGACAAATGGGTAAGATAAGATCTTTACCATCTCGTACCTGATATTAACTATCCACGTATATTATTTTAACGTTTGGGCAGTTTGGAGCTGCTAATTTATCTGTTAATTGTATCAATAACGTTTTTATGAAAATTTCTTCACATTATCTTCATATTAAAATTAGTATTACTTTGTAACCGCTTAGTAGTAATTTTTTATATTTATTTAAGAGGAATTTCTGCTTTAGTTAATTGTTAGATCGTGTATTCTGCAGACTAGTAATGTATCAAATATTCCACCAAAGATATTATGCATTATCCATGAGAAATTTTGGTCGGAGCAATTAAGATTTATGCCGGAGGCCTCGTGGGGGATGAACTATTTAATTAGGTAACCACTGCGGATTAGGCAGCCGTTGATCGTGGGTCAGACACTGTCCGTGCTTGTTGGTTTACAGGAAATATTTGATTTCTCTTCTATCCTTCACGTCTAAACGGAATTCTGGCTCATCATTGGCTAGCTGCTCGAGATTATTATTATGCCAAGTGTAATAAGCATTTATAAATATTTATTATTCTGAAATGTTTTAGTTTTTAAGATCACCGTATGTAATCTGTTAATCCTCTTTTAAAAATTTGTCATAAGTGATAATTTTGATGCAATTAAAATTGAAGACAAAAAACAGGGGACAAAATAGAAAATGAAATAATTGTTAGAGCGTCATCTTACCGCCTAAATTCTAATTGGTGATATCAAGTTTCGCTAAGTATATCTATACAATGACTTTTTTACAGATAGTTACAGTTACAATAAGTACAAGCAACATGACCTTAAGATTTATCTAAAATAATTTTACACGCAACATTTGTAATTTATTTGTTCGTTGAGATTAGATCTTTAAGCGCTTATTATGAACAACTGATTTCTTTAACGCGCCCTAAAGAATCGCAAGGCCTCATAAGGATTATAAAAAATACAGTTTCAGCTGTAGAATTGCAAGACTACTAAAGCTATAATATACGTAAAAAAGCTAGATAAAGTGACAGAGATTAATACGAAATGCTACGACCTTTCAGATTAAAGAGAACATAACCACTTTATAATGCCTTGAAAATACAAGCGAATTGACTTAAGAACCGCTTGGCTGAAATCAGAACATTTACATGGGAGATCTCTATTATTTGAATTTAGCAAATTTTGTTTCAGGAATTGGAATTAACTAGGAAACTTAAAAAGTTTGTGTCGGGTAAATTTAATAAAACTCATTTGATAGTTCACCCAAGTAAAGAACAGATCAAAATCGTTCGAAATTCCAGCTGATGAGTTGTAGGGATGGAAGGGAATATCTATGAGTATTCAAGACATCACATTTCAGCAAATTGCATGATTGCAAGTGACGTACGTAAGCCTATTATCGTACACGAAAGTGCTCTTGATTAAAGTTCTACACGTGATCCTAGGAGATAGCTAGATTTATTTCTTTTAGGGGTTTTATGTCGTCTATCTGCATTAAATTAAAAATTACAGTATAAAAAGCTATTCAATATCTCTTTCGAATTGACATTAAATTTTTCATAATATTTTATATTACCATTATATGCTATTGTGCGTCTAATACGAATACTTTTACCTAAAAAAAATTTTTAACCATGCATAATAATAAAAAAAAATAGGGCACCTAATGTAAACATTTAGTTTATAAATGTTCAGCATGTAATACAATAGACTTTTTTATGACGGCTGCATTTAGCTGGATTTGATTCTAACATAAATTTAGCTTACTTAGTTAAGACATTACTCCATCGCTATAACTTTCTGCGTTTCGTTGGACATTTACAACAAGGATATTTTATAGCTGCATTTCCACTGAAATATTTCATTGGGGACATTTTATTGCTGTTTATTATATATCTAAGGCTCGTAAACTATTACATTAAATTTAGTATTACGTAAACGACTGAATTTCGTAGTTATGTTGTACTTTATTTGCAGTAGGAGTAAAATACACGATTGGGTTGTTTAAGAATATGAGAGAAACTTTTAATTTAGTGTTGCGCCCACAATTATTTTTAAGATATCAACAAAAAAATATTTATCCTGTGTTTATTGGAATTTTGTGGATTGGGTGCGCCAGACATCAAATACAAAGTGATAACAGACTAAGCATGTGTCAATATATAATATTATTTAATGTTTTTAATATTTTACTTAATTTATACATATAATTACCTAACCCTGTTTATCCAAAGGTGTAGGGTGTGTAAGTATGTCCTATATATCTTTAATAGTATTAGTGAATTTTCTCCACTCCTTTCTGTTACTAGCCACCTTCATTGCCTGTGCCAGATTTAACTCTCTGCTTATCAGTATCTCTTTCACACTGTCGTCCCACGTTTTCCTAGGTCTTCCTTTGGGTCTCTTCTCGTATCTTCTGGCTCCACAAGTTTGTTTCTTAACCTGATTAGATGTCCAAACGATTTGAGTTTTCGCTCTTTTATTATTTCTTATATGGATTCTACTTTTAGTCGTTTTCTTATTTGCATATTCTTTATTTTGTCCCTTCTGGTGACGCCAACTACTTTGCGCAGGTACTTCACTTCGCCCGTATTTTGCTCTTTATGGCTGGCGTTAGGACGTACCTTTTGCATCCAAAAGTAAGTGTTGGTACAAACACAGTTTTGTACACTGTCGTTTTGGTCTCCTATGAGATCTCCCGTTTTTCTATGAATGCATTTGTTAAGCTTTGAAATAGTCTAGTCCAATCTCGCGTTTATTTCTGCATTATGGTACTATTTGTTAGATATATATTTTTTCTAATATTTATTTATTAGCAATCAGAATATTTACATGATATTCTATGAGCTAATTTTATGTAAATTGATACAGTCATGAGGGGAAGACATCCAGTGATGTCGCCCCTATTTTAATCCGTTAAGTCTATTGGCCACTTTCTTTTCAATCTTCTGGTTTGGGGGTCGTCAGCTAATGGGATTACTGTTACGTTTGGTTGGTTTTCCAGAGTATGGTGATGTTTTATTGCTCTTGCTTTTATTACATCCTTTACATATGGAACGTTTAGGTCATTATGTAAGGTTATGTTTGACACATACCATGGGGCATTAGATAACATTCTAAGTGTTTTGGATTGGAAACGTTGAATAATATTTTGAGTTGATGAACTGGCACTTCCCCAAAGTTCACATCCATAGGACCATATAGGACGGATTATGTACTTGTAAATTATTAACTTGTTATCTAACAGCGGAAGGGCTGAGTTTTTGCCAATGGGCCAATATAGTTTTTTACAACGTAGGTTCAGTTCTTTACGTTTTTTATTAACGTGTGTCCTCCATGTCAGTCGTCGATCTAGGTGTAGACCCAAGTACCTGACCTCATGTACTTGGGGTATGCGCATGTTGTTGAGTGTAACCGGGGGAATGTTGAGTGGTTGGTTGTAAAAGTGATATGTGCTGATTTGCTTTTATTTGCTTTCACTTTCCATTTTCCCATCCATGTTTCTAGTAAGCTCATGTGTTCTTATAGCAACTCTGATGCTACCACTGAGTTCTCGTTACATGATAGTCAGCTAAGGTGCTTAGGCTTGTATATAGTGTGGTTGGAAGGTCGAACGTGTATAGTAAGTACATTACTGGCCCTAAGACGCTGCCTTGGGGGACGCCTGCATTTATTTTTATTATTTGAGATGTTTCGCTGCCTACTTTTGTTTGGAAATATCTATCTGCTAGGTAGGATTGTAAAAGTAGATAGTAATTTTGCGGCAATAAACTTTTAATTTTGTAAAGCAGGCCTCTATGTCATACCTTATCAAATGTATTACTCACGTCCAAGAACACTGCACTACAATACACTTTGTCTTCGAATGCTGTACGGATTGTGTTTACCAGTTTATGACATTATTGTGTTGTTGAGTGACTAGTTCGAAAGCCGAACTGTTGGTTTGGTAGCCATTGTTCTTGGAGTTCACTTTCATTTATGCGTTTTAATATTAATATTTCCAACAACTGATACTATCGGGAGGAGGCTGATGGGACGGTATGATTTGATTTGGTTAGGAGGATTACCCGATTTGACTATTAAAACAATTTGAGCAAACTTCAACGTCAAAGGCCAATATACAAGTCGCAGAACTCCGTTAATAAATATTTGTAAAAATCAAATTCCTTTCTTGGGAAGACGTTTTAGAACAGTTCCCGTTATGAGGTCATAACCTGGTGATTTTTTACTATTTAACCGTTTTATCTGAGTTTGCATTTCTTGTTGTGTAAATCTACGTATTGGAAACGATAGCTGTAGTGGAGCAGTTAGGTAATTTTCAATTTCTTGATCAGGTTCGTTAGAATTTTGTTGAAAGGTGTTTTGTAAATGTTCGGCGAATGCTTCAGCTTTCTGTTTATTCGACTTTGCCCATGTTCCCGTTTCATCTTGTAAGGGTGGAACATGCTCTTTAGGTCGCTTAATTCCTTTGGTTGCTCTCCAAATTGTTTGGTCATTTACAGAAAGTGAACTTGTATAGTATTTAAAAGTCTCGTTCCGTATTTGTTGCAGCCGACGACTCAGTTTGTTGTTTAGTTGATTTAATCTATTTTTGCCTTGAATATTCCGACTACGCGGCCAAACTGCTCTTGCTCTTCTTTTTTCTTTTACTAGCTCCATTATTTTGGTGGGGATGTTAGGAGTATTACATTTTAAGTTGTTTGTTTGTGGTGTTGCTCTCCATCGTGCTTCCTGTATTGTTGATAGAAAGTGGTTTGTTGCGTGCTCCAGGTCTTGATTTGTTTTTAAGTTTATAATTGTATCTAGATTTTCAGTAATATGGTCGTCGAACACTTTCCAGTTGGTTTTGGCATTGCTAAGAGTAGGTTTTGGTTCTTGGTACAGTATAGTTGCACTCACTGTAGCTATTACAAGCGTATGGTCAGATGAAATATCATAGTTGGGAATAATATCCATGTAGTTTGCTGACATACCATGGGTAATAAAGAAATCGAGTAAATCAGGAATTTTATTGGAATCTGAGGGCCAATATGTTGGACTTCCCGTTGATAGAAAACCGTATTTGTTATCTATTATTAGTTTAAGTAGTTCTCTGCCTTTTGAAGTTATTAGTCGTGAGTCCCAGTGTGTATGCTTTGCATTGAAGTTTCCTCCCGTTAGAAATCTAGGTCCTAGTAGTTCAAAGAAGGGTTGTAACATTTGTTTAGTTAAGTTATGACGTGGTGGATAGTAAACACTTGCTATGACTAGAGGTGCTGGCAACCTCTCAACTTCTATCATAGCGGCTTGTAGGTAGTCTGTTTTGTATGAAGGTAACTGATAGTGTTTAATGGAACTACGTACTATAATAGCTGAGCCACCATGCGCGGTGTTATCTGGATGTGTTGTATGATATACAGAGTATTGAGGTATTGTTAGATAAGATCTTGAGGTGAAGTGTGTTTCTGAAATTAGTAACACATCAATGTTATTAACACGTATAAAGGTTTCAATTTCTAGATTTCTGTGTTGTAGTCCGTTAGCGTTCCACAGTGCTATTTTTAAGAACTTGGCCATTATTGGATGAGTTTGTTGATGACTGTAGTTAACATATTTAGTATCATACTATTTTGCTGTAGTAATTGGTTGAACATATTTTTGAATTCATCAAGAAACTGTTTAAGACTAACATCTTCTGAGGATGAGCGTTGATTTCGGGCTGGTTCAATTATAATACGTTTATTTTTCAGTGAATGTATGTTGTATATATCTTTGTTGTTTGTAGCTGGTTCAAGGTCTATAAGAATATTGCCTGTTTTTTACGTTCATAATGTTACGCACAGTGTGTCCTAATTTTTTAAGGGCATTTTTGATATCATCTATCGGGGTAGTGTGGTGTAGATGTTTTAATACAACTCTGTAGGGACGATTTTAATAATAATAATAAGTTTAATAAGTTTACGGTACGTATCAGGGGTATTTGCATTTATTTTAACTACATTATTGTGTAAGCTTTTTGATGTGTATTGTTCTTCTTCCACTATTATTTGTAAGTTTGTGATCATCTTACCGTAATCTAAAACACCGTGTACAAAAATTGGTGGTGGTTTATGTTCAGTTACGTTTTGATTTCTTCGTTTTTTTGTTTGTTTGATTCATCTTCCTCAGTTAAAACTGAGTATCTATTTTTATTTGTGGTTACTGGCTCCTTTACAGTATTAGTAGTTTGTGTGTGAATCTTTGTTAACCGTTTTCGTTTATTATTCGAAACGCGTTGCCAATTATTAGCGGGATTAATTTCCGTTTCTTCGTAGTCTTCGAAAATTTCGCTTATGTTACTTTTATCTTGATGTGATTGATTGATTGTTGTATCGTGATGCTGACTAGGGTAAATTTGTGGCTGGTTTAATGTTGATTGATACTGTCGAAACAATAGGATGGGTTAGGGAGTGATAAGTATGAATATTGAGTTTGTTGATAAGAGCAGTTTGGTAAAAACGGTGATTGAGGAATTTGTAGAGGATTTCCATTTATATGTTGTTGGTTATTAACGTTATATGCGCCATTAAAGCCGTTTCCGGCATTTTCTTGGTAGGTACTTATTAGATTTTTTGTTATTATAAACAAATCCTTTTAAAGTAATTTAAATAAAAATGTTCGCTTACAGTTTGTTAACTATTTAAAGTTGATATCATAAGGTTTTTTTCGTTTTTACCGAGTATTATTAGGTCGTTTGCGAAGTCTGATGTACATTTTACGTTTTTTCTTTTATCTGTTTTCATATCGTCTAGAACCAAGTTGAAAAGTAAAAGACTTAATACTCTATTCCGCCTTAGACCACTGTTGACTGGGAATTCTTGGGATTTCCTGTTGTCTGTTCTTATATAGTTCTTATTTTCTTCGTATAGGCTCATTATGACAGTTATTGGGTTGTCCTCCACCTTTCTTTCAAAATTGCTCGGACTTTGGACTTTTAGATTCAGTAGAAGGCTTTTTCTAGGTCCATAAACGACTGATACGTTTCAATATCTCTTTCTTGGGACTTTTTTGCAATTTTTTTGAGTGTAAAAATATGGTTATTTATGCTACCTCCCTTTCTGAAACCACTCAGCGACTGCTCTAGTGATTCGTCTATTTGCCTTACTAGTTTCTTTTCTAGAATCTGTTCGTAGACTTTCGTCGGTATACTTGGTAGGGTGATTACAATTATATTCAAGAATTAAATAAATTTTAAAAATAAACATAACATGACTAAGCAACCGTACCGAATACTTCATACAATTAATAAGGCGTTGGAATATTATTTCTCGACATCAGTTAGGTCGTGGGTAACCTGTGGCATAAATACTTTTAACATAAGCACGATTTTGTGATTTAAACTTTATCTAATAGTAAAATACTTGATGGAAAAATATCTGTATGAAATGCATCAACTTACTATTAATTGAATGTGAGTTCTACATGAGAGTTTTATAGGACCTTTCCTATATTACCTATACACCACTGATCTTCCGATAAAGAACAGTATTATAGGAGACTATACAAAAATGACACTGCAGTACATAGACTTTTGTAAACGTCCAATTTAATCGATTTCTTTGCTTTTCCACTTGGTTAGCCAAAGAACCATGTTTAAATCTCTATCATATCGAAGCAAACTTATAAAGCATAGAACACTGCTAGGTTTATAAATTATCTTTCTGATTTGTTTCTAAAAAATTAACTCAGGATAGGTTAATCAGAACTAGGAAAGCAGTTTATAGATTACCAATTAAGATCTTACACTAATTATGTTTTAATTAATATTAGCTTATAAAACATGGATGAAAGGAAAACTAGTATAGAAGCATTATATTGCTCTTGCTATAGGAAATATTTAACATGTAAGCGAAAGAAGAGTTAAACGTGGATATTGGTGAAACCAAAAACTGCAGAAGGTATAGGTGATCCACCATCATAGCTCAGCCCAGCAACGACCTACTAATACTTTTGATTAGTGTTCTGTGGTTTATAAGTTTGATGAATAAAGGCTCCAAATTCAATTTAAGCCTAGTCCTTTGGCCAACTAAATCAAAGCAAACGATGAAATGGAAGTGTCTGCCAATCAGTCATTCTAAATAGCTGGCGATTGAGTCCGATAAAAAATACGTTGAAATGCATATAGACGTCTAACGTAGAAACAATATTTTTACGAAAGGGAAACAACTTGGATTAAAAGAAGGGCAATTGCATTGCGGCTTCTACGAACTATAGTCGATGACTATTATATTCATGATATGAAATGTTATAAATCACTAAATAATTTGTCGTGTAAAATACATCAAACTACATCTACCAACATGTTAATTTTGCAAACTTTTATTCGATATGCTCCATGGCTTTTAAATATTCTAATTTCAACCAAATGAAAATCTTCGTACAAGGCGTAAATTTGATTGTATATGACTAAAGGTATTTTGATGTGCATATTTGATCTTTTTATTTGCTGACAATTTTATTTAATTATATGAAGATTGAGTTTGAAAACTCTTTGAAACACACTTTATCCTTAAAATTATACGTAATCGTTTTTCGAATTTATTTTTACTAATAAGTTATCTAATAAATATCAAGCTAAATCATCCACGTTAAGATATACATAATATTTTAGCCTTAATTCACAAAATTTGTTGTGTGCTATGCAGCTTTTTAATACAACTGTTATGTCTTTAACTCCATAAAGTGATACATCAGTCATATACGGCATGCTTTGCATCGATACCTGCTTATACTAGTATTTCAAATTTTTAAAAGTATTGTTTTCTATACAATAGGTCAGGTAATATTGTTTCAAGGCGCGTGAAACAGATATCATAATATTTTTTAATTTGTTGGCTAGCAAAACACACAGTAGCCTTTTTTTAATATATCAAACGGCTCTACTGTAGTGACCTAAATGATAACTGACATGGCATTCGGTTGTTACTGAGTATTTAACGGGTGGGGTTACATTCCTCGACAAATGCTGTTTTTTGCAATGTGTTAGGCGTGAATAGGAAGCGCAACAAGAAAAAAATACAATCACAACAAATCTGCACATCTAATGGTATCAAACACGTATAGGCAAACTAATTCGTACTAGTTGCAGTAGGTTCAGCTCGACATTTCATTTGTTAATAGGTAATGGCAGTTGAGTTGCCTTGCGTTTTGGCAACTTAGTGGTAGTCTATCTTACTCAGACTACGTGTGCTAATAATTTTTGGTTTATTACCACACGTTTAAACGCAGCCCCACATTCGACCACGTTTTTTAGTGTCTAGCCCTCGTTTTAACTATATCAGTGGACTACTACCTAGATACCAGCCTGTTGGTCGCGGGACGTATTTTATTTCCGCCATACCCATCATATCTGATGGGCATTCCCCGATCCGCCACCTGGGGACGCGCCTTCTAGGGGTTACAGGCTTCCTCGAGGGGACTGCTGTAATAGCTAGAAGAGTGAGACTATCCTGGGCTTAATAAGCAATGTGTTTAATCAGTGTATCTTACCAATTATGACATATGGTTCACAAACCTGGACACTGACTAAAAGCAAAATGGACAAACTGATAAAAACACAAAGAGCCATGGAGCGAGGTATGCTAAATATACGATTAAGCGACAGGAAAACAAATGTTTGGATAAGAGGAGTCACGAAACTTGATGTAGCAACACATATTGCACAATTGAAATGGTCTTTTGCGGGACACAACGGCAGACAAAGAGATGATAGATGGAATGCTATCATACAACAGTGGAGACCATGGGAAGGAAAAAGACAACGTGGGCGGCCACAAATGAGATGGAAGGACGATATTGTGAGAACTGCTGGATTTGTATGGATGCAAAGTGCACAAAACAGACAAAGATGGAGGGAGTTAGGAGAGGCCTATATCCGAAAATGGACGATACCAGGCTAAAAGAAGAAGAAGAAGAAGAAGAAGTAGGTTTAACATTTTTAGTATCTTGCTATAGTATATTATGATTTTTTTACATTTATTTATTCTTTTATTAGATTATTGACTTTATTTATGCAACTATGTTTGTGAATATATAAATTGTTTTTAATTTTGTATACATTGTTATTAAATTTAAAATATTTTTTGCATATTTTCTATCTCAAGAAATTTATCTTAATTTACTAGGCTACATAGGGTCAAAGAAAAAAATGTTGAACCTAATTTTATTAAGTTACAGGCTGGCCGTTATGATGGCTACACAGAGCGTAAATAGTTGATGTGTGAGAGTTTGGATTCGGCCTCTTCTTACAGCTGGTCTAAGATAATTTTGATTTTTCCTGTAATGCTCATTTCTTTTTTGTTTCACTATGTTCGGGTAGTCTTTGTCATCAAATCTAATGTCTCTGATTGGAGGAATTGGATACGTTTCCTAGTAAACGGCACCTCATTGATCTACAAGGGGATTATGCGAAGGAGAGGAGATATGCAAAAATTACCACTACCGCTTTCTCTGTCTCAAGCACTTTTTATAGGCGGCTACTAATTGGTCCAATCATCAACTTCCCCTACTACAGTTTGCAAACAGTTTTGGTTAACAAAATTGTACGAGGTAAGTTTTAAAAGTTCCTAGCCCGACTATATTCTGAGGTGATAAGAATAAAAGAACATCATTTCTTAATATAGTTTCCATGTATTTAAATATATTTGTTACATGTCGAAATTAGAACTTTAATATCTCTGGAAAAAATACTCTAAAATTTTATCTGAAAAATTCTCCAAAACAACAATTTATCTTTGGTTAATTTTCTACACAAGTCTTTCCTTAGTTTTGAAAATAGGTAGTAGTCACTGGCAACCAGATATTGAATGAAGGGTAAGTGGAAAAGCTCTTTAAAGTCACAGTCCTTTGTAGTAGTTTGAGCATTTGAAATCTTTTTGACATTTGAACTTACTTCTCTTTTCCTTGATAACGCCGTGCAATTCATAAAATAAGTTAATGTGATACTTCTGTTTGTCACAGTGTTTCTTTCCTTAAAATTAATTATGGAAATTCTTTTTTAATCCCAAATACCGCAAGTGCAGCTGATCTGCACGTGGTTTGTCTTTGACACTTTTTTAGCCAAAATAAAATTGTTTTACCCATGGCTTTACAGTGGAATATGAAGGCGAATATTCACCATACACACCATTTAAACATTGTTTAATATGACTGAAACTAAGATCTTTAGTGAAGAATTTGATCACGGATCGGTACTCGATTTTCAACATTATGCAAAATGACGCGACACTAATAACTCAAGTGATTGGTGCTATGCGACTGAGACAAATTTCTATAAACGTCTAACCATACGGCTATTTTGCTTTTATTATTACTGGAGCATAGTCAGACCAGGAACTTTTAATGTGTAACTCGTATTTGTCCTTTTTGATATTTTGATATTGGGATAAGCCAAGGTAAGAGGATTTAGTGATCTCGTTAAAGTTGGTCGTGACTCTAACCACCTTGCGCTTTCACGTCATTAGGCACATAGGATTCCTAAACGTTTTCTAAAATGCCCTTTTTCATTCACGTTTCAGAATTTAGAGAACAATTTTCTGTCCACCGAACCCAAACTTGTTTTCTTTTTCAGCCAAGTTCTTTTCTTTTGTATAGTTCAATTTGTTCAACATAAGGCCTAGTTCTTATAGCTAACGTTAATTGGCTTGCCTTTTATAAATTGTTTTGTGTAGTGATCATATTTCGAGAGCACGTACTCGTTTGTGAAAAAGTACAACTTGAAGTTTGATTTCAGTTATGTTACGATTTTATTTTATATTAGTATAAGCAACAATTTCTACCAATCTTTGTTGTTGAAATGAATTTTACAAATAATTTGTTGAAATTATAATATTTTACATATATTAAGAACATTATTACTTTTGTTGCCGAATTTAGCACACCCACTAAGTAGCAAACTTTCAATTAACCTACAACTAATTTATATGAACATTAACCGCCGTGTTTACTTAAAAATATAATAGTTTGAGGCGAAAAATTGAATGCAATATTTACTACTTTTGTATTTATGAATTTTTGAGTTTTTTTGGTTTTTTTTGTCATAAGAATGGAAAGAAGGATATTGTCTTAAATTTATTTTACATACAGCCAAAAACACCACTGCTGCAAGATGCTCAATATTGCCGCGTGGTTGCCAGATGTTCGGAATTAACACAATGATATCCTTGATACGAGTTTGTGGTGCCTCAAAGAGAAGGGGGACATTTAAGATAGCTGCGTCTAAGACACAAATTACACCTATTGGAATTGTGCTCTGGATTGTTGGATAATCCAATTAGGGCAGTAAAAGACATAATACGTAATACTCGCACGCTAGCCTTTCTTTAATCTGAAATCGTTTTGTATTAACTGAGTCTTTTTATGTCTAGATGGCCAAAAATCGTTGGTAACCGCATTGCTCCAATTCAAGAATTTAGTGGCCGATTATTGGATGCATATTACCGGCGTAGAAAATATAGTTGATTGTTTATCTTGGGGGTTGTGTCCCAGGGAAGTTGGGCCTTAGATGCTGTGGTGGTAAAGGTTGGTTTGGTTGACTTCTGACAAAGAAAAATGACCTGCGCACGTTCTTCTGTAGAGTCTGAACACAACTCAATTTATAAGCTTCTCAAAGTAATATGTGTATACATAAGTTCTCAGCTTTTCTCTGCAAAATTAAAGTTTTATTTAAAAACAAACAAAAAAAAGCTTAAGTATCAAAGTATTCTCCGTTGGCATCGATGACCTTTTGCCATCTTTCGGGCAGCTTGCGAATTCCCTGGTGATAGAAGCTCACCGGCTTCGAGACCATAAATTTATCGATGCATTTTCGGACTTCTTCTGTTTTGAAGAGCGTATCAGCCAAGTGATGCTGCAACGACCGGAATAAATGATAATCGGAAGGGGCCATGTCTGGGCTTCACGCCGCATGTGGGAGAAGTTCCCAGCCTAACGCGTCTGCAGCTCATCCGTGTCAAATGTTTGAGGGCGTCCAGCGCGTGGTTGATCTTCAAGACTAAACTCTCCTCCGCGAAATCTTTGGTACCACTTTTTGCACGTTGCATGACTTACAGCATTCTCACCATATGTAGCACAAATCATTTCGGTGGCTTCAGCAGCGTTTTTCTTAAGATGAAACGCGAAGTGGATATAAAATCGAATATGCTCTTTTGTGATTGCCATCGTGAACACAGCTGATTATTGAAGTTATGTGCATCAAACGCCAAATCGCATGATCTTTCGAAAGACCAAATGTCATTGCTTTAAAACCGCAAGAAGGGGGACTAATACGTTACATGTAAACTGCGATTTGCGTCCTGTGAAATCTAAAGCTGAGAACTTGTTTACACACCTATTAGTATCTAATTATCGCGTTTGTTACGGGTGGTTGCAATAGTTCTACATTTTTGATATGACTACTTAAATGAACCTTGATCGAGCGTAGGTAGCAGTACCCCGCACAGTCAGAAGTGTTTGCTTCGCCCGAGATTTGGAAAAGTTAAAAGAATGTTCTGGTTTACTAAAAGGTCTTAGCGCAATTTCTACATCAATGTGTGATAAAGATTGATGGCCAACTGAGAGAAACTTTGATTGATGAAGCATCCTATTGAATTACCAAAAAATGACCCTTTTATAGTTCATCCAGTTAATTAGCATTACAAGTCTAAGTTTCACACTAGACTTTACTATCGCTTTTGCGTCACAAGTTTTAGATTTTGTCGGTATTACGAGTAGTTCATAAACAGGTACAATTATCTAATCAGTGCTTCAAGACCAGATAGCAGATTTGTTTCTTTGTAGAGTGAACTTAGCTAAGGATTCGAGAATATAGATTGCGAGGGTAATGTGGAAAGTTCTCGGCCTGGCAATGAAATACGGTGACTTTAAGTTAAAAAATGATTTTATTTTTCTACATAACCTCCCTTGATTTCAACACACTAGATCCAGCGCCTCTCCAACATCAGTATTCCTTCTCGGAAGTGAGAATCTGGAAGATTGCGAAAATATTCATCAACTTCTTCATTGGATGCGAAGCGCTTCCCAGAAACAAATTTTTTTAAGTTTGTGAACAGATGGATGTCTGAGGGTGCCAAACCAGGAGAATGGGGAGGGGGATGACCGAGCAAATCATACCCCAAATCCCGCAGTTTTCCCATCGCCACCGCAGGTGCGTTGTCCTGGTGAAAGATGATTTTTTTCTTCTTCAAGCCAGGCCTCTTCTCGCGAATTTTGGCATCCAGCTGGCCAAGAAGATGGGAGTAATATTCGCCTGTAATTGTTCTGCCTCTTGCAAGATAATCAATTAACAGGATGCCTTTCGCATCCCAAAACACGCTGGCCATGACCCTTCCAGCAGATGTGATCGACTTCGCTTTCTTTGGCGCTAAACCACCGGCTTTCACCCACTGCTTGGACTCCTGTTTCGTTTCTGGCCTGTAGTGGTGGACCCATGTCTCATCCATGGTGACAAATTGCCGCACAAAATCGGTCGGATCCCTGTTGAATCGGTCCAAAGATTGCTGCTAAAATCGTTTTCGCATTTGGTTTTGTTCGGCATTCAGCAAATGCAGCTCCCGTCTTGCGCATGGCTTTCCCATCCCTAATTCTTTGTGCAAGATGTTTCGCACCCTTTCTTCCAATATCCCCACAGCCTCAGCTATCTCACTCACCTATCGTCCAACACGATATCATGCACTTTTTCGATTGTTTCCGGTGTGGTTGCGGTTTTTGGCCGTCCTTCACGTGGGTCATCTTCGAGGGATGTGCGACCACGTTTAAATTAAGCTGCCCACTTTTTAACAGTTGACATGGAAGGAGCAGAGTCCCCGTAAACTTTTGTCAACTTCGGATAAATTTCCTTAGGGGTTAATCCATCCAAAATGAAGAATTTTATAACCGCACGATATTCAAGTTTATCCGTTTATCCTGATCACTGACAGAAGAGGATGAAATGAAGTCCGATTTACGTGTTAATTAATGGTGTTTATTAATCAGCTGAATCGAGCTGGGTAGATTCCTCTTTGCGTTCAAGAACAAAAAATTTAAACTTGCACAGTTCGCTAAATTCATAAAAAATTTCTATATAATTTAGTCTCACATATATTTTGTTTAATTTAATTATAAATGTTTTGATATATTTGTGTTCTTTAATTACAAAAGTTGGCTGATGCAACCATAGTAACGCATATGACATTTTCCATATAGATATCAAAATTGGAAACGTTGGACAAATGCCAGTTTAAGTTGTTATCTTAACTTTTACAGTTGCCAAATTTGGTACCGTCGGATTTTCGTACCTGTGGAGTTTGAAAAATACCCATGTGGCCTATGTTTTCAAACAAATTATTATTAACGAACCTAAAAAGTTTATTTACTTTTAAAGTGATTATACTACTTCCTAGATAGGTTTCATTTCCTGTTATTTATCTTTTGTAACTCACCAAGACTTACATTGTTTTATAGTTTTTTATTGCTGATTACCTTAAATATTATTATTTCAAGGTTGTGCTGCAATTGTAACCTTGTCTTTACTTATATACTTGGTTTAGGAGAAAATTCTATCACACTTGCGAAAAAGATCATTTTTGTAAACAAATTTATTTAAAAACGACAAGTAATCTTCAAAATAAAGGGCATCATTCTCTACTACCTTTTGGCACCGATCTGTAAGCTTCTGGATTTAGTTGAAGTACTACTCTACCAAATTTGAATCGATGTGCTCCTGATACTCTTCTTCAATATCAAGAATCGAATGGAGTAGCGTGTGAACTGTAGATTGGGTGTGCCGGCCAGATTTTCGAATTTTTCCTTGGTCTTTTTGGCGGTATGTGGCTTGCCATTATCCTGTTTGAACAAAGCGCGCTTTTGTCATATTAATGTTGGGTACTTCTCATTCAGTTTGTCGTAAATACGGTCCAATTGCTGATAATAGAGCTCGGCATTGACAGTGCGACTATTCAGCACAAGTTCTAAATGAAGCACGCTTTCAAAATTCCACCAAACGCACAACTTGACGTACTTGCCGAAACGTTTCTGGCGTGGAACTGACGGAGGATCTTGGCCTCGCTAAACCCATTTCTTCTGACAATCATGATTGACCATATAGATCCACATTTTGTTCGACGTCACAACTCACTTCCAAAAACGATCGTTTAATGGATTGTTGAGCTACTGGCAGCAGCTTTCGACTGTGCTTCGGCAGCTTGTGTGAATATTGTCGGGTTGTCTTGTGGATACAGTTAAGCTGCTGAAGTTGACTTTATACTGTTTTTGCTAGACTAAAAACTCTTCAACATCTAAAACGGCTTGCATTCTGAATAGATGGTCGACCAGCATGTGGATGATCTTTAAGACTAGTCGCCAGAATCAAGTTCTTTATACCATCTTGTTATGGTTTTGCAACCCACTGTTATTTGCCTTCAACATTATAAACCTCTTTTTCAGCCTGTCTCTATGAAAGTTGTCGCTTTCAGCAATAACGTATCGGGATTCGAAGTTCAGCTTTGCCCATCAAAGAAGAAGCTAACTAGAATAGAAAACAATATCAAAACTTGCTCAAAAATTGAGTTTTTTGCAAGTATAACAGAACGCTGTCCTCAACCTAATATTATTTACTTACTTACTATTTGAGGTGCACATTAATCTGTGTAAATTGGCTGATGCTAAATTAATTTTAAAATAAGCTTTTGAATTATTTTTTAAGTTATATAATAATATACAAATAATTCACTTGCTTACACATTTTGCTTGTGTAAATATCAAGCAGAAACGGTTGAAACTTTTTAGATAACTTTAATTATAGTTCAGCAGACTAACAATTTAATTTTAAAGATGGGCGGTACATTACAAACTCCGACAACTACGCCTTAAGCTTTCTTTATTGCGAATAGCGAACTTTTAAACTTACTTTGTCCTTTTTTTTTAATAATTTCTTATCGAAAGCCAGTTGTCAAGTTTTAATGTGAAATACACACGTATCATATACAACCTTGTGTTTAAAAAGTGTAATAAATATCAAAAAGTTTCCTGGTTGTTGTTCCACCTAATATTTATGTGCTGGTAACGAAAGCATCGTGGATAATGCAGCTTAGTAGGGATGAACGTAATTTGCAGAAGCTGTTTCAGCTGATTAAACAAAAGCTAATTAGACGAAGACCAAGACAGCCGGCCGGATAAACTGAAAAAATTGAGGATTACGAGTCCCTCGCTGTATATCATTTTCATTACTCTTTATTAACTGTTACGTCTTAGGAGTTCATAATCGTCGAAAGCATTTAACTGTTGCTCCTTCTCCCCACGTCCGCCCCGAGTTCCCAACTTTTTAAACTCCCGTACTTCTTTTCCCCGATGTTGACTTTTGGTTATTAAAAGTTCTAACCCGCGTAAATCTCCTTTTTGCGCGGAGCACGTCCGTGCCCTTCGCATTTCCAAGATCGGCGCTACAGACAAAGGGCGCGCCCGCACGCAAAAAGTGGCCAAAGGCAGCGGAAAGTATCGTCGTTCATTAGGCGATCCGCTTATCTTGTTGCCCTGATTAGATTACTTGGGAAGTTGGGGCGCAAGTTTTTAGCCGCTGCAATTTGCCCAGATACAGGAATTAAAAGCAACAGCTGCAATTTCCTAGCCGTCCTGGCCGCCGTTCGCTAACTCGATCAGGATAATGTCACGGAATTGTTTGCTAAACGGGGAAATTATCCGAAGAAGTTCGGAGAGCGTCGGCCGAGGTTGTTATTTTAATTAATTACGTTAGAGGACTGTTTGCGCTGTAGACAGCTTGAGGGTTTATTGCCATTGGTGCAGGCACGGGCAAATAGTAAGAGTTATGAAAGGGCATTCTCTTTCATATGTTAGAGACCGAGGACTTTGCAGGAACCTCGTAGGTAGCACATTAATTAGGAAGGGACAATCAGTCTGCAGTGCTTTTTTATTTCAATTGTATACATTTGCTGTATACAAAGTATTTGAAATATATCTAATCAGCTTCCTGTTGGAAATTAAAGAACACTTTAATGAATCATATGTAGCATGTACATAATTGATTTATATAATTATTAAACTCTTAAACAAGAAGTTTTTTTATGACGCATATATGGAGAGGGTCTAATAAAGCTTCATTAGTAGAAATGGTGTTATATATGGAGAAAATATTGCCAGCGTTAACAAGCGTGTTATTTTTCTAAGAATGTTTTTGTCGAGTGATTTAATTTCTAAAATGATCCAAATGATCAAAATTTGACACAAAAAAGTGGTGAATATGGAAGATAAAGGTGGACATTAGATCGGATGGTTACAACTCAGTGAAATTTAACTCTTACGAAAAAGTTATTATTGAAATTTTGTCAATGGAAATCATTAACATTAATTTTGACCGAAGAATGGTTGATTACAGGAGTTTACTTGAACAGAGGACAACGACCATAAAATCAAATAACACTTGATGGTAAATTAAAAATACTTAAAGGAAATTTTAATTAAAAGATCTTCACTATATTTGATAATGAAGAAAAATCTAATTCATGACTGGCCACCATATTCTGCTGACTGAAAACTTTGTGATTACTCTTTATGGAGTTTGGCGAAAAACGATGTATGCCGTCGTAGTTGAGAAACTCTTGAGAAAATACTAGAAACTGTGGATTTAACTTCAGAAGAAAAAAGGTAAAAAACCACTGACTGTTTTGAAGCACTTAAGAGCTGGTCCAATCAATGATCACTTCAATAAATGCAACTGGTTGAGTCTGAATGTCTTTTATAGTTAATGAAATGTAATGGAATGCAATCTCTTTGTAGTACAATTTCAAACTCAAAATAAAACCATGTATAACAAAACCCCGAAAATATTGAAATCACAATTATAGAAAATTTAAATTTGGTTTAAAAGGTAAGAGGCAGACAATTGTTGACTACTTCTTGAAGCACTTGGCAGCTGTGGCCAGGAAGAGGTAATAAGAACATTTTAATCTAATCCAGTTAACCTGAATAAATACAATTGACTCGGTTTAAATATCGTTTATAGATTGTTTGTATTATTTTTTTCTACTGATAAATCTGTTAGACATGTGGTACAATGTAATTTTTATATTGTACAATTTTACAGTCTAAACACAAGAGCTTAATTTGTACAAGTAATTATAAATTTGGCCAAAAAGTTCTGACTCACTTGAGAAAAATTTAATTTGTATTTTTTTGTGTGTCTTTTGCTTTAAGTTTGTTTCGTGTGCATTCAAGATAGCGTTGGAAGGAACCGAACTTCGGGGCTTGACGCGCTGTTGTTGGAAACGGCAGCTTTTGATTAGAAACGCCACTCAAGAGAAATGTGACTCGAAAGTTGCAAGATAATACAGACGTTTCGAGTTCGGCGACTTTAGTCATAAAAATTCGCTCTGGTCGACCGCCGAATTTGGACAATGATGATTTGTAGGCAGATTTGCAAGATGGGCCTTTGTCTGCGTTATCTGCATCATTTGCAAAACTTCCATGAGCTCACCGAAGCGCAATCCAACAAACGAGTCGAGATTTGCCGCTAGCTACTCAGAAATCCATTGAATGACCGATTCTGGAAGCGCATTGTGACTTCGGACAAAAACTGGAACTATCTGGTCCATCACAATCGTCAGAAGCATTGGGTTTCGCGAGGCCAAGCTTCAGGAATAGTTGTTAAATTTTATTTGAGTTCGCGCATAAAATTTTGTAAGTACATAGAGCACTAAGAAAAATTTGTAATGCGTCTTCAATTTTCCACGTTCTGCGAACTCACGCATTCTTCTAAACCAGTTGTCAAACTAACTCTTTCTTGCTTTTTAGGGACTTGAGTACAATCGTCATTCCACACTATTATAAGGCCTTGTTGTTAGAAAACCGCTACTTTTTTGGTCTTTTCTTTATGTAAGTGTAACCAGGTTTAGTTACCTTTTACGATGATATTGGGCTAGGGAGATTTTTAAACTTGTCGAGTGTTTTATTACAGTACCACGAAATGCATCGTATAAGAATATCATAACGATCTTCTATCTTCTGCACTCAATCATATTCCTGACAGCAGCAACGTTCTCTCCAGTGATTAACGATGATGAGTGCTCTAAACTTGTAGCGATTTACAGACTAACATTTTCTCTTTGGAATTTCTGACACCACCTGAATATAATTGTATAATGGAAACAATCATCTTCCAGCATAGTAACCGTTTACTTCAAACGCGGAGCAATATTCAAATCGTATGCAAAGATGCGTATAATTGTCTAATTCCGTTGTTGACTAAGACAATACTAAGAGCAATTAACACCCACAGGTTTGAAAAAGTATTATGAACTGAGGAAAAGTATGGTAAAGTTTAATTTCCGTTTACACAACTTTGTTGCTGGGCTTCTACAACCTTTTGCCCATATTTTTGTACATATGAGTTTATATCAAAAGTTTCACTGAAATATGGCAGATTTAAATTTTTTGCTTATTTCTTGGCACAGTAGTTGTATGTGCTTAATGTCATTTACGGTGGCTTAACACAAAATTAAACATGATCTACTTTTGTTCCAAATAGCACATCTCACTCTTATTAATAACTTTCTCATACTATTGAAGAAACTTATCATCCAATTAATAAGAGGAAAGCTTCTATAACTAAGTCCAACCACTGTTACTAAGTTGGTAGCATCAATTTTGTAAGAGAAAATAACGAAAGTTGAAAAATCATTCGGTGGAGAGCGCACATTTGTTGCTTAATTTTGTCTACCATTTTTTTTGGGAGGCTGTCAGCAAGGACTTTTTCTGGGGTTCTGGCGTTTGTATAGTCTTAAACTATGTAAATAAATAATGTTTCTGTTTTTTGTGATATCTGTTTCAATTCTGCCACTATTATTAGGGTCTTGGCAGAGCTTATCATTTATCGACTTTTTTAAATTGGCTAACAACACAATTGTCTATCTACAAGGTTAGTTTTTCGATGTAGCACACTATAATCAGTCCTGATCTATGATTCAAACTACACTGAAATTTTGATAAATGACTATAAATTTAAACTACAGGTAGTTTACCACTTTTATTAGGTATCTTATATATTCAAACTATTTATTGTCCTAAATTTCGCATTTTTCTTTTTTCTAATGTAGTTTTTGAGATAAGTTTGTATTAGTTCTAATTTTAAGTAGTTTATTATGCAAACTAAAGTTTTTTATTATTCCTAATTATTTACAATTCTATTATTCTGTTAAAAGCATTCTGTTAATGAAACAGACAAAATTGTTACAATTTGTGTCTTTGAATTATAACTGCAGTTGTAAACTATGTTGGTTAGGTGATACTCATTCTTCAAAGAGTTTGTAAATTTTTTGGGGCTATTTAAAAAATAATTCGATTATATTGCTTATACTTAGGAGTATAAATATACAAATGAGTTACACCCCCTTTTCAACAAACTTTTCTTATAAGAAACAATTGTGTGTATTTGCTCCCCCTGCTAACTTCAGGTTTATTGAAGATATTCCAATTTAACAAATTTATACGGTATTTTCCTAGATTTGTAAATAGGTTTCAACAAGAACACTTTCTTGCCGTGTGTTATTCAATAAATCTTCTGTTTGATTTACAAAATTTCTGTCCTAGGTCATCCTTTGAATCGACGTATTCTGTTTTTTGAAATGATTTATTGTTTTTATGCCCTTGTGGGCAGTCCTTTCTTTTCTATTATATCAAACATTTTGTCAACCGTCTGCAGTTTTCCCTTGTTAATACCTGGTGTTAATGATTATTTTGTAATGCTTTTCAATGTGGAATTAAGTTACTTGGCATCCTTTTCTGTTATTATATTGTGGTTTCAATAATTTTGGTAGCCATGCAAAGGAGAAATCTGTCAAAGATGTTAATGTAACGAATATTTAAGAGAAATGTTTTTCACTTAAACCTGTAAAGAATCATTTATATAGGTATTTTCTACCTATTAATGGCTTGTGTAATCATAAATATGGTTTCAGTAATATTAAATCATATGATAAGATCAATAATCTAAAAGTGGTCCACGTTAGAAAACTAGTAGTGGAGAGGGAGGCGTGTAAATAGCCGCTCTCGTGGTGCGGTGTGGGATACGTAGTACGGCCCGTATTGGAACGTCAACCGATAAGGCCCAAATTGTCCCTTAAACGGCCGTCGCGAAAGCGGATGGGGGCGGGTACCGATATCAACCAACGAGTATTGCCAAATCGCTCACCTGAATCGGCTTCGGCTTCGTCGGCGATGGTTCCACGGTGGCCACCTTGCTGCGCTGTCTTCTTGTATGTTGCGGGGTATTAAAAACACACGACCGAATTGGCCGCGCTGCGGATCGCGTATATATGCGGGTTGATAAGACACGACCGAACTGGCCGCGCTGCGGTGTGCTTATGTTGCCGGGCTTCGCGCCTGGCTTGGCGGTAGGTCTTTTGCAGACTTGTCGGCTGACCAAAAGCCCATATGCCGTTTTGTGTGCGATGGCAAAACGTAGCAGCAGATATCAAAGGCCCGCATGCCGCCGCGATATAAAGCGGTTCAAGGGCGAAAAGGCCGCCACACCAAGTAGCAATGTAAGTATTTTATTATTGATAAAAAATAAAAAATTGAATTGATATTTCAAAACATTTGGATGCTTTTGGTTTAGTACATTGTAGTAAATACGGCAGTTTTAGATTTAACGTATTCCGGAATATTAAATTGCGCGAATCATTCTAAAAGTACGTGTAATCTAGCGTTTGAATTTTTCTAAAGACATGTCTGAAATCATTCATAGTATGTTATTGTGTTTACCTGATTAAGTTCTTTTAATTTGTGTACCATAGTTTGCATAAATCTTTGCTTTTTTATGGCATGTTGCCAAGTGATTTTGGACAACTTTGATTCTTGTCAGAATCAACTCAGTGATCTCTCAAGAGACTAGTGGTCAGTCTTTTATCCAGATTTTTTCCAGATATTTTCGAACGACCTCTTGCATGGTGGTTTCAAGTTTCTAACTCTATTTCAATACTTGAATTTGATCGGAAACTATTGGCGTCCAAATTTTTCTGAGAATTGCTGTTGACGTGATTGATGGATTCTGTTTTTAATAAATGCAGGTAATAAACACTTGTTCCTATAAAATACATCGTTAAATGTTCACACGCATACGAACACTTGCTTAAATGACAGAACTAAGAAGCAGAGACGCGCGTCATGCAAGAGATGCACCAACTTAGGCGCCACACTGCAGGCAGACTTTTTTCATTCACCACACAACACATTTACTGCGGTTTAAATTATGTCGTTATATATTTGTTGGTATTACAATTATCTAAAAAATATTGATTTCAGTAGTGAGTGGACCACCCTGTATTTTTGGTGCTGCATTTTTGTAGTATTTTGATGAAGTATTAGATAATTGATCTATAGTATTGTTTTTTCTAGAAGTTGAATAAAAATTTGGTATTTTTCTTAATTAATGAAGATTTTTATGTAGTTTTTGTAATAATTAAAGAAATTATTTTAACAACAAATAGCAACCGGTTGTAAATACTGCTTAAGCGAAAGAATTTATTAAAATACCAAGTATTAAGAATTAATATTTTGTTAGTTTAGTAAAATTTCGTCTAAAGGAACAAAAAATTACTGTTTTATCTGTATTTCAAAATAATAAATTAAATTAATACTAATCAAGTGTTTGTTGAATAATTCGAACAGATGTGGTACTGAATTGCCATCAGGAAGTGTTCGTACAGTCATTATTAGGTACGATACACTTATCTAACTATTGTAAGACGTGGGCTTTTCTCAAGTTATTCAATTTTTCCTATTTGTATCTAATATTATTTATTCAGTTTCTGCATGTTTTCTAATATCATTTTTCCAGCGAGTGCTTGGTCGCTTCATGTTAAGTTTTATGTCTATGGGCCTTTACTTCAGTAATTGTATTATATAATCTGCCCACTCGCAGTAAGTTGAGAAATTTGTTATAATATTTACAATTTTTATGTGAGCTTGTATCCTGATGTTCTTGTTACTATCACTCATCATAATTCTTAGCCTTTGTATCCGAAATAATTTATTCGTTTTTTGTTAAACCACAGCTTTTAGACTGTACCCCATACAGAGCATGCATTGGTCATTTACTTTGTTTTTAATTAGATAACACTAAACTATTTTAAATGTAGCATAGATTTTCAGAAATTGTTTAGCACCTTAACGCACTTGAAGAAGCTATTCTATAAGTATGATTGTGTTATGATATGATTTATTACTACTTAGGGCTACAATCCTCGATTTGTTACAACTTTTTGAAGTGTTATGTCATTGGAGGTTCCTGGCGTAAATTTGTACAACGCGCATTTACACTTATCTACCAACTTTGCAGTCTTTTCCACATATTTTTGGAGCTACATATTTGCAGCGTATTTTGACACATAAATGTTGTCTGCCAAAGTGCCCTCTAATAATTGTAAAAAGGGATGTAGAAGAGTTTTAAATGCATTGTAGACTCTTTCTAGAAAACAATTCGCGAGCTTTAATGTACAAACATTGTACTTTCTAGGGTTGTATGTAAGAAAAGGCTTGTAGAACGTATTTTCAGATTTTATATATTCCCAGTAACGTGCACTTTTATACGACCATTTCTGCAGAATAATAATTTCAAGTGCGTTAAGGTACTAAGATTTTTGAATATGCACTATCGAAGTTGTGTCCGTTTATTAATTTCTTTTGGTATATTCACATTTTATATATAGTTGCTGGTGACCAAAGACTTTTCATGGAGATGTTAATGTCAAATTTGATTTTTGTAGATCTATTTTTTAGGTAGTTGGTTATTGTCGTTTAGCTCATTTCTAAACCACAAATTACTGAAATAAGTTCCATTTATTTTATAGCCTTTAGTTTCTGCTCAACATCGTGGAAAACATTGTTCTTTCGCATCGTGTCGTTAGTAAAAATGGCGACGACCGAACAACCGATGCATAATAGCATTGCATAAACTTTTTTTATTCATTTTGTGTTTGGAAGAAAACGTTGCAGCAACCGGTATTGATACTTTCTTCAGAGGATATCGAAGATTTGATATAGGCATGCTATCTGAAAATCACTTGATCAGTTGGATAAGATGTTTTCTACGGGACGAATGACAGTCGAAAATGCAACTTATTAACAATAACTAGGTAAATATGAGCTCAGTAAAGGCAGCCAACGGATGGCACTTGAAATATACGTCACAGTAGATGTTAATAATAATAGAATCTAATGAACAAGAAAAAAAAGTATTGAAATTTAGAAAGTTGCCGTGCTCAGAAGCTTCTTTCTCATTACAAAGGCAATTATTTGAGTTTATTATTACAGCATATACGAGTTCAAATGGGTAATAAGGAGTTGTGAGTGAAAGACAAATAAAACTGCTTGTCAAGGTTTTCACTGATTTTTTAATCCAACGAAACCCAATCAATTCTGGATATTACTGCGATTTTTAGGTGCAAACAACACTTATTGCATAGAAATATGCAATGTTCTAATCAAAAGTATGCTTTATTTTTAAGATTCAAACTTGAGCAAATACATTAGACGACAACAAGCTATTTCCGAACCTTCAAGGTTGCGTTACATGGGTAGTTGTTAGAAAGCAATAGTTAAGTGGAACCTTTTATGTGAAAATAGATTCAGGTTCAATCCATACATTGTTATGAAAGCTATATCAAAATATTGCCCATTTGCTGGATCAAATAAATGCATTGGAAGAATAAGCGGACGGTATACAAAAAAGTAGATTAGTGTGCTGCATAATCACCATTTGTTTCAATAAAATGTAACAAAACTCCTCTAAAATTACCCAAGCAAGTCCTACATTGCTTTTTGTTTTTGCATCGACTGCAATATCCAAAACTGTAGTAAATGATGCATGCCAGGCTTTTCGACTATTAATTTTTTTTATTTACTTTTGTAGAAATAAACATTTCTTACCAAACCATCCAAGCAATTCTGAAAATAATTCATGTAAGAGTGAAGTTTTGTTCATGTATTAAAATTGGCTACTCGTTTGACGGTGAATAAAGTCGTGCGGAAGTCTAATTCTCTGAGATATAAGCCAACACGTGAGCGAGTTGACGTGAGATTAAGTTCATAAATATAAAATGTTTGGTTCTTACCTATATTTTCCCAAAAAGCATAAGCTTAAAATAAATTTGTATTCAGAAATGCACTCAAATGGAATATAATCCTTCCCCTCCAAATGGCCAATTAAAATGCCAATTAAGGTTACATACATAATCCAACTGATAATTAGCAGCCAATTTGATATCAACAACAAACACCAGTTAGTAATCATCAAACCTTTTACCCTCAATGTGTCTCTTACACAACTACTACAGCGTGTAACTTAAAAAGGTTATAGTGATTTAAGTATTGAAAAGTGTCTACATTAAAAATTTACTTGCTCAAAAAGTAGAACAGTCCAAGGCGGGGCATTTATTGCCACTATCTAGGCTATAAAAAAGTCTCCGGTCACATTAATTTATCGACAAATGTTCAAAAAGTATAGGCGGAACTTTTTTCCCATAGACATACTTCTTCTTCTTCTTTTTCTTCTTAGCTCGCGTCGGTCCATAACTGGACGAAGGCCTCCTTCATTGACTTCCACTTGGTCCTATTTTGAGCTTCCTGTATCCATTTCAATCCGGCCACTTTTTTTATATCGTTGTACCATCTATTGGGTGGTCTTCCTATGTTTCTTCTATATTCCCACGGCCGCCACTGAAGCATTGTTTTTGTCCATCTAGTTTCTTGTGTTCTGGCAAGGTGTCCGGCCCAACTCCATTTCAGATTTGCTATTGCTTCAATAACATTTGTCACTTTTGTTTTCTCCCTAATCCATACATTAGTTTTTCTGTCACGTAGTGATATGCCCAGCATTTTTCGTTCCATTGCTCTTTGAGTGGTTGTTAATTTGTGCAAGTGGGTTTTTGTTAGGGTCCAGTTTTCGCTTCCGTAGGTCATTACAGGTAAGATGCATTTATCAAAAACTTTCGTCTTAAGATGTTGGGCAATATTTTTGGAGTTCAAAATAAAACTAAGTTTACCATAGGCTATCCATGCTAATCGAGATCTTCTTTTGATTTCTGTTATTTGGCTGTCACGGTCAATCCTGAGTGTTTGTCCTAAGTATATGTATTCACTAACATTTTCAATCGTTACATTTCCAACTTTTAATGTTTCGTCTATGTCCTGATGTTCTGGCATCATTGTTTTTGTTTTGTTTAAATTCATTTTCAGACCGATCTTTTCTGCTTGTTGTTTTAAGTCTTGTACCATATACTGTAGGTCGTTTTGGTTCGTAGCAATGATAACGATATCATCTGCATACAGTAGGTGGTTTATTTTTCTGCCATTTATGTTTACCCCATAGTTTTCCCATTTAATTTTTCGAAACATATCTTCTAACACTAGCGTGAACAGTTTAGGAGACAGACAATCGCCTTGCCGAACCCCGCGTTTTAACTCAACCGGTTTTGTTTCATCGTGTAATTTGTAGGTAGCAGTAGTTTTATTGCTGATGTTGTTCAAGAGATTTATGTATCTTTGGTCAATTCCACCGTTTTTAAGTGCTTCTGTAATTGCCCATGTTTCTACCGAGTCGAAGGCCTTTTCAAAGTCTATGAAAGCCAGGTAAAGAGGTATGTTATATTCATTGGTTTTTTCAATTAATAGTTTCATTGTAAATAGGTGATCTCTGGTTCCATAGCCTTTTCTAAATCCGGCTTGAGTTTCTGATTGGTATGCGTCCAGTTTGATGGTTAATCGATTTGTTATTATTTTTGTCATTAGCTTGTATAATACTGATAACAAACTTATCGGTCTGTAATTCTCTAATCGCGTGTGATCTCCTTTTTTGTGTAGAAGAATGACAATGGAATCGTTCCAATCTTGCGGTATAGCTGCTTGGATCAGACATTTGTTTAGCATATTTACTATTTTTCGTTTTAATTTTGTCCCCCATTTGATCAGTTCTATTACGACGCCGTCTTTCCCAGGTGATTTATTTGCTTTCATTTGCTTTAGTGCGTTCTCTAGTTCGTATTCTTCTATATCGGGCAATTCTTCAGAACCAACATTTTGGGTTTTGGCAGTTTCTTTACGGGTTTCTTGGTGTTTTGATTCTTATTACTTTCGATTCATATAGTTCTTTATAGAATTCCTGTACTATTTTTAGTATTTCATCTTTATCTCTTATTATGTCCCCATTTCTGTTTCTGTAATGCACATATTTGTTTTTTCCCGAATGTTGGTCGTAGTACCTTCATTGCTCCATTTTGCTGAATTATTTTATTTATTTTCTTCTTGTCTTTTGATTCTGTTTTCTTTGATTTTTCGTCTAATAGTCTTACATAAGTTGCCGTATTCTGTTGTATTTCTTTTATTTTCACTAACTAGTTGTCTTCTTTCTTTAAAAGTTGTTGTATTTCGTTTTGAGTTGGGGATTTTCCATTTACTTTCTTTGTTATTTTTGTTATTTTGGTCCCATGGGAGATAGCATCTAAGATTTCCTTGTGCAATGTTTCAATTTTATTATCATTATTTCGTTGTTCGAGATCGTTTAGTTTATTTTCGACTGCTTGTTGATATTCCTCCTTCTTGTTTTCTATGTCCTGTATTTTAATATCGGTGTCATTCTTTTAAATCTTTTAGGCGTTCCATCTTTGTGTTAATTATTACTTTCGCTCTTACGAGTCGATGGTCGCTTCCTACATCGAAACGATTTAAGGTAGATACGTCATGAATGATGTTTTTATTGTTACTTAGAATGAAATCAATTTCATTTTTACTTTGCCATTCGGACTTATCCAGGTCCATCGTCTATTTGGTTTTTCTTGAAGAATGTATTCATTGCATATAATTTATTTTCATTTAAGAATTCAATTAATTTGTCCCTCTTTCGTTTCGATGTCCTAATCCATGTTTTCCCAATATTCCTCTTCTGTTTTCTACACCTAATTTTGCATTAAAATCTCCCATGAGTATACTGTATTGTTTTTTCCTTTGACAGGTTCGTTTAAGGCGATTCTAATGTGGTCGTAAAACTCTTCTATTTCTTCTTCTTCATGAGATGTTGTAGGAGCATATATTTGAATTATTTTTAATACATTTGTTTCGTTCAGTTGGAATATTATATATGGTACACGATCTGATATGGCTGTAAAGTTTTGTATGCGATGTGCATGTATCTTCCGAATTATAAAGCCTACTCCATTCAAACTTTCGTCGTCTTTTCCTTTGTTTAGTAGTATATTGCCGGAATTTAGTGTTAACCATGTTTCTCCTTTTCTTTTTGTTTCACTGAGACCTATTATATCCCAGTTAATTGTTTCCAATTCGTTTTCTAGTTCTGTTATGCGGTCTTGTACTGTAATGTTCTTATGTTTTGAGTTCCTATCCATAGTTTTGTGGTTTTCGTGGTTTTCTGGTGATGGCTTTCGTTTAGACTCGGGGATTCTTAGCACCCTCTTTGCCGTTCCATCGATGGTCGCCACCTTTTGCTGTTTAATCCCATCGGTTTTCCGGCTGCCGGAGACCGAGGGCCGGTGCTTGTTTTGCATTTCTTCATGAAGGGTTTTTTAGCCTTTAGAACCCCACGTTGGCAAGACAGGTTGGGGAGCGTTCAGTAGTCTAACTTACTAAGACTTTGGTAGCCGCCGTTGACTATGTTAGTTCATCTGCCGCCTTTCCATAAGGAGAAAGCCTGTTCCTGCTTTCCCAAAATTGAGCCATTAGGTCCGTCATTCGGAAATTGCCTTCTGTGTGGTTTTGGTCCGCCCCGGGTATTTTATTTCCCCGGTACCCACTATATCTAGTGAGCGTTCCCCTATCCGCCACCTGGGGAGGCGCCCAGTTGAGGATCCACCAACCCCGCTGGTATAGACATACATTGGATAAAGTTTTATTATATTCAAGAACAAGAAATTAGTAATTTTTTGTTCGAAATTTGGAACTTTTCTTTCGGGTAGGTTTATCTAAACTTTTGACAAAGTCGGTACCCTCATATAAGGTAATATCGTTTATTAAATCCTCTACCCCTCACACACACACTATCTGGTGCACTCGAGCCACTGTTAAACAAACATGCGATCTTCCATGGGCATCACTGGGAAGTCTGGATACGAAGATGTTTGCGCTCGTTTAGCTATTCTCAAAACCCGTCACCTCAGCCTTCGGGCATTGTACGAGGTGAATCGATATGTCGACACGAGAGTTCTGGATTGCAAGCAGGATTTACATTTACATCACTAATATATTTTGCTGTTACATATAATGAAACCTGGTTGTAAATGAAGCGGTTTGTCAAGCAGGATGGAAACTGAAATTTTTTAAACTCCGTACGTAAATTGATTGAAATAATAGTGTCGAAAATTACATAAACCAGAAATTTCAATTAAAAGTTGCTGCTATCATCACTCAGGACTACTCTTTGGAAAATTTGTAGAAAACTATGGCAAAAAGTGTTTTTCTCATCCAAGTCGTGTCGAATACAAGGTCCTCAATGAAGATTTTATTAATAAATAAGTCAATCAATTCGTCGTGATTGTTTGAAAAGTTTTTAGCAACAAGAGAAGCTAACTGAACAATGTTTAGAAGTAAAAGTCTTATTCTGTTGAGGATTTGATCGGCCTTTTAAACTCCAGCCGACATCACTTAATTGCGACAAATTGGTTAACTGGGCTCAAGAAAATAAAAAAAGAGTTTAAATACAATGAATGTATTTGTTTAGTTGATTTTGGAGAGAATTCTAAGGTACCAGTCCAAGATGCAATTCAACTTCATCACTGGTATACCAAGCAAGTGATCTAAAAGATAAAAATTATGTAATTGTCTTTTCACATTGCATGATAAGTGATAATTTAGCACACAACACAATTACATTTTAACAAAAGTTTCTTATTTCATTAAAAGTCCGCTTTCCTCAAATAAAAGTTATCAAATACTTCAGTGATTGTTTCTTGTCACAGAAAAACACTTTGAATAGACGGTAAAGTAAAATCTTATATAGCTTGTCTGAAAAATAAATTTCCTATGTTCATTCTTTTTACAATTATTGCCAAGCATCAAGTTCCTACATATTATAAAATAGAATTGAATTTCCGAATTTAAGACAAAAAATAGCTTCAGTTCTGAAAACTAAAAAAAATTATTTTTGCTGACCTATATCTCATAGAAATACAAGGTGGCGCCTAAACACGAGATTTTTTGAGCGGTGGTTGGTGCGGTGGTCTTAAAGGCTAACTGGCGGCTTATTTATAACTTAATCTACTACTAGACATTTTAATAGAATTTTTGCCCAGTAATTGTACAAGGTGGTTCAAATATGACCGGGACTGATTTATGTGTAAACAAGCCGCACTGCACAGCAGTTGTGTGATTTTGAGAGGGTGGAATTACAACATCCACACTCCCTCCTGCTCGGGTTAGAAGTTGTTTAGTCCTGTTTAGGGAGTTGCTAGACTAATGAGCTAACAGAAGGTACCGTGGAGCGTAGAACAACATATGATATCAAATTCCTCGTCGGAAAAAAACGTCTCGTCCGCTGAAATGCACCACAGACTTCAACAGTAATATGGGGAAGAGTATCTGTCACGGAGTGGTGTAAGTGCTTCAGAGAGAGTAGAGAGCGCGTGGAGAATGAATCGCATGATCGTCGGCCGCGAACATCCGACACCGACCCAAACATTGATCGTGTATACGCACTTATTCGCGAGAATAGATGCAGTACTATCAAGGAACTTGGAGCAATGCTGTCCATCAGTGTCGGTAGTGTAGAAGACGTTGTGAATAACCACCTGCACTATCTCAAAGTAAGTGCACAGTGTGTACTACGCACTTCGATGGACATGAACAAAATGATGCGCATGCAGGCTGGCAGTTGTTTCCTATAACAATTTTGAAGGCGAAGGCGATACATTTTTTAAGTCTATAGTGACCAGAGATGAAACGTGCGTGCACTACTTTATTCTCGAGTCTCAGCAGTCATTACGAAAGTGACAGCATGCCAGTTATTTCAAACCAAAGAAAGCGCGGGGAACCGTTCATGTGATGGTAACGTTCTTCTGAGACTGACAGGGGGTTATCCATGTAGACTTTCTGAAGGCTCAGTCAATGCAGCTTATTACTCAAACCTTCCTGACAACAGACGTGAAGGAAAAGGTCCGATCCAAGCGGAAGACAAATGGAAACCAGGTAGCGGTTTTTCAAGACAATGTACGTCTACATATGGCCAATAAAACATTGAAAAAACTCAAAAATTGAAATGGAATTTTCTGTTACGTCCGCCGTACGGTCTCTATTTGGCCCGGAGTACGTTGAAGAATTACATGTGTAAGTTTGGCAATTTGGTTTTTTTGTAAAACAATTAGTTTATGTCATATTTGAACCACTAAGTTTTACAAGCACTAGTACCAGTAAAACACTACACTAAATCTTGTAGTTTTTTTCACTTAAGTGTCCTGATCTGATTTGTATTGTCTAGTGATTGAATGGCTTCATACGGGTTTTAAGACCTGCTTGTAAATCAGCAATTTGTTTTATGCTGTTAACTTTGACTTTCACCATATCGTCCAGTATATTTTACTACATCTAAGTCTCAGCTTTTCACATGTCTTTTTAAAAGCTTCTTCCGGGGAAGTTTAGCGTCGAGGGTCATACCTAAATACTTAGTTATATTAGAGTACGAGATAATCGTTTCGTTAACACCTATTGACATGCGCTGTTCTATTTTTTATTATTGAAGTTTATATGGACAATTTGCGTTCATATAATTTTATTTTCTATTTCCTGGTCTATCTGTTATTTGTGGTCTTCTTCTGCTGACTGCTAAGATTGCAATGTCATTTGTAAAGGTTGCTACTGTAGTGCTAATAGTTTTAGGAATGTCAGATGTGTAGAGTAGCTAACGGGTGGCATAGAGATATTTTTTTAGTTCTGATTGTTGATCTTTTGTTTGGACTAAAATATTCTACCGGATATGTAAGATTCCATAAGTTTACGGCGTTGTATAGGTAAGATTTTGTGAAGTTTCTAGTGGAGTTTTTTTAGCTACATCCATAAATATAGAGGCACACATTTTTTTCAAGGGTTTTTTATGTTATGTTTATTAGTCTGTGGAATTGTTCTACAGTTGAGTACTATGTGCGAAATTCAAATTGACGCCCCGGCAACAGTTTTTTTCTTCATTTGTAGTCAATTCTTTAGATACGATAAGAAGCAGCACGACTTGGTTATGTTCTTACTTCTGATATTATTACAACCTCACTTTCGACTGACTTGGCACATATTTTAGCATAAACGACGCATTTACCAATTTTATCAGATTAATCATTTCTTTTTAGGTAATCTTTTTAAAATCTGGCCCGTTATGAAGTCGTAGCTAGGTGCTCTTTTTGGCTTAATGTTGTTATTTATTTCTCTCTAGATTTTTTTAGAATTAACCAGTTTTATCTCTCATTTCTCGCTACTTTTTTCTAGTTCTGTTTCTGCTTCATCGGATAGGAGGTTAAACTTAAATATGTCTTTTATATTCAAAAAACGTATAAGCCTTTTACTGGTTGTTTCTAATTCACAAACCATTTTTTTCTATATGAGGTGATTTTATGATACAGGTCTTTAGCATTTTTAATAGTTTTTTACAAAACGCAGTCTGTAGAGCTACCAGCAGTTAGTTCTGTTAAATACGTTGTGGTGGTTTTGTTCTTAATTTTGCTATTACTCTTGTTACTGTTGCATACTTTGTATTTTTGCCGAGCACGCTTTTTTATATCAACTACATGATCACTATTGGGTGTCTTGAGTGTTCTTTTATTAAGTTTGTATGTTTGTTCACCAAGTACGAGTTTCTTTTGTTTGTAATAACATGATCGGAACGCTCAGACAATAAATCCAGTTCCTCTCCGTCTTTTAGGTAATTATCTGATATCTTATTATCTATTATTACCACGCTATCTCCTCTTGTCTATTATATTTTCCTATATTCAGGTATGATTCTATGGTAAAATGGATTTTGGAAATAAGACTTATGGCTATTTTATTTTTTTCTATAAATACTTGGACTTCATTTCATTGCTGAAGCAGTTTGTTACTATTCAAAATTGAAATTAGTGTGTTTTCTGTCAATATGTTTTTTTTAGCTTCGGCCTCTCTGTTGTCGTTTATGTTCTAGTTATCTGTCCAGACTTTTATGAATTATGTCTATGTTTTTTGATAACCGTTGTGGCAAGTGTTATGTCTGTTTATGTTTTACTGTTTTATGTTTTTTGAGGGTTGTTATTCTTTTTTACTGTTTGCTCATAGATAGGTTCACTGTTTCCCTTTGCGACGACTGTACTTGCAGCATCTATTCGTGTTGTAGTTGATTCTTGACATCATAATTTCTAGTTGGTACATTATTGTTAAATCCTCTTTCACTACTTTCGTAACTTTCTTGCGTTTAACATCTTTTTCTAGGTTAATTTTAATTTCAACCGTAGGCAACATTGTAGTCCTTAAACTAACATTTTTTTCTTTTAGGAATTTGAGTTTTACTTTTATGTTTATTGTAGCTTCATTTTGTAATGTAACTTTAGATGATTCTTTTGCTTCTATATTCTTATTTTTTCTCTTTTCGGGAATTTTGATATTTCTCATCCAAGTTCCCCTTCACCAGTAAAGTATTCTTTGACGGGGTATTTTTTGGCAGTTCTGTGCTAGTGCTTATTCTGTTTTTTAGTTCTTTTAACTTATTTCGCAGTGTTTTAATTCTAGTTGTAAGTTATTTTACAGTTTGTTACAGAATACTTTTAGCTTTTAGATCTGTTTGCCATGCGTTATTTTGCGTTATTGTTTAATATCTCTGTAATGAGGATTGATTCTGTTAGACTTTTCCTGGTGTAAGAGGTCGTGGCAGTTGTCAAAATTGATGTATATCTCTATTAGTTTTAGTTAGCTCACTGTATACTATGTCACTGTTAAAATTATTTGTTATTTAAAAACAGTCTACAAGTCTTACAGAATAAGCTTATTTGCTACTTTATCGGAGCTCGGTCGCAAGTGTCCTTACTCTTCACATCCAAGTGAAAACTTGCAAAATTAATGGAATAAGTATAACAACATATCAAGCCTAAAAATGACATCGTAATGACCAACATACTAGGTATCGCCACTTGGAGCGCAAACGGACTTATAAACCATAAGAACGCATTAATAAGCTCTCCACATTTAAACAAAATTGATAAAATGTTTATGTTAGAAAAACATTTCACAGACAGAACTACGTTTTGACTTTTAAATTACTCCACATAACAGAAATCACTTTGATGTGCAGTTATAGTCAAAACTTTTATATCTAATTATCAGATAAATTCATTTCCAAACAAATAAATCCAAGCCCCAAACTTAGAAGTAAATGTATTTCTTAAGTCTTTCACAATTAGTGCCCACCTATACACACAATATCCATTGATAACTACAATGAATTTCTCTATACGTTGGGCAACAGATTTTTGCTTGGAGGTGACTATAACATCAAGCACACTCATTGGGGATCCCGACTCATAACAACAAAAGGCAGAAATCTGTTTAAAGTACTTATATCTAACAATTACAATTAACACTCTGATGGTGCGCCAACATACTGGCCCACTGACTTAAATAAAATTCCCGATTTACTGCACTTCTACATTTCGGAAAGGATAGCTACAAACACAGTCTTAACAGAATCGAATAATGATCTATCATTATCACGTATCAGTAATAATGAAATTAAACGCTAGGATTATCAATACAGAATTACCTCCGCAAAAATTCTAGCACATTTGCTCTTATTTATGTTGTGGTTTAGAAAAGACTATTTTATAACTTGGTAAATGCATAGAATACTAAATAAGACACCAAGAAGCCTCGAAGAAAAGATTATTAGATGTAGCTCAAGCATTTGATCGAGTTTAGCGTAATACGTTACTTAATTAAAAAAAACTAGTGCTTTTACTCAGGTTCTAAGGAATACACTGATTTTACTCAGTTAAATATAATAATGAAGTTTTTCAGCAATATCTTATTCAATATGGCTTCCCATAGGAAATTATTTTCTAGCCTACCCTTTATTTAATAATCACTGCTGGCCTACCACAAAGTATTGTTATCTCTACTATTTCTGATAATACTGCTATCCTGTCTACGCATGATGACTCAGTTTTTGTATTTCGAAATTATCAACGTCACCTAAACTTTATTAAAGAATGGGTTGATAAATAAAAAATTACAATCAACCGAAATAAATTAGTATAAATAATTTTATAACGAGAAGGAACGTGCGTACACCAGTCACTATAAATAACGTTCTCATAGCTGCCAAGGCTCAAAGTATGTGGGCTTACATCCAGATAAATACCTTACGTAGACCAAATACATCCAAACCAAGCGTCAGCAGCTTAATTTAAAATTCAGACAAATCAATTGGCTCTTTGGAAGGAAGTCCAAATGATCCTTAAGTAACAAGCTTTTACTATTACAAGGCAGTGATGAAACCAATCTGGATTTACCGAGTACAACTCTGTTGATGTGTTAAACCAACAATTCCAATCCAAAATGCTCCGTCCCTTTACGAAGACTTCGGCATTCTATTTGTTGTTGACGAGATACTTTTTTGAATTAACTGACGCAAGCTGGACCTATTTATTTGTTAGAATAATTAATTGAGACGCATTCGCAGATATTTTTAGACTTCAGGAAATCGACTTGTCGCAGAAAAATGCGTAGACGTCCAGAAAGTTCTGGACACGCTCTATCTTCTTCTTCTTTAATTAGCCCTTGTCGTTCATTCTTGAACATAGGCCTCTCCCATTGTCTTCCACCATCCTCTATCCATTTTGGGCCTATAATTTTCTTGATGTGATCAATCCATCTCATGTTTGGTCGCCCCCTATTTCTCTTTCCCTTCCAGGGTCTCTGTTGTACAATTTTCCTTGCTTACTTTTCTCCGCCCGTTTTAGCAACCTGTTCTGTCCATTTTCACTTCTGTCTTACCATCTTAGTTACTACGTCCTATATACCTGTTCTCTGCCTTATCCATGTGTTCCTTTTTTTGTCGCGCAGCAATATACCCAGCATTACCCGCTCCGTTCCTCTTTGAGCTACTTTAATTTTGTTTGCCACTGCTCTTGTTAATATACGTCATTACCGGTTACAGACTTGGGCTTTTTGGTAATTTTCGAATTTTTCTATAAACATTTAGCTTAACTTTACGAAAGCAGCCCATCCTTGTTTTATTCTGTTGTTTTAGATTTTCTTTGGTTAAGTAGATATAGTCTTCTATCTGCTCTATTTCTTTGTTGCCTCTTTTATCCTTCCTTTGTTTTCTTCCATTATACTTGACATGTATTTTGTTTTTTTTTCTTTATTCATTCCTAATCCCACTCGTTACGATTCATTACTTAATTCTTCCAGAATCTTTTGCAGCTCCTCAATTTTGTTTGTCGGCAAATCTCAGATTATTTAGTGTTTCTCCGTTTATGTTTATTCCCCTGTTTTCTCAATTTAGCCTCTTAAATACATCCTTCGATCAGCTGTGAACAGTTTCAGAGACAGTTGTCTCCCTGTCTTACTCATTTTTCTATTTTTTATTTGCTGCGACTCTTTTTTGTAATTTAACCATAAGTGGTGCATTCTTGTATACGTTCTCGATTAAGGTGGAATATCTGGAATCTATTCTTCCGTTTGAAGAGCGTCCCTTGCAGCCCAGTGCTCTACACTATCGAATGCCCTTTCGTAATTAACAAACGTTGGGTATATACGAGGTGTGGCAGAAAAGTAATGAGACCGGCAACACTGCAAGCGATCTGGCAACACTACGCTGTTGTCCTTGATAGAGCACGTGTATAAATACCTTTCCATAGCTCAGTGCGAGTTTCAAGTCGCTGCGTTAACTACGTGATTTTTGTGATTGCTATTAATGAAGTTGTAGTTTGGTTGTGCGTCACGCAAAATGGAACAGCGGAAACTTTTTTTTTATAAAGACGTCCTTGAAATGCTCAGAAAAAGGTTCATTCGCGTGAGACCAGACATTGCAGACAAATGGATGCTCCGTTATGACAAAGGCATTCCTGTGGTTCCCCAGGCCCCCTATTCACCTGACCTCAGTCCCTGTGACTTTTTCCTTTTTCCTACTCGTAAACTGAAAAATGTCCTCAAAGAACGTCATTTTTGGACTTTAGAAAACATTCAAAAGAGTGTAACGAACATGCTGAAGACCATACCGGTTGAAGACTTCCAGCGCTGCTACCAACAGTGGGAACAACGTCTCGATCGGTGTGTAACTGCTCAAGGGAACTACTTTGAAGGGGATAACATTGATGTTTAAAAAAATAAAAATTTTGATAAATAAAAAATCAGTCTCATTACTTTTCTGTCACACCTCGTAGGCAGGTTATATTATGTGGTTTTCTCTATTAGGACTCTGAGCGTTAGCAAGTGGTCTAGCGTTCTATAGTTTTTACGGAATCCAGCTTGTTTAGATGGTTGATAGAAGTCAAGCTTATTAGTTAATCTCTTCGCTATTACTTTAGACAGTCACTTATGCATTTGTGATAATATTGTTATCGGTTTATAATTTGATAATTTCGTTGCGTCTTCTTTTTTGAGTATAAGAACCATTATTCCATTTCTCCATCCTTTAGGTATATTTCTCTCTTCTATTGGAGTAATATGCAAATTTGTTTCTGAAGCACTTTTTTTTTGTTCTCTTTTCTAACCACTTGAGTACCTGCTTTTTTTATTGTATCTGTTATAAGTTTGCTTATTTTGTTTATAGGCTTTTCATGTAAGATGGATGGGAGCTCAAGTTTTATTTGTAGTTGGTATTGCTCTTTATTTTGTCTTAGCTTTCCGGTGCCTATTGTTTTTCTCTCTTGTCTTGTAAGTTTTTGTCTTTCTAATTCTAAATTTATCACCATCTTACTTCGAATGAATCTACGAACACTATTAGTGACGAGTCTCTTTAGCACTGTCACATCGTTGGTTATATTTTTATGTGAAGAATCTATCTTATTTCGGGTCTTTCCATCCGGACTTATCCAGGTCCATCGACTCGCAGGCTTTTTATAGAAGAAAGCGTTCAATGCATATAGATTTTTGTTCTCGAGAAAGTTCAATATGTCTCTACGGTCGTTTGTATTTGCCATGCTACCCCACATTTCGTTCTTGTGCATCTTTTCCTATGACCAGTTTTGCGTTAAAATCTATTAACATATGGCATCTACATTGTTTTTTCTTTGAGCATTTACTAATATCGTAGAATTCTTTGAACTACTCGTTAATATAGTCTTTTGTTGGTGCGCAAGCTTGCTTTTCCTATAATTTATGTTTTTGTGAGATCTTAATGTTTAGGCGACCCTCTCCGATACAATAATGCGTCCATCATTGAAGAAATCCAAGAACCTATAAGAAATACAAGATACTTTAGCCATGTTCAACAAAGAAATTCAGACAATCTCGAAGATTAGTTGTACGGGACAAAACTCAGGGATCAAGACCACGGGGACGACCAGATCAAAGAGGTCACCGGCCATATTATGCAACAGGCCACAAGAACAGCCCTAAACAGAAGTCGATGGCGAGACATCGTAAAAAAAACGCATGTAGAACAAGTAGTTCTTGGGTCACGACGCTTCTGACAAGAAACCTACGGTGGAAGAAGAAGATTCCATTCGCTTCCTATGTCCGTTTTATTACTTATAATATTTGCGTTGCGAAGGAATATTCAAATAATCTGCTCGGCAGTTGACGTGGAGTTGTAAGGACTTATACAGTTAGCCATATAGGTATTTAAGCGCAGGGTATAATATTAGTTTGCGTAGTGATGTAAGTGAACTGCGGAACAAATCATTTAGTGCTGTAGGTACAAATAGTACATTATAAATAATTCTATGAAAGTTTAAGGAATGGCAAACATGCAGCCTTGTCTCTGCCAGCTAATAATTATTTGAAAATATAATGAAAATTCCTTCAGAAATTCTGAAATTACTTTGCATGGGGCATTATTACAACCTGCTGTGATATAAAATTCTGAATGAGATTTGAATTCGTCGCTTCATTCTATTATTAAGATTACCAAAGGTACGAAAACGTAAAATGTCCACGTTGGTTTAATTGGGATGATGTAGAATCAATCGCCATCTTAAGAATTTCGCAAACCAATGCACAAGAGCGTGGTTGGTCGCAGCTACCTTTTTGATAATTGCGAAGGGCTGGTCTTTGATTATTCGAACAAAGCGGTCGGGCCGGGAGGCGGATATGTATCGGGGAACCCCCGACACAGCGCCCGCTCGCCCACTTCGGCGAGTCTTCCAGGAATTTAATAAATTCCTAATCTCATACTTGATATTTTGCAGCCATAAAATTACAGACTTACATCAGGCTTTTACGGCCGCGGAAATTTTACATGACAATAGACGCGAATTTAGCGACGCGAATCGAGTAGGCCTCGCAAACAAACACAACGGACGCGGAGATGGCGACAAATGAACGCGCCTAGTTTGGTATTCATGAGCCGGCGTCTCCGTCGCGCGCGCCGCGCGCCCGGGCGCCAGACAGGGAGCGCCGGCGGGCGACGTGCGTGGTCGTGCGCGATCCGCGCGCCGTCTTCGAATTGTTGAAAGTGTCGCATAATCGCCGGGAAATTAAGGAGGCACGCTTAAATGTGTATTATTTGCTCTTGAACTTCTATTTTCATTTAAATCGGGCGTTTCGGGCGAAATTGGATGTGTCAAAGGCTTTTGAAGTTCGCAAAATGAACTGCGAAATTTGTACGCGGGCTCCGGAATTCAGCAGGCGTTCGTGAGCCGCCGACGGGTCGCAAACAATGGAATGGTAAATGAATGTAAGTACAGCGTTACGGCGTTAAGATCGGGATTGTCATATATTTGCATGGAGGAGCGCCATTACGTCAGCTGCTTATTAGAGGCGCTCGCAAGCAGGCAGGTCTGCAGGAAAACCTTTGAATACGCCTGCACGAATGCGGGAGTTAATCCTTGCTTCCTATTCAGCCAAAGTTTCAAGATAAGACCATTTTTATTACAAAAGTACCCATGGAATATAAACAAATTGGGTGTGGTTAACATTACACCAATATTGAAACTTGAGCATAATATAAGTTTAAGTGTTCAAAGAATGGATCACCAACTATTGCACAAACAACGAGATGGATGTTAAATCCGGAAAGGCAACTTTCAAAAGTTCCAATATTCAATACCGAGGAACATACCGATCTAATTTTAAGGTATTTACCATGAGTGAATGGTCAGTAGTTCTGGATATCCATCGACATACCAGACAGCACAGGCAGGCAGTCAGGATCGTGATCGCATTAACTTTCGCCTACGCCTTACAGGCTTTCGAAAGTTAATAAATTATTTTATTTATTTTATTTTATTTATTTAATCATAAGACTATTTGTTCTGGTTAGGTGTTGGTCTTATAATTTATGTTACATCATTATTATTTACATTGATGCATTCATTTACTTGATTGGTTCAGATTACACTTCGCTTTTATGAGTCCTTGATTTTCTATTTCCATATTTTCTCTGTCCTTTGCCATTGTTCTTACTTCACCACAACTTATTCACGATTTTCCGCCACTAGTCTGACTTGTTCTTCCATCTTTTCGTGGTCGTCCCACTTTGTTTCTTCATTGTGTCCTCGCTTCTAATTTTCATTCTATCTTCTTCATTCTATGTAGGTGTCCCAGCCAATCTCAGTTGTCTTTCTTCTATTATTTTCTTTCATGGGTTTTACTTTCAACTCTTCCACTATTGCTGAGTTTTTCTTATCTCCTCTCTAGTAATCCTTGGATTTTTCTTAAAAATCTCATCTCAGAGGCCTTGATACAACTTTTATTTTTGTTTGTTAAGACCCAGGATTTGCTTCCATAGGTTAGAGAGGGTCTTATAACTTTTTGGTATACCTGTGTCTTAGTTTCCTTTGGTATCTCTTTTTTTTCCAAAAAATGAACTTCTAAGGGTGTTGTATAGTCTCCCTACTTTTCCTATTTGCTCAGATATTTCTTTTTTTATTTTTCCGTTGTTTTCTATTATTGTTCCCAGATAGTTACAACTTGTGACTTGTTCTAGTGTTTGTTCGTTTAATTTCGTCTTGTATTTCTTTTCTTCGTGGGCCATTATCATCGTCTTTTCTTACTTATATTTATTTCCATGTTTATTCGTTTTAGTTGTTTTTTTTTGATATTCCTTTAGATTATGTTGGAGTTTTTCCTCTGATTCGGCCACTATCACCATATCGTCCGCGAATAACATTTCTTGGAGTTGGATTGGTTTCATTTTCCATGTTCCTATTTTCATATATGTGCATTATCTATTACAATTGAGAATAGTAGTGGGCTAAGGCCACATCCTTGTTTCAAACCTATCTTTGCTGCGAATTTTTTTGATTCGTCGTTGTGAGTTCTTACTTTGTTTATATTGTTCTTATATAATACTTTAACTATTTCTATCACTTCTTCTTCTATTCCGCTTTCCTTTTGGCGTGCCCATACATCATTTCTTCTTATCTTGTCGAAAGCCTTGTTCAGGTCTATGAAAACAATATGTACGTCCTTTCCTTTCCTTACTAGTTTTCCCCTACTTGTCTTAATATGAATATTAAGTCTCGTGTGCTTCTTTCTCTTCTAAACCCGTGTTGTGCTTCTCCTTTTGTGTCTTCTAATTTTTCTCTTAGTCTGTTTTCAATTGTTCTCGTAAATACTTTGCTTTGTATACTTGATAGGGTAATTCCTCTATAATTCGTCCATTCTCTTACATCTCTTTTTTATACAGCGGTAGATTATATGTATGTTTCATTCTTGGGGTATTTCTTTTGTTCTATTGATATTATTCAACAGGTCCTTGAACACTGTTCTTGCTTCTTCTCCCATGTATTTTAGCATTTCTGGTGTTATATCATCTTGAAGCGCTGCTTTCCCTGTTTTTAGTTTGTCAATAGCTTGCGTAATCTCTTGTTCTGTTATCGCTTGTATCACTTCTTTCATTGGTTCCTACTTGTAATGTTTCTCGTTCTTGTTCTTCAATGCCTGTTTCAGTTAATTCCTCAAAGTATTGTTTCCATCTATCCATAATATCTTTCTCGTCTGCTAATATGTTACCTTTTTTTGTCTTTTATGTTAGCTAGTCTCGGTGCTTTCTGATCTGTTTTAGTGTACCATAAATAGCTTCTGGTTTTCAAAATATTGTTCTTTCATTTTTTTTTATCAAAATCTGCCCGTTTGTTTCTTTGCTTCTTTCACTGCATGTTTAACTTCTCTATTACTTAATTTATATGAGTTGTAGTCTTCATCCTGTTGTGACCTTAAATACCTTCTCCATTTTTGTTTTTTGTCTTTTATTTTCTGTTGTATTTCTGGGGTCCACCATTTGCTTTTTTTGGTGTGTATGTTAGTTTTTTTTTGGTTGTCCCGTAGCTTTCTTTGGCGGCTAGAATTATATTTTCTTTAAAGTATTTCTATTTGCTTTCTATTCCTATTATTTTTTCTGCTTCTTCCCTTTTTAATCTATTTTGTAGTTTATTTTGGAATGCCTTTTTGGTTTCTTCGTCTTTTAGTCTGTAGCTTTTAATTTTTTTCTTTTATTATTAATTTACTAATATTGGTCTCTTCCTTCCGCTGGTAAATTTTCCTAATCTTATTTCATCTAATTCAGTATTTCTATCTAGGATTATTCCTATCTTTTCTATTATTTTGCATATTTTTGCTTGGTTTCCTCTTCCTCCTCGTTACCATCATCGTCGATCTCTTTCACTATGAGGTTTTTTCCTCTTCTATTCTCTCATTTTGTTCCTCCAGTTAATAAATTAACGAATGTATTGTGCATAAATCCTTTATCACAATGAACGAATTTGAATTTCACAGATGATATGAAATAGAGACAATAGCATTTCAGAATAATACATAAGGAATTACTCCATAATTACCCAAATCGGTCACATACGATACAGACTAATCAGGTATTCAAAAGTTCTACTAGTTTGTAATTATCCTTAGTGGTTAATGAACATATATAGAGACAGCACTGTTCCTTTTCAAGAAACTCATTAATTAATTCTACTGTGCAAAAACACGTATTGCCATCCTTCTTCTTTCGCTTTTATTTTTAGGTTTGTACCTGTTCTTCTTCACTCTAAAATCTATGACATTTCAATGTCTATATATGTGGAACCCTACCTTTGTAGTCATCTCTTTTGTGGTTGGGCAGGATCCTTTTTCCTTTGGGTTTTAGGTCTCTTGCTGTTTTAATTAATCTGTCATTACTGGCCTTCTCGATACAGTTATTTCGCTTGTTTCGTCTTCTATTGAGGAATTTTATAGTACCCGTTGGGTTTTATTTATTATTCTATCTTTTCCCGATTTATCCAATAATGTTGCAGGTAATATCTGAATAAACACATGGTAAAAATTATTTATACTGTTACTACCAAAATACGGGACTTGTTTTCATCAGTCAAGGACAAAAGAAAACCACAGGATACGCTAGGGGTATATTGTATGCTTTGTTTAATTTTGCATAGAGACCACGGGCTGTACGATTACTACCAGAATAAAAGAAAACCAAACGCTTCAATATACTCGATAAATTATATATCTATTTGCTCTACAGGTCATGTAAGCCTAGGGCGGCGTACATTGTTATTTATATATTGTTCTCTTACTCTCTACTTTCTGCGTTTATTTTTTATACTTTACATTTTTCATTTACTTGAACTTAACATTAAAATTTACAAGCTAATTTGAAACTTATTTTCACCATCTATTTCTTTGGGCATTCTGTACACTGCTTTTTCCCATTGTTTTCTGTTTGTTGCTATTTCTTTTCAGTTCTTAACCTTTATCGTTTCCTGGTCTGCCTCCACAATATTCATCCATCTTTTTCTCGATTTGTCTTTTCTTCTCTTTTTCATTGGTTTTTTACTTATGGCTAGCTTTGGGAGCCTCTCTCCACTTAATCTTTCTAGGTGTCTTAGCTGCCTTATACGTTGCGCTTTGGCGATTGCAATAACATTAGGGTTTTTATACAACTCTTCTAGTTCCTGGTTTGTTCTTCACTTCCACTCTCCTCGGTTTTTATTCCTCCGTAAATCTCTCGTATCATTTTCCTTTTCCATTTTTTTTTCTTCTTCTTTGTTAAGCACCCACGTTTCACAGGCATACGTGGATGTAGGTTTTATAATTGTGCAGTAGATTCTTTCCTTTGACTTTCTTGACATACGACGATTTCATAAGTGTCTTCAAGTATCTATATTTTCTATTTTCCTTTGCAATTATTACTTGAATTTCTAATTTTACATGTCCATTTTCTTCAACAGTTATACCTAGGCATACGAATTGATTTGTTCTTTCGAAATTGTACTCTTTATTGGTTGTTATTAAAATCAGATTGTTTTTCATCATCAGCATATATTTTGTCTTGTCTTGATTTAGCTCCAAGCCGAATTTTTTTGCTTCTTGTTCTATTTTTCCTATGATCCTCATTAATTCTTTTTTGTTCTTGCGATGATTTTTAAGTCGCCCGTGAAGCTCATCCATCGGTGTTTGTTATTAAATGTAAATAGTGACACCTATCTACAAAAAAGGGAACAAACAAATAGCAGCCAATTATCGCCCAATTAGCCTTACAAGTATTATTTGCAAAATTGGAAAAAATTATAGCTCACCAATTAAGAACCTTTTTAGCAAGGGAAAATTTAATAATGGACGAACAACATGGCTTTATCCCGGGGCGGTCAACGGTGACCAACCTTCTCTCATGTATGGATAAGTGAACTAAGGACTGGGACATTCGTCAACCAACTGATGTTATTTATTTAGATTATGAAAAGGCTTTTGATCGAATACCTATACGAAGACTGATTGCCAAACTTGAGCACTTTGGAATGCGTGGAAAACTCTTTAAATGGATAGAAGATTTCAACAGAACCTTCAAAGTCCGAGTGGGAGAGACGTTTTCTAAGCCCAACAAGGTCGACGGTGGACTACCGCAAGGCTCGGTGCTCGGACCAATCCTTTTTGGTATCTTTTTGACCGATCTTAAGTTGTGTGTACAATCTCAACTATCACTTTTTGCAGATGACACTAAAATTGTGGGTAACCCACTACAAACACACAACATAATGCGAAAGGATTTGGAAAGCATTTACCAATGGACCTAAGACTGGTTAATAACATTAAATGGAAACAAATGTACATTGTAATGTGTAGCAACACATAGGCAATACAAATCTAAAACTTAATTATTACATCAATAATAAAAAACTTGAGGTAGTAGAATGTCAAAAAGATCTTGGAGTATATATCATATCAAATCTTAAATGGGAAACTCACGTAATCAATGTTACCAAGCAAACCAACTCTATATTATACACAATCAGGAAAGCTTTATCTTACATAAATGAAGATCTTTTCATTAAGATCTACAAAACATATACAAGGCCACTACTATAATATGCATTCCAAATATGGAACCCTTACTTCAAGGACATTGAATTGCTTGAAAAAGTACAATAGAAAGCCACTAAAATGGTTCCATCCCTGAGAAACCTATCATACGAACTCCGTCTCACTAAACTTGGCCTAACTATACTAGAACAACGGAGGCTACGAGGAGATCTCATTGAAACATATAAAATCTTTAATGGGCACTATAATGTTCCAGGCTTCACCAACATATACACAAAAAACAACAAGAGATTAAGAGGACACTTATTTAAGATACAAATACAAAGACCCCAAAGCAAACTAAAAAAACATTTCTTGTTTAACCGTATTGTGAAAGAATGGAATAGACTACCAGAGAGTGTGATTGTGGCCTCCTCAGTGAACTGTTTTAAGAATAGACTGGACACTTATTAGAAATTGAAAGTGCATTAACGCACGCATCAGCATATAGCTGCTAGTGCTAGAAATAATAATAATAATAATAATAATAATAATAAATGTGGTACCATTAGTTTTTACTCTACTATTACTTATTATTACCTCTAGTATCAGGTTTAAGAGTGTTGTTGACAAAAGGTTCCTTGTCTCAACCCTCTTCCTACTTCAAAGTCCTCCGATTCCTTCCCATTCCAGGTTATTTTATTTTTTGTGTTTTGTAGTATCATCATCGATAATTTAATAAGTTTTTGGCGCATTCTTTCAAACAACTTACATCTTCTTATGCTTTCATATGCCTGTTTGAAGTCTGAAAAGTTTATATAGTTTATTTTATCTTTATAATTAGTCACTTGTATTTCTTTGAGCGCAAATATTAGATCTATCGTGCTTCTATTACTTCTAAAACCTGCTTGGTACTCCCTCAATATTTTGTCAGTGTATATATTTAACTTTTTCCTTATTAATTGTCCTAGAATCTTGTAGCAAGTGTTTAATAGCGTTATGTCTCTATACTTTTCGCACAGCAATGGATCCCCTTTTTTATATATTGGGCATATAAGGGCATTTGCGCATTTCGTCGGCATTTCCTCTTTTATCCATATTTTACTAACTTTATTCATTATCTTCTGACTGTTCATTATTTTCCATGGCTCATATTATATTCTGTATTTCTTTATTAGCTGGTTCTTCTATGTTTGCCTCTCCTTCTTTTGTTGTCCTTATTGGTGCTGTTCTATTTTTCTTCTGTTTCTCTTTCATTTAGCAAATTTTGAAAATGCTTCCTCCATGTCCTCAATATTTTATTATGGTCTGTTTTTAACATTTCCGCTTTATTTTTAAGTAGGACTGTAGGTTATGATATCTTCTCTCTGATGTCTTCACTTCTTGGTGGAACGATATTACTTTATTTGGGAACTTTTCTTCTATTTTCTTCAGTTTTGTTTCAGTTTGTTGCATTTTCTTTTTTCTGGATAGTTCTTTCACTTCTTTTTTGTCCTTGTATTTTAAGATATTTTATTCACTAGCATTTATGTTCTTATTTTTTCTTCTCTTTTGCCTTCATTTCACACTCTTCATCGTAACTGTATGTCGACTATTATCTGATTTAATTGTTTCCATATCCCGTCAATATGCTCTTTTATACTAATTTTATCTAATATTTTATTCATTATTTTGCTATTTTTTTGTTTCCTGCAATTTTTGTATCTCATACCTTATTTTTCTTTTCGTTACCTTTCGCCCCTAGATTTAACCTCCAAATTATCAAATAGTTTATGCTAACCGCAATATTTAATACATGCACGTCGTTTTATTCCTTACTTTGGTAGTGAATGTATTGCCATCTTATATCTTCCAGACTTCGGCATGGCCTTGGAGCTAGTGTTTGGCTTTGTTATCACTTATCGCTATCACTACTAAACGTACTTCATGCAATTTTTATTCTTATATTTATCTCCTTAACTGCCAACATTTTATTTAAAAGTTTCAGTGCACTTACTGGCTGTTTTATTTTTTGTTTTGGTTTTTATTCGCTTCTTGCTGTAATGCTCCTGCTTCTTACGCACTTTCACGTATTTATGCTCACCCGATACGGCTTAATTTAGACGTTTAATATCGGAATGATACAAACACGTATGTCACGGTGAAAAATGTCTTTCATTCAAAATTATCTGTTGTTTTTTTTATTAACGGTTAATCAACTCAACACTTTACAGTGTTATACATGATAATGTTGTAATCACATATATGTCTTGTTTAAATGAATTGACTTAGAGATGCGCGATCTCTTGACGCTAGGTGCACACTTACATCAAGGTTGCCTATTCAGACACTCCGGAGGTTATAATTTTTGACATTCACTCAATATCGTTATCTTCCGAGTCTAATGATAGGTCTTGAGGTAATTTTTGTTTTAGACAAGTCTGTGTTCTTTTGCCCTAGTTTTTGAAGGATGGCATTGTTATTAGAGTTATTTAAGTCATCAAAGAACTTTTGTGAGTCGCCTGACAAACTGTTGTATGCTTTACTTAGCTGAATTGTTGCGGATAAATTTAGGAGAATTAACAGATATTTCGAGGCTTTTATTTTGAAAAACTTTCTAATGTTTTTTTAAGGTTGTGCTCCATACCGGACAAACGTAGGTAACAATCGGTCTTGGAAGTGTTTTATAAAGTAGGGTTGAACATTCGTTGCGAAGGGGATTATTAAGGTTAGGAAGAGGACATAATAATTTTGGTCTACTGTACCCAAGATTGAGCTTATTGATAACATGTGTAATAATAATAATAATGGTGAGACTTCGAAGTGGAAGCACGGCCTATAAACTGAGAGGTTAAGGCTCTCATATGTTTTTCTTTTGCCCAGTGTCGCGCACCATCTCTGATAAGAGGCGATATGGCAAGCACCGCGCCTGAGACGACCGGCATTATTACCCCTTGTTCGAGTGAACGCAGGTACTCAATTATTTTTAGTGACTGAGTAGCTCACCCGCTAGGCATTAGAGAGTATGGAGAATGAACCCGGGTTCCGTCAGCATCGCAGCCCGCTCCTCAACTACGGGACCACGTTGGCTCTGTTATCATGTGTGCTTCAGGTTAATCTGGTGTCGAGATACTTTAATACCAAGATATTTAATGGTTCCTCCTCTGAGATTCCCGGACATGATTGTCATTTATGTGGATGCTGTTGTGTTTTTTTGTGTGCGTTTTATTGTACACCTCTTAGAGTAAGTGACACGCCGTTTGTTGTACCTTTTACTCAATATATTAACGGCTGTTTGGAGACAATTAATAGCCATAGATAGATTTTCGTCCTGAGTTAATATAGCGGTATCATCAAAAATGAAGTGAGGTTGCTATTCTGTGGATTGGGCGTGTCGTGTATAAATATGTTAAATAATGTAGAGCCAAGGGCAGTACTTTGGGACACTGTCGGCGCATATTTGTTTTGGATGTGAGATGGTGATGTTAATTAGGACTGCAAAGGATCTATTCCAGTTAGGAAGTGCTAAGTAATTCAAATTTTAATTCATCTATCAAAGGCTTAGCTAATGTCTAAGAAGACTATCGGTGTAGTATTTTTTTAACTTTGTACTCCCTTTCTTGTGTAACCGTTGTATAGCTTGTTTGGAACCTAAACTGAGTGGACGATAGAATGTGATGCTTATTCAGTGTTTCATTAAGACGTGTAAGGACAACCCTTTCAAATAGCTTTGATAAGTGTTGAGAGAAGGCTTAAAGGTCTGTAATATTTGCAGTTAGTTTTGTTTTTCTAGAGGAGTACAACCAGGAAAATAATTGCTTTTCGGCTTAAATTTCGAAGAATGACGTTGGTCATTAAATTTGAACCTAGAGCTTTCTTTAGTGGTAGCAATTTATTATATTGGGTTCTTGTGACGTGTGTTTGATCAAAATGCATCTGCTGTTGGCTGGTGGTTTTTCACATATGCAATTGTACTATAAGTGTGGAGTTAATTTTTCATTGGTGACGATCGGCGTAAGGTGTTGCTTATAATTTGAATTTGGTTATATACTTGTGTGTCTAATCTTTCCTAAAATTATTTCCAATTGACATAGCCTTTTATCATCCTAGGAATTGGCGGTCTGAAGGATGGGGTGGAGGAAAATCATACTAACACAGGTAGGTGATCGGAGTTCAGTTCTGGTAATACTTCTTGTTGGATGGACAAATGGAACTTTTTGGTGAGTATAATGTTTAGGATGTCGGGTTCATAACCATCTACTACTAATTTGGAGCTAATATCTGTAATTGGTGTTGAGATGCTAAATAATTGAGTTTTTTTAACATTAGAGTTGTTTGCGCGGCATCCCCATAAAGGATTCTTACTATTTATGTTTTTTATAACTGCTTCTGTGTTAAAGAAGTTAAGCTCTTCATTTTCTAATAGTCTATTACTGGGTTATTTACAGACTGTTGAGATTCTGATGGCGGTATTAATAATGATGGATATTGCTTCAAGGTTGCTGATATGGTGCATTTTACATGTTTGGTAAAATTGGCTACTCCTCCCCGTGCAGATCCAGCTGGTCTGTCTCGGCGATATATTTGATAGTAATTTATTTTAAATATTTCATCTTCTGAATAGTGAGTCTTCGTGATACACACAATATCTATGCTGTACCTTGCCAAGAAGAAAATGAAAAATGGTCTTTGTGATTGTGTGCTATTGGCGTTCCAATTTAGTACTGTGAGTTTATAAATAGTTTAAGGCAAACTATTTTTGAGAGCAAATATAAAGGATTTAATAAGAATAATGGTATGGCCCTACATACCACGTGAGGTTACGGCCTGCGAATTGAGAGGTTAAGGCGTTCGTATATTCGCTATCTCTGCCCAGTCGCCGCGCACCATCTTTAATGTGGGGCGATGTGGCGAGCACCACGCTTTTATTATGAGACATCAGAGTTCTAGGAATGAACCCGTGTTATTAACTCAGTGAGTAGCTGCATTATTCGGGCGTTAAAAGCAGAGAGTTGCGAGGTTAACTATTTTCGTTATTTGGGTTTGTTTTAAGTTGTGTGTGGTTTTGAAGTAAGATAGATTGAGAATCGGGAAGCCTTATCGATGAATGATTTTTGTATTTTTTGTTGCCATCAGTTGTTTTTAAAATTATATATGATGGGTACGTTTTTGATGACTACCGCCAGTGGTTTGTCGTTGAGATTTTGAAATTTTTGGAATTCATATAAAATTTTGGCAACTTTTGGTAATTATAATGGGATGTCGGATTACTTTTAAGTATTGGTTGTTATATGATGTCGACAATTCTCTATCTCTTGTGATTTGTTTTATGATTGCTATTATTTCTTTGTGATTATTTGAATTATTTACAAATATTGGCTGTGTCGCATGCTGTCCTTGATTAATGTCGCTATTTTCGCTTCCGGAACACTTTGTGAGGAGAGAGGGCAGTATGGGTTACTTTTAATTAAGTCGTCTGAGTTCCATGAACTTTTAGCACTTCATTTTCCGGTGGAGTTAACTGGTCAGTTCTGCGTTTTATTATGTTGTTAGTAGAATTAGCTGTTTGTATGCTCAATCCCTGTGAGCTAGGCGTTCTAGTTATTAATCGAGCATTTTTATAAAGAATGTAAATTTACTTTATGTAAAAATAGGTGTATATTTCAATGTTTGACAATAAGAGTAAGGTTGACGCGGCTCGTTGTTATAATGCGACCTCACTACACAACCCCTTGCGCTCCATTCCCGACTGTTTCTGTACACAAGAAAAAGTTTGCGCAAACACAAGTTTTGTTTAATTCTGGGAACTATTACCTGATATTATACAGAGAGGCGGTGAAAATTTATAAATATAAAAATAATTTTAGCAGGGACGACGGATTTTATTTTCCTAGTTACGTCAGCTACCAACCCTATACAAATATAGTATCAATCATCGATTTGTTTTGACAAAAGCATTGTTGTGCCTGTCTCTGCTTAAGTATAGCTGAAGTTTATTAAAGATCATCTTTGTAAATAGTGTTTGTGTTGAATTTAATGATGTTATTTCTTTGTAATATGTGGAGTTATTTTTTATTTTTTAAAGATTGAGATTGTTTTTTATTTTATCTTACATGTTTTATTAAGTTATTAAAGGGGTTGCTCAATTTTACTTCTAGAAGTGGACTCATTTCTTATTTTATCGTTTCCGAAGATCTTTTTAATCTTGAGTGCTTTCCATGCGTCGTCTGTAGTGAAAAATACTTCATCAACATTACTGTTTAATAATATTCTTAGTACTGGGGCTTATTTTATTTTTTGTATAAACCGTTACAGTAGTTTTCTCATTATTTATTATGGATTTATTTCTTCTGTTGGCCTTATTAATTTTTTCATATTTCTGAGCATTTTTTTTATATTTTATTTTGTGACCTACATAGGTCCGGTTCTATCTTTCGTATGTCGTTGCCAATATACATATCTCTCACCATTGTCTTATTTTTTTGCGTAACTCTGTTGTGTTCTCGTACGTATTGTGGTCTGTCTTCCGGGGTCTATTTTTCTTGTAGTACAATAATGCCTTCTTTTTATTATTTGTGTTTCTCTTCACTATAGTCTTGGAATGACTTGTTTTGCGAATTATAATCATGTCTGTATATAAATTTGGGACTTGCAGTTGAGAAGAATTCGGCAAGTGTGAATCATGTACTGCTGAAATTGTTGTGTTGTATGATAGTACTATGGCCTTAATCGATGTCTTTTAGGTGTTAGTGAAGAAATATTTTTATTTTTTTTCTATGTTGTGTTACGCCTTTAGAGTTTCATAAAGCTAATTTGAGTGCTTTAGCCAATACTTCTTTCCTATCAGCACTGTCAGCATGTTCAAGACCGTGTTGTTTTATTGGATGAGTTGTTGAAACATACTTTTGAATATTTCTAGAACTGTATCAATTACTGAGTTGATATTTGTGATATTATTGTTATTCTGCGCTTGGGGGGGGGGGGCATTATTTATATTATTGTTGAGTACAGTGGCAGAGCTAGTTTTTGGACTTGTTAGATTAGAAGATGTTAGTCGGAAGTTAAATTTACTGGTGTTGGTAGATGATTAATAGAACTGGTATTGATACGAGTGTTTTATATAGAGTCGATGGTGGTACTCACATCCTTAATAGTTTGCATAAACTGACACTTCATGCACTGTATGATGTTATTTCTTCTGGGGCGTTCGATTTGAACACAATTATTTAGTAAGTGGCGTATTTTGTAGATGTCTTTGTTGTTATCGCTGGTTGAAGGTCACCAAGGAACATATTTAGTGGCGCTTTGATTTGCCTTTGCTTGGAATTGATAATATATCTCACATTATGACCTAGTTTTGTGATTCAATTCTTAATGTCTTGAATGTTTATTGTGTGTTCCTCGGGTTGATAAGTGTGTTGAATAATGTTTTCTAAGATAGATTTCACCAGTTTTTTGTAAGTGTCTGGACTACTACAATTAATTTTAACAGTGTTGTCGGCTAGACTTCTAGTGGTATACTGTTCTTATTCTATTATATCAGAAAAGTTAACCACACTATAAATAAAAATATGGGGGTGACTTCGGGAAATTCGCTTGGGTGTTGTTTATATTTGTGGGTTCGCCAGTGACTGGGCTCAGAATGTCGTATCTATTATTTAAGATTGTTTCTTCCCCTACAGGTTGCTTGGTTTTAAAATTTTTTCTTTTTATTTAACGCTTTCACTACTTGCTATTGATTTTCATTGGCTGGATTTTCAATTTCCTTATCGCTGGTCGATAACAATCTTTCAAATAGTGGATAATTGCTAGATTGCTACGATTGTTGGGTTTGAAATTGTTGCATTTGTTGCTGTAGTTGTTGCATTTACATTTTAATTTAAAATTGTTCCTTATTTGATGGAAAATATGTAGTGTTTATTGATATCAAGTTGTATTATATAAAATTTGGTGGTGACATTATTTTTGGATTATTATTTATAAAGCCAGGGCTGTTTCGTCGGGAACATTTTTATTATTTGGTACAATGTATTGAACTAGAAGTTTAATTGTATGTACGTGAAGATTACACTCAGGCGAGAACCGGTTTCTCGATCAGTTCTTTTATCGCTGCAACAGGCAGGTATTTGAATCCACGCACGGGCATTTGATTTTCGTCGAGCGCAAAAGCATGCCCGCGCGCTTTGAAAACTCAAGCCGTAATTGTCAAACCTTTTATATCATTATATGTATATTTTTTTGTAATTGATATTTAACCTAGTAGCTTTGTCAAATAAATCGTGACTAATTTTATGTTGAAACTTTTTTTAAATATACTGTGAGTCATTAATTTTTTGGAGTTAGATTATATATTTAAAACTAGACTAACTTATAGACAAAGGATCGTGATATTTATGTTCACATTCAGATAGCAAATAATTAACTAATATATTGCTACTTTGCGACATGCTCGTATCAGGACTCTGTCGACACTACAACTCCAACTGACTGGCTGTGCCTTGTATAATGCTTATACAGCAATTTTCAGAACTAGCGGCTCACACGCGTCCCGCAAAGTCGTAGTCAAGATGGTGAACTTACAAAAACTTTCTATGGATGCCTGATTTCCTAGGGTGTTTAGGACAATTTTATATGTATGGTATAATATTTCTACTTATTGCTAAAACAATCTTCTGGAATACCCAAAAGTCATCATTTATTAAACCACAAATAACAACATAGTAAATGATTCAACATAAAACTTAAGTGGGTTCAAGAAAAATAAGTAAATTCAATATTTTTTTGCTTTTATTTTGCTAAATCCTAGATATATTTCTTACTAAAAAATTCAATGTCTAATATACTAATCATATTTAGTTTTTATTGCCGTTTAACGAAGAAATTATGAAATTAGCACATTCACCAGCGTTCGGTGAAATGGCTCTCGCGGAAAAACTTTTGTTTCGGCGTCCGATTTTATGATTTCTGCAGAAGAGGCAGAAGTGTCGTAAACTTCTGAATTGGAAGTGCGATCCAGTTCTTTTGTCCCTTTCACAACTCCAATAAAAGTTAATTCTCGCCGTATTGATTATTACATGAAGCAAACTTTTTGCCATTGTCCGTAGCGCCCAGAGCGCCGTTCGGCTTAATTACACGTTTTGTATGAGTTCCTGAAACTCTAGCCATTCGTTTAGAATATCTCGCGTCAATTAATAGCTTGGAGGTTTCTTTGCAACTGGAGCCACCCGGATTCGTCCGTTGTTTGCCGAGCGTTTGTGCGTTTTACTTTGTGCAAAACGACAGGCCATAGACCCTGCAATTACATTTTTGCATTTTTGCAGAGCCACCACTGTTCTACTTTTGTTCTAATTTTAAACATAAGTCCTACGATTATTAATTGTTTTAATAATATAATAATATATTAATATAATAATTAATTAGCAATCAATTAGAATTATTTCTAATTCAGTTTTATTTAACATACATTTTAGGGTTAATAAAATTTTTAGGGATAATAAATTTCTAGATTTATGGAATTACTTTAACATTCTTCGAAATCAGTCGTATCAACTCTTTTATTTTTACTCATCCTATGCCATTAGAAGGTCGTAAAGTTTTGTCACCTATTATGATGCTGTTGATATAGTATGACGTTCTATTTTCAAACTTGCAAAGTGATTTAATTCTTCTCATCTGAAAATGGTTGTGCAAATATGAATTTCCGGTTCAAGGATGTCCAAGCAGATAGCAGTATGTTTTTATGATATGCGAGAAAAATCGTTCTGAGCCTTGAGAATATTTCAGACTGAAATTTTCTCTCTGGATTTTGCTATACCATCTAAATTTTGTCATACGAAGAAAATAATTATTTCGTAAATAACAGCTATTTTCTCCAAACTTTGAACAACAAATAAAGGTTTGATCTGTGCCTACACGCTTGAACTTATCTCATACTTATACCACATTAAGTATGAAACATTTATCTCTAATTCAAATAGATGCGAAGGCTTTCACGTCCAGTATTATGCTGCATCGTGTGGTTGGTTCTCGGGTTATAAGACCGTGATCGGAGTTCAGAAAATCATGACCTTCGGTTCACAACTGCGGCGGACATTTTCAGGAGAAAATCTTCTAAAAGTTAAGTGACTGCCCGTGCGTTTTTGCTTTTATATTCGTGCGAGTATAGTAAGGATGGAGCTAGGGAGCCATTGTTGACGTCACCAGGATGGCAGATAACATAATCGGGTCGTTGCAGGTAATATTTGTTATTTTCTGACATCACTCGCTCTTTCACCGTATCGCGGTCTGTTTTTCGCCCCTTGAGAGCGATAAACCAAGATTTAGGTAGATTGAATCCGTCATCCCTGTTAAAGTTATTTTTATATTTATAAATCCCCACCGCCTCTCTGTATAATCTCGGGTAGTAATTCTTGCAATTCGATAAAACTTGTGTTTGCCGGAATTCTATCTCGTGGCTAGGATTTTCTAAAGCATGCTTAGCAACCGCTCATTTTTCGGGTTGCTTAATGCGTAGATGACGTTTGTGTTCCTTTATCCTAGTGGTAATCGTTCGGTCCGTAGTCCCAAAGTAGACTTGCTCACATGAACAAGGTATGCAGTATACCGCTGGTGTATCCTGTGGGTTTCTTGTATCTTTGGCTGGTTTAAGCAAATCCCGTATCTTGGTGGCGGTAGTATAGATGTTTTCCACCTTGTGTTTGTTAAGAATTTTTCCTACCCGATCCGTAACCCTGTTGATGTAAAGTAAAAAGCTTTGCTTACCATAGCCGATTTTTTGTGTTTTTCATGCGAATTTGTTGGGTTTAGTTGCTCTCCGTCCTCGAGTAGCCATTCTCTTGTAAGGCTTGTTCCAAATGTTTGAGTTCTTTATCCAAAAACCGTGGTTGACATATACGTCGTGCTCGATCAAACAATGTTTTCATAACCGTTCTTTTTTGATTTGGGTGGTTATTCTACTGCTTATAATGTATCTGTCCGTATGCGTGGGTTTTCTGTACACAGCGTTTAAATGTCCATTATTCGATCTCAACACCTGTACATCTAAGAAAACAATCCTATCGCTCGATTCCAGTTCAATGGCAAACTGTATGCTTGAGTATATAGAATTCAAGTGTATAAGAAACTGTGGTAGGGTCTCTTTTTCGTGTCTCTATATCACAAAAGTGTCATCAACGTATCTTAGCCATATCGCTGGTTTTAAAGGTGCTGTATTAATGGCGATCTCTTCATGTTGTAATTGGCGATTCAGGACTAAATGGGCTACCCATTGCTACCCTGTCTTTTGTTTGTAATATACGCCCCGCCAAACAAAGTAACTGCACGTAAGACATTGCCGAAATAGTTGTAAGATATTGTTAGGAAAAAGTTTCTTTAGGTGATCCAGGGCATCTTGAATCGGGGCTTTGGTAAACAGGTATTGTTTGTTACCGCAACTAGTTTGTCGCGTTAGTTAATAAGGGAAAAAATTGCAATTATAAATCCCCTTATTTGCGATGATGTTTTCTTCAATCAAACATTGCGATTTCTAAACTACGGTTTATTTGACTGAAGTACGAACAAAAATACAATATTGCAAATGTGCTCGATTGCATTAATCGAGGTTTTCGATGAGGTTGCTTGTTAACGACTGACTAAAAATACAAAACTGAGTCGGCAAGTGAGTGACATCAAATTCAAGGGGTGGGTTCTTGAAATCAGGGCCAGGATTATTTGCAAAAAGGCAGACGGCTGCAATTGTTTAGCTTAGTGGCGAGCGAACCCGCTGACAAGTCTTAAACTCATAAATATATTTTTGAATAGGGTCATAAAACTTGTATTTAACACAAAAAAAAGACGACAGCGGTCATCTACCTGAAAGGAACCCACCGATTACTTAGACTTATAAATCTGTCACTCAACTTGCCTGGAGAATCTTAATTCTTGAAATAAGATAATCCTTACAACTATCCTTAATAATAAATTAATAACTATTCCGTACTAAACAGGTATGTTACATCGAAATTAACCATTAAATCCCCCTCCTGTAGCTAGATGTCTTGAAGATGGTTGACAAAATGTGCGGAGTGCTCAATGTAACTGCTGGTATGTCCAATGTACGGTTGTAATATACTGGATAAGTATTTAACCAACTTATAGGTAGGACCACCGATGGTACTGATAATGGATCGCCGTGGTACATCATAGTTGTGTATTTTGGGGAGCCCGTATATTTTTGGGGACAGCGCTTCTGATGTTATTAGTCTTTTTTGGTTGTCTCATTCAGAAAGGAACTATTTATCAGTTTTCTCGTGTCACGTAGTATCCGCGATGTGGGATCGCGGTTCAGCACTACGTAAGTATTCGTATCGAGCAGTTCGATCATCTTATTTGAAATAGAATTCGGGCAAACACAAGTTTTATCCGACTGTAGGAATTACTACCCGAGTTTGTACAGAGAGACGGTGGAGATTTATAAATATAAAAATAATTATAACAAGGACCTAAATCTTGATTTATCGCTCTTAAGGGGTAAAATAGTACCTGCAACAACCCGACTGACGTCAGCAGCTAGCCCAATTTCGTTATCTACCATCGTGGTGACGTCAACAATGGCCCCCCAACACCATCTCTACCATACTCGCACGAGTATGAAAGCGAAAACAAACGTGACACTCACTTAATTTTTAGAAGAGTTTCTTCTGCAGATGTCCTCCTCAGTTATGGACAAAACATCAAGAGTTTATGAACTCCGACCACGGCCTTATAACCGAGAACCAACCACACGATGCACCTTATCTCTAATTGTTATAAAAGATCTTTTAAGTAAATAATGGTAAATAATTTAGATACAGAATAGCAGAATGTTGGAGATACAATTTTTCAAGTACCACATACTTTTAATACATCAATAATTTTCAGCAAAATCAAGATACTAAAGGGTACTGAAGTAACGTAATGAGAAAAATATACTTGGGAACAACAGTTTCCTACTACAAAATTGTTTGACAGAAAATTTTTAATAGGTATGTCTACTAATGAACTAAAACACGATTTATAATAAAAAACTGTTTAGAAGTAAGATATTAAGTGAAAGCGATTAACAATATTAAGAAATATAAGATTGGAAGAATTATATCGGTTTTTTAACTGATAAATATAGATTTGGATAAGTTGAACAATTGGTTGGCTAGGTAATGTATCAATAGAAAATTGGATAATAAATTAACATACATGAAAAACTACTGTTAGAGCTAGATAAAAGTAATTTTAGTTTGAAGAAAGGTCATAAATAGTAAGAGAAAATATTTATTGAATTTAAATTATTAGGATAAAAAATGAAATTTAGAAGTAAAAATCAGAATCAAGAGGACAAGTGCGCCTTAGATCAAATAAACTACGCTTCAAACTTTACCGTAATAAATAAATTTTGCAGAACACTATCATAATAACATGTACATGTTTTCAATGTGTCAAATAAACTTTTGGTCCTTTTTTAAATTAACTGATAAGGAAATTGACGCTCTTTTCGTGTTTAAATAGTGACTGGTGATACATTGCTAGAAATTGCTATTTTATATTTTATTATAGCTGTTTATTATTTTTTGTGGATTTTAATTTAGCTTTCACTATTAATGATCTCAAAAGGTTGATTCTCATAATATAGATTGCTATTTAAATCTTTAGACGATTAATAATTTTTAAATAATGGCACTTGAATAAATCTGTATGGATAGGCTACTGTTAGTTGACCAACAAATTTTCTCAGATTATTAAGGATTTAGTATATGAATCAAACGCTACTTGCACGTTTAGTGATAGAGAAAGTTACGCATACATAAGACGGAATTCTCTGTTGACTTTTCTAGAATAAAGACGTGTCGATCGCCGCTCTCTTATCTCTGAGGATCGGCCGGGGTGATTACGGACTAGTGCAGACGGCTGACGGCTCACGCATAGTATTAATAAGTTTTATAATAATTTTTAAAAATTCGTTTAAATTGTCGTTTATTTATTAAAGACATTCATGCAGTGAAATGTTTCCAGCCGGGAATATACCCGGTCCATCCAACAATTATACAAGCAACTAGAATAAATTACAACCGATGTCCACAACGCAAAGCCAATTTCAACCACCGCCAATCTATCCAGATCAGCTAAGTCAAACACATTCAAATCATCAATAATTTCAAATGTAACAAAAAACCAAGCACCTCAACTTTACCAGCAATACCAAAACCAATCTCCTTTTCCTAACACAACTAACTTTAACAGCACTTATCCAGCAACACCATTCATACAATCTTTACAAACTAGCCACAATAGCGAAACCGATGATAACGAAACAATGATAACAAACCAAGAGGACAATAATAAAAAACACTCATGGCAAACTATTACTAAGAAGAGAAAACGAATGCGACTAACACAAACTGTCGAAAACCCTCCCACAATAAACACGGCAAGTAGATTTCAAGTATTCAATGAACATGAAGAAAATAACAACCCAAATGATAACAGTGAAACCCAAACAAAATCTCAACTACCGAACCATAACCCCCCACCAGTATATATTTACGGTGTTACAGACTTTAAAGCCATGACTGATAACCTAAACAAAGTCATTGAAGAAGAAAGATTCTACTCTAAAGCGTTATCAAACAACACAGTTAAGATAAATACCAATACTATCGACGCATACAGAAAACTAATCTCACATTTATAAGAAGAAAATATAGTCCACCACACCTATCAAATCAAAGAAGAACGCGCCTACCGGGTGGTCATACGAGACCTTCATCATTCAATTAATACCCAAGACATAAAGATTGAGCTTCAAGAATTAGGTCACTCGGTAAGGAGCATCATGAATATCAGGCATAGAGTAACTAAACAACCGTTGCCAATGTTTTTCATCGACCTCGAACCAAAACCAAATAATAAAGAAATCTACAAAGTCGAGTTTTTACAAAATTCAAAAATAAGAGTAGAAGCACCGCGCATTAAAAACAATATAGTACAATGTACACGATGACAAGCCTATGGCCACTCCAAGACATACTGCAGCAAGCCCTACTACAGCGTAAAATGTGGACAACAACATGATAGCAAAACCTGCAGCAAATCTAAGAATACTCCTGCTACGTGTGCTTTGTGCGGCGGCAATCATCCCGCCAATTATAAAGGATGCACGGTCTATAGAGACTTAAAAACTCGAACCACATCTAAGCAACCCATTATAAGAACACCAAATAAAATAAACCCAGTAATATGTTTACCAACTAGCCAGCAAATCTTACAAAATCCCTCTCAGAGATACCCAAGTTATTTACAAGTAGCTGCAAGAAAAACTGACAATAATGACAAGGTAAATTAAAAACCTTCTTAAACGAATTCAAAAATATGATCACTCAATTATTAATTCAGAACAGCATGATTTTATCTATGCTTTCCGCAGTCATTAATAAAGTAACCCAATAATGGCTACTTCGATAAGAATAGCGGAATGGAATTCAAACGGACTGAAAAACCATATACATGAAGTCACTCTATTTTTAAATATCAATAAAATCGACGTTCTGCTGATAGCGGAGAGCCATTGTACACCAAATACAGTTATAAAAATTCCATATTACTCTATATATTACGGAAATCACCCGGACGGAACTGCCCACGCAGGTTCAGCAATCATAATCAGAACAGCAATAGACCACTACCCGCTACCACCTTATACAACTAACAAAATCCAAAGCGCTTTGATAAAAATAAATTTATTCCCCTGGCCATTAATTGTCGGAGCCATCTACTGTCCCCCTAGGCACATCATTTCAATTGAAGAGTATCAAGAATTTCTACTATTAATAGGACCCCGCTTCCTTGTAGCTGGTGACTGGAATGCCAAACACACTACCTGGGGATCCAGGTTGATTACACCCAAAGGACGAGCACTCTTTAAACCATACAGCAACATAATCTGAAATATATATCTACCGGCGAACCGACCTACTGGCCCTCAGATCTAAATAAAATTCCCGACCTGCTTGACGTCGCAGTTACCAGAGATATTCCTGATGTGTACATCAAAATTGAAAGCAACTTTGATTTATTTTCAGACCACAGTGCAATAATAATTACTTTGAGTACAAATGTTATTTATAAAACCCCAATACCAAAACTTTGTACAACTAAAACTGATTGGGAGCAATTCCAACACCACATCATCTGTAATATTAGCTTAGCCCACAAAATGCATACTCCAAACGAAATTGATGAAAAACGTGGAGTACCTGACAAACCTAATCCAAAAGGCATCCTGGGAAGCTACACCGACTGAACACAAAAACGATTCAGTAACATATAACATACCTCTACATATCACGCAGCTCGTCATAGAAAAACGCAGAGCTCGTGGAAAATGGCAAAGGTCCAGAACCCTTCGAGACAAGACCATCTTAAATAATTTAACCCGCCGTCTTCACGAAGCTCTACATCTCTAGCCTATCTCCAGTAGATTATTCTATCTGGAAAGCTACAAAAAGACTCAAGAGACCTACTACTCTAGTTCCACTAGTAAGAAAACCTGACCATAGCTGGGATAGATCAAACGAAGAAAAAGCACACACACCTTCGGAGTACACCTTGCCCAAGTTTTCACACCACTGACATCTAATGACCAAAACTTTGATGCAGAAATAGAAGAATATTTATGCGCGCCTGGCCGATTATTCCTACCCGTGAGTCCTTTTCACCAGCAGAAGTATATAGGGAAATTAAATTAACCAGCTCGTATAAAGCCCCGCGCTACGACCTTGTAGTAAGGGAAGTACTAAAACACCTTCCGAAAAAAGCAGTAGTACTCATCACAACGATTTTTAATCGCATGCTAGCCATTTCTCACTTCCCTACTCAGTGGAAATACGCTAAAATAATCATGATCTTTAAACCTGGAAAACCTCCACATGAAACCACCTCATATCAGCCGATAAGTCTGTTGCCACTATTATCAAAATTATTTGAAAGATTACTGCTATACAGAATCAAGTAAATAACACAATCAGATGAACTAATACCGTCCCATCAGTTTGGCTTCCGTGAGGGGCATTCAACCATTCAACAATGCCATAGGATAGTTAACTACAGCAAAGAAAATCTGGAAGGGAAGAATATGTGCGTCAGTGTTTTTAGATGTGCAGCAGGCTTTCGACAAGGTATGGCACACAGGACTACTGTATAAAATAAAAAGAAGGTTACCTCATCAAATTTATCTCCTCTTAAAATCCTACTTAAATGAACGACACTTCCAGGTTCAAGTTGACAACTCACTCTGGAGTTCCACAAGGTAGTGTCCTTGGACCCTTTTTGTACCTCCTGTATACCGACGATGTTCCCACTACAGACACTACCTTAATTGCCACCTTTGCAGATGGTACTGCCATATTGTCATCTGATGCTAATCCTAACACCTAAACCTCCTACAAACTTGGCTAGATCGCTGGAGAATCAAAGTAAATATTGAAAAATCCACCCAAATCACATTCACTACAAAACGCTCCACCTGTCCACAAGTTACTATTTATAATCACCCCATTCCCATAAAAAACTGAGGTTAAATACCTAGGACTTCACCTTGACCAAAAGCTGACATGGAAACCCCATATAAAAGCCAAACGGCAGCAACTAAATTTGAAAACAAAAAATTTATATTGGCTCATCGGGCGTAAATCGCAACTAAGCATCGAAAATAAAATTTTACTGTATAAAACCATCTTAATGCCTGTATGGACCTACGGGATCGAGTTCTGGGGATAGCAAACCCTCCAATACCAAGATTCTACAGTCCTTTTAGTCGAAGACTATACGTACTCTGGCAAATGCTCAATGGTACATCAGTAACCAAACTCTGCATCACGATCTCAGAATTCCCTTCATCCAAGATGTCATCAAAACTGCAGCTCGCACTAGCCGAGACCGCACAAGGAACCATACCAATCAACTCATCGCCAACCTCTACAACCTTCAACCCGCAAATCGGAGACTCAAAAGGCAGTAGCCTGAAGATCTCGTCGAGTGAATCTTGGAGACCCATCAGTGGATGGAGCCCAACTCATGACATTTAGCAACACCGTCACATTATTTACTTATTACTCTGTAGACGGGGTAGATTGTAAATCTGCAATAAACTCTCTAAAAAAATAAATAAGACGCCATAATTTTATACTCTACGTTATAATAGAGCATGAATAGCTCTTAAGGTAGTACAGTAAATTTTTAATTTCTTGGAAATCAAAAAGGGCTATCTAAACTTTCAAAGCTTATCTTGTTATTATGGCAAATTTTTTGTTAGAAAATATCTGGACTGTAAATGATTTCTACACTTCCTTAGAAATGTTTATGTTAAATTATACTATTATATTGAAAGTTGCCTACATCTCTAATCATATATAAGGTCTTTTTGTGGATAAACGCAGAGCTCGAAAAAATTGCAAAAACAAGAATAAACAATTATCCACTAACTGCGTAATTCATTAATGGAAGAAAGCAATGAATCCTTTAAAGATTATATATAAAGGCTTGTTCCTTATGATTACACTATAGCTAAGAACATTAAAAGACCACTAGCAATAGAACTGTACCAATTGTTTTATTTTCTCTCAATGAAATTTAAAATATACAAATATCTGAAAAGCCCCCTGTCATAACATGAGTAGCAGAAATCTTGCATGATTTTTCAAGAAAGGAGTTAGTACTCTTTACTACCATGCACAACAACATTTTAAGACTAACTTATTTTCCGATAGAATTGTAGTATTATACAATAAGATCATAATGACCGTTAAGCTTAAAAAGCAACCAACCAACCAGCCCTCACTCTACAAACCAATATGTTTGCTCACGTATATCAAAGGTATTCGAAAGACTATTACCAAAAGGCATTAAATTTTACAGATCATGTCATTTCCATATTTGTCGTTCTAGAGCCTTCTTAAGGCTCGTTATAGAAACTTATAATATACTTTTCAAGGCAAATTTACCTATCACTAAAATTATATGTTATGGCTGGGTTTTCAAGTTAAAACCAAGAATGAGGTTTCAAACTCACCAACTCACTCCTCAAGTCTTTTAAGCAATCACTTCTCTAGCTGATCTATTTCCCGAATTACTTACTATAATGGTTACATTTTTAGATTATGAGACTATCCTGTGTTAGAGAAACACCACAAGTAATAGCTGAACATTGTAACATTATCTTGACTTACTACAGACTTAGACCCATAATTGGAGAGTAACAATCAACAGTGAAACTACTACACAAATCATCTTTAGCAACAGACGAATAGTTTGTTGCCGAACTAGATTTAACAACATCTCAATGGTGATAAAATCATAAATAAAATACCTGGAAAAACTCATGTAGAGCACACATATCAAAGCCAAAAAGAAACGGCTAGATAGAAACGTCAAACAAATATATTTGTTACTTGGACACCGATTTCAACTTTACCTCCCAAACATTTCTGTCCTAAAGACCTAACAGTTGTTTCCTTTTCGAGTTAGGAACTCCCTACAGTGAACGATTTCTTAATAATTGTATTTTTAAAATATCACAAAATTAAATTACTATTGTGTCGAACGCCATTCTTATAATGTTCCGGTGTTTGCATTTTGATCAACTTTTTCAGGTAATTTAACAAAATTACTGATTTATTATTTGTTATGGCTATTATTTTGCAATTTTCCATTTTAACAAATAATCGCTTGTTTAATGACGTATTTTAAATTTCTATAACCTTGACTAGAAAAATGATTACCTGAGTTACAAATTCAATATTAATTTAGTTTTTGTGCTGGCAACATGCGGACAACTCGGCCTGCACATGTTAAATTTGCACATTTCGAACCAGGTGCGTCCGTTACGCGTTTGCATTCTAGAAGGTTAACACGCAAAAACGATAAATCGTCTGCTTTGAACAGGGAATGTTGTGCTTTCGCGTCGCAATGGTTAAGTTATAATTATGAGTTAGTGTCCAAAGAATTTAAAATCTGAACTTGAAGTGCATTAATGAATGAAGTTTTGTCGAGATTGAGTGGTGAGTTTTTTATTATACTTATTGAATAAATAAATACTTTTAACTTTTCTATGTTGCAATGTAATTTAAGCAATTTACAAAAACCATTGGCCAATTTATAAAATATCAGTATATTCTTCAAAAAATTTACGGGGGTTATGCAAAATGTGACGCGATTTTGAAAAACGTGTTTTTATAAGATTCTGAAAAAACAATGGTAGAAGTAGATGTAATTAAGCAAATTAGCATAAATCAAACAACATATCATCATCAGCATTATTTATGGAATTAAGTTTGTAATTTTTTATTGCTAGTGGCGTAGAAGCGTAAGAGCGCGTATTAATTGTGCAGCTCTTTGTCTACTTTGTATTATGATTACTTTTTTTTCATTTACGGGGTTATAGCATCTATATTATTACGTCACCTCAAATGGAAGATCTCGTTTTATTTATTTTATTGAAAATGTTAATTATTTAGAAAAATAAATTTCTTAAATCCGTGTTAAGAAGTAAATTATATAACAATTAAGTAACATGTAAAAGAGTGCTCAGTAACAGTTTTCTGTAGCGAATAAGATTTTGTTTTGTAAGTTAGGACCAGAGCACTTATATACTAAGCCTTAAAATTAAAACTAACTTCAGATGATTACATTAAAATCTAGTAAGAAAAACATTGGGCAATGTTTTTGCAATCTCTTTTACTGATTTTGGGCTGGTGCTGAAGATTTATTGATAAAACATTCCTTCATCGTTGAGGTTTGGGGGACATCTCCGATAATCGCGTTTGGTGCGAACCAAAGCGCGTTTAATATCATGCGCGGAACTTTCACTTGTAAACGCCGAGAATTTCAAAATTACAGATAGATATTGTTTCAAAGTTAAACGTTGTAGAAGCAGATTGATTTGACTATCGCTGTAAGTCAGGAGCTTGTTCCCAGTGATGAGTTTATAGTGGCGTCCGAGTAGGCAGTTGATTTTTGAGAAAATGTCCTTATTGTTTGCAGTTAGTAAACGTGTGTTTTTGCCAGGTGAGTTTTTTTGTCAAGATATGACTCAAGATATTTAACATTTTCTTGACAGGGCAGGTGTTTTTTTATTTATATAGCCCTGAGGGCAGGTTGCTCTTCGTTTGTTCTTATTCTCAATGTTTTGCCATGCTTGAATTCCAGTTAAGTTGATTTGCAATATTTGGATTACTATGTATCATAGGATAGGATTACAGTATAATCGTTGCTATTATAACATTTGGTGTAGTAGAAATTTCAGTTTATAACAGTGGTTCGAAGACTATCTTAGTGTATTTTAGTGTTTATGTGGTAGAGTTTTATATATTCGGTTTCAATTTTGACTAGGAAGTATCTCTGTTGTGAGGATAGATTTTAGGACAATGAAATAGAAGGATACGAAACTTATTAGATCAATACGCCACAATTTGTCAAACACGTGTGGTAGATAATTTGATGATCAAGCATTGATTTGTTATTTTCAATAATTGGTAGAAGTTTTTTCATTAAATTAATCAAGCTGGTACATGCAGAGAAAGAAAATCGCAAGAATTGGCGATTATATTTTCATTGATTCTGGTAATTGTGCATTTCTTTTTATTTATTTTTATGAAAATGTACATTTTACATTACATTTACATTAATAAACATTCAGTAAATAGATAATAATGAGATGTGACATGCAAGAGAGCTTTTCCCATGAAAGCTCCTTTCCCAAGATAACTAAATTTAACTAATATTTTATAATAGGTAAATACAATTATTAATTACAACTAATATTGAGATATAAATATAAAACACACAAGAATATAACTAATTAAATCTAGCCTGTAAGTCTTTGTAAATCTTTGATTGTTTATTCTCTGTAGTAAATTTGTTGCCAGCTTGTTTGTCTTGGTATTTTATTGTGTTTTTATGTCTTCTCTCATGATCGGTGCAGGAATATCTTGCTGAATTAACCAGTTTTGAACATACCAAAGAGCGCTAACGATTGCTTTTAAGATCTTATTGTGGAATATTTAAGGCTATCCTGTTGGAGAATTGGTTTGTCGTTTAACATGACTGGAGCATACGTTTCTTTTTGTAACGCAAATATGACAGGAACTGATTTTCTTCTGCTTACTTTTATGCGCCAGATCTTCAGTCAGTTTTCTATCTTCTTTAAGGTTCTTTGAAGTATTTGAGAAGCTGTGTTTGGGTCGTCATGCGAAGTTGAAATACTTGTGTTAAGTGATCTGCAAATGCTCCTGCCTTTTCACTGGCATTTCTTGTCCAAGTCCCATTTGCTAGCCTGATGGGTACAATTGTTGCTTTTGTGTCTTAACTTTTTAGTGGCTTTCCATAGCAAGTAATTTGTATCTTCACCAGCTGTTAGTTTAGTCCGATATTCTTGCATTATCTGATTTTAAAATTATTTAGAAATATTTCAATTCCTGAGTTGCCTTGTTGAGTTTTGTCTTATCTCTTTGGTGTCTTGTATCTCGCCAAGTTCTTCTGAGTTTCCTTTTTTTTGTTTAATTAGCGGTGGACCCTCTTCTATGTCTTCTTGTTTTTCGTGGTTAATAGTTGCGGCCCCAGAAGATGATTGTATGATATATATATATATATACAACATTTTATACGTCTTTTTTTAAAGGTATGTCTAGATAGATGTCTCCCTGTATCTATTCCAGTTAGTGACTTTATTGTGAAGTGAAACAGGTTTTGGTGTTTTCAACGCTCTGCTACTGTATTTGATAATTACGGGAATGATCCAAGAATAGATCGAACCATGATGTAGCGTTAATTTTGCTTGTTGCTATTTCTTTTGTGATGCAGGAATCAAGCAGATTAGAGTTTTGCTGAGATTTGTTGGCCAGTAGGTAGGTTCTCCAGTTGATACGTAGTTCAAGTGATTTTCATTCATGGCTTTGAGCAGCTCCCTACCTCGGAGTAAAGTTAATCTTGATCCTCATTGTTTATTTTTATTGTTATAATCTCCACCCGAGATGAAACGTGATCTAAGGACATTGAAAAAGTGGTTAAAATCTTTTTTTTTTAATTTTGTGCTTTGGTGGGCAGTACACTGCTAAGAATGTTGTCTCTATTGACTTCTGCAACTAAAATACTTGTAACTTGAAGCAGTTCATGTTGATATTCGTGATTTACATAATGCCTTATTATAATTCCTTCACTATCACTGCTGTGCCCCCATGGGCTAAGCCGTCTAGGTGGTTTACAATAGAAATGGAATATTTGGGTATTTTTATGTATGAATGTTGGATAAAATGTGTTTCAGAAATCAGCACAATGCGCTATGGGATGATTTATGTTGGGAATATCAATAAAATACGTCGAAAATCTAAAATCACTGATGCAATAGAAAGAATCAATTTTCTAACTGCACATGTTGTGAATATGAAGGACAAGCGAGTAATGAAGTAGCGACCAAGACCAAATGTATATAGGAGCAGGGACGCCTCCGATGCGATAGAGTGATAATAAAACGTATTACGGTGAACTGGGTACAAGATGCCCAAGACCGCTACAAATAGAAGATATTAAAAGAAGCCTATGTTTAACAGGGGACTACTATAGAGTTTGTATGATAATGATGCTTTTACTATGGAACGCAATAGTGAAATATCAATCTATCACTGAATAAAAACATAACAGTGTTCGTTCTAAAACGCTTTCTATATGTTTTTTGATATTTTCGAAACAAAAAATATTTTTATTGCTACATTGGCCGACTATGTTGGTATATTATCCACTTACAAAGATGCTACTGAAGTTTTACCTACAAGTTTACCACAATAAACTAAGGCAAACGGATTGATGTATGGCTAATTGCAATAAACGAAAATAAGCCTCTATAAATAATATTCGTGACAAAGGCCACTACGCGTCCTCTGGTAACAGTAATAAGCAAACCAACCCAGGTTAGAACAGAAATGAAATACTTTGATTTCATTTTAATAGATGGTTAATTTGACACCAGCACCTTAAAAAGAAGAGAATGCATATATATGAATAATTTAAAGAAATGTATTGGCTTTTGGGCCGTGCTATAAAATAAAACTTAAATCTATATGGGTCTATGGTATCTATTTATACAACTCTACCATTTGTAACAGATGATATACAAAAGTTAACCGCCACTTACTTTGGAAAGATAACTATATATGATAATAAATTAAGTGATCATCTGTTGGGTCCATTGACAACAAGAATTGAGAAACAATGACTCACAGAGCTGAAGTGATGAAGATTACAATTTAATTTGTGTAGTTGTCTAATAAAATTGAAAGAAATCGGTGATAAGAAGTTAAAACTTACTTGAGTTCAAGTTTTTTTTTTAATTTATTTATTGCCGGATCAACAAACATTTGTTATACATAGCAAGTGTTAAAGAAACATGAATATAATAATAGCTTAGACTATAACCTTATGTAACAGAGTGAGGTTAACTGGTATTAATTTAATCGTCTATTTGGTCTGTTAATGCTATAACCTGATGTGGTTTACATTGGAGCCTGGTGTGAATGTTCATAATAAACCGCGTTATGATAAACTTTTCCGCATATTGTTAATGAACTGATCAATGGCTGTGATTCCTAGCTTCTCATGCAGCTGTGTATGACCAACATACCACGACGCGCTCACAGAAATTTTTAACATTTTATTTTAAAAGTGTTGAATTTTTTGTATATTGGTTTTCAAGGTATTACACCAAACCGCAGATGCATGTAAAACAAGAAGTCGTAGCAAGGTTTGAATACAGTACAACTGCAGATTTAGTTTTTAGATTAGATTTGCGATTAATGAGCGGATATAGTTGCCTTAGCTTAGTAGAGCTTTGTCTAAGCTTCTGGTTTATGTAGTACTTCCAATTTAATTCAATATCGAAATGTACTACCAGGTTTTTTCACAGCTTTATTGTCGATGTCGCCGCGTGGTTGAGGCATACGGGGTTCATTCCTAGAGCTCTCTGATGCGTAGCGGGTGGCTACTCAGTTAAAATAAAAAGTATATAAATAAATAATAAAAAAAAAGGGCAACTCGCAGACAGAGCTCCCATTTGGGGCATTAGAGCCATGCCATTATTATATATTTGACAGCACCATCTTTAGAATATCTAGATATTTCCTTATTGTCAATTTATGTGCAGGGAGAATTGGTGAGTCTTCGTAGTGTAAAGATTTCTGCTTAGCATTTATCGTGGTTTATTGCATTGTTCCAGCGTTTCACTCATGACAAAAACAAATTGCATCCTGTAGTTTTTCAATTGCTTCACTAGAATTATCGACTTGGGTAGATACAGCGGTATCTCCACAAAGGTAGCTACTATTGCAGTAATTGTAAGTCCTGCTAAGTCAGACATGTATAGTTGAAGAGGAATGGGTTCAAAATGCTGCTTCGTGGGACTTCGCCTCGAGACTTTTTGGTTTTACACAGAATTATGTTAACTTTGACTGTAAAGATTATCTTGTCTAGGAAAGATGAAATAATTTCCTTGAGATATGTAGGCATGGCAATGTTCAGGATGTTTTTTAAGGTCTCCTGTTCATAGCTAGTCAAATGTCCGCGTGACATCTAGAAAAATTGCTGCAGTATATTGTTTGTTATGAAATCCGCGTTTGATAAAGCTCATTGGTTCTTTGAAGCTGATGACCTTCTTGAAGCCAAACTGGAATTTGAGTGGTACTTTAATAAATTGTTTGAGTTTTATTAGTGACGTCAATAGACTTACAATTCGTAGCTACTTATTTTCTTTTGTTTTTGCCTGGTTTTCTTGACATTACAATATGTGCATGTTTTAAAGATTGCAGAAAGTAATCTAGTCTTATGAAAGCATTGTAAGCAGAGCACAGATAAACTATTTTCTTCATTGTGAAGTGTTTAAGAATTATATTGGTAATTAGGTCATGACCAAGGGATTGTCTTTCGGGTAGTTTTTGAATAATGTTGATAAGTTCATTGGACGAAGTTGGTAGAACGCTCTCTGGTATTGGCACCCTTCTTATAGTGTCGTTTATAATTTGTGCGTTACAATAGGCATAGAAATGATTGCACAAATGAATGATTTCGAGGTGGCAAGCAAAGGTAGCAACTTTTTCCCAGTAACATTATATGCGTTTGACGATAGCGTGGGTAATTTTCTGTTCGGTTTTGGTATGTATTGATTTCTAATTATCCGGTTCTTTTTGATTTGATGCATTATATTGTTTAATTTTTTTTTGAGTTGAGAATTTATGATTCTTTTCCATTCGAGTCTAAGTTGGATTTTCTGTTTAATTAACTCGATAATATATCTGGAAAGATAATTCTAACAAGTCGGGAGGACTTATCTTGAAGTTGCACCGGCCAATTTAACACTTTCTTCTATTGTTTATGTAAGGTAAATTATGGCTGCGTCGATGTTTTCGACCGTTTGAAGTCTTGCTGGGCAGTTAAGTTTACTGTTCAGCTGATCTTTAAAGTTGTTTCAGTTCATTTTGTCATTGATTAGATTTGGAATGGTTTGTTTCGTGGTTAATGTGTTGGTCAATGACACTTGTACCGGGAAGTGATCAGGATGAAATTCTGATATAACGCTTAGAAGACAGATTTACCGAGTTTCTTTTTTGTAGAACCATATCAAGTATATTCTCGATAGAAGTAGTAGGTATAGTCCATGGGTGTCAGAATTTAGGAAGACTTAGTTATGCAAGATTCTCTAGTTTAATACCTATAGGATTTGCAACTTCGCATCGCACAGGATATTTTTAGAATTTATATCACCTAAAACTAGTTGTGTCAAAATTCTCTTAATGTCTTCCCCAACTAACTTTATATGTGGCTGTCTGTAGGCACTAGCTATGATTATTCTGCTTTGACCGTTGAGTTTAACCTTAATTGATATCAATTTAATTTTTATATTAAGGATATCAGGGAGTTGGGTGTGCTCGTATTTGGTTTTGATAATTATTGACACTCTACCAGCCAAGCTACTCTGGAGTTTTGATCTTTGCTATAAATGTGGTAACCGGGAATTCAGAAGCTTATGGGTTCATCAAAATCTGTTTTTAAAATGCAAGGTACGTTCACGTTGTATCTTAGAATAGAAAGGCAAAAAATAGTGAATGTTGGTTGTTGATGCCAGTTGCATTAGAGTTAAGGATGGTTAAGTTTTGTATTGTTTTACTTTGATTATGGTTCATTAATAAGCATTGGTAGGGGAGTATTAATAATGAAGGTTTTAATTTGACTAAGGTGGGAATTAATAAGGTCAGGGGGAGTCTGAATGAGGTTATTTATTTTGACGTACTAGATGAAGTTTTAACGTTTCTGCTCTGGGTTACTTTGCTTTAGAATTTTTCTGAAAAGGTCTGTATGTTATTTATATATGAGTTTCTGGATTGGGTTGGTGTTCGTTGCTTTAATAGCAGTATGAGATGAGTACAGCCACGATAGTTTGCGTTGTGGTTGCCTCTATAGTTGGCATACTTTGGCGGGTCGTTGAAACTCTTTTAGCAGTCAGTATGTAGATGGTCACGTGCACATTTTACGATTGTTGGGATCTGTAGAGGTATATTCTCGGATTTCCTTCTGGCTTTTATAGTAGCTATGGCGTAAAAAAGTACTTTCAGTAGAAATGTCCGTTTTGCTTGTTCATCATTGGTAAGTTCCGTTGCGCAGGCTCGCTGGTGTCACTTTTGTGGCTGGTATTTTACTAGTTCCGTTTTGATTTCTTCGTCTAGAGCGAAAGTCAGACATTTTTAAGAACTACGGATATTGGATTGTCATTTGCGTTTTGATAAGTATGATATTGAATTTGGTTTCCTGTGAAAAATTTGATTCGAAAGTATTCTTTGGTTAAGTTAATGCATAATGTAATTATGTTGTACGTTGTTGCGAAGGTTCCAGTTACTACTTTTTGTATGTCTTCTATTAAAGTTAAATCTATGTAATCCATACTTTCCAGATATTTAATGATGATTAATATAAATCATAAAAGGTGCAATAGTAATGGTCATTAATTCCACATAGTTATTAAATTTAGAGTATTTTTCTTTTTATAACTTGTAAAGTTATGTTATTTCAATAAGTTTCAATCCAAAAGTTGTTCTTTTGCAGATAATCATAATCCATTCGTTTTTTGATTACATGGTGTGTAGGGTCTTTCAGTGCAAATACCCCGTACGAAACTAAAGGCAGCCGATAAAGCAAACTCTCCGTTTACCTAAACTGGCGAAATGTAAAATCGTTTGATCTCCTTTTTGCTCCGAAATGAGCCTGTTACCAATACATTTAAGAAATCCGTCCCCGGCTTCTTGTAATCAATTTTGCATTCAATCTACGCCCGGGCAAAAATGCTACTTTCACATAAAAACGAATTTGAATTATGGCGGCGCCTCTGCGCGGGCCCCGCCGGCAGTTTAGTCGAAAAATATTAATTTCGTTTGAAGCGGGCCCTCCGAATCCGGATTCTAATCGAATTAATTGCCGCTCGCGAAATGCGCCGCTCCGTCTCTCTCTCGCGCGGCCCCGAAGGGCAGGACAGCGCAGCGGCACGCCGTCGCCCAGGAAGCAGCAATACGACGGTGTCGTGTACGGAGCGGTGTATCAGAGAAAGGAAATTAAAATAATGCGCCGGAAATGATATCTGCAGGTTTCGGCGAAAAATGCGGAGAATAATCGGCGAATAAATCAGCGCCGGCTGGATGTAAATTTCCAGCAAGAAAGGGAAGTACGGCGGGCGGCATTTTGTACAGTTTCTATTATTCCTCGCGGACGCTTTTTATTTATCGCCGCCTGTCTTTAACTTCCCGGAGAGGAATTGGCACTGAGAAATTTACTGCACTTTATCGCACATCGTTCACGGCGCGAATAAAGCCATAAGCGGGCCGATAAGGGCGGAAATATAACTTACAATGATTTTTCCGATCCAGCAGATGCATAAGCTTCTGGGTATGCAACCGGTGCGATAACGGCATTAGTTGTACCGCAGTTCACATAGCGTCTAATAAGTCAACTGGCGTACATGTTCCGTGAAGTTGTAATTCATTTATGGACCTGAGAAACTTAGTTGCAGTATCTGAGAAATATGTTGAGATCAGTTATAAGAATGTTTATATAAGTTGCTGTGTATTGATTTGTGCTTGCTTTTTATTCTGTAGTACAGAACTAATACCATGAAAAACGAAGATTACAAGTCCATTTGTGCTTTAGATTTTTGGGTGGTTGGCTAAAAAGCTTGATTTTTTTGATATGACATATGCTGAATAGGTCTACTAAACTGGTCGCATAGTTGCCTCCCCTCTCCAATAATTTAATGATTATTATTAATCTACAATTGGCCCTCCTATAACGCGATTAATTCCTACCGCGTTGTATGAAAAAACGTGTTAAAGTAAGTTCAGGCGTGGGTATGTATGTACACATACAATTAAGAAATATAATTTTGCAGATGCAAAAGACAATAAATGCATTGTTTACATGTTTTTAAATTATTTTTATTTAATACTTTCTATAAGAAAATTATAAAAAAAACTGAAACTAAAAAAGAATTTTCTCTTGAATTCCATAGCGTAAACAAGTGTCTTCAAAAGGTTTGTTATCAAGTGCGTCGCCACTAACAAGTAATTCCTACTGTTAACAATAATCGCTAATCATACCGAGATAAGTACAACCTATTTGTATTAAAAATAGCTTAAACACAATATTAAATATCCAGGTGTGATTTACGGCCAACCATATGCTCCAAATGATAATGCTACATAGACAGTTTTATTTACCCCCAACAACTGCAATTTTACAACTCTTAACAAGCAAATCAGCCAATATCAAGTAATGCTAATTACTATTTATCGCAACAACTTGTAAATCCACCTGCCCATTTTACTTAACAACCATCAAATACTATTTTATACTACTATCGTATGTCTTCTACAAATGATGATGAGATATAGCAGAAATTGAGCAATATTCTACAAAAACACTAGCTGACACACAAATCAAATATAGTCTCCCAGACACATACAGAAAATTGATACACAACATGCGAGAAAAAGATATAGTTCACCATACATAGCTACTTAAGAAAGACCGACTATACAAAGTCGTCATAAAAAATTTGCATTATTAGACACAAAGGGAATTGAACATGAATTTAGCAACGTAGGACACAAAGTCAGAAACATCTTAAATGCAAAGGGTAGAGCAACAAAGGAGCCACTAAACATGTTGATCTAGAACCGGCGACCACCAATAAAAACATTTATAACGTAACTAAAGTGCTGTCAACAATATGGACACGTGAAAACTTATTGCAACAAGCCATTTGTCTACGCAAAATGTGGAGGATCGCATAGCACGTCCGATTGCAAAAAAATAAGGATATCCCAGCTAAATGTGAATTATGTGCTGGTGCTCAAACTTCCAACTACAGACAATGCAAATTTTATCACAGACTGCTGAAAAACCTGATCACAAAAACAACAAAATAAATATCCAGCAAAATACACCAGCAGCCACTTCTTTTCAGCCTTGTGGCGCTCAGTATTGAGCATAGGCCTCCCCTTTGATTCTCCAACTCTCTCTATTCTGTGCTGTGTCCGTCCATCTCAATCCTGCAACCTTCTTGGTGTCCTTGTACCAGCGTGCACTGGGTCTTCCTCTATTTATTACTCCTGTCCATGGTCTCCAGCGTATAATTACAGCGTTCCACCTATTATCCGTTAATCGTGCTACATGACCTGCAAAGCTCCATTTCAATTGTGTAATTCTGTTTATTATGTCTGTAATTTTGGTTCTTTGTCGTATCCAGCTATTCCTTTTCCTATCTCTAAGCGTGATACCAATCATCGACCTCTCCATGGCTCTCTCTCTGTAACTCCCAGCTTTGTTACTATATGTTTAGTAAGCGTCCATGTTTGTGCACCATACGCTAATATAGGGAGTACGCATTGGTCGAATATTCGTGATTTTATATATTGGGGGATTTTTTTGTTCTTTAAGATCTTCGATAGCTCACTAAATGCTGCCCAACCTAAACGCCTTCTTCTTTCCACCTCTACGTCATTTTCTTTGCTCATTTGTATGATTTGACCAAGGTATATATATTGCTATACATTGTCTATAACCGTGTTGTTTAGTGTTTTAAGTGTTTCTTGTGGACACATTATTTTGGTTTTGTCCAAATTCATTTTAAGTCCTATGTTTCTCGATGCTTGTTCCAGTTGTATTATCATTTTTTGTAGGTCTTCTGTATTGTCTGCGATTAAGATGTCGTCCGCAAATCTGAGGTGGTTAAGCTTCCTCCGTTGATATTAACTCCCTTGTTGGACCATTTCATTTTATTGAACACTCCCTCCAGTGCCATTGTAAAAAGTTTGGGTGATATGGTATCCTTCTGTCGGATGCCTCTATTGATAGGTATTGCATTTGTATACTCGTGTAATTTAATTTTTGATTTGGCTTGGTTGTAGATGTTGTTGAGTAACTCTTTGTAGCTATGTTCAATGCGGGCGCAGTCTAGCTCTTTCATAATTGCCCAATGCTCAATAGAGTCCAATGCCTTTTCGTAGTCAATGAACGCCAAATACAAAGGGAGGTTATATTCGATGTTCTTTTCTATTAGTATCTTTATTGTCAGGAGGTGATCACAAGTACCAAAGCCTTTTCTAAATGCAGCTTGCTCCATAGGTTGATAGTCATCTAGCTTGTTCGTAATTCTGTTTGTTATTATTTTGATTAGTGGCTTGTACATTTGAGACAGGAGACTTATCGGTCTGTAGTTCTGGATTAGTGATCTATCTCCTTTTTTGAATAGAATTACCACTACTGCATAAGTCCAGTCCTTTCGTATTGTTCTTTCTTTAAGGCAGATGTTAAAGAGCTGTTTTAATTTAGGTATTAGTATTTCTTGCTCTACTTTTAGCATTTCTACCAGTTTTTCATTTTCTCCCGGCGCTTTGTTGTTCTTCATTGACTTCAAGGCATAGCTTATCTGCTCTTCCGCGATTTCAGGGATGTCTCCCGAGCCAATATTTATTACTTTCCTCTCTACCTGTTCTTCGGGTTTTTTAATTTGTGATGCATACAAGGTCTTATAGTATTCTTCAGCAATTTTCAATATTCTGTCTTTGTTGCTTTCCTCTCTTCCAGTTTTGTCTTTCAATGTTGTTATTTCATGCCTGCCTAGGTTTCTTTTTAAACATTTCAGGTTTTTATTTTGTTCGATGATGGTTTGTGTCATATCTTCAAAGTGTTTATCTAGATCTTTCCGTATCATCTGCCTCGTTTGTTTTCTTATTTCTCTGTATTTATTTGTAGCATATTTTCCTACTCTATATAATGATTTCCGTTTTTCAATCATTATTTTTGTTTCTGGTGTTGTTTTGCTTTTTTGTTTCGGTGTTTTCTTTGCTACTTTCAGAGCTGCTTCTTTTCTGACATTGCTTATTTGTTTTGTCGCTTTGTTCAATCCATCTTCTGTTTCATGTGTTTTCTCTATCTGGGTTATTGAGTTTTTTAAATTTTCTCTGTACATTTGGTCCTTCTGTTTGAGGGTTTCTGTATCTATTGCTATTCTTTGTTTTGGTTTATATTTGTTTCTCTTCGTTGTTATAGTGATTTTGGCTCGAACTATTCGGTGGTCACTGCCAGTGTGAAACGCATTTAAGGTGGTGATATCTTGGATAAGTTCTCTGGATGACGACAGTATATAGTCTATTTCATTTTTTGTTCTGCCATCCGGGCTTATCCAAGTCCATTTGCGTTGTTGTTTCTTATTGAAGAAGGTGTTCATCGTGTACAATCGTTGATATTCTAGGAAATTTATCAACATATGTCCTCTGTGCTTTCTTTGTCCCAGTCCATATTTCCCTACATACATTTCTTCTTCTGTTTGTTGTTGTCCTAGTATCACATTAAAATTTTCCATGATAATGTCGTGTTTGCATTTGTCTTCGTTTCGTGCTCTGATTACATCTTCATAGAGTAGTTCGGCATCTTCGTCATCGTAGGTGGATTTGGGAGCGTATATTTGAAGTATTTTCATTTTTCTTGTTTGCTTGTTCCTCTTGTTATATATGCAACACGTTCTGACATTCCTTTAAACATTTTGACGTTCGGTTTGATTCTCTTGCTTACTAGGAAACCCACGCCTTTCTGGCTTTCAGTTTCATGACCTTTGTAATACAGGGTGTTAGCAGACTGCAGAACAGTAGCCTCTTCCTCTTTTCTTCGTAATTCGGCGAGACCTATTATGTCCCATTTTATCTTCTTTGCTTCGTTTTCGAGATCATGCAGTTGATAATCATTCAGCAGTGATTGGCAGTTATATGTTGCTAGGGTTAGTGTGGTTGCCTTCTTGAAGTTTTTCGATGAAAGCGATATCTTGCCTCCCCCATATTCCATGAGGCAGACCGCCTTTGCGGTGTGGGATTCCAGACAGTCTGTTTGACCCACCTGGGGAAATTTTTCGGAGATCGCTGTTGTCATCATTGAAGGGTTTTTGGCCATAACTCGCCGCGCTGGCCAAGTGCGAGTTGGCGAGTGGGTTATGGAAGGGAAAGGGAAGTGGTGTGGCCAGGATAGAGGTTATGGGACATGATTCCCCAGATAGGGATGGGGGGAAATCGCAGCTCGCGTGGGCAGGATCGGATTCCTGAAGTAGATCTGCCGTCTGCTGGGATCGCAGAGAGGTATCTACCCGCTACCACAGCAGCCACTATACCACCAAAACCAATTCAAATATTAAATGCCCAGTAAAATGTGAATTCAGTAATAACCACCAGAACAAAGACAAATTAAAGGCAAATATACATAAATCAGGCAATAAACATCAGGATTATACTATTTCTTCCATTATGAATAAATTTCTAGAAGAATTCAAGTCTATGTTCCAGCAGTTAATGCAGCAAAACAACATGCTCTCAACACTGGTAAATAAACTTTGCTAAATTCCTAAAGATAGCGCAGTAAAATGCCAATGGCTTTTTATAACATAAACAAGGAGTTGAAATATTCCTTTGTAACAACTCTGTTCATATAGTGCTAATAAGGGAGACTCATTTCAGAAACAGATCTTACTTTAACCTATCTAACTATTCAACTAACTTCACCAACCATCCAGATAATACTGCCCATGCTGGCGCAGCCATAATAACAATGAAAAAAAAACTTCTTTATTAATTAATAGTTGCATCTGTTTACTTTCCACCTCGCCCCAACACCAAAAAAGAGAATTTCAGACTTTTTTGAGACATTAAGGATTAAATTAATTGTAGGAGGAGACTTCACTAGTAAGAACATCCTATGGGGATCTCGCATAACAACCACAAAAGGCAGAGAATTTGCAAAGTTTCTGCGAGAGCAGTATTATTCCTTCCTTTCCACTTGCACTCCCACTTATTCTGGCTGGATTTAACAGATTTTTTTCTAATTAATGGTATCTTAGCACCATACACAGATTGCAAGTTTCAACCTTTTTTCAGATCATACCCCAATTATAGAGATCTTGTACCATCCATGAAACTTAAGTTGTCGGATTACATAACAGAAGAACTAACTGAGAAGTATACAGAAATAACATTTAAGAAAACGTAAACCCAAAGGTTAGCCTCAACAAAGCAGAAGAAATCGATGAAGCACTCTAACTACGTTGTTTTGTATTCTTAAAAAAGCAACTCCAGCCATATATCCAGAGTTCAACATACAATGTCCCCGTGGAGATTAAAGAACTCAAAGCTGTGAAAAGGACAGCCAGAACAAAATGGCACCGGACTCAAGCACGCGCAGATAAAAATATATTAAGTCGTCTAAGTAACCAGCTGAAACTCAAAATCAATAAGGCACAAGAGCAATCCTTTCACGGCTATATCACTAGCATGACAATTTAATCTGGAAGCCGGTAAATAACAAACTAAAACCCAAAAATCAAGTACCCCCATAACAAATGAAGCAAAACCCAATAGGCCAAAAGTGACGAGGAAAAGCTAGTTATTTGCAGAGTACCTTGCGGGAGTCTTCACCCTAAACGACGACGTCCCTGATGATGAGATAGAGAAACAATTAAGTATTCCAGTCAATGTTCCTGGAATTGAAATTTTCGCCTCGAGAAAACTCTAGAAGGAAATCAAATTTTTAAACTTATGCAAAGCTTCGGGTATAGATAGTGTGCCAGCTAAGATGTTAAAGGAAACAAAAAAAATTAGTCTTACATATATATTTAATGCTGAATTTAAACTGAATTATATTACTCTCAAAGCCTGGCAAAGACTTAAATAAGGCATCGTGCTGGTCATTAAGCTTGTTGTCCATAATTTCAGAACAGTGCATGTATATCTCCGCATCATCGTGACTTCCGCCAAAATCACTCTACTGTACAAAATCCCATAGTCTGTCACACGATTAATGAAGCATTTCAAGAAAAAAATTTCATATCGGTCTTCCTTGATGTAATTTGAGCATTTGACACAGTCTGGCATTCAGGATTATTGTACAAGATTAAAACGCTCTTACCCATAACTTACCATAACGTATTTTTAATTCCTACTTATATGATAGGAAATTTAAAACCAGAGACAATGAAAAAGTACCTGCATAAAATCAATTAAGTCTGGCCTACCGCAAGAAAGCGAACTGTGTTTCTTACTATATGTCCTGCACATTGGAGATTTACCAATTAACGAATACTGTAATGGGTACCTTTGCTGACGACACTGTCATCTTATCTACCAACGATGATATTACTTTACAAAATTATTTAAATAAAATATAAACGAGACACTCAAATGGAAGATTAAGATTAATGAAGAATAATCTTCGCTAGTCGCAAAGACCTATATCAACTAATACAAAATATTTAGGGATGTATTTAAATAACAAGCTAATATGGAAACAGCATGTAATTTAAAAACATATGTAGATAGATTTAAAAGTTAATAAAATACAATGCTAATTGGTAGGAAATCTAAATTGCTACTTGAGAATAATAAAAGGATATACAGAACAATTCTTAAACCAATATGCTGGTATGGAGTACATGATATTAAACTCTGGGGATGTATCAGCAATAATACAGGAAAAAAGATTACGTCATTCTTCTTGAAAATGGTTTAAAATTTGGATTTTTCCTCAGAAGAAATGAACTTTGCCGTTAACGGGTTTTAGTCATGTTTGCCAGACATTATGCAAACCTAGGCGTAAAAATTATTTTCATTAAATATCACAAGAAATAAACAATATTTTATTAACCACGAGCCTTACGTCTGCATTTATTTAAAACAGATCGCATACTAATAGTTTAAATGAAAAAAGAGCTATCGTTTCTGCCTTTACAAGGGAATTTCATGAAAACTGAAACTAATGTTCGGGTACAAAAACGGGTTTTTTTCATTAATTTTAATTATAAGAGTATAATACATACAGCCCATGTTCCTTAGCGCGATTAATTCTTATCGCGTTATATGAAAATTACCGTGTTATAGCAAGGATGTTTCAATTTCTACTCCGCCGAGAAACTGGAGAGTTTACTATAATTCATTTTACAAGTACAGACTTCTGCCTCACACTCAGTTATGTAGCGTCCGGATGTATTCATGTGCTTGAAAATATAAAATTGTTGCGTGGGCGGTCGATTATACACTGAGTGCGGCAAGATTTCTTATTGCTTTCAAATTTACTAGTAAAAAAAATGCATTGCGTAACACTTGATATACGAAACCTTAAAAACGAATTAAAAAGGCCAAACCTTCGATTGTGACAGATATATATATGAATACAAACAGTCGTCTTAAATATATGTAATAATGATAATGATTTTGTAAAGTTTTTTTTTTATTTATTTCAAGTAATGCACCTAATCTTTAAGATTAACTAACATTTTATTTATGTCCTAAGTTACTAAAGTATTTGTTAGTCCAGATGTTTCCATTGACCCATCCTAGCTACTGAAACATTTTGCACACATCTCTGGCATGGCTACACTTGCACTATACTCTGCTTTTCACTACACTTTACACTACACTAGCTCAAATGGTTTCGTTCTTTTGAGCCTGCGGAGAAGATCTTGATTGACTATTTTGTAAAGTGATAATCAATTACATTTTATTTGTACTGCGGCTGCTTTGCAAATCTCTCAGTAGAACTATGAAATACATCATGTCAAATACAAACCCAGTATTTAGATGTAATTTAAATTAGCAAGTTAATCAAATCATGGCACAGCTTCCAACTAAAGGACATATATTTGCACTGAATTTTTGTAATCACCTTTAACACGGCCATAAGATTTTACACCCAAAACGTTATGTTTCGATTCCTCCAACTTAATTTAAATCTCCAAAATGATAACACAATATGAAAAGATATTGCCACAATGACATGGATACAACAATACCTGCCAAGTTATATTACTTAGTAAAAGAATTAATCCTCTAACAGAATTAAAAATTATTCACTAAATAATGCCCACATTATATTTGATGTTCTATCTCAACCTCAAGTAAATAACACCGTACAATAAACTAAAACGCCAAAACTGTGGCCCATCCTTATTTATGGGTTCCATGAACAAATGATGGATAATTCAGCGAAGGTCACAGCAAAAGAACAACAAAGTTGTAACAAATAAATGTTCAAACCGTAGCCTCTTATCGAAAATTCCTAAAACACCACAGATTATAAAATAATTTATCATACTTATTAAGTTAAAGAAGATTGGTCATGGAGAATTAAATCGGAAACCTTCATCACTTTATAACAGAAGAAATTGAATTGAATGCACTAGGGCATCAAGTACCCAACATTATCAGCATATGTCGTTTTGCTATGATAAAAGACATTGCTAATACGTTCTTCAAAATCGAATCCAACTACAACCTGATATCTGACTACTCACGAATAATTATAACAGTAAATTCTAATGCGACCTATACAAAAAATCCACCGAGGCTTAACTCTAAGCGCATAAACTGAGGACTATTCCAATAACTTTTAAATGGACTCATCAACTTTGGAATTAAAATCAAAAAACTTGACAAACTAGACGACATCACAGAATATTTAACACAACTTATACGAAGTACCGTCCGGGAAGCTACAATCTATGTATTGAAACTGATAACATACCTCGTCTTATAAAAGAACTAGTAATCGAAAAGCGTAGAGCAAGAAACAAATGGCAGAGTACTACAAAACAATATACAACAGACTTATCAATAGTTTATAATCTGCATTGAGAAAATGCGAAATGAAACCTTAAAGTACTATAAAACCAACTTATCGGACAAGGACTGCTCAATGTAGATAATTATAAAAAGATTTATAAGACCTTGTTCTACCGATCAGAAAAGTCAACAGAACATGGAGTAGAATTGACACTAACAAAGCAAACAGTATTTATCTAGTTTCTTGAGCTTTTATAATTCCTCCGTTTGGTACAAATAATAAGACATAGAAGATTTCATCTGTGCGCCGTATTAATTGTTTTTACCAATCAAACCGTTCTCTCATGGTGAAGTAAAACAACCAGATAGATTATTTTTCATAAATCCCCTGACTACGATCTCGTAACAAGACAAATTTTACGTAACCTACGCAGGAAAATATTAATACTGCTCACTATCATCTACAACATTATGCTATGGTTGTGTTATTTTCTACTTTAGTGAAAATACCTTGTAGTCATAGTGATAGCCAAGACTGCTGAACCATCAACAGAACCAATATCAGTCATATATACCAATATGCCTACTTCCATTAATATCTAAAATATTTAAATTATTTACTCGTAAAAGGAATAGAGAAAACTGACATTACTCGACAATACGGCAAACTCATGGGATTATTTAAAAATGCAGGAATCACTAGAAACCAAAAAATTTCGAACCAAGTCTTCTAAGAAAACAAGTTTTCGATAGAGTTTGACGTGTTTATTATTCGAAATTTTTCCTAGTCAAATATATATTTTACTGAAATAAGTCTGAGCAAACAATCCTTTTCAAATCATCCACGCGTTACTGCTGGAATACCACATGAAAGTGTGCTGGGGTCCCTATTGCATCTGGTATGCACTGCAGATCTTCCAACTTTAGTCCGTACAAACTTGCTACTCTTGCTGACGATACAGTAATATTGCAGTCTGAAAACCTTTAGAATCACCTTGATCTCCTCCTGAATTGGTTCAACAAATGGAGAGTTACAGAAAACAATGATAAATTCATCCAAGTTGCCTTTACCAACAATTAACTATACATTTATACCAATAAAGCCAGACTTTAATTATTTAGGGATGCATTTTGATCAGAAGCTCACTTGGACCACCCATATAAAAGCTGAAAGAAATTATCTTGATCTTAAGTTAAAGAAATGAGTCGGTTAATTGGAAGGCGGTCTCGGCTATCTCTATAAAACAAATTTCATCTTTTCAAAATAATTCTGAAACCGATATGGACATTCGACGTTAAACTGGGGGGTGTACGAAACAGTCAAAAAGCAAAATTCTGCTGAACTTTCAGTCCAAAACGCTATACACTTAATGATAAATGCTCCTTGATACGTTAATAACCACACTTGTATCGATTTGTATCCAGCAAAGTTCAACGACTAGCATCTATTCATCACTACACTCTTTTGGCACACGAAAATGACCTTGTAAATCAACTAGTTGTTAATAATTTTCTCTAAAATTTTGATTTGGGAATATAAAGCTGTTTTTTGAAATAATAATAACAGCAACAAGTTCTGTTATACCTTGCTATAAGCTCTATATATTTATGTATCTTGATTAGCTGGATTTCTTAAGTTTTTTTATTTTCGTTTCTATCATGTCGTTTAACGCTGAATATTATGTACATACGTCAACGGCTCCGAAACTATCGAGCTAACTGCTAATATAATGAAGTATTTTGCATGGCTGGAATGCGATAGCAGAGTGGACTCCAATGCGCATGCGTGAATAAGAAAGACTTCACTTGCCGAATCAATTGGACACTATCTTAAATTTGTGCGAAGATATTTATTCAATGAGCGTGGTAAGAGCTAAGAGATGGTACAAACGACTCAAAGATAACTGGATATTTGTTGCAAGTGATTCACCTTCTGGAAGATCCAGCAACACCGAAAATTATTAAATATTTATGAGCTAAAATAGGGAGTGAGGATATTGCAGAAATTAGAAGTAGATCTTGAGATTTTAAAAATTAATTCCAAGAATTTTCGACGGGAAAACTTTGTGCAGAAAATGTTGTTGCATAATTTGTTTTGTGGTTATTGTTACCGGAGCAAAAGGAACGTCGTTCCCAAAACTCAAATCACCTATAAAACAAAATAGGGACAGGCCACGTATAATTAAGACAAAAGCAAATCAAAAGTTTTATCTATAATCAAAATAAATAGATAGGATAACGTAATTAATAAAATAAGCAACTATCAATGTCAAATTTGATTTATCCATCTACCTATTTCCTCCAATATTTTTTATTTAATGCCATTTTCTTCATCTCTTCTATTGTTTTGATTCTTGCTTTTCCCACATCTACTATATGTTATAACTATGCTTTCCTCGACCTTCCTCTTTCATTTTCCTTGTGATTCTTTGCTCTGTTTGCGTTCATCCTTGCATGTGGCCAAACTACTTTAGTTGTCTTCTTTGTATTTTGCTTATTATTGCTTCTCATTTAGTTATATGTCTAATTGCTTTGTTAGTGCTTACAAGTTTCTTCTGCAATATCTAGTTTTGCTTGCTTATGACAGTATTGGCGTGGATATGATATTACGGATTTTTAATTTTGTTTCTTAGTTTCAGTTTAGTGCTTATTTTCTTGTTTTGTTTATTATTTCTACGTCTGCGTTCCCATAATTCGTTATAAAGCTTGCTAGTTATTCGTAGGTTATTACTTCTTCAAGTGTTGTGTTATTACATTTTATTTATGTTGTATCTAGTTGCTTTTCATTTATCAGCATTATTTTCTTTTTTATATTTATTTTCATTTTCATCGATTCAATTTCTTCCGTCTATATTTGAGTCCGCTATCAGCACAATGTTGTCTGCGTACATTAGTATGCCTATCGTTATCGGTTCTAGATTTTGATATCTTATTGTTGTCTGAAGATGAAATAACTAAAAAGTAATTAAATTCACTAACTGGATGATACTATCAAGCATGGAAAGATTATTGTAAAAAATTTCTCAAGACGGTTGGAAATAAGCGCAGCGCTCTATTGCCACGCTGAACTTGGCAAATTGCTCTAAATGCATTCTCTTGTGCATACTCAGTCATTAGGTTCGTTACCAAAGTCGGTAACAGAATAACTCGACGGCGAACAAACTTCCTGTAGTTGTCCATAATAAACTAGTCACGGCGTCAGTACCCATGGTAACGCCACCGTCGCGGCTCCATGTAATCTGTACATACAAATCCGTCACCGGCATGCGCTTCGTTGGGCTAGACGTTGCCGCCGAGAAATCAGGTTCCATTCGAACAGCATTACCGGCGAAGTATTCTCCAGGCAGCGCTTTATATGATTGTGTTAGCTTTCCGGGTCGCTGCTGAACCGCAGATTTCAAAAGGGCGCCGGAAATGCACCGAATCTCCAAACGAGTAGTCTTCCAGTGGAAGCTATTTCACGCAGACTGCCTTTTAGGTTGTTTTTCGTTGCGTCTTATGGCTACATTACAGTTTTCTAATGGACGATACATCATTAAGAGTATTTTTAAAAATGAACACAGTAACACATACCCTAACAGAGCTACAAACGAATAAATAAAAGTAGAAATGGCTTTCTGTTAATCACAATTCTATTGCCATTCTGACTTTACGTAAGTTATCATTTAAGAAGGGTATTTATATGCTAGAGCTAATTTTAGAACCCCGATTAATGAAAATTAAATTTTAATTATTGTGGTAGCCACAACTTACAGACTTCCAATATAATCCCAGCTTACTTTATAATATGAGATATTTGAAAATGTTTTCGTCGTTAAATGTTTCGCCTGTAGTTAAATCGCTGCCTTATATTCTGTTCTAGATTATGTATAGTAATAAGGGTTAATTACTGACTGACAACTTGGAATTTGACTGCGTAAATGATTTGTTTCTAATTTAAATGATTTATGAGATGTCAGGTGCTACACAAAGGATATATGAGTAGGAAAATAAACGTAAAGAAACAAGTGGAGCAAGGATGCACATTGTTTTCTCTGTTTTTTAATATATGCCTGTATTATGTAATGAAAAGGATAATTCAAAAGAACAATGAAGTCATCCGAAACAGCGTGCCAAGTTAGATTGGTGAACATGGAATATGCTGACGATATATGCCTCCTACCACACACAATCGCAGATATGCAAAAAATCAGAAATGTTGGCAAAAGAGACTAAACTTGTAGGATTGAAAATAAATACAAAAATAAAAACAGAAATGATGAATAGAACGGGAGAACCACGTATACCTAAATAGGGAAGAAATAAATCAAGTGCCGGAGCTTTGCTACTTAGGGATTATAGATAATCACCCCTAACGGGAGAACAAATGAAGATATCAAGCAAAGATTAAATAAGCACAGCATTTGGAATGCTAAATAATATATGGCGACCAACGCAAATAGGTTGAAAGGCAAAAATAAGACTATCTGGTAGTAATGTAAAAATGTAAAATTGCTGTTACTGCGCAACTTGGACTATAACCTAAAAAGTCTTCATCAACAAGTGTCTACAAAAAAATTATGAAAATGTTCTAGTCCTATATCATTACTAATAAGGAACTATGGACGATAACTAAGAACAAATTAGGAGTATAATTAAAATACGGAAATGGGATTGGAGGGGCCGATTCACCAAGATGGAAAATGATGACAACAAGCGTTAAAATGGTTTACAGTGGGAATAGGAACAGAAGCAGACCAGTAAACACATGGAAGTGAGTTACAAAGGTTGAGCGTAACGAAGTAGGAAAGACTTTGGGTGCTTAAAGATAGGAAAAAATGGAAACGCTTTGTGGATTCCCTATGCTCCGATATGGAGTAACAGAGCCTAGGAACAGTTAAAATGGCACGATTTACCTAATATTTAAATGCATATGTAATTAATCGGCTGGTTTTATTATAGAAGTAAACACCAAAAGTCTTTAGCCTGACTACGTTTTAGTTATAATAAAAACCAAATAACGGTAGTGTCAGATAGTGCCATTAAGGTGGAATGTTTCTAAGAATTTCAGAAGCCGATTCGTTTCAGTCGCGTTGCAACAGTCACTTAAGTTGGTAGTGCCGTGTCATTTCGGACAATGTTAAAAATTGAGTACGAAGCCGTGATTAAATTTCTCATTTAAGCTCTTAGTCTCTTCTTCTTCTTATGGACCATCTCCTAATTGGAGGTTGGCTATCATCATTACTATACGTGTTTTTTTATCCATATTCTATCGGAATAGTTCAATAATTCGGCAATTAAGCTTGTCTAAAGATTTTTTACCCAAGATATTCTAGGCGTGCCAACAATTACTTTCCCTTTATCTTCTCCTCCATTATGAGTTGGAGTAATGCATATTTGGATCTTTTCTTCTTCATACTCTGCAGAACTTCTCTGTTGGTTATTTTTTCGGTCCAAGTTCTGCGGTAACACCACATTTCAAATGCTTGTAACTTGTCCAAATAATTTTAGTCCCAGTGTTATTAAAACACATTTGAATGGTGTGTGCGGTGAATTTGTATCTTCATATTCCACTGTAAAAGAATAAACAAAACAATTTCTTTTCTGCAGTTCTGCAGGTGATGTGCTTTTGGAAGAAATGTTACTTTCGTTGAGCATGAGGTGCTGCAAGATGCGTTTAATAATAAAAGAATTATCAGGAAGGTTAGGGCTTTCCAATCCATGAGCACCTTGATGTGAATAAGATTAGGCCCAAATGGGTACTCCAACTTTTGCCAGCAACGTGTAGCCCGCTGTAAACAATTTTCAAGCCTTTATCGCAACAACAAAGAAAACGCCAATGAAGGCATAGGTGGTACAGTCGATGAAAAAGATCATGATAACGAAACTTTGGATGCAAAAGCAATTTTATTAATTGACTGCGCCAGCTTACTGAAAAAATTATGCAACATTATCAAGGACATGTTGACTCTAACTGTCCACCCTCTGCTGCAGAAGAAAAATTTCTCACTCACCTTAGTAACTACTATATAATTTCAAAATTGAAGAAATATCTTTGAGTTGCAGAGGCATTTTGCAGCTAAAACTTTAGAGCATTGAAATGCTGATTTTAATATGTAATAAATATGTTGAAATGGCCCTTTTGTTTTATTCCTATCACTCCTGGAATGTAGTCGGACCAGAAAGTTTAGGCGCTCACCTCATACATACTCTTTGTAATTAACAATCTTAATTTGTATTATTTCAATTTCAATTCTGGATATAATTGGTTTTGCTACAACATTGTGTATATGGCGAGTTCTGCTGTGAGGGAAGAAGAGGTTATTAAAATAAAATCACTCAGTACATTATTAACTATAAGTGTGCATCTTTGGACTCATTTCGTGGGATAAGACACAAATTTATTTGCGGTTAGTTTCGGAATTGGCTAAGTCACATAATAAAAAGTTTAGTGTTCCGCTAGTGTCTGTTGCAATGTTTCTTTGACAATTTTTCGACGCTCAATTGGGGTCTTTCTGTAATGATTTATGGTTTATGTTCTTTTCTTCAGGTTAGATTTCTTAATATCGCCGTGCCTGTCTTAGTTTGTCGCCTTTATTTCGCAAATATATTGTTCGATGGCTGAAAATCGTGACGTTACAGAAAATGCCAATTCGAATTCCTTTGCTTTTCAAAATTCTTAAAGTCAAAAATGTTGGTACATTTCAGTTGTAGTGGAATTAATGTTTTCTTCATTGCAACCTTTGACGTGTAATCATGTTCTGGGAAAGAGCTTAAGATCTGACAAACAAAGACAGGGATTCAAATGACACTTTTAACTCGTTTTTTGTTTATAAGTTATTTATTTAGATTGATGGAAGATCGGCTTGTATGCTTATTATTGCGTCGGATATAACAAGTGTTAAGATCCTATCCTTTAGCTTCACCAAATTCTTTGAGCAGTTATAAGAAAAGCCAAGTATTTCAAGAGTTTATTTTGTAAGTTATAATGAAAATATATTAGTCCCAAGTTTGTGAATTTGTGTCTAGAGACCAATTCATCTTTTTGCTCGCTAACTGTAAGCTTAATGCGTTATTTTAGTTTTATATCGATTAAACACTTCTGGGTAACAATAATATGGCGCTGATTTTACGACAAAATATATGTATTTTAAAATAATAGACGGACAGACTCAAGTTCGACTCGGGGTGGATTTCAGATGCCTGGCGGGGGCTTATTCATGCACTAAAAGTGACAGAAGCTATATTACTCCCAAATAATTCTTTAATCTACTGCAATCTGAAGGAAAAACTAAGTTTGCTTTGTTTTAACTGAAAGCCTAATTATAAAGTCATTTAATAGATTTCATTTTGAACAAAGAATAATAATGCATTGGTCTAAGGGTGCTACTACATCACTCCACATTAGAAAAAAAACGGGCACTGAAGACGAAATTATGGGAGCTTAACTATTCAGTTTGTACAGAGCCTTAAAAAATATTTAAAAGACAAATCGTAAAAGAAACTATGCAAACCTTGTCGTCATTTAGTGTCATATTTATATTTAAAATCACCTGTCTAAATCTCCAGACTTCGTTTATTCTTGCGTAAATGTTTAGTTTTGTCGGCATAATTTTTTTATTATTATTGTAAAATTAGTACCACCTTATTGTGCAAACTTTTTTATTTTTCTAGACTCTTGGGCGCGTATTTCCTATTTATATAAAAACTTTAAGATTTCTTTATACAGGAACTCTATTAAGACATTGTAAAATCATCAATGTATAGCTGTTTATTCCATAGTTTCGGCCTTGCATCTGCTTCTTAGTAGAACCAAAATATGGCAGTCTAGACGTGTTAATTCAGATATATAGGTGTTGTGTAAAAGAGTTTCTTCTACCTTATTTTCTTAATTGTTTCTTATACTGTAATGAGCGATGTGAATCTTAAACTTTTCTGCATATCCTAGACTGCATTGGGCCAAGCTTTGTTGCATTTTAATTCATCAACTCTTTTCAGTACTACTGACATACATATTTATACGCATGCTGTGTTTCTGGTGGTACATCACTATTAATCATTTTGTATCACTTCTCTGTAGTCACCTAGTTAGATCTAATGATGTCATTAATTATTCGAGACGCTCTTCATAGTCTGAATATAATGATATACTTCGTTTTTTTATTAAAACATTTGATGTTTCTTTGCAGTTCAGTATGTGTTTTATTGCTGCTAATGTTGACTTATCGATAAAGTATCGTCTTTGCAGAACAATTAATTTAATAACAATTTATTATATATTCACCTATTCAATGGCTTTATATATAGGGTTTTCATTAAAACAAAGCAAACTAATATAGCTTTTGCAATACAAAATGAATTGAAATACTATCATTAAACATTTAATTATGCTACCTTTATTTTATTTGTTTTCTACTGTACCTATATTTAATAAATTTTTTTTTTAATTAATTTTTATTAGCAATCAGAATGTTTACAATATTCTATGAGCTAATTTTATGTACAAACGATAAGAAAGGTCATGAGAGGAAGGCATCCAGTGAGGCCACCTCTAATTTAATCTCTTAAGTCTATTGGCCACTTCTTTTTCAATCTTATGTATTGAGGTGCTTCAGCTAGCGAAGGCATTGCTACGTTTGGATGATTTGCTAGGGTGTCGTGATGCTTCATTACTCTTGCTTTTATTACATCCTGTACGTATGGCACATTGAGGTCAGTGTGAAGAGTTACGTTTGACACATACCACGGAGCACTAGCCAGCATTCTAAGTGTTTTAGACTGGAATCGTTGTATTATGTTTAAGGTTGAGTTACTAGCGCATCCCCAAAGTTCGCAGCCATATAACCAGATGGGACGAACGATACTCTTGTAGATTAGTAGTTTATTATCTAATGTAAGGGATGAATTTTTGCCAACTAGCCAATACAATTTTTTACAACGTGGTCCATTTCTTTACGTTTTCTACTGACATGTATTTTTTATGTCAAACGTTGATCGAGATGTAAACCTAAGTATTTCACCATATCTGTCTGCGGAATAGGTATGTTGTTTAGTAGGATCGGTGGACATGTTGAACGTTTGGTGGTGAATGTAACATGAGCAGATTTGGATTCATTTACTTTCACTTTCCACTTTTCCATCCATGTTTCTAGTAAGTTAAGATGTTCTTGTAATAGTTGTGACGTGATAGCTGGATTCTCGTGGCATGAGAGCATTGCAGTATCGCCGGCGAAGGTTCCAAGTTGAGTTTGCGTTGTGGTCGGTACATCGTAGGTGTATAGAAGATATAGTATCGGCCCAAGAACGATGCCTTGGGGGACACCTGCTTTTATTTCTTTAATCTGAGATGTTTCACTACCTACTTTAGTTTGAAAGTAGCGATGTGTTAGATACGATTGTAGAAGTAAGTAATAACTGTGTGGTAGTAATTTCTTAATTTTATAAAGGAGACCTCTGTGCGCCACTTTATCGAATGCACAACTTACGTCCAGAAACACTCCGCTACAAAACTTCTTGTCGTCAAATGCCGAGCGTATTGTACTGATCAATCGGTGGCATTGTTGTGTTGTGGAATGCCTGATGCGAAATCCGAACTGATGAGTTGGTAACCATTCTTCCTGAAGTTCACTTTCGTTTATGCGTTTTAGTATTATCCTTTCCAGCAACTTAGAAATTATCGGGAGCAGGCTGATGGGACGATAGAATTTAATTTGGTCAGTAGATTTGCCTGGTTTTGGAATTAGTATAATGTGTGCAAACTTTAGCACTAATGGCCAGTACGCTAGTCGTAGGATTCCATTGAACAGGATTTGTATAAATCGATGATCTTTCTCTGGTAGATGTTTTAGAACAATTCCCGTTACAAGGTCATAGCCTGGTGACTTGCTGTTGTTTAATAGTCTGATCTGGTTTTCAATTTCCTGTAGTGTGAAACTACTTATGGGAAGCGACATTTGTAAGGGTGTTGCTAGGTAGGTTTCTATTTCTTCATCAGGCTCAGAGTTAGGTTGAAAAGTGGTTTGTAAGTGTTCCGCAAATGCTTCAGCTTTTTCTTTATCGGACCTGCTCCAGGATCCCATTTCATCTCGTAGGGGCGGTACGTGTCCCTTGGGTCGTTTAATTCCCTTGGTTGCTCTCCAAATTGTGAGGTCATGTACAGATAGTGAGTTAGTATAGTATTTAAAGGTTTCATTGCGGATTTCTTGCAGTCTACGTCTTAATTTATTGTTTAGTTGATTGAATCTGGTTTTATCAGCAACATTACGACTACGCTGCCATGTTGCTCTTGCGCTTCTTTTTTCTCTAACTAATTCCCTTATTTCAGTTGGAATATTTGGTGTATTGGATTTTAGATTATTAATTTGTGGTGTCGCATTCCATCCTGCTTCCTGTATAGTTGTGATTAAGTGATTGATTGCATATTCGAGGTCATCGTTTATTGTTAAGCGTAGGTTTGTATCAAGAAATTCATTAACATGAGTTTGGAACGCTTCCCAGTTGGTTCTTGCATTACTGAGGGTAGGTCTGGGTTCTACATATAGTATTGTTGAGCTCACAGTTGCTATTATTGGCGTATGATCAGAGGAGATATCATAGTTGGAGACAATATCCATGTAATTTGAGGACATACCGTGGGTAATAAAGAGGTCTAACAAATCTGGAATTTTAGTGGGGTTCGTTGGCCCGTATGTTGGGCTACCCGTTGACATAAAGCCGTAGTTTGTATCTTCTAGAAGTTTGTACAGTTCTGTACAGACTGTAGTTAACATATTTAGTATCATACTGTTCTGTGGAGTAGTTGATTAAACATATTTTTGAACTCTTCAAGGAATTGTTTCAGACTAACATCTTCACTAGAAGAGGGTTGATTTCGAACTGCTTGCGCGTAGTTTGGATATATATTTGTTGGTTGGTTGGTGATCGACTGACTGTTTTGGTGTGGTAATGGAGGAAAATTCTGTTTTGTTAAGATTGGAGGTCGGAGAGTTGGCTGTTGCTTGTGGGGCTGGTACTTTCGTAGGAGCTCTTGATATATGGAAGCTCCCTTGTAATTAGCTGGATGTGACCCTTCACATAGGATACATGTAGCTGGAGTTGCACGGGTTTTTTTACAGCTTTTTGTATCGTGCGGACCTGCACACTTCACACAAGCAAAAGGTCTATTGCAGTAGCTTTTAGTATGCCCGTAATTCTGGCAACGGGTACATTGTACTATATCTTTACTTGGTTTTGGTGGTTCAAATGTAACGTGCTTATTTTGTATTGAGCGTATGCTGTATATCTCTTTGTTGTTTATAGCTGGCTCGAGATCTACAAAATATTGGTAAGGGGGTTTTGTGTTGTTTGTTTTGTAAGTTCATGATATTGCGTACTGTGTGTCCTAGTTTTTGAAGGGCTTCTTTAATGTCGTCTAATAGGGTAGTAGGATGTAGGTGTTTTAATACGACTCTATAAGGACGATCCTCTTTCATCTGATATGTATGATGTACAATCTTAGCATCTTGCAAATATTTAATAAGTGTGCGATATGTATCAGGTGTTCTTGTATTGATTTTAACTACATTATTATGTAGACTTTTTGTGGTGTACTGCTCTTCTGCAGCTATTAAGTGTAAACTTTCGGTCATCTTTGTATAGTCGAGAACGCCATGAATGAAGATTGGTGGTGGCTTGTGTTCACTCACTTTTTGTTGTTCTTTATTAATCGGTTGATTTGTTTCAACGTTTTCAGCTAATGCTGAAAATTTGTTTCCGTCTATAATTAATGGTATTTAATAAATATAAAAATATGTTTATGAATCTTATTGTTTTAATCTCTAGAAGAATATAGGCAGTTAATATTTTCCAATAGTATCTAGAGTGGCAACACAGAATTGTGTCTGAGTTTTGCTTGTGGTCAAAAAGCCATTGTTTATAGAAAGTTCATATAAATCTGGATTAATATAACAAGAAAAGGAAGGAAAGAAGCTTCTGAGAAGCAAGTGACTCCTACAGTAGGTTAAAATTATAGAAACTGTACCACAGAGAGACGATAAAAGGTGCTATTTAGGGAGAATAGTTTGTTAAAAGGTTTTATAGAGAAGAATATGTATCAAACTGTGAATTTCTTATAATGAAATATGCAACTGTTGTCATGGTATGGGGTGAAAGTTTGTCCAAGGAGTTGGTTGACTACATATCATAACTGGGATAAGGAATGCCAAAAGATATTTTAAAGAATTGTAGAGTAACATGCACAATAACACACCTCATCATATGACAGAACTAATTAAATCCCAAATGATCACCAACAAAATTTACTATACGAGGCATCCAGCACAATTCCTGGTTCCAAATCCTATAAAAAAAGACTTATAGCAAAATATAGCTAACATCTTATCTAAAAAGGAAACCTACAAAGTAAACGAGAGATGGCCGAAAAATATTTTAAGATAGTACAGCTCTTCTTAATGTTTTAATTGATGCAAGATTTTTTCCACATTACTATAAAATATACCACAATCAGCGCATCCCACACTCACATCTAATTCATACACTTAAACTTTATTTAATTTGTACTAAACCAGATAACAAGAGCAGGACAGACATATCTAAGTTTAAAAAGAAGTTTATAGCAGTTAGGTAATAACAACAAAAAACTAACTACTGTTGATTAAGCAATGTAGCAGTAGTTAATAATATACGAAAACTACTAGTTCATATAGCTGTAGGTACTGAACCAGCAGAAAACACAAAAACAGCCCAATTTATTATCTAGATTCACATCAGAAGTCATAAATATAAATAAACCAGCAAAACCCTCAAATGAGATTACCCAAGTTGATAATCTCCAGCGTAATTTTTTTCGGAAATGAGCGACTTAACTTATAAAGCAAAACAAATTATGCTAATCTACTATTATTAAAAAGCTTACGCAAAAAATACAATTTTGTGCACGCAAATTAAAATAAGAACAGATTTCGGAGTAGCCATAAAATATTCACTACTTAGTAGATTCTAATAAACATATAGAATCTTAAACAAACAAGAACTAAGAAGACGCTAGTAAAACTAAAATGATAAGTAATAATAAGTTTGCAAAATAAATTTTTGAACGCCTGCTAATGTAAGCAGCGAAGCCTCACACAAAAATAAATTGTAAATTAAAACATAATCAATTACATGCTTCTTAATAGTTTATTTTGCTTCAGCAATAATATAATCAGAAATACTGTCAAAATTTCTTTGAAATATAATTTTATATATCCCTGCTGGAAACCTTATTCTAAAACTTGCTTCCGTTCATCAATACTTTTTAAATTTGTGATTTCTACTTTCTTTAATGTAATATCTATACATTTCAATAACATTAATTTTGCAAATTGCAGTTGATCAAAGCAATAGTTCAATATTGTTGGTATCCAAGAATATTGTAGTGGATTTGGCTTTATCAAGGGTTACGTTGTCTGGCTACACCATCCATCTATCTGGATACAAAAGATTAATTGTAGATAAGCAATAGTCTTTAGTAGTGATTTTGTACTCAACGATATTAATGGATTTCGTGTTAAATTTCGCAAAATAAGCCCCATAGCGTTTTCGCTTAAAACCCTTGAGAGTTCATTTCAAGTCGCTTTTTCACTTCCTTTTTGTCTATTCAAAAGATATAAGCAGGCTTTAATTTTATACATTTTTAGGCAATTTCTTAGAATCTGTTAAACTGTTTTTGTACAATGGCGCGTGACACTTTTTTAAATAAATTTTGTTGGATACAATTGTAAAACTCATCACGCTGATAAATAAAACCTCGCAATGAAGCAACTAAAGACGGTAACATGAAATGTCAGTGGTTTATAAAACATACTCATGAAATCAACATATTTCTAAAAAATAATGATATAGATATCTTACTTTCGCTATATAAAAAGAACTCATAGTCACAAACACTATCTTTCAGCATTATCTAAGACGCTGATACATATGGGCAACGGTAGGGAACACATAAATGTATCAAAGAGACTACATCATGATTAAAAATAATCAGAAAACACAAGTACAACAAATCAGAACGTGTCCAGGCGCGGATATAGTTTTAGAAAAGGTAAAACCAAAAGTAATACCATCAAATCCAAAGAAGAACTCTTATAGAAGAAGAAATAGCAAACTGATGGCAAATAATATATATAGAATATATACGAATTAAGAAATTTTGAAGATATATATATATATATATATATATATATATATATATATATATATATATAGAAATAGAAATTGAAACTGACTCTAACGAGTCAGGTCGATTAGGTCCAAAGCCTACAGAGACGTTAGACCACATGACCATATCCCGTTAAAATTGCTATGCAGTCCACCAAATCCCTGCACAGAGAGCAACGGGCGACGGTAGCAGTAGCAATATGTGGTAGAGGCTCGCCCAAGCGACCTCGACGGCTGCTCGTTCAACGTGGTGGAGGAAACTCTACCAACACGAGTGGACCTGTGTGTACTTCACGGCGCAGGTTCATAAAGGTGCTTTTAGCTACCCAATCCCACAATTGTGGATAACGGATGCGAAAAGCATCAACTTGATGTGAAGTAGAGGCTCACGCAAGTGACCTCGACGGCCGCTCGTCCAACGTGGTAAAGGAAACTTTACCGACACGAGTGGGTAGTGCGCCTTACCCTGTGGCGCGTGAAACCCGTAAAACTGCTGGTGGAGCTACCCTATCCCACATTTGTGGGTAACAGATGCCGCCTTCAATAATAGTGGGGTAGAGGTATCACGAGAGTGACCTCGACGAGTACTTATCGATACGAGAAGTAAGGGGTGGGGGAGAGCCAACCGAGACAGGCCTCTCGGTTCCCCCTCAATGATGTTGGACTCTTAGGGGTGGTGGCACCGCTTTTAGGGACAGGAGGGCCTGGTTAGCCTCATGTGAGCGCATGCCCTTAAGTGGGGGGTGGGGGGTGGGGGGTGTTCGGCCTACCCCAACCACCTGTCAAAAGCCTGTCCAGCCCATGTCTGTTACAACCGTACATTGGACATACCAGCAGTTACATCAAGGATTCCGCACATTTTGTCAACTAGCTTCAAGACATCCAGCTACAGGGAGGAGTTCTAATTATTAGCTTTGACGTAACTTCCTTATTTACCAAAGTACCGATTCTAGATGCCCTGGATCACCTGAAGAAAATTTTTCCCAACGATATTTTACAGCTATTTCAGCAGTATCTTGTATCCAGTTACTCTGTTTGGCAGGGCGTATATTACGAACAAAAAGACGGGGTAGCAATGGGCAGCCCACTTAGCCGTAATCGCTAATTACTACATGGAGAAATTCGAGGAGATCGCCATCAATACAGCACCTTTAAAACCCGCGATATGGCTAAGATACGTCGAAGACACCTTTGAAATATGGGGACACGGAAAGGAGACCCTACCACAATTTCTTATGCACCTGAATTCCATACACCCAATTATACAGTTTACCATGAAACTGGAATCGGAAGATAGGATTGCTTTCTTAGAAGTACAGGTATTGAGATCGGAGAATGGACATTTACAACACACAGTATACAGAAAACCCACGCATACGGACAGATACCTTCATAAGCAGCGAATCACCATCCAAGTCAAAAAAGAACGGTTGTGAAAACACTGCTAGATCGAGCAATATGTATGTGCCAACCACAGTTTTTTGATAAAGAACTCAAACATTTGGAACAAGCCTTACAAGGAAATGGCTACTCGAGGACGGAGATAAACAGAGCAATCAAACGTGCAGGAAAAACGCAACCAAAATCGGCTACGGTAAGTAAAGTTTTTTTACCTCACCAAACCACCTTAATTGTCCTTCTTCTATTTTTTCCATTATAGGTTTTATCTTTAAGTCTTGTCTGTACGTTTCATTTCGGATTTTATCTCTTTTCCTTTTATTTTGTATCCTTCTTAGGAACCTCATCTCCATTGCATTTAGTCTTATTTTATGTTTTTCTGTCAAAGACCACGATTCACTACTATACATTATTGACGGTCTCACCACTTTTTTCACTACTTCTGTTTTTATTTTTCTTGGTACTTCTTTCTTTCCTAAAAAGTTCGTTTTCAGAGTATTGTAGATTCTCCCTGTTTTCTCCATTCTATCATTAATTTCTTTATCTATTTTGCCGTTGTTCTCGATTATTGATCCTAGATATCTAAAACTTTCTACCTGTTCAATTTGTTTTTCACTTGATGTTCTATCATTTCTTCTACTAAATCTTCTTCTACTAAATCTTCTTCTTTGTCTTTAATTCCCCTCACATTCCATGTTCCTATTCTCAACTTTTCCTGTTGCATTTTGCTTATTTTCCTTATTTTCCTCTTATCCTTTTCTTTCTCTTTACTTTTGTCTATTCCTACGCTCTTCATTTTGTTGTTCATCTTATATTGTTTATCGTCGTCCATGTCCATCGCATATTTCTTTATAGGTTCGGCCTGGTTCTTTTTTGTTATCAGTTTTTTGATTTCTCTATAACCCCTTTTTCCTCATCATCCCAGACGTATTCCACTCCTTCTATGATGATTTTCTTATAACCGATTTTCGTTCTTCTACCTTTACTTCTCTTCTTTTGCAATTTTTCTTATTTCGGCCTGTATTCCTCTCTTTTGGCGTCATATCATTGTCTATGTATACGGTGGATCCTCTCAGTTTATATTTATTTTTCATGACCTTCTGTTTATTATCCCAGTCTTTCATTTCAACTAGACTTGTAGTTGTACCTTTATTTCCTTGCAGTGTTACTACATTCTTTACTTCTACTTCTACTCCCAATTTTTCTGCGACGAATTGTTTTGTTTCTTCTTCTTTTCGATTTTCTACTAATTTTACACCCTTGATTATCAACCTACACTTTCGTTTTTCTTTTTCTATTTTTTCAAACTTATCTTCCAGTTGTTCGATTCTCTTTTGGAGTTGTTTTTTCTCCGATTTTCTTCTGTACTTTTCGTAATTTCATCTCTCATAATTTTAATCATGTCTTTAATTTCTTTTAGATCTCCCATTTTTCTTTCACTTACTTTTATTTTTTCTGTTTTTAATGTTGGTGATCTAATTACTATTTTACTTTTCTTAAAGATCTCTTCTTTTCTTCGCTACTGTTTAGATCTCTATCTCTTTGGATCCTGAACTCATTTATAATCCCTTTTGTCAATATTTTTCTGAATTTAGATTTTGTACGTTTGGTAAATAAACTTTCCGTATCGTCCGGGTCGCGTTATCTCCCGTCCGCCGGCCGCGCAAGGCAGGGAACGTTTGGCCTTCGGGTTAAAAACTCTCTTCGTTTGTATTCTTGATTGTTCCTATTTACACTGCCCTATAATCGCTCCTTATTTATAATTATCTGCTCACTCTTATTAAATTACTAATAATGTTCACTTTCAGATTCAGTTAGCTACACTTCACGAAAAAGTCGGTGTGACAAAGCCCGTATTCGAGTATTTTATCGCCACCAGCCAATTTCGCGTCTATCCGCTTTCGCTCCACAAACTCAACTCTCTGAGAAGAGTTACTAATTTATATTCGGTCAGTGTAAAAATATACAGCGAAGAAAATAATGAAATTATATGTCGTGAGGTGAAACAAGATTGTGTCTTATCTCCGCTTTTGTTTAATATCTACAGCGAAGTCATATCCCGTTAAAATTGCTATGCAGTCCACCAAATCCCTGCACAGAAGGCAACGGGCGACGGTAGCAGTAGTAATATGTGGTAGAGGCTCGCCCAAGCGACCTCGACGGCTGCTCGTTCAACGTGGTGGAGGAAAGTCTACCAACACGAGTGGACCTGTGTGTACTTCACGGCGCAGGTTCATAAAGGTGCTTTTAGCTACCCAATCCCACAATTGTGGGTAACGGATACGAAAAGCATCGACTTGATGTGAAGTAGAGGCTCACGCAAGTGACCTCGACAGCCGCTCGTCCAACGTGGTAAAGGAAACTTTACCGACACGAATGGGTAGTGCGCCTTACCCCGTGGCGCGTGAAACCCGTAAAACTGCTGGTGGAGCTACCCTATCCCACATTTGTGGGTAACGGATGCCGCCTTTAATAATAGTGGGGTAGAGGTATCACGAGAGTGACCTCGACGAGTAATTATCGATACGAGAACTAAGGGGAGGGAGAGAGCCAACTGAGACAAGCCTCTCGGTTCCCCCTCGATGGTGTTGGACTCTTAGGGGTGGTGGCACCGCTTTTAGGGACAGGAGGGCCTGGTTAGCCTCATGCGAGCGCATGTTCTTAAGTGTGGGGGGGGGGGTTGTTCGGCCTACCTCCACCACCCGTCAAAAGCCTGTCCAGCCCATGTCTGTTACAACCGTACATTGGGCAGTTACATCAAGGATTCCGCACATTTTGTCAACCAGCTTCAAGACATCCAGCCACAGGGAGAAGATCTAATGATTAGCTTCGACGTAACTTCCTTGTTTACCAAAGTGCCGATTCGAGATGCCCTGGATCACCTGAAGAAAATTTTTCCCAACGATATCTTATAGCTATTTCAGCAGTGCCTTACATCCAGTTACTTAGTTTGGCAGGGCGTATATTACGAACAAAAAGACGGGGTAGCAATGGGCAGCCCACTTAGCCGTAATCGCTAATTACTACATGGAGAAATTCGAAGAGATCGCCATCAATACAGCACCTTTAAAACCCGCGATATGGCTAAGATATGTCGATGACACCTTTGAAATATGGAGACACGGAGAAACCCTACCACAATTTCTTATGCACCTGAATTCCATACACCCAAGCATACAGTTTACCATGGAACTGGAATCGGAAGATAGGATTGCTTTCTTAGATGTACAGGTATTGAGATCGGAGAATGGACATTTACAACACACAGTATACAGAAAACCCACGCATATGGACAGATACCTTCATAAGCAGTCGAATCACCATCCAAGTCAAAAAAGAACGGTTGTGAAAACACTGCTAGATCGAGCACGACGTATATGCCAACCACAGTTTTTTGATAAAGAACTCAAACATTTGGAACAAGCCTTACAAGGAAATGGCTACTCGAGGACAGAGATAAACAGAGCAATCAAACGTGCAGGAAAAACGCAACCAAAATCGGCTACGGTAAGCAAAGCTTTTTTACCTTACATCAACAGGGTTACGGACCGGATAGGAAAAATCTTCAACAAGCACAAGGTGGAAACCATCTATACTACTGCCACCAAGATACGGGATTTGCTTAGACCAGCCAAAGATACAAGAAACTCCGACCACGGCTTTATAACTCGAGAACAACCACACGATACAACCTCTCTTTGCGTGGGATATAAATTGTAGGGTTCTGAGAAGAGTTACTAATTTACATTGGGTACAGAGTGTCAGTGTAAAAATACACAGCGAAGAAAATGATGAAATTATATGTCGTGAGGTGAAACAAGATTGTGTCTTATCTCCGCTTTTGTTTAATATCTACAGCGAAGTCATCTTCAAAGAATCCTTGCATGAAGAAGCTGTGGGAATTTTTATAAATAGTGAAACATTCAACAATGGATATGATATGCATATGATATAATCCTGTTAGCAAGAAGCCTTGATGATTTTAAATTACTTGAAAAAGTAAATGATCTTTGTAACGATTACGGATTAAAAATAAACTTCAATAAGACCAAATGGATGGTAATTACAAAGTCTCCAGAGAATCAAACGAATTTAAGAGTTACAAACACCTTAATAGAACGAGTACAAACATACAAATACTGTGGAACTTGACTGGAACAAACAATCTAAATAAGAACTTGAATAGAAAGAGCCAGATCTTGTTTTGTAAAATTAAAAATTGCTCTGTAATTGGAATATCATCGGGCTGCGAATGTAAATGGTTCGCTGTTATGTGTTTACCATCTTGCTTTATGGGGTAGAGGCTTCGGACAAGTTATATGCATTTGAAATGTGGTGTTACCGAAGAATGTGACGTATCAGTTGGATTGGAAGTATAACTAATAGAGTTGATTTGTGCAAAAGTGAAGAAGGAATATGAACTCATATATAAAGAGAAAATTTGCACTGCTTTAACTTATAATGTAGAGGAAGATAAAGGGAAAAGTAATGTTAACAGGCTTAGAATATCTTAGTTGAAAAACCTTGCAGCAGCATTGAACTATTCCGATTGGCTATGGACAAAACACGTGCAGTAATGATGATAGCCAACCAATATATATATATAAGAAGAATGCATCTATAAAGATGACCTGTTTTCATGCATTGTGGGCTAGAGGAATCATTGAGCCGATTTTTTTTGAGAATGACGCTGGCAATGCTGTTACTGTCAATGCTTTACGCTATCGGGAGATGCTAAACAACTTTTCTTCAATGAAACCAACGATTGAAAATGGAATGACATGTGGTTTGAACACAATGAAGCCACATCTCACACAGCACGTGAAGCACCCACTTTACTTCAAACCAACTTTTCCTTCTTGCAGATGGGTGGCATCGATTCGCCACCGCAGTCTTGCAATCTAACCCGATTAGACTTTTTCCTCTACGATTCAACAAGACAACAAAGACACGAATTGAGCTACTTGGTAACAAATGCTTCCAGTCATTTGGCCGTCCAGTCGTGGTTTTGTTATAAATAAAGTTGGGTAGGACGAGAACGGGATGGGAGGGGGATCGCCAATACTTTAAAATAGTTTTTGTAACATTGGTGTAACGCAAGAGTAGGATTGAATTTTTACTAATATTTATTGGAATATTAGGTAAGCAGATGTTATATTATGACATTTTCTTTTAATGTTTTCATGAAATTAGTTTTAAATCTGGTTTTTATGAGCAACACAAGATCATTTTTGGCGGGATATTAGAATCTATGTTTGCGCTAAATGACGAAGTAGTCTTGTTACAAAGTACTCACGTAATAATGAATACATAGTGCCGTGAGCAACGCTGACAAGAAGAAAAAACAAGCAAATAATTTGCATTTTAACAGGAGCATAAATCCGAGCCGCAATGCAACGCAGCTATGATTTAGCGTGTCAGTCGCGGAGAAAAAGCGCCCGCGCCGCGCCGACCTGTAATGCACCGCGTAGGTTCATGGAGTTGCAGCGCGCATAATTCGGAATCCCGCAAAATACACATAACGGCCGGATAAAGGATAACCCAGGCACGTCCTAAATAATAACATTATCGCGTACAATCTACATCCTTTATTGCATAAAAGACATGAATAACAGGCGCGGATGTAAATGCAGCGCGTTCGCTACACTTATTGCATTAAAGCTTAATACGGCCGTTTCTTGCTCGTCCTCGGCCGGCGAGCTTTTTCAGCGCGATGCGCCGGGCGGCGGCTAGGCTCGCGCCCGCTCCCTGAGATTATTGCTAGGCTGCCGGTTGAGGTATTCGCGCGGTTAGCCCCCGCGCGGGCGTGAAGTTTTAATTTCGGAGGCCGTTCCGCTTCCCCGCTTCTACGCCAAAATAAAAAATGCCGGTTGACATGCCGACACGCCCGCGGAAAGCGCCCCGTCTAACTTTGAGGCTGCTGACAGTAATTAATTTTGATGTCCGCAGTAATGATCCTGTGGGATGCTCGGTGTTGTAGTTTGCGGAACACTGTTTTCTACACCACCTACATTTTATGTACTTTGCCTAGCTGTAGATTCAATTATTTTTGAAAATGCGATCAGATGGAATTTTTTGTTAGCAGTTTGCGTATGTACATGAGCTTTGATTTAATTTTATTTTTATTGCTAAATACTAGTTTGCTTTAGTTATTTAACCAATAAATTTTAATGTATCTGGGGAGGATAACAAGTAAATAACGTGACATGTAAATAACTTGCTAAGAATAGGACTAATCCGTAATATTGCAACTTTCTTCTATTGTTTTCAAATGAAAAGGTGTGTCAGAATGGATTTTCTCTTCAAAATTCCGTACCACGTCAGGTTTTTCCACAAATCGAAAGAATGTAAAAATAAAAAAAAACGTAATGTGACATAGCAATGGCTTTACCTGGTTGTGTCAGTCATCCAGACTTACACGACTGGAAAGCAGACGAGCTGGAAGAGTAAAAAATAGGGAATCAATGTCTTTCGCTGTACTTATGGTGTGACGTGAGCCAACAAATCGTAGTGACGACTGTTACTTCTGCAGGGTCAAATCGTGGGCCATACTTGAAACAGTGATAGTAGATACTTTTAGTATTTGGGTATTAAATTCCCATCGATCATGCCTCAAAAAAGTCCACAAATACGAAAATTAATTCCAGAGAACATATTCGAGAAAACCATGAGTGTGTGCGAATTTCAAGCATGGACTGCATTTAGAAATGCGGTACAAAACTTTTCGGGGAACACGAAGGCTGCAAATTACACGATTTTAGTCGAGGAGATGTTGGAATCCTACCAACTTCTTGGTTGCAACATAAGCGTCAAAGTTCGCTTTCTTCCGATACCAAGATCTTGGGTTATTATGTTATTAGGTATATATCGCGGCACGTCGGCTATGGATCTCAGTACTTTCGATTGGAAGCGTCTTCGTATTTCTATAATTGAATGACTTGCTATGCACGAAAATTGTATGTCATAAGACTAGATTGGCCTTAGAATAGTTTAAAAAATAAAGTTTATTTTTCAGAGATAACTCTCATCTGTGGTGGTTTTTGTAATTTCAAGCCTAAATAAATTTACTCTAAACCTATGGTAATAATATACTCTGTTAACAATTAGGCCGACTAGAACCATACCGACCAGCGTCAAAACCTAAAAACTGACTGAATACTAAATAAGAGTGTTGTAGGAAATAAAAACACACTGAGTAAATCGGCTAAATAGTAATTTATGTTTATAGGTTAGAAATCCAACAGTAACTCTGAAAATAGCATGCTCTTTAGATGATAAGAGGAAAGAAGGTGCTGTAGAGGTCGCCAACTCAACCACCACAGAACAGGCAACACATTACATGCTGAAGATAGACGGAACATCAGAACATAGGAGCACTAGTTACTGCATTTCGTGAACTGGTAAAGCAATTATAGGTTTAGCTAGTAGAGAAGATTTGTCCTAATGGTAGACCTGTGAATTGACTCTGCCGTCAGAAATAATTAACTGTTAACAGAAATTCAATATAGAGATAAATCTAAAAGAGATGTGGAAAACGAAAACAACAAATGCGGGGGACAGTGATGACTGTCCAACGGATGATAGTGGAAGAAATGAAGAGCGGCAAAGAAAATGGAGGGTGCTTATGAAAGAAGCAAAACAATCACAAGATCTCCGATTAAATCAAGAGTTCAATAGGATGCGATCTTTAATATGGTGAAAAGTATGAGCGGAGACCAGAAGGATACAAAAATAGAGGTTCAAAGGATAAGACAGGACCAAAAACTGTTTAACGAACAAATAATGAAATTAGAGGAGGTAAATGAAAGTTTTAAGAAAGAAAGTAATGAAATAAGGAAGGTATTGTAGAGAATAAAAAATAGTAGAGACAGAAAAGCAATGTTATTATAAGAGGGATATAGGCATAAAAGAACCAGCACAGTTAAAAGTTGTAACCAAAAATTTTATAAGACCTAAACATTGAGGTCGAGATAAAAACAACAAAAGAACTAAAGGGAAATGTATGGCTAATAGAATTGGGAAGCGGGGAGGATAAACATAAACTGATGCAGAGTAACGCAAAACTTAAGAATTTGGGAACAAGCAGGCAAATCAAATTAATGGCAAAAGAAGAAAATGGAAAAGGAAAAATTGTAAAGATAGGATATAGCAGAATAAAAATAGATGGAGTAGAGTGGAAGTAGAACAAAACAAAAAAAGCTCGAAGACGCAGATTCAAAAAATTGAGTAAGAAAAGATGGAGAAGGCAAAGCACAAGAATATGAAAACAGGAATGGACTTAAAGGAAAGTAAAGACAATGATACGCAAGGAACAACAACAAATTCAGCGAATTAAAAAATATGGAAAATAGGAACCTGGAACAACAGTGGCCTGAATGGAAAATATAATGAGATAATAGCTGAATTTCAAAATTCCGGTCTAAAAATTTTGGCAATAACAGAGACAAAAATCAAAGGCTCACCGAACCAATAAAACATGGGGCGAAGATACGGTTGGAGAGTTTTCTTTTTGTCCATATATGATGTTTCCAAGACAAATATCTGTCGAAGTGAATGCCTGGTGATATTTACCTGAGGAATTTGATTATTATGTGACTGTCGGACAGGTATTGCGTCTGGTAGTGAAGGTTACATGAAGTGCCTTGAATTAATTAATCCTAATGCGTCATTTTTGTAATCATAGCTGAAGTTTGTCAAGGTAATCGTGAAGGTGCTCAGACGCTATGATTGGTTCGGGGTAACAGGAACTGCTGTATCATCAGCACAGATAATCATAACCCTTTTTCTTGTGGTTGGCAAGTTTGAGGTGTACAAAAGATATAATATGACTTCGAGTAAACTATCCTAGTGGACGCCAGAGCGTATTGCATACGACGTAGTGTAATCTCCCTATATAATATGAAAAATGTCTGTTGGTAAGATAAGACTTAATGATTTGATATAATTGAAGGAGAAGCTCAATCTTAAGTTTGTAGAGCAGTCCAATGTGTCAAACCCACAGAACTCTTATATTAGGTTTCTTCATACATCAATAAAAGGAATTTTAATCTCAAAATCTAAAATGAATCTCTTTTATTTTAAAAAATTATTGGAGAAACTAATATCAAAAGTAATGAACCAAATCTTGTGGAAAAAATCACCAGCTTGGTTTTAGAGAAAACGTGCTGTTGTAGAATAGATCCATGCTATAGTCACAATAATCAGTTACGACTTATGATTTAAAAAATATTGCCATGGAGTGTTTCTTAAAGCGAGCCAATACTGCCATTTAAGATCAAAAAAGAATTGCCAACTTACCATAAATTATTAAAATCGGACCGAAACAAGACATTTAAATTAAATATCAAGAACAGTTAATAGTCCTTTATCCAATGTAGCTAGGAGTTCTACAAGTTAGTATACTAGAAACCATATTATACCTATTCTATACTACAGGGTAAATAATGGTAGCCACTTTCGGCAGTGATATTGCAGAGTTGCCTTTGCGTAATGTCTCACACAGCAAATTTAATAAAATTTATAAGTAACAGTTAAAGGTTTGAGTCATTAAAATAAACGAAAAACAAATCAGTCATTTTACATTTATGTTGACTCAAGAAACATATACTCCAGTGAATTTAAATGGCTATCTGACTTTTCAACAAGATTGTTTAGAAAGGCGATTTATCTGAAAGACGTATATTTGAAAGACGAGTTCATAACTAGGACTAAAGTTTCGACAACTGTTACTATCTAGTTAATAATTTGAAACTCCCAATTAGCAATGAAGAACAAAACTTTTAATTTACAAATGTATAAACGAATACCCGTGGTATTAAATAATACAGAACAGACAGTAATTTAAACTTTTAGAAAGATTCCAGTATATGAATTTAAGAACAATCACCATTGCTTTAATATATATTTGAAGTGCAGCGATCTAGTTGAAAATACGAGGACAGACTTAAATCTCATTGGTGAGGTTGAATTTACTGAGACTAAGAAGAATTAATTCGTTAAGTAATACAAATAAATGTGATTACTTTTATTATACATTTTAGAACTCATATTATTATTAAGTTAGCCTTGTGCATCGAAGCAGAGCAGACGTGCATGGGCTGACTTTACCTGCGTTATCGTGCCGGTGCAGCTGCAGGCTTGCATAAGGTCAGGCCTATTATTTACCAATTTTAATTTTAAATTTTTCAGTTACTTATTAATATAAGTAATCAACTCGCAAGCTATTAACATGGCATTTAACAACAGCAGTGTCTATCACCAGGCAAACCATTCACCTACACAATTGATGGCTCAGTCGCATTTTGGAGTCGCACAATATATAGCCAGCAAACGCAATACCAAGCATCACCTACTACGTCAACTAATGTATCACAACAGGGATATCACCCTCACGAATTACAAGAATGTCATTGACCAGTGAAGATGAACCAGATAACATACAGGGAACTAATAACATCCCATGGCAACAAGTAAGAAGTACAAAACGAAAGAAGATTTCAAGAACTACAAATAATTCTGTAAACAATAATATAATTACCACTAACAAGTACAGCACATTAGCAATTGAAGAAAAAAACGATCAAAATACTGATCTAGTGTAAAGATCAGAAACCCCTCCCATTTACATATACGGAGTAACCGACTAGCCAAAAATAATAAAACAAATAAGAAACTGCTTAGAGGACGAACAGTACACCACAAAGAGCTTAGCAAATACTACCACCAAGATAAATTGTTTAATTGTAGAAAATTACTGTAAATTAATTAAATATTTAAAAGAAGAAAATATCATTCACCACAGTTACCAACTGAAAGAGGATCGAGCCTGCAGAGTGGTTATTAAACATCTGCACAACTCTATTCCAACAGCTGAAATAGCAGAAGAAATAACGAAACTAGGGCAAAATGTGAGAAACATCATTAATGCTAGACAGAGAACAACAAAGGAGCCGCTAAATCTCTTTTTCGTTGACCTCGAGCCAGCTAACAATAATAAAGATGTATATAAAATAGTAAATCTACAAAACATAAATGTTACAATTGAACCACCCCACAAGCCCAAAAATGATATCGTGCAGTGTACAAGGTGCCAACTATGCGGGCATTCCAAAACTTATTGTAATAGACCTTACGTCTGTGTAAAATGCGGAGGATCTCACAGTACTGGAAGCTCTAAGAAATCTAGAGACACGCCGGCCATTTGTGCCTTATGCGGAGGAGACCATCCGGCCAATTATAAAGGATGTGAATATTACCACAAGCTAATTCAGGGGAATCAGACTCAAAAAAGGTCAGTGCTACAAAATCACCACCTACAAATAATCTTAATATTAGACCGAACTTTTATCAAGACAATTTTCAAAAACAAAATAGAACTTACAGCAGTGTAATCAAAAATAATCAACCAAACAATGATAATACATCAGAACTATCAAAAAACATATTGTCGCAATTTCTTAATGAATTCAAAGCTATGTTCAACGAATTAATACAACAAAACAGCATGGTACTTAACATGTTAACAACGTTAATTAGTAAACTAGCTTGATTATGGCCAAGTTCTTACGAATTGCACTGTGGAACGCCAATGGTTTTGAACAGCATAAAGAAGAAGTAAAAATCTTTTTGACAAACAATCACATAGATGTTCTGCTAGTCAGCGAAACGCACTTTACAGATCGAACATATTTCAAAATACCAAGTTATGTGACGTATAATACTAATCATCCTGATGGTACGGCACACTGCGGAACAGCAGTACTTATCAAAAATACAACCCGCCATTACGTACTACCGAAATATCAAAAAAATTTCCTACAATCAACTGCAATAAAAGTATCAACACCACCATATGAACTTACAGTAGCAGCTGTCTATTGCCCACCTCGTCACAATATCAACAAGAATGATTTTGAAGAACATTAGGTAATACATTTCTAGTCGGTGGAGATTACAATAGCAAACACACAAGGTGGGGCTCGCGCCTAATAACAACCAAAGGCAGAGAACTGTCAAAAACAATAGAAGATCACAGATACTCTTTTCTATCAACTGGCACACCTACTTATTGACCAACTGACTCAGGGAAAGTTCCTGATTTGATAGACTTTTACGTTATAAATGGAATTAACTCGATATACACTAACATATCTAGCTACGACTTGACATCCGACCATTCTCCTATTATAGCAACTATCGGAACATCTGTAATATACAAGGAACCCCCGTGTAGATTACTCAATCATCAAACAAACTGGGAGACCTTCCGGATTATATTAAATGATAGCACAAATCTAAAAATTCAGTTGAAGGAAGCTGATGAATTAGAAAAAGCTACAGAAGTATTTCTAAGTCAATTACAACAAGCTGCGCAACAGTCTTCACCTATACTTCACCCAAGGAAAGTGATGCGGAACATACCTTTAGAAATAAAAAAGACTTACCAGATCAAGATGGCAACGTACTTACACTCCTGCCGACAGACAGGTTTATAAGCGATTAAGTGAAAGATTAAAGAGCAAGCTAAAAGAAATACGAAACCACGACTTCGAACAATATATATATCTAAACTAAGCAGAACAGATAATTCCATTTGGAAGCCAGTCAAAAATTCAAGTAAACCTAAAACTCCTGCTCCACCAATTAGAAAAAGCATCAATGAACCATGGGCAAAAAGTGATGCTGAGAAAGCCAACCTATTTGCAGAACATTTGGTTTCCGTATTTCATTAATAGATAATGTAGCAGATCAAGAAATAGAACAAAGTCTTTCTACCCCACCTGCAGTACACACGCCATCAAACCATTGTCATCAAAAGAAATTGCAAAAGAAATTAAATTTATAAACCCAAAAAAATTACCCGGAATCGTTCTTGTTACGGCTACAATGTTGAAAGAATTACCTGAAAAAGGAATAATCATGCTAACCCAAATTTATAATGCTATTCTACGTCTTGGATATTGGCCAAAATGTCTTAAAAAAGCGCAATTTATATATTCTTTTTATATACTTCAGTGAGTATTTCATCTTTCCCAGAATTTGAAACTCCACATTTTATCTCCCAAGTCACTTTGGATCATTATTTTGGGGTATTCACTATAATTCTTGCAGCTGTATTTTAAAAATTTTGAATTTTGGGTTAGCAAATTCTTTAAGATAGATGTGATAAGTTCTTTTGGTTTTTTTCATTGACTTTATTAGGTTATTTTCCAGCCTTCTAACTAGTCAGTACATTTGCCCTATTTTTAATCTTTAGTTGCTTTTTTTCAACAATATATACATCTGCTGGGTTATTTATTTTTTGGGTAATTTTTTACCCTGGATTATTTGCCTAAGTTGATGTCTGAATAACTTTAGTGAAATTATCATCTCTTTGCTAGTTTTAAGAGGAATAGTCCACTTATTCCATATCATTGATCTTGCTACACTTGTGGCTCTGATTAGTTGTATGTTGTATATCTTTGTATATGATATAGCTGGAGAGTTATCCAGAGAAACATCCAGGGAAAAGTATATTATTTTAATTAAAACTCTAATATGCATATCTGGTATTTCCTTTTCATTAGTAGGTTTAAAAGTTGTTTGTTCTATTAATACTCATCTTAAATTACTTTATTTTACAGCTATTAGCAGTTTTGACTTTTGGCGTTATCAATCTTCTTCTTCTTATGGTCCTTCTCCTTCACGGAGGTTGGTTATCATCATTCTTATACGGATTTTGTCGACGGCCGATCGAAATACTTCAATGCTGCTGCAATTAAACCAATCTCTGAGATTTTTTAGCCAAGACATTTTAAGCCTACCAACATTTCTTTTACCCTTTATCTTCCCTTGCATGATGAGTTGGAGCAGTGCGTATTTGGGATTTCTCATTACATGGCCTAAGTACTCTAGTTTCCTCTTCTTTATTGTATTTATTATTTCACATTCCTTGTTCATCCTTGTCAAAACTTCTCTGTTAGTTATCCTTTCAATCCAGGCTATACGCAACATTCTGCGGTAACACCACATTTCAAAGGCTTGTATTTTGTTTGTTTGCTCTTTCTTAAGCGTCCAAGCTTCTACGCCATAGAGCATGATATTAAATACATAACAGCGAAGCATTCGTATTCTGAGCCCAATGTTTATGTTTCGGTTGCAAAGTACTTTCTTTAATTTTGCAAAGCAGGATCTAGCTATTTCTATACGAGTTCTTATCTCCGTTGTTTGATCAGCTGTTTGTTCTATCCACGTCCCGAGGTATTTGTATTTCCTTACCCGTTCTATTAATATGTTTGCAACTCTTAAGTTTCCTTGAATGTGTGGAGTTTTTGTAACTACCATCCATTTGGTTTTATTAAAATTTATTTTTAAGCCGTAGTGGTTACAGCGATCATTTACTTTTTCAAGCAGATGTTGTATGTCAGTAAGGTTGCTTGCTAAGAGGATTGTGTCATCTGCGTATCTCATGTTGTTAACTATTTCTCCATTTATAACAATTCCCGTAGATTCCTCATCTAAGGCTTCTCTAAAGATGGCTTCGCTGTAGATGTTAAACACCAGTGGAGATAGGATGCATCCCTGTCTCACTCCACGGCGTATCTCAATTTCCTCGGTTATTTCTGTTCCAACTTTTATGTTAGCACTCTGTCCCCAATATAGGTTACTAATTATCCTCGCATCTCTCCTATCTATGCCTTTGTTAAGTAAAAGTTCTTGTAGTTTACCATGTTTCACTTTATCAAACGCCTTTTCGAAATCGATGAAGCAGGTAAACACATCTTGGTTCATATCCATGCATCGCTGGTATAGCACATTAACCCCAAAGAGAGCTTCGCGTTCCAAGACCTGCGCGGAAACCAAACTGGGAGTTACTTATTCCTTCTTCCAATGTTTTGTAAATTCTTTTATGAATTATTTTCAAGAATAGTTTTAAAATATGTCCCATAAGTGCAATAGTTCGGTAATCTGAGCAATCTCTTGCGTTAATTTTCTTGGGAATTAAAATAAAGGTAGATAGCAACCATTGTTTGGGAATTTGCCCAGTGTCATAAATAGTGTTAAAAGGTCTAAAATAACATCTAATGTTTCATCATTACAAAGTTTAACAATTTCTATTGGTATCTCGTCCGGGCCAGCAACTTTGCCTGTTTTCATGTTTTCTAGTGCATAATTTAGTTCCGATTTTAGAATTTTAAAATTTTCGTCCTTTACTTCTAAACTGGTGTTTCCGGCCTTTCGTCATTGTAAAGTTCTTGGATATATATCTTCCATCTGTTTATTTGATCTTTTATATCTGTTAGTATATGTCCATCAGCATCTTTGATGACATTATTGGCGCCACTTTTCTTTTTATATCCTGTTACTTCTTTGATCTTTTGTACATGTGGAAGTTGTCATGCTTACTTTGTAGTAGTTCAATTTCTTCACATTGTTCAGACAGGTGTTTTTCTTTCGCTATTTTTATTTTACTTTGTATTGTTTTATGAATTTCTTTATATTTTGTACATTTAGCTTATTCCTTCTTCTCAGATCCATGAGATCTAAAATATCCTGTGTCATCCAAGGTTTCTTTTTATTCTCTTACTTACTAGGTGTTCTTTGGTTACAGATGTTAGTACATTTTGTATTTTGTTCCATTTTTCATCAATATTGACTTCGTCTATTTGCATATTTATATTTTTATCTCATTTGTTATTTTCAGTCGACAATTAACGCAAAAAGATAAAAGATCCCGATTATTGACTGATTTTTCCAAGTGGAAGAAGATATCTCGTCTAATACGAATTTAATATTCGATTTTATTTATCATCTCGTCGGAGAGAAATTATGAGAGGATGACTGTTAACTAACACTTCCTGAAATTGCTTCTGTTATCTGTTGGGTAAAAGAAACTGGAGGTTTTCTGTACCAAATCAAAATATTTTCCATACAATTTGAATTTATCACCCTACAATTATTATCTGATTGCATTATTAAAGGAAGCACTTGGAGGACAGAGATTTGACCACGATTTTGCTGTCGAAGTATTCGTATGTGATTAGCTGGTGTGATAATCACCTTCATTTTACAATAGGAGGATCTAGAAACTACCATATGCATTGCGGAAAATATATTTGCACCTCAGGAGATTGCGTAGTAAAATTATTTTGCATGTTTATATTTTCACAACGCTTCAATAAATTGAAAAGGTAGTTTCGTTTTATATTTGATTTGCCATCGTAAACGCTTTTATTGTGTGAACTTTCTGACGTCTGATATTGAGTCGGCTGGATGTTGCAACTGAATATGTTTTAGTCTGTACTGTTTTATTTCTAGCTTCTTAGATGTATATGTTGCCGTCTTACAGCTGCCGCTTTGCCTTCAGAATTGATGATCCGCATAGACACATGTTCATATCCAATAACTAATGTAAAATGTGTTACAACTCGGCGATGTGGCTTCGCTCCGGCTGCGAAATTTAACCGCAGTCGTCTTCTGAATGCAATTCGAGCGAAGATAAATGGCTCGGTCTTCTGTAGTTGCAGCTTAATTCGCTTTATCACCCCAATGCATTTGCGACAACGTTACTGCCCTGGTTTTTTCAGAATTCAATGTTTAGTTTAGATTTACAAGCTGTTTCGAACACTTGAACTTGAACTTGACCTTGACCGTGAAGATTTAAAAATGCGGACAAAAATTCTGTATGTCGGGACTGTTCATTTAAGTTCTTTTTTCAGCTAGTACTATGCACTTAGCCTTACGTCGATACTACCATAAACCCACAATTCAGCCTCCGTGGCGATGTCGGACAATAATGTGGGATTATTGGCGGCAGTTTCCTCAACGGTCAAGCGATTGTGCTTTTTTTGTCTGTGAGAGCTGGAAACAAATTTTATCGATTCCATGCCACATCCCTAGTTTTTTTTTGTTAAATTTGGAAGTATTAAACAATTAAAATTTTTGTTTGCAGTAAGGTGAGGCAAAAGTCATCACCCTATCAGATGTTCTCATTTTTGCAAATGTCTTCTCACGTCAGCGCGACTTTGACATTTGTGAAGTAAACAGAAGCAGAATACACGTTGACAAACCATGAATCATTATACTTCTCAAGAACACGGAATAATTGGGTCAATTTTTTTGACAAATAATCAGTCGGTGGTTTTGGCCTCACGTAAACTTCGTCGTAGACTCTCTGGTCGTGTGGATAAACACTGCGGAAACTGGTTCAACACGGGCGGTAGCAGGCGTGGCTGATTTCGGAGCAACAGTTCAGTTGAGAATATCGCTGTTGTGGCTGCAGATATCCGTGAGTACCCTCAAACAAGACAACGAGCCACGCAAATGGATATCAGCGTGTAATGCACAAAAAGCTATTACATTCTCTCAAAGTTACTGTTTGGTGCGGAGTTTACAGAACAAAGCTCATACTCTTACTGTGACTGGTGAGTGCTACAGAACCATTATTAACGACTTCCTGCTATCGCAAATTGACGAATTGTGTTTGGAGAATATGTGGTTCTAGCATGACGGTGCAACCGCACACACTGCATAAGTGACAGCGAATATTCTAAAATAAGCGTTTTCTGGTTGCTTAATCTCTCGTTTTGATGATTAGCATTGGCATGGAAAATCGCCCAATTTGATCGTTCCAGATTTTTTTCTTTGGCGTTTTTTGAAGTTACGGGTGTATCGATCAAGCCGCGGACCTTGGTGAGAGAAATGGAGAATTTGTCGTCATTAATCGCGACTTAATAGGAAAAAATTAAACGTTTAAATAAACATAATCAACAAATAGAATCAATACTTTTTATTTACAAAGAAAGTTACTGCTTTAGAAAATCGACTGATGAACCTCGCATAAGGCCGTTGTATTTGCACGTGTCTGTAATAGATTTCCCAGCTAAAAAATTAGATTTACGATTTTATACTAAAATGAGTGACCTTGTACCACCTTTATATTATTGAATCTCATACAATACTTACTGAACTCATCAATACAAAAGTGCAGTAACGTATTTCTAAGATATTTCATCAACTGATGGTACGACACCGGTGTTTAAAAAACAGCTTTTTTAATCTGTCTGAGAATTAAGTAAACAGATCTTGTAGCTTGACTATATTTAAAATGCATTGTAAGCATGTAGTTACATTTATTAAGAAAATTGGGATTTATGCGTAAAGATTTTATCAACAATGAAGGAATTGTTAGAATAGAGAAAAACAGTAATCGTAGAATGAATGTTGAATCTAATAAATTACAATTAAAAAACATTTTAGTTACATTAATGAAGCAGAGAATCACATAAACATCTACGATTATTATAATTAAAAAGTGAATGGAGACCATGCTTAACCCAGCTTATGCTTCGGCATAACAAGGCGCCAATAGAATTTTGATTAGAGCTTAACTTGAATTTAATTGTAACGCAACGGGCGTACTACTGCTAGTAGCGATTTTCGGATAACTAAAAGGAATCTTATTTTAGTTTTGCAGGCCGTAAAAATTTATTGCGACGGGATCAACAAAAACCAAGCTGTAATTTGCGATCGATAATGTCGTTCCGGTCCATTGAACTTTCCAATTTGTGCAAAATGACGTAGGCCACAAATATAAATTTATGCTGTACTGAAGACGTCTGCTTCGTTAATAAATAATAGGGTTATAAACCAGAATTTTCAGCTCATACTGCGACAAATTGTACAATTTGTAGTCTCTTCTCTATATTTATTTTAAAGTGAATATGAAAGCAGTAAAATTTGGAGCATAGAAAGTAAGCTTTTGCTTGTTATACAATTTAAATAGTTGTAAACGAAAAAACTAATGTAATACTCCCAAAATTAAAATGTTTGACTCACAACATATCTTTACCACTAGACACCTTTATTAGCACTGACAGGAAAATATTTTCTGCTGATACACTGCGTTGTTTAATTTTTTTTAGTAGATATATAGAGAGCTAAAGTAAAGAAAGTATTCCGTGTGAAATTACCAAAATTGTGAAAAATTATAGGGTTGTTTATCTAATCACAAATAGAGTTAGAATAAAGTTGAGTACCACCAACGCGAATGTCCCGAATGACGTACGATAGCACAGTAAGCCTACTTTTATTTATTTCTATTACATATCTTTAACAATAAGCACACGTGCTATTAAAACGGATCAACAAGGACTCGAAAGATACCTTATTACCATAAAATAATGAAGTTCAAAAGCGGCCTGCTTGGACCTGTTGAGATCTCTTAACGAGTAATAAATAATACTTGCCGCTAGATTTTGAAAACCTGCTAACGAGTTGGAAGAAAATAAAATTTCACCCGTTTACCTTCACAACGCAATAAATCATAATGTACTGAAAGCTGGCATTCAAAAACTTGCAACATGTACCTTTACGACGATTTAAAAAAAATGAAATTAATCATAATGGCAACTTTATCTAATAAACCAGCATTACCTAATAAGCTCACAAAACTTGCAGAATTAATTAATTATTTAAAAAATAATTCAAAGCTTTAAGTATTTTTAATTGAAATTTCAACGCACCTTATTTATAACCTCCTTAACAAGATATAACATCGACGTAGCATGTATTATCGAGACTCGTTTGAATGACACAAACAAATTCAAAATCCCTGGTTACCAAATTTACCATAAAGAGCGAAACTCCGCTATTGCATCAGGAGCAGTGCGATCTTTATCATAATCAAACTTGAACACACACGACTTCTAGAAATTTCCAATTTCAATATTGACACAACATCCATAAATGGGAAAGTTGATGACAATATTAATCCAATATTACTAAGCCCTTACAGGTAGCCAAGTAAAAAGTCGGGTGCAGAAAATATTAAGAAAATATTCGTCACAGCTAAACCACCACTGGTTATAGTTGATTTAAATTGAAAACACCTTATTGGGCTATAAAACTTCAAATCCAAACTTGAAGTTTATATCTTGGCTCTTGGCGAGTACAATATTACCGTTATTGAATAGATCACCAGCCTGACATACTCGAAATTATTTTGCAAAAGAATTTAAATAACCCATTTTATGAAAATGCTATATCCGAAGTCAGATTAGCTAACAGTATTAGTGTCTTTTGCTAGCACTTAAATTAAACAACCAACGACGAAATCTATCAAAGGTAAAATGAACTGGAATTATTTTGAAGGTTTACTAGACAGCATACTAAATTGCCACACAAATCTTCAGATTGTGCACTTAATCCGTCGATCGAAGTTGGTGTAAGCTAAGCTGACAAACCATCTAGTAAGACCGCTTGGACTTATTATAATTATTCCTTGGACATAATATTGACATAATTAAATAAAAGATCAACTTTGACGCGAATAGCAAAGAACAAGAATTGCTTTAGTCAAAAACTGGTTAGACAATCTTGCATAATGAATTAAAAGAGAACTTTATAAATTTAGAATGAGTCTTTACATTTAGGCCAGGAGACACGGATCTATGGAAAATCACTAAACAGGTCCTATACCACAGAAAATAACTGCCTACGCAGATTCTGAACTGCAATTCAGATGATGAAAAAGCTACAATTTGAATTTGATCTCTACCCTCTTCAGCACACCTACTCATATTAAGCACATGGTAGATCATATCGAAAGAAACGAGCTCATCCCTAATAGAATTAAACCCACCTTTTCAAAAGAACTGAAGAATATCATAGACACGCTTCTATTAAAGAATCGTTTTGGCAATAGCTGCATTAGAAACGTGCGATTAGTATATTTTATCCAGTTATGAAAACATACCCACACACTAAAAATAAAAACAAATTACTACAGACGTATGAGTCTTACCTTCTACTACAAAGAATTAGTGAACTTATCCATCATGATTTTTAAATTAAACACTAGAGTGCAGCCATATTTGTAGATGTCGCACAGGCTTCCGACAGTATGGCTATAGATATACTCCAGTACCTCAAAGCAATCTTACTTTCGTTCTCGAAAAAACAAACTTTTGCTGTTAAAGTTAACTCAACATTTTCAGAACTCGAAAACATCAGAGATCGCGTCTTATAAGATAGCATCTTGGGTAGATTTCTTTTCCATATATTACATTAGCTACATTTTTGGATGCTATGGCCATCTTCACCCAGCAACGCTAGATATTTGCCTACTTATTTTGTCACTCGATTAAGCTGGAACTTTCACGTAAATTAAACATTAACACAAATGTATGGTAGGCTTAGACAGCTGTATCCTTTTATCATCAAAACTAATTACGAAAACTACGGAAATTCCAGAACAGTGTTGCGAACTACTATCAATGATCTACGGTAGTTTCGAAATTCACAGCTGAACCAAAAGCTAGGTGTTCTGCTCATCGAAGAATATATTAATGTAAGTGATAAAATGTTTATAAAGTACTCAAAGGCATATAGTGGTGCAGTTTATTGCGAACTATTTTGAACAAACATCCACACAAATCTTAAATTAAATACTCTTAATGAAATAATTCGCTGAAACTATTAAGTAGTTCAGATTTTTTGATCTGGCAATAATGTAGTACAGTTAAAAAAATAATATGAGTAAAATGTCGGACATATATTAGTAGTTTATATTTATGTATTTTTAACCCATCTCAGTGCACATTGAACCCGGTTTCGTAATTGTCTTATTAAACATTTAATTTGTTTGTTTTCAAAAATTTGGAGAGTCTAGTATTTTAGAAACTGATTATTCTGCACTTCTAGATTTTCAATATTTTTTATATTAAATTCCACTTTTACACTAATTCCTTCAATGCCAAAAACGCTATTGCTAAAGAATATTAGCAAGATAGAACGCAGGCGGAGGCCAGTATGGAGTTAACGGTTTCTTACTCGATCATTTCAAGAGTTCTTTATTATGCAGTTATCAATAGTAAGGTTATTAATAAATAGTTCTATAGAACTAGTCAAATTTTCTTCTTCATTTTACACTGTTAGTCGTCGTTATGTGGTAGACGTGTCAAAAATGTGAAAAATAAACGACTTGCTCCATTAGCCTGTAGTTGACTAGAAGATCTGTCTAGGCAACTTAAAGCTTATGTCCTTTGTAACAGATAGGATAACGTATTTGTGATATTTTTGGGCAAATTATATAAGAGAATGAAACAAAAACTGGAACTAACTTTTCGAATTTGTTGAAACATTATAAAAATATAAATATACAAAGGTATTTTTCTACATAACTCCTTATCCTAAAAATACATTTTTCTAACAAATAGGTAGTTTTGTGATCCTGTGCTTATGATACCAGCCGGTCGTACATGAATGGCAGTATTGTCCAAAACCAAAAGAAATTGTTATCACAGGGCGATAAGTCCGGAATGTAAAAGTGGGAAGGATGTTCTAATGTAGTCCAGAATAAATTTAGAATATATTTAAGATGGAAGTAACTCAGTCAAACACTAAGAGTTTAGAAAATCGAGCATTACGCTGGTATGTTCACGTAAAACGAATGCCTGAAGGCCAAGGAAAATTACAGAATGATCACCAAGAGGTAAAAGCGGAAGAGGGCGGCCAGCCTTGAATTGGGAAACATGTATAGGAAAGATAAAGGAAGAAAAAGATCTGAAAGAAGGAGACTGGTTGGCTAGGGACATATGGAAATAAACCGAAGAAGAAGCATATTTTGAGGGCGGCTGTATGGAGCAGAATATTGTCGTAAAGCAAAATAACGCCTTATAAGACAATAAGCTAGTTTTTTATTGCCTCAAAATTGGTAGGAAAAAATGCGACTATTTTTTTATATTTAACTACTTCTCGTCTTCCCAAAAAATATTCATGTGTCTGGTATACTTGAGTTTTCTTAAAAGTGTTGCCCGGAATCTCGCCTTGTCTCCTCATAGTTTTGGACGGTTTTACTCTCTCTTCTGTAAGAAATGTAATAATAACCCATTGTGTAATGGACGAGGGTACTTCTTATTCTGAATTGTTATACTGGGTAAAGTAATGGTAGTGCGAGGTTTCCTACAAGAAGAATCCATTTCAGGCTGTGCTTTTATATAGACATCAATTTCTCGGAAGAAGCCTCGCATATTAACAATACAGCAATTTAGTATATTTGCGAGGTTGAATAAAGAATAAATTGGCAAGAAAAAAGATCAAATCTTAGAATAACCTAGTCAGACGTTCAACTAAATAGGATCAGGTGAAACTTGTAGTACCTGAAGGTATTTGTACAAATGTGACTTTATTATTAGCTAGTATTTATTCTTTCATATTTTGTTGCAAGAGTAGTACAGAGATGGATTATTACCAGCTTTTATTTTTAATTGCGGAAATCACACTTTTTGTGAACTATTCTTCAAGTTTTTTTTTTAATTTTGTTAGATTTAACTGCAACGTTTGCCGACAACACTGCAACACTTGCATCTAGCAAGAATCACATTCTGCAATCTTCAATGACATCTAAACCAGCTCCAGATATGGCTCAAAAATGGCACATTTGAGCAAATGAAACAAAATATATACATATTACGTTCACACTAAACAAAGAAACATATAGTCCTATCACCTTGAACAACAGTTCACTTCCTCAAAAAGAAGTAACGAAGGATCTTAGTCAATACTTAGACAGAAGCTTGACATAACACGAACAAACATAAATAATTTGGCATAAAATTTTTAAAAATGTATTAGTTAATGGGACATACAGTAAGTTAAGTAAGAACGTGTTTGGTATAATTAACAGTTAGGAAAAGGTATCGCCCTAATTCTTTCGTGAGTCGATAATGGGAATTTTTGTGCTCGACGATTTGTTAGAAAAGATTCAGTTGACATTGAATTCTTACTAGAGAAACACATAAAGTACCATAATTACCGCGTACGCATCGCGCTACGGGTTGTATTCCTCCGTACCCACCCGAAAGGTCTGAAAATGTCTCATGCAGCGGCTGATAAGTACATGAACAAGTCGAAAACATTTATCCTCGAGTGCAACGATATAAGGAGACAAAAACGTTTGATGAATTTCCGAAATGTGGCTCGATAGGCAAAGTGTCCCCTAAAGTCGAAAAACAGATCATGAATTTGTTTTCGCTGAACTTGGGCTTAACATTGCGCCAAGGAGCAGCAAAATTAAAACAGAAAGGTGTAGACATGTACGTAGATACGCAAACTTATCTCCGTGCGCATGATATCAAATGCCGTAGTTCAGTGAAGGAACCTTTACTAGGTGAAAATCATGTGACGAAGCAACTCGCTTGGACAAAGGACAATATTGACCAAGATTGGAGTAATGCAATTTTTACGGACAAAGTTTCTGTTTAGGGATATGTTATCGTCCGACGAGCCTGGTCAACTTCAAATAACAGCAGACTGTTAAACACCCAGTAAAAATGCATCTTTAGGGCTGCTTCTCAAAACTGGGCTTAGGAACGTTACATCTGTTTATGTACAACCTAAATAGCCCGGAAAATGCTTGAGATTATAGGAAATATTTGTTACTGACTGTCGAACGTTGGTTCATCAAGAAAAATGAGGGCAAGATCCTGCAGAAGGACAACGTCTCCAAACACCACAAGCTTTGTATCGAGTGGAAAGAGCGGTCGTTACAATTAATTGGCCGTCACAGTCGCCCGATGAAAATCAGATTGAGAATGTGTGGTTATATATCAAGCACAAACTTTATGGAAGAGAAGTCTTCACCTTGAAGCAGGTAACATGAGAAATTCGTTACATTTGGAGGTCCTTCTCGGATGAATACACCATCAATTTGGTAAAAAGCATGCTTCGAAGATGCCAGGCAATTATCGACGCCGGTGATGACTGGACACATTACTGATACAATAGAATCTTTATTCTGATCGAGTACAATGTTTTTAAATAAGTTTTTCCTCCACATTAATTCGAACAAGCTCTTACTTAACTAATTATAATTCTCAATTGGCAGTAGAAAATGTTCTGCTTCATAAATCAATTATTAAACCTGTTTCCACATACGGGGTCCAATTCTAGAATTCGGTAAGCATCTCGAACATAGATCTTGCAGCGATTTCAATCAAAAATACTTCGATCAGTTATTAATGCTCCGTGGTATGTCCCCAACGAAGTGATAAATTATGCTTTTCAGATAGAAACTGTGCAAACTGCAATTAAAAACCATAGTGGTAAATATAAACTGCGCCTTCAACTTTATCCTAATCCACAGCTGCTACCTTAGTTAACATTCCCGCCACAAAAAGACTGAAAAGACATGACCCATTCGATCTATCCAGTAGGTTTTAACTATACTGCATATATGTATATACATAACTCATTACTTCTTAACTTATTTGTCACATAATAACACATCCGTGTTGTATACACTAAGTGGAGCACGCCAAAGGGCGCTCTGCTTCTATGTCCCATATATTAGGTAATATTATATAATTTACTGAATATCTATTGTAAGATAGATTGTAAATAAAGTTGATGTCTAAAAAAATTGTTAGATTTGTATGATATTATAATATTTATCGGCTGAAAAAGAGATGGTTCAGGCATTGGTTGCGGTGCGGACGGAGCCAAATTCAATCCTGAGCTACAGACGGATAACGAATGACCCACTCAATCATTAAAATAATGAGTACCTGCCTTCACTCGAACAAGGGGTAATAATGTCCTTTAAGGCGCGTTGGTTGCCGCATCGCTCCGTATCAGAGATGATGCATAATGACCGGTTCTAGTTCTCAAAGAGGCGTTAGAGTCTTACCATTTTAATTTTCTTTTTGTAACACCCACTGATGACGATCAATATATCAATTATCAAATGGTTTTCCATTACTATAGTATATTCATCCTGCACGATTTTTAGCAGATTTTCATTTTCTTGCACTAGGTACCACCTGCATCAAATTAAGACTATCACCAATATAACCGTACCCATTGGCGTGCTTTTCTAAATTTATATTGTACGCGACAAATACTTAACGCTTCTCTTAACGATCTCACTAGAAAGAATAGTCTGTTTTTCATGCCAAAACCTCTGCAATATAATGTATAAGCTAACAAAAATATGGAATTTTTTATTATGAACTCTACATTCTTGTTTGCATTTTTTAAAATGTTTATTTACATGTACTGAATTAAAAGGAATGCAAAGTTATTATAATAGTTTATTATACGAAGAGCGAGGCCAATTTTTTTTTGTGATCATAGTTTTGAAATATTTTCTCTAAGAAAATAGTTCTGAACTATTAATTAAATAAGTAGCATTTTATATATGGAATAATATGACAATGATAATAAGATTCTTCAAATTAGGTGCATCAGGGTATTTAGCATCTAAAATTTAACCCACAAATTTTTTTGGGTTGCCCAATAGACGCCTAAGGTTGAATAGCCTTTAAATAATTAATATTGTAGTTTTTTTACTAATTTAATTTATTTTAAATGTAGTGCTGTGCAAATTGAACACGATTTTTTTCTGTTTATTTTTTATTATATTACCAATACCCAGGCATTTCTATTGAAAGGATCTAACAGCATAGCAGTAACATACTTTAATTTAAAATAAATATCTGGTTTTCAAAAACCTCTATATTTGTGGTTGGTGGAAATTTAAAATTTGCATTATTTATTTTCTCACCGAATTTAACTGTACATTTATCGGTAGAAAAAAGTGCCCATGTGTTTATTTCGATTTTAATAGTTTCAGTTCGTTGTTAATGCAAAAGTCCGCAGAAATTTCTTACATTTTTCTTTTCTGTTTGTGCATAGCGGGTGCTCAACTTAGTCGCCTAAAATAATTGAGTACTTGCATTGAATTCGAATGAAAGCAATAATGCGCTTACCGAAAGCTCATTACTTTCTCCATAATATACAACATTCGACCATACAATTTGCAGGGTATACTATCTGGTGGACTGAATGGGCTCATTATTATCGTGTTGCCATCTACACATTTCAAACATTTTCAAAACCATAATAAAGTTATGCGTTAATTTCACACAATGTTATTTAAACGTTTAAAAGCTACAGAGTATTCGTTAAACATAATAACACTTTGAATACATCTTTAATAACAAGCAGCTTACTATATTTTCGAACATAATTTTAGCTTTTATAAAATGTATTACTTACTTTACATTCCACTGAGTTAAAGCTTCTGCGAGTATGGTTACCATATTCTATTTTTTGTATTTTAAAATAATAACGAAGCATAAGGAGAAAAACTTTGACACCTTTCGAGAGATTTATTATGAAGCTATTGTAACAGCAGTATTTTCAGTCATCAGTAAAATAGACTATTATCTAGAAGGAAATGAAATTAATCGATTTACTATAAGAATTACGTGGTTTGTAATTAGTAGAGGGAATACCTTGTAACTAATCGATACATTAGTTTCATTTACATGTGTATTTTACTTTAGTCAACATCTTTGTATATTTCTCTGTCTAGTCTCACTTTTCTCAATATCACCGTTCTTACGCATCAGAAGCATCAGGTGTCTAAGTTGTTTCCATTTTATTAGCCACTACAGAGAGCTCTACTACTACGAGGTCGTTTAAGTTATAACACCTTCGAGTTTTTTTCTCAGGACTGGGAACAGAGAACATGCGGTTTGTTGCAAAATATGCGCACTCTTTGTAAATGTGTGACAGAAATGGCAGAAATGACAAAAAAAACTCTAACGGCAGCGGCGAGAGTGAGGACTGTTTTTCATACTCAAAATGGCGACCTTTTCATTACAAGGACAGCGTGGAATTATTCGTTTTCTCCATTTGCGTCATGTGGACACCGATCCAAATTCATAGCCAGTTGAGTGAGACATGTGATGATAGTGTTATGGAGTGCGACAGTTCAAAGAAGATAGAACGTCGAGTGACAACAAACCAAGACAATTCCGGCCTTGCATCAGCCGGTCTGACGACATGATCAAGCGAGTGGAGAAACTTGTTTTGAGGATTGTCGAATGAGTGTAGAACACAGCGCCTTTAAATTTGGCATTTTCGTGAGATCTGTGCACACAATCCTCCATGAAGACCTAAAAATGCGAAAAGTGTCCTCCATGTGGGTGACACGAATACTGACAACTTTGAAGTAATTTGTCATGTTCCCTAGTCATCTGGCCTGGCTCCTAGCGACTTTTGGCTGTTTTCAATGGTGAAAGACACTATCTGTGGTCGCAAATTCACTAGTCGTGCCGCTATTGCATTAGCAATTTTCTTGTAGGCAAAACACACCCCTAAAGAAGCGTTCGCAGCGGCCATGGAATCATGGCGTCGACGTTGTGAAAAATGTATACGACTGAGGGATATTACGTACACAAGTTTCACAGTTTTTGTGTGATTAGTAAAACCCGGATGTTTAGGCACTAAAAATCATTAAAATAGGCAGACAAATAGCATTAAAAACTCGAAAATAGACATTTAAAAAGATGAAATAGGCATTATAAGAAACTGAATAGGCATTCTCGTTTCAATGATTTTATTATACAATTTATATGTACACTGCATTTTTAATTATACAATAGTAAAATAACACATCAATTACAAGAATTACAGCTAATAAAAAGATGTTTCTTAAATTCTCTATCGTTAAGGATTGTCTCCTATCGGACAATAAATATTTTAGATGAGAAAAAGATTTCTCTACATCTACTGATGTTACTAGAGCAAATGTGAAACACATGGTGTCTGGAACATCGTAATTTACATTTTTTACACTTGCGTCTCCAGAAAGAATACAGTTTTACATGTGTCTTTATTGCTTGAGACACTACATATGTTTTGTAGGGTATTATTTAAAATGTTGGAATCAACTAAAGTTAAGTCCCTGCTTTCTAAACTTACTATTGCACTAGGAATCACAGCATAATTATTTAAATAAAAGCCAGATCATTTTGTAAATTTTTTTCTCATAAAGTTTCTTGGTTTTGATTGGTGCTGTCGAATCTTCGTTTAAACTTCTATTTCCTTAATTTTTGTAAAATTGGTGGCGTAGTAACATGCAGCTGAATCCATCTTGTAAATATTGGTTGAGGTGATTAGAGCTAAGTCAGGTGCCATTTCTTTAAAGTCTTATCTAAATGATGTTTTTAGGAAAACCTTTTTTACTGAAGACATGAACATATCCATTTTCCTCTACTATTTCCTGCTTTTTTCGTACAACAGGGCAACATGGCTTACGAACATAAGGACGTTGTCATGAAGAATTTTCTCTGGCCACAGTAGTGAATAAAGTTTGCAATTTCCAACTTACCTTCCTGTAGCATCTGTTGTCTCATCTATTGATATTCACAACTTCTTGCGTTTCATGTTTCTTCGAATTACATCTATTGTGGATTCGTAAGCTCTGTCGAAATAATTTGAGCGTTGATTCATTTCGTAAATTTTGTTTGACATGGTTTTCGAAAAATGTCCGAAATGACGGATTTTCTAATTTCCATAGCGGAATTGCAGTACTCACATAAGTCAAACAAAAACTCAGATTGTCGAGTGGATGTTGACACAAACGTTTTCAGTAACGGAGTTTTTGGGTGACCACTTTCTTTTTGATTGCTCTTTTATGGAAGAGTCCTTCAGTGTGTTGAGCAACAAAATACTTTTTCTCGAAATTCACTGGTTTCTCACAGATTTTACAAAAAGCGCAGAACCCTCAGTATAAAAAATATCACTTCGAAACTCTTGCACAATTTTATTTAATTTGTAAGTGACAGAAGAACGCACTTTCGGCATTGTAGCAAAACAAGCCTTGTAAGAATCAATGAAAATAAATGTAAATCACCAAAGTAGGCATTAATACTAAAGTAGGTATACATTTTCAGGTCGAATTCTCGATAAGGGATTAACAGATTATCGGGAACAAGTAATTAACGTAGGTAATAATGAGATGGGATTTTTGTTGCTGCTACTTATTCTATGAAAAACCAAATTTATATAACTAAATAGGCAATTATAACTGTTATAAGCAAAAACTGTGCCAGCGTGGTCCCGTGGTTGAGGGACGGGCTGTGATGCTGACGGACCCGGGTTCAATTCCCGGTGCTCTCTGATGCCTGACGGGTGGCCTACTCAGTCACTAAAAATAATTGAGTACCTGCGTTCATTCGAAAAGGGAATAATGGCGGTTGTTTAAGGCTACTTATCACATCGCCCCGTATCAGAGATAGTGCGCGACTACTGGGCAGAGAATGCGAACATATGAGAGCTTCAACCTCTCACTTCGCAGGCCGTGCTCCCACGCGGGGCGTAGAGCCTTACCATTATTATTATTATTATAAGCAAAAAAGGCATTTATAAATAAAAATAGTCAAAATAAGCATTTTTAGGCATTCCGCCTGAACATCCGGGCTTTAGTGATTGGTTTGTGAGAAAAAAGTCGGAGATGTTATAACTTGAATGCACCTCGTAAGACAAGCCGTTCAGTGAGAAAATATACTACAATCTACTGCGCGATAACTGAAAACTAAACATTGGGAATTTCTGCAAAGCTGTTGCACGTCAGGTTGTAATATAATTATATGATCTTTGGTTTTTAACGTGATGGTATCCAAGACGTTTCAGGCTCCAATTCTTATCGATTTACACCGACTAGATAAGTATCTGAAACACGTACTGCATTATTATGTTTTAGACTGCAGCTAGCGTCAATTTTACTTCAATTACCTCACTCTTTTTGAATGTTGCCAACCTATGCATTACTTTTGTTAAATTAAAAAAATAGATTTAACAATTTGTATTTTGATATTTTGTAAGGTGCCGCAAAATAATGATCTATTTTCAAATGTTTTTAAAGTTTACAAATTAAATCTTGCATAAAATTTGTTTAATATAAAAAATTATAATTGTGCGGTAGTAATACCTTTTTATGGTTTAAGTATTAGCTTTATTTTGATTGCTGATAAAGCTATGGTTTTTCAGTGACTTTACTTTGGATATTTTGAGTAAGGATTTACTCTTCCAAAACGACCTTGCTATAGTTACAAGGCTAAAAGAACGTCCATACTTAACACGAGAAATATCAAAGAAATTAGTCTATTTTGAAGACTTTTTGTACTAAATTAATTTTAACATGCCTCTCGTTTATAGTTCTCTCAAACACAGTTTAGTATTTTTCCGTTAGTTTCAGCAATTACGCTGTCTATCGCAATAATTGTTTGATACATTACAAAGGTCACGAGCCCTCTTAGATTAGATTGGATCGGCTTATATATGAGTTTGGTTATAAAGTTGTAGTACTGTGATCTCGAGGGGTCTATTGTGCTCTGTCAGCAAATTATCTACGATTTTTTCACAAGTTTTAAACATTTCATTAACATTTAAAACTTTGAGAGCGGCTGCTTGATTTTGACTTTTCTTCCCACAATATTACACGCTTCCACTTTACCAAACTCTAGCAGTATGAAACTCTGTTTTGGAGTTTTCTTTTTCCTCTGACAAAATGGTTGCAGAGCCTACAACGTTCTGTTATCTATTCCTCAATTGTTATTAGCGTATCACGATCGCGTTTCGGCTTTGACAAAGGGTTTTAATTCTAATGTTGTCTTTCTCTGCCTTATTACGCTAATAATATATCATTCCGTGGTTTTATTGGTTATCTATTTGTTTGTGACTCGCTTTATTTAGCATACAACAAAGGCTAACTTATCAGCCTTTTTGTTGCCCGCGTGCCCTATGGTTACTAAATTTCTGCATTCGATTGTGACATAAACGTAATTGAGGTCTTATTGAATGTTTTCTCTGCGCTCTTGTTCTTTATAGACTTATATATATAATCTTTTCAAATCAATCAAAGCTAATTTTATTGATTTTCCTACCTCTTATAAATATTCAATAAAGGGAGTTATTTTAAATTATGTCTTCTTATGTGGTTGTCTATTAGTTTTACCAGTTTTTGTATGAAGAAGAGTTTAATTAACCACTGTTTTATTAAACAATTTGCTTACTTTTGGAAGATAGACGACCTTAACTTAGTGGCATATATGGGAGTATAATTTGATTCACCTTCTTAATCGTAGAATTAATATGTTTAGTCTTCTTTAATGAAATAATGGTTAGATCATGTTTTTTCTTGGCCATTTTTATTTTCTATTTATTTTCTACTCTATTTTTTTCATTTCTCTTTAAGGGCTTTATGAGTTAGTTTGTTTTATTTAAGGACTTCTTATTTAGTCTTTTTTGGAATCTTCTTAGCTTCTCTTCTATTACATTTTTATGGTCACGATGTTCTAACGTACGTAAAAAATGCACCTATGTGTTTCATTATTATTTAATAGTAGAAACTCCTAATATTGTAGTATATCATAAACAAGAACAATTCTACGTCATAAGTATATGTGGATTTGCACCAATCGTTTATTATTATTATTAATGCTGGATACTCTTTTGGGATTCCAGTGAGTGTAAAATTCCACAAAATAGATGCCTTATCATTTCAAAAAGAAATGTATAAAAATTTAATTTTGGTTATTCGTGTCTTAGTGTTGTTTTCCAAGACATTGTAACAATATTTTAAAATTTTAAGTATTAGATTAAAATTTTTACGTTGTTTGATTTTCATAGCCCTGCGGCTGATTCTCCATTCAAATCATTTCAGTTTCGTTGAAATTTTGGTATCTACTAATGCAGAGTTCTATCTGTCTACGCATTAGTTGAGATTTTATCTAATCGGCCTAGTTTGAATGAAGTGAATAACAAACCGTTTTTTTTTTGGTTGCCGGATCTTCAAGAATCATCTTGAATAATCAACAATCAGTGCGTTATTTCAGCTCCGCCTAAGAAACATAACTCTTAGTGTCATCTTATTTATTGAGAATTAAAGTTTTCTTAAACTGATTCCCATTTTACTATTAATAGATAATAAACTGATTGTTATATATTTTAATTTCCACAAAACTTTTTAGGTTTTAGATCTATAAATGAACTACAATGAACTTTACAAACAAAACTTGCATTACACAAGTTTAATATTAATTTTCGTAACTGAACCATCATAAACTATTTATTACTAGTGTTGTACCACAGCAATAATTTCAAGTGCAACACAATATAAATTGCATTAGTCAGCGATCATGGCACATAAAACATTTTGCAACTCTTATAACGTATATTACGTTATATCTGCCACAGACTGCAAACCGTAACGTGGCTGCAATCCCATTTTGACGTCCTTTGATATGAAGTTTTATGCAGCTTTATACTGTACCAACTTTGGTGTAGCAACATGGGCGGCGCAGTCTATATTGGAGCGGGCTACTTTTAAAGCTCCGAAAGTTCCTGTAATTGCCGATTCTCCGCCAGTTCATATTAACAACTCGAGCCGAAGCGCGCTACTTAATAATTTTGCAACAACTGCAACTTGGATCGATCGCATAAAGCGCCGTTAACTTTCCAATTACTGAAATAAGCCGACTGCAGTTTCCGGCTCCAATGGCCAAACTTGCACGCTGAAATTATTATATCTAATATCTGAATGCCGCATACAGTCACGGCGGGCCGTTCGATTTTCCTCCCGCGCCCCGGCCGTCGAAGGCGGGAAACCCGGAAAATCAGGGCTCGCGTGTCTCTACGGTTACGATACGAATGCGGCGATCACTTTAAGCCCCTATTATTATTTATTGGTTCATTACGCTCTGAATAGCAGCCGCCATTGTCGTATTGAGATGTCACGAAATGATTTATGCCTTAGATGAATAAAAACGCAAGAACCCGGCCGCGTCGCTTGGAATGTTGATGCGCTGCAAACTTAAATCGCATTTATTTTTCATTGGCGTTTCGGCGTTGCACGCGGGCAATTAATTGAAAATAAACCTGCGCGGAAAGAAATATGAGGGCGCTGTTTATTTTGCGTCCCAATTTTGGCGGGGCCTCACTGGCGGGATGTGGTATATAACAGCAGATTTGGGTGTAATTTGATTTGTGTGTACGCCGACAATGTAATTAAATTCGGCGAAAATAAATACAGAAAAATTGTAGTTGATTTTAAAGGTCATTAATTACGATGCTGTAAAATGACGTCAAAATTTTGTTGTACTCATTTAACATCACAAGAGCATGGCAGTAAATAAGGTAAATTGTGATATATTTACTAAACAATTTATTTTTATTGTAAAGAAATCCTAATTTTACACATTTTTCAGCCACTGATAAGAATTTTAATTTTTTTACAAGAATAGAGTAGTTAGTAAAGCACATCACCAATTATGCACTGCCTTTAGAACATCTGTATGATTTATAAACTTAATTCAGCACATATTTTATCTGATGTAACGTGGTAATTCTTGTGACTTAAGTTGATTTATATTTGGAACTACATTCAGTGATTAGAATAAAAAAATAAACCCAACAGAATATATAAGCAAATTACGTTTGTTGGTCTGCAAAGTTATCACTATCACAATGTTCATAAAGCTTCTAAAATCTACCAGTGGAGGTCTATTTAGGAGTTAATCACAAAGCCTCTATCATATACTCTTGGATTGCCTTTACTCTCGCGAGGTATGCTGTTTTTATGACGCTTTTCAGATGGGGGAACAGATGGATCCTGGATATACATGCTAATCAAATCTTCAGAAGTTTCTATCCGTTTTGCTTTCTGTTCGTCTGTCGATTTCTCCCCAAAAGCGAAAGCTTTTGAACCAGTCGTAAACACATTTTATGCATCTATAATGTTTACTAGTTGCTCCATTGCACTCATCATGTTAGAATACCCGTAGCTGCTTTATTCTGATACTCTAAATAATAATTTTTGAAGTGTCCTTGACTAGTTACCACCGGTTAGTTTTAACCAATTTGCCCAGTAAAAATGAATTTAACAACAAATACAACATCGTTAATAAGTTCTAAAGAGCAAAGTAGGCAAATGATTATAAAATAAAATATTTATAAGTATACGAAAATTAAGAAAAGCCAGGTTCAAACTCGAAAATGTTGCCCAAAACTTTGTGTTTATGGAAGAAACTGTAAAGAGAATTGTTCCAGTTTCTCTTCCATGCACTTTGTTTAAAGTAAAATAATTAATGGTGTTTACGAAAGATAATAAAAATATTATTGCAGACAACTTGACCGTAATAGCTAAAAAAATTATAGACAAACCAACGGCTGAAGTTGAACCTGACTGAAGAAAGATTTTTAATAAAAGAATAAATGACTTACTCCTATGGTTGTGGATTGTCCATACAAGTAAAAAAATTAGTAATAGTAAATAATGTTGAAAAGGAAATTTGCCCAGCACTAATACTACTTTTTGTAAGCTTTACATGTTTTGAATTTTTGGAATATTGAAATCGGTATTAGACATGGCGAGAATATTTATAATTAGCAATTGAATGTTACTTGAAATGCTGATTTATGTAGAGAAGCAGTAAGACGTAAAAGAAACATTTATACCAAACAGTAGAATAATGAATATTTATATAAAATCTCTTAAGGCCAGACAATTTGAAGAACAAATTACAATTATATTGCATACAATATTGCGATAAGTACTCAGTTTTTGAATTTACTGAAATACATAAAATAGTTAGAAATGGTGCTTGATAAAGAAAGGAAATTATAAAAGCAATCGCTAATAATTAATTAGAGTGTACCCTAAAGTGCCAAAGTAGATGGTAAAGCTTATAAAAAAGCTAAACTATCTATAGTTAAATAACATTATTAAATACCTGTGAATAGTTTAATATTATTTGAATCCCATTATACTTACTTGTATGCAAAATTCAGACTATTTTAGCCCCAGACGCAGCATAGTTAAGACTGCTTCTAATGCTCCTAACGAGAAATGAGTGTACTATTAAAAATACTCTTATGAACAGTAAATTTGGTTGCAACTTAATTTAAACGGAGCTAAAAATGATCAACACTGCTAATATCTGCCTTATAGGACCTTTAGAATGAAGAAAATGATCTATTGGTAAGGTAAGCTGTCAAAGATTGGAAAAAAGCAAGACGTATTTGTATAGTGTGGGGTTATAAAAGGAAGGGCAGGATAGCGGGAAATTTTTGAAAAGGGTGGCAATTTTGCTGTACCAAACGGAGGAAAGTAGATCAGCTATGATCTATACAGTGTCTACGGTGGATTACGGTAGACTAATCAACAATGAGCGTACGCTGTCAGTGTTTTACCAAAATAGCAACGAATATGCGCGTCGTGCTTTCCGTGTCCATTTTTTTCATTTATAGGAATCGCCCAGTGCCGCCAGCTCATGGAATAAAAATTTAGGTTTAGTACTTTGGAGAGATTTTATTAACGACAAGAAGCCTGGAAGACCAAAATCATTGCGAATTCCCGAAAACATTGAGTGAGTAAGTTCAAGTTTCCACCAGAACGATAAGATGGGTTTTACAGTCATCTTCACCATCATTTGTACAAAATTCCAATTGTTCAATTTGATTGATCAATCTTGCGACTTCTTCTTTTGGGATCATTTGCAGAGTTTACTAGGATGAACCACTGAGAACAATCTAGGCCCTCAAATAACGAATTTGAGATAAAGTAGCTCAAATCTAGGCAGAAATTCGTAGTAATAACGAACTTTAGGATCCGACTTGAACAGTCTTTCTGATGCAATTTTCAAAAATTAAATTATAGAGACTTACGTTTTCTATTTTTTTAAATATAATTTAATGTGGTTACAATATATTTGGGAAATATTGAATACTCTTTTCAAAGTTATTTTAAAATCGTCTGTTATTCTGTTCCACGTTTTACAAACGCATCGACAACAAGAAAATTTTGCTGACCTTTCCAGCGTCAATGCAATTAGGCAACATTTTTTCTGGCAGTAGGCTTATATTCTAATTTAGTGACAGTGATCAAATTTGAATCAGAAGGCGTTAGTCTATTCAGTTGGATGATAAAATTCTTTATTATTGGGTTGTCCAAAATTTTTCAAGTGTTTCACTCTTTTCTACCAATTTATTTAATAGTTTTGAACAAAAACAACTTATAACAACTAATCGAAATGTTCTCCGTCAACACTGACCACTTCCTCCCACCTTTTCGGCAGCTTCATAATCCCGCGGCGGTAGAATTCGGATCTATCGAGCCAAAGAATTATTCAAGCGATTCTCTCATTTCACCGATGTTTTCAAAATGTTTGCCTTTCGAGAAGCAGCGAACGGAACAAATGAAAGTCTGATGGCGCCAAATCAGAAGAGTAAGCGGGCTGATCATCGCATTTGCATTTGTCAAGCGTGAGCGGTGAGGCTTTGCATTGTAGTCCAGAAAAACAACCCGACCTCGACGACGGCGATCCAAACTTCGATTCAACGCATCAAACTGACGGAAATAGACTTCCGAGTTGATAGTTTGTCCTGGCTCCAGTAACTCCCAATACTCAATGCTACGAGCCGACCAAAACACACAAACATTGCCTTTTTGTGTCGAAAGTCCTTCTTCGGTGTCGTAACTGTTGTTTTGCCTGGTGAACGCCATTCAAGTTGAGAATCCGGGTTTTTGAAGCTGATTCATTTTTCATCTCCCGTAGTCGATCGATTGGCTAACAACTTAGTTTCATTCTGACGATCCAACAAAGCTTGACTGGCATTCACCCGTTTCGCATTTTGAGCAGCAGACAACTCATATGGAACCAGACGCGTCTTGTTCCAGACCTTACCGAACTCGTGAAGGATATTGTTAATAGTCTGAGGGTTTCAATCGAAATCATCGGGCAACCTTCGGCATGTCACCGACGGAATCTCTTCAGCGGCTTCAAAAACAGCTTGACCATCAACCTCTTTTGTACGTTCAGCTCCTTGCTTGTGATCCAAGTCTTCATTGCCGGCTTTGAACTCTACAAAATGCGTTCGAACCGTTGACTTTCCAACCGTACTTTTGATTCGGCGAGCGGTACTTGTTGTACTCGTGCAGCATTAACAATCATTTTTGCTCACGCAAACAAATATACAAGTATTATATATCAAACTCATCAAAAAAAGTGAAATGCTTGAACAACCAATAGATGGCAAAGTCTGTCATAATGATGCGGGATGCCATTTGTTGTAGTGATAGGTCACATTTAAGTTTGTATGAAAAACACTAAAATTTTGAGTGGCAAAATTTTGCCTGTGTTCGAAAAAAAAACATCCACATTAAGAAAAACTGTGTATTTATTTAGGGTAGTGCCCCATGTTATTGAGTGCGTGCATCTACCACGTTGAAAAAAGATAAACAAAAACTTCAGCTATCGCTGAAGCAGTCTCTAAATTTTGTTGAAAACCTGAGGCAAATTGTCCAACAAAATATGATCAAATTAATACAAAATTCTAGCAGCAAAGCGAAGAATACCCCAAAAAACGATAGACAATTTAATTGATGCTGTGAAGGGTAAAAGCAATGTATAACAATAGAAAAGGTTTTATTAAATTGTTGGTTGCAGTTCAACATTCCAGTTAGTGCTGCAATAATATGTTTACATTTTTTTATTAGTCTATTTGATACCTTAGTGTGTAAAGAATTGTAACCATGAATTAGCCGTTTTTAGTTGAAAACGTAGAGAGATAAAAAATTGTTAGCAGTATTCACAAAGGATATTTACAAGGATAAACAAAAATCCCCGACCGCTTGCCTGTTCAGGAGCGAGCTAAGACCACAGCACTTTATGGTGTGAAATTTCATTCAGAGGTAGGGATACAACACTACGTCCGGATATAATAAAAAAGTGCGCGAAAATGATGCAAGAAGAAGTGGCCGTCTGTCCATATTCTGGTTTGTATAAAACACAGTCGCGACAGCGCCGGGAATGTTTACTCCTAGCTAGTAAAAATAGCCAAAGACACAATACGTGCAAGAGTCAAAACCTGAAGTTTGTGACCGCAGAAATGAACATAGAGGGTTAATTCGGATTGACATGAAGTTTGGCTTGCGTTATTTGAAAACATCCTTTGAAGTGACTATATGTCGATGGTTTCGTTAATTGCCATAATAACTACCATTACTGGACATCACGTGATAGTGGTCCCGAAATGAGGGTTGAGAGTATGGAAATTCAGTCAAAAGTATGAATTCAGATCTCTACATTCAGATGCTTGAAGGTTACACATGGTCCATTTTGTCCTCACTCTGTGTATGGTTAGATCAACATTTTCCGGGGTGTTAGCTGGGACTTAGAAGTTTAGATCTCGCTCAATATGATTTTTACCTGTAAAGCTAGACAAAGGAGGAGGTGCACAGACCGAAGCCTTGCACACTGAAGAAATTGGAGGCATGGATTTGGAGGAATATCCTAAAACACATACTTCCATTCCCAACCGTTTTGAGGAAACTGATTGGTACCTACTGGTGTCTACGTTGAAATTTAAATAGCTGCTTTTATTTTTGTATGTAATGAAGTACGCATATAATTTGTTATAATTAATTTCTATGAGAAATAGGCATTTTGTTGCCAATTACTTTTCATTCGTTCTGTAAATTGTCGTCAATGTATTTATGTATTCCATTTGAATTTTATGTTCAAGATATTTATATTTAAGGGGCACAATTGTTATCAATTTTAAAGAGATAGCATCTCATTATCATTAGTAATTACCTTTGTCTTTTTTCATATAAGTAATATACATGTAAAAATGCAATATCGTGCATTGAAATTTAGTTAATTGTTAAAGTGAATCAAAATTAATTGAGCAGTATTGAAATTATGGAAAAAAGTACTTTTTTGAGGGATCTGGCTCAAAGGTTAAGCAAATTATTGGGGTAAAATTCGCATTTATCTTTTATTAATAGCATAACATCAAATAATCTTCGTCCGTCTGCAAAAATGTTGCGGGGATATGCTTTCCTTTTGAATACCGCCGTGCACAGTTACAGAAGCAAAGCTTATTTATTAGTCTGGAAACTAAACGCAAAATAAAGAGAATTTTTATAGTACATGCCTGCTTTTGAAAGCTGCAGAGACAAAAGGAATCTTTCATTTGAAAATATTATAACAAAATACTGTTTAGACTAAAGGAATGTACAAATTTGCCGCGGAAGAATTTTATGATTTGCTAAAAGATAAATAGAAATGTTTTTTAGTTACTTAACAAATTGTTTGTCTTGTAAATAACTCTTTTGGCATTTAAATTTAATTAATATTTACTTAATGAAAGTATTATATATTAAAATTTAAGGAGAAGAAATATACAAACTACAATATTGACTGAGCAAGCATTGAAAATACACGGTACAATATATAAGTGTGGTTTTCTATATTTAGAACACAGTTCTTACTCGAAATACATGACAAATCATATCGTATAGTTTTATTTAAAAAATCTAACAATTGAGAAAACCCTGGGATTAAAGAATAAACTTTAGTCATGCCTTAATTGTTGCAAATGACAATTAAAAGAACAATTTGAGCGGCCCCACTCTACTCATGTGGTACAGTATAATAAGAAGTTGCTCCAACTTAAGATGTAACATCCTACACTCATAGTTAAAAGGGAGTTTAATTGTAAGTAGAACAACTTTAAATGTCGGGTGTCCCCTAGTTTAAATGTGACTTTGCTGTTGTATGCAGTTTGTTATTTTGGTAAAAATCTATCCGGGCTGCCTTACTGTTGATGATACTGGAAATTTTTTTGGTAATGCGACTCTTCACTTTCATCTAATTGCTCTTTGCTCTTTGCTCTTATTCACATAAGCTCTTTGATATCTGCTTGTCAAGCGTGAGTCGGGCAATTTTAACAAAGTTAACTTAAATCCATAAAATGTTATCAAATGCTGTTAGTAAATTTGATGTAACTGTCGAACCACGTAGAATCTTAAATACTGAAGAAGATACATTGCATTCCAATGTACTTTATAGATTTATAAAATTTTTAGAATCTTTAAGATCAGGGCGTGTTAATTAACCTAAAGATAAAGGAGCTGCAGATTTACTCTCTCATTTTATTTTGTAACACACGGTTCGTCCATATGTCTTTACATTTCAACTATTTTCCGATGCTATATATGGCCATAAAACATTATAGAGCAACAGAAAATCATTGTATTTTTGTGGTAAGAGACATTACCTTGCAAGAAATCTTTTAAATGTACTGATTGTAAGCGGCTACATCCGGCAAATATTTGCCCCTTTACTCTAAAAGTAAGATGCAGAACTATACAATTTAAGGGAATATCCTACTCGGATGTCAAACGCGAGGCTCAGACTACCATGCCTACAAGCTCGCTGAAAAAAGTTATCCCCAGGCTACTACCAATGCATCTTACTTTTCAACGGACTTTACTTTTTCTCATTCTTAAAATCCTACTCCAAATGAACCTCTCCTTAAATTACACTTGAAAAGACCATGTTATCTAAGCGCCTTAGATTCCAATATTCAAATGGCATTTCCATGTACAAAATCAAAAATTATTACAATAGCGGTGGATCAACTCGGTGGAAACTGAGTCGAAAAATAAAAAAAGTTAGCTACACAAGATAGTGAAGTTAATAGAAACCGCCCAGTGAACCTAAAAACCTTTACAATGGCGCATTAGAGAATTACAGCATGATTTACAACTTATACTACACGCCTTACTACATGATCGCTTATATTTAGTTTCCAAGAAAGAAATCTAAATCTTTAATGTTACTTATGCTTTACTGAGATCAAGATAGTGTTAAGCTTATGGCACATAAGGATATTTTTTACGATTTTTCCACTCTACAAACAACGTTGTTCAGTGCGTCTTAAATTTTTTTCGTCGGTGACTTTAAAATTTACTACAATTTGACGTGCCAAATGGTGGTTGCAATGCAATAGATGCAAGTCTGCGTAATCTCTGCTTATTTATTTAAATTCATAAGTTCTTTCAAGGCAATACCTTTTAGCATGTAAAGCTAAAAACGTTTTGTGCCACACTAAGAGCTAGAACGGTGGATAGCTTCCTTCCTAGCACCAAAACACATTCAAGAGAAGTTTGGAATTACGTTGGGAAGATTTTAGGTAAATTTTCTGATTTGAGTGCTCTTACACTTATGATACAATAAACAATTTTTTGAATGTTGTAGAATTGCTAGCAGATTACTATTATTTGGTAACCCAAACTATCATTTAGATGCTACAAGGAGCAAGAAGACATACTTTTTATATTCTTTCCCGCCGACAATGATGACTGAATGTACCTTCCATTTCACGGTCAATTCAAACTTGTCGACAACTAAAATAATATTTTACAACGAAAAGGGATTATCATTTTATTGTTGAAAATATAAAAAGACTCGAGTAAAACAACGCATTAGATCTATTTCACTGATAGCTACACGAACAAAATCTACGAAGTTGCAATGAACTGGTAATTTAGATTTTGGAAAGTATTAAAAATTATTTTTTAGTAGCCTAGTGGAGCTTTCACACGGCGGCTAACCAAGTAAACTTTTTGGAAAATGTAGCTTTATTTAATTTTTTGGTCCACCATTAGGATAAAGCTGGATTATTTGATTCAGAGAAGACCTATTATGTCACACGCCATTACGGTGTGCTAGAAAACCTTGTCAAGTGGCAAAGAAAAATTTCCCATATTCTTACAAAGCTTTTTTTTGTGAATCCAGTTTTAAAATTTGAAGCGATGCTACCATTTCTCAAGGTTCTGTTGTTTTATATTACTCTTTTTGCTATTGTTGTTAATAACTAATATGCATATATTCATATAGATGCTTTATTGAACATTCTATTTCTATCTGCACAGAGAGTTTGTTTTTTACTAACAAGCGACAGAAATTGGATTTTATTTTTTATCCAACAAAATTTGTTGTACCTAATTTTATAGGCAGAGATATTTACATCATCGTTTTAATTTAAGTTTCACTTAGAAAAACACGATTCCTTTTCTAGGAGTAATTTTATAGGACATGATTTATATTAACATGAACAGATTATTTTATTTTATAGAAAAATAGAGTTAATCTGTTTCAAGTATACTGAGAATCTTTACTGGACAAATAAGGATTTATTCTAGACTTCACACCCATATGAATATGAAGCTGCAATATTTGCAGCGGCCACGTCTAGTTTGATTGCGCATTTAGCTGAGCATCATAAATGGTTGACCCTCAGTGCATATCGTATCTCTTCTATAGCCAAACTGCGAAGTTAAGGCTCTCACATGTTTGCCACTGTGCTCGGTTGTCGCGCACCATCTCTGATGCGGGGCGATGTGGCAAGCACCGCGCCTAAGGCGACCGCCGTTATTACCCCTTGTTCGAAGTGAACACAGGTACTCAATTATTTTTAGTGACTGAGTAGGCCACCCGCCAGGCTTCAGAGAGCTTCGGGAATATAACCCGGGTCCGTCTGCATTGTAGTCCACGCCTCAATCACTTGGATCACTCTGGCCTCTGGTGTCTTGTTACCCTATTATAAAAACTGCTATAAGCAGCCCGATACAGCTTACGGATATTATCTATTTCTGATAATTTTTGTTTATCTCCACCCACTTCTATAGTACTGGTTACTCAATACACGCTAACGCGCAATCGACTTGAAGCAATTTTTATAAAATTTAGCCCGGTTGTATCCTAATATATTAATAAACTTGGAACTGATATTTTTACCAATCATTCGTTTTATCGATCCAATACGAAACTTTGTTTCCAGGCATACTTTATCGATTAGATTGTATTGTTCAGTACATAAACGGATCTAAAATCAACACAGGTGAATACTCAATCTATAATGCTGAATGTGTAAGCTCTTCTAGATGAGATCATAGTACACTGCAGAATTGATTATTAAAATGAATTGTCTTGTATAGCAAAATATACTTATCTGTAGTGATTTTATTAGTGCGACTTTGGTGTCCAAAAATACATTTTCTATCACTATGTTAATTTATATTTAATTAATTTTATATTTATAAATATTTATGAAGACATAGCAGTTTTGTGAAGGTGTCGATGTTAAGTAGCAGTTGAAATACTAGTCCAAGCGAGTCTGCTCAAAGTCCACCACGATTTCCAACAATTGTTTATACAGGCGTAATTGTAGTCATTAAACAATCCATTTGTGGTAGTAAGAATTCTTTGATATTTGGCAAAACATGTTAATTTCTATATGTTTCAGTTTTTTCAGGGCCTTCATTATGTGACGCAAACAATAAAAAATTTATTATATGAAAACTACGCAAGATAAAATTCCAATTCTTTCTTCATTATGATGATGAATTGGAGTTTAGTGCAATACGTTTTCAAAAGGATTGCCTTTACTAGAGATGATTATTTAAACCCTTTTTCCGATCTCTCAATTGCGCCTTTTATGATGTCCACTGAAATGGCCAGAACCTCTTCTGTTATGCGATTTGTGAGTTAGATGATGGACTAGGGTTTGTTCCGATAAACCTTTCTCTTAAAATAACCCCCTAAGAAGAAATCACATGGGTTTAAGTCGGGAGAATTTGTGGGCTACACGATGCTACCTTCTATCTTACGGGGGGCGTCCAGACTGATGATCCTCTTTCCAAAGACTTCTGTGAGGATGTCGAAAATGCCCCGAATCCCATGGTCAGTGACTCCATCTTGCTGAAACTAGTCTTAGTTAACTTGTCTTTGGCTCTTACAAATTGGAATGAATTTTTCGAGAACTTCTGTACGATATATTTTTTCATTCACATATTTTATGAGAAACGGTGGACCGAGAATTCCATAGTGGGAAATTACACGCCATATCTTTTTTTGGATGCAATCGACGAACTTCGGTCAAATTTCGGTACCCAAATATTAGTAATTTTGTTTGTTGACATAGCTATATAGTTGAAAATAGGCCTCATCCGTGAAATAGACGTGCTTTATGTCCAACTTTTTAATTCAAAGCATTTCCATGATCATTTTTGCAAAAGTGAATCCTTTTCTGACCTCGCTCAGACGCGTTTTTAGTTGAATGTTATACGGAAATAGATTTAATTTCTTGGTGTGCATAGAGCCCACACTCACGCAGGGTTGAGTGGCGCCTTTAGAGACCGAATTTGTGGGCTCTTGTTCATAAAGCTCCCGAGCTTGTTCTACGGTCTCGGGAGTGGTCACAGTAACTGGCCTGTCCATTCTTGACAAATTGTCGTCCAGTACATTTTCTGTCTTCTCAAACTTTTCAATCACTCTATTATGACATGGTAAAATATACAATTCAATTATAGAGCAAATTTTGCTTATGCATGAAATTAATTAGAATTTATATCGCATATCAACTACTTTATCGGTGTTTTCTTAAAGAAACTACACAATATGCCTATAAAACATGAAATTTTAACCCAAGTGGTGCTTTTGCAAGGTTTATTGTCTAAAATGTTCGAATTTTTTGAAATTAGCAGTAAAGCACATCTAATGAGGCGCATTACAAAAACTGCGGTTTACTGTTATGTGGCATGATTATAGCCACCGCATTTCGAAGTTAAGTTAACATGCATTATTGACTACTTTATTCCAGCAAACACAAATGTGGTCGGAACAAAAGCGCAATAAATGGCCGCTTACTTTGACAGCGATCGGTAAAATATTTACATACCTAAATATTGAACGGTGTCTATCTGTTTGCTTGTCAGTTTTCCTCGCTTATCGCCCACGCGGGAGATACTCGCCGAGTGAGAAAAATGGAGTAGTTTCGGGGTAGATGTGTGTCTAGTTTTCCGTTTATTGTTGGCTTGCATGGCGAAAATGCCGTATGTGCTGCTGCATACATGTATCTGCTAAATACCTACTATCAATTAAATTGATTGTACATTGTATATTTAGTCCACTGCATTAGTGTGCATTAACGGTGATTAGTTTACCTTTTTATTTATTTCTTACAAAGTACTTCTCACTTAGAAATTACGCGATTAAGCGTATTTTTACTAGTGGCAATTAAGTGTTTATATCAATATATATTCTTAAATAAAGTTTAAATATTAATATCATCTGATTTATAATATTTTATGAGCAATTCATAAAGGAGCTTAGAACGTCAGTAACCTGGAGGAAATCACAGTTGAAAAGAAATTTATATAAAAAAGAAACCTAGAAGATAAATCATCAGGATATAGAAAAGTAATCTGCGAGTACAACTACTAATCTTGTACAAAAGGAAATTTTTGTTAATAGGAAAACTGTTGTGATACATAATATGAAAGAGACATAAACTCAAACTATTAATAACTTAAAATAACACAAGATATGAAAAAAATGAAGTATCCAAATCAAATGATAAAAAATACAAATTTTAAAAATAATGATAAAATTAGAAAGTACATATAAAGGCAGCAAAATAGGAAAGTTCCAACATGGTCAGATAGGAAAACACAAGTGAATGAAAAGGATTAGAAGAGATAGGAATAGTGTGCAACTATGACTGTTATTATTATTAATCAGCACTACAGTCCTGTAGGGTCTTGGCTTTTCCACTATTCTTTTCCATTCCTTTCTGTCCAATGCTAATTATTTTTAGTTAGAAACACATCATTTCCCTTTTCATGTTTGTTATGTTTTCTTTTTATGAATTTCTTTGACAATTCTTGTCTTTAGTTATCTAATTAGGTGGTCTAACCATGTTACTCTACTTTGTTTAATTATGTTCACAATTTTAGAGTCTTTAAGCAATGCTTTGAGTTTTTTATTTATTTTTGTTCGCTAGTTTCATTCTTCTATTACACCTCCGAATATTAATATTAATATCTATCTTTCTCATGCTTCAATTTCTTTCTTTTAATGCGATCATGGCCCAGCACTCACTCGAGTATAGTGCTAGTGGTCGTATAATTGTTTTATATAGTTCATATTGGTTAGCCTTGAAAGTTTTAAAGCATCCACGCACTTTGAGTCTGATGTTGGCTTTTATTTTGTTGACTATTTTTTATTGGGCATTATTTCTGTTCCTCGATATATATATATATATATATATATATATATATATATATATATATATATATATATATTACACTGTTTTGATGTTTGTATCATTATTCTTAATTTGCAAATATTTTGCATTAGCTTCTCACTTATTATAAGTTGTGTTTTGATTGTTAATTTTTAGTCGTAGTTTACCTGTATCTTTGTATTGGGGTAGACGTTATTTTTGTAGTGCGTATTTTGTTTTGTTAAGATCAAAACGTCGTCAACAAAAGCTAAGCACTGGTTGGGCCCTTTGAGATTAGTACCAATTTTTTGTATATTACGGTTACTAATTATTCTTTCTAAAACTAAATTAAACAAGGTACTTGACAGCGGATCTTCTTGCTTTAATCCACTATTTGTTTGGAATTTTTTTGTTTCTTAGTTTACTGAATGTTCTTTTTAGATTTTTACTATACTTTTTAGAGTTTACTGGGACAATTACATTGTTTTGGGATTTTACTAGTTCTGCTCTTCTTTTGTTGTACACTTGACGGAAATCGATGCGTACATTTTAATATTATTTTTCAACATTCTTCTTGTACTTCCTTGATAGTGAAGATGTGGTCTATTGATACTCTCCTAAGAATGAGTTAATTACAATTTTCTACTTCTGATCTATTAATTCAGCAGGTACTCTATAAACTACATTGTATAGGCTTATTGAATGAGTTTGTATATTATTCTGGTTCCCATTTTTTGAATATTGGTTTATATTACTTAATTCTTGCTATTTATCCCCGGTTCTTTTTATAATCAATTACATATTTTCTTAGGGATGGCTCTCCATATTTTATATATTTACATAAATATTATTATATATTTGATCTCGACCAGCCGCCTTACTATTTTTCAATTATGTTCAGGTTTAAGCGGACTGTATGGTATTTTTAATTTCAAACAAAGGAATTCCATTGAAAAGGCCAAAAAGCTGGAAGACACTCGCTTTGGAAGCGGACGCTCTGCTGCAGGAATCGGTTCACCCGGGGTGAATCAGGGAGGATCGAGGAAGGTGAAAAAAGGACAAGTTACCCCAATCTTTGCTGCGGGGCCGATCGGAAGCGCCTTTCCTAATGTGGGTCCTTCAGCTGGTTGTGTCCGAGGTTTACAATAGGATTTTCTATTTTTCTTGTCAAATACAAAAAAAACGGACCGAGTTTCTCCATCGGCAAATATCGACTCCCGTACATGCAATAGGTCAACAACAAACGACCTCCGGGATGTGGAAACTCTGCCACGAATCGAACTCTCTTATTTTATTTTGTATTTTTCTCTTCTTTAGTGTTTATAAATATAAGTTTTTGTTCTCTAACTTTGATAATTTATTTTTAATTTTAAGCCAGTTGATTTAATCTTTCATGTTTTTAGTAATGATAATACAGCATTTGTTAGTAATTTTGATTGTTATTTAGTTTTTCTTTCAAAAAACCATTCCACTTTAGCCTTAATCTGTCCTCCTTCTTTCTTTCTATATTTAAATTATTTTTTACTAAGTTTCTCTTCGGACTTTCTTTATCTATACGATCATAGTTATATTCTATGTTGTCAAGACGTTCAAGTTTTTTATCTGTATTCTTCTTTATCAATTTCGCTATCTGCTACTGTAATTTCTGCATTTAACCATTATTTTGTTTTTGACCTTGTCGTAACTCTTATTTCTTTCATCTATTCTATCTAATTTGCTAATTGCGTTGTTCTTGTTCTGGCTATTCTTTAGCTGTTATTGAAGAATTATAATTATACTGCTGCTTTTCTTAAGCATCGTTATTTGACGAATTTTTGCTTTCTCCAAAATTTGCGATTTATTGTAATAAGTCATCGTAGTCAATTGCGTATTAGCTGTCTGCTGTTTATGTTGCTTATTTAAGGGAAGCTGAAGAATCTGTTTATGACAGATATTTACCTTTCTCAGTAGTCTTATCTAATTTTTATATTAGATTAGACGATAAACTAACTCACCTGCACTTCTGAGATTATTTTCTATATTTAGGTATTTATATGCACCAATTTCGATGAATGATTTTACTCCAGATAATCTAATATTTGTGTACAATAGGGCAAGTCAATATTTTTGGGGCTGCTAAGTGATAAAGGATGTAAAAAAAATTAGTCCATGAGAAAAAGGGGAAAATAAATTAGGAGAAATACAAAACGAGTTAGAATAAATAAAAAATAATACTAAATATGATAAGTAATGAAAAACCATGACAAGACGGAATCACTAAATGCATGTGCAGGGGATAAGACAAGAATATCACATGATAATAATGATGCTTAAGAATGCATAGTCAGTACTAAATGGTGCCCAACAGAAAAATTTTTGCAAACCTTTTGTCTAATAATTAATTATAACTGTAAATGTGTAAAAACACAAAACATTAATAAAAATCCAGAAACGAAAACCAATAAATAGAGAATAGACAAGAAGAAACGATTAAAAGTTATAGCAGCTCGATTACGACTTTGACATTACGAACACTGTTATGTTATAAAAGTTGAAATAGAGTTTTGGGCGTATAGGTATTTGGGTAAGTTGTGTGTAGGCAACCCAAAAGCAGAGACAGCACGTCGTAAAGTATTATTATTTGTGAATTTTTGGAAGACCGTAATATTTAATTTAAAGGATTCTTAAAGATTTTTTTCGGTACATAAAAAACAATTTGTTAATATTCAATATTATCCAATTTAGTTATAAAATGATCCAAGAAGTTATGCACTATAACTGTGGTAGCACCTACATCCGCCTAGCGAACGGTTTTGTAAATATCAAGAACATATGAGCATTCTACGACATTATGGAAGGGCACAATTAAAATACATAATAAAGATATTGTCCATTAAATTTTTCTTTGCCATAACAGCAATAGAATCATTAGTGAGGCAACTGAACTACAAAAACACCTTTAGTGTCTCAATACATCAGTCATATAATTCCTCAAATAAACCAACTTTTTCTAACCGAGTGCTTTTTTCCCGTATTATGGCTAAAATTTTACTTCTTATTTAATAAATAAGAAGGCAAAGCACTTCATCTCTGACTGATGGTTAACTTTAGGTAGTAGACAGATTAAGACTCCAAGTAAAGAAATTTAAGCTTTATTTATAATGAAATAAAATCAACAGAATAGTACATGGCTGTTGTTCTACTGAATTTTTATGAATGACTGGTTATCCGTAAAATGAATTATCCGGATTAACCTCCTTTCCAATCAATTTGAATGATCGACATGGTATTGTAACATATTTTCTATTTTAGGTGTAACTATCATATTTTAGTTACACAAAATTACTGAAATAGGCGACTACCACTAGTCAAATTAATTACCATTTGATAACAGATAACATCCCTGCCCTCTTGACAATCTCGGCGAACGGCTAGTAAAATTATTATTTGCCAGGTCGCCAAGTTGTGCGAGTGCGGACGCTCACGAAATGCAAATTTTTGTTGCAGGAATATACGGGAGTAGAAGTTTGAAGGGGGTGCGGCTGACTGTCCCGAGGGCAGTCAGGGCAGGACACTCCGTCACCCTGGGGTGTGATTATGACCTGGAGGACGCCCCTCTCTACTCAGTCAAGTGGTACCGCGGCACTGATGAGTTCTACAGATACGTGCCCAAGGAAGAGCCCCCGACGAGGGTCTTTCCGCAAGCCGGGCTTCACGTCGATGTAAGTCAGTTTTAGAGTTCACGTGTAATTTTGTTAAACAAAATCGTGCATATGTAATTATTGCTTTCTGTTCGGTTCTTTAAAATTTAATTTAAACAGTTCGATGTAATTAAAATTATTTAGCGAAGAGGGTATAAATTAAACTTTCACAAAAATATTATACTCGAAACAATATTTCCTTGTCGTAGAGTTGGATTTATTGTACTATTAGTTGAAAGATAAAAAATATTCCATAACATAAACCAAAATCTGTTAGGTAATTAGAACGGTAACAGATATTTATTTTAACCATACGATGCTTTTTGTGAAATATGGCGAAATATATTTTAATAGGGTAAGTCAAAGATAGACCAGAACTTTTTGCGTAATGAGGTGAACCTAGATGTGTCAGACTTCTGAGCGTTGTAGCTAGATATGACTGGAGAAATTGCCCAGTAGGGTATTTTGTAGTATCGATACTTTGGTCACTCTCACGATGTCAGAACAAGGGCATCCTTGTTTGTGATTATCAAGATCCTCATGTCAGAGGGCATAAATTTGGCCAGAATTTTAAGAAAACTTAAAACACAATTTGGAGAGCCCTTAAGAGGATTCCGGTGCATAAATGGCATAAACAATTTTTGAGAGGGTGAGAAGCATTTGCATGTAAAGACAATCGAGGATTAACATAACTGGCGATAAAATTTCCATCACTTTATCGAGAATAGCTACCGCTTAACGGTTTTTCAAATTGCTTTTCTTCACTTTTGGATGAAACAGGATTCGTCTATCGTCGGCAAAGATGCTGAATTATTTACCTCCCAATCCGGACTTACTGCCTCACGATTATCATTTATTTGAAATATTAAAATAAACACTTTGAGGTCAGATATTGACAATGATGGTGGTGTCAAAACAATTAATATGCGATTGGCTGATATCACAACTGCCCTTATTTTGGAATAGCAAGATCAAAAAACTATGTTTTGCAAGTCAGATTATAGAAACATAAGTTTGTTTTTGTATTTTTATAATGGTTGAATAAATTGGAAAAGGTAATTCCGGTTTATATTTGGTTTATCCTCGTAATGACTATGCAAATGTAATCTGAAATATTTAAATTCATCACCATATTTCGGCTGATTGCCTTTTAAATAATATTTTATATGGTATATTCTAATTAGGCATACTCTTTTCAAAATTCAATTACGCATAACCAAAAATTTATTAAAAAATGTCCTCCGTAGCTAAGTAGCTATGTAGTATGAAGGAACTACGAATAAGTTTAATATGTGGGTCAAAAGAGGGTCTAAATATTTTTATACTAATTTCCTGTAGTTTATTGGTTATTTTATGGAGTTTTTACATATACAAGAATTAATGTACGAAAAATCAAGAAGGTATTTACGATAAAATAACTTGCGCGTGATAGTTTTCACGCAATATAATGGAGTTACATATCAAAAATGAAGTAAAAGGTCATGATGATGAAGGAACGAATGCTAACTATGTCCTTCAACATTAATAACGAAATAACTAACGCAGGTAAGTATAAAAAATATTTAGAAATAACAATGTAACTTCTGATTACTATCAAATTTAATGAGTTACAACGTAAATAAAAAAATTGGAACACATAGGAAAACATGTCTGATTTTTTCAATATTTTCCAAATCTTGGTTGAACAAAGTTGTCTTATTAAGCAACGAAAGAGGAGTAACATTAAAAACATTTGTATTTACTCCAAAGCATGAAATAACATGACAGCATACTTGATCTCCGACATAGCATTTCTAAACTATAAAGATAGTTGTTACACTATCTCTAATGACATAAATAAAAATAAAACATAAATAACGCCAAATCTGTAAATATCTAACTGATGTCGGTGCAATTAAACTGGAACTTGATATTTTCCAGTACATATATTTACTGCAGATATACAGCCGTGGCCAAAAGTACGAAGCAACTTCATATTTGTATATGTTAGTTTAACAATCGGAGTTAGAAATGTTGGTTATGATGGTCAGTGTACAGTGAGAATGTCTAAAAACAGTTGATTTAGCGTACAGGAACATTTATGGATTCAATGTTTATATGAATAGGCTAAGTTTTAGATTAAAATCGCAAATTACGTTGCATGTTATCTTTGGTCTGTTCAAAGTGTTGTAAAATGTATTAAGAAAACTGGATCACACGTCAACAGGAAGATAACCGTCCTATAAAGAGTAACTTCTGAATACGAAGACCAAACATCAATTCGGGAGTTGCTCAAAAACTAAGAAAAGCCAATTCAAGTTTGCTGCCGCAATATTTACAGAAATGATCCATTCTCTTATCGCTAGGACCGTGAGGAGAAAGCTCGGAATAGCAGGAGTGCTGCCTCTGAAACAAAATAAAATAGTTTACAGTAGACTATACACCACCAATATTTAACAGTGGAATGCTTTATGATCAGACCAATTTTGAAGTAAGCTCCACGGACCTTACTATGATGCATAAAATTTGAATCATAAGATAGGTCTGTTACATGTACCCATGTGTGTAATAAAATAATGTTTAATTTTGACAATTTCTTATATGTTTATAACTGCTGGCGTTACTTACATGGGGACGTCTCCCCATGTAAGGGGAAGATTACTTCCTCCAGTGTGGGGTGTTTACAGTCAAACACAATGGATGACGTAGGAGAAATGGTTGTTTGCAAGGACGGACGCATGAACACTGCACAATACATTACTGGAAACAGTTCTGCGCGCATCTTATATAAGTATTTTTGGTAATACCAACATCAAATTTCAGCACAACAATGTGTTGTGCCGCAACAAAGTGTAGAGCTTATATTGATCAGCCCAATCGCTAATTATAAACGCCATTGGATATTTCTGGGAATTACTAAAGCAGAAGATAAGAAACATCTTATTGTAGTTCTACGGGAGAAATGGCACGCTATTACTCCTGAAGCTATTTAGGGGTTTAGCAAAGGAATAGCTGCCGTTATTCATTCTAAAGGTGAACCAGCAAAACATTGAATACCGAACAATTGCTAAGAAATAGTAAAACTCGAGTATTTTTTGTTCAACACGCACTAATCCCAAAGTGATTTTTGTAGGGTGCCTCATAGTTTTAGTTTCAGCTATATGTGCACACATTTCCACTTGATTTGTGCCGTTCTTGTAGTGACAGCAATAGCTTGCGATTCTCTCTGTACCTAACTTGGATGAAACTTTTGGTAATTGATGCACCGAAAACAAAATAACAACATGCCAAGTCCAACTATAATTACGGCATTCTCATAGGAAAATTTTTGTCTGCATTGGGTGTTTGTATATATACCACAGTTCCAAATACGATGACATGAAGTAGGTAGTGTTGGGATGAACCACTCAGTAATGATACCCCTGTAGTAGTCCTATTCGCTTTAGGGAGATCTCAAATCACACATCCTGGTTCTATTTAATCTTCTCATTGGAGATACATCAGTAGATGATTGGTGGACTAGATCGTTGGGGTGACCGTGGAGTTTGTTGTGATAATTCGGAATAAATCGGAGAATTTCTTCAACAAAGGGATGTTGAGATCCTTGTGCAGAATTTGGTTTGATAAGATGCGTTCACCACGGAAGGCTTTAGACTGGTTTTTATTTGAGTAGGTTTAGCACATTGCCATAGTTGTACTCCCTATGTCCATATCGGTTAGTTTTATAAAGCAGAAGTTTGTTAGGTATTGATAATTTGGATTTTCTTCTTAATAATCATTTTGGGGAACTTCAGATTTATTGATGTTTAGTTTAAAAATGTTTTTTATAGTGTGAGACGTTAATCGAGCTGTAATCCTATGTACTTGGTCTCTGTTTTAACAAGGACTGGAATAGCATGTAAGGTGACTGGGAGACTCACGTTAAATCGGGTGGTAGACCTCAGATCCACTGATTTAATGGTATTGATTTTTATGCTCCATTTAGTAAGCCATTTGTTTAAGATAATTAGATAATGCTGGAGATTCTCGATTGCCAGTTGTGGATGGCAGTATTATCGTCGAAAGTTTCAAACAGGGTGGTTTAATCTTTTACTAAGTCATCAGTAGATATTAGGTTAAGTAGGTACTTTCAATAACTAATAGTAATAGTTGGAGAATTCGTCGCTATATGTAAAAAATCTGTCCGTAAGGTAAGATTTAAGGAGAAGGTAGTAATAATTTGGGCAAAGTCTTTGTAACATTCAAAGTAATCCGATGCGCCAATTCTTCTCAAATGCCTAGGTAATACATAAGAAAACAGCTGTACAGTACTTCTTTTTTTAAGGCACCTGGAAATTTGATTAGGTGCATATGCTCGCTGGGTTGTGGAATGTCCTAGTATCTCGAAGATTTTTTCTAAAATCGATAAGAGACTAATTGGTTTATATGAAGCTGCATTAATTTTATTTAGGTGAAGAAAAGTAATGATTTCTTGCTTATAGTTAATGAGACCATTTGCTTTCTAACAATAAGTAGCTATTCGTATTATATTAGCCATTATAAGGTTAGCTTTGTAACTAAGATTGACACGAGATTAAACATGGTGCTAGTTTGGTTTATAAATTGTGTACATACATTTTTTAACTTTTTTAGAAAGTCAGTTAATTCTCCTCCTGTTGTAGTTTAATGTTTGTTGCTACTATTTATTGTAACACGAGATTTAGCGGACATCTCGTAGGTAAGAATACAATTTTAGAGGTTCTGACTATTTGAGCGTATTGTTCGCGTATGAAGTAGGTTTGGTGGTTGCATGGTACTTTGGATTGGAGTCGGTTTATTGGATATTCTATTTCTTGCATTTATTATCTCTTGGTGTACAGAGCAGTTCCTGTAATTTGCTTTACCTCACGCAAAGAATACTTAAATGGTGTAGTTTAAAGTTTATTACAGGTTTTGAATTATGCTGGTTGCCACATTTAACACACATGTATTATCTAGTACGATATTTTTTACAGTGGGCATAGTTTTGGCATCTTGTACGCTGAATAACTCCTTTTTTATGTAGTGGTTCTACCTTGATTTTACTGTTGCAAAGCAATTCTATTTTGAAGATTTTCATATTGGCTTTGCCAGGTTCAACATCAATATAGATAAATGGAGATGTGTCTTTAGTCATTTTGTGTTTTATGTTCTTCTGTAGATACTTACTGATGTATATGCTCGAGTACTACTCTCTAGGCGCGTTTATCTTTAAGTTGATACATGTGGTGGATTATGTTTGAACATTTTAAGTGTCCGATGATGCCGACAATTTTGGTGTAATACTGTTCACTTTCAGCAACTATAAAAATTTGTTGTAGTATTTGGTTGTGATTCGTGACTTAATATATGTAAATTGAATGTGGTTTAGGGATCTTTTGATTGTTGTAGCTGTCGGCTTGCATTCACGTTTGGTAGTTGTACTATATCTGTTTTGATCTATCACAATACTTTTAATAAATCTGTTTATTCTTTTTTTACCGCTTGCTAGGAATGAGTATTAGCTTATGTTTCGTTGGCTTCGTTTATAGCGGCATATGCGTGGTTATTTCTTATCATAGATGGATATTTAGTTGATATGTTTTGATCATAACCGGAAAAGGAGTGGTTAATGGCTGGATTAAGTGATATTGGTTTGGTGGTTGATTGTCTGGTAAATTAGTTACGTACCCATAAGTGGCATTTATATTACAAGTTTAAATAGGTAACATGATGTCTCAATTTATTTTAAAAATTTTTAAACTTAAAGCTAAAATGATAAGTGTAAATAGACACGATTACTACTATCGTATGCACTTAACCGCCAGAGTATGCACACGTGTAGGTACGAAAGTCAAACATATACTTTCTGTTTAATAAAATCAAAATTTTAATTCGAATGTTCAACTGTAAATTAATATTTTATTAGCTTATATATCTATTTCGGTTAATTTGAACTTTGAAGTATTTTCAAATGCAAATGATTGGATTGTCGTGTTCTGGGGCATATATATTACTTATAAGGGAACTGTGACTTGAGGGCCTCCAACGAAAAGCCATATACGATGGAAGACCAGTTTGGGGGAGATGGTGACAGAAGAAGCAGGTAAAACAAATTGTTTACAAAAAACAAAGTCTAGTGGACCTTGTGACATGGAAGACCTACTGATCTAAAGAGAAAGTTACTTGCCAAAAAGAAGACAGGGCCAGCGATCTTGGTGATAAAAAGAAGCGGGTAATCTAAGGAGGAAAAATATTATTTGACACGAAAATTACATTAAGAAGTAAACAAAATTTTGATGACGTAAAAGAATAGATGATTTAAGGAAAAGGGCACCTACTCAGAAGAAGATAGTCCAGATATTTTTCTTGTTATTTGGAAGGTCGCTCAAAAACAATTGCCAGTCTACAGCAAATTAAGTTAAGTGAACTTCATGGTATGAAGGAGTTTGTGATGCAAGGAGCAACCCACATATCAGCATAAGTTAAAATCAGGTAAACTCTATGATGAGCAAAGTAGATGTTTAACTGTAGACAGGAAAATATGCCAAATTAATTTAGTAACATTGAAGAATAGTCAGTCATTTGCCTACAGGACACAGGACGACATACCCTCTTAATTTTGTTGAATAGAGGATGGAAGATATCTTGTGATGAACTAAAGCAGACAAGCCAAGTAAAGTTTGATCTTAAATAATGCATAGGAGAAGCCTGAGCATTTCCCTGGAGAATGCCATTTTTGCATTTGAAATTCTGCATAGTAGATTTCTTGATATAGAAAAGTGAGGAATTTAAGTGAAATGGCAAAAACATTGACAAGGTGCAAATAAAATCAGTAATTTTTGATGTTATTTTTCCTTATAACTTTTAGTTACAGTAAATCTTTTTGAAAACAGTAGCAGCTTAGATTGCTCTGTTAGTAACTGCTGCTTTTATTACAGGCTAATCTGAAATATACAGCTTTTAGTTGAAGGGCTGCATCGCACTATTACGACATCCCCTACGCTTTTCCGATATGCTCATAAATTTTCGCTAGAAGTTGAGGAATCCATTTCGCGTTAACAACACATTGGCTGTGTACTCTGCCCGATGAGGGTTTAAAATGACGAGGGTCGTTCGAAAATTGTTTGTCGGGTGACTAAGACGACGCGCGCGATAAAACGGAGCACTCCCTTGCGATTGCCCCGGTTGCGACCTGAAATTATCAGCAGCGCCAGCGACGTGGGTCGAACTTATTAGCGCGGCATATCAGGTGCGAAGGGCCGCGATTATGCGGCTTCTGCTTGAGTGCCGTCGGCGGGAGTGATTTAGGCGCCGCGTGGATGCCGAAGCCATCTGATTCAAATGAATCAGCCGCTCGTTATGCGCCCTGGGTATTTGTCGGCGCTCGAGGAGGCAGCGATGTGAGTTGGAGCTGGAAATTGAAACTTTAGCGTAATGCCCAATCATGCTTAATGACGGGGCATGTATAGTTAATTAGCGTGGTAAAAATGCATTGGTTTTTTATATTTAGCGTTATTAATATTTTCCATTGATTTCACATTTGTTTTAAATAAGGGGGTTACTAAATTTTATTAGGAAGTTCACAAAATATTAAACAGTATAACAGTTTGCCTCTATTTGGTAAAATATCTTATTGATTTTGGAAAATGTACAATTCAACGCCATGGTTTTGCTACCTTATAAGCACCCAATTGTATTTGAAGAAAAAAGAAGTTTTCTCTGATATTGTGACTGTTGGTGATAATTTGACCTGCTGTTCTCTCTCGCTGTCGACTTTGTAAACACGGGTTTATTAATCTACCGACGTTTTGTAAGATGCAATTAGAACTGGAGAGAGTTTTCTTATTATTTCACGTGCTCTTGATTTGTCTCGGGGCGAAATTTATTTTGTGTTGTATATTGTATAACCTTTATCAGAAAAGCTCCAGGATTAGGCTGGTAAAAAATTACTTAACAAATAATGGTTTTAGGTTTTGTCAAAGTAGTCCCCCGCGACTACCTGCGCACAGTTAGTACCGTTTCTGGACGTCATGAAAGGATGCAAAGAAAGCTTTAGCCAGTATGCTTTAAGTTCTTGTAGCAGTTGTTTGGATTGCTTCAATATCTTTCAGACGCGTCCCTTTCAGCGGCCTTTTTCATAAGGAAACAAAAAAATCACACAATGACAGGTCAGGTTAATATGAGGGATGTAGGACAGTAGGAATATGCTTTGTTATTTTGTGGAGTGGCCTTATCTAAAACTGAATTGAAAGGTTGGTAGAATGCCCAAACTTTGATTGGGATTGGATACCTTTTTCTAAAAGTTTCGAAGTAGTCGAAAGGGGACTGATTGATCTGTAGCTGTTAATGTTTTTTCCGGTTTGGGGAACATAAGTATAGTTAGGTAATTGGTGGTATGTCGTGTGGTTGTCGTAGTATCCGTTTGGTTGTACTTTATATTCCTGGATATTCCTGATTTTTGATAAGAGTAAATTCGATGCACCTCGAGTCCACGTTTAGTTATTTATGATGTTTTTTGTTGCCGGATTTCTTTTTCCTAATTACGTCGAATATAGCTCTTGGTGAATGCTGTCGGTGATGCTTTTTGTTATGTATGTGCTTCTTTCGTCTATGTGGGTTGGACATTGTAATTTGAAAGAGGATTTAAGTTGTTGGTCAAGAGACGGGCTGAAGTATTTTCAGTTGGCTATCCCATTAATTAATTAAGGCTCTGCGGTGATTTTTGCAGCTGCTATTATAAATGAGATGATGACTAGTAAGTAGCCCGAGTCTAGATCGGTGAGCACCGCTTGGAGTACTTGCTTATTAAAGTTCTTGCAGGCTTAAATATTCAGTACATCGGGTCGGTGGTCGTTTCTGTAGGGGTAGTAAGTGAGATCATCGGGGGCTTCTATTTGGAAAGCATATGTTGCTGTTAGGTCGTAGAGTTTAGTACCGGCGGAGGGTTTGTTGCTTTATATCCCCAAATAGTGTTTTTGGTGTTCAAGTCTCCAATAAGCAAAATAGGTTTATTTGTGATAAATATTGTTGAGATATCTTGCTCTAGAAGTCGTTCATTGGGTTACTTATAGACACTTATTATGTTTACGACAGTGCTTTAATTTTTATTTCAACAGTCTGGAAGTTTATAGTGTTGATTGGTTGATACTTATGATGGATACTTTTTCGCTTGATAATGGTGGCCACTCCTCCTGATGCAAAATCGGCATTTCTGCTTATACGATAGATCTGATATCCAGCTATGTTGTGTTTTTCGGGATGACTTAAATGCGTTTTTGAGGTGCATAAAATGTCTATGGAATATCTTGTGAGAAGACTTAAATAAGTTTAACTGCGATTTGACGCCATTTACGTTCCAGTTGAGACATTGTGTTGATTTTATGTTCCATTGAAAAGAGAGGGTAAGAGACTGGTTGTTAAGAATTATTTGATTTGTTGAATATAGGGTTGAACCAGGTTGGTTAAGGATGAAAGTAAAGTGTTGAGTAAGGATGTGGTTTCCGGGTTGCCATGGCGAGTTGATTTGTAGAGTAGTGCATAGGAGTTGAGGGAAGTTTTTTCTATTATTATTGAATGTTCTGCATTCTTGGTGGTTAGATTTATTTTGAGGTTGTCTGTCTTGATTCCTAGTCACAGTAAAATATTTACATTTTCTGAAGTTATTTGGTTGATTTTCCCCATAGTTGCTACATGTCGGGGGTTCGTGTAGTGGTTTGTTACAATAGGTATATAAGTAATTGCCTGACATTTTACGCATTTTGGTTCCAGCTTGCAGTAATTTTTAGTGTGTTCAATACATTGACATTATTGAGGGGTTTTACTGTTTTTCTTTCGTCGTTCAATGGTCAGTATTGAGTGGTAAGTTTTGTTAATATTAAATATTTCGTTTTGCTTTTTCTTTAGCTCTTAGGAGTACTGCACAGACTGACATTGGTACTTTGTCTTTGTATAATAGTCTTGTGGCCCGCTTTATCGGTAGGTTAGGTTTTTTTGAATATCAACTTCGGTTAAGGAAGGTGAGATGTTTCTTATAATTATGAAAAGAGTTCTGTTATTGGGATTTCGATTTATATGAAATTCTATTTTATTGTCTAAATAATACTTAGCTAACATTCTGTAGTTGTTTTGACTTGTTAGAGCAATTTTTAATGTAGTTGAGTTTTATGATGTAAATTTTTCCTTGGCAAGGTTTCTGGCGTCGTTGATTACTTCTTTATGGTTGATATGCCTTTCAAGAAAACAGGTGATATTTTTATTTTGGGTGGCTCCTTAGTTATATTAGTTTTATTTACAGCAGAAGGTTCAAAGTGGCAGAAAATATATGTTCTTTTGATTAGAGGTTCGGGTTTCCAGAGACATTTTTTGTAGGTCAGTGATTGGTGGAGGTAAGTGATCTGAGTTTTTTTTTATATAGACATAGTGCTTGTATTTATTCATCCCCTAATTAGGGGTACTTGGAATTTTTAGTACCTAATAAATTAAATAAAATTTTATTACCACAATTAAATGAAAGTGCTTGTTGTTTGAATTATGCGGTTATTACTGAGGACAAACGTGAAAGTTGTTTTACTTTTTTAGAAGCTGGTGAACCACGACCTAGTCATTACGGCGCTTCCCCGGCAATACACAAATGTGGAATCAATTCCAGTTTTATCCAATAGCAATTGTTCGTCTAGTTTTGTTCTATTTCTGTCAGTGGAAGGGACTATTTTTTTATTTTCCGTTACCATACATCGTTACGTAAAGTTTGGTAACACACATCTCTATTTCATTTCATCTTTTTGCAATAATTGCCTCATACATTCGACATCTGTAGAGGTATGTAGTGTTGACGAGCAGATGACTCTGGAATCGTCTTTTATTGAGTATCTATTTTTCTGAAACTTCTTGTGCAATTCAAAACATATATGAGGTGCATTCAAGTTATAATACCTCTGAATTTTTTTCTCGGGACTGGAAACAGACAGAAGCATGCGGTTTATTTGAAAATACGCGCGAACTCTTTGTGAATGCGCAACAGAGATGGCAGCATTGCACGGCACACAGGACTCTAGCGGCAGCGGCGAGAGTGAGGACTGTTTTTCATACCTAAAATGGCGAAGTTTTCATTACAAGAACAGCGTGCAATCATTCGTTTTCTCCATTTTCTTAGTGGGACCGATTGAAATTTATCACCAGTTTAGTGAGATATGTGGTGATGGTGTTATGGGTGTGTCTGATGTGCGTTTGTGGGTACGACAGTTCAAAGAAGACAGAACGTCGTATGACAACAAACCAAGACAATCTTTGGTTTCGCAGCCTCCTAGCGACTTTTGGCCGTTTCCAACGATAAAAGACACTGTTCGTGGTCGTAAATTTACTAGTCGCGTCGCCATTGCATCAGAGATTTTCCAGTGGTCAAAGAAGACTCCTAAAGAAGCGTTCGCAGCGGCCATGAAATCATGGCGTCGACGTTGTGAAAAATGTGTACGGCTGCAGGGGAGATTACCTCGAGAATTGACACAAGTTTTACAGTTTTTTTCACATTGATTAGTTTGTGAAAAAAAAATCGGTGGTGTTATAACTTGAATGTACCTTATATATAGGTATGTCAGCGGTTCGGGCTCTCGAAGCCTATGGCTTCCTTGCCCTTATAGGCTTGTATTTCCTATATGTAGCACTACCTTCTTCCATACTCTCCTGTCTTGGGCTTTTTGTTTCCATCTTTCTAGTCCACCTTCTTTTAAATCTTCTATTACTGCTTCCAACCATTTCTTCTTTGGTCTACATGGAAGCACTTTCAAGGTCATGTCTATTCAAAACACATGCAGGTGACTGAATAACATCTATTTATTGTGTTCGAATATCAGAGGCAACGAATTAAAAATTTAGTTCTAAAAGTTTTCTGACAAAGGTTGTACAAATTACTATCGTGATGTTTAATCTGCTCTTTTGCTACAACAACTATAAGCACTTATCTGTTTATCTAAGAATTTATTATGAACTTGTTACATTTGAACGAAGTATACATCATTATTTATTGAATCGACTGTAAGAAGTCTTATAATTACAGCAACCTTGGTGCGCGGCCAAATTTAGGGTACTTAAAAATCGCTATAAAACTAATTACTTGAAAATCTAGAAATTTTAAGTGAGACAGCGATTTAAAAAAAATAGGCATTACATAATTTCCTTTATTTTTCTTCCTTTAGTAGTTTTCATCTATCACTAAATTTTACCGCCCTATTTTGTCAGAAACATCGATATCCTAAGTGACTTAAAAGTAAACACAGTGCGCGAAGAAATAAGTAAGTGTAGTGCTAAATATTTAATTAGACTATCAAACTATCCAAACGCCTATGCAGTCAATCTGCTTGACAATAGTGAACAAACATAGGTTAAAACGGTTTAAACCTTTAGATTTGCCTCACAGATTTTAATGACTTTGTCTTGTTGCAACTTAAAACCGCTGTACCTTAGCAAGTCAAAACAGAGAGGTATTCGTTGGAATACTCTCACATGCCATTAGTCACGCCCTATTGTTATTGTTCAAGTGACCTTGTATTTACTTATTGTATGTTATACAGATTGTAAATAGTAATAAACTAAATAAAAAAAAAACTAAATTTTACAATGAATATTTTTTTAAAACCGATTTATCGCACATTCAGACGTACTTAAATTATATTAGTCATTACCAATTTTTCTATTTCTTACTTTACATTTTTATGATCATTCATATCAAAAATATCACAGTTTTAGTAAGTTTTTACAATACTTTATCTTGATTATTTTTTTCTGTCAACGGTACCTCTTATTTACCTAAAACTCTAGGCTAGAATTGGATGTAGAGATGCCATTTGAGGCTCTAACAAGCAAAAATAATCTTGCAGGTGATTTCAGCATTTATTTTTTTTCTGAAGGTAATATTTATTATAGATGCAGTATGTGTGATATATTTTAAGAGCTTTAAGAAATTTAACCGTATCAGCTTTTGCGAAGACTAGTACATAAAAGACGGGCTAATAGCAAACGCTTAAAATGTTTAAGCTGACATACATGTATGCTTTTTAACTCTCTTCTTCTCGGCTCTATCCAACCATATTAAAGAACAATATTATTTTTGCTGATAGTTGTCAAAAATGTTTTTTATGCGTTTAATGTATTTACGGCGAGTAAAAGCGTTTGTAGTACAGTTCTAATAGAACAAACCAATTTTTAGGGTGTTATTTGGGGAGTTAATTTTATTTTCTATTTAGTCACTTTACGACTCACGCACTTATGTGATAGTAAATGTTGCAGGTGAAAGATCTTTTGCAACGGGAGAGTATTATTATTGAGGAATTTTGCAAGTTCTACTTCCTGTCATAAGATGTTTCACCATAGAAAGATCCTGACACAATTTTAGCTTTTGATGTTTCCGAAAACACTTGATAAGAAATTGATCTCATATATTAGTTAGTAAAGCTAAGATAGCAATATCAGCACCTATTCATCCAAAAAATTTTGTAATTTGAGATTAAATTGCAAGACCTGCATAAGCTGGGGCTTTGGAGGCTGTTTTTGGCGCTCTGTTGCTTGTAACAAGAAGTCGTAAACCAAATAAATCAGAAATTTATTTTTCCCTAGATTATAACTCTCTACAAAAATATTTATCCAAATCCATACGAGACATGTTCAGAAAGTAAGTTCATAGAATTGTTTGTTAGTTGTCTGCAGATGCCACTTCATTAAAAGCACTTGTTTATTTTTTCACATTGTATGACAGAGTAGTAGTTTACATTTTGTTTAGTTATGTCGTTGGTTTGCTAGAACTAGATACTGGGGTAGTTACCATCTCAGCCTGGAGTGAATGTTTGTTTTAAAGAGTTCATATAATTTCGCACCACTACATACACTCGCGTTTGAAATTAAATTTTCCGCACAGTTCTTGATATATTGACCAATGGGTAAGATGCCCAGTTCTTCGCGTAGCTGAGTATTTTTTAATTACCACGATGCGTTGATTATAATTCTTAGAATCTTGTTTTGGATGTGTTCTATTTTCAGTATGTTGGTGTTTGAGGTGGTGCGCCAGATCGGCGATCGATATAGGGCAAGAGGTCGAATTAGTGTTTTGTAGAGTAGTGTTGCGCAATTTATTTTTAGAGTGGATTTGCGGTTAATCAGTGGGTATAGTTGTCTTAGACTAGTATAGCTATTTCGTTGTTCTCTATTTGTATACACGGAAGATTATTGATCCTTCTTACGGTAAAGATTTTGGTTTGGCATTTGTCAGGGTTTATTTTGATGTTCTAGGTTTTGAACCATGTTAGAAGTTTGTCTGTTGCGGTCTGTAATTTGGTGATTGTTTCATTAAGGTTATCGGCTAGTGTGAACATGGAGGTGTCATCTGAGAAGGTTGCTATTGTTGCACCAGGCTTTGGCAGGTCGGACGTGTATATGTTAAAAAGGATCGGCCCCCAAGATGCTGCCCTGTGGGACTCCGGCTTGAATCTTGGTGGTTTCAGATAGGATTGTGTTGATTTTTACTGAAAATGTTTTATTGTCTAGGTAGGAGAATATAATTGCTTTGAGATTGGTAGGTATTGTAATATCTAGGATTTTTTTCTTGAAGCCTTCTATCTATACATTGCCGATTGCCTACAAGACATCGAAGAAGATTGCTACCATTTATTGTTTGTTGTTAAAATCTTGTTTGATGAGCTCACTTGTTTTTTGAAGCTGGTGGCTTTTCCTGAAGCCAATTTGGTGTTTTGGTATTGTGTTTTGGTTTTCAATGTGCTTCAGTAGTTGACTACGGATTATCTTTTCGAGGGGCTTGGAAAGTGATGTCAGTATGTGTCCCGATAAAGGCTTACTACACACACCTGTGACACAGCCTCGACCCCTTCTGTGTTGCACTTTGTAACAACTAGCAACCGATGCCTCCCTAAGTATGGTGATTATAGAATTATACATATTGTCAATTATTTTTCTCCCCATATTATTTCCTTCAATATACTATCATCATTATCCATGGTGTTGCTATTGAAGTGTTTAGGTATATTGTTACTAGGATTACAAACGATTTTAATGGGTAAGTGATCAGACTACAACACATTGTAATGTATCTTTGCACTTACAATTGTCTGAGTAGCCGCGATCGTAGTCACGCAATGGTCTAGTCATCGCCTGCAACCGTGACTATCGCTTATATAAGTGTATGAGTCAGCTGGCAACAACTCAGTGTCTACTATACTAAGTTGATAATTTTTACCCTGTTTTGGGACCATTACAACTTGTGCGTGCTTCCAGGTATGTGGGAAGTAGCCCACTCTCAGAGCTTAGATAGGCTATTGTCTTCTTTGTAAAGTATTTGAGAATTTTATTGTTGATTAACTCATGGCCGTGAGATTTTTTGTTTGAGAAATTCTAAATATATATTATATTAGAATACAGACTGAGATAGGTGCTCTTCTTTCTATTTTATTGGTAATTTGTAATTTGTGAACAGGCGTGCAGGTGATTGCAGCGGTGAAATTGCTTTCAAGATGACTGGCAAATGCTGCTGCTTTTTCAAGGTCTGAGATGTAGGTTATTATTATTTATATTTAAAACGATTGTTTTTATTCTTATACATCTGTCACAATAGAAGGTCATTTACTTTAAACCTTTTTAAGGTTTCATATATCAAGTGTTTCGCAATGTATATGGTATTTTTCCTGGTATTATTGATTTCGGAAAATAATGGGGGAAGTTCTTTTTGATTCAGTATTTTTCTTGTGGTTTTCCATAGACCCCAGTCTCCTGTCTAAAGTCGAGTATGTGCTTTTGGTATACGTTAATTCTTAAAGCATCTAGCTCTAGTTTAATTCGAAGGGTTATGTTGTTTAATCTGTTTTTGAGTTGGGGATTCCTGGTTTTTTGCCATTATCATCGAAGTTGGCTTTTTGTTATAATTAGGTCAGTGACATATCTTGGAGGGCTATGATCAATTTGGTAGGTTCGTCTGGGGGTTGTTGTAGTGGCGAATTTAGCATTTTTTTTCTATTGTTGAGGTGAGATCATTTATGGCTACGTAGATGTCTTTATTCCAGTGAAGTTTACTGTTCATCTGGTGTTTGATGGATGGTGTTCCAGTTTAGTTTGCCATTGATTAGTTTTGGAATGGGTTGCTTGATGGTTAATGCATTCATTAATGATACCAAAACAGGGAAATGGTCCGAATTCAGTTCGGTTATGACTCCTTGGAAAATTTGTTTATTGGAGTTTTTCTGGAGGACTATGTCAAGTTTATCAAGCTGGTGATCAGACCGATGCGGGAAATAGGTGTAGTCATTAGGTGCTAGGGCTTGGAATGAATTATTTGTGTCCAGATTTTCCAGTTTGTTGCCTTCGGGGTTTGAAGTTCTACAACTGCACAGGGTATTTTTGGAATTTAGCTCGCCAAGGACTAGCGTTGGTTCGAACGTGTCAAAAACTTTAATGGTGTCTTTCTCAACTATTTTAATCTGTAAGCGCTGGTTATTGTAATGCTGCTTTGATAACGGAGTTTGGCTTTAATTGCTATCAGCTCGATTTTTAAATTGGGGATTTCGGGGAGTAGTGAATGCAAGTACTTGTTTACGCTGTTTATTATAAGGTTAAACTGCTTAAATCTCTTGAAAGATACGCCTACTGTATTTAGTTTCTTGAACGCACTAAATACGAAACCGAAAGATGATCATCAAAAAATTATTGAAGTATACGACAAAAATACAATGGGTGATGGAATGCTGAGAAAGTGAATTAGGCATGTGCATAGTGAGGAACTGAATGGGCGTCTATTTGTCGTTGCTGATGATTTGGTACTTCTTGTTAATCAAAAATTTTTGTTAGAACAAATGGCTTATAATTTTGTCTCCATCGAATGAATTTCTGGAAACTTCAAGAAATGTTCTTTATGAAATTGTGCAGCATTCGAGTCATTTTATTCAGAGTACATCGAATCTGGTCCCATGCTGCGATAAATGTCTCAATGTAGGTGGAAGTTATAAAACAAAATAGTTGAAGGTTTATTTATTTGTGTAATAAACAAATATAGTATAAGAACATTTTAAATGTATGATTGGCCATGGTCAAGAATTGAAATTAAGAGTTGACAATTAATTACATGTCATTTTTATAAAATAAGGCACACTAGAGTTGAAATATTCTTATCACTATCATATGTTAGCATAGATATATTTCACGATATATTTGACAAGCATCAATAGAGTAATGATGGATTGCACGTTTCAATTGTCAATTAATTACGGTTTGTAATTTTGTATTGGTTATCTAGTTAAAATAAATACAATAAGAATTTATTAAGAAATAGCTACAAAAAGATTAATGAATTTTTTTACTTTATACAAATTTATGGGTAAAATGTGTTCACTAATAAAGCATTTTTACCATAATAAATTAAGAAGCAGAATTATGATTGCAGAAAAGTAACGAACAAATTTTAAATTGCTTTGAATTAGGCCATCCACGCTTTATAGGCCAGAATAATGGTTTTAACAAGATATATAGGAAAAGTTCTAAATGCCCCAGGAAAAAGGCTCAACTTTCAGAAGTAATCAAAAACATCTGTCGTAATTTAGCTGTAAACTATTGCCCAAACCTGAAACAAAGTTCGACCTGTACGAACATCAGTTTCGATGAATGGCATTCACATTATTCTTAATCCGTTGTTAAACACCGAAAATCGTGGTTTTAATGCATCGACGCATTTTTACAAAAGGGGCGCTTTTTGTTCAAGAATGCCTCCGGGCAATTTTCCATGCTGTTCCTTGCCGTGAGTTATTTAATGTACTTGCTATTGGGCGTTACGAGTCCCCGGAGGTTCAATTTGCAAGTTTAATTAATATGATGCGCCTCTAGGATGGTAATCCTACGGATGCTTAACGCGGCCCTTTTTTAGTCCCGCGACAAGCTTCGCAATTATGAGCCAAATCCGCAACAGAAGGAGGCGTGCAGGAACTCGGGAAGCCAAAAGAAACGCAAAAACTTGCCGAGCGCGGCGCTTAATCAAGCTCACGAGAATAGACGCAATTAATTCTGTTTGTCCGGCGTACCGAAGATTTTCACCTTTAATTAAGAAATTCAAGCTGCAGCGGGTCGAAGAAATTTGCGCCATAAACAAACAAAGGCGCGGGCGGCCCTGTGCTTCGAGCAAGTCGACAAGCTTATAATCCGCAATGGCGGCGGCGGAATGCGATTTGGTTACTTTTTAATGGCCCCGCGGGATTTAAAGCGGCTGAAATTAGGCGGCTGTAATTCGAGGAAGAGCAAAGAAAGCAATAACTGCAGATAATTAAACAAGTGCCCGTTAAAACCGCATGGCCCGCTGTGTAAGCTGCAAGATAATTCCCTCCGAGGAAGATTAGAAGCGCCCTTCGCGCCCTTTGACGCGGATGTGAAATTATACCGCCGACAGACGCTGTATCTCACCTTTAAGCTCCACATTTGGCAGCAGTTACATATTTTTGCTCTTACATTGAGCAAGTTGAGCAGAATATTTTATTTAGCAAATATTTAAGGGGACATTCCAATGTGAACGTCAAAAAAAAGGGCGTATTTCAACAATTTTTTTTCTCGGGAACTATTGAAAATAATTGGACAAACGTTTTTCTCCCTAAAGGTATGATTAACCAGAGTTGAAAAAAAAATTTTTTTTTTGGTCATGTAAAATATTTCTTTGTTTACTTATAATATAACATAGCTATGTTAAAAAAAAGTTTTCTGCTGGTGCAGGTGATTCTGACCCACCTGGTGATCTGAATCAGAAAATCTAAGATGTTTCTTAATCTATGTCATCGCTCCTATGTCCTGAACCTCCACTTTTTTATTTTATCAAAAATTAACGGCGGCGTTTCTTGCAAAATTGTAAACAAAAACACGTATTTTTGCATCATAAATCAGGTGAAATTATAAGTTAAAATCAAAGTATCAACAAGTTGGAGGTCCGGACCATAGCCTTGATAGTACTGAATATCGTGTTAAAATTGGAAGTCGATACGCCCCGTGGTTTTTAAGAAATCACTTGCACCAGATGCAAAAATGTCGTTTTGAGAAAAACGCGTTTAAAGTTTTCAAGATGAAAAATCATATGGCATGAGTTTATGAATCTATCTGCGCACTGGAAAACTAATTTGAATTTAAAACCAAGTCCTTGTCGATCATATTTCGAAAAAGTAATGTTTGAATCACATTCTCGACATTTCACGATAGCTTGGAGTGAAGAAAAGAAGAGCGAACTGGAGAAAACAGTAAGTGGGAGAGTCGCTTTCACTCACAGCGAAACCGTCATCTTGACCGTCTCTCAATTTATTTGCTAATGTACTAGCAAAATCAGTTCTAGTATCATGTGAATGTTGATTTCGATGCAATTTTCTCTTTTTAGCAGGATAACTAGAACGTCTTGAAGATGATCTACGCTGCTTCTTATCCCTCTTTACTTATCCAAGTTCTGAAAAAAACAGCGCTCTTTCCACGACGAAATCTCAAATAATACCGGTCGCTTCACAAAACCGTTACTTAAAATCATGGAAAAGGACGTCTCTACTGTATACCTGTAAAAATAGACGCAGGTATATCAACACGGAATAGTTTCTCGAATGTTTCATTCGTATACCTATTCCGAAACTCGAGCGCGCGTAGTTTGAGCCTCTCTTTTGGAGTGTTATAACTGGTCAACAAGGTAGGAATTACTTAACCCGATTGCAGGATATCAATTTTATGGGTAAAAGCTACCGAAAATAATGTCCCCTTAAAGGTGTGTACATTATTTAAATAATCTACGATAAATGATGCTGCTGCACTATTCTAAAAAACGCAGAATGCTTGACACCAATCTCAACGGATGCCCCTGGTTCAAAAACTAACCAAAATCTCTACACCAAACTGCCGGGCTTAGTAAACTCAAATTCTAGGCGAAGGTCGTGAGATTCAAATGGTGGCCCTTAAGAAGTTTAAAGAAAAAATAGGAACTTCAGTTTGATGTTTGCGTCAACATTCGTCGTTATCGAAGCGACTACCCGCTGCGCCGGTGTAGGGCCTCGCAAATTTCTTACATAAAAGTTGTACAAAGTTAACATGAACACCGACGGTCTTAGAAATTGAGGAAGTAGGGGCGGCGAAGCCGTCCTCGGATCATTCGTTTGCCACATAACGATTTCTGTTTGGACTTCATATATTTAAATCAATAAGCCCAGGTTTCCTACTTATTTTTTAAATTACTACGTAAGTGGAATGGTATTTTGTTTCACTGGAAATTTTCGTATTATTTTTTTGTATGAAATCTGGAGAGCGGAGATTACATTTTCATTTTAATTAACAAAATAAAATTACGTGAAAAAATTGTGTGATTATTTTTCTAGGTTGTTTTTATACGCAAAATTATACCTTTATTAAGCACTCGAAATTAATTCTATGTAAAGCTCATAATATTCAGATGCTGCCTAAGGTTACAATGTTATGACTTTTCGTTGTGCTTATATTGATGAGATTTTGTAATTTCCTGGCCTGGCTGTTGTGACAAAGTTAAGTTGCCATGCTTGGTTAGGTTTAATGTTGTTAATGAATTCTTAATGTATCTACTATCGCCTACTAAAAATAGTTCATAAATTTATCTAAGCCTTTAATTTGTTTTTCCAGTTAGTGTCTTGACTTGTATTTTGTATTTGTTTGATTTAGTATTAGAGCAGGTTATAGTTGGGTTTAAATGATTTGAAGTGGAATATTTCCACTAGTAATTTATTAAACGGGTAAGTGGTCAAAGTGGTTTTTGCCTTTTAAGCAAATTACGTAAAAAATGCCCCACTTCCATATTTTTAGCCATGTTTTGCTAACAGAATATTTACTGTAGCTTTGGTAAAATAATTTTACACTATCTAACTTAGAATGGCTAGAGGTGTATCGAGAGTAGTGGTTAAAAGCTCTTGTCAAAACAGACACGCGCGGTGCAGATTCTCCGCAGGAAGATGGTCGTTAACGTCACCGCCATCACCAACGCTAACTTCCGCTTCCTCCACTTCCCGAGCGATTGAAAGATAAGGGATCATGCTACCTAGGCCTGAAAAATCAGAGACCCTTTCCCAAAGCTACCGGCCGATAAGTTTTGTATCAACCGTGGAGAAGCTTGAATTAATTCAGAAACGTGTGAGGACAGCTGTCGAAGTAACAGTTTTGATTTCATTCCGACCACTCCTTTACCCTCCAGATTTTCAGGGTAGTGGAGCGCATCACCGAAGGCTACACTAACAAGCAATATACCAGAGTAGTTTTTGGTGTACAAAATGGTCTTTACCGCTGGTTAAACTTATCCGGTTTTTCTCTACGAAAGGAAGCTTTGCATCTAGTTCGGTGGCGTGAGGTTATTGGAGGGCGACTTCGAGCCGGTATCCCTTAAAGCTTTACATCTGAGACGTGCCAACAACGTTCTCTACTACAATGACGTAATAGATAGACGAAAGGTCGGTGATGTCCTTTTCCCTGCAAACAAGATAATTTAGAAAGAATGAAACCTTCTGGAAGACTGGTTCGATTGATAGAAAATAGAAATCAAATCGGAGAAAAGTTTGCTGGTTCTGCTGTCTACCAAGAAACCACTTAACTGGCGGGACAACCTATCGAACCACAATAAATTTAGAAGGGAGATACTTGGGAAGGAAGATACTACCTAGTTTAGGGTGAGTATGGACCGAAAACTAACCTAGGGAGATCCCACATCGATAAAGCAGTTACCAAAGTGTCTTTTTACACCCTCAGAGTCAACTTGGAATAAGCTGATAGTCTGCCTTATCATAACGTAAGTGGCTTCAGTTTGGAGCTGGACCGCAAAGTTGCACGTCAAAAACTCCTCAGTCGTAACGCTGAAGTTCGTACGACCCAAGTGTTCGTCTTTTTCAGTGCTTAAGAACTGTACGGTAACATACAGGACTACATAATTCTATCGTCTGTGGTCTTTAAAACTATGAGGCTGAAGAAGCTCCCATCACAAGCGATTCCTCCGCGAGGCAGCACAGAGACAACGTATGCGGTCAGCCACCATTCAATAAGGTCATACCAAGAGGATTTAAGTCGGGAGTAAACTTTTATTTGAAATTCGGAGGTCCACACTCAGGAACTTCAAGTCTCTTCGGTACAATAAATTTTTACCAAATATTATTAAGTGTAATATTGGTCGAGATTACATTTGAGTTCGAGCGTACTTTTATCATGATGTGCCAATCAACGATTTCCTTTGTTAGTAGGTATGCAATCATTTTCAAGACTCTATTGAAAAATTTTTTTTTTAATTATAAATATTGCCAGATCAACAAACATTTTTGTTATACATAGCATTGGTAATATAAATGTTAATATAACACTAAACAAAATTTGTGTGACAAAATAATGGTCACAATAATTTAACTTGTTGGTATTGGCTTATTCGTTAATAGGATTTGTTAGCACTATATCCTGGGGTAATTTGCGTTGAAGCCTGGTATGAATGTTCGTTTTAAAGAGTTCATAATGAACCGCGCCACTACACGCACTTGAGTTTAAGATTAATTTTTACGCACATCTTTTAACAAACTGATCGACGGGTAGGATGCCTAGCTCTTCGTGTAGCTGAGTGTTACGTATATACCACGGTGCGTTTACAGCAATTCTTAACACCTTGTTTTGAAAGCGTTGAATTATTTGCAAGTGTGTTTTCGATGTATTGCACCACACTGGTGATGCGTATAATATAAGAGGTCGTAGTAAGGTTTTATACAATAAAACTGTGCATGTAATTTTGAGACTAGACTTGCGATTAATGAGCGGGTATAGCTGCTTTAATCTAGTGTATCCTTGGGTAAGTTTTTGGTTTATGTGGTATTTCCAACTTAAACGGGTATCGAGATATACCCTAGGTATTTGATTGCACCATCATTCGGATTCCAACAAATTGCGGTATTGTCAATGCGTAAACAAGGAGGATTATTGATTCTTCGCAAAGTGAAGATTTTCGCTTGGCATTTGTCGGGGTTTATGGTGATGTTCCAGAGTTTGTACCAGGAAGATAACTTGTTAATTGCATTCTGCAGCATCGCAATTGCTTCAATAAGATTGTCCGCTTGGGTAAATACGGCAGTGTCGTCCGCAAAGGTAGCAATTGTTGCATTAAGCTCAGGTAGGTCAGAAGTAAATATGTTGAAAAGCACTGGGCCCAGAATGCTTCCTTGTGGGACTCCTGCTCGACACATTTTGGTTTCGGACAGTGTTGTGTTAACTTTAACTGCAAAGGTTCTATTGTCTAGGAAGGAGAAAATAAGTGCTTTAAGGTATACAGGCATGGCTATGTCTAGGATCTTTTTTAAGGCCTTCGATCCACACCTTGTCGAATGCCTGTGCTATGTCAAGAAAAACTGGTGTATTGTAATGTTTGTTATGAAATCCGAGTTCGATAAGCTCGCTGATTCTTTGTAGTTGATGGCTTGTTGAATGGCCTTTTCTAAAGCCAAATTGAAATTTCGGCAAGATGTTGAGATTTTCAATGTGTTCTAGCAAGCGGTTGTAAGCAATTTTTTCAAGAATTTTTGATAACGACGTTAACAGACTTATGGGTCTGTAACTGCTTATTTTGTTTTTGTTTTTTCCTGGTTTTCTAAACATTAGAATGTGCGCAAGTTTCCAGGACTCTGAAAAGTACCCTAGTCTCATGCAGGCATTGTAGGTAGTACATAGATAAGCTATAGCCATCAATGTGAGGTGTTTAAGAATTGTATTGGTGATCAAGTCGTGGCCAGGAGATTTCCTTTCGGGGAGCTTTTCGATAATATCCTTCAGTTCGTTAGGTGAAGTTGGTTGAATTTCATCTGGAATTGGCACCCTTCGTTCAATATCGTTTATGATTTGTGTGTTGTGAGTGGGCGTGCAAGTGATTGCAGGTGTGAATGTGTTTTCAAGATGATCAGCAAAGGCAGCTGCTTTTTCGGAGTCGGAAGTGTAAGTGACATTATCAGATACAGATGATAGCGTTGGCAATTCTTCTTTTTGATTTAGAATTTTTCTAGTTGTTTTCCAAAGGCCCCAATCTCCTGGGCTGAAATCTGCTATGTGTTTTTGATATGTATTAATTCGTAGGCTGTCCAGTTCTCTTTTAATTTGGTGCGTTAGGTTGTTTAATTTATTTTTAAGTTGAGGGTTCCTGTTTCTCTGCCATTCACGCCGAAGCTGGCTTTTGTTTTGATTAAGTTAATGATGTATCTGGGGGGATAATTGTAATTTGTCGGATGAGTCCATCTAGTGGTTGTACAAGCTAATTTAGCACTATCTTGAATTGTTGATGTAAAGTGGTCCACGGCCGCATCAATGTCTTTGGTTGTTAGTAATCGTGTTGGGCAGTGGAGTTTACTATTGAGCTGAGTTTGAAATACGTTCCAATCGATTTTGCCATTAGTTAATTTTGGTGTAGATTGTTTAATGATTAATGTGTTGGTGAATGACACCAGTACTGGGAGATGATCAGAATTTAGTTCTGGAATGACACTTTGAAAGATAGGTTTACCAAAGTTTTTCAGGAGAACAATATCGAGTATGTCAGGCTGGTGGTCTTCTCGGTACGGGTAATAAGTGTAATCATCAGGTGCCAAAATTTGGAAGGTGTTTGCTATGGCAAGATTTTTGTGGCTCTGCATCCCCACAGGGTATTTTTAGAACTCATATCTCCTAAAACTAGTACTGATTCAGTAGTGTCAAAAATTCTTTTTATATCTTCCTCAGCAATTCTTGTGTTTGGCTGCCTGTAGACACAAGCAATTATTACACTACTCTGATCATCGAGTTTAACCCTTATTGAGGTAAATTCAATTTTTAAGTTAACAATTTCTGGAAGTTGAATGTGTTCATATTTCGTTTTAATAATGATCGCTACGCCACCAGCTGCTACTCTGGAGTTTCGATCCTTGCGATAGATATGATAACCTGGGATTCGAAATTTTATGGTCTCATCAAGATGCGTTTCTGATATGCAGGCGATGTCCACATTGTATCTCGCTAAAAGGCAATAAATAGAGAGCGCTGATTGTTGATTCCATTTGCATTCCAGTTAAGGATGGTTAAACTTTGTATTGGTTTGCTTTGGTTAAGGTCCATTGATAAGCATTGGTAAGAGAGTGCTAATAATGAATGTTTTAATTTGGCTAAGGTACGGCGTAATAAGATTAAGGAGAGTTTGAATGAGATTGTCGGGTAATGCTGATGGAGTGGATGAGGAGGTAATATTGTTGTTCTGGGCGAGTCCGCTTTTAAGCTTATCTGCAAAGGTCTGTGTGTTATTGATGTACGAGTTTCTAGGTTGGGCTCGAGTCCGTTGTTTTAGTAGTGTAATATGGTGTGAACAGCCACGATAGTTTGCGCTGTGGTTGCCTCCACAGTTAGCACACTTTGGTGGTTCGTTTGGCCTCTTTTGACATTCGGAATGTAGATGATTACCAGCACATTTTACGCAAACTGGTTTTAGACTGCAATAATTTTTAGTATGGCCATACTGTTGACATCTGTAACACTGAGGTATATTCTTGGATTTTCTTCTAGCTTCAACAGTAACTACGGAGTGAAAAATTGCTTTTAGTGAATATATACGTTTCGCTTGCTCGTTATTGATTAGCTCTAGTGCACAAACAGGTAGAGGTTTTCTATCTCTGGTGTACAATCGTGTTACCTTTGTCACAGGCACCTGACTAGCTAGTTCAGTTTTGATTTCCTCATCTGTCAGAGAAAGTGGAACATTTTTAATTACTACGGAAATTGGTTTGTCATTTGGGTTTTGGTAAGTGTGATATTGGATTTGATTTTCTGTAAAATGTTTGGTTAATTTTCGAAAATCTTCGTCTTTTGTTAAATTGATTCGTAATGTGGTTGTGTTATACGTTGTTGTGAAGGTTCCAGCAGCTAGTTTTTGTAGGTCTTCAATTAAGGCTTTATGATTTAAGGTGTTTGGTAAGTAGATAGGTGGGACTTTGATGGTTAGTATGTTATGAGTTTCTGGCTGTGATTGTGTTTTATCGGACACGTTTGAGTCATTTTTGTTGGAAGATTCGCCATCAGCTAATGTATTTTCCAAATGGGCTGGTAGATAGAATTTATTACTGGTTAATAAATCTTGGGTGATTCATGCATACCGTTTTTGGACTTCATTAACGGGCGGTGTTAAACCGTCTATTTTACGCTTGTTATGCGCTTGATAATCCATTCATTTACCGAGATTGTATTAGTTTTGTTGAGAATAAGTAAAATAAAATTTACTTACAATATTAGCTACGGATAGCTTTAAGGTCAAGCGTATCGCACTGATATCAGGCAGGCCAAGGAACGTCTGCACTGTAACACTGCTCGTACTCGACTCTCTATTGAAATTTGCTTTGGAAGGTTTAACATAAAAGTCGTATCCTTATATCAGTGGAACAAAATTTGATTTTGCACTTTTTCTTGCATTTATTGCAACTATCTCTTTAACTTTTTTAAACTGTAGTGCTCCATACTTTCCTTACTTGTGCCAACAATTTAACTTTGTTTTTAGTGTCAGTCCTCGTAATGTCTGTATGTCCACAAAACCCAAAAAATCGTGAATTTTTGGGCCAGATCACTTCAGAAAAAAGAACTATACAACATCATTCTTAAAAATGTGCACTCAAGTTAGACGGTGCGCTGTTCTTTCTTGTAAGAAATAGAGATAAATGTCAGTTTATTAAACAAGAATTTAACAAATGTAGAATGTGTTGTAGACTTATTCAATTAGAAGTCAATTTTATATTGTTTTCCAACATCTTACATTTTTCCAGAAAGATAACTCCACATATTTCCAATTTCAAGCTAGCGAAGGACCTTGCTATTTTAAAACTTTATTATTGTTTTATAAGTCCATCTGCGTATTGTTACCACAGTTGTGCTGAATATCAGTGACTTTATATTTTGAACTGCAGCTATAAATTCCTGATACATATCTGCATTTTGCTATTCACTGAAAATTTTTAAGTGGTTCTCCATACCATTACATCGCCTTTTTCACTGTGATAACATGCCAAGTTTCTTATTTTTTTCTTAATGTCATGAACTTGATAATAAAATTTATTCAAATCGTTCAATAAAAAGAAGGCAATGACTTATTCATCCTTCTATGATATTTGATTTCAGGCAAAATTCAATTTGGTCTCCTTGTTACTAGTTAATCAAAATAAATTTTTTTTTTGTAAAACTATTATTGTTATTATATATTAGCCCTACGAGTCTAATTGGCCCATGGCTTGGTGAATTGCTTTGTTCTATATTTTCTTATTTGCCACTTTTTTCCATCTCGTTATTTCTAACAGCGTTATATCCTTCTTGATCTCTCCTTTCCACATTTCTTTGAATTGTTCTCCCTTTTTCCTTTGTAATTGTGCTTGTCAATGCTCTTTTTAGCATTCTTGTTCCTTTTCATATGTCTTTGAGCTTTTATTACTGCTGTTATCTTAGGTTCCTTGCATAACTCTTTAATTCTTCATTTGTTCTTCGGATCCAGATTTCGTTTATTTTCCTCCCGCCGTATATTTTTCGTAATACTTTTTTCCCCATACTTCCATGTTTGTACTTGCTTTGATCAGGTCTAAGTTTTTCTGGCGTATATTACAGTAGGTCTTATAAACTCGTATCTTGGCTTTTCTAGAGATGTGATGTGTCTGCTCTTTAATATTTTATTAAGGCTATAGATACATCGATTGCCGGCGATTATTCTCCTTATTTCTTCTCTACAATCAGGTTTTCTTATGAATGCTGTACTTAAATATACGCATTCCTCCACCTCTTTAAACTTTTACACTTTTCCTCTAGCCGCTGCTGTTCTCAACGGTTGTCCTCTTTTAAATTCTTGGTCTGTCCACTCGTTGATGTACAGGCCTAGCTTCCATGATCTTTCCTCTAATCTTTTAATTACCTCTTTCATTTCTTGTCTGATTCTTATTAATAATACTAGATCGTCTGCGAAGACTAGGCATTGATGTCTTTGTTGATAGATAAGTCCTGACCAATTTACGTTGGCGTGACGTATAGCCTTCCCCAGAATAAAATAGAATAACACTGATGACAATGGATCTCCTTGTCTAACCTCTTTATCAACTTCAAGTTCTTCTGGTGTTCTATTTACTGTCACCTTATTTTTTATCATTAGTAAGGTTACTTCTACCATGTTTATTAACTCTCACTGATTCCGACTTCTTCTAACACCTTGTAGATTAAGTTTCTTTTTACCCTATTGTTAGCCTGTTTTAAATCGATGAAGCTTTCTGCTTGTATCTTACTTAATACATAAATTTGGTCTGTTGTACTTCTACCCCTCCTAAACCCGTACTGATATTTGGCAATAATACCTCTCATTTTATTCTTAACTTATCTTTAATGAATGTTGCTAGGATTTCATATCCTATATTGAAAAGTGCTATGCTCTTATAATACTGACAATCATTTTTGTCACCTCTTTCGTATAGAGGACATATTATTACCTCTGTCCACTTCATTGGTATCCGCTCTTGTTCCCATAGCTTCTCTGTAAGTTTTTGAATGCAGTTACTTAAAATTGCTGCTCCGTACTTAAATATTTCAGCTGCCTAGACTTTTGTTGTTTTTTAGCCTTTTTATTATCTTTTTAATTTCATTTTCCATCGGAGCCTATTTTATATGTCCCTATTTATCTATATCAATATTTATTATGTTGTCTTCTTCAATGTTTTCTGTCTCATGCACATCATTTAATAGCTGATCAAAATGTTTTTTCATTTATTTCACATTTCTTCTCTAGATACGATCTTTCCATCTTTGTCCTTGTAATAGGCTGGTTTAGACTAATACCCCTTCTTTTCCTTTCTTTATTCGTTGGTATAGATTTATATTTTTTTATTCTTGAATCTCTCTTTTATTTCTTTTAGCAAATTTTTGTTATATTGTTTTTTTACTTCCTAATAATCTTTTAGTTTTGTTTCTTTACTCAACATACTTTTGATGTGTTCTAATTTCTTCTATCATCTTTAGCTTATTCCATTTAGTTATATCTGCATATTTATCTATACCGTCCTGTTATACTGTACATTATACAGCTCTTTATCCTTTCCCAGTCTTCGATGTTGTTATTCTCTTTGATGTGTTCTAATCTTCTTATTCATATTCATCGGATTTACTATACGTCTATAGTACAGCTCTTACCTGCCTATCTTCGCATTAGCATCACCTATACAATCTTCATATCATATTCATGGATTTCTTCATATGCTTTATCTAATTCGTTATAAAGCTCTTTTTTGTTTCTGCCTTCTTCAGACTGTACATCAAGAGTACAAAGGTAATTTTCTGATATTTTTCCTTTAGTCGTAATATACATAATCTATCCGAGATTGGCTTGGAATTTACAATTGATGTTTTTAACATATTATAAAACCGTCTTATTATTTTTTCATTCTCCACTGTTAAAATAAATAGTTTATTTTCGCATCTTGTCCTAGTTTTTCATTTTCTTATCAGATCATGTAATATTTAATTGATTTTATTCTGTTAGGCGTTTCAACTTTCTTTTAATTTCTTTCGAATAAACCTTTTCTGTTCCACATACCCACTTTAAGTCGTCTCTTCACTTTAACCCCCCTTTTTCTATACCATCTGTATTCTGCTTCCTTTATAGTTATTTTACTATAACCAGTCTATTTTTATTCTTCAAATGTCTTCCCACGCTCTTAATTTTATTTGTCCCTCTTTTTTTTATTTTACTTATGTTTCTTTCGAACCCCTTCATGACAACCTTATTTTTTCCTTCCGTTTTCTACCCATTCCAAACCACTTCTCAATTCACTCAGGTTGTCTTTAATTTTTTATTTCTTTTTCTAATTTCTTTATTCTCCTTTTTCAGGTTTCAGCTTTGATATTCTTTCAGTAAAACCTTTTGCTCCTCTCGAATTTGCTATATTCTATTTTTTATATCTGTTCTGCTTTCATCTCTTCCATCAGATTTAATATTTCATCAAATTTATCTTCTTCGTTTTTCTGACTTGGCGTTCTTGGAATTTTTTACTTCTACCAAAGGCTCCTTCGTTTCTCTAAATGTTTTCCTTTTTAGTTACTTTATCTGTTGGATACTCCTCTAAATCAGCCGTCCTTTTTTTCCTTATGGTCTGCTGTGGTTATTTTTACTACCCGTTCGCTTAGTTTTCAGTTTTTAATATTTACTATTCAATTTTCAACTTAATGCGACCTTGTTTTTATTCGACTGCAATCGCCGGGATCGACTCCTCGGCGATTTAAATTTTCTTATGAGCTGATTGACGTTATTTAAGTTTCTTAACTTTATCTTTGTTATTTTTGCAGGTCATAATTTACTGTACATCTCACACTCACTATGTTTAATTTCTGTAAGCTCGATACTGCCTAATTTTAAGTTAGATGTCGGAGCATAATTTTACACTTTTGCTTGTACGATCGCCAGGACCGTATCCACACAATCATGAAGCTCTTTAGTATTCTTAAACTAACTGTAGGCAGTAGTGTACTTAATTTTTCTCGTGCTTAACGTTGCTATCCTGTATAAGTCTTTCTACAATTTTTCTTGTACTTCACAAAACTGTTAAATAACTGAATATTGCGCTCAATTTGTTTGCTATTTCATTATTAGAATGTTACTTTCCCTGCCTATTTCACCCGCTACGCATATCATCTTCTCTCTTGTAGTCAATATTACACTGTTAAAATCAACTTGATAAAATGGTAAGCTCATTGTTGCTTATGTCTTAATAAAAGTGTTTTTTAGTTTTTTTTGTTAACCTTTTAATTTATTTTGTACATTCCATAAATCATTGTAACTGAATACGATATATTTTCATTAACTATATAGATGACAAAATCACAATACAATAGCTCAGTTTTATACTAATAATCTGTTTTGCACAGATACGGCAGAATAACTTAATGAAGAAAGTTATGTTTATTTTTATAGTTCAGCTCTTTCAGTTTTAGTTACCGGTCTCCTAAAAATGTATTCAATATACTAGAATGTTATATGTATGTTTACTATAAGCCTCTAATTATTTTTTTATTAATGAAAGCTTTATTATATAGTAAGTTGAGTAATTGTAATGTAATACACTTTTTTTCTTATAAGTTCAGCTTTATCTTCTCCAATTTTCTATTTGAGTTTGCTTCGGTAAGCGCTACTTGTGTATATTAAAATACTGGCCTAGTTCCCGCATAGAGGTCATCATAACTTTTTATGGTGTGGGAATCCTAAATGAATGCCAGAACAGGACTGGGAAGTTTTATGTCATTTTTATTTCTGTTTGGCACGCATTACCAAAAAAATATATTGGATCAAAATGCAGAAGCTTATTTGTTTGAAGTTACAGCTCGGTTTGCTTCTGGGTCATGCATTTATATTCTTCTATTTTTACTATTTATCGAATATTATATGTTGGCGTTTTATTACCCAAGTTAAAACTTTAAAAAGTTTTTTTTTGTAGGAATAGGGCTTCGTGATGACTATAGCCTTCGAAAAATATATACGACGCGTACAGAAAAAATTTATTAACACCATTATTTTTTTTAGAGTATTTCTGTAGATTTTCTTTAAATTTATTATTTCCTTGTTTTTCGATGACTACTTCTGAATGCAACAGAGGTATGAATTTCACTTTGGTGTTGAGTAATCGCTGAGGAAAGCTCTAACAAAATTGGATGTAATATCCATGCAAGGACTTTTAAATTTGGGTATCAAGAAATAGACCTTTTTTATGATAACTTTTTAATGCCCAATTAATTTTGTTTTTGTTCAAAGTAATATGCCTAAAATTTTCTTTGTCGCATATCGTTTTTCAATATACGAAATACTGCTGTTGTAGGAATTTTGGTAACTTGTGACTTGTACACGTTACCCATGAAACTTTATCGAAAAGTTTTCTGATGTTTTGCCTTTAACGCACCTTAATTGATAGCAGAGTTGCAATTTGAATAGTAGCAACATTATTATAGACTCTATACAACGGAATTTGGTTATATCGCTTATATTTTCACTAATTATACACCTACCTTACCTTAGAGAAACAAATAACTTTTTTTTTGAAAAAATAATGATAAGTTGGATGAAGACTGATCGGGCTAGAAGACCTACAGCAAGACAGTTTTGTCACAGCCTTTAAAGTGAGAAGTCTTCAGTGCAGAGCGCCGAAACTTAGCAGCATAATTCAGTCAGGTGTTTCTAATGACAGTAAAGAAGGACAGCTTAACTTTGCAATATGTATCTATTTTGTATCAAGATATGGACAACATTCTCGAGCATTCTCTAAGCTTGCATTTCGGTTATTTAATGCAGACCTTGGCGAGGCTTTATGTGGGACAATAAAGAGTTTTTAGAACTCTCAATTTAAATGACTCAGCTTTCAGCACGGAATGGAAGTCGTCTTCATTTAATGCAGATGAATCTGAACGAGGGTTGTCTCATTCTTGGCTTACAAGGTTTAAGAGAGTAAGTTTCTGTATTTTCTTCTTCTGGAAGCTCTAGAGTTAAAGATGGCAACTATTCAATTATGATGTTACTATAGACGCCAAGGAATTGACTGGGGATGTTAGGGTGGATGATGAGTGGTCGCTGTGGTAGCAGGAGCATCTTTCCGAATCGCAGTGCTGTAGGAATTACTTGGGTTGATCGCTGCTTGGAGCAGTACCGGATTCGGAAACGATGGGTTAACAGGGTGGGGATTCTGTCAGTTAACACAGGAAGCAGACTTTGCTTGTCTTTACAGTCTCCGAAGTGATGGTCATCTCTACGTCTGCAATATTAGGTTTCAAGAGTTTTTCTTTTCTTTCTCCACTCGATCTTCGCTTTCTAACAAAATCCAACGAGACACCTGTAATTTTAGGAAGTAGCATATTAAACTAATATTTCATTCATCAAGTTCTTGGCTTTGAGAAAGCTTGCCTTGTTTATATGGAAAATTAAGCGTCCTTCATTTGGAAGATGATGGAAGAAATGATTTTTCTTGGGCGAGTTGGGGTATCTGGAAAGAGGCTGATGATGGGAGGAATTTCGATTTCTTTTTTAGAGTGCTTAGACCATTTGATAGCAATCGACTTATTGATTGACCCGGCCCTTTCGACCGTTTCACGGACTACCCAGAAATTCCCCCAGTATAACAAATATATGCTAATTTTTAACTTCAACTTTCAAATTACCTTTTTATCTTAGAGTCGTCGTTCTACATATGTATATATTATGAATACGTGCACTCAGACAGTAAAGGTTTTTTTAGAGCTTTGGTGCTTTTATGATTTTGTTATTAACAGAACATAGCATCTTTTGTAGTGTTTAACTCACACGAGTTATAGAGGTTACTGTAATATATGCTAGTACCTGGGGATAAGACTATTTTGGTTTGAATTTATAAATGGAGAAAACTAGTGTCTATTACAATCGTATCTGAGAAATAGCAGCAGAGAATATTATTTTGGCTATATATAATATAATATAATAATCGGAAGCATGTGAAAGAGGCTAAAAAATATTTTTTATGCAAAACTGCTTTATCCCAAATTGTTGATCAAAATTATTATAATATGCATGACAATCAGTGAGGTCTACCTTTTGAACAATATAGGACCGATATTAGAAGCTTTAATTTTAGGTTTTGGGAAACTTTTGAACAAGTCGCCTACTATGCGATATCATTTGGCGATACTAAAGAATAAAGATATTAAAAGTCACTTTTTTGTCTTAAAAGTGCTGTATAATAAATATGTAAAATTTGTGTTATTCGGCTGAAACCAGTTTTGCAAATTATTCCTAAACTAATTGTTTGGTATAATAAACTTTTTTTGAAAACTTGCAATGTATGCAAAAAGGCCCGGATATTTAAAAGAAATGAAATTGAACATAAAAAATGTAACACATTTTCAAATGTCGCACAACTTTTATTAAAGTCTTGTTCGAAAGACACCATAAAGACATTATAAAGGAATTTTCTACTGTAATTCAAAAATATGTGTTGATTTATTTAGTTGTGCAATTTTCTAAATTTTTATAAACTGTATAAATTGGGGAGATTATTTTGCTTCTTTATCAAAATGAACTTAAATATTTTTGAGTTGTCACTTAGCCAACAATACAGACACATCCAGATCATAATAATAGAAAACGAACTAAGAGTTTGTATTAAACGAAATTGCTTCAGATGAGTAAGATTTTATCTATTAAAGAAAGGTTAGCAATAGGCACCTAAATAATAATTGGACAGTTCTGAGTGGGAGAAATAGGGATGAATTTACACTTCAGATGCTACGAAATAGTAATCCCATCAGAAAAACATGATTTAAGTTCGTCCGTCATTCCTTAATGCACCACAACTCTAAAATAGAAAATTTTAGGTCTTGTTTGAAACTTGTTCGGAAGACATTTCATTCCAGAAAAGCCACCTATCTTAGGCTATAAGTTTGTTTGATTTCTCTTTCTCTAACTACTTTCTAAAGTTACATCATACGCAAGTTTGCACAAACAAATCTCTGTAATTGGAAGCTTAAACTTTGTAGCTGCTTACGATAGCAGAGGGATGTTCTGAAAAACGATACGATGAGTACAATATTAGAAAATAGTTTATGTACCAACTTAGTTGTCTAAATATTTCCTTTTTAATATAACATGTAACCTCTTATTTTGTGGAATAATAAATACGTTTAGAATTTCAAACTTATAGCATTGCTATAATTTTGAGTTTGCGTTGAACTTTGGGTACATAAAGGCGTTTGGTAGCCTGCTTCACTGATATCACATAACCCAGCGCACGCTGACCCCTAAGTCAAGTGTATGTTTTACAATTCTTATATTTAAACAAAGCTTGAAAGTTATTTATCATAAAACTAAATTAACCTAGCTAGTGGAATTATATTTTACACCCGAAAGGGTAATTTAGATGCCATCTACGGATGCGTAACTAATCTATCCGACAGTCAGCCATTGACATAATATCAGCAACATTAAATATCATTTGGTAGTTAGCAACCTCACTTATCACTTTTAAATGCTACATTTAGTTTATTCTATATTATAACGCCTCAATATCAATCCTCGTTAATAAACGAACAGGTAATCAAGAAATAACATATTAATAGAAAATATTGTTTACAACCCTTTCGCTTTATTTGTGCCTGTTTTCGATTTTCATATTCTCTTAACCTGTCTATTTTTGTCTTTTCTGATTATGTGTCGCAACTATTGTAGCTGCCGTGTTCAATTTTCTTTACTAGTGCTTCAACTTCTAATTCTTCTCGAATTATCTGGTTCCTTATCTTATCTCTTCTTAGATGTTTTATTTCTATTTTTTATTAACGCCCAAGATTCTCTTCCAAAGATTAAAGTTGGCAGGTAAACTGTCTTATATACCGCAATTTTAGTTTTTCTTGTGATTTCCTTCATCTTCGGGAATATATTTGTCATTGAGTAGTAAAGCTTTACTGCACCCTCTACTCTTTTATTAATCTATGCTTTATGTCCTCCCTTATTGGCTACGATAACTCCTAGATTCACGAATTGTTTAATTTGCTCTAATTTATAATTGTCCAGTTTTACATTAATCCGTACTTTCCTTTTAGATATTTCTAAATTTCTAAGTTTTCTGAAGTTCTTTTTCCTTTGATGCAAATATATCATCTATAGATGCGCATTTAGAAATGTTTATTATTTCTAAATTCCTATATCCTATATTAGCTACTTTAGGTTCACATATCTTTATAATGTTATCCGTAAATGTAATGAATAGTTCACTTGCAGTAAATTTTTCCGATTGTGCACGTTTTGTTCTGGAATAATTTCTGCTGTTTCGATATACACTGTTTATTGCCCCAATTAGTTGTATTTTACTCCTTTTCTTGCCAATCTGTTTTAGGTTTTCTTTCTGGGTATCCCATCAAAAGCATTTTTCAAATATGTTTCTTTGCCCTGCCTCAGAATTTTGTCTATTTTTTTAAACTGAATATATGATCTGTGGCCTTTTCTAAAACCGCTTTACGAGCCCGATAACTGTGGTTCTTAATTTTTGTTATAGTAGTCGCTCATAAACTTTACGTGCGATGCTAAGTAGCGTTATTCCGCGATAGTTTTGGCATCTAAGACTGTCTCCCTTTTTATGTCCCTACTTCCTAATCTTTAGGTATTGTTGTATATGCCAAACCTTTCAGCAGATTTCAAGGAATAGACTTGTGCATTCTTCTCCATTCTTTTATTCATTTCTGGCTCTATCTCGTCGTGTTCTGCTGCTTTTCCGGTTTTCATTTTTTTATAGCTTCGCATCGTTGATCCTACATCATTAGTTATTTCTTCAGTTTTTTCCATTAATACTTCTTCTTCTTCTGCTTGGCTTAGTCTTTTCTTCATTGTGAGGATTTCTGGAAAATATTTTTTATCTCCTAAATACTTCAATTTCATCGGTAATAAGCCGGCCATTTTTACTTTTTGTGCTTTTTCCCCAATCTAAAGCTTCTAAGTACGCTGTAAAACAGGTTTTGATTTCCTTTACGATCAGTTTCCATTTTGCGTCTAAAGCTATTCGATGACCTTTCTAGTGCTATTTTTATTAACTGTCTTTTTTTCTTGTATTTTCTACATGCATTTGCAGTTTTCTTATTTTGTATTTTTGTCATTTTAATTTTAATTACCTTGTTCACCAATTTGTTTAATACAATTATATATTATGTAATCCATCTCTGTTAGTTTGTAGGTTTTAATTTTTCATGGCTTTTTTTATTTGTAGTTTTAGTAGTTTTTACTTCTCGGCGTCCATTATTTTTTCTGGTAATAAGAAGTGGTCGCTATATATTTCATGCCCTCTTCTTACCTTGACGTCTTTTATCAATTTACAATCTCTTTTTCGTATCAATATATAGTCTATTATTGATATTTCTTCTATTATTATTTTTTTGTCTTCTCCATATCTGGTTGATCGTTTTTCCGTTTTCCCATTACTGTATTTATTAAGTGTTATTAATTCTTTCCAAAACTGATTTTTGTTGCCTACATTATCATTTTCGTTAGGTCACATACTATAATTATGGTTAGTTTATGTTTCTTCTTTTAGTGCGGCAGACATTAAGCTTTCTTTTAAACACATCCACTTACAAGTTTTTCTCTCTCAATTTTGGTTTATAATACATGCTACATCTCTTTTGCTCTCTGGTTTGATGCTGCTTCACTATAGGTCATTGTATATTTGGACTATATCGTGACCTTTTTTCTTAGTCTCAGTTATTACTACTATTTCAATTTTATTATTTCTATTTCATTTATTAACTTTTTCTTTTCCACTGGTACCCCTTATATTCCAAGTTCTATGATTATTATTTTCCTCTTTTTAGATTTGGTTCTCTTATTTTATTTTTATAGATTTGTAATACAGTGTCTGCTCAAATGCCAGTTCCTAGTCAAGCCTTGTTCCATAATAATCATCCAGCAAATTTGATTTCGAGGTCAGTTTTTTGAATCGTTAACTATAATTTTTTACTTTTCTTAATTATTTCTCCTCCCATCTCCACTCTACTCCTTCTATATATAATTTTCTCTACCTTTATTTTAACTCTTTTTCTTTTTTTTATTCTCTTGGGCCCTCTTTCTGATTATACTTTGTATTTCTTTATCCTTTTTAGATAAGCCATCGTTAATATATGTCTTCACTTTTTTATTATCCTTTAGTTGTTTTTATTTAGTATAATCTCTTTCTTACCATACGCATTTTTCAGTTATATCAGGCAGGTTTTCTCTTTTAGCTTCTTTAGCGATTTAATTTGCATTTCTAATTTCAAATGTTCCTTTATTACGTTTGTGATACCTTCCTTTAGTGGCTTCTCACTTTCCAATATTCCTACTCTATTCTTTAAATCTTTAATTTCTCTTGTCAATTGGTTATTATCAGTAATATTTTCATTCTGTTTTTTAATTTATTGATCTCATCTTTGTACTTCTTTTGATCGTTCCAAATTTTTTTAATTCCAATAGTGAGATTTTGCATTATGACATACAATTTTTGTAGTGTATCCTTCTTACTCAGGTGTTTTCTTTATTACTTTGCTTTTGCCAGTAGGCTCTATATTTGCTATCTTCATTATTCGAACTTTTGGTTATAGTATTTATTAACTTTCTACAGCGGAACTTATAGTAGAAAGTTAATGAGATTATTATCCTGTCTGTCTGTCTGTGTGTCTGGAGACACGATAACTTCCGTCCTATCCAACGGATTCACTTCCACCTTGGCTTACACCTTTTATGGGATTAATTTTCAGCCAATTTGGTTAACGGCAACCAAGTGATCGTTACGATTTCGCACCGCTGTAGAAAGTTTCCTTTACGGTACTACACCGTCCTTATTCTGTATTAAGTATTCATTCTTAATGCGGCCTCGTTTCTTATTTATATTTGGTCCCGCGCGTGAGGTTTGTGCACTGCGGTAAGAGCCTGGCCCGAATCGACTTCTTGGAGGTTAGACTCTTCTGGCGCACTTGTTAGTTTTAATATAAGGCTTCACTAACCTTATATTCTATCAAATTACTTGCTACTCTTCTTCATTAACACTTGCCACCAATTCTATATACTTAAATCGAACGACACCTCCCAAAACTGAGTATTAGTTTCGAAATGATTTAAGTACACCACCACGTTTGGTCACCTAGACCGGACTCTATATTGCACAGATAATGAATCAAAAGCACATTATTCTTAATTTACTATCAATTTTTGTTTTCATAAAAAATATAATAGCTAATATATTACGACTGAATACATGATCCTCGACTGTAAACGAGATTTAACATTTTTTTGAAATTAAAATAAAAAAGGCATAATACTAATTAGGGACCCACTTTAATATCTATTTGAAAATATACAAATCAGCCCTATAGTACAACATATATACATAGGAGCCACAGTAATTATTAACTCTATTTCACATCATTGATTAAATCGATATGATATTGAGCTATACAAGCTACAAATATTAAAGTGAATACGTTTCTTCGTTCTTTGTACTATCCTAATAAACATAAAATATTTGCTGACAACTACAATAAAATATTAAGCACTACAAGAAACACATTTGTAGCTGGTGGCGACTATTTTTTGAACACACTGATTGGGGCACACGTATCAAAACAACAAAAGTCAAAAATTTATTTAGAACAATCATATCACATAATTATAATTATCATCTAAATTATCTACAGGCGAAACATAAGACCTACAATTTATTAGAATTATACATTTCACGCGGAATGGATAAAACTTTTGTATTATTTAAATAAAATAATGATTTATCGTCAGACTACATATCAGTAACATTTAAACTTAAATACCATATCTATAAACTAAAAATTTAATTCAAGACTTGTTTTGAAATACACATAAGAAAATGGACCCCAGATTGTGTGTAGAAAAACAGATTAAGAAATTCAATGGATAAACTATTACGGAACGGACTCACTAAACGTTCGTCTGGTCCTATAAGGTTGCCAAACTGGGCTGGAAAATTTTTAACCCGAGGACAGCGTTTATGAGCTTGTTAGCATAATTAACCCTTTGCAAGGGAGATCCTTCGATACTTTCTCCGTGTTCATTTCGAATCCGAGGGCTTTTTTGGGCTTAAGTCATTCAGGATTACGTCTTTTACTTCTTTTGAAGTTGTTGCAAGTACGGCTTCGCTAGGTAATTTTGGCTCTTCTATGAAACTGTGGATTTCTTTATCTTCGTCTTCTTCGATATTTGGGAGCGGCTTAGCATAAACACATTTTTAAGTAATTAGTAAAGGTTTTAGCTTTATTTTTGTCTGTTTTAGCCCAGCTATGGTTTGGTATTCTTATGGGTGGTATGTAACTGTTCTCTTGGTGTTTTAATATTTTTGTTGTTTTCCACAGTGCATAATCAGTATTAATTTTAAGTGTTAACTTTTCTAAATATTTCTTAAATGAACTGTTCTTGAGTTCCTTTAGTGATTCTTTCAGTTGTCTTGCTGCATTAAATTTGTTTTATCTCGTGTCTTGTTACTTGTAACTCCGAAGCCGTCTTTTTCCTAATATTTTTCACGAATGTTTATTGGGCAATCCATTGTTTTTGATGTAATTTTATATAGTACTGGTATTCTTCTTAAGCAGATTCTTGTATTAGAGTGGCTTCATTTAGTTTTCTGTTATTTTGGGCAGACACTTAGATATATTTGTTATTAATTAATTTCCTGAAGAATTCCCAATCCGTTTTACAATTGTGAAGTTTTATCGCTAGGTATAAAATAATTAAATTAGAATTTGATCAAAGTCCATTCAGTTTATTTCATGATTTTACAGTTTATAAGCCAAACATGAATTTGAAATTTTGAAATAAGACCCTAAAGATCGTTAAGTTCCTCATATTAGGTGCTTTTTTACCCAAGAAAGAAACGTTTTAAAGTAGATTATATAATGAGTTTTAGGAGAATTATAACTTATAAAAAATTTCGAATTATATACGTATGTCCTCAATGATATTAATTATTTAGTGGCTTAGATGTAAGCTCTGTAAATAAATAATAATTATTTAATTGACGGATCAAGTTAACAAGTGAAATGTGACATTGACGTTTATAAATCGCTCCGAAGCAATTTACCCATTTTGACTTGACCTCCGAGAAGTAGATTCGGGCAAGGCTCTTATCGCTGAGCACAGCTGTACATACAATATTGTAAATAGTAAATACGGAACAGAGCCGCACTCAGAATTATTAAAACCAAACCTAAAATATGGATAGTTCTGAGAATGAGTTTAATACATCGGAAGATGGAACAAAGAAAAGGAAACCATCGGGACAAATAGACGTATTCAGTAGAAGTAAATTAACAAAGAGATCGCCAGAAAAAAGGAAATCAAGACGATACATTACAAAAATGTTTGTTATGATGCAGAACCTCACTACAGAAGTCAAAGAAATTCGTAAGAACCAACAGGAATATAAAGACGAGATCAAAAATTACAAGAACAAAACGAAAGCATCAAACGTGAAAATGAACATATGGCAAGGGAACTAAAAGAAATAAAAGGAAAAGTTGAGAGATTAGAAAACGAAAAAGGAGAAATAATTTAGTGATACAAGGCTTAGAAATTGATATCGATGACCCTAAGGTTTTGAAAGAAGGCATATTGAATGTATTCAAAGAGAAACTGGGAATAGAAGTACCAATTAAATCAGCTAAGAAACTAGGCCAAAAACCTGTCTAATCGAGCTAGAAAATTCCAATGATAAGAAAGTAGTTATGATGAACAAAAGCAAACTAAAAGGGAATAAAGAGGTCAAGATATTTATCAACGATGATTTATCCAAGAAAGACAGAGAAATACAAGGCATAATCAGGAAAAGGGCCCAGGAGGAGAGAACACATGGAAAAACCGCTAAAATAGGATTTAGAAAGCTGTATATAGATGGAATAGAGTGGAGATGGGAAGAGACAAAGAAAGAGTTAAGAAAAGCAAGAGAAATAACCAACGGCGACTCAAAAAACTGATTACAGATTTTGGATTGCACGACAAATATAAAGACGACGACCAGGCAATGAAATGGCATTTGAATAGGAAACAACCAAACACCAAAAGACACAAAAACAAGAGAACATTGATTGTTAAAAAAAAGATTAGCTAGATCGCTGTGACAAAGAAATTATCATGAATAAACTATTACGGAACGGACTCTGGTCCTATAAGGTTGCCAAATTGGGCTGGAAAATTTTTAACCCGAGGGCAGCGTTTATGAGCTGTGTTAGCGTAATTAATCCTTTGCGAGGGAGATCCTTCGATACTTTCTCCTTGTTCATGTCGAATCCGAGGGCTTTTTTGGGCTTAAGTCATTCAGGATTACGTCTTTTACTACTTTTGAAGTTGTTGCAAGTACGGCTTCGCTAGGTTATTTTGGCTCTTCTATGAAACTGTGGATTTCTTTATCTTCGTCTTCTTCGATCTTTGGGAGCGGCTTAGCATAAACACATTTTTAAGTAATTAGTAAAGGTTTCAGCTTTATTTTTGTCTGTTTTAGCCCAGCTATGGTTTGGTATTCTTATGGGTGGTATGTAAATGTTATGGTGTTTTAATATTTTTGTTGTTTTCCACAGTGCATAATCAGTATTAATTTTAAGTGTTAACTTTTCTAAATATTTCTTAAATGAACTGTTCTTGAGTTCCTTTAGTGATTCTTTCAGTTGTCTTGCTGCACGGTTAAATTTGTTTTATCTCGTGTCTTATTACTTGCCGTAACTGCCGAAGCCGTCTTTTTCCTAATATTTTTTCACGAATGTTTCTTGGGCAATCCATTGTTTTTGATGTAATTTTTATAGTACTGGTGTTACTTCTTAAGCAGATTCTTGTATTAGAGTGGCTTCATTTTAGTTTTTCTGTTATTTTGAGCGAGACACTTAGATATATTTTGTTATTAATTAATTTCCTGAAGAATTCCCAATCCGTTTTACAATTGTGAAGTTTTATCGCCTGCTCCTTTTTTTATACCCGTGTAAACGGTTTCTATCGCTGGGGGTGTGATCGGAAGCTAAGTCGTTATTTGCTTCAATGTCTAGAGATCTTGGTGTAAACCTTTTAGCAACAAAGAAGTCCAAGCAGTCTGGTAGCTTTTTTGAATTCGTTGCCCAATAAGTTGGTTTGTATGGTGAAGGATGCTTTACATTTAATTCATTAATTACCTCGTATAATATTTGACCTCTCCCAGAGTTTGAAAGTCCGGATCCTTAGCTGGTGTGCTTTGCACTATAATCACCACCAGCTAGGAATCTCTGTCCAAGTTGTATGAATTAATGGATAAGGCTTTGTTTGTTGACTGGGTAGTTCGGGGGGCACTAGACTGCGAAAATGGTTATTGGGCCATGTCCTGATGATTTATACTGTTTCGTATGATAATTGCTGCACCCGACCTGGCTCGTTGCTCTATGTCCGGATGTGCTACATTGTATAATACGGAATTACGTATTTATTTGCATTGAAATTTTAATTGGTATTTCATTACTGGACACACATTTCAGATTTTTTCTGACTTTTGGTTTCTGACAGTTTATTTTCTGGTTAGCAGAAATACTTTTCTTAAGAGATATTTTATACTTTTCCTTTTTCAATTTAATGAAGGATTAAATGGATCCATAGCAGCAAAGTTGAGTGAGGACAAGCTAGCGGCACAATGTTAGTATCAAAATTTCAGGCAAGAAAATTTTGACTCTTAAAATAGAGCCCCTGAACGACTAACTCTTACCGTTGATGGGCGTGGGCATGTCGACTATATTAGTAAAGGCAATGCATCATCTATTATCTCTTTATGTAACCTGATGAAACAAGCACAGTAGAGTCGCATTGAAAAAAATTACACATTAGGTATGAGAAATTGCATTTACAACCGTAATTTCTAGTCAGCAGATAACACATGATAATACATATGTTTGACGTTATGAAACATAATGGAATTAGTCGTAAAAGATAGCTTTAATCTGTATTTGATGATATGTTAGTGTATAAACTTTTATTCAAAATGAATAAATAAAATTTTTGTTTTATTTCCTGGATACCCCCACGGGCGCTTACGAGTACCTAAATGCCTCTGTTATTCCTATGCCTTTATAATTCTTTTTCTGTTTGCACATGCCTTCACGTACCATTCAGAGAAGTAAAGCAAATATATATATAAAGTATAATTTATAATTTCTCATTTTTATTAAAGCTCATCTACGGGCTGGTGTAACTATAGCAATTTAAAAAAATATTTTCGGGTGCTGAAATTGTTTACCTTATTCCTTTTTATAATCGTTGTATAAATCTGATTTTATAATTAATTAAAATTGAATTACATGCATTTCGGCATTGTGTTCGCTAATTAATGAATAGTTTTAGATTAAACACTTAAGGAAATAACTAAATTCAGTGAGTATTTTTTCGATATGTAAAAAGTGATACGAACTAATTATTGATGCATTAGTTATTACTACGTAAATTATAACTTTTTGTTTCATTACAACGTGCAAACTGAAGCCCTCTGATTCAATTAGAAGATAATTATATTATGATATACAGCGGAGCCAAGAAAATCAGAGAGCAAAGGAGGTGGAGCATTGTCAATCAGAAATGGGCAAAAAGAATTTGTAATTGGACTGCATAAATGAAAGATTAATGTCAGTAGAAATAGGGAAACCAACACAAAATAACAATAATAGCAGTCTACGGCCCAAACGAAGACGATAATGTAAACAATAAGGACCAATTTTGGAACGAACTAACATCACTCACAGAAGAAAGTAAAGGGACAGTAATCACAGTAGGTGATTTTAACGGAAGAGTAGGAGTAAAAATAAGTCAACGGAAGAATCACTAGGCAAATTTGGAGAACAAGAAAGAAACAATAATGGAAAAGAATACTCGACTTTTTCAGAGAAACCAATTCATCGTCACAAATACGTTTTAGAACATAAGAAAATACATCAGTACACCAGGGAAGTTAAAAGTAGAGACGAAAAATCAATAATCGACTACATCCTATAGAAAAGGCCAAAAGGAATATGATTCAAGACGTTAGGGTAAGAAGAGGTCCCGAAATTTACAGCGATCACTACCTGTTAGTAGGAAAAATAAGACACATGGACAGAAAACAAACAAAAGGAAGGAAAACTTGCAAAAGAAAAAGTTTATGAAAAGATTAAGACTTACATGCTCAAGGAAGAACAATATCAGACAAAATACCAAGAACTAATACAGAAAGAAGTCGAAAAACTGGACGAAAGATTTCTACACGAAGACATAGACAATAAATGGGAAATATTTAAAAAATTTTGAAATCTGGCAAAGGCAGTATGGGGGTAGCCAAAATAAATAACCAAAATAAACAAACAGATTGGTGGAATGAAGATATTAAAACGAAATTAAAACAAAAAACGGAAATGGAAAAATTATTTAAAAAGAAAACTGAAGAAGCATACCAAGAATACAAGGAAAAAGGAAGAAAGTTAAAGAAATAATAAAGACAGCTAAAGAAAAGTCATGGGAGAAGTTCGGACACAGAATGGAACATAACAGCAAAGAAAACCAGAAGCTATTTTATAGGGTGCTCAAAAATTGTAGAACAGAGAAGAAAACAATACTAAACCAAGTCAAGAATAAAAGAGGTAAACTCATAACCGAAAAATGAAGTGATAAAGATATGGAAAGAACACTTCCAAGAAATCCTAACAGTAGATGAAACGGTAACACAAAATTCAAAGAAGATGAAGAAGGAGAACAAAGAGCAGAAAGAATGGAAGTAATAACGGATGAAGAACCCACAATGAAGGAACTATGTGAAGCAATAAAAACGTTAAGAATGGGAAAACACCTGGACACGACGGAGTAGAGGCAGAAATGCTGAAAACTATGGGAAAATATGGAGCACAAATATTCTTAGACATTTGCAAAGAGGCTTGGAGAACCGGTAGAATACCAAAAGTGGGAAGTGGGAATCATATTACCACTGTACAAAAGGAGATAGACTTAGTTGTCATAACTACCGAGGAATAACACTGTTGAGCATAGCATGCAAGGTTTATGAAAGAATTTTAGAACAGAAACTAAGAAAAGTCCTAGCAAGACAACTAATAGACTCTCAAAGCGGATTCAGAAAGGGACATAGTATACAAGACCACATATTTAGCTTAAAAGAAGTAATAGAAAGAACACTAAAACAAGACAGAAAAGTTTACCTAGCCTTCATCGATTTAGAAAAAGCTTTTGACCGCGCACCAAGAAAAAAGATCTGGAAGACCCTAATTAGAAGGGGTGTAGGAAAACAATTGCTTAATGCCACCAAAAGCATGTACCAAAACTGCAGGAACTATGTAAGAACTAGATACTCACAATCGGAAGAGTTCATAACAAGCAATGGCCTAAGACAAGGTGGTGTACTAAGCCCTCTGCTGTTCATACTACTCATGGACGACATTATTAACGATGTAGGTCAAAAGTAGCGAAATTATGTGTAGGATACAGAAACATGCAACGAATAAACATCTCGGAATGTGCGTTTGCTGATGACGTTGTGATATTCGCACCAAAGGAGAGGGACCTACAATACAATCTGGAAATATGGAAAGAAACGTTAGAGGACTACAACATGAAAATTAACATAGGCAAAACTAAGGTCATGGCAATTGGTAAAAAGAAGAACAACAAACATAAAAATCAACAACAGTAAATTAGAACAAGTCAAAAGTTTCACATATTTAGGAGTTACTATAGACAGCAAAGGAGGACACGAAGCTGAACTAAACAAACGAATAGAAAACACTGCCAAGTTGTACTACGCACTAGGAAAGACATTCTTGAACAACAAAGAGATTTCTAGGAAAACAAAACTCACCATATATAAAACAATTTATCTACCGACATTGACATTTGGGGGGGAATCGTGGGTAACAACGAAGAGACAGGAAAGTAAACTACAAAGTATGTGAAATGAAATATCTGAGGAAAGTACTAGGAGTAACCAGAAGAGACAAAATACGAAATCAAATAATTCGAGAAGAACTGGAAAAAAAATAGAAACACGACAGCTACAATGGTTAGGACATCTACTTAGAATGGACAAATATAGACAGGTTAAGAAAATATGGGAATCGAAAGTAGGTACTAGTAGACCAAGAGGAAGACCACGAAAAACATGGACAAGAACAATAGAAGAAAAACTTCTTCAGAAAGGAATAACATGGCAAGAAGCGAAGGTAATGGCACAGAACAAAAAGGGTGGACCAGATTAGTACATACAGTAGAAATCAAGAATAATTTTAGTTTTAAATATTATGTCAAGAATTAGTTTAGTTTTATTTTGTAAATACATACCTTTACACTGTATGGTAGGAAAGGTTTATAATATATATATATATATATATATATATATATATATATATATATATATATATATATATAGAGTTTTTAATGATTAAAACGTGGAGAAATGCAAACAATTGTGATGAGATTATTTTTAGCTTAATCGTCTACTAAAGAGACCGAGTAACTTACTGAAGGTTTCATACATCAAATGAAATAATACCACGTTGTAATAGTCTTAACTTAGATTTATCTTTATGAGTGACAAACACAAACAGATTTTATTGGTGCAGTATACTTTAAATTCTTTTGCATATTTTTACAGTCATATAATTAGGGGCAAGTTTCTATAGCATTTATATAAAAAACTAATATCAGATACGATTCTTTTATTTTTCTTACTCTCTAATCCAATTTTAATTAATTTGTGTAGAAATATTTGTCTCATCGACTTCGTGTAGTTTGTAGCTTTATCTTATACATATTTTTTTCTAAAGAAAGTTTCAATATTTTGGGGACAAGTCTATTTTTATTCTACTCAATGATGTCTACTGTGGCCATCTCACAACAAATTGGGATGTTTGTATAAGAACTTCCTCACGCATTTTGTGTGAAAACTTTTTTTAATGAATTTTGAAAAAGTATAACCAAATCCACTCGGATTAAATAAAACAGATGATTTGTTTCTTTTATATTTAGTTTGTAGTTCAATTCACAGCTTTAATTACACAGCACCGACCATTGTCGAGTCCCAAATTTTATGTTTTCTTGCCAGATAATTCCAAGCAAGGTAACTAAAATAAAGTTAGGTATAAAATAATTAAATTAGAATTTGATCAAAGTCCATTCAGTTTATTTCATGATTTTACAGTTTATAAGCCAAACATGAATTTGAAATTTTGAAATAAGACCCTAAAGGTCGTTAAGTTCCTCATATTAGGTGCTTTTTTACCCAAGAAAGAAACGTTTTAAAGTAGATTATATAATGAGTTTTAGGAGAATTATAACTTATAAAAAATTTTGAATTATATACGTATGTGCTCAATGATATTAATTATTTAGTGGCTTAGATGTAAGCTCTGTAAATAAATAATAATTATTTAATTGACGGATCAAGTTAACAAGTGAAATGTGACATTGACGTTTATAAATCGCTCCGAAGCAATTTACCCATTTTGGGAGGTTTCGAGCAAATAATAATACTATTTAAAGCATAACGGTGAAGGTGGAAATAATAAAAATAAGTGTGCCAATTAAGGTAAAAGAAAACTGCTAATTTCTCAGTTTAATATTTAAGTACGTGCATCAGAGGAGACTTGACCTCCGAGAAGTAGATTCGGGCAAGGCTCTTATCGCTGAGCACAGCTGTACATACAATATTGTAAATAGTAAATACGGAACAGAGCCGCACTCAGAATTATTAAAACCAAACCTAAAATATGGATAGTTCTGAGAATGAGTTTAATACATCGGAAGATGGAACAAAGAAAAGGAAACCATCGGGACAAATAGACGTATTCAGTAGAAGTACATTAACAAAGAGATCGCCAGAAAAAAAAGGAAATCAAGACGATACATTACAAAAAATGTTTGTTATGATGCAGAACCTCACTACAGAAGTCAAAGAAATTCGTAAGAACCAACAGGAATATAAAGACGAGATCAAAAAATTACAAGAACAAAACGAAAGCATCAAACGTGAAAATGAACATATGACAAGGGAACTAAAAGAAATAAAAGGAAAAGTTGAGAGATTAGAAAACGAAAAAAGGAGAAATAATTTAGTGATACAAGGCTTAGAAATTGATATCGATTAGCCTAAGGTTTTGAAAAAAGGCATATTGAATGTATTCAAAGAGAAACTGGGAATAGAAGTACCAATTAAATCAGCTAAGAAACTAGGCCAAAAAACCTGTCTAATCGAGCTAGAAAATTCCAATGATAAGAAAGTAGTTATGATGAACAAAAGCAAACTAAAAGGGAATAAAGAGGTCAAGATATTTATCAACGATGATTTATCCAAGAAAGACAGAGAAATACAAGGCATAATCAGGAAAAGGGCCCAGGAGGAGCGAACACATGGAAAAACCGCTAAAATAGGATTTAGAAAGCTGTATATAGATGGAATAGAGTGGAGACGGGAATAGACAAAGAAAGAGTTAAGAAAAGCAAGAGAAATAACCAACGGCGACTCAAAAAACTGATTACAGATTTTGGATTGCACGACAAATATAAAGACGACGACCAGGCAATGAAATGGCATTTGAATAGGAAACAACCCAAACACCAAAAAGACACAAAAACAAGAGAACCTAAAAGAATTAAAAAGAAGCATGAAACATGGAATTTAGCAACATGGAATGTAAGAGGAATTAGTGGGAAAGAGAAGGAGCTAGTAAATGAACTGAGACAAATTGAGATAGAAATAATAGTAGCAACTGAGACAAAAAGAAAGGCCAAGGAATGATTCAATTAGAAGATAATTATATTATGATATACAGCGAGTCCAAGAAAATCAGAGAGCAAAAGGAGGTGTCATGCATTGTCAATCAGAAATGGGCAAAAAGAATTTGTAATTGGACATGCATAAATGAAAGATTAATGTCAGTAGAAATAGGGAAGACCAACACAAAATAACAATAATAGCAGTCTACGGCCCAAACGAAGACGATAATGTAAACAATAAGGACCAATTTTGGAACGAACTAACATCACTCACAGAAGAAAGTAAAGGGACAGTAATCACAGTAGGTGATTTTAACGGAAGAGTAGGAGTAAAAATAAGTCAACGGAAGAATCACTAGCAAATTTGGAGAACAAGAAAGAAACAATAATGGAAAAGAATACTCGACTTTTGCAGAGAGAACCAATTCATCGTCACAAATACGTTTTACGAACATAAGAAAATACATCAGTACACCAGGGAAGTTAAAAGTAGAGACGAAAATCAATAATCGACTACATCCTAATAGAAAAGGCCAAAAGGAATATGATTAAAGACGTTAGGGTAAGAAGAGGTCCCGAAATTTACAGCGATCACTACCTGGTAGTAGGAAAAATAAGACACATGGACAGAAAACAAACAAAAGAGAAGGAAAACTTGCAAAAGAAAAAGTTTATGAAAAGATTAAGACTTACATGCTCAAGGAAGAACAATATCAGACAAAATACCAAGAACTAATACAGAAAGAAGTCGAAAAACTGGACGAAAGATTTCTACACGAAGACATAGACAATAAATGGGAAATATTTAAAAGAATTTTGAAATCTGCGGCAAAGGCAGTATGTGGGGTAGCCAAAATAAATAACCAAAATAAACAAACAGATTGGTGGAATGAAGATATTAAAAACGAAATTAAAACAAAAAAACGGAAATGGAAAAATTATTTAAGAAAACTGAAGAAGCATACCAAGAATACAAGGAACAAAGGAAGAAAGTTAAAGAAATAATAAAGACAGCTAAAGAAAAGTCATGGGAGAAGTTCGGACACAGAATGGAACATAACAGCAAAGAAAACCAGAAGCTATTTTATAGGGTGCTCAAAAATTGTAGAACAGAGAAGAAAACAATACTAAACCAAGTCAAGAATAAAAGAGGTAAACTCATAACCGAAGAAAATGAAGTGATAAAGATATGAAAAGAACACTTCCAAGAAATCCTAACAGTAGATGAAACGGTAACACAAAATTCAAGAGAAGATGAAGAAGGAGAACAAAGAGCAGAAAGAATGGAAGTAATAACGGATGAAGGACCCACAATGAAGGAACTATGTGAAGCAATAAAAAACGTTAAGAATGGGAAAACACCTGGACACGACGGAGTAGAGGCAGAAATGCTGAAAACTATGGGAAAATATGGAGCACAAATATTCTTAGACATTTGCAAAGAGGCTTGGAGAACCGGTAGAATACCAAAGAGTGGGAAGTGGGAATCATATTACCACTGTACAAAAAGGAGATAGACTTAGTTGTCATAACTACCGAGGAATAACACTGTTGAGCATAGAATGCAAGGTTTATGAAAGAATTTTAGAACAGAAACTAAGAAAAGTCCTAGCAAGACAACTAATAGACTCTCAAAGCGGATTCAGAAAGGGACATAGTATACAAGACCACATATTTAGCTTAAAAGAAGTAATAGAAAGAACACTAAAACAAGACAGAAAAGTTTACCTAGCCTTCATCGATTTAGAAAAAGCTTTTGACCGCGCACCAAGAAAAAAGATCTGGAAGACCCTAATTAGAAGGGGTGTAGGAAAACAATTGCTTAATGCCACCAAAAGCATGTACCAAAACTGCAGGAACTATGTAAGAACTAGATACTCACAATCGGAAGAGTTCATAACAAGCAATGGCCTAAGACAAGGTGGTGTACTAAGCCCTCTGCTGTTCATACTACTCATGGACGACATTATTAACGCATGTAGGTCAAAAGTAGCAAATTTTGTGTAGGATACAGAAACATGCAACGAATAAACATCTCGGAATGTGCGTTTGCTGATGACGTTGTGATATTCGCACCAAAGTAGAGGGACCTACAATACAATCTGGAAATATGGAAAGAAACGTTAGAGGACTACAACATGAAAATTAACATAGGGAAAACTAAGGTCATGGCAATTGGTAAATAAGAAGAACAGACAAACATAAAAATCAACAACAGTAAATTAGAACAAGTCAAAAGTTTCACATATTTAGGAGTTACTATAGACAGCAAAGGAGGACACGAAGCTGAACTAAACAAACGAATAGAAAACACTGCCAAGTTGTACCACGCACTAGGAAGGACATTCTTGAACAACAAAAGATTTCTAGGAAAACAAAACTCACCATATATAAAACAATTTATCTACCGACATTGACATTTGGGGGAATCGTGGGTAACAACGAAGAGACAGAAAGTAAACTACAAAGTATGGAAATGAAATATCTGAGGAAAGTACTAGGAGTAACCAGAAGAGATAAAATACGAAATCAAATAATTCGAGAAGAACTTAAAGTAGAACCACTGGAAAAAAATAGAAACACGACAGCTACAATGGTTAGGACATCTACTTACAATGGACAAAGATAGACAGGTTACGAAAATATGGGAATCGAAAGTAGGTACTAGTAGAACAAGAGGAAGACCACGAAAAACATGGACAAGAACAATAGAAGAAAAACTTCTTCAGAAAGGAATAACATGGCAATAAGCGAAGGTAATGGCACAGAACAATAAAGGAGTGGCCCAGATTAGTACATACGAGTAGAAATCAAGAATAATTTTAGCTTTAAATATTATGTCAAGAATTAGTTTAGTTTTATTTTGTAAATACATACCTTTACACTGTATGGTAGGAAATATATATATATATATATATATATATATATATATATATATATATATATATATATATATATATATATTTAACTGACTGTAGAGGAAGAAATATGAAATTCTAATTTTATATGTGTTCACGACAAAATAAGCTTTTAAATGAAATCTAAGGCTAAGTATTAGGTGAGGTATATTGGGAATATAAGAAATCTACAAATAAAATAATGAATTCAAAAAAAAATTTTATAGAAAGGGGACATCTTCAAAGTGAGTAAAAAACTGCTAAAATCCTAATTGAATATAAAATGAAAGATAGTGATACGTTAGTGTATGCGATAGCTATGATTTGAAAATAAAATAAATTTTTGGAATTTTGAAAGGGAGGAGAGTGTTAGGTGGTTAGAAAGTCAGAGAGAAGAGACATATAGGAAAATATGAGAATGAAAAAAGCGCAGGTAAAACAGCAAAAATGGATAAAATATAAAAAGTATTACGGATAAGACCCTTATCAGAAGGGACTAACATAGATATCTCATAGTAGCTGAAACAATAATAAAAGAAAAGAATGAAATTGAAATATTATAATATGTGGAGGAATTCAATTGAATAAGTGGGTACCATCAGGAGAGGTGTTGTGACAATTGAGAACAATATGGAAAACATAAAAGAATTTAGTAATAAAATGCTTTAGATGAAATTTGAGGAAAAGGGGGAAAGAAACGACAAAGCAGGAAGCAGGAGAGTTTCGAAGAATTCCACAATGTGAAAATAACCGCAAATTATAAATTATCGGGGGTTTTAATGGAAAAATTAGCAGTCGGCTAGCTTTGGTGAAAGTATGAGAAATATATGGAGAAAATACTAAAAATTTTAATAACGCCAATATGATTTTTATTTTGTTTTAAGTAATTTGATATTACCAAGCCTCTAGCTTCAACACGAAGACATTTAGAAATAGACACTAAGTGGGAAAAAAATTAATAGTTTGCTTTATACTTATCGATAAAAACGATTTAAAAAACTATTCAGTAATAACGCCAAGACCTGCGAACTGAGAGGTTAAGGCTCTCATATGTTCGCCCACTGTGCCAGTTCACCGTGCACCATTTCTGATGAGTGGCGATGTGGCAAGCACCCTCAGACGATGCCATTATTACCTTTTGCTCCAGCGAGCGCAGGTACTCAATTATTTTTAGTGACTGAGTAGGGCACCCTCCAGGCATTAAAGAGCTTCAGAAATGGAACTCAGATCTTAGACCACTCTGGCCATTCGAAAATAAGATTACGGAGTATAAAAGTATCCAGACATGCGAATTACGGGAAAAGGCATTGGGAAAAATACCAAAAGAAGATATTATTGGAAATTACCAGTAATTAGAAAAACTTTGAAATGGAGGAGCTATAGAAGGAATTCAAAAATATAATAAATAAATAACCGCAGCAGAAGTCTGGAATAACAAAGAAAACGATAGAATAAATAAATCGTTTAGCGGAAGAAAGGGCGAAAAGGAAAAATTCCCATAGAAATAATACAAATGCAGCAATCTAACAAAAATATAAAACATAAAGAGAAAATTTTAAGTATCCGCTAAAAAAAGCGGAATTTAAGACATGAAAAAAATTTGGGAAGTGGGTGAAGGTAATGCTAAATTGATATATTGCTATTTAAGACTACTAAAAAAAATAAAAATCTTGTTGGAAGCATTACGCATTGTGATAGTATGCTAATTTTAAAAGAAAGTAACAATACTTCGTCAAGATAAAAGGAAGCTTTCATAGAGTAAGAGCAAGAAGCAGGACATGAAAATCTATGGTGAAAAGACATAGAAGTAGCGGACGTAGAATAAAAGCAATAAAACGTTACAAAAGTGCAAAAACCTAAGGTATTGAAGAATTACCACTAGAAATGTCTCTAGAACTGCACCTTTACGCATGCAAAATCCACCTAACGCAAGATCAATTTTTTTCGGCAATTTGTCGATTAGTTTAAGAACATTATGAAATGGATAATCAGTTTGGTCAAAAAATTATTTTCGGCGACGAGGCGTACTTTTAACTGAACGAGTTTGTAAACAAATAAAATTGTCGCATTTGGCATTTGAAAAATCCTCACATAACTCATGAAAATAAAATACATTATCAACGAGTTACTGCTTAATATAGACTTGGGGCGAGGGGTTGAAAATGATGCTAAAATACTGTATCCGTAGATGACGACATTAACTTAGTTTTTGACAGCAACTGGGCAACCTGAAACTGGATGCAGTAGAACGGCGTTACCCGCCATACAGCTCGAATAACAGTGGAGTTACCGCACCAACAATTTCACGAAATGTCAGCATCAGTTGGCCAGCAAGATCTTGTGGTTTAAGGCCGTAAGATTTAACGTTGTGAGGTTATCTGAAATCCGAGATCTATGCTAGTAATCCATAAACAGTGGATGTTTTCAATAATGAATTATCGATGAAATTTATCAGAATATGTACGAAATTCTATTTGCATATTTTGTGAAAAGGGTTAAGAGTTACAGCCATTTATTAAACATAATTTGCTATATTGACTTGGATATTGTGAATTTTAATAGCCAATACAAATCTAATCATATAATCAATTCAAATGTTTCATTTAAAATTAAAATTGGGCGTTTAAATTGGGCCATCCTTTAGCTACAATAGTGGTGTATTCTATCCAAATTGTGTAGGTCCTTTCCTTGTAGTTTTTGATGACTTCATGGCCTATGGTTCTGGTAAAATAAGCATATCCAGAGCTTTTTGAAACTGGAGAAACATAACTACATAGCTAAAAAATACTCTACTTTGTGTATTATAATATATTTGAAAAAAACGTTGATAATTATACGCTAACTATTTAAATAACTTACTACAATACCTTAGTATTCTAGTGGACTAGACTACAAAACCTAAAGATCCGGGTTCGAATCCCGCTCTTGCTAATCATATCACTGGCATTTTTACGGCCCAGCGCGACTCAGCCTGCAATAAATGAGTACCTGGAACTCAAACTGTGGGGTAACAATAGGCGGTCGCTACGTAGCGCTAGCTACGTTACTACCCTTGTGTGCCGTAGGCTCTAGATTGCAGTAGACCTATCCTGTTAAGACCCTAAAGGACCTTAGTGTGGCCTGTTACGGGGAACTATTATTATTATTATACCATAATACCCCCGCATAATATGAAAGTTTTAGCGTAGGTATTTTATGTTATACCCAATTAAATGTTTTACTTTTTAAGATTAGGACATTACACCTTTCTATCTTTCAGCATTAATCACCTTTATCGTGAAGACAACATCCAACTAAACAATTTACTAGCGAAAAAACTTTTTCGAGTATTTAGAATAGCTGCCAGACAATAAACGCTAATCGTCGTTATCGTTCGTAACAGCGCCCCTTGTTGCCAAGGGAAAATTTCGCTTTCAAGGGGAAGGTGAAATTGAGCAGATAAAACGATAACGAGAACAATACCGTCGGAAGTGTGACAGGATTCCGGGGCGCTGCCTTAGATTACTAACTTTTTAACTCTGTTACCGGAACTTCTTCGCAGCAACGTGCATGTATTCGGGCCTGCGCGGCTCCCCGCGTTCCTCCTCTTTTACCAGCCCTACGCGTGCCTAATTTCGTGTACCAAAATTTATAGTCTGCAATGACACGTTCGTAAGTGGAGAACACATGTCGGCAGGGCAGTTTAGCCAAATTTAAGACAGAGGTGGAGCGCCAGCTGCAATGAACGCCTGCCGTTAAATTACGGTTTAGCGTATAGACCGTTCCGCAAGGCAGAAGGTTTGATGGCGAGATTAACAGCGTACAAAGTTGGAATTAGCAGAAGGGATTGGCATCTGGAAACGTATCACTCACAAGCATATTTATAAGAGGCGAAATAGCTGCCTCGCATGCCACTTATACATGTCAACCTACATATCCAGCATATATGCATGTGAGTAGGTTTATAGAATGCCTCAATCATAGGAATGCCAGAAAATGAGATACAAATGAAAAAGTTGACAACAATTTATTCGTTCATAAGTAGTTTTGAAGATTTTAAAAATGAAGCGTCAGTACACGGCAAAAATTTTTTGCCCTACTATATTCCAATAAAATACTTATTTTCATCATAACTTGCATGCATTTTAAAATATTTATTGCATCTTGCAACTAATATTTCAATAGTCTTGGAAAATACTCTGAAGTTTTATTTGCAAATATTCCTAAATGGTCTCCTGGAACTCTTCATCGTTGTCAAATTTCCTGCCTTAAAGTTCTTTCCTTGATTTTAAAAATAGATACTAGTCATTGGAGACTAGATCTGTGCTGTACGGTGAGTGGAGAAGCTCCACAAAGCCATAATTCTTTCCAACAACCTGGGCGTTGTTGTGCACAAGGCGGACAGTTCGATTCGGCATGTCATTCCCCTTTTTCATGATAATGTCGCGCGATATATGCAGTAAGCTGATGTAATACTCTCTGTTCGCCACTTTGTTCCTTTCCTTAACATCTTCTTCTTCTGCCTCTACTATAGGCTATTAGCCTGTTTCTAACCACACATTTCGTGTAGTACTATGGGCGTACCCAGGGCAGATAGCTAGTCTAATCCGTTAGAAGAAAGAGAATACACTTTACAACCCCCAAAGGTGTTTATATGACAAAGAAAAGATCGATTGCATTGAAGAACTTTTTTGTTGTTGTTAACAACAGTTCACACGTTCCTGTTTTCGAACCCCTAATAGAAGTCGGGGTACCTGCCTGAAATAATCTTATTTATACGGAGGTGCTCACGGGGAACACGTTGCACAATTATATCGTATATTTAATTATAACTACCGAGATTTTTATGAACCTTTAAACAAAGATGGCGCTATCTAACGCGACTACTATTTGGTTTCTATTATTACTGGAAAACAGTCAGGTCGAAAACTTTGGCGCTTAGCTTATAAGTTTAAATTATGTATAGAAATGATCGAGTTGCTACAATGGAAGTTTATAGTCAGAATTTGGTGTTGTGATGTTCTTTTATGCCAGCATAAGATGTATATAAAATAAATAAGATATTTTACAACTTTATATAAGTAAATAAATCTAAAAAGGTTTTGTTTCTTTTCTTGTTTTAGGAAAAAACATTTGTAACGTTTTGCTTGCGTTACGCTATATCAGAATTATAATATGAATTTCTATTGCTAGCTGTTTTTCCAGCTTGAACGATTATTACGTAATTTTCAGTTTTCCCGTTTTTCATTTACATTATAATTAATTATTAGTTGGTCATTGTTTAAAAGTAACTTTGTAACCCTTTAGTGTTACGGATAGAATCAACTCTTCTGCTATTTTGTTTGTATTATCAACTTTTTTACCCTTTAACAGAGAAACTGTAAAATTTGCTAAAGGCATTGATTTACACACATTTAACTTTCTTAAATTCTGATCCACGTCTTAACTGCATGAGGTTCGTTCAAGTTCTAAGGCCTCCAAATTTATTTTTGAAAAATTACTTGCCCAAAAAAGTTGAAACTTCTGTTACTTCTCAACGTAATTTTGATCTAGACGTACACATTTTTTGTAACGTTGTGTCCATGATTTCATGGCTGCTGAAAACATTTCTTTAGGAGTGTATTTCGTCCTCTGGAAAATCGCTGATGCAACAGCGGCTCGATTGGAAGATGAGCGGCCTTCATGGTTGGAAATTTGTGGGGGCATCACGCCTCAATATATCCTGAGGCCAACTGGACAGACTTGTGTTTGTCGATAAACATTCGTGGGACTCACCTTGAAGAAGCCTTTTGCACTTTTAGGTCATCATGGAAAATGGACTCCACAGATTCTACAAAAATGCCAAATTTAGATCCGATATCACGCACACCTAATCGACGGTTTTCCATAACAACTTCCTTAACTCGCGCAATCATGGTTTCGGTCCGGCTGGTTAGTGGTCGAGTCTGCTTCGCACAACTCTCGACCTCCTTTAAACTTTTGCATCCCCGAACGCACTTATTTAACATCTGTAACGGTTTTACCGAATTTCTCACTCAATTGGCGATGAATTGTGATGGGAACTTGACTAAGCAAGAGGAGAAAACGGATGATCACACGTTGTTCTTGACACCAAACGTCGCCATTTGAAGTATGCAAAACAACACTCACTGCAATAGCGGTAATTCAAGCTGTGTACATTATATGATGCTGCCATCCATATTACAAATTCAGAAATATTTCCCGCGTCTTTTAAAATTAACCTCATCTATCTATTACGTGTATAAATAAGTTCTCAGCTTTAGATTTCACAGGACGCAAATCACCATTTACATGTAACGTATTAGTCCGCCCTTTTGCGGTTTTAAAGTAATGACATTTGGTCTTTCGAAACATCATGCGATATGGCGTTTGATGCACATAACCTCAATAATCAGCTATGTTCACGATGGCAATCACAAAAGAACACATTCGATTTTCTACCCACTCCGCTGCTGAAGCCACCGAAATGACTTGTGCTGCATATGGTGAGAATGCTGTAAGTCATGCAATGTGCAAAAAGTGGTACCAAAGATTTCGCGGAGGAGAGTTTAGTCTTGAAGATCAACCACGCGTTGGACGCCATCAACCATTTGACACGGATGAGCTGCGGACATTGCTGAATCAAAACAATGCGCAAACTGAAAAAGAGCTTGCATAACAGCTTGGCGTCACTCAGCCAGCCATTTCCATACGTTTGCATGCAATGGTAAGATACAAAAGGAAGGCAGATGGGTTCCGAATAAACTGTCCGAAGGCAACAAAAATCGACGGCGTGACACCGCACTCCATTTGCTTTCAAGCAAGAGGCCATTTACTGGACAAGGAAGTCGCAAAGTCATCCTGCTCCATGATAATGCCCGACCACATGTTGCGAAGACGACGCAAGAACACATCTTCACGTTAGGCTGGGAACTTCTCCCACATGCGGCGTATAGCCCAGACATGGCCCCTTCCGATTATCATTTATTCCGGTCGTTACAGCATCACTTGGCTAATACGACCTTCAAAACAAAAGAAGAAGTCCGAAAATGCATCGATAACTTCATCGTCTCGAAGCCGGTGAGCTTCTATCACCAGGGAATTCGCAAGCTACCCGAAAGATGGCAAAAGGTCATCGATGCCAATGGAGAATACTTTGATACTTAAGCTTTTTTGTTTGTCTTTAAAAAGCTGAGAACTTATTTATACACGTAATACTTACTCTCACTGCGAGAAAAAGTTGGAGAGGGTGCAAAAGGGCCTAGAAGGGCTCTAAGTGTATCATAGACGAGGTACATAGATTATTACAGAAATTAGGAGAAACTGATCTCAAAATTGTTCCTACAAAATAAATCTTGAGATTGCTAAAAGCACTAAAAAAGCGCCAAACTTTGAAAGGTTGTAATAACAGGTGAGGGAATTACAAACAAGCTACGGGGGTAAAATGTCCTTTCTGAGCGATAACAAATATTTCTTTACTGCGGCAATTTCTGAAATATAATTACTCTAAGTGTCTCAAGGTATCAAGCACTGTATCAGGCTTGGGTATTTAACTTTTTGTTGGAATTTTCTTTCTTTCACATCTATCGTATTTGAGTAGCAGAAACTCATGGTTTGTATAACTTTGTATCTTTTCAATTAACAGTGATAGTACCCACTTAAGAATCAAACGTCATTTTATTATCTGATATGCATGCATAATCAATTGAAATGTATGAACGTAAAAGATCTATCGGAATATACTTTAACTATTCCGTTCCAATTTGCTATTTATAATAACTTTGTCTTTACCATTGGGTACGTATAACGTAGTGTTAGAAATGTTGACTGATTTGTGCGTATCAGAATTTTTATATTTATTTCTTTCTCGTTTAAGAATATCAATATATTCGTTAATTTATTGTGTAATGTAAACTTTTAAGAGCATCTTTAATGTAATTTAGGTTTATAATTGTTACACGTTTTTTTTCTATGTTGAATCTAAGTGTAAGCAAACTAGGAACTCTAGATCACACATAGCTATAATTATTATGCGACGTTTCGTACATTTTATAAAGGCTGCCCTGCATATAAGGAAATACAACAAAGAATATTTCCCCTTCTTAGGGCAAAGTCACTCCCAACCACAAGATTTTACCAACCTGGCCTCACTCATGCACAAGTATTATCCAATAATACTATACAAAGCAGCAAAAATGTTCCTCAACCACAACTTCCGGTCCTGTCAGGTCCCTCAAACGATATAGCCGAACTAAAACTGATGATGAAACAATTAATGGAGCAGATGAGCACAATGTTGAATCTGCTAACCTTGATTGTAACCAGAACACAAAATGGCTCAACACCTTAAATTAGCGGTATAGAATGCCAATGGGCTGCTAGAACATAAAGAAGAACTTATAGCATTCATTACAAACCACTGTCTTGACATTGTGTTAATATCAGAAGCGCACTTTACTGACCGCAGCCACTTCAAAATCCCACGTTTTATAGTCTACACAACACAACATCCCGACGGAACTGCCTACGTTGGTACTGCTATAATCATCAACAACCTAACTAAACATCATGAACTCCCCAAATATAGCGAACCATATCTTCAAGCTACAACGATAATAGTCGAAGACTGGCTAGGGCCACTTACGATATCTGCAGCCTACTCTCCACCAAGACACAACAATAAACAGGAACTATACGAACACTATTTTCACACACTAGGTAACAGGTTTATCTCGGCAGGAGACTACAATGTAAAGCATGTCGACTGGGGTTCTCGATTAACAACCACAAAAGGTAAAGAAATGTTGAAAGCCGTAAACAATATGAGTTTACTACCCATGTCCACAGGCGAACCTACATACTGGCCTACGGACCCCAGAAAACAGCCTGACTTACTTGACTTGTGCTTCGTAAAAGGGATAAATTTAAATTTACTAAGTATTAAATTTTGACTTGACCTCTCGACTGACCATTCACCAGTACTAGTGACACTGGGTACAAATATAATAATCAAAGAAAAAACACCAACTCTCACCAACAAATATACAAACTGGGATCTCTTTAGAGAGTCAATTGACGAATCTTTGCACACGGATATCACACTAAAATCTGCAAATGACCTAGATGAAGCAGTAAAACATTTTAACCAGGTAATTCATGAAGCGGCTCGCCAGGCTACACCCGAACAAACACGTAATAATCAACACATCAGCTCAGCAAGCTGCCCAGATTACGTAGGATCTGGCAAACTACAAGACACCCTAACGACAAAAGGACTTTAAATCATGCAACTACCGCACTTAAAAACCTACTTTCTAACATTAGAAATCAGAATATCCAAACTTACTTAAAACACCTGTCACCGTTGGAGGCAGATGACTACAGGTGTGGAAAGGCACAAGACTCCTAAGGCAACCACAACAACACCACACGCCTATTCGGACTGCCAATAATAACTGCGCAAAAAGCGATAGTGAAAAGGCGTCTACTTTTGCACAACATCTTGCTTATGTATTAACCAACCATTCCCGGCGAAACAAGACATGACAAAAGAAATCTAAAATATTCTAGAAACGCCGTATTAAATGAGTCTACCTATTAAAAACTTTAAAATCATCCAAGCCGTAAACACCATTCGCAGCAAAGTACACCCGCATAAAGCCCCAGGCCATGATTTAATTACTGGCAACTTTCTCAAAGAACTACCGCAGAAAGGCTATCAATTCATAACGCATTTATTTAATACAATTCTAAGACTTCGATAGTTTCCAAAACTGTGGAAAAACGCTGTAATTATCTTAATTCCAAAACCAGGAAAACCGAAAGAACAACCTGCATCATACCGACCTATCAGTCTGTTGCCAGTGTTGTCGAAAGTATTCGAAAAAATGATACTAGAAAAATTACACCCAATACTCCAGGACAACCTTCTTATACCTAATCACCAGTTTGGTTTCCGTAACAATCACGCAACACTTGAACAAGTTCACAGAGTAGTCGACAAAATCACTAAAGCCTTCGAAGAGAGAAAATACTGTGCAGCAGTATTTTTGGACATTACTCAAGCCTTTGATAAGGTATAGCATGAGGGACTGCTCTGTAAACTCAAGAAAACCCTACCCTCAGATTACTACGAAATCTTAAAATTGTACTTAACTAACAAGCACTTCCAAATCAGATATGGCAGCGCATTAACGCCTTTATATACCATCGCTTCGGGTGTTCCCCAAGGTAGCCTCCTGGGTCTTCTTCTATACCTGCTTTTACAGCAGATCTCCCGACAACACCAGGTAACATGGTTGCTACTTTCGCCGATGACACGGCAATTCTTGCATCGCATGCCGACCCAAATATGGCATCTCAACAATTATAAACTCACCTGAATAAAATACAGCGCTGGTGTTCTAAGTGGCGCATAAAAGTAAATCAGTGAACGTATCATTTACACTAAGAAGAGGCACCTGCCCATCGTTAATGCTCAATAATCAAGAAATTCCACAAGCTGATAGTGCCAAATACCTTGGAATTCATCTAGACAAGAAACTAACGTGGAGGACGCACATATGGACAAAACGTAAAGTTTTGGGGTTTAAGTTACAAAAAATGTATTGGCTCATAAGGCGCAAGTCACAGTTATCCTTAGAAAGCAAGTTACTGCTTTATAAAACCATGATCAAACCCATACGGACATATGGAATACAGCTGTGGGATACAGCCAAAACATCCAATATAGGAATATTGAGAAGATTTCAGTTAAAAGTGCTTCGATCCATTGTAAACGCACCATGGTATGTGACCAACGAAACCATACGACGTGATCTTTCAATCCCAACCATTAATCAAGAAATAGAAAAGTTTAGTGCGCGCTAGTGTGATCGTATTAGTGTTCACCCTAATCCTCTAGTGGAGTGCTTATTAGAAAACGATATAAAACAGCCACGATTAAAAAGATTCAAACCGATGGATTTAATAAACAGATTTCCTTAACAATGCTGTGCTGTATAAATTATAGACCAATTAATGTACGTTAAACTAGATATAGATTAATATAGGTGAGACATCATTGGATGCTCCACCTTCATGTCTTTCAGATCTTATATCAAATGTACGTTAAATCAACTAATTTTACAATTAATTTAAAAAAAATATTTATATGGTTTCATCATCTCTCTGTATTATCTTGAGTAGTAGTTCCTACAATTAGATAAAAATGTGTTTGGCCAAACACTATCTCGTACACAGGGTTTTCCAAGGCATGTTCAGCAACCGCTAATTTTTCGGGTTGATTGAAACGTAAGTGATGTTCGTGTTCCTTCATTCTGTTGGTAACCGTACGACCCGTAGTTCCAATGTAGAGTTGCTTACACGAACAATGATATGCAGTACACTTCTAGTGTATTCTGTGGGTTTCTTTTGCCTTTGGCTGGAAGTTAGTCTCGTATTTTCGTGGTAGTAGTGTAGATGGTGTCAACTTTATGTTTCTGCAGAATTTTGTCTATTCGGTCCATGACTATTGATAAAAGATAAAAAAGCTTTGTCTACCGCGACCGCTATCGGCTGTATTTTACGTACACATCTGTTAGGTTGCATTGCTCTATTTATCTTTGTCTTCGGGTAGCTATTCCCTTGTAAAAATTGTTTTAAATGTGTTAGATCTTTATCTAAGAACTGAGGTTGGCACATTCGCTATACTTGACCTACCAATGTTTTCTAACCATTTTTTACTTGGGTAGTGATTCAACTGTTTATAAAAGTATCTGTCTGTATGCGTGGGTTTTCTGTACACGGTGTGTTGTAAATGTCCATTCTCCGATCTCAACACCTGTACGTCTAAGAAAGCAACCTTATGTTCGATTCCAGTTCCACGATAAAGTGCATACTTGGATGTACCGAATTCGCGTTTTTAAGAAATTGTAATAACGTTTTCTTCCCGTGTCTCTATATAACAAAATGTAATTCAGTTATTTTAGCTGTATCGCGGGTTTTACTCCTACTGTATTGAAGGGGATCTCTTCGAATTTCTTTATGGGATATCCATTGCTACTCCGTCTTTTTGTTCATAATGTATGCCCTGCCAAACAAAATGACTAGACTTGAGTGACTGTCAAAATAGCTGCAAAATATCGTGAGGGACAATTTGCTTTAGGTGGTTCAGGCAATTTTGGATCGGCAGATAAACGGGGATGCCACATCAAAACTGACCGTTAAGTTCTCCCCTAGTGGCTGGATGTCGACAATGGTGGGTTGGGTGACGATAATGGTGTCGTCATTTTGAACATTTAATTTCTTGGGTAAGTTCTTCTTAGGCGACTTAGCGTAGCGCAAGATACCTGAAGATTTAAACTTTCTCTGTTTTATCCGTTTGAAGGTTTCGTATGGCTGCTTTTACATTAGCCATGATGTTCTCAACTGGAATATATTTAGGTGTTACCGCAAACTTCTTGCCTTGCTGAGAATACTGGTGGCTTCCTGGTTAAGTTTGTGTTTAGGAAGGGTTATTACATTTTGTTTACAATCTAGCTGTGCAGGAACGCTGTTCTTCTCTAAACGTTAAAACTGTTGGTGGCAGCAGCAGCTCCACTGATTAAGGATTCAAAGTAGTAATTTGTGAATTGAGAAAAAGACTAGAACTATTTATAACCTTAGAAAACAACTCAAACCATCTTTCTACTGGAAAGCCAATTACTGTCCTTCAGGCTCAAATAAACTGGCGGACCTGGTTGATTATTGTATCGGAACTTGCTATTATAAAATCACGCTTTGAATTATCTTTAGGACATTATTTGAACTTAAGCAACATGTATAAAAACTGGAATCATTTTAAGTATTTCGGCAATGAAAAACTAACCTCAAATATTTCAATGAAATCTTGAAAAGACATTCAACGACTCAATATAGTCGCAGGCCAAAATGCAACGTCCAAGATAAAATAATTTTATCCAACCTTTACCATACGCAGAGGGACCTGCCCTCCGATACAAGTAGCAGAAGTATCTTGGAATATACCTTGCTTAAATATTGAACGCAGCAGCTATTTTATAGACATTTTGAAGTAGGCTGTAAGCTCCAAAAATTTAAAGAATGTAATTGTTATGCTAGGCAGATGCTTGTGAGGAGATTTTGGAAAATGTTCGTAACAAAATTCTCGACAACCCTATGAGCGACTACTCTACAGTTAGTGTGTAACTTTTGATGTGCTGTCACGGAATTTAGCATTATAAGTATGTGTTTATAAAACACATCTAACCACTATGTTACAATGTTACGCAGTTTTTTAGAGCTTAGATTCAACGAATATGGAAATACACCATTGTGGTTCAAACAAGATGAAGCTACCATAGACATGGTGAGAATTTCTGGAAAAAATTTGAGGCAAATGTTTCTAGATTCACTCATCTCATTAGATGGTAACATTCGATGTCAGAAAATCGCAAGGGGGCAGGTTTGGTGATGTAGTCAGTTACTATACCAGTTCCCTTCCTTCTGCTGTAACATAAAAGCTGAAGTCTCTCAAGGCAGACTGCGATTACTGATTAATTAAAGGTTGCTATTCGCAACGCTATCGCAACAATACCAGTACAAAGGATTCGACGAGCATTGCGGAACTTTAAGATGAGGCTGCAAGAGTGTATCTTTTGTGAGGGGGAAACATTTTATCGACATGATCTTCAAAATTGGTTGACGAATAAATGACAAGCATTGTTTAGTGATGGTGAAATGAAACATTGAGCCTATACTTTTTATTATTTTGAGAAATTATTCCGTCGAACCCCGTATAATAAGTCGATACTACTAAGTTTAGCTTAACAAAGGCCATTAAAATAAATATAATTGTAAAATCATCCAGCTCCACTGGAGTTTATACTATAATTGGCTATTACTTAGTTTTCAAAATATGTACTTCTACTAAGCAGTAAGCTTCTCAAATCTATAATTCTTATAAATATGTAGCTTATTATAATTTTTTGTGTGTTTACAAATATGTAGAATTTAATAGCTTTCTGGTATCGCAGTGAAACTTGCAAACTCCTTCGCCTACTTGTTGCTCATTTGATTTCTCTCTTTTAAAATTTCCTTTTTTTGTATAACATTTAGAGTGAAGTAAAAACTTTTTGCAAATTTGCTTGATTTGTAACATTAATTCCTTAAACAACTTTGATATATTTAAGAGTTGCCCAAACTTTTATAGAATGTTTTAATATATTTATTATTGACAGCTTTAACTCACTCAACGTTTTTGCAGTGTAAAATACCTGAATATGTAATTTAAATTATTTAATTTAAATTATGTTTGCGGTAAACTCATTCCTCGCTCCTTTAAAACATTGTTATTCAGATCTTAATAAGGCAAAAGCGCCGTTGTGCTTTAAATGAAGTTTTTAAAAAACAAAAAATCCGAATCGGTTTCCTCTACGCTCCTTTACTTTCAATGTGCAGCGCAGCGAAGCCTCGAGTTTACGAGTTGGCAATGTTCAACTTTTGGAGCAAATTCTCCCCCAGTCCAGCCTTTTCTTTGGCCGTTTTTGCTCGATTTAATCGCTGGGGTGTGAAAATGCGGAGGAAGTGTCATTAATTAATCTGCATCATTTTTCAATTTCAGTGGCATTCTGGTCGGCTGCTGGCCGCTCTCTGCGCCAACTAATTAGACCGCGCAATTAATTAGCTAATTAATTAGTTTCGACCGGCGCTTCGCACTATCTGCCGAAGGTCTTCCTTAGTCAGCGGGGCCCGTTGCGCTTTGAAAAATGGGGCATGCATCTCGAAGCTACAGCGTTTTGCTTTCGCAGCTTTCCGAGTCGTTAATCAATTTTAAGTAAAACTTGCAACATCAATATCTTTGACAGGAAATTATAGATTTATATCGAATATGACAGTCAGCATGTAGAAAAACCATTAATTTTCTAGGGGGCGAAGGTGGAGGAAAGGTAGGTCGCCCTAACGAGCGCGGCAGCGAGACTCGAGCGGGAACGAGCTCTTCCGCACGTCTTAAAATACACATTTTGCGCCGTAATTGTTTGCGCGGTGGGTAATACTTAAAGCGGTCCCATCTAAGGGAAGAAAAACCTCGTTAGCTCCTGCATTTAGCTATTCAGCAGGAATGAATCGTGACGGTGATAAATTCAAAATAAATGAGCTGTTGTTAAAGTCTTATGTGCAGAGCGCTTGGCGCACAATGCCGGGAACGTCCCGGCTGCGCAAGATTACGTGCAATCCGCGTCCTTTTTCCGGCGGCGCAAACAATTTTCATTAACTCGATGGAAATTCTAAATTGGAAATAGCTAAATAATTTATCGTCGCTCCGCTTAGATTTGTGTGCTGTCGAAATCAAATTTACTCCGCCCCAGGTAGGGTGCATTAAAACGTTTGCTCCCATATCCCTCTTTGTAAATAGGAGGGGCGCATAAATCTAAAGTTTTCTTTGGCTCCACATTAGGCTTTCTATTTATTTTTCACTTTTGGGCGAAATTCGCTAGATCGAGATTTAATACCATTCGCAAATGGTTTCTCCTAACAGTTCATATTAATCAAAAACGTGTATTTTAGTGGAACTCTTTTATTTAAATATGACTGGAATATACGAACTACCTCTTAGCTTTAGTTTTTTTTAAACGAACACAACAGGAGTGTTTTTACACTATAGCATTCAAAACTTATAGGACAGTTAGTAGTCAGAAGCAGATGAAAAATTGCCTTTTTGCAATCCTATTGAAAAAAAAACAATTACTGAAAAAGCGCCAAGGTAAAATTGGAAGAATAAATTCAATTCGGCCTGTTTATATGGAGTGAAACGTATTTGCAGACAATAAGGGGATGATGAAATTTATGGCTTATTTGCCTTTAATAGACATAAAATCTAATATTCATATAAAAGAGCAGAGAATAATAATCAAATTGCATTACGAAGCTCTTTGGGAAAATACATTAAGTCTCTTCCTTATTTATCTATAAAAAACTCATTATTCAAACTAAAGTAAAAATGTAAGCGGCGCAAAGGGACTCACACTTTTCAATATGTAATAATACTAAAATAATTTGTAATATCTGTGACTTTGATAGGTTGATTTATTGATTGATTATTTAATTAAGGAAGATTATATCGAAAAGTTGAAAGTCTTCTTTGTACACATATCTGAAGTCTCTCTTTAAAATTTTACATCTCATTTATCAACATTTTTCTGGTACATTGCAATTTCTTTACAAATGGCAACTTTCAGCCTGGCGTACTGTACGAAGATTTCGAACTTTTAATGTGGGGCAACCCCAAAGAAAGTATTCGTAGGCGGATACATTTGGTGAGCGTGGTGCCCAAATAACATCGCCAGAATGTGAGATTACGTGTTTAAGAAACATTCGTTTTATATTTGGCATCGAAGCCCTTATTATGTAGGCTATGACTCCATTTCTTCAATGTCGAAATATAGAAAGCAAAAATGTGTAGTATGTCAACTTAGTACTTTGAAGTTACTGTCACTGTTTAAAAAAGTAAAGTCCAACTACCCTTTCTTTCAAAACGATGCGCCAAACTGTAACTTCAGCTTTATGGAGAGGTTTCTGGTGTAAGTCTCGTGGGTTCTCAGCTGTCTAAAATGGAGGGTTTCCTGATCGAGATAATTATCTAAATCATCATCACAATTAATCATCAGAAGCAATACATTCAAGCATTCTTTTCTAGTTTACATTGAACAAAATCAACTTGAAGTAGCTTTGACAAATCCTGATTTTATACAAATGGAAATTTACCTCGCCGTGTAGGATGCACCATAATGAGGAACAAGACAGACCCAAAGTTGGAACATGACGCCTACTGGAGTGCCAAGGACTATGAAGAACCGATCTTCTCATTCTCTAAACATTTTCTGAAGTACGAATCGTACAGAAACGGCCATTTGATGTCATCTTTATAACTGATCTAGTTGTTCAAAACAATTCAACCTGTTGGAGTGTCGAAAAACGTTGAACAGTAACAATGGTTCGAAGGCAAAACGGCTGTTTTACGTTCTGAATTCCCTGTACCACTCACAGGCTGCTACTAATTTCAAAAACATGAGTTATTTTTGCACCACTTAGTACAATAATTATTGCTTCTAAAACAGACAACATGAAGTATGATATCTGTAATATTATTAGAGCACAATTTGCCGCATTGTAGTAAATGTGCGTGTAGTTACAGTGTTATTCAGTTCTAAGGGAGTGTAAGCTTTGTGTAATAACTAAATATTTGCAGAAGAAAGGTTGAATCACAAACCAAGCGCGTGAAAACTTGTTCGGCACATTTAGGGATGATGCTTTTCTTTAATAACCAATTAAGATTGTTATACGAGTTTAGATGCCGTAAAACGACTTACTAAGATCCAATTATTCAATAACTCAAGTAAATATTGATTACGTAATTGACATAGTACTAAAAGATCTTTGTTTGAGCACCAGACGTATGGGTACCCCAAAATTGACACTTGAACAAAAATATCCAAAAGCTTTTCTTCAATAACCAAACAGCGCAGGACAACCTCAGAAATATCTGTATCCTCCAACTGAAGAAGAAAGCGACGAAGGTCAGTCTGTAACTATTTATTCATAGCAAACTATTAAGAAACAAAAACGGCGCTATACAAGAACTGACGATTGTACTGAAGCAATTCATGCGGTATCCACCACTCGTCGATTTAACCGACTAATAAATGTGCAAATTCCATTTGAGATAAACTTTCTATAAACCTCTTTCTTTGACATATGATAATAATGGTAAGGCTCCAACGCTGCACGTGAGTGTACGGCCTGCCAACTGAGAAGGTTGAGGCTCTCACATGTTCGCTCTTTCTGCCCGGTCGTCACGCACCATCTCTGATGCGAGGCAATGTGTTAAGCACCGCGCCTTAGAAGACCGTCATTATTATTTTTTGTTCGAAGTGAACACAGGTACTCAATTATTTTTAATGTCTGTGTAGTCCACCCGACAGGCTTCAGAGAACTCCAAGAATGAACACAAGTTTGTCCGCACCGCAGCCCGCGTCTCACACTCAAAGACTTGTACCTCTCCTTGGGGAGCAGACAGATTGAGACCCTGAATGAAGAGCTAAACTCTTGAAAATGGCATCAAAGCCGGTGACGAAATGTCGAGATTTTTCTCAAATACGGCGCGGTTCAACCCGTGAGCTAAGTTGTTTGTGTGTGTATATATGCAGTAGTTGGCTATAAAAGATCATCGGCAACATGTCCAAAGCCAGGAGAAGAACGCTATTGTAGTAAACCACTCACAGAAAATTTATCAGATACCTTAATGAGCAAAACATAATACACCATACCAAAGTGAAGCAAGACCTACTTATAACTGTTATTAGAAATCCCCCTTACTTGATTCCTGAAGAAGAAATAAAAAAGGTCATACAGTTCGCAACATTATAAACATAAGGCACAAACAATTTTCACACAACCACTAATGCTGTTCTATGTGTATATAGAGCCTAAAAAATAATAAAGTGTTAACCACCCTCGCAAAAAGCGACTCAGATCTCATTCTTGTGTAAAAATCTAGAAATACTTCTGCAAAATATGCACCCATCGAAAAAGGCCGCTTTTAGAACTATAAAGGCTGTTAAGCTACGAAACTCAAGAGCTAAACCAAAAAAAGGTAATTGTCAGAGTTGAAATCAAACTCAAACTAACCCACTCTAATGTCAAATTACCAAAAGAAAAATCGATTTTCCTACATAATCTGCAAATGTTCCAATAAGGTACGATATAGTAAATCGATAACAATTTCAGCGACTAACTAAAAGATTTCCTTGACGACATCACATTTAAGCAATTTATTAATCAGAAGAGTATGCTGTCAATTGTCATTAGCAAACTAATTCATTTAAGGGTGTATATTGTATTATTTATGAACAGCCATTGAAAATATCACAAACCAGAAATAATATATTTTCTTCAAAAAAAAGAATAATGCTTTTATCTAAAACACACTTTACTGATGGAATAATACTTCGAATAATATATTATACAACCATTTATTCAGTTGGAACAGCACACGCAAGGCTAACAGTACAAATAGGTACTAGAATCTAACACTATGAATTAGCTAACGAACGAAAATTCAGTCTTTAGTAATTAATTTTGAACTTAGATCTTTTACTAAAGCAATAATTTATAGTGCATCTAAACACGCAAAGAGTACTGACGAGTACAAAATTATGGGAAATAGATATATAACTGAAGGAGACTGAAATACCAAGAATATGGATTAACACTCAAAGGGAGAAACCTACCACGAGCAATCACAAACAAAAACTTCTCGAGTTCTCAGTAAGCTTCCAGGCCTGTTAGACTTAAGCTGATCTCAAATTGTATCTTCAAAAGCTATTAGTTTTTGACTAATCTGAACATTAAATTAAGAGAACCGATAGACATCAATAGCGAAGTGCAATCCTTGCAGCAGTTTGGACTAGTACACCTATACCAATCTTGAAGAATTACGAATGTAACAACTTTTTCTTACAAATTCGACAGGAAGGACGTGCTAGATGCATATGGCATAAAAACTGGGCATGCTGTTGATAAAACTGCATATAATCGTCTAATAAGCTTACTCATTTGAACACTGCAAAGCTTACGGAATTTAATATTTAAAACATACATAACCATTCTATCAAAAAAAAAAAGATTGTTCTGTGTGGAAAGTTATGAAAAATTAAAAATTTACAAATTGTATACCATCACTACGGAAGCAAGAGGGAAACTGAACACGAACAGATCAGGAGAAAGCAAATACCTTTGCAGAACATTTAGCGTAAATTTGTAGGTCTTCAGAATCCAACCCTAAGATTAATAAGGAGAGTATCCAAATTTTCTTGGATGTATTTTATCAGATGACCCTTCCAATTAAATCATTTTTGTCGTCAGAAATTGAACAAGAAATTTATTCTTGTAATATTTACAAGAAGTAATAAGATTTCTAACCAATATTTATAGTATTATGATGAGACCAACCCCCTCCCCGTATCCTGAAAACATACAGAACTAATTTTAACAGTAGAATCTGGAATAACACCAAATTTTCTTCTTGGCATGGTCTCATAAGCTTGCAATTGTCTGAAATATTTGAAAGATTAATGCTCAAAAGACCGAAGATTGACATCAGCCACAATAAGATATTGCTGGCACATCAACTTGGCTTTTGTGAATACCACTGAACAATACACTAATGTTACAGGATTGTAAACGGGTTAATAAGCAGTTTAGAAGGATAGAAAATTTGCGTTATAGCTTTTGTCGTGGTACCTATTACTATCTCATCTCAAAATCTTATGTTATCATAATTATGCCTTTCCATTTCATCCGATTAAATCACGTACATTGTAGGGTAGTATTGTAGGAGCACTCTTATATCTTGTATTGACGACAGGTACTCCAACAGCGAGTGATATATAACGTTATTTTCCCAAACGACACTGCGGTCCTATCTATAAACCTCAATCCCCTTTAGTCGTTACTCATCTGCAAACATACAGACTTGAAGAATGACTTAATCCTTCAGCTTACAAAAGTAAATCCAATCAAAACAAGTAAACATTATAACTAGGGAAAGTGACTGTCCAAAATGTCTGAATTAATAAAACTCTATTATCTATTACAAATGAAATCTAATACCTAGGACTAATGCTGGGCTCTAAACCTAGATAGAAGCCCCACATAACAACCAGGAAGACTCATATCAACAATAAGGGGCGTTAGATGAAAACTAAATTAAAAACAGAAAACAAAATCTTCTTCTTTTTCTTCATTAGCCGTTTTCCACCCACTCTTGGATTTACGCATCTCTCAAATTCTTTCATCTGTTTTTATCCCTTACCTGTTGGTACCATTTATTTCTATTTATTTTCCTTATATCGTCGACCCATATCATCGGCGTTCGTCTGTTACCTCTCCCTGTTTATCTGGATCTCCAACAGGTTCTATTTGATCTCTATTTGTTGTTAGTGTCACGAGCGATATGGTCTGCTCAGCTGCACTTCAGTTTTCCTATATGTTCTATGATATATCTTTTTCTTTTTTTTTATTGCCACATTTGTAATTCTATTTTTTATATAGATATCCATATGTAACTACTAGTCAAATACTTTTCGCTTTAGATTTATGGGTATGTTTTTATTCTGTAGTATGTGCCTGAGGTTTCCAAAAGAGGCTCATGATAAACCGACTCTTCAAGGTAGTTCCAAAATTTGATTTTCTTTACCGATAGATATATATATATATATATATATATATATATATATATATATATATATATATATATATATATTCATCTACGTTATCTATGTGTTTTCCCGCTATACTAATCTGGACATTGTCTTTACTAAGTATTTTGGTTTTGCTAAGATTCTTTCGGTACCTTATTCTCTTGATTGTTTGATTTCCCTTATCTTAGGATTATATCGTCAGGGTATCTCAAATGTCTAAGATATTTTCCATCTATTTTTATCTAGTTTTATTTCTATGAAAGGTTTTTGAAAGCATGTTCTAGGGCGAGGGTAAAGAGTTTTGGCGACATTGTATCACCCTGCCTAACTCCTCTTTCAATTTGGATCTTTTCAGTTTTCACGACGTTGTTAATTTTTACATGTACTATATTTAATAATTTTTGTATATCTGTAGTTCACTCTTACGTCTTCTAGAGATCTCAATAATGCCCGCACCGCAAAGCTGTCAAAAGCCCTTTGAAAGTCTATAAAATCTAGGTGGATAGGGAAGTTATATTTATTTTTTTTTCTATTGGAGTTCTTAAAGTGTACAGATGATTTCGGGTACTAAATCCCTTGCGAAACCCTGCTTGCTCTACTGGTTGGTATACATTAAATTTATTTGTTAGTCGGTTTGTTAGGATTTTCGTAAACAGTTTATAGAGGTGTGCTAGCAAACTAATGGGTTTATAATTTTTTATTTAGATGTGGCTCTTTTTTAAATATTACCACCACTTTGGTATCCTGCCTTCGTTTAGGCATTTGTTTACAAGTAGTTTGATGGCTTTGATAATAAAGTCCCCTCTTTCTGTAAGCATCTCTGTTGTTATTTGGTCTTCTCCTGGGAATTTTGCGTTTTCTATTTGTTCTGCGGCTTCTTTCATTTCATCAGGTGTTATTTCAGGTATCTCCTCTGACCCTATGTTTATAACTTTTCTTCGTGGCTAATGGTTTTACCCTATTATGCTTGATGAATATAGTTTTTTATAGAATATTCCAATTAACTGGCCAATTACATTTAGCTCTGTGGTTAGTATTCCCTGCGCAGTTTTCATCTTTATGATTTGTATTCTACCTTTGCATAGTTTTGATCTTAAGACTTTTATGTTTGAATTCCTCTCTATGGTCTCTGTTACCAATTTTGTGTTGTGTGGTCTTAGATCTTTTCTAGTTTCCTATTTTATGACTTTGTTGATGTGTTTGTATTTTTCTGATGATTTTTGTAATTTTCTTCCTTGTTTCATTTAATTTATATAACAGTTGGTAAATATTCGGGGTTTTTAGGTTTTCTGTAAATGTTAGTCTTGTCTCGATACCTTTTTGGTATTCCTATTTTTCTTTTAATTTTTGCTAGTTGGATATCTGTTTTTTTTACCCCCTTTCGTTATTTACGTTAATTACAAAGCGTCCTCTCGCTATGCGATGATCACTTCCTGTTTGGAAACTATTTAGCACTGATACGTTCTTACATAACTTTGTTGTTACAGATTATATGGTCTATATCGTTCTTCGTTCGGTGATTCCAACTTAGCCATGTCCATTTGCGCCGTTCTGGTTTCTTATAGATTATATTCAAACAAAAAGGTTCTCACTTTAGAGAAAATATAACACCACTTTATTTCTGGGATTTCTGTTGTCTAGCCGGAATATTCCTATTCCATTCGCGTCACCATTTTTCCATTTTGAGATTGTGGCGTTGATGTCTCCTGTAATTAAAACATATGGTTTTCTAAGGTTCTTGATACTTTGATATTTTCATATATTTGTTAGTAGATATGTATGTATGATTTATATTTCACAATTTGACCTCAGCTTTAGTTTTATATAGATGACTGTGACTGAATATCAGAGACAACAAAATACTCCTGCACAAATTACATTCTTAAACCTATTTGGACGTATGGAATACGGATACGGGGTGTCACCAAACAATATACAACAATTTCAATAAAAATTTAATCATGTGATTCTAAACGCACCTTGGTTTATTAGTAATAAACTATCCATGATTACTTAGCCATTTATACAGTTGAAGAATAATTTTAAAGATTTCGCACTACATATTGCCAAATCTCCCCAGGTACCCTATTGAGAAGATTAGCTATCTAATGAATGAACTTCCAGTACACGAAGGTTGCAGAAGAAACGTCCAATAAATTTGCAAACCTATTTGTATTATTTACTGTATTATTTTATCAAGTAATCTTAATTCGAATGGTGGTCTTTGGTCTACTTCTTCCCTTGAATAAAATAATTCATTCAATTTGCTGAATGTCCAAACAGCATCTTTAAGTAATATTTGTCTTATCTCCGTAACTTTCTAAACTTATAATTCTATCTCCTCCTAGACGCTTCAACCGATTTCCTTGAAACTTGCACACCACATTCACAACTATATTTGCTAATTCTGCGCAAAAAATCAGCCTTCTAATTTTAATCGTATTTGAATTATTTAAATATTTTGATTACAAGGGAAATTCCTCCCAATGTTTCTATTGTTTGTAGTGTTAAATGTACGTAAAACATGTGGAATGTTCTACACGACTGCCTGGCGTCTAGATCAGGCTTTGTCGACGAAGCCTGCGGGGTTCTCTTGTAGATTATAAATATCTAAATAAATAGCAAATATATTAAAAATAACAGATGATATACCGCGATTAAACAGGCAACCGGTTATATTAGTGACTGGGTTGATTCCTAATCACTGTCATCTACCCATATGCACACAATGGGTATTCACACAGAAGAACTCATTTATATTCTTTGTAGTAAAGAAAATGAGGCAGCTTTACACAATATATCCGTCCGAAATACTCTTCCCTAATGAAGGCATTTATTTCGGGGAAGAGTAATCTTTTGAGAGACTCTGATTAGAGTAGAGCTAAAGAAGGGTTACTTAGTTTGATAAATACTGTAAACTATTTCGCTGAATAAATGAACAAATGAGTAGTACTTAAAGAACCTAAGTTATAGGGAAATTCATTCAGTATTGATGATAATTTTAGAAAATTATGTAGGATATACTGAAAAATGTTTTTTAATTTTACTGAATATTAATTAATTCCACAATAGTGGTTACTTTTTGTGGTAAAGGAACCTAAGATATTAGAATATCTTCAATAACAAAAAAAGATAAAATATTTACTTAGTATGTTTGGAATGGTTATTAACATTAATTAAGTATTGACGAAATTAAGTATTTTATTCTAATAATGTAGCACGTCAGTACTACATCGAAGCTTTCGTGCTTTAATCGGATTTTGGTATTTACACTTTACTTGCTGTATACATATTTAACGAAATACTGCGTCGAGCGTTCTACATGTTTTCCAATTTGGAGTACATTAAGCTTTTAATACCCTGCTAGCGCGAATCTGCTAACAAATTAGCTATGAACTGTCAAATCGATATTTGGTACATGCGTATCATTAGCACGTAATTGTCTGAAAGGCGCTTATCGTTTCAAATGGCTGACACGTAAGTTTCAGTTGTCTGTTTTTCAAATTCAATTATTAGAATTTGATTAAGGTATGTAACTCGATGTTCTGTAGGATACATTTTGGTTTCCTTATAAGAATTATACAAAGTTTGCTTAATAAACTAAAATTGAAATGAATGAAATTTTAATTAATTTACTTAACATGCTCTGATGACAACAGGTGAATATTAATGCGTTAAACTATTGGCTATAAATTTTAAACATACTAATCTAACTAGTAGATTATTTATAACGTAGAATCGCATAGTATCTAGTAAATTAATTAAATGTAGCTTTTAAGTCCTTCCTCTAGAACATTTTTATTCTATGAATACTTGGCTATGCATTTATTAACTTTGTTGCTAAGTGGTATGGATGCACACTGATTCTATCTCTATACAGAGCACTAGAGGAACTTGCTTTTTACACCAATAGTAGACCGAGATTGTTTCTGATGGTTCCATTTGCGATGCGCTAATCATCGATTTGAGGATTGTAATCTCAATGTTGTAATTGGAAGCAGTACCTCGCAGCTGAATTCCATTCGGGAGGTTGGATTTGGCACCAATAATGCAGTATGTTTCATAAAACCGACTCAGCTATTTTGTTTTGGTCCATGTGTGAGTTTTCAAGTAAGTCGACGATCTAAAGATCATTTGAGACTCTATACTGTTTCTGTTTGTGGCATCTGTTTATTATTTAAAGTTACCGATGGACTTAGTTTTCCGTTTCCTTAACTTGAGCTGAACTTCAATTAGTGTTTTTTGTAAGAGTTCATAGTTGACACAATCGCTATGTCATCTACGCATGTTGCGATAGTATTAATTTCCATTGTTGAGTGTGTTGAATAGACTGACTCTAGAATTCTTCCCTAAGGTACGCCAGATTTATAGGATAAAGTGTGGTAAATTTATAGTATTTAACTAAAAAAATGTCTCTCTATTATGCGATCTACGAATTTGTTAGAGGGGACCGTTTTCTTTAATTTATCCAGGAGTTCTATACACACCCTCCTTGGTTTTGAAAGGGTATTTAAAGTACTTGAGACACAAAAAAATTGGAAAATAATATCGACCAAGTGGTGTCTGTTATTGTCCAAATACTGCTCCAAGCGACTAATGAAGTTTTGCATAACGAAATACGGCAAATTTCTATCCGTATTGCCTCCTGTAGGGTTTGCATGTTCCTTTAACTATGTTTCTAAAGCTCGGCTTTAGAATTGTCGCACAGAAAAAAGTCACACATGAGGCAAGATCAGGATTAAACGTCCGGGGAATATTTTCCTCGAATCTTGCATTAATGCTCGCACTGCGTGGACCGTGGCTCCGTCCTGCTAAAACTAGAGTTCTGCAGAACAGGTTTTTAAAGAGCTGCAGCCAAAAATTCTGAAATATGCTGCCATACCATTGCCTGTTTTTCTCTTTAAAAAAGTAAGGTCCGATGATCCTCATCGTGATGCTGTGTGCCAAACTGTGTCATATCACTATGCATAAACTTCTAGTGGATTACTCTCGGGTTGTTTTCACTCTAATATAGAAAGTTTTGCTTTGTTGTTGAAGAAAACCGTGGCTTGCTGAAGATTTGGAACAGAGTACAAAACGCGATTTTCCAAGAAAAACAGAAACTTCTCATTTACGATGTTCTATTAAAACTAGATAGGTAATTTTAATGTACTCTTTATAAACTTTATCAAAAGCTTGTAATATGTTTACGTAAGCTGCTGAAGAATGCGTCTTATCTTCAAAGCTTTTATTAATTTTTTACTGTTGTATGAATCCCAACTGATGATTTGGGTGCATTAACGGTGTTAGTCTTGATATTTTCAAACTTTAACATTATTGCTAACAGCTGATGAGTCTTCATGATACGACTTTTTCTGGATTTTTGACTCTTTTAGCAACTAAGATTATTTGCGCCACTTTGAACTGCAACGGAAAATATCCAAGTCTCAGTGTAGCTTAAAGTTTTCTTAGATAATTTCTGTCTGTTGTTATTTGCTATTAATATTCTTTAAAATAACTTTACGCATTTCTGTTATTTTAAACTTTTTAATCAATAGATTCATTTGGTGGCGTGTTTCTAAGAATTTAAGACTATTTCTTCTTTTCTTTTTTCAGTTGGTTTGCAAAAATCCTAACTGTTTCTTTTTGTTAGTTTTTATCCAGTCACCATTTTTGGGTTGTATTGGTGCTGTGTGAGAATGTGGTTGCTTTGCATTTCGGCCTTCCATAGTGAATACCTAGTTGTATCAGTTTGAGATAAGCCTTCCGAGTATGCGTGAATAATTTTTTTCCATGTAATAGTTCTATTAACTGTTCAGTATATTTGTTAAACTTTGCTTTATGATGCGAAAATTTAGCTGTTTGTCACGCCATTCCAATTTCCCCGTTTCTGCAATTTTAGCTTTAACATTACGCGAACAAATTTCCATATTCCGAAGTAGCTTTCTAAGTTATTTCTTGTATATTTCTATTCAGATTATCTACTGCTATTTTTCGTTTTTTCGTTCTTTCATTGAAAAGGCATTTGAATGTTTGCCAGGTGGTACTCTAATGAAATAGTGATATTTTTTTTTCTTAGAACCTAAGAGCTGGAGATAACTATTTCCATAGAATTATTGGAGGATAAATCTATTCATGATTCAGGATTCAGCTTATATGTTATTTACAGTTATAACTTTCAATATGCAGGAGCTAATAAAGTGCAGAATTTTCTTTCGGTTTGCTAGCAGATAGGATCCTCTGCTCTTTCAACGTGAAGGTTGCTTTCTTGCACTGCTAGATACAGTTGGCGACATTTTGGTGTAGATGTACAGGATCTAGAGCTTCACCAGAGATACTTTGCATTATAGTGATCTGCTTCAGGAAATTTGTTTTCAGCGTTTTGAAAAACTTTGTGAATTGGTCGTGTGCTAGTGAGTACTTGGGTGAACAATACATAGCTGAAAGCCCCAGTAGTCCCTTCTAAGCTACTGTGATTATGCTAGCTATCTGAAGGTAATTCTGTGCAAATGGCACTGGCTTATTATGTTTAATTATTGTTTTAACTGTAATTTCAGTGTCCTTGTAAGCAGCTCCGTTAGGTCACTGCGCATTATAAATAGTATATTTAGGAAGTTTTAAATATTTTTTCCATAAATGTGTTACGGATATTAGCATTGCATCTATGTTTTAGTTAATAAGGAATGATTTTAATTCCGACCCTTTTCGGATTAGTCAATTAGCATTGCAAACAGCAATTTTAAGTGATGAAGCCATTATGCTAATTTAGATATCAAAATCGTGACATGATTTAAGGTGGTGCTTATTTTACTCATTAATTGTGTTATCTTTCAATCTGATCATTGATTATTACAGTGAAGCAGATAGGTTTAGTTGAGTAAAGATTGGCTAAAATTGTCTATTTTCCATTTTTTATTGGGCATATTCTTTGTTAGAATAACACTCGCGTGACTATAGTTACGCCACTAGTTTGTCTCTAAGTATACGAAACATTTTTTATATAAATTGTTTACGTATTACACATTCCTTACAACTAGCAAGGCCCTCAATTACTCCTATAATTTTTTTCTAGGGTAGTCTTTATTAAGGTGTATTTTGCATTTTGTATATAATTTTATGCATATCTTTGCTGTTCTCATTGTCTCCTAATTCAACAAAATATAGTGAAAGTGGCACTTTTCGTTTTTATGTGGGATATCTGTGATTCTCATTATTTTGTGATTGTGGGGCTTCAATTTCATTTTGCAACTTTTTGTATCCGCACTTGGATGCATATTTTTGCTACTTCTTCTTTCTATGCTTATATTAGGACTTCACTAAGATGTCACATACACCCGTGGGTTGAGCGAAACTCAAATTCGCCTGCCATATTCGCGGACAGTGGAGCAAGCTCTCAAAGAGGCCACAGAGAGTCCTAGGGCTACCTTAAAAGTACTGTTTGGTTATTTTGGCGTATATGAAATTCTGTATTTTTTGGCTTTTAATAATTTAATAAGTATTTTTCTAAGCAATTTTTACTTGACTCTTATAGTACACTTTTACAGTGTAAATGATTTTACTTCTTCATTATAATGGAGTGTAGTTATCAAAACCCAGTGGATTTTTTATAAGGCACTCATCCAGATTACCGGTTACCTCCTTCTTATTATTTATTTATTTATTACAATAAATTATAGTCGATTATATTTTATTTGCATATAATGTTGGGGCACTAGTTAACAAATTAAATAACGAAGTAAAACTAACCAACCAACTAACTAGCTAGCTAGTAATTAAGTAAGTAGTCACCAAGTACATAACGCAGGAAGAAGCCCGGTAAATGCTTTTGTAGTTTCAGATAATTGTATGAAGGTTAGACATATGACCAAACTTCTAATCTATTTGCTAAATAGTCTCCCGGAAATTACGTTGTACATACAATATGGTAGGATTTTAGGTTTTTACACATGTTTGTCCGTCGTTTTCAGCTCCGTGTATTTTCGCGTGGCCCGAAAATGCTCGAAGGATTACTGCACAGGGCGAAAGTCGCAGCGCAGCAGCCGGTTGGCGGGATACGCGGCGAAAATTGCACCAATGAGTTTAACTTGTTAAATATTAAAGCAACGTTTGGTTATATACTATTTCAACACTTATGGCTATATGGTCGGTAACTAAATAGGAAAATGACGTATGTGCTGTTTAGCTAACTTTTAAGACGTGATTATATACATAAAAAACATTGTTCCACGTTCCCGCCTTGTTTTTTATGTGTAATGATCACGCAAAACCAGTTTCGAATTTGTGAAACCGCTCATAAAGATTAGCAGAAGTGTAGCATTTTTTGCTTTAAGCTCGTTTTACTCCCGTCTTGTTCCTAATTTAAACTTCTTATCGGTTAAAGATATCTATAGGTTTGTTTAGCTAATAGTGTTAGTTTCCCTCTACGGCCTGTCATTCTTATTTTAAAGTTGGAGAATAAGTTAGTCTTGATTGCATTTTAAAATTTATTATTAAAATTTTATACTAGCAAATTCTAAAATGTTAACCTTTAGATAGTAACTACTATGCTACATTTGAACTTTCTGTGCGCCTGCGGTAAAAAACACTACCATACGTCAAGCAATTTAAAAGGAATCTAATTAATACAAGCTATATTTGATAAGGTCTGTAATGTTTATATTACTTTTTCAATGATAAAACTATAAATAGAAGTTGCAGCGGATATTTCAAGTGAATAACTATAGAGCAGAAATTGACTACGCAGTGAATCAAGAGATACACTTTTTTCTGAAATAAAGATTGTTCAAAATTTTAGTAGTCGTTGAGGTAAATCTGAATTTTTATTTAAGTTGTATTATGAGAAAAATTAAAGACCGTCTTATACGTATGAGTAATTTCCCATTGCTATACTCAAATTGAAAGAGAAGATCGATCAGGATCCTATGCAAAGCTTGATTGATCTGGCAGAACAAATGGGTACGACGAGATCAACAAAAAGTTTTCGTCCTGACGAACCGCTAACTATTGGCTGAGAAAAACAAAATCAACAATAAAGTAAAGGCCCAAATACTGCTAATCGACATAAACACGACAGCGCTGATTTTCAGAGTTTCATTTCAGACGAAAAAACTTCATAAAATGACAAAATGTTTTTGAAGTGCCTAGCGTCGTACATATAAAGTTTCTCACCTCTGTGATAGTACCGGGTTTGTAAGCAGCGAATGGGATGATATAACATGCTAATTTTTTGAGAAAGGCTTGAAGGTGATCGTTGACAACTTATATCAAAGTATTGGAGCCAATTGTCAAGCTCAGGATAGATGAGGTGACCGTTCGGCGGTAGTACGTGTTCCAGAAAGACTTCGCTCTAGCCTATAAGGCAAGGAAGACTCCTAGCTTGGTTATACAACTTTTTTTTGCCGCTGATCACTCTCTAACCTTTACTGTAATCCCCTTGACTACTACGTATGGGGTGTGATCGAAGCAAAAATTAATGATATGCATTATAACACAATAATGAACCATGAAAATAATAATACATGTGGACAAACAGAAAGTTATGTTAGCCTGCAGTAGGTTTAGGCCGTGGTCGCTGATGGAGTACCATATCGAATAATATGATTCTGAATACTATTGACTTTAGTTATGACGAGGTTTATGTAAATTAATCTAATTTTTCTTGTATTTTAGTGTCAATTTTATTGTTTATTCATTTTCTGGATTACCTCGGCAATCCTGTGTACCATTTTTAGAAATTTTTACATGATATAGTTTTTCCTCATTGCCTTCCACCAGGATGATTTTACCTTTAAAGAATCCTTCAAGCAAGAAACATCTTTCTGTGCCACAAAATCGCGACAGAGTCCCTTTGAAAAATTGCGTTGGTCCGAAAACGTTTACCTAGAAGCGGCGACGCGCGGCCTTTGTGCAGAAGCGGCTTAATTATTTTCATAAATGTTATCGCCATCAATTAATTAATCAGCAAGCCGGGCGAATTAGCGACAAACAATGACGTTACAAACGCTGTCGGTCGTCGGCGGACTTTTATTTCCTGTAAAATATGGAAGTGCGCCCAGATAAAGGATGATTAATTTCGGCCGGGCAAAAACACGGGCTGCGTTGCAGACCGCCGCCACGAAACTAAGAAATTAAAATTTCCGCGTCGGTCATGCGGGCGGATGATCGACACGTGCAATTTCGGCGGCGCGCCGGAGCTCGCGCGAAACAAAAAGGTGCAAGGCGCGGAGATCCTTTGGGAATTCATTAATCTTGGCAGTGCTCGGCGGTCTTAATATACGTTGTTAGGGGTTTAAACACGGTTTCGTCCACTCTTTGTAGACGGAAAAAGCACTCCGGCCGGATTAATTGCGCCCGGCTTCCTGCACAACATTCGAACACCTTCCGGGCCAATTTTCCCGAGCGCTTTCTGAGAGCTCTATCTGCCGCAATTCGTCATATTATGGGAGCCTCATTTGATTTGTGGGGCGCTGTCGTTTCGAAAAATGGGCTTGCCCGGATCATTTGACTTCGGCTTTTGTTATGTATGTGGAGAGGCAGCTGCAGCTAAAGTGGTAGTCATTCGTCGCGCTAGATGGGCGATCCTAAAGCTTATAAATTATAAATTAGTCCAGAAATGTTATTTCAGCTTATCGTATTTCTACATGTCTACATGGCTTTTAAATAACAGTCCTACGCTTTGTTATTCTTCTGGTAGCACAGCATTCAGATGTTCAAACAACTGATATCGTATTTACCATTATCTTTCGTAATTTTTATGATTGCTTTCATTAGGACTTTACAATAAATTTCATCCTTATGCATTTTTACTATCACAATTTTTTTGTGAAATATAGGTTGTCTTCTTCTAATAGGATTTCTCAATGAGATCGGAATTGGAGTGTTTGTGGAGGTGCCAATAGTCAGATACCATAAGTTTATGATTTGAGTTAGTTTTAATAACGATAGTGAAACCTTAATGTTACGGTTTTGGACAGTATATGAACCACTGTAGATCACAACGTTAATATGTTTTATAATGAAAGAGGATATATTTCTGCGTCCTCGATTAGTTTCTGAATTATTTCAGATCTATTCAGCTTTTGCGAGATGATCAGGGTGTTGTCTTTCCTATTTTTGTATCTCTCATTATCTTCCACATCAACCAACTGTTTGTTTTTATCACACAATCTACAAGTGCCTTTTAGTTTCTATATAAAAATGTAAATTGATTATATTGCTAAATATAACATTGTAAAAATATGCACAGGAGTAATTGATTTTGTCTGGCACCATTCAATAGAGTGTGTACATATTCCTATGATTTAATTCAAAACAAGTCACTTTCTGTTAGAATTGAATAGTTTTATAATTCCATTAACTGTTTTTCTGTTTGTATTATCTTCTGCGTTGTTGTATGTTTACCGTGTAAACTTCTATTTGTCTTAATTCATCTAAAGCCCTAGTTATCTTTTCGTCATTTACTTCCAATGTATCCAAAAGTATTTTTACATACACAAAGTGTGTAACCTATTTTCTAAACAAAAGACCTGTCGTATTATTACTTGCCTTTTATTTCAATGTTCAGTCCAGAACGGCATAAATACGCGTTTTGTTTAAAAAAAGTCACCTAAGTGCTAACTAGTCGCGTTATTGGATTATCACTAACAAGAGCTGGAATCTGCTCTTGCATCCAAACTATCCTCTTACCGGGGCCTTCCTGACTAGCACATCCACACCTCCCCTAAAAGCTGACATGCGGATAAACTCTAGAATATGCTGAGTATGCATATCATAGGGGTTGTCGCTTAGTGGCCAAGATGATTGTTCTTATATCCACGAATCTTATTCAACCCATGTGTGTATGTGACGTTCTAGTTTAAGTCAAACTATAAGTGTATGTTATTAGACACAATAAGTCTGAGTGCCGGTAAGTGCGTCCAAATGAAAAATATTCAAATAATAGCCACATAAAAATTCTGTTCGTGGATGGAAAAAAATTTACTATTAAAAGATTCTTCAACAATGACAGGGTGTATGCTAAGTCGTCTAAGGAAGCGTATTATATGATGCTAAGGATTCATATAGGCCATCATTCAACATCTGTAATTTTTTGGTGAGGAATCTACCGCGATGAAAATACCGACATTTATATTTGTGGAAAGGGGTCAAAATTTCGATCGCTGTGTACCAACAGAAGGTTCTAGAAGGAGTGGTTAAACTTCTAAATAACGCTTTTTCGAATTAATTTAATCCGCATTGATTAAACGGGTTCATTTTTTAAAAAGCAGTTTTAGTGGACATAAAAAGAAATCTCAGTATTGATGCTAAGAAGCTACCTTAATGGCTATAGTCAACAATGTCTCCATGAATGTAGTAGGTGTGTTTGATGTTTCCTTCCAAATCATCCAGCGTTTGTGATTCCTTCTTGCATATCTGTGTTTTAACATAATCGAAAGGAAATTATCCAGTGGCGTTATATTGCAGGATCTTGAGGACTAATTTATAGGTCTGTTTTATGAAATTATTGATTTATTAAACTTTTCCGCTAATAGGTTGATGGTACCGTTAAAAGCGTATGTCGTATCATCGTTTTGTTGGAATCCAATTTAAATTTATATAATTATATTGCAGTTATAAAAAAATAGCTATCACTGACAATTAACGTTCGCCGTTCACTGTAATTATTAAAAAAGCAAATTGTACTACATAGTTAGTTTTCGTAGATGTAAAGTTGTATTTTCACTTTTAAGTTGGATTCGCCCACAAAAAGACAATTTTATTTGTTGACGAAGCCACTTAACCAGAAGTTGGTTTCATTAAAATTTGTGATCAGTTTGCAATTACTCTAACGTCTAATCGGAAATTCGACGACGCATCCGGTAATCAATGGTCCTTAGTTCTTGCGCCAAGACGACCTTATATGGGTGTACCGGCTCGAACAATATTCTTCAGCATTTTTTCATCGTGTATACTACACTTGAGAGCAAAACAATTGACTCAGCAATATGTTAGGGTTTTGAGAGAATGTGTATCCATTCTGATAGCATTTTGAGTAAAGTTCAGTGTACTGTTTGAAAGCTTCAAAACTTTAATTTCAAATGATGCCACTTTGATTGGAATCGGACCTGTTCTGACAAAGTTATGGGCCTAAGAATATGTGTAACACAAAAGAGTTGAAAGGGAAAAAGGGATTATGAGAGGAAAAAAATGGAATCCTTTGTTGAAGTTATTAATATATTAATTTAATAATTTTTTCAACACATGGTGTTGCCAGTTCTACTCCTAATTGCACTTTCCAAGCGATTACGCATGGATCGGATGACTTTTCTTATGCTGTCTTGAGGGATTGCTTCCCACACTTCAACGCCACTGTCAGTTCCATCACGCTCTCTGACGCAAGATTTCTGGCACGGATTTTCGGTGAAGCCCATCCCAAACATGATCAATTGGATTAAAATCCGGGCTACACGGAGGCCAGTCCATTTTCCATTAGCATGAAGTCCTTACCAACAAATCCCGCAAAAGGAACAACATGTTCCTCCAAAATGTCCCCGATTTAGTGGTCCGCTGGTTAACCTTCTCCGCGTCTTCCACTAAGGACGAAAACAAACTCAGATTTTCCGTGCATGGAAATGTTCGCCTAGAACATACAAGAACCACCTCAATATGCGACAGTTTCTTGAACAGAGCAATAAACGAATCGCTTTCCTGGCCTTCTATTGACTCGACGTCTTCTATCGTTGCCATGTAGGCGCATGCTGAACTCGTCGATAAATAATATCTGACTCCAATAGCCGAGGTCCTAATCGAAATGTTTGCGAGAAAATTCCAGTCGCCTTTGCTTTTGGACTGCAGTCAGCTTGGGACTCATAGCGGCTTTTTTGCGGGTCAGATTGACTGCCTTCAGTCTTCTCACTGTTAAAGCGCTGTTAACCTCACCTCTGGCCGCATTCAGCTTTTGCTTGAGATCAATGCCAGTCACATGTCATTGAGGAATATTGAAACGAGAAATTGATCGTTTCTCTCCGTCGTCACGCGCCTACGGCCTCCTTATCGGCGGATGTAGCCACCAGTTTTCCGGTACTGACACCACAGTGTCAGCACAGCTGATTGATTTAGATTTAGTCGATTTGCTACGGCCCTCTGATTGTGATATCCATTTTCTTGCGAATCACTCGAGCACTTACGTCACTTACTTACGACAACTTTGGATTGCAAGCATACTGTACGCCAATCACAATTGGGTACATGCGTTCCAGTTAGCAAGATTCATAAAATTCTGTTTGTGATACATATTTTTTTGAATGCGTCATCCGATTAATGCAATAGCAACAGTTTTTGAAAGCTCAATAATAAAGGTACTCCTTGTAGGTTAATGTTTTTATTTTTATTTTTCTTAGTCTGAAACATGAGACGAATATGCGCGTGCAGCTAGTGAGTCAACTGTTTTGCTCTCAAGTGTAAATACGCCGTTTCAGTCTTCTGGTTATGTGGCACATTCTAAGTTCAGAAATACCATTATTACGATCGTAATTTTTGCAAAATTTACATTGTATTGCAGAAATTGAGCTCCTAGAATTATATTTTTTATAATTCCTAATCGTTCTTGAAGCGTAGAACGACGCATAATTAAACGGTGTACTATAATGAATGCAACTGATACTCTACTATACAGTTATGATGTTTCAAGCATGGTTTCCATATGCTTTGATTTTTATTAGGAAACCCGTTATTTGTGTAAAACCAATTATTTTCTTACTTATCTTGAATTTGTTTTCATTTTGTGTCTCTCCCCTTGCACTGCAATAGTAATACAATAAAAAAGAGTTGGTTGTAGAGGAAAAAAATAATCCAGTTAAATAATTTTAAATTTATGTAACATATATAATATAAACATTTGTTAACCACTTAACCATAATTCAGTACTAGCTGAGTTTTGATTTAAAAATGCCTTCATATTCGTTATTAAAAAAAGCATCTATTCTATCAAAATTGTTATCGAACTGGCACTTATAAAGCTGTAAGACTTTTGTCAGATATAAATTTAGACTTAAATTAAGTTTATTCAGTCGGTATTAGCATTTTTTCATATATTCACCTATGCGGCGAATACATCATCCCCTTCGTACGTTTAAAAACTTGTCTTGACACACTTTTGACAAAATGCGAAAAAGTTGAAATTGGTTTCAAATTTGTTTTTACAATATGCAAAGTAGACATATTAAAATGTAATCGTGGCCTACTTTAGCTGTTTTTGTATTTGTGTTCAATTTAAGTTATAATAAATGGTTCTAGTTGCTTTGCAAGAAAAAGCGCTCTTTTGTATTAGCAGCATATTTTTTGCCTTAAGAAATATTTTCGTGACTAAACCTGTCTTCTAATTGTCAATTTTTTTGTAGCTGATGCATTCAAATAATAAGAATATTAAAAGAATTTCGTAATTTTTTTGACTAAGTGTTTTTTTTGGGTTTTTCTCCAGGTGGATTGTGTATGATTAATTTAGGAAAATAGGCACGAGCTTGCCCTCTATATTAAATTACATTTGTGTGAATATTAATCTTTAATGGGACGATTGAACACATAGTACCACGTAATTTATCCCGATTCATCACCTATTTAATAGAAGAGATTTCTTCAAAAAATAATCAACAGCAAATTCTAAGTAATTAAATCTGGAGACCATCCTTATCTGTTGCGGAAAAGAACACAATTGCTGTGCATTTATAATGCACCATACTTTAACTGATCAGTAAATAACACGGCGCGTATCGTGGTGCCGCAAAGTACCCAGCAAGTTTGAAAATGAAACATCTTACCTCTCAACAGCGTTGCAACAAGTGATTAAATCATATTTTGCTTTTATGGTGTGAGCACTAAAGCCCTAAGCTAAAATTCGTAAAAGAAAAAACAATGGGTTATTGGTGCAGTATAACAAGCCCAACTGTGAACAGAATGAAAAGCCGTAGATAATGTTTTTTGAGGGGATAAACAGGTCATTTTATACATTAATACAAAGTTAATAGAAGTTTCTAGGCAGCATCAAGTTATCAAGTTATCAAGTTACCAAGTTTTTCTGGGTATCAGAGTTTAACTATGGAAAATATGCGCAAACTATATGTCTGTATCCGACATAATAGCAAACAGGTCCGTCTTGCGGATCTTTGGATGCCATCATCCATGAGGACTTGAATATGACAACGGCCTGCGCACAATGAGTTTTCCATACTCTCAGCGCTCAGCAAAAACATATAAAGGCACGCCAACGGTTTCCGCAGCTATAAAATATGGATTCAAATGCATTCTTTGAATCTCTGGTCACAGAATACAAATCGTGGTTCTGGGACGAGACAGTGGAACATAAGCGCCATTCTATGAAATGGGTAGAGCATTGGAAGACAGTATTATGGAGGCTGGAATTGCCTATTCTAAAACAAATCGGTATCAGGAAGAGATTTCGCTAATTGATTGGATAATTTGCCTTCTTAAAGGCTCTCGAGTACATTATCTTGCTTCACATATCATATTTTCGAGATCTTACACCAGGCTGTCACGCTCAGTATGACGCAATGAGAGAAGCAATGCGCGGTAGAAATTTTTCTGTAACGATGAGTTTCAGTCAGCTGCTCGGAAGAGGTGCTTTGATACATCCAAAGAATAGCTTATTACAATATGGAACCTACTAGAACGATGCAAAGATTGCCAGTTTTTACTCATAATATCTTAGGATCGATTTGCATGGTTCTTTAGCCATATACACATAAATGACAAATCTGCTTATCTCAAAAAGACGTGGATACGACAAGGTCTAGAAAATTCGACCGATGCTTAATATATTAACTACAAGCTTTATAATTTCGTGGATAACGATTGAAAGTCATACATGGATGAGTCAACGGTCAACTTTAAAGTGTTTACGAACTATGGAGTTGGCTCAATATGAACCACATGTCCAATAATTTTAAAGTTACACTCAGAAGGTATGATTTTGTTAAAGCTTGACTGAGTTCTGGGGTTGTCAAAAATGTATTAAGGCATTTTTTTGCAATTTTCAACTTATAAATGGTTTGTTGGAGAAAATATATGTGTTAACAAAAAGACCATAACTTAGAGCTAAAATATTTAAGTAAAGACAGGCGGATAAGGAGGGTACATTTCGATTGGTTTATTATATGTAAAATGTAAAAGGATAAATTGATCAGTGTTTTTAAGACAAAATATTAGGACATCACTAGTAGTACGTTTACGTTAAAATTATTTGAGATAAAATGTCTGGCTTGTTTGATCAACAAATTTGCAAATGTTATGTTTTATCAAGTTATTAATTTTTTTTAAGGAATTATTAAGGAGGAACTTAAGTTGGTATTAAATACATATTTGAATACATTAAAGAAATTTGAAATTTTGAATAAATATAAGAAACTTAAAATTAATCGAAAAAGAAGGTAGGGAAATAGCAACTGTAAAATACAAGGACAAAAGTGTCTTCAAAAAGAACACTAATTAAAGTGCTTTTCAAAATCTTAAGAGGACGCGATAGACGCGGAATGTTAGCAGAATTAAAAGTCAATAGAACGTCTACGAAGCAAACTATAAAAATCAATAAGGAGTGTTACTTAGAAAATTTAAAAAACTAAATGAAAATAATCAATTTTGTTTTCAGCAAGATTCAACTCCAGCACATCAAATTAAGTTCGGCACAGAAATCGTGCGACATTTATGTTTAGAGTTTTAATTTACTTACTGAGCGGCCAGTGAGCCGTCAAATTTAAATTCCATGGACTATTCTGTATAGACATATGCTTGGGAAATTAGGAAATGCAAAACATAAGAATTCAAATAATTTTAGATATCTTTTAATTGCAATTTGGAACGAAGCACTGCTAAATAAGGTTCATGTTGCTTGCAACAATTTCTATAACAAATAAAAGCGAACTAAATTTATTTATTGATTCAGTTGAGGAAATTCAGTAAGTAGAAACGTCGACAGTAGCCCAATACAAACGTTTATTGCGAAAGTTTTTTAAACTTTTAGTATTAATAACTTAAAATCAGATTTTGTAAAATTTCTTAAGACACAGTTAAATATATATTTTTGTTTATTGTCCTCAAGTGGTGTTAATCTTTGATGTAAACTTAAATATTTTAGCAACAACATGCTTACCGCTTTTTTGTTTCAGTTTTGCTAAACTGATTTAGTTTTTTTTGTTGAAAAAAATCATGTACGAACTCTTTATTTTTAAGGTTCAGAACAAGTTATATTTTTTATAGTTAAAATCAGGCATTCTGATGTTAGCTGGTCATTTAGAAATAAGCCATAAACATTTTGTAGTTTCTGTGTATAATTAACTAATATATAAATGGATGCATGTATAATGAAGACCAAGAGAAAAGTAATTAAAATGTGAATTATAAAGGTGCAATAATAGATTATTAATTAATTAATAGAAAAACTATTTAAGTTTTAATTTGTGTGTAATTCTCTATATAAAGCGAATTACAAATACAAGAATAGCATCGCCTTTTTTGGTGTTTAGCTATTTTAATTTGGTGAAGTCTTTAATTATATACACTAATAAAACTAGAGAGATCAAAAGTATTACTTTGAATCACTTTAGCTTGGCAGGTGTATGTGGTCTTATTGGTTCTATCTGACACTTTTAGAAAAGGGCAAAATTCTAGCTATTAAGATTAAAAAATAATTTACCAGTTGAAACACGCACAGGGTATGAAACATTTGCCTGTTTCCCAACAGAAGAAGAGAAGAAGATACTTCTGTAACTACCCATTCACGGCAAATGATAAAGAAACGAAGACAGCGCCATACAAAAGCTGACGATAACATTTAAACAGCGTCTGTGGCACCTATAACTAATCGATTTAAGTTCATTGGTAGTTTAGACGCTAAAATTTGGAGATTCAGATCTGGAAGACAAGCTGCGTTTTAGCCATCCCCAACGGTTGATCACGAGGCTCTGGATTTAATCAAATAATTGGGCTTCACGAATTCATTGGTCCAGCGCCACTCAGAAACTCCTTTAGAACCCGTAGGACGAGAAGTGGCTCTTCTTGTGCAACCAGAACACGGGCAACCAGTGGCTTCAACCTGATTAGAAGGAAGTTACAATCTTCCGACAAGACCGGTTTGAGAAAATTCGATGCTGTCGGTCTGGTGGAATTTCGAGGGAGTCGTACACTGGAAGCTCCATGGCCCATTTTCTGCCCGAGCGCCGGTTCAACTCTGTGGGCGAAGCCAAGAACGGTTGTCTCAAAATTCTTGGGAAAAATAAGCTTTCTAATGATCTCAAAATTCGTATTAACTTAGTTCATAAAAATTATAAACACAAACTTTTGGGATAACCTAGTATGTGAAATAGCGGACTATAAAAAATTATAGATGATCTGTCCAATGTCACAGAAGAAGGATTCTATTACAATAACCAGTTACAAATTAGAAATGATACAGTAAAAAGAAGTACATATATTGCAGAAACCTATAAAGAGATTATCAGATATCTTATCGGGATAAAATAATACGCCATACATACATACATACGTACACAGTGGTTGTTGGGATTCTCCATTATTCCAGCCATACAGAAGACATTAAAAAGAATTTAAAAAAGTTATACAATTTACAATATTATAAATATAAGACACAGAGAGCATAAGAAAATACATCTGTAATTTAGAATTAATAAGGTGAGAATAAGTGTCGGGGTCCCTCACAATCAAAATCAACATTATGCAATGCGCTGTATGCAAATTATATGTCTACTATAGATCTTACTGCAGACGACGATTAAAATGTGTTAAATGTAGGGGAAACCGCAACTCATCCTTTTATAGAAAAATCCAAAATCATTCCAGAAAAATGTGCATTAATCACCCTTTGAAGTATAAAGATTGCAAAATATACGGATAATTACAAAACAAGAGCTATGAGAAGAGCAAATCGCTATCAGAATTGAGATCAAATTGAATAAAACTAACCAGTGTAACCACAAAGAAGAATTCATTTTTCTGCATACGCCAGTTAAACATCTAAATATTTTTTTATTGAATTTAAAGTAATGCTTAATAAATTGATTAACCAGAGGAACATGATAATAAACATGCTATCAATTATTATCATTACGTATAGAGCTTTGAAACGCCAATGGCTTGACAAACTACAAAACAGAAATAATACATTTTCTTCAATTAAATAAGATGGTAATCAAGTAATCTAAAATCTACCTCTGTTTTAATGAGTATCTTTTTGAATTATTTTATGAGAAAACTTAATATTTGTTAAGTTTACAAAGTTTACACGACTCTATAAACAGTTGTCCTGAGTTATTGAGAACATCTTCTCAGTAATATTCTACTACTGAACTGTCTGTTCTACTTATAACTCTAGTACTTTTAAAGTCGCCTGCTAATGTAAGTTGTTAGTTTGGCTTAACTGATTCTAGTACTGTTGATAGTTTTTGATAGAACTAGTATTTAGTTAATTATTGTCTCAAAACCATAAATACCAAGAGTATTAATCTCTCTGAGATATATTTATAATCTTCTAACTCCCTATGTGGAAGCACGGCCTGCGAACTGAGAGGTTAAGACTCTTATATGCCCGACTTTACTGCCCGGTCATCGCGCACCATCTCTGATGCGGGGCGATGTAGCAAGCACCGCGCCTTAAACGACCGCCATTATTACCCCTTGTTCGGGTGAACGCAGGTACTCAATTATTTTCAGTGAGCACCGGGAATTGAACTTGGGTTTGTCCACATCGCAGTCCCCATCCCAGGCCGCGCCTCAACCGCTTGAACCACTCTGGCGTTTTCTTTTAGATATTTCTGCAGGTTTTTCTTTATAAGAATGACAATACCAGCTAACGTGCTTACATTTTGCAACATCGATCTATAGTAATAAATAGTCAGCTAATACATCGCTGTCATATCCTTTTTGTTAGTTTGAAAAAGAAGAATAACGTTAATTTCTAGTTTTTCTCTCTTGTAAAAGTTTTGTTTGTCATACTATTCACATTCCATGTTACTATTCTGATAGTCCTTTTCATTTCTGTTGTAAACTGTTTTAGTCCGTAATCCGAGGCTTGGTTTTGAAACAAAGAGCATTTTAAAAGTTTTAATGAATGATGAGGTGCTATCTGATCGATCCAACCTCCACACTTGTAGAACCTGAATTTTCTGTAAAGGTTCTCTCCTTTAGGCGAAATGTTCAGGTTTCGCGGCGCTGAAGATCCGTCTTTCGTCCTTTCTGTTAGTTACATAACAGTCACCCATTGACTGCTGTGTATTACAGTGCCTTCGTGGACTTGTTGGCAGAGCTTTTGCATCAGTAAAAATTTTTCGAAAATTGTTGAGGAATATTTTTATCGATGTAAAATACCCCTCGAGATTCTTCACCAACATTGGACCACCAGAAAGAAAATAACTTTGCAAAACATTTTACGAAAAAGTTTTAGTCCTATAAAACCAAACCCTAGTATTAATGATGAGAATAACAAAACTTTTCTTTATTCACTTTTTAGTTAACCTCCTATTAAATAATTTGAGCTAGTAGAAACTAAACCAAATATTAATCATTACAATAGTTACACGGCCCTGGATTTGACTTTATAACTGAACGAATTCTCAAACAACTATATAGAAATTTCCAACCGTTATTTATAGTATTATGATAAGATTAACTTTCTTCATACTTTAGAAATTTGCATAAATAATTTTGATGTCTAAATTTGGCAAACCATAAAATTCTTTTGGTTTGTATCGTTTTATAAGCTTGTTATCGAAGTTATCCAAAACATTTGAAAGATTACTGCTAAAAGACTCCAGATTGACATTAACTTGGGTGACATATACCATTCCAGTATCACAAAACTGTAAACAGGTCAATAAAGAGTTAGAAGAAAAGCCAATTTTTGGTGCAGCTGTTTTAGCTATTGTACAAGCTTTTGATTAGCTTATTATAGAAGTTAAAATTCCCATCTATTGGTATATTATCTTAAATAATATTTTAGTAATTACTTCTTCAAACTAAATATAATTATTCATCCAATGCAATCAGTGGTACTACAAGATAGTGTTCTGAGATCCTTCCTAGGCTTTATATGTACAGTAGATATTCCAACAAATAATAACTCAACTATTGCTTCATTCTCGGGCGATACTGCGACTCTGTCTATGGATAAGAATTTCCGCTTCTCATCTGCAAAACTACTTAGGCGGCTTGAGAAATGGCTTAGTTTTTATTATACAAAGTAAATCCTACTAACTTAACACAACTTAACTTTATAATAATACTGTAATACCTATCAACATTAAGTCAAAGACCTAAAATCAGTATTGGGCTTTAAACTTATATGGAAGTCTTACATAACAACTAAAAAGACTCACATCAACAACAAAAACAAAGTACTCTTGTACAAATGTATTCTTGTACTCATTTTGACTTATGGGATACAACTATAGGATTGGATTAAGCCCTAAAATTAAAAATTATACAATGCAATACAATATTTAGTGTACGACACTAAACGTACTTTTGTGAACAATAAAACTATTCACGACGACTTAGCCGTTCATATAGTTATAGGACAAATCAAAAGATGCAATACTATCTACTTCTAGAACTCCGAAGGGCACCCTGTTGAGGAGATTACCCATAGACTGAAGAGGAATTGTATTGTATCATTTACTATATTTTTGTCAAATTATATTTGGACCACACGTAAAACAAAAAAAGGGCTCAGACGAAAGCAGAATGAAAAGGAAACTTAAAGTAAAATTTCCCCGGGTGGCAATCCACACCTCCAGTGGAGGGAGCCCCATCGGTTACGGGGGGGGGGGCAGTTCTGCGTCAACGTTATTGAACCCAAATCTTAACCTCAACCGAAACGTAAAGAAGAAGAAACGAGAGATTACAGTAGGAACATGGAACGTACAGGGATGGAACAATAAAGATCTGGAAGTCATAGAAGAATTTAAGAAAATGAAAATAGATATACTAATTACCAGCGAAACAAAGAAGAAGGGAAACGGAACGGAAATTATCCAAGACGTTTTTCATTGCTGGAGTGGAGTCAACAAAGAAAAACGAGCTCAAACTGGAGTAGGAATGATAATAAGAAAGAAACTGGCAGAGAGAATCAAATCCTGGTAACCAATAAGCGAGAGAATCATCAAAGTACAAATAGAAATATATGGAAAAGAGATAGCAATTCTCGGCGTATATGGACCAACTGACGATAGCACTCAAAATGAAAAAGGGGACTTTATGGAAACGTTAGGGGAGGAAATCCAGAAAATAAGAGACTCACAAGAAATTGTAGTAGCAGGTGACCTTAATGGTAGAACAGGCAAGGAACCTAACAACAAGACAATAGGACCATTCGGAGAGGAAGTTACAAATGATAATGGAGAGAGAATTATAGAATTATGTGAAATAAATAACCTCCGAATAACGAATGGGTTTCATCGGCATAAAATGATCCACAAATATACTTGGGAACGGATGACAAGAAATCCGAAATCAATTATCGATTACATCATAATAAGAATCAACACCAAAATAAAAATAAAAGATGTACGAGTTAAAAGAGGGGCGGAATGTGGCACAGACCACAAATTATTAATCGCAAAGATGGAATTCCCTTGGTATAGGAAAACAACAATAACCTACGAACAAACAAACACAGGAAAAAATAGAGGATCACCACTACCAAGTCGACCAGCTACAAGACGAAAAAATAAGAGAACTCTACCAAAGAAAATTGGATCAGAAACTAAATGAATTCACATTTGATAATATAACAGACATGTACGAACATATAAAAACTAGTATAAAAGAAACAGCTCGGGAGGTACTGGGAGTCAGAATAAAAAGAACAATAATCACAAGATAATCCTTGGTGAAAATACGCTAAAAATATCCAGGAAAAGAAAGAACAATATAATAGGTGGCTAAGCACCAAAACGCAAGAAGATCAACAAAAGTACAAAGAGAAGAACAAAGAGGTAAAACGATTAGTAACAAGAGAAAAGAATGATCATGGAAAACCATGTCACAAACATTGACCAAGTACATAGGAACAAAGACGTTCAGTAAGCAAGAGAAGAATACTAAAACTGTCTAAGAACAAATTCAAAAGAAAAGGCATACATACCGTTCATACAACAAGAAAAATGGGAGCAATACTACCAGGACTGCTAACAGAAAATAGAGAAGAGTTTAAAGGACAAACGATAGAAAATAAACAAAATGACCAAATAGAACACGAAGAAGTAGAAATAACAATTGGAGAAGTCAAAAGGCCACACAATCATTAAAAATAGAAAATCAGGAGGACCGGGAGGAATAGTACCCGAAATGGTAAAGTATGGAACCCCGAAATTACTACGCATGATGCAACATATGTTTCGTAAAGCACTAAATGGGGATGTACTACCGAATGAATGGACAAAAGCGTATATAACGTCGATATTTAAAAAGGTAATCGCAGAATATGTGACAACTATAGAGGCGTTAGTGTGATCTCTAATGGGAAGAATTTATGCAAAAATAGTAAAAACAAAATAGAAGACAATATTCATGGAAAAATAGGAGAAGACCAAACAGGATTCACAGCCGGAAAATCCTGTATAGACAACATATATACTATCCAACAACTTATAGCGAAGAAAAGAGCGAAAAACAGGGACATTCACTTGGCCTTCATAGACCTCAGAAAAGCGTACGACTCGGTTCCCAGAAAAAACTGTGGGAAGCGATGAGTAATATAGGGATCAACAAAAGTCTAATCAGGGCAATACAGCAACTTTATGGAAACAACCAAGTGGCAGTGAAAGTGGGGCAGACGATCAGTAATTACTTTAAGACAACAAAAGGGCTCCTACAAGGATGCTGCACATCTCCAACCCTATTCAAGATATTCTTAGAAGATACCTTAAAGAATTGGAAAAGGAAATGTGAGGGAATGGGGATACCAGTGCGCAATGAACATCTTTATACACTAAGCTACGCAGATGATCAAGTGATAATAGCCCAAGATGAAGAGGACCTGAGTTATATGCTACGAAAACTAAAAGACGAGTACACTAAGGCCGGTATGGAAATAAACTTCGACAAGACAGAATATTTAGCGATTACAGAAGAAGAGGTAAAAACTTAGAAATAGACGACAATGTAGAAATAAGAGGGAAAAATAAGTTCAAATACCTAGGCTTTACTATATCAAAAATACATCTACAGAAGAAGAAATAAAGAACAGGTTAGGACAAACTAGAATAAGTATCAGACAACTACATCCCATTCTATGGAACACACACATTACAAAAATACAAAACACAGAATATATAACACAATTATCAGAAGTATTATGACATATGGGGCAGAAAACTGGATAATTAATAAGAAAAATAGAGGAAAAATAAAAGCCACAGAAATGGAATTTTGGAGAAGGTGCTGCCAGGTGACACGACTGGACAGAATTAGAAATACAGAAATAGAGAGGAGAATGAATGTAGAAAAAGACACACTGACTTACATCGAGGAAAAGAAATTAATATGGTACGGCCATGTTAGAAGGACGGACAATAATCGATGGATAAAGAAAATAACAGAGTGGAGTCCTCCAGGAAAACGAAAGAGAGGAAGACCCCGAAGAACTTTCAGAGATGAGGTGGACGAAGCCATGGAAAGAAGAGGGCTAGCAGACGGAGATTGGGAAGACAAGAAGGAGTGGAAGAAACGGTTGAGTGAAGGAAGACAGCGTCAGCTGTGAAGATCCTTTTGTATATATATATATATTTGGACCATGATCTCTGGTTCACTTTTTTTCTAGAGTAAAATCATTTATCGAATTTACTGAATGTTTTAAGAGGACAGATTGCACATTTCTGAATAAACTAAAAAAAATATTTTAAGCTTTACAATGATCATGATTATGGTAGATATAATAAAATGCAAAAAATTGTTACTTTAATTGCATCCCGATATTAAATATATCGCTAGTACTAAACTAGGGCACTTATAAAAGTAATTTGAGCTTAAAGTGCAACTCACTATGACCAGTTACACGAGTGCGTTAGTACGGTAGAGAACTTTGTAACGGTGGTGACCCTAAACATTGCTGGTGTGTGCTAATGGCAACGGTAGCTAAATGCACTACTAGCATGAACGCAAATATTACCTACCTATAATATCGTAGCGAAGTTTATTCAAAGCATATTCGCTTTATTTGCTGCTAATTATCGTTGCTCTGCTCTTAATTGAAAACAAGTTGATTAATAAACGGCGTTTCGTGCTAATTCGGCTTTGATTGTATGCCAATGCGGTTTATAACTTAGTAATGATGAAACGAGGCATTTTGCAGAGCTGTTGTATTAAATCGAAATTTGCATACTTGTGACGCAGATCCCATTATCGGATACATGACGGGAATAATGTAGCACTGTGCTTTACCTAGGTAACCTAAGAATATATTGAGCGCTTGTATTACAGCGCAGGTTAATATGTCGTCAGGTTTCACGGCGGGATTATCAGATTAGTGGACGTTTTATAATTTATTTATTAAACTGAAACAGTATGCACAATACCGCCATGGAAGTATGTTCGCTTAATAAAAAATAATTTAAATAAATGGGGATGAATTCATACATTTTAAAGTAAGAAAACGATTTATTATATAATATATTATACAATATGTAAAAAAATTAAAAGTCATCACAAACTTTGGAAAAAATTAACTTGAACATTAAACCTTTGCTTCATCAAAAAACCTCCCTGTGCATTTATACTGCTCGTGCGATTGTTAACATTCTTTAGATTAATTTTTTTAATTTCTTTAACTTGATAGTATTTGGACGTGGGACGCTCCTTTCTTTCTGTCCTTTCCAGCTTATCACATAATAACTCCATAAGGTTGGGGGTCTTGATTCTGTGATGTCCATGTCATCTTTTTGAGAATTTTTTTCGTCTCGGTTCACTGGATAGATCCTACAAGCTTTGAATTATATTTAGGATCATTGTCTTGGATCATCACGAATCCCTTTCAGATTAATCGCAACTCAGATGGTATGGTGTTTTCCGTTACAATTTCTTTATAATGTTCTTTCCTTATAATGCCATCGACTTTTACTAAGTCCCCTACATCAGTCCCCACATTAAAATAATATAGGCTTAGATTATCTTTTCAGTCTTAGACCGACACACAAAGATTCTCCGTTTCTGACTGAAAATTTTAAATTTGGATTTTTTGGTCTATAGTAGGTTTTTCCACTATTACCACGCCGTTACAAAGGTATTTTGGTCACAAGACGCCCATGAAGTTTACCCTACTGAGAACGCCGCTTTATTTTGCCGACTGATAGTTTTATCACATCATTGGTTAAACTCCGCAACGATATCTGGAGCAGTTAATCTTCTATTTCCCTTACTCATCAGTCTGATGAATTGATCTTCTGTATCGGATGTTACTCGTGATGGTCCAGGGCGATGGCGATCTCTAAGATTTGCTGTCTCCCTGGAGCGTTTTAATATATGATTCACCATTAATGTTTTCGCGACGTTAGACACTGATAGTTTTTTTAGTGTACAGTGAGAAAGGGAGAGCTTACCATGGACCATTGAATGCAAAAATTTGAAACGAGACGTGAAGTACAAACCAAGTAAGCGGCATAAGGTTTGATGATAAACTGGTGAGCTCAGTCAGAACTCCGGACGTCGCACAGTTTTTTTAAGTGCATAAACATATAAAATAAGGAAGGAAACAAAGAAAAATTTAAAGTGACTAATTATTTTCAAAACAATATTGTCTAAGGAGATTGTAAAGTGTTAAACAAAACAAAATTAATTACGAAAGGTACAGTTATTTACTGTATAACTGAATTTTAGTAAGATGTCCATACCTGCATTACCGGTAGTGGTAGTGTATATAGATCTTCCTTAATTTCAGAAACTTTATTGTCTTGAAATATTTAATTAGTAGTTGTAGTTTTAATTTGTTCTGCACAAGAAAATTAAGTTCATATATATTTACTTAATATTTTTTACATAACACAATTCAAGTCTAAAAACCACGTGCAACTATCCTTTTTGCAATATTAAAAAAGGGCAGAGGTTAAAACTTCGAGTACACAAGCGTTGCTTTTGCAACTACGTTATCTACTCTTGTAATTTTATCGGCCATATTTATTTAGGTTGGTTTATACTGCGCCAGCTCTTATAAAAAATAACTTATACCCTCTTCGAGTAAAGTTGTGCCCCGAAACATGACGGAATTTTGTAGAATGCAGCAACTGCTCCCACAGAGCGAGTTGTTAAGTTGTTGAAAAGGGCCAAGGGGAAAATTGAAAAAACTTTCATTTGCATATAACTGCCTGCAATTGATGGAGAAGATTTTGTATTCACCAGTGCCGTATCGTTTTGCAGGTGTCAGTGTCGAACGCACGCAAGGTGACGCTGCTGTCGGTGTCGCGGCCGCTCTCGGGAGTTTTCCAGTGCGAGGTTTCCGCGGACGCCCCGCTTTTTCACACCGAAATGAGAGCGGCTCCTATGACTGTCGTAGGTAAGTGGCTGCGCAAAATATTGTTGGATTCATTGCCCCAAATGACTCGGTGCACTCTATATATACTCTTTTGCGTTCGGGCTGCGCGGAAATGAGGTGAAATCAGGTGGCTCAAAACTCGAACGCCTCCCTAAAAGTTTCTGCAACCAGAATGTGAAGGGTGTGGGTTAAATCTTTTATGCGGGGAACTAAGTAATTTGTTATTATTTAAGTGCAAGATTTTTTAAATGTTTTTTTTCTAAATTAAAAGCCAAATTTGCTTTGTAAATATTGCAAATATTTACCACTTATAGACGTTTGATTTAACTAATTTTTCTTAATTGAAATTAAGTTATTATGAAAATTAGCACCAGCTTTAATGTTTTTTAATATTAATACATTAATTTGACATAATTAGATAGCATATAAAAGAATACAATATATATATTAGTGTTCATTGAAATTTCAGTACAAAGAAAAGGTGTTAAATAAAAATTAAATATTGCAAATTTATTTAATAGTATAAGACACATACAAATTTGCAAAACATTTGTGCATAAATATTTATATTTATTTAATAATGTGCACCCTCCCCCACCTCGGGCTCTTGTGACCACCTCCCCTCTTCTTGACATCGATTTCAACAATGAATAGACGATGTTAGATGGATGCATTTTATTCATTCCCTACGCTCTCTTAATTTAAACAGATTACTTGGAGTTTGTGGATATCTCTGTACCCTTCAATGTTTTAGACATTTTCGATTTCTCAAATGTCCGGTAATCCAACCGGTTATTTTATTTTCTCAAAGGAAATTTAATATGTTACAGTCACATGTAATCGACGATTATTTTGTTAAAAGATCGCTTGGGACACCCTTTGACACGAACGAAGTACTAAGGGCTGTAATATTGCGTCAATATAAGTCTGTTTGGTAATGTTACCTCTAACTCTGCCTAGAGGTCACCTGCTATCATAACTGATGGCTTTTCATACCACAATACCGAGAGTTAGCGTTGTATGCCTCGTAAAAATGCCAGCCGTAGACGTGAGAAATGCAGCTGAGACTTGCTGCCTTTCTCCACGTCTACGGCGTTTTGGTTTAAGCAAGATCTGAATTTATCAAAAAAGACGATTCTACACGAATTCTGTGTCCGCAGGAGCTTTTTATTCGCCCATTGTAACATTCTTTCCCGGTAGTCACAAGAAAGGACATTACGCTGTTAGATGTTGTCGTTGACTGTTTTCACAAACAAGGCACCTGGGTGTAAGCTCCTAACTTTTCTGCTCTAGAAGTTTGTTCTATTTTGTCTTGCCGCTATGATGTTCTCTACGGCTTTCAAGATTGTGGTGGGGCCCACGTCGCGGAACCAGCCGAAGATGGTTGCGAGCTTTGAAGTTCGGACTGCTGTGGCTGACGTGTAGAAACTGGCTGCAGGCGATACTCGACAGGAATTATTCCATCTCCACGAGCTGTTGTAACGTACGAGCGGTCTGGAGTGGCCCCTGCCTGACGGGAAGCTGGCTTAGGGAATGCATAGTATCTCCTGAAGTCCCTAGCAGTTCGCGTAGGTGACTGGTTCGTTCTGGGGATTTTTGCAGTCGTAAGAGTGATGTCCTTTATCGTACTTTAAAAATTTCGGCGCAGTGCTACTGCAAGGCTGTGTATGATCGAAGCGCTAGCAACGGTGGCACTACCTTATCACTTTTCTCTTTCTTGGCTGCTCTATCGTGGCAGTCAAGTCAAAGATGCCTCGCGGGAGGTAAATTTCTTTCTTATTTTTGGACCTCTCAAGTGAGCGGCACGGAGGCCCTTCCTAATCCTCTTAATGGCAAGGACTGGAAGTCAACCTCTCCGGAACTCCTCACAGGACGACCTGGAGTGGTTTGCTTGCCTTCAGCAGATGGTGGTGGTATGATCTATACGTAGTTGTGTAGAGCTTTCTAGACAGAAGACCAGCCTTTGTCTGTCCCGCAATACCATAGGAGGGATTCATTTCCGTGAGGGAATGCTTGCTGGACGGGTTGGAGTGTCCTGGCTGAGACAGCTAGTACCTCCGTATCTTCTTCTCGGTTTCTGAGGATTTCGAGGATTTGGTGGTTGGTGCTGGTGAGGATGGCGTACCATCATGACACACAAGCAGGTTGGAAGTTTTGCTCTGCTCTGGAGTTCACCTGGGTGGAGTTATCGTGCTTCGAACCGCTCTCCGGCAGGGGAGACGGCTGCATTGGCGGAAGGTAATTACGGTTAGCCCTGCGCGCTATTTTCTGCTGGGAGGCTGCAGTTACTTTCTCGGATTGTCGCGATATAATTCCATTATTTCAGACCATTGCCCACCAAGACCAAGGCGTTTATTAAACAAGCCCTCCAGTTACGCGTTGATATCCTTGTTTTACTATCACTGAACATTTTACTACTCAGTTTGCGCACTTGCACCTAAATGCTACCATTCGGCATAAGTATTTGTTAAAATCACTTAGGTTACCGCACAACTATGTGGCGTATACAGCTGGAGCAACAGACGGCATGCATCGTTGGTTCGCGAAGTGTATGTGTTGTTAGATACATCGCAAGTAATTAATAACGAACAGAGAAGGTAGAAAATCGGTATCGTATAAAGGTCCACCATTGTCACGCTACGGTCTGTAATCGCAAGCTTCCGAAGATGACGCTCAATTCGCTTGGTTGTTCTACTTACTGCTCCAGACTACGCTCTTCGATCCACTGTCTTTAAATTCGCGCCACAATGCTGCTATGATGTTTCTTTGTAAAGAAACGCTCTCTTCATATAGACCAATAATATATTCTCTTTCAAATTTGCTAACTTATATAAATGCACCATTTGTAGACGCCGAGGCGTACTTCTTAATGGTTAAAAACATCTTTATACCTATTTCACCCGAAATATCACTACGTTCCCCAGACCTCATATCTAAGAAACGATATAATCAAATTTTAAAGGGACATAAGCATATGGTTCTCAGATTTTAATCGTTTTAAGATTACAGTATATTTAATTTAATAGAAACGTTTCATTGCAATTCTGAATAAGTCAATAAGTTGAACAGTAAGTTACTAAGCACAACTAGTAAGTTTACATAAAAACGCTTCCAATGACGTCTACTCAGAACACATATCAGGTGACCGAATAACACCTATTTGTGTTTGAGTATTTATAGGTAAAGAATTAAAAAAATCAATCCTGTAACTTTTATTTAACAGATAAAACGAAATTGAAAGAGTGTTTACAAAATATTATATTTGTTTGGTATTATGAGTTTATAACTACTAAATCAACCTATTTATTTAACGTCTCTGGAAAGAAATGTATTGTTCTAAAACCCCATTTAATCAAATAACCCTGAATATTTATTTAAATAAGGTTATACTATATATATATAAGGTTAGTAGTAGGAGATCAAACTCAAAACGATGGCTTATCAGTAAATGTGACATTGTTCAATTTTCTACTTAAATTTGCCTCAGCCCACCAATGTTATATTTCCAGGTGCGTTTAAGTGTGGAACGATTTTACAGACGCATTTTAACATACAATGTTGTAGGCTTTTAAACGCTATTGAACTGTCAAGAGCCTCCACCCTTTTCGGAAAGTTTTAGATGAACTCGACGAAGTTTTGAGTTTTGATTTTAATCGAAAGATCGATGTTCCCTGTTTCTTTCCTCGGTTGACAACCCATCTACAGCTCTTGACTTTGAGTATCGCACGAAATTATGAGACTTATGCGTTGACCCTGTAGTACAGATTTTAGAGTCCTTGGGGTGATAACACAGGAACATTTGAATCACTCACTGTAAAATGACTTCCTTTACCCGCAACAGAGCAACTGAGTTATAATTTGCAAAACATATTAGAGTGCGTCTTGAGGATTTTACTTATTTAAGGGATGTGTACACGATACCATCCGTCTTGAAGTATCGACCAGACGCTCTTGTGAGACTAACTGTGTATATGTATGTTGTTTTTTGGTATTATTGTACTAATGTCGTTATTAGATTTCGCATTTTGATTTAATCGTTTTATTTAATTATCCTATTAATTTACATAGCTATTATTTTCTGGTATGCTCATTCTTGCATTAATTGAGATAAATTAACTGTAGTAAGAGAGTAGTGACATTTCTGAAAATCTAGTCTATGAAGATTTTACCATAATTGTATAACTAAAGAATTTCGGTAGCTTTTACGATCTTAACATCGGTTATGGAAACAAAACCGTTTCTTTTAGAAGATTAAAATAGATCTATCTGAAAATTGTTAGTTCATCTTTTTAGCAAAAGCATTAGTTTTGTTTATTATTTGCTCACTATTGCAGAGAGATAAAAATTACTATATTCTTATAGAAAGTTGAACAATCTAGAAAGAACTAAATAATTGTCTGTATTTATTAATTTCTTGCTTATGGAAAGGCATTATTTATTTGGTATCTTACTAGAAAGCTAATCATCAGTCTTATAGATGAGACACATTGTTGCTTTTGTTGTTTTTGCCTTGTAGGCCGATACAATCCTGCCGGAAGATCTAAGGATTACATTGGAAAAGCTTGAGATTAATTACCACACTTTCTAAACCAGTCTTAACCCTTCTTTCATAAATATGAATGTTATTTTATAAAATTTTCTTACAAACCAATGTCGTTATGGATTCGTCTATTTTTACTTGTATTTTTTACGGTTATCATGGGTATGCTCAGTCTTTAATTTTTTTCTTCTACTTTTTCGAAGACTCGTCATCAAATGTCTTGTATATCTTTTGTAATCAGCTATTCCTATGCTTCACTCGAAATGTAATATTTTACTTGGGAAGTGTATTCCGTTACTTGAAGCTCTTGCAGATCTTTGACGATCCTTAACACCTCCAGTCTCATTAGACAATTTTCCAATCCGATATTCGAATATGCGACTAATGCGACTATGTAGTGCACTACAGCACCGCATTTTATTCTTAAACAACAACAAAAACACCACAAACAAAAACAAATCAGTTCAACACAACAAAATGCAATTTATGTGCTTTCAGTAAAGGCAAATGACTACAGGATGATATATTCATACTAATTGTAAGACAAGTCAGCGAAAAGCTATAAAGCTATACAGATGATTTTATATAGTAAGACAGCAAATATAGTAAAAACCAGAAATAAGGAGTCAGTTAGGGAACCCGGTACGGTTTATAGTAATCATGGACGATGTAGTGAAAGAAAGAAAAAAGAAACAAAAAATTAACATAGGGAGGTGGAAAATGGAAATGGTTCAAGTGTCTAACTCACTACACGCGGATGACATTGTGATATTAGCAGAAACAGAAAGAAAACTACAACTAAAGTTGAATATATACAGTAGAGAAAAAAGCAAACGGGAAAAGATAAAATAAAGCGCAACATTACAATAAAAGGAAGGGAATCAGAGCAATAGAAGTATAGATGACGAAATAAAAGAGCGTACAACCGTTGTAATGTTATAAAAACTCTTTTGTAAAAAATACAGAAATACCAAAAAAACTAAAGGGGAGTTGTGTACATAACGATGACTTAGACAAGTGAATTATTATAAAAGCAATAAAGCAAGTTGACATGCAGGGAAATAAGGTTTTAGCAAAAAACTTAAGGGAAAACATAACCAGATAAGATTAGTAACACAAAATACAGAGAGCAGATGGAAGTAAAGGCAGTGAAAGGATTGTAACAAGAAAAGCGATTAGAGTGGCTGGAAATGTAGGACGACAAAATGGCGAAACAGATATTTGAAACAAGGCTAGAGGGAAAGAATGGAGTAGAAAGATTAAGTAAAAGATTAAGGGAGGCATTAACAGAATGGATGAGAAAAACGTCGCAGTAGAAAAATGTAAGTGATTTAGTGAGACAAAAAATAATTCAATTTGGCTACCAATTAAATGTAATAACAGGCCGATGACAATAACATCTCCATTACGCATATAATCACCAAATATAATAATAACAATAGGCGAGAAAAATAGACCAATTCGTTCATACTTAGCTAATGCTTTCATTCCCATTAATGATATTTTAGATCAACATCTTTAGGCAACATAAATAGCAGTAATCCAAATAATATGCAAACAACATTAAACTCTTAAAATATTTCAATCCCAATAATAAGAAGTCAGCAACAATAGATCAGATAACTTCGAATACGTTGAAATAAGTGCTAAAAAATGGGTAAAAGTGTAAGCAAAGAGTAAAATACCTGGGGGTTTATTTTGATTGCTAGTTGATTTAGTAGGAGCATGTAACATAAAAGTGAAAATAGATCGAAATAGAAACGAAAAAAATATTCTAATGAATTTTAAAATTGTCTATGGTAAAAGTCATAATTGTGGAGATGGGGACTTATGGGTTAGAACTATAGAGTTTTGGCAGTAAACTCAGCATTACCATTATTTAATGAGCACAATCAAAACCCCCCGAGCAATAACTGAAGTTATATGATGTAACATAAACCAAGTGCTTCATCAAGATATCAAAGTACAAATCTCTCAACAAGTAATCTAACAAAGTAAAGCCATAAAAAGTCAGAACTTACGACAATCCTCTCCTCCAACTGCTTTGCATGAACAAAACGACAGAAGACTGGAACAGAAGTGACTGATTAAGTGAAATAGAAGAGATCCTCTCAATGGAAAAGATTCGTCAAGACAGGAACGGGACTATCTTTAAATAGGTTTTAAGACCACAAAATAGATTAAATTATTTAGTTTTTGATTATTATTTAAATAAACAAATACAAAATATGTACCACAATGTTACAATGTTACTCTATACAAAATATAATCTTAAGTAATCTTTGTAGTGTTGCTTTTTTTCTTGCAAATAACGAATTACACAGCTATCTTTGCAATTAACTGAAGCAAAGAATACATACTCTCTTAAAAGCCAGCAGTATGGCGCTCTTTAATAGATTTCAGCCTTAATTAATTATTTTCTAAGATTTGTTTTTTTTAAATTATATTTATAGTTTTCTACGACGTCACTTTAAAAACAGTCCTGTAAAACACCTGAAAACAAAAATAATATAGCATATGAGGATTTTTCATTTCATAGTATTGATGAATTTCTAGTAATTAGTCATCCCTATTATCCTTAATATTTAACTTGCGTATTTACTTACTCTAAATGTTTTCATTGAATAATAGTACGAAAATAAATTTGAAAATAGTCTGCTAAATATTATTCTTCACTAACAGTGATTGAATAATAAACCGATCATAAAAACTGCTTAAACATTTTAGTATTAGGGTGAAATTTACTATAACATATTCTTTGCTTGAAGGCAATTTGGGGTTGTGCGTTGAATGCTAAGTTAAGTAGGTCAGCAATATCTGTCGGCTAAGATATTACGAATTCAAAGGAATCCTTTGATCTTTTCTAGTAGACTTGATTTTGTCGAAAACAACTTATAACATAAAAAATGAATTCGGGGGTGGATTAAACTTATCTGAGAAATATGCGCCTTGTGTTCCTTTACGTGCTGCGAAAGAGCACAATCAACTAAATAATTGATTATTCTTTTTTATAAAAGTACAGATTGGCAGATAAGAGTGGCGCGACTCAACGTAACAAAAGTAAGCTACAATTGTTTCAAAACCAGCTTAAACGAAGGACAATGGCGCTTTCGCTCAAGTAAAGATTGCAAGCTCATGGACGTTCCATTTATCAGCCTGTTTTTCTTGAACTTCCCAACTTTTATGTAATCACTCGCCCAAATTCAGCGTACAGCGGGAAATTTAGTGCGCTAAAGAATTATGTTTTTATGCCAGTCTAAATCGACGAGAAGATCTTTATTTTATACAAAAACTACATTTAGCAGCTGTTACGGTTATCTCATTCATTGTTGTTTTTGAATTATGTAGTGTTGTCACTGCTATTCACTCTAAGTTCGGCCCATGCATCGAGGCATAGTGGCCGTGTGCGAGCCAATTTTACCTGCGATATCTTCGCAGCCTTAAGGTGAGGCGTATTTATTTATTTATCAATTTCATATTAATTAGGCGGTTTAACTAACTGATTTCAATAACAAAGGCCTTATGGCCTACTATTACAATAATCTAGCTCCAGCGGCTTCGGGTGATCAGCAAATTGCTCCCATGCAAACTGATGAAGCACAACAAATGCAATATCCTCGACAAAGTTAGTAATATGATCTATCAAATTTTAACAACGCATCCTCGCAATTTCCCATTCAAGACTTACATCAACCTTCACTTTCAACCGACACTTCATCAGCTTAACGCCTCAAGGTCCCAAGACCCAAACTGGCAAGTAGCCAGCAATAAAAAACGCGGTCGGCAAGACAATCTGGATAAGCAGATGTACCAAACTAAACAATTAAAAACTACAGCTTACTGGTTAACCCCACTAATCGCTTTACACCACTTTAAAATGAAAACTCAAATGAAAAGGAGACGGGCCTATCTACAAAAAGTAAACCAAAACTCCCACCGATTTTTGTTTCGGGCGTCAAAACAATTGAATCTTTAATGAAATTACCGGAATGGTTAACTAAAAGCAGTTGCGCAATTAAGGGCCTCCCAAATGGTGAACTTAAAATACTTCTAGAAACATCACAAACATACACGGAAATAACTAAAGGCGTAAAAGGAAAAAACACGGAATTTCACATCTTTAAGGTTGAACAGGAACGAGGTTTTTGCGTTTTCTTCAGAAACTTACATCCTTCCACTAACACAAATGAATTATAAATGGAACTTCAATCGCTTGTCCATTCTGTGATCAACATATGGAACGTAAAGCAAGCTGGCACAAAAATATAAGTACCTCTCTTTGCTGTAGACCAAAAAGCATCATATAATAACAATGACATATATTAAATTGACAAACTTTTGCATTCTATCATAAAATTTGAACCACCACTTCCTAAAAAGCCATACCTCCATGGTGTAGATGCCAAAAATATGGCTACACAAAAAACTTTTATAACCGCATACCTAGATGCGTTAAGTGCAATGGCTTATACTCCACCTCACAATGTGAACACACAACTGAGTACAATGATTTTACTTATGTAAATTTACCTGAAAATATTCCCTTTACTGAGTCCCATAAACGATCCCAACCACAAAAATATATCAACCGGGGCTTACTTATGCTCAAGCAACCACCAGAATTTCCCAATACAACCTTAACAACCACAAAACTCTAAGGACATAGCAAACCTAAAACAGATGATGAAACAATTGATGGAACAGATGAGGACTACGCTGAATCTGCTAACTACAATTGTGACTAGAATTCGTAATGGCCCAACAGCCAACGGGCTGATAAACTACAAAGAAGAACTCATTGCATTCATTAATATTCAACGACATAATACTAATTTCAGAAACGCTTTACCGAACGCAGCTACCTTAAAATACCAGCCTTTGCTCTTTACGTAAAACAACATCCAAACGGCACCACCCATGCTGACATCGCCATAATCATTAAAAATAGGATTACGCATCACGAACTCCTTAAATACAATGAAGCCCATTTACTCTACTAGCAGTATATTGCCCACCAAGATACAACAACAAACAACAAAACTATGAATAATACTTTCACACACTAGACAATAGATTTATTTCTGATGACGATTACAATGCAAAGCATACAACTAGGGCTCCAGAATAAGTATTACGAAAGGCAGAGAAATGCTGAAAGCTATAAACAACTAGGAAATGCGATCTCTGACTACAGGTCAGCCCACATATTGGCTTACATACCCCAACAAGGTACTAGAGCTACTCGACCTCTGCTTTGTAAAAAACATAAACCTAAACCTCCGTAATATTAAATCCTGTCTTGACTTTCCAACATATCATTCACCTATACTGGCAACACTAGTCACCAACGTACTATTCAAGAAGAAGGCACCCATACTCATCAACAAACAAACGAACTGGAATCTTTTTCGAGAAATAATCTAAAAAACCCCGAATATTGATATTCCTCTAATATCTAAACAAGATTTGTAAGACACAGTGGTACTCTTTAATCAAGTTATCCAAAATGCAGCTCGCTAGGCTACACCGGAACTGGTTAAATACTCGACAAACTGCTTGATCATAGTCACGAAAAAAATCAAAGAATAACGTAGACTACGGAGGAGATGGCAGATAACAAGAAAATAAACTTAAATCGGGCTTCAGCAGAACTTAAAAATCTCCTATTTGAAATTAGAAACTAAAATGTATAAAAATATTTGAGACACGTAACCAAATACTTAAAACAACCCCAACAGCACATTCGAACTCCCAATAAAACCTACGCTAAAAGCAACAGCGAAAAGGCGAGGACCTTCGCAGAACATCCAGCTAAGGTGTTGACACTATTTCCGACGGATGAAGATAAAACAGAAGAAGTACAACATCTCAAAATCACCCAAATAGAAACTACCATTTATAAAAATATGAAATACAAGTAACCTTCTTCAAAAAACGATCACATAGAGGTTACCAATTTATAATCTTTCTCTTCAATGAAATACCACGACTCTAATGGCTAATAAGCCATGAGGAGTAAAATCAATGTTTATCCAACTAAACAAAATTTATTATGCGGCCCTTAATTAAAAGGTAAAGTACGCCAAGTATAATTTATTTTGAAGTATCTAAATGAAATATATCAAAATATGCTCCACTAGGGTGCGTCATTAACTTTATACGACTTTTCTGTCCACACTTGCATGCTGAACAACTTTGTTTATTCTATTCGAAAAGAAAACAGCGTCTGATTTTTCAAGATAAGTCCTAACAGTTTCACTGACATTTTTCTACTCCACGCAACGATCAGAGCAAGTCAATTCTTGATCCGTTCATTCGCTGCTGTCGGGGTTAACCATCTCGCGAATTTGTTGTCGGTGGATTTTTTCCTTTCACACGGATGTGGCCATACACAGCACTTATTGGGTAATGAATGTCAATGGGAGTATAATTCTCAGTCGTGAACAATTCAATAACGTCTAACATTCTTGTCAATTGTCACTTTGGTCACTACAATAGGGTCATCTGCCATTACAGGGAAACGCTACTCTGAGTGTCAATGAGTTAACAACTTTGTTTTTTTTTACCTACCCTAGCTTTATATTCTAGTGCCGTTCATTCGGAGAAGGTGGCTTAACCATCCAAGTTTCCAGTCTCTCTTTTATATTTTTTTCTTTATTGGTTTCACTTTCAATTATTCTGTTTTCCTTTCATTTCTCACTCTATTTATGCTTTGAATTTCTTTAATTATTTTAAGAACGCTCATCTCCCTGACAGTTATTCTACTCTCGTTTCTTCCATTGATCATAGAAGATTCGCTACCGTAGATTATAGATCATCTTACAATTTTTTTTATACAATTCTGATTTTATTTTTTTGCGGATTTCCTTTTTTGTAAGAAACGAGTTTTTGAGTGCGTTGTAGATTTTACCCACCTTTTCTTCTACTATTGTACCCATATATTTGAAATTTGTTACCTGTTCTAATTGATGCCTGTCTATATTTATGTTGTAATTCGAATCTTTACCTGATAAAATCATAGTTTTTGTTTTTTTATGTTTATTTTCGAGAATTTAATTTTGTAAATCTTAAGGTTTTGTTGTAATTTTTTCTCTGTTTCTGCCATTAATATCATATAATCTGCAAATAGCAGTTTCTGTAGTGTTACCTGGTTTAGTCTGTTTTATCACTTTCATTTTGGTGCATTTCTGTTTCCATATTTTTATAATATTGTTTATGATTACCGAAAATAGAAGTGGATCAAGTACACATCCTTGTTTTTGGTCCTACCTCCGTTTCGAATTTTATTGATTCATTATTATATATCTTTGCTTTATTTCTGTTGTTTTTACTTGAAGGACATCTACTAATTCTTTTCCACTTCTCTTTCTCCCAAACTTGCTCAGACATCTTTTCTCTGTCCTCTATCAAGGGTCAACGGTGATTTAAGTCTATAAAACAAATATAAATTTCCTTTCCTTTTCTTATCGGTTCTTTTTCTAGTAGTGTAATTATAAGAATTAAATTCTGAGTACTTCTACTTTTTCTGAATCCATATTGCCATTCTTCTAATGAAGTTTTTATTTTCTGTCCGAATCTCTCCTCTACAAGACGAGTTAATATTTTGACAGGTATGCTCGTTAGTGTAATTCCTCTATAATTTGTACAATATTTTGTGTTACCTTTTTTATGTAAAGATAATATAATTCCTATTTTCTAATTCGAGGGTATTACTTTATGGATTAATAATTCATTTAATCCACCAAGAAATTCTTCTTTGCTTGTATTTTACCATTTCTCTTGTGATTTTGTCTTTTCCCGGTGGTTTACCTTATTTAAGTTTGTTAATCGCTGCAGTGACTTCTTTCTTTTGTTATTTTACGTACATTATGTCCTGCCTCAAGTTTTGTTCTTTTTTCCTGTGTATCTTGCTATTTATCTTGTTTAAATTTAGTTACTTCTTCGAAGTATTCTTTTCATTTTTGCATTATTTCTTTATCTTCAGTTATTACAATTCCATTTTTGTCCTTTATGTTTTTTAACTAGGAAGGCTTTTTTGTCTTAACTGCTTCAGGGTATTATAAAATGGTTTTTTTATTATTTAAGTAATTTTCTTTCATCTTATTTCCAAACTCTTCCCATGATTTTTTCTTAGCTTTTTTAATAATCTGTTCTGTTCCTGCTCTTGCTATTTTGTATATGTTATTGTCTTCCTCAATTCCATTTTGTATTTTCCATTTTTCCTCTTTTATTTCACTTTTTGTTGTATCTCCGTGGTCCACGGTCTACTTCTCTTTGTGTATGTATTCACAATTTTACTTACTCTGCAACTGACTTTTGCCACTTCTAGGATATTTTCTTTTAATTGCTTCCATTTGATTTCTTTACTTTTTTCTGTATTTGTTCAATTTTCTTATCCAGCTTTTCTTGGAAGATTTTTTGAATTTCGTTTTCCTTTAGTCTATGACTCTCAATTATTTCTGTGATTATTTTCTTCCTTTTTGCCTTTTCTTTGTCATTTATGTTTGTCCAAAGTTCTGTCCTTAGTAAATAATGATCACTTTCTATTTATACATTTTTTTAACTTTTACATCCTTTATTCTTCCAATTTTCTGTGTAGAACTGTGTACGAACTCTCCCGTCATATCTATTTTTATTTGTAGCTTTTTGAAGAACTCTTTCTTCTCTTTCCTGGCATTGTCGAGTGATACAATAAAACCAAATTACCCATTAGCATTTTTTTGTTTCAGTTATACGTAAGTTATCACTGTTTTGAAATTACATCTCTTCGATTATTTCATCTTTCTTTTCCGTAATATTTTTCACCACTCCATGTGTCGAATTTTATAACACCTCTTTTTCGTTTTTTTTAATCTTTTTTTTATACAAGTTTTTGTCCTTTTCAGTGTAATCTTTCTTTTCCGTTCCCTTTTGCGGTATTCCAAGATTTTTAGTTTGTAATGTTTATATTTATATTTTGTATGATATTAATTTTATATCGTTTTCTTTTTGTTGGTTTTTCTTTAACTCATTACCTTGTTTATTGCCAATTGCGTCCCCGTCGTATCTTTACCTATTGGTATTTTCGAGTGGTTGTGTTACTTTTCTTATTTGTTCTTTAGAATCGCCTCCCTCAAGACATTTCTGTTACTGTACTTTTTTGTGTGTGCTTTCACTTCTGATGCCCTTTGTCCGTTTTTTTTTCCTTTTTTATATCACCTACCGTATATATTTCATCATTAACTATTATAGTGTATTATGTTTTAATTGTGCTCTACATCTTTTTTCGTGCTTCTTTCAGTCGGGGTATCAATACTTTTCTTTTCTTTCGTACTTAGTATAATCTTTATCTATCCATATGTCCTTAGTTACTTTGACGAATATTGGTCCTTTCTTGCCAATCTACCGATTGTTCTAGTCTAGTCTATATCCTCTTTTATATCTAAATTTATACCCACTTTCTGCATTGTTATCAATATTATTCCTTTTATTTTGTTTTTTTTCCTATTTTTTTATTACAATATTCTTTTTTTGATCTCTCTTTCTAGATTAGCTATTTTTCCTTCTCGATTTGCTCCCAAGGCTTTTAGTTTTACATTTTCATATTTTTTTTGTTTCCCTTTCAGTGCTAACGTATCTAATTTCTCATTGATTTGCTTCATGTTCCCATCTATTTGTTGGAACATTTTTTCAATTAGATCGATTTCGTTCATCTTCAGTTTAGCTGTTAGTCTCGCAAACTTTTATTTTAATTTTTGAACTTTTTGATTTTAATTCTTTAATAATGGTAAGGCTCTAACGCTTTTCGTGGGAACATGGCCTGCAAACTGAGAAAGTTGAGACTCTCGTATGTTCGCTCACTGTGCACCATCTCTTATGCGGGGTGATATGGCAAGCATCACGTCTTAAACGACCGCCATTATTACCCCCTTGTTCGAGTTAATGCAGATACTCAATTATTTTTAGTGATTTAGTAGGCTACCCACCAGGCATTAGAGACCTCTGAGAAATTATCCTAGGTCCGTCTCCATCGCAGTCCGCGTCTTAACCGCTGGACCACGCTGGTGGTAATTTTAATTTTTAACTTTTTTTTAAATTAAATTTACAAGTATTGCCACCGCTTACTATCTTTCCCAACCCTTGTAATTGTGTTCTTTGCATACATTTTATTGTTGTTTTGGTTGCACATCAAAACGCCATAACAGCGCAAAGTATATTATCCAAGCCCGCCTTTCGGAGATGATAAGGTTTTCTGTTGTTGTTTATTTGTAAGTTCGTTAAAGCTCAATAATTACTATACCTTAATTATTGTATGTTTATCTGACCTGATTTGATTTATATCTGGCCTATTCAGTTAACAGCCTCTTGTATTTTCTAACTGACGTTAACACGTCTCGCTCGGAAATTCTCGAAAATTGAGTTTGGAGAAGATAACACGTACTCTACGCGGTTACATTTACTGTCGAAAGTGAAATTATAACGCCTAATAAGCTTACTTCCTGTCGTCTTGGAAAAACTTTAGGTTCAAAAAGTAAAACCTAAACCCTAACACCGAAGAATGGACTTTACCAATTTTATTTTTGCGTTTACCATTCCATAATGCAGCAAACTAGTAGCATTCGAACGAAGAGAATATTGTACCTTAGTATTCTTGGGCATTAGTCGTGTTTTTGATAAGATTTATCATGGAGAACTATTATTCAAAATCAAGCAGTATCCCTTTATTACATACTTTAATCTGATAAAGGTTTACTCAAGATCTACCAACTTGCGAAATATCGTTACTGGAAACTTCGCAGACAATATTGTCAGTCTTGCATCACATGAAAATTTAGAGATGGCTACAGGAACATTGCCAGACTGCTTACATCAAAATTCAAACATGGCTCCATGAATGAAAAATTAAGATCAATGAATCTGTTGAGGTGAGCCTTACGCTAAAAGCAGAGCAGCGTTTACAAATAATTTAAATAACTTAAATATACCTCAGTCTTTAAGAATAAAATATATTTGTATTCACCTGGATGGTAGACTCATTTGGAAAGTCTACGTAGTCAAAATTATAAACAATTAGATATAAAAATAGAAGATTGATAATAGTTAATTGAATTCGTATCTACAAAACAATAATTAAATTTCTTTGGGTCTGTGGAGTCGAGCTTTGGAGATGCGTAAATAAATCAAATATATTGATAATCTATGATATACGTAAATCAAACATTGCATACAGACCTGAATGTACCATATGTAAAAGAGGTAATCAAAGAAAGGAGTATCCAGCACCACAATAACTATAATGTCACTCAAAGTCTATACTTTAGTAACTGGTAGACCCTTAGCTCAATAGAAGATCCAGAAGACATTGACCAGTCGACATAAAAGAGGACTAAAAGGAACTTCTGTTTGGAGAAGTGCTTCATCACGCTAATAAAGAATTTCATAACTCTTATGTCAGCACGTCAACTTACAGCTGTGTAAGTTTTAATTGCCAATATAGAGAACAAAGTTTAAAAAATTGATTTATAGTTGGACTTTATTTATATACCTATTGGTGTATTAGAATTAAAAAATGCTTTTATTACTTTATAATTCATTTCTGAAATAATCGCAGTTATCTAAAATAACAAATTTATCAGTGCAAAAATATTGAACAAAGTAAAGAACGAGTATCCATTAGAAGACAATTTAAGAGGTATCACAACAAGCCGGTCATAGATCATGAGTGATTAACATATGCTCTGGCATCTAACATTTATGATGTAATAATACAAGAAGTCGATTACCATAACAATAATATTTTAATTAACTACGACAGCTGCATGTAACTTCGGCGTGTTACAATGTACACATGGCATCAGAAGCATAACTTTCAAACGAAGAGGCGTTACACACATGTGCACACTTCACTAACGCCTTGCGGTTGGCTTTTAAGCAGACAGCGCACATCTGAAACTTCCCTTGGAAATGTTAATTTTGTGCGGTAACCGTGGTTAAATGTTATAACATAATATTTTGTAGATTTTATTTGTTATGATACATATATATAAATACATATTTAGGTTTATTTTTACCACACGTCGTTTTACTTCACTAATATATTTTCACATATTAAACAACACGACCTCTATCTCAGTCAACGGACTAACACAATCCCATAAATAGAAATGAAAGAAAAGCTAGCAACTTAAAGTTTATGCCATCAACAATATTAAATTTTATGAGAAATCGCTGCAGCTTTTTTCCATTTCTCCTTTGTTCAATCTCAACTTTATTAGTGTTATGCATGCATTTAGATTTTTAATTGGTAGTTTTAGTGACATTTCTTTCAATGTTATGTTTCTGTTTGCCGTAACGCACCCTTCACAATGACAATCATTTGCATATACCCGTTTGGGTGTATATGTAAGTATGTTAATGTTCACTATTCTTTCATTCTTACAAAACGGGAATAATAAGAAGTTATTTTTGACAGACACAGAGAGCAGAAGTTATATTACGTCGTATACGGAAATTTGTCGAATTAAATTTCAGTGATTATGAAGATATAGTTTTGTGTCAAATTTAAACGACAAGGATGCAGAACAAAGTGAAATACAAAAAAATATGCCAATTAGTTGAGAAACATTCAAGGAGTTTACTTATTGATTTCTCTTTATATATTTTATAGACTAAAGTTAATTTATTTAAAAATAGCGTGTCTTATAGAGATCTTACTCTTTTTAGGTACTAGTTATACCGTTTAAAAGTCTTTTTCTTAACTTAACGTCTGTCAGAATGACATTTACACAGAATACGTATGACCCCTACTGCAGAATTTGCTATCTTCATTGAATTTTTTGTTTCTATGCATAAGTAATTCTACAATATTTTTTATAGTGTCTGTTTGATTCCAAATGACCAAGATACAATGAAAATTAAAAATGGTTAATTAGAATTACTGTAAGGGTGAGATTTAGTAAGGGTTGAGTGAGCGCAGGTCCAATCAATAAAACACATAGGGTTACGCGAAAGTTACTACTTTCCTAGGCATAAAACCTCTCGCGATTAGAGAGGAAAGCCGGGGCAAGAGTAGGCTTTATTGGTAGTTGTAAACTTAAGCTAAATACAATTCATACAAGAAACAATAGTAAACGACAATACAAATCATCGTGTCGCAACGCCGCTAGTGGCGCGAACGCAATTACGCAAGCCGCTAGGTACCTTTCCATACGCAATGAGAGCTCTCTACCTGGGCGAGTGTATGCCGTCCCGTCCCGCCCCCACGGACACCGCTCCACAGTGAGGGTGACCAGCTAGGCAGACGAGTCCAACCCCCACCGGGGCTCCATAGAAGGGACACGGACCTCCGTGCTTCCTTGCCCAGGAACACACACACCGCCCTTAGAACACAATAGGACGCATACGCAACAAACGTACAGATTTGGCTCTGAGCTGTGTCCTTGTCACGCAGGCTCGGGCAACACGGGGTTGCCGCAAAGCACTACGCCGCAGAAGGGCCACGATCGCGCCATGACTCCTTCCCCAAGGCACACATACTGCCCTTACAACACAAAAGGACGCATACACATCAATCATCACGATTACACACGGACCTGTTTCCCTGTCACGCAGTCCTCTTTCCCTTGAAAGCAGAGTACTGGCGCTAACATCTGGAAGGCTCAACGGGCTCGAGTCAAGTCTCTGCGCTGAATGTCGCGCGGCGCCGCACGCGAGCCCGTGCACCCCATTCTCGCTAAGGCCCAGTGGTGGCGCATCCGAGAGAGGGGTCCAGCGTCTCCGATACAGCGGCGGCGCCAAGTTAAGTATCTTTTGTAAAGGCGCACGGGCGCCCGGTAGTAAAGCCCAAACAGTGTCTCTAGCCTTCTATGCATTTTCGCTATCTTTAGAAAAGCCGATGCATGTCATTTTGGAAAAAGACCTTTCACTATTTTCGATTTTTTTAAATTATTAGTTTATATCTATTTCTTCTTCTTTTTATTGTTCAGACTTTTCTTATTCATTAATAGATATAATCTTCCCCCTTGTTTCTTATATATTTCTCGATCTTCTGCTAGAAGGGAGACGTACAAATAGACACTTAAACTGACAGTCTGGACTAGGAAAGAGAAATGTAGGCAGACCACTTAAACATTGGGAAGATGACATAAAAGCCATGGCAGGAAAACGATGGAGAAGGCTTATATCTATTTACAATCTGTTTATAATGAAGAATATTAAGTAATTTTATAAATAAATTAAATGACAAGGAAAGTAATCGCCCAGTGGTATTATTTTAACGTTAACTACAATCTTTAAATTACTTAAGTTATCGTAAATTGCACTACTAAAGTGGAAAGGGCAAGTTTACTGAAATTGTACGAGAATAGTTGTATTGTATGGTGAGGCTGCCCCATATGTCTGTATTTCGTATTATGGGCAAAAGTAACCCTCACAGCATCTTGAGTATTGGGTAGGTTCCCTGTTAGTATACGATACAGGATTGGCCTCATAACACTTTCGTGAGGAACACCAGCTTTTATATGTATTAAATTTCACTTTATATTTTACAAAGAAGCATCAAATAGAATTTTAGAATACAATGGAAGGTATGTCTTAGCCAAAGTTCTGATTTGTAAAGAAGTTTTTCGTGCCAAAACTTATCAAATGCTTGGCTTATGTTAATAAAGCCGATTGTGCAATATTTTTTGATTAAAATGTATTGTTTGCAAAGCTTACTTCATATTGGAAGGAAGCGTATGGGCTTATAAGGTAACCCTAATCGTGGGATTTGTTGAGTTTTAGAAGAAAGATAAGTTTGATGTTTTCCACTGAGCTGGAAAAATAGCCATTTTTTAGTACTACGTTACAGGTGTAGATGACCATTGTAATTTTCTTTTTAGCCAGCTCTTTTAAAATGCGTTCTATAATGAGATTGTAATCCGGTGCTTTTTTGTCAGCTAAACTGGATAATAATAATTATTTTTACTTCACTTTGGGTGAATACTTGACATAATCGACAGTGATAATTAGAAAGGTGCAATCAGATAACTGTGCTTAATTTAGTGGATTAAAAACTAAATTTTAAGGTGTACAGAAAAGATATATACCTTTTTATCGTCTCTCTGAACCCAGTTCCTGTCTTCCTTCCGAATTAGTAATGCTATTTGTTATAGTTGTATAGGGAGTTTTGTAGCCTGCCACAACGAAAAATCTGTAGCTTCATTGTAGCAAGTTTAAATTTTGCATTTTTATAATTGAAGCGTTTTTAAGTTCCTACAAACCTTACTGTACTTGAAGTTTTCTTTATTCTGCAGTTGCTTAAGTAGCCTCTGTTTTTTGGCTATTTTTTCATGATTGAAGTGGGATGTTCTTGTTTGCTGGATTTGATAAGAATAGCAGATGTGGCTATCCATATTGCTTTTTGGATTTTATTGTCAAATACTTTGATGGCACATTTAATGTCTTTACCATTTTTCAGAGGTAAGTTTAAGGAAACATTTACCAGTTCTCTAAATTGCTTCCAGTTTGTCACAGATGTAACTGTAATGGCTTAGTATAAGTAATACAACAATGTGGTCAGAACACTAGTGGAAGCTGTCTTCCACCTTTAGATTTACCTTACCATTCCCTCTAATTATAAAGGTATCCAAGCAGTCTGGTATTTTTTTTAAGTTGGTTCGTTAGTGCGTGGTTTTACCCGTGGGTAGCGAGCAGGATGGTTTTCACTCATTACTTACAAGATAATTCTATCTGTAGAAAAGAAAAATTTGGAACTCTAATGAGGGCGTTTAGAATTGTAATTTGAAATGAACCTCGAACATAAGGACTTGAAGTATTCTATTAAACCGTCTTTGTTCAGTCAGTGACCTGGAGGAAAATACGCCGCGAGTACAATCAATGTACGCATCAAAGTATTGAATCAAAGGAGCCTGTAGGTATTCTTTATCAAAATTAGCAATTTTATTTTTTTATATTTTATTTAATCATTTGTTCCTTCTCTAGTATTACCTTGTGGATATTTAGATTCATAAGTTCTCAATCCGGGAATATGGAAATAAGTACGTTCAGAGAAGTGAGCTTCAGAAACGATTAATACATCATTTTGGTTTGTATAGAGAAATATTTCTATTTCTCAGGCCCTTTGCAGGTGAAGTAGATTCCAGCCAAGTGATGTTACAGAGCTCTGAAGAGATTATAATTTGAAGTGGCAAAGGCTAACAAATATGCCAGAGGTGATAAGAAATCTTTCTTCTTAAATCTGAAGAGATCACAGCTTTTGTTTTCAGATAAGTTCGTAGAGAACCCAACAGGCTTTCTTATCAGTTTTTCTTGAGTTAGGCAGGTGTAGGAAACATTACGCCCCCACAAAACTGCATAAATCATTTTTGGGCATTATTACTTTTTTCATTTAAAACGCAAATGAGGCAGTGTTGCAAATGTAGCTAGTCGCATAGTATTGTTCTTACCATTGAATTTTAATTTTTGCGCCAGAACAAGCATTGTAAAACTGACTGACCATTCTTCAAATTTAATAAAACTTTTAGGTCCACTAATTAGTTTTTTTTTTTATTATAATCGTTACCCTTATACCTTTCGGTGTCGGGTTTACATTCTTATTTATTCATATTACATTATATATCTATAATTACATTTTATTTTTATTTTTATTTTTCTTCTATAAATTTCTTCCAATCTTTTCTATTTCTTGTTACCCTTTTTGCCTCTTCCCATGATTTTCCTCTTTTTTGTAGTATTCCTTCTATCACTTGGTTCCATTGTTTCCTTGGTCTTCCCCTTTTCCTTTTTGTCTGTGTCTTGGCCTCGTATACTGCTTTTACTTGTCTTTTGTTATTCATTCGCTGTATATGTCCCCACCAACTGAGTTGCTTTTGTTCTATAAATTGTATGATTGGTTTCACCTCTAATTCTTTTCTTATTTCTGTGTTTCTAATCCTGTCCTTTCTGGTTACTCCTAGTATTCGTCTAAGGTATTTCATTTCTGTAGCTTGAATTTGGTTTTTTTGTCTGTTTGAGAGTATCCACGATTCACTTCCGTAGGTTAGTACTGGTCTGTATATTGTATTAAAGACTTTTATCTTGGTTTTATTACTTATTTCTTTCTTGTTTATGAATTTTTTGTTCATTGCATAGTACAGTTTTATTGTTTTATTTATTCTCTCGTTTATTTCTGCAACTTGTTTCCCTGTTTTGTCTAATGTTATTCCCAAATACTTATATTCCTTTACTTGTTCTATTTTGATGTCTTCTATTCTGATATTTGTTCTAATATCCTGTTCTCCAATTACCACTATCTTAGTTTTATCTATGTTTATTTTCATGCCTTCTGTTTCTAGTACTTCTTTCCATGTATTTATATTTTCTTGTAAAGTTTTTCCTGTCCTACTATTAACACCACGTCGTCTGCGAAAACTACACTCGGCTATTTCTACTCTTTCTAAATTTCTATGTCCTACAAACAACTTCTTTATGTTTTGTTCAGTTTTTCTGATGATATTGTCCATGTGTATATTAAATAAGGTTGGGCTTAGTCCTCCTCCCTGTCTTAATCCCTTCTCTGTCTTGAACCCTTCTGATTTCCTATTGTTACTTATTATATAATTTGTGTTGGTTTCATATAGGTCTTCAATCACTCGTATAATTTTGTTGTTTATTCCTTTTTCTTTCAGTCCTTTCCATACTTTATCTCTAGGAACTGTGTCAAATGCCTTCTGCAGATCTATAAAGGCTAGGTAAAGATTTTTGTTTTGTGGTTGTCTTTTCTCTATTAGTTGTTTAATTGTGAAGATGTGGTCTTGCGCACTTCTCCTGGTCTAAATCCACTTTGCGGTTCTGCTAGTTGGGGTTCTAATATTATTTTTAATCTGTTATTGATTATTTGTTCATATATTTTTATAATAATGTTCAGTAGCGTTATTCCTCTATAGTTACAGCACTGTTTTCTGTCTCCTTCTTGTGTATTGGCGTTATTAGTGCCACTCCCCATTCTTCTGGAATTTTTCACTTTGCCATGCTTTGTTTAATATTTCTAGTAGTAATTCCATCCCTGTCTCTCCCAAGTGTTTAATCATTTCTGCTGTAACTTTATCATCTCCCGGTGCTTTTCCATTTTTAGTTTTCTTACTACATTCCTCAGCTCGTCCATTTTATTTTTCAATTTCCTCTTCTTCTATCTGGTTTGTTTTCCCGTTTCATTTGTAATAATTCTTGTTGTACGTGTCTGTTGTCCTAGTAACTCCTGAAAGTATTCTCTCCATCTTTCCATTATTTCTGTGTCATTTGTTATTGTTTCTTGGTTTTTGTTCTTTATGTATATCTCTTTCTCTGCTTTTCTGTTCTAAAGGATTTTATGATTTTGTAAAATAATTTCTGGTTACCTGTGCTATCTTTTTCCATTTTGTTTCCAAAATCTGTCCATAATTTTTCTTTTGCTGTTGCTACTAATTCCGTTACTTTTTTCCTTTGATTTTTATATAATTCGTATTGTTCTGTTGTTTTGCTTGTTAAGTATTTTTTCCATTCTTTCTTCTTCTTCATGGTTTCTTCTTTTATCTCATTTGTCCACCAGGCTGTTTGTTTTTTCCCGTTTTCCATCCTATAAGTTCCACATATCTCTTTCACTGTATTAATTAGTATTTCTTTAAATAGCTTCCATCCTTTTTGTGCATCTGCCTGTTTTATTACGTCCATTTTGTTCTTTAGTTTGTTTTCTGTTTTCTGTTTTCTGTTGATATATTTTTGCAGTTTCTTTATTTCTAAGTTTATATGTTTTTATTGCTGTATGGCTTCGTTTTATTGTTTTTAATGTTTTTTCTATTTCCGTGTCATTTTGTCTTATTTTTCCTGTAAGCAAGTAGTGGTCGCTATAGATTTCTGCGCTTCTTTTCACTCTTACATCTAATATATTTTTCTTCTCTTCTTTTGTGCTAATATATAATCTATGATTGATTTCTCCCTCTATTTATTTGTACTCTAGTGAACTTGTGTATTTCCTTGTGTTGATAGAATGTGTTGGTTATAATTATGTTTTGCAATTGACAGAAACCAAAAGTCTTTTCCCGTTATTGTTTCGCACTTCCTCCATATTGTCCTATTATTTCTTTATATTCTTCATCTTTCTTCCCTACTCTACTATTGAAGTCGCCTGCTATGTATATACTTCCTTTTGCTTCTTCTGTGGTATTTGTTAATTCTTCCCAGAATTTTTCTTTCTCTTCTACTCTTTCATTTTCGTCTGGTCCGTATATTGATATTATTGTCATAATCTTTCCATGACTATTCCTTAATTCTACTAATAGTATTCTTTCCGATATTGCTTTCCAGGTACTGATTTGTTCAGTTATTTTTTGTGTATTATACAGCCAACTCCACCTGCTGCTCTTTGATCGTTCTGTACTCCACTGTATATTAATATGTGCCCGTTTGTTAGACTGATTTCTCCATTTCTTTCTTTTTGTTTCATTTATCACTAATATTTCTAAATTTGCTGCTTCAAATTCGTTTATTATTTCCACTTCTTTTCCTTGTATACTTCTAATATTCCAAGCTCCTAGTTTCCATGTATTTAGTTTCTTTTTATTTGTATTTCTCTTTGTTTTCTATTTCTTTTGTTAGTGTTTCGTCTTTTCATTTTTGTCCCTATTTTCCATTTTCCAATTTTCCATAATTTGTATTCCGCTTCATTGTCCTTTTTCTTTGCCATTTTCGTCATCTCTGTTATTCCTTTGTTTGGTTTGTTCAATTTTTGCTATGGTTACGCCCTTTTCATCATCATCCCAAATGTAGGCTTCTCCATCAATGGTTATTTTCCTGTATCCTATTTTTACTTTGTGTCCTTTGGTAATTTCTTCCTTAGCAATTTTCCTTATCTCAGCCTGTATTTCTCTTTCCTTTAGTGTTAGATCATTTTCAATATATATCTTACTACCTTTCAATTTGTATTTGTTCTTCATAATTTCCTGTTTAGTTTCCCATGCATTTACTTCAATAATATTTACTAATCGTCCCTCCTTGGTTTTTATGCTTATTACTTTGTTAACTTCTGCTTCTACCATTAATCTGTCCTTTAGGAATTGTTTAGCCGCGTTTTGTTTCTGTTGTGGGTCAAATCCTATTCCTTTTATCACCACGTTGTTTCTCCTTTTCTCCTTATCCATTCCTTCTATCTGGTTTTCTAATTTGGTGATCCTATTTTTAGTTGTTTCTTCTCCGTTAGCCATCTTTCCTCTTTTTGCATTTCTCTTAGTTTACGTGTTTCTTCGGTGTTTTCTTTATTTCTTCAGTCATTGTTAGCATCATATTCTTGATTTCTTGAAATCTGCCATATTTGTTATTGTCGGCTTCTGTTTGTGTTCTTCAGTTGGTGATCTAATTACTTTTTGCTAGGCTTGAATATCTCTATTTCTTTCTCTTCCTGCTATTTAAATCTATGTTCCTTTTAACGCTGTTACTCATTTGAAATTTACATAAATATTTACATTAGTACTTTAAATAAATATTTACAGTTTTTAGTTTCAAACTCCGATAATCGCGGGTCGGTTTATCGCACAGTTCATTCGCTCAGGTCGACCTCTAATACCCCGTTGCGCTCTGTCGATTGATAAAGTCGGCCGTTATTGAAGGAAAGTTTGGTTTTAGCTTGTTATAACTCAGTTTAAATTGCATTTCAGTTTTAATTATTATTTACTATTGTTTACTTCACTTATGTCATTTCTGCTTACCGGTGTTCTGCACTTCACTACGTTCAATTTCAGTGTGATAAGACCCGTATTCGGATTATTTATCGCCACTATTAAATTCGTCCGTGTTCCGTGCACGACCGCCGCGGTTCTCCCCACTAAATAGTATAGCAAAATATATCTCCCTTTCTGTTATTTATAGACTTTTCACGATTTTCCATATGCAAGTTAAACCGCTTGTTGATCAAAACTTAAATCTTCTTCAGTCTTTATGTTCTGATTATTTATAAACTATTAGCCTAAAATCATTTACACAGTAGTAAATTTGAGCACTTTATTGTATACGTAGTCCAGAAATAACGTCTTAAATCTTATATTTTATCACATTGTTGTTTTGCTAACATTGAGGTAGTTTGAGACTTTTTAACAATTCTCTCTAAATAAGATTAAAGTGAAATTATTTTTCTCAAAGATTTCAGCATTAAATGTGATAAAACTCTAAGTTGTTTTTACCTGAAACAGTAATTTGGTGGTATTTAAAAGCTGGCATTAAAATTGTCCTTTATACTAGATTATCATGGAAAATTTTAATTTGAAAACCGTGGATGTAGTTTCGTAATATTAATATTTTTGTCGTAACTTTATGAGTTTAATGTGATAATTTAGACGACAATTTCTATTTAGTCTTACGATTTTCTTTAGATGGAAGAACTGAAATTATATTATTCTGATTTTAACATTCCAATCGTAAGAGAGATATTGCTCATTTGCTTTAACATTTTAAAAACAGCTGAAGCAATTTTAAATGTTTTGAAGTTCATCATTTTGTTGCTCTGTGGAGTTATTTAAATATCATTGAAAAACGTAAACTACGAGTTGACTTTCGTAGGATATGGACGTGTACGAAATTAAAGCGATAACGCGAAATGGGTCGCGACGGCACGCACCCATCGCAAAAGGTAAATATTTAAGGGATACAAAACCAATGATTAATTAATGAACTTATGCATCTGGTCAGTGTTACAACACTAAGACGTAACAAAAAAATAAGGGAACAGCACTTAACGAATTTAATATCATCTTATTTAATTCTACGATGCATTGCAGCTGCAACACCAGTTACACAAGACATCCACAGATTTATCAAGAAAAATTTTAATATGCAATTAACCATTGTTTGTTGATGAGCACTACTGAAAAGGAATCTGAAATAGGAACTAAATATACGTGGCAGACAATCAAGTATATCATGTAGATGGTAGCAGAATTTATACTACACAAGATGGTGAATGTCTTGGGCCATTGAGTTCACCGCAGCTGTAATACAGGCTTGTATGGTAGATGTGGTACATAAACTGTTTCTTTATAAACCGCTTTAAGAGATCTCTGAAACCAAAATGTAAGTGACAGGTCTTCATTCTCCATCCGACCTATCCATCGTTGAGATAGAGATTCATTCAGAAAACGTCGAATATCTCGCTTCCAATAAGGTGAAGATTCGTACTGTTGGAAATGGAGTTTTTTGAATTTTTATTCATTCGAGAGAGATGCCAGTTTTGCAACATCGCGAGATACATTACCTCAGTGACCGTAGTGTCACCAAGAAAACGAAAAATCTATAAACTTTGTGTTTACTGTATCACTTAGCTGGAACGTTGTCTCGTCACTAAATCTTAAACGCGGAAAAATAATGGTATTTTCTATATTTTGCAACACATTACTGGAAAATTCTACACGCTTTAACTTGTCGTTTGCATGAAGAGCCTGTACTAATTGTAGACGGTATGATTTGAGCGTTAAATCGCGCCTTAACACACGCCAGACAGTTGTATGTAGTAATACAAGTTCTCTGCTCACTATACGGGTTGATTTCGTTAGACTACCCTCTAAACTCTCTTGAGTTCGTCTCACATTCTCCTTCGATCCACGCGATTAGCCCGTGCTTTTACCTTTACACGAACAGACAGTATAATCAAACTGATTATTCCAACGACAAATGCTGTTCCTTGTTGGAGGTTGACAAAATTCACGTTGCACCGCAATCGCCGACTATATTTTACTGAATTCATGAATGAATAAAATGAATTTGGTGCTTTACTGGACTGTACATATGCCAAAAAAAAACGATTGAGAAGCTTAACAATATCCAACAGAAGCTATAGCCAGTCAAAATTGTATATACCTTACTATCTGCGACCCATAGTATTGGCTATTTGATCCAAACAAAATACTAGATCTGTTATACTTTTCTGTACTCAATATATAACAATAAAGACATGCAAATCAACTTTCATTTCAAAGCATCATCAGATCACAGTCCGTTTAGTTGCAACATTAAGCAACTAAGTCAAACTAAGGCAAATAAGTCAATTATTCCTAATTTTATCACAGCATATATCTTTAAGGGTGAGAATAAAACAAAACAACAAATTAAATAACGCAGTAAAAACAAAATAGATAACATCCCCCTTTACATATGTGAATTGTTAACCGAAATACATGAGCCATGAAATAGATATCAGAGATCATGATACAATGCCGACAAACTTATCTATAACATTACAACTAAAATTACATAAACTTTCAGCAAATGTAAAAAACATGACTTTTGAACACTATCTTATCTCTTTATATAAAGACAACTATATAATATGAAAGGCCATAAAAATGTAAAAAGCCGCAACCATCAGTACCGCTTATAATAAAAATGAATAGAATTTCGGTAAAATCCGATAAGGTAAAGGCCAGCACATTCATCGAATATCTTAATCAAGTATTTACGCCATTTGAACCCAACATAAATAACAGCAACAATAAAATCGAGCAATTTCTAGAAATATCCTGCCAAATGTGAGTACCAGTCAAATATTTCTCCCCAGAGAAGTCGTAGAAGAAATCTAAAATATAAATCAGCGCAAAGCACTTGGATACCAACTTATTACAGAGAAAATACTCAGACAAGGTAATATTAGTTTTACTCAACCTTTTACAGCAGCATACTATCTGCTAATGTGGAAATTTATCAAGATGAAATGTGTCTTTATTGCCCAATTAACCTACCACTGATCTCTTAAAAGCTATTAATGAAAATAATTCAAAATGAACTAGAACTTCTAACTATTATAACTGATTATCAAATTAGATTTATAAAATGACACCTTACAATGCAGCAAACGCTTAAAATGGCAAACAAGATCGTAATTAGCCTAAAGAACAAACAATATATACAACAGTCATTTGATAAAGTGCGCAACACTGGACTTTATATAAAATTAAAAACACCATACTCAACCCGTGCTATTTACTCTTAAAGTTTTACATCACTAAAATGTATGCCGTGCGTACTCCAACTACTGTCAAATGAAATTAAGTATATTACAGAAAACATGTTAAGCTCTCTATTGTATCCAATCTTTACTGCAGATCTACCCACAAGGAACACTACTACAATTGGAATTTTGCGGCTGACACACCCTTACTAGCAATAAAGAACGACCTAGCTGTAGCATCGTATTATTTATAACGTCACTTGGACCTATTCCAAGATTGGTTCAGCAAATGAATAACTAAAATAAACCAGACGCAATCAATACAAGTTACAACCATAAAATATGTACTTTGTCTCCAAGTTACTATAACAATGTACAAATATCGGTTCAAACCAAAGCAAATTATTTGGGCTTATATCTCAACCAAAGATATATTAAAACAAAACGCCAACAATTTAACTTAGCTCTTGGACCGTGAATCAAAATTATCCCGGAAAATGAAAATAATTAAATCAATATAGCCGTATGGTATCCAACTGGAGAGTTGCACGAAGCCTTCACACACAATCATCCAACGATTGAAATGGTTGATTTTGTGTATTATAGCTAATACACTGTGCTATTCCTGCACTTTTAACATTTATTTGTAATGGAAGAGATACATAAGTGAGTAGTCTGAAAAGTTTTAACTCTCAACATGGAGACGGTTCTACTGGTCAAAATAATTCTGCAACTACAATCGTACATACTCTGAAAGATATCTGTAAAAATTTTAGTCATTTTGGACGCTTAGTTGTTTGGCAGTCGAATATCGTGCCGTGATTAAGTAGTTGCATTTGAAAGACAATACGCCTACGCAAATTAAAGCCTAGTTAAACACCATTTACAGGGACTTTGCCCCATCATTTGCTACCATGAAAAGATAGGTAGCTGAATTTAAACGTGGTCGTACCAGGTTGGCTGATGATGAGCGTTTGGAACGGCCAACAACTGCGACCTCCACCGATAACATCGAAAAAGTTTACCAAATGGCACTGGACGACCATCGAATCAAGGTTATAGAGATGGCAGACGCTGTTTGTCATATATTGATTGAAGAATTAGGCATGAGAAAGCTGTCCACGCGTTGGACCCGCGCTCGCTCATTTTGAACCAAAAATTCATCCTAAGGAATATTTTCAAGGCCCTGCTTAAGTAGTTTAAGCGAACTGAGTCGGACTTTTTGCGTCCATTTATTATTATTGATGAAACACCATTACACTTTTGAGACGAAGGAACAGTCAAAACAGTGGACTATGAAAGGTGAATCTGCTGCAAAAAGGGTAAAACGGTTTAATCGGCCGGAAAGGTGATGGCGACTGTTTTTTGGGGATAGTCAGGGAATTCTGTCCATCGACTACTTAGAAAAAGGAAAAACAGTAACGGGGTCGTACTACGAACCGTTATTGAAGCGGTTGAGGGCAGTAATTGCTGAAAATGGGCCCATTTGGAACGAAACAAAGTGCTCTTCCATGAAGATAACGCACCGGCTCATAGTTCGGCGGTCGTCATAGCCAAATTCCATAGATTGTAATTTGAATTGATTCATCACCCAGCATATTTGCCAGATTTGGCCTCCAGCGACTATTTCCTGTTTTATAAGCTCAAAGTTTGGCTTGGAGGACAAAGATCATCAAATAAAGAGGTCATCGCAACCGTAGACGCCTATTTTGAAGAGCAAGACGCCAACTACTATTGGGCGGGCTAAAGGACTTTGAGCATCGCTAGAAAAAGTGTATCGACTAAAAAGGAAATTTATGTTTAAAAATAAAATTGAATGTAACAGAAAAAATACTTGTTTTTCAGGCTGTTCATGTAGATTGCCAACACTGTATTCTTAACTAAATCAAGAGAACGGCCAAATCGCCAACTATAACAAAAAGATTGAAGTCACAATGATCTTCAGCAGCCTCAAGACGAAGTAAATTAAAAACAATCATTATCATTACCTTTTATGCATCTGTTGAAGTATCGTCAATGCATGACTTTTCCACTCATCTTCAACTTATTTAGCACGTTTACTTATTACTTATTACTTCCATGTAAAATAAGTTTATAAATAAGAAGTGTCTCAAATAAAAAAAAAACATAAACTGCACTGTACCTTTTTGCCGTGTATTAAATTCAAAACGGCTTCCACATAAAGTTGCCGCCAATTACCTTGTAAATCTCCGAAACAGCCGAAAAGCCAAATTAAATCCGAAGCTCTGGATATTTAAAGCCCCGAATCTGCAGCAAGGCGAAATCTTTTAATATACAAATTAACCCGCGTTGCTGCTGATGGCGGCCATTCGAAAGGGAGAAACGGCGCTTCCCTGCGCCCAATTAGACGCCCCGCAGCCGCCCAAATCCAAACATATGTAGGCCCTCGCACTTACACGAGCAATTAACGCCGCTGCAAGATGCTCCCGATGATGTTAATTGTGCCGATATTTACGGCGCCGCGGTCAGGGCCAGCCATTAATTATCGGAGCCTGCTGCAGCGCGCCCCTTCGCGGCTTAAAAAATTAGCAAGTGTAATAGGCGCATATTGGAAGGCGTATCATGGCCGGAATCTTATTTAAAAATTTTTGAACATTCCCGGGGTGAATTTTTAAGGTGCGCTCGCGGACTGCCGCTTTGTCGCCGACATTTGCAATGCAGATTCATCGACGCCTCCGTGGAGCTAAGGAAGTTGGTTAATGTGCGTCTGCATAAAAAATCCTGTAAATCAGGAAGCGCAACGTTTAATGCTGTTACATGCTTCATGATGAATGACTGAAATTTTTCATTGTTGGGATAACATGAACCTGGATTTTAATCAATTGTTATTAAACTTCCAATGCTTTTTAGATCTTTCTTATCATGACATTTAGTTACTTCTTTACAAATACTAACATTTATTGTTTAGAAGAATTTATCCCTAAAAAACTCAGAACTTTTTCCCGATTATTGTTTTTCAGTTGAAATTATCCTAAGCATAACAAGACGTATTTTAAAATGTTTGCACTATCTCTGTATAGAATTCAAAAACAATGAACCTACAGATTTATTTTTCTTAATATTAACTATCTTTTTAATTCTTTTTTAGTAACTTTTACCTTTTAAAATGATATAAAAATTATCACTGTTATTGGATAATTGCAAAAACTTGTATCCGATTTGAAAATATTGTAACCGTAAGCGGCTACATTTTAAATAAAAGTTTTATTATTTATCGTAAAATAAAATAAAAATAACAGTATACGAACCGCAACTAAGAATATATGTTCAAAAACAACTAAAGTAAATGCATTAAATTGCATATACACACAATAGATCTAATGAAACAAAGAAGAACGTTACAAAAATCATCAAAATAATACAAACGGCTTAACAAAGTCACAAAATCTAAGACCACACAATACAACACTGGTAACAGAGACCATAAAAATGAACGCAAACATGAAGATGAAAAATGACAACAGAACTAAATGAAATCGTCCAGTTAATTGAAATATTCTATAAAGAACTATATTCATCAAGCATAATAGAGTAGAACCATCAGCTACGAAGAAAAGTTATGAATATAGGGTCCGAGAAGATACCTGAAATAACACCTGGTGAAATAAAAGAAGCCTTAAAACAAATACCTATGTGTCCAAGTATCAAAGTGATTAAACTACCCATAAACAAATGCCTAAAAGAAGGCAGGATACCAGATGCGCGGAACATTGCAGAGGTGGTGCTGATATTTAAAAAAGAGGAAAATTATAGACCCGTTACTTTGTTAGCACACCTCTATAAACTCTTTACGAAGATCCTAATAAATCGACTAACAATAAATTTGATCTGCATCAACCAATAGAACAAGCAGGGTTTAGTAAGGGATTTAGTACTAGCGACCATCTGTACACTTTAAGAATAATAGAGATGTAGGAATTATTGAGATTGCTGTAAGACGCAAGAGTGGACTACAGATATACAAAAACTATTGAATACATATATAGGAATTTCACGCTACAAGTAAACAGCAACGTGAAAATTGAAAAGATCCAAATTGAAAGAGCTGTTAGGCAGGATAATACAATGTCGCCAAAACACTTCACCCTCGCCCTAGAACAGGTTTTGAAGAACCTTTCATGGGAGCAAAAAGGCATAAAAATAGATGGAATATATCTGAGCCATTTGAGATATAATCGATATAATCCTAACATCCTCTAATCCTAATGAATTGCAACAGATGATGGAGGAACTTAATCAAACAATTGAGAGAATAGGGCTCCGAATGATCTTAGCAAATCCAAAATAATGAGTAAAGACAACGTCCAGATTAGTATAGAAAGAATCGGTTTATCACGGGCCTCTTTTGGAAACCTTAACATATACTACAGAATAAAAACACCCATAAATCAAAAATATTGTACCAGTAGCTACATATGGACTGGAAACAATGGCTCTGACAAAAAAAGTGTAAATCGGCTACGAATAATGCAAAGAGCCACGGAAAGGATGTTAGATGTATCTATAAGAAGTAGAATTACAAATGTGGCAATAAGACAAAGAACAAGAACAACAGATATCATGGTACGTATCGCAAAACTGAAGCAGAACTGGGCAAACCGCATCGCACGGGACACTAACAACAAATGGACATCAAACATCATCCTCTGGAGATCCAGATAAACAAGGAGAAGTAAAGGATGACCGACGATGAGATGAGTCGACGATATGGGAAAAATAGGTGGTAAGAAATGATACCAACAGGTAAGAGGTAGAAACAGGAGTGAATGAAAACGGACAATAAAGAAGAAGAAAAAGAAGATTTATCATTTTTTACAATGGCTTCCACATTCAACATATAAAGAGTTCTTCCTTTCCAGAAACGTCGTGAATTTTTGCTAGAAAGCCTATAACATGATTGTTGACGGTTTTTTCCTTCAAATTACTTGCTATTCAAACAATTTCGCAGAGACAGTGATAAATGAAAATTTAAAGTAAGAAGAATAAGAGAGGACTGGATAATTTCTCATTTTGGCGAGTTCTAGCGTTGTGATAAAGTATGACGCTGCACTTCCACACTGAGTTAGGTGAGCTGCTCACGGTGTTTGTTTTCCATGATTATATCACCATTTCCTACAATCTTACCAAACAGGCAGTTACACCTAAATTGGATGTAAACTAGCTTCTACCAAAAATACTTATTTATTTGTTTCTAGTTACTGTCTCTTTGTTTTGATGTACGGCAGCCGTGGCTATCGAGCCGCTGCATTGCCGAACGCAAAAAGCTTATCTGCCATGGGCATTTGGTTTGCTTCTTCTGAATAGGCTTCGATTGTAAGTTAAATTTTTCCACGCTTTCAATCTAGGGAAAAAGCCGATCCTGTTAAAAAAATTTTATGTTGCCACCTTATAAAAATTTGAGGGAAAAAATACCTTTTGGCGGGCAACCTCTAGTATCTAAAACAAATGAAAGACTAAGACTAACGGTAAATACACGTGGCATATCATAATTAAAAACCGTGAAAAATACTTATTAAGAATAATTAGATCAATTTATAATAAAAACAGCACACAAATTGATGATAATACGAATGAAGTTAAATTTCCTAGAACAATAAACTTTGTCTTTGTATATCTACCAAATAATACGAAACACAATCTTTGTCTTGCCTATCCGTTTAACTAATTTATTATCAAATGCAAAAAAAGCATAAACGATATTTTTTCAATCATCATAAACATATACGAAAACTTTACAATTACTTATATTACAAAAAACTATAATAAGAAGCTAATAATTTGACTTGATGTTATATTACAGATTTAGTTTTGTGAATAATTCTTTATTAAAATCTACTTTTGTTTTTCTTGACATTCGTTAGTGTGGTACCCAAAAAATGTTGTGTAGGAAAAAGAATAATACCATATTAATCACACTTTACGAACAAATATTTTCTTATAGTTCAAAACAAATTACAGCCCTTATTTATCAGAATTCTATAGTGAATAACATGGTTGTTTTACTTTTTATTTTAATTATTTCAATGTTTGGAAAAACAAATTTACTTTTGACTTCGCAGATATTACTGATAACAACAGAAACTTTTTTGTGTATATTTCTTTAATAGTATAAGTTATGGCGATGTCGAGTAAAAATCTTCATGGCTCACCAGTGAAGAAAGGAAAGTTGCTCTTTAGGATTATGAGCAGCGTAAATCGTATGGTGAACATACAGAATACTTTGGAACCAACAGGATCTTAGAATGTGGAAATGTTCACAAGTATTACGGCAACGGCGAAATCAAGTTCAAAACAGGAATTTTATGTCTTATCTAAAGAAAATTCCTGGTACTGCATCAAACATTTATGAACTTCATAAATATTATGTTAAAGGTCTGTTGAATACAGGGCTACCCAACTACGACCTATAAAAAATGTATATTACACAAAATATGATTAAATAGAGTATTTCTTAGATAAAGTAATCAGACTACGATATAGAATAAAAAACATTATTAATCAACATGTATATGTAAATATATTGGGAAATATGTTGGGTAGCGAGTAGATACTTCTCTATGATCCCAATAGAGGATAGATATACTTCAGGGAAGCGACCCTGCCTTTGCGAGCCTCGACTTTTCCCATCCCCTAACACCGGGGAAAAGTCGTGTCCAAACCTTAATCCTATCCGTAATCGACATACTCTTTTTTTCTATGACTCTATCCACTTTCCAGCCCGCCTGGGAAGCGTGGCGCTTAGTTGCCAACCCCTTGAATGCTGGTGATGATGATGATGATGATATGTGAATATTCTAGGGACAATAATGCTGTCCCTTCTGCACACAAAAATCGGAAGTCATTTAGTGATTACAGAGTGATTCTTCTCAAACGTTCGAGACAGTCGCTAGATCCCATTCTAATTCAGCACATATGAGATGAACTGGATCATCGGGTAATAAATAAGAAAGTTAAAGACAAATTTATATTGTTACAAGAACAGTGAAGAATAATTTTAGTTTGTTATAGATAAGTTTTTTTAAACATGCTTAATAGTCGTCAAGCAATAATATATGGGATCCAAAACCATAAAGTCATATAATACAAAAAAATGCAGTTTCAGTAACAAAAATCTATATATTTAATAGAAATGGAACAGGAAACATTATATATAGTCTCAGGCTCCTTTCAAATTTCTACTATTTAAAACATTCTTTAAAGTTAAGAACTGCCTAGTCCTACTAGGTCATTGCTAGCAGTCACAAATAAGTAACATAACAACAGCATTATGATTTTCTGCGAAAGTTTTACTTTAGTTTTTGAATAATCAGTTCTTCTTCTAGTTTTTGATTTTTCAGTCGCCGGTTTTGTTGATTGTAGTCCGTACATGTTTAATATTTTTCGGCGTACTGCTCGTTTTTGATTTTCGAGATCACTTTCAACGGATTCCCGACCATATCCGAATTGTTTGTACCATGTCGTTATCCGTGCTGCATCTATAGCATCGTTCCCAAAATTTTTCTAAATCATCCAAATATTTTAATTTTGTTACATTTTCTGGGTAAATCTCGTGCATCAAATTGCATTTTGATGCAGAAAGTAAATACTTACAAGTATAAAACACCTGAAAGTTTGGAATTACCAAATTGTAAGAGTTGAAAGCCTTGCTTACTTTATGGCCCTCTTTCTATTTTGCATATAGTGTTTCTCAAATATACAAGAATAATAAAAGAATAGTCATTCGGTGAAAACATCGATGTATAGTAATTTTTGCCCGGAAGAGCATACTTATAATCAATAATGCATTCTCGTCAAAAGCTCGATTAACATGGTCTTAATCTTGCTGCAACTCTTATATAATTTTTTAGATTTATCAAACCAAGAGATTTTTATTGGGACGACTGAGCATGTGGTTTTGGGCCGTAGTCGTGGACTCATATTTAGTTTTTAGTTTCGGGAAGAATCTGGTTCATTTGCAGCAGCCTGATAAAAGTCAGTTTCTGCTTTTGTAATAGTAGCTTTGTTATGGCACGCTCGTGCAAAAGTATTACACATTTTAGTTTTTGAAATCAGCAGCTCCTCGTTTAGTTGTCAGTGGTCGATCTTTATCGATTGAAACTTATGCACGCCCAAAAATTTTCGGTATTGTATTCGTTGCTGGTCGTTGATCATTTTTGGGCATCTTTTAATCATTTGTACCATGCCCTTATTCGTGCTGTACTCATTGCACCGTTTTCGAAAATCTTTAAGATTAATCGAAATAATTTTTGCAGGCGATTTGGAGAATATCACACACACATCGTATGATTGCACAATGTAATGTATTATAATATACTTTTTAACAGGCAAAATGTTAAAGCGAGCGACATTTTTTTTTAATTACGTTTATAGTTTAACAAAGACATATTTTAGTAATCATCTGATTGTATGAAAAGTTTTAAGCAATTTAACTCTTAGCTTGTTACAAAGAGGAGAAGGGGAAATTTTGCATTGGATATTGACTTCTGATGAAACTTGATTCCATCCTTATATTCCCGAGTCTAACAAGCTAAGTAAAGAGTGGTGAACGAAAAACTCACGTACACTAATTAAATGCAAGACGCAGTTCTTAACGGCCAAAATTCTTGCAACTTTATTTTGGTATCAGGAACACACAACTTTCACTATTTATTAACCGAGGAAAATACAATCAATGCGACGTCTTGGTGAAAATGGAAGTTTCGTTGTCATATCTCGTTTCATTAAAGTTTGTTAACTAAAATCTCGTATAAATTAGTATTGAAAGTGTATTTATGATTAAAAATGCACCTGTCAGTCTAGGTATTAGATTATAAAATAGTGACAGTCTCACATATTTCCGTGTAGTCATACAATTAATTAAAAATATTATTTTTTGGTGTTTACTAGTATATTTAAGTACTTCTTTGTAAACTACATTAGTACTAGGATCACGAGATCTAGATAACCCACACTGAGATAGGCCATGTAAAATTGTTTATTTGAAAATTAGATTAGTTTCCGCTACCTTCGTAGTCTGCTCTTGAAATTTGTTGATCGTGTCAGCGAAGTGACAATTTAGAGAAATGCGTTTTAGTATAATGCGTATTATGAACCTCCATTTCCACTAAGGAAAACTGATTAGTAGTGTAGCCTCGATCACATTTTTGTAGGGAACGTTTACTTGAAATCTGGTACAATTGCAGAGTTTGAGCGAGTTCTACTACAACATTACTAGTGATCACATATTGAGAGGTCTGGTATTCTGAGAGATCTAAATAATTTAAGATGTTCGCTCTCTAGGATAGTGGACCACGTCATCACTATATCTATAAATATTTACTCAATTTGCATAATTGTGTGGTTCTTTTACCTTAACATGGCACGCTTACACAACCGTCCAATAGATTTCTGCATCATATTTCTAATGTTACGACAAATTGTGGATGTAAGGTTTACTAAGCTAGTGAGGGTATTAATTAGTCAAGAAAAGAGGAAGGTTCGTAAAGTGACTGGCACAATTAACTAGATTCCTCTGTTAATGCTGTTAAGGGCAAATCTTATAGACATTTGATCGCTTATCGGCCTAGGAACATTTGTTATTTAAATTATAATTGGCCTCTGCTAAATAGTCTGAGATGCATATTTTTTAGAACTTGTTAGATAAACGCTTTCTGTTAATTTAGCAATGAAACCATAGTCAAATGGAAACCTGTGTTGATATATTTGAACGTTCCTGTCTAAGTGTTCTTGAGACGAAGTTGTGGGTATCGCTTGTTGCAGCTCTCTCTTTTTGTGCACATTAAGTTGTAGTTTATACTGTTGTGGGGCTCATGTATCATATGCTCTTCTAAAGGTCAGGAATTTCAAGATTAAATCATGGATTTTACCGGGAAAAATACATTGCTTTAGCAAAACGTCTCATGCTCCACAGAGAATCCTGGCTATAGCGCCATGGCGATTGTAAGACTGTTGACCATCTACATATACATGTATGATTTTTTTCTAACAGAGGCAAATGTAATAAAAATATCTTAATTTCGAGCGTATGTTTTAGAGTTCTAAGTTTTTTACATTCGCAACGGGATTTTCCAAGAAATAATTATAAAAGTACCAGAATCCTACTTAATCGACATAAGCATTCCGTTTTCTTACAGAATTTTCAGGATAAATGTATATGTCTGCTTTGATTTGTGTCTGGTTGTTTTAATTATTTAACTTGTTCCTCTATATATCAAACAGAAACTAACTGGGAAGGAAATGCAAGAATACCAAGTGGCTAGTCTTGTCTTGTTTGAACACAATGCCTTCGTATTTAAGAGCCCTGGCGATATGAATTCCAGTTAGAAAACTTAATTTCCTCATTACTCTCTCCAAATTTCTTCTATAAGTGTAGCATTTTTCTAAATTTTATAAATGAAGCGTCTATATACCAATTTCGAAGATTTTTTAATACAAGAAGAGGTGAAACAAATTGTTAACCTGCTTAGAATTAACATAAGTTACAACAGCATTAGTGTGATCTGTAATGGTAAAAAGAATTAAAAATAGCGCGCGAGTTCGAGTTTCGCTCAACCCATGGGTGTGTGTGAATGTCCTAGAATAAGTGCATGTTAGTGTGCAGAATAAGCCCTTGAGGCTGCAGTGCCTGTAAGTGTGCTAAAAAAATAGATCAGCTGATAAATTTTAAACACCCAGTAATAATTTAGAGCTGCAAAATTCGGTTTCATCTTTTTATTGGCCATCTTTCTGCTATGATTTCAATCCACTTTGGCTAAACAGTATTTTCTGTGTTTGAAAATCTGGCTTTTAAAAATGTTGTTGATTGCTTTATGAGCATACTGCATAATGCGATTGAAGAGTGGTTAGAAAAACTAAAAAAAGGTTAATTTATAAACCAGTGTCAAAATTAGCTTCCACTCCACCACAGTTTGTCATCAAACATATTATATGCAGTGTTAGTTATAATACTTTTGGCCTTAGTTTCTTAATATCTTAGAATTTGTAAGTGCTGCCTTTAATACATACAGTTGCACTATTAAACATGGTTGCTATTGTTGGATTTGGCGATTTGTTTAAAGATTATAAATACGTTGATAAAAACGATATAAACTTGTAAGCTGGGCAAGCGTCATAGTAGCAATGCATACTTAAAGAAATATGATTATTGAGCCACATATTTGATATCCAATACAATACTTTTTGTAAAATTTATGCGCTCGATGCAAACATTGAGAAATTTCGAATGTCAAACTGAAGCAGCCAATTCTACCTCAGTTGCATCTTTGCCAATTTGCGACTCCAACTTGGAGTTAGCCCGCTATTCAAATATTTCAACTAAATAATACAAATGTTAACACGTGAGGCAAATTAAGATGTTTGCATACATTCTAATGAAAAGGTAAATAAGATGTCATTTAATATAAAAAATACCAATCAATGAAAAGCTCACACCAGTAAAATACTAAAAGCTCTTCTTGCTGCGGTTGTCTACCGAGATTAATGAACAGTATAAAATCTCGAAATACGGTGCGCTAGTCGCCAAAATTTATAGAAAAAATAATTACTAGAAGTTAGTAGTATGCGTAGATTGCGACAGTTATTTTCAAAAAACTTTATAAATAAATTATTTTAGAAAAAAGCAAAATTCAAAAAATGTGTGCAGATGAATGTAGTAGACATAGCTAATTAATTGGTGGAAGTGTTTTTCAATATCTTCCACTTAAATATCCAAGTTACACAGATCTAGTCGCAAAGCGATAATTGATCTACTTTGTCAGTTCTCTCAACACCATTCTTTGATGAAATATGCACACGCTTGCACAAATGGTCAGCTTCAGATATTGAATTTGCAACACTTAGTATGAGACGCAGTTCTTGCGGATATCTTGGATCCGCCACCCAGAAGAAAACTGATTTCCGATTATGCCATTTGAACCGTTGAGTTTCTCCAAACGAAAGCGTTCTTAGCTTAAAATAGCAAAGACATTGAAAATATTTATTGCACACGCATCGAGTAGATACAAATTTTGACGTTGAAAGACGCTTATAATTATAATGCAAAAGAGTGGGTGTTTTCGACTATTCGATTATTTTTAATGTATTGTAATACATGTCTCATAAATCAAATTTTTCGAACAACACTGTTTGCAGCAATTTACGATGATTAATTCATTTCCATGCACTTCATTCTTGTTTTCAAAGTCAGTAACACTCTCAAAAATGTTTATGGGCGAATACCAGGTGATGAGGCAACTGTGCTGTGCTTGCAAAATAATTTGACATTAAATAACACCGCCACAGCTGCCCTTTTTGCTAATTTGTGATTTCAATGTAGTTAGTTAAAGCATACATAGTAGATCGCATTCTGCAAATGACTGAATAAAATAAATTAAGAAAATTTTATTATAATCCTTGTTACTTTTTTATTTAATTAGTTAATAAGTTAGTCTGTAATATTAAAACGCAAGCCTTATTGCAAATACATCTCAAAAGATATGTCTTATTGAATTCACTCCCATGCTGTTATCGAGTACAGAATTCAATCGCCGTTATTATCACGTATAGTTGGTTACGTAGAGACATGCTTTATAGCAATATTCTGGCATAATTGCTGGACAGTTATTGCTATAACTTCACTATACTTGAAGTCAACTTTAAAGTCAACATCCATTTTGTCATTATATTTAATAAATCATTACTTAACTGATAATAAAAGATCTTGCTTATATTTATATTATAGCATTTTCTGTATTAAGAGTGTAGGTGGAAATATAAAGTATAAAAACCTATGAATTAAACCGTAACAAAGTACTTAACCGACCTCTGTAGCAAAGACTGTTCCTATATTGTCTGGACGTTGTTTTTTTTAAATCCATATCCAAAACAGAATTCGGCACTGAACCTCACATTATTCCAATTGCAGTCGATATCATCGTTGTGGAGATTTCTTTAAAAAAAGGAGATTTACCATTGTGGTGTTATATTTTTATGTTTGTTCAATTTATATTTTATTGTCATGTAATCATGGATATTTTTTCTGGGAAATTATTTTTCTTCAGTACGCAAGGTTAAAGTTAATGAGTAGGTCTATGAAGTTGAATGAAATATGAATTGGAAATCCATCTTGAGGCAAACAAAAAGGGGAGAGGTGTCTGAGGTACCTCGTATTACAGATTCTTCAGCCAGTAACACGATGTCAGAGCAAGAGATACCTTCGTCTATTGCGCAAGTGGTTAAAATGAAATTTCTCGTAAAAGCATCCAAAGTCCTGAGAAAACTTAAGGCACAGTTTGGATACCACATTTTTAAGAAGTCTTAAATGTATAAGTGGCATAGACAGTTCTTGGGGGACGAGAACTTGTTGAGAATGCTGCTCAAGGACCAGAATGACCGAGAGGAATATTCGCATTTGACTGCTGATTGATATTTTTTTGTGGGGTTATTTTACAGCCTATGCCTTTTCTCGCATCCCAAACGCTAGTAGTCTTTGTCATTCCATGATCCTTCTTCAAGGTTCCTGTCTTTCATGTCCTCTTGCACTTGTCTTAGCCACGTATCAGGAGGTTTTTTTGATGATTTCTAAAATTATTTCTAAGGTCGGAATAAGTGTTCCGGCGATCGTTACTGACGATTTTTGATTTTGAAAAGTGTTTGTAAGTTTGATTACTTGCGTGATTGCTGAAGATCAGAGATGGCAACGCTTCGAGATATACAACACACCTGGAATATGTTGCTGTCGGGGAGTTCATGGATGATTACTTGGCATCACAACCATTCTTATTTGACAATATCGGGATCAGAAAGCTACCTATCTCTTGGGAGAAATGCGTTTGTAAGGTCGGGGATTATATAGAAAAATAGCTTTATATTTTTTACCTTTTATGAAATAAAAAAACAACTGGTTTATATTTGATTCATCATCGTATACTTGTTTATCAGAGAATTTTTCACTTTGAAAAATTACCCACATCTTTATTGCTTATATTGATTTACGCATTTGCTCAAAAGGCTTTTTATGCTGCATAAATCTAGCTGCCGCAGTAATACTCATTTTCCGTCCCTTCCTATGTATGTATAAAAAAGCAGCTCTATATCTAAACTCATATTTTATACTTATTTTTAGAAAGGCTCTATGCACTAACTGTTTAATCACTAAGTAAGCCGAAGTCTTTTATGACATTCAATTACTTGAACATTTTTGGTTTTAAGAAGAGTGTCAGGTAAGGAAATTACGATAAGATTACAGTGTAATAAAAATGTAAATTAAAAAACTTTGTAGGCTGTTAATTCATATGTACTTTATACAAATTCTATATAAATATGTATACGGTTAAAGCTTATCATGTATAGCGCACTTTGTGAATATGCAAACGTTTAGCCACATTTGTTACAATAGATAATTTGATGTTTTTATCGCAGCGTCAATAATTAACGTGGCTGAATTTATAAACCGTTTGAAGCTTCCGGACCACTGGAGTATTTGTCGCATATTTAATTATAGCGAATAACATTTCAATTAATGCGGCTGATGTATGTTATGAGATGAGGCATTTGTGCTGTAATTGAATTTTAGTTGTGAAATAATTTGCACTACAATGAATTAATCCAAAGCTGTTTGATCAAGTCCCGCAATATTTTTGTAATTTCAGCAGAATTCCGTAATTAAAAGTTATTAATTTTCAGATTCTTTACATTGCATTTTTATTTATTTAATTATTGTGTTTTTATGGATATTGTATTATAGGAGCATATTTATTCTTTTGCAAAGTTACTGCAGGGTAGATTTTTAGACAATTTTATTAAATTTAAAACTTGTGTTGCTGTCTTGGAACAAAGTAACGTTATAAAGTTTTACAAGTGAAAATATTGGTTGAAAAGCAAAATAAATAATAAAATAAAATAAATAAGTAATGTTGTTAGAACTTTGAATGATTACAAATCTTTACGGTTGTTTACAGCACGCGATGGTGAGAGTTGAATATTTAATTCCGCCAGATCGGCGGCCACAAGCGGTTCATATTTTATTAAAAATTTTAGCATTTCCCTACCCCTGGTGGTAATTGTTCTGGACCCCCAATGCGTGTGTTCCGTATTGTAGTCTCCTCCTATAATAAATCTTCTACCTAGATAGTTAAACAGGTCATTGTATTCATCTTTATGTATGGTATGTCTAGGTGGGTAGTAAATTCCTGCTACTGTTAACGAATATCTGCTCGTTTTCATTTTAACTGCAGTCACCTGCATTTTTTCTGTGACATATTTCGATTCTTCATAATGTTGTATATTTTTTTTAATTATCGTTGCACTTCCTCCTTTAGCATCATTATCAGGATGTATTGCATGATAAATTCTATAGTCATTAAGCTTAGCAAAAGAGTATTTAGTAGAGTGGGTCTCTGAGATGAGTGCTATATCTATATTTTCTGTCTCTAATACTAACTGGAGCTCCTGTAGATGTTTAAGGAGTCCATTAGTATTCCAAGTAAGAATTTTAATTAAAATTGGCCATTTGAATTAGTTTTAGGTATAGCTCCCTTGGCACTAAATTCAAGTCTTTTCAGTCGTTCATCTAATGCGGTAATAATAGTTTCTTGTTTATCTAATTTGGCTAAGATAGTTTGGAGAGTTTGCTCTATATTGTTATTTTGCTGGTCATTCGTCTGCATAATTCGTTTTTTTTTGTCGTAGCACTTGCACACGTTACTTCTTTACTAACTTTGTTAGGTACGGCAAGATTTCCTTTATTATAACTTTAACTTTGAGTGAAAATATAATACAGAAAGTAAATAATCCTACATTAGTTAATAAATACACAGATTGGACAAGCTTTAAGCAAATACTTGACAACAAAATAAAATTAGACGTGCCCCTTAGAAATGAAGAAGAATTGGATGATGAATTAGAAAAATTCAACAAAGATATCCAGACAAACGCTTGGGAGTGCACCCCAGATATTAAAAGACGACTAAGAGGCTGCTGTTACCCGGAAGAAATCAAGAAACTAGTAACTGAAAAAAGAAAAGCAAGACGAAAGTGGTTTCGAACCAGAACCCGACAAGACAAAACTATAATAAATAATCTAACACAACAGCTGACAAGAGAAATTTAAGAGTTAAAAGAGGAATCTGTTGCTAACTATTTGACTAACTTGACCAATGATCGCAGTACAGATCATTCCTTATGGAAATCAACAAAAAGGCTAAAGAGACCTATTGTGCAGATACCACCCTTCAAAAAAGAAGATGGAAGTTGGGCTAGGAGCAACGAGCAAAAAGCGGAATGTTTTGCTGCTCATCTGGAGAGAATTTTCCAACCCCACGACCTGCAAGAAGAAGAAGTAATGGAAGAAGCTATCCTATTGGACGAAGAAAATATAACACCGGTGACGAGAGGAGAAGTTATTAAACAAATTAAAAACAACATAAACCGTAACAAGGCCCCTGGATACGACTTAATCACAGGCGAAATTCTGAGGAAATTACCAAGGAAACCGATCGTAAAGTTGACCCATCTAATTAATGCAGCAATTAGACTCAAATATGTACCCGCATTGTGGAAGGTAGCGGAACTAGTTATGGTACCAAAACCAGGTAAGCCTCCGCATATAGCTTCCTCCTATAGACCGATATCATTATTACCCGTCATATCTAAATTATTCGAGAAATTGCTACTCCAGAGAATGCAGCTGATTATAAAGAGAAGGAAACTGATCTCAGACCACCAGTTTGGGTTCAGATGTGGGCATTCAACGGTGGACCAGGTTCATAGAATTACTAATATCATAGAAAAAGTACTAGAATAAAAAGTATGCTCTGCAGTCTTCTTGGATGTCGCGCAAGCCTTTGATAAGGTGTGGCACGAAGGCTCGCAGTGGAAATTAAAATCTATCCTACCTAAACAATATTCGGATATATTAAAATCCTATCTAACAAATAGATTCTATAGAATCAAGCAAGAGGACGACTATTCTGAACTCAAAGAAATTAAAGCTGGAGTACCGCAAGGCCGTCTCCTGGGCCCGGTACTCTACCTTCTATACACGAGTGATATCCCGGAATCAGAAAATGACACTGTGGCAACTTTTGCGGATGATACTGCCATACTAACAGTGGGAGAAAATAACACAGAAACAACCAACAAACTTCAAAATGCCATCAATAAATTCCAGAAATGGACCAAGAAGTGGAAAATCAAACTTAACGAAGGTAAATCAGTGCACATAGATTTTACAAATAAAAGAATAGAACACGTACCAATAAATATAAATGGACAAACGGATTTGTATGCTAATACAACAAAGTACCTCGGTTTCACGTTAGATACGGAACTTCGCTGAGAAGCGCATGTGAAGAAAAAAAAGAAGAGCTAAATATCAAATATAAAAAAATGTACTGGCTTCTGGGAAGAAACTCAGCTGTGTCAATACACAATAAACTACTGTTGTATAAGCAAATCTTAAAACCCGTGTGGACATATGGATCACAGCTTTGGGGTTGTACCGCAAAAACAAATATCAAGACTATACAAACGTTCAAAAACAAGGTTTTAAGAAATATAGTTAATGCGCCTTGGTATATTAGGAATGAAGATCTCTATAGGGATCTTGGTGTAGAATATGTGGAAAAAGAGATCCAAAAATATGCAAGAAGCCATGAAGAACGACTTCTACAACATGGAAACATCGAGGCCATCCAGTTACTGGATAATGCAAATCAGCTAAGAAGACTCAAGAGGACTAAACCCCATGAGTTAGTGTAGTGCAGTAAATTGTTAGTGTTAAAGGAGAGAATTGTGTTAAGCCCGTGAAAAAAGTGCTTTAGAAGTTAAACTTTGGCTAAGAAGACAGCAATGGGCGACTCTTAGTAACTAAGATTTTTAGTAAAGTAGGATTAGAAATAAGTTACCTATTAGTCTAAGACTAGATTGTAGCATTAAATAATAAAAAATAAATAAATATAATAATACTCTAGAGAAAGCAACTTCTAGTCCAAATGCCACCCTATAAATTAGTTAAAATTTTCTTTTACCGGTTATAGAAAATAAAACTTAATACACTGCAGTGATCGTTCTATTAAACAAAAAAAAAATTTTAAGTGGGTTTCTTAGACGCCGAAATGTTCATAATAAATTAGAAAAGACGCATTTTTATGTTTTATTTATGTAAAAAAACATGAAATATTTGAATAACAAAATTGTAATTATTTAAATATATAAATTGCAATTTATGTATTTTACATTACGTTCTTCTTTATTAGAAAACGATTTGCAATCCCCACAAGTAAAACATGCATGCATATGTACTTTTAACACTGAAAACACGTGTATTTGGTATAACAGTTGTTCTTCCTACCACAACCTTCAACGTGTTGTCTGGAATTGTTATTTACTTCTTTATTTGGTCGCTTTCTTTTGCAAATTTTTTGGAATACGTACTACACAGTGATCACTTTTAAAAACTTTTTGTTAATTCGAAGGATAAATGTTTATGCCTTCCGGTACAATATAAATCGTGTGCGCATTCAAAAATCTGAAGAAAAAAGTAAATAAACAAAATAAAAGAATTGAGGCTTTAGAAAGTGAGATTAGCCAAAAGAATCTTGTTATCCAAGGAATAACCGAGGAAGTAAATGAGACTGTAATAGATACAAAGCAGAAAATTGCGACCATAATGAGGAAAACAGATGTGAAAGTTGATACTAAAGTGGATATTAATGCAAGGGTAAGAATTGTAAAATATAAAGAAAATCGAATAAGGCCGGTATTGATTAAATTATCAAGGGGAAGAAAAATGGTAATATTGAAAACAACAAAAGCACTAAAAGGAAAAAACAGGAAAAAGGATATTTAAGACATACCACAAGGAGGATTTAGCCAGGACAATAAAAGGAAGGTGGGCGAGAGGTCCATGCCAGAACAGCTAAGAAAAATTTCGAAAACAACAAACTACTTGTACCATAAATGAGAAAAGCAAGGATAATATCGCGTATGGAATTCGAGATTTTGATTTAAGTAAAGGTAGGGCGGGAGATGATACGAGTGAAGGATGGCTTAGCCATGACAAAAAGAGGAAGGCGGGCGAGAGATCTATGTAAGAACAGCTAAGAAAAATTTCAAAAACAGCAAGACAAAAAACGAATAAAAGAAGAACCGGCCGCTCATATGGAGACCGACTTTGGCATAATTAAAAAATGGACGAACCAAAAGGCATTCCAGAAGAAGTAGAAATACCAATGTGGACAGAATTTCAAAAAATTCTAAAGAAACAGAAAAACAACAAAAGTCTCGGAGTAAGTGGCATAATAATGAAATTGATTTAAAAATTATAAGTAAGGGTGTATAATATGTTGATAAAAATATGGGGTGAAGCGAAAATGCCAAAAATGGTCGATAGCAACCCTGTTGCCCATCCACAAAAAGGGGATAAATCTATATGCAGAAATTATTTATACGTTACTCGAGGTCGCATATAAGCTAATGGTCTTATGTTTACAAGATAAACTAAATGTGTATGTAGAAAAAAGTGTAGGATTCTACCAGTGTGAATTTGGAAGTAACCGATCAGTAATGAACCAGATATCTACAATAAAATAAATAATAGAAGACAGCCATGATCAGAAGCTGGCAGGACTACAAAACCATTGAATAAAAACTTTATGCAGCAATGCTGAGCTTAGGTGTTCCTAGAAAATTGGTGCAGATGGTTCTAGATGAAACTAAATGTAAGGTAGATATAGCAGGAATCTTCTCAAATAGCTTTAATGTGAAATGAAAACAAGGAAACCCAATCGCCAAGGTGCTATTCAATTTAATATTAGAAATGGTACCATTTATCAACACAAGCACCATAGCCTAGCCAATGCCGACGACAGATTGCAAGATCAAGAAAAGAACTAAAAGAGGCTGTGATAAGATTAGAAGCGGTAGCAAGGAATAAAGAGTTATGGACGAACGAAGAAAAACCAAATACGTAATAATGGAAACAAGAGTGGAAAAAATTAGAGGAAGTTTACAAATAGGCAGTATACTGATTGGAAGAATTTTGTGTATATAAGAGTTAAGCTTGCGAGTAATGGCAGTGAAGTTGAAGAGGTGGAAGAAAGAATACAAAAGGGAAACGTAGCCGCGCAAGGGTACTTAAAATACTTATGTCAAAAGAAGTCTTGCGTAATATTAAGGTCAGAATCTGCCAGACGGTTATAAGACCAACAGTGATGCAAAATGTGGACTCACACTAAAAACATAAAGAAAGTATAGACACGGGAAAGAACAATGCTAAGAAGGATTTTTGGTGGACTAAAATAGGGAAATATGTAGCGCAGACGAACAAGCAAAGAAGTTATGGAATTATACAATCAGACAGAGACAATTCTATGTATTAAAGCACAGAGAATCCGATGGCTGGGACAAATGGAGATGCTTCCTGGTGGTAGAACTGCATGAAAAGAGATGAAAAGAGAAGGAGAAAGAAGACGCAGAGGGAGATACCGGAAGAAGTGCTTAGAAGAGCTAAAAGTTGCACGAAAGTTGCGCGGAGAAAACTGGAAAGCAAAAGCTAAACAGAGAAGCCAGTGGAAAAGAATTAAGCAAGCAATAAATTTATGTTTAAGACTTGGGTCTTTACAGTATGTGTATGCTGTATAATAAGTGAAAAATCATATCCGACAAATGCCTTCCCTGTTCTCGAATGATCTTTTAACCAAATTTTCAAAAACACCTGTTAGTGTTTTTAGACATATGTCTTGGCAGACGTTTTGTTGTGAAGTCTAAATTATTTGGGGATCGTTAACATGAAGTCTGTCCTTGAATCTGAAGACGTCAAACCCAGTGAACGCGGTGGCCATCTTGCATTGCCATTTTTGAGATGGTGATTGAGAAAGTACACTCTTAAAAGATTTATTGTGGCACTAGCGGTCTGGGCTGTAACACCTCCTTGCTGTTGCTAGTCATCGAAATTGTGGTAACAAAATATTTTAGAATTGCGCTATAGCATTTTCCAGTGATCATCTGAACATCTGTTCACTATCCAAAAATGTTGCCCAATAATGCGATCACACTTGATGGCACATAAAACCGTTATGTGGGCTGTATGTAGTAACATTTCTTGTCAATCTAGGATTCACTCTACTACGAAACCAGCAATTTTGTTTATTCGTCACACGTTACTAAATTTTGTACAAAATCATTATAAGATTTAAAAATATTTAACCATCCTCAAGTTGAAGAGCTTGGACCAACTTAATTTTGTGTGGAAAGCCCATAGGTCTTGCTTTAAAATTCGTTGCAACAAACGTCTTGTGATATATGTTCGTGGTTCGTCAGCAACATTGCCAAAATAAAATATCGCCATTTGAGCTCGCTGGGCAATAGCATACCTGTTCATGAGAAATTTCAAATTAAACTGCCAAATTAAAAAATGAACATTATTAACATTTTAAAATGATCAGGTAATTTTGAGCCATTCTCTATTTCTATCTACTGAGTATGTAGTCCATTGGATTAACCCTAGATCAAGTGCCACTTTAAAAGTTAACTATTTCTATTTTTGCTTCCCCAAAATCTTCACTTTTTTATCTGATTCGTCTTTTGCAGTTTTACAAAGATTTTGTTGTCTTCGTCCTTTTCTGGAGAGTCAGCACCACCAGATGTGTTAAAATAATGTAATGAACACACTTTAATTGTATTCGTTAGATCGATCAACCTTTCTGCGTTTTTTACATGGATAGTCGTATCTAAAATATTTATAAATTAAAAAAAAAAGTATGAGCTTATTGAAGGTAGAAGATGTTTCAACAATAAGTCATACTCTGGGTATACCAACTTAATATACTTTCTCTGCAAACCAAAGCAACTGATTTCCGTGACAGATAACCTAACACAACATTTCTTTCAGATATTTGATCGTTTCTTCCACATGACTTACGTTTTCCAAAAAATAACTCTTTTGGATCGTTTTATTTACTACTAAAATCGTTTCTATTTCCTGCGTTGCTAATCGTGGTCGAATTATTTTAATTTAGGCGGATGCTTTCGTAGGCTTTTATTTCTAGGAATGTAGCCACTGCTACAACAAGGTCGTCCGCGAAAACTACCAATCGGTAACTCACAGATATTTCTAGGTACTGTACCTCAATGTATATTATATTCATTAGAGGAAGATCTAAAACAGATCTCCAAAAAATAGCATAAAATTTCTCTCCATTACGTAACTCCGTATAAAACCATTGAGGTAAGAATTAATTTTTCTTATCTTTAGAGAACTTAGCATGTTTAACATCGACGATAATAAAGGCGCAATAGTCTTGATGACCCCAACTGCTTGTATTGGCATATTTTAATGTCTTTATAACTTCTTGAGTTGGTAGACTATACTAGTTCTTCTTCAAATCATCCTAGTTTTAAGTTTCTTTAACAAGTCAGCTCTTATAAGATATCAAAGAAGTTTGTCTAAGCTATCCAAAAGGCACATGGGTCTAAACTTTCAGTTTTAATGATCCACTGTTTTCCTTGTCAGCATCGTCACAAGTTTAACCACTTTTTTAATTTGATACTACTCGTTTATAGCATGGAAAATAAGTTGTTTCTTACTGCACCGTAGATATTCTATTCGGAATAGGTAGGTACTTTTTTGGTCGAGGCTTTTAAATTGTCCTGGATTTTACCCCTGGTAAATTTTTTGCTATTCCTGCATACGGACAGTCGTCCTGGAAATAGTTTTTTGCGTTGTTTCTGTCTCAAACTTACCCATTGCTGTTTTGTACCCGACATCATGAGTTCTTATTTATCTTATCTGCTCATTTTCCCCACTTCCCATCCTTTATAATTTGCACTTTTAACTTCTTGTACACTTTTTTACATTTGCAGTCGTCTATTGCTTTTAATTTATTTTTTTATTAGTCGTTATCACAGTTCATGTAGTCATTAAACAACATTTTCTTCTAGCAGCCATTTCGGGCGTTTGCTAGTATACTGGCCTGCGGCCACTTGGTCTTTTTCTAAGAATACTTTTACATGCTCATTTAATAGCTTTTGTAGTATTATAGCATTGTTTTCAGTTGTTTCCAAAACCGTTAAGCTTTCTTGAACACCTACGTTGTAGTATATTGACTGATGATTGTTCATTGTTTAGAAATCGTTAACATTCCAATCACTCATTTGTTATGCCAACTTTGACACGTCCTTCTATAAAAGTAATTTTGTTTCCTTGGCTTTGTACCACCATGTCGCACTCGGCCAACAAATCGGATACGGCGCTGCCTTTAGCGTCTCCCAATTTTGTTACCCACAGAAGAGATTTTTGGTTCAAGTTCTTCTTGATATTATACATATATGACCGTTTCATTCAGTTCCAGTATATTTTTACTTAGAAATGTGCATAGCCTTCCTATGAGTTTAGTCAACATATCTTCCTCTCCTATTTCGTTATTAAGATTTCGTTTTCTTTACCAACCACTTTAAAATTCACGGGCTATTCTGATTAGTAAATTATAAATCATTAGATGAATTTTGTAATTTTAAAATAGATATTAATATTAATTTGTAGTAAAATATCTGACATTAAAGTATTGTAAAGAAGTTTTGCGTTCTTGATTGGTCTGCCAATGTTTTCGCCGATTCTCTGTACTCTGGGCGTGTACTTAACAAAATTAATGTTTTCTGTTTATTTTGTTACGCTTTTCCGCTATGTTCTATTTTCCAACACCAGCAGCACTAAGAAGTTTTCTGGACGATTTTACAGTTTAGTTGTCCTGGTTTGGCAGTTACTAGTTTTGCTAAAATATGTACAAAATTTTCTTTTATCCTGAGGATTGTATCTATTGCACCTTTGTACGCTGGTCTGATTGCTAATATAGCCATAGAAAAAAACCTGTGTTTGATCTCAAATGTCTATTTTTTCAGAATAGCAAACTTGTCTGTGTACCAAACTTGTAGTGTCTTATTTTGGGCTTAGTTACCTTGTTTTTCTAAAATTTTTATGTAAACATATTTATTAGTGTGTTTATTTTTGTTTGTTTATCAGTAATTTTACATGTTTCACATCAACATGACTTTAGAATAAAAAAAAAGTTTTTCAATTTGCTTTATTCTTAATTTATAGCAATTGTCAAAGTGATAGCAAGGGTGTTTTATACAATTTTACTACTGTTCACTAAGAATATATCAAAAAGTTAAACAGATTACAATTTTCAATTAGCTTAAATATTTAAGTTCAAATTAATTTAAAAATTTTTAAGTGGATAATTTATTATGTAAAATTAATAATCCTTCTATACGATGACTTGCTTGTTATTGTTGGGTATGTCGACATGTTTCTTAGAAATTTAATTATAGTATTTGCTTAACCAAAGTTACCAAAAATAATAAATAATTTCTCTATACTTACATTCGTATATTAATAATAAAATATGAAGTAAATTTATTTGTTTTATATTGATATTGTTTCCAGGACAGGTTTTTCAAAATGTGTTGTAAATGAATGGGTGAAGTTCGAGAGAACGTTAAAATACATACAGTCGAAATATTAAGATTTTTTTAATATATTGAACATGACTTTATATTTATGAAAATATTATTCTATCTACTTACCCAAAAACAAACAATATTCTAGTAAGCTCAGGAACGTGGATAAAACATATTGAGAAACCGGGGCTGTAAGAATTGATTTTATAAAAGTACAATGCTTTACCGGTTTATTTGCGATCATTCAAAATATATTTATTGTATTGATTTTTGCGAATATATTCAGATAGCAGTCTACAAAGCGTTGAAAATTCTGCGAAACCAAAAAAATTTCACTCGAAAGATGAAGTAAAAATAATTTGAGGGTCACAAAACTACTGACGAAATTAATTTGGGAATATTGCTATTGACTTAATAATATTGTAGAAGTGAATTATTAAATTTTGTTGGTTGTTTGATTAGGTGGAGTGTCCTATTTGGAGTTCATCACAATTTATGGATGGTTATATTGTTTCAGTTTGGATGTGTTTGTCCAGAGAGAAGTTATAACTAATAAAGGAATAGAATGCAGTTTTTTGTGAATATAATATGTAATATTCGATAAAAAACTTTCTCTACAAAATATTATTATAAAAAATGAATTACTAGAAAACATATCTTGAGAATTATTTCAATTTTGTAGCATTACAAGTTTCTACCGGGAAAGATCTTTTTTATAAAGTTTTTTTTACATTACATACTAATATACAACGCAATTTCTATTGCTTCTATATATAAAATGAAACAAAACTGTATAAAAGTTAAGGTGCAAAATACGATAAAGGGAGTCATGTGAATCAATGAGATGATTTTTAAAAGTTTCTTATGCGTCTGTAACCATCAGAACAAGCACAGATACAATTCTTAGTATTTAGACAAATGGTAACTATTGGTGGGCTCACACAGTAATAATTGGCTTCGTAGATAGTAGTAGCTGAAGCAACGGAGCCGAGAAAAAAGCGACTAGAAACAAAGATAAATCTGCGCAACGAAAACGTAGATAAGGGTAACGACGATTGCTTGCAGAGAGTAAGAGCGATCTTAAACAGGAAAATTGAATGCAAAGTTAATGAAAATACTGAGTCGAACCGCTTGTTACGCGCGTTTTAGTAACGAATAGGAAACTTAACGCATACAACATAAATATGAATGATGTGTTCAATCTTTGGAAGTACAGAAATTTACTATCGATGAATAAGACAGGGGCAAAATTACATACTTATGTAATCCACACAGTCTCTTCGGAGGCAAGTTTAAAAACTACCTGGATGCACTAGAAACTAGTGAAACTACACAGGCAAACGGCTTTGCCAGTCTGAAACTGGAATATAACTCTGCCTGGTAATGAACATTTGAAAGGGACAAAAATACATTACATGTATATTACTTTAAGGCCGCAAAGACACATCGAAGCGCCAAGTTGCAGCAAGTGAGCATGCTTACTGCATGAAAATTATTAACATTCCCAAATTGCATTGATGAAGTTATAGGGAAGGTCTACACCCAAATAAAGAAAACTATTATTATTCTGTATGTTTTTTTCTTTAGATTATTTTTGTTTTCCCAATTTTTCGGCTAGAACGCCTAGATGCCAAGTTATATAAAGTTATTACTGAAATATGAAACGTGGCGTAGTACTACTAACAAACCAAATGGAAAGAATATGAATGTAAATAATTCAGATAACATACATTCTCAACCGTCATAAACAATTTTTCAGTTATTTAAATATCTGATATCTAGTTTTATTGGTAATGATTGTAATACTTTATCGTACTTTGATTATTAATGTATATTACAGTGGCAGAAACAGATTTTCTATTTATTTCATAAGCTTTCACATACACATTAAATTATATAAATTTAATTTAGTACCTCTGTAAAAGCAGATGTACATGCTAATGACATTTAAAACTAGAGTTGAAAGGAGAAAACTTTCTGTTAAATTTTAATACTATACAAAATAGGCCCTGAAGTTTCTCTTCCAAATTTATCCTATTAAGTTTTCAAGTCACGCGAAAGCTGTTATAAGATGTAATAATAATAATAATGGTAAGGCTCTACGCCCCGCGTGGAAGCACGGCCTACGAACTGAGAGGTTGAGGCTCTCATACATTCGCTCTCTCTGCCCGGTCGTCGCGCACCATCTCTGATGCGACCGCCATTATTACCCCTTGTTCGAATGAACGCAGGTACTCAATTATTTTTAGTGACTGAGTAGGCCACCCACCAGGCATCAGACAGCACCGGGAATTGAACCCAGGTCCGTCAGCATCGCAGCCCGTCCCTCAACCACGTGACCACGCTGACATAATAAGATGTAGCGCAATGAAATAATCCAATTAAATAAATTCTTGTAGCAAAAACAGTGAATATAAAGCAGAGAAGAAAACAAAGATGAAATATGTATGCTAATGCGAATTGTTATTACAAACTTGGAGCAAGATAAATTAAATATTTTCTTTGGACTAAAGATTAACTGAATTCAAAATACCAGAAAAATTGCCCCCACAAAAAGTAGGCCTTTAGTGCAACTGATGACGGATTGTTAGGTGAAGTAGTACAGCGAGTGGTGATGTGGTATGATTCACTTCTATTGTGCGGTGTTCTAGATCCTTCTGGATAGAAATTAAAGTTGCACATACTAGTCATGTATTAATATAAGACTATTTTTAGAGCTTGGGCGAATCACGTGGCAATAGAGCTGTCATTTAAGATGACCTCGTGTTAACAACTACACAGTTCCGCTCTTCTCATTCTCACCGCAATTAGCTCCATAAGTAGGCGTGTGTCATAAAACTGCCCTCTGCAGCTACTTACTAACTCTGGAAATGGGCAACTCACCACCGCTTAAGGATACTTGTTAAAATTATTTAATGAATTAAATTGTTGACTATTCCATTGGATTTTGTTCTTACTATTCCTGCAGTTTCCTTGATCTTTTTATGTAGGTTTAGTGTATCATGTTTTCCTCTAAGGTTTCAATTTCCATTTGCTTCTAACCAGGCTTCCTGCTTCCTTGATTTTTGTCTAATAATATTGTGTATTCGCTTATAATTTAGTTCACTTTTATTTCTATATCTGCGCCTTTCTTCCATAAGATCTAGTATTTCGTCCGTCATCCAATCATTGTTTTTCTTTCTTGGGTTCTTTGCTAGCTTATTCTTTGCAATGACGTTCAGCGTTTCTTTAATTGTTTCCCATTTTGTTCTATATCGTTGCCCGTACTTATATTGATTTCAGAGAATTTTGATTTAGCTGTTGTTTTACTTCCTGCCCATTCTCTGTTTTCAGTTTCTGTACATCTATTCTTGTTTGTCTCGTACCACTTGCCGTTGCTTTCTTTAATCGTAACCTGAATACAGCTAGCAAGAGATTGTGGTCAGATGGAACATCTGCGCCAGGATATGTTTTAACCGATGTAATCGAATTGCGGAATCGTTTGTTTATCATTACGTAATCAATCTGATTTCTTACAATGTTGCCGTTTCTATCAGCGGGGTTTCCATGTATATAATCTTCTGCTTGGTAATTCAAAATAAGTATTCATAATAGAAAATTGTATTTCTTTACAAAACTGTACCAGCATTTCTCCACGCTCATTACGTATTCCAAGACCATATGTTCCTACTATTCCTTCGGTTGCTTGTTGCCAACTTTAGCGTTTAAATCTCCCATAATTAAGGATATGTCTTCTTTCTTTGTATATTTTATTGCTTTCCTTACGTCGTCATAAAATTGTTCAATGACTTCATCATTGCTGTCTGTTGTTGGCGCATAAGTTTGTATTATGTTCAAACTACAAGGTTGTGCATTTATTTTAACATAGCAACTCTATCCGATATTGGTAGGAATCCGCTTACTGCTTTTTGAACGTCCTTTGTTATTATAAAACCAACTCCATTGCGATGTTGCGGACTATCATCACCAATATAGTATATTTGATGTTCATCTACACACACGTTCCTTCGCCTGGCCATCTCATTTCGCTGCATCCCAATATGTCAATATGTAGCCGTCGCATTTCTTTAACCACGTTGGCTGCTTTCCTGCTTGGAACATGCTTCGTATATTCCACGTGCCTATGTTCAGTTTTGTTTCAGTTTTAATTTTGGGGCAATATTGTCTCTTATTGTACAGGATTTCGCTTGACGACCTGGGAAGCCCTGTGATCTTCCTTGCCGGATCTTGGTTTCGAGCCCATGATCAGTACATTCTTTAACATTATATTTCTCTGCCATCCTGATTTTTCTTGGGAATATAATGAGGTAGTTTCCGTTGCTTTCCTCATCGCAGTGTTACAGCCGGGTGTATCATAATTTGATAGCCACCTGTAAGTATATGATGAAGCCTGTTACCGAAGTCATTCTTCTGCAGCCTTGACTCATTAAGACACAGCTGCTTCTATGCCATGCTAGTTTTGGTCCGCCCTGTATTTCATTTCCCAGTACCACCATATCTGGGAGGCATTCCCTATCCGCCACCTGGGAGGCGCCCGATGGGACTAAAACATTTTATTACATTACAATTTTCAATTAGCTTAAATATTTAAGTTCAAATTAATTTAAAATTTTTAAGTAGATAATTAATTATAATTAATAATCCTTCTATACGATGACTTGCTTTTATTGTTGGGTATGTCAACATGTTTCTTAGAAATTTAATTATAGTATTTGCTTAACCAAAGTTACCAAAAATAATAAATAATTTCTCTATACTTACATTCGTATATTAATAATAAAATATGAAGTAAATTTATTTGTTTTATATTGATATTGTTTCCAGGACAGGTTTTTCAAAATGTGTTGTAAATGAATGGGTGAAGTTCGAGAGAACGTTAAAATACATACAGTCGAAATATTAAGATTTTTTTAATATATTGAACATGACTTTATATTTATGAAAATATTATTCTATCTACTTACCCAAAAACAAACAATATTCTAGTAAGCTCAGGAACGTGGATAAAACATATTGAGAAACCGGGGCTGTAAGAATTTATTTTATAGAAGTGCAATGCTTTACCGGTTTATTTGCAATAATTCAAAATATATTTATTGTATTGATTTTTGCGAATATATTCAGATAGCAGTCTACAAAGCGTTGAAAATTCTGCGAAACCAAAAAAATTTTACTCGAAAGATGAAGTAAAAATTAATTTGAGGGTCACAAAACTACTGACGAAATTAATTTGGGAATATTGCTATTGACTTAATAATATTGTAGAAGTGAATTATTAAATTTTGTTAGTTGTTTGTTTCGGTGGAGTGTCCTATTTGGAGTGCATCACAATTTATGGATGGTTATATTGTTTCAGTTTGGATGTGTTTGTCCAGAGAGAAGTTATAACTAATAAAGGAATAGAATGCAGTTTTTTGTAAAAATAATATGTAATATTCGATAAAAAACTTTCTCTACAAAATATTATTATAAAAAATGAATTACTAGAAAACATATCTTGAGAATTATTTCAATTTTGTAGCATTACAAGTTTCTACCGAGAAAGATCTTTTTTATAAAGTTTTTTTTACATTACATACTAATATACAACGCAATTTCTATTGCTTCTATATATAAAATGAAACAAAACTGTATAAAAGTTAATGTGCAAAATACGATAAAGGGAGTCATGTGAATAAATGAGATGATTTTTAAGTTTCTTATGCGTCTGTAACCATCAGAACAAGCACAGATACAATTCTTAGTATTTAGACAAATGGTAACTATTGGTGGGCTCACACAGTAATAATTGGCTTCGTAGATAGTAGTAGCTGAAGCAACGGAGCCGAGAAAACAGCGACTAGAAACAAAAATAAATCTGCGCAACGAAAACGTAGATAAGGGTAACGACGATTACTTGCACAGAGTAAGAGCGATCTTAAACAGGAAGATTGGATGCAAAGATAATGAAAATACTAAGTCGAAGCGCTTGTTACGCGCGTTTTAGTAGCGAATAGGAAACTTAACGCATACAACATAAATATGAATGATGTGTTCAATCTTTGGAAGTACAAAAATTTACTATCGGTGAATAAGACAGGGGCAAAATTACATACTTATGTAATCCACACAGTCTCTTCGGAGGCAAGTTTAAAAACTACTTGGATGCACTAGAAACTAGTGAAACTACACAGGCAAACGGCTTTGCACACGATACTCTGAGACTGGAATATAACTCTGCCTGGTAATGGAAATTTGAAAGGGATAAAAATACATTACATGTATATTACTTTAAGGCCGCAAAGACACATTGAAGCGACAAGTTGCAGCAAGTGAGCATGCTTACAGCATGGAAATTATCAACATTCCCAAATTGCATTGATGAAGTTATAGGGAAGGTCTATATCCAAATAAAGAAAACTATTGTTATTCTATGTGGTTTTTTCTTTAGATTATTTTTGTTTTCCCAATTTTTCGGCTAGAACGGCTAGAAGCCAAGTTATATAAGGTTATTACTGAAATATGAAACGTGGCGTAGTTCTACTGACAAACCAATGGAAAGAATATGCATGTAAATAATTCAGATCACATACATTCTCAACCGTCATAAACAATTTTTCAGTTATTTAAATATCTGATATCTAGTTTTATTGCTAATGATTGTAATACTTTATCGTACTTTGATTATTAATGTATATTATAGTGGCAGAAACAGATTTTCTATTTATTTCATAAGCTTTCACATACACATTAAATTATATAAATTTAATTTAGTACCTCTGTAAAAGCAGCTGTACATGCTAATGACATTTAAGACTAGAGTTGAAAGGAGAAAACTTTTTGTTAAATTTTAATACTAAACAAAATAGGCCCTGAAGTTTCTCTCCCAAATTTATCCTATTAAGTTTTCAAGCTGTTATAAGATGTAATAATAATAATGGTAAGGCTCTACGCCTTCTTCTTTGTATAAAAGATTGGCTGAATTCAAAGTTACAGAAAAATTGCCGCCACAAAAAATAGGCCTTTAGTGCAACTGATGACTGATTGTTAGGTGAAGTAGTACAGCGAGTGGTGATGTGGTATGATTCACTTTCATTGTGCGGTGTTCTAGATCCTTCTGGGTAAAAATTAAAATTGCACATAGTCGTCACATGGCAATAGAGATGTCAGTTAAGATGACCTCGTGTTAACAACTACACAGTTTCGCTCCTCTAATTCTCACCACAATTAGCTCCATAAGTAGGCGTGTGTTATAAAACTGCCCTCTTCAGCTACTTACTAACTCTGGAAATGGGCGACTCACCACCGCTTAAGGATACTTGTTAAAAATTAGTTAATGAATTAACTTGTTTTGACTCCCGCCACTCTGCAAATTATCACCTTTACTAGCTAGAAGAAACAATCAGGGAAATCTTTACCAATAAATTTACTTTTGACAAGTTTGTTTTTCTTTTCGGGAGGAAATTCAAAATTAAACTTTTCTACGCAGTGTCATCAGAAAGGCACCTACGAGTTGAAACCCCTCAAAACGTAGTGATATCCCCGTTGTCAAATCGTTGCATCCAGGACATTGCGATGACATTCTTCACAATAATGGTCCAATATAGACGATACTGCGGTGTTGTCAAACTTACTGTAACTGAGGAAGTTGGAACAAGCTTGCAGAATGAGGAACCATCGGGAAATGTGCCTATATCATATTCTGCACAAAGTACCAAATTTACTGACGAAAGGCCCTGATGAATCACCTTGAAATAACCTTAGACAAAAAACCCACTTGCGTAAGAAGAGGAAACCCATTGGTCTTTGATTCCTCTCCCATTCCAGAAGTTGGTTGTCTCTTCGCAGTAGAATAACATTCTATACAACAATCATATGTCCGGTTATGAACTTTGTCTGTATAGAAATACGCAGTAAACAACCGCGTCAACAAATTCTCGTGGTTTATAAGAAACGTAATATTAAATCAGGATGGTAACGTCTCAACTATCTAGAGCGCTAACCAGCTATTATCCAGCGTTTAAGGCCATAAAAATCCAATCATCTATTGCTTTTGTAATTATAAACTGGACAGGAGTGCAAAAATTTTGATTTCTCGATAAGGCAGTACCTAAACCAGTCAATCAAAATCCACGCCGTTCTTGTTTGAATTTTTAGGCGTTTGGGTGTGCTCTTGCGCTCAGTAATATTCAGTACGCTATGCATACCAGCTTAAAGAACATCAAGCTCACAGAGACGTTATCCGAGATGTTCAGCATATTATTTCAACAGATAAAATAAAAAATGAATTGTCTGTGTTAGAATCTGTAGTTTGTAGTATTAAAACTTTTGTCATAGACTTAATAGACAACCCTTACCACTATTAATGGTAGATCTTCAACCAAAAGAAAGTAATAACGCTGTTACGAAGAAAAACATTATGCCACAGTGTACTGCTGTTTGCTTATGTCAGATGTAGTGAAAGTCAAAATATAAAAATATCTGCGCAAGCAACTGCAAGGACAAGAGAAGACAATTGGACAACTAGTCTATAGGTAACTTATGAATCATAATATTATTATATTAAATATTCTTTTCATTTGTTTAGCAAGTTATCATAAAAAGTTTTTTTTTGTACTGCGTACGAATTGCGCTCTAGAATCACCAACCATGATCCTGAACTAACAACATTTCTTTGATTACAAGAAATATACTAATATCTGAAACGCATGCAACATCAAAAACCGCAATAAAAATGTCTGGTTAACTACTACCAATTGAAATATTACCAAACAGAAAAATTTAAAGTACGAGCATAAAATTTCAAACGCATCCCTACCCATTAGGGATTTAACAGTTTATTTACCATATACTCAGATATACTATTAGTACTGTAGAGTATGAAGAATTTTTCACGTACTTGGCACGACATTTATCGCTGGAGGAGATTGGAATGCAACGATTACCATTAGCTCGGTTATCATCAAGATAGTAGTTTTCCTGAAATAAGGATTTATTTAATGTAATGAAATATGAAACTTAAGATAAAGATAAAAAATAATAAGGATCTTGGTGAAGTAACTAACTAATAAAAGGTTTTCCAATAGAGGCATTCGAATTTTGACAGTGTATAGCAACCATGTTGGTGAAGCTACAGCCGTCAAATTTAGAGATTATAATAACTAATGTTGGGCAAATCAGCATGGAAAGTTATAGTGTTGAGAAACGCGTACAAATAATTAAACTTTACTATAGAAATTAGTGCTCAGTTTGAGTTACGTTCCGTACGCTTCGTAATTTTTACGGTGCGCACAACGTCCTGTTGAATCAACTATTCGTCCTTTGGTGGACAAATTCGAATCAAATGGTTTAGTAAACAATCAAATAATACCCTTACGTCGTCGAAACGTGAGGTCTGCATTTTGTCTGGATTTTGGTCCGGCGAGGTCATTGGCCCGTACTTTTCCAAAATGAAGCTGGCACCGCCATAATTATCACTAGAGAGAGGTATAAGTCGGTGATAACCAATTTTTTATCCTAAATTGAAAGATGTGAATTTCAACGACATGTGGTTCCAACAAGAAGACGACACTACGTGCCACACAGCGCATGCAACAATGGATCTTTTGTACAACAAATTTAATGGCATGGTTATCTTGCGTTTCGGCGACGTCAAGCTGGCCACCGAGATCGTGTGATTTAACGTCATTGGCTTTTTCTTGTGGGGCCACGTTAAATCACCCGTCTATGCGAATAGGCCGTAGACGACTGATGCCTTAAAAATCAACATAACCAGTGTCATCAATGATTCCGAGTTCGATTTATGCGGTCGAGTCATCGAAAATTGAACCTCCGCGATATCATATTTCATACATAAAATAATAGAATACTCTTTCAATTAAAAAAAAAACTTAACGATATCTCATACGCAACTTCTGTTATTTAAAGCAAACACTACATTCGAAAATCTTTAGTTGACGAATATTCAATGTGAAAAGCCACAAAAAGACTCAGCAGTAGTCGCAATACAGTAAAATATACATCAGATGAATCTCTTTAAATCCACCCTAACAAAATTAGTTTAACAAATGGAGAATATTAGTAAAAATATTTACAAGTAACATTTACTAATAAACGAACGACATGCACACAGACAACAATCAACAACACACCAATTTCAATAAAAGTTGAAAAAGTCACTGATAGGTCAAAGAATAAAAAAACCGTCGAACCAGACGAAGTACCAACGGAATTGTTAAAACTATTACAAGATGATATTGTAAACGCAGTTCTAAAATTATTTGATTTAATATGCGAAACAGGGATAATTCCATCGTACTGGTTAAGATCAAAATTTATTACAATACCGAAAAAATATAAGACAAAGAAACGCAATGACCACGACACAATTAGCCTGATGATTATTACCAAAAAGTAACCGGATGATCATAATATTTATATTAAAGGAACATCAACAGACGGAACAGAAAATCAGTGATTGGGACTTTACTCTTGAAATCAAAAGTCACATAGAACGTAACAGAACGGCATCCACACGACCAAAAAAAGTGTTGTGTGATTACGATCTCAATTTACAACTGAGAATATGTTTAGTACGCTATTATGTATTCACAGTTTTCTCTCCGGAGTAGAATCTTGAAATTAACAGGCATCCCTCAAACGACTGGAAACCTTTATATTATGGACATGAAGACGTATCCTGCACATAAGTTGGATGGATCGCGTACGAAATAAAAAGTGTTAGCAAGAATGGGAAAGGACTATCACATTTTGGACACATTATTAGATAGCCAGACACATACAACATCTGACACCTAATCATACAAGGAATGATCGCAAGCGAGCGGGGACTTCGAAGAAGAAGGACCTCATGGTTGAAAAACTTAAGGCAATGATTTGGACAGACAACAGGGTCACTTTTCAAGGCAGCAGTTGACAAAGTGATCCTAGCCAACATGATCGTCAACATTCGTTAACAGATATGGCACCTTAAGAAGAAGTAATAATTCTAAAAAATTAGATGTAACACATCTTGAATCGCATTTGGATTACAAACATATATCGGAGATAAACATAAATAATTGGACATCAAAATAAAAAAGTTGGCTTATTTAGAAATCAATCCTAATTGTAAGTTTCAAACAAACTTCTGTCATGATAAGTCTATATTGACTTAAGGAACCCAACTTACATTAAGATTCCCGAAATATTTTAATTCAAGACACTTTGTATTATCACGGACGCACCTTAGTGTATCATTAGTGAAATACAGCATAACCTAAAAATACCATACATAACTCAACAAGTTCGATGACTACAAGATATTACTATTAAAACTTACTAGCACATGAAGATAAACTAATCACAGACCCTAGCACATCTAGTCTCAGTGGACTAGCAATGAAAGATTAAAGCGTATTTGTCTAATTGATTTAAATCAAAATTTGTGATGTAAACATATAAATAAGTAGATTAATCTTTGTTGAGGATAGTAATAGCTAATTAATTGTTTTCACTTAATTTACTCATCGCTCATGTTAGGATACGTTATACATCTGTAATGTAACAATAAAAAAGTTTACAGCAGATTACCGCAGGAAAAAGGAGTTGGGGGTTAAATTTAGAGACGAAGTCAACATTATCAAATTTGATGCTATATTTTGAAAATTCTGGCACTTTGAGTTTCTTATAAATTTACTAAATTGTAACTATGAAATTGCATAGGACTTACTGCACCATTATCAGAATGATTACTTTCTTAAAAAGAGCACTACTATCGACTAAACCTGGATTCGCTTGTAGGAACTGTATTTGAAACGGCAAATGGGACTTATCCGGCTTTCATAATCTAAAAAAATTATGTCTTTAATATTATTTGGTGATGCTTATTGTGGTACGTGACACCCATGGAATAATGTTGTATTACGTTATAGCTTTACGGCAAATGGTAAATGCTATCTACTATCACAATTTTTTGAAAAACAACAATATTAACAACTTACTACTTGAAGTACTGTGGAAGTGAATTAAAAAAACTCTAATAACGATAGTGAAAGAAGTACATGGAACTAGAAAAGTGAACAGAGGAATTAAACAAATGAACGTGTGAAACGGTGAGGGGAGGAAATAAAAATCAAGAAATGGCTATGGAAAAAAAGCTTAGGAAAGAGATCAGTTCAAAACACGATAAATAAAAAAAGCGAAGGTCCAAAGTCAAAGGCTAGGTGAAACAAACGAAATTACGATAATGGGAAAATTTGGCGAGAAGATGGATCGAGACTATTTTGATAATCAAAAACTATTTTATAAAATATTTAGTTTGTTTAGAAAAGGAAAAGCGATCAAAGTTAAATATGTTAATGTTTAAGACGGAAGGTTATTGGTAAAATAAGATATAAAGAGATGGAAAGAGGATTTGAAGAATTGTGAGCGAGAGAACAAACACAAGAAATGAAAATAGAGAAGGAAATGAATCAAGTAGCACAGAACACTTTAAAAAAAGTAAAACACAGGAAGATAAACTATCAGGATCTACAAAAAATTAAAAGAGATAAAGCAGCTAGCCATGCAGAAATAGTCAACAATCTAAGCAAGGGATTAACAATGATAACTAAATTGTGTAGTAAAGCAATGCAATGCAAAAAGAGATGTGGTGTGGCGGCCTTTTTGCCCTTGAACCGCTTGTATATCGCGGCGGCATGCTGGTGGCGTTGATATCTGCCGCCACGTTTTGCTATCGCACACAAAACGGCATATGGGCTTTTGCTCAGCCGGCGAATCTGCATACGCCGGCGACGGCACCCTTTGAGATGAAAAGTGCTGTCAGTTAAAAATTTCCCGCAAAGTCCTACCGCTAAGACCTACCGCTAAGCCAGGCGCGAAGCCCGGCGACATACTCCGCAACGCGGCCAATTCGGTCGTGCTTACCAACCCGCAAAATACGCACACCGCATCGCATCCAGTACAGCCGCATTTAATCAACCCGCAAAATACTCACACCGCAGCGCGTCCAGTCCGGCCGCATTTAACCAACCCGCAGATAACTACCCCGCAAGACATACTCGATCCGCATCGCATCTTGGCCAGTGCGGTCGTGTTCTCGACACGAAGACATCGCAACAAGGTGGCCACCGTGAAACCATCGCCGCCGAAGCCGAAGCCGATTCAAGTAAGCGATTTGGCTTTACTTATCGGTTGACATCGGTAGCCGCCCCCATCCGCTTTCGCGCTTGCCGTTTAAGGGACGATTTGGGCCTTAGCGTTTTACATTTCAAAACGGGCCGTACTTAGTTTCCCACACCGCACCATGAGGGCACGGCTATTTACACGCCTGCCTCTCCAAGATGAGTTTTAAAGAGTGGAAGATAGGAATACTATTAGCAATATACAAAAATGAAAGTACACGAAAATGAAGAATAATTAATTTGCTCTTAATCGTAGCTAAATATATATTAAAAGATTTCAGAAAGGAGATTAATGAAGAAAATGGAACATCAGCTAGAGGACGTATAGTGTGAATGTTGATTGGATAGAGGAGTGCAAGATCGTAAAGTATATTTATATTTAAAAAATACTAATAGAAAAATTTACATCAGATAAAATTTTCGTTGTATTTATTGACTTCTAAAAGCCATTTGATAGTGTTAAAGGGAAATTGATATGGAAGAGCCTAAAACAGACAAAGATAATTGGTAAACTAAACACAATAACCTACATGAGAATCGAAAGCCTACATTTTGAAGAATTTACAACAGTAGAGGGACTAAGACCAGGAGGAGTTGTTAGCCCCGCCTTATTCAATTTAGTAATGGATAATATCCTTAAAGAAATAAAAGGAAAAGTTAAAAAACTAAAGGTGGTTTACATGAACATGGAAGTAATAGAAGTACCGAAAAGCGTATTCGTCGATGACTTGCTGATATACTCAAAGAACAAGGAAAACGTACAGGAGATATAGAAGAACGCACTACTTACAAGAAACTTAAAGGTAAACGTAGAAAGGGCGAATGCCAATAAAATATCGACAAAAATAAACGATACCGAAATTTAAATTTCAAACATTTAAATATTTAGCGATGCACATATAGAACAATGGAAAAATTTGTGCGAAAATAAATGATTACCATACATTATAATCACGTTGATTAGGCAAAAATAGAGATCTCTAAAAAAACCAAAAGTGGGGCGTTCAAATCATATTCAAACCAATAATGATATACGGAACTGAGAGTTGGGTTCCAACAAAATGGATAGAAAGCAAAGTTCGAGCCATAGAAATGAAATTCCTACAGCATATAAGGAAGTTAGGATAAGAAACAAAATCAGAAATGACGAGATACGAAAAGAACTGGAAGTAGAAACGATCTCGAAGAACATCAAATGCCAAAAACTAAGATATTTTGGACATATGGTGCGGATGGAAGAGAAAAGGACAACAAAAAGGGTATGGGTCCAAGGAAAACATGAAACATGGAAGTAGTGGACAGCTTTAGACAGAAAGGACTAATTTCGAGCTAAGGGAAAAATTGGCAAAGAGCAAAAAGAAGTGGGCCAATATATCTTTTATGAAACGGATGAACAACTCTGAAACGTATTTTGCTACTGTCGATTAACCAACAAATGGCACAAAATCTCTATTCTTATGCATAACTAGTAGATGGCATTAGCTGGAACTCGACTAGAATTTCAAGGTAATTGCAGGATAGTTCCTTCAATCAAATAAGAGAGCACTTCTATTAACAAACATGAGATTGGAACTGAGCTGTAGCCCGCCGTAATAAGTTTTCCCTTGCTTCTGTTTATCCGGGGGATTTTACAGTGGAAGGCTTAAAAATCCCATTATTCCGGTTCGGCGTGCGGCGGTGCTGGCGCGGCGCGGCCAGGCGGCTGTTTTCTTTAATTAAAGGCGTCCAGATCCGAGCCGCGGACGGATTTTCTCGCAAGAGCGGCGCCTAAAAAGGCCCTTCATTCGTCATCCCGGGCCGAAGACTCGAAACACGGAATCGCGGGGAATTAAACAGGAAATTAAATTTTTTGCGCGGCTCCATTGGAGCGCGTTTGCATTCGCTCATTGCGCGTTTTTGTTTGTTTTTCCAATATGAGCCGCGGGTAGCGGCGGATTCGACGGCCGAACGCGAGTTCGCTGCAAGTTTTGATTAAAGCCGTAAGAAAGCACCGCTTCGGCGGCCGATAGCAGTTAAACTCCTCTCAGCTGCAAACACTGGCGTTTGACCAACTTCTATTGTCCAATAACAGTAAATTACATGTTCAGCGCCGGCATTACTGCGCCCGTTTTTTCGCTGCATTACGCCTTTATATAAAAAATCCTTTCAGCCTGCCGCGGGGATTAGCACGAAAATGCCGTTATAGAACGCTTTATTTTATTCCGAGTTGCTGCCTTCGTATGTGGCGTGTCGCGCAATTTCGGGGCTTTATTTTTATGTGCCGACAAACTCGCCAGCGATGCCGGGCACGAATATCCCTGAAACTCCTGAAACACTTTTCGGTGCTGCTTGGCCGAAAATTATGAATTACATCCGAAAGTCTTGCCTTGCTGGTTTATATTTCTGAATGTAATTTGTGCTTAACACATAAAATTTGTAAGCTAAGTAGAAATTATCATCTTATAGGGCACTTTTGTATTAGGTAATTTGAAGTGCTACGAAAAAATAAATAAAATAAACACAATACTTAAAATTTACCGTATGCAATGTAAAATAATTTATTATGATCTCGTATTACACTTTTTATTTAATGTAACTGTTGTTTTAATTATAATAGCAACAATAATGCTGAACATTGTTTAAGGAATTTTTTAAACGTTTTTACTACTCATTGTTACAGTTGTGCAAGAGCAAACGAATCAAAATTCAAAAATTGTTTCTTTATTACTTTAAAGGGTTATAATAGAGCTATTGTTCTTCTCCTTCTTCTTCTTCCATCTCATAAATAGGCAGAACTGCATGTTGCTTCTTCGGTCATCCTCTAATTTAGATCGTACTCTCGCCACTTTTTCATCTGCCATTCTTTCTATATGTTTTTTCCCTTCTGTTTTCTTCCGTTTATATAGTTACAAACACTGTCTATCGTATATATGTGCCTTATATCTTTACTTTTTACTCTCTCTCCTAATGTCTTGTCTTGTTTATGATTCTTTTAACTCTTATCTCTGCCGTCTTTAATAGTCCTTGTGTCGTGCTAGTGTCAGATCTTGTTCTGACTGATCTTATGACGTTCGTTGTGGTGTCTGTTTATAAGTGTTTTTCCATATAGCATTAGACAACCGATTATTCTGTTTGATTTATTAATTTCCTTCTGCACTTTTTCTATTTTGCCGTCACTGGACATGTTGATGCCTAGATCCTTAACTTATTTTACCTGTTTAATTCTTTTATTTTAGACTACTAACATATCTTATTGGTATATTTCTGTGAGGTAATTTTTTCATGCATCCCGTTTATTTGTAAATACATTCAGAAAATGGCTTGTATAATATAAATCAAGCATGTAGAAGAGGGCTCAGTGGCTCACTTCTGTAACAATTGGTCCTTAGGGCCAGTTTGACTTCTAGAAAAATAACTTAAATACTAAATATTAAAAACTAAACGTCATCTAACTAGTCATCTTAGCAGATTAGATTAGCCATCTTAAGCATCTTAAGCAGTTTGACTAAAATCTGTTAATCAGATCGGCGGCCATTTGTCTTTGTAACCTCCTGTTCGGGGGAGGATTGGTAAGGTTTAAGGCTAAATTGTTTGGGTGCGCACTTATTCGGTCACTGTACTTGGCACTATAGCGTTGGATTTCTGTTTGACTGTTGTTATTTTGAGGTCTTTCAGGATGAATGTTCGGCACGAACAAGGGAATGTTTACGATCGTCTGTAGTACTTTCGATTGGAATCGTTCTAATATTGCTATGTTAGATTTAGAAGCGGTGCCCCAGAGTTGGACACCGTATGTCCATACCGGTTTGATTATGGATTTATATAGAAGTTTGTTATTCAAGGTGAGTTTGGATTTCAGACCCAACATCCAATATATTTTGGTGAAAGTGATTCATAACTGTTTCCTCTCTGTAAATATATGCTTGCGCTAAGTAGATCTCTCGATGTAGTCCAAAGTATTTGACTTTATTTTCCTGCGGTAGTTGGTTATTGTTTAAACGGACCAGGGGACATGTATCTCAACGGGTAGTAAACGTTATATGGACAGCCTTAGACTCATTCACTTTCATTTGCCATTTCCTTAACTAATGTTGGTTTACTGTTAGGTTTGCTTGTAATTTCTGGGAGGCAACAGCAGGATCACTGTCGCAGGCTGGAATTGCAGTATCATTGGCAAATATTGCTGTAACAGCTTTTGGAGTAGTTGGCAGATTTGCAGTGTACACCAGATACAGAAAGGGTCCAAGGGCACTGCCTTGGGGTACTCAAGCTTTTATTAGAAACAGTTTGGTGTACTCAGTTTCAAATTTTACCAAGAAGTGTCTATTGTCTAGGTAAGATTCTAGGATAAGAAAATCATTCAGTGGAAGGAGAAGACGTAGTTTACAAAGAAGACTAGTGTGCCATCCCTTATCAAGTGCCTGTGAGATGTCAAGAAAGGCTGTCGTTGGCTTTTAAAGGCTTCATTAATTGTCTGAACCAGTCGGTGGGCCTGCTTCATTGTGGAATGCCTACGTCGGAAGCCGAACTAGTTCGTTATCTTCAACAGTCGTAGTGATTCATTTTAGAAATAACTGCTCAAATGCCTTTAAAACAATAGGCAAAAGGCTTATTGGTCGGTGGGATTTTAGTTCATTTGGCGATTTCCCAGGTTTTAGACTTTGCAATAATCTGCGTAGCCTTCCACTGAGACGGAAAGTATGTTGTTTATAAGACTGCTTTGAATAATTGCGTGAGGTATTTTTATCCAATGGTTTATCCAATCTTTTAAGATTTTCCCGTTTTTTTCTGGTGGATATGGTTGGAATACTTCCGCTAGGTGTCCCGCAAATACGTGTACCTTTTCTTCATTGTTTCTAGCCTAAGCGGCTTGCAAAGTTTTAATTGGTGGCGACGTTTTTATCTCGTTTTAGTTTTTTCTTGTCTTCTTCCATAAGAAATAGTCATTAGCTTCTGTAGGTGAAAGTCCTTGAAGAAATGTTTGAATGCATTCGTTTTTATTATTGTTAAGTAGCTCTATTAGCTTCTGCGTTGCTGTATTGTATAATTGTTTACTCTAAGGTGTTCTCAATCTGTACCATTGTTTACGAAGTCTCCTTCTTTCTTCAATTTTTTGTTTAATTGATGGGGATATTTGATTATTGGTGATTTTTCTAGTGTCTCTATTGTTGCGTTTCAACCCGCCCATTGTATGGTATTATTAAAGAACTTAACGGCATCTTCGATATCTTCTGTAGTTTTAAGGGGAACCGATAAGGTCACTTTCTCTTCTACCAGACTCTAAACATATCCTAGTTAGTGAGTTTGTTGCTTAAGCGAGGCTGGCTATTCTTGTATATTGGGCTATCGGATAGTGTGATTAATACCGGGGAGTGGTCGGATGATAGATTAAAAGCATGATTTTGCTACAGCTAGTTCTGGATTGATACCTTTGATGATGCAGAAATCTTGAGTAACGTAGTTGCCTGGTATTTCGTTGATTTGAGCATTGAATCATCTGGTAGTGGTTCATATGTTATCATTGGTGTTCAGTAACATTTGGGGTTCTGCATTCTTCCCGTGCCGTTGTGGAAGGCCATATCGCTTTTGCATTTGTATTATATTGCTGGAATTATTAGTATTCTTTGTAACTTATAATGATAAACGCTGGCCGGTTGTTATCGTGGTTATTTGAAATTGGTACATGTTAAGCCTTATGAAGGTTATCTTTCGTTTTTTTCGTCACTTTAATTATGGCGTTCTTTGCAGAACTAGACGTTTTATTTTCCATTTCGTGTTTCTGTCACATGATTACCTATGCATTTAACACATCTTGGATTTAAATAACAAACATTTTTGATATATCCATAGCTTTGACACATTGGGCAAATTTCGAATTTTATTTTGCATTTCTGGAGGTATTTCATATTAAAAATATCCATGATGTTGGAAGCTGGTTTTAATTCCACATAAAACTTTGGAAGAGGTACTTTGGTTTTATATTTCAGATAATAGTTACCATATGTCCCAGTTTTTCGATTTCGGCTTTAATTTCTTCTGTATTGATAGAATAATGCACATTTTTTTAAAACCACTTTGTAGTTTTGTTGTTCTTTTAACTTATAGGTGTGGAACTGTGTCTGTTTTTCTTCTAGGACTTTTATGATTGTAGTATAATATTATGAAAATATAGGTAGTACTTTTACCTGTTTATCAGCGAAGGCTTTGATTTCATATTGCTGTTTCTCAATAGTGTCTAAAACTTGTATTAGAGATGCAATTGTTGCATATATATATATATTGGAAGAGGTTGTTGTTCGTCTTCTTGTTGTTGGTCTGCAAGGGCTGAATAACGATTATGGTGGAAGGTGGGCTGAGCCAGTATTCATTATCTTTTGCATGTTTGGTTTTTATTTCCGCTTCACCTTGTGATCTGTCTCTTTTGTGCGGAACTTTAGACCAGTTATCATGCTGGCTATATAAGGTGGGAAAGCAGGGGTTTAAGTTTAATGTTGAGATTGTAAATAGGGTTGGGAATAAAATATTCATTGTGGTTGAGTAATGTAGTGTCTAGTATTTGTTGCGACTGAGCATTAATCATCTGGGTGTGGTCATATGTTATCATTGGTGTTCGCAGTAACATTGGGGTTTGCATTCTTCCCGGCCGTGGGAAGGCCATATCGCTTTTTAGCAGGTGAGTTTTATTGCTGGAATTATTAGTATTCTTTGAACTTATAATGATAAAGCGGCCGTGGCCGCGTTATCGTGGGAGGTAATTTGAAATTGGTACAGTAGCCTTTGAAGGTTATCTTCGTTTTTTTGTCATTATTATGGCGTTCTTTGCAGAACAGACGATTTTTATTTTCCATTCGGTATTCTCTTTTAGTTTTGACATTTTGGATGATCTTGTTCGTTACCAGATTGAACAACAGAGGGCTTAAGTAGTTTTTCTGTGTAATGCCGCTTTTATAGTTTACGAGTTCGATAAATCCGTTTTAACAATTATTTTGTTACATTTGTAAATATTTTTGACAGTCTTAATTAGATCTAAGAGGATATTTTTACACAACAAATGTATTACGTTCTTTATTTTGACCCTATCAAACGACTTCGTGCTGTCTATTAAGCAAAGATATGCTATTACGTTATATTCCAGTGACTTTTCTTTTAGCTGTCTGAATATAAACACGACATTATTGCATGTTCTGAATTCCTGCTGCTATTTTTGCGATTGTATTCTTTCATTTATTTTCTTTGCTATTATTTATGTTGTTAATTTTAATGCTGTGTTTAGCAGGTTTATTCCTTTGTGGTTATCGGGTTCTTTGGGATCACCTGTCTTGAACATCAATACAATTATTGCTCTTCGCCATTCATCTGAAATTATATTGGATTTTACAATTTTGTGGATAAACCTTTGGTGTTGTTTAACTAATCGGCTGCCTTCGTATTTGAGTACTTCATTTATTATTTGGTCTTTACCTGGGGATTTTCTGTTTTTTAGTTTTTGTAATGCTTCTTCCACTTCTTTTTCTGTTATTATTGTTTCTTTGTTTGTTGTTATGTTTAGTGTTTCTGTTAGGTACGTAACCCATGTTTGTATTCACTCAGTTCCTTAATTTTATTCCTCTGTTGTCTTATAAATCTCCATATTTGTCTTCGTTGTCCGTAGAAATCTGACTCTGGTCCTTTCGTAAATTTCTTGCAGTTTTCCTTCTTTCTCATGGGTCTCCCTTCTTATTCTTTTATAATCTTTGTATAAAATATAAAAGAGAGTTGTCATTTTACTTTCAAAGCGCCAAGACGTGCCTCATCGCTGTCGCAAGTGTAGATATTAACGAAACTGCTGCCTAGAATTAACTTTGAAAGCAGCAAAAGTTATTTGTACCATAGTATAATAACCGAGAATATAAGCAAAGCAAGTCCAATGGAAATTCAAACGCAAAATAAGGGTAAATTAGAATCTTTAACACCCCCGCTAAACGAAGTGCGTGGACACCAAATATTCCAACGCAAAACAAATATTACCTGTTATCAAACCTCGAGGCCGATCCAAATGATAATTGCAACTAACCTGAAAATGCAGGCAATATTCAAGTCTGAAGACTTTGCTGGCCACGGCAGAAGGGGGACTTTGGTGGCCTTGAACTACTCCTGCAGAAGACGACAGCGGTGCTTAGGATCATGGTCCTGCTGGAAAACGTAACCGTGATGAACCGTGCTGCAGACATAGGTCTACACATTTCTATAATACCCAGGTACATTTCAGCGTTCAGGATTTCTTCAATGAGACGAAAGGGCCCCATTTCTTTGCCACACAAAGACCCATACATCATGACAGAACCACCGCCCTGCTTGAGCGTCGGAAGTTAATACTTCGGTCATATCGCTAGCCCAAAGGACGTCGAATGTAGCTCACACCATCCATACCGAACAGAATAAACTTCGATCTATTGCTCCAGACGACTTTTTTCCAGTCCAGTCTTGGTCCATTTCAGCTGTTTCTTGTCAGCCGTTGTTTTCGTTGATTCTTCAGCGAGATCAACGGGTTCTTAGTAGGTCGACGTCCATGCTGTTCCTTTTCTTGAAACCGACGCCGGATAATGCGATCTGAAGGAATCGGATCTTTTGTAGTCGAGCTTTTGCGAAGAATATCGGCCGTAGTGAGACGATGGTTATTTTTCTAGATTGAAAGTATGTTCCGATCGACGACGTGCGACGTGATGCGAGATAGTCCGGGACCGACTTTGGCTTTAACCGATCCATGGACCTTGTAGTTCTTTCAAACTTTTTGAATAGTGTGTTCAGAGACGTTGTACATTGTCGCAAGCTGCTTCGTAGTTGCTTCGTCTAAGCGGCTGCGGACTACCGCGTCTAGCTGGTAGTGGTGGAGGCTCGGACAATTAGAACACAATGCCATTGCTTTAAAACGATCAAATACATGAAACATTACAAAAATAAAATGATAAAACGGTTAAAAAAGAGCAAAAAATGATGATATTGAAAAAAAGGATGGCAAACAATTCACCTTCATTGATATTGCGCTACCAACTGCAATTTTCGCGATGAGAGTATTTAACAGCACATCATGACAATACATGACGAGTGAGTATTTGGGCTATCGCGTGACCAAATTTCAAGTGAAAAAGTCACTTTTAAAGGAAGTTATAACCAAAAAACCAAATCGACATGGCCAAAACCGCTGTTATATGGCATTCAATTATTGGGTACTGCCAGTAACGCTAACATAGAAATCTTACAAAGATTCCAGCACAAAGTACTTAGATGTATTGTAAATGCGCTATGGTATTACCTAATTATGTAATACAAAACGATTCCAATATCGAATTGTGAATTAAACACAAGAACAGATTTTTTGTGCATGCTAATAATTTAGCTACCCAACTGCTTGACAACGGCGAATTTAGAAGGTTAAAATGCTTTAAACTTTTAGACATGCCCAACAAGTTTGGTTAAATGTATTCTTCGCACTAATGTAAGAAATTTAATGTACATAATGTATATAAGTATATAATCAATAAGTTAGATAATTGAACGTCTAAGAGAATTATTAGTAGATTATATTTATTGAAAAATTTATTTATTGATCGGGGTTGTAAAAAATTATAAATATGATATGAAATAAAAAACTTTTCATAGCCTTGACTATTTCCAATTAAATTATGAGCTTTTAAATTATGATAATTACGACTACTCTTCCGCTATCTAGTTACGTATTGGCATGTCGATTTTATTATAATATTTTTTGTTATTAAAATGTGAAATAAAAATGATAGGGGAAGTTACGAGCGAAAGCGCTATAAATTACAATTACCGTAAACCCTTGATATTCCAACAGCAACGTATTTATTGCTTGTGGAAGTCGCTGGCAGTTTCCGAGCGCCCCTGAGTATTCTCGAGCTGCCGCTTCCCTGAAAGCATTTTCGTCGGATAAGATGCATAGCGCCAAGATAAAAATGAAGTCTCGCATGACAAATATCCCGTCAATTCCGATAAATAAATTTGTTTGCGGGAATATTCGCGCAGCAGCCGTCGCAGCGGCCGCGATCCCGCGAGCCGACCAGATCGCGAATATGAAGCGCTCGCCTAGGACGCGCGGACAAATGTTGACTTTCCGCAAAAGAAAATACCTTTTATTTTAAGAAATATGCGCGGCAATTTTCGATAAAAGCAAAACGTTTGTTTAGCAAAACGAAACTTGCCGGCGGTTGCGCTCGCCGAGTTTTTATTAAGTTAATGTTTGCTGCAAGTTCGCCCGCGCGTCGCTAACTAATTCCCCTTGATGTGCTTTTAACGGCAGGAATTAATCAGGAAATTAAATCGAATGGAGTCCGGCATTCTTTCTGCGGCCGTGAAATATGGCGGGCCGCTCCGCACCGAACCCTTGTAGCAAATTCAGTTAATCTGCTGAAAACGCTTTATTCTGGGTCGATGAATTATTGCGCCTAACCAATATATTCGGATTAATTAACAGACATATGGGAGTCTGCTTTAAATTCACACATATGTTTATTTGAATATACCTTTAGCGTTGTTGATATTCTTGACTACGACTTATTACATTAGGTTAGAAAATTATTATGAGCTTGTTGAAATATTTATGTGTTTGTTTATATCCTGGTGTTATCACGTTTTGCATTTAATCATGTTTCAAGATACTTAAGTTTGAAATACTTGTCCATTAATCTTTATTCCGCCTGTTTTCTACTTTAGATAATACTTTATTTAAGATATCTTTGGAATATCAATTAAATAGAGAGGGTGATAGAACATGTTGGTCGTACACCTTTTTTGTATTCCTGTCTCCGGTTATTTCACCATCAATTTTGGCTAGTGTTGTTTGTTGTGAGTTTTGTATTATTTGTACCTTCTGTGAATATATACCTATACTCTACAGAATTTAAATCATTTGTTCATGCTTTACACTGTCAAACGCTTTTTGATGGTTAACAAATATATGAGTTCATTGAAATTCATATCTAGACAATAGATCAACAGATTGATTCCAAATAGGGCATTTTTTGTTCCCATGCCATCTATAAATCCGAATTGGCTTATTTGTTGTTCTAATTTATAGTATATTCTGTGGTGGATGATCTTCAAAAGCATCCTTAGCACATGGTTCATTAAGCTTATATGTAGTTCGCTATTCTGGACATTCTATAGGCTTTTATGGGTAGCGGGTAGGTACTTCTCAACGATCCCGGTTGAGGACATACTTACTTCAGGGATTGGCGGCCCTGCCCACGTGAGCACTTGATTCCCTCTACCTCCTATATCGAGGGAAATCATGTCCTAACCAAAGTCCTATCGATTCTATTAATCCCATTCCCATCTTAAACCCACTTACCAACAGGTTTGGCCAGCGCGGTGAGTTAAGGCTCAAAACCTCCAAGAATAATTTTTAACTTTCATGAAATGTCGATTATACAAAACTTATTACCCCAAAGGAGTAAAGATAATATTTTAGAATCTGCCACTGAGAAATCAGTCAGCTCCACCGATACTGGGGGGAGCAAATAATCGATAAGCAACAATAAAGAGATAGTCGGAACTAAACAAAGGAAAGACAAGAAAAAGAAGACACTGTTCATAGCCACATTCAACATACGAACTGTATCAACTAACAGAGCTTGAAACAGAACTAAATACAATAAAATGGAATGTTGTGGGTGTCTCAGAAGCAAGAAGATATGGGAAAGAATGCATAACTTTAGAAAGTACTTATGAGTTCGCGCTTTACTTTCGAACTGCAAGGACGTGCGAGCGTTCACTCCGCGACCCGAAAGTGCGAGTACGAATTATCAACATTTGGTGCCTGCGATAACCAGCAATCGTTTATTTATTTCTGGTAACAAACTTTATTTATATTTAGCGGTAAATTCGTCAGCTTTTAATTATCACCCCCTACGGGGGTGAATTGAGTGTGCTATCATGTCTGTTCACAAAAGAAATTCCGATCACCTTTCTCCGCCTATCACCGATTTACAAAAGAAATACCAATGGAATCCTGAATCATTACTCGAAAGAAATAAATATTACTTACCCGAACATCTCGAGCCGTCTGCCTCAAAAGAAGCAGATGTCAATGTATCACCTCAAATTAAAATACCACCTATCTTTCTTCACGGCCCAGTCAACCATAAAGAAGTTGTAAATGATATCAAAACTATTATCGAGAGTGAGTTTTCGACGGCTCTCAATTCATCATCACTGAAAATCACATTATCAAGCGACAGCGATTATAGAAAATTAGCGAAACATTACTTAACAAATAAGATCGAATTTCATACTTACCAAAATCCCAACAACAAACCCCTATCGGTAGTTATAAAGAATGTTCCTCCTTCGCTAACTGAAGAAGACATTCATGCTGAGCTAGCGCCTCTCAACCTCCCTATAACACGAATTACAAGGCTTTTAAATAAAGATAAAACGCCTATGCCCGTTTGTGCAGTACTCCTCACCGCAAATGCAAAGGCAAACGAAATTTTCAACGTCAAAAATCTATATCACACCGTAGTAACTGTAGAGCCACGAACAATTAATCGTAAAACACCCCAGTGTCACAGATGTCAACGCATAGGGCACACCAAAAACTACTGTAGATTAGAACCACGATGTGTACGATGCCAAGGAAATCACTTGTACACTAACTGTGATAAACCTCGAAGTGATACCCCAATATGCATTAATTGCGGAGAAAACCACCCCGCTAATTTCAGGGGATGCAAATACTTCCATGAATCAATAAATCACCAAGGCAAACGACCTCAGAACGCAACTCCTACAACAAGAAAACTAGATAACAAGCCAGCACCTGCTAACAATATGAGAAACTTTCCTCCCCTTTCAAACAATACAAACAACACATCCTTACCTAACCCATCCTGGTTACCAAAAAATAATTCTGCATCACCCGAAACTTCCCCCATAATCAACACTATTCTATCAACCCTCCTAAATCTCATCCAGCCCTACATAGAACAAATCAAACAATTCATATTATCAAATCTCCTTCCTTCCCTTTTCAATGGACAACAAAACTAAAACTCTCTCTCAATTAAAACTCCTTAACTGGAATGCCAATGGCATTACAAAACAAATAACCTTATTTAAGTCATTCCTTATGAGACATTCCATTGACATAGCGTGCGTTTCAGAAACTCATCTAACTAATTTAGACAAACTCAAAATTTCTGGATATCTGATCTACGAGCTGACAGAGAGGCTACATTTGCATCTGGCGGAGTAGCCATAATCATAAAACGCAATATAATTCATCATGAATGCCAAAAATTAATACCACTAACCTCGAGACTATCGAGCCAAAATCAAACTTAACAATGGTACTAATATAACCGTAGTATGTGTTTATAAACAACCAAAGAAACAACTTCTTGAAAAGACATCTCCATCATATTCAATACCAGTGAACCCACATTCCTTATAGGAGACTTGAACGCCAAAAATACGATATGGGGATGTAGAACAACAAACCCAGCTGGAAATAAACTTTATGACTTAGCATCTACACACGCCTTCCAAATAGAAGCCCCAGATGGACCTACATACTACCCATATAGAAGCGACCATGAACCAGACATATTGGACATCGTCACCCACAAAAACTTCAACAAACAAATCTTTCAAGAAGCGCTCTCCGAACTCGATTCAGACCACATACCCGTTATAATCTCGTTTATACTATCGCCTGCTAAACACATTCCAGAGCCGAGATTAATAAATGGTCCAGTAAACTGGGACATCTTTAGTGCTACACTCGATCAACAGCTTAAGAATCCCAACGATCTTCAATTATCAAACCAAATCGATGAAACGATCACACATAACCGAAACCATCTCCGACAGTGTAAACGCGGCGACCATAGCTACCCATAAACACAAAGTAAATATCGATCACTATTCACCCAAACATATAGTGAGCCTAATTAAACAAAAAAGCACTCTGCGAAGAGAGTGGCAGAGAACAAGGAATCCCTCAACCAAAAACATGGTGAACAATCTATCACATCGTATTAAAAAGGAACTTGACACCTACCGAATCGAGACATATCAAAGACATATCAGCAACCTTGAACCAAGCGACCCGGGCTTGTGGAACACAACCAAACGCATTCTGCGCCAACCAAATTAGATACCTCCAATCTCTTGAGGAACACAAATATACAACTCGGATGAAGAAAAATGTGAAGCCTTCGCAAACTATTTAGACCAAACATTCACTTCTGCAAATCACGCAGACCCAGTATTTAAAAATATAGTGATAAATTTTATAGAAACACATCAACCAATTGCTGAAGCTAACTTTAAACCAACGTCACCTAGGGAACTTGCGTCTATAATTAAAACTCTCCCGATAAATAAATCACCTGGATGCGACAAAATACCAAATATAATACTGAAGAAGCTGTACCTAGCAAGTACTTTTAATGCCTGCCTAAGAATAGGATACTTTCCGAATGTATGGAAACATGCAATTATTCTAATGTTTCCCAAACCAGGCAAAAATAAGAAAGAAATCACCAGCTATCGACCAATCAGTTTATTAACAACAACCTCGAAGCTCTTCGAGAAGATCATTTATCTTCGACTCAACGAGAAAATCACAAAACTGAGTATTCTTCCCACTTTTCAATTTGGATTTAAAGAAGGCCACTCCACCTGCCACCAACTTCAGCGTATGACCGAGACCATTGAACGAGGTTTTGAAAGCAAACAATACGTTACCACCCTGTTTTTAGATATAGCACAATCTTTCGACCGTGTTTGGACAGAAGGCTTAAAATACAAAATAACACATCTACAATTACCCGAGTATATTAAGTCTGTATTATTTTCGTTCCTTGAATATCGCACATTTGCGGTCAAAATACACACTAGCTTATCGGCTACCAGAACTGTACGCGCAGGGGTCCCGCAAGGCAGTATACTGGGTCCCATTCTATTCAACATCTACATGTACGATATTCCAGTTCCCAGCACAAACCTTGCAATGTTCGCGGACGACACGGTCGTGTTAACTATGAATGAACATTTAGAACAAGCTACTGCTGAACTTCAAGTTGCCACCAATATTCTAAGCAGATGGTTCAAACAGTGGAATTTATCAATTAATTATTCTAAATGTGTCACTAAAATATTCTCTCTTCGAAAAATCAAAAATCCATCTCTTATTTTAATTAACGACCATCCCATCCAGTGGAATGCTAATGATGAGCCCGTAAAATATCTTGGTATCTACCTCGACACTCGACTTACATGGAAATACCACATACTAAAAAATTGAACGAGGGACACACACGACTAATCCAACTTTATCCACTTATCAATAGGAATTCTTCTATGAGAATCGACTGTATGACTCTTCTCTATAAATCATTAATACGTCCTTTAGTTCTTTACGGATGTGTGGTATGGGCTAACACCTCTAAAACCAATTTAAATCGAATCCAGGTCCTACAAAATAAAATCCTTCGAATGACAGTCAACGCTCCCTGGTTTATTACAAATCAGCAGCTCCACCATGAACTAGCTCTACCCAAAATTCAAGAACACATCGCGAAGTTGACCAAAACTTTTCATAAGAACCTTACCAACTGCAGCGGTGCCGCCTCTTACAAACTAGGTCAAAGAAATATCCATACACGTCTAAAACGCAAGCTACCGCAAGACATATATGAAAGTGATAGTGGTGAAAACTAAGTGCCAAACAACAATCAAACCGAAGTGAATGTGAACTTTTTCTATTTCAAGTGGATATTAATTTCCATTGATATTATTTCATTTTGTTAAGTATTATTTGTTAGAAATACCTTGTATAACAATGTATATTGTTGAGCAGGTACAAGTTCTATTAAAAAAAAAAAGAAAGTACTTATATGCTATACTATAAAGGAAATGATAAAAAAAAATAGGAGCAGTTGCACTCTTAGTTAATAAAAATATTTTAAAAAACGTTATACACTATAAAAATATCTCGAAAAAAGTTATCCTTTTAGACCTCAAAATTAATAAAAGATATCGATGTAAAATAGTGCAAGTATATGCCCCATCCGCCGCAAGTGATGAAGAAGAAATAGATTAAATACATGAGGATATAATACTACACGTTATTTATAGGAATTTGTTTTTGTTTTCAATGTTTTCTTTTCACCTCGATTATCATTAAATAAATCTTCTATGTAGCCTTTCTATTTTTTTGATTTTGTTATTTTATCAAGAATTAGTTGTCCATATTTGTTTTTCTATTTCTTTCTTCTAATACCTGTCAATCCATAATATTTTTGTGAGTTCCAAAAATGTTGTGCTTTTTTGTAAATTTTCTACTTCTTTGCATTTTTCGGACCAACATTTTTTTCGCCTCCTTAATTTTATCCTCATTTCTACTTTTATAGCTTCTACTTTCATCTACGAAGTTTAAAATGTCTGTGATCATGCAAGAATTTTTTTGCGTTTGGTTTTGATGATTTTAAAGTTTCTGTTGTTCCATCAACCAATGACTACATTTTATCTCCTTCCATCTTTCATCTACATTATTGTCTGTGTCAGATGTTATTTTGAGTTTTTTTGAGGTTCTTGTCAATATATATTTTAACTTTTAGTTGAGCGTTATCGTCTTTTAGCAATTTTAGGTTTAACCTTTTTGATTTTGACGTAGCAGGTCTATTTCTCAAATTCACTTAAAACAGGGCTAGTGAAGGATTATGGTCAGACATGATGTCTGCCCCGGGGTATGGTTTAACAGATTTAATTTAATTTCTATACCTGCTGTTGATCAGAGTAAAATCAATTTTCTCTTTTGTATGTTCAGTAATGTTCAACTATATAAATATCTTTTAGGCAGTTTAAAATAAGTGTTGGTCACAATAAAGCTTTTCACTTAACAGAATTCTATAAGACTTTCTATTCTGTCATTCTTTGTCTCCAAACCAATTTTCCAACATAGTCATTTATTAATCCTTCTCCAACTTTCGTATTGAAGCTATCTAATATTATAGTGACATCTTAACCCTTATGAGTCTTCACCTATTCAAGTATAGATTTATATAATGCTATTTCGTTCAATACGAGGGTGAATCAAATATAAACGAGACAATGTCTGAGCAGGAGGTGCCGTCGTCAATTGCGCAGTGTATTATCATTAAATTTCTCGCCACGGAAGGTGTAAAACCGGCTGAAATCCTGAAGAGATTGACTGCGCAGTTCAAGGAAGAGACACTGTCACGAGCTAGAGTGTTTGCATGGTACAAAAAGTTCGTGGAGGGTCGTGAGAATGATGAAAATGAGAGCCATGATCGCCGACCTCGCACCAGCATCACCAACGAAAACATCGTCCGCGTTCAAAAATTTATTGAGGGTGACAGACGTCTGACCATCGATGAGATTGCATCTGAGATTGGAATAAGTTATGGCAGCACTTTTTCGATCATCACAGAGGAGCTAGGGTTTCGTAAGGTGTGCGCAAGGTGGGTGCCTCGCCTTCTGACAACTGAGCAGAAATTACATCGTTCACAGTTGAACACCCTCCCTACAGCCCTGACCTATCGCCCTGCGACTATCACCTATTCGGTCTTCTCAAGGAAGCCATGGGAGGGCATAGATTCGACAGCGATGAGGAGGTTGAGGTCTATGTGCGCAATTGGCTGGAAACACGACCAACTTCATTCTACGAGGAAGGCATTTCAAAATTAGCTACACGTTGGGAAAAATCTGTTTCTAAATCAGGAGATTGTGTAGAAAAATAATTTGCTATTCTTTTGTTTCAAATTCAAATAAAATATTTTTAAAAAAACAAGTCTCGTTTCTATTTGATTCACCCTCGTATTTGATTTTATTTTCAGCATTATTATTCATTTATAAAACTAGAATAGACTTTTAGCTAGTTTTTGACCATAAAAGGAACCATATCATAGTGATTGGCATTGTTTTGTTCTGTGTAGTACATCATACCGCTGCTAAATGTACATTCTCCATTTTCAGGCCACTAAACAAGTATTATTTCTAAATTAAGTCTTTCCATTTCAGCTGCTTTGTTATAAAATTTGTCAGCTTGAAACATACTCTCTACATTCTACGTAGTAATTTTAAGTGGACACTCGAGGATTATTTATACCCCTGGTTATTTAAGATTTGTCGAGGACTGGGGACCGATTGTTTATAACGGATCTTAACGATTTGGTCTTCTGCTGCTTTTCTCATCGCAATTATATAACTTTAATAGAATTAACCTTTCCATTTGCCCATATTACTTAGGTAATGGCTCCATCTCATCCATATACTGACGCAGCTGCTTCTCTATACTAGGCTTTATCATTTCCGACTGTTCTCACCTAGTTTCAAAGGGTGTTGTACTTAGAGCCATAGCTGAGAGTTGGTTATTTCACAAGGACCGATTACCAAAAGCACTTTTTATATATCTTATTTTACGTGACCATTTCATTAGAAAGGTGCTACCTCTGTGACATATTTCTATATACCCCAAAAATTGAGGTGGGAACTCTAATTCAGACATGAAATGTGTAAATATTAACAAAGTGAGAATGCATTGTTGATAATAGATAAGCAGTAAAACTTATGAAAATGCAAGTTTTTATGTCTTCTTAAGTTAGTTACTTTTTATTGCAATTACTCCACTTAATTTTATTGGCACCAAATTTAGAGGAAAATTTATCATAACTTTTCAATGGTGAAAAAGATGAAGGCTTTCATCTGTTCGTCTTCGTTGTCCGGTCGTCGCGCATCATTTATGATGCGAGGCGACATATCAAGCACTACAAGCTCAAGACGACCCCACTATAGCCCCATATCCGAAGAAAATGCAGGTCCTCAATTATTTTTATTAACTGAATTCAAATAAATAACTAAATACAACTTGAAATACATTTTATCAGTTGGTTTGATCGCCTTGGAATTGATGTATAGCATCTACTTTTTACTGCCTATGATAATTTAGTGCCTAGAGTATGAAGTAAGTGTAGTATCTTCATACTTTATTGTCTTTGCTAAACTTATGGGGATACCAAACGATGATCAATGTAACGAATACTGTTTTTATTCAGTAACTCTTATAGCTTATTTCCTAGCTTCTTATATAAGTTACCCAACTTTCATCATAAACAATACGAATCATTCTGCAACGAGCGCAGACGTCTTATTAATGCAAAATATTCGAAGTATATAATATCGAATATATTTTTCATTAATAACTATCGCGCATTAAAGATTTTTGTATGTAAATGTTGAACCTTAAAAGATTTTTTCTCTTAGTGTTTTTGGGAAGTGTTTCATCTAATACAAAAGATCTTGTTCGGAGCATAAAATATAAATTTTAATTATATATATATATAATATTACCTTAAGAATTGATAAATGACAGAAACAAAGCAACCTAATAACTTGGTGTATGTACCACCTATTGTTGTTTTTCCAACAAATTAATCCCACCAATACTGCGAACCCACAAACACACAATTTTAGTTATGATGAAGTTGTGCAGCTCTGCATTCTAACAATCACAAGCCAACATAGTAAATCTAACGGCTTTCCTCAATGAAATTAAAATTATGTTTCTAATGAATCAGAATTATATAATCATCTCTACTTACCAAACTGCATCTTCTTTGAAAGGATGCGTAACATTTAGAGAATTCTAGGCGCGCCACAAAAGTAACTCAAGAGAATATTTAAATTTATATTAGGAACTACCAAGAAGACCGTGCAAGATATGCGTTTTGAAATATATCTGCGAATGAAAATTAAATAGATATTAGTACTAGCGTGTTGGATCATTAGTGGCTTATGTATTCAAATAATTGTTAGGTGATTAGTGAAGATAAATAATCGAAGCTATAAATGAAGTTGTTTATAACTGGTGTCAGAAGTAGGATTTGCAACTCGAAGATTACTTCAATACATTATCAAGCTGAAAAAACCAAATTACATGAACTAAAAGTGACGGAGTTAAAAAGTGTATTTATATCAACGCGATCTAGAGACAAGTAAGAAAAATTTTCTAAAAGAAGTATTACGACAAACCGTGATTTTACAAAGGTGCGAACCTAGAAACAGATCTGCTCGAAACTAAAGGCCCATAATAGAAGAGAGAAAAAACAAAATTTTGGGGAACTTAGTAGAAACATTTGGATAATTTTTTAAACCTTTCAGCAAGAAATTAAAAACAAACTCTGAAAAATTTAAAAAATATGGAACGAAGGTATAGAAAATAAATATAGGTTTAAAAGAAAGTTATAGATGATCGAGGGAAGAATTATAGATAAACACGAAGAATATTCCAGAGGTTTAATCAGGGAACAAAAGAGGAAGTTACAAGAATCAAAGGTAGATGCAGAGCACAATTTAGAAGTTTGATTAAAATGTTGAAAGGGCAGTTGTGAGAGTAAAGGTAAATATTAAAGAAAACTTTTGAAGTCTAAAACAAGGACTAAATATAAGTGCGAAAAAATATTCGGATAGTTTTAAGCAAGATTTAAAGACAAACATGGAAGAATATTCCAACAATATGTGAAAGGATTTGAAAGTAAAAGCAGAAGAACACTGGATATTTGGAAACGGTGTTGAACGACAACAGGAAAACATGAGGAAAACATTTTTAAAAGTTAGAGATAGAAGTAAATGCTCTGTTGATAAAGGCGAAAGCAAAAAAGGGCACTGCCCTATTTGAGGAGAACAGGAAAAATTGGAAGTCATTCTAAAATGAAAGCGTCATGAAATCTTATTAGGTACAATGGAATTTCTTGAAGTCGTTAGTGCCAAGAAGCTCATCATCGAAAATTTTACGTTACATGCATAATAGGGTACCAGAGAACAATTCGGGATTAAACAAATGTTGCAAAATATTCGGAAGCAATTTTATTGGATAAACTGTGTTAAAGATTTAAAGGAATATTGTCGAATTTATAAATTGTGTTAGTTGTGGAATAGTTTTCTGAAAAAAAGGACAAGAACCTGTGAAGCAACTCAATGTAGAAAGTCCAAGGAAAAGGGGGACACTCGACAATTTAGGTTCATTCCCAAAGTTAGATGACTACAAAAAAATTCCCTTGTATCTGTAGGTTAATTTAACAAAACCATTGCCAAGAATCATAAAAAGAATTTTAAAACCTAATTTACTTGCAGCCCTCCATATTTAGGAGCAATAATAAAAGAAAATGGGAAGGTGGACAAGGAAATAAATGAAAGATTGGTAAAAGCGGGAAATATATTTAATACGATAAGGACGACGTTCTCAATTAAAAGATAAGTACCGAAAAAGATGAAAATAGAAGTTGTTAAAAAAGTGGTTAGACCAATAATTATATACAGGAGTGCGATATGGACATTAAAAGAAAAACAAAAATCAATAATCAACGCAATGTAAACGTGATTCCTGAGAAGAATAGAAAATTAGAACAGGAAATACAAAATAAAACCAACCAACCGTTTAGACAAAACCTACAAATAGAGCCAATTCATGAAAAGATTATAGGACAACTCAGATGGTTTGGACATGTGTGTCGAGTACTAGATGAAGGACTTACAAAAAGAGTATTTGAAACGCTAATGTAGGGGGGAAACAAGAAAGGCCGTCCAAAAACAAAATGGTGAGACAGAATCAGAGAAAAAGAGAATAAAATGGGAAGGTATACGAAACCAAACGCAAGATAGAAAACAATGGACGCAACAATATAGGTTTCAACCCCACTATCCTTGCACCTAAAGTAGAAAGGCTTAGGAATAGGTAGTTTACTTGAGATTTGGTAATTTAATAAGAAATCTTGAATTACTAAAGACATTTTTTAAAATTGGTCTACCACACTTTTTTGTCTATCTATAAAACGCTACTGCGAATTTTAAAGAATGAACCAAAGGCACTATTACTAATGGTAATACCCCACGCCATTCTACCAACTTGCCCAACTTAAACATTTTCATTTCGGTTGAAGTAGTTTACCTACCACCCAACACTACGTTAATTTTAGCCTTTGGGTAAGGGAGTTACATTAAATTTTAAAGCATATTATCCTTGCTTTATATTTATTAAATCAGGAATCAATTGTGCAATTTCAGAAAAAATATAACATCATGGATACCACAGGCAATATTGACCACGCTTGGCAAAATTAACAGATAGATAGATAGATGCACAGATGCACAGATGAGTTGGGAAGAAGGTATGGCCGAAAGTATTCAAGGATTCTCAACAACGAGCCTATTGTTGGCCAAATTGTCGACCTGGTCGATACAACAGGACTATGAGATGTAGAGGAGCAGGATATTGAGGGGTTACTGCAGGTTTCTGGGGAGGGTCCTACCAATGACGATCTACAAGAACTGCAAGAGCAAGGAATTCATGTAGAACTTGAAAATAGCGATTTTAGTAATGAAAACTGTTCTTAATAACAATTTGGTCACAATTACCGAAATCGTTCATCAAGTCGTAGAGAATAACATATTTTGAAAGACGTGTAAAAGCAAGACGATGCGTTTTGGATGCGATCTCCTGCTACCGACTATTGCTCAACAAGTGAAAGAGAAAGCGATAAATGACACTAGACGACTTTATTAGAAAATGAATTTTATTTTTCTATGAGCGAATGTTTGTGTTATGTGACATATATGATTATGCAAATTTATTTAAAGTAACTTATAATTAAAGTAAAATTTGTTTATTTAGGATGCGTTGTCCTTTATACTTATCTACTGTGTTTTAAAATGACCTCGTTTGGTACTGTTTCGTTTAGCGATTTATTGTCTAGGTACGCATCCTAAGTGCTAAATGGGTTTTGCTGTAATTGCACCCATAAACTGAATTTGTTACAGCAGATGAACGTAAAATATAATATAAATTTGTGTTTAAAATCATCAATATAGTAAAGTCTCTCAATTCTTCTAACTATTTATAACTATTTATATTACGTCAAAAAGCAAAATGTGTAGTTGTTAATGATAGTAACTTTTTAGTATGAAACATTCTTTGAGTGTGCAATGTTTAATCGAATTTCGGAGGGTTATAGATAGGATAAGGGGAATTATATTCAAAATTTAATTATTTAGTTTAAAAATTTTTAATTTATTCAAATCAAAACAATGGGACCTCACAAAGTTGATCCCGAACTTGAGGGGCACGTTCGGCAGTTTTTCGAGCTCTGTATGGTCTTTACAAGATTCTGACCAACCAAAAGTGGAAGAAAGTCATCACAACTGACGAGGCTTGGTTTCGATTGGTTAAAGTCAAAGGTCAAAGAATTCAATACTCCAAAAGAAGCGAAAAGAATTAAAAACTTGCAAAATTTTGCCGAAAGGAATTGTTCGCAAAAAGATTCATGGTCCGGGCGGGAGTGTCTTATGACGGCAAGATTGATCTTCATTTTATTTAACCGAATTCTAAAGTCAATAGTAAATGCTAATGTGACTCTATTTTGAAAAAGTTCTTGATCAGAGATGCTCGGCGACTCTATCCAAATAGTGACTTCATCTTTCATCAGGATTCGGCTTCGAGTCACACATCTAAGTGGACAATGGAATGGATGAGACTTCGGATGAGTTTCATCACACCTGATAAGTGAATGCCCAAGAGTCCGGATGTTGCTGCGATGGATTACTTCGTTTGGGGGTATCTTAAAAAAAGTCTTTGGAATGACAAAACTCAAGACACTGCTGGCTTTAAAAGGGCTCTGAAGAAGGCTTGGAAGGAATTGCCTCAAGAATTCATCAACATAGTACTTCAGAGTTGGGCAAAGCATGTCTATAAAATCTACAGGAATAAGGGATTTCATGTCGAGTAGTTTTTTGTAAATAATTATTAAAATTAAAAACCCACTTATTGTATCTATAACCCTCTCCGTACTCCTCACTAGCTAAAATTTGCAGTTAAAACTAGAAACGTTAAGAAAAAGTAATTCCAATTTCTGTACATTGTCGCATGTGTATATTTATCCAAAAAGCTGCAATTTCAAAAGGCACGAATGTCTGCAAATATGATTTAGAACTGTACTTTGTTAATGCACGAACGTGCTACAAATCTCTTGATAACTTAATAAACAACCAAATTACAGCGTTGCGTGGCGTCCTCAGACGGGGTCGTCAGGGCGCCGTAATTTTCTGTTTAATTTTCTCCCCGTTAATTCCGCGCGGAAGTCACGGTTTGTGACATATGATCGCTGATTCCTTCGCGACAGTGCCGCGAATTAAATCCGGGCCTCTTGCTCCACTCTTACCTTCTAATTATCTTATAGCCCGCCGCAGGGCTGACTGCGCCCCAATTCAAATTCACTAATCACACCCAGTTTATGTAAAACTTATTGCAGCGGCTGTCTTAGTTAATTCTGGCCGCGACGCGGGGATTCTAATTAACCCGGAGCTTTTTTGGTCGTACGTTGTAGCGGCGGCTGCTTATTTATTTCGGGTATTAAGCGCGCGAGAATAGGCATTACAGGAAATGGAGGCGAGCTCTCTTTTTAATCAACTTAGATTATGAGCGCCTCGATATTTTTGGGCGGCTCTGCATAATATAATTAATGCTCGGCGAAGTGCTCCTGTGGCAGTGGATTTCCTCGCCGAGTCGCTGCTTGTTTCGTGTCATCTTAAAAACGCAATCACCAGCCAACTTTTTGCTGCAAACGGGATCGAATAAAGAATGCGTATTTTCGGCAGCCCAGACAAAATGGAATCAGAAAATGTAACAAAGGGGACAATTGTAATTGTGTAGGCTATTGTCCCGCTGGCTGAAACAATCGCACGATAAGAAACAGTCTATGGCTTTGGTGCGTTTTCGGGTTGAGATTTACCAAATTCCAGTAAGTCATCAATCAAAATTACCAGCGCGTGCTTTTCAACGATGTAATTATGTAAATGGTTGTCTACTAGCTGTATGTTTTTTTTTTTATAAAAGTACACATGCAATGTCTCCTAATTACACGCAGGAACTTCAAAAAAATAATTGAGCATAATTAGCCAAGGACGGCAGCTAATTTTGTGCCTGCATGTCTAAAATACAAACAATAATTATAATAATGATTATTACCACCTTGTTTCTCAATTACATCTTTTTAGCATTCGTGTTACAATTTTATCATACAGACTTTCCTACGAGGATGTTCCAAAAATGTTTTTTTGAAACATTTTAAACAAAAAAGTTCTTATAAATAGGAGTCGAATACTTAACCGTTTTTAAGATATCATTTAAGCAAGTTTTGGTCTTTGGGGGTGCTTGGTCGTTCTAACTCTTCCTTGTTCTCGCAACTGGTCATTAATCAGTTTTAGTTTATTCTAATTTTAATTTGTCCTCATTAATACATTTTAAGGTATTTTAAAAATTTAATCTTTTTTTCAATAAATGCGTACTTGCTTTGTTATCAATTTATTATTTTAGGCCGATAATAGCAAGGATTACTAAGAACTAATCTTTTAACTACATATCCTTGTCTACATCTAATTTCCTGGACAACAAAAGTTGCAGTGCTAATACTTGGAGGAAGAAACACCCTCAATGAATCCTAACCTACTTCATTGTTATATCAAAAATGGTGGATATTTCGACCCATATTTATTGGAACTTTTTTGCTTACAATATATATTTCAAAGAACCTATACACGAAATCTTGGATCATCCTACACATAGAGAAAATATACACTATAAACAATCAGTAAGATATTTATTTGGTTGTATATAAGAAATTAATGAAAACAATAGGGATAGTTCACATTTAAAGTTAGAAAATCAAATGTAGAGCCATGTGAGAAGAAAGTCGATTTGCTGTGGAAAAAACGACAAAACGGTTATTATAAAATTATTTTGGATATTTAAAACCAAACTCTGCTTATTATTTTCTCTTGATTGTAAAGGTTTTTTCAATAAGAATGATTTTAAAATAAAATAAAAAAAAACGATTTCAGATACAACCAGTTTTTTTTTTATTATTATGAAACATGGTTTATTACATTATGTTTTGAATAGCACGTCGTTTAAGTGTCACAAACGCAGCGTTCTATGTTCAATCTCACTGTATCAAGGAATCGTGGTTTGTTTTTATAGAATATATACATATTTTAAATAACCCTATAAAGGGTAATCTAAAGGGGTTAAATCAAAACTTCTTGAAGGCCAACTAGCAGTTGCATTTCTTGAAATTATTCTTTTATCAAACTTTTTTCGCAATACATCAACAGTGGCATTAGCAATGTGACATGTTGCACCATCTTATTGGAACCACATGTTCTCCAAATTCATTTTATCTAAATTTGGCCACAAAAAATCTAAGAACATCAATCGGTACCGCTCACCAGTCACTGTAACTACATCTTCTACCTGCTTTTGAAAAAAATGCTTCAATGATGCTACCGTGTCATTAGCCGCACCGTATAGAGCCTTTCTGCGGATACAAAGGCTTCCGCAAATTTCTTGTGGATTGTTTTCACACCATAAACGACAGTTTTGTGTTAACATATCTGCTTAACCAGGAATGAGCTTTATCTAAGAAGATAATTGTTTGCCCAAAATTATCACCAGTTTCAAGTTGCTCTAAAGCCCAAACAGTGGCTTTAGTTTTTGGGTTAACATAATCTTATACCGGTGCAAGCCCAAATCTTTTTACCAAGTTGTTCTTGTAAGCTCCAATTCTTGAGAACTAGAGGAATCGATAAATTTGGAGCCTCTGTAACGCTATCTCTTACAACAGCAATATTCTCTATATTTCTTGCATTTCGACGTCTTGTTGGTATTTTTGCATCGTGAAGAATAAAATCCCTTTTAAATTTTTATACGCTTCGACGAATAACAAACATAGAAGGGCGATAATGTAGACGATAGGTTTTACGAAGAGCACGTTGAGTGTTCACAAAGGAACGTCTATTTTTATAAAATTTTTGACACTAACAAAACCTTCTTAAACATGTATTTGGCCATGATAATTTATTACTGAGAGTTTTTGAGAGTAAGGATAACTTTTATTAACACAATACATTCAGGTGCTAAATCAAGCAACTAGGTATCAATCAAAATGCGGCGTAGTATCGATCAGCAATACGCGATAAAAATTTAAACTTAAAAAATCTGCAGCCAAGATGCTTGCTGTGATACAAAAAGCCTACAGAAAGGGTAATTTATCATAAGCACGAGTGTTTAGGCCCACAAACCGTTCATAGAAGAAAATAGGACTTAGAGGATGAGCAACCCGCAGAGCGTCCCTCAATATTTACTATTCAAACAATATAACTAAGGTGAAAGCGGTTTTTAAATTTGACCGGCGTCTCACTGTTAGAGATTCCAAAATAAGTTTGTGTTAAATCAGTTGCCAAAGTTTTAATCGAAGAACAGAAAACTGTGTGTATATTTCTTATGATCTTTTAGACCGTGTGAGAAGTGAGTCTGATTTTTTGGAGAAAGTGATAACTGGTGATGAAATGTGCTGTGACGAATGCCGTGAAAAAAGTTCCTGGCGAGTTATGACGCATGGTAGAACCGATGGCAGTTCAAGTTTGACCACTTTTTTATGATTTATAATTTATTTATAATCTACTTTACAAAAGAGTATTTAGTAAACGTGCATTGTTAAAAGAAGCCACCCAGTGATGGTTTCCTACAACAGTCCTACAGTCCTACAACAAGTCGCGAGGTTACGTTTTAATTAGTCGTCTGATCGGCAGAGGGTCTATTGCCTAGATCATTACTGTGTCTGAGAATTTTGCTGTGGTAATTTTGAACAAACCTGGTAATTCTGCCAGCGACTTCGTTGGTATACTGAGGCGCGTCCAACAGAGCGGTGATACTCTATATCTTAGATTGGGATTGTTCCATAATCCCCATAATTGGATGCCGTAGGTCGATATTGGTTTTAACATAGTTTTATGTAGTAGTAGTTTATCGGTTATTGACAATTTGGACTTTCTACCAAGAAGTACATTTCTTGATGTTTCAAGTCTACTTACGTTTTGTTTATACTTGTATGTGCTTTTTTCATGTGAACCGCTGGTCTAGATGTGTGCCTACATATTTTGTATGTATTATGTTTTGACTGATATACACGTACCATTGATTGACCGGTGGACAGATACAACTTAAGTTGATTTAGATTAGTTTATTTTAAGTCGCAATTTGGCAAGCCAATTATTAATACGGTGGAGACGATGTTGCAAATTAGCACAGCATCCTTGTTTGTAGACAAGATTGTAGTATCACCAGCAAGTTACGACAACAGTGTTATCGGTTTCAAATAAGTCAGTTGTATAAATGAAATAAAAGAGTGTGCCCCTGAGGGACACCGGAATGTTCAATAGAGAAATATCGATCTGTTAGGATTTGAGTAACATGTAATAATACCTTGGTAGCAACAGTTTTAATTTCTAGAACAGACCAAAAAACGCCTAGGAATACAGCAGTACAGAAGTTTTTATCTTTCAGACTTTTGCTATCTCGTTGATAAATAATCCTGTGGTGGAATGGCTTTCCCAAAATCCAAATTTATGTAGTGACAGTTGGATAAAAGATCTATTTCATCACAGAGTCTTTTGAGAAAAAGCTTCTCGAATACCTTACTCAAAATCGGCAAAAGGCTAATCGGTCGATAGGACTGGCTTTCTTCCTGGCCTAGGTATCATCAAAATATGTGCATATTTTCAAAACATTAAGTAGTAAGAAATACTAAGCATGCGATTGTAAATAGTTATTAACAGCACGATGACTTGTCAAGACAGAATCTTTAATACTTTAGCTGGTGAGTCATTATGATTAATTAGTAATGGCATCTGATGCAGCACATCCAGGAAATATTCAATTTCAGCATTGGAAGCAGCTAGATCATCTATGTATGGAGTACAGGCTGCGGCTAGGTGTTCTGTAGATGTTTTTCTTTTTCCTTATTACTTCTTGCCCATTGGCTATTAGCTTTTCTAGTAGGTTGTTTGGTAGGCTGGGAACGTTTAAATTTCTAAATCTCCGTCCAAATTTTGGTAACTTCTTTCTTTAAATTGGTGATATAATCAGTGAAGTTATCATTTTGGTTTTCCCGTAGTACAACACGAAGCCTTCGTATTAAGTGATTATATCTGAGTTTATCGGAAACATTAAGAGTTCTTCTGGTTTTTCGTTTGTCAAAGACTAATTCGTTGGTATGTAATAGGTGGCTGCATTTGATATTCTTCATTAGTGTAAATTTTTACGATTACTGTTGGATGGATAGTTAAGTAATGACATGCTGCATCTGTGTCAATAGACGCTTTTTTATCGAGCTTGAAGTCAATATTGTCTTCTAGATACTATTAAAAGCTGACTCGGTTTATATTATTCGAGATAAGTCTAGGGCTTTCTCCTTTCCTAATAACACCGTCACTTAAATTGAGTATAACCGGTACATAATCAGAAGATAAATCATAACTTGATTGCGCTATAACCGAGTTGTTTTGCTATTCCATGAGAGCTAAAGAACTCAGGAGCTCTGGCAGTTTATTCGAATCAGATGCTAAATTCACCACCTGTAATTACTGTTCATAAGTGCATTAAATAAATTTTAACCCATTGACCTTTTGTTAATGTAATTCTGGATCCCAAATAAATATGCATGAAACTCAGGTTTCCGCCCAATTTCAAAAGAAGTTACTATTGATCAGTAGGGATGGTATGCATCAGAAGGCATTAAATAACTTACATAAAAAACAGGAAAAGGTGTTAACTTTAACATTTGTGGACTATAAATGTTCAAAATAATATTTTCTATTTTGCGGTGCTGGTAATCGCAGTTCTTCCATGAACTATTTCATCAGGTTGGTTTACATTATAAGTATTACTACTGTGTACAAATGTAACCCGGAATTTTGTTATAATTTTTGAAATTCTTAAAAATCTATTTCATCGCCTTCGAAGTAATCCCCCTCGGCCGCAATGCACTTATGCCAGCGAATTTTCCACTCATCAAAACACTTTGAAAAGTCCTGTTTCGGTATGGCCTTCAGCACCTTCTTCGATTCGGCTTGAATCTCTTCTATCGTGTCAAAACGGTTTCCCCGGAGCGGTCTTTTTATTTTGCTGAATAGCCAGAAGTCACATGGAGCTAAATCAGGCGAATACGGCGGTTGCGGAACGAATTTTTAGCGAAATGGTCACGAATAAATTGAGGGTTTTTGGAACCAAACGAGATTTGACTTTTTTGAGGCACAAAACTTCCTTCAAAATGGTGTTTACTGATCCATTTGAAATGCCAACGATGTCAGCAAGCTCTTTAGTTGTCAATTGACGTTTTTGGAGCACCAATTCCTTAATTTTTGCGACGTGCTGTTCGTCAGTTGATGTTCTTGGACGTCTTTGATGTGGTTCGTCTTCAACGCCTTCACGACCCTCTTTGAACATTTTATGCCATTCTTATACTTGTGTTTTAGACATAGCCTGTTCACCGAAGGCTGTTTGTAACATTCTGAGCGTTTCCGCAGCAGAAGTATCATTTCTAACACAAAATTTAATCGAACTTCTTTGTTGAATATTTTCTGACATGGTAGAAATCGAAAAGGTTAATTTTGGTTGTTTACGAAAACGAGCCTCAGTCTTCAACTAATTAAGATATTAACCTAAAATTTGACACAGATGTCAGTAGCAGTCCTACCAACTGAAAACTAAAAAGGTTTGTGCCCAACGAAATGCCCGCGCAGTTTAAATTAAAAATTCCGGGTTATATTTGTACACAGTAGTATAATTGGGTATTTTAAACATAGTCCAATCCATGAAATGGATTTCAGACACTAGCATTGTGTCATTTTTTGTTTAGGTTGAGGAAAATAATTAATTCAAGTTTATGGTTTAATAAACCACCTGAAATCTATGTTGCAAGTCGTAATATGTGACCTATTATGAAGATAATGCTACTAATAACCGTTTTCACTAAATTGACCATAGTACTGGTTCATTAATTGAGAAAACATTTCTACATACTATTAGAAAAATTGTTAAATATTCTTCTCAGTTTATTTATTTGCTTATTAGTGTGTACATGTGACTGGAGTGAACCTTCGAAGTGGAACAGATTCACTGTGTGCCTTGTTTCTCGTATTCGGTTAATTCTTGTACGTTGAGCAGTCTTTATATCATTACACAATTATTGCATATTTTTGAGTCAAGCGCACCTCTACATTTTACACACCAGTAGTGCCTGCTGCAATAGGTTTTAGAGTTCCCATAATTTTAGCATTGAACGATGTCCTTCTTATGAGAGATTCAAATTTACAATTGCAGAGAAATTCAATTTTGTAGACCTTTTAGTGTTCGTGGTAGATTTCAAATCAACAAAGAAGAGTGGATGGGAATTTTCACTAATTTCATGCCTGATGTTCATTGTATTGCGAATTTTATGCCCCGATTTCTCTAATTCAGCTTCAATTGTTGACATAGAGAGGTGCGATGAAAGTATCTGGGGTATGCGCATTCGTTTTAAAAATCCCGTATACATTCGTAACTCTTGATATATGAAACCTCAGATACGAATTAAAAGCTTTTAAAGTCGATGACCTTCGATTGTGACAGATATATATGAATACAACAGTAGTCTTAAATATATGTAATAATAATGATAATGATTGTTTATCTGCAGTAACTTTAGCGATATCTTCAACTATACTGTTATTATTAGTGTCACGATAGATGTACAACAGAGGAGTTTTTGGAAGTCTAGATACACTTACATTACCTTTAGAGCAATTTTGATTTAGGTTCTTATTATCAGTATTCGTTAAGTGTTGGGATGTTTGGTTGATCCAATAGTTTGTTTTTAGTTGCTTTGGGCCCTTTTTCTTTTATCCTGACTTACCATGCGTAACTATTAGCTTCAGTTTCTTCTTTCACGTTTTGCATCGGCTTGAAAGTGATCATTCGTTATCGATAAAGTGTGCTGAGCATATGCTCTACGGTAACGGTTTGGGGAGGTATGATGGGCATAATAAGCGATGTATTAGACAAATTAACTGGGTTGAATGTGTATGGCAAGGATTCGTAATTGTTGTATGTTGAAAATTGTTGTTGATACTGAATTTGAGTCTGAGTGTAAGCCAAGTTTTATACATAGCTATAAGTGGTGTTTAAATTAATTTTTAGATAGTAAATATAACATTCTACTGATCTTAAAGGAGTTTTTATAAATTCTAAGTTATAGTTAGACCGTTAAAGCAATAAGTAATCGATGCACCTGACCCTACGTTAATACACACGCGCACAATAGTGATATCACTCGAGCACTTCGTCGTGCGTCGTTTTTATTTTTTGGTAATCGTATTCACATATATAATACTTAGTATTCTAATAAACACTATTACAAAATCAAAGTTACACTTTCTTTACACAGCATCACGATATTTACGTCATTGTACTGTTGCAAGTATCAAGTCTTAAAGTTATAACTTACATTGTGTTTTCTTTCAAGTTTGGTTATTTACCAATGAGTGGGGTGAGAAAGAAAAATTCATTGCTGTAATAACATTGAATAAGTATAAAAGTGAAAAAAGTGTAATATTTAAGGCCCTGCATTCTCTCGTCATCAGCCGTATGTTTATGTGTTGGATTGTAAAATTGCTTAATGACTGGAGGTGCCGAGGATCGGCTAAAATCTGGAAGACCATGTTCAGTTTAGAATGTTCAGGTAGTCGAAACCGTAAGTACCTAAATTAAACGAAATCCTCTTTCGTAAGCAGAAGATTACGTCTGGGAGATTCATATTTCCAAAACTTCAAGGTTTCGTATTATTAAGCAAGGTGCTTGGACTAGATGCTTACCAAAGACATACGGGACATTTACTTGCAGGTTCTTTTAAGAAAGGTAGAAGACAAAAAGCAAAGAGGTTGTTGACTGAATAGGCGTATGATGGCCATAGAAAAATTTTATTTGCAGATGAAAAATTTTTTGCATTGGGAGAATCTTTCAACGGACACAATGTCATTATGTACGTCAATTCGTTTAAAGAAAGGCCTCAGTTAATGTCAAGGGTCTAGAAAAGCTATCATCCAGCAGCTGTAGTGGTTTTGTGAGAAGTCTGTCACGACGAAGCAACTGATATTCATTTTTGTGAAAAGAGTTAAATCTTCGGTCGCTGTATATCAGCAGAATGCTTTAGAAAGTGTAGTGAAACCTCTGAAAGATCCAAGACGGAAAGGCGAGCCTTGGATCTTTCTCACCCGCCTACAAAGCGCATATCTCAATGTATTAGATTACAAATTAGAGCTCACAGTTTTCTCAAAAAGCCGGCCTAAGGTCGATTCTTTGAATCGAGTCCTGTCTACTACAGTCAATATTTTCCAATGCATGTAGCGTCGGTGAGTTTACATACCTGGGAATGTTGTGGCTGGAGATAATGGGGGATAAAAAGACGTTGTGGCTACAATAAGTAAGGCAAGGGGTGTGTCTGTACAACTGTTTAATATTTAGAATACATATAGCATTTTAACTAAAACTAAAGTACAATCAATATTGTTGTATGGTTCCTAAACGTGACTGGTCTAGTGTGTAATGCTGCATAAGTTACAAATATTCATAAGTAGGTGCCTGGCGGTTATTTTGAATAATTTAGTACGACTTCTGATTATTTCGTATGGGCCTTTGTAACACTCATTTTTAGAATTTTTAACTTTTGTAAAAATAACGATAAACTCGTTTAAACAAACTTTCTATTTGTGTGTTTAATACAATTGCACTGATTAAATACACACGAGAGGACGTTTTAACGTGAATAATGCGATTATAGTAATAACGGAATTATTTTGGTTTCCAGTTATTTGAATTATTTAGGACTGCGTTAATAATTTAGCGCTTGTTGTTTCATGAAAGCGATATTTTTATGTCGAAAATAAAGACAGTTGTTTTTTAATGTTTCTAAATATAAAATTTTGTATCAGGAAAATGGATAGGGCTATTTTTAGTTTTTATTTTAAATTTATATTTAAAGTGTATGAATTTATTTCTTGTAGTCAAATTGGGATGTTAGTTTATTAAACGATATAATCTGGATTTTCATTATTTGTAGTCCATATTACATGGAGTATTGTGTATAAATATATTATTATAACTGTGAAAGAATATAATATATGTAGTGATATTTTGAGAGTAGAAAAGCTATCGTTGACAATTTTTGATTTATTTATGTGTACATTGTTTATAATCCCTTTATATTTATATTTATTTTCACATTCATTCGCGACTAACTACATGTAAATGTGATGTTAATATTAATATCGCCAACTTTTTTAATAAAAAGCAAATAGAGAGAAACAATAACTTTTTCTGAAAACTAAACAAAAGCGAAGTATTTTTATGCATTTTTAACAATAACAAGTATTTGACTAACGACAAAATTATCAGTCATAATGTTTTGGTCACAATTTTATAAGCAGCTGTTACTTCTTTCATTACTTTCATGCCTTCTTTATTGCAGCTTTTCGCAGTAAATGTTATATCAAATGAATTTGATCGTACCTCGATAAGGGAAGCCGCTCGCCTATCATCAAATTTGTCATAAGTTTGTATGACTTTGCTGAATATAAAATTAGTGTTTTACATATTGGACACTTTAGGTGATTTAGTTAAATAGTCAGGTTAATGAACGTAATATATCTAAAGATATCCCAGAATCGGTTGATCACCATAGTGACTTAATAAAAAGTGACCCATCGAGTACGCCAGATTTAATTTTAAAATGAAACAATAAATTACTATTTTTATTGATTTATAAAGTAGACATGTTGATATTAATTATGTAATATGATGGCCAAATGGCCGCGGCTGTGCTGGCATGCCCCGACCTTTTTGATCAAGTTTTCGAATATTTTTCCAAGTCAGTTGGTTCAATATCAGCAATAACGCGTTGGATTTTTGTTTTAAATCCAGGAATTGTTTGTGGTTTGTTAGGATAGGCCTTGGACTTGACAAAACCCAAGAGAACAAAATCGCATGGCGTCAATTTGGAAAATCTGAGCGGCCATTTAACATCAGCATTTCTGGATATTGCACGGCTAGGAAAACATTGTCCGGTTTTTGTTGCTGTGTGCAAACTACATTTCTTTGAGGTCCATACCGTCCAATTCCACATCATGTTACGATACTGTACTCCATTAATAGTTAAAGCTTGGCTAAACTCGTTCTCTAAAAAGAACGATCCAATTAGACCTCCAGCCTAAATCGGCACCAAACAGTGGCTGTTTGCGTGTGCATTGGTTTTCATGAATATCACGAGGATTTTCATTGGCTCAAATCCGACAATGTTGCTTATTATCCAAACCACCCAAAGGAAAATGCACTTTATCGCTAAAGATGATATTTAAAAAAATATCAGTAATTGTTTGGTTTTCCATCACCCAATTAGCGAATTGTCTCCGTTGCAAATAGTCTTGTAGCTTGAGTTTCTGAGTTAATTGAACTTAGTGAGGTGGAGGTAAAGGTCTTTAGTGAGACTTCGTTGTAAACTGGTTCTGTTAATATTCAGTTGTCGAGAACAACGACGTGTTGATGTTCCTGGACTCTTATAGATACCCTCACTGATGACTGCAATGTCTTCGGCCGACCGCATATGACGAGGACGCGGTAGAGTTTGTTTGCCCATGACCGACCCAGTTTCCTCAAATTTTTCAATTAATTAATGTTTTAACAATAGCAATATGTTGTTCTTTTGTATAGCGATCCATTTTTAATAACTTCAATGACTGCAGATCACAAATGTCAAACATTAGGGTTCCCAACTTAAATATAAAAAGATGCTGAGAAATTTAAATCCAGCGTACCCGATAGGCCATCCGTTAGTTCAATTAGACTCTATAAGTATATCCCACTCAACAGGATATGTATAATTTAATTTAACGGGCCACAAATAGATGATAAAATTTTCTTGAAACTTATGAGTGATATAGAAGAAGCACTGATGAGGAAGTAAATTAGTTAACATAATTAGAATATGAGAAGTAGTTAGATGATTAAGACCTGTGTAAATTACAGGTATGTAATTAATTTGCCAGTTAATACTGTACGTCTACATCTGCGGACTAACTTCTGATCAGATTTTTGGTATTACTGGAGGTGCCACTGCTAGCTTCTTGATGCCTCAAACCAAATGGACACTCGAGTTCTTTTGCTGACGTACCAAGGGATGTCGAATACTATTCTCATTATACTTGATTGCAGCTTTTATACACTATAGGTATTAGTGCAGCATTGTCGGAAAAAGCCTTTAATGCTTATATTGATTATGGTTTACATTTTAGCAGCAAATATTAAGCAAAAGAAAAAACACTTCATTATATAGAATGATATGTGGGTACTTGGAGGTTTAATTTTAATAAAAGAAAATAGGAGGTGAGTAGAGTAATTTTAACTTTGTATGGTAATCTGTTGTGCATACATGGTCAAAAGCTTGTTAAATGAAGAAGTACAGCCGCTCATAATTTTTTCTCTTCAAAATTGTTAGGTGTTTCACTTATGATTCGATGGTGACAGGTGCGATAATAATAGTTTATTTAAGTTGTGGTTGTCTCTGCATTTCATAATTTAGAATATTTTGCGGGGTATGATTTAAAACGTCCGTACTGTTGTACGGAGGAAGGGGGGGGACATTCATGTTTTCATAGATTCCTTTGGTAACTAATAATAACAATAATAATAATATTAAACTGATAATATTATGTACCTTTGTTTCCAGTTCTTCTTTGATTTCTGATATTCAAATAGAGTAATGGAGATTATGAATACTTACTCCAGTAGCTCTACCAGTTTGCTTTGTTTGATACGCCCAATTAACTATTTTTTTATTATTTATGTGTTCATAAATTTTTTCTAGATAAACTACTAAGCTCCAGGGAGCCCAAACATAGTTTTGGTGTATGTTTAAAACAATTTGTGTAACAAAGAAAATAATATGTTAATCCATTATCCTATTGTAAGCTCCCACGTTCAATTCTCCTTTTTGTGGGGTTCCTTAAAACAAAAAAAATTATATTATTATTAAAACATCGTCACGCTTAAATTATAGAATTATGTACTAATTCGAAGTTGCATCTACAGCTAGTCTCCGTATAAGAACTTCTTTTTTGGACCAAAGATTTCAAATTTTGGTTCGTGACTCTAGAGCACATTTTTACAATCATCTATTGCTTATAGTTTATATTTTCTTGAATATTCTGGCCTTCTTCTATTTATTAGTCAAAGATATGGTTTTTGAATAGTTATTGTTCTATATAATTCAGATGTATTTAATCTTTTTAGTTAATCACTTGGTTTTACAACCGTTCTAGTTACACACTTTAACCTGGCTACTATCAAAAGTTCTTACTTATTTAATACTCGAAGGTAAGTTCTGGAACAAATTGGGTTGAATAAAGTGTCAAGTACAGAAATAGAAACTAAATATAAACTCTGTAAATAACTATATTAATAATTTTAGTTCAAAAGTTATGCATTTTGTCATCGGAAATACAGTTATAAACTTACGTTGTTCTGCAACTGGTTTTATGTTAATAGTAGTTGATGTATTTTTGTTATACACAAACTTATAGCGACTAGAATTGTATATATGGTTTCTAGATAGATAACAAAATTAATGTATGCATATATGCTTACCATGGCAAGAATATTTTCGATTCTTTCTGTCTACCTATATTCCTTTTCTCTTTTTCTCTCTCTTCTACTTTAAACTCTCGTTTCCGTATTTTTCTTCTCTACACCCCCTTTATTTTATTTTTTTCTCACTGATATGCTATATGTTTTGTATTGTTTTTTCTTTACCATCTAACATTCCCGATCTTCCTCTCACTTTCTTACCAAATGAAAAAGGGAAGATTTATAAATACTATCCAACAATCGATTTCACAATCTTTACAAAACTATTTGTTGTATATTTTATGTACCTACATTTTAATACCTTCCTCTTTAGGTATGTGTACAGTTTTAAAAAGTATACTGAATAAGAAAAACGATAGAATTATTTAGTTTGTTTTCAATGATACATCGTAGCGGGAGTTTTCATATCTAATGCTTACCACAATTAAACGGATAGAAGGTATGTCTTATTCTCTATGAGTTTCTGGGTTGTAATACCTCACCCTCATTTTTCGTTTTAGGGACTGAACTATACCGGAGAAGTGTGAACAACAGAAACAAACATATTGTTTCATTTTTTATCAAATAATATGTGGTACTATAGTCCTCGATTTTACGATTCAGGGAATTTTTATCCTCTTCTCCTCGCTGCAACTACCTTAACAAATCGTTCTAATTCACATTTAGTGATAGCTGATAGCATAATTAGTGCTTCTGAGTTCCAATATCCTACCCTCATTTCTGCCTCTTAGAAAATTGATTTTGGGAATACAACAATGTAATTTTCTCAGTATTTTAAAAATTATGTACATAGACCTTTTGGGGCATGAACTAAACGAATTGAAAATTTGACCTTTGCGGCGCTTTTTCTAACCTACGTAGGGGGTTGAAAATCGGATAACGGTGAATCAATTTGCAACGAAGTGTTTGTATACGTCCTACGATTAGTAGTTTTCAAAACCCGATTCACTTATGTAGGGAAAAACTATGCCTTTAGTTAAGATTTATTTTTTTAATTATAAATGAGTTGTAAAATAACAGACAATAAATCACACACATTTTAGGCACGGTTCGTTATTAGCAATAAGCCATTTATTTACATTCTTGTGATTGTTTAGACAGCAATTTTATTCTTATTGCATATTTGCTTAAATTTTCCTGCAACAAATTTTATGTTACGTGGAAATTTTTCTGCCGAAAACCCCATTTCTTGCAAATGTTTCCCTGAAGTTGAATTTTTTAGTTCGCACTTTGCCAAGAGAGCTTCCTTTTGTGCGTAGCAGCTTTGGCTCAAGCAGACAAACTACGTATGAGGTGATTTTTGCTGCGGCTTTTAACCTTCGAAGGCTTTGAAATTGTTTTTTTAACTTTATTAATAACATTTTTATAAAAAAAGTTATTTGTTTATTTTAGCTTCCATGTATCTGTAATTTTTTCTTTTTTACTAATTGTTTCATTAATTAAAAATCCATCGCCTTGTGTATCTTCAAGGGTTTCTGTTTTATAAGGGACCTTCAATACATTGGTAAATAAGTCAAGGATATTTCATAGCTCGATCTTCTTAATTTTATTTTTTCTCATTTTTGAATAGTCTTTATAATATTGTTTTTTATTATAGTTATTTACCAACGCAACTAGAAGTTATTTCTTCATGGTAAAAGTTTTGGAACATTCATTTTCTACTATTGCAGTACTAATATTATTACTGACTATGTACTAAGCAGCATCAAATGAACGTACTGCTGCATTAAAAAATTATTTAATTTAAGTTACTTGCACATATACGTTTTTATATAACTTGCTAATGGTATACTAAATTAAACGGATAAATAACCATACAATTCTGTAACATTAATTTTTTTATATATACTGTACTTTTGTAGTGGCAATTGCATACGTTTACGTCGTTTATAAAGACAACTATCATATAGAATGCGATAAATGTTTGATTTTAGGGAACGGGCTTTTTATATGAAGACTATTAACAGGAAATAATAGTAGTTTTATTAACTGAATCTTGATCGTGGTTTATAAAACGGATACAGTTAACATAAGCTTGACAGTTAGCTTTAAGTTAACTTACATTTTTCAGTCAGCCTAAGAGCAGCAAACCAAGATATACATGAATAGAAGTAGTCATCTCCGTTAACGCTATTTTTAGTTTATAAAAACACACTCCAATTTAATTTCTCTATAATTGAACAAAAGAGGATGGACAAATCTAGAACCATCAAAGGTGGCAGGTTTTTTTTAACATCTATTTCTTCACTGCATATCTGACGATCTCATTGATCCACTCAATGAACCAGATGCCTTGCTGTTGAATCTCCACATAACGTTTAACTGGTTTTTCTGCACTTTGCATTTCTTGAAGGCTCTTAGGTTTTCGGAATGATAAACGAGCAGGGGCTTAACTTTGAAATGCCAGCTTGAATTAACACAGAACAAGAGGGTGAGACGGTCTTTCATGATCTTGTGACTGGGTATTACGTTCTTTTCTACTGTAGATATTCTTTGGCATCTTTGTTCAAAATTCTTGTTCTTATCGCAGTTAAAAACTTGTTATTGCAGGTAACTCTCAGAAGCCATTGGGTTCTGATATTTGGTACTAAACGCTTCACTTACCTTAGCATCTCAGCAACCCCTTTGTGTCTCACAATACTATGAATGTCACTTTGTTTTTCAAAGTTATCAAACCATCATCTGCTTATATTGAAGTGCTCTGTTTTCTGTTAACGTGCCTATTAGTTTACTTACGGCGTACAAAGCCTTGGCCTTCTCTCAGATCGAATTTTCGGTCACAATATCACCTGATAGCTGTTTCTCGTGTATCCACACAAGAAGTAACTTTCCTATAGCTTCTAGAACACGCGGCTGTTACTGTGATACTTTCGTGGCAACTCTAGTTGCATCTAGTTCCCTTAATTTTCATATTTTCTTTAATTTTGTAAAAATTGTCGTTTGCAGACTTATTAAAAAAGTCTTGGAATGTTCGTGCTTTTCAATGATATTTTTTTTAATTTCCATCACAATTACCTCCTTCTTCTTAATGCCTTCTTTTCCTTCATAGGCTCTATTATCTCAGTACAGTCACTAACGGGCAGCCACTGCACCACTCTATGCACACCATATAAACTGTAGTAACGAGTATACGTTCGTGCCGATATTGACTGAATAAATAAGGTACTCCGACTGAGAGAAGGCACATTTGAGACATTGATGGTTTTTACGCAGTACACTCTCAACCATGGTGTCGATCGCTGAGTTCAGTATAGGACTAGCAAGAAAAGCCCTACCCACTAAACCCCATATCCCTTATTATCCAAATTACTGCCCTGGGATCGCCATCAGCTATTACTTCGGAGCAGTAATTTCTAGTTGTCTTTTATTTGGTTTCAAATTTCATCCATAGCTTTATGTTTTAGAATTTTCTCTAGCATATTTGTGACATTTTTTCAATTTTCTTCTTTGTATTTCATGATCTCTATCTATTATACTGTCTTTATCCATATTTACTTCTAGGTGAGCATTTATATCCTCTCGTAGGCTCTAGGTTCCTTACAGTATACACAGGATTTTTTGTTGCTACTTCTTACTAGACAAAACCTGGAACTGCCATGTCCACTGAGCATCCTCCATACTTCATGTTTATCCAATCTCTTATATTTTTTATTATCATTCTAGTCCAGACTCTTTTTTTTTTGTTTGGGTTGTTCCAGCATTCCTGCCATTTCTTTAAGGTTTGGTTTTTGATATTTATTTTTTGTTCTTTAGATACTCTAAATGCTTTGTTTTTTCCTCCATCAGTAGGTCAATAGAGGTAATTCCAGCAATAACGTGGACTACATCATTAGATATTGTTTTATATGCACTTGTTATACATATGGCCAGCTTCCCTTGCTTTTTTAATAATAAATTTTGATACAAATGGCTGCCCCGTAGAAAATTATCAATCTTGTTAAGGCAGTGATGATTTTCCCTGTTTTATTTACGACATAATGTATGTGTTGCTTTATTTTTAAGTTTCTGTTGAAGGTTAAACTTAAATATTTGATTTGTTCTTTTTTTAAAAGTTTGATTTTAAACTCTTTTACTTTGTACCCCCGTATAGCAGAACTGTATCGGTATTTTCTACGCTTAACTGCGGTTAACTGCAGTTTACTCTTTTCTACAGCCTTTTTCACCTTATTTATTGCGTTTTTGGTTCGATTCTTCTATAGTTTTTTTTTTCGGCGGTCATCAGTATAGCTGTGTTGTCCGCATATCATAAGATCTCCGTGCCTTTCGTTAGGATTGTCTGTAATACCTTATCGTAGTAGATATTCTATAGTAGTGGACCAAGAATCGAGTCTTGCGGGACCCCGCATGAAACGTCATACTGGGTTTCTCCTTTGTAACTAGTTTTCTTTTTTGTAGATAACTGCAAATTATATTTAATAGGTATGTACTGATTTTTCTATTTTGTAGTTCCCTAATTATTAGTGGTCACCCGCCACTATTTAAGGTATTTTTATATGCTTTCTCTACTATGTGTCTTATCTTATTTCTGAATATTAAGAGATGTTCTATGGTGAAATTGTTTTTCTCGTATGTCCCATTTTTCCTTAATTTTGCTGACTAGCCTATTACATATTAGTCTTTTGTAGATTTTTCCAAGAGTGTTTAATAAGCAAAGAGGTCTGTATTTTTGCGCCTTATCTTTTTTTTTTGATTTTCTAGTGAACATAGTTTGGCACTTTCCATATCTCCAGGAATATTTCTTTTTATATGGCTTGATTTAATACTTTTTGTACGCCTTTCTGGTCGGTTTCATATGCCACTTTCAGTACTTCGTTAGTTAATTTATCCGGGTTGGGAGCTTTCTTTTTTTTGCTTTGTTTGTTTATGTTATACCGTTGTTTGGTTATGTTATATCATGTTCATTTGTTTTCACTATCTTTAAGGAATAGCTCATTTACTATGTCCTTTGTCTCTTTGTCATTCAATGTAATTTTGGGGCGTTGGAGTAACTTTTTTGTTGCTATTTTGTATCTCAGGCTCCACGTGTCCTTGTCCAATTCTTCAAAAAGTTGCTGCCATTTACTTCTCTTTGCTCGTATAATCTCAATTGCGTGCTCCTTTCTTTTTTGTAGATACTGTTCTTTTGGTGCAACTTTAATTTCTTCTGTTACATCTTATCTCTTATTTAACCACGTTTTTCTTTTAAATGTATGTCCCGTTTTGCTGCATCGGTGTCATTCCACCAGGAGATTTGTTTTTGTTCTGAAGATGTTTAGGTTTCGTTAGTGTGTTATCACAAACTTTCGAGTTTACTGTTGTTTTTTGCTATTTCTTCCTTTAAGTGTTCTTTAAATTTATTCCTATTTTTCTCACTTATAGTCCTAATGTAGTTGCTTGTGTTTGTATCTTTTTGATTGTGCCTGTGTAACAACTTATAAGTTCTTATGTAGACTAAAGTTTTCCTCATCATCTACATTCTAGTTGCTACAGTATGGTAAGATTTTTTGATTAACAATTGTCAAGTCCAGGTATGAAGTTTTGTTTATTTTTCACGAAGGTAGGCGCATTGCGAAGCCATTCCGACATTTTTTGTCCTCCACAATTAGAATCCTTGCTCCCCAAGATGTTAGATTTTTGGGTTTAGACCGCCAGCTAGTATAATTCATTTGTCGATTGCCCCTTTTTTGTTTATCAGATTTTCTAATTTTTGTCATATTTTTCCAAAATTTTCCTTATCTATATTGAGTGATATGTAATAATTAATAATAAATGCCTTTGTTAACTCGATTCATGTGTGACTATTTCCTTTCCCGATTTTGGATTTTATGATATTTGGATTCAAGATTGTTATTGCTACATCTTGTGCATTATCTATTATCAAGGCTTTATTAGTTACTATTTTTATTGGGTTTGTTTATGAATATTATGTCAATATTTCTTTTTCTTGCTGTTGCCTCTATTGCGTCGTGGTACGTAATATCTTCCAACATTTGTTTGTATTAATCTCGTGATCCTTTCCATAAAGTGTTACAGTATTATAGCATTTCACTCGCCCTGAAGGGACTCATGGCGCCACTACTTGGGATTCTATCTTTAGATAAGGCTGCCATAAAATCTGGCCGTCATCCGCTCCCCGCGGCCCGATAGACTGGGCATGCTTCTTCTTTCTCACATTGCTTAAATTTGTCTTGAGTTACCGCCCTTGAAACACAACGTTCTTCTGTCTATTCCGAAATTGTATGATTGTAAGCCCAGCATTTGCTGTAATTTTCCATTATTATCCTTTTTTCTATTGCAAATTTCACTAACCGTAAATGCGGTTCTAGTATAATTTTCTTGGCATATTCTTTTGTGCTTCTTAATGTCACGGGTCTGATGTTATTGGCGATAGGATGTTGTTTTTTCATTGTATAGTGTCCTCCGTTTTTTCTTCTAGGGCAGCGCGCACCTCTTGCTTTGCGACTGTTACATCTAGTCCCCTTATCTGGATATTTTCTACTTTGCCCAGATCCCCTGCTTTCCCAGCTGTTATTTGATTAGGAGATTTTTATATAGCTAATCTTAACTCTTCGATAGTTTCTTCTTTTTTCTCTCTGCCTATTAGCAGCTTACTGTCCCTTGTGCTTTTTTATCCTATCACTAAGTTGCTGGCTGACCTCTATTGCTCTCTCTTATTGCTATTATAACTTTTCTTAGGGTTTCCTGTAGTCGCCATTCTTATAATACGTTTTCGTTTTCCTTGTTAGGTTTGGTCTATTACCCGTGGTATTTTTTGTTGTTGTGTAAATTGTAACCTTAAGCCTACTCCAGCATCTTTCTCATCCTTTCCAAGCTCATTGTTCTTATCTGATGTAGCACGACGCGTTCTTTTTGTCACTTCTTTTAGTCTTTTTAGTTTGTTCCACAGTTTCTCATATGTTATACTATGTTCTATTTTCATTATTATCTGATTTGAATATTTAATCATGTCATTTGAGCGAGTACGAGTAGTTTGCTCCAGTACCTCAAAGTCTACTGTTACCTCTGCCAATTCTCGATATCTATATATATATATATATTTTGGTATGGTTCTCTCCATCTATGTATCGTTGGGCTGAACTATCACCACTGTAACCACTTCATCCTTGGTTTGCAGTAGATTGCCAAATTTTATTTTAGTATTGGTGTATAAATCGCGTTCCCTCCATGCTATCTAGCGTAATTACCTGGTTTGTCTTGCAACCTATGTTCCATGTTTCCTTCTGTGTTATCATGTTTCTGTTTGCATAGTTTGCGAAACTTATGCTCCTCTAACCAGTTCTTTCTAGAGCTTTTTTTAGTTTTTCTATATTTTTCGCACTTTTAAATTAATTCCTTTGATCTTACGTTCTGCGTTTGGATTTTCTATCCTCTTATCTAATTCGGTTAATAGTCTTTTAGTTGCTTCTACTGTTACCAGAATCCCGGACGCTATAATACCCTCCTCTAATTTAATGTCCTCGTACATCGCGACTGGAGTGTCTTTGTTCTCCCTTTCCTTCTGCTGTGCCGCATCAACTGGGTAGATTTTCTGGGTATGGGTTGTGTTCAGCTTTAGTTTTATTTTTAATATTTCTTCCTTATTGTTCTCACGAATCGGGCCGATAGAAGGGTCACCCCCTGGGTGATGCCCATTACAAAGGGAAGTTATTTATGCTTTGGGGTGCGCTCGGTAAGCCATACGTTTTTAAAGGTGTTCTGTTTATTATTTTATAGGGGTGTCGCCTTCGTAGGCCGGTTGATTAAGGTAAGCCTTTTGGTCGCAAGTTCTCGTGCAGCGTACCGTTGGTACGCCTTCCAGTTGTTGGAGCACGGGATACGGTTACGGTATTTATTGAGACGCCTGACGCGCAGGAATTCGCAGCTAGAAAAACCCCGGGTGCGCCAGTTCCCGTGACACCGCAAGGTGCCTCTTGATGGTGAGCTGCCTTTAGTTTCTCTACCGTGCTGGCATAGGTGACTCTCCCAGGAGACTGTAGTCTCCGCCAACATCGCTCTCGAAGTCATAGAAGGTACTTAGCCCCCTACTATGACAAGGTCTCACAGCTTTTTTTTTGGGGGGGGGGGGATACATTGATATACGGAGTGGCGCCAGATTTTTCCTCTTTCCTTTTTGTTGTTTTGTGGTCGGCAACTTTGGTACTTTGATAAATGTCATCAATGATTGTTTTGATTAGTAAATTTGGAACAGCACGTTATTATTGTTATTTTACAGAGGCGGTACGAAAAATTTGTGGAATTTGTAGTCGAAGTAGTGCACCGACTCTCTGAAAATTGATTACAAAATTGATGAAAATAAATCGATAATGAATGCAAGGCCCTGTGAGTATCAATGTGAAGTAAAGTCCCGTAAGAATATTACCATAGTAAAACTTTAGCTTATACTCATTAATGCTCTACACCTTTATGGGTATACAATTCGACTTCAGCTTACTGATTATTCTCACCGTCGACAATTCGTCAGTTGGTTATTAGATCATCATAAAATGGATTCTTAGTTGATTAGATGCGCCATATGTTCAACGCGATAGGTTTACAAAGAAATAAAATTATTCCACTTAGAGAAAGTCCTCGAGCAACTCATGAAAAGAACATACACACCCGAAAATGACTGTTTGGTGTAATTTTTGAATAGATGATGTGTCAGGCTCATATTCCTTCTAAGATGATGCTAAAAATTGTTAGTGAATATCGTTAACGTTAGACGATGTTTGAATAGAATTAGGCAACATGGATCTGGAGCAAATGCTATTCTAACAAGTCGGTGCCACCTGTAGTACAGTTCGACTTGTATTTATTACACCAACAATTTCTTGGTTCCGAAATTTCAGAAAATTTCGACAAGAAGTAGATAGTAAGATCTTGTGATTTATCACCATCCAATTCTTTTTTGCGGGATTACCTGAAATTCAAGGTTTACTGAAGCAATGCACAAACACTTGACTACTTCAAGAACGAAATCTAACGTGTTATCGATGAAATTGTTCAGGGCATGTACGATAATGTAACCGAAACTTTTGTGAGGATTTTGTCTCAGACAATTTTCTGTATTTAATCGAAGATTATGTACTGTAATACTCAAAGAAAAAGTTCAATCAGAGAATCTATTAAAAAATCATTTTATTTAAAATTTCATTCCAGTTTTCAATTTGGTCCACCATTTATATTTTAAGATTATACCATCTACTATATTTTGTTGTCTATTAAAGTTGTCGACTTTACTAGCATACATAATTTCGTCAGTTTAGCATTTTCCTGTTGTATGCTCATATAGCGCTATTTGCTTATCTGTGCTTGCAACAGCCTGTAATTTTTTCAGCAGGTCCGCTGCTTTCTCCAATATTCAGTTCGAACTCCGCCTCAAATAGGACCCGATAAAAAATGGTCATTCTATTCGGAAACGGCGCGGCTTTTCATCATGGCGGGCAATAAGGTCCTCGGCGCAAATTAAATAAACCCGCCCAAGCGCCCTGTAATTAGGTGGTCCGGCACTTCTTTATTTTCCGGCGCCGGAGGAGCACAACAAAAGGCGCTCTACATATTTTACTGGTCGCAGGGCTGTGAGTGGCGCAGTCATTTGTCGGGGTAATTTAGGGGAGACACGGGAGCACGTCGCGGCGGCTCCTGGGGCGCACCGCTGCATAACCAGCGGGCTGTGTGTTATTCCGTGCGGGGATGATGGATGCCGTTGTCTTTGCTCCAGCGAGCGCCGCTTTTTGCCCGCGGCACCCCGTTTTTCCGCCGCCGATTTTTATTTTGCCACCCGGGCTGGCTTTTTGCGCTGCATTATTTTGTCTTTGGTTATGACAAGTGTAAACAGATGAGACGCGCGCCATTGGGTCGAAGGACAATTGATTGCTGCAGCGCTGCCTTGTTACGCTCCCCTTATTTTGCGCGGACAATGGTCATCAAAACCATGCGTTGGCAGTTTGTCCCGCGAACTCTTTAACGTCTTTTGATGAACGACACAAAAGAATTCAAGCTCGTTTTACAGAGAATTATCTTCATTTAGAAGTTTTCTAATTTTCTACATATTGATGTTTATTTATTCAATTGTGCAATTATGATTTTGTTCAACGACTTTCTTCCATTTTTCGTGCAACTTGAAGATTCCATCCTACTAGAACTTCTCAGGTTTCTGGGTGAAAACTACTTAAGGTGGCTTTTTATGGCTTTCAAAATGTTGAAGTTCTTGCCATTAAAAGAATTTTGCAAAGATCTAAATAAATAAAAATAAATAAGGCGAGTCGAATAGCATATTTCAGCCGAGCTCCAACAATTTTTGTTGGGTAGTTAAAAACATACGAGGTCTAGCTAGCACTATTCTAGTGGAATACGCCGCTTTTCATATTAGATCAATTGGGGTGTTTTTCCTGAATCCCACTCTTTTATTCGTCTAATTGCGTTTAGTACTTATTTTAATTTGTCGACTGGTAGTTTGACAAGAGCTCACAATAAAGGATTCCTTTTCAATTCCACCAAATACACAGCAGTATGACTTTCTTCGGATAGAGACCAGCTTCGGGGATAGCTAATGGTGGTTTATGTTGTTTACCACAAGACGTTTTTTGTTCAACATTGTTGTAAATTATCTATTTTATATCGTCTATTACTAATTGCTTTTGAGCTTGTACAGCACGTCAGAGGTGGAAGTACGACACATTAAAATTGTTCTCGGTCAAATTGTGCGAAAGCCAAACATCGCAACGAATTACGTAACCAAGCTTCACTACATGCTTTTAGACAGTGATTTTTGATATTTTTAGTATTTCTATCGTATATCGGGGGTTAGTCTCAATCAGTATCTTAATTTTTCTCATCGATACTAGTGAAGGGCCTACCCATCGTTGATTTTTAATGTTGAAATCACCAGCTCTAAACTTAGTGAATCACTTTTCAATAGCTTTTTCAACCAAAGGACTTTCTTTTGCCTTTGGTTTCTCTACCGTGCTGGCATAGGTGACTCTCCCAGGAGACTGTAGTCTCCGCCAACATCGCTCTCGAAGTCATAGAAGGTACTTAGCCCCTACTATGACAAGGTCTCACAGCTTTTTTTTGGGGGATACATTGATATACTGAGTGGCGCCAGATTTTCCTCTTTCCTTTTGTTGTTTTGTGGTCGGCAACTTTGGTACTTTGATAAATGTCATCAATGATTCTTTTGATTAGTAAATTTGGAACAGCACGTTATTATTGTTATTTTACAGAGGCGGTACGAAAAATTTGTGGAATTTGTAGTCGAAGTAGTGCACCGACTCTCTGAAAATTGATTACAAAATTGTTGAAAATAAATCGATAATGAATGCAAGGCCCTGTGAGTATCAATGTGAAGTAAAGTCTCGTAAGAATATTACCATAGTAAAACTTTAGCTTATACTCATTAATGCTCTACACCTTTATGGGTATACAATTCGACTTCAGCTTACTGATTATTCTCACCGTCGACAATTCGTTACTTGGTTATTAGATCATCATAAAATGGATTCTTAGTTGATTAGATGCGCCATATGTTCAACGCGATAGGTTTACAAAGAAATAAAATTATTCCACTTAGAAAAAGTCCTCGAGCAACTCATGAAAAGAACATACACACCCGAAAATGACTGTTTGGTGTAATTTTTGAATAGATGATGTGTCAGGCTCATATTCCTTCTAAGATGATGCTAAAAATTGTTAGTGAATATCGTTAACGTTAGACGATAACCCATATTGTTTGAATAGAATTAGGCAACATGGATCTGGAGCAAATGCTATTCTAACAAGTCGGTGCCACCTGTAGTACAGTTCGACTTGTATTTATTACACCAACAATTTCTTGGTTCCAAAATTTCAGAAAATTTCGACAAGAAGTAGATAGTAAGATCTTGTGATTTATCACCATCCAATTCTTTTTTGCAGGATTACCTGAAATTCAAGGTTTACTGAAGCAATGCACAAACACTTGACTACTTCAAGAACGAAATCTAACGTGTTATCGATGAAATTGTTCAGGGCATGTACGATAATGTAACCGAAACTTTTGTGAGGATTTTGTCTCAGACAATTTTCTGTATTTAATCGAAGATTATGTACTGTAATACTCAAAGAAAAGTTCAATCAGAGAATCTATTAAAAATCATTTTATTTAAAATTTCATTCCAGTTTTCAATTTGGTCCACCATTTATATTTTAAGATTATACCATCTACTATATTTTGTTGTCTATTAAAGTTGTCGACTTTACTAGCATACATAATTTCATCAGTTTAGCATTTTCCTGTTGTATGCTCATATAGCGCTATTTGCTTATCTGTGCTTGCAACAGCCTGTAATTTTTTCAGCAGGTCCGCTGCTTTCTCCAATATTCAGTTCGAACTCCGCCTCAAATAGGACCCGATAAAAAATGGTCATTCTATTCGGAAACGGCGCGGCTTTTCATCATGGCGGGCAATAGGGCCCTCGGCGCAAATTAAATAAACCCGCCCAAGCGCCCTGTAATTAGGTGGTCCGGCACTTCTTTATTTTCCGGCGCCGGAGGAGCACAACAAAAGGCGCTCTACATATTTTACTGGTCGCAGGGCTGTGAGTGGCGCAGTCATTTGTCGGGGTAATTTAGGGGAGACACGGGAGCACGTCGCGGAGGCTCCTGGGGCGCACCGCTGCATAACCAGCGGGCTGTGTGTTATTCCGTGCGGGGATGATGGATGCCGTTGTCTTTGCTCCAGCGAGCGCCGCTTTTTGCCCGCGGCACCCCGTTTTTCCGCCGCCGATTTTTATTTTGCCACCCGGGCTGGCTTTTTGCGCTGCATTATTTTGTCTTTGGTTATGACAAGCGTAAACAGATGAGACGCGCGCCATTGGGTCGAAGGACAATTGATTGCTGCAGCGCTGCCTTGTTACGCTCCCCTTATTTTGCGCGGACAATGGTCATCAAAACCATGCGTTGGCAGTTTGTCCCGCGAACTCTTTAACGTCTTTTGATGAACGACACAAAAGAATTCAAGCTCGTTTTACAGAGAATTATCTTCATCCAGAAGTTTTCTAATTTTCTACATATTGATGTTTATTTATTCAATTGTGCAATTATGATTTTGTTCAACGACTTTTTTCCATTTTTCGTGCAACTTGAAGATTCCATCCTACTAGAACTTCTCAGGTTTCTGGGTGAAAACTACTTAAGGTGGCTTTTTATGGCTTTCAAAATGTTGAAGTTCTTGCCATTAAAAGAATTTTGCAAAGATCTAAATAAATAAAAATAAATAAGGCGAGTCGAATAGCATATTTCAGCCGAGCTCCAACAATTTTTGTTGGGTAGTTAAAAACATATGAGGTCTAGCTAGCACTATTCTAGTGGAATACGCCGCTTTTCATATTAGATCAATTGGGGTGTTTTTCCTGAATCCCACTCTTTTATTCGTCTAATTGCGTTTAGTACTTATTTTAATTTGTCGACTGGTAGTTTGACAAGAGCTCACAATAAAGGATTCCTTTTCAATTCCACCAAATACACAGCAGTATGACTTTCTTCGGATAGAGACCAGCTTCGGGGATAGCTAATGGTGGTTTATGTTGTTTACCACAAGACGTTTTTCGTTCAACATTGTTGTAAATTATCTATTTTATATCGTCTATTATTAATTGCTTTTGAGCTTGTACAGCACGTCAGAGGTGGAAGTACGACACATTAAAATTGTTCTCGATCAAATTGTGCGAAAGCCAAACATCGCAACGAATTACGTAACCAAGCTTCACTACATGCTTTTAGACAGTGATTTTTGATATTTTTAGTATTTCTATCGTATATCGGGGGTTAGTCTCAATCAGTATCTTAATTTTTCTCATCGATACTAGTGAAGGGCCTACCCATCGTTGATTTTTAATGTTGAAATCACCAGCTCTAAACTTAGTGAATCACTTTTCGATAGCTTTTTCAACCAAAGGACTTTCTTTTGCCTTTCCGTTAATAGAAAAGCATTAGATATTTAAAATATACTGGAGAGGCAGGCGTGTAAATAGCCGCTCTCGTGATGCGGTGTGAAAACGTAGTACGCCCCGTTTGGAAGGTCAGCCGATAAGGCCAAATCGTCCCTTAAACGGCCGTCGCGTAAGCGGATGGGGGCGGCTACCGATATCCACCAACGAATATTGCCAAATCGCTCACCTGAATCGGCTTCGGCTTCGGCTTCGTCGGCGATTCCCCGGTGGCCTCTGCGTTGCGGATCGGGATTTCTGCGGGTAGCGAATGTTCTTGCGGGTTGAGACACGACCGAAATTGGTCGCGCTGAGGATGGCGAGTTTCTTGCGGGTTGAGACACGACCGAACTGGCCGAGCTGCGATGCGTGAATGTGCGGTGTTAAAACACGACCAAATTGGCCGCGTTGCGGAACGGGAATGTTGCCGGGCTTCGCGCCTGGCTTGGCGGCAGGTCTTTGCGGGCAATTTGCATTCGCCAGCACCTTTCAAATCAAAAGGTGCCGCCGACGGCGTATGCAGACTTGTCGGCTGAGCAAAAGCCCATATGCCGTTTTGTGTGCGATGGCAAAACGGGCAGACATCACAGCCGCCAGCATGCCGCCGCGAGATAAGCGGTTCAAGGGCGAAAAGGCCGCCACACCATATACTTTGCCACTTTGTACACAAATCATGGGTTTCTATAACCGTGACGTATTCAAATATAATGTTATTTAGCAAAAATCTGCACCAACTTTCAGGACAACTTAGTATTATTTTTATTTATGCAGTATTCTTACAATATGCCCAATTTAGACGGGATAATGAGTAAATGGTATAGTTTATTACAAGAAAAAAGTAGAAGTTTACATTTAAGTTAGTGTCTTATCGGGATTTATATTTAAGTATGTGGTATCGCTAAATTTTCTCTTATATAGCTATTTCTGACTCTGTTGTCTTTGATATATTCTTCAAAGGCTTTTAAGAATTTTATTTTTGAAGCTTGGATGTGCAAACGACTCTTTTATTTTAAAAGCTTCGTTTTGGTAACATACAGGTAAGCAGGAATCGCCAGTCTTATAAAATTTTATTTTCTGACATAATAGTTTCGCGCATGTACTGGAATCTACGAGTTTTGGTTCCTATATTATGGCTTACATCGTATTCTAAGTCGCATTCGTTGTTCGACTGATTGGCCTATGAAGAAGTCCTTCGTCCGAACTGATTTTTTCCCCATGGTATGCCATAGTCTTTGTCTTCTGGGGTAAGATGATCAAGCCAGTTGATGACAGGCTCTTTGAAGGATATATTTATTGTCTTGGATTATAGTTAAGTTTTAAGCGAAAATTAAGACACTTGATATATTTGTCTCAGTCCATCTGAATACCTTTTGGTCTAGTGTCTTTCCACTTTTGTTAGTAAGATCATGTAAGTGTATTAAGTACTTAAAGTATTCTATAAGTTCTGCTGGATAAGCTCGGGTTTTTATGATGCTCCATGGTTTTTTTACAATTTATAATGTCAAGCATAGTAGTAAAGTCTATAAAGGCAATGTGTCTATTAAGATGAAACTCTACGTTTTCATGATTTTTTGAATGGTAAAGATGTCACCTGTACATAACGATTTTTTGCAAAATCTGTATTGTTCTTAACAAAATAATTTTCTTGATTGCTTTTACTCGTAAATTTAAGATTTTCGTATGTGGAATTAAATACACTGTTATTCTGTAGTTTTAATTTGACTCCAATTCTTCTTTTTAAAATTTATGTCATTTAGCTTTCAACCAACTATTTGGTAGTTGGGATTTTTTGTTGTAGTCAGGACTTTTAATCTTGGCGATTTCCTGTTTTTGCTTTCTCTAGTACTTGTATTGTTATTAGGTCATTTGTATGTGCTGTTTTGTCGGTGGGTTTTTTTTGTCAGTTGGGTATCCGTTACTACACCACAGTTCCTTATAATGACTATTCCATTGATCTTTTCCTATGATATTTATATGTGCTTCTTCTTTCTCGTTGTTTTTATTAATTTATATGTAAATTTTTGTATATTCGGTCTCGTTTTCCTTTGTTTTGTTTTGCACATATTATAGGTAAGTTTCACGGGCCTCTTTGACTGGTTGTTTTATTTTTTGGCTTTATGTTTGAAGTCGTTTCTTTTTTCTATGTAGTTTTTATTTAATTAAGGTTCGTAAGCTAGTTATTTTATGATTTTCTTAATACGTGTAATCTTCCACCCTTTTTCCAAGTCGTCATCTGCCACAAATGCTGTATTCGTTCTATTTATCGAGTAGTAGGGGGATTCTAAAATTATATTTAGATAGTTATTTTGGTAAAGCTTCATGTTTCTTGCATTTAATTAAGATTTTTAAATTACCTGGTGATGATCAGACCTTATTTTACTACTTTATATCTCTGACAAGAACGGCTGTTTTGCCATTAGCTAATTAGTGTGTCGCAGCCCCGAGCTTACTAAGAGAATTTGTAAATCTGTTTCAGAAGAATGTGTTAGTTATTCTAAATTTGTTATATAAACAGAATTATGTTATGCGTAGTTTATTTATATTTATATTTATATTTAGTTTTGCAGTTCAAGTCTCCACAGAATAAAAGGTAGTCACTTTTTCGTGTTGGAGTACGTCAACTGTTTAGAATTTTTCCTCTTCTTTCTTCTAGCGCGTAGACACCTACTATCGTCATATACTCCCCTTCGGTTTGGAACATTGATATTATTATACTTTGTCAATCTATTAGTAGATCTATAGCATGTTTTTCCATTTTTATTCATCATTATCTCTGTGCTACTATTAATGTATATATTTTCTAGATGCTTGGATTTTCTTTGTTTCTTCTTAGTTTCCAATGTTAATGCTTCTTTTCCGTAATTCCTTTTTTAATTTTATTTGTTCGTGTTCTTTGATATTAAACGTGGTTAGTTTTAGCCTGCCTGCTCTTCTTAATCGTTTGTTTTGTTCGCAAGTTTGCTATCATCATTCGATCAGTCAGGTTTTTCGAGACAACGATTGGGCTTTCGTGTTTTACTGGCAAGATTGGCGGCTTAGACGCTAGTGGTACTTTTTATTGACGTTTTTTAGTCTAGATCCGTTGCATTCTGCTGTATAGGGTAACTCTTCATTACGTGCAATGGTCTTAGGTAGGGGAAAACCATATTACGCTACATCTACATTTGGTTAGCACCTTACTTCTACCTCTTAACATATTATATAAAGAGATTTGTTGCATAGGTAACACTTTACAATAGTATTCTGTGATAGTGTTTCTAGAGAAGTCCTTTATGCCCAAGAATATTTCTAATAGCGCTCTTTATGCAAGTATCGGTTAATTTTGTTGATTAATCTACAAATTTGCTTTATCGTGTTGTGTACGAGTAAATCCAAATTAGTGATATAATGTTACACTATGTGTATTTAAAAATGATTGAATTGGTTGGTTAAATCAAGAAAAAAATTCTTTTTGGGGCTAATCTTTAATAGTTTTATCTTTAAGAGCAATGAAGAATTTTGAGAGTTCGAAGTTCTAGCATTTTTTGTGTTTCAAGTTTTTTCGACAAAGAATGCGTTGAATACTCGGAAAGGTGATCTGTAAATAATATGGCTTTTGGATTTTGACTTATTCAGTGTTTGGTGTTTGATACTTATAGGAACTGTATTTTTAGTGGCCAATATGACTGTTTAGTAGCGTTTTATGATAGTAACCTTTGTCTTCAGTTGCAGTGTCTTTACAAGTGCTCTTGTAATGACTTATTTTTTTAGTTTTGGCAATAATGTTTTTAATTGATGACAAAGCCGGTTGTACATTAATTTGTTTTGGAATAATTCTTATCACATTCTGACTTTTCGCTTTTCAACAATCAATTAGCTGCCTTACAATTTTAGGGTAGATTTTTTTAAGTAGAATTACGTTCTACCTGGTCATGTATTGATTGTTTTGTTGAGATTTGAATAAATTTGATTAATTTTTTAACAGCTATTTTTTTTAAGTTTAATGTTAAGTATTATATACCTTCTAATATACTGATATAATCTTTTTTTGAAAAAGTTACCTTTATTATATTTTCTATGTAAAATTATTTTTGTTTTCAATGACCTTTGCATACTACCAATTATCGGTGTATAATCAGATATGCTATTTAAGCGTGACATAATAGAAAACAGTTGGATGGTTACCCCCTTAGTAACATCGAAGTATATTAGGTTTGGAGCTTGATTTTGGATGGCCAATTTGTAGGTTTACTAATAGATAAAGATCCTAGGCTGTTTAGTTGCACAGCGAATAAGGCAATGCAAGGTAGGAAGTCTCCTATTGATAGTAGTACGTTTGCTTTAATTTTTTTACAGTTTATGTATTTGTTAATTTTTTCATTGATTTAATTGGTCATATGCATGTTTTTTTAAGTAACGGAGAAGACTATATCCTGCTTTAATTTATAGGTATTCAATTTAATTTTCTTTGTATTAACGTTTTAAATAACTCTTTCAGTAATTAAATATATATTTCTGGCTCCCGAAGAAAGTGGGCGGCGGCTTTAACAACTTATTCTTAATTGATCCAGATTTATCAAGTCAACGGTCTTGTTTTTTTCTTTGTACGGCGAATTTTACGTCTATGTTTCAGTTTCGTTTACTATCTTTTCCGATTTTAGTGGCTGTTGCAATGATGAATATAACTACTGATAATTGTAATTTCGGATTACTGGTCATGGAAAATGTTGTAGTTGACTGTCAAAGTATAAATTTTTTGAGGTGTTATTTGCTGTATTAGAGGGACTCATTCTGGCACATATAGAGGTATGACATATGTATATTTTTGTTACGAAGCGCAGGGATGCGTCTAGTTTTGTGCTTAATTGATAATTACACTTAAGTGTAATTCATAAATATTAAATTTTTTGCAAGTCGTTGCTTTTAATGCGTGATTGCACCATGACCGCGCTGTTCAATACTTAATTGCTATTTGATATTTAGTTTTTTAATTTTTATTATAAAATTAAATAATCTAGTTATGATGTATAAAGTGTCTCATAACTCGATGATTGTAGTTTAATGGTGCATTGGTAAGGTTGTTTTAATTAAACAATTTCTTCCTGCATGTGGATGTGACATTCAGACTTAAAGATATTTTAAATTTATTCGTCATAATGATAGTAATATTTGATAAATAATTAGTTTTACGATTAAAATTGCGGAGGATATCAAAGTTTTATAATTGTAAATTTATTATTACTATTCAACTTCGTTGCATTCCTTAAATTTTATTACCTTAACGGCTAGGCGCACGCACCCCTAATCACTTACGATGATTGTGTTTAAGATATGCACTACAATAAAATAGAAGTGCTTCGTCTTACTATAACCATAACTCTTAAGTTTTCTTGGTATGTATTTGTCTACTTAATTCAAAAAAAAAATTTATTGTTTCAGCAGACTTAGGAATAAGTCGTTACGAATTGCAAAAGAATGTTTACTAAGAGTATGCTTTATTTGTTATATAAAAATGTACAGTTAATGAAATATGTAAATTTTAGATATTTGTGGTACAGCAAAGTTTAACAGGGATTGTGTTATAAGGCTTAAATAGATAAAACACGCTATAGAAATATATAAGAAATGCAGACGATTTTTTCATATTTTTATTTCGCTAATATGTGCCTATGTTTTCACCAACATATTAAAATTTATCCTGTTTAGATATTTTTATTGTATCGAACTTTTAATATTAGCTTTAAGCTATTGGCTTCTTTACAAGTCAATGCACAATACAATTATTATTCAAATTTGCGACAATATAATGGTTATATATCAATTTTTCACACTTAATGGTCAAAATCTAGCTACATATTATTCCTTGTCACTATGAAACAAATCATATGACCCTTCTCTAACTTTTTGTGTTACATAGGATCGTTTTAGTGTCATTTTTATTTGTGAAAATAAAAAATGACCGGAGAGGGCCATAAAACAGTAGAAATATCAACCGTGAAGGTGGAATTCAAAATCTGATATGAGTAGTAAATTGGTAAATGCATTCCAAGCTCCAATTTGCGAACAAGTCTCCTGTTGTAAACCTAAACTCTCGAAACTTTTGCAAAGTTTATGTCGATGACGTCATCTAATTAGAAAACGATTAAGCAGAACAATTGTTAGCGTAGACGTTCGAACAATCAAATTTGTGATTTGAGCCGCTTTGTAAAAAATAATTTGTTATCTTAACCAAAATTGTTGATACAGTTTAGTGTTAACTTCAACGTAATATTTTTATTTTAAGCACAAACTTGAAGCGGCAAGAACAAGGGTTAGAATGGTTTATTAAAAAGTATCCAAGTTAGTTATCACATAAAGATTTATTTTTTTACAGCTAACCACTAGTTATTTACAGTTCCAATTATTTGTTCGTGAATTTACATACATATGCAACAAAATATGCAATGTATATGTATCTTGCATATTTTTAAAGTTTTAATTATTTTGTTTGCTGCATACTTCTATAAATGTTGCTTTATATGAAACCTACCACTTACTGAGTTAGGAAAATTTGATTTGTAAAGAATTGTTTAATAATTTATGAGGCTGCTTTAATGTTAATTTTATAAAACTACAAAATTTAATTAGTTAAAGTATTCTGGTTAGTTCCAAGTAAAGTAAATTATTGGTCTTTTTTATTATTATTAAAGAAATGAAGAGTTGATTACAATCCCAGTAATATTTCACACCATAATTTTTCTTCTTTTGCTTTATATAGTTTGGTGGTACAATTTATGTGGATATCAGTGGTAGATATTAAAAAAATTGTCTATAGAACAACTGAAGTAACTGTACTTCCATGATTGTGTTTGTAATAGTTAGTATATTTTATAACATCAGAACTATTAGGCTGTGTTAAGTGAAGTTTTTTCGTAAAAATTTTGATTATAGTGTCTGAAAATTTTATAACCCTCACACATTTAATTAATGAATAACCACTATAATCGCCGTGGAACACCCCTTGTACATTTCACTGAATATTATACAATAAATAATGATTTGAAAGACAATCCGAATTTTTTTGTAAACATCATTTAAAAAATAACGTTACTGTACCCTGCTGTGAAGCTTAAATCATATTATCCGTGTACCGTGATATTGCACCTCTAGGAGCAATAATTTATCCATTCACCAATTTGTATCTATTTTATTGCTCTACTTTACATCTGCTAACATCCTTGCTTTAGTGCAAACCGAAACCCGTGTTTTTATTCAAACTGCGTTTGTATATTTCTCTATGCTCGCATATTTCACATTATGCTTGTTAAAATCTATCTTTACTTGAAATTGACCCTTATCAGGGGCTTTAAATTGTGCTTTAATTGCTTATGAAAACAAAAATGTTAGTAAGATTATAAGTTGTTTAGTTATACATAAAATACTGTTGTCAAGTTGACCGCACGTAAATACACTAGGGTGCATACACAGAAATAAGTGAAGTTTAGTAGTTCAAAGTAGTAAAGTATTTTGTGCGAAAAGGCGTGGATTGTCTGCTGCTAAATAAGATTTTTAAATATCTATGGACGGTTTAGAACTGTTTGAAGCATACCACGCTTATGTGGATGCAAAAATCTAGATGATTTTGTCATCGGCTAGGCTAATCGTAGTGTCTCGAAATAAGTGCGTGTTTAAGTAGTAGCAGTGAAGACTAGCAATGATCAGAGAAGCTGTTGGGGACTTCTGCAAATACTAGAAAAATCGAGGCAAGAGCACAATTCAACAATAATTGCATAATGTGAACTATAGACGCGTCTCCATTTTTCTGAAAAAAGACAGTACTACTAATTTAGTAGCATTGATTGAACCTCGGTATGGAGGTTTTCATTTAATCAGTTGGGTAATAAATTCCTTCACTAGACTATAAAATTTGAACGAGTTTTGTGCAGTGACGCCGTAAAGTGCGCCAAATGCATTTTTGAGTTATGTTTTACCTATCCTTAACCGTAACATTTTCGTTAAGCAAATTTTTTTATGGGCATAACACCCTTTGTCATCGGACGCGTGCAACTACATGTGAAAAGAGCAACAACAAATATATTATAATAACTCAGGCAATGTCCAAATACAAATTTAATTTATATACTGTGTACTACGAAAGCTTAACAACAGAGACAAGTTAATAGGATTAATAATAGGTGATAAAAAATGGCACGTAATCTCCCGAAAAAAGATAAATGGTTTATTTGATAGCATGCCCTAAAGGTTAAACGTATTGTATGACGACAAAGAACGTTATTGCTGTTAATAAGTCGGTCAAAGTTATTAACAGTAAGTTTTTAGCAATATTTAGTTTTTATTTATGTTTAGCATGTGTTACTGTAGGTAGCTGTTCTAATACTTTATAGCAATGTAGGACACTACTGAAACATATTGCCCTACCCCAAATTATGGTATTTTAATAAAAAAAATAGCAATATCTGCTGAAGTAATGAGCGACATATTTGTAATAAAATTCTTTCGTTTACTCACTACATCTATCGCTATAATTTTTAATGTTCACTTAAACATTAACTGAAATTTAGCGATTTTGAAAATAATGATTTTTGCAATTTACTATTGTATTTTACTTTTGTGCCACTACACTACGACTTTATTGAGCTTTTCTAAACTTTCTAACTTTATTACGTTACGTGATGGCCTGATTGCTTCTAAAAAACACATCGTAGTGGTTTTGCATCTACTTGTATTGATTTTTGCATTTAGTTTGCGATGTTATTGTTTATATTAATCCTGTTTCTTCTCTGTGAATATTCCTGACAAAAATATAGCAGAAAAGAGACAACCTGATGACCATATATACCAAATATTTTGAATCAATGTGGAATGCACCATTCTACCTTTAAACACTTAATTTACTTCCTTGTACTAAATCCGCTCTACCCCTAAGTCAACTGTTGTAGAAGGATGAGTTTCTTTTAAATCTAAATGGACATGAACGCACAAGAATGTAATTTTTTTAAAGACTTTTCTAAATTTTTAACAGAATATTGCCTTCGTTGATATGTTGCTAAGTTGAGATTTGTTAATTTCTTTATAATGGACTACCTGCCAATACCTACTTACAATATATCTCCTAAGTTATCTCGTAAATTATGGCTGTTTTGGTAATGGAGAAATAATTCAGAAAAGACATTTTTCTTTAAAATGCAGCCAATAATATAATTTTGATGGATTTGTATAACACCTCTACACTTAGATGGTAAACTGTAATTCTGGGTTTTCAATTGAAAAATTTCAAAAGCACCCTATTCACGCCCTAGGATCTATAGTTTTTCGACTAAATAAATGGTAATCGTTCTGGGTAGACGTCTGATTTAAGGTTTCAAAATGGATTATGCTTTTTACTACAAAAGTTTACGCAGCTGAAGGTCTTGCTTTTTCTTCACCGATCTTCTGAAGATATCTTAATATTTGTCGCCAAGATATATTTTTAACTCTGGTTAGTAGCCTATACAAAAATGATCTTTTATACCACCGAGTAAGGTTAGGTAAATACATAAGTTATGCATTGGAATCTTGTTCAATGGTTACATGTAGTCTCTTTTCATCGAATTCGTTTGATCATTCATATTGCGCGTTTTGAAGGATAAAGCTTCCAAACCTAAATTTGTGAAACCATCTTCGACACTAATGTTTACAGCTTTACAATTTTTGTCATTACAATACTAGCCGTATTTTAATTTTAAAATTTCTACAGTAACTCATAGCGTATATACTCTGTATTTTCTTCCATTTAAGTTGCATTGACCTTAACCATGAAAAGAATATGCATTAACCATAATTTGTGGTGTTTGTTGCAAAATATTTAAACTGTCATTGATCTCATAATGTCGTGCTGATATTATTTGTAGAATAGCATAATACTTATCCTACATTTTTACTAAAATAAAACTAATCAGTTTATAAGAGTTTGTTTATTTGAAACACATAGTGTAGATTCCGACTGGTTATAAGCGCCATGGAGCTTTTTTGCCTAGTTTTTTAGATTGGCGTGGTAAAAATTAATGGAGTTCTTGGCTTGAATACAAAAGAGAACCGTGGCACACTTTTACCCAAAAATGAATTATATTTTGACTGTGCAAAGAACAGACAATAAATACAGAACGTTCATTCATTATGCAAGTTTGAATAAAGAGCAACAAGGTGAGGCTTATCTTATCCTTTAGCTTTTCCGTTGTTTATCTTTACACTGAAATGCGTTTAAATGGGAAAAAGGCAACTTTGGGAAAAATTGCTGAGATTTATTTGTTTTTATACTTTATGGTTAATTTTATTTATTTAACAAAAGAATTTGATACATTATATTTAAAATATACAACCAATTTGTATACTTACAACTGCCAGTAATTTTTGATTGATTTTAATGTGATTAGTATAATGCAACTTGACCAAAAAGTATACTAATAATAATTTTGTTATCTTCTTTTATTTAACTGATATTAAAGATTTCTTTGCTATTTATATTAACTTTTGTTAATTGGTGTTCTATTAGTTAACATTCTGTTAGGTTTTCTAACACTTGCGGACTATTTGTGGAAATGATGTTTTTATAAGCTTTTTTAATTATATATCGCTATCTAAATTCTCTTCTTTAAAGAATTTTAGTCTTGTTCTCATTTATGTTTATTGTTTAATGTGGAAAGTTCCATTGCTATTCAAAAGATTTATTTTACCCATAATTAATAATATTAGTATATTACTATACCTTAACCTATGTAAAATTAATAGTCCTGTTTTAGTAGAATACATCACAATTGCGGGACTATAAGTATGGGTTGGAGGGAAAGTGTGCCAGTGTAGTCCAGAACAAATTGTCATAATTTGTGTCGAGCTTGGACAGCTGTATGGAAGCGGCCATTGTTATAAAGCAGAATAGTATCTCCGATTGCCTGAGCACTGCAGTAGCTCATACCGATTTTAATTTCAGCAATTATTAATTAGCGAGAAGGCGGCAAGCGATGCAAATATTCTCCCCAGTTATGATCATTCTGGGACTACGTCGGTGACCTTCACTATAATCTACTTGTTCTTCAAAACTTCTTTATCTCACTTGTATATTTAAGTCTTCCTAAGTGTATTGTTCCCGAACTGCGCTATAAATCTCTACAAAATATCAGATATGTTTAGGTTCTCTTTTGTGAGAATCTTAATAATAAACTGTTGGTAACGGACGGAAGTCTCTCTTGCTCTGTTATCGTGATACTCACTAAATAAGTGGTAGTGAAAGGGATTCTACGGTGGGAATCTCATTCAAATAACATTCCCTTAAAAATAAATTCGGATTTATAACTGATTCTATAATTATTACTTAATTCACAGTCGTTACCGCCACAGTACTGACGCTAGCCTCTAGATGATGAGTTTGTCACTATGGAATGGTATTAATGTATGAAATAACATACTACGTATGGTTGCTAAATCTGACTATAAGAAAATATTAGGCATTATCATACTTAATTTTCCTTAAGAAAAGTTGTCTTATTTTCGAGTCTTTCCAAAACAGAAATTTCTGAATTTTTCTAAAACCACGGAATCGGCCTTTAAAGTTAACTCTAAAAAATTGTTTATGCCACGCGTGTACTTTAATCTCCTTAAGAGTGTTGTGTCCGAAGTGTGCTTTAAGTTTTCTCAATATTTTAGGCTGTTCGATAGAAACGTTATGACAACCCGTTGCGCAAAGAACAAAGGTACTTCTTAGCTTGACAGTGCACTACTGAATAAAAAATAAGTAACGCAAGCTACTATATAAAATCTTAGGCATCCCTAAATTTTGGAAACTAAGCTGTTTTATATTCACGTCAGAAAGAAAATCCGGTTTATATATAAATCACCTGCGCACTATTAGCCTAGATAAAAGATGGAAGGTTGAGTTCAAGGTAAAATTCTGAGTTTTTGAAAAACTTTTTGGGTTATGCCGTGTTGAGGTTAGCTTAAATGCTTCTCAAAAACTAGATATCCTGTCAATAATTCACTGAATTTGGTGAATGGATAATTCAGAGACTTCCTTTGTTTAGCTGCTATTGTTAATTTAGTTCGAACTTTCGAATTTTTTTTACAAGTTACAAACCAAGATGTAATTATATTTTGCACCAGTTTTGCCCAATAGTAGATCAGAATGTAATCTTGTTAATAATTGGTTTTCTAAATATATTGAAACAGTAGCGTAAATATATGATGGTGGTAGGAGCTGTTCGTCACGGGCGGCGGCACATTGCCGTCACTTAGGGGTGGCAAATAGCATCCGTTCCGAGCTTGAGTTATCGGAAATATAAATGAGCAAAGCCGTGATTTTTAAATCACCATGGCTATGTAATCTGGAATGCATTCGCACTTTAACTAATGAGCTTAAAGGCAATTTAACTATTAGGGAAATTTTGGAACTCAGTAATTGCCAGCAATTTGGAAATTCTTAGAGTTGAGCAATAAATCCTTAATGTCGAAATCCTAGCAAATTGTTTACAAGCAACTTGCACCTTCTTCGACCATAAAATTTTCAATGGCTACGGAAATACCGTGGCTAAGCTACGTGATGTTCCTTCTTAATTTTGGGAACACTTTATTGGTGAATTTTTAACTTACCACCACCTTCCCACTCATATAAAATTATGTGTCACTGGCATCAACAGACAGTACAGCCTGTAAAATTTTTTATTTGATCTGGAAGTTTGGAGGTGTTTGCAAATGTAGCATTTTAAGGAAAGCGGTGCCTCGTACCGAAAGAAGAAGGCAAGAGAAGATGAGAAGAGGAAGAGTGAAGAGTCACTGCTGAAATACTTTGGGATTATTAGAGATAAATCTGCGAGTCGTGAGAGCATAGGTTTTATCGTAGCAGAAAACCAAGAAACGTGTGGTAATCTTGAAACCGCGGTGGAATCGTCAAGTCCTGCTGGCCAACCAGTGACGGCATCAGAAGCAGTTTCGGAAACTGAGAATTTGGAATCTGTTGCCAGTTCTGCATTGTCCTTCCAAATCTTCGTTGTTTTGCTTTTGCTGCAGATTATTTGAAACTGTTACTAGTCCTCCATCGGTATTTAATTCTGAAAATGGATTTAGCAAATGGTGGAAACTTAATCCTATGCTGGAAGAACATGAATCCAACGCTGCTTATGTTGGGTATTTTAGGCAATGGAAAAGCTTGAAGATTAGGATTCTACTTGGAGCAACCATTAATAATGCAGCACAAGAAGCCATCCGAAGTGAGGAGCAGAAGTGGAGAGAATTTTGGATATCATCAAGTTCTTAGCGAAGCAGAACTTGGTCTTAAGAAAACATCGGAAATACTGCGATGTCAGTGGTGGTAACAAAAGAAATTTTCTAGAATTGCTTCATTTGTTAGCAAAATATTATTTAGTGCTACGAGAACTCTACACGAAAGTTAAACTTGGAAAGACGATTGCGATCTCTTATATGTCGCCACTACTTTGGAACGAATTCACCAACTTTCTTGGCGATCAGATTCGGAAAGAAATTGTCCGACAGGTAAAGGAAGCCAAATACTTTTGTGCTATTTTTGGCCGAACATATCTCACAATGATCAAACCAGCCGGGTGTTACGTTACGTGAGGATTGACGGACCAAAAGTTAGTGTAGTCGAATCGTTCGTTGATTTCATCGATACTTCCGAGAGCACAACTATGCGCTCGGATCGGGCCTGCTGCTGAAAGCGATGTAGTCGTTTTCGTTTTTGTATTACCTTAGTCTTTGGAATCAAGTGCTCCGCGAAATCAACGATCCTCAAAGTTACTTGCAGACAAAAGGACTTGATCTTTACCAATGTACAATTAAAATTCGTGCCCTAGAAACTTTCTTGATAGACAATCGAAATAACATCATTTTCAACGAATTTAGTTTTGTCAAAAATCTGTGCGAAAAACTTGGAATCGAAATTGAGCCTCCTCGAAGGAGAGAGCGTAAGCAGAATTTTGGTGATGGATCGGAGGGTGCCGATTTGACGCACGAGCAGGAATTGAAGAGAGAATTGTTTGCGTCTTTTGATAAGATGTTGAAGGAAATAATTTCCAGATTTCAGCAGCTCCAAAACTTAGATGACAAATTCTGCTTTTTGAAACCTTCGAAGCTTTTGGATGCCGAGTATACCTGCGACCTGGGCAACGCACCTGCTAACATCGGCAAGGGCGAGTTCCAGGCAGAACGAAGACGGCGTCGCGCATCGCAGGAGCATGCCAAAGTTATTGAAGAGGGGCCGCTTGAGCTTCAGCAGTTTATTCAACACTTCAACTTTGATGTTTGTGTTTCAAATATTGTCATAATGTTGCGATTGTTCTTGACTGTCGGAATAAGTGTTGTCAGTTGTGATAGAAGCTTAAAAACTATCTCAGATCAACTATGAGTCAGCTTAGATTGTTAAACCTCGCGATACTGTCGATAGAACAGGAAATTACTAATCAGTTGGACTTATTCGTTAAAATGAATACAAATTAACGATTCTATTAATGGAGTTTCAAGTAATGCATGAAATATCCTCTAATCAGTTTTATGATAAAAAATAATTAAAACATGAAACAGAACTTAACTTGCTTTACATGTTTTAAAACTGCTACAAAAAAAGTTGAAAGTAACCTCTGCATTATTAAATATGTCGTTCTGCTGGCAATATTCTTCCTATATTGTTGTGCAAAAGGTAATACCACTCGCACTATTTTTTGAATGATACAGACGATGTAACAAGTTATTAAAGAACGATGGTAAGGCTCTACGCCCCGCGTGGGAGCACGGCCTGCGAACTGAGAGGTTAAGGCTCTCATACGTTCGCTCTCTCTGCCCTGTCGTTGCGCACCATCTCTGATGCGGGGCGGTGTGGCAAGCACCGCGCCTAAGACAACCGCCATTATTACCCCTTGTTCGAGTGAACGCAGGTACTCAATTATTTTTAGTGATTGAGTAGGCCATCCCGCCAGGCATCAGAGAACACCGGGAATTGAACCCGGGTCCGTCAGCATCGCAGCCCGTCCCTCAACCACGGGACCACGCTGGCTGTTTTAAAGAACGATAAATATGACGAAATATCATTGCTGTCTAATAATTAAATAAAACATTTCATTGAACCTATTTACAGCCATAGCCAATTAAGTGTTTAATTTATAGCATGACAGATTTATAAATTTTATACAACCATTTAATTGCATAGTCTGCATCAAAACGGATTTAAAAACCACAGTTAAAGTAGAAAAGTGTATTGCTCTTATTAAAAAATGTCAACATGTGACCAGACTTGGATTTTCCAGCACATCTTTAGAATGCACAAAAATCTATGCAGTATAAAATTCTTACGGAATTGAAAATTTAACGGACAAGAATAAGGAAGTTGCCAAAAGTAAAAATAATGCTAATAAATGCAGCGGATACTGAATCAGACAACAATTTTATTAAACTAATGTGAGATGAAAAGTTTACTTTGTTAAAGTAAAATTGCCATTAAAGGAAATTTATTTTGAAAACATAGTCAAGCTAAAATAAGACGTTGGCATTGCCGAAAGAGCTTTTTCATTACAGTTTCCAAGAATGAACAATTTATATCGCCAATCCTGTTGTTTAATAACCACATTTGTTACATAATTAAGGAGCTGAAGGCACAAAAAAAAACAAAAATACAAAAGCTTCCGAAATAATAAAAATGTATTGTGGAGTAAAATATACGTTTTGTTTTGTTGCAAAAAACTAATATCGCCAATATGAAATATGATCATCGTAAAATAATGGAGTCCGGTGCCCACATATAAAACATCTGTTGGGCTTTTTAAAATATCGCTGTTTGGGTTAACCAGGTTCCGAAGTTCGTCGAAAATAATATCGAAATAATAAATTTTGTGGCAATATTTGAAAAACGAGACTTCCAAACTTTCATAAGAGCAAGCAATCGATGCGGAGTTTTTTGCTGAGCATAGCAGCATATTTTGTTTTGGATAGACAGTAAACCGTTGCCGTTGCTATTTCATCAATATTAGGCTACGGTTTGTGAATTTATATTTTCGCTACTTATTGTATGAAATTATAAGGAACAAAAGAAAGAAACAACTACTTAAGAGATTATTTGCATACTAAAAGCTCTCGGATTTGCTTGCATTACTAGACACTGAGCGACTATTAGACTGATTTTTTTTTTAATTTTATGATATATACAAGGTGTCTCTCTCGCTACCAACTTTGGCTTTTATTTAATAATTCCAACAACAATAAAGGTAATACAGTGCAGTTTGATAAGTTTAACGATATCATAATATGTGGTAGAAATAGCCAACAAAAGCATCTAGATAGAACTGAATTTAAATCAGTTTCTTTCAAATATATCAATGAAAAGCAATTAAGCGGAAACAAATCACACAATCATGGTAAGTCCTGACACGGTTAGTATATTTCGGTCATGCGGACATGTATGTGCGAAATATCGTGTCACCCTGATGGAAATATCCGTTGAAGAGTTCCTCGTCTTCCATTTATTTTCCAAATGTGTTCCATACATGCAGCTGTTGTTATAGTTCTATCAAAGAATCAAAGGGGTTAGTTATGTGCCATGCGACATCTCAAATTAAACATCAATCTTCTCTGAATGAAGGGGTTTTTATCTATCGTGCAGGGATTTTTACATACTGAAATACAGGAATTTTGAGAATTAAGGCCTTTCCTGAGGACACAGTGTAGCCAACAATACCCAAATATTCTCAACGAAATGTTGGAAACCATATCCATGGTGTATTTCCAGCAGGATAAAGCAATATACCACAGATTACACACCGATGTGACCAAATTTTAATCATTTTTAAAGGAGGCGTTATTTTGATGAATTTGGTACGTGATCTCCCGATCTGATGTTCACCCAGGTTACAAGTTAGCTGCTTTAATTTTTATTAAATAATTGGAATAAACTTCCAGTTGCGTAGAATAACAATATAATTACTCACTGCACCAGTACACACGAAGAGACTTACGCAGCAATATAATGGGTTGTAGGGGACTGACTCGCCAGTACGACTAAGCGTCGGCAAATAACTATGGAGACTAACTTTAGAATACCAACTAACTATCCAGTTATTTTTAGGAAACCAACTCTAGGAGACTAACAATTATTGAAGTGTTCCAAATGCTTTTATACAATATATAATACTCGAAAGGTTATACATCTGGCAAGGTTTCTTATTTTTGCTAACTAATGCAGCGGAAGTCACGTCGCCCATAGAGCATTTGCGCGACGAAAATTATTATGGTATATTCCAGCATTATATGGTACCCAACATAAAAATTTATTTGTTGCTACAGTTTGGTGTGCTACTTTAATTGCTCTCTTTAATGTGCGGGGTGTGTTAAAAAAAGACCGTTGTAATAGGACTTTCTCTAGTCTATAAGGCATATGTAACAAATGGCGTTGGTTAGTGGAAACTTTCGGAAACAAAACGCTGTTGGTCGAGACACGCTGTTGTTTGGTTTTTGAAGTACAGCATTCAGAGTAAATATGTGTAACAACCCTCCATCTAATCTTTAACTAAGTGAAAATGAAGGATCTCGAAGAACATATTTGTGTTTTACTTCAACGAATGATAGTATTTATTCAGTTTGTGATATGATTCGTGAAAATAGCAGCTTAATTGTTTGAAACACTGTGGAAGAAATGACCATCATTATAGAATCACACTACGCAATTTCACCAGAAAAACTCAACCTACATCGCATCTTGTTATAATTTATGATCATGAAGAAAATTATGTTAACGCCAGTTAGATCTGGACCATGCCAAAGCTTTATTAGACTTTTTCTTGTTTCTTAAGTTAACGCTAACCCTCAAATAACGCCGTTTTTAAACCATAATTGACACTGAAGGAAATGCGATACAATAATTGCACACTATCCCTATGACATAATCCATGAAACGTTATAAAATTGTAGAAACTTTAGGAATGATAGATTACTAACCACGGGGACTTATTTTAAGGGGACCAGTTACAAAGACAATAAAGTATAGTATTTTTTAACACACTTCATATGAGTATCAATATTTAAACTTTAGGAAAAGAAGGCGTCTCACTAGAACATAATTTGGGTGATAATTGCGTTTTTACTCATTGTTTGTTTATCATGAACCCATTAAAATAGTATTTCCTTAGTACTGCAATCTGTGTATATGGAATAATAAAAATATTAACATAGCCATTATCCTAGAAGTTTCAAAAGTACAGTTTATTACTAGATATTGTACGTTTCGCAGATAGAGTTGTAAGCCATAGAGAGTTAATGATCGATTAACATTTGTCTATAAAACAACGTGATATGTACTATCCAGAAGAGCAGAAGTTTTCGGAATCATTACTAGGAAATTATTTGTCCCAAATGTCTTATATTGTTGAGTTGGCAACTTCTTCATATATACTGAAAATGTTGAAAACCGTTTTTGCTTGAATTGTGGATAAAAATGAAGTTTGAGGGTCTTAAAGAAAGAACCGTAACTAACATAAAAACCAGGTTTGAAGCTGTTTTTAGAGATTAGATGCACGCACACAAGTGATTCAGGATATTCAAAAGCGACAACCACATCAAAAATTATGGATATTCTATGACTTGATATTAGAAAATCGCTGAATAAGAGTGCGCGAAATCTGTAGGCACCTCTAATTTTTTTTTGTTATAAACTCATTTTATTAACAATCAGAATAAATACAGTAATTCCATGAGCTAATTTTATGTTATTAAAGGTTTAATAAAAGTCGTGAGGAGAAAGCACCCACTGGCGAATCTCCTACTTTAGTTCACTAAGTCTATTGGCCACTTTTTCCTTAATCTCCTGGTTTCAGGTTCCTGGACTAGGACGGTGACTGTTATATTCGGGTGATTTTCAACAGTGTAATGATGTTTTTCAGCTTTTGTTTTTATAAAATAGGCTACTAATGGGATGTGAAAATCGTTGTGGATTGTTGCATTTGACACAAACTAGGGAGCATCTCTAAGGAATGTGGACTTTTTATTTTACATTATAAATTGGATCTGATGAACCATGGGTGTATTTGAGCCTAAGCTTTAGTCCATTGTTTGTAAGTGTTTATTTTAAACAATTTGTGACCATATGTAAGATAGACAATCCAATCAAGGGAGTGGATTGGATACAGCAATCGATTTCGCAGAAAGCAAATTTAATAATTATATTGGGACACCAAAGCAATTTTTCTAATTGATTATCTTGAAAAACGCAATGATTGGTAATGATATGCAACATTCTTGATTAAGTTAAAATTAGTGATTTAGGCAAAACATCCCGGCATGATCAAGAAATGTGTTATTCTACTGCAAAGACGCACTAATTTATTCAAGTGTCGTCATCTAAGAAGTGGCAGACTTTAATTTCAAAATAATTTTACACCCACTTAGTTGCTTGGTTTGATGCATTTGGTATTTTATTTAAGTTTAAAAAGAAACTTTAGACAAACGAGAAGGTAATTGAAGCTGTAAATGATTTTTTGAAGAAAAGCACTTTAGGAAAGAAGTCGAGAAGTTAAAGTAATATTAAACCAAACTTTTTTTATATAAAAGCCCAAAGATTTTTCAAATACACATTTTTAACATCCAAGAGCTATTAATGTTGTTACTATCCTAATAAGAATTTTAAAAATCTTATTTTTAAGCCTGAAAAACAATGTGATTTTAGTAAAGTATGGATGTTTTTATTTCCAATTTACTTAATTTTTTGGGTTGATGGACTTGAATGTGTTTACCTAATTACTTCAAATTTTAGACTACTATACTGTTAGCTTATTGTCCGCGAATACCTGTATCAGATCGGAATTTTTTAGATAAAAGCTTCATTGAAAATTAGAATTTTCTAAAAATGATCATTCACTAAGGTTACATCTTGATAGATTTCTATTGTCTATACTTTTTAAGACAAAATTAAAAAGCTAACAGTAGGGTGTCTTTTTATCTTACCTTTCCACATTAAAGACTTTTGTATTTGTTATTTTATATTGCTAAACTGACAAGTACTCCTAATTATCTAATAGTTTTGTTATATACTTTTGGTCAGTGCCGTTGTTACTGCCATACATTGATATGACATAAACTTTAATTTGAAAATTGGCGGAGGATAAATTTATTTTGAGTTTGCAGTACTTGATGACTCCAAGACTAACTAAATGTTTTGTTAACGCGAATTATTTGGATCGGTATTAAATTTTCAAATATCCTCAGCTCAACTCATCACCTCCTGTATAAGGTTTACAACTGACAAAGACAATTTGCTCTCAATTAGTTTGAGCAAGTCGCTCATAAAAATATTAAAAAGGAATAGGAACTTGGAAGACTAAGAAGGCTGGGACTACTGTGCCGTTGCAAGAAGGATATTGTTCTTGGAAACTTTGAGACATACAGTCTTACTTACCACTTATTTGCGAAAGCTGCCTATCTTCAATTATATTATACTTTCTAATGACATTTAAGTCTCTGAAGCATCTTACTTTTTATGATTTTTCCACTGCCAACAATTTTAAGTGTGTAATTGGTCATAAACACTTGGATTTCAAAAAGCTAAGTCTTCAAGGTTGCAGATAAGAAAATGACCGAGAAAATTTAAGAAAACTGAGAAAAATACTATTTATTTGTAGTGATAAGAAACTTGCAAGAACAAAACCTTAAATAGTGAGCAACGTTCACTCGCGATCCAGCACATAAACAGCTGTGAGAGGCGCAACGACATGTAAAACTAAGGGTAGCACCAGTAGGGATATGAAAGTCTAGACTTAACTACCTAGACTGCACGGATGAGGTCACTATAATAACCTTCTTATCCTGAAGATGCAGGGCCTTCATTAAGTGTCGCAAACGGTAAAAAAAAAATCATAAAAAGAAACTACATAAAATAAAAATTTAATTGTTTTTATTATGATGACGAATAAATGGAGTTTAGTGCATTATGTTTTTAAAATTACAGCCTTTATTGGAAATGGTCAATTCAACCCTTTCCCCGAAACTCCCAATTGCGACGTTCCTGATCTCTGCGGAAATGGGCAAAACCTCTTTTGTGGTGCGATTCTTGAGTTCGTCGATGAACTGAGGTTTTTCCGATAAATCATATCCTTCAGATAATCCTATAAGAAGAAATCACATGGGTTTAAAAAGGGAAATTGGGGGGCCACTTGATGCCACTTTCTATCTTACGGGAGGGGTCCAGAGTGCCAAAGATGCCCTGAGTCCGATGGGTGGTGGCTCCATCGCGCTAAAACCAGTATTCGTTGACTTGTCTTTTATGTCACACAATTAGAATTAATTTCTCAATAACTTCTGCGCGATAAACTTTTGTTCGCATATTTTTCTGAGAAAGAATGGTCCGGCAATTCCATTGTGTGAAATTACACACCATACACTTTGGTCAAATGTGGGTTTTTAGTACTCCAATGTCAGTAATTTTGTTTGCTGAAAATATACCCTATCCGTGAAATGGACGTGCTCTATCTCCAACTTTTTGGTCCGAACCATCTCCACAGTCCCTTTAGTAAAAGTGAATCTTTTTTCAATATTGATTTCGGTCGGAGGCATTTGCAATTAAATTTTATACGGAAATTCTTGTTGCGGATGGTGTGCATAAAGCCCACACTCACACCGATTTGAGCTGCGCCTTTAGAGACCTAAATTGTGGGCTTTTGTTCATCGAGCTCCCGAATTTGTTCTGCGGTCTCGGGAGTGGTTACAGTGACTGCTTTGCCCATTCTTAACAAATTGTCATCCAGTACACCTTCTCAATCTTTCCAATTAGCTTATTATAAAGTGGTAATATAGACAATTTAATTATAGAGCAAATTTTATCATAGTATTTTTTAACTTGCTATTGTAGAGACAGATGAGGTAGTGTGCTTATCAAACTTAACCTTGAAAACAGAGCGCTCCACTAGCACTTCAGCCCTTCTCGTAAAAAGCGGCCATAATTAAGACCCATTTTTCGGTTGAATAGCTGGTCTTAGCTGACGTCATATTCAATGGTGACCTAGAGTGGAAACAACAAACATTGACCTAGCTATAACTAACATCAAACACAAAATTGGCTGAAAAGTTTGACTGTGGTAATAAAAAAATTTTTGCATGGCATAATGAAGGGCCTGTACCACGCGCGCCGATGAGACTCAAGAACGAAGGAAAAAACGTATAAAAGTTTAAGGCGTTGCTATTTTATGAAATATTAACATATCATCATAATTCTTAGTTGCCAAGAGTCATTAATTAGATTAAAGAAAAGAAAAACGCAAGCTGATCTTACGAATAATTAAAAACTGTGTTTGTGTGTGTAAAGAGGTATACGAATAGAGCGTACTTACTAAATACTCCTCGTATATCCGTACATTGTTAAAATTGTTACTTTATAGTAACCCCATTCGTTTCTAGTGAAGCAGATGGCTTAAAGGAAGCTCGAATAATTTCGCCTACCAGTTTATAATTCATTTAAATGTAATTCAATTAACTATTTGCAGTAATTTCAGGCAGAAGAATTTTTTGTCAGAATTATACTCGGCTAAAGTGTTATGAGTTCTAGTCGTTTAATTTTTTATAGCCACGAGAGGCCATTTCTGACACCGTGGGAATTTGAGCTTTTAAGTGCTCTCTTGCTACAAATGTCTATAATTAACGGCCTAACAGAAAATTACTTGTCTAGAGCACTAAAGATATAACTTAAACTATTTCGCGGTAAAGTAAGTACCACTGCAATTGTTATTAATGTACGTTACGCTGTTGCTAGAATTTACGGCCGAGGTATTAATATTTAAGTGCAGGGCCGCGTTAAGTGCGTACTTTAATTGAGATTTTTTATATTCATTTTAAACTTAAATATGCGCCGGTTGGTATAATCCGTTTAAATGCCTGCTTGTGATTTCAATTGAGATAAATCTATTTACGGCAAGGAATGGCTTTTCGAAGGATCTGCTGATAGCAGTGTGATGCAGACTCGCTGTTTTCAATAAAAGCATTTATATGCGTTAGAGTGCCACGCTATAGTCGTAGAAGGAAGAAATCGTCGACATTTGTGTTTTCGCCGCCATCTATGCAACATTTACTTAATGCCTCGAGAAGTGCTATTTCGTGGAATGCTAAAAGCATGGGAAATTTAGTGCTGCATTTTCGTTTATAAATTATCTTTAGATTTACGCACTGACTGATATTCCCGTTTTAAATTTATTGTGCGCAGTGTGGTAATTTGATTGTTTCGGAAAATATGTGTATAGAGATTCTGCAGATTAGATCGAACTGTAATTTCAAAAATAAACCCGTTTGTGCTTATTATATATAGGGTTTTTGTGACAAGAAAGTGACTGTTGTCATTGGGCAAAAAGGCAGTGCAGCGCCGTCTGTGTTAATTCGATTGAATCTTTATTTCGTGCTGTTTTACACAGCATACAGTTTGTATATTTTGTTGTTGATGTCATTGAATTTATCTTTGCGAGTGCAAAATTTCCGAAACGACACGAGTCATTATGCAAAAGAGCCTAAACTGACATTTGTGGAAGTGGGAGGCATTCGTTAAGAAGTGGGATAAGCGGACAAAGAAAGGTAAGGAGATCTTGCGTCTCTTGGAAGGCAAGCCAGGCATGCCATCATGCTGTGTCCAAATTAAATCCCAGAAGAAAGGAATACAGGTCTCTTGAAATACGATTTGAAGTCCTGCATGAAAAAACGTTTTTCTTTGAAGAAATCTTTATTCTTAGAAAAGCATATGGAAAAACGACAAGGAAAATTAAATCAAGATTCGGATAACATCTTCACTGGCGAGTTTTCGTTCTAGGTATGGTCTTTTTCATCAAAACCGTAGTTAGCGAAGAATAACGGGATTTTTCAGCACACAGTAAAATACCCTGTAAACTCGGTTTTAGTTGTCTTTCTGTTTACGGACACCATCTACCAGATATGGTTGCTGAAGTCTGCTGAAAAGTGTTTCAGTTCTGATAAAACAAGAGGGCCGTGGTTCTAAACATCGCAGCAAATGAAATAACGTTACTACGATGGAATGGCCGACAACGTGGAATCCATTGAAAATGTGTGGTCGTATATAAAAATGAAGCTTACAGGAAAGTCAGGGTAGACGATGAAGCAACTGTCATTTTAAATTCGGAAGATATAGCAGTTTTTGCAAAAAAACTTTTTGAAAACATTTTGTATTTTTTCAAGATGGCAGTCAAGTGATGAAATATTTTAAGTATCTGATATAGTTGTCTGCGAAAGGATGATGCAAAATAATAGATTAAAGCAGACGAAAAAATTTTGAAAACTTCTCCAATATTTGTTTATATACTACAGGGTATACCGTCACAAAAAATTATAATACGCCCAGATTTATGTCTTTAAGATGATTGTCGATAGATAATTATCATTTCTGAGCAAACATTTTATAGTGGATGAGGAATGTTCTGTCTTACTGGATGCAATACATATACAGGAATGTGGGTGACGTTCTCACAGATATTTTTTTTTTGTTACGTTGTGGTTATCTCGATTTTATGATGATCATGCAAGAAAATATTGCAAAACCATTAAATCAAGGGGAAAATTATTTGGTAACCAAGCAACGATCGTAGAGCTATAGTGGGTGTGGGTGTAGTGTGGGACGTTGAGACATCACCGGTAAGAAGAAGGATAGTAAGGAATTCAAAACGTTACCCCGGGGCACACCTGACTTAGTAAGAGAGTTTGATTTGAAAATATCGGTCGGTAAGATAGGATTTTAGGCGATAAAAGGGTGTAGATAGGATAAGCTTATATTTATATACAAAAGCAAGAAGCTACACATGGTCAGAAGTATTTTGTTCACTATTGGGTGGATTTGTTGAATAGTTGAATACCTTTTTTCCAAACCGAATTGGTGTGTTGGTATTTATTCATCTAAAATAATCTTCTCTACAATTTTTTCTAGGTATTTTGCGTGTTATTAGATCTAACCCTAATTTTTGTTTTTTTGCACTTTGTAATCTCTTGTTTAACTTGTCACAACCTAGTGAGAAAAGCTTGGTTAACAAAGTCATAAGACATAAGATATTCAGAAAATTTTCTGTTTTATAGTCGTCATTGTTTAAGTTTGTATCCCATGCACTACATACTTACGACATATGTTTAGCAAAAGTTGTTTATATTTCTGGTCCTTTAAATTTGTTTGTTGCTTTGTATATAGAATGGTCTTTCTTTTTGGTGATACATTTAAACCGTGCATTTTAGATAGTAATAATAAAAATACGATCCATTAAGGGACGTCAATTTGATTTTACTTTAAGGTAACATGATGATTTATTTAGAAATAAATTAATTGGCTTGAGAATTTTGTTCGAATTCGTTGGCCAAAACGTTAGTTTTCTATTAGAGTGGTGCAATTATTGATGGTAATATCACTTATCGATTTTTTTATTTTGATGGTGGCTAGTCTTAAACTCCATTTCGTTTGTTTTGCATTTCAGCCACCACCAATAACCGCTTTATAAAGGGCATATTTGCCAGATGTTCAGGTTTTTGAGAGGGGATCGAATTGCGGTTTCCTTCACACTGAACATACTTGTAAAGCCTTGTGTAATTTTATTTTTTATAACGGTACAGATGACATCTAGTTTATTGAATGATTCTATTTTTTTATTAGGAAGTAGGACGTCAATTTTTAAAATAGTTAGATATTGCGGGTTGTAGATTTTTTTCGGTTACAGATCAACAAAGAATAACATTAATGGCAATTATCTAACTCTGTGCCTAATATTTATATGTGTTTTTCTACTAATTCTTGTTTTATTTATATAATTGGTATTTGGTAATATAGTTTCTGAATGACCAACTTATATACTTTGCCTTACTTTGTTTACTCTCTGTTATGTATGTTCATTATTTGATGATCTGTTATTATTACTGACATACATTATTATATCTGATTTGGTGATATTGGTATGGTAATTTAGTTTTTGAGAATAATGAGCTTGTTACTTGGTGCTGGACGGTTGGGATTTGGTAGAATTATTTGGGTAAAAGTTTCTTGGGATTTGAAGAGTTTGGGGTGGGGGTGTTGCCACTTGAAATTGCATTTGAGATTTGTACAATGGAAAGTGAGGTGGAGTTTACTGTAATTGACTATATTGATTGATATCTGCGGAACTTGAGTTGGAAGGAGAGCTCATTTTGTATATCTAGTTGAATGATTTGGCATACCTACATTTTAACTATTACTTACATATCTGCCCACATTTACCCTTTCAGTTGCACTATCCACACTTATACATTTGGCCTTCCGGTCTTTTTATCGCACTTGTATGCCATCGAGTACGGAATGCTGTTACTCATCGCAAATCAAACATAAATCTTTTTTTAAAAATATTCTTGATAATTCAATTGTTCAGCAAGTTGGTACTACTCTTGTAGTTTGGATTCAAAGAAGTGACGACACCCGTTTTCTAGTTCCTAAAATCCGATGGTGCCACATTGGGACTACAGGCATGGTATGGTAACAATTCGATTAAATCGAGCGTTTTTTGAGCCACTTGTGGTCTAGCAGCAACACGTGTTCCAAGATAACATGAATTCGGTCAAGCTATTGACAATAAAGCTCCAGCCAACTCAAAATCACACCTTCGTAAATCTACCAGACGCAAAATATAACTTTGGTCTTAGAACTCTTATAATAGATTGCGCAGCTTAATCTCTACCAAAAAATGTAGACATTTTTTATTGAAAAATTTTTTATAATTAACTTTTTAAGGTGCTATTGTTTCTTCTATAATTTACAAACAATGCGGTATTTTTAACTAATAAATTTGGATTTCGAAACGCCATGATCATTGCTTAAGTAAATTGCATTTGTTTTGCCTTTTGTATCCAAGTTCACGTTTCACTTCCATACAGCAAAGATGTGTGCCGTATGATTTGTGAAGTGTTTTGTAATGCAACTATTGCTAACAGCGGGGTCAGCAGTAATTGCATGTGCTCTTATCAACTTTTATTTTATACTTCTATTAAATATAAATAAGTTAATTTGCATACTATTAACATGGACTAAAATAGCAATGAACTTTATAATCCATTATTGTAATTACCCCAGCATTCCTAAGCATAGACGAAATTGGTTCTACAGCGATTTGAGTCAGATAATGCCTCCATCTCCTTATCTCTCGTGTCCATCTATTAATCCGCCATATTTACCTCATATGCTTCCTATACAACTTAAAATGGCTCTGTTAGCTGCTAGCAATATCATACCAGTGCATTTAAATAATGCATCGATCGCCAATGTATTAAACACTTTGGATATATTTGATAATGGTTGTGATGATGGATCCTTTATGCTACAAAACAATGAGTGTGTACAAAACAGAAAAGAAGAAGAACATCAAACGAATCAAGGATAAATAAAACAAGTAATATCATGTAATACAAAAGATATACTGTCATCCTAGTGATAATACATCCTGCTGATAACACATCGAACGCACAACAAATTCGATTATTCAAACCGCCACAAATATTTGTCCGTAGAATTATAGATAGTCATAAAATAATTGGTGTTCTGTTAACTGTTACCATAAAAGAACAACTTAAAACATATTAAAATTAAAATAAAAAAAATAAATAAATAAAAAAAATTAAAAAAAAGCACTTTATAGGTAGATTATAGCTAAGAATATTGCACTATGCGCGTTTTCATACCAAACACCCTGACTGGACGTTCCATTGAGGTAGGACTATATATTTAGGAGCTTAATCATCCATCATGAATTACAACAATATAAAGATTTTTTTCTATAAGTAACCATAATTCAAGTACATAAACTACCAAAATCAATAACAATTTCTGTTGTTTATTGAACAGACAATAGTATCTGGGCAATTGCCAAAACAAATAAGAGGCCACAAGAAAACCCAATACCAAATAAGTCAAAAGAAACCAATAAAAAACTGAAGTGTTTGCTCAAAACTTCCTTAATTATTTACCTCACACTCCAACGCACCAGAAGATGAAGTAAAGCGTTTCTTAGAAGCACCACTGTAACTGTCATTTCATATTAATAACTTTACCATTACCAAGATACATATAAACGGAAAGAAATTGTGCACTATTCTTAAGAAAACTTTTCAACTCCGTATTACGTACAAACACTAGACATCGCCATTAAAATTGGCACAATAATACTAATATTAAAACTAGAAAAATATGCTGAAGAAGTCAGATCAAATTACTCAATAAGTTTAATGCTCCAATTTCCAAACTACTAGAGAAGCTACTAATTAAATGGTTAAATGAACTGATTCACTAGAGCCACCAGTTCGGATTTAGAAAATATTATTCCACCACACAGTGCCATCATGTTATAAATACAATTAGCATATTTTTCGAAAACAAGTCGTGCCATCTAGGAGCGTCTATAGATATTAAGCGGGCCTTTGAGAAGGTTTGGCACGACGTCCTCTTATGCAAGGTCAAGTACTTTCAAATAAAAAATGAACAATGGTTGGATATTCGTCTAATTACTTTTAAAGTACCATAGGGAAGTTTATGTGGCCTCTATTACATACATTATGTAGCCCAGACATCAATATAACAGTCACGTAACAGGCACTTTTGCTGATGACACTAACCTCTCGAAACATACCGATCCTCAAATGGCCTCAACAAATCCTCAAAATTATTTTTCTCCGCTGGAAACATGGGTAGGTTAATGAGGTGAAAAGTACTCGGGTAAATTTCACTAAAATCGCGTGCTTTTTGGATTTTTATCTGGACAAGAAACTTACTTGGAGCCACTATACACTAAAGAAAAGGAAGAAGGAGACTGGTTTACCAATGAAGAGAATGTATTTTGTGCTCGATAGAAATTCGTATTTATCTCTAGAGATGAAGATTCTACTATAAAAAATAGAGGTTCTTCATTCCTGTTTGTTTTCCCATTTTCTCTATTCTAATCATCTTTTCTGCAAAGCTTCGTTTACTTTATCCTCCAGGATCTACGAGGTTTTCGTCGCTTTTTTTTCCCTACAAAGCTCTATTCCATGACTATCTCACGTGGTCATACTATTATAGTCTTTTATAAATCTTATTTCGTCTGTTTCGACTTGTGTTCTTCTTCTAATGTTCTCATTTGTTATTCTATCCATCTTGGTTAGACCACAACATCTCCTTTACAATTCCACTTGAATTGCCTGTATTTTTCCTTTATTTTTATTATAAATGATTCATATTTCTATGCACATATCATCATGCCTTTAACTATGATTTCATATATCGTTTTCCACATTTACCGGGTGTAGTGTCCTGATAGCTGTTCTTGTCTAACCAAGTCTGTTTTTGGTCTGTTCTTCTGTTGTGTTCTTTAATACAGTGAATCCTAGATATTTTAATGTAGCTTTTATTTTGTGGTTTTCTTTTTTCTCTTTTTCCTTAATTGTTAAATATTCCCTTTTTAAAATAATGATTCCAGTATTTCTGTATTCTTCTTTCAGGTTCTTTGTCATGTAACTCGGATCCTTTTCGTCGTGCGCCACCACCTCGTGGTCCGCACAACACAAATTGTATAAATATTTATTCTTCTGGGGTACTCCCATTATCTGACATTTTGTTTCCAAATTCTTAGAGTATCTTCTAAAAGTATTTTAAACAAGATTGGAGATGTTGGACAACTTTGTAATAATCCCTTTAAGGTTGTCAAATTCGACATAGGTCTATTTCCAACTTTTATATATTCTGTATTGTTTGTGTGCAAGTTTTCCACAACTCTTATCATCGTCGTTGGTATTCCTATTCTTGGCATAGCCTTTATAGTAAGTACCATCTCATAAGCTTTTTTGAGATTACCAAATGAATGTCTTTATTTTTCTTTTTTTTTGTAGTTGTTGTATAGTGTAGATGTGTTCTATACAGGATTTACATGCTGTTAACGCAGCTTGTTCTTCTCCTAGTTCTTCCATAAGTTTTTTTCAGTTTGTCTCTTATTATTCTGCCATAAATGCGTCCTACTGTTACAATTACACTGATTTCGCTATCGTTTTTGCATTTATATCTTTTCCTCTTTTTAAAAGTGGAAGTGCTTTGATTTTTAGGTGCGTCTTTACCGTTAATTACGTTTTTAAATAGCTGTCGAAGCATTTTCCACAATTTCTGTGTGCCGTACTAGACCAGTTCAGACGCGATATTACCTGGTCCCCTGATTTGTCGTTTTTCATCGACATTATTGCATTAGTATTTCTAGTATTTCGTCCTCTTATTTCTTTGTCTACACTTTTTATGAACTGCCTTTTCTTCTATTAGCAAGTCTTTGCAGTGTTCTATTCATTCTTGATCATCTACGAGGATGAATAAAATATAAACGAGACTTTTGATCTCGTGCGCGCAATATTAACGCGCGAGAGTTCTCTCTTCGTCAGGTGTTGGGGAAGCAGGCGGACGATTTAGTTCGTTCCTGTCAGTACCCGTCGTGACAATGTCTGAGCAGGAGGTGGCGTCGTCAATTGCGCAGCGTATTATCATTAAATTTCTCGCCACGGAAGGTGTAAAACCGGCTGAAATCCTGAGGAGATTGACTGCGCAGTTCAAGGAAGAGACACTATCAGGAGCTAGAGTGTTCGCATGGCACAAAAAGTTCGTGGAGGGGCGTGAGAATGTTGAAAATGAGAGCCATCATCGCCGACCTCGCACCAGCATCACCAACGAAAACATCGTCCGCGTTCAACAATTTATTGAGGGTGACAGGCGTCTGACCATCGATGAGATTGCATCTGAGATTGGAATAAGTTATGGCAGCACTTTTTCGATCATCACAGAGGAGCTACGGTTTCGTAAGGTGTGCGCAAGGTGGGTGCCTCGCCTTCTGACAACTGACTACAGCCCTGACCTATCACCCTGCGACTATCACCTATTCGGTCCTCTAAAGGAAGCCATGGGAGGGCATAGATTCGACAGCGATGAGGAGGTTAATGTCTATGTGCGCAATTGGCTGGAAACAGGACCAACTTCATTCTACGAGGAAGGCATTTCAAAATTAGGTACGTTGGGAAAAATGTGTTTCTAAATCAGGAGATTATGTAGAAAAATAATCTGCTATTCTTTTGTTTCAAGTTCAAATACAATATTTTGTGAAAAATAAATCTCGTTTATATTTGATTCACCCTTGTATATATTATGTATGCGCTTTTCTCTCCTATTTGTCCCCAATGATTTTGATATTCTTCAGTATTGGGAGCTTCTTGTTCCCCAAGGTGCTAGTTTATGCTTGTGCATTCGTGTTCCTACATTTATTTATTTTTATTTTTACTCATAATTCTGGAAGTTCCCTTCGTCTTTAGTGTTTAGCCATTTATGATGTAGGTCTTTTTTATTTTTTAATTCGTCTAGAGTGTTGTCAGAGAGGTTTCATTTGTATGCGTAATGCTTTCCCTTTTTCCAAGTGCTTCTTTCCCAGTTTACTCTATACATTGTTTAATGTGTTTGTATACTTTATTGACATCATTTTCGTAGCTGAATTCTGTTCATTTTTGATTAAGTTTTGTATTATATAAATAACTTATCAATTCATCCTGTAATAAGTGAATTTTCATTTTATTTTCTTTATTTCTACTTTCTGTTGTCTCTCAGTCTGTTTTGTCTTTATCTTCTTGAATTCTTCTATGAGTTCTTTATCTTTAGTTTCCTTTTCTTTTATTCTTGTTTTCTTGGTTAATTTTTATGACTCAATTTGAAAATTATTAGCAGAATCTCTCCTCTCCCCCGTATCCATTGGAATTTCCTCATTCTGCCAATCATCACCAAATTTCTTTGTTTTTTATATGAGTTAAGATGCTTAGGTCTAACGTTATAACTGCCTGTGAGGGGAGCCTATATATTCAGCTGTCTATTTTGTATCAGACGCTGTTAACAGCCGCCTACTGTAGGTCAGACGCTATATTGCTTGCTGTTCTGCGGAAGGTATTTGATTTCCCTCTTACCACCCTCTCTCTTTCCATATATGGGAAATATCTTTCGATCCGCTATCTAAGAACGTAACCTCCAGAAGTTATAGGCTTCCTGAGGGGATTAGTCACTTCCTTCGTTTACAAACATGTATAATAATTAGTTTTAATAAATTTGAAAAAAATCTCGTTTATCCATTTTAATGGAAATTATCTAGCATGAAAGCACATTTTTACTTATAATTTTTGCATGTTGTTGCGGCTATATCTTCCATAAACAAGCGTTGCATTAGTTTTATTTTTATTGTGTTTTGCTGTGCATTTGTTTAGTTCGAAAGCGGCGCTATTTAAAATGGAAATGCAATAAAAAGATCCGCGCCTGTTACGGGGTTGTCATTCCGCTGTAAAGCGGACAAACAATTATGTAACGCTGCAGGCCCCCAAAATTAACGAACCCAACAAATGGGGCGCACTAAAATTTAAGTAGCAACTATCACTCGAATAAACAGCAGCGGTCGAATGTATTAATTCTCCGGGCGCGCCGTTCGCGAGAGCACCGGCTGATAATGGATTTTGATATTCATGAAGCGACCTACCTTACTTATGAATTTCTCCTGCGAATTCCGCCTCGACTCATTCCGGCGCTGATCCGGCCGGCATGAAACTTGCCACTTTTTCCCCAGCCGAGCCGTGAATCCCAAAATTTGCGAGTGCAGCGCTGGCGAGTAGTTAGCTGCTTTGTGGCTCCGCGGTAAATTACTATTGCGGGCGCGGCTTCTCGCTACTGTAGAACGTCAAATGGCCGACCATTGAGAGATTGAGGTGGGTTAATAGTTTCGGTATTAATTTATATGCTATTGTCTGCGTTCGCGAGAGTGCATGCTGTTTGATTGTGGCGCGTTATTGAGTTTGCCTGACGAATGATTGCTATCGCTGCAAGGTGGGCAGATGAATGACAAGTACATGAAGGGAAATTTTGTTCTCCTGTTAATTCGGAGCCTCTAAAGCCCCAAAATAGAGAGCTAATAGAAACTTGTTCAAAGGATTGTATGGATCTTAAAAGTAATTGAAGGGCGTTTCAAGAGAAACGCAATTTTTTCTGCAAGGCTGGAAGCGTTCTACCTGGTGGCATTTTGTAGTAACACATTGCAGTAAGTCAATATGAAGCACTACCCCACGCAGAAATTAATCTTATCATATAATAGCAGGAGTGTATTTGCGCAAGTAAATGCAGAGCAGAGCTCACCATCTATTGCGATCTGTATGTACCTCCCGGTAAGCAAATTCCTATATATTTCAATCGGAAGTTTGTATTTTTATAAGGTAATATTAATAATAAAGAACGGGCTAAAAGTGTGCTGGTTTTTGACGACGGAATCCTAGTAACATGTGATTGCGAAAGTTTCTATTGGTGTTGAAATCATTGTCGCGTATTGGCGATGATATTTATCCTTATGCCCATGGTGCATACCAAAGGACAGGTGAACGGTCAGATGCTAAGTTTATTTACTAAGCTGATTTGTGTGTGAGAAATTTGCGCCATTCGAGTTTTGGAAAGAAGTGAGCATTGGAACCACATCAAAAAATATTCTAGACTTTATTTTGACTTTGACCTTGCTATCAGAACAGTGAAAAGGTAGTTTGTTAGATTTCGAAACGCTTTATATAAATGTTGTTCGTTCTACAATTGCTCAAGATTTACACTGAAAAGACTAAATGTTAACAATACATTTGCATTATACCATTTAAGAAACGTAGATTCGCTTCCAAGCTCCATATCTGAGATTAGGCAGAAAAATAATAACTGGCAACACTGCCTGCAAGCTACAATATTTTCGTTCAGTACAGTACGAGCCGACAACGCTGCTGTCTACCTCTTATGGCGCAGTTGGGATAACCTCAGTACAAATTTTAACTTGTTACAATTGTTACGCGACTAGTTGAGAGCGTCGAAACCAAAATTGTGTGTGTAAAGCTAACAAAAGTTTGAGCAACTTTGTGCTATGAAATTTTGCGGCGAATTTGCTGCTACAAGTTATGAAAAGTTGCAAAGGGCTTATGAAAAATATTCCCTATCCAGAGCACACATGTTTGGATGGCGCAAGAGCCAAGAAGTTGAAGACAAACTTCGTGCGGAAAGACCTTTAACCTCAACTACGGACGACAATGTGGAAAGGGTGAGGCCTTTTGTCGATTGACCTTCAGAATAATTAGTAGCCAGTTTAATGTCAATCAGATTTTAACAGATTATTTGAGGGAAAAGTGTGCGCCAACGAATTTTTGGCAGAATAAAGCATTTTGATGGCTCCTCTACCGCTCTGTTTGTCAGCTCTAATTCCTATAACTTCTTTTTCTTCTTCCAATTGAAAAACAATTTGAAATGATGCCATTTTGATAGTTTGCACAATATTAAAAAAAAACAACCGACGAGTCAACGAGCATTCCTGAAGAAACCTTATAAGACTGTTACGAACAATAAAGAACCACCCACATGAATGCGTAGCCGTCCAAAGTCATTACTCTAAAGGACGTAACCTTTACTTGTAAAAATAATGCGATTCACAGATAAAATAGAATCAGTTAATCAAAAAATATTCCAAATAATAACGTACAACAGAAAAAAGTTGGAAACAAGCAGGTGAAAGTGGAGAATCCATGGCAAAAGCCGATTTGCATCAAATGAATAAAAAATTCATTTTCCTCAAACTTCTTCTTCTTAGCAAATTGATCACTCACCAAACCCAATATAAAAATTTGCGAAAACGCCTGGCTTTGACTAGACAAAAAAGCGCCATCCTCCATTACGGCAAAGCCAAACTGCAAGTAGCCCTACAGAAGGCAAAATAAGAACTCCTACAGTACCTACCGTATTCTCCAGACCTTACTTCTTTAAAGTATCATTTAGTATATATATACAAAAAATAAAAATTGCCCTGCAAATTACGTGGCATTTTTGGAAGGAGAAATGCATCAAATTAAACAACTGTAAACAGACCAGTTAAACAATTTGAATAAACATGTTGAGGTGTAGACAACAAAACAACAGACCGACCTTGGACCGTTTAGCAAACGATAGTGCGACGATGCGCCCAGAAACCGTCGGTCACTGCAAAATTTCAAAATCCCCATATAGCGGATTTTAACAAAAGATCTGCACTCATTCAAGATTTAGCTAACTTAAGAACTAAAACCAGACGATCCCTTGAAACGTCGGAAATTTGACGATTGTATGCCAAGGAATTAAAAAGTTGACTGCAATTTTTCCAAGAAAATTATTTGTTGCGACGACACACTTTTCCACCTCAGTGGATATATCAATAAGCAAAACTGTCACTTTTGGAGCATATAAAATTCTCAGCCTATGCATATCCAAAGAGTAACAGTTTAGTGTGGATTTCATACTGGGGACGTTCTCTTTCGAAAATGAGTCTAAAAACGCAGGTACTATCAAAGGTAAACGTTATCGTGAGATGATAGATTTTTTGTTACTTTATTTGGGCGGTATAGATTTGGATGACTTCTGGTTCCAGGAGAACTGTGCTACCTATCATATGACGCGCGAAAATTTGGAGCAAAAATTTAATGAGCAACTTATCTCTCAAAATAGTCAAGTCAATTGGCGACCTCACAACGTACGGTTTTTTCCTGTGCGGATTTGCGAAGACCAAAGCTTACGCTGTGAAAATAAGAACAATTTCTGAATTATAAGCAAAAATTATTTCTAAAACTAATCCTGCGCTTTTGTGACACCCTCTATTACATATTACATATTACACATTTTGGATTTTATCCGTTATTGGTTTGGCTTTATAATATATATTTTGAATTTGTAAATGGTAATCAGAAAGATGAAGTTACCTCGTAGTGAAGATTTGCACTTATTCAGCTAATCGAAACTTTGAGCTATAACTGCTCTCACAGGTAGCCAAAATTACAATATCTATAAGAACAGTAAATATTTGAAGTTAAACGAACTGCAAAATAGATTAGACAGAAACGTCGAAGATATGGGACATATGGATCATAGACGTGATACGAACATTCACGGCGTGGAGACAAAAACGGAATACAAAAACTAAACTACACAACGGACCATATTGACAAATTTATGGAACTATAATAGAGATCTTAAAACTATACAACCCGCAAACAATTTTTTAAAAATGATAAGAAGATTAATTTTGATTGTAAATCGAGGCGCACATTAATAGCATTTTTGGGCTTTAAGCAATAAAATGATCAGAACTTATTTATTATAATAGTGAGATGCATCGTTATAATTTGTATTACAATTCAGTATTATCGCGAATTTCCGAACGCTTTCCATACGCTTATCGTCGTGTAGCCATCCGCGACCGCAGTTTTTGTTGTGCTCCGTCACGTCTGAATGGCGGTCACAACGTCTTCTAAGCACCCCACTTACGCACGTACGGTCTTCAAACAACGCGAACATTCCAGGCGCTTCCAGGCCGTTCTGAAATTTGTCTTTCTTTTACCTCTAGAGTCCATTTCAACTTGTCAACATCCGTTCTTAGGTCTAAGGTTGAAAACTGTTTGGATTTGACCAAGACCTGCAACGCGTGGTAGTGAGTAACTATGTATATTGGTGATGTTAAGCTGAGGGTAGTCAACACAAAATCTAGCGAGTCTGTCTTTTTTCTTAACTAGCACACCTAGTGAAATGCATGGACTTGTTGAAGATATTCCTTTCCATATCTGAAATTATTTTTTCAGCTTCTTATGGTTTGGCCAGTGGCAATCGTTTAGCCCTGTCGTATGGGGTGGTATTGCCGGTATCTATTTTATGGTACACGATATTTGTCCTATTCTTTGAACTCTTGTCATATTGGAATACGTTTTGATTGCGATGCAACTTTTGTTTGCTAGATGCAACGATCATTGATTTCAATTTATCAGACACCTTGTCTAATTCTAGTTGAATGCTATTGACTTGACAAACCACTGAGTAAACTGAAATACAATAATCGACGGTTGTGCCTTCTTTCATCGTCCAGGGATTCCCATTAACATTCATCACGCGTACCGGTATCGTGTTGCCAGATTAGACCAGTGTCTCTTCAACTGGTATTTCTTTTGAATCTTTTTTTATTACTAATTGATTCTATCAATATGCCTCTTCTTGCTAGGATGATGGTGTCATGAGATTCCATATCGAGAACAACTTTGTCTCCGTTTATTTTCAGTATCCCATGCTTCAAGTCAACTTTATGTCTATAAATTTTTAAAATATCCATTGTACGGATTGCGTTATTTTTAATGTTAGTATCAGTATAAGATATTTAAAGGTAGCGTCTCTGTTGGTTTTTGGAGCTTTAACCTCTTTATAAACCTTTGCTGAAGCCCAATTGGTTGACACAAAACGTCCGGATGTCTCGATAATATTGAGTCTCACAATCGTTTTCGTCGCTCCTGTATCCAATAGGAAAACATACAGTTTTTTATTTATTTGGCCATCGATACTATTGTAATTATGATTGAGGGTTGTTATTTGCATTTTTGAGGCTGAGTTTTTACCGTTATAGATTGATAGTCGCTCCTTCTCATTAGTCCGTTCTATTTTTTCTTCTGGGGGGCCCAGAAGCCCTTTGTAGTTTCTTGTTACAGACCTCTGATATGGCATATCTCACCGCAATTTCAGCAGCGTAATGCCCTTAATCTTTTGTTCAATAGTTCAGCAACCTTTTCAGCTAAGTCCCCTACGGGTACCTTATTGAGTTTGTCGATATTAGCCGCCAGTTCTCCATTTCCACGCATTCTTGGCGCTTGTTTGGCAACTGCAAAGTCCAGTGCGCGTTTGAGAACGGCAATCGATGTATTTAGTCTAGCCAACCTTATTGCTTGTTACATTTTCAGGTCATTAATGTCGTCAATAAATATTTGCACTGCTAATACCCCCAAGAAGTCATGTGGGGCTCTTAGATGTCAAATACCAACGAAACGGGCTACGTCTGTCTCAAATTTTTGAAGAGTTTATTTATAATAGAATACTTTCTCATGTGTCATACAAGTTAAACTCCAAACTTGGGGTAACTATTGTAAGCATTTTTAACTGTTTGCTCAAACGAGGAAACATTTGGAAGATATATTTCATTGGCTGTACCTGAGAGCTTCCCGTTCGAGCAGTAAAAATGGTCTAGGTGGTTCAGGTGACTCGACGGTCGGATGAAAGCATGTGGTTTTTTGGTGCTGTCGGTAGTCAGCCGCACGTGGGCAACGGACCATCTAGATGTTAGAACCCTTTCGATGGGGTTAGATGCTTAAGAATGGAATGGTGCAGGTGGTTCAGCAGCCAGACGGAGTACGTGGTCGACGAATCGTCTAGGCAGAGCAAAATATTACAAACTCGCTTCAAATCTTTCTTTTTATTCGCAAATGTTGCATTCTAAATTCCGCTACAAAGAATGTTACTTTAATAAGTCAACTTTTTAGATATCTAAAAGCCTAATATACTTGCATGGAGTTACTGTTACAATTAGTAACTAATGAAACACCCTGTAAGGTAACAGCAGATCCCCGACAATTAGTAATATACATTTACTAATACAAAAGGCCCCAAGTAGGCAGTAATACAATTACAACATATGACTTTTTTAAAATATTCAGCTGAAAGCAGAATGTTATAAATTCCAAAAGTGTGAGCCAGTCACAACCAATTTTATATTATAGATATTTAAATAACCCAATAAAACATCCGAGCCGTTGAAATATTATATAAAGTAGTGTAAATAATGTAAAGCAATGTAAGCTTTAGACATACAAAAATCTTTCTCTTCCCACAATTTTCAGCCCTCTCTGTATAATGCTGAAGCTGTTGTGGCAGAAAAGGGCCGCTTGCTACATTTTTAGAGCCTGTCGTACATCTTAACACCAATTCCGACCGCCCACAAAGATCAAATGCACTTCCACCAATAAATCAGAGATTTATGTGTATGTGTTAGGAAATCTGTTTGCCGATAACGCTGGAAAGCTTGGGGAGCTGTCCTCCCCTTAAGTCCTCTCCGCCCACGATCGCCATCTGAGCAGTATATCTCCATTTGGGCACCACGACGGCCCTGCCTCAAAGTCTCCTAGGCCGATCTAAATTGTTGTAAGTACAAACGGCTGATTATTCCCCCAAGAACAAAACTGTCTGGGCAAGCCGGAATCGCCGTCGGCGGCGCCATATTCAGGTGGCAGCCAAGGAAAGCGCAGACAATGTACGGTGCCGGACTTTGTCCGCGCCGGCGAGGATTTGTTTGGCTGTTATCGTAAATTTTCCCCCGTGGCCGCTTTTAAACGCCCGTTTTTAACCGCTGCTCCGGCTAGCGTTTCGGTAAACTGCCGCGATTGATTATGCCGTGCGTTTGTTTGCTTTCGGTTACTCCCCGGGCGGCGCACGGTTCCACGCACTTGAGGCCTCCGGGGCTGCAGCGGGGACAAAGCAAAGGGTGCCGATAAACGGTATGATTAATGGCGCAAATAAAAGCACATCAATCAATGCGACCGTTCTCTAGCTGCCGATTATTGAATATTTGCGGGTGGGAGCCTGCTACGTGGCAAGGAGAGGGGTGACTGATAATCTGGGAACCGAAAGCGCAGTTTGGTTATCAAAAGTTGTAAGATTGTGTTTTCGTAGCTGGCTAACGTCGCTTGCTTTTCAAGGCATGAGCTGCCCGGGGAAATGATGTCATAAAGTTTGGGAGGGTTGAATCTACCGTGAAGGTACAAGGACCCTGCGCCCTGGGGACACCTTCTACATTCCTAATTTGGAAAGCTAACGCAAAAGCAGATAATGCACCTCAAAATGTCTGCTTGTTTGTGTCCGTCAAAAAGGGTATTTCAGTTAAATTAACCAAAAACAACGACTTTACAGTTATTGTATAGTTAATTACATGTAATAAATGCTAATTCTGTAATTTTTGTAAATGTTACAACATTATCTTAATTTGCATCTCTATAGCTGAAGGATATATGATTGGATATATATGTTAAAATGGCAGATAAAAGACATTAATTTATAATTCATACAGCAACGCTAAAGAAGGAAGAAACACCTCCTAATGAACGGGTTGATTTAAATGTTTTTTAAATTTAAGATAAATGTTGTGTTAATTCAAGCCTTGTATTGTCTATGTATATGGTCTTCAGTCATATATAAAATGTTTGAAGCAAATTCTAGACATTCACCTAATCGTTACGATTTACTATAATATAAAAATGATAAAAAAGTATGTATGTATGTATGTACGTATGGTCCATAGCTCTAGTATTTTATTCCAGGTTCTTCTAGTTTTGGCTTTTTTCTCTAGTTTACTATCCCCCTTCTTGTAGATCCCTTTCCACTGCTTGCAGCCGTCTTATTTTGGGCCGTCCCAGTATTCTGTTCAGACTTTTTTCACTATACGGTTTTCTTCTATTTTTTCTGTACATCCTAGCATCTTAAATGTTGTTTCTTTATAAACTGTATAATTGCAGGTTCACCATACTTCAACATCAACTTCTCGTTAGTTCTTCTTCTCTATATGTTGCCTTATTTTTCCCTCCGCTTATATATCTGAGAAATGTTCCTTTCCCGATCTCTGATTTTTTACTGTTTTTCTGTTCATAACCCATGTTTTACATCTGTAAGTCATTGTTGGTCGTAGAACTGTCTTGTATATTCTTATTTCCTTTTAGATATATAAATTTGAACCTGAACAGTTTATTTAGCACACCTCCACAACGATCTCCTTTTACTTTTCTTCTGTGCTGTCACAGTCCTACGTTAATCATGTTCCTAAATAGACAAAACTCCTTACTTTCTCTATTCTTATTTTATCCCCATATCTAGTTCTGTTTCCATTTGTTTTTGTTCCTTTTTCTTTCCGTTTGATCTTTCCGTATACATGTACTTTGTTTTTTTTTTGTTTATTCTTAGGCCTACATCTCGTGCCTTTATTTCTAATTTCTTTATTGCTCTCTTTAGCTTTGTCTATATAAATATTATCAGCATACGCTAGATACTGCTGGCTCTAATTTATTATGGTCCCAGTGAGATTTATTCCGCTTTCTCTAATGACTTTCTCCAGAAGTATATTAAAAATGATTGTAGATAATGAGCCATCTTGTCCTACAATTAGTCCAGTTGGTGTTTGAAATAGTTGAAAGATTAGATTATTGACTTTTACTTTATTTGTTGAGTTTTCTAACGTCATTTTTAGCAATCTCATTATTTTGTTAGGTATTCCCAGCTCTTTCATGGATTGATACAGTTTTTCTATTTATTGAATCATAAGCAACACACAAATGTACCCATCAATACTTCTTTTAAGATAAAAATTTGATCAATAACTGAACGATTTTTTAATAGCCACGTTGGTGTTCTCCTATACGTTTGTTTTTCTTAGTGTTCCTGTAGTTTATTACATGTTACTGTGGCTAATATTTTGTAGATGGCGTCTAATAAGGTTATCGATTCATAGTTCTTACTGTGTTATCCCCCTTTTTATGTAATGGTATAATTATTGCTTCATTCCATGTTTTCGGTATTTCTTTTTCTCCCATATTGCACTTATTAAACTTTGTATCTTTTTTTTAGTTGATTCTGACTATTTTTTATCAACACTGTCTCTCCAGAGCTTCTGCTGCTTTTGATTTGTGAAATAATCTCTCTTATTTCTTGACCGGGTGGTGTAGATGCTACTTAATCTTCGTTCTTGCAGTTGTCTTTATTCTTTTCGTTCACTTCATTTATGACGTGTTTTGGGCTTAAAACACCTCTGTCTCATCCCCTACTAAATTTTCTTTTTTATCTCTACAGCACAGCAATTTCGATGATTTCCCCTGTCTTGTGTTTTTGACTTTTTAGTAAAAGTTTCTAACATCTTTCTTTTGCTAAGGTTTTCCAAATTTACTCTTGTAGTACTTTCTCTTTGCCTTTCTGAAAACATAGTTTTCTACATCTTCCAGTCTGTTAGTTTGTAGCTCTTTTAATTTTACTGCTTGTGCTCTATTTCTACTTTCCTTACATTTATCACCGAACCAGTTTTTCCACTTTTCGTCTTGTTTTTTCCAAAGTTACTTCTGCTACTGTTTTAATGTTATGTTCCATATTCTTCTATTCTTTATTTATTAGTTTTTCTTGGTTAACTGCTAGTGGGGTTTCTTTCATCTTCTTCTGGAATTTTGTTCCATTGTTTCTATGTTAAAAGCTGTTAGAATTATGCGTAATCTTTCCTTCATTTTTATTGTAAAAATTTGTGTTTATACTCACTAATATATGGCCTGATCCTATTTCTGCCTCCTTATATGATCTTATATTTTGTATAGATTTCTTGAACTTTTATGCATTATTATATGGTTAATTTGATTTGCCCTTTTGCCATTTAGTGAAATCCAAGTTTCTTCATGTATGTTCTTATGTTCCAAATAGATGCTCATAATTCTACAATTTTGACTTGTTGCTAGATCAATCAGCTTCAACTTATTTGTTGTATCTTGTTTGATAGTTCATTTTGACTGTGCTTGTCTGTTACTGGTTGATGGCATTATTTCCTGTCCACTTTTTTCTATGCGGTCTCCTAAAATTATATTTACCTCATGATTTGGGAACTACTTCACTCTTTTCATAAAATATATTCTTCTTCTCTTTTTCTTTTTTTCTGTCAGTACATGTGTATTGGGAAAGTTGATATTCCTACCTTTCATTTTTACTTACAAATGGCAAATTTTTTCATTGATCGAGGTGAACTCTGTTACCAAGTTTTTACTTTCTTTTGCTACTAGAAGGCCTGTTCCAAATGTTCTTGTTTCGCTTTCGTTATTAAACAGGATATATTTTCTATAATTTTACCACTGTCACTTCTTTTTGTTTTCGTTCCTGCAAGGTTAATGTATAAATGTTGTATCTCTTTGCTTCCACCTCTAAATCTCTTAATGCTTCTTTTTAATGTGTTTCTCTTATATTCCATGTTTTATTATTTATTTTTTCTAGATTTTTTTTTCTAAATTTTTATCCGTTTTCTTTGCCTGTTGCGCCTTTTTTGAGTATCCATTATTATTAGTTCTTTACAGCTTTTAAGGTGTTGTTCTCTCTACTCCATTTCCAATATTTTTTATTTATTGTTATTTTTTGAAAACCGAATTTCTGATAAAACTGGACATTATTACATGTTAAAGTTTCATTAAAAAGTCTACAAGGAAAACAAAATAATGCTTGTTTGCTATTGCTTATAATAAACTAATTTCCAGGTATTTGATCATTATCTTGTACAATCGCTTTAAGCAAAATAATTAGAAATTTTTGTTGATTAAATGTCATTCTAAAATGACGTGAGATAGTTTCCTCTGCCTAACAGTAGCGATTCTTCCACCTGAACTGATGTTTAATATTGTTTCAACTATACCTTGGATCTTGGTTTTTGGAATAGAAATTTCTTAGTTACGTTGCATATAAATCTTAAGGTCTTTGGACCTTTTTTGATGTAAAAACATCTTTAAGTATGTTAAGAATACTGAGCCCTATTCTAGAGTTTTAAATGACAGCAAAACGGTCGAGTTTGAAACGACTAATACTCGAAGATTACTGGACGGAAGACGATGGGGAGGGTAGCGTTCGACAGAGGAAGGTTGAAAGTGATAAGAAAATCAGCCGAAATTTTTTTCTTCTCCCGTACGAATTATGGGGGGGGGGAGAAAAAGCGTTTTTATGGAAACCTCACGTTAGTAGCTTCGACTTTTACCCACTCGTTTTTTTCCTCTTGTTCTTTTAAGAACTTTTTTATGTTTTAGTACTTCTAGTTTGTGGTGAACATTTAGTTCCCAGAAAATAATTTTAAAGATGTAACTAAGAAATATATCTTATATTTCAATTACTTCACAAAAAACGCATAAAAGATCAGACGTAAATAATCTGCCATATCTAAAATTCTGTGGAATCAAAGTAAGCAAATCACGAATTTATTATGTATCCAAAATATCTGGTCACCCCGAGTGCTTAATTTAATTTCAGGCTTACCAAGTCGAGCGTTATATTTTTGATGATATTTACTACTACCGCCAAGTAGGTTACGTTATATGCGTCTTATATTTGAATCAGTATACAGACACAAACACCACAGATACCACATAACATATTCATACAACCAAAACTAAACACATGCGAATAATGAGTAAATATTTAAAGTTATGAAGATGCGACACACGTGCTGTGTGGCGAACCGACCCAAAAATTATGACAGGCGACGCCTAAGTAATAAAATACACAAACGTATAAAGGAACAACCCCATAAATTTCTATAGTTCTGGTGTAAAAGATATGTTGTCTTTTATATATTTCTCAAGAGAATTTGCCTGTCATAGATAACAATAAACAAACATATTCTGAGAAAGAGCCAAACACTCAATATTTTTGTTATGTTATAAAAACCAACAATTGCAAATAATGTAATATTTATAAAAGCATGTAACAGAAAGAAACAACAGTAAATTTTATCATTAATGAAAAGAGTTAAAGATATGGGAAAGTTACTAAAATTATATTGAAATAGAAAGTTGTTAAAGGACAGCTTCCTGAAGTCTATTCTAAATACATTAAAACTATAGAATGTTAATAAATTGGGAAATTAAATAAATGCGTTTGTGTCCCTTATTTAAGAAGTAGCATCAAAACAAAAACTTGTAGAAGGAAATTTTGCAGTCTTAGAATTTGAATACAAGCCACCCTGTGCGAATATTAAATCAAATCGATTGATGGCAGGAAAGATTTGGTGAAAGTCGAAGAGCGAACAGCTTTCTGAGAAACGGATGATCTACTGATCCAACAGGTAAAAGTTTAATAGTATTTGAACTAAAACGTAAGTCAGTAATTTTTCAGTTAGATTCAGTAAGAAACTATAATAATAGTGCTGCTAATTACAACATTTTTCTTGACAAATGTGAATGACACAACTGGGTGGCTGATGAATGAAAATATATATTTTATGGTGAACTTAGATAATCTACAAAACTGTCTTAAACGTGCATGATTTTAAAAATACTATGTCTTGGTAAAAAGATCATTATTTTAAGCATTTGTAAATGTTAGGAAAAAAGTACATAGGAGACCGCTTTGTCTTGAAGTAGTTCCATAATTGACAAAGTAATTTATAGGGTTGTAACTTATAATTAGACTCAGATAGAGTGATCTACAAAAATCTCTGAAAGGACCCGATTTAATGTTTTTTGACAGTTTTCCTTGTGCCGTTGTACATTTGCATGTCAAAATTGTCCTGAACTGGCGCAAACGTTTCTATTACCCGGCGAGACATTATTACAACGAATCGGTGCATTGCTTACCACAAACACACTTCAAACGAGTCCAAATGATTGGCGTTATTGAGCCTGTGAATCCCGCAAATTGAAAGTGCTTCATACACTTTGAAACGCTTTGCAGTAAATGACCCACATTGATCATACGTTTTGATTGTGGAGGGGCCGAGTTGACAAATATTTATCTATCGAATGGTCGGCTCTCTGCTGAGCTCGAAACTCTTTCCGTGCAGCTGGAATTATTTCAGCGCCCGTGGCTGCACTCGTTAATATGCAGTATGCGCGACGGCGGTTCGAATTGAATGCAGTCGATACATGATATAGAAAGTGCGGTGCTTCATTTCAATTATTGTGATGATTTTGTGTTTCACGATTCATTATGCTTATTTAATACGTAGACTATTATAGTTATTCTATTAATAATAATGATATATTTGAGTTTGAAATTAATTTATGATAATTTCGTATGGAGATACATTACTTTAATTAAAAATGTTTTAAATTTAGTTAGTACCACGTTAGATGAATGCAAAAAAATTAAAGATGAGGATTGCATCGATTACGAATTTGTCTGTAACAAAAAGCTCTCCGATTTATTATTATAATTCTCTTAGAATATTAAATTTATGTTTTCTTTTCATTTAGTTGCTGCTATATTTTGTTTTATTTTATTTTTATTGGTCTATTTATTTTTGTATTTACTTCCATTCATAACTTTAGCCACTTTTATGATTCTATGAAAAAAATTTGTTTTCCAACATTCATTACCATCATCAATAGCTATATTATTCATCATCGAATGTAAGCCTCTTCTTGCATGTAGGGGGTATGTTAACCGTTACTCATCACGCTAGCCAGGCTGGTTGGTGAGGTTGGGTTGGATCAAGGAAGGATTTATTTGTATTGGATGGAATGGGGATTAGGACATAAATCGACCTCGGTATTTGGGGGATGAGGGCACTTCAAAGCTCTGTCAGGATCACAAAGGAGTGTCTACCCACTACCCGGTTTTCAACATTATCCTTCATAATTCCTCTACGTCTATTTTTATATATTTTCTATGCCACATATGTACTTTTATCATTTTTGTTACAAAATTTGACCAAATTTTAATATAAATTTAATAAAACCTCAATAATTTCAAATCAGAGTTTTAAATATTATTATTTGTCCATACATTAACTTTATCAAGATACCAGAAGTCCTTATCATCCATTCTCACGTTTGTTACTTTATCTCCTTAACCAGATTTTCCAGTGGAGCACATTACATGGTCTCATCACTTCAAATGAAGAACTAAAATTTATCTGAACCTTCTTGAAAGTCCTATTTTATTAAAACAGATTAATATTGCTTTACGTACATCAATCTAACGGATAAAAGGATGTGTGGGACAATGAGTAAGTGTCAGGTTTGCATTCAGCAAGTCCTTGTTTTGAATCTCTAAAAGGTCGAAGTTTTCCATAATTATTAGATCAGTATCGAGCATGTTGAGACTAATTAAAGTTAGGAAATTAATTGTGCTGCAGTGTTGGTGTTAGGGTAAGAGAAAGTTATGCAAATTATATACGTGAGAAAGTGAAATGATGAATAAATGTGACAATAGGCAGCTTTCAGCAGAGGCATAGTGTGGATGAGCATAAGCTCTAGCTACCCCTATAAAAATGTTGATAGTAATACTTTAAATATAGATGTATGCAATTCAATAATTCGAAATATATAGGACCTACATGTCATCTGAGAGAAAAATAATTCGGGCAAATTATTGGTTTTATGTGATAAATGTAGCTGTAGAGGAAAAATGTGTGCGTTTTATTAAGTATTATAGAAAGCAATAAACAAACTTTACAATTGGGATATACAAATGGTTCTGGGGGAACTGCGGGACTGGAGCGCGGAATACCGAAGCGTATAACTGCTGAGAATAGTAAACATTCTGCTGGTAATGGAAATGGAGTAAAACTGATTTATATTTTAGTGGAAAATATGTGGATAATGAGAATTTCTTCGACTATTGAGATAGTATAAAAGTGGGCGGCGTTATTTCTTGATGGCAGAGCAGTTTATCAAATTGACCACGTTTTAATAGAATACTGGCATAAAAAGTGTGAAAAAATATTGTTGTGGAGGGACTAAATGGCATCATTTCTGAGAAACATGAATAACATAAGAAGGTATGATGTTGAGATTATCGACTTCCATAAATCAAACATAGCATTGAAATGTAGATTAAAAAGCTAAACGAAATACCATACTTTGAAGACGCAGAAGAAAAATAAAAATATTTAGAACTTAATGCCATACAATAATTACTCAAAGGATAAAAATTGCTTTAACGAGAAATGTCAAAAGCTATAGAACGGAAAAATTAAGTTGAGGATGAAAATGAATACCAAAATTATTGACGCATGTAAAACTGTATATTATGAAAAACAATGAAACCAAGTCATTTGTGTTAGAAGAATAAAAAGAAGTTTATGAGAGGAAACATGAAAAATAAGCAATTGTTTCAAAAATAAGAAAATCAAAATTTTTAAGATAAATAAACTACAAGGGATTAAAGAGGGCGATATATTGTAAACGTAAAAGAGACTAGTTAATAGAGGATACAGAAAAGAAGTTTTATATGGGGGGAAAAGTTATTGAGATGAGGGTACGAAAGTATATATCAGTTTTGAAACCCCCAGGAGCTGGGGAAGAGAAAGATCAATATGAATATTGATAAACTTAGAAATAATAAAAGCCTTGAAAATAATGGTATAACGGTGGAGTTTTTGAAATTAAGAGGTAAAGCCTTATAAAAAAATACAGTTAAGATTATCAGTGTGGTTTAAAAAGACTTATATCAATAGATGGTCAAATTTTGATTTTAAAAATTAATGACGACAGACTCATACAAACGCGATTTACCTTTGTCCTTTTTTATTGATTTTAAGCGGACGCATGACAGTATAAGGAGGGCAAAAGTAATTGAATTATTGAGAAGTTTTGGAAATCTACATAAAATAATAAAGTTAGTAGGCAGCTTTAGACGGTATCAAGTGTAAAATATTGATATATAGAAAAATTATTAGCAATCTATCTGCAATCTAACTGCAATAAAAAAAACTCGCTTTCGCTCATATTATATACTCTAATTTTGGAAAGACACAAGGGACAGCAAGATATGATGAACTAAGGGGTTAATATATCGCCATAAACATCAGCATTTGGAATACGTGGGAGACATTTTTTCTAATTACGAAATTTTTATGAACGCAGAAGGGACAGTAAGAAATTTTGGTTTAATACTTACTAAGGGGATGAATATGAATACGACAAACCACCAATAGCTAACATGTTTCAAAGTATCATTTACACATGGAAAAGAATATATTTTTGAACAGAAGAAATAGGAATTATACAGAATAAATTATTTATGAGAAGTAATACTGCCGAAGCGTTATCAAGACTACTTAAATAAAACTCTACGAAAGTCGTTTATGCCTAATGGTTTTATGTGGGTGCGAAGTATGAATCCTGAGAAAAAGTCTAAAAATAATTTGGAGTACTAAGAGTGAGAGAAAGTTAAGAAAAATATATCGCGTTATAAAGAATGGCACATGTGAAGGAAGAAGAAAATAAAGGAATAATGGGTTTGCATAACAGACAGAAATACTACTATAGCTAAGGAAGAGCATCTTAGAAGCCTTGGCAATTTATATCGACTATTTAAAAAGAAACACGAAGGTAATCCAAAAGGAGGAGAGAACGACGCAGTAGCGGATAAATGAGGATAACAAATAAAGATTTGAGGCAATTTGGTGCATTGAACAAAAATTAAAATTCGGAAATATATGTGACTTAACCTTTTTTGCATCCTAGAACTCCGCGATTATAAATTGGTACAGTTTGTCAAGTTAATTAAGGGCTTGAAAGATTATTTCTTTACCTGTTCAGAAAACTTAATTTACTGAGCCAGCCTGAATAATGGGTAATTTTCATTTATTATGAATAAAAACTTGAAGGCTTCAAGAGTTGTAATTTAAGTAATTTATAACGTTATGAAACTATATATGAGTTCTTTATAATATGCAGAAGAAAATTATATGCACTTTTTAAACTTAAATTAGTAGTTTGTGTTTATATATATGGAATAATGCACATTGTATATTTATAACTTCTCTGACTACAGTTATTTCGTATCAATCCAGAAATGATCGTTAATGAAGAAAGCTGCACGCATTCAATATGATTTCTTGTAGAAAAAAGTACAACCTTGTAACACGTTTCTGTTAGTTAGAATTCAAATTTTATCAAAGTTCAACAAAGCTGCAAGTAACCTGAAAACATTATTACCCAACTTAAAAACCAATCTGTCTAAGAATATTTAGTCGCCCGTCAACCACAGAAGTAAACAGCTACTCTCTATGGAAGGCTATAAAAAGAATTAAACGACCACCAATCAAACAAAAAAATGAAAAGGCAAATGTATTTGCTAATCATCCCTTGGATGTTTTTCAAACCGTTGCTGTCATAGACATGACATAAAGGAGAAATGGAAATAAAAAAACAGTACCTAGAAGCATCTTACCAAATAGAACTACCAATAGAGAATATTAAATATGGAGAAGTCAAATGCACAATAAAAATCGGCACTAACCCTAAAATATTACAAGAGCTTACGAAAAAGGGATATTCAACGCAGTAATAAAACTAAGTTACTCTCAACTATTTTCGAAAACAGCACATATAGTCATGCTACCCAAACATGGAAAACAAGTAGAAGAACCAACTTCAATACTCTCCAAATTTTTTAAAAAAATATTCTGCTGTAACGAATTAAAACGATATTAGAAGAAACAAAGAACGCAGTCACCAATTTCGTTTCAGGAGCAATTATTGCATGGTAGAACAAATTCATTGCATAGTCAAAAAAATCAGCAATGGCCTAGAAACGCCTAGACAGTCGACAGGCATTGAACAAAGTATAGCACAAAAAAAAAACTTAAGAAGAATTTGCCACAGCATTTATATAAGTTATTAAAATCATGTCTGTCTTAAAGGCACCTTCTTGTGAAATACCAAGGTGCACAGACGGAACTACAACCTATATCATTGTAGTTAATATTTGTAGCCGATCTTCCAACGGCCAGATTAACAACTATAGTCACATTTGTGGATGGTACCAGCAATCTAGCCCCGAAATGGGGGGTTCAGGCCAATAAGGATATATCAATACACGCAACATTTACTACCAAGTGAGAGGACTGTCCACGGGTATACTAAATGGAAAACAACTCAAATTCTCGAACAATGCAAGATTTTGGATTATACCAAGATCGTAGACTGGCATGGCAACGGCACATATATTTTTTGTCCCTATACTGAATAATCGGAAGGAATTCACAACTGTTGTTGACAAATAAATTGTCAATTCATAGAATATCAAACCTATTTAGGTGGGTAACTTTTACCAACAATAATATCAAAATTATAAAAATATTTCTGAAAAAAATATTGCGTACGTTAGTGAATGCACCGTAGTACGTACGTAACCTTCTTATACAAAGGAACCTGGGCGTACCAATAGTTGAACAAAAAATTAAAAATTGACTGTAAAAATTTAGTGCAATCTAATAAATCAGCGAATAAATTAATGGGCAAAACAGATAAACTGCGATGTTTAAAGAAATTTAAAGCGTTCAATTCGCCAGATAGGTTTAACCTTGCATGTAGTGATTGATCTAGCTGTAAGTTTAGGATAAGTAGTTATAGAAGGACATTCACTGGAACGCTCCTTTCATATCAATTTTATATTATTATACGAACTTATTGTCGTAACTGTCTGATTGATCAAATGGAGTTAAACAGTTTGTATTTTCTAGATAATAAACAATCTTTGATCACAAAGAAGGCATAGCTTCCAAAGACACTCGACTTGAAAGAGAGAAAGAAGGTAGACCAAGCAATTGTTCGTTGTGTTACAAGAGTTTATCGCGGATTAGATTGTTTAATGACTATAAAAATTACGAAACAATTACTTAACATAGATATTACAAAAGATTAAGATAGATCAAATTAATGATTTCTGAAAAACAGGACAGTGCATGCATTTCTAGACATTTTCTTTGATTTGATCTATTTATTTTCTTCTGGCTGTTTGGTTGGTTTTTCCGCTTCCATTATTTTTCTTATAATTCTGTTGGGTTTATTATCACTGTTTGATTATTTCTCTATCGTCTTCATTTTTTGGTCCGTCCCACTTAGTGTTCCTGCCAATTTCCTGATATGTTGGTTTTTATTGCATTAATTTTAGATCCGTCTTTTTTTTCTAACTGTCCAATTTTTGCAAGTGTATGTTATGATTAGTATTGTTATCATATTGCGTATTTTCGCCTCTATGTCGATGTCTTTATGTCCTAATATTGTTTTGTTTATGGTATAATAGATTCTTGTTGATTCATTAGCTCTATTTGCTATTTCTGCATCTGTTTTTCCGTTTTCCGTTAGTATACTTCCTAGAAATTCATAAGACGATACTATTTTCAAAGTCTTGTTTTTACATTTTATTTCCTTGTTATATTGATCTTTTTTTTTGTTTTTGTTTATAATCATATTTTTCGTTTTACTAATATTTCCTCCCATTTTCATATATTTTCTACATGTCCCGACTATCTACAGTATCGAAGGCAGCTTTCAAATCAACAAATGTTAAGTATAGTTCTTCTCCTTTTTTAATTTTTTTTTTGCTATGATATTTCTGATAATGTATGTTATTATTTGTTTGTTTATTTGGTCGGAAAGCTGCCTGTTTTTCTCCTAATTTTACTTCGATCTGCTTCCCTTTTTCTAGGATTTTTGTGTATATTTTGGAGCTGCTTTGGGCTAGGCAATTGGCCTGTAGTTTTCACATTGTGTCTGTATTCCATTTTTGTAAATCAGTATTAGTAGGTTTTCCCAGTCTCTTTGTTCTACAAATATTCCACAACCAGTCTAGTTATTATTATTTTTATTTTTAGATTTATATCATCAACTTCTTCTCTCTTAATTGCTTGTTTATGTTCTCTTTGCTCTCGAGTTATACTATCTTTCGATGCTGCTTTCGTGTGGTAAGCATTCTGTAGAATTCATTTCATGTTTCTAGTAATTTATTTGTATCTTTTTATATGTCTCTGATTATTTTTTATTGCTTTTGGCATTGTGTTCTTCTGTAATAAATGTATATCTATCTACTAACGGTTGATCCCGCAGCGTTTTTCTTATTAATAGGTCGTTCCTTTTACAGAAACCTACCATTTTCATTCTATTTATATTTTGGGTTTCTTCTCCATAGCTTCCAATACATCATCCCATTCCTCTGTTTTGGTCTTTTCCAACTCTACTATTCCAGTCTTCTATTATTATTGTATTTTAATGTTTTTCATTTCATCCTGTATTTGTTATAGGCAAGCATAAAAATTTATCATTTCTTCCTCTGCTTTTTCTTCGATGGGTGCGTAGGTTTTGTTTGTTATTTTTTTATTTCCTCTGTGACTATTATTTCCACTCCCTCCTTCGCTTTCTGTTATCACTCTACTCCCAAGAAATATAAGATGTGTTATCTGTTAAATATGTATTTTCTTTGTCCTTTTTCTTAGTTTTGCTTATTGCTAAGATTTTTATGTGGTTTCTGTCCATTTCCTCTGTTAGTTCTATCTTCCTGTGTTAATGTACCTATATTCCAGATTTCTAACCTATCGCTTCATTTTTAATTATTTTCCTGTTCTATTTTTTGTATTATTTTTATTTATGTCCTGTTTCGGTGCCTGTGTCCATATATTAGTTTGTGTGTAGGTTAATTTCTGTTGAATTTTTTTGGAATTGCGCCGATGTCTCGGTTTGTTCTAGTTATTTTATATAAGTGGTCCTGCATTTCATCAACAGGAGATCTTTCGCTGATTTTTCTTCTTTCCACTTTTTTGGTGTTTTCCATTTTCCGGATTTGTTTCGGGTTCTTTTCCTATTGCGTTTAATTGTTTCAGATGACAGGCTTTTCCGTTTATTATCAGTTTGTTGTATCTTATGATTGCGTAGTTCCCCTGTGTTCTTATTTTATTTCTGTTTTATCAGTTCCTTTTTAATTTCTTGCGCATCCTTTCAGTAATCTTCCTCTACGTATACTTTATGTACTTTTAAATTTTTAGATCCTTTCAGAAACTCCATTTTCTTTGTCGAGTTCCATTAGTGTTGGTCTAGTTTTTTTTCATTCCTGAGTTGTCCATTTCCTTTTTTAACTGAATTTAGTTTCTTTTGGAATATATCTATTTTATTTGCTATGCATTGATCTCTTTCTTCTATTTTGTTTAATTTTTTATTTGTTTATTCTAGTATTGCTTGCATTTTATCGACTTTTAATTCTTTCTTGTAAAATGTATTTTCCGTGATCCGCTCCTGTTCGTTGTTTATCTTCGGACAATATTTATAGTTTGCCTCTCTCTGCACCGTGCGAAACAGCTAGTCCCGTCAAAGGTCAGCCCCTTATCCTTGCTTTCGTTCTAATAGGCCTAGTTTACTTCTTAAATTTAATACTATCTCAGATCTGTTTGTGGTAGGTTGATCTCCTTCCTTACTTTTACTTGATTCATAGTCCGTCTCTCTAAATTTACTTGAAAATCCCCTAATTAACTAAACAATTTTGGATCACATGAATAACAGTGTGAACGCCTGCTATTCCAGGACCGGACTTCTCTTAATTTATCAAGAATGTCAAATATAGCAGCACGTTTTCAAAGAAGAGAATATGAGATTTTAAAAGAATTTAGTCACATTTCGGTTTGCCGCATTGTACCAAAGCTTTGGTTAGATAAATAAGAAAACTTAAAATTTTTGTAGATGTATTAATAAGTAGCCTCCAAAAACTGTAGAATACTTAGTATTCAAAATATAAAAAGGAAGGCTTATCTAACCTGTATGCTAAATTTTCTACTACATAATAAAAAAGGTTTGCAATTTCGATTGGGCCAGTTATGACTACTTAGCGTTTTTAAATTATCATTAAGCTTTACTTTTTATTAAAAAAATTATATTTTGTTTAAGATGATTTTTTCTCATATTTTAACATCTGTTTATTAAGAATTTATAGAAGAATGAATACTCAATTATCAAATAAATTCTACTTTTAATAAAATTTGATAGCTGTCTTCAATTTGGAAAACAAGGGTTCATTTAACTTTTACGAGCGAGTTGTTTGTCCCGAAAGAACTGAAAGCCTGATAAGTATAAGTTTCGTAACGCATAATGTAAACAGAAGTGTCTGCTGCCTATTACCACAGCCGAGAAGCTTAATATTTCCAAATCAAGGACAACAGCAGCGGTCCCCTTTCCTGCAAAACACAAACAATGCAGGTATGCGGTATAATTTAACTCAATTTCAAGCCACTTACCCAACTTGGCCCTCAACCCGAGATTAATTATACTAACACATCGCAAAGCACCTCGCTAAGCAGCTACAGCAGAGACGAAAAAGAAAATTTAGAAGTAAATACCAGGAATGTATACTTGTGGCATGTAGTATGCAAGTCAGAAAACGCAAAAATAAATAGAAATCCCAAGCGATCCATCACTGCATTCGCGATTCGAGCGAATTTTTATCGCTTGTCTGTTTCTCTTTCTAGTTGCTTCTTTCATGGTTGGAGCTCCTGAACACGCTTGACGAATCTGTATTTGACTTGAATAGATGGCAGATCTCCTGGGCATAGTTTTGCTAGAGCGCCAGCGACTTCCTGTTTCAGCTTGATTTTCTTGGAGGGTTTCACGAGGCTGGAAGGAGTGAAATCCGATTGGGAGCTTTTTTGCTGTGGTGACGGTTCTACTTTTTCATCATCTTCTTTGTTTTCTAAATTCCCTGCTTCAGTCGAAGTCAATGGCCACTTACTAAATTCTTCCCCGAGATCAAGCTCATCCTCAACTTCAACTCCAACAAACCCATTCATATGGTCTTCGATGAGATCGGTAGAGAAATAAAAATTTTAGCACTTAAAAAGTTTAGACGGTATACATTCCTTGCATATTATACTTACTTTCTAATACGTAAATGAAGATCCCTCTCGCTTTCAGTGATGGGTGTCTGCATAGTTGACCGATCCTTATCATTTTTCTTGAGCAGTGAACTAACGTTGTAGGGATTGATACGCTCTATTTTTTATCATGATTTGCGAGATAATTTGTTCTTTTTGCTGTTGTTGTTTATGCAGAAAAGGAAGTAAAAAGTCAAATTCGATTTTGCCTATTTTCACCGATAGGCGGCGGCATCATTAGCAGTCTAAACGATGTTTAGTTCTGTCACGTTCCTTATTTCAATCGCATTTACCCATAATTATTCGAATACAAATCTAACAGTTAGTGTTTTCTCCATGGTGTTGCATAATAGCAACCTGGGGTAAGCGACAACTTTGAACCTCAATAACTTGGCTCCCTCTTGGGTTCTGCAAAAAATAAAAACGTCGAAAATCTTCATTTGTGGCCCCTTTTCTAATGATCTCGTTAAGAAGCCAGAATATCGCCAAGTCACCGCAGACCCCCCTTTTTAGGTCAATGAACAGTGAATGGAGGCTTCTTCCAGAGTTTGTTCCAAGCAAAATACATTATTTAGACAGCGCGAAATCCACCTTGTTCTTTTTCTTGGTGACCATAAACTTCTTCTACTGTTTCCCTTATCACTGTACCATATAAACGACTAAGTGTAGATATTACTATAATTTCCCTGTGGATGTTGCAGTTTTTTGTCTCCTTGCTTGTGTATTTTAAGTAAAGAAACCAATTAGTCATTTTGCGGATATTCTTCGAGTAGTGATGCAGAGACTAAATAATGCCGTTATTGTTGGTTTTAGCTTTCTTTTTCGCTTTGGTTAATTCTGCCGTTACATATGCTGCATGATTTGCTTTCTTGTTCTTCATATTATTAACCAATTTGTTAAGTAATTCTATTGTAATTTTTACTAGATTTCCTTGGAGTTCATATTCATGTGTATTTCTGGGTTGTATATAGTTTTTCTTCGGTTACAAGATTTTTAAAATAAATTTTCCATTGTGCAGCGAATGTTAGTTGTAGCTGTTTGCTTTTGTCCCTTCCGTATCATTGTTGCTTCGGATAACTATTTCAATTTCCCCGAATTTTCTTCCAACACTAAATTTTTACTTTTTATGTATTCATTTCTATCTTCATCTTTTGTATGCAGTCATTTTAGATGCGGGTCCGTCAACCCTTTTATCACTTATTCTATTCAAAATTTCATTGTCTGCATACTGAGTTGTTTGTTTATGTAATGCTCCTATTTTCTCATTACACGCATTTTGTATTAATTTTTAGTCTAGTTTTTGTTGATATAAATGTTTTATATTGTTTTTTAAGACACTTAGATTGCATTTAATAATAATAGTTCCCCGTAATGATCCTCGAAGGCTCTTTGGGGTCGTAACTATATACGTCTGCTACAACCTAGAGCAACCTAAAGATTGCATTTGATTATTTGAATTTTTTCATTATATGTTAGTATAAATTTATAAGAAATGCATTTTTGTGTTTAGTAAATGGTCGTCTGAACCATATTCTACCCTTCGACACGTTCGAATATCAAGCCAAAGATTTATTTAAGTTTTCTTGGGAGGATATCCATAGGTTTAAGAAATTATTTTATAACTTTTAGGTTGTTTTGACTACATAAACCCATTAGTTTTATTCGCTATTATTTAGATGATTTTTCTAGAATCGTCATATTCCTTTGTCCTATTTCTATTAAAATCATCAATTATTTTTTTGTGTTTTTTAAAACAGCTTATTTACTGTCATACAATTCTTTATTTATATATATTATCTGTAGGAGCATATACGCTAAAAATGTTTATACGTACCTTTATCATTCAACCGTTAATACTTTCCAAGTTAAAAATGTTTTTTTTTATATTTCACCTTAATTAGTAATGGTGCACTTCTTTTTGTACGTTTCTCCTTTTATAGTTTATTCGAAAAAATATAGAGAGAGGTCTATTTCTTTGTTAACGCAACTTTTCTTCTTTGTCGCTGTTAAAGCTATGATTTCGATATTCAGTTCCTTCTTTCACACACTAAATCGGTTATTATTGTCTTAATATCTTATATGTTTCACTTTGCCGTATTAATTACCATTCTCTGTTGCATTTTTTGTCGTTGCGCTGTTTCATTCAAGTTTTGAGGCTCTAGTCTGTTGTTTTCTGCATTTAGTTTTTCACGGGAAATTTGGTTGCAAGTTCATCTTGCCTCAACCTCTAACTTAAACTATCAAGGATTTTGATTATAAGGTACCCTTTCCTTAGATAAGCAATTGTTCATAAGTATAAGACTTTTCCACTTCTTTTTACTGTTAGAATTTATTTGTTCCGTTCCATATGTTGGCACTGTTGGCCTTATTTTATTCTATAACCTTAAGTAAGGGCCCTTACAAAGTGCTCTGAACTGAGTCTACTAAACCCTGTTTTTTAAAGTTGTTAATTCTCATCCTTACACAAACTGGCTTGGGACAGGTTTTAGAGGGTTTCAAAATCTGTAATGTGTAAAGTTTTACGTGATGCTGTACACCCAGAAAATTATAGAACTTCTAATATCTACTGTACATTGCCCGTCAAAACACAAACTCGCTAACGATAACTTAATTAGTACTTTGAGTTATTGGAACAAAGGTTTACAGTAGAGAAAGAGCAGCCATTTCAAGGTCAAATGCATTATCACGGATTTGAGATAACGAATTACTCTATAGGTACACTATCTATAAATGAATTGATATATTGGGTGGGCTTCGAGCTTATAAAAAATCCTTAACCTGTTAAGTCTTCTATATCACAAACGGTACCTCCACTAATTTTACAGAAGTAGAATCGGAAATAGCTTCAGATCACACAGGTGCATGTGCTACCGTCAATACTATCACAATAAAAAAAGAAAAACAGCGTTAGAGCTAAGTGGCAGACAAAACTGCTTACAACAGACTAACAAATAAATTGAAATCAATACTGCGAGAGGTCGAAAATGAAATTTTTACTAGATAGGTCAGTAATCTCTCAAATGAAAGCTTCTTGTCAAGTTTTCCAATCGCACAAATGATGATACTAACAATAAGATTGAATAATTTTTATATACTCGTTTACAAACTTATTTTTCGATTGTAGATTTCATAGTAAATGGAACTAAAGATGAGAAAGCACATATAAACAAGACAAAAGCACAGGATATAATATAATTACCATGACGTTATTATCAGATTTGTCAAGAACTTATTTACACTATGTAATTGCATTCTCAAAGTAACCTACTGGTCAATTCAACGCAAAAATTATTTTAATATTAAAACTGGAAAAAACTGTTACTCTAAAAGAATTTGTATGAATAATTTAACAAAAGGATGCATATCAATTTATTAGTTTAACTTTAGACATTCGATTAGTCAACAATGTCTATTTTAAAATCAAACAACCACTACATTACTATTTTTAACTTTTGAAATCCTTCTTATTGTTCCACTTTTATCAATTTAGGCGAAATGAAGGACCATCAAAAGTTTTTCCTATATGTTACAATTAGAATATTCACAAATAGTTCAACAATTTTAGTTACAAGTGAAAATCAGGTTTCTTCTTGCAACCGTCCCAGAACCGTAGATATTATTTTACTCTCAGAAAATAATGGTGTTCACACGTTCGCTCCAACCATTTTTAAATATAATGTACCACAGAGTTTTGATACTTTTGGATTATATCTACATAGCGAACTAACATGGAAGTTACATATAACAAAGAAACTAAAAAAAGGAACCTAAAAATAGCCAAGATATTTAGATAGAAAAAAATAAGGCGGTACTGACGTAGTATGTAATAGTGCTGGTGCTTTGTACCCCGCAAGGGAGCAATGCCTATAAAGTGGAAAGTTAAGGCTCCTGTATATTTTCCCGCATTGTCCGGTTGCCACGCATCACCTCTAATAAAGGACAATGTGTCAAGCACCGCGTCTTAAACAACCGCATTAGTATCTCTCTGAATTAAACTCAGATGTTTAATTAATTTTAGCATGCCACCCGTCAGGCATCTGAAGTCCGGAAGGTCTAATTTAAAATTATTTATTATTGTTATAGTATTAAATTATTTTCTAAAACGCATATGAATTATATATTGCACATTGTTCCGTTCATTTATCTAATTTAAAAATTATAAATGTCTTCAAACATTACATATAGTCCTAACACTATGATTATATCTCGAATTATTCGGTTATATCTAACCTTGAGCTTAACTTTAAAGTCAGTGGTATGTATTAGTTTACCTTTTAACAATACCCAGAATTCTGAAACTCATTTAAAAGTATGAACGTCTACTCGTGCTTTCCGATTTTAAAGCGACAAGCCGTTTGCCAACTAAATGGGTCAATCATATAAGTAAGCTGGAGGTAAAATTTATACATTTATTAAGTTACTGCAAAAATACAGTAGTTTTGTTCTTTGTGCTCTGAAAGTGTGCAATATTTAGTTTAAATATTTTCCATCGGCATTGTTGTCCTCCTACTAACATTTAGGTAAGTGTGGAGCTTTGCTTTGTAGAACGCTGATTTTGAGGTAAAAACTGTTTAGTTGTTGATAGAATTTACTGGACTTAATTTTCGGTCTTGAGGCGATGCTTAGAGCTCTGAAAAGGGTGGTAATCCTCTGGTACAAGGTTGGAGCTATATGGCGGGTGGGACAAGATTTCTCAACCAAATTCGAGAATGTTTTGCTGATTTGCCCATAACAATTGTGACAATGTATTTTTATATAGCCTACAATAAGTTTTTGCATTTTTTTGTGACATGTTGAAGTTACTCACAGTAACGCTTGGCCATAATACTGGTATCTTGCGGAATCGCTTTGAAATTGCAACTGCCTAGTTGGTTTTACCACTTTTTCAGGATATAGTTCTCATTTTGACTGGTTGTTTACTTCCCTTTTGTTCAACAGTTGTATAAAGCACGGCTAAGACAACAACGAGGCAGCAGTTTCTATACGGCATCTACTGTCATTAATCTATTTTGAAACATAATCTAATGCGAACATATTGCTACAGTGTTCTCAAAGCCTCCCTAAAATCTTATGTTCAATTAGACGTGGGTTAGTTTCGATTAGCTGTTGTAACTAATCCTACTTAATAAAATTAATGCGATAACTTAATACTGTTGATTTCAATTTCTATTTAAGGTCGTATAATAAGCAGCCATACAAATGACTTGAAGACGCTGAAAACTCATAGTCACCAGTCAAATACAACACTATTAATAATATATAGAATGGACCTAAGTATGCCGTCAGTAAAATATACAACGTGCATTTAATTGGTAGATTTTCTTAAATGCCAACATTGTTGAACTCTATCACCCTCGTTAAACTGCTGACGTCGGCAATTTGTAAGCTTATAGCTCTAATTATTTTTATTTTTTTCCTATGCGGTACTTGTTCTATAATATTGCTATAACGTCTTTTTTTAAAAAAGTTGGTTAATGTGTCATCCATTTTTTGTACGAAGTCTTCATCTTCAAGAAGTTTTTAGAAGTATCGTAAATTTAGGCTATGAGTTTTCGTAGTACCAATACACTTATTTTTTTACTACAATCTTCAAATCTTTCTCCAACTGCTTGATAGTGTTATTTCTGTTTTGTAAAGCATATATCATCAGAAATAATAGAATAATTTACCTAAAAGTATTTTTATGATTTCCTCAAATATATAAGGGGTGCTAAGAAAATTTTACAGCACTCAATTTTCATAATTTTTTAACTTTTCCATATTTTTTCGGAAGTCCGCCCAAAATTGTCATCTTACGCTACTAGAAGGTTCTTGTTGAAAAACCGCCCTCTTTTAGCATATTTTATAAAATTTAGCTGGTTTTCATTATCTGTAATAATGCTTCACACAGCAAGATTTTCCATTTTCAAAATTATTGGACATCTCGCAGCACTACGAAAAACGTCGCGCCGTCTGCTCGTCAGTTAAGGCATTGAATGCCAAAAGAAAACAAACTTTTCTCATTTGAATATGATCTTACATAATAATATGAATGTTTGGTACCGAAATATCTATGTGTTTCCATCTGAGGATACGTTACATGACCGTTAAACTCAAGAATCCTCTTGACAGCAGCGATTTTCTCCTATGTGGCGGATGACGTTTAACGTCCTTGAAACGTCTACTAGATTGAACTGCTGATAGCACCTGAATATTATCGTAAGATAGGGACAATTGTGTGCCAATACAGGAGCATTTTCTTCAAATACTCATGAACACTCAAAGAATAGCAAAGTTGTAGCACAAAGTTGGTGGGGTATTTATCGTTTTTTGATCAAGCTATTTTCACTACTACAGCACAATCAGGTTTGAACCTCAACATACTTGACCTTATCATAACTTGCTACTATTGTATATTACAAACGTTTTCTAGCATTTTATGTACCAAAAGACTGTATACTATATTTATTAATGACAATACCCAACGCGTTCTACAAATTTATTCAAACTTCTGAAAGTTACAAACGAGCAATTTCTTGGTTATAATTCAAAAGTGCAGTTCAACACATATATTAGCATTAGTCCACTTACCATCATTATCACATGGCAACAATTTTGTATGCTTACGATTAGGTTTGTAGTGCAAGAAGCAGAAAGCGAGCCCTATGTCTTCAGAATACATTGAGATAATTTTCTAATAGTTTATAGTTTAGTCTGAACTTGATCCATAACAAGTAATTGGGCTGGTGCCAGGAAACTGTAACAACTAATCTAAGATATTATATTATTTTTCTTTTCCAAGTTGAACCTCAGTCAACTGTAGTTTTCGAGGTCGTTATCTTGGCGAGCAGAGATAAATTTCACTGGAATAACAGAAATTTCAAAAGGTGCAAGCAGCACCTTAAACAATTGTATGATGATGAAGCGAGAAAATAATACGATTAAGTAAAACCTGAAGAGGAAAGAGAGGAAGATGAGGGGGGGACCTAATCTATGCAGAATTTTAATAGGCAGTGCAAATAAAGTTTTGGGGGTAGACCACATACCCTACGAAATTATATAATATACAGGAAACAATTATTGTTATACCAAATAATATGCGAGATGTATAGAACAGGAATAGCATCAGAAAGTATTACTAATAACATAGTAATATTGATCCCAAAGAGTGTAAAAAGTATCCGTCAATTAGCCTAGCATTAAACGCATCGAAAATATTAACAACAATGGTATACAAAATATAATATAAAAGCAACTCATAGATAAGTTCGGGTTCAAGAGAAGCGATATTACATTTAAGGCTAATAATAAAAGGAAATTAGGAAAGGAAAAAATACATACATGGCATTTATCGACGTGGTTAAAGTGGAAGGTACTTTTTGAAGTCATGAGCAAGACAGACATTAAATAGAGAAAAGTTATGAAAATCCTGTAAACAAAACAAAAAACGATGCTCAACTTGGAAAACTAGCTAAAATTAATAGGGGGTAAATCAACGATGTGCGTTATCACTACCGCTTTTCAACTTACATAGAAAACGTACTAAATGAATTTAGAGAGAGAGAAAGAGTGCAGTTAAAACAGGGGGGGAGTAAACGTAGGGGCCAGAATACGAAAAGAAAAGTTGCAGATTATAAGATTTGCGGACGATATCGGTCTAATAGGAAAAAGCGCGTAGGACCTTGAATTAGGGTCTAATAAAATGAACAATATAATACATAATTACGAACTTTCTGTAGCAATCGTTGCTATTGCTGCCCTCCAACGATTGTACCAGTTACGAATTCCGTCTCACTCTAGTGCATCTCCGTAATGGGCGTTGACGTTATGTTGACATTACGAAATATATAGCAACGATCGTTCGTGTATTTCCGCGCGGCCCTGAACGCGTTACTCTGGCAACCAATGCTACTCACAAGGCCGGGGACCGGGGACATTGTGCTTTAAAGATATTTGATAAGAGGATATGGAACGAAGATTATTCTAAAACAAAGATGACAGAATATGGTAGAAACGGACAATAGTATAATCAAATTGGACTAAACGGACATATAATAAATGAATTAGAAGAGTTTTGCTTCTAAGGAGAATATCTAACAAAAGATGAAATATGCAAGACAGAAATTATACGAAGCTAAAATCATGTTTCTTAAAGAAAAAAGATTACTAACATCAAATACAATCTCAACAATTAGAAAAGAAGACAGTTGATAAAAAGATTTGGGTGGAGTATAGCATTTTACGTGTGTGAGATTGCTACTAGCAAAAGGAAGAGAATTTAAGTTTTAGAAATTTGGTATTGTGGATTTATAAAGAATTAAAGCCAAAAGGGAGACTTATTTGTAGATATTGTTTCGATCTCTCTCTAATTTTTTTTCCATAAATGTTATTCTTGCAGAAGCTTTTCTGTAAGCAAATATTTCATAGTCGTAGTTTGTCATGTGGTGGGCTTGTTAACGTCGTTTAATTGTTATTAGCTCTACTTTAACACACTTTTTTTGGAAAGCTTTAGACGAGTTTGACGAAATGTTAAGTTTGGATTTTCTCAAATAATCGTATCGATCAGTTGATCGTCGTTTGCTGAGGATAAGCGTCTCGTGTCTTGATTGGGCAATTTACCCATAACTTGTTTCCTGGAATAGCTTATTCATTATCATTACATCATTACATATATTTAAGACTGTTTATATTCACATATATTTGTCACATTCGGAGGTCATTGATTTTAAACGTTTTTAATTCGTATTTTAGGTTTCATATATCAAGAGTCGTTTTAAATGCCTATATATAATGTAATGATAATGATAACGTATTCTTCGATTTAAGATATTTGATTTGAGCTGCCACAAGAACCAGTCGTCTTTTAATTTTAGTTTCTATAGTATGACTAACTTTTATATGTTTTTGTAATGTTCTTTTTTAATTTGTGAGAATTAAGTTAGTTCTTCATTCGCATAATATAAAGTATGAATTATAATTAAACAATTAATGTTGTATGTCCACACCTATTCTCCATGCTTCACGATTATATGCTTGTTCTTCTTGTAAGTCTTTTTCTCGAACTGTTCTTCTTATTTCCTCATACCAAGATTTGCGTGATTGTCCTTTTTTCTACTTTCCTAGCGGTGTCTGTGAATATAACCTCTTTATTGTAAGAGATTTCGCAATCAAAATGTTTGAAGTGCGAGACTTGCTACAATATCGTTTTATTTATGACAATTTTCGATCTTTTGGGAGCTTTTCTGTGGAATTGCACCACCTTGGTTTTGGAGGTAGATATTTTTATGTTATGTTCCTTAAATATTGCATTTAGTGTATATATATTTCTCTTTGTAGGTCGTTTTCTGTTTTTGCTGTAAGTATCCATTAAGTTCCATATTAAGTTTATCCATTGTTTTTGTCCAATTTTTATTCCTTTCGATGTTTTATTTTTTATAATCCTATTAATTCGTCTATGTATGTATAATCTCTATTATCTTCTATAGTATAAATACTCCATCTATGCAGAAGCGTCCATTTCTAAACCCATTCTGTTCTTCTGTTAGTATGGTTTCTGCTATGGTCTGAGTTTTTGCATTTATGATCTTTGCGTACATTTTGTATCCGGTGTTTAATAAACTTATCCCTCTATAGCTGTCGTATTTGCTTCGGTCTCCCTTTTTGAAGATGGGTTGAACCATGCTTTCTGCCAATTGTAGGGTATTTTTCTTGTTTGCCAGATAAGGTGTAAATATCTTTGTTTTAGTAATAGAACTTTATATTTAATTAGTTTTGCATTTATTTCTTCAGGGCTAGATGCTTTGCGATTTTTGGATATTTGTAGTGCTTGATTTAGTTCTTCAATTGTGATATTATCAATTCCGTACACATATTGTTTTCCTGGTTTTTCTTCTTGATTTTGTTAGTTGTTATTGCACCATAATTTCTTGTAATGTTCTAGCCATTGTTCTTCTTCGATGGTGTTGATAAAGTTCTTATATAATACTTAATAAACATGATTTAGTTTCTAAACTTTATAGTTTGTTTCTAGAAACATTGTCCTATGCGTTTTGCAAATCTATAAACGTTGTATGTACTTCGTCATTTCTTACAATTTTCTTTTTTCGAAGTTGTTGGATTATAAAGAGATTATTTATGTAGGAACGACCTAGAGTAAAACCACTTTTATTTAAATATATTTATCGTATTTATTATATTTCCGTTGCTTGTATTACTCTTGCTGATACTCGGCGCTACTTAATGGACACAACACATTACAGAAAGTCAGCTCCTCTGACCCACATTATCGAAGTCTTTAAAGCATCGCTCTCTAATCTGCCGCTGCCTGTTAGTCCTTTTCGCAACCCCTTTGCACGTTAATCCGTTGTATTGTTTCCGAAACCTATTAACGTAAATCAAACCAAACGGCATCCCGAGAATACCAATTTGGACAAAATCTGCACATGGAGCTGTTGTTATCGACCTACACATCTGGCTAGAAAAATTACTGAGCTGTCCAAAAAGCTCCAAACGAACGAATTCCCGAGATATAGCAGCAACAATGCGGCCGAGGCCGAGTGGAGCTGCAGATACCAGCAGAATTTATCGAATCTTGAGGAACAAATACATCTCTTAGTTTCGGAACTGCCTTCCGTCATCAAACTGATCGCAACCGGATATTGGCAGATTATTTCCGGGATGAATGGTGGAAAGGACGAGGTGTAGGGCGGAAGCGACCGCAAGCCACGGGCGCGTAAAACACGAGGGAATTCGCTGTTTTGCCCGCCGACGCTTCTTCTTGGCGGCGGCCGCGCCGCATTGTCGTTCCGACTGTATCAGATGCCCGATATAAGCCACAATTAGTCGGGGAGGACGGCTTAAAATTAACGCTACCTGCGGACCGCAAACTTCCCAACTAATTTCGCATAACTAAGTTAGCGGCGCATGTGAGAGGGTGGAGCTGAAACCTAATTTATATGATGGATATGTAACTTTGTTCCCTGTGCGCTGCGTAATGTATTTAACGACACCCCAAAAATTTCATAAAACGGAATGTGCCGCATTACGCCGAAACGCGTTCGGCGACACGTTGCCCGCGCTGCGGTTACGCTTTGTTGCGCGAATTGCGGGCCGCCCCGGGCGCGCGATTAAAGGCCCACGAATTAACGAAATAATTTTTGAGTGCCCGCCGTTGTGCAAAACAATGGCGGCCCGAGCTTCTCGGTGCATACCTAAATGTAACGATTATATGTTTGTGAGGAAACAAAGATGGGGCAATTTCATTTTGCTAACATTTTAAAAGTAATAGTAACAACCCCTTGAAGAGTTATGTATATATGAACACACCTAAACCTTCTATCATTTTTGGTTTTTTTATATTCTTTCAACAGGGACGAAGAACAACCGCTATTATATATTCCAAACGTTTTTGCTACTGTAATAATTATTGATTACTAATATATCAACAAAACTATGAATCTTTTTGTGTTACTGATATTGAGGTCATCATCTGCATGGCAAATATTGTTTTTAATAATTACAACAATATCTATCTTTATAGATTTATGAATTGGAAATACGTACATTTTTGTATCACTTAATAAACAAGAGCTCTTCTTCGGGATAATCTTTAAACAATTAATTTCAAAACACCTCAAGAAATTGAAAAAGCCATTAACTATTATTCTCTTACTACTATGCAATATGCAGAAAGGTATTCAACACTCACGATTACAAGTAAAGTGCGGAAGGATACACACAGGGTTTAAAATTCAAAATAATGAATTCATTTTTATACAGATACATTTCCTGAACAATGCATGGAATGATTTTTATAACGTTTCAAAGAGAATGTCCTAACGTTACGAATACTATCGCTAGAGTGTTCTTGCCTAGCGCATAGTTAGGCGCAAAAGCCTTATAGACCAATAATTAGCATTTTCGCCCACCAAGTCAAATCGATCTGCGTTTTTCCAAAGCAGTTAAAATGTATTTAGAAAAAAATGTTACCCATGCAAAATTTTCAATTTTTTGAAAATGCATCGAGAATGCATAAAACGCATTCTTTTTGAAAAACTAATCTTCTTTTTCGGGTTCCTCTCAGGTTCCCTCAAAGGCCTGAACTTTCTTGATGTGAATCTGTATCATAGTCCAGGTCTCGACTCTATACAGTAGTGTGGGGAACACGTAGCAGCGGTTTTAAATTATTATTGATGTCTTGACTACAGAGGAATTTTTCATTTTATTAAAGATATTTCTGGTGATTTATATTCGAGTTCTGTATATCTTTAGTTTGGTTATGTTACGTCTGTATCCATGTTCCTAGGTTTTTGTAGTAGCTGACCCTTTCAGTATGTACAATGTTGATAGTATCCTTGTTTTGATTCTTTGATTGTTTTGATACCATGAAATTTATTTTATTTAGATTTATCTTTATACCGTATTCGTTGCAGTATAAATTGGTGTTGTTGAAAAGATGTTTTAGAACTTTTAAGTTGCTTGTTATTACCACCGTGTCGTTCGCGTATCTCAAGTTATTCACTATTTCTCCGTTAATTAATTACAATACCTCTCTGTTCTCCTTGTGGTGCTTTTGTCGGATTTCTTCACTATACAAATTGAATAGCAGAGGAGGCAGGACACAACCCTGGCGTATACCACGACGTATTTCTAGAGTGCTAAAATCATTTTAATGTCTCTGTTGTCCAAATTTTTATTATAAGTATTGTTCTTAGTTATTTATGTCTGATTTTATCGAATGCGTTTTCGAAATCGATGAAACAGGGATACGCGTCCTGGTTCATATCTAAGCGTCTTTGCGTTAATATGTTTAGCCCGAACAAGGCTTTTCTGTTACCTAAACCTTTTTTGAAAGGGAGGTTCTCATCAGAGCCGACCAAAAAATCAATTTTTTGATAGCTAATTATCCGTAGAATATATTCCCAAAACGGTTTGTATGAAATTATTTTTTTAAAAAACTTATATCGAAAAAGTAGCGCATGTTTTCCGTAATCTTTTTGAATTTCCCACCTTTACGACCATACCATGGGTGATCATGGTGAGTATAGCTACCTCGAGTGTCACCAGATGTCGGATTATATGCTATTACTTTATATATGTGCTTCTATATATACTAATATCAACGGTTATAGCGTGTAGTGTTAGTCGACCACGTGCTCCGAATACAAGCAGTTCGTCTACCGAAAGCTTTAAACGCGTTTTTCTCGAAACCACTTTTTTCAAACTAGGCGGCACGATATCTCAAAAACTATTGAATGTATTGCTATATATTTTTTTCATTTCAAAGTAGATTAAATTTACTGGAGGACTAACATAAAAAATAATTAAATTTATTATTATTTATATTTTTTACAGCACTTTAAAGAGTAAAAAAAGCGCGAAAACGCGACACTAAACTTTTCCTATCCGCCATTTTTTCAATTTTTTGCTTTTTGTTGGTTTTATAGGTTCATCCTCCAAAAAATGTAATATATTTCATAAACATTTTAGGATTTATTATTTCAGATGATAGGAACGAGCGCTAGAGTGCCGCCCGCTTGGAGACTTTTTTTTGAGGCTGCCACAGTACAAACAAACAATAATTATTACATTATTTTTCAATATAAAAAATGTTTTTCGATACTTTAAGACCTATTAAATAAGTATCAAAAACATCGAATTCCTCGTTTATTTTCTTTCGTGGAAAAAAAATTCGAGAAAATCGTGTCATTTTTGGGTCGCTATATGAGAACCTCCCCTGAAGCCCACTTGAGTGTCACTTATGTTTTATTCTAGTTTTTGTATACACGATTATCTATTATTCTGAAAAATATCTGAAGTGTATGGCATATTAGCGCTATTGTTTTATGTTCGCTACATTCTTTTGTATTTGCTTTCTTAGGTATGTTTATGAAAGTGGAGATTGATCTTTCCATGGGTATTTCACCAGTTATATAAATGTTGTTGTAAAAGTCCAGCAGAATATCTTTAACTTCTTCATTTACTAATTTTAATAGTTCTACTGGAATTTCATCGGGACCACCAGCTTTTCCATTTTTTTGATTTTTGTAAAGCATACCTAACTTTTTTTTTAATTATTACCTTCATAATCCATTTGATAATTGCTTTCACTGCTTTTATCTTTGAAAAGATTTTTTATGCTGTCGGTCAATTTTTCATTTTCTCTTCGATGTCAACTATAATGTCCCCCTTCTCATCTCTTAGTATGTCTACTTTCTTTTTTTTAATTGTTCCAGTTATATCTTTGATTTTTGTGTATGTTAAACGTGTCATGTTTCTTTTGGTATTTTTCTATCTCTTGGCACTGTTCTTGTAACAATTTTTTCTTTGGCTTATTTTTATTTTAAGTAACTTATTAATTAGTCGATATTCTTTTAGCTTAGTCATTTTGTATGTTCCTTTTTTATTCATGAGAGTAAGTGTTTTTGTTGTTATCCAGCTTTTGTGATTTTTTTATTTTAAGTTTTCTTTGCCTACCTCTCGTATTCTACTAGCTATGTGTATGCTTATTTTGTTTTTTACCTCTCTCATTTTCTCCTTTATCTCCATTGTAGCTTCTTCTTTTATTCCAGGTTCTTGTAATCTTTTGAGGTCCATGGTTTTTTCGCTATCTTTCCTTAATTTTTTGATTTTTTTGTTATAATAGCAACTATAGGATTGTGATCTGAGCTAATATCCGTTCCAGGATAGGTCGTTATCTAGGTGATGCAGATTTTGAATCTTTGTGATATTATTATGAAATTTATCTATTTTCCAACAATTCCTACTCTCTTGGTCTGCTGGAAATTTTTACGTATAAAGTCTTTGCTTCGGCAGCTTAAAATACGTATTTATGACTGCCATTTTATTAGACTGTGCAAATTGAACCAGTTGATCACCTCTCTCGTTACACTCTCTTAATCCATAGTCTTCTACATACCTCTCAACTACTTTCTTTCTTCAATTTCAGCGTAAAACTCCTTAATCTCATTTTTGCCTTTGTCTGCTTTTGGGGAATACGCTTGTAGTAGGTTGATTTTATATCTATTAGATTGTAGCTATATCATTACTATTTTTCCGTTACGAGTAATGTTCTGTCCTTTTCCTGATCTTTAAATGTTACTAATTCTAAATAACTTTAGTCGTTCTGTTTCAAATATGACGTTATCTAATTGTCATGCTGTGTATAGGCTTTTTACATGCCATGTTGCGAAGCTAATGACTGCATCTATCAGGTGGTTGTTAGTTTTCTTTAATAAGGCGGTTGTTTTTCACAAGGATTTCACGTGATGACGACCTGGGAGGCCCTGTAGTCAGAGTTGTCTTTTCCCCTGCTGAATCTTGGCTTCCGTAGACCGTGATTAGTAATACCGTTATATATAATATCTTTTACCATAATAATTTTGTTAGGGATCTTTAATGCAGTGGTTTTCCGTTGGCTTCTGCATTTCTGTGCTGTCGACTATATTTAGTTCATCTGCCTTTAGGGGCGATTTCTTACCCCTAGGATAAGGAAGTGCTCTGACTTATGTTTGTTTCTCTATCCTCAGGAGAGACTGTTGACAATACATAAGGAGATTAGTTTTGTATGCAATTTTTAAAACTTCTGCGTAAATTATTAAAAACAAGAAAATTATTGTTCAGGGGTCACCGATTTAGAAAAGCGTATTTCTAAATTTTAATGGGCCATGTAAGAGCGAATAAATACATTTAAAAAATTAATTTTGTTAAATATTCTATATGAACACAATTTTATACAAGTGTACACTCCAACAACAAACTGTGATGACGGAGAAGTAGAAAAATTTTATACCGATTTAGGTAAACTTCTACAACGACAAAAAGTAATGCCAATATAGTATTAATGGGTGATTTAAATGCGAAAGTCGGAAGCGATTAAGACGGGTAAGTAGGGAAACATGGACTGGGGGTACGAAATAGCAGAGGAGATAGATTTACGCAATTCTGCGCAAAAAACCAAATCACTATAATGAACACGTTCTTTAAGCTTCCAAAAAGACGCTTCTATATCTGAAAATTGGCGGCAGATTCACAGCATCGTGTGGTTCGCAACCAAATAGATAATATCACAATTAACCGAAGATATAAAAATGTTAGAAAAGGCGTCAAGACGTACCCAGGTGCCATCAAATCTACTCACAACAGAAGTAAGAATAAGACTCAAGAAATTAACAAAACATAAATATTTAAAAGAAATAGACTTAGATAAATTAAAAGATGATCAGACAAGAAAAGTAACATCTAAGTTGTTAAACAAAAAGTTTATGAATGAAGAAATATGTAAATCTGAAGGACAAACGATTAAAGAAAATGGAAGAAATTCAAAATGATTATCAGTAAATCAAAGGATTCGAATTTAAAAAGAGATATACCTTAGAAGAAGAAAAGATGGATGGTACATAAAATTTTAGACTTCATGGAAGAGACGGGACAGTAAAGAAACTAAAGTACACAGAAATAAGGAAATAAGAAAATAAATAAGAAAAGCACAAATATTGATATACCCGTGAATGCATAGAGATTGGAGAATATGGAAGAAGACATGACATGTTCCATCTACACAAAAGTCAAAGAAGCAGTGGATTTTGAAGAGCAAACTTATAGACCGAAATGGAATTTTAGATATTGAAGAAAAAGTGACTATATGAGAAGAGTATATAGAAGAGCTTTTTGCGGACCAACCAAATGTGAAGCATGACGTACAAAAAGCCTTAACAAGCCCACATAACAAAACAGAAAGTTGAAAAAGCTATTGAAATGTCAAAGAATAAAAAATCTGTCGGATCAGACGAAATACCAACAGAATTATTAAAACAAGACCGTGGAATAAACACACACAAAATTATTTAATTCAATTTATTAATTAATATATGTTAATTCATGCACTGAAAATCTACGTAAATAGAAGCGAATATTGGAAATACACAATCTGGATTTTGGAAGAGTCTGGGAACACGAGAGGCTTTATTTGCGGTTCAAGTTTTAGTGTAAAGATCTAGAGACGTAAATGGCGAAATAGTAGACGTCTTAAGAAACCCAGAAATTGACAACAGGGACACTATAATCATAGCTAACTTATATTGGCATCAAAAGGGGTGTGTAAGAGTGGAGAACGGAACAACAGAACAACAGATGACATTGCTATACAAAGAGGAGTCAGACAGGGGTGCATTCTGTCGCCGTTAATTTTTAACATCTATTCTGAGGGAATAATTAAAGAAGTATTGGATGAAGTTGACGAAAGAGTAAAAATAAATGGAGCTTTAATTAACAATCTAAGGTATGTAGACGACACACACTTATGACAAGTACTCTGGAAAGATTACAGATGCTTTGCGACAGAATTACTGAAACTTCCGTACGATATGGTCCCCAACTCAACACCAAGAAAACAAAGTACATGATTATTATATTAACGGAACATCAATAGAAAGAACTGACAAAATCACGTATCTTGTAAGTGTTATCAATAGTAATTGGGATCTTACAATGGAAATCAAATGCCACATAGAACGTGCCAGAGCGACTAAAAAAAGTGTTGTGTGATCACGACCTCAATTTAGAACTGAAAATGCGTTTAGTACGCTGCTATGTACTCACAGTTCTTCTCTACGAGTAGAATTTTGGACGTTAATAGAGACGTTGCTTAAAAGGCTTGAAGCTTTTGAATTATGGACATACAGACGTATGCTGTCCATAAGTTGAATGCAACACGTGCAAATGAAGAAATGTTAGCAAGAATGGGAAAGGACAAAGAGGATATAAGGACAATTAAAATATGAAAAATTTTAATGAGGCAACTAGACATATACAGCATCTTACTCCTAAACATAAAAGGAAAGATGGAAAGCAAGCGGGGATATTCCGTCTTTGACCAAGATGATATTGCGAGTTCTTTTTATTGACACAGTTCAGAACAACTAATACATGGTTAAACCCACTTAAGCTTGTCATAGCATGCTACCATTTAGTGTGTTCTATTGCAAAACTTTCCCATGAACGTGGTTTGCAAATTTCTGTGAAATGAGATATAATTTGCAGATACAAACAAGCACTGTATGATTCAACAACTACAATAAATACATAAGCTTTAATAAAACACATGGCTGTAGAAGCGGGATTGATTAGCAAATTTTAATAGTTCAGTCAACTGATTTTTGTTTAATTAAAAAGCGTAGTAATAAAAAGCAGCTTGATATGATAAGCGTAATTGGTAATCTATTACTTTAGCTGAAATTAGAACTGAATATTGTTTTTAAATACTGAGATCTAATGTGGTCGAGCGAATCAGACGCTTAGCCACAGTACGAACAAACCTGGGCTTAATCTCGGGCTTAGATGCCTGACGGGTGGCCTACTCAGTCACTAAAAATAATTGAGTACCTGTGTTCACTTCGACAGGAATAATAGTCGTCTAGGGCACACCGCATTAGAGATAGTACGCGACGACCGGGCAGTGAGGCCTTAACCCCTCAGTTTGCATTAAAGATTAATCATAAAGAGAAATATAAAGTGCTATCAATAACTGTAGTAGCAGTGTGTACTACGTGTTCCTCCACACATTATGCCAAAGACAAAACAGCAGATTCAGATTGTTTCTTTATGAATTTTTAGATTACATCTTTTATATTAATGATCTTGTTGATCTATTAGAATCATAAGGGACTTATCGATAAAGTACACTGATAAATGTTTATCTGTTATGTTACCTACCCTTTTCCCTAGTTTTTAGAACAAACCTACAAGTCTTATATACCAAATTAATAGAATCTTTGTAAAGTACGCTTTTTCTGAAACTTTGTATTGCACATTCGAAAAAAACAGGTAATAAAACAAACAAATACTGTATTTTACTCTTGATTGTTATTTTTCACTTCATGGAGTAAAAACATTGACCAAAATACATTTAGAGACAAAAAACCAAATTTTAGGTGTGGTTTTACTTGTCTCTAGATATGCTTGTGTGGTCACCTCAAAACAAAATATTTTTTGTATAAAATTTTTAGGCTTCAAGTGGTGGGTTTTATTTTAGCATCAAGCTAATTAACGCCGCCTGTAAGCGATCGGTCTCCGCAGAGTTCGAACTGCTGGAACTTTGCATTTCCTTAAATTTAAATTAGCGAGTTTCCGTTATTATTATCATCTCCCACGTATTCTAGTTAAACTTATTCCCAGCTGCGTCGTTCCACTAACGCAATCGCTGCGACCGAATCGAACGTCCACGGCACTCCGAACTGAGAAAACTTCGGTGGTGCTCGGCCATTAAAGTGTTTGCGTTGTGGCTTTATGAAAGTATTTGCTTGGTTTTCCCCCTGTGGCTGAAATATCTGTTGCGGATAAGGCAGCCGCCGCTTGCGTTATGAATGTCGACAAAAAACCGAATCGGGAGTTTTCGTTTACGTTGTGAGTGGCTTATTCAAAAGTTCTCGTTTATCTAGCGGAAACTTCGAGTGGTAATTTATGTGCTCGTAGTCTAAATTACACTTAAGCAGGTTAAATTAACTCGTGCTGTATGTACTTTGTTTGCCTTATCCAGAAAAAGCGCCGAGGCGTACGCTGCGACGTATACTTGGATTTCGTGAAAGCTTCCCGTAATGCTGCCTTATTGTGTGTACATTCTTTAGTATTCCGGAATATTAGCGCATTTAGGGAATTTTCTTAACTACAAGTTTATTACGGTTGAGGAAAAGAACATTAGTATAAGAACTACTTACTTATCTACCCTTATTATCAATATTTGACTAACTAATTAGTAACTTAAACACATCACATTCACTAATAGTTTTATGTAGAATTTTTTGCACGTGAAAAGCAAACATCACGTTGAAATATAGCTGCGTAATTTAGGAAGATATCAACATTGTATCAACTTTGTGCTTTGTGTTTGCATCGAATAATCGTATTATCTGGGACATCACTAAATATTCCACTATTCAATGGTTGTATTGTTACCGTGTTGTTTTATTGTTTATTAAAGATTTATAGTGGATGTTTTATGTTACCTCATTTTTGGGTTTACGTAAATTTACAAGGCTTGTGCAAATTAAAAGAATTTGAAACTTACAAATATTATACATATATCCTATACTACAATAAATAAAAATTGAATTCATACACTGTAATATAAGAGCATTATTTATTATATAATATATTATTATATAACATTTAAAACATAAACAAAAATAATTATGAACACGGGAAAAAATTAACTTGACTATTAAACATTCTTCTTTCATAAAAAACCGCCTTTTGCATTTAATATTACTTTTACCATTCTAGGCATTCTTTTGATTATTTTTTTATTTTTCGAATGCTAAATCTCTCCAGGCATTTTGAACCAGATTCCAAAGACGATTCTTGGACGTAGAATGCTTCATTCTTACTCTTCTATTTAGTTGATCCCATATTAATTTTATGGGGCTGAGATCTGGACTTTGTGGAGGCCATTTAAGCATTTTTTGTTCTTCTTGGTTTGCTAGAGAGCCCTTACAAAGTTTGAAAATTTTTTAGGATCGTTATTTTTCATTATCACGAATCCCTTTCTGATTAATCGCAATTCAGATGGAATGGGATTTTCCGTTAATTTTTTTTTATTGTTTTTTCTTGTAACGCTGTGATCTATTATATAGCTAGAGCAATAGTCAATTTGCTGCATTAACATTCGCTGAAGTCCCGAGATCAACTGGCTAGTAACGTCTTGTGGGTTTTTTTGTGACTTGGCTAAAATTGAAGGTCTACGTCAGCCACCCATAAACAGTCGACGACTTCTAGAATGAAATCTAACGTGTTATCCATGAAATTAATTAGAAAATATAGGAAATTGTAATTGAAAATTTTATGAAAAAGCTGATATTTGCGATTGAAGCCCATATATCAGTCATAATTTTGCAAACGTAATAAAAGAAAATTAAAAAGTCGTTTCTTTTTAATTCAGGTTCTTTTGTAATTTGAGGCACCCCTTATTGGTTTTCTTGAGGTAAAACTAATAGGAAAATGAAAGAAAGCTGCTAATTTTATTTTTCTAGCTGAAACTTTAGTTTATTAGTTTCTTGATGATCTTAGGATGATACATTATATTTCTTCTAATATAATATGCGGTATGGCCATAAATTCCAAATATGATAACACGGAAATAAATGCTTCTAAAATAATTACGGCATTCTTCAAATATGTTTTTAGATAATTGTTAAATAATCACCTTCTAATTCAGCGTTTTATAGAAGCATTATAACTAGCAGTTACAGTGCCGGTCAAAAATGTATCAACCTGTAGTGTTTTTGCGATAACTTTTCCATTTCGTTGCATTTTCCGCTGAAATTTTTAGGTATATCACACGGCCCCTTAACCGATTAAAAAAACGAAACTTATATTAACTGGAAAAAGCTTTATAAGCTCAGAAAAAAGATTATCAAAATCCAGCAACGAAACAAGCATCAAATATACCCAACCTATTACCTCTAAATTACCGGGAACCAACTAAAAGTGAACAGCAGTCTAATATTCAGTAGCATAACCCTTAACATCAATGACAATCTGGCATCTGCGGGGAATGTGGACCAGAAGAGCATGGATAAAGGAGAGGAGGATGTTCTTCTATTCCTCTTCGAGTTGGGCATACTTCTCATCTACATTCTTGCCATTTTTGCCAACAAGACAATGCTCCAGCTCTGCCTATAGGCCCTTGATGATATTCAGATCGGGAGATTTGCTGGGCTAGTCGAGGAAGGACACACAAAGGCGAGTGAATTAGTCTTGGACATGCTTCAAAGATGTTTGGGGTCATTTTTTTGTTGAAAAATGAAGCCTCTGCCCATGTTTTGCATGACATATGGACGAATCGTGTTTTCGAGGATGTCATATCATACAAATAGCCATTCATAATGCCGTGGATTCTCTTAAGGGGACCCGGGCCACGGACAACCCCAAACCGTGACACTTTCGCCTTTGTGCTTCATCGTGGGAATCTGGTACTTGGGATTGAAACGAGTGCCTTGGGGACGATGGATCTACAGAATCCCGTTCGTTACAAACAACATGTACTTGTTTTTGTCACTCCAGTGTATATTTTCCCAATTTTTCGTCGTCCAGTTCTTATATGCCCGTCCACTTCACACGCGCTTTACTATTCTTCTCCAAAATCATTAGCTCCTTGACTGGACTGCAGACGATGCCTGGTAATACGAACAGATGGTTTCGAGTCCAGTGGGTCACGCAGTTGACGAGAAATGTCGTCTGCCGTGAGGCGGGGGTTGTTATGAGACATGCGGATGACTTTTTTCTCGAAGGTCTCAAGGTAGTCTTGGAACGAACAGCCTTAGACTTCTTTACCATACTACCTTGGATTTTCTAGCGTTTTAGAAAATGGAAAATATTGCTCTTGTGTAGATTAAACTGCACTGCAAGCTCACGAAGAATTCTACCTTGGGCACGATCATTGACAATCGCCTTCTGGATATTTGGAATATGTTGCGGGGGCTCGACTGCTTACCCATATCTAACACGACCATTATTATTTAAACAGGTAAGGACATCCTCAGGAGAAGGCGGATCTTTTTCAACATTTGTGCTTATTTGATGCAACTGGCCACCTTGTCTCCGCAGTGAAAAATGTCATGAAAAACGTTGGTTTACCAAACTGGCGCATCAATGCCATCAACTCTCCTTTACGCCAACTCCAGTAAGCAGGAGATGATCGGATTGCTGGCATGAAATCATCTCTATGTTCGACGATTTCACGCCAACACCATTCCGCAATGAGCTCGCTTGCGGTGAATTCACGTTCCTGCTCCTCGCCAGACACCTTTTTCAAGTTCGTATTCATGCAGTTATAAATTTTCTGCATTGTGTACTCCTTTGTCTTCGTGGATACGAGAGAAAATTTTATTGCAACGCGTCGGTCACGATTCCTTAATAGGGGTCTGCATCTAATAATGTATAAAGCGTTTGGAGAGAAGAGTTGACCAGCAAAAACAGTTGGGAACGCAAGTTGTTCGCCATGTTGGTCCATCCAAAATCCTAATGGCTGCTGATTTTCTCCTGGAGTAAATGCGACTGAATCTCTGTACTTGCTCTGCATCAAGGCATGTGTCTTCGGATCCAGGTGGGAGTTCGCCATCGTCCAAATCACTTCGAGCGTCATCTTTATTGTCATTGTCATTGTCATTTTAGAACATCGTCCCCATCGAGAGTGAAGTCGCGTGTATCTTGATTATCTTGGTACATCTTGAGCCACTCTGCCGAAATGGTGTACTTCATTTCCTTCCACAATGAGGAATTATGATGCAGCCACATCAAAGCATCCATTACTACTTTGACTCGAACCATTTAATGCTCGTATGCGCTGTAGTGCAAATGTGGACACACCCTTCGTCAGTTTTCTTGCGAAATAAAACTACTTGGTGAGATGTGTTTGCAATTAATTCTTTTCGATAAATCGATCTCCGTTGAGTATCGCGACGTTGTTTATCTTCGAGATATTGAGAATCTCGCTGGTCACGCTTTGACTGAGCTTCTCGTTCACTAACATCGCTATCCTGCCTATTTTCACGTTTTGCTTGGGCATCACGTTCATGCTCTCTATCACGAACTTCAGAACGAGATCTTGATCGCTGTTTTATTTCTCTATATCATTGCGAAGCAGGTGTCGAAAAATTATTTGAAATGTTTAAAAAAAGTTATTGGAGAAATTCCAAAAGTTGATATATTTTTGACCAGTACTATAAAAGTAACTTCTATTTGACTAATCGTTGTGTAGCAAGCAATCTGGCGGCTAAAATATTCTAATGTGACCCATCGATAACTGAAATAATGCCAGAGATCATTTTTTGTTTTATTTGTTGTGTTTAAATCCTTAATTTTTGACATTTTTTATTCTAATTACTTTTTGCAATGAAAAAGCCGTGAAATAGTCGAGAGGATATTGAACTTTTTAAAAAATAGAAAGCGTGAGTCGTTCGAATTCTTGTTATCCCTCGCGAGACAATTTTAAAGGCTATAAAGCGATTTTAGGAGCTCCGGCGTATCAGAGATCACCCAGAAAGAGAAAACAATGGGCTCTTAGAATTCGTAGGCTCGGTAATATCATCTACAAGGAAATTTACAGGAATCCAAGAGTTTCAATAAGACAAAGTGTAATAAAGCTAAAAGACTCCCCATTTAATATTAAAAAAGTTTCTTCGACTGACCCCATAAAAGTTGTAAAAATGTAATAATTGTGACAGACCTATACAACTGAAAAAATGCGTCACTTGGCTTCTGGTTAAATGGCGAATATCCTTTCCGCAGACCAGAGAATTTTTAAAATTCAGCAAATACCCAAAATGATTTATTTTGTCCAAGACCATCTGATGTGGTTATACATGATTAGATTGTATTAACTGTAATAGTACGAGGTAAAATTTGTTCTACTTGTAAATTATTTTGACTTTGGCACGTAGAGGGTTTAAAGTAAATGAAGATGTGTACTGTAATGCTATTCTGGAAATTTTTGTGTTACTTTGTGCCTACAAACCTTTTGCGACGAACATTTTTGCAGAATTTTGCCCTTGCATGATGTAGAGAGAATTTTGAATTGAAAAACAACCGTCGAACATTACGGATTAGAGCGTTTGGTCATTTTTGGTGACCCAATTCTATGTAAAGCCCAATAGAAGTTTAAAGTTGCTGAAGCGGTCTCTCCTACTCTTACAGTGGATGAGATGTGGCTCATAATAAGTTATTTCCCATATTGTTTGACGCTACGTATTAAAGCTAAGTGGGGACTTGGTAGTGTAATTAAATCTGCTGGTCTTAGTGCAGGAAATCATTTAGTTTTTTTTTGTATTTGACACTATTTAATAATATACTGACAAATTAAAAATCATTGCTTCCTTAATTTATTATTACTTTTATTACTTGTGATAATATGCTTATTTTTCAACCTTTTAAAAATAAAGCATATAATTTTATTACATAAAAATTGTTTACACTTAACAGCAGGAAAAGTAATTTGAAGAAAAAAATATTATTCGGTAGTTGTTATTTCTATAGAGGTAATGATTTTTTACATATTTGATGTTTATTTAAGATTTCTTTCTAGAAAATTTATTTATTTATTACTTACAATATTTGACCCAAATATACAACACCATCTTAAGAAGAGGCCACTTTTCCCTTTTGGGGAAGGCGGGAGAAATTATTTTAATTCCAAAACCGAGGTTAACATAATCTTGGTAATCATAATGAAACGTTTCTTAAAAAGCTACTTTAAGGATGACTGCAACCGATTTTAATTGGAGATAAGTTACCTAATCAACCTATAATCCAGAATGCCATTACAGCGACATATATGGATAATACCACTATCCTGGCATATAACAAAAATCAAAACTAATCGTCTCAATCTAAACAAAGATCGACTATACAAAGCTGATTAAAAAATCGGCACGTCAGAGCACATGGAAACAACTCTATTCACATTATTTTCACCAGCCACTTCAATATAAGGAAAAACAAGTCGCAACAAACTAAGTAACCGACTAAAAGCAAAACTCAAGAAACCAAAGAACGACTCATACAAAAGTTATATGTTAAATCTAAATAGATATGATAACCCAATCTGGATACTCATCAAATCCACCTTAAAACTCCAACCTATACATAAACTACCTTCAGCACTTGGATGGGCTAAAAGTGGCAAACAAAAAGTATATCTGTTTTCCTACTAACTATCTAATATATTCAGACCACACGAAGACACAACAGATGACCCAGCATCAGAAATCCCCCCGCTACCTGAAGCATATTCTACGATCACACCTTCAATTACTCCTAAACACATCGAATGTGAGATTCTGCGGCTGAATCGCAAAAAATTTTTAGGATTGGATCAAATCACATCCAGAATGCTGAGTGAACTTTCAAAAAAGGGAATCGGTTTATTGGCCTATATATTTAATGCAATACTGAGACTCCAGTACTGGCCACACAGAATTCAAAAAAGTGGAAATAATGTTTATTCCGAAACCGGGTAAAGATCATGTAAACGTAACATCATATAGCCCTAAAAGTTTGTTATCGGTGATTTCCAAACTCCTTGAAAGGTTAATGCTACGAATACTTGGTCCATACTTGGTCCAATTTGGTTTTTGTAGGTCTTATTCAACAATCCAACAGTGCCATAGGATCACTGAAATAATAAATACTGCTCTAGAGAAAAGCCTTCTGCAAAGCCATTCTGCTCGACGTTAGGCAAGCTTTCGATAAGGTCTGGTACAAGGGTCTCATACACAAAATACAACAAATATTACCATCTCAATTTTATAAACTATTAGTATCCTACTTAACTAACCACCAATTTAGAATCCGTGTCCAAGACGAAGTTTCAGAGACATACCTGATCTACTTGGGAGGAATTAAGATTTAAAAATCTCTATTGGCTAGTCGGACGAACATCGCCATTTGACAACAAACTACTGATATACAAAACCATCATCAAGCTCATTTGGTTCTATGGAGTGGAACTAAGGCGCTGCGCCAGCAAGTCCAACCTTGCCATCATACAAAGTTGTCATTCTAAAATCTGAAGAATAATAAGCAACGTGCCATGGTACATAACTAACCACATGCTAGACGAAGATCTCAGTATTTCGCTAATAATAATAGTTAAATATGACAAAACAGCAAAACACGTCGAAAAAATTTCTGGGCACAGCAATCCCCTGATAAACGAGCTTCCAGTGTAGCTCCTCTCATCGGCCCCAATCTAAACCTTTCGCAGGCCAACACAACTTTCTTGTTGTTTATATGTGTTGTTAACTTCATAATGGAGGCCTTTAAGCTGTACTTTTTGATATGACACCTGTCATTGACCTTCTACTCAACCACACTCCACAGAGGTTATAGTCAGAGCTAAAGCGTAGCCACAACTAAGGAGATTCTTAGTAATACAAATTGTTGTATAGCTATCTCCGGGTCTTTCTTCCCTTGTGAGCTGGAACGGGGTTTTCCTTTCCAGCGATTACCTCTTCTATCCAGGGCTTGACAAATATCTTCAGCACGTTGATATAGTTGTCGGAGGTCAACTTTAGTCTTTTCTCAAAGAATTGGGACATCATGACATCTTCTCGCGGCTCACAAGCTCCAATACTATCACAAGGCGTGTAACTTTGTATGTGTGCCAGTAAGTACAGAGACATTTTGGCAGTTCATCGGTCATTTTTGATGAAGTTATTTTTGTCCGAAAAGAAATTCAGGAAGCTAGCGCTGTAGTACTTGTCGTTCCGTTGGCTTGGGCCTTAAGTTGCTGTCGATTTTGTTTCTCTTAGTCAACATTTGACGGCTCTTCAGAAAGAAAAACATGTCCTACAGGTCTTGGTACACTGCTTTTTTGCCAGGTCAGTCCTGCTCCGTCCCAGGATCCTGATCGATCTCTTTCAATTCGTAAACGAATTCTCTTACAATTAGATAGTTGTCCTGTCAGCAGTTTCTTCTCCTGGTCAGATTCCCGTAGTAAACTTGGGTCTTCTGTAGTCAAACCACGCAATAATTTCTGTCGGAAATTTTCCGGCGCTAAAGGATTCAAGTAGAGCTTTTCCACGATTTATTTTGTCGGATATATTTTATGTCAATAAAAAAATTCTACTCTAATATCTTCGTAATTCTTTTATTTTGTTTTCAGAATTACCTATGTTGTAAAAAAGGGATCTTTTATCGTACGCTTTTTACTCCATACCGTAATAGGCAAAACTTTGATATTTTTTCTGCACATGTAGTCTCCATATAGTTGGCATCTATTTTTGCTTATGCTGATTATTTATAATGAAACTGTCAATGATAAATAATTCAATACTGTACATTTTCTGTACTTCTGCAAATATTAGGGTTGGTTTGCAATGGAATTAAAATTAGCATCGTTAAAGCGGTGAGCAATTTATTGATCTCAGGTGAGTCCAGCTTCAGTTAACAGACTATCAATAAGAGCCCCAATACAACCCATGCAGACTATGGTGTAATTAGATATATGATTAACGCCACGTTTAGCAAAGCTACATATCTTTGGTAACATTCGCAAGGCACAGAAGGGAGGTGTTGGAATCACACAGATGTTATGTTTATAACAATGCACGTCCTGATACAAGAACATTGGTAAATAAGTTCTTTGATGAAGGAATATGTAGCTCATGAGGTATTATGGAACGAATTAGACTTTGTAGCCAAATAGATAATTGCAGATTTTGTACTACCTTCTCGAGAATTGCTAATTTATCAGTTATTCGGTAATAACAAAATTATCACATTCGTTTGATTTACTTTCTTAACAATTTGAGAAAATAAAAGTTTATTTATATTTGCACAAAATACGCTTACACAGAATTTTTTACTATTAAATTGTGGAGTAGCTTCAAATGATGTTCGTTAACTTCAAAATTGTTTTATCTCGGTATTATTGAGCGACTTAAAAAGAACAATTGTACTGTTTACGAACGTTATTGTAAATGCAAGGGTAGCTTTAAGGAAGCTAATAACAGCCCACTTAGACTTAACAACTAGCATTCTCCACTAGCTACTTTTCGTCATTATCATAATTATTCTGCGCCTCATTCTTTTGTAGCCGCCAGCAGCCAAGTTTGTTAGGACGAAAAATAGGGATGTTGTGCGTGGGCCAGCATTTGTATGAATTTTAAGACGGCGCGGAGCAGAAATCGCGTTATCTAACGAATTTATGGCATCATATCGTCCAAGGGATGCAATTCGGGCCGACATTATCCGCGACGTTAAGTTTTATCCGAGACGCAACAACCGCCGTATATATTTGTATTTTTCCCGCCGGGGGGATTTTTCTTAATAAGCTCAGATCTACTCCATTCTTCGTAATCTGCCTTCAAGTAAGATAAAGCGGCCGCTAACGGCCTTACATCACGCGATGTTCAAAACATCCTGCATGCCTCCACGCTTCCTCGGGCGATATAAAAGCCGCGCGCCGCCGTACATCACCCTACAAGCAGTTTGTAACAAGTGGCTTATTACATCGTTGCAGTTGTTCCTGACGGGGCGCCGGTCGTTTCCGTCGACAGGGGCGGACTGGAGCGCGGTGGCCCTCTGCTCGCCGACTGCACGGCACCCCCGGCCTCGCCGGCGCCGAACCTCACCTGGTACGTCAACGACCAGCGGGTGAGTATCCTTCATGTGGCTGTTTACCTGTTTCTCAGCTCGGATTTGCGAGCAACAGGTCATCTGGGCCTGAGCCTCGACCAACACTTCTGTTTCCTCTTTCAGGCCCGCATTAGTTATTTAAACCGCAAGTGAATATGCATATGGTCAAATACACAGTACATATTCTCTTTACAGTCGTGAGCACACTTTCGGAATATGTCGCGTAAGCAATCAAACGTTACTGTTGCTGTACAATAATCTAGAATAATTTACGCATTAAGCTCCCACTTCCTTTTCGTAATTTCAGTAAAAAGAAGTATTGGTGTATGCAAAGCAATTGTAGAAAAATTTGTGTTATGTAGGTATTGCTATTCATCTAAATTTATTAGTTACAAACAAATTGCTAGAAATATAATTAAAGTAGACGACAACAATGAAGTTTTTGAAAAGTATTATTAGAGGAAACTTTGTCAATTACGGGATAAAGGGTAGTCAACAACTACTGATGTATTAAACATGATTTTGAATATTAACTGTTGAAAAAATATACATTAGAGGACAATAAGCTGAGAAGGATAAATTAAACAAACTGAACTTGGTAATAGCATGTGATAGACACCATTTTTTGGTGCCTCCCCTTATGAATTAACTTGTACAAACGTTTACAGTATATGGTTGCTAACTAATAAGTTAGTTCAAAACGGAGGTCTAATAAGTTGAAACATTTGAGTACATGTTTTTCTTCGCTATTGCCTGCTAAGTTTCTAGTCTTATAAGTTACCTAGCACGTCACATCATTTCTTTGTTAGGACAAATAAGGTGCGTTGGATTGGAACCGATCCAGGATTTCTGTTTTAATGTGATTGAGTACCCAACAGTTGAGTACCATAGCTCCGTATTGGTTTCAGCATTGAAAGAAAGGGTGAGTTTAAACTTATTAGCTGATAATGTTTTTTTTAGATGGAGGTTTAGTTGTTTCTTTTTAGTCCAGATACGACCTTTCGTTTCAAATCTTTAGGGGATTGCAGATCTTGAGTACTTTATGCAGTCAACTTAAGCTAGAGTACTTTACCATTCATAATCGCCCCCCGCCATCCATTTGATGAAAATAACATGAGAGGATTTCGTTTCGTTAATTTTGAAGTACCATATTTTAAATCGGTCGCACATTTAGTTTAGAATTTGTTGTAGGATTCGTGCAGCTTTGATTGAGTCTTAATATGTTGCAAGACTCGAGGGTGGGAATAAGTCTTTCAGAAAATCCCTATGAAAAAGTTTATATAATAGTGACAACAAGCTGATGGGTCTATCTCTAAGTTGCAGTTTCCCATTATAAAAGGTGTCCCAAAATTAACGCAAGATTTGAATTAAATAGAAAACACAGTTTTTAGTCTTTTGATTGTAATTTTTTTATTGAATCATAAAGTACATAGGATAGGGTTATTTATGGAATAACACATTAGGCAAATGGCCTCCATGGCTTTGCATACACATACGCACTCGTTTGTCGAAATTTTTCATGACCGTTCTGCATAAATGTGGCTGAATTTCGTTGATGCAACGTTGAATCTCCTCATTTAATGCACTCGTGGTTGTGGGCTTGTTGACATAGACCTGTGATTTTAAATAACCCCATAAAAAGAAATCTAATGGTGTTAAATCACACGATCTGATCACCGAAACGAGAGAGTACACGACCTGGAAATGTCTCATGCAGTAATTGAAGTGTTTCACGGGCTGTATGGCATGTGGCACCGTCTTGTTGAAACCACATATTGGCCACATCAATATCATCCAATTTCGGCAAAAAGAACTGTGTTATCATGTCGCGATATCCAGCACCAGTAGCAGTCGCTGCTTGACCAGCCTCATTTTCAAAAAAGCATGGTCCAATTATGCCTCCAGCCCAAAATCCACACCAAACAGTTACACGTTGTGGATGCATTTGTTCTTCGACAATCACATGTGGGTTCTCAGAACCCCAAAATCGGCAATTTTGGCGATTAACAAACCCATCATGGTGAAAATGTGCTTAGTCGCTTAGGATGATTTTGCTCGAAAAATCAGCATCCATTTGTTGATGCTCAATAATCCATTCAACAAACTCTCTTCGCTGTGCATGGTCATTAGGCTTCAGTTGTTGTGTTAATTGAATTTTGTAAGCATGGAGACACAGATCTTTAGTGAGTATACGCTTTAGAGAGCTTCTTGAAATTTGCAATTCTTGTCCACGACGTCGAATTGAGGGTCCTGAATTGTCACCGATCCCCTCACGCACTGCTTCGATGTTGACATTTGAACGGCTTGTTTTTGGATGACCAGTGTGTTTGGCGTCTCCAACGGATCCTGTCTCTCGGAATTTTTCAATTAATCTCTTCACAGTTGACGAAATTAAAACACTATTCCGACCATATTTTGTATGAAATTTTCTAACAGCGGCCGCCAAGCTTTCATTATTTTTGAAATATTGTTCAATAATGAAGACACCTTGTTCTATCGTTAAATGCTCCATTTTTACTAACCCTAAACTGTCAGCTGTCGATTTGTTTTTGTTTTAGGGCTGTCAACACTTTACTGCATAAATGGCGGCAAATTTAAATATTGCGTTAATTCTGGGACATCCTTTACAAGAAAACATCTTGATCTCACAATACTGTTGAGGATTAATGAAAGTTTTTCCAGTTATAATATCATATCCTCGTGATTCCTTAAAGTTCGTGTTTTTAGTGATGATTTCCTTGACTTTGTTACAGAAGAAGGATTTAGTAAGCTTAGAAACTGACAAGGAGTTGTTATAAAGTTTGAGACTGCTGCATCTTCTTGTAGTTTATCTTCTGGTGGTAATGGTTGGAAAACATTTCGAAGATGGGACGTGGCCAGTAAATCGAGTAGGGACGAGTTACGCCGAAGCCGAGCTTCCATAAGCTCGAAAGTTGGCATTTCTTGTTTCCCAAGATCTCCTAGAAAGCCCTATAATAGCGTTGATCGGTTGTTGTTCGTCTTATACCCTTTTGTTACGGGCGTTAGTACTGGTTTTGAGGTTTGGAAAAAGGCTGTCATAGAGGCAGGGTTTTTCTAACGAGATCCTGAATGAGGTGGAGCAGTATTATTTATGCTTTGCCGTACAACGGTTCCATTTCGGCAAGGAATTTCATGCATTGAAAACTGGGAAACTTTGTTCCGATCAATTACAACGACTTGCCTTTTTTCTAGAACACGGTGTAATCCGTGTCGGAGGGCGGTTGAAAAATTTGGAGTTGCCTTACGACCACCGTTACCCGATCGTTTTGCCAAAGAATTATGCATTTATAAAATTATTAATTGATCACTTCCATAGAGTTCATTGCCATTCAGGGCCCCACCTATTACTCTCATTGCTTAGAGAAAGATTTTGTATTCTTTCCGCGCAACAAATGGTACAAGCTTGTGTCCGTGCTTGTAATAGGTGTTTTAGAGTTCACCCAAAAAAATTGTTACCTTTGATGGGAGATTTACCTTGCAGTCGGGTTTTAGAAACGAAGGCGTTTATTAATACAGGAGTCGATTACGCATCCCTTTGGGAAAGGGTCGAAAAGCCGTCCTTCGTAAGGCATATATTTGTTTGGTCACAGTGAATTGGTTGCAGAATTGACAACTCCCATATTTTTAGCGGCGTTCAAACTATTTTTGGCTAGACGCAGATGTTGTCGAACGATTTTCTCTGTACTAACTTTGTGGGTGCAAAGGTCGAATTGGAAAAAATATCGCGGTACCTACGTGACTGACTAGTAGATCAGCGAATAGAGTGAAAATTTTCACCTTCCAGCACTCCCCACTTTGGCGGTTTGTGGGAGTCCAATATTAAATCCATCAAGTCTCATTTGTAGCAAGTTAATAGTGATCAGATTTTAATATACGGACTGAATACGGTTTTGACTCAAATCGAGTCTTTGTTGAACTCCCGGCTCCTTTGCCCGTCGAGCTCTGGTCAGTCGGATCTTCAGGTTTTGACTCCGGCTCACTTCCTTAACCTGAAATCTGCCGGCAGAGGTTGTCACCCACATCTCTTCGAACTGATTGAGTCGATTCCAATTATTGGATCGGGTCGTACAAGATTTTTGGAAGCGATGGAGGCAAGAATATTTACACGGGTTGCAGGTTCGACTGAAGTGAAAAAAACTATCTGAGTTTTTGAAACCGGGTACCGTGGTTTTTATCGGCCAACACAACTGTCCTCTTTTGAAGTTGCCGTTGGGGGTGGTGAATGACGTGTTTGGGAAAGATAGGGTAGCTCGGGTAGTTCGAGTTCGATCTTTGGGAGAAGTTTATACTCGACCGACGGTGAAGCTGTTCCCACTCTCTTCCCAATAATGCAGTTTTTTGTGATTTGTCGACGTTTGTATTTAGTTTGTATGTAAGTTTAATTTTAAACATCTTAGTTTATTGTTATTGGGGCAGTAGGAACCTAGTAATTGTGTCCAGGGCTTGACAACCTTCCTTTTATCCCAGTCTTGTTTATTTCACTTTAGTTGATGTTTTAATATGTTTTATTTGGAAGATTGATTGTGTTTTCGTTTTAACTTTAAGATGGATTTGGTTCCAGTTGCCTTTTTGTTTTGTTAGCAATTTTTTTGAGATGTTGTTAGTGCTTGTAACCCTGTTACGTTTGTTGAATTGCAAGTTTGTTGACCGTCCCTCGCGGTAGTTGTTGGCGCTGAAGGCGGAGGCTTTAGGGGCGGTGGAATGTTCGGACCAATCACCAATTCCTTTTATCTGGGTTTTAAAATAATCAGTTCATGGGTTGTCCGTCTTGTGGTACCCTTTGTACGCGGCGGTTTGTTCGCCTGCGCGACGACGTCGGTATAAAAACTTAGCGGCTATGGCTAAACGCCGAATTTTAACAAAGTCATGCCGGCCATAAGCATAAGTTACGATCGTCTTTGGTGTAGTAATGATGGTTTTGGAAACGTTTGACTGGCTTTAATTTTTCCATGTGTACGAAACTGTTTTGACTGAGAGTTTGCCGGCGTGTTTGATTGGTGGCAGAAGTTTCCAAATTTAGGAAGTCGTTTGTTGTAGGCCGATTGCGTGTATGGGAGTCGATATTTGCCGACGGAGAAACTCGGTCCGTTTTCTTTTGTATTTTGACCCGGCGAGGAAGGAAGAAAAACCCTGTTGTAAATCTCGGACACGACCAGCTGAAGGACCCACATAAGGAAAGACGCTTCCGATCGACCCCGCAGAGATGATTGGGTCACTTGTCCTTTTTTCCACCCGCGCGCTTCTTTCCTCTTCCTCGATTCCCCCTGATTACAGCCCCGGATGAACCGATTCCTGCAGCAGAGTGTCCGCTTTCACGGTGGCTTCCAGCCTTTTAGCCTTTTGATTGAAATTATGGTTCTGAAATTAAAAATACGATACAGTCCGTTTAAATTTGATCATCTGGTCCTTTGAGGCGGTTTTCGTGTAAATTATTTCGCTTTATTCTCATCAGTACATCCTCATGATCTATCCTGGTTTCAAATCGGAGGTATTTGTTTAGTCTCAATATTAGTTTACATTTACTGAGGCAGCTGGTAGCTTTCGTTCCTTAAGGAATTTATTGTTTGTCTGTTTAAGTTTACGTTTATCATCTGGCAATCTACTAATTTGCATATCCTTCAGAGGTATTACTTTTAAGCAAATTTTTAATTTTACTACTAAGGATCAATTGCTAGTTAATGCTTTTTTTATAGCTGCAATTTATCTTTTGTAGCTGCCATATAAATAGTTTAATTTAGCATTTCGATTGTATTTCCTATATTGGTAGATTAGTTTCTAGATAATCTTTTAATGTGTCTCTAAAATAGTCCCAATTTGTTTACAGTTAGTACTTACAAGTATTTATATTTATTTCTAACTGATGTGAATATTGTGACTACTATGACAAGTCAAGACACGATTCATTTGTCAGATACCTCAAAAGAATACTTTTTGTCAAGTAAATTGAGGCTAGTAGGTAATCTGCTATATAGACAAGTGTTGCTTAATCGATATTAGCATTCTTCCCCTCAAAATAATTATTCTGAACTTCTAGTAAGGATACTTGCCATCCAAATCGTATCCAGAAGCAAAATGATAAAATATATCCTTTGGGACTATCTATACAAAGACAGTCCTGGCCAGCCTCTACAGTTATACTGATAGCTTGAATTAAATCTGAGCCATATTTTGATATTTTGTGGTGCTTGATTCGTTATTATAGTTGTTTTTCTCTCTAACTGTAGCATTTGGTTAATTAGTATTGTATGTATCATAGCCGTATATTTTAAAAAGAATGTTCAGTAAGATATATTTCGGAAACTAGTATGTCTCTTTTATTATGTAGTATAAAGTTTTCCACTTACTGATGGTAGTTTACTAGACTGTTAGCGTTCCATTGGGCTATTTTGAGTAGTTCTGCCAATATTTTTGATTAAAGTTTATTAGTTGTGTTACTAGCCCATTTATAACTTTTATTTCTTCCATGAGCTTATTGATCATGATTATTTGTGAGCGTGTAATTTGTTACATGAAATTCAGTCTTTTACTTGGGTATTACAGAAAATTTTGTGGTCCTTATTATTCGTACGTAACTATTAAGTACATATTGTATTATATATTATTTTTGATTGGTTTTTAACTTGAAATGCAGCAACTGAAGTTGGTGTCACCTATTGAAAGTGGTGTGCTATGGTATCCTTTTTTCTCCAAGAGGAAGAAATCTTCTGTTCCTGATATGTTTATGAACCGCACATTCTTTGTATTGGACACTTTCCTTGCTAGAGGTCGCATTTAACTTTGCTGTCATTTTTTTAGGACACTTTCGGCACATTTCACACACTACGGACGATTACAGTTAGTTTTGAGTATTCTTTTGCATTGAATATTTTATTACTTTTTATAATGCTGGTTTAACTGTAACAGTAATATTTAAACGCAATTTCTATAAACTTCTTTATTATTGTCCTGTCGTTTGAGACGAACAAAGAATAAATTTAGAGGAGATTCTTTTTTGATGTCTTATAACAGAAATACAAATCTATTTTGCATATTCACCTGTCTCTCACTATGTAATGGAACATATTGGCTAAATGGTGAATGAATATTATGTATTTGGTTGTTATAGTTGCTTGAGTAGAGTAGAAAATTCTGTTGAGATAGCTGTCAAAATGTGTTTTGCGACAAATGGAAGCCTATTGGTGGCTGTGAATATGTATGCTATATATATTAGATAATTATTTGGAATTACCTAATATCCTGCGTTGTTTTGCACTGTAACAAATTATGATTAATTTAAGCTTTAAAGTTTTTATCAATATTACTGATATCACAAAATTGGCCTTTCGGTTACACTTATCACGCTCCCTTATTACTAAGTACCGCTTACAACTTTACTCTATGAAATTTAAATGTGAACTAAGAACTAGAAGTTGAATATAAAATTTTAACTCCTACTAAGTTAATGAATGAAACCGAAAATTAAGGACCATTAAAGAACTAAACAAAAGTAAATGTAAAATTGTGAAACTTTCAGTAAGAAACTTTTCTGTGCAATAACGGCAGTAAGGTAGTTCTTGAAGTGTCTCCTTTTTACTGATCGGATAATAGTTTTGATTGCTTTGCTAACAAAAGCAGGTTCTTATATGCCTTTGGTGCTTTAAAAATTGCCTTAAAGTTATTTATATCTAGTGAATAAGGAGGTCAAGTAATTTCATTATCAGCATGATTTGGGAAAATTAAACTAACCACATTTTGTCTAAAATGTGACAATATCGTACCGAAAGCTTTTTTTCTTATGTGGATGAACCCCGTTCTACTTGCCTAAAAAATTGACATTTTTGCTTCTGGCATAGTTTTGTCAACATCTGTTCATTCAATTAATGAACATAGCGCCAACAATATTGTGTGTAAACAAAACACTGCACCAAAACCATTACTGGGTGTGACCGTTTGATTATTACTTAACATTACTCATGCTGATATTCGTGTTTTTCAAAATAGTTGACGACGAACTTAAATTTTCACTTACGTTATGTTGTTGCAATAATTAAACAATTTAAATTTTGTTTGTTATAAGATACAGGGCCTTCATCATGTTGAATAGAGACGATTTTGCAATATTTGGCCAAGCTCTCCTGATGCTTTCCGAAGGGTTAAAATATAAAAGATCTGACGATTATTTTCTGTGTTTACAGTTGGTGCTATAGTTTTTAACCATTTGTTGTTTTTGATGTACCCCTTGTGTTGAAACTTTGTCCATACACCAACAAGAATTGCAAAGAGAAAAATCTCTGAAAGCTGTTTTTATGGTACAAACATTAAAGCATAGTTTTTACCTCTTTATCGAGTAAATTGAAGAAGCACCGTTTTGTGTTACAATTCGTTCAATATTTCCGCTGACCATGCGTCCAGAAAAAAGTAACGTGGTCAAATTACAAGGAATATTTTTTAAATCTAAATAAAAATAAAGTAAAACAAAGTTGAAGATGCCTATTGGATATCCCGTAGAAAACAAAGGTGATGTATCAGCATGTATAAAGAAAGTATAAAAAAGTAAAGTACATATGTATGAACTTAAAAAGTCTGAATAACAAAACTTGGTAGGAAAATGGGAAAACGTTTTAAAATGGTTATGTAGAAAAATATCAATATTTGAAAATATAGTAAGACACACTACAAACATGAATAATCGAAAAATGAAAACTGAAAACATAAGACTATGTGAACCATTTTAAATATTTTCACAATTTAAGTATATGGAGTATTTCAAAAACAACTAAGTTAAGATATGCTAAGGAGTGTACGCCAGTTTTTGAGTAAAAGATAAGAACCAAGATAAATTAAAGAATGTGTGCAGAATCATTTAGTCATTAATATTAACATTGGAAGGATATAAACAAAATCAAGAGACAACAATAGTTGTTAATAGGAAATTTATAAGAAGAATATAAATGTGAATGCTATGCTTTAGCTTTTTAACTTATTAATTGAATTACTAAGAAAGTTCTAAGTATAACTAGCTTTGCTAATAAGTTTAAACACTGCATGCAAGTTTTTTACCTTATTTGTTGTTACTATAATGAAATGCTTACAGCACAATATATGCAGATTCGGCAACTATAAGCTTAACATCTCAAAATACGGAAGACATGCAGATCCATAAGACATACAATTGATTAAAAGAAATATATACATTAAGCATTATAGACAAATACTTAAATTCTATTGGCTGGCGCTACGTCTTATGATGCTGCAACATTACTATCATAGATACAATCGCCGCTTTAACCCCCTAAACCTGAATTTCGCAATACTCAATTTTTAATAATTTATCGTGACCAAAAATTGCATGTTCCAGCATTTATCTTATTGCAGGACCCGAGAAAATTATGAAAACTTGAGTCAAGGTAGACGACTTGAGTTGCTAATGACCCCAAGTTCTCCTAATTTTGACAATTCTACACAAAGAATCAGACTAATTTGATCTGTTTAGTTTCTAATGTCTAAGAGTTCGCATCTCGCACCAACACTAGTTTGCAGGCAAATCACATGTCAGCGTCTATGCATAATCACTCGCACTAATTTGCAAACTCCCACAACGCCTTCAATTTCCTCCTGCGTTTCCCCCTCGTTCTTCTGGTGCTAGTCTCCTTGCAGGTTATCAGTATGTGCATGGCGTCTCCGACTTCTCTACATGTGCGTCTGCCTTGGTTCTCAACCAATTTTCGGATTCTCACGAAGCAGGACCGAAACTTTCCATGCCCAGTGATAAGTGGAGGATGTGCCGGTTAAAATGTATGGTAATAAATATCCGCGCATGTCACTCCGCCTCCGCTGCTTGCCGTCTCTCACATCTTGTTCTCGTTTTAGCTCATAATCGGGTCTTTGCAAGCGTCATTGGAACCGTCACGAAAATTGGCGTCTTAGTTCTGCCGTTGCTTCTTCATCAGTCCGCAAATTCATTTTCCAGAGTATTGACATGCGTCTTCCTCTAATGAGATCGGATTTAAATCTCGACTGATAGCGTCTTTGCAAGGTTCCACACCACGAATTGCAAATTTGTCGTCGCTCTCATGCTTCTGAGAGTAAGCCGCGCTGATTTGCTGTCACTTCTTGAAACCTTTGTGTCTGTCAGTACACCTTAGGTACTTTTGGTTGGCTACCAGTACGCACTGAAGAATGGTCTCTAGTCTGAGGGTTACTTAATGAAATGTCATCTTACTCGGCCGAATGCCCCGTCTCCTCCATAGACTTCGCTTTTCGTTAACCCCCTCCCTTAAAATAAAATGTAAAAGCGGTAACTTATTTAATACTAACGCCGTCTTGGTAGCTACGGTGTTGTAAGCTCCTGCTTCCTTAACCACGAGAATTTTTTATACGCTCAGCAACTGCCTACTCTCTTTAACTTTGCAATATTTCAATTACATATAACATCGTTAACTACACTACTTTTCAAATACGCGCACCACCACTTTGTCGCAAAACCTCACGTTAATCATGTCACCGCCCCGAGTTTGTGAGAATTTTTTTTTCTTATCATAAACCTCTCGTATGTAATCCTTCAACAAAAACCTATTGTTTATCTTTACTTCAAGGTACAGATCGTTATCCTAATCGCATTTCCAAAAATATTACAAAGGCATTTTTGCGTTGAACTTTAATTTTGCGATAATCATGTGTTAAGTACCTTCGGGTTCGCTTGGTTTTAGCATCTTAAATTGCACTTTTTAAACCAGACTGTGAATATGCCTTTCTTATTTTACTAGCTTTCAGTATACTGGTCCGTAACATGAACCTTAAAGCCTCCTCCTCCCCGTTTTCGTGTCGCGATTCCGTCTTCCATTTCTACGTGTGGTACCCTCTCGGAAAAATAGTGTTTCACTAGCGTTTCTCGTGGTGAAACGCCCATTGAAATTCATTGCTAATTGAATAGGATATGCGACGAAGGCATCATAGATGTTAAAAATATGCGTTTGTGAGAATTTAAAAAAGTTTAAAGAAGGTCGAGAGTTATGTCACAATGAACCGAAGCAGCCTCGGCCACGAATCAATCGGACCGAAACCATGATTGCGCAAGTGGAGCAAGTTATTATGGAAGATTTTCGATTAGGTGTGCGTGATATCGTCTCTAAATTTGACATTTCTGTAGGATCTGTGGAGTTCATTTTGCATAGTGACCTGAAAATGTGGAAAATTTCTTCAAGATGAGACCAACAAACACAAGGCTGCGCGGATGACAATGTCTCAAGACATGCTGATACGTGGTCCGCCATGAATTCCCGATTATGAAGGATACTCTCCGTAGTCGCTCATTTTCCAGACGAACCGTTGTTACATTAGTGGTTTTCCATTGAAAAAAACAAACACGTAAAGAATTGTTCTCATTAGCTCTTGAATAATGGCGACGATGTTGTGAAAAATCTGTACTTCTAAACGGAGATTACGTTGAGAAGTAACAGAAGTTTCAACTTTCTTGGGTAGTACTACTTTTACTGAAAAAATGTGGAGACCTTAGAACTTGAACGTATATCGTACATACACCTATGTTTAACAAAGTCTGCTTATGTACTTCTGTTTAATTGACGCAACTATATGGCAGTGGTATTACACGTTCTATTTGACATTTTGCTTAGTCAGTATAACATCTCTGATGGGAAACTGAGTGCGGTTGTCGCGTAAGCGCTGAGTTTATGTAACGCCAATCAAATCGAAGGATGTAAAGCGACAACCAAACCGTAATCGTAGACACGCAGGAGCAAGCGACAACAACAGACGTAAATTACTACTATTATACTATCAATTGCTTCATAATAAGCGGGGTTACCCTTGTTCGTGTAATTGATTAGCTCAGTTGTTCAGAAGTGCGCTACTCTAAGCCCCGCTCTGCAGGGGGCGGATTTACTCGGAATCGAGGTTTTCCTCTGAAAACGGCGCCCGTCTCTGAACGCCCCGGGCCGCTGCCGTCTTGCTGACAGACATTCTAGTCGAGTTATGCGGTGTAGCATTTTGGCTGATGAAACAACCGTCGTCGAGATTTCACCGTGCCGGGGAGTTGCGGAGTTCCACCCTTGTTATGATCCACGAACTTTGGCGAGGGGGCTATGAATATGCATGCGAATTTCGTTTAAACGGAAAAGTAGCAATAAGGGTAACAGTTAGTTGGATCGCTGCGCCGAGCCGGCAAAAGAACGAGCGCGGTGTTTTCCCGAAACGGCGGCCAACTTCCCAACTCGTTCGTGTCGATGCCGGCGATAAGGCACTGAAAAGCGCTAAACTTCGAAAGATTCGGCTCATAACTGTTTTGCCAGCATTGCAAGTGCTTCGGCGGGTTAATTGAAATTGGTCGGCGAAGCTGGAAAGTTGCGACCGGAGCCCAATTGAATCCTCTTCAATTTTCCCACGAAAAAAACGAGCCGTAGCTTCGGCGGTGTTTTAGGTTTTTCCAATAAAAAAGATAATTTTGTGAAGGCACGAAAAAGTCGTATAAACGTGTTGGTAATTAAAGGCTACACGCAAACAACTTACGGACATTTTGTTGACACTGTTTGACTAACTACTAACAATTTTATTAATTGTATTATCTATACAATGTAATTGATATACCCAATCAGGACAAAAGGTTAATTAATGATACACCAATTCTTGGGATTAATGAATAGACCTTAATTAAATTGTTTGTCGTAAAAGTTGACTAAAAGAACATCTTGAATGGTGTGGATCTGACTTAGTGGAGCATAATCTGAATAAATTAACCCAATCTACGAGGGTAAGGTGAAAAGTTCTCGGCCTGACACAGAGATGGTGTTGCAATCGGCAAAAAATTATGCTTCCTGCTTGGGTGCATGTGTCATTAGTTCGTATGACTAGTTTCAACTTGTTCGCTCAAGTAGTTTGTTTACACGAATTTTTCCAGTAGATATGTTGCATGTTTTTTGTTAAAATGGATAAACTTGAATATCGTGCGGTTGTAAAATTCTTCGTTTTGGATGGATTAACGCCTAAGGAAATTCATCCGAAATTGACAAAAGTTTACGGGGACTCTGCTCCTTCCATGTCAACTGTTAAAAAGTGGGCAGCTGAATTAAAACGTGTCCGCACATCCCTCGAAGACGACCCACGTGAAGGACGGTCAAAAACCGCAACCTAACCGGAAACCATCGAAAAAGTGCATGATATCGTGTTGGACGATAGGCGAGTGAAGGTGAGTGAGATAGCTGAGGCTGTGGGGATATAGGAAGAAAGGGTGCGAAACATCTTGCACGAAGAATTAGGGATGCGAAAGCTCTGCGCAAGATGGGTGCCGCATTTGCTGAATGCCGATCAAAAACAAATGCGCAAACGATTTTCGCAGCCGATTCAACAGGGATCCGACCGATTTTGTGCGACGATTTATCAGCATGGATGAGACATGGGTCCACCACTGCACGCCAGAAACGAAACAGCAGTCCAAGCAGTGGGTGGAAGCCGGTGGTTCAGCGCCAAAGAAAGCGAAGTCGATCACATCTACCGGAAAGGTGGCCAGCGTGTTTTGGGATGCGAAAGGGATCCTGTTCATTGATTATCTTGCAAAAACAATTACAGGCGAATATTACTCCAACCTTCTTGACCAGCTGGATGCCAAAATTCGTGAGCCCGGCTTGAAGAAGAAAAAAATCATCTTTCACCAGGACAACGCACCTGCGTTGGCGATGGGAAAACTGCGGGATTTGGGGTATGATTTGCTCGGCCGTACCCCCTATTCTCCTGATTTGGCACCCTAAGATTTCTATCGGTTCCCAAACTTAAAAAAATTTATTTCTGGGTAGCGCTTCGCATACAATGAAGAAGTTGATGAATATTTTCACAATATTCCAGATTCTCACTTACGAGAAAGAACACTGATGTTGGAGACGCACTGGATCAAGTGTGTTGAAGTCAAGGGAGGTTATATAGAAAAATAAAATAATTTTTTAACTGAAAGTCGCAGTCTTTCATTGTCAGGCCGAGAACTTTTCACCTTACCCTCATAAGATGGAACAAACTACACTAAGAAATGCATGATTAACAGAAATCTTTCCAGTTTAAATATAGCCTTGGTGTTGCACGCAACTACAAGTAGTCCTTTAAAAACCAAAATCTATCGGGATTGCCTTATTGTTGGCCGCACTCACCCATGTTGTTATGTCTCCCTTGGCATCTCCCTCTTCCTTAAAAAATAATTACAACTGTTTTTTGTAGGTATCTCTTTATTAAGTGTGAGTCAAGCAATTTTGATAATGTTAATCCGTTTTTGATCCACACGTGCTATTGGTAATGCATCTGACGTAGAGAAAGTACTTAACGGCAAAGTACAATTTTGTTTTCGATAAAAAATTATTGATAAATTTGAACCACACAGAACTCTAAATTGTTACGAGAGAATTATATATTGCTAACTTGCTTCAGGAATTTATAGAGAACATTTTGGAGAATCTCAAGGCTACAGTGGCGTGCATGTTGCTGAAGACTTGCAATTTGTAGATTCGCCTCCTTATGTTTTATCTTTTAGCATATCGTATCATAATAGCATATTATACTCTAATAGTGGGTTTTCAAACTTTACCTCCTCTCTGCTGCTATATACATACATACAACAGAACACTGGTGTGTATTTCCCATCTGGAATCACCTTACGAAGAACTTTTTACGTGTTTACATCTCGTAAATGCCCAACCTTTAATGTCAAGAAGAATGTATAAAAATGTTAAACTTTAGAATGATTATTCTACTCTGACGCCAAATATCAAGCTCAAGATATATGTCCAAAGCTCTACTGGAAAAAAGTTATTTGCAAGTTACTAAAACAACATCCAATATATAAGTATTTGATGGGGACTTAAAGAAATTGGGGATATTTTGATTCCACTTTTGGAAGACTAATTAATGTATAGTTTTAAACTTTAAAGTATTCTCTCCACAGAATCTCTTCTCGAGACGCATATATTTGACATTATTTAGAACAAACAATCGTAAGGGAGGTGCAGACAACCTAAACTACCTAGATTCTACTACTAAAATAATACTTCCATATTATGTACCATTACTTTTAAAGAGAATTAATAATACAATACCTGTGGGTCAGCTCAGGGAGAAACTGAAGTGAAAGATGAAAAAAGCTAGCTACCCAATATGGTAAAATAATTAATAGAATCCGATCAAATAAAAAGCCCAGTACACATAAATGCTCTCATGATGGCTCTTTCTATAATAAACTTTTAAGAAAGAAATCTACCACCAGGCAAAAAAATTAATTTACTAATTTTTTTATTTTGCACTACGTCTGATGATATTGACATTTCTAACGATTCTCTATAAGTCACCTTGTCAGCAGTAACAATGCTATTGTTCGAACTGCTTATCACACACTCTTTGCAAAAATACTAAATTATATATCATATATTGATCGAAACAATTTAATTGTTCTTACTAATGGACTTACGACGTGATTTGATGTACTCAATGATGGCTTCAGTGCGATAGACCTAAGTTTATATCAATTCCTGGCTATCTATTTAAGTTAGTCGAGTAGTTATTTCAGATATTCACGATAGTGATAACATTCCGACGTAAGATCTTTTAGATGTGTAGTGCATCAATTCCATTAGAGAAGTTTTTAATAGCCGGAAAGATGTAATCTTCTTTAGTGGGACTATACTTAGGAATAGGCTCAGGGTTTGTGAAGCTAAGTTGATGGGAGGGTTCTTTACAAGCTTATTAAAAGTTGTTTCATCAATGGGAGCCAAGGTTTCAGGGGATTAAAGTAGCTGGATTTTACCTCTGATATTTCCCTTCGATATGTTAGAATTTAACCTTTTGGAGAGGTTCGTTCGTCATTACAGTTCTGCTTCACCATATGCGAAAACTTGTTTTCCTCCTGTTTGTCAGGTATCCTTAACGAAGTGTAATCAAATTCTACATTATTGAATGTAGTTACTTTGTCTAGTAGGTAGGTTAGTCGTCTGGTTATAGTGACTCGTGCTGACTTTGGAATCCTTTTCACAATTGGAATTTCAGATTTATACTTCCCTAGTTTATTGATAAGGTCTTCCACAATTATGGAATCACTATTCTCATCAGTGGTTGATAGTATTACATCACGGTGATTTCTTGTCATGTGCGTGGATAGACCTCGATTGGCGAAGAAACGATGGTAGAATTGGCAGCGTGTAATGTTATTCTGATTAGCACAGTAATTACAGAACCACTTAACTCCATTTTTGCTGTAGTTTATAAAATCTTTCAGTTGTTGCAACTATCGCATGCAATTTTCCGGCCATGTTTGTTTGTTTTGCAAGAGCACAAGAGTTTGGTAACTGAATCATGAGTCTGGAGTTTGTTCCTCTTTAGAATTCAAATCGGCTATATTTAAACTTATCGTGGATGGGCTGTGAGTAGGAGGAAGAGGAGGTTCAGAGGTAGCAGAAGAATGTACATGTATGGTTGGATCTGATGAACTGGATATAGATAGAGTAGGAGGTATGGTGGACTGGCTCCTTGTAATAACCATTTCCGACGTTGTCAAAAAAACCCTGGAGACTAGTATATTGGTGGATCCTCTTCTTCTTCTTCTGTATCCTTATACCCCTTGGGTGTCGCTTCTCGGACTATGGCTAAGATCAAAGCGTAGTTGGATCCAATATAAACTTAATTATTTTAATATTTATTTATTGAAGTGTTATAAAAATACAAAGTTATTTTATATACATTTTTTATCGGATAAGTGGTTCTTTGATTGTAACACCGGCCAATTGCGCATCGATAGCAACATTATCGACAAATCTTTACTCTTCAAGTGTTTCTTTTAGTAGTCCAAAGGAATGATAAAAGGCACGTCGATAAGTTGGAACTATATTCCAGTGTATTTTTTTGTCGAAGGTCTGAGGTTGTCGTGAAGCAGTACGAATCGACTGGTTTTGACCTCAGAAACAATTTGAGGAACTGTTAACCAGCGGATATCCTCAAAAATGGCACGAGCAATCCGAATATTCCCCTTAGTCATGCTAATCTTTGGGCGATTATTAGTCTCTATACGATGAGGGGATCGCCTCTGTACCCAATGCTGTAAAATGACATTTACTTATAAAATGAACAGCATAAGTTATGCTTACCAAAATTAACTATTATATATTACTCACTATCCTTTTTAAATATAGTTTGGCTTAAAGAAATTAGTTTTTTTATATTTCGATTGATTTCACAAAACGTAAAAATTTGTGAATGTTTAAGAATTAATGATTCCATAGAAAAAACCCTTACAGTTAGAGATAATCAAACAAATAAAATCTATTTTATCAATAAATTAGATTAGACTATAGAGTTTGTTCTATGTGGAAGAAAGCAAAAATGTATCAAAGCACTAGCATCATGTTTGGTTTAATTGTTATTTTTCAGAAAAACTAACAATTTAAATTTGTTCTTAATATTTGATCTATCCAAACAGATTGTATTTTTCGGATTCCAACTTGACATTTTGCAAGGTGTATATGAATAAAAATGTGTCAGCTGAAATCTCACAGAATAAAGTGAGAAAAGAATTTATTTTTAGCCTAAATAAATGGAACATATTAGCTATCAATTTATTAGATTCGTCAAATAATCCATTTCATTATTTCTTAAAAAATAAAGTTTATTAACCGAGCTTTCCAGAGTCCTTACCATCGATTAGATTCATTCGGCGAGATACGACAGAAAAGAATGTGTTAGTCGCAGTTTGCTAGCTTCCTACTTGGCAAAATTTGTCATAAAAGAACTCTTTAACTTCAACATTATTCAATATAACAAAATGAGTAAGAAATCCATTAATCACATTGGTCTCGCAAAAAAGTATTTTGTTAACCGCAAAATGTTGTCAATAGAACGAGGCTATTCGAAGAAAAATCTATAGAGCGCAACATACACTTTAATATAATGACATTTGTAAGAGACGCTCAGTTACAGATGAAACTTGTTTAAAAATGGTTTCATTAATCTAGTGTTAGTTAGGTGATTCATCAAACAAAAATACTGGGAAGGAACGAATCTGCCAATTGCAACATTTCGTTTAATAAAATGGAATGCATTAATGCATTTGCTCAATTATATCGGAAAATTTCTATTTCATTAGACTTATATAGTAGATGAACAGGCACATAAAAATTGATCAATCATATCAGTTGGTTCTTCTTTCTCTTTATATTTTAGCCTTTATTCATTTCAATGTTACCTCTTGCAGGTGCAGGTTGTCGCTCGAATGCTTTCTAATTTTTTTTGTGCTTGCGTTTTGCGATTTTTATTATTTTTTTCATAAATTCCAGTAATGTGTTTTACCTTGTTTTTTTAAATTCACTTATTAATATTTCCGACTTTCCATTGTTTGATGAACTCTAGTTTCTTGGTCCAATTATGCTTTCCCTGCAATTTTACATAATACTTTCATCACAGTTATCTTGGCCGAATCTAGTCGGATTTCGGCAGCCTATATCAATATGGATCTTATTGTTGTTTTATAATTTTTTATTTTTTTATTAGTAGTTTGTCATTTAATATTCTATTAATGTGACCGTTCAGTTTTCATTAACAAATATTATTAAAAAAGTGAAATATTTAGTGATCGGAGAAGTAACACGTAAATTTATATATTACATTCGATCTATTAGTACACAATGTATGAAAAATGTTTACTTTAACAAACCAGCATTTTATAAAGAAAATTCCATTAGTTTCAAGAATTAAATAAATAGCATCGTACACTTTTTTAGCTGTAATATTTTCTAACAGAAAAAGTAGCAAATAAATTCATTGATTATAACATTTAGTCCTTTCGAATGAAATTTACCAGAGAAAAAATAGAATTTATCATCTACTTGTGTGATTGGTTTTAACTGGACTTCCTTGTTAACAATAAATAAATAAAAATAGGATAAAATTAAAATTAGATTAGAATAAAATTTGTTGAAAGGGATACTATCTGTTTAGCAATTGTAATGTTTAAACGAATTAGGTGAAACTAATGAAGAAAGGCCTTTAACAAATACGATTTTTAAGAAATTTATTTTATACATGTTGTCTATGTTTGGTCTAATTGAGCAGATTTCGTAAAAACTTAACAACCGTATTTGTTTTAGAGTTTAATAAGATGAAATAGTCAAATAAGGGCTGCATTTGATTTAATAGATATGCAATATACCACAATCGATTAAAATACAATATAATTCGAAACAAACTCAAATATTGTAATCCAAATTAAATTAATTTGGGAAATAATCTAGGAATAATTAATGATTTGTAAGGTGTGAATTAGAGTTCCGATAAAAAAATACAAATTTTTACTAACAAATTTTTTACATTGTGTGAAGGCTTCATGGTGCACAAAAAACCTGCATTTATGTAACTTAAGATTACAAATAAAATAAGAATATTAGCCCTATATATATATATATATATATATATATATATATATATATATATATATATATATATATATTAACTATGTTAACTATGTTTAAACAACTTAGTTCACGGGATGAACCGCAGATAAAGGCAACGCTACAGTGATCCTAAATACTGCGGACTACATCGGTAAGATGCACAATTTACTTAAATCCTCTGATTATCGCCATGTACCTAATAATCCCAGTATCTACCTGGAAAAGAAAACCAAAATCCTCATTACTAACTCCAACCTATCTTCCGATACCAAGAAACTCCTCATACCTCGAGAAAAATCTTCCAGAATTCCCAAAGTGTACGGTCTCTCAAAAATTCACAAAGAGAACATTCCTTTACGCCTTATAGTTAGTGCGTTCGGTTCTCCCACCCACAACCTAGCCAAATACATTGCCAAGACTTTCCAACCTCGCACAGAGCAGGCATCATCCTACGTCCGAAACTCCTATCATTTCCTAGAAATACTGAAAACCTTCCCTGTACGCAAAGGTGACATCATGGTAAGCTTTGATGTCGTTTCTTTGTTTACAAACATCCCAATTCCTGATACCCTACAGTTATTAAAGTCAACGTATAATATAAATAACAATATCCTCTCCCTAATGAACCATTGCCTATCCAATACTTACTTTACCTTCCAAAATAAATTTGACCGCCAAACTAATAGTGCTCCCATGGGTTCCCCACTTTCACCTGTCATTGCTAACCTTTTTATGACCGATTTTGAAACAAAAGCCCTTACTTCTTTTCACCTTAAACCTACCTGCTGGATACGATATGTCGATGACACTTTTGTTATCTGGCCTCATAGACATGATACCCTTCCAGAATTCCTTTCCCACCTCAATCAAATCCATACCAATATCAAATTTACCATGGAAACTGAACATTCCTAGATACTCTCATAACAAGAAATCCTTAATGACAGCTTTTATTACACTGTCTACAGAAAACCCACTCGCACTAACCGCTACCTAAATGCCAAATCCCATCACCACCCTGCCCAAATCCATTCTGTTGCAAAATCCCTCATAACTAGATCCATCAGACTTTCCGATACGAAAAATCGCCAAATAGAAATCAAATCCATTACCACCACCCTACTGCAAAATGGATATTCCAACAAATCCTTAACTAATATAATCAAAAATATAAATAAAAACACTAACTCTCAATCCCAAAACCCTCCTGTCCAACAAAAAGCACTCCTACCTTACATCAGAGGCATCACCGATAGAATAAGCCGCATACTAATGCGGCAAAATATCCGTACGTTCTTTACGACCAATAACCAAATATCTGGGCTTATTCGCTCAGCAAAGGATCACTGCCCCAATGAATCCCAAGGAGTGTATGAAATACCTTGTGGAGACTGCCAACGGACCTACATAGGTCAAACAAATCGGCAAAATTCTAGCCGAATATACGAGCATTCTCTGGCCGTACGGAAAGGCGATAATGGTTCGGCACTTGCCAAACACAGCAAAGAAACAGGCCACAAAATTAATTTCTCTGGGGCTAAAACCATTGCCCCCATTTCCCATTTTACCAGCAGAATAGTTAGTGAGGCAATTGAAATAGAAAAACGCCCACAGTGCCTCAACACAAGAGATGACAGCCAGCGTTTGCCTGTCGTGTGGAAGTCCCTTATTGCTCCGCGCCGCCAATTACGCAACACCCTTAATCCTACAAACTTTCTCCAACCCAACACATCTCCCGCCAAACAAACTTTCACTTTCAGTCCTATAAAAGATCAAGCAGGTCACACGAAAGCTCAGTCTTATTCAAAGACTCGTAGCTCTCCTTGGGGAGTAGGCAGATTGAGACCTCTCTTGAAAATGGCATCAAAGCCGATGCCGAAACGCCGAGAATTTACCAAAAATAGACGCGGTTCATCCCGTGAACTAATCAGAACGGTTTAAAGTTAATCGAATTCGCAGGTGTGAGAAACCTAAAATTTATATTGCTGTACTCCTAGCATAATCAGATACCTAAGGAAACTTAGCTGTTTTATCTATTATATATGAGAAGGGTAACAAAAAGATATTCAAAAAAATTATAGGAATATTTGGAAACTAGATTAAAATATATAGTAGAAAAAAAATGGAGGACTTCCATATGATAGATCGGCCAACGATCAGACCTTTGTAACAAGCAAGTGATAAAAGAGTAGAACAATCAATGAGATACATTAGCTATACAGAGAACTGATGGCTGGAAAGATTGAGAGGTTGGGAGTAGGTAGGATCACAAGGAAGTTCTAAAACGTAGAATACTACGACAAAAGCCCAAACTCAAATGGCTAGAGCAGATGAAAACGGACTTTATTTAGAGAACCAGGAGCAAACGGCTATGAATAGAAGGAACTGGAAATAACTCAACAAACTGTGAATCTATAAGGGTTATTTTAAGGCAAAATGTGAATGTAAGCCATACAGTGATCGTGAGAGTGGTAAACAGAAATGGAGGCGGGTGGCAAAACCCGCACTTGAGAACTGAAAAAGTTCTTACAAGCTGGTATTCTTTTTATTTTTAATTGATGTATTCACACTCACTTGAAACTATTAGAATTGAAATAGTTTTTATTAAACGCTGGTGCCATCTTCATTCTGTGGAATTGCAATATAATTCTTCTAACTTATTAATAGCTAATCTTGGAGAAAGCATAGTCTAATATTCAAACCCATGGCGATTAGGCTTACGCGAGGTGTCAACGTTTCTTGGATCGGGCGCCGGGTGTTGCAGTTTTAAGATGCCATAGGACCGATTATAATGCAACCATGGATTGAACTGCGCTACTGCGTCATATGATACGAGTAAATAAAACGCTACGTCTTTACAATTGAAGTACAATTCCTATTTACAGTCTAAATTGCTAACGCTAGTTTAGAACCTAGCTGGTGTGTTAGAGACTTATTTGATTTATTAACATATTTGTCAATTTCAAAATCGGCATTTCAGGAAAGAGTACGTTCGTACCGCCGCAGAACAAAAATTTAATAATCAGTACGAAATGTTACGAAGGTTCATTTGTCTACTATGTCTGTTCGTAGTCTCTATACCTTTAAATATTATAAATTTTTAATTTGGTTTTCTTGGCCTTCAATTAGAAATAAAAATTAATATTATTATGAGTTTTGTTCTGCAGATTCTATTTTTCGTTCACTTTTTTAACCAATATCATATATCGTTTTCTATTTACTTATTTAGGTTTTAATTGGTGGCTACTTAATGCAATCATGAAAAATAAGCATCAATGAGGGCACTAAGTAATAACCTTTTTCTTCTCTTTTTTCTTAGTTAGTTTTTAAATTTTTAGCATACGTTTAGCAATAATACTAATTAATGCGTTTAGTACTGTTACTTTTGACTTGGCAAATATTTTGTTTGTTTTGATTTGTTTTTATTTAAAATTTGTCATTTTTTGAATTTTTAGTATTAATTAAATTATGCAACTATTAACACTATTTTGAAATACATCCTGAAAATATCGAGTAAATGTTAATAATAACAAAAACAGCTTCCACAGCCATAGTGTGATCTAGCAACCATTGGGGGAATATAATGAGCATGCCTGAATGAGAAGACTTTATTAGCCAGGTCAGTTGGGAGTTAGACATTTATGAGTGAGCACATGTAATGTGTGCTCGTCATATTTACAGTAACTGAACGAGAAAACTACAGTGCAAAAACTGTTGAGGTGATTTAGAAGGCTTTCGAGAATAAAGCAATGAGTGTAACACTAATAAAGACGTGATACAAACTATTTAGGGATGGCTGTAATCTGTGATCCACGTTCTGGAAAATTATCAACGAACAGAATACCGAAAAATGTTAAATTTGTAGAAACTACAATTAAGAAAACTAGACGATTGCGGGTCAGAAGATAAACTGGACATTCCAAAAACTACAAGGTATTTTTAAATGATTTTAACAATTTTATTTGCTATAATTCATTGCAGCTGTCTAAGTTTAATTCCTAACGCTTATCAAAGGTCAACTCTGAAATGTTTAATCTAAGAAGCTTCTTTTAGTCTACAAATATAAATATGGTAATTTAACTCTTGCCAGGCGGGTTACATTCAATTCATGCACATCTTGGGGGGAATGGTAGTTTATAAACCGTGTCACATATCCTCATAAAAAAAGTCACAGGGAATAAAATCCAGTAACCTTGGTGGTCGGTGTAGAAGATTTTGATCATTGTTACTGACAATGTGGCAGTCTCTCTTTAAGAAAGTTTCTTATAGAACTCCATCAAGCTGTAAGATAAAGACACCATTGTATGGTTCAACTGTGGCGAACATGCTAACGTTCGAGAATGTTTTACTATTTACGGTTCCCTCAGAAAAGAAGTACGGGCCGTATATTTTTGATGTGGAGACAACACAAAGCACATTAGTTTTAGATTATGTAAATGTTGAACAATCCGATTAGGCATCTCCGTCGCAGATACGAACATCTTTCTTGTTCACTTTCCTAGTCATATAAAATGCAACCTCATCACTGAACTACCTAAAAAGTTATCATCCTCTTAAAGCAAGTTTTGAAATGACTCACAAAAATTACTGCGAGATCGGTGATGGCCCTATTTTCTTTGATCACAACACTGAGTTCAACTTTTGTGTCGCCTGTTTGGCTTGAATAATTGTGTTACTAATTTCTATTTTTACGTTTCCCTCTTAAGATATGGTTCTTAAATAATTATATTCTTATTTCTTTTCCATTAATATTCAAGCCATTTTTTGTCCTCCTGTCACTAGATATTTTGTTTTTCTATAATTTATCTTTAGGCCATTTTACTTGCATACTTCCGCATGTAATCGATATTATACTCATCTTCAGCTATCAGAACTTGATCATCTGCAAATTATAGAGTGTGGGTGCATTCTTGATCTATTTTTATACCCATCTGTTGGTATGTTCTTTTCTAGCCGTTTAGAATATATTCCAAAAATGGGATAAGTTACATTCCTGTCGCAATTCCTTATTAATTTTAAAAGGCTGTGATATGTTTCTCCGAGTTTAATTGTACTTTACTAACCTCTGCGCATTGCCTTTATTATATTAATATGGTATTTATTGATACCAGGTACTTCTAGTATTTAAGGTAATTGTTGCAGGGGGACAGTATTGTATGCTTTTTTGAGGTGTATTAATAATAAATAAGTGTCTAAATTATTTGTCTTTCTATTTTCTAATAATTGTCTAATTGTAAATACATTATCTACATATAATCTTCCTACCCTAAACTCACTTTGGTTCTCTCCAATGATTATTTCTCTCTCTAATTTTTTTCTAATGATATTTCTGTACAGCGTACCAGTTGACGTCAGTACACTTATTCCTCTGTAGTTTTTACAACTTTTTTTTGAGTCTTTTTTGTGGGTTGGCGTTAAAAATTTTAACTTTCAGTCATTTGGAAGGAAGTCCATATCAATTAGACATTTAATAAAGATATACGTCAGTTTTTCACATATGACTTCTGATGCAAGTTTAATTGGTGTGCCTCCTGGACCACCAGTTTTACGGGTTTTCATTTGTTTTACTGTTATCTGTTTCACGTTGTCTCTATTTGTTTATATATTTACTTTCCACGTTGTTTTTGTATTGTACTCTGTCCTCCTGTAGCATATCTGAGTAATATTGTAGCCATTTCCATATTGGTATCGTACTGAGATTCTTAAATTTACCTTCTTTTCTTAAGCTTTCTATCATCGCCCATACTTCTTTTATTTTTGTCCCTCCTATGTATTGTTCTACTGTAGAGCATCTTTTTCCCAAGCTTCTTGCTTTTTCTTTATAACTCTTTTCTTCACTTCTCTGTTTAGTTATCTATACCTTGCTCTTACTTTACCACTTTTCTTTGGATCTTTTTGTTTTCGGATCTACGGTACTCGGAGCCTCATGCGCTGCTTCTTGTAGAACTTTTTTTTATTTTATTCATATTTTTATTGTGCTGTACCTCCTGTTGCTTCTTGTAATTTTGCGGCTATTCTTAGTTTGTACAAGAAGTCTATGTATTCGTTATTTAGTAATTCTAGATTATATTTATTATCTTTTACTTCTTCCTCTTTAATGCCTTCTTGAACTTTTATGTGGATAGTTCATTGTCGTTTTTAATAGAAAATGATCTGCACCGCGTTCCGCTCCTTCGACCCCCCCCCCCCCATAACTCTTACGTCTGACGTTTTCATTTGAGAGTAAGTTTCTATATTCGAAGTACCCGTTCATTATTCTGAGAATAAACGTCAGTTTTTTCTCAAAATCTCCCTTATACAAGATCTTCTTCTCTTCGCCCAGTTTTAGCATTTAAATCTTCTGTTATTATTAATTCTTTTCTGTTGTTCGTCTCGCTAAGGAGTTTCGTTAAATGTTCCTTACATTTTTCTTTGTCTTTAATACCAACATTTATAATTTCATTATTATTATTCTTTCACAGATTTCCTTCCAGTTTCGAATACATTTTCTGAGCTTTTTGTGAAGTGCAATAGCCACATCTGCGTTTGCTTTTATGTTTTTCTATTCCGACATAGAACTTAATATAGCCGCCAAAATATTTATTAGCATGTCATTTTTTTGTCTCCGTCAATATTCCGATGTCAATTTTATCCTTCTTTAGTTTTTGGGGTACTTCTTCTTTCTTCATTGACAGTCTTTGTATATTCCATGTTTCTAGTATCAACTTTTTATTTTCTGATTTTTGTTTCTCTCTGTATTTACATTTGTGGTGTCTAGAATCTTGAGCAACGACAGAATTGCTCCCTCCGTATCCTTGTGGGTTCTCTCTAAACCAGTGGTAAATTTCCACACAGAGACTGCTTTATTTTCCGGACTTTTGATTTTATTATTTCTTAAATTATGTGACGAGTTGCTAGTCCATCGCCATTTGTATTGAGCCGCCCAATCTGTCTATTTTGGATCAGACGCTACTTTGCCTGTTGGTCCTCGGGAAGTATTTTATTTTCTCCTACCATTTATATTTGAAAGGCGTTCGCCCGACGCGGGCTACGAACTGCCCATATGGGATGTAAAATTTTAAAAGGAAAAATGTCTTTTTTTCGCCACTTACAGCTATTTTACAGCTAGTTGCTTATCTACCATCTGATGGTCGGATTATAAACTATTGACACGCCCTACGTATACTTGAAAATGTATCCGAATATATTTCATATGAAATTCTGTCACAGGTAATATATTCTTCGTGGAACGTTTTGCTATCGTTAAAATCATTTTAAAATGTTCTTATAGTGTGTTAAATTTTAACAAAAGATAACATGAAACACACCGCAGTCACTCTTACAAAAGCAAAAGGAACATCGTTTCCAAAATTTAAATCATTGAACAGGAAGATATTTTAGACGATCGACAAGATCATCCAATACGATGGGTCTCAGTTTAAAGAGAAGTGAAGATACCTACAATGTTTCTTGCGTCTTGTAACATTTCTATCAAATGCATAGATTTTTTGTTAATCTAATTAATTTTTTGCATTATATGCCTTGATATTTTCGAGACAAGTTACGGAGATCAGATTATTTTTTGTATTGGTATAAAAGTAATAAAAAATACGTTTTGCTGTATATAAAAAATGTTTACTTTTTGGATATTTACAAGGGCCACATTTTTCAATTTTTTAGAACTGCATTTTTAACTTGTGAAGTTAGGCAGTAAGTTATCATTCAGTAATTAAGGAACAAGAATTGAATTTTGTAGATTTCGGTTTGTTACAGGTATTGTAGATTTGATTGTATTTAGAGACCCTATTTTTGGAAGGATTTTTTGAATTTTGAATGGAACAAAAAAAGGGCAATTCTAACTGATGACAATACCACGTGATTTAAGTGATGTTACATAATTTCATAAAAAATTGACAGTTCATATAGAGGTAATAATCATTTAGGTATATTTTTCCTAGCTTCCTGACTAATCTCTGCAGCAAATCTGCTTATTTCCCAAGAAATTCCTTCCGCTCGGCCAAATTGACATCATCGCTTTTTCTCCCGGCCGCTGACGGCCGAATTGGCAGGACGACGAAGGTTACCCTACAAATGATTAAATTTGTTAGGCGAATGAAAGATGGCGATCGATTGGCGCGAAGAGATTCGTTTTAAAGGAGCACGAGTCCTGCAAGAAGCTGCAGGGAGGGCCCCCTTGACCCTTGGCGGTTCTGGTCTTTGCCCTATAAAACATTCTTGGGGTTGGAGCGGAATAATCTTGATCAGTGATAATAGATGTAGCCATCTTAGAATAATTTCGAGCAGCTAATGCCCGCTTTTTCTTCGCTCTGGCTCGAACACAATACGCAGCCGGATAAGTATGTCAAACAAATATCGGCAGAGAGCAGATCGATGTGGGCGGTCGGCAGCGCCATTATTAAATTCAAAAGAAAAATACGGGGCGAAACGCTGACGCGCGGCTTTCCAAATCCGGCACGACCCGTATCGCGCGTCTCGGCGTCAAGCCGCCGCTGCACAGAATGCAACGTTGCTGAAACACTGCTCGACAACAGATATAGGTAATTTATGTCGTTTGCACGGCGCCATCAACCCGAGTGGTTGTTACCAAATTGCAAATATGCAGTTGGGATCTCGTTTTCCTCGTCGGCAGCACTGCCATTTTTGCATAACACGCGCTCCCGTTGTAAATTTGCCCGAGTGGACTGCGCTTGCCGGGGTTATCGCTCGGAAAACGGCACGGGAAAAAGGAAATTTGTAGTGCGGCTTTAAGTAATCTCGACTCTAGGTAAATTTGAGAATGAAAAATGTGAAGGGAAATTACGGTTGATTTAATTTAATATGAATTTTATCTCTTTTTTCAATCCTTTTATAGGTTTTCTCACACCCACAGACCATAGCTGCAATTTTCCGTTAAGGATGTGACTATAAGACGATTTTTTTTGTCTCACTCTTTGCGTTTGCAGCTGCAAATCATTCTTTCAATGTATCACGGCACCACTTCTGGACAACCGACTGAAGCTCATCGTTACAAAACTTTACTAGAAAAACCTATTTTACCCACCAGTACATCGAATGTGTTTTAACTATTTGCCATTATCAAGTCGAATACATTATCGGTAATATGTAGCTAGAGCGCATTTTCTAGACCTCTACTACTTTTGCCTTTTTCGGTATAGTCCTTGTCACCTTTGGACTCCAATACATAGTGAACACAGTTTTGCTATTCCTTGTTGTTTCCACACGGCTGCTAACCTTGTGTGGATGTTCGAATCCGCCACTTCCTTCTTCTCATGATTATCTGCTTCCATATTGTTTCTCTTTGTGTGATTATTGCCGCACATATATTCTCAGATAAAATATACTAATACACTAAGTTCCAAAAAAGTAGTCTTAATTTGTTGAAGATTGTTTCCAATTAGACGATTCCAAAAATGTCATTCTGTTCGTAGTTACGTCACAATAAATTTTTATTGACTTTTAGGTTTCTTACACTGATCCCAAGCTTAAGATGTCTTTACCTTCTTTATTAGAGGACAAAAAACATTATTTCCAAAATCTGCTGACTTACCTCAACAACTAGGATTATTAGCGTTCTTAAAGTATGTAGCTACTGTAAATATTCAGCTTTTTGAAGCAAACAAGATCTTATAAGGAGAAGAGAAAATAGTGTCAAATTTTATATATTTCATTTTCTTTGAAAAATCATAAATAACAGCAACATTGCCTCCACTTTGTTAAATAATTCAAAATAAATTACCCAAGTCTCTCATTTAAAATCTGCACCTGGTGGAATGTTTTAAACATTTATGAAGTTGTCCCACGTGTGTAAAAGATTCAGGGAATTACTATCATAAGTAATTTGAACAAACATGGTCTTGCGATTAACAAGCTAGAAAACAAACTAGCAATAAGTAGAAGAATGTAGCACAATCCTAGAACTGCCAGCCCTAACACTTTCAACACAAACCGATCAAGCCACCTGCATCAAATTCACATATCCAAGATCGATTCGGAATATACGAAACTGAAACACACATTGCACTAAGAATATATTTACTTAAGACTATATGGAACTTTACCAAAGCTGAATGAACAAATTAAACATGTGCCTCCTACTTATGACAATTATGAAATCTTGAAAACTTAGTTTTAAAGGATGTTAAGAAGCATATCCTGCGGAGGTTCCGAAAACAGTATATCCAAAGATGGACCGCAAAATTCAGCATTTTTTTCGAGGAATACTAGGGTAGGCAAGAACTCCAAATAGCAAAAGACCTCTTACAGATAATGGAAGCGCTTAATGGAAGAAATCGATTTCGAACATTCTAGCAGAATAGAGTGGCGTTTCCTACGTGAATTGAAGAGTAGTAAACTCTTGTGGTAAATCTTAACAAAACTAGTCACATAGTCGTCCTTTCTAAAGCTCAAACAACAAGCAAAGGATACCACTTAACGAAAAATTTTCGAACTCTTTCTCTATAACTAAAATGAAATAAACATTAAATTTAAAATCTACAAGAAAGGAGAATAAGTTTCAAAATTCTTTAGGAACACCGGATTTGATAGAGAGTAGCTGATATATTTTTACTCCAACATTCTTGAAACCGGAAAATTGCCACCTGCCTTTAAAAGAGCCAAAATCATAGGTACATCAAAACAAATCGTAGACACCGCAAGTTATAAACTATAGCACTGCTTACTGTTATATAACTTGATACAATAGAATCTTAAAAATCATAAACCAAATTGTACCTCCGAAACAAGAAGTGCTAATGAAGTAACAGCCTTAATAATCCACATAGAGCAAGACAACTTGAAACTTTATAATCAATATATTATATAATTAACCAACGAAGTACCTTTTCTCAAATGTATAACATATTATCTAGCGTGCTGCAGAATAGAATCTTCAGAGCTAGTCGTTTCAGTAAAATACGCTCCTTGAATAATGGTTTGCAGCATGTTTCGGTTTTTGCGCCTCTCTTCTTTAATCTATAACCTACCAGAAGCCGGTTTAGCAAATGTTTCTGTGGTGATGATGTACTGGCCATTCAACATCGTACGTTGGAAGTCGCCGAAAAGCAATTATCTGCAGATCTGTTCACTCTTCACTCATATTTCAAAAATGTAGATTATGTCCAAATCTATCTAAAATAGAAAAACACTCCTCTTAAAAAACAGAGGACTGAACTTTCTGTTGCATTTAATGGAACAAAATATTAATCAAAAATATTTAGGTGTAATTTTGAACAGGTTGTTAATCTTTAAAGTACTTACAAAGTTAGAACATCGAATGGCACCACACAAGGTGCTTCTGCTAATTCGCTGCGCAATATTGCTATTTAGTCTGAATAAACATCTCTCAAGTATTTAAGGTAGATGTACCTCCTTTATAGGAACTAAAGAAAAAGATTTCAGATATATTCTCGTAGCAAAATTAAGATCCGGAAAATTTTCTGTACCGTCTCCTATGAAATATTTGAATCTTCAAGAAGCATGGAGAGAACAATGGCGAGGATCTCCTCCAGAAACGAAATGTAACATAGGTCATCCCTTTACAAAACCCCCTGGCTTTGACATACCCCGACATTTATGGTCACAAAAGTCTGATGCGCAATTGAGACAGTACAGAAACTGCAGAATGCGAATGCGGAGCAGAAGAACAAACTACAACTCACATTGTTAAAAGATGTCCAACATACCACTGTGATGGAAACTCTGAGGATGTGTATTTCCTAATATGGAAGGTATAAATAGACTTCTTATCTCAAATAATGAACTATGACCATAGCCACAATGGCAGTTTGTTAACATTAATATTAATTCTAGTTCTAACTTAAATAAGGCTATTTAATAAGTTTAATTGAAATTATTATTGATCTGTTAATCCCTTAATTTTCTTAAATTAAAAATGTATTCCAAATACAATACTTTCTTTACTCCTTAATGGACTATAATTGACAAAGAACATTAGAAAAGCTAACAGTAAACATTATTATAATATAATATAATTTTTCTTTCCAGACAACATAGACATCACTTACCATTACAGGAATTTATTATTTAAAGTGAACATTCTTAAACTACTCAGATACCAAGTGTACGAGAAAGACAGGAACATCAGTTGAAATGAATGTTTTTGTTTAAAGGATCTATTTCCAATATCGACAACCCAATCCTGGAAACTATTGGAATTAAAATCAAACTGAAAAAACATTCTACATTAAACATCAAAATGCAACCTAAAGAAAAGCTAGTAGGTGAAGATTTGAAAGTAATCTTTAGCTCTTCTGAACCAAAATTTATAATTGGTAATATAAATAGCAAAAATCAGTTACGAGGAGGTGGAGCAAATAAATAATTCCTGGTGAATAAAAATGGAAAATCTTTCAGCAAAATACATATTTCAAATTTTAACTCTTGGGTTATACACTTACTCCCCAGATAGTAACGACTATTTACCGGGCATATTAAACAATACTTTACAAAAAAAAAACTTTACTGCACAAATGTACCAGAATGAAATACAAAAACTTGACTCGGCTTGTCTATCAGTTGTGAAATTAACTATAAAAGGGATTAGCAAACTGAGAAAAACACAAACTTCGTTTGGACAAACAATTGCAGTGTCCATCTAACCTGACTAATGTATACTATTATCAACTTAAAATAACTGCTCACTAATAGGAGCCAGATCAAACACAATGGAAGAAACACACAAATACTAAAACAAAACATTTGTTAAATAGATTAGTATATTGCCTAAAACAGGAGCTAGATGAGCTACAAAAAGTGTGTTGAAAATCTAAACCAGACGATTTAGGAATATAGAGAGATACTAAACGCATTTTAAAACAGTGTGAAGAAGTCCGAACACTAAGTACTAATTTGCTAGTGATAACCGAACCAATCACGCCCAGTGAGCTTAAAACTATAAAAAAAACTATAGTTTCAAATCTTCAAAACAGAGAATTCCTTGAACATGACTCTATTACAAATTTACTGCTAACACAATTTATCAATATTTCGATAGCTTACCGTTCTTTTATGGTTAATGGATATCTACATTAACGCTATTTTCTTTTTCCTGTATTCTCAAAAATTACAGGTTAATCAGCTTATTAATATTGTTCTCAAAATTCTTGGAAAAATCACTTACTTTTGTTTGATGAATAAAATAACGCCGTTTATTGCGCGTCGTTTGCCTTCTGTGAACGTCTGTACATTTCGTATCTAAACATAATCACAAAGTTTATCAGAAACGCCGTATTTTTGTGAACTGGCTGTTAGAGAACAGCTGATTTGGCAAAATCAAACTCATATTGCATGATAAAGTTCGTTTTCTTTGAATGACTGTGAATCGTCAAAACTTTTGCATCTGCAGTACTAAAAATTCTACATAAAGCCGATGCATCCACATCATGCACTTTTTAATGCGAGTTATGGACCGAAGGAATCATTGGTCCGTACTTTTTTGAGGACGAAACTGGTACTGCTGTTACTGTCAATTGTATGCGCTATCGGGGGATGCTAAACAACTATTTCTCAATGAAATCAGCTCTTTAAACTTTATTAACGATAACGAGATGGAGTCACATATTACACAGCACACTCATTTTAGCAAACTTCCTGGTCATCATCTCTCAGAGGGGTTACATTAGTTATCGCTCTCTAGCTATTTAACCGTATTGGAAGTCTTCCTCTAGAGCTATCTGGAAAAAGGGTTTATGTCAAAAAATCGGATACATACCCAGAGCTAAAAGAGAGCATCAGATGTGTAACTGCTGAAATAGAGCCGCACTTATGGAAAAGTATTATGGAACACTGTGCTAAAAGAATCGTGGGGAGCATTTGGTTGACTGTATATTTGTACTTTACACTGACAGCAATAAAACTCGAATTGTTCCAATATTTTGCGTTTTATTTAGGAAAAACATGCTGAAGTCCAGTTTGGATCAATTTATATAATACAATATAATAATGATGCTAACCAATTAACCACTCTCGTTTCAAATTTGTAGAGGACTTATTGTATGGTATTCTGTATGTGAATGTTCTAAATTACAAAAGACAGTTTTTACACAACACTTGATATACTTCTTCATTCGTAACTGAAAATCATTCTTATTTATCTTATTTACAGCTACATATCAATTCCAAAATTTTCCCTAGCAATCTTTTTGCAATATTTTCAGTTATAAAGTTATCACTACATATAAAATATAACTGTTGATATTAACTGTATGTTTGTGTTGCCATGCAACAAATTAAGGCCGATTTTATTCGATGGTTGCGTGCGCTTAGCCAAATGAAATCAATTACAAGTTGGTTCTAGTGAACTGATGCTAAAGTAATAATTTCATTTTTATTACGTAATTGAAAATTGATTTGAAATCATCTAACTGTAAACAGTATTGGATGGGGAACTATTAACAATTTTATTGTAATTACATTCCGTTGCTTTAATTTTTAAAATTTATTGTTACGATGTTGATTTTCTTTGATTATAATGCTTCTGTAAACGTGCATTTATATAATAATTAGCTTCTTAGAGCTTGGTAATATAAGAAAACCGGATAACTAATATCAAAATGACAAATTTTATAAAATATTTAATTCTATAAAGTTAAGTATAACTTTTTGTATTGTGTGTTTCCTATTTTTACAAACAAATTAAATTTATATATATACAAAGCATATGATGATCTTAATTAGCGGGACCTAATATTAATAATTGTATTTTACAGTAATTGTTGATTACAAATTATGGATCTTAAAGATTATTAATTTAAATGTACGGTCAAGTTGAACTTTAAGCCACCCTTTTATCTATGAGGTAAGCGCCAAAAGTTTCGGGCTTGACCACGTTCTAATAATAATAAAAGCACAATAGTGGTGGCCACATGCAGCGCCATCTTTTGGTGAATATTCAGCAGCCGATTTGTCTTAGTCGCGTAACAACAGCCACTTGAGTGGTACGCCCATATTATGCATGATCTTCGCTTTTACATTGTCAAAATACTTTTCTTGGGCTGCGAAAGCAGCAAAAATGAACCACGCATAGATGAGCCAGTTGGAGTGCTTTCGAAACAAAACGTCCTTCCCATCGATGATGAGACAGCTTATTGCGTAAATTGCGCGACGTTATCAAAGAGAAGCTACTGTGAAAGAAGGTAGCTTCCAATGGCTGCTATCTATTTTTAAAGCTAAAGAAAGGTCTTTGAGGTAGAAAATTTAACAACAAATATTTTTGCAAAAGTATGCTAGTCGGTGTAATAAAGCGTTGGCTAAAGAGTATCTTTGCGTTCGATCCCTGACCAGCCTTGCCAGATTTTGCCGATATATAGCTATGGGTCTCAATTGCCTGGTACAGCTACTATATATAGGGTGATTCAGGATGATTCATAATTGCACGGCACTATCTCAGGGATGTGTTCCCTAGCACGAAATAAACAAAAAAGTTTATAGGGACATGTGTTTCAAATTAATTTATTATCAAGATACGTGAAAGATAACTATCTAAAAGTTAAAATTAATCAATTGGCCATGGATAAAAATGGTATGTTTAATAAGATATTAAACATCTATTATTAAATGTGTTGAATAGTATTAAACACTGCATGTATAAGTAAGTAACGTGTTTTACTAGTTCTGTGTGTTTTCGTTGGTTAATACTTTAAAGACTACAATTTTTTGTTATCATTGGAGATATCACAATTTTTTTCACTTTTGCAGAACAAACAGACATGCTTTTAATTGATGGAAAAGTATATAAAAACGGCGCTGCTGCTGTTCGAAGATATCATGAAACATTTCCTAGTAGAAGGTTACAAAATCGTAAAACGTTTAAAGCCATTACAAGGCATCTAGGGAAATGGGCATGTTAAAAACTCAAACGCTAATCGACAAAGATTTCGACGCACTGCTAACATCGAGGAAGGGATACTCCACGCTGTTAGTTATCTCCTAGTACTAGCACTAGAAGATTGTCACTTCGTTTCGATGTTTCATATGGCGAACAGTCCCCAAGCAACAATTGTATCCATTTACAAGACTTGTTACCAGAAGATTGTAGCAAGTGTAAATATTTCTGCCAGTAGCTAATTCAACAAAGCACACAAGGACCTAACTTTCTGAGCTGCCTGTTGGTTAGCGATGAATTTTGCTTTACCAAAAAACAAAAAAATGACTAATTTTTGAAATACCTATACGAAAAAACCCTCATATGACTGCTACTAATTACCAATGTTTGGTCTTCTTGGTGACAGTCTAATCGGCCTTTTTTTTACTAACAAGGCTTTCAGCAATATCCTACTAGCATTTTTTGCAAAATAATTTGTACGAGCTTCTAGAAGACATTCCGATTGTCAATAGGCAGTGGATGTGGTTTATGCATGATAGAGTCTCTACTTACTTTTTCATATTATCACTGATTATTTAAATGCAGCATATGGTAACCGATGAATTGACTGAAACGGACCTGCTAAATTCACACCACGATCTCCTGATCTAACGCCGTTAGATTATTTTGTGTGGAGCTGGATGATGTCTATCTTTTATTCTACGTCTAATGGCATGCAAGAAGAGTCAAGGAATCGCATCTTGGAAGCTACAGCAACTATTAAGGGCCGTATTGATGCTGTCAGACTTGCCAGAGGGGCATGGATTCGTCGTGCTGAATATTGTATCCAACAAAACTAATAGCACTTTGAACAGTTACTTTGAATGTTTTATTATTAAATAAAAACCTTTCACTTTTAATATCTCGGCAATAAATTATTTTGAAACACATGTTTATAAGAGCTTTTTGTTTATTTCGTGCTGGATAACACGTCCCTAAAATAGTAACGTGAAATTCCAAAACACCCTGTATCTTTAAATCATTATTTCGAGATGAAATACATGCAGACTGTATTATATACGCCTTGTTTTATTCTTGTCACTCCTGGAAACCTTTAGCGCCGTTATAGCGAATAATTAAAATTGTAAATATACACCTAAAATTAATGCATTTACCCGATTTTCTTAATATTATTGTCTTTATATATTTTTAATTTTATTTTGAAACTAATCCTCCAGACAAATTGGAGAGTACGATCATGATCTTTCTAGGTCTTTTATTTAAATCTTTAAATTAGTTGTAGTGATGAACAGACCTATAGTTTGAAGTTTAGTCTACAATTTTTTAAGTTCCCAAAAAACAACCACTTTGCCCACGAAAGCATCATTTTATGTAACGGTGAAGCAGGAGAATAGGCCGTCGTTGCTATGGAAATGACATAGTCAAGCCCGGTATGACGGGGACTGCAAACCCCACTTCAAACGCTACAGTTTGTTAACTGCAAACGCGCATTTCGGAAAGTTGTTTTGATGTTCCGAACACATTATTTGATTTGGCTCGTGTCAGTCTCCTAGTAAGTAGAATTGTTTGGCGTGGAAAGTGAGCACACGCATATAAAATGATTCTGCGGTCGGAGGTGCTTATTGTTTCATCTGGTAGGTTTTATATGGCTGGGATAATACTATGTATTTTATGTAAGAGAAAAATTAAAACTAAAGCTGAGTTGACCTATATAGCATCTTCTAAATTTTAGTCAAATTGTAAACGACATGATATTTTATAAAAGTGAATAAACGAACGTTGTAAATAAATATTCACGTAACCTAGGTAAACAGTTGATTTTATTGATAACTTTTGGTGTAGCAGAACAAGAAGAAATTCACATAATGTATTTGCTTTTTATGAAATTTTTATATTTTGATTAAACGCCGAATAATTCCACAAAATCGACTGATCTGAAGAGATACAATACATCAAAGTGGTGCTTCTGTTTCAGTTTTAGTTTATTTTAACTGACTGTATTTACAAGTATCACAACGGATATGGTTCCGCTGCGATACTTGTAAATACAGTGTAGTTAAGGAAGAACGTGTTCGGCTTATTTTGGAGAAAAAATTATTTAAAAATCTTTTCAAATGCATAGGTACGTTGTACTCCATCAGAACAAAGATACTATTGTATCAGTCATGTGTCCAATCACCATCGTCGTCGATAATAGCCTGGCATTTTTGAGGCCTGCCTTCGACTCAAGTGCTAGCGTATTCATCCGGCAAGGACCTCCAAATGCGACGAATTTCTCGTGAGAATTTCAAGTGTAACGATGCCAGACTATTTTTTCCACTCGATGGAAACCTTGCTGCGGTGTTTGGGATTGTTGTCCTCTTGCAGGATGCAGCCCTCGTTTTTTTTTTAATGAACCAGCGTTCGGTAGTTTTCTTGGAGCATTTAGGTTATACATAAACAGATGTAACGTTTTGAAACACAGTTTTTCGAAGTAGCGTCAAAGATGCACTTTTACTGAGTGTTTAGCGGTCCGCTGTACCAACCTGTTAGTTGAGGTTGACTAGGCTCGTAAGACGATAACATATCCTCAAACAATTTCATTTCTCCAATTTATGGTCGATGTTTCCCTTTACACAAGCGAGTCGCTTCACCACATGCTTTTCACCTAACCATAGTTTCTACACTGAACTACGGCATTTGATATCATGCGCACGCAGATGGATTCGGATAGCTAGGTACGATATATCTACACCTTTCTGTTTCAAATTTGCTGGTTCTTGATGTAATATCACGATCTGTTTTTCGACTTTAGGGGACACTTTACCTATCGAGTCACGTTCCGGCAAGTCATCGGACGTTTTTGTCTTCTTATATCGCTGCACCCACTACTGACGAATGGATACAGAGGGGCGCAGCCCCGTAGAAAATTGAACAAACAAAATAAAAAATGGACCCAAAAACAGAGTGACATCACGTGGAAGCAAAAGTGATATAAAAATAAATATATTAGAAATTGAAAACTCGACAGAGAAAAATGATATGACTTAGAGGGAAGAACGTATATATATATATATATATATATATATATATAAATATATATAAAAAAATAAAAAAGGAAAACACAGTAAAAGTGAGAAATAAAAAAGATAAAAATTTCATATAGCGGACTGGAGAGGTAGGCGTGTAAATAGTCGCTCTCGTGGTGCGGTGTGGGATACGTAGTACGGCCCGTATTGGAACGTCAACCGATAAGGCCCAAATCGTCCCTTAAACGGCCGTCGCGAAAGCGGATGGGGGCGGCTACCGATATCAACCAACGAGTATTGCCAAATCGCTCACCTGAATCGGCTTCGTCTTCGGCTTCGTCGGCGATGGTCCACGTTGGCCACCTTGATGCGCTGTCTTCTTGTATGTTGCGGGGTATTAAAAACACAAGACCGAATTGGCCGCGCTGCGGATCTCGTATGTATGCGGGTTGATAAGACACGACCGAACTGGCCGCGCTGCGGAATGCTTATTTGCGGGGTGTTAAGACACGACCGAATTGGCCGCGCTGCGGTGTGCTTATGTTGCCGGGCTTCGTGCCTGGCTTGGCGGTAGGTCTTTTGCGGGCAATTTTCATTCGACAGCACCTTTCATATCAAAAGGTGCCGCCGACGGCGTATGCAGACTTGTCGGCTGAGCAAAAGCCCATATGCCGTTTTGTGTGCGATGGCAAAACGTACCAGCAGATATCAAAGGCCCGCATGCCGCCGCGATATAAAGCGGTTCAAGGGCGAAAAGGCCGCCACACCACGGACAAAGAGACAAACATAGCAAAATAAAAAGACAAAAATGTAAAAATAAGAAAAAAATAGAAATACTTGTACGAAAATTAAAATTGACACATGTAATATAAGGAGTTTAACGGGAAAGGTTACTGGTTGTGTTAGTTCAGAGTAAATAATAATTAAACCAGAATCAAATTGAGACACTAAATTGAGTAAGTAAATTAGAAATGATTTACAGTTGAAGTAGAATGTAGTACACAAGGAAAATTAATAATAGACTATTCTAAAAAAATTTAAAATAAGGAATATAGAGGTTAAACCTGAATCAGAAATATGTAGTAACCCCTACTTAATAAAGATAGAAATGAAAAGTAACGCTGAAAACAAGGAAAAAGAATAAATGTAGTGAAATAGAAATCAGAAGCCATAAGGTAATAATAAAGGTAATAAGGGAAAAGGAAAAACTGGATAACCAACTAAAACAGAATTTTAAAAGGGCGGGGATAGAAATGAATTAAAAAGATTTAAACAAAATACTCTAGACGCAGTTAAAGAGAGTTGTAGCATGCTGAAGATAGAAAGTGACGATAAAAGGAAAACGGCACGGTAAACAACAGAAATCAAATGAAAGGGACAAGTGCAAACAATATTTACAGTAAAGGAAAAGTAAGAACTATGACGCATATAAAATTGCAAGAGTTTAAATTAAAATTACGATAAAAATTGGAAATCAAGTTTTGCGAAGAGCATTTGTAGTCAGAATAAAAGAAAAACCATTAAACTAATCAAACATTATTTTATGATACTTCAAAAAGGTTGACATGGTGAAAAACTGAAACAACACTTTTGAGAGTTAGTAAAAGACGAAAAAGAGAAAGACGGAGCAAGTAAAACAAAAGCATAGATAAAGGCGGCACACATAAATAAAATGGACACAGAATATGAAAGTAATAAGAGCGAACATTAAGATAAAACGATAAAAAGGTTGAAAATTGGAAAATTACCTGATAAAGAAGATATAACGGTCAAAATGCTGAAATATATTGAACAGTCAAAGAAGCACATATTTCTACAATTACTTAAGAAAATACCTAGTGATTGGCCTAGGAAAAGTGTTTTCGTTAATCTTGTAAATGAAAATAAAAGAAAATGTAAAACACAACAAATGACACTAAAGATTTCCGAACGAATAGAAAAACACAAAACTTTGTATTCATAATGAGACAAGCAAGCGAGACAACCATTAGCAAAGAAAGACAAGTACCTTTGTATATCTAGTAAAAATCTTCGATATCGGTCAAAAGGAAAACACACTACAGAGGTCGTAGAAGCTCTATACCAAGAAATATAAAACAGTTAAAACAAAAACGAGGAATTATCAGAATTTGAGACGAATATGGCACTTCACAAAAGATGCGTGTTGAACTCACTTTCCTTTACATTAGTTATGAATGATCCAATTAAAGAACCAAACATTTAATTTAAATATTTAAAAGGCGAAAATTTGAAATGAATGTTTTCAAACGACATAATAGATTCCAAAGAAGAAAAAAGAAGAAATACCAGCGTACATACAAGAACTTCAAAAAATAAGTAGGACAATAAATCCTAAAAAATAAAATAAAAAAAATCATAAGTGTAGAAGAAACGAAACACACCAATATAGAAGGAAATTCAATAGAACAAATAGCTAAAAGATTTCCTCTGGCTTTCTTGAACATCCAAGTCAACCTGAATTTGTCGAGGTTAGATCCCCCTTCTTCGATCTTTGCATGAGTTGTTTGTAAGTGTAGGGAAGTGCTTTGACCTTGACTAATCTTGCAACTTCCGCTGCGCTATCAGCGTTGAAATCATTTACGATCTTCTCAGTTGGAAGGTTTGCAACTGTCGATGACGATGGCAAATTAGATGAGGCCTCTGAAAGATACTGGAGATTCTAGATGATCTCGTTGATAGTTGGTGAGGATGAGACATTCAGATAAGTGAATCCTGTTTCCTTCATGTAGTTGATGATTTAGACATCCCTCTTGCAATCTTTGTGATTGCAGGTCTTGGATTACATGGGCAGCAGCTGACTCAAAGCTTGAGCGATTCCAGATAGTGTAACGATTTCTGTTTACTGTAAGGCAAAGAAAAGTGAAGAAGAGAATAGTTACACTTGATCCTTGACTTGAAACTTGATCTTGGGATTTTGGGGTTTCCCTCGCTATCTCAGGAACCGAGTCGTTCTGGAGAAAATCTCTTGAATGTTGTAAGATGTGTTACTATATACTCCGATTAAGTCTATGTTTTTTTTGATTGGTTCTAGCAGTGTTAATTCTTCCAACATTATGTGGAGTTTCTTAAGTATCCTCTTCCTACCAACGAACACTAAAATTAAAACATAGTCTTGTTAATTAAATCTTTTTTTTCCAAATTTGCTAAATAGAGTGTTGTATTCTTTCAAAATTAGACATTTCCAATGTTTTAAGTGTTTTGCTTAGTTTCGGTCGTAAGAAACTTCTGGTTTGTGCATTGACCAAGTTCACAGGGAGGCTTTGGTTTCTGGTAATTACCAGCTAGTAAGAGAACGACTTTGTTCTGCTTTGCCAATGCGTTTAGTAATTGTTTAACGTCTCATTCAGTCTTGCAATTGATAGTTCAGCGTCTTGAATGCTCTTTGGCTACCTGATATGTTAGTAATACCTTTCTGATATAAATCTTTACTTGGTCGGAGAGGCGGAGTACTTTTTTGTCAATACTTTTACCAGTTTTAGATTCTATACTAAATCTTATTCTAATCTTGGATGGGATTTTGCTATTTCTTTTGTTCGATTTCTTCTTAATTCCACTTTGAAAGGAAAAGTTAGTTTCAAACATAAAATGATTACTTATATCGTCCCTTCGTGCTCTACATAGGGGATATTCTTTCTCGAGGTTGCTGAACTGCTCTTATTTCATTATTACGTTTCTTGTTAGTTATTTCTTGATTCTTTTATAGCTAATTTTTTGTTTATTGTTCATCTCTACATTAAGGGTACAATTATTAATCTTAATAATTGCAATTTAATAAAAAAAATTGTAGAGTCAACAAAGTTATTACACTTTTCAAACCGAAAAATTTTGTGCTATCAAATTGCACAGTGAATGTTTCCGGCGTCTAAAAGCCGATTTCACCGAAAGCCCATGAGAAATCATTTCCCACGTTGAATGCCATTATTCAAATTGCAATTTCGAAGTTGCCTCCACTTAAAATTCTGCGGGAAATGGAAATTACATATGGATATTATCGATGTTTGCAGCGATGCTAGAAGCGATGAAACAGGAATTAGATTATCATTGTCCCCCGAACTGGGACACGAGCTGAAAACAACCCTTTCGCCGCGGTAAGCCGGCTCGCTGCCCGGCGCCCTGGCGTCCGCGCCCCGCCCGAAGCGCGCGGATCGCGCCGGTCGCTTGATACCCGTAATGAATTCAGCCATAGGGCACTCGTCGGTGCCAACCATACAACTTTGCTAATTATTGATTCAATTATTGTCCAACTTATAATTGAGCCTCACCTTTACGAGGGCGCGCACAATTCGCGCGCGCTGTTATGCGGATCTGCTCCGTAATTGCCTAGATTGGATTTCGCCGGTGCTGGAGTGGGCAGTGGCGGAACGAGGAGGCCCCATTTATTATTTGCGTTGCCCGTTGTCCGAGAAGTTGAGAATAGGCGGTTTGCCTCGCGAAATTTGTATCTAGGGGGGCTTTCAAAGCAATGTGTCACTTTTTACGAACGCGCGGGCTTTGTCCGCTGTCGTGTGTAAGCACGCTAGGAAAACCGCCAAAAATTTATACAAAGCGAATTGAGCACTAGACGCGCAAAAACCCATTTTTAGTCGGGAAAAGCAGTGAATTGTGCGGTATGGCAGTTTAATACAGTCAAGAGAAAATGTAACAATTTTACAAAAAGCTGTATTAAGAAGGGAATAAAAAATCATTTACATAAAATATTTCTATAAAACACGCTAATGTAATTTAGTGAAATAAAAATACCAGCTTGAGGAAGATGCCACGTGGCGTCGTGGTTATAAGCCTTGATCCTCTGTCCACCAGGTTGGCGTAAACGATTTCGAGTTTTGCTGAAAACTCATGGGTGTATGTGACGTTTTAACTTGTAAGTAGTATAAAGTTGCATGTTAGTAGGCACAAGTGCCGGCAACAAAAAGAAAACAATTTGATGATTTATCCTTAATTACAAATATAGCATATACTCTAAAAATGAAATCTATGATACCGATCCACTAGATGAATAGAAATCAAAGTGAAAAGATAAGTGCCAAAAGTTTCCGGTTCGAATATACTTCAGGAGTGAGAGAAAGAAAACCATTATTTTTCAGTATTTCTATGCATTTTAACGTATTTTTCATTTCGAAATAATTATCTAACTACCCTTGGCAAAATACTTTGGAGTTTTATCAGCGAAATGCTCTAAAACATCCTGTTGCTACTCTTCATCGTTTGTTAAATTTTTTATCTCGAAGGTCTTCAATTTTGAAAATAGACCGTAGTCACCGAAGGTTAGGTTTGGGCTGTGGGAAAGCTCCTCAAAGTTACAGTTTTTTGCAACAGCCTGAGCAATTGCATTCTTATTGACAGGGGCGTTGTCATGTAGAAAGTGAAGATAAGGTCGTGCAATTTATGCAGTAAGTTGACTTAATATTTTATGTTTTCAATCGCATTTTCTCATTTAATACTAAGAGATCATTGCCATGATTGTTTTCGTCGATTGAGCTGCTTTTACCTTTCTCCATTAATACTCATTTTGCTAGGACATAGTAGTACAGGATCATGGTTTTATCTGCTGTAACAATGAATTGAAGGACTGATTTTTTATTGCCGTATGGGCTTAAAAATTGTGTATAACGAGTCACATGACATGAAGCACCAACTAAAGTCACTAACTTTATTTATATAAAGTTGCTCATTCAGAATGAGTCGCCGCATGACTGGATCTGAAAGCACTAAGCTTTTAAACGTCTATTTTACAGCACTCTCAACGAGGCCGGCGTTTTCTTCAACTGGTCGACCTGAACGTGGTTCGTCTTCAATGCTTTCTCGGTCCAAACAAAATTATTTAGCCCACACCTTTACAATGGAACATGTAGGCGAGTTTCACCATAATCATCACCCACACGTCGTTTAATATTACTGAAACTAAAACTAAAACTATCTTTAGTGAGAAATTTAAATACGGCTAGGTACCCGATTTTCAAATTGTGCAAATGGCGCTCCACTACCAACTAGTTTCTAGCTACTGTAATTTTTATGAACGTTGTCTGACACTGTAGCTACTTTGTCTCTATTATTACTGGAAGACAGTCAAGCCTGAAACTTTTAGTGTTTACTTCGTATATATCAAACAATAAAACAGCCTGAAATAGGACGAAATAGACGTAAAAGATGAGGCTGTCTCTGCACCATAATTCACTACCGATCTGATTGCTGCCATGTAATTTTTTATTTTTGTGTTTGTGCTTATAATTTACGATGTCTCATACAACTACGACCAAGACATCGGCAAAAAATTATCCACATATCAAAGAAACATAACAAGAAAGGAGACACAGATACAATTTTCAAAATATCGGCGGTTCCCATATTGCTGTATGGCAGCGAAACATGGACAATAACAACAAGGGACAATAGGAAAAGCCACTGCACAGAAATGAGGTTCCTAAGAGGAGTCAAAGGATGCAGCTGGTTAGACAGATTTGCTGACCAACACATCAGAAACGTGTTCGGGTACAACTAATATGAGACCAAATAATCAATTGCAAGACAAGATGGAAGGAACATGTGGACAGAATCAAAAATCCTAGAGGAACCCGAGATGTAGGAAGACCTCGGAAACGATGGAACGTTGAACCGGAACAGTCCGCAAGGTCTAATCCTTGAAGTAGGTGACGACGACACCTTTTACTTTTCGCTAGCCATCTTTTTCTTTTTCCAGGTGTGGATTAGTAGTTTTAATGTTCTTTGTCTTAAAATTCTTCCTCCGTGTTTTATTAGTTCATTGACTATGTTATTCTTTCCTCTTGCTTTGCTCGTCTCAAGTTGTGCTATTACTATATTGAATCCCTCTTCCGCGGGCGTGTCCAATTTTTCATTTATTGTGTTTGTTTAAATTCTCTTATTTTTTCCTTCCTAACACCTTATTGCTGTTAGTTAGTATTTCCTTAAAATTCTCCACTCTACGCTACTTATGTTTGTTGTATTTCTTTCTATATTTTGTCTTTCGATATATCTATGCAGTTTTTTGTGTTATTTTTATTATCCTTTTCGATTGTGTTTATTACTTCGTCAAGATAACTTGTCTTCTTTATTTTTAATAGTTTTGTCCTGTTTTTTCTAATTTATTGCATGTTTTATAATCTATTTCATTTTCTGTTCTTAGCCAATTTAATCTAGTGCCCTATTTTCTATTTCTCTGTAGTCTTCATCAAACTATGCATTCATTTTTCCGTAGTTTTTTACCTATTACTTTATCTGCGGCGTCTTCAATGCTTCTTTTTATATTTCCCCAATGTTCTTTTATTCTTCTGACTTTTTTGCTAACTTTTTTAACTCCCTCTTCCTATAGTACTTTTTTCTGTTATTATTTTAATTCTCCATCTCTTTCTCTCTGTTTGTTTTTTTGCTTCCTCCTACCGTTCTTAACTTTAGCTTTGCAATCACTAGGACTATTCCCACATCTGCTCCTCTGAACGATCTTAAATCCTGTATTATTTTTTGTTCTTTTTAGCTATTAGGATGTGATCTAGCTGGTTTCCTGTGGTTGTAACAGGGATTAGCCATGTTACTTTGTGTTGTATTTTGTGTTGGTATTTTGTGCTAACTACATACATATCTATATCAGTTGCTGAATTCCCAGTCTTATTTCATTGCTGTTCGTTTCGCCATGCATAGTTTATCTTACAGCTACTGCTCTCCAGTATTCTTCTTTTCTCAGATTTGCATTGAAATCCCCCAAATGAATGAGCATATCGTGTTTTGGGGTTTCTTCACAGATCTTTCCTAATTTATCATAAAACTCATTTTTCTCTTCTTCAGCTGCTACTTCTGTTGGCACATAAGCGTTTATAAGTTTGATGTTGGCTACATCATTTCTTAATATGACGTAAGAAATCCTTTTCTTTATTCTCTTGAATTCCATTTTTTCAGTTTTTTACGTATCAAAAATCGTTTATCTGGAATTGTATGTATCCAGAAGTTAATAAAAAAATTATTTCATCAGCATCAATGTTGAAGTTCTGTTTGATTAAGCAAGAACATAACTTTTTAGTTTAACAAATTATATCCATCTACAAGCATTAACATAATAAAGAAGGAACCAAAAATGCTCGGACACATAATGTACAAAATGTGAAACAAGTCGGCATGAAAGAAGATCTAAAACCATCTGACAATAAAAACACATGCAGGGTGTCCAGAAAGGGTAGGGGGTATTTGTAAATTAAATTAAAAAAACACTACAAGTTAGAAAAATATTTTTTTTATTTTTAATCTTTAGACAAAGTTTTGAAAAATTAAGTGGCAAAGATTATGTTGTCCAAATGTTAACCCTCGCGCCGCTGGCACTCCTCTAACGGAACACGGAAATTAGCCGCCACGCGTCTATACATCTCTCTAGAAACGGCGGCCATTTCAGTGCTGATATTGTGCTTCAATTGCAGTGGAGTTCGTGGTTTGTTTGCATACACTTTCTCTTTATGGTATCCCCAAAAGAAATAATCAAGGGATGTCACATTGGGGCTTCTCGGGGGCCAGTTGATGGTGCCTCGACAAGAGATCACTTTTTCCGGGAAAAGTTGATTGACAATTTGAAGTGATTGGTTTGAGGTGTGGCAAGTGGTTCCATCTTGTTGAAACCATGTTTCCACCTTCAAACTCTTGAAATTATGGAACCAAAAAGTTTCTTAAAATGTCGCAATACCGTAAGTGTTCGTCCTCGCCGGTCTTCAAAACAATAAGGCCCAATGATGACTTCAACAGACATGGCAGCCCACACAATAACTTTTGGACTATGTAATGATCATTCATGTATCTGTTTTGGATTTTTGTTTGCCCAGTAACAGCAGTTGTGTTTGTTAACGCACCATTTAAGTGAAAGTTCGCTTAGTCACTAAACAAAATGTTTTCGATCGTTGGGAAACGTTGAAGCATTTTATTTGCAAAATTCAGCCGGAGAGGATAGTCGGTAACGTTCTGGTTTTGAACAAATTGAATTTGGTAAGCTGTAAGTTGTAAATCTTGCTTCAGAATCTTGTGCAACGACGATTTTTTATTGTTAAGTTTTTTACTGCGTTTGTGAACTGATTGAAGCGGATTTTCACGTACTGAAACTCTCACTTCTTCAATCGTTTGTTGGCTTCGAACAGGCGCGGGCGACCTTGATTGAGAATTTTTACAGTCGAACCGATATTTTCAAACATTCGAATCCATTTTCTGATGGTATGGTCCTTCGGTGCATTCCGTACGCTAAATTCTGCACGATATAAACGTTGATCTGTGACTATCGAATCACCATTTCAAAAAGCGCGATGGTCTCCCGGGTACACTTCCATGGCTACTATATCTCCAAAGAGCAGTGCAACAACCTATACTTACTACGTCCCTCCAAACCGCGCTGTTACATGAGCGGTGCAGATACAGGGGGTATTTCTTTCTGGACACACTGTATAATATCGACATACTTGTGCATTTCGTGATAAAATTTGAGACCTTAGTGCCAAACAAATGATCCATGTATCAGAAACGAAGACGTATAAACTTTTTTCTAGTTGTGTGAAATGCTACCACATAACGCAAACACGAAGAAACTACCCTGAAAGCTATAAAGAATGTCCTGTTTATAGAGACACTACTGGTCTGACACATAAATTAAGTAACACCGTTGAACTAAAACAAGTGCTAAAACAGTTAATGAAATGGATAAGCACAATGTTAAACCTCTTAACTAAGATCGTATCTTGAATATATAAAGGATTATCACCTTAAAATGGCTATATAAAACTAAATTACTGCCTTCGTTACAGATCATTTTATAATCTCAGAAGCACATTTAACACAACGTACATTCTGTAAAAAACCAAATTTTTGCAGTCTGGAACACTTTAATAGCATTGCTTATGGTGACATTATGCACGCCCTAAATACAGTTTCAACTGCAGACATATCGATATTTCTTGAAGACTAACAGTGTCCATTCACAGTATCAGCGCTATATTGCTCATCAAGGAATAATAATAAACAAGAAAGGATACTTTCGCACATTGGGTAACAGATTTATCTCAAAGGGCGATTTTAGTATCAAACACATTTAATGGGGTTCTACACTAAGGACCACTGAAGGTAGAGCAGTAAACAACAAGGTATTACTATCCTCGTCTATAGGTAAACCTACATATTGGTTTATGGACCTTAGAAAATAACTAGATCTGTTTGACTTATTCTTTTGTAAGGGTGATAAGTATAAACTCCTTTAGTAATAATTTCTCTCTTGACTTCTCTACCGATCACTCCTCAGTAATAGTGACTTTAGGTGCTAATGTAATTCTCAAGGAGAATATGTCATCACTTACTAACAAATGTACAAACTACAATAGATTTTAAGAGCAGTACTACATATTTCTCAGGCAGTACAAGAAGATTCTAGATTACATCTAGCAAATCAGTCAGGTAAATTGCTTAATTATTGTCAAATATGAAATTACAGAGAACTGTAACTTAAAAGAATAATAAAACAGCACTAACTTATGCAATTGTTGAACTCCCAGAACTTTCTGTCTATCATCATAAATCAGAATGTCTAAAACTACTTGTTGTTGAAGTATATATCTCCACAGGACGTAGATGTCTATTCGGTCTGGGAGATATTTAAAGCAACACAATGTACCGATCTATACTGTCAAGAGCACTTGGGCAAAAAAGGACCATGAAAAGTATTTGACATTTATTGACCATTTGATTAATCTTTTGAAACCATTTCCAGTAGAACTACATAATGAAGATTATATTTGCAACATGCTAGAAGTGTTGTATCAAAAAAGTGTACCAAAAATCTAATCCCATCACTGGTTTAACTTTTAAAAATCTGTTTCACAAGGACTTTCAAGGCTGCGATAATTTGGAAATTTTAAAGCTCGGCAAACTTATTAATCAATCAACATCCTACAGAGCAATTAGTTTATTATCTATTTTGTCAAAAATATTTAGGAAAATGATCTCAAAAAAGTTATCCCAATTCATTTATTCCTTATTATCCGTTTAGTTTTCAAAAAGACTACGTAATAATTGAATGAGTTAACCGGGGTTGTGTAAAATTTACCTAAGATTTAACAAGGCCAGGTTCTATGGTCTGTTGTAAAAATAAAAAATCTCTAACTATAGATCATTTCGAATTTTTGAAATCATACACATCTAACTGGCATTATGTTATCAGATTTGGTAGCGAGTTGACACCTGTCTACCCCATCAACTTAGGTGCAATAGACGTAATAGCGCAATAGGCTCATTTCTGTACTTATTAAGGAGGAGCACCTATCCACCTTTGAGATTTAACATTCAACATATTATGCAACCTCATAGTACTAGGTACCTCGGTACTCATCTGAGCAAAAAATTGACTTGGAGATGACACATATGGGCTTGAAGTTAGAAAAAATATTTAAATTGTTAGGGTCAGTCGCAAGTATCCTTAGAGAATAAGCTACTCTTATAAAACAAACCAATTATGCATTTATGGAATACAGTTAAAATATCCAGAATCGAAATCTTGATTAGACTCCAATCAAAAGTACTCTGAATCAGCGTAAATGTTTTATATTCGTTTGCAACGAAACTATTAGGCGTAATCTTTAGTGCGCGTTATTAAAATCACATTAGTGTTTACCTAAATAACTTAGTGAAGTACCTCTTTCAAATAATTTGAACTTTATAATCTTATAAATAAATTCAAATGGTAATGCAGTATGTTGTCATTTATGTTTTCACCTAGATATATTTTGTTAAACTAATCTCAAGCTTAATAAAGGTGAGCACTCATTGGATACTTACTGGTAATTGTGGGGGGTTGTAGCGATAATATTAAATGAAAACATATTTTTAATCTATTAATCTATAAATCAACATGCGTTCTTATTAAAATATTTAAAATTTTATTTATTACACAATGATTTTCTCTATAGATTGGAGTCCAACCAAAAATTGAAGTAGTGTCAGTACTAAATATTTTTTGTAGCATTTGAGAATATTTTTAACTAATTCTCTGATTTCTATTTGTATAGGTACCGGGATCAACATCGACATCTGTGAAAGTAGATGATGATCAAATGGAGACTGCTACCAGCAGGCTGGAACTTACAGGAGTGGGAGGCAGCTGGGGCACCATAAGACTACGATGTGAAGCTACAGTCTTCAGGCTGTACAAAGCCAACAGTTTAGAACTGGAAGTTAGACCCGACTCACCAACGCCGCAACCCGCCTCCGTGCTCCTAATGGGACCCAGTATAAATGGTAAGTATCCACAAATAAAATTAATTAATCTGCAATAACATATATATTTTTTGCTTTTGTGTTTTTAATCTGAAGATGTACTATAAATGATTTAATTGTGCAACGCAACTGACTACGATTTTTCTTGGCCACTCGTACACTGTTAAATGGATTTGATTTTGAGATTGTCTCGGCTCCGCGTCGGCTTGTCGAGCGGATTAGTAAAACCTTCTTTACACCACATCGAATTTCTAAGAATTTCCGATATCTGTCTTTTTACCGTACTTACTCGTAGCTTCTTCAGCAAGAATCGGATTTCTCTGATCGACATTTAACTAAATAGCATGCATTGTAAGTAGCATTGATATGTCATCAAAAAACTTGCAGTAAACGTTTTATTTTTATCTTATTCTCTCTGGCCGTTGGACGGATCGAAAAATATTCTATAAGAATCTTTGTCGATTCCAAGCGCATTGATTAGAGCCAGTTTTATATCTCTGGCCTAAGTTACCTCCTAAATCACGTACATTCCATGTTTGAAGATTGCTAAATTCTATCTAAGAAAATGTTTGTATCTTTAATTTGATCAGTAAGCGAAGTATTAATAGCCAACTCTTTTGGAATTTTTTGCCTAATAACGGACTAAAGCACATAGATATGTAAGGAAAACTTAACATTTTTTATGGTTTTACAAAATTTAAAATGCGTATGGAAAGACATTAGAACAGAGACTTTACAAAGCTGTAGCAGTATGTTATTGTAATTCCCCCATACTGACAGTTTACAGCTGTGTTATTCTTAACTTCTAACGTTTTCTTGGGCAATATTTTATTGGATGTATGTGGGTTTAGTAAGTATTTTTATAAATTGGTACAGCAAGCAAAATTAAATTTTTTGTTGAAGTTAGTGCATATGAGGTGCATAAGTAGTTAAAATACGAAAAAGTAAAGTTACTTCATAATCTTTTGAAGTAAAAACACATTTTTCCTAACAGACGGGTGTTTTTTTATCCCGCTATCGTAAAATGAAAATGATTGTGACACCAAACCAATGGTGTACAAACATTACCCTCAATGTGTTCATTTTAGTAGTCCAAATAACTAAAACTGTACTTTAGGGAAGATGTTTACACATCTTGAGATATTGCCGTTTCTGATCTTTAGAGAAAAGACGAGGAACCCATTTTCAGACACGAATCAAAACCCAATATTATCAGCCATAATTAATTGAGAGCACTTCCACAGCTTATTCCGATATTATAAATAACTTTAGCAACTATTAATTGGTGGTCATCTTCGAAAATGTGACGATTAGGAAATATCCATTTCAAGCCGCGTTTGCGATGTCGGTGACCTTTATTTTCAACTGCTTCTCGTCCTTCAATAATTATTTATATGACACGTACACTTGAGTTTTCTCAAGGGTGTTGTCGTCAAACTGTGGCTTAAGTTTTCTTAAAATTTTGAAAAGTTATATCATTCGTTAAAATATTCTAATTATTTTTAGGGTATAGTTGGTAAGGTGAAGATCAAACAAAGAAAAATTTAATTGGAAATTTCTAGATGAGCACTTTTCAGCAAAAAAAGGAATGATCATATTGTAATATATTTTCTGTGCACTAAATTTAACATCAGTGATTTTAATTTTAATTATCTGCTATACGTTTGAACAAAAAGTAAACAAAGACAATTCATATGAAATGTGGCGTGGCTGAACTCTGAGGGTACGTTTAATTCCTTATTTTTAGGGTCCTTTTGCTATAAATTGTTCCACGTTCTCACCTTACAAAAATATAAGAGAAGGCGAGTGAAAAATTGTCAGCCTAGGATGCCAAAAATACCTTCTTGTAATACCCCTAGTATTTAAACAGATTAGTTGTTGTACTAACAGGTTTGCAAGTTACAATTATAAGATTTTTTCTTTTTAGGCAATTCTGATAATAACAGGCCAGTTAAGTCATACGAGATTAAGTAATTAAAATAAATGTTTGAAATTCTTTATTACTATAAGGTTCTACATCAGCATTTTTAGAAATTATCAATTTATTTACTGTGATTCTTTAAAGTACCTTTCGTGTTGGAAGTGAAGGTTCTTTCATTAAGCGCTTCGTATCTTTAAATTTAAATAAAACAAGGTGTGTGTGAGACATCATCGAAATTTTTTATTCGTTTGAAAGGCCCATCGATGCCATTATGTATGGAATATAACATCGTGCAAATGTCCGCCGCGGCTTCGCTGGGTGGTGCGCATCCGAAATGTCCAATTTTCCAAGTCTCTGGCGCATAAATCAGGCTGAATTTGACTGATGGCATCAGTTATGGCTTTGCGGGCCGCTGTGGTTTGTGGCTTATTCGCATAGACCTGCGACTTAAGAAAACCCCACAAGAAAAAGTCTAACGGGGTCAAATCGCACGATCTCGGTGGCCAGTTCACATCACCTCCACGTGAGATGACCATGCCCTCAAATCGCTCGTGCAGAATGTCCAATGTGGCATGAGCTGTGTGGCACGTAGCGCCGTCCTGTTGAAACCACATGTCGTTGGTGTCCATATCATCCAATTCAGGCCAAAAGAAGTTGGTTATCATCGACCTATAGCGCTCGCCGTTGACGGTGATGGCCTGGGCAACGCCGCCAGCCCAAAATCCACACCAAACAGTGACTTTTTCGGGATGCATTGGACACTCTTGGATCTCATGTGGATTGGAATCGTCCCAAATTCCACAATTTTGTTTGTTGACGTACCCATTCATACAGAAATGGGCCTCATCGCTGAAGATGATTTTTTGATGAAAATTAGGGTCAGTTTCCAACTGCTCCAGGACCCCTTCAGCGAACACACATCGTTGTCTATGGTCGTTTATCTTCAGCTCCTGGGTCACTTGAATTTTGTACGGGTGCAGGTCCAAGTCACGACGCAAAATTCAAGTTGTAGTCTGCGAAAGGCCGAGTTCTTGTGAGCGACACGAAATCGACTGCCTCGGATTCTCCTGCACACTCTCGCGGACAGCGGCGATGTTTTCGGCAGATCTTGCGTTTCGTTGTCGTCGTTGGTTAATTGTTTACTGAACCAGTGGACTCAAATTTATCCAACACACTGCGAATAGTCCTCTCGGTAGGGCGATTATGGCGACCGCAAAATGGGCGAAGCGCGCGTAACGTTGCCCGAACAGAACATCCATTTTGATAAAACAATTTTATCATTTGCACGTGTTTTTGAACGCTATATCCATCCATGGTGATTTGGTAAAACAGACTGAATAAATGACAGCCGATTCGACAGATGTAGCTTTAATAATATGACCGCTATTAACTGTCAAAGTTCGGAAGTCCCTATTGGAAGACCCTTTACTAGTAAAAATTCTTTTCTGGTAAATAAAATTTATTCTGAAAATCGTTTATGATAAATATGACTAAGATACGGTTTGAATCTTCTGTGGTGTGTTAATCTTTAGTTTTTTAAGTTAATTTTACATTGAAGCTAATGCTGTTCGTCATTTAACAAGAATTGTAATTCATATTTTACATTTATCATTTAATAGGCTTTGTGACATAAATAGAAGCATTTTTGCTTAAAAAAATTTAATTGGCACCGAATTGCGTCAAATAAAAATTGTTTCTGATACACATATTTAAACGTTTGTGAAATACATATGATACAAAAGGTATTTTCAATTGATTGTGATACTATAAGTTAATAATTCCAAGCTCAAACTTTTTTCAATGTAAAGATGCAGAAAGAAACAAGAAATAAACTTTATGAAAATTAGAATAATGTGGAACTATATGTCGAAAAGAATAATATGACCATAAAGAATTGGAACCTACCAACAAATGGTTTTTTATAAAGAAATTTATTTAACTAATCAATTAAATATATCAATTTTAAAATGAAACTAGTGATAAATTTTGTCCAATAAGCGAGATGTTTAGGACAGCTTTCCAACATTACGTATCTATTAACATGTTTTTTTTCTTATAGATACTGCATATATTGCGGTGAAAATACAAGTGTATTCTGGTCACTTTCGACTTTGAGCATTATTTTACAGAGAGCTGTAAAATATTTGAGAGTAAACAATACCTCTTATTCTTTGCTTTATTCTCTTACTTTCTTATAGATGCTCAAGAGCCACACCAGGAAAACTTTAAGAAGACAATTAAGAGGATCAAATGGAAAAGCTGAAAACACCATCCAAAATAATAGTAATGTAATGGGGACACCTGACATTGTGAGGGCAGCTAAAGCAGTAAAAATTTATAAACAACACTTGGAAAGGAAATTTCTATTTATAAATCTTTCGAATAACTGATTAAAGAACTTTCCCGTAAGAGTATAGTAATATTAACTATAGCATAAATCGCATTACTAATATTAGGGTACTTTCCGGTTCTGCGGAAGGTTTTGCAAATTATTTTAATAGCAAAACCCGTTAAATCACAAAACGAGATTTTCTCCTACAGGCCTGTAAATATTTATTACAATTAGGCATACTATTGGAGAAGTTGCTTGGGAAGAGATTCGCGGCACCTATTGAAGAATTGAAATTAATCTTGGACCACCAATTCAGAAAACGACATCCAACGTTAGGATGGGTGCACAGGATAGTCGATACCACCAATCAGACCTCTGAAGAAAAGGTATATTTTATAGAAGCATTTTAAGACGATATCCAGATCTTCAACAGAGTCTGGCACAATAGGCTTTTATACAAGCTAAAAATATTAATATCTCACTGTTACTTTTTGTTATTCTTCTATCACTGTTGGAAGGAAGGTCAAGTATGAGTAACAAAAAATAGACCTACATTTTATTAAATCCGGCGTTCTTTAAGAACGTATGCTTTACCTGTTATTTACCATAGATTTTTTACCAACTACTTTACTACCGCACCGTCTGCTGACAAGGTAGTATTGATGAAACACAAAGATCTAATAGTTTCCGCCACACTTTAATTGAACCTGCATGAAATCAAGATCAATGAACATTAACATACATTCACTAAAATGCAAAGGCAATACACCACCGGTCAATAATAAACCTCTTATACGGATGCAAGAAGTCAAATACCTAGAGATGCATCTAGGCAAAGTGTTGGCGTGGAGAATCCATGTTTAAAAGAAATTAAAATAGTTAAGCCTTGAGTTTAGAAAGCATTAATGGCCGTTAGGTCGTGAATCAAAGCTTTCAAAGAAGTTTTTAGTTTTCAAATTTGGTTTCAAAAATATTTGGAAGTATTTAAAATAATTGAATGGTTTTAACGCAAAGTGTTGCAAGCAATTTATGATGCGCCTTGTTGTGTCAAAAGTGCTGACATTTTAAGTATCTAAAAAGTGGGTTCAATAAGAGAAGAAATAAGTGCAGTAATAATTATCTAAATAGTCTATTAAGCTACCCAAATGCCTATGTTATGGACCTGCTAAATAATGATCTACAATTTTAGATACTTAAATGGTTTAAACTTCTAGATTTACTACATAGATTCTAACGTATCTGACACTGTTATAGAATCTTACCAATTTGTCTTTAATAAATAACTAAGGCGAGGAGCTCAACAGAAAGCTCTTTCCCTGCCACTATTCCTGTCCTACTTTAAATCTGTGACATCATTTTTACTTATTATTACTTAATATAGATTGTATGTTAAATAGTAACATTCATAAATAAAAAAATGAAGAATTAGAAAAAAGAGCTAAAGAACAAGACAGGCGTTGGGTCTAACTTTAAAAATTTATTTTTAAGAGGAAAAGATGGGACACTATTATTGATGAAAGCGGATCTCTAGTTACATTCTATTGGTGTTTAAACACGCGAGTAATAAACGAAGAACTATTTGTAAAGTAGCTGAAGAATTTTAAAGCATTTATGACTGATATTCAGCATCCTCCATTAAGTACTTCTCTCTCCAGATTATTGTTTCAACGCTACTTCTCTGGAAGAATACAGCTACTATAAAACAAATTCAGCTATGATGCTCTTTTTGCCTCTACATGAATTTTACACGTGCAACTTTTCAACGCCATGTTCTTTGCTCTCCTCCTAAAAAAAAGATGTAAGAGAAGGTAACGCTTTACTCTATCTCAAAATAGCAACCAAATCATTTGAAGACCGTCTATTCTATTAACCCCCAACATTTTTAATGTCAAAGAGTTTGGTGTAGAAGTAACAGAAAAAAGAGAAGATCTCGCTGACCAACTTGATATACACAGATCGAGTTGTAATTACTACGAATAGAATTTTTTCCATGCTAAAAACTAGTTTTAAGCTATAAAATAGTAACAAACTTGCTAAGAAACAAAAAATTGGGCATTTGGTATTACCTAAATAAGTAGAAAAAGAAAATCTTATACGATAGCTGGAAAGCTTGAAATCTCGAGTGATTAACTTATATATGAGAACTTTTGAAGAGAAACGTAACTTGGCACTAGCGCATATTACGAAAAATGCGCTAGTATTTCCTCTAACTTAGAAGTCAAAATTTGTGGTTTTTGTCAGTAGGTCGAAGTTTCAGGGAAAAAATAGTCATTTTATGTAAATTGCCTTAATTAGTAGTCCCGTTTGGTATAATCAGACCCTGGTTATCCAATCACTCAAAACATTTGGGTTACGTGGCTGTATGCTGATATAAATATTTAATAATGCAACATCCAAATCTAAACTTGCTATTTTACAATTATCATCAGTTGATATTACACATTTTTTTAGAGCTTTGTGAAAAATAGCAAATTCTTTCCTTTTAAACTTTTATACATTTAAAAATAGCCTATTTGGTACGGTTTGCTTGTCCATCTGTCCGTGGCTTTCTTTTGCTTTTTATTTAAATTAAAAAGTGACTTGTCAGAAATGGGATTCGATCGCACGCCCACAGAGTGGACTGCGACCTTAGAGCATTCAGCCATCCTGACACCATGATAATTTTATAATGAAAATTTATGTGCATAAAAGTCCGAAATATCTGTGGAACAGTGTTCCACGTTCCCACTTTATTTATCTTTTCAGCACAAGTAAAATGCCATTAAATTTTCCTGTACTTACTTATTGAGTTTATAGTATTATATGATTGTACTAACTAAATATTAACAGGAAAGTTAGTGTAATTAACCGCAGTAAACCTAGAACAAACTAATTTTGTATTCCTTTTAGAATAAAATTAATTAGGAATTCGTAAAAAACACCATTCGAAGATATCCTGCAATTAATTGAGTTTACGTAACGAGGGTCTACTGTGCAAATATCTTTTTTTACTAAAGAAACAGTTCGGTGTGCCTTATTTTACTTTTTGTAGCGCAAGCAGCAACGGTTTGTGTGTAGCATTATCGAAGAAATAGTGCAGGTTCGTTAGACGCTAATCAACATTGGATAAATTACACAAAGGCGTGTGCTGGTTATTTTCCCGAAAGACGCTGAGATCTCTATAGAGACCCGCTACGAACTTCTGGTTGTTATCTGTCTAAAGGTAGTTATATATAGACAAACTTCAGCTATTCATACTTGAACGATAGTCGGGCTGAAATTATTGTCTCGTGTGCAAGTTCGATGTTGGTTGCAAGCGGTTATTAGTTTGCACGGTGTACTACTTTTGTAGCCATCGTGCGCAAGAAAGATGTAAATGTTTTAATGTAGCTCCTTCAAAGTGCTCTCAGTATTATAAATTTATTTGTTATTATCAATCTGTCGTTCATGGTAAATTGTTTGATATACTTAATATGAATTAATGATTAAAAATGATCTCGTTTATGTTGCGTTTCAGTTGCCCATTTCTTTTATATTTTAATATTCAAAAAAAGTATTAAAAATGCTATTAAATGTTATTATAGAGATAAAATATAAATTATAGGATGGCAGCGGTAATTTAAAAAAATATTCGATATATAATTTATTCTGGTTTTGATGAAAAATCTGATAACAACTGCAGAATTTTGCCACTGCACTGAAGCTCTAGGTTTGCTGTGTCTCGCGAAGCAATTTATTCCACCAGACCTGTATACATAAAGAAGTTTAGAATAAAATTAATGGATGCAACCGCCATTTTATTCGATTTTACATATTAAGTCCCGAAATGCAAGAATCTTTGGCTGTCTCTTCTTCTTCGCACAGCCTGAACGTCGAATTGTTAGCAATAAGCATTTTGCTAAGATGCTTGATAAGGCTGCAGTGCTCTGTTAAAAGTCCTTAAGATGCTTAGTTTTAATATTTCCTTAGAGAGCCTATGTCCCTGTATTTGTGTCCCATTTTTCCTTCAGTAGCTTTCCGATAATCGCTTTTATTATACTGATTAACTTGTTGGATAATATCCAGTCTTGTCGTCTTGCTTGAGTCATGGGTATTCTAAATTCTGCTGTATTTTTCTTGGCGCGCGTGTGTATTTCAAACAGTTTTTTAGTGATCGGACTCCAGATTGGTATTTTTACAGTAGTACAAGTTCTATTCATGTATTAGTGCAAAGTGTGCGTTATGATGAGTCATGTGATTTATGCAGCAATAAAAGCTATAAGCTTTACCTGAAGAACTCTAGTAGTGATGGTCCTTTTATAGTTTTAGCAATTAGAGGGTTTCTCTGGCGTCTCTTCAGTCTTCATCTGAATGGAATAGCTTATTGAAAGTAGTAGTAGAGGCAGATATATCCCTCTGTTTTCTCATTTGAGTGTGATTTGGGTTGTTTATTGTCTTGGTCTTTAGTCTGAGCAACTTCGAAGTTACTCTTGAAAAGTTTAGGCCTTCTATTCAGGTCTAAGATTTTATCCCGGGATTTTTTTATCTAAAATGGTGGTTATTTATTGCCCTTTAGATTAAGTTTTTCATTTATACTCGTCAGATTTTGTGTAGAGCCCTGGGATTTGAACTCTAAGTGTATTAAAGAATTTTACCGGATTCTTAATAGGTCGCACAATATATGTTATGGTCCTAATTAGTTTGGGTACGTCCTTGTCTTCAATGAAGTTTTGCACTATCTCAAGTGGTGCTTTCTCAAATGACTTGCCTCACATAGTCCACAATGAGTTGGGGACTTCTTTATGTCTTAATTCTAAAAACCTTAGTAAAAGTCCTTCCTTTTCTATATCGTCTATTTTAGAGATCAAAGCAGCTCTAATTAGGTTTGTTTAATTTTAATTTATGATCGCCTCAGAAAATCCAGCTTGATATCAGTCATAATGGTTTTAAATGAGCCAGAACTACCTCTCTGTTTTTTTAGCAATTAGCACGTGTCTTGTAATGCTGTCATCAGATATGCTACTGTTCTGAGGCCCTGTTTTTTGGCTAGTCTCGGTTACTTCGGAGAGACCAGTGGTCCTTACGGACCCTTTTTTAAGTTGCATCTTACCGCACTAGAAAGTGTTTTTTGTACCCCACTTGATGGTGGCTCCCAAAGGTTTGTTTGGGGGGGGGGTCTAAAGTGGTATCTTCTTCACACGGTTCACGCGATTACGCCAAGACTTTCTCACACCATCCTGCCCGCGAGATATATCTACTGTCAATAGGACTTACGATAACCATCGCCATTATACTCCAATAAGACTTTTAGCTAAGACACGACAACTGGGCCGAGGGTTACTCGCGGGGAAATTTGTGTCTAGGCCATGTTGTAGGTTTTAAGCTGCTCAAATCTATGATTTATTTGCAATGATAGATTTATCACCGCTCTATCTGTTATAATTGGATAGAACTAACTATCAAAATACATTTGACATCCCATTATCTCCAACCTGAAGACGTGCCCAATAGTTACCATGTAACGATTAGTTGACATAATAACGGTGATCAGTAATTTCTTTATTTTACTTTAAGAAGATTGAAATAAGGGTGCATGGGTGTACTTATCTTTCTTATTATAAAATACCAAAACAAAAATAAAATGAAGATTGACATTGATTTAGCACTTTTTGGATTTTGAGCTCTCTAGGATCGATATATATATATATATATATATATATATATATATATATATATATATATATATATATATATATATGAATAAACAAAAAAGTGAACTCGATCAGAGAAAACTATTAAACATTCAAATTGTACATTCATCGTTTATCAACGTATAATGATAATATAATAAATAAATTTTTAAAAATATTTATATTGTAACAGAAATAAATCACAAGGAAACTTTCCAAAATGGTCGATGACTACCCACGCCATTTCTAATGGCTTCTTGAGTTCGAATTCCAGGTTGTTCTGATTCGTTCTATACTCGCGTGTTTGAATATACCTATGACGGAACAAATTGGTGTTCCTGGTAGTCAAATAGCTGAAGTTATACAACGAACAGCAGTGGTGTAAATACATTTATTAATAGAAAATCGAATTTCACAATGAGTGGATTTTAAAGTAGTGGAACTGTACCAGAAAGTAGCTTTGCATCGGAGAAATGCTTCCTTAAGAGTTGTTGAAAATGTGAAATTCTAGCTTTCCGCGCACTGACTCCCAATTTATGATCATAATGAAATATTAGAGTTTGCAACAAATGGTAATTTTCTTGGCTGTGTATAACTAATTTTAAAATTCGATTCATTTATGCCCGAACATGTAAGGAACTTTGCAAATAAATGAAGAAATTTTCCCCATACTTATTATGTACAAATAAGGTAAGAATACCAAAACGAAACCAAAATTAGGAGTATAAAGACTCCTAGCATTATTGGAGTCATAGTACGTAGAGTCTACTTTTCACAGTACTGTCTGTTCTAATAATATTTTTAAGTATGACAGTTACTAACTGCACTGGAGAACTTTTTTGCAGTGAAAAACTTTTTGAGATCAACGTTAAAACAAGTTGAAATGGCGGCCCTTGCAGTTTTATTTATTGAGAGTGAGTTTTCACAGTCTTTTTTTCGATGAAATATTTTTTTTTCGTTGGACTTAGCCTCTAGGGTTTATTGTGCTTACTAGCATACACAGAGCAGCAGTGTTTGTACTCGTAGTCCAGAAGTTCGCTAATTTTAAAACCAGGAAAACAAATGTTTTTTAAATAAAAGTTTTTAGATGAAGTGGAGATTTGTTTTTATTTTTTCGCACTTTTTTATTGGCACTACAATCTGTCATAAATTGACATTCAGTAGTTTCTTTAACAAACATAATAGTGATGATAGTCATGAAGGATTTTACGTTAGTCTTTAAAGTAGTTTAACAGTAATATATACGATACAATAAACATATAACATGTAAAGCATTGCTAAAGTGTAACTCAAATCTGTTTATGAGGTCAAGAGGTTTAAATCGTTTTGAGCGGAGTTGCACTTTATCACTTGCTTTAAGACACTCCACTGATATTTAGGTGATCACTAATTCGATTACAATAACGCACACAAAACCGTTGAATTTCTTGATACACTGTTGGAACTGCGAGATCCTTCTGAATGATTTCGTTGGAGATATACCATAGAGTGTTTGCTATAGAACTCAAGACTGAAATCTTCTTATATTTTTATGATAGATGAAGTTGAATGCCATATGACCATATGGGCTTGAGCATTGTCTTGTAAAGGAGCAACTTGTTCTCCAGAGATAGTTGTCAACGACGCCCTATCAGCCAATACATTTTTTGTAGTCTGTGGCTCACTTGTTTGCGTTTTGTCTAGATGTGCGTCTTCCAGGTCAATTTCCTGTCCAGATGTATACTAAGATACTCGGCACTGGCGGCTTACGGGATCTGGTGATTTTTAATTATCAATGGTAGGCAGTTGTAATGTAACTTGGACGGGTTTGATTTCATTTATTTTGATTTTCCATTTTTGGCACCCGGACTGCATTGCACCTAAGTGAACTTGTAAGTGATGAGAAACTAGGTAAGGGTCGGCGTGCGATGAGGGTATTGCCGTATCGTTTGCAAATGTGTCAACCATTTTTCCAGGTATAGTTAAAAGATCTGCCGTAAATAGGAGGTACAGAATTGGCTTCAGTACGCTCCCTTGTGGAACACCGCGTTGATGGGATAGATTGTTGTTATGACTCTGCCATACCTGACAAGAAAATGTCGGTTGGATAACTATAAGTTTAGTAGTTTAAAATAATCCGTGGATAAGAATGTTTTACTTTTGCATAGTAGACCCTAAAACCCGACTTTGTTAAAGAGCTGTATTACGTTCAAAAATATTGCTGCACAGTACCTGCGCTCTTCGAAATCTTTAGTGATTTTGTCTACTACACGATATACCTCCTCAGTTGTTGCGTGGTGCTTCCGAAAACTGGTGGTCAGGTACAAGATGATCATCTAAAAGGATTAGGTATAAGTTCTATAAGAGCATTTTCTCAAAGACTTTGGACAGTGCTGGTTATAGGCTGATAGGCCTGTAAGAAGCTAGTTGACCAATAAGTTTTTCAGGCTTTGGAATTAGGTTTATTACAGCAGTTTTTTGTTGTTCGGGGAAATAACGAAACCTTAGTATTCCATTAAATAGTTGAGTTATGAATTGAAAACCTTTTGTGGCAGATTTTCGAGAATAAAGCCAGTGATTTAGTCGTGGCCCTGTGCTTTGTGCGGATTTACATATTTGGGAATCGTGTCTTCTACTTGGTGAACTTTTCATTTATTTGGTGGCAGGCTGATTTGATACGGCATATTTAGAATGTTGCAAATGTTATCCTCATTATTTATAGTAACTAGGTGGTCGGCAAATACCAATGCTTTTTCGTGTTTGCTTTTGGCCCAGGTATTGTTGACTACACGAATCGAGGATTTGTGTTGTCGTGGCTGCTTAAGATATCTTGTTGCCCTCAAAAGCGAATAGTCATTTGCTTCGGATGGTGAGAGTTGTTTCAGATAGTTTTGGACATTTTGATTTCTTATAGAGAAAAGTAGGTTTCTGAACCTTCTGGTGACATGATTTAGTGCTCTTTTATTGTTCGATTGTCGTGTCGTTTGCCAGAAACTTTAATCGAACCCTGGTTGTCCTCGAAAAAAGTTTTCATCCATTGATTTAGTTTTATTTAATCAGTAGCCTTTTAGTGTTACCATGCAATCCGACTCATATGAAGGGCAAAAATTGGAAAAATTAAAACGCACGCGAATTAAATGTCCGTCATTGAAAGAACGCAACAAAATTATATTTTCTCAACTTCATATTACAATTATTGAAAATATCAAAAATGATCAAAATCGATTTATATTATTTACATTTTTTATTTTAGGGTCTTTAAGTTTTGTGAAATTTGATGGCACACTTTTTTTATTTAATCAATTATAAAATAATTACGAACAAATCATCACGAAATTTCTTACCACTGATGAGTTAAGTTTTAATACTGACTATAATATATTGTAATGATATACCAATCTGCCGAATGCATAAAGTTGTTTATATTAACCTTCGCCTAAGTTAAATTGAGTTTGTAGAGGCAAATCTAATTTTGTACTTGTTTTCAAGTTTTGTAGCTACAATAGCATTTACTTTACAGAATTTCAGGTGACTATGAAAGAGCATTTAATTAGATTTTATATTTTATAATCAAACTTTATGTAATTTTATACTTTTTATGCCACATAAAAAATTTCGGTTCAATTTTGTTTATTGCAACTAAATTATTTAAATACGACTTTATGCTTGACAGCTAACTGGATGCAATATTTTAACATAAAAGTGGTTGTAGTTCGACCTTACAGTTAAAGCCACGAAAAAAAAGTATTTTAAAATATCTGCTAGCAGCACAATTTGTCATTATGAACATTGTTATGAATTAATATCTGTAGATGGAGAAACGGTATTCTCAAATGTATATCTGAATGAAGAAATTTATAACTGTAACTATGTTGTAAAAGCAATTAATACGCTGAATACAAATTAAATTAAATGAATATAAATTTATAATCTGCTATAGGTAAATTTTAATCTCTTATTTGTCAGTTTTGTAATTGAATTTTTCTTTAATCTTAATCTAATTTGCATTCAATTAAAGCTCTATATTCTTAAAGTAGAAATAGTTTTAGTCAAAAGAACAAATGGGAGCAATTTGAACGGATTTTTTTATGGGTAAAGTTTTATTAGGTAAATTTTGGAGCACAGCTAATTGCAAATAAATTTATTTAGGCTAGCGCGCCCCGTGTAGCGGACGCCAGACCCCATTAATGAAAAAGAACGTTGTCTATTGGAGATCTAGAGTTAGTTACATTCTTTTTGTTCTCTTCAATTTTGCTTTTTGAGCTTTAATTTTTTTTAACTTTTTGTTATTATGTTTAAAGTGCTTTTGACACTGTTTCCTGCAGCTTTAAAGTACATTATCTTTCTCTTACAATATTTGTCTCAGGAGGTCGAATATATTCTGATATGCTTAGCACATGATTGGATCTGCTGTAATTTCTCAGTAATGTTAGTTATAGGTCTCCTAAAAGAAACTCAGGATTTAAATTGTGTGCCGTTTTCTTCCTTGTCAGCGTTCGACTTGGTCACATTTTATGGGAAACACATTATGGTTAGATAATAAATAGCATTACTGGACGGAGGAGTGAGTGATTGTTAAAAATCATTACAAGCACGAGAATGATTTGCCAAGATTGTGCGCAAATTATATGGAATTTTCTGCAGAAGAAATATACCAAGTGAAAAATATGCGGAAAGAATGAACAAACAGGTTCAGTTGCAAAAAAACAAAACAAAACGCTGTTGCACCTTGCCGCTGCGTACTACAGTGAGACAGAGCGTCCTGAAACCCAAGAGCGTCGTCAACCACCGCAAGTGAACATATCAAAAAGCATCACGCATCGGATTTTAATAAAAGATCTTCATCACCCATTTAAGATTCAGCTAACCCAAGAACTAAAGCCAGACAACCACATAACGCCGAGCGTTTGCCGGTAGGGTGTTAAGAACTTAACAACAATTTTGCTAACAAAATCATCTTTAGCAACTAGGCACATTTTTACCTTAGTGGGTGTCAATAAGTAAAATTGCCGCATTTGGGACATAGAAAATCCTCGAGTCATTTAAGAACGGATTATGGATATCCACAAAATAACAGTTTAGTGTAGACTTTATGCTGGTGTAGTGATTGGGCCATAGAAAAAGGTCGAAAACGCAGTGTGTATTAATGGTACAAGTTATCGTAAGATAATAATGGATTTTTGTGGCCTTATTTTGACAGCATGGATTTAGATGATTTATGGTTTCAACAGGATGGCGTCACCTATCATACGACAATGTAATTGTTAAAAATTTAATGGGTGACTTATCTCCCGAAACAGTAAACTGACCACCAAGATCTTGCGACCTCACACAATGCGATTTTTCTTCTCGGAATTTGTGAAGACCAAAGCTTATCTTATCATCAACAAAGATTGGAAGAGTTTCTGATGAAATTGTGCCATAGTTATGCAAAAAAATTATCGAGAATTTTGTGGGCTGTGGAGTATCTTTTTTTAATATCTTACTCCGCACTTAATGGCAATGTTTAATTTTTAAAATAATGTAATTTGACAACTAATAAGTAAATAAAATTAAATTATGCGCTTCTTTTGGGAAAAATATCAGAAGTCAATAAATCTGCAGCTGCAAAGGTATTTAGAGTCATATTCATATTAGCAAATATATTTGTAGAAACCAAATATCTACAGTTCATCATTCTGTTAAGTTAGTGCAAAGGTGCAAAGTGGTTTACTTACTATCTTTTTTTATAAACTAATACAAAATTTTATAATACTGGAGGATAAAGAAAGACCGGCGTTTTAATATAAATAGAGTTACTTAATCATTTTTTGGAAGTGATTGCTTATCTCAGGGGGTTTTTTTCCGACTTGATAGGTATACATATTTATCACTTAATTATCTGTACTTTGCTGTTATTTTCAAGATTACTTATTTTTGAGTTTAAATTTAATAGCCGCGTATAGTACATGGTGAATAATTAATTATACGATGATCATTGTTTTTTACATTTCTAAATTTATCGTTTATTTCTTCTTCTTCTTCTTTTTCATCATCCCTTGTACCATTAAGGTATCGGGGTGTCTAGGACCCACTTTTTCCATTGAGTTCGATTTCTTGCAATTTTTTGTAGTTCCTCAAGTGTAGTGTTATGTTTTTTTGCTATATCTTGGACTATGTTAGTTAACGTTTTCCGTGGTCTTCCCGGTGTCTTCTTGTGTGTTGTTTTTGATTGTAGATATTTTTTCGTTGTTCTTTCGGGCTCCATTCTTATAATATGTGCTTGCCAATTTAATTGTTTCTTTTCTATTTTGTTTGTTATCTTTTCTTGTTTGAGTTCGTTATATATCGTTTCGTTTTTTATTCTGTCTAGTCTAGTAACTCCTTGTATTTTTCTGAGGAATTTCATTTCTACAGTAGTTAATTTTCTTTTATGTTCTGGTAAAGTTGTTAGCGCCTCTATTGAGTATAATAATGTTGGTGCTACTACTGTGTTGTATACCATTTGTTTTGTGCTTATTCCTACTTCCCTTTTTCCTAATATTGTTTGGTTTATTGTATAATACATGTTGGTCGCTTTTCTAGCTTTGTTAGCCACTTCCATTTCTATTTTGCCATCGTTACTGATTATTGATCCTAGGTATTCGTATACCGTTACTTCTTCTAGTTGATTTCCTTTACATGTTTATTTCTAAATTATTGATTAGTATATTGAGTTTTTTTATAAATATATTCTTGCACAGTAGTCGCTTTTATCCAAATTAATAATGAGGGTTTTAATTTTTTTTTTCAAAGTAGACCCATTTGCTGGACATGACCCGTCGATGAAATTTTTCTTTATTTGGTTATTTCTGAATTTATGTCACCTAAATAAAACGCATTCCAACGTCAACTTCACCATGGAAATAGAACAGAATAATTACCTTTACTTTCCAGATGCCACAGTTTCATTGCACTAGCTAGAGAAAACCTTACCATACTAACAGCCGCCAAACCCAACATCACTGCTCAAATCCCTTCAATTGCAAAACGTTTCATCACCATATCTATTAGACTTTCTGACATGAAAAATCATTAAGTAGAATTTAGAACTATCTTTATCTTATATAGTTAGAACTAATAACAAATATATGTGCGTGATATTTAAGCAACTTAGGGTCGGTTCGAGGGCATATGCGAAGTATTTAGTAAACATCTGGAAATTTCCGCAATTTTTGAGTCCTTGCTCGTGTGCCGCTGCTATTTCTGGAAGGTATTATGTTCGTTGCTTAATCATGAGGAAGTGGCGACGGGCGCACGAAAATTCGTTACAATATGAAATACTTTGTCAAACAAACAGGGAAATATCAAACCGAACATATGAGCACATTCTACTATGCAAAAACTATTGCTTCCATTTTCTACCCTATCAACAGAATCATTCGTGAGGCAATTGAAATAGAGGAACGTCGTCAGTATATACATGGAAGAGTTGATAATCCACAATTACCTGTCATTGATCCGCATCATCAGTCATGCAACAGTTTCAAACACACAATGTGTATGTTCTGCAAAACAACATTCCTGTAAAGTTTTATTTTAAAACGAATATTAAAGCAGAGCATATAAAAAAATTACTCTTTTTCCAAGACACACTTTTGTCGTGGTGTAGAAATATTATTTTAAAAACCAAGCTATTTATTTCGTGAACCAAGTTGTTGACTTTTGGATATGTGCGTGTGTACAAGCGGTCTGTCCCTAAAATAACATGCCGTATAATACAAAGAATTATATTTACAGTAACAACAAATCTATATAAAGTACAAATTAAACAAAAACATTGTACGTTTCGATTTCTTTTAAACTAGTGACAATGAGATTTTACACATATCTTTTATCGTCGCTTTTGCATATCTGTATGAATCCACATATACAATATATGTTATCCCTCTCTACAGTATCGAGTCTACGTTAAAATAATAATAACATTTTACATTACTGCAATGTAACTTGATATACAATGAAAATGGGCTGTATGTGTGAATGTGGACAACTTTACTGGCTGAGTGATTCAGGAGTTAGACGCCGGTGAATAAGAAGATGTAATGTGTGATCGTAGCATTTGAAATAATTGGCAATTGGTTTGCGAAAACTATTCTGGTGATTTAAGAGACTTTTAGACACAATGAAATTAGGCATAGCACAAATGTTTCAGAGATGACCGAATAAGATCAGTAACAATCAGAATACTGAATTTTAATCAAGAGCAGGGCAATCTGAGAAATGGAAGATAATCTGGAGTTTACGATCCAAGTTGGTCGCTCTGCGACTTTTGACTGTTTACAAAGCTTGATTTACCTTTGAAAGGAAATAAACTACAGTATCGGGAGGCATTTCTTCACAATTCCGGCGAAAAACAGATTTCCTCAGGGAGTGGCGATCCTGCTCTTACAAGTCCTTAATTTTCTCCAACGCCCTTCCCGTCTCATCTCAACCCTAGAGGAAATCCAGGTGATTACTACCTCTAGTATGTTCAACAAAAGAATCTCATAGATTGTAAAATCCGGAGTCTAAACATTCCCCCGATCGGATCTCTGGGGGGAAAGCTATGAATAGATCTAATGATTTATGGTAAATATGCAAACTTATCCAACAAAACTATCTCTATGTAAGAGCATATCAATTGTCACTTGGAATGTTCAGGGGCTTGTTCTACAACCTGGTAAATTGGACATTATCTAACGATAAACATCAACATTATAATAGTTGGTCTGTGTGAAACGCATTGGACAGGCCAATCGCATTTTAACGCCAAAAACGACATCATATACTTTTCTGGACACCAGACAGACTCGATACAAGGAGTGATTATGATCATTTCCAAACAAATACAACCAAGTGCAGTGGGCTGCACCATAAAGATTAATGCTAAACCATGTAACTTAAACATAGTCCAAGTATACGCGCCAAAAGCATCCAGCAGTGAAGATGAAATTTCTGAATTCTACCGCCAATTGGAAAAAAACTATTAGAGAAATAAATGTCCAATAAAGAAATAATATGCATACAAAGCAATTTTTAACTCAAAAGTTAGACAAACACAAATAAGGCAATTGGTCGGAAGATAGGCACGAGAAATTATTCTCTTAGACTTCTGCATAGAACACAATTTAGCGATCACAAATAGTCTATTCTCTCAACATCCAAGACGACACTACACGTGGACTTCTTCCGGAGGACAATACAAGAATCAAAATGATTTCTTCCTTATGGCTGCCAAATGGAAATCAAGCGTCAATAATGTAAAAAATATCACCGGAATAGAATGTGATCATAAACTCTTTCTGGCTAAAGTCAGAATAATATAAAAACAAAGAATATAGAAAAAAGAGCTGTCTGCTGGAGCAAAACTTAATAATTAATTTGGATAACTTAAGTCAGACGAGCCTAGAGGAAATGTGATAAGGCCTCAAAATATCTTTATTAACTGCCAAAGTGCAAGTGTTACAGCAAAACAAAAAACAAACAATGGATGACCAACGGAACTTGGAGCGTAGTAAAATAAAGGAAGACTCTCAGACAAATAGGCATAAACACAGAAGAACTAAGAATTAAGTATAGAGTCTAAACTGAGAAATACAACGGTTATGCAGCCGTCACAAAAATTATCACATACAAAGCATGTGTCAAAAAATCGAAAGACAAGCTAATACCAACGAAATCCAGCGCATCAAAGAAATCACAAGGGAATTTAAACCAAAAATATTGAAAATAGAAGACAAAAAGGGGAAATTCGTTAGTGAAATAGATGATGTAGTGGTAGTATGACGCAAATTCTGTGAAAACTTTTATACAAACGAGAACTACCAAGAATCAGCACATTTTTCTTTCATCATGGAAATCGGACAGGAACCCTATATACTAAGAGAAGAGGTGTAATAAGATCTGGAAAACAAAACAATGGCAAGCAGATTGGAGTTCATCCACATTTATTACACTTTATAAAAAAGGATCAAGCCCAAAAATGTAATAACTAAGATTGTGAAACCCAGTAAAACAATGAATTTTGAAATACTTCAGACACGTTACTACAAAGAAGGACGACAAACTAGCAAAATTGGTTGTTCAGGGAAAAATAGAAGGGAAACACCGGCGAGGACGTTCCCCGAAGCTGGATCGATCAAGTTAAAGAATTCATCGGTACATTTCCAAGAAAATACTAGGAATACTTTAGACAGAGACAAATTGAGAGATATTGGTCAAACTACAACCTGAATTACAACCATGAGATCATGACACTTCCACTATGAAGTATACGAGTAGAGAAAGAAAGAGAGGAAAGAAACTTTAGACCATCGACGAGTTTAATATCAGTATTTCGTAATAGTCATTCGCGATGCCAACACAGAACGTTGCAAAATATGTGAGATCGAAACTTTTTTTTATTTTAGAAGGAATTGAAACTACGTCTAAAATTTTTGTGTTATTTGGACTAAGTATATAAATTTGATGTTATTGTAATGATAATATATTGTATTATATGGCTTACTATTTTCCATGCAGATTATATACATGCCCAAATGATTAAGCTCACTAAATAATGTTTATTTTTACTGTTGTTATCCATCCTCATTTTCTTTTAATTTGAATTTTTGCGACTAAACTAATAGCTTAAATAAGAATTTTTAATAAAAATGAAACATGGCATTAATATTATGTTACGCCGCTTTTTACATTTATAATACTTAGTATTCTGTTGGGCACAGGCCTGTATCTGCGTTTTTGCTTTTTAATAATTTGGAAGCTACTTCAGATATTTGTCATCTTTTTCATTAGTCGTAGTGTTAATAATGGTTTTTTGCTGTATCTCGCTTCATAAGTTCCAAAGGTTCTTAATAAGATCATATATAATATTAAATTTGTTTTATCTAAAAATACAATTTTTTTATTTTAGTTCTGTACTAATGGTTATATATCTTTTTGATGCTGTGTGTGTGTGTGTATATATATATGTGTGTATGCGTTCGCAAAAACTTATTGAATTCCATTTATTGTGACGTTACAATCACACTCAGAAGTATTGTAATGTTTCTGCTGTTGGCATTGGTGTATAGACCGTACTAATATATCTAAAACTACTTATCTATTGTACTTACAATTATACAAATTTATAGCACGCACTATACACAATTAACTTCACATTATTTATATAAACACAGCGTCTGAATTCGGAATCTGCTCCAGCGGCCCGTCGCGCGCTATTTATTTCTATTTCCCTGATATCCCCGAACAGCCGAGAAAACTTCGAGAACGCCAGGGAAGCTTCGCGAACCCTGGCATGCCAGCTGCATTCCTAGAAGGGCCGGGAGACCGAGCGTAGTGCAATGCAGATGTCAATCAGCCGCGCTACGGGGGTAGGGGTGCTCAGAAATTCGTTACAGTACTGCTATTATTCGTGTTGAATAGAAGAGAAAAATAAATAACTGAATAAGTTTTCTCCAATACATGTCTTTTAATGGAATTTTAGTTGTTTTATGTCTTGTAGCACTTTTATTAATTTGACCTCTTGCAACTCTTTCTTCAGATTTTTACAATAAATTTTGCCCTTGATCTAAATTACCGACAATTAATTTCTAAAAGAAACGAATTTCACCATGAGCCCATTGATTATATTTGTTTTGACCTTTCAGCTATAAAACATTACTGGAAAAACAAAAAGTTACCCTTCATACATGTAAATAATACAAATATATATTTGTTTGATTTAAAACAATAACTTCTGTATTTATTCGGTTCTAATGAGCTGATATTTGTTTGCTTAGGGCATTGTGCTGGTTTGTACTTCTAAATATTTAAAAAAATGCAATTAGTAAGGTAGTTTTCTCTTGACATTAAAAGGGCAAAAATATGCTTATACGAGTGCCTGATAAGATCGCCACCGCCAGCTCAAATTCCTAAATAATAACGTTAATCATTTCACGTAAGCAAATTTGTGTCGGAACTTTCATAAATTATAACGACAATTCTTATTGATACGCACAACTAGAAAGAATGCCGTTAACAAGAGACGATGGTACTGAAAATTTAGCAAAAGCAGCGCTGAAAATTATTAAAATAAAAAAACTCCCACTGTTAAAAAGCAAAATTAAGGTTCTGAGTTTAACTAACAGGTATAACACTTGAGTATCATTTAATGAAGAACACTGCTAAAAAGCTTCCATATTTGTATATGGACTTTCTAGATTTTTGGGAATGACAAGAAGTTTTTAATACAATAAAAAAGAGCAACATGTCCACGGTGTAAAAATTGTATCATTCTAGACACTTATAGAAAATTGGTAAAATTTATGTAATAGTTTATTACTGTTATCAATTATAATAAGACTATAAAACACTGTCATTGAGGCACAAAATCAGATGTAGCGTCAATCCAAAGCAAACTAAACTGCCCCTAAACACGATCTTCTTCAATACAGAAGTAGTTAAGAATAAGTATATCTGCAAAACATTAAGCATGGAAAAATTTTTATGTGTAAACAGAACTAGAAAATATAATACAACGCATGTGCTATCAGCTGTATAAATACCTAAAAATTTATTGAGTGCGTAAAATATAGAGAATATACTTCGCAAACTGCAAAAACAGCAAAAACACTTCAGCGAACTACGAAGATTGTAAATATTGCCAATCGATACAACAGCAACTCTCATATCCCTCAACTACCACTAATAAATAATAATTTCAGCTGCCAAAAGTTAACAGTTTTTTTTTATTGTAACGTACGAAACATGTAGTAAAGTTAGAAATAACGTAAATAACTCACCACAAACACAGTATGTTGGTATCGCCGAAAGCTGTGTTTGATACATTTTTAGAAGAGTTATAATGGCACAATAATAACAAGCTTAGTGGCACTAAGGTCAGCTCTAAGACTGCAGACAAAGGGACTTTGGAACGACAAAGGAGTAGGGGTAGACACCATCGTTGCACAACGGAATCCTCTTTTGCAAGGAAATATGGATTCTCTTTTACCCATCTATAAATTTAGCAAGCTCTTCAGAATCTTTCTGAATGCTGACGAGACAATCGAGCCAAATAAAATCATCTTTACAGATAGGTTTAAAACGAGGGAAGCTATGGGATCAGGTATCTTTTCAGATGATCTGAACCTACAAGTAAGCATAGCATTAGGCGAACTAATCACAATATTTCAAGCGGAAGTATTGGCCATAATGCAAGGGGCTAATTTAATTCTTGAAAGTAGTATTAAGAACGAAACAAACAGAACTGCTAGTGACAGTAGAGCTGCTTTACTAGCATTGAACAGCTGCAAAGTTGTATCTGGAATAATGCTCCAGTGCTAGACTACTCTTGATCAAGTCGCAACAAATAATGTCCTAAAACTCGTTTGGGATAAAGGGCATTCTGGCCTATTTGGCAACACGCAGATAATAGGGCAAGGCAAAGTTCGAAACAACCATTCTGTTGTCCTGAGCCAGCACTCACACTATCATCAGCTGCACTCTGCACACTAATAAATTAAGAAATCAACAATCGACATTGTAGTAGATGGGGCAATATGAAGATTATCAGGACACTGCAAACTGAAAAAGAATGGGCCTCGTAGTAGACCCGCCATGCCGAGCCTGGAATTTAGAGGACGAGACGACAGACAGCACGTTTTTTGCGAATGTCTTGCATTTGCTCCTATTAGAGGTCTATGTTGGAGGAGTTCTAGTCTAGCATGGCCAGCATTAGCACACCCCTCTGACGAACATCCTCAAGTTTATCTAAAGGATTGGTTGGCTTGACTAATGAGTGTATGCTGTAGAGACGGCAGAGGAGGTGATACAAAGGGCTCGATTGAAGTCCCTCCACTTTATATCCAGAATAGCAAAATTTTGAATGATAACGCTTTGAAATATTAAGAAGATAGGTCAACATAAGAAAGATATAATAGTTTCCCCGAGGTATTACCTACTCTCCTCATCAAATCATTACAATAGCAATACTCTATAAGGTTTACGACTAACCAAAATCAAAAGCAGAATATTAGGGTAAGTCGCCCAGAACTAAATATATTATATTAATATTAATTAGCGCTCTATTATACTGACTAAAATTTCTAACCAACTGGGTATTTTCTTAACCTGCGGAATTTTCCCGATATCCACGTGATGATAAATGATACTGCGGCGGAGAAGTAGAAGAAGAAAATCTTCTAAAAATTAAGTGACTCTCCCGTGGGTTTTCGCTTTTATACTCGTGAGAGTATGGTAGGTATGGTGTTGGGTGGCCGTTGATGACGCACCCGGATGACAGATAACGTAATCGGGCTAGCTGCTGACGTTAATCGGGTCGTTCCAGGTAATATTTTGGCATTTTCTGACGTCCCTCGCTCTTTTGCCCTATTGCGGTTTGTTTTTTGCCTCTGAAGAGCGATAAATCAAGATATAGGTAGATTGAATCCGTCGTCCCTGTTAAAATTATATTTATATTTATAAATCTCCACCGCCTCTCTATATAACCCCGGGTAATAATTTCTACAATTGGATAAAACTTGTGTTTGCCCGAATTCTATTTCGTGTTCAGGATTTTCCAAAGCATGTTTAGCAACTGTTGAGTTTTCGGGTTGATTAAGATGTAGATGACGTTTGTGTACTTTTATCCTAGTGGTAATCGTTCGGCCCGTAATCCCAATGTAGACTTGTTCACATAAACAAGGCATGTAGTATACCCCGGGTGTATCCTGTGGGTTTCTTGTATCTTTGACTGATCTAAGCAAATCCGGCATCTTGGTGGTAGTAGTGTAGATGGTTTCCACCTTGTGTTTATTGAGAATTTTTCCTATCTGGTCCATAACCCTGTTGATAGAGAGTAAAAAAGCTTTACCTATCGTAGCCGACTTCAGTTGTGTTTTTCGTGTGCATTTGTTAGATTTAGTTGTTCTATTTATCTCCGTCCTCGAGTAGCCATTTCTTTGTAAGGCTTGTTCCATTTATTTTAATTCCTTATCTAAAAACTGTGGTTGACATATGTGTTGTGCTCGATCTAACAACCGTTCTTTTTTGACTTGGGTAGTGATTCGACTGCTTATGAAGGTATCTGTCCGTATGCGTGGGTTTTCTGTACACTGTGTGTTGTAAATATCCATCCTCAGATCCCAACACCTGTACGTCTAAGAAAGCGTTGGAATTTAGTTCCATAGTAAACTGTATGCTTGAGTGTATAGAATTCAAGTGTATAAGTAATTTGGAGAGGGTCTCACTTCCATGTCATCGACGTATCTTAGCCATATCGCGGGTTTTAATGGTCCTGTACTGATGGCGATCTCTTCAAATTTCTCCATGTTTTAGTTGGCAAACACATTGCTACTCCGCCTTTTTGTTTGTAATATACGTCCTGCCAAACAAAGTAACTGGAGATACGACACTACTGAAATAGCTGTAAGATATTATTATGAGAAATGTTCTTCAGGTGATTCAGGGTATCTTGAATTTGCACTTTGGTAAACAGGAAAGTTACATCGAAACTGATCATTAAATCTCTCTCCTGTAGTTGGATGTCTTAAAGATGCTTCACAAAATATGCGGAGTCCTTGATGTAACTGCTGGTGTATCCAACGTACAGTTGCAACAGACTGGATAAGTATTTGGCCAGGTAGGATCATCGATGGGTCGCAGCGGTACATCATCCGTGTGTATTTTGGGGGAAATGCCTCTTATGTTATTAGTCTCTTTTTGAAGATGTCATCTAGAGAGAAACTCTTTATCAGTTTGCTCGTGACACGTATTATCCGCGATGTAAGATCACGTTTGAGCACGGTGTAAGTGTTTGCGTCGAGCAGTTTGGTCATCTTCGTGTAGTCCTCATGTGCTAGTACAACATTGGCGTTATTTTCATTTACTGGTAAGACAATGCTGGTATTATCATTCTTGAGTTTACGTAGAGCATTTAATTCTGCTCTGCATAAATTTTTCTTAAAGGGTTTAGCACGGCGCAGGAGACGTAAAGTATCAACTCATACTTCTTCTGCTTTGTCTGTTGGAAGGTTCCGTATGGCTGCTTCTACGTTAACTATGATGTCCTCAACCGGAATGTATTTAGGTGTTACGACAAACTTTTCACATTTGCTAAGAGCACTGATGGCTTCCTGGCTAAGCTCGAGTTTGGAAAGGTTTATTACAGTTTGCTTATAATCCAGCTGTATAGTAGCGCTTTTCTTCTGTAAACGCTGAAACTTAGAATTGTCTAATGGTGGCGGACGCTGCGTGTTCCTCCGCAGAATGGAAAGTGATGCGGTCTACATTGTCTCAGTCACTTTTATGGATTCTGCTGGCCAGACTGACAACTTACTAGTGAACACAGAGCTAGCGACAAATACGTTGGACTTGAGGTGGTGTTGGACCTGTAAATACTTCGTAACTATCTTTTGATCTCGACAACGCAGTAAGAAAGCAAGACTGGACAGTAGCTGGAATTTTTTTGCGCAAGTTCTCGAGTTGTTTTACAAACTTGTAAACTTCCTTCCCAGAGGAGCGTATCAAATAGATGTGAAGGCTTTCAAGGCCGATGTTATGGTGCATCGTGTGGTTGGTTCTCTGGTTATAAGGCGGTGGCCGGAGTTCAAAAACTCTTGATGTTTCGTCCACAGCTTTAGAAGAAAATCTTTTAAAAATTCTAACATCTACCATGAAAGCTTTTGCATCTAATTTATCATTAAGATGTTTGATTAAACTTCTATATATTTCTGGATTTTGTGTGTTGATTTTTATTTTACCGTTATGCAGTATTTTGCACTGGAAGGTGTCTTCTTTCGTGATGTTGATCAAATGTTTATTTATTTTGGTAATATTGACTACTCTGTATATAAATATCGGTGTTGGTTTGTGGGTTACTTGGTCCTTAACGCAATTTACTTTTTGTTCTTTTGAAGGTTGATGAGAATTTAAATTATAGACTCTGATCATATTGGTACGCATTTAAAGCACTGGGTTACATCAAGAATTCATGACTACAGCCTACTATTTATTTGGTTACGGTTATTTATTACAGTTTGTGAAATCAGATACCAAAACGCTAATAAATACAAAATTAAATTAATTAAACTATTTACAGAAACAAATATATGGCAATCCAAATTGAACTTTAGAATATTTGTTATAAATAAAACACTAAGTGTTTAAACAGACAATCGATGTAAAGTACAAACTTGGCAGTTACGTATGAAATATGATGTCGCCCAAATGCCCTCAACGACTCCGCTGACGTACGATCATTCTTTTAGCGAAGTTTTTCATAGTGCTTTCCTATAAGTACTCCTCTATTTTAGGAATTAGACGTTTGATATTTTCTTTTAGCCTTGAAATAGTAGCAGATGTATTAATGTAAATCATTTCGTATCGTTTCGTTTAAATAGCCCCAGAGAAAAAAGTGTAATTAGATTAGACCGTAGCCAATCGACAGTAAAAACTTTACCAATTTTGTCCTCAAAAAAGTATGGACCAATGATTCCCGCAGGCCACATTACATACCAAATAATACATTTTTGTGGGTGTTTCGGTTTATAGTGAATAACGCGTGGATTTTCACTATTCCAGATGAGACAATTTTGGCCATTTGCAAAGCCTTTTGAAGAAAAGTAAGTACCATCGTTTAGCAGCTTGTTTTCGTAATGAACTTGAATGATATTTGTGCGTTGCTGCGCAGTATACACTAACATAACAATTTTTCCATATATTTAAATACGAACTACAAAGTCATTTCTTTGCCTTAATATGCAGCGCCAAACGATGATTATCCGCTGCACTGCATCTTCTAGAAGAGACCACTTCATAAACTCCAATCTGTTAAAAGACTTTGCAAATATTTTAGTCTTTATATGATTCAAGTCAATCAAGTTCGGCGATTATTCTTCAATGCTTATGAAATTAGGAAAGTTTTTCTGTACCACGCTTGCGTCAATATTGCCTTGTGAAATGTCTAAATCTGACCACTAGAATGTACCAGAGCCTGAAATGAAACAACAGTATGCAAAATATTATTACATTATACACCTTGATATACTTTGAACCCTTTTGATACAAAAATAAAAAGAACGTCACCTGAAAAGTATAGTTTATTCTGCACTACGACAGGCAATATGCCCTAATAATGCATAACCATATCATACGGTATTGAAATTCTACGGGACCACTTCCTATCGTTTTGGTTATCATGAGCCTGCTCAATTAAAAACCTTTTTGTCGTCCATAAAAAGGTTAACCAGCAGCGGCGCGACACCTTAGGTATCGGTATCTTCATAATCACGTTTTTAGTAGAACTTTATATGGAGTCAGTGGAAAATCCTTCTTTTCCATCAAGTAGGAAGTTTCTCAAATAATATCAATTTTTTGCAATTTTTCTCAAATGAATTCTGAGGGTTCATTGTGCTCGAACTCTTGCAACCCCTTCATAGTCTTCGAAACTAGACACTAAGAATGCGAATGTCACACTGATCTTTTTCACTTTTAAAAAATTTATTGCGTCATTGCCACTGTCTGATAATCTTTCCATTGCGAATAAGTGATTAAAATGACAAAATACGAACAATTGTAGACCTAAAGGAAACGATTAAAACAAAATATGTATAATCTGAATTTTTTAGTGTTTTTTAATCTATTTAATTTTATGGAGCAATAAAATAGTTTAAAATTTAATAACTATTATTAAAATGAATAGTTTACGTCCTATTAATACATTTTGCAGCTCTTTTTATTTAAAAAGTGTAAGAGCATTTATTAATTAAACGATTGATTATACCAGAAAAATAATTGCAAAATCTGAATGATCTATTGAGAAATATAATAATTTAAATGTCTATAAGGAAAGCTACACTCCATTTAAGCATAAGGACCAATATAAAATTATGTTGAAAATTTTATATAAATTTGTTTTAGTTTTTCCTTTTTTCACATTGCAATGCTTTTAGCAACTTAAAAAAATACGAAACACTTGTAACATGAAAAAGGAAATCATAAAGATGAAAGCTAATGGCGCTATATCTGATATCCAATAATTTATATTGCGTCTTTTTGTTCCGGCATGAATAAGGGCCCAGCGCTTTGATAACGATCAGCTGACAGCGATATTATGTTCCGTAAACGGGAATACCGAAAGCATTAATTTGGAAACCGTTGTCCCTCCTAGGGTTGCAGTCTATTAGGTCGTACATAAACGCCGGCAATAAGTGGCCTTTATGGTGACCCCAATTTTCATTTAAAGCTCGCGCGCAACGTCTCATTTTTCTGTTTCTCCTGAGGGTCTGGAAGCGCCGTTTACGGAATCCATTTCTGGCTTAAGTAAACAAAGAGGCGCTCGAACAAAACTTTCCTTTCAACTGGAGCTTTTAACTCAATTTGGCGTCCCTTTAAACCTCGCATTTGCTTTATTATAAACAAATCGAAGGGCCGCTGCGGGCGCGGCGCCCCAGGACGGCTGCGCGCCGCTGCAAATTGCCGCCGGTTTGCGACTGTTGTCAAAAGTTAAAAGCCACTTTGTAATTACGAACCCTTTCTTTGGTCGCGCTTCCTTCCCTAAGCCCGGCCGCCGCTTCATCCTCCGGGATTAAACCGAAATTTAGATAAGAATTAAGATATCTTACGTGCGCGGCCGAGTACCTGCGCCTTAATTTTAATAATCCGGGGCTCGGCGCGAAATGGGATCCGGGGGAAAAATGCTCGCTCCGGCTCGGGCTTTTAGCTGTAATATTTATTCGGTTGGCGATATTCGATTCAAAGCAGTAAACTTGGGCGTTCGGGATTTTAAGGTTTTCCGTTTGATTGAGCAGCTTCAGAGAAGAAATTTATATTTATACATCTTCCGGGGCGGGCGGCGACCCCGCGCCGCTCCACACACGCTTTTTGCATTCTTGCTCGAGCGGGGGGCGTAATGGATTTGCGCGCCTGAGTTGTCCTTTTTAAAATAATTTCGCTCTTTGCGCCGAGATTAAAAACTTTGCACTCTTCGCGTCCCGACTCCGGCAACCGGTGTAAAGCAGTTAAGATTTGTTTTATTGCGTATTAAAAGTTGCCACTGGAATCGCGAGTTAAGTGCTTTCGGTGCTCTTAAAAAGCTCATCTTGGCTTGCAGACGATAGCAAAGAACATGACCAGGATTCCGCTTTATTTATTTTATTGACAATTTGCTTTCTGCTGCGGATAGCTTGAAGTGGTGCTTAGTTGAAGTGTATATTCTGCATCGTCTAAAATACGAGGCGTAAAGATGCAACTTGGTAGTGGTTTTCGCTTCATCTTTAAGTTTTTTAGCCATGAATAAACTTTTTTTACTGAATATAAAAAAATAAAGTTTGCAACAAATATAATTTAATATTATCAATTTTTTAACGCCAAATTTATTGTACTGAGAGGTATAACAACATCAAAATATAGTGTAAGAAAAATGAAAAGTTTATCGTTAGTTGTAACAAAGTAAGAACCTGCAATAAATCAGCAAAGTGACAGACTTAAAATAACTTTATAGAAAATCTAAAATGCCACATTTCAGTTATATGTCACCAGCCTAACATCTGAAGAGTGTCCTCATGAAAGCTCCATAAATGAGAAACATTTTTGCAGAATATTACTCCACTTTCGTGTGATGTTGATAACACAAAGCTCTAATATACATTTTTTATTTTCTTGCTAAAATAAAAACAAGCAAATCTATAAAACTGTTATGCATTATTTATTTATCGAAACACGTTTAGATATATAGAGATATTGTAATTCCATCAACAATAATGTGCTATTTTATATAATGGGAATTTTCTTGAACAGTTATGACTGCAGAGCAACGGAAGCCGATAGATAAACGAGTAAATTTTGTACTAGGAATATTAATTTTTTTTAAAAACCTCTGCTGAAGAAAATTAAAGCAGCAGCGCTTATAAACAGCCTAATTCTTAATTTCACGTTCAAATATAATCCACAATAGAACAACGTGATAGAATAGAACACGAATATAATTAAGCAAGACTTTAAAAGAAGAAAAACGGAGTAGCGATTTTAACAATTTAAAGAGAATCACTATTTATGAACTGTATCTTTTCCTGAAGTCAATGAAACTAATAACATCAAGTCTAGTTTTTACGAAATAAAGTCTAGAGTATATCAGGGTAGTGGTAGCAGTTGCACTGATGACACAGTAATTTTGTCAAGTGACTTAAATCAAAAGCCTTTGGACAATTGTAACATCAATTTTGATTAAAATATTAGGAAATCAAAATTAACAAAAAATTCATTAAAATTACATTTGCAACAAAACATAATCTCTGCCCACAATTTTTTTACCGCTAATCTATGCCTAGTCAAATGGACATCAAAGCTAAGATAAATAAACTAATACGAAAATTAAAGCAACATATAAGCTATTCAGAAAAGCCTTAGTTGTTACTAAAAACCAAAATTATCTCATCTGAACATTAATGTGTAAATTATCAGAGACAAGAATCTCACAAATAGATGACTGATCTCTAACCACGTCTTTCGTGTTGACCTAAAAATAAAATTTATAGCAAATTATAAAGGTTGCAGAGTTATACTCCTAATTTTTAGTTGCAATGTGGATGGATCTGAACTTCAGATTCTTAGTGAGTGATTTACTCACTCACTAATAATTGAGGACCTGAGTTCAACTCCATCAAGAAGCAATAATGTGGTTGTCTAAGGCGTTATGCTTGCCACATTGCCTCTTATCAGTGAGAGGGGACATCTAGAAGCCTTGACTTTTAATATCCCAAGCTTTGCCCACTTGTGGATTGTAAATACTTGCCACAAAATTATATGAGATTAGACTTTCTAACAATTTCAAGCGTTTTAAGATATATTTCAAACCTGCATTGCAAAATCGTCTATAGGTACTAGTTGCTACCAAACTGTGGCGATGAAAAGATTTTACACTGTTATTTTGGCCAAAAATGGAATAACAGATAATTTAAACTACTATTTTGCACGCGGCTTGGTTGTTGATCGGTGTTTGGAGAAACTAGCTACTAAGTTGGAAAATGATTGCCTTTATTATACAACCACATTTGAATTTATGCCATTGTACACAAACACCTTTAAGCGAGAGAAGCCTTTTTAAGTACTCAACCGGCAGAGGGCATGGAGCATTTTATTCCAATTTTTTTCCTGGATATTTCAATTTAAATGACTGATAAAAGTACAAAAGTAAAGAAAGTTTCAGGCCTATTCCGAACTTTAAAATAATAGTACTGGGATGTTGGAAGATACTTTCTAAAGTATCTCTAAATTATAACCTGTACTCGACAAACAGAAGCTCAGGGCTGAAGGTCTTTATAACTCCAAATCAACTGTTAGTGGCGTGATTGCGAAATAGAAACATAAAAATACAACCACGATAAACTTGTGTTCGGGCAGGCCATTTAATAATAATAGTTCCCCGTAATAGGCCTCGAAGGCCCTTTGGGGTCGTAACAGGATAGATCTGCTACAAATCTAGAGCCTACGGTACACAAAGGTAGTAACGTGGCCAGCGCTACGTATCGACCGCCTATTATTACCCCAGAGTTTGACCTCCAGATACTCATTTATTGCAGCCTGAGTCGAGCTGGGTGTAAAAATGCCAGCGATCGAATTGGCGACAGCGGGATTCGAACCCGCAACTCTTGGTTTCGTAGTCTAGCGATCTATCCACTAAGCTATCACGGCTCTGCAGGCCATTTCTAGTAATAAAAAAAACTGTCGTATGTTTTAGAATGTAGTTTGTAGAAATAGCTATCATGTGAAATAGTCTGCAAGATGAGATCAGGTTAATTGGTTCTATGATCGAACAGTTTCTCACAAATGAACATTGTTTTCTACAAATGCTAAGCAAATTTTTCAGTGCTGTAAAGAATATAAAAATAATAATAAATTTATATATATAATATATATAAAATAAAAAAATAATTAAAAAAAATAATAATACCACTGGTGTGTAGACGATTCGAAATGTGTGGTTTTCTTTCTGAAAACGAAAGTCTGATAGATCGGTCTGGAGATCAATAAATAGCGAAATATGTAGAGCCAACAATTAAATTTTTAAGGAAGCAGTAAAAGCAAGAAAACAATGTATATTGGAGGAAGTCCAGTAAATGAATGGACTCTGATAAAACTGAACAAAACTCTAAATAGGAAAGGGTACGTTTTGATCAGTTTTATCCTATTTACAACAGAATAATAATTTGGAGGTAGCGATTGGTTCGAGGACAATACAGTACAGAAATAGATTGGCTAGCTCAGAATCATGATGTTGATCCTATTTACGTTTTTATAATATATTAAGACGACAGCTTCGCTCTGCCCACCTAATGGCTTACGTCTTAAAATGCTCTGGCTGTAGCTATTTCGGAGATGGTCCGATACTTGATCAAGAATTTCTCTCACTCTGTATTAATGTCAATTACTGGAACTATATCATAAGATAAGTCTGATGATGGTCTGGAGTAGATATGTAGATACTTTTGATTATAAAGTGTAATTCCAGGCAATTATTAGTAGAAACAATTTCTTGGACATTGAAAGTTTTTATTCCTCACTAAATACAATTTTTAGGACATACATTTACGGAGATTTTACACTTTAGCATAGATTTTTTCGTGTTAAAATTGTCACATAAAATTACTTCATAATTTTATTCATATAAAGTACTTCAGCAACTACAGAAATGCTTATGCAATCTTCTTTTTTAAATAATTTTAGTATTTATCAATTTTAGACCAACAAAGAGTCAGATTATTATTAAAATTTTTTACCATTTGACTGGACCATCTTCACTGGAATTATATATGAAAGGCCTTTCTGTTTATTTGTTTATTCCTAAAACGACCCAATTTACTTTCTATAGTCTAAAATATGCCGATAACTGAAGTAAGACATTTCAAATATTTTTTATTTTGCAATTTATTGATTACAAAAGAGAGGCTAGTAATTACATTTCTACGTAGTGTCTATAACATGCAAACACAATTCTTTTGGCGCTTGTGATTGCATGAACAGTAAAAAAAGTATTTTATTGAAGCTTTCTTTATTTTATACTCGGTCGTTTACTTCATTTACTATTGTCTACAGATATTTTTACTAGTCGGTGTGAAATTTCTACATAGAGTGAGTAGTATCCGTCGTCAGACTTTAATGGTTTTTGATTATTTTTATTTTTTAGTACTTAAACAACAAACGACGTAACGCTGCTCCTCTTTGATGTATGTTATCGTTTCAATTTAAAATTGTGTTGTCATTTTATAACGCAATTATGCCTTACCAACAAATTTTAATAGGAAAATTCAAGAGCCAATTATTGGTTCACTCCCCAAGCACAATAATTTTTATGGTATTTATATTCTGGTTTCTATCTTATCTCATCAATTTTCTCTTTTGTTACCACTTTGAATTGTAACATTAAGGTTTTATTTTTTTATCAACTAACAGTTTTTTGTCGTTTGGTTTTCATAGTGAGTGCACTGATATCGAGTGACAAAATAAAGTGTGACTTTAGGCTCAAGAAGCAATAGTTATACAAACATATTTACTTGACTGCACAGTAAGTTTATTATATTATTTATAAGATTATTGGCCTTCTACTATTTACTTATTACAACAAATTTGCCCTACACGTGGTGAACAATGTTAGCAACTACCATTTTCTACTTCTGAATTATCAACATATAGCTATAAATGATATCGTGCAACTTCCAGACAACAGTTCTATAGCTACAAATTCATCTTGTCAAAACAGCATTCCATATTATCAGCTTTAGAAACATCAAAATTCAGCATAGAGATTAGTTGAAAATAAAAAAAAATGTAACCTAAAGGAAATCAATAAGAAAACATCTCAACAGAACAAGAAAACAAAAACAACAGATTACTAATTAAATCCATCGAACCGTTTCTGATGACTAAACAGCAACACTGTAAATGCGAGAAAAACCCAAATTGTTCCAAAGACAGATCCTAAATTCCCACGAAGTCTTGTATAAGAAGTCAAAATTTAGGAATAGCCAAAAATAAATATGAACTGAAAGTGTTATGTAATAACGAAGTCTCAGTACATAAACAGAACGTACACCGGAACTCAAAATATATATATATTTTGTCACAAGACTGACTCATTTGATGATTAAAATAGAACCTTCCCGGTTAAATCGTTAAACCCTTCAGTGTACTATTTGCAAGCAATTTGGCTACACGAGAAACTTCTACAACAGGAGCTGGAACTGTACCAAATGTGTCTGTAATCTTTTTCTTCTGACTGCCAGGGAAAGGAAAGAACTAATGCATAAAGTGAGTTAATTGAAGTAGAAATCATCCAACTAATCATCGGGAATGTCTAGTTAATAAGCAATTACAACAAATAATGTTTATCCCTCTCTAAATTAATTAAGTAAGTCGACTAACAATTATTGCCTTCAAAAAAAAGCCATTCGACACCTTAAAATATCACAAAGATGACTTACCCTTTCCTCCAAAATAAGATATAGATATCATATTAGTGTTGGAACCACCTTTAAAAGATTTTTATAAGAATTTTAGGTTATACCGTGTATATATCCTGATAATGAACCGATACAAACTTAAGTCACTATTAAAAGTTTTACAGAACTACATGAATATAAAAAAGGTCATCTTCAAGCTGAAAATATAATGGTAGAATACAAGATGAGACCATTTGCAATCTTACCAGTATATTGTCTACCACGTCACAGTAATAGAGAAGAACACTATGGAAACTACTTACTTACACCTTGAGCACTCGGTTTATATCAGCGAGTGTCCTTAATGCGCAAAATGGAAAGTCAAATTAATTCTGACCAAAGCAGAGAGTAAATACTATAAAAGTAATGGTATGCAGCATCTATCTACTGACGAACCAAAATATTAGCTGCCTAACCCAAATAAACTACCTAATATGCTTGATTTTTGTTTATTTAAGGGGATTAGCCAGAATAATATAAAGATTATCCAATATAAATCTGAATATTAGCCAATCACTTGCCCATTATAATTACTCTTGCTTTGAGCAGGAAAAACGCAAACTGAAGTGTGTGCAAAGAAATAGAGTCGTTATTGCTAAATATCTCTTCCCAATCAGAAAATGTCCCCATATAGCAGTATACCACTTCAATAATGTCTTTGCGCAAACTGTCTAACAACCAACCCCTAACGGAGTACTGTATCTTTCAAAAAATGTTTGCCTTGTATTTTTTAAATAAAAAATCGTTGAACAAATCGCAAACAACAAGCATTTAAATAATAAATGTAGATTAAATCAAGCTGTTGCTGACGTTAAAAACTACTTTTTGTCAATCGGTATAATCACCTGAAAGAATTGTCACCAATGGAAGCCAATGAATATTCCATCTCGAAAGCAAATGAAAATAAGATAAATCACCTCTTCGAAGTGACAAATGAAAATGAGCTCGAACTGACTTAGATAAGGCGCTAGTTTTTGTGAATCATTTAACTCAAGTATTTAGACCCTTCTCTTTGAAATCTTGAACGAAGAAAGGCTGAAGTGCAAAATATCTCAAATTTTATTTTTAGATTGGCTTTTCAATGAATCATCACACTAGTAGGGTTTATTGGAAAGCGAAGGTTCAAACCATCACGTTTTCAAACGTTTTGTTTGGTGATTGCGTATGTGTGTAAGTATATGTGCAAGACTGATTTAGTTACACTAGGGAAATCGTTATTGGACTATACCCAACAAACGAATTCTACATTTCAAGATGCAACTGTATAAATTAATTATTTACTGACAGATTGTAAAATTATTTATAATGCCAAAAATTATGTATTTTGTTACAAATTACCATGGAACATTTGATAAAACGGCTCATCAAGATAAAATAGTGACTATAAAAGTAACGAAAAAAACATTAAAAGCGCCACTATTAAATAATCGGTTAGACCCCGAGAAATAATAGAAGAATCTACACCCATACCTACAGCTTTGTGTATAAAAAACTATTACAATAAGCACATCTGGTTTACACGTAGATAATCACGTTTTTTAAGTTATATTTAATTGGAAATTTACAACCTGCTATTTAAAACTATAAGTGAATGTGATCGATGCATGAGAGGAGAAGTTATCCAGTAATATGTAACTTTCTTAGATAATAAAATAACTATTCACTAATTTAAAACATCCGCAGGCCAGTTTTTTAGCTTTCTTCTGATTTGAGGCTAAATATAGATTTGTCTTGTTTCCGCATTGGGAGATCAAAGAAGCTGCTCGATGTAGTTCTTTGTTAGTATGCTGAGTTTTTCTTTATCAAGCGGTATACCAGAATCTTCGTGCAGGGTCTTATTAAAAATCTGTCGTGGTGCATTGAAAATCATTATCTTCGATTAGACTCTTTGTATTATTTTTGTATTTCACGGTTTGACACAATCCCAGACTTGGAGTTCATAAGTCCGGATAGACATTATTATGTACTTATATAGTAGTATTTTATTTTTTGTAGAGTTTTAATTTATGTCCTACTAGTCAACTCCTTTGTTGAATTTTTAGGTTTATTTGAGTTTTCTTTGCTGTGATGTGTGCTTTCCACGTGAGTTTCTGATCGAGTGTTAGTCCCAAATATTTCAGTTTGTTGTTCATTGGTAATTGTGTGTTGTTTAATGTAGTAGTAGGACACAAGATATTTCGATTGGTGAATGTGGTTTGCGTAGATTTTGTGTAGTTAACTGTAACTATCTACCTATCCAGCCAAACTTAAGTTTGGTTGAGTTATGTCTGTAATTTGAGCGTTTTTACTTACTATATTATGGCACTTCCTCGGGGAACACCAGCTTTTATAGGAAAATAGTTAGATGTTTTAATGTTGAATTTTACTTTAAAATATCACTTTATAAGATACAGTTTTAGGATCAGATAGGGGGCTGTGGGAAAGGATGATTTAATTTTATACAGGAGACATTCGTGCCATACTTGGTCGAAAGCTTGTTGAACGTCTAAGAAGACAGTTGTACATATTTTTGATCTTGTGGCATTGTTGTACTATTGAACAATTTTTCCGGATTATAAATTGGTTGGATAATATAACTATGTTTATTTCGGTGCCTTCAGAAATTCTTATAAGAAGAAGCCTTTCAAGGTTTTAGTCATAATCGGCAGCAACTTATTGGCCAGTACGGGGAAACTGTATTTGGAGATTTATTTGGTTTACTGATCATTATGATTTGTGCAAACTTCCTTGTGATCGAATAGTATGCTGATCTTAACACTGTCATAGATTGTGGTTAGCAAAACTAGCTCTGGGTGGTTGCTTTAATGTCTGACAGATGATCAAATCAAAGCCGGGAACTTTTTGGTTATTACATCTTGAGATTTGGTGTTTTATTTCGGTTAGAAAAAAAGTTTAATCGGTAGTATCATAGAGCAGGGAATGTTCAAAAAGTTTTCAATAACATCATCGTCATTGTTAGGTTCAGGTAGACTAAAAACTTGTGAGTGGTATTTGGCAAAGATAGTTGTTTTTTCCTGTTCAATTTTTGCCCAACTTCCGCCTTCTTTTCTTAGAAGGTAGAATTTGCTGTATCGGCCACTTTGATAGCCTTCCAGATGGCATGATTTTCTTTGGCAGAGTGCTGATATATGATTCGAATGTGACATTTTGCGTATCCTGCAGAACTGTTTTTAATTGTTGAGTTAATCTGTTATATTCGTTTTTGTCTATAGGATTATTTGCTATATACGTATTCCTCTTTTTTTTGAGCAGCAAAATGTTTTATATATACGGGAATGTTTATCTATGGTTCTCTCTTTGTTTATTGGTGGGGGGGGGGTCCGTGCTGCTGTCTGTATAGTTTAAATGAGACAGTGTCCCACAGTATCAATATCGAATATTTAAATTTAGATTTTTATATGTGTAGGTTTTAAATAGATACCAGTTAGCTTTTGGTACCGATAACTTGGGAACACCTAGATGATTTATTATACGAGTGCTAAGTGTAGTGATAATTCCGGGATGGTTCTACAGTAACATAATTAGGAGATATGCTTTTATGGGCGAAGAAATTATGTATGTCTGGAATCTTATTTTGGTGTGATGGCCAGTCGGTGAGTTAACTCGTAGACAAATAAGAACAGTCTTGACCTCCAGGCTGTATGTTTTGCATTCCAGTTCCTCTCCTATGATTAATTTGCCTGCTAGTTGTGTAAAAAGGTCTTTATATTCTACATGTTTTGGTGGGTTATACATCACAACAATCAAAGACCATGGTTGAGCATTGATATGGGTCACGGTGGCTTGTATTTTATTTGTCTGATATTTAGTTTTCTCTTGGTGTGGCAACGCCACCGTGCCCATCCATAAGGATGGTTAGTATGATATATAAAGTAATGTGAAACTTTAAACATCGTTCTGTCAGTGAAGTGTGTTTCCCATATAAGTAATATATCAATTTTGTTATGTTCAATGAAATTTATTACTTCTGTTTTATGGTTGGTTAGAGCATTTGCATTCCACTCGGCGATGGGAATGTACTGTGTAAAGCATACTTATAATCGTACCATTCTGGTTATAAGTTGTAAAAACATTGTTTTGAATTCATTTAAGAAAGCATTTATGTGGTTTTTCAAATCTGTAGTTAGATTGTTTGAATTTGCGTCTCTTGTTATTTGTGCATAGAACACATGGTTTAGTGCTTTAGGGGGTTAGTCTTAAGCCACTTTGAATTAAATATATTTAATATCTAATTTATAATTTCTAATAAAATTTATTGCCTTATTCGAACGTATTAATGCCACGCAGTGAATATTAAACTGTTATAACATCCCATCACGATTAAATCCGCTCGCCGGGCAAAATAAAGGCACAATGAACGGGATTAAAAAGTGTAACGCATCAGACTGAACAATGGGCTTGATAAATCGGGCAACACTTTAGACAAGCGCTGTAAGCGCCATGCATTCGCGTGGGTCGTAATACATGTGACAATTTCTATAGAATGCTTTTAGTTATTCAAAAGGAATTAAAAGCTTAAATTCGTTTCTGTTTGGTTTTCTATAGGCACAAAATTAACATGGGGCGATTTGGATGTCAGAAAACTATTGCGTTCGGAGTAAAGCCACAGATTTTCTGATTGACCATAAATTACGGCTTTGCCCCGAAACTACACGAAACGTAGGATAAGCAAAACAAATACATGCATAAGCCGAGAACAACCGAGCAACTGTTCATGTCCCATCATAAATAATTCAGGGCCGGGTTCAGGGTCAGGCGGGCGCCGTGATTAGTGGCATGTCGTGGTATTTTCATAATTCGGTCACGCACACTCCAGTGTTTTTCATTCACGCTCATGCTCATTCAACTAAGAGTAAACGTGCTAATCCATTGCGGCCGTATTAATCCACGTCAAACCCCTTTCCTGCCGAATACGCACCAGATTGCGTATTCCCTGCGAGTATTTTCAACGAGCGGCAAGCGCTGGTGGAATTGCTATTAGTCGTTTGATTGAAAAATGAAAAAGCTGAGCTTTACTGTAGCCAATGGAATTTTCCGTTATTATTTGGGATACTAAGATTGAATTACGCTTTTCCGCGTTTTTCAGCAATTTTTAATTTTATTTGACTAAAGATTTTCGGTGGAGTCTGAATTTTCTAGATTTCTATCTAAATTAAAGCGGTTCCTCATTTCCAAGGGTGCGCAGCTGCATTTAATATCCCATCCATTACTATTAAGAGCGATAAAATGCATCTTTGTCAGATTTTTTGTTATAATTCTACCGACATAAGTAACACCTAAAGTTTTATATTCTTAAGTGTCACAGATACAATCTCTGTAAGAATAAAAAGTAAATTTTTAATCCCACAAGGCATATTAACCACACATGCAGTTGCAAAATCGCTGATTACCAGATCCCTCAATCTTTCGGACAGTAAGAATCGGCAAAATGAAGTTAATACCATTACTACAACTCTAATACAAAACGGATATTCTCAAAAATTCTCAAACCACATAATTAGGCCAAAAGCGTTTTTGCCTTACATCGGAGGTATTAGTGACAGAATAGGCCACATATTAAACAAAAAATGTATACAAACTTTACGGCTTTACGGCTAATAATAAAATAGCTAACTCGACACGAATCCCAAGGAGGGTACGAAATACTGCGTGAGGTAACTGTGACAGAACTTACATAGGCCAAAAACAGACCAATATCTAGTTGTGTGTATATAAACAATCTTTAGTTGTACCAAAGGGTGATGTTTCTTTTGCTTTGGCCAAACACAACAAAGAAACTGGACTTGATTTTTCCAATTCCAGAACACTCCCTTCGAACTCCTATTTATCTAGTAGAATTATTCGTGAGGCTATTAAAATAGAAAGCCTCATCACTTACGTATCTCGTTACAACAAACAATCTTTTCTTAACCCTACCCAAACATGTACACCGTCAAACTTTTACTTCTATCTATAGAAATAGCGAAGCAGAGTAAACTAAGGCCAGTCTTCTTCTTTGACTCATAGAGTAAGCAAACTGAGTGTTTGACATGCTGTGTAGCATGTGATTTTATTTTGATGGAACTCCATGTCCTTCAAGTTCAAAACGTTAGATTCATTAAAAAAAAATTTAGCAACTCCCGATAGCATACGCCATTGACAGTAACAGCGTTACCAGCTTCGTTTTCAAAAAAGTACAAGCCAATGATTTCTCTAGCCCACAATGCACAACAAACAGTTTATTATAAATTGGCTTTTCGTGAATAGTACGTGGAGTATCACTATCCGAGGTGCGACAATTTTGACAATTTACACAGCGACTTAAAGAAAAATTAAATTTTATCATTCGATTAAGTTTTCATAATAAACTGAATGTTATTGATGCATTGCCGCACAGTATCTGATATATGTTTAGATACTATCTGTACAAATGCAAATGTTTAACGTTCACATAATGTAAATGGCACGCACATGAAATTCTAAAGTGCAATCTGAATCGTTTTATTTAATGAATTAAATTTGATTATCATAATTGTTTTTCCACTTCTCTAGTACATTAATCAACTATAGAAGTATTAGAGTTTAGCAATATAAATTTAAAGCTTTATGTTGGTATCTATTCGAATGAATACTAACCAATGTCATCAATGGAATCTGTAAACCAAAATGAGTAAGTTTTGAGCATATAATTAAAATTAAGAACCTAAATAGCATGGCGATCTAGAAAAGTTAAAAAAGTCACATGATATAATAAATATCTGATTAGTGATACATTTCCACTTCTTTAATTTTGGGAGTTGCAATAAACACAATTTTTAATGCAAGTCTGTTATTATAGTAACCCGAGATCTGTTTTAAAAATATCGATCTACATCACAAATTTGCTTAGCTGTGATATAGCATGGTAGCCGATTATAGTGGACTGAGGGTGACTTCACCATTTGGCTTATTTGTGAAATAAACCTTGAAGACTAACTACATATATGTGGGATCGTCGCATTTACAGTGATTTAGCGGACAAAGTAGCGAATGTGTATTAAATTTTGTGCGAAAATACAAACTATTCGCGCGATTTTGAAGGCTTCAAATAACAACGCAATGAATTTAGCACAAATAAAGGTATGGTACAAACAATTCAGAGATGGCCAGCCATCTGTTTAAAGTGGTTTACGTTCTGGGAGACCAACGACAATCAAAATACCGAATGATGTTAAACGTGTACGAGCTATAAGCCTACAGCATCGGCATCTAACAGTCAGACAAACTAAAATATATCGAATTTCGATAGAATACCAGTCCCAGCGACTGCTACTATCAGAAAAATAGGAACGTAGTGTTGTAGTTATTAATATAAATGCTACTAATGAACAATCCGGAGATCTAGACTAGAGAAAGTCGATAAAAAATCATGACATGGCAAGATTAGCAATCTACCGGGGATGAACAAATAATATATGTTTATGGAAATTACATTAAGCCTCGAAATAGGGCGGGTTTTAAAACAATCAAAATAACGAGAAAGCGGCAAATGACAAAGGAAACTTTAAAGGTAAGAATCTGGAACATACATATTTGGAATACTGAAGAGCAGGAAGGAACAATAGAACTTAAGAACTATGATATTTACATATGTGCTATTAAGGAAATGAAGGGAAAGTGCTAAGAAAAAATTACTTACTGGTGTACAGTAGTGTAAATAAACAATATAACAAATATTAAGTATATTAGTAAAAGAATCTACTACTAAAAAAACCTAAAATAGAAAGAGAAGAATTCTATGACATATTTTAAGATCTAATTAAAACAATTTAAAAATGTGAGAGTATCATTTTTTTACCAAGCATAAAAGAACAGTTTAATGAAGCATCAATTAACGAAATTGGGGGAGAATGGATAAAGTTCTGCACAATAAATGCATTAAGATTTAATAATGCATTTCCTGGCTAACAGAAAATGAGATAGAAAATCGTTTTATAACTAACAAAGCCATACAACCTAAACATAGTGTAGACAAAGATTGTCTGACATCACCAAAATTGGACTTAAGTCGAAAACTATATAAACTAAATTTAAAAGTAAAAACTGAAAGAACGAGATTATTATTTACAGAATATAAAGAAAAAATAAACATTGTAAGCATAAATGAACTAAGTATACAATTGTTGTATCAAAGTAAATTAAAGCACAAGCTGGAGGAAGATAAGGAAGACTTAGGTTGGTCTACCAACAAAATGTGAACAGAACTTCAGAAGCATTAGGACAGAAGTTAACAAAAATTAAAGTAAAAATAGCATAGTTTAAGGAAGAGGTAAAAATATTAGTAGTGGAGAAAATATGAAAGCCTTTTTAAAGTGCAAAAGCAGCAGCACGCAAGAGAAAGAACACAAATAGGAAACAAAGCAAATCAAGAAATAAGGAATATGAAGCAAAAGTGCTGGGAAAATATGCAAAAATATGGGACGTGACTTACGAGGAGCACAACAAAATGTATGGAAAATGCTACGGAATAAAACCAAATACATAAGTAAGATTGTACGGTTAATGATGTAGAGAAAGGCCAATAGGTAAAAAATTTTCAAGAGTTATAAGAAAGCTAAGAAGACGATACCTTAATAGAAATAACATTAAAAAGAAAGCTACACGATACCAACCTACAAGGAACTAAGAAAGACCCAGACAATTATTGTGACATTACCTTGTTGAAGGCAACCCTTAAATTATTCACATTAATAATTCGAAATAAACTGCAAAACAGTATACCTATAGTAGAGGAACAGCAAGTATTTACAATAAAATAGAAGCACGACTGACACAATCTTTATACTACATCAGTTAATCGAAAACTTTTATAGAATTCAACCCTTGTGTTATGAGGATTTTAAAAATTGTTCGACCAGTAAGTAAATAAGAAATGGAAATATAGTGAACGAGAAACAAATATGCATAGATTCCATACACATCATTGATAATGTAAATACGAAGTGTACAACAGAAGTAATCACAAAACCTGTAAAGATTAAAACTGGTACAGGAAAAATATTTGAATCAGTGAATGAGTTACCAGAACACAAAATAGACGACAGCAATATAAATATTTTGTGTTATGCAGACGAGGCTATTTTATTAGCAAATAATTATGATTTACTGGGAAGAAATTTAATATGAAAATATCAGTATCTAAGGCAAAAACGACGGTAATATCTAGGAACCCAATAAGATGTAAATTAGAGGTCAAAAAAAATGTAGAGCAGCTAATACAATTGCGAAATACCTTGAGAGACTTAATATTAGAAACTCCTAAAGCAATACAAACAATAGGATGTTTGATGTAAATCAATCAATATTTATTGCTGAAAAGCACAGTAACAAGAAAACCATTAGTTCTTACACAGGTGAACGAAACAAGTGCGGAAACGAAAATAACGAAACAGAAATGAGAACAATAGAGATGGTGTTAAGAAAAATTACAGGAGCAACTCCAAGAGATATAAAGGGAAATAATAAAATAAGAACGAAATGTAGTATTGAAAATATGATAAAATGGGCGAACCAAACAAAAACACAATGAAATGAACATGTGCCTTAAATGAATTATATGTAGGTAAGATACCTACAGGAAAGAGACCTCCTGGACGCCCAAAAATGAAGTTAGTTCCTACCATCATGTGAATGAGGCTACACAAACAAGATCTAGTCAAAAAAAAAGAATCTACAGTTCCAATTTAAAAACAAAGCTTCACTTGTTTCAGTGCAAGTTACCTGGTTTACTACGTTCAAAAAATATATGTAAAAGTTGTAAAAAGATAAAGTGTGTGAAATCTAAGGTGCTTACTTTAAAGAGAATTGAGGTTAGACCCTTATAATCGTATACGATTTTTACTAGATCAAATAGGGAATATATAAAATCGACATAAAAGTAATTAGAGAAAATTGTCAAGAATTGATAAGTTTACAAACTAAAATAAGAGGAGAAATATATGAGAATTAACATTGCTTGCTCAACTCCAATAAATCTATAGATAACTAAGCCATAACTTTAAAGAGTAAGGAAATCCACTGCAACAGGTTAGATGTGTGATAAAGGTTAGATATGACTCATTCTACCTTAACCACTTGTAGGCTAAGCAAATTGAATATGTGTTTCCCCAAAGATCTCGCGATCAAAGTCACGTAGTCTACAAATTACTCTGTTATAGGGGCTGTCTTTAAGGGAGTTTAAAAACTAATGCTCCTATAGCGGCATGCTGGTGTTATTTTCGTTGAAATTCAGTATTAAAATATTTATAACAGAACAGAATAACTATAAATAAACCGGCCTTTTTAATTAACAAATTTAAATTTACATTTACTTTGAAAGTAAATGTGTTATTGAAATATAAGGCACTGAAGGAGATAATATACAGCCTATATAAATTACTTAGATTTATATATTTTGTTTCTGGGAAGAGAGATGCTTCATTTTGTTGCCACAATAAACTTGTAAGCCATATTGTCTTTAGTCTCCTTGAAATTTCTTTATTTGATAAGTGGTGTCCATTCTGGCGTCAACCAGTTTTTGCATGATAGTTGGAAGCATATTGGTGAATCTCATCTTGCATGAAAGGTACTGTTAGGTCTTCGCGGATAGTCTGGTTAATAACATCCAAAGGTGCGTTAATTATTGAATGGAGTTTTGTTAGGTTAAGTACATACCACTTCTTTCTCAAGTCTACTTAGTGTCATTATAAATGGCAAGTGGTCTGATGACGTATTATGATGTGACTCAACCCTGGTGTAGTTGAGAGATAGGGGTCATGAAAAGGGCAAATGGATCTGGATCCGTTGGCCTGTAGGGAGAAAATCGTAATTATTGTCAGTCATAGTTAGGAGGAGATTCCTGCCTTTTTTAGTAGTGGGTTGTACGCTCCGGTGCGTGTAGTTATATAATATAATATAAATTCCCAGAACTGGAAAAATGTATAGAACTAATTAGAAATTATTCCTGCATTGGCGGACTACATACTGCTGATATTACAACTGACCAAGGCAGAGCATTTATTTTTACATTTGCAACTTACCTTGTCCTGTATTATCATGATGGTTTATAGATCAGCTAGCATAGTTTAGTATATAAAGTACGGTCTATAATGTAAAATATAGTTTAGTAACTCATTTGGCAATACGCAGTGCATTTACGATCTCATTTTATGAGTGACGAATGACAGTAAGTTCAGGATTATTTAATTTTGATTTAATCATTTGGGTGAACGTAATTTTAAATTTAGCGAGATTTACAGAGTTTTCAAAGTATTGTTAATCTCGATATGAGTTTATGGTGATACTGTACCTGCGTATGTTTTAGCAGGGTGTCTTAGTGCTGGTTTTAGTTTCGAAATTGCTGACCTGTATCTAGCCTTTGTAAATGACTGGGTAAGTGCCTCCACATAAGGCACATGGTGGTGAGGTGTTCTTGGATTTAATGCATGCTTGAGTCCTAACCTTTACTACATTTGACGCACTTATAGGGTCTGGTACAGAATATCTGAAATTTCTATATTATTTTATTGTTTATAATCAATTTTAAGTCCATAAAGAAAAGATGTAGTGACTTTTCAGTTCTATAATATTGTTGAATGTTCAATGTAGTTTGCATTTTATCTTGTATTGATACTGTACGACATATATTTTTAGGACAATTCTATATGTTTGTACATCAGTCGGCTGGGGCGATGAATTTTTTTTTCTTGTAGGTGTTTAATAATTTTTCTGTATATCTGCAGTTAAAGTATTTATTTTAGTAGTGTTATTGGTCAAAGTATTTGTGCGATATTGATCTTCTAAGGTGGTTTAGGAATTTTGGGAATATGAGTATTGTTAGATGAACTTGGATTACTGTTTGTTACTGGGGCGCATATGTTCTGCCGCTTGTTGCCTGTGAGTTCGTAATTATTTCTGTAGTTAGTTTGGTTATACTTATTCTTCTTTAACTACAAATATTGTCTGGTGTTTAGATTTCTGCTGCTTTATTTTCAAGTGATTTATATACCGCTGTATCTTGATTAAATATTGGAATGGGTAACCATAAAAGACGCCTATTGAAGGTGTGCTGGAGAATAAGATTGTTTGGAATTTGTGAACTATCTGCTGATTGACATTTAATTTTTTCTAAGGTGACCGTGTATATAGTGTTAGTTGTTAGCGTTAAGATTGGCTTCATTGCTTTGTTGTAGATATAAGTATAATTTTTTACTCCCTGATTTAAAATCTAAAAATTGTCATAATCTAGAATGAAGTATAACTCACGGTTAATGGATAGAGTGAGTTATAAGAGGGCGTTCGGGTTAATGTGGAGAAAAAATTATTTAAAAACATTTTAAAATATACGAGTACGTTATACTCTATTAGAACAAAGATGCTAATGTATCAATAATGAGTCCATTCACCACCGGGATGATAATTCCCTGGCATCTTTGAGGCATACTTTTGACCAAATTGATAGCGTATTTATCCGGCAAGGATCTCCAAATGAGACGAATTTTTTGTGTCAACTGCTTTAAAGTGAACATTTTTTTTCACGAAGCTTGTGGTTGACGCGACTACGATGGCCATTCAAGTGTAACGATACCAGACTGCTCTTTGCACTCGTTGCGAAGCTGTTGTGTTTGGGATCATTGTGCTCCTGTAGGATACGGTCCTCGTTTTTCTTAATGATCCAACGTTTGGAGGTCGATAATAAATATTTCTTATAAATTTCGAGCGGTTTCGGGCATTGAGGTTGTATATAAACAGATGCAACGTTCCAAAACCCAGTTCTGAGGAGCAGCTCCAAAGATGCATTTTTACTGGATGTTTAACAGTCCGCTGCACCAACCTGTTAGTTGAAGTTTATCAAGCTCGTAGGACAATAACATATTTCCAAACGGAAGCTTCGTCCGTAAAATTACATTTCTCTAATCTTGGTCAACATTGTCCTTTGCCCGAATGAGTCGCTTTATCACATGATTTTCACCTAACAAAGATTTCTTCACTGAACTACGACATTTGACAGCATGTGCACGGAGATGGGTTCGGATAGCTACGTATGTCATATCTACACCTTTCTGTTTCAATTTTGTTGCTCCTTGATTCAATATTAAGACCGAGTTCCGCGAAAACTAGTTTACGATCCGTTTTTTGACTTTACCTATAGAGCCACGTTCCGGCAAGTCATCGGCCGTTTTTATCTTCTTATATCGCTGCACCTACTTGCTGACACTGTTTTCGACTTGTTCATGTACTTAGCAGCCGATGCATAAGACACAGCCTCGTAGCGTACACTGCACTCATGGTACTGTATGCGTTTCACTAGCAAGAATGCAATGAATTTTTTGTGACAAAGCATCGAGGAAGTTCTCGCTATCGACTCACGAAAGAATTAGTTTGATACCTTTCACCAACCACTAATTATGCCGAACATGCTTTTACTTAACTAACTGTACATATTTTTGTTTTCACCGTCGCAAAACAATAATAAATAAAAAGTAAAGTAAAACGAAGAATTACTCAAAACGATTTTGAAATATCTTTCATACGTGTTTTAACATAAAGCGATATGAATAAAAGAAGGAACGATTATGCTACGACATTGCTGTTTTGCTAAATTTTTATTAAACTGCGATTATTATATTAAATATTTTAGTTAAGGCATTTTTATGTATAAAAACCTTGATAACAGTACATTGCCATGTATAATCTTGCATAAGATTACTTATACTCAAATTTGCAGATATGTCTGCCTAGTAATAAATTATTTTGAGCTAATAACCATGAAGACTAAATCGTCGAAGTTAATGAAACATATAATTAACAAATTAAAAAAGAGCAAATATTAGGTTGATTGACAATTATTCAGCCTTTTTTAAAGACAATGTTGCAGCAGTGTATGGCCGATTTTAGGAACACAGAGGTGCTGGATTTTGAGGAATTTGACGTTTTAATGTCGTACATGCAAATCGTCGTAGAATTTGCCCGCTTGTCATTTTTTAGAGTGGTAGGGGAATAAGGTAGATAAATGGGCAAACCTCATCTCTTATTGGCGATAAAAGTGACTACATGGGTATAAGGTGGGGGGAATTATCATGATAAAAGATTTGATTTTTTACGATTTTTTTACTCTAGTAGCAGTAAATAAGATCTAGACTAAATGAAAGCCTTTATTCGTGTTGGAATTTGGCATTTTTATCTAGGATTGTCTTTAAAAAACCTAGGATAATTGTACATCAACCTAATAAGTACGGAAAGATTAGTGTTGAGAACTACATGTAGAGAAGAATACCACATAATATCACACAGCAAGGGAAGAAAGTCAGATAAGGTAAAGAATAGGGGAATAACACCATATTGCATCACTTTAAACTATAATAATTACATCAAAGATTTTAATATGTTGAGAGTAAATAAGCAAAGAATAACAATATACTTATTAAAGCTTCCGTATCTTTTAATACGTATAAAGCACAAACTTTTTGTATAATCATTCATTTTTGTTTGGTTGTAAAAAGTTTTTAAAACTTGTGGAAAATTTGATTATATTTGCGAATTAATGTCAAAAGTAATATTCCTTCGAAATACAGTCTATTACTACTAATGACTTTACACCGCTCTGCAAGCTGTTGAATTTGTTCACGCATCAACCTGCCTATTTAAAATAAAGAACTCTTGAAACCGCGCAACGAAAAAATGTGAAAGACCGGTGCTGAAAGCTGGATTTAAGTTTCACTGATGTCATGGCAATGCTATCGTCCCATTTACAACCTAAAAACACCTAAAAAAATTCAACAATATCTTAGATTCTGGAGAATTCAAGTTTATGAATCCAAGTCCCACCATATTACTTTCACATTGAAAAGGAGTAACTGCCCACCAGTGATACTCAATGGCCAGTAACTGAAACATACCGAATCTATTAAGTACCTTGGACTTCACCTTGATAGGAAACTGAATTGGAGGACGCCTATTTTTACCAAGGGTATGCAGTTGGGACTCAAACTTAGTAAATTCTACTGGCTAATTGGAAGAAGCTCTAAACTATCGTTAAATAATAAACTGCTAGTTTATAAAGCTGCCCACATGGACTTGTGGAATATTACTATGGGAAACAGCAATAAAGTCCAACAGGGAAATCCTAGAAGGTTTTCAAAGTGTGTTCCGTCAGTAAAAAGTGTAATACAAAACTTTGCCAAAAATACAGACAGACTGACTGAACGTTCATCTAAATGAACTTGTCCTTACTTTATTATTCAAAGATGAAGAATTAAGAAGGATGAAAAGATATAAACCTTTTGACCTGCAAATTTCTAAATGTATTTTGTTTCGTTACGTAAGAATCTTTTGCATAGAGAGGGCTCACTGGAACCTTCCTCCGCAAGCCTCTTGTGAACTGCCATAAGTTAAACTTTAAACATATATGATACCTATTGCCTTCTACAAGGGCAGATTCTATGCTAATGGGGTTACTAAAAAAAACTGGGTGCGGCAAAACCTCAATTCTATCAATTTCAGTAAGTTTTTTGGTACAATGACCGGATACTTTGCCTTATTGAAAATTATTTATATATATTTATTTGTGGTTGATCAAATCCAGATACTTTTGCTTAAAGATTTCACATACATGTTCCAGTTGCTCGCTGTATAGCTGGGCATTTACGGGTTTTCTTTTGAATCTAATTTAGAGTATATAATACCGTCAACTTTCTACCAAATCGACATCATAACTTTTTTGCCAAAACAATCCTATTAAACAACTGGTGGCGGATTTTGGGATCTAAGAATTATTAAAATAAACTTATTTTTATCACAATTGACAATGCACGTTCATAATGCCTTATCTATCAGATTTTCAAGTAGTTGGCGACGACCTTCAGCCGATTGTCGGCTTGTACTTTAGTCGATTTATGAGGATCTTGTGTACAAAGTTCATTTAGCCCAAATACTTTAGACAATATGCTAAATTGCAAATACGATAAAATTTTAGGGAAAAGTGGAAGGAAAGTAGGCCCTGGGAGAAGAAGAATATCGTGGCTGAAGAACTTGAGAACGTGGTTTAATACATCAACGGTCAGACTCTTCAGAGCTGCTACGGACAAAGTACGAATTGCCGTAATTATCTCCAACGTCCGTAACGGATCGGCACCAGAAGAAGAGACGATAAAATTTCTACATTAAAAACAGTTTATAAGTCTGTTTCAGCCGAATTGTTGTTGATCTTCAAAGCTAAAGTTACCAGAGTTGAGCCGCTTGTACAATTCCGAAATAGTCATATGGTTGATGATTCTTTGTCCTTTAGCATGTAAATTTTCTTTGTAACGCTGCTTATTGATAATTTCTGTCTTCACCAATGGCCGATTAAAACTCGAAATTCAGTTTTGTCACTTGTCATTTGCAATTCTCATATAAAGATGGTTGTTACACTATTAATGTGAGAAACATCAAAAAGCACAAACATTTTTGCAAGTATTAAATAATTTTTATATAACTTGCTAGTAGAAATCTTTATAAAGAAATTACGTTGTTAATAGTTTATCTATTTTGGGTCTAACTCAATTATAACTAAAATTTTTGCAATTATATTAGTGTTTTAATTTTAAATAGCTTTTCATCTAATTTTACACTAATTAGGAACGCCTTTTTTATAGCTAACTTATAGGAAAAATCTTATAGGAAAATTATAAATATATTCGGTCTCACAGGTACTTGAGGCCTAATAAAATTAATAGAGTGGTCTTCGAGCACCAGCCAGAAAGCAAAACTACATCGATTTTGAAATTGAAGTTAAATATAAGCACAATAAATACACATTCCACTGTAAATAAAGGAAAACTTTAATAAGTTGATGTGCCACTCACTGCAGCATGTCGCAAAAATTGCTGGCTGTACAATATTTTCTGTTTGAACTCAAAGTCCCATAATTGTTTTTAAAACGGGTGTACTAATGGTAGCATTAAAGGGAAATGGGCTATTACAGCTCACGAATGTGGTTGCTATATTGAGAACCACCCTTTGTAACGTACTTTACAAAAACAGCTTTCGTGTACGGTTTTTCAATCATTAAAGTAGTGTATTGTTAGGTTTTTATATTGTGGGTATAAAGGTAGATTAGTTGCAGTTCAATAAATGCTCGCCAGATATTTTATTTCAGCTTGATTATGATTTATTTTAGTGCTATAGAAAATATAAAACAACATTTTTCTCCTATAAAACATAACAAGGGATACCGAAACATTTAAAAGTAAAACATATTTTGTTTCGTTACTGGCGCTTTCAATATTTTTTATAAAAGAAATAGTTGAAACTGAGACCATCTAAATAATTTGTGTATAAAAGTCAAATTTTCGCATAAATACATGTTGGTTCCCGTAATGTAAAAATTATAAAATTGGATATTATTTAGGACAGTTTTCCTGATTAACGAGCATCACTAATGTTAACCGTCGATGACGAAGAAAAATTGTTAGGGGCAAGAATTTAGCAGTTTTACAAAGTTAGAATTTTAAAGCGAAAAGTTCAACCTTCATAAATATATTTTTAAAGCACATATTCTATTGTATTTAAAAAATTAGTTTTTTAAAAACTAAATAAGATCATAGGATTAAAAACCATCGATCCATATGTGTACAAATGTGTGGTTTATGATATAAATGCAATACTATGATTTTTTGGAAATGTCCCGTATCCTCTATGACGAATGCTCAGTTATTTTTGAATATGGTTTCCATGAACTTTAACGCATTAATTACATTTCAAAATTAGAATTTAAATACCCTTGGAAAAATACTTTGAAATTTTATATGCAAAATGTACATAAACAGTCTCCTGCAACTCTCTTCATCGTTGTTAAATTTTCTACGTCGAATGTCTTTCTTTACTTTTGAAAATTGTAATCTGGGCGCGGTATGGAGAGTGGGTAAGCTCCTCAAAGCCGCAATCCTTCTCAGCAAGCTAGGAAATTGCAGCTTTATAGACAAGAGCATTATTGTGCAGAAGACTGATAGATTGACTCAGTTCGCCATTTCTCTTTTTTTTGATGAGAACGCAACAATAAATTGGCAAAATTCTCTTTGAATCTCTAAGATCATTGACACGATCGTTTTTATTTACTGGACCACCTTTGCTTTCTTTGTCTATTTTTCGTCCAGCCTGCCCCATTTCATTGACCCTCTTATTGCTGCGGGATTAGAGCACAGGATTTAAGATTTCATTCTCCGTAACAACAGAATGAGGAATTTCTCATTTGTTGTTGCAACAGAGGTTTAAAAATTGTTTACATCAGGTCATATATTGCTATTTTTGAATCGCTGGCAAACTTCAGGGTACCCATCTAGCACTAATTTTATTCTTATGAAAGCGCTCACGAAGAATAAATTGGATGGGTATCGGAAAGCTCTAAAGTTGCCGATAATTCTTTCACTTTTAAATTTGCAGCACCTCACGCTTGACGAGAGCGACGTTTTCAACCAAAAGCATTTCGACTGACCGACCTGCACGTAATTCGTAGATGCTTTCTCGGGCAAAACAAAAATGTTTTGTCTGTATCTTTAGAGTAGAGCATGAAGGCGAAGATTCACTGTACGCACCACTGAAATGTTCACTGGAATTATTTCTTTAGTGAGAAATTTAATCACGATTAGAAGTACTCGATTTTCAACATTGTGCAAAATGATGCAGCATTGCCAGTTCAACTAACTATTGCTACCCGACTAAGATAAATTGGCTGCTGAAATTTTTACGAACGTTCAACCAATCCGACACTACTTCTGTTTTGTCTTTGTTATTACTGGAACATGGCTTGACCAGAAAATTTTGGCGCTTACCTCCTATGTATGGAAGTATTCCTTTAATAGCTCTTAACCCTTTCTGTACCTTTAAAAAAGTAAACTAAACTTTCTGATAAAAATTGATGTCATTCTTAAATATCAAATTAGTATAGTGCTAAAAGCACCAGCTACTTCCAAAAAACGGATCCCCTTTCTCATGAACTGTATGATTTACATAATCATTAATATTTTTTGGTATATTTTATTATTATTTTTATTTTATTAATTTTTTGTGGAATTGCGAGTTTGATGTTTGAAGATAAAACGTCAATCGATCACAGTAGAACTTAGAAAAAATGTTTTCAGAAAACTTTGGTTTTACAATCAGCTTAAATATTTCGGAAATTAAATTTTGGTATCTCATAAATTAGCAACTGTTTCTTTTAACTAGGAAGCCATCCAATTGTTAATCACACAATTATTATATGCAGGTATATTGAGAGGCAAAATCTAAAACATTTAAAGAAATGTAAATTTAATAGTTGTCTATGATAATTAACAAAGTATTTTAGGCAACATTCGTGGTGCGCTATTTAAAATATATCAAACACATTTAAAAAGGTTTTGTACTTTCCTTTGCAGGCACTAGTCAAATTTAATGGTATCTTTGTAAACATGAAGTCCTGAAACACAAAGAAATTGAAAAATAGATTAATGGTTCTCGTTGTCATGAGCAAAGCTGTTTTGCTCTTCTCATTTGACAATTCTTTCTCCTTTCTTAGATTGTCCTCAATAACCAACTCCATTTTATAACGGCATTTGTAAGAAATTGCACTTTTGATAAGTTGAAGTTCAAAAATCTCGGTCGTATGTTAAAACTTGTTGTTCTTAATAAGTCGAGTCCTTTTAATGGCCCTAAAATTGACACTACATATATTCGGCCATTTTTAGGACTACGATTTAATCGTGCTTACAAACATTAAAATAATTAATTAATTAGTAAAAATTAGTTAAACAACAAGTCGATTTATCGTATTGTAATTTTACCAGATATTTTGTAAGTTTTGTGGTCACAATTTGTCCACTTTAATGCTTGTTGTCATATTGTGACTCATATTTGGCTTGTTTTTGCGAATCGTTGTAAAGAAATTCAATGTTTGTGATATTACTGAGGAAAGACATGCCCAATTTTCTTTTCATGATATTTTCCCTGGGTTTCTGTATTGTTATTTATGGAAGAGCTCTTAACTCACTTTTTTGTAGATTAAAAAGGCACTTGAATAACTTTTTTAAAAGACTTTTTTGTCGTAAGGGCTATTAGAGACGTAATTTTAGGTATCATAATATGTTTTCCGTAGATTTTTTTGTATTTTGGCCCAATAACATAGCATTCTAATTTTCAAGATGCAAAATTTTGTAATCAAAACTCATTTTCGTTTATACAAATAATAAGATCATTGCGATTATTCTTTAGCCAATCATCTAGTTATTTTAGTACTACACGTAAAAAAACGGCAATTAAATTGGTTTCTGTCTTGCTCACCAATTCTGTAATTAATTTTAAGACATACTTCACAGTAATCACGTTGTAGTAGTAACTATACATCGGTTAATTTTTTCTTTATAATTATTTTCTCTAGCCAATTTTTTCAATGTAAATTTAAAGAAACTCATGTTTAAATTCGATTTTTTACTAAGCTTTGCTACTGTTAATTTTTTTTAAATTTTTTATTGGTACTCTAGTGCATACAATTCAAAGAGTTTTCCAATTGTTATCAGCACACTAAATCTTTGTTCGATTTGGTTTATTGAAAATTAATGTTTGGTTTGCATAAATAGCAGTTGTGTGTCTATTAAGCATAATTTGATAGTAGTTTTTCTTTATACTTTCACCAGTTTTTGTCCTTGGGGAAGCCTGTGCATATAAAGTTGTTTTTTATTTTTACCTCCGCTTTTCTGTTATTTTATAATCATGGACTTCAGTTTAACTTCATTATGTATTAAGAGCAGAAATGGCATAGCAAAGAGAGCGAAAATATATTGCAAAGAAGAGCAAGGGCAAGAAAGAATATTAGAAAGGAGAACCGATAATAAGCGATACAAGGAGCTGCGACAGAAGTGCAAAAGCTTGTGTAAGAAAAAGAATAAGGAGGATTAAGAGGGTGGAGCAAAACTTTAAAAACAAGCAAATCAAAAACTTTTATCTAAGATTAAGGAGAAGAAAGAGATGATAGGCAAGCAAACAAATATGTTGGAAAGTCAAAAACGGTAAGCAATTAGGAGAGTCAAACAAGACAAGAGAAAAAAGTGTTTTGAAGGACTTTTGAATAAGGAAAAGCATGAGGTCAACCAACCACAACAGTGCCCAAACAAAGACCAAGAAATTGCTCTGAACAGTAGATATGAAGAAAATTTACTTTTAAAAGTACCGGGAACGATAATTTAGTGACAAAAATGATTAGGATGCATAAAGTGCATATATAGAAAGAGGAAAGGATTTTTCAGAGCTGAATGAAGGATAATATGCTTTATTTTTAAGTCAATTGTATCTACTTAGAGAAAAATTCAGGCCGAGAGCTTTGGGCACAATCTTAAAGTTATTATTTTGTTTATGGCTTTGATTAAGTATATGGCAGCATCAAAAAAGAAAAACTATGGAAAGCCATGAAAAAATTAACCTGTCAGATAAGCTAATTGATGAAAATAATACTAAGTGTAACCAACAGAGTAAAAGTAGGATAAGACTTATGACAAAAGTTCGAACTTTAAAGGCACCCTACAGCAAGCACACCCTCTTTGAGCAGTTTTATTTAAGCGAAATACATAACATTGCAGGATGCTGTAAATGAAAATAAAAAAAAATTATACGTAGTAAAACAATCAATGATTCTAATCAGGTAAAAATCTAAGAACAAAATTATCATTAAACAAAACGTACACATTCGAGGAGGTACAAAGATTCATTCAAACCGGGAACAACAGATGAAATAGCGGCAAGATTAATATCAAGAAATATACATTAGACTAAATTTTAACAATTAAGGTGACGTTGCAGTCAGTCAAAATGCAAATTTACAAACCAATGGCGAGATCGTTAGTAACCCACAAAAGTGAAGTTTAGATTTTAACAAAACAAAATATTTGGGACATGGGAGAGAAAGATAATGAGGAAAATATTTGATGGAAAAAAACTGATGAGAGAGAAGAACTAATTAAGAACTAAAGCAGTAGTGAAAGTGTAGAGAATAAGATGGATGGGATATTAAATGAGGAACACCTTCCTAAAAAAGTATTAACGAGCCACCTTGCAGGAACCAGAAGAAGGGGTAGACTAAAAACAAGCTAGAGAAATACCTAATGATTCTTTTGTAGTAACCCTGTATTAAGAGCAACTTTTCTGTAATGATAATTAATTATTTGGCACTGATATTGTTCAGATAATGTACTGACGATTTTACTATTATTTTTTCTTCAATTTTGCAAAATGTTTATCATACACATAGTATGCCACATATATATTTGACTGAAACTGGAGAATCATGTACATCTGGTGCCATATTTTGCTTTAAATTTTATAAACATCCTAGTTATTCACATTATTTATGTTCTTACTGACGAAACTTAAGTAACGAACATTTTCTCTATCTAATGGAGACTGTGCTCAAATATTTTGTTGAATTAATGCGCAGTTAGAATGGGTTTCTTGATGACCTGCAAAGAATTAAGCATTGATCATCTAGTGATGGATAGATCTTAGATACTTTCGGTTATTTAGGGTAGCGAGAAATATTTCGGTTTGTGGCATAGCGGGAAGATATATCTTCCTGTTGCACGTAATGAAAACAACGGTTGTGTAGTTGAGTGTTTTTTGAGGAACCTCTTTTAAAAATGTGGGGGAAAAAGATTCACATTTTTTATCAATTTTTTGCCTTATATATTTTTTTATTTCTTTGACTTGGTTTCGTGGTTTCGACTATGATCATATCTTTCTTCACATACTCCTTGCTCTTTACTTGTCTAATGCCCTCTCCATTTCTTGATTAAGGACACGTGATTCTCTTTTGGTGTCAGTTGTTGTCTTAAATAAGCCAAGTTTAAAGTTTGAAATATTTTCAAGCATTTATAATATTTGTTGGAGTTGAAGTACTTCATTAGCTTTAACCATTTAGTTTTTGGAAGTCCCCTATGTTTTATCAAAAGTGCACCTCTTTCACCAGATCCTGTAGAACATTTAGCAGTTTCTTTTGTAGTCTGTTTGGTTAGATTTTTACGAATACCTGGCGATCTAGGTTTTAAGATATAGCAAAAGTTACTTATACAACGATCTTTATCATGTTCACTAGATATACAAAGCATTATGTGAGTTTAAGTATTATATGTATGTGAAGGTTGAGGTCGATTTAAACAGTGGTATTTTTCAAAATAAAATAAAATAAAATAAATGTTGCTGATCAAATAGTAGTTAGTATTTCTTTATATATTTACAAAAGATTAAATGTACTGAAGATAAAAAGCTACTAGTATCTTTTATATATTATTACCAATATTATTTAGCTTATTATAAATTATTTCGGTTTTACCTTATATTTGTAGGCAATAGAGATTGTGCTGGTAGTGACTGGAAATGTATGCCCTTTATTGTTTCAGGGGAACACTACCTACTGATATGGTGGCCATTCCTGTGCATTGCGGCGTCGCTGGCGCTGCTGCGGTGGCGATACCACCCCGGCAGTTAACTTGGACCGCTTGGTGCTCATGGGTGACGATTTACGTGAGAATAAAGTGAAAACGAGTGTGAAATCCGGCGATTCATTTTTATCTTGCGGAAATGCAGCGCGCGCGGTCGTTCTTATTTTTTACGCGCCCATTTTCTACCGGGCTGAGCTCCCGACTGCCTCCGTTTAGCCGCCTTTGTGCGCCAGTGAGTCATGAAATGAGAACGAGTGCACAGACACAGGCCTCGGTTATGCAACGACAGTTTTCCCGCGGAGCTCAGCTGCAGGCTCCTTTGGAGCGGACTCTTGGACTTTTTGTAAATACCGCCGCCGGCAACTTCCAGTACGGCCGCCTAATTTCATTAGGAAATTCGGCGAATTCGCTTCGGCTGAATGGGGCAGTGCAGATTACCGGGGCTCTGCAAAAATGGGGGGAGACGGCGTAACGAAATTAAGTTTCAAAGGCGCGCGATTCTCCAGCGGCATCAAAGACGCACTTCTGTAATTTTCTTAATGAGATGCAGCTTTAAGCATTTGATAATGAACAACATGAACAATATGGGAAGATCGTTTATGTTACATTAGATCCTACAATACAAAATATTTTTTTAGTTATAGATTTATATAATAATAATATAAAAATAATAATAATAATAAAGCGGTCTATTAAAAAAAATCGTTACGTGTTCGTTTATTAGCAATCAGAATATGAATTACAATATATTCTATGAGCTACTTATAGGGTAATGGATTGGAAAAAGAAGTGAAGTAAAAAAATAAAATAAATTAAATAAATAAATAAATAATAAACGAACAATAAGTAAACACAGTTGTAATGACATAAGGGGAGAAACTCCCATCGGACTTACCTCTACATTAGTTTTTTAAGTCTTTGGACCACTTTTTCTTAAGTCTTCAGCGGTTCATTTGGATGATTTTCCAGTACAACGTAATGTTTATGCTTAATCACATCTTTCACATACGGCATGTTAACATCTAAGTGCAGAGTTTGATTTAATACAAACCTTAGAGCATCGGCCATCTTCCATAGAGTTTTCAATTGAAGCCGTGAAGATGATGCCTACGGACTTATTTTCATTAATTTTACTCTCCATTTCCGTAACCACTCTTCTATCAGATTAAGATGTTGTTGATGCTACAATTTGATTTTTACTACATATCAATATCACTGTATCGTCGGCAAAAGTACTCATTTTACTTTATTCCATGGTTGGTGAATCATAGGTATGCAGTAAATAGAGTAGGGGTCTCAACGCACTACCCTTTTACCTTTTATTTCAGAAGTATCATCTTTTATTTTAGTTTGCAAACACTGATTTTCTAGATAAGATTGGAAAAGTTAGTAGTGATGTGGAAATAATTTCTTATTTTATAAAGTAGGCCTGTGTTCCAAACCCTACCGAATATCTGACTTATGTCCAAGAACAATAACTTTGTTTCCAGAGCCATTTGAATGGTGTTTACCACTCGATGACTGATGTCTCAGAAGCCTTTTTTTTTTAAGTTTATTTTGATTTATTCGTTTTAACGTCAATTAGGGAGTAAACAAACGAGGCGATAAAACTTAATTTCATTGGGAGGTTCTCCGGGTTCAAGAATAAGTATGATTTGAGCAAATTTTAATTGTAATTTCAGGTAGTTGCTTTAGTACTACTGCTATTATGAGGTCAACACCATGAGACTTTTTGTTATTTTTCCCGAATTTTATTGAGAGTGGAATTAAATATTTGTGGTGACATTTGCTTGGGGACGTTCAGGTAGTTTTTAACTTTCTCGCCGATTTTTTTAAAATGTGCAATAAATACTGACTCCAGATGTTCAGCAAATGCTTCTGCTTTTTCCTGTTCAGTTTTCAGTTTGGTCTTGCAGAGGAGCCGTTTGATGCTTTTGGTAGCCTTCCAAATTGTGTTATGCACATTTAGTGAATTAATATGTGTTTGAATAGCTTCGCTTCGAATTTCTTAGTTTTTTCTCAATTTATTGTTCAATTGGTTGAATCTTGTACGGTTATTAATCTTGTGGCTGCGTTGCCATTGCAGCTTTGCTTTTCTTTTTTCCCTTACTAGCTCTAGTACTTCCAGAGAGACATTAAAAGAATTATTTTTCAAGTTTTTCTGTTGTGAGTTGGTAGTACATCCAGCTTCTTGAACGGTGGTTATAAGTTGATTTGTGGCATTTACTAATTAGTTAGACGTCTTAAGACTGACGTTAGTTTTTAGTCTCTTTAAATTTTTCAAAATTTGTTTTGTGATTACTTAGTATAGGCTTAGTTATCGTTTCGCTTATGGTGACAATTACTGGATTATGGTCGGATGTTAAATCATAATTTCAATTAATAACCATACCATTGGTGATAAAAAAGTCTAATAAATCAAGAACTTTATTTATGTCCGTTGGTCAACAGGTTGGATTGCCTGAAGCAACATAGTTGTAGTTGTTTTTTCTGATTTTGGTGGTTATTAATCTAGCATCCCAATGGATATCCTTCGCGTTGTAGTCACCGCCTGCTATAAATTTTGACCCCAAATAGCTAAAGAAAAGTTGCAGCATCTGCATCGTAACATTATGCCTTGGTGGATAGGAAATCGCTGACAGTTGGAAGTTTTTGTATTTAAATTGTTGTAGCCTGTAAAACTCTGTTTTATATGGTGATAATTCGTCATGCACAACAGAATTATTAACTGTTATTGCTGTTTTACCATGGGTAATTAGAATAATAAGGTATCTTTATAAACATTCTACCAGTGAAATGTGTAGTCGTAAAAATGTTTCTGATTCTAATTTCTTTTGTTGTAAACCATTGGCATTCCATAAAGCAAGTCTTCCAAATTTAGCCATGATTGAATAATTTTGTTAATGGCGGTATTTAATATACTGATAATCATATTGTTTTAATAAAGAAATTGTTAAACTCGTTAGTTCTGGGGAGTGAGGGGTTTGGATTTTGAGGAGCTTTGAATTGGCCTGTTGGTAGGGATATAGTTACTTTGTTGTGATAGTAGGGAGGGAGAATGTTGAACGCGTAATCTAGTAACTGGAAGTTGTTTGTTTGATCGATATTTTTGTTGCGGTTCTTGGTAGATTGTATACTTTTTATAGTTGGTTGGGTGCGGTCCGCCGCAAGAACACAGGTAGCTTGGGTTTTCTTTGATTTTATGCGCGTCTTGGTATCATGTGCACATCCACATTTAACGCACACGTAAGGTCGATTACAATAACTTTTAGTGTGGTTCTAGTTTTGGCATCTGGTGCATTGTGCAATATTCGTTTAGTCCTCCGGGATTCTACTAAAATATGCCTCTTATACAAGGATTGCAAGTTATAGACATCTTTGTTATTTTGTGCAGGTTAGGGATCTATGAAAAACATTGGCAGTGGATCTTAATCTTCCTCTTAAATTCATTACGTTTCGAACTCGATGTTCTGCTTCCTCTAGCGCTGTTTTTATTTCTTCGGTTCATGCAGAAGTGTACAAGTTTGGTAGGTGTGGTATACGATATTCTTTTCTATCATATATTTGACTAGTTTTCAATATATGTCTGGATTTGTTGTATTAATTTTATGTACATTATTTGCTAAGTATTTTGTAGTATATTGCTTTTCCTGGGCGATATCAAGAAAGTCATGGGTCACTTTTTGCGGTTTAGATAATGCTATTTTTTGTTGGTGATGAATCATTTCATCATCGTCTTGTATTAAGGTTTAATGCCGATTTACATAGGTTGAAGACGACGGCTTTTTGGTATTGGTAATATGCAATTGAGTATTTGAATTTGTTAATCGTGTTCTTTTGCAGCTTTTAACTTATTGTTAGCTAGTAGGAGAATTATTTTAAATTTATGATTCATCGGATTCATTTAAATTGCTATAATTTTTCGAAAACTTGCCATTTTCTAAAATGTACCTCTAAGATTTCATTAATTGACTTGAAAGTTGGTAACGAGTGTGAAGTACAGGTTGGGATTGATATTATTTATTTGGTTTATTGTATGTATTGATTAGAGGTTGGGAATGTTGTTGAATAACAGATGTTTATTACTGCTGCGTGGGGCGGCCGGCAGCATTATACTTTCTTAGGCTGGTAAGCAGTGTTGCAATGAAAAAATCTTAGTTTTTGCTTAAGTGCTTAAAGTACAAACTTAGATATTTTTGAACGAAGCGATTATGTTCATCTGTGTATCTTACAGTAAAGTAAGTTTTTTTTAATTGGTCTGCATTAAGAGAGTTTGGTGAGCTTGCTATGGAAAAAGTTCTTCATGATAAGTACTAAATGCTCTTGATACCAATATTAGCAAATTGATATGGTCTATACTATTTTGCAAACATTGCCATTACGTCCGAAGTTGTCGCAACCAATTTTCATATGCAAACAAGCTTGGGTAATATTCTAATCCTAGTTTAATTGGCCAAAAATTTATTCACAAAAGTATTAAAGCCGGTCTGATTTGTTTATCCACTGTAAGCTAATGGTAAGTACAATATAGAATTTAGAACTTTATAGGAACTAGACTTCCTTTGTTTAATTTATCAGATCTTTAGACTATTTCATATGAGGTCATCGAAGGTGCAAATTTGTAGTTGGTGGTTCTAAGATTTCATTTAGATAACTTTTCAGAGTGGTATAACGTTTGATAACATATTAATGGATATCTTTTACGTATGATTTGCATAAGTGCTATTTAATACTTATTATGGTGCGTTGGTAATGGTTTAGAGAGTTTTAGATTGGAAACTTTGAATGATATCCAGATTAGAATATCTGACGCGTCCCCACAACTGACATCCATATGTCAAAACTGTCGAATTATATGTTTATATATTAAAATGTTATTCCTTAGTGTTAAGGGTGATTTTCTTTCGACTAGCTAGCATATTTTGTTTATTTTGGTGCTTATTTTTTATGTTTTTCAAGGTGGAGTTCCAAGTACTTTACTTCAATAGTTAGTTGAATGGGAGTATTGTTAAAGATGGCGGGATGTCATCATAGACTCCTAGTTGTAAGCGTTATGTGTAAAAGTTTATCTTTGTCGCAATTATACCCACTTTTTTATTTGGTTTCGGTGAGCTTAAAGTGTTACCAATGTTGCGTTTAGACCGTCGTTGGAACCAAGAATCGTTGTAGCCTTATGATAGTGTCTTAATCCCGTTGATTAATTAATTAATCTTATATGCACACCTGCATGTATTTGCTCAACAATAATGAAAAATTATTGCCAACTTTATTTGAAAGCTTCGATTAGTAAGATATGAAATAAATAAAATATAAAACTTTATTTTTATCGAAACTTTGTCGAACATCTATTGACACAACAAAACAATATTTTCTAAGTTGAAGTGCAGTGTGAAAGGATCTGGAGAAGATAGATCGATACAACTGGATATCATTAGAGGGTTATCCAAATTTGGTATAGTCTGAGCGAATTTGTTAAATTACATTGAACAAGACCATTAGGAAATTTCGTAGTTGTTTCAGTAAGGTTGATATTATTAAGTCGAATCTGGAAGTTTTGCTGTTTTTGGCAGTATTATTTCTTCTTCCATTTCTATAATAGTGACCTTTAGAATGGATAATGACACCTGCTTATTTGTTCTTACTCAATTATTTTCTTAGTCGTGTAATGATGGTATATGGAAGATTGGTCATTTGAAGTCTTTAGTGGCTCTTCAAAGTATTTGATTATGAGGGGATAATAATAATAATGGTAGGGTCCTACGCCCCGCGTGGGAGCACGACCTATAAATTGAGAGGTTAAGGCTTTCATATGTTTTTCCTTTTTGCCCAGTGTCGCGCACCATCTCTGATAAGACGCGATGTGGCAAGCACCGCGCCTAAGACGACCGACATTATTACCCCTTGTTCGAATGAACGCAGGTACTCAATTATTTTTAGTGACTGAGTAGGCCACCCGCCAGGCATCAGAGAGCACCGGGAATTGAATCCGGGTCCGTCAGCATCGCAGCCCGCCCCTCAACCACGGGCCCACGCTGGCCTCTGATTATGAGGGGATAACATTTTAAAATATTCTTGGAAAGTTTTCTTGCTAGTTTTTCTTAATATATTTCTAAGTTCCTTATTTAGTGAATTGAATTTAGGTTTGTTTATTGTATTAGGTAGGAGCTGGCATTTCGCCTGAGATTTTTTTACTTTTTTCCTTAACTTTGTAGGAATATTAGGATTATTTTTTTCTTATTTTGCAGCTTTTTGTGGTGGTACAGTAACTTGTTCAATTTTATCTGGAATTGCTATACTTATATTTGTATTCAAATCTTGTATGACATTAGTAAAAGCCTCCGTTGTTTTTTATTGCTAGAAGAAATGTTGTTGAGCTGATAGTATTATTGAAAACTTATAAAAAATTATACCATAATTTGAGAAAATATTTACATAATTAGTTCCAAGACTTTTATAATAAAGAAATCTTGTAGGTCGGGAATTGTAGTTGGATCTGATGGGCAATAGGTTAGACTTCCTGTAGAAAGAAAGTTATAGTAGTTATCTAATATTATTTTTGTCTATATTTTATTTCTGGTCTAGAAAATTAAGGAGTGTTTGCAACATGTGTTTTGTGATGATGTGTTTAAGGGACAGTAAATGTCTGACACATTTATTGAAGTTGGAGATACGCCTCAAACACAATCCGAATATCTGTACTGTAGAGATATAAAAACAGCTTAATTTTAGGAATTTAGCATTTATTAGATTAATTTATTGATTACTGTGGTTAGTTTCTTTAAAATCGTGCTATTTTATTGGAAAATTTGGGAAAATATTATTTGAATTCGACAAGGACCTATTTAAGTCTTAAATCTTATAGTTGGACGAGGTATTGCTTTAGGGAATGTGTGCAGAATAGAAAAACTGATTAGATAAGTGCTGACTATTTTTTTGAGTTGATGTTAACAAAAATTACTTCTTTTAATTGTGTAGGATTACATATTGGTGGCTGTTTGTTTCGATTAAATTTATTTTGTAATTCTTGGCAGACAGTACTTTATATTTAGCTGCATTAAATGGAAGTATATAGTCTGTTGCAGTATACTTTTGTATTGTTATAATTTTGACACCCTATATATTCTACTAATTTAGTATTTTTCCTTATTGTCTATGGATTGAACATTACAAATCTCTTTATTGTTTTCAGACAGTTTTAGATCAATAAAGGATATAGGCAAGGGTTTTTGGTAGGCTTATTTTTAAACTTTAATATAGTTCTCGCTCACTATAAGCGTTTTTTACTTCCTTAGTTTGGGTTGTATATTGAATATGTTTGAGTGGGCAGTCTTGTTTCATTCGATTAGTGCGGTGGATTATATCAGGTTTTTGCATGTATTGTATTAATTTTATGTTTACATCGGGCTTTTTTGTATTTATTTTAACTGTGTTGTCATTTAAATATTTTGTTATACATTGTTCCGTGTTCGTAATAGTACGGAAGCTTTTATCGTCATTTCATAGTTTATTGCACTATGTACCAATATAGATGGCGACTTAGATACAACGGAAGTAGCTGATTTTTCAATTTTTAGTGTCAATAGGTACTGCATATTTATTAGTGGTAAATGATATTTGTTTTTCCTACTAAAAACTGATTTACTTATTTTATCCATTTAACACTTCTTGCAGTTTGCAAATAGAATCAGTGCTTTCATCTTTGGATCATTCTATTGCACTTTCTATACTTTTTTTGCTTTGATCCCTTGAGATTTAATGTTTCCAGATAAGGCCTATGGGAAATAAAGAAATGTCTGATAGTAACTATTGGGTGGTTGTAGGTTGGTCCATACTTTTATTTTGGATGGTATTGTTTGAATGTGTAAAATTTGGAAGAGTATGGAATAGATGGAAAGTAACTGAGTAACTGATTTGTAGAAATTCCATTTGGAAACTGCTTTTGGCTTTAGCGATAGCGCAGGTATGTTCCCTCCGCTTGAAGGCACAGCGCGATTTTCGGAATTTATGTTATATAATAAAATCTATTTTTTTTTTTTGAATAAATGAGTGATAACGCTCGTATGTAATTGCTGCAGGTTTCAAGGCGTGATTGAACAATATTTAGGATGGGCATTTATGTAACTATTGCTTATAAAAAATACTTTTTGAAAGCAGATTTTTGATTAGTAGCATTTGTCAAATCATACGGTGCATAGTTTCGTTCGGTTAGCTTACCTGATATTAGCTTTGGTGATATCAGTGTGTTGTGATTAGTCTTTCAAATGTCTTATTTTTCTAGAACGATGATGTGATACTTTCAAACTATTGGAGAAAATTTTTTCTAAATTATTACATATAATAATTTGTATCTATTATTTCGCATGACATGGCCGAAATGTCGCTGTTTACGCCTCTTAATTGTATTCAAAATTTCTGTTCATTTACTGAGATGGTATATTACTTTATTGTTGGTTATCATAGCTTTCCGTGGTATTTTCAAGTATCTGTGGAGATTATATAATCATTTTTACCCCAAAGGTAGTAGATTTATTTTTTATCCCGGTAGCATAGGAAGTTTACGTAGATTACGAAATATTTTTTATAACTTGTAAGTGGGTAAGCTCTTACGCAAACTGAAAAATGAAAATATTTTCCATTAACTTGAAAATAGCATTATAATCTTATTTAACGGAAATAGAAAACACTACGATTTCTTTTAATCTTAAGGACAATTTTTTATTTGCCACTTGTCTATTGTTACAATGTATTACGTTGTCGATACCAAATCTGATGTAACTTGTTGTTCTAAAATAAATGTGAAGTAAAAATTTTAATATTTTCAATCTGAATTTCACATTACTTGAAATTTAATGAAAATTGCAATAAACAGAGGATTAGCACAAAATTGTTTTTATTTATCTGATTGCTGTTTTTGTAATTTAAGTAAATTTATGCGATGATTCAGAATTAATAACGCTTACTTACTATTTTTTCTACTCTTATTTAACTCATGAGGGTAGCGGGTAGATACTCTTCTATGACCCCGATAGAGGACAGATCTACTTCAGGGAGGCGACCCTGCCCACGCAAGCCTCGGCTTTTCTCCATCTCCTAACGCCGGAGAAAAGTCGTGTCCCAACCTTAATCCTAGCCACAATCTACATACACTTATCCCTCATACACTCTGCCCACTCGCCAACCCGCCCAAACGTGACGTGTAATTGCCAAATTTCCCTTGAATTGGCAAACTGCAAATTTAATGGAGGCCTACGTCCTGCAGTGGACTTCAATAGCTGTGTGATAATGATGCTGATTTACCTCATGGTGGTGGGATATTCAACCATTTTTTGTCTGCAGCTAGGATTCTGAGGACCGAGGAACAATGATCTTGGCCACTGAGCCACACACAGCCCTGGGTATAGGTATAGTCTATGTATACCCTCGTTTTTTGCCTATTTAATCTTATCGACCCTTTTATATTTTTTCCAGTTTAGAGATCAACTGACGTTTTCTAAAGCTAGGTATAGGTCTTTATTTTTACTTATAGGTTTTTTTATTATAGCTGTTAATGTTGACCCGTGTTTGACTGCAAATCGTTTCTTCATCATGCATTCTATGCTTTCTTTTGATCATGTCATTTTTCTAATATTTTAGTGTTTATTTTTAGCGCTACTAATGTTAGACAAATTGCTCTACAATTTGTAGAATCTACTTGTTTAAATATGGGGATAATAACATGGTTTTCCCAACCCTATGATTTCATGCCTATTCAAATATTGTGTCAACTGTTTTATTACTTTCTTAAAACGTTACGAGACTAGTTTGGCGATTTTGAATTTTTAAATTTTCTCGGGCCTTTTTTACTTCTTTTTCGTTCGTCGGGTTTTGGAATTATTTAATGCTTCAGAACTATATTTCTAATTGTTTGTAGTTCTCTCATGTTTTTACATTCCTTACTTTTGTGCTGATTTATTTTTTGCCTTAACCACATTCGAGAATTCTTTCTAATTTTCTATGTGATTTTTTCTATCCTCTTTCCAAAATCTTTTGCTGCAATCATTTCATTTTTTAGCTGCGTTTTGTTTTCTATTATATAATTTCTTGTATTGTCATCATAGTGTCTTTAATTGTTTGTTTGAGTTTGACCTTGTTGGTTTTGCTCTGTTTACTTATTAAGCTGCCAGTAACATTATCTCCATTTTGAGTCCATTAGTACTTTTTCTGGTCTTTTTTGTTTCTCCTTAGAAAGTAATTTATTTACTCGCAAGCACCGGTTATTTCTGGATCTTCTAATTTTTCAGGTTGCTTTTTGCACGTCGCTATCCGCAACCAGCAATTTGTGTTTGTTATTTAATTCAGGCGAGAGCGTGCAGTACCTGCACGTATCACTCCAGGCCTTTCAAGAACTTTTCGATAAAAAGTGTGGTTGACAGTTTGTCCTGAAGGTGCAAATTCCTTGCGGGCGATCTCCTAACTACCACTAAAATAAATGAGCATTCATTTGATTCATTTTTCTTAGCACGAGGGGAGATTGCAAGGTTCCTCTCTCGACATTGCTGTTTTGTTTGGATTTTGTACTCAAAAATCTATTACTTGCGATCATGCGACTGAAGATTTCTTCAAGGCGGCACAAAAGATCAAGGCACATATCCTTCCTATCGTTTTTTTAAATCACATTGAGGCATGCTTTTATTGTGCCAAAATCCTGTGTTGAAAATTGATGGGCTGTAAATCGGTTCAAATTTAACTCACCACTGGTTATTCTCAACACCACTCGACGACCTGATAACACAATATTCCTTACTTTTCCAAGTTCTCACAAAAATAACAATCGTAGCAACTGCAACTGCCGTGTAACGGGAACCTAATAGCATTGCCGACTTTTTATTTTTTTCTGTCAAACCTTATATGTTTGTATAAAACGAAATTTGTATTTACATATATATTTATTATATTCATATTTTAAATGCAAGAAAAAGAAGCGCATATTACATTTCTGTTCTGCTCAAAAGCAAATGAAAGACAGCAAAAGTTACCCTCAATGCTCACGTCACAAGTTTGGGTACTTCATAGTGAACTAATTGTGCTCTGTACCTTGTTGCGTAATTACATAATCAATTTTAAAGGGTCTGAAACACATTTCATATAAAATCGCATAGAAAGTATATAAGGTTTACACAGGCATGTGTTTGTCGCACATACTTGAAACTCACATGCAATAATTCTTTTAAGCATTTCTTTTTGAAATCTGCAAACCCTTGTTCACATTTGATCAAGTTTTAACATAAAACATTGTTTGAGTTATATGTTAAAATGCATATAATTTCAGACTTTTGCAATATTCTTATTGATCAATTTTTTTATTACAGATTTATTAGCAATCAGAACTTACAGTTCTATGAGCTAATTCGATAACTTAAGTACTAATACAGTACTGACTGTGATATGATGAGGCCCTTTCCAACGAAGGCGTCCACTTCAACCATTTCTTAGGTCAGTTGGCCAGTACCATTTTTAGCGTCTGTCATTGCGTTCTTCCAGTAATGGATGTAGAAGTATGTAGTTGTGACTTTCCAGTTTTTCATGGTGGTTAGCACTTTGTTCCCTAATAACGTCTTTAACATAGGGCACATTCAGGTCGTCGTGAAGGGTTTGATTTGCGACGTGCCAAGATACATTTGTGATCATTCGTAATATTTTGGATTGGCATGGATTAAAATTGTATTGGTTTTCCTCTCACATCCCCAAAGTTTTGCTCCGTAAGTCGAAATAGGTTTGGTGACAGTCTTGTACAATAATAATTTGTTCTCTAATGATAGGCTTGACTTCCTTTCAAACAACCATGACAAATCTTTTATTTTTAAGTCCATTTGTTTTTGCTTTTTGTTTATATGCTTTTTCCAGGTTAATTTGCTATATATATATATATATATATATATATATATATATATATATATATATATATATATTTCTTCCTTTTGCTTCTCTTTCTAGGCATATTCTTACTTCATTCTGTTTATGTGTCCCAACCATCGTAGCCGATATTGTTTAATGACTGTAATTAATTTTGTTTCTTGATATAGCTCTTCTATTTCTTGGTTGGGTCTTTTCCTCCATTCTTCATTCACTTTTATTCCTCCAAATATTTTCCTCAGTATTCTTCTTTCCCATATACCTTATTTTCTTATTTTCATATGCTTTTGTAATCACTCAGGTTTCTGCACCAAAGGAGAGTCATAGTTACGACCGCAACAGGGGGGTCTGGGGGGGCTGTTGAGCCCCCAGTACACCCATGTCCTGCTGGTGCCGGATGCAGTACCAAGTACCCTTATTGCCGAGTCTCCAAGCACGCACTGGGAGGTTCTACCCTCCTTACAGTACGACCAAATTAAGGTCCGCACACCAACAAGCATGCACCCGGACAGACGTGCAAGTCAAGGCTGGGAAGCTCAGATACTGAACCATGCTCTTTGTTTCACCAGGTCAGAGTACCGGAGGTGTTACGGTTTCTCCCGCCAGACCGACAAATGGGCCGGTATAGTTGGCGGGCAGTGGGGGCAGGCCGATGCCTCCCCCACATAAGGGCATGCTCACACAAAGGTCAACAAGTCCCACCTGTTCCTAAAGCGGTGCCACCACCCCTAAGAGTCCAACACCAATGAGGGGGAACTGGGAAGCCGCCCCACTTGGCTACCCCCCTCCCCTTAGTCCTCGTGTCAGTAAGGTTCCCCTTACCACGTTTGACGAGTACCCGTCGAGGTCACTCTCGTGATACCTCTACCCCTCTGTTACTGACTATTGGGATTGGGTAGCTCCACTAGCAGTTTTACGGGTATCTCGCGCCACGGGGTGAGACGCACTACCCAAGTTCAAGTAAAGTTTCCTTTACCACGTTGGACGAGCGGCCGTCGAGGTCACTTGCGTGAGCCTCTACTCTACATCAGTTGATACTTGTTGCGCCCGTTACCCACACTATTGTGGGATAGGGTGGCTCGAAGCACCTTTACGAGTCTGCGTCGTAGAGTGAAATCCAGCCCCACTCGTGTCGGTAGAGTTTCCTCCACCACGTTGGACGAGCAGCCGTCGAGGTCGCTTGGGCGAACCTCTACCACATATCGCTACTGCTACCGGCGTCCTTTGCCCACAAGTGTGGGATCGGATGGCCTGCATAACAGTTTTAACGGGATAACGTCATGTGGTCTAACGTCTCCGTAGGCCTGGGGCGTAATCGATGTAGCAAATACTCCGTCGATAGTACTCGTGTTGGCAGGATTTCTCCTGCCTCGTTTGACGAGTTGCCGGCGAGGTCACTTACGTGAACCTCTACCCCACATCATTACTACAGGCGGCATCTGTTACCCACGGATGTGGGATAGGGTAGCTCCACCCGCAGTTTTATGGGTAAACGGTGTGAGGTCTCCCGTTTACCCGCCTTATTATTGTTTTATACAGCTTTATTTTCGCTTTTCTTTGTATGTTTTTGTCTCTTAGTATTTTATCTAAGGCTGCTGCACATCTCGTTCCCAGCATTAGTCTTCTGTCAATGTCAGCACCTTGTTGACCGTTGCTTGTTAGTTCCACCCTCACATACACTACTTTGTTGACTAATTTGAAATTGTATGTTTTTCTCGTGCTTGTTTGGAATGGCAGTAGTTGTTTCTCTTTTTGTATTCTATTTCCGAGTATTATATAGTTGGTTTTATCTTCATTTACTTCTAGTCCTGCTTTCCTTGCTTGTTCTTCGATGCCTTTGACTATTCCTTTTAGTTCTTCTTTTGTTCTAATTAATACTGCTAAATCATCGGCATAGGCTAGTATTTGGTGAGGCCCCGATATAATTTTTTGTTCTAAGTTTATTAGAATTTGCTATCTAGGTGAAATAATAAATACTTAGCTGTGCTGGATTGTGGTATATCTACTCCATTAATGTGAACTGATGGACAATGATCTTTCCTTATTATGAAGGTTACTTGCTGAGATTTAATTTCATTGATTTTAATTTTCCACCTTGCTAACCAGATCTTCAATTCATCTAAATGGTTTTGTAATTTATTGGTGGCTGCTATTGTGTTCTGGTCTCTGGCGAGAATCACTGTATCGTCCACGAACGTTCCTGTTGTAGTGTTGGCATTATTTGACAAATCGGATGTATATAACATGTACAAAAGTGGTCCTATAACACTGCCCTAAGGAAATCCCGCTTTACTGGCACATTTTTCTGACACTGCTTGATTTACTCTTGTTCTAAACGCACGATCACTTAAGTATGATTTGAGAACTTTGAAGTAAGGCAGAAGCAAGTAATGTTTAATTTTGAATAATAAGCCTTCATGCCAAACCTTATCAAATGCTTGGCTAACGTCTAGAAAAGTTGATATGCAATATTTTTTGTTTTCAAGTGCTTCGTTAATGCTATGAATAATCATGTGAGTCTGTTGTATAGTAGAATGGCCACTTTTGAATCCAAATTGATGGAGGGGCATCCAATCTTCTGGTGCTAGATCTTGGTTTAATCTTCGAAGTAATAGTCGCTACAAAACTTTTGCTTTTATAAGCAGAGGGCTTGTTGGTCGATATGAAGGTGCAGTTTTTGCATCCTTTTTTGGTTTCAGTATTAATATGATCTCATCTGTTTTTAATTGTTTCGGCCAGTAATTTAATCTTAAAAGTGCATTACGTACATTAAAAGTAAAACTCCTTTTCTTGGGAGTTCTCTTATAATTTTCGGTGCTAATTTATCTATATACTAATTTATCTATATACTTGGTGCTTTTTTGATATTTAAGAAGCTAATTTCTTGTCCAACTTTTTTTGGGGTGAATATTCGGATTGGTTCGATGTTTTCTGGTATAGACATGATGTCTTGTTCTATTTCCTGATCAGATTGGTTATCATGCGGTGTGAATACTTTGCTAAGATGTTTTACAAATAGTTCTGAGTTTTCTTAATCACTGCGTGCCCACTGTCCTGCGATGAGTCCATCCTGATTTCGTAGAGGTGGCACTGGCATTTCGGGTTTTTAGCTGATTTTATTAGTCTTCAGACACTATTATCGAATCAATTTAGATTGGTAACATACTCTTGGAATGAATGATCCTTTAATTCTTTAAGTGTTGCTTTAATTTTGTTACTAATTCGGTTGAATGATGCTTTGTCTGCTAGTGCATGAGCTTCTTGCCATTTTGTCCTAGATTTTCTTTTTTCTACTATAAGTTGCTTCAGCTCTATGGGTATATTTCTAGGTCTCTGTTGTGTATCGTTCTGCGGTGTAGTTTGTTGGAGTGCTTGTTTAAGTATATCTGTTAGATCTTCAAGAGCTTTATCGATATTTTCCGATGTCTTAAGACTTATGTATAGTTTTATTGCTTGTTCTACTACTTTATGTTTATATTCTATCCAATTCGTTCTTCTGTTGTGTAATTTAGGCATAGGATTTCTAATTATGACAAACATGCTGACAGTTGCTTGATCAAAATTTGTTTCTTTCCTATTTAATTTAGTTATAAAATTGAACCTGGATTAACTAAATACCTGGTTTTGGTTATTTCTATAACCAATTTTGGGACAAATGTTGAATATATTTTCAGGACAAATTTTATATGCATTTTCTACTCATCCAAATTGAATTCTGAATAGACAGGACCCGATTTGCCGCATTTTATCTTCTTACTTGACCTAGGACATAACTTAAAATCTTTTTTACGCAGCAATAAACTCCTTGTTTATTTATTTGTAGGAAACTTTTACATTTCTCCTCAGATTTAGACCAAAGTTTAATAAATTGGTACGTATGTTCCTTAGAGAGCCTAAAAATAAAGGACATTAAATAAGGAGGCAAGTATTTTTGATTTTCACGGTTAACTCACATTACATTCTTATTAGATTTGCATAACATCATTACATTACGAAATCACCTATACCTAGGTAGAGTCTAAAAATAGAGGGAATCGGTTGAATGGAAGGGGATATATAGTTATAAATATATATTTAATTCTGATTTGATCGAATTCTAGGTGCTTTTTAATAGCACCAGGGACTATTTTTTCATTTGATAGATGTTTATTGTACAGTTATGGTTATTTAATATGTTATACAACTTTTTCTGAAGTAAAATTTTCTCTTTATTGGTTGAATATATCTTTGTTTATTTCAGATACTAAACTGTCATAGCCTTTAGTATCATTATTAGCACTACAGAAATAACAATGTTATTCTGAAATATTCGCCTCTTTTCTTAATAACTAAAATTATTTTTAAGCCTTTTCTTATATTTTGTCGCGAGATTTACTATTTCGGCGTCAAATATTTTTTGGTGTCTTCAATTGATCAACCAGTTTATTTGTGTAATTTTTGTAATTAATTTAATTTTATTTTCACTGTTCTTCTTAAACGTAAACGTAAACCATATAATTATATTGATTTACTTCTAGTTAAACATTTTTTACGATTACATTTCTTTTTGAATTGAAGTATTATAAATTGCAACATTTGCAGTTATCTACAAGTTGAGTTTGTATTTGTCTGGCTTGTAGGCCACTAATTGGTTAAGCCTGCATCTAGTTTTGCTTGACAGAAATTACCTGCCTATAATAATACTGGCGTTAGGGCAACAAATTGCCCCAGATATTTAAACCCACAGGAAACTTTTCATTAGACGACCGTTCTGATTTAGTTGCCTTCTCGTTGGAGCGGAAAAATTTCATCAGCTGTTAGAAACGATTTTTTGTCGTAGTTTTATAAATTAAGCGAACGAATCTAACTAATGGAAATGCCTTTAGTAAGGACTTTCAAAATGCCCCTTAATTCTTCAAAGGGAAACAGATAAATTGATCTGTCATCTTTTTAATTTATTTTTTCGTTTATCAAATAACATTTTATTATATTTTGGCGCACTAGAAATTGCGTGTATGCATTATAAAAATCTCAGTCCTTTTTCTTGTTCTGATATTTAAAAACGCAGCATTCTGGAATTATTCAATAAACTTTAAATTTTTAATGTTTTCAATAATTAAATATATAATATATTAAATTTATTCACTTTTTTAGTTACCGATATAAATACTCAAGGCGAAATGGTAATCTTTTATCTCCTAATTTTCCGAGTTTCACTATCACCTCGCACATTTTATTGTACTTTTTTTTGCTTAACATGTGTTACTTTGTTGTCCATGGATTTTGACTTTTTACTGTACCTAAGTGCTTAGTTGTAGCTTTTTGCTTCATATGTGTCATCGCCAAATCAGACATTACGTTCAGAGAGTTATTTTACGATAGGGTCTTACTATTTAAAGTAAGTTTTTTATTTTAATGTTACATATTATTTTATAATATGTTACACGCAAACAATAAGTAAATGTTGTGTCTTTTTCCTTAAACCTAAGTACATAATAAGACTTGCCTAGAACAATCCAGTGATAGTTTTATTTTATAGAAATTATCTACCTAATTGTGTAATTTAAAGCCAATACATTATTCTCATGCGACAATGTAAATTTAATCAAACCCAGTGGACAGGTCCATGGGTTTGAATCTCTTTAACCGTTTAGTGTCATTATTGTGTAATAGTTCGATGGCTAGTTCATTTGGGTGCACTGTGAGTCTACTTTCATATTTAACACTGTAATTTTTGATTACCTCACGCACTGACCATGTTTAGGTTCGTTTGTATTACATAGTTTGGCACATACCATTGAGCATTGACAATACACCTCAGCACTTTATTTTGAAACCTTTGTAAGATTTCAATGTTGGATTCACTAGCAGTACTCCACAGTTGAATTCCGTACTTCCAGATAGGTCGAATAATAGCCTTGTAGAGGAGGATTTTATTTTCTATTTTCAGCTGTTATTTTCTGCCCAATATCCAGTACATCTGGTTGAATTTAATACCGAGGTTGTTCTTTTTTGTGAACTATGTGTTTGCGCCATGTCAAGCGTCGGTCCAGGTGCATACCCAGATATTTCACGTCTTCAGTTTGGGGGATTGAAGCATTATTAAGTATTACCGGTGGACATGTACCTCTTCTCAACGTAAACGCAACATGCGATGATTTAGAGTTGTTAACTTGGATTTTCCACTTTCTCATCCAATCTTCGATTTGTGTTAGGTTGTACTGCAGTTTTTCAGGTGCGACTATCGGATTACTGTCCGAAGCTAGTATTGCTGTATCATCAGCGAATGTGGCTGTAGTAGTTACGTTAGTTGTGGGTAGGTCGGCTGTATACATATTGGCCAAGCACACTACCTTGAGGTACTCCAGAAGCAGCGGGGTGTAGATCTGATTTTTCTTAATTCTGCTTGACCAGAAACCATCTGCCTTCTAGATACGACGTGAGGATTTTATAATAGGGATGTGGTAATGTCTTTTTCAGTTTATATCGTAGTCCCTGGTGCCACACTTTATCAAACGCTTGTTTGATATCCAAGAACACAGCAGAGCAGTACTTTTTCTGTTCAAAATCATTGTTTATTTTTTGAACAATTCTATGTATTTGTTCCGTTGTGCTGTGTTCGCTTCTAAACTCGAATTGGTGGTTGGGCATGAGCTTTTTTTCTTCCAGTACTGGCTTAAGTTTTGTAGTAGTAACTTTTCAAATATCTTTGATAGCACTGGTAACAAGCTTATAGACCGAGACGATTCTACGCTGTTTATGTTTTTCCCCGGTTTTGGAATTAATGTTATTTTTGCTATTTTTCATTGGTTAGGGAAGTATTTCAGTCTCATTATGGCATTAAATATGAATGTTAGTGCTTTTAGAAATTTGGGCGCTTTTTTTTGTTTATTTCCTTTAGTATGGTTCTTTCAACTTCCAGAAATGTTATTATTATTATTATTATAATCGTTACCCTTATACCTTTCGGTGTCGGGTTTACATTCTTATTTATTCATATTACATTATATATCTATAATTACATTTTATTTTTATTTTTATTTTTCTTCTATAAATTTCTTCCAATCTTTTCTATTTCTTGCTACTCTTTTGCCTCTTCCCATGATTTTCCTCTTTTGTAGTATTTCTTCTATCACTTGGTTCCATTGTTTCCTTGGTCTTCCCTTTTCCTTTTGTCTGTGTCTTGACCTCGTATACTGCCTTTACTTGTCTTTTGTTATTCATTCGCTGTATATGTCCCCACCAACTGAGTTGCTTTTTGTTCTATAAATTGTGTGATTGGTTTCACCTCTAATTCTTTTCTTATTTCTGTGTTTCTAATCCTGTCCTTTCTGGTTACTCCTAGTATTCGTCTAAGGTATTTCATTTCTGTAGCTTGAATTTGGTTTTTTTGTCTGTTTGAGAGTATCCACGATTCACTTCCGTAGGTTAGTACTGGTCTGTATATTGTATTAAAGACTTTTATCTTGGTTTTATTACTTATTTCTTTCTTGTTTATGAATTTTTTGTTCATTGCATAGTACAGTTTTATTGTTTTATTTATTCTCTCGTTTATTTCTGCAACTTGTTTCCCTGTTTTGTCTAATGTTATTCCCAAATACTTATATTCCTTTACTTGTTCTATTTTGATGTCTTCTATTCTGATATTTGTTCTAATATCCTGTTCTCCAATTACCACTATCTTAGTTTTATCTATGTTTATTTTCATGCCCTCTGTTTCTAGTACTTCTTTCCATGTATTTATATTTTCTTGTAAAGTTTTTCCTGTCCTGCTATTAACACCACGTCGTCTGCGAAAACTCCTGCTATTTCTACTCTTTCTAAATTTCTATGTCCTACAAACAACTTCTTTATGTTTTGTTCAGTTTTTCTGATGATATTGTCCATGTGTATATTAAATAAGGTTGGGCTTAGTCCTCCTCCCTGTCTTAACCCTTCTCTGTCTTGAACCCTTCTGATTTCCTATTGTTACTTATTATGTAATTTGTGTTGGTTTCATATAGGTCTTCAATCACTTGTATAATTTTGTTATTTATTCCTTTTTCTTTCAGTCCTTTCCATACTTTATCTCTAGGAACTGTGTCAAATGCCTTCTGCAGATCTATAAAGGCTAGGTAAAGATTTTTGTTTTGTGGTTGTCTTTCTCTATTAGTTGTTTAATTGTGAAGATGTGGTCTTGGCACTTCTCCTGGTCTAAATCCACTTTGCGGTTCTGCTAGTTGGGGTTCTAATATTATTTTTAATCTGTTATTGATTATTTGTTCATATATTTTATAATAATGTTCAGTAGCGTTATTCCTCTATAGTTACAGCACTGTTTTCTGTCTCCCTTCTTGTGTATTGGCGTTATTAGTGCCACTCCCCATTCTTCTGGAATTTTTCACTTTGCCATGCTTTGTTTAATTATTTCTAGTAGTAATTCCATCCCTGTCTCTCCCAAGTGTTTAATCATTTCTGCTGTAACTTTATCATCTCCCGGTGCTTTTCCATTTTTAGTTTTCTTACTACATTCCTCAGCTCGTCCATTTTATTTTTTCAATTTCCTCTTCTTCTATCTGGTTTGTTTTCCCGTTTCATTTGTAATAATTCTTGTTGTACGTGTCTGTTGTCCTAGTAGCTCCTGAAAGTATTCTCTCCATCTTTCCATTATTTCTGTGTCATTTGTTATTGTTTCTTGGTTTTTGTTCTTTATGTATATCTCTTTTCTCTGCTTTTCTGTTCTAAAGGATTTTATGATTTTGTAAAATAATTTCTGGTTACCTGTGCTATCTTTTTCCATTTTGTTTCCAAAATCTGTCCATAATTTTTCTTTTGCTGTTGCTACTAATTCCTTTACTTTTTCCTTTGATTTTTATATAATTCGTATTGTTCTGTTGTTTTGCTTGTTAAGTATTTTTCCATTCTTTCTTCTTCTTCATGGTTTCTTCTTTTATCTCATTTGTCCACCAGGCTGTTTGTTTTTCCGTTTTCCATCCTATAAGTTCCACATATCTCTTTCACTGTATTAATTAGGATTTCTTTAAATAGCTTCCATCCTTTTGTGCATCTGCCTGTTTTATTACGTCCATTTTGTTCTTTAGTTTGTTTTCTGTTTTCTGTTGATATATTTTTGCAGTTTCTTTATTTCTAAGTTTATATGTTTTTATTGCTGTATGGCTTCGTTTTATTGTTTTTAATGTTTTTTCTATTTCCGTGTCATTTTGTCTTATTTTTCCTATAAGCAAGTAGTGGTCGCTATAGATTTCTGCACTTCTTTTCACTCTTACATCTAATATGTTTTCTCTTCTCTTTTGTGCTAATATATAATCTATGATTGATTTCTCCCTCTATTTATTTGTACTCTAGTGAACTTGTGTATTTCCTTGTGTTGATAGAATGTGTTGGTTATAATTATGTTTTGCAATTGACAGAAATCCAAAAGTCTTTTCCCGTTATTGTTTCGCACTTCCTCTCCATATTGTCCTATTATTTCTTTATATTCTTCATCTTTCTTCCCTACTCTACTATTGAAGTCGCCTGCTATGTATATACTTCCTTTTGCTTCTTCTGTGGTATTTGTTAATTCTTCCCAGAATTTTTCTTCTCTTCTACTCTTTCATTTTCGTCTGGTCCGTATATTGATATTATTGTCATAATCTTTCCATGTCTATTCCTTAATTCTACTAATAGTATTCTTTCCGATATTGCTTTCCAGGTACTGATTTGTTCAGTTATTTTTTTGTGTATTATACAGCCAACTCCACCTGCTGCTCTTTGATCGTTCTGTACTCCACTGTATATTAATATGTGCCCGTTTGTTAGACTGATTTCTCCATTTCCTTTCTTTTTTGTTTCATTTATCACTAATATTTCTAAATTTGCTGCTTCAAATTCATTTATTATTTCCACTTCTTTTCCTTGTATACTTCTGATATTCCAAGCTCCTAGTTTCCATGTATTTAGTTTCTTTTTTATTTGTATTTCTCTTTGTTTTTTTATTTCTTTTGTTAGTGTTTCGTCTTTCTCATTTTTTGTCCCTATTTTCCATTTTCCAATTTTCCATAATTTGTATTCCGCTTCATTGTATTTTTCTTTGCCATTTTCGTCATCTCTGTTATTCCTTTGTTTGTTTTGTTCAATTTTTTGCTATGGTTACGCCCTTTTCATCATCATCCCAAATGTAGGCTTCTCCATCAATGGTTATTTTCCTGTATCCTATTTTTACTTTGTGTCCTTTGGTAATTTCTTCCTTAGCAATTTTCCTTATCTCAGCCTGTATTTCTCTTTCCTTTAGTGTTAGATCATTTTCAATATATATCTTACTACCTTTCAATTTGTATTTGTTCTTCATAATTTCTTGTTTAGTTTCCCATGCATTTACTTCAATAATATTTACTAATCGTCCCTCCTTGGTTTTTATGCTTATTACTTTGTTAACTTCTGCTTCTACCATTAATCTGTCCTTTAGGAATTGTTTAGCCGCGTTTTGTTTCTGTTGTGGGTCAAATCCTATTCCTTTTATCACCACGTTGTTTCTCCTTTTCTCCTTATCCATTCCTTCTATCTGGTTTTCTAATTTGGTGATCCTATTTTTTAGTTGTTTCTTCTCCGTTAGCCATCTTTCCTCTTTTTTTTGCATTTCCTCTCTTAGTTTACGTGTTTCTTCGGTGTTTTTCTTTATTTCTTCAGTCATTGTTAGCATCATATTCTTGATTTCTTGGAAATCTGCCATATTTGTTATTGTCGGCTTCTGTTTGTGTTCTTCAGTTGGTGATCTAATTACTTTTTTGCTAGGCTTGAATATCTCTATTTCTTTCTCTTCACTGCTATTTAAATCTATGTTCCTTTTAACGCTGTTACTCATTTGAAATTTACATAAATATTTACACTAGTACTTTAAATAAATATTTACAGTTTTAGTTTCAAACTCCGATAATCGCGGGTCGGCTTATCGCACAGTTCATTCGCTCAGGTCGACCTCTAATACCCCGTTGCGCTCTCTCGATTGATAAAGTCGGCCGTTATTGAAGGAAAGTTTGGTTTTAGCTTGTTATAACTCAGTTTAAATTGCACTTCAGTTTTAATTATTATTTACTATTGTTTACTTCACTTATGTCACTTCTGCTTACCGGTGTTCTGCACTTCACTACGTTCAATTTCAGTGTGATAAGACCCGTATTCGGATTATTTATCGCCACTATTAAATTCGTCCGTGTTCCGTGCACGACCGCTTTATAGCACCACTTCCAGAAATGTAAACTTCTTAATTAACAATTCCATTTACTCTTCTAGAAAACTACTGATTTCTCTTTATTCGTTTTGACTTACTTGTGAGGGAAAGGGAGTAAAAACTTTTTCAAGGTGTTTGCCAAAAGCAATAACTTTGTCCTTGTCATTTCGTGCCCATTTTCAGTTTTCATCTTTCACGGGTGGCGCTGATTGCTGCGTTCTTTTCATTTTTCGGGTGGCCTTCCATAAGGAGTAGTCTGAGGCTTCCTTCACTGTGAGGTTAGAGAGGTATTTCTGGATATTTTGGTTTTTAATATCCAGTAATAGTTGTTTCAGTTCTTGTGTAGCTTTATTAAACTTTATTTTATCTTCAGGTGATCCTGTTAATTGCCATCGTTTGCGTAATTTGCGTTTCTCTGCAATTTTTTCCTTTACTATTACTGGACATTCTTCTTGAATTGTAGTTTCATGTACGTCAGGGGTTGCTTTCCAGGCAGCGTCTTGTACAGCTTTTGTTATCATTAACTGCTTTGTCTATATCTTCTTTAGTTTTTAACAATGTGTTCAAGTCGACCAATTCGTCTATCCTTAGTTTGAATAAATCCCAGTCAGTATTCCTCGAATATAGCGTTGCTTGTTTTTGTTTCTGTTGAATTCGTGAGTACATGGTAATCACGACAGCTGAGTGGTCAGAGGAGAGATCGATTGATGATTAAGTTTTTCATTGTTTAGTGTCGATTCCCTTTGTTAGTGCAAAATCCATGGCATCAGATATCTTCCGAGGGTCTGTTGGCCAGTATGTAGGCTCACCCGTTGTAAGACATTGTATATTAACATTCTTTATTGCATTGAGTAGTTCCCTGCCTTTTGTGTTAGTAAGCCTTGATCCCCACAGTGCGCTTTTGGTGTTAAAATCGCCTCCGGCAAGAAATCTATTTCCTAGGGTTTTAAAGTATTGTTCATAGTGATGTTGTTTGTTGTTACGCCTAGGCGGGCAGTATAGAGCAGATATAACCATGGAACCTATGTGGTCTACCATGGCGATTATTGTAGCTTGTAAGTAGTTATATTGATACTGTTCTAGTTCATAGTGGTTAATGTTTTGCTGAATGATCACTGCTGTTCCCCCATGAGCTTTTTCGCTAGGGTGCATTGTCAAGTAAATACAATAGTTAGGTATTTTAATGTAGGTTTTATTTGAAACGTGTGTTTCCGATATTGACATCGATTTTATTTAGTTTTAAAAAGTGGGAGATTTCCTGCACATGTTGGGACAGGCCGTTGGCATTCCATATTGCTACTCTTATTAACTCAGCCATTAAGCTAGTTTACTGACGCCGGTGGTTAACAGGTTTAGCATCATGCTCATTTGTTCCATTAATTTTTTCATCATCGCTTGAAGTTCAGATAATTCGTTTATTAGTTGTGGTATGTTATCTGTGGTTCTTCTAGTAGTGTTATTATTAGAGCTTGGATTTTGTGGTTGGCTTGATGCTTGTTGAACAAAGGTTATTCCTGGTTGAACAAAGCTAGTTAGGGTCAGGTTGGTCTTCTGCCTCTGTGTCGGGTAGAGCTTCTGCTGCATTTGTTTGTAAACCCAGCATCCTTTGTAGTTGGCAGGGTGATTGCCATTGCAATTTACGCATCTCACTTTGTCGTCCTTTTCTTTTCTTTTTACAGTCTCTTGTTGCGTGATTTCCTAAACATTTGATGCATCGATGCGGTTGATAACAATAGTTTTTGGTGTGGCCGTATCTCTGGTATTTAGCACATTGTGGAATCTCTCGTTTCGCATGTGGTGCTTTAAATTGTACCACACAGTTTTGTAGTAGTTTAACGTCGTATATTTCTTTGTTGTTTTCCTTTGTTAGTGGATCAATAAAAAACATAGGTAGAGGATCGTTCTTTACTCGATGTTTTATGTTCCATATATTGATTACCTGATGTCCAAGTTTCCCTAGTTCTTCTTTTAACAACTCCAAGTCTGATAATGGATGGTAATTTTTAAGAACAACTCGAAAATGTCTGTCCTGTTTGTGTTTATACGTGTGGATAAAGTAAGTTGAAAATATATTAGTCTTCTGTTAGTAAAGGTCATGTGTGAACGTCTTTGTTGGGTAGAATCCTAACCCGCTGTATTGTTTTTATAGTTGTTGGCAAATCAATTTCGCATAACAGGTAGAACATTGGTTTCGGCTACCGCTTTGGAGCACTCCCACTTTCATAAGGGTAAGATCTAAATTTAACTTGAAGTTTTCGATCGGTGATCTATGACTTTTAACTCGAATGAGGTAATATCTGATTAATTTTGTAATAGATGCCAATATGCTACACCTTATCGAACGATTGTGAGATGTCCAGAGATACTATATAACAGTATTTACCTATTTGTAGGCTTTATTCGATGGTGAAGTGCTTTGCTTGAAACCTAAACTGGTAAGGGAGTATGAAGTTGTCTAATTGGACTTTTTGTTTTTTACTTTTGCCTGTGACTGGCTGTTTTAGTAGTAGATTTTCAAATATATTGGATAACACTTCGGGGGAGGTTTACTAGGCTTAGGTATGAGGATTATTTGTGCCAGTTTTCAGTGAGCTAGATAACAACCTAGTTTTCAGATAGCGTTGAAAATAGTCGTAGTAGCAGCTACTACTTGAATTGTAGGTAGTTTATTGTAATTAGGTCAAAACTAAAAGGGGAGTTAGTGTTTTATGAATTATGTACAGCGCTTCCTTAGAAAAGAATGCAAGAATTGAAGCTAATATTATAAATATATTTGTATGGTTCTGTTTTTTAATTTATGTAGTGGTACGCTTAGAGGTACATACGTTTCTTTCTTTGTTTTTAAATTACCTTACACTTAAAATTGCAACTTTTATGTTTATATTTAGATATTCTAATAATAGATGTGTCTGTGTCATTTTTTAAGGGAATTTGAGTAATACGAATTGCTGTTACTTGTGCTCGAAAGTATTTCTAATCAGTGTGCTAATTATATAGACTGTTGACTTTGATCCTTAATTAATATTGTGCTTATTATTATGAGTACTGCGGATAACTCTAAACACGATTTTGCTTTGTTGTATCATTATACTGTTGCTTTCATGATGCGACAGTTTAACAGGTCGACAATTTTGCTTCTGTTTATTAGGCAACAAGTGGAGTAGCCTTACGTAATTTTATTGTGATTGTCGACCATCACTTATCTAAGATGTTCTTTCCCTGTGGAACTTCAGTACATGTGCTTCGCATTGTAATCGCCTCCAACGACGAATGTGATTTGAAAGGTCATTTAAGTGTTTCGGTGGATAGTATAGAGCAGATAGTGTTATGCTGTTTTTATTTATTTCGTAGTGTTATATTTTGTTTCTGATTATTACTACAATAAACTCACGTGTGGTACCATCTGAATGTAGGGTGTCGTAAATGTAATAGCCAGAGGTATTTTTATGAAGTTTCGGTTTGGTATAATGTGTCTAGAAGATTAATATTAGACTTGTTTTATATTCCTCGTTGAAAACTTTGGTTCCTTTAGTATTAGTATAACCAATGGACATTCTATAACATTAATTTGTATATATTGTATATATTGTATAGCAACTTTAGTAACTTTAATAATGTGCGGAGGTCTTCTACAAGTTTTGACTGCATTTCTGTTTATTTTGCTAAAAGTTAATCTTTCTATATTTCCAGCGATTGTTGGAAGGAAACTGTTGATTATTGACATGTTAAACTACTCATATTTGGTTAGCTATCTTATGACTACTACTACAAGCATTAGTTTGAACCTGGCTTAAAATTACTTTCATAAACATTTTTCGTATTTAATCAAAATAGAAAGATTTCGATGATATGATTTTAAAGGCGACTGGTGATTGTTAATGAATAAAATAGGGTTTTTATAAAAAAGTGTTTTATGATGACTTTTGGGTCTTTAAATAACAATGGATCAGCCGTTTAAAGAACTCTGGGCGGAGTTGTTTTATATATTTTATCATAGAGCGTTTATATCACAATCGTTCCTCTACAGAGGCTTATTAGAATTTTTGAGAAGTTAATCTAATATATTTGCATTCTCACCTCAACAAGGAGAATCTAACAAAAACCAAAATATTTTTAAGTCTTATAATCTTTATTGGATACATAATACAGGTGTTATAGTTTGCTATTACAACTGTTTTTATCACGTTGATGTAGTTGAAGCAATTATGTTTGAGCCTCCTTTGCTACTCGCTGGCTTTGGCATTATTACAGTAGTAAGAAATTTGGTATGCATGGCGCTTAACAATTTTCGTGAGCAACTCTCTAGCGTGAAGCGATTCGAATATGACCGCCCTGCGATTCTGTTATATATTATTATACAATCTGTTAATTGTTGATTGTAAGGTCGGCTTCTTTATTATGCTGCCCAAAAAGGTATAGATTTGTTGATTAGGCGACCAGAGTTTAGCAAAGATATTACTATTTTATTACAGACGACTTTTCAGTAGGGTGCAACCAAATGAAGAAGTTTATTTTCACAAACGTTATTCTATTCTCAAAAACGTAGAGCGTAACGGATTGGATGATTTCATTATTTTTGTATGCTGTGATGAAAATGTGATATTTGATTTGAAGATGCTGAGTTTCTACTGCATTCATTGTGACTAATGTTCGCAAACTATTTTTTTCTGTTATAGTGTTTGTCTTGTTATCTTGGCGGAGTGTTGTTGATACATGATGTGCTCTATTCTTTTATTATTGTGCTAAACTTTTATGAAAGCTTAACGTAGTTTGAACTACACTACTATGTAAATATATTGGTCGATGATAACGCCGAGAGAATACGAATACAAAAATATAAGAGGGTATTCAACTTAACGTTTTTAAACTGGGTAATGACACTGTACAACCCTTTCTTTTCCACGGAATTTTTGTGAATTCTCTTGTCGACATTTTTCAAAACATATTTGACCTTTGGAAGAATATCTTTACAGTTATTGATGATGTAATGAAATCTTGACATTTTCATGAAATTTTACATATTTATATTCCAACGACAATTTATGGCAGTTTGTGAGCACCATGACATTTTAGCTTTAAATTAAAATAAAAAATTACATAATCACAATTAAAACCCTATTCTTTTATAATAATAAGCTGTTTGTGATTCTACTTTTTAAAATACTCTAGTATTTACTTTACTTGCAAATATATTTATTACATAAGCTTAGTTTCTCTTCTCAAATGTTATACGACAAAATTATGTAGCTTTCAAAGTTTATTAATATTTGGATTGTGTGGCAACTATTTGCGATACATATGATAATTTGAATGTCCCACGTTTACTTTATTAGCTTTCTGATATAGTTTTTTTTTTAAATAAACTTTGTAGCCAATGCTATAAATAATTAGGATAATACTAAGAACCTTCCTCAAGTATACGAAGACTCAATGCAAATGGGTGTAGACAGATTTGATGAACATTTTATTGTATGTATAAAACTATTTATTGTTTTTGCTAATAACATCATAAGTTAAAAAACCAAATTCATAAAATGAAAATTTCGTCTAGATCAATAGTTTTAGGCAATGTCCCAATAATGCTAGCTGCGTTTCCACGTTGGATAGCTAAACTAATTCTTTGTCTTAGGTATGATTTCGATCTGGACTCTCCAGTTAGTAGGTGAAATTATTGTATTGTTTATGTTATCCCCATACATTTTTTAATTAAACCTAGAAAAGCATAGTAATTTATTTATTCCTACATGTGAAATGGTTACTAAGGTCACGAAACTTTGAACAAAGAATAATAAAACAACGAAACTTCCTGAAAACTGTAAATGTTAGGCACTATTATTATTATTATTCAGGGTTTTACTTAAAATGAATTTTTTTGACAAGGTTGGATAGTAATTATTACTAATTTAAACTTACCTTTAAAACGAGACTATTTATCTTAATTTTTTGTTATACAAGATGTAGTCAAGAGATTTATGAAGCTTCTTATATTTATTTTCTAGATAGTAAAAATTGTATTGTAATTCAAATGAGTCTGTTAGTATTTCTGTATGTGATTTATTATTTTTCTTTCTACAGTTATTTTTTTGTTATTACTTTCAATACAAATATATGCTTGTTTTATCATATTTTCTGCATGTATAAATTTTTTCTTTTTTTTTCTTGCCTTATCTCTATACTATTTTTCAACGTAGTCTATCTTGGCCAACGGTACAACTGAATGCAAGAGTGCTCAAACATTACTTAGGCCATTTTATCATCACAAGGTTATCTTTTTTCCAACATGGCTTCACCAGCAGAGATTTTTCTGCTAAATCTGCATTTTAGCTTCATTGCGTGGTCTTATAACAAGTGCGACACCCAGATCAGCTATTTCTTGAATAGAAGTGGCTAGCGTTGTGTCCTGTAGATTATACTTGGGTAAACGACATTTCATTTTTTTAACACCTATTTGAACTGGAGGGTTTCTACCCCGTCACCTCAGTTTACCCAATTAAAGTTGATTCTGTTTTAGACGTATCTTGTGTCCAAATATCTGAAAAAGCGGACTTTTTTAGTTCACGCCTCTTGTACAAATATTCGATCTTTTCGCAGCTCCATCCATGCCATGAGCTTTTTCTGGATATTTTGACATGAGTCGACATTTAGAAGATTGATGTAATAGTATTTATAATAACGATGAATAAGGAGGGAGTGAGTTTGTCAAGTTTGAAACCTTTCTAAATCAGATGTTTAGGTAGTTCTTTTCCAGATTAATAAGGCTCGAGTGTAGTGGCCTCTCTTCTCTTTTTTTCTTTTGTGAAGTTTTGGCGACATGAACAATATTAATCATTTCTTTATTTTTTATAAATACCAACTAATTCTCTACGATGCTCTCTTCCATTTCGTTTCTCAGTTTATATTTTTTGTGGGTCCTCTCTTTTAAGCTGTTTGTTATATATTCGCCTCTGGCAAGACTATATTTATGAGCTTATTAGTCGCCCTTTTTGCTCAATATCTTGAAGGCTTTATCTTTACCTTTGTTTCCATTCGATTGAAGGCTTATTCAAGTTTACTTTTTTAAGGTTGTATAAAACATTTTCATTTATTTTCTCCTTCCTTTAGTGTTTTAAATTTTATGTATTTAGAGAAGAGAGGTGAAGAAACCCTACATTGAAATTTTTCCATAGAATGTTTAATTCGTGCAACTATTGTTTTTATTAATATAGATATATTGGCATGTTTAATATAAATTGAAAAGTCATTTTTTAGAAGAGTTCTGTCTATTTTAATGGATTTAAATTTTTTATGCATGTTTCTTTAATTGCTTAATATTCACATCTCTTTTGTATTGTGTAATTATGATTCAGTCATTTCCAAAGTTTACTAATCGTATGAAAATATTTTAAAGAGACTACGTTATTCTTTTTTGTTTTGTTTGCATTGTATTGTGATTGTAGTATTTTTAAACCTCAATGATGTGTCAGGTCTGTATTACCGTTTTACTTATCTTTCACAGTGGATATTTTGGTTTTATAATTGCTTCGTTGTCTTTAGAAAAATTTATTTGTTTTAGGCCATGACACTGTAGCCCTTTTTAGTTTATTATTAAATCCTATGGTTTATGTTTGTCTAATGTAAAGCCTTGACCGTATTTTGATTTATAGTTTTGTCGGATGCTCAAGCTGATAACGCCGCTACAGCAAATTGCAAATATTAAATTATATAATCCTGAGTGTAACCTTCCCTAATCTTCCCATTTTGCTTTTGTTGCCATAGCTAACCCTTAAACACACGCACCGTGGAAATTAATCAGCGGTGGCGCATCACGGGGCGAAATTGCATCTCGCAAATTTACAGCTTCCACCTTGCAGGCCTTAATAATGCACGCGCGCGCCCGCGCAGTGCGTGCGCTCGCCTAATTAATTTTCCAGGGCGCGCGCGATTTCGATTTTTGCTGTTCACGCGCTTCCGCTAATTGGCCGCCCACTAAGAGCGCATTTTAATTACGATCTGGCGGGCTATTAATATTGCATTATTGGGGCGGGGCGGCTGCGAGTTGCACGCGAAGCGCCCATTTGCATTCTGCGGAAAAGTTTATTGTCGGAGGAATCTTGGGGCTTCGGGCGGAATATATGGGCACTGCTTCCAGGGGGCGAGTTTAGTTAGGCATTCCACGGCAATTTTCGCATGCCTGGGGCGGCCGCACTGGATTGCCGGTTACATTTATATATTGTGATAATAATGTAAGATTAACTTGAGATCAATTACATGTAAAAGTATTATGTAAAAACCCTTCGATGATATTAAAACTGTCGAGTTATAAGGACGTTAAGGGTTTGTGTTTTATTTCTATCTGGTATTATAAATGTGTAATTTATATTTAATTTATGTAAACTATTAATCATCTCAAAAGACATATTTAATATTTAAATAAAATTTATGTGGGGATTACTAAACTCATTGATATGGCGACAAAGTTGTGCAGTTCGGCTTTAGGAAGGTAAGTTCGAACATATTTTATCTGTACAACGCTAACATAATTTTAAGCTGCGTTACATATTTTTCTAGCAAGATGTGGATCTAAAATTTGTTAATATTTGAAATTTTTTATATTTAAAAACAATTATTGTTAGAAGGTATTAAACTATTATTGTTATCATTATTTTGTTCCATATTTTCGTATTTGTTGCTTTTCCTTCCATTTTGTTATTCCTAGCAGCTTTACATCCTTCTGGATCTCTCTTTTCCATCTTTCTTTGGTTCGTTTATCCTTTTTTCCTTCCAGTTGTGCTAGTCGATACCACTTTTAGCATTCTAGTTTCTGGAATTCTTTCTATAGGTCCCAACCTTAGTCTTTGGGCCTTTATTACTGCAGTTATCTTAGCTTTCTTGTATAACTCTTTTAATTCTTCATTTGTTCTTCGGGCCCAGATTTGGTTTATTTTCGTCCCGCCATATATTTTTTGTAATAATATTTTTTCCATACTTCCATCGCGTTTGTATTTGCTTTGGCCAAGCTCCAAGTTTCGCTGGCGTATATTATAGTAGGTCTTATAACAGTCTTATATACTCGTATCTTTGCTCTTCTTGAGATTTGTTTGGTCTTTAATAGTTTTTTAACGCTATAGGTACATCGATTGACAGGCATTATTATTTTGTTAACAATTTCACCGACCGGGAATCTTCATGTTTCCTTATGGATTTCTTTTCTTTGAAAGGATGTACTCTTGATTGCCATATTTTTTCTTTTACGAAATACTTTAAAAAATGTCTATTTTTCTTGTGTTTACTATGCTGTCCTATTGTAGGTTTATACAGCTCTTGCCTGCCAATATTCGCATTGGCATTACCTAATACAATCTTCATATCATATTTAGGTATTTCTCCATCTAATTTACTACAAAACCCTTCTTTTGTTTTTATGTCTTTTTCTTTAGACTATGACTGAATACAAAGGTAGTGTTTTGATATTTTTTTCTTATTTGTAATATACATAATCTATCTGAGATTGGCTTAAAATTTACGTTTGATGGTAACTTATTAACTATTCTAAAATATTCTGTTTTCCTCCACTGTTAAGAAATAAATAGTACTCTATTTGTCCTACATCTTGTCCTAGTTGTTTAGTTCCTGTAACGCTATCAGATCGTATATATATATATATATATATATATATATATATATATATATATATATATATATATATATATATATATATATATATTTTTTTCTTATTTTATTTATTATACGTTTCAATTCCTTTTCTTCGAATAAACCTCTTATGTTCCATGTACCTACTTTAAGTTTTTTCCCTATTTTAACTCATTTTTTTATTGTCGATTTTTTTATTGGTGTCCGTGGTATTACACCTTTCTTGTATTTTACTATTTCTTATCCTACTCATATCCTGTATTTTGCCTGGTCTGTTTTTTTACATTTATATTGATTCGGTTTTTTTGTACTCTATTTCTAGTTTTTCTTTGTTTTTATTCCTTCTTTATTCTGTTCTCTTTAATATTATTTTATTAAAGCCAGTCTTTACCGTTTTTCTCTTTTAATTTGTCTTTCTGTTTCTTTTTCTTGTTTTGTTAAATCATTGTTAATATAAATTTCTTCAGATTTAAAATTGACTTATTTTTCATGGCCTTTAATTTATCCTTCTCGTTTTCCAGCTCTATTAAACAAACTTTTCAGTTAATTTTCGTTACTGGTCTCGGTTGACTTTTACGGAATAAAGACGTTTCGATCGCCGCTCTCGACGCTTGAGGGTCGGCCGAGTGATAACAACAGCTGAGTGCACGCGACTGATATCGCGGTCACAGAGTTCAATAAAACTTAAATTCTAATTTAACCCAGCAAACCTTTTTTGCTTAAAGCTACTGTAAAATAGATACTCATTAATGTAGTGAAATGTTCCCAACCAGGAATATACCCAGACCAACCAGCAACTCCTGTAACAACTGGAATAATTTTCACCCGATGCCACCAATGACAAACTACGTAAATCAGATAAGTCAAACTCAATCCTCACTTACCTCAGATGTTTTAAAATCAATTTCCAATTCCTCAACCTCATCAACAATGTTTATCCCAAATCCCAACTACAAGCACGCTCATATACAGTAATACTTTTACAACAGCTTTCGCGCAACCTGTACAAGTTAGCTATGGCACTGAAAGCGACGATGACGAAAATATGAATGCAGATCAAGAACAAAGCGGCAGTAAACATCCCTGGCAAACTATTATCAAAAATAGAAAACGAATGGTACAAGCCAAGCCCCCTGAAAACTCGTCCGCAACCAACATAACAAACAGGTATCAAGTCCTCGCTGAAACCGAAACTGTTCAGAATTCTGATGAAAACAACTCAAATGAAACTAACACTGAAACGAAATCTCCAGAACCTAACCCTCCACCTATTTATATCTATGGTGTTACCGACTTCAAAGCCATGACTGATAACCTGACCAAAGTCGTCGAAGAAGAACGATTTTATTCCAAATCCCTATCCAATAATGCGGTAAAAATAAATGCAAGAACAATTGATGCTGCAGGAAGCTAATCTCTCACATAAGTCAAGAAAAAGTTGTGTATCATACATATCAAATAAAACAAGAGCGATCTTATAGAATCGTCATACGTGACCTACATCATTCAATCCCTATCCAAGACATCAAGGACGAACTGCATAGTTTAGGACACCCTTTAAGAAACTTAATAAACATCCGACATAGAGTAAGCAAAAACCCATTGTCAATATTTTTCGTTGACCTCGAGCCCCAAACAGACAATAAGGATGTGTATAAAGTTAAATTTTTACAAAATTCAAAACTCAGAATAGAAGCACCTCGAATCAAAAACAACATAATACAATGTACACGTTATCAAGTCTATAGCCACTCCAAGGCCTATTGCACGAAGTCCTACAATTGCGTTAGATGTGGACGACCCCATAACAGTCAAACGTGTAAAAAGACTAGGGAAACTCCAGCCAAATGTGCCCTATGCAATGGCGACCACCCTGCCAACTATAGAGGATGTTCTGTGTACAAAGACCTAAAAGCTAAGAACTTGCCAAAGCAGTCAGCTATCAGAATAACTCACAGAGCAAACCCACCAGCTTTCACATCACTTAACCATCAGCCCTTGTATGACTCCTCTCAGAACGCTCCTAGTTACTCTCAAGTTGCAGCAAGAAGAACAAAAAATAATTTTGAAATTACAGAAAAGCTTACCCCCTTCCTTAGCGAATTTAAAAATATGTTCACACAATTACTAAATCACAACAGCATGATTCTAACCATGCTCACCACTGTTATTAATAAACTTACGCACTAATGGCTAACTCGATAAGAATAGCGGCATGGAACTTCAACGGTCTCAAAAATCAAATTAACTCTATTTTTAAATTACAATAAAATAGATATACTACTTATCTCTGAAAGCCATTCTACATCTTATTCGGTAACAAAAATACCACACTATAACAGTTACTATGCAAATCATCCAGACGAAATAGCACATGCAGGGTCGGCAATCATAATCAGAACCGCAATAGATCACTATGAACTATCATCCTATACAACTAACAAAATCCAAAGTGCATTAGTTAAAGCTAACTTATTTCCTTGGCCTCTAATTATCGGAGCAGTCTACTGTCTACCTAGGCATTCCATTGCAGCTAAGGAATTTTAAGATTTTCTCCTCCCACTTGGACCTCGCTTTTTAATAGCAGGAGACTGGAACGCCAAATATACCCACTGGGGTTCCAGGTTAATTTCACTTAAAGGGCGAGTACTCTTCCATACCATACAACAACACAACCTAAATTACTTGTCAACCGGTGAGTCAACCTACTGGCCGACGGACTTAACGTAAAATCCCCGACTTGCTGGACTTCGCGGTCACCAAAGGGATATCCGACATATACAGTAAAACTGAAAGCAACTTCGACCTAGATTCAGATCATTCCCTAATAATTATAACTCTAAGTTCAAATATTATATGGAAAAACACATCACCAAAACTTTGTACTGCTAAAACTGTCTGGGAGCAATTCCAAATGTACATAAATGACAACATTAGTCTAGCACACAAAATGCACACACCCAGCGAAATCGATGCAACCGTCGAATACCTTACAAAGCTTATTCAAGAGGCTGCCTGGCAAGCTACTCCAATAGATCTGAAACGAGCACACGAAACCCATAACATACCGCTACATATTTGACAACTTGTAACCGAAAAACGTAGAGCCCGTGCCAAATGGCAAAGATCCAGAAAACCCCAAGATAAGACTACACTCAATAATCTAACTCACCGACTTCGAATTGTCATACAAGAAAACAGAAATGAATCTTTCGCATACTACCTCCGTAACCTATCGCCAGAAGATCACACTATCTGGAAAGCGACAAAAAAGCTTAAAAGGCCTACCACTCACATACCACCCCTAAGAAAATTAGATGGAAGCTGGGCTCATTCAAGTGAAGAAAAAGCAAATACCTTCGGAGAACACCTCGCACAAGTGTTCACTCCATACCCATCTAACAATCCTAACTTTGATACTGAGATATAGGAATTACTAAACTCACCTGGACAATTATCCCTACCCTTGAGACCTGTCTCACCTGCAGAAGTATACAGAGAGGTCAAGCAAACCAGTTCATACAAAGCCCCCGGCTATGACCTCATAGTAGCCAATACATTTAAAAAATCTCCCTAAAAAAGCAATAGTACTGATTACAACAATCTACAACCGCAAGTTTGCCATCTCTCACTTTCCGATTCAATGGAAATGAATGATCGCGAAACCTGGAAAACCTCCACAAGAAGCAGCCTCTTATCGGCCAATAAGCTTATTACCCTTGTTCTCTAAAATCTTTGAGCGATTACTGTTATACAAAATCAAAGAAATAACCCCTTCAGAGGAGTTAATTCCCGTTCATCAGTTCGGCTTCCATGAAGGACATTCAACCATCCAGCAGTGTCATAGAATAGCTAACTATATCAAAGAACCGTTTGAAGACAAAAAAATGTGTGCCTCAGTATTTTTGGATATCGAACAGGTCTTTGATAAAGTATGGCACTGCGGTCTCTTGTATAAAATTAAAAGAAAGCTTTCTCACCAAATCTTCGTCCTCTTAAAATCCTATTTAACTTCAAGACATTTTCAAGTTCAGTTGGAGGGTTCGCTATCAAGCTACCACGCTATTAGATCCTGTGTTCCGCAGGGTAGTGCCCTCGGTCCCTTTCTCTATCTTCTCTATACTGAATATATTCCAACTACAGGTAATACCCTAATTGCTATCTTCGCAGATGACACTGCAATAATGTCATCTGATAGCAATGCCGACAACGCATCCCAAAACCTTCAGTCACACCTAAATCTCCTAAAAAGCTGGCTTGATCGGTGACGGATCAAAGTAAACAGCGCTAAATAAAGTCAAATTACCTTCACTATGAAACACCATACATGCTCTCAAGTCACCATCTGCAACCAACCCATTCCAATAAAAACTGAGGTGAAGTACTTGGGACTGCATCTAGATCAACGACTAACTTGGAAAGCTCACATAAAAGCCAAAAGACAGCAACTCAATTCAAAAACCAAAAGTATGCACTGGTTAATCGGACGATCATCTAAACTGACAATCGAAAACACGCTATTACTGTATAAAGTCATCCTAATACCTGCATGGTCTTACGGGATTGAACTGTGGGGATGCAGTAAGCCATCCAACACCAAAATATTGCAGTCCTTCCAATCGAAGATACTGCGCATTCTGACTGATGCACCTTGGTATGTCAGCAATTAAACCCCCCACCACGACCTCAAGATCCCATTCATCTCGGAAGTCATCAAAAGTTATGCAGCCAAGAGCAAAATGCGCACATTAAACCATTTCAACCCACTCATTACAAACCTCTACCCTCGCCAGCTCTTGGATAGAAGATTGAAGAGCCCTTATTGAATAAGTCGTGGAGACCCGTCAGTGGATGGTGCCCCACTCATGCCAAATACGTCAGTTTCAACTAATTTACTTATTACTTTTATCAAAGTAGATTGTAAATTTGCAGTAGTAATAAAAAAAAAAAATTCGCAGCATCTATCTCCAAGTGTTGTTTCATAGAATTTGTTGTAGTTTCGTGTAATACAGCGGCATTTACTCGTGTTTATTTCGAGCCTTTTCATGACAACCTTTTATTTGTTTGCACATTTCAAGTTATTTCTCATTTCAATCAATACTTCTTTAATTTTTGTATTTTCGTTCCTAATTTCTTCATTCTTTTTTATGTTTTGTTTCAAGTTTTAGCTTTGATATTTCTTCAGTAAAAACATTTTGCTACTTTCCAATTTTATGTTTTATATTTGTTTGTTCTGCTTTCATTTCATTCATCAGATTTGATATCTGATATAATTTATTTGTTTTTTTGTGATTTATTCGGCATTTTTTATTTCTACCAAAGGCTTTCCGTTTCTCTCCATGCTGTCCTTTTTCATTCACTTCATCAGTTGAATACTCGTCTGAATCAGCTATCATTATGTACCTTATGTTTAGCTGCACTTATTTTTACTTTTTGTTTATTCGCTTTCCAATTTTCAACTCGATGCGGCCCTGCATTTTTATTCGACTGCAATCAGGTATATACGATAAGACCTTCGCCCGGATCGACTCCCCGGAGACTTAGATTTTTGATGTGAGCTGATTGCCGTTATTTAAAAATCTCTTACCTTTGTCTTTGTTATTTTTGCAGGTCGTAATTTACTGCACACTTCACACTCATTATGTTTAATTTCTCTAAGCTCGATACCGCCTAATTTTAGGTTACATGTCTGAGCGTAATTTTTTCGCACATACGATCACCAGAACAGTACTCTTTATTTTGAACTATAATAAATATTTTTATTTCTGCAGAATTCTACAAATATTTTAATTACGAGGGAAATTCGGAAAGAAACCTCCGTTCGGTCATTAATATGAGAAAAACGTAGATACAGAATCTACATTATACATATTGGAAACCCTCAGTAGCACCACATTACTTTTCGACATGCAAATTGAGGCATTGTCATAACGTTTTACAAGGTTTGATATTCCTTTTACAAAAATTCTTTCGCCTGGGAATGAAACCATTCTGTAGCAGCATCTTGAAGTGTAGGGACGACAGTACAACACAAGCCACTGTTTCATGTGCATAACGGACCTTTTTGTCAATTTCCTCAAGTTTATCGCCGACTACTAATGGGCGGCCACTTCTGGTCTCATTATGCAGGCAAATTCGAAGGCGGGAAGATTTGCGCTGAAAAGGGCAAAACCAGCGGGCGTCCGGTAAATGCGCGCAAACCGCACGTTACCCAGTATGCGTCCAGCTTAATAATAGTAAACAGTCAGATGCAACAGGTCTGTCCCGTAGAATTTTGTATATATCCATGGGGACTAGAGTATGTCAAAGGTTTGGGCATAATTAGTTTCTTTTATTCTCACTAGTCAGCAAATGCAACAGCATATGAAGGTATGACAACGGGTTTTGTAGCCATATAGCATGTATTTAAAAGTATTCTTTAAGCAGGCGAATTATATAAAATAAAATAAAACGTTAATTTATGACTCAAATTGTTTATTCTAAAACAAATGGCGTTTTTATTGTGGGATACGATTATGTTAAAGCATTAATTACCTTTTCATGAAATCATTACCAATCAGCTGCATTACGAGTCACTGAAGAGAAATTCGACGCGTTACTTTAACATGACCATGTGGGATCGTATGTCAGTGACTATACCGCTGCCACCCCACATGTTGTCGAGTATACCATACTGTCTCACACTCCATATTTTCCGGATTTACGTCAAGCGATTACGTTCTGTTTTATGGAATAAATGGAGCAGGTCCCCTCCATTCACAAACTTCAGTTGACTATTTACAAGTGATATCGTGCTACATTTAAAGAATGGTGCACAGTAGCTTCACGCAATCTGTCCAAGCGACGGTAAAAGTGCATAAGCATTGAAGGGAAATAGTTCTAATAAAATCCTTCTTAATAAATTAGTGAAGAGACAACAACTCCAAAATATTTTACATAAATTTATTGCGATGTTTTCAGCTAGAGAAAAATTAGGTAAACTATCGATCCACTACGAACTGACATACTGACTAACGGATAGAAACAAAATACCTGACCTAGTGAACTTCAGTAGTACAAAACGCATCCGTCAAGGCTTTGCTACTGCAAAATCATGCTTTGATTTTAATCTGACTATTCTCCAGTTTTAACCACTTTATCCGCCAAAATACTAAGCACATGGAAAAAAGCAAGCATAACTAACACGCAAATTGGAAAGAATCTTTGCGACTTATAGACTACAACCCAATTTCAAGTGTTCCACTTAACACGCAAGACTATTGAAACAGCTGTCGAGCTATTCAACTATGTAGTACAATAGGCGAGTTGGAATGCAATGACAGAATCAGTCGAAGCCAACACAGCACATGATTGCCTTATTTTAATTGATCATAAAATTTTGGAAAAACAAGAAGTCAGGGAAATCAACGGTAAAGACTAAGAATCTCAGTTACGCAAAAATGTATGCATTCAAGCTTTCCTGAGTAAACTCACCCTTAATTAAGACACTGATTACTCGTTGTATAGAAGAGCCAAGAAGCTTAAATAGGTCATAAAAACCTCATCTTCAATCAGGGCACGCCAGGAAACTGAGGCTAGGAATAATATTGCGCTTGCGTAAGCGAAGCACGAAGCACCTTATTGAGTTTTTTTTAACCTCGTCCATCAAAGAATGATTCTGGGGAAGAAGAAAAACAAATACATCTATTTGACACCTTCTATCAACTCAAACTACCAATCTTGTGTATCAAAATCCAAGATCTATTCAAAACTCTATACCCCAAGGAAGTGCCAGGGTATGACCAAATCCTAGAAGAGTTACATAAATATTTAATGTTATCTTGATTACTAGGCATTTCCCAAATCAACAGAAAGTGGCACAGATTGTCTTAGTCCCAAAACTGCTGAAATTACCTCGATCTATAGCGACTAAGATGTTTAGAAAACTGCTACAAAAAAAACTTTTTTCAATTCTTAAAGATACAGCAACTATTCGAATTCACCAACTTGGATTTAAACATATGCATTCTGTGATAGTACAAGTTTAACTAGCTGTCGATAAAATTGATGAAACTTTTAAGAATAAATAATATTCTGCTGCATTCCTCGGCATTAAACAAGGTGGCACAGGTTATGTTTAATCCTCCTTCTGAACTATTTCCTTCTACTTAAATCCTACCTATAAAAGTTAAAGTACGTTAAGGCAGTGTTCTATCGGTCTTTCGACGATACTTAAAGTTCTAACGACCACGTTCGTTAATGATACCGCCATTTTAACCACCATCACTAATCACACTATAGCTACACAAACGTCTCCACTTAATATATTTCTAATGGAGAACAAAATCAACTTTGTACGTATATATATACCTAACATTCATTGGACGAAAAGAAACTTGTCCACATCTTTATCTAAACCATAAGCAACTATCTTAGCAAGAAGTGGGCTATAGACAGAAAACTAGCCTGACTAACATATTTTTACAAAAACAATAGATTTTATCATCGAAAATAAACTCCTTGATTAGAAAGCCACGCTAAAATACAACTCTTGGACACTGCTTCTAAATCTAGTATCGAGCTCTTTGAACGTCTTCAATCCAAAGTACTACAGATGATGGCAAATAAATTTTGATATGTACTGAATGCAATTATTCGGCTTGATCTTCAAATTCCAACGATCAAGGATGTAATAGGCAATCTCATCATACAATACAAAGCCTCGTTCAGCGCATATCCAAAAAATTTGGTGAGAAATCTCATGACCAGCCAACAAACAACAATAGACGCATAAATTATACGCCCAATGAATTATCCAATATATTTTGTCTTAAGTTGAGTAGTTTAATTCACACAACGTCTAAAAACCTTCTTGTACAAGAAGAGAACTAATGACTGCGCGTATATTTGTCATATAAGAAAATAAAGGGGGATATTAAACAAATTGCAATGTTTTCAAACTCCTTTTTATAATTCCTCTAGAGGCCATTGGACTCAATGGGGTAATTATTTAATATCTTTTCAAACTATATTTTCATTTTGTTGACGTTATAAACGTATTCGTTTTTCATATCATAATTAAGCTTTAAACTTTAGAATGTCTTTAATTTATTATTAGATTGCAGCTAGCAATCTCGTCGAGGGCTGTTCTCAAGATAATCTAGCAAATACAATCTGTTTTGCATCAAAGTGCTTTAACTGAAAATTCGAGTGAGTGCACTTAGTCAAATATTGATAAATAGGCCGGCAATTTGTCTTGCGCATAATTATGCTGTTGCCAATAGTGGCACTAACAGCAATTATAGCAATACCAGTTGCACCACGGCTATTAAATATCATGTACTCACTCCTTCTATTTAATAATATTTTAATCTCATTCTTATTATACCTTGTATTAGTACAGTTATATAAAATTTGTAATAATGGATTTTTACTTAAAAATTACTTTATTAAGAAATTTTAATTAGTAGGCAGAGAATATTTAAAGACTTTTTGCTGTTTTTAGTTTGGAAGTTGATATAGAGCAAACATTAATAAGACAGAAGCCGTCTAAATATATCATTTATTTTATAATAGCAAAAAAGTGTATTAGCAACAACGTCCTTTAGCAAAACAAGGCGACTTTCAGCTTGAAGTAGCAAGAAGCACCTAGCAGACGCTGCAGGAAATCCCTGTAAAACTCTTTTGTTATATTTCAATTTCGATGCACAAATTTATAATGTAGTAGAGCGTTATTGTGCCGCCTGGTGTCTTTCATTCTAACGTCATTGTCTTGTTTCGCGGTTTTATCCCTACATAAGACCGTGATTCATCTTTCCTTTGGTAATGCTAAAGATAAACGTGAGACTGTTATTTCAAGTTATATGCAAACTGCTAGGCTATTGCGCCTTTAATACTCGATGGAAGATCTAAGAAGGAATTTGGAGCCCATTAAAATGTTTGCTTTCGTGGAAATTTTATGATTTAATCGTAATTCTTCTCATTCTGACTAATGACATAGGCCAGATCAGCGAACACTCTCTACAGATTTGCTTTTTTAAAATACGAATCCCACTTCAATACCGTTGTGTGGTTTACTATCTTCTCACTGTATATTGTTTCCAATATTTTGTACGTCTACAAGATCGTCTCACACAAAAAACAAATTCACTGCTTTTTGCACTCTATATCTATACTATCGCGTCTCGCGCTAATACAGTTGTTGGTTCTAAAGTGCGGCAAAATTTTTTTGAGATGTTGCCGCATTTATTGGTAATATGAGATCGATGCTGAATAAAATAATTTTTGAAAAAAAATGTTGGATTCTTAAATAAACATGACCCATGTGCATGTATTTAAATAAATAACCTATTAGAAACAATTTTATGCTTTTCTAAGTTTAGAGGCCTTCTTAAAGCTGCTGGTGAATAACTTAATTTTATCGAAACGTAGTTTAAAATATGAAAAAAATAAAAGTTAATAAGTCCAAATCATTACAATTAACACTTACGCTTTGAAAAAGTCGTTGTCCTCCAGTTACTCTAATTCAAACACTAACTCTTTAGTTTTCAGAGGTTTTTTTAGATTCGAAACTAAGTTAACAACATTATATACCTAATATTTGTAAACTCAAACCTACCTTGCTTTACACAGCATCGAGATCTCTCCGACACTCACATATGGTTACAATTGTTAGGTCTTAAAGTTGTAAGTTACCTTGTGTTTGTTGTCACCAAAGAAGTGAGATCAGAAAAAAACGTATTGCTGTAATAGCATGATGTAAGTCTGGAACTGAAAAAAATGTAATCTTTAAAACCTTGCATATCTACCTATTGGGCTATAAAATTGTTGAATGAGACTGAAGGTGTCAAATATCATCTAAGATCTGAAAGACCACGTTTACTTCGGTCACTCAAAGCCGTAAGTGCCCGAATTTCATAAAATCCTCGGGAGATGCAAATTTCCAAAATTTTGTTGGCGGTTACTTTAAAAAAAAATTATTGACTGAGTACGCGCATGATGGAGCCATAAAATCTCTGTTTACTGATGAAAGGATTTTTACAGCGAAGGAATCTTTCAACAAACAAAACTTATACGCAACTAGTGCAAGACTTCAAAGAAGTAACCATCCAGCAGCTGTAATGGTTTTATTAAGAATCTGTTATGATGGAGTGACCGATATTTGTTTTTGTGAAAAGGGAATTAGAACTTCGGCAGCTTTGCATCAAGAGAATGTTTTGGAAGGTGTGGTGAAACCTTTGAATCCCACGATTTTTTGAAGTGAGTCCTTGATCTTCCAGCACAACTCTGTATGCACCTACAAAGCACGGTCAATTTAAACTTGGCTCAGCATCAATGTGTCTCATTTTCTAACAGCAAAAGATGACCTGATATCTCAGATCTTAGTCTATGAGATTACAAATTATAGATAGTTTTATAGAGCGTAGTTTGTTCAAAAAACACTAATATTGATTATTTGAAGAGAGGCCTGACAACTACAATCAATATTTTTCCAATGGACATAGTGCGTGATGCTATAGACGAGTGTCCCGGACGTCTTAGAGCTTGTGTAGAGTATAAGGGTAGCCATTCTGAATAAATCTGTTGTAATTACGCTTACCAGTAACCATTTGATAAATTCTAAAAACATAAACAAATCTACCTAAGAATTAAGATAACCAAATGGTTGTTTGGGGAAAAATCCTACCTATTACTCAAAGACAAATTTCCTATTTACAAAACATTTGAATGTATAGATAGAGCTCTGGAGATGCTCAAATAAGACTATTATAATTATGATGCAGTTTTACCAATCCAAAATCCTTAGAAACATTGCAGATGTTACCTGGTATATATCAAATTACATACATGATACATAATTATAACACATCGCAACAAATTAGAAGTTTATTCAAACCCAATACCACAACATAACCGAAAGTTAAAAGTGACCTTAACCGATCTTCATTAAACTAAGACATTTCCACTGAATGAACTGTTTATCATGACTCGTAAAAAAAAATAACATCTTGTACAACATAAACATATTTGCTTATTGCATGTAATAATTCTGATTACTAATAAACCCTAATACCTTCCGCATATACCTGTGGATACATAAGTGGTAAACAATAAAGGTTTCCAACCCGACCATATTCTAGTGGTGATAGGAATAAATCAATAAAGTTATTTTTTTATATAGTCCGCATTCAACACATTTATCGCTTCTTAAAATTAACATTTCAATGCTCTCAAGTTTTATCTACAAAATGTTCTAAAACAGCCTCTTTCATAGTTGTAATGTTTCTACCTCGAAGTTTTTTTTAGTTTTAAAATCGATAGTAATTATTGGAGGGTAGGTTTATACTACAGGGTGCATAGAAGCTCTTTAAAGCCACAGTTTTTCGTAGAAATCTAGGTAATTGCGATTTTATGGAGAGGGGTGTTATCATGTATAAGGTGGATTATTTAACTCGTCACCTGGCTTCCTCTTTTTTTTGGTAACGTCCCGCAATTTATGCCGTAAGCTGGCATAATGCGTTCTTAAAATAAATTAGCAAAATTTTCTTTGAATCCCAAACGATCGCTGTCATGACATTTTTTGTTGATTGTACCACCTTAGCCGTTTTTGGTCCTATCTGGACCATATCATTGATTCTTAGTTTACTGGGGGATCATAGCAAAGGATCGTGTGACGATAGATTGTGAAACTGTTTTTAAATTGCTGGTACTGGGGTACTCATCCGGGACTAACCTTAATCTTTTGAAGGCGTTTATTGATAATGCCTCGTACGACTGTATCGGAAAGCTCTAACCTTGCTGATAATTATTCTACTTTTAAACGTCTACCTTGCACCACCTCATACGGTTGACGAGGGCGACGTTTTTGTCCGAAAGCATCTCTACTGGCCAGCCTGCGCGCGCTTTGAATTCGATGTTTACCCGGCCCAAACGAAATTGTTTTGCTCGTTTCTTTTAATAGAATATGAATACTAAGATTCACCGAACCATCCAAACTTTGTTTAATATCATTGGGAGTAAAATCTTTTTAGTAACAAATTTAGTCGCGGCCCAGTATTCGATTTTCAATATTGTGAAAAATGACATGGTACTATTAATTTGAGTGACCATTGATACGAAATTGAGGCAATTAAAGTGCTAAAAATTTTTAAACGCTACATCATGCTATCACTATTTTGTTTCTATTATTATTGAAGTATAATCAGGTCAGAAAATTTTATCCCTTACTTCGCACATTATACATAATTATCTTTTATTCTATGTACTCTTATTATTCAAATGTTTGCTTCTTGAACCCTTCAAAAGTGTTATTTAAATATTTAGGGTATGTTGTACAATCTACGGTTATTTTAACTAGAAAATTTCGATAATGTTTTTAGTTTTTTACGTTTCTAATAACACAATGAGTGGCACTTTGAATATTGTTTGCACGTTTCTTAACATTTAGCGAGTGCCAAACAAAGCAACAAGTGCAATATTTTGTAGTACTCGTTGTTTATATTTACTACTTCCATTGCAATTCTGCCATCACTCTAATTACATTATCTGAAATGTTCATTATTAGACAAAATTTTTTAGCTAACAGTACCAATGAGGTTTTTAGTTTTTATTGTGAACTTAAAATCTACAGAAAAAGAAAGCCATTAAGAAGAGTTACAATTGGGAATACAAAGGTATACTAAAATATTTGATCTTTAGATTGTTTAATTTACAGAGCTTGTTAAAAAGGATTACTGAACTTTGTTCTTCCCAAAAACCTCTATAAATTCTTTATTTTCTCTTTTGATCTATTGCTCTTTCATTGCTCTTTCATTACTCTTATTTTTTTTATTGGCGTAACTGTCAGGATTTGCAAACTCATTGTATTTTCTAGGTATATGGATTACAGCTTTAATTTAATTTAGATAAATGGAAAACACCGATAAATTTTAGTTTTTAGTATAATTAAATCTTTCAGGCTCTTTAAATAGCTTTTCAGGAAAAGGATTATTCAAAAGAAATCTTGAATATCATGTAGATGTTTGCTTTGATTTTACTTGCTACTCCAGAGTATGTAGTTAGTTGTCCAATGATATGTTTTCTTTGTCCAATTTCATTTAGAACGTTTTGTTGACTGTTACTATCAAATGGCATTGTTACTGCAAGTTACTTAAAGGTTAAACAAATTGTTAGTTCCCACATTGTTTTCTAGGAGCTGTCGTACTATGGAGCTGAAAGTTTTGCTGTAAGGTTATCAATATTTGACCGTCGGCAAATAACAGGTTATAGAGCATGCTGTCACCGATTTGTATACCTATTTGTCCACATTTTCGTTTCCCATGAGATTTCAGGTAAAATTTTAATAGAAGGACAAACAAATAGCTTTATCTTAATTTTTTATTTACTTTAAAATCAGCAGGGGTTTGTTTTCAATTTTCACTAATCTGTTACAACTTCAAAGAAAAATCTTTCACAGCATTTACATAAGTTTACATAGCTTACTCGGTATCGTAATCTTTTTCAAGTCCACATAAGTAAACTGATAAATTTCCTTTGTTAAATATATTTTTCAATTAATTATTTAATTCCATCTACACAGAAGCGCCCAAATTTAAAGCCATTCTATTTCTCTGATTTCCGTATTTCCTGTTAATCCTGTGTTTGCAGATCCGTCCATAAATATTTTCAACTAGGAATTTCTACGCTGACGTCCTAGAACCTAGAAAGGCAATATAACTTTTTTAAATTCGTGTCACTACGAAATTGTAGTCGTACAGCATCTCACATTACTGTGGTGGCAAGACCGTAAACAAATTAGCACCGTTTAGGTGAAACTGGTTTCAAAGGACATATAGCAGTCAAAGAGTACCTATTTATTATAATTCACACGCAAAACCAACATTACCAAAACTGGATCATACAACAGTGGGTACAGGCGTTACGGTTAGATAAGTTAAAATTAAAAAAACATTAGGGATATACAAGGAGAACTACTTATAAAGAAAGAGGGTATAATGAAAAGATAGAAGCAACATTTCAGGGAGGTGTTAGGAGACAGCGGCGAAGAAGAAGATGAAAACAACAGCGAAAACAAACAAGCACCGCAATGACCAGCGAAGATGTAGATATCGAGTATATATTTGAAATGGAATTAGACAAGGCAATACAAGAGATAAAACTAGGGAAGGCAGCAGGAATATGTAGAATATTACCGGAAATGGTAAAATACACAAGAGAGACAGAAATGGATGGGATTTTAAGCCTAATGAATAACATGATTCAAGGACAGAGAACTCCAAAATATTGTTAGACGGGTATAATAGTGCGTGCAACTGTATAAAAAAAGATGTTATAAGAGAATGTGAGGATCACAGAAAAATCACTTTACTAAACATATTGGACAAGATGTGGACGAAAATATGGGAAACAAGATAAAAAAACACTGGAAAACTTATTAAAAGAGAGTCAATGCGTTTTTAGAAAAGGAAGGGGAGTACAAGATAACATATTCATACCGCAACAAGTCAACGAAAAGGCAATAAGAAAGGGGAAACAAGCTTATCTATGATTTATAGATCTTAGTAACGCCTTTGACCTTTTAACGCGGTGGCTTAGATGGTTCGACCAGTTGGCTCTGTCCTCTAGCCGGCGCGCGAGTTTGAGTCTTGCTCAACCCTTGGGTGTGTGTGAATGTCCTAGAATAAGTGCATGTTAGTGGGCACAATAAGTTCTTGAGGCTGCAGTGCCTGTAAGTGCGCCAAAATAAAGAAAATGACTTCGAACAAGTTAGAAGAAAAAAATATGGGGGAGGCACTAGAAAATGGAGGTGTAAATGCAACGCCAATAGAGATGGTCAAACCATTATATCATAAGACAACAAATGTAGTGAGTATCAGAAACGAGGAATCAAAGGAGTTTGAAACAATGATAGGCTTAAAACAAAATTACGTGCTAAGCCCTTTGTTATTCACACTAATGATGGACGAAGTAGTTAAAGAGAGCAAGGAGACAAATAAATATAACGTAGGAAGGTGGATATTAAAAAAAGTGCAAATATCGTGGTTCTTTTAGCAGAAACAGAGAAAGAACTACAGGATAATCTAAATATATACAATAGGAAAATGCAAAAAGCAAAAAGCAAACATTAATACAGAAAAGACAAAGAAGGTACGACATTACAACAGAAGGGCAAGGAACAAAGCAACTAAACATATTCAAATAATTAGGAACATATATTAGTAACAATGGGAAGTTAAATGATGAAATAAATGAGCATGCAGCCGTCGTAGAAAGAGCTTTCAACGCTATAAAAATCATCTTTCTGAAATACGCAAAGAAACTAAAATGGAAGTAGTAAAAAAACCTGGCTCTAGTTTACGGAAATAAATCATGGGCGATCTCCAATAAGAAGGTAAGTAGACTAATGAGCTCAGAAATAAACTTTTGGAAAAAATTGAAGAAAAAACAATAAAAGTAAGGATTAAGAATACAACGTACATGTATATAGAATTAGTAAAAACCGACTGGTAAAACAGACATTCAAAGCAAGACCAGGAGGAAATAATAGAGTGGGAAGACCGATGATGACGTGGACAGGAGGAGCAAGAAAGGCAGTGCAACAGTGCAACACCTTACGGTAGAAAGGCTCGGGTTTATGTATATACATATAGTAGATACAGAGTATTTACTCATTAGCGTCGTAGAAAGGTAATATCAGATTAATTTGTAGTACAAACAAAAAAACATGTAGAGGGTAAGGTAATGATTTGAAATTGTTTTGAAGGTAGGCAAATTGGCGAACTTACCAAATAGCAAAGAAAACTGGTAAAAATATAATTTGTTTATCAATATTGGGAAAGCATCTAATAACAAGTAAACTAGCCATTAACAACCCCAAAAATCATTAATAATAATTTTTAAAATAAAAAACAAAAGAAGCGACCCAATTAAATTGTTATGGGATCATTTGGATCGGGATGTACAAAATTTGCACATGCAAGCAAACACTTCTTTTGGAAAGTACGGGAAAATGTTATAAATGAAAAGCTACTAATACCGGAGTACCTTTAGGAAGTAATTAAAAAATGCTTCACATTTGTAAGGCGAGATCGTTACTGTAAGAATGATATATTTTGAAGAAAATAACATGTCTTAAAAATGCAAATAAAAAAATTAATAACACAATTAATAATACAATTTTAGTTTTATCCGTATTTTGATTTTCAAAGCAGATTAAATCATAGTCATTAGCGGAAGTGTACATGTGATAAACATTATCCACATTAACTATCCATTATTTATATTAGAATTCCCAAAATTTTAATAATATATTTCTAATTTGTTTATTTATTTTTTTGGGGCAAACAAATTGCTGAAAAACATTGCGGCAGCACTTATTGTTAAACCTTTCTTACATTTAAACTAACTTTCGTCGGCCAATAAAAATTAATTTGCAATAATACTGGACGAAGTATAGTTTCTTAATCCAATTAATACAGTGGATATAGTGCAAATCTAAGTAGATTACAACTTTTTCATTGACCAATAGCAGAAAGGATGCCTTTTAGCAGTGTATAACTTTTCTTTTCAGGGACAACTAGAGTATATGTAAAATTAGAAAGGATTTTAAGAGACCACAGATGCATATACGCTCCATTGTGTAACTCGGTCGGCATATGCGCTAGGTCAGAGTAATAAAAAGCTGACCTATGTATTTGCGCAACATGTAGTAGAAGTATTTAGACCCAACTCTAAAAAAATATATTTAGAACTAGGCGCATTCCTTAAAGTCACATCGTACTTTTTATCTCTAGTTTGGGATCTGAAATTTGGTATATATATTAAACAATGAGAAAGCACCAGACTAGAACTTTATAACTGGCCACATTCTTAAATAATTACCAGAGAGGGGAAAGACAATCACCAGTATTGTTTAACGCAAGTCTGCGCGTAAACTACTGGCCTCTTCAATTAAAATAAATATACAGCACTACATAATAGGATCCCAATATACTAATTCGGATTCAAACGAGAACATTCCGCCATCCAACAGTAACATAATTCAGAACTTCCCTTAAAGTAACAAGTCCTGCAAAATAGTTTTTCTAGAAGTCTGGACAAGCATTTAACAAGATGTGGCATAAAGGGTAAAAAGCATTATTTTTGTATATACAAAGTCATCTTACGTTCTATCTGAACACATTGATGCGAACCATGGGGCTGCTCCAGCTACTTAAATATAGACTTTATTTGGATGTTCCAATCTAAGAGATCGAAAACTCCTAGAAATTCTCTATGGTACATAACGAACCCCACCCTTTATACAAACTTCAACACCCCATACGTGCATGATGTATATCATACTTTCAAATTACCTGAACGGCATCATAGAGCTACTAATATTAAAGCAGAACTTTCGGAAATTAAAGAGGAAATGGCGTAAACCCTGTATCACCAATCAATAATGGCGGGGTAAGACCAGTGGTAGCCATTCTCATCGAGTCAACTAATTTTATCAACAAATAGAATCCCTCGTAGTCCTAATTGCTGATGGACTATATTCAAATAAAGAAATAATTTTTAATCCATTTGGGATCGACATCGGATTACCTTAAGATAACTATTTCCATTCCAATTTATGAGAGAATATTTATGGCAGTAAAATATAATTTATTTAAATTTAAAAGTCATGAGTTAAAAAAATCACTATAGTTTATTAATTTCTTGCATATTCCAGGCAAATTTATGAAACGCAAGCCCACATATATAGTAAAATTTTTATCTCTCATAAAAATATTATAATCTTTGCGTTTTTAAGATGCCCATTTTAACTTTTACACCCCTGTAAACACTTTGTACTTTTACACTTGCTTGTACTGCATTACCGTTAATATCTTTTAACTTTTATGGTGACCAGTTAAATTAAATTTAGCAGTGAACCTAAAATTTATATACTGGGAGCGTCAGCAAGTAGTTTTTGGCTGACGAAACACGCCAGACTCTATCCTCATTTTCTCTCTTATTATCTTTAACTCGTAAACCGCATAGTCACATTACAAAGCGCGGTAATCAAGTTCGCAAACTAGTCGTAACAAAATTGCTACGCACATATTTTCAAAGTAATTGCTGTAGAAAAAAGCTTCACGTTGATGCTAACCCACAGTTACTTTTGGAAGCAATTTTGTGGTTAATTGTACTGAAAACTACTTTATATTTTTTATTTTTTCTGAAAGTTAACTTAAAAACTTGATATTATTTAAATGTTTAAATAGTTATGTATTTTTAAGTTTATGAACTTTCTTTCGTGGACGGCTTTAGTTAAAATCAAATAATGACAACAATTTGAGAGACACAGCAGTTAAATAAAAAATATATAACTTAAATTTAACTAGGGGCTGTAACAACAACTAAAAAAAAACAAAACTGCTGTTTAGTCATTTCTTTTGTTGAGAGCCATTTGATCTATGTTTCCAATAGCACTACAGCTTCGTGGATTTATTGTGCTTCTCTCATTTTCTTTATAACACTACCCAGTCTCCTTGCTCTTTGCTCCTTGTCCCAGTTAGTACAAGTTTCTTACTGAATAATTGTTCTATTTTTCAAAAATTGGTTTTCCTTAAATAGCTTGTCTCCTCTAGGATAAAAACTCACACTCTCATAAAATGTGGATAGCTACCTCTAGTTCGCTACCGCATTTTCAGCAACTTAAGTCTCCATTCTACAGCTCTGTTTTGTTAAGGTTTTCTTTGAAAAAACAATGACCTGTGAGGAGATATTGGTCAGTCAGTTTACTGGACAGTCCTGAAGGTTTTTCCATGTCTTTGTTTCAGTACATGTTTCCAGTATTTTTTACGTATTTATGTTTTTATTCTCTCATTTGGCTTTATATTGTACTTTTATGTACTCGCAGAGCTGATTTCTCGTTGCCTGCAATTCCACGGTGTTCTAGTACCCATAATAGAGTTAACTTGTTGTGGCCCGCCGAAGCACTGAGATTTTTATGGCATTCCCATACCAGTCTCTATGTTACCCTCGGGTTCTTTAATGACATCTGAGATGCTTGACTAAATATGTTGATTCGGTTATCTTAATAAGCTTTCAAATTATTTTGCCAAGCACATTTCAGTATAGCAGTTATCTCGGCTTGTGAACCAGATGCGCATTTTCCTAGTAAAAAGTTTAACTACAAATTCTCCTCTTCACTTTTATATGTCTGCTTCTTGTTTATTTCGTTTATACATTTATTTCAATCTATAATATTAACATTGAAATTTATTTTTTTATACCCGGTATATTCCCGGTCCAATTTCCAGATGCCTCACCTTTATACAACATTTGCGGATTGGTGCATTACGCAGTGTACCAAGAGCCACTCCTGCCTCTTTCATGATTTGAAAATGAAGAGGAGGAAGGTCTAGCAGTGTCTTCATTTACGCCGTTGCTTTCTACAGCATTCGCCACTCTGGTAACGAGTCTATGCTGTTTCTGTGGATACTCCTGATTTATATGCATATTGGTCTTGATGTAGAGGTCAAGTGACTAATACACCATATCATCTACGAAGGTGGCAATTAAGGTGTTCTCTGTGGTGGGAATATCTTCTACATAGAGGAGGTATAGGAAGGGACCAAGAACGCTTCCCCTTCAAGATATCGGAGTTGATAATTTGATAGGTTGAAAGTATTCCTTTGAATTAGATTTGAAAGTGTTGTGTTAAATAAGATTTTAGGAGGAAGAAAATTGGGTGAGATAGCTTTCTTTTAATTTTATATAACCCACCGTGCCATATCTTGTTAAGGGATATTTAACAATATTGATGCACATAGTTTTTCCCCTCCAAGGTATCTTTGATGTGGTTGATTATTCTATGACACTGCTGGATGGTTGAATTTCCTTCACGGAAGCCCAACTGGTGAATGGAAATTAGCTTTTCTGGAGGTGTTATATCATTGATTCTGTATAGCAGCAATCGTTCGAATATTTTTGATAATAAGGGTAGCAGGCTTATCGGTCTGTAAGATGTGACTTCTTGCGGAGGTTTGCCAGGCTTAGCAATCACAGTAATTACGACAAATTTTTATTTAGTTGGAAAGTGTGAAAGAGCAAGCATGAGGTGTATATTGTTGTACTTGGTACAACCACTTTTTTAGGAAGGTGTTTTATTATATTTCCTACTATGAGATGATAGTCGGGGGCTTTGAATAAACTAGTCTCTCGGTGTACTTCAGCTGGTGAAATTGGCTTCAAGGGTAGCGATTATTGTCCAGGCGACTTGAGATATTTCTTAATATCTGTGGTAAAATGGATGTTATTAGATTCAAATGGGGTGGAGGAATTTTCTCTTTATTTGATCGGGCCCAGATTCCATCAGGTTTTCTTAATGGTGGTATTTGGGAAATATGCCTTTTAAGCTTTTTTGTCGCTTTCCAGATGGTGTGATCTTCTTGTGAGAGTGTAAATAGAGTAATCGAAGGTTGAATTTCTGTTTTCTTGGATATCATCATCAAGTCTGTGAGTAAGATTGTTTAGTATAGTCTTGTCTTGTGTTGAGAATGTTTGGTACGTTACCATTTACCACGGGTTCTGCGTTTTTCTGCTACTAATTGCTTTAGATGTAGCGATATTTTATTGAGTTTGGATGCAGTTTTGTGGTTTAACGGGGTAGCTTTTGAGGCAGCTTTTTGGATGAGCTGCGTAAGATACTTGACAGTTTCGTCAATTTCGCTAAGTGTGTGAATTTTATGTGACAATTGTATGTTGTTATTGATATATTGTTGAAAATGCTCTCAGTTCGTTTTAGCATAACAAAGCTTTGGTGGTAAGGTTTTCCATATCATATTAGTACTTAACGTTATTATTATGGGGGAGAGTCAGCAGCTTAGCTCGCCGGTTGACAAGTAATTTAAATTATTTTGTTGTATGGTGGCAAAAAGTGCTCGTCCTTTGGGTGCAAGAATCTGAAACCCCATGCAATGTGCTTTGCGTTCCAGTCTTCGGCTACTAGAAAGCGATGTTCGAAGTGGCAGTAAAAATTCTTAAAACTCGTCGGATAAAATGATATGCTTAGGTGTGCAATAGATAGCTCCAATGGTTAATGGCCAGGGTATCGTGTTTACATTAACCAGAGTACACTGAATGAGGACTACTAGAGGACAGAGGCAACTGCTTGAACCTGTTGAGCCACCGCGCCCCAAAAATAGGGTTACATTATGGGTATATTTTTTTAGGCCTTTTGAGTTCCTTGCTGCTATTTTTATAGTTAGCCATTATTGTGTTAATTTATTAATAACTGTAATGGGCATGTTTAATATCATGCTGTTCTGATTTAATAATTGCGAAAACATATTTTTAAATTCGTCCAGGAATACGGAAGTTTGTCTGTGATTTCGTTATTCTTAGTTCTTTTAGCTGCGATTTGTGAGTAAGTTGGAGTGGATTATATACGAGCTGATGGGTGGTTGATATGGAAGATGTTGGGTTGGTATTGTTGACAGGTATTCTGATATCTGAATCTGCATCAGTTGTGGATTGTTCCAGTTGTCCGAAATGTTGCTGGATGGACCGGGTATAGTCTCGGCAGGCTACATTTTATTACATTATAGTCCGCAATATTATTATAAATTTAGTTTCGATAAAACATTAAACCTGAACTTTGTGACGCGCGCACTCAGTGTAAACAATTGTCCGGCTCCTAAGATAAGAGAGCGACGTCCTTATTCCGCAAAAGTCAACCGAGTCCTCATATTTATATTATGAAAAATAATGAACATAGACACTTGAGATTAATTTTATATTACAGGTCTAATCTAGAATTTTTTTACATACCAAATCATAGGTAGTTAATATGCCCCTTTGGGATGCACGACATATGTCCATACGATAGTCAAATTTGTTCCAAACTTTTGCGAGCATATCTCGATCTACTGCTGTCGCGGTTGCTGTTATGAGGTTCTGCACTTCGACCACTGTAGTTGGAAAAGGAGGCACATAAACGCAGTGTTTTATAAACGCCCACAAAGAAATCGCAAATAATGAGGTCCGGCGACCTTGGAGGTCAGTAATGTAAAGTTGAATCGTTAGGTCCCCATAGCCGATCTATCGTTGTGAAATCCGATTATTCAAAAATTCTCATACTTTTAGGCTCCAGTGTGATGGTACCCCGTTCTACTGGAAAATGAAGTCATCCGAATCGGTTTCTAACTGTGAGAAAATCCAGTTTTCCAGCATATTTAGATATGTGATTACCGTAATAGTGTTCTATAAGAAAAAATTGAGAGAAATTGCACACAAAATATTAAGTTTAGAAGAGTCTCTTATGCTATACAATTTAATGTGGCTGTTCCGTACCCCGTATTCTAACATTATGGAGGTTTACCATATCCACTTAAATGAAATGTAGTCTCGTCAGAAAACACTAAGAGTGTTATAAAATTGTCATTTACTGCCGCATTGTCAAGATGAATCCACACAACTCCACTCCATTGTTTGTCACCTGCATAAAGAGCTTGCATTAATTGAATCCTGTGCGGTTTCATAATCAAACCGCCGCAAAACATGTCAAACAGATGTTGAAGTAATATATAGTTTTCTACCGACACGATGAGTGGATTTTTGGGGACTACGTGCGAAACTCAACCGGATGCGCTCCACATCTTCATCTGACTCACAGGGCGGTCATTGGATTTCTCTTGAAAAAGACAGCCCTTGTCTTGGAATGGCCTCTACCATCACCTAATGCTCTCAGCGGTAGGAGGTTCAACACCATTGTCGCCGAAAATCACGCTGATTAGTTGTTACGAACTCACACTTCGCGAAGCGTAGAGCACAAAATGATTTCTGTTGTTCAATCGCCATCTTGACGAGCACTGAAGTGACAGGTGAAGGAAGCGCGCTGGTGCTACCTATAAGCAACCGCGTGAAACTCGAGAATCCCCTCTTTCTAACAGTGCACTGTTCGATCAAGACAAATTAAAAGTTGAATGGTCTTTTAACCGGGTGATTACTTTTAAAACACCCTGTACTTTTCGATTGTTAGAGACAGGGCAATTCCAGAATGGGTATTTTACGTTGCTACCATGTTACCAAGATCGTTTGTTTTTTCAAATCTGTAGTTATATACCAGGTGTACCGGAAAGTCTCTACCGGTTTCTCCAATATGTGTCGCTAGGCTTAATATACAATATTATGGCTTGACACGTGCTCATTTTATTCTACAGACATCAAGCTTCAACGCCGTAGGTTATATTTTGTGAAAGTATGGCCGTCATATATTTATACCTCCTCAAAAATGTCAAGTTATGTGTCTGAAAACCTGCATTTGCGGCATGCATAACGTTTTTTATTTAATCAAAAGAAAAAAGCCGCTGAAAGTCATCGTTTGCTAGTTGAAACATACGGCGAGCATGCTCCAACCATAAAAACATGTGAGGCATGGTTTCGACAATTCAAAAGTGGTGTTTTCGATGTGCAAGACAAAGAACGTTCTGGCAGACCGCAAAAGTTTGAAGATGCGAAACTGCAGGAGTTATTGGATGAAGACTCAACACAAAATCAAAAACAATTGGCAGAAGCGTTAAACGTGGCCCAATAAACTATTAGCGACCGATTACGATCGATGGGAAAAATCCAAAACATGGGAAGATGGGTGCCACATCAATTGAATGACAGGCAAATGGAAAATCGAAAAATCGTCTGTGAAATGCTTCAAAGATTTGATCGAAAGTCATTTCTGCATCGAATAGTGACGGGTGATGAAAAGTGGATTTATTTTGAAAACCCTAAGCGGAAAAAATCATGGTTATCACCTGGAGAAGCTGGCCCATCAACATCAAGGCCAAATCGTTTTGGTCGCAAGACAATGCTTTGTGTTTGGTGCAACCAGAGTGGCGTGGTGTATTATGAACTGTTGAAACCTGGTGAAACAGTTAATAGTGATCGCTACCGACAACAAATGATGAACTTGAACCATGCATTGATCGGAAAACGTCCAGAATGGGCCCGAAGACACGGTAAAGTGATTTTACAGTACGATAACAATTTTTTTGGAATGGAATGGTTTTTTTTACCACTACTTCACTACATTAGCTGATACTTTACTGAATTACATAATTGGTTCTATATACGTTTTCATACTTTTTAACAGTCGTTGCAAATTTGATCATGATTGTTTCTGCATTGGTAGAGAGGTCAAATAATGATAACGCAAAATAAACAATTTTGGCATAAAAAGTCATTCTGTTCGATTTTTTAAATAAAACGCCTTAAAAATAATTAACACGCGACCAGCAAATTTAATTTCAGTTCTATCAGTTAATCAAGAAAACTAGTTAATTAATATTAATGATATTGTTTTGGAACTTTTGAAAGTACAACAACTAATTTATTCCTGCCGCAAATAATACTCCTAAAAAAGATATCGTATCGTATGCACATGTCATTAAAATAATTTTTGATTGATGATTGATATCCACAAATTTATATATTAATGCATGGCCTGTCAAAACTTTCTGTGATATTATTTATTTTACACTCTCCTAAGTTAAAAGTTTAAAAATTTATTTGTTGTTTCTTGTAAATTTAACTGTTGTGGCTTATTTATTAAGCTATAGGATTAAGACAAAGTGGAATCTTTTTAAAAATTAGTAATTTGGTGAAATAAACTGGTTAATTAATTAATGGTTCGTGGTTATAATCTAATATCACAATTAAATTAATAAGTAAAAGATTGTTGTTTTATTGGGTACTCATAACGACAATAAGCGATAATTGAGTATGAAACAAGACGTGACAACTTACATAATGCGACGAACAGTGATTTCTAATTACTAAAAAACAAGATGTGATAACTGCTTACGTATTTAGACCTTCAAAGAGAAAGATAATGTAATGTGTATAGGCAAGACTTAAAACCTACCTTAAAATAAAGAAAAAAATTTAATTTTAAATCTGCCTATTTTTATGGAATATAATTCTATATTCTTATTCATTGCACATAACCAATTTTGAAAATTTCTCTAACCGTGTTTTCTTACTATCAGAGATCTGAAAATAATATTTATAAGTCTACATAGTGAGGATAACTTTAAAAAAATTATAAAATGGTTATTTTTTGTTTCAAGTTAAAGGGAAGACAAAATTGAAGCAGAAAATGAATAAAAAAATAAAGTAATTTTGCTATAATTTATATTAATACGAAGCCAACATTGTACGTAGCGTATCTACGCTTGGAGTTAACGTAGTGGTACCATAATCTCAACATCGACGGCTCATAACCGATACTAATAACCAACGTCAGTTTTAAGCTATTCTAGAGGAAGAAAATTATTCAGATTGTACATATCGACTTACACATCCGTCGTTATCAGATCATCAACTTCAAATTTTAATGACATTTGCAGAACTTTTTTAGAAGGTGAAATTACCGGTGGTGCAATTGACGGTAGCATCAATGATCATTAGAGGTCGACACGAGATCCATTGGAGATTATTTTTCGTCATTGATGGTGAGTTGAACTTGATCCAATAACACATTTTTGTTAATATTAACGCTTAACGCACTAAAAATCTGTTTTCTGATTGCGTCATAGTCGCACGCAAAGCTTAGAACCGATGATGACACATACAGGTTCAGTCTGAAGATACACTGCTAAAACTCATATATAAAATTTGCTAGTTATCCAGAACCGGGTACTGTGGTATCCATCTTTGTCACTTTATAGTTCGTCAGGAACACGATTCTGCACAGCAACCCCTTCCATCAAAAATTTCCTAAAATAAGAAACCATCCAAAATATTAAAGGGCTGGAAAACTACAATGAAGAAGAGCGTAACTGTCACAAATTCCTGAACATGGTGATTCTTCCGTAAGGCGTCAACGCGGGGGAGGGGGAGAGGGGCAACACTGCCCACTGCATCATTTACAAAATATTTCTTACCAGCGCGTGAAAAGGATATGGGCAGAGATTTGCACAGAATTCGCGAGCGAACGTGCATGCGGACGGACGTGTCTTAAGGGCCTTTTACACGGTCATATCAGCTCTCAATTCAGTTTCAGTTTCCGTTTTCGTTTTATTTTAAACCGGAAGGAAGTTTATTTTTTACACGATACATTCAGTTCTCTGTTTAGCCCGAGTTGCGCTTCAAAGTATACCTATGTTCAAAGGTGTACTTAAGGCCTTTTACTACACTGTTCACGAATGAAGACTGTCTTATTGCAGTAGTTTTAGTTTTGACGCTGAGGAAAAAGCGGAGAAAAAGAAGCAAATGGAGTGAAGCATGGTACCTTAAAAGCAATTCATTTAGTAAAGGAACTCTGCTTAAAAGCATGTCATTGGTTGAACTATTCACGGATGAATGAGGATGCTTATCTCCTGTTATTAAGCCTTGTGACGCCTAGTATATCAAAGTAGGATACCAATATAAGGAGGCTCTAAGTCCTCATGAAAGATTAAGTGCGACACTGCGATGTTTGGAAATCTCAGGTTTCACACAGTGATATCAACATCAAATCTAAGTAAAATAAAACCTGACATATTGGTTATCATTATTGAGGTACTCAAGAATTATATAAAGATGAGTAATGCATTAAAAGTTCACAGTTTTTAATAATGTATTTAAAACAATTAAAAAATAGTTTATAGGCAAGGTTTCTTGTACTGAGTAAGTGAGGACATTTATTTGTCCGGAAAATGTAAAAAAAATGTGAAACGGATTTATGGTTTCTTGAGTATCTGGGGGTTATGGGGAAATTTGGCTTTGCATTGCCTCCATACTAAAACAAATGGGGTTGTGGTGACTGCAAAGGTAAAAAGTGCCCCATTGGCTTCGAAAAAGCTCTGTGTTTGCTACGGAGACGAGTAATGGCTCTGTGGTGATAGCATGACTGAAAAGTGGTCTGACACTCGCTGAGTCAAACATAGCTATGTTTATAATTTTTTTGAGGTAACGTATCGTTTTAGGTAGTACATTAGATAATTTTTGGCAACATGCTTGCCAAAGCTTTTCTACTATTACATTATCAGCCTTTTTTAACCTTTCAGCCACCAATTGTAGCACTTTCGTGTTTGGAGTGACGTCTTTTTTGATACTACCCTCCGACTGTCTGCTTCCTGTGCATACTGTTGATGGAGATGTTCAGAACTTTTAACATCAACTTCATCTTTGTTTCTGATTGATTATAAGTCCTTCTAAAAATAAAAAAATACTAATAACTGTTATGGCTTTTTTTCCTTAAGTTGTTTCATCCTTTAGAGAAGCAAGCAGGTACGACGGTTTGATCTTTTTATTTGTGACATTTGTACATTCTAAAAGTATTCACCATTCTATTCAAAAAGTTAGCCCAAATCGACTAATTAGATGAAAACAAGGTCAGTGGCGGTAATCTTGCTTGCGTCTTCTCCACTTCCACTGTTATACGGACTCACAGCCATATTTTGAATACTTGCAACCACCAGCAACATCAGAAGACCTATTGCACTAAGCTTTACTTTACAAAGTTTAAATTTATTCAGAAATTCCCATAATTTAGTGTAATTATAATGGCATCGTTTTTGTTTTAGCTTCCACATAATTAATTTGAATTGAGAAAACTTGCTGACGATTTTCATGGAAGATGGCAGTTCCCAAATTGTTTTGGAGGTGTCGATAGAAAGCATGTACGCTTAATTCCCTCAACAGTAAGTGGATCACTATATTGAACTACAGGAAGGTTCATAGCATTGTTTTTAATTGTAAATTCCAATTACGAATTTATAATGTGTTGGTACAAATAGAAGCATCAGATGATGGCGTAATTTGCAATACTAAGTTTTACAAAAAATTATTTGCCAACATCTTGCGGATACCTTCTAATGAAAATCCAACAAATAGTATCGCCAAGCTTCCGTATGTATGCGTAGGAGATGAGGCATTTGTGTTACGGCGAAAATTTGTAATAAGAAACAGTTGAAAGAAATAGTCGAAAATGCGTTTGGCATGATAGCAAATAGATTTCAACTTTTTCATTTCGCTATAAATATGAAAGATATTGAACTAAGGTTTATACATTACATCCGATTTAAGTCACATGAATTCAGATGAGGTTATTGAAGTGATTATTGATCTCAAAATTATCACGAGCAATGGGAACGTACTAACATGTTCGACATAAGTTTGTGGAATATTTTGTTAATGAATGGCGGATTGAGTGGCAAGACGATTCAGTACAGAAAACATATTTTGAATAATTGTTTGTGATAAAAAATATCTAAAATAAGTTAGGAGTATAAACAATGTTTAAAATAAATAACGAGTGTGAATAAAATTGCCCCAGCTATGCAATAGTACTGATACATTTTCCAGTCAGCTGTTGGTCGTTGACGAACGAAAGGAGGTCATAATACCATAGTGATGGTTTGTATACTATCTTTAATTTTTCTAATTTCTTTGTTATAAGCTAAGCGCAAGCTACTAATTTTGGACTTCACCATCACCTTTACGATATCTTCGTCGTATTCTTGCTATTTCTTTAAGAGAAATTTCTCCCTAATGTTTGTATTGTGATAGTGTGTGTCATTTTTGTTCCACAAACACGGAGAAATTTTATAAAGCTTAATGAATTTATATGGTAAGAGCTGAAATTAGAGCTTCTTGACAACATTTCCACTTTTGCTATGGAGCGGATAACTAAAGGTTCAAAGTGCAGTCCAATACAGCTCCTGTTCTTAGAATTTGAGTGGTCCGAGAAGTTAAAGATCTTCCATCTGGAGCAGCCAAATAAGAGAAAAATCGTGAGCCAGTACTATTGCGGCCAGAGCTTCCATCACGCACGTTACTGTGACGCTAGCCCAAAGTGCGTAAATTTCAGAAACAACTCCGGGGAGTTGCTCAGCTTCCAAACATCAGCCGAAGTTTTGACTCGAATATCAATTACTTCACAATAACATGATGACTTCTTTGAACTGAGATGCTTCTTTGTGCCCTATGATTTTGTTTGTTAAAAGATTCCTCTATTGTGAAAATCTGCAAACAAATTTTTGTGGCCATTATGCGGGTACTCAGTCAACAACCTCTTTACTTCTTCTCTTTTACCTTTTCTTAAAGCATTTGTCAGCCAATGTCCCATATGTCTTTGTAAGTAGCTAGGTCTTATTTAATAATACGTGATATTGAAGTTTTAGAAATTTGCATCTCCTACTACATAATCTTCTGTTTACGAAGAGGGCACTCACGGCTTTGGCTGCTTAAACAATCCGAACTGAACGTGGTTTTCCGAATCTTGGACGATCCTCAATACATTTAGTTTCATTAAACAATTTTATAGCCTGATGCACAAACTTACGGCTAATGTCGAGAAGATTACATTTTTTCAGTTCCACACTTATGTAATGCTATTTACAGCAATACGGTTTTCTTTACCCCACTCCAATGGTAAATAACCAAACTTGACATAAAACACAATGTAACTTACTTTAAAACCCAATAATTGCAACCAATAGATACAATGTCACAGATATCTTAATGCTATGTAAAACAAAGGTAGGTTTGATTTTATTACAGTATTTGTGGGAATACTAGATCTAAACTTTTAAAAAAATTTGTATAGCTTACTCGAAAACTTTAGTGAACCTTTAATATGTACAAGAAAATAAAATGAAATACTGTGCTCAAGTATACAACATCGAACGAGCATTGGAATAATTTTTAACGTCAGTTAATTAAAGTGATAGATGATTTTCTATTTGAACTTCACATCCTTATTAATTAAACAATTAATTTGAAATTGATGATAGGAAAATGTCGGAAATCATAAAATTTAATGATAGTGGCAAGTACAAACGTGAAGACTAAAAGCTGATTTTAGGACTACATTAATCGCTGCTTCTCATATTTCTTTGTTAAATTAAAATTAATTGTAATCATAATTAAGTTGGGCAAATATGGCAAACATTTAGTCGATTGAGTAGAAGTTAATTAAAAAATGTGTTTTGCTTAATTAACATCCGTGAGAGTGACACATTCTAATTTAATTTTAAAATAGTCATCTGTGTATCACTCACGTTCTTAAGTTTAGAATTGCGCCAGTTAGCACACTAATAAATATTTTTGTTTTTTTATTACGGGGCAGTATAATAGAGTACATTCCTTAATAATTGAAAAAATCATGAATATTGAGGACATTAATCTGAATTACACTTTTCAATGTACCTTTAAAATCGCGAACTGTTTTAACAGTCGATACGTATTTCTTGTAGCTTGATAAATATTTTTGAGTTTATAGTTTTAGTGTTTTAATTTTAACCATTATTGCAACCTGTTCAAATAACTGCAAATCTATGAAAATAAAATGTACAAAAAAAACAGCAAATAGACTGTGATCTATTTATATTTGCAGCCCTCGGTCTTATAAAGTGTTATTTTTAATTAAACTTCGCTTCAGAAAACTCCTTTTGCCTTTTCGGTAAAATTGCTTTAGTAATTTTGCTTGTGCAGATTTAAAAACGCTAGTAACCTGCTTTATTACGAGTTCATTTGAATGTAAAATTAGAATCCAGTTCTATTTTCACTCCGTTCTCTTTTATACGCCATTATACTACCACGATTTGCATTTCGCTAGCAAACGGGCGGTTTTGTTGTAGAACGAAAGCGCAACGCATTGCGCGAGCGCCCGCTGCATTTTTGCCGTTTCACAGTTCAGCGCGACGCTGCGGAGCGCCACTCCCTGGAATTAAACATCGGAAGGCACGCGGCTCCTCCTTTTTCTTCCCTGAAGTGCATTGAAGTTCCACCCACATCCAAAGACAATTTAGAGTTCAATACAAACGGCGGCAGCCGCGGTAATAGTTCGTATCTCGGAAGTTGTGCAGCCGAAGTTGCCCCAAGTCCGTAAATTAGGGCGGATTCGCTACTTTTATTTAAAGTTGCTCCACACCCCGAATTTCCGTTTGCACCTTGCGCGTTTCTCGCGTTCCGACCGGAAGCTCGTGAGCGCCGGTACGTTCCGCGGAGGTACTTAGGACAGGGGTTTTCTTTGGTAACTTTTGAGCACCTCGGAGTTTAAAAATGTGCTTGGCATTTAAAAACATCTAAACCGCTCTGAAGTTAAGTTTGATAGCAATATCTAGTGTTAGCAGGCAATATTTGCCGGGTTCTGGGTTCTGCTTTCTCATATTTTTTTGCATTTCTTAGGATGTCTGTATATAACTTTGTAAAATCTTTGTCATTTTGGCTGTTGAGTGCTTTTCACAGCGAATATTTTTTAGTGAACAGAATTTCATGTTAGGGGTTGTTTGTATTTTTAATTATAGCTTTTCGTAAGAACTCATCGAGAAAATGAGCATTTCTTCGGCTGAAAGTCTTAAAACTAAGTTCTTCATTGATTATTCAAAAACTTAACCTGGACGATATGCAATCTATTGGACAAAATAATAGACATATTTTCACAGTGCCTGGTAACACTGAGCACTGCGTAAATCAACCGTCTCTTGTTTGTTGCAGGTAGTATAAATGGTGCACTAATAGTAGAAAAAGGAAGAGTGATATGTGGTGAGTGACCAGTACGTCCGACCTCACAGCTCTAATTGTTCATGCTTGTTTAGCTGGGACATATGTGAGCAAAACCGCAACGTTATGCGATGTAACACAAGGCACGTTCTCGAAAGTTATGACCACATACAAAGTGCCCAGTAAAGCAAGGTCAGCGAAGCATAATAATAGTCGAAAGAAAAAAGTGTAGGATAAGGACTAGCGGGCCTTGAAGCGTATTGTGACGTCGCAGAAGAAAATAAAGGCCGAAAAAGTGACTACAGAACTCAATCAGCATCTAAACACCTCAGTGCACCCAAAACAGTGAGGCGGAAACTGCAAAAAAGTGGGTATCCATGAGCGTCTTGCTATTTGCCAAGCCTCTAATAACAGACACGATTGCTCAAAGGAGACGTGCGTGGTGCAATGTCCACAAAAACTGAACGTTGGGGGACTAGTAGGATATCGTTTGGTCAGTCGAGTCACTCTTTACCCTCTTCCCCACCACTGGACGCGTGTTTGTCTGGCGAACACTCTCTGTAGCACGCGATATGGACTGTCTCCGCCCGACTGTCATACATGGTGGCGGCTCTATTATGAGCCGGGGCGCTATTTTATGGTATTCAGCAGCCTCCCTTATAACATTACACGGTCGGGTCACAGAAGCACTATGTAGAGAACTTTTTAGTAACCAGATCTATCCAATGGTGTAAACTTTATTTCCACACGAGAATGCCATATTCAAGGATGATAATGCCCACGTTCACACCGCTGGCCTTGTTCAAGGGTGGTTTCAAGAGCATGCTGATGAGATTCAACATCTTTCCTGGCCCATTCAGTCCTGAGGCGTTGTGGTTGTTTTGAAAAATAGGGTTTGGCGTCGATTTCTGTCTCCTTCATCTTTATGTGAGCTGGAGGCTGTGCTGCATGAATAATGGCTTTAAATTCCACTCCCTATTAGTCAGCACTTGTATCGATCTATTCAGTCCAGATTTCAAACCCCAATGCGTGCTAAAGGTGGATCAACACCGTATTAATACAAGATGTTCCGACTTCTACAAGTGTTTCCATTATTTTTTCCGATACCTGTATATGATTACAATAACAACAACTTAAAGGTGCAGTAAAAATTATGTCTAATGCATCAAGAAAGCCTAGCGTTTTTTTTATTTTCTATGGAAGAAGTTTTTATTTGCACTACGATTTTTTTACAAAATTGAATATTTTGGTTCCACTAACTTCCCAATCTCACAACACTTTGATTGCACACCACAACTCATCATTTTTTGCAAACTGTCACTTGCAATAAGACTGTCAGCAAAGCAACTGCCACCCAGCTTTTGAAAAAGCCTCTCCCCCATTTTTTTATTTTAAAAACATTCTCAAGATTTATGGCAAGACTAGGTAATTTAAAATGCATTAATTTTTTTTTATTACATATGTGTTTATATTTTAGAGTTCTAGATCTTTTACTAAAACATAGTATAGGCTGATTCAAATTGGACTTCCCAATGTTTTTCCCGACTGAAACACAAAACATCTAAATTTTCTTGGTGTCAATTTAAAGTAGAGATACGTATGAAATACGGTGTCAACCTAATGTCCTCTAGGATTCCAGTGACATGCGATTATTTTTTTAGCAAGGCTTTCTGCAGTGCTTTCTTATAAATGAAGCTTTATTTTAGCAATTTCGGGTCCGATGTTTTCTCTTAACCCTGAAATCGTAGCAGGTCTGTCGACATAAATTTTTTCGTTTAAATAGCCTCAGAGAAAAACGTTTAATTGGGTTTGACCTCAGGACCATGGTGGTCAATTGATATCACCCCACTGCGAGATAACACAACCAGAAAATTAAACTTGAAGTAAAGAGTGTTTTATGTGCTGTGTGGCATGTAACTCCAACTTGCTGTTATTCAAGTTCAAATCGTCGGTTATTGAAAAAACATTTTTAGCACCTCCACGATAGAGTACACCATTTAAGTAACAGTATATCTACCTTTGTCTATAATAAAGTGCGGGCTAATGATTTCTCCAGTCTACAATCCACATCAAACAGTGCGTTTTTGTAAATGCATTGGTTATTTGTTAATAGCACGTAGATTTTCAATTTTAACCATTCACAGTTATTTAATTAAAAATGAGCTCATCGCTCAATATGAGTTTCTTTACAAAAATCAGCATCTACTGTTGTGTTCTCTAAAACCGAGCTTACAAATATACGGCGTTTTTGGTGGACTTTGCCATGTGTATAGGTATCAACTGTACAAATGCAAACATCCAGTCTTTTAAGAGTACGAATAGTGAGCAATTAAAATGCTAAACATCAATTTGAATCATCCTGCATATGAATTCTGATTTTAGAGGTCAATATAATTTTGCCCCGTTTTGAAATATATTAATAATACCACGAATTTAAGGCTTAAAAAGTTGATTACAAATTTCTTTTAGTTTTTTTATCTCGTCACTAGCAAATAAATGCGAAGGCTTTCACGGCCGGTCATAGTGCATCGTGTGATTAGTTTTCGGGTCAAGACTTTCCAAACACTGACCATGGCCTAGCAACCCGAAAACCGACCACACGATGCACCGTCATCACTAGTTTAATTTAATTCAGTTGCATAAAATTTATTTTTTGCAACGGTTTTAACGAATACAGAACTAAATTAGTTTTAATTTTTAAATCTTCATACAAGTAAATTTATTTTGTAATCTCTTCTATGCAGGGTTCTAGTTTCAGAAGTTGTCAAACTGTGATTTTTTATTGTTTTGATATTAGTCAAGACGTCCCTGTAAAATATTTTCATTTATATAATATTCAAATATTTTAATATAAAAATTATTTATTTAGTATTCTAAAGGAGATACAAAATTCAAGATAGAAGAACTTACGACACTTCCTACTAATTGAAAGTTGGAAAAGTGGCGGTTTGGACAAAAAGCCATTGTTTGGAACGATAATTTTATGGTGCGAAATAAGGACTAATGGAAGGGAGATTATTAGTTTATATTAAGTTCAGTTCTTTAGGTTGACTTATATTTAGCCATTAATTTGATCTACTTATATTACGAAAATAAATATACTTTTCGGCAGTGGTAACAATCCAATGAAAGAATCAAAGGATTGTCAAATAATTGTATGTAAATATTATATATCTGAATCGTTGACTTTACCTTACTTATGCAAGTGACAGCTTATTGTTCACCGGAATCCTGTGATAACAATTAGATCTTTATGGATGGGAATGTTTCGACAGATTTAACTAAAGCTTCTTGATTGACTATTGAATGCTGCCCGCATAGATGCCTTAAATGAAAACTGGCGTTAATGCTAATAAAATTTTTTCTCAATCTTGGGTGTTATAATTTTGCACTTTGATCTTTAACATTGCGGATTGAACCACATTAGATCTTCCCTAACTTTGAATAATACCAAAAAACGGACAAACTTTTAATGTTTAGATTGGGCATGTTACCAAATTCTTAAATTTAAATTTCAAGAATTCACTGCAACAGAAAAATCTGTAAACTACGGTAACAGTATATTATTACAAAATAATAGTATGTATTCTCTTTAGTTCACTAAACGTGTGTTAAATATATACTAAGTAATTATGTTTATCGTCAACATCGCTATATCATCCGTCATCGGATGTAAGCCTCGTTTTGCATGTAGGAGGTATGTTAGCCGTTACTCACCACGCTGACCAGGCGATTGGTGAAGTTGGATTGGATCAAGCAAGGATTTATTTGTATTGACTGGAGTGGGGATTGGACATAAATCGCTCTCAGTATTTGGGGGACGAGAGCAATTCAAGACTCGCGTGGGAAGGATTATAAGGTTAAACTAACTTTCAATATAAAACTAACAAAGTATGGTTTAAGTAGTTAATACAGTCATGCAACACTTTTTTGAAAACTATCCTGATTGCAGTGATTATTTTAATTCTAAAAGGTGGCCTAAATTGGGGCCCGCATTTAAATTTTAAATAAAACGACATCTGAATTAATATTATAATTAAATTTTTATTGAACATTAAAGTACACCACTTTAAATTTCATATGGAAAACTATGTCTGACAAACGGACATAATGGCTTAGACGCGTCTGATTTTGTTCTTGAGGTCATCAACTGTGCATGGATTGCTGGCGAAGATTTTAAATTTGAGGTAGCCCTGCAAAACTAAGTCTCGCGGGGTTAAATCACATTTCGTAAAATTATGGGACCAGCAAATTGCCCGTGCAGTAAATCTACTGTTGCGTGTCGTCTTACTAGAACCACATTTGTTCCAAGTTGCTCAGTTGATGCCAAAAAACTGTTATGGTGTGACGATAACGATCGCATTTAACACTTATAGAAAATATACAGCAACATTTTTGAATACGACGGGTTTGCCACGCTACCTGGCCAAAGTCCATTTGCTTGTCATAACCAAATGCAACGAACCAGTCGGATTAAAAATGCGCCTCAATTTTAAAATTCACTTTATAATGCTCTAAATTGATGAATTATCTAGGGTGAGAATAGCAAACACGCTCAACCTCTTCTATTAGTTGAATTTTCTACATATGCAGGTGCGGGTTTTTACTGAGTATTTCATGAAAAAATCTTTTTGAAATGTCTACTTATCGTCCATAAATTCGAATCGATGTTTTTAGATATACAACGACAATTTGAGTAACTGGTAATATTTTCATCGAATATTATCTTACACTCATGAAGCGTTACCGATCCAGTTTAATTAATTTATAATGACTAATTGAATATTTGGTAGGAACATGTTGATATTACGTCGAGGGTAGTAAAAAATCACGATGAAATTTAATTTCTGTACCAAACATAAAATTACATATTATAAGATAGGTATTTTTAGTGTAGGACGCATAAATTTTAAAGATTTACTGATTTCCAAAGTCTTTTACCCACTGCGAATTTTTATTTGTTAGTGAATTTTTAAAGGCCAAAAATTTTTAGAAGTCATTAATTACTTCTAATGCAGCCCCAAACGTTTTAGTTTATAACTTGCTCTTTTCATCCTCAACTTTTCATTTGCTCTTTCTTGCAACTATATTTTTGGTTTCTTTGACACATCAACAGTTATTATAACCTTCTTAAACACCAAAAAGTTAGTTTTAAAATGTATCACATAGTCAGCCTTTACAGAAACATTTAAATTTTTTTTAATTATTATTTACATACTGCAACACTTGATGTATGTTCATATAATACAAATGACCTATGAGTATCGCATATTAAACGTTTGAGTAGAAACTTTAAAATTTTATGTTCTATAGTCGTATTAATTATAACACAAGGTTGCCTATATTTACAATTAGTAAATTTTACAACTGGTTCCAAATACTGGAAATAAAAACTAGACTTAGTGTCTGATTAATTGAAATTATGTTAGATTAATAGCAACATAGAACACGACGTATATGGAAGACAGGAATTCGCTTATAAAATGATGAAACATTTGAACAGCACAGTAAAGGACGTAGCAAAATTAAAAACGATTAACGACAAAGAGTGGAAGGAACACTACACAAACCTATGGAATAATCGAGAAATCAACGAACAGGATATTTTAATACAGGAAGATATTGATGAAACTGATTTTACAATTGACATGATTACCATAGAAGAACTAAGAAAATGCCTAAAGAAAATGAAAAACCGGAAGGCTGCAGGGCCCGATGGAATTAGTATAGAATTATTGAAATATGGAGGACCACTTCTAGAATTCAGAATACTACATCTTTTAAATGAATGTTGGCGAAAGAAGAAGATCCCAACAGAATGGCAGACAGCAGAAGTCTATCAATGTATCAATATTTAAAAAGGGAGACCGCTCAAAATGCTTAAATTATCGAGGAATCAGCCTCCTAAACACCACCTATAAATTATACTCCAAAATAATTAATGAAAGAACAAAACCCATAGCTGAGGTATTACTAGACGAAGGGCAATCTGGATTTCGCGCAAAGGCCGCTCATGTAGTGACAACTTATTCGTTTTAAAGAGATTAATTGAAAAAAAAGAAGAGAATTCAACTTGGAAACCCACCTTGCATTTATAGATTTCGAAAAAGCTTTTGAATGCGTAGACAGACATAAACTCCTTGAAATAATGAAAGAAAAAGGATTCCCTAACCACCTTATAGAAATAATAAGATCATTATATATTAGCACAAACATACGAGGCGCATTCATAAAGTAAGGGCCGTTTGGTCACAGAAAAAAATGTACTCATAAGAAACAAATTTTATTGTCATATTTAGTTAGGTACAATCTTACTTTACTTCTCTACATAATCGCCGTTCACTTCTAAGCATTTTTCGTACCGCTGCACCAGCTTCTTTAACCCCTCTGCATAGAAGCTTGCCGCCTGAGAGTTGAACCAGTTGACAACGGCGTTTTTGAGTCCGTCTTCGGTTTCAAAACGTTGTCCACCCAGCCACCGTTTAAAATGCAAGAAGAGGAAGTAGTCGCTAGGTGCAAGGTCGGGACTGTACGGTGGGTGGTCAAAAAGTTCCCAACGAAAATCTTGAATTTTCTCAATGGTTTTGGCAGCAGTGTGAGGACGCGCGTTATCGTGGAGGAGGATTATGCCAGATGACAGTTTCCGCGGCGTTTGTTTTGATCGCACGTCTCAAGTGTTTGAGCGTTTCGCAATACACGTCAGCTGTAATTGTTGTCCCACGTTCCATGAAATCAACCAAAAGAACACCGTCTTTGTCCCAAAAACTGTAGCCATCAATTTTCGACTTGTGTACTGAGTTTGTTTAAACTTTTCGGTTTTGGTGAGGATGAGTGTCGCCACTGCATCGATTGCAGTTTTGTTTCTGGGTTGGCGTAGGATACCCACGTCTCGTCCCCAGTAACAATGTGAGAAAACAAATCATCTCCATTTTGTTGATAACGGGCCAAAACTTTCGTCCACTAGACATTCTTTGCTCTTTGTGGTGGTCGGTGAGCATTTTGGTACCCACCTTGCACACAATTTGCTGTATGCGAGGTTTTCTGTGACAATATTGTAAACAGTAGCGCGTCCAAGTTGAGGAAATTTGTCAGCCAGGCCACTAATCGTCAATCGACGATCAGATCGCAGTGCTTGGTCCACTTGTGAAACGATTTCATCAGTCTGGATAGTGGGCCTGCCACTCCGCTCTTCGTCATGGACATTTGTTCGGCCATTTGTAAAATAACGGCACCATTGTCTAACCTTTCCTTCACTCATAACTGTAGGTCCGTAAACCAGACATAACTCCCGATGAATTTCAGCAGCCGACGATCCTTTTGCACATAAGAAACGAATCACAGAACGCACTTCACACTTGGCGGGATCAACGATTTTCGCGGCCATTGTTCTTTGCATTCACTGACAACAATACAATTTCAGAATCAAAACAAATGACGCTGTAGCTTCGTAATGAGTCAGTAGATGGCGCTGCAGTGGTAAAACTGTGCTTCGAAGTGCCACTATTTATATACATGCAAACGGCCCTTACTTTATGAATGCGCCTCGTAGTAATAAACAACAACGGCAGTAAGTCTGATAAAATTCAAACAAATCAAGGACTAAGACAAGGGTGTGGGCTATCACCCACTTTATTTAATATTTATATCGACGACGTGGTTAAACTTTGGAAACCACAAGTAAACCCAGGGATAAAACTACGAGACGACAAAAACATAAACTTACTGCTATATGCCGATGATTTAACAATAATTCAAAAGAACGAAGACGATCTGCAAAGATCAATTTACCGTCTCAAATTACTCTGCGAAAACTACAATTTGAAAATATCTAAAGACAAAACAAAGATAATGGCCTTCCAAGGAAAACAACCAGTGCGATCGAAAATAATAATAGATGGAAAGACTTTAGAACAGATATCTCATTTCAACTACTTAGGCTGCGACACCACGTACGAAAATGATAAAGATGTAGAAAACAAGATTCATAAATTCCAAGCAATTTGCGGGACAATAAATAGAATGCTAAAACACAAGAAAAGAAACAAGAATGAAATTTTACAACACCATGGCCGTCCCTATACTCACTTATGGAAGCGAATCGTGGATAACAAACATAAAAAACAAATCTAGCATACAAGCAGCGCAAATGAGGTTTCTCAGAAATGTTAAAGGTTGCACAAGGAATGATAGGATAAGAAATGAAGAAATAAGGGAAGAACTAGAAATTTTCAACGTTAACGACAAAATAGAAGAATACAGAAACAATTGGAGACAACACGTTAATAGGATGACAGAAGAAAGAATACCGAAACAAATCCTAAACTACCACCCAAGAGGACGCAGAGATGTAGGAAGACCGAAGAAAAGATGGTCCTAATCAAATGAAGTTCGGAACAGGCAGAATGGCCTAAGCCTTGACGACAGAAGAAGAAGAAGATTAATTTTGTGTTAAAAATTGCAATATGCGATAATTATCCACATATAGGTTTTGTTTCTAACTTTTTATTTTGCCACTAAACTTGTTTAGGAATTTTTTTGCAATAATATTTGCTGGTTACCTTTCTTGCTATCTATCAAAAAAAAAGCTTTAGATAAGAATAATTCAGGAAAAAATTACGTATTTGGATGTGTATATTTCTTCAGTGAACTAGTTCTATCAGTTTATTTAAACACTCGACGGTTACTAATCCTAACAGATATATATTTGCCCATTGGTGGCAATCGGTGGTAATATCTTCATACATTAATGGGTAGGCATGTTTTTAATTTAGTTTTATTTAAATCAAATTCTTTGATTTACAGCTAATATATTCAAAATCTAATACACTTCCAACAAACAGTTGCACTTTTTGGCTATCCATAATTCCAGTCAGCAAGTGCTAGTTGTCAAAGCTAATATCCTAATCAAGTCAATACATATCAATGTTCATATACTACAAATCAAAATGTATATACACCAGATACCTTACCTAATATACTCAAAACACATCAACATTTAGAATTAATGCCATCTCACGCAAAAATAACCATAGCATAACCGAAACCAACAAATATATTTGTCACGCACTTAAAAGAGCACAAACCAATTCACTTTTATACCACCACAAACAAACATCTAAAATAGTTTAAACAAACATTATAGTTTACGAAATAATTGTAACGGCAACACTGAATCTGCAATACTTAAATCACGCTGATATGTGTATACAGAGTAAAAAGTACCATGTCATAACTAATATTTTAGCGACAATCGCGGAAGACAAAGCGTATCACATTGTAAAATAGGTAAATTTAATGATCACAGCATCGACACCTGTAGAAAACTACCAACTGGTATCTAAGAGAATAACACATAAACACCAAATATACTGAATGAAAGAAATAGTAATTAGTAACATACATTACTCCGTGCTTGCTAAAAAAATTAAAGATAAGTTTGAAAAAGTAGATCGTAAAATATGTAGTATAATTAACATTAAAAACAACACAACCAACAATAACTGTCCTCGTTTTTTATTTAACTTAAACTACTAGCAGATAATAAAGCAATATTTAATCTAAAGTATATCAAAATAATTCTGAAAGCACCAAAAAAAGAAGCGGAATGTATGCTATATCAGGAATATGGTTATTCTAAGGCATATTACAAGAGATCTTACATTTACCTAAATTGTGGTGATCAATACGACACAAAGGCATTTTGGAAAACTAGAAATACTGCATAATGTACTTTATGCACAGTAGACCACCTAAAAAATTATAAGAATTGCATTGTCTATAAAGATTGAGTAGCACAAAGGCTTAGCTTTAGACGTTCAATCAAAATTCTTTTTATGCATAAATTATACAAAACAACAAAAATAATTCTCCTATTGAACCTACAGCAGACATAGCCGAGCAAAAAAACAACGTTTCTAAATGAATACAAAAATATTTTTACCATTTAATGAAAAGAGTATGACTTCAAACTTTTGCACCATCATCATTAGCAAATTAAATTTGCAATAGTAAAATTTTTAGAATTGTAAAGTAGATGCATAATTATAAAAAAATAATAACATTCTTAAATGTTAACAAAATATTAATGTTCTCTTAATATCTGAGACCAGCGCATTACATTATCAGCAACAATTATTAAACATTTCATATTTTATTATGAGTTGGACAAATATTAAACTAATGAACTCCAAGCTACAAATACCAAAGAGTGAAAGCTGACACTACGTTATGTCGCACCTTCCGACGAATACAAGTAAATCTCTCCAACTCTTCGAAACAGATTTATTACAGAGGGAGATTCAAGTTTCAAGCATTTCCATTGGGGATCAAGACTTATTACAACTAAGGGCCACAACATCGCGTGGGCTTTAAATGACAATAACGCGGCTCATATAACTAATGAAGTGCCTAATTACTGGCTAACGGGCTTGAGAACATTACCGGGTCTCCTGGATCTCTTTGTAACAGAAATGTTTAGTAAATTCAAATTACGACTTATAAGACTACACTTCTATCAATCTACATATGAGCACTACAGGCATAAATAAACTTACATTCTTAAAGCTAACGAAGAGTACATAAATGAAAATATGTCTTAGTTCACTCATCAAACATCCAACAAACCTAAATATCGTCGCTTAGTATTTTGATAGCCTATTACGAGGTGCGTTCAAGTTCTAAGGCCTCCAACTTTTTTTCTCGACAATAGAGTAAGTAGAAAGATGCGATTAATTTTAAGAGACGTGGGAAATATTTTTCAACTTATAACATAGACAGCAGCACCATACAACATACACAGATCAAATTACCGCGACTTGGATGAGTGTTGTTTTGTATACTTCAAATGACGTGTAATCATCCATTTTCTCCTCTTGCATAGCGAAATTCTTATTAAAGTTAACCGAAAATTGAGTGAGACATGAGGTAAAGGCATTATGGACATTAAAAATGTATGTTCATAGGTGCGAAAGTATAAAGAAGATTCAGAGTTGTGTGACAATGAACCGAAGCAGCATCAACCACAAACCAGCCGGTCCGAAACTATGATTGCGCAAGTGTAGCAAGCCGTTATGGAAGATCGTCGATTAGATATGCTTGATATTGCCTCTAAATTTGCTATTGCTGTAAGATTTGTGGAGCCCATTTTGCATAATGACCTAAAAATGTGGAAAGTTTCTTTAAGGGGGATCTCACAAATGTTGACCGACGAACACATGTCTCAGGTCATGTGGACACGTGATGCCGCCATAAATTTCCACCATTAAGAACACTCTCCGTGATCGCTCATTTTTCAATCGAGCAGGTGTTGCATTGGCGATTTTTTAGTGGGAGAACACACTCCTAAATAAATGTTTTTAGTAAGCATGAAAACATGGCTATAACGTTGTGAAAAATGTGTAGATTCTGTTAAGAAATAACAGAAGTTTCAACTTTCTTGGGTAAGTACTTTTTCAGAAAAAAAATTGGAGACTTTAGAACTTGAACACATAGCAGACAACAAATAGCGTAGCAATCAATTTATAGAACCAAATGATACTTGGCAAAAGGTATCAGCATTCTCTTATATGTTCGACAATTTATCAGCAGAGAAAAACGAGTTAGAAAGAAATTGAAACAATTACGTATTGTGAAAGACATTATAAACGACTGTTAAAAGAACTAACGGCAGCACTCAAAGAAGCTCAAAGATGACCTCTGAAACATACATCCGTGGATGACCAGAGTCTCTATCTCCGACTTTTTAATGTATGCATTTTGTAAAAATGTACTTACTATCAAATATTTAATCCCTGGTATTTGTAATTTAGAATATAGGAAATAGGTCATAAAATAGCGAAAACTATTATAGGGTTGAGGAAATGCATTTTTTAAAACTTGTTTTTGGTCTTTTTGAGCTCAATTGAAAGCTCTGCTTCTTGCGCGTCAATTGATATATAATTTGTCTATATTTGTTTTAAGATGGAATTGGATTGGGAGCAAATTCGCTTGCTGATTATGCACGAATTGCGGGTAGGAGAAAGTGCTGGCGAAGCGACGCGCAAAATCAATAAGGCTTGGGGCGATGAAACAGTCGCAGAGAGGACAGCTCGAAAGTGGTTTGCAAGCTTCAAATTTGGAGAAGAAACTTTGGAAGATCAGCCACGCTCAGGTCGCCCAAAAAAAGTTGACCGACAAGCAGATCTTGCCGCCATTGAAGAAACTCCGTCGTTAACCACTCGAATGCTGGCCGAAGAGTTTGATTGCGACCAGAAGACTATTGTCAACATGTTGCACGAGCTTCATAAGGTTTGCAAAAAGACACGGTGGATTCTTCATGAGTTGACTCCAGCACAAAAGACAAAACGTTTTTCAATTCAAAAGATGCCGGGGAATTAAAAAGTTACCGGAAAGGTGGCAGGAAGTGATTGATGTGGACGGAGAATATTATGATTAGTTGCTACAAGTTATTTTTGTTCGAAATTATTCAATAAAAAAAAAGCAAAACGGCACGAACCTTTTCCTCGGCCCATAATATGAAAAACGCTACAATTTGGGCTGTAGATTGAAGCGAAGCTGGCGTGTTGCCTGCTCTATTTTTTGAGCAACCTGTCTAAGTAAAATTCTCAACAAACTGCATCAAATCAAATCAGTACACTATAACCTACATGGCCTCTTGCAAACCACGTCTTCAAACTTGATTTACCATAACAATTTAGTTACTTGTCAATAGTCAATAAACCAACCATTGCGTAGACTGTATTGGTAAAAAAGTCAAAAACGGAGTTGTAAAGATAACAATGACAACTTGCAGGAACAAAATCACCTAAACAAATGGAGTACTGGGTGAATACTAAAAACGCATTTCATTTCTTTAATAATAACCAAACCGAATCATATCCAGATGAAGATCTAAGTGCACAATTTAAAGAACATAAACCACCTCAAATATTTTATTAGGTGTTATAGTCATCTATCGCAAAAGGATTAAAAATATGAAACAGCAATAAAATCTCATCAACAACTCTTAAAAAATGCAGCATCATAATATATTTACCAGCCTAAGCGATAATTCGGTTTTATTTGACGTTCAATAGATGATGAAGTATATTCCTCTGATTTGAAGTGTTTATTTTATGTTGTGAAAACAGTATTTGTTTAAAAACGCCCAAACAAGCAGCAGAGAGAAGTGTTTTATTTAAAAAAATGGTGTCAAAATAACACGGACTTGAATATTATTGACTTTTCTTACATTTTTGTGAATTTTGTTTTTATTAGGTCTTAAAATTATAGTAGTGGTTTTTTAAATTTAAAATATACTTATATTTTTAATTTAAAATACAAGAATCTTTAAAATTAAAAAAATAGATTGTTTTCTAATTAAATTTTGTTACAGATGACATGCAATAAAAAATTTCAAATGGAACAACATTTAAGAATAATTCTTCTTTTTCAGATCCATCATTGGATATTAGCAACAATTACAAGAGATGCCATAATTGTGTTCTTGGGAGAATAGTCTGGTAGTTTCCTCTGGCTTTCCACACCGCAGTGTCACAGAGGTTGAATCATTATTCGATTGTTGCCTGTCAGCATATGTACTATAAGCCTTGCCGATGTCATTCATTATGGGTCTTCTGTCATTACTGATACTGCTGCTGCCCAAAATCATCAACTCTATATCTGGATATCCTCACTTCAATACAGTTAACCGAGGTGTGGCGCTTGGGTGCCTCGTAAAGACCAGTTGTCTGAACCTCCGCCCGACTGTGTCGTTTCGAGTGACCGTCAATAAGAAAAGGTACTACCTATTCGACGCGACCCTTAGACAATGCTAATCATTTGGGAAACATGGTAGTTATTAACATCAACTGTCGACAATTCCATACAGGAGAAATCGACGAAATTTTCCAAAGAGTTATGTGCTTTATTGGTAGGTTGCGATATTCCACTTCATAGAGTAGATCATCCCTTATTTCAAAATTTTCTTAAAAAACACTGCACTTCTGAGCACACTGTCGATGTTCCTAGTTCTTTAATATTAAGAAAAATACAGTCGACATTAATTATTACGACGCAATGGCTAAAATTAAAAAGCATATTATTAAATGAAAATGAACCTGGAAAAAGTTTGTGGTCATTGTAAAAACTCTAGAAAGAAACATTAATGTAAACCTTTAAATAATCTATATGAATTTCCATACGACTATTCATTTTCAAGAATTGAAAGAAGAGTTAGAAACATTTGGGCAAGTGGTTACCAATATCGCCAACCTAGGCCAAATATATACAAAAATAGAACTTTCTGTGTTAAACTAAAATTAATTGAGAATAACAAAGATGTGCACAACACAAGCAAGATGTGCCACTCGATAGTGAAATTTACTTAAAACCTGTTACCCAAGGTTTATTTTTGCAAAACATGCAAAATAGAAATTGCGCCGAATTACCACAAAGAAATAATAAATTTTATTATGTATTCATTACATTACATTACACCTACGCATTGTTCATTACACCGAGCAGAAATGCCAAATTTATTCAAAATCTATATACCGAAAAGCGTGCTGCATCTTTTCTTCCACAAACACACCAATCGGACCTCTTCAGAGGGAATCTTGATGTTAAGTTAAAATCAAAAAACATTTATTCGCTGCAGTAGAATTATTTAATCCAATAATCCAGCATACTCCATGGGCAACGACAGCACAAAACATTTTAGATTACGTCAAAACAACTTTCTTAAACAACAAAGATAAATTTCCTAAAATATTTGTCTTCAAATACGCCTTACAAATCATCGATTGATTTTAGAAACGTGCCAGCAAAATAAAGACGAAGTAATTTAGCGTGACGTAAAAGCACCTTTTTATCTATATCCACCAATTATAGAGTTGAAACTTAACGAAGTTAAGGCCACTATTACGACAAAACTAAACCACAAAAATCACCTGAATATTGCCTTAATTACAGCTAGTGTTAAGAAAATTTTGGAAAACAGATTTATTTTCATTAACTATCTATTAAAGGCAGTCTTGAGTTATTTTCTAAAACAATTACGAGTTGCTAACGTCATACTATTACTCAAACACAGCAAATTACATGCTCACCTGTCTTGCTATATTTCAATTAGTCTTCTTTCACTCAGTTTTTAAAAATTCCTCTTAAGAAAACTAACTTCCACAATCTTCGACAATAATCCAATACCTGACGATCAGTTTGACTTTTAGGAAAACAAACCATTTCGAATAGATTTATTAAATCGTTGACAAAAAAATTGTAACGCTACTATTTAACTAGCGTTATCGATGTGCCACAAAGCTTTGATAAATAAAGTACAAAGTATAGGGCTATTCAAATATATCAAAATCCTTATCAAATCCTTAAATAATAAAGTGACATCTAACTGACAGGCACATTCTTGCTAGATATTGTTGCACGCATATATTCCAAGAGCAACGTTAACGCCGACTTTTTACGTTTGCATAGTGCTTTTATCCTACTCTGCAATCTTAAACGGTAGGTCTTTATATTCAGGGATAATAAATGACGTATAGAGGTTGATAAAGGAAACTGGTGCATCTAACCTTTACATTAGTAATAAGAGGCACATACATCTACGTTCTTCTTAAAAGCAGGCCCATACCATAGAAAGAACACCTTAAATATTTTATATTAGCGTTAGATCGACGCTTAGCCCGAAAAAAGCAGAATTTTACAAAAAGAAAGCAGTTAGATTTTAAAATAGTAACAATGGGGCTCTTAGGACAAAAGGCTTAACTGGTTATAAAAAATATATACTGCTTTTTAAAGCCGCCAATAAGCCAATTTCGAGTTACGGTATACAATTCTGAAGAACTGCAAGCAACTCTAACGTTGAGTTCATAAAATCCTTTCAATATAAAGTATTATCATCAACGGTAAATGGCGTGACTTGGGCATCCCTTAAGTTTGAACAAGCCCAAAAATATGGCACTCCTGATACTACTGGTCTTAGTTTCCACCCAACCACGCTAGCAGAGCTACTGTCAAAAAACTCAAAAGAATTAATTTGTTCGGCTTACCAAACCGCATTGAGTGACAATACCTAATATGTGTTGTGTATGCAATAATCTTTTGGTAGTTTCATGACTTAAACAATGATAGCATGAGATATTTAAATAAATTTTATCTATAAATGTAGTTTATTGGGATTAGATGTAATAAGTAATATAGTTAAATAATTTACAAGGATAATTGTTTTTTATATAATTTTAAAAGGATGAAACAAATTGTTTGTCTATACTTTATGTTGGTAATAAAGGTTCTGAAGCATTATCGTGACTATTAAATTTAATTTAATTATTTTTAATTAATAACAATTAAAAATCTACAACAATTATGGGCTAATTGTGTGTTAAGCTAATTTAATAAGCAACAAAATTTGTTGCTTAATTTTAACAATAAAAAGGCAAGTTTAAAGTTTGACAATAGTAATAAATTTACTTTTATAAAATTTTAGTTTCTCACTTTGAAGACAGCTTAGGGCTTTCAACAGCTTACAAGCTTTTATAGTCGTACAAATTTCCTTGAATCCTGCAAAAGACTTTGCTACATCATCACATTTATTAAAAATACACAAAAGCTCCTCACTTTCTGTCGAGTTGCGGAAAAGGAACCACCAAAAGCTGATGCACGAAGCGCAATCCCCACTTTTTATTTACAGCCGGTTTTTGTTGATGTTTACACCACTTTCAAAAAAACTTAATACTAAACGAGATTATACATTTTCCATTACCTGGTTTTAATATTGACGTAATGTTGGCACTGTTCTACACATTTTCTAATTGTATATTTACGGCTTCTTCCAGTTTAGATTTAAATTTTAAAATAACCGTAAAATTACGTACCGTCTTTTCCGCTACATAAAACATGATTTAATATAATAAAAGTATTAATATTGAGACATAATACAATCATTTTAATTTAAATTTTTTTTATAAATATTGCCATGGAGTTAAGATAACTGCAGATAGTTACAAATGTGAGCCAATAGTGAGGATTTACTTTGAAAATAGTCAAAGAACAAGCTTAGGACTGGCTAAAATCGGTGCCATTATCATGAAATAAATTGTATATATAATAGGTCTAGTAAAAAGAAATTCATTATTTTTGCATTAAATTGAAGGTTTTATTTAACATACTCAGAATGAACCGATTTTGTTCGATAACTTGTTGCCATTTTGAAGGTAATTACATTATGCGTCTCTTATAGAAGCCCTTGTCCATATTGGCAAAAAACTGGGACAGTCGATTTTTACAAGCTTCTCTTGAGGCGAATTTTTCACCAGCAAAATAGTTCGCCATGGACAGTAACAGGTGGTAATCAGTTGGTGGCAGGTTTGGACTATAAGGTGGATGCTTAAGAACCTTCCAACCAAGCTCCCGGAGTTTCTGGCGAGTCGCTATCGATGTGGGTGGCCTGACGTTGTCTTGATGAAACACAATTCCTGTCCTAGTGGACAAAGTTGGTCGCTTCTGGGCGATTGCTTTCTCAGGCGGTCCAATTGTTTACAGTACAGGTTCGAATTAAGAGTTTTGCCGTAGGGGAGCAGCTCATAGTATATGATACCTTGTCAATTCCACCAACAAAACCTTCCTGGCCGTCAATCCTCACCGCGCTTCGATCAGACGTTTTCGCTTGACGTTGTCGTAAGTGATCCACTTTTCATCTTCAGTCACCATCCGCTTCAGAAATGGGTCGACTTTGTTGCGACTCAGCAGCGATTTACAGATGGAGATTCGGTTCGTGAGGTTTTTTTGCGTTAATTCGTGTGGCACTCATATATTCAGCTTCTTTTTGTATCCAGCCTTTTCCAAATGGTTCCAAACGGTTTTTTGTGCAATGTTTAGCTCCTGGGCAATAGAAATAGTGCTTATATGACGGTCGGAGTCGGCTATTTCCATGATTTTATCCAATTGGCTTTACAGAGTGTGGTGTATCTTTGACATCAAAATTACCGGAACGGAATCGACGCAATCGACGCAATCAAAACTGCGCTTGATTGGCTGTTACAGTATCAGAACCATAAACACTATTCACATTTTCAGACACCTGGCTTGCGTTTTCACCTTTATCGAAGAAAAACTGTAAAATATAGCGCAGTTTCTCATTGCTGGTGTCCATCTTTGACGTTTTTGTAGTACGAAATGTCAGCTTTCTAAGCCATCTAGTGTAAACCGATCGGACTTTTAGAACGCGAGCTACAATTTTTTAAAGCCATCTATTGGAAAAATAATGGATTTAATATATACTCGTGTATTCGTTCGAATTATTGTTGCCGTTTGATTTTTATAGAGGTTGTGTATTATTCTTCCGTCTTTGTGCTTTATTCCAATAGTCCTCAACGCCTGCAACATCTTGGACCGGTCTACGTTATCAAAAGCCTTCTCCAAATCTATAAAAGATATATAGGTTTGTTTGTCTTTTCTGATTTTTTTTCACAATTAGTCTCAGCGGTAATATACTTTTTCTAGTTCCCACGCCTTTTTTGAATTCTAGTGGTCTTTTTTCAGATTTTCCTTTATTTTTGTTCAATTCTTTTATATATGATTTGGGTAAGAATTTTTGATGGGGACACGATGGCTCAGATGGTTCAACCAGTTGCTCTGCCCTAAAGCCAGCGCGCGTTCGAGTTCGCTCAACCCCTGGGTGTGTGTGAATGTCCTGGCATTTAAGTGCACAATAAGCCCTTGAGGCTGCAGTACCTGTAAGTGCGCCAAAAAAAGTATTTTGATGCATGTGTAATCAGACTGATAATACAGCAATTTTTACATTAATATGAGTTGCTTTTTTTGTAAAATCTGATGGTAATTCTCCTCTTTTGTATATATTCCCAATTAGCTCAAAGAGCTTCTGTAGTGCATGTTCACCGAAGCACTTTAAAAATTCGGCTGATATGTCATCTATTCCCGGAGCTTTTCTGTCTTTCAAATCTTGTACTGCTTTATCAAATTCTAATCTTAGTATTCTGTCTCTATGTCCCTTTCCCTCGAGGTCTCCTATTTTTTCAATTGCGGAATCCTCTTGGGGAATGAAATTAAACTTATGGCTTGCAACTCAGTATCAAAAAGCACTATCGGCATAATTAGAAGGTTTCAGTCTAAAATTTTACCAAACATTGTTAACGTTTCTTTGCATATGGCTAATAAAGTTGTTAAACGTGATCTTAACATAATTTCTGTTAGTGAAACTGTTACAAACATAGTGTTAAGTATCAAGTTAGACTTCGTGCACATTCTAACGAACTAGCCATTGATTTGTTAAGTGATCAGACTTGCATAATCGATTTGTGTAGTTTATATACAGACTAGAACCTATTTAGCTATATTTATTTTAAATTAGATTATTTTCTGGTCTCATTTAGCCTAGTATCATAGGTTGATGTTTAATGGATAATTGCTGTATTAGTCAATTTCCTACACAACATGTATTTTTCATACAATTTACCGAATACTGTAATGTAATAAGGCAGGCTGTAAATAAACAAGGGTTACCTGCCAAAAGGTTTTTTTGGGCGTCCTAGGCTGACTATTTGTCACCCGCCTTCCCTCAAATTTTTGCAAAGTGGGAATGTATAAATTTTTAATTAGATCAGAAAACATGGAACAATTTAACTTAGTGCCCGTTCATAATGGACGTAAGCATAAGCCGCCTCTACAAAATACGTAATACGTAAAGTTTATACGCTCGTTTATAATGCACACCCGTAATTTTCAAATTTACGTATTTCTTACGTTCATTTGCAATAATTTTTAATTTTTCCCTGGATTAATGTTGGCAGCAGTAACAAAACGTTTGTTTTTATTCTAAAATTGCATAACCAACTTTAGTATTAACGACATTTTGGCTTCGTTTTTGCAACGGATAGGAAACTATTAATTAAGTTAGTAAATATGCATCTATTTCTACACCATAAAAGAGATAACAGGTACAAAGGCAATATAATTATGCAAAATGCTTGGAAGGACATTGCTGCCGCTACTGTGTTTGAGAATGCGCAACTCTCAAATTTTTATATAAGGCTTACGTGCATTATACGTATTTTTTATGCCTACTTCCATTATGAATAGGCGCTTACAATAAAACCTCCGGTCGATGGAAGCAAATTACGTGCTTTTTGCATACATGTAGCGACCTGATGACAACCGCGATCGCTAAGTCATTTAACAAGGAGCGAGAGCGGTCCCGATGTGCGTGTATGAATGCACGAACCTCCTCGTGTACATCAAAAGCTCTGAGCACTGCCACGCTAAATTAATGTCAGCCGTCTTTGTTTACTTTCCGTTTAAATGTATAGATAAATACCTTAAATAAAAAAATATGTGTATAACCGCTCAAGATAAAAATAATTTAACATTTACTAACAGAACATTCTATGTCTCATTTTACAACTTAAAAAGGAGCATGCAAAAATACGATTTGTTTTTGAAAACAAATTAGCTACTTCTCATTGCGATAACCTTTATAAAAATATCTGAGTGCATTATATGAAATATAGCCGGTAATTTACAGAACAACCAGAACCACGTTGTAGATAACATTGCTTTTATTACTACACGCATGCAACTATATTACTGATTTTTTCAGTTTGCTTTGTATACGATCCAAAGTAGTCACGACGGTTTATTTGCTTTGTTAGTTTCTTCTTAGCACTTAGCAGCTCCGAAAAATCACTGACCATATTTTTAGAAAAACCTATATGTGTCCTTCATTTGTCTTCATAAAAGGACCTGTCCGGACTAGCCGAAAAGTGATAGTCACGTACTCCCCCTCCTCTTTGTTCCTCCGATATATTATGCAAAACAGCCGTTTTTGCTCTTTTTCCGATCGGCCGCCGAAAATCCAGCGAGCAAACTGCGGACCGACGTCGGCGGCCATTAATCTTGTCGCGGGCCGGAATCGATAGGGGGCGCCGTTTAGCGCTAAGCCCCTAATCAGATGTAAGGGGGCACGAGCGGGCCTGCACAAGCCGCGTTGCATGCGGCCACATGTTAAGCACAACGCATAACGGCACGAATTGCGTCAATTACCGCGCTCTTTTTCCCTATCGATTCCCGCACGGGCTGCGTGCGTTGACAGAGAAGTGCCTGAAACTCTACCCTGTCATTGCGGGAAAATTGGGTTCTCCGCCGAAAGCGCCCTTTTCGGGAGAAGCGGGTCAGCACGAAATTTTCAGCCCGTGCCCGGCGCCGCGACGCCGAAATATCGCCGGCGGGCCGCGGCGCGGAGGCGTAACCGGACTCTCGAAGATTTCCGGGGCTTCGTGCGATGTTTATTCGGCATTGGAGTGGTAGTTTTCCACGGTGCGCGCTTCTTGAGCCCCGGAAAGGTTAAATTAGGCTTGAAAATCAAACATATTGGTTAACGCATTATTCGCAAGTTTTTTGACTTGATCTACATGAAAGACTGTTACCATATTATTACTTCTTTGGCTAGATATTCTGATGTTTGACGTTTATCAAACATTTTCATTACTTTCAACTGACAAATTATGTCCAATCTGTTACTTCTCTTTCAATAAAACTCCACTTACAACTTTATAGTGTACTGCATCCTACAAGCACATCGTGTAAAGCTGGCAATTTCACTTAAAAAGAACATTGTGAACAAGGAAATCTTTTAATATTTTAAGATTGACAGATGTCGTCTGAAAAATTTTAGTTAAAAGAAAAAATAAATGTCTAACACTGTCTTCTGCCCTTGCAGTCGCCTTGATGGAACCTTCACTACGCAGATTACATTCTGCTATTAGTGTTCTCATTGGCTTCATGCTGAATGCGTTTTCTTAACTGATATTGACGTTGTAGAGTTGAGAAAATCGTCTTCTTTCTGGTTTTACCAAGATTGTGTGAGCACCCAAGAACCAGATTCTTTAGACACTATAACTGAATGTCAATATTGTCACGAATTATTTAAGAAGACAGGACCACGGACTCACCTCTCAAGAAAGCACTAGGATCTTGAACATCAAACTAATATTTCAAATTCGGAATCACATAGTTCCTTCGAAATAAACCTTGATAATCTAAAAGAAATTCTAGGGTTCTTAAGAGAACCTCTAAAGGAGTCAAAATTGTCACAGCTTACACATTTGTTAATCTAATAAATGCCTGTGTGGAGAAAAATGACGAAATTTTGGCGATCTTTGCTTACTTTTACATTTTGTGCTCCTCAAATTTCGGCAAATAACAGGAAGCTACTACCAACATCCTGAGATACGTCGAAAGCAAGGTGTCCGATGAAGATATTTCCGGAGCCATTCGGATTCTTTTCTCGTCCGAAGAGTTAGCTTCAGAAGGTTCGACTACCTATATAAAATTAATCGAAATCATCCCCTTCCAAAGAAATACTTTACCGATGCACCAAAGCCAGATTTTAGCTTTACTCCTGTTCGCGCCAATCTCAAAATTACCTTTAATTTTGAATTTTTAAATTAGGGCCGGCTGTATTTTTGTTCCCTCTTTTACATATTTTGAATTTGAGGTATCGGCCGAATTTGCACGAGCTCGCGAACCGCGGATATATAGGCCGCGGTTTGGGCCGCGGGTCGGGCCTTTTTCGTTCGCGGACCTTTTCGTTGGCGCGCCTATTTTTGTTCGCGCAGGCATCGTTATTTTGAATTCAGTTTTCCGTAAGACGAGAGCATTTTTAACCGAGAGCTCGCCGGCGGGTTTAATTGACAGCAAAAGCTTTCATTTTCGGCGAGGCTTTTGTTAAAAGCTAATTTTCGGGGTTGAAATTTTGCCGGTAAAAACTCGGTCCATTTTCTTTGCTCTGACTCGGCAAGGAATGACGAAGGAACCTTTCGCACCAGGAAAGACGCTGCCGTTCGGCTCCGCTGTGAAGATTGGGGTAACTTGTCCTATCTTACCCATACCCTTATATCCTTTTTCTGGAAGTTCCGGGACCAACAGCAGGGAACCAACATCTGCGGGAAAGCGCCGTTTCCACAGGTTGATGTTTTAGCTTTAGCTTTGTTTTCAACTTTCCTTCAATCAAAATTTAAAATTACCTATACAGGCCGTTTTTCCGGCCGCACCAACTCCTTTAACCGCTACGGAGAATGACATTACCTTGGCAATCATATCCTTAAAAGGGGATCTGTAGAAGGGTTAAACGGATTCATTCCTCAACACTATAGATTTATACCAGTCTGTTAGAGGTTATGTCAACAAATTGATTCTTGCTTGCACAAAATTGCTGGTAAAAATTTTTCGTCAATAACCCCTATCTTGTATGGAGCATCTTCATGTGGCCTTTCTAAGAAGGATAATGGAGTTTTAATAATTGCAATAGGGAGTCTCTTTAGAAGATTGGTCTCGAAATTGTTTGAAAATAAATTTACTCCGACATGGGCGATTAGTTAAGACTTCAACAACTGGGCTTTGCTTTTCGAGGTGGATGTACATTCTCTAAGAAATTATATTACCCGTTATTTAGCGACTTAAAAAGTAGTTCTCAAAATAGACGTCAAGAACCCCTTTAATACTCTCGAACGTGTTGATATGTTGGAAACTATTAAGGGTAAAATTCCTTTATACCTTTTTCCTATAATGATATGGTCAAAATTTCTTACTTTTTCATGGTTTGCAAACTGTTGGCTCGAGGACTGGTGTATAACAAGGTGATCCTTCCTTTACTCTTTAGCTTGTGTATTCGTTCTATAATGAGATTCTGTAATCAGAGATGAATATGTAGTATCCAGACGACGGAACAATAACCGAAAACAATAGATGGGACTTGTTATCAACCCAAACAAATGTGAACTGTTTTTTCTTGTTGGCGTTGACCCATCTATGGTAACCGAATTCAACGCTATCTCACTAGGGATAACAATACTCAAGGAAGGTTTTTCTTCACTTGAGCTCCAGTTCAGCAGAATCCAATTTTGCCAATTGTTGAAAAAAAATTATCAAACACAAATTTCGTTATTTCCCGCATAATAACCATCAAATTTTACTTTGCATACTATTTTCTTTACCCTTGCCTACTCTTACCAAAATACTTTCTTTGTATTATTTCTGCCTTCAGAGTTTCGGGGCTTCTAGATACTCTGGATGATCTATTCAAATCTGAATTAGAATTTCTTCTTAATGTTTTTCTTAGTAATGATCTATAGCTGCAAGCATCGTTACTTTTTTGTTATGGACGTCTAAAAGTAAGGAGGACAATGGGCCTTTCTCTATCCGTCTTTCTTTCTTCTTTAAACTTAACTCTAGCTCTCGTCAATTCAGTATTACCTTTTTCTTAAGACTTGACTGGTGTTGAAGCTTATCAGGTTGCTATAAGAATATGAGAAGAGTTAAATGGAAAACCTCAAATTTCAGAATATCCCACTTTTCAAAAGGATTGGCGTAATATCAACTTGAAACGAATAAGTGATTTAATTAATTTTGGAAGGGATCAACAAAGGATCCGTTTTGAATCCATTAATTGCCATGAATCCTCCGCTTGGCTCTATAGACATAGAAGAATTAATGGAGTTGTAAGGCGTATAATTTCTTTTACTGGTACACCTTTTTGTTTAGAATTGAATGGCTTATGTCGATATGATGGAAAGCGCCAGAAAGATTAACTTTAATACCATGGAGTAAAGAAAAAGTTTTTTTTCGTAGTTGGACATTTATTTAAAGAAAACTAATTTCGTTGCCGAACTAGCTGCTACAAAGAAAAGGAATAAATACAAAACCATTACTGATCAAGGTTATTTATTCACCCCTTTTGCTGTTGGGACTTTCGGTCCTTGGTGTGATATAAATTTACGTCTACAAATTATTACTGGTGAATTGCGTTCTCGTGCGTATCTGTCCCAGCCCATTAGTATAGAAGTTCAACGTGGGAATGCTGCCTGAATTATGGGAATGTTTCCTCCTAACGTCCTCATGGATGAACTTTTTTACTTACATTAATTTTTATTAGTTTTTGCTTGTAACAATTTTTTTTGCAAAATGTTTTAGTAAAGGAATAAAACTTATAATCCTTCAATCTTACCGAATACTCAAAACTAAAATTAATTGGATTTATCTAACAAGATATCTATTGCCGAGATATAAATCTACTGTCGAAATGTGCCAACTCTGTCTTTATCAGAAGTGCATCAAATTTGAATGTCAAAGGGGAAATAAAACTATTTCTTTGTAGTAATTGTTATTAAAACTAAAAAGAGCACTAGAATGGTTAATTCAACTTAAGATCAGAAAAATGAGAAACCCGAATAAATAAAAACCGAGTTGCGAAAGTTTTTTGATAGACTTTTTAGAAAAATAAATTTAGAAGCTGCTGCAAAAGAGCTATAAGTAAATGGGTTGCGTTTTGAAAGAACCGCCCGGTTAATAATATAAATAATTACTATATTTTAGTTGTCGGTTGTCCATTTTCAGTTTAGTCGTCTTCTGTCTCAGAAAGGTTTCTCAACTGGCTGATTTGTGCATTTGGGTGTTCTGAGAATCTATCTAGCTAGTGGTGAGTCTGCAAATTTCTTCTTCTACTAGTCTGAGTCATAGTGCGGGGTTCTATTGCTGATACACCATGGTGGGTCCTTATGATTTAGATCGGACCTTTTGTAATATTTTTGTATTTGAAGGTTTTGCGTATCTCCAGAACTGGACTCCACATGTTCATATTAGTTTTACTCTATACTTGTAGAGTAGAAATTTATTTTCTCTTGCGGGTTTTAACTTGCATCCAAGAAGCCATTAGTTTTGTTTCATTAATTTGTATTTTTACTGCTGTTTTCTGCACTTCCAATTCTAAGTATTTTAATAGTTGATTTTGAAAGGTAATTTTATCTTGTAGGTTGTTGGTAAAAAGTCATTTTTAGAACCAATCAAGATGAACTTGTCAATTTTCATTGGAAATTTTGGATCTTTACCTATATCGACGATTGCCATATTACTGGCAAATATGACAATCGTGGTGTTATTTGTGGTAGGGATATCGACAGATAAGGTAGATAAGAGAGCCCAAAACACCTTTTTAAAGTATACCTGACTCAATGGGGTTGCAAGAAGAAGTTTCAAAGTTTTACTTTACCTGGAAGTAACGAGTACTGAGAATGTAGCAAGTAGGGACTTTAAATTTAATTTTGTATTAAAGGCCGCAATGACAAACTCGAACAAACCCTTGTTAAATACCTAGGAAAGTAGCTGTACGTAGTATCGTTTTTTCTAGATTTGTTAGAATTACCTTTACGATTCTATAGCTTGTTAAATTGTAGAATGATGTTCACGAAGATATTATATCGGTCATATAAGTGTTTTTAATAATAAGTTTTAGATATAATTGATAGTAAACCTATAGGTTAATAAAGTCTTATATTATTCGGTGGTTTAGAAGACAATGTGATTTGGGCAAATTTTCAAGTTAGCGGGAAAACTTTTAGCTTACTGCTATTTATTACGGTTAGCATCACAATAGCTTTCTTAGATAATTCTTTGAGTACTTTCTTAGTAATCAAGTCAAAACCAGGTTGGTCGTAGTTATTTCATCTTGTTGTCTCTTGTTTAACTTCTAATAGAAAGTAGCACTCGTAGGAAGTATCATTGGATATATAGTAGACTACTGGGATAGCATGTTAGCATACTGACTTGTAATACTGATGAGATGGAAACTTCAGCAAAACGCTCATAAAACTATTAGCTTTTTCTTTCTTGTTATTACCAAATATGTGGTTAACGCATCTCTTAAATTTTTTTGCAGCCCTCCAAATGTAATGGTCCTCCCGTAATAGACTGGCATTTACCTCAAATTTGGTGTTACGCATGTTTTGCAAAACTTTTCTGTTTTGTAAGCCTATTATACTCAATTTACCACTTGTGTTTTGACTCCTTTACTATCTACATTATATTCTTTTTCGGTTATTTTCATAAATTCGTATCGTTAGCGAATAATTTATCATATTGTTCTCGTCATTCAACCACACATCAAACGCACAGAATAGTAAATGAAATCTCATCCTCTCTAGAAGAAAAGAAGCATTGCGCCGCTGTGTTCCTGGACGTGTCCCAGGCCTTCGACAAGGTTTGGCACACAGGGCTGCTATATAAACTAAAAGAGTCATTACCGAGCTACAATTACTTGCTCCTTAAGTCATACCTAACAGACCGCTATTACTCTGTTAATTGCGATAACGAACTATCCCCATATTACCCCATCAAATCCGGTGTCCCGCAGGGAAGCGTACTGGGCCCCCCCCTTTACCTTATCTATACTGCTGACCTGCCACAAACTGACAGCACTGTGACTGCTACCTTCGCTAACGACACGGCAATACTTTCCACCCATGAAAATGCGGTTAGTGCAACCTCTAACAACACCTCAATATAATCAGCACATGGTTAGATAAGTGAAAACCAATATTTGCCCGCCTGTCAGCATTAACAATGCTCCAGTACCGGTAAAAGCCGACCTAAAATACTTGGGACTACATCTTGATCAACGGCTCACGTGGAACAAACACATACAAACTAAGCGCAAACAATTAAACTCAAATACCGTGAAATGTACTGGCTTCTTGATAGACACTCAAAGCTATCGATCCGAAATAAGCTGCTACTCTACAAAACGATGCTGAAACCAATTTGGACATTTAGTATACAACTTTGGGGATGTGTTAAACCGACTAGAATAAAAACACTGCAACAATTTCAGTCAAAAACCCTCCGCGCAATTGTTGATGCGCCCTAGTTTGTAACCAACCAAACAATCCACCAAGATCTAGACGTTCCATTCGTTGTCGATGAAATCAGAAGATATACGATGAATTACCGCCATAAGTTAGATGGACACAGCAATCCACTAATTCACCAGTTTTCCACTTATCATCCACCAATACGAAGACGGAAGAAAACATGACCCGAAGACCTCACTAACCTCCCGTAAATGGTGCTCCTAGGGAGTGCCATCAATGGATTACTTCTCCTTTCACTGCCTCCCCTAGCATCACATTTACTGAATACTTTTGTTAAGTATATTGTAAATCAACATTATTGTCAATAAAAAAAATTGTTCTCGCGACCTGCTACTGTCAATAGGTCTTGTACTACTTTTCTTTTCATTTCCAGACAAAATATTCGATATTTTCTTCTACATACGATATATTCGAAATGTTATGCATTTCTTTTCTTTTTTGTGGAAAATAGCTCTTGGACTTTATTTACCTACTAAGTACCTTCTCATTTGCAATCGAAGTGATGCGACACATTCTGCGATACGTCTACATTTCGACATCATACAGTAGCACAAGTAATATCATACTGTGCGCTATCCGAAATGAGTATTTAAAATTTTGTTACACACGTGTTTTTTACCATCTCTATTTTGATTTTGTTTCTTTACCAAAGTTCTATAGGTCATTTAATTAGCAACCAAGGTATTTCTAGCTCAAAACCTGTTTTAAAAACGCCTGCCTCAAATATATATAATGAGTATGATTTTTGTCTTGCTTACTGTTATAACTTTGCTTTTCTTGATATTGATGTTTAGATAAATAATAATATTAGTTTCATTGGCTTTCTTGGGGAAATATTGAAGTCTTCAGAACTGTTTACAAGTAGAACCATATCATTAGCATATGTAATGTAGTTGAGGTGTCCACATTGTATTTTAGTTCTTTTTCTTCATCTGCAAAAGCTTTTCTTATATTCTATTCCGAGTAAATATTAAATAATGCTCGTGACAGTATGCAATTCTGTTGTACCATAGAGTTAATCGGTATTGCGGGTGTTTAGCATCTGCGCCTGCTTCTTCTTTTTCCCACAATTAATTTTATGGTAGATAAGCGAGTGCTTATATTTCATTTAAATGGTGTAGACTTCCATGCTGCTTTTCGTATTACTCTATTAAAACAACGTAGATATCGGTATTATCAGATTTTTGTAATTTAATCCGGAAAATTAGATGTTCTATAATAGAAATTAAAAAAATGAACATAAGATGGCCACAAGAAGGCAACTTTTTTAGCGGGAACATAAGAAGGCAATCAATACCCAAAGCAATGGGAGGAGTATGAGTGATGATGAATAAAGACAGAGTAATAGACTATAGACAATACAATGAAAGGATAAGTAAGATTACAAACAAAACCAGTAAATGCGATGGTAATAGTAGTGTAGATGCCAACAACAAACCACAAAGATGAAAAAGTAGAAGTAGTATATAAAACACTAAACAAAACGATGAATAAAATAAAAAAAAGCTCAAATGTCATTCCAGTAAGAGATTGAAGTGGTACCGTAGGTGAACAAGCATTAGGAAACATAAGAGTACAGGCCGGAGAAAAACGAAGAGAGAAGAGAGAAGAGAGAGTTTAGTTTTCTATTATACTTGTTGTTAAATATGTTATTTAATGTTATCTTGTTGTTTATTTTTATCATTTGAGAGTAATCAATATCGTCAGCAAATCTAATTGTTTTTATGATCAATCTGTGAATTCAATTCCCTCTTTGTTTTACGGATTTTTGTATGTATATGTTAAACAGTAGAGATGACAGTATACATTCTTGTCTCACTCTCTTTTATTGTTATTTTCCCTTCCTCTTCCTACTTCCTTCGTGGTTTGTATACACGTTATATGTGAGCCTTCTGCCATTATAGTCTACACCTATGTTTTTTAGTATCTTAAACGTCGTGTCCCATTTGATATTACCAAACGCTTTTTCGGCGTCAATAAAAGCTGCGTCAATTTTTGTTTTTTCCCAGTGTCTTTTCTATAATTATTTTAGTGCTATAATATTGATTCTTTTGTGCCGCTTTCGGAAGCCGAATTGGTCCTCAATAAGGTTTTTCTCAACTTTTTCTTCTATATTTGTATACATTATCTTTATTATTATTTTTGAGAAGTATGCTAGTAAATTTATTGTTCTGTGTTCTTTACATCTTTGACTACCGATTTTTTTGGGTTTTGTTATTATCACCCTCAAGTCATCTGTCCTGTGTTATATATTGCGTTTGTTAATTCATAGAGCAAACCTTTTGTTACTTGACTAATATTTTTTATTACTTTTGCTAGGATTTTGTCAATTCCTGATGCTTTTTTGCTCGCGAGACTTTTTATTGCTGTTTCGATTTCTGCTCTTAGTACCGATAATCCTTTTATAATATCATTTATTTTTTCTTCATTTTCTATGCGTATTTTCTGTCTATTGTCACCTTTATGTAAGTTTTCTATATTATATTCTTTCCAACTATCTGCTACGTCTATACCATCTGTTACAATAGTCTGTATGTATGCCATGACGTGTGTTCTTCTTGTTAAATAACTTCTTTATTTTTTATATGCATTTTTCATGTTTTCTTTATTTATTCCTTGTTGTCTTTTTTTCAGTTTTTGATATCGTACTACATCACCCGGCATCCTCCATAGGTATCTTCTTTGTGGGTGGTGTTGGAATAGAGTGTTACTAATTGTCAATTTATACTGAGTACAGAATTTATAAGTCTCTCGCCTCTCTTGTTTCTTATTTTTTAGACTGTACTTTTCTACTATGTTCTCTAATGCTTGTTCACCTTACTGTCAATCTCTTAGTATAATGATATTTGAGGTTTCTTTTATTTTATTCATCGTTTCGTTTAGTGTTTTATATACTACTTATACTTCTTCATCTTTGTGGTTTGTTGTTGGCATCTACACTACTATTACCATCGCATTTATCAGTTTTGTTTGTAATCTTACTTATCCTTTAATTGTATTGTCTATAGTGTATTGCTCTGTTTTCGAAGTCTTAATTCATCATCACTCCTACTCCTTCTATTCTTTTGGGTGTTGCCCTTGGGTGTATTATTCTTATGGTCTCGTTCCAAAGTTGCCTTCTTGTGGCCATCTTATGTTCTCTATATTCATTTTTTTTATTTCTATTTCAGCATTTTCTAATTTTCCGGATTTTAGTAGGGTCCGGACGTTCTGTTCGATATTTATATTTCTTCGTTTTATCTTCTCATGTTGTCATGTTTTACTTTCGGATTGGAATTTAACAGGAAAAGACATTTTATATTTTAAACTGGACATGTCTATGCAGTAGTTTCCCGTTTCTTTCTGCATGATGTTTACACTTTTGCGCTTAGCGCTGTGGTGCCGTTTCTTTTTGTGCTACTATACTGTTACTCCTCCTCCTCTCATTTTTCCTGTCTTGGGACAGATAGCAGGTTCGTAGAGCTACACCCATTGCAGCCTCCCTCGCCTAACAGGCGGAATTTTTAAATAGCTCATTATGTTTAATACCTTGTTTAATCAGTATAGCTGTACCACTTGTAACTTGCTCTCTGTGTACTTCATGAAGTAGATTCAATAGTTTTGAATGGTAAAGTAACTTTTTTTAATAAATTGCTAAAATGGTTAAAATCTTTAAATGTTTTTTAATAAAAACCTACATTACCTGCTTTTTCCTCGAAAAACCATTGATATTCCGAAAAACAATTTTATACTCCAAAGCTATTATCTTATGAATTGATTTATGTTGTTATTTAGGCACATTTAATATACCGAGTTGATCTAGTGCGCCTATTACTTTTATACTAGTAATTTTGGCAGTTTTTATACTGTGGAATTTGAGTTCATCTTATGGGTTCTCCAATTTCCACTGTCGTATTTTCAATGTGTTTAATTTTAAATAATTATTTATTATTTATCCTACGTTTGATATCAATGAAAAGATAATTTTATCTGTTTTGTGGCTTTGTTCCTAAAAATCATAGTATTTACTGCTTTATGTCCTTTGTTTAGCAATATTTTCTTAATTAAGTCGACGTACATTTTAATACAACTGTAAAATGCTTCTTTTCATTAATACAACATGTGTATCTAATTAATTTATTTATAACAAGGGCATCTATAACTTTTTATAATATTCCAAATTATTTATAAAATAACTTTCTATAAGTATTATAATAGTAAATTTTTATGTATGTGGCTATCTACTATATTTAGCAGAAAGTTAATTAGTGTCCCGTGGTGGATTATGAAAGGAGAAACTCGAATAGAATTTTATTTAGCGGTTTGTTTGCTACTTGATTGGTTTTCTGTATAAATGTTAGCCAAAACCTTGTATCGTATAGCAATTACAGCTTCAGAGCTTGCTGGCTTCACTTTTTGCGAGAAAGATTTAGTGGTTTTTCCTATTACGTGTTCTAATTCCTTGAAAATCGTTCAGAGTTGCAACTTCAGATTTATTAAAGAATGAAATTTATGTTAAACGTTTATAATTTTGTACGCATAATTAATTTAAGTTGCTGGAGTCAATTTGTTTCTATCTGCTAAATAATAAACTAGGACTATTCGCTGGAAGGATCAATATGTAACTTTTTGTTGAGGATTTCACAAGTGCATTATTTGTGGCTGATACTGCATCAGCCACTGCATTTGAGGTTGTAAATTATAAATCGTGGTAGTGATTGTTATTTGTTGCTTGCTGCGGATGATAGGTGGTTGGATTTGTCGGTTGCGAGTATCAGTATTAAATGTATTGATTATTTGTTATGCATTTGAAATATTTTTAAATTTTACTAGATTTACAGTTGAGCTGAAAAATATATTCGACACTACTAGACCTAAACATCCACTTAGCACTATATATTTAAACTCTATAATTTTGCAAAAACAATATTGGGAGTAGATGTGTAGATTCAATGTTATGATGGTCAATCATTTAATCTTCTTGTTTATTACGAAAATTTATTTTGCTTCATACGCCATGTCCAGATTACGAATTTATTATTAGCGGTCACTTCTGGCAAACCTTAACATGTACCGTAAGACCAACCCCCAATCGCCTCAGGCCAATGTCTCTACCTGAACCTTTCCTCCGCTTCGTGCCCACCCCGTGCCTGCGCTCCGCGCAATCCCTTCGGGCTAAAAATGTAGCATCCCGATATTGCATTTCGTTAACGATACGGCCTATAAGGGGCAGAATACGAAACAAAATAAATAAGACGAATTTAATTAAATTGGACGAGGGGCCGGAAGCCGCCGCTAAATTAGGACGAGCTTAATGTATTGCGGCCTCGTAATCGAACGCCGTGAGGCCGCCTCGCTGACCGATATAAAACGGTTTCCTTGTTTTGCAAGCCCATAAAATATTGTAATAAAGCGCTGACACACGCAGAATGCTAAGGTCGCCCCAGGAGCTGCCACGTGGGCTGCTGCGGACAAGAAAGCGCGCCGAGACGCCGGGGCGCATCGATTGGGCGCGCTACGGCCGGAAGACGCGCCGAAGAATTTCCCTTTTTAATCAACTCAGTTAGGCACCGAAAACTAATTAGACTTGTATTAATTGTGCCGAGTTAAAGAGAACTTTCTGAAATTTAGACTGATAACCGCAATGGCAGTAATTAAAGTTGTTCGGACAGTAACAGAAAAATAGGGGTTTTAGATGATTCGAAAATGAAATTAACACAATATTTAGTAAGAACAGCTTGAGACAAGTTTTTTTATTTACTCTCTGGGATAATACAAATTAATTTCAAAAAATGTGTACCAGTCACATCATCGTGGCAGTTATTATACTTTCCACTAATTAAGAGAATTCAAAACATCTTGGCATATTTTTTTCTATGGAGCTGACTTACTAGCACTACAGCTTGAAGAGCTTATGGTGCCTAGTAACATGCTACCTTATTTACTAGAACATTACATACACCTATGAGTTTCCAACGAAACTCGAACTCTCCCGCGCGCTTAGTTTCCAGACAGAGGAGCATTGCCCATGACCACTGGGCTACACAGGCGGACCATCTTATAAGGTTGTTATGATTTTGAAGGGATGTGGTTACGCTACAGAAATAGTACCTTTTGCTGCGGTTGGTCACGCCAAGTGTTTTGAAAAGAGGTGAATCACGCTAACTGGTCCTCGTAGTTGTCCACGACACGATCGAGACATTGCCCATGACCAGCTGGCTAAACCATATGAGAGTTGTTATGATTTTGAAGTAGGATGTGCAGTTACGCCTACTAAAATAGTCTTATTAGCGATGCGTTAGCATGAATCAAATCGCCTAAGTGTGGTTGAAAAGAGGTGAACTACAACACTATTACTGGTCCTAAGGTACCTAGCCATCACGCCACGCCTCGAGAAACTACATTGACCTGCAAGCTAAACTATGTGAGAGTAGCCAGATGTGGTAAACAGTAGTGAGGGGCAGTAGCCTTACTATAAGTTCTTATTAGAGATGCTTAGCATGAATCAAATCGATTATAGTGAGGCTACATTGAAAGATACACAGTTTATTTTTCTAGAAACGATGGTATAAATCGCTGGAATGAGTTAAGCGTTATGTTTCCAAAGAAATAGAGTAATTAGTTATGAATTTTATCCCGTTCTCAGATTGTATATTATTGCTGCAACTACAAGACCATTCCATAAACATCAATATAACACACGTTTACGGGCTAACTGGCGACAAACCTAAAACTGAAGCGGAACAATTTTATAAACAATTATATAAAAGAAGTGATGTATAAAATCAAAAGAGACAAAATTACTGCAATAATGGGACATTTTAACTCCAAACTGCACAATGGACACGTAGAAGATATGGTTGCTGATTTTGGATTGGGTGACAGGAGCGACAGATGAAATAGACTTGTAGAGTTCTGTCAAGAGGAGAAATTAGTAATTATAAATACATGGCTTGAGCTTCCTCCCCGTAGACTTTATACTTAGAAATCATCCCAAAACAATGAATTAAACTGTAATCGCAATCAGGTCGATTTTACATTAATAAACAAAAGATTCAGGAATAGCGTTAAATTTGCAAAAACTTGATACAGGCGTACCATCAAATCATAGTTTATTAATAACCAAAATAACAATACGTTTACAGAAATTAAAAAAAATCATATTTGTCCTTTAAAAAATAAACAAATGCGATAAAAAATTGTTGTAACATGAAACAGAAGCCTTGAGCAACCCAAAAAAGAATAAAATAACATCAGTAACATCAAGGATGCAAATTTACTATGGGAAGATGTTAAGCACATCTTCATTAACACACAAGAAGAAATGCTAAACAAACAAGCAGAGATGAAATAAAATCCTGAATAACAGTAGATGTTAAAATTAATGGAAGAGAGACAGCAGTATAGAAACATAAACTCAGAAAGGTATAAAATAAAGCAACGGGAAATAAGACAAAAATTAAGAACGTGAAATGAAGGCCGAGGAAGCATGTAAAAAAATTAAACCATGTATAAAAAGATAAAGGAAATAGCTGGTTTGTTTAAAAATAAAACTTATAATAAATAGTGAAGGGTAAGTAAAATCAGTGTGAACGAAATATATCAACGATTTATTTGATGACTGGATAACAAAAAGAAGAAAGTCTGCCAATCTTAAAATATAAAATAAAACATGGAATAAAGACCACTAAAATAGGAAAAGTTCCAGCCAAGGAATCACTCGATAAAAGATGAAAATGGAACACAAATATATAACTAACAGATGGAAAAGGTACATGGAAAGAGGATTCCGCAATTGAAAAAATATAAGACCTCGAGGAAGAGGAATAAAGAGACAGAATACTAAGATCAGAATTTGACAAAGCAGTACAATATTTGAACAACAGAAAAGCTCCTGGAATAGATAACATACCAGCCAAATTTTTAAAATGCTTGAGCGAACATACTCTACAGAAGCTTTTTGGGCTAATTGGGATTATATATAAAACAGAAGAATTAGATTTCACAAAATATATAATAATTCCAATACCTAAAAGGAAGCTCATATCGATGTAAAAATTAGCGTACAATCAGTCTGACTACACATGCATCAAAAATACTTACTCAAATAATAGGAGAACTAAACAAAGAATAGAGGAAAATCTGAAAGAAGACCAATTCGGATTCAGAAAAGCGCGGTAACTAGAGAAGCTATATTAGCACTCAGACTAATTATGAAAAAAAGAATCTGGAAAGGCAAACAAACTTATATAGCTTTTACAGATTTGAGAAAAGCTTTTGATAACGTAGACCGACCCAAGATGTTTTAGGCGTTGAGAACTATTGGAATCACACAAAGACAGAAGAACCTCTGTAAAAATCAAACGGAAAGAATTAAATGCGAACAAAGTCAAGCAACTGCCAATATCAGAAAGGAACTACAACAAGATTGTGTATTATCTCCACCCCTTTTTAATATATATAGAAGAAGCACTAAATGATGTTCTCTTCTTTTCCTTCTCCGTTATGCCCTAAAGCGTCGGGTCCTCTAACCACTTCCGGAAGCTGTCCCGGTTGGCTGCCATTCTTTTTACTTCTCTTAGGTGTTTTCCTCTCTGTTCTATCCTCTTTTCTAAGCTCTGTTCCCATGTTTCTCGTGGCCTTCCTCTGCTTCTTATTCCCTCCGGCTTTGCTTCTAGAATTCTTCTGGGGTTTCTATTTCTTGACATCCTCACTATGTGCCCATACCACTGTAATTGTCTCTTCTCTACCTCTTGTATTAGCGGTTGCTGACCTACTTCTTCTCTGGTTATTGTATTTCGTATGCGATCTCTTTTTGTTCTACCTACTAGTCTTCTTAGATATTTCATTTCACTCGCCGTAATTTTGCTTCTGGTTTTATCTTGTATTGTCCAGCTCTCCGCCCCATACGTTAATACTGGTGTGTATATGCTTTTGTATACCCTAAGCTTTGTTTGCATGCTTACTTCTTTTTTCGCTATTATTGATTTGTTAATCGCATAATATACTTTGCTTGCTTTATCTCTTCTATTCAAAATCTCCTGTTCTATCGTGCCAGTTTTATTTATTATCGTTCCTAAATATTCATAGTTATTGACCCATTCTAGTTCTTCCCATTGCATATTATTCTTGTGTTTTCGTTTGTATCATTTTTCTCGATTTTCATAATTTTAGTCTTGTTTGTGTTTATTTTCATACCTCTTCTTTCTATCGCTCTATTCCATTTGTTTATTGCTAGTTGTAATTTTCTAGTTGAGTCTGCTAGAAGCACGATGTCGTCTGCATATACGAGGCATTGTATATATATGGGCTCTAAATTCCAATTTCCTACCTTCACATTGAATCTTGGTTCTTTTGCTTCCTGATTCATTACTATTAGGAACAGTAGGGGGCTCAGTGAGTCTCCTTGTTTGATCCCTTTTTCCATTTCAAAGCTTTGAGATTCTTTCCCTTTAATTCGCACTCTTCCTTTTGCATTAACGTATACTCTTTTTATGACCTGTTGTAGTGGGTATGATACATTTAGTTCTGCTAGCGCATTCCATATTGTTTGTTGTCCCGAGGTAACGGGGCCCTTGTGGCTGGGCTAATCACCCGCACAAGGTAAACAGATTCAGAGAACAAACAATCGCCTCGGAAATGGACGGAAAACTGGGAAACGGACTCGGCGCGAATCACGGATAAGAATTGGAACGTGGAATGTAAACGAGGAAAGGAAGTAGAAATAATAGAAGAAATGGCCAAATATAATATGGAGATGCTAGGTATAAGTGAAATAAAGAAGAAAGGAAACGGAAGACAACTGTTAGATCAAGGTTACTAGCTTATATACTCAGGATCAGCAGGACGAGCTAAAGAGGGCGTAGGAATAATTCTAACTACACAGATGGCCCAACAAGTAAAACAATGGGAAGCGGTAAATGCAAGGATATTATATGTAGACCTAAAACTGCAAGAAGAAATAACCATAATACAGATCTACGCCCCCACAGAAAACTCCACAGAAGAAGAGAAAGAGACATTCTACGAAGAACCCCAAGTACAAATAGATAAAGGGAGAGAAAGAAGCAGACACATATTAATAAATGGAGACTGGAATGCCAGAATAGGAAATAGACAAGATATAGGATATGGCACGATAGGTAAATATGGAGGAGAATCTACCATAAATAATAACGGAAGAAGAATGATAGACTTTTGTGTTACCAATCAAATGTTAATCGGAAACAGCCACTTTAACCATAAGATAATACACAAAATTACTTTTGAGGCAGCAGGAAGAGAAGCGAAAAGCATTAACGACTATATAACATACAACAGAGAAGCGAAATATGCCATAACAGATGTAAAAGTAATAAGAGGGGCCGAACTGCATACAGACCACAAACTGCTAATAACAGACACCAGATTTTATAGCAGAGAACCCAGAAAACAAAGAGAATATCAGTAAATAAAAATATCAGTATTAAGAAAATCAGAAAAAGCAAAAGAATTCAAAAACAGATTAGAAGACACCTTAGAAGGATGGGAAGCGAAAGAAGCAGAAGAAGGAAACCAATGGCCCATGGAAAAGAAGTGGACAATACTAAAAACAAAAATAGTGGAACAGGCAGTGTAGACCTGCGGAAAGGTAACAGTAAAGGGAGATCAAAAAAGAACCCGGTGGTGGAACGAAGAAGTAAAAGATAAAGTAAAGATCAAAAAGAAAGCTTGGAAAAGGTATACACAAAGTAAGAAAGTTTGCGATAAACAACACTATATAAATAAAAGAAATGAAGCCAAAGAAGCGGTACATAGAGCAAAACAAGAAACTTGGGAGGAATTCGGAAAAGAACTAGAGACGAAATTCAACGAAGATAACGGAAGACAGTTTTGGAAAGTAATCAGAGGGCTAAGAGGGAAATATGGAAAGCAAGTATGGAGTATAAGGAACAACAAAGGCATAGTAGAAACAGAAGAAGGAAGAATCTTGGAGGCATGGAGAGAGTATTACAACAACATATTTAAAAAATATGATAATATCCGGGGCAGAGAGAGAAGAGGAACAGTTCAGGAAGAAGAAGAAGAAATAGACATAGAAATAGAAGAGGTGATAGAAGCCGTAAAACATATTAAACAAGGAAAAGCAGGAGGTAGAGATGGCGTAACTCCAGAAATGATAAAGAACGGGGGAAATAGAATATTAAAGTGGAAAAAAGAGATATGTCAACTAGCCTGGAAAGGGGAAAAAATACCAGATGACTGGGAAGAAAACATAGTGATATCTATACACAAGAAGGGAGATACAAACGATTGCGGCAACTACAGGGCAATATGCCTTTCTTCAATAGTACAGAAGATATATTCAAGAATACTAGAAAGAGATTACGAGAAGAAGTTGAAGAAAAACTATGTGAAGAACAAGCCGCTTACAGGCCACAGAGGCAAACACAAGATCATATCTTTGCACTAAGAACAGTTACAGAAAAGAGATTAGAAAGGGGAAACCCTTTGTATCTAGCATTCATAGATATAAAATCAGCATTTGACACAGTACCCAAACAAACTAAATGATGTAAAAGAAAAAATGAATTTGGGTATAAGATTGAGATGCTGCGTTATGCCGATAACATTGTAGTGATGGCAGAAAATGAATTAAATCTAGATGATGCCCTAAACGAAATTCAACAAGTTTTTAAACAAAAATATGAACTAAAAACAAATAAATCAAAGACAAAGATAGTGGTATGTGGAAAATGTGGGGATGGACAGACTGGAATACGAATAGAGGGTAAAAGGACAGAAGAAATTCACGAATTCTGCTATCTGGAGAGAATTATAACGACGGACAAAAGATGTAAACAAGATATAAATAGCAGAATAATGCAAGCAAAATAGCTTTCAATAACGTGAAGCATCTGCTGATATGAAGAAGAATTTAACTAATAAAAACATGTATGGAGCACACATCTGTATGGATGCGAAACCGTTAAGAAAAATAAAATGCTAAGACTAGAAGCCTCAGAAACGTGGTGCTACAAAAGACTATTGAAAATAAAATGGACGGATATAATATCCAACGAAAAGTGCTTCGAAGTGTTAAAGAACAAAATGTTTTTGAACACAAATACAAAAAAGAATAGACAAACTGGTGGGGAATATTTTGAGGCACGAAGGCATATTAAACACCATACTAGAAGGAAGAATGGAAGGAAAAATTGCGAAAGTGAGACTAAGAATGGAATATATGAAACAGATAAACGATGCCGGTTGTCAAAAGTGATTATCGAAAAACCGGCAGATGTGGAAATCCGCAACAAACCAATCTAAAGAGTGATGACAAAAAGAAGAAGATTATAATTTTATTTTGTTATTATTTTTAATATTTAATAAGTTATATTTCCGGTTGTTGCTTTCAATGCAATAAAATAGACTTATTGATTATTTACTGTAAACATAGTAATGTAGAAAATTATTTAAAATTGCAGTATTAAAGCTAATAGTGATAATGACAACTTTTGTAGTTTCTATAATAAATTTAAATTTATATTTAAATTGGGAATTGACTAGGGACTATTATAATATAATAATAAAAAATACATGAAGTATTTTGTAAATTGTAAACGTAATTTTGATTTTTAACTGAAATAAATAAAAAATAGAAAAATCAGACCCAAGTTTCAAACAAGGTCGTCACGTTTAGCAAACTACGAACATAGTTACCGCAGTGGGCTTTCCGTGTTGGTGTAACCAGCCATAAAAGTTTGCAGAAGCTTTTACATTAGTTACATTTTCGTATGTTAAACTAATGCCAAATAATCCCACTAAAGCTTACTTTATTAGCGTGCACTGCATACGTTGTTAATTAACCCAAATTCCATTACACCTAACACTAAATGGACCTGGCGCTCGACCCCTGCGCGGTGGCGCCGGCCCGATCTGACGTAGAAAAATCGGCCACCTGTCCAAAACCGCGCGAAATTCGATTAGGACGGGCGGCGCCTCGCCGGAAAAAGAATGGGGGCCGGCGGTCGCCTGCAATTAGGGCCGTATTCAAAAAGCTCACTAGCCATTATTCTGCCCTTTGCGCTAATTAAGAGCCCCTACGTTAATCTCCGCGAGGGCTTCAAAGCGCGCCGATTAACGAGTTAGCCAAGTTTAACAGATTGAGATTAAAAATAATGCGAGTTGCAGGCTTGTTCGCCTGTTCCTCTAATGCGCTAATGAAACAGGAACTTCGAATGGGTTCCGGAAGTAAACAACGGCTCGAATTTTGCGCAGATAAGCAACAGGGCTGGATTAATTGCGCCGGATAAGAAGCCCCCGAGAAGGCAGTTGCCGGAATGAATTGCTGGATTTTAAGGTTGCCCGAATCTGTAAGGCATTGGCCCAAGTTTCGAACCCTTAAATTGCACTGCGAGGTAAAACCAGATATTGTAATTATATTTTTGCTTTATTAGGAAAGATAATAAAAAAAGCTAAGAAACAATTTATATGTTAAGTTATAAAAACATTTCTTTTTTAAACAAGAAACTCAGAAAATGCATGTTTCATGATATTATGGTAATATTATTCTTCGTAACGTTAGCCCTCCATAAGAACATTCATTGAGGTCTGTTTATACTTTTTTTCACTTTCAAATCTCCTCCTACTAGGGCTAATCAAATGACTGATTATTCAAGTACCTGTGAGTAAGAACAATGTCTTCTATAAGATATTCTGGATAATTCTAGTACAAGGTTGAGACAAAGGGTCTACCAGAGTGTTGTAGGCCGAGCGACTGTGTTATTAAAATATACCACCATTACTACATGCGACATATACAGAAACTATCGCAAACAGGTTCTCTCTCTCGAGAAAAAAAATCAAAATAAACAATTTTGAGCAACTAAATCTGCGCATACTAGGAACATCAGCAACTAAAAAAAAGGTAATAAACATATTTTGCTTCACCAAAAATGTGATAATATAAACAAAATGGATAATGTTTGGAATAGCTCGTGTGATAAAGAAAGAACGATGGAATGTGCTAGTGAAAACCCATATCATGGAAAATACTGGCAATACAAATGATGAAAGCAAGGCAAAAACAAAGTAACATTATAATTTTGGATAAAAAGTCAGAAATCAAAAAAATTGCAACCAGTTAGAAGAAATGTAACAATGTTTAAAACAAATATTATTGATATAAAAAGTGATAACGGAATAGTTGGTGAAATAGAGAGGATCAAATTAACGAAAGAAGAGTAATTAATATGTGCCCAAGCATACCAACAGATTTTAAAATAAAGTTATCCACACACATTTGCGAGAAAAACCTAATAGGAAAGAAAAGTTAATGGTGAAATATATAAGCATGGGAAGACATAAAAAAATAATTTCAAATATAAGAGTTAAGAGAGCTACCGAGCTGGACCTCTTTTTTATTGACATAAATTAGACAACGAATATATAGAGTAAATATTAGCTATAGGGGCAAACTTTAAGAAGTGATTTTTGAAAGGAAAAGAAGCAAAAAGTTTACATATTTATATATCTAAATATTAATATATTCCAGATATTAATAAATATTGCGACAGAAAAGTTTTATAACTAGTTTTGCAATAAATCATTGCCATTATGGAATTTTTGTCATTAATTCCTTTCGAAGATAAAGCAGCCTTTGGTAGGAATGACATCATCACCCTACAAATCATCTATTAATTAGGCGTAACATCCATGAAATAGTTGAAATTTATCTTTAGCAATGGTTTAGCAATAATGTTTGGGCTAGAATTATTGGTAACTATACAGTTGCTACAAAAGCTCAGTGGTGTATTGTATTTATAATTCTTAAGAGACATTCTAGAGATGTTCTATTGACAGTATGATAGATTGTGTAGCCTGATGCACAATAGAGCATCAGTTTTCTTCAGCATGAGAATGGGATTGTGCTACTCCATGGTCTGTTCCACCGCAGAACTTAAACCTACTTGACTTTTATCTAGAGGGTTATTTAAAATGTGTCGTATATTAAGTCAATACATAATGTGCAGACACATGAACAAATGATTACTTCCTGTGGTGCTATTTACTTCGAAAAATCCAAGCGAGTGCGTTAATCAATTTATGATGCAAAAAGCTTGCTCTTGCATTAAAGCCCATGGGACAGAACTTCAAATACCTACTCTAAAATTGTCAGAAATGACTGACATAATGTCATGTAATGTAACTTGATACAATGGTCTTATTGTCAACTCACTATATTTTTGAGCGTATGCTTTATAAGAACTTTTTTGTTTCTTGTCCTATTAGGAATGATCTACTAAAATTTCTTTCTATAATTAACATTCATCCTGTATGTACGTTATTTGCCTCAAAAGTATTAGATCATGTAAAAAAGAATCAAAATTGCAACTCAGTCGTCTTCAAAGTAAGCGGTTTTAGTTATTTTCCTACCAACAATCTGGGACCTTTCTCTTTCCATAATAACTTAAGTTTTTTGGAGCAACTAGAGCAATTATTTGGACTGTATGATCGCTAAACCATTTGTACGATTTAATGTTTTGACAAACATTTTGCTCCAGATGTGATGAATGGATGGACACTATATCGTGATGAATTTGTCAATTATAAGTTGCTCAGAACTACTCCAGTCTTTATTCTATTACATTTCGCATTTGGCGAAGCTCCTTGAGGCAGATGAAGTTTTAACCTAAAAGTCACGACCTTGCTGCGACCTGTACGCACCTTACTCGAACAATCAATTCTGAATCATATCTATACATCTACATTTCATCTATAGTTATTGTCTTTCTCAGAAAATTCTTTTTAGTGGTAGCAGTCAAAAAAAAAGTCATTGGCAAACAAAGCTTAATGTTCATTCTGCTGTTACAGTGGACCCAAATAGAATTTTGCCGTGTAACTTAATTATGGTTAAATTTTACAAGCTTTACTTTTAGTACTCGGATTGCCAGTTGTTTTCTTGATTGCATCCTGCATACATTTAATATTTTCCCGTGTTTTGCTCGTTACTGGTCTCCTAGAATTAGGATCATATTGAACAGATTTCCGACCAACTCTGAATCGTTTGTACATGCCTTTATTTATGCTGCACTAATTGCATTGTTTCCAAAATCCCTTTAATTTTTTAAAATAAATTGGCATGCGAATGTTTAAGGTTTGCACAAAATCTGACAAAAATTTGTTGCGTTACTCGCCCAGTCATTGTAAATTTATTGATAACGCATTACATGTGCTCATTTACCGGCGTCTAACTCCCAATTGATTTAGCCAATAAAGACGTTTTTGTTCACGCACGCACTAGCGTATTTTTTATTGACTACTAGGTTACATCGCGGTCGTATGAACTGTTTTATATATGTATGATACCTTACCGACTCCTAATACACCGTAAAACACAACAACCGACTCTCTACATATTACCCAAAAAAACAGTTGTACCACAGGGTAGCTTGCTTTGTCCCTTCTTGTAGCTTCTTTACATATCCGATATCCCAGAAACCAAAATACCTCTATCGCTACATACGCTGACGATACTGCGATACTTTCTACAATTCAAGACGCAGATGAAGCTACACTATATTTACAAACACACTTGAACCGACTCAGTGATTGGAACAATCTTTGGAGAATAAAGATAAACAAAAACAAATCTCTATAAGTAACATTTACAACTAGAAAAATCACATAATCGATTAAGGGCATCCCCCTGTCCGTTAAAACAGAGACCAAGTATGTTCAACTGCAAATGTATTGGCTGCTTGAATTTAAATCCAAGCTCTCAACGGAAAATAAAGTCCTGGTATATAAAACAATCTTTATGCCCGGCTGGGAATATGGTATTCAACTCTGAGAGTGCGCCAAGAAAATAAATATAAAAATATTATACAGCGATCACAAAGCAAAATTCTTCAAGCCCTTGTAAATGCACCCTACAGGAGGACCCCAACACACCGTTTGTGGCGGATCTAATAGAAAAGTCAGCTTCAGACTACTTTGCAAAACTACCCGGACATGAAAACCACCGCATCCTACAACTCATGGACTCTACTAACAGAAGGTTGAGCAAGCAATGGCCTATAGATCTGAACTAATGACGAATGCAATTCAAGTCAAGGAAATTATCGCTGTAAAATTCATCTTGTAATACCAGAGTAGATTGTAAATTTGCGATTTTATCAATAAAAAAATATATCTGTCAATATTTCTTTAAATACATGAATAATTCCTTGCTTAAAAAGTTAAAGTGTGATTATGTATTGATATTCATATAACTAGTAAGCAAACATAATTTGAACATTAAAAAGTAACCCATAAAACTGTTAAATGCATTACCATCAAAATTAACACTTACCATTATCTAGACAGGAGCTGGTTACAATGAGATATTTTAAATGGGTGAAATTTGCAACTCAAAGCGAGCGTTGTATTATTTATAAAAATATGCTTTTTTCCTATTACCGAAACCAACTGTACGTTCTGCTTTTTTAAACTATAGCAAGCGTTAAAAACAACACAACAGAAGTGGCTTAGGTGGTCGGGCGGAATCATATGAGCCTTCGTCTCGCTGGAATTTGGGGGCACGTGGATGATAGACCGTTTAAACGCTTCAGCCCTTCTTTGAGATTGTTTGCTTAGAAATAGAAATGGTGCAGATGGTCCGGCTGCCAGACGGAGTCATAAGCTGGACCTTCGGTTCCGACGACAGTTGGTCGCACGTAGGCGGCAGGCCATCTGGGCTTGAAAATAGTTTTAACGACGTCCCGAGGTATTGAGGCAGCACTGTTAGGAACAAAGGACATTCGTAGTTCCAACGCGATAGCGTGCAGATCGGCTGGTAGCCCGCGTCTGATTAGATGTAGCTATTAAAAAATAAAATATTACTAATTTTCTTAAAGTTTTTCCTTTTACTTGTCTTTACCCTTATATTTTATTCGACCTCATCCTTGCACTATGAACAATTTGTCCATTCGTAAAAACATTAAGGCGCCATAAACTCACTTCATGTCCATGTTTGCATATAAAAGCAACTTATAACATTAACCACAATAAACGTCGAGGAACTAGCAAAAAAAGCTTATTTGTCAACCATGATGTCAGCAGATATTCTCTGATAATCATCTCATTTTTCAGCAAAATAGATCGTTTCTGAATACACATATCTAACACACATATTTTTAAACCCCCCAAGATTGAACAATTTTAATGAAAATTTAACGAATAAAAAATATTTCTGCGTTTTTATGGATAAACAAAAAATTTATTTACAGCTGTGTTTTCTGTAGATGTATTAATACAATTGTAATTAAAACTGCAACATCTGAAAATGTAACTTCTCATATAGTAGAGAAGTATAATTTTACATCATTTTTTTGTTTAAAAAGACACTTAGATTTATTAAAATACTGGTCATATTTAGTACAAGTATCTTATATTTTTATGAACATACCTCTCCTTCCCCAGTTTTCTTGTAATAGACGTCTCTATTTCCATCTTTCTCCAGATCACTTTTGTTCTTTTCCCATATTTCCGTCATCATCATCGTTTCAGCGTGTTTCACTCCATCTCTGGATATACGCCTCTCTAATATTTCGCCTCTTGTCTATTACTCGTGTTTGCCTTCCATTCCACTCCCTTTTCGCATATATTTCTTTTCTTTTGGTCGCTAATTCTTGCACGTTGCATGTCCCTATTCTTAAGGTACTTATTTTTATTCTGTTCAAGACTGTCTTCCCCCCCGTATTCATGCAGCTTTCTTCTTTTGAGGTACAGGTTTTCATCCGGATATGTTTTATATTTTATAATTAACTTGCCTACAGTTCTCTAATTTATTTGTTACATGTGTTAAGGTGTTAATTCTTAACGTTAGAACCCTTCAGCCTTGCAGGTTCATGCAGTTGCCCGGAGTATGGTACGAGGAGTTATAAGTGAGATCTAAGTTTCCTGCGAGGACCGATTGCCAAAAAATCCTCTTATCAGCGATAGAGAAATATACGTATTTTTACCATATGGAATTAGTTGTACAAAAGAAAAAATATGGAGTTATTTCTGCAGAGCTTAAAGTAGAGTTGTAGACAAAACTGTAAACCATAAAAGCAGACAGTCATAGGCAACGATAATTGGCCTAGTTTATTTAGAGGGAGGTGCTAACTTATTGTGACATCCATACAAGGTTAGTAATCCTATGTAATAGTGTAGCAAATGTTCCAGAACTGTTTCGTTGCATATCAAAGTTCAAAGAAAAAAATATAGATAATCCAACAAATACGCATAGGCCACATGTTCAGTGTATCCGGCTTGATAATAGCAAGCAAAAAAATAAAACTTGAAACATTTTCGGCTAAAAATTCAATAGGTCTGTGTCACAAGAGACTTCACATCTGTGAGTATTTGAAGATGACTTCTCATCAGAAATGAAAGCGTGCGTAGGTATGCTAACAGTTGTTACAGTTGTATAGTGTGGATTTGGAGACGTTTTTTGAGCATCTGGTCACAAGAGATAAATTATGATTCCAGCGCGAAATTCCGAATAGAATCGGCAATCTATGGAATGACAACACATTGAAAGCCCTGTCCTGGGAAGACACGACCGGAATTTGGCATTTTAAACAAATTACAATTGTCTCTTGATATCATGGAGAATTCTACTAGCGGATTGGCTGCTTCTTCGTGAGAGTATTAACAGTGAGCAGTACTGCAAGTCACTAAAACGCCAACATATTCAGCAGACACTATATATATTCTTCTTCTTCGACGACAGCTGCGAGTTAAAAGCCACACTAGCGCTCGGCGAGCCCTGGGTTCGACTTCCAGGTCAAAAACAATGGCAAACATCAATTGCTCTCTGGTGGTCATACAAACACCTTTGGTGGTCACAAAGTATATTCTCCTGTTTTTAACGGGTTAGACTAGCCACCTGCCCGGGGTATGCCCAATGTGGCTCATAGTACTACACGAAAGTGTGGTCAGAAACAGGCTAATAGCCTATATATAAGAATAGAAGAAGAAGACACGATATATTGTTTGAATATATTAATACACGATGATGAAGTTGTCACTTTTCATATTCTCGTATACATTATGATATCACACTCCACTACACTTCGTTTAACGTAGTAAGAAGCTTTACTCCAACGACAAACTTCAGCCAGCTGTCCACAAGTGACGCCTTAGATAGACATTAAAAAGATATATCCTTCATAAAATGTGTAATCACTTCTTTCTAATAAAAAATGAGCGAAGAGGTAATAATTTTAGTGATAACCATTTTTAAATGGCCTAAGTAAATTGTTTGTGCCATAGTGACTAACATGCGCACCAAATTTTAAATTGCAGAGTAAATAATAAATTATTTTGATATTATACAGGATCATCCAACGGGTACGCTAGAAGAGATTTTTATTTGTAATTGTTGTGCCTAACCTACTGACTACAAACACACGGTTAAAAAATTTTCCTAATCTAGTCACAGGGATTTAGATACGGTAAGTAGGATGTCCATTCAATACCATGTCTGTTGTACTTTGCAGAATCCAGTGCAATGCTGTTTTCAATGTACTTTTCCAGGAGTACTTTTTCGTCGCACACCGTCCTGCATGAACCAGTTAGCGTTAACCTTTCCCAAACCCATCGAGTATGGAAAAACTTCTTCCTTGAACATTGCAAGGTAGCGATTACCTGTTGTTTTCGCCTATAAAAATTTTGTCTTTCGAAGGGGAAAAAAGTACCGCACTAGATGAGGTAAAAATTTTATCGTGGTCAGGCGCAACCATTTAAAATAAAAATCTCACCTAGCGTGCCCATTGATCCACCTTGTAGATTAAGTTACACATTCCAGTATGCACACATGCGCTTGTTTGTTTTATTTATGCCATTTATTCCTCCTTTGTCTTAACAAATGCCAGAGTATATATTAGAATTCATCGCAACACCGAGCAGCTTTAATCTTACCGAAATCTCATTTCCCGGGGGTAGCAAGTCTTCGACAAGTACGACAGAAACGTCCCATAACCTTACCTTTTAAAATCATCTTTCCGGGGTGAAAATGGTCCCTAAAAATGTTTTTTTCTCCTTAATAAGTCCAGAACCGATCAACCTAGGATAATGGCAGTTTCACTGTCGGATAGAACGAAGGACGCCAGATGTGACGACATTTAAATTTTAAGCGTTTAATAAATTTATGATTCACTACATGTCTACGGCAACAAATTTTCTGGAAACATAATTTCTCAATCATTAACTTTCTTATGATTAAAATTTTCATTCAATATTTTGTTACCGCTTTAGTGTCCTGTCTTTATAATCCTAGTCATAAAACTTATAAATCACCCTGTGTAAATTAGACATTTTTAACTATTTAAATGGAAAGCTCTATTCTAGATTTTTAATTTTAATTCTTAAAATAACTCAACTAAAAGTACTTAAATAGCAAAATACTATTAATCCTTCCGTTACAGAGCTTTAAAAAATAAAAGCAGCCAGATGTCGTTTTGAGGAATAGCAATGACTTACAGGGTTAAACCCGCACAAATTGACTAGGGGACTGTTTAAAGCCCAGCTATTATTTGAGAAGCAGCCAGTGTTAGATTTTCGTCTACTATTAAGCGTATCTAATTCAAACAGGGACCATTGTGTGTAACTTCGGATTAATCCCGGGCGATTTAAGAGGAGATTTGCATTATTTGCTCGGAACATCCGGAAAAATCAAAATTTTGAATTGGGGCGAATTTAATTTATTTAATGGTAACTATTCTGTTTTTCGTGTAATCTGTACAAAAGTTGAGTTTCTTTCACGCAAATGGTTGTTGTTAATCAAATTGTACTTCAACTCATGCTTTATGCAATGGTACTTTAATATATCAGATTAACTTGCTTAAATTCTAGTAATTTAATTGTTTCAATGTAAAATAAAGTTTACATCTCTGGGGTTTAATAAGGTTTTGAGCTTATTTCAATTAAATAGCACTTAGTATCCCTAACATAGGGAAATCCTTAATCTAGGAGAAAGTTGTAATTTACAATATAAATAATACCCCGATATAGAAATGAAACTAAATGAGAGCGAGACAAAACATTTTCATTTATATATATTACAGGTTAAAATGTATGTACAATTTATTTTTTTTAATTGTAATGTCAGTTCAAACTCAGTTTGACAGTACATTCGACAATTTAAATTTAATAAATGTTAATATATTTTATTATATTATATATGTGGTCGTGGACTAGTTTGCCAGCATCCTGATTTCACTGGAACACAGCAGTTAAACATGATAAATGACAATCAAGGACTTTGGAACTGCCTATGTGGAGTCAATACAGATCTTCTCAAGTCCGAAGGTGGAATTTTTTGTGAAAGTTGTCATTGCTTATTGAAGTTGGGTAGCCTTATCAAAAAAGGACATTGACATGTGGACCTCGAAGGATGATCCAAATGCCTCAACCAAGCCTCCACACAAAATTCAGTAAACCAAAACACTTCTGACTATACAATATGTCCTGAATGTAATCACACGTACAAGAGGAGCTTTAGAATACACTGGAAAAGGACTCATCCTGTCATAAAATTTCCTGCCTCAACTCAAAAATCTCAGTTAAACTATCCAATTGACAGCCTTGTAGAGCGACTAGCAACTTTTAAGAAGACCAAACGCATTTTGAAAAATTATTCCAAGAGGAGCTCGAGCCATAGCTGCCACGAAACTAAAGACTATCATAACAACGTTCAGTCATGGGAGGCCTTGCTTCTATTTAGGTACGCTGCCTTTCGAATTTCCGAGAAGTTCAACAAATCACTTAGCACATTAGCCAAGAAGAACATCAATTCCTTTGCTTTTGCTGAATATCCCTCCCATAGTACCAAGACTTCCACAAGTCTGTCAAGACGGATTAAGTCAAAGGTTTTAGAAGCAGATATTAGAGGCGCAGTCAAGTTACTAGCTTCGAATAATACTATAGCTGCTGAAGACGAAAAAATTAGAACAAAAACATCCGGCACCGTCAAGGCCTGAGCCACCTGACCCAAATGTGCACTCATTTTTTACCTCAGCAGAGGAAGTTCTACCTGCAATTCGGTCCTTCCCTAATGGTTCTGCTGGTAGAATCGACGTATTGCGACCACAACATCTCAAGAATTTGCTCTCTGAATCAAATTGCAAAGCTGGTCGGAAACTTTTTTCTCCATCACTAAACTTTTAAATCTAATGTTTTCTGGAAAATTCTATATGGATATATGCAAATTATATACAGAGTTTCTCTTTGCACATTATTTAAGAAAGATGGTGGATTTCGCCCATTACGCAAAAGTATGTTTCAAACTACTTGGTGAGGCTGTTGGGTCCTTAGGCCACACCAGATCGGCGTAAATACCAGGGGAGGTTACAAAACGGCCATTCGTGTTACAAGAACATTCGTGGAGTCTCATAAACACACTAATTATGTTCTACTAAAAACGGATTGTCGGAATGCCTGCAGTTTGGTGGATAGAGACCGGCTGCTATTGGCTGTCAAAGAAGTTGCCCCAGCCTTACATTATTACTTACACCAATGTTATTCAATTCCATCGTTTTTATTTTTTGGAAGGAAGACAATTTCGTCCGAAGTTGGGGCTCAACAAGGAGATCCATGCGGTCCACTTATTTTCAGTTTAGCAATCCATCCTATTATCTCTGCTCTCATATCAAACTTCATTTGGTTCCTAGACGATGGAAGCTTGGCCGCCCCACCTGAAACAATACAATACAAGGAGATTGGACTAGAGTTGAATATTCAGAAATATGAAATCTTTTTTCTGTCTGATGTGGATGAAACCGTGTTGAATAGGATTAGTTACTACTAACTTGGAACTTCTAAGCTTACCTCTTATCCCTACTGCTTTTAGCAAAACGTTCAACAAAAAGGTAGATGAACTACAATTTCTTTTCTCCAGACTAAAGGACCTACACCACCATTATTACCTACTTTGTCATTGCCTGGCCATCCCGAATCTGACCTATTTTCTCCTTACTACCCCACTATGGAGATAATCTAATGAAATTACGGATTTAGACGAGATCATCAAATCAACACTGGTGGAAATGTTGAATAGCCATCTAGATAGAAGCCGATGGATCATCTCATCATTGCCAATTAAATTTGGTGGTTTAGGAATACGAAAAATTGAAGATATTGCCCTTCCCGCCTTTCTCAGCTCTGTTTGCGCTTCTTTTACTCTCGTCAATCATATGTTGAAAATTAATTCAGACCAAGTAGTAACCGCAGACGTTTCAGAAGCATTAGATGAATGAAACAAAATCAATGCAATTCTCCCAGCCATTACGACTCTCAAGAAAATTGGGACGAAGTCAACATCTTCCGAATTCTTCAAAGTTTTTCCTCCCATCTACATATTACTGTAGCAAAGCACGGCCTCTCGCTTTACAGACTCTTGAATCGAACGGCTGGCTAAGCGTTCTTCCTTTAAGATGTTTGGGGACTTTACTAGAAAATAATGTATTTTGGATTTCCATCGGAATTCGCCTCGGTTTGAATATCTGAAAATACATACATATGGAAAAGCCTGCCTTAATAAAATATATTATTTTTCGCAATTTAATACTTGACATATGTATTTCATTATTATTTTAGAGAGTAGCTTGAGTGTTGGATTAGTATTATATTACCTTGTCTAAATTGTTATATCTATATTTCTGTTAATGCAATTATGAGAAACGCAGTCTCTCCCGAATATATTAAGGAATTGTTAATATAATGGAAACAGTTTGCGTGGCACTCGATGAGCATAGACTATAATACGAATGCGTAAATGAGTTAAACATCGTTGAGTTGCCACATGTAGTATATGATTGTTTAATTTGCAGTGATAGTAAACAAATGATTTATACATAGCGTGGAATCTTTTGAAAGCAATCTACGTCCTAGAAGACTAGAAACAAGTAGAACACCGAAAAAAGGTTCAAATTATACTGATTATAACGAATAAGAATCAGCTACCCGCAGTCTAAACTGAAAGATAGATTGATAACTTTAAAAACTAAGGTTGTAAACTATTGGACAAAAAATCTATATGTAAAATCTACTACAGCAAATTTTGTACCAAGGCTATTGATACCAGAGCTTATATCAATAGTTTTTTATCTCTCGTATAAAGTATATAATACACGTAACTTTGCGTTATATATATTTTGACTACAGAATAGTGATTGAGCAACTAAACTAATTAGAGTAACCGTTCTTAATTGCTTATTAATAACATATAAATGTATACAGTCAAGGTAATGTGACGTTACAAATAAGCATTCGCGTTGTGCGGGCTCGAACTAAGAACATATTTTCACTTAATTTTTAAAATATATATTTAAGATGTGCTAGCACTGCTCTATTATTTATCACACCAAACCTTATTAATATATAACATGAAAAATACCAAGGGCTGCTCAAACAAACCGAATAGACCATGATGTTCAAAAGAAGATGTGTACATATAGACGTCTGTGCAACCCATACCACTATCTGGTTAAAATTATTTGTAAGAAACGTAGTAAATGGATATAAAGTAAAACGTCAGAAAAGGTCAAAATATAATACTAACAAATTCAAAATAGAGGAAAAGCAAAAATTTGCAGGCAAAATCTCGAAGAAGAACTACGACATACAAGAGCTTGTAGTATCAATGAGGAGTAATAGATGATAAAGAATTTTATTCTAAAGGCTGCTGATAAAATGTAAAAGTAAGAAAAATAGAAATAAAGAAGGAATCGTTCGATTGCAAATGTAGGCACTAAATAGTGCCATAAGAAGAAAATGCTTCTAGAAAAACAAAAGGACAAACAATACAATGTATAAAGCCAAAAAATAGACGTTAGAATATTAGGTCATTTAACCGTAGCTATAAAAAAAGTAAAATTTAAGAGAAAAATTAACTATACAACAAAATTAGAGGCACGTATCTTTAGAACTTTTAAATATAAAGAAAAATAAAGGACATATTCTTCATGACAGCTCAACAGTTCTAAATTGCTGAAAGGGAACCTTTTAAATTTAGAGAAAGTGGGCTATGAAACGATATAATTAACCATGGAGGAAATCAAGGAAATAATTAAAAATATAAAAAACGTACGTTCTTAAAAAATACTGAAGCATGGAGGAAAAGTAATTTGCAACAAGACACGTTAACTGGCTAAGAAAGTGTGGCAAAAAGAAAAGATGCTATTAGCACATAAGAAATAAATAAAAAATAAAGCACCAGAAATAAGAATGTAGCAATTTCTGTGGAATTACACTACTAAGCGTAACACGCAAAGTTTTATGAGGTTTTATCTGCAGAATAATTGAAACAGACAGCGAAGAAATAACCGGGAAATGCTAGAATAGAATTAGAAAAAACTAATGAACGACAGATGGTAGACATTAAATCAGGCAAATACTCAAGGAAGCCCAATAATTTAATATGAATTTATTATTGTTTATTAACAGTCTTCAAATAGGTTTTTGATAGCTTAAATAAAGAATAAAGTAATGAAAAGCGCAAAACAACTAGAATTACCAAATAAAGTAGTAAACATTTATAAAATGATTCTGGAATCACACATGGAACTAAAAATTTAAAAAATTTGAGACATTTAATATAAAAAGTGATGCTTTTGTCCCCAGTATTATTTAATTTGACATTAAAAAAAGTAATGAGGTAGAACAGTTACATCCAAAAGCTTATGCAAAAAGTTACCCAAGTAAACACTTACGCCAATAATATACAGAAATAATAAACAGAAATAAGAACGGAATAAAAAATGTTCTGATTTAGCCAGTGAAACAAAGTAGGCCAGTCATCAAAGAAAAGCGTATACAACTACTACACCTAAAAGTTGAAAAATATAAATTTGATTAAGTGCATGATTTTGTGTATTTAACTTACAGGCGAATGATAATAATAATTTAAGTGAGGAAATTAAAAAGAAAACAAAAGAGAGGATGAAAAAGAAAATAACATCAAATATAATAAGCAAGAAAACAAAAATGAGAGTAAAACTTACAGGGTGGTATCCAAAAGTAGTAGGACTGATATTTTTAAAAAAAATTTATTAAACATTTTGGTACATCGACTTAATACTCTTCAAAATAGGTCTCTTGGGCATCCACACACTTGTGGTAGCGAGCCTTCCAAGTCGCGAAGGTCTTCTGGAAGTCGTCCCCCGGGATGCTGTTCAGCGCCCTCCTCGTTGCCGCTTGGGCTGCTTCCACCGAGTCCAAACGATGCCCCTTGAGCTGCCTTTTGATCCGGGGGAATAGGAAGAAGTCCGGCGATGCACATCAGAACTGTAGGAGGGGGGGGGGTGAGCCAACGTGGAAACGTCGAATTTGGCCAGGAGATCAATCCACGCACCGTGGCACGGCGCGTTGTCCTGGTGGAGCTTCCACTTCCCCACCAGGTCTGGTCGCACGCGTGTGATCCGATTTCGCAGCCGTGTGGGCACTTCCACGTAAAATCTTGCATTTACAGTCTGTCCAGGAGGTACAAACTCCTTATGGACAATGCCACGACGGCCAAAAATGCAATCAACATCGATTTCACTTTCGATTTCGACATTCTGGTCTTCTTTTTACGGTGTGCTTGTGCGGTGTGCCACTCTTCGCTCTGACGTTTTGTTTCCGGGTCATATTGGAAGACCCAGGTTTCATCTCCAGTGATGATATTATCGAGAAAATGTTCGTCTTCTACCAAACAGTTCAGTATTTCTTGGGAAATCTCAACACGCAGTTCTTTTTGCTCGTCACTCAACACTTTCGGCACCATTTTCGCGCGCACTTTTCTCATCGACAAATCTTCTGTGATGATGCGCTGGACTGTCCCGTACGAAAGATTCAGCTCATCACTAATTAATTTAATGCCCAACTGTCGGTCAGTTGCTTAACTTTCAGCACATTGTCGTCCCTTCGCGAGATTGACGGACGCCCGGCGCGTTGGTCGTCCTCGACGAGTTTCCTCCCCTCCCGAAACAACTTGTGCCACTCAAATATCGAGGAACGGCTCATGGTACTCGTCTTGTAGGCCTGCGTAAGCATGTCCTTGGTTTCGGTCGGTGATTTTCCAAGTTTGTAGCAAAACTTGATGGCATACCGCTGCTCCAAATTTCGCTCCATCGCAACTGACGACGAGGCGTCACAACAGAACGTCACTAAAACAGTGGTCCACACTCAACTAACGCACACAGGTCGAAACCTGTTCACAAGGCTCCCCTCCATAACATCCGGCCTTGCAGACCCCTCTCCATCGCTCCGCGCGCGCGGAAAAAGAACAGTCCTACTACTTTAATTAAATCTACAAATTTGCAAAACAAAAATGCTTCGACCAGAAATAAAGATGAGTCACAGCGAATTAAAATGAATTACGATCCAGACAACATGATAGAAGAAGAAGACATTGCACGCTATGTCAGAACCTAATAAAATCCCCTAACTGGAGCACACTAAAGAATTAATGATTCATCCTCAACAAGTGTGTTAACGCAATGGAAATCAGCAAGAAGAAGGCTTAGAGAAAAAGATGGTAAGATTGTGTTCTAGGCAATCTAAAGAAAATAAGAATAAAAAATTGGAGCAAACAAAATAATTGACAGAAATGAATGGACACAAATAATAAAGCAAGAGAAGACCCAGTCAAGATTGTAGTGCTTAGGAAAAAAGAAAAAGACTTCAATAAATATTAAAACTATGTCATACCACCTTACAGTCTTTGTATAAAGTAAAAAAATAATATAATGGTTATTTTCAAATATTTACAATAAAAATTTTTACAGGTGAAGATTACAGCAGTAAAAATACTTTGTGTAACTACGAGTAAAGGAAGAAAACTGTCAAAACCCACACATCTATTTTTTTCGAATGGTACGTCGATGTATTGACTAAGTAATTGCCAGACTTTTCCGACTTTTTCGTAACCAATGAAATCTCTTCGCCATATACTGATATAATATCTAAGTACGACTTATTTTTACACCATATAATATTAATAGTCACTATTAGCCCAGCAGTAATATATAAAAGGTAAACAATTTACACAAAATATTTGGAAATGTATTTATTAGCCTTATATAGTCTTTAAAAACATTACTAGACCTTAAGTTACAAATTAGTTCTCCATGCAAGGGCATTGGGATATTCTGCAGCGCGAACTTTACGACGTGGTGATGCCATCAATTTTTGCACGAACTTCGTTTGGATTTTCCGTGATGCCCAGAGTAACTTCACGATAGACTAATATTGTTCAGTGAACGTGCGTTCTGGACTGTTACAAAATCCACAACATTAGCAATGTACGACTTTTTCGTTGCTTTAGCCAAAAAAGGGGTTTAACATCGTGCTGCTGCAGAAACGGAAAAGCTTTTTTGAAAACGCTCTTTTTGATAAATTTCCGAGTTGATAGACCCAGTGGTGACAAAAGCTCTACTCTTTAAACCGCAACTGCATATGGCTTGCCAGACAAGAAACTTTCTTATAAATCCCCTGAAGCATCTTTCCGGTGCGAGCAGTGTAGCAATCTTGCTCAGCAATATATTATAATTAAAGTTGGTGAAATCGTATCAATAGAATTAATCAAGGCATGATTGAGCCTTAAAACTTTTTTGACCGGCTTTAGTTTTACTTTTGCACAAAGTTCTGTGACGTTTCGACTTTCTTAGCCACCTCTTGCGAAGAAATCTCCAGATTGTCTTTATAAAACTGCAACACTCCCTGTTCCTCCTTCCGATCTCTTATTTCATGTTCACCTCCACTTCCTGGTTTTCTTTCTATCCTAACTCGTTTCCTAAACTGTTTCAGCACATTAGTGACAGTAGAATTAGGAACATTTGCTTTTCTAGCAAGCTGATGTTAGGATTGTGGACGTGTTAGTGTAACATGAATTTTAGGAGTTTCACTTCATTTAACGACGTCGTGGCAGCTGACTCATCTGGACATGTTTTCCTCATCAAGTGATATTTTTGTGCTAATTGGACAGTTTGTTTAGACAGGCTGCTGTACTTGCAACCTTATATTTAATTTCCGGTGCTCAAATTTTACCGTGCTAATCCTTAAAAAAACACGCAAAATAAATTCTCAAAGAAATTTAAAAATAAACCCAACGAATTCTAACAAAATACAAAGGTATTTCTAGAAATTATGCAAGATGTTGCAATAAAAGTTACTTTAACCTAGAAACCCATAAACAAAAAATAGATATACCATTGAAAATCAAAAGACTTGTTGCAGAAAACATGAAAGTTATAGAAAAGTGACTGCACATGTATACCCCAGGTGCTAAAACCATATGTAATTCAATAAAATAATAAAATTAAATTTTAAAGTAGTTCACTTAAATATACTAAAAAGTGATAACAATAACATCTCTAGTACGCATAGAAACATCAAATATAAGACTTTAGTCTAAAAGTAACTACGAAAAGGGAGATCAATTCTCTCATTCATGAATGTTTTTAGTTCCTTTAATGATCAACATCTGTTAAACAACATATATAGCAATAGTATAAATAATAAACCAACAAAAAATATAAAACTTTAACTCCTAAGGCGGCAGGAAGAAATCAGATAACATCAAAAATATTAGAATAACTACCAAAAAGAAGCTAATGATGTTAACCTATATCTATAATGTTTCAATAAGACTATATTATTAGCCTAATATTGCCTCAATAAGTTTATTATCTAAAATTTCGAAACTATTAGAAAAATGGCTACTGATGCCGGAACATCATTTTGGTTTTTGCTCAGAATATTAACTATCTAAGAGTGCTATCTCATAATAGGTGCTATAGATGTAAAAAATATTGTTCAGCAAACCTTCCACAAAGTATGATATGACGACTTATTATACAAAATAAACCGCGCCTATCAACTTCGTCCTATACCTTATTAAAATCTCATCTTAAGAATAGACAATTCAGAATAAGAGTAAATGGTGGAACATTTCAATTTAACCCTATCAGAGCCCACAGGGTGATGTTCTGATGTTAATGCTCAACCTGATCTACATATACAATCTTCCAACTACTGACTACACTTTTCTTCTCGTGCTATCCGTTTCGGATGTTTGCGATCAATGTGGCGATTTTTATTTTATTAACAGCTGCTCGAAAAAGTCCAGTGGTCGCCATCGAAAACCAAGATCTTAAGTTTTTGAGCCATAAAATGCGTGGTCTTCCAGGTCCCCGCTTTCCTTCTACTTTGCCTTGAAGTATTTATTGAAGTAAGCCGTAACGTTCTTCATTTCTGCTAATGTGTCCAAGATATTGTAACTTCCTGATTTATTACTTCAGTTGTTTTGTTAACTCTGCGTAAAACTTCCACATTTGTCACATGATCAACCCATGGTATTCTCAATAAACGTCTATATAGCCACATTTCGAATGCCTCTAACTTTTTCATTGTAGCTGCAGTCAACGTCCAGGACTCTACTCCGTATAACAAGACTGAGAATACAGTCTTATTTTTATCTCGATATTTAAATCTCGGCTTTTGAATAGTTTTTGCATTCTAATATATGAGCTTCTGGCTTTTTCTATTCTACACTTGATCTCTACTGAATGATCCCACTGATCATTGACTGAAGTGCCTAGATAGATAATTGATTTTACTCTTTCAATCTTTTCGCCGTTTATTATTAAGGCTTCAGGTGGAATATTGTTTTTACTTATAACCATATATTTGGTTTTCTTTGCATTTAACTTTAACCCGTACTGTTGACTGATAGTCATGATGTTAGTCATAATATCTTGCAAGCCTTTTAAATTGTCCGCGAATATGACTGTGTCGTCCGCGTACCTTATGTTATTCAACTTTACTCCGTTTACTGAAATGCCTTCTGTCGCATCTTGCAGAGCTTCGTTAAATATTTGTTCCGAGTAGACGTTGAACAACAAGGGCGATAGAATACAACCTTGTCTCACTCCGCGTCTTATTTCTACATCATCTGACAGCTCTCCTTCAATTTTGATGTTTGCAGATTGATTCCAATACAAATTAATTATAATTCGAAGATCTTTGTGGTCAATACCAGTGTTTTTCAGTATTTGTATGAGTTTATCATGTTTAACGCTGTCAAATGCTTTATGGTAATCTATAAAGCATGTATAGATATCAATGTTAACATCTCTGCAACGTTGAAATAATACTTGTAGAGCAAACAGCGCTTCTCTTGTGCCTAGGGCATTACGAAATCCAAATTGGGTTTGGCTCAATTGTTCTTCACAAAGTCTGAAGATGCGTTTATGTATTATTTTTAAAAACATTCTTAGTAGGTGGCTCATGAGACTAATCAATCGGTAGTCGCTACAACATTTGGCACTAGATTTTTTTGGTATAGCAATAAACGTGGATTTAAGCCACTCTTTCGGTATTTGACCCGTATCATAAATGTAATTATATATACTAGTTAACCAGATTATTGCATCGTCATCTAAGAATTTACAAAATTCTGAATGTATTCCGTCCGGGCCTGCTGTTTTACCTACTTTCATTTGTTTTATCACTGCCCGCACTTCATCTTTCATAATGTCCGGGCCCATGGCGCATGGCTCTGATTTTATGACTTTTCGCTGTTTATCCTCAAAAAGTTCTTTAACGTATTTCTTCCATACTTCTAGTCTTGTTATTTTGTCTACAATGACATTTCCTGCATCATCTCTCATGCAACCTGTTGTTTTGGACTTAAAAAGTCCTGCGGCATCTTTAACTTTTTGTACATGTTAAAATTGTCATGTTTTCTTTCTAGTGACTCAATTTCAGCACATTGTTCTTTTAACCAAGTTTCTTTAGCAACCCTTATAGCTTTCTTAATGTTGTTGTGAATGGTATTATAAGTTTTATATCTCCATTCTTATTTCTTTTTCTTTCTTCCATCATTTCTAAAATCTCGTCCGTCATCCATGCTTGCTTTTTTGATTTAGTTGGTTTTAGATACTCATTACTTACTTCTTCTAGTTTTGTCTTGAATTTTGTTAATTCCGCGTCAACGTTGTCTGTTGCAGAGTATTTTAGAAAACCTTTTAATTGTTGTTCCACTTGTAATTTGATGTTTTGGTTCTTTAGCTGATTTAAGCCATATTTTTTTGTCGTTTTACTTTTTATAACTTTCTTCAGTTTTATGCACATTTTAGCTAATAATGGGACGTGATCTGATTTTATAGAGTTCCTAAATCTTTGACTTACTAGCATGTAATCTATTTGATTTCTTACTATATGGTCGGGTTTATCTAATGGAGATATCCAAGTATATAACCTTCTGGCCGGCAGTTTAAAGAAGGTGTTTGTAATTACTAATTGATGCTCTTGTGCGAAGATGTTGAGTCTATCACCTCTCTCGTTTCGTTCGCCTAGACCATACGCTCCAACAAACTCGCCGCATTTCCCTTTACCTATTTTGGCGTTAAAATCGCCGATCACGATAGTCAGATTTTTCTTTTGGAGTTTGCTAATATATTTGTTTAGTTAGTTTGTGTAGTCAGTTATGGAAAAGTACATAACTGACTACACTATAACGAGAATATTTTCAAATAACACGACTCTTTTGGCACTCTACTAAGGTCCTGTAGTAATGAGTTTGAACCTTCAGAAACACTTTTTTCAGATAGGAGAACAAATCAGAAGTGAAAAATTAAAATGAACGGAATTAAATCTCAACATCTTATATCCACTATAAGACAACAATGCCCGTCAGTTTTCATTAATAGTACAGGAATTCCAAGAACATCAAATGTAGGTATTTAGCTATCTGTCTTTTTAAAAAACTGATTTGAAAGCAACATATAACGAAATACTAAAAACAAATTAAAATGAAAGCAAGAAATCTATATTGGTTATTAGGTAGAGGTACGCAATTACCTCTTTAAATTAAGCTTTGATATCTAAAGCTATAATAGTGTACCTATATAGATTTAAGGTATAGAACCATGGGTCTGTGACAGTAAATCTAATATTGCAATTATTCAACGAGCACAATCAGAAATCCTTCAAACAATAACTCATACTCCATGATATGTTACAAATCAAGTGCTCTATAAAGATGAATGTCTTCTTTAGAATATTAACTTTATAAAAATGTTTTTTGATAGACATATCAATATTTAAGCGTGTTTTCTGAAAGCTCTTTTTATTCCTCCAATCTTTTACTAGTCTATTGGAGTAACAAAAGTTTGATTCTGCTTAACTGTATGTTCGTCAAAGAAGGGTTAACTAGCCTTTTACGCCATTAAGAACCAATCCCCAGAAGTTAGCAGATTAAAACGTCTAGACACTTTTTAAACTATTAAAATGTTAGCTTTTCTTTAGTTTCCATTGGCAAGAAGCATTTGATTGCATCGTAGTAAAAGGAATGAGGCCTTATTAAAGCTACAGCATACAATTTTAATAAAAATACTATTGTAAGCAAGATACAAGAATGTTTTTAATCATTCTATTATCTAAACAATTTGCGTCAAATTATCTGTCATAACTACACATTTGTTTATCTTCTTATTAAACTTCTTTAAAACTAAAAGAATTAACAATTTCAGAAAATTGACTTTATGTTTCTTTCTCAGAAACGCTTTGTATTATGCAAAAATAATAGCAAGCATTATTATGTGAGAAAATAAACATAAATAATATTAAACAGTACTTTCATGTTGCTGATGTTGCTTCTTAAAAAATATATATTACCACAGTAGGGTGTATTAACAATTCAGGACGTAGCAGGAGAGCTCTAGGCTCGTTGCCATAACATTAATGCAAAAATTACACGCTGCTTCCTAACGCTCGCCGCCGCGGGCGCCCCCGCTGCAGGGCAGTTTTAAGGGCGCAATTACTTTGGTTTAAACGGAGGCGGCTTGGTTTGCTTGTAAAAATGGCGAATTCACTTATGAATATGCATAATCGCGGGCCTTAGCACCCGGGGCTCGCCGGGCTCGCATTTGAGTGGCCGCGCGTATGCACGGCGCGTAGTCGCCGGAATGCTGGTGTGGGGGTGATTAACAAGGCGGGTGTACGGCGCAGCCACGTTAATTAAGCCAATTTCGCGATGAAACGAGGCATGCTGACCTCGCACCCTTTAAGCGCATACCAGACACCATTACAGCGAGGTGTCTCCGATACAGGCCGGCCGTGTCCAGTGATTGCGAGGTATTGCGCCGGTTTGATATGCCCGGAATTTATTGGGACACCTATCGCTACAATGTGGCAATTCAAATTTAGGGATGTGGAATGAAGGAAGTGCGCGGGTGGTCGGGTGCGATAATTATTTCGAGCGTGAATAGTATATGAAATAAGAATAACTTGACCCAAAGCTTATAAGAAGAAACTCAAAGAGCAGAAATCGATGTTAAAAATCAAAAGGGATAGCACCCTTCTCCTTCCAGGAACATAATTTTTCTTAACACGTTTAAGTTGTCGTTGAAAATTCTGAACACGTAGACGAAAGTTTCTCTATTACTTGTAACTTTACGTTTAAAAACTTGTTAAACGAAACACGAACGTTCGCTTTAACGGTACCCTAAATATTTAAACACCACATTGCTTTAAAAATTATTATTTCTATAGCTTAGGGTTATTGTGTCAAAAATGCTCGCACATATTTACTTCATGGCATATCTGAGAAAGGACGGGTTTACATGATAAGTAATAAAAACCATGTTTTTTAACTGCGATTATTATAACTAGAAATTGGAATACATGCAAAATGTATATTCTTATATGCATGCATATTTTGACAATTTTTTTATAAATGCATATTCAAAATATTATTTTGCATATTTTAAGAATACTCCTGTTCATTTTATTATTATTTTTTTAATTTTATTTACAAAAAATTGTTAAAATCGCTGTTCTGTATTCTTAACTTCTTGGGTGTTTTAATTAGTTTTATTTTTAGTAAATACCTATAAGAGGTAGTTGAAATACTTTTATATCTTCGCTCTATTATTAAGCAATTAGTCAATGTAGTCCCGGATTACTATACAGAAATTATATAACAGATTCTACACATACGAGGGTAAGGTGAAAAGTTCTCGGCCTCACAATGAAAGACTGCGACTTTCAGTTAAAAAATGATTTTATTTTTCTACATAATCTCCTTTGACTTCAACACACTTGATCCAGCACCTTCCAACATCAGTATTCCTTCTCGGAAGTGAGAATCTGGAAGATTGTGAAAATATTCATCAACTTCTTCATTTTTTAAGTTTGGGAACAGATGGATGTCTGAGGGTGCCAAATCAGAAGCATGGGGGGGGGGATGACCGAGCAAATCATACCCCAAATCCCGCAGTTTTCCCATCGCCAACGCAGGTGCTTTTTTTTCTTCTTCAAGCCAGGCCTCTTCTCACGAATTTTGGCATCCAGCTGGTCAAGAAGGTTGGAGTAATATTCGCCTATAATTGTTCTGCTTTTTGCAAGATAATCAATTAACAGGATCCCTTTCGCATCCCAAAACACGCTGGCCATGACCTTTCCGGCAGATGTGATCAACTTCGCTTTCTTTGGCGCTGAACCACCGGTTTCCACCCACTGCTTGGACTGCTGTTTCGTTTCTGGCGTGTAGTGGTGGATCCATGTCTCATCCATGGTGACAAATCGCCGCACAAAATCGGTCAGATCCCTGTTGAATCGGACCAAAGATTGCTGCGAAAATCGTTTGCGCATTTGCTTTTTATCGGCATTCAGCAAATGCGGCGCCCATCTTGCGCAGGGCTTTCGCATCCCTAATTCTTCGTGAAAGATGTTTCGCACCCTTTCTTCCGATATCCCCACAGCCTCAGCTATCTTACTCACCTTCATTCGCCTATCGTCCAACACGATATCATGCACTTTTTCGATGGTTTCCGGTGTGGTTGCGGTTTTTGGCCGTCCTTCACGTGGGTCGTCTTCGAGGGATGTGCGACCACGTTAAATTCAGCTGCCCACTTCTTAACAGTTGACATGGAAGAAGCAAGTCCCCGAAAACTTCTGTCAACTTCGGATGAATTTCCTTAGGGGTTAATCCATCCAAAACGAAGAATTTTATAACCGCACGATATTCAAGTTTATCCATTTTAACAAAAAACATGCAACATGTCTACTGAACAAATTCGTGTAAACAAACTACTTGGGCGAACAAGTTGAAACTAGTCATACGAACTAATGACACATGCACCCAAGCAGGAAGCATAATTGTTTGCCGATTGCAGCACCATCTCTGTGTCAGGCCGAGAACTTTTCATCTTACCCTCGCATTGTATTAGAATATATTTACCAACCCAAGTAATATTTTTAAAATTAAAAAAGTAGATTGATTTTATAATTAAATTTTGTTACAGGTAACGTGTCATAAAAAAATTTCAAATGGGGCAACTCCTAGAAACAAATAGCATATACAAAAGAGACCAATTGTTCGAGAAACATGGTGCAGCAGTTGTTAACATTAACTACCTCTATCCATATGTGTAGGGAAGTCAAAAAGTAAACCAATATAGCCCAAAATATAATACTTATTCTAGTAAAGCTCAGGTACAATGCCTTATAAGCTGCAACCAATTAAAAGTTCTATGGTCATTAAAAAATAGCACAATCAAATTTTCTCTAAATATTACAATTCAAAATATAATGATATTTGCTAACCGCCAATCCACCGTTTCTTCTTATTAACCAGCCAAACCGGTTCTAATGAATAATAATACTAGATCAATGCAGTAATAGATAATTTTCCATCAACGTGTTAATTATAAAAGAGCTTATTAAGAAAAAAGTTTTACTTGTACCATTTTCAATTGTCTGTATTGACACTGCTTGCGCGGTTCGATTTTTTCTTAATCTTTGTATATTTCTCAGACATGGTATTTTTGGAAACTTTACTATATTACTTGGATAATGCTTGTTCTTTACCTCAATGTTTGACCTCCCGAGCTATTGCTTGTCTATCTTCTTGCCCTTAAAAATCCAGTTCCCCCAAATCTCAAGCTTTTTTGAGCACATTTATCCAGCACCCACAACTTACTCGTATAGATTACCACTGGGCTTATATCTGTCTTATACAATGTTTTTTAGTTTTTTACAATATAACATTTAATCTGAATATTCTTAGAAGTAATTCCATACTCTTATTTCCTTTTTTTATTTGCACATAAATTCCTGCACTGTTTCCGTTTTATTCGTATGTGTAACACTTATATAGCAAAAATATATTCTTCTCTACCTTCCGCATTTTTAAATTTTAGGCTTATATCTTCCTTGATTATTTTTTTAATAAAAAAATAGTGGATATCCTTTAATAATATAATCTTGTCTAGCTTAATTTATTTAATATCAACTGCAGATTCACCTATTTTAAACAACGCTTTTCTATGAATTTTATTTTTTTAAGTATACTATTACTGCTTCTATTTCTTTTAAACTTAGCTTTTCTTGGCAACATTTTCTTTAACTTCTTCTTAAATATCTTAAAGCACGACTACTAGATTTTCGTCATTCTGACCAGATCATGGGTCTTATATAAGATCAAATCGTTCCTTGCCTACTACAAGTTTGAGGCATTCTTCATAAAATTGTTTGACAAGGTGCTTTAACATTTTGCCAGAATAGCCACACTCGACTATGACGTTTTGGGGTATGTGAACTGCCAGTTACTCTTGGGACGAAAGTGCCTCCTAGTTCTTGTAACACGTTAAACAACTTCCCGACTATCTTTCCATTCATTGTTAGCAGCGGCTGAATGGTGTAACCACGGAATTTTTAACTGTTACCACTTTCGTGACTTTTCTTGATGTTATTCAGTTCTGTTAATTGAAACGCCATAGTCACTTCCGCAATGCTTTGAAGCTCTTCGAGACTTCCAATGGTTTCTGATAATTCTAAGCTATCAAATTCTTATCTTGGACTGACAGATTATGCTCTCCTGCCTCAGACTTCAAGACAACTGCTTCGTTTATGACTTTTATCTTATCGCTCTTCATTTCATCCTAATTTACTGTCTGCTCCAATTTTCAGAGCCTATCCTTGTTCGCTTTACGAAATTTAGCTTACACAGTCTTGAGAAAGGGTTGTTTGGGTTCCAAATTCAAAAATTCTACTGCATTCTTTTGTATTAAAAGGAACCGTCTTCTCTGCTTATCTCTATTTCACTGGGCTCATCTTCGCTGTATGTAAAATCGTCCTCATACGGTTTCTCGTCATCCGAATCCTGCTATTGATAATCCAAGAAATCAAGCTCATCATTGTCTTCAGCATGCAGAACACATTCCAATAGTGTAGTAAATAGAGTCTTTGCCACTGCCTTCTCGCTATATCTCTAGTCATTACTATGTTCTTGAAAAGCTGGTTCACGATATTCGAGGATTCAGCATATTTCAACCTATCAAAAGAATTAGGATTAGAGCAATCGCAAGCACTAAAACTAACCTAACCAGCCATATTTAATCTAACCTACCTAAATCTAATTATGCCATTCCGATCGGCCTATTACCCCCCTGTCCGCACGCCATCGTCCCGAATGCAATGTCTCCTTAAGAGAAACATGCGAGACCAATTTTGAGCCATAGATTCTGGTCGACAGACGCAGGAAGGCCTTTGGCATGCTTGAACATGCGCTGCCACTTGGCTTTGAGGACAGAGGTAGCGGCGGCCAGGGGGAGGAGCGCTGTCTCGCGCCTTGAGGGTTTGTGAAAAGCTGAAAAACTTACCAAAAAAATAAAACAGAAAAACAAAACAGAAGAAAATCACACAAAATACACAAAAATCCAAAAAAATTTGCGCATCTCACTTGTAAACAGCGCTAATTATACAATCTGATGAAAAGTGAGGTAAAAGCAAGAGTAGCAATGCCTGTTGCGAACCAGCTACCTCTTGTCTTACAATCCCACGCCGACATTGTGCCACCGTTGCCTTCTTGTTGAAGGCTGTTGAAAATCGATGCCATCATATGTGGCCAGTTTTCAACCAAAATTGTGGCTTTAGAACGGAATACCCGTACGAACGAAACCGCTAATTCGAATGTCCCTCGACCCTCTCCACAAAATATCAACTTTTATTCAAAAGTTGAGGGCGCACCTGGCAACCTTAACTTGAGCAAGACTCGTTTAAAATAATCTACTACTTATAGAGTTTCAACCTTGTAACTTGTTTATGCACTACTATAGACTTTCAGTTTAAAATAATTTGTAACCTACTTAAATAGAGGTTTTTCCTTTTTTCTTTTTGAGTCTCTTCTTGATTTTTTTGTATCTAGGTTCTTTAATTGTCAGTAATACTTCTTAATATTACTTCTGCTTAACATCTTTTCCATTTTCTAGTCTTTGATAACTATTATATTTACGCTCTGTATTAAATTCTTTTCTTTCTAATGATTTAACTTTTCTTTCATATGTTAACCTCTCTTTGTTATCTTTAATTTTAATATTGATTCCTTTTGCGTTTACTCTCCGTAGTTAAGTTAATGGAATGAAAGACGCCAAAGGACACTTATCTCGTAAGATACGTCCGGATATGACCAAGTAGGTGACAGAGAATGAGTGTTACACATTTGGATAGTAGCTAACTAGGCAATGGTTAACTGAGAAAAAATTTAAAATTTTACACGTTTAAGGAGTAGAGAATTTAGCGTTATTTAAAATTTTTTTTAATAAATAGAAATATAAATACGATTATAATTAATGGGTATAAGTTATTCCTATAAAATTGAAAAAAAACTAAAGTTAGTCTTGACCTAACGAGCAAATATGACTAAGGTTATTTGGGTGGATTTATCTATAATATTTTAATTTTGAATACATTTAAAATATATGTTTTGGGTGTTTTTTTAAACCCGATGGAACTTGAAATTGTAAAAAATAATAAAAAATTAAATTTTAATCAAAAACATTTTTTATTCGAAAGATCAATACATGTCATTAACATTTGAAAATGATTTCGAGCATATGGCAACCGCGGCTGTTCTTGACGAAGCGCATTCTGGACGTCCAATTTTGGGCCACTTTTCGAGCTTTGCTGATGTCACGATAACGAACAATGTTAACCTCCAAAGTCAATTGTTGCTGGTTTATCAGCATAAACCAGTGACTTCATGTGGCCCCACAGGAAATAATTGAGAGGTGTCAAATCGCACGACCTTGGAGGTCAATTGAAAAAGTCCATTTCTCGAAATCAACTTATCGCCAAATTTTGATTTCAATAAATCGATGATTGCGGTCACCGTATGGCACGTAGCGTCATCCTATTGAAACCACATCTCGCCCGGATCAATGTCATTCATATTTTCAAACAAAAAATCATTCATCATGGTGCGGTAACGATCTCCATTGACCGTAACGCGAGCTCCGGCTTCATTTTTGAGGAAATAAGGTCCAATGATGCCACCAGCGTGTAAACCGCACCAAACGGTGCATTTTTCTGGATGTAATGGAGTCTGTTGTGAATTGGTTCGACTCCATGTGCGGCAATTTTGTTTATTAACAAACCCGTTAAGCCAAAAATGAGCCTCATCGCTGAACACAATTTTGCGATAAAACATCGGGTCAGTTTCCAACTGCTCTAGAGCCCAATCGGCGAAAGAACGACGCATATGATGGTCTCGTGGCTTTAACTCCTGTACCAACTGGATCTTATACGGGTGTAAGCCAAGATCTTTGCGCAAAATTTTCCATTTAGTGGACGGACAAAGCCCCAATTCCTGCGACCGCCGACGAATCGATAAATTTGGATCTTCTTCCACACTTTCGTTTACAGCGGCGATATTTTCTTCAGTACGCACGTTCCTTCGACGTGTTGGTGCTATTGCATCATTTAGAGAGTATGTGGTATGAAATCTATCCATAGTTCGACAGATGGCTCAGATGGACGATTATGTGCGCCATGAAAATCACGAAGTCGTCTATAAGTTGCGCGAATCGATGACTGATTTTCAATGTAAATCTGGATAATTTGGTAGCGTTGTTCAAGCGTCAATCTATTCATAATGATTTGATATATAAAAAATAGATTATTTATGTTGCCCAAATAACTGTCACGCAGTTTTTTTTAGTGAATTACAATCGACAGAGAAAGTGAATTCCAAAAGACCAAAATCCTCCATAAATTCCGCGTAAACGTCATTTTAACAAAACAGTCATGATTTACAGGTGGTGGAACTTTGAGGACGTGTTTTATTTTGAGTTGGTTCCGAACGGTGTTGTTGAAAGTGCCCGTCTTCAGCAATAGTGAATCAAAATCAAAGCTCACTTTCTTGCGAACTCATCTGGAACACAAAGATGAAAATTGTTACAACACTATAAGCACAAAAAACAAAAAAATGCATAACTGTAGTTAAGTCGAGACTTTTGGAACAACCTATAGTGAAAAGCTAAACGGATAAAAGATGTGTGGACTATATTGGAATAATTAAATAATTGATAATAGAAGGAACACAACAATGCAATACAACAAGCACAATTTTAAATCTTCTCTAAATATTTTCTTTTACGCTCAAAAAATACAAACAAATCTGAGCAAAAAATTATGTATTTTTATATAAAATCCAGTAAAATTGAATGTATTAAAAGTGAGAAGCATTTAATGTAGATAAGATACTTAAATATATTTAAATTAATAAAAAAGCGCAATAAGCCTCCAGTAAAAAACCGTTTAAGGGTCTTAACGTCCGATTTTTTTAAGAGTGTTACGTTATCAGCACATAAAAATGTAATCGCCGCGGTTGTTTTCACGTTGTTGACATATTTTTACAACTTGGCGCCATGGCGTGGTTGAAAGTTAAGAAGTCGCACGTGTCTATTACTTATCGGCCACCCCAGCTTGCATAAAAATGCACTTAAATTTATTATCGACATTTGCTGCTTCGCCATTTATTTACTTACTACATTAATTCTTTTTTTATACATTGTAACTTATTATGACTCGGCTGCTTTCTGTTTCCTTTATTACGTTGTAAATTTTTATTAGCTTTTGTTACTGCTTGCCTTGCAATGTTTATATTTATCCGTACTTTGTTTGCGGTTGACTTAACCTCATATAATTTATTATGCGTATCCATTTGTGCATGTTTATTAATTATTTTTCGAATTTAGATGTTAAAAAATTATCATGAACCTCGGACTGTGCTTACATTACAACTGTTGACCTTAAGGTTCTTCTATTTTAATATTAAACGTCTTCTAATGTCAATTATAATAAACCGAATTGAGTTTCATAATATTTAAATCGTTAACGTTTTACATAAAGAAATAGATACTATCAAAGACAAAACCCATAGCAAAAAGTTGGAACAAAAAAAATAAAAGGGCGATTTTTTCAGATTCCGTAAATGACAAATAAAAAAACAGAATAGGTAGTTGCTCAAATAGCACAAGAGGAAAACCAACTAATGTACATAAATCATCTTCAGTATATGTATATGGAGTAGTAGATTTTAAAAAAATGATACAAGGTATACCATACATTGTTGAATAAGAACAATAATTATACCAACAAGATTGTTAAAGTCTTTTTTTCTTGTTTCTTATTTTAACTTTTGGCTCTAAAGTGTAAGGTTCTCAACCCATTTTTGGTAACTTTCCGTGTTCAAAGCCATTCTTAGCTTTCTGGCGTCCTGTTCTCTATTTTCTGTCATTCTTGTTATACCCTATTTCCAATGCATCCTTGTCGTTCTCGGATTTGCTTCACCCCGAGCCCTTGCTATCATGTAGCTATATCACAACATTAAACGTAGTATTAATAATCCAGATAAGTAAAAAAACCTGATTAGGCACTTTAAGGAACAGAAAATTATTTTTTACAATTACCAGATTCATCAAGAAGTTTATGTATAGTAATTATAAGACGCAGCGCAGAAAACTAATAACACTGTTAGCCTCTCTGAATCACAAAGTCAAAAGCATAATTAACATTAAAGACAGATAAATCAGATAAACTTTCTTTATAAAAGTCAAAAGACACTGTAGAACTGCCAATAAAAACGTCAACTTTGCTCAATGTACTCATTGTCAGATTTATAATCATGCATATAGTGGATTGCAGTGCTCATGATACACGAACATTTACCAAATTAAAAGGAACTTCTAATAAATGTGCTCTTTGTTCTCGGCTATACTTTTCTAATTATAGGAGCTGTTTTGTATTCAAAAAAAATTCAAAATAAGAACAAAAAGTTCGACCACAAGAACTGTTTGATACATCACTAAGTAGCTTTTTATTATTGCCAGAGACTAATCTTCTAAAGCACACAAAGAAATCTATGGAGAAAATAATTCATTTCAAACCCATAAAAGCGCTATCGTTTACACATTTTTCTATAAAACTCAAAAGCATGTTCAATCAGCTATTATACGAAAATAACAAAGTTCTATATATGCTCTTTATGTTCTATAAACTATTTAAATGTTGACAAATTTCGTATGTACCGCTTTATAGACCTCCAACGGCCTCCAGGCACATATAAATGAAGCAGAAGACCTTTTTAACTATAATAATATCAATAATTTCACAAATATCGTCTTTCTAGGAAAAATCTTATACCATAAATTACCAAAAAAATTAAATAAACTTTTAGCAAGCACAGTAATTGAAGTCTACAAACACGATTACAGTAACATTTTATTGTCCTCAAGCACAATATCACTAAATTAATATTACAGATATTTTTCGGTTTCACTGGACTAAAATCTATTGAGGATAGTGACTTTACTACAAAATGTACACGATGAGAATTAATACTCACTTCTGCCAGAAACAGAAAATTCAACAAACTGTTAATAGACGATAATTTCGTATTCTTATTTAATGATAGACCAACTTCTTTATAATCTATGACATATCATTGAATTATTTGATTATAATCTGTAAATACAACTTATCGTCATATTATACTATATATTCAACGACTATTAGTGCTATTATAATTAAAAAAGAAGCACCACCATAACTTATGCAACAAAAAAACTGACTGGGACTCGTTTTAAAAATTTATATAAATGCATATCAATATTAGTATAAGTTTTAAGATATCTGAAAAAGTCGGCAGCACTATAAATATTTTGTAATAATTGTGCAGGAAGCAAGATTGTATTTTATTAAAGCGAAATTCTACTTATCAGAATATTCCGAGAAGTATAATCGAACAATTAAAAGAATAACGTAAAGCAGGGAAATACGGTACCGCACTTGAAATTTTCGAAATATAACTGGAAACATTCAATTCACTAATAAGATAAAAATTTATTAAGAATATCATGGAAAAAACTTTAAGACTAGCTTACATGTTTATCAAACGATAATAATATATGGGAGGCAACTATACAATTGAAGAGACCAATAATGCTGAAGGTAGTTTATGTACTAGATTTATTTACCGCACACATAACGAAAATTTTAAAATCTAATTCTGAAAACATCGGCAAAGACACAGAAAAATTTCTTAAAATCTCACTTCAATTATCACTACCAATATCCAAATTCAAAATCAGTGTGTTATGTACCCGACATAATATCAAAAAAGCAGATTTTGACAAATTCTTTCTAACACTAAGTTACAAATTCGTAGCGGGAGGGGACTACAACAGTAAACATACTAGATGGGGCTCACGCCTAACAACAACGAAAGGTAGAGAACTCCTTAACTCAATGGAGAACAAAAAATACTCATTTATATCAACAGGAACACCAACCTATTGGCGCACCGACGCAAACAAGTTACCAGATCTACTAGACTTCTTCGTCGTAAATGGAATCAATCAGGCATATACTACTGTAATACCCAGTTATGACCTAACTTCCGATCATTCTCCTATCATACTAACAATTGGGGCATCTATAGCAAACAAGAAGCTCACAACCAGATTACACAACTCTAGAACGGACTGGGCTACATATCGTAATATTCTAAGCGAAACCATAAAATTAAACATTCGACTCAAGGAATGCGAAGAAATTGAAACAGCTACTGAAGAACTCATAACAAAACTCCAGCAAGCTGCGCAACAAGCTACACCAACCATTTCACAAAAGCAACTAAACATTGACATACCACTAGAAATTAAACGAATGGTCGCAGAAAAACGTCGTGTTAGAGCTAACTGGCAACGAAATCATACACCTGCTGCCAAAACGCCTACAACCATATGACCAATAAATTAAAACAAAACTCAAAGAAATCAGAAATGAGAAATTTGAGCTCTATGTATCTCAATTAAATCGAACTGATGATTCTATCTGGAAACCCATCAACCAAGCTAGGAAACCAAAATTCAAAATACCACCAATTAGAAAAAGCAACACCGAACCTTGGGCAAAAGCGATAGAGACAAAGTCAGACTCTTCGCTGAACATCTATCCTCAGTCTTTCAACCACTTGATAGCGCACCAGACCAAGAAGTAGAGCGAAGTCTTTCCATCCCTCCTGACATACGTCATGAAATTAAACCCTTTACCCCAAACGAAATAAAATCTGAAATAAATCTGCTAAACCTCAAGAAGACCCCAGGAACTGATCTGATAACTGCCAAAATGCTGCGTGAACTCCCAAAAAAGGGCCTAGTGCTCTTAACTTATATTTACAATGCAATCCTGAGGCTAGGATATTGGCCAAAATGCTTTAAGGCTGCACAAATCATAATGGTCGGAAAACCCGGAAAAGAACCAACCGACGTTACATCCTATCGACCTATCAGCCTCCTCCCGGTGACCTCAAAGCTGTTAGAAAACTCATACTTCGTCGAATTAATGAAGACTTACTGCCCCAACATTGGATACCTTCTCATCAGTTTGGGTTTCGACAGGCTCATTCTACCGTGCAACAAGTACACCGCATTACACAAACCATAAATAAAGCACTAGAAAACAAAGAGTACTGTTCAGCTGTCTTTCTCGACATTAGTCAAGCATTTGACAAAGTGTGGCACCCCGGATTACTTTTCAAAATTAAGCAAACGTTCCTTTGGCATACTATAATTTACTAAAATCATATCTAAGCGATAGAACATTTCAGATAAAAATTAATGAAGTAACATCAGACTACCACCCTATCAACTCAGGCGTTCCACAAGGCAGTGTTCTGGGGCCTTTGCTCTATGTCCTATATACATCGGATCTACCAACGACACAATATACAACAACAGACGACACACTATACTGTCCAGACAGAAAATCCTGCAACTGCATCGGCCAACCTACAAAACCACTTAGTACTCCTTCAACAATGGTTACACAGATGGAAAATCAAAGTTAACGAAAACAAGTCGGTACACACAACATTTACGCTCAAAAACAGATATGCCCACCAGTCGTAATAAATAATGCACAAATACCACAACTGAAACGGCAAAATATCTAGGCTTACACCTAGATCATAAGCTAAATTGGAAGGAACACCTCAAGAAGAAAAAACAAATAGATCTAAAAGTAAAGGAACTCAACTGGCTAATTGGAAGACATTCAAAATTATCGCTTGCAAACAAAACCCTAATCTATAAGACTGTTATAAAACCAATCTGGATGTATGGAGTAGAGTTATGGGGCTGTGCATCCAAATCAAACATCGCATTAATCCAACGTACTCAATCAAAATATTACGTCAGATTACAAATGCGCCGTGGTATGTATCCAACAACACGCTGCATATGGACTTACATCTCCCAACGGTTCAGGAAGTAATCCAGGAGAGGCTATCAAGTACCATGCAACCCTAGAAACTCACTCAAACCCTTACTGGAGCAGATGCTGGAACCCAGGGTCAACCAAAGACTAAAGAAACTATGGCCAATAAACCTAGTGTGAGTATCGTGGTATGGCCAAAAAACTCGTGTGTGTGTGTAGTGTATTCCTAATATATATTAGACTCTAATACTCTCGAAGTACAAAACTGTAATTACGTAGGTTGTATCGTAGGATGCAAGCCTCATCATGTTATTCTTATCGTTAGTATCTATAATGATTGTTAACCATTTAGCTTATAGAATGTAAACTTGTTCTGATTGCTAAATAATTACATAATAAAAAAAAGTGTGTTATGCAACAAAATAAAACAATTAAAAAACTTAAAGGGCCTAGTTATCATCTTATAAATAGTATACTGGCCACCGTAAATACAAATTGCTCTGATTTCATTGATACCAAAACCAGATAGCACTCGAAACGATGTTTAATATTATAGACCGATCACTCTAGTGTCTATTATATCTAAACTGCTGCAAAAATTAATATTAAATAGAATAAATAAAGATTCACTACTTGACTAACATCCCGAATCATCAATTTAATTTAAGAAAATCTCACTCCTCCATACAGCAATGCAATTTAATAAACAACTTAATTTAAAAGTCGACATCCGACAAGTATTTGAGAAAATATTGCACCAAGGATTTCTTTTCATAACCGAGACTATTTTTTTACAACCTTGTTATCTATTGCTTCAGTTATACTGCTATTTCCAAACAAAATTAGGAAGTCACTACTCACATCTAGTATATCTCAGGACAGCTTCTTGGGACTGCTGTTATATCTTCTTTTACTGTTGTTCTACAAATATCGGATACAATATTTGGAATATCCGCCGACGACACAGCTCAAATCTTTTATAAGAATGTTTTGGGAAAATAGAAATGTGGCTTTCTAAATGAAAAATCCCACACGCCATCAACACTATTTACTGTTAGTTAATCACTTTAAAATATTCCAAGACCGAGTTAGATATCAGGGATTTCAGATGATCAAAATTAAAAATACTAATTGGTTACTAGGTAAGATATTGAGAATTTCTGTGGAAAACAAGCTACTTCTGTATACAGCCATTATACTGATAATTTAGATGTATGGCTCCAATATATAAATATATTATCCAGAGATATCTGTACCAGACTACAAATTCTTTAAAAGGCACTAACATACCAATCGTATGAGGCCTAATAGAAGATCGGGACATCAAGCATGAAAACTATCTTCTAGTGGCCTTATTTCTAATCTAACAACTAGCTTAAAAGAGTTTAACAAAAATCATTATGTAACTTTATGAATCAAAGTAACAACCCATCTTTCTGACGTAATAAGAGAGGACATACTACTGGGCGCCAATCCCTTTACGTAATCACACACATATAATTAGGTTACTATTAGTTTGATTACTGGTATAATTTTACTACAATAAAAAATATTTAACAACTATAGTCAGCTGTACTGTTTATTATTTTAACAAATCAATATTTTCTCTCATTAGGTGTCTAGCTTAGTACTAGTGAAAAGTGTAATTGAATTGTGCAGCAATATTTTTTACTTATTTTATTTTACTATACTTTGTTAAGATGTTCCTAATTTAATTACTACACAATACTAAGGGCGATAATAAATTTAATGAATGTGGTAGATATCAACATAAATCAAAGTAATCAAATGTATTAGTACAAAAAATGTTTATTAATTGACAGTCATAAGTGGCGACTAAACTTTTATACAGTAAAAATAGTTCAAAAATAGTAACAATAAACTAAAGCTACGGTTTGTGCTGTCCACATAACAGTTCAGTAGTCTTTTCTCTTAAAATAAAATTAAATTGTAGTAGACTTGGATACACTGAAAAAATATGTTAAGAAAGATATGGTATATAAGGAACCACCAACTACACGCTGAACTAAATATCCCAACCATAGAAGAGCACATTAAAAAATTAGCGACAACCTTCTTTAAAAAATTTAAACAACTGTGCAGGAGCAGCCCATTACGCACTAGGAATGAGACACATACATCAACGTTTGAAACGTAAACTGACGCAAGATCTCCTTTCAACCGATGATAGTAATGATAATGAAGTGTAGTGTAGTAACAAATCCAAAATAATACAACAATAGAACTAAACAGTGAATGGGTAAGCCAATAGGCAATCCCTAAGCGACAATAGTGTACATGTAATCAATAGTTAACAGAACCATGTATAGCACGACGTTGCTGATCTGGTTAAATAAATTTAAAAAAAAAAAAGACACACTTTTTTACATAACCAAATGGGACGTTTCTTAGAAGGGAAAGGACATGCCGCCTTTTTTTAAAGAAACTACAAGAATTAAGAGAATTGTTCGTTTAACTTTTGATTAATATACTAGCCCAAATTAAGTTAAATTGGTCGTAAAGCCAAGTGTTTCTAAATAAATAGTAAAAACGGTTATTACTTATCAGAGTCGATTAAAGACAAGAACAGCGGTGTTTAAGTGTACTAAATAGCAAAGTAAATGGACATAATGAAGATGAAGAAGAATGAATATTTATGGGTAGCAGATCCCTACAAAAGAAAGCATGAAATAGATAGGCGATTTAAACAAATTTATCTATCTTTTAATCAAGCAAATACGCTGGTCTTAATTATTCTAATTACAATAACAATCAATAAGACAAAAGTAATGCTGAAATGTCGCAATAAATTCCAACTAAGTTTGTACTTAAACCTCCACCCATATTTATTTATTAGGTGATTAACTATAATAACATTTTGAATGCTTTAACAACTATTGTGAAAGGAAATCAATTTCTAAACAAATGTTTACCAGGACACCCCAAAATTAATGCTAAATCAATCAACACGTACCAAAGCTTAATAATACAAACAAAAAATATTGTCTACTATACGCATCAATTAAAAGAAGCGAGACCGTACAGAATGGCAAGAAGAGATTTACATCCCTCAACGCCAGTAAATAATATAAAGAAATATTTAAATAAGGAAAGAATATAATAAATATCAAAAAAATAAGACAATAAGAAATTTGGGCTTTCAGTGTTTTATGTAGATCTGAAACCTGCCATTAATAATAAAAATATCCTTCTACTTTCCGTATTTTAACCTCTATCTGGGTCTTCCGGAGTTCAATATTTTTTTCCATTCTTTTCTGTTCATCCAAGCGCCTTGCTGGATATCCCACTTTTGCTTCAGGCTTTCTACTTCCTCATTCCAACCTCTTCTTGGCCGTCCCTCTTTCTTCTTTTCTTGGTTGCCACTGCATTGCTTTTTTCGGGAGTCTGTTGTTACCCATTCTTTCGACGTGTCCGTACCACAAGAGTTGCCTTTTTTCAATTTCTTCCAAGATGTCCCTTTTTGTATCCATTATTTCACGTATTCTTGTATTTCCGACTCTATCTCTTCGGGATATTCTCACTGATCTTCTCCAATAGTCCATTTCCATTACTTTCAGTTGATTTTTATGTTGTTCCGAGAATTGCCAAATTTCGGCTCCATATAGTGCCACACTTTGTACCATAGCGGAGTATATTTGTTTTTTATTCTTTTTGCTTATATTTGCATCCCAAAGTATACCATTTAGCGCACCTATAACTTTCCGGCCTTGTTTTATTCTCTCTTTTACCTCTGTGTTATATAATCCTTGTTTTCCTACTGTTGCTCCCAAATATTTGTATTCTTCACATGTCGGTATAGTTTCGCCTGTTTCTAAGGTTAAAGGGTCTTGTTCATATCCTATACTAAGATATGCTGATTTATTTACATTGATTTTAAGCCCCCATTTATCATATTCCTCTATAGCTTTCCTTGTCATGTATTCATAATAATTTGGTCGTCGGCAAATTGCAACGTATATAATGTAGTGTCCTCGTCCAGTGGTATCCCCATTCCCATACTTTTCCTTTTCCATTGTTCGAGTGCTTTTTCTATATATATATATATATATATATATATATATATATATATATATCTTGAATAACGTCGGTGAGATACAGCAACCCTGCCTTAGACCTTTCGTAACTTTAAATTCTGTTGTCAGTTCCGCTTCTACCTTTACTCTCGCTGTTTGATTGTCATATAGGTTCTTCACAGCCCTGACTAATGTACTGTTGATGTTGCTGCTCTCCATTACGTCCCACAGTCTTTTCAGGGGTACGTTATCATAAGCTTTTGATATGTCGAGAAATACTAAATGCAGTTCTCTGCCGGTTGCTAGTTTTTTCTGCACAATTTGTGTTAGACAGAACAGGTTATCCAAACATGATCTGTCTGCCCTAAATCCGCTTTGTCCTTCCGCTTCTTCGGCTTGATATTGTTGTTCAATTAAGTCTCGAATAATTCGTCCATATATTTTGTTAAAAGTACTTGTAACTCCTATTCCTCGGTAGTTGTCGCAGATGTCTCTTTTCCCTTTCTTGTGTATTGGAGATATATATCCTGTTTTCCATTCATTTGGTATATTTCCTCATTTATGCATTTATTCATAAGTTTTGTTATCATCCTATACAATTTCGGTGTTCCATTTTTACCAACTCAACGGGATTCCTCCTGGACCGGAGCCTTTCCATTTCTCATTTCTTTAATTGCTTTAATTACTTGTTCTTCTTGTATTTCTATGTAGTTAATATCTATCGTTCTTCCTTCTGTCATCGTAGTTTCTTGGAATATAGGTCTTTTCTCGGTGAGTAGCTCTAAATAGTATTGTTTCCATTCTTCGGCAGGAATATTTTGTATTATTGTTTTTCTCGATGTGGAGCTTTTACATTCCTTATGAATTTCCATACCTCTGTCGTCCTTCTTCCTCCTATGTACCTTTCTATCTCGCTACACTTTTTCCCACGTTTGTTGTTTTGTAGTTTTATCAATTGTCTTACTCTAGTTTGTTGGATCTTATAGGCATCTCTATCTTCATCTTCTTTAGTATTTAGCCACTTTGTATATAGTTCTTTTTTGTAGCGTATTTCCTCCATTAGGTTTTCGTTTATCCAATAATTTCTTGGTTTTTCTCTAACCTCTTCTCCTAAGGCTTCTTTTGCGGCTTGCTGTAAGCCTGCTCTTAAATGTTCATACATCTCTGTGTTTGATCCTTGTAGATGTTCGTTAAGTTTTTGATCCAATCTATTTTGATATATGTATTGTATGCTACTTTGTTGTAGACTTTCTATGTTGTATCTGACTTGTTGTATTATTTATATTAACTCCGCCATTGCCGGTCCCAAGCCCGGATGAGAAAGTGAGGAGGGGGAGGAGTATCAACCTCGTTAAAAAACCTGGGTTCAGCTGACTCCGGCACCCAGTAAGGGCCTCTTCCTAGAGTTACAGGATGAAAACCGGCCAACGGACTCATAATATATGAGTGCGGAAGAACCACCAGCGGAAAGATTGGTCTCGTGAATCCCGTAGAAGATAGCCAATCTAAGGGAAGAAAACCCTGAGAATAAATTACCTGGTCCTCCAGGTTGGGGGTTGGGGCAATGGGCCAGCACCCCATTACTTGTAAAAATCTTAAAACAAAGTAGAATGAAAAATTCATTTAAAACAAATAATCTCCGGGTGGAAATCCACACTTCCAATTACGGAAGGAGCCCCGTAGGATACGGAGGGGGCAATTCTACGTTTGTGAAGAGTAATGCCAAAAAGTTCAATATTAAGAAATCAGATGGAAGCCGAATACAATGAAAGAATTGGACAATGAATATAGGAACTTAGAATATACAAGGACTAGCAACAAAGACACAAGAAGTATTTGCCGAGATAGAAGAAATGGGAATGGACGTAATTTCTCTGACAGAAACAAAAAAGAAAGGAACGGGAATAGAGGAAATAGGACAATACTTACACATGTGGAGTGGAGTCCCAAAAACGAAAGAGGACAAAAGGGAGTTTCTATGGCTATTAAGAAGAAATATGGAAAACAAATAAAAAGTTGGGAAGCAGTAGACGAGAGGATTATCAAAGTTAACCTCAAGAGTTTTAGATATAGAATGACAATTTTAGGAATATATTCACCTAATGAAGACGATAGCCCCACGAACAAAGACCAATTCTATAGTAAGTTAGACGATATAATAAATGAATGTGGTACGCGACGAGAAGTTCTGTTACTGGGCGATTTCAACGCGTGGGTAGGATGCAAGACGAACGATAAAGTCGTGGGACAATTTTGTGATGCCAGAAGAAACAGTAATGGAGAAAGGCTTATAGGTCTATGTGAAAGTAACAACCTAAAAATCCAAAATGGTTTTTATAAACACAAGAAAATTCATACATATACTTTTGAGGAACATGCACTACAACGAAGAACAATCATTGACTATGTTATAACTCGACAGTATTCTACCGGTAGAATCCATGATGTTAGAGCTTACAGAGGCCCGACATGCGGAACGAATCACTATTTGGTGAAAGCCAAAATAGTGTTTTCACCCAAAGGGCAAAACAAGTAATACCAAAACAGACAGAGAAAATACAATAAAAATATCCAAAATTTATAATGTCTAGATAAGGATATTGCAATACAACCTTTGGGAAAATGTGATGGCACAGTGCAGTGCACAAGGCGCTAGCAGTATCACTAAAAAAGCTACTGTGGTAGACCGTACACGTGTATTAAATGCGGAGACCACACAATATCAAAACCTATAAAAAATAAAGGATAATGTCGCAAATGCATCTTATATGACGTATACAAGTAACAAACTATAATATGGTATTGTCCAACAAAACCAAGCAAACATATTAATGAATACAAACTATCTATTTGCATATGACTCAACATAATATAGAACGATCAATCCTTAATGAATGCTAAACCAATTAATTCAACAAAATAACATGGTACCTACTTTATTGTCTACCGTTATTAACAAATTAGTTCGCAATGGTTAAATTCCTAATATCAGCTTTATAGAAAACCAACGGATTCCAGTAAAAGACATACAAAGTGAAAAACTTACATAAATCATTTATAAGAAAACCCAAATACGTAATATGGTAAAGTAAACATCTTGACAGCAATATACATGGTGAATCAACCATCATTATCGAAATGATTGTACACCGCCAATTACCAAAATTTAAAATTAAATATTCGTTACATAATAATAATAATAATAATAATAATAATAATCGTAAGGCTTTAGGCCCCGTGTCGGAGCATATCCTACAAAATGAGAGGTTAAGGCTCTCAGATGTTCGCTTTCTTTTGCCCGTTCGTTGCGTACCATCTCTGGTACGGGGTGATGTGGCAAGCCTTAGACGACCCCCATTATTGCCTCCTGTTTGAGTGAATGCAGCTACTCAATTATTTTCAGTGATTGAGTAGGTTACCCGACAGAGCTCCGAAAATGGAACCTGGGTCCGTCCGCAGCGTAGTCCTCAATCACTGGACCATTCTGGCGGTAATCCATTACATACTGCTCACCAAAACATCGACTTATTGACGATAGCCTTAAATAATACTCTAATTCATTGGGATAAAGTTAGGTTCACTAATAACAACGATAAGGGGTCAGATCTGAAAAACATTTTGGACTTTGTGGACTTCTGTACGACAAAATAACTTCATAGATGTCAAATCAAACTTTAATATAATTAACTTTAGATTACGCAATATTAGTACTACTACGATAAAAAAAGAAAATCAAATTTGTATTGTATAACACAATTATTTAGTGGAAATATTGGCAAAGAATCGAAAAATAGCAAATAACAAATAATTATTTTATTACAATTTCGTAATACCACTATGCAAAAAAGACAAGTAATGAAGATGATAACTGAGAAGAGAAGAGCAAGAGCTAGATGGTAATAAATCCTTTAGATAAGACCATTTACAACGGGCTAGCAAATAAAGTAAAAGTTATGCGAGGTCCGAAATAAAATTTAAATATCTAGGTAATCTACCAAATAAGGGTAATTTGATATAAAAACCTACACAAGGGTTTAAATGACCTACATCTGCTCTTTAACGAATTTACAAGTGTGATAATAGGCAAAATCCGATAGAAAAAAGCCTAAGTGTTTATGCAGCATAATGTTTAAGTTTTTTAATGGTACACAAATGTGTTAGATGCAATTTTTAAATGCGTTCTTTTAACTTTGCAAACTAATTATGGATAAGGCACATCAATAAAAAGAAATCTCTAGTTTTGGATTTATCACCACAACGTGGACTGCAGTTTAAATGAGTGCTATTTAACTAAATGCTTAGACTAACCTATTGGGAAGCTCAGCTTGAGTAGTCCTACATCATTTTAATATTAAATTTAGGAAAAACACTAATAGATATAACCTACTATTGATCTATAAGCTTTTTATCAATAATATCAAAAACCATTAATCGAAAAAAATGAGAGGAAATAACGTAATAGAAAAATACCTGCCAAAACCATCAGTTTTAGTTATAGCCATTCGACCATCTAACAACGTCATCGAATTGTCAATGTAATATATACAAGCTTCGCCGTTTTTAGACATCAAACAAGCTTTTACAAAGTATAGCGTAAAGGTCCTCCGTTAATACTTTCAGGTTAAGATTGTTATTATCACAATCATACCATGTCCAGTTTTTTTATTTAATCCACACAATCGATTTCCAGTTGAAAGATTCATAAACAATACAGCAGTTTTAGCTACACAGATTTAGCTACTGTTTTACTACAGCTACAGAATCATATAAATCTGCTTCAGAAAGGTTTTAGTATGCGAGTATTTAAAGTAAATGAAAGCAAGTCTCCTCATAATAAGAAAACTAGGAAAATCCCGTATGCGTTGCGTAACACTTGATATATCTAACCTTAAATACGAATAAAAACGTTTAAAGTCAATGGTCTTAATTGTGACAGATATATATATATGGAATACAAACAGTCGTCTTAAATAATAAGAAAATAAAGGTGCTCACTTACCATCTCACTAATGTTAACATACCATGTGCTGCAAGTTGACATATTAACATATAGTAAAGAAAAGATAAAAAATAGATTTGAAACAGAAAAGACGAGTTGGCTAGTTGGCAGAATGTATAAAACTATATTCAGACCAATTTGAACGTACGGCTAGGAACGGTGGGACTGTTCCAGTATATCAAATTTAAAAAAATTTCAAACGTTTCAAACTTTAAAATTCTTTTAGTCGTAATTTTCTAGAATGCACATCATAATTTATCTATAGAAACTCTGGTCAAAGTACCAGCTATCATACGACTTAAAACGAAATACCATCAGGATCTACTAATCACTTAAAGATTTCTATGGTAATGTCACCGGGCTAACCCCTCCACGTCACTTCACATTTGAATAATTTTATAGAATATATATGTATTTTATATATTATGGGTTTCTTGCATATCTTTCATATTTGAATAAAACAATCAGTCAGCAGTATCAAGAACATTTGTAGAACACAAGAACTAATATAATAAACAAATTTTTACAAAAGTTAATACTTAATTTCGCATGATTATTCTTAGAAGGGGGGAGCATGATGAGAAGGGATTAAAAATGAATTATTATACTATTCAACTATTATTCACTGATGCAAGGGAAAAGACCATTACTTTCCGAGCCCGGTTTTTAGGGTTATGAGCATAAGACTTTTACTTGGGTTTAAATTTAAAAAATCCCTTATTGCAACTCTCAAAAAGTAGGCAGATTTCGTAATACAGCGATTTGATACAAACCCAATCAGGATTCAATGTCTTCTACGTAAGGACTAAAAAAATTTACTATTAGATCATTCGATCCTATCCATTTTTGGGCTGTGCCTAGGTATATACATAAGAAACGCACATGCTATATTTAATCTAAATACAGCAAAAACGTTGCAAATTGCGAAAAATTGCAATCCTTTTAAGATCGTTTCCCCACCCCTTCGAATGATTTTTCCCACTAACAAACTTAGTTGTCTTACTAAATATGTTAGCAAAATTTCATTCAAATTCAATCTAGTAACAGTGTACTAAACTAACAGTGTACTAATTGAGCGCAATAAAAGCATAATAAATGTTGGAAACTTTGATAATAAATATCTCGACTTCGCAAGCTAATAATGACATGTAACAGATGTCAAACGTCTTAGAATGAAATGCTTTTTAATTTAAATCCGATTAAATGTTGTGCGCTCTCAACGCCAAGAACGGGCTCGCGGCGCATAGCCTTTGTAATCTTTATCAAATTAAGAAGCCACGTCCTCTCTAATTAGAACCTCTGTAGAGTCGACTCGCTCCTGAAGTGAATTTTTTATGGTGCAAGAGCTTCTCAGTCGAATATAATGTATGAGGTTGTCTCATCTTTTTCATCGTAAAGTCTTTAAATAGGTTTTTCTGTGTAAGCATGTATTTATTTCGTTTATAACTACCGGAAACTAACCTAATTTTCTGTCGATTTAATTGCAGTTATTTTCATAAACTGAATTCTAAAACTGCGGACTATAGTTGTGGTTACTCTAAAAAACTTCTATTTTTTGTACAAGAGTATACCTACCAAGCACACAAAAAATAGTATGTTATAGTTTACAAAACAGAATTCGCAAACATTTCTAGATAAACTTAGAATTGGTCTTGCAGCTAAGCTCTTTATTTCAGCCTGTGTATTTAACTAAACAAAGAAGTTTTTACCTTGCTAGTTTTTACCTAAGTTACTCACGCAGACACATTTTGTAGTTTAAAACACTTTTTAGATATTTTTATACTGAGGAAATCTCCGTATCTTCCACGTTCAATCCCATTATCGATTTTAGATCCGTCCATGCACTAAATTAGTTTTCTTGTCCAACAATGCTTATTATTATAGAAAACTACCGTTACTCCAATGTTTAACAAAGACAAACTTAGTAAGGCTACCATTATTTTAATTAAAATGCTTCTTATTGTACCTGTACTACATAGACAGGCAACTTTATAGAGTTTAATTAATTTCAAATTGGTTTGTTTGTTTTAATTTAAGCTGCCAATGCATAGATGGCAATAGGTCTCAACCAGAAGAGATTTAAATTTCCACGTGTTATTCATTGCTTTACTTTTTGTATATACAAGGTATAGGTCAGATTTACTTTTAAGATTAGTCCAATCTGTTTAGAATTTTCACTCATTTCTAGTTGGAGAGATACATTAGTTTTAACTTATCCTATATCTCTTTTCTTGTGAATGGACCAGTGTAGTTTTGAGAGGATTTACATTAAGATTATCTTTTCCATACTTACTCCACCATCCCCAGGGATGTCTGCATAGTTCTGATTAAGACGTCGAGTGTCTTGCCTATTCAGTTTAACAAGGCTATACAGCGAGGCATATTTATCAGCAGCTATTTTCCTAGTTCCACCAGATATAATTAAGTGTATACTTTTGTCGTAAAACCTGCAAACGATGTTTTTCTGATTTATCACTTCTCATTGCTGCTAACATTACATTCTAGAAGGTGAAGCTAAAAGTTCCTAAAATATAAGAAGAAAAAAGCCAGTATTATTTTCTAGCAGTTTGGGGAGTTTTAAATTTCTCTCATAATTCTGTATGATAAATCTTCTTCTTCTTCTTCTTATGATCCTTCTCCTTCACGGAGGTTGGTTATCATCATTCTTATACGGATTTTGTCGACGCCCGATCGAAATAGTTCAATGCTGCTGCAATTAAACCAATCTCTGAGATTTTTTAGCCAAGACATTTTACGCCTACCAACATTTCTTTTTCCCTTTATCTTCCCTTGCATGATGAGTTGGAGCAGTGCGTATTTGAGATTTCTCATTCATGGCCTAAGTACTCTAGTTTCCTCTTTTTTATTGTATTTATTATTTCACATTCCTTGTTCATCCTTGTCAAAACTTCTCTGTTAGTTATTCTTTCAATCCAGGCTATACGCAACATTCTGCGGTAACACCACATTTCAAAGGCTTGTATTTTGTTTGTTTGCTCTTTCTTAAGTGTCCAAGCTTCTACACCATAGAGCATGATATTAAATACATAATAGCGAAGCATTCGTATTCTGAGCCCAATGTTTATGTTTCGGTTGCAAAGTACTTTCTTTAATTTTGCAAAGCAGGATCTAGCTATTTCTATACGAGTTCTTATCTCCGTTGTTTGATCAGCTGTTTGTTCTATCCACGTCCCGAGGTATTTGTATTTCCTTACCCGTTCTATTAATATGTTTGCAACTCTTAAGTTTCCTTGAATGTGTGGAGTTTTTGTAACTACCATCCATTTGGTTTTATTAAAATTTATTTTTAAGCCGTAGTGGCTACAGCCATCATTTACTTTTCAAGCAGATGTTGTATGTCAGTAAGGTTGCTTGCTAAGAGGATTGTGTCATCCGCGTATCTCATATTGTTGACTATTTCTCCATTTATAATAATTCCCGCAGATTCCTCATCTAAGGCTTCTCTAAAGATGGCTTCGCTGTAGATGTTAAACAGAAGTGGAGATAGGATGCATCCCTGTCTCACTCCACGGCGTATCTCAATTTCCTCGGTTATTTCTGTTCCAACTTTTATGTTAGCACTCTGTCCCCAATATAGGTTACTAATTATCCTCACATCTCTCCTATCTATGCCTTTCTTAAGTAAAAGTTCTTGTAGTTTACCATGTTTCACTTTATTAAACGCCTTTTCGAAATCGATGAAACAGGTAAACACATCTTGGTTCATATCCATGCATCGCTGGTATAGCACATTAACCCCAAAGAGAGCTTCTCGCGTTCCAAGACCTGCGCAGAAACCAAACTGGGAGTTACTTATTCCTTCTTCCAATGTTTTGTAAATTCTTTTATGAATTATTTTCAAGAATGATAAATCTAGAACCTTATAAATATCATACATACATTTATTTTGAAAACGCTTACGTAACAATGGTAATCAAAAATAACCATGTTTAAGAAAGGTCCTCAGAAACCTTTGATTCAATTTTTAATACTTAAGCTTTCTTTAATATTACAATTTTATGTAAACGTTCAGATCTTGACACTGTTTGTCTACAAATGTTAGATCTTGTATACTTAGTATAACAACTAAAACTATTATTAAATAACTTGTTTGCTTATTGACTTCAAAATTTTAATTTAGATGAATTTTTAGAACAAGTAATCAATTACTTTTTGCTAGAGAGTTATTTTAGATGGCAAACGGTTTATTCAAGTAATTAAGTAAATAAAAAATGTCAACTTTTCTTTAAAATCATTTGTGTCGCGGATATAAAATCGGACATTGATTTGTTAATTCACTGTCACTTAACAGAAATTAGACACAAAAAATATTACTGGTTTTCAAAAATGAATCAAAATCAGTTTATTACTTTATGTAGCTAACCATAAAACAACTTTTCTTACATGTCAAATGCATCTGGTTTGGTTATATACAAAAGACTAAATTATATTTTGAAAAAAAATATCTCTTTGGTAAAATGTAGCCAATTTATACTCTCTGTATTGCCAAAAGAAATATAAGAGGCTGCACTGGCCTAGAATTGAGTAAAATAGGACGAATATTAGCAATTAGTTTTCCATTGAAATATGTTCACATATACTACTGACATATTATTTATATAAAATAAGCTGCATATTTTGCAAGTTCAAATATTCTCCCATTTGAATTTTTAGGGCTACTACTAGATAGTAATCGTTGCCTTAGAAACTTTATTTTAAACACGATATGACCAAAAGCATCGGAACACCCATTATTGTAAAATCAGAGACTAATTGTGTGTCAGTCCTAACTTTAACGTTAACCACTAGCTTTTAATATATGTCTGTAGAAATTTCTCTACAAAAACTGTAGTGAGTCCAACCACTAAGACGGGCGATTTGGGCTGCGCCTAATATGCATTCCAATTCTTCTCAGATATGTTCAATAGGGGTGATATCAGGGTTATGCAAAGGCACGTTCAGTTTCTTAATAGCCATTTCTTCAAACTATGGCAAAATATCCTTTGTCATGTGGAGAGAATAGTCGTCCTAGTAAAATAGGAAGGGCCTTTTTCCAAACTGTTGTGGAAGTATATAATTGTTAAAACTATAAAGACTTAAGTCAGCGTTCGTCCTTCCTGCTACAGAAACTAAAAGATCCAGACAGAACTACAACAGACAGCCCCAAATTACGATGTCTCTAACTGTTGACCAAATAAACTAGAATAAAAAGCGTTCTTCTGGTATCCGCCAAACCCAAATGGGTCAGACTTGTTACAGGAATGACACCCAATGATCTTGTCACGTTCAAAATCCACTCAATTGTATCAACTTACTCATTGTTTGTCTAACTCACGTGCATGACTTACATATGCTACTACCTCTACTTTTCTAGAAGGGTTTCCAAATACTTTTAACCATATCGTGTATTCGAATAATTACTGACTGCTCTACTACGTCTAATATATGCTGAAAAATTACTTAATACATTTTTTAGACAACTTTACAGAAAAATACGGATTAGTTTGCATTCAACCATGATTTCATGTTTCTTTTTGCAAAACTTAAGAGCAGATAAAACTGCTTTGGAAATAAACTGAACTATCATACTAATTCTTAGCTCCTCCATAAAAAATTTTTAAATAAATCCTTATTTTAATAATAATTACGTATTGAAACAATACTAACATTAGTTTTGTGAAAACATAAAAATTTTTGTTTTGGCCCTTTTTTTTGATAAAGTGGATTAAATTTAATTTTTTTACAACAATTTTTAATTTTTTATAGACTGTTTACATCATATACATTTTTTTTGAATAAAAGTACGCAATATGAAGTAAATGTTTATTAGTGCTGAAAGCTATAACACTCAACTACAGTCGAAATTTAAACTACCACTTTTATACTTGTGCTTTAATTTTTGGCGTTCAAAGGTTTGTAATAGATCTCAGGGGTGTTATAAATTGCTAATGTCTATACAACATTAAAACTCTGTGGAATATCCACTGACTCCTGGCAAACGAGCCGGGGCCAACAAACCCTACTGTCACGTCCTAGAAGACTTCGCTCACGTGACTGCTGGGTGCATAACGTATAATGAGTGTACGTTATGTAGTTGACAAGGGAGAGTAAAGGATGGATTTCTGGCGCCCTTAAATAACTGAAACCTATCAGCTTGGTCCTCCAGGTTGCGAGTTGTGATAATAGACCTGCCCGCATTTTACGGGAAAAAACCTAAATTTACAAAAAAGCCTAAGCTTCAGAAATAATGATTTTTTAAATTATAAATGTACAAGGTTGTAGAGGAAAATTAAGTGAAGCAATTCAAGAATTAAACAAACACCACTTGAAGAAATAAAAAGTAAACGTCATGGCAATGAAACAATTGGCGATTACCTACATATTTATAGTGGTGTTCCAAAGGACCAACCACCCATAGTAATAGCGCTGAAAAAGAGAATAACAGATTGAAAAGTTATAGACGAAAATATTTGGAATTTGTAGTATATTAGAAGACTCCAACATAATGAAAGAAAACGGTTCTTTGAAAAGTTAGTTAGGAATTAACAAAAGTAGGAAACAATAAGTAAGTTATAATATTGGGCGATCTAAATGGAAGAACAGAAAAAATGGGAAATAATAATATAACAAGACCAATCGGAGAGGATGCACAACAATGGAAAAAGACAAAGCTGCGCGAACAGCAACAATTAAAAATCATGAACGGATATTTTAAGCACACAGAAATACATAAATATACATGGACTCAAGATACGAAAAATTTAAAATCAATAATAGATTACGCAAAAGCCAAGCAAAATACTCCACTGAAAATAGATGTTAGAGTTTAGAGAGGAATATATCATGTATCGGACTACTATCTACTAAAAGCCAAGGTACTCTTCCCAGTTCAACAGAAAATTATGCAAAAAATACAGATCATAAGATATAAAACTTTAGACATTATTGAAGAATCTTATAACATAGATAGTTTCTTCTTCTTCTGCTTGTGCCGTATCCTCATTGGACGTTGGCGATCAGTCTGGCCCACTGCCATCCTGATTTTTCTTGGGAATATAATGAGGTAGTTTCCCGTTGCTTTCCTCATCGCAGTGTTACAGCCGGGTGTATCATAATTTGATAGCCACCTGTAAGTATATGATGACAAGCCTGTTACCGAAGTCATTCTTCTGCAGCCTTGACTCATTAATGACGCAGCTGCTTCCTATGCCATGCTAGTTTTGATCCGCCCCTGGTATTTCATTTCCCAGGTACCACCCATATCTGGGAGGCATTCCCCTATCCGCCACCTGGGAAGGCGCCCGATGGGGGACTAGCAACCCCACACGGGATAGATAGTTTACAACATGACAATACCTTGAAAATTATTCCAAAACAGATTACACAGTTACGTTCAAAGAACTGATAACTTAACAGAAAGTGAGATATATGAAATATAGTATATAGCATTAAGAAAGTTTTAGGTATTAAAGAAAAACCAAAAAGCAAAAAGTATTGGTAAAGTTCCGAAATTGAAGAAATGGTTAATGAAAAAAAAAGACTACACCCGAAATAGTTAAATACAAAACATGAAGAATATTACAGAGAACACAAAAAAATAAATGAAATTTTCTATAAAGATGAGATATAAAATATCAGAACCGTTTACAGTGAACAAATAGTTACGCCAAACATGCCGCATTGTTCCAGCCCTTCTTAAAATATACGTTGCGAAAGCACTAACCTTATGAAAAAGAAAATGTAGAGAAGAGGGCATCTAAATTGACGACGATACATGCTTACACTCCTTTTAGTTTACAGAAGATCAAGTGATATGTGCAAACGATAAAGAATTTTTATGATAGGTGACACGCAAACTGAAGGAGAAATATGAAAAATGAGGTTTACAAATAACCATCTAAAATGCACAATATTTGTGTATTCCTTAAGAAACAATAGATACTAGATAACAATAAAACTATCAAAAAATGTAAATGTTACAAGTATTTAGAAATAAATTTCAATAAAGAAGAAAGATAACATCTAAATAACATTTAGGCTAAATAAAGCAATAAAAAATAATTAAATTACTAAACGAAATAGCAAGGAAGACAGAAATAGGAAACAAAGAAGAATAAGAATATATGAAAGCCTAGTTAAGAGCACATGAATCACATGGATCAAAAAGATGGTGATTAAAAGAACTCATGAAAAAGAAAGTAGAAACTACAGAATTGGACGTTCTAAGACGGTCAGCTAGAACATAAAAAATTAAACGAATCAAAAATAACGAAATAAAAGAACAGATAAACATAACAAAATCAATTACAGAGGGTATTAAGAGGGCAAACAACTGATCTCGTATGGCCATCTACAAACGGTGGATGTGCAAAGAGTGCCAAAGAAAGTAATGAGATGGATATCGACAGAAAACCGTAAAAGGGGAAGACCGAAAAAGTCATGGTTCGGTGAAATAAGGAAATCTATGAGCAGTAGAAGACTAAATTAAAAAAATATTTTTTTCTTTTTTATCCAGCTACCGTCACCTATTCTTAGCATAGGTCTACCCTATCGTATTCCATTTCCTTTTCTTCATATACATAGCCGTTGAGGTAAAAACCGGAAAAGGAATAAACGCAATTTATAAAACAAAAAGAATAAATTTATTTATACAACAATTAAAGTAAATTATATTGAAAATCATATTATTTGATGTTGACCGCCTCAGCAAGCCTGGATCTAAACCTGATGTAGGCTAACACAACTTCCTTCTTATAAATATGTGCCATTATCTCTATAATACAGTCCCTTAAGCTGTCCTTGATGATGGGATGCCCCTTAGTGACCTTCGCCTAAACCACATGCCACATGTAATAGTCAAGAGAATTGGAATCTAGTCAGGGGACCAGTGGTAATACAAATTGTCGTAAAGCGATATCTGCGTCTTTCTTGCCTTGTGGACTGGTCAACATAGTAGATGGTCACTTTCAGATCTTCCTCAAAGGAGTGGGCCGCCATGGCATTCTCTTCGTTGTTCACAAACCACAGTACCATTACAGCGTGAGTTGTCCTGTCAGTAGTTACCTGTTAGCAGATTTTCTGTACTTCTTGTCTATGTCGAAAACTTAAGTCTTTTGTAGAAAAACCACGCAGTAATTCAAGTACAGTGGATCTTCGGTAGCACTGTCGGCTTATTTTGTCGACAAGCGTAGACTGTTAATTATGTGAAGCTGACTTGCTCTTTTAATTAATAAGAGATTGTACATGCACAAATATAATTTTTCGGCTAGATGCAATCTAAAAAGTTTCAGATTTACTTTAATAACTCTGTAAACGATTCGTCTTAGATTTGTTTTGTTTTTTTTTCGTTCTCAGAGTTATTGCACAATTTATTGTCTATTTTCTTCAGATATTTCCTCTACGTATTTTCTACTCTTGAGTGCTATTTAATCCATGTGTTTTTTGTTTTTAATTTTTTGTTTTAATTTTAGAATTAATTACTAATATTAATTTCAAAATACTCTGAACTTAACAACAGCATGCTACAATTTTCGGCCTCTAAGATATTTGAATAAATTTTCAGTTACAATTTTTGAAATATTGATGCATTATTTGAGGTGAAACGCTATTCAGTTAACTAATGGTTTCAATAAGGAAATTACCACACCACCCTTCCTTTTCTTATAGCAATGCTGCTGCACACTCCACAAAAGGTAAAACTCCCCGGAAAAGTTCTGAAAACGTACGCAGTTTCTTCCTCCTGTATTCAAACTTGCAGAGCAAAGCACATGTCATTAGAATAGATCGAAAGCTCCGGAATATATGATTAAGCAGCAGAGAGCAGCAATAAGACCTCGAAAAGCTGCAGCGAGGTTCGTGAAAAGATGGCGTCCTTTATGTCGGAAAAAGTGCAGCGCACATGTGCCGGAGCACTTTGCTAATGCGGCGCCGTTCCGCCAGGTTGACCCGGCGCAATCAGGGCGCTAATAAAAAGAAGAAACAATTTTAATTTTCGTAAAACCCGGCCGGAAAAGCCTTTTAGCATATCTGGTTTAATCTGCGCGGGAATTTGAGTAATTACGGTTTTAATTTAATCCTCGTCAACTTCCCAGTTAACCCGGATTCTTTGCCGGGCGCATTATTTAAATTGAAATAAATTGAAAGCGCCGCTGGTATCGGCTCCTGAGCGGCCATCCGGCGTCCTTCGCAAACAGGAGGAGGTACTCTTATGTTATTCCCGCAACTGGCTCGTGTTCCTCGAGTCGCCTTCGGGCTGGGGCTTATAGGGGGAGTTGCGCTTACTTCATTTTAATATAAACACGGCCGGTCCATATCTTCTGCTTCGAAGTTTGCGTTTGCATTATTTGTATGCTAAAGTATTATATGTTTAGGTTTCCTAGAATTACTGTCGCTTTATTTGAGTTTCTTTAGAACTGAAAAATAAATATTCCTGTGATGTGCAACATGAACTCACAAAGTGGTTGGCTTTTTAAATTAGTAATACAAGCGATTACCAATATAGCCCAGGACCTGAATAAAAGTGAGCTCAAACAGGAAACCTTTGAATAGGTTATAACTATTAAACTTTAAAATCTTATATTCATCATTCAACGACGTATAATAAATTTCTAAAAACATTTATATTGTAACAGAAATAATATATCACAAAGAAATTATTCAGAAACTTTCTAAAACCGCTAACGTACCATCAGTCTACAAATCTGCGAAGGACAAAAAAATCCAGATAGCTATAAGTCCATTAATTTATTGTCCACTCTAGCTAAACTCTAAGAAAAGGTAATTCTTACTTGCCTACAAGATTTTCTATTAGAAAATGAGTTTATTTTACCTCACCAGTTTCACCTCATCAGCATATTCAAGCGCCTATCTACTTCTAAGAATAACTGGACTAATGGAGAAGGGGTGCAAATTTAAGCCATATCCTCCTTTTTATTGCGCCATCTTCTTATGAAGGTTGGCGATCCATATGGCCAATTTTGTTTTGTAAACTGCTGGTCTGAATATGTCAATAGATTTGCAGTCAATCCAGCGGCGGATATCTTTTAACCAAGAGTTCTTCGGTCTCCCTACTGGCCACTTCCCCTGGATTTTTTCTTAGATAATTAAGCGGAGTATTTCATATTTACTACTCCGTGTGATACGCCTAAAGTATTGTATTTTTATTTTCTTTAAAATTACTGGAAGCTCTTTATCGGTTTTTATTGTTTGGAGTACTTCGAAAATTGTTATTCTTTTTGTCCAAGGTGTACGTAGAATGCGCCGGTAGATGTACATTTCGAAGACTTCTATTTTTGTTTCTGGGATCCAAAGTCCAGCATTCGCATCCATACAGGAGCGGGGATACGTAGCATCGTATCATTCGTAATCAGCGTAGGCCACAACTGAGGTTGGATCTGGTGAAAAACTTTTTTACGCTTCTAAACGCTCTTCGAGCTTGTTTAATGCGCGACTGGACTTTTTTTCCGTTATCTCCATTTTTATTAACAATAGTTCCTAGGTATTTGAAATTTGGTACTTGTTCTATGATGTTATCTTTTATTCACAAAGTTACTCTGGTCTTAGTTTCTGATAGATCCATTATTTTAGTTTTTGATATGTTTAAGGTTAAACCCTATTTTTTACTATACTTCACCACTCGATCGACCATCATTTGCAACTTTGTTACATTTGTTGCCATTATAACTGTATCGCCTGCATCACAAAAGAGTATGCAACCTTTCTTTATGAGAATAGATTCTGAAGTTTTTTCTTCCGCTTTCATTTCAACTGATTGTTAACAATATAACATTTATGTCTGGACATCATTACGTAAGGACACTCAAACAAAAGATTGCTTTATGAGTTCCCAACCCTTTTTGAAAACCAAATTGAGTGTCATTTATTTGTTCTTAACATTTATTATACATCCTACTATGGATAATTCTTATAAATATTTTCAGGACATGTGACATTAGGCTAATAATTCGATAGTCATCGTGGTATAAGAGGCTAGGCTTTTTTGGTACTGTGACGAAAGTTGATTTTAACCATTCCTTTGGAATTTTCCCTGTGCGATATATTGAATTAAATAATGATAGGAATAGTTGTAGCCCTACGTCGTCTTGTAAGCATTATTTTTAGATCCCAGGAGGGCCTTCAACGAAGTCTAATTAAAAGGACTCCTGTATAAGATGATAGTTACATATCTCGACCTACATAATTAAAATTAGATATTCCTTTTTGAGTAAGAATTAACGTTACGTTATCCAGTGTAAAAATAATAAAAGCAGAAGTTCCCCAAGTGAACGTACTCGGACCTATCTTATTCAACATATATTTCCATAATCTGCAAGTAATTATTAATTAAACACTGGCAATGTATACAGAAAACACTACAATCCTCACTCAAAGTACAATTGAAACAGCAACCGAACATTTACAGAACGCAATAAACTTAACTTGCGAATGGTTTCAAAAATGGAAGATACAAATAAACTCCACCAAATCCCAAGCTAAGATATTTACACCTAAGCGTTACATAGATTTTTCACCGATTAGGATTAATAATAACATTGTTCAATGGAATACTGTAGTATATTACTTAGGTGTTTATCTCGATACGTAACTCAACTGGGAATACCGTATCAACAGAAAATTTAACGAATGTCATATTAGACTTAACATATTGTGCCCAATAATCAACCAAGGCTTAGATCAGAATGCTCACTATTAATTTATAAGGCGATACTCCAACCTATTTTAACTTACACATGCCCGGTATGGAGCAACGCACCCAAAACAACACTCAAGAAACTGTAAACCATAAAGGCCATAAAGAAAAAGTACTACGTGTTGCAATTGATTACCATTGGTTCGTACAAAATACACAAACACAACAAAAACTAAGTGTTCCTCTTGCAACAAACTACATACCTAAGCTAAATGGTAACTTCTTTAATAATCTTATGGTTTGTACCAGTGCAACTAATTTTCGGTCAAAAAAACTTGCATACAAGACTGAAACGGAAGCTTTCTTAAGACCTATTGAATATACTTTAACTTTATAATATTAGAACTAAACTACTATTAGACAGCCATGTGAGTGTAGTAAGTCAACCCTCCCTCTATATATAATATAACTCCTAGACATAAGCTTTTATAATGTAAATAAGCCGTGTATTGCAACATTTTTAAAAAGGGAACTTTCTAGAATAATTGACAATCATCCGCGTTACTTCTGGCAGAGCCATTAAGTTCAAATTTCAGAATCTTTTGATTCGTCATAGAACAACCCGTTTGAATAAAAGGCGGAGTAGACAGATATTCACAGCAGTCAAAAAGAAGAAGTCATACAGTGTTGTTATAGTATAGTTGAGCGTTAGTACTATTGTAGATTATAATTATTGAGCAGCAATGCAACCTATATAAATAAAATTTAATTTTGAATTAAATCTTCGTTTACTTCACATTTCATTTATCATAAATACTGAACAATAATTGGCAAATACGATCAAAATTTGCTAAAAAACCCAAGTAAAGCAGAATTTAAAAAACTTTTCAAATAGCGTCTTGAATGACAGGATACTGTAGCCAAGAAAATGCCAAAACTTTTTTCTCGCGTAGTGTGAAGCAATCACAATCGTCAACATCGACTTCGGCGACTTTAAACCCAAATTGTAGTGCATCAAATTTACAGCTGCGAGAGGCTTTGAGCTCATAAAAGTTGGAAAATGTTCTCAACGAGGTAGATCCAATTATATCACTCGATGGCCCGGCACTGTGGTTCGTAAATGATAAACTTTGTCAATTGGTAGCCTACAACGACGTTTCTAGTTATAAGGGGTTTAATGATTAAAAATGTAACCATATAATAAACGATTATGATACCATATCTGAACAAATAGTGTATTTCAAAATTTAAAAGTCGAGTGCTCCAGATTGTCAAATAGTAGAATAGCAAAGGAATGAAGCTTTCTATTAACGAAATGTTTTCTTAAGGGTTGTTAAAGTTGTGATGGTTTCAGCTTTTCGTGGACTTGCCAATTCATAGCAATAATGTAATATTAGGCTCTATAAAAAATATTAAAAAAAAAAAGATCTTGTAAATGTCAAGTGTCATTCCATAATTATGGACTCAACCTCAGCTCTGTCGTACACAGACCAATTAACTTTTGTGGCAAGCTTTCTACCATCTACAGAAACTCACGTTGAACGGTGTTTGACATTTATTTCTAGCTGTGACCATAAGCGCTCGATATCGAAGAGTAAGTATAGAAATATGGTTTTAAATTTGTTTACTACCTTTTTATAAAAAGTTTCGAAATCATTTCTCGGGACAGGTGTTGGCCTTCTTTCACCATTCAATATATGGGGGTTAAAACACGTCAGTTGGGAGATGCATCAGTCCATGTAGCTTTCTCTCGCATGCAACGTCTAGTATATCCGGTATCATTGCTTTAAAGTGATTCGTTTTTCGCTGCACGCATATAGATATTTTGCCTATGGTTTCTAGTGACAGAGCAATGTTTACATTGTGCATCCGGTGGCAATACATGTAAATAGTCTTGTTTAGTGCTATGGAGGTGTTTATTTGCGCCATATATTCAATCCACGCGCAATCTGTTGCAACTTTTTTCACTTCGGTCAAGTAATCGGAGGCGTACTGGCACATGCCCCATAAAAATAGTTACTATCTCCTGTAACATCCACTATTTTAAAGTGTAGGAGCATTATTTCTGAGAACAGATCATCTGCATTTTTTTCAATATCGTTTGGACTCATTTCTTCGATGATGGTCGAGGTTTGCGCTTGTAACTATTCCACAACTTGTCGACAGAATGCTGCATTATTTTTTAAAGTAGACGTTACGTGGGCTCAAAAATCTTCGTTGCGAACTTCTCCGTTTATCATTTCTCGCAGCAGCTCTTTGCATTTCTTTGACATGTGCAATTGTTGATTTTTCATGTCTTCATGTTTTTGCCTCTTTGGCAAGCGCATATTGTAGATTTTGAGGGTTGTTATGTGGATTAATAAAGTATGTATTGTTCGAGTTAACAGCGAATTGGCCGCTGTTTCCTTGCACTCTTAATTATCCGTCACTAACTGTGAAGTGTAAATAAACCTGATCTATTTCAGTGCAGGTGCAATACATCTATTGTTTTAGATCTGAAAAACAACGATAAAGCAATACCACAACGTTTTCTCTTATTCTCACGTGTAAATTTATGGAAACCTAACAGTCCTCCTTGTAAACCTCCCCCAGCGTATCTAGACGCTTACAATTGGCTTGACGTGTTATTCTAAGTTGTAATTGTGTGTGACACCAATTATTTTTATAAGTTGTTCCAGTTCCTCACATTCGAATATTTAGGGAATCAAGTTAAAATTTCTGCTTTTAAGCCATTGGAATCACTTCTCGTAGGTATTGTAAACCGGACACTTTCTTTCAATTGAAACGCGAAAGAACGGCAGTGACGCAAATTTTGATTGTCGTTTACATCACTGATTTTTAAAACGTTTTAATAGAACAAATAAGTATATATTGCAGTGTTTAATTTTAATTTAATAGCTAACGTAATATAAGGATTTTAATTGATTTAAGTTGAGATCCAAGAATTAATTTTTACATGTAATAGATATGATATTGTAACCAGTTTCACATAGTTTTCTTATAATCATTCAAAATCTTTTCTCTTTGTCAAAAGTCACTACAACTCATGTACAATAGCAGTCATACAGCTGTTATTAGATTACTGTAAACAGTAATTTTGCAGCGCTTGCAATCCGAAAACCTAAAACTCATTGTTGACACCTCATGGCGTCTAACAGCGACACATCACATAAATGACTTTCTTATTTGCACTGTGCAGAAAGAAATTCACTTAAAAAATTAGGATACTTTGCAAAGTAGGAAATAGCACGCCAACGATGAGATTCTCCGATAAAAGCAAAGTAGCTTATCGGCTTAAACGATTAAATTCGCTAGTCTTCGCTGATAGCAGATTAACCCGCATTTTTCGAATTCTGTTTAACTTTAAAGTTAGCTTAGCAGTAATGCTGCAATGTAAGCAACAAATATTAGGCTACTTTATTTATTATGCGCAGCTAGTTTGCAATATATACAATAACATTTAAGTAAATTTTTATAATTGGGGTTTGGTGTGTGTTTCTATTTTTTAAATATCTAGTTTCTAGTTTTCCCATCTATAACTGATATTTTTATACCGCGTTTAATCCTTTTGCAAATTAATTATCTTTTATAATATTAAAGAACTAAAGATAGAAATTTCTTAACCTCAAAAATTATTGTGGTATATTGGTACTACAAAAAAAATAATTATTTTAACTTTGTGTGCATGTACTAACATGATAATTAGCTATTTTTTTCAATTAGATAGTATCTCCTATATTTTCTAAGTGTAATCTAGAGAATATATTTTTGAATTTAAATGAAAGCATATTTATATATAATATTGTTTCTCAAAAAGTTAAAAATACTAAAGACTACAGTTATCGCCTTTTCAAAACTTAATAAGAATGTAATCAACAATCAGATAAATATTGTTAAATTAGCCGCACTAAATTCGCCTTCAAAAAAGTTGTTCAGTCCATACCAAATACAATAAATCTCCGAAATTATTGAAAGTGGTTTTGAACATAAAAAAAATTTACTATACTGTTATCCGAGGCTACCTGAAGGCTACATTATTCTAATTTTCTAGGAAATCAAACCTAAGCAGTCAAAATTAACGATTCACTATCCTTCACCTACAGCATCTGCGCCGAGGTTTTCAAAAAGCATATTTCTTCCGACGCTATGTAATATATGCATTCATGGCATACACCAGCAAAATATCTGCGTAATTGCTACCTATAATGACAAGACACCGATAGTTATACAACACGAGTGCATCACAATGGTAGCTGAACGACTCTAACGCTTATTAGGCATCTTAATAAATGGTCTATGAAATGGACAACTACCATCAAGTCATCGAAATGTTCCATAAAAATCTTCACATTGAAATACCTCAAAAATGACACTACTAACATAACAATGAATGACGCCACAGTGCCTTTAAAGGAGAAGAATATCTGCGTTAAATATCTAGGCCTACATTTTGATACTAGATTAATATGGAAGTTGTGCTAGACTTGCTAAGCTTTATCTTTTAATAAATTAAAGATTTTCCCAATGAACAGATTGTGCATTTTTATTATACTACACATGCTTAGCTTGGAGTACCACCTCAGCTACTAACATAAGAATAACATATCGTTCAGAATAAAATGCTCGGAATTGCTCTAGGTGCACCATAGCAATTCCAATAATTAAACAAAAATCACTGAAAAATTTTCGAAAACATCGATCAACCAAAAGAATATCCATACAAGATTTAAAACACATTTACCACAAGATATAATATCCGATAATATTAACAATTAACATTTTAAATAAGTACACATTGTAACGTTTTTGCCCTCATCAGTGGTGAATGACTAGCTTAAATTTATTTTAACTATTTATTTAGTTTATTTACAGAAAGCTGAATTACATAATAATATAAATGTACACTACACGAGGAATTACTGACGTAAAATTGTACATGATATTTATCTATAACACAATTAATGTCGCAGTAACTTAGTCACTTCGCTTCCGGTACTTCCAAATTATTTTAATCCTCATACGGTATAAGCAGCGCGACTGCACGCATGAAAGACTTTCTGTTTGCCACTCGGCCGTGATAGTTCGGCAACAACAAAAACTGCAACCCCGGTATTAGTTGCGGATTTGGCGGAACGTCGATGCCTTCCAGGTAGCATTCGTGACAATGTACGTACATATCAAATAATAAAACAAATTGTAATACATTCCGTCCGTGCGATAATTCGCGTGTAAGCTTACCTGTGGGCAGTTTGAATAAAAGGTTCTGCTTTTGCTGATAACTGAATTCGTGCAGCTGCACTATTCTATTAACGGGTATCTGTTCGGATTTCACATCAATTTAGACGTGGAACAAAACCGCGATAGGATTAACTTAATATTAGAGGGGCATATTTCCCACGTCACAACAAAACCAACCTTCGGGGTTACCGTCTCCTATAACTGAATTGTACCTATATGCAACTTTACACCACTATTGCCGCCAATTCCTACCTAACAGATTTCAATATTTACTTAACCAACCCCTTACCGATATAATAACTTAATAACTATCTTACAACGTTATATTGTGCAGGTACAGCCTACATATATTCTGAATATCGAACTCGTTGAAGATACAAATGCAAACATAAATTAAAAATTAAAAAAAAAGAAAATTAAAAAAATAAATAACTAAACCTATTACCCCCCAAACGCCTACACAAAATCGCTAGACAGTACTGTCTACAACAAACAACGCCTCAACCGAAACACAAACCACAAATTCTCCGGAGCAAACCCCAAAACCTCCACCCTTATTTATATATGGCGTCAAAAACTTTGTAGATATGGTAACCAATATTTTTTTAGTAGTAGAGCGAAAGGCCTATCACAACAAATCCCTGATAATACCACTCATGGAATTTATTTCTAATAATTCGAAAATTAATTATTTATCATAAAGCAGCTAAACATTAATCGGACAAGATCCAAGCCGTAAGTGTTGTAGTAGAAGCTCTACCATGAAACTTAACGACAACTGCACTCTACAACCTTTTAAGACGCAGAATACCATCAGAAGAATATCAAAGTTTATTATTCCGTATTATGAGAGTAAATAATTATAAACAACTCATTAACAGGACACCCACATACTAGCCAACAGATCCCAGGAAGCTTCTAGATATCTTGGAATTTTTTATAATTAATGGAATTCTTCGAACCGACTGTGCAATACAATCTTTAACCTTAATCTTTTAACTGATCATAACATGGTCAGTACTAGCATTAGCACCACTGTTATTAACAAGTACTTTCCTCACAAATTAACAAAAAAAATTTTTTACAACTACTTAGAAACCACGGTAAACTTTCAACTTCCAGAAGCTGCACAGTACTTCACAACAATTGTGCAAGAAGCTGCTTGGCACTATAAGTCTGCAAACAAATAAACTATAGCAAACACCAATAACATTCCACTGCACATTAGCCAAATGATCAGCAAAATAGGACGAGATAGAAGAATATCGTAAAGGTCAAAATATTCCATTGATCATCATCCATCTGCAAACCTAATGGCGAGTGGGTACGCACGGACAAAGGCAAGACTAGCACTTTTACCACACACCTCGCTGATGTATTTAAATTGAACTAGAAAATACCAGATCAAGAAGTAGATAATTTCATTGACGAAACATGCTAATTGTCTTCTCCTATAAAACCTATCTCTCCATCAGAAGTCAAGCACAAAATTAATAAATTAGGCATACGTAAGATCCCCAGATACGACTTACTAACAGGGCGCATATTACTACGCTTACCTCAAAAAGTCATTATTCTGCTTTTTACATTCCATCTTACTTTCCGGTCATATGTAAATATGCTGAAATCATCATGACACCCAAACCTGGAAAACTTCCGCACGAACCAATGTCTTGTACACCCATTAGTCGTTTACTCATAATAAAAAGTTTTGATACTTCTACCCAAACGATCTACCAAGTGTATGGAATAATAAATAAAATAACTAAGAGCATAGAGGACAAAAATTATTACAGTGTAGTATTTCTAGTGTGGCACCTCCAGGTTTACCTTTTAAACTAAAACACTTTCTATATAAAACTTGTATGTCGTTTTCAATTCCTACCGCGCCGAAAAACTTTCACCGTTCGATACTATGACTAACAATCTAACTTCTACCCTATCGCATCGGATGTCCCGCAAGGAAGCGTACTTGGACTATTCGTTTTCCTGTTATACACCGCAGATATCCCCGAAGCAAGCAATACCACGATTGTTTTATTTGCTTAATATGTGACTTTCCTAGCTGTAAATAATAGGCCAACAGAAGATCTGTACGCTTATCTGGATATTATCTCTGATTGGTACCATAATTGGAGAGTTAAAATCATTCAATAAAATCGGTTCATGCAACTCACCGGTATCACCTGATAGGGTACTTGTACCTACAAAGTCGGAAACGAAATACGTTGGGCCTATCCTTGACCAAAAGCTCATCTGGAAGAAATACATTCAAACAAAACTAAAACAAGTAGACCTCAAATTTTGTTAAATGTACTTGCTCATTGATCAGACTTTCAAAATACATTGATATTGTACAAAACCGTAATCAAGTCAATATGGACATATTGATTCCAATCCTAAAAGTCATACAGATGTTTCAGTCCAAAGTCTTGAGAACACTCCTAGATGCTCTTTGGGTAATCAGGTGCTCTACGGTGACCTAAACATCACTACCGTTACGAGACGAGATTCAGCTCCTTACCATTAGTTACCAAGATCGAGCAACAAACCACGACAACGATTTGATAAATCAGTTAACAAGTTCAAATATAGAGAAATAAAGTTATACCAGATAAGTGACATCAAGGAATACTAGTCAAAGTGCTGAAGAAAGGTAACCTAAATGAATGTAATATAAATAGAGGAAAATAACCCTGCTAACAGTCGCATCAAATATATTTAGAAAGATATGACTAAACCGAATCCAACATGCCGTCAAACAAACCATAATGCCTGAACAAGCGGGTTTTAGGCCAAATAGATCATGTATAGACCAGATCAATATTTTGAGAACAAAGTTTATAGTCGAGAACAAATGCATACCCACTGTTTATCAATTTTAATAAAACCTTTGACTGGTTAAAAAGAAGTAACATATGGAAAATATTAGAAAAAAGAGGAGTACCCTCACAAAATTATACAATTATTTAAACAACTTTAGGAAACGTACAATTACAAAGTTAAACATGATAAACTTTTAACGGATACTGTAGAAGTAAAATGTGGAGTCAAGCAGGGATGCTTATTATCTCCTCTACTTTTCATTTTGGTAATGGACGATATTATGGAAAATGTCACAAACAGAACTCATTTTGTAAGAACATTAGATGAGAAATTAGTAACCGACAAGAAAACACTAAACATGAAAGATAAGGTTTGTTACCTAGGGTCTATGGTAACACCAGGCGATGGATGCAAAATAGATATAAAGACCCGACTAAATAAGGCTAAAGGTGTATTTAGCTCCGGTGTAGAATTCTACTCAGTACTCCAGGAAAACCAAGCCCCCAAGCCTAATTTTTAACTCAAAGTTTAAATCAATCCTCTACGGGTGTAAATCCTTGCTAGATGCCAAAGCCCTAAACTATAAAATACAGACCTTTATAAACAGATGCTTAAGACGCATTGTGGGTATTAGATGACTAGAAGTAATACCCAATGCAGATCTCTGACTGTTTTTTGAGGAAAAATGCAACTGGATAGACGCACACTCCCCAAAGACGACAACATAACGAAGACAGCCCTGAACTGAAACCCGCAGGAATCACGAAAAATAGGCCGACCAAAAACCACAAAGAACAATCACAAATAAAGCCAAGACAACAGGGGAAGAATGAAGAGAACTAAAATGTTTCTAACAAGAAGTTAAAGAACATTACAGTACAGTACATTTACAAGTTAATATATTTCCTTCTACATCAATACATCTTGTTCTGATTTATTCTTTAATTAAAAAAATTTACAGCATTTTCAAAAAGTAAGCTCTTAGTAGATTGAGGAGCACAAAATCACTGAAGACGAATCATGTCAGCCCAAATCTAAGCTAAACAGTCCTTCTCCACTTTCATCTAAGAAGCTCAAAGTTACGCCATCAGCTGGTAGGATTATACATACAGTGATTTAATAATCAGAATAGTGAGGCACACTAAGAAGTTCTATTGGTATTTTGGACTATAATTTAACATCACTTTATGACGGAAATGGCAAGCTATATACTGCCAAAGTAACCTAGAGAAACTAAATAAATTAGGATCAACTGCTATGCTTTTTGCTAAAAACTCATCTGGGCGCAAACATTTAGCAACAAGATGTCAGCATATTTATGCCTCGCGAACTACGCCAAGCATTTATTTTATTAGCCAATTTTCGGAGGCAAGGCATGTTACAAGTTAATTAAGTAGGGCTCCCGAATTCCGTTGAGTTGACTTAATTAGTCTCATTTTAATAACGATTTCCACATAGTTCCCGGCTGACAGAACTGGGCGTATCGAAGCGCGACTTTATGTGTTAGCTTCACACTTAAATCAAACAGCGGAGGGAAGAGTCGCACCTGGCATAGGTGCTTTAATTAACTGGCAATTTCGCCACCGCGGCTACTGTTGCAACAGCACCACGTTAAAAATGCATGTCCAACTTGCAAAAGCGCATTGCTCGCATTCTGTTGCTTCCGTATGTGCGCTGCCAGGTTCACTTTCGGTCAACACAGATACACTAATCGCCTGGGAATTAGGGCAGTAGTTGTTCGGGGCGATTTACCGCAACTCCTGCCCGGCTTATAAATTTATGCGGACGTTCTGGAGGCGCTAGTTGAATTAAAGCATTTAAATTAACGAAAAGTAATGGGTACCCCGTGCACGAATTAACATACCGGTTGCGAGGCAATTTGTCTGTGTCGTCTTGTTTCGCAGACGGATCCCCTCGCATTTTTCCGTTGTCACCCCGTTAAAATTCAATTATCACGCACAATGGCTTGCATGCAACATCGGAGCCACCCGACAAATAATTATTTATAACAAAATATACACGCGCGATAACGGCGGAAAATAGTAGAACCGCATCTTCGAATTTCAAGCAAAGACAGAACAGGGTCTGGAGCGAGACGAGTTCAACGACACGATCGGCACGACATTGTTGGTTGGCTCGTACACGCGTTGAGATCAAAGGTCCGGTAGTAGATCTTAAACTATGTGTATAGCATGCACTAAGAATACCACGAGAAAAAATGGAGAAACTTTTGAAAGAAATCAAAAGTAAATTAGATTGCATGGAAGAAAACCAAACAAGAATAGAGAAAAACAGGAAATATACTAGAGGAAGAAATTAGAAAAACCAAGTTATTCATGGAATGGAGAAAAAAAAATATATATATAATCTATATAGAAATACCCAACCATTAAAGAAGAAAGTCCAAAAAATAATGAATGAAATAGGAATAGAAATAAAAGTTGAAAAACGCGTGGAAGAAATCGAAAAAAATTATAAACAAGCACCACCAATGGTTTTAACACTTGGCGTTACATAAAACATAAAAATAAAAATCAAGGTTCTTGAAAATAAAAACACTTTTAATTGACTAACAGCTTAAATTACAACTTAATGTTAGAGAAAAACTAATTAACCATATACATATATTCGATACTATTATATGGAACAGCAGCTACGATGCTGAGAAAATTGAAACTTTTGAGATGTGATTAATGAGATTCAGCTTACAATCTTGCAGTTAAAAATGATAACAAACCAAGAACTACTAGAACGTATAAATTGCAATCGAGAAGAAGTAGAAAAAACAACTTGGTTAAAGAAAGACAGTGTGTTAGAATATTTGACAATATAATTGTCCACCTTGTCTAGAGTCGACAAAAGTAAGCATTAAATTAAAATTACTAAAATTTCTTGGAACATTTCGTTCGACACCCGAAAAAAACGATGGCGTTTGAGAAGAGTCGCTATTAATGTAGGAATATTGGTGTGGCGGCCTTTTCGCCCTTGAACCGCTTTATATCGCGGCGGCATGCGGGGCTTTGATATCTGCCGCTACGTTTTGCCGTCTCACACACAATGGGATATGGGCTTTTGCTCAGCCGACAAGTCTGCATACGCCGTCGGCGGCACCCTTTGATATGAAAGGTGCTGTCGAATAAAAATTTCCCAAAAAGACCTACCGCTAAGCCAGGCGCGAAGCCCGGCAATATACGCACACCGCAGCGCGGCCAATTCGGTCGTGTCTTAACACCCCGCAATACGCAAACCGCAGCGCGGCCAATTCGGTCGTGTTTTTAACACCCGCAAGAAACATACTCACACCGCATCGCGTCCAGTACGGCCGCATTTAACATCCCACAACAGACACGAAGACAGCGCAACAAGGTGGCCACCGTGGAACCATCGCCGACGAAGCCGAAGCCGATTCAGGTGAACGATTTGGCTTTACTTTCGGTTGATATCGGTAGCCGCCCCCATCCGCTTTCGCGCTGGCCGTTTAAGGGACGATTTGGGCCTTATCGGTTTACGTTTCAATACGGGCCGTACTACGTATCCCACACCGCACCACGAGGGCGGCTATTTACACGTCTGCCTCTCCAAATATATTGGAGCACCCGTCACATCCAATTCCAAGTCCTGCACAATCAACGAACTACTCCAAGAGAATCGTTACAACACAAGAGATACGATCGTTCATGCTATAAGGTAATCAGTACAAAACACCAACGTACCTGTTGAAGTTGGCAGTTTATTATTCTGACTGTTGAAGTTGACAGCTGTCAGATATCATTTTTTACTAGTGTGTGACGTGTATCGTGTGAGTAAAAAGGGAGTTCAAATAAAACAAAGATTATTATTTTGCTCGGGCTTCTTCTGTAAAATATCTAGCAAAGTTTGGTCCTAACGAGCCGGATAAGGCGCGTGTGACTAGAAAATATTATTAACAAACAGTTTCAAAGTATTGACCAAAAACAAGGTGTTGTGTGGTACTCAGTACATTATATTAAAATGGAGGAATTGGTCAAGAAAATAATTACACAAAACTGAAAAACGCAATTGTTAACTTTGAAAAGTCTCCGAAGTCTAGATTGTCAAATACATATATAAAAACGCGATTAGAGGCCATATAAAAGTATCTAAAGCCACTAACGGAGAAACACATGAGTAGTCCAGGACATATTTGGTGACCTTGAAGAGGAGTATTTATGCTGTAAAGCAAACATGGTTAAAATGTTAGAAGCTTTTGAATACACGCCAAGCAACATAACAGCAGAGCCAACATCAAATTGTCATAGTCAGGAAGTTCGATTAGAAAAAATAAACATTCCTGTTTTCAGTGGTAGCTATAATAATTCGAATACATTTCATGGCATATACATTGTTTATTCACAACAGAAGAAGTATTGGTGATATACAAAAACTTTATTACTTAAAATGTAGCATTACTGAAGAGCCTGAGCAACCACTAAAGATATTCAAAATACCGAGAAGAATTATTCAGTGGCTTGGGATCCATTAAGACGGTGATATAATAATAAAATAATTATTATTAATTAAATGCTATATTAACAAAGCTATTAGGCCAGAGAAAATTAAACAGTGAATCGACTAAAGGTATTAAGGACTTGACACAACAAATCAATGTCTTAATCATTTAAGAAAATAATGATGTCAATATAGATAATTGAGACTCCTTAATTATTAACTTAATGATCAACAAACTAGACCAAAACTTGCATAAACTATGGGAGGAAGAATTACAAGCGTTACCGATAAAATTGTTACCTACTATGGGTAAATTTAATAAATTATTAGAAGAAAGATTCAGAGTAATCGAAATGATACATACATCCAAGAGAAAACAAGTTTTATATCAAAGCTTTTGAGTACTATATTTCAAAGTCTACCGCACCATGTCAATACTGTAAGAAAGACGACTACATTTATCAGTGCCAAGAGTTTTGTAAATTAGATTCTGAGAAAAGGTTTGGGTTTGTTTAAAGGTCATTACTGTGCTTTAACTGTTTGTGGCCAGGTCACAGTGTAAAATTTTGCCGTCACAAAACCGCTTGTAGAATCTGCAAGAAGAAACACTACACATTATTGCACATTAATAGAGTAAAGAGAGAAGAGAAGATAAACAAAACTGAGACAAGGAATACAGTCACATATGTCGGTCCCTGGTCATGTGTCTACGTTATTGGCAACTGCTTTAGTGAATATTGAAACAAATAGAGGAAACAAGTTCTAAGAGCATTAATAGATCCATGTTCACAAAAGTCATTTTTATCAGAAGCAGCAGCCCGTAGCTTACAGTTGGGTTTAAAGGAGGCGGGTGGTCAGATCGTTGGTGTAAGCAAAATGTCTACCGAAAGATCAAATGCACTCTTTTTATTGTCAAGCAAATTACGGATATTATGCCTTCCACTAAAATTCATAACCAAGCCTAGAGTTCTTTTCGACTGGTCAAATTGATTTACTTCTGGGAGTCAACATTTACACAAAGATATTAAAAAATGGCATAAAAAAAATAGGCTAAGAGAACCGATAGTTCAAGAACCTACCTGGGCTGGATCATATCCGGGGGTGTACCTATAGAAGATGTAAAGGGTCGCAACAACATTGTTAGTATGCACTTGACACTTACCTTAGAGCAAATAATGCATCTGATTCTGGAGACTGAAACTATGCGATATGAAGGAAAAACACGCACACCTAAAGAGATTATAGCTGAAGACATTTATCAAAGGACCACTAAGAGAAATAAGAATTGTAGATACATTGTAAGACTTCCATTTCCAAGAGAGAACCCAAAATTACCTGAGAATTCAAATAGTACAGCCCTGAGATCATTTAAAAGTTGAGAAAAGAGATTAGCTACAAATGAGAAACTAAAAATAAAATATTATAAAGTTCTACGAGAATATATATTAATCTGAAACACGTGATACCTGCAGGAGATAAGACTGATGAGAATTTTGTTTATTTACCACACCATGTAGTGGTGAAAGAAGAGAGCACTACAACAAAGATACGAGTAGTATTTGATGCTTCTTGTCAAGGCAATAATGATATATCACTTAACAGCGAGTTGTTAATTGGGTCTGCACTTCAAAGAGCTAAGGGACATTATTATGAGATGGAGAATGCACAATATATGTTTTGTTGCGGACATCACAAAAATGTGATACATGAAAATGTTTAGAGAAATTATTAGAGAATTCTTTATCGATTTAATAATTAAGACGCTATCAAGAAATATAAACTCCTCACAGTAACTTTTGGAACAGCAGCCGCACCATACCTAGCTATCAGAACATTAAGACAACTTGCCAAGGATAAAGAAGAAGAGTTTCATGTGGCTGCAGAGCTAGTAAAATATCGTTCTTCATAGATGGTATGTTAAGTGGATTTGACGATGAGAGTCTCGGCGGTCGAAGCGCAGAACCAGTTGACGCAATCATTAAAAAGAGGAGGTTTTGAGCTGCAAAAGTATCCGTTGACTAGTCAGCGATTTATAGAACCCATAGAGCCATGCAAGAGAGCAATAAGTGGTAAAACTAAATTAGAATTTAACAAAGAAGAATGCATAAACACTTTAGATATATTGTGGCAAACAACTGAAGACACAATGAAAATAAAACAAAAATTATTTTATGATGAAAGTAAACACTTACTAAAAGATAGTGTAGAGACAAATTGCTTCACTATTCACCTGCAGTAATTGTAGCAAAGGCTTTTATACAAAAACTTTAGATAAGAAAAATAGAGGGGATAAACCGTTACCAATAGAGTTGAGAAATGAATTGGAAAGGTTTTAAAAGGACAGCTGTTCTGTCTGAGATCAAAATACCACGATGGACTAGAAATTCAAAAAGTGCAAAAGTACAGCTGCATAATTTTCTGATGCACCACAGAGTGGTTATGCGGCAATAGTCTATACCAGAGTTATTCAAGAGGATGCTAGGGAAGTTAAATTAACTTTAATTATAGCAAAAACGAAAGTGGCACCTGTGAAATTGTTGTCAGCTATGGTAGAGTGACTCAGAGTTTTTACGAAGTTTACAGTTTCAGATACAAACAGAACATATTCCAGAGATAAATTTAGAAAAACGAGTAATACTAAAATCTCATGTAACAAGGCCTGAAATAAGTAAAGAAAAAATAAAAAAATTTACCATATTAAAGAAACATTCCTCTCTTAAGAAACTGCTAAACGTTGTTGCCTTCTGTCGAAGATGGTTGAAGATCCTGCAAAAAGAAAAGAAGTTTACATGTTCAGTATCAACTTATGAAAGAAAAGAAGCACTTACTGTATGTCTGAAGATATCCCAAGAACTAGAATTTGAAGAAGAAATTAGTAACCTAAAAAAGAGCGTAAAGGGTAGTAGCCGATTGTTACTTCTAAACCCTTATTTAGATAAGCAAGGAATACTGAGAGCATGTGGTCGGTTGAAACATGCGTCGATACCTAAGGAGAAAAAATACCCAATTATACTTACAAAGGACGACGTACTTATTCCTTTACTATTGAATGAAGCTCATCAGATCGTTCCTGTAAAAAAAATTAGATAATTAAGGGAGGTCAAACAATTAAGAAATTGTATAGAAGGTGCAAGAAATGTGCCCCATTTAATGCAACAGCAGGTAATCAACTAATGGGTGACTTACCTGTAGTAAGAGTCAATCCAACGCGTCTATTTTCTATAAGTGGAGTAGATTTTGCTGGTCCTCTTCTTTGTCGCATGAGCAAGGGAAGAGGAGCCAAAACATACAAATCTTATATCTGTTTGTTCGTTTGCGTATTCACTAAAGCCATACATTTAGAGCTGGTGAGCGATATGACAACTGAAGCTTTTCTTGCGTGCTTCAAAAGATTTGCCGCACGCAGAGGACATTGTCGCAAGTTGCGAAGCGATCATGGTACAACATTTATATCAACAGAGAAAGCGCAACTTGAAATGTGGAGACTAGGGAAAAATGAGCTTCCTAAAGAAGATTATTAGATGACAAAGGCACGAGATGGAGATATATACCGCCCGGAGCACCAAATTTCGGCTGATTATTAGAAAAATCTATGAAGTACCACTTGAACAAAATCTTAGGACAAGCAGCCTTGACCTTCGAAGAGTTATACACTATTTTAACCTAAGTAGAAGCTTGCTTGAACTCATGCCCGTTGAGCACTTTGAATGACGAATTCGAATACCTAACGCCCGGCCATGTCTTGGTAGGTGAAGTCACTGTTGTTCCGGTGAAAGCAGACAATACTCAGCTCTGTACGTCTAGCCCCTCTAGATGGCAACTAAACCAGAGAATGGTCCGAGACTTTTGGCAGATGGCAGACTGAATAGCTCTCTCGTTTACAACAACATCCAAATTGGTTAAAACCGCAAAAGAACTTAAAAATAGGAGACCTGGTGTTGATTAAGGATTCCAGACTACCACCAGCTCTATGGAGATTGGGACGAATTCAAAAAGCGAACACAGGTTTCGACGCCTTAGCGAGAACTTATGACCTCCGGTGTCGTACAAAGACAGATATCCAAAATCTGCCTGCTGCCAGATTAGGGCAAGGACAGAAGATCTTTGGCGGTGGCATATGTTGAAGTTGACAGCTGTCAGATATAATTTTTTACTCTCGTGTGACGTGTGTCGTGTATGTAAAAAAGGAGTTAAAATGAAACAAAAATCATTGCAAATTGTGTTCGGGTTTCTTCTGTAAAATATCTAACAGTACCTTTATCAAGTGTGGGAAAAGAATCCAATTTTCTGTATAATTCCAACATCGGAGAAATTTCTCTTCAGGAGTTATCGCGCCAGATGCTTGTTATTTCGACACAATAAAATAGAAAAATTTGGACAAAAACTGTGGTCAAAATCGGCCTTGAATAAGCCAGTCAAGGTTTTATATTAAAATCACATGTAGAATGATTTTTAATAAAACTTTATTCTAGCTTATAAAGTGACGATCCAATAGAAACCTTAGGAGAGCAACCATCATCTAACCCATATTTTTATTATGAAAGTTATAAAAATTTTGCTAGGGTTAGATGACTTGTTTTGACATCGTTTTATTTTATTTTAAGCACCAAAACTATTCGTCTCTGAATATTTGTAGTTTAAAATAAAGTAGGTCAGCTGATCTGCTTCTTCAATGTGGAATTTTAGATTAGATTTTTTTTGGAAAAGTGGATGGTAGGCTAATGTATCTAAAATATTTTTTATTTGGTCTGTTAAAATATAACAGCGTGGTATTTATAGTTAATAATATATATTAAGTACTTTATCTCTCATCATTTCTTTCTGTGAGTTCATTTCTTAATTGATCTTGTAATTAAGGACTTAGTTATCTCTGATTCTAGCGCTAGTAGTAATGATTCAGGCTTTCTTGCGCAAAATTTTTCACTATTTTCTTCTGTTTATTATTTTTTTGTTTTATTTATGTATATAATTTTTAACAATTGAGCGATTTAAAGTAATCGCAATAAATGAGTGTAATATGCTAAGTATAGTGTTAATGCGTACATTTATTACTTTAAAATTTGTGGTAAACAGGTAAGCTTATTGAAAAGACACAAAACAAATTAAAAATAGAAATCTCAGCCACCAAAACCTTGTCGCTGGTAAGATATTTGCTGCTTCCGTCTCGCAATCTTAAGAAATCGAACTTGCAGGTAGACAAATCGCTGAAATTAACATAGAGGGTTGCACTGCATTTGCTGCGACATCCAAATCCCAGACTAATTGATTCCTGCCGATCCAATTTGCGCACAAAAGCTTTAATTTGGCCCGGGAATCAAATAGAGCAAAACTAGTGCAAGCAGTAAAAAGCTTTCAATTTGGCGGGCTGCCGGAGCCCCGCCGCCCTGCACGCGCATCGCGCCGTTGCGGGATCGGCCGGGCTAAGCCCTTGCGAAAGCGATCCTGCGAGCCTGTTTACCCTTAGGCTCGGCTCAAGCCGTCCCGTCATCCTGCTGCGGGTCAGAATCCTCCTTTTGTCTCTACTTTCGCGTCGATAGGGTTAACAGGAAATAATCTGCCTCCACGAGGACAACTCGAAGCGGGCGTAACGAGCGCGGGGAACAATGGCTGCTTTGTTTTTGGTTAACAAGCGGGGCGAGGTTTTCAGCGAATTGCCCGATCGCCAACAAAGGAAGTTCGGCGCAAAAAACTTTTCCGATGCAAACTGCAACCCGCGACTTCTGTTATTGGCCTAACTTTAATTAAACAGAGTGTGGCCCGCACAATTGACTTCCGTTTGCTGCAAAAAATTCCAGTGAGTGATAAATTGAGCCAAACTGTCAACATAAATTAGTTCTGGCAATAACATTTTAATCGCTCAACAATAAATTCGGCGCCATTCAGCGCTGATTAGATAGTACACTTTAAATTTAATGATGAAAACACATTTGGCGTCTTCACAAATATTATTTTATCCTCACTGTTTATTGTTGTTGAAATGGTCATTTATACCTATCAAAAATAAATTTGTTACAAATGTGATTTGCAGGTCACACCATTATACATAATAAAACTCACTATCAAAAAATAAATTAAAATAAAATAAAAAGTTGTTCCATACTTTCACCGTAGCCCAGCCAATTTTCAATGTCTGGGTCATACATTTTCCAAGCCTCGTGAAAAATTTACTTTACATTTTTTATTTATGAGTTTTTATGATTTCAGAGTGATTCTAACACAAAATCAAATAATCACATTAAACAAAGGTATATATTATAGGCGGGAGTAGTCTAGTGCCTTCGTTTCGATCCCCGACCGGCCTCGCTAGATTCTGGCAAAATTTGTGAGTAATATAAGTTGCCTGAAATACAGCTATGGGATTCAATGGTCTGTTACAGCTACTATATATATTATAGAACTTTAAGTTAGGACGACTAATCAGGACTATCAACCGATATGTCTCCTATCAACCGTAGGGCAGCTTACGGAGCAAATGATCAACAATCGCACGAGGATAACTATCAAAGCCATGAACTGTTTCCAAAAAGTCAGTTTGAATTTTGCTCCGGCCGCTTCAACTTCTCAAGCTAGTGAAAGACATCACTGAATAAACCTAAGATGTAGTTTTTTTCGAAATGGACGAGGTCTTTGACAAGGTTTAGCACAACATCCTGGTGTAGAAGATGGGCTACACCGCAATATCGCTAACGATAAATCAACTTGTCTGATTCTTTATCTCAGAAAGAGAAAAAACGGTGATGTTACTCAACTCGCTGAGATCATTTCTTGTAACCTGACAGCTGTAGGAGGAATTGGACGTCCTAAAAACTGGTGCAAACGGTAAAAAGTGAGCATTAATCCGGGTAAGAGCTTAGAAGTTCTATTCTCCAGAAAAAGTCACTTTAGTGGTGAGGCAATCTACTTCTTCGGGTGATTTTGAACAGGAAGCGTGACTTGAATTCCATTTCTACTATCGGATCTGAATGTAAAGCCAAAATGAACTAATAATTTGCAAAAATATTATCTGCTCCACCATAAACCAGTTTGGGAATAGCCCATAAAGTCTAACGTTAACAAACTCTAGTTCAGCCAGATTGGGTCTTGACGCTCCGTAATGCGTTAGAAACCACGACATTCATCATGATTCTTACAATCTTTAACGTCCAGGAGTTTTACGAAAACATATAGAACCATGGGAATTCTAATGTCCGTGACTTCTACAAGTACGAATTTGACAGGAACACCCGTCACAAGTTGCCGAAGGTCTTGGTTTATCCGCAAAACGTTAGGGGGGTGCCTATAAGAACATTCACTCTAAACGTCAGGTCACATCAAAAGAATTAAGGTTACGGACTGGACCCAAAAAATTCATACCCATTAAAGCCAACATTAACGTAGAATAACTTATCACTCTTACGATAACGTTAAAAGTCAGAAGGTACAGTTCAAGAATTTCTCAATGTTATTACATAAAGTTTTATAAGCAGCAGATGGAAAAATTACATAAGATGTCACATTTAGGTGTTTTGTCTTAATCTTATTAAGAATGTTTTGACTCTATAGTTCTGAGCTTAATCTACACCACGCTGTCTTTATAAATGAGCTAGTATTAAGAAGTCACATTATTACAAGTCTATGGTAGTATAATTTGCTTTTAGCATATAAATCATAATTTAAAAAGAAACTTGTTTGTTAGTAATTGATTAGTTGGAATTAAAACCGTCGTAAGTCTGGAGGCCTTATTTAAATTTAAATAAAATGCATTGGTAATTGTGATTTGTAAAAAAATCTATTTGGATGTTTTGAAGAAGTTGGTATTCAACGCCACTGTTTCGCCTCTACCTAACGTTCTGACTTGTCTGGATTTACACTAGAAGATTCCAATTAATCTGTGCTACAGGTATAGCATTTTAAAATTTGTATACAGTGTGTCATAAAATTGTTTAACACATTCATTGTACTGAAACCTTTCCGTAATGTCTAAATTGAAAAAACTAGGTCAGGTTTATAGTTCGCGTCTATATGTCGCTAGAGTTTTGTGTATAAGAAGCTTGTGTTCTCTTGCAAATCTACTGCCTTGTGATTCTTCTGTAAGTGTTATTTTTAAGTTAGTTTGCTAGTGCAGTATAATCATATATATTTTATTATTCCTGATTGTGATATAGCACTAAAGAAAATGTTATATTTGAGTACTTTGTTTTATTCACTTTAATTTTCTAATTGTCTGACTATTTTATAGTAATCTTGTAGCAGTTCGGTATTTTTAGTCTTGTCTGCAAATGTTCTCAGTTCAAGACTGGGCAAAATACTGCCTAGGAGAACCCTAGTGATAATTGGCTTATAGTTTTATTACTAACTTCTATTTCAAAGTAATGTTTAGAAATACCATAAGGAAAATGTTGCTTATAATTTTCCACATAACCAGATATAGTTCACTAATAACACGCTTGATTTCGTTTCTGATATAGTTAAGTATTTTGTGTATCGCTGATGTAGACATTGGATTTTAGTTAACTCGGTATTTCATAAAATTAGAGACCAGAAAGTTGTGGGTGCAGTAAATCAACTGTTACTCGAGCTGTTATGATGTATGGCACCGTCTTGCTGAAACCACGTTTGATTCCAGGTCCATATTACCTAGTTGGTGGCAAAAAACTGGATCGTCGTGCATTTGTAACGATTACTATTTAGTAGCATTATCTGGCAATTTTGGAGTGTTGTCGAGTTAAAACTACGCTTCATTGGTAAAGATAATTTTACTTAAAATCCATTTCATGATGCTCTAAAATCAATTGATAAAGAGTAGAGGTTGAAAATAATCAATAAGTCTAACTATTATGTCAGTTAAATTTTGTAAGCATAAGGTACAAGTGAGTGACTATTCGTTGAAGGAAGTTTTTCAAAATGTCTAGTTGTGCTCGATATCGATTCGATGTTTTCGTACTTACAGAGACATTTCGACTAACTATGTCAATATTCTCAAGGAATCTTACCTTATGCTGATACTCATAATGTCTTGCAACTATTGCTCATCAAATTTTATAATTAACCTTCAGGCAGTTGACTCATTTAATGCATTATTTGGTTCTAAAGTTTCATGCAGTTTTCGTGCCACGTCCGCAAAATTTTTACCGAATTTGCCAGGCATTTCAGCAATAATGACTCGTTATTCTTTCGTATAGCGTCCCATATTTGCTAATCGAAAGAACCGTATCAGATTGCAAAACGAAGAAAAAAGCGTTTAATTTTTATGCATTTTAAGTTAGGAATCCAGTGATTAATAAAAATAGAATCCCGTATCTTGTATTTGCAAGAAGCCACCCGAATTGGATGGCTAATGTTTGAAAAAAATTTGGTCTTTTTCATTGAGATGGCAAAATCATTAGGGGCTCTGCGAATACCAAATATAAGATCACATACCAAACTTTTGTTACACATGGGAGAGGCAGTGTGATGTTATGTGTAATAAATTTAATCTAAAAAATGGATATTTTAAAAAGTAATAAATAATTTGAGGCTAAGTACTACTGTTTATAAGAATGTTGTTAACGAGGAAATTCCACCAAAATATATATATATATATATATTTCAATTGCAATGATTCTAAACACACTATTTGGCTGCTATCTTAGCCCACTGATTTCAATCCGATAGAAATAATTGTGTAAATTCTAAAAAATGTACTATAAACACCGCCAAATGTTAAGATAAGATAGAATTATACAACAATTTGCTAAAAGAGTAGACGGAAATAGTGCATGACTACTTGTCTAATCAAGTCAATGCCTAGTCGTTATACTGCTGCAATAATGGCAAACAATTTTATCAGCAAAGACTAAACCTACAAAGCCTACACAAAAATAAATTGCTTTTTCAATGCAATTCTTTAATATATAAAAACTTTCTTATAGAAATAATATATAAAACATTTGAAAAACTATGGCAAACTATCGGTAAAAGTGTTTTTTTCATGAAATAAAATTTTTATAATTTATTAATCTATGTAAAATGTTTCGACTCTATTTTAAATAATCTACGAGTTATAGTAGCTAAATCAATTTGAATAACGACCAATTTTGTTCAAGAAAAATTTGTGTATCCCTTGTTTTAAAGACATTAGTTTGTGTTCCAGCTTTATGTGCTCAATCTAATAACGGTTGTTTAACTTTAACAGTTTTCTTTTTAAAGCCTTTATTGTTCTAATTCTATTCCCTAATATTCTTAACATAATTGAAACCCAAAGATTATGGTATGGCAATCATATTATTTCACTAAAATTGCAGAAATAAATGAGTACGCATTTTATCAGATGTATTCCCTTTGAATGCTCATACACCTTTGCTACGCTTTGCCAGTTTTATATTGCATGGTACCATTTGTGGATAGCCGACTGAAGCTCGTCATTAGAAGAAAACTTACCGCACACTATTTTTTCATTGCGTCCAATAGAGCACAGTCGCTCGGTGTAAGATCCGCAAACACAGAGCGTAGGACAGCACTACGTTGAGTGGTAAAAACATGGGAACCCCAATGTGCACAAACGTTTATCATCTTCAAATCCTTCCTGGATGATAGTAAAGTGGAAAAGATTTATTGCATCTAATGTGAATCGTTCGTTTGCTCTTGTCAAGTTGGAGACAAGCAGGAAGACGTATGGCTGGCGCTGTTCTTGTCTTTTTAGCACAGTCGTTACCATCTTTGAACTCCGATATCCAGCGAAATGCATTTCTCCAACTCGGGACTTCTGTAAATGCCCGAAGCAGTCACTCCCTCTCTACAAAAAAAAACTGCGCCATCCATCGGTGCCTATCGTTGTCTGTTTATATGATTTTGTGCACAACTGCACTTGCAACACTAAACGAATAACTCTTTATATTTTTCCATTCGTCACGTGGCACTAATATCCATCTTTACACACTAGTACTGGGCGCGTATTTCAATCTGCAAACCAGAGCTTTCAAGAAAAGTATACATTAATATTTGAACGACATAAATATGTGTATAACTTGTAATTGCTACATATAATAAAAAAAACATTTTTAAAGTTTCATTTGCAGTAAATAAAGCTTAAGTTAAAAAAAACGTGTCACACAAATAACTAACCTAAGCTTTACCTCTCAAATCTGTATTAGCAGTTTTAAATGTTTGGAAAGTTGTATTAAATTGAGATTGCAAAAAAAAACAAAAAATATTTAGGGAGGACAGTATACATTCTAATATGTTGCGGTTGTGATTATATTGGCAATGAAGAGATACTTCCAATTTCGTCCCACTGACTTGGGGTGATAAAGTGCGTCATTACTTAAACGAGGAATTCCATACCGTTGGATTAGGCGCCTAGATCCCTTGACCTTACGCCACGTAATTTTTTCGTTAGGACACATAACTGCTGTTCTGGTTATTGTCAGCAAAGGAATTTTACGAGTGCGGAACGAATTATATCACCCTTTAAACGTGTGCCGTATGAGAGAAACATGCATCGCAACCTTGTAATGACCAGATAAAACTTAAAGAGCATCTGCTACTTTTAGAGTAAAATGTATTGTCTAATATTGTGTAATACAGTCTCTTAAAACCTGATAAATAATTTGTAATAACCCAGTATATTATTCTTTATGATTTATACAGTAACGGATAATTATCACGACAAACATATGCGTGGAATTTGTTATACTAAATCTAAATCTAAAATAAATGACACAAAATTCGATCGGTACAGCCCATATGTGAATATATCAGACAGCACTAGCGTATAAAGGTATACATTCCCGCGCCCGCTTGAGAAATGCATGCGCTTACAGAAATAAAGTTGCCTATTCAAATGTTTGTGATGTATATGAATATAAAATAGCATGTACGTCTTGTCGTCAAGTATAAGACCTGTTGGTTTAAAAGCAGACATTTGACAAATTGACAACTGCACAAGTAAATATTTGAAAGAGAGTTACGGTACTGCCTAGTAGTATAAAATATGAAATATTTAATAGGGTTATAATAAATTAGAATTTTGAAACGGAACGCATAAATAACAGCAATAAAAATTACTAATTAAAAACATTATAAAACTTATTCAGCTTCAAATTTTTTATATTGTATTTATAATGCACTTCAACTGAACACTTAGTAAATTTTGTGACAGATATAGTCTACAAAGCGAATTTGTGCTGCGCTTCGATAAAGTATAAGTTCCAGAAACTTTCTACAGGCTTGCAAACGTTATTGCTCGGCAGTATTTATCGATGTCAAGCAAGCTTTTGACAAAGTCTGCCATAATGGACTACTTTACAAACTCAAAAATATATTTCCACCAAACTACTATCAATTACTTCAATCATACCTCTCTAACAGAACATTTCTGGTCAAACACGGTGAATCTCAAACATCTTTGTACCCTATCAAAACAGGAGTTCCCCAGGGTAGTGTTCTGGGCCCAATATTATATCTAATTTTTACGTCAGATCTTCCATCCTTACAAACAACGACCGTCGCTACTTTCACAGACGATACTGTTCTATTGGCATCACACCTCGACCCGAATACAGCATCTCAGTATCTTCAAAATCACCTATTCGAACTGGAAAGATGGTGCAAAAAATAGCGATTAGAGGTAAATGAAACAAAGTCAACCCACGTGACTTTTACCACCAAAAGGGGCACTTGTCCACCAGTACAGTTAAATAGTCAACAGATATCTCAAACCGAAACCGTTAAATATTTAGGCATCCATCTAGATAGAAGACTCACATGAAGGAAACACATTTGGACGAAAAGAAAGCAACTAGGCATTACAATCCAAAAAATATACTGGCTCCGAGGCCGCAAGTCTCAATTGTCAATCGACAATAAAGTACTCCTATATAAGGTAATAAGTAAACCAACCTGGGCGTATGGCATACAACTGTGGGGTGCCGCCAGCAATTCCAATATTGAGATCCTAAAACGATTTCAGTCCAAAATTCTCAGATCTATGGTTGACACACCATGGTACGTTCCAAATGAAGTCATTCGGCGAGATCTCAACATTCCTTCCATCAATGATGAAATATAGCGTTCGCTACAGGACCAGGCTTAGCGCTCACCCTAACCCACTTGTGGAGCATTTAATGGAACCAGATATTGAAGAACCACGGCTGAAAAGGTTTAAATTCTCCGACCTACCAAGACGTTTTTGAATAACATGTACCTATATAATCACTCTAGTTTTTACAGTGTTGTCTGCAAAAGTGCCTAATGTTGTATTTTTATTAATTGTTACGTCGAATCTAAAAATCACATAGAGGAGAGGACCAATAGTACTCCCTTGGGGAACTCCTGATTAAACAAAGTATTGGCTGAAAGTTTCACTGTTAATTTTGGTTTCAGAGTCTAGATGATGTAAGTATGATTTTAGTAGTTTGAAGTACTTAATGCTTGGTTTACGTCTAGGAAGGCTGCTGAGCAATACTGTTTTTTCCATAGCTAGACTGATTAGGTGTACTAGTCGGTGGCATTGTTGCAGTATATGATCTTGTCGAAAACCGAACTGGTGATCGGAGATCCAGTCATTAGGGTTGAGGTCTTGTTTAATTCCTTTAAGTATAAGTTTTTCAAGAAATTTAGATACTATTGGCAATAAAATAATTGGGAGGTACCACGATACATCTATCGGATTTTATATGTATAGTTTTGAATATACCTGGCGCCTTTTTTTAATTTATTTATTTTATACAAGGAAAAGAAGTGGAAATAATAAACGAATTTGAAGCAGCAAATTTAGAAATATTAGTGATAAATGAAACAAAAAAGAAAGGAAATGGAGAAATCAGTCTAACAAACGGGCACATATTAATATACAGTGGAGTACAGAACGATCAAAGAGCAGCAGGTGGCTGTATAATACACAAAAAAATAACTGAACAAATCAGTACCTGGAAAGCAATATCGGAAAGAATACTATTAGTAGAATTAAGGAATAGACATGGAAAGATTATGACAATAATATCAATATACGGACCAGACGAAAATGAAAGAGTAGAAGAGAAAGAAAAATTCTGAGAAGAATTAACAAATACCACAGAAGAAGCAAAAGGAAGTATATACATAGCAGGCGACTTCAATAGTAGAGTAGGGAAGAAAGATGAAGAATATAAAGAAATAATAGGACAATATGGAGAGGAAGTGCGAAACAATAACGGGAAAAGACTTTTGGATTTCTGTCAATTGCAAAACATAATTATAACCAACACATTCTATCAACACAAGGAAATACACAAGTTCACTAGAGTACAAATAAATAGAGGGAGAAATCAATCATAGATTATATATTAGCACAAAAAGAAGAGAAGAAAAATATATTAGATGTAAGAGTGAAAAGAAGTGCAGAAATCTATAGCGACCACTACTTGCTTATAGGAAAAATAAGACAAAATGACACGGAAATAGAAAAAACATTAAAAACAATAAAACGAAGCCATACAGCAATAAAAACATATAAACTTAGAAATAAAGAAACTGCAAAAATATATCAACAGAAAACAGAAAACAAACTAAAGAACAAAATGGACGTAATAAAACAGGCAGATGCACAAAAAGGATGGAAGCTATTTAAAGAAATCCTAATTAATACAGTGAAAGAGATATGTGGAACTTATAGGATGGAAAACGGAAAAAAACAAACAGCCTGGTGGACAAATGAGATAAAAGAAGAAACCATGAAGAAGAAGAAAGAATGGAAAAATACTTAACAAGCAAAACAACAGAACAATACGAATTATATAAAAATCAAAGGAAAAAGTAAAGGAATTAGTAGCAACAGCAAAAGAAAAATTATGGACAGATTTTGGAAACAAAATGGAAAAAGATAGCACAGGTAACCAGAAATTATTTTACAAAATCATAAAATCCTTTAGAACAGAAAAGCAGAGAAAAGAGATATACATAAAGAACAAAACCAAGAAACAATAACAAATGACACAGAAATAATGGAAAGATGGAGAGAATACTTTCAGGAGTTACTAGGACAACAGACACGTACAACAAGAATTATTACAAATGAAACGGGGAAAACAAACCAGATAGAAGAAGAGGAAATTGAAAAATAAAAATGGACGAGCTGAGGAATGTAGTAAGAAAACTAAAAATGGAAAAGCACCGGGAGATGATAAAGTTACAGCAGAAATGATTAAACACTTGGGAGAGACAGGGATGGAATTACTACTAGAAATATTAAACAAAGCATGGCAAAGTGAAAAATTCCAGAAGAATGGGAGTGGCACTAATAACGCCAATACACAAGAAGGGAGACAGAAAACAGTGCTGTAACTATAGAGGAATAACGCTACTGAACATTATTATAAAATATATGAACAAATAATCAATAACAGATTAAAATAATATTAGAACCCCAACTAGCAGAACGCAAAGTGGATTTAGACCAGGAGAAGTGCAAGACCACATCTTCACAATTAAACAACTAATAGAGAAAAGACAACCACAAAACAAAAATCTTTACCTAGCCTTTATAGATCTGCAGAAGGCATTTGACACAGTTCCTAGAGATAAAGTATGGAAAGGACTGAAAGAAAAAGGAATAAATAACAAAATTATACGAGTGATTGAAGACCTATATGAAACCAACACAAATTACATAATAAGTAACAATAGGAAATCAGAAGGGTTCAAGACAGAGAAGGGATTAAGACAGGGAGGAGGACTAAGCCCAACCTTATTTAATATACACATGGACAATATCATCAGAAAAACTGAACAAAACATAAAGAAGTTGTTTGTAGGACATAGAAATTTAGAAAGAGTAGAAATAGCCGAGGGAGTTTTCGCAGACGACGTGGTGTTAATAGCAGGACAGGAAAAAACTTTACAAGAAAATATAAATACATGGAAAGAAGTACTAGAAACAGAGGGCATGAAAATAAACATAGATAAAACTAAGATAGTGGTAATTGGAGAACAGGATATTAGAACAAATATCAGAATAGAAGACATCAAAATAGAACAAGTAAAGGAATATAAGTATTTGGGAATAACATTAGACAAAACAGGGAAACAAGTTGCAGAAATAAACGAGAGAATAAATAAAACAATAAAACTGTACTATGCAATGAACAAAAATTCATAAACAAGAAAGAAATAAGTAATAAACCAAGATAAAAGTCTTTAATACAATATACAGACCAGTACTAACCTACGGAAGTGAATCGTGGATACTCTCAAACAGACAAAAACCAAATCCAAGCTACAGAAATGAAATACCTTAGACGAATACTAGGAGTAACCAGAAAGGACAGGATTAGAAACACAGAAATAAGAAAAGAATTAGAGGTGAAACCAATCATACAATTTATAGAACAAAAGCAACTCAGTTGGTGGGGACATATACAGCGAATGAATAACAAAAGACAAGTAAAGGCAGTATACGAGGCCAAGACACAGACAAAAGGAAAAGGGAAGACCAAGGAAACAATGGAACCAAGTGATAGAAGAAATACTACAAAAGAGGAAAATCATGGGAAGAGGCAAAAGAGTAGCAAGAAATAGAAAAGATTGGAAGAAATTTATAGAAGAAAAATGAAAATAAAAATAAAATGTAATTATAGATATATAATGTAATATGAATAAATAAGAATGTAAACCCGACACCGAAAGGTATAAGGGTAACGATTATAATAATAATAATTATTATTATTTATTTTATTCCTGATTGAATTTTGGAGTAAACAGTCGTAGATGTTTATGTTCTGAAATAGGTAATTGTTCTACCTTTTGGGATGGATCATTGTCATGCAGGAAGAAGACTTTTGACTGGCATTCTGCAAATAAATCAACTATCTTTATCATTTTTTACCCAAAAAATTGATAGAGTGGTGTTTTAGCGTATGGGAGATTATGTTAAATTAGATTTATTCTTATTCTTTATAGGTTTTATAGTTTTAATTTTGCATGGTATATTATTAATCGTCCGTTCGGTTTCAATGTGCGGAATAAATTGTTTGGCAATGTTTTGAAGTAGGTGGATAAAATTTCCGGTTTCTTCGTCAATGTCGTCTAGTGTTTGTAGTCTTACTATTAAGTTTATGTATTTATGTATAATTTGTTTATATGCATCCCAGCTTGTTTTGGATTTGTGTAGTCTGGGCGTCGTTTTTCTGGTTACTACCAATGTGCTTATTGTTGCTATTATGTGGTCCGAACTCAGGTCGTAATTGGAAGTGATATCTGTGTATGCTGGAGAAATTCCATTGGTTGCAAAGTCCACTAAATAGAGTGTCTTGTTAGGGTCAGTAGGCCAATAAGTTGGCGATCCAGTTGACGAAAATAAATAGTCTTTGTCTTGGAGGAGTTTTGCTAATTGTCGACCTTTAGTAAATAGTTGTGATGCGCGAGCCATATATATAAGGTGTAACTATGATGTAAAATTGTACTCTTACTAAAACCAAGGTTTTGCGTTGTGATGGTCATAAAGAATTATTGAGGTAGTTTGTTAAAATAAACTTTACAGAGAAATAAAAATAACAACATTAACAAAAATATTGTTGCAGATATAACTTATCTGTATAAATAAAAAGCCTATTACTGTCTTGCGTGTTCACGTAAACTCCCCATTATTTAGTTTTTACGTCAACCGGAAATTACAATTTTTTGCAAAATCGCACTGGACTCGCAATTAAAATTAAATTTTCTTTGTTATCTTGTAAAATCGCAATTATATCTACAATTTAAGATGCAACTACAATTGTAATTGCTACGTTGTACTTATATGGACGTAGAAATAATGTTCAATCCGTGTTTTTTGTTATAATTACATTATTTTTAATCCAATAGTACCTGATTTTTAATTCTTTCTATACATAAACCTTTGCTGGAATCAAATGAAAGCTAAATTCAAGTAAATTGATAAACATTTCTTGTTAAAATTGCTCGTCGCTGTTTTGAATTTAACCTACTAAACTTTAGCAATCGCGTCTGTTGTGCATAAGTTTGCTTGCTTATCAATGTTAAATTAGTTTTCTCTCAAAAGACAACTAAAATTGATAAATTAGCGCCGAGGAAATATAGTTACAGTCTATCGCGTACAAGAAACTGTAACTCTAATTAAACTGTAAGCAACCTACCAATAATAATAATAGTGGTCGTAAGGCAAAGCTACAGGATCAGGACCGCCGGGCATTGAAGCGTGTTGTGATGCCGTAGAAGAAAGTGACTGCAGAACTTAATTGCACCTAAACACTAAAATGTTATCTAAAATAGTAAGGTGAAAACTTTATAGAATGGGTATATCCATGGACGTGTTGCTCCTAATAACAGACGGTAATGGTGAAATGTCTATAAAAACTGGACGTTGGAGAACTGGCAACGTGTCGTTTGGTCCAACGAGTCACTTTTTACCCTCTTTCCCACTAGTGGACACGTGTTTGTCTGGCGAACATTCTTCAAAGCATGCAGAATATGATCTGCCAGCGCCCGATTATCAAACATGGTGACGGCTCTATTATGACTTGGGGCGCTATATTATGGTGTTAGGCCGCCCCTCCCTTGTCACATCGCATGGTCAAGTCACAGCAGCAGTATATAAAGATCTCTAGAGTAATCAAGTCCACCCAATAGTGCAAGATTTTTTTCCAGGCGGTAATGGCATATTTCAGAATGATAATGCCCTCATTCAAGAGTATACTGATGAGGTTTAATATTTTTTCTGCCCCGCTTAGTCTCCAAATCTGAATATCATCAAGCCTCTGTAGGCTGTTTTGGAAAAAAGGGATTCGGCGTCGATCTCTACCTCGTTTGTCTCTACTTGAGCTGGAGGCTCTGCCAATGTGAACATTTAGTGTTCCTTGTTTCCTCTTCCCTACCAAATCCAAGCTTGTTTACCGTCTTTAACACATTCCAAATAACTTTTCATAAAAGAAGAAATTAAAAATGGATGTCGGTGCACTCAAACAGAGGGGTAAAAAACAAAATTGATTTTATAATGTCATCACACTTCTAGCCGTAAACGTTTTAAAATTTTTAAAAGATCGCAAAAAAGCGCAACAAAAACCTTTATAACAAAGAATGCGTAGTGTTTATATAGGCGGTTACCAGACGAAGGGTAAAAGCAACCATACTTTTAGACGTTTTAGAGTTCTTTAAAAATAAAGGTTTGAAAATATTATTTATTTTTTCTTAATAAGCTAACGAGATGTGCTATAATATTTGTATCTGCACACAAATATATTACTTTAAACTTTCTGGTAGAAATGCTACGCAAGAGTAACTTCCACCATCAGATACTGATAAATATCTCCTCGGGAGAAAGCTGCTTTTAGACCAGAAGTGAGTAATTGCAAAATATATAGTACACTTAACTACTTGAAACAGTACTGAGACTAGCACTGCATTAGAATTTCTCGGCTGGCACCTTTATTATCGGGTGGATAAGATTGCCATGTAGAGTCAGGTCCCAATTCTGGATTATAACGAAACAGAATGCCTTTTGTGAACTAGTAGCTTACGTCTGGCCATTGCTGATAAAAAAGCGTCTAAAATCTGTTTAAAGTCAGAATTTTGTAGCTGTTCTTCTAAGTCTATGGGGACGATATTTACCTAATCTTACGGCAGTCGTTAGAGTACTTCAGGCATTACATTAGCTTTTTTACCTTTAAGTTATGGGGCTATATCTGAAATACTCATCGGATTGGGTTCAAAGAGATATTAGCCATCTCAGGGGTTAGTGGTTACGAAATTTTACAACTTCCCAAACAACAGTGTTCCTTTTTTTGTTGCCCAATAATTCTTCTGAACAAGGGTTAACAGTCTGTTTGAGTACTCGATGGAATGCTCGTGCGGAGATTCGCCTTGTAGCAGAACATTAACGAGGGCGTAGTTGTTAGTATACGTTTTAACAGTTAAGATTATGTTGTAGTTTGACTATTTTACTATGTCAACTGAAATAAGAGTCTACTTCAATGTTTTTAATGGATGACTTCAGCTTCAGTTCACTTTTAAGTAGCCGTTTCCTTGTGAGATTGCTTAGAAATACTGCCGAGAAATACTGGAATAACTAAGAAACTCTGATTCAACTCTGATCCCATCCAGAAATAATACTAATACAAATCTGGAAGTACTGGATTAATGCTTGTCTCAGTCCTTCCTTCGCGGAAAAACTGGTCAGTGCCTGACCCCAGCACATAACTGCGGGAGTTTGGCGTATGCGCACACACCACACATTATCTTCCGTCTGATAATGGTAATAAAGCTAATCACATTCGATGCACAGGTCGGTGCAAATAAATCTGTGCATACCATCACCCAAGAGACTTAAAGTTAACAAATATTTGTGCACAAAGGATTACCATAATCTCATCATTGAGCAAAAAGTAAAGCACATGGATGTATGCCAAGAGATACTGCAGTTCCACAACGTAAATTATGATACTTTTTTTAAGCGTCTAGTTATAACAAACAAATTATGACTCTAGTAGGTGACGTCAAAAAAGAAACGCCATTTTATACAATGGCAACACATTGAAAATCCTCGTCCAAAAAAGCACAGTCTGGATTATTCGGCAAATGGATACGCAACGCGTTGCTTTAACTTAACCATGCGCGACAACATGCCAGTTACCATAAGCTGTAAGCTCTTGGATGCAATATTCTAGCTAAGATCCAATAAAAGTTACCAAATACAGGCTAATCAGCCTGTTGCCTGTCATATTTAAGATACTGAGAAAGCTGGTATTTTACGAATCAAGTAAGATTAACAAATAATTAGATCTCTACCGCCAGGTTATAGTTTGAGAGTTTAAAATGATCGTAAATACTCCCTAATTTGTGCCAAATCACACTGTTGACTGTAACCTCAGACAACCTTACATTTAAAATATTATCAATGAGAATTAACAAACGTTACGATCGACTACTCACACATAACAACTCTTTGTTGGGACCACTTATTCTCCATGTTAGCTATAAAATATTAAATCATTCCTGGTTCGTATATTAAGTAAGAACATAGTGGTACCACAGCAGGATGCAATTTTTGTCATACATAGTTATTATTATATATTCTATCGCGTACTTATATATAATCATTCATCAGCGAATCTAAAAATGTAATCCAAGAAAAAATAAATTAAAACTAAATAATAAAATATATTTCAGTGCCGGCAAAAATGGCAATGCTACTACTAGTATGGCATCTGCTATAAGAAGCTACAGAGGTGTTTTTAAAAGTTTTGCCTCTTTTATAATAACAACAAATAAGTCATATATTTCTTACAAACTTAAGATGTCCTTTATCAAGGGGCGTCATACTTTTCTACAAAATTGCTATTTGTCTTTACGCACGTACCCCAACGCTGAACAAGTTAGTGTGGCATTGTGTTTACACATTTGCTAAAGTCTTACTTCAGAAATTCGATTTAAGCTATGAGATTCCAATTTCAAAAAATAATCATCGGCACTGCCCTTCTAAGAAAGAGTTTTCAATTTTCTGAAATTAGACATCCATATGCTGCATTTATTGCCGCTTGTTCTCCGAGTGTGCCCAACACTCGTCGCCAGTAGATCTGATGACAACAAGCCTTACCTTTCTATTTGTGTTGAGTCTGAAGTTTCTGGAAAACCTTTTTTTAATTGTATTTGATTTTAAATATGAAGTTCATTTCGCACTTTTGTATAATAATAAAATGTGCAAAATAATATTGACTGTATTTTTATGTAAATGCTGAGATTTGGTAAGATAACAGAATATAATCCATTGTTGCTTAAATCCAATAACATAACATTGTCAATGCAAAACTTTTTTTTAAATTTAGCTGGGATGGCTCTACCGGCGATAAAGTATGTTTCTTTAATAAGACAACGCTTCTTCCCGCATTGCTAATTTAACCAAAAATGAAATTCAAGTATTCGCTTGAGAGTTTCCAATGCACCCACCATTTTTTACTAATTTAGTCTCTTTAGATTATTACCTTTTCTGTGAAATGTTTCTCGTTTATAAACATAAAGCAGAAAACGTGTTTGACAAATTCTTGGAGTCAAAACCTAGCGGTTTCTATCGTCAACTAGCAATAAATCGTAAAATATAAAATATATGTTACTGTCCGTTTTATTAAATTTTTTATAAAAAAATTAAATTCCAATTACTGGTGAAAAGAAAAAAACTTATCTGACAGTAATTTGAGATTACACTACCTAAAAATCGCCAAGAACACGTTTAAGATAAATAGAATTTACATTGTACCCTACAAATATAACGAATGAACAGAAAAACAGCTACAAAATAACAAAGAAATAGATAGGAAGCTATTTAGAGGCTCTCAAAAACCGCCTTCGGGTAGCTATTGTAGCCAATCCATGCGGAAAAATAACCATTGGTCAAGCTGAAACACTACAGACAGCGATACTGGGGGTTTTAGACACTTATATGTTTACCCTAGCAGAAAACCAATCCGTAGCCATTTTTAGGGGTTGGCAGTATTCCGGGAAGGTTCTTAAAATTACCTGTGAAGACGACAATGCGGTACAGCGGCTAAAACAGGCAGTTGCCGGTGAAGCCCATCTGGACGTCGTCCGGGGTGGATCGTTTGCCTAGATTGAGAAAGCCGGCTCCGTAGATTCCAGGGAATCCTGAGGCTACCAAAAACGTTATCCGTAGGCTGAGAGTGCAGAACCCCTGGACGAAGGTTCGAGAGTGGTGCATCTTTTACAATGCCAAAAAGGAGAAACCTATGAGTAGACTCCTAGTGTTTGGTATTAGTGGGAAGGCAGTGACTGATATTAATAACAAATAGGAAAAATTGTTTTATTAGTTTTCAGCTTTAAACTTTTTAGTGTGTGATTTTGTTACCCCTATTTTATATCCAGAATCCAAGAGGGTTCTTCAAATTTATGAAAAGACTCAAATCGTGAATCATGCAAAAAGTGCTCTATTGATCGGATAACGACCGTAGTTGGATGGAGCCACGTCTGGATTGTAGGCTGGATACAGAATAGCCTAGACACTGTCCAGCTCCTCAAACTTCTTCTTATTTGAGTAACTAACGGCCCATGCTTCTTGTGAACAATGTCAAGTTGATGCAAGTAGTTGAGCACAGTTTGGCGGGAATAAAGTAGAAAAACCGATGCCAGATCAAGATGTCAACAAATCTTCGTTATTTAACTTTAGAGTCATCCAGAACGAGACTTGTCTTCAAGACCAAAATATTTTTTGTTGAAGCTTAAATTATTTATCCACTTCGTTGAGTAACCCTTTCTTTGCCTTTAATTTCGCAAGTCTCAGGAGCATCTCTGTGTGCCCAGATTTTTTTACAATAATATAGTAATAAAATCCAAAGTTCACGGTTTATAATCTTGTGTCAGCTACACTAAAAAGTGATTGAAATATATTTATTACAATTACCAACATAAAATAACATACAAAACTAAACAAAAATGTCACTTTTGATCTTGACCACAAATGTTTGGGCAATCTTATAGTATAATCATTGTTCAACATCTATATAAATAAAAATATAAACATTCGTTTGTTCAAAATTTTAAATCTCCGAAAGTTCTTCGCCGATTGCTTTGAAATTTTGACACAACGTTGCATTCAAATAGGCGCGTGTTTTTTATATATAGATGTCACACCTGGAACAGATAAAAACATGCTTTTTTGAAAAACAGCGCTATCTGTTAGACGTAAAAGCAGAGCTTCGGCAGCACGTGATCGGCCAGATGATTTACTAATAAACAGAATGCACACCAAAAATTAATATAAAATAGCTTCTAGCTACCGGAACGGCACTTCTGTTAAATGAGCTTTTTAATCGTTAACTTTTCCGGCACACCCTGAATATTACCTCAAATTAGCGAAGTAATCAAAACTTCTACACCAGTTTTTGTGAGGTAAAAGCCCCCATATTTTCCAACGCGCGCGGGCCGCGAGCACAAAAAACTTCGACAATCTCTCCTAATTAACCAAAAAGCGGTTCATAACGGTTAAAGGGAGCTAAGTGATTTCCTTGCGGCGCGAATCGCAGTTTATTATTTGCGCCCCTCGTTAGGGGCGACGTAACTCACGCGCGCGCTGGAATGCGGCGCAAATTCGGGCCCATTCGCAACCAGCTGAAAACTCGGGCCGCGCCGACAAGAAGGCCGCCACAGAACGGCTACAATGACTTTCGAAGCAAACTGCACGTATAAAGTTCGGAATTGCGGCGGAATGGCCTCTTCTGGCGCGCCCCTGCATTATATTCCCGACACAAATGGTACACAAACACAGCCAGACAAAATTAAAATTACATATCAGGCTGATCTGTAATTCAATTGCTGCCGCTAGTACGAATCGTTTGGCGAATGCCGCCGCTGACATGCCATTCCGAATGCTATTTACTGATCGTTGTGGCTCGACTATTACGTGATTAAATTTAATGGGGAGACGGGAAAATGGAAGACTGATCTGATACCGCGGACTCTTCTTTCGACACTTTGCACGCTAAAAACTTACCTTTCCCACTTAATAGACAATATTGTAAATGTAACACCCGATTACAAAATTTTAAACTGTTAATATTTGTACATCTAAAAATAATAGCACTAAAATTACAGGCCCGATCCTTATCTTTTTAAAAGTATCACACACTTAGTGTTTTTTCTTCTATTAAATTTAACTATTTTGTTTTTCTTGTTTTCTTTGAGAACAATTTTGCTACTCGTTCTTCTCTTCTTTATTATAACTCAGCCGTCCTATTTTAAGATTATATCATCTTATTCACTGGTCCAAGGAATATTTTTATCATTCAGCAATACAGTGACGCTGGCTCAGTAATTGCTCCCCAAACATTGCAAACAAATCTAAACGAACATCAAACATGGTAAAAGAAATGGGGAATAAAAACAAATACAACCAAATCCATCCATGTAACGTTTACCACATGAAGGAAAACCTGTCCTTCTGTCCAACTGAATAATCAACAGTTGTTTCAATAAGAAGCCAAATATCTGGGGCTATATATCGATAAGAGGCTCACTTGGAGAAAACACAGTTTTCCAAGCGTAAACAGCTCAGACTGACTCTCTCCAAGATGTACTGACTTATTGGACGTGTCTCTAAACTTACCACCAAAAACAAGCTGTTGCTTTACAAAGTAATACTAAAGCCAATTTGGTCATATGGGATTCCGCTCTGAGACACACCATCTATATCCAATATAGAGATACTGGAGCGTTTCCAAGCGAATGTATTGAGAATGATAGTGAATGCACTTTGGTTTGTGTCGAATGCAGCCATCAGAAGACACCTCCAAATCCCTTTAGTTAAAACAAAAATACGACTTCCAGCCAGTAGTACAATGCTCGACTGCCTACCAAATTCTGATTTACATTTTTTATGTTAGTTCTAGTTGAAATTTTAGTATGTAAGTATGGTATCCTAAAGCACATATCGAATATAATCTATTTGTTACAGAAGCTTGCCAATGAGCAACTTTCTATATGCTATCTTTATTGTTCTACCATTTGCTAAATGTACATTGTATAGATTGCAAATTAAATAGGATGTTAAATAGATAAGAAAAAGAGCAAAACAGTGTTTTGCATGATAGGAATTACATATTACATTAGTGACAAACGTGCAATACATAACATTCAAGGGCTTAAACACTATATGAATTTGATTGCTGAGCGTCCATTGTTCGTAGGTGCATAAAATTTAAGCGATCTATTCGTCGGACTCATCGCTTGATATTATTAATTCTAGCGGTAAGTATTTTGAACCTTCTGAAAAGGGGAGGAGTATTTAGTCTGAGTTACTGCACTTTTACACTTAGTCGCATTAGTGAAAAACTGTTGGGCAGTAAGATGTATATAGTCTTTAATGCGCGACACTTGTAATTCCTTATGAATTTGGTCATTCCTAACCTACCAGCTGGCATTACGTATTGTGCGAAGAATCTTATTTTGGATTACTTGCACTTTGTTAGTCTGCATCTTTAAAGCTGCTCCCCAAATGACACAACCGTACATTATAATTGGGCGTATAAGCGATTTATATAACAGAACAAAACACTTAATGGCATTGTGTGGCGTTCATTAAATTTCTTATTAAGGTGGTGACCCCAAGCAAGTTTAATGTCGAGGTATATATCTAAGTATTTAACAGCTACATCGGCACTATTTCTAGTTTGATTGGGTTGGTAGAGAGTCGTAAGCTAAAAATGTTTGCTTGGCATTTAGATGTGTTATGAGATCTGATATGAGAGCTTTGGAGGTCATTGATTACTTGTTGGATATCTCAATTTCTAACACTGATAACAGTATCATTTGCGTGCATCACCAATTCTGCTTGATTAAAATGTGAAAAATTGTAGGTGTAGATATTGTAGAGTATTGGGCCAATAATTGAGTTTTGTGAGACTCCTACTGTTGTGATATTATTAAGATTTGAGTACACAACATTAATTATGACCTTGAACATTCTGGAGGTTACAAAAGATGAAATTATGTGGGTAAGTATCTATTTTGATTATGTTGTGTGTCAAGCTTTCGATTCAAACTTTATCGGAGGCTTGGGCTATGTAAAAAAAGCCTACTGTTGTGTTCTCCTTGTTTTTGAAACCTTCGGATATTATTTTGGTGATTCTTAATAATTGGTGAGTGGTGGAAAACCGTAATGAGTTGCAGGTATAGATAATTTTTCTAAGAGTTTAGTTAGCAAACTGATGGGCCAATAATTATTAGGAGAGATTTTATCCGTTTTTATTTTTTTTACTACTACGTTTACAAGTCTTAGGACTAACAAGCAATGTGATAGTTTGCAGTACTATAATATTGTAACATGAGAAGAGAATATCGCCCAACGGCAATCCTCTGTAATTACTAATCACTAATTAGTAAGATCTAGTGTTTTTTGTCTATTTAAACCTCGAGTGGTATTTTCATCTTCTCGAAGATTTGTCACTAACACACTAGGACGACTCTATGGTCTGTTTGCATAGTTGGTTGCATATTTTCTGATTTCGTTTCTAATCCCATGGAACCTTAAGGTCGGCGTGAAGCATTGTATTGTTGACGTACTATTCCGCGTTTGCTAAACTGCCAAGAGACTTGCTTTGAAATATTTGTACTATTTCAATATTCGATGTCTTCGCGCAACCCCAGAATTGGATTCCATAAGTCCACACAGGTATTAACATCTTGTAAGGTAACACTGTTTTCTGGACAATTTAGATTTTCTTCCCAAGAGTTAATACATGTTTGGTCATTTGATTCCAACTTTTGTTCTCATTTTAAAGCGTGTTCCATGTGAGTTTTCTGTCAAATACATCAAGTCTTAGTTTTGTTAATGTCTGTAATTTGTAGTTCATTTAGTGTGATAGTGGTGAATATATCGCGCTTTGTAGTGAATTTATGTTGTGATTTATTCTCATTAATTTATGCATGTAAACATTTCTAACTATTAAATGATCTTTGAGTGATGTGCTTGTAGGTTATGCAAAGATGAAGATCGTTCAAATGTGGCCGACTAAGTTCTTTTCATGAATAAATATTTGGTTAGAATGGGTCCCAGACTTCTATGAACACCAGGCTAATTGGATATGTTAGAATGACTGTCCACTATTTGTTATACCTTCATTTTATGATTCTTATAAGTAGGTAATATTATTGGTAGAACTGCTTATATTGAATAGTATCCAGGTGGAAACTCAGTATGAGCTTCAGTAAAAGCATAAATATCGTGTTTTTCAACAATTCTGTGAATTTGTTCTGGTATAGAGTGCGTCTAAATAATTGATTTGGAGAGATTAAGTTTTTTTTATCTATTTACAGCTTAGGCTATTCAATAATGTAGTTCTGCATAATTTGATAATACATGCTAAAAGAATAACTTCCATGGCAATCTCTGGTTATTATAATACTAATTATACTGCATTAAATATTTGTCTAATTTAACCTCATGGTTTTAGATAGTTCTTTCAATGGTTTGGCTGTAAAAATTGTAATCTATGCTTGTTTGATCATTAGATATTTTTGATTTCGATTTCTATTTCTTCATGGATTAAAATCTGTAGGTGGACTTAATTGATGACATTTAGATATTCCGATCTTTGCTTTGAATGTTGCATGATGACTGTGGTTTGAAAATATTAAGTATTTTTGCAATGATCTCGATGTCTTCATGTTCTAACCCAGACCGTCGACTATTCAGGTTTTGAGCACACATATCTTTGTGAAGACGGTAATTACACTATTCGTTGAACCTTTCGTTTTCCAATCTTTAGTAAATTTCAGTTTCTAGAGTTAACTATATGTTTTTCATTGGGATTCCTGGTTTCCAACTCTTTCCTCTTTTTTAAACTTTTTCACGGATGTGGAGTTTTCTGAAAACCAGAATGCATTTGCTATGTTACAAGTAAGATTTTCAGTTCTCAGCAAAACTTTAATTATGTATTATCTGTTACGTATTCTCTAAACATTTCCCAATTTGTGCGACCGTTTTAAAGTAATGGTTTTCTCTTTTTTGTGATGATAGAAGTGCTGAGTATGGTTATTATGAATGAGTGGTCGGAAAGAGGTAATTTAATGCTAAAAAAATCTACGGCATCGAGTATTTTGTTTATACCAGATGACCAGTAAGTAAGCTCTGGTGGATAGTTGGTTATAGTTATTTGCTAGTATGGTCTTGTACAGTTCTCTTTCTTTTACATGGTTAGTTTGGAACCTCATACTGGCTATTTTGCAATGAAATCCCCACCTACTATAAATTTGTTGCCTAATTTTTGAAAAAATGTTGCGTATTCGTTTTGCTTAATGGGGTGTCTGGGTGGGCAGCAGAGTGTTGCTATCACTATAGATCCGATACTGCTCTTAATGTTAATAATTGTTGCTTATAGATAATTTGTTGTGAAGTTTCCATTTCATGATGGCACAATTTGTCATTAATGATTATAGCAGTCAGCAAGAGCGGTTCCATTGGGGTAGTTTGTGTAGTATGTTTTATATTTGTAGATATTAAAGTAACTGTTGTGTGTAAAATATGTTTCGGAAATCAATAAAATATCAATATTTTGGTCTCTGGACGACGCTGGGCAAGTCCTTTTGAGATTGAGTGGATTTAGCATCATACTATTCATACGTTGAGTAAACATTGTTTCAAATTTGGTTAGACATTGGTATGTCGTTATTGTTGTTTGCTTGTGTTGGACTGTTTTGTTGACCTGCTACAATATTTGAGTAGCTTCTGTTGTTTGGATTTTCAGTGTAGATATCTGGAACTTTTGTTGTAGTAATTGGCGGAATAGAAAATTTTTAAGTAATCACGAGTTTTGGTTTATTACATTGTAATTGCTATTACACCTGGCAGCTTTTATAATTGGCTGGATATGGACCTTGGCATAAAACATATTTGGTAGTGCTATTTTGTGTATTTTTGCAATGTAAAGTGTTGTGCTTATCTCCATATTTTACACACAAATAGGATCTTGTGCAGTAGATTTTGCTGTGTCCATACTGTTGGCACCGCATACATTATATAATTGTATTTTTCTTTCGTAGAGGTTCTATCGATATTAGGATTATTCTGTAGGTATTTTATTTTATATATTTTTTTATTCACGCAGGTTCTAAGTCAACAAAGAACATAGATAATCTTTTTTAAGTTTAGGAAAAACTATGACTTAATCCTTTTATACAGGTATCCGGAAAATATGCTAGTCTTAGACAGGCGTTATACAAACTGGACAGAAAGGTTAAGGCCTTACAACTTAGGCTTTTTAAAATAATATTTGGTACGAGATCGTAACTAGGGGACTTCTTTACAAAAGTTTAAAGATAATTTTCTTAATTTAGTTAGGTAATGTGGGTAAAACATTATTAGAGCCAATTGAATAAGTTTTTTGGTTATGTATTCCCACCTCGTTGTGTAGATTGTTATATTGTGCAGGTGATGGATTGGGAGTGAACACGTTTTGAAGGTGCTGGGCAAATAAACTACAATTCGTTTCATCACTTTCGTAATTGACACCACTATAATTCAGAGATGCAATTTTTCGGTCTTGTGAATAATTCTTTTAGTAGGTACCCAAAGGGAATTATCGTTGGGATTTATTTCAGATATGTACTGTCGATACGATACAATTCTGAAGTTGTCCAGTTCTATTTTAACTTGACGTGTTGATTAAATAGACACTTATAGGTTTAATCTTTTGTACTGCTCCAAAGTCTTCTTTAACTGAATTGAGTACAAATGTCAAAGGTTTGTTATATTTTAGATGATCTTTATTTGTGTTAGATATTAGGGAAGTTAATAATTTCAGTGAATCATCTAACTTCAGTGTCAGTATCGTTAGTTTTATCAATTTACTTATTTTTCAATAATTGTTTAACTTGTTAGGGAATCTGTCCCAATCAACTTTGCCAGTTAGTAAGGATTGAATGGTAAGGTTGGCATTTAATATTTGAGACTAGATAATCGGATTCTAACTTAACAATCACACTTTGATAAAATGGCATTTTTCCCTAAACCGTTGTCTAAAATATCTAGACGTTAATTAATGCTGTATAGGATGGGTGTTGGTTCAGATGGAGCCATGATATGTATGCCTAAATTGGAAGTTATTGTTTGGAGTTTTATTCCACTGAGATTGTTGGATAAGCAGCCCCATTGTCAACTTTTACTGTTGAGATCTCCTAGAAATATGGTGTTAATATTATTAGTGAACAAGAATGAAATATCATTGGTATTTAGTTGCAACTGAGGTGGTTTGTACGAAGATATTAGTATAAGGTCGCTGTCATTATGTTGTTTTATTTTAATAGCTGTAGCTTCTAGTGAATTAAGATTGGGCAGAGTGAGTTGAGAATTCGGGATATTTTCTTGACAATTATGGTTAGGCCTCCAGCAGAGTGATTGGTGTTCTGTCCTGTCTATAGATTTTAAATCCTTTGTTACGGAGTGATTCATTGTTAGTCAGATGCGTTTCGCTAATACAAGCTATCTATGCTATGCCTTATGAGAAATAGTGTAAACACATTTTGTTATCGTTTGAGATACCATTAGCATTGAAATTTAAAAGAATTAACTTGCTGAAACCTATGGAGCATTATTTGTTGTTGTAGTCAATGATTTGATTTATAATTGTTTAATGAGAGAACTGTTAACTTCGTTTGGTATTAAGTTTTGTCTAGGGGTAGGTTGTAGAGCTGGCCAAGCTTGTTTGTAATCTGCAGTGACTCCAGTTGGTCCTATAAGTGGGTTTAAGCGATCGGTTGGCTGAATGATACTTTGATAATAAGAGCATCCTTTTTAGTTTGCAGTATGTTCATTGCCACAATCGAAGCACAAAGATCTGGTTCTAGCCGCTTTTTTGTACTGTATGTAGAGATAATGTTCTTGACATTTGACACAACGGGGTCGGAGACGACAATATTTCTTAGTGTGTTTGTATCGCTTACGCCTTGGTTCTACAGAGATTATCGAATAGAAAAGCTTATCTAACTTAAAGACTTGCGTTGTCTTCATCGCTCTTGTTTAACTGGACAGAACTTAGCAGAATTGGGACTTTATCCTTGTTAAGTAGTCGGGTGACTGTTTGAATGGGGTAGTTTTTTGAAACTTCAATAAAAATCCCTTTAATTGTGATGGAAGTTGGTACATTATGTAAAATGACATTTAATGTTTCTTTAGTGGGGTAGTGGTAAGTGTGAAAGAAAAGGTTATTTTCAGTAAAGTATTTACTACGAGTTTGGAAATCTTCGATTAAAGTTAAATTAATTTTTAACCCTTTATTGGGTCGTGAACTCAGAAGTTGTTAACGATTTGATGTCATGTAAAAATATAAGAGGAATTTTAAGTTCTTGGAGGCTGGCACCGGGTTTGGTCTGCATCGATTAACTGTTTTTCAAGTACTTCTAGCATATAATAACTATTTTAGATAATAAAACTATTTTTGTACAAATATATTTTTGATTGTACTCACTGATTGGTGATAATTTTCTTATGATTAATAAATCGCGAAGAAATTAAGCCCCAGCAAAGAAATGTGATAATATTAAACTTGACCTGCGGTGGCACGGATATCTCGCACACAAACTAAACAAATAGAACACAGGCGCGTCCGCTCTAGCCAACTAGGAATATTTATAATCCATTACGTTAATATATACAGTATGGCGCTTCGATCTGGACTAATTAAACATTTTTTTAATAAAATTTTATTTGACAAGAAATTAAAACTGCATGTCAATTGCCTAAAACTATCCAAAGTACAGTTAGTCGATGTAACCCCTTCGCCTGAAATGCTCATACGCTCTCAGTAAAGCACCGCTCGTCATATTGGAAAATGCTGCTTCGATAGCGATTCATAAAGATGCTACATTAGGGTTAGGATTTGCTAGACTTGTTAGTAACCCTTTCGACTACGTTCCAAACATAATAGGTTGGAATCGGGGCTCTTGAGGGTCAGAATTCTTTAGACCTCATCATATCCACGTTGCCTGATAACTAGTTTTGGACTAAATAGCTCGTATGTATCGGTGCACCATCCTGCTGAAATACATATCGCTTCTCCGAAGTCACAGCTTCTATGCAATGACGTAATTTTTTTTTAATTATTGCCCCTGCTCGAGCCCTTTCTACAACTGTCTGAGTCTATGTCACGCGTTCTCAATAATTCTTTCGCGACTTTTGATAATCGCGGTTCTTCGGTTGCACTTTGCAAAAGCTCGTCCATTTGAAGATTACGGCTGTTCCTAAAAGAATATGGCCTTCACGTAAGCCAACAACGATCTGTCGCGGGGTACTATATGGCGAGATAATCAAATTTAAAGCGCCGTACCTTGTATAACATTCAGTAAATAGTACAACAGAGTAATTTGAAATGCAAGAGCACTTTTTCCTAACATACAAATTAATTAAATATATTAACACGACTGCTAAGTAAGAATGTCACTAATCAAATCTGGTGGGAAGACCTTCTTAGTCTTTGATGACTTGGCTTTTTAATAGATTCGCCGCCAGGTTGTTGAAGTGCACCAGAAGTCTGTTTTGATATGTTTTCCAAGAGGCTTTTATTTTATTTCTAACAGACGGTATATCAATATCTTGGCGAATCAGCCTTTAAGGACAAACCTTAACACGATTCAAAAACCAACTTCCTCAAGATTTGGTAGATTCAGATTAGACATCAGCGTGTTTAAGTTCGAGGAACTTTATTCCTCCGTGTTAATATATGTTATTTAATGTTCCATTTTACCAATTGGTATATTTAATAAAAAAAATTCGATTATATTTTCTGATGGCTTTTCCATTACGTGGGGATAGTTAAAGTGATAAAATATCAACAACTGTTAATTCAAACAAAGCAAATAGAATGAAAGATAAATACATTAAATTAACAATAGAACTCATATAATATGTCTTTGAAATTTATTACTCTAACATTACTTTTAAGTTAAAGGTGTGTGTTAGTACCCATAAATATTTAAACCAAAAAATAACATCAAACAACAGATAACTGTTCTGTTAGTTTTTCATTTGAAATAGGCGATTATTTCGTTTTGCTTTTTGCATGCTCTTCCCCTTGTCTCGACGGCCGTTCCGGCGATCCAGCCGCAATTACTTAGTGGCATAATACGTTCGTGGCCCCTTATTGTTCCCGCAAGAATTTTTCTGACGGCGTCATTGTTAAGGAAAGAGGACGCCATTAATTTTGCAAGTCTAATACCCCGTTTCCGCAGTTTTTGCAGCGCGTGTATTTTGCTCCCGGAGCGGGATTTTACAGAAGATTTCATTATTTAACCGTCCGTATGTCAGCTCTCGCGTAAATAATGGATCGGACGGGCTTCAGGTGCTGATGCTGCCGCTGTTGCGCTAATTAAACGGTATCAAGTTTAAATAACGCGATTGTCCCTCCTTTTCGCGTTTATCGGCGCGAACCGCCAAGGTGGCTGTTCTTTCCGATTTATATTCGCTGACGTATTCCGATTTTACGTTGCTTTGCGTACGTGTTTATTTCCAGTTCCGTGGACTTGTTTCATTACGGGGCGAAATCCGCTTTGTTTTTATGTTTGCAGTTGGATTAATAAAAGTTCTGAACGGGGAAATGTAAATTACTCAATTTAAAATGTATTTATGGATTTAAATCCGACTGTAGTTAATTTAAACTGTGTACCAAACAAAATAAATTTCTAGGATTTAATTAGCTAACGAGCGACACAATTGGCACACATTTATCAATTAAATACTATTTTTCTTTCTTTATAGCTTTTGATTTTTAAATATCTTAGTCTTTTTTGAAATGTCATTAACCAATCAATTTTTTTATTGAAATTATACTAACACTAGTAGTCGACTAACCAATAGTTTAATTCTGGCCATACCACCCTAATTACTTATTTGCTAAGAAGTCCCGTTGGTCTTTATTTAGTTTCTAAAACGTTGACGCTGTTTTTAAGAAACACTAGACTCTACTTTTCACTGTAATTGTCTCACTATTACTGTTTCACAGTTACACTAGACTAGTTCAAAAGGCCTTCGCTCCATATTGATGTTGTCGAGCATTTGCAGAACTTTAGGGTTGATGTGACCATGAAGTTTCTTTTCATGTCGTGTTAAAAATGCCTTTATTCCCGCTATGACTGCCAGGATCTTGAAATATCTATGTATTTTATCATTTCGTGCATATCAAGCATCCCCAAAATTGCTTGTTCTGAAATGTCTGAATTCTATTATTGGTCTTGCTAGCACATTCCCATAGTTGAATTCCTTATGTCTAGATGAGTTTCAGCATTTGTTTGTGTATCACTATTTTGTTGTGTATCAATAATTGAGATTTTCTTCCAATAAGGCAATACATTTTCTTATATTTAATGTCCTATATCTTCTGTTTCTTTTTTATATGCTCATTTGAGTTTGGCGCCAAGATTCACCCCCAAATACTTTACCGTATTGCTATGTCGAATGTTGTTATTACATTGTGCTTATGCTTATTATTAGTAAAGTCGACATGAGCCAATTTGACTTCATTTTTTCTAATTCCTCACCTTCTAGTCTACGCATTTATGTTGTCACTTGCTATTTGTTACATTCTGGCTGCTTCCTCACCTCTGTATTGCCGTATCGTCTGCGAATATTGCTAATAATGTCTCTTCAGTTCTTGACATATACATTTTTCTGTGGTACGTCCACTTTTATCTCTTTCAAAATTGAGAATTCACTTTCTTAGTTTACCAGAAACATCCTTTCAATCATACAGAATTTTAATGTATCTACATATCGCTTTGAAAATTATTTTTCTAATTTATGTATTAGTCCCTCATGTCGAACTTTATCAAAAGCTCGGGCTACGTCTAAAAACAGCATTGAGCAGATTTTTTTCTCGTATACTTTTTTTATGATGTTTGTAATTCTAGAAATCAAATGAGTTCTGATATTGAAATCTTGCTTTTTAAATCTTCTTTTTTAAATCTTATACAGTATGTTTGAAATTTTTTGAAACTCCTGCTTTACCTGCCAACCAAATTGCATACTCATAAAATCATAACGGTCAAATTATAACAGTTTAAACAACGCTTCTGGTTATGTGGTTACAAGGTAAGCGCCGGAATTTTCCTGTCTGACCATGTTCCAGTAACAATAAAAATAAAAAGCCAATAGTGTCCGAAAGAGCCGTCTTTGCTTGAACGTTTTTAAAAATTTCACCTACTAATTTGTTTCGGTCGCGAACCAACACTCACTTAAGTTTGTAGGGTCGCGTCATTTTGCACAATGTTGAAAATCATGTACGAAGCCGTGATTAAATTACTCACTAAAGAATCACACATTTGAAATGTGTATACGGTAGATTTTCGCCTTCATATTCCATTGCAAAGAAATGAACAAAACAATCTTATTTGGACCAGGGAAGAAAAGGTCGTTCTTGTTAAGCGCAAGGCTGCAGCGTTTAAAAGTAAAAAATTATCAGCAAGGTTAGAGTAGAAACAACAAAGAAGAATCCATTATTACAAGAGATGAAATCATGATCCCGTACTACAATTTACTGACAAAAAGAAAGTCAATGGAATGGCACAGACCGGGAGAAAACCGCCAAGAAAGGCAAAGATAGCTCAATCCACGATTTTTGAGGTTTTAAGAAAATGAGCCACTTAAATTGCATGCCTTTTGCACGATAGCGCTGCTGTCCAAAAGACCGTAATTTTCCAGGTTACTGTACAGGACTATAATTTTGAGGAGCTTCTCGAAGTACCCTAACATGACTACCAAAACTGAAAAAAAATCTTTGAGGTGGTATTGAAATCATATTGAAATGCTAATTTTGAGATGTGAGACATTGAAAAACAGCTCTATCGTTATATTTCTATTACCTCTAAAATATAATCGAACTAGAAACTTATAGTGCTACCTCGTACGTTAATTTTCTTCTATTGATACTATCTTCTATCGAAGGTTGGCGACTAATTTTTTAGAAGCATCTCTATCTCCTGCCACGCGAAACGTTGGACCGTTAGGTTAGTCTAGCGTCGGATATTTCGTAACCTAAACTTCTTCCTCCTGCTGACACCATTTTTTCTTCAATTCGCCCTTTCTGCGTAATAAGTATTTATCATTTCCTTCGTGAGTTTTCGACCGCATCTAATACGTCTTAAAACCTCTTCATTTGTAATTCTAACGGCTCAAGAAATTTTCAGCGTTCGTCCATAAATCCATATTTAAAACGACTATGTTTTTTATTGACTGTGCTCTTATCGCTCAAGTTTCTACATCATATCACAGATGAATCCATACACAGTATCTTAAGATTAGTAAACTTATTGGAACATTTCAGCTCTTGTTTGTATACGTTGAGGCATATTACTGTTCTTATTTTCACTTTCTCATCTAACTGTGAATTTATAATTAAACCGAGATATTTACATTTATTAACTTGCTGTATATGTTTCTCTTATATTGTGAGAGGAGTAGTTATGTTTGATTGGTTTTCAGATATAATCACACATTTGGTTTATCTGATGTTAATATTTTATTCAATTATTCCGATTTTTTTCTCTTAACACATTCTAAAAGATGCTGTAGCTTCCCAATACTTTCAGCCAGGATTGATCACCACCCGAAAGTATTTATAAATAAGCTTTTAGTGTATTATATGGATAGATAAAAAAGTAATTTTGCGAAAACCTACCTGAGTGACCAAAATTCGTTGAAGCAGTAGAGGGTGTTGAAATTAGGAATACAAATAGAGTAATTTTAAACATGCAGACATCGATACTGATTGAATTGAAAATGCTGATGACAAACATCAACAATTTGTTTATTATCAATTCAATTGATTATCAATTTCGATTAAATTTTCAATACATTGATTATTAAATACATTTGAAGGACCGTGAAGGAGCAAAACACAAGTACCAGATGAACTAACAGATACAAAAGCACATTTAGGTGGTTTTGGTGTACAAAAGTACATTTGCAATAATAACACTTTACTGATTCACAGCCATCATTGCTTGATTCATATTCGTCGTAAGCATTACATTATTTGCTCAAAATATGATCCGACTGAAGTCACATCAGATAATTAACATTCAGATCTTAGAAAAAATTTCTCGTGCACAACATTCTTATATTTATTTGAAACGAGCCAAGTAACCCCCATTTTGTGAGTCACATCTACTGTTTCTTTCAAAGCATATTCTTCAAATTGATTCTTATGAAATTAATTGAAAACAGAGTTTTAAAATACTTTTATCTTATACAGAATGTTTAAAGTATTTATTATGTAGCGATATCGCTATACGTTAATTGCAATATGTTTTCGGTAGTCTGTGATTTTCATTCTTGATAGTTCGTACCACGGTGTATGTACTTATTCGATTGTTTCCATTTACATAAAATATGTTTAATTAACTTTTTATGGTAGTATTACGTTGGCTGTCTCGTAGAATATATCCTGCCACATTTTTAGCAGTTTGTTCTTTCTTAGTAGCAGTCGTTACCCAATGTAAAACTTGGAACAAACAAATTTTATTAGTGTTTCTGAGTGAACTTTTTAATGTATCCTATATATTGTATCGTTGTACCAGTTGAATTTCTGCATTTTTCTTCAAGATAAGATATTGTACACTCTAAGAATTTGAAGTTATTTACCTGTTTGAGTGTTTTATTATAAAAAACGATTGAAGGGGTATGATTATTTCTAAATTGAACTTTAAGATTTTAATTGTATGTTGTTTGTGTTCTGTGAACGTTAAAAATTTGGATTTGTACAATTGATATTTAAACACATGGCAAAATTCACTAAAAACCCACAAAATGCCGTACATTTTTAAACTTGTTTTAAAGAACACAGTATTTTATGCTGATTTTTGCAAAAAATCTTCATATTGGTCGATGAAGCTCATCTTTCTTTAAATGGCTATGTAACACGTAAAAAGTGTACTATCTGGGGTAGTGAAAACCTAGTTCTATTTAAGACGACCTAATGTTTCCACAAAAAAGCACTGTTTGGTATGTAATGTGTGACTTAATTTTTTGGGGAGGAAGCTGGCAAGGCTATTACTGTCAGTTATCCGGACATACAAAACAACGTTTTTTCAATGCAACCAATGATTGGACGACAAGTGGTTTCAACAAGTAAGAGCCACTTGGCACACAACATGTGAAACACTCACTTTACTTAAAACCAAAAAACCAAATTTGTCTAGCAGAGAGGTGACGTTAATTGGGCACTGCGGAGTTCTCATCTAATTTTATTAGTCTTACATCGATAAAAATAAAATTCGCATTTTTTCAATATTAAGTGTTTTATATATGAATATGGATAGGAATAAAGGGGAGAAGAAATAAAACTATAAATTATTATTGGGCTTTGCCACAAAAGATAAATAAAGAAAAATAGCAAAGAAAATCCTACTGCATGAAAGCTACTAGAGCGAAATATTTTATAAGCGACAGAACAAACATCGAAGTTACATCTTATTCTAGACATTCGAAAACATTTGTTCAAACAGAAATGATTATAAAAAAGAAATAAACAAAGTGGGCGGGTTAACAAAGACCACCTCTCCGAAAGTCTGCCAAACCGGTACATCGAACTTTAAGGGGATTATGTCAAATATTAAGTAGTCAATGATGTGCAATATATGTATAGTTTGTATCGTTTGCTTATTAAAGCAAATCAGATACTTCTGTTGTAGTGATGTAGCTAGTTTTTAACTTGCGTTTGATCTGTTAAGAAAAGCTTGGCCCCGCATGACGTGCTGAATTTTACTCTTTTTACTTTCATCTTCGAGTTATTATTTTCTTTTAAGACTTGTTTTAAATGCTTTAACTGCTTTTTTAAATAAAAACTGAGATTGACATAACTGAAATATATAAAAGGAAGAAATAAATTTTTACCCAGAAAAAGAATTTTATTGAAATTATGTCATTAGAAATAAATTATGTTGCATTAAAAATTTTGTATTAAATTAAGTATAATATAATAAAAAAATAATTAAAATTTGAAAACTATATTGTAACGAGTTGCCGAACGTCATCGAGTCGTCACGGTCGAGTAGCGGACGCAATAACTTCAATATGCGGATAGATGCATGTACGCGTATGAGGACTCGAACAATGCAAGATTTGGAAATATGAAGTCTGAGGAAAGTAGTGATATCATGTCTAAAATAGGCATGAAATATTCTCTCACATTTATATTTAGCACGTGTAACTTCCACGGTTTAATAGTCGTCATTATCAGCAAGTTAGCGAATATGAAACGCTTACTGTTGGCCTGTATGAAGAGAATACTTGTTTACTAGAAATATTCCGAAGAACAGGTCGCCCTAGCAGTACTGTGGTACGAATATTAAACCAGTGAGCTCGAAGAAACTATTTGCAAAGAGCAATACGCAGGACAATTGTCATCTTTACAGACTTGCGACTTCAACTTCAAACATTTTAACGCAACAATGCTGAACTACTACATGGTACCGATTGTTTATTTCCTCTGTTTGACGTATATTACTAGCAATGATATTAACAGTACGATATTATTTTTGCGACTACTCTATGCCCACAACAAAACTTACAAACGAGCAAGGGAAAGGCGTTTGTGGGAGCACAGAATCGTCTTTTCTGGTAAATCCAAAGTTTGTTTAAACCAAAACGATGGTCACACACAAATAGTGCTAAACTATTACGTTAATACAATACATACAACTGTTTAAGTTGTATTAAGATATTATGGTATGGGGAGCTACCAGTTATGATATTAAGTCAGAGTTAGAGGCAACTTTACCAGGCAGATCTATGTCAATGTGGTCTTACAGCCTGTGGTACTTCCTTTCTTTTAGATGATGTCCCAAGTAATATTTCAACTAAATAACGCTTGACCACATTTTCTTCAATAAAACAAAGTCGAAAATTTTCCATGGCCAATCCGATCACCTGACCTTTTACCAATCAGATATGCCTGGAATATCACTGCGCGAAGGATACATCGGTATCCACAACCTCATAGGAATCTGGCTGACTTGTGGAAGCGTGTTAAAAATGAATGGAATTCAGTCCAACAAGACACCATTTATTCATTGTTTGACTCCATTTCAAGAATAATGTAGTTGGGGGCATACGTTATTGAATAAATATAAATGTTTATAGACAAATGTTTTGTAAATTAGGTATTTGTCTTATACTATTAAGTATACCTGCAAGGTTTCAGTTGTCAATTTGCATTTTTGCAGTGTATATGCATCGTTCAAAAAACTTTATAAGTAAATGGCTGGATGCAAACGATATACAGATATAATTCTCCAGAACAGGGATCTATAAAATTTCTCAGAAAAGCAAGTATCTCGTATAATATTCTTATTTATTCATAATTTAACTTTAACTTTGCATACGCTTCAAATACAGCTAAGCTATGGAGAATATTTGTGTGTCTTAGAATAATAAAATAAAAATAAAACGGATATAAGATCAAGTACAATATTTCCATGATCTTGAATTATAAAACGATGTTATAAACAGTATGAGATGAATACAGGATATATGGATCATGATTATAATAACGGTGGGGTTCAGTGGATTTTCTTTTTAAATACAGATACTAAAAGAAAAAGTCTGAACTATGCAGAGAGGCAGCCTTCAGTACAGCACTCTAATGGAATCTACATCTAGAGATCTGGTTGAGTGTGCGTAGATTTAGTAATTTATGCGTCTTCACGTACATCCTTAAGTCTATCATTTGCTCAGAAATGATGCGAGAAATATAATGGTAATTTGATTTTACCGAAAGAACATCATCATATGCCTAAATATCTATCCTTTTACGGATGTAGGCTTCTCCAAGTACTCTTCACAGATTCCTGTCTTGTGATTTCTCTATCCAGTTATAATTGGCTATTGTCGTCGGTCTATCTTAAAGGCGGTTTTCCTCTTTCTCTTTTTCCCAATCACTGTCTCCACTAGACTATTTTCTTTGTCCGACTATTTTTTGTACGAGCAATGTACCTAGCCCATGATCACTTCAATTTAACCACGTTTTCCACTTTTATCCTTTGTCTGATTTTATATTTGTCCATCTATCTCTTAAAAATATTCTTATCATTTTCCACTACATAGATCTTTCGGCTACTCTTAATACTAAGTTTTACGACGAGTAGAAGTTTGAAGCAGTATGTAGACTTTTAATTGGCACTTATATTCCTCAACATTAATATAATAGAAATAGTTTGCACGATATAGCCTAGCAGCCAATTAAAGTGGATTGTAGTGCTTTCACATCCCAACTCTGTCTTTAATTGTATGCAATACTAAAATATTTATGTGCGAAACTATTCGGGTGGTTAAGGAAACTTTCCAGAATTATATAATAAGTGCATCGCAAATAATAGCAGGGTACAAACAATTTGAGACGGCTGGAGATTTGTTGAAAGTAATCCACGTTATGAAAGACAAACAACAATTAGAACATTAGAGATACTGAACATATAGATATGAGCTACAATTAATAAGCATCAACCGTCTGAAAACTATAAATTGAGCTGGTAGACTCAAAAACTAAAGCGCGTGAAATACTTTTAGGACAAATTATGTATGTGTACTTAACGCCACGCTTTAATTTTTTTTATTGGGTTTGTAACTTTGAATTTTTTAATAAAAGCTAACCAAATTTGTGTGGCAAATTAAAAAAAATAGGACGTGCAAAAAAGACGATTACATTTCGAACACGTCTGTCGTATTTCCTAAACACCTTCTGCAATTCAACTGCAGTGTGTAGCTAGGTCAAGAATATGCATAATGCACCGACCAATTCAAGAAAATGGGAGCGTTTTAGTATATTCGCGAAGCATAAGCAGAATATTTTATACGCAAGGCGAACTGCGGCCGGCTAATCCAGGTACGGTTACAGCGCGACTTCCAGTAGCTATCGTCCGAAAACTCCGCAATTTCAGATACACTATCGAGGTTCAACACGGTGGCGCAAATTTATTGGTTGACTCTTAACTTAAATATTAGATACAAATCTTGTAGTAATTTAATGTGGTTATCATATTATATATATTTGAATTGTCCCCACTTAAATGGAAAAGAGTTCATGTTTGGTTTCAGTACCATAACATGAAATGTGGTCATTTTACAATTTTATATTTTTGTTTTCTTTTTTGGTTTTGTGTACTGATGTTCTATTTTTGTCTTCAAATTCTCTTATTTAAATCTCTAATATTCTATATTGCTTTTATTTATGGACTGTCTCATTATCATTACTTTTATTTTGTTTATTGGGTTTGCTAATAATTATTTTAATTTCTTTGTTACTCATTTTACTCAATTACTTGCGAAAACTTAACAAAGTAATCTTTTGGTTAAAAGCGTGGCAAGACACAACACATTTTTGGACACATAAATAAAGTAGTATATCATTCTCATACATTCTCTCCCCAATCTAATAGAACTTATGAGTTTTATACGATCAGTTCTAGCAATTGTTACTCTACTGCTTATCACGATATAAAAATGCTCAACTGTAGTTCAGTAGCAGATTTTTGGATCAGGGCATACAAAAAGAAAGCTGATTCTGATTCTTTCATCAGCTTTCTAAGAAAAGTTTCCCACTTATAGAGCATAGGTAATTAATTGCAAGACGAAAGAGTCCTTCAAATCAAACTCTGCTTAGCTCCATTCAGAACATTTTGATCCTTCTTGCTACAAAAGGGATTTCGCACGCGAGACGCTTTGGGCTGTCCTTTGCAAAAGTTGCCAAGGCGGGAGCAGTGCCTACCATTTTTCCAGCTGAGCGGACAACCGTGAAGCTTGAATCGAAACAGAAAACAAGAAGTTAATCTGAAAATGCTAAAACTAACAGATTTAATCTCAAAGCTACTGGTAATTGCCCAAAAGCAAAGAACATGGGTGAGAGTAAATGTAACTAAAACATTTAGGTTTTGCTTGATATATAACAACTCAGCATGTTATCATGATCTAGATCCAGTTGAACTTAAGCTACAGCAACAAGTAACGGCGTTAGAACGCAAATTGAAGGAATGTGAAACTAAAAATGGACGATTAAAGTCAAGGAAACGAATTGCTTATCCAAAAAAGAAATATTTTAATTCGAGACAACTAAAAGTCCTTTTGCTTCGATCAGTCACTCTGAAAGCAGTGAGAAACCTTTGGATAATAACTGTACCGACTTTGAAGTAAGATATATACTGATAAAAAGCACAATTCCGACGATTAGTTCAGTTTCAGGACTACCTAAAAATTTGGAGTCCAAATCTTCGTCCTATATTTGTCACAGAAGTAGTAGAGGTTCTTAAGACCAGGGAAGAGTCTATAACTGTTACGAATCTTATCTGTGGAATTCTCTTTGGCGAGATACATGCGGCCGCTCAATTGATAAGGTCATGTCACCTTTAAAGGCTCAAGTTGCAATGGTACGAGGACTACTGAATTACTATAAACAAATAATTTACTACAATTTTACCAGTTCATGAAGAAAGAACTGCTGAAAACACTGAAAAACTTGAATGCTCTGTAATGTCAGTAACGTTTGATTTTTGAAAACTGCTAGTTGGAAACGGAACTGAACTAAAGCGTTACCCCAAATTAAATTTTTGTATTACCATTTTGTATTTCCGTTAGTGCTCTTTACATAAAAGAAAGCAAGATGCTTATACTGTTTTACAAACTCTGAAATTGTCGAATTTTTCGAGATTATAAACGTTAACTTCGACGTTCTTAATTTACGTGTTCCAATGGGCGACAAAATATCTTTAAGATGTGAGTTTGAAATAGAACTACCAGACCAAAATAAAGCCTTGATAAAGCTGAAAATTTTGCTAATGTCCGTCAGAATCTTAACGAAATCTTAAGAGGGTAAGAAGTAGAACTCAAGATCAACTGATTTCTTCCGGCTACCATTACATATTTGGATCTAGAATAAACCAAGACATTCTAGATTGTGAGTTTCTAGTTATTAAAGAAACCGGTAGAGGCATTATAAGTTCAAAGGCTTGAACATTTAAAAATTGCGTGGCTACAAGAGTAATAATATCTAACAATACAAAGTGTGAGTTGAAAGAAGAGGGCATAACTTTGATGCCTCAAGAAATTCTCAGCAAGACAATGATTGCAAAATTGATGAGGTCTCCAAAAATAAAACCAGTGGTTATTCACCGCAACTTCCACAGTTTACACGAATTGCATCATGGTTTCTGAAGAAACAAGGTAAATGGATCTTCGAAAAGCCAACATCGAATCTGAAATTCATCAGTTTAAAGAAAATTGCTTATATCAACATGTTGTTAAACAGTAGATGCTGAAACATACTAAACAATTTTAGCTTATAAATCCGTATTTAAATAAATAATTTTTGAAATTTGGACAAATGGTACAATTAAATTCTTGTTTTTATGAATAAATTCTAGAATATAAGCCAAAACTCAATTATATAATGGAAGCCTGTGCAAACCAGATCAAAAAAACTTTACAAAAAAAAAGAACAAAGAAATTGCAAGATACATTAGTATTACTATTACAATATTTTATTATTTATTAGTTATTGCCTTAGAATTTATATCGCCCATGTAATCATACTCTTACTATATTTTTTTTTCTCTACTTAATGATTATTTATTGGCGTTTGATATTTCATCCAAGTTTTCTTGCTTTTGTACATTAATCGACAAAACTATATGAGCATTTTAGCACCCCCTGTATAATTCCCAGGAATTTATAAACACATTGCCAGACGCGAAATCCAGGCCAGACCCTCGGAGATATTACATGCTGGGTTATTGCCGTATATAATTGGCTACTTACTTTTAGCTACGTCGTATTATCCAAAATTCAGATCGGCCTCTTGGCGATAATGTGTCTCGTCCTTTAACTTATCGGAAATTTACCCCAACATTTGTCAATATAAATTGAGACATTCGTAAATACTTCCAATTATGGTTGCATTCAATGGAATGTAACTAATTACAGAGGTATAATGCATCCACTCTAGTTCTTAAACGCATCATAATCTTATTGTGCCAGTACAAATATCTTTAAAGTATAAAGAAGTACTTAAATACACACAGATAGTTGAAACAGAAAAGAAAAGTCTATTATGCATTACATATTAAAAAATAAAAAAATTAAGATTTAGAATAAAAAAGAGCAGTTGATCAAAATGTTCATTAAATGTTCAATATAAATATTCAAGTTAATAGATCAAAAGTAACAAATACAAAATTTATAAAGAATTTTTTAGTACAATCAACACAAAAAATCAAGTGAGTATAAGCGTGCAATTATTTGAAAACAACAGTTATAGAACCTGCCAAGCAGGAAAGTAAATATAAACAAAAAAATAAAGAATTTAATAAAAGAGATTAAAATAAAGAAACGGAAATAGGATGAGTTATTTAGCAAAGAATAACTAAGAAAGGGGTCATAATTTTGACACAAGTGAAAGTGAATGAAGATCAAATTTAGAGGTACAAAATACACTAAGAGAAACTTAAAAATCAATGAAATTAAAACAAAACTTCTATTGATAAAAGAAGTACACGAATACTAACATTGAAATAAATGATAAATAATTAGAGCAGATAGAGATATTCATATATCTGGAAGTACAAATCAATAATGGTAAGCAAGAAGCGAAAACTACAGCGCAATTGAAAATTCCGAAAAATTATGCATTATTTAAAAAAAAATCAATTCTGTCTTCTGCTAGCAACACCTGGAAATACATCTTCCATTTCTTTATTTCTACACTACTTTATTACTACTGCTCTTTTCCCTATGCTCTGCTCTCGCATTTCTTATAAATCTCCATGCTTCCGATATTCTTCTTCCACCTATGTGCAATTCCACTACTTTACAGGTCTGCTCCCAAACTTCTTGTTTTTCCTTTTTTATTAGGTTTCTTGCTCTATTTTGCTGCTGTCTATACTCTTCTCGATCCTCATCTAGTTTGGTATTCAGCCATGCTGTGTACAGGTTTCTTTTGTAATTGATTTCTTGTTAGTTTTCTTGTTTATCCATTAGTTCTTAGAATTAGCTGTTTTGAATTTATCTCCTAGAGGTTCCATCGCAGCTTTTTGGATTGATTTTTTAATATGTTTATATATCTCAGTATTTGTGCCTTTTTTCGTTTAGGTAATTGTTTAATCTGTTTTGATATAAATATAGTGTACTAAGATGTTTTATGCTTTGTATATTATATTTTAGTTCCTTAGTTTTGTTCTTTGGTCTTTTGGATGTTATTTGCAGCATATTGTCTTTTTTTGTGCAAAAACACTATTTTGGCTTTAACTAAAAAGTGATTCGTTTCACAAATAGGTTTTCTTTAAACTCTGACATCTAACACTTTCCCTGGAAAGTGCTGCCGAGTTATTATATGGCCTATTATTAACTTTCTATTTCTAGCTGCTTTATTTATTATTTTAAAATTTAAAATTTATATTTATTAATCTTTCTCCATTCCTTTCCACTATTTTACTATACTATCCTTGGCTAGTTCTGGCGTTGAAATCTCCCAGCAGCATAATCTGTCTAGTGTCTTCTATTTCGCAGTATACTTCGCCCTATGTAGCGTAGAACTCGTCAATATTATTGCAGTTGTCATTTTCATTTGGTACATATATGGCATATATAACTGTCAAAGTTTACCTTTATAATCTTTTCGTTTATGGTTTCCCAACTTTTGATTTATTTTTTATGTTTCTATTTAATGACTATGAAAACGCCTACTTTCTCTCTTTGATCTTTAGGGAGTACACTTCATATATGTATGTTATTTCCTCTATTCCTGTGCCTTTCTTTTTGGTCTTTGTCAGGGTTATTATGTCCATATTCATGTATACGATTTCTGTAAAAACCTCTTGAGTCTTATTTGATAAGCCTTGAGTATTTCACTTTCCTATATTCACAATCCTTTTCCTTTGCTTGGCTGTCTTTTCTCGGGTTTTGTAAACTGGGTTTGGATAACTCCAAGCAGAACTGACTCCCGTATCCACCGGGGGCCCTCTAGGCAAGGTTACCACCCGGGATTATTTACCAATTTACTGTTTTTCATCCTACTTTTAGCTTTCTTCTCCATTTAAGTTTTAAGTGTGTTGGAATTTTCAGACTTAACGCCACAACCCCGTAATGGAGGATCTGTAACTCAGCGGCCCACTCTGGGTCAGACGCTGCCTGTGTACCTTGTTGGTCCGCAGGAGGTATTTCGTTTCTCTCCTAACACCCATATCTAGGAGGCTTTCTCTGATCCGCCACCGAGGGATAGAGAATATACAGGGGTAATAATGATAGGCAGTAAAAATATTCATTCGCAGTGTTTTTACTTTAACATAAAAAATTATTTTAAAATAAATTAAACCGAACAGCGTTAGCTAGGTCTTGGTAAATATACATGACATACTGAATAACTGATGCATAACTAATATACTTATTAATAGCTATTTTAAGACACCAGTGTCTCGCTCAACTAGAATTTTCATAAGGTTATAAATGCCAACTATCAACAACATGCCAAAGTAATACTGACTAAAGCGTATAATTTTAGCTTCCGTTTTGTAATCTACCTTCTTTGTGACAATATAAATAACCGACAAGTGCTTGTATAGCTTCCCAGTGTGAATGAAAGTCCACAAAGGGTAAATACATAAAACAACACACAAATAGACACTTCTAATAGCTCCGTGTCGAAAAATAAAATAAAATAGAAGCTCGGGCAATAAAGCCAAGGACAAGCAACGTCTAAATTCAAAGCATGAAAACCAAGAAGGCCTGCGTCCTTCCCCAGAATACGTCCACATATAACTGTAAAAATGTTATATTCATCCGTCTCGGTCAAAAAGCCGTGCTGGGGAGACGCGGTCGGCTCTAGACATAAATAAAGCACTCGTAGTTTGCACAAAGAATAGGCAGCGCCCTGTCGTGTCCCGTCAATATTTGATAAATAATCCTCGTGCAAGCCGCCGGCCGTAACGAGTGGGCTCGTGTGTCCGGAAAGGAAGCGAATTGCGTTTCGACATCCATCGGTCACGCCATACAGGGACATTTTAATACGCTACCTGACACGCAATTTTTACCGACATGCCGCTGTCACGCCGAACGTCGGAACCGCGGCACCGTCTTTTTGCGCGGAAAATGTTTGGCCGTCAGTCAATCAAACGGGCTTATAGCTGACTAAAAGCAGGAACGAATCTCATAATTATTTCTAAGATTACATTTTGTCGAGATATGAAGCGGAAACGTTCGGTTACACGACTATTTTTAATTTAGCGGTATTAAGTTAATTTACCTTCAAAATAAACTACCAAAACTAAGATCTTTAAAGATAATGTGTTTTTTGAATTTTCTTTACAAAAATGCTGTTTAATAACTGTCTTGAAGAAGTGGGAATTTAAAATACTCACGTTAAAATGTCACAAAGCCAAAAAATGAAAACACAGGATAAAAACAAGGTCATAGCTATAAACATTGTAGAGTTTGGTACAGTAAAATAGGGTAGACAATCCTTGACCTGTCTGATATTTTTTTATGTATGTGTTAACAATCAAAATACATGATGTCTAAATATCGTGATACGGGAGCCTCTATTGGAATATGTACTATGCATCTTTTTCGTAGTCTTAGATCTTGTAGCCATATGTTTTGTAGATTTTTCTTTATAGACTTTAGTAGTTCGTTCTGATAGACCGCTTGATATTTTATAGATCTTTTAGCTATAACTTTATGTACGAAGGAAGTTTGGCAAAGCGGATGTATTGCGTGTCACATCATCAGTTCGCGTTTTGAGTTAGGAGTGACGGTATTGTTAGTGTGCGCCGTTGCGTTGTGATAATCATAAGCAATTTTCGCGAGTGAAGACCTACGACTCCCCGACGTGTTGGTGGGGCCCCGTGACCATCAGCGGTATGGCCTAGTTTGACTGGCCTACATCTCTTCACCGCCGTTCCTGCCGCCATAGTTGCTGTTTTGCAAAGAAAAGATTACTACGTTTATTTTGCGTTTAGTACTAGATCATGTGTCATTTGACTTTAGAGATATAAATTGTGTTTCAAGTACATGTGGGGTATTTACAAATAATCATGTCACCTGTTTTTGTCTATCATTGGCTGTACTTGCTTACCACTTCAGCAAATAACGCAAACAAATATGAGTTTCTATCAAAATCATGCTGATATCTAAATCTCACTAAACAAAGCGAATTTACCTTAAAAATCCAAAAACATGCAATATACGCAACACAGCACCTAGTCTCAAGCTGGAACTGCAATCATTGTCAAAAATGCAGTCAAGCACTACGACCTTCCAAATATAACTCGGAACGTCTTTAAGTCACTACTGTAGCAATCAAAAATTGGAAAGGACCTTTAGTGATCTTAGCAACTTACTGTCTACCCAAGAACAATCATTAACAATATTTTCAAACACTCTGAAATAGATTCATATCTCGCGGGGGGTTGGAATTCACTACTACTAAAGGTAGAAAACTGCTAAAAGCGATAACCGATAGTGGATTGCACTATATTTCTACAGGCCAATCAACATACTGCCCATCAGACATGGCCAAAATGCCAGTTTTACTCGATTTGTGCATTGCAAAAACTTTAACCTATTTTTTTAAAGCAGCATCTTACCTCGAACTTTCAGCTGACCATTTACCAATTATTGTAAGCGTAGAGAGCCAAGTGATGTCCACTTCATAGCCTCAGCAATAAATAAACGAATTGGGATCTTTTTAGAACAATTGATGAGATTATATCGCTTGACATATCATTAAAATTGAAGGAGGAATTAATTTCCACTGTTCATATATTTAATAAATCTGTCCAACAAGTCGCACAGTTAGCAACACCTTCAAAGACCGAGAAAATAAAAACCACCGACTGTCCTATTATGGCCAAGAAAAAATTTCCGAAAACGTAAGTTACATCGAATATGACAAACAACAAAGCATCCCGATGATAAGCAAAGGTTCCATCTGTGACTACAGAGCTTAAAAATCTTCTCCCGATATTAAAAACACATCAGTACAAACTTACCTGAAAAAATTATCACCGACCGAAGCGAGCGACTACTTCCTTTGGAAAGTGACCAAGAAGCTAAAATAACTGCAAAACCACATGATGCTCATGCAGCTCTAAAGTAATACTTAGGTCAAACGTAACGCGAAAAAGGCCTTTGCTTTTGCAAAATATTTGGAATCCGTACTTCGCCCATTTGATTTTGGAGCAACAAGAACAGAAGATGAAGAAATTGCTCAATTTCTTGAATTTAATTTTCAGATCTACTTACCGACTAATAACTTTAGAACCAACGACGTCAAGACTATAGGTATGGATCTAAATTTATGCAAATCACCCGGTTATGATTTAATTACGGCTAGAGTATTGCGAGAATTACCTGAAAAAAGTTTCAGGTTCCTCGCCTATGTTTTAAAGTATTTTTATATTAATACCTAAACCTGGAAAACCAAATACAGATATGAGTTTCTACAGACCAATTATTTTACTGTTGGTTATATTAGCCGCGTTCGTGGTCATGCAAGGTGAAGAAGAAATTCATTGCGAACGAGCCAAACTCGCAGACTGGAGCACCATCTTCCAGTGCGAGCTCATAGCCATCCGAGAATGCCCAGCGTATACCCAGAGACACAGAGCAGTCATCCCAAGATGCGCTATAATATCAGACAGCAAGTCAGCGCTACTTGCTCTCAGAAGTACGAGAGCGCCGACGGATTTGCAAGTTGAGGTTTGGAGCCTTGCAAAGACGCTGTCGGCCGAGCTCGATGTCCGGTTCCATTGGACCAAGGCACACGTCGGGACTCCAGGCAGCGAGCGTGCGGACCAGTTGGCCAAAGAGGCAACGGCAGGAGATGGACCGCTTATATTCCAGACGGTACCAATGAGGCTCGTAAAAAACCGATTATGAGCTAGGGCGAGAGCAAGATGGGAGCAGCGATGGCAAGCAGCGGCAACGGGGCGACATGCGCGGATATTCATCCCCACAGTCGACACGGCGCGACAAGCTGCGAGGTACTTTAACCGGCACACCGTCCAGCTTATCACTTTCCGGCGTGCGTGAATGGTGGACGGCTCTTGCGGGTTTTGCGGAACGATGCGCGAGATTACGGGTTGACGCGAACTTGTGATGGGCGCGCAGAGGTTGGGAAAAAACAGGTGTTGTGCGAGATGCGAACTTTTGGACAGATTAACAGACACTGAGTGCGGCGTAGGTTAAGGTAGATTTAGTCTGTTTCTTTGCGTAGGAATGTAAAAGCTAGGAGGACTCAGGAGCCATCAGCGGTTTCGAGGCGCCTGCCCTGACTCGGGTTTTTGTGGTTTTTCCGGGTTCTGCACTAAAGCGAATATCGAGGCAGGTAAATTTTGCGGCCACAATAGTTTATAAGAAATTTGAGCTTGTAAAATACAAGATTGCTCGAAAATTGTTAAATACGATTGCGGTAGTGCTGGTGTAGTGCCGTAAGGCGGAGCACCAGCCTTAGTGATAAGCATTTTCCTGTAATGCCATTGTACCACATTCCAACAATAAGTCGTATGTTGATTGTATCAAAACTTTTTGAAAAACTGTTACTACTACAATTAACACCAACATTGCAATATAATCGTCTGTTACCAAACCATCAATTCGGATTCCCAAATGATTATGCCATAGTTGAGCAGGTGCACCGTATGACGAACAAAATTTTGCAAGACTTCGAAGGCAGACGCTACTGTTCAACTATCTTTGACTATTCGACAAATTATGGCATCAACGTCTATTATTTAAAATCAAGAATGCACTGCCCTTAGATTGCTATGAAATGCTACGCTCATAGCTAAGTGACAGACATTTTCTTGTGAACTGTGGAGATAGTTATATGTTATCATGTTTTCCATTGGCGCTGGTGTTTCTTAAGGAAGTATGTTGGGTCCACTTTTGCATGTTCTTTATACCGCCGATCTACCCAGCACAACAGGAACTACGATTGCCACATTTGCCGACGATATCGCAAAACTCTTGTTGCACTCCGACCTCAATATAGCCTCTCATCTCCAAGCCTGTTTACAAAAATTAGAAATCTGGACTAACAAATGGCGCATAAAAGTAAACGAAGGTAAATCGGTGAATGGCACTTTTACTTTGAGAAAAGGTACCTGTCCACCTGTATTACTAAATAATACACAAATACCGCAAGATGAGCATGTTAAATATCTAAGCGTATATTTGGACAAGAATGAAGCATATCTGCATGAAAAAAGCAGCTTGGTCTTAAAACACAGAAAGTGTACTGGCTCCTAGAAAGAAAGTCGCAGTTATCTACACAAAGTCAAATTCTGTTACACAAGACCAATATAAAATCGATCTGAGCATATGGCATACAAGTCTGTGGCACACCCAGCAATTTTAATATAGATATTTTAAGACGATTCTATTATTAAGGTCTATGGTAAAAGCTCCTTGGTTTGTTCCCAATTATGTTATTCAGCGACACTTACATATCCCCTCAGTTACCGAAGACATTCAAAGATACAATGTTTGTTATTGTGATCGACTCTGTACCCATTCAAACGTGCAATGATCAACTTAGACTTAAAAGATTTAACCCTTCTAACTTACCAAACCACTTTAAGTAATTACATATCGATGCATATTATTATTATTATTGTTAACTTTGGTCAATATAAATTCTCTTTTTTTAGTTACCCACTGCTGCCATGGCCAAATTAGTAAAAAATAATGGATGTTAAGATTAGAAGTACCGCAAGCATGGACAGAAAGAGAAAAAAATCCTTAATTAAAGATATACCTCTTTATACGACAATAAAACTAGTTCAACTACGTCATATTCGTAAAGTTGGGAGTTGTAAGGAAAAACACAAAAGTTTCGTGCATAACACAAAAGCTGTGCAACATTGTTGGAAGGTCATTAAGAAGGCGCTCTTAGCGAGAAGCTTCTGGAAGCTGCGAACAAACACAACTTTTAAATGCTAAAAGTTGTGTGCCACTTAGCTAAGAACAAAAATAGGAGAAACGGCAGCAACGGCATCAAAAATTCAATTCCTTGCTGTATTGTTTCCAGGCCCGGCTGAACGCAGCCGAAATGCTCGAAGGAATCCCCGGGCGCGAGCCGCCCGTTTGCGTCTACACTGCCGCAGAAAACGCAAAAAGACCAGTAGTTGAGAAGTTCGGCTGTTTGCTCGGTAACTTGATCTCTACAACAACTGCAGCGCAAATACTCCGCCTAAATCCCCTGGCATCCCACCAACTGCCGGGATTGCGACGAGGTGGAACTTTTACTTGCGAGCAGATATAAGTGCCGGCAGTTGTCAGATGGCTAAGCCGCCGGAATTATGCAAATTAATTTGAGCGGTGGGCTCGTGGAGGAGTTTCTACAACTCGATAATTATTAATTTGGGGAATAATGGCGGCGGCCGCTATTTACGACTGAAACTACTCGGAGAGACCCTCTTATTGAGGTCGCACTGCCAACAATACGAGCGCCCCCTTTGACGCAAATTCGACTTGATGGACAAGTAGCGACACAATTTAGCATATTGTTGCGAAAAGCCCTCTGATAATTACAATGTAATTGTGAAATGTACTCAGCAACTCAATTATGCATCCATCTTTTAAGGCTTTCCCTATCGTTAAGCATTGCAGGCGCTTTTATTGTAGTTTAATTTATTTATATATTTATTATTATTTCGTTAATTTAAAATTTATTATTTATTTTTAACTCTATCACAAAATTACTAAAATTGTGTTTTACATTTATATTACATATATTATATACAAAAAACCGTATAGTAAGCTCTCCACACCATCAAATTTGGATATAGTGACTTCAGCCTGCAAAAACGAAACGTTTATAAGACAAAAATTATTTTATTAAAATAAATTTTTTAATAACTCCTTTATTTAAAAATTGAGAAGTGAGGAAGAACACTGGAGAAAATAGAGAGATGAGAAAGGTAATAAGAAGGGTAGAAAAAGAGTGGAGCAGTTAGGAAGAACAGGTAATATGTAGAATAGAAAAACTGAAAGGCAAGTTAGAAATGTTGGAAAAAGACGAAAAAGATGCAACATAGTAATCAAAGGAATAAAATTCGACAGACAAAATAAAGAACAATCAGCAAAGCAATTCCTAAGTGATAAGCTTGAAGTAGAGGTGGACATGAACAGAATGGTACCACTTTGAAACAAGTCCGGGATGTCAATAGACATATTTGAAGTGGCAAACTGGACCGGTAAATAACAGATAATGAGTAGCAAAAACAAGTTATAAGAAACAAAAATTTACATTGATAACGACATGGCTTGGGGGGAGAGGAAGATACAGAGGGAAATCAGGAGAATTGCGAAAGAAGAATAGAATAAGGGAAATAGATTGAAATTGGGATACAGAAAAATGGTCATAAGAAAATATGAATACACTTGAAACGAAAAGGAAGTACAGGTTAAACAGCAAAAAAAATATTTAACATGACAAAAAGATCAAACCATCAAGAAGACGAAACTATCAAAAAACATGGATAATGATAATGGAAAAAAATAAATAAAATCAATTAAGATACGGAGAGCAAAGAGCAAAGAAAAAAATCGAACACACAAACAAATAAAAGACAAAAAAGCATACTAAAAATAGGTACATAGAACGCAAAAGCTATAACAGGAAAAGAAACGTATTTATTAAAAGGGATAGAAAAGTTACAGAAAAAAGGATAGAATAGTTAGATATAACAGAAACAAAAAAGAAGGGCCATGGTTTAATGATAATAGCAAAAAGATACTGGTAATCGAACAATCAAAAAGGGGAAATGCAGGAGTTTAGTTTGATAATAAGACCGGAAAAAAATAGAAAATATAGTGAGAGAAACAAAAACAACATGAATAATAATAATGGACCAAATCAGAACGCGGCGAATGAAGAAAAGAATATATTCTGGGATAATTTACAAAAATAAATAGACGTAAATGGACCAAATATCATCATAATGGGAGACAAAGGCATAGAAAGGCACCTAGTGATACAGAAGAAACAACAAGAAACGAGAGCAGAACTAAAATAGTTGATATATGTATGGAAAACAATCTAATAATAAAAAATTTCAACACACATAAACAGGAAAAGTCAATCATAAATTACTTTCTAGTAGAAAAAGGAAACATTAGCTAAACAAAAGATGTAATCGTGAAAAGAGGACCGGAAATTGGTAGCGACTATTACCTAGTCAGGGTGGACATAAAAATAGAAAGAGAGGCATCAAAAGAAAAAAGAAAAAAATATAAAAAAAAGCATCAAAAGTTATAAACTGAAAAAAAAACACCAGAAAAAAATAGAGGAAGAATGGAGTTGTCCAAAGCAAAGTGTACTAGAAGCTGCAGAGAAAAACTGCGGAATAACAAAAAAAAAATAAATAGAGATATAAAGACAACAGCTTCGTGTACAGAGAAAATAAAAGAAAAAGTAAGACTCTACAAGAAAGATGACACTATCAGTTGTATACTGTCCACTAAGATGTACGGAATTAGGAACAACTTATAGATTCCATGCCAGGAGATTTTAATGCTAAACATATTCAATGAATAAATTCCAGGGTAATTACACTAAGAGGACATCAATTACTGTAAGTCGTACAATAGAAACGTCTTTCCTACCACTGGTGAACCAACCTATTAGCCTACTGATAGATAAAAGATGCTCGGTTTATTAGACTTCTGTGTTTTGTAATGTATTTCTCAAATTGTTTGGAAATCAAATCCTGCTTTCACATCTGCTCTGACCGCAGTCCTATATTAATTATTACACCTAATGCCTTCTATAACATTTAGTCATCTACTTTTTGTTTTCGCCCTTTTTCTTTTTTTATTCATACATCTTTTCAACAATCACTTTGTGGTTCTAGCCTCAGACAACATTTGCACATATTCTATTCACCATATTATGTGATATTTCGCTACCTATGAGGTAAGCACCAAAAGTTTCCGGCCTAATTATGTTTCAGTAATAACAGAATCAAAACAGTGTCAGATAGCGGCAGCTTTGGTAAAAATTTCAGCAGCCGATTTCTCTTAGTCAGGTAGTCAGGTAGCATGAGTTTTTTGAATTAGTGCTACTGCGTTATTTTGCACAATGTTGAAAATTGAGCACCAAAGCTTTGATTAAATATCATTGATATTAAACAATGTTTGGATAATGTGTAAGGTGTATTTTTGTCTTTGTATTCCACTATAAGAGAACGAAAAAATAATTTCAAGAAAGCACCAAACCACGTGCAAATTGATTAGTTGAGCGTGAGGTTCTGGGGGTAGGCGTTTGAAGGCAAACTAATTATTGGTAAAGTAAAGGCATTCCGATACAGACGTGCGACACATCCTGCATGAGCAACTGCATGTGAATATGTTTAGTGTCGGGTACCCCGACTTTTGTCAGCGGTTCAAATATATTAACGTGTGATCTATTGTAAACAATTTTGAAACACCTATCATAACAACAAAGAAGTTTTTAAATATATTATTACAAGAGATAAGACCATGACCTTGGATTTTGTTTTTAGCAAAAAGGGGGTCAAGGAAAACTAGACGAAAAACGAAAGAAACACAAAACACTCAATCGATGAAGAAGGTCGTAGCAATGATTTTTCCAAATTTAAAGAAAATTTTGATAATTGATTTTACAATAAGAAAGATACTGCCAAGCGATGAGTATTGTAACAGGTTACTACACAAATAACGCGATGTTATAAAGGAAAAGAGTCATTGTCCATTTACCATTTATTCTTTAACAGCCCTTCTCAAAATCTTTCCTTTTCATATCTCTAGTCTTTTTTTGGTAACATTTATTTAAAACCCATAATTGACAGGCGTATGTTGCCACTGGTAGGATGTGTGACCCGATTTAAATAAAGCACTTCTGTTTCCTATTTCTGCCCTTTGATCCTCTCCATTTAAAATTATCATATTTAGATAACTAAATGCATTCACTTATTTAGAGCGCAAAATTAGTGTCATTTTCCTCCCAATTTGGTTGCATCGCAAATTAAAATACGCGCTCAGTGCGTGTATTAAGATAAACTATAGTGGTACGCAATCTTACCAGATAGCGTTATTAGACTGTATAAAAGAAAAGTTAGGCAGTCATTGGTGGAATGCTATGTGTGCAGTTGTGGAAAAAGCAAAAAACCGTAGACGGATAATTATGGGTAACGACAGACAAGGTTTCTTGCAAGAGGAGAGCGACTGGTTCAAACATCTATACGAGTTCAATAACTGTGTGTGAAAATGCAGCACTAAGTGACAAAACTATATTTCTCTGGATATCAGCGTTCATGTGTGACATGTACTGCGCTGAAAAAATCAAAAATAGTAGGCATCCAAAAAGTACGCACATACTACCCGGCGTATATCCGACTATATTGACAAAAGTCTGTACAAAAGCAAAATTATATTGCAAGTCGCTGAGTCTACGTGCCAGTCGCCACACCGTTGCTACCCTACAGGCTCTCAGGTACACTAGGCTATGTTCAACCTAATGAAAGAGATAGATCGCTGTAAGAAATTCTTCTCCAACGACTAGTTTGAGTCGATTTTACGGAAACTGCTGGAGCTGTACCAAAAGTATATAGACAATGGAGAGGAATACGTCTGACAAAATGTGTATTCAGATTAGTAGGGAAAACCAAAAATAATGCCAATTATCTTGGACGGCTCGAGTAAAAATAATTTAACAGATTTTTATGGCGTTTTGAGATCATGAACGAAAGCTAAACTCTTAGTTATTCTGGAAAAAAACAAGCAATCAAAATGGCGAGTTACATGACAACACAGTCTCCAAAAAACGAAAGGAAGGTGCTGGCGTTACTTTTTGAGATTTTAAAGAAATTTTCTCGATTTATTACATTTAACCATTTCGCCGAGCAAAAGTTAACGTTCATTCAACTTTCCTTTGAATTACCATCTGCTCCAAAATCTGAAAACTTTTTTGGCTACTTGGACAAAAATTTGGGTCAAACGAAGATGTGTACATCATTATCTTGAGGGCCTCAACAAAACGTGTGTTAAATTTTGAGAAACTAATGTTAATGAATAAAATACTTTATAAAGTTTAATTTATTATTTCATCACCAAATCAAGTTACTAATAACACCACCCACTTGCATCATAATAACAATTGTCGTAGAAGTATAAGAAATTTGCTTTTCTTTCTGTTACTCCTAATTAAAGATAAACTTCAGATATTAAAATAATAAAATACTTAGTCTACGGGATATAAATTTTGTTATTAATTTTTAAAGTAAAAACATATTTTACTAAATAAAATATCATTTACAAAATTATAATTGTTTTTAATCAAGGTGTCTGAACAAGCAGCAACGCTTGTTGTAATAAAATTAATTATGTTATAGCATTTATCCTTATAATATATAATATAAGTGAGAGCACGGCAGCCGCGAGGTAAAGGCCTCAACCTGCCAAACTGGCGCACGGCGGCTCCGGGTTAACGGAATGACAAAATATTTAATGTTTGGGTACAAAACTTTGTGTGGTCGTTGTTATATCCAACTGCTGAACAGCGCAAGCGTGGCGTTTAATTCAAAGCCTATGCTCAATTACTGGGCTCTACAAGGCTGAAATTTATCCTTATCCTATAATAAGGAAAGTAATGTAATCGACGGAAATTTGACCTACCCAGGTTTTCACATTTCTGGACGAAATATAGCCTCAGGACACCAAAAAGTTGGTTTGAGCCATTGGTTCGTGTATGTGTGTGTGTGTGTGTGTGCCTGTCCGTCTGTCAGTAAACAGGATATCTCAAGAACCGTAAGAGCTAGAGACTTGAAATTTGGTATGCAAGTTACTTGTGAGTAGGAGACGCAGTGCGAAAAAAAATCGGCCGAGTCGTTTGGTCGCAAGGTCGCAAGGTCGTAAAATAGGTCGCAAAGCAGACGCGAATCTAAACGGTTGAAGATACAAAAAATTTAAGAGATAAAAAATGATTTTTATCACGAGATAAACATCAAGTTAAAATAAAAGTTGGTAAAATAGGAACTCGAAAAAAAATTGAAGCTCAGGATTTTTAATATACCGTGTGTTCATAAAATGTTTCGGGAAATTTATATTACCGGATAGATCAGACCGAGACGAACAAAAAATTACAATGAAATTTTTTATCTGAGGTCAAATAAATAACTTATATCCGACTGCGGGAGGACGGGGGGGGGAGCGCCGGGCCGCTAGGAGGGAGCACGCAGGCGATAATGTGGAAGGCCGTGCGGCCGAGCTCGCACGGTTACCTTCAGTGACGTAGCAAAATTTTAAGTACGAGTCAATTATTGTCTTGTACTGTTTATTTTAATCAGCTTTCGAGTGTTGGACTCGCGCCTCGTCCTTTTTTAAAATAACAAGTTCCGGGACAAGAGCAGCGCAGGGCCGAGACAATGGGCCCGGTATAATATTTAATAATAGGATAAGGAGAGTCGTGTTAACACCAGATTTTTTAATTTGCGCGACCACATCGATTCACAAAAATTTGCTTCGCATATGTTGGCTGCGTCTTTTTAACGAAATTATTTAACTAGAAACGAGAGAATTTACTTGATCATGTGATTAAGTTAAGGGCAGTGATAAATCTAATTTTGAGTGGAATTAACTGCTTGAATCTCGCTCATTGGATTGATTGGGCTACATCTATTAAGAGCGGGCCTATGTAAGTTTATTAGTCGGATTAAGCAAATTAGAGTCTCATGATTAAACACAGATTACTGGGAGCGAGTTAACTTATACTAATAAAATAATAATAAACTACTAAATCGCTTAAAAGAATTTACTCTGTTTTTATATGTTTTAAATTTCTGTCTGTAACATAATTTCCGTTTTACTGAACTTTATTTATATTTTTTCAGTTACATAAAGTTTTTGAAATGCTTCTTGCCATGTACACAAAACACATTGTTGCAGTTGAACAATAATTTGTTTGTTGTCTCAATTTAAAATAATCAAGTAAAATTAATTTATTGATTTGTAAATGCAAGGTACTTAAATTTTCAAATAAGCAGCTTCTAGTTAAAAAAATTTCGTAGGTACGCAGATGCCAAAAGAGTTAATATATTTTTATTTAAAACAAATAATCATTGCTTGCAATTCGGAATGACCTAATAGTTCAAAGGATTAAATACTTCCTTGAAAGTAGAAAAATGCCTGAGCACAACATCTTTATATAAATCTTCTTCCGAAAGTTCGACTCAAGCACTAAAAACTAATCGGTGTGTGGTGGAGTACTTTGTTATCATTCAGTTATTTACTAAACACACGCAACACCAACTAACTTTTTATCGGCTTAATTAAGTTTATCAACGCAGGTCGGAAAAAATAACGCTCCCAATTGTAAGCTTCATTTACAACATGTAGTACAACTGTTACGTATAACTCACCATCAAGTACTACAACGACTACATTAGGTATTGGTCTACCAAGAAATTGAAGAAATGAAAGCCAATCATGTGTAATTTAAAAAAGCAACAAAAGATTACAATTCCAAAAAGTAAGTAAAACTTTATTAAACAATAAAAGCTTACATAAACATTGTAAAATTTTTAGTATTTGAGCTTATAAATACGCAATCATGGGTGCACATTTAAATAGCAACAAAAGATTGACAGTTTCCGAAGCAGTAAAACTTTCATTAAACAATACACTACTCTACATCATATCAACTATGGAAACCGTTAAAAAGAAAGGACGCGTAGTCAAAAACATCTAATGATCCAATAAAGAGTCATTATCGATGTTCTACGTAATTTAGATCATAATACAGAAAATAATAAAATATAGATGCCAATAGATGAATAGAATAATCTTTATACCTCTACATAGAACAAGAAAGTTATGCTATACGCACGTTTTCAAAACTTTGGTCCTGCAACGTACTATCATAGGCACCTTTTGTATGTAAAGTGCGGACAAAAACACCCAACATAATATGTATCAAAAATAGAAGCTCAAAATCCACAATTGTTTTATGCAATGGAGACCATACAAACCACTAAAAAGGTTATCTGAACCACAAATATTTTTATAAAACCAGGTTTTCACTCCTCAAATACCTATAAGTTTACCACAATAGTTCCCATAAGTCGTAACAGATAATAGCCAATCAAAAACTCGTAACAAAATAATTAGAAATTTAATTAAAACTTGCTACAATTGCCAGCAAAATACTCATACGGAATGCCAACAGCCAAAGAATCAAAGCTTTCATTAAAGAACGTGAAATAGACTGCTAATCTCCGAAACATATTATACCAATAGCTTCATAAAGATACCTGGCCGTCAAGTTTGCGACACTTTACACTCATCTAGTACCGCACACGAGAGTACTACAGTAATAATTAAAATACAGGAAAACACCACGAACCAACTATCTAGGTAATAAATATTATAAATAACTCAAATAAACCATTAACACTATCTGCCATACCGCCTATCGAAATACTCTATTTCAAGTGGAAGATTTAGATTTGACGGCGATTATAATGCACTGGAAATCCTAGATTAATAAACTCAAAAAGAAGAAAGCTTTATAAGACTATGAAATGAACTAAACTTAACAATGCAACAGGGTTGAGAGACTACTACAGAAATGACAAAACGACACCATACAAATATATCTCAAAAACATCTCAGCGACAAAAGAAACAAATTATTCACTCTGGAAAGCTGACGAGAAAGTTAACCAACCTGAGTCGGGATGCCTTAAATCCGCAAGTAAAATAAACCCTGGACCAGAATCGATGATAAAAAAACTCAAGTATTTCCTGAACATCTATCGATAGCGTTTACATCATATCTCTCTGAAGAGACATCACACAGCGTAAACCAATTTTAGTAATTTCTAGAAACTTCTTTCTAGATGTCACCTCCATTTCTTGCATTGTCTCCTAAAGAAGTGCTGCACATAATCCATAAAACACTAGCCCCCGAAAAATAACCATCTGGTTTTGATTTAATCACGTTATGTATTTAAAGTACTGACAACCCGAGCTATTTCAACGGTGTTTTAGAGCTAGGTTATCCAACCAAACTCAATAAAAACTAGCCTCATGCCTAAATCTGGTAAATCTCCTTATAAATTTAATTCATATAAAACAAGCAGTTCTTTTCGAATGTTTTCTAAAGTCTAAAAATTTACCACTAAAACGACTAACTCTACCATAATACAAGGTAATTCAATAGCTCCTTACGAGTTTGGATTTTAAGCAAACCATTCTATAAATGAACAAATTTTATAACTATAGTTACTATCAAACAAAGCCTACAAGCAAGTAATTACTGTTCTGCAGTATTTCTGGGCATCTCACAAATGCTCGACAAGATATGGAACAAAGACTTCTACTACAAAATCAAACATCTATTATCTCATCCATTTGTGGTACTGCTAAAGTGATACGTCACAGTCCAAACATTTCAAGTTAAGCTTTCTAATACAAAATCAGATCGTATGTCTATAAAAGCAATGTCCTGGGATCAATATTCTACCTTTTTTATACATCATATTTGCTAATGGATGCAGAGGCAGTTACAACTGCATTCACCGATGATACAGCTACACTGACATCCCAGAACAATCAGTTCAAAGCACCACAGCATGTGCAAGAAAACCTTAATAAAGAGCAAAGATTAAACTATGCCGAATTCTTATCCACAAAAATAAGTTTATGTAAGTAACCTTTACTAAGAAAAAACTGACATACCTACATGTTATCTTAAACGGCAAGACCTTATAGCAAGCCGACTTTGTGAAGTATTTTAGTATGCATATCAATCATCGTCTGACCTGGCATACACACATATGAAGGAAAAGATTCCAACTAAATTACCAACTAAGTAAAATGTCTTAAATAATTGCTAAAATTTTAAAACTCTTTATTGACAACAAAGTACTTGTATAAGAAACGGTTTTAAATTCTATTTGGACTTACGTCATTGAACTTATGGATATTGCAAATATAGAAATTATACAACGGTTTCAATTAAAAGTACTCTGATTAATTGCAAAAGCCCAACAGTATTCGAAACCTTTATCATTTACTGATACTTCAAAATTGCATACATTAAGAAAGTGACCCATACCAACTGTTCCAAACACCCAAAAATACCGGAGCAGCATTCAAATAATCTGGTCGTTAATTTACCAGTCGACAGCTACACCCTGTACAGACTGAAGAGGATTAGCCTATTAGACTTACTTTATTGATTTAAGAGTTTACCATAATTTTTTAGACTTATGGTTAGTATTGTATTTTAAACTCTGGAGGTTTATCGCTAGACAATATTCTAATAGAAATAGACTGCAATTTTAAAAAATAAATTTAAAAAAATCTTTTTTAAGTAGGCACACCATTGGCATTTCAATATCATGAGATAAGGGTAGTATCCTAATGCTGAAAACTTAATTTATATGTAAACCACCCTTGTAAATACAGAAGCTTATATTTGAATAAGAAACAATAAACTGAAGTAGACTGTATATTTTGCGTAAAGATTGACTGACCCCAAGATTGTAGATTTGGTTTCACAACTTTTGTAAGGATTTTCTTTATTTGAAGACTGTCCTACAGTAGCATTCAATAAATGGTATAACATCGAATATGTGCAACTTAAAGGAAATAGTTCGATAACAAATTCCTTATATTACAATAAATAATTATTTCAGTACAGAGAAAACTTTAAATAACGCCCACATAAACACACAAAACGGTGGGAGATACATTGGCTTGAATCTTTTGCAGAAGACACTAACAAGCGAATTAGGGTGGGTAAAGCCGGCCATAATAACACATTTCCTCGTTAATTGTAGAGATGTCAAAATTGCGTAGTATTTCTTCATTTGGTACATACCATAACCATAGCAAATCGTCTTTAGATGTCGATGTTAGAGCTACTGGCTGTTCCTCATAGTTGTATACCGTAGGTCTGATTGGTTTGAAGATGGTTTTCTAGAAGCAAAGCCTTATTTTCAAAAATATCTGGAATACGTTTTTTTTCAGGTTAATTTTCTGTCAAGGTAAAGTCTAACATATCGGGCACCAATAACTTCTCGGATTTTTCATTATAACGGGCGGATAGTAAAAGTTGCGTGAACTGATTTACTACCATTTTTTGAAATATTCCTAGATAACACTCAAGTGAAATTAAAAATTTTGCGATTCTGTCTGCAGATCAGGATGGGATGCTAAAATTACAGTAATTTTTTTTTAATTTTAATTTTTCAGCATAAGTTGCAATCACTGGACTCCTGAGAGTAGAGATTTGCTTTCTATAGAATATAAAATATTAGCCTAAGAATTATGCATTAAGATACATCAAAGCTGATAGGAAAAAAGGAGTTTGATATTCGCCAAATTTGACCAGAAAATGCCTGTCAGCAAAATATGATTTGGTAAACGGATAATACCAGTCTGAGAAAAGTATGGTAATTTAGGAGAAAAAGAGTTGAAATTGTTTCACTCAAATGATTTGCAATAGCAATTGATTTGTTTGAGTCCAGTTGCCATTATTGGTGCAAAGATATGTTTTATCTTGAAGTTATAAATTTTTAAACTTATGGTCGTTCTCTAAATAGGATACTCGGTTGTTTCTGTTGAAAACAGAGGTAGATATACATAGATTAGTTTTTAATGTTAAAAACTGGAGTTTTGATTTAAGTTTCACTTGTCAGCGGAATGTCTTGTAACTTTTCAACTTCTACGTGTTGTTTCATCATGATTCTGTAGCGAGCCACCAACATCTCAATCGGTGCTTCTAAAGTATTGAGTCGCTATTATTTTTACCAGCAAGAATTGTTAATAGGTTTAATATTGTTCCAATTAGCCCCATTATTATCTTTTTCATACTATTGAGCTTATCTATGTTATCTAAGGAGTTTCCTGTTAAAGTTTGTTGTGGTATTATTAAAAAATTCTTACACTCTTAGCATATGTAACATTTGGTCACGCTGGATTCTGAGCTGCAACTGCAATCTGCGTCTTTTGTCATGAGAAGATCATTTATTGTTGAAGTTATTTGTATACGAAGCAGACCATATAGTTAGTTGTGTGATTCCTGTAACTGGTAATATATCTCACGTCATTAGTTTTATCTTTACGACAGTACTGAGAAATTAAGTGATTACAGGTACATTTGATACATCTCTGTTTCCTGTTACAAAAGTTTATCCTATAATCCCCTCTGAAAGGGGAAATTGATATTTCACATAGCAAGGTTTAGTTTTCACTATTAAGTGGTAGTTTCTCTTTGTAATTTTCTACTTCTTATTCTATATATTGAAAATCTGATGACGGTGCATCTTAAATTAATTCTTTATTTTATCTAAAGTAGACTTCTATTAACTACTCTAAATGAGAGCTTCTGTTTCATTTTTTAAGTATAAAATTATGTTTTGATTTGTTAAAACTTTAATTATCTGAAGTTTTTTTGGAATGATTCTAATCTAATCGTTATATAGCACTTTAATTTAAAGTTGAATTTTGTATTTGACCTTCATTTTTAGATCCTAACATAAATTTCGTGCGAGGTGAAAAGTGTTAGAGAGTGATTTAGTGTATATACATTAAATAAGCAGGTAGATAGGAGTAAGAAGGTTTAAATCTGGCAACACATCATCAGGTAAATAAAGTAAAATTGGAATTAAGCACACAAAGACTAGAAAATCAATGTACTGATAAGCGGATAACCTTGAACCTGTCGACCAAAGCGCGAAGCGCCAACTTCAAACAAAGCACAGTCCCGTAATAAAGTAAAAGTATAAAGGCGGGCCGATCTACACGATAAAATTCCAAACAAAGTAAAAGCTTTAACACGTACGCGGAAACACTTTAATATAAAATTTAAATATAATTTAATTAATCCGAGGAATAACAAGAATATAATAATATTTAGTGGATTACAAATCAAAGGAGGTAAAACAGAGTTAGTTAACAACAATTTAAAGGTAGAAGTAATAAATAAGTGGTATGAAATAGAACTTTATTGTATAGAACACGAAGAAGAGACAAATTTCGACGAGATGAACGGGGCCATCTTACCACAGGATAAAGACAACCACTCACATTTGTGATAAATAGTAAATAAAGTGCAGAGTCGAATTAAAAAAATTTGATTTAGAACAATAATCAGGTAAGGAGGAGATAAACTCTAAACTAGATAAAATGGAAACCAGAAACGAGCACATGGAAGGAAAAATTGATAGAGTCCAAAACAAGTTAACAAAAATCAAAGAAGAAAATGAACAATTAAGAAATAAAAACAAAGAGATAAGACAAAGATTAATCGAACAAGACAAGAAACTGTAAGAACTTAAAAGGAAATAAGACAAAGAAGCATAATAATCTATGGAATAGGGGAACAAAGCGAAGACGGAGACTTACAATTAAAAAAAAACATTAAAAACAGTACTGCGAAACGTAACCGATATTAGAAAGATTGAAATAAAAGAGATGAAAAAATAAGACCTACCAAAATAGAAGTAAATGATTGGAAAAAAATAGAAATCCCTAGAGCTGCGAGGAATTTAAAAGGAACAAACATACAATGAAGAGGATTACTTCAAAAAAATCTAACAGCAAAGGAAAAAATTAATTAAATATAACAATGAGATATAAACTTATAGTGAACAGAACTTTATACACTAAAACAATTTTAAACTATGAAAATCAACCAATTAAAAATAAGTGAAGGAGAAGACATAAACAAAAACAAAACTTTGGAAATCAAGAGCTTAACACAAAATGAGAACGTATTACATAACGACGAAAGACGAGCGAAAGAAAACAAAACCCCTAGAGGTAAATGAGTACGGGAATAGTAAGCAAGAGAACACCAAAAGGAGACAATCAAAGAAGGGAAGAATTGATAAAGATGAAGAGAACAGAGCGTAATTTTCCAAAAAAGTAGATCATCATATATCAAAAAAACATGTAAGAAGACGGACCCGGCAAAGAAATAGAAAACGCGAGAAAGATAAAATTAATAATACAAACATAATAAATAACTGGCAAATGCTAACATGGAACGTAACATCCCTGACAGGAAAGGAGAAGGAAATAATAGAGAAGATAGAGGAATTCAATATAAAACTACTAGGTCTAAGTGATATAAAAATAATAGGAAAGGGAATTAAAAAGTTGAGAAGCGGGTACGGATTATATTATTCACGAGTAAATGCAGAACATAGAGCAAAAGAAGGAGTTGGAATAATAATTACGAAGGACTTGAACAAAACAATCGTAAAACAAAAATAGGAAACACATACTGATACCAACCAACAGAAGACCACTTTACGTTCGTAGCTCAAAAAAGAAATATTAGGAACCCAATAGATTACAGTGTATATAATAAAGAAATGGAGAAAGAAATGGAGGAGGTAAAAGTACACAAACAAGCTGAACTTAATACGAACCACAGATTAGTAATACCAAAAATCTGTGAACCCCTAATAGAAGAAGAAAAATGGAATTTAGCAGGATAATTATAAGCTGGCTACAAGAGGAGGAACGGAAAAATACACACAGGCAACAGAAAGAAAACTAAAATTGTACAAAGGACAGTAAAACTAAATAAAGGATTTAAAAATAATAACAGAACAGAGGAGGAAAAGGGAATAACAGACAAGAACAACAAGCTTTTAATAAAAGCAGAGGATATAGCTGAAAGATGGCAAAAGTTTCTAACGAAGAAATTCGAAGAAAGATACGCAAACAACGAGTGTTAACAGGAAATATGCGAAGAATAAACAGCCAACAGATAGAATAACAAGAGATGAAGTTCAAAAAACAATATCAAGAATCAAAATCGACAAAGCATGTAGACGAGACAGTATACAACCAGATATGGTCAAGTATCTTAGCGAAACAGAGATAAATTGACTATGAAAAATATTTTAAGAGTCTGACAGAATAAACAATATGCCGGATAACTGGGATAACAACCTAATAATTCTCATACATAAAAAGTAGAAAAAACAAAATTGTGAAAACTAAAGGATATCATGTATATTGTCATTGATTTATAAAATGTATCTAATAATTATAGAGCGACGAATCAGAGTACATGTAGAAGGAAAACTGGAAGAACAAGCGGCATACACGAAAAATAAGCAAACAAGCGATAATATATTTATCCTAAGAAATTTAATAGAAAAAAAATGGGATGGGGGAGGCAGATTATCACAGCCTTTATGAACTTCCAAGCGGCTTTTGACACGGTAAAGAGAGAAACAATAAAAAACTACATACTCCCAAAAAACTAATTGAATTTGTTAACTCAGTCTATAGAAATGCTAAATCAAAGGTACAAATTAATGGGAATAGATCGAGGGATCTCCACCTAAAAACAGGAATTATGTAAGGAGACAGTTTAAGTCTACTACTTTTTATGGTAGTAATGGACAGAATCCTGAAAAACGTAGGGCGGAAGCATGCAGAACTAAAAACAACAATAGGCTACAAGAACATGAACCCAGTGTTTCATTAATAGCAGATAGTAGAAAGAAAGGGGAAGATTTGTTAAAAGTGTGGATGAATGAAATAAACAATTCAGAAATGAAGGTTTAATGTAAATAAATGATATTTAACAAAGCAACAAAAAGTGAGGCATACAACTTCAATTATAATGGAGTAACATTAGAAGAGTTGTCAACAATAAAGTAGTTGAAAAGAATATTTACCAACGATGGCAAAATGGATATGGAAATAGCCAACATAACGAAAAAAAAACAAATAACGCATACCATACCATAAGTAGAAACATTTTTGGACAGAAGTAAATAAGCAAGAAGAATAAATTGAAGACATACAATACAATAGTAGCTCCTATAACGCTGTACTCGAGCAGAACGTAGACCGTTAATCAAAAACATCAATCTTATTTAACGGCTACGGAGATGAAAATACTAAGGAAAATAGAAAACAAAACAAGACTAGACCACGTAAGAAATGATGAGATTTGATTAACCTGTAGGTATTAAAATTGTAGAGCTATAGTGGTATGGACACCTCCGCAATATGTCAATAGATAAGTTGTTAAAAAAAATCATGGATGCAAAGAGGATTAAAAAACCGAGAAGAGGAAGACAGAGGAAAATATGAAAAAATCAAATAGCCAAAATTGGATTACGAAGAGGAAGGACGATCAACGAAATGAAAAACGTGACCACAGTCCGGAAGTAATAGCAGAAATGGGTTGCTGAAACATCAATAACGAACCCGACACCCGAATAGGGTAGAGGAAAGATTTTAACGGTTCAAATCAGTTAGTGAAATACAATCAACAGTTTGTATTTTTTGTGTTCCATATGAGTAACCATGTTATCCCTAGTCCCTTTGTGAATAAGTCTCTTGTTTTCTACTTCGTGCCATTCAGGTTCTCGATGCAACTGTTGGTAGATGACATCATTTTTAAAGAATAAATTTGGATTTGTTGTACTATTCGACGACTTCGTAATATTACTCATGGAAAACTATGTATGTAAAGTATCATTAACTGGTTGTTGTCATGGATAAGCATTGTTTGTGTGGCAGATGAGTAAGGCCATGTTAACATTTAATCACCCAGGCAAATTCCTATGCACATCGGGCACCACTGTGACGAAGTGCAGTCGTACGTCCACTTGCAACAGGACACACGCATATAATTAAGGTAATTTAAATAAAATAAATAAAAGTTTAAAGTATGTAATAAATTATTACTTGAAATAACTTATATGCGAATTATTTTTTATATTTTTTTAATTTAATTTTGACCATTTGTATAATTTTCCATTATTTGAGCTTACAATTAGAATAGAAATATATAGTACATTATTACCTAATATTGCGAGCATTATTTGATGTAAAATAACCATTACATCCTTCAAACTCGGGTCTAGTCAATATATTAAGAGTGTGTAAGGCATCAAACGTAAATCTATGTATAAATCATTTGGACTATTAGGAGGTAACGAGCGTCCTATTTTTAAACACATTCTAGGAAAACTATAACAAGGTAATTCATTAAAAGCAAAAAAACATTAATCGCTATTTTAGCTGTAATCGTACTTATATGGTTCATCAGTATATAAAATGCCCTTAATTGGTTTACAATATATTTCTTGAAAATATACATGGGATTTGCACGCAATCCAACTATTATTTCGGCAATCTTTTTAACAAATGTGTGCTGGCGCCCATTCCTAAACCGTTTTTCGATTTACTCTAAATTACAGCACTTTATTCTATTATTTTTATCATTTGTTTCCCATCTTTATATACACGTATTTATCTATAGACCGCCATATAACAACAAAATTGCTCTATTTAACCAAATCTGTGCAATGTTTTATGCTGATCTTTTATATTTTCTAATAATATAAAAGGTTCTCTTACTTGTGTTGTATTACAAAAATGAAACAACATAATAAATGCTACATCACACAAAACACTTAAAAAGTTTATTCTGAACGATAATTGCATAACGTTAATGCACAAATAAAAACCTAATTTAATGCTTAATGAAAATTGTGCTATTTTCTTTTAGAAAATGATTAAGAGAAACTTGTATTTTTGGCATACAATATTCGTTGTTTAATATGGTATAATGACGTCATAATTTAAAGACAATTTTCGTATCGAAACTAACGAAGTTAAATGTATGAGAAAGTTTTCGGAAGATCTAAAGAGTTTAGCTAAGAAAAAAAGGGGATGCATGTAAAATGGACAATAGAAGGCATACCAGAAATTAGAGAACAATATGTGCAGCTACAAAACTTAGTAAACGTGAAAGTAAGAAAAGAAAACGAAGAATAAGTAATAAACTAGGCATGTATATATTGATATTGAACAAAATAGATCAACAACAACCTGGAAAATAATAAATTAATCAGAAACAATACAAACAGCCAAGAAACTCTGCAAGTTATGCCGACAAAACAATGAATGTTAATCTCCTGTAAGAACATAGAAAATTATATGTAAAAGAAGAAGAAGACATTCGAAAAGTACTTCAGAAAACTAAAACCAACAGAAAACCAAAGATCAGAACACTTACAGATGCAACTACTCAAATATATACAGAAAACATTTAATAAAATAGAGGAAAGAGAAAATGCTGTGCAAGAATAGAATAAAGCCTATAACAGCTCAATCTATAAAAAAAGATAAGAAGTTTTGCTCTAATTAAGAAGGTTGAACATTACATCGCCTGACTATTTTTCGATTCCGGTCCGTACATTGAAGCAGAGTGGACGTGTGCGGGCCAATTTTACCTGTGATATCGCCGCGCCGAGCGGCAGTCCTAAGGACAAACGTATTTACTTACTTTGCTATAAAGGGAATTTAATCAGGGCCCAGCGAACGCATCCTCAAGTGCTGCCAGGAGCGCGCCCGCACGGAGGGTGAACTCTACGGCGGCGACCAAGGCTTCAATAGCACCTGCGAGCCGGCCCTCTCCGGACAGCAACCGGGGCCTTTCCCCAGCGAGAGCATCTTCAGTCCGGTCATCCTGGAGGGCTTCAGGACACGGAAGCCATACTGGCAGCTAGTTCCGATTTGAGTCTCAAAGAGGAAAGACGTTAAGAGCAAGTGTTCTGATATCTTATCAAGTGACCCGCAATATCGCGAGTGCACATTTATTTATATATTACATTTTCAATTTTACAATATTAAATAATAATAATTTAAGGATTTAAATACGGATTCAACCAAAACCTAAACGTTTTTGGGGCCGTATGGCCTTTCCTCCACCTCCAGGAGGGATGAAGCCCTTTCAAACGGCATCCCCAATTGCTACACAATGGACTAATCAAGACCAGAGGTACGGCTTTCAGAGCCAACAAATACCAGGTAAATATCCAATACAGTCACAACAACCATTGTATCCCCAAGCCTCTCTACCAAACAATTACATCCAATCCACTATAATATCCCCACAAATAGAATCAAATAACTGGACTACAGTCCATAAAGAAAGAAATAGAAATGAAACACACAAACCTGAAATTAAATCCAAACAAATAAAGGGAAACGACTACTGGCTCAACCCGACTAACCGTTTTTCAGCCTAGCGGAAGAAAATTTAGAAGCTCAGCAACAAGACGACAGCACTGAAAAGACTCCTACTCCTAAACCTTCCCCAATTTTTATAAATGGGGTTAAGGATATCACACCTTTAGTTGTTGTACTGGAAACCATCGCTAAGCAGAATTATGACATTAAAGCCCTCGCAAATGATCAGGTTAAAGTGTAACCAAAAACAACCAACCACCACAGAGTAATTATAAAAGAATTGAATGAAAAAAAACGTAATTTCATACATACCAGCCAAAGGACGATAGGGACTTCAAAGTAGCACTGAAAAACTTGCATTACTCCACTAATATGGATAAAATTAAGGCTGAAATTGAAAATTTACGTCACAAAGTAGCTAATATATGGAATATCAAACAATATAAAACAAAAACACCTCTACCTATGTTTTTTGTTGAACTCAAGTCTGCTTCCAACAATAAAGACATTTATAAAGTGGAGTACCTCCAACAATGCAAGATCAAATTAGAACCGCCCAAACATAAACGGGAAATAGTGCAATGTACCAGATGTCAAAGATATGGCCGTACAAAAAACTTTTGCTACTTAAGACCACGATGTGTTAAATGTACTGGAAACCACTCTTCCGAAAGTTGTACACAAAAACCCAAAACAAAATTTGCAGATGTTTGTTGTGTTCTGTGTGATGGAAGTCACCCGGCAAACTATAAGGGTTGCAGTCTACAAAGATTTACAGAAAAAACAGTTTCCGCCTCTTCGACCTAAACTGTACACTCCTCCCATACAAATTAAAAGTTACCAACAAACACAGCCGGGACTATCATACTCAACAGTAACCAAAGCTCAAACCCAGCAATCTTATACTACTAATAACAATATACACAATCAACCTCACCAACAATCTAACGATTTAGCCGAACTAAAAAATATGATGAAGGGTCTATTTGAACAAATAGGTACCATGCTAAACCTTCTCACTGCAGTGCTCTCCAAACTCAAATAATGGTTCAGTTACTAATAATAGCATTTTGGAATGCAAATGGCAACATTCAAAGGAGCTAAAAGTATTTATACCATAACCTTGATATTATTCTTATCTCTGAAACGAATTTCACCCAGAAAAGCCATTTTAAAATGCCAAATTATTCCATTAATTGCACCAACCATCCAAATGACAACGCGAGAGGCGGTGCAGCAATTATAATAAAAAATTCGATCAAGCATCATCAAATAAACAACTACTGCAAAGATTACTTACAGGGTACCAACGTAGTAATTGAAGATTCCATTTGTCCCCTAATCGTCTCGGCTGTTTACTTCCCTCTAAAACATATAGTAAAACAAGAACACTACGAAAACTTCTTTAGAACACTAGGACACCGGTTCATCGCAGGTGGTGACTATAATTCAAAACACACCGATTGGGACTCCAGGTTAATTACACCGAAAGGACGTGAATTACTCAAAACATTAGAGAAAAACCGCCTGAAACACTTATCTACTGGCGAACCCACATATTGGCCATCGGATAGACGCAAAATATCAGACTTGGTGGATTTCGCTATTACCAAGAGCATTCCTCAAGGCTTTGCCATACCTAAATCATGCTCTGACTTATCTTCAGACCATTCCCCAGTCTTGATATCACTATTCACAAAAGCGATAAGTTCAAGTAAACAATCAAACCTATGCAACAATTACACAAACTGGGACGTCTTCAGACGCTCTATAAACGATAACTTACCGTTAGACATCAGTCTTAAAACCGAGAAGAAGTTGAAAGATCCGTCAAATTATTTAACGATGCAGTACAACAGGCAGGTTGGTACGCAACTCCGGAACCACCTGATGTCAATAAAATCTACGATTGCCCCATAACAATAAGACAAAAAATTCTTTAGAAAAGAAGATTCAGAAAACAATGGCAGAGACTAAGATCTCCAGAAAGCAAACGCCTATTTAATGCGGCAGCCCAAGAAATAAAAGAAATACTTTAAAAGAACAAAAATGAATGCATTCAAACATTCCTGAGCAACCTAACACCTACCGAAAGCACTGACTACTCACTATGGAAAGTGACCAAAAAGGCTAACCAAGTAACACAATGCAAGCAACACCAATCAGAAGACTTCAGGGAACTTGGGCCAAGAGCAACGAAGATGCATTCGCAGAACACCTCTCTGATGTGTTCTAGCCACATCCATCGGAAAACGCACCAGAGGAAGAGGAAGAATTAATCCACTTACTAGAAACTCCATATCAGCTCGAGCCACCACTACCAAGAATTAAAATTGGGGAGGTTCAAGAAGTCATTAGAAATCTGCAGTCCAAAAAAGCTCCGGGTTATGATCTGATAACTAGGAAAATCCTCAAACAGCTGCCCTACCATGGTGTCAAATATCTTACGCAATTGTTCAATGCAATATTGCGCATAGGATACTTCCCAAATTAATGGAAAGTAGCACAGATTGTCCTAATCCCCAAATCAAGAAAGCCTCTCAACGAGATATAGTCATACCTTCCAATAAGTTTACTACCGGTAGCAGCCAAAATACAAAAAAAATAATACAAAGAAGACTCTCGCAAATACTTGACAATAACGATGCAATTCCCAACCATCAGTTTGGCTTCAGACAAATGCAACATTCTACAACAGAGCAAGTACATCGTGTTGTCAACAAAATCAATGACGCGTGTGAAAATAAACAATATTGCTCAGCAGCCTTTTTGGATATAACACAGGCTTTTGACAAAGTGTGGCATATTGGACTGTTAGACAAACTGCGATCAATCTTTCCATTAAATTATTTCCTTCTTCTAAAATCCTATCTCCACAATAGACATTTCTCGTCAAAGTTGGCACTGTTCTCACGAAACTCTATCCGATAAATGCTGGGGTACCACAAGGCAGCATACTTGGGCCATTGCTCTATGTATTATATACGGCTGATCTTCCGACTACACCACAAGTTTTAATAGCGACGTTTGCTGATGATACGGCAGTCCTAGCCATTGACGGCGATCCAGCTGTTGCCTCACAAAAACTACAAACTTCTCTGAATTCAATACAATCATGGTTACAGAAATGGAGATTTAAAGCAAATGATACAAAATCCGTACATGCAACTTTTACTACGAAACGAGAAACGTGTACCCCCGTTAATCTATACAACAAACAATTACCACAACAAGACGACGTAAAGTATCTTGGTTTGTACTTGGAAGACTCACCTGGCGGAAGCACATTCTTACAAAGCGAAAACAACTAGGTTTAATTTTCGCCAAAATGTACTGGCTAATAGGGCGATATTCAAAACTCAAAATAAGCTCCTCATCTACAAAGCTATTATTAAACCAATCTGGTCATACGAAATTCAGCTTTGGGGAACTGCTTCAACATCAAACATAGAGATTCTAGAACGTTTCCAATCCAAAGTGCTCCGCATGATAGTTGACGCACCGTGGTATGTGACAAACGCAACAATTACGCACGATCTGCAGATCCTAACGGTCAAGGAAGAAATTCGCAATTGTAGCATAAAATACAAATCTCGATTCAGTGTGCACCCAAACGATTTGGTAACAAATCTTATGAATCAGCCATTAAACCACAGAAGGCTTAGAAGGTTTACGCCTAATGATTTACCAAATAGATTTTAATTGCATTTAAGTAAGTTAGTTTTAGTTTAAATGTAAGTTTAGCTTCTAAGTTATTTTCCCATCAGTCACACTAGGTCTAAAAACCTTTTATATATGAAAGAGCACTCTGTTGCATGTCATAGCTGTAATTGCCAATTAATTTGCTAAATATATTCTTACAGTTTGCAAATAAAGTGGGACTTTATAAAAAAAAGACTATTTTTCATTGTCATAAAAAGTAAGATAAAAAAATAATAAATACATATATAAGTGCTTCCTTTTTCTGTATTCAATTTCTTTGTTAATTTTTGTTTATTTTATATTCTGCCTTTTACATTATATGCACTATTCAAAGAATTACACTCTATAATTCTGTTAACACAATTGCGTAACAATTTATTTCACACTAGCGCAGTTCGTTTCGTTTGACTTCTGGCTGCCTTGCTGTGTGGTATATATTCATCAGTTCTGAGACGTACAAAACCCGTCTAGAAACATCTCGAAATTTCCGTATTGCTCGAGTCCTCTCATATGCACATGGCGTACTGGAAGGCATTATGTCCGCTAGTTGACTTGACGACTGGTCACAACAAAAACTGCGGCCCCGGACGTCTACGCGACGGTACGCTTACGGGAAACGTTCAAAAATTTCTTACAATCCATTTAACTACTTCTATAAATTTACGAGGTACCTCTAATAGTTCTAAACATTCTCAGATATTTTCTTTTTATACTGTTTCAAATACTAATTTAAGTTGTAATATGTTTATTTTATAATATTCTTCTATGATTTTTCTTGTTTTCTTCCCAACAATTCTTGTGGGCGCTTTAAAACTTATTGAAGGCACGCATATTCTATAATTTACGTAGTCTGTTTGATTTTATCTATTTTATTATTTTAAGGTCTCTATTGTTGTCTTCACTTGCGCATTTTTAAATAATCTTTCTAACATATATTTTTTGTGTTAATGTAACGTATTGTACCTTGTTTTATTTTGAATATATAATCTTTTTCACGCTTACTTTTTATTAAATGTTAAGTTGATCTTCTAACATATTCATTTATTCTTCACTTCCACAGATCTTTTACTCTATTATATTCTCATTTTACCTTTCTTCTAATGAACACTCATCTTTAAATACTTCTTGTTTTACAAATTTATTACCCGTTTATGCCTGCTAATGTTTTTTCAATTTTAAATTGTAATGTTTTGTATTTGCTGTCTTTTTATATTCCTTTCCTTTTTCATTCCAGTCTTGGTGCCTTTTGTGATCTCTACAATTTGCACTGAGTTACTAATTTTGCTTCTACTAATAAATTATATTTATTATTAATACACAATATAGTTTTTCTAGTTTTCCTTGTTGCACTATATACGTATACATTTCTTCTATTTCTTGCGCCCAAAAGTTACTCTAATAAACGAATTGTTTTCCTGACAGAATTCAATTACATTTCGATTATTTTTATTTTTAGTTTCTTTCTCAGTGTTTTGATTGTTCCCTATTACTTTATTCTATTACTACAGTCTTTCCGGTTCTTCTCCTTCCGATCTAGTAGTGCTACAATTGTTGTAAAAAATAATTATTCTATTTTCTTTTGCTTTGGCGATTGGTGCATATATTTGGATATTTAGCTTTTCTTTCTTTTTTATGCTACGAGTACTTGATATTATTCTCGAAGTTATTGCCTAAAATCTATCTTTTTATTAATATCTTTATTTACAACCACTACTGCACCTTTTTAGTTCTTTTACTTCATTTCTAGATAAATTTATAATTTATGATTCTTTTCCTTGTGTTTAATTTAGTTCCACTATTACTAATTTATGTGTTTATACGTTTATTTTATTAATTACCTACTTTCTTTAAAGATAATTATGTTATATTTCAAGTACCCATCATCATCTTCTTTATTACTCAGTCGATTCCCATTGCTGAGAATTTATTATTATTTGTATCGTTTATTCCCTTTTCATGTCTGGTATTTGTTGTGGTTTTTATTTTATCTTTATTTATTCTTAGTTTTTGTTGATTGTTTTGTTTTATGTGTATATAGTAATTTAATTATATACTATTTTCTTCATTCCTATCCATTCACACCATTCGGTAAGCTTTGACTTGCAGTCTTCATTTTATGGCTATTTCTCATCTTATTTCTCACTTTTTAGTCCATTCTTATGTCTCTAATATTACCAGTCCCTTATAATTGTCGCATTGTAAAACTTTTCCTATTTATTATTACCTTATTATATATTGTCTATGGCATTTTGTGTATACTGCACTAAAATATTTTTTTTCTCCAGGATTTGTTTTTGATATTCGACATTTATCCATATACCTTGACCTTTGTGTTTTTTTACTGTTCGTACTGAATCCATTTTTATACCACGCATTAACATTTGTCTGCCTTTGTCCTACTGTTCTTTAGCTTGTATTTCGATATTTGTTATAAATCTAATATTTCTCAAAACCAATTCTAATATTCTATATTAATTTTTGTTTCTTTTAGTGTTGTAGACCTCTCATAAAATAATACTTTTTTATCCTTTTTCAATGCAATATTCTTGCAGTTTCATTTGTTTAATATCTTTTTTATGATGTCCAATGTATTATTCATGTTTTCTGTTATTCATGTTTACCAAGTTTAGATGCTTTCAATGTGCATTTATTTCTGACATCAATTTATTTAATTTAGTTTTTTATATTATCTTTTAGATAATTTTTTAAAGTATGTGTTATTCGATAATTTTATTGTTTATTTTATTGTTTATTAATATTTTATTTGTTGGTTTATTTTTAAATTAGATAAGTAGCCGGCAGTACCGGTCCAACTCTACTTAAACACAGAAAAAGGGCAGGAACTTCAATTGCAATGGGATTACCTTGAAACACAAAATTATAAGTTTATAAAGATGATTCTTTTATAAGATATTCGAAATTTTAAAGGTGCATTTTAAAATGCATAAGCAAACATTGGTGTTACTAAAACTTTTTTGAATTGACTTTAATATTTTGGATTTGCACCTTCCACACTGGATATAATTCTTTGCTGTTTAGTACACTTTATTATTTCTTCCAGCACTACTACGTACTCAATTATCCACAGTTAATATCCATTAGGATAATTTAAGATTACTGCAATATCCATACAAACACAACGATGAGAGGGTGTTGCTAACTACTTTAGCCGTCTAGCAAGCTAACCAGAACGGCTCAACGGACTACTCTTAATATAATTATTAATGTCAACGTATAATTTTTTGAAAGCATTTATTAAAATTATATTTTTGATCTGCATGTAATTTAACTGAAACGTCAGATTTAGCGAATAAATTATTAATTGAAGATTCAGCTACCGTTGATTATTCTTATTCAAAAAAATCTTTAGGCTACTCTAACCATGTACTGACCGTGTACTTTTTATCTTTCTTGCAGTTCCTTTTTCTGATTTTTTACAACACTATTTCTAGTACCAAATTACTAACTTGTGTTTTATATTATTAGACTTAGTGAACTAATATAACTTCTAACTTTATTCTTAGATTTGACTATTATAGCTCCGCTATACTATTTGTTAAGATTTATTGCCATACTTTCTTTGCACTTGGTGCCATTGTAACTTTTAAATTTTTTAAAAGGGCATAGCCGTTACATATCAAGTAAAACCGTATTATTTGTCTTTCTAATTACTTTAAAAATACTTACGTTACTGTAACAAATTTCTAGCCACATAATAGTTTTTTTATTTCGTTAATAGTTTTCATCTTTTATCTAGAAAAATACACCCTCAGTTTAAAGTTATAATACTGTTATGTAAGTTGTGACACTTTAGAATTAAGTTATCAAATGCATTTTTACACATTAGGTGCTGTGTCTTTAAGTTGGAGTTAAATTTAATTTTGCTTTATACTTTCTAATCTTTAATATTTTTTTTGTGCTACATTTTCTTTGTGTTTTTGAACACAAAACTGTTTACACTATTTTAATTAGACATTGTATATGTTCGGGTTGTGTAGCGAATTAAAGATCGTACCCAATACGTGTGTGTAACACTTAATGCTGCCAGATGGCGTTGCTAACTTTAATCACTGCAGTTGTGGATAAATCGGAAAACTAAGGAAATAAACAATCCTGGGCAGTGACAGACAGTACTGTTTCTTTGAAGGAAGAAAGAAACTGCTTTCTGTGTATGAAATTGCAGCACTGAGCTAAAGAACTATGCTTTGAAAAATATTGAATATTGGGATCATTTATTTAAAAACAAATACCCATTGTCTTTGGAAATCATTAGACAATCACGTCAATAAATAGGCTGCACTCTTTTGAGAGGATTACCAGTGAGTGATACTCATACGACTCTTTACACGTATTCTGTAAAGTTATCACGAGAAATAAAGACAAGGCGCGTTGCTTCGTAACTATGCACAACATTATGTCAGTCAATATTTAGGGGATCTTGCGTTAAACGACGCAATTTGTTTGACTGAGTGAAAGAGAAAATGCGTGGTAGAAAGTTCTTCAACCACAAATTTCACTTAGCTGTCTAAATATGGTGCTGTGCTACGCGCAAAGAATGGTTTGCAGTAGCTTTACAGAAACAGTGTATGAACATTACAGGATAATACCTCTGAAATAAAAGTTGGCGAAATTCAAAATTAAATAAAACTGATTTTGAAATGATTTAATGATTGGATCTTTATTGAGTGTTAAAATACATAATCACCGAATAAATATCAAAAGTTATGTTTGACAAATTACCACCTCGGCTTCGGCTACAAGTTTTGATTCTTTTCATAAAAGTTTTGATTACAGTTTTATACATATAATCAATTTCATCAATAGTACGTTGAATTTGGTTTTAAAGATAGTCAACTGTGTGTTAATTACTGGAATAGACTTTGTATTTCAATTAACACAATCGCATGGTGTTAAATCACAAGACCTTGTTGGCCAGTTGATATCAGTATTCGTGATATTATGCGTCTAATTTTTTTTGTGCAGTAAATCGACTGTTATTTGAGCTGTATGACAAATGACAAATAGTCATCCTGAAACAACGTTTGTTCTAGATTTATGTTGTCTAATAAGTCCCGAAAAACTGTTATCATGTAATAATAACCTCCACTATTTACGTCACACTGATCAGGGACAAGAATACAAATATCATTATAGAGCTAATGCAAAGAGCATTAGATGTAACACTAAGATGGGGTGAAGCAAAAACCCCAAGGTGAACCCTAGAAAAATCTCATTAATACATTTCACAAGGAAAAATGAAGTAAAGCAGTTTTATAACCTTACAATTTTCGGTGAAAATATACAGGTAGTTCAGCAAGTCAAATATCTGGGCATCACCTTAAATGCAAAACTAAACTGAAATGCTCACCTGAAAAAGTAAACCAGCAATTCTAAACTAGCACTTGTTCTGGCCAAGCGTATGTTTGGGAGAACATGGAGACTAAAACCAAAAATGGTAATGTGACTGTTCACTACAATTATAAGACCCATGTTATTGTTTGGCACATTAGTATGGTGACCAAAACTTCAACAAAAACGGCAGTTATTAAGCTAACTAGGACTCAAAGACTAGCATGCATGTGTATCTGCGGAGCCATGAGCAGTACTTCTACAGCATCTATGGAAGCACTCCTAAATCTCATCCCCTTAGATATTTATCTAAAGGAAAGTTTGGATTGCAGCACGAATAAAATCTACCATAGGCACAATGAAAGGTGTGAGCATAAACGGATACAGGAAGTGGTCAAAAGTAATACCATCTTAAGCATGGGTGCTGACCACACCCTACCGGTTTACTCCTTTGAAAAACCTTTTAATGTGAGTTACGATCATGACTGGGCAAAAGGCAACCCATCACAACTCAGAAGTGGGTTAGTCTGGTATACAGACGGATCCCGCACTGTCCAAGGAACAGAGACGGGTATACATGGCATAAAACCTTAGCTTACCCTTAGGCAGGTACGCCATAGTGTTTCAAGCTGAAATAATTGCGATAATGCAAAGCATAATAGAGAATACCAGACGCAGATACACTCAACAACGCATTAGTATCCTAGCTGACAGCCAAGCTGCCCTTAAAGCACTGGAGTCACCTCATATCAACTTCAAGCTCGTAAAACACAGCCTAGCTCATCTGGTCACTCTATCTGAGAATAACAAGGTCAACCTCATCTGAGTGCAAGGCCACTATGGACTGGAAGGGAACGAAAGGGCAGACGCACTCGCAAAAATCGATGCTAACACTTTTTTACAGGACCGGAACCTGTTCTGGTCATACCCAAATGTAGTATACGATCGGCGATAAAAATGTGGATGCAAGGACAACACTCATCTCGCTGGGATGCCACACAAGGGCAAAGACTAGGGAAGGAACTAATTGGGAAACCTTCCAGTAGACTAAGTGATGACGTACTCAATTTAGGACATACTCAGATAAGACGGGTAGTAGGACTGCCACCTGAAAAACCACCTCCATAGAATAGGAGTAAACAGAGATGATACACTCTGCAGATTATGTAAAGAAGGGGAAGAAACATCCTCACACATAATCTTTAACTGCCCAGCACTATACCGCAAAAGGCAGGTACTCTTTAGGATAAAAATCCGTAGCAATTTACCCCATCACGAGAACCTCATAAAGAACATTCTAAAATTAGTTGAAGGTACAAATCTTCCTTAATTTAGGAAAAGGGGCGCACAAACGGCCGCAGAGTCTAAGAGCTAAGGTGGATAGTAGCCTACTATTAACTCCAATCAATCAATCAATCCACTATTTACAGTTACACGATCTTCAGCATTACCTTCAAAAAAGTGTAGGCTTATTACGCCATCTGCACAAAATCTACATCAAACCGTGACTTGTTGGGAGGTGCATTTGCTACCCACCGGTACGTCATATCACTAAAGTAGCGTTTTGACTAAGCTAATAATCCACTTCATACTGCTCTAAAACCTAATTAACGAATTGTCCATAGTAAGCTTAATCTATTACATCAATTTTGTACGAATAAAGATAAAAATCTTTAGTATTTGCTGAAGGAAGCTTTTCAATTTGTTCAGTTGTTGTGACACTGTTGTCAACACTGACTAACTCTAGCAATATTTTCAGAAAACTTTACTTTAGGCCTATACTTATGGGTCTTATGTCCATTACCGATCGAATTTCATCGATTTATTTACATATGTTTGGTGCTCATCTCTAAATCCCCTTGTCCCGAATCCCATTTCTACCTGTAACCTTGATTGTACGCTAACCCACCCTAGTCACAACTAAACGGGATATTTACCGCCGCCCGGTATTCTGATTCGAACCCTCGTGAGCGACGCAGCCGCTAGCTGAAGCCAACCCAGGTGCTCTATTGTGCTTTGCTTGCACGCTGTCGCGGCCTTTTGTACGTTCCGCCCCGTCCGTGGTGCCCTAATACAACTGGCCAAGGAAAACCCATCCTCGGGTTTGTTTTGCTTAATTGTTACTTGAACAGTGCTTAATTATCAAACAACGGAAAATGCCGATTATTTATAAGTACCACAAGTATTTTACTCATTTTTGCTTATTGTTAATTTATATACTAGCTTATACTGTATTTTATAACAATAACATTAAAATTATAACAATAAAAATGTCCTAGCGTGGAAACTTGTTAACAATATTCAGATATGTATTTTTCAATATTTTAAAATTTTACAAAAAGTAATTTTTTAAATACTTAAAAAAAATAAGAAATACATAGGTGGGTAAATTTAAACGAAACTTTTTGTCCTGCTACTAATACGACAATATTAGAATAGGTGTAATATGAGTAGTTGCCATTCCACTTCGTTTTGTCAGTAGCAATCACGACAATTAAGTAACCATTACTCTTTAATTCTGAGTAAAACGCTGTGCGATTTGAGATGAACTACCGCAAGATCAAATTATTTTTTACCAAAACTTCGGCATTGGCGGCGCGAACACCGCCCTGAGACTCAATTTTGGCTGCACCGCACCGCCCGACGACAACGAACCCGCGATCTCGAGGGCGGATAAGCGGAGAACATTGCATTTCAGGAAAAGTCAATGTTTTAGAGTTTTGGTATTATTTCCGCCCGGAGGTTTAATATGAGCTCCGTCTCCAGCGCCGTGGGCTATGAAAATTACGAACCTTTCGATACAGACTCGGCTAGAACGCGCTTGCATTTCTTTAATATCCCGGTAGATGCGTGTGCGAGATCAAAAGGCAGCTTGCGGAGTGTCGAATGCGGAACTAAAATAAACAAAGACTGCTCGAAGCGAGATTAACATTCCCGCTGCCATTTCGCCTTTGCCGGTTTTCCAGGGAGTTGCAAGCTGGTTTAATTATAAGAAAATATTCTTGCTCTGACGAAACGTTAACTGGATAAACTCGAAGTATTAAATTCGAAATTATTTCTCTGTAGTTGGTCTATAGCCTTGTTTTTCCACTTGATTTTTGCGTATTTGTAATATTACATACTGCTTATACACTGAAATGGTTTTGGTCCAATAATCCATTAAAAAATCAAACAGAAATACGCTATAAAAAAAAAGATTTAGTTTATTAATTTAATCATTAAATTATAATATTCAGTACAATAACACAACTATTTTGTATGCTTTTTAATTTTCTCTTTAAATTAACTTGTACTTTTTGATTTTTCGATAATTGTAGACATCCTCCTCCCTAGGTTTTACAATTTTCACCTGAAACGCCATTTTGTTGAACATAAAAAACTGTATATAATAAAATTATAACAACTCAGGAATGTATGCACAGATTTATTCACATAAAAATCAGTAAAGAAGTGAAATAAAAATAGTGCCATAAATATGTTAACCAAAACAGTTTTTCAACTATCATATAGAGACAACTGATGATTTGAATATACACAATTTTTTTAAATGAAAGGTGGGGGACGAGACTCCTGAGTGTTGTAGGCAAAAATTTCGAAAGAAGACTCCCCCGATAGAAACACTCACAAGTAGTATAATCCCTAGGGAGGAACAAGAAAAACAAGGAGAAGAACATTTATAGACCCTGAACAAAACTAGGCCTTCATCCAACAAACAATGTTAAAATATAAAAAGTAGGACAAAAAGTACTAACAAGCGAAAATTTGCTTTACAGGTACAGCACAGCAACCCTATGCATGAAACTAAACTATAGGGTTTAACGAAATTTTATTGAAACGAATGACTGAATTATATTCAAATGAAAATGAATAGCGGCAAAAATTTAGCGGACGGAACCGAAAACTTTGCGGCCACTCCGGTCAAACCGGTCTCGAGATTTTCCGATCAGGCTAATCTTTAGCGTCTGGACTTGACTTATGGTCTTCAGTTGAATACTGAAAACGTTATTCCCTATCTATCACAGATCAAAAATTATAAGGCGTGACAGATGTCAGAAATGACAGAAATAGAAGCTGGTCTCCAGCTTGGAAGCTGCCTTGATCAAAAGTTATAAGGAATGACAGACGACGGACATGACAAAAGTAAAGCTTCTCAAGCTTTGAAGCTGAATCCGCTAAAAATGATATACTAGTAAAATAATCAAGTAGGATGACTAACTAAAGATAGAAAAAAACCTAGAAGATTTACGTGAGAGAAGCCAGATGACAAGAAAAGGAATTACATAACAAATAGAAATAAAGCTGCGAAAAAAAAGAATGCAGTAAATAAAGAAACGTGTAATTTTTTAAATGTAAATGAAGAAAATTGCATGGGAAATTAGAAAAAATTCTAAAATGTGGTAGAGGCTAACAGAACAATCAACACAAAAAGTAAGGAATATTAAAAAAAACTATAAACAAATGCAAGTACAGTTCTAAAAGCATTGAGGGAATACTACACAGCTAAATTATAAAATAACATTAATATAATTATTCTTTACGAGCAAGAAATAGCGGAGAGGACAAAAGAGCAGATAGAAGTCCCTGAAAAAACTAAAAATAAAAAATCGCCAGAAGATAATAATATAGCCCCGGAAATTTTTTAAGAAACGAGGTTTAATATTTACAAAATAGTTAAAAAAAATCTGGTGTGAACATCACACGACTTTCCTTATCCTGTTATTTGGTTAATTGTGGCAAAAATCCTGGGCTTCAATTTTTTTTCGAGTTCCTATTTTACCAACTTTTACTTTAAATTCATGTTTATCTCGTGATAACAAATCATTTTTATTCTCATGAATTTTTTATATCTTCGACCATTTAGATTCGCGACCGTTTTGCGACCGATTTTGCGACCTTGCAACCAACTTCGCACTACGTCCCCTACCTACAAGTAACTATCTAGAAACTTAAAAATTACAGACGATTAGATAGAGTAATAACACAACAGCAAGACGAGCACAATCTGCCAGCAAGTTAACAACACGCTAACAAAGAAAAAAGAAGTGAACACGAAAAAAAAGGCACTTATGTAAAACCATCCACACTTCCATATTATTATAATCGAGAAAGTCATGAACAATCGTAGACAAACATAGAGCAAAGTTAACAGTAGCCAAAATGAAATACCATAGAAGGGAAAGGTCAAGGACCCACAACAAAGCTCTATAGTGCAAATCTCAGGAAGAAAACCACTACAATAGTATAGCCAAATAATTCGGGAATAAAGCCAAATAATATAGGAAACGACAGATATCCAAAGAAGGTATCTGAAATGAAGGAACGGTCAAAGCTCAAGTGGGAGATGTCGAACATAATAAGAGGAGAATATTAAAGAGATAGAGACAGAAGAGAATACAATAGCTCAATGCTTCAACACAGTGAGGTAAATAGAAGAAACTAAAACTCGCATATTGTAAGAAAAGACACGAATTTACAATCCGATATGTCATTTTGCTTTACGATAACACATGCGCATTATCTGAAGGATTGCATCCGGCTAATTACTAGGGATGCTCAGTATACCAAGAACTGCAAAAGAAATACCAGCCTAATCACCATCCAACAGACAGAAATTCTCCTCAGATAACAACAAAAAAATTTCCATTTCTAAATCGCCAACAAAATAGTCAACAATCCATCAACCAACCTTCTCCATCTAATCAAACCTACTCCCAAAAAGTCTTGATTCATCTAAATCATAACAACTTTCCAAAAATTCCTGGGCATGTTTTTTTAATTCAAGCAACTCCTTTAACAAAATAACATAATTCTAAACACGTAAAGTACCGTCATTAATAAAATCGCTCGATAACGGCTAAGTGTCTTCAGTTAGCTTTATGGAGCGCCAATAGACTACAATATAAAAACCTTGAAATGGAAACTTTCCGAAATGTAAATAATATAAATATTATGCTCAATGTCAGAGACCCACTTTACCGACAGAACGCAGTTTTACTACTCATCACGAACAACCAGAACACAAACAGATTATTTAATCTACAACAATTCAAGTTGTTGAAAAGCTTACAACTCCATTCAACATTTCGGCCGTTTACTGACCTCCGAGGCACAATCTAGCCCAACATCTTTTACAACTATTTTCTAAACTCTAGATGAGAAATTTATAACAGTCGGAGATATCAGTGCCAAACACACTGGGGGTAGTGCTTAACAACAACCAAAGACAGAGTGCTATTTGAACTCATTACAGATAACAATTATAAAATCCTATCAACTGTTAGTCTAACCTACTGGCCGACTGACCTAAACAAAATCCCAGACTTGCTAAACTTTCTTGTTACAAACCATATGGATATTATTTCCAATTATGATCTAATGTCTGCCCACTAGCCGATAATAGCCACTGTTAGGACCTCCATCATCTACAAAATACTTAGTCCTATCCTCACTAGTAGAGAAACCAACTGGAATTTAGAGATTACATCAAACAACATTCCAATAGAAACATCAGCCTAAAAATTGCAGAAGAAATAAAAACTGCAAAAAACCATTTTATAACTACAGTCCATGAAGCGGGTTGGAACTCCCCACCATAGCCAATAAATACAAATAAACAGTTCCAATATATCAAATAAAATCATATAAATGTTTAAAGAGAAAAGACGGACGAGAGCCAGATAGCAACCAAGACGAAAAATGGTTTAATCAGTCAAATAATCAGTTTAGACATAAATTAAAATCTGTTAAAAATGAAACTTTTAAAACCTATCTACAGTCATTAAATGCTCATGATAAGTCAATTTGAAAAGCTACCAAGGGCATCAAATAGCCAAAAATCCATATTTTACCAATAAGAAACCAAGGTAACTCATGGTAAAGAATAGACAGGAAAAAGCAGAAGCATTTGCAGACCACTTAGCTGAAGTTCTCCAACCAAATGCTAATGAGATCGATCAGGATATAGAAGAAGAACTACAAGCACCAGCCCAAATGTTTCCTCCGATACGCAAGATTACAGTCAACGAAATAGAGTACGAAATAATAATAAGTGGCTGAAAAATAGAAAAGCCCCCGGTCAAGACCTAATAACTAAACAACTACATGAACAAGAAATAAAATGTTTACAGATTATATTTAATGGGATTCCGAGACTCACGTATTGGTTGTTGTAGTTTAAATTCACACAAATAATTACCATTCTGAAACACGTTAGTTAATTTCTACCGTCCTATTAGCCTACTTCCTATAAAGTCCAAGCTACTTGAGAAATTAGTCCTGGAGCGTATTAATGAAAATTAAATGCAAGAATTACGACTGCCTAAACATCAATTTGGATTTAGGCAGCAACACTCAACTATCCAACAATGCCACCTGGAGAGGCAGGCGTGTAAATAGCCGCTCTCGTGGATGCGGTATGGGATACGATACCGATGCGGCTCGTAAGGACCAAAAAATGGAGAGGCAGGCGTGTAAATAGCCGCTCTCGTGGTGCGGTGTGGGATACGTAGTACGGCCCGTAGTGGAAGGTCAGCCGATAAGGCCAAATCGTCCCTTAAACGGCCGTCGCGTAAGCGGATGGGGGCGGCTACCGATATCAACCAATGAATTGCCAAATCGCTCACCTGAATCGGCTTCGGCTTCGTCGGCGATTCCAAGGTGGCCACCTCTGCGTTGCGGATCTGGTATCTGCGGGATGTTGAGACACAACCAAATTGGCCGAGCTGCGATGCGTGAATATTTGCGGGGTGTTGAATATGCGTGAATGTATGCGGGTTAAGACACGACCGTATTGGCCGAGCTGCGGTGCTTGAATGTGAATTTATGCGGACTAAGACACGACCGAACTGGCCGCGCTGCGGGGCGTGAATGCCTGCGGGGCAAAAGCCCATGCCGTTAGTGTGCGACGGCAAAACGTAGCTGATATCAAAAGGTCCGCATGCCGCCGCGATATAAAGCGGTTCAAGGGCGAAAAGGCCGCCACACCACCACCATCTAACAAACGTCATTCAAACTACACTACAAAGTAAAACATTCTGCACTGGTTTCCTGAACAAGCATTTGATCAGGTATGTCACAGAACCTTACCATATAAAATTAAGGAAACCTTCCCTTCTGACTACTATCTTCTATTAGAATTATATATTACAGACAGAACCTTTCAAACAAAGACCGGTCAATATATCTGCCAAATTAAAAAAATAAGTGCAGGATTACCACAGAGAAAGTGTTCTGGGACCTATGTTATACCTATTATTTACCTCGGACCTGCACACAACATAATCAATTGACATGAGTACATTCGCTGGCGACACAGTGGGCTCGCGAGTAAAGAAAATCCCGTAGCAGCATCAACTACATTACAAACTCATGTAAACCAAATTGATCAATGGTGGCTCAAATGGAGGACTAGAATCAAGAGACTAAGTCAACTCATGTTACATTCACGACAAAATTTTAAGAATGCCCAGCCGTCACTCTTAATAGTACTATTCTTCCCCAATCTACTGAAGTCGAGTACCTGGGATGACACATTGACAAAAGATTAACATGGAAGACCCACATTAATAAGAAACGGAAGCAAACGGACTTAAAACTGGAGCAGATGTACTGGCTCACCGAAAAACTCTACTCTATCCGTGGAAAGCAAGATATTATTATACAAGACAATTATCAGACCTATAGCTGTCAGCTCTGGGATTGTGCAAGTCGAACGAATGTTCAAGTAATTCAAGTTTTCAATCCAAAGCCATCCAATGGCAAGCGCAGCATGTAAACCTTACTATTCCTTATATGAAAGACTTAATCAAAAAGTATGCTGCTAAGCACCAAACAGTACTGGAGCTTCATCCAAATGAAACTCTTGCACCACTAACAGAAGATCCACACAGATGCCTTCAGAAATGACCAAAATACCTAACTATTTAAATAAAGAATTACTGCACTGGTATTCTATCAATTAAGCCTAACTATAGTAATATACATAAACTGTATTAATATTCTGATTGCTAATTAAATAAAGAAACTCTTTTATTGTTATTTTTATTGTATAAAGTTTGAATTTTTTAGCCAACTTCTTGCGCATGTGAAAAATAGTGGTGGATAATCCATATACCAAACTAATTGTGACATATTAAATATTCAAGGTCACTTAATATAGTCAAAAAAAAACTTCTAAAATTTCGATTTTTTCAACAATTAAAAAGTCAAAACCTTTTTCATACACGCGAGAAAAGCAAAAAAAAACTTCACTTTTTGTATTTGACCTTTAAGTTAAGCCGCAAAGAAATTTGGTCGAAATTGCTAATAATTTTTACAAATTTAGTTGATCCTTCCTAGAATCGTTAAACATTTAATATGTTAAACATGTTTATATAAGTATTTTTTAAATAAAATTAAGTAAATTAAAAAATACAAAATTTTACTTATATTTGTACTCTATCCCCGATTTGGTGAGCAACTAAGTGTTTTCACAAAATACATTTTACTATTCTACCAATTCTAACTGAAATAAAAATATGAGTTAGACCTGGTGAGAAAAAGGCAAAAGTTTATTTTACAAAGTATTTTGCTTCTCATACTTTAAGTACAAGTAAGGAAATAGAAGATTACTTAAATTCATTATTACGAATTAATTTGCTACCTAGAAATAAAACACCTAAAAATAATAAAATAACAGACAGATATTAAATAAGTTCCCTAGAAAATAAATTATATTAATTGCTACAATATTTTGTGCGCTAATTTGTTTATCCTAGTGGTTCAGAGAACTTAAAAAAGCAGAAATTACATTGTTATTACAATCCTAAAAGGCACTCAACAAGGTAAGTTTCTTTCTGGTATTATCTAAATTGTTGGAAAAATACTATTGATCTTACACTTAAGCATCCAGCAGCATCGCCGGATAACAAACAAAATAAATAATGCCTTTAATAGGAACTAATGTTGCGCATCGTTTCTCGATATCATTCAGGCGTTTGATAGCGTGTGGCACAGGAAACTTTTATTCATAATTAAATCAATATTACCTGCTTCTAAGTCTACCTAACTATCCCCACTTTTATGTACGCCATGGAATTGCAACATAAAAACCCTACAATAATCTACTCAGGTGTAGCACAAGGAAGTGTGTTAGGGTCTGTTCTCTGCCTGTTCTACACTACCGACATACCACTAATGCAAAAAAATTATTGAATTTGCATAGATATATGGTAACCAATAGAGATTTTGTAGCAGCTAGTCAACTTCTTGGACGACCTGGCAACTTATTTGATATTAAGATCAAAAAATAAAAGATTAAAGACAAGGAAAAAGTCTGTACGCAGTAACGTTTGCGCTAAGCCGACAATAGTGTCTTTCTATAAAAATCAATAACACAATAGTATCAGAAACTGAAGATGTCCCGGTATGTATTTAGAACTGCAGATTAACTTGGAAAACATACATACTAAAGAAGAGAAAAGAAATGAACTTTGCAGTTCAAGAAACTTGAGTCAGTTACTAGACAGAATCTCTATTGAAAATAAGATCATAATTTTCAAAAGTAACTATAGAGTGTGGACATATAGTATTGAACTTTGAGAACGTTCAAGTCAATCAAATGTAGCCACCATTCCAATAAAAGTCACTACGTAATATAATTGACTTAGCTTGGTTCACAGCAAACCAAACCATACACAAATATTTAAACGTACCTTTCTTTAATGAAGTCATTGAGCATTAGACCACCAAACACTAAAGTAAACTAGAAGTACATCCCCACTCGAACTGAGCCCCAAAACGTTAAAGAAAAATGATCATTTAAAGTTCATTAAGAAAAAATACTTAAAGTTTTTTAATAATTAGTGTAGTGGGTTAATAAAATATTATGTTATGCATAAATAATGTTTGTGTGATATAGTCCTGTAGTTGCTACTGTAATTACCTTGTCACCAAATGTATGTGAATATGAGAGTGTACACCATGCCCGGTGTAGTCCCATTGGAGGATTGGCTTTGAATTGAGTAGGGAGTCAATCGTAACTCTGGCAACAGCCATACAGAGGAGGGACAACCCAATGGCTGATAGGAAACGTTCCTACAGATATACAAGAGAGGTGCAAATAATGCTGTCCAAATAAGCACCAAGTGTCAACTAAGGTAGTGGAGTCTGTCCTATAATGGGCGGCCGCAAACAGCGTTGGACCCAGAATGAACGATTGAAGTAATAGGTAATAGATTATAGCGTTAGGCCTAAGCAACCCAGCACATGGAAAACCTAATAAAAAAAAGGAAAGATGGCAGAATAAAAAAGAATATAGGAAAAAATTCCCTGGGTAGCTCACACCTCAAATCAAGAGAGTTTCGAACGGATTTGCGAAAGAGGCAGTTCTGCAAAAAAGATTCATAAACCAACCAGAAGAAGCAGAAAAGCAGAAGAAGAGAAATTATAATAGAAACCTGGAATGTTCAAGGATGGAACACCAAGGGCAGAGAAGTGGTAGCAGAATTTAAATGACTAGAGCTAGATATAGTAATAACCAGTAAAACAAAAAGGAAATAGAATGGCACATAAAGTATAGAGGACACAATACATTATTGGAGCGTGGTGAAGAAAGAATGAAGAGCCCAAGCAGGAGTCATACGGTATGAACTGAGATTCAATAAATAAAAAAATATGCAAACTAAACATTAACATCTATGGAAGAGTTATAGTTATCCTGGGGTATATAAACCACATAACAATAGCCTAAAGTTGGAAGAAGGGAATTTTATTTACACTTTAAAAGAAGAGTTGGAGAAGATTAAAACAACAAGTAAGAAGGACGATGCAACAGTAGGCCAGTTTGAGAAAAATTTTTAATGATAAAAGACGCAGAATAATAGAGGCATGCAAAACATAGGCCTCAAGATATTGAATAGATTGTATCAACACAAAAATATCCATAAACACACCTGGATACAACCAAAGAAAATATCCGCTCTATTATTGATTACATCATTGTCAGAATAAATACTACTTTGACAACAATTGACCTCCGCACTGACCACTGGTGGCGAAATTAAGATGTGAATGGATCAGACAAAAAACAAAGACAATTAAAAATAAAAATGAAACAAAACTGCTAACTACTAACAATGAATTAAAGTTTAAAATATACCTTCTTTAAGGTGAATCCATAAAACAGACTGGACAAGAAATTAACTGAAGTTGGGTTTACAAACGTAGAAGATACATACTTACACATAACAGAAAACATTAAAAAAGCAGCATTTGAAGCGCTTGGGGAAAATTGAAGGTAACGCAACGAAATACAAATGGAATTTCTCAGAAAACATCACAGAAGTAATAAAAAAAAACAGATGTACCAAAACCGTTGGCCACCGAATCAAAATCGAATTACGAATTATACAGACAAAAACAGCAAAGAAGTTAAAAGGCTCACAACTAAAGAGAAAAACAATCAGTGGCCGAAAGCACGCCAAAACATAAACCAACATATAGGAGGAGCACGGAATTCAAAGAAATGGAACTTCATCAAACCAACAAAGACAAATAAGAAAGAAAAAAGTTTCAAGAAAAAGACGAATATGAGCAGAATAGGGCAAACCTGAAGGACGATCAAGTTATTAAGAACAGGAAGGTAGTCCTGAAAGGTACCGGAACGGATTACATGTGGATCATAAAAATTACAGCGCGTAATCCAAATAATGTTTTAAGCCAAATAAACGAAGAGTGTATACCCACATAATGGAAAACGGCATACATTACTTCAATCTTTAAGAAGATTACAGAGCTATAAGTGTAATAGCCCCAATGGGAAGAATTTATGGGAAAAAGATAGAAGAAGACTAAGCCGGATTTACGGCTGGAAGATCCACAATAGACCTTTCTACACGATACAACAACTTATCGAATAGAAGAAGAAAAAGAACAAAGCAATCCACCTGGCTTTTATAGATTTGAAAAAGACATACGACATGGTTCCAATAAGTCAGTTATAAAAGGCGATGCAGGAGATAGCAGTACACCAGAAAGTGATAAAGACAGTGGAAATCTCTGGAAAGATAATATGGTATCCGTAAGAGTAGTAAAAGACTCAACCAATAGCTTTAAAACATCTAAAGGTCCACTACAGGAATGTTCTGCATCACCTACCCTACTTATGATATTTCTAGAGTACACACGAAAGAACTGAAAGAGGAAATGCAAATAAATGGGTATCTAGATTAGAAACGAACATCTTGATATACCCAGTTTTGATAACGACCAGGTGATATGAGTACAGAACGAAAAAGACTTAAGCCAAGAAAAAAATATACAAAGAGTATTAGAAATAAAATTCAACAAAACGGAATACTTAAGAATGGAAGACCAATTGAATAATTTAGAGATACCTGGAGTCAATAAATTCAAGTACCTTGGATCATTGATCACGAATAACGCAAACACAGTAGACTAGAACAAACACGAACGTACATAAAACAGCTGCATCCAATTATTTGGATGTGCACATAACCAAGAAGACCAAAACAATTATTTACAACACATTGATTTGAAGTATTTTGTTGTATAGCACCGAAAATTGGGTCGTAAATAAAAAGAACAAGGGAAAAATAACAGCAGTAGAGCTAAAGTACTGGCGAGGGTGTTGTGGAATGACAAAACTAGACAAAATAATGAATAATAAGGTACGGAAAAAAATGGAAGTAAATCAATATATTAAATATGTAGCAAAGAGAAGACTATCATGGTATGGGCATGTAAGAAGAGCACCAAATGATAGATGGGTAAAGCGAGTCACCTACTGGAGCCCCATAAGGAGAATAAAAAAGAAAAGGCTTAGACTATCGTGGCAAAATGTTAGAAAAGTAGATGAAGTGATGGAAAAGAGAAACCTAAAGAAGGATAAACGAAAAAATAGAAAAGGGCGGAGAGTACGGTTGAGTGAAGAAATCCTAGATATATAAGCATACACCACTGAGTGTTACCCTTCACCGATCGAGTAGTCGTACTATTAGCTCATAGAACAAATATGTATACTTTTGATTGCTAATCAACTTCAAATTAAAAAAAAATAAGAATTAGCGTTTCTTAATTTATTGTCTACCAATAAATTTTGTTAACCATATCGCCGTCAAAAGAAAATTTTATTTAGAAATAGTTATGACAAACTACAGTTAGAAATTTGTGAGCAGCTAAAAGTACGGAAATTTTCACATCAAACTTTAAGAGAGACAAACAGCACCCTCTTCCTGTATCATCAAAGACAAAGCGCGGATAATTATTCTTAAGAATATAAATCTGTTAGGGAGCTTACGGCGATGTTTACACCTCTCAGGTTACCGGAAGCAGGGCCGCGCGGCATAAACCAGCAGCGCCCGTAAACCCACCTTCTAATTTGCCGGGCGCGTAAAAGCGCCGTAAAAAATGAGGACGTTGTTTACAATATTTTTACGTGTCTTTGTGGCCATTCCTAGGCAAAGAGGCGCCCCTCGGCCGAGCGGCGCCGCCGCCATTTCGCGTTTGATGCGCTTCTGCTGTGGCCGGCAGTAAATCCCGCTTTCCGGGCCTCTCCTCTGTAATAAACAAAGAGATTATTACTCGCATGCGGAGATTGGGAAAGTCATTTCCCTTGGCGCCCGCGGCGTCGCTCGAACGGAACTTACATGCGCGTATGACTGGGAATAAAAATAATTAATGGCGCCGCCCTCCGAGAGTAGCCGCCGCGGGCCGCGCTTCTTCCCGTAATTGGGTTGATTAGGAATTCTGCGAAATTAATTGCATTTTTACGGGAAATTGAGCCGTTCCATTAATTAAATTAGGAAATTATTTATTCGACCTGCCCCATCGCGCCGAAGAGCTGCTTTATTGGGGGATGTTTCGCTTCTAAATTGGAGACTAAGAAAACAATGAGAGCACCTTAATAATTAATTTACAGGCCCCGGTAGTGTGCGGAGCTCCTTGTTGCCATTACGTCGAATTTCCTTTGCTACTTCATTTCATTCGTTCAGCTAGTGTATAAAGTTTTCACTATGTAATTGCAAGTGAATATGGCTGCTTGAATAACATCAGCCGTACTTTTTTGTTGAAAGAAAGGTAGGACCCTTGTGACAGTTTTACAATTTGCTACCGGCACCTTTGTTTAATAAAACTAAAATAATATTTACTGTTCACTTAATTTCTAAGCAAAATAAATGTAAAAAATGAAAGTTGTAACTTTAATATTACATACTAAAATTATTTTATATTATCACAGAAAATTAGTTATATAGAAGTTTACAAATTTACTAAAAAATTAGAAAAATTACTGTTTAAATTTTTAATATAAATGGACTTTGCTTGAATTTATTTCTCTTTAGCATTAGCATTCTTTAGCATAATGATAACCAAATCAGATTTAAGACATTACAGTTTCAGCAGTAATATACATGTAGAGCTTGGCATGTTTTGAAGAGTAAGACTATTTACATTCACCTGTGGTGCTGTATTATTCTGGGGTACAGCTAGTTGTCAGAGTTTGTTTTAACTTAGTTTAAAAATAATAGATACTTTAGAATGCTCATTAAAAATAACGGCCGACACTGACCCGACCTTGCGGCCTCGCATTTATTGAGTTTACAAATTCAGCGAGAACTGTTTTCGTTTTTACTCTGTGAAAGTCAAATTCTGACAATTTTCTTTTGCGGGTCATCTATTTTCGCGTACTATGCATTTATTAAAAAACACTGTCTCAGCTCATAAGCTAGTGATTTTATAATTAATTAAATTTAATAAGACATTTCATTCAATAAAAGTTAACGTATTACAAATTTTAATGTATTCCATCCAGTTGTTTCGTGACTTTAATTTTTTTAAAGAATAAACGCAATAGAACTTTTTTCATTGCTAAGAACGCCTCGTTACTCTTACTCTTTTATTATGATCGTTACAACATTTCATTGTCCTATTTTTTTTATTTTATTTTAGTTTTTTAATTCTATTTTTCCAATACTTTTCTTTTACGCACATCTATGAGTAAAGTTAACGCATTTTCTGCTTCATTTAGACAACAGTAAGGAAATTTGCTAAATTAGATGCGTATTTTGCAAAAACTTGCATGCCGTAGTAACGTCTATTTTGACTCTCAACCATTTTCTTTGATGGCTAGAGATTAGTTTGATGCTTCTAGTTGTAAACTCTCATTTACAGCAGTGACGAATCCAATTAAAGGATAATTAAAAATTAAAAATTTTTTTATTGCTTCACTTAATTGACAGAAACATTTTCCTTTTGACAATTACACAATCAAACAATGCTAAGGATGCTACGAATGAAATTACAGTGATGCTACAAGTGGTAAAAAAATCTTATTCAATTTAGAAGGTTCAAAATTATCATTTTAATCTGGAAGGTGAAATCGGCAAAAGCCGCTCTTTTACTACAAATACGGACCTCGTTAAAGAAACGGTTGACAAAAATTCACCTTATACACACAATCACTTTATAAAACTCAGCTACATCAACCTTTCTGACGTATGGGTTCTTCATCCATTGAGAAATAATCATCTCTCTAACTTTGCTTCCACATGTTTTCAACCTTTTTGAAGAGATTATTTACCTGGTATGAGGGAAATTTTCTATAAAAATATTATACGTAAATGGTGTTGGTTTAGTGATAAAAATCTTTTAACTGTAACAAGCTTCTGTCTTTAAAAGAAAAAGTTTGAATGTCCAATTTGTGGGATTGGACTACATTGGTTTACAAGGCGTAACCATTAAGTCCTTTATAAGATCTGGAGAGTTTAAGAAATGCCGTAAGGTCTTAAGCTCGATGATAGAGAAACTCCAACTACACCTCCCCGTGGTAAAGGATGGGAACACCTAAGGATTGGTGGCAAACGTAGCTCTGGAGACCGAATGTGCGCCGGTATAAGCAAACAAACCTGACTCCCGGGTCAGGATGGGCACCCTATTGTCCTGAGGGTGAGAAATCGCCCTCGAAGGCGGAGGAATCGATAAGAAGATCAACGGCATTGGGATCAGGAAGGCAACGGAAAACCACCTGATTAGAGGCACAAAGTGCATTTCCAAGAAAAATTCAAGATGGCAATTGCCATCATGGTTTCCAACATCCGAAACGGATCGGAACTTTAAGAAGAAGAACCATTAAGTCACCGACCTACCGCTTGCTAATGGATAAATTGATAAAAATAATCTAGGCTAGTATAGTAAAGTGACTTATAGATAGATGTAATCACTAATGCTTCACTCAAATATGGGAGGTCACGGCAGAGCTGTACATCATTGCCTAGGCTATTTCTAATTGTACTAGATGATGTTTTAAACAATGATCTAATAAACCATAATAAAGAAATTTAATTGGGCTTTTGGGAAACCTTGGAAGATTTACCTTTTGTGGACTGTACATGTCTATTATTACATAATGCAAAGCACTCACAAGAGAAGGTTAATGCAGCAAAGAAAAAACAGAAAAGAAAGGCTTTAGAATAAACAACAAGAAAGCTACAGTGATGTAAATAAATGTAGAAAACACCAAGACAATTATATATAAATGGTAAAATAACAGAATGAAAACTCGATGAGTTTACGAAAGAACAGGAAGTTAAAAGACGTTGTGGCCAGAATAAAAAAAGCGTGTTTACACAACGATCCATTGTTTGTAACACAAATAATATTTCAACCAAACCTGAAGTAAATTAGTTTAACGCTACATTAAAAGCAGTGCTGTTATGTAGTTCCAAAACATAACCGGTCTCAAGTGTAATGCAGCATAAGTTGCAAATTTTTATAAATAAGTGCCAACACAATAACGGAGATCTGAATAATAAAATCAAGAGAAGATAATATAGATAAAACATCCCGTTGAACCAGGGATAATCTGGTTCTTCTCTGATAAAAAGAATTTTTGTCAGGACTAGCTGTGCAACACTCAGAACAGGTAGGTTGCCTACAATCTAAATAACTTTCCTCCTGTAATAAATACCAAGTTTTCAAAATAACTTTTGGATGTGTTCAGTAAGGATGATGTGGCACCTCGCATCTTTGAATAGGGGTAATTTGGATGGCTATGTGGAGTTGCTGAACTCCGCAATCAAGTCTTTATTGTAGAGGGTTGCTTCAGAAAGACCATATGCCTGGCAGTATGATTTAGCAACCTATAACACCGCTGAAAAGACTCAAAAGTGGTTGTCTGAAAAGTTTTACAACTTTATCAGTCTCGACATTTGGCCTCCTAACTCCCCTGATTGCAATCCGGTGAATTATTGTGGGTGTGGTTGAAAAATACACGAACCGTACTTGTAACACAAAAACCCAGATGATAGGCAAAATAAAAGAGGCATTTGAGGCTTTACCTGGAGACATCGTAAAAGCCGCATGTGCTAACTTTAGGACGCGGATCAAGGCTGTAGTGTGTAATCAGGGTGGCTTCTTTGTGAGATTATGCTGTGATTATTTTAATCTTCATACCGTTTCCATTTTTTTCAAATAAATTTACCTTTGGTTGGGCAATTTACCTTTTTTCCTTCTATAGAAAACAGTCACATTTATCCAGAACATTTAATTTTCATTCTCAAAATGAATATTTCCTTTTTTCGTATGAGGTTTTTAAACATGAAAAAATATAATAATCGCATAATAATTAACTAGTTGTTTTCTAAATTTGCTATAAAAAAGGCTATTTGACATTCCTTATCTAATCACAAAATCTTCTCATTTACTCCTTTGTGAAATTAATATTAATTGTTACCCTATTAACAATGGTCGAACCAGCATTCATCCCGCATACCATGAAAAATGTCTTGCGTCACTGAGTTTACCACAGCTATGATACGGTTGCTTAGGTCGTCCAAAATTGTTGGTAAAGCTACTTCTTTAAAAATACACATAAAAGAAGTCTCAAAACCTGAACTCATAAAATCTTGAGGACCAGAACAGAAAGAAGTACCAAGTCTTCATTCTTTATGCGGGCTATTCATGGTTAAGGTAGTGAATCATTCAGAGAACGTCGAACACTCCGTTGCCAATAGGGTGGAATTTTCGGAATTTTCATTTATTAGAGACAAAAGTTAGTTTCACAACATTGCGAGATACGTTGCTTCACCAATCGTGTTATCATCAGTAAAGAAAGATCCACAACCTTTCTTCTTGATACAGCACAGAACACGTTAATTTTTGGAGTGTTCCTCTTTCGTTCTAGTATTCCACAGGGATTTTGTAACCCTCATACGCAAGCACTATGTTGATTTACTTTCCCACTTAGAATGTTGGCTCGTCACTAAAAAATTAAACATATTTTCGGTCATACCATAAGAAAATTCTACAGATATATGCATTGGCTTGTCGTTTGCACGAAGTTTGTCAGTTGTAGGAGGTAAAGTTTGATAATTAAACAGTGCTTTACCACACGCAAAACAGTTGTTTGTGCCAATCCAAGTTCTCTGCTCACTCTACGAGTAGACTTACTTAAGCTATGCTTTAAATTCTCCCGAATTGATTTACATATAATGTGTAGATTAATAAATACATCCATATGAAATTTTAAATCACCCTATACAAACCGAGACATTACTTTTGTTTTCAGATGAATACAATTCAGGGTAACAATAAATTACGGAGACAAATTTATATCTATAAATTGTATTATCAACTTATATAGAGTTTTCCAATGGGGGCTCTCAAACTTTGACAGTGTATAACGGCCATATTGGTAAAGCTACAGCTGTCAAATTTGAAAGTTATAGTAACTAATGTTGGACAAATCATCATAGAAAGTTATAGTGTTGAGTAGTGCGTGAAAATCATTAACCTTTACTATCAAAATAAGTGCTCAGTTTTAGCTACGTTCCGTGCGCTACATGATTTTTGCGATGCACACAATCGTCCTGTTGAAAAATGAATTTGTCATTTGGTAGGAAAATTCGAATTAACTGGTTTCGTAAACAATAAAGCAACACCCGTACATCGTCCAAAACGTGAGATCTGCAGAAAACATTGGTGAAGTGAACGATAGTGCGCAGGATAACCCGAGGCAGTCAACTCCTCCAAGAATTTGGACTTTAGCAGACCTCAACTTGGCCAACTTTGCGTCGGGGCTTTGGCCTACACTTTAGGAACTGAAGGTAAACGACCATAGGCAGCGTCGAACATTCGCTGACTGGGCTCTGGGGCAGTTGGAAGTGGACCTCGATTTCGGACAGAAAATTATCTTCACGACGAGGTCCATTTTTGGATAAATGATTATGTCAACAAGCAAAATTGTCGCATTTCGGGAAATAATAATCCACATGAGACTCACCAGCTGCAAATGCATCCAGAAGAAGTCACTGCTTTGGTCCGGCGAGGTCATTGGCCCGTACTTTTTCCAAAATAAAGCTGGCCCCGCCATAACTGTTACCGACGAGAGGTACAGGTCGATGATAACCAATTTTTGGCCTAAATTGGAAGATATGAATCTCAGCAACATGTAATTCCAACAATACGGCACTACGTGCCACACAGCGCATGCAACAATGTATCTTATGCACGACAAATTCGACTGGCCACCGATATCGTGTGATTTAACGCCATTAGATTTTTTCTTATTAGGCTACGTTAAATCACGGGTTTATGCAAATAATGATATAAAGTAGTGCAGTGAACGTCCAAAACCATATAACGTAGTTATGCATCGCCAGAGTGCATAATCTGTCATGATGTGATATAAAATATCTTATTTTCATGTTCAAAGATCAAGATCAAGACGAGTACAGTAAGTTGTGCGATCAAATTAGGACATTTCAAGAGGGTTTTACAGGGCAAGACTAACGCAAGTATTGTACAGTAAAAAATGTCTTAATATTATTAGTTCGAAAGAACGGTTATCGAACTCGCCTGGACTTTGGCTAATTGTGCAAAGATTGTGCAAAATCCTTTTCTAGAGAAGTAGGACAATTCAGCGCATAATTAATTATTTTCCACATCGTTCAACGCTGTGTATTAAGATCGAGATGAAGATACTTGGTAGTGTAATTACGGTTGTTGGCTGTGTTTTTGGTTTAAGGCTATTTAATAACTAAGTTACAAGTAGAAATAATTCTGTATTTTTGTCTTAGTTTTCACTAAAGTTAAAATCAGACACACAATTTGGTTTGATGTTAAAATTTTATTATGTGGGCATTGTTAGTGGTGCTTGAACGAGACGACGGTTGCACCTGCAAAGTTCTCATTCGGGCAACGGAAGTGACCCAACCGGTCAGACTAGACAGTGGGATCGTTGATTTTGTCTGAGCTGGAAGAGTTAGCGACTTCCCGAGGTATAGAGGTAGCAATGTTAAGAACAAAGGGCATTCTTAGCCCTAGAGTGACCACGTGCACCTCAGCCAGGAGCCCGCCTCCGCGAAAATAGAGCTGCTCGTAATTAAAGTATTATAATCGCCCCCAACCTTGCTTTTATTTAGATGCCATTCTTACAATTACAGGATTTTGGATTACTGTAATTATTAATGTTTACGTATTATTTATATTCTATTGTATATATAATTTTACAGTTCCTATTAGAAATGCGCCTTCCTTGAATAGATGTAAGATCTTTTATTTGGCAACTTCTTGAATTACTACAGTTGTGCTACTCGCACGCTTTACATCGTTTTGCCAGTACAAAGCAACCTAATGGATGTTGTATCTCAAGCAACAGGGTTTACTTATCGCAGTACAAGAACCTCACAGTTCTGTTTTTAGGAGTTGAATGGACGGCTCCGCAGACATACAATCGCACTTCGCACGTTCTTAGCACAGTTGTTCTCCAGACATCACGTGCACGGTTAAAGCCCTTTGTTACGCTATATGCTTAAAAGCATACTGAATTTTACTTTCAAACGAATTTAGCGCTAATGAAGTAAATGCGTGGGCTGCACAAAATATCAAGACCGAGTTTGCCTTCTCCATGTTTGTACTTTATTCCTAGAATTTATAGCTCTCGCGTAAGTGTGATACATAGTGACAGTTATCTCTTCAACACTCCAGTAATAGCGCTGTTTGAAGTAACGTCGTTGGTCGCGTAGAGCAAATCAATATCAATTTTCAGGTGAATGTGATTTAAAAAATGATTTTACACTTAAAACAAATTTAATGCACATTAATAATCTTTTTAATTATACTACATTTGTGAATTTATCAATTTTAGTTTACACTAAGTACAGTGGTGTAATAAGGAGAGAATGGAATTTGTTAAACTCACGACCAACTTTCAAAAATTACACTAAGTTGAAATAAATATTGTAATTATAAAGAACTTATTTATGGAATTTTGATAATAAATGTCACCAACTTATTCATTGCAAGCACTGTGCCACACATTTCTTTAATAATGGAGACACCCATTTTTTACTTGTTGCGCTCCGTTCAGGCAGTTTTGTCTTTTTTTCTCAACAAATGCACTAGTGGCCAGTTTTTGCTATCTTAAGCAGTGGAAATTATAATGGATTTACTTACTGTTTCAAAAGCAATTTACCTATGTACTTTATTTCTCATGGTATCAATGTTTAATAGGTGTAAAAAAAAGTTAACGACCATCTTCCAGAATTTCTTGCAGCACCGTAAGCTAAACATATTATCATAACACAGCTAATCTCTTTTTTCAGCTTTCTCTATCTTGGGTCGTGTTTTCATCCAGTTCTTGTCTTTCCGTGGCTTTCCTATGTCCTTTATTCCAAGAACGTCGTGGTTTTCCTCGCTTCTTTTTACCTGCAAGTTGCCATTGAAATATTCTTTTAGGCATCGATCTTCCGACATCTTCATTAGATGTCCAAACCAGCGTAAACTGCTTACTTTGATTTTATCAATCACTGTTCGCTCAGCTTTCACTTGTTGTCTAATTTTTTCGTTTGGTTACGATTTAATCACAATAAAATCACTCAAAGAGTTGCCAATGGAAACTGGTCTGCTTAATTCCAATTCTAAAATTTGGCAAACTACTCTTACAGGCCAGTAAGTCTTCTTCCACTTCTTTCCAAAGTTTTTGAATAGCTGCTACTAACTTGGCTTTCTGGAGCAACACTCCACGATTCAGCAAGTGCACAGAATAGTTAATAAAATACACAAAACTTTAGAAATTAAAAGATACTGCTCAGTTCGGTTCCTTGACATTAGCCAGGCCTTTGACAAGGTCTGGTATGAGAGTCTATTAAGCGTTTTCCCAGCCGACTTTACCAGATAATCAGGTCGTATCTGACTAAGAGACAGTATTTAGTGCGAATGTAAGATAAGATCACTACATTATTTCCACTAAATTGTGGAGTATCGCAGGGTAGTACCCTAGGTCCACTCTTATATTTACTGTACACAGCGGATATACCTACAACAAGATCTACGAAAATATTGCCATATGCAGATGACACAGATGAGATATCAACCCACTTAGACCCCACAGTGGTATCACAAAAACTGAAAACTCACTTAAAAGTCATACAAAACTGGCTCATAAAATGCCGCATTAAAGCCAATGAAACTAAATTCAGCCGCTGGAGACCACACGGCTGATAGCACTAGGCTCTTGCTTAAGGTCAACTTTAGTCATTTGTCGATTTCTGAGGGATATTGAGACGAGAAATCGATTTTCTCTCTCCCTATTGTCACGCGCCTGTGGCCGCCTCCTTGCCGGAGAACGTAGCCACTGGTTTTCCGGTACCGACGCCACACTATCGACTGATCGACTCAGATTTAGGTGATTTGCCACGAACCTCTGACTGCGGCCCTCTCTCAACAATGCAACTGTCTGGGCTGTTTCGGTGGCTGTAGTATCAATTTACGTCACTTACTTACGTCAACTTCGGATAAGTGACTAAGATGAATTACCCCATTGCAAGCGTACTGTAGGCCAATCACAGTCGTCGCGCACGTGCGTTCCAATTAACAAGATTCGTAAAACCTCGTTCGTGATGCATATTTTTTTGAATGCGTCATCCGATTAATGCAACAGCAACAGTTTTTTAAAGCTCAATAATAAAGATACTTTCTTGCACGTTAATGTTTTTATTTTTCAATTTCCTTAGACTGAAACAGGAGACGAAAATGGGTGTGCACCTAGTGAGTCGGTTGTTTTGCTCTCAAGTATATGTAAAGGCAGATTTTAAATAAATAACTTAAAAAAATCAAATTATTATAAGTACTTACACAACTACGCAGATCTTGGAAAACACCAAACAATTGTTAACACTAACAACAGCTGAACGTCGGTGGATACCGATAAAAAGGAAAACAGCATCGGATTACATGTAAATTGCATGGATGCTAGTTAAAACATTTTTTGCGGCCAGGAGTGACGTAATTTACCACATTCGCCGAAAGACACATCTGGGCAATTATGTTGTCATTTTTAATAAAAAAAATACTTTGTAAAACTTTGATACCATAATTTTAAAAGTAAGGAAAAGAAGATAAACTACATTGAGCGATTTTACAATAAAATATAAACTTTTATTTGGGATGTAAATAAAGTTTGAAATGTGTGCGACAGAAACTAGTCTGTTCTTAAAGGTATAGTGAATTCACGATGGTATGTTCCCAAAATAATGATACGTAGTAATCAAAAGAACAAGTGTTTGATATAACGACAGCGTAAAAGTGCATCCCAATCATTTAGTCGCGAGTAGAACATAGATTTAACAAACTGAATTAATGGAAACATCTAAAAGATATTTGAGGTGTTTAGCAGAAATAAAAAATTGTTTAATAGGGAAAAAAAATAAAAGAAATTTCTATTCACAGTGCTTTATAAGAAAGATACAAATCAATATTTGAGAAAGCACATCCAATGAAGCTTTTTAACACTTTTGTTGTTTTGTAGTCAAAGGAAACATAGCAGCAAAATTAAGACATCTGTCACTCCAAAGCCGCGTGTGAAAACAAAAGCTTGCGGTGTTAACTTTTTGCGGAGGAAATCTCGCAGCCGTTCCGGTTGCACTTTGAATTCTTCTGGCCGCTGTCACGGATAGACGTGCTCGCGGCCGTGAGGCACTCTGGAGATTACTGCCGCCGGATGGCGCTGTCTGGTGGGCTGTAAACTCGCCGAAGACGCTTGTCATCTCATCGGGAGCGGGATATGACAGGGGGGCGGTCGTCCCGGCGTGGCCTGCCGCGCGGCTTTATTTCTCTGCGAATGTGTTTTTTGAACTATTGATATTTATGGAAAATTGACACTTTCGACGGCCTAATCCCGGGGGCTTCGCGCGTCAGAGCTGCTTAGAAAGGGAGTCCGGAAGACCACCGTGCGTCTGATCCAAAAGCCCGCATCCGTGCTGGCAAACTAAGAGATTGCCTGGTGTATTGTTGGTAATGTAAACCAGATAAAGATATTAAAGTTTGAGAATTAAAGGGGCCTTTGAAGGGCTGCTGAAATCACAGCTTGAGATAAACCTACCTTGCTTTTGACAAAACAAAATTTGCACTTTCTGAACCGCTGCGCCTAACAAGTTAAAAATCATAAGTTAAATAGCGACAAATCAATACGATCTAGAATTTCAAAATGAAGGTAATTTTCTATGGTTCGATAACATACAAGGGTTATTTAAAAAGAAAGTCTTTCTATTTAATATAAAGAAAAGAAAAGCAGACCACTTTGAGTAGCGTGGCTTGTCAGTAAACATGGAGGTATCATTACAAACATCTAGCGCTAGTAACGCATATGTTATTTACTTTTAAGTGTCTAGAATTGCTCTGTTAATATGTAAATATCAAGACATTGGAGGAAAACGTTTATGGAAGATTGAAAAATTGTTGACAATAAAGAGCAATCAAACGCATTAGAGTACCGCTCGGTAGAGTTATTCAAGATATAGTGTCTTTTCATAAAATAAGTAACTGTTGGCTTACCGACATTTTACCGCATAATGAAAATTAAGGGCCCAACTTAATTAAAAATATTGTTACGGGAAATCGAGTATACATCTATCGTTTTACCATTGAAAGTAAAAAATGGAGTATGACAAAGCATTTATGCACCAGATGAACTCGCACCAAAAAAGCAAAGCTACATCCTCAATTGACAAAATCATCGCAACTGCGGTATTCTTTTGATTCGCTAGATGTCGCAAACTACAGCGGTAAGTTCGGACTGGTACAATCAGATACTGGAAAACCTTTAGGTTGCTATTTGTTGGACACGACCAGATTTTACAAACAAAACAAAGTCGTTTTACTGATTAAAGAGAAACACAAGAACTCTTTAATCCTTTTAAAGGGATATTATTCTGACTTACAGCGCGCGACTTATACAAATTTTCTCGTTCAAGAATATATATTTGGGGAGTAATAACTGACTAACTGAAACTAAAAGTGATTTTTTTGTACCTAAGATATAGAGTTTATCAGTAGTGTTCGCGCCAATTTATTTGGAATTTTAAATTAGGGCCGGTCGTATTTTGGTTCCCTCCTGTATATTTTGAATTTGAGATATCGGTGGCGAATTTGCACGATCACGCAGAGCGTTGATATGTAGGCCGCGATTCGCGTCCGCATTTTGCCTTTGACCAACTCTTGGCTGCCTGGCCTCTTTTCGCACGATTCGTTTTTGAATTTAGTTTTCTGACAGTTTAGAAAGCGGGCGACCGGCTTTAAATTTTTCGCAAGCCGGGAGCGTTTTTGACCGAGAGATCGCCGGTGTGTTTGATTGGCAGCAGAAGTTTTCGTTTCTGCGAGGCCGTTTTGTTAAAAGCTAATGTGGTGGGAAAATTCGTTATTTTGCCGACCAGATTAACGTCTTCCCGGAGGCACTTTTATTTACCGATTGCATTTCGGTGTTGAAATTTTTGCTGGTAAAACTCGATCAATTTTTTCTTTGCTCTGACGCGGCACCAGAAAAAACGCTACCGATCGGCTCCGCTGTGAACATCGGGGTAGCTTGTTCTTTTTACCCACACCCTTATTTCCTGTTCCTGGATCTTCCCAGGATTACAGCACAGGGAACCGATTTCTGCGGGAAAGCGCCGTTTTCACAGGTTAGTGTTTTTAGCTTTAGCTTTTGTTTGAAGTTCCTTTTGTTTAAATTTAAAATTACTATACAGTCTACTTTTCGGCCGCGACAAATGGTAACTTAAAATTGTACGTAATTATAATTTTCTTCATATTCGCTTAAGAAAAACGAATAGGAAACTTAGTTCTAAGATAACTGTCGTATTAGGCACTGTTTACAAACAAAAAATTATTTTTTTTTATTTATTCTGCTAAGAATAAACTATTAAGCATTTTTTAGTAGAAAAAAACTTTTATTTGTCTTTTACATTATAAATACTGTAACAGTGATGAGCTTTTCTTGTGACCATGAACATGCAGCTTAAGATGTTACAAACATTAATTAGACTTAAACTCTACCATTCTGGGCCCAATCTGAGGAGTGTTCATGCTTTTAATCATTCAATCACACCAGTAGCCCAAAGAAACCGTCACAACTGTTTAAAATTCAAAGCCTTTTAAGCATTCCTTTATTTTTATCTTGGTTGTAGAACTTTTTTAGCCCTATCACCATAGAAAATACTCTTATCCTTAATTGCATTTTATAAATAACTTTGAAAAACAGTTTTGCCTATAGACGAGTCTGTAACAATTTTTTTCAGATATATCAACATTATTCAAACTTCTTCTGCACTTATATATTTTTTCTTCTTCCTTTTTAGGTATCATCTCCTCTAAGAAGGTTGGTTGTCATCGCGGCTGTTCGTATTTTTGACTGAACAGTTCAATGGAACTACCGTTATACCATTTTCTCAGGTTGCTTAATCAGGATATGCGTCGTCTTCCTCTACTTTTTCTTCCTTATATTTCCCCTTGTAGAATTTCTTATTAGATATTATTGCAATTTTCTTATTTAGTATCTCTTTTTTACTCATTCTTCTAAGCACTTCATCGTTTGTTACTCTTTCTGTTCAGTTTATTTTCAGGATTCTTCGGTAAGTCTCCATCTCAAATGCTTCTAGTCTGTCACTAATATGTTTTTTAACGTCCAAGCTTCCATTTTATAAAATACTAAAAATACATAACATCTCAGTATTCTGATTCTAAGTTATAGATCTCAGGTCTCTGTATACATACATTTAATTGTTAAATCCTTGCCTTAGTTTTCTCTGTGTATTGATTATTTTTACTGACAATTGTTTCTAAGTATTTATATTTTTGTATTTTCTCCACTTGTTCAACTCCAGTACATAAATTGTCTTGGAGTTTTTTTTTCGTCTTGTTTTTCTGATCGTGTAGCACTAATTGAATAAACACTGCGGGGTTTAGCTGCTCGTCCCGATGAGACTGACTAAACACAGGTCAATAGCAAACGAGGCCGGCCAGGAGCAGCTATTCGATGAATAAGTAAAATTATCATTTTTGGAGCACCGAAAATCTCCATGTGATGCACGAAGAACCATTGCATACTCTCAAAGTCACTGTTTGAGGAAATGTAATTAACTCATATTTTTCTAAGACGGCGCTACAGAACCACAATCAACGAGTTCTTGTTGCCACAAATTGACAAATTGGGTTTGGAGAACATGTGGCTCCAGCAGGACGGTGCAACTGTACACACTGCACGAGCAACGGTAGACACTCGTTTTGACGATTTGCAGTGGCCCGCAAGATTTCCCGATTTAATCGTTTCAGACTTCCTTTTTTTTTTTAAATGGCGGGCCTATTCAAACAAGCCACAAAGCTTAACAACCCTAAAGGAGAACATTCGACCAGAAGTGGAGAATTTATCGCCAGAAGCTTTGAAAAAAGTCATGGAAACCCTAGTGAAGTCCTAGACACGCAGTAATAAAAGATCTTTTTATGTAATCACTATTTATGAATGGAATTTATGCTCCTCCGCACTAAAACAACAAAATTGTTATATTCCCTGTTAAAATTTTTACATAAATGCATCAATGTTGCACTAAAAAACAAACAAACGTAATGAGACTTTCATGCGTTTTTCAGCAAAGGCATTCGGTTATTACTTTGTCAGTGTCTAGACAGAGCAACGCGGCTATATAATGCCAAGAGCAAATGTCGAAAAATAAACGTTCCTAAATTGTTTTATTTCTCATTTCAGTAAGTGCACACAGTGAACCACAGTTTTAGTGCACGAAAAAACATAAATTGTTTATTAAAAGAATTCTATTGATCCAGAATCATGGCAAAACGTTTTTGGTATTATTTTAGGCCAAATGGCTAAATTTTGTCATAAAAAACATACAAATTTGAATACTCATTACTTAGCAGTAGTGAGACAAACGCGATTACATTTCTTTGTACGTATATACTAGAGATATCAAATATTACAAGAGTGAATCAAATATAAATCAGAATTTATTTTTAAGCGCCTTGAAGTAAATTAAGAGTGCCTCGGTGTTTGAATATTGTAGGTAGATTGTAGGTAATTGAAACTACCGCTTTTTCAGTCAGTTTTACAGTGTCAAAGCAATAGGTCCGCCTATCTGTTGCGCAACGAATTATTATCACGTTTTTTAGAATAGAGAACGTATAAGCGTACGAAGTCATAAAAAGACTAAGTCACATTTCGTGGACAAGATCCTTAAGAAAACTGAAGTAAATTTTTTTGTAAGAATAAAGAGCTATTAAAAATAAAGGTCACTGATGTTATCTGAGAACTAGCAAGGCCAAGGAGAATATATTGCCTTTTATAAAATGATCGCCGATTGCTAAAATTGTTTTGAGGTCATAATAAGTTGCGGCAGAGCTTGAGCTATGAGACAATGCACTACAATGCCTGGCCCCTTACAATTAGCAAAACTCAACCAAAAATTAAAAATTTGTTCTAGACTACACTGGAACATTTTTCCTATAATTTGGAATTACCGCTCTGCTATTATCATTTATTTGGACTACTAAAGAGATCAATTGGAAGACATAAATTCACGTCAACGTTATTGTAAAATTGGATGCTGTGCCAATCCACAGGATAAAAAAAACTACCTATCCGTTAGTACAATTGTATTTTCAAGTTAAAAGATTGTGTAAACTTTGAATGTTTGTAGGAATATGGAAAGAGTACAGGAAGAACAATAGCTGTAATATACAACTGTATATTCTACAGTTAATTTGCATAATGCTGTGGTAGTATACTTAACAGATGCAATACAGTTACAGGACAGTAATTCAATTATTTCAACGCAGTTGAGTTGCATTCTCATGCGTTTACGTTTCATACATTCTAAATGTGTTCAGTACAATTTAACTCGGTTTATTTGCACATTAATTTTCTTACTTGTATTTTTGTGCCCTAGTTACTAGTTTACATTTCAAACGCAAGATGATGCAAACAATCCGAACTGTAAGAAAAAAATAAAATATACAACAAGTTTCTGTGAAATAATTTAAATTTTTTATTATATTGTTCAAGATAAAAAGTGCAATCTTGAGATCAAATAGATTAAACAAAACAAAAACATTTAAACTAGAATTTTATTTTTATTGTTTTAGCTCATTTATAGCTGCATTAAATTGCCACTGCTGTAGATTGCATATTATATCAATTTCATATTAAATTTTTTTAATGCTGCATTAATTAACCGTCCTTGTAATTTATAAGATGTTAGTACAGTAATATTCAAACAGCGAATATTATAAAATTTAGTTAAATTATGTAAAAATCTAGTATTGCTCCAAAGACGCAAATGGATAAATAAAGAAAGTCTTAGTTTTATGGAAGAAATAAAAAACAACAGTAATTATTAATAATTAATATAAAGTGCAAATTACCCCTAAAATACTCACAAGACTTGCAAAGACGTAGGTGTCGTTCATGAAATTCTATAGGCACAAATGCTACTTCTCACAGGGAAGAGTTAAGATTTCATTAGTGCTTTGATAATGGCTAAAGGCAATCTTACAACTGCGATAACCATTAACTTCTTAGCCATTTTTTTATGAAAGGATGTGCATTAAGTACTGCCCACAAACAATTATAAAAATTGGGTCATAGTCCACATACGTAACTGAGACTCCGATGACTAAACGAATAGAGCACCGAATCTACATCGCATTTTGTGCAAAGCTGGAACAGTTGTTTGCAAAAACTATTTAGATGTTTTAAAAGGCTTTTGGAAACGAAGAAGTAAGTGTAGAACTAACAAGACGGATGTAAAACCCTGAAAGGGCTACACGTCTGAAATATTTAAAAATTTATTACCGAGGAACATACTGACCTGCTTTCTAAATATGAAGTGAATCGGACAAGTAGTGCCGAAGACATCGTGTCGACAGACACACACGACCACAGACAGACAGACAGGCTTTCGAAAGTTAATAAAGACACAGTACAAACTATTCAGGGTTGATCAAAAACCTATTGTAAATGATCTAACTTCTGGAAGACCAGCAATGAGCTTAGAGTGAAATGTGTCATGACTAAGTTTGTTAAAATTTTGTTAAAAAAGACATAATCATAGATGAAACGCGAGTCTATGGTCACGATTTGGAAACAAAGACTTAATCGTTTCTATGGAAGAAGATGCGTGAAAATCGTGATGAGATTAAATATGTAAGATTCCAAGATGCTTACTTTGAAGACGATTAATAATGTGTGCCATATTTTTTTTAATTTTATATAATTTTATACTAAATATATAGATTTATTGTTATTTAAATTGTAATTTCTTCTATTATACTGTTTGATACTCAACAAACTACACATAACTTATAATTTTACTTAAATAGCAGATAATTTCACGTTGCATATTAAGAACGCTCAAACTTGTTATCTGTACAATTCGATGTGCCACAGGAAAGCGTACTTATGCCGATCTTGTACTTCCTCCACATAGCGGACTTATATTTACATTTACAATTTTAAAAGCTTTAATAACTTTTACAAATATGACATTTCATAAAAACCCAAAAGGAAAAAGCTGTTCTTGAAAATAATATTTAATTGAAATATTCAAAATCAACTAATAAAAATTAATATATGTGAAATTCACAATAAAAACAGATAAATGTCTGCTAATAGCACTAAATAGCCAATAAATATCCCTAACTATTCGAACAAAATAATTATAAAGGACTATGTTCAAAATGGATCTGAGGTATTCATCAACCAAACTTAAACACACTTGTAAATTGATAAACTCAACTAGATCATTGCTAGGCTGAGCTACAGACCTTAAAACTTGGGTTATATCATTATCATTACATATATTTAAGACTTTAAACGTTTTTAATTCGTATTTAAGGTTTCATATATCAAAGGTTAAGCAATACATACGGGATTTTTCCTAGCGTTATATACAGATGTCAGCTCAGAGAAGGTACTCATAATTCAAACTAATGTCAATTCATAACCTTCATGTACTTAAGCAGTGTGAATGCGCAAGGTATTAGAACTCTATGCGGCTTTTACTGTGCGGTCTATGTTTACAGAAGTCCGTTTTTGTTATCCAGGATGCACCACGTGGAGGTGGGCTTGTCACAGCCTTCTAATACCAAATCATATATCCTCAATTTGATGATCACTAAAATTCTTTTGCAGTTCTGGTTCTGTTTCTTAGTCTATGTTGCAATGTCTTGCACCATATGGAAAGTACACTTTATTTTCCTTCAGAATTCTCAAACGCTTCTCGTTCGAAAAGTCAAGTAAAGCGCGTTTGCAATTGACTATACAATGTGATGTGCATTTTATTTTCATCTAAGAAAGGCTAATCATTAGACGCACATCACTTACAACCCTCTTCTGCTTTCGCTTTGTCCAAAGAAAACATGGGCAATAGACGTAACTGTTTTCATGTCGCAGTTGGTTTTCTATATTTGCTGTAGTTCTTCACCTTTTATAGTTTGCAAGTACGTTCTGCAAAATGACTTTACCAGTATTCCTATATATTTTTTCCTTCTGCTTCAATCTTAAATATTTCATATAACCAGAGTAGTATAGCTCCTAGCTTCCAGATGATTAATATTTTCTACGCTAATATTAATTAAACATAATACAGGAGTATCTTAATAACAAATTTTCTCTATTAGGAATCTATGAAATACTTTCCTACTTTTCACTAACTTGTATCTTCCATATACTTCAAATAGTTGTAACTCGATCCTGGTAATTATGAGGCCAATTTATCTGTAGTTTACATGAGTTTGGCAGCACTGCAGGTAGTGCAACAACCTTAACTTACCAAATATAAAAAAACTTACAAGTATTTCCTTAAGTTAAGCATTGAAAAAACAAACTCCAGAAGAGAAAGAAAAAAGTAATAGGGTGTGTCTAAAAATTACTAGTCAATTTTAACAAAACTGTCGTTTTACTATTCGCCAAAATGCGATTACATGATATAGATAGATATTCAACTTGCATCTATAGTTTACAGCTCAGCAACGATTTACGAAGGGTTTATTGACTCTTAGGTTTTATTAGTGAAAACCACAGATTTATTACCTGCACAGATTTTAAAATTATAGCAACCAACAACGAAAATCCGCAATTCTATCGTGGCGATCTTCTGCACAGTGGATTTTGAAAATCCTATTTTATCTGCTATCAATTTAACACTCAAACGTTGAACAGACTTCAAGGCCGCTTGTCCGAAATGTGAGACGTTGATGGAAGCTCCGCGCGTTGCTCATCCACGACATTTTCTTTCCCTTTTCTAAACGCTTTGTGCCATACAAACAACTGTCCATACAAACAACTGTCCACTTCGCAATCGATCCGCACAAATCCAATAAGCTGAGTGGGGCCATTTACTTGACATACTCCTCCAACCATCAGGCGGAAGACTCTGCCCTCGGCTCTTTTGCTTGGACCAAGAAAATCAGTTTTTTTACTTTCCACAAAACCCGTCAAAAAAAATTTTATATGTTCCAATTTAACATAGCAGAAAAATAGTTATTAGTGATTAGGTATTAGTTGTTTGATACCAGTACTTCAGACGTATAGTTTTAAAGCTAATCCGATGTAACTTTGATACCCAAGTTTAATACCATATGTGAGATTTCCTTCTCCCTTTAATTTTAAACTAGAAAATCCAGCCAACTACGTTTGGCTACTATAGAGAATGCAAGTGATATGAACTTTTTGTAGCAATCGTTACTATTCTGCAGCTATTTCTTCCGATGTGCTTTGAGAACGTCGCAGTCGCTTTGCTTGGTTTCTTGCTGCTATTTTTTCCGGGGTTCTTCGTAAACTTCGCTGTCGCCTTGCTTCAATATTGCATGGACAGACGGGGCTATGACGACCCAGCATCAGGGAGTATAACCTGATTAGATACGTTGTCCCGAGGTAACGGGGCCGATGCGGCTAGGCTAGTTACCCGCGTATTGTAAAATGATTTATAGTAACACTATGACCAGACGGTCACAACGAAGGTGACAGATCCTATAACAAATCCGAGCTCTTGCAAGGGACCGTGAGGTGCGATGAGAGGAGAGGAAGTAAGTAAATTATGTAGAAAACCTCGTTGAAAGTATGGAAGAAGTATGTAAAACTATAACCACAAATAGTGGTGATTGGGCCAGATCTTAAGGTAATTACGCGATATATCATAACGTATACTTCAATAAGAGAAACAATAGTTGATGAAAAGCTTGTTGCAGTGTTTGTTGACGAATATTTTCGACTTGTTCGTGTAGTTAGCAGCCGTTGCATGAGACATTTTCGGACATTTCGGGTGGGTACAGAGAAACACAGCCTTGTAGCGCGACGCGTACGCTGTACTTCATGGTGCTTTACACGTTTCATTAGCAAGAATTCAATGCCAACTGAATCTTTGTGACAAAGATTTTCTCTACCGACTCACGAAAGAATTAGAGCGATACCTTTTACCAACTGCTAATTAGGCCAAACACGCTCTTACTAATCTGACTGCATGTAGTTTAATTTTTAACGTTTAAAATGTTTCCACTAACAAATAAATATAAAATAAAAAAATTAAAATACACCCTAAATTATAAAGGTGTAGCAAGTGAGTTTACTACGTTAAAAAAATGTGATTTACAAGTAAACAGAACTGAATTACAATTACATACGCATACGAATAAAGAATAATACATTTAAATATATCTGTTTAAAAATGAACTACCCCCGAGAGACAATTCTAACAATTGTGATGTTTCTTACATAATAGCATTTTAAGATGTTTTCCGGAAAATTAAATTAAAAATTAATTTCGTCGAATGTTTATAAGTGTCTTGCTGTTTTTGTAGGTTATTAGCTTCTATAGGAAGAATAAACCCGCCAAAAGAAACAAACAGCTTTTTTATTATTTTTACGGCAGAACTGGGGCTTTAAGCTCCTCGCTCGTAGAAAAAGGGAGCAGAATGTAAGGTGCGTTCCAGCGCGTCTTTCATTGCGCCTTATGTTTTTATACGGCGACGTTGGCAGCAATGAACCTGAAGATCACGTGATTAAGATGATTAGAGCATAGCCGAGCGTACCCCAAAAATGCCGCGCTCCTTGCCGTCGTTATCGCCGCCCATAAGATCGGCCTAATCTCGCGGCATTATTTTTAATAGCCTATTTCGACTTTTTTAAGTTAACCACCCGGAAGTTTCCTTTCATTCTGGGAAAACGTCAGCCGCCGAGATATTCATCAAGATAAAAAGCGGGCCGCGCTATTTACTAAAAAAATAGCGCGGAGGGCCGGGAGCGGGCTTTATTGTGTTAAGGGCGCCGCGCGCGTGGGCGCCCCGGCCCAGCAAAAAGTAAATTCGGAATTGAGGGCGGATTAATGACGGCATTAGTCCGACGCGCATTTAAATCCGAGTGCGTTTATGGCCCCAATCCGCGTCTGATTGCCTGTATACGTGACTGTAGCTCGCGCCTACAACTTATGGCTTATCCTAGGAATAGATAGTCGAAGCTGGAGTTATAGGAAAAGTCGCTCGAACAACTGCAGTTCTGCCGAAGGAGGAAATATAGATAGAAACTTCTAATAGCTTCGTAGTTAAAATGACTGGATTTCACATATTTTTGGTTTTAATGAGTTTTAAAGGAGTTAAATAAATATTTTTGGGGATTAGAAACTTTTTATTGAACTTCAAACTAGGTATTCCGGAGTAGATGAGTTTGAGTTCAGCTGCATGTAAATAATAATGAATACTTAGCTATTGTAAATGCATACACATTTTTGAAATTAATTTATAATATTTTTTTAATTACTGTTCCTTAGATAATACAATTTTACAAAGTCCTAAACTAACTAATAAAATAAATAATTAGCACAAGTCATTCAAAAGCAAAGGTACTTTTTTATCTCAACTGGTACCGCAACGTACTGGCCCAGCAAAAATCCCAGATCTATTGAACTTTTTGTAAACTACAGAATTTCTTAAAATACGTAGAAGTGGAAAGCAAGCCACGATTATCCATTTAATTGTTCACCCATCATTTCAACAATAACTGCCACGATCTTTTCAAGAAAACTCCACCCGAAATTACAAAATAATAACACAAACTGGGCCGTATGTCGCATTTATTTAGAAAAAATCTCAACCTTAAAATTCGTCTAAAGTATTCAGAAGATATAGAAGAAGAAACAAATTCAACGATTGTAAACATGCAACAAGCTACATCATCATGTAAATAAAAGAATCACTCGACTAATATATCCTTGGAGATAAAGAAAAACCAATAGTAGAGAAGAGCAAGGCAAGAGCTATCCGGTTATCGTAATTAAAGACCGTCTGACAAAACAAACTTCAATCGGTTTAGCAACAGACTGAAAGGAATTGAGCGATAAATTATTAAACACCTACATTGATAACCTAAGCAGGTACGATCACTCTATTTCAAAACCCACAAAGAATAAAAACAAGCCAATAACAATTTCTTCTAACCGAGTAACCAGCCGAGTACTTGGACAAAAAGTGACAAGCAGAAAGCTGACTTGTTTACTTTATCTTAAAGTATTTAGTATGTAGAAATAGAAAGATAATTAAAGCAATTAATTGATAGTACATGAAAGATCACATCAGTAAAATGCAAAAAATTAAAGATAAAATTAAACTGTTGAACACCAATAAATCATCAGGAACTGACCTCAAAACAAGAATAATGTTGAAAGAATTGCCAAAGAAAGGAGTACTTATTTAATCCCATTCTCAGGTTTAGTTATTGGCCTAAGCACTTAACAATAGCTCAAATTATCATAATTCTAAAACCAGGTAAGAATCTAACCAATATCACTTCATATAGATCGTTAACTCTTCATGTCATCTGTACGATTTAAGAATCAAGAAGAATGATTTATCTTCTTCTTCTTGTCGTGCCTTCTCTTAATAGAGGTTGGCGATTACATTGGCAAATGTTTCTCTTTCTGCAGCTGCTCCAAATATTTGTTGAACATTCATGCCTGTCCACTGCCTTATATTCTTAAGCCAACAAGTTTTCCTTCTACCCCTTTCGCGTTTGCCTTCAACCTTACCCTGTATGATAAGTTGGGGTAGGTTATATTTTTTATTTCTTATTAGGTGTCCCAAGTAGGCGGTTTTTCTTCTTTTTATGGTAGTTATAATTTCTCTATTACAGTTCATTCTTTGTAATACCTCTTGGTTTGTAATCCTGGCTGTCCATGGGATTTTAAGTATTCGTCTCATCAACCACATTTCAAAGGCTTGCAGTTTGTCTATCTCATGTTTATTTAGTGTCCAGACTTCCGTTCCATATAACAATATTGACCATATATAACTCTTTACCATTCTCCATCTGATTTGTAAATTTAGATTTTTATTTGTCAGGAGTGTTTTCATTTTATAAATCCTTGCCTAGCTATTTCTATTCTACTCCTTATTTCTATATTTGAGTTTAGATCTGAGTTTAACCAGCAACCTAAATATTTGAATTTTCCAACTTCTTCTAAAGCGTTGCCATCAATTGTAAAATTTATACCCCTCGGATTTTTACTCACTTGCATTTTGTTTTCTTAGTATTGATTGTTAGGCCCATTTGTAAACTTGCTTCGTATACTTTGTTAATTAGCTGTTGTAATGCTCTAGGGTTGTCTGCAATTAGTACGCTGTCATCCGCGTATCTTATGTTATTTATCGTTTCCCCGTTTATTTTTATTCCTAAATTGCAGTTGTGTAAGGCGTTCTGAAAAACTACTTCCGAATAGAGATTAAATAACATTGGGGACAGTATGCAGCCTTGACGTACCCCGCGTTTAATTTCTACTTTGTTTGTTTCAGTGTCTTCTACCATTAGTTTAGCACGTTGGTTCCAATAAAGATTTTTGATTAGTTTTATGTCTCTTTCGTCTAACCCAATGTTTTCCAAACATTCTATGAGTTTGATGTGTCTTACTTTATCAAATGCTTTCTCATAATCGAGAAAGCACAGATACACATCTTTTTTCTGATCTCTACATTTCTGCATCATTACTTGTATGCAAAAGAGAGCTTCACGCGTTCCCATTCCATTTCTGAAGCCGAATTGGTTGTCACTCACTACTTCTTCACATTTTCTATATATTCGGTTTTGCATTATTTTCAAGAGTATTTTAAGGGCATGGCTCATGAGACTTATTAATCTGTAATCATTGCAAGATTTCGCATTTGCATTCTTAGGCAAAGTAATAAATGTTGATTCCAACCAGTCATTTGGAATGTTACCCGTTTCATATATTTTATTATACAAATCAACTAGTATCTTTAGGTTGTCTTCGTTTATTAGTTTAATTAGTTCCATATATATGTTATCCGGTCCTGGGGTTTTTCCTATTTTTATTTGGTGTATTGCATTCTCTACTTCTCGCTTTAGAATTGTGGGTCCTTTTTGTTCTTCTCCTCTGTTTTGTATAATTGTTTCTGGTCTCTCGTCGTCAAACAATTTTTCTATATATCGTTCCCAGATTCTTATTTTCTCAGTTTCGTCCATTATTATTTTGTTGCTGCCATCTCTTATCATCATTTGTGTTTTCTTTCTGTTGGTGGCGACAACTTCTTTTATTTTCTTATATAAACCAAACATGTTGTGTTGTTCGTTCAAGCTTTCTATTTCTGTACATCTGTCGCACATCCATTTTTCTTTTGCTTCTTTAATTTTAATTTGTATAATTCTATTTATTTGTTTGTATTCTGTTTCATTGTTATTTTTGACAATTCTCCGTCTATCCATTAGGTCTAATATTTCTTTCGTCATCCACTTCTGTTTAAAGTTCTCTTCTCCTTTGAATTTCAGACTTTCATTTCCAACTGTGTGTATCGTTGTTTTCAATTTTTGCCATGAATCATCAATATCTTCTTATGTGCTCCCTGTTGTTTGTGAGCCATCACTTATCAAACTTGCTATTTCTTTATTTATACTATTTATTACTTGTATTTTTGTTTCTGCATTTCGGAGTTTATCTACGTTTAGTTTTTTGTTTGTTTTCTTCTTCTTGATAATTTTTTTCAGTCTGACTCGCATTTTGATGATTATGGGATTATGATCTGATCCAATGTCTGTGCCCGGGTATGTCTTGGCACTTAATATATTGCTACGATATCTTTTATTTATAAGCACATAGTCGATTTGATTTCTAACTATGTTGTCCTTCCTGTTTTGAGGAGACGTCCAAGTATATAGTCTGCGAATTGGCAGTTTGAACCATGAGTTGCTTATTACGTAATTTTCCTCTTGGCAGAATTGGATTAGCCGATCTCCTCGTTCGTTTCTTTCTCCTATGCTGTATTTACCTACAATGTCATTGACTTCCCACTTCCAATTTTGCGTTCAGATCACCCATTATGATGTTTATATCTTGTTTTTGTCAAACGTGTAATGTCTCTGATTTGCGAGTAAAATTCTTCAACTTCAGCATTAGATCTTTCCGTTGTTGGAGCGTATACTTGAATGATATTTATGTTGACAGGATTGCCTTTCAACTGTAAGAGCATGACTCTGTCAGAGTATGGTATCAAATTTTGGACATGTTGCTTTAGTTTACTGTCTATTACAATTGCTACTCCATTTGTATGTTTGTCTTGATTTCCTGAGTAATATATGATTTTGTCATCAGATCTTAGAATTCCGGAATCAGGCCATCGTACTTCACTGATTCCTAAAATTTGTAAATTTATTCTTTTCATCTCCTGGATGAGATTTGCTAATTTTCCAGCTGAATATAGGCTACGGACGTTCCATGTGCCTATTTTAATGGTTGAATTAATATTTTTCCACTCGGGGATTCTTAGCACCCCCTGGTTACTTAAAACCTGCCGAGGACTAGGGGCCGTAATTAAGTTTCGTGCTGCCATGTAATTTTCTTGGAACAATAATACAGTGGTTTTCCGTTGCCTTCTGTATCGCGGTACTGATTGCCGGTTGTAGCGTCCATCGCTGCCGCCATCAGGTTCCATAAGTGAAGCTGTTCCAATCTCCTCGATTTCCACCTTCACTTACAGTTTTTTTTTTGAGAGACCCGCTTCCATCTTCAAAAGTTATTACAACCAGGGCCATTAAATTCAATACTTGTAAGTTGCCCCTGGTTGCCCCTCATTTAGTTTAGCCTGTATGTCGATACAGTTTACCGGTGTGTGGCCGCTGTTTTATCTTTACAGCTACTAAGAGCCATAAATGAGAGTTGGGTGAATGTTAAGAACCAAAACCCCAGTACGACTACCCAGTTACCCGGATAGCCCGACAGTACTGGAAGTAGAGGTGCTACCTCTAACAGTCACCCTACACACCAATGATTTATGGATAACTAAATTCCTAATCACCTATTTGGATTTCATGACATATTTGATAATCCAACAATGCCATCGCATGGTGCAAATTATAAATGAGGCGCTGGAAGAGAAATAATATTGCGTAGCTGTTCTGTTAAATATAAGCCAAGCCTTTAATAAGGTTTGGCATCCAAGCCTGATAACAAATTTAAAAAAAGCTTATCACATAAATATTTCAATTTATTTATCTATTTAATAGGCAAACTAAATATAACAATGCAACATGCATTTTAGAGTTCTAGAGGGCAATGATTTGGGCCCTTTATTATGCACTCTTTATACTACAGATTTACCAATAAACAGAAACACATATAGATACCTTCGCAGACGATACAGTTATTCTTGCCAAACATAAAAACCTAGTCTAAAATCACCTAAATTCTCTTTAAAGATGGCTCTTAAAATGACGTGTAAAGGTTAGTAGATAAAAATTTCAACGTAAACATTTACTCTCCGAAAAGGCTATATCCAGCTCTAAAAGTTAGTAAAATAAAGATGTATCACAAATTGAAGAAGACAGATACCTTGCATTAACCCTTGATAGTCGACTAACTTGGAAGAAACATATTGCCAAAAAGTACTTAACTGGTAACAAGGCAATCGCCAAGCCTATTCAAACTTACAATATTAAAATTTTTAACTATGCCATTAAGTTTAACATGGCAATCATACAAAAGAGTCAATTGAAAATTTTCCAAATCATTGTACCCTTGGTTTGTGTCAAATCACACTATCCACATGGACCTCAACATTCTTTTCGTTCAAGATGTAATTTACGAGAAAAGCAGTAAACATTATAATCGACTCCAATCCCACAGTAACCCTCTACTAGAGCAACTTACCCATAGTGCTGACCATAGAAAACCCACCGCAGAGTGCAGTCCTTATCATACCATACGATTCTGATTGTATTTTTTTTCTGTGTATATAATTATATAATATCATAGAAACTGCAAATGTGAAGAATTTATACGTGGTAGGTTCTGAAAATACCATGATTTGTACCTAAATCTATCAAAGTTATTCAATTTTTGATATCCTTAGCCTGTGAAGTTGCTTCTTACCTTTTTGTTTGTTGTCAGTATTGATACTTGACTCCATCCCATTCTTCTTTCCTGTGTTATTTCTACAACGTTTATGTTCCATAACTTGCTAAAATTGTTGTTATCGATTTTGTTTCTTTGTCTTTAGTAATTTCTCTCAGTTGGTACTCTATATCGCTTTTTGTCATTCTGTACTACATTACTATTCATCAGCAAATCTTGATAATATTCGTTACATACAAAATTTCTTTATATCTTCTATCAGAATGTGCTCTTATTTATCTTTCTCTTACTTTAACTTTCTCTGCTTCTTATTTCCATAGAATTTCAATATCTTATAACATGCTTTTTTGTTTTTCCTACCATTCTTTATATATTTGTTTTCTTATTTTTTTTGCTAGTACCTCACATTTCTTTTGTAATTTTTACCAATACAAGGTCCATCCCAAAAGAAATGAGCCTTATTTTTTTTCGGACGCGAGTGTACATTCCGGCGTGCTCTGACGCTTGGGGCAGGTGGTGGGGGGTCTTAGCTTCCATACGCGGTCGGTGCAAGTCGGCTCTGAGCTCTCAGGAGCGGCAGGTGTTTCCGTGAATGTCTATTTTCAATTTTCGACACGGCGCGATAGATTCAAAATCGATCAACGCTACGCAATTAAATTCTGCTTCAAACTCGGCAAGAATGCTACCGAAACGTTTGGAATGCTTCAGGAGGCCTTCAAGGATGATTGTTTATAGTACTCGCAAGTTAAAAGTGGCACAAAGCATTTAAGGAGGGCCGGAAGAGGTGGCGACGAACCTCGGTCTGGACGACCGTCAACCTCCCGAACCGACGAGAACGTGCAGCGAGTGCGCGATTTTTGAACGCCGATCGTCGGTTCAGTGTTTATCAAGTAGCAGATGCCTAAACATTCCGAAATCGACAGTACATCGAGTCATTTCCGAGGATTTATCGATGCGGAAGGTGTGCGCCAAACTTACCTGGCCGGATTCAACTCGGCGTGGTTCCCCAGCCTCCTACAGCCCGGACTTGTCTCCCCGGACTTCTTTTGTTTCCGCGGTTGAAAAGAGGCTAAAGGGCAAGCACTGGGACTCGGTTGAGGACATCCAAGAGAATGTCACAGCAGCCCTCAAGGACATCCCTAAGGAGGCCTACCAGGAAGCCTTCCGGACTTGGAAGACCCGTCTCCAAAAGTGCATTGATGCAGGAGGATCCTATTTTGAAGAATTTTGAGGTGTTGTAGCGATCTGCTCAATAAAACTATTTTTTTTTGAAAAAGGCTCATTTCTTTTGGGATGGACCCTGTATTTGTTTATGACTTCTTTACTATTGTGCATGTTAATATTTACTGATATCACCTCTTCTACTTTAGCTGTATATCTCTTATGTAGCTTTTATTTATTAGTTCACAAATTCTTACAATTTGTCTTTAGTAGATGACCCGTTTTTTTTTTTACTTTGATGTTGATTTCTATTTCTAATTCTTACATTATTTCGTTTAAATAATTTTTTGAAGTTATCACACAATCTATCGCCTTTCGTGCCATTACTTGCGAGATCTTATGTATTCATTTATGTTTAAAAATAAGAATGCAATCAAGTAATTATTATCTATGCGTAATTCTAACAACATTTTTTTATTGTTCTTAACTGCTACTTCTCCAAATGATCCATTTACTCCTCCCTTTAAGTTAGCATATTTTTTCTCACACTTCCATTAAAGCCTCTATCAGCATTATTATATTTAATAGTTCTTTACACAATTTGTTTTTTCCTTTTCATTTCTTTTTTTCAAATCATACAATACAAAAAATTGTAATTACAATAACGAAATATTGATATATTTAGTAACAATGGTACAAGATAAATGAAATGCTGCATGTATTTTAGCCCTCTTTAAAGTAAGCACATTGAGATCTCACGCGCTTGAGTATGTTGTTATTTTTACGCACTTTTTTCAGACGTGGAAAACCAAGAGATTTCCATCAGGATAGCTGAGTCTTTAGCTCCAGATCGTAATATACATGTTCAAACCATTTTATAATTGTTTGTACCGTGCTTTTATTTGCCCTATATTTATTGTATTTTTTTAAAACTTATTTTACTTATCTATATAGTTTTTGCAAACGAATGTTTCAGCTTCGTACAAAATTTGATGCAAATTTGTTACTCTGCCCACTCAGTCACTGCAAATGTTTTCACTCACTGACATCTATCTCTCTATTGGCTTCCTTATTCTTGCATAAGCACCACCATCCACTCTCATCGGTTGCCAGGTTAGGGCTAGATAAGGCCTTAGATTATTAAATAAATGTAAATGTTTATGGAGAAATGTTTTGTAAATTTAATTATTTATTTGACTTATACTATTAACTAATCTGTAAAATTTTGGTTGTTAACTTAAATTTTTCTTGATGCTACAATTTCAATAAGCAGTAGTGTTGTTATATACGAAGTATTTTTATTCCGTTATACTCTTACTAGGAAATTATCTAAACGGCTTTGCTAAGTAATATGCGTATTTTCTTATTATTGTTTTTTAATCTCAATGGTGAACTACTTTGTTTAAAAGATTATTTTTGTTGCTGAAACATCAATTGTAAATTTGTTTAAAGCTGTATAGATTTTCTTCTTTCAAATTTTCTTCTTTTTCTTCACAGTCTTATTAAATTTTATTATATGGGGAGACGGCCATTGTTTTTTAATTTTATTTAATTTGTTTGGGGTGGGGGAGGATCAAGCCATCTTCTGGATGAGTTAATATGATATACATTTTGCTATAATTCACTATTCTGTTGTCTTTGAGTGACAGCACAATAAACGTTACTTAAAATATTTTCGAATAAGAACTAATTGTTTGTATCTGTGTGAAATATTAATGGTTTTGTTCTCCGTATAGATTTTTTTATTTAATATTACGATTATAGATGAGTGTTCAGACAATGAGCCGAAGCAAGTCTCAATAATTGGGTGGATACTAGAAATGGTTTTAACATACAAAAACTCTAACGTTAGAGATTTTTAATCTTATCTCGATGTTTATAAGTCAATTCTCTGGTTGAATAAAGTGTTAAGTTTTTAACTTTTATAGTAGTTAACATAGGACGTCATGGCATTTGACTTAATTACAATACAAATTCTCTAAAAAAGATCAAAGCTTTTTTGTAGAAATAGTACTAGTTGTATCATCTGGTTTTAGTACACAACTCAAAAGCTTAAACTTTGTATTATGAATTGTGTGCAATTTTATTTGGAGCGCTTTATAAAAATTTGTTGTATAACGCGCCAACATTAAGGATAAAGCTAAAAACTTCTGCTGAAACATTTAAGTTACTGTGATAATTACTAGAATGATCAAAACTCAAAAATGGTTTTTTATAATTGAGTGACATATAGACTTTGATAAAAATACACTGAAAGCTTTATTAAGATATCTTCAACATTTAGTTATTTAACATAACAATTCCATACCTAAGTACAATGTATGATGTTTTAAGTGTAATATTCAATTTGCTATCTACCTCTTGAGAGAAATTTACATACCCTACCAACCACAATTAGTAAGCCTCTCGACAACAACATTTATCAAAGTTACATGATTATTTTTCATACACAAGATCTATAAAATGTCCACCAAAAGAAAAATAGCGAAATTTGGCTGGTCATCAAGTAATGGGTCTCACCACCTTTCGAAATGTTGTTTTCTAAGAGTAAACTCCAAAGTTATATTCAATCTTAAGCCACAATTCTGTTTGTAAGTCATGTAATTTTTTCTAACTGACAAGAATATAAAAGCACACGCTCAATTATACCCATAAATGATATGGCAGCCTACAATAATACATCTATTTGTCTTTCTTGTAGCTAACTTGAATTTACATTGTACTAATACACATATTTATAGGGATTGACAGGATTATTCACTTTGAGTGCAGTCGCATCCAACAATCATACGTTAGTTAGTTAGTTTTTATATTCACAAAAGTTGTTCAAAAATCTATATGCAATTCTGTCTTTTTGACTATAAGGACTGTAACAGACAAAAGAATCGCGAGCAAGCTGTGCAATCACTTCAACCAGCATAAATTCTCTGAGATCGCTTCGACCTCTCTTAGTAGAGAGCAACTCTGAGCATGAGTAGAAAATAAGAGCCCGGGACAGCACCAGAGAACTAGAGAGCTTTAGACTCACTTGCAAACATTGCCGTGTCCGTCGTCGTGCAAAAATCGCGATGTAGCGCTTTCTTCACCGGCGCCGAAAGTTAACATCTTCGAGTTTCTCAGCGAGCCAGAAGGGGACGTGGAGCCGCGCGATGTCACTAGGCCCCATTCGGAGACTCCAACTTATCCGGGGAGTACTCCTCCATAAGATAGAACTTTTCTCGTCATCTTTTTGTAATTAAAGCTATACACGAGAACAAAATCAATCTCCTTAAAAAGCAAAAATGTAGCGGATCGTACCTCCATCCATACTGCTACATCCGGAGACTACCAGCAGTTGACTGGCTTCTTGATAGAAGTGAAGAGTCAGCACCTTTTCCATCTACTTAAAACAGATAATCATCTGCGCAACGTCATGCGAGATGTAACAAAAAACGCCCCAGAAGCGGATGAGAAAGTGCCTACAGCGACGCCCGACGCTGCTTGAGCGCAAGAAGAACGGCAAAACCATCTTCGGCCTAATCGCATCCTCGATTTTGCGGACAGTCGAGTAGCCCAAAAAAAGGAAGATCACCAGTCAAGCAAAGATGCTAGCGCGTCAGCCCGAAGTGCGTGAAGTGCAGTAATGATCATCTCTCTGTAGAGTACAAAAACCCAATAATTGAGTCCGTCTATCAAAGCCCCCATCTCGCCAAGCAGTGGCTGCACCAAGTCGCACCTACTCTGCAGCGACCAGGGGGATGCTCCAATGCCTACTGCACCCAGTAGACTCAACCAGCACTGAGCCACTATCGCCGGTTAATTCCAAAACGTAGACCCCTCCATATTTCTGGCAGTTACCCAGAATATAGTGGCAGCTATATACAACCCCGTTAACTGTTTTTTGGGTGATTGCGTGGTTGATGTCCTGCACTGACAACGTGAACGCCATCCTTAATATATTCAACAAGAACTGATCGCCTGGGTCACGTTTAAGCTTTCGTTACTTCAGGTTGTCTTAAGGGGATAGCATATTCCTAAGTCAGGGCTCCCTAGAAAAGAAAGATTAGGTGCTTACATCAAAGTATCTTATATGCTGCATTTGCTCAACAGACACGTATTAGATTTTTAAAGGCTTGGTAGTAACGATACTCGTTACTTGACAGCCTTTTTTCTGCTGAAGCTGAAGTTTGTTTTCTGATCTTTTACTACCTTGTACATTAATAGTTACCTCAAACTTCTTGATCAGGCTGATGTAACAATTCTAATATAACGGGTATTTTAAATTCATTATGTAAAAAACAAGCAATTGCTATTCCATTGCGCTAATTTTGATAGTCTAATTTGACTGCTTATGCTCACTGTCTTCTTATTAATCGATTTTACTTCAGAGAACCTTAACACAAAGATTACTTAGATTACAAAGACAACGTGTCTATTTATATTATAGCTAAATCAAATATAAAGCAGAAATACATATTTTTTAATTTAAAGTTAAAAGTATATACATATAATAACTAAAAATATATTTTTGCAACGGATAGGCAGTTTTTTAATCTCAGTGTTGTAAAATAAAGGTGTTAATGACACCAACCAGTCACGCATGAACGCTTCTACAGCAACATTGTCGTCAAACGTCCTTCAAGTGCTTCTCTTAGTGTCCGCTGGGTGATAAATTTGGATTGCAAGAAAGCTATTTCAGTGTAGTTGAAAACAAATTCTTAATTTTTTAATGAGATCGATTGTTGTCTTCAAAAAGGCAGTGAATAATATTCTCCTCAATCTCTCTAGTCTTTGGGAGACGTCGAGGACCTTTATTAGCAACAGCTTCTCGTACTTCCAAAAATTATTTATATTACTCCTACTGGTGTGGCGGCCTTTTCGCCCTTGAACCGCTTTATATCGCGGCGGCATGCGGGCCTTTGATATCTGCTACGTTTGCCATCGCACACAGAACGGCATGGGCTTTGCTCAGCCGACACATACACGCTCGCGCATTTCAGTCGTGTCTTAACACCCGCAAATATTCACGCACCGCAACTCGAGCCAATTCGGTCGTGTCTTAATACCCGCATTATATACGTTCAGCGACAATTTGTCAGTGCTTAACAACTCCGCAAGAACAGTTCCGCAGCGCGGCGAATTCAGTCGTCTTATCATCGAAATACCAGATCCGCAGCGCGGCAGGTCACCGTGGAACCATCGCCTACGAATGCGAAGCCGATTCAGGTGAGCGATTTGGCAATACTCGTTGGTTGATATCGGTAGCCGCCCCATCCGCTTTCGCGACGGCCGTTTAAGGGACGATTTTGGCCTTATCGGCTGACGTTCCATTACGGGCCGTACTACGTTTCCACACCGCACCACGAGAGCGGCTATTTACACGCCTGCCTCTCCACCTACAGTTGCACCTTCTTAAGAGTATTATCCCAGGACAAAGCCTTAAATCTGAAAGTTTTGCCCTACTGTTGTAAATATTTTACATAAACAAATACCTACTGTCTTTAATCATAAAACCTTTAAGAAACTCAGGTTTTATAGAACACTACTCTATCTCAAATTTTTATTAGACCGGCCTTTTGCGTAGTTGTTTATTTATTGAATTTGAAATAAAAATTTAATGGAAACATGTGTTACGGGAAATGTACCGACAGAATTAAAAAAATTGTTTTTTGGATGAGTTATGTAACTGGGGACATGGGATAATTAATGGTTTCTAAAAAAACAGTAAACATTATGTTGAGGCTTCCACGGTAGAACTAAGCTTTCTTCTAGGTCAGTACGCTTCTATCTTTCAGACAGAAATGTACGCCATACTACAGTGTGCACGTGAAAACGGCAAGAAGGCTTACAGGAGCAAGAGGATCTATATTATATCAGATAGCCAGGTAGCTTTAAAGGCTTTATCAAGCACTAAAACATCATCTAGATTAATGTGGGAATGCATCAATGCACTGGCAGAACACAACACGGTGGAACTGTTATGGGGACCTGGGCATTGCGGTGTCTACGGCAACGAGAAAGCAGATGAATTGGTCAGGCAGGGATCTTAGTGAGGCTTATATCGGCCCAGAATCTGATTTAGGAATTCCACGAAGTGCTGCCCGTGACTTTATTAAGGAGAGAACACGCACTCATCATCGAATGTACTGGAAGAATCGACCAGGACGTAGTTTTAGCAAAACCTTCAATAAGGGACCTTACCAAAAGAGAGCCGCAGAACTCCTTAACTTAAGTATCTTACAGGACACGCGGCTGTTAAAGAACATAGCCTTACATTTCCTATGCAAGTGCGATGTGCTGTGCAGGAAAAGGCAACATATATTCGGGAGGCCAATCCTGGAACCGGAAGATTTCCAGACACACCCTATAAAGGACCTGTATCTGCCGATTCAGGGGACATCAGTTACAGATTGGTTGTGAGTTTACTTGATTAGGGTAATCACGATAGGCTGCAGTGAACATGGATCCATCAAGGAAGACATACCCTAAGCGCAAAAAAGTAGTAAACGTTGACCACCGTCTTGAATATTAAGATATTGAGAGTATTTTTCTACTTCAATAGTTTCACGAATGATTCTGCTGGCGTTTTTGAATTGGACAAATTTATGTTATGGCGGTTTCTTTTTTGTGTTCCGCAATTTCCTTTTCGCACAGCGAGAAAATATTTCAATACACGGCTTAATAGTTGTCTGCCCTTTTTGTCATAGTTATTAGGAGGTATTTCGTAAACTCCTTGGATGTTCCTGGAAGTAATGCTTCTTAGATTAGCGAATGCAGTAGGCTATTTTATTGGTAGTTATAAAACCCGTTTGTATATTTTGTTCGTTTAGTATACGGCCAGTTTTGTCAATGGTACTTCTGTAATGTAAGCAAAAAACTTTTTTACTTTCTTTGTAATTTGTGTTTTTGTTAATATTTTTAATATTATGTTTCAAATATTAGGTTTTAGTGATGATATTAATTTTAATTTGTCGAATTTTAGTACTAGAATGTTTGAAGGATCTGGTAATAAAGGATTTTGCAACTGAATGGATTTGAGCAGAGTGATGAAGGGATTTGGCGTTTAGATAACAATTAATATGGATAAATTTTCTACATACAGTTTCTATTATACTGTTTATTTAGGTTGCAAAGAAGTTGGGAAAGTGTATCCTATTAATTAGGTTAGATACCAAAATTATCACCAGCGTATCTTATCCAACAAGATTCAAGGTAAAAGAATCAAGATTTTTATTTTAAAATCGGCCATGAGAAGATTAGTTACAACAGATAAAATTGGAGAACCCACTGAGGTGCCATTAACTTGGCGATACAATGGTTGATTAATTTAAGGGTATCGTCTTTCAAATTATAATTAGTTTTTAGGGGCCGCAAGGTCTTTAGAACGGGTATACTAGTAAACAGAAAAATAACATGGAAACTGACCATTATGTCATCCCTACGTATGGAACGAATTTGAGAATGCCCAAAAAGTGGTAGAAATTTAGAACATATAAAATAAGGCTTATTTTGTAAAAAAATGAAGATTTTGGCTATTTATTTATAACTGTCGAAAATAACTGCAGCATGTCCTTTGTTTTCCGGTAAGATTATAACATTTTTGTGTTGCCTTAGAATTATTAAAACTTTGCAGAAACTTTTTTCTAACGCATCTAAATAAAATAAGCATGTTTTTAAATAAAACCTTGCATCCCTAAAATCAATGTTTGTAGTTATAAAACATTTTAAAAAAAATCGACGTTTTCACTTTAAAATATAGATATAAACTGGCTAAAAATAGTCTTTAGATCCCAATAAACTAAATTTGTTAATAGCTCCTTACTAAATTACTTATCAAATTAATTCAGGATTTTTTCGTCTTAAACCTATGCACAGTGTGACAGATACCCGGTAAATGTGGACAAAATTATTTAAGAAATCTAACACATGAAAATGTGTTTTAAGGGGACCTTCTCGTATTCGACTTTGAAAAAATTGCTTCTTTTTTTGCCGAAATGTGTTCGTTATCATCTCAAGGTTACCCTCCTAAAAAAAAAATATGGTTTACGAGATATAGTTCTATATATAACTATATGTATTGACGTCATGCCAGGTGCTGCGCGCGGGACCGGTTTTTGTGCGTTATACGAGTAACATGTTATTGTATGACAACGCACATTTGAATAAAGGGGTCTCCAGGTCAACATTTATTGTTATTATTATTATATGAAAAAAATTTCACTGATAAAATTATCAGAGAAATGTCTACTTTCTACGCTCTGGCAATTCAGCGTCACCCTCTGCGTCTTCTCTGGAAGACATGAACAACGAGATTTGGGATTTTACCACAAAATCTCCACCGACAAGCTGCCACAGCACGAGCATTGCAACATCGAGTGGTGCAAATACATGCAGCACACCGCAGTTGGTGAGGTCTTCGAACACCCCCCACCCCTGGACCCGGATGTTCAAACCGTCGTCAAAGAAGTGTACACCTCCCTGACCGATAACGAGTTGTTGCAAAGGTGCCTGGGAAAAAACAACCAAAATAATAATGAGTGCTACAACTTGCTTGTGGTAACTGGCACCAAAACATGCTTACATCGGTCGGGAGATACTGGAGATTGCTTCGTGGATTGCTGGTAGTGTCTTCAACGAAGGTGCATCTACACTTTTGATGATGCTGAAGGGCATGAGCATCAAAGTTGGCCATTACACCCTAGACTACTGTAAGGAAACTGACGCTGCGCGCAAAAAACAGTCCGCGCGCCGAAGTACTGAATCCAGCAAACAGGGCAAAATTGACAAGAGGAAACGTGATCAGGAGCTTCAGTCTACATGGGAGCAATGTGAAGGTCTACTGTATGGTCCAGGGATCGATTAAAAAATGTAGGTTTAGTTATTACATTCGTCTTTTACAAAAAAAAATTTTCAAACGTGTTTTTCTTGGTTTCACTTTTTTAAACGTGGCGTACAAGATAATTTTTGAACAACTTATTCGATTTTGATCTATAAGGGCTCATTTTGTTCGTAATTCGAAACTCTATAAGACAGACCTCGATCAATACCGTGCGAGGCTTGGTTTTTGTTTACAGCTGTTTCTAGCCCAAAAAAGACGTCAAAATTGTCATTTTTGGCTTCAAAAGCCCGCCAAATTGTTATTTTTCAATATTTTGAGTTCGTGGAGGTCTATGTTATAGAAAAATATATAAGCTTTAATTTGGTTCTTGATTTTTGTGTTTCAGAGCATTTGGACCGATTTTATCCTGTACGCAGTAGATAACCCCATTTTTTTGGAGGGCCACCTACAGGGAATCACGTGCCGGAAAAAAACAAAAAAATTTTTTTCATTTAATTTTTTTAATGTAGTTTCAAATAAAAAAAGTCTCTATCTTTAATGGTTCTCCTACAAAAAAAATTCCAAAATATCGTTTTTTTTAGTCGAATACGAGAAGGTCTCCTTAATTTATCAAAATTAAAATCATTTTAACAAAAAACAGAATAATTGTTATAAATATTGCCTTAACATTAACTTAAACACTATCATATCACTGTCGCTAATGGTTTCACTAACGCTTTCTTCTTTCGAAGTCGTTAAAATTGACTCGGAGATGATTTCCATTTTATCTGGGGGTGCTAATAACGCGAGCACATCTGAATCTATTGCTCTTCTGTTTTTTTGTGGCAGTGTTCTCATTGCGGTTATTAATGGATCCGATGAAACGAGCAACATGGTGAAAAGATCAACATTTGTAAATTGTCTGGAGGATTTTCTGGTGTGTCCTCGGCGATATGCCTTAAGGTCTTTGTTTCTAGATTATTGAGCCTCCTCGGAAAGCTGACCTACAGTAGGCAAAAGGGCCGATTCAATTATATGCTGGCCATGAATTAATATTTTATGGATCGAAGCGGGCATATAACACCAAGGATATTTTTCGACCTAACGTTTTGCGGTGTCATAAGCGAACGTGCCACATGCTTCGACATTAATTTTAAAACCAGAAACTAATGCCTCTAAAAGAATTCCGCATCGTCGAATTAGGGTTTCATCGATGCCAGTAATTCTTGCAGAAACTTGATAATTTCTAAAAAACCTTATCGCCGTGTTTCCATCATTAGATGTTCCACTTCCTCCTGGCCTAACTTTATCCACAATTAACCCTAATTCATCTTTAAACATCGTTTGAATTTCCTTTTTACGGGCTGTGAAAGCCTCTAATTCTTCCTTGCCTCTGACTTGCCATTTTTTTAAATTGAGTCTATATGAGATGTGCAGAAACACTCAAAGAACCTTATCCACGTATGAAGCGTTGACAATCCAAATCTGAATGTGCCTTCATCTTCATCCCTTTGAACTATAGACTCCAATTTATTCATTTGAGTTGGTGTCGCCCCACACATAACATTTTTGCGCTGAAGAAGTTGAAGTAACCGCATTGCACACTTTCCCGTCTATCATTGTTAATACAACTTTATGTGAAATTGAGAGGTTTCTGTTGCCAGCATTGTTCTGAGAAAAACGGTGACTATTACAATACTTCGTTCTTTAATAAATTAGTTTGTCTTACCTGTGTTACTTGTAAATTTGTTATTTGGTTTTGAATATATTCCACTACTTTCCTGGCTAAATTTGCAGTTTCTTTTTTGTACTGTATCCTTATCGATCTGCAGTATCGCACAGATGAGGGGCGTAGATTTTGCCATACTACAATTTTGTGTCCATCTCCTGTTCTGCCAAACAGCTGAATAGGCACAGTGACGTTATAAACATATCAGAGTCATTTGTTTCACCTACGAATTTTTGTTTACACTCACTGCGACCTGTACTCCCGTCGCAACCCCATTTTGAAATTAAAATAAATGAATTGGACATATCAATAGGTATAATATCAAAAATCTCATTTTGGGATTCAATTATTCTTTGTGCAGTATGGTCTAGAAGTGCTTGTAGGTCTATTTCAGCTACACATTCCGAAACACCAAGTTATTTATTAGGATAGCATTTCTTTTTCGCGCCTGAGACAGTGGCAGCTTGGAAACATGTTCGCGTTTTTTAATTTCGATTCAATTCTTATTTTTTGATATTGACTTTTTATAAGTTTAGTATCGATAAACAGCGCCAAAGCTTCACCATCTATGTACTCCATTGGTATATGTTTCTCGCGATTTTTCCAAGCCTCTCTTATACGTGATGCCTTGTAGGTGTCGTATTAATACCTTCACTAATCAGTTGTGCAGCATCACCTTCGCCGGATGTTCGGAAGCCCATTTGCGCAGCATATGCTAATTCTTGTGGAGCAAATGCTTCCCATAGAGATTTGGTTTTTCTTTTTTTTGTCCGATCAGAACATTGTCCAAAAGCTGCTTCAGGTCGACCCGCATGAGATGTTGGCGAGCTAGCTTCATCTCCAGAAGTCTTGGCGGGTACAAAAGGCAATAAAAACTTCTCATTTAACCAGCTATCGTTCTTTTGAACAAAGATTTTTCAGTCCTTCTAGCAGCTTGCCACCTTTTAGTGAACGAAGTACATAGTTGGTAAATGCGATGTTCCGTCTCTTTTAAAATTTTTTCTGACTGTCCTTCAGATATTAAATAATTTTTTATAAAATTTTGAGGATGCTGACATTTATCCCTTGCATCCTTGCCTGTTTCACTTTGCCAAATTTCAAACAAATCCTTCCGTTTCATAGTAGGTGCTGTAATATGAACATGACGCATTATAGTTTGCAACACGAATTTGCGAATATTTCCTAAAATGGCAGATTTAGGCAGCTAATTTTTTTTTGAAACATTTCTATAACCATAAATTTTCATTCTGTACAAAAATTACAACGTGACTAAGCGTGACTAATTTTGTACGCCTATAAAAAATATACTTTTTAAAGGGCAAAGTTTATTTGAATGGTACGCCTAAACAAATAGATGCATAGAAAAGTTATCACTTACCCAAAATTCTACGATCCATATTGCATTGAAGTATATACACAACTTCAGTTGAAACAACAATATTTTAAATTTATCACAGTTAACACAATCCACCAAACCTACTGGAAAACTTAAGAACACTAACTTCATCTACCTGCCGAGCAAAAGTACGACCCTTTCAGGTAAAATTTATTGCACACCCTAACAACCCTACTCTTTCTCGTTAAATACCACTGCATTACAGAGTAATTCTCTGAATTTCATAATTTGCAATTTTGTCCACATTTACCGGATATCTGTCCCGCTGTGCTATGATACAAAACGCTAAACACAGAATTATTTTAGATGTTAATATCGATTGAACATATTTACAGGTTAAATATAAGCACGTTCTATCCAAAATTCGTTTTAGTTCGATCGCAGTCAGGTTGCAGCTATTGTTTCCAAACTTATATGGGGCTCGACATAGCCTCTGGCCTTCAAAAGTAGTCATACGCTGTAATCTATGACATTAAGATTGGATAATAAGGTAGCACTTCTACTGATGGTTTTCGCTTAGTAAATTGTTAAAATTTCTACTGTTTCCTGTCAAAGTAGTGTTGAAGAATTGTAGACTCTAAAATGTTGCGGCAGTACAATTCTTTGTCGATTTAGACTTCTTGATCCACGAAAATCAGGAGTATCAGGCGCCAATTCCGCACCACAGCATGGCGAATTTTAGCGATGTTCAATAATATATGGTGACCCTGCAGCATTTGGTAATCAAATCGACCGTGGATAACTTCTGATTGGCGAAGAGAATACTTTTCCAGCGCGTATTTACGACCCAACATTGAAGTTGATGACATCTTCGGAGTTATACTCTATTGTTTTCGCCCGTAAGAGCTAGCCTTTTTGGAGTTTGTAAGGCGTCAAGTTAAACTCTATCTTGATTGTTCTTTGTGTCATTGGGTCGCTGATACCCATCTTACGAACAGTTTTCCTAATCGGAGACACTTGGACTTCGGTTGCTCGCTTCTTGATAACTTTGCAGTTTTTGAATATATTTATGGTGTGATTTGTTCCTCTTCCTAGACAGCGTGCTGAATTCATTGAACCCTTAATTGGTTTGTATATAATCCGCTAAAGAGCACGGGGAAAATGAACAATTTCACATTAAAGCTCCAAAATAGCTAACGTTTACTTAGCATTTGGAAAAGAAGGGCAAAATAAGTAATTAAAGACACAAAAAATTAAAATTTTACCATAACCTGTATTTATTTTCCAATTAAAGTAAATAAATCGCTAATGACAGTAATTGCATAAATAGTAGAGCAAATAAAACTACTCCGTCTCATGTCAAAAGGACTTCGTCATTTTTTTATTCTTTCCCTGTTACCCTCACCCATTCAGTATATATAACGCAATGCCGAAGCTCAATATAACGTCCGTATACTAAAATAGCCGAAAAATAATGTAGGAGAAAGCTCCCGAACAAGATTTGTCGGTAGATGGAACAGCAATTTGTAATATTAAAACACACGCTCTCGTTCCGCTCCCCTGAGCCTGATATTTTCCGCTGCGACCTACATTAATCATATTAGAAAGTTGAGAAAATTTAAGGTCGCGCAGGTCATCCCCGTCGGAGAGGAAAATAAAGGCAGCGGATCGCGCGCCCTGATTTATCGCGGCGCCCGCCCGACCGCGATTGCGCCGCAATTTGCGCCGAGCAGATTTCACAACAAATTCGCCGATAACTAACGATGCTTAATTATTGCGCCCGGCGGCTGTATTTATTCGACAGAGCTACATATCTGCAGCGGATTTACATTTAAAACGCGCTCTAATTAAATTTTCTGTGTCGCCCGCTGGCCGCCGTAGCAAAGCTGCGATTTGTCAGCTACGGCGCAAAATTTAAATACAACGCGCATTGAACCTGCTCGTGTTTGTCCACAGCCCCGTCGATCCGCGAGATAATTAAATCCGCAAAAGCAACGACTGCACAATCATAGTCCCATGAAGTTGCCAACAGCAATATTCCGCCTGTGTAGCACCCGCAGCATTTTGCTGCTACATCTGAAATGATACACCAATTTGTACACAAGTTTTAGGAAAGTGTTTTCTTCTTGAACTCCTTTCTCCTCATAGAATTTAAACAAAACTTATATGACGCAAGAAAAGGCATATTCAATTTTTAAATTAAAAATTTTATTTTCTATTTCTTTTAAATTCTATAGTATTCTCTTCCTGGCCCAGTTTGTTACTCAAGAGAACGAACAACTAGGACAGCTTTGAATCGAAAAACTCTTGACGCGCTTCTTCAACTTCTTGAAATTATTCGAACCGGCGATCATGCAAAAAGTGTTCCATTGAACAAAACGAGCTATAATTAGACGAGATAGCATTTGGACTGTAGTCTGGATGCAGAAGAACTTTAAGGCCGTTCAACTCTTCAAATTTTTTCTTAGTCTTCTTAGCAGTGTGGGTTGGGCGTTGTCTTGCTGAAACAAAGCGCGTTTGAGATTGACTAAGGTCGGGCACTTCTCCTTCACCTTGTAGTAGACACAGTTCAGCAGCTGGCAATTGATGAGTCAGTCAAAACGATCTTAGCGCGGAACCGACGGCGAGGTTATCCTCGTGTAACCAATTTCTTCTGATCTTTGCGACTGACCAAAAAAACCTACTTTTTGTCCGACGTTACAGATCGCTTCCAGAATTTGCCATTCAAAGAACTATTAAGCAATTGGCGCTAAATCTCGACTCTTCTGGCGGCTTGCGCTTAAGTTTATGCGGATCCTGTCGGGACTTCTTGTGCACAAAATCAAGCTTTTGGTGATGCCAATAAACCGTTGATTTGCCAACTCCAAAAACTGATTCCAAATCTTGAGTGGTTGACGAAGACTCACGTTTCAAGCAATTCTTCATTGTCCTGCTTTAATAACTGACCGGAACAAGACAGATTTTTGAGGATATTGCAGAGTAGTGGAAATTTCCTTCGCTTTCGGCATTGTAGATTTCCTTTGTACTAACTCTTAAGGAAGATACAACTTGTTAGTACACTATAAACAAAAAATCACATAAATTGTACAAAATAAATTTTTTCAAGTGTTGCAGAACTTTATTATTAATTCGTATGCTTAAATAAGAGCGACTTTACTAACCGGGTCAGTTGAGAATTAAACGCCGGTAACTGAGCACATGTAATGCGTGATGAGTAAACGGGAGACCCCACATGGTGGACCCTAAAAAACTGTGAGTAAAGCTATTCTATCCCATATATGTAGGCAACAGATACTGCCTATGATAATGTGAAACAGAAGATTTCGATGGTGATGGAGAAACCTTTATCAGTGCGAACAGGGCTGCGTTTCACAGTATGGTGCAAATCCATAGACGTGCTTTTAAACTATCCCATGAATAATGGGCACAGAAGCATTGACAGTTGTAGAGTAAAGGTTTACGCAAGTGATTTCGACAGCTGCTCGTTAAACGTAATAAAAAAAAAGCTTTACTGGCACGAATGGGTTCTGTGTCCCACTCCACAGCACTTATCCATAAAGCTACCAGTGGTGCTACTCAATCCCACATATGCGGGAATTATCTGGAATAATCCAACAACATCGTGGTGGCCACCCAAAACGCTTCAAAATTCCTTGTAGTGGTCGCAAGGTTGATGTCCCGGAAGAACCGTTATCCTTGGCATATTCAAAACTTCCTGAACGCATAGGCCATCTAAGTTTCCACTACCAACTTCTAACGCTAGGGCTTTCCAGAGAAGAAAGGTTCTGGCATGAGGATTGAGGGGAGAAGAGTCAGATCAAGATCTCCTCTAATTGGTGTCTGACTTTTAGAGTAGTGGTTCAGCTTAACAAACATATGGGTCTTGCGTCGTGCAACTATGCATTTGTATAGAAGAAACTTCGGGCTGTCGCCACCGGTTGACCCTCACCGCATGCTCTTCAGCTGCAATTGAGCATTGAGCATTGCCGAGTAGAGCAACAAAACCTCTGGCACTCGGAGATATCTACATCTCCATCAAGTTTTGCACGAAAGTGGACAATTTGCGTGAAGCAATTGTTAGTATAATTCAGAAGGATTTTGAAACAATGTAATAAGCGTAGTAGGAATTAAGACGGAAATCTGTTGAAAATGATTTAAATTTGGAGAGATTAGTTATAAACAAATTGCGCGGATGATTCAATGACTTTAAAATCTAGATTTGTAGCCCTGAAACTCATGGTTTTTTAACTGATTGTAGACTATCGATGCTATTAAAGCCAATACTATATCGAATCAGTTATTTGTTATTTCAACATAAAAATTATTAAAATGTTTCAAACGATGGAAATAATTCTAAGGAATTTTTTAAAACCTCAAATGGCCTACTTTTATAAGGATTAAGGTTAGGTACAATGCTTCTTCTATTTTGTACCATTGTAAAAAATATCACTCCTTGTTCTACCATCTTTCAGGAAATACGTCGTTCAGATGCTTGCTAACTACTACCCCTTGGTATAGACCATAGAGGGCTGTGAGTTCTCTTAAGAGCTTTTCAACTATGTTCTGTTTTTACAGAAGTGCGATCATCTTCCGTATTTTAACCTTTTGTAATTATATCCCGAAAGGGACTTTCAATGAATCGTAGGCAATTTTATTTTCTTCTTGCTTTTTAACATCTGCTATGATATTCCTCTATTATTTTCTGTTTGACGCCTTCTCTTTCCATCTTATTACTCTCATGGCTTTTAGATCTTTTTCCCCCTCTTATAACCATTTTAGTGTTGGTCTGCTCTTTTCTCTCGTACTTTCTAGTTTACTATTTAAAATATATTTAATCCTTCTTGTACGATGCTGCTATGTATCTTTCTGAAGATTTTCTGACCCCACAGATCTATGTTTTCCTTTCAGTAATGGTTAGACACCACATTTCTGTATCATATATCACTATAGCTTTTAACACTGACTTATACGCTTTAATGTTACTGTTCACTAAGAGTAGTTTTGATTTTATTATGTGTTTTAATTCATAGAAACACCTATTTATTACCCACTATAATCCTAGCTTAGTTCTTCTTATATGCCAAATATTTCATTAAATATTGATTTTAGATACTTAAAGTTGTTAGTTTTCTTATATCTTTATTGGTTCTCCGTTATTTTCTTCATATTTCTATATCTACCATAATTTTTTGTCGTGATATATTTGTTGTTTTTTTTATGGTGTTTATTATTAGCCCTTGTAGAACTGCTGCTTTCGCCAAATATTTTACTATATCTTTCAAGTCATTTGTTGTCTTTATAATATCAATATGATCCACGTGGGCTAGAACATCTAGCTCTGCCTACTGCAAATTAATCCTTCTGGATTAATAGATATTTTTTGCATAACCCTTTTCAACGCGAAGTTAAATAGTAATAATTACAAAATTACCTAACACCTGTCCCTGTATTTTTGCTTTGGTTCTACTGTTTTTTAAATACATTTTCACTCCTTAACAGCAAGTGCAAAATTCAGTGGAGTTTCATCTTGCATAAACTAGAGACTTAATCTCTAATTAAAAATTAAATATCCTAAAAGGCCGGGAAGATTATTTTTAATATTTTTAAATCTATCAACTTATTAAGCGTTAATCGGTCCTAACCTATCATACCTAATCAGATATTTGGACTGTTGATGTCTGGATTCAACGAACGATCGAGAATTCTCGTCAGATTAAAAGTGATTATTGTGGTAATTAACATTCAATATGTAACAAAACCAGATTTATCAGTAAAATGAATGTTAATGCAGATATTTGGGAGTTCAGTAGCTGTCCATAACAACCATTCACAGAATATCATTCTCACTTAATCATTCAGAGGAGAAAGAGCTTGTACCCGTTGGATATAGCAAAGGTGCAGGAGTTGCCCATGAAAAGTTTTCTAAATAATATTTTTGCTTATACTCGCGTGAGCCAAAATTTTTCTAATGTTTATTTTGGGGTTTTCACCAACAATATTTAAAATGTGTTCTTCTACTTCTAGTATAGATGCTCATTTCTGTCTGTAGGTCTTTTTGTAATAAACCAGTTTCTCTTAGTCGTTGAAAAACTCTGAAATATCCACGCAAAGACAGTTACCGATTAAGAAACGCTTTAGCATAAAAATATTTTTATTGGTACACCCGTATATAATCATATCATACCGTTGATTTCAGCATTTCAATGATTAATCACTGTAATCGGTATAAATTGCATTATTTGGATAAAACTTAAAATTAAGCTGTCTTAAGACAAATTAAGTGATTGAAAGTCATCATTGCACACGTGCAAAATTTATGATCTAAAATAAACACGCCCTACATGAATATAATCCTTAATTTGTTATTTTGTTTGCTGAGATGTGTTATCGTTGAGATAACTACCGGAAAAGTGGCTGTTATCTTAGAAACGGTTTATTTACGGACCTATGTATATCAAAACTTTTTAACTTCTTTTTGACCGTCTTACAAGCTCTGTAAATATTCAACATGCTCGCAACAACAATAAATCTATTGGTTTACTCTGAAGGACGTTAAATTTTTTCTTAAATATTGTTGTAAAGGGATTTCCAATAGGGGTGCTCGAATTTTAATAGCGGCCATGTTCGTAAAGCTACAGTTATCAAAATTGGCGGTTATAGTAATTTATGTTGGGCAAACGATCATGAAAAGTTAGTGTTGAGCAATGCGTGAAAATCGTTAAACTTCACTATCAAAATGAGTGCTCATTTCGAGCTACGTTTCGTGCGTGACGTGATTTTTACGGTGCACACAATAATCCTGTTGAGTCGACTATTCGTCGTTTGGTCGCCAAATTCGAATTAACTGCTTCAGTAAACAATCAAGCAACACCCGTATGTTATCGAAACGCGAGGTAGAAACCATTGCTGCAGTGAACGAGAGTGTGTAGGATAACCCGGGGCAGTCAATTCCTCGTCGCATCTAAGAATTTGGCCTTTCGTAGACGTCAACTTGGCGAATTTTGCGTCATACATAAGTCAATTAACCCAGGAACTGAGGGTAAACGACCGTAGACCGCGTCGTCCATTCGCTGACTGGGCTCTGGAGTAGTTGGAAGTGAACCCCGACATCGGACGGAAAGTCATCTTCAGCGGCAAGGCCCATTTTTAGATGAATGGCTATGTCAACAAGTAAAATTGTCGCATTTGAGGAGATAAAAATTCACATTTTGGTCCAACGGGGTCATTGGCCCTTACTTCTTTCAAAGTGAACCGCCATAACTGTCACCGACAAGAAGTACAACGACATGTGGTTCTAACACGACGGCGCTACGTACCACGCAGCACATGCAACATTCTGCACGACAAATTCGACGGAAGGGTTATTTCGCGTTTCAGTAACGTCAAGTGGCTACCGTGATCGCGTGGTTTAACGCCGCAGACGATTGATCCCTCAAAAATCAACATACCCAATGCCATCAATAATATCGAGCCTGATTTATGTTGTCGAATCATTGAAAATTGGCCATCCAGCAAGCCGCAGCGGCCATTTGGCCGTTAACATATTGCATACATAATATAATTGAATACTCTTTCAAATAAAAAAAAATTAATGATATCTCATACACAACTTGTTTTATTTAAATTTAAAGGTCGAGCGCTCTTAACGGGAAACCCTTTACTTCGAAGTACTTTATTTTTATTGTATTCAATAGATTTTTTAGTCATTTAATTTTTTTTATGTGAACTTTCGGTGGGCTATGACGACCTGTAGTAAGAATTTTCTCTTACAGCCGCGTGACCCACCAATGGTCATGTAAATTAAATGTGTTTTTTTTTTGTAATAACACCTTACACATTCAATATTTTTTGCGGGTAATACAGATTCAATGCTCTGAAAATGGACTCCAGAACACGAAAAATATTGGCATTCCAAAAAGTAACATCACCAGAGAACCCGGGTCTCTTTACTTTCGCTCTGCTAAATCGAGTGCAATCTTCTTAGCAATCGCCAGTTGTCCAACAATACTACCACTTATTAAAACATTACCACCATTGAAGAAAGCAACATCTAATCAAGAGCTACCATCAATTCACACTTTACCATCCATGCAGAAATCATCATCTCTTTAGCAGTCACTATTACCCCAATCACTCTAAATCAACGAAGGAGAAGACACTTTTCCAGTTTAGAATCTGAACCATTTGAAGATTCTTATAAGCCTTCAGATAGTGAAACTGAAAGTCGAGGAAGAGAACACACACGGAACAGTAAATGGATACCTTCCACGGATTCGCCCATAAATTTTCAGTTTTCTGAACTAAGTGAAATGCAAATAAATAACATATATTTATATGATCCTTTGATATCTACAAACAGTTTTTAACTGATGATATTTTAGATTTTATAGTACTTGAAACAAACAGATGCGCATCTTAGATCATTCAGTCAAAACCACTTCGCCCCCACTCTCTAATGCACAACTGGGTAGGTACGAACGGGGAAGACATAAAACTCTTGCTGGTTATTTCACTGATAATGGGCACCAATAAACTATTAAAAATGAACCTATACTGGTGTTTCGGCCAAAAGTGGACTGTATCGTAATTTTAAAATTTTAAACAAAAACCAAAGCTGGAAAACTTACCTTTGGAACGCTCTGCTGCAGAACTCGAGCTCCTCGTGCTGAACTCCTGGGGAATCTAGGACGAGGAAAAAGGGTGTGGGTAGAAAAAAGGACAAGTTACCCCAATCTTTGCTGCGAGGTCGATCGGAAGCGTCTTTTCTGGTGTGGGTCTTCTAGTTGGTGTAACCGAGGTTTTCCGTGGTTCTTCGCCGGGTCAGATACAAGAAAACCGAACCGAGTCTTTCCGCCGGCAAAATTTCAACTCTCGAAATGCAATCGGCCAACAAAACGACCTCCGGGAAGCGGAAAATCTGGCAGGCAAAATATCGAATCCCGGAATAAAATCAGCCTTCAACAAAATGGCCACCGGAATGTGGAAACCCTTGCCGCCAAACAAAACACGCCGACGAACTCTCGGTCAAAACGGCCTTGGACAGGGAAAATTGAAAGCCGGTCGCCCGCTTTCTAAATCATCACAAATAAAATTCAAAAACGAAGCGAGCAAAAGAGTGAAGAGCAAGGCCGCGGCCGAAACCTGCTTTATATATAAGCGCACCGCACAAGCGGGCAAATCGGGCGCCGCTATCTCAAATCAAAACTAAAGCGCGTGTACAGAGGAAGTCAAAAGACGGCCGGCCCTATTTTAAATCCAAATAAAAGTAAATGAAGGTTGGCGCGAACAACTATTTTTACATAGATATTTACAGTAATAGCAGTATAAAAACCTAAAAAATGTGACATGTTATCGAGGTGCTTGAATTTTTTAGACAACGATCCTGCAGCCAGTACCGATCTCAAAAATAAAACACATTTTAGAAATATTTTCTCACAAATTTTAAGAGGCACAAGTTTCAGCCAAAGATGTTGTAATTAACGAGCCCATAATTCCTTGGAGAGGTAGACTTGCCTTTCTGCTAACAAGGAAACATTTCCAGGTGTAAATCTTGGATTTTGATAAACAGTTGTTTTTTCTGCTCGAAATAAGAAATTTTTTTGGGTGTGCGGCTTCATTTCCATGATAATTCATGTTAAGGCCACTTTCTGGGCGGTAGTTTTTTGCCCATACTTTGAAAGTAAGATTGGAGTCGAGTTTATTACACTGCGAGGCAAGGTGACGCAGTAGTAGGCCAGTTACGTAGCTAGTTCAAACCTAGATCTGGCACTTCTGCTTTTGCCCAATTTTTGGTGTGTTTCATGCTTCTGATTATGATTTTTGTCATTCTAGAAGGCATTTTTGCACGCTTTAAGTTTTATTCGATGTGTATCTGTGGACTGTTTTCATTTAACACATGATTAAAGCGCAAAATCGTGTTACAATAACCACATTTTATGACGCAGAGGGGGCCCTTAATGAGCGCGCTGTCGCGCAAACATAAAAACTACAAAATACAGAAAAACTGCGCAACTAACCTATTGCCACGCAAAACGTACTTAAAATAAAATATTGAAAATACCGAAGACCGGGAATTAGAAATAATTAACGAGGAACTCGAATACTTAGTACAATGGCTAAAGTGTATGAGCAAATTTTAGAAATGGGGGTAAAAAATTATAAAACCTTAATTAGATCAATTTGAAAATGCATTTAGAAAAGAAAGAGGGGTACAGGAAAATGTCTTTACAATTAATCAACTAATAGAAAAAAGTACAAGTAATAAGGTACACGTTGTTTTTTTAGATCTAGAAAAAGCGTTTGGCGGTGTACCGAGACAACTTATATGGAACAGCCTAATAGCAAAAGGGATAAATACGCATCTATATAAAGCCATTAAAAGTCTATACCAAGCTACAAGATGCTATGTACGAACAATAAACTTTGTATCCGAGAAATTTGCAACAAAAGAAGGACATAATGAACGATGTACTAAAAGAATAAAGAAAAGATAAAAAATACAAGGTTGACTATAGAGTATCTTACTCATGGAAATATCTGAAAGCGCCTATGCAGATGATCTTGTAATCTACGCTAAGAACGAGAGAGAGTTGCAGTATAATATTGAAGTATGGAAAGCAGCGTTATAAAAGATAAATCTAAAAATAAATATGGATAAGACTAAGATAATGATAATAGGTAACAACAATAATAATAGATGACAGAGAAATAAAATCATCTAAATAATTAGGCACGAAAATACATAAAACAGGAAATAACGACGCAGAAATAAACGAAAAAATAGAAGTATTTTACAGTCACTCATACGCAAAAGAGAAGTTTCCAAAAATACAAAAATGACAATACAGAAAATCATGTTTATCCTAATATATGGCAGTGAGAGTTGCGTACTTACCAAGAGAACGAGTAGTAAACTTAAAGCAGTTGAGATGAAGTACCTTAGGACTGTAATAGGCATTACAAAAGAGACAGAATCAAAAGACCGACGTGAGAGAACAATTGCAAGTAGAACCGCTAACAGCAACTATAAAAATAAATTAACTTAGATGGTCTGGTCATTTAGCAAAAATGAAAAAGGCAAAAGTGATATAGGAAGCAAGAACAATGCAGAAAAACAAAGAAGCAATGCAAAACTCAGCAAAGGCCAGAACATGGAAAAATGCAGTAGCAGAAAACCTGGGGGAACAGAAAAGAATCGGAAACAATGGGCAAAATTTAAACTAAGGTTTAAATAAAAAGAAATTCTTATTGCTCGAATGTACACCTTGACACCTAACGATACAACAAGGTTTTTGATTAATGAATAAATAAATGTAATTTAAGTAGTTTAACTGAGTACTTTTGATCTATTTCTTAATTAATCCAAAAACTATTCAAAATTTTGCCCGAATTGTTTAATAGTTTCGAGAATTATTCAAATTATTCTTCTTAATGCAATTTTAGTAGTTTCTGGTAGATTTTAAATATACCTATAATAAAAACGTGTTTAGACATTATGCATATAACAGCAGTTTGAAGCTTTTGTTAAAAAAACTTACTCTTTGAGCTGGAAACTAAAATAGCTTTGGGTGAAATAATTTATTAAACTTTTGGATGTACATTTAGTAACCCTAAATTTTTACTAATTGAACCTTATTAAACGGCATCAACTAACTTCAAATTACACATGTGGCTACAAGTTTCTTTTCTGGAATATAATGGAAGACAATGGACAGAAATGTACCGAGGCAAGGTCAAACTGACCCCTGAAGCTGGATCGATAATTCTCAAATTACGCACTTTCTTTTGGACATCAAAGAGCGAATAAATTGACTTTCTATCTGCATGTTTCTGTTCTTGTGTCGCCGTTGACACGTCTAGTGGCGTGAAAACGAATTCCGGATTCTCCTTTGTAGTGAGCCCTCTGATTCCAAGCAGCCCCTCGATAGCTATTGAGACCCTATTTGCGAACGCCCTAACACGACGCGGGCTTTAAGGTTTTTTCGGGCCCAGAATCGCAGTAATCCTATTTAAACACGCCGACCCGCGCGCTTGAGAAATTGTTTTGGCTATTGAGTCACCGAACAACAACGCCTTTATATTGCTAAACTCAAAGAAGCCCAGTTGTAATTTGATTGAAATCGCACATAGCGTAATTGCGTTTTATTGATTTGCAATAAAATTGATAGGAAAACGTACGCAAACATCAAAAGATTATATCCCCAATAGTTGCATATCATTAATAACATGTATTCAAACTGATTATTTATTTTTATTTAAAAATGACACAAACCAGACAAAATATTTTACTTGAGGCGTTTAAAAATAATTGCCACTATAATTGTTTTCTTTCCACCAATCTCTTATTAGAAAGAACTAATATATATTTGATTAGAGATATTTTGTTTCAATGGTTTTTTTACTTTTGTCATCACTCCGGCAATTTCCATGAACTACCTGAAGCATTCGTTAGGTGTAGTATGGTACCACTTCTGGGCAGTCCACTAAAACTTGAGGTTGGGGTAGAATTTCTTACTGCCGACTACTTCTTCTATTTGTGTCAAACAAAGCGTAGTCTCTTAGTAGAAAGTATGGTGTCAGGCAGCACAGTATACCTGAGGGCTTACCACTCGGTGCGACTGACTTGTTATGACATGAGGCAATGAGCGGCATCAAGTCCATAGCGATAGACTGCAGTCTAAAGGTGACGCCACGTTGTACAGCAGATAGCAAAACTTCAAGATACGATTTGATAATCCTATTTAACGGAATTTGAAAATTGGCATACCGTGCAATGCATCTCAAATTCGCTTAGATTGTGCTTAGCCTCGCACCTAAGAAAATCTCCTAATAATATAAAATTGTACCTATCAAACTCCTCTTGGTTCTCTCAAAAACTTCTTCTACAAAGAATAACTAGTGACTCAATCCAAGAGGAATGATTACCTGATCATCAATTTTGTTTTTGGCAAAATCACTAGACGATTTAGCAATGCTACCGCATAACAAATTCTGTACAAATTTCACTTTAACATTAACATTATTGTTCTGCTATATCGGCAGTTCTGGTATACAAAATAAAAATTTTGTCCACCAGTTTTACGTTCATTTAACTCATACCTTACTGATCGAAGCTTTCAAATAAAAATTTACAATAATATGTACCAAATAAGAAGTAAACGCAGGTGCACCCCAAGGCCGAATATTAGATATCCACTATACATTTGACCAGTGATATAATCATAAGCATTTTCGACAATATTTCGACAATACTTCAAGACCACCTAAACCAAATCAAACAGCAGCTACAACTGTGACGAATAAAAAAATAAATCTTCACATTTAACAGTACTGCTTTAACAATCCTCTTATAGGTGAGACTTCTTCTTTATTAGGGTTTAACTTGGAAAACTCACATTAGCAAAAAGTGTAAATAAATAGCTACCAAGATAAAAAAGAGATGTGCTGTCTAGGCGCTAGAGAATAAAATTATGACATATAAAAGTATAATTAGACCAGCTATAAATTCTAGGTGTGGAGAGGTTCCAGAAATTCCAACCTAAATATTTATCCCACCATGGTACGCATTAAATCGTACCTTATACACTAATCTACATATTCCATTATCCATTAATATGCTATTGAACATTATATTCTTTTGAAAACTTATTTAAATAAAACCCTGAAATCTCTCAGATAAAATATTCTCAGGATTTGACAAATTAAACAAAGAGGACTTCGCTAAAAGCTCTATTTGATAACGGATTAGCTCATAAAATTTTAATTGCTAATAAAGCTCTTAACAAAAAATGTATTTTTGTTTATTTTTATTTAAAAATATCTATATAATATGTATATTAGATTTATTTCAAGCCTTAAATTTTTCAAGCAACTTATGAATTTTTAAACACGACATTTAAATAGAACAATATAACGTCACGTATTCGCTGTATTTAATTTTATTAAAAATAAATTCAAGTAAATTATTTAATGACAAACATAGTTAATTTCCAAAAAATTTAATTTGCGTTTGCAATATAAAAAATCCGAAATCCCTATAAAACGCAATAAAACATCTTCACATGCGCTTTTAAAGTTTGCTGTATGCAAATAATAGGCTAGTGAGTGCTTGATTAATGGCACACAGACATTGATAACGATGCATCTAATGAAATATGTGTTCATATAACTCGTGCTAATTGCAATCAGTTGATTCCATCATTTATCTTGTGACGGTTTGAAGTTGCGCTGTCTAGATTTGTTATTGCAGCGTAACTTAAGCGGTTGTTTTAGATTAAATAATTGTGTTCCTGTATTACAACAAATATAATTAAACAATAATCGGTAAGCAATAAATTATCGTTACTGACTTTATGTTAAAGTAGAAATGATTAAGGCTTTGCCGATTCTTTTTTCTAAGAAAACGAAATATAATGCCAAGTTAAATATTTGATAGAAAAAACTAATGGGTTATTAGTTTATTTGAAAAACATTACATAAACACAACTTTTAAGACCCTTCTCATGGAATATTTTTTTCAATAAATGGTCACTAAATAAAAGTGATTATTTAAAAATAACAAAGTCAATTCTATATAATATATATATATATAAAACTATATAATTTGTTATTCTATGAGTTACTATTTTCGTCAACACCTTGTACAGCACCGAAAGGAGACTTATGAGTCTGTAGTTTCCTAGACAAAAATCCATAGTCACGCTAATCTCAGAAAACAAAGAAGGAATCGAAAACCACGAACTGAGCATAAAAACAATTTGTTGACAATATTGTACTTCTCTGAAATGATGAAAACGAACTACAAAAAATTCCAACTACATTGAAAACATACTTAACAATGAATATCATACGAAACAAAAAAGACAAAAGTTATGGTATGTACCAGATCAATACAGAACACAAACACACAATTTAAGATAGACAATGGAGAAATAGAAGTAGACGAATTCACATATTTGGGCAGCAAGATTAGCAGAGATTGAAGATGTAGGAAAGAAATCAGAAGTCGTATCCACCAAGTAAAAAACTTTTCGTAACAAAAAAAATTTAATGGCAACAAAAAACATCTCCCTGCAGACGAGAAAGGCATTTTTACTGTCTTTTGTATGGTGCTTGCACTGTATGAATGCGAAAGCTGAAGCTTGAAGAGCCAGAAAGAGAACACCTGGAAGCATTGAAACTGCGGTGCTACAGAAGAAGACTCAAAATCAGTTGAATGGAAATAAGTCCTCAGAACAGGTAAAGAAAAAAGATCATAGAAAAATAAGTAGAATGAAAGAACTAGAGAGGACGACCACAGTTGAAATACATTAAACAAATAATGAGTGATGTAAACGCAAGGACCTATAAGGAACTGAAAGAAATGACAAAAGATTGACGTATGTGGAGAACTGTTACAAAGTAGTCGGAAAACTGAAAACGAGAGAGAGTGAAAGAGAGGGTAAGGCCACCCGCTATGCACCAGAGAGCACCGGAAATGAACCCGGATCCGTCCGCACCATAGCCGCCCTTCAACCACGGAACCACGCTGACATAATGAGTATTTACATTTGGCATTTTTCTGTTTCACTTTAAGGGTTTCTTTTTTGGTTTCATGATTTGTTTATATGCCCTTCGTCCTTTTTGTGTTTCTTTAATTCCTATTATCAGGTGTTTTATTCATTACTTTTGTTTTATTTTCTTTTTTAGTTGTTTTCTATCTGTATCACTTGTGAAGTATTTATCGGTATCCATTTTACAAATTCTCTTTTTACGTTTTATAAAAAATAGTGTCATTCTAAATGTGTTATGTGCCAAAATTTTGGTATTTTGTAATCAACATTAGCACTTAATACGTTTTTGTGTCGATCTGGGCTCCAATGGACGCCTTGGACGCCATAGACTCCTTTCTAAGCTATTTTGGATTAATTTATTTTTTTTGCTATTTGTTACCTTTATATTACAGATATCATTTTCACCACATATTCATTATTTTAAACTTAACGTACGAGGTAACGTATATTTCGCTCAATATTTAGTGTTACGATTATACGGGGCTAACTATATATACGATAGGACCAAAGTTTTGTTCTCATACAGGGTGTCTTAAAACAAACTATACTACTTTTATGACTAAATTTTAATGAAGTAAAAGTTGTTGGTTTAATTAATCAAAACAGTTCATTTAGACTTGGCAATTATGGTATATATGGTTGGCATGTAAGTTGAAAAAGTTATTAAAGTGAAAGGAAATGGGATTGCAGTAATTATTATATTAAGGGAGAACTGATGACGATAAAAGACTAACAACAACAGATAAAGAAATAACAGTAATTCTAAGGGTGTTGCAAAAGTCTTTTCGCTTTCTTGAGTAGTTGGCTTTTGATTCTAAATAAATTGTTGAAACAATTGGATTATTTAACAAGTTATACGTCACATTAAAGAACGTAATTTGTAAATTATATATATTTAAATTTAAAAACTAAGCAACACGCCTGATACGAATGTTGAAATTTTGCCCGTTCTTCGCTGTTGATGGAAGTTCGGATAATGTGACATTAGATCGTACGGCCAAAAATTAATACAAAAAATTAATTAATTGCCACACCAGTCTGCTGTAGTAAATGGAAGAGTTTGCAGCACCGTTTTTCGGGAGTCTTCAACAGCTTCTCTTGCTACTGCTCGCTTTGTGCTTCTGAGGGTTGCCGTTGGAGAAATTAATTTTTCGTAGCTCATAAAACGATGATCAAAAGTGTCCCTACGCGTGTTATCCAAAAGTCAACATTTTAAAAGTTATGGGGTGTTAAAGTTACAAATTGTCACAAAACAAAATTTAATTATCCCCCTATCACACTATGTATTTACATTTTGACTTTTTGAAAATTTCCGATATTCAAAAATTCGCAATTTTAAATGTTTATTTCCGCCTAACCAACGCCCTAAAAAATATATTGCAGGTGTTTGATAATTTCTGCTAGTTCAATAAATGACCCAACTTCTATGCCATAGGTTTCTACTATTATTAAGAAAAAGTGTTGTTAATTTTTACCAAAATTTACTATTTTTTCCAATACCTTGGCATGCACATGGAAGTATAATAAATTTTTAGTCTATAGTGTTTAACCTGTTCAGTTTTGCCTTAACAAAATTACAAGTTTTGATTTTTGCCATTTTCAAAGTTCAATAACTTTCAAAAGCACATGAAATTAGAAACACTCAGCTTTGCTGTGTCTTACTGCTAAAAAATTGTGATTGCTACAGCCAAATTGTTTCGCCAAAATTGGTCTATTTATGTGGTCTAAATGTGGCGTAGTCCTTGATTTACATGAAAAGGTCCGTGCGTAATAAACAAAGACAGCTTATACATTTAAACAGAATGTAAAAAAGACGGCTGATATGGAATTTGGTGTGCCGCGCCCTAGGCGCTTAATTTACACGAGAAGGTCCGTGCGTTGAGGCCGCTCTCGGTCCTTTGCCGGATGATCGGGCGGCCGAGGCTTTGGGCCGTTGCATTGCTAAACGCAAAAAGCGCACCTGCCACGGCCATTTGTTTGCTTCTGCCGAGCGGAGCTTTGATTGTAAGTTAAATTGTTTCACGTTCCCAATACAGGGAAAAAGCCGATCCAAATAAAAATTGATACGTTCCCACCTTGCAAAAATTTGAGGGAAGGCGGGTGAAAAGTTGTCAGTCTAGAACCCCAAAAAATTCGTTTTGACATTTGACATTAGAATTGGTACTACTACTTTTTTAACGCTATTACTTATATTACTTTAGTATTTTTTTTCAAAGAACATGTTTTTTGTTACGTTTAACAATTTGCCTATTTAATGTTATGTTTCTAATGTTTTACACTTATTACCATAGCTTGTATTATTTAAGTATTTATTGTCGTGTTCATTTTTTGTAATTTTTTTGTACACTTCTGACTTGTGTTGTAAATTGTACCATGTCGTTTGTGAACGTTTCCGAAACGACTACCTTTTTCCAATATCCTAAGTTAAATTTCTTGACTCTCTTCTCGCTTTATCGAATTGTGTCGTCTATAACTTGTCCTTAAAGGTAATAAAATACATATTCATAATGACATTATTGAAAAATATAAAAATTTAAAAATAGATTAAAGAAATACTGTATCAAATAACTACGTTGCAAATACGAGATCTTTTTATCATATTTGGCACAACAGTCTCATCGATTTAGTTGCCAATATTTTTTTAAGTAGTACAGTTCTGTTAAGCAAAATTCGGACGGCTGTTAAATCTTATGAATGAGGTGGTCAATTGGTATCGCCTTTTGACATTATTTGGTTAGGAAACATTTGCTGCAGAATTCCAGTGTACTGTATGCGATGTAGCGCAGTCCTGTTGAAATCAAATATTTTTTAGGTCCAATTAGTTAATTTTAACTTTTAGAAGTTTTGCATAGTCTTTTTCTGCCGATATTTAGTTACTGTGATAGCATTCCCAGCAGCGTCTTCATAAAAATATGGCCCAGTGATACCTCCGACCCAAATTCCGCACTAAACAATTACTTCACAATGCTGTAGAAGTCGCTCATGAATTCCTAAGAAATTTTGTTCCTTTTAAAGACGGCTGCTTATTAACAAAGTTGCCTAAATTGAAATGAGCTGTATTGCTCTTTAATAATTGGCAGAAATTTTACTAAGAGCGGCTGAAGGTTTTGCGTTAGTGGCATTTTGTATGGATGTAGATGCAAGTCTTTCTGCAATACATTCCACATACCATGACAAGACGTTTTCAGTTGCTGGCATTGGTGTCTTATAAGAGCATTCAGGTTTTCAGCTACACTAACGCGCACTACAGCAGTATTTTTAAAGAATTGTGCAATTCTTGAACAATCAGGTGATGATTTATTCGCTATGTGAACAAGTGAACATTTAGAAATTGTTGATGATACGGGAACAGTCGCTTTTATAAGAATTTTATTTTAGCCCAATAAATTACTTATTGTAATGGGCAACTGATTTTCAAAAAAAATCCTATCAAAATTGTTCAGTTTGTTTTACACCACATTATATTCGATCATATTTGCGAAAAAAGTTGATCGCCCAGAATTGTAAATAATTTTGAACAAGGACATTTATCTTTATTTTTTATTCACTGTGTATTCAAATTCTATAAATATTTTTAAACTAACAAACAATAAACTTAAGTCTTAGCACTGTGTGTTTATTATCCTTCCCCACAACTCTCTCATAAACCAAAATTTGTTAAGTTATTTGTTAAGTTAAAGTTTATTTTGTTTGAAGCAATTGAAGTGTCTGATTTTCATTAAGAAAGCCTTATCTCTTTTATTTGTTTGGCACTTGCTTGCCATAAATCAGACTTCTAAGTTTTAATATTAATGCAATTTTTGTTTAAAATTATAACGATATTTTTTACAATTAATCTATAATATATAAGAAAACTTAGATTAGTGGTTAAATTGCCAATATTGCCGTGTTTGAATATCTGATAAAAATCAAAATTGAAAAACACTTACAATACAATAACTTAATGGAAATTAAAACTGCCGCTATCCCTCTCGCCAAAAAAGAGACAAAACGACGTAGAAATTGACGCGTCGTTTTACAAACCGAAACGCACGCAAGTTTCAGCTCGAGCGGCGTAATTCATTAGTTTTCGCAGGCTTGACAAACTATAAATGATGATTTTAATGTGGACGCTGCGGTTTATTCAAAACACATTTCCAGGCTATTAATTATAAAATGTCGCTAAATACATCAATAACGCTAGTTCTGCCTAATGGCACAGAAGCAATTCACGCAGTATTCAAGCAGCGTTAGCGATCGCATTTTAAACAAAATTAATAGACTTCTCAGGAATACGTGCAGAGATTTTTAAGGCGCATTAAATTTCGTGAAATAACAAGAATGATATGAGGCTAGGTTTTCCCTTAGAATGAAGAAATTCGCCGATAGACGAACGGTTCGAGTTTGTGCCAAAAAAAAAATCCCTTTATAATTTTTGCGCAGTTTTGACAAAATCATCAACTATGTCAGTTTGCGCACATCCAGCTAATTAAAAGGCTGTAAGGTCTATGTAGATATCATAAATAGAAGATTTCCGAATCAAGTTATAACTGTCAACAGACAACCGCAACCCACTCAAATCAAACTGCAGCCTCAACAGGCCCAGCACCAAACCAATAAAGTACACCAATCTCAACCACATCAACCTCAACAATCTAGTCATTCTCAAATACAAGAGCTTAGCAATGAGCAAAATAACATATACCACAAAATCTAGACAAATCATTCAGATTATCTAAACATCATCCTACAATAAGTACACAATCAATACATTCAAACAATAACACAACAGAACAACAAGCAGGTGACCTAACCTCCATTGTTGCAGCAATGCAACAAACGATACAAGCTCAACAACAAACTATAATTGAGTTAACAAAACAAATAGCGCTTTTAAGAGAAGAACTAATTAAAAACAAAAATGGCCCCAGCATATAAAATAGCCCTCTGGAATTCCAATGGCCTTCCAAACCACAAACATGAACTGGAAATCTTCCTCAAGCTCCATATGATCGACATAACGTTAATCTCGCAAACCCATTTCTCACAAACAAGTCAGTTTAAAATCCAAAATTATTGTATATACTCCACTGAACACCCGGACTCTAACAGACAAGCGAGGGGAGGTACGGCAATATTGATTAAACAAGGCATTAAACACTACGAACTTCTGAAATTCAAAAAAAAACTTTCTACAAGCTACAAGTATAGTCATCAAGGACTGGCTCGGTCCGCTCGAACTTTCGGCAGTATACTGCCCCCCAACTATCCTACTACCAAAGAAGGATTCATTGAGCAGGTGGGGACTACAATGCGAAAAACGTGCTTTGGGGCTCACGCATCACTGTTCCAGGACGTGGTAGAATACTTAGTCAAGTTATGCAGGACTTACATCTTAATCACCTTTGTACTTATGAACCAGCCTATTGGCCAAGCGATGTAAATAAAATTCCAGATCTCTTGAACTTTTTCGTAACTAAAGGCATCGCTCCAGGATATTTAGACATTTCTTCATGTTCCGATCTATCATCAGATCATACCCCAGTTTTAGCTACAGTCAGCGCCACTGTAATTGAAAAAGAAAAAACACTGCAGTTATTTAATAAGAGAACAGACTGGTGCTACTTTAGATCCCTGATTCATGATAAACTAAACATGAAAATTCCGCTTAAAAATAGCGAAGACATTGAGTCAGCAGTAGCCTACCTTACCCAAGTAATTCAAGAGACGGCCTGGGAAGCCACACCTGACGTGCCATCCAAAAAACACAAGAATCTTGTCCTTCTGCTGTGAAAAGAAAGATTGTAGAAAAAAGAAAATTAAGGAAAACATGGCAAAGGACCAGATATCCATCCGATAGGATGCGCTATAACAAGGTCGCAGACCAACTTAAAACGCTAATAAAGGACCTCAAAAACAAAAGCTTCCAAGAATACTTAGAAAATCTAAGTCCAAAGCAAAATTAAAATTATTCCCTATGGAAAGCGACTAAACGTATAAAACGCCAGAATGATACAATCCCCCCCTTGCGTAAAGCAGATAACAGCTGGGCACGCACTGACTCTGAGAAAGCTGAACTACTGGCACAACATTTAGAAAAAGTCTTCCAGCCACTACCATCAGCAGTAACGCCTGAAGAAGATTCTGAAATCCGGGAATATCTAGAGGCCCCCTTTCAAATGTCGTCAATGCCAAAACTGTTCACGGTAAAAGAAGTTCGCAAAATCATCAACACAAATCTTCACCTAAATAAAGCTCCAGGCTTTGATTTAGTAACGGGGCAAATAATCAAAGAACTCTCCCGCAAAGGTTTCGTAATGTTAACCACTATTTACAACGCAATTTTGAGAATAGGTTACTTCCCGGCACAATGAAAAGTCTCTCAAGTAATTATGATTCTTAAACCAGGGAAAACACCAAACCTAACTGATTCTTACAGACCAATCAATCTCTTGCCGATTATAAGTAAACTCTTTGAAAAACTGCTTGCCAATAGACTAACACCTATCATAGAAGAGCTAAATCTTATACCTAATCATCAGTTTGGCTTTAATAATGAGCATTCCACTATTCAGCAGGTTCATCAAGTTGTTGACTACATCAACCAATCATTCGAAGAGAAGCTGGATGATAGCAAAGCTTTTGATAAAGTGTGGCATGATGGCCTCCTTTATAAATTGAAACGTACACTGCCTCATCCATATTTTATTATATTGAAATCCTATCTAGAGGATAGACTCTTCCAGGTTAAATACGGACAACAACTAAGTGAACTGTATCCGGCACGTTCTGGAGTCCCACAAGGCAGTGTCTTAGGACCCATGTTATACCTGCTCTATAGAGCTGATGTACCCACCAACACACAATCTCTAACAGCAACATTTGCGGATGATAAAGCCATCCTGATGAAACACAAAGATCCTGAAATAGCCGTTAAAATGCTACAAGCACATCTAAACATAGTAGTGACATGGACCAAGCGATGGAGGATTAGACTGAACGAAACCAAATCGCTACATATCACCTTTACAAAATGCAGAGGAAATACACCGCAAATCCATATCAACAATACATCATTACCGCAGGTTGCGGAGGTAAAATATCTCGGCATGCACCTCGACAAGGGGTTAACATGGAGGGCACACATCTGGCATAAAAAAAAACAATTGGGGATCAAGTTCAGCAAACATTACTGGATGCTCGGTAGAAGATCCAAGTTGTCACTTCAAAATAAACTCTTAGTTTATAAGGTTGCATTCAAACCAATATGGGCCTATGGCATAGAGTTATGGGGGTCAGCAGCAAACACCAATATTCAAATCATCGAAAGGTTTCAGACAAAAATGCTATGTGCAATGTGTGACGCACCCTACTTCTTAAGAAACATTGATATTTTGCGCTACTTAAAAGTGGACACAGTGAAATAAACCATTACCGAACTCAGTGAGCAATACCTAAGTAAATTGGAGTCTCATAGCAATCCTCTTGCGCTGAATTTACTCGATAACAGTTTGGACATTCAAAGACTAAGCCGAGTTAAACCACTACAACTACCTAATAGATTTACTTAGCAATCAAGATCGCAGTTCTTACTTGCCCACTGTAATATTCTAACCACATCTCCTCGGCTTCTAAGTTACTTATAGGTTTAAGTCACTGGACGTTAATTCTAATGCCTTTTTCATGTCATTTAATCACTTATGTATCAAATTTGCTTATTGTGTATACAGATCGCAAATAAAAAAAAAACTATGTCAGTTTGGCATATCAGTCATAGTTTATATCTTTTTTTCTTTTCCTGTAATCTTTATGATGATTCTTCTTCTGTCGTGAAGGCGCTTAAAAGCAGTTTATCAAGGCAAATAAGTTTTCTCCCTTTCTTTTAGCTCAAATAAAATTTCGTAAAAAAGTAAGTATTACAATTTTAAATTCAATATCCGCTAAACTAAACTTATACTAAAGTGTAATATTTGTATTCGTAAAATAATTGAGCTTTATAAAACGCTACTGTTTTTTGCGAATGGAACAATCATAAAGGAAAAACACTATAAACAAAATTGATCATATCGGAAATCACTGACTCCAAGAAAACTTGACTGTTGTATATCCCATCTGTATTAATCCTTAAAAATGTATTTTCTTCTCAAAACTTTTTTCTTATTCTTCTTCTGTATCCTTTTTCCTCATAGGCTAATGGTTATCAGGTGCCAGTCTTCGCAATCGTTTTTTTTCCAAAGCTTTTTCTTGCTTTGTCTACTGTGTATGTTATTTTCATTTAACAATTAATCTCACTATCTTTTTTCTCATCATGCCCAATGAAAAGACTTTTTAGGACAACCTTCTTCTTCCATTATTTTGAAGAAATCTTGATGTTCTCAGTTTTAAACTTTCTGAGATCGATTATTTTACTTTTATTTTTCTCCATATTTTTCAATTCTTAGCCTACCTTTCCAATTATATTGTTAGTATCTTATCTTAAACTTTATTTGCTATTGTTAAAATTCATCTACTATTTATTATATTCTCTATAACGACCTTAAATATTTGTAAATTTCTTGTTAGTGCTTTTACATATAGGTAAGTAATTTAATTAAAATTTATGTTTAAACTCCATTTTTTATAGTCTTAATAATTTCGTATATTTTTCGCCTAGAAAATACAATTTGATCACCTGCATATATTAGCGGGTGCAATATTTCATCGCCCATGGGAATATCCATTCCTTCAAATTATTTATACCAACTTGGAACTTTCCTGAATGACAACACTTTCAGAATATCAGTTGCTCTCAGATTGGGATGTAACATTTGCGAGCCCCAAAACTGCATCTGTGGAGATAAAGTGGACAAGTCAGGAACTCATGGTCTCTCATGTAAAAAAAGCAGTAGTCGTCACTCTCGCTACCAGGAACTAAATAAGATTATTCAACAAGCCTCATCATCCATTAGCATCCCATCTAAGCTGGAACCATGTGGACTCTTCCGTAATGATGGCAAAAGAGTGGACGGTTTAACTTTAACCCCGTGGTCCTATGGTATGAACCTTATTTGGGATACTACCTGTACTGATACTCTAGCCCCATCGTACATCAAACAATCTAGTGTAACTGCTGGCCTTATCGCAAACAATGCTGCCAATAACAAGAAGAGGAAATACAAAGAGCTCATCGACCAAAGATACAACTTCATTCCTTCCCAAAGCTTAGAAACTACATTCACCTACTAACTGGAGAGTCCAGATCGAAATCATACTTAAGAGAAAGAATTAGTTTAGCTATCCAACGTGGAATTGCAGCTAGCGTTATTGGAACATTTCCTAAAACTATTGACCTAGATCAAATTTTTATTTTATAAATTTGTTTTTTTTTAACTTATGATGTTATTAGCAAAGATAGTTCAATAAAATTTAAAAAAAAATAATACCAAGTTTTTAAAACTTGTTCTCTATATACAAAGTAGAGCAGAAAGGAATGCGCAACTTTGCTTTAGCTAATTTTTTTATATACTACTTATACGACTATTGACTATTTTACTTATAATTTTGTTGTGATATAACACTTATATTATGTTTGTCATATTTTTATTTCGATTTTTTAGTTTACTTGTCACAATAATAAATAAGGATTTTAATATACTGTTGTACGCTTTTTACTTGTCAACTAAAAATCAGATGTTTCTAAATTCTTATCTGCGTATTTCCCTATCATTAATCTCACTGAGTTAATATTGGCTACTCACGATCAGTCGACTACATCACGTACCCTTCGATTCTAATTCTTTATTACTCATATAAAAAGCTTAAACTAAAGCTAATTCCATAGCAATTTTTTTTGCGTTGCACTGATTTCGATTTTAGTGTTTCAGAACCTTTGTTGTTGTTACTTTCTTCCAACGATTTTTTAACATATTCATTATCTATATTGATTAGATCCCTTTGTACTCTATTACTTATTTTATGTTCTGGTGTCTGTTTTTGTAAAAAAGATTCACCTAGAGATGCAAATATACACGCACAGATAGCTATCAATATTAATAAAAAAAAAATTGCAGACGAAAGAAGATTATATTTGCTTTAACCAAGCAAAAAACGTTTTATTCCTTACTGAAGCTACCGAATACTTTCTGGAACAACCAATCCAACACATTCCATCCCTTCTTAAAAAAGATTTAGAAACAATGTTCTAGCTTCATTCTTCAAAAGTTGCTCTCAAATAATAGATGGAAATTTAACATTTTCTATCGGTAACATTTCAGTTGCGCCTACCGAGCAAACCTTTCAAAATAAAAAAAAAACACATTCTATAATTTTAGACCAACCATCTTACCATTCTATTAGGACCTTATTATAGCATCTTACTATTTGCAAATTTTACGCAATAAAATATTGTTACTGAAAAAAGTCTATACACGTGACATTTACGTTAAGATGAGACACCTACCAGGACTTCGTATTTGGTCAACGATTTCTTCAAAACAATATAGTTAAACATCTAGCAATCCATTAGAGCCGTCATCACTCCTGAAATTAGCATATTTGGAACAAACTAAAGCAATTAGAAATTAAATACAGGAAAATGTATTGGTTAATATGTAAAAGTTTTGAGTTATCAATAACCAATCAAATTGTCTTTTACAAAGCAATTTTACGTTCTGCCTGAACATATAGCTTGTAGTTAGGGCTCATTAGCTAACTACACCAGAACTGTAATTTGAAGATTTCAGTTTAAAGTTCTATGACAGGTTATGTAAATTCTATGGTACGTCCAAAACGATGTAGTAAAACGCGACCTTGGAATAAGTCCGGTTTTTGAAATAATTAAAAAGGTGAGTGCCAATTATCGTAATCGACTCGTTATGTATCCAAACGCATTAACGCATTAGGTTTAAACTTTTGGATTTACGAAATGGATTCGCTTAGACTACTTCTATTTACTTGCTTAGTCCTAAGCCTTTCTATCTTTAAGTGTACGGTTAGTGGGGTTGAGCCCTGTATTGTTTCTTCCATTGTTTTCTATCTTGTGTTTGGTTTTGTATACCCTCCCACTTTATTTTCCTTTTCTTTGCTTTTTTTTTATTCTGTCTAACCATCTTGTTCTAGGACGTCGTTTCTTGTTTTTTGCCCCTGCACTCGGGTTTTAAACACTCAATTGCCAGTATCCCCATGTTAATTTTCTCATCTTTTCCTTGGTCTTATTTATTGTCTCATCTAGTACCACTGAAAATAAGGGCGGACTCAATACATATCTTTGTTTGACTCTTTGTTTAGTTGCCAAGTCGTTGTTTGTTCTTAGTATGTTCATATTTCCTTTATGCATGTCCTTTATTACTTCTATGGTATTTCTATTTACTCCTCTTTTTTGCAAAACTTCCCATACATCTTCTCTTAGTATTCTATCAAACGCTTTTTCCAGGTCGATAGAGCTTATATGTATGTCTTTATGTTTATTAATTAATTTTTTGCTTATTTGTCGAATTATTAATATAAGACCTTGAGTACTTCTACTTTTCCTGAATCTACATTGCGCCTCTTCCAGTGTGATGTTCATTTCTTTCTTTTTTTTCATTTTTGCGAATAGTTTCCTTGGGACACTTGATAACATTATTCCTCTGTAATTATTATAGTTTCTCTTGTCCCTCTTCTTATATATGAGTAAGATAATATCCTTTTTCCAATCTTTCAGTATTCTTACAGTCTTTAGTATGTCATTCTTTATTTCATTTAATTTCTTTGTTCTCTTTCTTGTCCCGTGTATTTTATCATTTTCGGAGGGATGTTGTCCAAACCAGCTGCTTTACCTATTTGAACGTCTTTATTGCTTTTTTTATTTCTTCCTCTGTTATAATTTTGTTTTTCATTTCCTTCCTCTTAATTTTATATGTCCGTGTGTGTTAGCTCAGTTATTAAGCTTCCTACTTTATCCTTTATATTTGGCACGCTGTCCTCCTTTCCTTCTTAAGTTAATTTAGACTATCTTTAATTATTGTTAAAATTAAGTCAAGTTATTTACTTACATCTATTAAATTTGTTTATAAAAAAGGTCTATTTCTTTTAAAACAATTTAAAAAAAACTTGCTAATTAGACAATATGCCGCAACACATTGTCATGTTAATAAAAGTTATCGAATTATTGTACAAATTGTATAGCAGATTGTAAATAAACGGTTACACAGAAAAGGCAGCACGATCTAAATATATTCCATTAGAATAAGTGGTGTATTAAGTAAAATAACACAATTTTATATGTAAACTAAACCATTACCGAAGATAGCTATATAATCTGTACAGTAATTAAAGCCTTAAATGTTTGGATACTACCACTCTATTAAAAATAACTTCATCATTATATTACCCCAGAATATTTCGAAACATAACACGTAACATGTGTCGATCCCGATTTTATCACTCAACTGTGATTGATGAGGTTTTTCTTGTAGGAATAAATTTAAAAGTGAGTCCCTTTCGGATACAAAATAAAATTGTAGGTGCTGTCAGGGCAGTATATAACGCATTTAAAATTTCTGATATAAGGTAAAAGATCTTGAAGCCCTCCAGAATTCTAACGAATCTAATGTGGTAATAGTATAAAAATGTTTGTAATCCACCTAAAATATAGAAAGAGTTATAGATCTATTAGGATATCAGAATTTCAGCTACTCTTGCTGATAGAGTTTTTGTGTGATTTACCGCGCAGGATTATAATCTGTACGCTATGATATCTCTGTTACAATTTATAAGTGCTTTCAGACTTAACAGAGAGGTGATAAATTATTTGTATAAATTTTATAATTACTTAAAAGCTGCTTTCTACATATGGTATTTATTTTAAAATTACATTATTTGCTGAAGCAACATTATGCAATCCGTTAGCTATACAGGTGGCATAATTCCGAGTTGTAATTACAACTAATGCTGGTCTATAATCCAAACGGTGCTTACTACCATCAACCACCGCCTGTAGCAGTACCAACGCAAGTGACATTACCCAAATCTCTCTTGGTCAGCCAATAATTTTCAGTTTTTGATACCCCAGTAGTTTCCATTAAAACATAATGGAAAAACATGGGTTAGAATCAATAAACAACAATAATAAAATTGCGTAAAACTTTGTAAATACTCATAATCTAATGATCAAAAGCACACTTTTGTTATATAAATATATCCATCTTATTAGCTAATGTATGAAGGAGCCTACTATTTAATTTATTAAAAAAGATATAAAAGTAACAATTGTTGTCAAAGACCAAATACAAACTGAAAGAAGTACAAACGAACCATGAGAACACAATTACTCAAAGAAGTAAAGAAAGGTAACAGAGTTTCTTAAACTAACAGTTGAAAAAACGTTGGAAAAGAAGAAAGAGAAAGAAAAGGATGAATATTGGACCTTACTAAAGATATAAAGATAGAAATAAATTAATAATAAATTGAATAAAAAAGACAAAATGCAGCTTTATATATCTTTAAATATAAATTTGAAAAAAATTGCAAAAAGGCCAAAATAATCTGGTACAATACACTTATATCCCAAGTCGAAGATGGTGCGGGAATACATAATATGGAAAGTATATAAAATATCACTTTAACAACAAATATAATACTAGAACAAACATTTTAGTGATTTCAATACACTTTTCTGCTAGTCTTGCTTTTAACATCATCAGCATTTACCAAGGACTACATTAAAATTTTAGAAAACTATTAGCACTTACAGATATAAAAGGCAGGCAACTTTTAAAATCTTTTTTCAACCAGAGCACTTTGCCAGAGCTTTGTAATATGTTACCCATAAAAGTTACTTACAATTTTTTAATTAATAATAAACTAGAAAACAACAAGATAGATGTGAAAATAAACTTGCAAAAAAAATGTGCATCTACTATTCTGAAAGGTATCTAATCAATTACATCATAATATAAAAAAGTCTGTGTTAACAAATGGTGTTAAACAAATTTATTTTTTTGAAAATCGTTTAGCGTGCTTGCAGTCTGATGGGCCTATTGTACTTCTCTCAAATTATTTACAACACTTTTTCTAGTATATAACCTCTATCTTTAAAAAAATCGACAAGAGAAAATCCACGAAATACAGAGGCATAACTATAATTTCGAGCGTTGGACGAGTATGCGACAAAATAATAAAAAACAAAATAGAATATAGTATGCAGGGTAAAATTGGCGAAGACCAACCCGGCTTGGTCTTCATCTAGCTTTTATTGACTTAAGAAAGGCGTACGACTTTGTGCCAAAAACAAACAATTATGGAAGAGCAATGGAAGAGATAGGTGTAAATTCAGATCTAATTGAAGCAGTACAGAACCTTTACAACCACAACAGCTATAAAAAATTGAAACAATTTTAGCAATAAATTTCAAACATCCGAAGCCGTCCTGCGGGTATGTGCTACATCCCCAATACTCTTTAAAATATACGTGGAACAAGTTTTAAAGAAATGGAAACAGATGTGCCAAGAAATGGGAGTCCCAGTGACAGAAGACTACTTATACACGCTAAGTTTTGCGGATTATCAAATGGTGATAAACCTAGAAAAGACGAAATATTTAACAACAAAAAAGAAAGGATAAAAAATCTAGAAATAGAAAACGGTACAACAATTAAGAGAACAAACAAATTTAAATACTTAGAAAATATAATAATGAGCAATGGTCCAAACTGGAACAAACGAGAAATTGCATAAAACAGCTGAACGCAATTCTATAAGGCAATGGCCTCTGAGATAACCTATAGTCAGCTCGTAGCTGATTTTTGCTTTATATTAACAGTTTCTCTGTTCTTTTACAAAATATTTCTTTTATAAAAGTTTCTCTGTGTCCTTATTCTGGTACATTTTCCCACTACTTTTGTTATTCTGAATACTGCCAGAGCCGGTTCGAGGCCTATATATAAAGTTGATTATTTTTTTTGTGCTCGCGCTTCAGATTTACCGTTGCCTGCAATTTACAGTACCCTGATACCAACAATAGAGTTATCTTGTTGAGGTCTGCCAAGGCATTGAGCTCCTCTAGGCATTTCCACAATAGCGTAAATGTTACTCTCGGGTTCTTTAATGTCTTCAGAGATGACTGTTCATGAATATATTGATTAGCCTAATTTGATAAAGCCTCAAATTATTTCACCTAGCACACTTAAGTACATCAAATATCTCCGTTTGAAATACGTATGGATATTCTTTTAGTGGAAAGCTTCCAGACCACCTCTTTGATCCGCTTGAATGCCATATAATTTTTCTGAGTCTGTTCCTGCTGCTCATTTTGTTTGTTTATTCATTTTGATCCATAATAGCAACTTTAAAATCCATATTTAATTTTGGCATCATATGATCTATTATCTCCAGCATGTCTTCACTTGTTTATCCAATTTTAAGAATATCTCTATCGCCACTGTTGGTGCTGTTCTTATAAAATCTGTTATTCCCAAACAAGTAAAATTTTTATCTTACCTAGTACTGTTATAGCGGTTCTTTGTCATCTTTGTCCACCACACCAAATTTGCATTTGTTATCAAGGGTTTAACAACTATGGTATATATGCAATACAACATTTTTGGTTTTAGCCCCATATTTTTCCGTGAGCTCATTTGACTAATATTAATGTTACCACAGTGGTTTTTTAGTTTTTTTTAGTATGTTTTGAGTTTAAGAGCACTCCCAAATATTATACTTTACCCAATTACTCTATTTCTATGACTTCTGGTTAGCCCTCCACATATACCTAGAAGCAGGAAAAAGCTTACGAAAACCTGCAAATTTATATTTATATTTTAAAAACTGGCAGCTAAATATTACAATATTTACGACTTGAAAGTAACTTGAAAGATTTTAAAACATTTCAAAGCCAAGGACAAAAGTTATAGTTCTGTTCCTACTGAAGTATGAGTAACCCCTAAATCCCATCAACTCTGAGATTGTACGTTTGTAATAAAATTTAGGGCCCTTTGCATACGCTTTTGAACTGTATATTCAAAGAATTCTCTGAAGCTCCACTTAGTAGAAGAACAATCTATACAGAAACACATAAAAATTTCGAATTTCTATGGGAAATCACTCGAATGGAAAATGATAGAATGTGGCAAAGAGCAAATCAGCTATTGAAAAAGTATGCTTCTGACTGAGATAAAACATTCCCTGTGGAATGAATGCATTTAGCGGCATTTTTAAGAATGAATAGAAGTATTGACAAATAAGATAAGAACAGCAAACCAAAAGCACAATTAAAACCACAAAAACTCCTAACATTATTGAAGTCATGGAACGTAAAGTCTACTCTCCCAATACTACCATCGCTCTAAGAATTTTTCTAAGTATGGCAGTTACTAACTGCACTAGAGAACGATCCAGATCTTTAAAGAGTGAAAAATTCTTCGAAATCGACATTAAAACTTACACTTTTATCGATTGAAGGTGAGATTTTATAATCTTTCTTTTGAAGACATGGTCTAGAGGGTTGCTAGTTCTAAAGCCAGAAAAATAAATATTTTTTAGATAAAAATTTTTAATTGAAACGGTCTAGCCTGGAGCTTCAGAAGCGTTTCATTTCAGCTTACGTTGCGCCGTTAAACGGTCAAATTTCCACATTTAATTAGCTCGTAGGTAGCAACAAGCTGCAGCGAGACGCGCCGCTGCCCTGCCTGGCCGGCGCCGCCACCACTTCCGTGCTCTTTGCGCCCATTGTTTTAGTTTCCTGCACCGCCGCCGCTCTCCACTAGTTATTATGTGTGTTCGCCGCACCGCAAGGCCGAATATTTACTTAAGCTCTCTCTGCAAACGAGGAAATGTGCGCATCAGCACACAGGCACAAGGGAAAATTACCGAGCCTAAAAGCAAACCGTCTTTGCCTGGGCGGAATTTATGACAATTTCTTTTATTGCTCTTTTCATGAAGAAATATGGCGCTGCAAGGCGATGAAGCTGCGCGAATTCGGGCAGAGATTCGCGCTTTGCCGGCATGGCAGGCCCTGAAGAGTGCCATAACTTCAGTCGGAAGGTATCGCCTCTGTTACACGCGCAACATAAACTAAATATTTAATTTGCAGCAGAGCGAATTCTTGTAAAGTAGGCAATTTCAGGCCCGGGCACTTTTTGCTATCCGATTCAATTTTTCCGGCCCTTTCGAATACTAAAACTTTCATTTAAAGTTACGATATTGTCAAACATTCCTTTTGGAATAATCGTATTGAGTTGTCCAAAAATTTTCAAGCGTTTCACTTTTTTCATCAGTTTGTTTAATAATTTTGAACAAAAACCACTTACAACAACTAATCGAAGTATTCTCCATCAACACTGATCGCTTTCTCCCACTTTTCCGGCAGCTTCATGATCCCGCGACGATAGAATTCGGCATCTTTCGAGTCAAAGAATTCTTCAAGCGATTCTCTCATTTCACCAATGTTTTCAAAACTTTGCCTTTCAAAAAATGTTGCAACGAACGAAACAAATAAAAGTCTGGTGGCGCCAAATCCGCGTTTTTAAAGCTGATTTATTTCTCACCTCCCGTAATCAATCGATTTTTGACGATCCAACAAAGTTTGACTGGCATTCACCTGGTTCGTCTTTTGAGTAGCAGACAAGTCATGTGGAACCCAACGCATCTTCTTCCAGACCTTACCGAACTCGTGGAGGATATTATCAATAGTCTGAGGTCTGCAATCGAAATCATCGGCATGTCAATGATGGAGTCTCTTCAGTGACTTCAAGAACGGCTTCACGATCAACCTATTTTGGACGTCCCATAAAATCTATCAATATATCCCATCTGTCACTTTGATTTCCGATAGCATGATCTCCAATGCAGTTTTCTACTATTTCTTTCTCCTGTCCAATTTTAGCAATAAAGTCTATCTAGTCTATTTCTTCATAAAATTGTTCTATTTCTTTGTCTTTATGACCGCTGGTGGGTGCTTAAACTTGAATGACGTTGAAGTGATCTTTTTTAGATATCTGAATTGTTATATTATATATATATATATATATATATATATATATATATATAATTGCATTCACTGCATTGTTTATAAGAAACCTTACTCCCTCTTTCAATCTTTTTTTCTTATCCTTTTGTGGAATAGTATATTTCCCAACTTTAGTTTTAAACACTGTTCTCCTCTTCTTCTAACCTCACTTAAATCAATTATATTACACCCGCTAGCTTGAAGATTTGTGAGAACTGAAGGCCGTTTGCTCTAATGTATTTTTATATTGGCGGAATTTGGCCTAATGCACCACTATGGAAGAAAAGTAGTTTAATGGCAGGATTAGTGTTGGGATACGGCTTTCTCCTGATTCTAGGAAGTGGAAAAAGTCGAGGCTTGCGTGGGCAAGGTTGCTTCCTTGAAGTAGATCTATCCTTCACCGGGAACGCAAAGGAGTATCGTATCTACCCACTATCCATAAAAATAATGATAACTGACAAATTCGTTGTACTTTGTACCAGCAAGAATTTGTTATTAACATAGTTTTTTTTATATATTTACAGTGCTAGAGTAAAAACATACTGAGAATTGCGAGTAGACAACGGAAGAGCAAGTACCACGTTCCTGATTATGCGAAAGGAATAAGAAATCAACCATAGACAAGCCAAACTTGTAAACTGGAATGCAATTTTCCGGTGCGAACTGATAGCCATCCGAGAATATCTAAGGAAGATTGACAGGCACAGAACAGTTAAATCGGACAGTAAATCAGCACTACTTATTCTTCGAAGCACGAGAGCGCCAAACGGATTTGCAAGTCAGGGTTTCAAACGTTGCAAAAACATTGTCAGCGAAGATTGAGATCTGATTCCATTGGACAAGCGTACGAACCAGCTGGCTAAAGAGACTACCACAGAAGCAGGACCTCTGCTCTGCAAGAGGGTTTTAATTAGACTCGTAAAATCCGTTGAGAGCTAAGACAAGAAAAAATGGAGCATGAGAAATAACGTAACTGAAATGACATGCGCGGATATTCATCCTTATGGTGGACACGGCACACTAGCAGCGCAGTACTTTAAGAACCACATCGTTAAAATTATTACAACAAATCAACTTCCCTGACCCACCTCAACAAAATCTGAAAATCAGCGAAAGACCAAGACAGATGCGTAAGTAGAGAAGTCGATGACGTCATGTACATCCTGCTGACCACCATTGCGGAAGGAGAGATTAAGACCACACAGAGAGGGCTTTTATTATGGACCGATTGAGATGGACAAAGACTGCGGTATAAGTCAAGGTAAATTAGTTTCATTGCAGAGAATTGTAAGTCTTAAAAGTACTCGAAGCACTTTTTTAAGTCCTAGACTAAAGTAAATTTCTATTTTAGTATCACATTTGATGCTAACATCTATCATAAAGTAACTGTTATTCATCCTATTACCTTCAAAGTTAATACCGGTGGTGATTTAATTATTTATTTAAACATTAGAGTTTGGTTGTTAGATTTATTATAATTCTGTTTATTTTTAATTTTCGACATAACTAATGCCCTTCTTTTTCTATTTTAGGTAACAGTCGTAAATTATGATAGAATTTTTGCTTAATCATTATGTATAAACAATAAAGAGACTTATATTCTATGTACGACATGACTTAAGCCACATAGTCAGCTTTTACATAAGACGTTTATCTTGCATCTGCAAACTTTAATATATCCTTCAATAAATTTTCTAACACTCAGCTTAGTATTAGCTTAGTTAGTCAGCTAAATAGTGATAGTTAGCTAATTGCTAATGTTTGGTTTACGTTTAGTCTGTAGCTCTACGAAAGCGCGCACTAGCTCTACATGTGCGTTGTACGTAGCAATGTAATTGACTGGGTTGTCGAGGGAGCGTGCTTAACCTTTAACTTGGGAGACCGCTTTCTTTAAAGGTCTCTGGATTTTGTTTCTTAGTTACAATTTCTTATTGCTTGTCGATATCTAGGGGAATAAATCAAATAACCTTTTTATTTCTATTCTGGCTGCATTCAGTCTGATTATATATTTCTTAAACTATTATATCTGATAAACATATTCAAGACATGACATTTAAAGTAAAAACCTACTTCTTAGAGTTTATTCACATATTCAACAGCTAGTACAGGTAAAATCTTATGACTTATTGCTATTTATATAATATTAACAATGGATATTAAAAAGCTACATCTTTGACTTTTCTACCAGCGATATAAACAAAGCCACTGGGTGTTTCTATCTTGTAAAATTACTCATTACTGCACAAAGCGGCTAGAAAAGAATGGTAAGTTATTAAAGTTGTTCTATAATATGAAAATTATTCATTTAATATTTTTAAAGATATATAAAATTAAAAATAAAATGCATACATTGTGTTACATAGTGCCCATTCGTTTACAAACCAAGTTTCCTATACCCCTTTTGTATCATTTTTGTGGTTTGGAATATGACGGTGCTAATTCAGTACTATAAACAAGGCGGAGCAACAATTTATATCGGGTTCTTTGATCCGTTTTCTATTGATCATAACAGAATATAATTTTTGTCATTCTATTGACAATAAAGCTCGATTATAACAGTCCGATCTTTAAAACTAGCTGAAATTAAACTACGTCTTTGTAATTCCACCAGGCGCAAAGGCTTAAAAATTTAACAATAAAAACCTTCGCTTTCTTAGCCACCGTGTTCAACGCCTATCTTAGAAATGGCTACTTCCCCAATAAATAGAAAGAAGCCGAAATAACAGTATTCTCAAAACTGAAGAAAGATAAAACCATGGCTAGTAATTGCAGACCCATAAGTCTACTACCTACGATATCCAAACTATTGGAGAAAAGTTATTCACCGACGTCTCATTAAATTCTTAGACATCAATATCATTCCAGCTAAACTACGGTTTCCACAATAACAATTCAACTACTCATAGATTATTAAGAATAACAAATATTATCTCTAATGGATTTAAAATGATAAACACAGCACTATTTGACATCTCCCATGCCTTCGATAAGACCTGGATAGAAGGATTAATCTTTAAAGTGATTTAACTTAATCCTCCTAGAATAGTAGCATAGTTTCTTACAGTCCGGATATTTAAAGTAAAACTGAACTTACAATTTTTATCAGGGATCAATCCTCACTCCAGTGTTATACAAGATGTACACCTATGATATACCACACTTCGTGGTTGAGGTTGCCATGTGCTCAGATGATACTGCACTCATATCTCAGAATTTCGACATCAACACAGCTATGCACAATCTTCAAAATGCGATCGACACTTATCGCCAATGGTGTGTAAAATGAAAAATATAACTAAACACCTCGATGTGCCAAGCGACAATTTTTATTTTAAGACGTCCACCAAACCATTTTAATCAATCCACTATACCGTAGAATCCGAACAATAAATCGGTGAAATACTTGAGTTTTCATCTGGACCAAAAATTGTTATGGGGATTTCACATAAATACAAAATTAAGCAAATGTTACGCTAGACTCAATTTTCTTTAGCCACCAATAAACAGTGTGCAACTTTGTTATGCAAAGTCTTATATGTCCCATTATCATGTGTGGTGCTCTCGTCTAGGGACGGAATCAAGAAAATTCAAACAACGCAAAACAAAATGCTTCGAATCATCTGCAACGCCGATTGCATTGTAAGAAATAATCAGCAACATACAGAATTCGACATATTAAGTGTTAAAAATTGAATACAAAGTGCATTCAAGTTATAGCACTTCTGATTTTTTTCTCACAAACTAATCATAAGAAAACTGAAACTTGTGTCACTTCTCCAGCCATACATATTTTTTACAACGTGGACGCCATGATTCCGTGGCCGCTGCGGACGCTTCTTTAGGAGTCTTCTTTGACCACTGGAAAATCGCTGATGCAATAGCGGTACGATTAATTAATTTGCAACCATCGTTGGAAACAGCCAAAAGTCGCTAGAAGCTAAGTTAGGTGAATAGAGAGCATAAGAAATCACTTCAAAGTTGTCAGTAATCGTGGCACCCACCTGAAGGACACTTTTTGCATTTCAGGTTTTCATGCAAGATTGTGTGCACAGATCCCACGGAAATGCCAATTTTGGAGGCGATGTGTTCTATATTCTCCACTCGCTCAATCGTGTCGTCAGACCAGCGACTGGTGCGAGGCCGATATTGTCTTGGTTTTTTGTCACACGACGTACTGCCTTCTTTGACCTGTTACTTCCACAAACGCACATTAGACTTATCCATAACACCATCACCACATGTCTCACTCAATTTGCGATGAATTTCAGTCGGAAAAAAACGAATCATCACATGCTGTTCTTGTAATGAAAACGTCGCCATTTTAAATATCAAAAACAGTCCTCACTCTCTCCACTGCCGCTAGAGTTTTATGTGTTGTGGAGTGCTGCCATTTCACAAATTTTAAAACAAACCGCATGTTCCTATCTGTACCCAGTCTTGAGAAAAAATTCGGAGATGTTATAACTTGAATGCACCTCGTGCATCTAACAGCCTCAAACTTCTTTAATTCTGTGCACAAGTGTCCTAGTGAGGAAATACATCACCTCGCTACTCCTCCACCCACTCAAAGGCTCAATTGTTAACGGTGATAATTCTTCGAATAACGAGTAAACTATAGAGTTAGCTTTACAAACAATTCTTGTCAATACTAATCTCTTAATGTCATTTCTTTTGTTAGTTTATAATATTTATCATACCTACCATATATAGCAATGTATAATGCTGATCTGGTATAATAAATTTACAAAAATCTATATATTTTTGTGTCTAAAATCGAACAAATCGATAGTTAAAATCTCAATAGGGAACTATTATAGAGTAGTATTCCATACCCAGTGGGTGCAAAAGGCAAACATTACTGACCCTCCTCTGTAACTCACAAAACCTTTTTTGTCATTCCACACTTTTGATTCTCCACTCAACTCTACCCGTCAGAGGAGCCGCGTGGTGTAATGGTAAGGTGCAGGACTGACAATATTTTGATCCGGGTTCGAGCCCTTTTGAATGCAGAGTTTTGCCTCATTTTCGAGAAGTGAATTTACATGTTTGAACAGGGAAGACTTTTCTTGTACGCACTACATCGGCTGCCACATTCTTCAAAATATCGATTGATTGATTGGTTTTTCGTTTTTCTAACGATTGTTGCTTTGGATGTAATAGATATTGCAGAATGCGGCTGACAATGAAATTCGTCACAGCCGCATTGCCTCTGAACTATACAGATGAACCCAGTTCATCCAACGCCGCTGAACTGACCCGGGACGAGAGCAAACTGCTACACCGACTAGTCTGTGTCATCGCGTGCCACATCGAAGGTGTATTTTCCATTTTATGTTTTCGAGTTGAAATCAATATTTTCAATGTTTTAACGCAAACTTCAGGTGAAGTCGAGATGGAGACGACGGAGATCATGGAAGAAGCAGAAGAGTCCGACCTCAAATGGGATCATAAAGAATCCGACGACGACAAAAAAGAGGAGGATATTACCTCATGAGATAGTACTTTGATTTGATCGCATTGTGCATTTATTCCTTTTTTTATTTTTTTTATTGCTCACCTCAACACTTTTACTGTTTCCAAGAGAGAGAACATGGTGAAGGTGATGTTCCAGACCCACTGGGCCTTCTCACACAGTCGCTTCATCCCCAATAGGCAATACGCGTGGTTCAAGGCAAGGTATGTGACCACTCGTTCTCCCCGTTTCCCTTCCTACGTCGGTGTCCTCTTTGGCGATAAGACCCACCGCAGCTGGATTCATACCTTCTCCAATCTGCGATGTTCCATTCTGTGCCTTCTGCTTCTTTGATAAGTGCCATATGTGCTGCTGGGGTTTTTCTGCACTTGTTACATTTGTTGTTATTCACAATCTAACTGCTTTTTGTTATAAATAAAGTCATTACTAAAGTTTAATATTAGTGTTAGTAACAATGTGACATTGTCTGAACCAATTTGGAAAAGCGATGGCCTGCGCAAGAAATCAAACCAGGGACCAAAAGTTTTCACTCTCCGAAACTTACCGCGAAACCACACGACCACGCATGAAACAGGAATGAGTGGGTACTAATCAAGTGAATGGAGGGAGTGAGAAGGAAAAGTGTACAGAACAGTCACTAGAACATGAGGTCGTAAAAATCGAAAATTTTGAAAACTTTTACAGGAACTGAAAACAAATATAGTCCGTTGTGATGCTGACAAGAAAGCCTGAACGCCTTCCTCCATGAATTTACGGGAAAATTGATATTTTTCTTTGTTAGTTAAAGAAAACAACTCTATTTAGTAATAAGATCGATGGATGCATTGCCTTCAAGGCAATAGCATATATGTATACATACAATTTATTTATTACCGATGTATCAAAACAAGAGTAGATTATAAATAAGCAACATCAATAAAAAAATGTTTTTATTGTCATTTTTCTCTAAGGCGACCACTTCAACAAAAAACCAATCGAAGGCAGTGTTAGAGAAATGTTGTTATGAAATGTAATTATGAGGTGTGCAGTTTTATAGTATTTGTAGAATATCTAAACCAAAAGTATGAAATCTTACCATTGATTAGTTCTAAGTCATCACAGACTGCAAGACCTACATGAGGCCCTTATTATTTACAACCGTCGCCTATATCTACGCCGAACGTTGACGCGGCGCACTATCTGAAAAATACGGCGACGGCTGGTGAATCATTCATAAACAGCGCAAATTACGGCAGGAGCGCGGGATGTACGTTGATAATAAATTGGCCCAGAAACAGATCGTTTATACCGGAACGGCGGGCATAAGTCAGGCTGTTTGCAAGACATGATTCTCGCTCTCATTCCGTGCCTCCGTATCGCCCGCGCGTTATGTGACCTCATAAACAAAGCCCCGAATTTATTATTAACATATACGGCGCCTCGCACCCTAGCGCCCGACCCCCATCCATCCTCTCCAAAACAGACGTCCCAACCCGCCCGACCGAATAATGCCAGAGTCTATTACTGGTTTTGAATAATAAACTCCGAGGACATTCTAGTTAGTAACGTTATACTCCGGCAGATAACGTCAATATAAGCGGCACGTCCTGAGTTGTCCCGGTTCCCGGAGTCGCTCGGGAGCGGGCGGCAGCGGGCGCCGTGGGGGCGAAGCGGCCGGGATGCACGGGCTGTTCTGCAGACACAAATTAGCGCACTCGCGCTAGTTTACGTTTGTCATCGAAGTGGTGCTCACGAACTTACGCCCATGAGTCGAAAATTGGCGAAAACTTGAGCTAGCATTGGCAATTCCCTTGGCCTCATCGGGAGCAGCTCGTAGATGCTGCGACCGCACACATGATTATTGTTAGCTGCTCCGAAGCCGGCTGTTAAGTAATTATGCCCCGCCTGTTCAGGCTGATGAAGCTAATTTGTAAATATCCTTACAAAGGACATGAAACACTACCATGGCAACTCGCTGACAAATGCATTAGCATAGTTACGACAGCAGTATATAATAAATACCGCAAAGGCAGAGGCTTTCTGGATCTGTTCCCTCATCGCCTTTCTCGGTCTCAATAAAAACGTCATAAAACAGCCAAAACAAACAGTAATGGATGAAAACTGCCTAATTTATACTCTCTAACCGAAACGCACCCAATTGTGGGTCAAGAACATGGGAAGCATGCGCACGAGCTGATTATGTTTTATTGCCGAACGAACTTAACAAAAAATTAACTTTATTACTTAAAATATTTGTTATTACAATTAGACGTCTAGCAGCACACTGATTTCTTAGCCTGATCGTTTAGAATTTATACATTTCGTATATCGTTCGGAATAATTCCAATAAACAGTTTAGAGTACATACAATGAGAAACTATCATTAATTTGTTAGTATACAAATATGTTATCTTAACAATAGAAAGTGTTTAGTTAATATGATGATTAATATATTGACTAACATAACTCCTCCCCAGTTAGTGTAGAAAATAGGGAAGAGCTATTTTCTACAGTTTTCTGCTTTCAGGTGTCTTCAATGATTTTGGCTGGTCCTCGTAGTGGTTGCGTGAATTTTAGTTTGGTTATATAGTTTAGAAATCTCGTCCAGTTTTATCCCTTTTATTTTGATTTCTTCTTGGGTACTGGCGTCCCGACTTACCGTTCCCATTTATATCTGGTAGCATTAATGGTTGAATTTTTAATTTTGAATTTAATTTTTGTAAGAGCTTTTTCCAATATCAACTGAGCAGTTGTACGGAATCTTGATTAAGTTGGGTTTATTAGCTATGCTGATTCTGTAGCTGGTTGATGACTAAAACGAACTCGCTAGTTACTGATTCGACGATATCTTCCTCTAGGTGGATTCTGGTGAGAGAGCACGAATTTCCTGATGCCTTCTTAATTGCAGACGGTATACAGGTGTCGAGATTGAATAATTGTTTGGAGGTACAGATATGCGTATCTTCGATCTTGGGGCAAGCTTCGTTTTCATACTGCATCTTTTCGTGGTTTTTGCCAAGAAGTAGGTGTGGTTTCAAAGGTATGGTTGTCTTTGAATTTTGAAGAGTAGGGAATAGGTGGTAGAATTCGTATGTATATTTAGTAAATAGAGGGATAAGGATAGTCATCTTTGAATGATACTTCGGTGCTAGCGATTTTATAGTATGAAAGAACGTTACTGAAATTTGGAATTTTTTCTTTCCCGTACAAGTTACGAATAATTTTGAGTAAATTCTGTAGATCGGTGATGGAAACTACAGTGTTATGTAGTAATCCCAGTTTGGCAAATACAATAGAGTTTTCTATATTATCAATAAACGTTATAAAATTTTGGCATGTAATTTTTTATTTGCTCTAGTGCACATTATTCTTTATGTGATTGAGTTTTGTTGAAATAAGAACTTGGTTTTGTTTTATAGAATATTCTTGGGTTTTTTACAGTTGATTTATGAGACGTGCCGCGTTCAGTTAAAATTCTATTATCATTTTCTTTTACTATTTGCATTGGGGTAAACTTTGGTGCTGATTTGTTTCTGTTTTTTGTTGTTACATAGGCAATGTCTGTTTTATCGAATGACGCTGGATCTTCCCTGTTTTTATTTAATTTGTTGATAGTGGTTTCTTTATTATTCTGGATATTTTCTTGAATTTGTTTATATAAGACATTAGTTTTTTCTTTGTGGTTTTGGATATAATTGGAAACTATTTTTACATCTGTTAGATTAAAGAGGTCTCCCGTGTCGAGATGACCTGCTATTATTTGATATGGTGTATGTTTGGTGACTGAATATACGGAGTTGTTGTATCCGATGATAGCATAAATCATTAAATCGTTTATATTATCTCCCGGTTTTTCTAATTTTAAACATCTAATTTCTTCGGCTAATGTAGAGTGAAGTCTTTCGATGGTAGAGTTACTATTTGAATTTTTGGCTGTAGTATAGTGTAGTTCGATTTTTTGTAGTTTGCAAAAATCTTCTAACGAGTTGTTTTTAAATTCTGTTCCTCTATTGACAGTAATTTTTAATGGTAGTCCGTGATGCGAAATAAATAGTAACAGGTTGTTTAAGATGTTAGTGCTATGTAGCGTTTGGATAGGGTACGCTTGAGAGTATTTGGAAAATGAATCTATTAAGAATGTGTTATTTGATATTTGGAATGTATCTAAGTGTATATGTTCAAAAGGTTTAGAAGCTGTAGGGACGATATTAAATTTAAGAACGGGTACTTGGCACTCTGGCATACGTGGCAGTTGTTTACATAATCTGTTATGTCTTTTATCATGTCTGGCCAGTAGTGGTTTTTCGATAGCGACATCTTCATTTCGTTTATGCCTTTGTGGCATGTTTTTCCTTCGTGGCAGTATTTTAATTTCAATTGCTGTTCTTCTAGATCCACTATGTCATTTAAAAGTACTGTGCTTTGCATGATTTTGTAAGATGCATTTTTAAAATAATGTTGCAGCGTGATGGTAAATAGACTACTTAATTCTTTTGACTTTATGTAAATAGTTTGATGTTGATCCATGTTAAAATATTCCTTTACAAGTTGTATTATATGAGTTTGTAAATCGTGAAGTGGTAAGACAGCAACTACACGAGTTTTGTTGCAGAGGTTCAATATTTTGATTTTTGGTTTCATTATCTGGTTATTGTAATCTAAAATTATTTGGCGTTTGTATTGGTTAATCGCCTTATCTGTGATAGGTATTTCCAGGATAGGGTTCTCAGTCACCGTGTGGACTGTTTCGTCATCGTTATCGTCTAAATCGGTTTGTCTTGGGGCTTCTCATTTTTTATTGTTTGTTGTGTCAGTGGTATTCCCAAAAAGGTCTGTTAATTCTAGAGCGTCAACTGATATGAGTATTTCGTTGGGGTTTTGCAAGTAATAATCGATCGTTTCAGAGGCATCCCCAATGTTTGCTATAATTGATCTATTATCGTCGTCTTCTAGCGTATTAATCTCAACTCGGGAAAGGGCATCCGCATTTAAATTCTGTTTTCCTTTTTTGTATTTGATTTCGTAGTCATACTCTTCGAGCTTTAGCCTCCATCTTACCAATCTTGAATTAGGTTTTTTAAGGTTCATCAGCCACTGAAGGGGTTTATGATCTGTAATGATCGTGAATTTTCTTCCATAAATGTAGGGTCGGAAATAGTAGGGTAGCCCATACTATAGCAAGGAGTTCCTTTTCAATGGCGCTATAATCAATTTCTGCTGGGTTTGGTGTTCTCGATGCATATGCTACAGGTAGTTCGTTACCTTTGTAGTTTTGGCTCAGTATAGCTCCAATGGCTATGTTGATGCGTCCGTTGTTAGGACAAATGGTTTTTCTAGGTCTGGGTATTGTAATATTGGGTCGTTACATAATATGTTTTTGCAATTTTCAAATGCTTCGATAAATTCGGCATTGTGGTTAATTGTTTGACCCTTTTTTAGACAATTAGTAAGTGGTTTTGTTAGTTTAGCAAAATTCTTTATAAATCGTCGATAATACCCTAACAATCCTAAGAATGATTTGGTCTCCTTGGTCGTTTTTGGCATAGGGAAGGTTTTTATGGCGTGTATCTTTCGTGGATTGGGTTTAATTCCAGATAGCGTGACTACGTGTCCTAAAAATTCAACTTCGTTCCTAAAGAATTCGGATTTGTCTAGTTGTATATTGAAATTGATTCTCTTAATTTTTTGAAAACAAGTTTTAAATTAGAGATGTGTTCTTGAAGGGATGTAGAAAATATAATTATGTCGTCCATATAAACGAGGCATACTTTATTCTGTAGTTCTTTGAGGACATTATCCATTTTGGAACGTTACTGGTGAATTTTTTAGTCCAAATGGCATTCCAAACGGATTCATAATGTCCATTCTCTACACTGAATGCTGTTTTTGGTATGTATTCTGGTTCCATTTCGATTTGATGGAATCCTGAGGCCAAATCTAATGTGCTAAAATATTGGCATCTGCCGAATTTATCCAGTATATCTGTAATATTAGGTATGGGATATCTGTCGTCAATAGTTTTCTCGTTTACTTTCCTATAATCAATCACTATATGCCATTTTTGTTTGCCACTGGCATTTAATTTTTCTGGCACGATCCAAAGTCCAAAGACTTTGGGATGGTCTAGTAATTCCGTCGTTCATCATTTTTGTTATTTGTTTTTGCACTTCTTCTTTGTGAATAAAAGGGTACCTATACGATTTTGTGTGAATTGGAATTTCATCGTGTGTTTTTATATTATGTTTAATTTTGTTTGTAAATGTTAATTCTTGGTTTCTTTGTACAAAATATCCGAATATTCAGGACATAATTGTATTATTAGTTTTTTTCCTCTTCATTTAAATGGTCTGTACTAATCAATCTATCAATATTTTCTAATTTAGTTTTATTTGTTTTGGAAATAAATGAGTCAATCTGGTAAAATTCGTATTGTCGTTGTTATGTAGAATCAAAGTTAATGACTGATAAGGGTCGATCAATAGTAATGGTTACTCTCTTATCACTATAATTGTGAATTTCCGTTAGGGCCATATAATTTTTGGCATTCGTTAGAGTTTCTGGAATGTATAATTTGTTCTGGACTTATGACGTCACCTTCGGGCATATCTACCGGTATTTTACATTGAATCATCTCGTGTGCATTTATGCTAATAGTTTTGGATCTATTACTTTTATCTCTATAATATACTGGTATACTAATATTCTTATTAGTTAAATAGTTATTTTCTAAATCTATTATAAAGTTCATATTTTTTAGATCATTTAATCCTATTATACCGTCGAAATATTCATGAAAATCGTATAATACGTAATCTATAGGTTCTTGTTTGCCCAGTTCTTTAAATGCAGATATCTTAGCCTTTTGAAAAATCGTTTTTCACCCATGGCGGTTTTGAATATCGCCGTTTCTTGATAAATAGTTTCGGGAAAATATTGCTCTGCTATAGAGGGTCTAAGAATGGATATGAATGATCCGGTATCAATTAGTAATTTTATTGGTGGGTTGTTAATTTTTATATATTGTAACGGGTTAGAAAAAATTGTATTGATTTCTGTTACTCTGGGTTGTCCGAGGCACTTGCATGAAAATTTACTGACGGATTGAATTCTGGCCAGGAGCTAGTTGATTCGGGGTGCAAGTAATTTTCTGCAGGTGGATTGGGATCGTTTCTTTCTAAATTATGTAATTCCTCGGAAATAAATTTTTTAGAACCGGTTGCTTGAAAGAAGTTTCGAGGTTTATAAGTATGTCTTATGCTTGTAGACATTGGCTCTGGTTTATTAGCAGGTGTGCGACCTGTTGGTTCGAACATGTTCAGTTTGAAATAAAATTGTCGAGTTAGTTGGGGAAAGCTGTCTTGCGGGATGAATTTGCAAAATTGATTTGGTTGTTGGAAAGGCAACGTTTTTTGGGGAAATCGTTGAAATGTCGAAAGAGGTCGAAATTGGCGTGGAGCAAAATTATTATTGTGCGTGGTACGCGAAGTTTTGCGTGTATCTAAAATTTTCCTCCTCGTTTACGAATGACAATGCTTGTTCTAATGAGTTTGGATTTCTTAGTCTAATCATGTCTTGCATATGTCCAGTTAACCCTCGTATAAAAGTTTTTAGAAATAAATTGTCGTACTGCCTTAAATAATTTTTTTTATTACAGCGTTCATTTCCGGTGAACTGGAAATTTTCATTGCTAATTTACTTCGCGATATTTGTAGTCATGTTCCAAAATCAATTGGTTTTTCGTTTCGGAAAGGGGTTAATGTAATAAGATCTTGTTCTAAACAGTCCAAGTTCCTATTATCACCGAAGCTCAATCTCAGCACATTTTTATTTGTTCCCAGGTGGTTAATTCCGTCCTGGTTGCGATTAGTAATTGTACCTTACCCATTAACTTGCCAATTACTACCCTAATCAAGTAACTCGTTATTTCAGGTGTATTGTATTACCGAAACAAGTAGTCGCATGCAGAGATGAACAGCTCTAAGGTGTTCACATCACCGTCGTATGTGGGTATGGTATACACATACAATTTTAATAATTGCAAATTGGGTTGCGCGTTTGCTTGATTCATATTTATATTTAGGTTTTCAAGTGAACTGGTTAATAATTCGAGCTCAATGCTCATTCAAAGATTACTTATTCTAAAAGGAATTTTTAAGAAAAAGGATTCTTGGCTTACCCCACTTGTCTTATATGACTGGCAACTGATGCCTCGGTGCAGCTTCCCCGTGGGTGTGGTTCTTCGCCAAAGAAATTGAAATTCCACGTTGCGAAAACTTTTGCTCGATGCACTATTTTTTTTCACGACCGCAAAATCCTACCGACTGCGCCAGTTAAGTTTTATTGCCGAACGAGCCTTTCTGGATCTGTTCCCTCATCTCCTTTCTCGGTCTCTTTTAAAAGAAAAGATTTCTTGCTGGTGTTTTATGTTAACAGACCACTACCAATGTGAAATTTCTGTAAGCGATCCTTTTCTCAGATGGTAGACTCTTTGGTATAAATGGTATTACAAACCTACACAACAATGATCTGCTGACTAGACAGAATCAGCATGGAATTGTTAGTACCCATTGACATGAATAGTTTAATATTAATTAATATTTGAAGTAGATTAAATACATTGTCCTTCCACAATGCCTCAATGGTACAGTGTATCTGTAATTTCTGCAATTCTGTTGGCAATACGACAAGCTATGTGTCTGATGCATTAATGAAAACCAACTCACTTCAATATTAATGTTCATCAGTATTCCAGTAGCTATCCTTCCACATGGCATACCTGGTCAGAGAACTTAAAAACTGCTTGACTTTCACCTGTGGTCACTCAAGAAATTTTATGTATGCTGAGCCACTTCGTAGTATGCACATTTGAATAATATGTCAGGGCAATATGAGGCACTATTTAATGTTTATGTTTATGTTAACTTCAATGGCGAGATTAGAGATCTCTGGTTCCAGCCTCTAACCTCAGATGTTGATAAGCCGTATAAGTACCGCCTCAATAAGAAGAGCGCTTGTGACGGGTACTTATGATAGACACCTACGTCAACTTCATATTGGTAAAAGCCACTGATAATGGAGTTACCATGGCCCTGTCCTCTTTCGTGTAATTTGTAAGCGCTGCGAGAAATATACTTCCGAATTATCGTGATTTCTTACAAACTAAGCAGCGCCAAAGATAAACTATAGAGCCCGGTTCTGAATGATCTCGAGTTTATTGATGGAATCTTGATAGGGCGAGTGATTGTCTTGTATATGATCAACTTGTTTGTGATTAATAATCGACTTCTTAGATAACAGAAGGGCCCAAGATCTGTTCTAACCGGACAGCTGAATAGCACTGCAGTTTCGTCTGCGCATTGAACCAGTGTAGCGGACGGCATCGTCGATGTGTTCCGAATGTAGATATCAACTATTATTAGGAACAAAACTGAATTTTGGGAAACGCTTTTTTTATAAACTCCGCCATCGTACTTAATGATGACATTCTTTCTGGAGAGGAAAGACCGAAGTTAAACTATCGGCAGCGGGTTTGCAGTAGAAGCCATCTTGCACTAGATCGTTGTCCTACAACTTGTCGAAAATCTTAGCTATCTCTAGGAAGACTACACATATGATGTTCTTTTTAGCGTAGTTATGAATGATACGTTTCATTACTCTAAAAACTTAAAGGGTAATGGAGTGGCCAAAACGGAATCTGAACTGACTCTTCGGAATCAACTGTTCTCAGGCGCTTGTGGATCATCTGCTCTACAAGCTTTCCTGTGGTTGGTAGTAGGTTTGTGGACTTGTAGTTCTAGGTTAAGATCCCTGTTATCCCATGCTTAAAAATCATGATGACATCCGCTACGTTGCAAGTGCTCAAGAAGTGACAGAAACAGAGAACAGCGTTGGGAAAAGCGGTTTTTAGGGAGAGCCTGCAGCGCACGGTACGAAATGCCATCTGGATCGGATGTCTTCCCTAGTTTGAAAGGCTTAGATGAGTTAGAGCACTTGCTCGTAGGTAGCGAGATCTAACTAGTTATACGGTTTCTTACCCGAAGACGACTCACAAAGCGGTCAACGTGATCATGATGGTCAGGATGAACGTAGTTGTAGCTTTAATCTGGGCGATGTAGACAACGCCATGCACTCCATAGCTAAGCGATAGTAAGGAAGAACAATTGAGTAAATTCTTAAGCGTTTTCCAAAGGTTGCTTTTGACCCTGTGGGATGGCTTTAGCTTGCTCTCTGAAAGGGTACCGAAAAATGTACATAGCTCTTAATTTCACTGATAATTCATGCTATCTGTGTATGACGGACATATGTAAGCTACGCGTAGACTTAAGAACGGCAGTACTAGACACTCTTTTGAACCTGACTAACGGCTATCCTTAAGAAACACTACTACTAGTCCAACCCTGTTTTAAGACAGAAGCTTGCTCCTATATCATCCTGTTCAGGTACAAAATACTGATAACTATTAAAGACTACTATCATTGACCATTAGTATGCCGATAGATAATAGTGGTTTACTTGCTTCAAAAGTGTGCTTACGTAATATTACAATTAGATTTTTGGATATTTGTGCTTTTATTTTTTAACAAAAAGCTTGGCAAGGGTTTAAAATCTAATTCAATTAAATTATATTATAAAGAAGATTACCAAGCTGCCGAAAGCAATATCCATCTTGACAAAACAAGTAGACAAAAGAAACAATTTTCGATATTGCTATCCATTCGATTCCAACATAAACTTCCAGCACCTTAAGAGATTTTACACTTTATACTACGTAACAGAGAAAAACTACAAAATAGAACAAAACTATTGCTACGATCCAAAAAGCGTTTATTTCGAAAAGAACCGAGTATTGAAGCTACTTGGACATTCTTAGTTTCATATTTATATGGCAAAAATATCATTTATCAATATCATTTTTGGTTTCTTGCATGCTAGTATCAAGATTGGCGTACTTAAAAAGTATATTCATATATTTATAGAACTCTTAGATAATATCTTTTCAGGGAATTTACTCACTTCAAACGAACAACATCCAAAGGTGAACCAAGATGCAATTTCTGCAAATGATTTGGTCATGGGCACAATAAATGCAAAAAAAAGCTTTGAAAACTGATACGATCAATCCAGCCCTGTACCAATTGTGATACCTTGCTATAAATGGCAATTGTTGTTCAATTTATAATCTACTAGGAGTTTTGCGCCATTCAACCTACAACGAAAATATCAGCAATGGTTGGATGCCCATTATCAGATTATTCTCTCCGTTAAGCGAAGAAGCCCATGTTCAATGAACCAACGATCTCAACATTTCTTCTTACTAACCCAAAGACCGTACCGATGGTTTTGAAATCAAATATGCCTAAGCATTAGATCAATCTACCTTGACGACTATCACCAATCAAATTTAATAGGAAACTAAACAAGGTGAACATGGTTCTGCAAAAGGGAGCCTGTTATTTTCACACGTACCTCGAAATTCCATCAGATCCCTAGAGCCAAAATTGCCAAACAAATGCATTCTCTTGACTTTTAGACAGCGCTTTTGTCTAGACTAGCATTTTAAATTTAGTCAAGAAATATTTTAAAGGTATGAACCGTCAACAAAGCTCATCATTCTCACGTTTCTATAGAAGCACGCATCAATTTCCACATCTCCCTATTGACTAACGCCAACAAATTATAAAACATTAAAACAAGAATAGAGGCTATATTGAAACTGGTAATAATTAAAGAATTATAAAGGGCTACTCTTATAGTTATAGTACCTAAGAAGACAAGAGGAATCTGAATTTGCATCGACTACCGGAAGCTGAACACTATTAGGGCACCTGATGTATATCCTCAGCTTATAATAGACGATCTACTCAATTCCACTAAAAGGACGGAGTTTATGTATATCAAGACCCATTGCTTCAACAAAAGAAAGCACCTACAACCTTTCAAAGACTCATCAGTCATTTAAGAACGACTTAAGGAATATGCACTTTCCTGTATTTTTTGATGACTTCATTTTACTTTGTGATAAATAAAATTAGCACCTATTTGACTTGGAAGTAGTATTTCAAAGAATTCATCAACTTTATATAGTTACTTTTGTTTTAGCCTAATAATACTAGTACTTTCTATTCTTTTACTTTTAAACTTATCTTTCACATTGAAGAAAGATGAAGTTCAGCATAACAACAATCGTGTAAGACAGTATCAACTAATGAATCTAATTTTTAATGCTTTTATAAAAACTAGTTAAATAAATAGCTTTATAAATCATAAAGAACAAAATTTGACACAGAAAACTAAACAGATCTACTAGTTAGGAAAAAATTATTATTTTTTATATTTGCTGAGAAGATAAAATGTTGCTGATAACTCATCTATTAGAAATTACAACCACTACCACTAAGACTGAACGTTAAACAAAAGTATTAAAAATTCTTTTTAATTTGTTATGAATTTAAATAAATTTAAATAAATTTAAAGAAAACTATTCAATATTCAAGAACTTATCTCTCAAAATAAACATTTTAACTATACATTTCAATTACAGTCATAATTCCTGGTTAACACGACTATTGCATACTTCTTAAGAACACATCAATTTAATTTTTAACACACGCTCGCATCATTTACTGGTACTGCTGGTAGAAGTTTTAGAAAAATAATTTTTTTAATATTTTGCAGTTCTCTTGAGCACCCAAGTAGAAAACCTAGGTTTTCAAAAATTGAGTTAGTGCCATTCTGTATTACTTTAAGCTCAAAAATGTAAATGTAGCTTTAAATGCAAAAATGTTTGGGTTTCATTAAAACTAATTTTGTGTAATTCAACGAAAAATTACCATCGTCTTTACCTAGGTACGTCATTTACATTTCCAAGGCCTCTTAGGAATTGAAAGCTTCTATACAATCCTATAAATTGTATCTTACAATGCTATAACAGCAATTTTTGAAATTCTATCATGGGAGTTAATTACGAACGTTCTCTCGCTTTACAGCGTAATTAACGATAGCTGGTCTGTTTATTCTCGTCGAGCGAAGTTATTAATTTAACCAAAAAATGTACAGCCAACATTAGATATTGTGACAGTAGTTATATTATACTTAAGAATACGAGCAATGTTTATTTTAATAGATTTGTTCTAAACATTATTATAGATGATCCTCATGTTTCTTAATATAAATAAAGTTGAAGTCAAGTTAACTTATTTAAACAAAATATGAATCTCGTCTTTGATTTGTACAAAAATAAAATTTAATAATAATTTAAATTAGATAAAGTGCCCTTCAAAAATAATTTTTTATCAAGCTTGATTTCATTACATAAGGAGGTATTATTCACAACAGGTTTAGCCTGTAAAGCAAATATTGGAGAAGTTGCATTATTTATTATTTCTTTCATGAGTTATTTAATTTGTACAGATAAAGTAGTCAATGGACTTGGACATTTTTCCAAACGGTAGCCCGAAGTATGAATTAAAAAAAAATTATAATACAATCCAGAATCTACATTTTTTTCTTGTTTTTGTAAATTGGCTAGTTGTAGTTTTTAAAAATTCTAAAACGATACACTTAGTTTACAGATAAAAAATATTATTTTCGTTCTATTGAATAAATGATACACTCGAGGTTTATTTCCAGGAACAGTATTAAGCATGTCTTCTTATTCATTGGCACACAAAAAGAATTATAAGGACTCGGCTTTAAAAAGAGCTGTAAATCTAAAATATCAGCTCATATATAAAAAAGTTAATTTAATGGGGATTAAAGTGGTCCGTCTACTTCAACAAAGCAGATCCAGTGGCAAGTCAAAGCACAAGACAACAACCAGCGTAGAAAATATAAATTACCAAAAATAGAACTACAAAAACGTTGTTAAAGATTTATGGTTTACTGGTCACGTAGTAAACCAATGCTCTGTGCAATCAATGAAATCTAATGTAAACGGAATAATAAATAGTTAGTGAATTTCTGCAGGAAATACCAACTAGCAGTTAAGGCTCTAAAAGAGATTTCTTACAAAAAATTTTAAAAGTTGCGAGAAAAACTATTCTATAATTCGAACTATATGTTCAACTAGATTTTAATATTCGATCTTTTTTCTCGACGTGGTCATTGTAGATCTGGCAACATAGCTGTTTTCACTAGTAAAATCAAATCTTTCGGGCAAAATAAAGCATAAAGTTCATTGTCAAAGAGAAACTGCTCTACAAAGAATCTATCAAAAATGCGACTGAAAGCTATCAAAAATGAGATTCAAGAAAAACCAAGTGAGTTCCATTAAAATCAATGTTTCAATAGCTGCATGAGTATTTAATAAATAATCTGATACATGTATTTACTGCAGAAAGAAACACAAACAAAGAATGTATTCTCTTGAATCAAAGGAAAAAATAATCTTTGACAATCAAACCTGTGATTCACTTACCTCAACCCAACTCATTCAACGAAACAGTATATGAGCTTTATGCAGTGATATTCAAGTGATATAAAACTATAATTTTCTTCAAAATGGATAAATCAAGAAAACCAGAAAACAAAAAAATATTAAAAATCTACACAAACAGCTCAAAAAAAAACGATAACGATAATGGACTGCCTTTCAAAACAGTGATATTGTATTTGACAATAGAATATTGACTAGAAGACGAATGAAAACAAGCCGTATACTCTAAACTCATGAAACAACCCTTAGTTAGAAATTAAACGAACAAAAAACTATATCTGCATTTTGTTGAAATGAAAAAATCACTAAGCTTTAGGATGTTGAATTATTAGGCATTTTCTACTACGATACATTTCCTTTAGCTAAAGAGGAAAAGGCTGTAGCTGTCAAATTTTTCAATAAAACTGTACAATGTAACCGTGAATTTCAGTATACATGGGTGGACTTATAAACCTAAAGGAAACGTAACAATAAGGATAGATGACTCTAGATATCAAGCATGTATTAGTTAGAAATCCACAAACTAAAAGGAACATTTTGTCAATTTTACAACATGTCTTTTATCTCATCGGTTTCAACTGTTTAGCCTTGGTTTCACCCAAACTAATTGTTGAATCATTGTAAAAAGATAAGAAAAGTTGAGACTGGAAAGTCATCAATCGGCTTATCGTTTAGAATATTAGGCTACTAATTTTCAGTTCTCATATGTCAATGTAAATTAAAGCAATTTATAATAAATACGCATATAAGTTATTTTACAAAAGATTTTTACATTGCAGCAGCCTTTCAAAAAAGAGTCTCAAGAAAAGGGTAAAAAAGATCCAATTATTCAATTATTGGTTACAAAATATATAATTTAACAACCACAAAAGATTATTAGGATTGAGCTATTGAATATACATGATACATAGAAGCATAGATGGCTAACTCAGTAAAAGAACCTCGTTAAAAGTAAAATGCCATATTTCTACTGGTCAGACTCCAAATAGATTATGTTTATGAATAACTAGGTAAAGGCTGTACACCAATTTTTAAACTGCTCGGTAATGAGCTTAATCCTGCATATTTACCTTCTAGAGGTTACCTTTTGAAGGAATTAATTGATTTCAGACATAATAAAAATGTGAAGCAAACTAACAAATCATGCAGAGTGTCCAGAAAGGGTAGGGGATATTTGTAAATTAAATTAAAAAACACTACAGGTCAGAAAAATATTTTTTTATTTTTAATCTTTCGACAAAGTTTAGGAAAATTAAGTGCCAAAGATTATGTTGTTCCTCACGCTGCTGGCACTCCTCTAACCGAACACGGAAATTAGCCACCACTCATCTACACATCTCTCTGGAAACGGCGGCCATTTCAGTGCGGATGTTGTGCTTCAATTGCAGTAGAGTTCATGAATTGTTTGCATACACTTTCTCTTTAGGTATCCCCAAAAGAAATAATCAAGGGGTATAAGATCGGGGCTTCTCGGAGGCCAGTTGTTGGTTCCTCGACGAGAGATCACTTTTTTCGGGAAAAGTTGATTGGCAACCTCAAATGATTGGTTTGAGGTGTAGCAAGTGGCTCCGTCTCGTTGAAACCATGTTTCCACATTAAAACCTTCAAACTCCTGCAGTTTCTTAACGTATAAATGATTATAGAGAAGATATATGTACTGAGCTTGCAGCATTTGAGGCTGCTAAGACATGACTTGAGATAAACTCTTCGGTAGCAGGTGATATTGTATTTAGTACTATGCTGTAGGTGTAGGTTGCATATAAGACATATTAGGAACTGATGTACGTCAGCCACCTCTGACTGACACTGTAAATGATTTTTTGAAGACTTACACGCAGCTCGAAAGAAAATAAACACTTTATTGTAAACAAACAAGAATTGTCACTTTTAATGTACGAAAGTCGAACAATAATCCTTTCACTATTTTTATCTGCTACACATCAGTTTATGTGGCACTTACTAACTCTCTGTCTTAAACTTAACGATCAATTCGTAACCAATGTTATTTGATTAATAAAACTGAAGCGGCACTAAATTGTTATCAAATTTGGTAAACACCGAATGCGGCTGTAAACAAAGCCAGTCTCGTAAATTTGAAAATGCGAATACAGCACACGCAGGATTTACACAAAACGATACCATGTGCAGTTTGAAGTAGCCGCGCGTACTAAATGAATGCGCACACAATAAAATTAATGTGCATGCCGTATCTTAACGCGCGAGTGTTGAGTTTTTGCTGCGCCGCCGAAACGCTCCGCTTGATTAAAATTCTTTGCGTAATTCCTTTGCCCAGGGGGCTATTATTCTTACACCGGTGAAATGCATGTTTTCGAAGCAGTAAATCATAAAAGTTTGTAATTTGGCGTGGGCAAAAACCATAGCACAACATGCCTCACTTAGCATTTATATTGCTTCTAATGCGAACGCAAAAATGTCAGCTTTTTGCATCCCGTCGCGAGCGCCGCGCACTCGTTTCATAAAAGCGTTCAAAACACAGCGATCTGGCAAAAAACGCGGCTGCGGCACAACTGCGTCTAGACGGCCGATGCAATAAATTGAGTCTGGGATCAAATATTACAATATAAAATGTGCAAATTGCTTCGGTGCTCTGTTGTGATAACTTTACATTTATTTAAAAACACATTTCGTCATGATTGCGGATTTTTGGATTTTGAAGTGTATATCAGCCAACATAAGTGATGCTGTATTTCTCAAAATAGGTGGCAATTCGAAGTAATTTTGTGGCTTACACATGTGAAATATGGGGCTTTTTATTAAGTTCTTCCATTACATTCTGACTCTCTTACTCGATTTTAACAACTTAAAATACACATCTTTTTGTAAAACCTTCTCAACATGTATTAAGGTTGTTCAAAAATAATGCGTTACTTTCTTTTCTTGGGAATTATTTATTGACCATGAATAAAAAGTACGCCAATCATAGTAGACGCTATCAAACCACATCCCAAACATGTCCAATAAGGAATAAATTTAGAGATCTTGTGGACCATTGAAAAATTGTTGTCTATAAATTTTATGTAGACGTGATTGCATTTCGTAACTTTCTTTATTATAATCCCGCGATCAGGTATATTATCTTCAAATGATGGTTTCCAAGGTTGTCCATGACTATCATGGAGATACAAAATTAATCTAAAACAAACACGCTCGGCGATATTGAGTTGTCAACGGTAAGTATAATGAAAAATAGAACGGCGAACTACAAACCCAAATAAATGCAGAAAGTTGTATTGTTACCTTTTATCATTTATGGGTAAGAATTTGTGGTTAGCAAAATTAAAAACACTCTTGGAAATACTAATAATGGTCACATTTCGTTCTAATCTACAAGCCTATGGTTTTACCCTATTCAAACTCGAAAACTTACCCCTATATCACTTATTTTCGGCTTTATATCTTTCAGACAACTAAATACCTAATTTAAGCAGTAAGTCTTTGGTAAAACTTGTATACCTCATTCTTACCTTCACTTCCTTTATGACTTTTATGACAATTGCCATCATTTACGTAACTCTTTTGTATCGATATTCTGCCCCAGAACTTAGCAGCTGCATGTTTTCTAAGAGTTGCAATTTTGGTGGTCAATCTAAGTCTACAATTAGTTTTTGTGGTAATTTTATACAAGACTGCTATAAAGCTAAGTAGGTTCTGTATCTGTACATAGATATTTTTATTATTTTCGCTGAGATAAGAAAATGTTTTGTTTTTCTTCTAAATTCTTTCCAATTAATGCAAGTGATATGAACCAGAGTTTAGCTGTAAGCTTCGTGTGTGTGTATGGGCTGTTCTTACCAGATGAATAATGCAATTTATTCTTGAGTAGTTGATCACAGCATTTAGAATTAATTTTTATACTTTATATAACACAAGCTTCCAAACTTTTTTGTTACAATATCCTTAACTAAGTGTTGCTCGCCAAAAGGTATTTTTAGCGTCTTAGGCTGACAATTTTTCACCCGCCTTCCATCTAATTTTTGCAAGGTGGGGCCGTATACATTTTTAATTGAATCGGCTTTTCCCTTGATCGGAAACGTGGAACAATTTAACTTACAATCGAAGCTCCGTTCGACGGAAACAAATCAAATGGCCGTGGAAAACGCCTTTTTTGCGTTTGACAATGCAGCGGCCCGATGACAGCCGCGGCCATTCCGCGAGGAGCGAGAGCGGACTCGATGTGGCGTGCACAAACGCATGAACCTCTAATGTAAATCAAGAACCTACATGTTTTTGCTTGCTTTCTGTTCAAATGTATAGAGAGCTAAACTATCTACCATACATACCATAAATGACCGGAAGTACATTACTTCTCCCACGAGAGTAGCAAAAGGCACCAAAAAAGCTACAACCACATCTTCGATTGCCATAATCATAGCAACTATCTTTTGTAATTGTTGCAATATTTTTTTGAGCCAATCAGTTCGAACATGTGCTATTAAATACTGAATACTCCACGCTGTTATTCATTTGAAACTACCAGGCTTTTTCAAACAAAAAGCAGGCTTTTCCTTAAAAACGACAAGATACGGCCACATTCAGGTCTAAAAACGAGAGGCTCCCTTAGTATTTTAAGTGAACAATATTCTCACACTCTGCACATCCATCGAATTTGGTACTAGCGACTTCCCTTTATGCGATTGCGGATTCAATAATAATGTTGAACTGAAGCGCACCAAACATATCAAGTTTTCTAACAATAGCTTAGAAAAAATTGTATATCGTAAATGACGAATATAAATAAAAATAACAAGTCTTAAAAATACAGTCAAAAAAATAGAAAACTTACTTTTGAGATTAGTAGTAGAGATTTTTCGGTCTGGGAATTCCAGATCATCATCATCGTTTGATAGAACTTATTGAAAGCCAATAAAAGCACCCTAGGACAAAAAGGACAACACCGGACGTGATAATTATAAAAACAGCGGACCAGGTGCGGAAACTACTATCCACTATCTACAAACAGAAGAACAAGATGTTTATTTTCTTCCTTTCTAAGCAATTCACCAACTACTGACCTTGTGACACGACAATGAAAGAATTCAAGAAGCAGTTAGATGATCTTAGCCAACCGCGTAGCAAAGATCAAACCATCCACAAAGTGCCCTATACGTTACCGTCAATCATCTATAGGAATATCAAAACAATTTTCGACAGCATCGACGACTCCGAAAAAATCATGGGCGTACTGCTGAAAAAAGAGATGCCGATGCCAATGAGAACAACGACGCAACAACGTAGCGTTACTAACACACAAAGATCAATGTATTTGTAAATTAAAATGATAGCAAAGCGGTGACAAAAGTGGACAATATCGCAAAAATAAAAAATTTGGCGATAAATAATATTTCATTCAGAAGCTAGGGTACACAAAGTCCAATTGCTGTAAGTTTAAGAGCGCCAAAAATAATAGCCAAAGTCAAGTCAATTCAGTAATTGGACACCAGGCGTGAGTGTGCGCAACAAATGGTATACGGTCTTGCGCGCGTCCTATCATTTGACTTTCCGACCAGAATAGAGAGTGGAGTTTGACCTACTACGCGAAATATTAATTGACAAATAAATTGACTTTAGCCAACATGAGCGCAGATCGTTTCAAAATTACATTTACAGGCGGAAGAGCCAAGCGAGTTAATTTACTTCATCATGTCAGTCGACAAAGTATTTAGCCAATCGCTTGGTAATGCAACCTGCACAGCAGTGTTTACCAACAGTTGTATACTGTTTCTGGTGCCGATGCAAGCGAAAATCAAATCATACAAGCATATGATTCGGCGATTTCTTAGAAGAAAATATCACCAAGAAGAAAAACACAGAGATGCTCTCTGGGAGAATTGGCAAAATGCATAAAAGGTGATAGATGTAAACAAAGTAAAGTGGGCATTTAATTTATTCCAATCTTATAAATCCTATTTACCTATTTACAGGATGTGCGATATACTCAGAGCAACTTTTGCTTTGAGATATATACCAACATTCCGGAAACTAACTAGAGCTATTTTTATGAGAAAACCTAGAAACATAGGACGAAATATAGCTAAGAAAAACAACATTGCATAGGCTCTTTACTTAAGTAGCAAATTCTATAGAAAACAAAGTTGTACTTTTAACTGCCTTTTTGGATATTAAGAGAGCGTATGATAATACGTACTAAAGCATTGAAGAGTAAAAGACTCGACAAAATAAGCTGCAGGTGGATAGACTGTATGCTTAAAAAATATTAGTACATGTATCCTTAATGGGTGAAACAATTATGGCTCTGGTTGCAAGAGATGTCCGCTGGTAGAGCTCTGTTTATTCTACTGTGGTACCTTGTAATAGACGAGCTATTAAAAACATTCTAAGGAAATTGATATAAACCATTGAAATGGGCTGATTACTTAATCATACTATCCCAGAAAAGATTTAATAATGGAAACAGTTAGGAGACCTATGCAAAGGACCCTAAATCTAGTTGTAAATTGGATAGATGCAAAGGAACTAAACGTATGTACCTCAAAGTTTCCCATAGTAGCATTCACAAGAAGAAAAAAACTACAGAGACTGGGACCTCTTAGGAACAGAAATGTAGAGATATAGTTATCAGGTGAGGTAAAATATCTTGGCGTTATTTTAGATCTAAAACTCACCTAGAATCAACAAGTCAAAAAATAAAAAGAAAAGCAAAGATGACGGTGGTGTTAGCCAGACGAACTCATTGGAAAACATGGCGTCTAAAACCAAATGTGTTATATTGGATATACACTATGATTGTCACACCTATAATAACATATGCAGCTTTGATACGGTGAAGAAAAACGCAAAGACCGGTTACAAGTATACTAAATAAGATATAAAGGTTTCTTTGTCTGGAAATGACGGGTACCTACTATAAAGACAACACCAATAGCGACAATAAAGACACTGTCAGTCCTCCTTATAGGAGAGGCAGGAGTGGCTTTTAATAGACTGCACATATCCGCAAAGATTAAATAAAAGTAAAGTATCTGAAAATTGGACATATGGATAGAAGCATATTAGATATGAAAACAGACTATATGACACCAGAATTTTTTATCCAATATACATTTTTATATTTATATTATGGATTAATTTGACTACATAAACGGAATAACCAACAGGAACAAGCCCGGAAAAAGTATCTGCTATACGGGTGGATCAAAGACCGGATCTAAAACGGGAGCAAGCGCATACTGTAAAAATAAACATTTGCGGTTCAGCTTTTCACTTTTAACTCTTTGTAAGCGAGTATGTTTTCTATACTGCAGTGCGTCAGGAAAAATAATTTGAGGCAAACAACATAATCAGACATTCCTGAAGGCATTAAAGAACACAAGGGTAACATTCAAGCTTGTATGGGAATGCCACGAAGAACGTTACTTTGGTGAACCACAACATTAGAACAGTGTGGAATTTCAGGTAACAAAAAAGCTAGAGAGCTAGCGCAAAAAGGATTATTAACTATACATATCGGCCACGAAATACAATACGAACCCGAAGAAGAAAATAGGCCAAAAAGCAATATAAAAAATACTAAGCAAATGTACAGGGACAAAAACATGGAAAAACCTTACATAAGAACCATCTCGCTAACGAACTGAAGAACTGTTAGTACAAAGCAGAAATCGGCTATGAACTAGTATAGGTTTCCAAACAAAACATTGTTTTCTTAGAGGATACCTCAATAAAATAGAGATCGGAGTTGCAGGCAATATGGCAGGGAAATAGAGACAGCCATTCATATCTTGTGCCAGTGTGAGGCTTTAATTCACAGGAGGCAAGCTATTTATGGAAAACTAATAATGGGTCCAGAAAAATACAACTATCCATTAAAGGAACTTATACAAAGATAAAGTATGCTAGAAAAAGTGCTGTCAAAAATGCGAGAAGCCGAGAGGCTACAGTGCTACCAGAGATGTAAATCAAAGGTCTCTCAGCAGCAAAAATATAAGTAGTGTACGTACCACAAACTAATTGCCGGGCCAAATAATCAAATTGCACAATAAATTAAATAGTTTGCTTAAAAATGACAATAACAAAATTACTGCACAACATGTGGCCCGAAATTATTTGAAATATTGCACGTTAGAAACCGTACACTGCACAAGCGACTTGGTGGCCGCACACCATACAAAGTTTGGATTAGGTAAAAGCCCCATCATCAGCTAATTGGGATTCTACGCAAAATTGGCAGTGATGCTTATATGTTCATTCGCAAGACCAAACCTGGGAAATTTTATCCAAAAAGGTTTGCAAATGGTGTTAGTGGATTACGAGTACCCATAAATGGCGTGTCGGTTATGGCAACTTAGTACCGAAATGTCAAAATCGTCAAGCAGCCAACAGTAGGCAGGGTGGGCGAATGGACAACCACGTTAGAAAAAGGTCATCGACGAAGAGGCTGACGAACTGGCCACAATTGATAAGACCATAAATGGTAAAACCAAGGAAGATCCATAAAATCAAGAAAGTTATTGAAAATGTAGCGATCAAGCCAACGAAGGACGATGAATGGGCAAAATATCTTGCGAAAACCACCCAACAAGCGTTAGCTTCTGACTTTAATGTGACTGTACAGAAAATGTACAGTACCAAAATTTAACATTGAAAAAACTTCTCTACTTACCGTACCGTCTTTATCAATTAAAGAAAATATCTCCGTTAACTAGATTGAACTATAAATAAATTGTTGAAACAATTAAACTATTTGACTAGTTATACCTTAGATTAAATGTCTTGGTTTGTAAATGATCCTTTATTGTATTGAATTTAATTTCTTTAAAAAATAAGTACCCTTCCAAATTAAAATTTTAAAATTTTGGCCATCTTTAGCAACTGGAAGCTGGAATTTGAAACAATGATATTCTGATATAGTCAATCAAAGACAGGTGTTTTTGCAGATTGACAACGCCAGCCCATATAAAACCCCAAAAAACTGTTAGTAATTGGAGAACCCAATAGAATTCCAACCCGCCTATAGTCCTGATTTTATCTGTGACTCACTTCTTAGACAGACACTACTTTACCTATTTTCAAGGTATAAAAGAATCATTTGTTTGATTCCACACCAACAACATATAGAAAATTGGTATCATATGTGCATGGATGCTGTACAATACAATGACACACATTTTTATTCAAATTATGTATCTCCATTAAAATATTAAATAAATAATCTGTTTCACAAAATCCTGCGAGCGACTCCACTCGATCTCCAATATGCATGCGTTACTTCAACGTGACTAAAAGTATATCGATTATATTTGTAGTCTGGTACAGACATTAACAGGTAATAAGATTATTAGTTTTACAGAACTAAAGCTGGAATTCGTACTTGAATAATTTGAATATTTGATCACTATATATATATATATATATATATATATATATATATATATATATATATATATATATATATATAGGCGATATATAGGCGATATCATGGTCAGCTTTGATGTCGTTTCTTTGTTTACAAACATCCCCAATTCTGATACCCTACAGTTATTAAAGTCAACGTATAATATAAATAACAATATCCTCTCCCTAATAAAACATTGCCTATCCAATACTTATTTTACCTTCCAAAATAAATTTTACCGCCAAAATAATGGTACTCCCATGGGCTCCCCACTTTCACCTGTCATTGCTAACTCTTTTATGGCCGATTGTGAAACAAAAGCCCTCTCCTCCTTTCACCTTAAACCTACCTGCTGGATACGATATGTCGATGACACTTTTGTTATCTGACCTCATGGACATGATGCCCTTCCAGAATTCCTTTCCCACCTCAACCAAATCCACACCAATATCAAATTTACCATAGAAACTGAACATAACAATTCCCTTCCCTTCCTAGATACTCTCATAACAAGAAATCCTTCTAATGACAGCTTTTGTTACACTGTCTACAGAAAACACACTCACACTAACCGCTATTTAAATGCCAAATCCCATCACCACCCTGCCCAAATCCATTCGATTGCAAAATTCCTCATAACCAGATCCATCGGACTTTCTGATACGAAAAATCTCCAAACAGAAATTAAATCGATTACTACCACCCTACTCCAAAATGGATATTCCAACAAATCCTTAACTAATATAATCAAAAATATAAATAAAAACACTAACTTTCAATCTCAAAACCCTCTTGATTAATAAAAAGCATTCCTACCTTACATCAGAGGCATCACCGGTAGAATAAGCCGCATACTAATGCGGCAAAATATCCGCACGGTCTTTACGACCAACAACCAAATATCTGGGCTTATTCGCTCAGCAAAGGATTACTGCCCCAATGAATCCCAAGGAGTGTATGAAATACCTTGTGGAGACTGCCAAAGGACCTACATAGGTCAAAAAATGGGCAAATATCTATCCGTATATACGAGCATTCTCTGGCCGTACGGAAAGGCGATAATAGTTCGGCACTTGCCAAACATAACAAAGAAACAGGACACAAAATTAATTTCTCTGGGGCTAAAACTATTGCCCCCATTTCCTACTTCACCAGCAGAATAATACGTGAGGCAATTGAAATAAAAAAAACGCCCACAGTGCCTCAACACAAGAGATGACAGCCAGCGTTTGCCTGTCATGTGGAAGTCCCTTATTGCTCCGCACCGCCAATTACACAACACCCTTAATCCTACAAACTTTCCCCAACCCAACGCATCTCCCGCCAAACAAACTTTCACTTCCAGCCCTATAAAAGACCAAGCAGGTCACACGAAAGGTCAGTCTTATTCAAAGACTCATAGCTCTCCTTGGGGAGTAGGCAGATTGAGACCCCGAGTAAAGAGCTAACCTCTTGAAAATGGCATCAAAGCCGATGCCGAAACGTCGAGAATTTTCCCAAAATAGACGCGGTTCATCCCGTGAACTAAGTTGTTTAAAAATAGTTAATCGCGGAAACCTATCCTATATATATAATTACCCAAATTATCTTTCTAAAAAACTTGTATTCTTTGCTAACTATAAATTTCTAACACTGAGTTTACACTTATACTATTCCAGTACCTTTTTCCAATATCCCAACGATTCTAATATTTCAAATAAGTATTTTAAAAACAACGCGAACAGCAAAATGAACCGAATGCCGCGCCCTAAACTATCAACGATCGGGTTATGATGCGATAACCGCAATATCCAATATTTGAGCAGTGCAGCAAAAATAAAAACACGATAAAAATTTTACGCTCCATAAAAAGTGAATTTGCATTTAATGATTTAGGATCCGAAAAGAGCCTTAACTATGAAAAATACGCGAGGATATTACTACAAAATTAGAATACAAAATACATTAGCTTAAGGTCTGACAGAATGGAAATCAAACTTGATAACATCCAGACAGAATTAAATTGAGTGAAACTAAAAACGCATAATGTGAAGAAAAAGCTAGAAATATCGCTGTTATTAAAGTGTATGTACCGACAAAAACCAAAGAGATAAAATAAAGATAATTTTTATAAGAAGTGCAGTCCACATTACAACAGCTGCTGAAAAATATATAATAAGAGATTAAAATACGAAAATGGGAAATAACAACAAAAATGAAAAACAAATTATGGAAAAGCGTGGAATTGCAGAGACAAGTAATAATAAAAGAAAACAGAAGAATGAAGAACAAATAAACTCAAGCTAAATAGATTATGAAACAAAAATATATGAATGTCATGTACAAGAACAAGATGGTGAAAAGTGCCAGAAAAGATAAAAGAATATACAATAAATAACTAGCATAAAATGAAGAACACTAGAAAAAAAATGTATATACAATTACAAAAATTAGTAGGACGGAAAGGGTAGACGTAAGACAGAATAATAAACATATTGTTAATATTGTTTATAGTTAATAAGAAAACATTTTTAAAAAAACAAAGTTTGCAAATAAAACAGTGGAAATAGATAAAATCAATAGAAAACTTATGGCAACTTTCTTAAAATTATCAGTGAAAGTGTTTTATATCTTGGTAAATAAATTATTGTTAGAAGAGAAAATTGCAAAAAAAAACTGGTAACAAAAGTTAATAATTAAGTTACCAAAAAAGGTAATTTAGTTCTGTATGAGAATCTGAAACAAATAACTTTATTATGCGTAGCTCATATAATTGTAATAATGAGATAAGAGCAAGAACAAGGACTACTGCAAACAAAATTTTAAGAGTGAATTAAGCAGGATTCCATTCAAATAGGTTCAAATAGGAAATAAAATGTCTGCATCCCCACCGATTTAAAAACACTTACGACTTAATTAACCATGAAGTGATATTATCATCATCATCATCAATCAACCCTTTGCGTCCACTGTTGGACATAGGTCTCCCCAATTTTCGTCCATTCCTCTTTACTTTGGGTTGCCTAAATCCAGTTCCCGGCCAGTCTTCTGATATGATCCATCCATCGTGTGGGCGGTCTTCCCTGCTTCTTCTGTCGGCTCTCAGGCTCCGCAGCCTCTTCGTGTGATTATATCAGTTACACCTGTTCTTCGGCGCAAGTCTTCGTTCCTAACATGATCTCTTAAAGACACGTCAACCATTGATCTTTCTATTTTTCGCTTTGTTGTTCTAACCTTTTTAGCCCTTGCGTCGGTTAAAGTTATAAAGTTTCGGCACCATACATCATAACCGGCAGCACTGATTAAAAACTTGTCTTTTTAACACATCGGCAGATCACTTTTGAAGACCTCCCGCAGTCTTCCACGGGCAGTCCAGGCACGAGTAACTCTTCTCTTCAATTCACATATTTGGTTGTTTGTATTTCGGTTCTAAAGTATATGTCTCTTGAAGTTTTTGTAACATTGACAAAATATTGTGTGGGTTGTCTGACGTTAAAACTAAGTCATCCGCAAATCGAAAGTATGTTATGTTCTGTTCTGTCCGTCTATGTTTAGGCCTTTTTCTTTCCAATTTAGTTTTTCAAAAGCATATTCCAGTACTGCCGCAAACAGTTTAGAAAACATCGTGTCCCCTTCCAGTTGGTATGCGTTTGGTGTTCTCGTATAGTTTTACCGTCATTTCTGTGTTTTTGTAGATGGTGTGTATTAGCCTTGTTTGTCGATGATCAACGCGGTATTCTTGCAGCGCTTTAATAATTGCCTCAATCTCAACTGAGTCGAATGCCTTTCGGAAGTCCACAAAGGCTAGAACTGGTGGCCTGTTGTACTCAATGGATTTTTCAATTATTGCTTTGACGCTTTTTAAATTATCGTTGGTCCGAAATTCGGCACGAAAACTGGCCTGCTCAGTGTCTTGTAGTTATAATCCCTGTAAATAGTTTGTACAGATGGGTTAAAAGACATAAACCTGCAGTTCTTCAGTTTAACTATATCACTTCGTATCGACATTTGCTTATCTTAATTAACAGTTTTGCTCTCACCATCCTGTGATCGTTTCCAATACCGAACCTATTTAGTTCTGACACGTCTTTGACTATGTATTTCTTGTCAATTAATATAAAATTAATATCGTTTTTCAACTCCATTTTCTATTTGGTTTTTATAGAAAAAACTGTTCATCTAAAATATATTATCCTAAAATAAAAAGCCTGACATTCTCTCTCCACTATTATTTCTGCCTTCCAGACCGTAGCCTTCCAATGAGATTTCTGTAGTATCAGACTTAATCCCTATTTTGGCATTAAATTCTCGGCTTTTTTTCTAAGATGGACGTTGCTACTTTGTCGTAGAATAGATCCACTTTCTCATCCTTTTTTCAGTACATAAACCTGTATAATTGTGATGCAGTATCTCTTACATACCCTTAAAAGAGCATATATCAGCCTAGTTGAGATTTTCTACACACATACAATTTTTTACTGTAGCGTTTATGAATTATAATTCCGGTTCTTCCTATGGAACTACCATATTCGCCCCCATAATAGAAGCTATTACCAAATTTTAATTTTATTAGTTGTTCTCCCCATTTTCTCACCTCACTGAGACCAGTCACGTCCCACTTCACGTTTTGTGACTTATTATCAAGTTCCCTAAGGGGTAACTCTTCTGCTAGGAGTGATCTTGTGTTGTATGTTACCATATGCCATTTGACAATATTAAGAGGGTGTTTTGAGGTTGTTAGCGGATTATTGTCTTTCCCAGATTTCTTAAGGTAACCATCTTTGGAGGGGTGGTATTTTTGTTTACCCACCTGGGAACCAGATATTTTTGTTTTAAAGCTCGCAACATTAATAGAGGGGGATATAATCTTCCACGTTGGTTAAGCGTGTTGGAACATAGGGTAAAATATAGGAGGAATTGAAATGGAGTAAGATAAATTAAGATTGGTGTCAGTCATAGGAGCGGAGATAAAAAACTAAGGCAGCGTCGTTTCCCTGAAGTAGACGTATCTCTGCTAAGAGCATAGAGAGTATCTACCAACTACCCGCAAGTGATATAAACTTTAAGAAATGCGGATTACCGGACAAATACAAAAGAATTGTAAATAAAAATTTGCTGAGGGAGGGAGCATACTCACAAATACTAAATAAAAACCAAAATATAAATACTGAGCAACAATATATTCTGAACATGAAGCAATTATTACTGAATTTGGCGAACGGTTAAAGGAATTAGATGTAGCACTCAGGGGGCTATACTGCAAACAAAAAATATTTACGGATAATACAATAAAAATTGTCATGAAATGCAAATGGATTGCTGCAACATCGGCAAGAGTTGCAAACAGTCCTAGATATTGAATCGATAAACGTGTGTATGTATTTGAGACACACTTCACTAGAGAATTCCATATTAAACTGAATGATTACAAAATATATCATACCCACCACCCTTTAAACTATGTCCAGAAACAGTGCAGTACCGCCTGGCTGAACTTAATAAATTACTAATTTTTATTGACTTTTTTATTATAAGGAATACATCTACTAATTACATACAAATAGGCGAAATTCATGACCTGAGTTCTGATCATACCCCAATATTACTAACATTAACTGAAAATATCATTCAAAAAGAAAATAATCTTGCTCTAGTTAACAGATATACTGTTTGGAAAAATTTTAAGCTTTTTTAAAAGAAAACTAATTTAATGGTTCATCAAAAATTCATAAATGACATTCAACAAGCGAACAGCATGGGAAAACACCCTCAAAATAAAAAGTAAAATAGTAGGTAAGAACTACCCCAAAGATATTAAAGATCTGTAAACAAAAAACAAAAAGCAAGAAAAGTGGCATTAGACTAGAGCTCCGCAAGATAAAACTATTTTGAATAAACTTGCCCGGCATTTAAGAAGCACTAAAAGGAGAATCTATACAAACCTACGAGGGTGAATCAAATATATACGAGACTTGATCTCGGGTGCGCAATATTAACGCGCGAGAGTTCTCGCTTCGTCAGGTGTTGGGTAGGGATGTCAGGAGTAGGAAAAGCAGGCGGGCGATTTCGTTCGTTCCTGTCGTGACAATGTCTGAGCAGGAGGTGCCGTCATCAATTGCGCAGCGTATTATCATTAAATTTCTCGCCACGGAAGGTGTAAAACCGGCTGAAATCCTGAGGAGATTGACTGCGCAGTTCAAGGAAGAGACACTGTCACGATCTAGAGTGTTCGCATGGCACAAAAAGGTCGTGGAGGGTCGCGAGAATGTCGAAAATGAAAGCCATGATCGCCGACCTCGCACCAGCATCACCAACGAAAACATCGTCCGCTTGTTGCACCTCGATTTACTCACCCATTACTACTGCGACATTTTAAGCGAGGTTAGACTTGCATATCCCCGCAAACGACGTGACCTACCGATGGAGAGGTGAAACTTCTCCACGACAATGCTCGTCTCCATACAGCAGTCCTGACAAGAGAAAATTTGGAGAAATTAGGCTGGGAGACAGTTGAACACCCTCCCATACAGAATTGAACTATCGCCCTGCGACTATCGCCTATTCGGCCCTCTCAAGGAAGCCATGGGAGGGCATAGATTCGACAGCGATGAGGAGGTTGAGAACTATGTGCGCAATTGGCTGGAAACACGACCAACTTCATTCTACGAGGAAGGCATTTCAAAATCAGCTACACGTCGGGAAAAACGTGTTTCTAAATCAGGAGATTATGTAGAAAAATAATGTGCTATTCTTTTGTTTCAAGTTCCAATGAAAGTCTCATTTATATTTGATTCACCCCCGTATTTAACGAACGATGATATCATTGGAAGCTGGTTAACAAATATAAGGGCCTGTTAACTTATTAGACAAGCAGATAATAAATGGACTCGGAACACTGAGCAAAATCTCAAATATTCGCCGAACATTTCAGTCGAACGAGACACAATATAACGAACAAATAATATTTGAAGAAATTATCCAAAAAAGCAAAGAGATAATTCCTACAACGCCAATGTAATCGAAAAAAATCATACCAAATTTTTTTATAGTCAATAGCAAGATACTTATTCCCAAATTAAGAAAATTAGAGCCAGAGTATCTCATAGAGGTACTAGGGCCAATTCTGTACGTACCGCACACTAGTGATATCCCTGAAGCAGGAAACAGCACTACTACAACTTTCGCGGATAATACTGCTATTTTAGCAATAGATCTTAGTATTGAGGAAGTAATTCTAACATTGCAGAGTTCTCTTGCTCAAATAAAATCCTGACTAAATTAAATGAGTCATTTTATCAAAAGACGGGTAGTTTATCGGTATATATGGTATAATGTATGGTATAATAAATAATTTGATTATACCATACAGCTAAATATCTTGGTATGACTTTTGACACCAAGATTTGATGGAAAATTCACCTTAAAAAACAAGAGCTAGATCTAAAATACAGTAAATGTATTGGAAATCGGAAGAAACTTTTCTTTATCAATATATAAGTTCTTAATTTATAATCAAATTCTGAAATCGGTCTAGATATATGTTTATCAACTTTGGAGTTGTAAAAGTAAGTTAGATACATTGCAAATATTCCAAAAGAAAGTACTACGGAACACTGTTAGTCTAATGTGTTAGAGACGAAAAAACACCAATGCGTGAATCCTTAGTTTAAGTTTATAATTAGTATTTTAAGTTAGGATAAGATTGCTTATTATTCCCTTTAACTAGATAGTATATGTATAAATTATTACATTACTACTTTAAATAAATAAAAAAAAATATTAAAATAGAGCAATGATCCAACGTGCTGTGGTCTTTTACCATTACTTCAAAAATCATCATAAATAACACGGAAAATTAATAAATTTGAAGATACAGGGTCGCAAATGATACACGTCTAATAACAACAAACAAACAATAGATGCAAGAAAAATTACAAGATTAATGAGAAATGTATAGAAAATAGGCCTATAATAAATACATAAGAAACAACATTTTAAAACGAAACACAGTTTACAAGAAAAATACATCTCGTAGAGATAAAAAAAGAGATTTACTATGGGGAAGCAATTTGACAGAGAATGCTATATTGAGAGAAGAATTAGACTCTTAGTGTAGTCTTTGGTGAGTGTTCTAAACAATATTTTTGTAGTTTCTTAAATTATCTTTAGACATTTTAGCATAATTATAGGCACATTATTTTCTTTCAAACTATCAACAATTTTACACATTTTTAATCTAAGTTTTATAATACTGTAATAATTTGATATAAATATAATAATTTAATTTATACATTTACACATCAAATAATTACAACACTATAAGCATTTTTCCTAACTCCCTCGCCGTTATCTATATTCCTTGCTGTCTGTTCTATTTAACTTAAATTTAATTTTTTTTCATTCTCCTATTCTCTTCTTTTTGTATTGTCTGCTATCCATAATTAATCGTCTCTTACACTGTAGCAATTGTTTTTTATATTATCTTGTATTTGTTCCATATCTCACCTATAGTAAGAGTTCTAAGAGCTTTAGTTCTATTACTTCCGGCCCTTTATTACTTGTTTCTCTAATTCCACGTTTTTCCATGACTTATCCTCTTTATTTGTTTAATTAATATACAAATATCTCTTCTATTTTGCAGTTGTAATATGAAATGTGTTTTTTTAGAAAAAGGTTTTTTGTTTTATCTTACTAATTATTTTTCAGCACTAACATACTAATAATATATGTATCTATAATTTTTCTCTGTCTTTGTTTAGGATAAATATTTTGTTTAATATTCTGGTTCTCATTTTGTGTGATTTTAATTTGTACTATAATTGTTTTAATCGTATTTGCCCCTCCTCTCTATATTATTTTTCTGAATTCGAAGATACTTATTTGATATTTCCTCATCTCTTTTGTTATCCGGTGTACCTTTCTAATTTATAATATTATTTTAATATTCCATCTTCCTATATATGTTTTCCTCACAGTTTTCATTGCATTGTCTATTTCCTCTTTATCTTTTTTTTAATTCTATCTATTGCGCACTCTTAATTATTTTCATTTTCATTTTTATCCATTACGGTAGTTTTCTTTAGTTTCCGTCCTAATTTTTTGTGGTTTTTATTTTTTCAACTCTTTATTTTTATTTTTTCTATTCCCTGTAAATCTCTCTCTTGCTTTTTTGCTCATTGCTTTCTTATCATACCAATTATATCTTTATAATTTTTTTTAGTTTACTTTACCTTTCAACTATATTTATATATTTTTTATTTAGCTAACGTTCCAACGTTTTTCTAATTGCTCTTTAGAGCAATTATCTCTGGCTATCTAAAATTTATTACAGGCTACCCCTATTTCTACTCTTGCATATTTTACATTTTTGATCAAAATTTTTCCCTCGCGCGTTTCTCTCTTTTCGCTGAGCTTTTTCGTCTTTCATAACTTCGATTCCTTTATTGCTCATTACCTGCTTGATATTGGCCCGTCAGTAGTAGTCGTATGTTTATTATTGTTCGTCCCGTCTTTTTAGTTTTCTCACTTTAAATGTTTCTACTTTTATGCTTAATCGAATTTCTGCATCTCGTAGTAAAACTTTAACTTTATCCTTTAATTGTAAGATTGATTTCGTTGCTGTTTCTTTCAGTCCGTGTACTACTATTTTTTCGTTTTTCTTTTTTATATCTCATCTTTTATTAATATTTCGTTTTTATTTCTGAGATTTGAATTTTTACTGTTTTTTAATTTTGTTTCGATGTTATAAAATTTAGCTCCTATCTTTTCAGTTCTTACGTGGGCAGCCTGAAAAGTTTTGACCCTAATATAGGAACAAGTATTTTATCTATGAAATTCAATTTTATTTTTCAACGTAGTCTTCGTTTAAGTCGGTACTCTTTTTCGCGATGCGTGAACCTTTTTAATAGGTGTCTACGGTTGTGATGATTTTCTCGTTTAATCAAAATTTAGATCCCCCGAGTCAAACTGTGAGCTAAGGAAACAGGAAATAGTCAGTGGAAGCCAGATTTGGTAAATATGATGAGTGGTCAATTAATTTAAACTGCAACTCATTAATTTTGACCATGCCAACGCCAAAGTGTGTTAATAAAAGAACACTTACTTAATTTCCAAATAGGGCCGTTTTTCAACCCAATAACGATGAGTAGTACTCTGTTATTGTTTTCCCTTTTCCTAAGTGGTCAATGAACAAAATTCCCTAACTATCCCAAAAAACAGTAGCCATCATCTTCCCGGCTGATAAAACCGTGTTCGCCTTTTTGGAGCAGGTTCACTCTTTGCGTTTCACTCTTTTGACTGTTCTTTCGTCTCAAGAGTGTAACGGTAGACCAATTTTCATCGACAGTGATAGATCGGCGCAAAAAGTCCGACTCGTTTCGCTGAAACTCCTTGAGGAGAGCCTTAGAAATGTTCATTTGAATGAATTTTTGGTTCAACGTGAGCAAGTACGGGACCCAACGCGTGAACATTTTTCTCATGCCAAATTCTTTTATATGTCAAACGCGTTCTTTCGTAATGCCCACCGTCTCTGCTATCTCTCTAACCTAGATGTGACGGTCATCCAACACCATTTGGGGAACTTTTTTGATATTGTCGGTAGAGGTCGCAGTTTTTGGCCGTTCCGAACATTCATCATCAGCCAAGCTGGTATTCTTTGCAGTATCCTCGTAAACGGTAAGGCGTATTGCCTTTCAAAGTCAAGTACTTAATTTTTCCATTTTTACAAAAACACTGACATCAAGTAATACAAACGACTGACAAACAACAACTAAGGGTCCAAAATAGCGAAAATGTTTACTTTTTCTCAGAGCATGTACGAATGTAGTAGCAGAATGCTTCTGACAAGTAGAGCCATCTTTATTTTGAGGCTCAAAACTTTTCAGGCTGCCCACGTAAATCTAGGATATATATCTTATTTAATTTCGTGCTATCTTCCAGTACATCTTCCAGTGTTAAGGCTTTTTTTGAATTTTCAGTAAGTATACATAAACTTGCTTTTTGTTAGAACCGGTAAACTTTTTATAGTGCCTTTATTTTTGCTTCGCGAAACTGGAAAACTGAAAAATATTGTAAATATAAAGTCCGTATTAAAAACCCAATTCGAATATTTTAAGGAAACTAAAAAAGTTGTAAATGAATTATGGACTATACAATTTTCAGTTAATTCTGGCAATGCTGATTTGAGCATTTTCGTAATTTTTTCTCTTATTAGTCCTTTTAAAAGCTAATGCTCTACAACTAAGCTTGCATTATATTACTAAGCAATCTCCATTGATAAGTATCAAAGAACAAGTCCACTACTGTAAAAAAGTTGCTAGAACAGAAACTCTCTTATTAGTGTAAAGTGTTTAATACAACTAGATATGGTCACTTCCTCAAGTTTAGTCCCTGATGGCTCTTAAACTCATACTACATGTGCATTGCTTGATTAAGAAGATATAAACAATACATTTTGGATGTATATTCAATAGAAATTGCTTTGATGCTTGCTTTTACTTACCATATATGACATCACTAGCATTAGACAACGCGGTAATTGTCATGGCACCAGACGACTTTCTTCTTGATTTGACTTACGTCGTTCTTTGTCCTGTGTGCACCTTAGATGGACTGCTTCTAAAATAACTCAATACTTTATTTCTCAAGAAAAACTAGAGAATAAATAGCAAGAAATTATAAAACATAAATTTATATTTTAGTCTTTTCCATCGTGAAATTTCACAGCTCCCATGTATATTACACCAGTCTAGTAAATATAATTATAAAGAGGCAGAATGTGTGAAAGTATATAAAAAATATTTATTTGTATATTATTAAATTTATTGTATATTTGTATCATTTGTATATATTTTATCAACACAATTTATTATTCGCAGTAGTTAATGTTCATTTAATTTAAAGCAATGTGGCAGAATATTTGTCTTTATCTAGTTCTTTCTTTGTACTATCACATTTCAAAATCCAGGTTAGATAAACAGGGAGTGATGAGATGGTGCACATGGGTTTACACTGCAACTACCAAATACTCCCGACGCTGCACGCGCTCCGGGCAATGCCAACTAGCTCGAATTGTTACGCCCGCGCTTTGCTTGCCGTATTCACAAAACCAAGCGTTCTCGTATTGCATTCATCAGAAAGGGAATTCTTGGCGAGAACAGCAACTGGAGCAATTCCCAAGGCGATCGTGCCTTAATGGCGGTGTCATTCGGAGGAAAACCGCTTTACGCTTCCAACTCACACCTGGTGGTCAGGAGAAAGTAGTGGTCCATGTAAACCCTGTTAGATATTTCTTTGGCTACATTTTAGTGATTAAGCAAATTGTAACGAACAATAAAGCTCCATTAGAAATAATTAGCATATGTTTATCTTACAAAAAAAGTAACGCAGCGAGAGGCGACATTATTCATTTTAATTACATTTTTATTCTGACACTTAATAAGACATAATTAAATAATAAATAATAGTCTAGTCTATTTGCGATATTACTCGAGTTATAAAATTAATTTTTCATCTGTACTTTACTAATTCTAATTTTTTTTTATTAAAAGTTGATTTTACAAATTTGTTTCATAGTGAGTTCTTCCTTGTTCGCTTTTTCGTATTCTTCTAGATAGTTTTGCAAGCTAGCCACCAACTCTTCAACATCAAGAACTCCCGAACCGTAGATCTGTCCTTTTTCGGCCTTTGAAATCTGCTCTTCCATATTTTCAAGGTACTTGTCTACTTCATCGCTCCACTTTGATAAGTGCACGGAACTACTAAGATTGGAACCGAAAATTTCCCCAGAAGCAATATCTACAGGGCGGCGCTCCCCTTCGCCGCCCTCCCTCACTTTCAAGTTCTCTGCGGAGCTAAATTCGCGAATAGTGCTGAGCTTTCTTAGGGTGGAGTTGCTGTAGCTGACCACCGGAGATACGGGGGACTCGTCGCGAACGCTTTCGATCCCCGAATAGTTCTCGAGCGAGTCCTCGTCCTCGTTGGGGAGCCTCCAGAAGCGCGGCGTCGTAGGCGATTTAATCATCACCGGGGTGTAAATCGCCGAGCTGATTTCCTGCACGACTTCGTAGAGCCTGTGGGCGCTGCAGAGCGGCGTGAGCACTTCTTCGGTGGCGTTGAATTCGGAGTTGTCGACGTAGTAGACGAGCCTTTCGCTGTCGAACTTCACGCAAGGCTTGAAGCGGCGCCCCCACAAGATCTCCGAACTCAAGTAGGATGTCCGGGTTTTCGAACACTGGCCTGTGGTTGCCGACGTGCCCTGGAGCGTTACTATCAGTTCAAACCTGAAATCAAAATACTGTCGGAAAGCACATACTGAAGCAGTAACAAATATAAATTAGAGAAATGCATCGTTAAACAAACTACGCATTTATTTCCCATTGTTTATTTAGTGTGTTAAATTAAAACTCATGAAAGCATTAAGTAGACAAATTTTGTAACGAACTCAGTTCATAAGTTCGATTATTAATTTCCATTGTTTCTCCCCGTAACACATAGATCAAACTGTTTAACCGCAAGTGTCCTTTTGACTGTTTATACATGTTTAAATATTTCCGCACTTGATTTTAGAATTCTCACGGTAGATTACTAGAAACTTCCTTCCTGACCGCACCGAACTGCCAAGAAACATCGCGAATTATTAACAGGTGACCTTTCGCCACACTTATCCACACTTATAGGAACACCTTACCTATGTTCAATAATTATATTAAGTTAGACCTTAACAATAATGACATAGTACGTACAAAACTTAATTCTAGGCTTCTAATTTCAGTAGATGATACTACATATTCAAATTCATATATCGTTCCCGCCGTCCACTGACAGTAAAACGCCATCTGCTAGATTTACAACGTACTGCAAGATATATATGTTGTAATAAAATTAATTTAAAAAGCGGAAATAAAAATAACTCGCGTTTAAATTAAAAAGTTCTGGTAAACCTTGAAAATAATTCGTGAAGAATAATATCTTCTACATTATCTACAAAGAGTAATTACAACAGTTTTTGAATAAAAATTTTGAACTCCAACTTGCAGAATGTCCCATACAGACAAAAAAAAATAAAGAGAAGAATTAGAACAACTTTTGGAAAAGGATTCATCTCATACACAGTCGAGGGTTGTCAAGGAATGTTGGGTAACATGTCAAATAATTTCTAAAAGTCTACATAAAGAGGGGAGAGGTCCTTACATTTGAGAACAAAGATGATATTATTATACGCCCAGCTTATTCGCCAAACCTCGCCCTTCCAGATTATCCTCTCTTTCATATCTCCGCAACATCGCTTAATCGATACCAATTTTATTTCTGTCAAAAAATATGCAATTCCAAACCATTCTATTTACCAATATAAAATTTAGCAGCATAAAAAGCGGGTGGAGCTATTTTAAACATTAAAGTAAGTAGTCAACTTTTATAAATTAATATTACAACTTAGTAAAAAAGTATAAAATTAAGTTGCACCCGTAATCAGTAAGTTGCTTCATATTGACATAACAATAAAAAATTGATATAAAAATAATTAATGGCATAATTTATTTTAGCGGGCTTTTACCTTGATATAATCATATTCCTATTATTTCAATGTCAAAGACAATGAAGATATGGCATTGGTTCATCATCTGCTGTTTTCTCTACCTTTTTAAGGTGTTAATAATACAAAGACTGACCACAAAATATATTTTATATGTTCTTTGTAAGACTAAACTACATTTTGTCCTCCTCTTACCATAAATGTTTCAACAACATAAGTTAAACTTTTGTTAGCAAAATTAATTTAAAGCAGACAGTACTACGGTGACCTAAAATCACAAAATGCGAGGATAAACCAAATATAAACCGAAATTACCTTTTTACATGCTAAGGTGGGCAGATAATTAAGCGATTTTTGATATTTTTATGTAGAAATGCCTAAAGAACTTTCTTTGTAAGGTACTGTTTCTATATATAGTATTTTTGTATGAGAGCAGAAAGGTACTTTCGTCTTTTGCAGAAATTTATATATTTTTCTTTTTACTACAGAATGCATAGAAAATGTCCGAAATTTTATAAATACTTAAGACACAATTTAGAGACAACACCCTTAAGAGTACGCGTGGTATAAACAATTTTTGAAAAACGAAAGGTAGTTGAAAATTAAAAGCATCGACATCGAACGAGGCGAGGAAAGTATTCTCATTATTCACCACCTTTTTGTGTATGACCGCTAGTTAACAGTTAACTAAAATTGATTTTGAGGTTGAAATACACTACGTGCCTAGGCAATCCTGTTGCACTATACACCAACCCCCATACAGCTGTGCAGACTCTAAACCACACTAGAGTGCCCTGCTTATAGTTTCCATACATTCTTATGAGCGATATTTGGTAGACAAATACCATAAATATATAACAATATCCATTAAGAATGAGTAATTTCTAACGTAGCGTTATATGAAGTTTTGTGGCCTAAAAGTAGTAAAATATTTAAAGTTGAGGAAGCTTTTGAAGGTTTCGTACTTAAAAATTATTTCCGGGGACAAAAATAAAATGAAAAGCGTAGTATACTATGACAATTTATTTAGTCAAAATGGAGGAACAAAAGGTGAGCACGATTTTGGTAGTGTTCAACAAGAGATTTGTGTGAATATTAGTTTTAACCGAAACATTTTAAGTTTTAGTTGGTCCTTATTAAATTTTTTTTTAAGTAACTCCTTTCTCCCAGCAAAGTTCGCTTTCTTCTACATAAAACTGAGCATCTTACGCAAGAAACTTCTTTACCTTTCTCACACATATCATTCGTCACAGTTTAAGTTATCGTACTTTTTTATTTTGCAATACATTATTTAAAAAAAGTAAATCCAATAAAGTGCGTTTCCATTAAACAAGTGCGGGCTCTTCTTGAAAAAGCACGTTAATCAAAATTTGTATTTTTCTCTAGGAACTACGAGATAGATATTTTACCATCATAGGCAGAGCTCTTTGAGTGTAAAGAAAAGTGCCATCCGGCAGAAACAACTACCTAAAAAGGCTTATCTTTTAGTTCTGATTGTTGATTGCAATTCGTACAAGTTCGATATTTTCTGGTAGTCTTCTCGTTTTAATGTTTTTCCAAAACATGGATCACTTTCAACAGATTTTTGTCCATCTCTAAATAATTTTTGTCATGCCTTTACTTGAGACCCATTTCTTGCATCGTTCCTAAAAGCCTTCTAAATCATCTGAATAGTTTCTGCGAGCGATTTTTCCTACTTCTTGGATGCAGATTTACTGCTCTACTCACTCAATAATTGCAAATGCCGCGATCATACACTGCCTGTACACATTCATGGGCGTTTAACTTTTAACTCTCACGCATGCGTGTTACGGTCCACTCTCATGTGTCAAGTACATTATATTAGTACTAACTGAACACTTTAGAAACAGACCTCTTACATCGTAGTTATTCCTATTCTGCTAACAAGTTCAATACCAGTCTTGCCTATTACCTTGTAAAAATTTTAATTCTCTCAAAAATATAAAAATATGAAAAGTCAAATTGCTTCTTCGCCCGACACAAAAACAGTTATAGATTGCATAAAATGACAGAGACCTACAAAATAACTTGGTCAGTATTTGATAAAGACATCATCCTTGGTTCAGTCTTGCAATATATGTTACAAGCCTAGCACTTTAAATAAAGTTGACGGAATAAAAAATAAACTTACCAGAGCGTACTAGGATTTGAGTTATTTCATTATATGCATTAGTCAAATGTTCCTCTATCGTTTGTATTAGATTGCTGTTTAAAAACCAACATAAAGAAGAGTAAAATGGAACAAAACTACAGTTGAAGACAAAAAATACGAATTCCAGTTGTAGTTCATCACAGATGCAAATACTTCTCGATACGCGTCTGGTGCGTTACAAAAGTTTATAAATGTTCCAGCCATTTTGACAAATTTTGGGTACTCTTCAAAGTCTACTACTTTCGCGCAAAGGCAGAGCTTTAGATTTATGCGAGTTTGATCCTCTTAGCTCCATACATATTTTATTGTACAGATAGCACATGTTGGATTACTTAGTTTTCTCCCAGAAGAGGCGCAAAAAAGTGAAACTAAGCACCTCAGAACATAACGCCCATTCACTTATAAATTAACCTGCTTTTGTGCAGAGCGTTCACTAGCTAGCACAATCTTAATCGCGTTAAAAACAAAGGCAAGAAGATAATGTCCTTTATTAAAATAATAAAGTGCATGTTTGAGGTTGTTTCAGGAAATATGAACAAATGACTAAAACACGAAAAGTCTGCTCAAAATAGTATGAATCTGATAATAAAGTCCAATATTGCGACCGACTGTGTACGACATAAAAAGAAGAAAATTGAATCAAATAATTACATTTGCCACTACGTTCTTGCAACGTCAATCCAATAGAAAATAACTGAGGTCAGACATAAATCAAGTGATAAACGCATATTAAATATCAGGAAATTTTCCTAACACATTCATAAAGATATGCCACTTGTTTTCCACTTTTAGGTTTTTATACAAAAAAAGTTTATTAAGTAAGCTCTGTCCGTCGCTTTTTTTATCTTTTTAATAATCCGCGCCTATATTGTTGCTAAATTGATAGCAATATTTAAATTTTACATGTTCCTTATAACTTAGAAGAATCTATTAAAGTGCAGCACCAAGCTTACAAATTTCGTTTTGTTTTTATTACCAGGATTAAATAAATTTTCAACTTAATCACTTTTTCCATAATCTTGAAAGCCTATTTACTGCAACGGAAAATTATAATATTAAGCACCATCACTGGAAATCTAATGTTATTACGCACAAAAGAATATTTATGCCCTATCATATGGTCACTTAACTTACTGGCCCACAAATATCAACAAATTACCTAATCTCACTGAGCTATGTATAGTAAAAACATATACCAACATTTTCACAAATATGAAACAAACAAACTGAAATCTATCGACAGACCACTATAATAATGCTCAGTACTTATGTATAGGTACTTAATTGCTACAGACCTCCAATACTAGACAGTAAGAAGACAAATTTGGAAGAATTTTGAAGAATATATATTAGAGGTGGTACCAAAGCTAAAAACAATATTTTTAAAGTCAATTGACCACTTAACTACAGCCTTCCGCATGACAAGCAACACTTGTTTCATCTTACATTGATAATCTATAATCTCTTGCTATATCAGTAAAACATAAAATTATCAAGAAGAGTTGATTTGAAAAAATGTGGCAAACTTCAATAACATCAATGATAAAAATAGATTCAATGCAGCAAGTAGAAATCTAAAAACATTTTTATATAACATAAATGAGCGAGCAATACAAAACTACTCAATCACATTATATCGCACGGAGGAAACACTTTATTTGCTCTGGAGCAACTACAGCAATATATCCCTCCATTTAAACTACCAAATTAAGCGATATAAACAAGGAGACTGTACTTGCTAACCACGTAAAAGAAGAAGAGAACACTCCATCTGACATTACCTATTAAACAGATATAAGTTAACTAAGTAAGAAAAACTATACTCGCCGAATTGAAGAAAATAGTCAGCCAAATATAATTTAATAACTGAAGAAATCTTGAAACAACTATTAGAAATCTGCCGCACAAATCTAGAAACACCCTAAAGAGGCATTTTCTTATCGACCTACCTGTCTTCTTCTTGCCTTTTCCAAAAGTGTTCGAGATTACTAAAAAAATTAGAACCATTCTTACAATATTTAATACCAGTTAGAAGTTAAAGAGCAATATACCAATAAAGAACAGACACAGAGATTAACTGATCTTAACAAAGATCTTGATTAGCGTTTTTTTTAAATATTACGCAACCCTTTTCTCTCATAAAGCTTGTCGCTCTTCCCAACCAATTCAGGAGTTCCTAAATGAAACGTGCTGTAACCAACGTTGTATCTACTACACATTTTTGATCTTCCAACTACAACTCTGACAGTAATGGTTACCTATACTGATAATATGGCATCTCACATTAACCAAAATATAGCAATACGTTGTTAACAATATTATTTAAACAAAGTCTAACTCTGGATCAAAAAATATCGCACTAGAGCAAATTCAACCTATTCAAAACATGTAACATTTCCTTTACTCCAGTTTTCTTAAATAACCAAGAAGAAAAATATCTGGAACAACACAAAACAACTAGGTACTAAGTTCTGCATGATGTACTGGTTAATGGGCCCCTTCCCAATTATAACTAGAGAACTTCTATATAAAGCAATATTGAAGCCAGTGTAGACTTATAGGCCGTAGTTCTGAGATATTAGAAATAATCAAATAATCAAATCATCAATCTCAATTTATTCATAAAAGTTGAAGATGTAAATAAAAATTGCAATGGATTACTTAATTATTTCTTATTTATTTTTAGCATACCAAAAACAACTATTAAAAATTTTAAGACATTTTTTCCACTAGAACGATCTGAATTTCGAAACTTACCTTTTGCTAATCACATCTTTGGCAGACAAATTCCAGAACGGACTTGCATGTGTAATTTGATGAACTACCTCCAGAGGCCAGAGCAGAAAACCGGGAGGTTCCAAGGTGAGGCTTTTGAGGTAAGGGTCTTGAGCACGACTTTGTACCAAATATGCGCTAATCATTGTGCCTACTCCGTGCCTGTAGTCTTCATCGCGAACTCTAAATATCAAACAAAGTATTCCATCTCTTTGGTATATCTAAACGCAAATAAATGGTGAAACGAATTTGCAAACGAGTACTCTCACTTACAACAGCATTCGCGCTAAACAAAGCTTTTGAATACGAAGTGCGCGGTCTAACCATCTTGGTATAGACAATACTGGCCATCCCGCCACATATGGCCACTCCCATGATCATCTGCAGGGAGATCAGGAAAGTTCCTTCGGGGCAGTTGGAAGTAATGTACCGACTCCCGTACCCCGTGGTGTGTTGTGTTTCAAGGCTAAACAGGAAATAGCCGGCAAAACTGTAGATGCCAACCAAGCAAGGCGTCTCTGATGAGCGCGACTCCGACATGTCGTTGTTGTCCTGTGCAATGAGCATGTAAAACCAAGCGAACAGCAACCAACTGAACACGTAAGAGGAAGCAAAGCACAGGATGGTCCAACGCCAACGGCTGTTGACCAAGGTGTTGCCAATGTCGCGAATGTACGCGGTCCAAAGATAGGGAATATTGGTGCGGATTACGTTGGCTTTGCCGCTCTTTCTGACCAGCCTGCGGAAGACGTTTGAATGTGGCATGACGAATTTTCTGCAACAAATATATAAAATTTAAACTTTCTATTTACTCGTATCCATTTATTTTGCGGTACAATATGCTACAGATTTTTTTATTCAGATGTTTAGTCGTGTGAAATAAATTGAAATTTATCACTCTGTTCTATAGTAAAGAACAGTTACTAAAGTTTATTTATGAATAATCCCTATAATTAATTAATAATAAAACTTTCAGCATGACAGAGATTTGAACCGAATGCTTACTAAAGTATACAAAAGTATTTTCCAAAAATCGTTCCAAAGATTATGAAATTAATAGAATCAGTAACAAAATACTTAAACTGAGAAGTATAAATGGAAGTATAACTGACAGAGGTATAATACTTATCGACCAAAAAGCCGCTATTGCAAAGAACTGGCGTACGCTTTAGACAAAACAAGATCATTTTACTGCACTCAAGTTTTGTGCCCATATCTAATAACCAACATTTACCAGTTACAAACAATAAGGTATCGAATAAGACACAATATGTCGTGAGTCGCTTGAGCTCAGGTGACTGATTGATTTAGTAAGTGTTCTAGGCCAATCCATTAGCGCGGCGGCATGTATACATCGCAAAACCCCCTCGGCGCCCGAGGGAGAATCGCGAATCCGCGTTGTTAATCATTTGCAAAACAACGACGCTCATTACAAACGTTAACGTTAACATCTGCATAATTTCTGTGTCGGTAAACTGTCACTTGCAGGTGAAATTGCCGGTTCGTGCAATGCCAGCGCGTTCGAGATTTTGAAGGCGCTGTTGCAATGAAGCCATTTAGATAGATTAGATAAAGTTAATGCAGATTGATACTGAATAAATAATTATTTTGACACCATATTTAAAACACCATAGATTTTTACCCCCGTTATTGTATTATCTGCGACAACAACTTTACTGACCAGAGCGCATACATATCGGTTCATCCACATTGAGTTTTACTATTTTTAATATTGTATCTATCTTTTAGTTTATCTATTCAATTTTTTTGTTATGGCTTTTGAAAAAGTCCGTGGTTTTTCAATGCAAGCTTGAGCTTTCGAGTCACCCAATAAGAAATAATCACACGGTGAAAAATCCAATGATCGAGGGGGCCTCTCTACATCCCCGCGAAATGAAATAGAGCGCTGTGGAAAATGTTTCCTTAAAAAAGCCATGCATTTTCTTGAAGTATGGCAAATAACCCCATTATGTTGAATCTAACCCCTACCGAAGGCAATCCGATATCTTTTCAATTCGTTTTTTCACGAAAAAGTGGAGTCCAGTGTCAAATCTGGCTATTCTGCACCACACAGTTACTCTCCCACCAGCAATTTTCAAACGTCTCCAGCATCGTTTCTGCAAATGTAAACCGCCATACATAGTCATTTTCCTTCATTTCTTGAACCACCAGAATTTGTAAGGATAAAAATGGAGGTCAAGGTGTAATTTCGGCGAATCGATCTGTCTTACACGCGTAAAGCGCTATCGTGAACAGCGAGGGCTGCTTTCCACAGTCAGTCAAACTTTTTCGATGTTTTATGGTGTTTTAGTGATCCGATTACCTCCCCGAGCTATTCCAGGTATTACAGTTCTTCTCGTTCTAAAGTTGTTAAACCATTTCAATATAGTTGGGTAAGACGGGACGGCACCACGATGACCAACTATGAAGTAAGTTCGGAAGTTTTGCTGTATCCACATCACCAAATAATCGTTTGCAACAAAAGTATTATAAATAAAGATGCCATGTTCAATCACCCACGGCTCCATGACTACTGAAATGGCAACTAATAACGGATTAATTAACCATTGCGCATGCGCTAGTTCCCCATCAATGTTATACCCGTTTCAAAAACGTAACACCTCCTTGCCGGACCCTGTATAATGTATTGTAATCTTAAGTAAGCTTTTGATTTTATTTTGAATTCGGCGACACTCAATATATTTCTTGCTCAAGGGAGCTGATGTAATAACAAAGGTAATTGATGCTTTAGAATTATAAAACTGATTTCGCACACCTATTCTTATCATCAGTTTTAACTTCATTTATACTACTAATTTTCTATTTATTCAGTAACTACAAATAACACAGAGAGTGCAAGAAGAGCAAGATGATGAACTGGCTGGAATAATTAAGGCGCTGACAACTGGGTTCACCGATATCGGCGACTTCAAAACCATTAAAAATTACAAGCCCCTGATGCAATTACAAGTCCTTCTCTGATACTGAACACTGCAAATACAAAACCCTTATACAGAAAGCTGTACATTATAGAACTAAAATTTGGAGCAGTGACAAAGAAAAGATTGAAACGGCTATAGATATTGTATGCGTTTTATTTGGAGTAGAGGTTCTAAATTTGTTTCTGGGAAGGATATCTACAGAAATTGAGGCTAGATAATCCTTCAATAAAAAATCAAGCATAGCTAAAACAGAGCGCTTAATTCAGTTTTATAGAGGCAAGGAGCATCTACTTGGGAAGGAATTCAAGCTGATAAGTGATCAGAACAAAAACCATGGAATTCACTACAACCTCACTCTGCTGTTTTCATTTCTTCAAGCAGTTGCATGTGCAGAAGCCGGAGTAACCCTGATTTCCCCATATGTGAGCCGTATTTAGATTGGTACATCACGAACGCTGACAAGAAATGTTTTCAGGTGAAAAGAACCACAGCACGGCATCCGTCACCAGCATTTACAACTATTATAAGAAGTTTAACTGCAAAACGGCGGCGGTAGGTGCTTCGTTTAGAAATGTCGAAGAGGCAAAAACATTTTTACAATTAGTCCAAAGCTCCTCGGTGAACTCAAATTAAGCAATGCCCCAGTTTTGAGAAATACATGCTTTGAAAAAATCACGCTGAGTGAAGCGAAATTCCGCTGACGGTTGAACGAAGACGTAATGGTCACTTCCGCAAATTTGCTGCCGATTCAGTGAAACTCAAAAATATTCTGAAAGACCTGCTGAAGCAATGCCCAAATAAATAGGATATGGTTTTGTTGAAATACTTAAGTTTTGATTTTGAGATTACGTGACTTAGTTTGCTTTAGATTTTAAAAGTTCGATTACTTTCCATTTTAGAGATGTACTGTCTGTTCTATAATACATAACACTTTGCTTATGGTTAAAGGAACAGCGATGGGACTAACACAGAGGCTAGCGTCTCTTTGATTAAATTAATACTTCATATATTACTATTATTATGACTTCTTGGAAATTAAAGGTCAAGACCGTACTATCAATTTGCGTTGAAACAGTTTAAACCTTTTTGTATGGGGGGGGGGGTATAATGACTAGATTGGTGATTTTGCAAACATCCATTTCGTCCTTAGTAGTGAAGATAACAAAATCATAACGAATAACACAGTTTGGTATGCACCTCAATGCATTAAACACAACTTGCAATACCTTGGACCAGAAATGTCAGTTTTGAAATGCTAGCTGAATTCCATAGTTGGTCATCGTATCGAGACAACTTTGTACAAGAGCAGCTTATTATCAATGTTTAAGTAGGCACTTCTGTCAAATGTGTTATGCCCAGATTAATCGCGTATCTAAATGAATTTCCAGTTTTTATCATTTTTGCCTTCTTTTGAGACTTAAAGTGACGTGAGTAAATTTTGAACTATTGGTTTTTATGAGTCACGTTTTGAGACATTCCGCAATATAGTTGAGGTGCTACTGTAGATAGTTGGAGACGTATTTTTAATTTGTTTGAAACAATTATTGATATGTTATCATCAAGTGTAACTATATCAGTGTTACTGACAATCAGTAATTCGACAATGTAAAGCACTTAATACACTTCAGAGATATGTAGGTTTTGCCGTACTTAATTATTAAATATAATATTAAATATAATATAATAATTAAATTAAAAAATAAAGATGTCTGTTTGACAGATGAAACATGGTAGATTGTTCCTAATTTTACAAATTAGGTCTTTATGCTAATCCCAGTAGAAAGCGTGAGTGATGTTAAGGAGGACAACTAAACAGTATCGGCTATGTTTTAGATCTTAATTTATTTTGTTCAGAACTTTATTCATTTAGTGTTAATGCAAGCCGAACTAGTGATTTTGAATTAGCTAATTCTTTTAATATGAATCTCTGCGAACACCTTTGATGACACAGTCAGGACACCCATCGGCCTATATGAAAATGTTTCCGTAGGATCTTTCCTGGTTTGGAAATAAGGGTTAGTTGCAAAATGTTTTGTTTCAAGAAAAAGTAAACACCTCACAAAATTGAGTTAAATATTCGGAAGATCGTATTTATGCCCTAGGGCAGTAGCTCTTTTAAAAGACGCCCTACTATCATATAATACCACAATGATTTCCTAGAGTTTAGATTGTAAATCCAACTTCAGTTTGATGGACTGATCCATTTTGTATTGAACATTTAAAACTGAATAGGTTCTTCTTTTGCAAATAATTGCTGAAATAATCTGCAAATACATCTGTCATGGTTCAATTATCATCTCGAGTTTTAATGAGTGATTGAACTGTTCGTAAGCTTTTGATTATTTGTGATTTCCATAAAGAATCATTAATCTCTATAGAAGAGACGGAAACTCCAAAAGGCATTTAGTACCTTGATTTTTATATTTATTTAATAACACAGTAACTCTACTTAAACTGCTTTATCGCTATGAACATGTGTAATCTACCACCATGTTGTAGATAAAACGGTTACTTTGCGTTTATGAATAAGTGTTCCACTCCAGCCAGTCATATAATACTACTTACACGTTCAGTTGCTTGATTAATATCTTGGGCTGTTTGTAAAAAGATACTTAGACTCAGTTAATCTCCTAATGTATGGCACATTAGTTAGTATTTTGGAAGGAATACAGTTTTTCCACAGATTTAGAGGTCTAGTGTAAAGGCAGCCCAATTTTGTAAAAAACCATTGGCGACACAAATTACCGAGATTTAATTCATGAAGACCATTCATCAGAATTCGATAAGATTTAGTTCTAGAGAAGATATTATTGTAATTATTTGGCAAGAACCATAAAAATCAATATAATAATTGAAACACCTGGTGTAGATATCTTTTTTAAAACTGCAAATAATTGCTTACTGACTGTCAACAAAAATTTACCATCAGAACAGCATTTATGGGAACATTCTGAAAAATACCTCACGGTACTCCCAGTCGCGCTTGTTAAGTTTCAAAACAACTATTTTCTGGTGATATAACTTAATTTCAGTGCCTAAAATTGTTCAACAAAAACAGTTCAATTAAACAATACCGAAGTAGAAATGCTTTTACACAGCAAACAGTTAATTGTTAATGTGCTTTTTAGCAACAAATCTATGCTGCTAAAATTTTCCACCAAGAATATGAGGTGAGCAACTTCAAAATAATACGCTTCGCTAACTATTAATTTACACCATTACTCAAGAAGTTGCTAAATTTCACTTAAAAAAAGGTGATTTGGAGTTGATAAACTCCACCAGACTTTTCTCGACATTTTCTATAAAGTGATCGAATATCAGCCATAAATTTATTGCGAGGACCCAAAAAGTGATTTGAGAGAAAGAAATCTAGCTAAAACGGCGGATGTTATAAAATATTCATACTTAGGTCGGTGATCGTCTTCAAGGTTACTTTGTCAGTGTATGGTCACGAGTTATTCCAAATAAATATAACTTTTCTTATTTTCTTGAAGATATGAGGCCTTTTGAGTCTAAAGCGCCTCTAGCTAGCATCAGCTACTGCTGATAACGCGCGGCGTTTCATCAAGTAAAAGCAACTCTCAGTGTACGATTCCCATCTGATCTTACCATACAGAAAAATATATTCTTTTGGTGGATATTGGAATATGTAGCATTGACTAATGGTTCATTTAGATAAATCTATCATTTTCTCCTCTTTAGATTCTCATAAAGAATCTATTTTCGTCGTAGGTCACAATCTGGTTGTAAAAAAGACATTGTCGCAAATGTTGCTTGTCATACGACATTTCTTTGACCACCAATTTTTACGTTAATAGAAAGCACTACTTGCAGTACCTTGTTAAGCTGACAGATGGGGCTTTACTACACGGAAAGATATTTGAATTTAAGTAAACTAAACAGATTAGAACTGTAAGAGAGAAGCTTGAACTAAATCTAAATTAATCTCTATGGCAAGTCTATTGGTTTAAATCTTTTAAATCTATATGTACCCTCTACATTATGTAGATGGTCTGCTGCCATCGTATTAGGGTAAAGAGATAACTTATTTCGATTTTTCTTGATGGTAGTTACATACATGCAGATCTCGATCATTTGGTGGATTTACAACAACACGCAACACCTGGCTAAAATAGCTAAAGTACCACTAGGTTAGATTTACTAGTAGATCCATATAACTGTAACCCATGGGTACACGTCGGCATCATTATATTGATTTATATAAAAGTACTTTCTTTACTAAAGATAATTGGGAGTAGTTACCCATTAATCAGTACATCCTACTGAACTTCGCATCTAGTTTTTTCTTTTTTTCCAGATATGTTTCCTCCATGTAAGTAATCGGATACTTCAGATCTGCTGTCCGTAGAACTCGTTGGTTGTTCACGAAAACTGGTTTCCTCGCATGAATTGGTTTAGTTTAATTTAGTCTGAGGCGTCATTTTTCGAATGAAGTTTGGGTTTAGATGGCCATAACACCTATACCATTGATAAAGTTGACTGTTACTGTCATGTTTTATGGTTGGAAAATAAAAAACGTGTAGTGGGTGCAGCGTTGGTCCCAACACGCTTTTTCAAAGCACTCCTAATTAATCGAAAAGAGTGACGTGCGAAAAAATATTTGCTTTTCACAAATGAATGTAAGACGCTATTTTAGGGATGAGGCAGATTACTTTTAATTTATTATAGGAATCACACGCACCTTGCCAAAAGCTTGTGTAATATCTAAAAAAGTCGCTGAACAAGATCTTTTATTTTCTTGATCGATGTAGGTTAGGTCAGTTAATTTTTGCATCTTCTGTATATTCCAAATAGAAACTGCATATGGTATCAAAATCTTATAAGAGAAGTTTTGTCATTTAAAAAAAAATTCGGACACTTTTGTAAAGGCAGAAAGAAGACTGATAGATGGTAAGAAGATAACGGCGCACACTCAATCAAATAACAATGCCAACTGAATACAAAGCATTTACTACTAAAACACTCTAAAACACACTTCACTAGCGTTGATGACACCCTGGGAAATTTTATCGCTCACTCCATATCACGTGATGTTTGTTTTCTTTTCAATTCTCATTTTAACTCAAGCAGTAGATTGTCCAATACGTAAGTATTTATTTCAATGCATTAAAAAAACAAACTTTGAATTATTTTCATTATTTATATGTAGTCCATATTAATATGTTCAAGCGCACGCCTGGAAAAATACCGCGTATGATTCGATTGTCACAGAGGCATTGAATTACAGCTTCTGACCTCTCAAAGAGCACTTAAAACTTAATGGATGCTTTAGAAATTCAAGTGCAAATAACATGGCTATAGATCACATGTAAGAGTTATAACCCTAACAATACACACTGGTATTATGCACATTCTCATGCCCATTTCGTAAGCATATCTTGCAAAACACTTTCTGAAAAGTTACATTCGCAGACCAGCGTACATGTGTTCCATACTCGTTTTTTAATTCTTGTCATGGTCGACATTGTAGGCACCTCCACAAATCAGTGAATTTCTTCACCAACTCTTGGATTGTCTGTATCTTATAAGCCCAACTACCCAATGCTGTCTTAGTACTTTTTCTAGATCATTTATACCTTTCCCTTGAAATACAGCAATTTTAGTATAATTACATTGATAAATATCATTCGAAAAGCTTTGTAGTGCTTTCCGCTTCATGTTTTGCGTTCTTTAACCATCGATTTATTACCAGAACTAAAGATATTTACTTCATGTCCACGTAAGGTTCTCTTTAAATTCATTAAGTAATTTGTTTGCAACGCCACTTAAACGTTATATAGTTGTATATAAAAAGTATCGACTGACATATTTTGTTTAATAATGAATAAAATAATACTTCAACTAAAAATTGCTTTTACAACATCGTAGATTATGATAAAATTCAAAAGCGGAAAAGAAATTGATGTTCCATGCACAGTAAGTGTAGGCGTTAATCATTTCAATTCTACATTCTAAAGTTTGTTTGGATTAATACAAACATAATATATATAATATTTTACTACTTTAAGACCTTCAAAGTCTTCATTGCGTCAACACGCTTAAAGAGCTCGACAAACAGGAAAACGACAAAAGAAATGGCAACAACCGACAAATTAGAGCGGAAGCCAAACAAACGCGCCACAAATCGCCAGACGCGATTACCTGCTAGTTCTGCTGGCGTTATTTCCATGCCAGGTAACGTAAACTGGCAACTGGGAATTGGCTGCTTCGCTAAAAACGTCGCTGTCATTTTCAGTCGGAGCTTCGCCGCTGCTTGGCATGGCCTTTTCAGCTGCGGGAGAGGGCAATGCCATCCGGGACCTCCTCAATATTTACCTTCCAATTATACGCGGCATTACAAATTTGACTCGTACAAACATTCACCTGTAATTTATTTTTCCAGCGTTTGCCGTGTTTTGCTGCTAATTAATAAGAGGCGCGTAATTACCTCGTTACCTGCGTTTGCAGCGAGAAGCCACTTTGCGAGCCACACCATAATGTTAAGTATTTTTCCAGCTGATAACACACTCTTACAGCTTTATCTGCTCCTTATCACGGCATTCAGCCGAATACGCGCATTATCACGCGTTGCCGCATTATGACGCAAATAATAGGCGTCTTATACGAACAAGTTTATCGTTTGTTGTAGTGAATTGTTATGAATTTTTCGCCCAGGGTACAATTAGTACTTATATAAACATATTTTAATTAAAAACAATGTCGACAAATTAGTTTTCAGAATAGCAATATAAACTAAACAAATCTACCTTTTTTTGTAATTTATTTGAAGCTTAATCTAACGTATGTCCAGCTTCTTTATCTTCTAAGTACTATAAAAAAAATTTCAAAGTTTTTAAGATAGGGATTTAAAAGTTCGGGCGACTTTTTATTCCAATGATGTAGTTTTCCAAAAATGCTGGAAATAAAATTTGGTAGATGTGATAATCTAGAAATTATTTTTAGGGTCAATTCTTTAAACTGTTTTCAATTTATCCAGGAATGTTGTTTAACTCTTTAAATCCAAGTATAACGGCGCCACTACGTTATCTAAAATTTTCACAAGTATTACAGTGTCCACTTCTCACTTGATCCCCACAAATTGGTATATGTGCATATTTATCCAATATATTTTTGATTGACACGTTCATTGCTGTTTTTCACTAATTTTTCATCCATTTCTAAAAGGCTCAGAATCAACTGCAATAATGCTACATGAAACTGCCAAAAATGTGATTCAAAGTTAGACTGTTGGTCTCTTTGGTTTGATTATATACAACGAAATAATTAACCCAAAAAAGCCAAAAACGGCAATGCTGCCATCTTCGGGATATATACAATTCATGCTATACAGAGAAATGCACATATCTAATGTGACAAGATATTGCATGTGAGTACTATAGTCTATTATGAGTTACCGGAAAGAAATTTATTGCTTGCTGCCATCGTTTTGAGCCATTTCAATATTGTGAATCGGTTGGGCTATGATATTAGGACATTTAACACAATATCAACCATTATTAGTAAGATATCCATTGAACTTTCCCCTCTTCATCGGTTCGTTTTTATCTAGTCATTGCAATTCCAATTTATGCCAGATATATGCGAAGGCTTTTCACGGCCGGTGTTATGAGGCAATGTATGGTTGGTTCTTGGATTGTTAGGCCGTAGTCCGAGTTTAGAAACTCTTGATGTTTCGTCCACAACAGAGGCAGACATTTTCAGAAGAAAATCTAAAAATTAAATAACTGTCCCGTGCATTTTTGCTTTTATACTTGTGCGAGTGTGGTAGTGATAGTGTTGGGGCAAGGCATTGTTGGCGTCATCCGGATGATTGACAACGTAATCGGGCTAGCTCTTGACGTCAATCTGATCATTACATGCAACATTTTGGCATTTTCTGACGTCACTCGCGCTTTCACCATATCGCAGTCTATTTTTTGCCCCTTAAGAGGGATAAACCAAGATTTAGGTAACTGAATCCGTCGTTGATGTTAAAATTATTTTTATATTTATAAATCTCCACCTCCTCTATATAATCTTGGATAATAGTTCCTACAATTAAATAAAACTTGTGTTGGCCCGAATCCTATCTTATGGTCGGGATTTTCTAAAGCATGTTCAGCGTAGATGACGTTTATGTTCCTTTATCCTCGTAGTAATCATTCGGCCCGTAGTCCCAATGTAGACTTGCTCACATGAACAAGGTATGCACTATACACCTGGTGTATCCTGTGGGGTTCTTATATCCTTGGGTGGTCAAACCAAATCCTGTATCTTAGTGGTAGTAGTATAGATGGTTTGCACCTTATGTTTATTGAGATTTTTCTATCTGGTCCGTAGCCCTGTTGATATAAGTTACCTTGGCCGATTTCAGTTGTGTTTTACATGGGCATTTCTTAGATTTATTTGCACTATTTATCTCCGTCCTCGGCTAGCCATTCCCTTGTTCCAAATGTTTTAATTTGTTATTCAAAAACTGTGACTGACATTTACGTCGTGCTAGGCCTACCAATGTTTTTATAACTGTTATTTTTTGCCTAGGATAGTGATTCAACTATTTATGAAGACAACTCGAGAACTTAGCCTAGAAGAAATTCTAGTTACTGTCCAACCTTGCCTTCTACTGCGTTGTCGAGATAATAAGGTAGTTCTAAAGTATTTACAGGTTAAACACTACTTGCGCACTCGCCAAGCCCAACGAATTTATTGAAAAACAAAATCTGCCTTAGTCAGTGAACAAGTGCACGCTACAAGGAAGACCATCGCTCTGTGTTCACTATAACTAATGCAAGTCCATGTCAGCTTGACTAGCAGAATCCACAAAGACGACTGGGATACTGTAAACCGCGTCACTTTTTATTCTACGAAGAAACACGGAACGGTGGCCATCATTAGACAGTTTTCTAAGTCTTAGCGTTAACAGAAAAAAAAGCGTTCCTACACAGCTGGATTATAAGCAAACTATAATAAACCTTTCCAAACACGAGTTTAGCCATCAGTGCTCCCAGCAAAAGTGAAAATTTTGCACCATTTTAGCTAAAAACATCGTAGCTAACATAGAAGCAGTTACAAGGAACCTTCCAACGAATGAAGCAGAGCAAGTACGAGTCGAGACTTTACGCATCCTGCTCCATGCTAAGTCGCCTAAGAAGAACTTACCCAGGGCGAAATAAACTCAAAAATGACGACACCATCATCATCTTAACATCAGATAAAGGTAATGCCACAGTTGTACTATCACAAAAGGACTACACAAAGAAGATAACCGAACTACTCGATACAAACGCTTACATCGTGCTTAAACGCGGTCTCATAACGCGGATACTACGAGCAAAGCGATAAAAAGTTCCTCTCTGGGTGACACAATCAAAAAAAGACTAATAACATCAGAAGCGCTACTTCCAAGAATATATGGGTTTCCCAAAATACACAAGAACAATGCGACCCATTGCCAGTGTCATCAGTGGTCCTACCTACAAACTAACCAAATACTTATCCAATCTCTTACAATCGTACATTGGACTTACCAGCAGCTACATCAAGAACTCAGCACATTTTGGCAACCACCTTCAAGACACTCAGCTAAAGGAGAGAGATCTAATGGTCAGTTTCACTGTAACATCCGTGTTTACCAAAGTGCCGATTTAAAATACCTTGCATCACCTAAATTACAGTTATTTCAGCAGTGCTTTACGTCCAGGTACTTTGTTTGACAGAGCGTACATTACGAGCAAAAAGATAAAGCATCAATGGGTAGCTCAATCAGTCCTGTGATCGCCAATTACTACAAGGAAAAATTTGAAGAGGTCGCCATCTATACAGCATCTTTAAAACCCGCGATATGGCTAAAATACATCGATGACACTTTTGTGATATGGAGACATATAAGGGAGACCCTACCACAATTTCTTAAACAATTAAATTCTATACACCCAAGCATACAGTTTGCCATGGAACTGGAATCGAACGACAGTATTGATTTCTTAGACGTACAGGTGTTGATATTGGAGAATGAACATTTACAACATGCTGTGTACAGAAAACCAACGCATACGAACAGACCTTCATAAGCAGTCAAATCATCACCCTAATCAGAAGTTGTGAAAACATTGATAAGTATATGTCAACCACAGTTTTTGGATAAAGTACTAAAACGTTTGGAACAAGCCTTACAATAAATGCCTAGTCAAGGACGGAGATAAAGAGTGCGAATAAATCTAACAAATGGGCACACAAATCACAACTTAATTACTTATTTATAAATATAAAAATAATTTGAACAGGGACGACGGATTCGATCTACCTAGGTTTTGGTTTATCACTCTTCAGGGACAAAAAACAGACCACTATACAGTAAAAAAACGGGTGACGTCAGAAAATGACGGATTACGTTATCAACCATTCTGGTGACGTTAACAACGCCCCCCACCCCAACAACATGCCTACCACACTCGCACTCGAGTATAAAAGCAAAAACTCACGGGGCAGTTAGTTAATGTTTAAAAAATTTTCTTCTGAAGATGTCCGCCGCAGTAATAAACGAAACGTCAAGAGTTTCCGAACTCCGACTACGGCCTAACAACCCTACCACCAACCACACAATGCGCATTCTAATTTATGCCCCTTTTTTGTCGAGGCACATGCAAAGGTACTCTTTATCATAAATAAATAAATAAAATACTCGTAAATTTCAGATCGTAGAAAAATTTTCGAAATAAAGGATGGTTCAAATTAAGACTCGCCTTTTTTGTTTTGCAGTCGCCAAATAATTGGTTACAAAATTTGATGAAACTGGATTGGTACGGAAACCTTGAGAGTATCAGCATGAGGTAAGGGCTCATAAGAATATTGTCACCGACAATATGTAGCTGCAGTTCCAAAAACATCAACTTGATATCTTGCAGAACAATTGGACATTTCTAGAAGCTCTCTTTATCAAATTCTGAATCAAAAACCTGCATCTTCATGCGTATAAAATCTAACTTTTAGTGTTTAAAGTTTAGTCAAAAAATTATTTTTAGCGGTGAGCCGCGTTTTCAATTGACAGATTCGTAAGAAAACAGAATTGTGGCATTTGGGAATTCTTGCATAACTCATGAAAAGCAAATGCACTCCCAACAAATCACTGTTTGGTGTGTTTTGACAAATGGTATGATAGACTCGTACATCTTTAAATATGATGCTAAATTGTAAATGGTGATTATTACCAGTTCGGATTTAGATAAATGCACACTACAGTGGAACAAAAAAAAAACAAAGTAGTGAAAAAATTAATACAACTTTTAAAGCCAAACAATATTGCAAAACAGCATTTCTCGACATCACTTAGGCCTTTAACAAGGTTTGGTTCACTGGTCTATTGTACAAACTATGTATTTGAATATACTGGACCTTCTCCAACAAAAGTAGGAGTACCCCAAGGCAGTGTTCTCAGCCCGCTATTGTACTGATATATACACCTGGGGTCTTAACAGCAGTGTTTGCAGAGGACACCGCAATTTTATCCTCGGATAACAATCCCATCGCTGCCTCACAGGAACTACAGACAAATCTCACCTCTACTGAAAAATGGTTAAAGAAATGGAGAATAAAAGCAAACGTATCGAAGTCAATCCATATAACATTTACCATGAGGAGGAAAGATTGCCCCCCAGTGCATTTAAACAACAATCAATTACCACAACAAGAAGTGAAGTACCTTGGTGATGCATCTTGACAGAAAATTTACTTGGCGTAAACACATTTTTACGAAGTGAAAGCAATTAGGAATGATCCTCTTCAAGATGTATTGGATGCTAGAACGAAAATCTGAACTTACTCTTAATAACAAGCTACTGATGTATAAAGTAATATTAAAATCAATCTGGTCATATGGAATTCAGTTATAGAGCACAGCTTCCAATTCAAACATCGAAATATTAGAGCATTTTTCTTCGTATTCTATCAAGGTTCCATAGCTGTTCAAAACATTGTGTCTTAAATAAAAAACTCTATTACTAATATAGTTATTCAAAAATTGTTTTTACATTTTAAAGTTATGAAGTTTAACCTGACAGACTCCACATTTCAGCCGATCTCTTCAGTTCACGATGATCGATTAAAGGATGACAAATATTTGCACCAATCTATCAGGCAATTGGACCACCAAGTGGGAAGTTTTCATGATATTTTCCGTCATTCCAACTCGATAGATAAGATGCAAAAACTTGGTGCATAAATGCCACATACTTTAAATAGAATAAACCAATGCACACTATCGTGGGTAGTTTACTTGCCCGACATCGAGCTATTTGTGGATATAGATTTCTTTACAACAATTTTTAATTGATTTCCAACAATCTAGGAAATGTTACGATTAATCACGATGTGAAGCTGAAAATGCAACTTAACATCTTTGAATCAAGATCGTTGATTTGATCCGTCGAAGTACTAACAAGCTAGGAAATAGTGACAAAAAATCGTCGATCTTCAAATAACTTGGGAAGCCAAATGAACTTATCTGACAAGCCGTTACCATATTAATTATGAATGTTCTAAAACAATTAAATAAGAGAAATAATTTTATCATCTTAATGACCAAATGACCAAAAATGTATGGTGCAAACAGACTTTTACCATAGAAATTGTATTTAATCTTGTCTTTTAATTCGAGCTGTATAAACTATTGATTAATTAATTTGTTATTAATTTAAAAGAAGTAACGCAATCATAGCCCTTAGTCTAAAGATAAAATTAAAGGCACATTTGGAAAAAATTCTACCATTTAATTTAGATTACTGCGTTTGTAATTAATCATCACCAGATCAATGCAGCCTCGTATTTACGCCTTACCCCGCAATCCGTTAACAATCAGGGAAAACAAAAAGCGCCTCCTTTGCCCGCGCAAATTTACGAACGAATCAAATTATCGCTTTCGCGCCACAGGTTTCACTAACACAAAGTGCTTTGGTGCTCTAAGATGCCTTTACGAGCCGCTTTGCGAACAATGACTTCATAAAACTAGCAGCGCTCCTATTTTAGTTCGGTTTGCGTTTTAGTTGTTTAGCAGTTCGTTTTTCCCGTGTTTTATCTTGCCATCAACTCCCTTTAGTTGATCGCGGAGATGCCGAGCCGGCGTTCATCGGCTGCAGCCTGCCGCTGCAATAACATTAAATTGGGTTTCGGGATGCTTAATGAGCACGGTATCATTTATACTGAGAAATATTGTGTCGCCAGGAGAGCTGCACTCCTCGCTAATGAACTTCTTGTTGCATTCGGAATTTTCTAGTTAATTCGCCAGCTTCGCGATAATTAAAGCGCAATAAAACGAGTGCACAGCAAGAAGATACTGTCTATTAATGATGTTCCATTTTTAAAATTAAGACACTAAATTAGATATTTAATCAACGTAACGCAATATAAAAACGGCTCGAACAAGTGACATACATGAATTATTTTTCTATGATCTCCTGATAATACACCCTTGCACCAAGTTCAACTTCCCTCTCATAAAATACAATTTTATTCTCTCTTCCCATTGTGTAAGAATCCATTTCTGATAAAATTATAACATTTCTGCGCTCCTAGTCTAACCTTCTGAAAGCTCACATTAATATTAGAAGACAATTTAAATGAATGTCATTTATTAATTTAATTCTTAGATTTCACTAGAATTAAAACATAATAAAATTTTGCAATAAAAACTAACTGTAAAAAAGCACTCAGAATTCCACAGACAAATTTTATCTTAAAACAAAACATATATAAGGTGGTTCAAATATAACCGTCTATAAGCCACAACCTCCACCCTCCCTTCTGCTCGGGTTCAGTCCTATATGGGAGTTTCTAAAGTGATGAGCGATCATGAGGTACGGCGGAGCGTGGAACAGCGCATTGTAACCAACTTTCATCGTTGGAGAAAACGTCCAGTCTGCTGTAATAGACCGCAGACTCTAACAAGAGTATGGGGAAGAGTGTCTCTCATGGACTCGTATGTTTGAGTGGTGTAGGTGCTTCAGAGAGGGCGGAGAGCGCGTAGTGAATGAACCGCATAATCGTCGGTCGCGAATATCCCTCACCGAGCCAGACATTGATCGTGCAAATGTGCTTATTTATGAGAATAAGCGCAGCACTATAAAACTTGGAGAAATGCTGTCCATCACTGTTGGCAGTGTAGAAGATATCGTAAAAAACACTTACACTATCGCAAAATAAATGCACGGTGAGTACCACGCACTTTGACGAACGTGTACAAAATGGTGCGCATGCAAGCTGCCAGTTGTCTTCTATAGCAGTTTGAAGACGAAGGTGACGCATTTTTGAAGTAGTGACCACCGATAAAATGTGGGTGCACTACTTCATTCCCGAGTCCCAGCAATCATCACGTGAGTGGCTGCATATCAGTTTTCCCAAACCTAAAAGAGGGCGGAAGAACCATTCGACAGGAACAGTGATGGCAACGTTCCTCTGGGGTTATCCATGTAGACTTTCTGATGGATGTCAGAACACTCAAGGCAACTTAGTACTAAGACCTCCTGGGAACAAACATGAAGAAAAGATCCGATTCAAGCAAAAGGCAGGTGAAAAACTGTGCACGCCCCAATCTAGCCAAAACAACAATAGAATCCCCAAAAATTAAATTACAACTTTTTGCTACATCCGCCGTACAGTCCTAATTTGGCCCCAACTGATTTTTGCCTGTTCGGAAGGTTCAAATCAAATTTGCGAGACATGCGGTTTGCAGACAACGACGCCGTCATCCAGACTGTTTGGGAGTGAATACGCCACCAACGAAAAGCCTTTTCTGAAAAGGGCATCAGGATGCTTCCAAAACGTTGAAAAAATGTGTTGACTCCGGAGCGTTAAAGACTGTCATCGTTTTTCAATTTGGTTTTTTGTAAAAAATCAATCTCCATCATATTTTAACTACCTTGTAGTATCCAAATTGAATTTTAATTGCAAGCCGTTTGCGTTCTGTTTTATTATTCTGTATTATTATAATTTTTACACTTGGTATTTAAACAAACGGAAAATCTACTAAAGACTATCAGAAATGACGTATATTTGCAAAGTAGGTTTCAGAAAACAGTGCTTAATGTTAACTTTTGCAAAAAAACTCACATTAAGCGTTAAAGCTATTCAAGAAAAACCAACGCATAGAAAAATGCACTGTTTAGCGGGCTTTGCGGTCTGGAAAATTAACTGATCCGTACTTTTTTGTGAACAAAGCTGGCAACGATGCTATTGTCAATAGCGTACACTATCAGAAGTCGCTGAAGAACTTTTTTAATTAAACTAACAATTTGAAGTTAAATCATATGTGAGTTCAACAAGATGGAGCTGCATGTTACTTTACTTAAAACCAAATTTTCTGGTCGTGTTACTCCGTAGAGAAGAGACATCGATTATTCAGCGCGATCTTGCATTATAACCCCATTGAATTTTTTCCTCTGGGACAATTTAAAGGAAATGATTTATGTCAGTAAACCTGCTTCGATTCCAGGACTAAAAGAGATATGTAATTGCTAAAATATAGCCGCATTTATGGTATTATAAAAAATTTCGCGAAAAAATAGTTCCAAATTAGCTGAATCAACGGCATATTTTATGTGTAACTCCTAAGTCTACACTTTACCCAGATAGTGATGAAATTGAGATTTTTCCAATATTTCGTGTTATTTGCAGGAAAAGTTTTCTGTTTTATTGGTTCAACTATATATTTACAATCTACTTTGATAAAAGTAATAAATAAATCTAATGATATTGTATATGACACAAAGGGGCTGTAGATATTACTATTTCCCTAATAAACATGGAACTTAGTCCTGGATCATGTATTGCAGAAATCTTTTCAAAGCTGTTCTTCTAAGTTGTTTAGGTATCCTGCGAGATTGTTGTAGTATGTGGTTGTAGTTCGTTAAATGTCATTTTAGATATTTTCTGCTCCCAAGTCTTTGTGCAGGGTGTGTCTGCCATCGTTAAAAGAGTTTTGACTAGTATATTTATAGTATTTTAGTATTTAATGGCTTTGCACAACCCCCAAAGTTGTAATCCATGTGCCCATATAGGTTTTAGTATGGCTTTGTATATTAAAATCTTGTTTGTGAAAGAAAACTGCCAACGACATCCAAAGAGCCAAGGCATTTGTTTAATTTTAAGGTCCAATTGGTTTTTTTTGCCTTAATATGCAAACTACAAGCGAGTTTCCGGTCAAAGTGTAAATCACGGTATTTAACTTCAGTTTTGAATGGAATAGGAGCATTGTTTATTATGATTGGAGGACATACGTTACGTTAGTTCGTAAAAGTTACTTGGGTAGATTTACCACCGTTTACTACCACTCTTCAATCGGTAAACCATTCTTGTAATAGGTTGAGATGATTTTGTAGATATTGTATCTTGAAGAAACAGTATGACGGTGTCATCAGCAAATGTATATATCAGGTATAAAAGTGGTCCCAATGTAATCCCTGGGAAAAATTGCCTTGGTAAGTTTCGTTTGAGTTTATACAACAGACCGTTGTGCCATACTTTCTTAAAAGCCATAATTTTTTTGACAATTTGATGTCCGTGTTGGATGATTGAATAATGTTTCCTAAAGCCTAATTGGTGTAACAGAATTATTTGGTCTAGGTTTACAATATCTTTTATTTTTTCAACAATAATTTGTCGAAAATTTTTGAATAAGCATTATTGGTCTGTACGATTATGGTTACGTTAGTACTTTACCAGATTTAACCATCATAACGATTTGTACATACTTTCACTGCACGGGAAACTAGCACAATCTTTGTGCACTATTATAAATAACAGTACTAAAGCTTTTCTGGAAAGGCGATCCAGTATTTTACTTACAATCAAATCGTAGCTAGAATCTTTACGAGAATTTGACTGCCTTATTTCTTTTTAAATACTTGCTAGAACAAAACACTTTACTTTTCTTTATTGGATTTGGTCCCACTCCCATCTATTTTTCTGATTAGTGGAATTGTAATAGTGAGTTTTTTGAATTGTTTAGTGGCTTTGCATATTGTATAGTCTTTGTTAGATATATTTATAATATAATACCTGAATGTTTCATTTCGTGCTTCTCTCATTTCTTTATGTAACTGGTGCGTGAGTTTGTTGTAGCTGGTTGCTACTTGCCTACTTCCGGTCCTTTACCATCTCATTCTTGCTCTGCCTCTTCAGATATTAGTTGTTGTATATGTTGAGGTATGTTAATTGATTAGGGCTATCCACTTGAGGTCGTAAGCGTAGCTTGCCAGGTGTCTTTTATTCCAATATTGATGTTGGTATTTTCTTCCAAATGGAATTAAAACAGATTCAAATCAGTGCGCTTGGTGCAGAATTTTGCAACGCTCTCCTTACTAATAACTGTAGTATTGATTGTTATAATCACTGGTGAGTGATCGGAGGATAGATCTTGATTTAATTTTACTTTTACGTATGTCTAGGTTATTTCACTCGTGACTGCGAAACTTAATATATCAGGTATGCTATTCGTATCTACAGAGTAGGTAACTGAAATTATGCATTTGTATCGTGCGCAATAAGTTAGATCCCCAATATGTGTGCATTGCGTTCTAGTCTCTGCCAGCAACACATTTTTACCTATCCACACACCACATCAATTGGCCCCACTGCCAAAGCTCTTCTCAGTTAAGGAAGTTAAAGATATAGTTAAAAATGATCTACATCCAAAAAATGCCCCCGGCATTGATCAAATAACAGGAAAGATAATCAAGGAACTTCCTCGCAAAGGCTTTGTTATGATTACAATCTTATTCAAATCAGTCCTGCGTTTAGGGTACTTTCCGTTACTCTGGAAGGTGGCTCAAGTGATTCTTATATTAAAACCTGGGAAACCACCCAACGAGACTGCTTCATATAGGCCAATTAGTTTACTATCCATACTTGGTAAACTATTAGAAAAATTGCTAGCCAAAAGACTTACGCCAATCATCGAAGAGATGAATTTGATTCCAGCGCATCAGTTTGGATTTAGAAGGGAGCATTCAACCATAATAGGTCCATCGTGTAGTCAACTTAATAAATCAATCTTTTGAAGAAAAAAGTTACTGCACAGCAGTCTTCCTCGACGACATCCAAGCATTCGATAAGGTGTGGCGCGATGGCCTGCTGAATAAATTGAAAAGATCGCTACCACATTCATATTATATTATAATTCAATCATACTTAGAAGAAAGATACTTCCAGATAAAATATGATCAAATGCTAACTAAAATACATCCAATTAGATCAGGAGTACCACAGGGGAGCGTCCTCGGACCCGTTTTGTATATCCTTTTTACAGCTGACATGCCTACCAATGATCAGTCGCTCACAGCTACTTTTGCGGATGATAAAGCAATCTTGGTGAAACATAAAGACCCAGTCACAGCTGCAAGAACGCTACAAAATCACTTAAATGATATCGTAAATTAGACCAAGAAGTGGAGAGTTAAAATAAATGAGTCTAAATCATACCACATTACGTTCACAAAGTGTAGAGGCAACTCACCACAAGTTTTCATTAACAACAATCCATTACCTCAAGTAACAGAGGTCAAATATCTAGGAATGCACCTTGATAAGGGGCTGACATGGAAGCCACATATTTGGAATAAAAGAAAACAACTTGGCACCAAATTTAGCAAACACTACTGACTACTGGGCAGAAAATCCAAATTGTCTCTCAGGAATAAATTGTTAGTTTACAACGTCGCTTTCAAACCAATTTGGACTTATGGTGTCCAACTATGGGGAACTGCAGCCGACACTAACATCCAAATTATCAAAAGATATCAGTCAAAAGTCCTACGTGCTATGTGCGATGCTCCGTATTTTGTGAGGAATGCTGACATAATGAGTGATGTGAAAGTGGACACAGTTAAGGAAACTATTAGAAAGTTTAGTGCAAAATATCTAAATAAACTAGAACATCATAGCAACGTCTTAGTGATCAACCTTTTGGACAACAGTGACAACATCCAAAGACTAAACAGATTAAAGCCCCTTGACCTGCCAAATAGACTTTAGTTGTAGTTAATGTTTTTATTATTACTATAAATATAAGCAACAACTATATTTTAAGATAACACTGAGTTAAGGTCACTGGACCCTAACTCACATGCATACTACTCAACCCACAAGTCACACATTAAATTTACTTATTGTAAGTCTTTATAGATTGCAAATAGTTAATAAATATTGAAAAAAATTTTTTTTACCTAGAGTTGCTTAGAGTTCGAAAGAAGTTTTTGTATTCTCATATAATGTTTTGGAGGGCAATGGACTGCGGCAAATACTATTGAATGTAGACGAATTTGTAATTTTATGCTCGCATTTTAGATTTTATTGGTTTGGTAAAACGATAGTATATAATGTAACTTTTTAAAGTTCAATTTGGATCATCCTGTAACAAGAACAAAACTACCCAAACAGGTTAATATTTTTTATACCAGAATAAAAGTTTGGCAAAAAAGTTTATTCGATTTTCAGAGCAAAATGAAACACATTTAACACGCAAAATAATTTTCAATAAATTACGTATTAACAATATATACCCATAATTTCCTATATTTTCACCATCTGTGTTATGTCACTTTCATAAAACGCCTTAGGTTGAGCAGCGAAAAAACCAATCTAGGCATCTTTGGTTGTCCCGTTCATAGAATTTTGTTACGAACGGAATAAGCGGTAACTGAAAAGGTTCCTATCTAAAGAATACGGAAGAATAAGCAATGTATTTTGCGTAAAACCTGGCGTTAATATGATGAAAAATAGTTTGTGCCTTAATTGCGAGCTATGCATGGCCAAATCTATGGTTTTGCATGATAGTTTGCAGTAAATAATACTCTTAAAATCCACCACACGAAGAAACGTGATCTTCGAGGTTCTTTGCGGTGACTCACTGAAAGGATAGGTAATCTACTACGCCCTACATTATCATAAACAATCCACATTTCGTCAACTGACACCATCCTCTTTGAAAATAAATCATAGATAGATGTACAAATGATCAAATTGGCAACGTCACTCAAACGGTAAGCCGAACACCGTACAATATTTTAAATATCGTAACGATCTTCCGTGAGTATTGGAATAGATTTTCGTCAACAATAACCTTGAAACACTCAAATCATCCTCGTTTAAGTTACCAGAGCGTCTCTTTGACTTTTGGCAGCTACATATTTTTTATACGCCTCTTTAACACTTGCATTTTTTGAAATAATAAAACAGAATATAGGGGAAATGCTGGTTATTTGCTTCTACTTTCACAATTACAGCACACAGTGCAAAGGTTAGACACATCCGCATTCACAGATAGGTTAAGCGAAACATCCTCTTTAACATTCGCATTTCAGCTGCGCGGTCGTGCCAAAAAGAACCTGCATTAAGGCGAAAACCTGAAGGTGCTATTTACTAGCCCAATACATGCTCACCGCGATACATAAGCCAACTTCTAACGTGTAACCTAATTTCGCCTCCAGGGTTACGCAAATTAAGAAAATAGGAGCAATTCTATCCTCTCGCCGCAACAATGTAGCCTATAATTTCGGTATGGTAATTTTTGTAATCTCGGTAAATTAGCGAATTTCGCCTTCAACAAAGATTAAATAAATGGAGCTTTGCGATTTCCATAATGCGAAGGTTTTATTACTGCGCAGAGCTTGCCGCTGGGTTAAAAAATTGTTAATTGCGTTTCTCACGATTTACGCAAATATGCTCGAGTCATTTCAACTAGCGTAGCGATTTATCAAACAAATATTGAAATAAATTAAAAGCGGTATTTGAATACATAAATTTCTCTGTTTTCCAAGTCAAATGAAGTCACACGTGTTTAATTTACATATTTATCACTTTTCAAAAATAACCTTTGCAATAAAAACAAAGGATTCCAAAAACAACACAGATTCGATGGTATTAAGTAAATGCTAATATAATACAAGGCGACTTCTGGTACCAAGATCAACTGTGTACAACATCATTGCAAAATATAATGCTTCCGAATGAATATCACGGGAGCAATGCATTCCACCCCAACGGCAGCTATGAAAGCATGGCGGAGTCTCTGTCCACTAGATATCTATATGGAGGAGGTGGCAGTAAGGTCAACTCTAAAACTGCGGGTAAAAGGACTTTGAAACAACAAAAGAGTAGGAGGAAGACACCATCGGATTCTAATGGCAGCCGTACAACGGATTCTCTTTTCGAAAGTAAAGATGGATTATCTTTCACCCATCTATAAATTTAGGAATCTCTTCAAAATCTTTCTGAATGCTGAAGAGGCAACCGAACCAAATATAAACATCTTTATAGATGGGTCTAAATCGAGTGAGAGTACGGGATCAAATTTCTTTTCAAATAAACTGAACCTCTAAGTAAGCATAGCATTAGGCAAACTAACTACAATCTTTCAAGGGAAGTATTGGCCACAATGAAAAGTACAAATTTTATCCTCAAAAGGAACATTAAAAACAAAACAATTAGAATTGTTAGCAATAGCAAAGATTCTTTACTGGCATTAAACAGCTGCAAAGTTTTATCTGGTATAATCCTCCAGTGCCAAAGTACTTTTGATCAAGTCGCGACAAATAATGTCCTGGAACTCGTTTGGGTTAAAAAAGAGTATTCTGACTTATATGATAAGAAGCGCGCAGACAATATGGCAAGATAAGGTTCGGAACAACCATTCTATGGTCCTGAGCCAGCACTCCAACTATCATCAGCGGCACTCTGCACACTAATAAATCAAGAAATCCACAATCGACATTGTCGTAGATAGGTAAATATAAATATATGCCAACATGCAAGATTGGCTATTCAAAATCCAATAGCCAATTTCTGCAAACAGTTGTCTAGACTTGTAGTAGGAATATTATCAGGACAATGAAACCTGAAAAAGGCTGCAATTTAAAGGTTGAGATAGAAGAGTGCGTTCTTTGCGAATGTCCTATGCTTGATCCAATTAAAAGATCCATGATGGGGGAGTTTTACAGCGCTACCTCTCCTACGGACATCCTCAAGTTTAACCAAAGGTTGGTTTGAATTATGGGTGTACGGGGAGAGGTGGCAGATGAGGTAGTATAATGGGCCCAATAAGGCCTAAATGCGCGTGACTTTGGTTACCCTCCACTTTATATCGAGAATCAATAATACTTCCGAGAAATTTGGGGAGCTTCCGACTAGTGTTCATGTGCTAGATGTCGTATCAAGTGACGGTAACAGCATTTCTTTCGGAAAGAGAAAACTGTCACCAAAGAGATTTATATACATGTTCTGGCAAATGATGTAAAATCTTGTATGGAAACTGTGACCTCGGGGAGGTAATATTTATTTCAGCAGGATGGTGCATTGGCACATAAGTGCCATTTAATCGAAAACTGGTTGTCGGGTAACATGGACATGTCCTGGTCTAAAAAATCCTGGTGCCCCACTAGCCCTGATTGAGCTGCACCCCTTATCTACTATGTTTGAAGCGTAGTCGAAAGAATTACTAAAAAATCCAGGCACCCTAATGTGGCATCTTTATGCACCATTATCAACAATATGGACAGCGCTGCATTATAAAGAGTGTGTAAGCCCTTCATTCCAAGAATTGAGGCGGCCATTGAGGCTGAGGAGAGCTACATTTAATAATTTTACTCTGGGTAGATCACACAAATGACATGCAAAAGAATTTTTTGTAATTTTAATTTTTTGCCAAATAAAATTTTATTTTAAAAATGTTTAATTTGTCCGGATTGAAGCACCGTATCCTGTATGTACTGTGTGATTGTAACAGCTACTACTTTACGCTTATAAACTCTATTACTTTAACTTATAGTAAATAGACATCTGAATTACATTTCGTATTAAAAATTAAATTTTGTTAAATACATCGAACATCCAAGTACCTTCAAAAACACCACTAGTAAAGAAATTTATAATACTTAATGAACACAAAAATAACCACTAAACCTCTAGATCCTAAAATAACTCAATGCACGAAATATCAGAGATATGGCCACACAAAAAGTTTTGCAACAGAAGTGTACAGATAATCATTTAACCACTAAGTGCCAAAAAAGTATACACTAAAGATGTAAAATGTTTAAACTATGGAGAAGTTATCCAACCAGCTATAAATATATATCTTATCCAAAAGCAACTGCCAAATAATAAATATTCTAAGAAGAAAAGAAGTAAATACTAATCAAATAGCTCGAATAATAACTGTCCCACGAAATCTACCAGAAAAAACAAGAGCATGGATTACCCAAATGGTCAGAAAAAGTAAGCAACTAGCCGATAATGTACAAATTCTGCAACATCTGCACGTCAATCAGGTAACAGTTATAAATTAAAATATGTTGGTACGACTTGAACACATAAATTATATAATAGCTCAATATAAATTAAAAATGTTTGAATTAAATGCCAGTGGACTTTATCAAGATAACTAAATATTGCATTAATATATAAAGCCCATTTCTAAATATTCATATTTCTTTCATACACTCTACAAATCACCCCAGTGATACTACACATACGAAATTTAAACTTTTTCAATTTTTTGGAAACCCATTTATTGTAGCAGGAATCTACAACGCCAAACATCAGCACATGATATCCAGGATGGTTATACAAAAACAATCTTTATGTCCTGGCAACCGATCAACTAACCTACTGGCCGACTTGATCTCATTGACTTTTGTTACCCGAAAACAAATAAATTCGACACGAACACTTACACCGTGCTCAAACGCAATCCCACATCGCAGATACTATGTGACACGAGCAAACTGATAAAGAGTTCCTCTCTGAATGGCACCGTCAAAAAGAGACTAATAACATCAGAGGCGCTTCCCCCAAGAATATACGCCCAAAATACATAAGGATGATGTATCGCTGCAACCCACTGCCAGTGCCATCGGTGGTCCTACCTACAAATACTTATCCAGTTTGTTACAACTGTACATTGGGCATACCAGCAGTTACATCAAGGACTCCACACATTTTGTCAACCATCTTCAAGACATCTAGCTACAGAAAGCAGATCTAATGGTTAGCTTCGATATAACTTCCTGTTTACCAAAGTGCCAATTTAAGATGCCCTGGATCAACTAAAGAAATGTTTTTAACGATATCTTACAGCTATTTCTGCAATGTCTTACGTGCAGTTACTTTGTTTGACAGGGCGAATATTACGAACAAAAATATGGAGTAGCAATGGGTACCCACTTAGCCCTGTAATCGCCAATTACTACATGAAGACATCGCTATCAACACAGCACCTTTAAAACCCGCGATATGGCTAAGATGCATCGATGGCACTTTTGTAATATGGAGACACGGAAAGCAAACCCTACCACAATTTCTCATACACTTGAATTCTATACACCCAAGCATACAGTTTACTATTGAACTGGAATCGAAAAATTGGATTGCTTTCTTAGACGTACATGTTTTGAGACCAGAAAATAGACATTTACAACACACAGTATACAGAAAACCCACGCGTACGCACAGATACCTTCATAAGCAGTCGAATCACCACCCAAGTCAAAAAAGAACGGGTGTGAAAACATTATTAGATGAAGCACAACATATATGTCAACCACAGTTTTTAGATAAACAACTAAAAATTTGGAACAAGTCTTACAAAGTAATAGCTACTCGGGGACGGAGATAAATAGAGCAAATAAACCTATCAAATGCGCACGAAAAACACAAGCAAAATCGGCTGCGGTAGGCAAAGCCTTTTATCTTTTATCAACAGGGTTACGATCCGAATAGAAAAAATTCTCAATAACAATCTATACTACCACCACCAAGATACGGGATTTGCTTAGACTAGCCAAAGATACAAGAAACCCACAGGATACACCAGGGGTATACTGTATACCTGCCTAAGTGAGCAAGTCTACATTGGGACTACGGGCCCAACGATTATCACTAAGATAAAGAAACACAAATGTCATCTACGCCTTAATCAGCAGTTGCTTTGGAAAATTCTAACCACAATACAGAATTTGGAAAAACACAAGTTTTATCCAATTGTAGGAATTACTATCCGAAAATATACAGAGAGGCGGTGGATATTTATAAATATAAAAATAATTTTAACAGGGACGACGGATTTAATCTACCTGAATCTTGGTTTATCGCTCATAAGGGGCAAAAACAGACTGCAGTACGGTAAAAGAGCGAATGACGTCAGAAAATGCCAAAATATTACCTGCAATAACCCGATTGACGTCAGCAGCTAACCCGATCACGTTATCTACCATCCCGATGACGTTAGCAACGGCTCCCCAATACCATCCCTACCATACTCGCACAGCGAAAACGCACAGAACAGTCACTTAATTTTTAGAAGATTTTCTTCTGAAGATGTCCGCCGCAGTTGTGGACGAAACGTCAAGAGTTTCTAAACTCCGTCCACGATCTTATAACCCGAGAACCAACCACAAGATGCACCAATTAGAAAGCTCTTCCTATATTAAGAAAACAAAAAAATGTGGGAAAACTTAGACTTGTGGCACAATTGAAAAGCATTAAATGATAAAAATGCAGCAAACAAACTTGAAAATAATCTTACTTAACATCTTTTTAAAGCAATATTCTAGCCAGTGTGGGCCCACGGCCTGCAGTTATATGAATTTTTTTTACTTCTTCTTTATGCTGTTCAAGACCGTTGGCGTCCACAGTGCAATTCGTAAGAACTTGGCCATAATCAAGCTAGTTTACTAATTAATGTTGTTAACATGTTAAGTACCATATTGTTTTGTTGTATTAATTGGTTGAACATGGCTTTGAATTCATTAAGAAATTACGATATGTTATTTGATAGTTCTGATGTATTATCATTGTTTGGTTGATTATTTTTGATTACACTGCTGTAAGTTCTATTTTGTTTTTGAAAATTGTCCTGATAAAAGTTCGGTCTAATGTTAAGATTATTTGTAGTTGGTGATTTTGTAGCACTGGTAATATGTAGCTTGTGGTAATATTCACATCCTTTATAATTGGCCGGATGGTCTCCTCCGCATAAGGCACAAATGGCCGGCGTGTCTCTAGATTTCTTACAGCTTCCAGTACTGTGAGATCCTCCGCATTTTACACAGACGTAAGGTCTATTACAATAAGTTTTGGAATGCCCGTATAGTTGGCACCTTGTACACTGCACGATATCATTTTTGGACTTGTGGGGTGGTTCAATTGTAACATTTATGTTTTGTAGATTTTCTATTTTATATACATCTTTATTATTGTTAGCTGGCTCGAGGTCAACGAAAAAGAGATTTAGCGGCTCCTTTGTTGTTCTATGTCTAGCATTAATGATGTTTCTCACCTTGTTCCCTAGTTTCGTTATATCTTCTGCTATTTCAGCAGTTGGGATAGAGTTGTGTAGATGTTTAATAACCACTCTGCAGACTCGATCCTCTTTCAGTTGGTAACTGTGGTGAATGATATTTTCTTCTTTTAAATATTTGATTAATTTACGGTAATTTTCTACAATTAAACAATTTATCTTGATGGTATTATTTGCTAAGCTCTTCGTGGTGTACTGTTCGTCCTCTAGGCAGTTTCTTATTTGTTTTATCATTTTTGGATAGTCGATTATTCCATATATGTAAATGGGAGGGGGTTTCCTGATCTTTACACTAGGATCAGTATTTTTATCGTTGTTTTCTTCAACTGCTAATGTACTGTACTTGTTAGTGGTGATTATATTATTGTTTACAGAATTATTTGTAGTTCTTGAAGTCTTCTTTCGTTTTGTACTTTTTACTACTTGCCATAACATGTTATTAGTTTCCTGTATGTTATCTGCTTCATCTTCACTGGCCGATGACATTCTTGTAATTTGTTGAGGGTGATATCCCTGTTGTGATATATTAGTTGACGTAGTAGGTGATGCTTAGTATTGCGTTTGCTGAAAAGGTAATTGCGAAATCGATTCAAATGCTGATTGGTGGGGTACCATACCGTTATAGTTAAATAGCTGTGGTTGTATGGCTTGTTGAGGATTTTGCATTACATGTGTAAAATTATTTGGATACGCCCCTGGCGTATTGCATATACATGTTTTGTTGTTGTTGGTTCATTGCGTTTTTTTCCGATTAGTCACTACAGCTGTTATTACGTACATCTTATCAGTACACTTTTATTACAGCGTATCGCATAATGGTTTAATGACCTCGCTTATATCACTCACGATTATGATTACACTTGAACTTTATAGCAGACAACTTGAGTAAGCTCTGTAGCTAACACAGTAAACAAGTTAGTTATGAGAAACGTTTCTAGAAAATTGGCAATAGCTTTCCCGTCATTAAAATATAGTCAATATTTACTCTGGGTTCGTTAAGTTTTAGCGGCACCACAAAATGCATCGGATGCAATTTCACGGTTGCAGCTGCTCTAGCGGCCCACTTACATACAGTTAACCTAAAAATTGTAATATAATGAGGAGATAAAATAATATTGGCGCAGCTAACCAGCAAAAAACATAAGAAGTAAATGTGATTTACTTGAACAAATAATAGCTTAAACTAGAGCAAGTACACCAAACTGTAAAAGCAGTTATTAAATAAACTGCAACAAGTCATTTACTGTGTATCACAACAGACAGCACTAATAATCGACTCTTCTTATTACAGAGCAGTTTGTCTTAACAGACAACTTCTTAGTAGGTTTAATTCTATGATGGCTGACAGGAAATATTCCTATGAGCGTTCCTCTTTTTACTTAACCTAGGCTTATTTTACATTATGTATGAATGTAAGAGATGTATTTAAGTTCTAAAGTTTACAAATGTTTTTTTTAGCACTGAGAGTAAGTAGGAAGAAGCAGTTAGTTTTAAAAGATGAGGAAAATATTTCTAAATTTGTAAGTACCATATAATGTGCGCAGGTCGAATTACCGCCATTGCATTGAGTGTTGTTTTGTATGCTTTAAATGGCAACGTTTAGTGTTTAAGAACGACGTGTAATCATCCGTTTTCTCCTCTTGCGTGGTGAAACACCCATTAAAATTCATCTTCAATCGAGTGGTCATGCGTCATGTGTGTTATAAATGTGCGTTTGTAGGTACAAAAGTTTTAAAAAAGTCAAGAGTGATGTGATAACGAACCGAAGCAGAATCGGCCACGATCCGGACGGATCTAAACTGTGATTGAGCGAGTGAGGCAAGATGTTATGGAAAACCATCGATTAGGTGTGCGTGATATCGCCTCTAAACTTGTCATTTTTGTAGAATCTGTGGAGTCTATTTTGTATGATGACCTAAAAATGCAGAAAGTTTTTTCAAGGTGGGCATAACACACACCTGAAGAAGTGTTTTCAGCAGCAATAGAATCATGGCGACAATGTTATGAAAAATATGTACGTCTAGATGGAGCTTACATTGAGAAGTAAGAGAAGTGTCAACTGTTTTGGTCAAACACTTTTTTAGAAAAAAAATTGAACTTAGAAGTTGGACGTATCTCATATAGGTGAATCAAATTAAACCGTATTTTTTAAATATATTCAAGCTTCGAAAAATTCTCCTCAATAATTAAATAAGCATTCCTTTATAAAATACCCATCAACAGCAGTAATATCCCACAACTATTACTAAATTCACAAGGATGACTAACAATGCGACCGTGCAATTTAGTAACTTTAATAATAACAAATGTATGTTGACTTCTAAATCTAAAGCACATAAACCACAACATCTATCACAGCTACTCACCTCCCGCGCTTAGAAGCACCAATGAAAATAATTCTGTGGTGACTTCATAACAGGCCAAATACGTACAAGAACTGAAATGCATTAAAAGAGGTTTTGTTGGGCAAATGAGCATAATAATAAATCCCGTCACTAACAAGCAAAATGAAATAATAGCGTAATTCCCTAAAATTGCTCGTTTAAATGCCTGAGTTGTGCTCGCACGCGCAGCATATAAATAAATAAAAGCCGCTGTTAATGCAATAAGAAAGCTTAAAATTCGTTTTGTAATTAAATTTGTGTAAAAAACTTTTTTGATATGATATATTGGACTGTATGAACATACATATCTATATACATACTACGTAATAAATCATTCAGGTAATGAAACAATAAATCAAATATAAACAGGAATTTCTTTTTTACGCCCTTTGAAGTGAACAGAAAAAATCCTGACTTATAAAAGTTGTAGATAGAAATACCTGATGGGGTATTTCCTCCTTGTAGGCTAACTTACACTACCATTTCTTTAGTTAATATCACAATATCATAGAGAAAAGTACCCTTACACAATGGATTATTATTAAGTTTCTCTCGACAAAGGGAGTAAAACGGTCCGAAACTTTAAAAAGGTAATAAGGCACAGTTTGAAGTCAATTAGAAGCGTGACAAATTATTTTTAAGAATAAAAAACCAGTTGAAAAATAAGTTCCACGTCGCGCATAGATCCACGTGACCGAGGACAATATTTACATTGTTCGCCGCATTCTCAACGATCATCGCCGATTAATGTTTACTGAAGTTACTTTTGAAAACAAAATAAGCCACGACAATGCTCAATTACTGATGATTTTTATTCTTTGTGCACCAGGCGATATTTGTGTGTAATTTTGGTAGCCAACAATCTTCCATTCTTTCTACCTCTAGTTTTTAGTCTTATTTATTGGCTTCAGTTGTTATATGGTCGTTGCTGATTCTGTCGGCTCTGATATATCCTTTAACGGTTCTCAAAAATTTCATCTCCAAAGCTTAAATAAACGAACGGTTTTTTTTATAACCCAAATTTCGCTAGCATACATCAAGATAGGTATTGGCATAATCTTATAAAAGTTTGTTTCTTTTCCAGGTTTGTTAAAAAGATTTTTTCTAATAGTTTCGCACATGCCTTGAAATCTATGTGTTTTGGTTCCTTTGTCTTAGTTTATATCGCATGCTACGTCAAATCCAAAATAGTAGAAGTGATTAACTTTTTGACTGTTGCTCGTTTAAGGAGATCTTTTTTTGGACTGGTTCTTTCTTATGGAACGCCACTGTCTTGTATTAGACCTTTGTTAATAAAGAACGGTTCACTACACCAATCACTTCAATCTATATAACATTTATGCGATTATGCAAGGACTTAAGACATTTTATAAGTTGTGCTGGATAACCTTGGTTTTTCATGATCATAGTTATCTACAATTCACAATGTCAAACGCAAAGTCAGCCAGTTTTTTTATTCGAAATAATTAATTTTATGGTTAGCTTCCTTTGTTTAGCAAGTGCCAAAAAATATTAGTATACCCGCCTTGATATCTGTCTGTTCGTTTGTCCTATGTAGATCTTTTCGCAGTCTGCAAGAGACATCTCAAAAACTTTTTAGAATTTTTAACTCAGCGGATGAAGTCAGCTATTTGATTGTTAATTATAAAAATCGTTTATATATTTTGTTTTTGTAGTACGCGACCCATTGCATTAGCAATGCCTCTGATGTAAAGTAAAATCGCTTTTATTTGATAAGAAATATTGCAAGTTTTAAAATTTGTGTTTTGCTAACATTCTTAATGACATAACTAAAAGATTTTTGAAACATCCGTTTTATATGAAGATTTTATTAATAAGATCTGGTGTTAGAAATAATTTACAAATGAGTGGTTTTAAGTAGAATTATGGTGAAATTTCGAATTTCAATGGGGGTTGGTTTGGGTAACCTTTTTACATACAGAAACCGTCATTAGCAGAATTTTTTATAAGAGTGCCCAGGAGCGAAACAGGACGGATTTGTTATATTTGCACTGTAAAATAAATATCAATGTAAAGTTTTTTTTAACTAAAAAAGGAACTGGAAAAGTGTACCTTGTCCATAGAGCCGAACAATAAAAGCATCATCGACATATCTTATCCAAGAGATGCATTTAAGGGAGAGAGTTTTATTAGAAAATAGAAGAACCACTAGTTTAAAATTAAATTTGTTTAAAAAGTAAAATAAGTGTTGGATAGGTAATAATTCATTAATAAGAGGGTGTCGTCTTCTAAATTGTGAGTAAATTTTAGAAGTTGCACAGCCTCAAGAATATAAATTTTGGTAAACAAGGAAGCAACATGAAAACTAATTATACACATTCTCAGAAGTGGTAAGAGGTTCGCTTGTTTTGTAAAAGGATTACAAAATGACAAGGTATTTAGTCAAGTTGTACATAAAAGAATGAAGTTGGTAATTGGTGGTAAGAAAATACTTTCTTTGTAAATTTTAGGACATTGATACAAGTTTTTCTCAAAATATAAGAATCTTTTTTGGTATGAAGGGTTAGGTTTGATCCTTTTAGTGTAAGCCGTTTGATTGTTGCATATACTTAACGATTATTGAATGATAAAATAAATTCTCCATCTTACCAATAAAATGTAATAAAATAACATTACCCTTGTTTACCTCTAAGATTATAAAGTTCTGGCATTCGGCTCAAAGGTACCTCGATAAATCAATTATAAGCTGCAAAACATGTTCCATAATCTCAGCTCTCCCTATATTCATCCTCTCATTTGGACCAATAGTTTTACTGTCCCCTGAACACATCATCAGAACAAATTCATCGCCAATTAATGTGTGTATTTATACATACACACATACAATTAGCTTCACAGCTTGAACCGCGTTGGTGCCATTTTCTCGCAATTATTAATATATTGGAGTTAGTTCTTTACTCGAGCTAGAAGACTTCTTTAATATATAGTTCTCTTTGGAGAGTAGGCAAAACTTCCAAAAACTGACGCGTAATTGTTTCTTTACCTTTGACCGCGAAAATCTTCTCAAAATGTATGAAATATATAAAAACATCTGCGTTTAAGCAAAGGCAAGCAAATTTTGCTATAATGCCGAATAATCGCAATGGGTTGTAACGTCAGATCACAATAATAACAATCTCGCGACATTTAGATTTAAAAATTCAAATCTAGATCAATCATCATATTACTAAATCTTTTACATCACATTACAAACAGTAATGATAACCGGATGTCTGCTAAATAACAATATAGCTTCACGTAAATGTAAAAATAAAAACCAAATAACAATTAAGAATTTAAGAAATCCGAAGGCAAGTTGGGCGTTACTATTTTCATGATTAATAAAGTACTTAGTATAATTATAGCTTTTAAGGTCAACAGATGATAAAAGCAGAAACAACAAATAAAAATAATAGAAACAAACAAAATTGTACCTGTAAATTAAGAAATGGTAAAATTCAACAAAAAAATAGTTAAATAACATACAAAACATGCCATTATAAACATATAGAGAAACTATTAACAGCCCAATAACACCCTAATTTATAACGAATCAAAAAAATAAAAATATTATCTTTTAAAGCATCCTCAAAATTTTAAATAAAACAGTTCAAACGTATAAACAACCTCAAACAACAAAACACAACTTGAATTACCATACTAGACGGCCAAGTAAATATTTTCAATAATATTACAAGGGGTAATTGTTTACCATTTTGACGTATTTAAATCAATTATTTTATAGAAATAGTTGTGATACGAAATTATTCATTATTATTCAGGAAACTGGACCTTTCCTTTACAAAGCTTAGAAGGGCGACTATTTTATAGTAATTATTTTAATGCAAACTTGCCTATAACACTTATTTACAACTCGGCTATCTTCTTTATAGCCCTTTGGTGCTACACTGTTTGCAATATATTTTGACAAAAAACAATCTAGAATTTAGCTGGGAAGCTACAAAATGCATGTTTCAAAGAATAGAAAAGGAGGACCTTGTAGGTTATTGAGGTGGATAGGAGAAGCTCACTGGAAAATCATGCCTGTGAAACAATTCGCCCACTTGCTAAGGGCGTGCAAAAACACCGAGCTTCAAAGGATTATAACAAGTTGTGGCGGGGAATGGGTTCTCCGAGTAATAACAAACATTTTCGTACTACAACCACAGTCATAAAGTAACTATTTCCAGGTACTAAACAATTGCTTTACAGGGAGCAGCGCATTCGTTTAATTTAATTTAGTATCCAGATAACTAGACCAACTTCAAACGTAAATCTCTTACAAACGTAATTATAGTTTTTATTTATTTTCTTTGTAAGATAATTGTTAAAGGCAAATTTTAATAACTGAAACAGAAGATTTAAACAATTATTTAGGAAAAAATAATAAAATTACTTTTACACAAAGCTGAAGGATGAAACAATGACCATAAGAACTGAACAAAAAATGGCACATCTAAGAAGATAATTAGATTTTATATTTTCAAGTGCTTCAATATAAAATTAAACTTCATACGATTCATTTTTTAAACTGCCAACATGTGTACATGCAACTCTTCTGTAGTGTTCTACAATCAAATAGTAAAAAAGGCAATTTATATCAAGACGACCTGGTACTTTTCAAATGTTTCATAAAAAATATTCTATTTTATTAAAATTATTAATACACTCATCGGCATAGAAATCCGCCCACCACGGTTTCTCTCGATAATATCCAGTTATCCACTCTATTTTTATGGTAATTTCTAATTGAAATTTGAAAAAATGCTAACTAAAGTGAATTTAGTACCGAGTACGTTATTTTTACTGCATTATTAGTCACACTTCTACTTAAATTATTCTTTGATGTTACCTAGAAATGACAAAATAAAGATAACAACAAAACACAAACTTTATTTTAACTTTAAAAAATATAGCAAAACGACAAAAATAACCACGATGTAAAGTTCTAATATCGCGTATTGCCTCCTCGTTTGCGAATCACTGCAGACATCCGGCGATTAATTTTGTAAATCAACTCCCGAACATCTTCTTGAGGGATCTGATCCCATTCTTCGAGTTCGTTGAGGTTGTTTGAAGCAGCAGGTCTGGCTCTGAGGCGTCGATCTGTCATGTCCCAAACATGTTCTATAGGATTTAAATCGGGATTATTTGCCGGCTAATCACATGAACTAATAGAATTTCTTCTACATACCTATCTGCTGTTAATGAACTTGCTTTGATACACACAAGCTCCGATCGTGCATCAGCAGAAATCCCTGTCCACACCATAATTGTACCCTTTCCAAAAAATTACAAGGAGCAAATTTTTCCCCCTTCTTTTCCATACTTGTTCACGACCATCTGAGCCACACAAATTAAATCTGGACTCATCAAAAAAGATGGCGGTCCTCCGCTGTTTGATTCCCTATTTTGCATGATTACGTCCAAACGCCAAACGTGGTACTCGATGTTGCCGTAGAAATCTTGGACCTCGTGCTGGTCTGCTTACACACAAATTTGCTTCGTTGAGTCTCTAGCTAACTGTTCTCTCAGAAATATTGACATTTCTTACATGCTGAAGGGCATTTCGAGTCTCCACTGCAGGAGTATGTCGATTTCTTAACGTAGACAAAATGATAAAACGGTGGTCACGGGCGGATGTCTTACGTTTAGATCCTGTTCCCGGTCTGCGACTATAGCTACCTGTTTCTTTAAATTTTCTATGAATAACTTTTAGCGTTGAACGAGGAATACCTAGCCGATTAGAGACATAAAGTTGACTGCGTCCGTCTTCAAGTAACGCAACTGCTTTAGCAACAGTTTCTACTGGTAAATGCACAATTTGGATGCACTATAAACCAAAACCACTAGCAATAAAGGAATGAAACAGAAAGTAACAAAACAATCAACAGCGATTTAAAAATAACAGAAGAATAAACACAAAACTTTATGCAGCTCAAATTTAGAACATAAATTTAATGCTTGTTTTGGCAATTTTTTTCTAACAGATGTGATCGTTGTTATAATCAACTATACCTGCCAGTAATTTTCAATAGTGTAGTAATGATATTAATTAATAACTAGATATTATTGAGAACAACCGGGGTGGGCGAATTTCTATGCCGGTGAGTGTATCTATATCGCAACTTTGTCCTTTTCATATATCCCTACAATTTTCTACCATTAAACAGTTATCATTCATAATCTACAGATACAAGAATTTAATTATTAGCAGCCTAAAAGGGGTATAGGGGTTGTGAAGGAGAGATAGCATATCTATGTAAGAACAGCTGCAGCCTTCGATAGTTTGCTTCAAGAATATTTGTTCTCACTTGGCACCCAACTCTCACCTGTGGCTCCAAGTAGCTACCTGCAAGTAGCGGCCATACCCCGGTAACCGTGTCAGCTCACGTGCTAAACTAGGTGAGGGTAACCAGATATAGTGACAACAAAGATAGCGACTGTATCCAGATTGGGCGGCTATCAACAGCGTCTGTTCTCCATGTTAGGAGCGGCTGACAGAGTCAGGGGAAGGCAACGGAATACCACCCCGTAGTAATTAATATTCCCAGAAAATCACTATGGAGAGAAATCTAAACATTACGGCCCCTAGTCCCGGGCAGCCCTTAAATGGGCAAGGGGTGCGAAGAATCTCCCGGCTCAACATAGTGAAATCTACGCTAAGAATAGGAACGTGAAATGTCCAGAGCTTATTTGCAGCAGGAAAGCTGAATAATACTGTACAAGAAATGAAGAAACACACAAATTCTAGGGATTAGTGAATTGCGTTGGCCAAACTCGGGCATATATAAACAAGATGACGGCACTTTCTACTACTCCGGAAATGATACAGACGAAGACAGAAATCACAGGAATGGCGTGGGTATATTTGTCCAAAAGAACTATACCAAATATGTTACGAACTTCATACCCGTTTCTGATAGAATATTACTTATCCAACTACAGGGATCACCATTCAAAATTAATTTAATTCAGATCTATGCACCAACTGCCGTTAAAAAATATGACGTTGAGGTGGAAAATCTTTACGAGCAATTAACAAATATACTAAAACAAACAAAAAGAAATGACATCAACATCATTATGTGAGACTATAATGCTAAGATTGGAGCCGCAAAACGAGGGGATCTGGTAGGAAGTTATGGACTAGGACAAAGCAACGAAAGAGGAGATATACCAGTTTTGCCAAGAACAAACAATGGTGATCTGTAATACATGGTATAAACTACCTAATAGACGCTTATACACATGGAAATCCCCTCAAGAGAACCCAAACAAAGGAGAACCTATAAGGAACCAAATCGATTACATGATAATAAATAAAAGATTCAGAAACATCGTTAAAAAATTGTAGCATACCCAGGAGCTGACGTAGGCTCGGATCATAATCCAATAATAGCCGATATAAAATTAAAACTCAAAACGGTAAAAAGGCATGTCCAATTCATAATAAGTGGGATCTTACAGTGATACATAATAAAAAAATAAAAGAGAAACACTAACTATTCATTTAAAAACCAGTTTAAACAAAGTTACGGAAGACATACAGCCTAATGCTCAATATGATATAAATACTGAATGGAACAAAATAAAAGGCATTATACATCAAATATGTAATCGTGAACTCAAAACAAAAAGAACAAAAAAGAAAAAATGGATGACAAACGATATCCTTGAGTTAATGGACCAGAGAAGACAAAATAAAAACAACTAAGCAACAAAAATGAACTTAAAGAAGTGGCAGGAATTTATAACAAAAAGACTTATCCAACCTTAACAGACTCCGCGAACAGACCAGTATTGGACGACAATGAGAAACAAGAGCAATGGCAGAATTATATAACGGAATTATACGCAGATACTAGGGAAGAACTGGAATTACATCATAACTTAGATGAAGGACCAAAAATACTCAAGGCAGAAGTCCTACATGCAATACATCTTTGAAAAAACAAGAAAGCGATTGGGCCTGATGGAATTCCTATGGAAATATTAAAACTAATTGACGAAGACGATATTAGTCCAGTAGTGAAATTATTTAACATAATATATGACACAGGTATACTCCCTGATGATTGGCTTTACTCCACTTTTATCCCTATTCCAAAGAAAACGAGACCAATAAAATGCAGAGGTTATAGACTCATAAGCATTATGAGTCATTTGTTAAAGACGTTTTTAAGAATAATACATGCACGCATTAGAAACAAATGTGAACAATATATAGAATCCTCCCAATTAGGTTTCCGGAGTGGCTTAGGTACTAGGGAAGCTCTTTTTGTGCTAAACGTATTATTACAAAAATGTAGAGACCAAAGGAAAGATGTTTTCATCTGATTTCTAGACTACGAGAAAGCATTCGATAGAGTTCGCCACGAGAAACTGATTAATCTTCTACAGAGAACGGGGATCGACTATAAAAATATTCGAATGATAAAGAATTTATACTGGAACCAGAATGCCAACATTTGAATAGGAGCAACAATAACAAAGAACGTCAGCATTCTAAAAAGAGTACGACAGGGGTGCATAAATCATAAATAAAATAAATGTTACCGGAGAGGAAGTGGGTTTAACAATCAATGTAGACAAAACCAAATTTATGGTATTTAGTAGAAATCAACATCGAAACGTACAACTACAACTAAGAGGCAAGCAATTAGGATGAGCTGATAAATACAAATACCTAGGAAGTATAATAACAGACAACCTGAATCCAGAATTAGAAATAAAATGCAGAATTGAAACAGCACGTAGTTCGTTCCACAAACTAAAAGCACTACTCTGCAATGACAACTTAAACCTGAAACTACGGTAGAGAATGTTGAAAAGCTACGTGTGGTCTATACTACTATATGGAACCGAAATATGGATTCTCAAGGTGGCTAGTATAAACTGTCTAGAAGCATTCGAAATGTGGTGCCACAGGCGAATGTTCAGAATATCCTGGGTGGAAAGAACAACTAACGAGGAAGTCCTACGAAGAGCAAGAACCGAAAGACAATTATTTAAAATAATAAAAACCAGGAAAACTTTGTACTTGGGGTACGTCTTGAGAGGGCCAAAATATAGCTTGCTGCAATTAGTAATGAAAGGAAAATTGGAAGGCCGCCGTGGAATAGGACGCCCGCAGATCTCGTGGCTGAGAAACATCAGGCAATGGCCAGGAATCTACAGTGTCGAACAACTTTTTAGAACTGCAGAGGACAGACATGCGTTCTCCATTGTGATCGCCAACGTCGGGGAGACCTGATACGGCACATTGAAGAAGAAGCCTTAAAAATTGAATAGTTCAAGAAGACACACATTACTTATTCCGTGTTGTAAAAAAATGTATTTTTCATTATGTTTCGTATTTAAGGTGCAGTAGCATTTTTTTCAATTTCTTTGAATTCTAGATAGCCATTGACAAATTTGATTTTAAAGTTTCGATCCGCTACTGTTAGAAATGAGAACTATCAACAAGAGATGCCGTAGAACAAAGAACTATGAGCCACATGACTGTTCTACATTGGTACAAGCAGCTCAATTCTGGTAACTTTAGCCTTAAAGATTAACTACGTTCCGGCGGTCATCTAGTTTGGAATAACGAGACTTTAAACTGTTTTGCTGCAATTTATCAAGTAACTTAGCGTCTCGCACTTGATTCCCTAGAATCATTTTCATCAACTCGACTTTGTGCACGAGAACCCAAGACAAGATTCTCACTAACAATCAAGTCGAGGTCTATCAATTGCTTAATGATTTGCTGGATAATCGAAAATTAGTTATGGTAAATTCAAGCGCCGAGTTGCTCGGGGCCAAAATCCTACTCCATTTGTCTGACAAGTATCTCAGCAAAAAAGTCATAATTTCGGTTTGGTGGAATATTAGTGATATATGGTTCATATTCAATTACCACCTTAAATGCCAAACTATTTATGAAGTTTCAAAGCAAAACTCCTATTTTTATCAATAACAAACGATTTTTTCCTCAGTAAGATTATGCCAAAAAGACCACAAATAAAATTGCTGAACTGGATACGGTTGAATTCTTGTCGCATCCAGGTTATATTCCCGATCTTATAGCTTCTGATTACGACCTGTTTCTATCTATGTATATAATTATATTCGCATCTTTCGGCTGTATCCTCTGCTTTTATTAAAGGCTTGTTGTTCTTGTCTGTTATTCCGCTTAAGTCCCCTTTTTCTTTTCCTCTGAGGGCTTTAATTCTACTTCAAAATGTTCTCTTATTATTTTTAAATCATTTAGCTCTTCCCCAAATTCTTCCCAATCATTCTGCTTAGCTATTGAACACACGCTCGTAAGAACCGTGTGATAGACGCTGCTTGTAAAAAGAGATAAAATGCGTTATAAAAAAAGATAGAGAAAGGGCAAATTTAATAGCAATGATAACTTATATTTATCAAAACTAAAGCGTACTATCCCTAACTTAATGCTAGCTTAACGCTGAGATTTAGTCTAACGTCGTCGGCAGAGGGGGCAGCCATGGTGGGCTGGTTGAGCAACAAAAGTCCGGCGTAGACGGTCGGGCGACAAAGATAGCGGCAGGGCAAGGCAGTAACGCTTTCCTCGCCTCCGGGCACGGGTTTTCCTTAACGGTCCCCCAATTTTTCACAAACGGACTCGCTGATAGAGAAAAAGTAGGACACACACTTGTTACTTGAGTTACTGGCGATTTTACGGCAAGATGGCAGATTCCGTACAGAGCGATTCAAAACGGATGGTTACACTTGAATGTTTAATAGTCGAATACGGAATGCCGCATTAACTTCGCGAAGCAAGACGCATGTCAATTTTCACGCCTATTTCGTGTGATAACGCAGGTGCGGGCTGGATGCAGATCAAATATTTTAAGACTGAATTTAAAAGTTATTTTACCCGATAATGCATTTTCAAATAGCAGAGCGGCTAAAGCACCAATTTAAACTAAAATTGAAAAGGCACAATTCGTCCGCAACAGCTTTTTCTACTGCTTTTTTCGCTTATTTATTTAGTCTTTTATATGTTTCTTCGCCTTTTTCGTTTTTTAATATCTTTCTTTTGTTTAACTGTATTTCTTACTTCATCTGCCTGCCCCTTGCTTTTGTTCCCCTTTTTGATCTTCCTAGTCCCACATATTTCTTTTGCCGTTTTGTATATCGTTTCTTTTAATATTGTCCACCTTCCTTTTAGGATTAGTGTTTAACTGTTTTCTTTATACAATTTTAGTTTTTCTGTTGTCTGTGTGTATTTTTCTTCCCGGTCCTCCTCTTTTAGTCGGCTTATATTTATGCTGCTGAATTCCACGTAAAATAATACAAGACGCAAAAACATTGTATATACCCTCAGTCTCCTTTAAAGTAAACACCATATCATGAGGTGGATTTTTCTCTCACCATTGCGTTTGTCTAAAACATTCTGCAAAATCCTGTGTTGTACTCTTACGATGTTTCTTCTGCTCTAATAAGACTAGTATCAGAACGAATTTTGCAGCAACACAATTCATACCAAAATTTCACAAACTTTAACTTTTGAAGTTCGCAACTCATCTTCTAGTTCTCAAATTGATCGCCAATCCCGGGCACGCTTAATATTTTCCAATATTCTGCTCCTTGCTAGTCTTTCAGAACGTTAATCGACAGATTCCTAGCCATCTCTAAATCATTTATATCATAACTTTATTTGTGCTGCTACCTCATTATATTCCCAAGAAAAATCAGGATGACAGAGAAAAATATAATGTTAAAGAATGTACTGATCATGGGCTCGGAAACCAAGATCCGGCAAGGGAAGATCACAGGGCTTCCCAGGTCGTCAGCCAGCGAAATCCCTGTACAATAAGAGACAATATTGCCCCAAAATTAAAACTGAAACAAAAACTGAACATAGGCACGTGGAATATACGAAGCATGTTCCAAGCAGGGAAAGCAGGGGAAAGCAGCCAACGTGGTTAAAGAAATGCGACGGCTACATATTGAAATATTGGGATGCAACGAAATGAGATGGCCAGGCGAAGGAACGTGTATGGTAGATGAACATCAAATATACTATATTGGTGATGATAGTCCGCAACATCGCAATGGAGTTGGTTTTATAATAACAAAGGACGTTAAAAAAGCAGTAAGCGGATTCCTACCAATATCGGATAGAGTTGCTATGTTACAAATAAATGCACAACCTTGTAGTTTGAACATAATACAAACTTATGCGCCAACAACAGACAGCAATGATGAAGTCATTGAACAATTTTATGACGACGTAAAGAAAGCAATAAAATATACAAAGAAAGAAGACATATCCTTAATTATGGGAGATTTAAACGCTAAAGTTGGCAACGAAGCAACCGAAGGAATAGTAGGAACATATGGTCTTGGAATACGTAATGAGCGTGGAGAAATGCTGGTACAGTTTTGTAAAGAAATACAATTTTCTATTATGAATACTTATTTTGAATTACCAAGCAGAAGATTATATACATGGAAATCCCCCGCTGATAGAAACGGCAACATTGTAAGAAATCAGATTGATTACGTAATGATAAACAAACGATTCCGCAATTCGATTACATCGGTTAAAACATATCCTGGCGCAGATGTTCCATCTGACCACAATCTCTTGCTAGCTGTATTCAGGTTACGATTAAAGAAAGCAACGGCAAGTGGTACGAGACAAACAAGAATAGATGTACAGAAACTGAAAACAGAGAATGTACGGCAGCAAGTAAAACAACAGCTAAATCAAAAATTCTCTGAAATCAATATAAGTACGGGCAACGATATAGAACAAAAATGGGAAATAATTAAAGAAACGCTGAACGTCATTGCAAAGAATAAGCTAGCAAAGAACCCAAGAAAGAAAAACAATGATTGGATGACGGACGAAATACTAGATCTTATGGAAGAAAGGCGCAGATATAGAAATAAAAGTGAACTAAATTATAAGCGAATACACAATATTATTAGACAAAAATCAAGGAAGCGAAGGAAGCCTGGTTAGGAAGCAAATGTGCAGAAATTGAAACCTTAGAGGAAAACATGATACACTAAACCTACATAAAAGATCAAGGAAACTGCAGGAATAGTAAGAACAAAATCCAATGGAATAGTCACAGACAAAGATAATAAAGCAATATTCGACAAAGAGAAAATACTAGAAAGATGGAAAGAGTACATGGAGGAATCATTTTCGGATGAACATAAAGATGACGCTAATGTAATAGTTGGCACATTAGAACCAACTATAACTAGACAAGAGTTGTTGAAAGCCATCAAGAGAATAAAAAACAACAAGTTAGCAGGACCAGATGAAACCCATGGAGAACTTCTAAAGTTATTGGAAGAAGAACACACGCAGGCCGTATTAGATTTGTTCAATGGAATATACGAAACAGAAAATATGCCCAATGACTGGTTACTCTCTACGTTCATCCCATTACCAAAAAAGCCAGGGGCCAAGAAATGTGAAGATCATCGCACAATTAGTCTAATGAGCCATATACTAAAGGTTTTTCTACACATCATCCACCAACGTGTATACAGCAAGTTAGAACAAAATATCGGCGAATCGCAATTTGGTTTCAGAGATGGCCTTGGAACAAGGGAAGCCTTATTCTCGATACAAGTGCTAATACAAAGAGCGCGTGATGTCAACTACGATATATTTGCATGTTTTATTGATTTTGAAAGAGCGTTTGACCGCGTAAAACACGAGCAATTAATACAAACACTAAAATCAGTAGGAATAGATAACAGTGATACCAGAATCATTGCCAACTTGTACTGGCAACAAAGAGCCACAATCCGTATAGGGGACAGAACATCAGAAGAATTTCACATCCGCAAAGGTGTTCGACAAGGATGCGTATTGTCCCCGATGTTATTTAACGCCTACTCTGAAAACCTCTTCAAAGAAGCCCTAGGGGGTGCAGAAGATGGAATCAAAATAAACGGAGAGATAGTCGACAACATTAGATATGCGGACGACACGGTTCTGCTGGCCAACTCTTCAGAAGGATTGCAAAGATTAATAGACCGCGTAACAGAAACTAGTAAAAATTACGGTATACGGCTTAACATAAGTAAAACAAAAGTGATGATCATGAGTAACAATGCCAACATAAACGTGAATTTCCACATAAATCAATCCCCTTTAAGAAGAGTACAGGCGTTTAATTACTTGGGATGTACGTTAAACGAGAGATGGGACCATATTCAGGAAATGAAAGTTCGAATCGAAAAGGCGCGGAGTGCATTTAACCGCCTAAAGAAAGTACTTTGTAATTTGAGTTTAAATTTGCAACTTCGTACTCGAATACTTAGATGTTAAGTTTTCTCAATTCTTTTATATGGGACAGAAGCATGGACTCTCACAGAAGCTACAAACAAACGATTGGGAGCTTTTGAGCTATGGTGCTATCGCCGTATGCTCAGAATTTCATGGGTACACCATGTAACAAATGAGACAGTCCTTCAGCGCATGACCAAGGACATAGAGATCCTTAATGCTGTTAAGAAAAGGAAACTAGCATACTTTGGTCACGTCATGCGAAATGATAAATATCGTCTTTTGCAGTTGATTATGCAAGGAAAAATCGAAAGCAAACGAGGTCCTGGTAGACGAAGAATCTCATGACTTCGCAACCTTAGGCAGTGGACAGGAATGACATCGGTCGCCCTGCTCCGAACAGCGATAAACAAGATTAGATGGGCCAGACTGATCGCCAACGTCCAATGAGGATACGGCACAAGCAGAAGAAGAAGAATTCATTGTATGATTTCCGAAAACCTTCTGAAAAATTCAAATATTTTTTGGGGGCGAATGTTTTAGCTTCGCATAAAATTTGAGGCAGATTTCCTGCTCTATTTGTTACAACTAAGTACATTTAAAAATTTTGGAAGCTGTCCACTTTATAATGACGGTAATTGCACAATACCTACATAAGTTACATGCACTATACCATACAAAAATCCTAAAATGGATACTAAAACTTTAAAAATAAAAGATAAAAAGTTTGCATAACTACTATATTATATTATTACTATAATACATTACATCATATAGGGTAAAAGATGCAAATAATAAGATAATTGTAAATATAAATAATGTTTTAACAGGTAACAACCAACGTAAAAAAATGATGCTGTTTTTTCCTTGGTCGTCATACAATAAAGACATTTACCTTCTGTGAACGATGCGACTTATGATTATTAGATAGAAGCTTTCTATGCTCCTGTAGTCTTCAGATTTATTATAAAAGATATTGTGACGCTGGGTTAGTCAGCTAGCTGTTGGTTAGTTGATTCCTAGTTTTGTTCGCCTGTTTGGGCACGCTTAGTTCGTAACTCAAAAGCGCACACTAACGCTTTACAGTAAGTTGTAATCCAAGAACTCTTAAAAAATTGTTGGAATTTTCAAGAAAAAATGCGACACCACACCAACAATACACTACTTCATATAAGTGCAATTGTTCTAAAAAACTAGACAAAATTGAAGTTATAAATAATTAATTATGGTGATTTGGTTTCCTCATAATTCCACTTGTCCTGAAAATTTAAAATTCTCCTATCTGGAAAGCGATTTATATCAAATAAAAATATTGTCAGAGTTGAAAATGCTCATTTTGATGATTTCAAACAAAGTCACTTCTAGGAAGAGATCGGAAGCTATATCAGCAAAATTACGTTAAGTTTCCATCTCATAAGCTTTTCGATCTATCCTCGCATGTAAATGGACACTAAATATTTGGCATCTTTGTATACTAGACAATTAAATTGCTATGTTTATCATATTATAAATTAAAAAATAGCTATTTATTGTTTAAATTAGTTAATCTCTCTGTTAAGCAAGAAACTAGTATCAGTTATCAATAATAAAAAAACAATTCTTACACAATATTTAAACCTTGCCGATATTTCTTACAAGTTTTTAAAAACTGTGACACCGCACCTACACAGCAACAACAGCAGCTGTATTTTCCTTTCATTCGCGCACGCACACTCTTCCATATTTACCAACTTGCAGCAGAATACGTCTCAAAAAATGTTTGTGTTAGAGAAAGTAATAATGGAGTCTGCCGAAAAAATGATTTTCTCCCAACATTGTTTACCAGGGGTACCCTCCAACTTATGAATAATTTAGAATTCAATTTCATCGCAACTTTTGCAGAACTTTGAAAACTAAATTTTTTGTTCCTAGTTTTAAAATTTATGTCCAGAAGTTTCCGCGTCAACAAAAAGTCTCGGCTCTTAAAAATTAGCCTGTCAAAGTTAATGAGAGCTGTTCAGGCGTGCACATGCATTCCTCCTTTAAAATATTACTAGCTCGGCGAAGGCAGCTGGATATATGAGACATTTCTCAGACACGATGTAAATAACAATTTGCAAAGCGTTCATTTAATACGATGACAACCGTATTGGTTATTTTATTTGTAAAAAATGGAGAACGCATCCAATTATAATTCATACACTAAAACACAAAATATATAGACATAATAAATAGGCATGTGAAAAAATAATACAAAAATATTAACTTTGTGCAAGCTTTAGATTTAAATTTGAAATATCAATAAACCGGTCTGCAAATTAGTAAATCCATCTACTAATACCTCTGCATAAGTTAATAAATAAAAATAAAAAGAGATATGATAATACGTATTGGGGCTGCCGTTTGGCGCAGCAATCACGACCAATGCTCCTTTGTCGGCGAGCCAACGCGGGCGAGTTCGATTCTCGCTAGAACCCGTAAGTCTATGTGGCGTTCTGGTATTAAATTGATTAAGTTGCATGTTAGCATGTTAGGCATAATAGTCGCTCGAGGCTGCAGTGACAGTAAGCGCTACAGTTGTTTTCTCCTCACACATGTTTTACTAAGAAGCAATGAGTACACATTTTTTTAAATTCAATGTTTGTGCACTTTTGCTATGGTTCCTACAATTTCCGTAAAGCTATTGCAAACCATTCTTTGGGTGTAGCACAGCATTATTGGTGGACAACCAACTGAAGCTTGTTGCCAAACGACACACGTAATCACTAGGTTTAGGCAATATTTTTCAAATATGGAACGTGAGACAATATAAAGTACGCGAAAGCTTGCATAGTAGCAGCGGTGTGGCAACTGACATGCGATCGCGCATTAAAATATTGAAATAATGCATTGAGCCTCCATTTTCCGTGGTGGAATTATTGAATACGTCAGCGGAGTCGAACAGTGACTCACAGACTAGTAATGTTCTTACGAGAGGGCAAGCAATCCGTCAGCATAATCTGTCTTCCCAATCCCAAAAGGCAATCGCCATTTATTTTGGTAATCCCGGTCATGTTTTTTCGGACAAGAGCCTGCAACGTGCTACCATTCCATAAACTAGTGTTGCTTTAGAAAAACCATAATTTGTCTACTGTGGCCAGAGGCTCAAAGGCTCACATACATTATCTCTAATTGAAAGCAGTAAACACACGCATTATACTCAGATCTTTGTAGCAAATATAATTCGCCTGTTTGCCAATGTATAATTTGCCCTCATTTTCCAAACACCCGCTAGTTTTTTCTTTCTCAAAAGTCCTTGTGGTTTCTCAACTCTGATATCCAACAAAGCATAGTTTTGGGGCTCGGTGTTGCACTCCATTACACGGCTACTAATCTCGTGTAGATGTCCAAAACAGTTACTTTCTACTTCCAATAGTCTACTTCATGGTTTTGCAGTTTGTCCGCATTTGGACTCACAGCACTGCACGATTAACCCACTAGCTTTCTATGTATACGTCATCTCGTGACATCAAGTGGAACTATAGCAATCTCACAAACACACACTCTTATTAGCTTGCTTCAGTACATTAAGTTCAATATTTATCAATTTTGTTTTTATTCTGTATCTACTAATACCTACATTCATTCAAAATATTTATCAGTTCCTGAAACTAATTCTATAAGACTTTTCTAAAACATCACTTATTTACTTGGGTATTTCATCTCTCACCAGAACCAATTTTTCGCTATTTATGCTATCGCATTAACTTTGATTTTCGTCAGATGCGTAAATTCTGTCGTTTTTTCATGTTTCTCTTCACAAGTATAAACTAATTATTTAATACGGTACCACACAGTACAATAAAGTGTCATGACGTCAGCTTTTACAACTTATTATAACAACAAGAACCGACTTTGTATTGCAAATATTTATTAAAACTCTCTAGAGGTGTTATTAGTGTAAAAAACTCTTTAATTCTTTGTCTCTTTCTATAATCCTTTCTTGATTTCTGTTGGTCGAAATTTAGAGTAATTCCATACATTCGTATCCTTTAAACAAAATTAACATTTTTCTATTGAAATCCTTTCAGAGTATATTTTGCAGATGAGATGTTCTTTCTCAAACAGTAATACTGCAAATTAATTTTACTTTCAATAAAAAAGAACGACTGCAAAATCTCAAGAACAAGCTGGCCGTATTAAGGTTTCTTCCAATTTTCTAAACAAATATTCATCACTCCATCATTTTACTTTTCCAAAAAAAATTGCTCCGTGGAAAAATTCTTGTGTAAATTTTGTCAATCATTAAGGTGCACCTTTTAAGGCTCTACAATATTCTGTATAGTTGTCAAGTTGATTTATTAAATTATTCTACGTTATCAAAAGTTGCCTTCACTCTATAATTTAACTAGAACCAAAATAAAACATCAAACTGTCTAAAAATAATGGTCTCTGCTCATTACGGAAAATGCATATATACCATTCAAGCCTATTTTCAAAATTTTTCAGAATACAGTGCAATTCACATTTCATAATTTTTTTCTGCTCCTTTCTGTTCGACTTTCTCCTTTATTTTCTTCTATGATATCCAGTTTTTGTTAGTATTTTTCTTATTATATCGTCTCACGTCTGTCTTCGTCTCTTTCTTAACGGTGCTTTAACTTCTGATATTCTTTTTATGCGCGAAAATCGTTACTTCTGCTCCATGACATTTGCTATGTAGTTTTAGTACTTTCCTTTTCGATTGTTTTTCACTCTGCTTTTTCTTGTAGTTTTTTTATCTTTCACTCGTTTGTATTTTAATCTTTCTTGTTGTATTATCACCCTTAATTTACAATCACGCGTGAGGATTGACCTGTAAGTAGCTTTGCATATCTTCAATTTTGTTCTATTTACAATTTTCTTGTTTATATGGTACATCCCTTGTTTATTGTATAACATACTTCATTTGCCTTTTCTCTTCTGTTTGTTATAGCTGTGTGATGTTCCTCAACTGTCGCTACTAAATATTAAAATTTGCCTTTTCCTTATTTGGCATAATCACATCATCTCCAATTCTACTTTCGTTAATATATATGATTTCTAAATTTAGATACACCACGGCTTCGTTCTCTTTACAATTTCTCTAATAGTTTAACCTATAAAAGTTATACACAATAAAGGGTTTAATCTTCCTTCTTGCCAGACTCCTTTTTTTGGTGATAAACGCGTTAATACTCGTATTACTACCAATCACACAATTTGTTGTTTCTTTGTGCATGCTCTTAACGACTCCAATTAAATTGTTGTTTATGTTCCTTTTACGTAGGATTTCTCATATTTTGGTTCTCAGAATATATCAAAAAATAATAATTGTCAACAGGTGATATTAGAAATTGTTTGGTTTTTTGAATTCACTTTGGGTTTCCATTGGTATTAGTTCTATTATTAGTGTTAATCATGTTAAACATGTATCCGTTTAATTTAGTTATTGTACTTAGTAGCATTATTACTCTAGTTTTATTATATTTTGTATTGCTTTTTTAATATTGCTTCAATTAAGCTTATTTCTCAGTATCTCGCTTTCTGTTTTTTCTCTCATATTTTAATCATTTTACCTTTTGAAGGTGCTTTTTAAATATTTTCAAACTCTACTTAAAAAACTTTATGCACTTATATATTACATAAAACCAATTACAAAACATATATTCTACTCATCTTGAGTCATTCCAGAAACAAGATTTTTAAGCCTTTGAACGGAAGATTTGGAAATTTCATATCGTATATCACGCATTTTATATAAATTTAATCCGTATATACCGCAGCCATCGACAATATTGGTATTACAAAGCCCGAGTGCCACCAAATCGACAAAATTCCCTGACTAAGGATAAACAACGCCCAGAAAAAGTTCGTGCAAAAAATCAAAGATGCCATGCTTTCTGGCTACCAAAACGTCAGCAAAGAGGCAAAAACAACAGTGGCCGAGCCAAAATTGAAGCATTAAAGAAACTATACGAACGGCTCAACACGCGAAAAAACCGCGACGTCTATCGAATTGCCTAATCGATATCGAAAAGTTCTATGTGAACAACAGTTATGGCCAGTTGATCATGGAACGGAAACGGATGATCGTTCGTTGGCGACAGTACTTTAAGTCAGTCTTCAATGAAACCTCTTCCCATCCGTCACATCACCTATATTCCGCTCGGTCCAACCGATCACAACTATCGAAGTCAAACTAATACTGCGGACAAAACAATTGTCCCAGATGACCTGCCCGCTGCTCTGTGGAAGTCGTAATGTTGGGATCCAAGCGACCGGCTTACAGAACTCTTTAATAGGATCATTGGAAAAGGTCATATGCCAACCGCATGGAGAAATAGAACGACAAAAGGAAAATGAAGGCAACCCGACAAAATGTGTAAATTACCGTTCAATCCTCCTGCTTTCACAATCCTTGAACACATCATCCACTTCCGATTGCAAAACATCGCTACAATCATACCCAGTCAGTATGATTTCATCAAGATATGCTATACAATAGATGCTATTCTTTGCGCGCCATCAGGAAAAATCAAAGCATTGCGTCTTTCTAAATTTAAAGAAACCATTTAATCGCGTATCCCATGCTGTGATATAGTATGCGCCACAATAGCGTGAAATTCCGAAAGAGCTGGTTAGTTGGGTACAACACATATACAAACAACCAATGAATAAAGTTCCTGCAGCTTTTGACGTGTCCCATAAATTTGATCGGTCGGAGTCTACCAAGGTTCGATCCTGTTGCTTTTACTTTTCATACTTGTAATATACGCCGTCACGCATGTTCTTCAGAAGCCAGCACTCTGGATGCTTTTGCATATTGACCTTATGATGCTGACGGATACGAGTAAGAATGGCCTTCGGCGGCAGACACAAGTTTGCATCGACCGACTCGCCAGATTCAATTTGCTACTCAATGCCAAAAGAACTAAATATCTGCAAAGCCAAGACGATATAAGTTAGTGACACCGACTTGCCAAAGATCGGGCACTTCAAATATCTTGGCCTCCTATAGCGGGACAAGTGCTAAATAAAAAGAAGGTTGTAGATACATTGTAAAGTATCCACCAACAATAGGATTTCCTTGCCCCCAAACATGTAAAATCTTGTTTACTGCAATTATTCCAATACTCAAGATGCTACCAATAATTTTATACGCCACTGGATTATCATACTGAACTATTGTTAGTACGGTGTTATGTTTGTTTCGGTAATTGCTAAAATTGTTCTTTCTTTCAAATTTAAATTGGCCCAGGTGTAAACAGTCCCCTAAGACAACTTTTTAACACCAAATATAATGCAAAGTGAAATACCATTCTTCGGAATTAAAGCAATTTTTAATATCATAGTAAAACATGGTGGTGTGGCGGCCTTTTCGCCCTTGAACCGCTTTATATCGCGGCGGCATGCGGGCCTTAGATATCTGCACGTTTTGCCATCGCACACAGAACGGCACGGGCTTTTGCTCAGCCGACACATATACGCACCGCAGCGCGGCCAATTTGGTCGTGCTTTAACACCCCGCAAGCATTCACGCTCCGCAGCGCGGCCAATACGGTCGTGTCTTAACCCGCATACATTCAGATTCACGCCCCGCAGCGCGGCCAGTTCGGTCGTGTCTTAACCCGCATAAATTCACGCATCGCAGCTCGGCCAATTTGGTCGTGTCTCAACATCCCGCAGATACCAGATCCGCATCGCAGAGGTGGCCACCTTGGAATCGCCGACGAAGCCGAAGCCGAAGCCGATTCAGGTGAGCGATTTGGCAATTCATTGGTTGATATCGGTAGCCGCCCCCATCCGCTAACGCGACGGCCGTTTAAGGGACGATTTTGGCCTTATCGGCTGACCTTCCAATACGGGCCGTACTACGTCTCCACACCGCACCACGAGAGCGGCTATTTACACGCCTGCCTCTCCACATGGCTTCAAGATGTTTTCTTTATTTTTGCTGCAGAACACTCACCATGGAATTAGTTTAAGAAGTAATCATAACTAAATTTAAGTTGGCAATTAAACAACAATAAATTTTTGTTTCCTTGTATGTTTGATCTATTTGTTAAAGAAAACTTTGATGCAAACTTTGTGTAAATCCTATAAGTTGTGCGCTAAAAATGTTTCTTTACATAAAACGTGTTTACACACAGCCTAAATGCCAACCCAATTTGCACTTTAAATTTAGGAACTTTACTGCTATGTATTGACTTCTTTTTAAGTACCAAAAACAAAATAGTGTTTGATACTCTAAATCAATTAACCTGCTTCGAAATTAGTATAAATAACTATTATTCAAATAATAATAAAAAAACACATTTAAAACAACCAAGACTAGAAATTGAATATTTTAACATCTTATCTAAATTATTTGATGTAGACGTCGACTGAATTTTTAAAGAAACCTTGAATGGTGTCGACTTTGGAATGTGGAGGAAACACCATCGTGCATGCAAATGAATAAATAGCATTCTGATAATCTTGGAACAAAACAAAACTAATAGTGTCGCTACATTACGGTAAACACTTAAAAGTTATGTGTTATATAAAGCAAAACTACGAACCGTCAAAATAACATAAACTATTTCAAAACATCGAATAAGTGGTTGAGCAAATGACTGTGGTATACCAAATAAATACTAAACAATGGGAAACCTTTGTTTATGAGGGTTAATAAAATTACTTTTTTAAATTAATAAGGCATCGTAAAAATTCAAACATAAAGCTATTTTTCTATTTAATCTCCCGACTTAGATACACATTTTCCCAACGGATAGGTAGTTTTGTTAATTCTGCTATCGTAAAATAAAGGTGGTCGAGATACCAAACAATTGCGAACGTTTTTACACTATCATCATCACATCATTATCCTCCAAATGCTTTTTTAATGGTTAAAACAAATAATAATCATAGAGTAATCAGTTTGAATGTTGTTCTAGTGAAGCCCAGAACAAAATCTAACTTTTTTGAAGAGTTTAGGCAGTTAAATGGAGCCGTGTACTGTCGTGTATAATAAGGTCTCGGATTGACTAAGCACTGATGTAAATTATTCCGATCATAGAAGCAATTTCAGCAACTGTTATACGACGACCATCTTGAAAAATGCAGCGAACAACGCAAAATACGCTACTCAGTCACGCTGGTTCTTGAACGTCCTTCTCCTTCTTGTCCTCTCAAAGATTGTTCGTACTACATGTACATTCGGGTCTTCTTAAGGGTTTCTCAGTTTGGGTGCATTGACCTGTTTAGAGAAATAAAACACAAAGTTTAAACTCTAACCCTTTACTGATAGTAACTTTCAGAGCTATGAAATGGCTGGTCGCAGAAGCTGCTGTTGGTCTGGAGGTCGGTTATTGCATCGTTGTCGTTTGGTGGAGGTCGTGGCTCAGATTTTTCGGAATTTGAAAGAATAGGAGCTGCTGTTGGGTGAACAGAATAGGAGTTGGAAGAGAAATTAGAAGAAACAATGTTACTTAGAAATGTCATGGTAATAAAACGCCACTAGAGATGGTTATGCGACTTAAAGTCGTTTTCCATGATTTATGGTACAACCGAATAGAACTGAAAGAGGAGATTTATGTATGCCAATACTTAGCTATTTATAATATGTATATACAAAATATATTTATATACATATGTGTGAGTGATTGCCACAAGGGTACTGTATGGCTCCAAATGATGCCTTAAATCTTAGAAACTTAAGAAATTTGATAGTAATCCATTACGCAACGGACAAATCGCTTTTCAGTGATTTTGTTAAGTTATACAATGCCTATACACAAGTTTGTTAATAATTTCATTTATTAACTGAACTAAATTTAATTCCGGTTCGATAATACAAGATTATTTAAATAATATTGACGACCAAATTATAAAATGACTTTTTAACAAAATATGTCACTGATTTCTTCTTGTGGTGATACTTAAAGACAGTGTACAAGAGTAAGTCCCCTTAACCCGACAACTTTTCATAAAACAGGAAGAACATTAATCCTGATTTATTGCAACAAAAAATATAAAATTTTATAATAGGTTTTTAACAATACTTGCTTTCTCCTAGCGGTCATGTAAAGGATGTTACTTTAAAAAAAATAATAAACTTGCATGTTTAAACCTTTTAAATTTTATATATAAATACGTAAAAAAGCTGTGAGAACAGTACTGTAAACTTTTTGTTTTATGAGCCTTGACATTGACCTTGACTTCCTTGACATTCAAGGTACTTGGATCTAAGTCCCTAACCTTTCTTCTCTAGGATGTTGGTTGTCCCTTACGTGCTTTTAAAGTGGCGGGAACTTAATAATATCCGAGGTGTTCAGAGAGTCCTAATCATGCCAAGAACGGCAGTGATATTATTCTTGCAGGACACCATCCCCGCGACCACCTCTAAAATGTTCATGGCGTTCCACAGGACTCTACAGTGTTATGAAAGAATTTGAAGAATGTATAGGGGGCCACATTCTGGAATAGTGTTCAACCTTGGTCTAACCGGGACTTGGTGGTTTGCGAACGCCGTGGGGCTATTTGTAATGGAGGGTCTGCGGTGTCATCTCTGTCGCTGTCGCGTAACTTCTCCCCAGTTTGGTCGTCGTCTAGTGGGGTGCCGCTTGGGAAAAGCAAAACATCCCCTCAAGCTAACTAAATGTGGTCCCTGGCAGTTGGTTTAAGCCGCTATTGAACAACTCCAAACCTCAATGAATACCTTAGCAAGATGGTTCGTTCAACTCCTGGAACCCGACCATTAACCATTCCAACTACACCGCTAAAATCTTCACTCTTAGACGAATCACTAACCCGCCAACCCTGCACATTAATAATCATTTAATACCATGGAATAGTGCTGCAGACCCCGTGAAATACTTAGGTATCTATCAAGATATTCGCCTTACATGGAATTTTCATATTAACAAAAAACTTAATTAGGGTCACGCTAGATTGGTACAACTCTACCCACTGATTAATAAAAAATCGTCCCTACAAACCGAATGCGTCACCTTACTATACAAATCACTGATACGGCCATTATTATATGGATACACCATTTTGGGGAATACCTCCCAAGCAAACATAAAGAGAATTCATGTTTTGCAAAACAAAGTACTCAGAACGGCACTTAAAGCACCCTGGTATATAACAGACAATTACACCTCGAACTTGACATGGACACCATTCAAGAACACATCAAAAAGCTGACCAAAACATTCCACCTAAATTTTAATGCTAGTGCGGGCGCAACTTATTACGAACTAGGACGAAAAGGAATCCACACGCGGCTAAAACGCAAACTTCCTCAAGACATTTATAGGAACGGTAGTGATGAGGACTGGCAGTTATTAGTTAAACAGTGGTGATATTAACATAAACATCTTATAATATAATTAGGTAATACTTACCTATATGCTACTCTTACTCTGAACCCTACCATCTATAACAATTATTTGTTGAGCTGGTATAACTTCTACAAAAAGTGCTTTTTGCCCTCTCTTCAGTGGTGGTTCTCACTGCATTTTACGCATTTCGGTCCGGCGCGACAGCAACACTAATAACGATGACACTGACTTATCATTTTCTTCTTATCTGGTTGTTCTTCTGAAGCAACCACATCAAAGGCGGCGCTGATGTTAAAAATCTTCTTGTCGTTAAAGTTCTGCTCAAGAAAATAGATGGCATTGGAAGGTGGTGAATGCCTTTCCTCATTCTCCGCGCCATGAGAATGCAGATGTTGGTTTCTTGAAGCTCCTGCTTCACCTCCTCCTCCATCGCAGCCCAGAGAGGTCCGTTCCCTTTGAGCACATGGAAATGGTGCTCGATCTTTGCTTCGTCCAGGAAGCGAGTCACGCACCTGTAATCTTTAGCTACGGCGGTGTGGATAAAGATGGATGAAGCCAATTCGATGTTTTTAAATGGGCTTCCTCTTTAGTCCAGAAGCTGAAGACGGTAAGCGTTTTAAACAGCATTTCGGCTTCTTCCAGGTCGCTCAAAATTTCGAAGGCGTTAGTGCTCATGTTGATTGATGTTGCCAGAGTCAAGGAAGAAGACAGAACTATCGTTACTCTTGCTCTCTACGACGGACATGGCGGCACTTACGCGCAGGCTTAAACTTCTGCTCTTTACTACGGCTGGCTTTCCAGCAAAGACTCTGTAGGCGACGGCGAGCCTGTGGTTTTGGTGCTGACGCAGCTGTTGCGGCTAGGATTTCTAGGAACTGGAAAGGGCAGGGCGGGTGAAAGGGTAGCCCGCAAACGACGCTGCAGGAGGTCTTCCAGGAGTGTCGATATACCCTGTGGATCTTCTAAGTATTTAATGCAGCGACTGCCATAGGCGGCCTGGTCCACGTTAGCAGCAAAAATAGCTTTTAACCACTCGTCCCGTCGAACATTCCACAATTCTTAGAGATATTTACAAATGTCTTCTAATTCCACACACAAATTCGTCACTTGACACGGTCTTTTTGTCAGCCGGTACAAATACCTTTCGATGACTTTTTACAACTTGCAATTAGTTAATAGTTACCGAGCTACAATTTTTAACGTATTTGTGATCAATTCTATTAGAGTTAAATCATCAAATTTATATTTCCTAATAAAAACAGACCTACTGCATCGTCAACCCTTAACTCATCTCTCAACTACCACAGATCACAAATAATAATAAAAAAATTCGAAAAAATAGATTTTCTATTAAAGTAATCTTCAGAATTTCAATTTTAGGTCAAGAGAAAGAAATTGTTCGAATTCAATACATCAGAAAAATATACCACCATATATAAAATATTATTAGAAATTTAGAACATAAAATTAAAATATTTATCTCACTCTGCAACTCTTACCCTCTTTGATTAATGTATCTATTATTCAAAATTATTATTTGTTGGAACAGTACAGATTTCTAGTTAACGGACTCGAAAAAGTTTTCAAGTAACTATTGCAATTCACTTCTTTATTTACAGAGGATATACCAAATGTTTTATGCATATTATAAACTATTAAGTAACCACTCCACATAATCGACCTATGCACATTGTATGGTGCCGCCATCTGTATTACGAATGCAAAAATATTTCCCGTTTTTTTAAATTAACCACATCTTTCTACTTACTCTCACTGCTAAGAAAAAAATTTGGAGACCTTGAGTGCACCTCGTAATACCTTCCTTAAAGAGGTATTGATTTTGGTTATCAAAGAATACCCACAGCGCTATCATAACTACGGCCTTATCAACGTGTGTCTTCAAAACAGTTTCAGTTAGCTGTGGGAACAAATAAAATTGATTAGAGACTACACTTAAGAACATTTAAGTGATTAATCCATCACTTTGCAAGTTGTTCTTTGATAAATCGTGCTTCTACGCACAACATCGTTTTAACAGGTAGAACAGAATTTTCGTGAACAACTCTACATTTCAAGTTTCAAGTAATTGACGACAAAACCATAGCTCACCTTTAATGATTTCATTCAAATTTTACGAGACAAGGTAAACCTGGTGGTTAAACGACGATCTTCTCTTAATATTATTTACAAGATTAATTTTCTATTGTAGCATTTTAAATTGAGCCTACCAACACCTTTTGAATAGTGGTTAACTATTTTATTACATCAAAATCTTTTTTTATTATTAGCAAAAAGCATCATTCTCAAAAACCATACATAAAGAGTATTCAAATTCAATTTTACGACGTTTTTTCCGAATAAAGCACAAGCCATTGCAACAACCTGAATTTTATTGGTATCATTGTAAATATTCCAACCAAATGCCCTCCACGACTCCTCTGACATGCGACCATCTTTTTAACGAAGTGATGCTTTTCGATAAATGTAGCTCGATTGCAGCAATTACACGTCTGATGTTCTCTTACAGTCCCGGAATCGTAGGAGGCTTGTTAACATAAACTGTGTAGTAATGTTATTGTAATACATCCTCTGGTAATGATGAGTGCGCTATGAACTTTGTTAAGGTAGTGTACTCGAAGCGTAACCTATGAGCTATCATTAATGTCAGTCAAATTTTGTAAATCTATCTTCGATTACCGATTCTAATAAAATCTATTTAATACACGACATAACATTTTGGCGACGAGGATTAAAACCCAAGCGCCATTCCGACATGGAAAAAGATGTTTGATTCTTATTTCCTCGCACAGTTCGGAGATCAAAGAGGAAACCAAGCACACGATTTTGATCCACTGTTTGCGAAGCTCAATAGGTTTTCTATGCTTTATCTAACACTGGTACAACGTTTGTTGCAGCGATGAAAGCCCTAAAAGAACACTTCATACCGAAGATCAACGTGGTTGCGGGACGTTAGAGATTACTATCGAAAATATATCTCCCAGAATAAACAATAATGCAATATGTTGGAGCGTTGCGGGATATGGTTTCAAAGTGCGAGAATGGAACCTCAAAGATGAGGTGATGCACGATCAGCTGATTTGCGGCACGACATTGAAAAGGATTTCTGAAAGTTTGTTAATGGAAACACTAACTCTTACGATGAAATTGAAGGTAGTGAAACAGATTGAATCTGCGCTGAAAAAATCAAAGGCCATCACACAAGAAACTCCTAAGGTATCAACTTTTAAAACTAAAGGCGAGGAGCACCGAAAGACAAAAAGTGTATGGCGCTTTCGGTTTTCGAAGAAAAGAGGCGGTATTCCTACCGGAGAGGGTAAGCAAACCATGTGTATTAGATGTGGTTTTGTGGCTCATTCAACGAAAGAATATCTAGCAAAAATTTCAAAATGTCATTCATGTAAGAAATCGCAACATATGTAGATCAAAGCAAGATGAAGAAAGTCAAAATGAAATAATAAAACAAGCAACAGTGCTAACAGTAAAAGGCAAGCACGAGCAACAAATTGGAATGAATCAATAGTCACTGTTGGCGAAAAAGAAGCTGTACTCGGTACAGGATCATCATTTACGCTTTTAATGTTAAAGCTTTATCGAAAGTTCTGGTCTGGCACTCAGAAGATCGCACCATAGACGAAGAACTAAGTCAAGATTCACGGTTAAATAAAGGCTAACGTATACTTTATGGATGCAAAGAGCAATAGCTATATATACATCATCAATGCTAAAGAAGCCGTATTGGGGATAGATTTCATTCGGAGTTTGAACCTAATATAGCTATAGGCAAATTGGTTTTGGCAGTTGAGGAGCAGCCTTTGGATATTAAAGGACAGCCTGTAAAAGGAGAAAAAGCGACGATTTTGCCGCCAATAAAAGAGTTCGTACACAAAGTGAAGGTCAGAGAAGACGCGAATCCCGTTAAATATAGATTAAGGCGGTTGCCATTAGCCGTAAGGGAAAGAGCTTCACCGGAAATAAAGCCTGGTATACATAAAACGTTGACGACTTTATCCAGAATTGTCAGTGTGCAAAGCGACCGATAAAACTATGAAAACGGGAACGGCACTTTTGCAACCGATTGGAAAAAGCTTGGAATTGATATTTTTAGACTGTATCGAAATTTAGATATGCAATCACATTAATCGATTTTTATGGCAACTATGTTCGTATCAACGATATCGACGGAAACGATTACCGGGTTCTTGAAGATGGTGTTCAGCAATCCTAAAAAGCTCGTTTGGACACCAGTCGACAGTTGGTCTCGGGGGAGTTTGAAAGCTTTCTTAAAGCTCGAGATATTAAACACTTAAAGGCAGTGGTGTATCACCTCCAAGCAAATTATGAAATTGGGCGCTTCGATAGGACGTTCAAAAACGCTGCGAAGACTAATGGGTATAAAATAAACGTTTATTGTCAAGAATTCTTGATGAATTTAAAGCAAAGAAATATTCAGTCACTGGTTTATTTCCATGAATGGCGCTTCACGGAGGAAGTTTGAGAACAAGTTCAACATACTCAAAACGGAGGAGTTCTTCAATGAAGAGTAAAAGATGCAAAGAAAAATGCAGAAAGAACAAGAGAAATCAAAGCTGTACTTCGATGAGAAAAGGAACGTGGAGGTGTCCTGTATAAAGAGAGGAAATTAAGTACGGGTAAGGATCCCGACACATGTAGCAAAAGGTGTCTTGGAGTTCACGAAACTTAAAAAAGTGGTTCGTTACACCTATAAACTTTTGAACGGACGAATCTGGAACGTATCAATACTGGTAAAGTTGAAATCAAATAAATTCGCTCAAAGCGGAAGATATTCTTGGTATGAATACTGGTGAGGCGGTCGATGGTAATTAACCAGTTGAGAATTACACCACCAAGTTACAGTGAAGCACGCGAGTACGCAAGAAACCGGACCGCTATGGAACATTTAAAGCAAGGGGAATGTAGTGATGTTTTGTTATACATCCCCTTGTAATGATGACTTTTTTAAGGTAGTATACTCAAAGAGTGGGCTGTGAGTTTTCATTAAAGACAGTCAAATTTTGTAAATCTTTCTTCGATTACTAATTCTAATAAAATAATCCATTCAACACATCGTAGCAAATTTCTTCCTTCAAATAGACCTAGGAGAAAAAAGTCTAATTGGATTAGATCTCAATACCGCAGTGGTAAACCCTTCTGTGAGGTAATATGACTAGGAAATTTGATATAAAGTAATGCGACTGTTTCACGTACTATGTGACATGCGACTCCATCTTGTTGAAACCACATGTCATTCAAGCTCAATCAAAGTTAGCACATTGTCTGTCAAGGAAAGAGTAAAAGAACATGGTTGTTGAGGGCAACATATCCCAAACCATCTATATCCATTTACATTTACATTTACTTCTGTACCATTTAATTTTCAATTTTATGACGATACTTCACTTTGTAACAAAATCCAAAATATTTAAAGCAAATTAGTCTAAATCATGTAAATGTCCACGGCAGTTACCAGTATTTTTAGATCTCTGTTCTGCAAAGTCATTTCGAGCTATGTCGACATCATCAAGTGTTATTAGCCGCCAGACACCGCGTAATTATCCTAAATTCTCCGGACTAATTCGCAGCGAGATTGCTCTGATGTCAGAGCTTCCAGTTAGACACACGCGCCAACAAGAATCGGAAAACGCATTCAACTCACCTACGTCTCCAGCTGATGGCAGGGCCTCAATTTGGCCTGAAATCTCCCAGCCGCCTCCCGCTTGCCAGATGGAGCAGAGCGAGCCTCCCCTACGCCGCAGTCGGGGCAGCCGGCACTTCAGGAGGATTACGATTGAGCAGTGTCACAGCCATTGGATTAATGAGATTACTACACGGATCCAGAATAATAACATGACCGCTAGGTGGAACTCGATTTCCGCCCGGAGCCCGCGCCGTTCGGCCCATTCATTTCCCTTCTGCGAGCCATTACGCGCCCTCCGGGCCTTGTTTGTTTTGTTTCGGGTCCGCGCGCTTGATGTCGCCAAATTAAATTCGAAAGGAGCGCCCTCGCTTAGGGTTACACCGCCGGTATTCCCCGACGACGCGCGCGCACTGATGCGGCCACGGCTGGTCGCGAAATTGACATTCGTGCGGCCCCCCCGCGCGGCAGCCGTTTATTCAGAAATTATTCCGCGCACTTGCACTACAATTTTTGTCGCTGGAAAAACTTCGCTGGGTGCTGAGAAAAACTTGCGGCCAAACAGTTACTAACCTACCAAACAGGCGCGACTACTTCCGAGCGCTCCGCGCCTTCTTTCAATTTCTCCGGATCACCTACGCGACTTAACACTTCACCTTTTGATTTTATATCAAAACTTTCGGCTTTATTGCCAATAAAAGGTAGCTTGCATTACCCTAAATAACTCAGTCCGCGCTCGCTCCGGCGCTTTTACGGGCCCCAGACGGTCTTAAAAGTCCATGCCGACGAAAACATCCGCCAGATTGGCGATTGAAGGACACAGAGACTCCGCTCGTAAAAGTCATAAAATGGACTATTAAAAACATGCACCACATGGCATTGAAGGCGATAGCCTTGGTTTCGCGCATAACCAGTTTTTTGTTTGCGTAATTTAATAGTATGCAAGTTATGCAAACATGCACGCAACAGTTCCGTTATATAAAACTCTAAGCGATTCTATTTTGAAGGATTCTACGGTTCAGACTGTTGATAGAGATTGCCAGTTGAAACCTTGCTAAATAGATTATCATCTTAATTGTGAGATATTACGTACAGTTGGAAGTAAAAAATTTAAAATTGATCCACTTTTGATACCTACGAGAATGTTGACAAAAATTTGCAAAAATACCGAATATTGTCAACAAAAAGTGGCTATAATTTTAAATTGTAAATAGTACGATATAAGAAAACCTAAAAGAACTAAACGTTTATATAAGAGAACACAAAGAAAATGTAAAGGCAATACTCGATCTATTTCAAATAATAGTAGTGGTCTTTACATTCCAACATTTTTTGCTGTCGTTACCTCCCTTCCTTTAACGAAATTCTCCATTCTTGTCTGTTTTTCCAGTCTTTCTCTTCTAATCTTTTTTTCTGCATACCTTCGACCAATTTTTTCATCCAGGATCTCCGAGATTTTCCTCGCTTTCTTTTCCCACATGGGGCTCCATTCTTTTTTTTTTATATAACATCCCATTTATTTGCAACTGTACAAGTACATTTAGCAAAGTCATTTGATAATTTAATAGACATGTAGAAGCATGCTCAGCAGAATACTTCTATAACAGATAAGCTTATAGGCTTTGTGTGACAAACGGGAAAAATCTTACAAACTACAACTTATAACTAGTCTTAAAGTAAACTAAGAATTCAAAATCTGGTTGGCAGATCGTTTGGCACATGTCGATGTAAACGCCTGTTGTCGCTGGGCGGATCCATAAGATCTATTGAGAGGATGTTGGGATGGGCGCTAAGTCGAGTACTGTATTGGGAGCTGTAACGCCTAATTTCGTCCTTGACTGTGGGGATACGAAGATCCTTTATGATAACCGTGTTTGGTACAAACCAAGGTGCGTTTGTTATCATGCGCAGCACTTTTCTTTAGAAACGCTCTAGAATTTCGATATTTGAAGTGGACGCAGTCCCCCAGAGTTGGATGCCATACGTCCAGATTGGCTTGATTATTGTTTTGTAAACCAGAAGTTTGTTGTCTAGCGAAAGTTTAGATTTATGCCCAATTAACCAGTACATCTTAGTAAGGGTTAATCCTAGTTGCTTCCGTTTTGTGAATATATGTTTGCGCCAATTAAGCCTTCTGTCGAGGTGTAGTCAGAGGTATTTCACATCATCTTGTTGTGGAAGTTGGCTATTGTTTAGATAAACAGGTGGGCACGTGTTTCTGCGAGTGGTGAAGGTTATGTGAACGGATTTGGTGTCATTGGCTTTAATTCTCCACTTTTTCAACCAGTTTTGGACTGCAGTGAGGTTAGTTTGTAGTTTCTGCGAGGCAATGTTGGGATCTCTATCAGATGCTAAGACTGCAGTGTCGTCGGCAAAGGTTGCTATCAAAGTTTCTGGCGTAGTTGGTAAGTCTGCAGTATATAACACATATAATAGTGGTCCGAGAACACTTCCCTGTGGCACACCGGCGTTTATTGGAAAAAGTTCCGTATATTCGGTTTCAAACTTTACCAGGAAGGATCTATTATTTAGGTAAGATTTAAGGATAAGGAAGTGGTTTAGAGGGAGAAGTAGTCGCAACTTGTAGAGAAGTCCAACGTGCCAGACTTTATCGAACGCCTGAGTGATGTCTAAAAATGCAGCAGAACAGTACTCTTTATTTTCAAAAGGTATCGTTAATCCTTTGGACAACTCAATGTATTTGTTCTATCGTGGAGTGCATCCTCCTGAAGCCAAATTGATGATTGGGGATTATATCATTGTTTTCCAGGATTGGTAAGAGCCTTATTAGTAAGAGCTTTTCAAACACTTTTGAAACAATTGGCAGGAGACTTATTGGCCGATAAGATGTAGGTTCGCTGGGAGGTTTCCCTGGTTTTAATATTAGAATGACCTGTGCCACTTTCCATTGGTCTGGGAAATACCCTGTGCGAAGGACTGCGTTGAACAGCTGGGTAAGATATTTAGTTCCGATGGTAGGTAGTTCTTTAAGAATTTTACCAGTAATTAGGGTGAAGAGTGCCAATGATTTCATCTACGTCAGCAGTTTTGAGTCACTGGATTGGTAATTCTAGTTGATATGGGGACTCTAATTGTTGAATAATTTCTGCTTCTTCTTCGGGCCTATTATCTGATTGGTGTGGCTGGAAGACGTTTGTTAAATGGTTGGCAAAAACACGTGCTTTTCCAGAATTTGTTCTGGCCCACTCTCCTTGAGGTGTCCTGATGGGCGGGAATGTTTTTATCTGTTTTAATTTTCTAGTTGTCTTCCACAGAGAGTAGTCGGTAGCTTCAGTAGCTGTAAGTTCTTCTAAGAAAGTCTGGATGCATTCATTTTTGTTTTTGTTTAGTATTTCTTTTAGTTTCAGAAATTAGCATGACGTCAATATTGTGAATTAGTATAAATGTTTTTAGTTCTTCAATGTGGTTGAATAGGCCATTGGCGTTCCATAAGGCGAGTTGTAAGTTTTTAGCCATTATGTGAGTTTGGAGAGCACGGTTGTCAGGAGGTTTAGTAGGGTTCCTATTAGGTCGAACATGTTTTTCATCATGTTTTTTAGATCTTGAAATTCATTGGATTGGTGATTAGGTTGATTAGTGTTTGGAAGATGCATTATGTTGGCGGGGGCGTGAAAAGGTTGCTGGGCTTCATTTACTGCATGAGCGTATGACAGTCCTGGTTGAAATTGTTGATGACGTATGACTGATGCAGGGGAGTATACTGTTTTGGTCTAAGCGGTGGAAATTTTTCTTTTGAAGTTCTTTATAGATTATACATCCCTTATAATTGGCAGGGTGATTACCTCCGCACAGGACACATCTCACATCTTTGGATTTTTTGCGTTGACACTGCGCAGTAGGGTGATCGCCTGTACATTTTACGCATCTGGGTTTTAAATGGCAGAAATTTTAGTGTGCCCGTATCTTTGACATCTCGCGCATTGAGCGATTTGTCTTTTCTGTTTCGGAGGTTCAAATTTGATTTTGCACTGTTGTATATACTCAACCTTGTATATATCTTTATTATTGGTTGCTGTTTTTAATTCAATAAAGAACATTGGAAGTGGTAATTTTGTTCTGTACTGTTTGACGTTCCAAATATTCGTGACCGTGTGCCCTAATTTCTCTATTTCAGCTTTGATTTCTTGGGTGCTGATGGAGTAGTGCATATATTTTAATACTACCTTGTAAGTTCGTTCCTCTTTTAATTTATAGGTGTGAAATTCAATCTGCTTTTCATTTAAGGCTTTTATTATGACACCATAATATTCAGCCGTTTTAGGTTGAACTTTTACTTGATTTTCAGAGAGAGCTTTAATTTCATATTGCTGTTTTGCGATTTGGTCTAGGAGTTTAATAAGCGGAGCAATACTTATAACACCATTTATAAAAATTGGAGGAGGTTTAGGGGAATTTTCAGAACTTTTAATTGATTGAGTATCCTGTTCTTTTTCTGCTAGAGACGAGTAACGATTAGAGGTGGAAGTTGGATTTAACCAATACTCATTGTCTTTCGAATGTTTGGCTTTTAGTTCTAAATCATCCACAGGATTTCTACTTCTTTTGTATACAACTTTGTTCCAAGGATTATTTCCTACTGGTTGCGATAAGAATGTAGGGGTTTGAGGATGGTATTGGGGTTGTTGATAGGGTTGGGAATAAAACATAGTTTGTTGAGGCTGGATAAATGAATTACCTGGCATTTGCGTTTGTTGGAACTGTGTGGTGTACATCTGGGTTTGATCAGACGTTATCATTGGTGTATGTAGCGCCCCTGGGCCTGCTGCTACTTGTGAGGATGGAATCCCCGCGGGCGGCGGGAGGAATGCCATATCCTCCTACACATATGATTTATTGGCGTAATCCTGTTTGCAGTTTATAAATACCAAAATAAACTATTGCAGTAAACACTCGCGATAAGTCGAGGCCGGTGCACTGATAACACAGCCGCGCACGGAATGTCTTTCCTCTTTGAATTTCAAATCGGAACTGGGCTTCATTCTGTAACTTAATTTATCCATGTGTTTTATGATAGCTTCATGTGGCCATACCATAATAGTCTTTTATCTTCTATAAACTTAATTACGTCCGTTTCGACTTGCATCTTTTTCTAATCTTGCTATTTGTTATTCTAGCCATTTTGATCAAACCTCAGCATCTTCTACAATATTCCATTTCAGTTGCCTGTGTTTTTCCTTTATTTTTCTTGTTGATAATTCATATTTCTGCTACATGTCACAATGCTTTTAACTATAGTCTAATATATCTTTTTTTTTGTTTTTATTTAGATGTTTCTATGCCATATTAGCAGATGTGGTTCTTGTCTGAACATGTCTGTTTTTGATCTCTTGCTTTGTTGTTGTGTTCTTTGATATAGTGATTAGATATTTGAATGTTGTGTTCCTTTTATTTTGAGGTTTTCTTCGATTTCGAGGTTTTTTACTTCTTCTTTAATTGTTAAGTATTCCGTTTCTTTAAATTGATTTCCATTCCAGCTCTTCCGTAGTTTTCTTCCAGCTACCTTGTAATGTAGCTAAGATTCTCTTTATCTTGCTACCACCACCAAATCGTACGCATAACACAAAGTGTATAAATATTCGTTTCTCAGGAGTACTCTCATTCCCTGAAATTTTTGTTTCCAAATGTTTAAAGTAATTTCTAGAAATGGTTTATAACAGTGTTGGTCATGTTTGACAGCCTTGTAGTAATCCCTTAGAGGTTTTGAAGATGAGTCAATTTTCATTTTTATGTATCATTGTATTGCCTTTATACAAGTTTTTCACAGCATTTATTATTGTCGTCAGTAATCCCGTTCTTGCCATACCTTTCCATAGTATGTATCTAGGTACCGTGTCATAAGTTTTTTGATATCGATAAAGACCAAATAAATGTCTATTACCGTTTTTCTCTTTTCCTGGCAGTTGTGTAGTGTAGATGTGGTCTATACAGGATTTACTTGCGATAAACCCAATATGTTCTCCTATTTTTTACCGTAATTTTTTCCCAGCCTGTCTCTTATTATTACACTGATTCCTCTATAATTCTCTTTTCTCCTTTTTAGAAATAAATGTCAAATATGCTTCCTTCCATTCTTTTGGTGCGTCGTTACCACTAATTATTTTTTTAAATAGCTGACGAGCATTTCCCATAGTTTCTTTGTGCCGTACTTGACCAGTCCTGGCGCGATATCGCATTGCACTCTGCAAGTGCTTCTTTCCCAGCTTACTTTATACGTTCTTTAATATGTTCGTATACCTTATTCACGTCGTCTCCGTAGTTGATTTCTATTAATTTTTGATCAAGCTTTGTCTTATGCAAATCTCTTATCGATGCATCCTGTAATAAGTGAATTTTCAATTTACTTTCTTTATTTCTACTCTTTGTTGTCTCTTCGGTATTTTCTGCCTCTTTGTTTTTCCATGGGAATTCCATTTTTGCTAATAACAATTTGTGGTCACTTTCGCATTCTGCCCTTCCATTTAAATTTAATTGTTGTCTTTTTTTATTATTAAGTAATCAATTGTAGATTATAAGTTTCTTTTCGGTTGCATACATGTATATTTGCGATTGTTTTTGAAAAAAACCATACGTAATTCTCAGGTTAAACAACTGACACAACTGTATCATCCGTTCTCCGTTCTTGTTCACTATTTTTTCACCGTATCTTCCTACTGTGTCGTCCTTTTCTTTACGTCCTTTTTTCCATTCATATCTCCACTGTTAATTTTTCCGCCTTTGACTTGTAATGTATCTAAAAGACTTCTTCTATATTATGCGACGTTTATCCGTTATCTATATACGTCTAGTTTGACTATCTTTCTCTCATACATTGTTAGGTTTATTTTTATTGTTCGTCCATTAATTAGTTCTCATGTTTCAATATTTCTTTTGTATTTCTTTTTTGTTGAATACTTACACCGGCTCTGGTTTGTTCCTCTTTGTTAACGCCACTCCAAATATGTAGAATACCACGATGTATTCAGTTCTATTTCCTTTCTTTTTGTCTCATTTATAATTAATATATCGAGATCCATCTCCTTGAATTTTTCTTTGTCCTTATTTTTCAAACCTTATGTATTCCACGTATATATTTATGTTTTTAATGAAATTAATGGAGGACGAAACGAATTAGTGTTAAAAATATCTTAGCAGAACGAATTTCGGAAGCCGCGTAAAAATCAAATCTAGGCTCTGTTCTTAGTAGGGGTATTACCACACGGAGATTAACATTTAAACATTTTTATCATTGTCATTCATCTCCAAAACCTTTTATTGATAAAATAGTGTCAAAAATTAATGAACTCATTAACTTAAGTAAAGCGTGGTGTGCGGTATTAAATAAACAGCAGTAAATATAGAAGCGAAACGCCGATACGAGCTAGGTCTGACTCGACGCGAACGGGTGGAACATTAAAAGCACAGAAAAGGAAGAACGAGCACAGGAAAATGAGCGAATCAGAAACAACGGATGAAAGCAATAAAGAAGAAGGCAGTACGGAAGCGACGAAGATGAGCAGGAGATATTTACAAAAGTAAAAACCATGCGTTCACCGAAGACGAAGACTAAAAGTAATGAGGAACTAATATTACAAGAGATTAAAGAAATGAGAAAAGAGATGAAAGAAGAATTCCAAAAAATAAAGACGAGTTAAAGAAATTAAAAGATGAAGTAAAGCAATTAAAAGAAAAAGAGGTCAAATGGGAACAGGAAAAACAACAGTTAATGAATAGAATTGAAAAAGTGGAAGAAATAATCATTGTTGTCTTTTTATTATTAAGTAGAGATTGTAGATTATAAGTATTTACATACGAATTAGGTTAATAAGGAGAGGATATAGTGAAAGTGATGGCAGCACAGAGGATTAGATGGATGGGACACATAATGAGAAAAGAGATCAAAGCATAGTTAAAGAAATAACAACATGGAAACCTGGGACAAATAGACCAAGGGGAGACCAAAGATGAGGTGGTGCGATGAAGTTACTGAAGACTTAAAAAGATGGATGTCAAGGACTGGAAGAAGAAAACAAGTAATAGAGTAGAATGGAGAAGAATAGTAGAAAAAGCGAAAACACACCAGAAACTATAAGAAGTTAAGCGTACGAAGCAAAAAGGGGACTAATCCACCCCACGAAATGGATCAGTAAACTTCGGAAAGAAGTGGCTATATTCTTATAGAATGGAAAGCCTTATTATTATTATTATATCGAGATCCATCTTCTAAATTTTTCTTTGTACTTATTTTTCAAACCTTATGTATTCCACGTTTTCTTTTTTCTTCCTTTTTGTTTTTCTGGTTGATTTATACGACCGATTTTTAAAAATTCTTAGCAGAACTGCCCTTTCCCCGTATCCATTCTGGCTCTTTCTTATAGAGGTGGGGATTACCACACGGAGATTAACCTTTACATTTTTTATCGTGCCATTCATTTCCAAAACCTTCGTTTTTACATGAGTTAGAATGCTTAATTTAAGTTTGTTAGGATCTTAGTTCAGGACTTAAAAAAATTAATGATGACATCCATTGAAAACAAACGACCTGAAAAAACAAGGTATCCTTATAATATATTCCCTATTGCGTAGTTTTAAGTTTTTGTCTATTGGGTATTTTACCCCACTCGTCGGTATTGTTAAGTCCTATTTATTGTACGTATCCTCAATACACTGCCAGAGCTACCCAGCAGACAACTAATAAGGGCAACCATTTCGTTACACCTTTTGTGACTCTCGCGGCTCGGAAATAAATCTACTCTACTCATCTCAATCCTTCCAAATATTTTTATAAACAAAACCCCACTTCCTACAGAGCAGTAGTTGGCTAACAGATATAAGACGTTATCCTTATTTCTGCATTCACATTTTCCTTGCCCTGGTTACAGCTTTCCGAACTTCATCTAATAATAACGGACATTTTTACGCTTTATGATTTATCAAAGTACATGTGTTCGGTCACGTTTCAGTGCTTTTTTCTGATTTTAATCGTCGTATATATTCCAATAAAGGCCGAGTCAGAGAGGGAAAATTTCGAAATAAACGCTAACCTTAAAAACATATATTTTTATGACTTTGCTGATCCCCATAATCATGCACGGTGCAAGATTATATCATTATGTCACGTTTCATCCAACAGGATAGATGGAAGTTCTTCGCTATCGTTCTCATTTTTAGTAACAGTAAGCACTGCAACTTTTGTTGCATACAGGAGTAGCATAAACAAATAAAAATTTAAACGGCCAAAAAGTTGATCAGAACTAAAAAATGAAAAATGCATGAAACTCGGTGTGAACGTAGATGATATAGGTGGAACAGACATGCATTTATGTTTCAAGAAATATAATTTGAATGAGAGCTTACTTGCACTACAGTCTCTAGAGCTTATTGTGTCTATAAACATGCACTACTTATAAACTAGAACGTCACAGGAGTTTCCAGAGAGTCTGGAACTCGTCTGCGCTGGTTTTGTAGACAAAGGACCAAAACTCTTCACCATGAAGCCATAGCGACGGCTCCATCATGTTATTTAAGACAAATCGAGACAAAAAGATTCCTTTGTTACCAGTACCAGATTTTCCTTTCCCTTTCATTAAGTAGTAAAACGACACTTTTTTAGAAAGACCCAAATCACTAACAAAAATCACCGATTCTGTTACCTTTGCAGAAAAATATACAGTCTTAAGGATTACAGTATTATTGCAATAGATAAAACATCCATGTGACTTATCATACTAGAAATGACTACAATTGAGGCTACCTGAAACAATAGTGTTGCTGTCAAAACTTTAAACTACTACTAGGACAACCTAGTGTTATTGTTAAGGACAGCTAATAAGAAAAAAACATTTGAAATAGGTCTGGTTACATGAATCATGGATACTTGTAAAATGGAAGAAAGCACTTTGGACCGACCAGTCCAAATTCGAATTATTTGCTACAAAACGTCGGATTTTTATGCGTCGAACGCCTAAAAAATGATTCAGAATTGTGCGAATGGGTCTGTTAGAATATGGAGTTGTTTTTTGCTAAATTAAGAAAGTTATTTAGTAAGAATGGACGTAATATTAAATAAAGAGGCATATAAGATTGCGCTTAAATAGTAGGGACTTTATCGTACAACAAGATAATGACCCAAAACATGCTTACAAACTGTGCAGAAACTATTTTAAAGAGATAGAAGAAATAGGTGTCCGACCACGTCCTTATAACCCAAGAACCAACCACACGATGCAGTTTATTAAAAAAATACGAAGACCGTGTTTGATTTAAAAAGAGGAGGTCTTTTTTGGTAAAAGTAAAGTGTAATTAAAAAATTGTTAATGAAGATATACTGTTTAATTTTCTGTTTTTATTGTTATCTTAATGATAGTTATTAATTATTATTTTGTACATAAATGTGTTTTCATTATTGACTAATCGCTAAATACTTGTGAAAATGGTGATGATCCCATACTTCTGAACGGTAGTGCATCTCCAAAGAAAAGTCACAGAAATTGCAACATTTAAAATATTAGTAATCTCCAAACCATAGCTCTATCCTATAGACACCACGCATCGATTGTATCAATTTTTTTAAATTTCTTATTGCAAAAATGTTTGCCTCTCTCTTCGAAGAATGAAGAACCCACGAGGCCCAAATCACCAGTAGCTTACTATACAATACGGCGTTTACTGTGCAGCAGTCTTTCGTGAAGCATTCGAAAGTTATTGTCCTCCAAAACAGCGCATTCACTCAAACTAGAATGAGACTCCTTGCTACACATAAAACACGGCAGCCTACAGCAGTACCATCATTTTCTGAGAACAAAAATGGAGATGTTTACCTGAAACACATTTACAACTAAAATTTAAAACGTCTCTATAATCATAAAGAAGACTCTTCTATAGCTTGAATATTACCAAATGTTCGGATGGTCCGAGTTGTAGCAGAAGATTTTTTCTGAGCTGAACTTGTCAGTCTGGAGTTAGCAACCCATAACACCTAAATAGAATAACAGGAAATCCAACCCCATCTCCCTGCAGTTCTAGGGCCGACTCGTTAAAATGTGGCATTTTTGGCGCTCCTTGTATAATTAATAATTTTAAATTTAAAGTAATATAAACAAAAATAGGGAAATCATCGAAAAGTTAATTCAAAATTTCCACCAGACAATATCATATCATAGCTAAATCCTTAATTAACACATTTTATCTCAATATCAGTATATGGCGCTGCAAACGCACCGGCCCCCGCGTTTGTCAAACATTAAATCGCAACCGTATGAACTAATTAATTTGATTAAACCAACAGCTAGTGCTTATATCACACATTCAATATATTAAAGCGTAATTTGCATTCCATTGCGGATTATCATTTTATCTCGCTTAATTCAGCTTAATTAGGCACATTTATGGTTGTCAGCAGCAACGTTAGGGTTCAAAACGCATTTGCAAAAAAATATAGGCTATTATATAAAAGATTAAAACCTGGAACGCACTATAAAAGAAAATAAAAATTATCTCATTGATATTCAACCATATTTTTCTACAAAAAAGAGAATGACAATTCCATTTTCGTTTAATGTATAAAAGCCTACTATTTCATAAATTTAACAGTGGAATGACTCCTTGATTTAAGCAGTTGGAACTACAAAAAAAAGTGGATATATATATTGTCAATATTTATGCAATTTTTTATCGCTTCAACAGTCCCCGTACAGCCGTTGCAAATAATTTTTTGGTGTAGCGCGGCCCCACTTGTGAGCAGCCGACTAAAGCTTGTCGTTGGAGAAGAACATTGTATCACGTATTGCCTTTACCATTGCGTCAAACAGCGTTGTCGCTCGGTGCAGGATCCGACAAACGTGAAGAGTGAGGCAGAACAATCTACTCTAAAGCCTGCAGAGTGCTAAGAATGGTGTGGTAATTTACATCCATAGAATCGCTTCAGTGACTCGCAGTGCAACTCACTAGTAATGCTCACACAACCAATATATCAGAAAATCCCCTACTAATCCCAAAGAAAATTGCCATTCCTTTGGGATAGCCAATTTCTGCAGCGACTTCTTGTAACGAGAGCTTCCAGTGTGCTTTGATTTAATAGACCGGTGTTTCTTTTTTGGTGTTTCGTGCCAAAACCATAATTCGTCTGCTATGACCAGACACTCAAAGAACGTCTCCACTCGTAGCACTACCATCTATTCTATTGATTCCAAAAACACCATTTAATAGCAGCATGTGACACTACACTCTATCTTCATGCAATTCTATTAGCAACACAACCAGATAACTGCCATTTATTTTTAAAATCTCTAAATAAATCTTAAACCAAATAAAATCCTTAAATGTAACTCACAATGGAACTGAATCCATTAAAAATAAATACTTAAAATCAACTCCCGCCATAACGGCACTTCTTATATATAAATACTCGCAATTTAAATCCATAATAATCTGTAGTTATCATTTAATAAATAAATAAATAGGTCAACCTAAGACTGTCATCTTTTTCACCACTAAAAACCAATATTGATTTAAGCTTCTCAAATGCTCAAAGTATTATTACATAAAATTAACAAAAATGTACAAACAAAAATAACGCTGAACTTGAAAGAATACTTATATGGAGACACTAAGATGAAAGAAAAACTTTATATATGCTTATGGTGTTAAAACAATTGTTTTCTCCTCACTAATATTTTATTAGAAAGAAATGAACACATTTTATTAAAGATAATCCCCTTCAATGGCTAAGCAAAGCTGCTGAAACAATTCTTTGGATGTAGCACTGCACCACTTGTAGACAGCCGACTGAAACTCGTTATTGGAAGAGAACCTTTTACTGCGCCCTGCCTTCTTTATTGTATCCAGATCCCAAAGCTAATCCCCATTTGCTTTTGAATAAACAATCCCAAGTGCAGTTTCTTGAGACAAGGACTCTCAATGCGCTGTCATTTCATAAATTTATGTTTCTTTTTCGGCACAAGCTATGATCCTCAAAGAACATCTCTGAATCCATGCTATACGGCTGCAACGCACTTTTATAATACGCTTCTGCTGCGCGATGGCTAAGACACTAGTGCTACGCACTGCGCATATTCGACTCTACAGGAATTTCTAGCCACACTGGTGCTACGTTCTGAAACATAATTACCGACCTCATATATCTAAAACTGTCACTCCCACCTCTAGACAAATGTTCCGCTATCTTTCTGTCTGTGCGTTTCAGCTACACCATCTGGTGAAACTACGTAGCACTGGACGCTGATTTCAATCTGCCCCACTAACCGGAGTTTTAAGGATGTCAATTATTTTTGAAGGCCTTAAATATAAATTTTACTACAAAGATACCAATGCGGCTCAAGATAGTACGCCACTCAAAAAAAGATTTTGTACCAATAAATTAGCTTATAAAAAGTCAATGAACGGAAAACGCATCAAGCGAAATTGATTGGGTTATTCAAAAGCAACCGGTTGAGTATTTTGTGCGCCGTGCAAACTCTAGTGAGAAACGATGTTTCTTGCAACTAAGGGGATTGATGATTGGAAAAATAACCATACAATAACCGATCGTGACAACGATTCTCCACACATAAGTGCATTTCCGAATGTATTGTTAGAAATTGAATTTCACTTAGAATGTATTGTATGTAATGTATAAGAAAGAAGCTTTGTTTTGGCAAAATATTCTCTTAAGCCTTGTTGAAGTTGTGAAATTCTTAGCTTCCCGTGAACTGCCAATTCATGGCGATAATAAAATATTAGGCTCTGTGAAAAACGAGACTTTCTTTTGGCTGTGTAGAACTGTTTTGCAACATTCGATCCTTTATGGACGAACATGTTAGCAAAATTTTAAAATAAAGCAAGAGGCGTTCCCTTATACTTATCAAATATAAATATTAATAAATTTATTAAACCGTCAGCGAACAAAGTTAAGGCAGAGATTGTCCTAGAGATTGTAAATGCCAAGTATTGTTCCATAATTGTAATTGTAGATGTGACGCACACAGACCAACTACCTTCTATGGTACACTGTGTGCGACATAGGGGAACACCTGTTGAACGATTTTTGACGTTTATTTCTAATTGGTTACAAAGATAAAGATGTCGACCGTAGATTTTATAATTCTTGATTTAAATAACTGTAAAGGACAAAGCTTTGACAAGGTCAACAACATGTTCAGGTTAGAATAAAAGAGTAAATCCTCTAACTACATACATTTCTTGCGCAGGATACTCTTTACAACTAATTGGCTCTGCAGTTGCAGGGAACGACAAGTACTCTATTGATTTTTTTCTTCTTTAAAACAACAAATCTATAACAGCTTCAGTTCTTCGACCAAAATATAAGATATCTTGCAGTCCCATCTTAAAAAAAATACTTATCTTTAAAAACTTTGTCGACAACGCGACGGAGTACTCCTGCTGATACGAATCAAGCATTAGACAAATCTTACCAAAAGGTTCTTGATCCTTTGACACACTTTATCCGTGATAATTGTCTAGGACGACTAAAAATGAATGGAAGATGCACATTATGAAGCTAATGTGTTATTAGAAAAACTACAATGGCAGCAATGGTATTTTTCTGGAACAAGTCTTGAAAAGTAAATAAAAGAGTTGGAAGAGAAACTACAGACACAACAAAAGTTATTACTCTAAATAGTGCAGCACTTTAGAAGCTTTTATAAACACTCTTCGAAGCAAAGATAAATTTTCAAGACTAGAAAACAAAGAAAAATTGATGTAGGAAACTGACCTCTATAAAAAAGGCGTTATAAAAAAGAAAAAGCCAACAGTTCCATTCTGTAAAAACAAAGATGAAAATTACGAGTCTTCTTGAGCGACATTCTCTCGTGATAGGAACATACTATGATCCAATTGATTCTCTGAAAGCTCAACTTAGTATGAAAAAGGACGATCTATACAGAAATACGTAGAGATTTGGGATTTCTATAAAAAATCACTCAAATTGAAAATAATAGAATATGGTAAAGGACAAATCAGCTATTGGACAAGTATACTTCTGATTTAAATAAAACATTCCCTAAGTAATGTGTGCATTTAGCAGTTTTTGAAAGAATCAATAAATGAATTGACAAAGAAGATAAGAATACCAAACCAAAAACACAATCAGAATCGCAAATACTCATCGTTATTGAAGTCATAGAACGTGGAGTCTACTTTTCCCAATATTACCATCGCTCTAAGAATTTTTCTAAGTATTCTTGTTATTCAGCTCTTATGGGAGTGAAAAACTTTTTGAGATCAACGTTAAAGGAAGAAAAACATGACGGTCCTTGCACTTTAGTTATTGAGAAAGAGCTTCAACAAGATTTTTTTTTGATGACGTAATTCAAAAGTTTGCTAATTCTAAAACTAAATGTATGCACAAATACTTTTATTTTATTTATTTGTCCTCACTGATACGAGAATGTACATAAACATTATATTGAGGTGTATGTGTGTAACGAAAATTAAAAAATCAAATAAATGCTTTGTTTAAACAATCAGCTGCTTTGTAATTTTTTGATGACCCAAAATTGATTAAACTTTCCAAAACATTCTCATATAAACATATAAGAAGCAGAAACGCCAAAAAGAAAAACTCAGGATCTTAAAAAGGTGTTATTCTAACGACAATAAATTAAAATTTAAACAGAAACTGAAAATTCGACAACAAACAAGAAACAATGAACCAAGTTTGAGCATAAAACACAAAAGTGTCATTAATCATCTTACTTTAGGGCAGAAATGTCTTAAGAGACCTTCACTCCAAGCATCTTTTATCATTTTTTATTGTTACACGGAAACCCAGATATTCCTTTAAGAGCTCCAATTTGTTACACCACAACTTTCCAAAGCCCTTCCATCAGCGATTATTAATTTGATTGTTACGAAGAGACAAAGAAAGAACGAAATCCGTAGATTCCGAACACCGACCGGCCACAATTGCGCGCAATTCTTTCCGAACATCGAGGCCTTTATGCGGCGAGATTTACAGTGCCGTTTGTTAATTCTTTTCCCACTAATCCCCGGAAGTTTTCACGGCATTGCCCCGGTCCGAAATCCTCTTACAGCATTATTGACTTCTGCGAAATTTAATACGCCCTGTAAGGCAGTGCGGCCGCGGCGCGCTTCGCGCCGCGATACTCTGCGCCATCCAGGAAAGCCCGACAAATTGCATTGGCGCGCTCCTTAATTTTTCCCACGGCCGGCGCGCCGGGCGGCCGCGCGAATCCATTTGTTCGGAATTAGCTTAGGGGAATCCCCCGGGACGCGCGAGTATTTTCTAGTGTTTTCCCGGCGCCCATAAAAAATGCAGGCTTTCCGTCTGCTCCGGAAGAATCGTTTGCGCCGTGAGAGGTGCGAGGTGGAAAAAGCCGTAATGGCGCCTAATATTTTGAGTGCGAAGTTGCTGGTTTATATGGAAAAACTTTTTCCCTGTCGACTTAAACGCGCCTTATGGAAATTGGGCGGCGCAGCACGCTCGGCTCGCCCGCCGATGTGCACTCCGTCTGGGCACAAAACTTTCCCGTTAAATTTATATACTACACTGGGCGATATAAACGTGTTCCGGTGCACCGTTTGTTTACTGCCGAAGTTTGTGCGAATGATTTATTTACCGCTGCGAAATCACCGTTCCGTATATTTAGGGGTGCATGTAGTCGATAACCGTTTCATTTTTTTTTCAAAAAAATTCCTTCTTTTTATTTAGTAATGTAAACTTCTACTACAAACTATTATTTATTACATATCTGTTTATAATTTGAGAATATTATAAATTTAAATAAATTGATGAATTATAAAATAGTTTCCCCTAATAGTTATTTTAAATTTTAGGGCTAATAAGTACTTATAATGGCCACCCTGATCAAACACACATTGGCAGTTCTGAATAGTTTTATAGAATTAAATTAAATTTAAGTTAATAATTAAAATAACGTGTAATATTTCTCAAAAATATAACATAAACTACATATCTGTTAGTATAATCAATTAGTAATAATAATTTTAACAATATGCTACGTTTAAAGTACGCATAGTTTCCTAAATTACCGACTGGCAAGTGATGTTTACAAATGGTGATGCTTGTCAGTGGAATTTCAACAACAAATGTGTTATAAACGTCCTTACACTAAGCAGCAAAAGTAGCAAGGCAATCATTTAATTTATAGAGGTTGCTTACAGCAAAACTTCACCAAAGATGAATATTCAATGCTTTTTATAGTTTTCCGAAAATTTGCGAATTAAAACGCCGATTTTGTGCAACCTGCCTGGTTTCTACGACCAAAAGCCTCTAGGTATGTAGTATATGTACAAAAACTTACTATTTAGAACTACCAGAAGTTTTTGCAGAAATCGGTGTAACGCACGTTGGCGCGATGATGGATTGAAGCGGCATGCTGAACCAATGGAAATTATTTCTGATGTTGACTGAAGTACTCATGCTGCCACTAGTGCCTTGCTAATCGACAGCACCACAAGAAAATCGTTAGCTGCTGGCTGAATGTGTTGAAGCGGGCAAAGCACAAGCTCACTTTTTATTTGGCTAACAATATAATTCAGTATTCGGTAAGGTTTTGCTTTAGCGGAAGTGACGAAATTGATCGATTTTGGTGTCAATCGATTCGTATCGACGAGCTGAGTGGATTGACACCCCTTCCAATTTTAGGAAATGTCGGGGGCAATGAAGGTTTATTGAAGGACCGGAGGACTAAAAGCTGACCGCTCCACGCGGTGCTCCTTGAAACGCTAAGTAGTGGCTAAATGGTTAGAATTAATTATTTCTATCAATAAATATTGCTTTTCTATTTGTATTGTATCCCGGCATATTCATTAAACTCCGTTAAATCCCTGTGGATTCAAGGCTAAGTTTAGTTTTCAGAGAACATTTTTATGTGTTTTCTATGACCATAGACAATATTGCAGTCCTTGTTTTCGTCAAGTTTACCGAAAAAATGCTGACTATGGCCATAAAACATTGAAATGTATCCCAAACGAAAACTTTCAACTGCCGTAACTTTTACCCCCCAACAGTTCCTAAAGTTGGGATAGGTGTCAATCCACATGGCTCATCGATACGAATCGATTGATTTCGTCACTTCTGCTAAAGCGAAAGTTAGCCCAGTATTCTATGACTTTAATAAAAGTTGGGACTATATGGGCTTAGTGCATTGCATTTGGCCAAAAGAAAAACAAAAGACGAATTTCAGGTAATTGCCTATTTCAAGTTCTGGTCAGATTGATAATGTTTACGATCTTTTAGCCTTCATATTTAATTCAGAAGATTAGGATTTGATCAAAATCAAAAATGGACAATAACAAAAAGCTGAAGCAATTGAAAGAACAATTCCAAAGATAAAGATCGAGGGTGATTCATTAATTCAATCGCTTAAAAGTAAGTTAGGAAAAGGTTTCAGCAAGTAAATATAATTTTTACATCGTGTTCACGTGGATGATGACGTGGTGATTAGGAAACTGAGGACTATATTGATGCTCTCTGCACGTGGAAATAAAGGCAAGAATGAATTTGATATCTCTGCTAATTCAAGCTGAGACTCAAATTCAAAATGCTAAGAAATATGTGAAACTTGTGGCAACTGTAAGGTTGGAAGAGGGCAACAAATTAAAGAAAGTTTTAGACATTTTGGGACTTGTGTTAACAATTTACAAAGCTACTTGATTCTATCAATGAATGAGTTTATAACAGTGCAGCCACATCTGTCATATGTACGTTTTATTTTGTGGTTGGTTTCTATGTATTCACAAAATACTGTCATTAATAAGGCATTTTAAAAAAAGCTTCCACTAATGACAGCTTTTATTTGATACACCATTTAATAGGTGGTTGTGAGCAATCTCGTCAATACATACAAAAAACACTATGATAACAGAAGTAGGACAAAACAAATTTATGATATTCAGCAAAACTCCAGAAGCACAAATAGAACTGATAATATGCAACAAACAAATTAAAAGGGTACCAAAATTTAAATATTTCGGGTACTAACTGACGGAGGAGGGAGATCCAGAGTTGGAGATAAAAACAAGAATAGAGGTAGCAAGATCATCCTTTATAAGAATGAGGCAGTTACTTACCAACCACAGCCTTAAATTAGCAAGAAGTTGCAGATTTGTGCAGCGCTACATGCACTCGGTGCTGAGGTTTGAACCCTCAATTGAAAAAAAAATTACAAGTTCTGACTATTCAGAAGAGTATTACGCACATTATGGACAGAACATACTACAACTGAAGTGTTGAGAATGCACAAAGAAAAGGAAAACTGCGTACCGAAGAGAGCGTGATCATAGAAGATGCTCCTGGTTGAAAAACATCAGAGACTAGAGACATATGAGTACCCACGAATTAATTAGAGCTGCTAAAAATTGAATAAACCTTGCCGAAATTGTTTCCAACATTTATTAATAATATGGCACTCGAAGAGGAAGAAGTAGAAAAAATACAGTATTCTTCACCCACATATACTTTATATGAAAAATTTGTAAAAATGTACATAAAATAGAAACAACAGTAGAAACAGAATCACACTTCTATTTTACATTTTAAATGTACAGGCAGTTGTCTGTTACAATGTGAATAACATAATGGTCCTAGGTGTGAATTTCCATCCTCAAATACTGAAAATGCGATAGCCCTGCCGCAGGGAATATTCAAACCTTATGTATTGTATTGGACTGAAATTTTTAAATACCTGCGTAGGGACTTTTGTTCAAACTAACTTATATCGTTTGAGAACTTTTCCAGTGCACTAAAAATCCAGACAATGTAAGAACACCAAAATAGAAGATACGCATATTTTGTCGAACACCAAGCTTCAATTTGCTCCTAATGAGTGCTCAGAACCAGAAAAAACCTTGCGTTTTTAAGAAAACTAGGGAAAATATTTGAGTGCATTTTCCAGTGCAGACACCGTTCAATACTGACTAGTAAGTGAAGTGGCTTGCTATGTGACTTTTTTAACTTATTTTTTTAAGATAAATGTTTACACTTTGTGTTCAACAATTGACATTTAATTAGATTTATTAGAGGGTTTGCTCTAATACTTATATACAAAAATTAAGCTAAATCTGTAAAATGGTGATTAAATGGAAGAAATTATAGGATTGTTTATTTTAATGTACCAACTTAAGTCGGTTTGCATATAAGAAAGTTTTATTACAAGACCTCAAATAAGTACATGTTGCAAAAATAAAGAACTAGAAAGATTTATTTGTTATTTGTACGCTTGTAGCGATCAAAAATTGGATATTGTGATAGTTCACATATTTAATATGCAGTAGTATAATACAAAGAGATTTATTAAACTCTTTGCTACAGAAAACAGGTCAAACAGTGAAACCGCTATAGCCCTCAATATGCCACAAGCACCAACTCTAAGCTTTGCTAATAATTTTAAGAAATAGATGCCACCAATCTGAACACATGTTAAGATACCAAAAAATTTATGTTGTCCAAAGAATCCTATTCAGAATTTAAGAAATTCTCAAAGGAAGTAACGTTGTCTCATGTTCATTGAATGACTACTTACCAAGTGCACCCATTACAAATATTTTCAACTAATTGTCTCTACATCAGACATCCATCTAGCTATTAGAAGTTAATTGTTATTGAAATCTGATTTGGTAGAGCAATGTGTCTTTCTCAAGAATGTTATATTAAATACAATCTCATTAACATTATAGAGGATTCAATTTGGTGTTATAAGATACATTATTCTTCCAGAGCTGTTGATCTCCTCAAAAAGGGGCACATTTTCTGTTGCACATTTTTGTCTTTTAGATTAAGTATTTGTGATAGCTATTAGTTTACATTTGATATATATTTTCCTTATTTTAGCAACTCTAAATAACAATACTATACACCTATAGTAACAAACATAATTAGATTGACCTTCAACAGCAGCAATTTTTCCAGCTCTGTTGGTTCCAATATGTTCTTCAATTTGCAGGTGAAGTACATTATGTAACTCTGTTATTTCACTGCTCATGTTTTCTGTACTTTCAGGACGAATCTTTCCTTCTTATTTGCAAATATTCAGAGCCAAAACACATCCATCAATAACATGACCAACCGAGCACAGAACCAGCGGCTACAGAATTAACATGGTAATCTCAAGCTTTTTTTCTTTATTATCCTGCCCCTTCCCCTTCAGCTCTAAACCTGGTTAATGCCTTCTGCATCAAGTTATTAATACAACAATTCAGGTGATGTTCGGCTGATGCCACCATTCAGTAAATCGTAACAACTATGGAGTGCCATCACCTTTTGAGGTAATCCACAACTAGAACAATAATTGAAACTGATAGCTTATCCTTGTTTTGATTTAGTTACTATTTGAATAATTTTATTTTATTGTATAGCGGTCAACTTACTGGTTTGAAGTGGAAATTATAGGTTTTATAAAGGGTCTTTCAATATGAGTGATAGTTTTTCAAATAGAGATTTCTCAGTTTCTAATACATATTTTTTTGTTTCTAGGTGTTACTATATTTAGTACAGTGTGCAGTTTCATGATGCAGCGTTTGACTCCTCTCGATCAGTTGGAAGTAATAAAAAAATATTACCAAAGTGGTAGCTCAGTTGTGGGTAGTCAACGTTTATTCACTCGAGAATTGGGTCGCCATCATCGGTACTCTGCGCAGGTTATACACCGCACTGTGGAAAAATTTGAACGTGAGTTAGCTTTACGAGACAATAAGCCACCAAAAAGACAACTAAACGTGCAAAGTGATGAGAATATTGCAGCTGCAGCGGCCAGTGTTGTCGATTTCACGACAATCGCAACAACTCAGACATCAACTTGGAGAACATTACTTAAGGATCTGGGGTTGCATCCTTATAAAGTCGTATTGACTCTAGAACTAAAGCCAAATGATCACAGATTGCATCGCGAATTTGCTAACTGGGCCCTTAAGCACTTGGAACACGATTCTGATTTTGCCCAAAAAATCATCTTCTCAGACGAGGCACATTTTTGGTTGGATGGCTTTGTTAATAAGCAAAATTGCCGTTATTGGTGCAAGGACAACCCAGAAGTGTTACATGAAGTTCCGTTGCATTTCGAAAAACTCACTGTCTGGTGCGGTTTATGGTATGGCGGCGTCATTAGACCTTATTTCTTTCGAAATGAAAATGGAACAGCTGCAACCGTAGATGGTGATTGCTATAGGACCATGTTACTCAATTTCTAAGGCCAGAACTTGAAAACATCAATATTGAAGAGATGTGGTTTTAACAAGATTTTGTTATGTGTCATACAGCTGATGCTACTCTCGCTTTGTTGAGGGAAAGGTTTGGCGATTGGATCATCTGACGAGGATTTGTGAATTTGCCGCCAAGGTCATGTGATTTGACACCCCTGGATTATTTTCTTTGGGGCTATGTGAAAGCACAAGTCTATGCCAACAAGGCACAGTCTTTGGATCACTTAGAAGAGAATATTCGTCAAGTTATTGGCGAAATACAGCCGGAATTATTGCACAGAGTCATCAGAAATTGGAGCGATCAGGTGGATCAGTGTCAACTAGCCCGTGGTGGACATTTGAACAGTATCTTATTCCAAACATAACTGCATTGTCTAAGCTTCAAAATAAACCAAGAATTAAGTTGATATGTCAAACTTTTGTTGTTTTATTCAAAATTAAAATCCTATGATTCTTAATGAAAAATCCTTTATAAAGATTATTAACATGAAGAGGCTAGACTGAACTGCTAATAGTGCAATTTCATCAACATTAAGTGTTCTAAATAATTGTTCAGTTACCAACATGCCCTATGAAATGTTAAGTAGGTACACCTAACAGACATCCAAAACTTGAGCAGTGGGGTATTTATAAAGGTGAGCCAGATATCACAGCATAATACTAGAGCGCCTTGCAGTTTATTAAATACAGCTGAACAAATAGATTGTATGAAAATTAAAAATGTAATCTAACTTTATCTTTATGTTCTTATTTTATTAGGAAGTGTAATTTAATTTTTTTTTATTGTTACAATCAACTGTAATAATTATGTGTCAATCATTTTAAGGAATACTGCAGGCTGACAAGACTACAGAATGCCTTTCAATTTTGATGGTTTAAGTTGCTCCCACCTTTGCCTCCATCCAAAATGCTTCCTACTCAACATATAAGTGTAAACAGGTTGAATATGAAATCAAAAGTTACGGCCAAATGTCTCTATACTATAAACTAAATTCCCTTTGTGGGGATACAGTTTTACTGCTGAAGAAGCCAGATGTAACACCTAGGAAGTTACAAGACAATAAAAACATGAACTTCAGCAATGATGATCATGAATTCAGCCAAGACCAATTAGATGAAAACGAACACTTTGAACAACTCTTCAGTTAAGAACAAGATGTTAGAGTTTGCCACTGCTGTTTCTAGGTGTGCCCGATCATATAGATGCAAACAAGTTTCTGAATAATGTAAACCAGCAGTCTTAGTAAGGGTATGGAAAATCATTTTCAGGTGATAGCGCCAAAGCCGAGACCTCAAATACCAGCACACTATTCCATCACCTCATTTACCATAGCAAGGAGCTCTGCTGAACTGAGTGGAGCTGGACTTTCATATATGAAAATTTTGAGTCGAAGAAGATTTTGTATTTTAAAAATGTTTTGTATTGTATGTTGTAAAAATATCAGAAAGTTGAAAAAAAATCGTATTTTTTCATACGACACAATATTTTCCAGTGTAGATATTTGACAAGAAATGTCAAAATTTATCTTTACTTTTCACAGTATTCATAGTTGATTGAATTTATTCAGTGTTTTACCACAATTTTTATAAGTATTGTTGTAGTTATGTAATCTCTTCTTGCTAATTTAATGAAATGATATAAAAAAAAATTATTGGAAATTTATTTGGAATTTACGTGTAGGTTACTATCACTTACATGAGTACTAGATAAAGAAAATTAGGAAATGTTGGGTCTGCTCCCCCTTAATTATGTGCAAACAAAATTTTTTTTTTATTTTAAATTTGTAACGATTGCAATATATTTTTTACATTAAAGTTGTTAACTATTTCAAATGTACAAAGTTGTGTTTTCTACAACGCTAACAAGAAAAAACTTAAAATGCAGATGTACATACAAAATATAAATAATCTCATGCAGTCTTACGTTTAAGTTTTATTCTATTGTGATAGCGTTTATAGTTTGTGTATGATTTGGTTTTGTATAATTTGTTTTTTACTTGTTTTGCTTTTTGTGCAAGAATGTAATCTGTACTAGTTAAAATCCATGCATCAACTGACCATATATTGAAGTTCAGAGTCTGTTGAAATTTGCATAAAATGCTAGTGTTTTTTAGATTGCTTTCTGAAGATGTCCATGGCTGTTGTGGCCGAAACATCAAAGGTTTCCAAACTCAAAAACCAACATGATGCATAAAATTGTTTTTTAAATTACCTTGTTAGATGTAGTATTTTCATAATTGAAAAATTGGTAGCTTATTTTTATTCTCATTCTTTTATTGTTTATCTCCATCTCTCAAATACATCACACTTTCTGTATATTTAAATTTATATAGCTAATTATCTTCCACATTTTCGATTACGGGGTCTTGGTTCATTTCCTTCATTTTCTTGCTTAGCGCCCTGTTGGAATTTTTCTTATCATTATCATTACTCATTACATATATTTAAGACAACTGATATTGTGCACTTCTGTAGGTTTTCCTGTTTTTTGTTTGACTGGCCCACATACTTCTAAAATATTTTGTTTCAATACATAGGTTTGCCTTTTTATTTCTGATTGCAAGTAGTTAAACTTTGTAACCTTCTCAAATCTTTATAGGAATTTCCTACATTTTATTTATCGTGTTATTCTTTTATTTCTTCCGTCTACATATATCGTGAAAATTTCTTGCTTTTTGAAGCATTTTTCTCGTTTTTTAACAATTTTGGAATGAACCCGAGTCTTGTTTTCTTTTCTCTACAGCTTCCTGACATTCTTTGTCATACCATCTTTATTAGCTTTTAGTGTTTTGCTTCTTAATTCTCTGTCTCCATTGTGAGGATTTCGTGTCCCACTCCTTTTGCACGTCTTTATTTCTTATTATTCTACTGATTTTCATATCTATAGTTTTGGTATATATATATTTTCTGCTTACAAATTTTTTGTACTCCATTCTCAGCTTTTGCACTTGCTGTCTAATCCTTGCTTTGACTAAAAATGATCTGAGCTTATTTCAGTTCTCTATGGGTTTTTATATTTTCAACACATTTGTTCTATTACTAGATGGTGTATTTGGTTGTGCGTTTTTGTCTAGGCTTTTCCAGGTTTCTTTGTGCATGTTTCTATGATTTAACACTGTTCTTTTTATTATCATGTTTCAGTGCCGCGAAGTTGGTAAGTTTCTGTCCATTCTCATTTGTTTTGTCGTGTAGACTTTCTTTTCCTCCAATGGTGCTATTTCTTTTTTCTTTTCCGATTTTAACATTTAGGTCTTCTATTGTAATCTTGATGTTAATGTTCGAGATACTATCTATAACTGTTTCTATTACAAATTTGTTTGTTTATTTTTTTTTGTTTCCTCGTCTATATCTTCTGTATGTGCATGAACATTTTAGATGTTGATCTTCCTCTTCATGCTCTTATTCGTAAGTAGCTTATTCTTTGATCTACAGCTTTGAAGTCCATAAGTGCATTTCTCAGTTTCTCTTTTAAAAGAAACCTTGTTCCAAATCTGTTTATCCATTAAACTTTAGGCATTCTCCTATTTCCTTTTTATTTGTATTCTGTACTGCTAAAACATCTAATTCGTACTTTTTTGCTTCATTCACCAGTTGTTTTAGCTTTCCTACTTTATTTAGTCCTTGAACATTTTAGAATCTTATTGTTACCTTCTGTTTCTTTTTCTTACATTTGCTCTTTCCATTGCCATCATTCTTTTCTAGTCGTTTTTTGAAGGTGTTAACTTATTTATGTGTTTATTCAGAAAGTATTCATCTATTATTATATTCTAATATCCTCTTTTCATAGCATTTTCTTCATCTCGTTTACGTTTTGCAATCTCTTTTAACTTTGATTAAAACTGTCGTTCCTATACTGTTAAGCAATTTTTAATGTGATTTTCGTTTCTTTTAAACAGTACTTCTTTCTTATGGCTGCTTTTTTCCTATTTTTTCATTTTTAATGTAGTGATTTGGTTTAATTGATTTTTCCTACTTTAAATAGTATGTGTATAAATAAGTTCTCAGCATTTTTCTGCAAAATTAAAGTTTTATTTAAAAACAAACAAAAAAGCTTAAGTATCAAATTATTCTCCGTTGGTATCGATGACCTTTTGCCACCTTTCGGGTAGCTTGCGAATTCCCTGGTGATAGAAGCTCACCGGCTTCGAGACGATAAAGTTATCGATGCATTTTCGGACTTTTTCTGTTTTGAAGTGCGTATCAGCCAAGTGATGCTGTAACGACCGGAATAAATGATAATCGGAAGGGGCCAAGTCTGTGCAGCTCATCTGTGTCAAATGTTTGAGGGCATCCAGCGCGTGGCTGATCTTCAAGACTAAACTCTCCTTCGCGAAATCTGGTACCACTTTTTGCACGTTGCACGACTTACAGCATTCTCACCATATGCAGCACAAATCGTTTCGGTGGCTTCAGCAGGGTTTTTCTTAAGATGAAACGCGAACTGGATAGAAAATCGAATATGCTCTTTTGTGATTGCCATCGTGAACACAGCTGATTATTGAGGTTATGTGCATCAAACGCCAAATCGCATGATGTTTCGAACGACAAAATGTCATTGCTTTAAAACCGCAAGAGGGCGGACTAATACGTTACATGTAAAGCGGTGATTTGCGTCCTGTGAAATCTAAAGCTGAGAACTTATTTATACACGTATAGTTTCTTAATTTGTGATTGAACTCATATTTTTTCACTTAGGAAACTTTTAATTTATTCTAGGTTTGTATCTTGTTTTTTTAACTTTTTTATTGATATTCTTTCTTTCTCTCAGGCTTCTTTTCGAGTTTTTGTTCTAATTTTAAAACTCTATTTACCATCTTTTCTTTTTCAGTTTCTCATTCTCTCTTTTGTAGTTTTTCTGTGCTTAATCGTATTCTTATCTTCAATTTTCTGTGATTTCCTTTTCGACACATATCTATACATTTGAACAGAAAGTAAGCAAAAAAATGTGTCGTGGTTTTAGGTGTTGATTTACACAAGGTCCTTGCGTAGTAAACAAAGAGCCTATACATTTGAACGAAAAGTAAACAAAGACGGCTGATATGAACGATGGCGTGGTCGAGCTCTGAGCTCTCGATTTACACGAGGTCCGTGGGTTCATGCACGTACGTCGCGGCCGCTCTGGGTCCTTCCCAAATGGAGCGCTGGACTCGGGCGGCCGATCCAGTATTTATACTCGATGCTGCCCTGTCGATTTGCTAGTAAAATCTCAAAATAATAGGTTTGTTCATGCATGGTTTTCGAAACACCTTATTCTTTGTAATCCATCTTTCTTCTAAATAAAAACTTTGATATCCACAATCTATGCTATTCTTGTAGTTCTACATTCAAACGTGTTTGTTTACCATATAACCTAGCTGTAAATTCATGCTGTTTGTTAGATCAGAAGTTTACAAATTGTATTATAATAATAATACAAATTTTGCAGCTAAATAGAATCAGCTTATTGTGTAAAACACAAACGCCTACTCAATTTGCACGTCCAACTAAATATTGATGTTAGGATAACGGTGCTTGTATGCTTTAAATTTAAATTTATGGAAAGGTATGTTTTATCAATTTTTATATATTTTTTGTATTGAAAAACTATATTGTTTTTTATTTATATTGTGTTTAAAAGTCTAACTGCATACGCCGAAATAGCTCAGTTGGGAGAGCGTTAGACTGAAGATCTAAAGGTCCCCGGTTCAATCCCGGGTTTCGGCAAAAAGCTTTTTCCTTTGTTTTCCAAGATCGTGAATATATACAGTATCGTGGACGGTTTTACTCTAAGTCCCAGTCTCATTTGTACTCCGCTAATGTTGAAAAAGTCCGGATATAGTTGACGTCTCGTCCTATTATAATTTTTTACCAAATATTGTTAAATATGAAATATTTTTATTATAGTTAAAAAAAATTCAAGGTATTGCGGATGGTTTTCGTTAATTCCGGTCAGTGCCTTGCATATACAGGTATAAAGATATTCTTGGAACAATAGGAAGGTTTGGCCATGCCTTTGTAACTACCTGCTTTTTAACATTTCTTTTGTTTTGTTTGTGTTAACATTTTTCTTAGAAATTTGTCTCTATTAAAAGATGGTATAATCTGTAAATGACCCTCAGTTCATTGGATCGGTCGAAATGTCTGAAAGAAAGGTGTTGTCACTGGATACCAAACTGACAGTTATTTAAAAAATACAGAAAGGTTCCAATCAGTGTGAATTGAGCAAAAGATACCAGATTTGTAAGCAGTGTGTAAGTGTCATTTACAAAAACCTGGAAAATATTTTACGGCTCCTGCGATCTGTAGAGTTCCCAGACAAAAGTGGTTTGAATCGCAGAATCGTCAAAGTAACCGCGGAAGTATTAAAAGCTAAGTCAAACGACTTAAGCTTGAAGAAGAGTTTCAGTGCTCTAAAGGATAAACTGGACAGGTTTAAAAAACGACATACCATATGTTGTGGGAAAATTAGTGGTAAGGTCAACAAAGTTGCCATGATACAGTACTAAGGTGGCTGAAAAGGCACTTAGTCACTGTTGTGTGAAACATATTCGCAAGAAAACATTTTCAATGCTGATGAATCCAGATTGTTTGGTGAAATGAAGCCCGATAAGACTTTAAAATGCAAGAGAGAAAGTTGTACAGGGCACAAAATTTGAAAATAGGACGGCATAGCCCAGGTATTTCAAAAATGTAAGAAGACTTCCTGTTACATACAGTTACAATAACAAGTCATGGATGGTATTATCTAATTTTGAAGAGGAATTAAGGAGTTGGGATCGAGAACTGCAAAGAAAAGGTCGACAAATATTACTGGTGGTGGACAACTGGTCAACCATCTAGTGGTTCAAAATTTAAAAAATATTAACTTAGTGTTTCTACCATCGAACACTACAACCGATGGACCAAAGAATCATCCGCAGCTTTAAAGTCCAATATATAAAGCTTTTACTCTTTCACATTCTTAAGGAAAATGAAGCTGGGAAAGTTGGATACATTTCATTTCTAGACGGAATCCAGTTTGCGACCAAAGCCTGGATCAAAGTTACTACAGCAACAATTAGGAACTGTTTTCATCATTCGCAACTGATGGATTGTAAGCTGTCCGAGAACGAGGTAGATATTTCATTCTTATAAACATTATCCTTTTTTTAATATTTATTATTCTTCTGGGGTAAAATTTAGGTTGATCCGGATCTTGCATTAAATTGTCAATGTCATGTGTGACAAATTAGCATTAGACTTAAATGATGTACTGTTTGCAGAACGAGGAGAACCTTGCAAAGTGGGCGACTACCAACAAATTCGACTTCGCAATAAATGCCAAATTATTGAACGATTTTGTTGAGGTGGATCTGCACTTGGCAACAACAGAGGAGGTCACTGATAACACGATTTCATGGAATTTCTTGAGAGAAGAAGAAGAAGATACGTCTGACGAGGAGGGAGAGCCACCACAAAATATGATTGCCCCTTCCGCGAGTTTAGAAATGATAAAACAAATTCAAGCCTTGCTAAAGTAGAAGAACTCGGATGAAAACTTTATCGAAGATACAGACAAAATTGAAAAGATTTCTCTGAGGTCTAGGTGCGATCAGACAAATCAACCGATTTTATTAATAAGAAAAATAAATAGTTATAGGCCCAGTAATAATAATTTTTATCCCGGCCGAATCGGTTACAGTTGGCCAAATTTGACAGTACCCAAGAGTCCGCTATAACCGGACTTGACTACTATATTTTTCATGTTACGCGTTAATTAAGTGAAATGTACACAATTTTATATATAAATTTTCAAACTTTGTATCGACAAGAAACAAACTAGTAATTTCAAAAAATAAAACGTATTTTTACATTTTTCTGAAAGAATGATCATTTTCAAGAAAACAATTAATAAGCGGTTTCTCGCCTAAAATGACGTCATAAGATTAAGCACAATCCCTAAGTTGAAACAGGAAAACAATACCAATAAAAAACAATTGCAACCAATAATACACTATCTTACCTTGTTATGTCACTAGCAAAATTTAAATTATAATCTTGAATTAAATAAATAATGCTGACTTTTCTTGTTTTGTTTATTTTAATTTACTTATCTACCTAGATATTATTAAAATCTGTTATTTCGAGAAACTTTTTATTTTGTGTATTGTGTATTTTGCATCATTTTGGATCTTTTTTTCTCAGATGTGAAAATAATTTTGTTTACGTTTCTACGTAAATCTATTTAGATAACTGTCCAACCACATCAAAGATCTTTGACAATAGTTTCCCATCTTTCATTTTGTCTATTTTTAACCTGTATATACAGGGTGGTTAGTTTCATCGGCGAAAATTTTGGAATAAGTTGAAGTAGCAACAGTTTATCTTTGAAGGTCTAAGAATGTTTCTCTCACAAATAGAGGGAGTCGAAATTTACATATTTAAATTATGATTTTTTGAAATATGGGACAATAATAGATCCCGTTACCAATGTCACAATGGTTAGCCTACCAGAATGGAGCTGAGCAAAACCTCCAAAGGCGAACGGAAGAAACAAAAGAGGAAGATCGCTAGGGGATGTTAAAAACCTTGAAACGCTAGAAATGTCAGAAAATTGGAAGCAATTGGCAAGAAACAAAAGAACTGCGGAAAAAAGTTACCATCACTAATAAGCGTACTTGTTAGCTTATATTGTTTTTGTAATGGGCAAGATGTTAATTTTTTGGGCATGTTATTCCTAGTGCCTTAGTTCTTTTCTTACTGTGCCACTGCTGAAATAAAGTGAATTTCCCTTTTATAGCTTTATGTTTTTAAAATCGTTAAGTATCATTCCCCATAGTGTCTCTAACATCGTTATAACACATTGTAACAATTAGGGAAATATACCTACTCGGCGTCTTTAATAAACTTTTTAAAATAATTCTAGACTAAAGACGGAGAAAAACAGTTAAACACCAAATACAAAAACTCGCAGAGGATTTAGGTTATGTTACAACACCCAACTCCAAATATTTACGTTGCGACAAATAATAGGAAAGAAAATAAGATACAATAAAACAGCGCATGTATGTTTCATGGATCTATCGAAAGTTTTCAATGAGGCACCAAGAAACAAGATCTGGGAAGGTTTAGATAAACGAAGGGTGTCGGAGTATTTAACCGAGACAAAAGTTTACGACAACAAAAAAGTGTCAGGCAGCAAGAAGTACTAAATCCGTTGCTATTTTTGATACGAATGGAGGATATTATGCAAAAATTTACTGTGAGATTAAGAAAACTGTCTATAGTACAAGTCCCTAAAACGAATCAGTGAATATGCCTTTACAGACGGCATCGCAATATTTATATAATCCAAAGAAGAACTTGGAAGTCTGGCACGACGAACTTAAATCAAGAAAGTTAACCAAGCGTTATAACAAGTCGACTGTTTTGACGGATTGACTCAATTGTTGAGGAAAGAGGAAAATGCGAATCAGACTTAAACAATGGGATATGTAAGACGCAACATGTATTCCAAGAGAATTTATCAACAAGTCTCTAAGAAGACTAAACTAACAGTGCACAAGGTCATCTCTACATACCCATTTTAATCTTCGGTTGCGAATGGTGGATACACGTGAAAGGCACAAAAAGGACCACAAACAGCGAAAATGAAATTCCTCGGAAAAATCTAAGGCTGTACTTTATCTATACAAAATTAGTAATAATGAAATCGTAATAAAATTTCAAGTTACAGCATTACGAAAAGAATACAGGAAAACCAACTAAGATGGTGTGGACATCTAACTCGAATGGACCCTAATGGGCAGGTTAAAAAAGTATGGCAGGCGAAACATGGGGAGGGGGAGTAAACAACATGAAAGGAAGCAATAAGAAAAAATGTTAAAAAGAAACACAGTAAGCGATAAGACCTCTACACTTCCTAAGTAGAAGAGGTCCGGATTATGTACTGTAAGAAATTTCCGAACGCCCCTTGCAGTTCTACCCAGGCGTCGCATCAGCGACCCACATAATGCTTTCAAGAATCCAGCCACGCTTCGTGTGCACATACGGGGCTCGAACAATAAGAAATTGCCAGATGTTTACGAGAAACTCCGCGTACATTCTGACACCGGTTTTGAGGTGCAGACCAGTCAATTCATGTGCCGAAAGCGAAACGAGTGGAACACAAATAATGTTACAGATAAATACAGTGCAGTTGTAGGCTATTGATTGTATGTGTTGCGTACATAAATAGTGTTGAATAGTTTGACTGCCTGTAAATAAAATAAATAAGTAGTTTAAGTAAATTTTCACGTATTGATCACCATTGTGGAAAGTAGAAATGTTACAGTACATCTGTATGAGTATTTTATCGAGTTCAACGGGTTTTGGTTAAATGCACTGCGCTACATGCTTGGACCAAACTATCGTTTTTTAAGTATTTCCCCTAGTGTCCCTGACCTCATTATAGCAGCCCTTGATTGTTCACAATGATTTACTTGTCTTCACCAATAGTTCAAATAAATAATCTCTAAAGGCCACGCTGTTCACAGACTACCATGCGGCTTGATGTTTGATCAAAAAAATTAAATATTTTTCCATTGTCTTAAGTTCTAAGACCTCCGATTTGGAGTCTTTATGTGACTGACCAATTGATGGATTTTTTAAAATTTCATGCGTTACACATATAAATTTGTTCCTGAAATTCTGTAAATGTTCTAATAGTAGTTTGTGCAAATGAAGTTCATTTAACTAATTCGACTAGTTGATCCACTTACTTTATCCAACTGGAAATTTTGATTAGAATAGTGGTGGAAACTTCGGTGTATTTCTTCCAAAAAAATTTGAACTAGATTACGGAGAATAATGCAATAAACATAGTTTTCTGTGAATTAAAAAACTGGAAATCACATTGTGATGACTTTGATTGTTCTTTGAATAATCAAGTCTGAATAATGTATGTGATACAATGTTTCTTAAAAATAGGAATTCAGTGAAATTGCAAAGTTTCTAGATTATGTAATGACGTCAGACCCACAATATTGAGGTTCTTGTTCCGAAACAATGCTTCCAAGTGTAGAACGTTTTGATGCACTTAACGCTGTTTTGATTACTGATGTCGTTTCTGTTCAATTAGTACGTATATTTATGTTAAAACCACTTTACAATCGTTAAGGTAGCTGCAGTACATTTTTATGGCTTGGTTGGCAAATATTCAATTATTCAAACGCTGAAGTGCCGCATTGGACTTTAGTGTCAACGCAAATTTTAAGTAACACGTGCCTTTCAAAGTTGGTCAAAAGTGTTTTCAAACCGATGAACAATCGAGGTACTCTCAAAGTGACTAGATTTGGTCCACAAGGCTCCATCATCTGTTACTGAACACCGCCACATTTCTCAGTCCATCATAGTCTGGGGCAGAATTTGTACCAGTGCAAGACACTCCTGGAGTTCATGAATTCGAAAGTCAAAATCGACAAAGTTTCTTACCATGACATTTTGCCTAGTCTATTTCCGGATTTCGTCACATCTGCGGAATGACCACCCTACTCGCCAAATATCAATCCGATGGATTATGATTATTTTGTAAGCCCGGGTATGTGCTAAGCCCCCAAAAATAATGGAATCGCTAAAGTAATTGCTACAACATCAGTAGGGTTGAACCACACCAGAAAAACTGCTACCCATAGCTGAAAAATTCAAATTATTAAAAATCTTAACATACAACGTGGTATAGTGACATTTGATTCACGACATTATTATCCAGTGAGACGCAATTTTTGTTTAAAATCAAAATAACGATCATCCCACATTCTTTGAAGTAATTCTACGCATGAATTAAAGGCGTGGTATATATCCGGCGATCAATATCTATGTTCTCAAATTTAAATGAGGTGAACACGACCGGGAACTTTCTGAATACACCTCGTATTTTAGCTATCATTACCCCCGTTTATTCTTTAATGCATTGTGTGTTTGAAAGATTATGATTATATTGTTTACATTCGTACTCCTCTGATTTTTTTGCACGAAGAAATGAGAATAATTTTTATATTGTCTACATTATGGGAAAAAACGGCTACAAACATTTTATTAATTGAAAAGATGCTTATTAGCAGTTTTTAAAAATAATCTTTAACTTCTAGTATTGATTTAACAATATTTATTGTTCTTTAATTTTAAATATATATAAAATGTTATATAATTCCACTTTTTAACGTAGTTTCGATTTTTTACTGTTGTAGAAAAAACTTAAGGTCCCACCGAGATTTGAACTCGGATCGCTGGATTCAGAGTCCAGAGTGCTAACCATTACACCATGGGACCGTACAATAGGGGTTGTTAAACGCAGGGTTGTGGGACACAAACGCATAAATTAAATATTTTTATTTTTGATTTATTCTTTTTTGCGTTTTCACGTTATCGTTGTTTTAAAAATAAAAAGTAGTTTAATTTGTGATTTAGCCATTCATAAACATTACGATTAGAAATCAGCCGATTCTGTTATTAAAAAAAATAAGGCGTAACTGAAATAGAATTTCTCTACAAAACTATTTATATTTATTTTAAATAATGAAAATTCTAAAGTAATCACAAGAATACCTTTGAACGTTGTAACATAAATGGTAAGTAGATTTTTTGGGTTATACTTGCATTTCAAGTCTCAATAAATAAAATGTTTAATGTGACTTCTAATTCGACTAGGGCTCTCCAGAGTTGTTCTCTTGAGGCTGTATCGAAAGCGTCTTTGAGGTCTATAAAAGCTAGATGAAATTTTCCATTGGGCTTTCTTGTTTTTTAGATTATATTAAGTACTTTGAAGATGTGGTCTTGGTTTGGTCTTCTTCGATTTTTCTTTCTATTTCCTGTCTTAGTCTTTTTTCCAGTAGTTTAGAATATATTTTGAGTATTACATAGGGCAGACTCTGTAGTTTTCCTATAATATTGTGCTCCCTTTTTGTGTATTGAGTTAATTATATTCATTTTTCAATCTTGCGATATTTGTCCTCCCTTCCAGGATAGCTGGCAAAGTTTTTGTATTCAACTCTTCACTTTTTCGCCTCTATATTTAATCATTTCAGGACTTATTCCGTCTTCCCCACTTGCTTTACTAGTCTTCATATTTTTGATGGCTTCAATTATTTTCTGCATTGTAATAGGATTTTCATTAATACCTTCCTCATCTCTTTCCATATTTTCTACCTCTTTTTGTTGATTAGGTTTCTCTTCTTCTTCTTGTTGCTTGAATTTATTCTTATAATATGTCCTCCAGGTCTGCAGTATTTCTGTCGTTTCTGTTGCTTCTTTCTGAACGTTTCTAGCTTTCTTTCCGTATTGTCCTCTTAGCCTTTTGATGATTTTTCAGAACTGTTTATTATTTTCCTGGAATTTTGTTTCAACATCATTTCCAAATTTTTCCCATGATCTTTGTTTCGCTTGTTTTACTGTTTCCTTTGGTTCATTTCTTTTTTGTATATAGGCGTTTCTGATTTTATTATTTTCATTCCTTATGTATTCCTTCCAGGCTATTCTCTTTTCTCTAATATTCTGCTTGACATCTTTGTTCCACCAGGCCGTTCTTCTTCTTCATGTGTCTATTCTTTGTTTATCACAAACTTTTTCTGTTGCTTTGCATATGTAGAAGCGTTGTGTTTTCTAACCGTCAAAACGTTTTGCAAGGTAACATTCAACATTTTTTCTCGTGTCTATATTAATAAATAAAATATGTTATTATTAGTCTATTAGATGGTAATATGATTTACATTTTAAAATGTTGGAGATAGTGATTTAAAATCAGTTTTATGATTATCGGGATAGATTGGAAAATGGCGTCGGGTGGTAATATGAACCATCATCCCTTGCATGAGTGCAGGAGGAAATTTCGTTCCCCCAATGGTGATTTTTCCACGCACCAACTGAATAGACTGATTGATGAAGGGGCCACTCTAGGAAAATGTCATTTCTTTAAGCATACAAAATCGACATCTGAATCTCCAGTTTTACTTTTACTGGACTTTGCCCGTACAAAGAACCTGGATGTTATCTTAAATGTAAAAGATAGTTATGTAACGATCCTGTACTTGCTGCCTCACACAACTCATTGACTTCAGCCTCTCGACTGAACATTCATGGGTCCTTTAAAGACCTATTATAGTGAAGAGGTTAGGCAAGCACTGAGAACAGGCGGGATGGACACATGTGACTTTGCTGAGAAGTTTTCAAAGGCCTATCTCAAGATTCAAACAATGGTTTTAACTGCACTGGGATATACCCACTAAACAGGAACGTGTTCTCCGAGAAAATGTTACTGACAATGGTGAACTTCATGAGGGCGACGACGACGAGGATGATGATGATGATGATCTGCATCCTTCTGGATCGGAAAGCAGGGCTGTCTTGTGGAACGGCGATGAGAGGAGAACAATAGAGGAAGCTGGAGACTCATCGACTCCTGTAATCCATAACACATCCCTCCAGTCCCAAAACAAAAAAATAACATAAAACAGAGGTAAGAAAGCACTTTCAACCACTATTATAACCAGTTCTCCGTATAAGGATGCTTTAAAATCGTCACTTGATAAAAAAGCAACTAAACCGAACTCAAAGAAAGCAGCCGTCAGAGATAAAAATCAGATAGGTCAACCAAAAACCAGCAAAGGAACAACGCAGAGCAAGAAAAATGGAAGACGAAGGCCATTTTCCAAGATAAGGAAAAATGAAGATGAAACTTTTAGCGATGAGGAAGAGAAGGAAAGTGTCTGTCTATTGGACAAGAAGTCCAATTAAAAATTATGTAGACTATCTATTTTGTAGTGAGATAAGAAATCATAATCTGAATTCAATATATATATGTGCCAGGAATGAGCTCATATGTTGTTTAGTGGGTGTGAAAATGATGTTTTCATTTGAGACTTCTGTTCGTAAAGCACTTTAAAGCAATTTGTATTTCAAATATAAGTATATATTTCAATCCAACCTTTGTTTCACTTCGAATATAGCTAGAACTTAAAAGTTACGCCACTGGCGCAAACGTTTGGACAATATTTTGTATCTTTTACCTTTGGTCTTCCTATCCTTATCTAACATTATTAACAGTAACAGCCCACGTGATTGCCGAAAGTACAGGTTAACTTGCTTATAAACCACTTATTGATTATACAATCGCTATATTTTTAGTCTTAATAATGAAACGAGCATAATTTACTTTATAAATTGACACTTCAGCTAGTGTTGGACTAGCAGATTTTAGTTCTAAAAGGCCTACACAAACGTAACAACAAAATTTTTACACGTGTTAATACTTCCTATTACATACATATTTATACAATAAGAAAGATATTGTTTGCTACATTCTACTGCATTTGTTGATAAATATGTATGGCTATGATTGTAAGCGGTGTTTTGTGCCGGCTTGTTCCAACACATCCTTGAACGCTCCGAACAAGAGATTTGTAACCGTACCAGAAAACCATATCCGGAAGAAAAGATGGTTTGAGGCTGTCCGACGTAACATGCCTGATTCAAAATCGAAGTTTTTCTGCTGTGAGGACCATTTCAACGTAAGTTTCATGCACTTTGAGCACTGTTTTTCTTGTTTGATATGTTCTTATTTTGTTTCAGTTTAAGGAGGATCTTGAAAATTACGTTAAATTCAAATTGGTGGGAGGCAAATTAATAATGAAACAAGATGTAGTTCCTCACATCTTCGGCTCTCAGGCAGATAGAACAACGGCTACGACGCAATTTGATCAATTAAGCACTAGTTTTGCAAACGAGTATAGTGAACAACCTGCTATAATGGAAACTGAAATAACGCTTTGTCGCTCAATTGGCATACAAGTTAAACCACCTGTACAGAGCAAATATATTACTTGCAATATGACTTCTAGATGCAACATGTAGCACTGTCACAATTGACCAAGATATAAATACCTTGTCACTATAGAATAATTCAGGTGAGATAAAAAAAAATTACAGTTGAACAGTAGCAGCGGAAGCTACAAGCACAAAACCGAGTTCTTTGAGACAAACAAAAGATTGTATTAGGTAACAAAAGAAAGCATCAATTTCAAACTAAGTGATCATTCACTCTTTAAAGTAAACCTAATGAAATACATGTTGCTGGTGCTTCTATGCAAGTGTGTTAATTTAAAAAACTAACCCCTAAATATAATTTGTTAATTTTCATGCAAAGTGAATTACACATTTTTTACAAAAACATTTTAACAATAGCACATCATTCAGAAGAAAATATAATTTATAAGCTTTGTCAGAAAATGATGTATTCAATTTACCAGGTCCTAGAGCTTGTCAAGTTAACATCTTGGTTATTTATGCAAATTTGCCACTGATTTTCATTCACAGAAGCAAGCAGACAACTTCATTCTAGGATATTTCTCAGCATGTCGTTCATTTGGATTGTTGCAACATTATGCTGATCCTCCAGCATTTTCACATGGGAAAACACAAAACAATTGCATGGCGACAAGTCAGTTGAATATGAAGAATGCATGATTGCATTATTGTGCAATGAGAACCACTGCCCAGATGCCCATAAATCAGGATGTTGTCACAGAACTGTTTGATGCAACTATTTACAGTGCACCAAATCTCTAGTGCCAAAAATGCAAACATTATCTTTGCTTCCGGAGATTGTTGCTTTACTTTTGCTGGAAGTTGGTTGACCATGACCTTGCAGTTTGGCACTTTGGTGCTTTATTTACATGCTGATAGTGCTAATTTTTATTTCCAGTATTAATATTTAACACAAATATGGAATCAATTCTGGCAGTTCAGTAACAGTTGTCTTTTCTTTCTATTCCTTTGCCAGTGTGCGAAGAAGTAGTTTTGCATTGTTTCCTTTTTTCTAAATCATTGCATAGAATTTGGTAACACTTTCTATTCAATTTAGTTCTTCTGATATGCATACAGTAACACGACAGCCCTCCCAAGTTCCATGTTTCCAGCATGTTGATGAAAGGCTGATTTTGGGGTCTTCTTGCCTTCCTGAAACTTATTATGCCATTCAAATATATGACTTTGTGATAATGCCTCATCACCGTATGCTTGCTGTTTATATTCTACATTTCACTAGGGGCTTTCCCTAATTTTATGCAAAACTTAATGTTAACTTTTTGTTCGGAATCCATGTTTTGAGAGTATTGTGAAAGTTATTTGCGGTTTAATTAATTTATAAATTTGTAATGTAAATAAAGCATATTTGTATTTATAATTTTTGTGTTAATCCTACACATTTGCATACATTATCTTATCCCTTTTCACTTGGGTCATTTATGTCCATGTATATTATACTCTTGTTGATAGCCACTTGTCACATTCATTCCTCATTTTGCTTTCTCGTGCATAATTATGTGTGAAAGTATTGAGGATTGTGTTCTAATGCATAGACTAAAATTCCTAGTAAAATACAGGTAGTTTTGTGTATGGTTTCATCTTGCCTGGTATTGATTCCAGAATAATTTTTCAATCTTCGGGAGATACAAATCAAAGATTTACTGAATGCAAGCTTGACGTACTAACCACTGTGCTACACGGCTTCTCAAAAATATTGTGGTGGTAAGGCTCTAAAGTTCCCACTGGTAGATTGAGGCTCTTAGGTCCTCTCACTGCCTGCCCGTTTCACACCATTTATGGTATGGGGCAATGTGGCAAGTACCACATTTTAGATGACCTTATCGGTAACTTCAAAGTGATCAAAGTGAATTGCAGGTGCTTAATTACTTTTGATAACCAAGTAAGGCTACCCATTAAGCATCTGCACTGCAGCCAACACTTCAACCACTTGGTCATACTCGCGCCTTTTAGAAAATTTAAATAAATAAAATAAAACAATTTCAAAAAATTTTACTTAGTTGAGGTGTTAAGCTTAAATTATATGAATTTTGTCAATTTTTTACACTTCTTATGTAATGTGATCCACTTCTCTATTATAATTTACCTAAACGTGTGTAATTTGTTAGTTAAGAATTATTATACAATTCAAATCTTTCTTCCTGTTGCTAGATAATATTTATAGAGAAATTTATATCTTGATATGTCTTGTAATATTTTGTGACTGCTTGGACGCCTAATTTTGACAAATTTAAACAAATGGCATTAGATGAAGAAAACTGACGTAAGACTAGGCACGATCGTTAAATTTTTATTTGAAATTTTCTGCATGGTTTAGTATACGCTTTTTCAAAAGTCTCCTGTCTTCATGTATTTTGTGTTGTGCAATTTATTGGCTGCACTTATAGAATTGAGAGTGCATTTGTTTGATGAGGCAAATTACTTTATCTCCTTTTTCATTCCTTTGTGAGTTTAACTTTGTGTCGTTGCTAAGACTTTAATGTTGACACAGTATTCTGGTCTTCACCGGATTGACTTTGCCTCTGTTAATTTTTAATGTTTGTTGGTGCAAAAAAGTTAACGAAATGAAAGTTTGCCTGTTGTAGTGATTACCTTTGCCTCCTTTATCATTGAGCATCATTCATACCATCACTCATATTTCGCTCATTCTTGCATTGTTAACAGACAACACAACTAATCATGAATGCAGCGTTGTTTTTCAACTATAATAAATATGCACTGCAGCTTGGATATAAATTTACTTTTGACATAGATCATGATAAAAAAGGTTACACATTGATATTGATGATGTTTTCATCCATTTCACTCTCAATGTACAACTGCTACCATTTTCACACGTAAGGACAAAAATACGACTACCATCTCAAGATGGTAACTTCCTAAGCCCCACAAAGTCCTTTGTAGTATTTTAGCAAAGATAAGACTTTCTGGACACTTTTGATCCAAATAATTCTCGCCAACAAGCTTATCTAAGATAATGGATTGGTTCTGAGCAATATTTCAAATCATCAGATCAGTAATCAGTGTGTTAAACTTTTTATTAGTTTTTTCAATGTTTCGATGATTTAACATACTTTTGTGCGTATCCCGTACCTGTTAAGTTTTTCAAGTATAAACTAATAACTAGTTGTCTCAGATTTAGGAACATTATGGAAACCTCTGTCTAACACAAAGCTGTCAGCGGGTCATGTGAGACAGAATTTGTTCACCATCCATTATCACAGTTCAGTTGATGTTGACCTCAATGAAGCTATCAGTAGAAGTAGCGTTCTCTGCATGTTGAAAATCTGCCACCAATATTGTAAATTGCTAATTTTCTGCAAGTACATGTATATCATATTCTAGACTGTTGCGACATACTTTGTTATTTAAAAAAGGACAAATGTTGGTGCTGCGCTTTAGCGGACATAAGATTTAATTGGTTGCAAATTGGGATCTTTCATTTTCGTGTAATTTTCTTGCTGTGGGGTATGTAAGTCGTTTTACTTTTATTTTTTACTAAGATTTAACATTACTTATCTAGATCTAGAAGATGTCCTATTATCTTAACGACTCTAGCAATTCTTTAATAATTCTAACAGCAATAAAGATATTCCAAGGCAGTTTTAATCGAATATTTCATTTTGTGAAAATGTAACATGGGTATAATGGTTTGTAGTTTATTGGGGTAAATTTTATTTTTCAGACAAATCCATAGATAACTATCAAGAGGCATTAGGTTGGGTGAGTGTGATGGCCAAACTCATTTCAGTATGATGCAGGAAATAAAAAATGATTCAATATAGCTATGCTAGCATGTAATGTTTGGAATGTCGCTCTATATTACTGGAAATATCCAGTAAAGAATTTTTTTGTTGACAATTACTTTACAAGCAGCTGTTGTGATGGTTGTATCAAAGAAGTTGAGACCAATTTAGCATCGCTAGGTCATTTCTCGCCAAATACAAATCTTGAAATAAAGAAGTTTTTGCCCAAATAGGGAAATTTTGCAAATGAATATATCCAGATATGTATCGTATCTAATTTAGAATGTTCAAATTTTCTTGAGGGAGTGTCTGAAATAATCGACAGTGTGCCACTCTTTTCACTTGGACAGGCTCTTTTATCGTGGAACACACTATGGTATGAATGAAACTTCGCTCTTTGCACAGCTTGTTGTCAAGCGCTTTTCAATAACCAGTAGTTCATTCTTCACATTCTTCGGACATTTGAAGACGATCTAATGCATGGTCCAATGAAATCCTCTTCCTTTCCAGTTACTGTGAATGTTCAAATACTGAACTTGCTTGGCGAACGTCAAGTCTTTCCTAACTTAATTGATTCTGTTCTTTCTTAAGTGCAAACAACAAGCATTCGCTCTTTCAGAGTATAGCGATACATTTCCACACAACAGGAACACACAAATGATAAAAAACCAGCAGGGAGGCGCATTAGACAGAAGAAAACTACAAGCCTTACTCCATATCGCAATAATTAGGCGCCCACTACAAACACATTCCCTTTTATTTCTCACATACCCAATTTATTTCTATTTAAATTGCGTTGCTATATCTTCATTGGTGTTAAAATTATTTAAAAATTTCCATAATCGGCAGCGACCACCTAGCATTACGTTTTATTGTTTCTTTCAGATTAGGTTATGGAGATTATATTAACTGGCATTACACGTAGATGATTGCAGTTTTCCTACTAGTCTTTATCTTCTTTTATTGAATAGGCGAAGTGGGCCGAAAAACTAGTTTTCAAAGGCTAAAGTGTATTTTTTTAGTGCTTTACAGGAAGAACTAAGCACCAAGAAATCATCAGCGCCTCATTTAGGTAGAAAGTCTGCAATTTGAGAAAGTGAGAATAGGGAATTTCTTATTATATGAAACGTATAACTAATGTCTTCTATAGATTTCAGCAACGTGAACTCATATCTGAGTGTCTAGACCGACTTGGACTCAAACACCCCTTCAATAAAAATAAATATCTAGCTGTAAGGACCAAATGAATGGGTTTTTGTATGAAACCAGATGACGAAAAACTTAATCGTGTCAGTTTTAATAAACAAGCAACGAAAGATGTGGCATATTAATGAAACTGATATTTCAATCATTTAGGGAGAAGTGAATGTATTTAGTAATTTTATTAGTTTAAACTTTTTGAATCTTCATCCTGTAGAAGGTTTACTACCATCATATTAGGGTTAAGGTGCAACCTATCTCGATATCGTATGCTGAACTTTGTAATTTTCTTGCTAATGGTAGCTACATGCAGATTTCGATGGATAAGCTCGTTTGGTACGTACCATGGAACATTTAGAACAGCACGCAATACCTTTAATGGAAATTGCTGAAGTACTACTAAGTCAGATTTATTAGTAGATCCATATAACCTCAACCTCTAAGTCTACACTGACTTCAATGTTGCTTTATATAGAAGTAATTGGTCTTCTATATATAATTGGGAGCGACAACCCATTAACCAATACATCCTGTCCAACTTTCTTTCTCTATATAAGTTGCCAGTTAAGATGAATGCCTAAATACTTCATATTTTCTGCCCGTGAAAGTTATTGGTTGTTTAGGAAAACTGGAAAACAAGTTTTCTTGCGGAAAGATAAGGTCGAATGTCTTGATTTGGTCCAATTTTTCATTTTTTGAACTATACCTATTCGTATTGTTGTAGAATGCCAGAATAGTAATATCATCAGCAAAGATGGCTGTTTCTGTCGGATTTGTGTATAGCAGATACAGCGTTGGTCCCAACATGTTTCTACAAAGCAGTCCTGATTTTATCCGAAAGAGTGGCGTGCACTCTTTTTTTAGGTTTTGCAAGAATTTTGTTTGTTAAATATAATTGCTGTAGTAGGAGTGAATGAGGTTGTATTTAATTTTCTATAAAAATTCCGCATGCTGTACCTTGTTAAAAGCTTGCATAATATCTAAAAAGCTTCTGAACAATATCTTTTGTTTGTATATTGTTCTTCAAATCCAACTGAAGTTATGGTAATAAATCTTATAGGAGTCTTTTTGAGAAGATTTTCTTGAACACTTTGTCAAGTCAGAAAAGTGATAGTCAAATTTCTTTACCTGATCAACATAGAAATCAATAAAGCTGACTAGTAAAAACTATAGAAATGCTACACTAAATTTTTTTATATATAGTGTTGCTCCACTATTAAAAAAGGTTTAATGTGTTGTGTAAGATTACCCTAAATTAGATTAATTCTTTTTTGTTAGGTGTACAAGATGTAGCTTCTACATAACTTAAAAGCATTGATAGCTAGGAATCCCTATATTCACTGCTGAACGATATCGATAGACCGAAATAAATAATCTATCCTATCTTAAACCGATTTTGATTGGATAAACTTCTGCCACGCCTCCTTATTTTTCTTTGCCTCTTCTTCTCTCTCCATTCTACCAATTTGTTCTTTTCTGCGCCATCTTGATTGTGGTTCTCCCACATATTTCTTCTGGCTTCTTACTTATTTCTTCTTTAAGATAAATTTATCGTTTCCCCAAGCTCCAGTTCTGTATTGTCTTGCTTGCTCTCTAAAAATTTGATATGTTTCTTGTTGATTTTATTCTCTCAATTCTGGCATTTCTAAGTTTCTAATATCTATTTTACCTACGGGACAAAAAATTGGATATTAAATAAAAACTTGTCAAGTTTACTACAAGCTACCAAAATGAGATAATTAATAACAGTTGTAGGAGTTAATGTAATGGAAAAGGGGAGGCAAGAAATGGAGGGAAAAACTGCAGAGGGAAGCTAAACAAATCCTAAAATACAAGAATAGCTAAAATTCTTGAGGACAAAGGGAAAACATGGCAGGATGCAAGAAGAATGACTGCAAACAGAAAAAAAATGATTTAATTTGTTGAGGTAAAAAAATAGGCGTAAACTGGAGATGTTAAAAATATAATTTCCTCGACATCTATGGCTATTAAGAAATTATTGATGTATGTTTGTCTGCTATTTTCATCTTTCCTGATTCTATCTTTTTGGCTTTATTTATATCGAGTGTTTATACTCTTTGAACCTCCATTTTCTGTATTAATTAATATCAAAGTGGTTATATTCCATATTTCAATGTTTCTTTCTTCGTTTTTACTAATTTATTTGTTTATTTTATTATCCATCTGTATTGGTTTAGTCGTCTGACCGTTCGCTGCATATTCTTCCTTTGTTCTTAATCAGTACTGTGGTGCCATCTTTGTATCCTTGTTTTTCATTTCATTTCCCATTTGTATAAAGCTTATTATAGTCTCTATTTCCATGTTCCGTTTCTTTTATTTTTTTCTTTCCATTTTTATGCGTTTTATTAAGTATTTCCGCTGTTTTTTGATTTCCTTGGGGAAGTCTTAGTTGATGTGCATTCCTGTTCCTTTTAGTTTATTTGCTATTTTGCAGATTTTTGTCGTTTTGTTCTATGCTTCCAGGATGCTTCATTTTTGTTTCCAATACTTCTTAGCTCTACTACATCTGCCTCAGTGTTTAATATTGTGTCCACTTAAAATTGTTTTTTATGTTGTGTTTTATTTGTATCTCATCTTCTTCTTCTTCTATACTTTGAATCAATATTTTCTCTTTCCTATCTTCTTTTCTAAATGAGTAATCCTATCTTTCTGTATTTTTATTTTCTCTCAATTCTTGGTTCTCTTACTGCAGGATGTTATTTTCCATTTTTAGTTCTTCCATTTCCTTTTGAAAACCAATTATTTCTTCCAGCCCTTTCAGTTCGCTCCGTGTATCCTCTGGTATAAATTTTTCTATTTTTCTTTTCTATGTTTTCGTTATGTGGTCTTAATTTTTATCCAGGAGGTTCCGCATTGTGAGTGTAATTATTGTAACTCTACTCAATTCAAGTCTCAATATGTACCTACACCGATCACCAACTGATAGTTCAGTTCGTTGACTATCAATTTTATGACGCGAGAAATTTCTAAATACGACCCTGTTCTTACATGACCGGTTAACCTTGAGGTGGACGCGGGATCACTGCTCCGTTTATCGTCGGTTAGCTCTCGTTCCGAAGCGTCCGTCCCGTGTGAAGCTCCAATTTCCATATATTTATAAATAATAATTTACCGTTCTTGTACCAGGACCGGACTCGTAAATATTCAATTCTTTTAAGACTAGTCAGTCCACCATAAGAATAGGCTTAAACAAGTAGACAAATAGGTAATAAAAATTGCCCCTCTTTTCTTTTCCATCCTCCTTTTACCGTAAAATATTTCTAAAAATATCTCGAGTTGAACCATTTAACACGTACATAATTATTTAGTACGTTAGTTATTTTGTAGAAAAATATTATATTCTCCGTAGCTTCCCCATACACTTCTTTTTGTTAGTATAACATTCCTGAAACACATATTTTTGATTACACTGTATAAAATTTGCTACAAAGCCCACAGTGTTTTTCACCAACCAGTTATACGAGTTACAAATGTTTTGTTTATACATTTAAAACTGAGAGCAAGTTTTTGTGGCGTTTAAGTTCTTTTTTGGATTTATTTAGCTGTTTTAGAACACTAACAGCCAATTTATCTGCACCAGAAAGGACGCGCGGTATTATTTGTGATAACTAACATTCCCAGAAGACCACCTGCTCCTGACTGCCCTGCACGAGATAACATTTCCTGTGCTTTTGCGGTATTTGGAGAACTAACATAGTGCCTCCTTAATGCAGCTGAATACTTTTTGCGGTTTCTCTCCCCATTGCCGGACGAAGACCTCTAACGAGATGATCTTCAACGTTGGGGAGTACGCGGCCGATTTCAGGGTGCTGCAGAACAAGATGGACAACATTCACTTTGAAATAAATCTAAAAATAGAGAACATCAAAATTACTTTTGATAAGTGCAAAACGCCGAGAACACTCAAAACGTGGGATTGCGCTAAGGCTCTTATTGATGGCATTATCTTTGTAAAACAAACATTCCCAGCAGTCTATGCCAAGAGAGAACTCAAACTTGCTCCCAACAAAATGAATCTGAAGATTCCACAGAGTTCAGTCGACTTTCTGAATCGTGAGTCAAAAGTCGGCCAGTATTTATGATCCCAGTTAAACTCCGGTGGTTACTTGCTCCAATCTGTCGCGCCACAAGTTCATGTCGTTGCTGGAATAAAAAGATTGCATTACATTTTTCGTTGCCAGGGTTATGGCATCAGCCGTCATTTGGAAGGGCTCGGAATTTCATTTGTCTTTATCAGTACGGTGTAAGATGTAGATCTGGCAATGTTGCGGATTGAATCACTTACCACTTGGGCCTGAGTTGGACTGTTGAGTTTTGGTTTGCTTCATTCGCGGGACCATTTCAGCCTGGCTTGTTGCCCATTTCTCCACATATGGACCAGCTGATGATGTTGATATTTGATCCTTTACTTCGTCTTCTTCAATGATTTTTTTCCCGGACTCGCACTTTGAGCTCCATCATCCGCTTCTTGTCATTCAGCCGCTACATTTCCATGCTTAACAGTAGTCGTCGCCGTTCATCTCGAAATTCTGCTAATTGTTGCCCGTTTTCTAGTTCTAGTTGCTTTAACCTTCGTGATAGTTCGCTAAATCTTGTTCTCCTGGAATGACGACTTGCGCTTACCCTCGCTGAAGGATGATTTCGAACTGGTTAACTTCAGCCGCACAATTTTGAACAGCGCCTTGCTCTTCACTTTCTTGAGGCCGGAGGTTACCATCAGCTAATTGAGATGCTTGGGCTATCCTGGTCGTTATTGGTATATTTTATTTTTGACCTCTTTCCACAGCACTAGTTCGACTTTGAAATTTAAAGGATGTTGTGTTTTCGCCTAATTCATACAATAACTAAAATTATAGTTAAGGTAAATTTTCAGGTTGGCCTAAAATTGTCGTTCGGTAATTTACTTTTGAGTTTACCTGAAGTATTAATTTTATGGGCTTTAGCAAATAGTGTTTCATAGCAATGTTTCGCAAATTGATATTTAATTTTCAACCAAAACAACCCTTGAGTTATACTTGAGCGAAGAGAGCAACTATAAAGAACTTGTTTTCTAACAATAAGTTATAGTGCACTAATAGCATTTATAGTGTGATCATCATGAGAAACTGGGCGTTCTTTTCCTAAGTGATGTATCTAGTGTAGTAACGTTTACAGGCGAAAAACAAATGACATGTTTATTTCAAATATTAATAACAGGTGAGGCAGTCAAACTGCACGTTTCCAAAAAGCTTTTATGGTGAGTGTGTGTCTGGGAGGGGAAGTAAGCAGCGATCTTCACATTTCACGCAGTTGGATGTTTAGTAACCGTGCAGCGTTGGATCGATGAACAACGAGGTTTCGCTGTTACAGTGTATTTAGAAAATGGGCAAAGTTACGTACAAGCACAACGCGCGGTCCACCTACATTTTCATCTTCCGCCTCGTGCTCTTGTTCCAAGTAGGAAAGTCATTTCTGTTTGGGCTAGCAACAAACAATAAGAAGAAGAGGTGGTAGTGCAAGAATTGTTAGGACCCCCCGAGAATATAAAGGTTGTGCGAGTAGCCAGGCGCCTCAGCGTTACTCTCAGACTTTCGACTCGTATAGTATGGAGAATTTTGCATGATAATTTACACCTACATCCATATAGAATGCAAATAGTCCATGCTTTGAATCTCAGAGATTATCTTATCATGTTACAGCTCATTGATAAATAATCTATGGACGAGTGATGAGGCTCATTTCTACCTCAGTGTATATTTTCGCTATTGGGCTGTTATCAACCCTCAATAACTTCACGAACGGCATTTCCTTTGAATGGAATAATTGGCGCGTATTTTTTCGAGAATGAGAATGGCCATGCAGTTACTGTAACGTCAAATGCTGGAAACCTTCCTCCAGAATCAAAGATTTCCTGTGAATAAGACACTCATTTCCAACAAGACGGAGCAACTAGTCATATAGTCAGGGTGTGTCAATTCGGATCTTTCTGAAAGACCATTCCTTAAACCGCCTCATCAGCAGGAATGGGGATGTTCAGTGGCCTCCAAGATCACCAGACCTGAGCTTCTGTGATTATTTTTTATGGAGATATATCAAGTCGAAGGTTTTTGAGGCTCGCCCAGCATCTATACTGAACTTAAAAATCGAGATTGAAGAAGAAGTTCGTGCAATAACACCGGCGGTACTACGACGTGTCAGTGAGAATTTCCGTATGACAATATGTACAAAATTATAGCCACCATCTTTATGAAGTGATGTTGAAAAAGTGAAACTGTTTTTGCTTTTACACCAATTTTCATTTGCGCTCTTAACTTTTATTGCAATAAATGAAAAAGAAAAAAGTTTGTTTTTTAATATCTACAAATAATACCGTTTGACTGTCCCACTCTGTATTTTATTGTAAAATTATTAGATTAATTAAGTGTTCTGTTTTCTACTAAATTAATTTTTTAATTCTTTAGAATGTTCTGAATATTAAAATAATTAATACGACTATGAAGGTTCAGAACGCGTGAAAAGTATATAAAGACATTTATGTGTATATTGTTGTTTATTTAAAAATTTATCATTGTAGAAAGATGTTTTTATGATTACGTAAAAGGAAAATTTTATTAGCAACTTCTTATCCCTAGTGCTTATTAGTTACTGCACAATTAAAATTCAAAATCCAAGTTAAATAAAGAGAAAGTGGTAAGATGGTAGATTTGGGTTAATACTACAACCACCAAATATTACCAACGCTGTGTGTGCTTTAGACAAGACTAAGCGTTCTGTTATTGCATTTATCAGAAAGAGAATTTCAGCAAGAACATGAATTGGGGCAATTACCAAGAGTAAATCATTTTAGGATATTTCTTTCGCTACATTTAAGTGAGATGTTAAGAGAAAATTGAAGCGTACATTAAAGAACTAGTACTTATCTTATAAAAAAAATGCAATACAGCGAGAGACAATAATATATTCATCTTAGTAGATAACATTTTCAACGAACTTAAAAAGTTCGTTACTGAATTCTATATGTCTGTCGGTCTGTCGGTCTGTCTGTCTGTCTGTCGCTGTCACAAAATTATGGATTTTTTAAAATTTTAAAATGGATTCTTATAGGAAATTTTACGCTGAATTCAAAATCGAAATCAAAAAGTTTCTATCTCGAATAGTTTTCGAGATATTCGACTTCGAATTTCGGGAAAATTTCGACATTGCGATTTTATGAGTAATTCTTAAAGAAAATTTTACGCTGATTTCAATAATGAAATCGAAAAAATTCTATGTCTAATAGTTTTCGAGATATTCGACTTCGAATTTCGGGAAAATTTTACGCTGAATTCGAAAATGAAGAAAAAATTCTATGTCGAATAATTTTCCAGATATTCGATTTCGAATTTTCCCGAAATTCGAAATCGAAATCGAAACGTTTTTTTAAGTTCGTTCTAGGATTGCTTACAGAGCAATCTCTTCGCCGGCCCCATGTTTTATTCTGGTACCTAATAAAATATGATAAAATAATAAATAATGGTCTAATTTAATTTCGAGACTAATTTAATTATAAAAATATATACAATACAAAATTAATTTTTCATTTATACTTTATTAATTCTAATTCCTTTTTTAACTAAAAGTTGGTTTCATAAAATTGTTTCATAGACAGTTCTTCTTTGTTCACTTTTTCGTGTTCTTCTAGATAGTTTTGCAAGCTTGCCACCAACCCTTCAACATCGAAAATTCCCGAACCATAGGTTCGTCCTTTCTCCGCCTTTGAAATCTGCTCTTCCATATTTCCAACATATTTGTCTACTTCATCGCTCCACCTTGATAAGTGCATGGATCTGCTAAGATTGGAACTGAAAATTTCCCCAGAAGCAATCTCTGCAGGGCGACGCTCTCTTTCTCCGCCCTCCCTCACTTTCAAGTTCTCTGCGGAGCTGAATTCGCGGATGGTGCTGAGCTTTCTTAGGGTCGAGTTGCTGTGGCTGACCACCGGAGATACGGGGGGCTCGTCGCGAACGCTTTCGATCCCCGAAGAGTTCTCGGGGGAGTCTTCGTCCTCGTTGGGGAGCTGCCAGGAGTGCGGCGTCGTGGGCGATTTATTCGACACCGGGCTGTAAAGCGCCGAGCTGATTTCCTGCATGACTTCGTAGAGCCTTTGGGCGCTGCAGAGCGGCGTGAGCACTTCTTCGGTGACGTTGAATTCGGAGTTGTCGACGTAGTAGACGAGCTTTTCGCTGTCGAACTTCACACAAGGCTTGAAGCGGTGCCCCCACAAGATTTCCGAACTCAAGTAGGACGTCCGGGTTTTAGAACACTGGCCTGTGGTTGCAGACGTGCCTTGGAGCGTTACTATAATTTCAAACCTGAAACCAAAATACTAAGTAAAGCTACATATTGAAACAGGAACAAGTATAAATTAAGTGTATAGTTAATCAAACTACATATTTCTATTAACTATAGTTAAGAGGAAATAAGTAAATCAACCTGCAGAACCCCACTAGAGAAAATTTTTTGGACCTAACAGTAAATCGTAGTAAGAAGCCTAAGACATATTTCAAAAATATGAACAAAATAAAATTGAGATACGTGGAAAAATAATAGTAGCTAAAACATATGCATCCAAGAAAAGTAAACAGGACTTGAGTAATTGGAAAATAAATATGACATGAATATGTTGAATAAACTAAGTTAATTCTGCAATCATCAGGAGGAATAAAAACTTGAGAAATATGTATAAAAGTTTTATTGATAATGATAGGACACGAACAGAAGTTGGAAGATATTGCCAACATAAAAAACCTGGATATTCTGCAGTTCGAAATTGAGCATGTCTTAGAACTACCTAAGAGTAACTGCAACAGCAAGAAAGGCTAAAATACTAAGGTAAATCCTAAAATGATTTGATAGAAACAATAAGTGATGATGACAAAAAAATAACGCAAACCTACGTAATAACTTTAAACTGTTTAGTATAATTAGCCATACATTAAAAAACTTATTGAGAATTATCTAAAATAGAATATATCAGAAATGTAATGCTATGTTAACTGACTTCCAGTTCAAAAGGTATGTTTGCGTATTGGTCCATCGTCGTGGGGGGCGTCGTCGGGATATTCCAAATGCAAAGATTGAACAACATCTTTCTGGCGAGTTCACGCTACCAAGTTGAAACCGAAACCTCCGGTCCGAGAGATAAGACCCAATTGGTTGGAGCATCGACATTGGGATGGACACTAAACCCGAGGCCGATATCCCAAACCGTGTCGAAGCCTTGGCCACCTAAAAATTGCACCAGTAATCTGCTTCTTCTGGAAGCTTTTCGTAAAAGCCTCCCGGAAAAATTGCTGGATGGTGAAGTGTCCGGGACAGAATCCGAACTGATTTCCCGGAATCAGCTGGAGGTCTTTAACTGCTACTCTTAGGTGGCGATGGATTGCTTGCTCCACCAATTTACCCAAGTTGACAAAAGATTAATAAGGAGATAATGCTGGACTTTCCAAGCTTACCATTTCCCAAAAGCTTGGAAAATGGTAGAGGTGGACAACAGAGTTAATGATGACGGCGGCCCAAACAACTGCCTTCTTCGGGAGAACCTACAATCCACGATTTGGGATACTGTCTGATTTTGAAGCTTTACACCTTCAACGGGCGGATGAACTGGACTTTGTCATAGGACGCGGAGTCCGAGTGGTATTGCCGCTCCTACCCCAGTGTAGTCAAAACTATCGCCGAACGTCTCGACGGTTACGATGTAGGTGAAGTCATTCTCCCTGTGGCTGGGCAATATTGAGGAAGGCCTGGTGCGCGGGACATTTTGGTACTCCCATTGTTAATCGGGGCAAACAAACCGTTGCACGCGTCATCGCGCCTTTTTATTCTTACTATGAAGGCAAAAGGTCGCGCTCGTCTCCGATGCGTACGGGGTTAATGGTGAAGGTGATAGAGTCTCGTCTGGAGGCGGTGAAATGGCATAACGCCTCCTCCAAGTCTTCGCCGAAACAGATAATGGTTATGCGTCCCATGGATTCCTTCAGATTGACGGTGACGACAAATTATAAGACTTAAGAGCGGAAGGAGACGTCGTTCGTCCTCTCAAATACTCCTAAACTGAGACGGATCAAGTTACTATCAAGCTCGTTGTCTTTTCCATGATGTGTTGCATAGGGGCGTCTTTCAAGATGGTGATGTCAAAGATGCTCGGACAGGCTGTAGTGGACAGAGAACTCCATCACCACCAGGTCGCAGGGCTGTTAAGGCGGTAGAGATGTTCTCCTCAAAAAAGGCGTCCAGATCTTTAGCGAGGAAAGTCCGATGGTTCAACGGAGAGTTGTAAACTGATCTCTCGTCTAGAAGCAGATGCGGTAACCTCTAGGTAGTTTGTTACCGGGAACAGGAGTGGATAATGTTCTAGACAAGACTTAATGCACACGACAGGTCATCCTTTGACTGGTGCGATAGCACGTATAATTTGTAATCCTGGACACATCTCCGCTTTTGAGATGGACCTTGTTGACCAGAATGGCATCCAAATTATAGCAGTACGAGAACTTCAACAGTCGGTCTTTCTTATTCTTTTAGACGCGGGAGGGTTGGACGAAGGTCTTGGGTGTAACTCAGGAGTTGATCGAAAACTTCCGCGGCGTTAATTTCTCTCCTCAGTGACTGGAGCATGCGAGAAACATCGACGCACTGTAGGAGTTTGAGCTGGGCTGAGAGATGTTAGCGGGGAATTCTTTGACCATCTGGGCATATAAACGGGGGGAAATAGAGGAGCGGGTGCTGCAGGGGCATATCACTGGTGTCTTACGGCTCTTGTCATATTGACTGCTGTAGTGACTAATGCGGCACAAGATGGCAAAGTAGCTCTATTGGGTATTTTCAAACTTTTGGCAGAAATGGAATTACCCAGCGGTTCTCTTCATATGTAGCTACTGTTATAAACCTCCACATGCATGACTTATAGAAGTTGCATACCTCCTTTTCCGTTCGCTAGACCTCGATGAAGACGAAGCACATCGATCTTTTGTCCCTCGTACGTCTCGCGCCAATCTTATCTGAAGGGACTTCCGGAATGTTTTACGAGTATTGCCCAAAGTGGCTTTTCAGAGAGCAGCTGGAAAGTATAAAAGGGAATGTCATTATCCTTCATTCTGCTCTGAGAATCACAACTGAACGTAGATGGTTTTTGCCAGGTTCTTCATTGAAAGAAGTTCAGGCGGCTAATTCTGTACTTCTCCGGAGGAGTAGCGCTCGTCTCATAATACTACCGGCGAGACATTATGGAATTGTGATTTTTCGCTAGCTTCAATGGCGGTAAAATGGTTTGCGATGGTCATTTGCGCGGGTTCTTCTTGGGTCCCGAGGCAGCGATTTCTCTTCCGCCCTTGGACAACGGTATATTTGTCCTCGGATTCATTAGTTGCATCGGCTGTACTGCACATCGCGACACTATCATTCATGACGCGGGAGGCATCCATCATTTCAATGTCGCTCTCTTGGAACTCCAGACTATCCAGAGAAGTTTCACACCGGGATGCTGGTACAGATAACGCCAGAAGAACACATTTTGCGGTCATTACCGTACTACTCCCCAGCATTTGCTTCTCTTCACTGGTCAGTGGAGACTTGGTAAGCAGGTCGATTGGAGCCTCTTGTTGCTGGGACTGACTAAAGCGCCCCTGCTTTCTCTGCCCGCAATTATTTTTACTACACCATGGAGTCTTTGAAGACTGTTAATGTACTCTCCAAGCTTTTTGTGGAGCGAAAAAAATTGAAGGCTTTAACACAGTAATCACTTTACGCGAAAGAAAACATACGCGGCGGTTGAAATAACTAGCTGCCTGCTTCAACAAGATTGTTGACATTGGTAGTGATTTAATTGATGAATTTGAAGATTCGTGAATCCAACTTTTACTTCCTTCTTCGGTAACTTGGAGTGGAAGGTGATGGGCCTGTGTTTGGCCAACCCCATACCGTCTTATGGGGAAATCAGAATCTTCGGGTGCTTGTGGCGCCCTTTCCTCCCGCTCATAGTTGTAGATATTATGAATTATGGGGTTCCCATGGTCTTTGATGCTGGACAACATAACTGTTGCGCTGCATACGATTCCCATTCGCCAGCACGTGCCAGTTGGAAATCCACACGAATCAAGGAAAAATCAAACCGCTTCACAAAAAAATAACATTCAGAGTTTCCTAAAACTCCTCAAGAGGGGTGTTACTATAGTGCTCATGTCATTCACACGACATTTGGAAGCTTAAAAGATTACATGGCAAAGAATGACCATAAAACCGTGGCTTACCAAAAAGCAACTGGGAAAACGTTCGTCAGCAGAGAAAAATATAGAAAACTGGAACAATGTCATATTTACTGATGAGGCGTTCTTTTAAACTTGATCTCTTTTAAAGCGGTCCTGGCATAATTAATTTCAAGATTGGTCGATGCTAATATATATATATATATATATATATATATATATATATATATATATATATATATATAGATAGATAATATATATAGTATATAAGGTCTTGCATTAGGTTCTAGGAAAAAAAGTTCTTAACCTTAACTTACTTATAAAATATGAAGATGTAGGTAAAAAGTTTGGTAGGCTAGTGATTTATATTCAACATAGTAAAAAAATAACTTTACTATTAAATAATGGAACAATCTTTCTTTTAAGTAAGAACAATCTAAATTTCAAGTCTTACCTTTTGCTAATCAAATCTTTGGCAGACAAATTCCAGAACGGACTTGAATGTGTAATCTGATGAACAACCTCCAGAGGCCAGAGCAAAAATCCGGGAGGTTCCAAGGTGAGGCTTTTGAGGTAAGGGTCTTGAGCACGACTTTGTACCAAATATGCACTAATAGTTGTGCCTACTCTGTGCCTGTAGTCTTCATCGCGAACTCTGAATATCAAACAAAGTATTCCGTCTCTTTGGTATATCTAAACACAAATAAATAGTTAAACTAATTTGCAAACGGGTACTCTCACTTACAACAGCATTTGCGCTAAACAAAGCTTTTGAATACGGAGTGCGCGGTCTAACCATCTTGGTATAGACAATACTGGCCATCCCGCCACATATGGCGACTCCCATGATCATCTGCAGGGAGACCAGGAAAGTTCCTTCGGGGCAGTTGGAGGTAATGTATCGACTCCCGTACCCCGTGGTGTGTTGTGTTTCAAGGCTAAACAAGAAATAGCCGGCAAAACTGTAGATGCCAACCAAGCAAGGCGTCTCTGATGGGCGAGACTCGGATATGTCGTTGTTGTCCTTTGCAATGAGCATGTAAAACCAGGCGAACAGCAGCCAACTGAACACGTAAGAGGAAGCAAAGCAGAGGATGGTCCATCGCCAGCGGCTGTTGACCAAAGTGTTGCCAATATCGCGGATATACGCGGTCCAAAGATAGGGAATATTGGTGCGGATTACGTTAGCTTTACCGCTTTTTCTGACCAGTCTGCGGAAAAGGTTTGAATGTGACATAACGGGTTTTCTGCAACAAATATAATAATCGTCACTATTAGTAATTATGTGAGACATTTTTGCAGTGAATAATAAATTATCGAATTACATTAGAAAGATTTAAAAATATTTAAAAACTTCGTCAAGCTTGAGACGATGTTTTCTTCAGACAGCACTTCGACGCCGATCTTCATGTGCTTCATCTTCGATGGTTTCTCGGTCCAATCAAAATTTTTTTGCCCATTCCTTTACAGTGAAATATAAAAGCGAAGATTCACTACTTAAACGTAGTTTATTAGCAAAACTTAGATCTTCTTTAAAGGAGAATTTAATGATAGCTTGATACTCGATCTTCGACAATGTGCAAATGCAACTACTAACTCACATGACTGTTGCCACACGAGTGAGACAAATCGGCTGCTGTCATTTTTAAGAAATGACGCTATGTGAAACTACCGCTATTTTTCTATTATTACTGAAACACAGTCGGTCAACCTTGTACATCTTAGAACATATTTGTTTTTTTTTAATTTTCATTTTAACTAAAACAGTAGGTTGTCCGACTCAAACATGCGTAAGTTTATATTTCAGTACAAATAAAATATGTCAAGTTGTAAAGCCGAAATTTAGTATGCTTGTAAGTAGTTCCCTTCTGTGTTAATAGATTGCGAAGCCTTAGAAATAAAGCAAGCGCTCGTACAACTCGATCGTTGTAGACGTATTGGATTATGACTTCCAGTTTCTTAAAGCGCATATATAGTTTGTAAATTAATTGACGCTTCAAAAATCAAAACAGGTAAAATTATATGAAATAAATATTAAAATTACATCGTTCAGAGCATGTGACTTGGGAGACATGGATATGGACATCCTTGGCTTACAAGGTACCTGGATCTAATCCCCTAATCTTCTCTGAGAAGCTCCGACGTTGGAAATTGGTGAGCCATTTTAGGCGCTTTCAGAGTGACGGAAGCTTTGCGGTGAGCGCCGTGGAGTTCGCCGCTGGCAATTAGCACAGCCAGGGTTCGCTCCGAGGCTTTTTTCACTCTTCGGAGTGATGGTTAATTCGCATTTACGCACTTCGGACTGGCGTGACAGCAAATCTAAGCGTGCCCATAACACTGGCAACGGTGGCACTGGCTCACAGTTTTCCTCTTATTTGGTTGTTCCACCGTAACAGCCAAATCAGCTCAAGTTCCATGAACATGAGCGGCATTGAACGACGCTGGGGGCCCTTTCTCATCCTCCGCACCGTGACGATGAGAATATCGTTGTTGAGAAGCTGCTGCTTCACCTCCTTCTTAGTGACGTACTTCGGGACGCCTCGCATTATGGCTCAAAGAGGCCTGTCTGTCCTAATGGTAATGGTGCACAATATTCGCTTTCTTCAGGAAGCGAGTCAAGTAGCCATAATCGTCGGATGTAGCGGTATGGATGCGAAATTCTTGGGAAATTTGAATGAGACCGCAGATATCTATAATCACGATTTGTCCTTCGTAACAAAAACTCTCGGAAAGTGATATCGCGCACGCAACTCCTTACCATTGACTTGGTATGATCTTATTTGAGTTAATTTAACAATTGTGGCTAACGATGGTACCTCAGAAATTCAATCTGATCTACGAAATCGTATAAGAACGATTTTGACAGCAACTTTCTCATGGTAAATTCTTTAGCGAGTATTTCTCGCACTGTACTTTTCTCATTTGTACTCCACACTTTTACGATCCAATACTGCAATTTTGATATAATTACTTTAATCAATATCTGCCAAAAGGTTTGGTAGTGCTTACCGTTTACTTAAATAAATTTTTATTTTACTACTTCAGAATGCTTAAAGATTTATTTGCGTCAAAAATGCCTAAGTAGTTCAACAAACAGGACAACCACAAAGGAATGCCAACAACCGATAAATTAGAGGAGAAGCCAAATAAATATGGCACTAATCGCGATTACCTGTTAGTTCTACTGGCATTATTTCCATGCCGAGTAAAGTAAACTGGCAATTGGGAATTGGCCGCTTCGCTAAAAATGCCGCTGTCGTTTTCAGTTGGAGCTTCACCGCTGCTCGGCATGGCCTTTTCAGCTGCTGTAGAGGGCAATGCTATCCGGAACCTCCTCAGTATTTACCTTCCAATTATAGTTGGCCTTACAAATTTACTCGTACAAACATTTATCTGCAATTTATTTTTTCAGCTAGTAATTAATAATAGTTATATATAACATATTGCTACCTGCAGCAAAAAGCCTCTTTACTAGCCACGCTGTAATGTTTATTTTTCCAGCTAAGACACTCTTACAACTTTATCTGCTATTTATCACCGCATTCAGCTGAATACGCGCCTTATCGCTCGTAGCCGCGTTATAACGCAAATAATAGACGGCGAGGTTATTTGTCTTAAACGAACAAGTTTATCGTTTGATGTACCGAATTTACTTATATGGATTTTTCAACCAAGATAGAGTTCGTATTCACACGAGGTGCGTTCAAATTCTAACGTCTCCAATTTTTTTCTCAGCAAAGAGCGTAAGTAGAAGGATGCGGTTAATTTCAAAAGACGCGGGAAATATTTCTGAATTTGTAATATAGTTGACAACACCATGTAACACATACAGGTCTAATTACCACCATTGCAGCGAGTGTTGTTTTGTATACTTCAAACAGTGACGTTTAGTGTTCAAGAACAACGTGTAATCATCCGCTTTCTTCTCTTACGTGGTGAAACTCTCATCAAAATTGATCACCAATTGAGTAAGACATGCGGTGAAGGCGTTATGGATGTTAAAAATGTGCGAACTTAAAGAAGGTCGAAAGTTGTGTCACAATGAACCGGCTCGGCCACGAATCAGCCAGACCGAAACCATGATTGCGCGAGTGGTGCAAGTTGTTATGGAAGACTGTCGATTACGTGTGCGTGATATCGCCTCTAAACTTGGCATTTCCGTAGGATCTGTGGAATCCATTTTGCATGATGCCCTGAAAATGCGGAAAGTTTCTTCAAGGTGGGTCCTACAAACGCTAACCAACGAACACCAGGCTGCGCAGGTAGCAATGTCTTAGACACGTTGATACGTAATTCTGCCATAAATTTCCGACCATGAAGAACACTCTCCGCGGCCGCTCATTTTCCAATCGAGTCGCTGTTGCATAAACGATTTTATAGTAGGCAAAACACACCCCTAAAGAAGTGTTCTCAGCAGCAATGGAATCATGGTGATGACGTTATGAATAACGTGTACATCTAGACGTACATTACGTTGAGAAATTACAGAAGTTTCAACTTTCTTGAGTAAGTAAAATCATATTTGGAACGTTTAAGAGCGAATATGGATCTTAAAGAAAATGGTAATTACTGGTTCCAAAGGAAAAATCTCAAAAGTTTTGAAATAACTCTATGATGGTGTGTCTGGTAAATTACGAAGGTTTTAGAAGAGGTTCGCGGGAAATTTTACTAAGTGAAGGAAGAAATACAAGGAATACGTTAAATATTGGAAAATGTGTGATATGTGCAATGAGTAATAGTCCGCAAAAGAAACATTCAACATCGCGAGTGACCGGATGAAATCCGATGGTATCAAAAATGGATAACAAGATGTAAAGCAGGACAGAGCTGATTATGATATATATAACAAGTGGCAGTGGGATAAATGTCTTTCTAATGGCGATAGATTATAAAGGTCCACGGTTGAAATCTGAAGAGTAACAAATTGAAGTCACAATAATCGCCGAAAAGTTGGTAAAATAACTAATCAGCATATTTTGAGTGACACTAGAACTGGATATTGATCAGGTCAAAATTGCAATTTGCAGTATTCAAAAGTTATAATGACTGAATTGGGAAAACGGATGTCCAAGAGAAATAACATTCAGATGGAATCGTTGAATGCATAAATAGGACTTTAAAGATATCCAGGTGGCAAAATTTTTGATCATCAATGACTTGATTAAAATCTTCAAAATAACGTCCGGAACTCGGAAAGACTGATCCATGAGTCTAGTCGTTAATTACGGCCAATGCAAAATCGGTCGTCATCTGGGAGTGCATGTGATCTACTTTTCAGAAGTAAATCTGGAGAAAACATAATCAGAGAAGCAGCGACCTGATGGGAAGAATAGTAGAGATTCACAACATCAACATCGCGAGTGACCGGATGACGAATCGTGATGGCATCAACAAATGGATAACAAGATGTAAAGCAGGCGACCGAGTATGATTATATATATAATTCAATACAGCGACGTGGGTTGTCTCCAAAATCCCAACGATGCTATAAAGGTCCATATAAGATGCTGAAGAGAAAAAAATTGTGCACTGAATTAGAAAACTACCAAATAGAAAACCTAGAATCATTCATTACGATCGATTGTGCCCCGTTATCGGATATTTGATGTTCTTAAATGTGAGCGAGATTTGCAGACTTCGTGGATTTATTGAGTGGAACTGGGCGACTACGTTACGATGTCACAAGAGAAGTATAAGACCCATTCAATATACTGGCAAAATGTCCTGGCTTTAAAGATATCCAGGGGATGGCAAAGATATTTTGAGTGAAATTTGATTTAATTGAAAATTAAGAAAATAACGTCCGGAACTCGGAAAGACTGAATCACGGCGACAGCAATCTTTATTATTTTGTGACCAAAGAATCTCCGCATCGTGGGGAGTGCTGACGAAGCTACGCGTTCATCTGTTGAACGATAATGACGGCCTTGAGTAGAGAAGAAGTTATTTTTACCTAACGACTCGATACAAAAAGGGGTAATACTGCAAATATTTTCATGACCAACCCAAACATTATGAGAAAATAATCCGGGACGAATTATCCTTAACCTGGGGGCAATGCAATGATTTTCCGAATGCTGCCTGTCGTAAGGGCACCATCATCTTGCCAAATTCGGGACTAATAAAAGAGTCGCCGCTGCGATAAACCCACATACATGTAACTATCTCAGTTTTAGCTAATAAATATTAGAAACGGGGAAATAAATCAGACATAATTTAAGGTGTTACTTTTATTGCCTTATAACTTTTACCTACCCTGTATGTAACTATTAGATGTATTAATTTTTTTACATCTTGAAATGCGTTAATACGATATGCAAAAATAAATGTTTTAAAAATCAGAAGGCGTAAATTTATAAAGTAAAATATTATTTTATGAGAGTGATGAGAATATAAATCGAAATTTTTTACAAGTCGTGAGGTAAATGGAGACAGGCATGGTTTGTAGATAGGAATGCTGAACATCAAAAACAACAGCTGAAACACTGAAACACTCTCTCTACAGTCTAGCCTAATCGTTCTGCCATTATTATTTGTTTAGACCGCCAAGAGATATCATCGGAGGATAGAAATTTGATAAAATGTTAGTGTCGCACTGTACAAGTGCAATTGGTTGGTGTAGCAACCACCCTATTTTACGATAACGAAATCATTAATACACCTTGGGAAAAAGTCAGAAAATGATACAGAAAAATAACTTTAGATGTTTCTATTTTTATGATTCATCTCTTTAATCTTCCTAACGCACATTTAAAGTAATGGAAAAAAATTTAAAAAATATTAAGAATTTGCTGAGTGATTTTCTTTGTAAAACCTATAATCTATTTAGGAAACAAAAGTTTTATTTTCGTACGACTATTGGGCCTAGCTCCCTATAATATTAGCGCATACACTAACTTAATGAGGATGATATGCACATTTCTGCTATGCTATTGTAATCGATGTACTGCAAAATTCTGAAAATCCTGGAGATAAAACAAAACTTGTTACCTTCGAACAAGAAACATAGTAAAAGTTCATACCATCGTCATCCTTCCCTTAGAAAGATGTTTAATCTAACCAACTAGAATAATAACAGCAATAATAATCAATAAAAACGGTAAAACTTTCCAACTTACGTTATGCTAGTAATACTCATGATCCATTAGAATCTGTTAGTGTACTGAGGTTTAATTGACTGCTTGTCTTTGTTACACCATTTATCTGAAAGGTCAACCTGTAAAGCACCTTTAACCCCAACTAAGTGGTCACATACATATTAATAAATAATCCGTTTTAACAGTGACGTAGTGCAGAGTGTAATGTTTATGAACAGATGCTTACGTCAATTGGTAGATAAACGAAAGAGAACAGTAGAAATTGAAAAGAGCAAAAGGTTACTAATAACTCCACCAAAATTACAGAGATAACAGTATACAAATACTTAAGTAAAAGTAGATGAACTCAAACCAATGTTTCAATTTAGAAAGAAAATAAAGTTAAACGAATGAGCGCCAGTATGGGACCCGGGTTCATTCCTAGGGCTTAGATGCTTAGCGAGTGGTCTATTCAGTCACTAAAAACAATTGAATACCTGCGTTTATTTCGAACAAAAGGTCTAAGGCGCGGTGCTTGCCACATCGCAATTGTCGGAGCCTTAACCTCTTCGTTCGCAGGCCGTGCTCCCACGCGGAAAGTTTGAGCCTCACCATAAATTAAACGAATGAAGAGTAAAGCAATAAAGACTAAATTAAAAGTATACGAGAAAGAAAAACGAGACAATCTTCCGGTTAAAACTTTAAAAATAAGTAGAACTAATAATAAAACCTTAAGGAAATATTGATAACATTTATAAAAAAAGTACAAAGTAAAACTTACAAAATCTAAATGGGCATAATCTTATGGAACATAAACAACTACATAAAAATAATAAGAAACATGATAGTCAAAGAAAAAGGAAGGAAATAAATGAAGAAATTAATAATAAATTATGAATTTGAAATCAGAAAAATGTACTTTAGAGAGAAAAAGAAATCAAACATGTAATTTTTATCAGGGGATAGAAACATGATAGATCTGCATTAAAAAAATGTTTATGGGTATAGCAAAAAAAAATTATAAAGATCGTATATGCAGAGAAATATATAAAAAGCTTTCATTCAACTGAAAACAGATTAGAAGAAAAGCCGCCCTTCTATAGAGATTTAGAAATTATAAAATTTAAAATCCTACAGTGTGATATCAAGTTTATTTTAATACAAACGTTGACCCAGAAAATGTATATAGGTAATTACAAGTAAAAATCTGGTGTGAACATCACACAACTTTCCTTATCCTATTATTATATATTATACCGGGTCCATCGTCTCGGCCCTGCGCTGCTCTCGTCCCGGAACTTGTTATTTTAAAAAAGGACGAGGCGCGAGTCCAACACTCGAAAGCTGACTAAAATAAACAGTACAAGACAATAATTGACTCGTACTTAAAATTTTGCTACGTCACTGAAGGTAACCGTGCGAGCTCGGCCGCACGGTCTTCCCCATTATCGCCTGCGTGCTTCCTCCTAGCGGCCAAGCGCCGCCCCCCCCCCGCCCGTCCGCCCACAGTCGGCCTGGAAGCTCTCCGAGCGCGCTGTGATTGGTCGATTTAATTAATTTTTAATCGGCTGTAACTTATTTATTTCACCTCGGATCAAAAAATTGCATTATAATTTTTTGTTCGTCTCAGTCTGATCTATCCGGTAATATAAATTTCCCGAAACATTATGAACACCCGGTATATTAAAAAATCTGAGCTTCAATTTTTTTTCGAGTTCCTATTTTAACAACTTTTATTTTAAATTCATGTTTATTATCAAATTTCAAGTCTAGCTCTTACGGTTCTCGAGATAACCTGTTTACTGACAGACCGACAGACACACACACACACACACACGAACCAATGGCTCAAACCAACTTTTTTGGTGTCCTGAGGCTATATTTCGTCCAGAAATGTGAAAAACTGGGTAGGTCAAATTTTCGCCGATTACATTAATTTCCTTATTACAGGATAAGGAAAGTAAAAATATCAATAAAATTACTTACGAATAATTGGTAAACAAATGTAGATTATTATTATTGCACGATAACCCAGTTTTCTAGCACCAACAGGTCAATATGGATCTGGAACAAATGTAAGTAGTTCCAGCAGTTCAAGCACAGTCAATTTACTACACTAGCAATTTTTTGGTCATGTAATTTCTGGTAATGCATACTTCAACTGCCCAGCAAGTTCTCGTCACTTCTTATATACATAGTTTGTCCAAAAATATTATTATACACTGAGTAGAACAACAAAATAAACGATTAACTGTTTTTGCGTAATGTTTTCAGAATATATTAAATGGTTACTAAGTGGCGAAGTGAAGCGAAGTCGCTTACTAACTTCAAGTTGTCCGTCTATCCGTCCGTCCGTCCGAGCAATAACTCGAGAACGGCTGGGAATTTCCAAATTCTGTTCTCACCAACCGACAGGTAACCAAAAAGGCTTGTTTGCTAGTGATTTTGAAACTGATTGGTCAAAGGTCAGCTAGACTAGAGGGTTCTCAAATTTGGAAGACTGCTTCGCCACTTCGCTATGCGTTGCAAGCTTTGCAGGTTTATTAGTAAGTGTAATTACAATAGACTTATTCAAAATGGCCAGGCTTAACCTCTTCACAAGCTTTAAGACTTCCGGCTCACTCGTTTCGGCTAGCATGTACTAGATCCACTGGAAAAGTATTGACTGCAGGCGCGTCAAAGAATTGACATTATAGTGTATTTTTAAACAAACTATGCTCTCTAAAACTGCCCAAGATTTGTAATCTAATTGATTGAGATCTAAGCTACTGGAAGGGCAAACTTCTACTGTTAGAAAATGAGGCACATTTTTGCTTAGCCAAGTTTGTGCTTTATGGGAGGGTGCAGAATTTTTCTGAAAAGTCCAAGGCTCACTTTGAAAAAGCGAGGATACAGAAGTTTCACTGCATCTTCCAAAACATTCTGTTGATATACGGCGACTGAAGTTTTGACTTCTTTTTCACAACAATGAATGTCAATTACTCCCCACCAAACCATTACAGCTGCTGAATCCTTGGCACCTGCTGAGATGCTTCTTTGGATGACGTAACGTGTATACGGTAGTTTTATTTGTTGAAATATTCTTCGACTGTAAAAATTCTTTTATCCAAAAATAAAGTTTTTCTGTGGGCTTCATGCGCGTACTCAGTCGATAACCTCTGCTTTTTCTCTCCCATCTTTCTCTAAAGCATCTGTCGGGAAATGTGCTGCATGTCTTTTGTAAGCAGCTAGTCCTAGATCTTGCTTAATAATTCCAGATATCAAAATTTTGAAAATTTGTAACTCCCGAGACATAGTTTTCTGCTTACGAATATGACTTTGTTTAATTTGGGTTTCGACTGCATGAACAGTCCGAACTGCACGTGGTGTTTCTGATCTTGGACGATTTTTGACATCTCCAGTCTTATTAAACAATTTTATAGCCCGATACAGAAGCGAACAACTAATGCCGAGGGGTGCAATGTCTTAAAGATTAATTTTTTTCAGTTCGACACTTATATACTGGTGTTACACCAATAAGGTTTTCTTTGTTATCCCACTCCATTGGTAAATAACAAAAGTTGGCATGAATCTCAAGGTAACTTACAACTTTAAGACTTTACGATTGCAACCGTGTCTTAAAATCATCTATATCTTGATGCTGTTTAAAGCAAGAGGTAGGTTTGATTTTGTAACAGTAACAGTAAGAGTGTTTATGGGAATACTAAAGGTAAATCTTTAACTTATAGTTCTCTTTGGAGAGTGGGCAGATTAAGACCTCAACTAAGGAACTAACTCTAATTTCTTGATCAAAGCAGATTTCGAAACGACGGGAATTTTTCAAAAATGAAGCTGTTCAACTACACACAAACAGGCGCACGCACATTTATAAAAAAATTACCATTTAATCTACTTTACATTAATTATAGCCAAATCAGTGCAGCGTTGTATTTACGCCTTACCCCGCAATCCAATTCGCAATCAAGAGAAAACAAAATGTACTTCCACTCTGCGCAAATCTGCGAACGAATCAAATTATCGTTTTCGCGTCGCAGGTTTCACTGACACAAAGTGCTTTAGTGCTCTAAGATGCATTTACGAGTCGCTTTACCAACAATGACTTCATAAAACTAGCAGCGCTCCTATTTATTTCGATTTAGCGGTTTGGTTTCCCCGGCGCTTTATCTTATTATCAGTTCCTTTTAGTTAATCGCAGAGATACCGTTGCAATAATATTAAATTAGGGAATGCTTAATGATCATCATTTATAATGAGAAATATTATGTCCCCAGGAAAACCATATTCCTCGATAATGAACATCTTGTTGGATTAGAAATTAGTTAATTCACTAGTTTCGCAACGATTAAATGCAATAAAATGAATGCACAACAAAAAGGTATTATCTAGTAATGTAGTTCCATTTTTAAAATAAGAATAGTAAATTCAATATTTATTCAATTTAACGTAATATAAAAAAGACGTATATAGAGCTGGCTCTTATCAAGCGACACATTTTCAGGTCTCGTAATGAATACTTTATGATATCCTCCTACTAATACAACAGTGCACCAATTTCGATATTTCTCATAAAATATAGTTTTATCACCCCTTTGTAGGATAGTACCTAAGAATCTATTTCTGTTGGAATATGATATTTTTGTGCTTCTAAATGCTCTTTAAAAGGGAGCATTAATATTAGAAAAAGGTAATTTACCTAAGTACTATTTGTTAATATCTTAAAGTTTAAGTAAAATTACTAAATAATAGAAGGGCGTAACAAAACTCATAACAGGGTTATGTAAAATATGTAAAACAAACCTCTTATATCTGTAAGACAACTCGAGAACTGACGCAAGAAAAATTCCAGTTACTGTCCAGCCTTGCTTTTCTATTGTGTTGTCGAGATCCAAAGGTAGTTCCGAAATATATATATATATATATCCAACGAATTTATCGAAAAACAGAAGTTGCCTTAGTCAGAGAACAAGTGCACGCTATTAGGAAAACCGTCGCTCTGGGTTCGCTAGAATTGATGCAAGTTCTTGTCAGCCTGGCCAGCAGTATCCATAAAGATGACTGAGACACGGTAGACCACATCACTTTCCATTCTGCGGAGAAACAGAAGAAAATCGCTCTCACACAGTTGGATTATAAGTAAACCGTACTAAACTGTTCCAAACACGAGCTTAGCCAGGAAACCACCAGTGCTCTCAGCAAAGATGAAAAGTCGGTTGAGGACATTGTAGATAATGTAGAAGAAGCCATACGGAACCTTCCAACGGACAAAGCAGAGGAAGTACGAGTCGAGACTTCACGCATCCTGGGCCGTGTTAAGCTGCCTAAGAAGAACTTATCTAGGGCGGAATTAAATGCTCTACGTGAACTCAAAAATGATGACACCATCATTGTCTTACCAGCAGATAAAGGTAACGCCACTGTTGTACTAGCACAGGATTACTCGATACGAACACTTACATCGCTTAAACGCGATCCCACATCGCGGATACTACGTGACACGAGCAAACTGATACAAAGTTCCTCTCTGGATGATATCATCAAAAAGAGACTAGTAACATCAGAAGCGCTGTCTGATTATCTGGACTCCCTAAAATACACAAAGATGATGTAACGCTGCGACCCATTGTCAGTGCCATTGGTGACCCTACCTACAAGCTGGTCAAATACTTATCCAGTCTGTTACAATCGCACATTGGACATACCAGCAGTTACATCAAGGACTCCGCACATTTTGTCAACCATCTTTAAGACATACAACTACAGGAGGGAGATCCTTGTTTCCTAAAGTGCCGATTCAAAAAGCCTTGGATCACTTGAAGAAAAATTTTCCTAACGATATCTTACAGCTATTTGAGCAGTGCCTTAGGTCCAGTTATTTTGTTTGGCAGGGCGTATATCGTGAACAAAAAGACGGAGTAGCAATGAGTAACCCACTTATCCTTGTAATTTACATGGAGAAATTTGAAGAGATTGACATCAATACAGCACCATTAAAACCCGCGATATGGTTAAGATATGTTGATGACACTTTTGTAATACGAAGATATAAAAGAAGACCCTACTACGATTACTTATACACTTGAATTTTATACACTCAAACATACAGTTTACCATGAAACTGGAATACAACGATAGGATTGCTTTGTTAGACGTACATGTGTTGATATCGGGGAATGTATATTTACAACACACCGTGAACAGAAAAGCCACGCATACAATCAGATACCTTCATAAACAGTCGAATCACCACCCAAGTCAAAAAAGAACGATTTTGAAAACATTGGTGGACCGAGCATTACTTGTATGTCAACCACAGCTTTTGAATAAGGAATTAAAACATTTGGAACAAGCCTTACAAGGGAATGGCTACCCGAGAATGGAGATAAATAGAGCAACTAAACCTAACAAATGCGCACGAAAAACACAACCGTAGGCAAAGCTTTTTTACCTTGTCAAAAGGGTTACGGATCGGGTATGAAAGATTCTCAATAAACATAAATCATCTATACTACTACCACCTAGATACGGGATTTGCTCAAACCAGCCAAAGATACAAGAAACCCACAGGATACACCAGGGGTGTACTGCATACCTTGTTCATGTGAGCAAGTCTAGATTGGGACTACGGGCCGAACGATTACCACTAGAATAAAGGAACACAAACGTCATCTACGCCTTAATCAAACATGCTTTGGAAAATCGTGACCAAAAGATAGAATTCGGGAAAATTCAAGTTTTATTCAATTGTAGGAATTACTACCAGAGATTATACAGAGAGGGGGTGGAGATTTATAAATATAAAAATAATTTTAACGGGGACGACGGATTCAATCTACCTAAATGTTGGTTTGCCGCTCTCAAGGGGCAAAGAACAGACCGCGATACGGCAAAAGAGCGAGTGACGTCGGAAATGACCGAAATATTACCTGTAACAACCCGATTGACGTCAGCAGCTAGCCAAATTAGGTTATCTACCATCTCGGTGACGTCAACAACGACCCCCCCCCCAACATCATCCCTACCACACTCGCCCGAGTATAAAAGCTAAAACGTACGAGACAGTCACTTAACTTTTAGATTTTTTTCTGAAGATGTCCGCCGTATTTGCCTTATAACCCGAGAATCAACCACACAATGCACTCTTATATTGTTATTAACTTTCGACTGCGCAACGTTATAGAAAGTTAATGGTTTTAATATCCTGTCTGTGTGTCTATCTGTTTGTCTATAAACACTATAACTTCCGTTCTATTCAACAGATTCACTTGATTGTACACCTTAAGTCAGTACCTCCTATGGGATTGATTTTCATCCAAATCAGTCAAAGGTCAAGGGGTCAACGGCAAGGTTAAAGTTTTTTCGATATTCTTTGTAATCGTAGTGTTCAACGCAGTCGAAAGTTGCATCTGATGGTTTTTACACTATTCTCGTTTATTATTACTATTTGAACGGCAATCGGAAAAATCCAAATCTGTCGAACACGTAAGATCATAAGTAATCAAATCTAGCTAGTCAAAGACACCTAAGTTCTAGATTGGTTGATGTAATCTCGTTAATTTCGATCAGTATACTGTTGAATCCATTGTTTTGAATGACGGGAGTAGCTTCAGTAGATGACGTCCCCACTACATCGAGAGCATTATCAGCTTAGAATTTAAAAGTTCTTTAGGTGACATGCGGTATTCGAATGTTGAGCCAAAAAGCGTATCTGAACTGGAACTAATGATTTTATATACTTATGTGGAATATCTAAATCAGTCTCCCAATTCCTCGCTTATATTCCGAAAAGTTCGAACATGTAGGCCGTGCATTCTATGATAATACGAACGTGTGCTAACCTGTAATTAGGTATTTATCTAAATACCGAGGGTGATGTTAAGTAAAACAAGATAAACGGTCCTGCAGATGAGTGATCGGAAATACGTTCCCAACCACTAGCAACTCCAGATCGCCCACATCACCGGGTGTCCCACGATTTAACCGTCAAACCGCTATATTCTATCAACAATACACATCTTTAAATAGCACTCCACTGTAATTTAAGACAATAAATACAAACGAGCAGCAAATAATCCATTCATATTACTTCACCAACCTGTCCTATACAATTACAACAAATTGCTATGTATAATCTGCACAACTCAACAATTTCAATCTGTACAAACGCCAAACGTTATAAAAATTTATACTGATTCTGAAGAAAAAACTGGCAGCTCAAGCAAGAGGAAGAGAACCTCACAGAGTAACAAGAAATAATCTCAAAATGTGGAAGATGAGCAATGCACTATTAATAATCTTACAAAAAGTAAAAATAAATTATTAAATTATAGTTCTATATAGAAATTTTGAATGAAAGTAATATAAATTATTATACCTGCCAAAATAAAAACGAGCTTACCGAGTAGTATTAAAATACCTTCATCTTATAGTCCCAGTGGATAATATAAAAACGAAGGGTCTGAGACGTTTCTACGCCGCCGGTTCTTCGCCGCCAGTTCATCGCCGCCGTTTCTACGCCGAGACGGTTCTACACCAGCCGGTTCGACTCCAGCCGGTTCTACGCCGGCTGATTTTAAATTATTTTTCGCATTAATGTTACAATGGCTTAATTTGTATAACAAGAATAAGCAATAATAAATAAAACTTGCAATGCAAATAAAACCAAGATATTTACTATTACAATTTTAAATTAAAGGAATATGTAATATACATACAAAAGGAAATAGAAAAAATAAGATTATTAAGTGTTCGGGCGCTTTACTACCGGGCCCTCGTGCGTCTTTACAAAAAAAAAACTTAATTTAGAGCCACCGCTAATTAGAGGCGTTGTCCCCCTCTCTCTGATGCGCCGCCGCGGGGCCTTAGCGACAATTTGGGGCGCGCGCTCGAGTGAGGTGTCGCGCGACAGGTGAGCGCTAGATCACTTGACTTGACTCCGTTGAGCCTTCAAGATGTTTTCGCAAGTATGCTGCTTTAAAAAAGGAAAAAAAAGGACTGCGTGATAAAGAAACAGTTCAGTGCGGATTCGTGACTATTGGGCGGTGCGTCCTATTGTGTTGTAAGGGCTATAGTGTGTGTGACTTGGGGAAGGTGTCTACGGAGCGATTGTGGTCCTTCTGCGGCGAAGCGCTACGCGGCAACCTCGTGTTGCCCGTCGCCCAAACGTTTGTCTGTCCGAGACGTCGGGCCGCGTTTGGGCAATTGGGGTCCTTGACCATTCTGCTCTCCCGTACCCTCAGCGGCATTGACCATCTCGCTGATCATCCTTCCAGGCGGTGCGGTGACCTAGCGGTGTTCATGGACGGTGTTGCCCACACACTCGTCCAGGTAAGAGAGCTCTCGTTGCGTGCGAAAGGTACCTCGCGGATTAGCATAATTGCATTCGCGCCTATATCGGCGTTGCGACACCTTTGGGTTTGTATTTTCATTTATTATTGTTTTTTTATTATAAGTTTTGTATCTAGTTTAAGTTTTACAACTACGAACTCTCAATCCGCCAGAGGTTTTATGCCTATGCAAGTAGTAACTTTCGCGTAATCCATTGTGTTTTTATTGATTGGGCCTGCTCTCACTCAATCCTTATCTAAGTCTCACCCTTACAGTAATTTTAATTAACAATTTTTAACTTTCACAATATCTGGTTACTGGGTTGTGTGGTTACTGTTCGTTGAGTCATTTGGTAATTGTGTGGTTCTAGAGGTTCTCTGTTTCCATAATCTAAGACAACTCTTCAAATACGTTCATCAGCATCACAGTATTTTTTCAGCTTCGTCGGTGGTAAATGTCCGGCGATAAGTTGCTCAAAATAAGCGTCTCGCCCTTTTTGTACTTTTCGCAATCCATCTATAAATTTCTAAATAGTTGGGTGATGCATACCTAATTCATAACGCAAACGACGATTGGCCGCCTCTGAGCTAAATTCTTCCTCATATTTTATGACCAATCAAAGAAGCAACCTTTTACATTTACTTCCGGAAAACAATTTTTATGGCACTAAAAGCAGCATATTTCTAATCACAAATGATAGATGCTGGACTTAAATTTGGCACTAATGTTTTAATTAGTTCGAATATACGTGTGTATGTAATACCTTGCTTGTTAGGTAACAGAGCATACAATATAGGATGCACTCCTCCATATATTGTTGCCATAACAATATAAATTTGGGAAAATAGCCTCCGTGCTATTGCGAAGGTACCATTAGCGTACCATGTATTGGCATTATGTAAATTAAATTCTATTTGCTTCCTCTCCATTGTCGTTTAGCAAAAAATTTTCTTCTATTCCTGGTTGAGGCACATATACCTTATATGTATTTGACAACACCAGCCCGGCAGGGTTACTAGATCCCCAACTGGGCGCCTCCCCGGGTGGCGGATAGGGGAATGCCCACCAGATATGTTGGGTACCGGGGAAATAAAATACCCGGGGCGGACCAAAATTAGCATAGGTGACACAGGTGGCAACTTCCAAATAATGGATTTAATGGCTCCTAGATAACCATGAGGGGAACCAGAGATGGTGATAACCGATCGGCTGTCGGTATAAGTGGTCACACTCTTGCATGGTCAACAGCTTCAGGTGGAAGAACCAGCAGAGATAGGGCACTCTTTTGCCCTCAGGTTGAAAAAACAGACCTTAAAGACGGAGGAACCAAATAGATGGTCAACGGCGTAAGAATGCATTAAAGATCTAAAAAGATATCCTTAGTAAAATTATCATCATTATCATTATCAATATGACAACGTTCAGAGCTAAATCTAAATCCGGAGTTTCAAGTTCCCCAATCGGATCTCTGGGGGGAACAGTTGTGAGCAGAGTTATAAAGTTATCAACAAATAATATAAAGATCGGGACGTGGAATGTAAACAGTTTACTGGCACCAGGCAAACTGCACAATACTGTAATAGAATTGGATAGTCTGAAGATAGACATCCTTGGTCTAAGTGATGTTAGATGGTCAGGAAATGGTAAATGTACAACAAGCAATGGTATAATGTACTACTCGGGAAATGATGGCCCTCAGCACAGATACGGAGTTGGAATAATATTAAACAAGAAAGCAGCAACGGCAGTCACAACCTCCATACCACTCTCAGACAGAGTAATGATGTTACAGTTGAAAACAAACAACGGTAATATGAATATCATCCAAATTTACGCGCCAACTGCCGATAAGGAAGACGAAGAATGCGAAGAATTTTATGCACAAATAGAAGAAATCTACAGAAGCATTAAGCGAAAAGATATTACAATCGTGTTGGGTGATTTTAATGCGAAAGTAGAAAGATGTACCGGTGGTTTTGGGCTAGGAGATTGCAATGATAGAGGAGACCGTATGATACAATTCTGCCAGGACAAAGATCTAATAGTCGCAAACACGCTTTTTAAACTTCCAGTTCGCAGGCTGTATACATGGAAGTCTCCAGCTGATAAGCCAGGGAAAACAGTAAGAAATCAAATAGACTACATTCTTTGTAATAATCGCTATAGAAATTCCATTAAGTATGCGAAAACATATCCTGGTGCGGACATTCACAGTGACCACAATCCAGTTGTAGCAAAAATTACAGTTAGGATGAAGAAGATAATAAGCCCCCAGAATGACTATATAGATACAAGACGTTTAAAGGAACCCAAAATATATAATATAGTTCAACAGAAAATAACAAATGAGATAATAAATATAAATATGCAAATAGACGAAGTCAATATTGATGAAAAATGGAACAAAATACAAAATGTACTAACATCTGTAACCAAAGAACATCTAGTAAGTAAGAGAATAAAAAAGAAACCTTGGATGACACAGGATATTTTAGATCTCATGGATCTGAGAAGCAGGAATAAGCTAAATGTACAAAAATATAAAGAAATTCATAAAACAATACAAAGTAAAATAAAAATAGCGAAAGAAAGACACCTGTCTGAACAATGTGAAGAAATTGAACTACTACAAAGTAAGCATGACAACTTCCACATGTACAAAAAGATCAAAGAAGTAACAGGATATAAAAAGAAAAATGGCGCCAATAATGTCATCAAAGATGCTGATGGACATATACTAACAGATATAAAAGATCAAATAAACAGATGGAAGATATATATCCAAGAACTTTATAATGACGAAAGGCCGGAAAACACCAGTTTAGAAGTAAAGGACGAAAATTTTAAAATTCTAAAATCGGAACTAAATTATGCACTAGAAAACAGGAAAACAGGCAAAGTTGCTGGGCCGGACGAGATACCAATAGAAATTGTTAAACTTTGTAACGATGAAACATTAGATGTTATTTTAGACCTTTTTAACACTATTTATGACACTGGGCAAATTCCCAAACAATGGTTGCTATCCACCTTTATTTTAATTCCCAAGAAAATTAACGCAAGAGATTGCTCACATTACCGAACTATTGCACTTATGGGACATATTTTAAAACTATTCTTGAAAATAATTCATAAAAGAATTTACAAAACATTGGAAGAAGGAATAAGTAACTCCCAGTTTGGTTTCCGCGCAGGTCTTGGAACGCGTGAAGCTCTCTTTGGGGTTAATGTGCTATACCAGCGATGCGTGGATATGAACCAAGATGTGTTTACCTGCTTCATCGATTTCGAAAAGGCGTTTGATAAAGTGAAACATGGTAAACTACAAGAACTGTTACTTAAGAAAGGCATAGATAGGAGAGATGTGAGGATAATTAGTAACCTATATTGGGGACAGAGTGCTAACATAAAAGTTGGAACAGAAATAACCGAGGAAATTGAGATACGCCGTGGAGTGAGACAGGGATGCATCCTATCTCCACTTCTGTTTAACATCTACAGCGAAGCCATCTTTAGAGAAGCCTTAGATGAGGAATCTGCGGGAATTATTATAAATGGAGAAATAGTTAACAACATGAGATACGCAGATGACACAATCCTCTTAGCAAGCAACCTTACTGACATACAACATCTGCTTGAAAAGTAAATGATCGCTGTAACCACTACGGCTTAAAAATAAATTTTAATAAAACCAAATGGATGGTAGTTACAAAAACTCCACACATTCATGGAAACTTAAGAGTTGCAAACATATTAATAGAACGGGTAAGGAAACACAAATACCTCGGGACGTGGATAGAACAAACAGCTGATCAAACAACGGAGATAAGAACTCGTATAGAAATAGCTAGATCCTGCTTTGCAAAATTAAAGAAAGTACTTTGCAACCGAAACATAGACATTGGGCTCAGAATACGAATGCTTCGCTGTTATGTATTTAACATCATGCTCTATGGCGTAAAAGCTTGGACACTTAAGAAAGAGCAAACAAACAAAATACAAGCCTTTGAAATGTGGTGTTACCGCAGAATGTTGCGTATAGCCTGGATTGAGAGAATAACTAACAGAGAAGTTTTGACAAGAATGAACAAGGAATGTGAAATAATAAATACAATAAAAAAGAGGAAACTAGAGTACTTAGGCCATGTAATGAGAAATCCCAAATACGCACTGCTCCAACTCATCATGCAAGGGAAGATAAAGGGAAAAAGAAATGTTGGTAGGCCTAAAATGTCTTGGCTAAAAAATCTCAGAGATTGGTTTAATTGCAGCAGCATTGAACTATTTCGATCGGCCGTCGACAAAATCCGTATAAGAATGATGATAACCAACCTCCGTGAAGAAGAAGGACCATAAGAAGAAGAAGAATATCGTTTAGGTCTGCGGGATCAGCGAGTGCAGCATTAATGTGATTCCGTTTTTGCCTGATTACTTTTCTTAGGGCTGTATTATTTGGAATCGCCGCTAAAACAACTTGAGGAACGTCGATTACACACTGATTTATGACTATACTTGTGCTCTCTATAGTTTCTTCTGCACGACGTTTGATTCGGGTGACAACAGTTGCTACTTCTATAGCTGCTGCCGAGGAAGGGTCAGAATTATTGTTGATTTCGTTAACCATTTCTCCAGCCTTCGTGTAAATTCTTCCTTTTCAGCGATCCACATCCTGCACTGCCAAAATAGTAAACTAGCGTCTCTTTTACTAACTTTGTCGAAAGCGTACAAATATCCGTTATAGGAATACTTCTCCTTTCTTCTCTTGCTGAGAACTGCTGGTTCCATTATTAAGATCACTGGTTAACTGATTCACGTAATAATTATTTTCTGGCAAATACACTTAAAGTGATGTGTTAACGGCTTCTCCCTCATATTTATACCAAATACTATTAAAGAGTTCTTAGAATTTTAATGTGTGCTAATGGGTCTCTGCGAATAACCATAACGTTCTTAAGATAATCCCGGAGATTGTAAACTTTCTATGGGCTAATTAAAAATTTTGATTATCTCCTTTGTGTCCCGGATTGTTTCAGATTACCTATTTCTTTTCGGAAATGTATGGTGTAGACACGGCCGGCGTAGAAACAGCCGGCGTAGAAACGGCCAGTGTAGAACCGTCCCGGCGTAGAAGCGGCGGTGATGAACTGGCGGTGAAGAACCAGCGGCGTAGAAACGTCCCATTCTCAAAAACGAAACAATCAGAAGTATAAAGTTCAAAATATTATAAATATTAAAGACAGATAAACCAACCACAATTGCCAATGTACTTAATTGACTTAGGACGAAGAGCTAACAATAAAGAAGTATACAAACTAAAATACTTCAAAATACATATATTATCGTAGAGGCATCTATAAAAAATACCACAATGCATACGTTGCCAAAATTACAACCATATGAAAGCATACTGTAAAAGATCCTTTGTTTGAAATGTGGAGGACCACATGATAACAAGACATGCAAAAAACATAAATAGACTAGCAACTTGAGCATTATGATTAACAAACCATCCAACCAACTATAAAGGCTGCGCAATATACCAGTACTTACAAAAAAAAAACAACGATAACAAACATCAAAGAGATAATAATACCACATACAACAACCACACAACATAAGGGTTGCAAAGAGCCTCGCAAAGAACAAATTTGTAAATTCAGGTTTACCATATAGGCAGTTCAAGGAAACATTAACACAACACAGCATGGTAGAAATGCACATACACAAAAAATCGTTACAATTTAAAGGATTGTGGGAAATAAATGGGGACTCAGTACTTCGTCAACAAAAGCATGTGTGTACAAGCGATGTAGCGAATAGTGAAACAGCCAAAGTGTTATTCGTGTGTAAGAAGAGAGCTAGAGAAAAAACGTCAGTTTCGTTGAGCCAAATTTTCAAAATAGAAATTGAAAAATGTTTCAATCGTGGGCACGACCTAGTGACACGTTTACAGACATATGATAATGTTAAATGCTCGTTGAATCGCTATCGGCGTAATCGTCTTGGAGTTGTGTAAGATCCTATAAATGCAACGGAATTGATGGTTCTTGAGAACCTTTGATGATGGAACCCCTTTTTTTGTATTTGACGATACCAAAGATCACAAACGGATTCCTGTATTTTTCCACAGTACTCATAAAAAACCTTCAAGGATGTACGAATGCTTTTTATTGATAGCACATTCAGTAGCTGTGCTAAGCAATTTTATCAATTATATACAATACGTGCTGGTGTGGGAGGCAGCCATATGACAACGAAAGTGGTTCCAGTAATTTTAAGACACACACGCGTCTACTCAATTAAAAAAAAAATTGTCAGCAGCGTATGCCAAAATGCGTAATGCTCGACTTCAAAATTGCAGTTTTTAAGATAAGAATTTAGGTATGTTAACTTCATCTATTTCTCACTTTTCATTTTTACAAATTGCCAACGAATCTTCCGTTTCCGTTGTTTCAGGCGCTTACGACTTTCTTGAAATTAAAAATACGAGGCTGCTAGCACCACTTCAACCAGGCAGCGTGGAGAAAGGTACAGGCGATCGGTCTCGCTGATGATTATAGAAATCTAGAAGAAACCAGGATGCATATACGCAAATGTGTTGCTTTAGCACATTTACCTGTCAGCATAGTAGAAGACGCGTTTCTTACCATCATAGAAGACAGTTTAACCGGTAAGAAAGTAACCGAGTTCACGATTAATTTCTTAGTCAGTTGTTAGAAAATGAATCAATTTCCTTCACCTATTAAAATTGCCATAACCAAAGGCATCGGAGACTGACACGACAAGCTTAATAAGCTTGTAAATAAAAAAACCCAAACATATACATATACCATTATCAATATTTTAAGATCATAATATATTGTAAGTGTTAATTCATCTTCGTTAGCAGAACTGGGGTTATTGCATATATGCAAAAAAAAACAAATTATATAAATTTAGACATACAAATAGAAAATGCATTACAGAAATTTGCAGAAACAAAAAATTGAAAATCCTATTTAAAAGCACTTGATCGTTGGCTAAATAGTAAAACTAAAAATACGTATGAATTTTTACATTTGTTTTAACCACGTTTGGTGGTCAGGGTGGTTCTTTTCAGGTCCAGGCACATCTGTATCACTAAATATTTGATAAAATACAAAAGTTTTCCGAACAATATATGTACAATTTGGCCTGAAAAATAAATAGTTTAAAATTAAAAATGATTATATCATTACAGTCCTTAATATATTTTTCTAATCAGTCTACTTCTTGGTTTGTTGTTAAAATGTTCCAAGAAAAAGTACTTAACGGTAATTGCATGCTTCGTTCTTCAGGTAGTTGATAACTCTGCGGCGTATACTATACGGTTCTCAGGTACCTAGAAGGGTCGCGGTGCCAACGCTACGAAATATGGTCGCGGCAAAGAATGCACCTTCTTCATGAAGCTTTATTACATAGAGCTTTAGTTCTAAAGTGAACCGGTTACGTTTTTTGGGGACAGAATCACTTTTACATTTTCTTTTTGCATTCATTATTATTTTTTTAGTTGGCATTAAAATTTAATTATTACATATGGATTTAAGAACTTACATAGACCAACAGAACAGTCAGATAACAAGTGGCATATACAAATATTCTTTGACCCCACGGAAAGGTCATAATTCTTCGGCACTTGCTAAACATAAGAAAGAAAACAGCCATAAAACTAATTTTTCCAAATTAAAAATACTTGCTCCCATGTCCCATCTCACCAGTAGAATCATTCTTGAGAAAATTGATATAAAAAACGTCATCACTTACGCAATCTTCCCAAATCAACACGTTTTCCCCAACCTAGTGCATTTCTCGCCAAAAAAATTTCCCCAAAACATTCACCTCTGATTACTTAATATTGAAATAGGGCGAATAACAGTCCGAACTTCTTCTCTCTTTGAGGAGTAGGTAAATCGAGGCGTCCAGTGAAATGCTAACTTCTATTTTCTAGTGACACCAAAGCAGATGCTCAAAGGTCGAGAATTTTCTAATAATCGGGATGATTTAACCCGTGCACCAAACCATTCATTTCTTTTTAATCATAAAAACATTTTCGATCATTACATACACGCATACGTACATTATGAAATGATTTATTTCTCTTGAAATCACATAGAATTTCTCCTAGCTTCTTTATTATTCATGATTTTTCTTTTTCTGCACGAACTTTAAGCACTCTAATGACATTAACAGAGGTTTTTTATTTGTTGCGCGTGCCAGTAAAAGGCAAGCACTTAAAATGCAATTTAGGGGAATTACGCAATTATTTCATTTTGGTGGTTAGTGACGGGATTTACTATTGTGCTCATTTGTACAACGAACCCTCTTATGATGTATTTCAGATCATGTACGTATTTCGCCTGTTATGAAGTCATCGTAGAATTATTTTCATTATGTTGTTGCTTTAAGGGAGCGAGATGAGTAGTGTAATGGGCATCAACATTGTGGTTTATGTGCTTTAGATTTAATGGTAACATAAATTTGTTGATATTAAAGTTGCGAAATTACATGATCATGTTAGTCATCGCTGTGAATTTAGTAATAGGCTCGAATAACAAATGGTCTGTCGCAGTTTATTTTTTCTACCAATCTCTTTTTACAGCTTGATTACGTTTCAGGATTCTAAATTTTCTTTTGTTTAGTTCCTAAGCCTGGGAATACCAATACAGAAAGATGGGAAAAACGAAACGGAAATAAATAGCAGAATTGAAAGTGCTAATAAAGTGTATTACGCCCTAAACAATGCTTTAATTAGGAAAAAAGAGATAAGCAATAAAACAAAGCTAACAGTATACAACACGATATTCAAGCCGATATTGATGTTTGGTTGCGAAAGCTGGACGCTCACGAAAAGACAAGAAAATAAGATACAAGCATGTGAGATGAAATTCCTGAGAGGAATCATGGGTGTAACTAAAAGAGATAGACTAAGAAATGAAGAAATACGAACGGCGCTAAAAGTTGAATCAATAAAGAAGGACATAGAAAGACAACAGATGAGGTGGTTTGGACACTTGATCAGAATGGGGAATAACAGACAAACAAAAATAATTTGGCAAACCAAAACAATAAGAAAAAGAACAAGAGGAAGGCCAAGAAGGAGATGGGATGAGACAATAGCGGGAGTCCTAAAGAGGAAGAATCGAAACTGGCAAGAGGCCAAAACATTGGCACAGAACAAAAAGGAATGGGCGAGGTTCGTACGTACATAACAAATACACAATAAAAAGAGAGAATAATCAATGTAGTGAAGCGTGTGAGTGAACTATAGATTGGTGCGGTTAAGAATGACTGAAGATCGTCATACGAAACATAGTGTAGTGTAATGCAAGTGAAGTAAATAGAATACCAGATAGACAAGAACAACTTGCATAGGAACTGTAAGATAAAATGTATTGTATATTTAATTTAATTTAATTTAATTTGGTTTATTTGAAATGAATTTAAAAAACGGTATTGACAATAATTATTAGAATGTAAATTGTTTTCACGGAAATGTAAATGTATGTAAGCTTACAAACACCCTACACCGTAAGGTAAATGGGTTAAGATTATATATATATATATATATATATATATATATATATATATATATATATATATATATATATATATATATATATATGTTCCTAAGCCCACCTCTCGATCTAAACTACTTCTGCAGATACATACTATCGATCATGGAAGTATAGACACCTTATAAAATTCAGTTACACATTGAATAACTATACTTTTGTAATGAATTTCGAATAATTAGTCTTACGTTTTTCAACTGTCACTCAACAATTCGAATCTTTCTTTCTGTCCCTATATTCTTTGTTTTAGATGTTTGTCTACATAAAAAGAACTATGTACCCTTCCGAATTCGTTAGTCTATCATCAGACCTAGTACCGCCTACTTGGACTTTTTATCGCATTTCGTTTTGAATTTCTGCATTAAATATCCGTGGTAAGCCTCTCCCTATAAAAACTCGTTTATCCACTCTTACTTTATATCGAGCAAAAACATTAAGGGTTTGTGCTTCGATGGTAACTCTTACATTACAACGCTACAGAAAGACAAAAAGTCTTATGGGTTGCCATCGCCCTGGGTTATTACGAGTATTGTCCGATGCAGATCGGTTCATCAGTCTGATAAGTAAGCAAAATAGAAGATATTTCTGTGGCGTTTAATCGGGGACGTGACAGAACAATTTCAGTTAGGACAGTCAAACGGCGCCTTCAAGAGGGTAATTTGCATGGTCATATTCTGACCAAAACCGTTTTCTGGCGTGGTAATAAGGCTAAACGGCTTCGGTGGCTCCAAAAGCAGCGTTCTTGTACAAGTGGATAGTACCAAAACCGTATTATGGATCAATGAATCTAAATTTGAAATTTTCAGTAATAAACGGAGAATCTTCGTGCGTCGGTCTCAGACTAAAAAGATGATCCAGGACTGTATTGTTCCAATTGTCAAGCACAGAGGTGCGTCTGTTTTAGTATAGGATGCTTCTCTTTGACTGATGCGAGGGACTTAGTAAAAGTCGATGACATTAGGAAGAAAAAACATTATAAAAAAGTGTGTGATTAATCGGGAAGGGATTCGTGATGATGCAAGGAGCAGGAGAAAACATTTATATATTAGGACACATAGTAAACATAAAGGGCGATATAGAAGCAGAAATCAATAATATCTTTATAATAACCAATAAATTACTTTTCCCAAACAAAACATTTATTTGGAAGAAGAACAAACATAATATTCAAAACAATGTTTGTCCCAAGACTTCTATTATATAAGTGCGAGACGTGGGCTATATCAGAAAAACAAAAGAAGAAATTATAAGTAACGGAGATGCGATATCTAACAAATAGAAGAGTGTTAGGAATTGAATTAAAAGATAAAATAAGAAGTGATATAATAATAGATCAATTACAAATCAAAGAATTAACCAAAATACAGGAAGAACATCAACTGAGAGTACTGGGACACGTAATAAGAGTGGATGCGGAAAGACTACCCTTAGTAACTTTAAAAATGGGGACTACGGGGGCTGCTCGATATCTATTGCAATAACTAACAAAAACAAACTTTTATTGTTTTTCAAAATATTCTCTCCGAGGTCAATACATTTCATAGCATTTTTTCCATAGAAAATCAGGTATCTACGAAAAATGGGTTTTAAACGCATCAACCGCCTCTTATGGCGTCGAAAGTCGTTGTCCACGTAGTTTGTTCTTCACGTGCGGGAACAAAAAGAAATCGTTAGGACCATATCAGGACTGTACGCCGAATGACCTATCGATTCCACGGTTTGTGTGCTCAAAGATCCAATTGATATGTATGAGCGCGCATTGTCATGATAGGGAATGATCTAGCGTCACGCCTTGGTTTTTCTTATTTTTCTGAAGATTCCTGGCAAACAAATGGTTGCGTATCATTTAGAATTGATTGTTTTACGACGGTTGCGACATGTTCAGTTAAAAAAAACAGGCGACTATTTGCTTCGAAGTGCTTTGAAAGCCAACGATTTTTGTTGAGTTTGATCATCTTGAAAACCCATACAGTCGACTGCTGTTTACTTTCGTCGTCTGAGCGTTTTGAAGCACCACGGTCGTATTTCTTGAGCATTTCTTTTAATCTTTCGACACGAGCCTGTTTTACGATAAAATTTTCATACAATATCTAGTGTATGCTAGTCTAAAGATGCCTGAATTTTATGATAAATCACATAACGATTTTGCTTTAACAGTTCGTGCATGGCATCGATGTTTGGCCTATATAATTGTTTGGCACTCTCCATAAAGCATTTCATGCACTTCTTGGAATTCAGTATGACTGTGACACTTGGACGAATGAATAAAATCAGCTACAATATTATTGTCCATGAACACCTTATGTACGTTCTGCGTCATTAATATGGCAATTATATTTTAAGATTGGAATGAAATTAAGATGGTAGATTCGCTACCTTATTGTGAGAACATTGCCGACGTATTCAGTCTCGCGATGAGATGTTCCAGCATGACAATGCGTGACTGTCGGGACGCAAAGGACTTCCACGAAGCAAAAGAATTAGCTTAATATTGGAACCCAAAGTGTTTCCGCGAAGCAACAAATTAGCGTAATGCCGAGCTGAGAAGCATTCCCAGAAACCGGCAATTGGGGGTGCAAGCCTGCCCAATCACGCGATCTTTTTTAGGAAAAGCCACCCCCACGCACAATCCCTGGGGGATAAAAGCGTGCCTCACGCCAGTCCAAGACAGTTCGCTACCGCTGCTCAAAAGCCTTCGAACTGGCCTTCATTGAACAGCGCTTGCCACTAAGCACAGGGTCTTGCCAAATTGTGAGCCACCTCCGACAACTACGTGACCGTGGCCCTATGGCCCCCAGGGGGATCAGCACCAATATTGTCCGATTGACATCTCCGAAAAAGTACTATTAGTCCAGGAGCCCTATATTTTTTTCATGAAATAATTGTTGAATTAGGTTTTTTTTGATGATAAATAAGAAAAAAATACGTACTTTCGAATGAACAAAAAAGTAACCACAGATTTTGGTCGCGTATATTTTAAAAATGAAAAAATAGGTTGGAAAACACGCTTATTCGCATTTATCTCGATAATCACGCTTTGTACAACCGTATGTGTTGGTCCTTACCCGATGTCAATCTGTGCAATAATTAATTTTTTACAATTAATATTCGATCAAGCCAGAGTAGCGGACGCGAGAGAGCGCAATGGCGCCTGCTCAGTGACTCGCTATTGCCAACTGCGCGCGTGAATTCAAAAGTGCTAAGCGTGCGACGTTGGACTGCTCTGTATGATTTAGTTTTGGTATCTTGTTTATTACAATTTATGATTATATTATTGACTTATAATGTAGTGTTTTTATCATCGTTCTTTTAAATTGTTGAGTTTTTTCTTTGGGTTTCACCGTATAGAAATATATTTCTCAAAATATTTGCAAGTTTTCATAGGTTATGTCAAGGTCCAATGACTATAACCTATGACCATAACCTATAAAAATTTGCAATTATTCGTACGGAAAACACATTATTTTTTGAAAAATCAAACGATATTCTTTTTTCAGACGCACTTTCTCATTTCTTATAAAGTCTTTATTGTTCTAAAAATAAATTCGAATATAATTTTTGCAGATAATTGTTGGATCAAGCGTGGTGGAAGAATGGAGAATTTTCCGATATGTGTACTGACGTTGGTAAGTGCCAGTGAGCAGAGAGAGGATAATAAACATCTCATTCTGCAAGGTTTGCAGTCTGGTGACGTACATTCCAATTGCTTTGTTACATATACACGAGAACGAAGTATCCAAGCATACTTAAACAGTAAAAAGAAACCAACAACGAGTGCCGCAGTTCGAGCCGTGGTAGATTGCGAAGTATTTGATTTCAGTATGTTATGTTTTATTTTTGTGGCGACGATGCCTCCGACGATTATAAGAAAAGAGCGCTAAAAAGTCCAGGAAAGCTTAAGAAAGTCACATGCGTAGTTAGTAATAGTACAATTGATAATACTGTCGAATGTATAAAGCAACAATAGTCGTTATAAACTGATTAAACTACGATTAACACATAAAATTGATTTTGTAGAAGCATGTACTCGTTATCATAGGTTATGCTATAACGCATTCATGAGAAATTACTGTTCAAGCACGGTCGGTCGGCCTACCACTGAGCGAGTGTCGGACGTCATTGATTTTATTATCAATTATATATTTGAGAACAGAGAGGAATGCCTATTCTCTTTCAAACATATTTTACAACTTTATAAGGGCTCGGACAATGTTGGTATATTTTATATTAAAGAAAAGTTAATTGAATATTTTGACAACGACTTATTAATTTATCCAGTAAAACAAGACTATGTAATATGCTTTGTCGATGCCCGTTATAAAATCTTGAGTAATGATTGGTATAATAATAGAAAAGAAGATGAGAAAGAAGAAAAACGCAGAATAGTAGAGTCAGCAGCTCAACATTTTCCAGGACATACGGAGTATGGTGTATGAAACTGATGAATACCCCGCGCCGAATCACTTTCTCGATAATGTCACTACGGTTATTCCTTATAATTTAAAGTTATTTCTTGACATTCTTATTAAAACAAATAAATCGAAACAAAATATGTCAAAATGGGAAAATACATCTATAACATTAGCACATAGCTTGATATTTGCTGTTCGTCCGCGATATTTTGTTTCCACAATTTTGCTGGGTCTATCGTGTATGATACACAAGAAATACGCTGCAAAAAATTTAATAGATTCATTAGCGCATATTGGACTATGCGAGTCATATACAGAGACTCTCAGATTTGAGGCAGTGTGGTTGTTGACCCTCAAAAATACGACCTTGAAAAAGCTTATATGCAGTTCGTGTTTGATAATGCCGACTTTAATGCTTGCACGATTGACGGCAGACAAAGTTTTCATGCCATGGAACGAATTATGTATATAACGCCATCGACTGCCGTACAATCACAACAAACAGTAGAAAGATTGAAAAATTTACCAAGCGTAAATACTATCGGTAATTTCGGCCACATTGTTTAAAATACTTTACAAGAAGTTCGAGTAGTTTGTCCGATATTAATGTTGTCAATGTAAAACAAAAAGCGTGTAAACTGGAATTATCTTCCTCCGATATCTCATGGTTATTCGGCAAATACGAGAGATGTGATAAGGTATCGGGTTGGAATGGGTTCTCAGAAAATTGCACTGGCGTAAATACTTGCATCACAACGAAAATTATACCTTTGCCTTTTATTAATAATCCTCCTAGCAAATACAACGCGATATTAACTGTGCTCGTTGAGGCTGGTCAAAAGTGCATAGCCAATGGTCAAAAGCATACATTCATCACTTTTGACCAACCGCTATACCAAAAAGCCAGGGAAATCATTGCGTGCTCAAAAGATACAATGTACGAGAAAGAATTAAATTGCGTAATAATTCGATTGGGAGGTTTTCATACTTCATTATGTTTTTTCGGTGCAATGGGAAATGTGATGGAAGGCTTCGGATTACTCGATGCGTTCTTAATCCTTTTTGCCGCTAATTCCGCTGAGAAAGCTTTGACAGGACATGCGTTTGCAAGGGCTCTAAGGGGTCACCTTCTTGTACAATGCGCTTTGGCACATCATGTTTTCTTTTTACTGAATTTATCGAAAATTTGACGCGAACAACGATGATTTGATAAGGATTAAAAATAAGTTTGCGAATTTTCTAGAAGTGCTAAAACAACCAATCAACTTTGGATTCAATACTTTTCTATGGTTCAAATTGTTAAGGATTTCATTCACGCGGAAAAACGGGCGATTGGAAATCTCATCTACTTTGCATACAACACATGTTGCCGTATCTTCACTCTATCGGTCGCATTAATTATGTGAGGTCAGCGCAGTTATATTTTAAAGAAATGAGTGAACTTGAAAAGGTTATTGGAGAGGCAGGCGTGTAAATAGCCGCTCTCGTGGATGCGGTGTGGGATACGATACCGATGCGGCTCGTAAGGACAAAAAAATGGAGAGGCAGGCGTGTAAATAGCCGCTCTCGTGGTGCGGTGTGGAATCGTAGTACGGCCCGTAGTGGAAGGTCAGCCGATAAGGCCAAATCGTCCCTTAAACGGCCGTCGCGTTAGCGGATGGGGGCGGCTACCGATATCAACCAATGAATTGCCAAATCGCTCACCTGAATCGGCTTCGGCTTCGGCTTCGTCGGCGATTCCAAGGTGGCCACCTCTGCGTTGCGGATCTGGTATCTTCGGGATGTTGAGACACGACCAAATTGGCCGAGCTGCTATACGTGAATATTTGCGGGGATGCGAAATGTTTCTGATGAATGCGGGTATGCGAATATGAATTTATGCGGACTAAGGCACGACCGAACTAGCCGCGCTGCGGGGCATGAATATGAATGTATGCGGGGATGCGAATATGAATTTGATGTATGCGGGTTAAGACACGACCTTAGTGGCCGCGCTGCGGGGCATGAATGCTCGCGGGGCAAAAGCCCATGCCGTATGTGTGTGCGACGGCAAAACGTAGCCGATATCAAAAGGTCCGCATGCCGCCGCGATATAAAGCGGTTCAAGGGCGAAAAGGCCGCCACACCAGTTATGGATCCCTTTAAGTTTGACATGTTCACTAATCAAGGATACTTTACTGTCAAACGCAAATTAAAACGCCGTGCTGGAAATTTCTCCGATCAAGTAATCGAACAATCACTTTGCGTTCCATGAAGTGTGCGGGAGGACCAACTCGCGGACAGGAGATAACGGACAGTGTGTTAGCCAAGTGGATATTGTCGTCAATCGTGATGTTAGATGTCTCGGACGCAGTCGAACAGTTTTGTAACACGCAATATATATCTTCTGAGCAGCATGTTGATGAATCCGAAAGCCGTACCTCGAGAGACTGTCTGGATTTGCGTAAACTCGTCGCTTTTTACGAAGCGCATAACCCGTTTCCCAAAATTGACAAAATTATGAGTATTACATCAGGCATAATCGGGGATGAAAAAATAAACTGCCATAAAGCGTTAGAAGTAGGAAACAATATCATGGATTCAATCATCGGAAAAAATTTTGGAAACGTCAAATTCAAACGAAAAAAAAAGTACTATCTTTCAAGGCTGTTACCTCGTCAATAACAGTAAATAATGAAACCGCAACAATAGATGCAACAACAATATTCTCAAGAGCTCGTTTGCTTATTAAGTGTAAAAATGATGTGCGTGATCTGTTAAAGTTTGAACTCTCGCCATACCCGTGCTCACTTTTCGACGAAGCTGGATTAAGAAAATCTAATAAATCTACATTTTATTTAAATTTCAATACTGTTAGCGATTCTATTCCTCGTTCTAATATGACATACATAATCGATGGAGGCTACCTGCTACATAAAGTGGTATGGCACGCAAATGACACCATAGATTACATATTATCTGTGTATACTTTGTATGTTTCTGCACACTTTTCACAAAATTCTTTTATAGTCTTTGACGGTTATCCAGATGCCAATGATGGTACTTGTATAAAATCTTCAGAGCTTAAAAAAGAAAAGGCAAATATTTGAGCAGAGAAATAAATTTCGACGCAACAACATGAATTACTTTTAATCAGGAGACCTTTTTAGCTAACGATAAAAATAAGAAAAACTTGATTGAATTACTTTGTACGAAGTTGCAAACGTCCGGTTTTCGCACTATTGTGGCGAGTAATGATGCTGACGATATCATTGTAAAAACGGCAATAGCTTTGAACCATCAACGCAATACTGTAGCCATCGTCGGAGAGGATGTTGATCTCGCTTTATTTTGTCAACTCGCACCCAGCAACGCTAAGATTTATTTTATCAAGCCAATTAGAGGAAAAGTCTACGAATGCGTTTTTAATTGCAATAGTTTGAAATACCCAATATTAAAATCGATGATGAACGCTCATACACCTTTTCTCTGGCTTAGATACGACCTCGGCCTTCTACAACATTGGGAAACGTAAGTTATTGAAAATTCTAAACGACAGGAGCTTGCACAATCTGGCCTTAATTTTTTATGATGTTAATGCAAGCAGAAAAAATTTAGCAAAAGCAGGTAAAACTTTGATAAATGCAATGTATAATCTCAAAAACAAGAACTACGTTTTCAAATGTTTGAAAAATACACCAATCGTGGTAAATTTAAGCTGGAAGTTTTGCCACCAACCGAGGATGCTGCTGAGCAACATTGCTTTCGAGTATTTTTACAGTTACAAAAGTGGCTTGGCAACAGTATGGACGCGTTACAATGGGATTGGACAATGTCCCAGTACGGACTGAAACCAATTCAAACGTCTGGAAAGTTAATACCAGACCAGTTACTAAATACATTCGCGTGTGGCTGTGAGTCCGGATGCAAAAAGAAGGCGTGCACATGTAGAAATAACGGTTTATATTGTACCCGTTTGTGCACTAGATGTCAAGGGAAAACTTGTTTGAATGGCGAACTAATTGAAAACACCGTAAATAATAATGATATGGACGTGCTAGATATTAACGAATCATCCAATGATTGTCTTCTTCAATACTTGCCACAAGATTTCGAAGACTGTTATAGCGAAAGTAATATTGACATTACTTGTTCATATAATGATGATGATGATGATGATATTGATGATGACAACGATGATAGAAGTGATGGAGAAGAGCCGGTTGTAAAAAAGTTGCGTATTGCGTGAAAACTTTTTTCTTGTGAAAACAGTCTTATATAGATTTTACAGTTTGTTTCAGTTCATGCTATTTAGTTGTTTGGTAAATATGTTTAAAACTATTTTACTTTTTTATAATGTGAAAAATACTTTGTAACAAAAATTTCTAATAAAGTTTTTTCAATACTTATCCATTATACCTCTTCGTTTATAACAAACAATGCACGAAATTGTAAGTAATACACAATATATGTCACATAAAGTGACGGTAATTAACACCATATAATCCATATAGAACATAAATTATCCACTGCATTAAGCGTACGCACGTACAGTAAAACATTATACTTAAGAAAATAAGTTCATAAATTGTAATAAACAAGGTATCAAAACTAAATCATACAGAGCAGTCGAACGTCGCACGCTTAGCACTTTTGAATTCACGTGCGCAGTAGTTGACGCTCCCTCGCGTCCTCTACTCTGGCTTGATCGAATATTAATTGTAAAAAATTAATTACTGCACAGATTGACATCGGGTTAGGACCAACACATTCCTTTTTTTATTAACTACATTTAATATTCAGGTCGTACGGTTGAACAAAGCGTGATTATCGAGATCAACGCGAATAACCGTGTTTTTCAACCTACTTACTCATTTTTAAAAAATACGCGACCAAAATCCGTGGTTACTTTTTTGTTCATTCGAAAGTAGGTATTTTTTTCTTATTCATCATCAACAAAAACCTAATTCAACAATTATTTGATGAAACACCTACTTTTTCAGATAGGGCACCGGTACCAGAACCGCTGTCATCGTTGCCACCGATACCCCAAAAGCGACCCGCCGAGGGATGCCGGGCACGGCTCCTAAAGAGTTGTTCATTGAATTTCCATCCCCGTGAAACCGGCAGTGGCGTCACCGACTGAAAAACGTCCTGTGAACACTGTTCGGGCCACCACCGGATCGCAAGAACCAACCTTTAGCATACGCCGACGCCACGGACACGACCCAACTGCCGGACGGGACCTCAGCACTCTCGTCGCCATAATAAACTCTTGTTGTAATTAATGTAAAAAAGCGTCTGTAAATAAAAACAATATGTGAGGAATATTCGTTGTACCGTCCCCACAGTGATCACGCACTTCCTGCAGTATTTCGGGCGCACTGTGCTTTTATAGCCTTGCAATACGCAATAAGAAGTTTTTCTTCGACTACACCCAAAGAACGGTTTGGGGTAGTTTTACGAAGATTGTCAGAATGGTAACAAAAGTGTATAGAAAATAAAGAAAATACCTCTAATGAAATGTGTATTCATTTCTTCCTAGTAAAAAATTAGTAAAGAGAAGACAATTGTAGTACTAAATATTTTGTACTAAATACATTTTGGCTGGAATTTGTATTTCTCCAAAATTCTTTATTTTAGCAGAAGCGGAAGATTAATACGTTTGATTTTCGCATAAATATAAAAAAGGAATACCAAATCCAGATAGTTATAAGATTAGAAATATATTGAAAAAATACAGTTTTACTGTTTATTTTTGAAAATAAAATCCTTTACATTTTATTATAAATTGTAAGGCTCTAACGCCCCGCCTGAGATATGTTTGCCTACTGTACGCGGTCATCGCGCACCTAAGACGCCCGCCATTATTATCCTGTGTTCGAAGTGAACGCAGGTACTCAATTACTTTTAGTGGCTGTGTAGATCACCCACCAGGAATTGAACCCCGGTCCATCCGCACCGTAGCCCTCGCGCCTCGACCGCGCGATCATGTTGGCGATTATTTTGTTATAAAATTCCAGTTAGGCAGACTTATCCTTGTGCATTGACTTTAGGTATCATCATAATATAAATATATTTTTTCTATAAAAATTTCATAATTGGTAATTCTAAAAATCGATTAGCTAATCCCTTATTATCGAACGGTGCTTAAACTTAATCTAATATATAGATAAATTGATAATAATAAAAAAGTAAAGTAAAGTATGCTGAACCACACAAATTTAAATAAATTACTAACAATGTTGGTAACCTTTTTAGCATGCCTTGTTTGTTTTTATGCGTTAGTAATCATTACAGTAGTAATATATTGGAATTTTTCCCGATTTTCACGACTTTGAGGCGTGTCTATTGCCTGATTTGCCAATTTATCTTTTCACTTCTATCTTACGTTTACCATTATACAATAAAACCAATAGTTTTATATTATGATTGATAAAAGAAGATAAATTCTGTTTTTTCAATAAACTTCGAATTTAATTACTTGATAAAAGAATACAGTAAATAACAGTACAATTAGTTTTGTAGGTCTGCTGATCGTTTCATCTTTAGTTTTCGTTGTACTATAAATCCATTCATCAGATGGCTAACCTATTTATTAGGGTGACAGAATATTTCGGAAATATGTAGGTAGTGCTTAATTTTTGGAATTTCTTTTCACCTGTATAAATGACGTGGTTAGTTGCTCCTAAACTAAGGCACGTTTAGATTCATACTTTGGAAGAACTTTGGATCGAAAGCTTAGTGTAATCCTACCTAAATGTGTTTAAGAATACTTTGTACGGGAGCACTTCATTTTTCTGTTTTACATTTATAATTTCGACCAAGTAACCAATTCATCTGATTAAGCTTATTGTCGGTGTGAGTCTTTTTAGTTGTTATGTGAGACTTCCATATAAATTTAGAATCCAATATTAGCCCTAGGCGTTTGACTTCATTTTAGGAAACCAAATATTATTAATTTAAATATTTGATCAGCTTTTCTAGTTGTTAAGTTTAGTTTCGATGGTAGGATTCATTTTTACACTCTAAGAATTGAGTCATTCTCCAAGTCTGTCTAGGCGGTTTTGCAGATTAATAGCGGCTAGGTGGGGATTGTTCTCCGTAGATGAGATCGCAGTGTCAATAGTTCTGTTATTCGTTGTTGAAATATAAGTCACAGAAACGGTTCCAGGACACTACTCTGTGGTACATCTGATTCATTTGAATGAATTTTGGAGGCGTCATTATTATATTTAGTTTGAAAGAAGCGATCGCTAAGATTTTAAGATGAGGCAGTACTCAATGTGATAACTGAGGTGGCAAGCTTATGCAGTAACATGAGAAAGGACAATGTGGTGGTTTACTAGGTTTCGATAAGAGATACTTCTAATGTAAAGTAAGAACGCTTGTACTTAGTCAAAAAGTTGGAAGTTTTAGATTTTGTGGTTTTATAGCAAGGATTTTTGGAATATCGGTTTATTTAAGGGTTTCTGTAATGATTTTGGTTTCACTTTGTAGGTTCTTAGTGTCTCAATATTCGAGACGATTGTAAACGTTTACCCATTGATAGTTCATATAGTTTGCGGTATAATCATGTTGGTGTTGATAGTAAGGACAAATTAACTTGCATTTGTTGATTTGGGAAATTCTGCATTTGCATGGTTTGTTGATATTGCTCATGTTGTGTTATTTGTATTACGAAATCTATTTATACCGAATACCATGAATAGTAGTCGTGGTTCTCTGATAAGCAAAAGGAAGGCTCCAAATCCGGCCCTCATTACTTGGTTTTATATAATATTCTATTGCTAAATCAGCATTAAATTTAATTAGAAGGCTTACTCACTTGATCAGCAAAAGCAGAAATTATCGAATTATCGCGGAAAACCAAACCGCCGCACGTACTTATTCTTCGAAAGTCAAACGAGAGCTGAGGAAATAGCGACAATACAAAAGAAACGAATGCTCGTATAGTCAAAAATCTACAGAAATTGAAAAACAAACAGAAAGTAATTTAAAATAGAAACAAAGAAGACATTAGTGTAAATATTATAATATATATAATATATATATTATAATGTTCTTTTCATATTTAGGTATATGGTATTCCATCTTCAACTATCCTCAATCATTATTAGGTGTATAAATAAGTTCTCAGCTTTAGATTTCACAGGGCGCAAATCACCGTTTACATGTAACGTATTAGTCCGCCCTCTTGCGGTTTTAAAGCAATGACATTTGGTCTTTCGAAACATCATGCGATTTGGCGTTTGATGCACATAACCTCAATAATCAGCTGTGTTCACGATGGCAATCACAAAGAGCATATTCGATTTTCTATCCACTTCGCATTTCATCTTAAGAAAAACGCTGCTGAAGAGAGAACGCTGTAAGTCATGCAACGTGCAAAAAGTGGTATCAAAGATTTCGCGGAGGAGAGTTTAGTCTTGAAGATCAACCACGCGTTGGGCGCCCTCTAATATTTGACACGGATGAGCTGCGGACATTGCTGGATCAAAACAATGCGCAAACTGAAAAAGAGCTTGCATAACAGCTTGGCGTCACTCAGCCAGCCATTTCCAAACGTTTGCATGCAATGGATAAGATACAAAAGGAAGGCAGATGGGTTCCGCATAAACTTTCCGAAGACAACAAAAATCGACGGCGTGACACCGCACTCCACTTGCTTTCAAGGAACCGAAGAAAGGAATTTCTGCATAAAATTATTATGGGCGATGAAAAATGAATCTTGTGCGACAATCCCAAGCGCAAAAAATCATGGGTAGACCCTGGCAAACCTTCGACATCGACTCCAAAGTCCAATATCCACGTCAAAAAGAATTTGCTCTGTATCTGGTGGGATTGGAAAGGTGTGCTGTACTATGAACTCTTGAAACCATCAATTTGAGCGACGCAATCGAAGAAAAGAGGCCATTTACTGGACAAGGAAGTCGCAAAGTCATCCTGCTCCATGATAATGCCCGACCACATGTTGCGAAGGCGACGCAAGAACACATCTTCGCGTTAGGCTGGGAACTTCTCCCACATGCGGCGTATAACCCAGATATGGCCCCTTCCGATTATCATTTATTCCGGCGTTACAGCATCACTTGGCTGATACGCACTTTAAAACAGAAGAAGAAGTCCGAAAATGCATCGATAACTTTATCGTCTCGAAGCCGGTGAGCTTCTATCACCAGGGAATTCGCAAGCTACCCGAAAGATGGCAAAAGGTTATCGATGCCAACGGAGCATACTTTGATACTTAAGCTTTTTTTGTTTGTTTTTAAATAAAACTTCAATTTTGCAGAAAAAAGCTGAGAACTTATTTATACACCTGTATCTTCGTTAGATGCCGAATATATTTCAATAATTTTATGGAATACAAAGTTCTATATTTAAAAGCCCATTTTTATTAAATGCTTTTTGGTATGCACAAATTCTTCTTAACAACCACCCATTCAATATTTTAAGTAGTTTATTGTATGTGTCTTGGAAGTTTGAAGTTATATTTTATATCAGCAATTACTCATAAGTATTAAATATTTTTTATTTTAATATAACGACGCAGCTAGTTTTGTTCCAAGATTATCAGAATGCTACTCATTAATTTGCATGCATGATGGTATTTCCCACATTCCAAAGTGGACATAAGTCAAGGTTTCTTTAAAAATTCAATTAGCATCAGATTAAATAATTTAGATACAAGGATAATCGTTTTAAAAGATCTTTATTATAACAATTTAATAACAACACTAATTTTGCAGCAGATTTACTAGGTTATAGTGCTAATATTAGCTTAATTTTTAGTAAAAATAAATCAATATTATTCAATATGCTGCAACAATATTCCTAAATTTAAACTAAGACACGCAGGTTGCGCTGACATTTAGACTGCATATAAGTATCAGTTATGTACTGGAGCATTTTTAAGGTATGACTCATAGAATTTACATAAGGCTTACATCGAAGATTTTTCTTAAACTAATATGACAGATACCAAGAAACGAATATTTACTCTTGTCTAGTTTGAAAAGTCACATTTAGTTATGATTACTTAATAAGTATGGAAATCTATACAAAAGAATATCTAGTTATTCTTAAAAAGCATTGTAAAACTCGGAGAGGTGCAAGAACTTCGTGGAATTTTTGGTTGAAATAATGCACCAAGTGAATCAAGTATCCGAAGATTGATTACAAAATTTGATGGAATAGGATAGGTAATGGGTACAAGACCTCTTGAGTAGCAGCATGGGGTAACATCTAGTCAGATAATCGCTGCAAATCTGAAAATATTGACTGAGTAGCGTGCACAAAAACTAGACACTTCGAGAAACTCAGTTCAGCAAATAGTCACTAAAAACCTGTACCTTAAAACGTACAAACTGAGACGCAAAATCTTTAGAAATATAATAGAGTCAGGTCTAAAGCAGTTTATTACATTAATATTGGTAAGGAAAGAAACATGTGTGCATTTCATTCTTAATTGACATAAGTGTTCGATTTAAATTTTGAAAGAGGACAACAATCTTGGACGTTGCGATTCCACAAATTATTATTTACCGTCTGGATCGAAATTTGGCGTTTTGCTTAAATACGGCTAAGTGAGCTATAAAGTAAAACTCAAGTACGTTTTTGTTGTAAATTTTTGAGGTACTCATCTTATGGAGCTCTAAATGACTATTTAATATTCTTTCAATCGCATCATTAGAGATATTTGTCATTTCAGCTGAACGCAAGTTGGAAAGCTGTTCTATCACATTTTTATCGTGAGTAAGAAGCATCATTCTCTCCATAATTAATCACTGCACAACTTTCATCCTCAAATGTTGTTTTAAAGTTGAATAATACTGAAACTTCTACAAGTGCCTTTATTAAATTTCCCGTGACATAATAAAGGAATATGGCTGTTAAAGAGAACATACTCCAAAATAATCTATGTTAGGTGCATTTATATATCGCTGTATGCCATTGAGAAGGCAGTTAAAAGTATACCATTTAATTTTTAATTTTATGAAAAAATTTTCAATTTATAACAAAATACATTTGACTTAAGTTCAAAACATTTAGGGTACATTCAAAATCATCTTTACATCTTGCTCTGCAAGTCATTTCGAGCGATGTCGACATCATCAAGTGTTATTAGCTGCCAGGCACCGCGCAATTATCCTGAATGCTCCGGACTAATTAGCGGGGAGATTGCTCTGATGTCAGAGCGTCCAGTTAGAGGCACGCGCCAAGAGAATAGAAAAACGCATTCAACTCACCTACGTCTCCAGCTGATGACAGGGCCTCAATTTGGCCTGGAAATCTCCTAACCGCCTCCCACTTGTCAGATGGAGCAGAGTGAGCCTCCCCTACATCACAGTTGGGCAGCTAGCACTTCAGGGGAGTTATGATTGAGTAGTATCACAGTGATTAGATGAATGGCATTACTACACGGATCTAGAATGATAACATGACGACTAGGTGGAACTCCATTTCCGCTCAGAGCCAGTGCCGTTCAGCCCATTCATTTCCCTTCTGCGAGCCATTACGCGCCCTCTGGGTTTAGCTGATTTCGTTTAGGGTCTGCGCGATTGATGTCACCAAATTAAATTCGGAAAGAGCGCCCTCGCTTAGGGTTATACCGCCGGTATTCCCCCCACGAAACGCGCGCACTGATGCGGCCAATTAACAGCCGTTTATTCATAAATTATCCCGCGCACTTCTATTAAAATTTTTGTCACTAGAGGAATTTCGCTCGCTGCTGGCAATGAGAAAACTTCTAGTCAAATAGTTACTAACCAAACGGACGCGACTACTCCCGGGCGCTCCGCTCCGCGCCTTCTTTCAATTTCATCGGATCACCTACGCGACTTAACACTTTTGTATCAAAACTTTCAGCTTTATTGCCAATAAAAGTATCTTGTACGACTCTAAATATTTCCGCCTGCGCTCGCCCCAACACTTTTATGGACTCCAGACGGTCTTAAAATACCGACGAAAACATCGGCCAGACTGGCGATTGGAGGACACGAGGGTACGCTTATAAATCATGAAATGGGCTATTAAAAACAGCATCACATGGCATTGAAGGCAATAGCCTTGGTTTCGCGCATAATCAGTTTTTTGTTTGCGTAATTTAATAGTAAGTTATGCAAACATGCACACGATAACATTTTCGTTATATACAAGCCTGATCGCGTGTAATATTGAGAGATTCTGTGGCCCAGGTTGTATTAGTGGCGCAAAAGCCATCACCCTATCAGAAGATTCTCTCATTTTGCAAACAGCGTCTCACGTCATCGCGACTTTGACATTCGTGAAGTAAATAGAAGCAGAATACTCTAAACAAACCATGAATTACTATACTCCTCAAAAACGCGGAATAATTGCGTCGATGTTTTTGACAAATAATCGGTCGGTGGTTTTGACTCAACGTGAATTTCGTCGATTCCTGGTCGTGCGGCACCAACTGGACAAACACTGCGGCGTTTATCCGCTCGCCTCCAGGAGACTGACTCAACGGAATAGTAGCAGATGCAGCCGGCCCCAGAGCAGCCATTCGGTCGAGAATATCGATGCTGTGGCTGCAGATGTCCAAGAGGACCCTCAAACCTCAACCAGACGACGGGCCACGCAATTGGGTATCAATAAATGGTTGTTACAACGAATTTTGATAAAAGACTTGAAGACATTCCCGTAAAAAGTCCAAACAGTGCATCACCTATTGCCTACAGACCACCAATTGTGTGTAATTTCAATCCATTCTATTGAAAATCATGAGCGATGAGGCGCATACGTGAATAAGCAAAATGATCGCTTCTGGATCACTGAAAACCCACCCGCAATGCACGAAGAGCCATTACATCCTCTAAAACTCACTGTTTGGTGCGGCGTTTATGAAGAAAAGGTGATTGGCCCATATTTTTTCAGGGACGGCGTCGACAACACTGTTACTGTGACTGATGAGCGCTAGAGAATGCAAATTGACGAATTCGGTTTAGAGAACATGTGGTTCCAACAGGACGGTGCAACCGCATACACTGCACGAGTGACAGTCGCCCGATTTGACCGTTCCAGACTTCACTCTTCGGGATTTTTGGAAGTCACGGGTCTATACGAACAAGCCATTAATTCTGACGGCGGAAAAAAATTTAAACGTTTAAATGAACATAATCAACAAACAGAACCAATTATTTTTATTTACAAAGTTACTGCCTTAGGAAATCTGGTGATGACTTTTGCGCCACATTGTAGTTGGAATCGCCAATTTAAATTCTGCTAATAGATGATCTATCCTCTTAATTTCGAGAGCATGCATGTAGTTAAATACAAGTTAAAAAATAATCCCATTTTAATATCCAAGAGAAGTTCCAAGTTCTTTATAGATTTGCTCGTTTGTAACAGACCACGGGGAGTTAATAGCTACACGTAGAGAAAAACTTGTAGCTTTATCATATTTGTTTTTGATGTAAAGCTTATGTTGTAATTGGTCGAATAAGCATTTGGTAAATTAAAATAGAACATACTTTACGCAATGGAGAATTTCTTTTAATTAAAGGAGATAAATGTTTAAATCTTGCATAAACCAAATTTAATTTATTATCTATGCGTTGGTTCCATGTCAATACATACTCCTAGATTTTTAATTGCTACAATTCTTGAGTCCCAAGGTATCTCAGCTCCAAATATTTGCATTGCCGAATGATCCATTATTCGTTTTAAAGTGAATATTTTGGCAACGTATTTTGAGGGATTTAATGAAATACTACGCCATTTATTAAGCAGCAAATAATGAAAGTTTACTCGTATTGGGAATTGGGATATCATGTATGAATAAAGCGAAAAGAGTAGGTCCCCGAATACTACCTGGGGAACTCCAGCGTATCTCATTAATGCAAAAATTTTAGTTGTTCACAAGGCGTGCTTTTCAAGTAGTTGGATTTTGTACGAAACTTCAGAAATGTCTTAATGACTTTTAAACTTGGTTTGGTGGAATCTATGAGATAACCTTCAGAAGAATAAGCGATGCTTAATTCGGAGTGAATTCAAACCACGTAAAAGAGCGCTGCAAACAATTTAATAGTTTCAATGATTAAAAAATGAGATAAGAGGAAGAAAATACAGAAAGGTGAGTATTTTTTCGCGAAAATAGGAACAGGGTGAAAAAATTAAAATATACAAATGAAACGATAAGGAATGGACGAAATGTACGGGCATTTAACAACATGCCTATATTGTACTCCTCATATTTATTAAGCAGTTATTCGCGGCTGTTCTGTATGGAACAGCATTATTCTCAACAGCTTCTACCAACTCTCTATGGAATTATCTAGTATTTCTATTAGAGAGAACGACTATTTTGATATACGAACACTGTTATACTCGGGTCACGTCTGACAACTAATTTAATATTGTTATATGTGCAATTACAGAACAACACCGAGACATTTGTGTTATGGACACACACTATGAATGCACAGTTTGCTTTAGACATAGGTCATTTTGTAATACCATCCCTTAGCTCTGAAGAACAATAATGCCCATAACTTATGCCAACATCTTCATAACTAAGACCAAAATGTGTTAAAGTTTCAAAGAAGATAATCCAGGAGAGAGATATGAATGTAGGTTATTAAACGCGAATCGAAATAGAACAAAATTTCTGTTGCCAGCACCAGACGGTTTGCCATGCTTATGGAGCGTAACACCTTTTATAAAGAAAACAAAAAAGTCACACAGGATTAATTTACATAAATACAGTGTGTATTGCAACAAACATTCTCATATTTCATTATTTAATGAGATGACATGTGTTGGTGTGTCATCTTCTAGAAGGATATATAAGTTTTGTCTGCTTTTTTTCTTTTTTCATTCGTCCATAAAAGGTTGTCAGAAACTCCAAATAGCAATACTGATCCGGCTCCAAATGCCCCACCAATGTAAACAATTTGCCAAACATAAAAAATAGGTATTTTTGACCTTTTCAATTGTACCTTTTTTGATTTTTGAAACTTCATTTTTGTTGTATTCTAAAATTTTTTATTCGAAAGATCAATACATGCCATTAACATTTGAAAATGATTTCGGGACCACTTTTTCGAGCATTGCTGGCCGTATGTCACGAATAACACGAACAATATTAGCCTCCAAGGCGTCAATTGTGGCAGTATAAATCAGTCACTTTACGTGGTCCCACAGGAAATAATCGAGAGGTGTCAAATCGCACGATCTTGGAGGCCAATTGACAGGTCCCTTTTTAGAAATCAACTTATCGCCAAATTTTGATTTCAATAAGTCGATGGTTGCGGTCGCCGTATGGCACGTAGAGCCATCCTGTTGAAACCACATCTCGTCCGGATCAATGTCATCCATATTTTCAAACAAAAAATCATTGATCATAGTGCGGTAATGATCTCCATTGACCGCAACGCGAGCTCCGGCTTCATTTTTGAAGAAATAAGGTCCGATGATGCCACCAGCGTGTAAATCGCATAAATCGGTGCATTCTTCTGGATGTAACGGAGTCTGTAGGGTCTGTTGTGGATTGGTTTCATTCCATATGCGACAATTTTGTTTATTAAAAAACCCGTTAAGCCAAAAATGAGCCTCATCGCCGAACACAATTTTGCGATAAAACATCGGGTCAGTTTCAGTTTTTAATTTCTATCTTGATGTGTGAATTTTCAAGTTAATAAGGTAACATTATAATCGCCAGAGTGGTCTAAGCGGTTGAGGCGCGGGCTGCGATGCGGACGGACCCGGATTTCATCCCCGCAGCTCTTTGATGCCTGGCGGGTGGCCTACTCAGTCACTGAAAATAATTGAGTACCTGCGTTCACTTCGAACAAGGAGTAATAATGGCGGTTGTCTGTGGCGCGGTGCTTGCCACATCGCCCCGCATCAGACTTGGTGCGCAACGACTGGGCAGCAAAGTCGGACATATCAGGTCCTTAACCTGTTAGTTCGCAGGCCGTGTTCCCATACGTTAGAGCCTTACCATTACTAAAATAACATTATACAATGTAATAAACAAAATATATAGAAATATGCCATTCATTAGAATCTTTGTAAAAATAAAAATGATTAAAGCCTGAAAAAAGTTATACTGAGTTAAGTTCCAGCATATATCCTCTATGCTCCATATAAAGAACGACAAATTGATAGTGGTATAGTGCTTATAGACTTAGAAACTTCCACTAGTCTTATAGAAATTCTAACTGATAGCCTATATAAAAGAAAAATCATTAACAGTTAGGTCATTTTAATGAATACATTGAAACGAAGCAAAAAAATTGGTTCCGAACTATCTTAATAAGATAACAAAAAATACATCCGTTAATAACTAGGCAACAAAAATCACCTTTAAAAAATATTAACCTCAACGGCGATAACAACAATAAAGTATAATCAGCAACGGTCTGTGACGCACGTATGATGAGGTGGAGCATAAATATGTTTATGCATAACAAAAACTTTTATAGTTGGTGTTACTTATTTGCCATTAGATATTGTTTTTGTCATATCATTGTTGTTATAATTCTATGCACACGCCCGAAGCCAATTTTTAAATTTCGTCATGTCTCAGCAGATGATGCAAGAGGAATAATGAGATTTATTGATGAATACCATTCTTTCCACCATTAAAAGTTGTTATTCGTGATTTTAAATATTCCCAGAGAAAACCACAGGTGAGACAGGCCAACCCCAAGATCTGCAGATTAACCGCTCTAAGAACATTTAAAATCTGCAGCAGCTCCGTCTTGTTGAAACCAAACAACAATTATATCAAATTCGTGAATTATAATTGTAGAAAGTTTTGCAAACGAGACACATAAAAACAGCATCTCTCAAATGACTACCAGTCTGTATGCACTATCATCATTTTGTATGTAAAAATGATTTTTAAATTCAAATCTCCCCTACAATTTGAATATTATCAGATGTTCGAACAATTCGAGGTTTGTCAAGTATTTTTCTCTTTAAAGCAGAGTTAGAAACTCATAATAGAACAGTTTTCGATTTAGAATATGTCTGTCTCGCCAAACTAAGGCTAACGAGAGATCCCAACCTCACCGCCTCCGGCATTGAAATGTGGTAAGTTTTTTGGCGTGAACTATTACGTAGAAGAAGACTCACTGATTCAAACCTGAAAGTCGCTGTAAAAATAGAATTCAAAATGTGCACAATTTTTGCAATGTTCTAGATGTTCGTCTTGCGCAATCCTCTCATTTCTCCCGTTCATAATTTTGTGCTTAATTTTTCTAAGGGCCTATAAAAACTCTATTAATGTTTAAATCTATCGTCTGTCCAGAATTATAATGTGAAATACTTTTATAAATTTGAGTTTTCTAGAAATTCAAACTGATTTCCTCATCTATGTTTAACTATACTTTCGTAAGAAAAGCGATATAAATGTCACACTGTTATTTTGCTTGCATACATAACGGCAACAGTGTCGAAACTGACTCCGTGCCATATCGACGCAGCGTTGCTGAATGCGTTGGAGGGACTTCTGCAGTAATTCACAGTACCACTCACAGGAGATAGTAAATCCATCAGCAAAATCCCCTCCTCGTTCAAAAAGGCAATCGCCGTTTATTTTAGAATGCCTTTCCGTAGACTACAATATCAAGTGATTTTATTGTAGTGACCAAAAAGCCAAGTGAGTCGGTTGAAGAAAAGTTCTGTTATTTAGTTCCTAACAGCTACGGGTTGTGCGCCTATTGACATTAATCGACAAATGAGCTATGCAATAGGTAAAAAGTGTCAAAGAAAACCTCCAGCTACAACAAATCTACATAATTATACTAGATATGGTCGATCCTCGAGAGACGGATGAGCAGCATCGACCGCCAACAGACGAACTGATCCGTGCCAACTGCCGCGTATATCGTAGGAATCATTGGGGCTTCTCTTGATTCCTTCTCCAACGTGATGAAGACGCTTGTTCAAAGTTATATGTGAATTGGAATGGCAATTTTGGAAAAGAATAATGATATCCCTTTATAGAGGATACTCTTGTGTTATCATAAGAAACAAGAATACCAAAAGGCAAAACTCAAAAAATTATAAAAGGTGGAATTCCTAGTAAAAATAATTAAACAAAAGCTGAATATTCGACAACAAATAAGAAATAATAAACTAAATTTAAATATAAAAGTATCATCTTACTTTCGGATAGAAATGTGTTTTTATCGTTACACGCAAATTCATATATTTCTTTCAAATACAAATGTTTATATTAATAGTAATTTAAACAAGAAGGTTTATCCATTTTAGGAATTAATATTCCGCATGAATTGATTCATACAGGCTTACCGTCTGCTCTGAAAAAATCATTTGCCCATGAAAGGTGTGAGACAGAAAAGCTGTAATGGTGCAAACATGCCAGTTTTTATAAAGATTATTTTAAATGTTAGGGAAAATCATTACATGTAATGGCTATCCTGATTAAATATACATTGGCAGCACTGAATATTCTTACAAGTTTAAATTAAATGTCTAAAATAATTAATGCAACATATATATTAATCACTATTAAAATAGTAACATACATGTTTATTTACGTAATATCATCATAATTGTGATTTTAAAAATGAAACGCTTGTAGGATATGGGAAGATTCCTGAATTACCGACTGACATGTGACGTTGCAAAATGGAGGTGCATCTCAATTAAGTGGGATTTAGCAACAAGCATGTTATAAACAAACATTCTTACATTGCAAGCAGCAAAAGCATTACGGAAATCGTTTAATTTGAGGAGGTTGCTTGTAGAAAGGCCTCGCCATAGGTGAATATTTCAACGGCTTTCTGCAAAGCCTTCCGAAAGTGTGCGAACTGAAAGCGCCGATTTTGTGCAACTTGCCTGGTTTTGGCACCCGAAAACTGCTTCCGGTATATCGTGTGCGCGCAAAAACTTACGGTTCTAGGGCTATCGTGTGGAGGATAACTGTTGGTGTCGAGGAGCTGCCGAACCGCCGCTAGTTTACAGCGAAACTAGCGTGCCGCAAGTTGGCGCGATGGCGAATTAAAGCGGCACGCTCAAGCAATGGAAATTATTCCCGACGTCGACTTCAACAGTATCAGCTTTGAGAGGAGGCTGACCAGCCTGAAGGACTCTCAGGACAGCATAAACTCGTGCTGCCACTGGTGCCTCGCTAACCGGCCGCACCACAAGAAGATCGTTAACTGCTGGCTGAATGTGTTGAAGCGGGCAAAGATAGAGCACAGGCTCACTTTGTTTTACTTGGCTAATGATGTAATTCAGTATTCCAAGCGAAGGAACTATGACTTCGTTGAAAGTTGGGGCACGGCACTGCAGAAGGCTACCACAATGGTTCGGTAAGTTATGCGGCTGCGGTTTATGATGCAAGCTGTACCTTATTTTATTGTAGAGATGAAAAAGTGAAGCACAAGATCCTGAGGATATTTAAGATTTGGGAGCAGAGAGGCATTTATGGAGATGAATTTCTGGCCGACTTGTGCGGGCTAATTAGTGCATCGCCTTCAGCCAGAAAAGGAGATGAGACGCACGAATTTCAGGTAATTACCCTGCTTCAAATTGTGCTGGTCTGATTTATAATGTTTCCAACTTTTTAGTGTTCATATTTAATTCAGAAAATTAGGATTTGCTCAAAATTAGAAGCGGATACTGATGCAAAACTGAAGCACTTGAAGGAACACAATCCAAAGATACAGATTGAAAGCGATTCGTTAATTTCATCTCTTAAAGGTAGGTTGGAGATGCCACTAGCAAAGTCGGGTATAAGGAATTAAGATTTTTAGATCGTGCTCATAATGATGATGTTGAAAAAGAAGTAGATGATTATGCAAAGCACATGGAGGACTACATTAGTGCTCTGCAAGTGGAAATAAAGGCAAGGATGAATTTGATATCTCTGCTGATGCAAGCTGAGACTCAAATCCAAAATGATAAGAAAGACGTGAAGCTTGTGGCAACTGTAAGTAAATAATTGTTGGAAGAGGGCGACGATTAAACTTGAACTTTTAGGCATACAAAACTTTTGGGACTCGAGTCAACAATCTGCAAGCAAAGCTGCTTGAAAAGATACCTACTCTATCTAGTCCAATTCCCTCGCCTGACATAAATGCACCTTCTCCCAGCCCAGATTCTGACATTGAATTGTCAATAAATGAAGTCATGCCTACTCCTTTGACCACATCTCCAGTCACATGTAAGTTATTGTTTTGTTTGTTGGTTCATTTTTATAAATTTATACTGTTGCATTACTAATGGAAATTAATAGTGCAGTTTTTATGTGAAACCCCATTTAACGTGGTGAATAGCGTCAATACAAATAGAAATAAACTGAAATACGTAATGACATGTCTATAGGAGAAATACAACAGATCTCCCATTTATGCTTTGTATGAAAAATATTTTAGAAAAATGTATATAGAAAAAGAAACGAGGCTTATGAATACTTGACTATTCGGTGAACACAATCACACTTCCATTTTATTTTCTTTTGAGTATGTGGGTAGTTGTGCATTATATTGTGAATAACAGACTAGTTCTAGGTGTTGGTTTTCATCCTGGAGCATTGATTGCTTCCTGGCAGGCGGCACTAAGGGCTGAAGTTTTTAAATACCCATGCAGCGACACTTACGTTGAAACTGATTTATATGTCATTCGAGGTATCTTTTAAAGTTAAGCTTAATTAGATGAGAACTCAAACATGTAACATTAGATATGCCTTAATGCTCTGATAAGCATAAATTTGGAGAGTCCATTAAGTGCATAGAGATGGAAGAGATGTTAGACTTTTGAGAATGATTTAAAAATATTGTATCTAACTTATTATTATATATCCCAGTGCAGACAAGGTTCAGTTAGAAATAGCTTTAGTGGGGTGATACAATAACAAGATATGATTATTTTAATTTTATCTCTTAAGATACCAGTTTTCAACCTTTGCTTAAACGTTTTCACAGGTTCAGCACGTTCCTTGTGACTGTATATCTAGCAGTGGTCCACTATTTAGATATTTCTTTTGATGTGCAAAATTGAAAATGCAGTCAATGAGATAAATTAATTATTTATTATTTTGGCTAACATGTTTGCTGCCAATTACGCACCAGCATGTGGTATTGTTATTGTACAGTGGAGCTGTTCACTCTTCAGCGCATATTGATGCAGTACAAAAATCTACACATGACACCTGGGTCAAACTTAACTTCTGGGGTGGCAGTGAACTTGTTAATTTACAATACATTGATATGTCTTGGTTGTTTAACTTGTCTAATTATCGACTATTGCAACTTTTATGGGCTAATCAAGGTTTTTTTTTAATAGTATGTTACCCAGCCACATTTGGAACGAAAATGACCACTCGGTGTACATTATTTTAGTACTGCTATTGCAGTTTGAGCAACTATTTTCAACTTTTATTGAAACCCTTGCGAAAAGTTATATCTATGTAAACAATAGGTTTCTTTTGCAGAAGTCTTATATGCTCAATTTATACATGATAATTGGATTTGTGAGAAATTAGTCTAGGCCAACACCATCAAGTTTGAAGAAATTTTAACTACAACTATCATATTAGAAGCTTCTTAAATCCAAAGCAAGGCTCTGATTAAATAACTAAAAAAATATGTTCCCATCAACAATTTTTATTGTTATTAATAGAAATGAATAGGTTAATTGAATAACTTTGCATATCAACAGCACTTAAATGAAATTACTTAACTATTAATAGTTTGATGTGGACAGCACTGCTATTATAAACAAAAATAAAATTGAATTATCTGGCAATATAAAACATCTATGAGAAAGTCACAACACAAATGAGAACCACAAACTTGTAAAATATGGAATAAAACATACTGTAGCAATTTACATATTAAGTTATCTTAACTGTTACTGATTACTGGTACCCTTGGTGACGGCGCAGTTGAGCGCAACTTTACTAATGCTGATAATACAATGGCATTGTTGAATGATATACTGTTAGTGAAGAGTATGCACTCAAGTACACGAAATGTGATTTAAAAAGAATGAAAAGATGGAAAGAGACAAATTTGGATATAGAACATGTATCTGTAAGTGCATTTGGAGTTAGTTTAAAATGTAGAATGTAAAACAGCAAGCACTATATGAATCTAATTAATGACATAAATGAAATAGCAAAATATTACAATGGAAACCATTCCCGAAAAAAAGAAACAGAGTATGACCACCAATGAGATGGCATGATTATACGAACAGAACAGAGGAAGACAGAAAACATTTAAAGAATGACAAATATTGAGATCAAGAAGAGAGAGGAGAAGAAACAGGGAAAGAAAGAGGAGAGGGCGAAAATACTGTTGAAAAATTCTGTCTCCTTTCTTTTCTCTCTCTCTCTCTCTCTCTCTCTCTCTCTATATATATATATATATATATATATATCCATTTTTCCCTATCATTCTCTCTTCTTCATTGCCTTTTATCCCCTTCCACTATAACCATCTTTTTAACTCTGTTCACCCTCTCGTTTCTTGTATTTTCCCTCTGTCTCTTTTCTTTCCCTCTTTCTCTATTTTTCTCTGATTCTCTTTCCCTTTCTCTTTCATTCTCTCTTCTTTCTCATTTCTCCGCCCTCTCATCTTTCTTTCCCTGTTTCTTCTCCTCTCTCTTCTTGATCTCAATATTTGTCATTATTTAAATGTTTTCTGTCTTCCTCTGTTCTGTTCGTATAATCATGCCATCTCATTGGTGGTCATACTCTGTTTCTTTTTTTCGGGAATGGTTTCCATTGTAATATTTTGCTATTTCATTTGTTTTTACTTTCTTGGTTGTCTGTTGCTTGCAAAATAACTAACAACAAACTTACAAGTGTCACAAAGAGTAATGGAGAGATTGATGTTAGGTATCACAATAAGAGACAGAAAACAGAATGAATAGGTTTGATAAGGGAAAGAATACATACAGAAACATTAAATTATTCTTCTCCGTGAATCACGACATTTGAGGTGATTCTCAAAAAATTCTGGCGCAAAGTCTTATGGCACTGCCTTGGCTACAATTAAATTTTAAAATGACTTATTACTAGTCTAATCAATTACATTGCCAAAATACATTTGAAGCTGTGATACTCTATAACACAAATTGAAAATTTGTTTTTGCCAATATAATCGTTATGTAAATTTCTAGTATTTTCAAGTATTTTGATGAACTAAGTCAGGAAAATTATATATCTACAGAACATTAAATTGGATGATCTTTGGTATTTAGGTGTTAACTTCCCAAGCTCTATGAATTACTCTGGTCTGCAATTAAAATGAACCGACTTAATGTTTATGATAACAGACGATCAGTACTCTAAGCTAATGATCCAATTTTTTTTTATTAATGTAATAGAAGGTACATGTTGGAATAATTTTTGTAGTTATGGGCACTAGCAAATGATGTTATATGAGTAAGGTAGATGTAGAAGAGATTATATATCAATTACAATTATATTTTACTTAATAATACAAAAAGACTGATTGTTCATTTTAGACAAGCCCTTACAGCGCAGATTAAGTACAATATTACTTGCATTAAGGTAAACCATTGCACGTTTTTAGTATAGACCAATTATTGTGTTGCTCTTCAAATCATCTATTGTTGTAAGAGCCTTTGCATATGCCAATATCTAATCTTTTAACTATTTTAAATTATTTAGGACACATATTCTACTAATGCTTTATTAAACAAAATTTCTCTTTTTCAATTGGAACAATGCGTTTACAAAAAATTACCTGCATGTTTAGATAACTATGTCGAAAAAAAAGAAAATGCAAAGTGGTTTTGTGACGTGCTATAGCATCAATTTATTATGAGAAGAATTGAAGGAAAGCAGCAATCAGACAATTTTATAAATCTAAACATTTGAAAAGGAAAGTAAAACTTGCTAGTTTCCATTGAAATAATTTTGTTTTGTAATTATTCAAATTTTATCTCCATAGAATGTTTATTTATTAAACCATTTGTCTTACTGTAGTTGAGAAAGATAAAGTTACGATTTTAGTATTATTAGCTGGATTGCTGATTGACCATGATCATTTGATAGAAGACCTGTGAAACATTTTAATATTCACTTAAAACTATTTAAAGGCTTTTTTCCAATACTAATATCCAAAAATTGAACGAAATCAGTAAAATAGAGAACTAAACTGATTAAAAGAGGAGATTATTGAATGTGCAATTGTATATAATAATAGTTTCTCGTAATAGACCATAAAGGCCCTTTGGGGTTGTAACAAAATAGGTCTACTGCAATCTAGAGCCTACGATACACAAGGGTAGTGACGTGGCTAGCATTATGTACTGACCGCCTATTATTACCCCAGAGTTTGACTTTCAGGTACTCATTTATTGGATCCTGATTCAAGCTGGGCAATTGTATACTTCAAAAATATTCAGATTCTTTTTCTACAAGATGAAATTTTTGAAATAGAAGTAAGAAAAAAATACAGGCTGAAACCTCTGTACCACTCTTAATGTGTTATAGACGACAACTTTAAACTTTGCTGATGATTTTAAAAGAATATAACAATCGAAGAACATGTGTTTACATCTGTTTAAACGTGACAAGACTAAATCCAGTTCTGTTGGGATTTTTGAACTTCTAAAAACAAATGTTTAAAAGTTTGATTTATTAGTTTGCGAGACTAAAAAAATCTTATGTACTATTTGCAGAATGCTCGAAAAAGAATTTTTTTTTTCTAAATGGATATCCATTAATTGACTACTTACATAATGACAATATCATCAAAGTGCTTATTACAAATGGATGATCATATTTAGGTGTCATATTACTTCTACTAATACAATGACTACTCATCTATTGTGTCTATACTGTACATTCAGTGGATTGAAGGTCATCATTACTGAAACTTGAATCAGCGAAGAAATGTGCTTTTCTTAAGTAATTACATATTCAATTTACAAACTAATTCCCATTCATTCTATAACATATCTAAAAATGGAGTAATTAGCCAAGTTTTAGGATACAAACCTGATAGAACATGCTTAAGATATGTGTATTATTCATTATCAAATTTGTGCTATTTCTGATATATGATATAAATAATAGAACTAATTATACATCTCTTTGAGGCACCAATGTATATTGATTAGTTCTTAAAAAGGTACAAATTTTCCGTATCAGCTGATCAGGGATTAATTTGTCTTTTATGTTAAATAAACTTAATTTTTATTTAAGCATATTTTATTAAGATTAATTTGACTTGTTTTAGCAAATCTCCTCCTAAATAACACGGCAGCACTATACACCAATGCTGGTTATTACAATCCAGTACCGCCTCCAACGTCAAACACAACCACATCATCCTTTGACAGCAGCAGTTTTTCCAGCTTTATTGGTTCAAACATGTCCTTCAATTTGCAGGTAAGGTACATTTTACAGTTCTGTTATTGTACTTTGCATGCTTTCTATACTTTTAGAACTTGAATACTTCCTCCTTATTTGGAAATATTCAAAGCCAAAACACATCCACCAATAACGCGACTACCCAAGCACAGACAACTAGCAGCTACAGCATTAACGACGCAATCTCGAGCCTTTTTCCCTCTCTGTCTTGTCCTCCTCCCCCTCCAGCTCCAAACCTGGTTAATGATGTGCCTCCTCCTGTATCGAGTTATCAGTATAATAGTTCAGGTCATGTTCCTCTGATGCCTCCACCGATGCCACCATTCAGTAAATCTGATGACAACTATGGAGTGCCACCACCTTTTGAAGAAACCTACAATGGGAGCAATAATTCAAACTATGGTAAGTTATGCTTGTTTTGTTACTATTTAAATAATCATTTGTTACTGTATAGGTGTAAATACATCGTATGAGCCAACCACTACTCCATACCAGCCAACATCTGCACCGACTATCCCATATCACCCTACCACAGCCTCTTCATATCAGTCAACTCAAGCGCCTTATGAGCCACCCCCCTCACAAACATATCCTCAACCTTCAACAACACTGCCGCCACCTCCTACTACAACCTTTGAACCCCTATTCTCCACAGCCTACCCGCCTCCGTCAATATCGGCGTCCCCCTACCAAAATCCTGAACCACCCTCGCAGCCAAACTACCAGCCTTCGACTGTCTCTTATCCTCCAGTGGATGAATATAACCCCGAAGAAGAGTTGGATACTTGGGAACATGAGCCATCATGGGAACCTCCGCCAGGCATCGACACTCCTGAAAGCCCACCTCTTTTTGAAAAAGAGGGTTATGTCGATCCAATTGAGTACCATGATGCCAATAATGTATTTGGAAACGCTGAAGACGTGGACCACCGCATGCTGCCTTCGATCATCACTCAGCCTATTAATCCTGGTATTTATACTAAAAATGCTTAAAAAAGGTCGTTTTAATTTTTGTGATTAGTTGAAGAGAAAATTGGGCATCGTGCTAAGGATGTGGACCATCGAAATCTTATTAGTTTAACTGGTTCCCCAAATGAATCTCAGCCACGCTGGAAAATGCCTCAGGGTGATCAGGTAACAAGAGTAAGCTGCTCTATCAGCGCAATTTAAAATGATGTGAATTATGAAATATGCTATCCACATTTTTGTCCATAAATCATTTTAACAGTATGTTAATTTTTATCAGTAGGTACAAAGTTAGAATTTTGTATTTATATTGACAAAAATAGTTTTGTCTTTAATTTTTCTTCCTTAAACTGTTTAAAAAAATTGGAATTATATTGATTTGTAGATGGTAGAAGACCATTAAGAAGATATATACAAATTGCACTCTTAATTTTTATACCATTAGTAAACAATTTATATATAAAACAGCATAAAAGGCCTTAAAGGCCCGTAGCTATAATTTTCCTTCATTGGCCAATGTGCACCAACTTTCAAAAACGTAAGTGAATAATTGCACTTACTATTTGCACAGGATTTGTTTCTTTAAATTATTTATTGATTCAAAAATCTGATGTTTTAGTTGTTGATTGTTTATAGAAATAATAGCAGCCTGTGAACTAGCTTAGTTAAGATCATCATTTAAGTTTCAGTGCGATCTTTGAAATCTGCTATAAATGCAAATCAAACATTTTCATCGCAATATACTATTAAATGCTTGTACTATCATAGTCACATGTCATTTTACTTTGCATGTGAATATTGTGCACCAAGCGGGTAATGGGATTATCAATATGATGCACTTGGTAAATCACTTTCATTTGTGCACAGAAGCTCTCTCATTATTATGGTTGGTTATATGTCAATTTTAAATATTTTCTATTGTGATAGTTGAAAGAAGCAACATAAATCTTAATAATTTTTTTGGGTATATTATTTTTGCATGAATTGCTCAGTTGATATCTAAATTGGACAAGAAAACATGTCAACATTAAAAAGGTATTTATATCTATTGCAACTTAAAACCAATGCAGTATTAATAAAAAACTGCAAGATCTTATATTTCTATTCAAGTAGAATAAACTTTTTGGTGGCATTGAACATTTTCTGATCTACCAGCTTTCTTTTCAGCTCTTCCCACACTTCCTTGATGATATTGAAATTAAGCAACTAGCTGAGCCAGTGAAAATAGTGGATATTTGTGCAACGAAACACTCTCCAATATCTTTTGATAAGTGTTTCGAATGGTTACCATCTTGGATGATATGGCTAAAATGAAGCATTTTTTTTGAGAATGTGATTAGAGACAATCCTATATTGTTCAGCTTTATTATTGAAATCTTGCACTTAGGATACAGATGGATATTTATAGGATGTCACAACAGAAGATTCTTTTTATCTGATTTGTTTAATCTGGCCATTGTATAGTAAAGGTGCATTCAACTTTCTTACATCTTTCTTTTTATTAAAAATTACAGTTTCTTCCGTAATCATCTGTTAAAGAATTTTTCAAAGTCATAAGGCCTCTTGTAATAATGGATATGAAAAAATTTGATTAGTAAGAGAAAATTCTATGCAAAATATCAACAGCATTAGTCTTAGGAGTCCCTAGAGGCTTGTAGAGTGCCCAAAACTTAGTTGGTTATTTTAAGTATATGTTTCCCTATTAGGGTTTTTTTTAATGGAGCACAAACCAGTTTTATAAATCTAGTCTTTATTTAGTTTACAAAGTAAGTTAGGTATCTATAATGGAATATTTAATTACGCTTTTGTTGAATGTTCCTAACTCACCCCTCTATTAGTGTTTTAGAGTTGACTTCATCTACTACTTTCTACATCCCTTGCCACTTGTAAACTTCTCTAATGAAATGTAGATAGTTTTAATTATAAATTATTTTATATTAACAAGATTTTTTTTATTAAGATAGAAGGAGTTGCAGGTAATGCACAGCGAACTATTTTATTAATGTTGGTGTCCTGAATAATAAACCTGCAAAGCTTGTACCGCATAGCGAAGTGGCGAAGCAGTCTCCCAAATTTGAGAACCCTCTAGTCTAACTGACCTTTGACCAATCAGTTTCAAAATCACTAGCAAACCAGCCTTTTTGGTCACCTGTCGATTGATGAAAACTGAATTTGACAATTCCCAGCCGTTCTCGAGTTATTGCTCAGACAGACGGACAACATGAAATTAGTAAGTGACTCCGCTTTGCTTCGCCACTTAATAATAGTAATAATAGTTTCCCGTAACAGGCCATGAAGGCCTTTGGGGTCATAACAGGATAGATCTGCTACAATCTAGAGCCTATGGTACACTAGGGTAGTAACGTGGCTAGCGCTACATACGGATCTCCTATCGTTACCCCAGAGTTTGACCTCCAGGTACTCATTTATTGCAGCCTGAGTCAAGCTGGGCCCCAATAATGCCAGCGATTGAATTGGCGAGAGTGGGATTCGAATCCGCAACTCTTGGTTTTGTAGTCTAGCGACCTATCCACTAAACCACCACGGCTCCTGGTGTCTTGAATAACCTTTTGAAAAGGGCAAGCAGATATCATAGTACAGTACGGGCCATCCATACAAACACCTTTGGTGGTCATAAAATACATTCTGGCAATAGGTGGTGGATAAATATGTTGGATGAGGAGTCATGTCTGTGATACCTTTTTGAAATTAAGCTAATTCTGATCATCACGTTCATAGATTAAGTAACACTTTTTGAGATCTGATGAATGAAAAGCGCAAGTTTTGCAAAAATGTACGAGGGATAATGCATAAGTCATGGCGATTTTTTTTCAAAGGTAAGGAGGGCATCACAAAATGTTGTATGTCTCAAAGAAGCCGTATATTCATAATGTGTGTCCACGACACAAGATGACTGATGTTCTGCAATTGCACAAAAAATTATTGCTAACTCATGTGTCAGTCAATCGCTATGCAGAATGCATGTGACCCAAGTAAAACAACGTTTGTATAAAAATAGCCATTCTACGTGGCAGAAATGACAAAGAATCCATAGAGAATTGGTAGAATAATGCTCTTCCATACCGGGTAGTTGCATGGTGGATAGCAAAGTTTCAGTGAAGATGTGAAACAACCACCAATCAGCAACGGGTAGGATTACCGGTGAGTGCGTAGCCTGATGTGATGTGTCACGTGCAATAATCGATCATCCGATTGAGACTGACAAAGGGATGCTGTTTGAGTTAGAAAAGATTAACTGCGTAAGTTGCACCAAAGTGGCTATTACATCTACTCACAGAAGTTCAAAAGTGAATGCAATATGCTACGATTATCTGGCAGCAGAAAGGAGATCACTTCCTTTCAAGAATTATCGCTGTCAATGAATTTTGTCCAGGGAGGCTATTTTGATATATAAAAGATGTTCTACTTAGGTCACATCCATCTTGTACGGCGTTTTGTTTGACATGATTTAACGTTGTTCTCTGTACAATTACGGAACATTACAAAGCCATCTTGTGTTATGGACTATGAATGCACGGTTTCCTTGAAACATGACATTTTGTGATACCTATCGCTTATCTTTAAAAAAAAAATAGTTGCTCTAACAGATAAAGAAAAATTTAACTAAATTTAACTGCAAAAAATTATCTATGATTGAAAGGAAGATATGCCGTTTTTTAAACTTTTCTATTTTATTAAACATTGTAAACAGGATTACAAGGAGGGCAGGAATATAATTCCTTTAATTTTTTTGGTAATTGGTTCGTCTAATCTAATATTTTATTATGTCCAGAAAGAGTTTTTAAATTAATACTCATGCATTTTGAAGTACTTAGGTAAAATCTGAGCGCTCTTCTATTTGGTGATCGGTAAATTATATATTTGGTAATTGAAAGAAGTGTTATCTTACTTGACATGGAGTGATATACATGAGATTTTATTTCAGCATTACTTAGTGTCTATCTAATATTTATAAGACTAACAAGAGTATCTTACTAGGGAATTAAAATTAAAGTTTTATGTCCTAAACCTTTTATATAAAAACGATGTTTGATTTTATATTATGATAATAAAATGATTGGTTAATTAAGGACAGCTGAACAAATAGCTACATGAAAATTAAGAGTGTAATATAACTTTGTCTTCTATGTTCTAATTTTTTGGTGAACTTTAACACAATTTCTTTGTTATTATTACCTTCAACTGTAATAATTGTTCATCTTTGATCATTTTAAGGATTACCGCAGGCTGACAAGTCTCGAAAAGACCAACACAGATCAAGACTACAGAGTGCCTTTCAATCTCGATGCCTTTAAGTTGCCCCCGCCTCCGCCCCCACCCAAAATGCTTTCTAGCCAACATGTAGGTGCAGACAGTTTGAATACTAAATTGGAAGAGTCATGTCCAAACCTTGATGCTACCAACCAAATTCCTCTTGTGGGGAAACAGTCTTTACTGCAGAAGAAACCAGGTGTATCACCTAGGAAGATGCAAGACAATAATGAAAGCATTGACATGGACTTAAGCGATGATGAACATGAAGTCAGCCAAGACCAAGTGGATGAAAGCAGGCACTCCAGTCTGAGCAACTCTTCAACCAACAACAGTATGATGTTGGAGTTGCCACCACCGTTTCCTGATCTGTTGGATGACGCAGATGCAAACAAGTTTCTAGATAATGTAAACGAGCAGTTAGATCTAGGAAGTTTTGACACAAGTGACCTTGATGTGAATCCGGAACATCAGATGATGGCGTCAAAGCCAGGACTGTTAGGTTATGGACCTCCTCCACAAATGCCTGTGAACTATTCCAACGCTCCATTTAACGAATCCCAAGGACCTCCGCCGAACTGGGTGGAGCAGGACTTTCATATGCGAGAATTTTCAATCAGAGGAAGAGGTAATAATGCAAGGGTTAACTTTAATAACAGGGGAGGGCCTCGCTTGCGGGGCAACTTTTGGAACATTAGAGGTCGGCCGCCTATTCGTGGGGGTGGGATTCTTTTCAGGGGCATCCGTGGTGTTGGGAACGATGCCAGGGGCAATTGGAGGGGTCGTGGAAGGAGTTGGGGCGACGTTGCCAGGGGTAGGGGTGACTTCAGAGGGCGTAGAAATTTTAGGGGGAACTTTATGGGTGGTTTTCAAGCACCGCCTCCTGAAGGATTTTAAGTTTAACGTAATGTAAGTTGAGCAAAATTTTCTTTTGGAAAAGATGTAAATATATTTACATTAGTTGTTTCATGGACATTAAGATTTTATCTTTTAAAAATATTTCGTTATTGTAGGTTGTAAAAAAAATATTGAAAAATATGAAAAAAATCGTATTTTAGAAGATAATGTAAAATAAAAGACTGAGGAATATTTTTTTAGTCATTCCCTTTGACAGTAAATGATAATATTCTCCAGTTTGGATATTCAACAAAAAGAAATATTGGAGTTTATTTTTATTTTTCATAGTAAACTTAGTTAATTGACGAGTCCTTCGTATTATTCTTTTTTAATTATTGATTTAGTGTTGTGCAGTTTCTATAAGCATCTTATCTGTCATCTATCATTGTTTATTTAATAAAACGAGAACATAAGAGCTTATAGAAATGTATTGGTGCCTTTGGAATTTACGTGCAGGCAATATCCTCTACGTAAGTACTGGATGAAGAAAACTGGAAGTTTTGGGTCTGCTTTTCCCTGATAATGTACAAATGTTTTTTTGGCTTTTTTAGAATCAAATTTATAATAATAATTGCAATGTATCTTTTATATTAAGGTTGTTAGCAATTTCAAACGAAAACAGAATTGTATTTCCTATAAACGCTGAACAAGAAAAAACTTCAAAACAGATGTGTGTACAAAGTGTAAATAATAATCTCGTGCATTCTTGTGTTCAAGTTTTAGGAAATACTCCAGTTGTACAAACATATTTTCTATTGTAATAGCGTTTATAGCTCGGCTATGCTAATCCTGCAGTCGTACACAATAGTTACCAATTTGTGTATGATTTGGTTTTGTATAGTTTGCCTAAAGGTATAATTAGTTTTTACTTGTTTTGCTTTTCTTTTTGCAAGAATGTAACCTGTACGATTTAATAAAATCTATGCATCAACTGACCATATCATATTGAAGTCAGGAGTCTGCTTAAATTTGCATAAAATTGTTTGTAGGTTACTTTGTTAGATGTAATTTCAAAATTGAAAAATAAGCGACTCATTTTCAGCTTAATTAAATTTGGCGCCAAAATTTGTTTCTGCGGTTGGTACTAGAACAACTAGTTTGATAATTGGTTTGCAACTTGGCTAAACACGGCCGGTATAGTAAATTTAAATAATTTTAATTGTTCTAATTTGCAAATTAATATTTGGAAATAAATTTATAAAAGAAATTTTTGAATCGCATAAAATATTCCAAAACCAATTACAAATATCACGTTTTGTCGCACTATTTAAGCTAAAAAGAGAAGCAAAATACAGTAAATGACTATTGTATACCAAAGAAAGTGATTTTTAAACATAATTTCTTTATAACTCTTGTGTTTTATTTAATTATACACTTTTTCAGGTGTGAACTAATCAATTCATAGAATTCCAAGAAGTCATGTTGATTTTGAGTTGCAATCACGAAGTACTCTATTATTTCATGTTCTTCGAACAAATCCATTTTTGGTAATTTACCATTCTTCTAAATGAAAACTTAATTAACATCTACATTCTATGGTATTCTTGGGGTTCTTCGTCCAAACATATTTGACCACCATATAACCTAGCTGCGAATTTCTGTTGTGTCGGGTCAGAAGTTTACAGATAGCATTACAATAATTATTCAACTTTTTGCTACCAAATAGAATTAAGGTATTGTGTGAAACATTGCCACAGATTCAATTTACATGTCCAACATTATGCTAAGTATCTATATTTAGATAACAATGCCCATGTGTTCTAAACTTAATTTATAGGAAGATCAATTTTGCGTTTTTGTTTTTTAGTTGATAATTTTCGATTCTTGCTTACGTGTTATATTGCTTATAAACACATGCTTAAATGTGCCGAAATAGCTCAGTTGGGAGAGCGTTAGACTGAAGATCTAAAGGTCCCCGGTTCAATCCCGGGTTTCGGCAGAAAAATTTTTCGTTTGTCTTCTAATATCATGAATATGTACTATATTCTTTATATTGTACATTAATTTTACTAACGGAAAGTTAATTGCAAAGTTTTATTATATAAATATCAATTATTTGATTCAAGAAACGTATTAATGGTGGCGCTGGTGTGCATCATCTACTAAATGAATAAATCATTAGCTTGCCAGTTACTACAGGAAAAATTATCTGTTGCCGCAAATTGACAATGTTCTGAATATCTACGACTAGTTCAGTAAAATAATAAAAAATCTGGTGTGAACATCACACGACTTTCCTTATCCTATTATTTGGGTAATTCTGGCAAAAATCCTGGGCTTCAATTTTTTTCGAGTTTTTATTTTACCAACTTTTACTTACTTTAAATTCATGTTTATCTCATGATAACAAATCATTTTTATTCTCATGAATTTTTTGTGTCTTCAACCGTTTAGATTCGCGACCGTTTTGTGACCGATTTTGCGACCTTGCGACCAAACGGCTCGGCCGATTTTTACCAAAAGTTCGCACTGCGTCCCCCACCTACAAGTAACTTGCATACCAAATTTCAAGTCTCTAGCTCTTACGGTTCTTGAGATAACCTGTTTACTGACAGACAGACACACGAACGAACCAATGGCCCAAACCAACTTTTTTGGTGTCCTGAGGCTATAATTCGTCCAGAAATGTGAAAAACTGGGTAGGTCAAATTTCCGACGATTACATTACTTTCTTTATTATAGGACAAGGAAAGTAAAATTTATACTGTAGTATTTGACACTATCAATGTCTAGTTACTAATGAAAAGATATTCAATTGCTTAAAAGTATAAAGAATTTGGAAATCTTATATTACTGTAGCTACTGAAAATGTCAAGTCTCTTTTTTTTCTTTAATGTGAAAATCGTATTTTTCATGTTTTCCATCTGACTGTATTAAAGTTCTTCGATAAGCGTCTCTGACCTCGCCCTCGACGTTTTTGCCAATTTTTCAACCTACATATAGAGGATGACTGGTTTTTATCGGAGAAAATTTAGGCATTTCCGCGGTAAGTTCAGCCAATGATAATTTTCCTTATGTAGTCCAAGAACGTTTAGAAATAGAGTATGAAGTTTGTGTTTTTAAACACGATTTACTCTTTGAGATGGGATAATAATGGATGTCGTCAAACAGGAAAAGCTATGTTGGTTAGAACACCTCGTAAGAATGGAACACGCAGAAATCTCTTAGACTAGACAGGAGAGAGAAATAGAAGAGATCTCGGAGTACTAAGAATAGAAAATTGCGAGGAACTAGCGAAAAGGCAAAAGAATGGAGGAAGATGCGTACCAAAATTGATGTGCATACATTGTTTATGGAAGGTCTTTTTCGTTGCTGGATGAGAAATTTTCGAGCATGGTGTACCTTTGACCTTAACCAAACTTTTTTACTGTGCCACTGATGAAATAAAATTACTCGTATTTTTATGTTTTTGCTTTCAAGATTGTTAGAGTAGTTGCTTGGATTAGGATTTGCTGTATACTACAATGAGCATTGAACTGTCAGCTTTTCGAAATACCTTCCGGGATGTTGCTGCTATTATTGTAGTTGAGCCTTGATTCTTTGTAGTGAAAAGAACTGTTTGGCTGTCCGTCTGTCTGTATTTTTCTGTGCTTCTGATAATTTTAAAGAAGTTTAAACAAACTATAATCGCTGTTCATAGAAGGCAATGCGTGTCTACTTTTGATCCCATCTATAGAAGAATCTATATTACATAAGTGCCCCAACATTGCTCACTATCATACTCGACCTTGGTTGTAGTATCTCAAACTGCTCTTCGCTGATTCTCAAGTACTCATCACATGCATGCTTACAGTTGAACGAACGTATCCATGCACTGCCAATAAATTTACCATCTGTGCACTCTTATCTTGTTCAACGCTCTTTATTGCAAAAAATTTGATCCCTCACTATTCCCTAAAAACAGACACTTCTCGCTATTATAATCGTTACAACTGCTGCGCATACGTTAAATATACCACATCGGACGCAGCAGATTCCAGGTTCCGTTACGTTTTACGTTTGGTGGAGCTATAGTTGGGTCATCGATTTTTGGTCTTGTATGTTGCTCGACTAAGTGCGCTAACGGAGAGGTTTCGATCATGCGCGGATTTTGTCACTGTAATTCTTTTCTTTTTCTTGATAAGGAATTTTTTACCGAAGTACGGCCTTGCTTGGACAATTTCACTTAATAAATAACGATGAACAAAAATGGTAAGTTCGTCAGTTAACAAACAAATCAACAGCTGCATAATTTTGAAAGCCTTGCCTAAAGACAATCAACTTTGCAGAAAAACATTACGTGGAGATAATTTTCGATTGGTTTTTTATGGTTGAGTTTTAAAAATCTTAAGCTTGTAGGAACAAATTTGTGAATGTATGGCCCAAAGCAGGACGTTGAATTAAGAGAAAAGAATTTTAACGAATAATTTTTTATTTTAACCTTCAAATTCAACACATTCGCCCTTCCCCCAACCTCCATATTTTAACGCCTGCGTGATCTTTACCTACCATTTACATATCGAGTTTACTCAATTAGATTTGAATAGACACAGCTCTTTTGGAGATGTTCTAACTTACCACCTCCCATTGTTTATCTAACTGTTGCATCATGTACAGTAGCCTTAACTTAATATTTTAAGTGGGCAGTTTTGCACCTTTCTTCTCAGTTATACTGTATCCATTTTTCAATTTTGGACAAAAAGCTTTTTTATGTTTTCAGTCATCCCTAAATATTTCTCTTAACCATGTTTTCTCGGCCACCTTTGTGGTATCGTCCAACCATCTCGCTTTTGGACACTTCCCGTCCTAGGTCGTCATTTCGTTTTTAAATATTGGAGGCCCTTGGTTTTGAAACTCACCATATACTGCCTAATTTTTTTCTTGCTCTTGCTTGTTTAGGCTAACATATTGACCTAGGTGTATGTATTTTCCACTCTTTGTTATATTCTTTCTTCCTTTTACGTGTATAGGGTTATTTGTAATATAATTGGCTATAATCTGTTATCCAAAATTGGACAGAGTCCAATAGTTTTTGATGCTGAATTTTTTTATATTATTTTTGTTGGTTTCTTCAGTGTTTGTGCTAATATGACAATATCGTCAAGGTGGGAGAGATGTTACCGTTTATATTAATTCTCTTTCCACTTCAATCCATCAATTTGAAGGCATCAATTATGGCTCATGTATCCATAGTATCGAACGCCTTTTTATAGTCTACAAAGGCCAGGCATAGTGGTAGGTTGTATTCGTGGGTTTTTTATATTAATCGACTTGTTTGGATGTGCTGAATCTTTTGCGAAATCCTGTTTGCTCTGTATGCTGGAATTCATTTAGTCGGTTAAATATTCTGTCATAACTTTTGTCAACAGAAGCAACTTAATAAGTGAAAAATGCCCCCTTATGTATAAGTATAATCGTTGATTTCTTCCAACTTTGCGATGTTTCCTGCATCTAAGCATTTGTTAAAAAACCTCACCAGGAGCTTTCCTATTGTTCATGTGCTTCAAGCTGTTTTTGACTTAATAACTTACCTCTGATATGTCTTCCATTTAATGTTTAATAAGCTTAGCTCTCTTGTCCCTCTGTAACGCTTGTGTGCTAATCTTTGTTTGGTATATTCTGTGATCACTGCTACCATAGCACTTGTTGAGGACTGTAACGTCTATCATGTTTCCTGTTGGAGGTTATGACATCTATATCATTCTTTGTTTTGCTATCTTTTTCCCATGTCCATCGTCGATGTTCTTTTTTTTGAAAGAAGGGGTTATTATATACAGCTGTTGAGCTTCTGTAAAGTTTATAATGTACCATACTGTGCAATATGTATTTCATCTTTTCTTTTTTTTCCAAGTGTCGCGTTAAAGTCGTCCATTGCAATCAAAAAATGCGTCTTATTTCTGTTATGGCTTTTTCTATATTCTCATATAGGTGTTCCATTTCTTCGTCTGAGTGGTCTACGGTGGGGGCGTAATTTGAATTATCTTTAATTCGTATCTTTTCGTATAGTTTTATGTAATTTTAATATAACTAGTATTTATCGAGTTTATTGAAGTCATATATGAAGTTAATCTTTGATTTATATGAGGAATACTACAGTATAGTATGTTTTCCGATTTCAGCGTGACACGTTCATTTCTTTCTCTTAACCTCGCTTATTCCTATTATACCCCATTTTATATCGGATGTCTTCTCCTAGCTCTGTTAATTTACTTTCGGATAAGAGTAATTTTACATTTTAACATTGCTGTGATCAGTTTAGTTTAGCAATCTATAGTAGCCTGGGGATTCTTAGCACTTACCGTTCACCGTTACCTAGGGCGTTGTCTGAGTTAGGGATAGTGCAACTGCCTGGAACCTAGATTATTTCATCCATAAAGGGTAAGAGGGGTTTGGCTGTTAACTCGTCATGTTTAGCAAATGGATTTAGTTGTCGCTTACTGCAACTTGGAACGCTGGCGTTGACCACAACGCTGGTTCTTTCCTCACCATTTCCTAGGCTCTAAAAGACCTTTATCTTACCAAATACTGTCTGAGCTTAACTGCTTAGCGGCTGTAGTGAGACTGATATACCACCGGAACCGGCTGTCTGCGGTGTTCCCCTCAGTTTGGCCTGTGTGTCGTAACAGTTTCGGGAATGTGGCTGCTGTACTCTTGTGTGCACAGCTTCTAGGAGCCATAAGTGAGAGTTGGGTTTCATTTGGGAACTAAAATATAGAGAAATGGTAAAAACCTTCTACAGTTTATAAGTTCCTTCTTTTAGCAACACTATTTTGAACTACAAAATTGACTGAAAAAGTCATCATTTGCAAACCTCAAACTACCTCTACTACCCCCTCCCGTCTGCATACAAAAATTTTATTGTAAGCTACTCCATTTTGGCATAAAATAGAACTTGCGAATTTTATATAACCATCAGCTGTATGCAATGCTTTTCTTTTGCAATGTCCTATTAACAAACATAAAATTGAGTTGACGATCTTAAAAATCCTCAAAGTGCACCTTAGGATCTATAAATTTTGAAATTCTTCTCCCTTATACAGTTCTTTTGCATGAACCATTTTCGACGATAGATTGAATTCAACGAAGTCGAAACTATTTCAATGTGAAATGCCGAATTTTTAACCCCAATGAATCGCTATTTTTCTACATTACCATCCTCCATTTGCGACCTTTTCCATTTTCTCCAAAATCTGTTTTAACCACCTCTAAAAGCCACAGTTTGTATTAATATTATCTGTAGGAAATCTTCTGTCTGAAGGATAATTGTTAGTACTCCGTATAAAAGATAAATCGATTAATAGGAATCTACAGAATATCGGGGAATGGGGGGGGGGGAGGGTGCAATTACGTTTTTTCACTTTTGGCACCTGAAAACATCAAACATTGCTCCCATATCTATCTATATCCCAATATCTCCATATTAAGTCCTTGCTGTTCAATTAGTACCACTTTGTGACCAAGATGGATACAGCACTTTCGTCATTTTCTTGGAAAATTTGCAGTGATCACATACTTTAGGCCGAACATAAATCTTAAGTGACACGACATTTCAAAGTTGAAATCTCTATTGGAAGTGATGCTCTTACTCTTGGTTGGAGTTAGTTATGGAAAACCTAATATACGACGGTGTATAGTGAAATTTGTCCGACTCATGACATCTTATCTAACTCGACGCATTTTTTATTGGCGATCATTCCATTTTGACCTAATACAGGCCAAAAGCGTGGTAAAAATATTTATGTTCTCAAGGGTGACTGTGGCCGAATACAAATGAGGTGAAGATGAACCTCATACTTTAGCTATTATTAAACTTTTCTATTCTTGGATCATTCATCATGTGTTTGGGAGATTATGCAGTCTATACATCGTGATATAGTTCTCGTTTGCATTCTGATTTTATTTCCAATGAAGAAACAATACTTCACATGTTAATCGCCTGAGAAAAAGGTTGTAAACATTTTACTGATAGTTCACACTGAAAAGGTGTTTGTTAGATTTTTAAAAAATTTATGTTCTGGTAGAAATCCAGCAATTCATTTTTTCTCTTCAATTTAAAATGCTTACCATTTTTTTCTTCTAGGGATGTTATAAAGTTTTACGTCCACCATTGTTTCTATTTTATTTTTTAGATGTAAAAGATGATTGAAAAAAATGGAAGGTCCCACCGAGATTTGAACTCGGATCGCTGGATTCAGAGTCCAGAGTGCTAACCATTACACCATGGGACCATATAATAGGGGTTGTTACACGCAGAGATGAGGGGTACAAGTTGCGTAAATTCAATATTTTTATTTCTAACTTTGTTCATGTTATTCCTTTTAATCGTGTATTTTACTATCATTGATGGTTCCAAAATTAGAAAAACAATTTTCAATTGTTTTATTTAACCATTCCTGAAATTCAGTTACAAATCGACCACTTCTATTATTAAAAAAAAATCGAGCGCAATTAAAATAGGAATTGAAAGTAAAAACAATTTTTGCTATGTTTAAATAACGAAAATTCTAAAATAATCATCAAGGATAACCGCTTATTGTAGCTTAATTTGTAAGTTTCATAACCTGGGTTTATTAAATTTGAAGTCTTCGTAAATTCATTTAGGAGAAATATGATTCAACTGACGTTATAAACTGATTTGTAATCGTAATTCATGCAATTGTAGCGTCTAACCTTACTTTTTTGCCTCAATTATCTTATAGCCCTATTTGTTGCAGATTAATTACATGATGCAAGGCAGGCATATTAATTATTACTCCTACGTTTACTTGGTGCTGCATATTCTTCGAGCGATCATCCTTATGGTCTTCAGCTGTGAGAAAAGTAATCATTTTTAAAAATTGTTTTACTGTTTTTTGTTTTGTTTTAGGACGACTTTTGTGATGACATGGATGAGGTATTTGTGGACACAACGATGATCTATGAATGGCAGCTGAAGTAAGGCACAAGTTGTGCATTGATGCACGATTTTGCACAAAATACGTTAAAACGACGCCTTGTTTATTTTTTATGACTCGTAATTTAACAATAATAACAATAATTTAAATGGCGTTTTTATTGGTAGATTACCACAATTATAAATTGTATCCACAAATTGTAAAATGGGATAGTACATGTCACCGTGCTGTGCCACTAAAAATTAAATTGTATATTACACTACACTACTTGACCATTGGAGATGAATTTAAAAACCTGGAGTTTTTGTTCCAAATGCCTAGCACTACAACTTCTCTTTGAGATATTTAATACCATTAACTTAGCCTTGAATATATATTTGTATAAACAAGTGAACGAATTTTCCATTTTATGCTAATTTTGTTAATGTATTATTAGTTAATAATACATCACACCCCTAGAAAAACAATGTAACAACTCAAAAATTTTTCACTCATGATGATAACTGCAAAATCCGTTGGGTATTGTTTATTAGTGTATAGTAACCCATATATTGTAATCCAAATATTGTAATGAAAAATGCAATGGATTTTGTACTGACAAACAAAAGAAACTTACAATTTTGTTTTTCTAATTTTTTTGAGAACAGCTTGTTTTGTGTTGTGACGTTCTTCTAGGGGTGTGATATTTATAGAGTCTATACTAAAATTCTATATTATAGACTTTAAACGATGTCTCCAAATCACTTCTTTTGCATACACAGCCTTGTTTCTTTCCGTTATCTGTGCCCTCACTTCTTGTATTATTTCTGAAACTCTATCAAATTTGGTCCTTAGGGAGTAAAAACTGTCGACTTCTTCAAATTTCATCACTATTCGTTCTCACTTCCACCTTTAGAAATTTATTCCTGTTAAAGTCATTCCAAGCCATGTATTTGTATTTTGTCTCTGATCTTCCGTCCCTATTCATCAACTGTCCTTGCAGACCGTATTCATTCTTTTCAGTTCCTCATTCTTAAAATGAGGGTGACATCATCCGCAAATGTTAGGCTGTGCAGTACTAGCCCTGTTCTATTTATATGGCTTTCTTGTAGTATTTTTTCTAGTACAATGTCAAATAGTATTGGTAACAATAGGTCATCCTCCACTAGAAGAGGTTTAGATTCTTGGCTTTAAAATTTTATTTTGCATTTTGTCTACTTTAGTGTTCTTTCTACCAGTTTGACTAATTTTGTATTAGTTCCGAGACCCTTTCATAGCACTGATTAGTTTTCCCAACTGCATCATATTGTAAATACAAAAAAAAGCATATGTTGTTAATTTGTGGTTGTAACTCACTATTTGGAGTTTCCTTAGAACAAATATTTGGTCTAATATTCTCCAAATTTCTATAGATCTTGTTCTTCATACATGTTGCTAGTATTTTATATTCCATTTCTTATAAAGCTACATCTCTATAGTTTTAAAATGGTGCAAATGAGCTTGCAACTATTGTTTTGGCATTGTATTACTTTCCCATGCTATCCTCAACAAATCCTGTATTTCTTCTATTTTGATTCCTCCACACCTAACCAACTGTTTGTATTCCATCATTTGCACACTTGCTGGTTTTTGATACTATTAGTTATAGCCAATATCTTTTCTAAGCTGGAGCCTTCTTTGCTAGCTGAAATCAAGGTAACTAACTGCTGAATTCCTGTAAAAAGCTATTATAGCAACATGAATTTAAGAAAGAAGTGGTGTGCTCATTGAATACGCATCATATTGTGTTTAAAAGTGAAGTCATTTAATAAAACTAATGTGTTGAATCTACTTATTAACTGTCTTGCATTTAAATAAAATCAATAAGTTGATTAGATTGTGAAACAAATTATTAATTTTTGATTTTTAGATTTTTGCGGTGCAAGGTTGGTTGAAGAACAGAGAAGTGGGCAAGCCTCGGCATCTGAAGTAGAAAAAGCAATTCAACAAGATTCAAACTTAAATAGTATAATTTGCTGGTCAAAATTTTATGGGAGGTAATTATTACTGACAAAACGCAATCAATTAAAATCATTCTATTAAACTCCTTTGTAGATAACCAGAGATAACGTAAAATGAGCATCAAACAATTGTATACAGGGATTGGATGTTATTTTCAGGTTGTTGAAATTTATGCTTGTTAACAGTATTAGGAGATATAAAAATACAAGAAAATATTAGACGGACCACTAATAAAGTGACAATAATGGAAGAATACAGACTAATTAGAGAAGCACCTGCTAATCATATTTGCAAGGTTTGAAAAAGACTAAAAAAACTATGACAGTTGCAAAGGCAGTTGACTGAGTTAATATTAAATTTCTTCTTTGAAATTAATCATAAATAAATAATCCTTTGGAACTAATTGCATTTTTATTGGTTAATATATACATAAATATATATATATATATACCGGGTGCTCGATTTTCGAGCTTCACCATGGGGATCTCAGTTATCTTGAGAGTTGCAGAGTTGGTTAAATTAGGGCAAAGTTGCGTATTTTTATGCTTATCAAGAATCTCGAAATAGATTGATTTATTATTAATAATTTTCGAAATATCGTGGAAGTTTTTTTTTGGCGCACTTACAGGCACTGCAGCTTCAAAGGCTTATTGTGCCCACTAACTTGCACTTATGCTAGGACATTCACACACACCCATGGGTTGAGCGAGACTCGAACTCGCGTGCCAGCTAGAGGACAGAGCCAACTGGTTGACCATCTGAACCACCGCGTCCCCTTGTTAAAGTATAATTCTATGCATGAGATGATAGAGATTTCGAATGGCGTGCATTGAAGCGCTTCGCGCATTGTAAGAAATACAGGCTCTATCTTCTCCCCCACTTAAATGTAGCTACTGGCATATGAATGTGAAAGAGGGTATTTTTAGGCCACTTGCACTGCTTTTATTGAATTTCTGATTGTGGATTTGGATTCTACGTGAAATTAACCCGTCCTTGTTTTATTCCAGAGGGAACCAGCGGCTAGGGGCTTTTATGTGTTACGCTTACCGTTTATAGAGGAACAAATCCGCTTCGCGGCCTTGTTTTTTAATTACTTTAATAACAATTTATAACTTTCGAGTGGTCTGCGTTAAGGCGCTTCACGCCTTGTAAGTGCAAGTTTTACCTTCTCCCCACTTAAATGTAGCCTCTGGCATATAAATGTGAAAGGGGCTATTTTTTAGGCCATTTGCACTTTTCTTGAATTTCTGATCACAGATTCGGATTCTACGTCAAATTTGGATGTCCCTTTTGATTTTTAAAATAAAAAAGGCTATTTTTTAGGGCACTTGCATTGGTTTTAACGAATTTCTGATCACGGATTCGGATTCTACGTCAAATTTGGATGTCCTTTTGGTTTTTCTAGAGGGAACCGGCGACTGCGGGATTTTATGTGCTATGTTTATCGTTTATAGAGGACAAGGCCGCTTTGCGGCTTATTAGTTTAATAAAAAATTATAACGTAAATTTGGTAAAGTATGCTTTTATGCATGAGATGGTAAAACTTTCGAGCGGTGTGCGTTGAGGCGCTTCGCGCCTAGTAAAAAGTGCAAGCCCTACCTTCTCCCCCACTTAAATGTGAAAAGGGCTATTTTAGGCCATTTGCACTGGTTATCTTGAATTTCTGATCGCGGATTCGGATTCTACATTAAATTTGGCTGCCTATTTTGTTTTTTTCCAGAGGGAACCGGCGGCTATGGGATCTTATGCATTATAAGGTCTTTCTCAACTGTATATAGATTTTTAAAATGAAAAGGGCTATTTTTTAGGCCAAAAGGAACCGGCGACTAGGGGATTTTATGTGCTATGCTTATTGTTTCTAGAGGGAGGGGAATATCTATAAATATATATATATTATATATATATATATATATATTGATTTTATTTTTAATAAATAAAAATAAAGTTTTTGCACTTGGGGCAAATATTTTTTAAATTGCTTGTTATTGGGGATGCGAGGCTGGAAGGTGTGATATGCCAAACTCAAAATAAAAGTTTTTTTGCTGTGAGAATCATTTCAACGTGAGTTTAATGTACTTCGATCACAATGAGCCCGGTGCTTAATGCGTTTGTATTTTGCTTAGTTCGAGGAGGATTTTGAAAATTGTCTTAAATTTAAATTAGTGGGGCAAATTAATAATGAAATAATATGGAGTTCCTCACGTTTTTTGTCTCTTGCAAAAGCAAAAGCAAAACACAAGCTGCGATGCATTTTGATTAATTGATTACTATCATAAGAGATCATAGTGAACAATTTATAACACAAATTGAAATACACTTTGTTGCTTAATTGGCATACAAAACCACTGTTTAAAGCAATGTGAATTCTCGCTCCAACGCAGCACTCTTACTATTAGCTGAAGATAAGGCACTTTGCTGCTACAGAATATTCCATAGTTAAAAACATTTTTGTAGTTTAGCAGTAGTGGGAAAAGCTACAAGCACAAAGAGATAAAACAGTTTTAGACAGAAAGCGGCGTATTAGAAAACAAATGAAAACATTTTCTAATTGTGTGGTCATTCACTCTTAAATTGAAGTAGACCAAAGAAATATACTAACTTTAATATAAAAAATTTAAGTTAACTTTAATAGAAATTAAAACGAATTTTAAATTTTTCCAATTGCAAAGGCTTGTAATTTCTACAACAAAAGCATTTTAACAATGCGGCTTCATTTAAAAACGGTTATTTACTACCCTTCAAAAGAGGAAATAAAATAAAATTTTCCTATTATATTTTGAAAGGGTTATAATACGTAATTCACAATAGATGGCTTTGTTCAAATGGAAGAACCACCTGACTGTAAAAGTAGTAGTAACCAACTGCAGCTCCCCAGAAAGTAATAAACTTTGAAGATTGTGAAAATCATACAGCTCAGTAGAGATTGAAGATGTCCAATCCTCCACTGCACAATATCATGCAATTCAGCTGACATGGGGAACTTATGACTTTGAAGGGCTAACGTTTCAACATTGGAGCGAGCCTCAGTTGCTATAGAAAGTGCTGATTTGACCAGAGTATAAAATTTATAATACATTGAAATGGATTTATTAACTTTACTTCTAAAGTATGTCGTGGGGAAATCAGTAATTTATCATTGGCATAAGAGAGTGGGTACTTAATTATCATATCAGAGGAATTGTGTTATGGCTGATTGAGATTTCAAAGATATTACAATATTATTGGATGATAAAAACTGTGAGCTAATATTTACTTGTATTTTAAAAGTAGGAAAATCTATTAGAACGGGGGGTTTTACAAACTAAATGTAAATGATTGAATGTTATTTGCATGGTTTGTAAGTTTGACCCGTACTGAAATAAATTGTTCTTTTGTACACACATGAATACCATGACCTTAATTGGCATAAAGTATTTACGATATCTTATAAGAAATATAAATAAGCACTTCTAAAATAATAATTTTAGTACTTTAATCTTGCTAGTCGTAAAAAAATTAACTACACGAAATTGATTATACAACGTTGACGTTCTTATCGGCGAGTGGGGCTACATATTTTAATGTCTCGAGTCAAATTACGCTCTTCTACAATTAATTGACGAATGTCAACACTCGGCGACTAATACGAGGCACGTACGCGTAATAATAATTTTGACCTATTTGAAGGCATTTATTTCATTGAGAGAATGTCTGTGCATTTTTATTTAATTTTATTGAATTTTCAAAAAAATCCCTAGACATTCTTTCGATTGAGTGGGTTAATATTTTTTTAGTTTTGGTTTTGGTACGTGTGAGATATGGCAGTATCCAGCAATCAATCGCTTTCATTTAGGACGATTCTCGTGATTAGATAGTTGACTGCTAGTAACTATAAAACACGTGGCTGACTCGTTCAAATGCACCAGACCTTGATGTTGAAATATTTTTCATATTTAAATTCACTTAGCTCTTTGCAATGCAAATAATCTTGAAAAAATTGCTATTGCCCAGTTACCTAATATCTGGCCCAATCACCTCCATTACTGATTGTAGCTACACACCTTTTCTCCATGTGACAAGGTTTTCTGCATAACCATTTGGTAAAGATCGTCATATCTTCTTAATTTGAAATGACAGTTGCTTTACCATGTACGTTACTTGAGTTTTATGTGTATGTACAATCACTGTCACAGGACCCACAATATTAGAGGCTTCAACTTGGTAACATGCAGATATTTATTAGAATAATAAAAAACTAATTCTAAAAACCAAAAATGTTGAAGCCTTAATCGTTTTAGATATTGTAATTTATTAACTGGGCTTTTTAAAAAGTTAATGCTAATTTTTGCAAACAAACTTATATTTTTCTCTAAGTTGCGAATCGTCATAATTCACGTACTACTCAAAAAAAAAAATTAATGTATCCACAAAACTGCACTGTTTTGTCTATATTGTGGGCTGAAGGAAAGTACTTTTATGAGAACGAAACTACTTTTAGGCTGATTCAGAGATTTAAGACAACTTGCAGTGTCTGGGACCCCGACCCGCAAACTCTGGCCGGCCATCTACCGGTGTGACGCCACAATCGATAAGTATGGAGATTTTTTCGAAAACCAGATTTCTCGGTTCAGCGAACAGTTCAACTAGCGGGGATCAACTATACAAGCGTCAAAACCATCTTGACAAAACATTTGAAAATATTTCCGTACATGATTCAAACCTATCAGCGCTTAAGTCGCACGATAGTTCAATTTGGGCAATTAATGATTGGAAAAGTGGAAGACGGTTCGATTGATGTTTCGAAAATTTGATTTAGTGATGGGCTTATTTTTAATTGCAAGGTTTTGTTAACAAGCAAAACATGCGGCACTGTAGCACCGAAAATCCTCCCCTTGCAATTCTAAAGTCTCTCCATTCCGCAAAAGATCAATTTCAGGGAAAAAGATTTTCGGATTATATTTCTTTGGCGCCAATGTAAACCCTCAAACTTACCGCCTGATGTTCGAAAAGGAGTGGCTACGGGGAGCATTGCACTCCGGAAGTTTTTTCCATACTTGTGATAGAATTGATCGGCTACCATATTCCCCTAATATGAATCCACGTGACTTTTTTCTATAGAAGGATACCTGAAGGATTAGGTCTACAGAGTCTCCAAGGTCACTAAACGATCTCAAAATAGCTATAAAAATAAAGTTGCGACCATTGGAACAGACCATTTTGTTGCTAGCCAAGATTCACATTTTGAAAGCTTCTTAAACTAAACTTCAAGATATGCAGGATAAAACATTTTTTTAATAGTTATAAGCAAATATTTTCCGACGCGTATTATTGATCACCCTGTTCACAGATAAATACCATGACCTTAATTCGTATAAATTATTTACGATATCTTATAAGAAATATAAATAAGCGCTTCTAAAATAATAATTTTAGTACTTTAATCTTGCTAGTCGTAAAAAAATTAACTACACGAAATTGATTATCAACGTTGACGTTCTTATCGGCGAGTGGGGCTACATATTTTGATGTTTCGAGTCAAATTACGCTCTGATATAATTAATTGACGAATTAATACTTTTTAGTTTTGGTTTTGGTACGTGCGAGATATGGCAGTATCCAGCAATAATTCGCTTTAATTTAGGACGCTTCTCGTGATTAGATAGTTGACTGCTAGTAACTATAAATCACGTGGCTGACTCGTTCAAATACACCAGACCTTGATGTTGAAATATTTTTCATATGTAAATTTACTTAGCTTTTTGCAATGCAAATGATTAGCCAATTAAACAGAGAGCTAAGTATAGTCTAAAAAATGGCCGTTGTAATCTTGAAAAAATTGCTATTGCCCAATTACCTAATATCTGGCCCAATCACCTCCATTACTGATTGTAACTACACACCTTTTCTCCATGTGACAAGGTTTTCTGCATAACCATTTGGTAAAGATCGTCATATCTTCTTAATTTGAAATGACAATTGCTTTGCCATGTACGTTACTTGAGTTTTATGTGTATGTACGATCAGAGAGGGACGGCAAGATAGAGGCGGCAAGGACAACTGTCACAAGACTCACAATATTAGAGGCTTCAACTTGGTAACATGCAGTATTTATTAGAATAATAAAAAAGTAATTCTAAAAACCAAAAATGTTGAAGCCTTAATCGTTTTGGATATTGTAATACTTGATAAAAATAATGCCTGCAAATTAAAAACATTTTTGATAATTAAGCAGATTGATATTCCCCAAAACATTGGAAATGATGTATCAAATAGCAAAATTTGTTAAAAGTACCAAAAATCAGTCAGTTTGTTGTGCACCATAGTACATTCTGAATAGGAACACACTTCTAAATGAAACTAATGGCCAAACAAAAAATTGAAAAAAGCTGTTGGAGTGCTATCTTGATATTTTTTCTCGCTGAATGTGGTCTAGCCTTTTTTTTGATCCACATAATGGTAATTTTTTTTTTAAATATGATTCAATATTAGCGGAACATGTTTCAAAAGTTGAAGCTGCTCAAGAAAACAACAAGACAATGCAGGTTCATTAACGAAAATAAAAAACGAGTTTATTAATATGTGACGTTCGTGTGTCCAAAACGCGATCATTGAAGAAGCTAATAAGGCTAAATACTTTGCTGTTACTACTGATCCAGTTCCAGATTTATCTCATAATAAACAAACCACATTAATTACTTGTTAAGTTGAGTTTAGCGAATACGAATTTTTAATTGAAGAACATTTTATATACTTTGACAATTTTTATGAGAAAACGGGGCAAGAAACTGACTGCTAGCTTAGTTTTAACTTTGCTATATGAATTAAAATTGAACTTTAAAAACGGTGCAGATAAGGCTAAGATAACGACACCAAGACGACAGGAAAATATAATGGTATGCAAGCAGTTCTTTTACGTGAAAATAGCAATTATACATTCTTTAGTTGTGGAAGCTATACTTTAAATCTTGTTAGCAGAGCCTTGCAAAGAAGGTCACTAGCCTCCTTTTATAGCCTCCTAAATAATTTAATCTTCCTCAAGTCAATCAATCACTGCTTAAGAAACTGTTTGCTAATATTGGGTTGGTTCTTAATGTTTCTGATTCTTTGGATGTCAGTAGTCAGAATAAATTTTTGATCCAGACTAACTAACAAAGCAGATGATGATTTTCAAATAATCAGACCAACAATTTATTTGTCGACCATTTTGGTCACAAGTTTAAACTTCATCAGTCTGTTTAGGACTTCAATAATTTATCTCAGTTTTGTGCACATTTTGCACCTGTTAGGCTTTTTAGGTATGAACCCAACTGTCTCAATTTATTAACATGGAAGGTTGTGTTTAGCAAAAAGCTATCATCAAGTTTGAACGAGTTTTATGGCCGTCTTTCATTACGAAAGAGCATTTCTGCACCGTTCATTGTCGCAGTTCAGTTAATGCAGATCCCAACAAAGTGATTAGTGGTTGTAGTAAACTGAAATGTGCCGGAGTACCATCGTGCATAAAATGCATTTGTAATTTTAATTGATATGGGACTTTTTCTAACAGCAGTTCCTCTTCAATAAAATGGCGGTATATTTCTCCTAACCTTATCGGCATAAAATGTGGACCTATCTAGTGACCTCCAACATTTCCGGTTCACATATTAACTGAGAGTTGTTTTGATGATGCACAACTAACGTTTCGTGCGGGGTTTCTTCGGTCTATATGTGATTATTATGGAAATTAATAATAGCGCTTATAGAGCGAGTAGCCTCCGGTTGTCCTTTTGTTCCAGCGAAAGGTTTTTCGGGACCATTTTCGCGCAGATTTTTCGCATCCTTAATTAGGGTCAAAATCTGATGAATGGTAATCTCCGTCAAATGCAACTCTTCTCCGATCATTCTGACTGTCAGCCGACGATCAGAATGCACAAGCTGTTGGATTCTGTCGACATTCTTGTCATTTCGTGCAGTTTCAGACCGTCCGCTGCGCGGTTTATCTTCAATAGTCTCTCTTCCTTCTGAAAGTACCTTAAACCACCGAAAATTCTGCGTCCTTAACAAATCAGTGTCTTCATAGGCTTGCTGGAGTTTTGGAAACATTTCTGTCGTACTGTACCTAAGTCTGAAGCAAAACCGCATTGCAGATCGTTGCTCCACCTTACTGTTATTCATAGTCAAAACGCACTCGCCAAAAACGTTTTATGAAACAAATCGCTACAGACACTGTACTGCCTCGCGACATTCCCACTCGCACTGAACGCATATAAGATGTCGACTCTTCTTTCCTTCAAACGGACAGCCCTAGTGTTCCCAAATCGCCTGCTATGCTGTTAGTTTATTTCTTTATTTACACACCTCGTATATATACAAACATATAGGTAAATATGAAAGTAAAGCATTTTTCACATAATAACTTTATTTCCACTGATGGAAAACCGACGTACATGTTACTGTGCGACAGTCCCCTGCTTTTCTGACATCGTTTAACGAGTTTCTTAACTCTTTCGAAGAGAGGTTTTCGATTGCTCACCAAGCTATATCTGGACTGCTTATTGAATCTCATCACTCGAGCTGAACTTGTTATCTCGCAGTATTTCCTTTAAGGAGTCGAATAGCCCAATCATTAAAGAATTTTTACACGACAACATTTTTAACAGAGTTAATCAACAACGCCATCGTACGGAAGGCACGTTTGGAATGAAAATGTGTATGTCTCTTCCAGGAAATTTTTAGGTAGGATATTTTTAAACAATGGCTAAAGGTGGTAAAAATTGATTTTTCGCTTCTAAAAAAATAAGTGATAATAAACTTCATGTAGAGAATAGACAGATCTATAAAATGAGTTGTCGAACGCTAAAATTTGTTAATTTTTGCCCCAAAAAATATAAAAAATCGTTTAAAATGTTCTGTTACTGCATTAACAATAACTTTTGCAAATATATAACATATAACTTAATATTGTATAAAAATATGCTTTTGAATACACTTGAGATATAACCAAAAGTTGGGCTCTATAGGTGTAATAGTTACTGTTCTATTTCATTGTTAATCTTCTTTTTAAGATTTCTTCTAAATTCCGTGATTGCTCGAGGGATGATCGGAGAGATTTTAATTGCTGTTTTAGTAACTAGAAATGTACTATAAATCATCAATTTAAAATGTTTTAGAATTTTGACATTAACTGTCGGAAAACGCTGCTGAAAATGAGGTAACAATTTTTATGAACAAATTGTTGCCAATTGGGACTTTTTGCGCGCATGATTTCTCGACCTATGTAACATTCTTGTATTTTTATGTACATTTAAAAAAATTATATTCTAAATGCATTTGGGAACTAGTTATGATTTTTTTTTAATCATCACGGGTTTATTTATTTATGTTAAGAGATGAAACAAACGAAATCTGGTAGATCTCACTAGTGAAACTAGAGTACATTTTCATTCTAAACATGCCTTCTGTACAATGGCGTTATCGGTCACTTATTAACAATTTTGTCCCTATTTTTTGCTCCAATAATTGTACTGGAAGATATAATCACGCAGCGCTAGATCATGGTATTCACTCTCTGGATGTGTTGGTCCATGCTTAATGTTTATGGGCGACCAGGTTGGCTTTCAGCTATTAAACTTTTTCTTTTGCCCTGGAAACGTTCTATATACTCGTAGATCTTTTATTGATGTGTGGTGCATGCCCCATACTGTGCCAACATTCCGCGATGAATTTCTAGATATTTAACCTCTTTTGCCCATAGAAAATGCTCTACGTCGCGTTGTTTGGCGATGGTGCAATCATTAAATGGAGCAGTAATTTACATTATCCATATTTTCGCATATTTGGCCCTTACAGTCTATTTGTTAGTTTGAGAGAGAGAGAGAGAGAGATAATTATAAATATTTTTAGTTAATCAATCTAAATATTATTTGTTATGTTTTATTACAACAATTTGTGTCTTAATATTTTACACATTACGTATAATAGGCAATTTGTTGACAAATTCTTAAAGATTTAAGCGATTTCTAGTATCGATCACTATTTAGAGATTGATAAAAGTTTTTAAGCTTAATACGTAGTTGCGTATGCGTTATTTAGAAATCCGTGATTAAAGTTGTTGCTTCGATGAATTAAAATATAAAAAAATCCACGTGTCTAGTGTAAATATTAGTAGTAGCAAAAAGCAAAATTGCAATGGCAGCTTAATGCGAATTCTTGTTAATTATTTCGGCACCGATTAATCTTCAACTTATAATAGCTTCTGATTTATTTCAAGTACATTTGGGTTTCTAAGAGACTGCTTTTGTTTTTATAATATTACGCGATAAGCAAATTTCAACTCAGTTATGGGTGGATCCAAGTCCGGAAAAAGGAGGCTAGCGACCTTCTTTGCAAGGCTCTGCTAACAAGATTTAAAGTACAGCTTCCACAACTAATGAATGTATAATTAATATTTTTATGCAAAAGAACTGTTTGCATACCATTATATTTTCCTGTCGCATTGGCGCCGTTATCTTAGCCTTACCTGCACCGTTTTTAAAGTTCAATTTTAATTCATATAGCAAAGTTAAAACTACGCTAGCAGTTTCTTGTCCCGTTTTATTATTTGCATTGCAAAGAATCTTGAAAAAATTGCTATTGCCCAGTTACCTAATATCTGGCCCAATCACCTCCATTACTGATTGTAGCTACACACCTTTTCTCCATGTGACAAGGTTTTCTGCATAACCATTTGGTAAAGATCGTCATATCTTCTTAATTTGAAATGACAGTTGCTTTACCATGTACGTTACTTGAGTTTTATGTGTATGTACAATCACTGTCACAGGACCCACAATATTAGAGGCTTCAACTTGGTAACATGCAGATATTTATTAGAATAATAAAAAACTAATTCTAAAAACCAAAAATGTTGAAGCCTTAATCGTTTTAGATATTGTAATACTTGATAAAAATAATGCCTGCAAATTAAAAACATTTTTGATAATTAAGCAGATTGATATTCTCCAAAACATTAGAAATGATGAATCAAATAGCAAAATTTGTTAAAAGTACCAAAAATCAGTCAGTTTGTTGTGCACCATATTACATTCTGAATAGGAACGCACTTCTAATTGAAACTAATGACCAAACAAAAAATTGAAAAAAGCTGTTGGAGTGCTATCTTGATATTTTTTCTCGCTGAAAGTGGGCTAGCCTTTTTTTTTTGATCCACATAATGGTAATTTCTTTAAATATGATTAAATATTAGCGGAACATGTTTCAAAACTTGAAGCTGCTCAAGAAAACAACGAGACAATGCAGGTTCATTAACGAAAATAAAAAACGAGTTTATTAATATTTGACGTTCGTGTGTCCAAAACGCGATCATTGAAGAAGCTAATAAGGCTAAATACTTTGCTGTTACTATTGATCCAGCTCCAGATTCATCTCATAATAAACAAACCACATTAATTATTTGTTAAGTCGAGTTTAGCGAATTGCAATTTTTAATTGAAGAACATTTTATATGCTTTGACAATTTTTATGAGAAAACGGGGCAAGAAACTGACTGCTAGCTTAGTTTTAACTTTGCTATATGAATTAAAATTGAACTTTAAAAACGGTGCAGGTAAGGCTAAGATAACGGCACCAATGCGACAGGAAAATATAATGGTATGCAAGCAGTTCTTTTGCATAAAAATATTAATTATACATTCATTAGTTGTGGAAGCTGTACTTTAAATCTTGTTAGCAGAGCCTTGCAAAGAAGGTCGCTAGCCTCCTTTTTCCGGACTTGGATCCACCCATAACTGAGTTGAAATTTGCTTATCGCGTAATATAAAAACAAAAGCAGTCTCTTAGAAACCCAAATGTACTTGAAATAAATCAGAAGCTATTATAAGTTGAAGATTAATCGGTGCCGAAATAATTAACAAGAATTGCATTAAGCTGCCATTGCAATTTTGCTTTTTACTACATAATATTTACACTAGACACGTGGATTTTTATATTTTAATTCATCGAAGCAACAACTTTAATCACGGATTTCTAAATAATCATACGCAACTACGTATTAAGCTTAAAAACTTTTATCAATCTCTAAATAGTGATCGATACTAGAAATCGCTTAAATCTTTAAGAATTTGTCAACAAATTGCCTATATATAGTAATGTTAAAATATTAAGACACAAATTGTTGTAATAAAACATAACAAATAATATTTAGATTGATTAACTAAAAATATTTATAATTTCTACTAAACTCTCTCTCTACTCTCTCTCTCTCTTCTCTGTCTCGTCTGTCTGTCTGTCTTCTGTCTCTCTCTCTCTCTCAAACTAACAAATAGACTGTAAGGGCCAAATATGCGAAGATATGGATAATGTAAATTACTGCTCCATTTAATGATTGACCATCTCCAAACAACGCGACGTAGAGCATTTTCTATGGGCAAAAGAGGTTAAATATCTAGAAATTCATCGCGGAATGTTGGCACAGTATGGGCATGCACCACACTCAATAAAAGATCTACGAGTATATAGAACGTTTCCAGGGCAAAAGAAAAGTTTAATAGCTGAAAGCCAAGCCTGGTCGCCCATAAACATTAAGCATGGACCAACACATCCAGAGAGTGAATACCATGATCTAGCGCTGCGTGATTATATCTTCCAGTACAATTATTGGAGCAAAAATAGGGACAAAATTGTTAATAAGTGACCGATAACGCCATTGTACAGAAGGCATGTTTAGAATGAAATGTACTCTAGTTTCACTAGTGAGATCTACCAGATTTCGTTTGTTTCATCTCTTAACATAAATAAATAAACCCGTGATGATTAAAAAAAAATCATAACTAGTTCCCAAATGCATTTAGAATATAATTTTTTTAAATGTACATAAAAATACAAGAATATTACATAGGTCGAGAAATCATGCGCGCAAAAAGTCCCAATTGGCAACAATTTGTTCATAAAAATTGTTACCTCATTTTCAGCAGCGTTTTCCGACAGTTAATGTCAAAATTCTAAAACATTTTAAATTGATGATTTAGAGTACATTTCTAGTTACTAAAACAGCAATTAAAATCTCTCCGATCATCCCTCGAGCAATCACGGAATTTAGAAGAAATCTTAAAAAGAAGATTAACAATGAAATAGAACAGTAACTATTACACCTATAGAGCCCAACTTTTGGTTATATCTCAAGTGTATTCAAAAGCATATTTTTATACATTATTAAGTTATATGTTATATATTTGCAAAAGTTATTGTTAATGCAGTAACAGAACATTTTAAACGCTTTTTTATATTTTTTGGGGCAAAAATTAACAAATTTTAGCGTTCGACAACTCATTTTATAGATCTGTCTATTCTCTACATGAAGTTTCTTATCACTTATTTTTCTAGAAGCGAAAAATCAATTTTTACCACCTTTAGCCATTGTTTAAAAATATCCTACCTAAAAATTTCCTGGAAGAGACATACACATTTTCATTCCAAACATGCCTTCCGTACGATGGCGTTGTTGATTAACTCTGTTAAAAATGTTGTCGTGTAAAAACTCTTTAATGATTGGGCTATTCGACTCCTTAAAGGAAATACTGCGAGATAACAAGTTCAGCTCGAGTGATGAGATTCAATAAGCAGTCCAGATATAGCTTGGTGAGCAATCGAAAAACCTCTCTTCGAAAGAGTTAAGAAACTCGTTAAACGATGTCAGAAAAGCAGGGGACTGTCGCACAGTAACATGTACGTCGGTTTTCCATCAGTGGAAATAAAGTTATTATGTGAAAAATGCTTTACTTTCATATTTACCTATATGTTTGTATATATACGAGGTGTGTAAATAAAGTAATAAACTAACAGCATAGCAGGCGATTTGGGAACACTAGGGCTGTCCGTTTGAAGGAAAGAAGAGTCGACATCTTATATGCGTTCAGTGCGAGTGGGAATGCTCGCGAGGCAGTACAGTGTCTGTAGCGATTTGTTTCATAAAACGTTTTTGGCGAGTGCGTTTTGACTATGAATAACAGTAAGGTGGAGCAACGATCTGCAATGCGGTTTTGCTTCAGACTTAGGTACAGTACGACAGAAATGTTTCCAAAACTCCAGCAAGCCTATGAAGACACTGATTTGTTAAGGACGCAGAATTTTCGGTGGTTTAAGGTACTTTCAGAAGGAAGAGAGACTATTGAAGATAAACCGCGCAGCGGACGGTCTGAAACTGCACGAAATGACAAGAATGTCGACAGAATCCAACAGCTTGTGCATTCTGATCGTCGGCTGACAGTCAGAATGATCGGAGAAGAGTTGCATTTGACGGAGATTACCATTCATCAGATTTTGACCCTAATTAAGGATGCGAAAATCTGCGCGAAAATGGTCCTGAAAAACCTTTCGCTGGAACAAAGGACAACTGGAGGCTACTCGCTCTATAAGCGCTATTATTAATTTCCATAATAATCACATATAGACCGAAGAAACCCCGCACGAAACGTTAGTTGTGCATCATCAAAACAACTCTCAGTTAATATGTGAACCGGAAATGTTGGAGGTCACTAGATAGGTCCACATTTTATGCCGATAAGGTTAGGAGAAATATACCGCCATTTTATTGAAGAGGAACTGCTGTTAGAAAAGTCCCATATCAATTAAAATTACAAATGCATTTTATGCACGATGGTACTCCGGCACATTTCAGTTTACTACAACCACTAATCACTTTGTTGGGATCTGCATTAACTGAACTGCGACAATGAACGGTGCAGAAATGCTCTTTCGTAATGAAAGACGGCCATAAAACTCGTTCAAACTTGATGATAGCTTTTTGCTAAACACAACCTTCCATGTTAATAAATTGAGACAGTTGGGTTCATACCTAAAAAGCCTAACAGGTGCAAAATGTGCACAAAACTGAGATAAATTATTGAAGTCCTAAACAGACTGATGAAGTTTAAACTTGTGACCAAAATGGTCGACAAATAAATTGTTGGTCTGATTATTTGAAAATCATCATCTGCTTTGTTAGTTAGTCTGGATCAAAAATTTATTCTGACTACTGACATCCAAAGAATCAGAAACATTAAGAACCAACCCAATATTAGCAAACAGTTTCTTAAGCAGTGATTGATTGACTTGAGGAAGATTAAATTATTTAGGAGGCTATAAAAGGAGGCTAGCGACCTTCTTTGCAAGGCTCTGCTAACAAGATTTAAAGTATAGCTTCCACAACTAAAGAATGTATAATTGCTATTTTCACGTAAAAGAACTGCTTGCATACCATTATATTTTCCTGTCGTCTTGGTGTCGTTATCTTAGCCTTATCTGCACCGTTTTTAAAGTTCAATTTTAATTCATATAGCAAAGTTAAAACTAAGCTAGCAGTCAGTTTCTTGCCCCGTTTTCTCATAAAAATTGTCAAAGTATATAAAATGTTCTTCAATTAAAAATTCCTATTCGCTAAACTCAACTTAACAAATAATTAATGTGGTTTGTTTATTATGAGATGAATCTGGAGCTGGATCAGTAGTAACAGCAAAGTATTTAGCCTTATTAGCTTCTTCAATGATCGCGTTTTGGACACACGAACGTCACATATTAATAAACTCGTTTTTTATTTTCGTTAATGAACCTGCATTGTCTTGTTGTTTTCTTGAGCAGCTTCAACTTTTGAAACATGTTCCGCTAATATTGAATCATATTTAAAAAAAAATTACCATTATGTGGATCAAAAAAAAAGGCTAGCCCACTTTCAGCGAGAAAAATATCAAGATAGCACTCCAACAGCTTTTTTCAATTTTTTGTTTGGCCATTAGTTTCATTTAGAAGTGTGTTCCTATTCAGAATGTACTATGGTGCACAACAAACTGACTGATTTTTGGTACTTTTAACAAATTTTGCTATTTGATACATCATTTCCAATGTTTTGGGGAATATCAATCTGCTTAATTATCAAAAATGTTTTTAATTTGCAGGCATTATTTTTATCAAGTATTACAATATCCAAAACGATTAAGGCTTCAACATTTTTGGTTTTTAGAATTACTTTTTTATTATTCTAATAAATACTGCATGTTACCAAGTTGAAGCCTCTAATATTGTGAGTCCTGTGACAGTTGTCCTTGCCGCCTCTATCTTGCCGTCCCCCTCTGATCGTACATACACATAAAACTCAAGTAACGTACATGGCAAAGCAATTGTCATTTCAAATTAAGAAGATATGACGATCTTTACCAAATGGTTATGCAGAAAACCTTGTCACACGGAGAAAAGGTGTGTAGTTACAATCAGTAATGGAGGTGATTGGGCCAGATATTAGGTAATTGGGCAATAGCAATTTTTTCAAGATTACAACGGCCATTTTTTAGACTATACTTAGCTCTCTGTTTAATTGGCTAATCATTTGCATTGCAAAAAGGTAAGTAAATTTACATATGAAAAATATTTCAACATCAAGGTCTGGTGTATTTGAACGAGTCAGCCACGTGATTTATAGTTACTAGCAGTCAACTATCTAATCACGAGAAGCGTCCTAAATTAAAGCGAATGATTGCTGGATACTGCCATATCTCGCACGTACCAAAACCAAAACTAAAAAGTATTAATTCGTCAATTAATTGTATGAGAGCGTAATTTGACTCGAAACATCAAAATATGTAGCCCCACTCGCCGATAAGAACGTCAACGTTGATAATCAATTTCGTGTAGTTAATTTTTTTACGACTAGCAAGATTAAAGTACTAAAATTATTATTTTAGAAGCGCTTATTTATATTTCTTATAAGATATCGTAAATAATTTATACGAATTAAGGTCATGGTATTTATCTGTGAACAGGGTGATCAATAATACGCGTCGGAAAATATTTGCTTATAACTATTAAAAAAATGTTTTATCCTGCATATCTTGAAGTTTAGTTTAAGAAGCTTTCAAAATGTGAATCTTGGCTAGCAACAAAATGGTCTGTTCCAATGGTCGCAACTTTATTTTTATAGCTATTTTGAGATCGTTTAGTGACCTTGGAGACTCTGTAGACCTAATCCTTCAGGTATCCTTCTATAGAAAAAAGTCACGTGGATTCATATTAGGGGAATATGGTAGCCGATCAATTCTATCACAAGTATGGAAAAAACTTCCGGAGTGCGATGCTCCCCGTAGCCACTCCTTTTCGAACATCAGGCAGTAAGTTTGAGGGTTTACATTGGCGCCAAAGAAATATAATTCGAAAATCTTTTTCCCTGAAATTGATCTTTTGCGGAATGGAGAGACTTTAGAATTGCAAGGTGAGGATTTTCGGTGCTACAGTGTCGCATGTTTTGCTTGTTAACAAAACCTTGCAATTAAAAATAAGCCCATTACTAAATCAAATTTTCGAAACATCAATCGAACCGTCTTCCACTTTTCCAATCATTAATTGCCCAAATTGAACTATCGTGCTACTTAAGCGCTGATAGGTTTGAATCATGTACGGAAATATTTTCAAATGTTTTGTCAAGATGGTTTTGACGCTTGTATAGTTGATCCCCGCTAGTTGAACTGCTCGCTGAATCGAGAAATCTGATTTTCGAAAAAATCTCCAAACATCGATTGTGACGTTACACCGGTAGATGGCCGGCCAGAGTTTGCGGGTCGGGGTCCCAGACACTGCAAGTTGTCTTAAATCTCTGAATCAGCCTAAAAGTAGTTTCGTTCTCATAAAAGTACTTTCCTTCAGCCCAAAATATAGACAAAACAGTGCAGTTTTGTGGATACATTAATTTTTTGTGAATAGTACGTGAATTATGACGATTCGCAATTTAGAGAAAAATATAAGTTTGTTTGCAAAAATTAGCATTAACTTTTGTGTTTTCTAAATTTACAGTGTTTCTGGTAGTCTTTAGTGGATATTGTCACGTATTTAGATACTAACTGTACAAAAGCAAATTTTCAACGTCACAACACACTTCAAGGCCCGGCGGTCCCTATTCTGCAGCTTCATTCCTTGATCACTGTTATGTTTTACCAACCCTCTATATGCGGTCATGACTTTCGAGACTGTGCCTTGTATTGTGTTTTGCTCACAGATGCTCCAGCTGGACGGACACCAACCGTTAGACTTCTTTAAAACTCCGTAATGCTGGTCATACTGGTCACTCACTCTAGTATTAGAGCATAGTCCATACTACCTGCAACAAACAAGAGACGGTTGATTTACGCAATGCCGAGGCATGGGGGATATATGTTTCACTTTTGACAAGTGTTTCCATTATTTTATCGAATGCGTGTATTTTATGTGCACATTTGCTACTATGTATCCGGTCGATTGCCTAGAAATTATGCTACATTGGATAGAACAAGATCAGCGTGCAACGATATTTATGAACTTTTGTCTTTATGGACCGTCATTTTCCCATTTCCCCTAATTTAGTTCCACACACAAGTAGAATTTTTTGAGTTCAGACAATTTTAATAGGAAGTTATTTTTCAATCATTCTGTAGACTAACAAAAATTGTTTTGTAATATACAGAAAGTTTTTGAAGGATTTTGGACTTTGATAAAATATATGTTAATCTTGTTTTTTGTAGTGTTTACCAAATAACTCAAATTACTTTCTGTTTACAGATATTGTCTGCTTGTTTAAATAATGAGGTCAAGGATTGAATAGTGGCCATTTATTACACGAAATTCAGACTATGTGCAATGCGAAACAGGTTAGAGGTCTTCCGTAATTTCAGTACAAACCAAACTTTTATATGTATTTAATTTTTTTCTTTGCGTTAAATAGTTAGAGAATTGGGGCCATTTTTATCTTACACCAAGGAAGTTAGTCATATTTTTAATTGTTACTTGGTTTATTATATTCTATAGACGTTAGTTAAGCCACTAAATAATAAAAAAAAAATACTTTTTTGTATTTGGTTAAATATTTTGAGATTAGCGCTGTTCTTATTTTACATAGATTAGAGGATTTCTCTCTTGAGAATTGTTTACCAAGTGATAAAACAACTTTTACTATTTTTAAAAAGTTGATAAAGTCACTTATTTGATTGCCTTGTGATAATTTATAAAAGTCGACTACTTTTCTCGATATCTTCAATAGTGGTATTATGGAGATTTTAAAGTTAATAATCTGAATGGGCAAAGTTTGCTGAATTTACCGACTGTAATAAAAATTTTATACAAGGTTGGTGATCGCTTCTAAAGCCGCTTTGGCTAAGTTAAACCGTAAAATATATTTTTTAACGATCTGTACTCTCTTGGGTTTGGGAGAACTGGTATACCGCCACTCGCCTAATGATTGCTGGGATTCGAGAATGAAGGAGTGTGCGGTGATCATTATAGATTTCAAAAATTTAGAAGCATTTTGACTCTTATGATCCCAAAATATTGTAAAAAAACCTTGCTCGTAAACAGATTTATTTCGACTTTAACGGTTATGTCCGTTGACTACTTTATATTTGCTCGTTTGAACTTAGAGATGTAATTATGCACCCATGTTATTTTATAACTTAAAAGGAACACGGAGTATTATTTTTTGCCAAGGACATTTTTATTAATGTCGGCCTTCTCTCCTTCTTTGCATTATATTGTTGTAAAGTATATAATTAAAATATACCTAGGGTGGGGCAAAATTCTCCTCTTAATCTCAAAGAAAGGTTATAAAGCGAAGGATGATCCGAGGGCGAGGGAAGTGATTTTATTAGGCGAAGGTATACGAAATGTTTTGCTTAGAGGTTCCGTAGCGTCACTGATTTTTAGTGAGTGCCATTTTTGTATATGGAGAGGTGATACAAATAGGGTTTTATGGTTAAGTGGCTGTCTACAAGTATAACATTTACTGTTGGTGTAAATAACGACGCCGCTCGGCTGGCGACGAATGTTGGTGTGGCTAACCCTTTTCTTTATATAATAGTTTTGTCTGAGAGTTTGGGTGTAGTAAATTTCTGAAGAACGATACTTACCAGAATGTAAAATACAAACAATGACAGTTAGAAGAAATAGTGATGTACTCTGTGGTTGTTTTTCATAAAGTAGAATAGGCTTTCTGGTCATTTTCGCTCTGCTTACAATACAACAATAATTTTACAATGATAGGATTGCCTAAAATACTATGACGATACCCTATAAAAATTAAAGTTTGTTGCCGGCAGTGTCATTAGAGAAATGAGTTAACTGATCCAGAATTGTGACTTGAATCCTAATGCAAGTCAAGGAAAGAAAATGTATAGGTAAACCCTATACAGCGAGCGACCATAAACTAGGTATAGTCCTCATAGCAAACAACGCAATAAAGAACCTTATCATCGACTTCAAACTCATTCATGAAAGAATTTGTGCTTTGTCGTTAAAAATGAAATTCTTTAATGTATCGACAGTAAATGACATATATGACAAGGACGTCTTCTAGTAATTGCTGGAAAAGATTTACAATGCAGTCTCTTTGAAAGACACGAAGGCCATTATTGGAGACTTAAATGCAAGTCAAGAAAAAGTACTATTTGTCAACTATAGAACAGCAAAGTCTGCACCAAAAGTTCAACGATAATGAGAAAAACTGACCGAGTTCTCTATAAGCAAAAGTTGTCTATCAGCTCAACATATTTTTCTCTTCTTAACATCCATAAACACATATTGGTATCGGCAGATGGACAAACTTTTAATCAAATCGTTCACCTAAACATCGAAAAAAAATGTGCATTAAATATACTGGATGTGAACTAGTATATCGGAGCGAAAATAGACTTTTATTCTGATTAGTAAGTCATCTTTAGAAACCGTATTATCAGCAGGAAGACAACAAGAAATCAAACCATTACAGACAACCTAAAGAAGATAAGATACTAACATTATATCAAAGGAAACAAATCAAAAACAAGTAACAGAAACGTGAAATAATGATACGATAGTGGAATTAGAGTGAGAGCAATCGTAAAAGCAGCAAATACTACATTAGGACATACACGTCATAGGGGCTCGTTTGATGAAGAGCGTAAAATAGTAGTAAACGAAGAAAATAGACATTGTAACGCATATAAAAAACAAGACCCGCAAATATCTCAAAAACTAAATATGAAGGAACCAGAAAAATAACAAACAAGTTATTTAGAGGAAAGAAGGGAGCTGGCGTCAATGAAACTCTGCTAAGCTCACAAAGAGTTTCAGTAACAATATCAGGAATACTTGCAAATAAATAAGCATTTTTTAAAGCGGATATTAACTCAGCACCAACTTATGTCAAGAAAAGACAAGCCAAAACGTCGACGGTAACAAGGAAAACAAAGAAAATACTTCTAAGAGCTGCTAAACTTTAAGCACTGACATAAGCCGACTAACAAGGATGAAAGAATAATAATAAAAAAAAATAATTTTCTGAAGAATCCACACAAGAAATTGTGAATGCAATAGCAGCTTTAACTAGTAATAGAGCATCTGAAATCGACAATATACCATCTGAGCTATTCAAACATGCAGGGCCGGACCTTACGACAGCAATGAAAAACTTGATTAGAAAATTTGGATAAGAAACTATGCTAAGCAGCATTATACGCCCACTACACAAGAAGGGGGACAAACTTGACAGCAAAATCTTCCCTGCTAAATACGACCTGTGAAGCATTTACCACCACATCAAGGAACAAATTACGGCTACTATCCGAAAACCTAATAGGTGAATATCAGACAGAATTAAGGTCAGGACGATTAATTACAGATCAACAGTTTGCAGCAAAACAAATCTTAGAGAAAGGTTGGAAGTTCAATATAGACGTGTACTAACTATATGTGAATTTTAAATAATACGATAACATTAATAGATAAAAACTATGTAGCATCATGATAAATTGCAACATTTTGTTAAACTAGTCAGACTAACACGTCTAACAATAGATAACTCCAAAAGCAGAGTGAAGATAAGCGGGAGACTAACAACACTATTCTAAATAAAACAAGGGCTAAAGCAGCGAGATTAAATGATTCCTTTTTTATTCAACTTAACACTTGAATATGTGGTAAAGAGCATTAAAGTGCACATCAATGCAACACTTTTTTATATATCCAACTAAATAGCAGTGTATGCTAATGATATTAACATCATTGGAAATTAAAATAATATGTACAACTCAAAAAGGCTACAACATGGATCGGTCTAGAAACCAACAGACGGTAGTCTTACAGGCGATGGGTAATAGAGCAAGAAGTCAGGACATAACAATAGAAAACAATTTAAAGAAGACACAACGACAGATTAATATCCCAAATAACATATATTACACTCTATTATCCATATTTAAGTCAAGCGATGTATACAGAAAAACAAAAATGAGACTCTAGAAAACGATACTTAGACCAGTACTATGTGATAGAGGCGAGACATGTATATTGTTACAAAAAGCGGAAGAAGCCATAAATGCTTCCGAAAAGAAGACCTTGAGGAAATTATATGGACTAACTAAGGAGAGCAATCAATAGAGAACTAGATATAACCACGAGATATATTGACTGTTTAAGGAAGCCGGTGCTGCAACCTCTACCAAACGACAGACTTAAATGGACTGGACATGTTCAACTAATAAATGAGCCAAAAAAAAAGAAGACAATGCAACGGGCTTGTTAGCAAGACAAAATATAAAAGAGCACACAGACTGTGCTGTCAAGCAACAAATGGCAATACTGAGAACGGCAAAGTTTGATTTGAACTGTAGCCTCATTGCATGGATGGAATACTTTAATACAAATAAAAATTTGGCCTTTGTTCTTTGTTAAATTCTATAAATCTACATCAGTAATTGGTCCGTTAAAATCTTGAGAATCATTTTAGCACAAACTTTCCGCATTTCTAATCCCGTCATTACAATTTCACGAACAATGAATTTTGAAAGTGCCACTTCATATGTTGTTAATCTAACACTCAGACGGTCAAAATCCAAAACCGCCTTCAGCACAGTCACATTGTTCGAAGTGTGAGAAGTTAATGGGTGCCGTGCACGTTGCTCATACTTGACATCCTTTTTATTAACGATTTGTCACTAAATACTTGTGCTTTTTATAAAGTATGCTTCTCGTAGGCTTTATGTGACATAGCAAGCGTCTCAATTGTGAACTTTTCGAGTTTACGGTGTCCACTGCGCGAACGATCCGTAGTTTGTAAATCTTCAAAGACAAACGAGTTGGATCAGACCGTCTACCTGACATCCCTTACTAACCATCGCCGACTAAGAAAATCAGCCGCACTGTTTTTCGGATGTACCTCGTATATTTTAAAATAATAGTTACTAGTCTTTGCAAAACTGACGCAGGTCCAAGTTCAGTGGAACGCAATTTCCTGCAAATTTATCTAATTTTTTTCTGGACTTTCTAATCTCTCTTCTAGAGAGATCTAACCAAAACATTTATTTTGGCATAATGACATAAAATGTGATCAGGCCAGAATATTATTTTATCATTATGCTGATGAATATTAACAAACTATAATAAAATAGCGCATCAGACCGAAACTAACAAAATATTTTAATTTTAACATACATTTTATTTCATCGGATATTACAAGTGTAATAACTTTTATTACTCTTCATTTTTGAATTGAGTAACATAAAATGCTTTTCGTCATCCATAACGATGAATCTGTTTCCAATAAATTGTTGAAGTTTTAATGCCTTGTAATATTGGAAACTTGCTTATGTACCGCCATGTATGTAGGACACTTCCTTTGTTTTCGACATTTTATACAATTTTTGCTCAAGATCCCGTGAAGAGTCTTGGGTCAAATTCCAAATTAGCGAGCTAATTTTTGCGAAGATATTGCAGCTCTCATTTCAACATATTGGATAATCCTGTCGATCCTATTGAAGACTAGAAGTTTAGGTCTGCAACTTTCTGGCAAATTTATGCTCAATTTACATTTTTTTATTGTTTGGTAACTAGTCGACATTTCAACATTTTGGTCTCTAAAAACTTTAGCAGTATTTGCTTCGGCATCCGCCCAACTAAGTTACAGCTAGACTTGCGTATTTCCATTTTGCACAATATTTTGTAAAAATTATTATAACGGTTTTGATTTGTTATAGAATTTTTCGAGAATACGGATCCTTTGCGCCGAAAAATTGCCTTAAGAAATTATTGTAGTTTGGCTACAAAAAACCCAAGTTGACAAAATATAGAGAATCTGATCAGAAGGGGGTAACTACTGACAAAGAAACTCATGGCAAGCTATGTGATGGTCCGCGAATTGAAAGAGCGTATCGAGCAGACCTGGCAAAGGAAATTGGCGTGGTGAAGTCGACGGTTAGTCTAGCAGTGCATTAGGATCTGCACTACAAGTCTTTTGTTCTGAGGAACCGCCAACTGTTGACCGATAAAATCAAAATAAACAGGAAGTTAAAAGCTCCAGCAGTACTTGGGCATCAAGCACGACAGCGGTGGCTTCCTGAGATTCTTTTCGGATGAAAAGAACGCCATCTAGAACAGAAAGGTGAATCTCCGAAATGACCGTTGAATTTGCCAAGGTGCTTCTGAAGTGCCTACCATCATGCATACAAACTTTTTCATTTCTGTGGTGGTGCTGAAGCTTGTGAGCAGCGAAGAGAATGTTGCGGCGTCCCACTTCAGTGAAAGAGGCCTGAAAGTGACCCACGTCAGCTACATCCACGAGATGGAGACCTGAATAGAGGAGGTGATAACTGGACGGGATGATTACAGCTACAGTGCAGAAAGCAAAGAAAACTTAGGTATGGCAATACAAAAATTATAGCCACCTTCTAGCCCCGATTGCTAGACCTTTAACTACTAAGTTTGGGGGGAAGATCAATGAGAAGCATCGTTACACTAAAGGCGGCTTAAGGGCCACCATGGAGTTAATGACACTTATGGACAAGGAGATAGTTGTGCTAGCCTGTAATAGGTTTACATCTCTGCTCGATAAGGTTGTAACCGCTGATGAAGGTCACATTGTGTCACATGGTCCTCAATGCTATTTACTTTAATTTTGCTAAGTTTCTCATAAATAAATTTAATTTTTCTTGTATTTTAATGTTATTTTCATTATTTTTTTTTGGATTCACATCAACGACTCTGTCATTGTCACAGACAGAAAAACTGTTTTCATTTGGTATGTTATTCATAACATGTGTGAGATACTATAATAAACAAAATTACCGTCAGACAAAATATGCCGAATGATTCCTAAAAGGTCAATATTATGGTGGGTTAACCAGAAAAAGAAAATGCTATAGAAAATTCAAGCGACCTAGCAAAAGATGTTTAATTTTTGCAGTTTCATTATCATAACAAACACTGAAGTGGGAAGTGAACGAAGCGCGCTGGTGCTATCTATCGACAACCGCGTGAAATTTGAGAATTCCCTCTTTCTAACAGTACATTGTTCGATCAAAACGGTTTAAAAACTGAATAGTTATGGTTTTTTTTTAAATCGGACAATTCTTTTTAAAACACCCTGTGTAACTTTGTACAGAATATTGTTACATTTACTATAAATACTGCATTGTTTTCGCGAAATGTGCTACAAATAGTAGGTGTATAAATAAGTTCTCAGCTTTAGATTTCACAGGACGCAAATCACCGTTTACATGTAACGTATTAGTCCGCCCTCTTGCGGTTTTAAAGCAATGACATTTCGTCTTTCGAAACATCATACGATTTGGCGTTTGATGCACATAACCTCAATAATCAGCTGTGTTCACGATGGCAATCACAAAAGAGCATATTCGGTTTTCTATCCACTTCGCGTTTCATCTTAAGAAAAACGCTGCTGAAGCCACCGAAATGATTTGTGCTGCATATGGTGAGAATGCTGTAAGTCATGCAACGTGCAAAAAGTGGTACCAAAGATTTCGCGGAGGAGAGTTTAGTCTTGAAGATCAACCACGAGCTGGACGCCCTCAAACATTTGACACGGATGAGCTGCAGACGCGTTAGGCTGGGAACTTCTCCCACATGCGGCGTATAGCCCAGACATGGTCCCTTCCGATTATCATTTATTCCGGTCGTTACAGCATCACTTGGCTGATACGCACTTCAAAACAGAAGAAGAAGTCCGAAAATGCATCGATAACTTTATCGTCTCGAAGCTGGTGAGCTTCTATCACCAGGGAATTTGCAAGCTACCCAAAAGATGGCAAGAGGTCATCGATACCAATGGAGAATATTTTGATACTTAAGCTTTTTTATTTTTAAATAAAATTTTGCAGAAAAAAGCTGAGAACTTATTTATACACCTATTATTTATTTTAGATACGGATCATAAATTGAGGTTATCAACAATTATTTATTTACAACGCAACACTAGAGTAACCCGAATAATTGGCATATGTTTTTTCGCTGGTTATGATTACGCAAAAAACCACGATAAAATGTTGTCTGCCAAGTTCGGCGAATTAGTTACTGCTGTAATTTCTACTAGTATGCAAGCGGTGCGCAACAATTTCGAAACATGGCTGTAATATTAATGGCGTTGAGCGCCGCTACACTTGCATTAATTATCTGGTGGTACATGAAATTTCTACACTATAACAGGTACTTGGAGAAATATCCCGGACCTTTCCCATTGCCTGTAATTGGAAATGCTTACAATTTTGGAGATGGGTCTGGTAAGTGTGAAGTACAATCACAACAAAAAATGCGCCAATTTAATAGAAAATAATTTAATAAGTACATTTAAATAAATCGGTTTTGTATAGCAACAAAACGGTTTTTTTTTTGAAGTTGTAAAAATCTAAATTGGACTGTATATCAAACATATACCCATACCAAACATATAAACAAATTAAATTTCTAGTTTAGGACGATTTGTTAATTTTTTGTTTTTGTAGTAGTGAATTTGATTTAAAATTTTAGAAATCCAAAAATTGCATACTGTATAATTTGTTAAGCGCCGAAGCGATTGTTTTAAATATTTTTTTCGACAAACTTTTTAGAAGTTTCTAAATTTTTATATAACACTGTCACATTAGCTTTTTATTAAATTTATTAATGCGACGAATTTTTAATTTTATTAGTACGTTATTTCATTTAACCAGTATTTGAATAGGAATTATTTTTTAATATTTAATCTTTATATATAACATGCTACCAGACTGTTGTCCAAAGGGAGGAATATACCTTTGTGGGGGCAAAATCAAGTGTCATTTTTGACAATTTATTTAAGAAAGACAAATCGCTATTTTTACAAAAGGTTTTTATACATATTAATATAAGTCTTAAGGTATAACAATTAATTTTTTTAATAATTTTAAAACAAAATAGCAGCGCAGTGACTGATGGAAAAACACCTTTTTTAAGGTCCTCCACGGGCGTATTCGCACAGGACACAATCTTCAATCTAGAACAAAAAACGAAAAATGCTTTCAAATCAGATATAAAAAATTAGTCCACTATGTAGGATTTTTAAAATATTGGATTTTAAAAAAATGGCGTCAATATGAAGAAAAAATTTTTTCATCAAAAATCCGTCAGTTATTTATCTTTCAACGAGAATACAAAAAAAATTATTAATATTTGAAGTTCGTGTGTTCAAAACGCGATCATTGAGGAAGCTAAGGCTACATATTTTATGTATGCAAGCAGTTCTTTTGCGTGAAAATAGCGATTACACATTCTTTAGTTGTGGAAACTATACTTTAAATCTTGTTAGCGAAGTCTTGCAAAAAAGCAATAACTTTTATTGGTAATGCCCAACAAATTTTTTATTTCATTAGTGAAAGTCCATGGAGATAGGTGTTTAAAAATGACACCAGAGACTAAATTTGAAGTCTGCGATCTGCTTTGAACGAAATCAATTTAAGTTGCCTTTGAATGTATACAATTTGGCATAAAATACTAATATTACATCAAACAAATCTTACTATTGAATTCCTTACAGCAATATTGGATGTAGAAAAAGATAATAATGATAATCTAATTAAATCTATAGAACAACTTAAAAGTCAGATCTTGATGAATGTAAAAAAATTGTAACCGAAAAGGAAATCACTCCTCCTAAGTCTTTTTAATGGCTTCAAAAATGTCTTTTGACATTGCTGGACTGTGCTGGACTCTCCTCATTACCTTCCTTAGTTGCCATGATTTTGGGCCCTCCGGGCATAAGGCTTATCATCTGTTGAAATTTTATGGTATAACATGGCCTAGATAGCTTTTCTCATTTCTTCGACAGAGTGACAGCGTCTACGAATGGCCAACTCATAATATATAGTCAGTTGGTCGATGAGTTTTCCAGTTAACTTTCCTCTGCCACCCAATTTATTTTTTTTTCGCTATATTTCGCAGCCGATTCCCCATTATTTTCTGTACATGATTGCTCGACAATTGCTTACAATCTCCATCTCCTGTCTAGTTGATATATGTAATTTAATTTTTTTCGTTCGCTCGGGAAAACATTTCTATTGCTCCATCCACCTCCATCTTTCCTGGCGAGCCCTCATGGTTTGCCTCGCATAGACAGTGTCTTCTTTATTTTTCCACATTATACTACACGCCCTACAAAATTTACTTTTCACAACGACATCAACAACTTTTCCTGTGTACCAGCTTATTAACGAAACAATTCCATAAAGCGACGAAAAACCTCTTTTCCGCCATGAACCATTGCCTGACACAGTAATTCCACTATTTTCGCTTTTATCAATAGTCATTTTTTTCTTCTTGGACGGTATTCTTCATTGAACAAGAAAACAGTTTCAGAAGCTTTGTCAATAGTTTCAATGATCAAATTATAACTTTTTTGCATCACCGGCGACGGCAAATCCATTATAGAGCAGAATTTTTTAATGCCATTTATTCCAATGCCCAACAAAGGCATTGCAAAAACAAAGAAACGACATCAAAGCTGACCATGATATTACCTTTGCGTATAGCGAAGGATTAAAGTATTTCTAGGAAATGATAGTAGTTTTGGACGTAGGATGATGTCTGCTCTGTAAGAGGTTGGAGAGTCTTGGCAAAGTATTTAGCTAAGTTGTGGGTGGGAGAACCGAAAGCACTAACTATGGGGCGTAAAGGAATGTTCTCTTTATGAATTTTCGGGAGACCATACAATTTAGAAATTCTGAAGGATTTTTTTGGGGGTTATGAGGAGTTTCTTGGTATCGGATGATAGGTTGGAGTTAGTAATGAGGGTTTTGGTTTTCTTTTTGAGGTAGGTGGTGGGATTATTGGGTACATGGTGATAATCAGAGGATTTAAGTAAATTGTGCATCTTACCGATGTAGTCTGCTGTATTTAGGATCACTGTAGCGTAGCTCTTGGGTGCTTGTAAAATTGTAATATTATTATTTTATTTCAGAGCTTTGAGACGCGTAATTCGGTAGCTTTGATATTTGGTTTTATTATTTATTTATCGGCTGTACGTAGCACTTTGGCTACATCTTGCCTGGTTTCAGTTGCTACGTTTTCAGGAAGAGTGGAAATGGAGGATTCTATTTGGGATATAATGTGGGAATGCGATTTGGCGTTACAGCAAAATTAAAACCTTTTTCCAGAGCTTGAATAGCTAAGTCGCTTACAGGGTAGTCAAAAAGGTTATGTACCGTGGTGTTGGTAAAAGATGATTGGGTATTAGGATCTACAAAATGAATTACCAGGTCTGCTAAAAGATGTTCATTTAAACATTAAAATTCCAATGTATTATCAGCACATTAAGGCTCCTGCACATTTCGCTTGTCAGGTGAAGCAACATTTCGACGAAAGAATTCTAGTACTTTGTATTGGTCGCGGTGGTCCTATTAGTTGGCCTTCAAGATTTCCAGACCTCACATCATCAGATTACTGTTTACGAGGATGCTTTAAAAATTAGGTATACAAAGTAAAAGTCAGCACTCTTCTTCTTCTTCTTGCGGTTCCTATCCGTTCCGGATGTTGGCAACCATTTGGGCTATTATAATTTTGTTGACTGCTGTCTTGAATAACTGTGTTGTGGTCATAGAAAACCATGTTCGCAGGTTTTGAAGCCATGATATCCTTCTTCTACCCGGACCTCTTTTGCCTTGTACTTTTCCCTGCAGTATAACTTGAAGTAGTTGGAATCTGTTTTCGTTCCGCATAATGTGTCCTAGGTACTGGAGCTTTCTTGTTTTTATTGTAGTCAGTATTTCTTTTCTTTTTCATTCTTTGCAGAATTTCGTCATTCCTGACTCTCTCTATCCATGACACTCTTAACATTCTGCGATAGAGCCACATTTCAAATGCCTCCAGCCTTTTTCTGTTGTTTTGTCAGGGTCCATGACTCTACTCCATAAAGAAGGATAGGGAAGACGTAGCATCTCAGAAATCTCATCTTTGAATTAATTGCTAAATTGTGGCTTTTGGAGATGGTACTCATTTTGTTGAACACGACTCTAGCCTTTTCAATGCGGATCTTTATTTCCTGTGAGTTATCCCACTGGTCATTAATGGTGCTACCAAGGTAAGTATACTTTTCCACTTGTTCTATAGGTATATGGTTTATCATGAGTTGACATCTGGGGATATTATTTTTACTGATGATCATTAATTTCGTTTTGTTTATATTGATGTCTATGCCCTGTCTCTGACTACATTCTGTTACTCTGTTTAATAGTACTTGTAAGTCCTCTAACTTTTCAGCAAAATGACTGTGTCGTCTGCGTACCTGATGTTATTTAATCTTTCTCCATTTACGAGAATCCCTATATTTGTGTTTTCTAACGCTTCTCTGAAGATGTATTCTGAATAAAGGTTGAACAATAGCGGAGACAGTACACAGCCCTGTCTCACCCCTCTCTGGATTTCTATATCTACGATGTTTTCTTCTTCTAATTTCATTGATGCCGTCTGATTCCAATATAGGTTTATAATAATTCTTAGATCTTTTTCGTCTAGTCCTATGTTTCTTAAAATATCTATCATCTTTTGATGTTGGACTCTATCAAAAGCTTTTTGAAAGTCTATGAAGCAGGCATATACATCGCAGTTTACATCCCTGAAACGTTGAATTAATACTTGAATGCTAAATAGGGCTTCGCGTGTTCCGACTGCGTTCCTGAATCCAAACTGTGTAGGTGCTATTTGTTCTTCGCATAGTTTGTATATTCTCTTATGAATTATTTTTAGAAATGATTTTAATAAGTGGCTCATGAGGCTTATTGTTCTATACTCGTTGCCCTTCTTAGCTCCTGGCTTTTTAGGTAGTAGAATGAATTCAGATTTAAGCCATTCTATAGGTATTTTTCCAGTGTCATATATATAGTTGAATAGATCTGTCAGCCATTTCACGTTTTCTTCATCTAGGAGTTTCAAAACTCTGTCTGTATGTTGTCTGGGCCAGGTGCTTTGCCTTCCTTCATACTTTTATTGCATTTTGTACTTCTTCTACTAGTATTTTTGGTCCGGTTTCGCTGTTTATCTGGAGAGGTTTTGGTCTATTATCGTGAAATAGCTGTTCTGTATATTTTTCCATGTTTCACTGATTTCATTTTTATTGATAATAATTTTCCTTCTTCATTCACTAGTTTGTTCACAGTTCTCTTTTATATTTCCCAGTCACCTCGTTAATTTTCTTATATATATTAAAATTGTCATGTCTCGCTTGTAAGGTTTCTATTTCCGCACATTTTTCTTTTACCTCGTTTTCTTTTGCTTCTCTTATTTTCAATTTTATTCTTCTATTAATGGTATTATATTCTACTGGATGGCTTTTTGCGAGTCTTCTTTTCTCCATCAGTTGTAGGATTTCATTTGTCATCCATGTCTTTTTCTTTACGGTGTCTGGTTTTAAGAATTCGTTTTTGATACTTTCCACAGTGTCTTTTACTTTTTTCACCTCCTCTTCTATATTTGATATATTGACCATATGTCTATTTATGTTTGTGTTTAATCTAATCTCGTCGTTTAACCTTATCTTTGCTTTATGTTTTATTAGTGGTTCTTTTAGTTTTCTTACATCATACTTATTAGTACCTTTCTTTCTTATTCTTTTTAATTTAACTTTAAAGGTGCCCACTAATGGGATGTGGTCTGATTGTATATCTGCACCTGGATATGTTTTTACACAGGTGCAACTGTTTCTGTATCTTTTATTTATCAGGAGAAAGTCTATCTGATTTCTAACAACGTTTTCCGGTGAGTCTTTAGGCGATTTCCACGTGTAAAGACTTCTTGGTGGAAGTGTGAAAAATGTATTCATTATTGCTAAGCCTTGTTCTCCTGCAAATATGCTTAGTTGGTTTCCACGCTCATTTCTTTCTCCTAACCCGTGCGGTCCTATGAAATCACCTTCCCGACCTTTTCCGATTTTTGAATTGAAATCTCCCATTAGTATATTTAGATCTTGTTTTGGCAAGTTTTTCAGTATATCTGCGATTTGAAAGTAGAACTGTTCCATTTCTTCGTCTGTGTGATTTGTCGTTGGAGCATATATTTGAATAATGTTTAATGTTGTAGGTTTAGCTTTTATTTGTAGTAGCATGATTCTTTCTGAGATTGGTATAAAGTTTGTTACACTTTCTGCGATTGATTTACAAACTATGATTCCTAAAAATTAGGTATACAAAGTAAAAGTCAGCACTCTGGCAGCACTAATTCTACGTACTGGAAATTCTTCAGCCGATTTAAAGAAAGACATGAATCAATCAAAAGAGCAACAGGTGCCCCTCGTAAACGAAACCGCAGTGGCAATGAAAACAGAAAAAGGCATCATAGAACAGCTGTAGTAACTTTATTTCTACATTTTCACTGACACGCGAGAGCTTACCTCGATAAGAATTTTCCAAGTCAATAGATAGAATAAAAAAGTATTGTTGAGTTTTTTCTACAATTATTGCATATGAGGAGCTCTTGAGGATTTGATGTACCATACAAAACCGGCTATATTGGTAGTAGTATGAAAATACTGAAATTGTATGCATAATAATACATGTTAAAGACCAACGTAACCATAAATAGTTGGACATTAATGGTAATCACTTTTAGCACCTCTTATTAGTCAAACGTAACCTATTTTTTCCTTTTGTTATCAATATATGTTGAATACCTCTTTGGTTCCTGAAAATTCTTATGTCTTTTTTGGCACCCTCAGTACATAAATTGCATTTTCATATATTTTTTTAGATTATTGTGGAGCTACTTAAAAAATATATAATGTTTAATTATAACATACTACAAAATGCACGATTAAGTGAGTAGTTTTATTTGCAGATCTAATATCAGTTGTTCAAAAACTTATCAGCAATCATGGGCCACTCTTCAAACTGATGCTAGGCCACCTTCCTCGGCTGGTTATAGCTGAGCCAAAATTCTCCAAATTTTTATTTAGCTCTAACGTTATCTTGGAAAAGTCCTATGAGTACAAATTCCTTCATCCTTGGTTGGGAAGCGGATTGCTAACTAGCTCAGGTAAGCATAAATAAGTTTTGTTATTAAAATTTGGAATAGTATGAGATTATCTGAAGAGTTTCTTTTGTTTCATTGATAATACATTTTGTGTTTCATGTTATATCACTGAGTTACATATGATCCCTTCTGCTTCATTAACTTCCTCAATCTATCTGGAAGCCGCATACTGCTATCTTTCCAAAACTATTGCAACTTGCTAACAAAATATCCATTTTAGTGCATATTGATGTCACTCTTGCAGCGAAGAGAATGTTTTAATGAGAAAATAGATATAATATGAGTAGAGTTTTCTCAGTTCCCGACTTTGGTTGTTTCGTGCTAGTTGCTTCTATGATTTTGTTCATCTTGGAACAATATTTCGTTCAAATTATGTAAGCATTGCATGATAAAAAAGCTGTTCCAATCCCACTAAATAACATCAAAATTTCTTGGACTAAAGACTGGGTCTTAGTATCGATAAAAGGTTTCTATCGCTGGACCAAAACTGGTGCAAATCTCATTTGTATTATCGTTAGCACTGTTATATTCCTTAACATAATGAGCACTGGCACGTTTCTTCCTTGTAGATTCAGTTCGTGTTGGTTCTTCATTAGTTTTTGAATTTTCTCTGTCTTCAACGATTTCTTTGGACTCTTTGCTCGCATTGCCATTGTTACCTTAATTATAAATACAAGGATTTATTAACACAAATTAATTCTTTTGGTTCGGCACCATCACTAACACAAGCGGCACAAATACACGAAGGTTTGATACAATTCTACATCTCTACTGTCGTTAACTTCCGATTTCCTTTCGGAATTCTGTTGAACAAACAGATGCTCTGTTGTATAGTAAAAGCAACACTTGTTTGTTGTAGAACGCGCGCATTTTTGAAAACCTTACTCAAATTTCTGTTCACATATTCAAGAGCATCGTCAGTTCTGAGCACGCGATCAATTTTATAACGCCATTTAGCCGTGCCTCCAATGGTAGGTGTAAAAGTCTGTTTGTCTGTTATGGTCTATAATTTCACTGCATACGATAATGTGGGAATGGTTTTGCATAAGTGCATTTTTGTTGTTGTTCTCGGTTATTTTTTTCCTAGTAATGTATATTTGACTTAAGCTTTGTTAGCCTTGCATATTCCATTAAAGCTATTAAAGCTCTTAGAGAATGTTTCTGTCTAAGTTTATATCTATATATTTGCCCTTCGTTTTCTGTTTTTGATATTTACATAATTATACTTTTTTCTGTATTTATAATTGTTACTTTTTGTTTCAGATGGTTTTAATAACCTACAGCGCTTTTTATCGCATCTAATTTCTTTAATATCTTTTTAGTGTACATTATGTATTCTATCATGTTTTATGTTCTCCCCTTAATATCTGGTTTACTATACGAAAGTATTTTCTCTCCGTTTGTATTTATGTTTCCTTGTAACCTACGTACTGTCAATATTTCATTGCCATTTTTACTTTTCTTATCCTAAAATAAGGAAAGTAATGGAATCGGAGAATAATGTGTGTGTGTCTATCTGTCTGTCGGTCTGTCAGTAAACAGGATATCTCGAGAACCGTAAGAACTAGAGACTTGAAATTTGATATGCAAGTTTGGCCGTTTGGTCGCAAGGTAGCAAAATCGGTTGCAAAGCGGTCGCGAATCTAAACGGTTGAAGATACAAAAAATTGATGAGAATAAAAATGGTTTGTTATCATGAGATGAACATGAATTTAAAGTAAAAGTTGGTAAAATAGGAACTCGAAAAAAATTGAAGCTCAGGATTTCTAATATACCGGGTGTTCATAAAATGTTTCGGGAAATTTATATTACCGGATAGATCAAACCGAGACGAACAAAAAAAGCTTGGCCGCTAGGAGGAAGCACGCAAGCGATAATGAGGAAGGCCGTGCGGTAGAGCTCGCACGGTTACCTTCAGTGACGTAGCAAAATTTTAAGTACGAGTCAAGGTCTTGTACTGTTTATTTTGAGTTTATTTTCGAGTGTTGGACTCGCGCCTCGTCCCGGTATAATATATCATAATAGGATAAGGAAAGTCGTGTGATTTTCACACGAGATTTTTTAAATTTATTTTCTCCTGGAGTTTTAAATGAATAGTCATGGTTAAAGAATTTATAGTTTCCCACTGCGTTTTATCTACTTGAGTACTCTGGATTATTTCTACTCCTTCCTTTACTCGAATTTATATGGGCGTGCTTGTACATCTATTATCTTTATTTGACTTCCATAATGGCTGTCTCCTTTTACATGCAATTATATTCCGTTTTCGCCAGCAGTCTTCGATTGAACTGTTCAGTTCAAAATTTTACTTTTTCTTTACACATAAGTGAAAATTTAGGAAAACTGTCATATAGTTTGTCATAGGTAAAACGACGATCTCGTTTGATCATTGGATCAACTCGTACCTTGAAGTCTGTGGTTGCGATAGACGGGCACTTTGGTTGTTCTTTATCGTGCCCATTATATTTTCCTTCTTTGAAAATACGACGCCATTTTCTTAAAGGCTGCCCAATCATATCGTTGTAAATTTTATTATTAGAACGGTTACAGTTTTGAACAGTTAAAAAATGTAAAAGCGCGCACGCTTGGTGTTTAACGAAATTTTTTATGAAGCTGTTCATATCTAATCTCGTGTTTTTCAATGCCACTTTTTTGTTGTCGAGAGCTGTTTGATCTCTGTACTGCAGCCTTATGAACTTATTGTACTTCTCTTATTTTCTTTGCAGCACTTGCCCCCTGTACCAACCTGTACAAATACCTTAATGTATTCTTCTGGATCTATTATTGATTTTCTATAAACAGCTTGCCTCTTGTGAACTAATGTCTTACACTCGCATGAGATATGGGTGGCTCTCTTTGGTTCCTTGCCGCATTGCCTACTGCTTAAGTCTCCTTTATACAACCTCTTTTGTTAAGGTATCCTCAAAGAAAACAATATCCTGCGAGAAGACCTGTAATAGTTCGTAACTGGTTACTGCTTTGTAATAACATTTCTTCATTTCTTCTACAAGATGGTCCTTTTATAAAGATATTTCCATGTCTTTGTACTGGTACATTATCTTAGTATTTTATGTTGTTTTCTGACCAATTCTCCCACTCGGATTCATATTGTACTTTTAGGTACTCCCAAAGCCGCATCGAAGCTTATATATGTAGTTGATGATTTTTCTTGTATCAGTTTATCAGTTTTCTCGTTGTCTGCATTTTTGCAGTGCCCTGGTACTCACAAGAGAGTTAACATCTTGTGACCTACTAGAGCTAGGTGTTCTTCTCGGCATTCCCGTACCAGTCTGGATGTTACTTTTAAATTTTTTAACGCCTTCAGGGATACTTGACTATCCGTTTATACAGTGTCCAGTTTACTTCTATAAGCCTTCAAATTATTGCTTGGTGCACTAAAGTATAGCATATATATCGGCTTGAAAGATATGTATTTTGCTTAGTAAAAAGCATAACTGCAAGTTTTTCTTTACAGTATACACCTACTCCCGTTCGGGACTCGGTCTTCGATTCATATGTATACCAAATAATTTTTCCGAGTCTGTTCCTGTTGATTATTTTATTTGCACATTTATTTTGTTTACAATATTACCTTGAAATTCACATTTAATGTGAATTTTGGCGTCATATGGTTTGTTCTTATATTCGGTATAATTTAATCCACATGTTCAATTTTTAGATGTCTTACTTTTATACCTTTCTATGAACGGGTGCTTTACGTAGTCTATAACAAGCCATTCCTACTTCTTCCATGATTTTAAAATAAAGAGGAGGGAGGTCTAACCGAGTCTCAATTGCCACTGTTGACGTTGTTTTTATATTATCTGTTACTCTCAAACAAGCAAGTTTTTGTATCTTTATAGCGGTTTTTTCGTCATATTTGTCCACTATAGTAAGGCTGCATATGTTAGCATGGGTTTAACCACCGCGATGTATAGCCAACACTACATTACTTTTGATTTTAGATATTATATTTTCCATGAGCTGAACTGCTTAACACAAGTGTATCTTCCGCTTTCTTTTTAACTTTTTTAAGTGTGTTTATTCCGAATGAATTTTGACTCTATGATTACTCCAAGATATTTTACCTTACCTGATATCTTTATTTATATACTTCGGAGCCTAAGAAGTCTCAGTCCTTCTAAAGTTCTCTTTTTTGTAACTTACATTTAGTCAGGTTTATAACAAAATTTAAAACCCCTTGGATATACTTCCTAACTGTATTATTAAATCTTTCCTGGGTTAATATAACCAAGTCATTTGCATATCCCAGTGCTCTGTATCTGCTTCCTTCAAGTGTACTTAACAGTCTGCCCATTACAAGGTTCCACAGCATAGTGGACAAAATTATTTCCTGCAGACATCCTCTTGCAACCTGAACTGACATTATATCGTTCATCAGGGATACATACATTAGTTCTTCTTTAAGAATATAATTTATCCATCTGGATATCGTTTCGTCGAGTCCTTCACTCCTCAACGTATTAGTAATTGAATCTAGAGATGTATTATCATACGCTAAAAGTGCCTCTTTATTTTCTACCTCATTCTACATTCTGGCCTGGTAACAAATAGATGCAAGACCGTTTCTGTAGAGAGTCCTGCCTTGTATGTATACTGGTCTTGATGTGGAGGTTGAGTGATTAATACACCATCATTTTTGAATGAGGGTTACTTCAACAATATCTGAAATACACTAAGGACGCAGAAGCTGCCTTACTGTATTGTAGTTTTATTTGAAGAATTTAAATTGTTGTCCTTTTTATCTAGACCCTTTAAAACTCTGAAGGTAACCCAGCCTATAGTAAGCTTTGAAATGGGATACCTGCAAATCGAAAATGAACAAATCATCAATAGAATATGCAATAAGTTTTCCTTCTTTTCTACCTTTCTACTCAAGAGAAACTACCTTCTCACTCTTAGTCCAAGGTTTTTTTTAAACAGGTCATGGTTTACCCATCCTAATCCTCCGATAAGAATACCAGTCTTTGGAAAATCCTTGGATTTAACCATAGTCAAATCCATGCCTTCCAACAGTCGACATAAGCTACCAATCGTCCTCCTAAACCAGTATTTAGTATTTGCATTAGCGCGGGTGATTCACAAGACTTTTCCACTAAACTTATTAAATTGCAACAGACTGTTCTTTCCAGCGGCACTATTATCCATGGTCTCGTTAAGCTTTCTTGAAGTAAGTTGACTTGTTTCTGGTTTAAAGTTGTCTTAGAATGACACTTGTCAATTACTGTCACGCTAAATCTAATAGCCGCATTACTGTGAGTACCAATCTGCATCTGGGTGCTTTAGTTGTTTGTGGTGAAGTTTTGGAGTCTATCGAGTTCTTTTAGACCCTTTTTCCTCTTCTACTTGCGGCTTCTTATCGGTCCATGTTCCTGCCGCAATCTTCCTAGCAAACGGGAGACCGTTTTCCTCCTCTGATGTTTCCATATCTTGGTCCGCCACGGGTCACAGATTAATGGCCAGAGTCCCTCTGGTTTATAAGGCAGTAAAATTTGTTTCTGAGTCAGGAGCCTCCCCAGATATTATTTTGACCTGTAGGTTTTTTCCTCATCCATACTGTTTCCACGAGTATGGGGAAAATAAATGTTAACACATGAGAACTCTCTGCATAGATATAAGGCTAACTGCTCTGGAAGGTCGCTCAAAATCCCAGAAGCTCCGTTAGCGACACTGTATACTCTCAGTGCTATTCATTCCTCGACACGGCTCGTATAACATTTAGGATTGAGTTTGTAAATGCTACTATTATATATTTGATAAAATCGGTACATGCATAGTCAAGATTTTAGAACTTACAAGGGCTTTATGTAAACATCTTTTATTTGCCAAGCTGTATTAGATTCTTGACAATAATATATTTTAGTTTGTTTATAATTAGAGTTACTGAATGTAAAGGATTAATTATTTGTAAAATGGTCACTTTTGACCTTCTTATTGTCCCAAGACTTGGTGGCTAAATTTCGACAACTTAACTCAAGATTCAGGAAGGAAACTTTACTAATGTCTTTATTAGAAATATTTGAAAATTTCAACTTTATGTAAGGCTCGTGAGTATGCTCTGAGAGTCTTCAAGAGTTTTCTAGAGAGCGTCTAACGGCAATATCGCAAGTTCAATTTCTATGATAATTGGATAAAACTTTTACTAATATTGAAGCTTGTCTTTGTATTTGGTCAACATTTTATTTAAGAACAAATAACAGAGCTTTCAGGTGCATCAGCATCAACTCATAAGGCAAAAATTGCTCAGTAGTGACTTTAGTCGAATAATAATTCTCCAGATTAAAATGGCATTTTAGCGGTCCTATTGGGCTGTAAGTTATAGGCAGTCCTTGAAAACATGCAAGGGAAAATACCCCAATATTTATAGTTTAAAGTGTAGCTTAGTGAAAGCCGTAAAATATTTTTTGTTAGAGGCTATGGAAAAAATGAAATCGCTGCAGCGACTTAACAACTACAGGGTCCGCCATCTAACGTTTTTTTTTTGAACTAGCGGTTATTCGGTAAATGGCAACACTTAGCTCATGACATTTTTGACAGAAAATTAGTTTTATCCTTCCGCTGAACGAAAATGGTTGTGTATACGCTTGAAGAACGCGGGGAAATATTGCGACATTACTTTGAAAATCATGGTAATGTTGCAGAATGTGTGCGGAAATTACGTACGGAAACGGGAAGAAAAGAGGCACCGTCAGCTCCGTATGTGCTTTATCTTGTTAAAAAAGTGAGAGAAACTGGCATCCTTATTGACAAACCAACGCGTGAAAAACAAAAAACAGTGCGTACACCCGAGAATATCTAAGCTGTTGCCGAGAGTGTGCGTGAATCGCCAGGAACATCAGTTCACCGTCGTTCTCAACAATTGGACATTTCGGAGACATCATTGAGACGAATTTTGCGTAAAGACCTTGGTATGACGCCGTACAAAGTTCAATTGGTTCAGCAATTGAAGCCAACTGACCATCCAATGCGTTTTCGCTTTACTTCATGGGCTTGGGATCGACTTGAAGAAAATGCCGATTTTGGGCGAAAAATCATCTTTTCAGATGAAGCTCATTTCCATCTCGGCGGGTATGTCAACAAGCAAAATTGTCGCATTTGGGGCACAGAAAACCCGCACGCAATCGAAGAAAAGCCGATGCTCCCACAACGAGTTACTGGCGCGGATTTTGGTCCAGAGGCATCATTGGGCCATTTTTCTTCGAAAATGAGCAAGGAGCGGCTGTTACAGTCAATGGTGAGCGTTATCGGGCCATGTTGAACAAATTTTTGTTCGCAGAAATTGAAGAGCAAGATATTGGCGACATTTGGTTTCAACAGGATGGCGCTCCGTGCCACACAGCCAACGTTACAATCGATCTTTTGCGCACTGCCTTCGAAAATCGCATTATCAGTCGAAATTCTGATGTCGTTTGGCCGCCTCGGAGCTGCGATTTGACACCGTTGGACTATTATTTGTGGGGAGCCGTCAAAGATAAGTGTTACGTCGACAAACCAGAGACAATTGAGGCTTTGAAGGGCAACATTCGTGCGGCCATAGCTGAAATAGAACTGCATACAATCGAAAATGTACTCAAAAATTGGACCGATCGTATAGGCTACTGCATGGCTAGCCAAGGCAGCCATATGAATGAAGTTATATTCCAGTATTAACCGGAAGGATTGTACTTTCAAATAAAAAAAATGGAAAAATATTCAGTAGTTTTTTATTTATAGCATTTTAAAAAAAAATATATGGCGGACCCTATATGTAAAGGCTGAAAGTGACTTTTAATATTTAAAATACGCTATATAGTCAAAATTATTACGTCATCCCTCTAGAAAGTAAATTTCTCTGTTACGCACACTGAAACATCATGAAATGAGATAAAAGTGCGTTAGACATACAATGAGTAGCGTGATGTTATGTGATTTAGAGGCTAGTGTTGTAACAAATTGGTTGTAAAATATCAATCTTACGCTTGTATTGTTCCAACGGTTAAGTTTGGGTTGGAGTCTTTTAGTTCCTGTATCCGGAAGCATAAATCTTTTCGGTACCAACGGAATAACTGTTTTGTCCACGCAGCAAAGCTTATTCTGACGTAATTTTAAGAAATGGATATTAAAAAAAACTGGATTGGCTATGACAGAGCCGCTAACCCAATCCCATCGAACAGTTTTGAGAATAATTATAACGTAGATTACTTGCCAGGCCAACTCATTCATCTTCAGGGGCTGGACTCACTACGGCCCTTATGAAGAAATGGAAGGCAGTTTTTCCGGACATATCAAAATCTGGCAAAAAGTTTTCCCAGCCGAACGCAATCTGTGATTGATGATAAAGGTGAACCCACGTTCTATTAAAACATTGGACATGAATCTTTAGTTCTATAATAGTGAGTGTCTGAATATTTATGATCATATAGGGTACATGTATTTTATTTCAACGTATATAAGAGCATTACATAATTTATTTTATAGAATAAAGTAAAAAACTTTAATGTATTTAATCTAGGAAAAACACAAAGGGAACTAAGAAAGGGATTTTTGGGTATTTAAAAAATCAATTGGCAAGCTCGACATAGTCCTGTGTACAAAGATATCTAAATATCTTTTTAAGTGATGATTCTATCTTTATTGGAATTTCGCTTTGTAAGTCATCATTTTTTATAACAAATTTTATTATTCATTCATTATTATTCAGTTCATTAGGCTATTTTACACAATTTTTTTCTTTAAAAATTGTACTATATGTATTGAGTATAATATTAATTGTTTTTTTTAAACCAGCAAACAATGCTAAACCAAAAGTCCTATTGATAATTCTTTTAGGAAAGAAATGGAAGACACAACGCAAGTTGATCACACCGGCATTCCACTTGCAAATTTTAGAAAATATTGTAGAAGTGTTTAAGAGCCAAAGCGACATTTTAGTAAAGAAGCTGCGCAAAGAAGTCGACCAGAAGCCCGTGGACATCATGCCTTACATAAATTTATGTAGTTTAGACATCATATGTGGTGAGTAATGTATAAACCTGATAAAGAACTTTCTTAACATTATAAGCATGCAGAATCGGCCATGGGGACATCCGTAAACGCACAAAGTGATTTTGAATCTGAATACGTGCTTAGCTTAAAAAGAATTTGTAGAATTGTAACTGAACGGACACTATCTCCCACAAAAATGTGGGATATTTTGTTTATGTTTACTAGAGACTGTCAGAAGCAAAAGATGGCACTTGATGTATTGCATGGTTATACAAACTCAGTTATACGCAAAAGAAGGGAGAAATTAATAAACGACAGCACCAATCGAGTTCCAAATTCTGAAAGTAAGCAAAAATTGGCTTTCTTGGATTTACTCTTACAATCTACCGTTGATGGAGAACCTCTTTCTGATGAAACCATTAGAGAAGAAGTGGATACATTTATGTTTGAGGTAATAGAATCTGCACGACTGTTTGTGTCAGTTATAATTTTTTCATTACTTCTTTTGTTTTTTGATTTTAATTTATTATATTCTGAAAGAGGCCATGAAAAATCAAAATGTATACCTTTGTCTAGTATTCACCTAGCTATGAGCCAAGTCTATGTCTCATTGAAACCATTCTTATGACTTGGAATTAAAGATCTGTTATAAGAAGGATGTGCTATATTTCCCAGAAGTTGTCAAAAAGTGAGCCATATTGTATAACAGATAGTGATCCGATGCCAAATCAGAATTATAAACGGGGTGCAGTAATAGTTCGACTCCATCAATTTTTCCTCGTTCCTGTAGGGTTCTTTGCACCGTATAAGTCTTGGCATTATCTATCTGTAGCAGCACCAGTTAATATAAAGTCTCAATACAAGTTTGCATTTTTCATCGATTATGCCACTTGTTATTTTTGCTAAACCATTCCTTAGTTTGTAGTAAAGATTGTCCATTATTGTTCAAGCTTTTTTCTTTGAAATCCATAACCAACAAATGATTCTTCACTGAACATGACATTGTGCTAATCGTGATTTATATCGATGTATCACTAGCAATAAATATATAATACATTCGATAACATGAACTGTAATTATGACCGCTTAAAAAGTTTATTAGTTTGGATTTACTATGGGAGTATTAGGTATTTTATTTAATCATCAAATCACCATCACTACTATCATTCAGATATATACAAGGTGGTTCAAATATGACCGGGACCAATTAAAAAAAATGCCAAACATTTATTTGCATGTCAGTCTTCAATGTACTAAAAGCATCTTGATGCCCTTTTCAAAAAAGGGTTTTAGTCGGTGGCGTATCCATTCCCAAACAGCGTGGATGACGGCGTCGTTGTCCGCAAATCGCATGCCTTGCAAGTCTAATTTGAGCCTTCCAAACAGGTAGAAATCACTTGAGGCCAAATCGAGACTATACGACAGATGTGGCAGAAGGTTCCATTTGAACCGAAGGGTTTTCGTTATTGTTTTGGCCGTATGGAGGCGTGCATTGTCTTGAAGGAAGGCTACCCGTTTTCCACCTGTATTCCGCTTGGATCGGATCTTTTTCTTCATGTCTGTTGCGAGGAGGTCTGAGTAATAAGCTACATTGACTGTTCTGACATTCGTCTACATAGATAACCCCCAGCCAGTCCCAGAAAATGTCGCCATCACTTTTTCTTCCGAACCGCTTCTTCGCGCTGTCTTGGGTTTGGCAGAACTGGTCTGCCGTCACTTGCGTGATGACTGCTGAGCCTCGGGAATGAAGATGCACCCATGTTTCATTGGTGGTCACCATAGATTTCAAAAATGCATCATTCTCGCCTGCAAACTGCTCTAGGAGACAACTGACAGCTTGCATGCGCACTATATCGTTCGCGTCCGTCAAAGTGCATGGTACCCACCGCGTATTTACTTTGCGATAGTGCAGGCGGTTTTTCTACATTATCAATCCTGATGAACACCATTGCTATAAGTTTCTTGATAGCTCGTCCGCACGATTAATGTTCGGCTCGGTGACGAATGTTCGCGGCCGACGTTCATGCACTTCATTCTCCACGTGGTCTCTGCTCTCTGTGAAGCACTTACACCACTCAAACACACAGGTCAGTGAGAGCCAGTTTTCCCCATACTGTTCATGGAGTCTGTGATGAATTTTACCAGAAGGGGCGTTATCTCCCCCGAGCAATTTGTTCACAATGCGTTGTTCCATGCTTATTACTCTAACCAGAGTAGGAGGGATGGTGAAGGTTGTGGCTCTACTCTCTCAAGGTCGCACAGCTACTGCACAGTGCGGCTTGTTTACACCCATATCAGCCCCCGTCGTATTTGAACCACTTTGTAACTTTCTCTATTTCAAGTTTTTTGGTGCTTATATCAACCTCATTGAAGATTGAAAGAGACTTTTATATCTGTGTGATAGAAAACTGTAAGATACTATAGTAAGAAGTTTAGAAGTGGTTTTGATAGTAAAAAAATTTATAAACTAATACTGTTTTCATTAAAATGCACAATAGACGATGGTGTGATACCAAATGGAAGAACAAATAGCAATAATCAACTTAAACCACTATAGATTGCATTTTAATCATACGTGGATTCCTTGTTGGTTTAGTGTGTAGTAAGCAGCACCACTAAAGTTGTTGACCATGTCAAACAATGGAAGGTCAGCATTAATGATAGGAATGTCTCGCATGTTACAAAAACTTAGACCCAGCATGCAGCCTTGAGGGACACCTGTATGTAAATTTTTGGTGGAGGATTGGGAAATGTGAATTTTAATTGAGAACGTTTGTTTTACTAATTTGGGTTGGGAAATGAAGATCGTGTGGATACTTGAATTGTTGATCGAGAGCTGTATTGTAAAGGTCTCAGTTGACTATCCCATTGACTAATTTAGATTCGAGGACATATTTTACTGTCGTTATTATAAATGAAATAATCATTGGTAAATGGCCGGAGTCAAGGTCAGTGAGCACTTTTTGAAGTGCTTGCTTATTAAAGTTCTTTTGAGCGGAGATTACTTTTCTAGGAATAGTAAGTGGCTCATCAGGCCTTTTATTTAATATGGTTACGTAGATGTTACACCGTAGTTTGATTCCAGTGGTTGTTAACCTACATCTCTAGATAGGGCTTTCAGAGGATTCCCTTATGTTAAAAATTGTTGGGATGTCTTACTCTAGTAATCGTATGTTGGGTTGCTTGTAAACACATATTATGTTTACGACAGTGCCATCATGTATTTTGATTCCAACAGTCTCGAGCCTCCTGATGTAATGTTAGCTTCTCTATCTGCGGGGTAGTTTGATATCTGGTTATCTTGAACTTTTCATGGTGACTTAAGTCTGTTTCAGGGGCGCATGCTATATCAATGGAATGTTTTGCGAGGAGTAACTTAAATAAGTTTAATTTTTTTTGCTACCACTGGCACCAATTGAGAACTTTTATTTGGAAATTTGTGTTGATTCTATGATTCGTCAAAAAAGGAATGTAAGAGATTGGATAACAAGAATTAGGTGTTTCAGTTACCGAGGTATTTGTTTTCGACTACCATAGCATGGGAGATTCGTATTTCATCAGATATAAGACTGTTTTGCGAAATTTAATTTAGGCTTATCTGTTTTGATAAGTTTTTGTTTCTTCTAAAATTAGGGGGGTGGTTTTTGCCACAGCTAGTACGTATCGGGGGCGCATGCAATGGTTGGTCACAATTAGTATATAAGAGATTATCTTTACATTTTACGCATCTTAGTTTCAGTCAGCATTAATTTTTAAATGCCCTAAAGGGGGCGATGTGACATACTTTGAGTTAATAATTAAATAAAGATTTTGTTATGAAATGAATGTGGTTTGTGCAAAGCAGTTATCGTAATAAGTAGCCGTTGACAAATTTTACTGATAATTCCGAGCTGCGATAGAAACGTTTGGACGTATTTGGTGTTTGAAAGTCCTACCCATTTTAAAATTTACCTTTTTTCTTACACAATATGATCTATACTACCAATTTAAGAATAATTCATGCTGCAGAGGGTTGTTGATTTTCAAGTATTTGCTTCTTTTTTAAAAAGAGAGTAGGAAATAAGAAAATCGCCTTACCTAATGTAGGTTTAATTTGAAATTTACAACTAAATACGAATTAAAAAGGTTTAATGAATTGCCAGCGTGGTCCCGCGGTTGAGGAGCGGGTTTCGGCGCGGACGGACCTGGGTTTCACTCCTGGATTCTCCGATGCCTGGCGGGTGTGTGACGAACATATAGAAACCTTAATCTCTCAGTTAGCTGGCCATGCTTTCACACAAGGCGTGTTAAAACTTTACCATTATTATTATTGTTAAAGTTTATTGAAAAGTGTCCACCGTACATTACGTTATTTGTAGTTACTTATCATATCAATTTTTAAGTATGACATTCTTAACTAATCTTTTTACTATTATTTTACCAATTAGGGACACGACACGGTCACTTCAGCGATCAGTTTCACGTTATATTGTTTATCGCAGCATCCATCTATACAGGTAACTAGGTATATCCGTTTTCATTGCGACAAACATTATTAATATTCTGAGACAGGAAAACGTTGTTGAAGAACTAAGACAAATATTCTCAGATGATAAAAGTAGGCCGCTAACATTCAACGATTTACAAAATATGAAGTATTTAGAGATGGTTATAAAGGAGTCATTGCGGCTGTATCCTTCGGTACCTACACACGGAAGGATACTGAAAGAAGACGTAGAGTTTGGTATTGTAGAACAAATTGTGATGCATGTAAGAACACGCAACATAAATTGTCTGTAGATGGCGGAATACTACCAAAAGGACTGACGTTGACCGTTTTCACGTATGGTTTGCACAGAAACCCCGATTGCTTTCCCAATCCTGAGAAATTCGATCCGGAAAGATTTTCTCCAGACAACATTAACCGTAACTTGCCGTATGCTTATGTACCATTCAGTGCCGGTCCAAGAAATTGCATAGGTAACTACATACTTAGTTATGACAATTCCTGCTACTAATTCGTGCTATGTTTCAGGTCAACGTTTTGCTAATATGGAAATGAAATGTGTTATATCGGAAATTTTAAGAAATTTTGAATTGCTACCAGTGACTGATCATGAGCTTAAGTTGATAGTTGAAGTTATTTTAAAACCCAGAAATGGTTTGCCAATCTACATTAAAGAGAGAAACTTTTGATAACAGAAATAGAGTAATCTACATAAACATATTAAATATGTATTTCTATTAGATATGGTTTAGAATTTTGATTAAAAAGATAATTATATTAATGTTTTTATTTTTTAATTACTTAATTCCAACATTAAGTTTTTATTTGTAGATCCTTTTATATGTCGGTTAAATATTTCTAATTACACTGGAAGTATGTAACCTTTAACTTTGTTTTTCATGGTTATGTGTCCGGTATGTTTCTCGTGCGGATAAACTAGTATTTTTTTTATCTTTGACGAAAAGAGGTTTTTTTGTATATTTTATATCTTTGGAATAATACAGTATATTTACTGTTTTTTACAAAGTTTAGTATCTTTATTTTTTCTTGTATTTTCTTTTTAAACACTTGGTGTTACTGTCATTGTACTCTGATATGTTCTACCTTACTAATTTCTTTATTATTTTTTATTTTATTATTCAAATCGACATACCTGACTTTTTGTGCTTTTTAATCTTCTTATTTCTTTTTACTTTCCGTATCCTATAAGGAAAGTAATGTAATCGGCGGAAATTTGACCTACCCAGTTTTTCACATTTCTGGACGAATTATAGTCTCAAGGCACCAAAAAAGTTGGTTTGGGCCATTGGTTCGTGTGTGTGTGTGTGTCTGTCGGTCTGTCAGTAAACAGGTTATCTCGAGAACTGTAAGAGCTAGAGACTTGAAATTTGGTATGCAAGTTACTTGTAGGTAGGGGACGCAGTGCGAAACTTTTGGTAAAAATCGGCCTAGTCGTTTAGTCGCAAGGTCGCAAAATCGGTCGCAAAACAGTCGCGACTCTAAACGGTTGAAGATACAAAAAAATTCTGAGAATAGAAATGATTTGTTAACATGAGATAAACATGAACTTAAAATAAAAGTTGGTAAAATAGGAACTCGAAAGAAACTGAAGCTCAGGATTTTTAATATACCGGGTGTTCATAAAATGTTTCGGGAAATTTATATTACCGAATAGATCAGACCAAGACGAACAAAAAATTACAATGAAATTTTTTGATCCGAGGTCAAATAAATAAGTTATAGCCGATTAATAATTAATTAAACCGCCCAATCACAGCGCGCTCGGAGAGCTACCGGGCCGACTGCAGGAGGGCGGGGGGAGCGCTTGGCCGCTAGGAGGGAGCACGCAGGCGATAACGGGGAAGACCGTGCGGCAGAGCTCGCACGGTTACCTTCAGTGACGTAGCAAAATTTTAAGTACGAGTCAATTATTGTCTTGTATTGTTTATTTTAATCAGCTTTCGAGTGTTGGACTCGCGCCTTGTCTTTTTTAAATTAACAAATTTTTATACGAGAGCAGCGCAGGGTCTAGGCGATGGACTCGCGCCTCGTCCTTTTTTAAAATAACAAGGTCCGGAACGAGAGCTGCGCAGGGCAGAGACGATGGACCCGGTATAATATATAATAATAGGATAAGGAAAGTCGTGTTCACACCAGATTTTTTATGTTTATATTGTATTATAACTGAATTTATTTTTAATTGATATTCTTCAACTTATGATTCTTGATACCCCCACAAACGAAAAAATATTTATTTTTTTTGAGCTTATCAAAATGTATACGCAATTCCTATTCTCTTTTCTTTTAGTTTATACCATTTACTGTTTTTAGCATTAACATTTCTTCTCATTTTTTTAACTTTGTTCAATCTAATTTATTTATACTTCTAAGTGTATAAACCTATTATCTCCGCATCCAGAACTTCTATATGTATTTTTACATTACAGATTTTATTTGGACTTTTTTTCCAAATATTGCATAAGGCTTTACTCGCTCGGTCAAATCAAATTGGTAGCCTAATTTAACCTGTGTATGTATAGTAAATTCCGTCTTCCTATTGTGACACATGCTGCCGTATTCTGAGAAATTTTTGGATATCTTCTTTAACGGTCTCTATTTTGAGATCTCTCTGTAAACCTGCATTCCGAGTACACCAGCCAAGAGCCATCCACAATATTTTAATGTACTTTATTTTGAAATTTTTATATATTATCTGCATCAATTGGCTTAACACAGCTTCTAAAGCTATATGCCATAAGTCTACACTGGTTATAAAATTTGCTTTTATATAAGCAAGGTTGTTGTTTACCTATAATTGTGATCTTCTGGAAACTAACCAGTACAGTTTTTTATATCTCGCATTTAACACTTCTCTTTTCTTCTTGATATGCTTTACAAATATGATTTGAAACCAAATTGTTAAACATTTGCGCATGTCAGTTTTTAACGTATTCCTCTCGGGAGTCGACATGCATTCCGATGCCCTTTTCAAAAAAGGCTTTTGGTTGGCGGCGTATCCACTCCCGAACAGTCTGGATGACGGCGTCGTCGTCCGCAAACCGCATGCCTTGCAAGTCTGATCTGAACCTTCCGCACAGGTAGAAATTACTTGCGGCCAAATTGAGACTGTACGACAGAAGATCCATTTCAATTTCCGGAGGGTTCCCACTATTGCTTGGTAGAAAGGCTATCTGCTTTCCACTTGTATTCCACTTGGATCGGATCTTTTCCTTCACGTATGTTACCAGGAGGTCTGAGTAATAAGCTGCACTGACTGTTCTCGCATCCGTCAGATAATCTACGTGGATAACCTCTTGTCAGTCCCAGAAGAACGTTGCCATTACTTTTCCTGGCGAATGACTCATTCGCGCTCTCTTGGGCTTGGGAGAATTGGTATGCCGCCACTTGCGTAATGACTGCTGGGATTCGGGAATGAAGTAGTGCACCCATGTTTTATCGGTGCTCACTATAGACTTCAAAAATGTATCACTTTTATTTTTAAACTGCTGTAGAAGAAGACTGGCAGCTTGCATGCTCACCATTTTTGTCACGTCCGTCAAAATGCGCTGTACCTACTGTGCATTTTCCTTGCGATAGTGCAGGTGGCAGTTACACACAGGTCTGTGAGAGACATTCTTCCCCATACTGTTGAAGTCTGTGGTGAATTTCAGCGGACGGACGTTTTCTTTAACGAAGCATTTGATTACAATACGTTGTTCCATGCTCCTCGGTACCTCAGCTCAGCACTCTAGCAGTTCTCAAATAGGACTGAACATGTTTTAAGCCGAGCACCCGAGGGGTGGAGCTGCTGCACAGTACACAAATGGGCTGGACACGTTCAACGAATAAATGTGTAGTAAGACCAAAGGCCTGTTAGCAAGACAAAATATAAAAGAACACAGACTATGCTATCAAGCAACAAATGGAAAATAGCGGCTTTAGACGGGGAAAATTGAAAAGGCTAAAGTCCGATTTGCGCCATTGCGTGGATGGAACACTTTAACATAAATACAAATTCCGTCTTTGCTGTTTCTCAAATTCCAACAACATACACCAGTAATTGCTCTAGCTACAGTTTTTTGGAAAGAATAAGTTGTCATAATTTCAAAATAATAATAATAATGGTAAGGCTCTAACGCCCCGCGTGGGAGCACGGCCTGCGAACTGAGAGATTAAGGCCCTCATATATTTGCTCTCTCTACTCGATTGTCGCGCACCATTTCTAATGGGAGGCGATGTGGCAAGCACTGCGCCTTAGATGACCGCTATTATTATCCCTTGTTTGAGTGAACGCAAGTATTCCAGTATTTTTAGTGACTGAGTAGGCCACCCGGCAGGCATCAGAGAACTCTGGGAATGGAACCCGGGTCCGTCCGCACCGTAGCCCGCGCCTCAACCACTGAACCACACTGGTCATATAACTTCAAAAACCTTCCGATATTTGATTCAAAATTTTCTCCTCATAGTTAGAATTATTATCGACGCAAATGCCAATTACCGAAACTTGTGATATAAGATAACATATATAAATAGTTTTGGAGAAAAATTAAATATTCATAAATGAAGATAACTACTTGTTCCTACAACGTTTACCCTGGTAGTAATAAATTTCGTTTCCGGATTCCAGAAAACTCGTTTAACTGAAGATAGGTTTATATGCACTTAATATTCTTTTAAAAATCATCCTTGAGCATAAACATACCGTAGTCAACGGCTCTGATATGACGTTGACATATTTGGCAAACACGGTACCTGGGATTAAGCTCTTAACCATTTTGCTCTAGGAAGGCCTGGCGTTGGAGGGTTGATTGCTATAAAGGCGCTTTCCAAATGACGGAAGCTTAGTTTACCAGGCGTGCCAAACATGCCAAGGATGGTGGTGATGTCGGAGCGGCAAGACATCAGCTCTGACACCAGCTTAACGAAGTTGCTGACGTTCTTAGTGACTGGCATGATGTTAGCGGCCTCCAAGAACGTGTAGGGGTCCACGTTCTCGAACAACCCCGCTTTGGTAGCCCAACTTCAGTGTTCAGGCTGCTACTCTTTGGTGGCGGGTACTCGTCGCTCGTCTAGCTGTGGTCGGGGTCTGTCGGAGCTTCTCCCTTGGCCGCCGTTACGTAGCCACGTTCTAGAGCGGAGGGGTTGGGTGGGGAACTGGATTTGGAAATTTTGGGCATCCCCGAAAGATGGCCGGATGGGAGCCCTGGCAGTTCGCGCATACCATAGAGTCACTTTGGGGGTTTTTACACTCCTCGGAATGGTGGTCTTAGCCGCACTTCACGCAATTATCGCGAACGCGGCAGCAACGCTGAACGTGGTCGAAACCCTGGCACCTGACTTCTTATGTGGCCGTTCCACCGTTATGGGCACATCGAAGACTCCACTCATGTTGAAAATGGATTTTTCCGCACCGCCCCACTTCAGCTCTAAGAGACATGAGCCACATAGGACGGCGTTTGGGGCCCTTCCATATTCACTGCACCGTAAGGATAGGGATTTTCTTCTTTAGAAGCTATTGCTTGAACTTCTCTTTGGAAACGTGCTCCAAGACGCCGCGCATGACAACCTGGAGGGGCTTGCCGTCCTTCAAAAAGTGGAAGTGGTGCTCAATACACGCCTCGTTCAGGTAGCGCGTCAAGCACCGGTAACCATTAGGTGAGGATGGATATACCATCCGCTAAGTTTTTGGATTCTTCTTCTTTCTTGTATGGTCTCCTGTACGGCCAGGCCTTCTTGACCTGTAGGATAATCGGCGGGATGCGTTCTCGAGAGGGAGCTGTCGTTGAGCGGGCTGCCGTCTCAGAATGGGGACTAGTAGCTTACCTAGAAGTCTTGAACTAGGATTTTTTTTCAGAGCAGTTGTCATAGCAGCCTGTAAATTTTTAACAGTTCAAAGATAATGTTCTTTTATTGGGTGTTTCGGTTATTTCTGATTAATATTTTTGCTCAAAAATGCCTTTATTTAACATACAAAATGAATGAATACATTACTTAAAATATTTTCCGTTATTACTTATGGGCTTTTCCCATATTTCGGACAACATTACGATGCAGCACTAAAAAATCAAATGATGTTCAGAACCAATCAACTCGTTGATACATTTTTGCACTTCCTCGAAATTACAAAAGTGTGTCTACTCATGGCTATTGTATTGATCATAAAATGTAGTAACCTGATAGGACCAGGCCTGGAAAGTACGTAGGATGAGGGAAAATTTTCGATTAGAGGTCTAGCAGTGGTTTTTTTTTACAAAAGCAACACAAGGCCGAGAGTTATCCGGCAAAAGGGTTACTTTTAGGCATTTACTAGCTTTTGCAGGCCTATTATTGTGAAAATTATCATCTAAATTCAGTAATTATTATATGTATGGGTCTTCAGTAACGGTTTAGTTTGGTCTTGGTAGTTTGTAGTAGAACACGCCCTTCTATTCTCACCAGATAGACAATAACCTGCTGGTCAGGAATATTAAGCTTTAATTCTGAAGTAAAAGATTATCCAGGGTTTATTCATGACTTTTTATGCTTAGGATTAACAAGCTATATCTATTTTCACCCCTCCTCTCCCATTACAATACAAAACAATTATTTTTACGCTGATTAGCATGCGGCACCATTTTTTTTCTTCTGTATCTTTCCCATCGAACGTACAGGTTCTAAACGGTTGATTTAACAACATCTAATACCCCTGAAAGTACCGAATGTTTGAGTAGGATTTTTGTTTAATAATACCTACAATTTTGTGTCTTCAAACTATTTTGTCTGACTTGAGCGTTCTTTGCCATTCACATCCAAAATATGATTTTTAAAACGTAGAAACGAAAATCTGAGATACGATGGAGCTTTATCACCATAAGCTTGCACAAAATTTGGAGATCTTTGGTTGTTGGTTTTTCGACACGGAAAGCAGAGAATGTCGAAAATGCACTTTAGAATCTTTTTATACGTAAAAGCAATGAATAACTAAATAAATTGGCCGGAAAACTATTATACGCTATACCGAAAAAACTATCGACATTAGTGCTAACAATTAGCTTGTAATTATTTACAATAAATGTCAATGATCATAAAATCAAAATTTTAATGGAAAAGTATCAAGCTCTCAGAAAAGACCTGCATTTTGTTTTTATAGAACCCGAAAAAGCTTTTGACCTAGTACCAAAACAACTTATATGGCAAGCTCGTCGCACATAGCTAGTACCAGAATATTACATCCATATTCTCCAAGATACTTATGTACAACAATATCAAAACCAGAGTTGTAAGCCCGGCAAGTACCGGTCAAAATTTTGAGGTAAAAATTGGGGTGCACCAAGGCTACTTTAAGCCCTTTGCTCTGTAATCTTGTTGTAAACTATGTAACGGTTGAACTCCAGAAACCAACATCTTGGACTCTGTTATACGCCGATGATATAGTACTTGTAATTGAGTCACAGCAGGAAATACAAGCTAACCTAAATGCATGGTGCACTGCGCTAGAACGAAGAGGACTGAGAGTAAGCCGAACCAAAACAGAATATTTGTACTGCAACTTTTCCAGTAAAAGTGACGGAACGCATCCGTTGTATCCCGTAGACGTACCCCTCGTCACAGTAGACCACTTCAAATACCTTGGATCAGTAGTAACATCAACAGCTACAACGTGCGAAAACATAAAGAACCGTGTAACAACAGGGTGGATTAAATGGAGATCTCTACTTGGAGTTAAAAAGATTCCCATCTGCGATAAATAGATTCCCATGCAGGTCAAAGGAATGTATATAAAAGAGCAATTAGATCAGCTTTACTATACGAATCAGAATGCTGCGCAATGCGCAAAACAGATGAACAGAACTTTCACGTGGCGGAAATAAAGATGTTACGATGGTCGGGAGGAGTAACTCGTGAAGACAGGGTTCGAATCGAATACATCCGAGGGACATTTAAAGTTGCGAAAAAATATCAGAAAATCGTCTGCGTTGGTACGGACATGTTATGAGTAGAGATCTTGACCATATGAACAGTCATGGAGATACAACAACCGAAAAAAAGCCAGGGCGCTCGCCGACGACCTGGATTGGGGCCATTAAAAAAATATGGAGACGAAAGGTTTAAAACCTCAGATGACTCAAATACGCCCAGAATGGCAAAAAAGAATCAGAAGGGCCTACGCCTAAAGAAATGGGACATAACGACATAGAAGAAGAAGATCAGAACTAACCGAAACACCTATTAAGCTGGATATGAATTCACGAGAAATCGACACATGGTTTTTCATTTGTGCCTTGTAAATCAATGCAGCACAAAATTTCTGTATCTGTAATTATGTCGTGACGATTTTATGCACAATAAATTTTGAAAGTCTCACTTCATCTATTGTCAATATATCACTTAGCTCTCGGTCGGGAGCCAAAACTGCTTTCCGCTTGCCACATTGTTTGAAGTGAGACCTTGATAGGTGTCCTGTGCGTTGCTCATCCTTGACGTCCTGTCTTCCTTTTTTGAACTCTTTATGCCATCTGAATACTTACGCTTTCTATAAAGCATCCTTCTCGTAAGATTTTTGTGTCATAGCAATGGTTTCAATTGCAAATTTTTAAAGTTTAATGCTGTACACTTTACGACCGATCCGTACTCTGTAAATCGTCAGACAAACGAGCTGGGTTGGACCGATTATCTGACATCCCCCACTAACCGTCAGACGCGGAGACTCTGTCCACCGATTAAGAAAATCAGCCGCATTGCTTTCCGGATATACCTCGTATATTTTAAAATAGTAGTAACTAGTCTTTGCAAAACTGACAGAGGACCAAGATCATTGGTACGTAATTTTCTGCAAATTTATCTCATTTTTTTTGGACTTTTTAACCATTACCTTAAACTTCTTTAGAAGGATCTAACCAAAAAATTTCAACAGTTTGCGCTTGAAGAAGTCGTAATGGCATAATATAACAAATAGGGCATCAGACCGAAACTAACGAAACATTTTAATTTTAACATACATTTCATTTCATCGGAATAATTGTCGATGTTACAAGTGCATAACTTTCATTACTCTTCATTTCTGAATTGAGTAACGTAAAATGCTTTTCGTCATCCATAACGATGGACTTGTTGCCAATAAATTGTTAATGTTTTAATGCTTTATAACATATGGAAATTTTCTCAAGTTTAAGCGCCATGGTTGTAGGACACTTTCTTTGTTCTCGACATTTTATATAATTTTTGGTCAACACCCCATGGAAGTTTAGGTCTGCAACTTTCTGGTGAATTTATGCCCACTTTACATTTTTTTTATTGTTTGTTAACTAGTCGACGTTTCAACATTTTGATCTCTAAAATCTTTAGCAATACCTGTTTCGGCATCCGGCCAGTTGAATTACAGGTAGATTTGCGCATTTTCAATTTGCACAACATTTTGTAAAAGTTCATATTAATAAGCGACTTAGCAAAATAACAAGCCGCGAATACGACCACAGAGTTGTTAAATTCGAATCATTTGCGCCGAAAAATCACCGATAGAAATTATTGCATGATTTGGCTAAAAAATCCAATTTTTCAAAGTACAGAGAATCTGGCCAGGACTACTAACGGATCTGATTACAAGAGAAATAATAAATTAAAAGAGAAGATGTGTCAGGATACTGGGTTGGTATTGCAGTAGAATCTTCACTTTAAGTCTTTCAACCTGAGGAAAAACAAGATAAACATGGAGTTAAAGACCCCAGCAGTGCTTAGAAAACAAGCGCGACAGCGTTGGCTTTCTGAGGTTCTTTTTGGGCGAAAAGTACTTTATCCAAGACAGGAAGATAACTCGTCGAAATGACAGCTTAATCTGTCAAGATGCTTCTCAAGTGCCTACCGTCATGCATACAAAGTTTTCCACCTCCGGCTTGTGAGCAACAAAGGGACTGTTATGGCGCCCCACTTCCTTAAGAATAGCCTTAAAAGGACTGCCAGCCCCTGCATCAACATGCTGAAGACAGTTGTTAAGCCCTAGATAGAAGAGGTGGTCATTGTAGAGAGTACGTGTTACAGCAGGTTTTCGATCTAGTCTAGAAAGCAAAGAAGACCTAGGTATAGCTAAACAACAATTTGCGGTTACTCTTCAGCCCTGATTGCAACCGCCTTTACTACTACGCGTAGCGTATGGTTCACGCGAAATTTAATAATAGGTCTAGTAAAAAGAAATCCATTATTTTTCCAATGGATGGCTTTAATAAATTGAATCTCGCGGTCTAAAAGTCCGATCGGTTTACACTAGATGACGTTAGAAAGCTGCCATTTCGTACTAAAAAAAACTTATTTGATAGTTTTGTGAATGGTTGACTCAGTTTTGTTTGAGCTCACGTCAAAGATGGACACCAGTAAAGAGAAAATACGCTATATTTTATAGTTTTTCTTCGATAAAGGTGAAAACGCAAGTCAGACGGCTAAAAATGTGAATAATGTTTATGGTTCTGATACTGTAACAGATAATCAAGCGCAGTTTTGGTTTCGTCGATTCGATTCGGGTAATTTTGATGTCAAAAATGCACCACGCTCTGGAAGGACAATTGTCGAAAATGTGGATAAAATTATAGAAATGGCCGAGTCCGACCATCATATAAACACTGTTTCTATTGCATAAGAGCTAAACATTGCACAAAAAACTATTTGGAACCATTTGAAAAAGACTGGATACAAAAACAAGCTGGATGTATGAGTGCCATACGAATTAACGCAAAAGAACCTCATGGACCGAATCTCCATCTGTGAATCGCTGCTGAATTGCAACAAAGTCGACCCATTTCTGAAGCGGATGGTGACTAGCGATAAAAAGTAGATCACTTACGACAACGTCAAGCGAAAACGGTCGTGGTCGAAGCGCGGTGAGTCGGCGCAAACGGTGGCCAAGCCAGGATTGACGGCCAGAAAGGTTTTGCTGTGCGTTTGGTGGGATTGCCAAGGAATCATATACTATGAGCTGCTTTCCTAAGGCCCAACTCTTAATTCGAATCTGTACTGTGAACAATTGGACTGTCTGAAGGAAGCAATCGCCCAGGCGCGGCCAACTTTGACCACTAGGACAGTAATTGTGTTTTATCAAGACAACGCCAGGCCTTACACATCGATAGCGGCTCTCTAGAAGCCCCGGGAGCTTGATTGGAAGATTCTTATGCATTCACCTTATAGTCCGGACCTGGCATTAAGTGATTACCACCTGTTACTGTCCATGGCGAACTATTTTGCTGGTGAAAAATTCGTCTCAAGAGAGGCTTATGAAAATCGACTGTCCCAGTTTTTTGCCAATAGGGACAAGGGCTTCTATGAGAGAGGCATAATGGAATTAACTTCAAAATGGCAACAAGTTGTCAAACAAAACTGCACATATTTGACGTAAATCGGTTCATTCTAAGTATGTTAAATAAAATAATGGATTTCTTTTTACTAGATCTATTATAAATTTAATTTTTTTTCTATATAATGTTATTTTTATTGTTTATTTATTTTTCGAATTCACCTCGGCCACTCTGTAATTTTCACGACAGCGCAAATTTGTCACAGGTAGAACGATTATAAAAAAAACTGCTTTTATACAACATGTTTATAACATTTTTGCAATACACTATAAGAAACAAAATTTCAAAAATTGTGGTTGGATACTGAAACAACTCTTACCATCCGAAGCAAATGACTACTCGCTCTGGAAGACAACAAGGTATCTTAAGCAGGCCAGCAACATAAAGCCCCTATTCGTGCAGTTATCGATACTTGGTCAAAAATCGAACGCGGAAAAGCATTGGTATTTGCCGACCACCTAGTTGCTGTCTTTAAACCATTTCCGCCAGAGTTAGATAATGAGGACATTTGTAATATTCTAAATATGGCGTATCAAATAAGCTTACCACCAAATAAATACAAAGTTCACCAAGTGGAAGACACCATCATCAAATACGTAAATTCCCACAAAGAACCGGGCCCCAACCTAGTCATTGACAGAATTTTCAAAAATCTGCCCCAGAAAGGTTTTAAATTCATAACTCAACCATTTAATGTAATACTAAAGCTTTTTTATTTCCCCGAACAATGAAAAATTTCTGTAATAGTCTTAATTCCATCAAACTGATCAACCAGATCAGCCTATACTGCCAGCACTGTCCAAAATTTTTGAAAAAAGCTCTTACCGAAGTTATACTCAATCCTTCTAGATAATCACCTTAGCCCTAATTACCAGTTTGGTTTTCAGAAGCATCACGCAACAACTGAGGAGGTACATCGTGTAGTAGACAAAATAACTAAAGATTTCGAAGAGCGCAGGTACTGTGCAGCAGTATTTCTGGAGGTAACACAGACCTTCGACAGAATTTGTTTTGAGGGGTTGCTCGACAAAATTAAAACATTTTTACCCACGGATTATTTTGAACTTCTGAGTTTATATTGATCTAATCGGCATTTTCTTGTCAGGTATGGCAGCGCCATAATAGCAGCCTATCCCGTAAACTCCGGTGTACTGGGAGCGTACTGGGACCAATTTTATATGAGACATTGTTGTCACATTTTTTAACGACACGGCAATACTTTCATCGTACAACGACCCTAACGTAGCTTCTTATCACTTACAAGTTCACTTAGATGCAATCCAGTTTTGGTGCCAAAAATGGAGAATCAAAATAAATGAAAGCAAATCTGTTCAAGTTATATTTACACTTAGAGTTAGGAGAGGCAACTGGCCACTGCTGATACTTAAAAATAGATATTGTAAGCCGACAGTGCTAAGTCTTTTGGTATTTATCTGGGAATAAATTGACCTGGAGGGCGCACATATGGGCAAAACACAAACAAATGGGCCTCAAACTACAAAAAGGGGATTGGCTGATAAGTTGTCGTTTATAACTATCTCTGGAGATTAAATTACTCCTTTACAAGACAATGCTCAAGCCCATACGGTCATACGGCATTCAACTTTGGGGCGCCACTAAAACATCCAACATAGAAATATTAAGAAGTTCCAGTCAAAAGTCTTAAGATCTATAGTAAACGCTTCATTGTACATCACCAACGAAACCATTTAAAATGATCTCGCAGTTTCAACAGCGTTTCAATACATTCAACGGTTTTGTGTGCGTTATCGTGATCGAATTAGTGGTCACCCAAATACGTCAGCAGAATGTCTTAAAGAAAGTGATGAAGTGCAACCCCGCTTAAAACGATTTAATCCTCTTGGCAGCATAAACAGATTTGAATAACACTTCAGTAGTACTTTAAAGACTAACATAGGTGTACATCACTGAATGCACATCCTTCACGACTATCACTACCATTATGTTTGTTAAACAAACTACTGAATGCCAATTTATGACAGATTGTAGTGTCAATAAATAAATTTAAAGAAATATCATGGATATGCTCCAATTGGACCAACCAGAAAAACGACCGTCGTAGCAACAGCTTTTCATTTTCTGAAAATTTGACTGTAAAACAGCTTAATTTGTTAAAGTGTAGTTTAGCCTAATAAGCCTGTAAAAAAACAAAAGATCGTTGACTTTATTTATTAATTATTCGTTTAATTAGCTGTAAACGTTGAGTTCAATACAAATTTGGCAAATTTTGTAAGCGATTTAATTATTGTTTATATTAATTACCATTTTTATATTTCCTTTGCGATGCTTATTTGTTTTTAATATTCTTTTGTTAATCTATCACAACACTGTAACGCGAGATACAATTGCATATAGGTCTCGGTACTACTGTGTCCTGATTTTACAGTCGGCGTGAGTTGTGCCTATTTGACTCGACGAGGTGCATTCAAGTTTTAACACAATACTAATCACACGAAAACTGCGAAACTTGTGTCACTTTTCGACGTAATCTCCCCGCAGCCGTACACGTTTTTCACAACGTCGACGCCATGATTCCATGGCCGCTGCGAACGCTTCTTTAGGAGTCTTCTTTGACCATTGGAAAATCGCTGATGCAATAGCGGCACGACTAGTGAATTTGCGACCACAGACAGTGTCTTTCTTGTTGGAAACAGCCAAAAGTCGCTAGGAGGCAGGTCAACTTCAAAGTTGTCAGCATTTGTGGCACCCACCAAGTGGACACTTTCGCATTTTTAGGTCTTCATGTAGGATTGTGTTAACAGATTCCACGGAAATTCCAATTTTGGAGGCAAAGTGCTCCACACTCATTTGGCGATCCTCCAAAAGTCTCTCCACTCGCTTGATCATGTCGTCAGACCGGCTGTATTGGTTTGTTGTCACGCGGCGTTCTGCCTTCTTTGAACTGTCGCACCCACAAACGCACATTAGGCACATCCATAACACAATCAAAAAGGAAAAAGAATTATTACACGCTGTTCTTGTAATAAAAACGTCGCCATTTTAAGTATCAAAAACAGTCCTCACTCTTGCCGCTGCCGCTAGAGTCCTGTGTGACGTGCAGTGCTGCCATCTCTGTCACGCATTCACAAAGAGTGCGCGCGTATGTTTCTATCTGTTCTCAGTCCTGAGAAAAAAATTCGGAGGTGTTATAACTTGAATGCACTTCGTAAACTGACTGTAAGTTAATATTAGGCGAAAAGACATTTTACTGTTTGTTTAATAAAGTTTTCCAACGACAAAAACCTTCTAATGGCATGACATAATTAGTGTACACAGATCCTCAAGGAAAAGTCCAACAATTGGTCCAACACTAGCTTATAAATGCCGAAGTACACATAGTGTTTCTGTGTGCACTTCGGCGGAAAGCGTTGTGAAAGGTTATAAAAGTTAAGTGTATTGCAAAACGTCTCTCCTGCTGTATGTGTAATAAATAATTTTATACAGAATATTGTTACATGTACTATTCACAACTTTTGCAAAACTTGGCGATAAATACTGCAATGTTTTCGCGAAATGTACCACAAATATTTATTCTAGGTACCGGCCCAATTAAGGTTAACAATTTTGACATCATCGTTTACACGCCACACTAGAGTAACCCGCATAATTGGCATATATTTGGTTTCCGTTCGAGATTACGCAGAAAAATTTGTCTGCCAAATTCGGTGAATTAGTTACTGACGCAGTTTGCACTGCATGCAGGCGGTGCACAATAATTTTAGCTTCGAAACATGGCTGTAATATTAACGGCGTTGGGTGTCGCTGTACTAGCCTTAATTATCTGGTGGTACTTGAAATTTCTGCACTATAATAGGTACTTGAGGAAGTACCCCGGACCGTTTCCAGTGCCTGTGATTGGAAACGCTCACAATTTTGGAGATGGCTCTGGTAAGTGTGAAATATAATCGCGATAAAAATATTTTAGATGTTTGCGTATATTGGTTCTGTATCGCAATAAAACGCTTGCATAACTTCAGAATTTTGGAAGATGCAAAAGTTTAAATTAAAATATCATTGAATGAGACATATATAGCAGAAAATTTACAAATTTAATTTTTAGATTAGAACGATTTGTAATTTTTTTGTAGCAGAAAATTTAATTAGTAATTTTAGCAACCTAAAATTTGTTTTTTAAGCGCCGGAGCGGTCGTGTTAATTACAAAACATTTCGGGCCTTGTTCCAGAAGAGTGTCCTAAACATAGGTTACTGACATTAGTAATATAATTATGCAGCAAATGTATTTATCTACTTTTATTTTAACTTAAAGCTTAAGCATAGTATATTTCCTGACCATACGTTTGGGTAACTTGACCATTCCTTTTTTTGATCTACTCCAACTATGTATTGCAAGTTTGTATAGAAGTATTGTAATTTTTTTCTCATTTCGTTCAAAAACTTGAGGCTGAGCTTTTACGGAAATAACTGGCACTTTGTATCTTTCTTTGTATTTCAAGAAAATGTAATGGAAATGCACATTTAAAGATCTCACAAGACGCATTAAATGGACAATTAATAACAATAATAGGCAAGGTTTTGTTGTTTTTAAATGGAAAGGTGTACCGGAACGGATTTTTCCGTAGATTCCAAGATGACATTCAAAATTCCGTATAATGCCAGGTTTTTCCTGTAATTTTTTAATAACATTGATATTGTCAACGTTTGTAATGTGCAAAAATGTTTTTTTAAGGGACGAAATAAATGTGTAAGGAATAGATAAACATAAATACATATTTAAAAGCAAACACACCTAACATTTACCACTGGCCTGCTTTTGAAACTTCGTATTCTTAGATTTCTTTTGTATTCGTCCGTACAGTCTTTTTTCAACATCCAACAATAGCGGCTATCATATGTACAGTCCATTTTTCTTAGTATCTCTTTTCCATTACTTTAATATCTTGATGGAAGCGCTCACCATGTTCTTCCGTAAAATCACTAAGATTGTCAAAGAAGTAATTTAGATGAGCATGAAGAAAGTAAACTTTGACGCTCATGTTCCAACCAAACAGTTTATAGGATCCCAACATTGCTTCGACTAAAATGGCGTAATTTGCAGCATTTGTCTTTCTCCAAAAGTTTTATACCACATTTCTCAATTGCTTAAAGTATTGCTCACGATCTTCATTTTGCAGAAGCAGCAGTCGTCACTGTGATTTGTTGGCTTACGCCACACCATGGGTACACCGAACGGCATTCATTTCTTTTTCTACTTTTTCAGTTTCTTAACCCCTCCACACATGCACGGCATAGTTTTTGAGGAACCCACGCTTTATTCCAATCTGCTAGTTTAATCTCAAAGTGTTAAAAATAAGCATTTTCCACGTAAGGCGTAATACGTTTCCTCTGTTTTCATGTCGTATAATAGCCACATATGTAGTAAAATATGTCTGGATTATTGACACAACCACATGAAGTCATTGACATGTTGCAAACGATGCCATATATCAATGTGATTAAAAAATTACGCTTTTTAAATTTTCACATTTTTGTGATTTGTGGAAAAACTTGATACAAAATTTTGAATACCATTTTAAGGATCTAATCTTAGATTTGTTGTGCTTCTGTTACTTCTAAAACCTTGGTACTTTCTCAATATTTTTTAGTGTATATATTTAACTTTTTCCTTATTAATTGCTTTAGAATTTTATAGCAGGTGTCTAATAGCGCTGTACCTCTATAGTTTTCGCATAGTGATGGATCCTCTTTTTTGTATATTGGGATATGAAGATATTTGATTATTCCGTCTGCATTTCCTCTTTTAACCCTATTTGTTTTATTATTTTACTAACTTTATTTACTAACTGTTTACCTTCTACTTTGATCATTTCTACAGTTATGCTGCTTTTCTTGCCGTTTATTATTTTTCATTGCTCTTATTATATTCTCTATTTCTTCATTAGTTGGTTTTTGTATATTTACTTCTCCTCCTTCTTATTGTTCTTGTTGGTGCTGTTCTATTTGTTCTTCTGTTTCTCCTTCATTTAACAAATTTTTAAAATGCTCTCTCTATGTCTCCAATATTTCATTATGCTCTGTTGTTAACATTCCTGCTTTTTTTACTTCTTGGTGGAACGATCTTACATCTTTATTTCGAAACTTTTCTTCTATTTCCTTCAGTTTTGTTTCATTCTGTTGTCTTTTTTCCTGCATAGTTCTTTCGCTTCTTTTCCTTTTCCTTGTATTTTAAGATATTCACTTCACTATCATTCACTAGCATTTGTGCTCTTATATTTTTCTTCTTTTTTGCCTTTATTTCACACTCTTCATTGTACCAATCCGTTGTTCTCATTTGCTTTTTTCTCATTGGTAATATCTCTTGGTTTGGGTAAACTATTATTTGTTTTAATTGTTTCCATATCCCGTCGATATTCTGTGTTATACTAATTTTATCTAATCTTTTATTAATTATTTTTTGCTATTCTTTCCTTCTTTTTGTTTCCTGCAATCTTTCTATTTCGTACCGTATTTTTCTTTTTTGCTTTTCTGTGACCACTTCCTTGTTTTCTATTAAGTTTTTGCAATTGCTTTTTACTAGGTAATGGTCTGAGTTCACGTCAGCTCCCCTCATGCTTATTACGTTTGCGATTTTATCTTTTCTTTCTGTTAAGACATAGTTGATTTGATCTTTATGGATTTATTTCCTTGGGTTTGTGTGCTTCTTATAAACATACCGCTTTCCACTGCAAAAAAACTCTGTCCGTTGTCGTATGGTATATCATGTTTACTATATATTCCTGCTATTTTCTTATATATGTCTTTCTTTCCTACCTTTGCGTTGCAGTCCCCTACGACAATGTTTACCTCAAACTTAGATAATTTTTCATATTCATTCTCCATAATATATTTCCTTTTCATCCTCTGCCTTTTCCTCTGATGGGGCACGTACATTGATAATACTAATATTTCGCTCATTTCCTTTTAATGTTATAGAGCACTATATTTATTTTATACTGATTTATCTCTTTTACTACTTGTTTAAGACTCTCCGCAACGCATGTCTTTCTTAAGTTCCATGTGCCTATCGATATCGTATTATTTACTTCTTTTTTGTTCTTACATTCTATCTTTTACTTTTTATACTATTTTTGTTTGGTTTTTTGTTAATGTTTTGTTTACCTTTATTTTACTCTTTTTCCTTAAATCACGTCCTTGTTCATTGCCATGTCCCTTATTGTTATCCTGAGCCTTATCTGTATTTAGTAGTTTTTTGGTCCGTTCTAATTATCTTTCTAATTTGTTATTCAAAGATTTCTCCTTCGCGTGATCTCTTGTTTGAAGTCCTTTTTTAGCTAGTACTTACCTTATCTTGTCTTTCTATTTCACCCTCTTGTTTTCGCTCGTTTACTTTGTATATCTTATGTGCGCCTTGTGTCCTTTATTTCTGTCCTCTTTCACGAGTGGTATCAATTTTCTCCTTTTAACTTGGTTCTTGCGGATTCTTTAACTAATTTGACTAATATTGGTCTTTTCTTTTCTCAACTGTATTTTCCGATTCTTCTTACTTTGTCCAATTTTTCCATTTATATTAATATTACCTCATATTTTTTGTCTGGTTGTTCCGACTTTCTCTTTTGTTCCACTCTCACTTTCATTCTTTTTCTACTACTTCTTTTACTGTTATATTTTTCTTTCTTATCTCCATCTCTATTGCTTTTCTATTTTTTCTTAGTTTTTATTTTCTTCTTTTATTTGCTTTGGTTTCATTCCAAGGGAGTTTAATTTTGTATCTGTTTGAGTTATGCTCCTCTTTAGTTCCCTAAACATACTTTCGACTCTTTCCATGTCAGCCATTTGATTTTATTTACACAACTGTTAATCGCTTATAAACCCAGGCCCGGTCGTTTTGTCGTAAGCCTGACTTTTATCGATCCACAGTTTATGGTTTATTTTAAATTTTTGTTTCATCTATATGCGTGTAATATTCTTCCTTACCTTGGTACCGATTATGTTGATTATCTCAAAAGAAGCCTTGCACTTGCAACTAGGTTTTATTTTCACTTTTCTTTGTTCTTATCTATCCCTTTCGGTTACTTTTTTCCCTAGATTTATTACGATATCCTCCAAATTATCAAATAGTTATGCTAATCGCAATATTTAATATTTTATACTTGCACACCGTTTTATTCCGTTTGTATTTGTTATCATTATCGTGGTCGCTACTAAACGTACTTTATGCAATTTTCATCCTTTTATTTATTTTCTTAATATTCAAAATTTTATTCATAAGTTTCAGTGTACTTACTACTGGTTGTTTTATTTTTCTTTTTGGTGCGCTTTCACGTATTTACGCTTACTCAGTGTGACCTAATTTAAACGTTTAATATCGGAGTAATGTAAACACGTATGACACGGCAAAAATTTTTTATTATTTTTCATGAGGAACTAAAATATAAAATAACAAATTTAGAGAAAATATTTGAAAATTAGGGGAGCCTGGAGTATAAAGAACAACATAGTAAAAAAGAACTTGTCTTTGATGAACAGAATGTTAAACTAATATCGCAATGTTTGAAGAAAGAGTTTAGAACCGAGGCTAAGATAAAAAATGCGTACTCAATAAAACCATGACAAAGGAAGCATTGCAGTAGCTGAACTGAAACTGTGGAATGAAAAAACTCAAAGTGATGCAAAATAAGAGTAAGTTTAGACTAGAAATATAAAGAAAAATTAGAGAAAAAATAGATAAAGAGAAAATAGGAATGTCAAGGTAACCATGGGCTTTCAATGCAAAGTAGAATTATTGATAATACTAACATTAGGTAGCAGCGACAATCGGAGAGATCAAATTCCACCAAAAACAGGCAATAGTCACAAAGTTACATGCCGTTACGACTAAAGCACGAAAATGGACAAAGAAAAATAGTAAAAACCAAAGCAAATGTAGCAACAAAGGAAGGCTACATTTAACGTAAAGAGAACTTATTACGACAAAGCACTAAAAAATTTAGTGACAGAAGCGAGAAGGTATCGAACACTCATTCTAGAAAACATAAAGAAGAAAGTTAACGTACATAATCGTAGAAGTGGAAGCCTGCTATATTTTTAACAACAGCGATGAAAGAAGAGTGCAATTAGAGGGAGGGGGGAGAGATAGTGTTATTTAGAAATACAAAATTATATATATATATGTAAAATAAAAATATAACGATTTAAACGGAAAAAATTTACTTTCCAATCATCGGCAGCCCCAGTAAACAGGATAAAACTAATGATAGCTTGCTTGCCTTAGCAGTTTCACAAAAAAGCTAAGGATTGTAAACACATGCTTATCGATATACGCAAAGAAGTATGATGGACACTAAATAGAAAAATACCAAATTACATCGATCATGTCTTAATAGAAGAACAAAGTGCCAACCTGATATCTAATGTATGAACACAAAGAGGGGGAAAGCTAACTCTGATTATTTGATAGTACGAATTAAAGAAAAGTAGGATTAAACAAGTAATAATGCAACAAAGCATAACAACAGAAAATACAAAGTTGATTCGCTAGAGGAGAAAGAGTTTCAAGTTCAATTCTAACAGAACTTCGACAAAAAATGTGCGGATCTTAAAGTGACAACGAAGCTTGAAGAACTGTAGAAGCAACTAAGAAATGCAATAGTAGAATCAATGAATCAAGTTTAACAAGTGCAAAAATGATTAGAAAAAAATTTAAACAGAATAAAAATGTTAAAAACAAAATGGTAAAGAAGAAATTCAAAGGCTGTCGGTGGACAAAAAGGCAACAAAGAGAAAATAAGATTGAAGAAGTAGAACAGAAATTTATTAATAAAAAAATTAGAAATTTTCATTAAGAGATATCTCCTATGGCTTTAATGCAGTTTTTTTGTTTCTTAAAATATTTATGCCTTTCTTGGCACCCTCAGTACATAAACTGCATATTTTTTAAAAAATTATAGTGGAGTTACATTTAAAATATAAAGTTTAACTGTAATATTTTCAAGATGAACGATTAAATGAGTAGTTTTATTTGCAGATCTAATATCAGTTGGTCAAAAACTTATTAGCAATCATGGGCCACTCTTCAAACTGATGCTAGGCCACCTTCCTCGACTGGTTATAGCTGAACCAAAATTCGCCAAATTTTTATTTAGCTCTAACATTATCCTGGAAAAGTCCTATGAGTACAGATTCCTTCATCCGTGGTTGGGAAGCGGATTGTTAACTAGCTCAGGTAAGCATAAATAAGTTTTTTTCTAATTTAAAAATATTGAATTACACAAGATCACCTCAAGAATTTCTTTTGTTTTATTAGTCACACATTTTATGTTTTATCTTATATTAATAACTTGTGTGCGGTCCTTTCTGTTGAATTACCTTTCTCAATCTATTTGGAAGTCGCATAATGTCATCTTTCCAAAACTATTGTGATTTGCTAACAAAATACCTTAGTGCATTTTGATCTCACTTATTGATTTCTCTTGCTACGAAAAGAATGTTTTAATGAAGAAATAGAAATAATATGAATAACGAGGTAGAGAATTCCAGTTTATATGTAAATTTTTTTTATAATTACAGTTTGTTGACTCTGGTTGTTTCGTTCCATTGCCTCTATCCACCGTGGGGCAATATTTCGTTGAATTAATGGTTTAAAATTACATAAGCAGTTCGTAATAAACAAAACAACTTCAGTCTCAAAACGTTCTTGGCGTAAAGACTAGATCTTTTTACGGTTATCGTCAAAAACGTTTTCGTTTAAGATTTTCAAAAAGGATTTATGTCTTATTCCTAGTAAATAATCTTATCAAAAAATATTCTTTTTTGTTTTGTTGAAGAAGCAAATCATATGCAAAATCACGGTTAAGAAGGTTTGCTCTCTATCCATATATTTGAAGTAATGAAGCTTTATAAGGTGGTTCGAAGAATATTTAAAATATTTGCCAATTCACAAATAGCATAATTCAGATTTTTGTCTACCACGATATTGATGAGATTCATACCCGTAGCGGATAGATAACAATAATATATAACGAGCCCCAAGCCTTCCAAACTGGTGCAAATTTGTATTATCGTTAGCACTGCTATATTTCTTATCGCGTTTCTTTCTTGTAACTTCAATTTGTATTGGCTTTTTATTATTATTTGAACCTTTTTTTTTCTCTAACGACGGTTTTTTGGGGCTCTTTACTCGCGTAATCATTGTCATAAATACAAGAATTCATTGGTACTCGCCCCATGTTTTAAAAAATGATGACATCCCTTGAAGTGGTAAGCTTCCTCGCAAGTCAAACCCAAAATCACACGGCTAACTTCTTGTCCCTTTTGCTTCGGCACTATAACTAACACAAATGACACAAACACACGAAGGTTTGACACAGTTCTACATCTCCATGGGCGTTAACTTCTGATTTCCTTTCGGAATTCTGTTTAACAAATAGATCACATAGTAGATGATCTGTTGCGGAGTGAAAGCAACACTTGCTTTTTGTAAAAAGCTCGCATCTTTAAAAACCTTACTTAAATATCTGTTCACATATTCCAGACTATCGTCAGTTCTGAGCATGAAATCAATTTTATAACGCCATTAGTGCGCGTTTGCAATGGCAGGTGCAAAAGTTTTTAAAGAAATCACTTTTTCCTGTTATCTGAGTCCAAGCGTCGGCGTCAATCATTGATCGTGTTGACTTGGTATCCATGCATGCGTCTTTGTCTTCTGATTTAATTCCAGCGTTGGCAGATTTCTTTTTTATTTTCTTCAACACTTATATTGCTTGTATCCTACTTCACTGCAATTAAAACAATTAAATTTACTGTCGAACTTATTATTTTCTTGCGAGCGAGACTCTTCTTTCTTTTTAGAGCGTCGCGCTGTCCACACCATTATTTTTGTGTCGACCAGTAAAACAAGGAACACTTTTGAACTCTATTGTCACATTTCTTAATCGCTAACACTTTTCACTTCTTGCTTGGACTTCTTCAGCAACCACACTTTGCTAATATGTAACTGTGGATCAAACGTTGGCATTATTATCGAGCTATGCCCAGTTTATAAACAATAATTAAAGTATGATTACAATTATTGTTGGTTATGTAAGTATAAGTAAAACTTTAGGCAATTCATTATTGTCAAAAAAAAGAAGTGATATCACAATTAAGGCGAGCTCTCGGTAACTGTCGGAATCAAAGTACACTATATCCCTATCCTTAACATCATTTATTCAATTAATTGTTTACTTCAGACCATAGACTTACTTACGTCTCACCAATAAGAATGCAATACCTTCATTTCAGTACTTGTACAGCTCAAATACAATATAATATGGTAATGTAATCTTACTGCAAGCTTCAAATAACCTTTAATTTAATTTGCGTAACTTTTTGTGACAGATACTTGGATTTTTATCCTTGATGGCTGTTTAAGTTTTGTAAACATGCTCTTGCAAACGTGTAATTAACTTGGTCAGTAGAATTCAACATTTATTTTGAATGACGCATCTTAATCATTAAATGGTCTTGTAATAACTTTACGTATTTATACCAAATAATGGTCTAAAGAAATATCTTTTCTATCATAGAAAACTGTAGTTTCCAATTGGACAGTACTTATTTACCTTTTCTTCTCTCGTTTACCTCAAAGTGTTGGAGTACTGAACTATGTATCTTTTGTGTTTTCTTTTGTTTTTAGCTGGGATTTCCAGTCTTTAATCTTCTAGTGATGCCTTTGTTATTTTTCTTCCTATAGTATTAGAGGTCTTTCACTCAAGCTTTGAGCTTTATCGTTTATTTCAAATAACTGTTTTTGAATATCTCTCATCCCCCATATGGATCATGTGACTATACCATTCTATTTATTTTCCTTCTAGTACTTGCACTATGGGGTGTTGTAGATCCTCTCATTTTTTCCTATCTCTTTGTTTTCCACACTACCTCTTTTAAATATTTCATTTCAGCTACCGTTAATTTGGATCGGTTTATCTGTTATTGTCCATAATTTTTTCGCATAAAATAATGTGAGAATGTAAATGGTCTTATATAAGTGCATTTTTGTTTTTATGCTCAGTTTTCCCAATTAGTGCGTTGTTGACTTGGAAACTTTGTTGGGCTTGCTGATTCTATTTGTTATTTCTCTAGTTTACTCGCCCGTCATTGCTATAGATTGTTTCTGTCAATGTTTATATATGTCCGCTCTTTGTTCTCTATTTTTGGTAACTATATAATTTTGATTTTTTCTGTATTTGTCATTATTACTTTTTGTTTGAGATGATTTTTCCATGTGTCTATATTTATTTGAAATTATAATAAGTATGTCGCTTGCGTACAGTAGGTAAGTTTAAGTTTTAATGATCTATAGCTTTTCCCTTTAATTCGTTTTTGCAGATATACCTATAGTTTATGTATATATGTCGAATAGTAACAGACTTCTTGCTTGATCTATTTGGCTATTTGTAAATTTTCTGAATTTTTTCGATTTAATCTTATATGCCCTTTTCTCAATTTTCTTTTATTTAAGTTACCTGAAGTTTACTAAGTGTATCCCATATATGTTGTCATTCAAGGTAGATTTTAAGTTTTAAAAAAAGGTATGAGCCTTTATTTTTACTTATAGATTTCTCTGTCATTGCTCTTATTGTATTTATATTTTCCTGTGTGCTTTGTTCTCTATTTTGTTTATCAGTCATTTACGTAATATCCTATTATACTTTTTTAGTGCAGATTGCTGTATAACTTTCACGGTTAGTTGAATTTTTTGGGGAGGAAATATGGGGATAATGACCTGCTGGAAAATTTTTGGTTAGCCGTTTTTTACAACTGGATCTTCTTTCTTCATAAATCCATGGTAAGGTTTTCTTTAGGCGATTTTCCATATTCAGTGTTTTTCAAAAGCTTCTTTTGTAATTTTTTCTTATCTTGTATCTGCGCAGATTTAAATAACTCCTACTTTCTTTTGAAGGTTTAGATTAATATTCACGATTCTAGAATTTATAGCTTCCCGTTGTGTTACTTTCTTATCTAGATCATCAATGAGGATTCCGTTTAATATTTCTTATCTTCTTTTTTCATTTACTTTAGTTACAGTTTATGATTTTGTTATGTATTCTATAATTTCTTTTTTTCAGATGTATTATACTGCATATCTCAAATCTAACTCTTGTTTTAATCAGTCGTCTGCAGTTGCACCGTCCAGTTCAAAAGCTCATTTTCTTTCTTTAAACCTTGAATAAAATTTGAGGAAAACTGTCGTATAATTTGTCAAGAGTAAAACAACAATTTCATTTGATAATTTCATCAACCCATACTTTCACGTTTTCGGTTAGGATTGATCGCCCGTCATTTTGTGCATTATATTTGCTTTTTTTAAATATACGGCACCATTTTGTTATAAACTACTCATTCATATTGTTTTAAATTGTATTATTAGAAGGTCAAGAAGTTATAAGTTAAGAAATATATAACCGCGCACCCATCGTGCTTTATAGAATTTTGAATGGATCTGTTCATATATTTACACATATAAAAATAAAAATCTTATTGCATACGGTCTGTTCGTCCGTCTGCCCGTCACTTTTTTCAGCTTCGTGTACTTCCGCGTGACCCCGAAAATGGTCGAAGGATCACCGCTACGGGCTTTAGCTGGCGGGCTCCGCGGTGAAAGAACTAACGTTTTGTAATTGCAGCTGGATGTCACCAATAATGTGAGTGACTTGGTAAATATTAAGGCAAGGTTTGGCAATATGCTATTTCAATACTTATGATTATATGGTCGGTAACTAAATTTAAGATGACGTATGTGCTGTCAAGCTAACTTTTAAGACGTCATTATATGTATAAAAGCCCGGGATACCTGTGGAAAATTGTTCCACGTTTCACCTTTTTTGTAGAGAAGATTCGTTTGACCTCTGTCTCCGGTAGTACTGCAGCCTTATGAACTTATTGTACTTCTTATTTCTTTATAGCACTTTTTCTTTGGTTTACTACCGCGTTGCCTACAGCTCAGGTTTCCATTGTACAATCTTCTTTTGTTAAGGTGTCTTCTAAGAGAACAATACTTTCTGAGAAGACCTGTAACTAATTTCTGCTTTGTACTAACATTTCTTCTATTATTTTAGGAGGTGGTCCTTTTATAAAGGTTTCCCATGCTTTCTTTGGTTTCTTTGTCCCAATACATTTTTCCAATATTTTTTATAATGCTTTCTGACTCATTCCTCCAGCCGGCTTCCTAGTGCCAGAGCCAGTATGAGATTTATAAAGGGAGCTGTTTACTTTTCTTATGCTGGCTCATCAGCTTTCTCGTTTTCTGCAATTACGCAGTGCTTTCGTACCTATATCAAAGTTAATTTGTTGCGGTCCTGCATGTTACCTTTGGTTTTTAACGCCTTCGGGAATGCCTGACTGTCCATGACTATATTGGTTTGTTCTCATATCGAATATGTTTCACCTATATGTCCAATAGTTCTATATTTTTTTACAGTTTATAAAAGCCACTCTTGGCTTTCCCATGATATCGTAATGAAAAGAAAGGAAGTCTAACAGTGTCTCCATTGCCACTGTTGATGTTTTTATATTACCCGTTATTCCTAAACAAACAAGCCTTTATATCTTATTTAGTACGGTTGTAACAGTTCTTTGTATTATCTTTGTCCAGCATACCAAAGCTATATATGTTATCATTGGTTTGACTACCGTGGTGTATATACCCCTCTTTCGGTTTTAGACCTTATTTTTCTAACTAACGCTAGTCTCTTCTACATTTTTTTCTTGACTTTTTGAATGTGTTGATTCCAGGTGAATTTTGAGTTTAAATCACTCCAACATATTTTTCCTCGTCCGATAATTTTATTTCTACACCTAGAGGGTTAATAGGTCCCAATTCGTCTTGCAAATACTGCTTTGGTAGATTTTGATGCGCTTATATGTAGCCTATCTGCATCTATCCAATTTGTAACCAGATTTAGGGCCCTTTGCATACGTTCCCTAACTTTATTGTTACATCTTCGCTGGGATAGTATAAACAAGTTATCTGCATAACCCAGTCTACCCGTCTGCAGCTCGTTTCGTGGAGTTCTTTACTCTTCGACATACTACTAATTGTATTTAAAGATGTCACACGTTTTCTCAATATCCAACAAGGCAACTAAAAGAACGTCATTGTTTTCTTCAGCATTTTGCACTTTAGTAACAAGTAAATGCATTGCTGTTTTTGTAGAGACTCTTATCTTGTAAGCATACTGGTCTTGATGTGGAGGTCAAATTACTAATACACCATTTCTGATATGCCTGTAAATCAGTTTTTATAGTTTTATTGCAAAGGAATCAAACTAATTGGTCCTAGAATCTTAGGCTCATCTTGTTCTATTTTCCCAGGTTTTGGTATAAAAATAACTCTAATTATTTTCCAGAATGTCAGTATGTAATGTAGAGCAAAATTTGTGCTAAATATATCGTACATCCTGTGGTATAGAAGGCCACTTCCCTTCTACAACAAAATAAAATAAATATCTTCAGATTCAGGTGATTTATAACGTTGAAATGAGATAATTGCCTATTTATTTTGCCCACTTTAGGAGTCTCAAAGACATTTTCTTTTTCAGTGTTAGTGTATTAACCTGTCTTTGTTCTTTGAGTAGTTATTGGGCTCTGAGAATTTTTTGAAAGTATTTTGTAGAATCTGACACCTTTTTGAGTAAGACTTTTTTCTAGAATATAGTAAGAACTCCAGAAGTTGCTATACTATGTTGTAGGTTTGTCTAGAGCGTCCGAATCGCCATATATTGTATCAAGACCCTTTAGGACCCTGAAGGTAACCCTGTCCAGCCTACAGTGACCTTTAAACTGGGATACTTATAAATAGGATATGCAATGTCTTTCTATTACTTTTCTATTTTTCTACTCAAGAGAAGCCAGCCTTCTATTTTCAGTCCAGAGTTTTTCGTCCCTAGTCGAGTTCTGGCCTGCTCCTCCTGCACTTCCGGCCTAAGCAATAAGACCAGTATCTTGGGTTAGATTAACCAGAAGGCCCCTCCACTGGATGTTATCTGATTGAATTGAAATGAACTGCTGCTCAAAGTAAAAATATTTCTGGTTCAAAGTTATTAAGAAATTTGCAAGGGGACGTCTAATAGCAACATCGCAAGTTTAATTTCTGTGATAATTGGATAAAACTTTTATTAATATTGAAGCTTGTCTTTATATTTTGATCAGTATTTCATTTAAGAATAAATAATAGAACTTCCATGTACTTCAGCATCAACTCCCAAAACAAAGACTGCCCTGCAGTTACTTCCGTTGAATATGTCGTAGTGTAAAGTGTGACTTAGTGAAAGCCGTAAAATATTTTTTATTAGAGACTTTACGTAGAAAATAAAATGGATTTAGGAACTTAACAATGTATTTTAAAAATGATTTTTAGTATTCAAAATACACTCTAATGGTCAGAAGTAACCCGATACTCCCCTAGAACCAGATAAAAGTGTATTAGACAGACAAGGAATGAGTTGGCAGAGTAGGGTGATTTTGGGTGATTAGGTGCCGTCGTTGTAACAAGACGGTTCGTAAAATATCAGTACTGCTACAGATGTCTAAATCAAATGTAAATGATGTCATAAAATGGAAACGCCTGAGTTGAGACAAAGTGGTGGGTTGCATAAACTTTAAAGACGGCAAAGATCATTCGCGATTCTCAAAGTGCTTCTGATATCGTTACTAGCACCAAGACGATATCGTCGATAGCTGAAAACATAGGCTTTAACCGTTGTGCAAACGCTTACAAGCTTAACATAAGCACGGGCAATGCCAAAATTTACTTCCAATGGTGCAAAGCTCGCCGCAATTGGAAACAAATTGGAGGAGTAAAGAATGTCTGGGTTTGGGGGAACGGTTCTTATCCGAGTGTATTATGCCAATAGTCGAGTTTGGGGTTGGGGTCTGTAGTTCTTGTAGCCAGAAAAATAAACGCTGAGATGTATTTTGCTAACTTTGTAATTCTAACTCTCTGCCAACGGTTCTTGCGAAGGACCTCTTTTTAACCAACAGAATAATTGTTTTGTACACATAGCGAAGTTTATACTGGGGTGGCTTTAAGAAATTGGCCTTCCCAAAGTCCTGATATCAATTCCACCGAACACCCCGAGGAAGCATTGGAACGTAATTACTTCAGACGTACATCAAAAGCTGGTGAAAAGTTTTCCCAGACGAGTGCAGGATGTGATCAATGCAAAAGACAGACCGACATCTTATCAATACAAGCCATTATATACAAAGTTCTTAATTTTATTACGTTGCTTTAGATGGGAAATAAACTTTCTGATTTTGTTTCTGAAAATGGAAATTTTTTAAGTGCAAATTTTCTTTCCTTTAGTAGAGTAGTTCACTAGACTATTTGATTAATGGTTGTATATGTATTGAGTAAAATTCCATTGACAATATTTTTTAGCAAAGAAATGGAAGATGCGACGCAAGTTGATCACACCGGCATTTCACTTCCAAATTTTAGAAAATTTTGTAGAAATGTTTAAGAGCCAAAGCGACATTTTAGTAAAGAAGCTGCGCAAAGAAGTCGACCAGAAGCCCGTGGACATCATGCCTTACATAAATTTATGTAGTTTGGACATTATATGTGGTGAGTAATGTATAAACTTTATAAAGAACTTTATTAACATTATAAGTAAGCAGAATCAGCCATGGGGACATCCGTGAACGCACAAAGTGATTTTGAGTCTGAATACGTGCTTAGCTTAAAAAGAATTTGTCGAATTATAACTGAACGGGCACTATCTCCCACAAAAATGTGGGATGTTTTGTTTATGTTTACTAGAGACTATCAGAAGCAAAAAATGGCACTTGAAGTACTGCATGGTTATACGAACTCAGTTATATGGAAGAGAAGGGAGAAATTATTAAACGAAAATACCAGTCGAATACTGAATTTCGAAAGTAAGCAAAAATTGGCTTTCTTGGATCTACTCTTGCAGTCTACTGTTGATGGAGAACCTCTTTCTGATGAAACCATTAGAGAAGAAGTGGACACATTTATGTTTGAGGTAAAAAAACCTGCACTTTTGCTTTTCGGCATTTCTTATTTTAATCACTTAATCACCATCACTACTGTACGCAAATATATGTCTTGTAGTAGCTTGCGTTTTAGTTGTACGTGGATTTCTTGTTGGTCTGGTGTGTAGTAAGCAGCACTACTAAAGTTGGTAAGATTGGCATAGAGTTATTAACAAGCTTTGCAATCTGTTAATGGATTGTGGAAATGTCCAGTTCGTAATGTAGTTGCTGGTTGGTGATGAACTAGAGAGCGTTGATTGTAATTCTAAGGATTCTGTTTTTAAATACCCCGATCCGATAAAGATTGGTTTTGGTTATGTTGCCCCAAACGGCACACTCGTAGAGCAGAGAACAGTGGCACATTTCCTTCGTAAGATGAACTTATGATTCATAAGTCATTATTGACGTACTACTGAATGGAGTGGCCGTTGATTAAGATTTAGTAATGGTCATTAATTCCTCTCAGTGTAAATATTTTAGTGACACATCGGCAGATTTGTTAGATAGATTCCATTGCTTGAACGATCTGGTTAATGTATTAGTAGCATTTTGTAGTTTAGAAATTGCTAGTTCAGGCATTCGGTTTGGTTAATATGAACGTATCATCTGTAAACATTGCGAAGTTACCATTAACGATGGGAAAGTCTCGCATAAAGATGTTGAAAAAATTTAGACTTAGTATGCTGCCTTGAGAGATCTCTGCATGTATGTTTTTGGTGGAAGATTTGGGTATATGAATTTTAACTGAGTACGTGCGGTTGTCTAGGAAAGGATATAAAATGGCTTTAATGTAGTCAAGTATTTGTAGGTGAGAATTTTTTTATTTGGTGCCGTTTGCCCACACACTATCGAAAGCTTACGCAACGTCAATAAACAGGATTGTTGTGAATAGTTTGCTTTCAAATCCTTTCTCAATAATCTCTGTCACATGTTGTAATTGCAACTCGTCCATTAATTTATTGATAGTTTTAATTGCGAAAGGGTAAAGTTTCTCTAGGGTTGATTTATGTGCTTCAGCGAATTTGGTGACTATGTTAATGAGTACCGGATTATCGTTGTTATAGGAAGTAAACGTTTTCTCAAGATGATCTGCAAGGGCTTCGCATTTTTTTGTGTTAAAATTATCTATCTGAGTTTCCGAAGAGATTGAAGATATCCTATAATACCAAATCTCTTGGCTGAGATTAGCGATGTATTTTTGATAAAAGTAAATTTGATGTGATGTGATTTGATGAGATAATATAAATTATTTATAATTTTTTTGTTGCGGGGTTTCGGGTTCTTTGTCATTCTCTTTTAAACCTACCTTTTTTACTTAATTAAATTAAATATATACATAGGTGATAAATTATCGCTAGCATGTTTTTTGTTAACCTTTACTTTAGTATCTTGATGAACGCTGTCAAGATTTTATTATCTGTATGATTGTTTTATTGAGAATTAAAGATCGTTTGAATACTTGAGTTGTTGATAAAAGTTGTGCTGTAGAAGTTTCAATTGACTATCCCATTAATTAATTTAGAGTAGGGGGTATATTTTGCTGCCGTTGTTATAAATGAAATTATGATGGGTAAGTGATCCGAGTTTAGTTTAGTAAGCACTTTTTGAAGTGCTTGTTTATTAAAGTGGGTGATTAGTTTTATGGGAGCAGTGAGTGGGCTTATCAGACGCTTTTATTTGAAATGCATATGTAGATGTTAGATTGTAGAGTTTGATTTCAGCAGGGTTTGGTACTCTACATCTCCAGATAGTGCTTTTGGAGAGTTCCTTGTGCTAAAGATCGTAGTCGTTTATTGAATTACTCATAGACGCATAATATGTTTATAGCAGTGCCATCGTATATTTTGATTCCAACAGTCTCGAGCGTTATGGTGTCGATTGGTTGACATTTGTGATGTATTATTACGTTTAACAATGATACAATGTGGGGTTCCCTGTCTGGGTGGTAGATTTGATATCCACCTATCTTGAGTTTTTCATGATGACTTAAAGTGCATTTTAGAGACCCATGCTATATCTATAGAATGTTTTGCGAGGAATGACCTAAATAAGTTTAGTTGTGTTTTGCTACCACTTATATTCCAATTCGGAATTTTTATTTAGGGAATTGGATTGATTTTATGGTGGTTGGATAATAAAAATTTGTTGAATATAGGGTTATATTAGGTTTAAGGGGGCTGATAGTAAGTTATTGAAAAAGGATAGAGATTTAAATGACGAGATGTTTATTTTCGAGTACCATGGTGGATTGATTTTGGAGGTATTATGTGGGAGATAAAAGAAGTTTTTTTGTATTGTTATCGGATACGGAGCTGCTTTACGTTCCTGCTGTTTTGCGATATTTATTTTGGGTTCGTCTGTTTTGAAAAATTTTTGTTTGCGAGAAATATTTTCATCTCCTAAAGTTGGCGTGATGGTTTTCGTTACAGTTGGTACATATTGGGGCTCATGCCATGGTTTGTCACAGTTAGTATATAATAATTTATATTTGGATTTTACGCATCTTAGTTCCAGTCAGCATTAATTTTTAGTATGCCCTAAAGATGGTGATAAGACGTACTTAGATTTACTAATTAAATAAAAGTTTTGTTACCAGAAATCAAATAAATGTGGTTTATGCAAAGCAGTTATCACAATAAGCAGGCGTTGAGAAATCACACTCACACTTCTGAGCCACCATAGAAACTTTTACACTTTTAATGTTCGAAAATCTTACTCATTTTAAAATTGGCCTTTTTCCGTACACAGTAGGGTGTACGAGGTGTGTTCAAGTTTTACAGTGTACACATTTATTTCTGACAAAATACCCAAGAAAATTGGAACGTCTGTTACTTTTCACAGTAATCTTTTACAACATCGTTGTCATAATCTCATGGCTGCTGAGAATATTTCTCTAGGGGTGTGTTTTTCCCACTGGAAAATCGTTGATGCAACAGAGGCTCAATGGAAAATTGAGCGGCCGCGGCGGCATCGCGTGTTAACATGTCCTGAGATATTGCCACCCGCGCAGCTCTGTGTTCGTCGGTTAGTATTCGTGAGACCAAGCTTGAAGAAACTTTTCGCATTTTCAGGTCATCATGCCAAATGAACTCCACAGATCCTACAGATAGAGTTTAGAGGCGATATCACGCACACCTAATTGACGGTCTTCCATAACAGCTTACTCCACTCGCACAATTATAGTTTTGGTCCGGCTGGTTCGTGGTCGAGGCTGCTTCGGTTCATTCTCACACAACTCTTGACCTTCTTTAAACTTTCGCACCTACAAACTCACATTTTTAACATCCATAACGCCTTCATCGCATGTTCCACTCAATAAATTTCGATTGGTATTTTACCACGCAAGAGGAGAAAACATATGATTACACGTTGTCCTTAAACACTAAAGGTTGCCATTTTAAGTATACAAAACAACACTCATTGCAATGGAGATAATTGGACCTGTGTGCATTCTATGGTACTGTTATCTATATTATCAATTCAGAAATTATCTTATAAAATTAACTCTATCTTTCTACTTACCAAGAAAAAAATTGGAGATTTTAGAACTTGAACAAACACACACACACACATAACTAATCTTTTTGTTATTATTTTACCAAATAGGGGCACGACACGGTCACTTCAGCGATCAGTTTCACGTTATATTGTTTGTCGCAGCATCCATCTATACAGGTAACTAGGTATATCCGTTTTCATTGCGACAAACATTATTAATATTCTGAGACAGGAAAACGTTGTTGAAGAACTAAGACAAATATTCTCAGATGATAAAAGTAGGCCGCTAACATACAACGACTTGCAAAATATGAAGTATTTAGAGATTGTTATAAAGGAGTCATTGCGGCTATATCCTTCGGTACCCATACATGGAAGGGTACTAAAAGAAGACGTAGACTTTGGTATTGTAGAACAAATTGTAATGCACGTAAGAACGCGCAACATAAATTGTCTGTAGATGGCGAAATACTACCAAAAGGACTGACGTTGACCGTTTTCACGTATGGTTTGCATAGAAACCCCGATTGTTTTTCCAATCCTGAGCAATTCGACCCAGAAAGATTTTCTCCGGACAACATTAACCGTAACTTGACGTATGCTTATGTACCATTCAGTGCCGGTCCAAGAAATTGCATAGGTGACTGCATACTTGGTTATGGCAATTTCTGCTACTAATACGTGATATGTTTCAGGTCAACGTTTTGCCAATATGGAAATGAAATGTATTATATCGGAAATTTTAAGAAATTTTGAATTGCTACCAGTGATAGATCATGAGCTTAAGCTGATAGTTGAAGTTATTTTAAAACCCGGAAATGGCTTGCCCATGTACATTAAAGAGAGAAACTTTTGATAATAGAAATATAGTGAGCCACATAAACATATTAAATATGTATTTCTAGCAAGTATGGTTAAAAATTTGTAAATAGACAAAAATATTGTTATGTGAGAATGAGATTGATGTTTTATTAAAAAGCTAAATGTATTAATGTTTTTGTTTTTAAATTACTCAATTTCGGCCTTTTTCTAGATTTCTTTTATTCTTCGTTAGTATTAATAGGTGATTCAGACGTTACTCTCTTGGCTTGATATTGGTTAGGTAATATTTTTTATTATGCTAAGAATATGCAATATTTTGCTTTGTATTCAATATTTATGTGTGTCTTTGACGCTGGGATCGACGAAGAACAGAGGAGTCTTGCCGGTAGAGCACACCGCGGCCCAAATCATCACTTGTTTGGGATGAGCTACCTTGTGGACGATTCTCCCTTTCTGATCAGCCTCCTTAGTGTCCTTGGCGAGCACACGGTGATTTTGGCGGTTGAAACTCGCCTCCACGGCGAACAACTTCTCGTCGGAGAAGACAGTGAGAAGGTGCTCTCCGAACCGCGTGCAGACAAAAGGGCACGGCATTTCGTAAGGCGTGCCTCACGATTCTGTTTGGATAGGATGGTTGTTGTTCTGACACGGTAGGGAAAGAGTCTCAGCTTCCTTTGACAATTCTCCTGGCCAAAGTTGAAGAAAGTACTGGTTCATCTTCCGTATCGAGCGATGAGGATTTCGACGTATCTGCTCTCAGATGATCTTCACCTTCTGCAGAGTCGAAACAGTAACCGGTCTTCCACTCCTTTTATGATTTTTGATGTCACCAGTTTACTTGTACAGTTGGATGGTCCAATAGACAATTACCCGACCGACACGGAACAGCTTCGAGATGCCCTTGCACGAGACCCCTTGCAGTGTTAGGTCCAAAATTGCTCTACGATGCTTTGTCGCGGCCACCATTGCTTTCAAACATAATAAAATCACATGAAACTTTGAAAAAACATAGAAAAACAATAAAATGATGAAAATAAAATAATTGAAGCACTTGAAACGCGTAAGCACGCTAATGGCGTGGCGCGGAATGAATGTTTCAATACTTTTGTGCACCCTATATATATATATATATATATATATATATATATATATATATATATATATATATATATATATATAGTTAAAATGACAGTGGACAAACCACCTTACGAGACTTAAGCAGATAACAGGTATAGTAAGAAATTAAAGAATAGATCCTGTGAACAGGAAAGAGAGACTACAGTAGCTTTCGAACTAAGCAAAGAGACAACATTAAGAAGACTGCAATAACTAATTAAATGGGAGCGATGCTAAAACTTGAGAAAGGTTATGTCCAAAGATTAAATACATAAAGGTTGAAGATGGTAGCAAGTTCCAATATTTTATTTGTGATTTATAATATCTCTCTCTCTCTCTCTCTCTCTCTCTCTCTCTCTCTCTCTCTCTCTCTTATTTCCTTATCCCATGTCAATTGGGGTCGGGTCTGCTTAAACACCTGCGCCAGGACGCTCTATCCTGGGTTGTTTCCTTTGGCACTTGGGCTTCCTCTAGGTCTTTAGTGATTTTTGACCACCAAGTTATAGGTGGGCGCCCTCTTTTATTAATCTTCTCGGGTATGTTTAGGGCAACTCGAACTACGTGGTCATTTTCACGTCTCATTACATGTCTATACCAGACGGCGTTCATTCAATTTTTTGACAATGGGGGCTACTTTTAAAGTGCCTCTAATATGGTCGTTATGGATTTTATCCATTCTCGTCACGCTTCCCGCCCATCTTAGCATCCTCATTTCTTCAGTATGTAACTGCTGTTCGTGAGATTTCTTAACTGCCCAGCATCCGTCGGTCACATCAGACACCAGTGAGAGTTCTCCATTTCAACCAGCCGACATTTATTCTATGGGCCACATCTTTATCTACGTTAGCATCTTGAGTCAATATGGAGCCTAGCTATTGGAACAGTGAACGACGGAAAGTTGTAGAAATCCTGTCCAGCCTTCAATTACAACTAAAGTCAATTGAATATAAGCTTCCCAATTTTTGTTTACTTTATAGTGTTTAATTGAGTTTTCAATGATAACGGCTGAACCAGCGTGCGCTGTTCTGTCGAGATGTTGAATAACATAGGTGGTGTAATTATGAATATTCAGATAGCTTCTATCGGTAAATCTAACCTACGAGATCAGCATAACGTCAATGTGATGTTGTTATACAAACCTTTGAACTTCAAGTCCATTCAAGTTCCATTCGGCAATATTCAGGAACTGATCCATTATGAAAGCTTTGAGACAAGGTATGTTAAAATATTTCACAGAGTTAACATTTGTTCCATTAGGTTCTTGCATATCACTTGGTTGCTGAGATGTCGACGATGAGATTACTTGTTACTGGAGTGCGTTATTAGCAGCTTGGACATGCTGACCTTTGCCACTCACAATTTAAGCAGATACTTCGCTGAGGTAGCACCAATTCTCTTCTATTTAATTACCTCTTTTTAAGTGGAGGAAAAGTTTTGTGTTGCAGCTCTTTGCAAATAGTGCAACCTTTATAATTGGCGAAGTGATTGCTTTTACAAAGGACACATTTAACGTCAGTGATTCTAGTCCCACGGAGGCATTGTGCAGTTAAATGGTTACTTGCACACTTAACACAGCGAGGATTTCTATCGCAGAAGTTCTTTATGTGGCCTAGTCTTTAGTATTTCTTTCTTTGATCGTGGGGGCTTGAATTTCACAATTGACTGTAGAAATTTGTTTATGTTGTTTATATCTTTGTTATTTAAGACCGGTTTGAGTTCAACACAGAATAGTGGTAGTTATTTCTTTAGACTTTGTTCTTGTACGTATATGTTAGATATAATTGTAACTTTATGATCAAGTTCTTTTAGCTTCCTTTATTTTTCAGATTTTTTGGGCAATATTTTTACCGTTATAAAATACTTTAATCTAGTACTCGCTTTTAGTTACACTTTCCAGAAGTTCTACGAGCGATGGTATGAATTTGATTCCTTACACAAATATAGGAGGTGGTTTAGGATCCTTTTTGCTTACATTTTGATCTGAATTGGTTGATTCATCATTTGCCAAATTTTATGGGTTTGTCGAGCCAGTAATTGTAACTGAGGGTTATCTGACGAATTTCCATGACGTTTTCTGTTTCCCGGTGATTTTGGATATGGGGTTGTGCTAAATAAGGAATAGTATAAGGTGGATTGGGTACCGGAATTAATATGGAGGTATTTTGGAGCTGCTGTGTTGGACTCACTGGAAATTGTTGGTATACGGTATTAACTAGCAATTGATGATAGGTGTGGATAAGCCAGATACGTAAATCAAACCCGGTGTAGTTTATTCAACCTGAATTGCTTCTGCCTGATTATTATAGTTGTTATTATAAAGTTAGTAAGTAATACACTCTAAGTATATGCGTATGCGTCTATTAAACAACTTATCATATAAAAATTTGACCCGGAGGTCACTTATTCGTGCATGTCGTTGATATCACATATCAACCTTACGCTCCCAAAATCAAAAGTCCGCAGTAGTAATAAATACTGATGTTATTTCTATGATATACCCACTGAAATGCATAAGTTTTTCAACCACGAGCACCTTCTAATGACGTAGGGCGACAAACATGCCTAGATCTCTAAGAAAAAAGTGTTGGTGCAACGACCAGTTTCAAATGATGCTAAAGTGTAATGTGATGAGAAATACTGGAAAATGGAATTGAAAAATTAAAGATATGTTGCATAACTTTCCTAGTATTCTAAGTACAATAAATTTTTTGCAGAATAATTCCATTTACTATTGCAAAAGAAAACGTTTGGTAATAAATGCTACAGTGCTTTCATGAAGTGTAAGTGCACGAATATTTATTCTACATGCAGATTACAAATTAAAAATAACAAAAATTTTAACGATAACATCTGTTTGCAATATTGCGCATATTATTTTTTGTTGTTTGAAATTACGTAAAAAAGTGGGATAACCCGTCTGCTAAGTTCGACGAGTTAGGTAGTGGTGCCATTTTTTCTGATTTTGCAGGCAGTGCAGACCAATATTGAAAGAAGTTTCTAAGCATGGCTGTGGTATTAGCAGCATTGAGTGTCGTATTTGCTTTAATTTTTTGGTGGTACTTGAACTTTCTACACTATAACAGGTACTTGAAAAAATATCCCGGACCTTTCCCATGGCCTGTGATTGGAAATTCTCACAACTTCGGAGACGGATCTGGTAAGTATACTGGATAATCACAGTAAGGAATTTTTTCTGTTAATTCTTTGTTCTATTACTGTTACTTACTTTATCTAGTGCTTTATAAAGACTAATAAAACTCTACTTTAAGATATTTAAGAAGAAATCTGTGTCTAAACGCTTTCTTTCTTGTTAGTAAAGAATCAGTCGAACACTTATTGTTTCTATTTTATTAAAAAGTGTGATTTTATAGATGCATTAGCGTACATAAATATTATTCATTAAATTTTTGTAAATAAATAAGAAGTTTAAATAAATTTACGTCCTTTATTCATTACAATTTGTGTCTGGCGAGTGTTAGCAAAATTAAAATAAATAAAACTAGTGAAACTAAGAAAGTGAAGCTATTCGGCTTTGAGTTGCCGACCTCACACGTAAGTTGGGAAAAATATTTATAAATTTCTGGACGTAAGACTACATTGCAGGCCTACTTTATCCTGGTGAGGATCCATAGTTTCCATTTTGAGATTGCCGGTAGATTGTCTGATATTAGCGCCGTGCTAAACGGGTTAAAAGCAGATTTGAATTCAAATATAAATGATTTAAAATAGATTTGAGTTCGAATATGGGTAGCTTGAAAGAAAATTTTTTCAGAAGATTGGACGGTAAAGCAAATTAAGTCGGAGAATAAATTAAAGGCAAAATTAATGAAGTAAAGATATTGAGGAATGTACAGTATGAGAAAATTGGTGCTCTTGAAGAGAGGATAAAAGAAATTGAAGGTAGACTCAGTGTTCCGACCAAAATCATTTCCACTAACGTATCTGGTGTGTCAAGAAAGTCAGTAAGTGCAGGGGTCATTTTGAAGCGCCGATATGGTAAAGACTAAAATCCAGCCTTTAACGACAATTTATCAAAAACACTTTGAGGGCAATCGCTAGAATGAACCTTGTAAAACTTTCAAGAAGTTGAGTCAAAGGTAGCCCGTTTTTTTCCACATTTCCTTCCCCACAGCCTCGGATAACTTTCTGGATGTATTAGCATTAATTGATGGCATTAGCAAGAACCATTCAGATTGCTCAGACCAAAAATATTGATTAAAGTGCTCACGCACGCACTAAAATTTGAAGCTACCAAACAGGCGTTCCAAACACATTGCGATATAACAAAACTGATAGCAAATACTGAGGAATAGAATAAGAAGAACTTAAGAAAAGGTTGTAAATATGTTAGAACGTTTGCGCTGCCGGAATTATGGTTAGAAGGACTTTATCAAAAGTCAGTGCAAGAAGCGACAAAAGAGCTTCTGGAGCTCCTCAGTAGGAAACTTTAAAACGAGTTGTTAAAGGGTAATTGTCAATACCTAATAGTGAAGACTCACAAACGGAAATGGTTCCTACTCTGCGAATGAGTGTGACAATCCAGCCAATTGTAACGCCACCAGAAAGAAAATTTAAATTTGAAATATGTCTGGGAGTGGAAGGAAACTGGAAGAAAACCTAACTGGGTAGAAGTGGCTTTGCGTTCGCTAGTAGTGAAATCATATTGGGTTAAATGCAATTCTACCACAGTAAAAGACGATATTTTACATTCAGTGCTTGAAGTGACAAATGAATCTCAAAGCAAACTTAATTTACTGGCTCCAAAGAAGGTGGTTTCAGAAGTATTGCAACAAATTTATGGTGTGTATGGTGGCCATATAGGAAATATAAAGACTTTAGAAAAGGTTTACGACATATTTTACTGGATTAACTGCAAGGAAAATATTAAAGATTAGTGCCAAAAATATGATATACGCAACGAGTAATAGCCCCTAAAAAAATGAAAGCACTAATGAGACAGTATGAGTCAGTCGAAAGTCCTTTCCAGAGAATTGCTAGTCCGTTTAGTACAAATGACAGTGGAAATAAATTTATTCTATCGGCGATGGATTATTTCAGCAAATGGGTTGAAGCTTATGCATTACCAAATCAAGAAGCCACTCTCATCGCTGAGGTGTTGGTAAAAGAACTGATCAGCATATTCGGAGTGCCACTAGAAATACATCCAGACCAAGGGCAAATTTTGAATATGCCAACTACTGACTATTAGGAAAACTAAACAACTTCGTTACATGCCTAGTAAGATGTAATGGTTGAACGCATGTATACGACAATGAGGAAGTAACATACCTGTCAAAAGTCGTCTACGACTACGAATATCGTCATCTGTTCTTGTTAACATACCGTTTGGCTACCTATGAGTTTGCTGATCAAATTCTATGTTCCATTCTCTTCGGTCGTGAACTGAAGCTGCTACGTGACCTAATTTTTGGAAATACAGAATGATAGAGATCCATGGCAACGTTCGATACAACAACATCGTAAGTGACTAGATAAAAAATCGTTATGACAAACGGATTGAGAGCGAGTTGTAAAGGAGCGACCGAGTCTGGTTATATAACTCAAAACATGCTCAAACAATGCTCCTGCGAAGATCCATATGAAATGCTAAAAAAAATAAATTATTTTGTGAACCAAATCCGGAAACTATCAAGTGCAAGCCTAGGATCGTTTATTACAATCGACTGTGTCCTGTTTCAAATGGATCGCCGCGGTTAGGATATTTAATATACTTAAAGTGTGACCAAGGTTTGAAGACTTTATGGGTTCAGTGAGTGGAACTGGGCGAATACGTTGTAGTGTTCCAAGAGAAGTACAAGACCTATTCAATGTATCGGCGCAACATGCACTGACGCATTGTGTGGCGCGTGATTTAAAAATGCCCACAGGAATTGCCGGTGTATTCGAGCAAAATTTGTTTTAGTGGTAAAATTAAAAATTATTGTGGGATTATTTTGGCATTACTTTAAATTCTGGTATGATTATCGTTGGTGTTGTTTGCTCGATGTCTGCGAATAACCGGGGGTGAGAAAAATATAATTCTTGCTCGAAACACCGAGTTAATTGTGTCAGTCACTGTGTGACAACTATTAAAAGGAACCGTGATTAGTCAAGTGCACATACACAAGCTTTTGCAAATAATCAATTTTGCTATTAACAAGACGGTGTACTACTACACGTTTGCCAGAGATTACCCCAATTATAATTTGCTAGATGAATGTATATGAAAAAGTGCTGTTGGGTTTTCTCACGTCTCCTGACTTAATACGCTTTGACTTTTACGTACAGATAGTAGTTTTAAAAATACTGAAACGGAATGCGCATCGATACAAGTGAACATTGTTTGGAACAAATGTTTGGACGCCAATGGTAACCACATTGAGCACCTCTTATAATTGCAAAAGTTAAACATGTCTAGTTTTCGTTTTTTGTTATCGGTATACGTGAGCAGCCTGTAAATTTTTGAGCCTAGTATAGAAACAAGTATTTTTTTCTGTACAAATTCAATTTTATTTTCCTTTTTTAAGTCGATAAACTTTTTCCAGAGATGCTCTAACCTTTTTAGCTGGTCCAAATAGTAGTTGGCGTCTTGCTCTTCAAAATAGGTGTCTGAGGTTGCGATGATCTCCTCGGATAATGAAAATCTTTGTCTCCGAGCCAAACTTTGGGGGTGAGTAAACGCGAGACCCAACGCGCGGGCCCAATTCTTCAGTCCATATATGACAAACGAATTCTTTCAATATGCGCACAGTCTCTAAACTTGATTCGATGGTTGTTTAGTACCATTTGAAAAACTTTTTTGGTGCTATCGGTGGAAGTCGCAGTTCTTCGGCATTCCAAACGCTCATCAGCGAAGCTGCTACAACCAAGTTTAAATTCAACTGACCATTATTTCACGATGACAAATGATATGTCAGAGTCTTCGTAAACGGTGTCTAACTCGCCTTTAATGTGCATAGGCGTATTGCCCTTCAAATGCAAGTACTGCATTACAGCGCGATATTCGATTTTGCTATTTTTACAAAAGCACTGACATCGACTGATACAGAACGACTGTCAAACAACTAAGCGTTCAAAATGATTAAAAATTTTAGAGGTACCTTTCAAAGCATTACGATTATAGTAAAAGAATGGTTTTGACAAGTACGGCCATCTTTATGTTGAGGCTCAAAACTTTTCAGACTGCCCACGTGTATTGCATACCCATGATGGTTTTCAATCAGTCCTTTTTACTTATTAAAATACATATAACTTTTTTGGTACTTTCGGTATATAAACTGCATTCTTAAAATTTTTTAAAATTATAATGGAATTATATTAAAAGAAATATAATGCTTAATCGTAACATTTTACGAAATAAACAATTAACTGAGTAGTTCCATTTACAGATCTAATACCAAATATCCAAAAACTTATTGATAATCATGGACCACTCTTCAAACTGATGCTAGGCCACCTTCCTCGACTGGTTATAGCTGAACCAAAATTTGCCGGATTTCTGTTTAGCTCTAACATTATCCTGGAAAAGTCCTATGAGTACAGCTTCTTTCATCCTTGGTTGGGACGCGGACTGTTAACTAGCTCAGGTAAATATAAATAAGGTATACCATTTTTTTAAGACGTTTGTGTTATACTAACACGATACACATTTAAGTACATTATCTAATCCTTTTGCTGCGAAAAATATAGTTAATAACCATATAGGGCAATATTCTAAAGATATGGAGGAGGAGGTAGAAAATTTCAATCGAATGGTGAAAATTTATAACAGCTAAAAACTGATATTGACGTTATCGTGGTGGAAATCGACTTCTCGCCTGTCCGTTTTGTGCTGCTTGCTTCTATTATTTAGTCTATCTTGGAATAGTATTTCGTTTAATTAATTGTTCCACATTATATCCGATCCTTCTAATAATTCTTTGAAGTTCTGTCTGATCTCTCCATGATTTCTTCTTTTTCGTATTTATTCTTTTTGTTTTTGTTGTTCGGCAGTATTTCTGATGGCCCCGAAAAATATTTTTTTGTACGCACTCTCCATTTGTTTTCAAAGTCTGTCCAAGTTTTTTTATTCTCTTTTATTAGTTTTTTTACTTTATTTCATTAATCTTTATATTTTTATAGTTTGTATGTTTTTCGATGTTAGATATTCTTCCAAACTTGTTTTTTTCGTTCTGATTGTCTTTTCTACCTTCTCAGACCACTTGAGTACTTGCAATTTTTATGGTTTCGTACATTTCTTCTGCTGTTACGTTATGTTTTCTTTGAAGTTTGACTATGTGTGTTCAGTTGTTCCTTCCGTATTTGTTTCTCTTTTTTTGTTCAAAAAGCTCTTAGTATCTATTTTTAATTTTTATCTCCCTTAATTTATAGCATGTGATGTTTCTATTCCCGATTTTTATTACTTTATTTTTTACTTTATATTTGGATCTTTATTTTAGTTCCAATAAAGTAGTCGCTTCTATTTTCTGCACTTTTGACTTACGCATTTGATCATTAACCAGATATTTTTACTAACTAAAACGTAGTCTATTATTTATCTCTAATTTTCACTCTTTACTTTTATCGTGATTTAATAAATTTTTAATGATTTAAATGTGTGTTTGCAATTACTAGTTTACTATTTAAGCAGAAGTCTAATATCCTTTCCTCATTTGTATTTTTCGCTTTTTCGTCCTGTTTTCTTAAGCACCATTCTATGCTTTTGTTAATGTTACCTACTCTTCCATTAATCCCCCATCAGTATTCCATTGCTTTTACTATCATTTATTTCTTGTTGTAGTTCGTGTAAAAGAAGCTATTTTTTTGCTTTTTTGTATCCTCGTCTGGACCATAGGTTATCATAGATATATATTCTTCCTTTTCTCTTCCTACTTTTACGTTTACGATGAGAATGCTTTTGATAACTCACCCTTTTCTATCTTTGACCATACCATCCAAAAACTGCCTGTTACTTTTTTGATCCTGTTCTCTTTTATTTTAGTTTCTGTGTCGCAAAATATCCTATGTAATATCTTCAAAATTTTATTAATTAATTCTTTTCCTGCGTTGCATGATCCCATTTTGCTGCATTTTAAATTACGAGCTCTAAACACTTGAAGTAGCGCAAATCTTGTTTTGAGTAATGTTAGCACGGTTGCCTAATGCTTTTTTGAATTTTTTATAATTAAAAGCGTGGAAAATTGGAGGGGAGATAACTTCTCGATGCAAACAAACGTATTTTGCGATAGCTAGATGAGAATTGAAACGGATAACATCAATGTTTAAGAGATAAGGTTATAATTTTATATAAACAATGTCAGACGAGACATCTGGCCATAACGATACATTTTCATGCGAAAATGGTAGCATACAACATAGTAAAACACTTTATTGAACGTAAATATAAAATTTCATTTAATCTTTTAAATAACCATTGGTAAGTTCCTACATCTTTCACTAACTATGTGAAAACCATCAAAAGTCGCCAGTAAAGTAGTTTTTGATAATCGCAGTGATAGAACGTCCTGCAACGCTGTATGTTGATGTTATTGGTACCTCTAGGGGTGCCTTCGTATTCACAAGAGTGAATAATACAAAAGATGTTTCCAGAAACAAAGTAATTATTGCCACTGCCACATGGCAACGAGCACTGATAAGTGCACTGCCCCTCATTGCCCTATAGCAAACACGTAATCAATTTGGCTGGTAGCCCTTGACTTTTATTTTAATTATCAAAAGATTTTACAATAACTGTCTATATTTATTATTTCACAATGGGTTAAAAAACAATCAAAGGAATACCTTTTCTATGTTAGAAATGATTTCAACTAGACAGTTTCTGAGTGTATTATTTTTATTTGGACAGGGAATGGATATGATGTCACTCCCATTGATTATTGTTTATTTTCATATGTGATATGTGACACCCATATTTTATTTCCTATGATGATTTGATCAAAAAATTCTTCGCCATCCAAGTACGGTCTTTCAAGCAACCCTACGGATTTCTTTGCGTTGGTCGCTTACCATTTGTGAATTTATTATATTGTATATTATTATATAGCATACAGCTTATAGTAATCCAGCAACGACCTCATTCAACAGAAAACATGAAATTTAAGGAGGACTATTCTGTAATTTTTTAAGGGTAAGATGGTAATCTTGTTTGGATGACTTGATCATCTTATACCTTTAAATTTTTGGTTACGATAGACTTTATCATCTGCATCAAACGTTTCTTATATGAACATACGACGCATCTTCTTATGGATGACTCATTTATATGGTTTCTGTAAGTTACAGCGAGTTGATAGAAAATTTTATTGTTACAAGATTGAGTAGTTAGAAAACGTATAATTAGACACACATCGCACTCAACTATATTTTTAGTCATAGTGAATTTCGTCACTTTTACAAACTTAACGGAATTTGGCGCACATGTAACCAACCACCGACTATTAACAATTAAATTTGATACATCGCACTAGTTTTAAGTGAACATCTTTTACTAGACAACATATACTATTTTAATTTTTTTTAACGTAGTGACTTACATATATTTTAAACATAAATAATTTGTTGTAAAAGGCCGCTTTGACTTTCACACTGACTGTTCGGTGTCTTTATTATGAAATTTGCACTATTTAAATGTCTCAACTTCATATAAAGCTTTAAGATCTTCCGCCATTGTTAGTAGAGACCAGCCTGTGATAACACTAAATTTAATTTCTGTGAAATAAAGGTTCTACTAATTTTAGGAACGCCGTTTGCATTCTGTGAACGTTGGAAGTTTGCATTTGTACAGTTGGTATTTAAACGCATGGCAAAGTTTGTCAAAGACTACCAAAAACGCCAAACACGTGAACTACGTTCTAGAAAACACAATAGTTGATGCTGATCTTTGAAAAAAGACTTATAGTGAGAGATCAGTTCATTTTTCTTTAAATGACTTTCTGGATCGTCAAAATTGTCGCATCTGGGGTAGTAAATCCAACTGCTGCTCACAAAGCTCAATGCATCTCCAAAAATGCATTTTTAGATGTGCATTGTAAGCTGAAAAAATCATTGGCGATGAAGCTGGAATTGCTGTACTGTCAATTGTATACGCTTTCGGGAGATGCTAAACAGCTCTTTTCAAGGGAAAAAAAATGATTTGAAATTGTATGACAGGTGGTTTCAACAAGATAGCGCCATATGTCATACAGCAGCTAAAACACTCGTTTTACTTCAAACCGAATTTCTTGGTCGTGTTGTCTCGCCAGGGGTGACATCGATTGGCCACTGCAGTCATGCGATCTAACCTTATTAGATTTCTTCTCTGGGGCTATTTGAACGACATTTTATGTCAATAAACCCACTACGATCCCAGGGCTAAAAGAAAACATCAGACGTGTAATTAGTGAAATAGAATCGCATTTATTGAAAAACATTATAAAAAGCTACGCTGAATGGCCACATGTCAACGCACTCATGGGGAGAATTTGGTCGAGCTCGTATTTCATCCGTAACTTTTAAGTCTACTTCAGACTGTTAGCAATAAAATTCGGATTGCTCAAACGTTTTGTGTTTTATTCGGGAAAACATCTTAAATTCCAATTTGGATCATCCTATACTTCATTCTATAAGCTTTCATTTTTATTATATAAAATTCGGCAGAATTTTAGTGCTCATCACGGCGTGGAGTGGTAAACACCCGAAGTTTGTGTTACAGACTGATTTTTAAAATGGTGATTCTGTTATTGTAACGTAGTAGGCACTTCGTAGTAGGTCGTCACGATAAAAAAAAACAGTATTGTGGGTACACGATTTTGACAAACGAATTCAGCTTTAAAACGAAAATCAGCTGGTAGACCTCGTAGCCTTCGAGCACCCAAGAATACCGCAACAGTAAAGCAGGTTGTTATCACATCGCCGCAACGTTTCGACGCTAAATATACTCTCGCATTGGAAACACGTATCTGGGGCGTGCGAAGAATTCCACATTGTGGTTTCATGTTCAATCCCTACAAACTAATTGTGGTCCAGGAACTTAAAAATGTGACTAGTACGCCCGGTTTGGGCCTCAACAACTCCATGATCGATCTCTTCACAATCAGCATGTAACTGTTTAATGAGTTGTTATAGAATTTGACATTACAGTCCATATTTTTGAAGAAGTAGGACGCGTGCTGACTGTTAGATTTATCGGCTATGTTACGATGTTACGCAATATTCATATAGTTCTAACAGATGGCGCTACCGCGCACACACACACATACAACGAGAATTATGCTAGAAGTTGTAGTTCCGCCTTATCTCATCATGGTGACATCCCATGACCGGCTATGTCACCAAACATGTGCCCTTGCGATTTTTTTCTGTTGGAGACACTTAAAAGCTAAAATCTTTTAACACAGACTGTAGACTTTTTAAAAAAATGACTCGATAAGTAATGCGAAATTGTAAGATGAGACTGGTGTATCGCTCGTTCAAGCAAACATTTGGGCAAAATCATTTTCAAAACTGATTGATGACTAAATATAAAGTTCTATATGATGGTATAATAAAACATTGAACAGAATCTGTCTTATGTTTTTTTATTACTGTTTTGAAAAGAATTCTGCCAAATCCTATATATGTTGTTATAGTTATAGCAGTTACCTAATATATGTTAGTGCCTTAAGCATAGCATTAATAAATACTTTAAAATTAACAAACAACACTGAACTAGAACTACACACTAGTAATGTTTTTTTAGGAAAAAAATGGAAGACACATCGCAAGTTGATTACCCCAGCATTTCACTTCCAAATTTTAAAAAATTTTGTAGAAGTGTTTAAGAGCCAAAGCGACATTTTAGTAAAGAAGCTGCAAAGAAGTCGGACAGAAGCCCGTGGACATCATGCCCTACATTAGTTTGTGCAGTTTAGACATCATATGTGGTGAGTAATGTTTAATATGTTAAAAGAATTTTATTCACGTTATAAGTATGCAGAATCCACCATGGGAACATCCGTGAACGCACAAAATGACTCTGAGTCTGAATACGTACACAGCATAAAAGAAATTTGTAGAATCATAACCGAACGGACGCTATCTCCCACAAAAATGTGGGACGTTTTGTTTATGTTTTCTGCAGATTATCAAAAGCACAAGAAAGCACTTGAAGTTTTGCATGGCTTTGCGAACTCGGTTATAAGAAACAGAAGGAAAAAATTAATAGATGAAGGCACCACTAATCGAATATTAAATCCTGAATGTTTAAATCCTGAAAGTAGGCAAAAATTGGCGTTCTTGGATCTGCTCTTACAGTCTACTGTTAATGGGGAACTCCTTTCTGATGAAACCATTAGAGAAGAAGTAGATACGTTTATGTTTGAGGTAACAAAATATGTACATTTGCCTCTCAATAATTCTTATTTTAATATTTTTTTATTATTTGTTAGATTTATTAGATTTATTTGCTTAATTCTACTCATAAAGAGTATTCACGATAAAATTGTAACAAGTTCTAAATTTATTTATGATGTCCTCCATAGACACTCACCTCAGGCGTGCATAACAACTGAAAGCGCTTCTCCCTACTCGTTAAAAGTTATTTATTTTTGCAATTGTAATGCTTATAGTGAACAATTCTATCGAAATAATTAAACGTGCGGCAAACAATTATTAACAAGTTTCTAGACAACAGTGATGTGTCGTACACACATCGCTATAGAACTGAAACTCAATATAAAAGTAGTATAATCCTACGGTTTGAAAGAACGTTAACAATTGAGAGAAAAACAGGAAGCCGCCGGAAATGAGGAATTATGGACGAATAGTTAGAAAAGAAAATGATTAAGGCGTTTAAAGGGAACCTTAACAAGTAAGTAGGGAAAACGGCTTCCTGTTTTAAAGTATTGGTGGGTTTAATGAGAAAATGAGAAACAACAGCAATTTGAAGTTCAAAAATCACCAGGCATAACAGAGGAACAAGAAATTACTAGTAAGAAACGGGCAAGAACAATTCTTAAGAATCTTTTTTTTGCATAGTTATGAATAATGAAACGTACGTCTTGGCTAATTTCAAACAACTTTCCAGTCAAGAATTTTATACCGCCAACGATCGACTAAGTGCAGGAACAAAATTCCGAATGAAGGAAACATCAAAATATCCAAAGAAAATTTTAGTATGGCAGGCGATCTGTAAGTGTGAGTTTATGACAGTTGGAACAATAAACAAACATCTCTATGTGAAAGAATATCTGCAAACACATTTATTGTCCCTCTTTCGGAAACAATGCGAATACAATATTTTGGCCGGATCTCACCACAGCCCATTACTGTAAAAAAGCAAAGGAGTGGTACTGCGTAAACAATATCAATGTTGTTACCCATAAATGCAATCCCCCGAATTGCCCCAAGTTACGCCAACAGAGTAATTTGCAGGAAACCCAAAAATGTGTTAAGGATGAATAAGAATTTAAGCGAATATGGAAAATGAACATTTTTTTACAATTTTATCATCTTTATTGAAAGCACTTTTATTCTTTTATTTAATAAGGAATCTACTACACAGTACGATTGCCGCCATAACTTTTGTGCTTATGAAACTTAACATCCCTTTCCTAGAAGTTTATTTTATTGAAAACCACAAATTCTCAATAGAATTGGGGTCAGGTTGAAGTTTAAGATGTCGCTTTGCATCTTCCACTTACTACAATGTAATATCCAGTTATTGTTTTTATCTAACCATTCCTTAATCCAAAATAGGAGACTTTTTTGGTATAGTCACATAGTTGTAGCGCTCTTTCAGCATTAAGAGTATACGTGAAATACATGAAGCACGAAATGCACGTGAATTTAAGCAACAAGAAACGAGGACTTTAACGCAGCGTTTAAGCCGGATCTGTAGAAAAAGCATTGTCTAGGTTTTTATGTTTCAATGTCTAAAAGGAACATTTGTCACTGCACATCAGATCATTCCAATCGCGGCTTATATTTTCCGTAGGCCATTTCATCCTTCTTGTGAGATTTTTTCTTAGAAAAGACGTTTCATCTAGCATATTTCTGTTGTATTTCATTTCCTGTTTATTATAAACAACTTATTATTATTATTCCTGGAGAATACAACTTTAAATTTGGATTGTCAATGAATAGTTCTATTAGACAGACATTTGCATCTGCATGTTTGATATGTATTCAGCAGCCGTAGGCATAACCATTTCCGGTCGTTCGGATTAAATCTAGACGCGTATTTCATACTCGGATTAAAACAAGTTCGCGTTATACTTTCAACCGGACTGAACGTATTACCTACGCTATCACTACAGATAAAAAGTCAACTTTGGATGTTTGTTTTGCTTTACTTTTTGCACTTAAATATATTAAGGGCGTGTCTGATGCAACAACGGTCGGTGCCACTGTGTACAGTGAAGTAAATTAACAATAACTAATACACTCATCTACGTGAAGTATACAACAAACATAAATAATTATGGAGATTTAAACCCGCTAATATCGTATTTGTAAATGCCAACAAACTCATCGTATTTACAAACAAAGATAATACCTCGCAAACGCAAAGGCTGCTAGAGATTTTGGCGTACCTAAGAACTTTTGCGGGAATAACCATGAATGTTCTAGAAGAACTAAAGACCCCAACGTTTAATGCACTAATTGTAATAAACACTATTTGTTTAATTATAGAGGTTGTATAGTGCATAAAAAATTGCAACAAAAATTCTGCCCGAGGCTACAAAATTGTGAAATTCGTTCGTGCAGCAAAACGATAATCTACATCAACAACTCAAACCAAACTACATTTGTTGCCATAGCATAGACATCTAACAACTTATCTGAACTCAACTAAGATGGTACACAAACCTTTTGGGTCAAATAAGTATGCTCATAAACCTCACATCAATTCTAATGGTTTGTGCCGACTTGCACAAGAAATAAAAACATCTATGCAAAATGTGGTTATAGATATACTTTTTTTATATCTTAAACTCACTTCACTAAAAGAAATTATATAAATATACCGAATTATTATATACACGGTGCGAATCATTTCGACAGAAGGCATGATACCACGGCAATAATTATTGAATAAATAATTAAACATCACAATCGAGCAGATCATAAACTTTTTAACTTACAAGGCGTTCTTATAGAAAATATCACAAAGGATATCACAATAGCAGCAATTTATTATCCGCTTAAATATAACAATAAACAAGCTGAATTTACCAATTTTTTAAAACATTGTAAGGTAGGTTAATGATTTGAGGAGACTTCAACGCTAATCACACAGTTTGAGGCCAAGGACCACTTCAACCAAAGAGAAGGGACTCCTTAATATCGTTCGAAACAAACATTTAATCTTTATAACAACAAGACAACCCAAATGTTAGCTGTTTCATCATTGAATACTGAATCTGTTAGATTTCTGTATTTAAAAGGGTTCTTTGTCTAGAACTTACTTCTGACCCCACATCCACGACAATACTTTCTATATCAAATCTTGTACTTGGAAAACCAAATAGAACTTCATTATATAGCAGTACACATTTGAATCTCTTTAGAGAAAATCTGGAATTTAAAAATACCATTAAAAAAGAATGCGACAAGCAACATCAGACAGAGGAGGCGCATAAAAGAACGCATTAAAATGTTAAAAAGCAAAAATATCATAGTACCTAAGCCAGAACTGAGGAGCAATAAGGTATAACTTTTGCTTAACATTTACTATCAATGGTTCAACTTAATGTTTTCAACTATCACCACAGAAGAAGAAATCGATGCATAATTAGATATTCCACAACACATGGCTATGCCACTCAAGAAATCTGATCAGAAGGAGAATAAAACATTTATGCAACACTGTATTACCGGCTTGTTCTACAAACTGAAGTGTACATTTCTACATCTGGTATATCTATTATTAAAATACTTCTTTCACCAATAGAACATTTCTAGTTAAATATCAAAAGCATGCACTGAACTGTTTCTAGTTTTATTAAGAGCATCACGGGAAAGTCTTCTTGGTCCTATTACATTTAATGTACACGGCAGTTTTACCAGAAGCCACTCAAATAATAGCTTCCACATAGACTGACGATACAACAATATTATTGTAACATGAAAGTCCTATTGTTACTTGTAGAAACTTTATAAGTACAATTAAATTAATTTGAAAAATGGCTATAGCACTGAGGAATAAAACCCAACAAAATTAAATCTACCTACACACGTTACCTTTAGATTGAAACTTGGACATTGTCCCAATGTAACGTTAAATTGAACTCATATAAAACAATAAGATGTAGTTAAATACTATGTAGATAGAAGATTAGCATATCTCATACACACTTTCACCAAAAGGAACAACTAAGTACCAAATTTAAGCAAATGTACTGAATAGCAGGTAGAAACGCTAAATCCTTAATTGAAAATATTTTGTTCTACAAAAACTTTATCTTAAAACCCATTTAAACCCATGGAATGTCACTTGTTAGTATATCAAGCTTAGAAATAATGCAGAGTTATGAGAATAAGGTATTCTGAGCAATATTCAACGCACCATGGTATCTACTCAACACAACACTCATACTGATCGATGTATACCCATAGTACGACAAGAAATAACAAAATTCAGTATGAAATACAAAAACAACTTGTAACCACCCTGTTTAATGATGAAGCTGAGCCAAGATTAAAGGCGTTTAATTTAACCGACTTACGAGGTGCGTTTAGGTTTTAAGGTCACAAATTTTTTTCTCATCAGTGAGAATAAGTAGAAAAATGCGGTTAATTTTAAAAGACGCGAGAAATATTTCTGAATTTGTAATATAGATGGTAGCACCACATAATGCACGCAGGACAAATTACCACCATTACAATGAGTGTCGTTTTGTATACTTAAAATGGCGACGTTCAAGAACAACGTGTAATCATCTGTTTTACCCTCTTAGGTGGTGAAACATCCATCGAAATTTATCGCCAATTGAGTGAAACATGCGTTGAAGGCGTAAGGATATTAAAATGTGCGTTTGTGGGTACGAACGTTTAAAGATTGAGAGTTGTGTGATCGAAACCATGATTCCGCGAGTGGACGTAATGCCGCTATGAATGTCCGACCATAAAGAACACTCTCGGTGGCTGCTCATTGTCCAATCGAACCGCTGTGGCATCAGTGATTTTCCAGTGGGAAGAACACCCTTAAAGAAGTGTTCGGTAGCCATGAAATCATGGCGACGACGTTGTGAAGTCTAGATGGAGATTACCTTGAGAAGCAACAGAAGTTTCTACTTTATTGGGTAAATACTTTTTCAGAAAACAATTGGAGATCTTAGAACTTCAACGCACCTCGTACAAATTGTTTTATCTAAAGAATAATTGGCATTTATTTATATTTTTAAAGATTTATAGAATACGCCTACAGCAGTATTATTCTACATGACATGTAATAGTTATTTAAGTATCTACACAAGATGTACTTACGGTCTATAACCACAAACGGGTTTCACAAAATATGAAGTCAAGTAGAAAAAAATTACTGGCCTAAGACTACACACAATTTGATGTATACTGCTAATTTAAGCAAGCTGTAGAAAGTTTGCTCCATTTTTTCTTCAGAAGGGTAACAAATAAAAAAATAGCGACACGTTTTTATATTATAAACTGAACGTATTGCTTGAAATGTACAATAAAGCATCTAGTAAAAAAAAACCTTTGCCGTAAAGAATTTATAAAATTAAGTTTAACGGAAAATGTCCAGTATTTTCTTTTAGTTACTTATTATAACAATTTCTGTAGCATGTCATAGATCTAACACATTATCAAAGATGTTAGCATTCTCAACTAATCCTTATAAAAATGTTTACCATTTAGGGACACGACACGATAAGTTCAGCGATTAGTTTTACGTTATATTGTTTATCCCGCCATCAAACTGTACAGGTGAGTACAACATAGTATTCCTTGCAACAAACGTTATTAATCTTCTCGGATAGGAAGGCGTTGTTGAAGAACTAAGGCGAATATTCTCAGATAATGAAAGTAGGGAGCTAACATATGACGATTTACAAAAGATGAAGTATTTAGAGATGGTTATTAAGGAATCCTTGCGGCTATATCCTCCAGTGCCTTTATACGGAAGGCTTCTAAAAGAAGACGTAGAGTTTGGTATTGTAGGATAAAATGTAATGCATATGAGAATATGAAATAAATTGTCTGTAGATGGCGGAATACTACCAAAAGGACTGACGTTGACCGTTTTCACGTATGGTTTGCACAGAAACCCCGATTGCTTTCTCAATCCTGAGGAATTCGACCCGGAAAGATTTTCTCCAGACAACATTCACAGTAACTTGCCGTATGCTTATGTACCATTCAGTGCCGGTCCAAGAAATTGCATAGGTGACTACATACTTGATTATGGCAATTCCTGCTACTAATATGTGCTATATTTCAGGTCAACGTTTTGCCAATATGGAAATGAAATTTATTATATCCGAAATCCTCAGAAATTTTCAACTGTTACCCGTGGCTGATCATAAGCTTACCTTGTCAACTGAAGTTATTTTGAAACCTGCAAATGGTTTACCTATATGCATTGAAAAGAGACACTTTTGAAATCGGCTGTGTTAGAATTAATAAGATAACCCATATAAATAAATTAAATGTGTATTTCTACCAAGTGTGGTGTGAGAATATGTAAACAAAAATATGCTTATTTAAGAATATGCTAATTTTTGGTAATACATATTGAATAAAAAGCTAAATATATTAGTTATAATATATAATATATAATAATTCAATCTTTATATTTAGGCTATTTTTATTCTCCCGTTTACCAACATTTTTCTGGTTACTTGCAACTCATGGGAATATTTTAATATTTAGCTTCCACATTTTTAGATATAAATTTAAATATCAATTTGCAGCTTTTCATAATTTTTCCCGCCTCTAGATAGCACTTTACCATATCTAGTTTATCAAAATACTCATCCATTGTTTTTAATTGTTTTTCACATTTATAATAACCGTAGACCAGTGTGGTCTACTGTTTAGCTTGAACAAAACTTATCACATAATACAGGGTGGAGAGGCAGGCGTGTAAATAGCCGCTCTCGTGGATGCGGTGTTGGATACGATACCAATGCGGCTCGTAAGGGCCAAAAATGGAGAGGCAGGCGTGTAAATAGCCGCTCTCGTGATGCAGTGTGAAAACGTAGTACGGCCCGTTTGGAACGGCAACCGAGAAGGCCCAAATCGTCCCTTAAACGGCCGTCGCGTAAGCGGATGGGGGCGGCTACCGATATCCACCAACGAATATTGCCAAATCGCTCACCTGAATCGGCTTCGGCTTCGGCTTCGTCGGCGATTCCCAGGTGGCCGCCTCTGCGTTGCGGATCGGGTTTCTGCGGGTAGCGAATGTTCTTGCGGGGTGAAGACACGACCGAATTGGTCGCGCTGCGGATGCGTGAATGTGCGGTGTTAAAACACGACCAAATTGGCCGCGTTGCGGATTGCGAATGTTTCTTGCGGGGTGAAGACACGACCAAATTGGCCGAGCTACGGTGCGTGAATGTGCGGTGTTAAAACACGACCAAATTGGCCGCGTTGCGGATTGCGAATGTTGCCGGGCTTCGCGCCTGGCTTGGCGGTAGGTCTTTTCGGGCAATTTGCATTCGCCAGCACCTTTCATATCAAAAGGTGCCGCCGACGGCGCATGCAGAATTGTCGGCTGAGCAAAAGCCCATATGCCGTTTTGTGTGCGACGGCAAAACGTAGCAGACATCACAGCCGCCAGCATGCCGCCGCGATATAAGCGGTTCAAGGGCGAAAAGGCCGCCACACCATACTCCCCGCCTTGAAAGGTCCTGAGCTTTCAAAAAATTATTACCTTATCAAGGAGCTATTAACAGCGGTTTGAAACAATATTGTCATTAAATTCCTGAAATTAACTATTATATTTCAGGTGCGTTAAATTGCGGTTAGATTTATATCGTAACAAACTATATATAAATGCCCTATTAATACACTATCTATATATACATGAGTCAGCTAAAATATTGTTTATTGGGTTGGCAAAGGATATAGCTTGGTGACAGGACGTTTGTATGTACCTGACCCGGTTTTTACTGAAGCTACGCGGATTACACCATCCGATCCGGGAAAAGTCTCTGTTATAACGCCTAGTGGCCAAGTTAAAGGAGGTACATTATCTTGACCCAAGAGAACAACAGTACCGATCTCTATTGGGCGATCGGGTGATCCCCACTTCTGCCGAACTTGCAGCGTGTGCAAGTATTCAACTCGCCATTTTTCCAATAAGACAATACAAGCTGATCTAAAAGCCTTTTGCGGTTTGTTAAGTTCAAGCTTTCTTCTGTCAATTCAGAAGAAAGTAAATACTTGAGGGGACTGGACATTAAGAAATGCGCCGGAGTGAGCACATCCGGATGCGGATCTGATGATAAAACACTAAGTGGTCGAGAATTTACAATACCTTCCACTTGCACTAGCACGGTCAAAAGTTCCTCATAAGTGAGCAACTGCTTGCCCATGACTCGATACAAGTGTGTCTTAACGCTTTTAATGTTAGATTCCCAAATGCCTCCGAAGTGCGGGGCACGTGGCGGAATCATTGTCCACTCAATGCGTGTTTTAAGAAGCTCCCTTTTGATATCAGATTGGACAGTGGAGTTTAACAAAAAAGAATAAATTTCGCCGAGCTGTGCCTTAGCTCCGACAAAATTGGTGCCATTGTCTGAGTATATGACAGACACTGGACCGCGGCGGGAAATAAACCTTTTAAAGGCGGAAAGAAACGCATCGGATGTAAGTTCCGATACAAGTTCGATATGTATGGCTTTAGTAACCATACAGACAAACAAACATATGTAAACTTTCTGAGAGCGTTGACCCATGCCAGAAAAATTTACTGGTGAGCGGTGAGACTCGGGAAGAACCTCCAATAAAGCGGGTGAATTAGTGGCCCATTTGACAAGGTCGAAAGAGCCTAATTTAAATAAATCGATTAATTCGCGAGACAATCGCATGGCAGTCTGTTCATCGGGAACCGAATCGACATAATCATCCATGCAAAACTGAGTTTCTATCAGTTTAGAAGCCTCAGGGAAGCGGTCACTATGCTCGCACGCTAAGTTGCGTAACGTACGCATAGCTAGGTAAGGGCTAGGCTTTAGCCCGAAGGGTACGCGGTCAAAATTGTAAGTGCGAATAGATTCGTTCCTACTGAAACGAAATAAAATTCGTAAGTATTTACGATGGTGCTCGTTTACTCCGATGCGCAAAAACATTTGTTTTATATCAGCGGTCACTGCTATTGGGAATGTACGAAAGTCGAGTAACAACGAGAACAAGTCGGCCTGCAAATTAGGTCCGACATGCAAAATGTCATTAAGTGACAGCCCTGAGTGCGTTTTAGCACTAGCGTCTAAACCGATACGGATGCTGTCCTTATCTGGTCTGACAACGGCGTGATGCGGTATGTAGTAACCCTCCTCTGTCAATTCAGAGTCAGGCACCTGGGACAAATACCCCTGCGTTATATAATCGGCGATAGTTTTATTATAATTTTCGCGTAGGGTTAGCACGCAATCGAATTTCCGCAGTTCCGAGGGATTTCGTGAAAAGGGTAAATCAACAAAATATCTGCCGTCTTTAAATAAAATCGAAGAGTTAAAGTTATTTTCGCAATCTAATTCATCTGGACTAATAAAACGTTGAGATGGAATTTCCTCTAACTCAAAGAACTTCCGTAAACTTGACTCAATGTCAATGTAGGCAGGTTGCATCATAATGACATGCAATATCTCCCATAAGTACGTAACCAAAGCTGGTTAATATAGCGGGTGGTGCGCGATTACCAGAATCGACCCTATCTCCCAAATAAATATAAGGAAACAGTTGAGCACCAAGAACAACGTCAATTTCTCCCGGTACATTCCAGGATACATCGGCAAGGGGTAAATTATTTAAATATGACATATCTTCATTTAATGTAGTGAAGTTTGCGGGAAGTTTGTCTGTAATACAGTCAACTACTAAAGCACGAATGTAATATTTGTTGTTAGGATTAATTCGCGATTCTATTGCGAAATTAATAAAACCGTGTACAGGTCGCGAGGTCATACCAACACCTTGTAAAGATGAATTGCGTAATTTAATTATGGGAATGTTCAAGCGTTTACAACAATCCATAGTATTTAAGTTATTTTGCGACCCGTTGTCTATTAAACACCTGACGACGAGCGTATTTCCGTTTTTTCCATGTGCATAGATCTGTGCGGTCGATAACAATATAGCCGAACTCGAAGCCGCCGCACTAAGCGATACAGAAGACGTGTGAGGTTGCGTTGCTGAATGCGCTGACTCAGCTATTATGGGCGCACGGTTACCTGCTTGCGGTCCAGCCGCCACAGACGGCTTTATTCGGCGATCATTCTTTAAGTTCGAAAAATGCAGTAAAGAATGGTGCTGTTTTTTACAAATTTCACAAACGTTCCGTGATTTACATTTAGTTAACGAGTGAGATAGACTTAAACAGTTTATACAGCCGCGTTTCGCTTTAATTAACTCGAAACGCGCTTGCGGTGATTTCATATTTTTAAATTCAAGGCAGCGAAACAGCTGGTGTTCTCTGTCGCATAGCGGGCAACGCGTATTAAAAATCTGTTCACTCGACACAAACGACTTGCAGGCACCTTGTGCGCCACGGCCAAGGCTGTGATAAGATAAACTGGAATTTGCGCGCGGCTTGGTCTGCGAATTATTAACATGCGAGCGCTCGAGTACTTTAACATAATCTTGCGTAAATGAAATAAATTGTTTACAGGAGGGTAATTCTATTCCGCTCACACTATTTTCGAATTGTTGAAGCGTTTGGGGATCAAGTTTTCTTAAACCACAATGTAACAAGACAAAATCTAATAGGTCGGGAATGTCTAACTGTTTTAATGCAGCGATGGACGCGGAATATTTTTCTATATATGTATTCAAACTAACAGCATTACCGACGCATCCTTTGATGTCCAGAATGTTATTTAGATAATGACTGCCTAAACTACGTTTATCTGGATACTTTTTAACAAGACTGTCCCATATAATATTATAAGTATCCTCTGTAGGAATAATACCTGCGGTTAATTTTAAAGCGTCATGAGTTAATTTACTAATCAAATATTGCACACGCTGCGCGTCAGTCAAATTTGTATTTAAATGCACATTGCTACGAAATATTTCGTAAAATATTGGCCAGCTCTCAGTCTTGCCATCGAAAGAAGGTAGTTCAATTGGCGGTAATTTTACGATACCTCTTTTTTGATCTAATGTAAATGTTTTGCTGTTTGACAATATAAGGTTGCGTTTATATTTAATACTCGAATATAAATCTTCAATAGAATTTAAACATGAGTAGTCTGGAGGAGTCTGATCAATTTCAAACTGCAAATTGTTAATTTCTTCAATTATTGTTTCAAACCTGCTGTATAATTCACTAATAGCTTCAGTTTGAGATAAAAATAATTCGTTTGAGCGTAATTCATAATTTGAAATATTAGTTGACGTATTGTATAAACGATTAAATCGTTCGAAAATCGCCTCTTTTTTGGCAGTTAACTGAACTAATTTTAATTCAAGCTTATCCATTATAAGGGAACTTTACTTGAATAAAGCGTAATAAATTGTATCTGATACCGATCCGGCTCGTAAGGACCAAAATGGAGAGGCAGGCGTGTAAATAGCCGCTCTCGTGGATGCGGTGTTGGATACGATACCGATGCGGCTCGTAAGGACCAAAAAATGGAGAGGCAGGCGTGTAAATAGCCGCTCTCGTGATGCGGTGTGAAAACGTAGTACGGCCCGTTTGGAACGGCAACCGAGAAGGCCCAAATCGTCCCTTAAACGGCCGTCGCGTAAGCGGATGGGGGCGGCTACCGATATCCACCAACGAATATTGCCAAATCGCTCACCTGAATCGGCTTCGGCTTCGGCTTCGTCGGCGATTCCCAGGTGGCCGCCTCTGCGTTGCGGATCGGGTTTCTGCGGGTAGCGAATGTTCTTGCGGGGTGAAGACACGACCGAATTGGTCGCGCTGCGGATGCGTGAATGTGCGGTGTTAAAACACGACCAAATTGGCCGCGTTGCGGATTGCGAATGTTGCCGGGCTTCGCGCCTGGCTTGGCGGTAGGTCTTTTCGGGCAATTTGCATTCGCCAGCACCTTTCATATCAAAAGGTGCCGCCGACGGCGTATGCAGACTTGTCGGCTGAGCAAAAGCCCATATGCCGTTTTGTGTGCGACGGCAAAACGTAGCAGACATCACAGCCGCCAGCATGCCGCCGCGATATAAGCGGTTCAAGGGCGAAAAGGCCGCCACACCAACAGGGTGTTTCAAAAAGAATCGTCCGATTTAAAATGTTTGTATTATGAAAAATAATGAACATAGGCACTTAAGTTTAATTTTATATTACAGAGTTTTTTACATACCGAATCATAGGTGCTTAATATGTCCCTCTTGGGATGCACGGCATATGTTCATACGGTAGCTAAACGTTCCAAACTTTTGCGAGCATATCTCGATCTACTGCATCCCCGGCTGCTGTTATGGGGTTCCGCAGTTCGATTACTGTAGTTGGAAGAGGAGGCACGCAGTCTTTTATAAGCCTCACAAGAAAAAATTGCAAACACTGATGTCCGGCGACCTTGACGGCCAATGATGTAAAGCGAAATCGTTAGGTCTACACGACCGATCGATCGTTGTGGAATCTGATTATTCAAAAATTCTCGAACTTATAAGCTTCAGTGTGATGGTGCCCCGCCCTCATGAAAAATGAAGTCATCCGATCGGTCTCTAACTGTGGAAAGAGCGAGTTTTCAAGCACACCTAAATATGTGATACTCGTAACAGTGTTCTCTAAGAAGAAAAGTACACCTTTTCCCGAGAAATTGCACGAAAAACATTAAGTTTAAGAGAGTCCCTCTTATGCTGTACAATTTGATGTAGCTGCTCCGTACCCCATATTCTAACATTATAGAAGTTTATCTTACCACTTAAATGAAAAGTAACCTCGGCAGAAAACACTAAGCTTATAAAATTGTCATTCCTGCCAACTCATACAACTCTACACGTCGTTGTTTGTCACCTGAATGAAGAGCTTGAATTAATTGAATCCTGTACGGTTTAATAATCAAAAGTCGTCGCAAAACACGTCAGATAGACGTTGGGGAAATGTTTAGTTAGTTACAACTTTATCTGACATACGGAGATGACCACTGAACTTTTCTTTACACAGACAACTCATGTCTTGGAATGGTCTATATCATCGCCTAATGCTCTGAGCGGTAGAAGGTTTAACACCATATTGTCGCCGATAACACTTTGGGAAGCGTAGAGCGCAAAATAATTTCTGTTCTTCAGTCGCCATCTTGACAATCACTGAAGTGGCAAGGTGGCCTATTGACAATCGCGTGAAACTCGAGAATTCCCTCTTTCTAACAGTGCATTTATCGGTCAAAACGGATTAAAAGCTGAATAGTTACGATTTTTTTAAATCGGATCATTCTTTTTGAAACACCCTGCATTATGAGTGTCCTACATATTTTTAGAGATCATGAAATTAGCTTGATCATATCGTCTAATAAAGTTTTATATTCGTATGTTTTGTAACTTTGATAAGCTATTAACTTTTTTTAAACCTACTACCCCATAAATGAATATTGAAACAGGTTTAGGTATTTTTAAAGATTTTTCGACAATATTAGATTCATAACTAAAAATAGTCCAAGTACAAGGCAAAAAGAAAGATTATATAAAGTAGGTTATTAAAAGCTGACAACGAAAGTCAGAGATGTGGATTTGAGATGTAAAAACAAACGGTTTCATGAAAAAGCTACAGACCAGACATACAACAAAAAAAAATAAAAGTTATAAAAAGAACAGACCTTCGAAGACAAATATTGTACAAAACCATCTAAAGTGAAAAAGGATATTATGGTTTGTGCAACATGGAATATGAGGGAAACTTTCAAAGAGACGCTCTTAAAAAATTAAACATGGAATACGGCGTAATAAAACTAGGCGACATCTTTCTTAAGAGCGGATCCAATAATCTTTGGCTCAGGGCTTTACAGTGTATGAAACTTGAAGCATCTAATAATCAAATTTTATTTGATATCGGATAACTTACACAACGTATGGTATAACAGAAAAATATAAGAATTATAAATACGCATGTCCTTTCTGATGCCAAAAATGGAAAGAAAAAAATTCAATACTATAAATAAATTGAAAAATGGGTTGAAGCTAATCGAATATACAAGTGAAGGAAATCTAAGAATTATGTCGACATACTTTCAGCATAAACAAACTTCTTCTTCTTAATTTTAGTTTTCTCTTTAGAGGTTGCTGATAGTATGTTCGAAATAATTTAGCTGAAGTGGAACCAAACCAGTCCCGAAGATTCTGCAGCAACGAGATTTTGGGTTGTCCGACGTAATATAATGAGCTGCAAACCCAAGAATTCCAATTTTCTTTTTTGATGGTAAGGTCTTTACCTATTTTATTTAGAACTTGTTGGTTAGTGATTCGATTCTTCTAAGAAATTTTTAGTAGTCATCTATGTATATCTATAACTCAAAGGATTCAGGTTTTTTTGAAGTTTTCTTGGTTAAAGACCAACCTTCTAGGCCATACAAAAGTACTGGGGATACATAACAACAAATCATTCTTATTCTCAAAGTTATTGATAGGTACTGAGCTGTTAGATTTTTTATTTATGTGAAAATCACTCTTGCTTGTTCTATTCTCGCTAGAAAATCGTCTCTGTGAATAATATTTTTACTTATTATCGTATTGAGGCACTTATAATTAACAATTGTTCAATAGTTATGTTATCTGTAACTAGTTAGCCGTCAGTGTTATTTATTTTAGATGTTATTACATTATTTTACTTGTTGACAAACCCACTCAAGTGAAAGTGGACTTTGTCACTACATTTTTTTTTTAGAAAACAAAAACGAATTAAAACAAACTGATTTACTGGAAAAACAACAATGTTAAATTTATCGGGTGTTAATAGATAACAAAAATGATAATGACAGGCCTACCAACTTTCAAAACAAGAAATTGCCGCCGGATACAATTAGGGGCTTTTTATGGAACACCCTTTATTACTCGTACGGGTGTAAATAGGTTACGAATAAAAAAGATCATCCAAGACTAGACAATTAGGAGCGCAAAATGTTTAAAAAAAAATTCAAAAGCAAGAAGATTGATAACTGTTGGGAAAGAAGAACAAATAAAAAGGTATACCGACTATACAGGAAATCTAAGTTAATTGGAGGTATAGTGAGAGTATAATTAGGAGTATAATGGGAGTCTAATATAGAAACAAGTAATACCCCCTTTTCAACAAACTTTTGTTTTGAACCGTACTATTATAGATCGATAGTTCGGCTATATTGAAGAAAGTAAACATAGTATATCACATGGCCACCTCGACTTCATGGTGCAAAGAGTGGTCAAAGTTTAAAACATTTTGTCCAGATCTCAAAAACGGCAATAGATAGCGGGACGCGGTTTTCAGCATTATTTATAATATATATTTAACCAATTTATGTGATACATCAACTAATTTTACAGCAATCATCAAAAGTTTCTTTTTTTAATATATATGGGTAATCCGTTTCCAGGTTTCAAAGTAGTTTCGGCTCTCAATGTCACCGTGTGGTCTTCCACCGGCAGCAATTCAAAATTTCTCATAATTTCTGATATGATGTACTTCATTTCAATATTGGCGAAGCGTTGACCTAAAATGTAAAATTCATTAATAACAAGCATTGCTCTACTTAAGTGTGTACTTGCCTAAGCAGTTCCTTGGACCGGCGCTGAACGGCACATAAGCATATGTCAAGTTGCGGTTAACGTTGTCCGAAGAGAATCTTTGTGGGTCGAATTTCTCGGGATTGGGGAAGTGATCGGGATTTCTATGCAACCCATACGCGAACACAGTCAACGCCAAACCTTTTGGTAATATTTCATCATCTGCAAGTAACTAATGTCAAGGGTTCCCTTATATATGTTGCAGTACAATACCAAACACCACATCCTCTTCTAAAAGCCTTCCATATATAGGAATTGGAGGATATAACCGCATCGATTCCTTAATGACCATGTCCAAATACTTCATGTTTTGCAAGTCATCATATGTTAGCGGCCTACTTTTACTGCTTGAGAGTATATTCTTCAATTCTTCAACAACCCTTTCCTGTTCAAGGCAATTTTTAATTTTGTCACAAACAGTAGAAGTATTTACCTGTATAGTTGGATGTTGTGATAAACAGTATAATGTGAAACTTATTGCTGAAGTGGTGGTATCGTGACCCTAAAACACCAAAATTGCCGCAAAAGTAAGTTAAGAGTAGGATTAAATATGTATAGTAAAGATGCAAAATGTGAATTACTGTAATACTTGTACGTGGGTCAACCAAATATAAAGTGGATTTTGCTTTTCGTTTATTGTGAGGTACATATAGAGCTTTCGAGTGCTGCAAGTAGGGTTGCCTCGCATTATTGTTTATTTATACAGTATCATGATATTGCAACAAGAGGTACTCAAGTGTCTTCTGGGAGATAGTATAAAAAAGATTTAAGACAAAATTTGGGGACAACACCATTAAGAAACTCGTGTACGCTTGGCAAAAATTATTCTTGGAAATGCGAGAAGCAGTTGAAAATGAAAAGTACCAAAATCACTCGAGGATAATTCTAATTACGGAAAATATTCTCATTGTTTTGCTGCTGTCGTGTGGATGACCGTTGAGTAACTATTGCTGAAATAAATAACCTGTGGCAGTGCTCAGGCAATTCGAAATGTTTATTCTGTTTTACGACAAATCCCGGATTTATATAGCTAGCCAAATTCGACTAAATATTGAAAATTTCATTTGGATTGTGCTGGAATACTCTTTCTATAGCCAAGACTTACCGTCTTGCAATTATTATTTATTTGAACCACTAAAGAAGTATTTAAAAGACAAAGATTTGTCGACGATGTTGGTGTCGAAGCTTTGGGGCGATTCATTGAAAAAAAATGTTTTTTTAAGTTAGGATATTATGTAAAAAAATAATTTTGTGGATTTGTATATTATTTCTATGGGAGTTTAGTAATTTAAAAAAATAGATTTGGTTTATATTTGATTTGCCCACGTATATTATAGTAATATTTTCTCTGTTGCAAATATTTTATTTACTAAACCTAATAAATAATCTGTATAAGTTATAGTGGGTTGTCCTTAAAGTTCTAAATACTTGCAAAAAATTTGGCATTTTGGGCAATTTTCGTACATTTTTTGTATTTATAATGTAGTAATAAGTTACTTATTTGGATTGCCGATGATTTTTGACAAAATTAAATTTTTGGTTTTGATGTTTGCTATAAGCAAAGGACTTTTGTGAAGAGATACTGCAAAGGAAATCTGCAATGCTAAAAGCGAAGGAATTATTCACTGTCCTACAGCCTCTAGATGGTAGAAGCGGTTCTATTCCGGCGACATGAGCCTCAAAGATTAGTCTCGTTCCGGTCGGTCGCTAAAGTTGGACAATAAAGACTTGCTTGAAGCGACCTTCGTTAAGACTCAAAATTTAAGATTAGTTCTTGAAGTTGGCAAATCAACAGTTTATCGGCATCTCCAACGGCTTGACTTTGTGTACAAAAGATTCTGACATAACCGCATGAACTTATTGCAGCGTAAGCCGCCAAGAGTCGAGATTTTCCGCCAACTGCTCGACAATTCTTTGAAAGACAGACTCTGAAAGCGGACGCGAGATGGGTCTCCTTGATCAACGATAACTGTCAGAAGAAATGGATTCCACGAGGCCGAACTCCGCCGTCGGTTCCGCACCAAATCGTTTCTGCAAGAAGGTTATGATTTGCGTTTGGTGGAACTTTAAAAGAGTTTTGTATTTTGATCTTGTGCCGAATGACCGCGCTGAACTTTATTGCCAGCAGTTGGACCTTGTCTACGACCAGATGAAGAAGTTCCCCACTTTGGTCAACCGAAAGCTTTGTTTCAACAAACCTCGCACAGCCAAGAAGACTAAGAAGAAATTTGAAGAGTTGGAACGCGTTGAAGTTCTGCCGCATACAGCCTACAGTCCAGATTATGGGATCTTCTGCTTAATGCAACACTTCTTGCGTGGTTAAAGAAAAATGATGACCTCTATTTCGAAGAATAGTTTTTGTTGTTTTAAAATAGATTCATCTGAAAAAATTGGTCTTTTCGCAATTGTTGCAGAACTTTTGGGACAACCTGGTATTAGGTTAATGCTTAATGATCCAATTTCTAAAGACAATCCTAGACAGAAATGACAAAAGGCAATTCGTTACTAAAAGCGACGTTTACTTGGCCCAATCGCCTTCACACTGCCATTTCACCCAAAAGACCACAAAAAGGCAGGTCGTTTTTCATTATAACAACACTTGCTCCTTTACGTATGATCAAATCCATTCCTAACAAGAAGTGGAATTTGTTTTCTTATCTAACCGACTATGATACTGAAGCTCTCACAAACGACCACGTTAGTTGCGTGCTAAAAAAATGATAAATAGGCAAATTTCACCTGTGGTGATTTGAAAGATTTGATGGCCGATGTCAAAGCGTGGACAGTCTCGACAAACTAGTCCTTCGTTCTCAAAAACGTTTATTTGAATGTAAACACATGCCTTTTCTCTATTTCTCCATTTTCTATTTTGAGCTTTTGCATCCACATTCTTCCGTCTAATTTTCGTATGTCATCGTACTAGCACATTAAAGGTCGCCCAAGCAATTGCGCAGAAGTTTCAGAATTATCATTGTAAAGCATTTTATCTTTCAATAAAAATTGTCTTTAAAAAAACGAATAATTGTGCATCAATCTAATAGTAATTGACGTTAAATACAAAACGCATCCACTTTTTACCCCAAACATGAAGGTATCAACTTCTTCTCTGATGATTTCATCGGAAAGAGGTTCCCCGTCAACGGTAGACTGCAAGAGTAGATCCAAAAATGCCAATTTTTGTTTACTTGGAGACTCAGATATGGGGTCGTTATTCTCGTCAATTAATTTCTGTCTCCGTTTCTTTATAAGCGAATCCGTATAACCATGAATTACTCTAAGTGCCTTCTTTTGCTTATGGTAATCTCTAGAAAACGTAAACAGAACATTCCACATCTTCGTGAGAGATATCGTTCTTTCGATTATAATTCTGCCCATCTCTTTTATGCTTTGCACGTATTCGGATTCGGGGTCATGCTGTGCGTTCACGGCTGTCCCCATGGCGGATTCTGCGTAATTGTGACGTTAATCAATTTATCCGAAAAGTTCAAATAGTGCTCACCGCATATGATGTCCAAAGCGCATAATTTTATGTAAGGCATGATGTCTACAGGTTCCTGTCCGATTTCTTCTCGCATCTTCTGTATTAAAATGCTGGTTCCGTTGCGGAATACTTCTACGAACTGCTCCAAGATGCGAAAGTGGAATGCTGGCGTGATTAGCTTGCGCTGTTTCTTCCATCTTTTTCCTAAAAATTGTAATTGTTTGGTTAGGTTAAGCATGGAAAATTTGTGATTTTTCACCAAACATTTTGGATACGTTATTTTTTGTGAATACAAAAAAGAAAATAACGTAAGTGAAGCTATTGAAATACGGAAGTGTTGTAAGTGGAGGAATGTGTCGGAGATGATTTGAGAAGTTTAGAAATAATGATTTTGGCTTGAAGTACAGTGAGCACTCCATTGGTTTTCTGACAGTGAACACATTGGTAGAAAATAATCCCTCCGCTACAGTTAGATGTAAGTCGTATGACCATGTAAAAACATTCGAGGCAATTGTGAAAAGTGGTAAAGTTTTCAAATTTGGTAACACATGACTTATCTCTGACAACTTAAACATGTAATCTTTTGGCTTCGTTTTTAGTATAAATTGTTACTAGCAACAAAAACAGTCAAGCGTTAGTACCAATGGCTTAGTTCTGTATGGATAGCGATAGTCTATTCTAAAGCTCAGCGTCTTCCAGTGACGTTATTTTGAACTACTGGAAAGAAGTTAGTCTTACATTCTACCAAGATAATATCCTCCCATACCACCTTTGTTCTAAGACCTTGTTCCTTCAAAATACTAAAGGGAGTAAAAATAAGTCTCCGCCGTTTGACAAAAGATGCCCCCACCAGTAATTTATGGTTGAAATTGTCAGATGTAAAACCTCATGACCGTAAGATTGGACATCTGGCAACACTATAACCTTAAAATAATAACGATTTTGTATCAGCATGACATAATTTTTTTCGTGCGAAAATGTCGAGTTTTGAGCCAAATAAGCGTCATTTATGGAAACTTTTGAATTACTTATTTAATTTGAAAAAATCTGCAGCTGAGGTGTATCGATTGCTTGTAGAAGCATATGGTGAGGGTGCTTTAAGTGAGAGAAGTTGTCGTGAGTGGTTTCATAAGTTTAAGAACGGTGAATTTGACGTCAAAGACAAAGAACGTAACGGAAGGCCGAAAGTATAGGAAGACGCGGAATTGGAAGACTCCTGGCAAACGCAAGAAGAACTTGCACTTGCATTAGGAGTGACTCAACAAGCAATTTCACATCATTTAAAATTGTTGGGAATGATTCAAAAGCAAGGAAGTTGGGTTCCACATGAACTGAAGCCGAGAAACGTTGAACACCGATTTTGCACTTGTAAAATGCTGCTTGCCAAACATAAACGAAAGGGTTTTAGTCACTGATGATGAAAAATGGATCCACTACAATAACCCAAAGAAAAGTAAATCATGGGGACTACGTAACCATGCTTCAACATTGATAGGCAAGCCGAATATTTATGGAAAAAACTCATGTTGTGTATTTGGTGGGATCAGCTCGATATCGTGTATTATAAGTTGCTCAAACCGAACGAAATTATTACTGGAGCTGTCTACCGAACACATTGATGAGATTGGGCCGAGCACTCAAGAAAAAACGCCCCCACTACTACTCCAGACTCTCCGACATGATAATGCTCGTCCACATGTTGCGGCGCCGGTCAAAACCTACTTGGAAACACTCAATTGGAAAGTCCTACCCCACCCGCTGTATTCATCAGTCATTGCCCATTTCGATTATCACTTGTTCACTGTCTGAGCACCACTTCACATCATATGAAGATACCAAAAATTGGGTCGATTTGTAGATAGCCTCAAAAAATGATGCGTTCTTCCGATGCGGTATCCGTATTCTGCCAGAAATATGAAAAAAAGTAGTAGCTAGCGATGGACAATACTTTGAATAAAACATAAGGTTCCGTTCTTTCACAATAAATGTCCAATTTTTGATAAAAAACGACGGAGACTTATTTGTACTCCCTTTACTTTTTTAAAATCTTACAAAATTATCTCATTGGTCAACACTTTGTCTCTCAGAAGAACATTAAACAGACACTGATATATATTTTATTCAAATCGAAACAAAAGCGAGAACTGAACGTTGCCAAAAAGTGAGCTGACGTCATGTTTAGTGAGGGAAAATGTATTATTAGATTATTTGAAATACATAAACCAAAGAATAATAATTAAACTTACCTGAGGTAACGAGCAGCCCATTCCCCAACCAAGAATGAAAGTACTTGTATTCGTAGGACTTCTTCAGAATACTAGTGGAACTGAGCAAAAATGCGGCAGTCTTCTGGTCAGCTATAATTAGTCGTGGCATATATCCCAGCATTATTTTGAATACCGAACCGTATTTATTGGTGAAGTTTTGAAGAATTGGTATTAGATCTGTAAATAATGCATTACACCAAAATTAATCAAAAATTGTTTCCATTTAAAAAAAAATATTAAAAATGGGATGGAGTACTATAAAACAATTTATAAACACACACGTTCATTCTATAACTCTTGTCTAACACTCTCCAAAGTCTTTCTCCTCTAGGTCTTCTTTAACTACTCTTTCTTGGATTTCTTGGATGGTACTGCTTTTCTTATGCCCTGCGATTCTCTCTTTATTATCTATTTTAGTATTCTGTCTTGTGCTAACATTTGTGCCTTTACGATTTGTGTTATCCTGGGTTGATTGCACTTCATCACTTGTTCTTCTTCCCCAATAATCCCCTACTGTTTTTTTGCCAAATATTCTTCCTAACATCTCTCAAGCTTTCACTTTGTTCACTTTTGTTATATACTTACGTCCCACGCGCATAAGTAACTATAGATAGTGTACAGCATAAAGTAGTGGAGACTTTATGCTGTACACTATCTCCTTTATATTTAATTTATCTTATGTGTACATTTGGAATGTTTCTGTTTTATTTAGTATTATTTCCATGATTATTCAATTGCGAATATTGGTCGTACAACGCTTTCCTTTGCTCTACCCCTACTTTTGTTTCTTCACCCTTTATTTTCATTTAATGATTGTTTTAAAAAAAATTTTCATTTTTATATAATCCTTTTTTTGTCCCCTGGTAGCTTCCCTTCTTCATTTTTAAAGCAAATAGCTGTTATTATCTCTCATTGTTTTATTTATCTCTTGATAAAAGCTTTTAATTTCTTTTTTAATGTATATCTGTTCTTTTTATTTGTTGCCTTTTTTCCCGCCTTCTTTGGATTTTCTTTGGTATTTTGTACTCTTCTGCGTTCTCCTCTTTTCGGATTCAAGTAGTTTTATTTCCGTCAGTTTCCTCTACTGGTTTTTGGGCTTATTGTCGAGGTAATTAATCCTTTTTTCTAAATTTTGTTTCGGTACTATACCTTTCGGAGATACTATTATTGCATCCTTTCACCTTTTTTTAATTTCTATTGTCTCTTTATGATCCGTAAATTTGAAGTTCCTCTGGAATTTTACTTAAATCTTTTTTTTCTCTAACGCATCGATTTCTCGTTATACTTCTACTTTGCTTTTATCTTAATTTGCACCATAAAATGATCAGAGTTTGCTTCCACTCTTTTTTGCACCTTAGTACAATTTGTTTTTTGATTAAAACGTGGCTGGTTTGATTTGTTATCTTTCCATTTAATACTCGCCATGTTCCTTTGTGTATATCTTTCTTCTAAAAATATGGATATACAGTCTAGTTTTCTTATTGCTACAAAATTGATAGGATGGAAAGTAAATCTCTTTTTTCCCAATAATTGAATTGCTGATCCTCATCATTAGCATAATATACTGAGTTAGTAGCTGGTCATATAGGCGTATGTATATTCATTATTATCATACTTTGATCTTTATTTCTGATACTAAAATAAAACACTTTCTCTGAGACTGGTTCAGATCTGATTACCTTGTTCTTTATTCCTTTGTTAATTAGAAGACTGTCCCTATCATTCTAGTTGCGCTGCTTATGTGATAGAATAAATCTATTCTATATCTTCTTGGCCTTTTCACTATTTTTTGTAATAATTTTCTCTTACGTTCCATGTAGCCAAAATTAGCTCCCTTCTATTACTATTTTTGCCTGCCCTGTTATATAAACTTTAAATTTTTCCTTGCTTATATCCATTTTCGTGCTTTGGTCGTACTATTGTTGCCTCTAAGTCTGTTGCCTGCTAGATTTTTGGTGGAATTACATCTCTATGATTGTTTTTGCTATCTGTATTCATTAATCGCATTTTTAACAGTAAGTTTGTGGTAGGTTATTTTCTTTTTTTGATTTTATATATACAATATTTGATTTTATATATATATAATAATTAGTTTAACTCCTAATTTATCGTTAAATATTTGATATTGTACTCAGTAGCCAACAGCACAACTTGGAGATGATGCTTCTATAATGATACTATGTATAAAAAGCCAAACCAAACTTTCAGAAAGCTATCTAGTACTCTCAAATGCGGTTGAGAGTTTTGTAAATACGAAGAAGGAAATTACGTAACTTAACGAGATGTGGCGCAAATAAATAGCAAATTTCACTACTAAGTGATACATGGCACCAACATAAAGAAACCAGTTGAGTTGGTAAGAGATGTTTTCACTCATTTTGCCGTACAGTCCCTGTTTTATTAAATAAAGTTTAACACGGCAAAAGATGGAGGGGAAATGAGCCCTCAACAAAATTTTTGTCAAAAGCATGTTTTACTTTTGAAATGTCTGAGAACCCCTAATTTAAAATATTAAATGTTTTATAAAAATTTAAATTCAATTAAAGCTTAACTATTTAAAAATCTCGTATTGTAAATCCGAAGGCTTTTGTGGCTGGTACAGCTCTGAAAGACTTCCGAAACGCCTAACAGCCTAACATTTATAATGCCAACTTACCAGACACATCTCCGAAATTGTGAGCATTTCCAATCACAGGCAACGGGAAAGGCCCGGAATATTTTTTCAAATATTTGTTGTAGTACAGAAACTTCAAATACCACCAGAAAATTAAAAAACACACAATAAGACACAACGCGATCAATGTTACAGCCATGTTGCCAAAAGTATGTTTAAAATTATCTCTCTTATATCGCTTGAAAGTAGTGTAATTTATACTAATAGCTAACTCGTTAAGTTTGGTGGAACATTCCGACTATTTTGAGGCACGTTTGCTTAAGTACCAGTAGTAAGAATGCAGTTTTAGGAATTAAAGAAGTGATTATGAAGTGACCCTTTAAACCGCAGGGCAATTAGCTACAATGTAAATTATCACATTTTGTAATCTAAAGGTGCGTAAGCAAATTTTTAGCCCCGAATTAAATTAGTCCGACAGTTTTAATTGTAAATATTTCAGCGAGTTATTGCCACTAGAAGATTGTAAGTGGTAATAACAGATGTTAACCAACAGAAAGAAACTAATAGTAAAATACAAATTTCTATTTTATATATAATACGGGGTGCTAGCCAAAAATTTTTGTAATTAAAACGTTACTGTTAAAAAGTATCTCCTTTAATATCACTAAGCTAAGTTTACTGTTGCTTTGAAAAAGTTCATTTACCAAAAAAAATGGAATTAACTCATAAACATTTTCGTGTGATGATTGTTTACGACTTTCGATCGAGCATCGATCAACTCATTTTGACTTTTGGTAATTAAGCCGCTGTATATCGCTGTTTTAGTGAATTTAATCGTAGTTCGCTGGCGGATGAACTCAAAGAGGGCCGTTCAGAATCGTCTGCGGTGCCAGCAAACATCGATGCAGTGCGCGCACTGATAAAGCAAAATCGTCACATGACTTATCGTAAAATTCAGGCATCCTTAAGTATTAGTATGACTAGCATACATTCGATATCACCTGAACATAAAAAAGTTGTGTGCGCATTAAATCCCGAATAAGTTAACGATCGCTCAATAACAGGCTCGTGTCGATTGGCCGAAAGAAATGCTCAAGAAATGCGATCGCGGTGCTTCAAATACCGTTTATAACATAGTCACAGGTGGCGAAGCTTAGATTTATGCGTACGAGCCCGAAAGTAAAAGCACATCGAAGCAAATGGTCGCCCTTTTTTGGAAAAATTAAACATGCCGCAACCGTGGCTTTAAAAATAATAAAACGGCCAATTCTGAATGGTACACAATTATTTGTTTGCCAGAAGTCTTCGGAGAAATAAGAAAACCCAACGTGCGACGCTGGTACTTGAATTGATGGATCATTCGCCATACAGTCCTGATTTAGCGCCTAACAAATTCCTTTTATGCCTACACGTGAAGAACAAACTGCGTGGACAACGATTTTCGACACCGGAAGAGGCGGTTGATGCGTTCAAAACCCATGTTTCCGAGATATTTGATCCGCTATGGGAAAAATGCTATGAAAGTTGACCGACAAGGAGGATATTTTGAAAAACAATGAACAACATTAAATATTTGTTCTTTGAAATAGATATTGTGCAGCCTACATATGATAATGCTCGTAAAGTTTGTATTTTCCACCTTATTGGCGAATTTGTTCTAGAAAATTCAGAAAACGCTGTACTGTGTTCTTAAGAACGCGACTGTCATTCTCCATCTGATTAAGTAACATTTTTTTTATTTACTAAAGTAAAAATAAATTCAATATAAAATATTTGGTGCTATAGAGGAATCAAAATGCTGACGGAAAATTAGTTAAATGTAATTAATTACTTTCAGCAATAATTATGCCTCTTTAACAGGAGACATTGAAAATGTTACTAGTATCCGCCATAGAACTCTCGGAACTGCCACCAACCAAGTCTTAGAAGAATTTTACATAATTTGGATCTGCCTTCCGATAAAATCTAACTCTAATAGCCTTTGATTTAAATAAATTTTGACCAAAGATTTTATTTTGCAAATGAAATTTGGTAGATGAACAAATCGATGTCAAGAAAATACGTTTCAGTGGCATAGCCTATTTTCATCTGAATTGGCCCGTGAATATGCAAAACTTTTGATTTTGGGATACCGAAAATTCCATTCGTTTGCTGTATGTTACTCCAGCCTCAGAAGATCAGTATGTGGTGTACAACCTTCTGTAATAGAAAGATAGATTCGATATTCTTGACGAAGACTGTTGATTATAATGTCTATCATAAAGAAGTTCTGAACAAGTTTATTCCTATCGCGAGACAAAAACGAATCACAAGGTTCTCTTGGCAAGACCGAACTATTGCACGCGGAACCCAAGAAACCTGGATCTCACATCTGAATTAGAATATTGGTGCTGGGTGCTACGGAGTTAAGTGACCAAGTTGTTCGCCTGATTGCAACCTTTGCGATTTTTGGTATCTTACGAATCAAGTATACAAAAGCCAGCCCAAAACTGTCGATCAAGTAAACAAAATCAGTGGCATCATGCAGTAACGCCATTTGAGACCCACATTCAGAATTTTATTTTGAGCGAAGAAAACATTTCGAAAGCCTTATTTGAATTGATTAAGTTATAATTTAATAAAAATGTTTTCTTTTTCAGATATTTTTAGCAGACCATGCGCTTCCAATAAATTAGTTTAATTAAAGACATGTTTATATATATTCTTCATATTGAGTGCCAATACGCCAGAAGCTCGGCCACAGAGTTTGTCTGAAAGTCTTGAAAGTTTCCAGAGAAACAACAACGCGTTCTCTCTGTAAATATGTAATTTATTGAAATCTGAAGCAAAGCTATGTTTCAATTAATTAGATCGGAGCTCTCAATGGGCTCTGTAATGTTATTGTTCACAAGACATATTTTCATGGGCCTTGACATGCAATATTTGGCATTCTCATAGTGGTACTTACAACCATGATCTCTAAATTGTTTTTCTATCTTTAGAGAAGACGCACTTATTCAATTTTACAATAAGGTCTACTCCATTCCATACAAAATACCATCGCCTTTAACTTCCATTGTTAGTAGAGTGTAATTTGTCGCTCTAACCCAATGTTGCCAGTCATCTACATTTCTAATACGTCATTCCTAACATTACTGAGCATTTTCATTTATGAGTGTATATTGGATCGTGAAACCCCATTTATTCTAATTACCAATATACAGATATAGTGCTAGCTGGACCATCAGTAACACGGCAGAGCTCCTGGGTGATTTTTTACACGCAAACCACGTTCTTTAACACAAGGCAATCCCTTTCTGTCTTTACACGTGGCCTAGCTGGTCATGGTTTTGTTGTTGTGCATTTATCTTTCAATTCACGATCATATTAATAACAGTTGACTTTGTAAATTAAGAGAAGCTGAAAAGTCTCTGATTGATTTGCTACTCATAGGGAAGCCGATAAGTAGATATGGTTCAGTTACTAAACTTCTTTGACAATATATAGCTCTGGGCTCCTTTTTTACCACTTGATCAAGTCATAGCATTTGTTGCGCATTAATTTACGAATTAGAGAACTAGAAAGTAAAGAAAAGATTAAGTTCCATAACCTTATCAAATGCTTTTTAGAATTTGATTATTTATTAAGGGTTCTATAACTTATTAAAAGTCTTGCTGTTTATCTACACTTTTTAGTAAAAATTGTAGGTATATGGATTTGTTTGCCTTGTTAGTTGTGACAAATTTGACATATTTTCCTGAGGTGAAAGAAATCTGTAGGCTTAAAATGAGTTTATAGATCATTATTATAATAGTAATCTCTGTTATCTTTAAGATGGTAAATTGGGAATTGATCAACATGAATTTTGTCGAACTGAATCAGTATGTTAAGATTTGTTGATCCACCAGGGGCGGTCGATGCTCTTAATTTCAACTGCTTCTCATCCTTTCAAAATTATGCTTCACGTACATTTGAGTCTTTTTAAGGGCGCTATCTTTAAGCTGTTTCTTAAGTCTTCTTAAAATTCTAATGGTAATAATCCCCAGAGCAACAGACGAAAAAGCAGTAGTGCGAGCTTCCTTACGAGGAGAATCCCCTTTAGGCACCCCTACCTACAACGCTCAGAACTGGTCCTCTCTCCGTTCTTTCGCGGCGTGTAACAAAGAAATCTGTAAACATAGTGAATGCGATGAGAAAAGGTAAGACAAGAGAAATAAAAAAATAACTGAAGGGAAGCATACTTTCGATGCATTTAATTGACTTTTATAAAAATACTTGGGTTAGTCCTGGAGCTATTTTCAAACTCCAGTGTTGTTTTTAATCCACTGTCTTTCTAGGCTATCCTGCACAGGCCTAAAAACAAGTTTGGACTGTAAGAAAAGTGGTTCAATTCGTTTGCTCCAATTTGGTTCAAGTTGGAGCGGCAGTATAAGGTCGGGTGTTATCTTAAAGCAGAAGCATACTTCTAATTGAAAAGTTGAGTTTTATTTTCACCAGTCAGTAATATTTTTGGTTAAAAAATCAGCGAAAACTACGCCTTTGCAGTTTTAAAACAGTTGGAAGAACTTTTTCCGCCCTCAATTTTCTCGTGCTTTTGGTAAGTGCACTCCATACTTTCTAGTTTGTAATGATGCACCCAATATCAGTACATATCAATATTTAATACAAAATCTGTTTTCCTTCTATTTGTAACGCACGAGAAGCTTCCAAAGTATCTCAAGTCGCTTAGCTTTTATTTCACCATTAAGAAAGCGAACAGCTTTCGGAACTTTTTTTTATTATTATTATCAGAGCTGATTACGACCATGTAACGCAATTCTTTCAAACTATCGACGTAACCTGGACAAAATATCAGTTATTCTATCCTTTTTCTCCATTAAAAATTATACTACAATGCTTCGAGCAATAACAGTAGGTACTAATTTACCATTAAATTTGCCACTACCAAAACTGTACAAAAGGTTATAAAAATAGCCTCCATTTAATAATGTGTTTCAGTATGCCCAAAATATCAGAGGTGCAAAATGTTTTATTTAAATTTTACTCACTTACTTAATAACACTTTTCGGTTTATTTAAATTGATAAACTTTTACTTGTTCCTCGGATTGGTCAAGCATATCATTACCAAGTTCTTTAATAAGAATGTATATTAAGGAACGAAATATTCAGATTTTTATTTAATAAATAAAAATTTTATGACAAGCTTTTAAACCGCTGGAAGAAAGGTCAAATAAACGCTAAACCAAAAGCTTTTTTACATAAAAAGTAAAGTTCTTTTTGGGATAACTTGCTTTGGCGTAACTTTCATAAAATGTTGATTTTGCTTTGCAGCGAACTATATTTGAATTTAGCATTGACGTCAGTAAAGAGTGCTATTTTGAACGCTCAAAATAAATTTTATCAATATTTTTATCAGTGGTACTATTTGTCTAAGCAATGCACAAATAATAAAAGACAAATAACTTAAGATTTAATGTGTTAATTTGAATCACTAATATTTTGTTTTGTTTAACCATGAATGCATTTTTTTGCATTGGTAAACCTTAATATTGGTAAGACGTTACTTATTCTCAAACTGACGAGGTTGCTTAGTAGAAGTTATTAAGCTTCAAAATTTTATTGTTTTTTTTTAATAATTAACAATGAAAATCAATCATAAGTAACTATACATCGCCAAATATTAAATTTTCTTCATTTTAATTTAAGATAAATTTACAATTTTTCAATCTATAAAAAATTGTATTTACTTCCCATATAATAATAATAATAATTAGATTTAACTTTATTTGAAATTTAAATTCAAAAATCTTTTCTTTATGTACAAAAAATTATTTACTAAAATATTTTTTTAATGACTCCAAAATTGTTGTACAATCTGCCTGTGAAAGCAGATCTTATGAAAAATACTTAAAACTATTTCTTAAATAACTAAATTATGACTTGAAGAGAAGTGCTCCTATGAGCACACTCAGAAGTTAACTATAACATGTGTAGTATAATACAATTTATATTTATATAATATATGATTAAAAATGATAGCAATTTAGACGAAGCGGGTTGGAAGTCTGTAGGTTTGAAGGAGCTCTTCGCCATTGTCAAAAAGCGTGTTTTCCAGTTGATTAGGGTGTGTTATCATCTTGTTTGCATGTTTGGCACTGATAGTTGTGATTTCTTGCCGTACGGTGGGTGTGCCTAGGTCTGCGTGTATAATTGCGTTGGAAACACACCAAGGTGCATTTACTATAGCTCGTAGGACTTTATTTTGGAATCTTTGGATGATTTCTATACTTACTAGCAGTGCCCCAGAGTGGGACACCATATTTCCAGATTGGTTGTAAAATGGTTTTATAGAGTAATAATTTGTTGTCAGTCGTTAGTACGGAGTTTCTATCCAGGAGCCAATGCATTTGACTGAATTTCTTCCCTAGTAGTTTTCTTTTGTTAAAGATGTGTGTACGCCATGTCAGATTTCTGTCTAAGTGAAGACCGAGATATTTTATGTTATCCGTGTGCGGTATGAGAGTTCCGTTTAACATTACACCTGGACAGTTTCCACGCTTCAATTTAAATGTTATATGAGTTGATTTGGTTTCGTTTGCTTTAATCCTCCAACGCTGAAGCCATTCTTCGAGGTGAGTGAGGTGTGTTTGTAAGTTTTGAGAAGCAGTGATGGGATCTTCGTGCGATGCCAATCTGGTTGTATCATCTGCATAGGTTGCAATAATTGTTTGAGGAGTACAGATAAATCTGCAGTGTGGAGGGAATATAGTATTGGACGAAGAAGACTTCCTTGCAGCACTCCAGATAGGACTGGGAGGATGTTAGAGTGAGCTTCTTGATATTGAATTCGAAAGGTTCTATTTGTAGGGCGGGTGAGGGAAGCTACGTTTAAGTTTGTAAAGCAATCCGGTTATCCAAACTTTATCAAATGCTTGACTTATGTCTATGTATACGGCTGAACAAGAACAAGATTGTTTAGCTTCGAATACGCAGTTGATTTGATGGACTAATCGGTGAATTTGTTCTAGAGTGCCATGTTGTTTCCGAAAGCCAAACTGATGATTTGGAATGAGCTGCTGTTCATCAATGAGTGGTGTTATTCGATTTAGGATATTTTTTTCTAAAACCTTTGAGAGAGTTGGGAGAAGGCTGATCGACCTATAGGATGAGACTTTATTGGGGTTTTTGCCAGGTTTTGGTATCATCACAATTTCTGCGACTTTCCACTGGCAAGGAAAATGTTCAATTCGTAATGCTGCATTGTAAATATATGTCAGTATTTTATATCCTTTTTCAGATAGTTCCCCCAGTACTTTGCCTATGATAAGGACAAATCCAGGTGCCTTTTTGGAATTTAATCCACTTATAATTGTTTCTACTTCCCACTGATTTGTTTTTTTTGATAGGTAAGGACATCTGATGAGGGATGTTCAAAAATTTAGCAGTATCAGTTTCTATTGTTTGTGACTGAGTTGGATTAGGTTGAAAAACCTTGGTTAAATGTTCCGCAAAAGTTGTGGCTTTTTGTTGATCAGTCCTTGCCCAGGTATTATCTTGTTTCCTTATTGGTGGAATTTGTAGTTGTGGATGTTTGAGTTTTTTTGTGGCTTTCCAAAGGGAATAATCCGTGGCTTTAGTCGGGGTTAGTCCTTTAAGGTAGTCTTGTATTGATTCGTTTCTAGCCTTGAGCAGTAACTTTTTAAGTTCTTTTGCAAGCTTGTTATATTGTTGCTTATCGGATGGAGCCTTTGTAAGTTGCCATTTCTTCCGAGCTTTCTTCTTTTCGACCAGTTTTTCTTTTAGTATTATGGGACATTCCTCTTTTAGACGAGGCTCTTCAGCGTCTGGTGTAGAGTGCCATGCAGCCTGTTGTATGGCTTTAATGAGATTTTCAACCGCATTCTAGTTTTGAGAGGAATTTCTAGATTTATTAAATGATCTAAATTCTCTCGAAAAAGGTTCCAATCCGTCTGTCGGCTACATAGTGACGGTTTTTTGGGTTTGCCAAGTACCGAGTTTAATGTAGAGACTATTATCGGTGTGTGATCAGAGTTAAGTTCGAGACATGATTCAATTAAGAATTTTTTGGGTCCATACCTTTTACAATGCAAAAGTCCAGTAAATCTGACAGTGTATTGCGATCGGAGGGCCAGTATGTGGGTTGTCTTGTTGTTAGGTAACTTAAATTATTTTTTTGAATGGAGGGTAAAAGCTCTCTGCCTTTAGTTGAGGTGGTTCTTGAACCCCAGGTTGTACGTTTTGCATTGTAGTCACCTCCAACTAGAAATCTAGTTCCCAACGTTTTAAAGAATGTAGTAAAATCTGCTTGTTTATTATTGTGCCGATGAGGACAGTATATTGCCGATAATGTAATTTCTCCTATGGCATCCTCTATGCGTACACTAGTGGCTTGTATGTTGGGAATTTTGTAAGGCTCGTTCATGATATTTAATTGTGCGCTTAATAATTATTGCTGTGCCTCCATGTCCTGTATTATGCACGTTGAAATTTGGAATTTTAAAAAGGCTTCTATTGGTAAAATGAGTTTCTGAAATTAGCAGTATGTCTATGTTAGCGTCTTGGATAAATAGTTTACTAAAATGTTTAATAAAGCGGTGTTACAAAAACCCACTTCTTTAAGGAAAGCCTAAAGATAACCATTGACAGTTACATAAACGTATTGAACACAGTTTTGAAGCCTTCTACAGAAGCAATTATTTAAATACAATTCTGTTTTGGCTCACAAGAAGGATATATATATAGCTTTAGAGAATCTTAGATTGGTTTTAAATTGTCTAATCTTTACTGTCTTTAATCTGCTACGTGGGTATTATGATTAAGGTAAAGCAATGATGCTTTAAAATCCTGAATCACGGTGGTTATGACCCACATAGTTAAGTTTACAATTTATTATTGGAAAAAGCCGTGCTAGTTGATGGGGGGTATCTAACAGTTTAATTTCTAATCTTTACACAAACATGTCGAATTTTTCTTGTGCAGTATTTTTGTATTTGGCTACGTTTATGGATTCATTCTGAAGCCCTGAATATACCTACCGAAAACTCTCATGGGCTAGATTTATTCTTGCTTTACTGCGCTATTTGTTAACGCCCTCGTAAACTGTGCTCACTAGTTTGTAAAGTAAATGTCTGCGAAAAATTTTACTCTTATGCATTTTTACTCTTTTTTGTGTTTGTGGTATAATAGAAATCTTCATTTTTGGCTTCCAGAGGGTAGTTGACAAATTGCAGGATCAAAAAGTAATGCAGCAAAATTTGCGATGTCTAAGGATAAGAAATTATGAGCCATACGTCTGTTTTGTTCGGTTCTGGTGACTTATCTTGAAGATCAATCACGTTTCAACCGACTATTTCTTTTAGATGAAGTAGATTTGCAAGCTGCTTTAGATGCTAAACCATCATGAATCACTCAATTTGTCAGCCAAACTTGGTATCTTGTTTGGATTGTTTGTAATTATTTGCGTTAATTCGACTTTCTGCCCAAGGCCCAAGACCTCACAAATTGACTGGAACACAAACCTAAAAGTGAGTCAAGATTGTTGGCACCTCTGGATGAACGGGTTGGAAAACGCAATGACACTTGTGATAAAAATGGATTTACCTTTTAAAATATAATCATTCTACTGGATTCCTCGATGCCGAAATCCACAGCTCGTAGCTCAGCATGATGGTTTTGGTAAGAGGGCCTAGGTTTTGTGAAACTTTAACAATATTGTGCACTTTAAGTTGGTTCCAAACGGAAAAGCCATGAATGCCAAGCCGGAAAATATAAGTATTCTATTTGATCTTCTCATTGTTCCGTAAAAACCAGAACCAAAATGATGAACTGGACGGAATTGAGGTCTTGCTGCCTCCAGCTTACATCCCCTATTTTGCGTCTTCTAATTACGGTCTGTATCGATCTACGGCGTACTTTTTACTCAGTTGATAAATTTGAAGAAGCATGTCAAAATGTTTTTGCTTTACAGTTGGCAAATTGATACCGTGGATAGGTTCGACAACTTCCAGAGTGATGTCAAAATGTCATTAATAGTATTTCGAAGAACAGTCGATATTGATTTTGACGTTAAAACTAATTAATGAAAATCAAACTTTAGAACTTAGAAAAATTTAAGTGGATAAAAGCAACATATTGTCTTCAAGAAGCAGAGTTTGCCCAGATTATGTTTTAAGCAGGATTTGGCACTATTTTCAAATTTATTCTGTTTCATTCTGGTAGTAAGAGATGCATAGCTTTCTATTCGCCAACTATGAAAGGTGTTTATGATGTGTTCTCTTTGGGAGCAGAAACAAGACTCTTAATATAATCAAAGGCAACAGCTCCAGACTGAAGAATGATTACAGTAAGAATTTGATTTCTCTAAAATGAGTTTTACATGGATAAAATAACATAATTTTCTACAAACAGAAAAAACTTTTTTAATAGTTTTATATAAATAATTAAATAATCAATTTAACTACGTTTTTTTTTACAAAATATGTAACAAAGAAGATAAGAAGTTACAAATAATGAATTGGGTAATCATTCTACTATTGATGTAGTCACCAAAGTCCATTTTGTCATTACTATGTACTAATTTACACATAAAGCTTAGTGGGGGTCCTTTAATTGCTGCTATCTTACAAACAATTCGTGCAGACCAAGTTTAACCATACTTCAAACAACATGAGTATAACATTGGCGTTATTGGTCCTCCCTGCAGTGGCTTCACTTGTCTGGTGGTACTGGACGTTTCTTCATTTTAATAAATATTTGAAGAAGTACTCCGGGCCTTTCCCATTACCTGTGATTGGAAATAATCATAACTTCGGAGACGGATCTGGTAAGCTGGCAATGCATATGTGACGAGAAAATTATTTGGCTAATCTGCTGAGTTAACCTAAGAATGTAATACAACAGATCAAGTAAATAGTGCTATTTGAGTCATTTAAACTGTAAGCCAGATGCATATCATGTTGTATAACTCATTTTGGTATATTTTCAGGTGCGTTGATAATGCTTTGAATTGCCCACTTTTAGGACCTTTGGAATATCTCCAAATTTAGGTTACTATTCATTCCTCGCAATTGAATTCCGTACGTCCACATCGAGTGTAGAACAGTTTTGTATAGGAGTAGCTTATTCCAATCTTTAAGCCTTTCTCATTCTTTTGCTTAATAGCACATATGTTTCTTTGACATCTACTTCTTGTTTTAAGAACTCCTCTACTCTTTTTTGAAATAAATACCTTTTATTACTATAATCTTTTTCCTGTTTTTTGCTTTACTTTTGTAGGTTTACTAGCATTTTTATTTCGTTCATCTATGTAAGCATTTCTTTTGCTCGATCTAAATCTTTATTTGGCAATTAATTTTGTTTTAGAGGTAATCTTTGATTTTTTAATGTGGTCTAATATGGAGACGTTTCTGCCTAATAATTGCTGTTCCTACATGAGTTTTTTCGTTGGGATGTATTGTATAGTAAATACAATAATTTAGTACTTTAATATGGATTTTATTAGACATGCGGCTCCAGTATGATCACAATGTTGATTTTGTTCAACTACAAGAAGTAGGATATTTTTTACATCAATTTTTGATCATAAATTTGTGTAATACTTTGAGTAGTGTTAGCATAGCGTAGACCACGGCAATTACATGTTGCTTGAAGAGTACATTTTTCCCTATTAATCCATTATTGTTGTCATTTAACTTTTAACTTTTCGGCACAGTACCATTTAGAGCTCATGTTGTAGTTATTTTAAAACCCAGTACCTTCCATAATTGGTAGGATGATTTCAGTTACATAATTAAATTTGTGGATTTTTATTTGTATTGTTGCGTGATTTCCTGTGCATTTCTTTATTATTCTAATGCAAAATTTACAATCTATTTAATCACTGAACCATAAGTATATATGTTAAAAGTGTTTATGTATACATAAGTATACGGTCAAGAGGTGAACAAAGTAAATACCCAGTAATGTCACTCCTAAAAATATAACGTCAATGCTAATTTTTTATTGTTTAATTAAACTTCACTTTATGCATTAATACTACTGGACAATCTGTTGGATGTTGCCGGTTCAGTCTTTGTCTTCCCCTGCTATTATTACGCAAGTTGACCATCAAATAATTTGGGTTTCTAGACCTATTTGATATTTCCTGCTCATTTCACAAACCTATTCTTTAACTGTTGGCATGGCGAGATCTCTATTTAGAGTTGTATTTGGTATATACCAGGATGATCCAGTAATGATACGCAATACCTTAGTTTGATATCTTTGTACCTCAGAGTGGTATTATATGGGCTTTAAAATGGATTTATATACAAGGAGTTTATTTTTCAGTGACATTCTTTTACCCAGTTTAATTTTTTTTGTACATTTGACGCTCTTGTATGGTTTGTAACAATAAATTTTAGTGTCTATATCGTTGCCATTTAGCACATTGCAGAATTTCCCTTTTTACACAAAATACTTCAAGTTTTATAGCAATTTTAAGCAATTTTAAAATTTTTTTAATATTTTCCTTAATCTGAAGATCGAGAAATGAATCTTAACCTGATTATTAATAATTTTTTAACGGGTCTTTTGCTAGGCTTTCAGATATTCCAATAAGCGGTTTGATATTTTTAACTCGTTATAATTGTTTTGCATGCTTACAACGTTTTGCATGAATGCCACTATGGTTAAATAATATAACAATACTAACAGCAATTGCTTTTCGCTGCAGCACAATACGTCAGCTCCCTATTTACGAAACAAATTGATAGTAAAGTAGGTAAAGTTCAAATTCATTATATTGTTTGCTTTTGTAAAGATGTTTTTGAGTGTTCTTTTTACACAAATGACCAAACTTTTTCTGCTAACTGATAGCTAATGAAAAAATCATACTTCTTCTAAGAATTAACCTCGTATGATACTTTAATTATGGATCAAGGTGTTTGATAATAAGCACAGTGTATTAAGGATAATTCAGGAGTGATTACAGTTGTTATTGGTTATATATGTCACATTTTAGGCGATTGATTACATGTTGGCGAACGAAAACAGAAGTATTATTACAACTATCGCAAATGCTCCGTAACTGTCAACGTCAGAACACTCTGTGTCCCTATCCTTAACACTCCCCCGCAGAGAGTAGTCTAGACTATTATCTACGTCGTTTCTGTGATATCCAAGGCCAAGTCGCAAGTATGCCAATGGCCCTTTGCGATGTCTTCGAGATGACCCCTTCCGTCTTCATTTCTTTGACAAAGTATCGATATGTTGATCTTTTTGTGAAACTTTGAGTTCAGAACCAATTGCACAGCGCTCTGGTTATTACAATAATAATAATAATAATTTCTTTGATGTCTGACATGCGATCAGATATTCCGCTTCTGCAGTCGATAGAGGAGCCTAGCGCAGGCGCGTTGAGGTCGAGGCTATAACACCGCCTACAAAGTACAAGGTGCATTCAAGTTATAACACCTCCGATTTTTTTCTTACAAACTAATCACACGAAAACTGTGAAACTTGTGTCACTTCTCGACATAAACTCCCTGCAGTCGTAGACATTTTTCACAACGTCGACGCCATGATTCTAAGGCCGCTCTGAACCCTTCTTTGGGAGTCTTCATTGACTACTGGAAAATTGCTGATGCAAGAGCGGCACGACTAGTGAATTTGCGACTACGGACAGTGTCTTTCATCGTTGGAAACAGCCAAAAGTCGCTAGGAGCCAGGTCAGGTGAGTAAGGAGCAAGAGAAATCACTTCAAAGTTGTCAGTTGTCAGCATTCGTGGCACCCACCTGGAGGACACTTTTCGCATTTTCAGGTCTTCATGTAGGATTATGTGCACCGATCCCACAAAAATGCCAACTTTGAAGGCGATGTGTTCCACACTCATTCGACGATCCTCTAAAACAAGTTTCTCTACTTGCTTGATCATGTCGTCAGACCGGCTGGTGCGAGGCCGAGATTGTCTTGGTTTGTTGTCACACGACGTTCTGCCTTCTTTGAACTGTCGCACTCACAAACTCATTAGACACATCTATAACACCATCACTACATATCTCACTCGACTGGCGATGAATTTCAATCGGTGTCACACCATGCAAATGAAGAAAACTAATAATTACACGCTGTTCTTGTAATGAGAACGTCGCCATTTTAAGTATCAAAAACAGACCTCACTCTCGCCGCTGCCGCTAGAGTCCTGTATACCGTGCAGTGCTGCCATCTCCGTCACCTTTTTACTAAGAGTGCGCGCGTATTTTGAAACAAACCGCGTGTTTCTATCTGTTTTCAGTCCTGAAAAACAATTGAAGATGTTGTAACTTGAACGCATCTCGTAATACATAAAATTGGTTGACCCTTGCGTTTCTCTACACCCTACATAGTCTGCAACACAATAATCGGTCACTTCAAACGCTGGTGTATATTTCTAGTAGCGAAGCGACAGGTCTTTGGTTCCTTTCAATGCTCGCTTCACTGCACACCAATCACCGGTCTTGGATTTTCTAAAAACTGAGTAAGAACTCCAACACTAAATAATTCTTTAAGCATTGTTATAGTTCTATCTATTGGCGTCGACACTGAAACACAGATATCCATTCTAAAATGAAGTAGCAATTTTTAATTTAATTACTTTTATTTGAAGTCCTGCATAATAATCAGTCGTTCTATTTCATACTTCAAAGTATTGTTTCAATTCTTTCAATTATGAAGTGATTATCGAACTCTTTATCTAAGTGTAAACACAACACTATGGATTTATCATTACACATCCAGCGATACATACATGGAACAGCATGCGCTTGCGTAAATCCACATAACATCAAATATAAATGTCACTTGGGTTCCACTGTCTCGAGGCTTACTTTAATCATGAATTTAATCTAGCTTTGAAACGTTAAATCAATTCGTCCGTCTTTTTTTTAACTTTGAACAACCACTTGTGCAACAGTGGTCTTTTTGCTAACGGCAAATTGCTTTCTATCACTTTATATCAGTCTTCTGCTTTTGGAGAATCAATCACTTGACTCCGAGGTTCTTCCATATCAACTACCATGCAAGTAGTGTATATTTCTACGATTCTATTAACACTCAACATGTGGAAAAAGGCACTCGCGTTCACATTTCTGCCATATAGATTCAGTTCTTTTTTCAACGACAATATCCTGGGATTTTCGCTTGCATTTTTAATGCTAATACAAGAGTTCGTCAGTGCGCGCGCACAACTCAATTGAATCCTTTTCATGAATTATGACATCCCAAAGTCGGTGTCAAATTATCCGACAAACAGATGTACGGCTGACTTCGCGTTCCATTTGAGTTTCTTTTGCTTAGGCCCCATTAGTAGCGCAAGCGATCCAAACACACGAAGATGTGTCACCGAAAGTTTGATTGATACCATTTTGCATATCCGCGACGTTAACTTTCAATTTCCTTTCGCAATTCTGTTTAATATATAGATCGCACAGTTGATGACTTTGGTCCAAAGCTCCTTTGAAAGACTACGCACGTATATCCAGCTTCTTGCAATTTCTACCGGTGTTCGATTGTCGTGCTCTGCGGATCCGTTCAGTTGTGAATTGAAAGCAACACTTGTTTGATGTAGAACTTGGCGTGTCTTAGAGAACCATGATCAGATTTCTATTCACATATCCGAAATCATTGTCTTCTGAGCACGCAAAGCTTTTATCCTGTTGCAGTTTTTAATTTAACCATATGATATTAAACGGATTATTCTTGATGATGACACCTATATTGCTTTGCACAAGTCTGAGTACACAAATTCGTTCTACTCAAATGTGCCATGCACGTGTTTCTCCAAAGAATAATCCTTACATTTGATATCATTGATTTTTAGTCTTTCTAATTCACTATTTACAACACCAGCGACAGACTTTATTTTATTTATCTAAATCTGCCCTACCCTTCTGAGTAGAAACTTTGTCTGCTTTTATTTAAATATAACAAGTTTCCATTCCTTATCGCACGTATCTTCAGTCAGCCATCGCATCTCAGGTCAATTTCCGTCTTCATTGTGGTGAAAATAAGAATATGACCGCATGCGAGCCTACAGACACAGGTTTCTGTTTATTTCTATGATGTAGAGGACGGCCATCATTATCAATTGTGATCAGACACTGGCCTAATTAGCAAGGTGTTTGATAATAAGCACAATTTGCTAAGGATAATTAAGGAATGATTGCAATATTGGTTATATATAAGTCACACTTTAGGCCATTGATTATACGCTGTCAAACGAGAAGAGAAAGTAATATGACAACTAATGCAAACGTTCAGTAACTACCAGAGTCAGAGCACTCTATTCCCTATCCTTAATAGATATATAATAGATATATTTTTCATACGATTTATACAATGAAGTACCACAACCATTATAATGCTCTCAATTTTCTTATTCGTTATTTAGGAGATCGTTCTATTCTATTTACATGTTTAGATTTTCATATTCTGTTTTGCAAGAGATTTTGCAGTTCATTCTCAATAAAATTATTGTCCTTTCTTTTACGTCGTGGCATGTGCGATGGGCTTGCAATTTAACTCCCTTGCGATTTTTGGTAAAGTACACTATCGATATAAAATATTTGCCAAAAAATTAGTTATAGCATTTCGTATCATAGATAACTAACTACATGTGTTTACAGAACTGTTGCAAATTCTAAAAGCATTTACTGATAAGTATGGTCCAGTATACAAACTGATATTAGGCTATCGTCCTCGTCTCATTATAAGTGAAGCAAAAACTGTTGAATTTTTATTGACATCCAAACATGTGGAAAAGTCGTACGAGTACAAATGCTTTGTTCCTTGGCTAGGGCGCGGCTTGTTTACTAGCACAGGTAACTGCTCAAGTAATTATTTTAATTTGGTATTAATAAGTACCTTTATTAAATGTTTTTATTGTTAACATCCAAAATCCGGTACGTTATCTTTAAACAACAATAAATGCAGTGTTTATTGGCTTAGAAATAATTTTATGCGAATGTTCCATCCAAATTAATTTAATAGACACAATTATATCTACTGGACTCTTTAAAATCCGCATTCTACTAAAAACATTATCGGAACATACCAGCTGTTATAGTATGGTACAGAACAACAGCACCAGATACTCTAGTCATTCGTTTTTGACCAAACTGTCACTAGCGATGCTTACCTAAACATGCTGCAGAAATCCAGCGATCTACGTGTGGAATAGTTGTTTGGTAATGAAGATAAAGCAGTTTCCCACTACCATCTTGATGAGACTTTTCCTACCAAATAAAGCGGGTGAAGGGTTAGATATTACTTCACTATACTTATTTTTATAGGGATATCTCAATGACAAATTTACTGCAAAAACCAGCAACAATTGGTGAAACGAAAGAGAAACTGAATGTATCGCATCTCTGAATGAAACGCACCATAACGATGTCAAATACTTGTAGACTTACATTTGATTTCATTTAGTACTTTTTAATTTAAACCATTACGTTGGAAAGCAAGGTACCTGGGCCCAAACCGCTAATCTTTCTTCTCTAGGAAGCTCTGGCGTTGGAAGGCTGTATAAGAGCCTCCTAAATAGCTTAAGCTTGTTGGTGACTCAAGCGTTCAGTGAATACTAAACATACCAAGAATGGTCTTGCAGGAGGTTAGTCCTGCGACGACCTCTACGAAGTTGCTAGCATTCTGCGTTGCCGCCTCAATATTTTCCACGGCTCGTAGGGGTGTAATGAAATATATGTTGCGAGCCCAGTTGGAGATGGTGGCTCAGCCCTAGTATTTAGGCTGATGAGAGGGATTGCTGCAGCTAGCGCCGAGGAGCCGGTGTTTTGGCTTAGGGAATACAGACCCTCCCTTGAAGCTGGCTAGATGGGATTCCTGAAAGTTTACGCAGGTGGCAGACTCGTTCCGCGACTTCTTGCAGTCCCCAGAGTGATGTCCTCCGCCGCACTTTACACACTTCGGGGCAACGCGACAGCAGTGCTGTATGTGCCTGAAGCGCTGACAGCGGTAGCACTGGCTCACTATCTTTCCTTTCCTTGGTTGCTTTTAAGCTCCTCCTTGCATAACGGCCCGGGGTGGTTTATCTGCTTTCAACAGATATGGTACCTTTGTTTTAATGAAAAAATGAGTTAGCCTCCGATGGTCTGTAGCAGGCTGGATGCAGATTCCGTCCACTTAAACCATTAAACTATTGTTCCTAACTCAACAAACACTGAATTTATTGTTATTTAAATAATGATTTTAGGACACCCCGTTATTGTGATCACCAAATGGCTTACGCTGTACTGTTAATAATGTTTTAGGAAAAATGTGGAGACAACAGCGCAAACTAATCACACCGACGTTCCACTTTCAAATACTGGAACAATTCGTAGAAGTATTCAGAACTAAAACCAACATTTTAATACAAAACTTACAAAAAGAAGCGGGACAGAAGCCTGTGAATATCATGCCCTACATAAACTGTTGCACTTTAGACATTATATGTGGTGAGGACCATCTGAGCTTTTTAAGTTGGCATAATTAAAGTTAAAGTTTTGCAGAATTTGCCATGGGTACGTCTGTGAACGCACAGAATAATTGCGATTCTGAATATGTGCACAGCGTAAAAGAGATGTGTAGAATTGTAATAGAGAGAACGGTATCATATACAAAAATGTGGGATATTTTGTTTAAATTCTCTAAAGATCAACGGAAGCAAAATAGAGCGCTTGAAGTACTTCATGGCTATACAGATTCGGTTATAAAAACACGTAGAAAGAAACTAATGGATGCGAATACTACCGCAATATTAAAAACTAAAAATAAGCAAAAATTGGCGTTACTGGATCTGCTCTTGCAATCTACAATTGACGGAAAACCTCTTTCCGATGAAACCATTAGAGAAGAAGTTGACACGATTTTGTTTGGGGTAAAAAGATTCTTTGTGGTATAGATGAATCAAATTTAAACTAAGAAATGTTTTGTTGGCATTAATAATTTGAGTTTCGAATAATTAACATTTTGTTATAATAAATATTTTATTAGAGGTAATATATACAATTGAGTATAGTGATCAATTACAATTAGGTCGAAACTTCTGACCACCTTTTTTGAACTCCTCATTAAAAAGTAGAATAGGAATGTCTCATAAACCCGACCCATTGAAACACCCCTAAGGGGGGTTTTCCCGCTTTTTTTATTTTAAAGTGACATATCTCATGAACGATAATATATAGAGTGCTGAGACCTTCATAGTTGATTGGTTGGTCTAAGTTTAGTTTCCAAGGTGTTTATGAGTTTCAACATTTGTATATATTACCGTTTCGCCCCCTGATCTTGTTATCTAGTAACTACTATGGTAACTTTTAGGGTCATGACACACTCACTTCCGCAATAGTTTTTACATTATATTGCTTATCACAACATCGGACTATACAGGTAACTACATCACAATATTTCTTTTGATAAACTTCACGGTTCTTTTATTTAAACAGGAAAATGCCGTTGAAGAACTAAGGCAAATATTCCCAGACAATAAAAGTAGGCCCCTAACTTGCAAGGACTTGCAAAATATGAAATATTTGAGTACGGTTATTAAGGAGTCGTTGCGGTTATACCCCCCTATTCCTATATTTGGAAGAGTTCTACACGAAGACGCAGTATTTGGTATTACATAGTAAACGAGAATGGTGTAAAACCATAAATTAAACTTTCGACAGCGGTGTGGCGAATTAGCGAGAGGTGAAATAAACTAATGTTCCTTATGACGTCTGCTTTCGAATGAGGTATCACATGACATAAGTTATGTGATGGAAAAAAGTTTGACCTCGCCGTTGACCCCTTGACCTTTGGCCGGTTTGGCTGAAATTCAATAGCAAAGAAGGTATTGACCTAAGGTATATGTATGCCAAGTTTGAAGTGAATCCGATGATTATAACGTAAATTATCGTGTCTCCAGACAGACAGACAGACACCATGTTAAAATCATTAACTTTCGCCTATAGCGTTCCGCTGTCGAAAGTTAATAATATATAGCAACGTGTTACATTGACTATTTATAGATGGAGAAATACTACCAAAAGGACTAGTGTTATCTGTGTTTACGTATGGATTACATCGAAATCCAGATTACTATTCCAATCCAGATGAATTCAACCCGGAAAGGTTTTCTTCGGGTAGCAGCAATAGTAACTTAACATATGCTTATGTACCATTCAGCGCCGGTCCAAGAAGCTGCATAGGTAAGCACCTTTAATTATATCAGCATGCACGTTATGAACAAATATTACGTTTTAGGTCAACGTTTTGCTAACATGGAGACAAAATTTATTGTAGCAGAAATTTTGAGAAATTTCGAATTGCTGCCTGTGCCAAATCATAAGCTCACGTTGATAGCTGCAGCCAGTTTGCAACCGAAAAACGGATTACCTATATACTTCAGAAAGAGAAACTTTCTCTAATTTGGATTGGTGGGGTTTTTAGGGCGGTTCAAATGTGCTAAATGTAAGTAAATTGCTTTTAGGAATTTGTTTTAATAATTATATTTTATAGATAAAGCTACAGGTGTTATGGTCTATTGAGTTACTGAACAATGTGTAACAGATATTGCATGGGGTTGAACCATAGTTTTATTTAATATATTATCATCATGGGTTAAAGGCGTAGATTTTTAGAAAATTTTTGATGTTGCCGCAACCACTTTGATGCCATTATCAAAAGAAGTAACAATTTATTTCTTCACTTATGGTCTCCATTTTCTTACTTAACAGATTTATAAACCATAGGAGAAGACTAGACTACTTCACTATTTATTAAATCAGAAGTGAAGCTTTGGCAAGAACAAGTTTTGACGGAAAATGCACTGGGTTGGGGAAAGTTTGTTTGGAAGAGTTATGTAACTGATGACATGAGCTAAATAACGATCTCCACATGATAGTCAAACTTTAACCATTTTCTCAACTATTGAGGCGTTGAGGGTTTTTTATATTTTAATTTCCTTACAAATTACTCTGCTGGTGAAGTGGGAAATGGGTTTTTGGTTTGGAAAAGTTAATTTTATAGCCGATTTTTTTATTATATTAGGCAAGTGCCTAAGAATTGCTGACATTCCGCATTACCGAAAAATATTCATATATGCTAATTGGTATATATCTGTTCGTTTGATCTACGTAGCTTCCGTCGCAATCACCATAAAGTATTTGATAAATTCTTTAACATTTTTGAAGTTAATGACTGAACGGACAAAGAATTTTCTATTATGAAGATGTCCAGGCAGAAAGGAATCGTTCCGTGAAATTTGTGTATACAGGAAAAGAATTGGAAAACGTATCTTGTCCATGAGACCAAGGAACAAAAGTATTGTCATCGTACCTTACCCGGCAGGCTCTTATTTCAAAATCAGTCATAAAAATACTTGCTACAACAGGTGAAAATAGAGAACCCTTAAGAACGCCGTTTTTGAGGGTGAAATCTGTTTTGAAAGGTAAAATAGGATTTGAAGGGGCAATTTTAGAAAATTACAAAGTCTCGGGCATGGAAATAATAGCCAACAGAGAAACAACATCAAGACTGGAGGAAAAGTTAGAAGTAAAAAACCTAATTTCTATTACGTAGGTCTAACTGGTCCCGATAACACAATTTCGTGTGGTAGCACATCAAATTTGCAGTAAATACGAATAGCTGCAACGTTCTCAAGGGTATGAGATTTTTAATAATATAATAAAGTGTTCCGGTGATATGATTTTTAGAATAAATCCAAATTTTAGGAAAATGCGCTTGGGCCATTTTGACATGATTGAAATGAAGAACGTTTAATGAAAAGTTGATTATTAACGTTCCATGATAATCAACGGTGACGGCAACGCGTTAAACTTGAAAAAGATTTGAAACATTGTGATCACTATCTCAGCAACCAACATTTGCCGACACTGTGCTCATTAAGTCCTTTTATGTGATACTACATTTATCCTGGCCATGTATAATGAACATAAGCCAAAATGCAACACACTTTATCAAATGATGCATATTAAAGCAAAATGATGAACGCACTATAGTACAAATAGTAGACTATTAAAGTCTGCTTTGTCTTGCCATCCACTCCTATATCTTATGCTAATGGGTTTCTAATACCCCAGAAAATAAATAAAACAGTTATCGGGTATAGTTACACATACTTTTGATAAGGATGTAAAATATACTTAACAAAGAAAATGAAAGAGTTAAGGTAATCGATCCGCAAATAACTGGACTTTATATGTTCGTAAAAATTATTTGGTTAAATGGAATATCAAATGAAATGACACGATGAGTACATTCGAAACACATCTAGAACATTACTGGCAAATGTTTGGTTGGGAAGATTTTAATGAAAAATAATGTCTCAAATCTTTTTCGAGTCTAAAGCGTCATCATTACACTATTGATCATTATGAAACCTACACCAATTGACTTCTTATTAAATTTTTTTATTTTAAAAGATGTCGAAAAGGGGTAAGCTCTTTTTCCCAAATTTAGGGCTCTTGGTCCTATAGCCTTTCTGCACACTAGTAGAGAAAATACGATAAATATATCGAACGTATTACGAAACACATGTCTGTTGGCACTCTAGTCGAACAGAAAAATATATTTTTGGCTAACGCAAGAAACAATTAACGTAGATTAGGCAGTGCCTGTAACCTTCAGAAATAAGCATAACCGCAATATCAATATGCACCTGAGTGGTGACTGTTGCACGTTATGGATAAGCAAGCTGAAGTATACTATTAAACTCTACTAACCAGAACTACGCCATGGCAAATAATATCTGTAGAGACGCTAACCTTGCAATCCACAACATTTTCTTCTTTTTCATGCAGCTCTTGGCTCCTTCAGACTCCACCTCGATTTTCTCAATTTAAGAGAAAATGTCAGCAATTAAAATATGTGCACTGGTTGTTTTTTTGTGTAGAATGCATACATTATGGATTTGTGATTCTTAAAGATTGTAAAAGCTTGTATGGCTACTAGATGACAAAAATATTTTACTTATACAGGTGGTATCCAAAAGTAGTAGGACTGATTTTTTTTTAATTTATTGAACATTTTGGTACATCGACTTAATACTCTTCAAAACAGGCCCCTTGGGCATCCACACACTTCTGGTAGCGAGCCTTCCAGGTCACGAAGGCCTACTGAAAGTCGTCCTCCGGGATGCTGTTCAGCGCCCTCGTCGTTGCCGCTTGGACTACTTCCACCGAGTCGAAACGATGCCCCTTGAGCTGCCTCTTGATACGGAGGAACAGGAAGAAGTCCGGCTGTGCCACATCAGGCCTGTAGGGGGAGTGAGGCAACGTGGAAACGCCGAATTTGGCCAGGAGATCCCTCACAATCCACGCGCCGTGGCACGGCGCGTTGTCATGGTGGAGCTTCCACTTCCCCACTAGGTCTGGTCGCATTCGTGTGATCCGATTTCGCAGCCGTGTGAGCACTTCCACGTAAAATCTTGCATTTACAGTCTGTCCAGGAGGTACAAACTCCTTATGGTCAATGCCACGACGGTCAAAAAATGCAGTCAACATCGATTTCATTTTCGATTTCGACATTATGGCCTTCTTTTTACGGGGTGATTGTGCGGTGTGCCACTCTTCGCTCTGACGTTTTATTTCCGGGTCGTATTTGTAGCAAAACTTGATGATGCTCCAAATTTCGCTCCATCGCAACTGACGACGAGGCCTCACAACAGGAGGTCACTAAAACAGTGGTCCACACTCAACTAACGCACGGAGGCGACTGCCGCAGGTCGAAGTCTTTTCCCAAGACTCCCCTCCATAACATTCGGCCTTGCAGACCCCCCTCCATCGCTCCGCGCACGGAAAAAAAACAGTCTTACTACTTCTGGATACAACCCTGTATATAGCCAACCAAAGATCCCAGCTATGCGACATCTACCGCCCTATAAGTTTACTACCAGGTACTTCCAAGCTCCTCAAAAAACGTGTGCTACGAATCATCCACTCTGAATTCACGGCAACTAACTGGATCCCGGATTCAATTTGGCTTCCGTCGATTTCACTCAACTATACAACAGTGCCACTGCATCACACATGAGATTAATGCGGCGTTCGAGCAATCAGCCTACTGCATAGTTGTCCTTCTGGATATTCACCAGGCGTTCGACAAAGTTTGGCACAAAAGACTCAAACATAAAATGCAACAAATCTTACCTCTTCAATTTCACAAGCTCCAGGAATCCTACCTATTAGACAGACAATTTCGAACACGAGTTAACGATGAAGTCTCAGCAGTGTATCCAATTCAATCTGGGGTTCTACAGGGAAGCGTCCTAGGACCTTTCCTCTATATGTTATTCATCTCCCAATCACCCCAACCACAACTGTAGGCGCATACTCTGTCGATACAATCATCCTTGCAAGGCATACAAACTTAAACACGAAATTCGAACAAGTCCAAACCCACCTTAATCAACTTGAAGAACGGCTCAAAAACTGAAACATAAAGGTTAACAAATTTAAATCAACCCAGGTGACTTTCATTTTACGCAAAGAGCTATGCCCTCCACTTGAACAACATTGAGATACCACAATCTTCAACAATAAAGTACTTAGATCTTCACCTCGACAACAAGCTCACCTAGAGGGAACACATTATTAAAAAAAAAAAGAAACACATCGAGCTTTGAATCAAAACCCTTCATTGGTTACTAGATTTCCATTCCCCATTATCCTTAAATAACAAATTTCTGATCTATAAGGCCATCATCAAACCCATCTGGTCCTATGGAATTGAACTTTGAGGCTGTATTAGCAAATCAAACCTCGCTATTATGCAACGCTGCCAATCTAAAATCCTACGATCCATCACCGATGTACTATGGTACGTCACCAATCAGATGATACACGACGACCTTGGCATCCCGTTCATCAACATAGTAATACACGACAGAACATTTCGACAAACTCTCCATCCATTCCAATCATCTTCTGCACGAACTTCCACAACACCAAGTCATCAGAAAACTCAAGCGCCGTTGGCCTACCTTCATTGAAGAGGACCCCTCCCTGGATAGACCTTCATATATCTGGGGTGAGCCAGAAGAGCTACTGGGTTGCTTATGCCTTTGATATCCATTGCACTAGTGTTCTATGGAGTAATTTATCTAAAGGGAATCAGCACAACATTTTGTATATCCAGAAACTATCGTAGTTGTTTAGTTTTAGGCCATAAAACTAAACATATTACTTCAACTTCTTTTAGCAAGGATTGGATATCTTTAAAGCCGATTCCAGAAATTTGACGAGTGACTACCCGAAACAGTATTTAAAAGGATTAATCACTACTTTGTATTTTTATAGATGCCTAAAAAATATCTAAAGGTATTCCAAAAGTTTTTCATCTTAAGGCGGTGTTTTTTTTTTATTATTAGCGCACTTACCGGCGCTGCAGCCACAATGGCTTATTGTGCCTAATAACATGCACCCTTAAAGCTAAGACATCACATATACCCATGGATTGAGGGAGACTCGAACTCACCTGGGCCGGCTCAGGACAGAGGAACAATGATCTTCACCACTAAGCCATTACAGCTCTTAAGACGGTGTTACTAGATATAATTGGCGCAATCAAAACAGTGTAAATCTTAAAGTGCCTTAATAATAAATCTTTGAAATATCTGAACTGTGTTATGAATTTAAATGTTACAAACATAAACTCAACTAATCCTAAAGACCAAAGAGCCTAGTTATTGTCGTCTTGGGGACGTTTTCTTCAACAATCAGAATCTGATGAAGTGTTTCACCAAATCAATCATGAAAAGATATTTCTTCTAGCTAGAGTTAAAGCAAAGTACTTGATGGATTGGGTAGAGATCAGATTTGGTTCTTATTATAATATGATCTTTGCTTTGGCACTATATAAAGTAGGGATGACCAGCAGTTTTGCAATGGTCTGACAATCCCAAGACGCAACATAACGTCGAATTTCACGTCGTTTTGATAAAGTGCTTTGTTTGATTCAAAAAACATGACCAGGAGTTTGTAAAAAATGTTGCAGCCTAAGATGATCATGCTAGAGTTTCCATGGCTAGGTAATTTTTCGCTAATAACGAAAGATGTGGTTAAGTTAATAAATTATCGATTCACAAAAAAGTGGTAAAATGAGAAGAAATCCATACAATCTCTATGCAAAGTGTCAGTGAAATCCTAAGTTAAAGTGGAGAGACTAATTGAAACCAAAATATTTACAAACATGACAGGGACATGTTTTTCTGAGTAACTGGTGCTCTGCCTTAAGGCACTACCGAAATACATCATTTATTCTTACTCTCTAACCTGTCTTTTACAATGCTTGGTGTACTTAAATCTACCATGGACGCAAATTTTCTTACCCCACCATTCGGATTAGTACAAGACTCGGGAATACCACGAAAACCCGAGTCAGGACAGGCGACTTGAAACTGCTGACGACTTCGAGTCCTTCTGACGTTTAATAATTCTATGCAAAGAAACAGACTGATCTACCTTAATTTATGCCACGGTCTCTGTCTATTCAATCTTTAAATCCGAGTGTTTTAAACGCACACTGGTACTAATTTATCCAACCTTCGCGTGCCTCTTACAAATCTCCACTCTGACTCTGGTTTCCTCTTCCGCGTTGCAGGTCAGTAGGACGTGCATAGCGTCGTTAATTTTCCCACATGTGTATCTAGTTTGGTTCGCCATCATCTTCCGGATTCTTACTAGGTAGGACTACAAATTGCTATGTCCAGTAATGAGCTGGCGTATCGACCGTGGGGATAAATACCCGCGCATGTCGTCCCGTCTTGGTTGCTTACCATCACTGCCCCCCATCTTGCTTTCGTCGTAACTCATAGTCTATTCTTTACGAGTCCCATTAAAACCCCTTAGTACTGCTGCTGCTTTTTTGGTCAGTTGATCCGCACGCTCATTGCTTAGATTGTCGGATCGACAGCGTCTTTGCAAGACTCCAAACGTCGAATTGCAAATCTGTCGGCGCGGTCATAATCCTGAGAGCAAGTAGCGCTGACTTTTTATCAGATATTACAGTACATCTTGGGGTAACTGCTCTGTGCATGTCGATATATCTCAGGCCTTAACCGCAAGTATTCGTTGAATGCTAAGCAAAGAAGAAGTCCTTACTCTCTTTGACTTTGCACCGTTTCGTTTATATTTCGGCCGTGTACAGCATCGCCGGCTATACTCTACGTTAGTTGTGCCACCGCCCCGATCTGATAGAAAATCTATTTTCTTTGTTACGAACCTCCCGTATGTGACTTTTCCATGGCAACCGACCGTTGATCTCTCAGATGTGATCATTGCAGTAGACACGCTCACTGTTGACCAAGAAAGTCGCCTCTCTTGCCCAGATCGCATACCAAAAAATACCGCTTCGATCTTTTTCGCATTAATCCACTATTTTGCGTTGTCCATCCGTGTTTTAAGCACACCAAGTGACTCATTTCCGCGAGCTTTAAGCGTTTTAAATTATACCGTTTGAACTAGCAGTAGAGTTTCACCTGCAAATTCTACAATTCGAAGTTCTTGTGAATATACTCTTATATATTAGCTTCTAGTATACCGGCCCATAGCACAAACTCTGGAGGCACTCCTTCGTTACTTATCACATCGTAATTCTGTTCTCCGTTTCGACGTGCTCTATCCCTTTGTTAAAGTACTATTTTACTCGCAAGGGTAGATTACATGGATAATCCCCTACAATTAGTTTCTGGATTCCGGACTACCACGCGATATCTAACACTATAACAGCGTATATCGCTGTCGATGCTTCGTTACCCGTGGAATATCATAAGAGGCTTGCGCAATGGCTTCAGAAAAGCTACCACCAGCAATTAAATTTTTATAGTGGCGTCTATTACAAAGATGTGTCACGATGGTGTTGGACCAAGATCACCGTTAACGTCATCTGAAGCGTTTCCCGGTTCATTGAGAATACACTTTCCTGCTTGGTTCGATACTTGCTACCACAGAATAATAAACATTTCTGTTGCATTTTCAGCGATTGCTTAAATAGAGGTCTTTAAAAAACACATTTGGTTTATTGCAGCTTCAAGCTGCTTGTTTGGACAATGAAAGTGGCCCAGGTGGTCGGACGAAATCACGTGGGTTAGATGCACGTAAGCGACGAACGTTTAGGCACCCAAACCCTTTGATGTGGTTGGTTGTTTAAGAATGAAAATGATCTAGATGGATCAGGTGGGTCGGTGGCCAAGCTGGGCTTTCGATTCCAATGGCAATTGGTTGCACGTGGGCAAAAGACCGTCTTAAGTTTGAAATAGTTTTGGCAGTGTTCCGAGGTACAGAAGTAGCGTTATTTAAAACACGGCCCACTTTTAGCTCTGGCGCGACAGTTTGCACGTCAGCTAAGAAGCCTTTTTCGCGTATGTGTACTTACTTACTTCGTGATAAAGTATTATAAATTCCCTAAAAATCTTTTTTTCATTAGACGCCATTCCAGCACTTGAGTTGAACATATTTAGATTACTGTCGAACTGGTAGCTAGGGTTAATGACTTCAGCAACAGCTGATCCACAAGACGATAGAGTTTATGATGGAGTTTGTCAGCTCTGTGTTTTTTACCAAATTTATATTCGCTCATGCTGCTACGATAACTTGGATGTTGTCAGTAGTTTTCTCAGCAAGAGAGTACGCTTCGTAGTGTTTAATATGAAGGTAACATATAAACTGTGATTGTTTATTTCCTTAAGCTTAAGGAAGAAAACAGGTCGTTTGTTCGTCCGACGAAATAAAATGTGGCTTTGAGTGTTTCGCATGCATTTATTTTCGATTTCCTTATTATAATTTTTCTAACATCTAAAGCCGGTTGGAGAGGCAGGCGTGTAAATAGCCGCTCTCGTGGTGCGGTGTGGAAACGTAGTACGGCCCGTTTGGAACTTCAACCGAGAAGGCCCAAATCGTCCCTTAAACGGCCGTCGCGTAAGCGGATGGGGGCGGCTACCGATATCCACCAACGAATATTGCCAAATCGCTCACCTGAATCGGCTTCGGCTTCGGCTTCGTCGGCAATTCCAAAGTGGCCACCTCTGCGCTGCGGATCGGGTTTCTGCGGGTAGCGAATGTTCTTGCGGGGTGAAGACACGACCGAGTTGGCCGAGCTGCGATGCGTGAATGTGCGGTGTTAAAACACGACCAAATTGGCCGAGCTGCGGATTGCGAATGTTGCCGGGCTTCGCGCCTGGCTTGGCGGTAGGTCTTTTCGGGCAATTTGCATTCGCCAGCACCTTTCATATCAAAAGGTGCCGCCGACGGCGTATGCAGACTTGTCGGCTGAGCAAAAGCTCATATGCCGTTTTGTGTGCGATGGCAAAACGTGCAGATATCAAAGGCTCGCATGCCGCCGCGATATAAAGCGGCTCAAGGGCGAAAAGGCCGCCACACCACCGGTCGTGGTTCTAACGCTCTCATGATACAGAAATTTTTTTTATTGTCAGTCATCACTCCAAGAATAAATTTTTTTCTTACATAGCAAATCTAACGGATTGAAAAATAGAATTTTTACGGAGATGTTGTTTGCCAGAATTCAGTCATTTATAACGCCTACATAAGCAGAATAATATCTTTTTGCTTACCACTTACCACTTCCTCATTGAGTTTGAGCACCAAAATCATGGAATAGTTAGTGGGATGATCTTGAGATCCTCTCCGGCATCAGATTTTATAAGAGAACTATATAAGAGAATTATGGCGAAGACCTCCAACTAATTCCGGAAAGACAGGTAGCATTCCACTCCGGCCACTTCACTACACTCCAGCTTCTCAAGAAGCAATCCACGAGTGTAGTTTACCTCAATACTGTTAGCGATGATTCAGTTATATGGTTCTTCCTCTTTGGAAGAAAGTTCCGCATTAAGTTCTATCATCGAATTTGAGCCGGAATATCATAAGGCTTCGTCCTGTTCCCAATTCTCTTGAATGTCTATGTCCGGGACATGCCACCTACAGCCTCCACTACATACGTAAACGACGCAGCGGTGCTGTACAGCTCGCTGAGAATATCTTTCATTACAAGTCGGCTACAGGTGTCTGGTTTGAACGGTGGAAAATGAGCAGCAGATCTAGCGAACCTTGGGATCTTCGGAAGGGATCAAAAAGTGATCTGAAAACCTTGCGTCGACAGGACAATGAATAAGCTGAAGGCAGTTAGAACGGCTCTCGACTTTCTCCTTCGCCCAAAGAACCGACTGTCCACCACCAACAAACTGGCCATCTACAAGACGATCATCCGCCCTATCATCATGTATGCAGCTCCGATTAAAGGCTAGGCCGCAAAATTACGAATTAATAAGCTCCAGGTCATAAATAACTGAATTTATGGCCTACCTTGGCGCTTCATAGTTTGTAAGGAACTACTACGTCCACAGAGACATGGGCCTCTCAACAATCCAAGAGTATATCTCGCAGTGCACTGAAGGACGGTAGATCTAATATGAAGTTGACAAAGACGCCCGTCACAAGCGCACTAAGATCCAAATTTCTCCATAGGGTGACATAAAAGCAGTCTCTACGGCCATCCAACATCCAACACCAGGTCATATCAAGAGGACTAAAGTTAGGGCTCGGCCCAGGGACCAATAAAACGAGGTGGGATAATTAAATGACCAGCAAGTATTAAAGAAAAGAAAATTACACAAACAAAAGAAAATTTGTAGAGTGCTAAAATATTCTCAATATAATGTATTTTTCAGAAAATAACTTAGGTTACATATTTTGAAATTCAATTACTAAAATATGTGTTAGCTATACATAAGAGTATTTTACCACTAAACAATAAATTTGGAAAATCATCTCGAAGATCGCGCATCACTCGACTCGTCACTTTCTTCGGATGCGCAAATAGAGCTGTTGGTGTCCCACTTGGCAATATTTTTTGAGAAATACTGACTGTCCGTCGACAGGTCAGCAACGTCCAACGCCAAAGTCGTAATGTCGCCTTTGAAGGGCAGGGGATTCTGCAAGGAACTGTTGGTAATCATCTGCTCCAGCATGTTGAACAAGCTCCTAGTCATGGCGTCCGTTTTGAACCCCAAGTACTTGCCTTCCAGCGAGGTCTTGTTGCACTGGAGGCTCTCTCGCGCCATATCCACCTGCCGACTAAGAGTCTTCGCCGAGTACTTCTTCTTGAGCACGTTTTTGCACAGCGTCGACAACGACGTCATATAGTTGTCGAGCTCTTTTTCGCGCAGCTTCCGCTCTTTGTCGATCTTGACGAACTGTTCGGGCGTCAAGGCCAGCAGCTGCTCGGCGTAGAGCTTCTTCTCCGTGCCCGTCGACTTGACGGGCAGGTTTACGTTGACAGGACTCGTTGGCAGCACCCACCCCAACTGCGAGTTCGTGCTGACATTGTTCGTCAAACGCTTGTAGGCGATAGTCGTAGATGGATGCTTGCTGACCGTGTAGATTTCGCGATAGTGTGTTGTGACACTCGTGCAGATAGAATCTTTGCTGCCTAAATTGAAAAAAACATTAATAGTAATTGCAGTAAAAAACTAAACTTTACTCAATTAAATCAATCACAATAAAAAATAGTTACATACTCATTATTTTGAGAAAATTTTTGTAGATAGTGCAGCTCCTATATATTTTTTGATTAACTGTAGCGTATCACATATAGCGCATATTGTTGTGTATTGTCCACATTTCTTTGTTGTTTGAGTATTTGATAGGAATTTTTCTTTCTTATAGGTAGCATAAGGCCACTTGTAAAATATTTACTCGAAAACTTTTGGAAATGATGGCAATGTTAAGCTTGTCATCTTTCACACTTCCTTTGTATGTTATTACGACCAGCCAATTGTCCGCGTCTTTAATTTTGAACCCTTAAAAGTTCAACCAACCACAAATTGCTTGTCAAGGAATCAGAGCACCTCGTCAACTTTAGCCAAAAGAATCGCAGGTCGGTCACAAAGCGTAAGGTCATCCTGGGCCATATCACCGCCTCTTCATGTACTATCTTGAAATAGAAGAAACAACAAATAAACGGCAGACCCATAGAGCTGGAAAGTAATTGGTGTAATTTAACAAAAAAAAACTGACATATATACTGTAGAACTGACGGTCAATAATATCTGAAACGGCATCAAAGAGAAGACTGGCGTCATAATTCTGGGAAAAAATAAAGAACAGCAAAAGATATCCGGTGGTGGAATAAATAAAATTTTTTGGAGAAAAATAACATATGACATAAGGAACGGCAAATAACAAAGACGAGAAAGAGCTAAATCAAATAAAACACCACGAAAGGGATGGAAAAATGAACAGCAGGTAATGCGCGAGACAAACCCGGTGGGACAGAATCTGGGCGCTGGATCGTATGATAAAAACTATAAAGGTATATTACTGGCCCAGAAAGAAAGGGTCTAGGCGAAATAAAAAGAACACTTCGAAGATATCTCCAAAAAGGGAAAGAAAAAGTTAGGATAATCTTAAATGAATGGCAACTGAAGAAGTAACAAAGTCTAATTGTCTAGATAAAGAAAGTATGCGACTGGTGACCAAGCTCATAAATGAAATCTTGCAAGAGACAAGTATCAGGCAAACAGAAATAGAGTGATAACGTGCAGAATTGCAGAAACTACCATCCCATTAAACTTACGTCTTGCCATAATAGCGACAGAGCGCATCATAGAAAGGCTGAGATATCAACTGGTAAAGAGTATCAATGACATCCAAGACTATCCAGTAGAAGTATAGAACAAAGAACAGATTACTACACCTAGTCTCTATTGATCTTGCTAAAGCCGTACAACTAGATTATTAAAATGCCAAAAAGTACCATCTGCTGAAAAACGAAGACTCTTTCTTTGGGTCAATCGTTAGCCCTTTCTTATTTAACATAATCAATATTATCGTGAGTACTATTTACACAAAACATACCCAGCAAAGTACCAACCAGTCTAAACTATCAACTCACGATTAAACATCCAACGGGGACTTACGAAATAAGTAAAAGATCTTGGAGGTAAATTTTAGGAAACATGAAGCGAGATCTATCGAAACTGACAACACCAAGTGGAAAAAGTTTTGTTTTGTTTAGATATCTAAACTTGACATGGACAAAACACGGGTATTAGGGAGACGACATTCCAAACAAAAGCAAAATGACGCGGTATAACGAAAAGCCTTAAGAGCAAAAGAATGGCAAAAAACAAAAGGGTACGACTGCAAACAAATCCATGATCTACAAGGCTAGTGTTTTTATATCGATGAAAAACTTTACGTTTACGTCACTCGCAAATAGACGCAAATAAACCAAGGTACAAACAGCCAACAAGGTTCGGGGAAAAACTGTTGATGGACCTATGAAAAGAGATACTTGAAGCATACTGAAAAGGAACTTATCAGAACGCTAACTTTGTACAGGAATAAAGCAATGGAAAAAAGTCATCTTTTAACATTGTTCTAGTTTTTTGATATATTGCCTTTTGGTCCTTATATGTTAATAGGTTTATTATAGTTGCAATACAAAACGCATTCTGACTTTCTGTAGGCTTCTCTATCTATGCATAGGCTTTTAATTTTTTCTTTTCCAGACTTCTTGTGCATTTTAATTAACATTGTTATTTACTAACTTCCCCGATCAATTTTAACTGTTTAATATAAAACGTATGACAGGTTTATAAAGTTACTGACATTATTCTGAAACATCAAGCTGACGGAATTAGCGCCATTTGTAGTAACAGTTATATCTCTGTTAAAAAGTTTATTTTGGGTTTGTCTGGACATTGTATAGTGTTAATATAATTGCGATATCATTTTCATAGCTGTACTAAAGTTTTTACAATTTTTTATCTCACAAAAATAGAAAATCTAAAAAGAAGGCAGCAAAAAAGAACTCATTGATACTGCTGTGCATTTACCTGATTCCGTGCGCATGTCGCAGAACACCGAGTTGGGCTTCAGCCGCACCATCCGCTTGAAGAGCTTGTTGACTTCCGCGTGCAAGATGATGTAGACTACAAGCACCGTCAGTGTCAGGAAGGTCTCCAGAATGAAGTATGGGAAGGAGTAGATGTGTATTGTGGCGGTTTGCCGGAGATGTTTGCCCACCAACCTCACGAGGTCCTCCATTCTACTGCAATTTTGACGCCCACAACACAGTATGATTTGGGGTGTGCGAAGCGACCTTTCAGAATGACTTTTGATCGAAAGTTCGTTTTTTTGCTCGGGGTTCTTGATCACAAGACGGGCGTCGAGCCGAAATAGCTCAGATGGGAGAGAGTTAGACTAAAGATCTAAAGGTCCTCCGTTCAATCCTGGCAAGGAAATTTTTAATCGTTCTTTGCGGAATAAAATCTGAAATAGAAATTTATATTTTTTACTGTGTGGAGATTGTCACAAGAAATCTATACTTAAATCAACCAAAACATAATGAAAACAAAAATCCAAATTTTGACCACCTTAGTATCCAAAGATCTGTAAGCTCTTGCTAAATGTTGGTTTTGCATATGAAAAAGAAAACACTTTTTTCAAAATAAAAAAGTACACGAATCCTAAAAAAATGGAACTGTAAACTGTTAATATTGACTGAGTTTGCCTAATACTTGATATCCAGCATAATCAAATATTGAATAAATTATCGCAAAAAACATCCAAAATAAAGTACAAATTAGCCATAGATGAGGATAATAATTCATCCTAGTGACCAAATGGGTGCTAACTAATTCCACGTGTTAAATGACAAGTTAATTACTACGTTTTCATCTTACCTACATGAGAAAGTTAAATTTAGACAACACCCAAAAGGTAATTTTTTACATAACTTTCTCTCTCTCTCCCTCGACGACTCATCTAATGTCCTAAATAATCTCCTTCCCCTTCTATGCACTTACACCATCTTTCGGAGTGCTGCCACATTCTTCTTCGAAAAAGAAAAGGTGGTTTGGAGTTGATGAACTCAACCACTTTTCAGACATCTTGGCAAAAGTGAAACGAATATTAATCAGATCATGTCGTAGGTCTGTGATCGGTTCCAAAGTCGTGGCGGTGTACAATCATGTATTGTCCAAAAACATGTCTGTACTTTCCCCTTTTTGGTTTCAGCACATCACTAACACGCACCAATTGCTCCTGGTAATACGCAACAGTTACAATTTGACAATATTATAGCATCTGCTCTTGTTCTCACTTATATTTAGATTGCGCTAATAGAACAGGCATCTCTTGCAGTGCGTTATTTACCAGGCATATGATGTTTTTATGACTATACGGCGGGCACTACTAGCGATTAAAGTTAAGGGCCGAGTATTAAGAAATTTGTTTCTATTTGGCTCTTCTTAAATAAGGAGCATCTAATTAAGGTATAAAATCTTTTGGCACTATAGACGGCGTTTACCTTCGTCAATCACAAAACATAAGAACCTTTGCTGCAGACAGTTTTCTTTTAGCTTTGGTGAGGAGAAAACCTAACAACAGTAGTAGAAGACGCTAAAGGAAGAATATATGTAGCAGGGAACCTCAACGCTAGAGTGTGGGTAAGAAAGATTAATTACGTAGCACAATGATTGGAATATATGGAGAAACCGTAAAGAACAATCTTAGAAACAGACTTCTTGATTTTTGTGTAAAATGTAATAGAATATTAACCAAGCAACGTATTAGAGATCATGTCTTACCTCTATTCAAAAAGAATTTTATACATGCAACAACCATCTACTGTATAAAACTGCAAAAATGTAACTATGTTTGTAACTCACATTGTAACTCTTCCTATCGTTATGAACCGAATTCAAAGGACTATACCTCATTCGAACCGATTTGTTGCCAAACCTCACATAAAGGTTTTACATTTTCGATTTCGGTCACAGTTGGCCTGTTATAGGTCAAAACATAAATTATCATGAAGTAATTAGACAGTTTGCGCCACCTATCGGTGTTTCACGCACTGTGTAGCCAATTCTTGCCGTTAGTAGGCTCATGAGGCACAACTTTGATTTATGTTTTTTTTACTAGTTAAGATAGAAGATTGGTACGGACACTAGTTTTGTCAGTCACGTATTGTCTCCCAAACTACGCTATAAATAAAAATGGTTTTCTTAAATTTCTCCACCTAGCAGAGAAAGGGTGATATATCAAGCAGTATAAGAACTTTATCTAAGTCATGAACCTATCTAAATTACATAATACATGGACTGAGTACTTTTTTGTAAGAAAAAAATGCGCCGGAACTCACATTTTGTTAATTTTTTATTAAATGAATGGCTCTACAGTTCTTAACATAAATTTACCTTGTTGTATTTAAGGCAAACGTTTATATTCATTTCGAAGTTTTGTTCAACTCTCGTCCGACAAATGTTCTCAATTTTTTTCCTCCTTTAGTATCTATGGTCGAATGTCGTCCACAGATCACCGTATTTTGAATGATCAAAAATTTGCAGAGGTATTCTGACAAATTTGAGGAACAAAAGTGCTAAAATTGTTGTTGAGATGGCAATTCGATTCATCTGCGAAAACCCGCGTTCGCGTTCGCTTGAAGAAATGAGAATTGTATTCAAAGTCCGCAGCAAATGCAACAGTTTCTTTTGGATATGTCTTTTCGAAAATGTATTCTCGGAACCCACAAATCATTTCTCTTTCATTTAGTTGCAGCCTGACTGACAAGTTTATAATTTACATTTTTGCAAATGTCGGTTGAGTATTACTATCTTCAGGTCAAGATTTTTGATCAAGTACACGAGACCAATACGTCAACTCATTGTCTGCTATTCGATTGACTCAATGCTTGTCTCAATGGGAAAATCTTTTCTTGAATCTTTTTCGTGAAGTAAAACTTCACTAAAGCGAAGATCCCAAAGTTCTGTCTTTTTCTTCAAAAACTCCAGTATCTTTATTTTCTTAATTCTGGCAATCATTGGAGAGCGTTACACATCAATCATAGGTCCAATGAAAATTCCGTAGATGTGATATTTCCTTTAAAGCCGTTATAAGTGCATTTATCATTCTTATTTATTGGAAGATCATGCATTGCTGCTTCAAAATGATACGCAAGAAGTTCAAAATTATTTCACATAGCCAAAATTGTAGGCAAACTAAATAACACCCATCAGATACTAAAAATTCTACTAATTTTCAGCAGCTTAGCACCCCAACCCCTCCCGGTCATTCTGCATATAACTACAACTCTACTATTCTTTATCAGAGCATGGTATATGACGTAAAGTTTATCATATATATAATGATTTAAATTTATTTATTCCTGAAGTTTCGTTCTCAGCATCACCTAGTGGTAGTTCTAGTCTGGGATTAGCACAATGCCAAACTATAATAGAAGGAAAAAGTCCTGACAGCAATTTTTTAGTTTACTTTTACACCTTAACATCACAGCAACGCCATCTCACGCCAAAAAAACAATTTTTTTAAAACTCTTTTGTGGTCCCATAAGAGTGAAGGCAACGGAGTAAGAAAAAAATACTCCTGCTGTTACTTTTTTCAAGTTCTACCAAGTCTAAAAACACATTTATTGGTAAATTGATGCCATCACTTGATGGCAAAATTTCTTTTGCGGATGAAATAAACATGCATCAACACTAAATTTTAAAAAGTTACTCTTAAAGATTAAAATGCGTCGAAAAAGGTGCCGGAACGCTGTTGCCAAAAGAGCATTTCATGGACTTATCCTTGAACCACACTCTGGTGATTACAACTGTGCGTCCCAGAACCATGAATCAAGAAACGCCAACAAATTGTTCAACAACCGTACTGATTGACATTACTACAGATATATCATTCGTAACCAACTGGATTCGAAAGTTTAACTTCAAACAAATAAAGAACTTCAACTGTCAGTCTACAACCCCGCCAAAATAATCCAAGACACAGTCGTAAAAACTACTGAAATTGCTTGCAACATACTATTGCAATAAAAAAGAAAATCGCAGAAAAACGTGACTAAGAAAAATTTGACAAAATACAAAGTATCCTCTGGACAATAGGTACAAGCATCATCAGAGCTATAAGCACTCATTAAAGATGTAAAAAATAAGAGTTTTCAAGAATACCTGACACATTTGAGCTCAATAGTTGCCATAAATTATTCTACATAAAAAGTAACTAAAAGAATAACGGCCCAAAATCAACCAATCCCTTAAAAAAACTCTTAGAAAAATTGTTGGCCAGAAGACTAACACCAACCTTAGAGAACCACCAATTTGTCTTTTAAAAAGACTGCTCCCCTGTCCAACTGGTTCACGAAGTCGTAGACACCTTTAATCAGACTTTTGAAGAAAAACAATGCTGTACAGCTGTTTTTTGCGACAAAACTCATAAATTTTCTCTCACACCATCTATGTCATCCTTAAATCATATTTGGAGGAAAGATACTTCCAAATAAGATTCGCACAATTTCAAATTCAAACAGAACTCTAGCCAATTAAATCAGGAGTACCCCAAGGCAACGTTTTGGTCCAATTATGTACTTCATTTACACATCAGCACTCCCACATTGCTGATGAGGAAGTCATTATGGTGAAACATTTAGGTCAAGTAGTATGGTACACCAAAAGATGGCCTGTTTTCATAATCAATATGCCATAAACTCATATGACTAAGGTGAAATACTTGGCGTACACCTCAACAAAAATTCTTGAAATTGTTCTTAAACCAATTCAAATGGCATAGTAACAATTTATAACATGCTATTCTCTAGAGAGAAAGAATTTAGTTTTTTTAATGGCACTTCAACCCTTAGAGCTACTAGTGTCAGTGCTATTCTCCAACTACAATTCGCTGAAGTATGATCTGCCCGTTTTGGTGTTCAGGTATCTTTTTACCATCAAATTAATTATTATCAAATGTATATAACTTCTTAAATCAAATTAGTTTCAAAACAGCGTAAACGCTAACGCGTTCACAAAAATTCAATAACAGAAAAAATATTTTTTTTCTAATAAAGAGTAAGAAAGTTATTTTGAAAAAGTGGCAATATCTTAATATTAATAGTTCAAAAATAATATAAATGCTGCTAATTCAAGAAAAAAACTACAGGTCCCACCGAGATTTGAACTCGGATCGCTGGATTCAGAGTCCAGAGTGCTAACCATTACACCATGGGACCTTACAAATAGGTTGCTTTACAATAGATGAAGGTCGTACGTTAGGCATCATTACTATTTTGTATTATTTATTTTATATGTAATATTACCATTTATTTTTATTAGCAGAATATATAAATTAATACAACCTAATTAAATTCACCGTTTTAATCAGTTCAATTCTATCATACAATAGTTAAATTAAAATTCATAAAAATAGGTATTTTAATAACATAAAAAATAAGAGTTGAGCCGTAGTGATTAGATTTATTAAATACTTGTACATTTAATAAGATAAAAATGTATCTTACCGTTATATTGGAGAAATGTTATACAAGGACCATTCTGAAATTTTTGAACTGCTAGGCATTACATCCAAAAATATTACGAAGCTTAAACAGCCACCTTTAGTTTTTCAAATAAAACATTATTATCTTATCTACCATGCCATCAACCTATTTATTTACTTCTTGGTTTAGAAGTTTATAAAGGGCCATAGCCTCCCATGCAGAGTTAACAGGTCCAATTTTTACAAACAGTAGTGACATCTATTCCGCAGCCCGCTTAAAACCAGTTCAGCAAGCGCTTTCTTTATTTGCTCTTTTACATTTTATAATTGCTTCTTTGCTTTCTCTATTATTTTTTTACTCTTTCCCATTTTTCACTATTCGGTTCCAATCTGAACTCCGAGCTCCCTCAGATCATTTCAAACTTTCTTTATCCATCTTTTCCTAAGCCTACTTTTTGCTTTTACCTTCTAATTTCCTTTCTAGTGTCTTCTTCGTCACACTTACCTAACCAACCTATTCTTCTATTTCTGATTTAACTAGTTATACTTGGGCTCTTAAATAGTTATGCTAGTTTAAGGTTCATCCTTGTCATCCATATTATCTTCTCGTTTGCTGGTTCATATATCCTCATCAGTATTTTTCGCTCCCAATTTTCTAACTGATGCTCTTCTTTGCTTGCGAAGCACCGAGTTTCTACTGCGTACTACTGTGTACAAATATAACCCGGAATTTTTAATTTAAACTGCGCGGGATTTCGTTGGGCACATACCTTTTTAGTTTTAAGTTGGTAGGACTGCTACTGACATCTGTGTCAAATTTTAGGTTAATATCTTAATTAGTTGAAGGGTGACGCTCGTTTTCGTAAACAACCAAAATTAACTTTTTCGATTTTTACCATGTCAGAAAATATTCAACAAAGAAGTTCGATTAAAGTTTGTGTTAGAAATGATATTTCTGCTGGGGAAACGCTCAGAATGTTACAAAAAGCCTTCGGTGAACAGGCTAAAACACAAGTATACGAATGGCATAAAATTTCAAAGAGGGTCGTGAAGGCGTTGAAGACGAACCACATCAAAGACGTCCAAGAACAACAACTGACGAACAGCACGTCGCAAAAATTAAGGAATTGGTGCTCCAAAATTGTCGATTGACAACTAGAGAGCTTGCTGACATCGTTGGCATTTCAAATGGATCAGTCAACACCATTTTGAAGGAAGTTTTGTGCCTCAAAAAAGTCAAATCTCGTTTGGTTCCAAAAACCCTCAATTTATTCGTGACCATTTCGCTAAAAATTCCACCCATATCGTTCCGCAACCGCCGTATTCGCCTGATTTAGCTCCACGTGACTTCTGGCTATTCAGCAAAATGAAAAGACCGCTCCGGAGACACCGTTTTGACACGATAGAAGAGATTCAAGCCGAATCGAAGAAGGTGCTGAAGGCCATACCGAAATTTCAAAGTGTTGATGAGTGGAAAAATCGCTGGCATAAGTGCATTGCAGCCGAGGGGAATTACTTCGAAGGCGATGAAATAGATTTTTAAGAATAAATAAGGATTTCAAAAATTATAACAAAATTCCGGGTTATATTTGTACACAGTAGTATATCACTACTAGCCTGATAATTGTTTTGTGCACTTTTAACTTGCAATAGTTTAACAACACTTTTGATTTTTTTATTGTTTGTAACTCGTGAGGGGTTGCTAGTCCCCGGTTGGCGGATAAGGGAATGTCTTCCAGATATGGGTGGTATCGAGGAAATAAAACACTCGGAGCGCACCAAAACTAGCATGACACAGGGCAGCAGCTATGGCATTACCAATTTGGGGCTACTGAAGATGACTTCCTTAAGCCTTATTTGAATAAATCTCAGGCGAGGGCCACATTTTTCACTCCAACCAGCTGGGAGGCTGCGGTGCGGAAAGTAACGGACAACACCGCACTCATTGCATTTTTAATGCTTCCCAAGATAATCACATGGCTGAAAAATCAAAACAAATAGCCGTTAGTCAGAAGCAGTCCTAGGTAGGAAGACGCTGCTAGGGAATTTCTCTCGGCCAATCAAAGAAACCGTTCCAACGTACACAAGAACAACGTCAAAATTTCAACTTGCGCATAGTTTATTTCAAGAAAGGAAAATTAAACGACGTTGCCCAAGAGATGGGCAGATTAAATGTTAATTTGGGGTTAAATAAAGTTCGATGGCCAAACTTCGGACAACTTGTAACCAAAAACAGGGTCCTATATTATTCAAAAAATACTGGAATACAATGGAGTTGCATTCATACTAGATAAAGCAGGAATAATTGCGTGCCCTAATGTGATGGAATTGTGATGATCCAGCTGGAAACAAACATACGTAAGATGAACTTAATATAACTATATGCCTTCACTGCTGAGAAGAAAACGGATGAAAAATAATACTTTTTAGAAGAAATTTAAAATGTATTAAAACTATGGAAAAAAGAGACAGAATAGTAATGGGTGACTATAATTCAAAAATTGAAGATTGGAGCTATGGAAATTTTGTCAACAAATATGGATTAGGGGAAAGAAACAGACAAGATAAGAGAATGTTACAGTTCTTTAAACTGCCAAAAAGAAAATTATATACGTGTAAAGCACGGCAGCATAGCATATAATTAGAAACCAAATAAATTACATTCTAGTTGACAAAAAAACAAGAAAAGTATAAAGCCATAAAAACATATCCAGATGCTGATGCAAATTTAGACCATAACCCCGTAGTCATAAATATCAATACTAGATGGAAGAGAAGACAACAACGACAAAATCAAAACATCTATATAAATGCACGATGGTTACAACAAGCAGATATACAAGATTCTGCAACTACGATTATAAACCATTCCACAAGCTGTAAGAATATCAGTATTTTAGATAAGGGGACAAAATGGTTCAAAATCAAAGAAACAGTAATAACAACACAAAAATAAATCAAAGGAGAACCTAAAAAACAGATGAAACAAAAATATATGACCGAGGAAATTTTAGCACTGATGGCCGAAAAAAAATACAAAAGTAACAATGAAGTAAAATATAGAGAAATATGTGAACAAATATGTGAAGAAATATGAAAACAAATGTAATGAAAAATAAACAAGATTCTTCAGTCACAGGTACAGATGCAAAATTCAACATGGCAACAGTATATTAAACAACTCTTTACAGACCAAAGAGCAGATAAATACTACAGAAAATACTCTAAAAATAACATGTAGTAAAATTGAATATGCTATGAAAACTGCAAAATCTTCCAAAGCATCAAGACTAGTTAGACTGTATTGCAAGCTGTAAAAACTCTACAATGGCGGTAATGGTAGACTTATTTAACAATATCTACTAAGCAGGAGGCTTCTTTCTACCTTTGTTCCTGTTCCGAAGAAATATCGAGCATTTATTATAAATGCGATCATCATCGACTGACAAGTTTGCTGAGTCAAGCACTAAAAGTATTTTTAAGGATTATACACACCAGAATATATATAGCAAATGTGAAGCTGCAACCAGAGATGCTTTCTTTGCTTTCAATATCTCAGCACAAAGATCTTAGATGTAAATCAGAATATTTACGTTTGCTTTATAGATTAGAGTAAGGTATGTGAGAACGTGAAGCATAAGAAACTAGTGGATATATTGCAAACTCAGTATAGTAAAAATGGACAATACTCTACTCTACTTCTTACTCTCTCTCTCTCTCTCTCTCTCTCTTTCTCCTTTTCTCTCTCTATCTCTTTCTCTCTCTCTCTCTCTCTTCCTTTCTCTCTCTCTTTCTCTCTCCTCCCTCTCTCTCTCCTTCTACCTCCCTCTCTCTGTCGCTCCCTCCCCCACCTCTCACTTCCTCTCTCTCCTCTTCTCCTCTCTCTCTCTCTCTCTCTCTCTCGCAAGCAACCTAAGAAACAAATTTGGGCTTAGAGTAAACATTAGTAAAACGGGACTGGTTTGCTCTCACTTTAGCTGAATAAGTCCAGCTATATCAAAAACCAAAGTAGCCTTGCTGATCGACAATCTCCAAGTAAGAAGATAAAATTAAAAAAGAACTCGTAATAACAATTGTTGAGTATTACCTCCTTAATGTTTCGAAACCTCTCTCTATTTATAATTTTTGTCTTGCTCGCTCTTAGTTCTTCTCTGAAAGTATCTATATACATCTTCAAAGTCTTTTTTAGCTCTCTTGATCAGATCTATGTCGTTAAAATGCTTATTAAAAATAGTCCCAGTCGGACTAACGAAAAAGCTTCGTATCACTTTTTCTAATACTAAACTAAAAAGTGTTGTAGAAAATTAGACTTTTTACCTTAGCCTTTCATCGATCACAAGTTTCTCTGAACGTTGATTCGGTATTTTTACACATTTTGAATAACATTGTAATAAATTTCTGAACACCCCTTTCGTGGTTGTAGCTTTCGTTGCGCTCCGTTTTCACGGTCGGGTGACCGACATAATGCCTTTCAGGTATCCAGCTCCGCTCGCACACGTATGCGACTTCAAACAAGGCGACCCTTCCAAATGGCTTCAGTCTGGCGCTTTCACGTGTTTTGCGACCCTTCTGGTAGATCCGAAACAGGCATAAATATCATGCAGCAGGGCAGCCACACAAATCTGAAATGGTGACTAAATATTGATAATTTTACGTTATCTGTTATCTGTGTATACATAAATAGTCTTAAGTGATTCTGATCGCCTGTAAGTAAAATGAATAAGTAATTTTAACATTACATGATCAGCTTTGCTAGTATTCCAAATTATCGCATAGGATTATAAACTTCTTTCCTTATTATCGAGTCGATGGATAAGCGATGTGGTTATGTCCGTGCCCATAAACTTTTTCCTATATTTGTCTAATCGTAAAAATCTGATCTCCTCTTCTGAATCCGTATTGCTACTTTCCGGCTATCTGTTCCATGTATATACTTAAACTTTTCTCTAATAATTTGCTAATTAGTTTATTTCCAACGTTTAACATCGCTAGCATTTTGTAGTTTTCGCATTGTGAGAAAAATGGCGCCTATCTAAAATAAGAGCTCAACGAAGAAAAAAGCTATCAAAACGCAACATTTAATTATTTGAAAACTTTTGGCAGCCATTTTATATGTACCAGTTGTTTGCAACGATTTTCTGTTCAACAATCCGTAAAAAGGGCATTTTTTTAATAGCACTTTTGTGCCTGTAATTAAAACTAGTCTTTAGAGACTAACCATTAATTTTACTCTAATAAATCTTAAACTATATACTTAACGACTAGAGTCTATCCAATGATGTCTTCTAGGTTTCTTCTAAATTATTTACACTTCACTCGCGCACTGTGCTCTGCTTTTGTACACAACACATTACACAAGATCAGCAGGTTTTATTCCTTTTCAATCTTCGGACTTGATGTTGGTTGTCCAGTAGCTGAAGAGCCTCTGCGTTGACATGTAGGTGAAGCCTGGCTTCATGCTTTCTAGCAAACCCTTTAATCTCTTCCTTGACGGTTGAAATCGGGAGATCTCTGTGGATATCTGAGTTTCGTACATACAAGAGAGCGTCTACTATGTTACGCAACACTTTGTTCTGAAATTTTTGTATGCTCTTTATGTTGGAGTCACTAGCGCAGCCCCAAAGCTGAATACCATATAACCACACTGGTTTTAGAAGCTGGTTGTAGATTAGTACTACATCTAAGTTTGACATCCAGATTCATGCCGAGGTATTTTGCAGTAGTCGAATGTGGTATAATTGTTCCATTAATATCTAGCAGATGTGGGTTGACTATTTTCTTGTTAGTGTAGTTTATCTGTACAGATTTAAGGTCGTTAAGTTTGATCCTCCATTGCCTGGTCCAATCAACTATCGCATTGCTTGCTGTCTGGAGCTTACTAACTGATCTTTCCTGGTCTTGATCCACTTTCTTCTAACACTGGCAAGTCTCTGGTATACAGTAGGTATAGAATGGGCTCAACTACATTGCCTTGTGGCACCCCTGCTTTGATCTCCTTTAGGTCAGAGTATATGTCCTCTTATTTGATTCTGAATAGTCTCTTGATATGTACGATGCTAATATGTCAGCATGTTGTTTTGGTAACATTTTGGTTAATTTGTATATTAGTCCTTCCTGCCATACCTTATCGAAGGCTTGTGTCACATCTAAGAAGATTGCTGAACAGACTTGCTTTTCTTCTAGCGCACGTTCAATGACGTCAGTTATTCTATGTACTTGGTCTATTGTAGAGTGCTTTTGCCTGAATCCAAATTGGTAATCTGGGATTAGGTTATTATTTTCTATTATTGGTCTCAACCTCTTGAGTAATAGCTTCTCAAAGAGTTTTGAGACTACGGGCAGGAGGGAGATTGGTCTATATGATTTGACATAATTAGGTTGTTTTCCTGGTTTTGGTAACATAATTACTTCTGCAACTTTCCAGCATGCAGGCACATGTTTTAATCTAAAAGCTGCGTTGAATAGGTAGGTCAACATAACTATACCCTTTCTGGGCAGGTGCTTTAAAATTTCTCCAGTTATGAAGTCGTATCCTGGAGTTTTCTTTGGGTTCAGGTTAGTTTTTACCTTATCTGCTACTTCTTTTGGAGTAACCGGTGTGATATTTTCAGTTCTTTGATTTTCAATATTAGTGATGTCTTGATTTACTTGCCCTGGATTAGGAGTAAATATTTCAACCAAGTGTTCTGCAAATAACTTTGCTTTTTGCTTATTGTTTCTGGCCCATGGTCCATTATTGTTTCTAATCGGAGGAGTAGAGGTCGCAGGTCTTTTAATCTTTTTGGTTGCCTTCCACAGCGAGCAGTCAGTTTCTTCGTATGCTGATAACTCTTGTAGATAGGTGCCTATAGATTCTTTTTTAAGTTTTTGGATTTCTCTTCTGAGTTGCTGAGTCTTGTTATTAAGTATGGTTTTATCTGCGGGATCCCTTGACTGTTGCGATCTTCTTCTAGCTCTTCGTTTTTCTTTGACCTATTCTCTGAGCTCAGCTGGATAATTTACACCTTTGGTTATATGTGTAATTTCTTTGGTGTTGTTTATATGCCGTTGTTTGGATAAGGCTGGTGAATTTTTCAGCTTCTTCTTCTAGTTGGTCAGTTGTTCTCAGATTGATATTCAGGTTGATGTTGTTCTGAAGGTCAATCTGAAAGCTCTCCCAATCAGTAGTTTTGTTTATGAGCGTAACTCTAATTGCTCTTTTTATTATTTTTTCGCCTAGTGTTAGTATAATAGCCGAATGATCAGAATCCATATCGAAGCTCTCTTCCACTTCTGTGTAGTTGGGGGATACTTTCCTAGTGATGTAGAAGTCTAGTAAATCGGGGATTTTATCGGTATCAGTAGGCCAGTAGGTCGGCTTTCCTGTTGAGTGGTAGTTGCAATTCATCTCTTTAATTGCTTTGCGTAGTTCTCTTCCTTTCGTCGTGGTTAGTCTGGAGGCATTGACATATGATTCTGTTTTAGCGTTGGATCAAGGATTATCTTTAAACACACATACTTCTCTAGTGTGTTTAAGGCAAAGAAACATGTCTACAGATTTTTAGTCCGTTACGCTTCTAGAATTGATAAAGCTCCCACTATCGTCAAATACAAGTCTAATTTTAAAGTAAGATTTTAAAGCAACAATAACTCTGTTGCTGTTAGAGAAGATAATTTACGGATGCGCTTTCAACATGCGCCTCAATATAAAAATCAAAATAAACTTTGTTGCGAATAAGAAACTAAAAGTACTTTGAAATGCTTAAATACCAAAAAACATCTATGCAATAAGACGTTACAATTTATGGCTAGTCATCAGTTGTCTACTTGAACTGTATGGCGGATTTTACACCAAGACCTTTTTATCCATACAAAATAACTGTTGTACAGAAACGCAGTTGTTTTTTTTACCGACGAAGCGCATTTCCACTTGTCGGGATGCGTTGACAAACATAATGTTTGTTATTGCAGTGATAGCAGAACACGAGATATCCATAAAAGACCTATCCGCGCTGTTCTTGTGTGGTGTGAAGTACGTATAGTTCGAGTAATTGTTTCTTAGTTCTTTGAGGAGGAAGGTCACTCAGTGTGTTACTGTCGATTAATATGTGGAACAACCAAACATTGGGTTCTAAAAGGGCGCCGCAACCGACACAACAAGAGCTTTATTCCAAATGCTGAGCCTAATTTCTAGTCGTGGCAAGGTCACTTGGCCGTTCCGCTCACCGGATCTCGCCCAGTGTGACTTCTTCCTTTGGGAATATCTCAAAGCGCGGTTTACAAACATCGTTCTAGAGCCCTCTAGGCCCTACAAAATACAATACGCCAATAAATCAAGCGTACTCTTCGCATGTTAGAAAGGATAATGAAGAACTTCGTAATACGAGTCAAACAGTAAATCGAAAATAAGGGACACCACTTGGCTGATATCTTTAACACATTGAAGTAAAACTTCCAGTACTGTAGTTCTACCCTGCAAAAATAAATTTTGTATACCTCCTATGGTTCATTCTTTATCTAAACTAAAAAAGACGGAGTGGAAGGAAGAGGACTTTTGCTTTACTCCATACATTAAAGTTCTACTAAGCCATGTAAAACCCAATAAAACATGTAGTTATTTTGTAGAGATGGTTATAGTTTGCAAATGTTCGTTATTACCCATGTTGTTATAACATTGCTCAAACACATCTTTTTAATCACACTGTATATTAGTTGCTACGAAGCTCACTGTGTTATCCTTGGTAACTTATCCATCAACCAATCATACGAGTCGCAAATGTTGTGGTTATACGTTTAAAACCAAGGATCAGTTTTTGTGACGTTTAAGTTCTTTTGTCGTTTTATTTAGCCGTTTTAGGGCACTAACAGACAATTTATCTGCACTAGAAGGGGCGCGCGGTATTATTTGTGATAACTAGCATTCCCAGCAGTCCACGCCGAGATAGAATCCAAACCTGCCTCCGACCGCCCTGTACGAGATGAATCTGAAATGCATCATTTGCAGCGACATGTTCGTGCCGTCGGCGGAAATTTACGTGACACCGTGCGGGCACCTGTTTCACTTCCTGTGCCTCTCGCAGTGGCTGGAGAGGTAACGTAGTGCCCCCTCGATGCAGCCGAATACTTTTTGCCGTTCCAGAGCGCACTCCTGTCCCCACTGCCGGGCGAAGACCACTGACAAAACCATCCGCCGAGTGTATTTCAATGTTGAGGAGAACGCAGAAGCGACCGATTTCAGCGTGCTGCAGAACAAGGTGGACAACCTCCAGTTTGAGATCAATCTCAAGATAAAGGACATCAAGATTGCCAATGACAAATGCAAAACACTGAAGACACAAAACGCTGGGTTGCGGTAAGGCTTTTTCTGAAGGCTTATCTTTGTAAAACTAAGTACTGCTTGATTACTGCTAGGGCTGAAGTTAAAACCCAAGAGCAGAATGCTAGGGTTTTGGAGTCTGCTATGCACGCCCTGAAGGACCAGGTAACATTCTTTAAATCTAGAGCTAAAGAAACAGAGAAGCTGCAGCAGGAAGTTAAAAAGTTAAAAGAACGTCTCAAAGAGGTAGAGCATGTAGAGGTAGCAATCACTGGCAGCAGAGAGCAGGTGGATGACATGTTGAGATTTAATAGAGATCCTCAATCCCTCTCCGTTTTAGTCTCGACCTTAAAGAAGTATAATTATTATGATATCATAGTGTTTTCGTAATGATGAACTTTTTAGAGAGCTGATAGACTTGGATAAAAAGAAAAAGCAGCTACAAGCAAGGCTGAAGGAGGCACATGATGACTGCCTGAAAGTAAAAATGGACCTGGCAAAAGTGACAGCACAGAACGTTCAGCTACAGTGAGTAATTCAGAACGATTTGTGCCCTAAGGGCTAAACACTGTTCTTTAAGAAAAACCATTGATGCAAACAAATATAATGAAAGAACACCGGAGTCTGCGAAGAAGAAAATTGATTTAAATACCAGCATTATAGCAGAAACTACGCCTTCTTTTAAAATTCCAAGGCACAGGGATAAAACAATATATGAAAAACCTTCTCCGACAGTGGTATGATTAAAGAGATAAATTTTAATATTACTGTACTTCATAGTTTATTTTTCAGTCTGAAACTGTTAAAGAAATAGTAGATTCGGACTCTCCATACTTACGTGTTGAATCTAGCAGCATTGGCCTTTCACTCCTAATGAACTACAACACTAAATATCAAATAGGACCACTGAAGCCATCAAGTAGCAAACCAAATAACGTAATTGCTTTTGCCTTGTTAAACTCGCAAAAAATGTAATTATAATTTGTAGATGTCCTTATTAGTCAAACCAGCATCAGAGACCAGTACAATCAAGAACAGACAAACGGAGACTCTTTATGATGGTCTAGGTGGCCACAGCAAACATGATGAATTCCCAGTACCCCAGTCGGTCAGAATAGGAATAAAAAGGCCGAAATCTACCTCAACTGTAACTTCAATTAAATTTAAAAAGCTGGCACCAATCAAGCAACGCAAACTAGACGACTTTTATGATGATCCCCCATTGTGATCACATACACTTTACTATTAATTTTTAAAAGCAATAAAGCAATTTTTAAAAAATCATGTTTATTTTGTATTAGATAGTAACAGCCTACGCGCTTTATTTCTTGGCTTTGCTCTTTGCTTCTCGCAACGCTTCCGCTCGGCCGCCCGTTTCAGCTGCTGCTTGGTGTTCAAGTTGTGCTTCTTTGAAAACCGCTGGTTCTTCAAGAACTTTGCATCCATCTGCAACAATGCCGTGTTACGCTTTCTCAGTGGGTAATGAAACGACCACTTACCCCAAGGGTGGATTCGTGCCTGAACCGTTTGGGCTTCTTGATGCCATTGCGGTGGGCTTTGCGGTCTACAAAAGATAATTAAAGCCGCTGCAACCCACGGTAAATTCTACTTACTTTGATTATGATTCGTGTGGTTCTTCGACTTTGCCATTGCTGCTAATTCTGAAGATAAATAAATGTTTTTAGGTTAGGTACACAACCACATTTAAGGCAAGGCAAATGACGGGAACTACAACCTCTATAGATCGCACTTTTAAGGGGCAAATAGAAATTAGAATGTGCGATTCCTTTAAAAATGAAGATGCTAATTATTAAACAAGATACAAATTTAAATCCCAACTTACTGACAGATTCTCAACGAAATCCTCACAGAAAGAATGGGGATATTTATTTTTGTATAAGCAACCCTAGTAAATGATAATTTACCGCGCTACGTTGCCAATGTTACTAAAATACATCGTGCCTGTATTTACAATTATTCATTTTAAGTTAGCACAGACCTATAACTTTAATTATTGTTTTGTAAAAGTTAAATAACGTTTATTTTACATTTTATGACAAATTTCATTAGGTGTTTTCCTCTATGCAATTAAAAAACGCTTTATCCTGCTCATTGTTGGCATACATAATAACGTGCACTTGATTTTTTTCAAATTCTATAAACAATTGGCATTAATTAACTTGTACTTGTGGAGAACTTTAACAGGGTATTTTTAATGTTAACAAGCTTTGCTCGTGTAAAAGTTATTACTTGAGAACAAAACTTGAATTTTATCCCTATAACCAAAGGTAACTGTATACAAGGAGCGCACAGAATTAATTTTTCCTATTATAGTCTAAAAGTGACTTTTGATTATGTAATTTCAGTGTAAAAATTTTTGATTTATATTAGACCCACGGGAAAATAGAAATCATGAAAATTAACATTTCGTTTCATTCCAAGAAGTATAAAAATCTAACATTTTGGGAGAAAACAAAAAATTGTCACAATGTTATCAGTGATTAATTGATCTCGAGGATAAAGTATATTAAGCTGGCGAGCTTAAACTACTAATTTTAGGAAAATAGCCATCCGGCGCGGTTACAAATTGGCTTTTTGAGAAATCTACCACAAAAAATATCGCACACAAATTTTTCTATATAATAATGCACGTGACAGTTGGTGAAACTAATGACGTCACGCCATAATTGCGCGCCAAGTTGCTAAATTTGAATTTATGCTTAATTTTTTTAATGCAGCGTTAACTTTTTTGTTATGCAACGAGTTTGGAAAATTTTATGTTTAAATATTTTTAAAAAACGAGTTCCTTGCTTCCGTTTCCTTTCTTTATTTTTTCTAGTACGATCACATTGGTAAATCCAATTATAATTTTTGTTCGTTATCGTTTCCAAACTTATCAGTTTCTGAGGCCGGCAGCATGTGCGCATTCTCACGTCAGCCTTGGCACCAGCAGCAGCAGGTGACATCATCATTGAGGGTTAGAAGCGAGCGTTGTTTTTAGTGAACGTCGCATTCCTGTGCCTTACTATGGTGGAAATCGCGAAGCCCCTATATCACGCAACTGGTTTTTAACGTGAGCTCCAGACCTTCCCGCGGGCAGCGCGAGCGGCTGGATTCGACGGATGCAAGCGAAAACATAACCTTTAAATGTTATACCACCAAGTGCGGGCTGTGTTTAAGTCCCCGTTCAAGCTGCTTTCCATCGACTTAAATGGCAGACAATGGCATATCCAGTTCACATCACTCGAACAACTCGGTGCTGCTGCAGCCGACCAACTTAGAATGTAAGAACTTGTACGACTACCTGACCACCAGACCGCCGGCCATTCTCGAGAGGCTGTACAGTCACCCCGCTATATGTTTGGCTGTATATAGGTACGTCTGTAATTTGGGGCGAATTGTGGCATTACATTTTGCTGTTGCAGAGAGTTGCCTGAACTGGCCCGCCAGTATGTTATACGTATCCTTTTTGTTGAACAACCTGTACCTCAAGCTGTGGTGGCCTCCTGGGGCCACCAGGCATATTCCAAGTATGTTTTGGGTTATATCTAACATTCTTAAAATGAGAGAGTTTATTTCACAGAGAACATGTGTATGTTAGTAAAGTCCTAAATGATTTATTTGTGTGGCAAGAGGCTACAATACCTGGAGGCTTACCAGGATGGATCTTGTCATCAACATTTAAGCGCAATTTAAAAATTGCACTCTTAGGAGGGTAAGAAAGTGATTAGGGATTTGGACCTTTGAATGATCAAAGAGATTTAGAGGGAAGCCATGGAGCATGTCCTCAGCTTTAGATCCTGACAATAAAGCACGAGACGTGGCTTTCCTCGATGCATACTCTGCAGAGAGATGGGAGTGTGTTTTGCATTACATGGTTGGGTCTCAGCAACAAGAGGGAATCTCGGCCGATGCTGTCAGAATACTCTTACATGCAGGGCTCATGAAGAGGTAAGGTTTGAGTTAAAGTGCGCCCGATGCTTAGAAGCTTGATGCTGCAGGGATGAGGAGGATGGCAGCCCTGTCATAACACGGCAGGGGTTCCAATTCCTGTTGCTGGACCGTCAGGCCCAGGTGTGGCACTTTGTACTCCAGTACCTGGACACAGTCGAGCAGAGAGGGCTCGACTTGGCCGAGTGTCTCACGTTTTTATTTCAGCTTAGTTTTAGTACGTTGGGAAAGGTAGATCTTTGCCTGCGCCATATTTCCCATTGATAATTACTTTGCTTGCAGGATTACAGTACAGAAGGTATGAGTACCGGACTCCTGGTTTTTCTCCAGCACTTGCGCGAATTTGGTTTGGTCTACCAAAGGAAGGTGGGTTGAAAGATCGTTTAGGGTGGAAGTGTTTGAACGTGGTGCTGTTGTAGCGCAAAGCAGGACGCTTTTATCCCACACGGTTGGCCTTAAATATCACAAGCAGACAAAGCAAGGGAGCTCTGGTGCTGGAAGAAGATGCTCCTAAAGGCTACATTGTTGTCGAAACAAACTATAGGGTCTACGCGTACACGGACTCTAATCTGCAGGTTGCTCTTTTAGGACTTTTTACTGATTTATTGTATAGGTAGGTATTTCTTTGAGTATTGTTAATTTATTGAGTTAATAATTTAATAGTATACCGAGGTGGGAATGTGGAACAATGTTCTACAGATATTCCTGGCTTTTATACATATAAAATTTTATACATCTAAAGTACCGTATTCAAGTTGCAGTCCACTATGTGGACGTGGATTCAAATCCCACTTCTGACAAGTCACTTTTAATTCGAAAGGCTAAAAAAAGCAACGGACAGACCATACCCAATAGGCTTTTATTTTGATATGTATAAAAACCTAAAAAGAGGGAGTTGTTTATGCCATCAAGCTTTAGAGAGTTGCAACATTCATAACTTGAAATATTAAAATACTAAAATTTGACTTTACTGATGTGGACGGTACTGATTATGAATATGGAAAATGTTTAAGTGCGTTATAGAAGAAGTAAACAAGGTTTTGTTTTGCAAAATTGTATTTGGAAAGAAGACATGGACATGGTGTGAATGCACTAGTATGTAGTTGAATTGTGGTAGTAAACATGGTTTGTGAGAAGTTTGATCATGAGTTTTCCTGTAGATAAGTTTGTTCATTTAGAAGAAAAAAATCATATGATTTACCTTGCTTTGGAATTATTGGTGGAAGGGTTGCAAATGACTAGCCATTTCTTTTTAGCTCTGCAGCTTTTAATCAATAAAAATAAAGTTAAATAAGATGGAAACGTGAAACAATGTTCCACATATATCCTGGACTTTTATACATATAAATTTTTTAAATGTCCTTTTTAAGAAGTTGTAAATAAGACTTCAATTTACCTGCAGTCACAAACAGTCAATAGTTTTGTCTTATTTGTTTGAAATATGACGTTTGTCTGCAGCTATATGAATATTGAAGTTTTGTTTAAAACTATTTAAAGTCATAGTCAGATATTAATTTCTAATTTTATTTTTATTCAAATCATTTAGAGGTCTACGATTATAAATTATTTATTTTTGGAATATGCACATAAAAATCTTTGATACTGAATATGATACATAGTCTAATTTTGTTGCTATGCACATTTTTGTTTCCTGTCCGCCATATTGAATTTAACGTGACATGATATAATAAGCAGAATATCAAGACAAATTCAATGACGCCTCATTTGTCAAAATATGACGAATATTTTAGGAGCTATAAGGGAACAGATGAACATACATTCATACTAAGATACAAAATCATAACCCTACTTTGGCTTTGCTGTAGTCTGGTAAAAATGTTGTCAATAGTGTGTGGAATAGAGTGTGGCTACGTTTGACACTCGCCTAGTGTGTGCAAATTGAAAAAATTAACTGTTGCAGTAAGAAGGGTGTCAAAAAATTATCAAATTGGTGCAAAAGCAATGCAGATTTTTATATCTTAAATTTAAAACGTCCAATTCGACAATTATAGACCAATATTCCTATCACCTGTAGAATACAAAAATAATACAAAGTAAACTAAAGATATACATAGAAAATAAACTAGAAGAAGACCAAGCAACATTTAAAGAAAAAAGGCAATCAAATAACTATATATATATATATATATATATATATATATATATATAGAGAGAGAGAGAGAGAGAGAAGGAAAAATTAAAAGAGGAGAAGAACTCACACTGGCATTTATTGATCTAAGAAAGCTTTTGACTCAATACAATGACAAGTAATAGAAAATTGTTTAAAACTAATAGGCACACCAAAGAAATTAATATAAGTCATAAACTCCATACAAGTTACAAGAGCAAAAGTACAAAAAATGGTAATAGATCAGAACCATTTAACATTAGAAAGGGAATAAAGCGAGGAAATAACCGAAGCTCATACTTGTTTTGTAATAGTAATGGACAGAGTACTTAAAAACAAGACAAAGAACGGAAAAATTGCATACTACAAAAGAATATGGTATCAATTAGAATGGATAGCTTGTTATATGCAGGTGATTTAGTGCTTATATTAGATAAAAGTAATAAAATGCAAAAGTCAATGTGGAAAAAGTAAAATAATATATATAAATAAGAAAAAAGAACAAAAACAAAACAAAACAATTATAAAAATTAACCTATGGAAAACCTGGAAAATTTATAGAAAACGACGGGAAAATAGACCTCGAAATAACTTACAAAATCAAAAAGCAAACAACTTATGCTACACACTAAATAAGACAATTTTCAGGAAAAAGAAATAAACCAAAAAAAGTTGAATATATACAATACAATAGTGATCCCAACGATACTATATATAGAAGTGAAACCTATACATTACAACACACATAAAACTGATTGCAGCAGAAACGAGGTTCTTCAGAAAGATAGCGGGGAAAACTAAATTAGATCATATTAGAAATGTAAAAATCATAAGAAAACTAGAACAAACGATAATACAAAAAAGTGAAAAGAAACAACTAGAATGGTATGGACATATACAGAGACTAGATAGAGACAGATTAACGAAACTAGTACAGGTGTGGAACTCCTTTTCCACCATTGTCCGGGACTTTTATACATAAACAAAAATTTGTGGCCACTTCCAGTCAAATCGGTCTCGAGATTTTCCGATTAGGCTGATTTTTGATGTCTGGACTTGACTTATGGTTCTTAGTTGAATACTGAAAATGTCTTTATCACTGATCAAAAATTGTAAGGCGTGACAAATGTCAGAAATGACAGAAATACAAGCTGGTCTTCAGCTTGGAAGCTGGGTGCACTAAAACCCTTATTACATTGTTGTAGGACATCCCACCTATGTCAGCTTGCGGATGTGAACCTGGTAAGCCATAGGCTTTCGAATGCTAACCCCCTTATGTCTTTAGGTTCAGTAGTTCTCAAGTTGAAAGTCGCGACGAATATACGGACAGACAGACGTCCGCACCGATTTCATTAGGCTTAATGAGAATTAGAAGCCTAAAAAGTAGTGGAAATTAAAGGAACGAAGAAACATGGATGAAGAACATAGAAAAAATAGGAAAATCAAGGTGAAAAACAATAGAAGAAATTAATAAAATGACAAAGAACCGTAAAGAATGGAAGAAATGGGTAAAGGACACGGAACCCACAAATATCCAACACACATCACGTAAGAGTATATAGGATACTGGAGAAAGAAAGAAAGAAAATTTAAGGGGAGGTGATACTCCAGTCGTGGTCAAAAAAATATTTTTTCTGTTTTTTTTATATTATAGTTCTACATAGTCTATTTTATTATATACCTTTACTTTTTACTTTTTTTTTGTAAAAATCATCTATAAAGGTCTTAAATGTGATTTAAATGTTATTATGACAGTTGGGATAACGCCCCCTTTTTTGTTTTCACTTTAATAGCAATTTATTACAAATTGGATTTAAATTTCGCAGTACTATGCATTGTACGAAAATTCTGTGTGTGGCTGCCCTGCAAACATTGGTTTGCCCCCGTCTGCAGTTTTTTGTTTCTTTGTTTTGGAAGTATTTGTTGAGACGTGTTTGTTGTGAATTCAAAACTATTTTCATCATTTTAGAAGATGTCTAGTGTTCAAAAAACGTTGTGGTCGTCCTGGAAGAAAACCTAAGGCTGTAGATGAGAATATTTATATTTCTAGAAGAAAACTTTTCACTGATTGTGAGGGAAATAAAGAGTGTGACATTGAACTATTGAACCAAGTGAACCATATAATTAATATTCAAATACTGGCAAGTGTATTGAATAATTTTGTACAGCAGAAAAAGGTTCTCCTGATTTGACTATTGCTCCGGATGATTCTTGGCAAAAGTGAGAACATACAAGTACCAATGGTATAGTTTCTGCAACAAGTGTGGATGCAGGAAAGGTCATAGATGTTGAACCCTTAAGTAAATACTGTCAAAAGTGTGAGAATGTAAAGAATTGTGAACAGAAATTGAAACAACATAAAAACAGTGGTGAGTGCGAAAGTAATTACACTGGGGTCAGTGGTGCAGTAGATCTGCAAGCTGATGTGACCAACAAAAATTCCAGGGTACTAACCATGAACAAAAGGAAAGCACAGGAGGATGAAGATAATGATCTATATGACCCGGAATATGGACCAAGGATCCACTAACATAGCACATATCTTCATCTCACTTTTTCCGCAACTAAGTTTTTTAAAGATTCAATCAATTATTTCTTTCTCAAGAACTATGTAAATTATTACCAGTTGTTCTGTGGTAACTGTAGAATATATTGACATTTTTTTAAGTTTCAAACTCGAAAACTTCCAAAATATTTAAATATATTCTTGTGTAAAATAAGTGTTTTTTTATTCACTTCAAGAAAAATTTTTTATATGTTTGTAGCCTAAAACATTTTAAAAAATCTCAATTTGTACAGAAACCATCAATCTATTCGTGTACCAAATTTCAACATCCTAGAGTTGATAGTTTCATAGAAAAATCATTATAAGATAGCAAATTTAATATTGCAGAGATAGGAGGATGTACCACCTTCCCTTAAAGCGCTATATTTACCGGTTGTACAAGTATGAAATGCGTATTTTTTTCCAAAAAAAAAAAACACGTTAAATTTGGAAGAATGATAAAAAGTGGTTTATTCAATATATGCTCCATTGCTAGTTACACATTTTTCCCATCTTTCGGGTAATTTGTGGATACCATGCCAGTAAAAATCTTCCTCTTTTGTCGCGAACCATTCATCAATCCATTTTTTCACATCTTCGAAAACGTACCAAAGTGCTTCTCAGCAAGTGCGTGGCCCATCGATGCAAACAAGTGGTAATCGGAAGGAGCCAAGTCTGGTGAGTAAGCCGCATGGGGTAGCATTTCTCAGTTGAGTGGTTGTCATGAACCAGTTTTTCCATATGTGATGGAGAAGTGATTTTGTACCAGATGTGAAGTATCATGCGAGGGTAAGCTGCTCCTGCACTTTTGTGGAATCTAGATCAAAGTGGACCCAGTTATGCAGTTTAGACAAGTCAAACTCTATTTTATAAAGAAGTTACAACAAAATAGAACATTCTTATATTATTTAGGTTGGCCTTCTTTATATGTGCAAAAACTAAGTTGCAGTGACTTATCATATATAATTTGTTTTTCAAACAGTTCATGTCAAATATGCCCCATAAACATCAATTGATCAAGCAAGCTAAGAAACATCAACTTGCAGAGCAATTATAATAACCTTGTCAAATAGGTACTACAGCAAACTTTTAACTCAAAGATATTTTTTAACTTTTAACTCATATGAAATTGTTTTATTCTTCCAACTTCTCTTTTTTGTATTCCTAGATTTTTAGTTTGCATTTGACTTCTTATAGCTTATCTGTATCTTAGTTTCCAGTTTTATATTTCCTTTAAAAGGCGTAAAATTTTCATACTTTTGTTACTACTACTTTCATACCTTAATGGAGCTTCTTATAATAATAGTTCCTCGCAACAGGCCTTAAAAGCCCTTTGAGGTCGTAATAGGATAGGTCTGCTACAATCTAGAGCCTACGGTACGGTACATAAGGGTAGTAATGTGGCTAGTGCTATGTACCGACCGCCTATTATTACCCCAGAGTTTGACGACCTCCAGGTACTCATTTACTGCAGCCTGAGTCGAGCTGGTCCGTAAAAATGCCAGTGATTGAATTGGCGAGAGCGGGATTCGAACCTGCAACTCTTGGTTTCGTAGTCTAGTGACCTATCCACTAAATCACCACGGCTCCCTGGAGCTTTTTATATTGCACTCTATTATATACTTAACAAAATTTTGAACTTTCTTGATTTTTATAAAGAATTAAGAACTAATGAAATATGGTAGTACAATGTCATTAATTGTATATGGTTTTTTTTTTTTTGTAGATTTCCAAATGTCGTTGTGGGCATCCTGACGAGAGACTCAATTCGACAAGCATTGAAAGGTGGCATCACGGCAGAGCAAATCATTGGCTATCTCTCACAGCATGCCCACCCTCAAATGCTTCAAGGAGAGTCGAACCACAAACTTCCTCCCACTGTGGTTGATCAAATCAAACTGTGGGAACTGGAGCGCAACCGCCTCGTCTACTCTGATGGTGTTCTGTATAGCCAGTTTTTGTCACAAGTGAGAACAGGATTTAATTGCTTGTCACTATATAATATACGCCTTTCGATGCTTAGGCGGATTTCAATGTGCTGCGCGAGTATGCTCAGTCAAACGGCTACCTTATTTGGAGCAACAAAGAGAAGCGAACTATGGTGGTTAACAAGGCGGGACATGAGGACGTCAAAAAGTTTTGGAAACGGTATTCTAAGGGAAACTAGAACTGAAATCTAGTATTAAGTAGGTTTAATAAATTTAAATTTGTATTGTCAAACCTCAACTAGTAATAAATTCATATTTTTTTCTTTACACAGCATTATTAACTTATCCTGCTGCTGTTTCGTGGTGTTCCTGGAAGTTGAGAGACCAATACAGGCCTTTTTTATTTTTCAATTCCTCATGAGTTCCCATCTGTTAAAAATACCACTGATTACTCAATAACCAGTTGCCAACAATAAATTTGCTTACCTCCATAATCTTCCCCTTATTCAACACAACAATGACGTCGGCATTTTTAATGGTAGAAAGACGATGGGCAATGACCAGAACGGTTCGTCCTGTTCCTGCCTTGTCCAATGCGGCTTGAACAAGTTTTTCTGATTCAGTATCAAGTGCGCTAAATAACATAGTGCTTTTTAAAGTTCTGCAGAAACGTAGATTATTCTCTTACCTTGTTGCTTCATCAAGAATTAAAACAGGCGGGTCCTTCAGCAAAGCCCTTGCGATGGCTATTCTTTGTTTTTGGCCTCCAGAAAGGGTAACTCCTCGCTCGCCTACTAGAGTATAATAACCCTGTGGGAAAGTGCATACGAATTCATGCGCGTTTGCTAGTTCTGCAGCTTGTTTTACCTAGAATTTTTCAAAAATTAACCCTTGAATATTGCATGTGGTGTTGAAACTATTACTTCCTTATCTGTAGCATTCGGTCGTCCATATCTGATATTTTCCATTACTGTAGTTGCAAAGAGTATAGGTTCTTGACTGATGTACCCCAATGCGTTTTGTCTAAGCCAAGAGGGATCCAGTTTTGATATATCTTCTCCATCTAGTGTTATCGCACCACCATTCACGTCATAAAACCTTTAACAAATGCGCAAATAATCATTTTTATATGTGCATACATGTTTTTTGGATTAAAAAATGTGTAACTCATTTTTGATAAATGATAAATAAAAAACACTCCTAAAGAATTCTATTTAACTATTGAGCACTGATCAAAAAATTGTTTAAGAGGCGTATTATGTATTAAATTTCCTATATATTGCAGTTGTTCGCAATTAGTAGCAATAATTATAAACGAGAAGCTAATACTCAATATAGCGCAAATAAAGAAAAAACAATGATCCTCAACAACAACTAAAACACTACGAAAACAATGCGTATGATTTTGAATTTCATTGGTTTACAGTGATTTCACATCTCACTTTTATGATTTTAGTTCATATATTTTCTTTGTTTATTTCCTTTGCCTATAGATTTTTAAGTTTAAACAACAAACGTCCTTTCAATGAGTAGTTCAGCCTCGTCTTCTTGATTTTCCTTCTTTTTATCTGTTATTACCACTTCTTCAAACATCAGATTTGGCGTTCTTGAGTTATTAGGAATTATTTTAAGCTTTAAAATGATGTTTGTCCATAACTGTGTTGGAAAAGGAAAATAAAACTTTTTGACTCTTTCGAACTGAATGTTTTTATTGAACAGCAATACATGTTCCCGATTTGCATAAGTTGCAGTTCAAACTAAATTTCCAGAATTATAATGTACTAGTGTTTGGTTCCCTCGGGCATTCTTCACACCCGAATCCTCCCAACAGACTTCTACATAGTAAAGTGTGATTCATTACTCAAGATCACAACCCTACAAAAATGAGAGGGACACTTAGCATTCAGAGCAGAAATTTTTTGCTTTTGAACAGCCACATGACTATGGAACTTTAGTTGTATCAATTGGTCTCGCATGGTTTTGTTGTGGTAATACCTTCATGTTTCCACTTTATAATTACATCACTAACAGTTGTGTTGAGACCTCTGATAATCTTCCTGCCCACTAGATGATAATCATTTTATTTATTCACCTAGCACACATGTTGATGAGGTCAGTCATAGCTATTTATAGATGTAAGTTTATGAGCTAGAAATAGGTATCCAGATATTGAATTACTTTTTTCAGCATTAGTACCTTGATAAAATCAACCATTCAGTTGGTTCTTGCTCCAATCAAATATTACATGCCTTTTTAGTTGTAGGCCCAAAACAAATGTTCACTATAAGGCTCATAATCATCTTTTCAAATGTGTTTTTGACAATTCAAATTTGAATAATTTTAAAATTAAACCATAACTGGCAGAATTACATTCTTCGCTATCCAAATCATGTTCTCAGTCACCTTATCTGTTTATTTTTTTTTTAAACTTTATGATTGTTACCATATCCTGCCCCATCAAAGGCTTTAATCTTCATTTTTTATAATGATTTTGACGTCTTGATCATCCAAAACTAACAATCTTCAGACCTAATTTGGGAATGATCAAATCAGTATTGCAAAATTCTATTTTCAACTTTCTGTAATGTTCACAAGCCATTGTCTTACAGATTTCGCTTTTTGATATGGTCATTACAGAATTGTTCTATTATACATGAAACAAAACTGATCAAAGTATCTTTGTATTCATAATTTAGAGATCTCCAATTTTATGTGATTCCATTCCATAATAAACACCCTGCTCCCCACCCCCCGGATGTACTAACATCAGCTTGAAATTTCAGTATTAGTTCAGGACATTTTGGCATCTATTATTCCCTAAACCCAAACCATCCCATCAGATATGGTGAAGAATCATTCTCTAAACCATAAGTTTTAAGTTATCCACAATCCAGTGGTGTCACTTAGCATTTACAGCATATAGACAACTATTTCACCATGAAATCTAATTTGGCGTACCTTTCTGTTCATATTGGTTAACACTGAATGTTACAATACAGCATATACAAACATTAAGTTCTGTTGTCATGACAATGGGGATAATAGCGTCTTTTTTAATTTTTTTTAACTTCAAATCAAAGAATTAATCAATATTTTCTTCTTCTTCTTTTAAGTAAACTATTAGCCTGTTTCTAACCACACATTCGTGCAATATTGTAAGACAAATTGGATGTATCCTGGGCAGTGGCTAGCCTAACCCGTTAATTTAGAAGAGATAATATACTTCATGATCAGCAAAGACATCGATATGATGGCTGGAGAGCCATTATTATTGGCTCGGGAGTCAAACCGTATGCCAGTGTGGCAGGTTGAGAGCTTTATCTCAGCTACTGCACTCTCAAGTAATTAATATAATTTTTATTATTAGTTTTAACAACTTTATCTTTAAAGTTACCTATTATGTGCATCCAATACCTCTTTGCAGAAGCCCATCATCACCTCATTAACCTTTTCCTCCCTCCAGACCTAGAACTTTGATTTTGATGCCTCATTTAGATTTACTAGTGTATCAAGTACCATCTCTTTATGCAGCATGATTTTTGAATTAACACATGTGCACAAACAGATAGATGGACTAAGTAAAAAGTACCTTTCTAATAAAGCTGTTATTGTTGTCTTGCCATTACCAGAGGCCCCCACAATGGCCAGAGTCTTCCCGGCCTCTATCTTCAAATTGAAATTCTCAAGTATCGCCTGTTGTGGCCGAACGGGATAGGCAAAGGTGACGTTTTTGAACTCGATTTCGCCCTGCAACTTTCCTTGTGGTATTTTTCCACCGCGCAAATTCATGGAGGGCTGCAAGTCCAGGTACTGCAAATAAATATAATGAGAAATATCGCTGCATTTCCTACGACATCACAAAGCTCACCTGAAAAACTCTAGCACCTGCAGCCATGCCCCGAATGACGGTGCCAAAGAGTAATGAAATCTGACCTAAAGATCTCTGTATGGTCTGAGTTGCCATGAGGTATGCCATTAGTTGTCCAGCTGACAGCTGATTGGTTGACAGCAAATATCCACCCATGTAAAGCGTAGCCAGTACCATACTATAAATCAAGCTTGAAGATGACTAGTATGAATGAGTTAATGTAACGAACCTATTTAAGAACATGTTGGTTCCGGCCTGAAACAAACCTATACCAAAACTAAGTTGTTCATTGAAGTCCCTAGCTAGTGCAGCTTCCTTTTTGAACAACTCTAGCTCTTGGTCTTCCATAGCGAAAGCGCGTACTGTTCGTATATTGCTAATTGCTTCATCCGCAACTGCCGTTGTTTTTTCCACCTGCAAAAAATAGCTGCACCCAATCCAAAATGTAATTAGAGTAGTGAAACCTGTGCTTGTGCTTTTCTGGAGATCTGCCTCAACAGGGAACCAATAGCAGTGCCCAATGAAATGACAGCTGGTATGCAAAGTAACGTAATAAATGTCATGTGTGGCGATATGATTATCAGGGAGACTGTACATCCAATGATTTGCGCACTTGCTCTTAAACCACCAGATACTGTCTGCTTGAAACTGCTCTTGAAGTCTTGGACGTCAGATGTCAGCCTGAAATGAACGTGAACTACAAGAAACGTATGGTAACGAAAATGTTTCAAAATTTAACAAACAAATACCGATTTATGATTTCTCCCGTCCTTCGCTCATCAAAAAACGCAATGTCCTGCTTTAGAATAGTTGCAAATAAGTCTGTTTTTAAGTCGAAAGCCATCTTCTCTCCTAGATGTCCCAGCATGTTGATGTAAAAAAATGTAAATGCAGACTGTAAATAACATGAAATTAATAATTTGATTTACACAAGTAATTAATCTTTACTTGTGCAATGTACATGGTAATCATTTTCAAAGCGGGCTCCTTCATCTCTTTTAAAAAGTGCTCACTATCGTGGCTATCGCTGAATCTTGCAACGACATTAACTATGCCGCCCATGGTCTGTGGAATTTGAATATTTAATATAGCAACTGCCAAGGCACCCTGCAAAATGTTAACATAGTAAAAAACAAATTACTCTGAAAATTACTTGTACCAGAATGGCTGCTATTAAATACCAGATGTGTGGCTCAATGTAACTCCACAATTTGTTCCAATCGAATTTCAAGTTGCTATCATCTAGCACATGGTAACCGGCCAGGCGTGTTCTGGAGGGTTTGCACAGAGCTGTACGGTCCTGCAGACTTATTTTCAGCAGCGTACCACAGGTCAACCCAAATCCTATTTTTGTCAGCGTTGGAAATGTGAAAGAGCATCGTTGCGAATTACTGTTTAACTGCTTCGTACAATTAGAATTAAGTCTCTGTGTGTAGTTTGCTCTAAATGCATTGCTTCGGATTAATAAGGAACGTCTGCAAATGCAAAATAAAATCGGCACAACATAACCTATAAGAGACTGCTGCTACCAAGATTCAGAAACTTACTTTAAACTGGATTGAATGCTTGATGAACACTGAAATAATCGCCACATGCTTTAATTGCAATTAAATGTAAATGTTCAATTTTAGAATTAATTAGGCAATCAACATAGTTTATTTAGGTGATGGAAATTTTAATAGACGGCATTTTTACGCTTTAAGTTAATATGTATGGGATGTACCGCAAGCGTTATATAATTTGTTTCAAAATGCATATCCGAATTTACTTTATAATTTAAATCTAGTCAAACCTCAAATTCTAATTATAGTTCTTGAAAAATAGACCACATACATGCATATCTAATTACTCTCGCTAATTCAAAACTACTGCATCATTTATTGTTTTATTAGCAAGCCTTGAAAATAATCTAGAAGGATTACGAATCAGTACTAAAATTTCAGTACTAATTGATATGAAGAAATACTCTATTCTGTCCTTTACAACGAATAAAAAGTTACTACAATTCTCTATTGTGTTGTCACTAGCAACAAAGCTAATATTATTTTTTACTTTTCAAACGTCACTTTTTTATATAAACCGCCTAGGCTGTTATAAAATTTACGAAATGGCCGAAGTGGTAGACGATGTATCAGCAACTACAGAAGGTACTAGCCTCCCCTCATTATTCTGTGCTATTAACCAGCATGCTTACAGGAACCAGTGAGGCTCCAGAAAATGTGCGTGTTGAGGAGGAAGCCGCAGCCGCCAGTGCAGTTAAACCATCGAAATCAAATTTGATCGACGGAAGGGCCGCTTCCATGTCCAGGCAGTCTCGTGTAACCTTGGTGGAGCCAGGCCAGGAAGCAAGCGCCCCCAGAGAACAGCAGGGGGAAGAAGGTGGGGAAGGAGGCAGAAGAACCGACTCAGAGGCGGACAGACGCCCCAGCGAAGCCGAGAGAAGGCGGAGCGAGGCTGAGAGAAGGCGGAGCGAGACTGAGAGAAGGCGGAGCGAGGCTGAGAGAAGACGAAGCGAATCTGGAAGGCTGTTGACTGAGGGAAGCAGGCAGCACGTACGTTCATCCCAAGCAAACGTTGGAGGGTAAGGAACTTTTTAAGCGAATGTGAGGTAATCCACGTTATGTGTAGTAGAGGGAGCGTGCCCGGCAGTTTAAGAAGCAGCTTGAGGACTAGCATGGAAGCTTCTAGGGTAAAATGACCTGAAAATTATGGGGGATTCTAATAATGTGCATATTTAGGAGGGTATTACGAGGAGACCGTCCGACAGACCAAGCAGAGCAAGGGCAGCTGTTGGAAGCACTATTTCGGTCACAAGAATAAGTGGTTACACCGAATATTTAGGTGGAATGAAGGTAATTTTTGTACAACAATGATTTTTTCATATCTTGCTGGTAATAAACGACATAAAGCTACTCAACCAAAAATCTCAGTGAAAAGAACTTTTAATTTGTTCTTGCCACCAGGTAGACTTTAGGGTTCTTTTGATAAGAAAGTTTGACATATATTCTTTTGACATAATTAGCCCTAGTTAGTGATTGATAAACATAGATGAGTTTCGGCTCTGTTACATAACAATAATAGACAGAAAATAACAGTTAATTTTGATCAAGGGATGTTCTTTTTTGCTATAGTTTATTAAGTTAGGCAACACACAATATACCACATTAAAAAGAAGACGCTTGCACGCAGGAAATTTAACGACCATAATGCCTTCCTCCGCAAACGAATGATGCAGATGAAGGAATTCTTGAAACATTTTAAAAGATGCAAATAACAAAAAGGTCACATACAAAAAACAAGGATGAAAGTAGAGAAGATCTAATAATTGATTTGGTGAAAGCATTTCCAGTCAACAAGCAGAACCGAAACCACTAAGAACTTTTAACAATAAGCCGTCGGCGGACGTTGTGTAACATTTTTTCATGGTATAGATCTGGCCTCATCAGATTTTCCCTTTTTAGGTTCATTTGAAGCTTCTCATTATGCGGTATTTTACCACTTTTAGACAGGAAGGAGTGTTACCAGTTTACGCGGATTATGAGAAGAAATAAATAATAGCACGCTGTATCATTAAATCATATTCATACAGTCAATTAAATGCCTCTATAAATATCTTAATTTGAATCTGGAGTCAATTTTACCTTCTGTTAGAGAAATGAGTATACTTTTTATTTAGCTATATGGAAAAAAATCAACTACTTACTATAAGAAATTAAAGCCAATGAATTTGTTAGATAGACAAACCACTCTGAATGATTTCCACAATGTTTAAAGAAGAAAATAAGCTTTTGCTATACTTTCCTTTCTACATACCTTCTGTCTCTCTCCCTCCTTCCTCTATCTCAATCTCTCTCAATCATTCCCTCTCTCCCCCTACTCTTTTCCCCTTCCTCTTTTTTCGATGCATTTGATCCAGCGATGCCTTCTTATGGCGTCGAATTTCTCTCTATCTATTTTCGGTACTCGACACGGTCAGCTGTTTTTCTCACTTTCTTTGTATTTACATATTTTTCTCTTTTGTTTCTATAGTCTACTTTATAGTATTTTTTCATCGATTATTTATTTTGACCAGATTCTTTTACTAAGAATTCAACTTACAACTGTTTTATAATTGCAATATCTGAAATTCCGTCCCATTTAGTTGTACCATGTATGCTTTTCAGAAACTTCATATTACTTGCAGTTTTATCATGTACTCACATCTGTAAATTAGGATGGGGACATAGATATAACTGTAGATTCCTAATTTCGTTTGGATATTGAATGCGTAATATACTGTCTTGCTTTATTTATCTTGTTTAGGAATTTTGGTTCTTATTTTCGTGTTTTTTATTATTGTTTTTAAGTACTCAAATTTTCTATCATTCTTAGTGGATTTTTATTCGGCTTTATTCTGCAGTTATCGGCTGTTTCTGGCATTGTTACATTAATTACCTTTGATTTTATTTTCGTGGCCATTATTATTGTGACGTGTCTGCTCTCCACAGAGGTGAATAACACGTAAATTCACTTATTTATTCTACTTACAGGCAATCAAAATTGATTAACATTTTTTATGTACACAACACATACAACTGATATTGAAACAACTCAAAACCTGGTTCCAAAATGTACGCGAAGTTTCTTGTAAACATCTGGCAATTTCCTAGTGTTCGAGCTCCGAACGTGGATTCTTAAAAGACATTATCTTGGTCGCTGGTGCGGGTTGGTGCGGCTGCGGGCGACGGTACAGATATGAGAACTGTTCAGAAACTTGTTACAATATTTAAGTCCAGCTTGTATAGTAATTCAACTAAAAGGATGTCATTAATTGCATATACAAAATACTGCATTTTTATTGACTCCAGGCTCTATTATCCTATCGTTACTTCAAATCTGTCTACATTGGCTTCTTTTATTATTTAATTAATTGCTTCTTTGACCAACAAGGGGGTTGGGTAGTCTGCCCGTTTAATTTGTCTTTGAATTTATAAATTTTCTAATTTTACCCCTTTAATTATTACTTTTTTTGTTTGTTTAATTGGCCTGTGTGAGTTGTATTACCTGTAGTTCATATGATTTCTTTACGATTTCTCTCGAATGCCTACTCGATGTCTCTTCCTATTGTGTTTTCTGTTATCATCTTTAGAGTATGTGGTCTTGTACCTGCCTTTATCACTTTGTTCTTCTAACAGTAATAATTCTATTTTTTTTACTAAATCTACTTTCTAAAATTCTTGTGTATAGTTTTGTACGACAGAGAATAAGCATATGAATAATTTTGGGATTATTTTTATTTATAGAGGCAATAATACATTTATTTTAATAGTTTGGTTTTTGATTCCCTTTTCAAGCTAGTTGACATAAATTCTTTATCCAAATATGGAACTGTTTCCCTCCATATCTCATCATTTCTGCTGCGAGCCCGTCTTTTGCTCTCTCTCCTAAATAGTTTGACTACTTTTATCTTTTAGCTTAATTTTAGAATTCTTTAATGTTTATTAGGGTTCCAGCTCTTGATCATAATGTGAAATTTTTTCTTTTACTATGTTTTGAATATTTCTCACATTGCACACTGATTTCCAGTATTTTTCTCTTAAGTTTTTTTATTGCGTTCTACAATTCATTTCCATTGTTCTCTTTACACTTTTGTTCTATACTAGTTTTCTTGTTTTACCTTTAACACCGCTTCTTTTGCTTTGTTCCTTTTCATTCGTAACTTTGTAATTATCATTAGTTTTACTTTGGGTGTGGATTTTTTCCTCTTTTACTTTTTGTTGTTCTTCCGTTTTACATTATCTTAGTTTTTATTTCTTTTATTACCTTTTTACAACTCCTTTTTGCTTGTCTTAGAGTTTCTTACCTTATTACCTCCTATTTCTGGTCTAGTTTTCTACGTAAATTTTTCTCTTTTTTCCTGAAAAGGTGCTCTACTTTATTGTGCAATTTCAGCTTAATAGTTCACTTATTCTAATAATCTCGTACTACCTAAGCTTGGGTGATTTTCTGGCGTGGAATCTTATATCTTTCTTGTGGTCTGATTGTATTTCTGGACTATATATTTTACTTTGGTGTCATATGTTATGCAATTACTTTTACTTGATTTTATATTTTTATTCTCTTTACATTTAATTAAATATTTACTTAAACTACTTATTTATTTTACTTACAGGCAATCGAAATTTCTTAAGACTATTTGTGTACACAACATGTAAAATTACACTGTATTTATGTTGCACGCGCGCAAATCTTTTGCTTGACTTTTCCGTGGCTGCCTCGCTGTTATTTATATCTATTTCCGGTCTACCAGAAGAGCCTAGAGGTGCCTGGAATGTTCGCATTGTTTGAGTCCTTATAGGTAAACAAGTGACGGCTGGATTTCTGCATAGAGCTACGGAGGCCGTTCGAAAAGATGTTACAGTATTTCATATTAGAAGATGCTATGATTCCATGCCTTCGATGCTCATGGTTTTCCGTGCGTGAGTTCAAATCGCCACGTATTAAAACATGCTTGCGTGTCTATTTTGTAGTTTTCATTTAGGCGGGGGTTTACATACATTATTTTCAAATTGACCGGTTTCTTTCGTTGTACTAAATACTAAGCCTAACATTCAGGCTTACACTTACTCCTTCTTTACCTTGTTTATCCGACTCAGAATAGAACAACGCTCTTACTCTGTACTTCTATATTTTATCTGTTACTATTGTTTCAACGTACCTCTTCTTGATTTTTAATTCACTCCGTTTCCAAGACTATTATTTTCTCCCTAAATCAGGTCAGATTGTATGGCTGATTAGTTCAACGGCGAAAGCACTATTACAACTTTGCCATGATTTTGACTAGGCCAACTAAGCCTTGTTTTTTATGATGACAGGCAAAACTCGATTCAAAAATTTAGATCCGATTTGGTCCGTTTCTTTAAATTTTACTTTTGTAGAAGGATGCGGATTGGTCCTGGACCCGCACCGTATTCTTCTTCTTGATTGCTTGTTTTGATTTTGAGAAATGCCTGTTCGTCTAGTACCCTATACAAAAATTCTGTCTTCTTTTCAGCAACAAGTAAGGAGTTTTTAATAATCTTAATTAGCCTTTAAAATTCAGTAGACAAATGTGCCATCTTGCAGACACCTTTCCAAATTAGGCATTGCTATAATCACGATATTTACTTTGGCTCATAAATCGTCAAATCTGAGCATCTATCAACTTTCCAATTCTAGTTGCTTTTGTCTTAGTCTTGCTCTGGTGTGCGAGTCCGATCCAAGGCCATTTTATTTCTGACCTCGCTTCGTCCTGAAGCATTTTAAGAAATGTTTTTTTATCTCTACCAAGCTATCGACGTAGACTGGACAAAAAAAAAGTTTTTTTTAATATTTTCCTTCGTTAATAGTTGCATTTAACACTGTGCAATAACTCTAGCTACCGACTAATTTGAACACAATGCGGAAGAGCCTAACTAACCTATACTTATGTATACATATACACTAACAATCCGTCCAACTGCAGTTTCGTTTAAATTTAAATCGTCTGCAAATTTTCGAAAGAATTTGTACCTACAATTTTTTTCCTCTACTAATCCTACCTATAACGTTCCTTTTTTCTATTTTTTCAAATGGTGGACTCAATATTGATAAGTTGTATTTATTATTTTTTTATTCGACTCTGATAGTAGAGATCCATGTTAACTAATTAATAACAATTGAAAATTATTACGGTATCGTCAACATAGTGCTAATTGTTCTTGTTGCGGAATAAGAAAATTGCAATGCAGTTTTTTTGCTGTATTATCTCATTAGTTATTTGAGCTTATGTAGTTCAAGTTCATCGCAATAATCGGTCTATTCAAATGCAGGAGCTATTGTTAGAAAAAATGCCTTGATATATGCCAAAAAATTATTTTTGCCTTAAATCAATAAAATCAATACTTATAAGCATAATACATATAAGCAAGCCTTTTCATATTCAACTTAAGCTCTGATACAAAATAGCAATTTGGTTCTTGAAAGCCCCTTTCTTCCTGACGAGAAAATTATAGTGCCATAGTAAATCACGGCTCTACAAACTCAAACACCTTTAATTAAAACAAAATTACACCCTTCCGTGCCTGCAGGAAGCCGCTTAATCGAGGACACGAAAGCTAACAGCCAGACATGCATCGTAAATTTCCTATCTCTAGCGATTTATTGACAGGCAGAAATTCACGGTAGTGCCAGGTAGTGCTAGGCCTGGGACAGACCGTTCCGCGTATTGTCCGCACGCCACTAGTTGAGCGTTAAACTCGTACCAATAAGGTGCACTCGAGAGGTGCCCTGAACGAGAACATGAGCTCGACCCCCACTTCAAATGTCGAGGTATATCGCTTTGTCGCGCGGCTACTCGCTAAGTATTCGCCCCCTCACAACCTTCTTTGATACTTTAGGCGGTGAAGTACATGAACTCCTACAAGCTCGACTCCGACAACCCGTTCAAGATAGAGAAGGTCGAGAAGATCCTGAAGGAGGTGATGACCAATTTGCTGGAGAACATGACGTACGATCCGGACATTTGCCCCAAGCAGGCCAAGTTGGCGTCCAACACCATCCGATCCAAAGTCAAGGAGCAGGAGTACGACAGGTGAGGAACTAAAAATTGGACTTGTTGCAGCTGATTCGTTCTTGTCATTTGGCTAGGTACAAGCTTGTCTGCCTAGTGACCATCGGCGAGAAGAAATACCAAGATTTGTGTTCCGTTGTGCGCTTTCTTTGGGACATCGACAGGGATAAGTATGCATTATTTGTGCATGAAAATATGCACGTCTATGCAGCTGCTATGTGTTTTGGAATTTATTATGAATGATAAAACATCTGATGTTATTATTTAAATATTAATAAAGATTTAATTGTTAAAATATACCTTTTTTTCTATCAACATATTGCGTATTTGAGAAGAGATTTATTAACTTGCATATATTTATTTAGAAACTATTTTGGTCGGTGCATCGTGTGGTCGGAGTTCAGAAACTCTTGGCGTTTCGTCCGCAACTGCGGTGGACATCTTCAGAAGAAAATCTTATAAAAATTAAGTGACTGTCCCGTACGTTTTCGCTTCTATACTAGTGCGAGTATGCTAGGGATGGTGTTGGGGGGCCGTTGTTAACGTCACCTGGATGGTAGATAACGTAATCGGGCTAGCTGCTGACGTCAATTGGGTCATTGCAGGTAATATTTTGGCATTTTCTGACGTCACTCGCTATTTCACCGTCTGTTTCACATCTGTTTTTTTGCCCCATAAGAGCGATAGTTCTCGGTTGACTTTCACGGAATAAAGACGTTTCGATCGCCGCTCTCGACGCTTGAGGGTCGGCCGAGTGATAACAACAGCTGAGTGCACGCGAGTGATATCGCGGTCACAGAGTTCAATAAAACTTAAATTCAAATTTAACCCAGTAAACCTATTTCGCTTAAAGCTACTATAAAATAGATAAACATTAATGTAGTGAAATGTTCCCAACCGGGAATATACACGGACCAACCAGCAACTCGTGTAACAACTTGAATAATTTTCAACCAATGCCACCAATGCAAAACCAGCCACCACCAATGCCAAACTACGTAAATCAGATAAGTCAAACTCAACTCAATCCTCACCTCCGATGTTTCAAAATCAATTTTTATCCCAATGTTTATCCCAAATCCCAACTACAAGCACGCCCATATACAGTAATACTTTTACAACAGCTTTTTCGCAACCTGTACAAGTTAGCTATGGCACTGAAAGCGACGATGACGAAAATATGAATGCAGATCAAGAACAAAGCGGCAGTAAACATCCTTGGCAAACTATTATCAAAAAAGAAAACGAATGGTACAAGACAAGCCCCCTGAATACCAACATAACAAACAGGTATCAGGTCCTCACTGAAACCGAAACTGTTCACAATTCTGATGAAAACAACTCAAATGAAACTAACCCTGAAACGAAATCTTCAGAACCTAACCCTCCACCTATTTATATCTACGGTGTTACCGACTTCAAAGCCATGACTGATAACCTGACCAAAGTCGTCGAAGTAGAACGATTTTATTCCAAGTCCCTATCCAATAATACGGTAAAAATAAATGCAAGAACAATTGATGCATACAGGAAGCTAATCTCTCACCTAAGTCAAGAAAAAGTTGTGTATCATACATATCAAATAAAACAAGAGCGAGCTTATAGAATCGTCATACGTGACCTACATCATTCAATCCCTATCCAAGACATCAAGGACGAACTCCATAGTTTAGGACACACTGTAAGAAACTTAATTAACATCCGACACAGAGAAAGCAAAAACCCATTGCCAATGTTTTTCGTTGACCTCGAGCCCCAAACAAACAATAAGGATGTGTATAAAGTTGAATTTTTACAAAATTCAAAAGTCAGAATAGAAGCACCTCGAATCAAAAACAACATAATACAATGTATCCGTTGTCAAGCCTATGGCCACTCCAAGGCCTATTGCACGAAGTCCTACAATTGTGTTAGATATGGACGACCCCATAACAGTCAAACGTGTAAAAAGACTAGGGAAACTCCAGCCAAATGTGCCCTATGCAATGGCGACCACCCTGCCAACTATAGAGGATGTTCTGCGTACAGAGACCTAAAAGCTAGGAACTTGCCAAAGCAGTCAGCTATTAGAATACCTCACAGAGCAAACCCACCAGCTTTCACATCACTTAACCATCAGCCCTTGTATGACTCCTCTCAGAACGCTCCTAGTTACTCTCAAGTTGCAGCAAGAGGAACAAAAAATAATGATGAAATTACAGAAAAGTTTACCTCCTTCCTTAGCGAATTTAAAAATATGTTCACACAATTACTAAATCACAACAGCATGATTCTAACAGTGCTCACCAGTGTTATTAATAAATTGACGCACTAATGACTAACTCGATAAGAATAGCGGCATGGAACTTCAACGGTCTCAAAAATCATATCCAGGAAGTAACTCTATTTTTAAATTACAATAAAATAGATATACTACTTATCTCTGAAAGCCATTGTACATCTTATTCGGTAACAAAAATACCACACTATAACACTTACTATGCAAATCATCCAGACGGAACAGCACATGCAGGGTCGGCAATCATAATCAGAACCGCAATAGATCACTATGAATTATCATCCTATACAACTAACCAAGCCAAAGTGCATTAGTTAAAGTTAACTTATTTCCTTGGCCTCTAACTATCGGAGCAGTCTACTGTCCACCTAGGCATTCCATTGCAGCTGAGGAATTTCAAGATTTTCTCCTCCCACTTAGACCTCGCTTTTTAATAGCAGGAGACTGGAACGCCAAACATACCCACTGGGGTTCCAGGTTAATTTCACCTAAAGGGCGAGCACTCTTCCATACCATACAACAACACAACCTAAATTACTTGTCAACCAGTGAGCCAACCTACTGGCCGACGGACTGACGTAAAATCCCCGACTTGCTGGACTTCGCGGTCACCAAAGGGATATCCGACATATATAGTAAAACTGAAAGCAACTTCCACCTAGATTCAGATCATTCTCCAATAATTATAACTCTAAGTTCAAATATTATATGGAAAAACACATCACCAAAACTTTGTACTGCTAAAACTGACTGGGAGCAATTCCAACTGTACATAAATGACAACATTAGTCTAGCACACGAAATGCACACACTCAGCGAAATCGATGCAACCGTCGAATACCTTACAAAGCGTATTCAAGAGGCTGCCTGGAATGCTACTCTAATAGATCTTAAACGAGCACACGAAACCCACAATATACCGCTACATATTAGACAACTTGTAACTGAAAAAACGTAGAGCCCGTGCCAAATGGCAAAGATCCAGAAATCCCCAGGATAAGACTACACTCAATAATCTAACTCACCGACTTCGGAATATCATACAAGAAAACAGAAATGAATCTTTCGCGTACTACTTCCGTAACCTATCGCCAGAAGGTCACACTATCTGGAAAGCGACAAAAAAGCTTAAAAGGCCTACCAGTCACATATCACCCCTAAGAAAATTAGATGGAAGCTGGGCTCGTTCAAGTGAAGAAAAAGCAAATACCTTCGGAGAACACCTCGCACAAGTGTTCACTCCATACCCATCTAACAATCCTAACTTTGATACTGAGATAGAGGAATTACTAAACTCACCTGGACAATTATCCCTACCCTTGAGACCTGTCTCACCTGCAGAAGTATACAGAGAGATCAAGCAAACCAGTTCATACGAAGCCCCCGGTTATGACCTCATAGTAGGCAATACATTAAAAAATCTCCCTAAAAAAGCAATAGTACTGATTACAACAATCTAGAACCGCATGTTTGCCATCTCTCACTTTCCGATTCAATGGAAATTCGCAACCTCCACAAGAAGCAGCCTCTTATCGGCCAATAAGCTTATTACCCTTGCTCTCTAAAATCTTTCAGCGATTACTGTTATACAGAATCAAAGAAAGAACCCCTTCAGAGGAGTTAATTCCCGTTCACCAGTTCGGCTTCCGTGAAGGACATTCAACCATCCAGCAGTGTCATAGAATAGTTAACTATATCTAAGAAACGTTTGAAGACAAAAAAAATGTGTGTCTCAGTATTTTTGGATATCGAACAGGCCTTTGATAAAGTATGGCACTGCGGTCTCTTGTATAAAATCAAAAGAAAGCTTTCTCACCAAATATTCCTCCTCCTAAAATCCTATTTAACTTCAAGACATTTTCAAGTTCAGTTCTAGGGTTCGCTATCAAGCTACCACGCTATTAGCTCCGGTGTTCCGCAGGATAATGTCCTCGGTCCCTTTCTCTATCTACTCTATACTGAAGATATTCCAACTACAGATAATACCCTAATTGCTACCTTCGCAGATGACACCGCAATAATGTCATCTGATACCAATGTCGACAACGCATCCCAAAACCTTCAGTCACATCTAAATCTTCTACAAAGCTGGCTTGATCGGTGGCGGATCAAAGTAAACAGCGCTAAATCAAGTCAAATTACCTTCACTACGAAACACACTGAGGTGAAGTACTTGGGACTTCATCTAGATTAACGACTAACTTAGAAAGCTCACATAAAAGCCAAAAGACAGCAACTCAATATAAAAACCAAAAGTATGCACTGGTTAATCGGACGATCATCTAAATTGACAATCGAAAACAAGCTATTAGTGTATAAAGTCATCCTAATACCTGTATGGTCTTACGGGATTGAATTGTGGGGATGCAGTAAGCCATCCAACACCAAAATATTGCAGTCCTTCCAATCGAAGACATGGCGCATTCTGACTGATGCACCTTGGTATGTCAGCAATCAAAGCCTCCACCACGATCTCAAAATCCCATTCATCTTGGAAGTCATCAAGAGTTATGCAGCCAAGAGCAAAATGCGCACATTAAACCATTTCAACCCACTCATTACAAACCTCTACCCTCGCCAGCTCTTGGATAGAATATTGAAGAGACAATGGCCAGAAGATCTTATTGAATAAGTCGTGGAGACTCGTCAGTGGATGGTGCCCTACTCATACCAAATACGTCAGTTTCAACTAATTTACTTATTACTTTTATCAAAGTAGATTGTAAATTTGCAGTAGTAATAAAAAAAATAAGAGCGATAATTTAGAGCATTCCATTCTTGAATAGTTTCTACGTAAAATTTAATCTTTAGAATGATATTTGCTAAAATGGACGTTGAGAATATCTTTCGAAAGCCTATGCATCCAAGTCTGATAAGCATTATTATCCAAGACTTGTCTTGTTTTAAATTAATTATAGGACTGCAAGCAGTTGTGTAGAAGATGCAACATGATAATACTTGACTTCCTTTGATTTGTAAAAATCAGGTAAAACTGCGCCAAGAAATGACGTATTATTGACTACTTTTATTCTCGGAGAAAGTTCTTGAAGTTTACAAAGGCTGTCTATGTTTTTGTATCCACGTGTATCTTTTTTATTATGAGGGATTCACTTTCAATCCGATTCTTTCTCAAACAATAGGTGAGTAATCCTCTAGGGGAGTTTCTGGATTTCTTGCTAGAGTTTCATCGTCTAGTTGAGACAGGACGAGTTCTCAAGATAACTTTGACATAATCGGTTCAATCAATCAGCAAAAACTGAAAGGCATTGCTGTATTTCTCTGATAAAAATGGATTTCAATAGAGCTAATAAATTTAAAGCGCGTTGTTTTTGTACCATTTCTTCAGAGTTGAGGTTATTGTTCACATATATGCATGTTGAGCGAATAATAGTTTTGAAAGTATTTGTTAATTAGATTCTGAAAAAATCCTGGGTTGAAGTAGCCACAAGTCTCTAGAGTATATTTTTAACAGCAATAGATAAGATCTCTTCTTATTTTTTGTTTAAAACACAACGCGTAGCACCGTGAAAGAAAGGAGTTATCTTTTTATAACTTTTTTAGTGCATCCAAGAGACAGTTAGCACCTTCCCCATTGAAAACTTGGATATTGTGCAGCGTACATTATTTTTGCGTAAAAAATAATTTATATTCTATGGATAGAAAGGGATTGGATTATAGATACGCAAGTGTTCTAGAGCTAATGGTTTGTTAGATATTATCAGCATGGTAGCTCTTCTAATGTTGGTTCTTTTTGAAAGCTGTTAGCTTTTCTTATTTAACTGTGATTAAACTTCTCTTCTCTAAGCATAAGTGAAGAATTTACCTTTTAACTTGATGCTGCTGCATTTTCCATGTCTATATATTTTCTAATAATAATTTAATCAGTATTATGTTTTGGTTTATAATCTCCTTTGTCAAAAAACTCCATGTAAAAAAACCGTGGGAAAGGTAGAAGGTTTATTGAATTTTGACACTAAAAAAGTTTGGATTTGCATACTGGATGACACTTCACATAGAAAGAGTCGTCCTAAGATAGATTAACATCAGTATCAACTGGTGTAAAGTTACTCCAAGTAGAGTATAAGTCACAAGTTCGCATACGATATTGTTTCGTCCACAGACCATTTTCATTCAAAATAATTATGGAGAAACAAAAGAAAATGTTGCCAGTATTTTACGACTTTTTTAACTTTAGAAAAGCAGACTTATCAAACTACAGGGTTCAACAGGGAGATGTTACGTTTTTCAAAATATTCTTACGTGGATGTTTTTGAACAAATTCGAATTTTTATTTTTCCCAAAGATTACAAATATAATGCCATTTAATAAACATAAAGCACAAACAAAAAGAATGCAATTCAGGCTTGAAAAATGACGCCATCCAAATGGCGACCGTTCTTGGGGCATTGATGCAGGCGGTTGGAAAAATTGTCCATACATCTTTCATACGCACAGCGCGTGGAATTGCTGGAATTTATCAAGTTGGGGCTTTCGCCAGAGCTTCAATTGCCCATGGTTTTTAATGTAAACCTAAGTTTTCAGGTAGCCCCATAAGAAATAATCGCACGGTGAAAGGTCCGGTGGACAAGTCGCTCTATCCTATTGAAATCAAACTCTATCGAGGGCAATCCAATGTCTTCTCAATTCAAGGATCTGAAATTCTTATACCACTGAACGGAGAAAGCTGGATTCTACAGCCTATCGAACTATTTAGATATTTTCTGGTATTGTGATGATCCAATCGCCTTCCCGATCTGTTCCAGGTCTCACAGTTCCTCTCGTTCTAAAGTTGTTAAACCATTTCACTATTGGTGAGCGAGATGGGACGGCTCCACTAAAGTGTCTGCACCATCGAATGAACGGTTATAACAAAGATGTTGCAGCAAAGCCGCGTTGTTTAATCGCCCACTGCTCCATGGTTACTGAAATGGCAACAAGTGTATATCAACCATTGAGCGTGTGCTAGTTCCCCTACCACCAATGATACACCCGTCTCACAAGCGTAACGCCTACCTGCCGGACCATATATATGACACCTTTACTTCAAAGTGACATTTAGTATAGAATAATAAGAAACTTGTGCGCGTATAAATTTTGTGACAATGAATAAAAGACAAAATCTTATATCCACGTTGATTCATACAGAACATAATTTCGTTTAGAGCACACAATACTGATTACCATTAATTGTTAAAAATGGAAGCCAAAGAGCCGCACACTGCCGAACAAGCCGATCACGTTCAGGAAACCGCACACGCAGTTGAAAACCTTCAAGAGGAAAACAAAAACATCGTCTCTGAAGTGTTGTCAGACATTCTCAAAAGCATCAGATCCGACGCAAGAGCAGAAGTTGAAACCCTTGCGGGCAGTGCATCCACCAGAGACTTCACCTACGACTTGCAGGAAGATGATCTTTCGTTTCTGCTTAGCCTGCGCAAAGGTCCCCCGACCCCTCCTCCGACCCCCGTAAGTCACATGGGCGAAGATTCAGCAGGGACGATTGGCTTCGAGATGGACTACCTCCGGCTCATGGGCGCCATGTCGTCCGAATCGCAAGAAATGTACGGATCACTATCAAGTGCGTATGTTATGCTTCTTCATCTTAACGTGCAACTCTTGTTCATCTGTTGCAGTGTCGCTCAGCAAGACTGTCTTCAAGCGAACCGGTTTTAAGATTGATTCATCAACGTCTGATGGCTTAACGAGTGACTCTGGCAGTTCTGAGCGAATCGAATGGTCTAGAAGAGCCTCGGAGCAACGGCGGATCGCGCAGCAGCGAGCCGAATGCAACCGTTTCGCGGGGGTTGAGAATTTTGCGACCAGCTTCGTGGATGAGGTGCTGGATAAGTCGATGAGTAAGTTAGAACGTAAATTTTAACGAATAATCGGATCTAATCACTGTTACTTTGCAGATGACATCAAGAATATGTACACGCTCGCTGATTTCACGCAAAATGAAGAGGACTCGATTGTTTTGCGCGATGTAGATGTTAAGCCGTGCGAAAAATGGCCCGCATACAAGACTTTTCCAGAGAAATCGGGGAATCGGCCATTAACGAATACATGTCTACCTGGGAATACAATGAGAATTGGCTATATTGCATCGATTTATTATCTGAAGAGAGTGACGAGTGCAGTGATTATTACATATATGAGGTAGCTTAAAATAACAATAGTTTCAAGTAACTTTAGATAAGAGTTTTTTTAGCGGTTGCCTATGTCGTTTTTTTTCTGAGTAGATGGAAACTAACTTTTCTATACGTTATCCCAAAAGTTTTGTAACGCTTGCGAAAAAACATTTTATTTTTTTTTATATTTAACTTACTTAAAAACAACGAAAACTATTCTTCGAAATGGAGACCATCATTTTTACCACCGATCTGCAATCTTTTTGGCAGTATGGGGTTTGGCGTTGCCTTGCTGAAACAAGGTGCACTTTCTGTTGACGAAGGTCGGGTACTTTTCCTTCAACTTGTAGGCACGGAGAAACTGCTGGAAATGAAGTTCGGCATTGATGGCACAGCCGTTCGACACAAGTCCAAAATGTAATGCCCCTTCAAAGTTCCATCAAACGCAAACCATAACCTTCTTGCCGAAACGACGGCGGAAGTCGGCCTCGTGGAACCCATTTCTTCTGACGATTCTGACTGACCAAAAGACCCACTTCTTGAGCGAAGGATTGTTAAACAGTTGGCGGCAAATTTCGATTCATCTGGCAGCTTGCCTTCAGTGATTTCAAGCTGATCCTGTCGAGACTTTTTGTGTACAAAGTCAAGCTAGTGGAAACGCAACAAACCGTTGATTTGCCAACTCCAAAAATCGATCTGAAATTTTGAAGACTCGACGAAGTTCATCTTTCAAGGTTTTAAGCAAGTCTTTATTATTCAACTTTAATGACCGGCGGGAACAAAACTGTTCTTTGAGACACATGTTGTCGGAATTGAAGCGCTTGTACCAGTTGGAAACAGTAGAGTAGTGGATACCTCCTTCGCCTTCAGCATTGCAGATTCCTTTGCAGTATTTCATGACGAAAGTCTTCGCTTTCGGCAATAGCGCATCAAAATCCGTAGTCCAATTTTGTCCACAGTTATTTAAAATCCAAAGATGCATTTAAAAGTTTAGACTGTTTTGGAAAAAAAGATTTTATTTGACAAGTAAAAGAACTTCAATAAAAGTCTTGGCCATCATTAGCTATGGTTTTCTTTCATCTTTCTGGAAATTTATAGACTCTGCTTTGAATGAACGATTCGTCTTTTGAAGCATTCCATTGATATATAGTTTGGGATATCTTCATACACTTTATGACCAAAAGTACCCAGACACCCCTCTGAAGAAGCAGATCTATCTGTCTGTCATGCGTACTAAACGTTAGAACAAAATAAAAGTGCTGGCATGCATAGGTCAGGTCATATAGGTACGTTAAATAGTAAGTCGGCAAAGTTGAGTGATTTTGAATGGTCATTAGATGCTATTATTGCTATAAATCAAAATATTGACCTTGCTATCTACGGATGTCTAAATCAACTGTAAATAATGTCATTATAAAATGGAAACGTTTGAGTTGTGGAACAACGTGGACCTTTGAAGACGGCAGTAACGAAAAATCGGATATCCTCGGTGGCAACGATCACCCGCGCATTTCAAAGTGCTTCTGGTCTCGTCGCTAACATCACGGTGAAGTAAGGAGCTAAAAAATATGGGTTTTCACTGTCTCGCGGCCGCCTACAAGTCTAACATAAGTACGGTCAATGCCAAATGAGACGCTCACCGCCATTGGACTGTGGAACAATGGAAACAAATTCTGTGGAGCGATGGATCTTGCTACATGATTTGGCAATCCGATGGGAACGTTTGAGTTCGGCGGATACTAAGAGAACGCTTCTTATCCCCGTGTATTGTGCCAACTGTCAAATTTGGTGGCAGAGGCACTGTGGTTTGGCCTGGGTCCTTCATTTCTATAGTAGGAAGGATGAATGGTGAGATGTACCTTGATATTCTTGATAACTCTATGCTTTCAACTCTCTGGAAACAGTTTAGGGAAGTACCTTTCCTATACCAACAAGATAACTATTTTATCTGCGCAGCTAAGGTTATTCTGTCGTGATTTGAAGAGATGGGTGTTTAAAAACTGGACTAGCCTTTACAGAGTTCTTAAACCAGTGGACCATTTCTAAGAATTGGAACGCAGAATTTTCAGTAGGCGGGCTCACTGCAGCTCTCATAAAGGAATCGAATGTAATTCCTATGGACATATATCAAAAGTTGACGAAAAATCTCCCCAGGCTGTGACTGAAGCTAAAAGTAAACCAATATCTTATTAATACATAGCACATGAGTCTCTGATTCTGCAACAGAGTGTTCAGATACTTTTGACCATATGGTGTATGAACTTAAGTGCTGATTTGCAAGCGCATATGTCATCGATCTAAACAATGGGTTTCAAAGTGTTCTTAACCTGTTTTCTAGCATGTGGCCAAGCGTTGTTCTAGTAAAAGACTACTTTATCATAACTTTTGTCGTATTCCAGACGTTTAGTTTTCAATATTCAATTAAAATTAATTTAACAATTTAAAATACAGGATGCCTTTCTGCTCCCACCAAATACACAGTGCCTTCTTTCCATGAATTCCGTTTTGGCATCGACATTACTGGTTGATCCAGGTCACAAATTGTTTTTTTTTGCATTTGGTAATATAAAAAAAATTCGCTTTTCATCCTCAGTCACAATACGAAGCCATAACCCCTTTCTTTTTGTCTAACAAGTAAAATTTCGCTCAAGTTTTTTTTACCATTCGATGCCTTCTATTCGTATGGTATTTTCCTCGTGGCTTTCAAACATTTGAAAATCATAGATTGAGTAATAATAGTAATAATACCTTTACAAGTTCCATCCAATAATACCTGCAATTTTTCATTTCCAGGCTTTTTTGGCGTCCTTTCACCTAAAAATCGCTGCGATTGAAGTGTCTAAACCACTCTTGGCTTGTTGTTTCTGATGGAACATGTTCACCATAAGCTTCTACAAGCATTTTATAAGATTCAACAGTAGTTTTTTTTTCTATTAAAATGGCAAAGCATCATTTTTCGCAAAAGACATTATAAAAGAAAATCCTTATGGGCTGAATATTGGTGGCAGATGCCAAAACTAAAAATTATGAAAGGTGCAGCTGTTAAAATTTACATTTATTCAAGCTTCAACTAGTCCTTAAGCCATATTGTAACTCTTGGTAAATTAACATGACTCCTTAAATGCAAGTTATTTAATTTAAATGTAGCTTTATACCTTGCCAAGTACCACTTGCAGAATTGTACTCAGGTCTGGATCATTGAGAGCATGGTCTCTTCGAGTGCAACATTTTCAATATGTAAAGAACATCTAAATTACAAATTTTGATCTCACAACACATTTGTCAAAACATCTTTTCAACTTTGGCAATATTTTAGAACCTTTCTTATGAACATTCTAAAATGTTTCGCCTGTTTTGTAATTCAAATAATATTATTTTATACAGGTGAATCTGTTTGACTCTCTCCTAAATAGCCTTTGCAGTTCAGGTGCATTTTCAAATTTCCAGTGGCGCTATAGATTGACTGTTGTAATATCAACCATCTTTTTAGAGAAAGTAAAGCAAAGCAAAATCTATTGCAGGCAATGTGAAGTAAAATATGTTTTAATATAAAAAATATTAACACCTTTAGCATTGTTCTAACTTTCGCACTTTAAAAAATAACTTTGTTTTTACTATATTATTTCTGGCTAAGTACCAGCAGTAGCCACTAGCCTGCGAGGTCGCCTCAGCAAGGCGCAGTTGCTTGGGGCGACATTAACCTTGATCTAAAACTGGTGAACGTTAGTAGTATGATTTTGCCAATGCAAAACGCTTCACTATCCAAGGTGTCAATCGGTCAAATATCTTCATATCCTTATTTAGTCAAGAACGACTCAAATCATTAAGTGCAAAACCAATCCTCATGTCGATTCATTGTTCCCTAGAATAGATTTACGATTAACGAGATCGCCGGTATATGATCTTGTATTTGCGCTTTTATCGGTTCAGGCAAGTCGCGCTGAAAAGAGTTGTAGGATTATGGAACTAGAAGGATATATTGAAAAGTTTTTGTTGAAGTTTCCAAACATATCGAATTTGCCTGTTCTGAATAATGGTTTTGAAGCCTGTGGAGAGCCTGGGAGAGATCTAATGGAAAATGATTCTAAGATGCAAATTGAGCTGGTCGCAACAGTTATATAGTCGTGTTGGTTTTTTTACAATTTTCGTCTTTAGCACAACTAAACTTTACCACTATCTGTGTGTAATTTAGCCAGACGCGCTATATTACTAATCAAAAGAGAACCATATACGTCATACATAGTGGAAAAAATAATTAAAAATATCTCACTCAAGGATGCCCAATTGCCCTAGCAAACTTTCCCCTGGAAAGCCATAGATATGCTTGGAAGTGTGTATGCATGGCTCCCAAGGAGAAAGGAAAACCTGTGTGGTGGTTCTTCTTCACCCTCGTTGAAGACCACTTTACAGCCACAGCGGAGGGCTACACCATGTCAACCATGAATCAGAAGCATCCTCTAAGAGGGCCTCGCCTATCTTTTTCCCAGTCAAGCGGTAGTAGCCAGTTTTTGATGAAATTCATAAAATAATATCCAAACTCCATAAAAGCAAAGCACCTCATGAACTTTAGCGAGTATCTGAAATGCTAATTTTTTAGAAATCACGCGATAGAAACGAGATTTCCCATAAAACTTCGCTACTACCCTTGAAGAAGATTTTAAGGTGATATGAGTACCACTGACTCTCGGTAATAGCTTGATTAAGGAGCACCTTAACCCAAGAATATTAGTAATATATGTATACAGAATGCTTCAATAACCTTTGTTTCTTGAAATGAAATGAACAGGTAAAAAAGTGTTCCATCATTGCAATAAAATTATGAGAAATTCACTAGACGATGTTACCACTGTTAAGCCTTCGAGCATGTTCAGCTTTGTTATCGTGCTATCTCATAGTGTGTGACCACCACTTTGATGACTGACCATAATATACTCGAGAAAATTTCATGGCCATCCCCGCTTGCATTAGAAAAAAGCCTTTTGTTTCCACAATTAAAAAAGAGGTATGAGGAAAGTATGAAGTGCGGCAATGCATGCAGTGATTTTTGCACCCTCATGATCGACAAAAGAACAATATATTGGTTGGTGAAGTCAATACCGTCTTGTGTATGCTAGAAATACTTATTGTAACCATCAATCTCATCTTAAACTAGCAGAGATCTTAGTAAATAGTCCTTTCCTAACCCTACTCATCTATGGTAAAACGGTATTAACACATCACCACTGACAAACCCAAAGTCGTAATTGAGTAGTACAGGAGCTAGTATTTAGATATATATTCAGTGCAGTGCAGTTGCCTCATAAAGCAGTACTTTAGCTATAACTAGTATTTATACGAGGTGCACTCAAGTTATAACACTTTCGATTTTTTCACAAACTAATCACGAAAACTGAAACTTGTGTCACTTCTCGACGTAATCTGCCTGTAGCCGTACACATTTTTCATAACATCGACGCCATGATTCCATGGCCTCTGCGAACGCTTCTTTAAGAGTCTTCTATGACCACTGGAAAATTACTGATGTAATAGCGACACGACTAGTAAATTTGCGACCACGGACAGTGTCTTTCATCGTTGGAAACAGCAAAAAGTGGCTAGGAGTCAGATCAGATGAGTAGGAAGCATGAGAAATCACTTCAAAGTTGTCAGTATTTGTAGCACCCACCGAGAGACTTTTAGCATTTTCAGATTTTATACATGATAGCGTGAACAGATCCCACGGAAATACCAGCTTTGGAGGCGGTGTGTTCCACACTCATTCGGCGATCCTCCAAAACAAGCTTCTTCACTCGCTTGATCGTGTCGTCAGACCGGCTGGTGCGAGACCGAGATTGTCTTGGTTTGTTGTCACTCAACGTTCTGCCTTCTTCTGGCGATGAATTTCAATCGGTATCACACCATGCAAATGGAGAAGACGAATGATTACACGCTGTTAAAAAAAAACGTCGACTCTTTAAGTATCAAAAACAGTCCTCACTCTCGCCGCTGTCGCTAGAGTCCTGTGTGCCGTCACAAAGGGTACGTGCGTATTTTGAAACAAACCGCATGTTTCTATTCATTTCCAGTCCTGAGAAAAGATTCAGAGGTGTTATAACTTGAATGCACCTTGTATAAAACTTGTAAAAGATGCTAGAAAACCAGTAGTCATCCACTGGTTCTGGTCCTATCCATTGCATAAGTAACACGTTCAATCTAATTTTGAATAAGATTTAAGTAGTCTGTGTCATTTAGAAATCTCAAATTCTAAAACATTTTGAAATCCCAATTTAATCAAATTGTTAGTTTTTGGGAAGAGGGGGATTCAAAAGCGATACCACCTTAAAGGTTCTTATTTGAATAGAGATACTTAAACTTAATTTATGTAGATTCAAAAATACTGGGTGTTCACTTAATAACCAAACACTTAAATCTCAAATAATAATTGAAATGTACACAACAAGACAGCACTTGTAATTGTATCGCTCTGTTCTTAATAGGTAATTGATTTAGTGTTGGTTTAACTGTGTAGAAGTGAAGTGTCATTCCACTAAACATGTATTTTTATCGTAAAAACTTGGTATTAAACAAAGTAAAGTTCTTATGAAATACCAAGAAAATGATCAACAACTTACAAGAATCTTTGAAAGCCATCAAAATCAATAGTGCTGATCCTGGCTAGCTAATTTGAGACAAATAGTTGTCAGCACACCGAAAATTAGAACAAGTCCAGAAAATTGTGACACCAACACGAAAATTGACCAGTTAACTAGAACTCAGAGGTGAATCTGCTCACTCAGTCCTAACTAAATAGTCCTTGTAACTTCTTTTTTTGGGAAATATCAATGATTTGGTCAATAAACCATGCCACAAAGTTGTGAATGAGCTCAAACACTGAAGCTTGTTTTACTGTCGACAAAATCGTAGAATTTCCAAGCCCGCATGAGCCATTTATTGTGGTGACAAACACTTTAAAACTCTCCTCAAGTAGTTACTTTTTATACCTTTTCTATAAACTAAGTGTTCGGTTATTAATTGAACAATCCAGTATTTCATACCAAAAATTAAATTACAATTATTTGTATCTAAAAACGTCTACTTGAAATCTGTCGCTTAAAATATTCTCTAATACAGGCAAAGTGGAGCATTCCGTCTAATCCTTACCCAATCCCCCAAGCCACAGCAAGCGTTTATTTTACAATTGAGGTGTCGAGGATTAAGCCCAGCTTTTGTCCAGTAGAAGTAAGAAGGCTAAAACATATAAATAAGATAATCACAAAACGAATTTGCAGGTCACTTACATGTTTGAAGGTCAACGACTGGTTCACATTCCAGGCAAAATTGCATTCCGGGAGCAGTGGTTGTTCAACATTATCGATGCAAAATTGAACTTGTACAGGCAAATAATGTTTTAGGTACAAATAAATCTATATTTTTGTTATGCAGCTCCTCCTCAGGGTGAACATTGGAAAATTTTGAAATTTTTTAAAGTGTTATTGTCCTAGACTAGTTTTCAACTTCGACTGCTATGTTATCCTTTATGTTAATATTATTTATAACAAAACTTTCTGCTGATACCACTTTTTTATGAAGAGTCAAATTCTTCGCCATTTCTAGAAACGTTAAAATCAAATATTACCATTGTGCCATACATTGTATGACAGCTTGTAGTGCAATATTTAAAAAAAAAATCATTGCCGCAAAAGGCAAGATCTAAAAATCACGCTATGTTCATTATTCTCAAGCAAAAGATAATATTATATTCATCAAATGTTAGCAAATGCTTTGTACACTAATATAATTAATAGATTTGTTTCTAAATTAGCATTAATCTAGATGTTAAAAAGGTGGAAGGTTGCTGAAGACACTTTTCTCTCCTTATTTCATGTCTATTAACTAATTTTTTTCACATTTATTGGACTGCAGTAGTTCCAGTGATTGATTATTAAACTGAAGTTCCAAAGCATAAATAAGTTTTGTATCTAATCATTGTACTACCAATTCTGCTAATATTATTATAAAATTTGCATAGAAACTTTGTTTTAGAAATTTAGAAAAACTTATTAATAAAACTCAAGATGCTTTAAATATATTTTTATTATCCTAATTAACTTTTTAAAATAAGCGTTAAAGTTTAATAATTTAACAGCAAACAAAATAACCAAAACAAATACATTGCAACTTGTGTTATCTCCTTAAATGTTGTTACATTTTCAAAATGTTATCCTAATTATCTAATTCCATTTCTCCTTCAGAGGCTGTGACTGTAGCACTTGTAGAAACGTCATGTGAGCCCAACTTTGTTTCATCTCCTTCCATGTTCGAGACAGAAAAAGACTCATCAACTGCTGAAAACAAAGAATCATCTACAGATGAAATCTGCTCGCTATTCCTTTTTGAATGGAAATCTTCTAAAGCAGAGCAAGGAGAGGGAAAGCCAATGCACACATCTGTGTCGTAGCTAAATAAGCCCTGTTTCAGTTTGCTGTCCGCACTGCTCTGCACACCAACATTGGCACAATCTTCCAGCACCATTCCTAAATTTCCAAAACTTGACAGTGTCTGGTTTTCATCACCAGTTATTTTTTCTCTAAATTCCTTGAGTTTAAACTGGACAATATCCATTAAATCAGCACTAGAATCAACAGAATTCTCTGTGGTTGCCATTGCACTGAGAGCCTCATTACTTTTTGGTGCCGATGTCAAAATTGAATTTTTTGTGTCAAAGGAATCATCGTAATCAGACTCTGAATCTTTCTGGAAAAGTTTATAATAATCTCTAAAGTTAATTAAAATGAAATCAAGCCATTTACTCTGATTTGAGAATAAGATCGAAGGGGGGGAATGTCCATATGAAGTCTGCATGTGCTATCATCAAAAATGGCTTCAACAGGTGTTGTACACTCTATATCACCATTCATCTTACTGCAAGCACGGAATAAAACCTGATTGGGATCCTAAAATAATCCGCCTTAGTAGAGTTACTAAATTGCTTCAATTAACTTACCTCAAGTATATGTTTGCGACAATGTCTTGTAACAGGTAAGGCCCGCTCGCCACACTTAACGCCCCCCTCGGTAAATATACACTTGCCGTATGTAAGTTTTGAATTTGCACCTTCTGTTACCTAAAGAGAATACAAAACAATGAGAAAATCAAAATAACAAGCCTTATTTACCTTCATACGCCGATCGTGCAGTTGCTTGTGGCAAATTGCCTCGATTCCATGTTTCTTGTGGTAGCTGTTGTAGGCTTTCAGCTTTTTGTAAAGACGTTGTTCCTTCGGGCTGTCATGCACTTGGTTGTAAATGCTGCCTGCAGCATTAAAAAGCAGAATAGCACACTCTTCGCTGCTATTTCATAAAACTTACAGTAAGATTCCTTTTCACGTTTCAAAGCGTACAAATACCGGCGCCTGTGCTCGCGTAGCATGTGAGTTAGATAGCGGTATTGGTTAATATATGCTGATTGTAAGCGAGCAAGTTTGTCTCTGGTAATCAGTATCACTTCCTCGGCTGAGTATATATTGGCATGTCTATATAAAAACGAGCAGAAGTTACAATCAATGTGTATGTGTTAATAGTTTAATTACAGCTAGAGTGCTCAAGTTAGAGTATCTTAATAAAAATATGAAAATCAATTTCTTATAAGGAAGTCACATAATCGAGTCACTGATTTTGCCAAATTTTTGTGCAAAACAGAGTATTGGTATAAAAGTACCAAATGCTATTTAAAGAATGTTGGATACACCTCTCAAACCACAAATAAAAAAAAATTAACTACACCATATTACTAGCATTGCAATAAAATGTTTCAACTAAGCGCAGCGTGACTAATATACTGCTACATACTTTAGTTCACAGTTTCTTAAAAAAGCTTATAAACAGTATCATCTAGGAAAAACATTTGGTATTTCTATATCGATACTTTGTTTCTGCAAAAATTCGACAAAATCGGCGACTTAAAGGGTTTGTGCTTTGTTAATAAAAAGCATAGTTCATGGTTCATTGGAAAAATAATATTGTAGACAACATTATATAGTTTGGTGACTATAAAATAAAACAATGACATTTTTATGAGCTAGTAGTAGCGAAAATTAAAAAAAATCACAAGAGTTTATGAAGCATATGTAAACGAACACCCTATCCATAATAGAAAAAATAAAATTTGCCGCTTATAGGGCAATGAGCTTAAAGGACGTCCAGTCTACTTTGTTAAGTCAAAAAATCTGTTTTGTTTCTTTGCAGGCTTTTAAAGCCTCCAGTTTGTAGAATATTTTGTTAGGATACTAGTGATATTTCAAAAATTGATGAAAGATCGTCACAACCTAGCCATCCGAATGACTTCAGACATACGCACACAATGCATTTTACAAGACTCAATTTTGAGAACAAAATTAAGTCTTTTTTTTTTAGAGAGCAAAACGTTTAATGTTCAAAACAGCTTTACATTTAAAAATACGTGTTTGTTTTTTGTCAACCATTGCATATGTTGGCTTGAATTTGAAAAGATGAGTTTCATAAAGGCACATCACAGTTTTTAAAGTGTGAAACTTCCAAGACATTCTTCAAAAAAGCAAGCGAGATTTAGTGCTTGTTAGGCATAGAATTATAAAGGCAGGATTGTTTCTGTTCGCAATAGCAAAGGACTTACTCAGAACCAATGCTGTTCCCAAAAATACGTAGGTGAACTGATGGGAAATTTGGTTTAGTATTAGACAATAATTTGAGTTTTATAAAATACTTTCGGGGGGTAAGGGGTGGCGCCAACATCTAGACACCCAAATGCCAACCTCACCTACACGTGGTACCCCCTGTTAGATAACAGACGAGGCTCTGGCGACCCAGGATCGGGGGGTATAACCTGATACCAGTTGTCCCGAGGTAACGGGGCCCTTGTGGCTGGGCTAATCACCCGCACAAGGTAAACAGATTCAGAGAACAAACAATCGCCTCGGAAATGGACGGAAAACTGGGAAACGGACTCGGCGCGAATCACGGATAAGAATTGGAACGTGGAATGTAAACGGTATAAACGGAAAGGAAGTAGAAAAAATAGAAGAAATGGCCAAATATAATATGGAGATGCTAGGTATAAGTGAAATAAAGAAGAAAGGAAACGGAAGACAACTATTAGATCAAGGTTACCAGCTTATATACTCAGGATCAGCAGGACGAGCTAAAGAGGGCGTAGGAATAATTCTAACTACACAGATGGCCCAACAAGTAAAACAATGGGAAGCGGTAAATGCAAGGATATTATATGTAGACCTAAAACTGCAAGAAGAAATAACCATAATACAGATCTACGCCCCACAGAAAACTCCACAGAAGAAGAGAAAGAGACATTCTACGAAGAACTCCAAGTACAAATAGATAAAGGGAGAGAAAGAAGCAGACACATATTAATAAATGGAGACTGGAATGCCAGAATAGGAAATAGACAAGATATAGTATATGGCACGATAGGTAAATATGGAGGAGAATCTACCATAAATAATAACGGAAGAAGAATGATAGACTTTTGTGTTACCAATCAAATGTTAATCGGAAACAGCCACTTTAACCATAAGATAATACACAAAATTACTTTTGAGGCAGCAGGAAGAGAAGCGAAAAGCATTAACGACTATATAACATACAACAGAGAAGCGAAATATGCCATAACAGATGTAAAAGTAATAAGGGGGGCCGAACTGCATACAGACCATAGACTGCTAATAACAGACACCAAATTTTATAGCAGGGAACCCAGGAAACAAAGAGAATATCAGAAAATAAAAATATCAGTATTAAGAAAACCAGAAAAAGCAAAAGAATTCAAAAAGAGATTAGAAGACACCTTAGAAGGATGGGAAGCGAAAGAAGCAGAAGAAGGAAACCAATGGCCCATGGAAAAGAAGTGGACAATACTAAAAACAGAAATAGTGGAACAGGCAGTAAAGACCTGCGGAAAGGTAACAGTAAAGGAGATCAAAAGAACCCGGTGGTGGAACGAAGAAGTAAAAGATAAATTAAAGATCAAAAAGAAAGCTTGGAAAAGGTATATACAAAGTAAGAAAGATTGCGATAAACAACACTATATAAATAAAAGAAATGAAGCCAAAGAAGCGGTACATAGAGCAAAACAAGAAACTTGGGAGGAATTCGGAAAAGAACTAGAGACGAAATTCAACAGAGATAACGGAAGACAGTTTTGGAAAGTAATCAGAGGGCTAAGATGGAAATATGGAAAGCAAGTATGGAGTATAAGGAACAACAAAGGCATAGTAGAAACAGAAGAAGGAAGAATCTTGGAGGCATGGAAGAGAGAAGAGGAACAGTTCAGGAAGAAGAAGAAGAAATAGACATAGAAATAGAAGAGGTGATAGAAGCCGTAAAACATATTAAACAAGGAAAAGCAGGAGGTAGAGATGGCATAACTCCAGAAATGATAAAGAATGGGGGAGATAGAATATTAAAGCGGATAAAAGAGATATGTCAACTAGCCTGGAAAGGGGAAAAAATACCAGATGACTGGGAAGAAAACATAGTGGTACCTATACACAAGAAGGGAGATACAAACGATTGCGGCAACTACAGGGCAATATGCCTTTCTTCAATAGTACAGAAGATATATTCAAGAATACTAGAAAGAAGATTACGAGAAGAAGTTGAAGAAAAACTATGTGAAGAACAAGCCGCTTACAGGCCACAGAGGCAAACACAAGATCATATCTTTGTACTAAGAACAGTTACAGAAAAGAGATTAGAAAGGGGAAACACTTTGTATCTAGCATTCATAGATATAAAATCAGCATTTGACACAGTACTCAAACAAACAATATGGAATGCGCTAGCAGAACTAAATGTATCATACCCACTACAACAGGCCATAAAAAGAGTATACGTTAATGCAAAAGGAAGAGTGCGAATTAAAGGAAAGAATCTCAAAGCTTTGAAATGGAAAAGGGATCAAACAAGGAGACTCACTGAGCCCCTACTGTTCCTAATAGTAATGAATCAGATTATTCAGGAAGCAAAAGATCCAAGTTTCAATGTGAAGGTAGGAAATTGGAATTTAGAGCCCATATATATACAATGCATCGTCTATGCAGACGACATCGTGCTTCTAGCAGACTCAACTAGAAAATTACAACTAGCAATAAACAAATGGAATAGAGCGATAGAAAGAAGAGGTATGAAAATAAACACAAACAAGACTAAAATTATGAAAATCGAGAAAAATGATACAAACGAAAACACAAGAATAATATGCAATGGGAAGAACTAGAATGGGTCAATAACTATGAATATTTAGGAACGATAATAAATAAAACTGGCACAATAGAACAGGAGATTCTGAATAGAAGAGATAAAGCAAGCAAAGTATATTATGCGATTAACAAATCAATAATAGCGAAAAAAGAAGTAAGCATGCAAACAAAGCTTAGGGTATACAAAAGCATATACACACCAGTATTAACGTATGGGGCGGAGAGCTGGACAATACAAGATAAAACCAGAAGCAAAATTACGGCGGGTGAAATGAAATATCTAAGAAGACTAGTAGGTAGAACAAAAAGAGATCGCATACGAAATACAATAACCAGAGAAGAAGTAGGTCAGCAACCGCTAATACAAGAGGCAGAGAAGAGACAATTACAGTGGTATGGGCACATAGTGAGGATGTCAAGAAATAGAGACCCCAGAAGAATTCTAGAAGCAAAGCCAGAGGGAACAAGAAGCAGAGGAAGGCCACGAGAAACATGGGAACAGAGCTTAGAAAAGAGGGTAGAACAGAGAGGAAAACACCTAAGAGAAGTAAAAAGAATGGCAACCAACCGAGACAGCTTCCGGAAGTGGTTAGAGGACCCGACGCTTTAGGGCATAAGGGAGAAGGAAAAGAAGAAGAGAAGATAAAATACTTTCTCAATCTAATTTTCTTGAAGTTCAACTCAATTGCTTTAAATACGCGATTCCTTCAGGGAAGCGAGTTTCTTCAAGTCACTTAAATCACTCATTTAATCTCAGTATCACCATTTCATATGATCTAAATTTTTGTCCACCCAAAAAAGGTTTGGGTTTTATGAGCACACAGTAATCCGACGAAATTCGATTTGGCGCAGAGTAAATGAAAAAAAATTTCAAGCTTTCAATTCAGTCAATTTTTGCTTCACGAACGCGATGCTTTTCGTAGTGAAACTACACTTTTTTGAACATTCTAAGAGGAAGTATCACTGAAAGAAGCGTCATAGCAAAAGAAGGTAAAGGAAACGAAATTTTACATGTAAACCACAGAGTTTACTTAGAAGTATTAATCTAATAATCTTGCAATATAAAAGCAGGACTTTGTATTTTCGCAGAGTAGAGCACATCATCTATCGTGGCCTATATGTACCTGCCGGTAAGCACATTCCTGTATATTTCAACCGCTATTTTGTATTTTTATAACGTAATATCAATAAAAAAGAACAGACTAAAAGAGTGTCTATTATCGACGACAAGATTCTAGTAATAATAATAGTGAGACTATATGCCCCACATGGAGACACAGTTTGTGAATTGAGATGTTAAGGTTCTCACTAGCTGGTTATCGCACACCATCTCTGATGTAGAGAATGTGACAGCACTGCATCTTAGATGACTGAATTATTACCATTTGTTCAAAGTAAATGCAGGTATTAAATTATTTTTAGTGGCTGAATAGGCCAAAGATATAGAGAATTTCAAAATCAATTGGGGTTCAAACAGTCAAATAGTAACTTCAAAAATCTATACACAAGCAAGTAAAACTTTATATTGATTATGATAAAACTTTATAACCTTCATTCCTACAGTTATGGTGTCATATGTCAACCAACAGGGTTTTGTGTGTGGTTTCAAAGTTTCAAAATTATTTTCAGTACTTAAATAAGTCAATAATATATATAAATAAGAGAATAGATGAACATCAATTGAAAGAAGAAAAGTAGAATAATGTATAAAAGAGGGTGGTTTTCACCAAAAATGAAAAAAATATAGTAATATAAAGTAAGTGAGTTGAGATAATTTGAAGGGTAAAATTACATAAAGCTAAAAAATATAAAGGCAATAGGAAAAACTTTTAAATTCCAGCAATAAAATAGTACAGAATGATATCTGAGTAGCAAATAGTGATATATTAGAAGATTGAGGAAAAATTATAGAAATATTAAATTGTATTCATCAGTAATTACCAGGTTGAAATATAATTGAAGGAAATAAATATAAAAGTAGATGGAAATACGGACACAGTGAAAGTTTTGCAACAAGAAAATGGAGCACTAAAAAGCAAATAGAAGAAAAATCAGCAAGAACAGAGATACAAAAAATAGATATAAAAAATAAAAATTTAATAATTCATGGTATAAAAGAAGACAGTGATAAAAATGAAAAACTAAGAAAAAAGTAAAAAAAGTGGTTAAGAAAGAAATAGGTTGAGAATGGTAAAGTTGAATACATAGAAAAAATTGGAAATCCTCAAAAATACAAAACTCCTGAGAATTATCCAAAGAAGAGAACAAATAAAAAGATTTTAAATGTGATATAACAAATTAGTGGTAAAAAGATCATCAACTGATACGGAAAAAAGAGGAAACAAATGAGGGCAGAACTGTGGTAAAAAAAAACTAATTAAGGAAGGAATCCAAAAAGAATTAGAGGTTAAAAAGCTATGGAAAGGAATATGATTTTAAATAGTGACAAAGATAACTAAAGCAACAAAAACAGTGTATAGTTAGTTAAAATTTAAAAAATTAAATAAATTTGCGAATTGGTGAAAATGCAATAAACAACAAAGGGAGTCATCTAACTCAAAAATTAGATAAGGAAACCCCATATAAGTGACTAAATTTCTTGATAAACATTATATTAAGCCATTTATTATTATATCAAATTATATCAAATATTGAAAAACAAATTTCTCTAGTTGAGATAGTGTAAGATTGATGCTTTTCCACTGCAGAGAAGGAAATGTATACATTTATCACATATGCAAAATTTGTGACAAAAGAATACTTACTACCAGTAAATTGTTAATTCCCATCCAGAACAAAATTTGAGCTCCTGAACTGAGTGACAGCTTTGCTGCTTGTACTATATCTATATCAAGTGAGAAAATTTGCTATACCTTAAAGACAAACATCACTATATGTTCAGCATAAAAGGAGATGCCCCATTCAGCAACAAATTATTGAAGACCGTCAAATGGATCAGAATCTTTCTACTTGCCAGTTGGATTCCTCTTAGGAAAACATCGCATGTCGTGTAGCTCACTCAAAAATTATGGGTGATACTACCGTCACCAGAAATTTTAACCTAAATATGAAGACACTACAGTAGCTCAACAAAACATTGCAGTTGGTTTAAAGATCAGCTGCTCAATTAATTGATACATAAAACAGTAGAATTAGCCATGTGAATTGTGCCATGGGTACAGTAATAAAAATTTTAAAAAAGTAGCACACTGTCCAAAGATTCAAAGTCAAAAGTCAATTACCAATACCCCCACTCCCCATATGTTAGTAAAAGCATTACAATAAAAACCAAGTTAAATAATAGTGAATCTTAGGTAAGAAAAAAATAAGATTTATGTTTATAATCATAATAATTTTAACAAAACTCTACACAGAGGAAAACATCTTGAATTGTATGTGCTTACTTTTTTATACTTTGTATAATCTGAAGTTATATCTCGATGGATCCAGTGACACATAAATTTTAAATCTGGCTAGTTTATGTGTATCATTTGAACTATATATCAAATTTTAGCAACATTTTTTTAACGCAAATTTGAATGTACAGAAATATATATTTGAAAAGCAATGTTGAATTAAATTTTCTAAATAAGAGTTTATTGCAATAAACAAATAAACGCAAAAAATTAAAAAACAAATTTACTTACTTCAGAGTATCGTCTTTCTCTAAATCAACGCTCTCATTATCGGAACTTTCCATGTGGGCATCGTGCCAGACCGAACCATACAAAGTGGCATCGACGTCACTTTCAGATTCACTGCACATTTCCAAGACGTCGCTTCCAGACGCCAACACGGCGTTGGAATCAATGTCAGCTGCAACATTAAAGTGCTTAAAAACGTCCACAGCCGACAGCTTCGCAACTCACTGAAGGGGTCAAGGCTCTTCGTGACGATGCCGTCATCATTTTCCTCGGGAGTGCTGCTGCGGCCTTCGTCTGACTGCTGCGTGCTGGATGAGCACGTCCGAATTCGGTTCCTTCCTATGTAGTGTGAAACAGAATACAGTTGGACCTCAGCAGTGCGCGGGGGCTGGCAGCGGGTATTGCGTTTGGAGTTTGCCAGGTGGGACTTTAGAGCATGTTCAGTGCAGAATCTAAAGCATTGCAATAACCTTAAATAAAAAGAGCGATTTTTAAAAAATCCTAACAAAACATTACAATAATTGATTATCTGATTGATTTAAAAGCGACACCTAAAAATTTTGTTCAAAAATAAGTACTATTTGGTAAAGGTGGTTAGATGTTATTCCCTTGATTTTTATTAAGACCATGCCCTAAAAAGAGCGGTCTAAGTGTCAAAGCACAATTTTGTGACAATAGTAACCATATTGGCGACATACACCATCAAGTAGTCTTCATTGGGTCCACCTTCTATGGAACCAGTCTTTGGCTGGGCGCCAGATTGCCTTGATCTGTTGGGTATATGTGTACCATCACAAACAAATGAAAAATGTAGTCATGTGACATTTTAGTATAAAAGAGTGAGCAGCATTCAGCCAAAGGTTCATAGTGTTTGGTTGATGCTACGTTTTTTATTTGTTTATGATGACACACACCCAATGGATCAAGACAATCTGGCGCTCAACCAAAGACTGGTTCCATAGAAGGTGGACCCAATGGAGATTTTGCTTGACGCTGTGCGCCAATATGGTAACACCCAAATCAACCAATTTCATTGCTTCTGCTAATGTAAAAGTTAGCCTGCTAATTATTTTTTCAAGCACAAAGCCACTGAATAAAAAAAATCATGTTTTTAAATGGAATAGTCCATTAAGAAATATTGATAAAATTATGTGTGTTTTTAACAAAGTTTTCAAAAGTATAGAGTAGTATGTATATTTACAAAATTCCGTCTTAATTGATTCATTGAAGTAAAAGTTATGGTGACAACAGTTATAGTTAATTAGTAATTAATGATAATAGTTTGATTGTTTCAATTTTATTTCAGTTAAATGAGTAAACCTTCCGTTATTACTTAGAACTCGTAATCAGTTTCATTTTCCTTTTTTTTTAAATATTGCAAATATTTTTTCTCATGTGAAATTGACGAATTTAATAATGCAATGCGTACCCTCCACTGTCCTTTTTATCCTTCGGGGCTGGAAAATGGCATCGCTTTCCATTGTTACTGTACACATAGGTACACTGCTTGTACGGCGAATTCTTGTCTTCCAAGATGTGTCGCATGCAGTAACTGTAGCCTTCCAAACATATCTGTGTGCAATTATAACCCTTGTATGAGCAGTGCTTTATGCTCTGCAGCTCCATCTCCAGCTGCGCCTTCAGAGCAGCCATGGCTTCTTTAGTGGCTTCTGTGATCTGTGGGGAATCAAATCGAGCCAATAGTTTATTGGACGATACACTGAAATACAGAGACATGCTTTTTGGCTGGCTAACTCAATAGTTAACTGAGTAATCGCGGTAATTCTTAAGCGTTTAAAGGGGCGGTTTCAGGAATATTAATAAACAAAAAGCAAAACCATAAGCTACTTTAAATTACAAGCGGTAATGTTGCGCCACACCGTTCACAATCAACCTTTCTTAAGGTCGCCCACAGCTCAGATTATTATTTGTAAACGCCAAGGGAAATATAATCGCATCATTTTATATTTTAATTATTGTGTGTGTAGAAAGAAATGTTCAATTGTCTCAAAAAACCAAATTAAAAGGTTAAATATGGTTGTGAACGTAACACAAAATTGACAGTCGTTGTTGCGAGCAGTTACCACTAGGTGGCAATCAGGCGGAAGTAGTGCGACGGCCATGTTTAGTCAACTGAGCGTCGCGCAAAACTTCCACATTTTAAGAGAAGTGTGTTTATTAGGGACATTTTGGAAATTGTTGTTATTAAATTATAACGGACATTTACCCAATTTCGGACATTTCTGGTTGCTGTGACATTTTTCTTGGTGCCCGTAAAGCGGTTGTTTTGCTTACCGTGGTTGTTCGGCCATCGAACAGTGAATAACATCAATTTCTGCGACTTTTGTGCGCGTATTTATTTCACCCTGCAGAACGGCCCGTGCGTCCCTAACACTAGCGCAAGCCGCAGAACGAACCCTGGGGAGCCTTCTGGTACATGCTGCCGCAATTACAACGCCCGTGCACCCCCGAAAATCAGGCGAACTTGTGCACACCAGTCGACCGCTGGGAAAACCATTTTGTAGTGTGACGCGTTTGACAAAGCCGCCGAGCAGAGGTACCGCAATTTTTGTGATATCCCGCCAGCAGTATTTTCACGGTAGCCGCATTCAATTTTGCGACCTGCTCGACAATGTCCGTGTTTCTCGTGACTCGCGGCAGCGTTTAAGGTAATCAAATGTCCGGAATCGGCTCGTTGATACTTAGCGACATCTGCTGTGAGTGCATTGCTCTTGCCGAGACCCGTGTCGCGCGTAAATGGCCAACACCAGCAACGACTGGTACTTCACAAAGGAGCAATTGGAGAATACGCCGTCTAAGCAATGTGGGGTTGAGCCGTATAAAGAGTTGTCGTACAGGCAGCAGGCGGCCAACTTCATCCAGGACATGGGCCAAAAGCTTAAAGTGTATCCTTGCACGGTGCGCCTTGTATGTATGACATGAGGCATGCCCTGGTTGTCGTTCCCAGTGTGGACCGCAGGCCCGGCGCGCGCCGGTCGCCGCGACGCCAAGCCCGGTCGCAAATTCCTTATTATTTTAGGTCAGGCAGGGCCGCGCCATTTTGTCACGTGACGCAGGCGTGACGTTTTGCGGAACAGATGAATCACGCACTCACTGGACCGCATGCGGATGACGTCACGATTTAAAAGCCCTCGAATGTGGTCCAGTTTTTCTTTCAGGGAAAACACGCCAGTACACAGACACCAAAATTTTTGTTAGTCCGTCGCTCGATTGTTATTTCTCTGCATATGATTTTGAGTTGTCAATAGTTCAACACTGCTTGTGTTTGTAATGAAAGCTCAATTGTAAAAAAATTCAGTGCTGAATAAAAAAAGTTTTATAGTAGAGCGTTACATTATTAACGTTTTGCACGTTGTTGATTTTGTTTTGGTTTGTCTCTAGTAGCAATATTAAAATTATAGTTACAACTCCGCCAAACTTGTACTTAATCTATATTATTCCCAAGCGAGTTCTCAAATACATATTAATAAATACATAAATGGAAAACGTTTAATCATTCAATAAGGTAAATACAAAAAATCTGTATATTAGAACAATTACATAAAATTTTTGAAGTGTAACTGCTGCTAATATGAATGATTAAACTTTGTTGTTTCTATTCACAATTTTGAGGTTGAAAACGAAACACTACTGCATATGTAATAGATTTTGTAATCATATTAGATGATGCATCAGGTTATCTTCTATATTAATATCATTCTTCATCATCATGCCTATATCGATTTGTTTGGGATGCAGGCCTCTTCCAATGAAAGGCGTCTTTGTCTGTTTTGCACTTTCTATATTTGGTTGAAGTTGGTCACTTTTTTAATGTCATCTGACCTCTTAGGGGGTCTTCCTCTAAATCTTTTTCCTTGTTTAAGTTTCTACTGCATTATGTTTTTTTGTCTATTTAGCGTTTGTCAATTGCCATTTTTGTTTTAATATTCTATCCACTACATTTTCCACTCTTGTTGACCTAACACCCTCATTTGTTTTTTAAACTTTCAATGATACTCCTATCATTGACCTTTCTATGGCTCTAAGTGCTTTATTTAATCTTTTTTATGCTTCCTTGTAAGTCTCCATGTTTCTGCGCCATAAGTCGGTACTTCATTATGATTGTAATTTCATCTACCAAATCTGGTATAATAATGAATTATTAACGATATGGCATTTATAAATATTGATAAAAAATATTTGATCAGATAAGGAGAACTATCTAATTATTGATAAATAGTTCATGAAGTAGAAAATTGTTTTTTTTTAATGTTTACACTGGATATTTATTATATAATGACCGGTATTCACATTCTGCATAATAATTAAAATGCTCTGAAGTAGAATCAAATTATATTTAATTAATTACTACAAAAATTAGTCTCTTAATTATTATTGTCTACTTTTATACACTAAATTACAATGCACATCGAAGCTTTCTAATAATGAATTATATTAGAACAATAAATTCACAAGTACAGAGCGATACATGCCTCATGTCCTACCTGATTTACTTATTTTATGTATTTTCTGTTCGGTATTCTCTTTTTCCTTGACGAAAGTTTAGATCTCAGTTATGCATTAATACGGCCATTGTCTACATGCACCGCTTCTACGTGTTCCATTCCTTCACACGCTTCCCGTGGAACTCGATAGCAGCAGCCGCCCTGTTCCTGGCTGCAAAGGTGGAGGAGCAACCACGCAAGCTGGAACACGTCATTCGGGTGGTGAACTTGTGCAAGAACCCGCACGACACCAGCTTCGACACGACTTCAGAAAGGTGGGCCCTTGCCCCTAGCTGGTTGCGTTTGTGGTAAACTTGCGTTTTCTTGTCAGGTACCTGGCGCAGTCGCAAGACCTGGTCTTCAACGAGAACATTCTTCTGCAGACGCTGGGCTTTGATGTGGCCATAGATCACCCCCACACGCACGTCGTCCGCTGTTGCCACCTGGTGAGAGCCAGTAAAGACTTGGCGCAGACCTCCTACTTTATGGCCAGCAACAGGTGAGTGGATGTCACGTCAAGTGGGGTTGCTGGGCCTGCATGCTAGCAAGAGTACTATTGCTCTAGGATATTTGAGGAAATTTTATGTCGCAAAACTATTTTAGATATGTAAGTTACTGAGTGGTTGCAGATGCAAGCTGCAAATGTCTGTGTGTTGATTTAATGCAAGGGAATAAATTTACTAACAAATGGCTTAATGTTAATGTTGTGGAAAATATTTTGCCAATAACATGTTATCAGAACACAAATGATTTTTAAAAGTAATTAACTGTGTGGGATAGCTTGTCAATTATGCATATCGTAACTTTCTCAAATTTATTAAACGTGATAACTAACTAGTTGCTGGTTCTGTGTTAGGTTTGATCCACCGTGTTATTTTTTCTATTTTGTTTTTAGGGGTAATTTGGTTTATTTAACCTTTTGCAGGAAAATAGTGAAGCTCTGTTCTCTCTACTCCCTATGAGGGAGTATGGTTTCCATACTGAAAGTTTGTTTCCATAAGTTTGTCATTATTCTCATTATCTATAGTAAAGGGTAATGTGGTACTTACTTATTTTCAGTGACTGAGTAGGCCACCTGCCAGGTATTGGAACCCCAGAAGTAAGTCTGCACCAAACCTTAATTCCTTGACTATGAACTGTCTGTTTCTGTAGAAGCGTTATATTTTAATCTTGACAAAATTTCTAGGAGATCCAGAATCACATATAAACTTAAAAATGGAAATGTAATGCAATAATACCATGTCTGAACTAACAACTAATGTAAACAGTATTGACTCAATAAGTCTTTCAACTATATCACACAAAGTGAATATGATGGGCATGTTCAGAATAATTGCTGTGAAAAACCACTTTAAAACTAAACGAAAAATGTTAGAATGCAAAAAAAGCATAAATTGGATATATCAACAATGAAACCTCATGTTGTAGTCAGATGAATTAAAGATTGAAGATTTCGGTTTCTAAAGATGTGTGTTTGTAAGCAGATGATTGCAAAAGAGCAGCTAACGGTTGTATGTTTAACATAAAATAGGTTTAGTTATTATTGAGGGGTGTTTTCGAAATAAAATATGAGATTTGAAGGTACTTTGGGAAAAGGATTTTAGTTAAATGTAAAAAAATTTAATCAAACATTATGACATGGATTATCCCACAAACGTGTGATTAGAGGTCCTTTTAGTTCTAATTTCTTTATAGCTTTGCAGATAAGACGTCTCTCTGTATAACTCCAGGTTTTATATCAAATACATTATACACATCTTTTGTATTTTAATAATTTCCAAAGTTTATTAGATTTTGTGGCATTAAATTCTCTTCTCTCGGGTTAGCTCATAACAGTTTACACTGTAAGAAGAAAGCTTCTTGGAAGTCCATGAATGTACAATGAATATCGAGGTTGTATTCATAGGATTTTTCACAAATTTGTCTAATTATGTGTATGCAATCAATTGTCAACATGTTTCCTCTAAAGCTGGTGATCTTGTGTCTTTCCATAGTGTATTTTTATGATTGATAACAGTATTTTGCATGTTGCAAGGAGATAAGGTACAGATGGAAGTGTATAATAATTTCTCCGACGGAGAACGCAACGTTCTTCCGCGCACGTTCGCGAGTCCTTCGTTAACAATGTAGGTTTGAAAGCGTCATTTATGTTTTCCTTGGTACACGTTAAGACGGGCGGTGGTACAAATACAATAAACAACAGCGCACAGTACTCTTAGCGCTCCCGAGTAAGATCGCCACACGCAAGAATCGCTCCCACCGTGCTGCTGGTTAGTATCTCCGAAAGGAAAGCTGCTACCAGCACCATTGAATAGCTGTGGGACAAAAATTAACAACCTAGAGCAGGTTGTATAAAAATCCGGGCTAGAATTGCCACGCAAAGACAAGCTCCCATTGTGTGTCAAGTGAGAGTGCTTCAGCACTCGTAGGACTCGTACCTCGATAATCCCTTTTATGGTTACGCATTGCCTCGTAAGTACAGCTTCAACTATAGTCTGGGATCAACACCGGCCTGTACTCTTCGGGCTCGTCCTCGATCCTTCATATGGTTATGGATTAACGGAACAAGTGTAGCTTCAACCATAGGCTTTGGCGCGTTGGATCGAATTCTCAAAGGTAACTGCTTGTCAGGCCGTTTTGTACTGGCGTTTTCTGATATTGACTTTGACATGTTTGGCAGACAAGGTCTCTGAGTCCAAGCCCCTAACCTTTCTTCTCTAGGAAGCCTTGGTGTTGGAAGTAGGTGTGCTATTAGGGCCTTTCCTAGATGGTGGAAGCTTGTTGGTAACCTAGGCGTGTTTAGTGCTTCCCAAACATTCCAAGCATGGTCTTCACGTCATCTTTGAAGAACATAAGCCCTGCAATGACTTCCACGAAGTTGGTTGAATTTTCATAGCCGCCGCTATGTTCTTAACTGCTGCCAGGAGCGCGGTGGGGTCTACGTCCTTGAACTAGTTTCTGATGGTGGTCCAGCCCCGGTGTTCGGGTTGCTGAAGGGGGTTCTGCGGTTTGGTGCCGAAGAGCTGGCTGCAGACAGTGCTCGGCAGGAGCGCTGGCGTCTCCACAAGCTGCTGCGGCGTATGTGCGACCGAAAGTGGTCGTCGCCTTGCGGGCAGCTGGTTTTAGAAATGCTAGGCATCCCCTGAATTTCACTCCGGGACTTTTTGCACTGCTTGTAGTGGTGGTTTTCCTCGCACTTCACACATTTTTTGCTAGTCCGGCAGCAACGTTGCTCGTGCCCAAAACGTTAGCACCTGGGGCACTAGTTGATGCACTTCTTGTGTGGCTGTTCCATCGTAACGGGATGTTGTGTTGTTGGAGCTCTTCCTTCAGCTACTTTTCAGACACGCACTTTGGGATGAGTCGCATGACGACCGAAGTGGCTTGTTACTTTTGAGAAGGTGGAAGTAGTGCTCAATCTTCGCTTCCTCGAGGAAGCCAGTCAAGCACCGGTCTTCAAGAAGCCGATCTTCCTCTTGTGAATGATTTTCCTTACCCGCAGAATGATAGGTAGTGGCATTGTCTGACCAGGAAGGTTGTATTTATAGTTTTTTGGCCTGCGCAAAACAAGCGGGCTAGCCGTCAGGGTTGGAGGCTGTGCGGAGAGCGCGAGCTGGAATATGTGGCGCCTCCCGAGAGGGTATTAGCGGAGCGCGACGGAGCTAATATTTGCACCACGCCTCGCCTTAGGTTTAATAGTTATTTTACATTTTTGTTTATTTTTTTGAAGAATAGTGTCATTTTAAATTTCTGTTCTTTGTGCCATGATTACTTGAACTAAGCGTTGTATATGTTTATTAATTTATTTTTAGCATTCTTAGGCACTTCAGAAACTGTAGTATCCGAAATTTGTTTTATTATTTTTTAATTTTGTACCACCATTCATTCTTTTTAACTGGATCGACTTTTTTCTTGGATCGGGAACGTGGAACAATTTAACTTACTATCGAAGCTCTACTCGGCGGAAGCAAACCAAATGGCCGTGGCAGGCGTGCTTTTTGCGTTCGACAATGCAGCAGCGCAATGACAACCGCGGCCGCCCGGCCATTTGGTAAGGAGCGAGAGCGGCTTCGACGTGCGTGTATAAACGCACGGACCTCCTCGTGTAAATCAAGAGTAGTACACCAAACCACATTTGTGTGTTTACTTTATTTTTAAATGTATATATAGATAAAATCTACTCTCTTATTTTGCTGAGTTTTTCGTAATATCGTATTGCGTCTTCAATTTTGTTTAATGCTGTGAATTCTTTGCTTCTATGGTTTTGATTTCCTGTCATAATATAATGTAAAATCTTTCTTTATTATTTTAAATTCCCCGGCTTAACTTATTTCCTGGTTGGTGATTATATCTAATTGCATTACTTTTAGCTGGGACGCTATTTCACCAAGTTTCTCTACTTGCAAAACTGTTTGCATATTCCACGTTACTAGTTTATCTTTTTTATTTTATATTTTTTTGTGTAACTTTTTTCGCAATTAAATTTATACGCTAAAGCATACATTTTTTAATTGCTCTGTTTTACTTTTTTGGTTGATTGCTTGCGCTTTGACCCATATGCTGTAACCCATATGATGTAATAATTTTTGGTGTTTCAATTTTACCTTCTAGCATTGCATATATTAAGAATTGCACTGTTTTTTATTATTACAACCACCTTTTCTTATTATTATCGGCATCTTCCGTAATTAAAATTTGTTGTTCTCTTTGTTTGTACATCTTTTTTATTATCATCTTGACCTCCCCTTTTAGAAGATCTTTCACTTGTTCTGTTAGAGATTTTTTTTGTATCTTTCCTACTTTGAGAATTATTTTCTCTATGTTCTATGTTAAAAATCTGAAGTTCATCTTTTGGTGTCCTTAAATTTTAAATATTTGCATACGGCACTACAAAACTTGCACTGTACTCTACTTTTTTGGTAGTCAAACAGTTAGATTGACTTTCATAAGGTTTCTCTTTAACCTTCTGTTCAAGTTACATACTTAAATGAGATTGATATTACACGTTAATTTAATTTTATCTCATTCGGCTATATATTTTTGAACTCTGGTTACATCTTCGATTCCTAAATTGCAATGAATTGCTTACATTGCATGGTGCGTCGGGAATGTAACACCTTGTTTCGGAAACTTTGTATGCTATTAAGATGACATATACAACCCCATAGTTGTATGCCATATACCTAGATTGCTTTTAGGATCTGATTATGTATCAAGATTTATTATGCATTAATAGCTGAAAATTGGGGCCCATTAGCTAGTATACTTTGGTATATTTTAGACTTGAATCGTTTTACATGTTTCTTCCATCTTAACTTAGTATTTAATGCCATTTATGGTGACAGACAGATCCTTTATGTTATTATTTGTGAAGTTTACATAGATTAGTTGAATATTTCATTACTGTAAATTATTTATTATGATTTCTGTATCTTGATCAATTGTGCTGTATTTGTTTCTGAAACAAATTTAATGATTTTATATCAGTTTCTTTTGTTCGATAATAGGGTGTAGTCTTCTTAAAAATAATTTTTTCAAATCATTTCAATACAATTGCCACCAGCGATATGGGTATGCGCAAATCAATCTGATTGAGTGGCTTAACTGGTTTATGAAGTATTGTTACTTCAGCTACCTTCCAATAGCTTGATCAACCTTACAATATATTTTCTCAGCAGCTGTTTCAAAACTTCGCCCATAATCGAATCAAACATAGGCGTATATAAAAAACTACTATTATATATAATCGTAGTATATGTCGTAAGGCTTAAATATATATCTTGAAGATGGGTAACAAAAACCTCTGGTTTTGTTTTGTTTCTTGCCCAGTACTGTTTTATTATTCGTACTTGAAACACAGATTTTTCTGCAATCTTTCCAAAGGAAATAATCTATATATTTTATGCTGTTAGATTTCTTAAGCAACTTTTAACTGAATCTTCTTTTATTTATATTTTACTTCTTTTTAGTATTTAGTTTTGTAATTGGCCTGATATTCTTCCATACTGCTTTCTGTGTAGTGATGATAACTTTTCGGCTTTTTAAAGCTGTTCTATGTGGTTTTGTTATGAACAAGGAAAGGTCTACTTTCCTTTTTAATTATCTTCTCACTTAGGATTAATATCACTGATGAGTGATCTGTATTTAAAAATCCCCCCCCCCCCCCGTATCAATAAAATTTGCTGACACTTTTCTGCCGGCAAAGAAATTAATAGTTTTTGTAACTTTTGTGGAACTGGTTCATCAGCAGAATGATAGTTACCATGCTCTGATTGGTGCTCTTCAATGTTCGACTGGTTGTAATCTATCTTGATTCTCAATTCTCATTCTTGCATTATAGTTTCCATCAAGAATATATGACTACTGCTAAGGTGTTGTAGGAGAGTTTTTTTTATTCTTTCTTGAGGTTATACAATAAGTTGTGCATCCACTATTAACTTATATTTGATGGATTTGATGTAAACCACAGTTAAAAGCCAGCATGGCTGAACCTCTTTTTGATGGCGGCTAAAAATTAAATTAAAAATTATTATTTATTTTTAAGCTCTAAAAATAATTGATCTAAACTCATTGATTAACTCGTTAACACTCAGCTTAAATCCTCGGGGAGGGAGAGGGAGTAGAGAAAAAATAATGTTTTCTAAATATTTACAAATTGTTGATGTATTTGTACAAAGTGACATTTAGTATAGAGTAAATCATCCGCCTTTGAAAAAAATCCCAATATGTCAGAAGAGAGCGTGGAGAAGCATTCGAGAAAATATGTTGTGGAACAACTATTCTGCTTGTTTCTTCATTTGGAGTACTCTATCTGTATAAGGAAATCTAAAATAGGAAAAGTTCATGTTAAAAAAGTGACCATGTGACCATAAATACTAAACAATATGGAGGAGTTTCTAAGTGAAGGCGGCATTTTATGCAAGATCGTGCTCTTTGGTGCAAACTCCAAAAGAAACTAAAACAAGCTAATTTGAAACCAAGTAAAATTTAATAAGCTACACTTTTGTCTTTGTCTTTGTGTGGGGGCTCCGCTTCCTAGTTTCCTTAACAGTCTCCACGGTTTGATGCCTAGCAGGTGGCCTACTCAGTTACTAAAAATAATTGAGTACCTGCGTTCACTTCGAACAAGGGGCAGCAATGGCGGTAGCCTAAGCCGCAATGCTTGCCACAATAGGCAAATATATGAGAGCCTCAACCTCTCAGTTCGCAGGCCGTGCTCCCAAGTGGGGCATTAGAACCTTGCCAAAGAAGTGTTTTAAATAGAAGAAAATGTATATGTCAAAGACTGATAGATATTGCTTTTCAAAATATGTTGACAAAGAATTGTCAAATTTAGAAGGCATAGCGAAGTAATACAATTAGTTGATCTATAATACTTGCGTGACTTGCGGATCACGGTTCACTATCACGAATTTAAATTTGACGTTATTGTAAACCTCTTCATTTCTTTAAGAAATTTTCTTTTTTCAACCGCCATTTTGACCATGAAGGAGTTGGAATAGCGAGCCGACCCACAAAAGTATTTTTCTTACATTTGTCCGAACTATCGATCCGTGATGGTGCGGTTTAATGCGGTTCAAAAAAAAAGTTTGTTTAAAGTGTTCTATATATTATACTCCCCAATTAAGTGATGTGTGGCTAGTTCCCATAAATTAGTTTATTCTTGTTTCTTGCTTTTTTAGAAATATTTCTGAGAATTTCGTTATCAGAGTTTTAGTTAATATTTTCATAAATACTATTACAAATTAAATAGAAGGCTAACAAAATGATTATGTGTTTTTCTCATAATATTGATCACTCCATTGTGACAGACTCTTCACTAAACCATTACAGAAGCAGGATGATGGCGTCTTTGAACCTTTAGCAGCAACTGAGACGCTTCTTTGGATAACCCTGTCATTTTGTTGTAAGATTTCTCTACTGATTTTTTCCCCGTAACACAATTATTCTGTAGCAATCCGTTAACAATTTCTTTCAACTTTTTTTAAAGCATCTATCAGCAAATATCTGGAAGTCGAAGCTGAATATAGTTTTCCATAACTTTGATTATTCTTGACGTCTTCAGTCTCATTAAATAATTTTATAGTCCTATACATGAACATACGGCTAATGTCAGGAAGTTGGTTGTAGAGTCTTGAAGTTCACCCTTTTTCTATTCCACACCTGTGTAATATTACGACAACTGTACGATTCTTTTGATTATTGTACTCCATTGTTAAACAAAAATATCGCGGCAAAAATGAAATACGATAATTTATAATTGAATCATATGTCAGTCATAGATATCTTGATACTAAGAAAAGTATGGAAATACTAAATACAATGATATATTTCTTGTTTTGGGGATGGTTGTTGCAGTATGATCTCTCTTAGTTTTTGATTCTATAGTCTTTGGCATCGAATTTATAATTTTCTTCAATATTTCTTTTTTTTTCTTCAAATTACAATTGCCTTCTTTATAATCGATTTTTTAGTTTTTCCTATATGTTCCCGACCAAGTTTGAGTTAAGGTACCATTTGTAATAATTGAAAACAATTACGTGATGGTAATTGAACCAGCTACGAATATGCTTGGTTCTGTACTTGCTATAATTGTTCTTCTATAAAATGAATTATTGACAGATTGAATTATGTGTGTTTATATAGTTTTATAATATTGTTAAAGATGTTTCTGTATTCAAGATATGTGTGCGTGTGTGTGTGCGCGCGCGTGTGCGTGTATATTATTGTGTTGGGAAAATATTTTGTTATTTCAGTGTTATCAAGAAAATTTTTTGCTGTAGTAATTGGTTACTATGATCTTTAATAGTATGTTGCGGCATTCCAGACTACATATAAAACACAGTGAGTTTTTTTTGTAGGTCTTTAGACCACGTTTTGGTGTATGCTTTTCTTTTGTTTTGTTCAGTTATAATGCGGAGTAAATGCTATAATTCTTATTGATTATATGCACTGTCATTGAATTATAGCAACCGAGAATGCTTTATAATTTGATTTAGTGACTTATTTTCCACTTGGACTTATGTGTGATTTGATGAGTAATTTAGTTCGCAAACTTTTCGAAAACGACTGTAACAACTTTATATGTGATCAAAAAGTTTCTTCTTATAGATGAATATTCTGTGGTTACAGATCCTCTGATATTAATTTATTATATTAGGGAGTTGCCTTAAACACTAGCAATTTGTAGTGTAGTTTACTTTTTTTATGGGAAACAGCAAATAATGTTTTCGAAATGATTGTCTTTTCTATGAAAATGTTCGATTTTGGGTAAACATCCCAAAAGTTCAAAAACCACGGTTACGCTAAAAATCATTGATAAAGTCCAAGATAGATTTTTGGCTGGTAGACGCGTAAAAGTGCACCAGTTGACAAATGTTACAAACATCTTAACTGGGCGAGTTCACTTGATTTACTTTAGTCAATTACATGTGAAAAAACTTTATAAATTGTGGGTGTCACGTCTGCTTGTTTCATACCAAAACTGAATTCGTATATCATCATCAATCGTCTGTAAGTATATAAGAAGAATTAAATTTTGTGGCCGTGGAAACACATTAGATTCATCAGTATATCAGAAACGATACATCAATCTAGATATTGGACTAAACTAGTAATGTTCTCGCACGCTGTTTGAGAAGTTGCGAACGTATTATTGTTGTCCGATTTCGAAACAATTTATCAGGTTACCTCACTTGCTTCGAGTTCTATCATTGTGGAAAATTTCATAGTGATCGATTTCGTAGTAAAAGCGCTACAAATGCAACAGACTGATGGAGATTGTCGCATTCATCCAGTGTACCAGTGTATAAGAGCAATGAGGTAAACTGATTGTAAAAGCGAAAGAGAATAAAAGCGTACCGTCCGCTGGAAAGGCGATGGCGTCAGTTTTTTCGTACCTAAGAGGAATTCTCCCGATTGACTTTCTTTAAGGGCAAAAGTGTTGTTTCTACGTCAAATCGATACCCGACCTGAACGATTGTTGGTTGGTTAGTTGGTGCGCAGAATAGCAAAATTTGGCTAAACTAAGGCTTAAAATTCTCCCGCGGCCGTCCTACTCATCCAATGAGCGTAAACGACTGCGTTTAGAGCCACGAAAAGAATTGAAAAACGTTGGGACAAACCAATTTACTCATCAAACCACCCTTGTATCATCAACTCTTAACACCAGATATGCTGCACTCTGTAGAATAAAACTAAATTTTTTATAATGCCGATAGAATATTCTTTATCCTTGTCACACTGAGGGTCGATTGCACAAAACCTGATAACTGGAGAATCAGGACAAAACCGAGTTCTAACGGTAACCGCGCGTTGCACAAGTACGCATCGACGCGCTCAACCGTAGTTAAACTCGGGTCAGCGTGAACGTTTTTTTCACTATTTAAATATCAATTCAAAGTCAAATTTAATCTATAAACTCACTTTTCTGTCTAATAGGATACGTATAAGTTAATTTAAACGGAACCGCTAAACCGGTGATGAAGATTTCATAGAACTCAGGGAAGTTGCAGAAGAAGCTCTATTGAGAAAAGGAAGGACGTTTCATAAAAGTATAAACCATTTTGAAAAATGGTCGGAAAAACAATTTTTCGGTCATTTCGCATATCAAACTACAGCACGAGAAATTCTACAACACATCAAGTTAAATATAACATCACGTACATAAAGGTAAAAATGAAATGTAATATTTTTAGTAAATAAATATATATCGACTTTATTTCAGAAACCATGCAATTTTGCCATCAGAAATGTTGACATTAGGTTTTTTTGCTATAGGTTTTTATCAGCTTCTATACCATCTTCTTTTTTTAATTAGTTTCAGAATCGAGTTTCTTACGTTCGATAACGTTTTTATATTTATTTACTAATCCAATTAAAGGAAATTCTTCCTCCATGGTAAAATTTGGGGTACGTTTGTTTCCTTCTATTATATTGCATTAAAAAAATGTCTCCAACGGATAATTATTTTTATTTGAAACACTTCCACAAGCACATGCCTAGGAAACTGACGTCATAATTGAGACAGTACAAGAATATTTTTAGGACAGATTCTAGTATGTAAGAAATTCAATCAAGCCTTAAAAACTTTTGGAAAACAAAATAAAATCCTAAAAAAACAAAAAATATTTTAAAAACTGATAAAATCTGTATATGATCAATGTGTACTCCCAGTATTTACGCTGCACAGACATGGACCTTAACACGAGCATTAATGGGAAAACTTGCTAAAGCCCAACGAGCCATTGAAAGACAAAGTTTGAATGTAAAATTAAAAGACAGAATAAGGAATGAAAGAATTAGAGAAAAACAAAATTAATATATGTTTCGAAAACACGTAGCATCTCTAAAATGGAGATGAGGCAGAACGACGAACGATGGAATAAAGAAACACAACAATGGAGACCATGGACTAGTAGAAAGTATGACAGCAGATTTAGCATAGATAAGAGTAGCTCAAAACAGAGACATATGAAAAAATAAAGGGGGAGGCCTATGTCTAATATTGGATGATAACAGACTAATTAAGAAGATATGTGCGTAATTAATCTCTTAATCTAAATCAAAAATAAGATGAATAAACAACAATACCATTATACACAATTAATTGTAGCTTTTTTTATCCACACACGTCTGACGCCGTCGTTAATAAAATTAACAATAACACACGGAATAGCACTAATATTCGATTTTACATGATATACCAACAGTAAACAAATGTGTTTTAACTGACCGTATATAGCATATAGCGTTGAACGGTAATTAACAGCAGATTAACAGTTATACCAGGTTCAGTGATACCATATGAGATAAAAAAAATGAATGTGTAAATAGAATTTACCATTTTCTGTTCTACGTCAAGATAAGGTTGGTTAACCTAGGAATTGATATTTCTAAATTGCTGCAGATTTCGTAATTTGAGGATAGTGAAATTTTTTTAATTTTACGAGGTCTGACACCCCCCCCCCGAGAGCTTGTCCAACTCCAAGATGCTTGAGCCCCTTCGCATAGTAGTTTTTAAAAATAATAAAAACACGATTAAAACGATCTGTTTGACATAATTGGCGTACGCCGTTGCCATGACAACGCATTTACGTATACCCAGTTAGAGTTGAACTTTGACCTGTGTGACAGCAGCACTCATAATTTTTTTTATATATATAATTCATTAATGCAGCTCTGGCGGATGTGAATATGGATAATGATACTAAATGAAGAGCTGATAACCATTCTACTTATAATATTTAGCAAGCGTAGTGTTTTGTGAAGAAATGATATTTAATGTGGTAAAAACCAAACAAAACTTCTGGCTACCCGCAAATCACAAATATTGGCATACTATATTGAGTGGACAGGAATACATTGAATTAAAGATTGTCTTTAAACTTTTTTGTTAAAAATTTTGAATACAAGCTGTGCTTCTATCAAAAGATATCCTTAATTAAATGAATATCAGTGTTTGTGTCATTGACTAATAGTACAATTGAAATTTTTTTCTTATAATTTCAAACGCAAACGATCTACATTGACCCCATTAGGAATTTTTGTACCAAAGCAGTCCCACACAGATGACCATCTCTGATAACATGTTGCAATTTGTTGTGTTTTAACTATTTATATGGCTGTGTATATTGTGTATATGTAATTTAGAAAAGTATTAGAGACCAAGTAACATCAAACAGATTGGGTTGCAAGCGTGGGGTCACATTAATCACACGTGTGTAATTTGATGGATACTAGGTTAGTTAATAACAGTCAGGCTAGTAATGTTGCCACGAAACCAGCTTTGGTTAAGTTGAGGGTAAGTAAGAGAACGGGAATTAATTCTACTTGCATTCCTGTTTAGAGAATGGAAAGCATTAGCACTTCAGCTTGTTAAATTAACCCAAGACCAGGCAAACAGCCTTTTTTTGCGAGCATACAGGGTTGCCACTAAATCGTGAGTATTTCGCTTCACACGTCCTGCCTTGCTGCTTTTATTCATCATTTCTCACTGATCTTGTGAATAACATTGGGTGGCCTTTTTGCACTGCGTTGTTTTCACGTTCTATATAATTCATAGAACAACCAATGCTTGAGGAGTAAGTAGTCGTTCAGTATCTTACTAACCTGAATTGTACGGCTATCATGTAAGCTTCATTGAATCTGAAAAGTTAGAATAAATCTAAGTAGTAAAGTAGAAAGTTACTAAGTATACAAATTGGATATAACAAATGCATTTTAACACGTTTTATAAACATTTCAGCCTTCATCTCACAACGATGTGCCTGCAGTACAAACCAACTGTTGTAGCCTGCTTCTGCATACATTTCGTGTGCAAGTGGTCCAACTGGGAAATTCCGCTGTCCACGGAAAAGAAAAAATGGTTTTCGTATGTCGACGAAACTGTCACATCTGAGCTGCTGGAGCAACTAACCAAAGAGTTTCTGTTCATTTACGACAGATGCCCATCGCGACTTAAGGAGAAAATTATGGCAATTGGAGATGGCCTTGCACTGTCGCATAACTCTGACCATACTTCTTTGTCATTTGTGAGTATTGGGCCTCTCTTGTGGGATGTTCTTGTTATGCTCTGGTGGAATTTTAGGAGCCTGACAAGAAGTTTGGGCCCTTTCCCACTTCTGAACAGAAAGACCTCCATGGTCATAGATCACATCATGGAGAAGCAAAATTAGGTAAGTCGAAAAGTAGATAAACATGCAATGTCATACAGCTCTTTAATGTTGATCAATTATTTGAGTTTCTATTATATATTATCTCATTAAGGGTTGTTGAATGTGAATGGTAATATTCCAAATTTCAAATTTTATTTTAAGCATAATTATAAATAAACTGTAAATACTCCAGTCAGATAAATAGGTGAGATACTTTACCAGCTTTCAATTGCAATTCTTTACTAATAATACTTTTTGAGCTGAGGAATTAGACATAAATTGTCAAGTTACTTTATTGGAAACTTTAGTTTATGTTGACCGGTTACAGATGAAAACAAAAACCTGCAACTCACTTTTCCATTGATGTATCTCTAAAAACTTATGAATTAAATTTGGAGCAAGAGCAAGCCACTATTATACTAAATTATTTTTTCTTTTTTTTTTTGGCGGTTTAATTTAGTAGCTTCTTTCTGTGGTTTCTTCAATTTTTGGCACTCAATTAGTACCTTAATGAACTTAAAGCAGTTATTTTATAGAGTTCGGCAAAGAGGTGTTACGTTTTTCAAAACAATCTAACACAGATGTTTCTGAACAATTTTTATTTTTTCCAAAGAATACATGTATAATGGCATTTAAAAAATATAAAGTACAAACAAAAAGAATGTAATTCAAGGGAAAAAAATTACGTCATCCTAGTGGTGACCGTTCTTGTCTAGGCATTGTTGCAGATGGGTGGATAAATTGTCCATACACCTTTCAAGCATAACGCGTGGAATTGCTCGAATTTCTCGAGTTATGGTTTCCGAAAGAGCTTCAAGAGCCCGTGTAATGTAAACCTAAGCTTTCAGGTAACACCATAAGAAATAAACATTGGTGATTCAGGAGATTCCACATCTTCGCCTAATAAAATGAAGCGCTCTAAAAATGTTCCATTCAAAAACCCATGGATTCTCTTGAGATATGTCAAGTAGCCTTATCCTTTGATGGACTTCCCGTAGATTATTTTCCGACAAATAAAAGTGAGCCTCGTTACTCGTTATCAGAATACAGTAATTTTCCAAGGTTTCCAACATCGTTTCTGCAAACATAAACCGCCGTGTATAGCCATTTTCCTTCAGTCCTTGAACTACCAGGATTTTTTAAGGATGAAAGTGGAGGTCAAAGTGCAAAATTCGACGAACCAACCTGACTGACATGCAGGAAGCTCGAGCGTGTGGTATTGTGCTGAACAGTGAAGGCTGGTCTCGATAGCCTGTTTGTCGAACCCTTTCAATGTTTTCTTTCTGGTGTTCTAATAGTCCAATCACACCTCCCCAAGCCGTTTCAGGTTTTACGGTTTCTCTTATTCTGAAGTTATTAAACTATTTCAGTATTGTTGGGCGAGATGGGACGGCACTGATTGATCAACATTGAAGTGCATTCTAAATCCTTACTGGGTCTATATCACTGAATGACTGGTGGAAACAAAAGTGCCGCAAACAAAGACGCGTTGTTCAATCGTCCACGGCTCCATGGCTACTGAAATGGCACCTAACAAATGTATATTAACCATTGCGCATTGGCTAGTTTTTCTGCCACCAATCTTATACCTGTCTCAAAAATGTAACCAAACCCTGTAGAATTAGTTGTAGTAGGAAAATGTTCATCACCCATAAATGTTACCCCCTATAATTTGTCTATACAATCTGTATCCCTTTGAAGTACAACTTTATTGCATTTTTTTTAATGCTTGTGAATTATTTTATAGCAATGACTGCTGCCCTACTTTACTTATTTATCAGGCTTTGTCTGTAACTCTTCCAAATTTTTTTAAAGTAGACAGTTGGGGTGCAAGTCTGCCGGATTGGCATTTCTTAAAATATGTTGCAACATACCTCAAAGGCTGATAAAAGCTGCATAGATTATCAGAGGAAGTAAGAGAAGCTCACCGCAAAAATATTTCTATAAAATATTTTTAGAGTTGTAATAAGGGGTGCAGGAGTTGTAGACAAGCTATGGAGGGCGAAATGCATTTTCTGGGTGATAATGATAACGAACATTCTCAGGCGACAATACAATGTACTAAACAGTTACCCATTTTTTTTATCATGTTCGGATTCATAGGCTTTATGAATTTCAGTTTGGTAGAAAAAAGCCAGTTCATGTATTTAATTAATAAAAAAAACTAGTCATTGTATTAGTCATCTCTTCTTCAAGCACTTATATTCTTATTTAGCTTGTTTGTATCTTTAAAATAGCTCAACTTACCTGACTAGCAGCTATCCATCCTTTACTGCCAATACTGTTATTTGAGATACTTTTCTGAAAATTTATCAGTATATCTGATGTCATTTTCTAGAAAATACTTGTTTCATATTAGCATTGTCTGGGGTGTAGTCCTTCCATCTAATGAAGATAGCTTTTGGAGGCATATGGGATATTAAATGATATTTTTCAAGCCAAGTTGAATAGGAGCAAGTTTAACTTTAGGTAATATCAAAAATAATGCAGTTTTAAAGTTTTCCTTGTTAAATCAATGAGAGGGAAAAAAATTCAAATACTTACAAGTGATTGTCACTCCTTTATACTAAAGCATCACATGATTTTGTGAACGGGTCAGAGAAGGGTCAATCAACTTTATAATATTTGTTTTTGTTAGTTTTTTGTAATATTGTGTGGCCCATGTATCTTAACTATTAGGCTAATAAGTCTATAACCTTAAAGTGTTGTCTACAAATTCTTTTGTTTTAAACTTCGAAACTGTTCATTGGTACATCTTAATTATGATCTTCTGCAACTTGTTTTTACAAATACTTCTTGATTTTGATTTTTGGTCATGTCTTGCATTGCTTTTTTCTAATTATTACGAATTTATATACCACTTTATTGTAAATGCAGTGGCTGCAGTTATTTTTGTCCTTTGATTTTTACAGAATTTTGTATATTTTATTTTAAATAATTTTAAAAACAAAAAAGTATTGATTAATTGTCAAATATTGAAGCCTAACAGAGTGAATGAACAATACAGGAAAAATTTTGTTTTATTACTTGGCTTACTCCATTGACCTTTGAGTATGGTCAAAGATTAGAAACTATTAAGATGGATCACTTGTGTCGAATCCTTTGTTTTTCAGCATATTGCTTTGTTGACCTTGGAGCGTTGGTCCTTTTAAATATGAGTGGAAATGACGCGCCTGTGGTGAGTTATTGTTAGCAGTGAACACAGTGAGCTCTAAACTAACACTGTTTGTTGGGACCACTACAGAGGAATAAATCAATCTCGTGTATACGCGGGTACAAGTTGCAATCTTATTGGTTACCATTTTGAATTCTCATTGTTTATTAACGAAAAAACACGAACGTTTCCATCCGTTTCCGATCTTGTCCCTTTAAATTAGAGTGGTCTTTCATGTTCGTCTCTTTTGAGCTTCCTTTTTCAGTGATCCATCTTAATAGTTTCTAATCTTTGGTATAAACATTGTTGATTAATACTTTAAAAGAAATAGACAAGATTATGCACTTTTTGTGGAGTAATAACTGATTCGTTAAAGTATGTTGATCTATTTCTTTGGCGAATCACCTCATTTTTTATCTTATTTTTTATAGCTTGTGGTGTGTTTGATCTCGGTATGACTTTTATTTTTTTATTAATCTCTAGTCTTTCATTTTTACACAAGATTTTCTTTAACTTATCTTCTCATATTGTCTTTGGTCTTCCTTTCCTGCGATTTTCGTTGGTTTGTCGTATAGTCGTCTCAGGAAAAGTACCACAAATATAACAAAATAGTCTCCCAAAATAACTAAGAATTGAATCGTTTGAAAATTTATGGTTATTTAGAATAAATTTGGCAAACGGGTATGAGCGCGTTTATCATCTTATACTACAGAGGTTATTTTCTCACTAATTAGATTCTGTTGATATTACAATAACATTCTGAATACACTAATTGGTTTTTGAATTAATTATGTGAGCATTTTTAAATTGTGCATACCAAAAGAAATTTAATTGAATTTTATTATGTGGTCAAGACTGCAAATACTTCTACGACCCATCCAAACATGGGGAACGCACGATCCGGGACAAATCATTGCTAAAGAGGGGGCAGTGGAACGAATTTCCGAACGCCGCTATAAAGGCATCGTCATCGTCATCTTGCGACGTTTGCAGCTAATACTAGAATCGCCGCCGTGCCATCACAGTCGAATGCCGAACTTAATGCCTTCAATGTGCTCAACTCGAATATAGATAATATAAAAGCAGATTTGAACTCGGACATAGTTGGCCTGAAAGAAAAATATTCCAGAATATTGGATGATAGAATGAATGAATGAATGAAGTTAGAAAAGAATTCAAATGCTAAATTAAAGAAGTAAAAGTAGTGATAGAGGTATAAGACGAGAAAAATGCCCTTGAAAAGAGAATAAAAAAATTGAAGGTAGGCTCAGTTCTTTAATCAATGTCACTTCTGGTGTGGCGAGTCTACGAGGACAGTCAAAAAATCCATTAATTGCAGAGGCCATTGTTATGCGCTGAAATAAGAAAGATTAAAGTCGAGCCTCCAGCGTTTGTCGGTAAGTCTTTTGGACTAATTATCAAAAACAATTTGAAGTGACTGCTAGAGTGAATGGATGGTCAGAAATTGAAAAGGATACTGCTTTAATTGTTGCTCTGTGTAGTAATGCTCTCGACATACAATAGACTGCAAGTTCAAAAACGAGCAAGAAATTTATGGCCAGATTGTTAAACGTCTTGAAAAGTGTTAGTCATGCTCATTTGGAGGAGATTTACCAAACACAGCTTTTTTTAAGTACAAAAATATTGTGAAACATTGTACTTAGTGAACTGCAAGGAAGCTGTTAAAGATCGGTGTCAAAAATGTGTGATATATATAACGGGTAACGACCAGCGAAGGAAACCGAAGGCATTGAGATGGTACGTCGGGAGTAAACTTGGAGAAAACATAGTTGGAGAAGATTCACAACGTGTGATACATCAACATCGCGAATGATTTGATGAAGGATCGTTATAACATCAACGCATCAAGGGCGAGTTATAAAGGAGCCGCCCGAGTGTGGTTACACAGGACAGGACAAATTGATTTATCGGACATTAATAGAAAATGCTGGAAAAGTTACGTGGTCATCTGTTGAACGAAAATATTTGGAATCTGGCAATACCGAAACGTGTGTGCAAAGTGGACAGTCTGAACTGGAGAATAGTTAGGAATATGGTAAAAGAATTGTTCTGAGGGTCTGGCATCGACGTCTTAGTTTGCAGTTATCAACAGAAGCCAGTAATCCCACAGAAGCGGTAGATTATTATTTTTATCTGACATCTCGATGCAGGAAAGGTCAAGACTGCAAATAGTTCCATGACTTATACAAACGTCTAGAACAAGGCAGAATATTCCAGATGGTTTTCGAATAGTCCCAGCGCTACAGGAAGACTCCAGAATAGGTGCTGGAGGTATATAAATAGCACTCAACGGAGCAGCAACAGGAAGTTTAGTTACTGGAAGCAAAGTGAACTGATTTTATATTAATATATAGCAGTGTTGAAATATACAAATATTATTAAATTGTTGTAGTCAAATAAGTAGTTATAACTAAATTTAAGCATTTTATTCACTATTTTAAGACCAAAAACGTTTCCAATATCTCAGTATTGATTAGCAGCTATTGTAGTACAAGTTCTGCATCTCTTAGGCCATGGGAAAAATGTGAAGCAAGTAAATTTGTTCACATATACCTTTTCAAGTGTAAATAAATTTATATTATTTTTATAAATAGCTTCCATAATATAATAGTCCAATGAGAATTTTAAATTGAGCTCTGTTTAACCATTTACAAGTTAGCAAAACCTACTGTTGTGATAAACCGTAGTATAAAATCACTAGTAATTAATTTAAACAATGAACAAAAGTAATTACAAGCAACTAACGCAAACAGATATTTAAACAAGCAGGTACTGCCTACACATTCATTAAACCATTAGTATCTTATTGAAGTTGTGCTATTTGGTGCGTCTGTCTTGCACAAATCTGTGTGCTTCCTGTATCTGTATTTATAAAGCCTTCTGGAAAGATACTTAATGCAAAGGTACATTTTTTAGAATTTAGTTTTGTTGTACTGTTGTTTTAGCCCAGATCTTGATGTTAAATATAACCCGCGCATACTGCTTGCAGTCTTAAAAACCAGCCGACTACATGAACTGGAATCCGTTTTTGGAGTGTTAAGCCTAAAAATGTCCTCTCTTCTGACAACTACCACTAGCAACTTTATTGAATGCAAATCATTTCTACGTGATATACAATGAGACTCTTCCGTTTCACCAGTTTTACTTAACTATCTCTGGCTCTTCATATTCATATGCAAAGTTCAGTAACTACATTGCGCGATAGTTTTTTTTTAGCAGGAAAAGTGCTCATGTTTTTAGTACTGAGCCAAAGAGCATATTAAAAGAACCATAAAATTGATACTGCAACTGCTCCCTTCATCCTCACCATCTATATGTTCTTTAACACTGCTAAATAATGTGATGTGCAAATTTTGTTCATATAGCTAATCGACTGAATATTATCTTCAAGTTTATTATGCTCAAAATCTGATGAAGTGGGCATCACTAATTTGTGTTGCATAGCCTAAAACACCATTTGTCAAATTATAACTCATTCAATCCATGTTTATATCTGATTTCAACCAGCCGAAAATAATTTATGTTAAATGTTTTCTTTTATGTAATACCTTGTTAATAGTATTGAAAATATTTCCACTATGAAAAATAAGTTGAAGATAAAATTATACAAATCTTTAAAAACAACAAAAACTTTGTAAATAGTAGTGGGGCTTTGGTATACATTTATTTTTCTGTCATAATAAAGTGGGTACTGTTAAGACAAAATTAGTAAATTACATAAAGTTTCATAATGAAAATAGTAAAAGTTTTGTCCAAGCCTAGTAATTCATTTATCTGCGCCTCCAGAGTCACATGGAATGAAATTTTATCTTATCTCTACTACATTGAATATGACGAATTGACTAATCAACAATCACGTTAAAAATTGAGAAAATATAATATTTTGTTAAATGCGGCTCTTATAATTGAGAATATCCATATTTAAGCTAATGCAATATTACTAATTACAAAAACTTAAAGTTTCGCTTTTCTTTGTTGTTTATTTTTTGCTGATATAATACTTGAGTTTGTAATAATGATTTTTTTTTCAAGGAAATGTAGAGAGACCATTAAGACTGCCACATGAACCCAGCTCTAGCGGGCAACATAGAGATCGCGAACGAGAATACAGGGAAAAGAAGGAACGTGAGCGATTGAGTGGTCACCATATCAAGCCGCCACTCCCAAATGCCCCGCCAAGCAAGCACATCCCTCCTCCGCACGGTCATCATAGCCATCCTCCGCCCTTGGATCCCAAATTGGGCAAACACGTCCGACCGCCGTCGTCGGGCCATCCTTCCAGCAGCAGAATGGAGCCAAGGGGGGAAGTTCTGCGTTCAGAGCCAGTAGGTTTACGCGAGTATAAAGAACCGAGCAAAGAGCCGTTGCCTGGCAGAGATGCAAGCCAGCTTGGACGGTCAAGTGATAAACGTGAATTTGTGCACCAAAGACAAGATGTTAAACCTAATAGTGTTGTGGATTCAAATAGCATACCAAATTCAAACTATAGTGGAGATAAGCGCGTTGATTCCACTCGGCCCAGGCCGCCTGTTGACCCTAAAATGCAAGTCAAACGCCGGGATGAAGTGAAACCATACAATAATAAGTTGGAGAATGACATTAAAAAACACTTAAGTGCTGCGATTCATGACAAAAACTCTTTCTTGCACAAACCTGTGAATTCTTCTACCTCACAAAAAGTGAAATCACCTTTTGGCCCATCAGAAGCTTCCAAAGCAAGTCTCGTTCAGAACGTTGGTCATGTGACAAGTGTGGTTGCACCTGTAGTACCAAAACCAGAGGCAAAAGTTGAGCCTCACAATGGTAGTAATAGTAACAGTAATGCCTTCAATTTGTCTATGATAGAGACAGACGTTAAGTTTAAGCCAGAAACGATTTTGCCAGAGGACCCTACGATAGTTCCTGTTATTCCCCCAGTTAAAAAGCCAAGTTTGTTTTCTCCAGATAAGAGTCCTCCAGCTCAAAAGAAATCTAAAACAAAAACTCCGCCTAATTCAAGCAAAAAGTCTGATCTGCCACTGACACCTGCTTTGCCTTCCACGCCAACCTTTGAGCTGCCACCAAGCAGTGCTGGTGGCAGCTCTAAACGTAGTCGAACGTCAAGCACCAATTCCGAGCCAGAATTGCGACCTGTAATGAAAAAGATTGATCAAGTGCAAGGTTTCGAAAACATAATGCGTGACTCTTCCATCGGCATAAAATTGCATCAAGTTCCTGATATTATTACTCCAATTCCAGAAGTGCGACAGGATAAGGTTAACGTGCAGGGCTCAATAGCAAAGGAATTGAAACCGCCCGACTTAATTCCACCGTTCACTGCGAGCAGTAGTGGCTCCTTGCCTCTATCTCAACCAATTATTAATGGAATTGAAACTAATCCCAGTATAATCAGTAGTTTGCTGAAGGAGGCTCCTTCAGTTCCTCATCTACCAACAGTTGTTGCTGCAGCACCTGGAGCACCCGAAACCAGAGATAAAGAACAGAAGGAACACCACAGGGAGCATAAGAAAAGTAAAAAGGAGAAACACAAACACAAAGATAAAGAGAAAAGTCGAGAGGAGAAAGAAAAAAAGAAAAAACACAAAGATAAGGACAGAGACAAACACAAATACAAGTTGGAAAAGCATGAAGCTGAAGTAAGCAACGTGGAGGTTCCGGCTCAGCCCATTAAGATAACTATATCAAAGGATAAAATTCAGCCTGTTGAGGCCCCACCACCACCTTTGGGAGTGAAAATAAAAATTCCAAAGGACAGAATTAAAACCGATGGGATTGGTGAATCATCTAGTGTTAATAATGGCTTAAAAATCAAAATTTCAAAAGATGCCATCATCAATTTTAGTGGTGATAGCAGTAGTACTAGTAAGAAGAGGGAACGAGACAGAAGCTCGCCGTTAGATATGCCAGCGAGTAAAGTTTCCAAGTCTAACCACAATCGGTTAGGTGACGTCAAAGCAGTCAAGAACGTTTACAACAAGGTAAGCAATTTAAATAATAATGTTAGCGATGGCGCAATGCACAGCACACAGACCTCTCTCTACAATGGTATGAATCAACTGGCTGCACATACCATGTATGCAGGCCAGAATGCCCCACACAACTATTTTTATAATTACCCACCGCCAAATATACAACTGTCGATGGTGCCGCCATACATGTACCAGCAGTTTTATCCGACTGGATACATGTATCCTTCAGCTGATATGTACGCAGCTCCTAACCCATCTCTCGGGAACGAAATGCCCCCTCCACTGCCTCAAGATCCTCCTCCTAACAATCCTCCGCCTCCTCCTCCAGAATTTTAAGCTAAGTATTTGGCCTACTTTAAGGCTAGATTGCTCAATTAGATGAGAAGCAAAGAAATGTTGATGTTCAGTTACTGACTTGCAAACTGATGCTGCATTTTCTAGCTCGGATGTTCTTTCAAAGTTACCCTTCTGTACTGACACAGTGACAGCATACTGTTCCTTTTTTTTTGTTTCACATCACTGATCTAAATTAGTTTCAATTTGAATTACTTGAATGAGTCGCACCAGCTTCAGTAAACTTAACTAAATTTAAGTTTTCTTTGTACATAATCACTTTTTATTTAGTTACGTTTGATGTAAACTAGCCGTTCTGTGTAATACCGAGTTGATTCTTTAACAAATTACACTTGTAATTGCAGCAACAGTGCATGTTTTATGTTACGTTGATACATTTTATTTGATAGGAGCATTGTAATTGTAGCAAACTAGTAGTAATTATGTACATAAGCGCTATTTATTATTTTTAACAATAATTTTCTAACAATAAAAGACGTTTACTTTGTACTCTTGTCTTGATTTGTATAGTTCATATTTACTTTAGTTCTTTTGTAGATAATTATGACTTGTTTTCTCTTCATTGTATGTGTGCATATTGCATCACACATGTAGATTAGATTGATTGTTGCAAGCTGAAACAGTCTCCATCTGCAGAGCCTGTGATTCAGCTTTAAACGCTCTGAAATTCAATAAACTCTTATTTGCATTTGTATATCTAGTTGCCATTTGCCCGAGCACACACTCTAATGTTTCTTGCATGTATGTGTTTGCCGTTTTTCAATGTTGTTTGTTGTGTGAAAAACGACTGCTTAAAAATTATTTCACTAAAACAGGATTCTTTCGACTTGTGCTTTAAAGCTTCATCGTTGAACTGACTTGTTTTAAAGGCGCTTACGAAGAGAACTATACTGTTTGATATGTATTTAGTGCATGCCATTTAGAACTTGCATTCACATTCATTTTGCACGCTTACTGTTGCCGATTCCATTGCAGTTATGATAGTAAAGTAACTAATAGAAATTAAGAGAAATGCATGTGTTTCATGGTACACATTCTAAAAGAAAAAAAAGTTTATTATTTATATCTCAGTTATATAAGTTATCTGGCCTTGCATAAATTACTTAAAAGAAAATTTAAATATCAATATAAATCAGCAGAAGCTTGCGCAATACTTGCTCTAGTATTCTTTTGTTTTGACTAATGTAAATAATTGAATGAAAATTTCTTTTTAATTTCGTAATCTTAGTTAGGATCATTAAAAAATTTATAGAGATATTGACAACTTATGGTGAATTCTTCTCCATCAAGTCATGTTAACTAATAAATTATACAAATGTGTTTGTGAAAAATCTAATTTTACTAACCAATGAAAAATTAATCAATCCTCATCGTATACACCACATGTGCATTAAGCTGAGGTCTTGCTTCGGTCTAATTGAACCTTGTGTGTAAGACGAAATGCGAACAAATGTGTGTGAGTTCATGGCCACTGGGGATCATTGCATGCACAGGCAGAGCCACATGTAGACATCACGTTATTACGGTGTTTGGTGCTTTGCAGGTGGCGCAGCTAGGTGATGGCGAAGCATCCGCACACAGGTTGGCTGAATCTAAGTATATCAACAAGGGGGCGACGACATAGTACGACTGCGGCGCCCTGGCCGAGCTGCCGCCTTTATGCTAGCATTTGTGGTGGCCGGCATGAAGTGCGGCAGCTCCGCACCTGTCACTCGAGGTCTAACTTATCCGTTAAAGATCATGCAGTAGCTCGCTAAAATTGTAGATTCTGTAAATAGGCAAGTGACATTGTATTTTCATCTGTAAGTAGCTGAAAATATGTAACATATGTTCGTTTTTGTTATTTTCTTTTAACTCCTGTTACTTAATATCACTAGCAATACGATCAGTCTGCCTATTTGTGAATGAATAATATTTAGATTATGCCAACTTGGGGTTTTAATGTGATTTTATCAATCAGTAACCATATAACACCATCATCTCCATCAATCACCATCTCATAATGCTGCTAACGCGTGCGGTGGCGTCGCTTTTAGAGCGTCCAGAATGGTAAAGGATGTTTGAGTTTGTTTTTCCTGACTGTTTTCTTGCTTCATCTTGTGCGTTTTTGTAGCACTTACGTCTGTGCCTTAATTGTTACTGGTTTTGTCTCCTGCAGGACTACTAAGTTCGTACTGCATTGCCTTAACGCATATTTATTCACAATTAGGTCGGACTTGCCAAATGAATGTTAACTACAGCAGAGTAGTATCAGACGTCTGTTACCTTATTACGTATTTAAGTTTTGTATTTTTGTAAGGAAACGTTTTAGCTAGTGCCCAAAAGGACTGAAATTGCCACGACAGTTTGGGCTTTGTACATAACTAACTAACCTCCAGAGTTTATTTATTGAAATGGATATTTTCAAGCTAGACTAGTAAAACTGAAGCCACGCTGTAACATGCTCACCAAACGCTAGCGAGCAGTCGTTTCGCGGCATTCACACGGGCAGACTGCTCGAGCGTTTGTTGTGCACTTTGCGGCGCGAACAAACAGCAAGATGATACTTAAATATGATAGCATATTTTATTGTGATGCATGTTGTTTAATGACAGAATAGGTAGCTTACATACGAAATTTAAATAATAGAAATGTTACTAAAGATGCAATCACATAATAATACTCTGTCTGCACCGTACAAACTTCAAAGAGCACTGCAGATTTGATAGGAGATAAATTACGCTGTTAACAGTTTGCAGGGTGCTTTGAAGTTTTGACGTAAAGTATCAGCAGCCACTGTATTAATAAAAAAATATATAAATATGTGTAATCTTAGGGACTTATAAAATTAAGGGTATCAAGTGATTATAAAGAAATCTGTTTACATTCTATTATATATAGAAATTGGTGATCACTAAAAATGGCATTTAAATGTCTCATTTGTTTTTCACTATATGATGAATAATAGAACTATGTATTCATACTTGCTTACAAAGTATTCTGCACTTATAGGACTGAATTTTATAATACTATTAACGATATACATTGCTAGGGCAAGATTTTGAGTTTCGTTGTGGCTCTTGTAATTCACAACTTGTGCAACTAGATTCTGACGACCAACATCTGTTGCCTGCGGGACACTGTGCCCACGCGTTTTTTAATTGATCAGGGTAGATTACTAACGCTGTTTTTGAACTTGCGCCAATTTAATTTTTTATTCGTCTCCAGTCTTATTATTAATTAAGGGCGCTTATGTGCACCCCTCGAGAAACTGTACATAGGCATATTTTTTACTTGTTATGTATTTTGTTATACCTTTCATTTGAGAAATATATTTATGAAATAGCATGCGTTCGGTTCTTGGCTAGCGCCCGAGTTCTCGCAACGGATACAGCACTCCGCTCCTTAATTATAATGTAGTTTGTTATGTATTTATGTAAATAAAAACTTATAAGCGACAGTGGTTTAATATTTCCTGCTCTGCGAAGAATTTATGGTTGCCTACCCTGCAGATGCTTAGAGGCTAAACGCCAAAATATCTTAAATAATCTAATTAAAATAAACTAGGAAAACGCAGACTAGTTCGTCTTTTTTTTTATTGCTTTTCCTCTTAGTTAAGTATCTGATTAATTTCGTGTTTGTAATCAATTTTTAAGAATATTTGTAGTTACTCCCTAGAGTAAATAATGTTTCGTACTCCATGATGAATTTTAAATGACGTGTACAGGTTATGTAGAACGAATACATATTCAACTCAAATTTGGCAAATAATATTTAACGATGTAATAAAAGACGTGGACCTTAGAAGCTTACACGACAGCACAATAAATGTAAGTCATCTGACGGTGATTACATGTAATAAGCAGATGCAGGTCTTTTCAAGAAACTTCTTCCAGGAGAAACGATGGGCACAGCGCTAAGCAGAGCCGTAGACTTATCTACAAACGAGTACCTGACGAGGTTTGTCGGAAAAGAACACATCTCGCCAAACGACCCTTTCTGGAACCGATTCCTAGCGTTCAATATTACCCCGCCGAGATCTAAGTATTGCAGCGCTTTACTAGTTGATGCTTTGTAATAAACGCCTACAATTTCAGTGAAGATCAGCTGGCTTTAGAGACGCGAATAGAGCCTTTTTGCCAGCATTTGCTAACCAACAATTTGTTGTCGGGTAATATTGGAGCTCTCATTCAGGTATTTGTAACAAGAGCTTCGGAATTATTGGCTGCTACCAACACGGATGAGTATGTGACAATGCTGATGAGTAATTTGTGGTCTAATGTATATCTTGTTGCAGTAATTTATTTAGTTGGCAGGCTTTCAATGCCCTGTTTATTATACGTTGTTTAATAAAATACTTCACTGAAATGGTATCGGAAGAACAGCTAATTGAGCATTTTGAATGTGGTGCGACTAGTGGAGGTTCACGTTTAGAAATGTTTATCGGCTCCTTAGTAGGCATCTTGGTAGATGTACCGCTCAAAGACTTCACGTATGCTGTGCATCTGGAGGCAGTCACCTGCCTTATGGTATTACTATCAGTTCAGTTGCATTCATCTAGAAGAGCTGACCAATCCAGCATCTACCGACTTATTATGAAGGGCCGGCATGCTATTCATGCACCACTCTTGGTCAAGAGCCTGCTGCAGAACTTTATTGAGCAGCGGAAAGCCCCTCCCATGTATGGGGGCAATTCTAGTCATCATAGTGTAGTGTTTGGTATAAAGCGATTATTTACTATGTCACAGAGGCTGAAAATTAATTTGCAGGATTTGCCGCTGGATTGTGGTCAATGATTACGTTCAACAGGAAGTCGGCAGATCTAAATGAAGCAGCTAACAATAACGACTTAAATGATATACCGTTGGCTAATCAAAGTTTACTCCTTATCTTGATATTAACTAATCACTGCACGACTCAAGTCAATCCCTACAGACAGAGTTTGTTTACCTGTGCCAATAGTCAAGGTAACGTTATTTGCATTGCATAATTGGAGTAGGTACTAGGTACTACTACTATGAATGTAGCAGCAGCATGACTATTCATGTATGCAAGCTTAATTAATTTGGTACTTGTATTGTCGGGTGTAGGCTTGTGTGGTTGTTTTCTGTTGCACCATTAAAAGTTCACATACAAATAGTAAAACAATAGCACATTTATAAAACAAACGTAAAAATCGATTTAGGCCCACGCATTACACCATGCTTGAAATACTTTTACGGTATAAATAAATTGGTAAGTCATATAGTCGTAAAATAATTTCTTTCATAATCAAATGTAGGATTTCCTTGTGACTATAGCTATTTTGAATACAAAAACAATGTATGGTTGTATGTATTAGAGAATTGAAACTCGCAAACTTTGCTTAAAAACACAGATGCTTATATTTGAAATAATTTCTTTCAATAAACCTCAAAAGCTTTACAGAAGTCTTCTTAAAGGGTGTCTTTAATTTTACATTAGAAAAAAGACAAAATTGAATTAAAGTTTGTGTTTGTGGCATGAATGAGGTGAAATTTTATGGCAATTGTTCATGTGCTAATAACATTCTTGTAACTCGGAGATAGCCAAGCAAGGCTTTCTTAATACCTTTAGTGTTAGTTATTCAAGGACCTGTTCCTCTCGGGAGCTAATTAAACTAATTAAACTAGACAGGAATATGTAGTGATTGTATGCTTTCTAGAATGGTTTATTGTTTAGGTGTACAATCTGTATGCTATGTTATCTAGTGATCTCAATTAACTATTTCTGTTGTAACATATTAAAAAGGCAGTTAATCGTTTAAGAATAGTCCTGATAGATAATCTCAAGAATTTTTTTGATTTTAAGGTATTTTAATTAGTTATCAGTTACCCCAAATGTTCACTATCTTGAATAAACTCAACTGATTTCCGTACACTAAGATAGGCATGTTTAACTTTACATGCCACATTCACTCCTTTAAGGGCTGTTTTTCAAAAGTCACAAAGTTAAATTTCTTATATGTATAAATAGTAACAGGAAATGGAGAATTTGTGAGATTATTGTGAGAATAATTTCTTAGGTCATTTAATATATTGATCTATCCATAAAATATCTGACAAATGAAGACTACCAGGATTAATGCAGTGGTCAATTCTCTTTCAGACGTTATTCTCGACTTTGGGCAGCACTGTGCAGTTTTTGAACGAATATTGGCTTTCACTCTATCAACAACTCGAGAATTGATATAAATATTACTTTTTAGATGTGCCCATAAGAAGTCTGCTGTTGTCATGTTTGGCAGAGCTGCCGCACAATATCACCATAGTTTGAAATCATTTCTCTTAGAAACATTTCTCCTAAAATTGTTGTTTCAGTTATTGTAAGGTATGGTGCACTATTTTGTTGAAACTTATATAATAACAATGAGGCTCAAACTGCGAACTGAGAGATTAAGAGCTCCAATATGTTTGCTCTCGCTACCCGGTCTGTTGTGCAGCATCTTTAATGTGTGTCTTAAACCACCACGTTGTTATCTTTTATTCGAAATGAACGCAGCCATAATTGTTTTTAGTGGCTGAGTAGGCCATCTGCCGGGCGTCTGAGCACCAGATTGTTGAAACTTTTGATCCTTTTATATCGAGTTCATCTACATGTAGCGGCAGGGAATTAAGTAGCATTTCTGTGTACCTTTCTCTTGTAACAGTATTGATTCTGTGAAGTTTTTAGGTTGTGTTTTACATCAATTTGAACTTGCATATTTTGTGGATTTAATAACCATCAAAATGTTTTTCCATCTGGAGCATTTTGATCACAATATTTTCTACTGAGAATATGTTAATCCATCAAAGAAAACATTTTACCCATTTCTGTCTGTTTGTATATGGCTATACAGTTTACACAACAAAAATAATATATAAAACAATGTTTATGTCGATGATCCTTTAACAATTGTTGAAGGAGAAAGCCGAGAGATATCGCATCTATAGAGCATGTAAGAAAGTTGGTACATGCCAGTAAAAAGGACTGCTTTCAGGTTGCCCAGTAATTAGTGTCGGGTTTGTATGTAAACGCTCCCAAATTTTACTTGCATTCAAAAAGGAGTAATAGCTGTAAGAATTATCATGTGTTGCCACAACATCATCATTTATGTTTTGATAGCCCGGCTTCCTTAGGAACATGTGACCAGTGTTTCCAGGCGTCGAGAATTTTATTACCCTGGACGTCCTTTGTACGCATGTCTGCTTCTATGCTAAATGCTAACGGTATTAACTTCCTAAACATTTACATATTTAATATTTTAGATTTTAACATTTTGAAAACAATAAATTAAGCATAGTCGAAAACTATTGACGCCCAATTATTTGTATTAATTTACCAAATGCTTTATTCGTTGTTGTGTTATATTTTTTAAGCAGATTACGCAATAACAACATTGAATAAATCAAATTCAAACAGTTTATATTGACAGTAATTTGAGCAGAAAAAAGATTTTCCAATAATTCAGTATAAGATAATCGGACAAGAACAACGTGCCCATATTTTCCTAATTTATAAGCTGTAAGAATTTATTTACCTATTGGCATTTTAACTTTGCCATTTTTAATAATCGGGAGCATTTAGCGTAGAAGCAAACATGCGTACAAGACACGCCCAGGGTAATAAAATGCTTGACGCCTGGGAACACTGTGTGTGACATTATTTTGAATATTTCCCTTTTTGACTATTGCTATGGCAAGGTCATAGTATCATTGAAGGAATGGATCTCATAGTAAAATATAGAAGATCCTCATTCTGTCCCCATTATTGGTTTCTTTTTCAGCTTTAGGAACGTTGTCATCAAGAGGCTAGATTATCTGATCAGTCAATAGCGTTACATAATCAGTTATCAACATTTAATTGCAATTTTTGTCATCCATTTACACTGATTAGTTAATAAATAATAAATTAACATAGGGGACTTAATTTTGCTGCATCTTTTACGTTGAAATAAATAAATCATCAATTTTAGACATTTTAGAAAGAACTATATTTCACTTGTTCTTGTTTTCTGACTTTCTCTTGTGACTTTCAAAGTGATAATTCAGTGAAATTTGACGCAAAAATACTGTAATGCATCAGCTGATTTTATAGGAAATCTGAAAACTTGTTGCACTAATCCTGCTTGCACATGCCTCTTCATGTTATTAAAAATACCTACCTCAATTCTCTCCACCAAATGATTTTTTGTAGTTTTATGAGAGTTGATGGCTTGTGATATATTTTCTTTTCTACATGTCCCATAGCAAGAAATTTGGGTGTCAAAGTTCTCTGGAATGGCACAACCATTAAAGAAGAAAACTATCTAGCCATTTTGGCTCCAAGTTTTTCAACACTTGCAATGAAGATTCTCACTAATTCAAATATTCTAATAATTGATGTATATACTTAAGTAGTATTATAGCTCACTGGAGGAGCACAGTAATTTAGTACTCAGATGTATATTGATAAATGACTGGTACCAATGATAGTAGCTAAGTTTCTGTTGATCTAAAGATTTGAGTTAGTACACAGCAATAAGCAAACAACTTATGTAGATGTGCTTGTAGAAACCCATATTGCTTATAACAGTTTATGGAAGAATTTTTGTGGGAAGATTAACAGTTTTTTTTACTTTTTGGATTATAGGATGCCTTTTTTTGTGCATATCCAACAGTGCCCATGGTTTGGAACCCCTAAATTGTGTAATAGATTTTCTTTAGCACCTCTTTATTGATCAAAGTTCTTTGATACATTCAGGTAATGATCACATTTTTTTATTGTGTACTACACATAGAGCATTGTTAAGGACCACAGTCCAAACAGCTTTCACTTTGCACAGGTGGAACATTTGACTTTTGTATTTATAAAATTATTATTTCTATACACTAATATATGCATGTCTAATTTTACTGAATTACATTTGTTAGTTTGAAAGTTTTAATGAAAAATTAAAAGTTCAGAGAGACACATCTTATAGTTGATATGACTGGCGAATATTGTCTGCTGTCTTTTGTTTGAAAATTTAACAAGTCTAAGAGACGAAAGCATCAGTTCAAGTTTATAAACTATTCCAATATTATGGTAATGCATTTTCCTATCTAACAGCAGTTGAAAAACTTCTACCTGATATATATGGTTAACCAGGCAACAATCTAATATTCCAATAATGGATAGTAAGTTTATTACATAAATGTTCAGAGCAACAGTGGTCTTAAAGTGTTTGGTATATTTGCTAACAAATGCTAGAGTACCGGTGCTTTTTTAATTGTTCTTGTTAAGTGACAATTAGAAGTCGAAGCATCGTTTATCTAAATGTCCCAGTAATTCTGCAAATAAAAACTGCTTGGTACATATCTTAAATCACCATACCAATGATTTATTGGATTTTTGAAATGATGGTAGGTCATAAACATGGCATTTTGATGAATCCATGGTTTTAAACCAGTGTTACAGGAAAGTGGTAATTATTTGAACTGTGTTATATGTTTTGAAGTAATTAATAATTTTCTGCTGATGTTCATCTACTTTTAATAGGGCAGTGTACGTTTTCCAAAGATACCGTTGAACTTTAAGTGAATCCATCAATTTTTAAAAGTAGAGATGGAATTTTCTCTGTGCTTTTTACTTTTATTTAAAGTTTCTTGATCAGAACGTTGTCATATCTTAAATGACATGTCTTTCACCAATTTTTGTATTGAAGCATTGGTGGCTTTTTACGATAATATTATTTTCTTTAAGTCTGCAATTGATTGTATTGCAAAGATACAATCAACTTAAACTATAGTTTCTTATGGTTGCCCGAGCCTAAAATTGGTGAAAAGTCTTGGTATATTGCTAAGGTGGTGGGCAAGAAAATTAACATTTAATTTTCGATTAAAAAAATCGAAATATTAATTTATTAAAAACACAATTATAAACTGAAATGCTGAATGATTATTTTTGAACAGCATCTAAACTATAATGTAACCAATAAAGTTCTTGCCGTTTTTGCTTTGCCATTGAATGAAGGGAGAATAGGTATACAATTAGTGTATCACATGGTTTAAAAACCGGTCAGTCGAGAGTAAAAATATCAGTCGTTATTAAAGCAGGTCCACTGCGCACTTTCATCATTCGTAACTCGTACAGTAGCGAAGACAAATTGAAGTGTCCAAGGATCTCGTTCGGTGTTGTTTGCTTTAAGACTTAAAAGTGGGCTTATCAGCAGCTGCATCAAGTCGCTGAATATGTCAAGCGTTTTGGAATAGTGCTGTAAATGAACGTACTGCAAGGCATTGGTTTTAAAAATTCAGGTCACAAGATTTGTCCCTCTATAATGAACCTCGTAGTGGATGACCACAGGCCTTGGATGACGAAGCTCTGCAGGCGGCCATTAAGGAGGACAGTAGTCTAATGTGTGGTGAACTTGCAAGACATTTTAACCTTTCTGATGAAATAGTTAGACTTCATCTACACCGCTTAGGTAAGACATACAGGTTGAGCAAGTGGGTTCCGCATATGCTGTTGGAAGTCAACAAGAGACAACGAGTGGCAGCCTGTATGTCGTTGCTTTCTCGCCACCGTACCGCATCCATATTCAATCGAGTGCTTACCAGTGACGAAAAGTAGGTCCTGTATGACACTCCTAAGCGTTCCCAGCATTGGTTGTTACCCCAGAATACTGTCCCTCACAGCGCAAGATCACCTATGCATCCAAGCAAGATTATGTGTCTGGTGGACAGCTCATCAAGTGCTTCACTATGAGCTGCTACCAACGGGCCAAAAGGTTACTGCGGACCTGTACTCGCAGCAATTGGAACGTGTCCAACAGGCATTGCAACAGAGGGAGCCAGCACTGGTGAATCGCAAAGGTGTACTCTTCTTTCATGACAATGCCAGATCGCATGTTGCGCGGCTGGTCAGGGATACCATACAGCGATTTGGTTAAGAGACTTTGTGCCATGCTCCTTACTCACCTGACCTTGCGCTATCCGATTACTACCTCTTTCACCAATGAAGCAGACTTGCGCCAAGCACTCGCGGACTTCTTTGCGTCCAAACCCCCCGAGTTTTACCGCAAGGGGATTGCACAGCTGGAAACACGTTGGCAGAAGGTGCCAGATGCCGATGGCGATTACTTTGAGAACTAACAATAGGCTACACTTTCTGTAAATCATTTTTTTTGGACATTAAAAACGGCAAGAACTTTATTGGTTAGCTTGTATTATCTTCGATCATCTCTAGTTTTTGTGACACATCGTATGCTAGACAAGATTCACGTCAACTATAATAAAAAAGCATTTTATTCTAGCAATAAATTGTTTGTTTGAAGTAGCCTGCCATCCATCCTGGTATGCAATATTAAAAAGAATTGCCCAAAAAATGTTCTATTGATTTGGCTTTAGGAATATTTATTTAATGATTTTGAATCCATTGCCATAAAACTAATATTTTCAGATTGTAGCCAGTCAGGGATATTTCTTGCACAAAAACTGCTAGCTAGATCAGGCCAAAGAGTAAACCTTTATTATGCTTCTATTCCATAAAGTTTTATTAAGTAATTCTTTTGAACTTATAACAAAACCTTTGGATAAACAAATGAACAAATATGAAGTAATTTTTGTTCAAATTTTAATTTTTTAATTAATTGACACACATTCTGTACTTAGTAGAATTCTCTAGATTATAATTAAAAATGAGATTGACTTCAAGTTTTAAGTACTGTCTTCTTAGACGTAGTGGCTTTTTAAATGTTTAAAATCAATTGCTATATTTAATGAAACCTGGAAAAAATTAAATGCTAAAGAAGGATGGCTATATAACCAATAATAATAAAGAATTTAGCTCAGCAGACTTTACAGTGTGATAATACACAAAACAAAAACAGTGGATTGATGACAAAAGTTAGAAGTACAGAGAGAGATGCTCAATTGATAATCAAAAAAGATGTAAAAAAGTAAAAGGTTAAAAATATTTGTTTAAAAAAAACGAAAAGACAATACCTAAGTAAAAAGATAAAAAAATATATAATTTCATTGCAGTAAACAGGACCTTTTATACAAACGTGAGTGATATTAAGAAAGGTTATCGAGCAAAGACCACAATTTTTATAAATAAAGTAATAGGGCGAGAGAAGGAAGTAATGGAGCTGTGGCCAAATCATTTCAAGAACATTTGAAGTAACAAAGAAGCAAAGCAGAATGATATCAAAATAATATTACAAATCCAGTGAAGTGGTGAAGTAAGTTGAACTACAAAGAAGAAATAAAAACAATCATTCAACCACCGAAAGACAGTACAAGTCCTGGGAAAGATAGAATTATAGAAAAGTGGAAACAAAAGATTAGTGTAAGGAGTGTTTAAATTAATTTGCAAACTATAGACAAGAATAAGATAATAAGAAATTATGAATGTAGATTTCGGAAAAATCATCTCTTTTTATTATAAAGATACAAAAAAATTGAATAAAAAATATTCAATTACATGTATTGTTTGTGGTCTTTTATAGTATATAAGGCAAATGTGTATCTAGTAATGAATAATTTAAGGCTTCTTGAGATTGACTTGAGAAAAACTTCAATTCTAAGTCAAAATTCAAAATGGCGTCTTAGAGGATTAAAACAATGAGAGCCTATGTTTCTGTTCAATATCATGTTGTAAAACATAACAAGGAAGAGTGTAATTAAAAAGGCTGAAACATTACGAGAAGACCATGACAATGCTTAGCATATTTGAATGATGTGGTTTTAATATCTAGAATACAACATCAATTAAAGGAAATTCCAACAAGTCTAATAACAGAAGCAGCTGAATACAAACTGCAAATAAATGAGGACAAGAACAAGTGGGTGGTGTGAGGAAAAATTTTGTAATGAATAAAACATGCTTAGAAGTACAAATCAAAAATTACGTGTTTACTTAGAGAAGAATTAGGGCCAAGAATGTATCATAAACGCTGAATGCGAAGTTATATAAAACTGGTCAGGGCAACTGTAACTTTTGTAAATGAAAGGAAAATACGAAGTCTTTGAAAAAAAAATATGGAGAAGACGCACAAGTGGAAAATTAATAAGAAGTTTGAATTAACTAAGCATCATTAACATAATGAAGCACGGCGAATATGCTGATTACAGCATCCTCCGGAGTGGAGGATTCAAAGTTAACTAAGAAAGTCTCGAAAGGAGAATTGTAAGGACCAAATCCGAGAGGAAATCGTAAGTGAAAGTGGATGGACGATATTAATGAAGTGTTTTGCATATGGGAGTGAAGAACTGCAAAGCTGTTGTAAAAACATGAGCAGAATGAAAAAGGCTTATTAATTTAAAGACCTTTAATATATATATATATATAATTACATATAGCAGTACTACTAAATTCTAATTTGTGCCAGCATAAAGCGAACATTTCTTCTTGTTCTTCTAGGATCCTCCATATTTCCTCTCTGTTTACCTTGTCGGAGGCTTTTTTCAAGTCGATAAAGCAAAGATCTGTCTCACTGTCTTTTTTTGGTTGCTTTCCCAGATACTTATCTTAGAACGATAATTGCATCTGTTGTTCCCTTTACTTGTTCTGAATCCCTGTCGTGAGTCTTCAATTGTTTCTTCTAATTTTAGGCTTCTATACCTGAAAGGGAGGCCTAATGAAATCGGTGCGGACGTCTGTCTGTCCGTCGCGACTTTCAACTCGAGAACTACTGAACCTAAAAACATAAGGGGTGTGTCATTCGAAAGCCTATAGCCTACCAGGTTCACATCCGCGAGCTGGCATAGGAGAGATGTCCTACAACAATGCAATAAGAATTTTTAGCGGACCCAGCTTACAATATGTCATTCCTTATAACTTTTGATCAAGGCACCTTCCAAGCTGGAGACCAGCTTCTATTTCTGTCATTTCTGACATCTATCATAACGTTTTCAGTATTTAACTAATAACCATAAGTCAAGTTCAGACGCCAAAAATCAGCCTGATCGAAAAATCTCGAGACCGGTTTGACCGGTAGTGGCCGCAAATTTTTGTTTATGTATAGAAGCTCCGGACATCTGTGGAACCGCAGTTCCACGTCTTGTTTGTTTTGAGACTTATAAGAGTTTAAAAGGTAGCAGATTTGGGGTTTTTTAATCAATCAGTGAATACCAGCTAACCATAATCTAAATATCTGTTACAAATTCTATTTGAAGATCAATTAAGTTTCAGTTTTCAAGATTTGCTTTATGATATTTTAATTATTTATATTTATACCCTTCTGCAGCAAAAGATCATAGTGAAGGAAAAACAATAAACGTTGATATTGAGCAATTCGTTTGTAGTTTACCTTCTCTAAGAACACTATGCCAGTTCTTTGAGGAAATTAAAGGTGTTAAGAAGGGTAGCTCTTTATTTTATCAAATACGCCCTCTAAGGGTAGGTGGGAGTGTCAATCGAAAGCATTTTTCAACCTCAATTCATTGATAAGATTAAAGATTATGCTACTTTAAAGTCTTTGAGGTTAAATCAAGAGGAAAAAAACATTCAATAATTCTTGATCCAACATATTAAAACTTCTCACACAATCTAATTAATTAAGAAACAATAAAGAAGGGAACATTGTCTAAATATAACAATTGCTCATAAACGACCGAGTTAGAAAAGTTATATTTTCCCCTCTTGTATTTAAATGTCATACAATTTTTTATCAATCAGTCAAACAGAAAAGTTAACTTGAAAAGTAACTAACGACTCTATTTCACGATTTTGGGGTTAAAATTTTCTTTCTCATTTGTGTAACATATGCTTCAAATTTATTTTATTCTTTTACTATTTTTGTTATCAGAAATCTTTTACTATCTTCGAAAGTCTATGAAAGCGTTTTAAAGAGGACCAGCATTGAAAAATCTATTGGACTGAAATGTTTTTAGACTGTCGTGTCAAATTTCTTGCACCCACTGCTCTTATATATTGTCTTTACATGTTGATCCATCAAGAATACGTTCGTATCTGAGAAAATGCAATAAAATGGTATCTTCTAAGGAGATGAGTCCAAACCTTCTATATAAGAGCTACATAGTATAAGGCTACTTTATCATATTTAGAATTTCAATCAAGAATATGTATCAGAAGGTATTTTCTGGGCAAGACAACACTGGTTCAACTGGTGGCTTAGTCAATCTGTAACTCTAGAATCTAGAAAACTAAGGAAAAATTTCTGAAGATTCCTTCCTTCAAATTCTTTAAATTCATATGATGTAGATGCTTTTGTATGAAGGGCAAAACAATACATGTTTTTCAATCGTGTTTACACAATTATATTTTTGAAGCCGTTAAATATTTACAGATAATAATCCAATAGCTCCAACCAAAGCCCTGACATTGTTCAAAATAGATTACGGCACCTTATTCGCGACTCTATCCAAACAGGCCAGCAAAGACGCTGCAACGCTACTGCTCTATCTGCTAATACATCGAAACGCTGCCTTTCGAACGCACCTACTCAACAGGGTGGACTTAGACCAACTTGTAAGTTGCTACAGTCCAGCGCTGCAATTTAAAACTTATTTTGTGCACCTTGTGTAGATTATACCCATTCTGAAAACGCTGTATCACGCTCCAAACAGCAACTCGCACCACATTTACATGTCGCTGATCATCCTCCTCATCCTCAGTGAAGATGACTCCTTCAATAAAAACATCCATGAAACGGTAAATAATTCACTCTCCATTATCTCAATGATATAAACTCTAAATTTCTAGAAATTAAAGGCAATAACGTGGTACACAGAGCGATCAATATCAGAGGTGTCGCTGGGAGGCCTTCTAGTGCTAGTGGTGATTAGAACAGTGCAGTACAACATGCTGAAGATGCGCGACAAGTACCTGCACACTAACTGTCTGGCTGCACTGGCAAACATGTCTGCCCAGTTTCGGGACCTGCATCCTTACGTCAGTCAGCGGTTGGTCTCGCTATTCGAGACCTTAGCAAAACGTTACCATAAGTTGCAGCAGAAGCTCAGCAGCGCTGGCAGCGAGGTGGCAGTCGTCATCACACAGGATGCTGCAGAAGCAGAACAGGACTTGGGGGTCCTCGAAGAGGTCCTACGCATGGTGCTAGAGATCTTCAATTCTTGTCTGGCAAATCAGTTAATCAACAACCCCAATTTGGTTTATACGTTGCTCTACAAAAAGCATATATTTGAGTCATTCCGATCCAACACAGCATTCCAGGATATTGTACATAACATTGATGTTGTTATAGAATACTTCTCAGAGCTATTATCGGCCAAAGCTCAAGAACATGAAGTGGATTTTCATGAAGTTTTATCTGTTATACAACAAGGAGCCAAACATTGGCCCAAGGATAAGCTTACAGTGAGTATATTGCAATGTTTGTATCAACAATTTTAACTAATTTGTGCTCGTACAGAAATTTCCAGATTTAAAATTTAAATATGTGGAAGAAGACCAACCTGAAGAATTTTTCATACCGTATGTGTGGTCTCTAGTTGGCCAGCATTCAGTTTTACATTGGAGTACAGAAGGATCGGTATTAATGAATGCTGTTTGCTAATACAAACACCACCATGTTGATTGCTCTACAATGTGATAACGATAAGAACTTCCACTTAGATAAGGTGTTGAACAGGAACACTTGAAGTACCCTGGGGTTTACAACTAGAATTTGTTAATTCACTTTATCGTTTGTTTCTGATGATACCAGATGTGCAGTGAGGAGCCCGCATTATAGCTACCTTAGTTTACTTGTTCATTTTTGGTGTTATAATGTGCTAAATGTACAGAGTAGATATATTTATAAACTATAAAATTTTTACTTTATTAATAAAGTGTGTATATTCTATTCTTTTGTTTCATTCTGATGGTTGTGCTGTTTAATGCTTCTGTATATTAAATCATTCTTCAGTTAATTTCTTTATTGTAGTCTATACACTACAGTAGGTGGTGCATGAACATATAACAACCCTTTCCCAAATTATTTGTTAATTTATCACTGCTTTTTGTAGTCGAATTGTTTTTTCAAACCCTGAAAAATTGCTGTAATCTAATATGTAAAATATATATATATATATATATATATATATATATATATATATATATATATATATATATATATAGTTATGAAGTTATCCTAAAACAATTTTTATTGGCGCATCTTATATACAATATGTTATTGCTTGCGGAGCTGCGTGTATGTTATTGAATTAGGGCAAGTTCTGTTATTTTTATCCAGGTACCCAATTGCTGCTGTAGTGGCAGCGCTGATATTGTGAGCCACCTCATCGGTAGCGCCGCTATTTGACAGTTTGCCAAAAAATTAATGCATACGTATAGACTAGAAAAACTTTCAGTTTATTTAATGTTTACTTAATAATTTCACACGATGGATATGCTGTACGAGTGCCTGTTGGTGTTGTGCGCGATTTTTTCGGTCGAGTGCATCATGTGGACCCAGGAGCCGAACTCGCAGAAATGTCTGAAAGAGGAGCTGCAGCAGAATGTCTTGGTTTTGGGCGAGTACGAGGTGTCGGAAGCGATGGGGCAGAAAATCGACTACGTGGTATGTTCGGCTTTGAGCCAACCGTCGTGCTTGCTGCTTCCACATTTGGTGGTTTTAGGTTAGGGATTCAAAGGGTCATATTCTCTCCCAGCACGAGGACATATCTAAAGGGAAGTTCTCTTTTGTGACAGAAAATTACGACATCTTTGAAATTTGTTTTGTATCCCACGTGCCCCAACGTGAGTAGTTGTAAAAAGCGTACTGCTCTTGTGTTATTACAGTGCTGTTTACAGACCAGAGAGGGATCGCACAAGAAGTCTTACTTATCACTAAACATGGTGTAGAAGCTAAAAATTACGAAGGGGTATGTGGTTTTGCTGTTGAAACATCCGTACCAATTTTTCTTTTGCTTTAGATTGGTGAAGCCGCAAAGCTAAAGCCAATAGAAGTAGAATTGAAGAAACTAGAAGACTTATCAGAGGCCATTGTGCAAGATTTCTCCATTATGAGGAAGCGGGAGGAAGAAATGAGAGACACGAATGGTGAGTTGCTGTGCCAACTTGTAACAATCGCTCATCACCTTCCAATTTCAGAGTCAACAAATAGCAGAGTACTATATTTTTCCATATTTTCAATGGCGTGTCTTCTTGGACTTGCAACGTGGCAGGTCCTCTATCTTCGCAGGTACTTTAAGGCGAAGAAACTCATTGAATAGTAAAACTTCCATTGTTAGGCTAATAAAGAGCTGCAGTTTATTGTTCGTTATTTAATTTACAGCCCTCAGAGTACATTAAGATTTTATTTGCCATGTACATGTTTGTTTCTTCATTGTTTTCTACATAAAATTAAAAACTTTTAATGATGGCGATTGTTTAACAGAATTGACCCACCTTTGCTTTGCATTTGTTTCTCACCGAGTTGCTTATTATTATGGTTATAAGTAATTTGCATTATTTGATGCAAGGGAGTGATACAACCAACAAGGATTTCTTTAATGAATATTTGTCACAAATTGTGTTAATGAAATGTTTTCTCTATAAAATTTAGATGTTGAATTGCTTGGATCATTTCGGGTTATATGTTTAATTGTAATATAGTGCACTTTGCCTTCACCATCTGATTACTTTGCATAATTTCTGATGTGCTTTGTTCAAAATGTACGCGCATATTCAATTGTTTTTAAATACTTTTATACTAATATGTTTGCTTCTTTGAACTGGGGTGCTGTAGTTGCCAGTATCTTTTAAATGGTGCAGTGCTTTCCATTCAATTTTTTTTTTAATATACAATATTGGTCTATCCTTCGAGTGTAAATGGCCCTTTGAAGTCATGTAACCAAATTACCTAAATTAATAACAGTTGAGAAGGTAATTAAATATAGCTGAAGCCAGTCATTTACAAACAACATGCATAAACCAGGATTAACACCAAACGCAAATAGATTGCATTGTCTCGCTAAAACGAATTTTATGTAAAAAAATTAATTCAAAAGTAAATATTTAAAATTATTCTGAATAATTAACAACACAAAATGTTGATCTAAGTTCTTAATTTGCAAGTGTTGCCATCTGTAATTGGCTAATGTCAATAATGACTAGTCAAATATGCTGAAGCAATTTTATAAATCTTTAAATTCTACTAGAACACTAATTTGCTGGTTTTGTTTGATTTTCCTATCTAATCGCTTTAAGAACACAACCTTCACTTACTAAAATTAGTTCAAGGGCACAGATGTATCAATTTTTAAAAAATAACGTGAAAAACCTAATGGTGATTAAAATTTATAAATGTGTATAACTGCTTCATTTGAATCATTTCTATACATTTATGTTTAATTATACTTTTTGCAAACCAACATAAAGTGAGTGAAAACAAATATATCGTTCAATGCATTTTTAACAGATTGGACTCACTGTCTGCAAAAACCAATGTAGTTAGAACTACTAATACAAATTGTATACTCTAGTGTAGTTGTGCGATTAGGACAGTAGGTTGTGGTGTGGATGGACTTTGGTTCATTTCTGAAACTCTCCGATGTCTGACAAATGGCATCAGATAGTTTCAGGAATGAAAATCACCAAAAATTGAGTACCTGCATTCACTTCGAATAAGGAGTAATGATGGTGGTCGTATAAGGCGCGATGCCACATCGCCCTATATCAGAGATGGAGTGCAACAACCGGGCAGTGAGGGTGAACATATGAGCCTCAACCTCGCAGGTTGTGCTCCCATGTGGGGTCATTAATATAAATTGTAATGTATTAAGTTATAAGAACCACCTACAGTTTGTATTTCAAAACTGTTTTTATTGTAAAACGCTTATCAAAGTTCAGATTATGTATTGGTTAACCAACATAACTGCCAATTGTGTTGAAGAAAGATGTAAGATTTGACTATGGGTGTACCTACTCGAAATAATTTTTAACAGGTTTGGGAATTTTCTTTAAAATTTGAAGCAATTTACTAAGAGGTGTTTGATTTGGTATTTTAGTGTTTGGTACAAATTCAGGATTGAATGCGTTTTCAGATCTACATAGATATATATATATATGAGAAGCACGTTATCTGCCGAGAAGAATATGAAGGTTCTTTAAAAACGTCTTGAAAAGTTTCAAATTGATATTTGTTTTCATTTTCTTTTGAAAGTAGAATATACATTTGTTTGCTGTTTCAAGTTCAAAGAATGTCTATAATCTTTCTCCAACCATTTCTGTCTTTTGCCAGTTTCTCATCTAACTACAATACTCATTTATGCTAGATTTTGTCTAACTGATTCCAATCATGTTTTTGTCTTTTTCTGGTACAAGGATCGTTTTGGGAACTCTGTTCTGTTCTATCCTTGATAAGTGACCTAACCACTTAAGCCTTCCATGTTTGTCTTCATACCTACACCTCCATACAACCTTCAAATTATTTTTCACTCCCACCTATCTAATATTGAACTTAATGGCGTAGACATTCAGCTCCTAAATAGGACAAGTTAACACCACTTCAAACTCGTAAGTGTTCTCTACACTTAAGCCATTGTTTGAATGTTTAGTGTTTAATTAATCTTTAGCACAAAAATTCTTGCTTCTTCCAGCCTTTTAAAAGTGGCTTGTATCTGTTTTTTAATACCTGTTAAAGTTGTTAGGTTATCTGCATGGGTTGAGATTTGCAAATCAAAGTGAACGGACGCATACATGAGTGCGGCGTTAAATAATTTCGTAAATCGAGGTTTAACACGCGAAGCGCGACGCGACTAAAGTAAATTTTAAATATCGGTGAACTAGAAGTGTAAAAAGGCCAAATATTCTAAAGTATTAAGTAAAATTGGTGAGTAATTAACGGGTATAAGAGCAGATATAAGGCGGAAATATTGGGATTTCAACAGAGAGAAGATAACCACGCGATCTCTAAAGAACATATAAACAATCAAGCAATTTAAACGTTGTTATTAAAGAAAGGAACGAAAACACAAAAATGTGGAAATACTATTACAGGAAATTAATAACAAGCTTGGAAAAATGAACACGCGTAGAAAAAAAGATTGATACACTATATGCAGAATTGCAGGTAATAAAGTTAGAAAACGCCTCCCTTAAAAAGGAAAATGAAATGCTGAAAAAACAAAATACAGAACTTGAACGAATGGAGAACATGGAAAGGGAAATACGAAAAAATAAAATAATTGTACAAGGAATTAAAACAATGGAAAATAAATCAGATCTAATTATCAAGGAAAATATAAGTAGAACACCAAGGGAAATAAATATGGAAAGTAAAACAAGAGAAGTTAGAAGAATAGGGAAAAGAATGCAAAATAGAGCCACACCAAGACCAGTATTAATAGAGTTTGCATCAGGAAATAAATGCTGAAAGCCGCTAAAAATCTTAAAAGAAGTGACATATGGATTATGGAAGACTATAACAAGCAAATACAGGAGCAAAGGAGACAGATGGTCCCATACATGAGAGAAGTACGGGCTGAAGGACGCAAAGCAAGTCTAAGATACAACAGACTCATAATAAATGACAAAAGTTACACAATTGAGCAAATAGAAAAACAAATTGGTGAAAATCAAGAATCTATGAGACAAAATTATTACGGAAATATAGGGAAAGAAGAAAGGAAGAACGGCAAGCGAGAGATCGCCAATAAATGGAAATGAAGTGGAATATAATGAAACAAAAAACTGATAAATATAGGAAAAGGGGACGGAGCAAACGACAAACACAAAGGAAAAAGGATACCCAACGATGAAGATAAAGCTAAAAAGGAAAGAAATACAAGAAAGATCATATGTAGAAACAAGGAAAAAGGAATAACAAATAAAGGAATCAGTACGGGGGTAAAATAGATTAATATAGGAACCTGGAACGTAAGAAGCAGTATGGGGAAAGCTTCCTAGCTTCAGTTTGTAGTCATCAAACTAAGTCTTCGCAATTTTCTTAACACGACCATTTTTTCTTCACTTAAATTCTGCATCAATAAAATTTTTAATATGAAAGTGACACTATTCTAAGATATCCTTGTTTATTAAGTGTATAAATAAGTTCTCAGCTTTAGATTTTACAGGACGCAAATCACCGTTTGCATGTAACGTATTAGTCCACCCTCTTGCGGTTTTAAAGCAATTCCATTTGGTCGTTCGAAACATCATGCGATTTGGCGTTTGATGCACATAACCTCAATAATCAGCTGTGTTCACGATGGCAATCGCAAAAGAGCACATTCGATTTTCTATCCACCTCGCGTTTCATCTTAATAAAAACGCTGCTGAAGCCACCGAAATGATTTGTGCTGCACATGGTGAGAATGCTGTAAGTCATGCAACGTGCAAAAAGTGGTACCAAAGATTTCGCGGAGGAGAGTGTAGTCTTTAAGATCCACCACGCGCTGGACGCCCTCAAAGATTTGACACGGATGAGCTGCAGACGCGTTAGGCTGGGAACTTCTCCCACATGCGGCGTATAGCCCAGACATGGCCCCTTCCGATTATCATTTATTTCGGTCGTTACAGCATCACGTGGCTGATACGCATTTCAAAACAAAAGAAGAAGTTCGAAAATGCATCGATAACTTTATCGTCTGGAAGCCGGTGAGCTTCTATCACCAGATCACCAGGTCCTCGATGCCAACGGAGAATACTTTGATACTTAAGCTTTTTTTATTTGTTTTTAAATAAAACTTTAATTTTGCAGAAAAAAGCTGAGAACTTATTTATACACCTAAATTTATAAATTAAATGTTGCTGGTACCATCGCTACAACATTTATTTCCATAACAACACATCTACTTTGTGGTAAATTGAGGTCAAGGTCAAACTCAACTGTTTCTTATATACGCTTTAATAGCTCTGCAATTCTTACACACAACTCTATCTAAATTGCAAGTAGTGTACTAGACTTAGGGTATTATATGTTGTTTCCAAACTTTAGACGAAAAAGCTGGTATATATGTTACGTAATGTAAAACACGTGGTCAATAGTGTCGAAAATTTGTTGTGTTATGAAGTGAAAAAATTGATAACGCAATGTGAATGAAGGAGATATCACTGTTGAAAATTGAATCAATGAAAGCAGGAGAAGATAAATGCAAGAAGGTTGGAATGAAAGATGTTCAGAAAATGAGGAAAAAGGTTTAAAATGAAATATAAAATTCGCCAAGATATGAAATTGTGCTGCTTTTTATCTGTTACACCTCCAAAAGGCCACAGACCTGGCCAAGAAATGTAACAAAGGAATCTATCAGTTTGTTACATGTAAAATCTAAGACGCGAGATCGTGTAGCACTGTGCTCAGAAATATATTTTTGATAATTTAATATCGGGTTCTCATTACCTGCTTGTTCCAAGTGTGTAAGATCGAAGAAGCAAATTAACGAAAGGACATTATGGAGAATGCGTTCATAACAAAATAACAAAGACTTTTCCGCGCTGACTAGAGAAAATTCTAATAATAGCATTACCTGAAGCTATCTAGTGAAAAGTTTGGAGAAGAACGGAAAAATAGATTAGGTTTTGGATGATTGAAAAACTCGTGAGATTACAAAAATGATGATTGCCGGCTGCACTATTAATAGGCCCGGAGAAAGGAACTATCACGTGTTTTAATAGCTAATAGAGGGCGCCAAACACAACAAGAAGCTTACCAACTTGCTACACAGGCAGGATTTACGTTAGCGATAGCAGATAGTGCGAAGCCAAAATCACAGTCGGGAGCTGATGAAAAGCGCACAAGAACATTTACCCTATTGAAAAAAGAAGAAACCAGAACGAAAGACGACAACTAGTGCAAACGTAGCAAACGCGTACCATCGCGTAAAGTCTTTGCAACAAAGCTTCACACTGTCTTTAATGAGCTTACCAACGCTAACGGGGTGCACGTAAGTCAGTGGGTAAAGTTTAACTCTCAAGAGGAAGACATTGAATTAAACATAAAACCACGGCAAACAAATTCAACTGTATGACCAAGACAAAAGACCTAAACGGTCAAATGCTCAGCCTACTTGTGAATTGGTTAGTTAATTTTGGACAAGAGTACGAAATGGAAAATTATACTCTGTATTAGTCAATCAATTACATAGACCGGTTTGTTAGCTCCATGTTAGTGGTGCATGGCAAACTCCAGTTACTGGATACTGTTGCGTTGATGGTTACCATGAAATTTGAAAAAGTCAACATACTTGAATAAGAAAGAATAATGGGCGTTTCGCACTGTACAAAAAGTTCTCAAATTTGATGTAAATTTGCTCCCTATGATGAGCTTCATCCATTAGCTATGCACCATCTTGATAAGAAGACTGCATGCTACTATGTGTGTGAGTTAGGTCTTATTGTTAGTAGCAGTGCTGTAGGCAAATAAGCTATACCACCAACTCCTCTTTCCCACAATTATGCGGTCACAGTTATGATGGGAGACGAACCATACATCCTATGACTTTTTGATAGTGCTCATCAAAAAAACTAAGACTCTGACTCCTGAGCTACTTTAAAACTAACATTTTAGATTTATTTTTTTGTTGTTAGCCCTTCTTCGTTTGAGAATATTAAAGAAAACTAGGTTACAGAAATAACTCCATTGTCAGAAGGCTTGTACCCAGGTACACCTTAGGGATCATGTAACGACCATCAAAAAGTCTCTCTCCGTAAAGAAAGCCTAGAAGTTGGCGAAGGAAATGAAGGTCGCCAAGTATGTGGAGTGCTCCGCTCTCACGCAGAAGGGCCTGAATAAAGTGTTCGGCAAGTCGAGCTCAGAAATTTGTTATTTTGTATACCTATAGGCCTCTAAACTAAACCCACAATAATCAAAAGCAACTATCGGTAAAGTTGGGAATTCTTTCTTCGTACCGCTTACGCTTTCTGTCTTTACATTTTGCTTAGAAGAATTTTATTCACGTGATTTGTCGTTGGTTACGTAAGTAAACGAAGTAAGAATATTCGTTCCAATGTCAAGAAGCAAACAAACATACCAAAGAAGGAATAGTAGAAGTAACATGATTGGAGAGGACAAGCATTGGAAATCCTGAAGATGAAATTCAACAAATTGATTAAAAACAATACTCTCCCATGTTTTCTTTATTATCTCCCCCTCCACCCACATACATACACAAGACGTTATGTTATGGAGTGAATGGTTTATATTGTAACGTTTCCGCTCTTGGCAGTGGTGAATAAGATGTGCAAATTTACTAAAGCTACTTATTTATTCTATTTACAGATTATGCAGATTTACAAAACTAGACACTAGTTAATATGAAACCATGCTCTTGGATTTGCTCGTTGTCATAACTTGAATTTGGAATTGCCGTGCGATATTTAAGCCGCACTCGCACCTTCTGGAATATTGGTGAACACGTGTGCGCCAGTTGAATTTGTGAAAGTCTAATGGCAGTTTTACGGGTGGTGTTCTGATAATTGTTACGGTATCATAGGTACTTTTCCGTTTGCTAATGATGTGCTCAATCGGATTTCTCAAATCTGTTCATGTGAGGAGCTGAAACTTCGTTGTTTTCGTACCCTTAAGGCATTTGCATCAATTTTTTGAATTGTCGACATCCATCGACGGACTGATACGACGTGTGCAACATGAATTCCATTAATAATACAACAATTAACAACACATTGAACTAATTACAAGGCACTGCATATAAAATGATATGTTGAAGTCTTTGAAGAAATACAAATAGAGTACATATCAACAAATTCGTTAAGAGCGAATTTGCACTTTAACCATAAGACCATATTCGTCAGGGTATGTGGTGATAACCACGTTAAAATTTTCTACGATGCGCTGGATGATTTGGTACAGCTCTTCTGTTTCTAACTGCAGTTTCTCGAGAACACGATCTGTCTTGTTTGTGAAGAACAGCCGCTTCTAAAAATAAATCGACATGTTCAGGAGAATCAATCAAGTTGATTAAGAAGCATTTCTTATCTTTCTCGCTCTAATCTGGTTGGCGCTAAAGACCTGATCCTTATCATGAATCTCGAAGAATATAGATGTAGCCGTGGAGTTACTGGTGGTGTAGCATTCCTGTTCGTCCTTGGAAGTGTTTGTGAAACGAGCTTTAGCGCCGGCAATTATGCCAACTTTAGATACCAGAGTTCATAAGAGTAGATTGCGTAATCCACATGAGCAATGACCGACATGTTGCGGATTTTCCGCTTCTTGTCTATCATGGCATGGATTTAGTTTATTGCGAAATTGTCCATCTTTGATAATTCAAGATATTTAACATTGAGTTACAAAATACTGTAACGTTTTTGCTCTCAACAGTGGTGAATAGTACGCTTAAATTTAATTAAATTACGTATTTACTTTACTTATAGGCAATTGAATTACTTAATAATATTTATGTACACTACCCAAGGACACTACCAAGAAATTACACTCCGTAACTGTATTTATTTATAATATATTGTCCCACTAGCATAGTTCGTTTGGCTTTCGGTACTTCCCTTTTGCCTGGAATGTTGCAATCTATTTATACAAACACTTGTTCACTTGTTCTGGAACCTACAGGATCTATCTAGAACACCTAGAAGTTTCCACATTGTTCAAGTCCTCACACGTGTATAAGAAGCGCGGCTACACGCATAAAATGTTTGCCGCTCGACCGTAATGGCAGCAAATGCGGCAACTCTGGTAAATTAGATATATTTTTACAATATAATACACATTAACGAATTTAAGCAAGTCTAATAAAGGAGTAACGAATAAAAGAAACTGATCATAACTGTTCTTAAAGTAACAAAGCTGTTGACGTCGTCAGACACACTAACGAGTAATAATCAACAGCATGGTAACATTAAATTATGCTTCAACAGTATCAACAATAACGGTGTAATATCGTAAAGGAAACTTTCTACAGCGGTGCGGAATCGTAACGGTCACTTCCGGTTACCGCTAACCGATTTCGCTGAAAATAAATTGACGTAAGGTGTGTGTATGCCCAGCTTGAAGTGAATCCGTTGGATAAAACGGAAGTTATCTTATCTCCAGACACACAGAAAGACATGAATTTTCAAAATCGTAACGGTCACTTCCGGTTGCCGTTCGCCGATTTGGCTGAAAATCAATCCCATGAAAGGCACTGGCCTAAGATGTGTGTATGCCAAGTTTGAAGTGAATCCGTTGGATAGAACGGAAATTATCTTGTCTCCAGACACACAGAAAGACATGAATTTTCGAAATCGTAACGGTCACTTCCGGTTTTCGTTAACCAATTTCGCTGAAAATCAATCCCATGAAAGGTACTGGCCTAAGATGTGAGTATGCCAAGTTTGAAGTGAATCCTTTGGATAGAACGGAAGTTATCGTGTCTCCAGACACACAGAAAGACATGAATTCTCGAAAGCGTAACGGCCACTTCCAGTTGCCGTTAATCGATTTGGCTGAAAATCAATCCTATGAAAGGTACTGACCTAAAATGGGTGTATGTTAAGTTTTAAGTGAATCCGTTGAATAAAACGGAAGTTATAGTGTCTCCAGACACACAGACAGACAGACAGGATGATAATCTCATTAACTTTAAGCTTCGCTGTAGAAAGTTAATAACTGAATCTCCTCTGGGTTTTTTAGAATCTTGATCATCTCTTAAACCTGAATCTAGGTCTTTGTGAATGAGTGCACCAGGAGTTTCAACACAGGAATGAAGAACTTTACATCATGATCTCTTCCCCGAGTTGACCGACACCCCGGAAAAGTATCGAGCCGATATTTGCCTGCGTAAAGTCATAGAACAACTTGATGCTGATAATTCTCCTGCGACCGTCTTGCTTTATTTCCTTCTGTACGTATAGCTGGAAAAACTGTTTGTGAATTTACCGAACTTACGATTATGTTTACCCAAGACGTCCAGAATCAGATAGAGATGAGCCAGTCAGAATTTATTCAGAAATCGGCCGCATTTTAAATACACAAGACGTTAGAAAACGTTAAGAACTTTGAACTGTTCCATATTTCTGAAAGAGTGCCCTCGCATTTTATTCTGTGGTATGGACTCAAAGAACTTGTAGTTGTGCTTGTTCCGAAATTACTCTCGATCGTCATGCCCGATCAGCGCATTGATGATGGTTTTGAACTCAATGACTTTGTTGCTCTGGAAGCACCAGTTCTTTTTGTTGACGTTTTTGTCAGCTTCAACAAGCAGTCAATCTATGAGGGCTCTTATCCCAAAACTTTAAATAGAGTGGGAAAAGCTCAACGTCTCAAAGATGTCCATCAGTTTTTTTTTTATCAAACTAATGACTAGTTATAAAGGAAATTATTACAACTATTTATCATGTATGATACAGATGCATACATACATACAATTTTCTGGTTCTTGGTTTTCGTCCATTTTCGCTCTCATTATGTTACATCAAGGCAGATGCCACTCCAAAGCGTTACGCCTGCAGCGACCACCCACGTTTCCCAAACTTTAAATAAATCTAAGACTAATTTGACTCATTCTTTACATACTCCAAACTTGGTAGCTATTCTTCTCTTATGATCGTCATTCTCTATTGCTACATTTTTTTGTCTAGGCAGAAACCAGACATTTATGGCGTCCCTTAAACACCGAAAATTTTCAGAACTCCTCTACATGTTTAAAAGAGCCATCTGTGGAAGCCTTCAATGGTGTTTTCCTCCATAATAGGCTTTGGTATTCCTCGGATGATAATTCTAGAGGCTGTTTTATCTTAAATCAATGGGAGTTTTGAAGAATTGTTAATTCAAACACATAAATAAATTAGATAAAGGTTTAGAACAGTAATGACAAGATTCTTTTATGTGTGTGGGAATAGGAGGAGTAGTAAATAGACACGGACTCATTTGAGCTTTACACCTTTATGAAGACTTCTGATAATAACAGCGGTTATTATGTTTCTTACTTTAAAAATTTTATGCACAAATATACACAAGTAATGAAGGCATTCAAAAGTCGGCTACTAACTAGTGGTGGTCGAGGCTCTCCAGTAGTTTCGTTCTTCAATTCTTAACTTCCATATTTCAGCGCACCTGCAGTGTGGATCATGAAAATTAAACGCGCATATTTTCAATTAGATGCTTACCTAGAAAGCTGAGCAATACGGGTAAAAAGATGAGACCGTGCAGAGCTCCAATTATGACAATGCCTAGGTACATACGAAAATAGAATATCTTGAAAATTTGGGAATTGGCGAACGCCAACACTGTTATCCCAAAAAACTTCGTGAGAGTGATGCCTGACAGAACCTTAAAAGGGGAAGAGGTGCAGATACCGACAAAAACAGATTAGGACTTGCTCACCGAACTCCCCATATTGGCCAAGGCGTCTGCGGCTCTGTTTACAGACCCCTTTTTCTTAGAATGCGCGAACGAGTGCACAATGTGACCGCAGAATTCCACCGATATGCCTGCAGACTGCAAGAAGGCGGCTCATTCAGGAACACACAACAAATCACAACATACCATAACTAAATTGACCAAAGATATGGCATTCAAAGTTATATTCCATGCGTACATAAATCCTCCCATGTTCACCACAATCATTATGACGACTATTATAACTGAAAAGGCGACGAATACGTCGAAGCCGGAAACGACGAGGATCACCACAAATACGGCCAGCAGGGAATATCCTAGCGACTTCAAGCTTGTCTCCCATATATCCAAGTATTGCTCGTAAAACACGTAGAATACGCTGCAACCATCAGATGCTTGGGGTCTTTCTAGTAAATATACGTTTTATACCTGTAAGGAAAGACTTCGACGCCTTCCATGTCGATGGTTCTGGTCAAATTATCCGCAATTATTCTAGCGTATCTGAGGGCTTCGAAGTAGTCCTTGGACGTTTTCAGCACGGTGTGGTAAGACATGACACTTGAGTGAATGATGTTGGCAGTCGCGTTTTCGTCAAGGATGTAGTTTATGCCCTGGAAAGGTACATGAGCCCGATATTCAATTTTAAGACCATTCGAGCTTCACCGTGGCATAAGCGGGGTGGCCTCCTTTAGCACACGAAGGGTCGGGGTTGTCCTGCAGGAAGAAGGAGAAGTATTTGCTGAAGTACTCCTCGTACTTTTTCGTGTCGTTCCTTAGAGCCAAGTTGAAGTTGCAGGGCTCGCAGAGAGCCAGATCGTGCGTGTGGGGGCAGAACGAGCCGTTGCTCTTGAAGAATTTGCAACAGCCGTCGTTCTCCGACCAATCCTTGAAATCGTCTATCCACGAGTTGGCTTGTCGGGCTACGTACGTTCTGAAAAGTGCGATGATATGTTAAAAAAGGGCATCAATGATGAATTAGCAGTTTGGTGTAACCAATGATGTATAGTGTCATTTATTACGACGAAATGGTTAATAAACATCAAATTAAAACTCAAAAAACACGAAGTCAGTCTGATCAAACACCCGTTCGTTTCTAGCTTTGCGTGCTCTTCTATTCGCTGAAAGCGCCAAAATGGATTTAAGTTGAAAGAGGGAGTGATGGAGGGAGCGTCACCAAAGATTATTGAAAACCTTTCGAATGGTTTAAGAAGTGTAATGAAAAGATTTGGGTTGAGCATCTCGTATGGTACAAATAATTGCAGATCAGTTAGAATGTTAACCAGATCAATGAGGTTGCCTCATATACCCATCACTAAAGCTGCTTAACAGTTAAAGCACTGCACAAATAAAAGGTATCAACAGGTGATGTTTTATAACGAGGTTTCTAAGTCATGAAGTCTCATTTTCTTCGTCAAAATCATATGGGCTGCACGGAAGTCTAAGACTTCTAAAAACTTTCAATTCTTATTTAGAAAATAAACATTTTGACAGTGTCCTCTTGTACCAATGACTACTATGACCCAGATAAATCTTCTTTATCTATTTTATAAAGGCTACAAGCATTAATAGTCGTTCTTTATTCTTCTTTATATAGTAGACAAGTCGGGCGAGTGGTTTTATAAGTTAGGAACTGTTGTGTACTCAATCAATGGAGATGGTAGAAAACCTTAAGTCCAAATGGACAGCGAGAACAGGACGCTCGTTGAAAGTAAGAGATAACCTTATCTAACATGCTAACGTAATCAAGAGATGACATTGGAAAGGCTTTCTCGATATTGAAGGCTACAATTGTTTAAATATTTATTATAATCCGCTATCTTTGATAATCTTGAGAGCCTTAGTGCGCGGCTCTCTAGATTAACCAATTCAGCATGTACTTTGTAGGAAAAACTTTTTAAATTATTTTTCAGTCAGTGGTGTTGGATTATTAATATAATGATGTGGAACTGAACAAAAAATCAGGTTCTATAACCATAAGTTTAAAGTAGGATCAGAACCGACATAAAAGAAAAAAATACGCACAAGATTTGAAATAGACAAGACTCAAATGATATAAGCTTTCTGCAACTTTGAGGACATACAACGAAATAATTTTTATCGGTAATAATTTTATCTGGGCTAAAATTCTTACAAAAAATCGATTTTCCCTTCAAAAACCTAATGGCTAAATTCTATTGATGACTTTCATTTTGCTGTTGTTTATTGATTTCGTCAAATTGCAAAATGGCCTTTATTCAAATGTTTCTATGATACTAATAATGATCAAAGTAGTTATAAGTTAACCAAGAAGGTGCATCGTAGAGTCACTTTTGAAGTTGCGCATAGATACTCACATATCCTGTTGTCTTGATGATGTGAACAATTGAGTGGCCACCGAGTGTCCCAAACAGCCCACTCCGCCGCAGAACTTGTTCTGAATCTCCAAACTCGACAAGTTGGGGCTTCCTTTCGTTACCCAATAAATCGGCGGCCCTATCCCCAACAGATCCTTCATGTACTAAAATACCACCATCGTTAATATCGCAAATTAAATGTGCGTCCAATGCTCATACCAAAAAGTACTTCAACACGTGGCTGTCGTCGGGCATTGACAACTCTTGATCCAACCCCAGTTCGATGCTGGGCACGACCACCATGCTTAGGCTCAGGGCTGCGGCGAATATCAGAATAACGGCGCATCTCACTGGAAACCTGCAAGCCTTAAGTTTACACCCCGTAACCTGAGATGGCGCGAATTACTTTAAAATCAGGGGACTATAGAACTTGCTCCAGTACTTCTGCAGCCAGCCCTGATCGTGTCTGAAGTTGTGTTTCTTTGTCCGCGCGCAGCATAGGAGGTCTAGACGGTTTTCCTGTAAAATGGTCGCGGGATGATGTGGCAGTGAAAGGGGCAACTACTGACCTCATAGCGCTTTTGGTCCAAGTACAGCAGAGCGACAAATGCGGTTATTTGGAAGAGGAAGTCGAAGATTAAGGCGGCCATGGCGTAGATGGCGAACGTGTGCACGGCCGGCATGTCCGACATTGCACCTAAAAAGTGTACAAAATTTTTAGGCAGTCACTAGTAATGCATCCATGATAAGAAATGCGAATTTTGAATTTCCCAATAAAGGAAAATTGTCACTTGGGATGTATATAAATTTACAATCGATTTATAATTTCTTCCTTGTAACAAAAGCAACTTTAAATTGTTATCTTCCGATTTTTTCATTTGTGTGTCATAACTCGGCGTGTTTCCTAATATATCTTTCATTTTATTATGATAGAGAGAGCTGGTGGTAGTGTAGAAATATGTTTAGTTGCTGCGTGGTGACAAAGGAATAGTTAATTACAATAACGTCATAGAATTTCTCTTATGTCTCTCTCTGTCTCTCTCAATGGTGTTCAAGACCATACAGAGCAATGCGAGCATAATGGCATCGTAGCCATGTGAAATAAAGAGTTCTGTAATACATTTTTGGACGCCCCCCGTAGCGGCCACCCTGATGTCGCGCACGAGCGATAGACATAACGTGTTTTAGGAAGCCACCCGCACCGCTTGTGCACGTGCGGGCTTTGAACAGTGCGAACATTCCGGGCGTTTCCAGTAGCTTCGGTAGGCCCCTAAAACCAGTTTGGAGTTGCTTAAATATCATCGATAAGTCAAGTTCCGAAAGCAAAAATGTTCTGTGCTAGTGCAACATAAATAGCGTTATGATTCTTGGAATCTAGGCTAATAAAAATCAAAGCTTATGTGGTAATGACCAACGGATTTTTTACTAGTGCACCATTACTTGGAATAAGGAAAGAGTGATACTCCTGAATGGTTTAATGTCCAATACAGTTTTATACCAATTTTGACTAAATTGTCCTACAGTATCAACAATGTAATTCATTTTTCTTATTTTGCGCCTCTAATAATTGATTATACCAATTTTTGAATATACCGCCTTTATTAAGATGACTTTAGAATTTTTAGGTACTTCCATTGTATTCTAAACCATCAAAATCTCTCTAAAAAATTTAGGTCCCCGATTTTTCAATTTTTGGATTGAGTTCCATTTATGTCTGCCTTTCTTAAGCCACTATGTTTTTATTTTTCTTCTTTTGTCTCCATATAATAGGCGGATGGTTGTGTGAAAAAGAAAAATAGATAAAGAACTAAATAAATAGATGCTCTAATTTTGTCATATCTACCTGATATGCTCTGTTATTATAATGTCTTCTTCCGGTAGGCAACGTGTTTTTTCAAAATAACAGAGTACGTAGGGAAAATTCACCGTTAAAGATTCCCATTTCGACCCACAATTTTTGCACTACCTTCTATTTTAAAGATGTATTCACTAACACCGTACCGACACACCACTTTCTTCCCTCTTCTCTTTCACTTCCCGCCTTTACCCTTTCTTCCTACTATCCACATATCACACGCACGTTCCTGACAAACTATGGAATGCCAAAGATGGCCCTCAATACCTTCTTCTCGAAGTGGGTTTTAGCAACATATACCCAAACTGGAGCTGTGAATGTTATCAATAGACTCAAGATGATCTTCTTTATCTTGTCCTCTGGGGAGGAATGACGAACAGAATGAGCAAAGCTTCTAGCTTAGAAACGGAGCTCAAAACACTGCTCTAGGGCGTCGACGATGTTTTTTTGCGCAATAACAGTTGAAGACCTGTGATAAAAATGTTATTCCAAATTAAATTAGTCTAGCACGCACTTGTTGAAGTTTGTTCCGTTTATTCTGTTCTGATAAAGGCACAACTGACTAAATTCGAATACATGGATCAAGCTGGTTCAGTATGATCTTTAGGTTAGTAAACGCCTTCAGGAAGATGAAAGTCTGGCTAGCTACCCAACGCATCGAAACCGAATTTCGGGGACCGATTTCAAAAGAAGAATTTATGTGGCACCTGCGCATTGGTGGTGGGAAAATGGGGGCATTTTTACTCTATTCCTATTTCCCCAGGATATCGAAAAGATAAATAAAATTGAGTTTAGCGTAATGAATCCTAAGGTTGCCTTACCGATTCCAAAACAGCAGATTTCGGAGAAGCTCGTCAGCAGCATGCTGGGTCCAACCTTCGCCATCGTTTTCCCCACCTCTTCGGCAAGCGTCAACTGTTTCTGCCTATAAATTCCAAAACTGTTATCCAGCGGCCATGCATGTGCATTAATGCAATTTACCTTACTCTGCGTTGATGCGTCTGAACAATGATAAAAATGTTGTCGACACCGACGGCCAGCACTAGAAAAGGTATGACCTCGATCGTCAGTAGTGTCGTAGTGATTCCTATATAACCGCAGATGCCAAGGGAACAAAGCACGGAACAGAGCACGACGATGATGCCGCCAATTCCCAGTGTCACCTTACTGTCTAGCTACAAGTAAAAGAAAAGTAAAGGTTGTTGCAGCCAAATTATGTCTTACGCATAATGTGGAGAACGATCGCAGACGTCCTAGGGCGATGGTGATGTACAAGAACATAACGAGGTAGCTTATGATGGTTGTAAGAATTTCTGCTTCCGACACCCTTTCCAGCTCGTCTTGAATCGATCGTTCGCTGGTGAAGGCTACATCCAGCATGGCAGGTCTGGCTTTTTCGTCCCAATCCTTCATAAACTCGATGTACCTGCAATTACACATTTTATTATTGCTACTTTATCGTTCTCGACTAACTTTTGCTCCCATTTAAGTGCTGGTACTAAGTCGTCGGGGTTCACATGATTGTTTACGAGGAAAGTTAAGGTTATTGCTTTGGCATCTGTGTAATTATCCAAGGTGGCACCGCCCATAGCGACGCCAGGCTCAATCGGTCCTCCATACGGAGCCAAACAGTCTATGTTATAGGGACTCCTAAAATTGAAGTTTTAGGTTACGCGGGGATTTTAAATTAAATTGCCTTTACTTAAGACACTTCAATAATTTGCTTAAGTAGTTATCGTGATTCTCAAAATCGTTGAGGTCGTTATTGAAGTATCCTAAAATGGATTGTATTGTGCAAGTGTTGATTGTGGTTGGACCTATAAATGGACTGGACATCGGCGCAAAGCAGATGCTTGGCAGATCAACATTTGATACTTTAATCTGAAATTGGATTTGAGTAAGATTAAAAATAAACAGATAAGCAGTTATTCTACTTTTTCTATTTCCTTTTGAAGTTTGAACACTTCCAAAAGGAAGGTTTTGTTAAACACCGCTCCGAGGGTAACGTTGTCGTTTTCGGTAATATATTGAATCTGAAATTAGATGTATGTACATATAAGGTGACCTTTCCACGGGATATGTAATACCGGTTGTACATCGACGGGTTTGATAAAGATTTGTTCGGTACGATAAAATGGTTGAAAATATTTATCGAAGTAGTCCTTCTCTAGACGGCTGCGGCTATGAGGAGACGCCCAAAGGCGCACCGGGTCCGTTGTAATATCCATGTAAGTAGCTCCATACCCCAATCCAATTATTAGCCATGAAGACACGAATAGGACAATCACGCTGTATGTTGCCATAGCTGAAATGCATTTTTAGTTAGTGATGAAGATTAAAGAAACGGTGGGTACATACTTTTCCCAAGAACTTCGAAGCATTTTTCTAAAAACCGTAGCTCACTAGTTGGATCTACATCTGAAAAATTATTCTTAGGATCAGTATCGTAGGTGTCAGGAAACCTTTTGTGTTGCGTTAGCAACACGACAGTGGTGGCTGCACTCATGGAAAGTAACACGAGAGCAGCTATGAATGTATACCCGTTGAAGTTTAAAATCTGATATTCTTCTTCTAGAGGAAGAAAATCGTTCGTCCTGCAAGATAACGCACAATCGATGCAACTGCATGCGTCCGTTTTGTTCTGGAACAGAAACGATTAGCCTCCCCACTTCAACGCGAAGTTTTCTCTACGTTACATCGTATCGTTCGTTACAGTTCACAACCTTTGGGCTGATTTTGCCTATTGAGCTATTCGCGGGAATTGGCTTGTAAAAAATAAAAAAAGGTGAAAACCCACTTTCGTAACCCATGTAATGGAACCACCTAAAGCATTGTTCGCGGTTACGCGGTACATTTATATGAATCGGATCCACTTACTTCATGGGTGTGCAATCTTTTACCGTTGTCTCCCCGCACACGGAATCCATTACATACCCGCCGGTGCTTGGCATCGCAACTTGTTTGCACGACTCATAGGTCGAGCTCATGTACTCCTCGCTCAAGCGTAAGTCTAATGCTTCGATGTAATCTGCACAGATTTTTTAAATTTAAACTTAAGGAGGGGTTGATAATGTTGTAATAAGTTTGCGACCCCCCCCCTCTGTAAGCGCACCGTCACGTTAAACGTTCGCGGCTAGTTGAGAGCTTGCCGGATAGCCGTCACGGTCGAGCGACGCACATGATATCTATCCTCCAGGCATGCAACCGTGTACGTGCGAGGATTAGAACAACCCGAAATATCACACATCAAAGCAGCTAGGTGAAATCAAGTATCGGAAGCAAGCGACTGTGCTAGTGCAATATAAATAGTGTTACAGACACAGTTATATCGTATAATGTTACATTAGTAATTCTTTATGTAAGTAAATATTTTTGGGTAATTTGATTTCCTGTAAGTAAAACAAAAAACTTTTAATAAATTTATGCTTGCCGAGAACAAAAACGTTACAATTGGTGTCAGATACGGGATTTTTGCGTTTGCAACGTAAGTAGTGAATAAATTTAAATTACAATAAATAAAATAAAGTAAGGCATGGCCTCGAAGAAAGTGACGCTGTTTGACCTTAAAGTTGCCAAACTCAAACATGAACCGGAGAAAAGAGGTTTGGAAATAAGACCGCATGACATCTGCGACTTAAGCAAGTTTTATTGGACACTGGTGGGGGTAGAGAGAGTTTTCATTTTGAGATTGTGGGCGGAATGTCTGAGCGCCATGCTGAACGGGTTAAAAATTTGAGGCAGTCGTAGCCCTACTTGATCGCATTTCATACCCAACAGTCTCAGACGCCTTCTTAAAGGTATTAGCTGTGCGAATATTTATTGGCGGCATTAGCGATCGGGAAACCCAACAAGCAATGAAGTTGGCTAGACCAAAAACATTGATTGGCCTGGTTACGCGCACTGGAATTTTGAAGCCAGCCTATGGTCGTCCAAGAAACCTGTCAATATAAAAAACTGGTGGCAGATACCAATGAATTGAATGAAGCACGCATGGAGAAGTTAGCAAAAAGGGTTGCAAAGATATTAAGAAAAAGAAAAAGGCCATTACGTTGCTGAAATTATGGCAAGAAATGTCAGAAATTTGTATAAGGCGCGACAAAGGGCTTCCCAGATCCCCTCAGCAGGAAAACAAAAATGGGTTAATGAGAGGAGGCTACTGTCGATTCCAAATGGTGCAACCACGAAAATGCAAACTCCGACTCTGGCGCATGATTTTAATAGTGTTTATGTCGATGGCCGAATAAATGGATAATTACATGATTTCCCATCGGATACAGGAGCGACAAAACTATTGCGAAACTCGATGTTGTCAAAACTTCCGGATGTATGCTGCTAAGCAAGTAGAAACTTCGGACGACCACTTGGACTTCAGCAAAGGCTTATGGAGATATAAAGGCTACAACCATCGCTGAGGTTTTAGTAAAAGAACTAATCGGCAAATTTGGAGTGCCTTAAAACTATTTTCAGATCAAGGTGTTCCTAAAAGTATGCGAACTACTGGGAATTAGGAAAACGAAAACAACTCTGACACATCACAATCAGATCGAATGGTTGAGCGCATGAATAGGACAATGGGGAAGTATCTGTCAAACGTCGTCTCTGACTATCAACAAACCTGGGACCAATATTTCCATTTGTTCTTGTTGACTTACCATTTGTCTGTCTATGAATCTACTGGTCGAACTCCGGCCACTGTTCTCTTCGGTTGTGAATTGAACTTCTTGAAAATAAACCTAAAGAAAAACATAATGGGGGAAGACCACGCCAGAGATCTAAGAAGAAGAATGATAAAAATCTACGACAACGTGCGAGTAACTGGATGAAGAATCGATATGACGCGGGTTAGAAAGAAGACGACTGAGTATGGTTATATAACTTTAAACAGCGATGTGGGTTGTCCCCAAAACTCCAACGCTCCTAAGAGGTGCTAAAGAAAACAAACGATGTCGCGTGCCGAATCCGGAAGCTACCAAGTGGCACGCCCAGGATCGTTCATTTCAATCGACTGTGTTCTGTTATCGGAGATGGAACGCCGCGGTCAGGGGATCCGATGTCTTTGAAGAGTGAGGCAGGGTTCTAAGACTGCATGGGTTTAATGAGAGGAATTCGCCGAGTACGTTGTGGCGTCACAAGAGAAGTGCAGCCAGGTCTATTCAACGTTATCGCCGAAATGTGCACTGGCACATTGTGTGGCGCGCGATCTGAAGATGCCTAGAGGGATCGCCAGTGTATTTCGTGCGAAATTTAGTTCAGTGGAAGAATTAAAGAAGCAGCGCCCAGAAGTTGGGAGACGCTGCGCATACATCACGGTGACAGAAGCATCTACTATCTTGTGATCAAGAAATTTTCACAGGACAAACCAACCTATAGCGCATTGTGGGAAACACTGGCAGAGCTCCGTTCATTTGCGGAATGAAAATATTTAGAACCAGTCAATACCGAAACCTGCGGGCGGATTGAACGGCCTTGACTGGAGAATAGTTAGGAATATGATAAAAGAGATGTTCTGAGATTTTGGCATCGACGTCTTAGTTTTCAGCCATCATCCGCAGAAGCCGGTAATCCCACAGAAGACCGTGGACTGTTACTTTTATCCGACGTCTTGGTCCAAGAAAGGTCAAGATTGCAAATATCTCCATGACCTATCTAAACGTCGGGAGAGAATGATCCTGGACGAATCATCCTTAAGGAGGGGGCAGTACAACAATTTCCTAACGCTGCTCTTCTTTCCCCATAGGCGCGCCGTCCCGTTAAACGTCCACGTCTAGTCCGGGTTGACGGCGAGCCGTCACAGTCGAGCGGCGGACAGATGTTTACCAGATGGTTCCTGTCGGCCCCAGAATTGATCATGATTGTTTAAATATCACGCGACGAAGGAGCCAGGGGCAACATAACTAGTGTTATATAGTGTAATTTTACATTATTAATTCTATGGTTGGGTACCTAAATATTGTAAAAGTAATTTTTATTGCCAGTAATTTACGCATGTTATTTATCACCATCGAGAGCAAAAATGTTAAAATATAATTAAATATTAAACTCACCTAAGTGATACCAGAAAGACAAGTCCAATTTGGAAAGAAATATGTGTACCATTTGTAAAAGCTCGTTTTATCTATTGATAGTTGCAACTTTTTGATGGCGGGGGAGGTGATAATTGTTGAATAATATTTGGTGAGATCACCGCTACGAAAAGATACAAATTGGCTGTAAGGGTAAAAGGGGTACAGAACGCATGCTTCTGCTTTCCAAGTTTTCCTAGTTAAAAGGAATTTGAGAAAGCACAAATTTGGATTATAATATTAATTCAACTAAACTACGAAACAACTGATCTTGAGCTGTACATTCTAAATTAAAAAGCGGATAGCCCCCACTTTATATCAACGTCTTATTCATATTACTGATCAGTTAGTAACTTACAGAATTTTGGAAATTCATTTAAGAAAATTAGGTATTGTTTTTAATCCATTGTGTTCAAAAGAGAATGTTCCGCGATAATAAAATGTAAATCACAAATAATCATATCAATATTTTTGAAACAACGTATGGTGCCAAACAGAAAAAGAACAATTTAAAATAAATCGCCCCATGAAAAGGACCATTAAAAACAAACTTTATCTGAATAATTTTCTAAGAATTGTTGAAATTTCAAGATGAGATACTAAATAAAATAAATTCGCTACAAAAAGGCATAATTCTTCATATCTTTAAACCATTCTAATGAGGTACGAAAGAGTTAATTTTATCGGATGTTTGTCACGGGTGAGGTGAAGCAAAACTCTGCCGCCCTTTAATTTCAATAGAAGCTTATCGAGCAAAGAGTGGTCCGAGGGTCGAGGAAATGAATTACTTAGACACAGGTAGTCAGGAAATTTCGCTTTGATGTACACGAACGAATAGAGAGCTTTTGCTATAGAAGCTTACATTCCGAACAATGACTTGGTGGTGGTCGCACAATGTGCTGTTCAGGTGCGCTTTCTACTTGTTCTACTTCCAGATCAAAAAGCGATTTTGTTGTGGATGGGGGTACTGTTATGTAGTAAGAAGGGAGGGCAATGTGTTGGTCACTTCCAATTGACATATGAAAATGATTCAACAATCCTTCGCACCGAATCTCGATGCAAAACGTTCGATTCCAATAAAAGGGGGGTTAGCCCACACAGCAAGAGCTTCACTCCAAGTACTGAGTCAGGTCTTTTGTTATGGGAGTATCTGAAGGCTGAAGTTATAAACGTCTTCCTAAAAAACCCCAAGCCTTGCGAAATGCAATATGTGAAAAACTCGGGCGTATTCCTAAACTTATGTTGGAAAGATTAATGAAATCTTTTGTCTTCTCCACCAACAAACTGACTTTTATCTCTTGGAGTACTAGCTGCTTGTGTATTTGGGATGGTATTTGAAGAGGAAGTTTGTGTTTTTGGGTATTGATTTTCTTTCCAATTTATCTACATTTCAGTAAACGAAGACGCGTACTTTTTGTGGTTTGGAAGATTTGGCTTCCTTTTTGACCAAGTACGTATTCGCTTCTGTTTAATGGATTTTGTTTCCATTTCGCCTATGGAAGCTTTGGTCTATAGTATGAGCACCTTGCGTCAGTTTCTTCCTAACTATTACAATCACCTTTTTTGCTTTGGTTATAACCCCTGCTTTCATAAATTCATATTTTATGATGTTTTATTGTCGCATTCCTTTTCCAATCCATTTAACCGCTTTTTCTGTCTCCCCTCTTTTATAGTGAATGCGTCACTGTTTGGTGTTGAGCGTAATTTTGAATGACCGTAACCTTTACTCAGTATCCAAATTACACGCGAGCAAGAACGCACTTACACTGGTCCTTCATATTTCCTTTAATAGAGCTGCTCTTAATGTTTGTGATGTAATCGGCTTGATCAGGAGAGCAGGAGAATGTGCATAAATGAGCCTTCAAGTTTCTCATGCACGTAGGACATCGCTGAAAAACGGCCATGCGCTCGATGTTCTTCGCAAATAACAGGGCTTGCTTGACGGTGCAGCACAATCCTGGATCTGCAAAAAGGTTTAACGCTCGGCGACTGCTGCTGCTCTGTAATCTTACCTTCGCCATGTGCAAATAATTCCGGGCAGTGCTTATCTAGCTCTTCTTTGGCTTTTTTATAGTCATCGTCCGTTTTATTCAGCTTCTCTGGGTCTACTGGAGAATGCCAGTAGCAATTTTGGTGCGTTTCATTGTCACTGTTGTAATTACATACATCATACATTGCACACTTGCTACTTGCGAAGTTGGTGTTGGCTAGCAGATATCCAGCGATGACCACCAGCATTTTAGATAGTTTCCTACCAAAAAAAGATTTCGAACGATTAGATCATTTTATTTTTAAAATAAACCTGCTGAGCGATTAGAGCTTTTGGATTTGTATGGACAAGTTCTTAAGGATCTTTGAAGATGTGAGATATATATAACGATAGATTTTTTTTACAAACTTGCAACTAGGATATTACAACGGCGACCCATATCGATAGGTTTTTTAATTTGTATGATTCAGTATAGGAAAAACTACTGTAATGCATTCCTAAAGCGTGAGTAGTTTCGTCATTGTAGTGAAGCCAAAAGTATTGGTAGTGAGACCGTAAGGTTTGCAACCATTGGAATATGAAATTTTTTAGTTTTTTTAGTTCAGAAAACTAGCAATCCATTGGTTCACAAAATAAACAATTAGTCACATCTCTGGACTTTTTACGTTTTAAAGCATGTGCAAAAAATTGCGAGGTCTTTTTCATCTTATTCCCAATAAATGCTATCAATATTAGCTTAAGGCACTTCTGGAGATGGTTCATCATTCGGAACATTATTTACTGCTTGAAGTGAAGCGCTACAGCAGATTTGATTGAAGCCCATTGTCCTTTTTAACAAGGTGTTAGATAAGATAATACAGATATTTGGCTTCTTTATTTCCGCCGCTTTTCATTATACAAGGTCTGTATTTTCAGTAATAAGAATAAATCCACAAATCAAAATTTATTACAAATATCACTACAAAACTTTAGTAGTCTTCAGAGTATGCTCCTTGAGCGTCAACACACTTCTGCAGGCGAGTTTTCCGCGCTTCGTACGCTTCCTAAAAGTCAGCAACTGAAACATCCTTCAGAGCACGCGTGCAAGCCGCTTTGGCAGCAAGGTTCCGTGGTGGCGTCCTTTGAGCGCGGTATTCACTCTGGGAAAGAGGAAAAAGTCTGCAGGGGCAACGTCGGTACTGTAGGTAGGCTGAGGAATCGTTGTGATGCCATTTTTTGTCAGGTACTCTGTAATCACGAAGCAGGTGTGACATGGCACATTGTCATGATGGAGCTTCCAATCGGTGGCAATTTCTGGTCGCACTCGGTTGACCCGTCTCTTCAATCTTTTTAACACTTCCACGCAGAAGGCCTCATTGACTGGCTGTCCTTCAGGTCCAAATTCCAAGTGGACCACACCTTTCTTGTTGAAAAACACAATCAGCATTGCTTTGATTCTGGACTTGGACATGCGAGCTTTTTTTGGTCGAGGCGATTGTGAAGTGTGCCATTCGGTGCTCTGCCGTTTTGTTTTGGGGGCGTATTCAAAGATCCAACTTTCATCTCCGGTAATGGCATTGTCAAAAAACTGAGGGTTTTCTTCAATGCGTTCCAAAAGATCTTTCGAAGCGGCTTCAAGGTTTTGCATTTGCTCGTTCGTCAAAACTTTCGGGACGAGCTTGGCGCAAATCTTCCTCATCCCAAGATCCTCGACGATGATTTTGTGAACAACCATTTTATCGATTCCTAGCTTATCCGCAATAAAACGAATACTTAAACGCCGGTCCGAGTTCAGCAAATCTCGCACACGTTGTTCGTTGTCTCCAGTTCTTGAGGTTGACGGGCAACCTGTGCGGGATTTGTCCTCCACGCTCTCCCGGCCTTTTTTGAAAATTTTGTGTCACCTAAAAACTTCAGCTTGTGATAAGCTTTCACTGCCGTACGCTTGCCGAATCATTTCCAGTGTTGATGCACCATATTTTCCAAGGAGAGCACAACATTTGTTTGCGTAATGCTGTTCAATGCTTTGCTGCATTTTAAGCTTGCACACACTTCTTTGCAGACGTCTGCGCCGCGCGTGGTCATGTCTCAACGGAAGCCAGCAGGCAACTGCCGCTTGTAGCGTATTCAAGGTCAAACCCCCCTCTAGTGACTCCAATTGGTCCCAGCGTCCTGTGACGTATATTCGCGTCAGGACAAAAATGTTCTCATTACTTAAAATACAGACTCTGTAAAACACTGATGTATCTTGATGGAATTTTAAATTAATTATAATTTCAAAGTCACGCCAAACACGCACCACTACTAGCTCACCTGCCATGTTAGCTGAGTAGATTCTTCAAGCAATCTCCATACACATGCTATATCTTCTTAGTAAAATCGGAACAGTCTCACCTTGCCACACAACTTCTCAAACTGATATAAAAAAGTCTATAACTTGAAATAAAACCCTTGTAAGTTGAATGATTTGCTCAAGGTACATTAAAGAATTTTATCTAAAAGTGACTTCTGATATCGATAAGCCAAAAACTACTTGCCACCATATATTGTATAAAATAGGAATTCTAATGATTCAAAACCTAAATATAGAAATGAGTTAAATTATATTTCATTGCATTATTTCAATGTAAGCAAAAAAATGTGAACTCTGTGGATTCATTTGATTACGCAATAAATCTAATCGACAGACGCCACTTTCGAGACAATGCAATGATAATGGGAAAAAATAAAGAGGAGATTTATTTTATCTTTGAACATTTTTTATGTTTATATTTTACTTAAGAATAAGTAGATAAAAATTAATATCTTAAGTTTCAATAACTTTTACCTAATAATATATGTGAGTGTTATGTTTTTGTAATATTTGATTTCCTTATGTACTAGAAATCACTTGACTCAAGTAGTCTTAAACAGAATTTCTACAATGAAAAAACACGCCATCTTATTAAAAGGCTATTCTGCAAATGCATGTTACTGAAAGTAAAAAATACAAAAACTCTCAAATGTCATGTTTACATAAAACATAATCGCAGCTTGTTCTAGGCCATTTCAGAGATGCTAACAATTCGTTTTTACACTACAACCACGCTGCTGCATCTGAAGCGTTTTCATATTTTCTCTTATTTGAAAAAATTACAATTACATAGAAAGGAAACTCGCTTCCACAGAGATATTAAACAGGTACGCTGACCATCAAGCACCCAAGAGAGATGGTATTGTAGTGAATTTCCGAACGCCCCCCGTAGACGCACCCTTGCGTAGACATCCGCGGCGCAGTTTTTGTTGACCAATAAAATAACTTCCAGGAATATATCCGCGCATGTGTGAGGACTCCAACAATGGAAAATTGCCAAATGCTTACTAGAAACGTTGCGTACGCCCTGAACCCGTTTCTGAGTTGCTTAAATATCACACAGCCGGGAAGTGAAGTGTCGGAAGCAAAACTTTCCACACGAGTGCAACATAAATAGTGTTACAGATAAATACAGCGTAATTTTACAGCTATTCCAACGACTGGGAAGCGCCAATCTGGAATTAAGTCCGAAAAAGCGTTCTCTCTTCAAGAAGAAAATAAACCATCTTGGACATGTAGTCAGTGATGAAGGCATAGCAGCTGATCCAGAAAAACTATGAATCCAGTATTTCCTGGGATCGTGCATTTACTACAGACGATATATATTTGGATTTGCCAACATTGCAAAGCCTTTGATGCTACTAACGGAAGATGGTCGAAGTTTTGAATGAAACGAAGAGTGTCGAGAAGTTCTTGGAAATCAGAAACGTACCTTAACAAATGCATCAGTAGTGAGCTGCCCACGGCCAAAAGAAAAATTTATTTTGGACACAGATGGGAATAACATGGGAATTGGAAGCGCATTGCCACAGCTATAAAATGGCCAAGAAAGAGTCACTGGTTATTTAATTCAAGTGTTATTGAAACCTGAACAACTATTGTGTAACTAGAAGAGAACTACTTGCTGTTGTCAAATATGTGAAGGTTTCTTTTGAGGACTGTCCATGCTGCGCTGAGGTGGCTCTTGAACTTTAAAAATCCGGAAGTCCAAGTGGCAAGATGGTTTGAAGGCTCCAGCAGTACAACTTTGAGACGGAGCATAGAGCTGGAAGTAGTCATTGCAAAGTCGAAGTCTTGTCAAGAGGACTGTGTCCAGAAGACTGCAGCCACTGTAGCAGTGCAAAAGAGTTCCTACTGTAAGTGACTAATGACTTGTGGCAACCCACCGAGTTGAAACGGGACTAGAAAGGAGATCCAACTTTGAAATATGTTTGGAAATCGAAGGAAGCTGGAAGAAAATCTAACTGGATAGAACTGGTTTTGTGCTTGCCAGGAGTAAAATCATATTGAGCGCATTAAGATTCTATTACAGGAGAGCTTGAGAGCAAAGGTGGGTCTCAAAAAAACTTTTCTGGTTGGTTCTAAAGAAGAGGGTTTCGAAAAGTATTGCAATAACTCTACCGTGCTATCTGGTGGCCATATAGAAATTTTACTGGGTGAATTGCAAAAAATATATTAAAGATTGGTGCCAAAAATGTATGGTATAGGGAACGAGTAATGCTTGTAAAGCATCAATAAGACATATAAATTTAGTTTAGTGGCGATGGATTACTTCAACAAGTGGGTTAAAATTTATGCATTACCAAGTCAAGAAGCCGCAACCATCCTTGAAGTATTGGCAAAGGAACTAATCGACAGTTTTGGGGTGCCATTAAAACTACATTCACACCAAGGTCAAAATTTAGAATCGGCGGTGTTCACAAAAATATGTGAATTACTGGGCATTAGGAAGACAAGAACAACTTCGTTACATCCACAGTCGGCTGGAATGGTTGAGCAGATGAATAGGATATTGGGATAGTATCTATTTGTCAAAAGTCGTCTCTGACGATCAACTGGGACCAATATCTTAATTTTTCTTGTTGTACCGTTCGTATGTCTAATGTTCTCTTCGGCCGTGAACTGAAACTGCCATGTGACCTACTTTTCAGAAATAAACCCGAATAAAACATAGTCGCAGAAGACTACGTCAGTGACCTGAGAAGAAGAATGATAAAGATCTATCACAACTTGCGCCACAACATCAACATCGCGAACGACCGGATAAAGAATTACTAATGAAGTCAACGCATTGCAGCTAGTTATAAAGAACGGAACCGAGTATGATTATATAACCCAAAACGGCGATGTGAATTGTCTCCAAAACTTCAACGCTCCTACGAAGGTATTAAAAAAAACAATGCCGTGTACCGAACCTGCAAACTATTAAGCAGCAAACTATGTTCTGTTGTCGGATATCAGGGGATCTGATGTCCTTGAAGTGTGACCGAGGGTTCGAAGACTTCGTGGGTTTAGTGAATGGAACTCGACGAGTACAGTGTCACGAGAAAAGTACAGCAAGACCTATTCAAGTACTGGCTCGTGATCTAAAGATGCTCAGAGGACTTGCCAGTGTATTTCTAGCAAAACTTAGTTTAGTAGAAAATTTAAGGAAGCAGCTACTATCTTGTGACCAAAGAATTTTTGCAGAATAAACCTGAATGAAAATATTTGGAACCTGGCAATATCAAAACTTGCGGACGAATTGGACGACCTTGATTGGAAAAGAGTTGGGAGCATGATAGAATAGCTGTTTAAACATTTCGGCATCGACGTCCAGGTTTGCAGCCATCATCTCGTAGATCGTGGATTGTTATTTTTATCTGACGTCACGATGCAACAAAAGTTAACAGTACAAAATATCTAAATACCTCTATGATCCATCCAAACGTCGGAAGAGAATAATCCGGAACGAATCATTCTTAAGGAGGGGGCGGTGTAACAAAATTCCGAACGGAGGCGCACCGCCACGCAGACATCTGCGGCCGTAGTTTACGTTCCGTCACGCGGTTACGGTCAAGCAACCGACATAATGCTTTCTAGGAATACAGCTGCCCACGTGCAAGGACTCGAACAATGGGAAATTGCCAGATGTTTACTACAAGCTTCGCGTACGCCCCGGAGTTGCTTAAATATCAGGCACCAAGTCAGCTCGGACAGTCAAGCGAAAAGTTACAGTTATGTAGTGCAATGGTTGCGGCCAAATCGTGTCTTTTCTTTAATTTTATTTTAAAATGGGGTTTTACCGCTCTCTGTTGATGCTGTTTGAAAATATATACATTTGCCATTTGCAAAGGAAGAACGCTTATGACGAGGCGCTCCCAGGTCTTTCCATTAATTGGTAAAGAACCCAAGCAATAGGTGTGTATCCTACCTTTTCCCTATTAGCGGATCCGTTTGAGGGGATTGCGGGGTACCATTAAGGGAAAGCTGTGCCCGGAGGTAAAGAAAGTGGAGAGTGTGATTTCGTTTGCCTGTTCTCTATTTCTTTATAGCGCATTTTATCTTTTGTGACCAGCGCCTGCTACGCGTTCTTAGGATCGCGTAATCAGTAGTTTTATGTTATTAATTGTGTAATTAAGTAATTTTGATTGCCTGTAAGTAAATTTACGCGTATAATTTACCATTGGGGAAAGCAATTCGATCTTGATTTCGCTCATTTTACCACCAGTAAGCCAAATGGATGTCAATTACAACGAAATAAAATCAGAACTTGGGTACGAAATGCAATAACCTTGAAACACTTCGGCTCCAAATCTCTAATTATGGAACAAGATTAGCCAGTCATGACGGCAATCTGATTCCCCACGTTCTACACACATACAATCAAAAGGTTCTACATTTCAGAGTTTATTTAATCGAGTCAAGAGTTAAATGATCGCCGATCTCGTGTTGGAACAGTATGGTTAACTCTACCGGGAATACGACAGCTATGCTGTGAATATCATTATTGTGGGAAAAATCCGAAATTCTGTCGTAAGAAAATGAACCTGAGCAAAATTTATATAACAATCTCATAATATTGAAAAGATGATCCTATGTAGAAGTTTTTTTAGTTTGAGCAATTGATTACCACTAATCAGAAACGTGAAAATTCTCATAACAGATAATAGAAAAAGTGACAGACTACAAAAATTGAACAAATTCACAAATGTTAATGTCTTAATTAGGACCCTGTCCATAGAGGACTGCTAATGTTCCACTTACCTTTTGATAACATCTTATATGTGCCTTTTTGCTTCTTCGCTGGTAATATATAAATAAACTGCTTCAGCTCACTCGACTAATACACCACAAACACCAACTTTTTTCTAAGCGTTCACAAGTTTAGTTGATCTTTGTTTGGAAGAGAGAATCGCATTCTACGTTAAGCATATTGCAGTTATCGCACGAATTTATCTTTTGAATTTTGTACCTGTTACTGATTGTGATTACATGTTTTTGTGCAAACAAAAGTAAAAGAGCTCAGCAATATTGAGTAAACGCAGAGAGGCCCAAGTATAAAAACTAAATTTTGCATTATCATGTATCGTAGAGGAGGTTCGATCGATCAGACGACTTCAACTCAGTTTGAAGATTGGATTTAATAAAACCACTGAAATGTGCTGCGACAATGCTGTAGAGTAATGTTCTATTCTCGCATTTCAAGTTCAAAATGGGAACTAGTCATCAGAACGGGGTTAAAACGAAATCAAGCGTTTGAGCACTTCAAAATATATGTACGAAACCGCAGTTTATCGCGAATATTTTAATGATAAAGCAGATACACAAGCGTCGTTTATTACTCTTTGCAGAAATGTTCGTGAGATAATTCGCCTGTTCTAAGGCCGCCCTTATATTTTGACAGTGGCGCTAAATCAAAGAAACCAAGTACTTCCTGATTACATTCTAAAAATCTGGTGTGAACATCACACGACTTTCCTTATCCTATTATTATATATTATACCGGGTCCATCGTCTCGGCCCTGCGCTGCTCTCGTCCCGGAACTTGTTATTTTAAAAAAGGACGAGGCGCGAGTCCAACACTCGAAAGCTGATTAAAATAAACAGTACAAGACAATAATTGACTCGCACTTAAAATTTTGCTACGTCACTGAAGGTAACCGTGCGAGCTCGGCCGCACGGCCTTCCCCATTATCGCCAACTTTTATTTTAAATTCATGTGTATTTCGTGATAACAAATCATTTTTATTCTCATGAATTTTTTGTATCTTCAACCGTTTAGATTCGCGACCGATTTTGCGACCTTGCGACCAAACGGCTCGGCCGATTTTTACCAAAAGTTTCACACTGCGTCCCCTACCTACAAGTAACTTGCATACCAAATTTCAAATATCTATCTCTTATGGTTCTGGAGATATCCTGTTTACTGACAGACCAACAGACAGACACACCCACACACACACACACATGAACCAATGGCCCAAACCAACTTTTTTGGTGTCCTGAGGCTATATTTCGTCCAGAAATGTGAAAAACTGGGTAGGTCAAATTTCCGCCGATTACATTACATTACAAGGGTGAAGATACAATGACAGTGAAAGAAGTGATAGTAGATTTTGAAATGGTGAGATTTATTCTTTGTGCTGATAAACTAGTTTTCACTTTTGTGGTTCAGTAACTAACTTTGTCAGATAAAATATATGTCAATTCAACAAAATTTAATGTTATTAACTTTAATAACAATGTTCAAACATCTCTATCTCTTGTCATCACCATATAGAATTTTAGTTGTCATTTTGGAAAAGCTGGTGATCAGAATGTATCGTTCTGTAATTTGCTACTTTCTTCTCTTTCATCACACATGGTGCGTGACAATTGCAGTAGCAAATAAATTTAGGGGAAACAAAAAATGCCATGCTCATGACTGTACATTAATTTTTTATCAACTCTGGATGTTACTATGGAAAGGATATTTAATTTTGTATATATATTAAAGGTACAAGGTAAAAGAGCTAGAGACCATAAGGTCTTGAAACTTAATCGGTTGGCTTTATTGGGGCGCAAAATTTTATCTCAAAACCTTCGACTTTTGCACCTCTAGTGAAAACTACAAGAGACTATAAGGGGGCGCAGCCCCTTTTGAGATTGAAGTGAAGTTTTGTAGGTAGAGAAAAAAGTAAAAAGCAGTGTTCGGAAAGAGAAAAAAGATAGGGAAAAAAAGATATTTAGCAAATTCTTACTTGAGTCAGTCATGGCGTGAATTGTCCATAATTGTTTAAAGATATTGAGAACAATCTTGAATGTTCCATCGGCAAGCCAGCGAAGAGCTGAGTGGAGTTGGCGAAGATTTTGCTCTGTAGAGAAAACCCTTTGCCACCAAGACCTTATCGGATTCCGAGACAATGAGTTCTTCGGCTGATTGTGGATTGATTGGATTTCCAGCCGCTTGTTTTCGAGAGCGAGCAGCCGCTCGCGCCATGTTTTTATCGGTTGGAACAGCCGCAACGAGTGTTTCTTCGAGTTTTGAGGTGCAAGTTGAGACAATGAATAGAGTAGTATCCTTACTTTCCTTGGCAGCTTGATTTCGGCTACTGCATTTTGACAAGCGGGCTTTTCGGGCACTAAAGTGCATATGTGTTTATCTGAAATATGGAAAAAATTGTCCCAAAACGCGGTAGCCATAGTTTGCGGGAAGATATGGTCGAGTTTTGAAAATTATTTTTGAACTGGGGAAGCTGGACGTTTACATATCATGGATTGTTGTTTCATCTCTGGGGTGAGCTCATAAATCTAAGTTTCATCTCCGGTAATGATGCTTTCAATGAAATAATCTTCTTCCTGTTGCTATCGGGTGAGATCTTGAAGTGAAGCACTCATTCAATTGGTTTTTTGGTCATCAGAGTGCATTTTCGGTACCAAGCGAGGCGAAACATGAACACAACTCTTCGTTAATTTCAACTCATTTCAGCAATTTCACGAACTTTGGTGCGAGAATATATATACAAGGTGTGTCATGAAAGTAATGCGCTTGGTCCTATAAAAACTGATTTATCGATCCGATCTGTACGAATCATCAAAACTCTTCAACATACGCTCCTCCTGCATCACTACACTTACGCATGTCGCGATTTCCATGCCTGGAAGATCCTTACAATGGTTGGCCAGGATGTCCTTTAGGATTCTTGTAACATAAGCTTGAATGTTCTCCATGGACTCCCAATGTTTTCCTTTGAGCTCTTTCTTTACGCGGGAAACAAAAAAAGTCACAGGTAGCCAGATCGAGACTGCATGGGAGCTGGGGAACCACTGGGGTGTTGCTCTTCACAGCTCGAAGTTTTTTTCTGTTCGTCCGTTAACACCTTTGGCACAAGCTTCGCACAAGCCTCCCGCATTTGCAAATCCTCGGTTACTATCCCATGTACCGCAAATGTTGACGTGTTCAGAGTGTCAGCGATTTGCCGGATGCCTAAACGATGGTTTGATTTCAAAACATTGCGCACACGCTTCACGTTGTCGTTGATCCCGGCCGTTGATAGGCGTCCGGAACGGGGCTCATGGGCAACCTCTTCCCGGCCCACCTTAACCATCTTCCGACTAGCGAACTTGATAAGCAGTCGTCTTTGAAGGCCTCTTGAAGCATCTGGAACGTTTCCGTAGCATCCTTCCCAAGCCGCACGCAAAATTTGATCGCGTATCTTTGTTCGAGTGAATCCGTCATTGCGCCGTGTTACAACTTGCAAAAACACGCTTTACGCGAAACGAGCTCCTGACACTCCGACTGCTCGGAGAAAACTGAGCCGGGTTGCGTTTGAAAAGGCATTATACTACTTTTCTGCAAGCGGAGCGCACTGTGATGTACAGTCGCGTCGGACAAAAATCATGCGCAGTACTTTCATAACGCACCTTGTGTATATCCCAATTAAAACTCCCCATACAACCACTTCATAGATTAATTTTTTAAATCAAGGTGCAATTTTTTCTTAAAAGCAATGATAAAATAATTCAGTATTATTGATTCGTGCATGTTTGGATCCTGCAGCTGAGATTTTCGGTAAACCTCGAAGTAATTACATCATCCTAGGTTTAAGATTTGTGTAAAGACTTGATCTGCAGATACAATTTTGTTGACTTTGGTATCCTCAACTTTCTTCCTCTGGAAGCTCTGGCAGTGGACATACCGATTCTTTCTGGTGCTTACAGTCATCGGAATGAGAATCAGCTCCACACTTGATGCAACGCGTTCAAAGCGCTGACGACTTTCCCCTTCTTTGGCTATTCCACTGTAGCAGCCAATTCGAGGACGCGCCGCTTCTTGCCCTTGTCGTTCCGCTCAAGTTTCAGAATGAGAATGTCGCTCTCCAGAAGTTCGTCTTTCAGCCCTTCGGGCTACTTTCAGCAGTTGGGAGTGGCGCTGGAATTTTGTTTTCAACATAAAGTAAGTCAACCACCGACGATCTTGAACATCTGCACCATTTGGCCTTAAAGAAGCCTACCTGGTTATCGCGTAGGGTCTTCCTAACGTCAGGCCAATTTCTCCCGAAAGATTACAGAAAAGATCCTTTTCCTTTGGGGAGCGTTTACCGAACATTGAAAGGAAATCATTTCGACCTCCACCTCTTTGTCGCTAAAGACAACAAAAATGTTGGCGATCGATGAGGTGGAAGCGCCATTATCTCTTAGGACAGGTGTGAAACCCTACTGGCTCACTGAGTTCAGTCGAATTTAAATCAATGAGAAAATGGAAGCAACCGCTGAGCACAAAACTTCGTAATCTGCTCCTGGAGGTGCAAACATCCACCAAAGAACTCTGCATTACTGCCACTCTCCACATTTAAAGTACAACAATACACACGGGTTATAGTATTACGCGCAGTCTCTCAATGAAAACTAGTTCACTTGCACAAAACAATCTGCGACAACAATTTTGTTGAAAACTATGTATCTTCAGTTACAGATAACCATTCCCCATATTTGAATGTAATTTTTACTCGATTTGTGGCTGTTATTCAACAAAATGAGCTCAAGAAGAATTTAATAATAACACTTAAAGCAGTCACACACCACAGCGACTCCTAAATAACTGTGATGTACCGATACCTTTTTAGGTACTGCGGTTCCTTCATAAATATTCTTGGAACACCTTCTTCCACTCAATACAAGCAAGATATCTGTAAATTTAGCATTGAATTATAGTGGAAAAACCTCAATCTGATTAACAAAACAGATTTTCAGATCTAGCACTAGAACTTATTAAATTTAAGCTTTCAATTGCTTTATACAACTTCTAGAGGGGCAATTAATACATTCACTGCAAGACCCAAATATGGGTTTTTTCGAGCTTGCAGTACAAAACCACTATGTCTTGGATCTAACTTTTCACATTAAACAATATGAGACTTATAATGTCATGAAGAGTATTGGACTCTGTAATTCGATGCAGTACTGTAAAATGTGAAAATTCAAAGCAACATTAAAAACAATCCAAAATTATCATAACCAATTGTAAGATTGATTTGTGCCAAATTATTAGTTTCATTAAAGCTGAAAGACTGGTAGGTTTTCACATTCCCAACAATATTAGATTTTACTGAAATTTTTATTATTATTTTTTTTATTTATGGTTTTCATACCTATCTACTAGGTGCGCAACTGTTTCCGGGTTTTTTCGATCAATGAAAAATGGAAAATTTCAAGAGAATAAAAAATGGTTTACTCAAAGTATCGTCCCTCGCTAGCTACACATTTTTGCCATCTCTGTGACAATACATGAATACCGCGACGATGAAACAACGCGTTTTTGGACCGAAACCATTTATCCAAACAATTTTGCACTTGCCATGCGCCACCGACCGAAACAAGTGATAATCGGAAGGGACCGGGTCTGGCGTATACGGCGGGTGCGGTAGCAAATTACATTTCAGCGTTTTTCGAGAAATGCAAGGTTCAAATTTATCAGTTGTTGTCGGTAGCGATGCACATTGACAGTTTTCCCCTATTTCAGCAGCTCACAGTACACGATTCCGTTCTGGTCCCACCAAATGGAGAGCAGTGTTTTCTTTCCAAAGCGATTTGGGGGTGCCGTCGATGTTGATGCCTTGCCAGGTGAAAACCACGAAATTTTTGCGTTTTGGATTCTCGAAATATATCCACTTTTCATCACCAGTAACAATTCGATGCAGTGAACTCTTTCTTTCATGCCGCAAAAGCAAAATTTCGGAAGTGGTTCTTCGATTTTCCATCTGTCTTAATTAAAAGCATATTATAGAACTGTAATGTAAACACTTATACTAATGGCAAACCGTTACTAGACTGTTCTAATCTACAAACAAGAACCAAGTCTTGACAAAATTAATAGTGCTCATTGGGAATTTTGCTTGAGAACTTTAGCCATATCTTTCATTTAGGCCAAATTTTATAAAAATCACTGTGGATGACAACGAATATTATGTTTTATCTTTTCTATTGTATAGTTTGTTACCTGGTCGGGCCCGGGCGGTGATAAATCGGGCGTCGGGACTTTACGACCGACAACGCATGCGGCACGGAAGGCTAAAAAAACGAAGCATCGGCTCCAACTTACGAATTAGAATTATATTTGCAACCTTACAAAACTTAACCCACCTTACGCTAACCTATCAGCCCTAACTAATTTAACCTACTTAGCTAATGTACAAGAACTTAATTTAAGACTTAATGTACGTGCTGAAACGGGCCACGAGCTGGGCCGGTGGCGGAACCAAGCAGCGAGCAATAGGGGCGGTAGCGCAGCTGGACAGCGTGCAGCAGGGTCGGACAGCGAGCATCAGGGGCGGCAGCAGGTTCGGGCAGCGGGGCCGGAAAGCGAGCAGCAGGTCCGGGCAGCGGGGCCGGAGAGCGAGCAGCAGGTCCGGGCAGCGAGCAGCAAAGAAACCAAAAGGGACTCACCTGATGACTCTTGATGATTTCTTCTGAAGGGGCTGGCGACTGAGCGCGAATGTTTCGTGGCTCAGGTTTTAAGGGCTCAGCTCGTGCCCCACTCTACTGGTGGGGTGCAGAGTTTCACGGTGGAAACACGCTGAGCCCGCTTGAAAATGCAGGGCTTGTCTGGGATTGCTGGACGCCGGGGGGTGCCTTTGCGCTGATTGGAAAATGCGCCGGCGCCCTTGCCCTGGTTGGTAAATGCCGTGGCGGCTATGGTCGGTGGCGTTCGGGCCGACTCGGAACTTCTTGGCACGATGCGGCGCGGTAGGTCAACTAACCGGTGTTGCACACGGCGCCACGAAGTCGGCCTCAGGTAACATTCCTTTGGTATTATAAATTCCAAAGAATGGCCCTTGTGTTGCCCGAAAAATTCCGAGCTAGGTAACATCAGCCCCGGCGAAATCGGGGCCAGGTAACAAGTTGAATTATGCTCTATAAATCCAAAGTGATAATTAGGTATGAGTTAATTCATGTTGAGAGTTGGCTTAGACCTAAAACAACAATGTCAAGAAAATTATCTGGTACTTTAGATATCAGAAAACATATGAAGACCACTTTCTAGGACTTCCTTACCACAAATGTACTGATATCAGACGTACATCTTATTTTACTCTAACTTAAGCCTATCAAAATATTAATATGATTATATTTACGTTTAGCATAAGAAAATTAATTGTCATTGGACTATCTGTACTACAATAGTGGCAATGTAAATTTTTTAGTTTAATTTTTTTATATTAAAATATATTGTACAGCCAAAAACTTACCAACATGTTGTTAACGTTAATTGTGAAATAAAAAGTGCGTAATTTTTTAATTTTGTGTTTTATTATAATAGTTTCCGAATAAGTTGTATTAAATTTGTTTATTACCCTATATAGAGTTAAACAAATATTGTTTATCATAAGTTATTTGGTTTACATAATTATATTATTAATTTTAAAAAATTATTATATTATTGTATCAATAAAAATAAATATTTAATTAAAACTCCTATATATAGCAGCACAAAAAAGCTAAGAGATTAGAACACAAAACAATAAACTAAATTGTATTTGTGTAGTAAGTATGTTTATTTTTATATCACCATTACCTTAAATGTATTGAAATTTGAATAATTATATATATATATATATATATATATATATATATATTTACAAAAAAATTATTATTGCCTTGCCTATTACAGTAGCATAGTTAAGCTAGGGAAAATTAATTTTTGAACATTTAAAAATCTTATACAGTTTGATTAATAAAAATTAGGTGTGTGTATTAAAATAGTTAATACATTTAATTTGCACTATTGTAATATTTAAAATTGTTATAAAATGTTAAAATCAATAAAAAGTTATTAATATTTATTATAAAATATATTTTATTTTCAATATATTTAATGTTACGAAAATGTTAATGATATGAAAGTAACATAGTATGCGACAGTTTAATGTAGTAGTTACGTCGATTGCTTTGTAGTTGAATTTCTACCGTTCAAATCCCAATTCAGACAATACATTTTATCTCGTATAAAACAGTTTGAACAATTATTTATAAGAATATTTCAATATTAGATAAAAAATAATATTCATTTAATTTGACTTTTTCATGTACATCAGATTTCAGATTAATTTTCACGTAGTAAAACTAAAATATCATTAACATTTGAATTCATTGATGACAATCGTAGCTTAACTATCAGGCAATTGAAGATCTCCGCTCCATAAACCAGGACTGTTAAAATTAGCATTTAGCTGCAGCAAAATAAGAAAAGTTGACTCAAGTATTTAGAAATTCTCAAATTCGAAGAAAACCTCTCTCTTTATCCTGGTAGAAATCTTCATTCTAATTCTCAGCATAATTTTGCGTGTTAATAATGGCGATTTTCGGGCAAAACTGAAGATTTGTATTCAGGATCGCAGGAGCGTGAAAGGCATTAACAATCGCCCTTATGACACAAAATTTGCTAGAAAATCAGACCGAGATTTCTACCAGGATAGAAAGCGAGGACTTTAAATCAGGACAGCTGCAGAAAATCCGAAAGCTCTCAAGCTATTGAAATTTTAAATTATGTCCGACTGCGCATAACGATCTCCTCGCGCTCCTGTGATCCTGGTAGAAATCTCATTCTAATTCTCTAGCAAATTTTGGCTGTTAATAATGGCGATTTTCGGGCAAAACTGAAGATTTGTATCAGGATCGCAGGAGCGTGAAGAGGCGGCAATTATAGCGAAAATCGCCCTTATGTACACACAAAATTTGCTAGAAAATCAGACCGAGATTTCTACCAGGATCACAGAAGAGCGAGGAGGCTTTTTATCAGACGCTGCAGAAAATCCGAGCTCTCAGCTATGAATTTTAAATTATGCTCCGCTGCGCATAACGATCTCCTCGCGCTCCTGTGATCCTGATAGAAATCTCGTTCGAATTCTCTAGCAAATTTTGGCTGTTAATAAAGGCGATTCTCGGGCAAAACTGAAGATTTGTATCAGGGCCGCAGGAGCGTGGAGAGACGGCAATTATAGCGAAAATCGCCTTTTTGTACACGCAAAATTTGCTAGAAAATCAGACCGAGATTGCTACCAGGATCACAGAAGAGCGAGGAGGCTTTTTATCAGACGCTGCAGAAAATCCGAGCTCCCGTCTATGAATTTTAAATTATGCGCCGCTGCGCATAACGATCTCCTCGCGCTCCTGTGATCCTAATAGAAATCTCGTTCGAATTCTCTAGCAAATTTTGGCTGTTAATAAAGGCGATTTTCGGGCCAAACTGAAGATTTGTATCAGGATCGCAGGAGTGTGAAGAGACGGCAATTATAGCGAAAATCGCCCTTATGTACACCCAAAATTTGCTAGAGAATCAGACCGAGATTTCTACCAGGATCACAGAAGAGCGAGGAGGCTTTTTATCAGACGCTGCAGAAAATCCGAGCTCCCGTCTATGAATTTTAAATTATGCGCCGCTTTGCATAACGATCTCCTCGCACTCCTGTGATCCTGATAGAAATCTCGTTCTAATTCTCTAGCAAATTTTGGCTGTTAATAAGCGCGATTTTCGGGCAAACTGAAGATTTGTATCAGGATCGCAGGAGGTGAAGAGACGGCAATTATAGCGAAAATCGCACTTATATACACCCAAAATTTGCTAGAAAATCCGTCCGACATTTCTACCAGGATCACAGAAGAGCGAAGAGGCTTTTTATCAGACGCTGCAGAAAATCCGAGCTCCCGTCTATGAATTTTAAATTATGCGCCGCTTTGCATAACGATCTCCTCGCACTCCTGTGATCCTGATAGAAATCTCGTTCTAATTCTCTAGCAAATTTTGGCTGTTAATAAAGGCGATTTTCGGGCCAAACTGAAGATTTGTATCAGGGCCGCAGGAGCGTGGAGAGACGGCAATTATAGCAAAAATCGCCCTTATGTACACCCAAAATTTGCTAGAAAATCAGACCGAGATTTCTACCAGGATCACAGAAGAGCGAGGAGGCTTTTTATCAGACGCTGCAGAAAATCCGAGCTCCCGTCTATGAATTTTAAATTATGCGCCGCTTTGCATAACGATCTCCTCGCACTCCTGTGATCCTGATAGAAATCTCGTTCTAATTCTCTAGCAAATTTTGGTTGTTAATAAAGGCGATTTTCGGGCAAAACTGAAGATTTGTATCAGGGTCGCAGGAGCGTGGAGAGACGGCAATTATAGCAAAAATCGCCCATATGTACACCCAAAATTTGCTAGAGAATCAGACCGAGATTTCTACCAGGATCACAGAAGAGCGAGGAGGCTTTTTATCAGACGCTGCAGAAAATCCGAGCTCCCGTCTATGAATTTTAAATTATGCGCCGCTTTGCATAACGATCTCCTCGCACTCCTGTGATCCTGATAGAAATCTCGTTCTAATTCTCTAGCAAATTTTGGCTGTTAATAAAGGCGATTTTCAGGCAAAACTGAAGATTTGTATCAGGATCGCAGGAGCGTGAAGAGACGGCAATTATAGCGAAAATCGCCCTTATATACACCCAAAATTTGCTAGAAAATCCGAGCGAGATTTCTACCAGGATCACAGAAGAGCGAGGAGGCTTTTTATCAGACGCTGCAGAAAATCCGAGCTCTCAGCTATAAATTTTAAATTATGCGCCGCTTTGCATAACGATCTCCTCGCACTCCTGTGATCCTGATAGAAATCTCGTTCTAATTCTCTAGCAAATTTTGGCTGTTAATAAAGGCGATTTTCGGGCAAACTGAAGATTTGTATCAGGATCGCAGGAGGTGGAAGAGACGGCAATTATAGCAAAAATCGCCCTTATGTACACCCAAAATTTGCTAGAGAATCAGACCGAGATTTCTACCAGGATCACAGAAGAGCGAGGAGGCTTTTTATCAGGTGCTGCAGAAAATCCGAGCTCCCGTCTATGAATTTTAAATTATGCGTTGCTTTGCATAACGATCTCCTCGCAGTCCTGTGATCCTGATAGAAATCTCGTTCTAATTCTCTAGCAAATTTTGGCTGTTAATAAGCGCGATTTTCGGGCAAAACTGAAGATTTGTATCAGGATCGCAGGAGTGTGAAGAGACGGCAATTATAGCGAAAATCGCCCTTATATACACCCAAAATTTGCTAGAAAATCCGTCCGACATTTCTACCAGGATCACAGAAGAGCGAGGAGGCTTTTTATCAGACGCTGCAGAAAATCCGAGCTCTCAGCTATAAATTTTAAATTATGCGCCGCTTTGCATAACGATCTCCTCGCGCTCCTTGGAGCCTGATAGAAATCTCGTTTTAATTCGCTAGCAAATTTTGACTGTTAATAAGCGCGATTTTCGGGCAAAACTGAAGATTTGTATCAGGATCGCAGGAGCGTGTAGAGACGGCAATTATAGCGAAAATCGCCCTTATATAAACCCAAATTTGCTAGAAAATCCGAGCGAGATTTCTACCAGGATCACAGAAGAGCGAGGAGGCTTTTTATCAGACGCTGCAGAAAATCCGAGCTCCCGTCTATGAATTTTAAATTATGCGCCGCTTCGCATAACGATCTCCTCGCGCTCCTGTGATCCCGATAGAAATCTCGTTCTAATTCTCTAGCAAATTTTGGCTGTTAATAAGGGCGATTTTTGGGCTAAACTGAAGATTTGTATCAGGGTCGCAGGAGATTGAAGAGATGGCAATTATAGCGTGATTACGGGGATCTGTATTTTATGATAAAAATTAAAATTCTATTTATTGAAATACGAATAATTACAGTGAAATTATAGAAATATTTCTATAAAATAACGCGCAATTTATATGGCAGTAGTTTAAATCATTTCAACGTTTTTTCATAATCATTTTTTAATTTAATTTACTAAAGTGATTTATGCTTACCTGTTTTATATTAACTTTCTTTGAGGTAACAATACAATTTTTCATTTCATACTAGAAAAAAAAACAACAGTAATTACGAACATCATTTTATTTGGTAATTCTTTCAGTTACACTATAATTATTTATACACAAAAACTAAACACCAAACGTAAGAGATGGATCCTTATTAAGTACATCACTAGAGATTGTAATAAATTTTCCTTACACATAATACAACTCTACATACATACATTGAGTATTACTGAACATTTTCATTGAAAAACTCCTAAAAATACTTTATTTGTCGAAGTAATATGTCATATAATGACATTATGGCACAAATGATTGGTGAGAGAGATGAAATTAAATAAATAATGGAATCATACAGAAGCTTATTTTAGAATCTGAACAAGGTGTCGAGCTTCCAAAACAAAAAAAACTCGAAGATATCAATACCTTATTTTACATTAAACTGTGGTTTAAGTTTATTTTAATATCTTACTCTATACATGTTTGTGAAGACTCTCTTATTACACTACAAACAATTCATGTTATCATTAGTTCATAACTATAATCTAGATCTGTATATAAGTTCACATTTTTTATACTTCCTAATTATACTGTCTAATTATACATTTGTGTATATCAACGCAATGAAATAATGACAGACATTACCTCTTACACCGTTATTCGTTCATAATCCCTACCACTACTGTTGACCTAATTGTTGGACTTTGTATTGGGAATCGCATTGTTGTTCACACTATTGTTATTTTTTATGGCACTTTTGCTCTGTGGCGTCTTGATGTAGTTGTCTTCACTACGTCAACACTGGTCTTCTCCTTGATGCTGGGTGAAATGTGGTAGGTCGGGTTAGAGGAGCTGGAGAGGGAGCCCGTGAAATTGGGCGTTCCGCACTCGCTCCTCGTGTAGAACATGGGTAGCAGCTTCGTCCCCGACGATTATATGCACATGCAGCCGGGAGTGTCGTGGAGCTTGGACTTGCTCTGATGTGGAGTTCCTCGTTCGCATACTCAAGCGCTTGAAGTCGGGCGGGCTCAGCATCGCCAAGTAGTCGCTGTGTGTTCATTACCACGTAAGGGTCGTTTAGGTCAACATAATGCTGTAAAAATGATGTGCTTTAGTTACAATGATTATTCTATGCAACCTTTGATTGAGTGTGCAGTGAAAGGGTAGACAACCACACTGCTGCATGCTAACCTGAACCTACATCTCTTATATTTATTATAATTCTTCAAATCTACAGAGTTTTGTGACTTTATTATGCAGTAAACAAATCCATTGCTACTGATTTCAAAACATTTCTGTTGGGTCTCTCAAGCTGTGTCTGTTTTGTTGAGCCGCTTTCTTCTCTGATTCCCATCTGTGCATGTGTTTTGAGAAACCCTCTTGCACATTTACAAAATAGTTATGGCCTATTGGTGCACTTTTCAAATTACTTTCACTCTAGTATTCCTAAAGTTTATCAGTGGTTATAGAAAATCATTTAAGGTCTGTTAGCGTTTTTTTCTTCCAAAGTCATAACAGGGGTTGTTCAAGTCTTTAGTTTGCATCAGCAAGACCAAGATGGCTTTCTTTATAGCTTTACAAAGTCAGCATCTTCCGTGGTCATAATCAGCTGGTCAAATGTTTATGAAATTGAAATATTCTACCCTCAATTGCCTTCTTTAGAGTAGTAAACTGACGTAAGCTGTTTCTCCTTATAATTCATCAAGCGGTCGACATTGAAGAATAAGTATAGGAATATAGAATTAAGTTTTCTTAATTTATTTTAATTTCCACATTTATTTTTACTTTATATATTACTAATATATGACACATGGATGTGTATTAAAAAATTATTAAATACATAAATTAATTATCCACTAAAATCATTAACAAATACAATTTTTATTTATTTTTTTCTTTTTTTCAAACAACCTGTATACGACAAATTGGTCTACCCTGTATATTAGAAATTTGTAACACTGTAATAAGTTTTGACAGATTCTCTAACCTAAAAACGACAAAAATGACATTTAACCTCGTATAGGTTAACTCGGTAGTACACACTAGATTTTTAGTTATCAACCACACATAATTATGCAGTAGAAAATTGCTAACAATAAGTAATTAAAATTATACACTGGGTGAATCCGACAATCTCCGTCAGTCTGTTGCATCTGTAGCACTTTTACTACGAAATCGATCACTATGAAATTTTCCACAATGATAGAACTCGAAGCGAATGAGGTAACTTGATAAATTGTTTCGAAATCGGACAACAATAATACGTTCGCAATTTTAACAACTCGCTCCTGCAACTTCTCAAACAGCGTGCGAGAACATTACTAGTTATTTATTTTCTTTGTTTAATTTAATGCAACCAGTATATCCTAGATTTGGAAAAAAATTCACATACAAAAAAAGTACTCCTTTTTAGACTCTACAACTTGATGGAGCTGTTTTCCTCTCTTGGCTTTTCGAAGATATACGAAAAAAAATTCACTACATTTTTTACCATTCATGGCCACTTCCGGACAGTAAGGGGTGGAATAAATGCATAGGTTATTAAGCATTTTTTACTCTCAATACATGGATCTATATTTTGGTTTCAAGCGGAAATCGATACGTGCAAAAATGTATTTCGCATTCGAGCCCCGATTGAGCCGCTGTCATATTTTTTAATTAAACTTTGCATGGAGAACCTCCCCCCTCAAGATACCTATAAAATATCAAAAATTCGTGAGGGTACCCGCTCCAGAAGGGGAGTAGCCGAGCGAATACAATTTAGAGTTTTGTTCAGTCGTTTCTGGCGCACCCCGTATTTTTTCCCGTTGCACCTGTAACGGAGTTTTACTAGCAGCAATTCAAGTTACCGAATGACGAAAACCACATCTTACTACACCTTGCCGTTTCCGAGATCCTAAAATTTTTCTCGATTTTCAACCGCCGTTTTGGCCTTGAAGAAGTTGGGTTTTCCTTGCATTTGTGCGAACTATCGATCCGTGATGATGCGATTAAAAAACAAAGTTTGTTAAAAGTGGGCTACTGCTCATTTCTATATTATTACTCTGCGCAATAATTAGTGATATAAATCGTATGAACTTTGCTAGTAATCGACAAATTCCGTTTTTTAAACTTAGATGAATAAAAAAAGCCCAAGTGTAAAATATGTCTGGGAATACCAATAAGTCTAATGCTTGTTTCACCCTCTTTAAATTTTTTTGAGTTTAAAAAGCTACATCCACCCATCCATCCAATGGCGCTACAGCCCGATTCTCTGTCTGTTGCCACACTCTTCCAGTTTATAACTTTCAGTATGTCGTCTGCATCTCTGGCAACCTCCTCCTGCCACCTCTTCCGGGGTCTTCCCACTGGCCTTCGTCCTTCCATCCTTGATAGCAGTACTCTTTCCTCATTCATCCTCACGACGTGTCCTGCCCACTTTAGTCTCTGTATCTGTACGAAATCGGATATGGGTAATTCTCTGTACTCTTGGTATACTTCTTGGTTGTATCTGCACCTCAGTTTCCGTTATCTTCTTTTGGCCCGAAAATTCTTCTTAGTATCTTTCTTTCGAATGCATCGATGTAGTTTGCCATTTTTTGTGTCATTGCCCATACTTCACATCCGTAAGTTATTACTGTTCTTATTATGCTTTTGTAAATTCTGACTTTATTGTTTTTGTGGACATCGTGGGACTTAATATGTTCAGCATGGCATAGTATGCTTTGTTCGCTTGACCGACCCTTCTTCTAATTTCCCTTTCAATATTGTCATCACCTATTGTAACGTTTTGTAGTATTCTTCTCGAGCGTGTTTGTGTTAAGAGTTTTAGTTTTGTCTACATTTACTCTTAGCCCCACTTCCGTTGCTTGTTTTTCTAGGTCTATGTAAATTTATTTTGTTTCCATCATTGATCTCCCCATTAAGTTAATATCATCGGCGTACCCTGGAAGTTGTGTTGATTTGTTGATCAGAATGTTGTGGGGGTTAATTGACATTTTCCGTATGGCATATTCTAAGGCAGTATTGAATAATGTAGGGCCATTCCATCGACTTGTTTTAATCCTTTGGTTATTTCGAACGGGTCAGTCAGTTGATTTTGTATTTTAACGTATGCCGTGGGCTCTCTCATTGATGATTTTATTAGTCTGATCAGTTTTCTTGGGATTCCAAATTCATTCATGATGGCGTATAATTTGTCTCTTTTTATTGAGTCGTAGGCTTGACGAAAATCAACGAATATTTGGTGGACGTCAACGTCAAATTCCCAGGTTCTTCTCAGGGATTCTTTAACACTAAACAATTGATCAATGGTGGATCTACCTTGTCTGAAGCCTTCTTGGTATTCCCCTATATCTTGTGTATAATTAAGTAGTCTCTTATTCAGTATGTGCGTGAATATTTTATACGCTCTGCATAACAGTGAAATGCCTCGGTAGTTTTTACATACCAGTTTGTCGCCTTTCTTGTGTATTGGTATGATTACGCTATTCTTCCAGTCTTGTAGCATTTCTTCTTCATTCCAAACTCTTGTTATCAGCTCATGGAGCTGCTTGGTTAGCTTTTCTTCTTTAAGAAGCTACATAGATAGTGAAAACTTTGATATTGCAGTTCTAAATCTTTCAGTGGATTAAAAATACTTTAGAAATTTTACCATTATGTACTGGGGTTAAATGTAAAGAGCGTATCATTATATGAGGCCAAAACAAAGACAACATTCATTAATAAATGTTTAAAAAAAATATGTGGAATTTTCTGACCGAATATAATTATTAATGAAGAACTGCAGAGGATTACATAAGAAATAATGGAAGTAACTATTAAAAAAATTAAATGGAGATGGATTCGGACATAGATTTAGAAAACCTGATAAAATATAACTAAACAAGCACTAATTTACACAATACCAGGAAAAGGAAAATTGGAAGACCGACAGAAACATGGAAAAGGGCAATGGGGACAATATGGTATAACATGGAATGAAACAAAGAGAACGGCAAGAGACAAAAAGGAATGGAAAAAACTAGAGGACGAAGAGTAGCTATCCTGTCATCAAGGTAGCTCTCAAAACACCTAAGGGTGCCCTTAACTCCTGTGGAGCTATAACACAAAATAGATGTACTAGGGTGTCATAGTAAAATAGACAAACACTAAGTGAAAATTGGAATGCACATTCCCACTTATTTCCCAGGAATCAAACATGTATATATAACCTGCTTACTATTGTTCTTCATTTTCAGAGTAGACTGGCGACACTTCTGTTTTTCTTCAATTGAGAGATTACTGTAAATGGGTAGTTTGACACCTACATTTAAGTTTTAATGGGTAAATGACATGACCCGTTGCAGCCGCAGCGTCCATCATGCACAAATAAAAGTTTGAATAAAAAACCACATTTTCGTCTATAGAGATTTATTTTCTCTAAAACGTATAAACTACTTACAAAGTCATGGTAACAACGTTATTAACATTCAGTCACAACTTTCTACCTATTTTGGCATAAAAACATTAAGAAATTGCACCATGGCAAACTGTACAAAGATCTACAAGAGTCTATTATACAGCACACAAACCCTACATACATATTATTCTATCATCACAAAAAAAAAACAGACTAACTGTTAGCAATTATAACGTAAGCTATGTCAAATAAAACAAATGCCTGCAGAAAAACAAGTAAAAACAGACCATAGCTAGCAAGATTTTTTAGTATTTTTTCTTTTTTGCCTAAAAGCTGCACTCCTACTTGCTTTTCCCCGAAAAAAGTTAAAAAATGTTCTGTCAATGAGCTTGGGTGTAAGGAAGGCACAGGTGAATTTTAAAAGGTATGATTGTTCAAGACAAAGCAAGAGTAGTAGTGCGACAGCATTATAATAAAACTCGAAAATGTAAAAATTAAAACACGTCTCAAGTTTGAGCATTCAGTTTTTCAACGCTTCTCTCAAAAATAAATTTTTAAGCATGAGGTATTGGCTTGACCGACACAAAGTACCTTCTACATGATATCCATCAAAAACTTCACCAGTTCCAGTTTCCTTCTTATAAAACCAAAAGGGAGACACTAGATAAGAAATTACAGATCTGGAGGAATGTAATTTGGAGTGCTGAATCAAGATTTTAAACAAATTTTTATTGAAGAAATGGTGGTTGTGTAGTTGTGTACAAGTGAGTTGATCAAATTAACCTGAAAAGGGTTGGTTAAAACAATTACAGACTTGAAGCAAATGGTGATAAATGATTTTGTTTCCCAAAACAGACAGTGTGCTGTTGCACAAAGGATATGTTATGTGTCAAGTGTTCCTTCTTCAAATGCCACAGTTCTCTCAAGTTAACAATTATACCTGAACAAACAATGAACTTATATTTAGTCTGCTTCAATCAAGGACTTACAAATTGTAAGACTGTCAGTCTGAGTTACTCTGAACAATTCTGATTAACACTGAGTGTGCCGTTTATTGTAATTTATATGCACAAGCAAGAAATCGAATGTAGCAAGTTTATATTGTATTGATTGAAAACTAATCTTTACTTTCCAGAAGTGGGCTACTTATAAGAATACTGTATAGCTGGTGTATCTGGTGTCTGTAAGGCGTTGATGAACAATGGAGAAATTCTTAACCTACATGAGACAGTACAACTGTCTTCAGAGAATTTGCGTCCTCATGGAACACAGCAAATAAGGAACCAAAACTGGAATTACTTGCAATCAAAGTCATGCTTTGAACAAAACGAACCATACCAGGAGGCTTATGACAAAAGGTTAAAGGGGAGCACAAATGCTAGGATTAAGACCACTGAGAAATAGAAAAACACCACATTGCTACTTGCCTGGAAACTTAAAATAGCTGGCATAGTTTATAAAATGAGATTAATTCCTGTCTATTCTGATGCTACTTTTAACCCTAACTTAGCTAAAGGTATAAAGATAACCCTATGCATAACCTAATATTTTGAAAGAGTCAGCATGAGCAAAGAAAGCTCTATATATTTGGATGGCTTCGGTTAGCTCAAAACCGAGCTGAAATTGGACGATATTCAACTTCTGTTTGCAAAAGAAGACTTTTCTCTAAATCATAATTTTCATGTCAGTTCCAATATGACACTTCAATACTGTTAAATACTGGTGTTACTTCTAACCAGAGAAAAACAAGATACATAATCGCTTAAATGGCTACAATGCTTAATGAGTACTAGAACAGTTGGAGCTCACCTAATAACTATTATACCAGTTATGTTTTAATTGCTCTTTTAGGTTTTCCTTGCATGGTATTCAGGCTATGCAAAACATATTGGTCATGTCCCATTACCTACTGCAACCTGAAATAACGTGTCTCTATTATAAGTGATGTTGAAGGTGAAGATTTAAATTATGATAAAATTGATCCTATAGACATCAAAATCTATGTCCTGAGATTTTTTTTTGACGTCATAGATAGTTAATTAGTTACTGGCTCGTAATTTTACAGCTTTTTATTTATCATTATTGTTTTGGATCGACTACCTGGGAAGCATCATAACAAACAATGGAAACATAGACATAGAACTAGCATTAGGATGAGTAGATTAAATAAACTATACTATGCTCTAAAATCAATACTAGAGAAAAAAGAAATAAATAAGGAAACAAAACACCATTATATTAACGACATTAATATACGCAAGTGAAAATTGGACAATACAGAAAAAAATACATCGGAAAGTTAAATGCAATGGAGATGAAATACTTAATAAAAATAGCAGGCAAACGAAATGAGATAGAGTTCAAAACAAAGAAATAAGAGACCAGATTAAACAAGAACCGATAATGAAAAAAATAAAGAAAAGACAAACTGGTACGGCCACATGGTTAGACGGGTACTAACAAACTAGTGAAGAAGATATGGGGGACAAGAAATCACAGGAAGAGAAGAAGAGGAAGACCTAAAAGAAAGGGGAAAAATATGGAGGAATGAAGCAATCCAGGAAGGAATGGAAAAATGGGTGAAAGAAACTAAAGAAAATTAACCCGACCAACATTCGGTAATATAGAAGGGGAGAAAGAAGAAGACGAAGTATTGGATCGACAAAACTTGATAAACTCAACTGAATAATGTACGAAAATTAGCTAGTGAAACTGTTCTTGAAATAAGTTAGGTTAATGTCAACAACTTAGATTAGGTAAGCAGAAAAATCTCTAATTCTGCATTATTTTGAAAAAACAAATCAACAGTCATTAACTAGCAGCAAATGTCTTTTAACAACACACTATCGCATTATAAACTTACTATATGGTACTATGGTAAAATTGTTGCATTACTACAATAATGCATAGCGTAACTTGTAGTTATAACAATTATAATAAGAAACAATTACATTCAAAAAGGAAAAACAAAAGCATAAATACTGAGCGACCTGAGCATCAGATAAATATCTCCATTAAAAAATATAAAGTTGAATAAATAAAACATTAAAAATTTTGTTTGTAGTTCATGTTCATATTCAGTTATTTTATAAGACTAGTAGCATGAAAATATACGTTATCCCTCAGCAAATGCAATCCTTCCGCATAGCCCACCTGCAACCCTTACACCTCTTGTTACAACGCTTTAAAATTGTTTTATAAAAATAATTTCAAGTTGAGCTCTCTCTACTTACTTTAATAACTTATGAATCCCGTCTACAATGTGTTTAAAATCATTCTAGCCTTCTTTTTACACTCGTTGAAATCGCACATTTTGCAATGTATTTAACAGATGACAATCTGGTGGCGGGCGGGGTGTGCGTATATTTTTTAATTGCTGCCTACCACATTGTCCTCTGTTAAAATACATTGTAAAACGTACAGCATCAGAAGGCTGAAAAAGGCCAGAAATGTGTTCTAAGCAAATTAGGGCGCATTACACAAAAATTTACATAAAATCATCACTATAGAATAACTCACAAACACATAACTTCCAATGACGTTGCACTTTAAAAGATTGTAACAAGGGGTGTAGGGAGTGCATAGATCTTTGTCTAAGGTTAATAACATACGTAATATTAAAACAGTTGGATAGGTGGCGCCACCTTTTATTAAAAAAATATATAATTATTTACTGCCTGACAATGTTTTCATCAAACATGAAATGCAAACAGTTCCAAATGTTCAAATAAATTGTAAGTTAGAGTTATTCCAAATTATAATACCAATACCAAACCAATGTCCCAATTACTGCTTAAAAATTTAATTCTAATAAAATACATTGGAAAATTGTATGCCCAAACTTTTTAACACAAGACTGTTTAATGCCTCATATTCACAGCAAACACATAAATATAAGCAAATTTCACTCCCTATCAGCTGTAAGGCAAAAATAACAACTCCGATAAAATAATAACAGCATTGTATACAGCTTACAATTAGTATATACAAATATATACAAAGCTTCTCTCACTGGTGGGATATTTCATTTCTATCCCAACTAAAAAAAAACACGTCGTTTGGTTGCTTTGCAACTTATTTAAAACAACATTTTGTTAATGACCAATAATTTCACTGTAGCAATAAATAATTTTACCATTATAACAAAATTTCTGTCCAAATAATGCAATGAATTTCCTTTACAACTTACTTTGATCATTAAAATTAAGTTTGTAACTTTGCAACTACCTACATCGAAAGCGACCCTCCGGTGATCACTTACATTTGGTCTAGATATTGTCGCGGGATTTTCCAAGCCTTGAAATTATTCGATTTTGTACCAACAATTATCTGAAAATAAACAGCACAATAGGATGCAAGGGGCAGTTGAGGTTGGACTCACTTTATTGCCAATGACGTTCATGGATAGCATGAGGCCTCCAGGCCCGCACATGGTACCTAGATAAACATTGGTCCTCGTGTTGTACATGTAGATGTTGCCATTGTAACAGCCGGCAAATAGCACATTTCCAACTATTTGCATGCACACCACCCCTTTGGATTTTGTAGCCTCATGTTTGAATATCAGTTGGCCATCCTGGACAAATTTTACAATTAAAACAACAAATGTAAAAGAGTTGTAGGAAATTTGAAATTCCAAATATAATAGGTTATATAAATACTACCACAAAATTCAACCAGCAATGCTTAGCTACTATAGATAATGTAAATGTTATGAACTTTCTATAGCAATCGTTATTATTGCTGCCCTCCTAACAACTTTTATGTAGCACTTTGTTACACCATCCTCTGTCAACAGTCTTATTTATATGATGATTATTTGGTTTTTGTAAAGTTTGCTTTCAATTCACTTTTCTTGCTTTTACTTGATGTTTCTTAAGCATTCTTCCTACTTCTCTCTCTCTTATACAAATATCATAATCTCGTCAGCAAACCTCAAGTTGTTAAGCCTGATTGGCTCAATTGGTTTTTAATTGTATGAAGTTGTTCTGTCATATTGTTTTTTTTTTCTGAAATCTGTGAGCTTCTTTAGTTGATATATCCCTGTTGTTCTTTCTAACTCACTCGATAAGGAAGTAATTGGTGCCATGTTTTGGTTATGGCTAACTGACTACTATGGCTTTATAGTCCGGCCATGTCGAAGAAAATAAACCTAGTGAATGATACAACTACTCCAATTCCTTCATGGTCAAAGTTGAAAAAAAAATTCAAATTTCGGAAACAGCAACAGATAACGAGATGCGATTTTCAGTACTATTTAGATAGACTCAATTCTACTAAAATGGCATATCGGTTCAACCGCAGAAAAATACGGGGTGCGTCAGAAAACACCCTAAAATTCGTTTGCTCCCTAGTAGTTTCTTCATGCAAAGTTTAATTAAAACGGATGTCCATTTAACCGCTAAATCGAGGTTCTAAGGTAAAACCTATTTTGACAGATAACGACTTCTAGTAAAGACCAAACTGTACAATTATAAAATCAGTTCAAAAAAACACTTAATAACCCACGCCTTCACTCTCTGCCTTGCTCCAAAAACGTCCCCGAATTGTAAAAAATCTAGTTTTTTTTGGATAGATTGAAAAATTTCTAAAACGGGAATGAAAACAAAATAAACATGGCTTTGTATTTTATTTATAACATAACTCCAGCCTCTCTTGATTCCTCCCCAGAAATGGCTCTTCAAAATCGTCAACATAACTATTTACAGCCTAAAGCATTTCATTTAACTGAAATCTTTTTGAGTTTTGGGAAGAGATGGAAGACCAAGGAAGCCAAATCAAGCAAATATAACAGACGCAGAATAATTATGAACTTTGTAACTGGCATGTTTCTACTTTCCTTATCCTATAATAAGGAAAGTAATGTAATCGTCGGAAATTTGACCTATCCAATTTTTCACATTTCTGGACGAATTATAGCCTCAGGACACCAAAAAAGTTGGATTGGTGTGTGTGTGGGGGGGGGGGGGTCTGTCAGTAAACAGGATATCTCAAGAACCATAAGAGATAGACATTTGAAATTTGGTATGCACGTTTATTGTATGTGGGGGGCGCAGTGCGAAACGTTTGGTAAAAATCGGCAGAGCCATTTGGTCGCAAGGTCGCAAAATCGGTCGCAAAGCGGTCGCGAATCTAAACGATTGAAGATACAAAAAATTCGTGAGAATAAAAATGATTTGTTATCACAAAATAAACATGAATTTAAAGTAAAAGTTGGTAAAATAGGAACTCGAAATAAAAAATAATTGAGGCTTAGGATTTTTGCCAGAATTACCCAAATAATAGGATGAGGAAAGTCGTGTGATGTTCACACCAGATTTTTTTAACTGTAAATGAAAGTGGTAACTAAAAGTATATTAGCGTGTGATGTAAAAATTACGTCTACATTGAACCTTAATTAATTGCATACACCATACTTTTTATTTCATTTTAGTTTCTGGTGTATAATAGGGAACTCAATCCATGGTAACAAATTGACTTTTGAGATTTCTTAGATTTCTCTTAAATACCCTAAATTTACTGGCTGAAATATATGCTTGAATACATTTTTGTACCAGATCAAGCAAATGAGGTATCCATCTTGCAGAAAATTTATCATACCGTATGCTCCAACATTTAATTATCCTGAGTTAATATTGTCTGCACGTTATGTTCAAATCACATTTGTAGATTCGTTCATTAATGTATTTGTATTTTTGCTGAAAAAATTATTTGTGCTTGTTATGCTTTAATTCCTATTATGCATAATGGTTTGTGTTTAAGCACTTAACTGAAGTATACTAATATAAAAATAAACTGGAACCGAAGTCTTTGTAAAGAAACTTCAGCACAGGTAGGTCAAATTTGTACAACAATCAGTAAGAGCAATTCAGCTAACATGTTTTGAAGAATAAAGTATTTATACTAATACATACCTCAAAAGTATAAACCAATATATCATGCTGGCTAGTCCCACAGTATATCATGTTTTTTTCCAGCAGCAGCGTGTAGACAGTAGGCAAGAAAGGTGTCTGCATCGTCCTAAGCAACAGCCCACTGAGAGCATCGCGGATGCAAACCGCCGCATTGCGGGTGGCAATGACCAGCACCTTCCTGGGCCCTTCCTGCGTCGCCTTTATCACAAGCACATTGCCGTCAGAAATTTTTATGGTGTCCTCCACCTTTTCCGTCTGCAAAAATAAAAACATCAGCGCTGTTTAGCAGACGCAATTCAATACTCACGCTCAGTTCGTATCTTAGCAACATGCCGCGATCGGAGCCTACAAATATGTAATTCCATGCGTGCTCCATGCACTGTATGGGCTCCGAGATCTTTTCCTGCTTCAGGGCAGCAGTGTCAAAATTGAATATGCTGATGTATGAATCAAGGCAGCCTATGTAAATGATGCTGCAGTTGTTTTGCTTGATTACAATCATAGAAGTGATGGCCAACTTTGATATGTTAATGCTATTGATGAGGCTGCCGTTAAGTATGTTGAAGCAAAAAATTTTGCCTCTATCGGATGCAGCCAAAACTGTTAGTTCGATCACCTAAAAAAATAAATAGAAATAAATCTGATAGAACACCACTGACAAGGTAGAATGTTCCGTGGCAATCTTTTCAACAGTGTTGGATATTGAAAAATGTATTTTAAGAGTCAAGAGGCAATAAAGTTCTTATTATTAGGGTAATACACATTTGAGCAGACAGTAGATAAAGACAAAGAAGTTAGCAAGGAAATAAAGAAAATTACTCTAGGAGTCGGGAACTGTAAATTAGATACTAAGAGAGAAAAAAGGAAAGATTGGCTACTTGTAAACAAAATAATTTTTTCTTTCGCTTTCAAAACGAGCCAAAATTTTACATGCAAATCGTGCAAATATTTTAATATTTTTCGTAATTCTTGTTGGAGCAAGTTTTTAACTGGACCAGTTCTTTCGATTTGAAATAAACCTTGATGGTTGCATCAGTCTATGTTGTCATATTAATTCAGAGTTTACTAAAATATACACTTGGCAAAAAGACCCTTAAACACAGAAAGTGGCAAAATAAAATGAGGAAATGACAAAATTTCGAGTATATCAGTTCTGCTTATTAGATAATATTTTCATTTACTTACATATTGAGCAACGTTCTGAAGATTAAAAGTGCATTTTTCAAAAACAATTATAGATTTACATTAAGGCCCTTTCATTGATCCTAAAACAGCTACTATACAATAGTCCATCTGGAGATAAGTTATAAGTGAAAAGAAAGTCGTTTGTTACAGTATAATCATATCAAAAAATACTATATATGTGAGCCTCCTGGAACTGCTATATATAGGAGTGATGTTTGGAGCTACATATTTGTTTTCTAGCAGCAGCCTCAGTTTTCCTATAAATACACAAACAATTACTACACGCTTATTTTTTATTTTGGTATTTAAGATAAAGATGAAGAACCTATGCTTTTCTGTACATTTAGGTTGCATCAATATCATTATGAAAGTTTCATTATAAGACCATTATCATCTACTCAAAATGAATATGCGATTATAATATCAAATATGACTTACTAATGCCAAACAAGTTATGGCTTTTTCCAGAGACAAATAATTTACATAAAATTCCTTTTGAGAAACTAAAACAGGGACTATTCTTCTTTATCACTACATTTTTTTCGATATTTTGTAAAAACTCTGTCCTTATATTATTAATTTATCCTTATTTGCATTTGAAATAATCTTCAATTCATTTCTACAATCTCTTATTTTGTAGAAATCTAACTTTTATAAGCAATTTTCACTTTCTGTCATGGCTCTCTCTATCTCTCTATCTGCTGCCACAAAGTACGAAATATTGAAATACAATTGTTCAATGGGCATTGAATAGAAATAATTAGATATGTAATACACTATTTGGACAGCCAGCGTGGTCCCGTGGTTGAGGGGTGGGCTGCGATGCTGACGGACCCGAGTTCAATTCCGGTGCTCTCTGATGCCTGGCGGGTGGCCTACTCAGTCACTAAAAATAATTGAGTACCTGCGTTCATTCGAACAAGGGGTAATAATGGCGGTCGTCTAAGGTGCAGTGTTTGCCACATCGCCCCGCATCAGAGATGGTGCGCGACGACCGGGGCAGAGAGAGCGAACATATGAGAGCCTTAACCTCTCAGTTCGCAGGCCGTGCTCCCACGCGGGGCGTAGGGCCTTACCATCATTATCATCAATACGCTATTTGTGCAACCCATAAATACCTAATAACTCTTGATTTGAAGTAGTCATGCTGGCAGCATAGGATTGTCCAGTAAATAGTCTTAGTAGGCTCCTCTCCCAGATTCAATTCTTGAATTACTAGTTATTTTAGATAAGAGTGCCTTTTGTAGTGACTAGCGGGTATTGCAATTAGTAACAAGAAGCTAGTGGTTCGACATTTACTTCCTTGAGAGCGGCACTTGTTTCAACGTGTTATGGTAAACACCATGCTTAAATTATAGACCCACTAACCCACAACTGCATTGGGATTAAACTTCCTTGAAATTGTTGTACTATGTGCTGGAATTGCCAGCAAACTTAGTTCTTCGAATACGGGGACCGCATTTAAATTATTAAAGGCAAGTCCTTAAAGCTAGAACCAGTCCATCTTAAATTAAAAGATGTATCATACGGGGATGATATTTTCGTCCAGGCTATTACACCAGTTTTAGGTTAGAAGAACATTACCACTCAGTTCATATGGAAGACTACTCTGGGCCTGGTAACTTAGCTATATTTGTTCGACATATAAGGTGCCCTAACAGATTAACAAGTAAGCTATGACCTTATGGGCAACCTTCCTGCCACAATTAATCACATTGCATCAATAGCCGCAAAGGCCATCAGAACACTTTATTTTAACTAGACAGTTGGATTCTCTTTGTATTAATTTGACTTATCAATTTCATTTACTGCATGCAAATTTAAAATTAATTTATGCACTTTTTTCAATTATTTGTTAACTTTATTTCATTAAGAAAAAATAAGTTAACTTTTAACATAAACAAAAACACTTACCTTAATAACTAAAATAGCTCCAACAAATCCCTCAAACTCCACCATGTAGTCTTCATCTTCGTTTATAATTTCCAAAAGCTCCTTATCTGATATTTTCATATCAATAAATTCATCATCCTCTAGTGTGGCCGTTTCGCTTGATTCACTAGTCCTGCAAGCACTTGATGTGTTCTTGAGAACATTTTCTAAATTTTGTTGCAAATTTTCATGAGTGGAGGATTTGCATGGGCTACGGTCCAATGGAAGTTTTTGCTCATCCACAGCAACCTTAAAACATCCCGTTATAGTACTATTGTGTAAATGTGGTACTTCAACTTTTACTTTTTGTTTTGGCAATTCATTCTCAGGAAGTTGCGGCTCAACTTTAATTTTCTGTTTGTCCTCCTCATTAGCTGCTACAGGACATTCGTTGCTTCTTGTGCAAATAATTTGTCGCATACTTTCTAACTGCAACAGAGAGTATCTGGTAATATTGACGGTGCCATTTTTCACTTCATCTACCACTAAGGATTCCTCCTTTTCTGCTATATGAGCGGCGTTGCTTCCATTAGGCACTTCGCAAGACGACTTTCTCCTTTTTGTGCGGCTTGTGTAATTAGAGGTCACCTTACTGAATGGATATCGCCTCCTTTTCTTGTGAGTCACATCCTTCTCGATTTCAAGTAAATGCTGGTTCTCAATCGTGGAATCCAACTCTAGCATGTTTTTCCTTTTACTAGTATTTTGCCCAGCTTCATTATAATCCTGAGCAGGCTGTTCACTTGTTTCTAAAGTTGATGCTTTTGGAGCATCACTGGTGTCGTTTTGTTCAGAATCTGACAACCCCTGAAGTAGCAGATTTTTTTGAGGTTGCTCTTTGATGTTTGGGCCAGCTGTAAAATGATGGAAGCGTCAAATTAAAATATAAAAAATAGAGATATAGTTTACCCGATTTTTTCTCCTTCAAACTCCTTGGCTTTTCCAAACAAGAAATAATATCTGGAAGTTCTTTGGAACCTTTTGATGATTTGGGCTCAATTACAGTTTGATCAATTTTACTGCTGCAGCCATATTCATCCTTAACCTTCTCCTTTTGCTGTACCTTTGAAGGAGCTACAAATACGACATTCCTGGCAACCTCATCTATTGTTTGCGTAATGGACTCCAATGATGATGTTCTCCTTGGAATCTCATCTTCTTCTGTAATTTTCCTTTTGCGTTTTGTTACTGGAGATTCTTTCCCCTTTACACGATTGTTTATATTAGATTTCTGTTTTGAAAATTTGGATTTCAGCCTTATATAATTCTTCACCGGTTTCCTAGAATCATCTGACTCGCTATTATTATCAGACTTGTCATTATATGTAGATTCATCGGATTCTGTTTTTCTTCTGCCACGTAATACTCTCCGATTACTTAATTTCAAGTCAATTTCTTTAGAAGTTGAACGCCTATTTTCAGTTCCCACATTAGGTTTCTTCTCCTGATCAATTTGGTAGCTATTATCTAATGATTCGCTTTGTTTTCTTTGGCTACTTCGAGTGGTTCTAATATTTCCTTCTCTTTCAAGTGTTTTCAAAAGACGATTTTTCTTGGTTTTCCTTTCTTCTTTTAAAAGCTTCTTCTTTACAAAACCATTCGAATCAGATGCTTTCTTGTTACTCCTGGATTGTTCCACTTCATTTGATTTAGATTTAGTAACATCAGCATCAATCAGTACATTTGCTTTTGTTTCAGGTTTAACGTTAATTTTACTGGCACCGCTTTGATGGCTAGTGGTTAATATTTTGTCAATATTTTTGTGTAACTTATCATGAGTTTTAGCAAATGAAACTGGACATTGTTTGTCAGCTGCCAGAATCTTTATGTTTTGCATTGCGGAATCTTTACTCTTTATTTTATTTGTACTATATGTTGCATCCTCTGAATTTTTGGATTTGCTCTTATTACACAATGCATCTTTATTTTTAGTTGCAACCAAAATATTTGTATTAGTTGTAGACTCCTTTTTGGTATCTTTTAGCTTTGATGAAAAAATTTTGCTTTTAATCACATTTGGAATCTTTAGACGTCCCCGAAGGTTTTCTTTGTACCTTTCACAAATTGGACTTTTACTCAATGAACTGCGTGGTCTATTTGCTTCCTCAAGTTGAATACGTTTCATTAACATACTAAAACTAATTCGTCTTTTATCATTGGGACCTTTAAAATATATTTTCTGCTTCTTTTTATTATCAACATCATGATTTTCACTTCCATTATTTTTTTTGTCCTTTACCAGTTGTGTTTTTGGCACACAAACAGGCCCATTCTCATCTTCTGTGTCACTATCACTATTCAATTGCTTATATAAACTCTGCCTTAGCTTTGTAAGTCTCTCTATTTCATTATCCAAGTCAAACATTCGTTGAATTACATGCCTTCGCCGAACAGCCTTCAAGATTTTCCGACGCCTTTTATCTATTATGTTTCCAAATTGAGATTCTTCTATTTTTTCAAAAATAACAACTGGATTTGTTTGGCTACATACAGTGGATTTGAGAAGGGGATTTTCTTTATCAAGCTCACTCTGTGTTGCTACATTTTTCAACCGAATGTTAGGCGTTTGAGTTGAACTACTATCAATAGCAACAGTATTAGTTTGAGAAATAGATGACTTAGTCGAGTTTCTTTTTTGGTCTGTTTGTGAACTTTTGTGATTTTTACAAACTTCAACTTTATTATTACGATCAGTCTGAGTATACGTCGTAATAAGAATCGGTTTTTCTGGAGAAATGTCGCATTTTCTCGCGTTTAACGAAGTTTTTAAAACGTCGTGAGCCACTTCGGGCAGCTCAGAGTTAACACTTTCAGTGTTCGTAACAGATTTCTCAGATGGCGACTGGGCAGAACTCAAAATTTTAGTTTCATCCATATCAGATGACACGGCTAATTTGACAGCTGCATCAGAAGTAGAAGAAACCTCAGTTTCTGCAGAATGAAAAATATTTTGCAGTAATTTTGGTGCCTCTTCAATAGGTTTTTCCAATTTCATTTCCAATTCGTTTATGTCAGTTCCAATTCTATTAAAACTCCCTTCTGCATTGATAGATTTTTCAGACGTGGAATTTATTTTTTCAATTATTTTGCAATCATTTGCACAATAATTAAATTCCTTAAGCTCTTTAGATAGTGATTCCACCACAATTTTCTGAGAATTCGAATACGATGCTATAGAACTATTGCAATTGTCAATGGGTGATTGCTGTTGCATTTGTAAATTAATTTCTGGATTAATTTTCTCTGCCTTACTATCTGTAGATGTTAATTCTTCTTCTTTAAATCAATCGACAATTGAAAATTATCTAAGACAGGACTTTTTATAGGAGAATATAAATGATCAATGAAGCTGTTCGGTAAGGGCTCATCAGCAGGTTCTGGATTCATAAAAGCTAATTTTTCTTCTTCAGCAATTTTATTTCTTTCAGTAGATATATCATCCATAATAGTGTCATCCTCTAAAACGGTCATGTCGCCAGGTTCATAATCTAATTCTTCATATTCTTCATTACTGTGCATTGTAGGTTTTTCTGTTTCAGGCGAATTCCACAAACACTGATTAGACCTCTTGTTTTCATCGTCATTTTTACTAAAGTCCAAATGCGGAGAAGAATCGATATTTTCCTTAAGATTTTCATCTTTTGATGTTACAATACTGGATAAATTCGAAATAATCTTAGCTATATTATCAATATCTGGCAAGTTTTTTGTCAACTGAAATTTCTCTTCTGGCTTTTGCATATCTGCAGAATTTTCGCTCAATGGGCAGAGGCGGTTTCGAAATTGTACCAAACTATCTTCACTCATAATCATTTTTTCCCTTACTTTCTGCAGATTTTCTATTTCATCTCTAGGGCAAGGCTTGTTTGCAAAAGGTACTATAGGCGTCGCTGGACAGACTGCTTTGCTCGACCCAAATGTACTTGCGTTATCACTTATTTCTGCCAACTTCACATCCTCCTCAAATATGGATTCGACTTTATTCTCCATATTCCTTGCTTTTTCTGATGACAATTTTTCGTCACTATCAAGCGGAATGGATTCCAATTCCATTTCTTTCTCATCAAAGTCGCTGAAGCTGCTTTCACGTTTGTCAATCAGTTCCTTTGTAGTTTGTTTGTAGCTATCAAAATGTTGTTTTTCGTCGTCAAAAACGGGTTTCGTCCTAGCTGGAGAAACAGACAGGCTCTTGTCCGATGCTGAAATGCTGCTGAAGGAACTACAAGACTTATTACGATGTCTTTTGTATCTCTTAAATTTGGAGGAACTTTTATGCGCTTTTGGATGCCTGTCCTTGCGCCTTGCAGTGTGGTGCGATTTCAATTCAAATTGGGAAAAATCTCCTTCACGAGAGTAGTATTCCAATGATTGATGACGAGGCCCATATCGTTTCTGGTCATATGAGTAGTCGTTTTTGCGATCTGAGAATTCCGTTTTATATCTGTGCAACTCTTGATGGTATCTAAAAAAAAATAAACAAAACAAGTAGAAAAGTCATTGTAAAGCCACACAGTGTGTATATAAAGTCTGCTAGAGAATAAATCAAAAAATAAACAAGATCTTAAAAGAGAGAGATTCGCTCTAGAGCCAGCCCTTGGAAGATAGGGAACAAAAAATTCCCGATCGGAAATGGTCGAAAAATGGCCATTTCCGGTCATACCGGAAGTGACCTGGTCCAAAAAAAAAGTGGTCACTGCACCCGTTTGGAGGCTCCCAAATACAATGGTAAAAGAATTTTTGACCTAACTCCTACCGTTTGATCTGTACAAATATTACCTAGTGTAAATGCTATAAACCCCCCCCTTATCAAGATTTTCAATCTTAGTTTCAGATTGGCTAATAATTGAGCTAGCTGCATATAGTTTGCAGCACATCATAATAAAACTATAATTTTTTAGCGACGATAAACCTCTATGTAAGTTCCTCAAGTAACAGGGAAAATAAAGTTTCAACTGCTACACTAACTTTATGTTTGGCATGGATTTGGTAGGTCTTCATATAAACATTTTATGAATTCTTTCAACACATTCGTCAATAACATCAGAATAAGCACTTCCTTTTCAAGCATGGATGCTTCCAGTTAGTAGAAACAACAGTTTTCAGTCTTTCATTGCATAGGTATATATATGCTTATTGGGCTGCTTGTGGTAATTTCGTTGAGTCTGCATGACAGAACTGTCTTACATAATGCACACGCTCCTACATAGTCATCATTTCATAAACAGAAATGTAAAGACGTCTACTGTTGGCAGTAAATAAAACTTCCAAATTTCCAAAATACAATATCCTACAAACTGCATACAACCAATTCAATTATTTTACTGAAATACCTTAAAACTAGCAATAAACTCTATACACACACTGTATAAAATTAATATAAGTAACTATGACATTATTGTAACATAAAATATAATATCAACAATTAAGAATAATAACAATTAAAAGAAGATATCAATTATTTTAATTGCCCATATGTGGGAGGATATAAATTTGATATTTAATATATGGATTAATTTAAATCACATGCAATTTGTTGGTTGAACAAAACTGCACACATTTTAATAGAAATGTATAGCAAAAAATATTTTCCAACCATTACTCAATTTCCATTTTTAAACAGTGGGACATTCAGCTTATTAATTAAGAGCCTTACATTTTATGTAATCATTAAAGTAATAGTACAACTGTTAGTCACAAAAACTAAAGAATCCACATTGTAAAAAATGCTCAAATCCGTGTAAGCTGAACTAACATTCACTAGAAAGTTTCTCAGAATAACTTATAAAAAAGAAGGGGCAATGTTACCACTGAAAGGCGGATTGGGATGAAGAGCTGCCTATTGCTGGTAGTAAGCATACCACAAATGGACACCAACTAAGTGAAACAAAGAAACTGATGCAATTATTATAAATACATTTGGATTCAATCTAGTTTTAACTTGAGAGCAAACTCTGTGAAAAACATCAAAATCACTATTTCGAAGGGAGCACTAAAGTTGAATAAAAATAATTACTAACCATGAGTTAGGTGCAACTTCATGAAACAAAGATGAACCAATTAAATATGACTTATATGAAAATAAATGGGCAGCTAATACAACTCAAGGGTAATTTTTATTAAAGAAAATATTATTGTAAATTTGCTTTCCTCCTGAATGAGAAAGGACTCCAAATTTATAAAAGCTTCAACAGAGCAATGACAAACAATGTTCAATGCTCTTTTTTTATCCAGGGTAATGTCTACTCTCATGTAGTATAAATCATTCCATAATACTTGCAGAAGAAATAAATTTCTAATCAGATACAAACTACAGTTATAAATTATCCAATTTTTTAGTAATTTTAGATAATAAATCTTCAAAATGTAATTAAGCACCTTTAATGTATTCAATCTACTTTTAGTGTTTAGAAATTACAATAAAAATTTAAATACCTCTTTGAATGCCTTGCTTCGTCTCTTTCTCTGTAATATCTAGAGTGACGATATACATCTGAATGATCCGAATCCGAAGAGCGAAATCTATCCTGCTTTTCAAAACCTCTGTCGCTGTCTGATTTCCTACATGTATCTTCATCATTTGAATATTTTTCCATTTTCTCACGTGTTTGAAAATAAGTGTCATATCTACCTCTCTCATGTTTAGATGGCTTATTGTTAATTATGTCATCATTTACATAGTAATAACTATCACTCTTAGAGCGAGAATCGCTTTTAGAAAAGGTATTTGTTTTGAAATTCATGCCAGATGTGGAATCTAAAGCGCTATAAAAATCATCCTTAATCTTAAAGTTACTGTCAGATCGTGAATGGCTTTCAGTTCTACGATATTCGTATTCGTTATGATTACCTTTTGACTTACTGTCATGTTTTTCTGTCAAAACTTCATCAATATCAATAAATCTCGACTTTTCGCTAGATTTATTAGAATTATAATTTTCATTGGAAGATTTTTCCTTCCTTGATTTAGATGGCGTGCTTTTTTCCTCTTCATCTTCATACCTCTTGGCGTAAGATTTGTCCTTATGATTTTTCTTTGTAGATAGTTTTGGTTCACTTAAATGCTGATACACATCGTTCACGTTCTCATCTTTCATGAATTTCGACTTTTCCTTGTCTTTCATTTTATTTCTCAAATTATCAACGTTCATTATATCATCCAAATCAATCATCAACTTTTCCTCTGTAATACTGTTTTTTCCCTCTTTCTTAATCTCACTTAAGACACTAGAAGTTGTTTTCTCTTCAGTTAAGGTTTTCTTTCCAGGTTCCTTTTGATTGGCAGTATCCACAGACTTCCCGTCATTATCACTTTCAAAACCCGACACTTTATTCTTTAACATATTAAGAGACACTTTATTGAAGGTAAAGCTGATTTTTCTTGAGGAGGTCGCATCGGTGTCTGTTCGAGCAAGGCAAGCTTCAAGTTCAGCTGCTTCAGTTAATACATCAGATGTCGTATCATTTTGAATTTCTTTGTTGGACTGAGAAATCTGCATTTCAGTTCCCTTATCTGCATTTTTATTTGGCAACAAAGTCAGCATGGGGAGTGAACTAGGAGGCAATAACAGACTATCCACTTCATCTCTATTCAAATTGATATATTGATCCTCCTGCTCTGTAACATTTTCAGACATTTCATTCGATGGCAATAGTAAATCGTCGTCCATACTTGGATTATAATTAAAATATTGATCCAAATCTTGTTCTGCAGAGCTATTAGCAGACAATGCATCATTTATCTTGTCAATGTTTAATGGAAAAGTTAAACTATTTGGTTCTGTGTGGTTGGAACTCGAAGAAGTTTGACTTACCAGCATATCGCTAATAGCTAGTGACGTTTGCATATAACTGTTAGCAGAGCTAAACTGCCTAGGAGAATAATAATGACTTTCACTAGCATCTTCTTTTCTGTCCAACTTGATTTTAAAGTTGCTATCAGCTGCTGAATCTTTATTTTGTATACAGGCAAATTCGTCAGACAGCAGCAACTTGGTACTTGGTTGCAAGCATCTGACCATGTTAGGAGGGGGAATACTGAAGTCCATTGTCGACGGCAAGGAAAAGTTTATTGGAGGAGGAACACTGAAATCAATGAGGGGTGATTTGCATAAATTTGAACTACTGTGCATCGCAGTGGAATCACAGCTGGAGTGGTTACGAGAGTTCATGGATGTTACATCTGGTTTTGTACTCTGAAATAAAATAACAGGATTTAAACATTTTGAAGTTCATAATAAAATAAATAATTAAATTTACTGTTATAGTTGGTAGCACATCCAAATCCCTTTTGACTTCTCCAGAACCATTTTCGTTTTGGAAGTATGAATAATCACATTCATCTGCTCCATTACCAATGACGTCCTCTATAGTATTCAGCATGTCACGAGCTTGCTGAAACATCGCTTCCGGGTCAACAGACACTGTTTGAATACGTTCATGCACGTCTTCATCCAATGTGCTGCTCAACTGCTCCACAACCTCCTTGGGCAACATTTCAATTTTTATGTCAAAATCAGGGATGATAGCCTCAATTTCTTTAGAGCTATTTTCAACCTCCTTAAACTTATTATTGCACATGTTTCGCAACACCCTTGACAGCTGCAACCTCTTTTGCCTAGTGATCTGTTGTACTGCAATGTCATACTCAGACGGACCCGTCTGATTGACGAGATCCACCTTCTTCTTATGACTGAGATTTGAAATGTAGCTGATGATTTTCTGGTGAATCTCCTCGACGTTGAGCAGCTCCTCCTGTAATTTCTGCTTCGGGGCTCCACGCTTGCCTCGATATGCTGGCGACGCGCCTTTCTGTTGCTGCTGGCTGTTCTCGTTCTGCAAGTCGACGAAGGACGACGCGTTCGCGCCTTCGCTCGCATCCTGAGCAGGCAAGTTGTCGCAAAAGTTTTCAGCTAGGCTATCGCTGGTGAAATCGCTATTAGAGCTGCATTTGGCGTTTTTGAGTTTACCGTCAAAGTTAAAGTTGTGGCCCGGAATGGGGCCCTCGAGCTCCAGCTGGCGCTTCAACAACGCACTTTTCTCACTAATGTTGCGCTGCATGTACTCCTCTGTCCCAGGGAGGGGCGACGAGGTTCGAGCAGGCGATTGGGAGTGCGATGGCGACGAGAAAGCCTGGCGACGAGATGGTGCTGCGATGTCAGATGGCGGGGTTTTGCAACGAGCTGGCCCTCGTCTTTCTCGTGTCCATAGCGGTTCGTCTGCACTAAAAGGCCTTTAATCATATAAAACAAAGTAAGGATAAATAAAATGACAAATATGTGTTAAAAATATATTCAGAAAATTTATAACTTGTGCTCCAATAAAAAAGATTTTAAATTTTCATAAAAGCAAAAGAAATGATTCTGTATATTTTTAAGGCACCACATGAACATCTTTTGTGCTCGCAACCCCTAATGTGGTATTCTTTATTTAAATTGAAAGGGTTAGATTAGCCACTTACCTAAAGTGGTCCAAAGATAATGTATTAATAATAAAATAAACAGACGAAGAGCCTACATACAAGAGAAAAGAGAAAAAACCTTTGCTCTAAAACACAGACACCTAACTGAGGCTAACCAGTCTTTTGGCTGTAGCTGGTCAAAATCTCGACTTCAAGAATAAATGAGTAAATACTTCGCACATCATTCGATATCTGAATTTATAAGATGCAAGCCCCAATTTTTAGATAACTATTCCTCATTGATGAGTCAAATATAAAATTTTATTCTCACAAATCATCCTTTAACTAATCACAACCACTACGTCAATCATTGTGGCAATGCAAGATGGTTCGTGACAAGAAATATCGCATATATTCGTTTCATTCAGTTTCAAGGTATATTCCAAATTTTTCTAGGGTATAACAAGCAGAACAATGTAGGAATGCAATGATTTCTCTTTAGAATCACACCAAAGCATGAGTGGGCTGAGGCACACTTTCACTACATTATTTCAAATGATTGAGGTAACTTCATATTTAAAACTGAAAAAACCATTAAGCCTCTGAAAGAGTTGACGTTGCCTTTCGTGCACCCAATGACTTGAAAATTACGTTACAAAATCTGGACTTGAAATGTGTAGGCTGATCAGCATTCTAAAGCATAAACATTAATAGCTAAAATAATCAGGTGCAAAATATGAAAAATTCTTGCCATAATGCTGTCAGCATACCCAATATTGGATCAAATTATAAGCACATATGCGTAAAAATAAAAAAATAAATAAACAATATCATGATCCAATCAATGAATTAAAAATCCTAAAGATGATACGGCACAACCCTAAAGGTAGTCAGAGTGTGCAACAACCTATAAAGCGTTGTTTAACAAGAACACGTTGAAACCTTAAAAAACAAATGTTTCGTTAGATACATATACACTCAGATTAAGATGGAGTATCAACATAGTTTCTCAAAATTTATATGCACCATTTCCAAACTTACAATCAATAGGACTTATGTATGATTAAGTGTGTTAGAAATTTTATTTCAATAAGCAACACATGTAAGCATTGCTCTTAAAACAGAACAAATGAATAAGAAATCACTAGATGCTGCATGACAATAGCAACTAATTGAATGTCGGCAACTGTTTCAATATGTCGCTTGTTGTTTCAAACACCCTCTAAGTAATGCAGAACATATAATGGGACTTAGACTTTTCGACAATTGAAATTGCTGATCGTAAGGCTCAGAAGAAACAGACCAAAGTGACTGTAGGGAGCACACAATGACTTTGATGTTACTTTTCTTAGTGAATGAGGCTCACGTGATGTTCACTCGTCACAATTAATAAGTCTCTTGCATACTAAAAATACAGGAAATGTAGCTAAAACAGTTAAACTACAAACTGCTAAAGCAAAGATAACAAAAACAGTTCTAAAAAATTCTATTAGATACATTAGAAACAATGGAAAGTATCAAAAAATTTAAGCTTTGTATACACACAATTACCCGTCTTGGTTTTCCCCAAATGATATACTAAATGCAAATGTAACACTCGATTTATTCCGGGCTACACAATATCTATGCTCGGAATAAAATTACAGGATAGGATAACAAATGTGTTGATTAGAAACAAAACAAAAATTGAAGATGTGGTATCTCTCATATCATCAAACTGAAGTGGCAGTGGGCTGAACATGTAATGAGAAGACAGGAAGACAGATGGAGCCAAAGACTGACAGAGTGGAAGCCGAGAACAGGAAAATGATGACGAAGAAGACCCCATTCATGTTGGAGAGACGACATCGACAAAATCGCTAGAATACAGTTGATCATGAAAAATTGAAGCAGTTAGGAGAGGCATTTGTCCAACGATGGAACATTAGATGCTGATTTATGATTATAGATGATGACACAAAATGACTTGGGAACAGTAAGAATTCTTTAGATTACATAGAAAACGCCTAAAAATAATTAACTTTATCTAATAAACTCAATTAAATTAGAATTTTAGAAAAAAATGTCTCAACATTTACAACCTCAAGTATATTCATTTATCATACCGTTCTTAAAAAAAATATTAAGCCTGGTTTTTCTTATTTGAGGGATGTCAATCTCTCTTCAGAATATCAAATATCTCTTCGTAACCATGATATATTATGTTCAAGGCATTTTCGACAATACTAAGTAATCTAAGTTCTTCTTTATACGTTGTCAACGAACATCCACTTTTGCATTGGAAAGAAGCCAAGTACCATAACATTTCCAATTTTATGTACTTATATATGTACTCTCATCTTATTTTGTACTTGTCTATACACTAGTTAGTAAAAACTCAGTTTTGAGTTACAGAAAAAAGTGTGGTTAAATCCATTATCAACTTACTGGCTAACTTGGTTAAAGAGCACGCTCACGTTGGGGTGGAAGCCCGACGCGGGAGTCTGGAGAAAAGGAGGTCGGGACCCCCGCGAAATCCCTCCGCCCCGCATGGAGCTGGCGCCCCTCACAGAGCTGGCACCCCTCACCGAGCCGGCGCCCCTCCAGCTACGGCCGCAACCGCGCGCACCGCGGCCGTTGCCGCGGTTCTTCTTCCACCACGACTTCATCGCGGCTGACTGCAGAACGAACTCGCTGGGAGTTTCGCGATCCGCCGCAGTACAGCCATCCAAAATGCCCCGGAAGAGTCCTGTGCGCTTCAACGAGCCGTCGAGAGTGCGCCCAGGCCCAAGACTCGCTGCCGAACCAATTTACCGGGACAAAGGACGTCGTTTAAGCCCCGTCGAGCCAGCGCGTAGAGGTTAAAGCGACTTCGATGGACCCGGGAACTTACAATTTTGAGTCAGTGCCCCCAAATGATGCCGAATGAGATTCAATGGGCGAAAACGCATCAACATCAACGCGATAATGGAGCAGCCCCGACCCGGCAAAATATTTACATCGATTTTGAATTGACATTGCACCTAGATCTCGCTTCACTGAGGCTGTCAAATAACACACAGCAGGTTAGCCAACCGGCAAGTTATTATAAACGCTCGATTACTTAAGAAATTAATCAATTTAATCTTTTTATTTTGTGAAATTTATTATTTTAGCCAGACACCTTAATTATTGAAATAGATATTCAACTTTTTAAAGTATGGAACAAAATTATTTCTTGTTACAAAAATACAGGTGTGGTAGCACTGTTTATTATTGATAGGGTGTTTCAAGAATAATTTATATTTAAGACGATCCTTTTGGAAAATAAAATTAAAAAATGTTAATAATGGTTAGACTGTTTAAAATAATTATTGGTGTTTATTATTACTATTAAAGTTTTAACCTATTTTAATAAATTATCTTTTATCATCTCTTAGGAGTTGTAATTTCTCTAAGTCTGAAAGCATTTATGTTAAAAATGTCGAAGTTTATTATATATATTTACAACTCGAAACGTGTAATACAAATAATAGGGTTTGTGAAATATCCAACTTTGAGCTGATGCATTTTTGGTTTCCAATTATGTGCTAAATACATCCAGTTATCATTTGGCCTGAAAAGTTACGGTCCTTGTTCAATCTCTGATGATATCGTATCAGCTAACATTCAACGACCAAAGAAATGTCTTCTTCATCGAAATTTTATGTCCAAATAGTGCAAGTCTGATTCAAAACTACTGAAGAGCAACTTCAGAAATTTCATAGGTGAGAAAGTTCAGGCCAATTTACTATGACCTGTGATGTTTACGCAATTACGGAATACAAACTTCCAAGAACTCTAATGAAGCACAGGAATTATTCTAAAAATCTGGTGCCAAAGATATACATATTGGATTCCTTTTTTGATATATATTTGACTTGGGACTTGCTATATAGACAGGTATCAGCGTATTTGGTAAAGTCACCCTAGCTTGTGGTAGGAATTTACGTTTGCGCCAAATTTCATATAAAAAAAAGAAAACAGAAAATGGCAACAGTCGCACATCCTAATGGTAAGGCTGACTTAAACAACAAAATACAAAGACTAAAAAGAACCTATAAGCTATTATTTGCAAAAGTTGTCAATAGAAGAAAGTACAGACTATTATCTTAGGAAAGCAGACAGGAAAATAATAAGATCTGCATTTTCTATAACGCCTATTACAAATATACAGGGCCATAGATCAGAAATAATAAACAAAAGGTTGACTTATTTGCAGAACATTTAGCTGACAAGTTTACGACTAATCAAACACAAATGAAGAATATCTTAGTTAACATCAATAACCAAAAATCAGAAAACACCACCCCTATTACCCCAAAAGAGGTAGCTAAGTAATGTAATTCTAAAACAACTTCCCATAAACGGTATAGTCATACTCACATATCTTTTCAATACAGAAATAAAAATGTTGCCAATACCACCAAAAAATGTTAAATCTTATACATTTTCTTCTTACATCTTAGACAGATCTTGTAAAAGCAAACAGGAAGACAAATATTCCAACTTAAAGAAATAAAAGCGAGTGAGCCTCAAGGGAGTCTTTAGCTCCATTCTCTATTTATTATGCACCAAAGATTTGCCAACTTTAGAAAATACTACTATAGCTACATATTTATAAATGACACTGTTCTTTTTATGGTTGACTGAAATCAAGAAAATTCCACTACAACTATGATGCCATGTGTCAGTGAAACGATAGTTAATTGGATCAAACAATGTACTTAAATCCAACCCTGTAAACTTTACTAACAAGAAAGTACCTACTATTATGTCTTGGAATGGCACTTGCCATCAAACTTCAATGGAAAACCCATGCGAAAAATACAAGAACCAAGCTTCATCCGGATATTGTAATATGATATGTTTGCAACACTGATAGTCATCAAGATCTTGAAATTCAAAAAGGCGTGTAGATTTCAACTTTTATTAATCCTTAATTCACAAGCTCTATTTTCATTACTTACAAAGCCGTTTGTGTATTGCATATTTAAAATACAAACTCTTTATTATACAAAATATACATAAATTACTTAGTTACAAACTATGTAATACTTGTGTGCTCTACGAAACTCTTAGCTTTATTGCATGTTATGGAGTCTCCGACTATTACAATAAATATTACACGGGGCAACTTGACGCACCTGCACGTCTTCCAGCGATCCTTCAAATACCAGGCACTTCAAAGGCACTACTAATTTACCGTTCACTTTATGATTCTATAGATATAAGTACTCTGTTCTACCAGCTATTACATATAAAACGAAATTAATTTATGTTGCACGTCCTTATAAATCTATGTACAGGTATTTACAACAAATATGTCCACTGATAATAACTGAAAGGCATTGTCGAGATATGTTTTTTAAACTAGCTAGCTACAAACCCTTTAAGCATTCGTTATAATTTGTGGCTAACATGTGGAATCTGCATTTTGTTAATATTAGGAACACTCGTTGTTACAAAACGTTACATTTTTATGCTTAACAGTAGTAGGAATGTTACAGATGTTTCCTTTTAGCACTAGTGCTATTACAAAGTTCCATGGAAGGCAAAGTAATAATATAGTCCACCTAGTTACTTTATTAATAATATTATAGTCAGGAACAATAAAAATAAATACATAAAGGCAAAACAAACATGTATGTACAAAATCAAAGGACAAGTCATCTAAATTTAAATAAATTTTAAATTCTAACAATTGCCACGCTATATTAATTTAAACATAAACAAAATCAAATTATTAAATAATATCACACTATTAACAAACGCAAGTTTGTCCACTTCACAAGGTATATCATGCATCACGAGATCAGTTCTTATTCAATATCACGAATTGTTCACGTAACTTCTTACATGCTATTCTCTAGTGACAGAGCTCTTAAATGCTGTTCGCGTTTCCCTTGCAACTGCTTTTGCTTACGTAAAAGGCTGCCATAAACTATCAAAATTAACGATAAACAAAATATACATAGAAGCAATTACAATACCGTATTCAGAGATTTACAGAAATTTATTAGCCTTATCTGACTAATAACAAAATTTAAAAAACAAATCAAATAGTCGTTGCCAAAACAGTCTGTTTAAGAGCCCTGGTGATCAATATGTCCATTGCTACACTGGCCCAGAGTAAAAGTCTTTATACCAACACTGTGAGTACATCGGCACTAGCACTGGTGTTCTGTTGTGAAGTCCTCTGCTTGTTAACATTAATAACGCTTTTACTAAAGTCTTTGTGCCCCACGCTGTCATCGAAAGCGGCGGTATTTTTGCGAACGTCAGCATTCTGCGCCTTGTAGAGCATGATTTGGCTGTTGCGGTGGGCTGGCTTGAGGCCGTCACCCAGCCGGATGTTCTCATGCAACTTTAGGCCTTCGTTCAACTTCAGGGTGTTGTTGTCCGAGCTGGTGCTTGGTGAGACATGCATGGCTTTGCGGGAGCCCGGGCAGTCGGCTTCAGATATCATCTCGAGCATCTCACTTGAGCTTTCATGCGGCATGAGAGTGGACAGCGGTCTCACAATGCTGACCTTTGGGATGTCAAGTCCGCATGCACCTGCACTGCTCAAGCTCGCCATGCTGCCCACGTCGTCCTTCAGCGGATTTGCGTATCGACGCAAGTTCTCCTCGTTTTGCAGGTTGTTGGACTTCTCGTCCTCATGGTTCCTGTGGCAAGGGTCCATCGAGGGTGATAAGTTGACTCCGCTAAGGCCAATATTGCGCCGGCGCTGGCGGAAATAAAGAAGGCCAGCTACTGCCGCTGCACAAATGCCGATGAGGATAAAGCAAATGAGGGCGATCAGGTATTTGTTGCTTGTGGGCTCTTCAGAGACCAGTGCAGTTTCCACTTTTACTTCAACTATTGAAGTGAGTGCTAGTAGTGATGTTTGCTTGCGTGATATGGATTCTCCAAGGATGCGGATTCCTTCTAGTACACCTTGGGATCCGGACTAAAAATAAATCAGATGTGATAATTGTTAATAATAATATTATGCAAATTTTTATTCCAAAACTATACAAATAAAGTCTTTCATTTCAAATTCTGTGTTCTTGGTGAGATGGTGCAGCTTCTATTAATCTTTTAATAGTACCAAGTTTTTAAATCACAACTTCAACTAAATTTAAATAAAACAAAAAAAGAGGAAGGCAATCATTTCGTAATTAAAATTAGAAAATATTAAATAAGGATTAGTTAAATAAAACATTGCACTTACCAGAGTTACTTCAATTGTATCATTGTAGTCCGTCTTCAAATCACATAGCAATACCAACTCATTCTGATGACCGTTCATGGCTTCGTAGTTAGCCAACAAACGTCGCAGGTCATTGCACAGTTCCTCCACAGTAATGCCATGTGGCAGTTTTGCTCGGTCTAACAGCAATGTTAGACGGGCACAGCTGTTGCTGAGCACAGCCTGGTTGGGCCAACAAGTACCAGGGCTGGGTACAGACGGGGTTTTACCCGCCGGCCACTTTCCAGATCCCTGCACTCTCCATACGGAACACATGGTGGTGTGAGGCAAGATTCAGTAGGCGATGGCACACAAACTTGGTTTGCGTTGCAAACCGTATTTTCATTATTGTTGCTCCGGCAGTTTCCAAGCCCGCACCATATTTTAGTGCACTTGACAATGCCATTAATGCAAATGCATGTGTTGCACTTATTCTGCCAGGTTGCATTGTTCTCCAGTACGTGGCCCTGCCAACTACAGCTGCCTGGTAGAGGAAGGTAAGATATGTCATTTACTGTAGAAGAAGAGATTAAGTCAGTAACTTATTAACCTGATAAAAAGTTCTGTGGCTTACGTTCACAAATTTTTCCGCGCCTGCCTGGAGGGCAAATGCACTGAAATTCACCAATCCCATCCACACATGTTCCACCATAACCACATGGGTTTGAAGCACAATCATTCACATTAATCCTGCAGTCTGGACCCGTGAACCCATTAGCACATTCGCACAGAAACCAATTCACGCCATCTATGCATTTGCCCCCATTGTAGCAAGGTTGAGGGATGCAGTCATCGACATCGTCTTGGCAATGATTTCCAGTAAATCCATCTCTACATATGCACTGGTAATAGTCTCCTGTGTTAACACATGTTCCACCATTTTGGCAAGGGTTTGATCGGCATGCTGTCTGCTTAGCTATGTGGCATGTAGTTCCTATAATTAATTAATCAATGATGCAAGGTTTATCAAACGTAATTTATTAGGACAAACCTTCCCAGTCAGGTGGACAGCGACACACAAATGTGCTCCCTAAGTCCTGACAAGTACCTCCATTTTTACAGGTTGTATGGTCACAATGACTGTCTTTAAGTGTGCAGCTCTTCCCTTTCCAGCCATCACGACACTCGCACTCGAAATCTGCTATTCTATCACTACAGCTGCCGTTGTTGTGACAGGGATTTGGATTACAATCATCGGCATCTAAAGAAAGTTCTTGTTCCAAACATTTTTATAGCGAATCAAAGCAAGCTCATACCGATATTGCAAAGCGCGCCCTCCCAGCCTTCCTTGCAAATGCACTGGAAGGCGTTCACTTTGTCTACGCACGTGCCACCATTTTCGCAAGGGTTCACCTTGCAGTCATTTATGTCTGTAACAATAAGTATATTAGTCATGAAAAAGTAATTAGAGAGTAGCAATTGGCTTACTTTCGTGGCAATATTTTCCGGTATATCCCGGCTGGCAAGAGCAGCGGAAGCCCACACCAGGGGTGCTGACGCAGTGTCCGTGCTCTCCACAAACACTGGGAGACGATATTCTGCTACCTCCTGCAGACACAACCATGCAACTATCAATACCTAAAAAATATTAGTTCTGTTAATTAGATCTTCAAGAAGAGTGAAAAATGGGAAAATTACAAGTACATCAACCTTTTCTTATAACCCATATTATCCTTTTTAAGAAAATGTATTAAATTACTAAACCAATATTCTTCAACGTTTCAACTAATCTGATAATCGATATTCACGATGCCAATTGCCTGATTGATTATAAGGCTTTTCTCTCTTGTATATAGATTTTCAATTTGACTCCTTAAACATAAATTGACTATAAAATTTTCACATATATGAAATATGTGTATATCATACAAAAGATAAAAAATAAACAAATGATTTTATCATAAATCATTAGTGTAGAGCCGGTGTTGGCCACGACAAACGAACCAACAATCAGTGAGAATTCATTCAGAACTAGTCTACGTTATAAGTAATTTTAGACGGTAAAAAGCAAGCCGATTCTTACGGTTATTTAGCTACGGTCACGGTAGGAATGTCGGGAGGTATCGAGGCTCATAATAAATCGCGGAGCTGATTAAAGCCCACATCAAAATCAAACGCGACGATAACCGACAGAACTCTGATGGCGCGTCAATTCGAATCCCATCGATGTTTAACAAATACCACCGACCGCAAGCACGCTGAGTTACAAATCTGGTATTGTCGGTACGAGCTCTTCTCTCTCCCTCCACCTTGATGGATAGCTTCCATGCAGATTATTTATATCAGTGACCCTTTAGTGTTTGAATCTTTTACTGATTGTCCTAATTGTTTATCTGGGACAATCGGTACTGTAGGTTTGATGGCCGGTTGTGCAAGAAGTTTTTGACAAAGTAAAAGATGGCCCCCCTGCGCACAGAGAGATAACGGGGCACCGCGCGGCCGACCGGTCCGGCTCCATTTCCAGCGCAGCGGGGCTCCGGGCCCCCGCCGGGGCGCGGCTCCCCACTCTCCGCGTACACGAAATTACCTGTCAACTAACGCGTCACCCCGAGATTCATGCACAATATTAACCGCGTTCGGCTTCACCAGCTCCGGAATGACGCGATGATGTATGGGGCCGCAGATGAGAATACTTCGACGACGCATTGGAAGAAGGGCCGGGGCAGCATCTAGGGTGTCATTTATTCGTGCTAGAATCAGGGATTCGAAGAAGCTCAACAAGAGTAACTTGGGAGTTGTACTGAAAGGGAAATATCGCATATCGAAAAGTTCCTGCAATGGAAGTGTTGAGTTAATTAGCGCTGTACTGCTAATAGCTTGTCGACATTTGACTAAAATGAAAGACATTCTAGTGGAAGTTATTTGCCACAGTCCAATTAAAGCTGCCAATTAACCTTTAGAAAACGGATGGGTTGTCCTATTTTCAGACATATCTGCAATATCTATTCAGAAGAATCCAATCATTTACCAAAGTGTCTTCAATAATTAATACTAAAGCACACTAATAGAGTGGGGAGAAAATAATAGTATTTCCAAGTGTTTCCATAGATATACGCTATCTTTGAAAAGTTTTTTATATAAAATCCAAGTTGGCGATGAAAGACTAAAAAGCATTAATTATTGAAAACTTGAATTTTAATTGTTCTCAATTAGTAATATCTTGGCCGATTGAAAGAATTCGTTGAGGCTACTGAATAGAAGATCTTGCAATAACTTCTTCATTAATTTGTCAATATTATCATTGGTTAACGAGGTTATAAATATGAACGAATAAGGAAAAAATCTTTAAGTCGCCTCTTCCTAAGCTTTCGGTGGAGTCTGCACGTTACTTCGGACTCCTCTCGGAATCTAAACGGCATTCCCGCAATAATTAGCCAATTAACAAACACAACTTGTAGTTTTCGTCTAGCTGGCGGCCGGCCCGCGCAAAGCGCAAGTCATCGCCGAGATCTACAAAAGCGAGTGTATTTAGCGCCGCACAATAGCGTTGATAATAGATATCAATAGCACTTATCGCCCCGCCGATCTCTATTTGGGCCTTATTTACTAGTTTAGTGTGCGCTGTTGGTACTGCAGGCGCGTGGGTGACCGCGGTTATGCTAATGCAGCTCTTGCGGCGGCAACCTAGCGGTTCGGGCAGTTGTCTTTTGGAAATCTTTCAAAACTTGCTCTTAGGAACAGAATATTAAGGAACAAATTTTAATTAGACCAACATTGGTTTTAGCCCACTTTTCACATCTGCCGCCTTCCATGAATTTTATAATAAACCCAATATTAGAAAAGCTTCAATATTCTTTGCTGATGCTATCAAAATGATTAAGTAACTCCCCATTTCCATACAAATATATATACATATAGAGGTTAGCGAAAATAAACGACATTGAAGAAATGTATCAAAATGTAGAACAGGAGGAAGCAATACTTTAAGACATTCACCTTTAGAATGGTTGTTGGTTGTATTTTTAGAAGCTCAAAGAAATCAGAAGTTTTTCTCACAAAGCGCGCCTAGACACAGCTAATATTGTTTTTATCAACACGAACGTCCTGTTCGTTTACCCTTATTGGCCGAACTTGAAAACTGCTTAAAGTTCTATAATTCTGTTTATGATGATTTTTCCTCTTGGATCCACTTCCTCAACAGTTACAACTTCTTGTCGGTTAAAAGATAAATGTGCCGTTGAAATTTTCATAATTTACTATGTTTGGGATTTCCATCGAGCAAATTAGATTTGTTATTGTGTCTCACCTAGTACTTTCGCCCTTACTAACTTCTGTAAAATGAAAAGGTCTTTCTATAGCATTTTTGTATAAGTTGCCAAAGAACTCTCCTAAAAAGAGTACGTAGTAGGTGAGGGGTGTCCTAAAAAGATGCCCCCTCCCCAGGGGTACCTTGAACTACCATTTTTTTGATCAGATTCACGCAATCTAGAGGATGACCACCGGTTAGCGGTTACCGAGTTCATTTTAAGATTGAAATAAGTTATGACAGGCGATTTGAGGCGTTATCCTTCTTCACGGCAACATACACAACTGCTGACTCGACAAAAATTGACGATGTGTTCTGGACTACACTAAAACATCCTCCCTCAGTTTGAACTTATCGCTCCGCCATTATCATTTGTTTGGACCACTAAAATTCTATTGAAATATTCGTGTACGATTGGCTGGTATCGCGAACACCTCAATTTTACAACCGCACATACCCGCCAAGAAACATTTGTTCGCAAGTCGAGAAATGTAGAAAAATAACTTTGCATATTTGTATTTCTATGGATCTTCAATACATAAGAACAATGTCGCTTTACTTATGACTTACCCGAGTAAGAATTTCAAACTGCAGTGGAGGAAAATCCGAAACGCACGGAAGATTTAACCGCAGCAAACGATAGACGAAATTACGAATGAAGAAACAAAAGAAGTCATCTAAGAGCAGAATACCCTTGCTGAGTCATTAAAGATAATTGAGTACTTGCATTCAATTTGAACAAGAGATAAAGCGCGGTTACGTAAGGCGTAGTGTTTGTTGCATCGCCCTATACCAAAGATAGTGAGTAATGACCTTGCAGCAAGGGTGAATCTTGACCTTCCACGCTTTTCTATTAGAAACATGATACTTTTGTTACAGCGAAGATAATATAATTTTCTGGTTACTTAAGACTTAGCTTTCGTCTACGCCCACTTTGCATCCCCAACAGCGACACTAAAAATATTACAAGCGCAGCGTCTTAGCCTAGTGGATAGCCTTCATGTACAGACGCAATCAACTTGAAATACATCGTGACAACCAAAAAACCCAAAAAGTTATAGAAGGAGAAAAGTTTCAGAAGAATCTCGGTTAAAGTTTCGCTGATCTCACTGCCTAAAAATACACTACACAATTGATCTTCGATCTATTCATATACAAAACCAACATCCATTAATTTTAAATTAAAGCCGATGCCGTCTTGAAGCGTTATCTTGACTGCCATGTCGCCTTTAAATGAAAGTTTGAACAAGTAGAATCAAAGTTGCATATTAAAAATATTCTGCGCAATAAACAACTTCAAAAGGCACAGCAGATTAGATAATAAATATTAGATTAGGAACAAAACTGGAGGGGGAAAGAAAATCGAAGAAATATCACAAGTTAGATCCATAAAGAATGAAAAAGTAAATTAAAAAAAGAAATAATGTCCGCTGACGTCAACAACTGATGTGAAGCAGTTACCTGCAGTAAACTAACAAAATGACAACGGTAGTGAATCTTCTTCATTTTCCCTCTCATAAGACTAGACCTTTCCGTATGGATAATCTGGGGGAGATGCGCAAGATCCTAGGACGTCATTTAACAGAACATTTGGCTAACAGAAGACGGCGATGAATTAATACCACAATAGCCAAAACTTTTGACACTCATACCGTTGCGGTACAGATTTAAATTTTGGATACCGCATCTGAAACAACATTTTACAGATTTCCCATTACTCTTTTTATCATAAATTTTTAGGGTCATTTGAAATTTAGGAACATTTTAAATATTGTAACGGCACAGACGTGCTCTTACCCTTAAAGTTCGAATTTAGGATCGACAGCAGTAGCAGTAATAAATCAAACGAGACCCAAACATACGAATAAGAAACGGGAGTAATAGTCCCGAAAGTTGGGTCTCTCTCTTTATAATCAAGAGATCCTACTGAATTCCCAAACCAAGCAGTTTAGGTGGCGTATAAAAACTGTATTTCAATCTCAGCGAATAAAGATGATACTTGGAAACGGGAGGTTTCATTTGTATATACAACAGTATGTATTTACAAATATCGCCTGAGGTTTTGTACCATTCGATTAGTAAATGTTATGGTAATTTACTTATCCCAGATGTTATTAGATCTATCAGTGCCTTTCATCTTGTTTAAAACTCTGTTTATCAAGTCTCTTTGTACTTATACTATTGTTAATTTTTACCACAGATTTGGCCTCTTGGTTTTCCCATTTTCCCCTTTTCAATTGTTATTTCATCCCTTCGGTTTCTTTCAAGTTTATTTTCTTAAGTTTGTTCGAGAGGGATGCACTCTCTATTCGAAGGACTTTACTTTAGGTAATCCTTTTGAAAGTTATTTACTTCATTTTACACTCCCCTGCAGTCATACCTGGACTGAATATTTAGTGCCACAATTCTGTTGTTAATTTCACTCCCCCATTGTTCTTTCTTATGTAATGCATCTAGGGTATTTGAAGATACTCAGTTGCTTGAAGATGATATGATAGTTTTTACTGAACTTACTGTTAATATCCAAGATAATGTTTTCTTTCATAATGCAATATTTTCTTAAAAATAAGCATCATTTTCTGTCATGGGAAGTAAATTATTTATATATAATATAAATTGGTTCAACACTTTTCACTATTCTCTTTTAGTTCGACTTATTTAATCGGGCTTTCGTTTTTTTTTAATTTAAGCTTTCATAACACCTATTTTCAGGGAACGTCGTTCAATGTTTTGTATATACTTGTGATGACGAGTTACTTTACCAGCTTTTTTCGTTGAATATCCCAAGATTAATTTTGACATAAAATGTTGTTCAACGAATTTTGAAGAACTGACCCGAATGCTAAAGAGTGAATTTCCTCCCTAATGATTTAGCGTAAATTTCACGTCAGTTGTCTTGTTTAATTTATTGATTATACTTGTCTGTGGAATGTATACGACTTAAAATCATCTCTCGCAATAGTCTTTATTTATTTCTCCTGTTTTGATAAGAATAGTCCCACTTAGTCCACATATTCGTGTTCCATCATCTCAACCCCTCCACCCCCACTTACGTTCGTTCACAATCAAGATGTAATTTAAATTTTTTTTTTTTTTACTTTCAGAACCGTAAGAAATAGAGATGCCGTTTTGAGTCGCGTAGATCAAGATAAATTTAGTTAAACGGCGTTACCGGCCCATCTGGGAAAAATGTGAAATATGGCAAAATTCAATTTGAAAAGTTTTAGTCTCGACTACCTCTTGGTACGTAAAGTAACTCCACCAATTTTTCTTGTTTGGGAGAAACCTTGTTTTAGTTAACAAATATATTTTGCTTCTGGCTCCTTTGTAGTATAAGACTCTTAGCTAGTGTGCTGAATATTGTCTGAAAAAATACTATGTCTTACCTAACAGTCAACTACCTAAATATTATCCGATGTACTTAATTTATTATCACCCCCCACCCTTTTAAAAATAATGTAAACGATTTCATAATAGTTTTCCGTTGCTTTCCTCGGAATCAGATTCAGAAAACACCAAACATTTTTATGTAAGGCGGTTCAAATTAAGATATGAGTTGCGTTCTGTGAATTTTCATTTGCACAGTTGGTATACAAACACATGGCAAAGTCATCATGCTGCGTAATAACGTATCAATACCATCCAAGCTTATTATAAAAACAAGCGATCAGTTACCAGTACGCGAAGGAAACTTTGACCATTATTTAAACTACCAGAAACGCTGTATATTTGTGAACTGGATTTTAGAGAACACATCAGTTGATGTCGATTTTTGCAAAAGAACACGTATGAGCGATGAATAGATTTGCGAATCATCAAAATTAATGCATCTGGTAGTAAAAATCCATGTGCTATTAAAGAAAAACCAATGCATCCACAAAAATTCACTGTTTAGTGTATATTGTAAAACTGGCAACGCTGCTACTATCAATTATGTACGTTATCAGGAGATGAAACCAATGATTTGAACTTGAATGACATGTGGTTTTAACAAGATGGAGCCACAGATCACACCATGAAAGGTTCGCTTTACTTCAAATCAAATTTCCTAGCCTGTTATCTTGCAGAGGTATGACATCGATTGGCAGACCTATGAGAGGTGGTCGACTTCACCAAGTTCATCATGACATACATGAAGCTTTGCAAAAGCTTTTTTTAATTAAGAATTATCGTAAACGTTAAAGTTCGGCCATTTATTTATTTCATTTTGAGCTATTAGTTTAATGGATGCCTAGATGTAACGATCAATCTTTCGCGGTTCAAGATTAATATACGCGGAGCCGTTAACCAATTTGCTAATGAAGGCGACGCGGGCTGTATTAGGATGGCTAGCAGGACCGAGCTCGCCGGAGCGCAATAAATCACTGAATTGCTGAAACAGCTCAGGCAGCGGTAAATCCATTCGCTCCGTAAACTTTAAGCTCCGCACGCGGAATTAATAGCCGACGTCCAGGAACAAGTGCATAATCGTAAATTAGAGTGCGAAAAGAGTACTTACCGTCATCGCAAGGCGGATTATCGCAAACGAGTCTGGGAAGGCTGCAATTCTTTCCCTGCCATCTTTCCGGGCAGTGGCAGTAGTAATCTGCCTGGGTATTAAAGCAGGGAGCGTCGTTCTCGCACGGGTCCGGGTTGCAGTGGTCGTAGTCATTCTGGAGGAGAGCAAACCAGTCAGCAGAAGATTCATCGCGTCGTCCGGGTTTTCACTTATTGGCCGTCATTAGGAGTTTATTTAATTTGAGGCATGCATTATTCATGACGACGCCCATGGCGGGCGCGGGCCGCCGCTCCGGCTAAGGCGGTCGCTCGAGCGAGCCCTCAGGAGCAAGTTAACACTGGCGCAACAACAGAAGTCCTTGTAAAGGAGCGTTTACAAGGAACGCCCCGGCACTTGGCAGCTGTCATTCCGAACAACTATATTGAAACGCGGCCGATTATCTGCTAAGTGTCCCCACGGGCGGACACGGCTCTGATTGCTACCTGCACGCGCGCGCGCACGCACACGCACACGGAGCGGCAAATGCCCGTCATTAGCGTAATCGCCGGCGCAACTATGCGTTTCTGCCTGTGCCGAGCGGAAATTTGCTTGTCGCCGCGATGCTGGAATTCGCGATACTTTATTGCCGCTCGTTAGGCCTAATTGGGTGCAAACTGTATTTGCAGCACAGCCCGCAAAAATGCGCTTACCTCGCATTCGTGACCGGTGAATCCCACGGGACAGATGCACCGGTAGCCGTTCACTTGGTCGACGCATTCTCCGCCATTTTTGCACGGGTTCGAAGCGCAGTCGTCGATGTCTGTGGCGCAGTCCCGTCCTGAAAGGGCAAACTCTCATAAAACCATTCTGAACATTAAAGTTGTCATTTTCTACAACTGAAAACCAAACAGTTTTTATTAATGGCGATTGCACAAAACCAATGGTAGAACTTAATCCAAATATTCTCACCATTCAATTTTTTTTGGTGACGTAACTGGAATGAATCAGGTAGACCTCAATAAAAAACTATATCGTAATTGTAAAATAATCTACATAGTCATCTGCGATAACTGTTCTTTGAAGATACAGTTCGCTACTTTCGGAGCCCTGGAAGGTGGCGGACGCTGTGATGTTTCCCAAGCCTGAGAGGAGCAGCATTTTCCCCAGAACTACAGTCTCATTGCCTTAAGGTGACTTCAACCGGCTACTCCACTATCCACTAATTCTTGCGGATACGGAAAAGATCTAAGAATGTTTCTACAAGAAGCAGACCACCAATGCAGTCTTTCTTGATGTGGCCATGGCCTTCGACGAAGTTTATCACAGCAACCTTGTCTTCAAAATGGCTTGAAAAGTCAATCATCTAGGAGTCATCAAAGCTTCGAGGGCCTTGGCAACCCCATCATCCGTGGTCTCCACGATTACGAGTTGGACGCGTAAGTATTTGAAAATTCTGGTCCCTCTGTAAAGAGACGCAGGGACGGTCTGATAAAAGCCGACCGTCATACACGTCAAGTCACTGATGAATAAGGGAGTTAGGGATTGGACTTAGAGACCCCCAACGTTAATCCAACTAGACTTTTACGTTTTTGAAATTTACCTATACTTCAATTTACGTAAATGGGTCATGCCATGGCAACCCCACTACCCGTGGTCCTTACGATTACAAACTGGACAGAGGCGCTTGCTGTATGTGTCCAAAAGATTCTATACCCTTCTAAGGCGGTACAGGGGCGGCCAAACACAGATCACTGAAGAAGAAGAAAATTGAAGGTCGGGCTCAAAGACCTCCAAAGTCTCCAACAAAGTCAAAGTCAACGTGATAGCGAAAAACATTTTTTTTATTATGAAAATTCATTCTAACGATAGTTAAAAAATAATGAACCGTTGAAGGTTTAGTCACTGAGCGACGTTCAACATCATCACAGTGACGCATGCTGAGTTTGGAGAAGCCAAATTGAAACGGCCTGTAAGGCAAACGAACCAAACGCTAGATGCCGCGATAGACGTCCCAAAAGGACGCGCGCGTTATCCCGCCAATCACCCGGGCAAAAAGCATCGATATCGGCGAATATTCGCTCGCATTCCTGTCCTAACGAGATCCTTGCTTTACGATTGCCGATCGAAATCGGATAAAGGTCCGCGCGGCTGCGATTTCGCAGCGATTTGCGCAAAAGTGGCCTGAAATTCCTCGTGCGAAACGTGGAATAAGAATGTGTCATTAAAGCCGCGGCTGACGTGCGAATGTTATCATAAAGTACGCCGTCGGCGCACTTTGCCGGTACGCGCTGGCGCTCTTTACCCGCCTGCCGGGCTTGGGAAGGAGCGAGACGCAGGACGGCGTTGCTTCAGCGATGCTAAAGCGGCGAAGCTGATAATCGAATGGTTCACGATTCCGTATAAGTGGGAATTATACAATTATTGATGCCGACGCTTCTTCCGACTCGTAGACTTTAATGGTCCATATACGGGTTTACCATACAGTACACAGAAGATCAGCATTAGCTATGTTTTGGTACACAAATTTCTTTACATTTCTACTTAAACAACTCAAATGAATTACACAACAAATAATTAAAATTAGGATTATAAGTAGAAGAACTTTACCTGTGTACCCCGGTTGACAAGCACAATGGTAATCATTAACCAGGTCAATACAGGTGGCGCCATGTTGACACTGCCCGACGCAGTCGTTGATGTTTTGATCACAGTTTTTGCCCATCCACCCTACCCTGCACTTACAGTGGTAGTCGCCGACAAGATTAGTGCAGAAATGGGCGTTGACGCAGGGGTTGGTGAGACATTCATCCGCATCTGAAAGTGCAACAACATGTTAGTTTTGGATGTAAAGAGTGGATTTGGCTGAACTCACCGAACTGGCAGATGTTGCCTTCCCACGCAGGCGGACACTGACACGAAAAGGCATCTTCCAGGTCCATGCAACTGCCACCATTCTGACAGGGAGCCGAGGCGCATTCGTCGATATCTAAAACGAGTGTTTCGTTAATTTGGTGCAACAACGTTTTTAAAATTCCTCATTAAACAGAATCCAATCGATCGCTGAGATATCTCGGCCCGATCTAGAGAGTTAAGATGTCAACCGGCTGCGTTATTAATTGGTTTTCTGTTCAAGATGACAATTAAGCGCGGATGAATGATTTGTGGCAGCCCGATTCGTGACGTGACAATGTCCGGCGATATCCCCGATGCCTCCGATAGCACCGATGGGGGCTCCGGATAAGCTCGTCACCTGTCGATCCTGCCCAAAGTGGCCGATTTTAATTACTCCAAGTTTTTGTCAAGAACCATTGCTGCCAAAGGTTGTCTCTGAAAGTCTCTTTCAGATTTCATTGTCGATAATGAGCGGGAACTAAGTTAATCTTGACTGTATATCAATTTGCTTTTAAATTACAATCATTTTAAACTTTTAGCATTAAAATTCAATTAAAAATGTTGCTAGACCATTTAGTAATCTCCTTAACCTGCAGTACGTGTCTCAATCTCCACAAAGCAGCAATAAAGTGCTGCAACAGCAGTACAACTCGACTGCACGTTGAAACATTACAAAACGCGAGTGAGGCAAGCGTTGCGCGACAACGCGCGGCCTCACCTAGGTGATTAGCATATACCCACAATTAAGAAGCGCGGCGTGCATCAATCACGGAGCGGAGAGCGCAAATCAGGGCTCCGTACGCTCCACATGCACCATACCATGCCCGACAACAGTTACGGGAATTATAGAAATGATAGCCGCAAATTGCAGCCTTCCCGCTATGAAATATGGCTTCTGATCGCGAAATTGCAGGCGAGTGATTTCAAGGGACTGGAATTAATAGAAACCGCTCCGCGGTCGGGCAGATCTGCATAGTGTTTTCAGTTCTGCCGATCGGCCGATTAGATTCTATCGACTTGTTCGATCTGCATGTAGTGCGCGGGGAAAAATGCCGCCGATCTATCGAGATCTGATCTGCCGCAAAATGTTACCTCCGTGCTAATGGCGCTGGTTGCGAAAATCCGAGACCCCGGGAAGATTTTCTAACAATTTTAGCAATCGTTCTGCTAAGTTAATCGGATTTTAATAGAACGGGAATTCTAATATGTAACGAAATAAATATAGACATGGTTAAGAGGACAAAGTTGACAAAAAAAAAAGAAATTGTCAGAACCTCTTTAGTAAAGTTACATAAAAGATATTTGAACGGTGTAAAAATAAGACGACTGCTGATAAGCACAGAAGTACAAAGACTTTTTTAGTTCCTATATATTTTGTGACGTTCTGAATCCTTTGCTAAAGGTGCAAAAAAATACAGTCTACAGGTAAGTCGAAACCGTGGGCTGTCTCTGTAGCTTCGAGCTTAATAGTTTGCTCCGCTATATCCGCAACCCCACGCAAGCGAATTCGAGTCTCGCTCAACCCATAGGTGTGTATGGCTTCCTAGCAAGTAAGTTAAGCACATATTAGTAGGCACAATAGGCCTTCAAACCTGCAGTGCGCCCAAATGAAAAAAGTCTAAACCATAATAAAATAAGGTAAATCCAGAAAGTATCATACCTTTAACTATCCCAAAGAACATGGAAAAAGTTTATGGAAATACATAAACAAATAAAATACCTTATGGCGAGCCAATCAAAAGACAGGTAGATTTTGTTTTAATAAAATCAAAACAGAACCCAATATTCCCTCATATCCTACCCCCTTTATTTTTGAACTGCATATATAAATATATGTTTCAAAATTGGTCTAAATTTTGACAAGAACTATGAAAGTTGCAAAAAATTCAAAAACATTTCATAGTTGCTTTCCTTTATCCCTTTGACAGGTTTTTCCCATTTACAAACTTTGTCGAAATACTCAAACCCGATAATAATTACGGATGGGAGGTTTATTCATCTCGCTATTATAAAATGAAGATGGTTGTGAAACAATCCAACTGCACACGATGCTTAGGCAGCAACATCGTCATCGAATCTGTCCTCAAAGCGCTTTTTTTTCGTGATCCAAACAATTGATGTGTTCCAGTGTAACCAAGAGCGAATTATCAATTTTGTCAAATTTGAGCAACTGTATGGGGCTAAAGCAAGATAACGTCTAGGATTGCCTGAGCACTGTTATAGCTTATTAGGATTTTAAAAGTATTTTCAGTAATAGTTAATCGAGGGGTTTCACCAATAAGGCAGAGAATAAACAAATATTCTTTTCAGTCGCACTGGTTTTCAACTGCTTCTTGTTCTTCTAAAAATCAAATCGTCTTATGGGTACTGTCCCCTTAACTATGTGTTAAGTTTTTTCAAAATTTGGGATGGTTTTATGTTCCCGTTCGTTACGCAACGAAACACTTGTTCTAATATTGAAGAAGCGGTACTGTGGATGTTCTACAACGCCCGAAGCTGCTCCTCTCCCCATTCATCTCATGGCGCGTAAAAACGAAATTCCGCTTTATATTTGATTTACCAAACGGGAATTGGTTTTTTAGGTTTGCGGGGCAAAGAAAAACGGCAGTAAAATTTTTTAGAAGCCGTAAGGTGAAGGTAATATATAATATTTCTATGAAATCTAGCTAAAAAGTAAAAACACTGGCAATTAAAGAACAAAATTGGACTTGAAAAGATCAATAAACAGGTGCTCTTAAGTTGTTTTTATAAAAAAACTTAGAAAGACTGATGTATACCGTAAAGATGAAGCTCAATCACACAACAAAAAGTTCCTTTAGTCGCTGCTCGAAAAACGTGAGCTTTTTTAAAAGACTAGGACCGACCTACTGGCCAACCAACAGGAACAAACTACCGGATCTACTAGATTTTGCAAGCACGAAAAGAATACCATGTACTCGTTGCAGTATAGAATTCTTCATCGATCTCAGCTCAGACCACAGTCCCATTATAGTTCCTTTAAGCATCAAAATTATATAGAAGAAAACTGATCTAAGATTATGTAGGAAACAAACAAATCGGAACTACAAATCTAAATATGCGAATAAAAGATTGGGAACAGATTGAAGATTCAATACGATAATTAACTCTGTTATTGCAAGATGATGACTGGAAGGTGACACTTTTTCAAAACCACAAAGAAACTGCAAAAAATACTTTTAAATTTTAAAGAACTAGTAGCAGAATAAAAGAAGGACATGGAGAACGTGGGAAAGAACTGGATTAATTTTAGTAGGCTCAGGCATTGACTTCAAGAATCCAAAAACAAGTTATTCGAATGTTATATAAGAAACCTGCTAGTTATATATTGTGGAAATCTACTAGAAAATTCAAAAAACAGCTAAGGGTAACTGGGCCAGATCTAATGAAGAAAAGGCGCAAGCTTTTGCCGAGCATCCTAACAAAGTTTTCACTCCTCTAGATAATTTGGAAGATAACGATCACTATTTATAAAAGCCTTCCCCCCATCAGAAGTTGCAAAAAATTGACATATTGCTACAAAGCTCTCTGATGTAATTTAACAGTTACTGCAATATTAACACAACTCTCAAGAAAGGCCTTGGTATTGCTAACAGACATCTACAACAGTGTAATACGTCTATGCCATTATCCGATTCCATATCGACCAATAAGTTTAATTTGCATTATATTTGAAAAAGAATAAAAGAAGTAAATCATATACCCAAACACCAATTTGGTTTCAAAGAGAAGCACTCTACGATCCAACAATACCACAGGGCTATCAACTTAATCCAAGAAAGCCTGGAGTCTTCTTAGACGTATAACCGCCGTTTAAGAGACTTCTAGAAATTGAAAAGGCAAATATATTTGTTGTTAGAATGTTATTAATAAACTGTGCTTGTTATCAAATACCCGGATAATTACGCCAGCAATTGATATGCAATTACAAAAACAATACAAATGAAGTGGCTCATCAATCGAATGTTTTAGTTGTCTTTAAAAAACGAACTAAACATATGCAAGACAATACTCAACTCATATGAGTTTATGGCATGGGATTGTGCGAAACCCATAAACATAAAAATTTCTCAAATATAATAATTGAAAATCCTTACAATGGCGACAGACGCTTCATAATGTCAAATAAAACACTCATTGGTCAAATAATCGGACCTTAAGTGACAAAACAGGAGATAACTTTAATTACAGCAACTGCCCAATAGAAGATCTAACCAACCATCAACCACTAGTGTCAAGAAGATTAAACAGGACATGGTCAAGAACTGTCCTTTTCATTTAATTATTACTAGTTTAATTTGAGTAGATTGTAAATTGTATGTGTCAATAAAAAAAAACTTGGCCCACCTGCTAAGGAAATGAACACATCTGTTAAAATAATGGATTCTATAACTGGAAGACCCTATACCACATCAATAATTAAGTAGGTTGTTTTATTAGTTAAAATTAATAAAAAAGTTCTGTTTGTTTAATTATAATGAAGTTTGTTGCCTTATCGATCATTGAAGTCACCTAAAATAATGGTGGAAGAATCAGTACAGTAGATCTTTTTGGTTAGTTTTTTAAATGAACCATTAAAGCGGGTGAATTGGTACCAATTGTTCTGGTGGGTCATAACTTCACTGCTCCATAAACCATAGGCTTCCCACAAACATGCACACCGTCTGCGTTCGCTCAAGAGCCCCTGTTGAGATAATCGAGTGCCCTGCTTTTCTTTGCTCACGCACTCGAGTTCGGCTGCGGCCTCTTCAGGGTGCTTGTCCCTGTTGACGAATTTCACTCGGCTGGCTTCCGGGCGCGGTGGGAAACGCTCCAGCGCCCAAAGTGCATCCACGCTCAGTCGTGTAGCGCTAACGACGCTAATTAATCGCGCATTTTTGCCGGCTCATTAGCGCGCATTAGGAGCAGTTTACGCGTAAAACTTATTAGCAATAAGCCCCGCGCATTTCTGCGCCGCGTGAGAAAATGCGTTTTTGCGGGGCAGTTAGAAGCACCTCGAAGCCTACGCTAGGCGCCGCCGGCATTTTCAAGTAGAGGAAAACCGGGTACGCCGGCGCTACGCTCTGTTTTCCCTGTTACGTGTCACGAGACGTAAATAAAACAGAACGGGCCTTTCCGCCAGCTTTTTAAAAACGCACGCCCGAGATAATTCGTTGCCAGCCCCGCCCTGAGGCAACCGTCGTCAAAACTGCGGCCAGTTATTTTCCGAGAAACAAATTAATTGAGTTTTTTCCTGCGGACGCCCGAGCGTTTCTATAATAATGAGCTCTGCCTGCTGCTTCAGTAAGTGGTAGTTATCTACCGTTGGGCCACTATATTTGTTAAATTGTTTAATTTGGTTCCCTGCACTTTCTGGATGCGTCGCGACACGGCAGCTGCAGAAACAGGCGGGCGAAACGGAGAGGAAACTTAATTATTTTCTTTAATTGCGGGCTCTATCGACCCGTAGCGATCGGGTAGGAAATGTACCTTGTAATTAAATATTTCTTCTACGAATGCCATTAGATTATATACATTGATTATTGAACGTCTATCTCACTTAGAAATACAATAAAAAACTGTTCGAAACGTAGGAATAAGTAGAAAACCTGGCGACTTCAATGCTAGATGAGAACAGATACTCTTACGTTTTGTGATATTTATTTTCTCTTTAAAGTTGGAATCCATCTTCCACATCACGAACATTTTTAAACCCGTGCAAGTTACCCCTCCGATTGCGCAAGCCATTGTTCTAGAGTCAATTACTTTCTAGCAGGATTAAATCCGCTCACGCAGCTCGCTACGGCTCCGCCCGCGATCGAAAGGCGAATTCCAATTTTCCAGCAAACGGCGGCTTGATTGCTGATTGCGCAGAGGGCCGCAATTAAGCAAAACTAATTAATAAAACGCCACATCACACCTACACACAAAGGCCAATCGCGGCGCGCGATCGGGCGCCGCCGATAGAGATCTATAGGAGCGCAGAAGAATTTGGGTGTAAGCGGGCCGTGGTGCTACGAGAGAATTAATAGACTACGGATGGACAAAAATAGGAGCCCGGCTGGGCAGTATAAATCAGCCCGTACCTGGCAATTACCGCGCTCCCCCGCCCCGTTATTATATCTATTACTGGCAGGGAGCTTCGCGATCGCGGGGAGACTTAATTACGGACGGGCTCCGGTGCTGCTCCTCACCTCTGACCTCGCATTCCAGTGCTGCCACCTATACAACACGAACATTGTTCTATTCGTGCATATTCCGATGATGTACGCGCGCTGTCTCAATATTCGAGCGGATCTCGTTCCAGAAATGTGACAAAATGGAAAGATTTCACCCGCCGAGTAGAATTTTTCACTTTATTGTGAAATCTATCATCAGCTACAGGTTTTCTTTTATTTATACTGTCACCACAGCATTAATTGCTAATTGCGCCTCGTTGTAGAATGTTGTAATGTCTTATTCCTCCCACTTTAATTTTTCTTGAGTAGAAATGCATTATTGGGTTTTACCTGCAATATAACTTAATTTTTTTATGGTATTAGGAAAAATATCTTTCAATATTCTATATGAATATATAAAGTGAGCAAAAACACAAAATTAATACTAATGTCGCTGAGAATTTGTTAGGTTGTTGCTGGATATCAGGAAAAATGCTTCCAAGAAACAATCGATTCAGTTCTTGTGACTTAGATAAAGATAGATTCGCATAAAAGATAATCCTGGTCAAGGTTGTAAAACAATATCAATTAGGAGCTAAGAAATGAGGTACTTGCTTTAGAACGCAATATTTTGAGGCAGTAGACAAGAGGCCAAAAATTTGCTTAAATAAAAGAATTTTCTAAATCCGGTCCTCGAACATAAAGCGCAAGAGATTTTTAAATTATATTAAAAGCACTAAATTTAAAGCTGACAAAGCACGTGATAACTGAAAGAAACTTATTAAATTAGAAAACAAAAATTGGGGTCTGTATAATATCTTTTTTTTGTTAGGGCGCATTTACCAGCACGCCGCCTCAAGGGCTTATGCTGTCTACTAACGTGCAACTTTAAATTCTACGATATCGCATACATCCATGAGTTTCCAGTGAGATTCGAACTCGCCCGCGTGCTGGGTTCGCGGTTAGGGAGGAAACCCTCGTAACCGCTCGTCTAGAGCAGCGGCCCATAGAAGATCTTATAGAACCCCCAACTTTTTAAAAAAGGTTATTTAAAGGACTCTTTTCTTGAATTAACTTGTACTGCTCTTTAGATATCCCCAAAAGTAGAATCACTTTCAAATTAGGACAAGTAAACAAGCATTATGCTTTGATCTTTTCTTAAGGGAAGTTTCCATCTGTTATTGCAAAATATAACACATTTCTGTTTTCATTTTGTTGACTTTCTTAATTATATGAACAGGAGATGAATTACTTGTGATTTTCTCAATCTGCCACCGTGTTTCTTCTTTGTCGAATGACAATATGAGTTCTTAGTGCACATTTCTTAGGTTGGGGATTTGATGTTCTTTTTAAAATGTTTTACGGCTTCTTTTTCAAAGTTTCGTGGCGATTAAAACTTTGAAGTGTAGGAAAAGTTGTACAACCTTCCCTCTGTGATCAGGAGGGGCACAAACAATGTTCTCTAGTTAAGGAGAAAGAGCTCCAGTTTAAATCAATTGAGTGACTCGGATTTACGCTTTAATCCTTCCCCATACTTTATCTATGAAAGTTGCAGTTCCTCCCCCCAAGTTTTTCCTAATATGTCATGTAGTTAGAAAATGTTTGGTTTTATAAATTTTTTTTATATGCATAATCGTAGATCAAAGACAGTCGTTAACAGTTTAGTTAGTTTGTACCAAAATAGTAAAAACGTCTTATCTGTTTTTTCGCAGTTTGAGCTTGGATAATTGCTTCTATTTGGACCTTTGAGGTATGTCCAATTTTGAGAAAAGTCTCTATGGATTATCATTGTTTCTTTAAATAGATGTGCTTTTAAGTCACTGAACAACCTCTTTAATATTTGTTTCTTGCAACTATGTTAGGTATACAATTTTTTGAACGTTTGGTTTTTATCCTTTATTGCCTTTGTCCATATTTTGATCTTTTTTTTGTTACCACACTTGTAAATATCACGGTTTTTAGTAATAATGCTAATGCTCTTTTACCTTCTAGTGGCTTTGCGATTTTTATCGCAATGTTCAATTTGGACTCGGAAATAACGCTGTTTACTATTCAAACTTGATTCAGCATAAAACATCCTTTTGGGGGAATAACAATAAAGTAACCTTTCTTTGTGCCCCAGATTCATGCTATTAACTCTTCAGGTTGTTTGTAATACACGAGGGCACTTATTTCAGTATATTTTTTCTCTCAGCATTAGCGGCCTGTTGCCATTGATTATTCTCTACTAATTAAAATTCCAGATTCGTTTGTAGAATCTTAGGATTACCAGCATTTTTAGAACTTTAAAAACCTTTAAAGAAAAATTATTTTTCTACACAACATTCTAAATAGTTGCCTCTCTTTTTGGTTGTATATTTTTATTTTTGTCACATCCTTTTTCAGTTTGAATTATTCCCCATTTTTATTAACCAATTTATGAAAGGATAGCCACTAACTTCTGAATTTCCTCTTTCTTTTCATTTTTCTTTATATCCTCTAGCGTCTTCTTCGTTTGTTTATTTTTTAATATGCCTTTTAAAATAACAATTAAGATATGTTAGTAGTTCTACTTTACCGTCGTTAATTAATTTTTCGGTAAGAAGAAAATATTTAGCAATCTCTATTATAGTTCTTCTTTATTTTTCATTTTTACTTATGTTTTAATTGATTTCAAAATCCTTCAGTTTTTTTTTGTTTAATTTTCTCCTCTTGCAATATTTTCTTTATATTTAACTAGATATAACTTTTAAAGAAACATACTTTGCTACTTTATTTTTGATTTTATTAGCGAGTCGGAATATAACTAGAGCACTAACGTTTTGAATTTTGTAAATTTAGTATCACTAACCGCGCTCTGGGGTCGTGATTTCGGTTGCATTTTAAATACAATTCGAAAGATTGCTTTTAGGACGATGTGCTACAGTGCTGATGTATTAGATGTCACAAATACTTTGATTTTTAGTAATAATTATTAATGCGACCATAATGTACGTGTAATAATAATTTATTTCTCTGTAACGAACCATACATTTGAAACTTTGCCTAAGAGTAAGACGGCAGCTTTCTCTTTTTCACATTTCTATTATTTCTTTCTTTTCTTTTATTGTTTTAAAGTAAGTAATAGGCAGGTAAAAATTAAAAATGTTACTAATTTCTTAATATATTCGCATATGTCTCCTTTCAAAAAGATATCTTTTCTCTGCCTCAAAGGTTTTAAAGTGTATCACATTATCCATCCAGACAATCAAGTCAAGGATGAGAATGCGGGCATTATTAATCCAAACGTGTGGAGATACAACTCACCATTGTTGGCGTTAAATTTATCAAATAAATTTGTAGATAGAGAGATATACTGTCCACCTAGGCGTAAGCAAAAAAAAACAAAATTATTAAAGCCCTCTATCATTTAATTTCAAAATGGACGAAATCATTGAAGAGGTAAAAACCGCATATAGATACAAAATGCAAGTAGGAAAAATAAAAATTATCTGTTACGCTGAAGATGCAATATTATTTACAGAAATAGATGACCAGCACAAAAACTAGTTAAGAAGACAATAAAAGCGTCTCAGAAATATATGGAAATATTCAGTGAGAAAACTAAATGTATGGCAATCAATAAAGGAACCCTACGACACAAATTAGAACTAAATGGTTCATATCAGATATCTCAAGTTATAGCCTCATAAAGCTCAAATTTTGAAACTAAAAGTAGAATTTTGGTCTATAATACAGCCGATACTGATACACGCAGCGAAAACCCTCCCCAAAACAAAAAATAAGGTAAACGCTAGAAAACGAAAGAGATGGGGACGTTAGGAAGAAACATACGACATCGGTGCCAAATTCAACCCATAAACAATTAGACCAAAGAAAGAAGAAGAGAATAGAACGAATGCCAGATTACAAAACGATAGAATAAACAAAAACACCGGAGGAAAAAGATCTAGAAGCAGGCCGACGCGGAAATGGGTAAAATCTGTGTAATAATCCTCATGAAACAGACAGATTCCCACAAATAAGTAAGAAGAATGTGAAATTTGGTTGCAACTTTCTAGATGAACTGTTAAATTTGTCAATTCCAAGTTTTTGATGAAGTGAATTGTTTCTTAAAAAGTAGGGAATCCGTACTGCTTTATTCTGAAGAGCTTCTATTATTTTTCGCATAGGCACTCCAGACTGCAAAACCTTGGGGAAAAATATGTAGTAGGTGGCGATTTTAACGCTAATCATGTTGTTTGGGGATCCCGAATAGTTACGGCCAAGGCAAGAAAATTAAGAAAAATTGTCATTGAAAGATGATGTAACTTTCATTCTATTGGTAAGCGAACTTACTAGCATATTGATCTGAATAAAATTTCTAACGTAATCAATTTCTTCCCCTTGAAAAATTTTTTAGCCGACTTTAATGACGTAAACGATTCTAACTATTCCATCATTGAGAGAAAAGATAATTAAGAAAAAACCTAGCCTGCACTAGTTAAGAAAACTACTATTTGGTAGAGATTTAGAATTAATCTTCAAGAATAATTATGCAACTAGAAGTAAAAACTGAAAAGTTTGCTAGTCTAGCTCAAGTCACAGTATTCGACATTACTAGAAAAATTTCTTATATGTACAAGAGAGTTAACTATCAAGTGGAAAATAAGAAGTAAGAAGAAAATGGCGTTAGTTAAAAGATTCAACTGGCAAAGTTATCCTAAATAAGATACAAAAATTTAAAAAAAATACAGAAGCAAATGAAGAAAACAAGTCCTCACTTTGAAAGGCAACCAAAAAAATAAAAGCCTAGTAACTAAAATTCCTCCATTAGAAGAAGATAACGATTTTTGGGCTAAAGACAATACACAAACAGTCTGGATTTTCCCTGATCATTTAACAGAAATCTTTCCGGTTTTCCGATGCAAGTTCAGAACACACTTGACGTTTTAGAAAATCAGCCATTGAAAAGGATTCCTCCAATCAGTTCAAGTAGCGAAAAAGTCGAGACTAACAATTCCATTTGAAGAAACTGCCCAGGAATGATATAATAATACCTACTTACCCCATCAATGCGGCATTTAAATTGAGGTGAAAGTAATAATGCCGCCATAACCAGTAAAACCTCAACATGATGTAAAATCTTACAGACCTGTACTGTTACTCCCACCTATCTCAAAGCTTTTTGAGATATTGTTATTCAAACCGCTGAAAATTACAGAAGAGAATGATACAATTTATTTCAGATGGCCAATTTGGATTCAAGCAAAATATGCTACCACTGATAAAGCACATTGGATCACGGCTTTGAAAGAAAAGCTTATGTATTATGCTGTCTTTCTTATTGCAGATCAAAGATAAAGTTTGAAATAAGAAACTTGATCTATAAACTAAACAAAATCATTGAAAACAATATATTGAAATTTTAACAACTTATATATCTCATGTGAAGAATCTTCGAACTTCAAAGAAATTCATGCTGATGTAGCTCAGGGCAGTGTACTGGGACCAGTCCTATACATGTTTTAAACCAATTATACTTCACAAATGTAAGAAATATCGACAATTATCTTCACTGATGACACAGCCTTGCTGGCACAGAAATATTACAAAGAACTTGCAACTGGACTAATAAACAGAAAATTAAATTGAATGAGCTTGAATCCAACTAGGTCAAGAGTGTTACCTTCCCCCAATATCAAATACACTATTGGCCTATTTGACAATTCGGCTAATTATCTAGTATAACCCTGAATGGGAAGAAGAAAATTCAACTTGACATTTAATATAAACCACATTATTGGCTTACGGGCAGAAACTTTAGGCTATCGGCACAATATAAAATTCTTATCAATAATCAAACCTTAAAACTCATTGGGCTGTATAATGTACAACTCTGGGGCTGTATCGTGGAAGCTTCTCGACTCTTGGATAACCAATATCTGATCCGCAGCTTGAAGAGGACCAAGCCATTTGAACTACTGTGGTGATTATGTAATTTAAAAGCAAAACATATGGCAAGATCGGGATTTAAGTGAGCTTGAACTAGTTATTTTTAAACTTAAGACACCACTGAATGTATATAAGGATATTTAGCCCTAACTAAGATTTATCACAGAAAAATTAATGATCGATCATTCTTAATCAGATTGATACATTAACTTTGTATAGATGTTATATATAAAAAGTAAAATTTAAAAGCAAACAATTAATTGCAATCTATCAACTTTATAATTAAGATTATTAGATGTGTAATATTATGGGTAACCATACTTTGCCAATTTTAACTTTAGGCTTTGTTCTTTGATTTTAACTTCCAAAAAAATTAAATTGGCCTATTGATGCATTAGCGAAAAGAATAAATTGGTGAAATTAGCTGCAATTTTTAAATCGTTTGAAAATTATTTTAATAATGGGAGATATAAGAAGATTAACTTAATCTGTATTTTCAAGGGCGTATTGCAGAATCATCACTATTACGGAAAGTAGTGCTAGAAAGCCTAATTGTATCTGCGTTGCTTTTATTTAAAATAAATCAACTTGTGATACTTACTCTAAAATACCATGATCATTTGTGAAGTAAGTAGTACAGGAAACAAATTAAACTGGCGTTACTTACCGACGCCGCAGGTAGGCCCGGTCCACCCCGGGGCGCACTCGCAGCTGAAGGAGCCGCCGGCCTCCATGCAGGTGCCGCCGTGCTGGCAGGGAGCGGGGGCGCAGGGGTTGTCCACCACCTCGCAGTTGGTGCCGGAGAAGCCCTCGGGGCACGTGCACAGGTAGGCGTCGGGGGCGGTGTTCTCGCAGGTGCCGCCGTTGAGGCACGGCTCGTGCGTCCCGCAGTAGTTCAAATCTGCGGACCAAGAAGACGTCAGTGAGGCGCGCTGCTCCAGGCCGCGCGGCGCCGCGGAATGCCCCTATCTCGCCACTAAATTATATTTTCGACGGGCGCTATCTTGACGCGAGTGGGACATTAGGACGGCCCGCGGCCTGCATAATTTGATATGATAATTCGGGCTATCAGAGCGCCGGCTAATCCAATTGTGAGAGCATTGTGGTGTAACGATGGGAATCAATTAAATTTTTTGATACCGGCTGTCGCGCGTTTTCAGCGCTTAAGGGCCCTATTATGATTGTAATGCGAGCATTGTGTCGACGCCGCGGCCTCTCCGTGGGCGCGTCGGCGGTCGCGGGAAGGGTAACGGCCTTCGAAGGGGGCGCGATGCTCGGTCCCCGAGGTGTTTTTATCCGTTTTGTTGGTTCGAACAGTTGGTGGATGACTAGGATATCTAGGACGAAGTTTTTCTCACGAGAGACCTCTGAGTAAAATGAAGCGCTTTGAAAGGATCGGACAATGGGTGGTTAAATGGAAAAATAATACTAAATCAAACTTGGGGGCCCTGCTCCAGTAGTTGTATGATACAATAGCGACAAAAGCTCTGCATTTGCTATTAGACTTGCACCATTTATTGTTGGATTACAAATTGCCATTTCAATTTTCATAAAATACCTATATATTTTATTTTTTTTTCATTATTCACCCTAAAATTGTTTTTTTTATAATTTTTAATCATAGACTGACTAAGTGTTTCATCTACCGTACCAAGATTATTTTGATTAGTCGTTTTTTCTAGAAAAAATATAGAAGCCTCTGTGTTTTTTATCTTTTCACCAGTGGCAGGTTTGAATTTTCGTTAGAAATGTAACTACACCCAAATTAATTTTTGGGTAGATCTATTTCTGAAATTTTACTTATTGTAAATAAAAAAAATTGTCTTTCGTTTAAGTAAGGACATGGGTATCATCTTTTCTCCATTTGCAATTTCCCTAAATCAAGAGTAGTTTTTGAACTTGTATATGCTTCACTGTACATTTTTTACTCAATATTTTATAATCAAAATATTGTTTATATTACTACCCACTCAATTTTTAGAAACTTACGACGGATATTCCATTTTTGAGTTTTTTTTTGTCTTTGCAAAGAATGGGTGTCTGTTTTATCTGGTAGAGATCATGTTTGACCTTTAGGTTATATTAAGGAATGTAGCCCTCGTTAAAATTTTTTCTTAAAATATTTAGTATTAATCTTCTTTACTCACAAAATTTGTAAATTAGTGAAAACTGTCGAGCGATCTGGTTTCGATAGTACAAGAGAGATGTTGCGTGATGTGGCGTAGCAGTACGGCCATATTGTGTGTTGTGTTTCATAATTTGCACCCTTAGTCTTACTAGAATTAACTGTCTTGTACCTATAATTTGTATGTGAATATTTTGGATGTTACAAAACTAAATGCTCTCTATGGAATCAATAGGACAAACTGGAGGATGTCTAACTTTCTTGAGTATTTCAAATTTTTGTTTTCTCTAAAAAGCTCCAATTAACAGCAAGGAAAAAATCTCAGCGAGTGTAGTGAACTCTTTTCCAGTTTGAAACAAAACATTAGTATCATTGAAGTTTGCCTGCATTAAAGTGGAACGCTGAGATCTGTGGATAGACCACCAGAAGCAACTTCTACAAGCTTATTATTTTTTGGAACGCATAATATTGGCCAGAGCTTCTGTCAAAGCCTAGAGAAAGACATCTAAACTCCACAAAAGCAAAGAACTTCATGTAGTTTATAATTATCCACCCTTCCATAATTGCCGATTTCCAAGAAATTACGCAATGGATGGAAAAGGATGAAATTCTCCATTATACTGTTCAGCACTGTCGAATACACCTCTGAATAGTGAAGATACTGATGACATTAGTAATTATCGTGTGTAAAACGCGCGAAACAATCCTTATGTTCGCGAAAATGAAATAAGATGGTAAAATCTGTAGCATGCTATAAAAGTTCTCATTAGAAGACTGTTGGATAGTAATGTTTAAATCACTATCGTACTACCCATCAGTATATTAAATGGGCTAGCGATCACCACTTGGTAGACTGCACTAAGCATCGCCCTTCAAATCTACGGAACCCATCTTTGTTATCAACCGGTTTGCATTTGGAGAAAAAGAAACGTTTTTGTCATTCACATTGTCTACTTCTATATCATAATTCGTTGAATATTTGTTGTGGGTAAACCAAATACATGTTTGTTGGTCCACCTGTAGATTTAATAATGCTAGGTATTTTTTGGGTAAACCCCTAACTTCTGATACTCTTCTGGAGTAATAAAATACCATTTTCTCGTAGAATTTCTTAGGCGTTTTTCGTTCTGACATTAATGCTTTCTTATCTTCCTGATATTCAATGTCAGTCTAATAGCTGTACTTGATTGTTTTCAAAACTTTGCATGCTTTTGGTAGATTTGTGACACGCTTATTATCTTGCTAAAATTTAATGTTGTCCATCTTGACGAAAAATCTGTGTATAAAATGGCTGCAGAACCGTTGCCAGCACAGCAAGATATTATTCAGCGTTCATGTGTCTTTCGCAAACAACATTTCTCCTACTTCGTTGGGTGCGATGCAACCTCAGATCATCAGGCTGCCTTCGTGGTGTTTAACTGTAGGCACCCGGAAGTGCAAAAGGTAATCTTTGCCTATCGCATCACATATGTAATGCTAGAGGTGCCGTAAAACAGCTTAATAATTGTCATAATTAAATATTGTTCTATTACACATATTTCTATGATTAAACAGTTGAAAATAATAGTAAAGTGCCTCATTGGGCTTATATCAAAATTATGTTCGTCTGACTACAGAATATTTGTCCAACCTTCCTCTGTTAAGTATTGGGGTCCACTGTAAAACTGTAAACCAAATTTTTTGTTTTTTTTCAAGAACCATGACATCTTCCTGGCCTTGTAGCCTTTTAGGCCTTCTTCTTCGTATCTTATTCTCACAGTCCTGTCAATCAATTTCTACAAACATATAGTTAGCTCGAAGAAGAAATTCCGAATCAATTTTCGGTCTTCGCGTCCAGAAATGATCGTTTTCGACTTCTTGTCTTCCAATTTACGTGTGATTCAGTGTCTTAACAAGTTTTATAGTACTTTAATCAGCTCAACGAGAACATTTCACACAGAATTAGTGATCTTAAACCCCAGACTGAATAATAACAGTGACATCGAACTCCGTTTATATATCAGGGATAATTTCTGCTATTTAAAATGTTTGTAAACAAAATACACATTTTCGGGTTTTACCAGTTAGATGTTTTATTGACTTTATACGAAAGCATGCACCGTAAGCAGTTTAATTTATAGCTGTTGGCAACATAATAATAACAACAGACACATATAGATCCTTTAATTGTTAAGGTAACATACAATTTAAAGGCGCCTCATTCTTATGGCCACAGCTGTATAGTAGTCAGTCTTCTGAGAAAATTGCAAAGTTAATGAGAATAAACGCAATAAGGCCAAATAGTGTGTCTGGTAAGAATAAAGTAATAACATTATTGAAGTCACACTTGTCCTAACATACATCCAAACATATTAAGAAGTCCTACCATGTGTAGCGAAAAGGGAATTTCAGCTACTCAATCAGTTGCACACGATCGTAGTAAACACCTGTCACAAAAATTGTATTTTTTGCCAGTTCAAGTATTTTTTGGCACAAAAATCTATAGTGCATGCGGAAATAGCAATATCAAAATTTGCCAACTCATTCTTAAACGCTGCGTTTGATTTACTTTATCAGAATTACCATCATTTCATTTTCAAAAATGGGGATAAACACAAAATATCATCTTACTTTTGTCCCTCGTACAATTTTGACGGATGTTGATGTTGGTTTCTCATTTACTATGAGAATTCTACGAACCTTAACGCAAAAAATAAATAGAAGAGCATATATTAACCGGCATATAAAAATACACCAGAAAAACTTTTAGAAGATGATTCATGTGTAAAAGAATTTTCATTATCAACATTGATTGCGCTGAAATCAAATTTAGAACCAATTTTATAAATTCCAAAACCGTCTATAATGTCATGGAATATGACACATAACGTAACATACCTCTCAATTTAGTCGACGACTTCTAAAAATCATTATCCTAATTTTTGAAATTTTGAAATCTCAAACATATGTCGAAGTTAAACCTAACAATATTAATGACATGGGGATATGTCCAATCGAATTATTGATACGTGGTCATCTTGCTTTGTTATTCTTCTTAAGATCACATCATAATGGAATGGTGTGAACTCCTAACAAGAATGGACCCGAATAAACTGCCAAAGAGAATGCTAGAAATGAGAAGTGACAAAAAGTGAAGAAAGAGCAAACCATGAAAGACAGGGATCCAAGAAATAGTAGGAATAGAGAAAAAAAGAAAAAATAATGCAACAAACTAAAATACCAGCGAGAGGTAAAGTAATATGGTAGACGAACCTCAATTTCCGACGCACGCAAGGGCACAAGAAAAAAAGAAAGAAGAAGACCACATTAGTCAACCAGTACTTGAATCTAGTTGATCTGGTAATGCAAGTGAATAGATACGAAAGGTCCGGCTTCATTTTTGGGGTTCAAATGCTTAGCAGGTGTCCTACTTAGTCACTAAAAATTATTGAGTATCTGCAATAACTTTGAATAAGAGATAATAATGCGATTGTCTAAGGTCCGGTGCTTGGCACATCGCCTTGTATCAGAAATGGCGCGTGATGGATATATGAGAGCTTTAACCTCTCAGTTCGCAAGCCACACTTCCACGGGTTCGTAGAGTCTTGCCACAAGATGCAGAAAAAGAAGTTTTTATCGTTTAATATTTTAAAACCTAAGGAGAGCAAAAGTGCCTAATTTTACTAGATAAATACGGATTTCATTTGTTCTTGTATCGTTTTAAAATTTTTAAATAAAAAATTTTGCTACCCCGTCCACTGTTGGTATGCTAATGAAAATTTTCTTCTTAATTTGGACAGCACATCTCATTTATCTTCAGTTGAACTCGGTTCCAGTACATTGAATAAACATGACAATCTGTTGTCTAATAATAATGAAAAAATCCTTTTAGCCCTAATATATTCGAGCTTTTCCACTACCAGACTTTACACTTGTAAAAGGAGAAACATAGAAAGGCACAAAGTTGATTGACACGTCGAAAAATGGCCTTAGAAGATGAATATGTAATGATGAAGGAAATGAAGAGAATAAATTCTGGGAAAAATAATTTCTACACATTTTTTTCCAAGTAGATTTGTAGTTGGTATTCTAAATGATTGAACTTCTAATTTTCTTATTTGTACCAAATTTTTCTTTTTTTGCCCCTTATCTCCATATGACTCTCAACTTCTGCACCGAGTACTGGGTTGCTTGCAAAAATAAAGGCAGAATGTTCGTCCTCCATCTTCACTTCTGTTTCCTGGAGTTTCTATTTTGCAAGCAAAAATACCGCCGTTCCCACCTTCACCACCCCAGCAGCTTAGCACTTCGAACATCACCATGGCGCTGCCGCAAGCATTCCGCGGCGTACATTCAATTCACTGAAGCTGCACAATTATATATGGCCGCAGTACGCTTTATGATTTTAATAACTCCGGAGAATTTACAGCCGGGACGCTTAAAAACCGTCTGTTGACTCGCGCGTGATTTACGAACTTGCGCTTTTTATCGAGCCCAACTGAAGCCTTCCCTCGAATTTATTATCCTGCGGCCGCCGCTAGCATCCGCGTCTCCACTTTCGTAACAATGCGACGACTCCTTTGACATTCCCCTGCACCTTCCGCTCCTCTCCGGCCAATTACTTAGTCTTCAGCGATATATTCGAGGATTAATCAGGTCAGGAAGGGGCTGCGCTGACACAGCCGCCATAAAGTAGGGATTGTAACATCGCATCCGGCACGGAGATTATAAGGTATTTAGCCAGCGACGCGCAGAGCAGCCGATGAGCACCTGTGCGCGAGTCCCACGGTGCTTCTCCGCTTTATGTCTTGTGTACCAATTTCCGTCCTCTTCTAATGGACGCCGCGTACGCGTTCGGTCCTTATTTTTATTAAGTCGCCTGGCGTTTTATGTGCGCGAAGCGCTTGGTCCTTTTGCGAGTTCAATTATTTTGATGTTAATGTTAACAATTTCATTTTTGGGTAGATAATAAAGGCTTTTGCCACTCATTCGCCAAGTTGGCACCGTTTCCTCCGTTTTTATCCCCCGAATTGATGGATTCGCTAATCATCGGCCAATCTCCCGTTCGGTCGAGTCATGGCATAATTAACCCATTCAGCAAATTAATACACTATTTTTGTTAACGAAACTTAATAGAATCGTCCACTTCCCCATTGCCGCATCTAATAAATAATTAATATATCGATTTGTCCAATTACGGAGTAAATTATGTAGTGATTTGATCACAAGATTAAAGTTTACCGAATGAAAAGATGTATCGGTATTTGATTAATCGGGCAGCTCATTTAGTTAATTAGCCGACTGCCGTTCGGTTTCCGATCATGTTTGGCATGATCCTATTAAAACTGATCTAGAATATTAAATGGCACTCTCGGCCAAAATTTAATACCTGGAACCAATTCTGGATCAATTATGGCGCAACAGAACCACTTAATGGAGCAATAAAAATTTAGACAAATTTTGTCCAATTAAACAAAAGTGGTGGAGCCTACGGGTACCAGGATCCTTCGATAGCTATCGGTATTATATTAAATATTTTTAGGTTGACTTGAGGTTGCCATCCTTAGCATTTAAGGTTCCTAGGTCTAAACCTCTAACTTTTTTCCTTGGAAAACCCTGGCTTGGAAATTGGTGTGTCACTTCAGGCGCAGAAGCTTAATGGTGACCCAAACGCTCAGGGAGTCCTGAACAGGGCATCAAACCCGCAACCACATCAAGGAAGTTCGTGGCCTTCTAGGTGGCCATTACGATGTTGTTAAAGGTGTTCAAGAAGATGGAGGGATCATCGTTCTAGAACAGTCCCGCGATAGTGGCTCAGCCTTGATGTTCTGGCTGAGGCGTAGCTTCGCTCGCACGCGGTCGTCTGGGGGGTGCCGGTTTGAGGAAAGTAGGACATTCCCGAAAGTTGGCTAAGAGGGAACCCTAGCAATTCATGCAAGCCGCGGGCTTGCTGACGCGACAGCAACGCTGCTCATGTCCGAAACACTAGCAACAGTGACACTAGCTGACCATCTTCGTGTGTGGCTGCTCCACTGTAACAACCACATCGAAGACGCCTATCACGTCGAAAATTGCTTTATCCTTATCGTTCTGCTCAAGTTTGTGCAACATGAGCAACATTGGACAGCGGGTTCCCTTCCTAATCCTCCGCACCGTAAGGACGGGGATGTCATTGTTGTGGAGCTCTTGTTTCAACCCCTTCTTGGTCACGTATTCCGAAACGCTTGTTTTTCTTGCGCAGCTGAAAGTGGTGCTCAATCTTCGCTTCATCAAGAAAGCGAGTCTAGCACCGCTAATCATCGAAAGTGGCGGTATGGATGGAGATGATTGAGTTAATATAACGCTCATGGATAAACTTGCGCTTAGAAGGCCAGGTCTTTTTCACCTACAGGATCACAAGCAGAATTTGTTCCTGAGAGGGACATTCTCCGGATGAACCGCTGCTTTCGAGAGAGGGCTGGAGACGGCAAGACATCTTGGTGGGCATATTCGTGGGTTGTTTATGGGTGTTCGGAAATTTGAAACTGTTGATGGGTTTGTCCGATGTTTTACACACGTTAGATTATCTAATAAATGTGCGTATAAATAATAAAAAGGCTGCGTGACGTTCACTTTTTTAACCTTTAAAAGAAAACGAGGACTTCGTGCTCATTGTTATATTTATAAATTTTAACAGCCGTTCTGTAAATCTCGGATAATAGCTCAAGTTTATCACCTTCAGTTAAGAGTTTGTTATCTTATTCTTTTGTGTAGTTCCTTTTGATTCTATAAAATATTGGAGCAGAATCTGTTGGTTCAACCAATAATCCATTTCTTTAACAAAATACTAAATAATACTGGAAAAGAAAAAATCATTGTGGTAGTTCTCTTCCTTTTTTGTACTTTATAAGTCTTGGTAACATTCTCTTTAAGTATTGGGCGAATTTTACGCTTCTAATATTAATTTTATAGTACAATGTTTCTTCTATAGAACTTGAAGAATGCTCTTGCACAACAACATATCGAAACTCCCAAATTTTTTCAGTCTACATTTTTGATAATCAACGTCGCGGCAGCAAAAGTGGAAATTAAAAACAAAAGCTCCTTTGCTAAGCGTTTTGGAGTAGCTAAATTGACCTTCCTTCAGTTTTTGTATGTAAAGAGCCAAAAGCTTCAATGCTTACTACTTTACATCCTATGACTTGTCTAAGCTGAGGTTGGTTCATCATTCTGTCTAAGACTTTAGCTCGATTCAAATAACTGGGGCGTTTTTATTGCTTTTCTGCAACAGCCCAAAATAATCTTTTCTCCTTTCATATCATCACAACGTGTTTGGCGTACATCTTAATTATAAATGGAAATCTTATAAAATATTCGTTTCTTCTAATTTATTGTTAAAATATAATTACACTAAACTTTACAACTTGCTAAACGATCTGCCCGACATTAAGCGCTATTTTTAGTGTCTTTTCTTCCACTACTCTCTTGCTATGTCCCAAAAAAGAAAGTTTATTTTTTCGTGGAAGAGAGAAAGGATCACCAAGTTTTTATATATAAAAGAAGTCTACAATATCAAATAGATTTCCATGCTCTTTTAAAAGCAACAAATATCACGTTTGTATTTTACCACTCTGTAGATATTTACTTTGATATTGCGAGTAACCAAGCTTACAGATGTCGCGTCATGACACTCCTGGATTTAATGAGATTCGAACTCATTGGCCTGCGGCGGGTGACCTATCTTAAGTGATTTTAAGCAATTTTAGATGTTAATTTATTTTTTAACCGAACTTCATTAACAAATACTTCTGCAGATATGCTGACTTGCACATTATTCGTAACGGCGCAGTCTTGTAATTATCAAAAATTAATTATTGCGCCTTAATGATATGCTGCTCGATGAATTGTGCCCATAAAACAGTGATTGTTGGTTCAGTTGAACCAATAACATAATTTAACTTAACGTTAGATTGCACTACATACTAATGGAAAGTATTGAAAACCAAACTTCAAAAATTCATTTAGTATTAGTTTTATTTCATTTCTAGTCTTCTACCTGAAAGGTTCTAAAATAAGCAATTAATGCGCAGGTGACAAAGTTAAGGCAGTTAAGATTAAATTTGTGAGATGCAAAATTTTACGAATACAGCGTCCGTCTAAAATATCGAGCCAATGTTAATATAATACTTTCATGGCAGACGAAGTAGTTTTTCCATCGTCCCCGAAAAAGACTACTTGATCTTAATATGGAAGGAGCATATGTAGAAGTCAGGACTCTATGAATGATTTGGTTTAGGTATGAGTGTCTTGAGAATTTTTTTACTTTTTATACAATACAATTCATGAACTCTGTCTTCATCCACCACATAACCGCAAATACGCCTGTGCCTTTTCATAAACTGATAATGCAATCGTAATGCTACACACATTTGAAGGTCCTGGTTGCATAATTTGTACTAACATTCTTAGATGTTATTGCAAACAACCATGCATTGGATTTTGGGAACTGAAGTGCCTTGAATCTCACTGAATCTTTATTCGAGTTCCATTCTATTTCGTTAATTATGAGATTTGTATTTATTCCATCGCAGTTCCTTTGGAAAATCATGTCCTTATTTAATGTTTTCTCGCAAATCAAAGATCATATTCAAGATATACAACAACTGCACTATCTATGTTTGGAATAATCCGAGACAGTAAGCTATGTGACCCAAAAACTAAGCTCAAGAAGATCCATAGGCAGATATCTTATTTACATCCCCTCCATTTCGAATAGGTAAGGCAGTCTATGTCCATTGTGTTTCATTAAAACGGCAATTAAGAAGAGCCTCCAGGTACCCACGGGCAGTTATTTATGTCCTGCTTCGGATTTAGAATATTCACAGCGTACATGTTCTAAGAAAGTACGTCATTTTTGGAATAAAGTTTAAAGTGAAAAGTTTGGATAACAAAAGTTGAAACGTCTAAAATTTCCGTTTGGAAGCTAGTTAAGTTCAACACCTTCTTCTAAAACTAAACTGCCAAGCATTTTAAATTTTCTTTTGTTGTTATTCGAATAGCAGGACAGATTAGTTCAAAGTTTTTCAAGGTATTCTATTTAGACGTTTCAGAGGAATCGAGTTCACGCCTATTGGTATTTATCGTTAGACCCATTTCATTGACTTGTAGTATTAGGGATGCAAAGTTGGTCAATATGGCTTAGCCTCCTTTTCTAGTAAAGCATCACCCAGATACCAAATATTAAGTTCTAAATCTATTTATTCCGCAATGGGGTATATAATGGCACTGAGTTCTAGTAGTCCACAGTTTCTGATGATATTATGTTGTTGCCAAAGAGAAAACATGGAGGAGACTTGTAGCATTGTGATAGAAACATGAATAGCATTAGGAAATCTTCCGAAATCCTTTGCAACATAATACTTCCATCAATTGTATTAAAGGCGATTGCAAAAACGATTTTCAGAAGTTATTCAGATAGTTTCTTACAGCGTGTGCAACATTTTGTAGCCTCCCATGGGGAAAAATAAGTGTTTTCATTGTACTATAAAACATGCCAGCTTAGCTATTAGGTGTCGTAGAGCAATCCCTGCTGCTATAGACCTTACTCTGCTGCCCTTATTTAATGATGCAGTAAGTGATCCCCCAAAGCAATTGACAATTTTTCCTGCCATCAGAAAGTTGTACATTTTTGTTATGCATTCTGATTCTTCAGCGGATTCAAAAACCAAGTCTTTGAGAAATTGTGGTCTCGTTTCATCTAAATCCGGTACTGAACCATAGAAATATAAGTTGATTTCTTTAAGCTCGTCTTTCCCATTCAAGGGAAGAAGATTCCAAAATCTCAGGTAAAGCAACTGGGTGTTCTCACGTTAGACTGTTAAAATCGTTAGGTGCAGCTGTGTTCTGAAGCTTAATTTTCTGACGGCTCTGTAATTATCAAATACAGTCACCGTAGCTTCCACCCGACCTGCAAGGTTACATCAATGTTTGGCGAAGTTTGTTTCAGGTTTGGTTAAGTTTTCCTTTCCATTGCCGTTGAATTGAAAATAACACAATAGTTTTTATCAAGCTTAAACCGTATTTTACTCAATATAATTTAGTTATAATGGTGGGCAGTTTATCAACCCCATATTTTCGATTGTATTTAGGAATCCTCCTGACAGTGAGGATTTTTCTGCAAGAACTCTTCCTAATCTGTATTAATGAACTTGTGGTTGAGACATGAATTTGGAAAGGTTTCTTTGATGTTTCCTCTCCAAATGTGTGGTTTCTGGTCTTTGAATGAGCAAGAAGGTGACATCTGTCAGTTTTAATTTCAAACTGTTGGGTCTATTGCACTTTTAAGTAGTAAAAAACAGATAATTTTAAAACAAGAACTGTATCAAATTGGTCAATGTTATTAATAGTGGGAAAAGTACAATTATTCGTCAAAGACCCCAGAACTAATCATGCAACAGAAATTACCATTTTCAACAGGATAACGGTCCACACAAAGCCTTATGGCTCCCTCCCCCAAGATTGAAACGACAAAGGCTTGAAATAAACTGCAATTACACGTTACAACCTGACACAAACAGAAAAGGGTTGAGTAATCCCGTTAATGCGAACCCATTCAGGCAAGCTCGGGGTGCGCGGCGGCGTCCCCGATCAAGTGCGCCATTATCGGGCTCACGGCCCGGAACGGGCTCATCTGCATATCTAATCCCGCAAAACGCCCCAGCCCATTTGTCGCTCCGTTTTTTAGGTCCGATGGGGTGCGCCCCTCGGGGAATCCCGGGTCTTAATGGGCCGCAACAGTTGCACGAGGAGCTGTTGCGCATCTGCCGAATTCACAACTTTTTGCGTCTTCGCCGACAATGCGCGATTAGGTGTGCTCCGCGTTTTGGGCCATTAAGTTGTCCATCAACGTCCGAAGAAACAATACCGGCGTGTGTGGGCTCTCACACGTGATGCATCTTTTTTCGCTATTTGTGTACGGAGACCGAGGATTATCTAACCCAGCCGGGTGCATTCCAGTGAAATTAAACCCACATATATTAATTCATTGCAGAGATTCGGCACTTGTGATTTATGATACTGAAAACATGGAATTATACATAGCCATGTCTAAGAATATAAAAAAAATATATTAAACAGAGAATAACATATCATTACAGGTTGTGCAACTTTTATGGTTCTTCCTTATGGTTCTAAATTTTACCGGCTGTTCTTTTATTATTTTGTAGATCGTTTTCATTGCTTATTAACTGATTATGTTTTTCCAGTTTCCACTGTTGAATATTTTTTGGGCAATGATACTTCAAACGGTACTTTTTTTGTAGTTTTAGTTCTATTTTGTGGTATAATTCAGTAGAAAATTTGTCTTTTCCTCTTTTATCATGAACAGTTGAGATGTGATATGATCTATGCTCAGACATTTATGACTAATTAACCTTCCTATATATTTTCTATAGTTTATTATTTGCCACCTTTAGAAATGTTTCATTTATGCTCCTTTCTGTTTTTCAGTTCCTTCTGGTATAAGAAAAGCTTTCTCCTTTAAACCACCCTAATTCTTCTCTATGATAGTATCAAGTAATTAATCATTTTTAATTTGGTTTTTATTTTTGATGAGTATTAAATGAATTACTTGTCATACCCATGCAATTTGTGATTGAATAATATAATTATTGATTTTTACTATTTTTCTAGAGTCAATGCCATCTCTATGTCCATTAGAATCTTGATTTGTTTTTATCAATTGTCCAATCTATAGATTATTTTATAAATCTTTACAGCTCCATCTATTGTAATTAATCGTTCAAAACAGTTTTCGGTCCTTACGATGGCTTGAATATTTTCTTCAGAAATGTTAAAGAAAAATTCGTCACACCTCGGCGTGAGATTGCAAATAGATAAGTGTGTGGCCTGTAGTGAATTATATTCTGAATTTGTGTTTAGACCACATCCTTAATGTTTTTACCATGACCATATACTACCTTTAAAAAATATTTTGGTGAAAATCAAAACTAGTACAAATGAGAATACTAAACCAAAACTTTATTTTTCCATGATCTCCCCTAGACTAAAATGTTTCTGTGAAATATGTGTATTTTGTTTTTTGTAAATTGAAGAGATCATACCGAATCTATTACACCAAGAACTATTGGTAGTTTCTGTGTATTGGGCGAACTATAACATCAAAGTAATTTCATTTATATTGGCTGCAATAAATGAAAATAGTAATCAAGCACGTAAATACCTTGGTCGCACAAGATGCCGCCCCAGTTGGTGTCGCAGATGCACTGCCAGGAGGAGCCGTTGCAGTAGCCGTGCTTGCACCCGGGGTAGGGCTCGCACTGGTCGCAGAAGTCGCCTCTCCACCCAGGCCGGCAGCTGAAGCAAAGAATCGAGATTAGTTGCCTCCGAAGGCGCTGGGCACCTTTCCAGAAAGCGGCGGAGCCGATAATGGATGCAGCATCAGGCGCATCACGCGCAGCCGCCCGTTTTTCTGCGGTCGGAGCATTCCATGGCACTAAATTGAAAAAACGGCAAATGCCAGTCAGTAACTGTCACACGGGATTATTCAGCGATTCAGGGTCGGTTTTTCAGCGCCAGCCGGTTTTTCTCCGCGCAACGTGTCGTGAAATTCATTTCGCGCGGAGGCGCTTACGGGGGTTCGGGAAAGAAATCTGTACAATTGGGTGCATTGAATTCTGGCTAAGGTTTAGCCTGGAAAAATTCATAAACACTAAAGTAACATAGACATAAATGAAATTGAATGAGTTTTTTCATTATTATTAAAGGTAACAGCAAAGAGAATGAAAGATGGTTGAACACTGAAGCAAAAGAGTTGGCAAAGATTTACCATACAATTGAAAAAAATGAAAACTCCTAGATATTCAAGTGAAAGATACAGTTTTTGTCTATTATTTTCTGTTTACAGCCAGTTCGCTCACATTCTGCCATGTTTTCCTTTTTTCTTAAAGTATTTCAGCTATGCTTATGTTTCAGGATTTCATCGGTTGGTTCCCTCTGCAGTTTTTCCCTCATTTTCTTGTTTCCCCGACCATCTTCACTTGTCTTCTATCGTTCATCCCTTTCATGTGACTTAAGCACTTTAACTTCTTTCTATTCTATTCATTAGTTCCTTCCTGGTGTTTTCATTTCGTCTTTTTTCCATTACATTAGCCCCTCTAACTCTTTTTAAGTAATTCATTTTGGTAGCTTGTAGTTGACTTGACAATCTTTCAATCAATATTCAGTTTTCTGCCCTGTAGGCGAGGATAGGTACATATGTTGTCTGGTACGCTGTCACATTAGTCTTATTTATTATGCCCTTCTTTTTGAGGAAACTACATTTTTCAAAGTTTCTATCCAAATATGGTCGCTGGCGATTTCATCTCTCATTTTAACTCTCACACCATTTACTTCTTTTTTATCTTCTCTTGATACAATAGTCTATGATAGATTTCCATTTCTTTGTGATACTTCTTTGGTATATTGTGTATTTCCTTATGGTTGTAAAAAAGTGACAACCAGATTGCTATCAATACAAAACTGAATTAGTCTTCTACCTTATCATTATTCTCCCTTTACCATATTACTGTAACTCCTTTCCATTTTTTGTGTTCTTTTCTATTCTTGAGATAAAGATGCATAGTAGAATTATACTGCCTTAGTAGTTTTTCATTTTTTTTGTAATTGAAAGCAGAATTAATTTTCCTCACTTTCGACCGGTGTGTAAACTAATATTATCTTTGCTAATTATTTTCATTGTTATTAATATTATTCTTTCATATATTATATCTCATTGTGAGTCTTGTATCAATGCCATGTTTTCCTCTTTTACTAAACACGCCAGTCCTCCTGCTACTATTTTGTTTTCTTGTACTCCTCCTTATATTAGTAAGCTTCCATTCTCTAGTGTTTGCATTCCTTTCCCTTTTTCTTAGTTTCAGTAATGGCTATCGCTAAATAATTTGCATTACTTAGACTTTTTATTAATTCCTACTCTTTACTATTTATACCTCTTATATTTCATGTACTTAATTTTCTTTTCCTTTTTGTTTGCCCTTTTCTTATTCCTGAGTGTAACTTGTTTCATGTTTATTATTCGTAGTGTATTTTTGAGTGTTATTTATTGTGCTTGTGTTAGTTCCTATACATCTTTTGCTATTAACATTACTATTATTTTCCATTTTTATAGACATGTTCGTTACGTGCATCTTATTTTTTATTCATTACTAATTTTTTGTAACCTGTTCTACTCTTCTTTTTAGGCTTCCTTTAGACCATTCATACTTGAAGCTAGTTTCCAGTAGCCAGTTCTTATCATCTCTACTTTGTCCTTTCTTCCTTTGCTACTTTTTTAATTGCTGCCTTTATCAACTGTTGTTTGGTTAAATCGTATTCTATATAAATCTTATTACTTGCCAGTCTGGCGCTATTCTTCATGATTTCTAGTTTTTCCGTGAATAATGCTATTTCTGCAAATATTATTCTCCTTTCCTCTTGCTTATAGTGAAGGCCTTTTTTACTTTTGCTCTCACTTGTATATTATCCTGTAAAAAGGTTTCGATTTCTGCTTTGGCATTACTGTTTTTTTCCCTGTTTTCCCATTTTCTAACTTGGTTTTTAGTTTGTCTACCTTACATAGTTCTGTCTTTTCGTTACTCCACAACTTCCTTATTGTTTAGTTCTTCTTTGATTGCACGAATTTCTTCCCGATATTTCATGACTGTCTCGTTGTGGGTTATTATCTCATTTATTATATAGTTTGTCTATGTTTGCATTGCTTAAATTGTCTGATGTGTTCTTAATTACTTACACTGTCTTCTTTCTTTCTTTTTATATTATCTTCCAAGCTGCCTATCTACCTTTCCCACTCATCTATTTTTATTTAAAATCTGGCGCAAAATTAGCACTTGGTACCGTCGCTTTTCAATCTGTTATAAACTCAATTGTTTATATTTTTATAACCCCACTTCAAACTGTAGGTTTAAATAACATGCGATTAACTCACAATACATCTGCTAATCTTCACACTCACCTCGCCCTTCCTTTCACCTATTTATCTTTTCACATTTTTTGCGTTTAAAACAAAAAATTCATTAAATGTCGAGCGCCATAGCATGCGTTTGTTGAGACTGCCACAGCTCCAAAGGCTCTTTTATTTATACATTTAAATGAATGTGCCCACGGCTCAGAAGCTAAGAAAAAATAAAGAAAATTATTTGCTAAACATTTGATGAGGTTGGCTAATGACTTCTTAACTAGGGATGTTTTTATAGAAATAATGCCTGTAGGGATGCATTTATCGATTCAGAAGGAAGCTACTGCGGAAAAAGCATCCATCTCGTTTGTCACATACTTGGAAGTTTGTTAATGGTCGCTGTTTAAAAAAAAGAACAATTTTGTGAGCATCACCCCAAATAAATTCGTTTTTCAAGTCTGTCTATACCAAATAAATTGACTGTATGTTGAAGAGATTCTCCAATTCTGAACTGTCTAGTAGCTGAGGGTAAACTAAAACTCGATGTCATCCAATTCACGAAATGTTTTTCGAATTCTTTAAAGACTAAATCTAATTCAATTGTTCAAATACTTTCTGTGAGTTTAAGAGTCATCGTTTATCAAAAGTGATCATCGATTAGTAACAGACGGTGAGCTTTATTTCGCATTCCATTTTTGGTCTGAATATACTGAAGAGAAACTTCATATATAGCTGTGAAATTTAGGCAACTGATTTTCTTAAACAAAATTTAAAAGTTCCTATTGGTAAGTCGTTATTATCCTCAGAAGCGTGCTCTTAAGCAATTACGTAAAGATTCGGAAAGAAAATGATTAGAGTAAGCAGCTGACGTCTTCGACAGCCAATCACCGGTGATTTATGGTCCATCAAACCAATTCCGACGTAATTATTGGAGAACATCCCGCATTTCCATGTCGCTGAGCTGCCGAACGTATCGGCCGCAACGGCCATAGAGCATCTGCGGAACGGCCGGGAAGTTGTTCAGAATTGGCGTCGTGAGGCCCATGTCAACGCTCCCCATTGTGGACGCGAACACACGAGCACAGCACGTACGCGTCGGACTTGGAGAACGTTGTAAGGAAGTACCCCGACATTAGGGACATGGCATCACGTAGTTTATCCAGCTATTTATTATGAACATGACCCAGGCATGTTCGGCTGTACGCATTTAATTAAGCTGCGCGACCAACACGCGGCGCGGGCCGACCCGCCGTGTGCAGACGCGATGCGGAAATAGTTAGCCGCGGCTATCAAACAAAATGTCTGGAATTATGCTGTTATTAATTAGTTTGTGCATTGATACGTCACGTTGTCTGCCGGGAGTAACGGTTCGAGCAATGCCTTGTTCAGCCGTGGACGGTGGAGGAATCTTCAGGCACGGCGGATCGAAGCTATGTGTACTGGAAAATTGCGCACAACTTGTCGTCGGGGAAGGAACTGCTGGAGTTCAATTTAATCCAAATAAGTATCTTGAGCTAATTAATAAGAAAGCAGAAATCCTTGTGTAACCTTCTTGAAGACTTCTTAAAATCTAATCAGTATTGTATAATATCAATTCTAAACTAATCTTCTATGCTGTCACTTTTTAAATTAGGCAAGTTCATTTCTTTTATGGTAAGTATCAGATTGTCCAAAAGTTCTGAAACGAAAATAAAGTTACATCTTCAGATTTTAGATGATTTTGGACCAAATTTATCTCCGGGTTTTGAGGTGGTATTGCTGGAAGCGAGGACTTTCGTCAAGAGATATTGCAAAGAAAATCTAAGATGCTGCTCTACTGTCTCCAGATGATACAAGCACCACGATTCCACCAACATTAGTCTCAAAGATCAGCCTCGTTCCGTTCGGCCGTTAAAGTTAGACAATAAAGACTTTTTGAAATGGTAGAAGATGAGTCTTCGTCAAGCACTCAGTTCTTGGAGTTGGCAAATCAACGTTCATCGACATCTCTAACAGCTTGACTATGTGCACAAAAAGCCTCGATAAGATCGCAAGCGTAAGCCGCCAAAAGAGTCGCTATTTGCCGCCAACTGCTCAAAAATCCTTTGAATGGCAGATTCTGGAAACTAATTGTGACGTCGGACGAGAAGTCAATCACAATCGTCAGAAAAAAATTTAAAGAAATTTTTCATTTTGAACTTGTGCTGAATGCCCGCGTCGTCAATGCCAAACTTTGTTGTCAGCAGTTAGACCGTTTTTACGACAAGCTGAAAGAGAAGTATCCCACTTTGGACAACCAAAACGCGCTTTGTTTCAGAAAGACGACGCCAAACCCCAAATTGCCAAGAAAACCAAAGAGAAATTTGAAGAGTTGGACGGCGTTGAAATTCTTCCACATTCAGCCTACAGTCCAGGTGCTGCCTCATCCGATAATGGTGTCTTCCGTTCAATGGAATAAGTTCATACATAAAAATTGTTTTTTTTTCGCAAGTGTTGCAGAACTTTGAGACAACCTAGTAATTTTTTCACCAATAGTATACATTTCATTATTTCAGTTTTACCTTTGTGGAGATTTTTGTTGGTATAAAACAATGGACCAGTTCCTCTTGAGTTCTTCGTTAATGAGACATCAAACCACTTACAACTGAACTATTTCGTTCTTTATAACAGACTTGTTGGTCTCCTGCTCGCTATTTTGATTCTTGCTCCCTTGGACACCGCAATAAAACCTCGAGCACACCGACGACGCGCTCATAAAATCAGATCTTACAAATTCCCCTCGACGGTCTTGTCGGATTCCGGAAAAAGCTCGTACCTACAAAACATGAACATAGCGCGGAGTCACGACTGCCAAACTACCACCCAAGGAGCGGCCGTAATGGACGTCGGAGCTTTCGTAACGATCGGTCGTGTCTCCCATCGATCTAGATAGGGTCGCGACGTATGTGCGTTATCTGCGTTTTTCCTCCACGCTCGCGCATAACGAGGTTATCCGCAGTTAAATATGGTCACTTAATTAAGCATTGTGTTACTTATCGGCGGGCTAGGAACTGCTCGCCAGCGCTAGATCGATTGGCCCGATAAATATCGGCCCCAACTTCCGTTATATTGGCATGCCTACGCCTACCGCTTTCTTTGTAATTAAACTTAGTCTCGTTAGCTCCTCACGGCTGGAGATCGTATCTAAATTTGTGCGCAGGAGAAGGCATTCCTGCCGATGGCCGGCCCGAGGAAATAAATCGCGCCCGCCGCATCAAACGGCCAGAGGCGGGCGAAGAGTGGATGCGCCCGAGCGCTGCTCCCGAGGGCCAATTACCGAACGAGCGCTTCATTAGCGAAAAGTTTTGCCGCTCGAATTTATACGCCGAATTTGCGCGTTTTACGAGCTCATTGTCTTGCCGAGAGGGAACAATGCTCGCGGGGCCTCGCCTTTGGTCTGCCGCCTCGACAAATAGTTGCTGCGAGCTTCTTTGTGGTTGTTTTGGGAATCCAAAACGCCAGCTTGTAGAAGCTTTCATAGATTGTCTTAATTGTACGTTGGATTCTGTAGATCGCTACCTTAATCGACTATTTCTCTTCAATTCTTGTTAGCCTTACCCTTCTATGTTGATCTTCTCTTGGGTTCTTCATTAATCAGATAACTCTACTCATCTGATAACTGTGGCACTTCCCCCAAAACTCCATTTCAAGTAGTGTTCTTTATGGTCTAACTATTGGTATGCTAATCTTCTGTAATACCTCATCACCATTATAAGAAATTTTTTTAATATGGTGCCCTTAATAATTTATCTATTACATGATCCATTAGAAACAACACGGAAAGTGATTTTAAACTGGAAGACAAAAAACCATTCAAAACGCCTAAAAAATGAACTATTGGATAACGATTCGTGTCAGACACAGAAATAGCTGCAGAAGCATTAAATTGAATACGAATTGAAGAAAAGAAAAACCCTTCTTTATAGCAAAACAGTATGGGTTTTTGCTTCATAATGTTGCGGAGGATCAAATTTGGATATACCTTGATGTACCACTAAAGCGCAAGAGATCAATGTGCAACTTAGGCGTAACATCATCATCGATGCCAAAACGGAATATTTATGAAAAGAAATTTAGTGGGACTAGAAAGGTGTGCTGTACTTCTGACTAATAAAACCGAGTAAAACGATCTTTAGCAACCCCTACCAACAATAACTGATCAATTTGAAGCAAATATTGAAGTCCAAACGTTCAAAATATCACAAAAAGCATGACGCGCTTACAGAGCAGCACTTTAGTCCAAAATTGCCAGAACGATGGAAGAAAGCCACAGCTAATCATACTCAATATGTCAATTTTCATAAAGAATTAATTCTTTTTTATAGCCAAGACCAAAAGAAATTTAAAAGGTTATGCACTTTTCGATATGGCTGACTTATTTTTTTCTTAGAGTGTTGTTACTATCTAGGCTATTTTATCTACGACACTCCTTTATTTTTACATTCTTTCATTATTTCACATTTCCATGATCTTTTCGTTCCACTAAATTATGTTTTCTTAATGTTATTCATTTATATTTGTCATTTTGTGTAGCATGATTACTTAAAACTAAATTAAATCTAAATAAAAAAACTCTTATGATATTAAAGAATTTTTCACCCCGTATGAAGAGTTGCAAACGAGCAAAGGATAGCTGCCAATAGCTCTCAATGATTCCAGTAAGGTTTCTAAATTATGGTCAAGATAACAGTTGAAAGTGGTTGTAATGATCACGTCAGAAAGCTGAGATGTTTTATTACACCTGTCGCATTTACCAAACACTGGTCTTTCCGATTATTGCTTAATAAGGGCGAAGGCACAAGCGCTTGTAAAGCACCACTTCTGTTTGTATGACGATGTTCAAAGTAAGTCTCTCAAAAGTGTTGAGTCGCCTTTTCAAAGTAGAATTCACTTTTTTGTAAGAATGTAAACATCTACAGCGGACAGTCTTTTGGTTTTGTACTAATAACTGTCTCCATTTTGAGTTATAGTAACTAAAGGACAATCAAGTCAATAGTAACACTGCAAATTGACATAAAGATGCACATGACCAAAAACAACCAAACCAAAAGAATAGAATAAAGTGTATGTAATACCACAGCATTTAGATAGAAATCGCTGTAGAGCGATCAACAAGCGATCTTAAAGAAAATTAATATAATGAAAAGCCAAGACCAGCTCAAACATACTGAATTAAAAAGAGAAAAGATAGTTAAGAGATAAAAATTCATAGCATATCGAGTTTAAAATCAGCACAGTAGAATGGATATTCTTTGCAAATTAACATAATCAATGAAAAGGACGATTGACCTAAATTGTGTAAAAGAGAAGCCGTGAAAGGATAACGACCTTAAATATTACAATTGCTTGCGAACAGAATCACAAATCATAACTGCATCCTGGACTGACCATAATAATCAAAATTGAATTCCATCAATCAAAATTTTTTATTCAACACCATTCGGACAATAGAATTTTGCCTTTTTGTTGTTAGTTATCAACTAAGTGCAACCAATAAGCGGCTTAATTAGCCATCCATTGAACACCGCAACAGTTCTTGCCTTCAAATAACACATTTACAGTTACATCTGCCTAGGAACAATGGCTAGAGACGTGCTCGTTGCCCAGAATAAGCGTTTTTAGACAACGCGCAAGAAGTGCATTACGTGGTACGTTTCCGCTCAGAACAATGTAGGACGGACAATTTCCAAGCAAGCCGCGACGAATCTTGCACCTACACTTGTGTTTGCATTCCCAACGATGTTATTAGCAACACTGGCGTGGATGCAGCGGGCCGAGCGGAAATTCAATATTAACAGACTCATTAGGCTGTTGTTTAGTGGGCAAAGAGCGGCACGCAACTCGTTTGGCGAACATTTCGCAACGCGCTCGCTGGCTCCGATTAATTGGGTCGACCTTCTTCCAATTTTTTGCGCGTAGCTTTGCAGATTCCTTCTGAAGTATACTTTTGTGTCTCCTCAAAACTCTTTTTCAAAAATCCACTGAACGGATGATGATCACCACCGTAACAATTTTGATCATAGCACTGTATTATAAGACTTTAGTATTAAAAGAAAGGCTGTAAGTACAATGTGAGCCATAAGTTTGTCGCAAGGAAAAAATATTTAAAAAAAATACAAATGTCACTGTATTGACAAATGATTATTCTAGATAAAAGTATTCTAGAAATGGCGCCTTTACTCTTGGAATCCGCTCTTAAACTCTTCAAAAAGTGGGTAATAATTGTGTGCCTTGAGTTTTTAAAACCGAATTCACTGTATCGCTGATCTGAGAATCTCAAAATTTCTGGTATACGATATCCATAACTCATAGTCCCAAGGATTCAGATTCGGTGAACATGCTGGCCAGTCAATACCGCCTTCTGTTTTTGTCTTTGGGCCGAAAGCTATGATGTTAGAGCCAAATGATCCTGAGATAGCATTCATATTATCTTGAGTTTGATAAACCAGAATTCACAGTTCTGTGAAGCTCGACCTATGTAATTGAAAAAGGGATCCAAAATGTTTTCTTCACAGATTTGACTAGTGATTGTGTTGATTAATAAACATGATCCTATAATGCCATAGTAGCTTATGGCACACGAAACAGTTGCGCAATAACGGTTTTTCAGAACATCACATACCGATTCTGGGTGCTCACGAAACCTTCTAACTCGTAGTGACACTCGTCAGAGAACTATATCTTCTTATAATCGATTTGTCCCGATTTTGAGGCATTTATCAGTGATGCTAGGACGTTCCTGCAAAATGTTTTTCAACTCTTTCGAACTCACTGTCCGTGATCTTCCGATTCTATTCTCATTATTATCCAGAACACTTCCGTTACTCAACCATTTTTCGGCTAAACTGTATTTTTTTAAAACTGTCGAAATTTAATCTAATGAATATTTTCCATCTTTTGAAGGTTTCAGTGGCGTCTGTGCCAAATAGAACTTGCCAGTTTGGCTCCAATTGAATTAACGGCCTAGAGATGGCGCCACAAAATCTAATGACAAAGTTTTAGGACACCATGAACGTTGAATATCATTTTAAATGTTTTATTCTTCATTTGCATAATGTAAAAGATACGGATGTATTAGTGCTCAAGGAATTATAGAAACTGATCTTCAATGATGTTGCTTAATCTCAAAGTCGGAGCTTTTGTAGAAAATGATGATTACCGTTTGGAACAAAATGAAACACAAAAGATTCAATCTTCATTTGATCAACCAAGCTTTATGATAAAAAATGAGGAACTTATACTAAATATTATGATAATAAGATACAAGAGTGCAGAGAATAAGCTTAGTTGATTAACTTTACTCCATTGAAAGTGGTAAATGTACAATTTGAGACGTGTGTTCCCCTATTCTTCTTTTTTCCTTTAGTAGTTTCATAGTGGTGCGGGTTTAAATTAAGTCAACAACAGGTGTAGATTCCTAGTGTTTGGTATAAGTGGAGAGGCAGTGACTGACATTAATATCAAAGGAGGGAAACTGTATCCATCAGTTATATGCCTAAAATTTTAAAATCATGGAAGAGAAACAATAGCCAAAGAAGAAAAGTGCTGAGGCTGCAATTTAGAGGACCAGACGGTAGAACGAATGTTCTGCACTTGCTTTGATTAGAGGATCCATGCTAGTGGAGTTCTGGCCTAGCATTGGCCATTATCAGCGCTACTCTGTGACGGACATTCTCAAGTCAAACTGGCTTGACGGATGGGCCCACGGAAAGTGGTCGTGGAGGAGACAGTATAATTACCCTCCATTTCCAGAATCCAGTAGTGCAGATGAATTTCCTGAACGGCTGCGATTTTTCCTCTGCACTCTTTGGTCTTGATTATAAACCTAATAAAGGTGAAATCGGTGCGAATTTAAGAGTAGTTTCGGGGATCATCAAATGGCCATGACCATGATCGCGATAATTGAAAAGGTAAAGTACTTACTTGCACTCCCCGGGATTGTCGCACTTCCCATGGACAGGGTGGCAGCCGGTCTTGCAGGCAGCTGAAAAAGATCGAGAGGTCAGCATCGTCGGCATCCCCAACTATTTAGTCTGCGCGAAACCCCGCGTATCCGCGGCGAACGCGGCGACATTGTAACGGTGGCATTGACACTCGCGAGCTAATTAATTGCGGATTCAAAGAAAGGCCAATTTTCAGCCTCGTTACAAATAGCTGGCGTGCAGCGCAGAGCCGCGGGAGCGCGCAAACAACGCGAGCAACAATGCGCGGGCCGCCTGATTTGCAGCGAAATTAATTGCGCGGTAAAAGTGATTTACGCCGGGCTCGAGGCACTCTGCATGTGCATTATCGCATCGATTGCCAATAGGCAGTCAATCGGTGTCATGTCCCGGCAGCTGAACCCCTATTAAGTTAGCAGTAAACACGGCTGGGTGTAAAGTAAGCTCTAATAAGCTGCCTTCCATGCTGCTTTCCCAACGAGCGCTCGGCTACACGTAGGTAGTTAATGACGATTAAACATCTCCCATGAAATAGTATTTCATTGACCAACACACGCGAGGGGTCATCTGCACGGCCGGACGTGGGGATCGAGGCGCTGCTCTGCTGCTCGATGGCACTACCGTCCAAGAAGCGGCCGGAGTTTTTGCGGCCGCCGCCCGAGCTCCAAAGCATCGCCGCCGATGAGGAATATTTACAGCCCAACAGAACTGCATACACGTACATAAACATCCACAGCATCCATAACTTGAAGGCATAAACAATAAATAAAATTCCAAATGTGGCAAGAGAACTTCAAACGCAAATGGGTGGAGACCTCTTGCATTTGAGTGTTATCCAAGTCGACCACTTATCACCAAACAAAGAAAACAAGGTACGATTTCATTAATATTCAAAGAACTTAAAAATCAATAGAAACACCTAGACATCAAAGATACCAAAAGAAATGGAGGTTTCGCAGATTCGTCTTGATCAATTTCTATTTAATTGTTACAAAAAAGGTAAAAGGGAAGAAGTTGAAAACATTTTTTTGATTAAAAATGTTCTAGCGTTTTGGGGTCATTGAAGCAGTCTATCCAAAGAAAAAAATAAAATTTATAAAGGTATACAGGGACCAGCACGGAGGTATTAGGTTTTTGAAACGGGTATAATATTGGTGGTAAGGGAACTAGCACATGCCCAATAATTAATATAACTCGGTGTTAGTTGCCAATTCAGTAGATATGGAACCGTGGATGATTGAACAATGCGTCTTTGTTTACTACACCTTTGTTGCAACCGGTCATTCGATGTTGGTCGACAATACCAAAATGGTTTAACAACTTCAGAACAAGAGAAACTGTGAGAACTGCTACACTTCGGAAGGTAGTCGGACCGTTAGAACACCAGAAAACATCAAAATAGTTTGATAGGCTTGGAGATAGCCCTTGTTATTTAGAAGTACGACACTTTCGCCTTACAAAATCTTGGTGGTTCAACAACGGAAGGAAAATGACTATGTAAGGAAGTTTATGTTTATAGAAACGATGCTGAAAACCTTGAAAAATGACTGTAGTCTGATAACGAATGAATGAGGCTCATTTTCACTTATAGGGTGCTGCAAACAAACAAAATTGTCCTTATATAGTGAGAAAGTAACTATATGGTGCGGAATAGCCTGATGTGGCATAATTTGACCTTACTTTTTCCGAGAAAACGGGTGCATTGTGACGGTGTTGCGAGAATTTTTCATGACTGAATTAAGGACATCGAATTTCAACAGGATGGGGCTACTTTCCATCGCTCAAGAAAATTTATGGCTCTTTAAGGGAACATTATTCAGGGAACCTCATTTCATTGCGCGGGGATGGAGTAGCCCCCTTGCTCACCGGATCTTTTACCATGTGATTATTTCTTATAGGGCTATCTAAAAGCTCAAGTTTACATTGAAAAACTACGGGCTCTGAAGTTCTTTCGGAAGCCTAACTCGAGAAATTCTAGCAATTTCACACCCGATGCTTGAAAGGTGTATGGACAGACAATTTTCCCACCAGCCTACAACAATGCCTATACAAGAATAGTTGCCAGTTGGCGGCGTCATTTCTCGCACTTGGATTACATTCTTTTAGTTTGCGTTTTATGTTTTGAAATTCTACATGTAAAATTTGGAAAAAATAAAAATTAAAGTATGTGTTAAAGTGTTTTGAAAAACATAACACGACCCTCCAGGATCCTCGATATCTTGGATTGGTTAAAGAATCTCTAGGTAAGAATTTGGTAAAATAAGATGATGGACAGCTACACATCGGTTTCAGATTATTAAATACCAAAGAGAGATTTTATCTTTTCAAATCTATCGACAGTTCTCAATTTAAACGGTCGCTTGGCACAAAGACGACAGAGCAGCACAGAGAAATCACTTTCGGAACTTCAGTACACCACGAAGACTTTCCCTCATCGCTGCGGCGAAACACCGACGCCACGAGGAGGCTCTTCCATCTTCCTCTGCAGCCCGGGGCAGCGAAATTGGCTCCGGAGGAGCGCGCATTACCGCGCGCTTAATTTATGGGAAGCTTTCATACGCTGCAGATCTTAACAACTTTTCAGTCCTAGAGAGCCGCTGCTGCTGGTTAACGATCATTACAATTAGCGAGCGGAGAACATGCCAGCGAGAGCTATCAGTGCTTACGGGGCAACGACTCGCCATCAAACCGCGGCACCGCGCGATCGCGGCTCAATCTCGCAAAAATCGGCCTGGAAAAACCGATGCAGAATCGCATTAACTTCGCCAAGCGCTCGTCTTCGTTTTGCTAGAATGTGCAGCCACCCAGGTCGTCAACGCTGGCTAAATTGCGAACGGATTAAGGGCTTTTTTGTAGGCGGGACAGGCAAAAAGTGCTGGTCCGCGTAAACTAAAGACGTGAACGTCGTTCCATCCTTACTTTTTTATGAAAACTGTCAAAATGTTTGTGATGGGTTATTTAACTGTTAGCGTTTGATATTAGACATGACTTTTTTGACACGTTACCATAAAGAAACGCAGTTTCTTAAAAGAATATCTTCAGAAATATAAAAATCCAACATTAAAACATTGATATGGTAAAAAAATGGTACCTCTTATAGGATGGTTTCATACCAATAGATCTATAAATATTTTTTCGAACCTTTACACCTTAGATTGAGAAATGCGGGAATCGAATCCAAGGATCAAGCCTTCAAATCACTCACCTATCGCCAACTCAAAGTAAAAGGTAATTTAAATGACGTAAAAGAACTTTTGGGAAGTGTCTGACCAAACTGGCTAGTCGTATTGACTGACTTTATATATTTATATATATTAGTAGTACAATAGAAAATGTTAAAATTTATTTTCAAAAAAAATACAGACTGCTATTGTTAAGCTTTTAATGAGTGTTGGTTAATGCTATCAATGAAAGAAATGAATTTCGAAAGACACTAAAAAATATATCAAAAGTGATCCTAGTTCAATGTAGGTAGTGCCTCGATGCTTTGATTACAAAAACGGCAAAATACACAAATAAAAAATCAAAAGATTAAAGCCATGTTGACATAGTTAAGTTTGTTTAGACTCTTTCGTTCTTCTTGGAAGTTGATTGTTTTGTATTTTCAATTTCTAATTTAGATGAAACCACATCTGTATTATGTGTATCATGTTGCTTTCATATTGCATTGTGTCCACACTGAAACAACTCTTGACTGTAAATGACGCAGCTGAACACAGTTCCCATTAAAACTACTACTACTAAATGTAGTGTTGTATTATTCCACGCAATTAAAAGAACTACAACCTGACAGTTTACTTCCCACAGTTCAGATGCTTGTGAAAAAAAAAATTTAAAAAGGCTTATGTAAATTTGTATTTTTTACAGTTTTTTCACCATTAAATGGGATGTAAAATAGTAAATTTTCTAGAATGTGAAAGAAATAATCAAAAAGAGTGTCGATGGGGGTTTGAAAAAACGCCCGTAAGATTTAATCTTCAGAAGATTAGTTAGGACCAGGCAATCTCCGTTTCTGGAAGGATGTGCTAATTCATGTCAATATATCACATTAAACCTTTTCAAGACTCCGACACCCCAAAGGGTAAAAGGAGATAAGGACAAGAAGAAAAAGAAAAAGAAGAATAATAATAAGACCTCTTCAAGAAACTTCAAAATAAACCGGCCCTTTTCATGTAGATGAATTCATATTTTTGTAGGGTTTCTACAGTCATAGAATTCCTACTGTTTAAAGATAAAAAATAGCACTACAATAAAAGCGTCTGAATTTTAAATGACCAATATGGTTCGTGAAATCAATTTGGGACACAAGATTTAATATCTCGAGTCCCAAGAAAAAAATATTGCAATAGAACAGGCAATGAAGAGATTACGTTCGTAATATTCCTATGCAGAGATTAGCCTCCTTTTAAGCTTGAAAACGAAAGACAGCATATTTCACACAAAGTCACAAAACTGTCATTTTGGGACAGCATACACACAAGAAAAAACTTACCAGAAACCATTACATTCAGTTCGAGTAACGGTTTGACCTGTAATGACAGTTGATAGCATTACTGAATCTTATTTCTTCAAAAACAGAAGATGATATTTCTCCAACAGTCAATGGGATACGTACAAGGACATTGGTTGAAGCTTTTTGTCGCTACAGCTACCAACAGATCACAATATCTGGTTCACCAAGATGGCACCAAGACTGCCAGAAATATAATGAACTAATAACGTTTTCCTTTGGGAAGCATTAAAAAAAACTTAATACCAACAAACCGAAAATCAACAAGGAACTGAAGGAAAACATCAAGAATAGGCTAACTACAATGCTTCCCGAAACTCTAAAAAATCGAGAAAATGCTACGAGAAGAACGTATATTTACGAACAAAAGGGAAAGGGGGTATTTCTATCAACTATCAAATAAAAAAACAAATCCGTCAACTTATTTTATGCCATCCAGTATTGTGTGTTCTCAATGGGGTAGGCTAGTGTCACAAATAACTTCTTCTATCCAAATTTCAACCTCACCTTCTCGCGATAGACCCTGTTGTTATAGCTAACAAGGCTCTGAGTATAAGCGGTATAACCCTAACAAAGGACGAAAGAAATGGCATTGCACTCCCAAGGTTTTCAAGGTAGCAGTGGATACTGAAGTTGATAATCGCAACAGCAATATATCACTCATATGGTTAAATCTAAAAGATTACTGAAACTTCAAGGAGAGAAAAGTTAACGAATATAATGGTGACGAATTTGCCAGTTCCGAAACAAAAGCTACGATTTAGATTCTGGATAAACGTGCACTTTATGAATCAACTAGATTAGCACAAGTCATCAAAGAACATAATGTGTTTAACCTTAACATTTTAGGATTTTAAGACAATATGAAGCACCAAATATAGAACTTTTCATTTTTAGTGAAAAGTAACCCGGGCCAATCTTATAAAAATGACGGTTTAGTATTAAGGTGAAAATAGTCTAACATAAAGGAGATCTGATTGAGACAAAATTATAATAGCAAGATTTTATACTCGTTACAGAACGCTCAGCCACGTTTAATGTTGCGCTCCAACTGAACCTTTCTTTGACGACGACGACGAACATACCTTCTGTGACCAATTAGTACATATTTTTCAACAGATTCCTGTCAGCGATATATTTATTGTCATGGGAGAGCCAAATTCCAAGGTCGGTGGCAATAATACAAACATAGAAAACGCCTATCAAACTTCGCACGTACTCAGATTAAAGACACAATTTCCCGCACAAATACATCCATAAAACATGGTTTTCACTAGGTGGGAGAATTTAAAATTAAATATTTTACACCTTAATAGTTAAAAGATGGATAAGTTCACTATTGACAAATACAAGAGGTGCAGATATAGATAGTGATCACTACTTCCTAACAAGTGTATTTAAAATAAAACCGGCAGCAATTAAAAAACCCATAACTTTGCCAAAGATCAAGTACAAACTAGAAAAACTCAAAAAGTGACTGAGCAAGAAAGTTCACACAAACCTTGAAAATAAACTTAAAAAATATTTAACCAGAGGAGTGGAAATATGCGGTAGAGTATCTGAAAGAACACTGAAAAAGAAGGTCTGGATACATACAGAATGTCCATAGAGAATAGAGGAAAGATTGAAACAGAAAAAAACGTGAAAAATAATGAAGAAGATAAAAGACGCAACCCTATATTTTCACTAAGATATTAAAAAATATAATAATATCTAAACAACTCAGCAAACAAACATTAAAGTAAATCCAAATGGATGAGATTAAGATTAGGAGAATTTATTCATCCCTACGGCAGCAGATAAAACGATCGAAATATTACTTCGAAGTAGTGGTGGGCTTGAATGTTAATCAAGAAGAAAATGAGAATAACACAATTATAAATAGAGAAACCACCAATTAACATTAGCTCACTAACTAAAGAAAACATCTAAGAAGCAATATGTGAAAAAAACAACAAAAATGCTAGTCCTAACAACCCCCTCAACGGACTCTTGAAAGCGAATCCCGCAGACTCGTCTAAATTGATCCACCCCTTTGTCCTGCAAATTTGAGAAATGTATATCGTCCTGGAGGAATGGAAAGAAGGAATAGTACTCTTGAAAATAAAATATTCACAAAATATTCAAACTGACGCTCTGTAACACAACTAAATTTAATTTATTAGATCCTGGCTCATTTATTTTAAAAACGGGGTAGTGGGCATAATAGTGTCCTATCGCCGTAGAAACTAAACTGGTTTTCGACCAAACCACTCATGGACAGACCACATAAACATACCGAGAAATCTCATAGAACAACCAGGAGTTTCTTTTTGGAACATCATTTCACAGTGTTAGATATGCGGCAAAATGAAAAAATCTCAGAACAAAAAGAGTGACAAACAAAAGCATCTCTGAAAAGGCAAGTAGCCTTCAGGGATATGACTGCTAATTCTATAAACACGGGATCGGAAATACAACAAGGCTGTGTTTTGTAGCCGTTTCTTTTCGGTATCTTATTAGATACAGTTCTCAAAAAGATTCTCCTTAACAAGTCTTGACTACACAGACAGTATATGCCTGGTATCCCACACTTTTCCAGATATGAAAAACTAACAGCACGTGGTCAACGAAGCCAAGTGAATAAGATTAAAAATAAATGTGATTGGCCATCGCATAATCGAGGATATTGAAAAATATACCTGCCAAGGTACCACAGATGGAGCTACCAGCAGTGATACTAAAAATAGAAATTAAAAAAGTTCAACAAGGCTTTGGACAACTGAAACCTGTCTGGATCGCAAGACAACTATCAACAACAACAAAACTAAGAATATATAACATCAAAACTTTAAATATTCGCTAATAAATGCCTGTGCTAAATATTTGCTATCTATTGGCCAGAACGAATAAGCAAAGCTGGAATGTTGCAAAGAATAAATTAAAAAAGAAAGGAGCTGGATTGAACATACACTGAGAGAACCTATCAATAACAAAGCGAGAACTGATTAAAATGAAATCCACAAGGAAAGCGAAAACGTCAGAGACCATAAAATAAAACTTAAAATGTTATTTTAAATATATAAAATAATATGTGGCATGTAAAACGTATATAGATAAAAAAGTATAAAAGTAATTAAACCAAGAGTGAATCCTCAAAAAGTGAGAAGATATGATAAAGTAAAATAAAAAAAAAATTTTTGTTGCAATAATTTACATGAGCTAATCAGCAGCTAGCTAATGAAGACAAGGGTGGTTTTAATGGCTGTATTTACCATATCCTTACTGATCCTACTACCCATATCATACTCGAATAAAAATTATAACGGAATATTCAAAAACAAAGATAAGCAGTTAGAAAACAGAAGAGAGGAAACAGCAATATGCAAAAAATTTGAGAGGCAAAGAAAATACGAACATTATTTTTTATTTTCTTATAATTGGTTTTTGCTAACCGATCGATCCGACGCTCGAAAGGGAATAAAGGATTAGAGAAGAAGAAGAAGATAACTGATCGAATAATTTAAAATTGTCAACTTATTATAATTAGTACATCTAGAGGAAAATTATAAAGTTTTCATTTGTACAACCAACTCATACCAATTGTTGTCTTGAAAAGCTAACGAGGTGTGAGGGTTATGGTAATAATTATTTCTTTGCTAAAGAAAAGCTTTACCTATTTCGCAGTTCACACCCTTCCATCCCTCGATGCACTCCTTGTCTCCGTTGACGTCGCATCGATAATGCCCAAACTTGTCGTCTCGCGGTCTGCAGAACTTGGTGCAGGTGGCGTTGTAGTAGTGGTTGTCGCACTTCACTCTCACCCTGTAGGTGATCCTAGCTTTTGGCCCCTTGTGGTTCAGGGTGTGCCACTCTGCGCTTGGGTCGATTATGCCCGAGTACGTGGCCTCTTCGATGATGTAGTTTGTGACTGAAATCATCAAAGGTTTAGTTTTAAATCGGCAGCTTAAAGCGTTCCGGGCAACTAGTCGGGCAAAAGCCCACACGCATGCAGCTGCCGGGTAAACAGTTTTTTAGGCTCAAGTACCGAGCACCACATTATAATAAACGTTAATTTTGACGGAAAAAACGCAGTTGGGCCTCGTGGGCCCGCCGCTCAGACGGCCATAACGAGCGCGCCTCGAATTAACTATTGACTCGGCGTGGGCGGATATGTGTTCAAGTAGTTGTGACAGATGGATTAATAGAGGCGTTTTCAAGTGTATTTGCTTTCTTAATAGTCGCCCACGCTGGCACTCTCGGCGTTTCTCGGCATGCACGCACAGTGCCTCTTTTCTCCGCCGGGGCCCTAATCCGTGTGCTCTCCTTCAGTGGCTCGGCAGTAGCAGCACTTGACTCCTCCGAAACAAGAGGTGGCTGCTGGAAGAGTGATTTATATTCATTTCGGCCAGCAGATGTGCTACCGACAGAGGAAAAGGAGCGAGTTTGGACCGACTAGCGGCAAGATAAGTTTCGAAATTAAAATATCAATTTGATTTTTCAGGTTTAGTGCGATTACATTTATGTATTTTCTACCCCCTTCCCCCCAAAGAAAGATACGATTTTTTATATATTATTTCTTTTAATAATCAATCCACCTACTCTATTTGATATTGTCTGAATATAATTTACTATGTCTACAGCGTTTCTGCATATATCCTAATAATTGGACAGAACAAGTTCCAAAAAATTGAATAAAAGTTTGTCCAATATTAAAATTATAAAAATAGGGTGCTCTATCTGATGATTGAAAGTAGCTTTTTAAACATAAACTAAAACATAGTCATATGTAAGTCACGGGGCAATTTAAAAATCAAATTGACCATAGCTGTAGGCAAGAGATATATAAGGGGTTCACTAGATGTAGGAGCTATGTGGGAGACAGACCACGCCCTTCTAAGAAGTAAAAATATATGAAAAACCAAGAACTCACCGAATTAAATGTAACATGCAATGAACTAACAAGATGAAGTAAATAAAAAACTACAAACCAAATATAAAGATATAGGAACATAAACAGCCTAAGTGCTGTAAAAATACAAAAACGAAATTATAGAAATGGCGACAGAAACAATAGTTGTAAGAGAAAGCCGAATAAAAGAGTGGCTGGTAAAAGTAAAATCAATTTGAGATTATTGAGTGAATAAAATAATGTCAAAAAAATGTTACGTAAACTATACAAAGAAGCAGAAGAGAAAAGAAATCAACCGGAAGGAATAAAGAAGAAAAGTTAAATAAATGTGTCAAACAATAAGGAAATGTTCTAAACAAAAACAAAATTTCCATTCACGAATAAGAGATTAGGAACGTAATTCACCAAAAACAGAGGTAGACGCAGAATAGACGGAAAGAATATTTTACGGAAATACACAAACAACAAAAAGTACAGATTCAAAGACAGTATTCCAGAAGATTGAATAAAACTATAAAAATGAATAAAAAAATTAAAAAATGAGAAGAAATACCCATATAATAATAGAAAAATCGAAGAAGCAATAGATAACATTAGATAGGATTGTATTATGAAACGAATCTTGATAAATAAAAAAGGGCTAACATGGAAACTCAAACAACGTTTAGAAGATTTAGAGTTTGCCGACGTTGTGTGTCTTATAATAAAAACGATATCACATATGTTAGCAAATAATTACCATTTAATAACAAATCCAAAAGGCATGGATTTAAAAATCAATTTAAATAAATCATGGGCTCATAGCTTCAATCTTATTGACTAATATTTTCTATTGTTCTCCATATATTGCTTTAATTTCTCAGTCCTGGATCTTTGTCTGCTTCTAGTTACATTTTCTTCGGACACCCCCTTTGTTTTCTTCTTCCTACCTCCTCTGTATTCGATAGACATAGCCGAGCCACCTCACTCTCTAAGATTTTACTACTTGTGAACTTTTAGTATTCTTGTAGATATCCATTATTTCTTTATTTTTTTCATTGTCCATTTGTATCCTAAATTTCTCCCAATGTGTTGCTTAAAATGTTCTTCTCTCAAATGTCTCACAACCATATAATAATCACGCTCGTATTACAGTTCGATATATTCAAATTTTTGTTCTTCTGTTTACTACTTATTTTGTTATTATCCATCGTTCTTCTTGCTCTCATTAATCTTTTGTCTACCGTGGCGTTTTCTTAATTTTTATGGTATTTCTAAATATCCAAATTGTTCGAATTTCCAAATTTTCGAAGTTATGTTCTTTAACGTAGTTTCCTTTTAGCAGGATTGTGTTTATTGAAGAATTTCCTGTTACTTTCATTTTTAAATATTTAGTTTTTTCTTCATTGATAACCAGTCTGTATTCTTTTGTTTTTCTTTCCAATGTTTCTAACTCACTTTTTTGTTCTTGTCAGCAGCACAATGTCGTTTGCAAAAGCTATGACTTAATGTTTGTTGTAATAAATTACTCTTTGGCCTGTAGATCGGTTCCTGTGATTATATTTATTAGGATTGGATTAAACAATGAGATGCATAAAAAATCCCCTTGTTTTAAACCCCTATTTACCTTGAATTCACTGTAGAGCACCCCTTCTATGACCATCTTATTTAAGCTTCTTTTAGAGCAATTTTTATTAGATTTATTATTTTTGTGGCTCGCCTGTAATTAATAAATAGCATGTGCAAGCCCAAATTTTGTTTGCAGCTATTATTGTGAATTTGCTTCAACATAAAAATCTCATTTTGCGTGCTTACTTTCTACTAATATGTGCTCAACTTGATTCTTTGTTTGGGTATCTGGAACAATCTTTTTGTATATCTTTACCATCAAAATATGTGGTCATTTTTATATAATATTCATTAGAAAGTTCTATGACTTTTTCCCATTTTCGTTACTAATATGCGTGCCTTTCCCTCTCTCTTCCAATTTTGGCCTTAAAATCCCCTAGAACAATTTTTATATCATATTTAGATACACTATTATTCGTGTCATGTGTTTGTGTACAAAAGGATCTTCACAGCTGACGCTGTCTTCCTTCACTCAACCGTTTCTTCCACTCCTTCTTGTCTTCCCAATCTCCGTCTGCTAGCCCTCTTCTTTCCATGGCTTCGTCCACCTCATCTCTGAAAGATCTTCGGGGTCTTCCTCTCTTTCGTTTTCCTGGAGGACTCCACTCTGTTATTTTCTTTATCCATCGATTATTGTCCGTCCTTCTAACATGGCCGTACTATATTAATTTCTTTTCCTCGATGTAAGTCAGTGTGTCTTTTTCTACATTCATTCTCCTCTCATTTCTGTATTTCTAATTCTGTCCAGTCGTGTCACCTGGCAGCACCTTCTCCAAAATTCCATTTCTGTGGCTTTTATTTTTCCTCTATTTTGCTTATTAATTATCCAGTTTTCTGCCCCATATGTCATAATACTTCTGATAATTGTGTTATATATTCTGTGTTTTGTATTTTTGTAATGTGTGTGTTCCATAGAATGGGATGTAGTTGTCTGATACTTATTCTAGTTTGTCCTAACCTGTTCTTTATTTCTTCTTCTGTAGATGTATTTTTGATATAGTAAAGCCTAGGTATTTGAACTTATTTTTCCCTCTTATTTCTACATTGTCGTCTATTTCTAAGTTTTTTACCTCTTCTTCTGTAATCGCTAAATATTCTGTCTTGTCGAAGTTTATTTCCATACCGGCCTTAGTGTACTCGTCTTTTAGTTTTCGTAGCATATAACTCAGGTTCTCTTCATCTTGGGCTATTATCACTTGATCATCTGCGTAGCTTAGTGTATAAAGATGTTCATTGCGCACTAGTATCCCCATTCCCTCACATTTCCTTTTCCAATTCTTTAAGGTATCTTCTAAGAATATCTTGAATAGGGTTGGAGATGTGCAGCATCCTTGTAGGAGCCCTTTTGTTGTCTTAAAGTAATTACTGATCGTCTGCCCCACTTTCACTGCCACTTGGTTGTTTCCATAAAGTTGCTGTATTGCCCTGATTAGACTTTTGTTGATCCCTATATTACTCATCGCTTCCCACAGTTTTTTTCTGGGAACCGAGTCGTACGCTTTTCTGAGGTCTATGAAGGCCAAGTGAATGTCCCTGTTTTTCGCTCTTTTCTTCGCTATAAGTTGTTGGATAGTATATATGTTGTCTATACAGGATTTTCCGCCTGTGAATCCTGTTTGGTCTTCTCCTATTTTTCCATGAATATTGTCTTCTATTTTGTTTTTTATTATTTTTGCATAAATTCTTCCCATTAGAGAGATCACACTAATGCCTCTATAGTTGTCACATATTCTGCGATTACCTTTTTTAAATATCGACGTTATATATGCTTTTGTCCATTCATTCGGTAGTACATCCCCATTTAGTGCTTTACGAAACATATGTTGCATCATGCGTAGTTTGTTTATATAAAGAGGTTTTTATTTTTGTGTCCTTACCTTCTGAGTGAGCGTGCAGGTTTACAATATATATATTTTTCTGATATTTCTTTTATTCTCATATAACATAATCTCTCTGAAATACTTGTACACTCTACTGCAGTTTCTCTTATTTCTTTACTTAATAAAACATTTTGTACCCAGTCTTCTTTTAAAATATGTGTAATCTCTAATATTTGCAAAGTCTACTCCTTTAAGTTTTATTTCTTGGACTGGAAGCATTTGTATATTATATTTCCTCATGAATACTTTTAATGTTCCAGATTTAAGAAAATATTCATTGGCTTTTTATTCTTTTCTTTATTTCCCTGTTTGGTTTTCCATTGCTTTTCATATCTATTTTCACAGCCGGTTTAGAGTCTGCTTATCAGTTTTTTTGGTTACTGGTTGTTGTTTGGTTTTTTTCTGTTCCTATTCTGGCATATTTTTTCTTTATTCTACTTCAATGTTTGTCTACCAATAATTAATTTTTGATATCTTGTTTTTACTTACATTTTTTTTTCCTTTGCCTTTTCCTAATACATTTTTGAATTTCCCTTTCTTTTCCAGTTTGATCATGATTAATATAATATCTGTTATCTTCGTTTTAAATTTCTTAATTTACTTTTATTCTTCGTAACTTATAACTTATGATCTTTATGGAAACTATTTAACTAAATTTGATCGCCGACTTTATTGATACATCTACATTTAAATATTCCTCCTATTTTCAGTTTTTCTCCACTACTCGTGTCTATTTTCACACTAGTTATCAGAATGTTGTTTTGTCGTTTCTTTTTCTTATTGCTTTCAATTCTCTTATTTAGAGCATTTAAATCTTTTCTATCGCTCCATTTAATGTTTCAATATTCTACATTCCTTTCTTATGTTATTTTCATCTCTGAAAATTGTAATTTCAAACGGTATATTTGTCAAAATTTTCGGATTTCTATCTAATTTCCGCCACACTTTTGTGATTTAGTAGATGTTTTAGCTGTTTTCCTTGGTTACCAAAAGACTCTTTTCTCCCCCTTTCCCTCAGATTTATCTAGCATATTATCTATCACTTTCCACTTTATTTCTTGAATACGGCTCTGTTTTTGTAAGTTTGGTTGTCTAACTAAGTTACACAAAAAGACAAAACCCAAATTCAGATATTAGCAGATTATTTTCTAAAATCCGCTCTCCTACTTTGCGATTTTTTGCAATTACTTTGCAGCAAGCTTTAAACAATAACCACTAAAATATTAAAAGTACAATAAATACTCGATATTCTCCAAATTTGGAGCCCCGATTACACGTCTTATCTGAGCACTTGCCAGAACCGGACCCATTAATCAAATATTGTGTCTATAAATTCAAATGGAGCAGAAGAAATGGTTGCAGGAAATACGTTGAATAACTTAACGGAAACAGTATATCTTGGTAGTATTATCGAAAAGGAAACAAACTGCCAAAGGACATAAATCGAAGAATAATGCTTTCAGTCAACCCAGAAAAATATGCCAAGCAAGAGAAATATCAGTTATAAGCAAAAGCCGCATAATAACACTGCACTGCTATTGAAAGCAATAAAATAAATTATAAATATTCGTAAACAAATGTTTAAAGGCCATTTTTGATATTTATTGGCATAATGCTATTTCTAATAAAGATTTATAGGAGAGAACCAAATAAAAATCAGATATAAAAAAGTGGGGGTTAGATATATATTAAGAAAACCTAAACATCATAAAACAAGCCGTAGAATATACAACCAAGAGAAAAGTAAACATGCAAGACCAAAATAACATAGAAGAGATAAATAGTCAATGAACTTAAAACGGAGTGGGGTAAAATAAAAAGTGATCCAAATTAAAGTAGGATTTGAATTGCGCTCATTTTATTTAAATGACTTTGTAAATTGTCAAAATTTTCGATTCTGATGTACTGATGATGTACGTGCTCGGTGTGCATTATGGGCTGGAGAAATGAAACCAAATACGAAAGTTGGGGCATAAGTCAGTGCATCTATTTTTTTAAAGGTATTATAAAATGTATGTCTCAACAAAACCGTGCATGCATACTATGTGTGCACAATACAAGATGGCTCTGTAATGTTCTGTAATTGCACAGAAGGTAATGTTAAATCAGTTTCAAGCTAACCGCTGCGCAGGTTGGATGCGACCAGAATATAACGGCGTTCGTCTATTATAATAGCCGTCCTCCATAGCAGAAATGTCAGAGACTGTCACAAAAGTTGTTAGTCGAGAACAATGTTGTTCCTTACCAAATAGTCGTGAGGTCGGTATCAGAGTTTCAGCGAAGACGCGAAGCAATCAGCGACCACCAATGGATAAGATGATCTGTGAATGTGCGGACCGCTGTGTCACATGCAGTAATTGATCCCCTGATGGAAACCGACAACTTCTACCAACCCTGGCATTTCTGTCACTGAGAATGGCTATTCTGATAGGCGAACGCCGTTCTATACGGTTGCATCCAACCTGCGCGGCGTAATTGACAACTGATTTAACATTGCTCTCTGTGCAACTACAGAACATCACAAAATCATTGTGTGTTGTGGATGCAACGGCTTCTTTAATATTTTATAATACCATCTCTTACCTTTAAAGAAATAGTTGTCACGACGTACGTTCCAACCCTTGTATTTCAACTTGAATGATAGGTGCTTTAAACAACACCCGCTTCACTTCAAGCCAAATTTTCTAGTCGTGTTATGTCGCAGAGAAACATCGCTTGCGATTTAACTTCACTAGACTTTTTCCTCTGAGACTATTTGAAGAAAGGATTTACATCAACTAACCTCCTACGATTCCAGGGCTAAAAGCAAACATCAGACGTGTAATTGCTGAAATAGAGCCGCATCTAAAACGCACTGAAAAACTTCGCTAAAAGAATGATCGTATGTCAACGGAATTGTGAAGGGTATATGTAAAGTCTGCACTATATACTTATAGTAATAAAGTTTGGATTGTTCCAATACTTTGGGTTTTTATTCAGGAAAAATATCCTAAATTTCATCCTTATACATGGCTAAATACAAAGAACAATGGAAACATTTGTAACAATGGACCAAGATGTATATGTATAATGAAAAAAGTTTCCACAACATTCTGAACAATTATAAAGTGTAGTGTTAAGAAATTCAGGACCAGCGCCCCTGAATTTAATTTTGTGCCATTGAAATGCCATTATGGAATGTATGAGACTAATAATAATAATATCAAAGGATAATATGACTTTGTTTTTGAAAAACACTACAAAGTCTATAATAGACAATAACTAATAAGATATGGACAACATTTTATTCTAATTTAGATAGTAGCATCATATTCATTTTTGTTATCACACGTCGTCACAAAAATTTGCATAACTAGATGTGTTGTATTTTGGAGTTGTAATCGTCGTGATTTATGTTTGATATATATTTGGCTCGATCACTTTTTTAAGGTATAACTCTTTCTCCAACTCTGATCATTTGAAACGTTGAGATTTCCAGTCACTCGCAAGAAATTTATGTGCGCCTCGGGACGGCACATTCCATTTAAAGCCACGAGCAGCGCGCTGCAGCATTACACTTGCACAATGCCAATAATCCCGCATTTACACAACAATCCCATGATGCATCGCCTTCACCCACCATTGAAATCACCAGCTGCGCGCGGTGCGTGGACTTGTGAATCGCAGCCCGGTGGCCGCGCAGCAATAATAATAACAGCGCGCGGCGCACGATTGTCCCGAGGAAGTGGCGCCCGTTCACGGGAGCGCCGCGCCCTAATTGGGCCTGCCGGCAAGGACGCCGAATTCAGGAGCGCGCACTCACCTGGCACCGAGAAGTTGTTGTGGTCCACTGCCTGCAGGATGAGGGTGAAGGATCTCTGCAACAAGAACGAAAGTTAGGCCCGGGCACTCGCCGATAAATCTGGTTGTGCAAGCGGGTGATTTGCATGCAGGAATTTATTGCGCTTTCCGCCCACCCGCCGACTCAGCGCTAAGTCGCGCTCTCCGCATAAATTGGTGATTCACGCTCGATTTATTAGTTGTACTACGCTCGGTGATGACGTGAAACACAAAAATGCGTGAGCATCGAAGGACATCCCGCCAAACGATTTCTTCGTGTCTGTAGGTTGACGGACTTACATTATGCAACTTATACCTTTTTACGCCCTTTATAGAACAATGATTTAGTGTCTTAATTATAAACAATATTCATTTGAAATTAAAGTCCAAAGAAGAGTTGTTAGAAACTCTAACGCAAAAATAAAAAAAAGATTAGGAATTGGTTATACAGTCACTTTCTATAAGAATGTAAAATCATGAGTGGTGAGGCGAAGAGTAGTAGATTTTAGATTATATGGGAGGCAAAAACATTTCAGTAAGTTAACTCAGCTTCAATAGACAAAAAAATTACAATTAACCCAATTTAATTTCCCCTTCGGCATTTTAACTTTCCGATTTTAAAATGATCTTCCTGAAATTCAACTTTTGGATTGAGGTGGTTGCTCTACACCATCTGTCCTTAAAATAAACGGAATGTCTCTATTTTAATAAGATTAGTGGTGGGAGATTCACTTATAAAGTGTCAGCATTCTTAATAATCTGTAAAATTTTCGTGATATTTCATTTACTAGAAGGTTGGGCAAAAAACAACAAGCAGAAAGCAGAGGCTTTCGCTAATCACCTTTAAAGATGTTCCAAGCGAATGAGCAACAAGGACAAAATGGACAAGTAGTGGTAGCGAAAGATGGAATAAAAAAGGAACAAAACAAAATTGGTTACCCCACCAGAAATAAGGATGCGAGATTTAAGCTAATGATAGTAGCAATCATCTAGAACAAAAGATGGTTGAAGTAATAATGATAAAAGCCTAGAAAGCGTCCAAACTAAACAATACGAAATCGAGCTATCATGTTCTTATCGGTAATCTCAAAATTGTTTCTTAAAGAAAACCAACAATAGAAAAAAAGCTGATTCCAACATACCAGTTGGGTTTCGGAAATAAAAATTTTGCAGTAAACCAAGTCGACAGGTTAACAAGTATCATAGAAAAAAGTCTCGTAAAGAAAAGTGTGTTCAGTAATCCTTTTAGATGTTGTACAGGCTTTCGATAAAGTTTGGCATCAAAGATTAAACAAGAAGATAAACATTCCGGCTTGTACGAAATTAAGGTAAAAGTACCATAGGGCGGTGTACTGGGGCCGGTGCTTTAATTCATGTACACCACTGATATCCCTACAGTCAACTAAGTAACGATATCGACTTTCGCAAATGACACTAATAATAGAAAAAATCACTGTAGAAACAACAGAATGAGGTAGATTCATGGGCAAAGAGATGACGAATAAAATTAAATGACAGAAAATCATGAACAAGAAGGATATGCTAATACAGCAAAGTGCTGGGAACAAACCTGGACACTAAATTCGAAGTAAGAAGCACACCAAGGTAAAAAAGAAAAACTAAATATAAAATATAAAAATGTACTATTTACTGGGAAGAGAGTCCTAGATGTCCATCCACAACAAAATAATTCTGTATAATTAAATAATAGTCTGTATGCACATACAGTTATCAACTGTGAGACTGTGCTGGTAAAAGTAACAGTAATAAAATATAATTACTTCAAAAGGAACATGATAAGTGCACCCTAGTATGTCAGAAACAGCGATATATACAAGGACGATAAAGCCATTTGAGCTACAGTGAAGTGATAGAAGTATCAGAGTAAAAACAAAGTTAAAGTGTTAACATAATAATAATATAAGTAATAAGTGTGTGTCAAGAAGACAGTAATTCATCGCATTTTAACCAAAAAAAAAATTGGAAGCTAAATTTGTTTTTTTTTCTTATTGACTAATGGATAACTAAACATTGTACTAAATGGAGCATTGCAAAAGCATCATTGGATAACCTGGAAGGGACGTAAACTTCTTAAAAACGATCTCATCGCCAATTAGGTGATGAGATGTGGTGTTTTGCATCAATTGAAGACATTCAATGGATTTTCAAACATTCAAACGAGGAACAATGTCGACGCTATTCCAATCAACATGAGCGACATAAAAAATTTATTTGATACACTTCTAGAATGTTCAAATCGTATTTTTGACCAGGAAAAATATTTCGAACAAATGAAATGATTTTTGTCAATATTCTTAATTATTTTTGCCTTATAAGTTCTCTCAGTCACTCTTGAGGCAAGAAGATAAAAATGAAATTTGCAATCTGCTATAATAGTAAAAATAAACAAATCAGACTACTATAGTGGTGTAATACTTTACATACAGAGCAAATGTCTATTACGAATTTACTTACAGCTGTATACCATAGGTAATTGTACTAAAAATTTAATAGCGAAAAAAGATCTACCGATTTCAAAGTTTGAGTCTAGGCACTTAATCACTATTTTGAAGTAGTGTTAATACTAATAGACTGGAGTGCGTAGGTATTTTTTATAATACTTCACTATCTTACTTTCAGTGTTCATATGATACAAAGAATATTCAACTAGAATCGTTTTAGTATTTCAATGTTTGAATGTGACGCAGTGTCCAGCAGTTTGTTGGAAAGCAAAAGCTTAGAATTACAACCCAGCAAGAGTTGTTGCCTTTTTGTCCTAATACGGGTTCTTTAAGTGAAGCCTTTGTAAGTATTTTACAGTCTGTTTGAGGTAGTTATTCACCATCCATGCTAACTCTGCATTTGGTAAAAATTCACATCCTTTTGTAAAGTTCAAACGGCTGTAATAGGATCATGGTTTGTAGTGAAGGTTGCCGTATTATTAGCGTATGTTGCTATAATTTTACTGGGGCTGTATCTAAAACGTATAGGACTGGTCTCAAAGCGCTCCCCTGTGGGACTCAGGGTGTAATAAGTTGTAAATCTGATATTGCTTCTCCAAGTTTCCTGAATTTTAATGTTTAATGATCATATAGTTACAATGTGGAATTATCCATTTTAATTTCTCTAATAAACCTTCATGCCGGTCCTTATCGAAGACCTAGCTAACATTGAGAAAAACAGCAGAATAGTATCTCTTGTCTTCTAAAGCTGTGTTAATGTCTGAGATTCTGTGTGTCTGTTGGAATGTTCGCTCCGAAATCCAAATTGCGATCAGGTTTAACCTCTTCGTTTTATAGGATGGGAATAAGCCTTTTTAGTAAATATTTTTAAGAATCTGGAGACTAGAGAGAGCGGAGTGATTTGAATAAAAACCACTTGGACTCCTTTCCACTAAACCAGGAACATTCCTGTTCGTAGAATACTATTGAAGATTAGCATAATTAACCTAGTGGATTTGGGTGGCAGTTTCTTTTAGTATATTCCCGGTAAGTGGGCATTTTTTACTTTTGTAGCGATCATTTAGATGACAAAGATTTCATATGGAACGAGAGCTAGAAAAAGACAGTAATTTTTTACTTCATTGTCTTTGTCTTCTGGTGGCAATGGCTGAAAAACTTCCTGTGGCTAAGTAGCAAACACTTCTGCTTTGCGCATATCAGTGCGTATCCATAACTCATCTTTTTTACGGATTGAAACAACTGGTGGTTTTAAAAAGAAAATATTCAGTATCTTATGATGTAGTTAATCCTTTAAAGTACTTTTCAAAATATTTATTTCATGATTTCTTACAATTTCCTTCAGTTGGACCTCTGGTGGTCTACCATACTGCCGTGTTCCTTAGATGCGTCATTTTTCAGTTATCTTTGGCTTTATATCTAATGAGCAGTTATAGTTAGGTATTTTATCTGTTATTTATGGTATTGTTCTAGTAGTCACCATTTCTATTGATAGCGTAATAATTTCACCAGTGTTTTCTATGACAGTTGTTTTTAATAAGGCATTAACAATTCTAATATGCCTTTAAAATAATCACATTTTGTTTTACGGCTCATAAAGATAGAGGTTTCGTTTTACTTATTATAGAATTGGGCTGCAATTCAAAGAAAAAAGGAGTAAATCGGAGGCGTTACTTGATATCTGCTGGTCAGTAAGCTAGCAGATGAGTTAGATGGTTGCTAGATAGTAAAATTCATCTTTTATAGAAGCAGATACTGGATTTCTAATGAGAGTGTTTGGTCCCCCATCAAGAAATCTATTTTTAGTATATTTTAAGACTTTCTTTATTGGGTCGATGACCGAATGGACAATAATCTGGAAAGATAGTTAATAAGCCAATCCAGTCTTCCACAGTTACACTAGCTGTCTTAACATATTCTGAACAATAAAATATAATAATAAATTAATGTTTCGAAGAAACTTACAACTTGCTAACCAGGAAAGGAAAAATAGCCTTTGATTATCATTTTTAACAAACGTTGTTTAATTTATTACCTCAAATATACATGCCTAAAAGAGAAGAAAGCGCTATATAAATTTATGCAGATGTAAATTTAATGTCAAATTCAAAATATTGGGGTAAAGTAGGTCTTATCATCTTTTGCTCCAGCTCATCCCGAACTTTTTTTTTATCACAGCAATTTTTATTTGTTATCTTTGGTAGACAATTACCTTTTATCCCTTCGTAGTTGTCAGTATTGTTTATTGGCTTCAAATGTCGCTAGGACAGGTTGTACTCCCAGATCTCCTCTTATATCGTTAAATTCGGTAAATTTAAATTTAAAAGTGGACAATATGTCCAATCCTAATGTTGAAATTTTGACCGAATAATCTGCGATATTAAAGCTCGAGAGGCGATACGGCCCAAAAAATTCATTAGTAGTGATACCAATCTTCAAATGTACCCTCGATCTGGACTCCTAGTGATATGAGTACTCGACAATTATCATAGGAGTTTGAGCCATCCCGATGGACAATAAACCGTCACTTGCATAAGCAATGTCAGCAGACGATGCAGAGAAGTCCTCAAGTTGACAACTACTTGACAGTCCCCTAAATCTTCGATTTATTCACCAAATTGTTACCGGTGACGAAAGGTGTACCAAAACGATGATTAAAAAGAGGCGAAGTTGCAGAGCCTGTTGTAAAACGTATGACTTAAGGCTGGAGATATGAATTACGGTGTAATTTACTTTGGTTGGTTCCTAAAGATAATGCAATACCGTTTAGCTTTATTATCAACAGCATGATAGAATGTATACTATCATGATATGGCCAACTGAAGATGGATGTTGTTGTAGATGAATGACGCCAAACCATATAAGGCTGAAGAAAACCTGAAAAATGGAGAAACTAGAAAATAGAACTGTAACTCCGGCTTGCCTATAAACCTAATTTAGCACCATAGGATCCCATCTGTTTTGATTAATATCTCACTTCTTATCCGGCCGACACTTTGCTAACTTTTAAGAGGTAGAAGAAGAGTGTCGTCAGTTTTTTAATTTCAAACAACAAGATTGCTGCCAATGAAGCATAGAAAACTTGGCTGTTGCACGGATGTATATAGTACTACACAACGCCTTTAAAATATTAAATAAATTTCACATAAAAAAACGAAAAAACTGCTTCGTCTTCGAGAAGTCAAGGTTCATTAATCAGGCATAAAAATCTTTTACAATCACCATCTACATAACAATGGCGATAGACAGCAGCGCAAGCAAAGGTTTTTACAGTAATTGTTAACGTGAAGAGGTGAAGAGGGGTCAAATCGCCGCACACTCCCGTAGCTACCATGCCGGCGATTTCACCTCAAAACGCTCGCGGCTGACGGACGCTCGGCCACAAAAACAAACTGCAGCTTTTTCAATGGCTAAAAAATCGACGTATAAACAGCCCGCGCCGCGAGCTTTTATAAATTGCCGCCGATAAAAAGCGCATCGCGCACAAAGCCGGGCCACAACGAAAGCAATAAATAAAACCGCCAGTTTTTGCCTTGTGTTAATTAGGGGGGCCATAAAGCAGCTATTAATAACCACTTGCTGGAGGGCGCAGCGCGAATTACCTTGCAGTGCACCTCGTTCTACTCCGATTGCTCCTGGCAAGCGTGGCTGCTACAGAGAAACAACGTCAAAATGATTTAAGGCTGGAGCCGCTCGTATATAGCTCACGTGACGTGAAAAATTAAGGAATTTCGGTCGAAAAACCAGTTTTACTAAGTATACAATTAAAAATTTAATACATGTTTTCTTCACGTATCTATCTGTTCAATTAGACTCCAACGGAAGGTGCCAAACAAAGAAATAATTATTTTTAACCAATTAAACCAAAACAATAACCTCAACTCCACAAAAATTTAAATCTTTACTCAACATACCTGATATCAGTTTTCTCAGCATTTAATATCCATAATTAACAAAAATTAAGATATGTACACTTGCATATGATCTTAAATCTTACTTTATCAGCCACCAAGAAAGTTGAAATATTAGATAAAAAGGAGAAATAAAGCGGAACCACAGCAAAGGTTTAAAAAAAGGATCAAACCATAACGTGCCAAATCACCTAATTAATCTATACACAATAAACCGATAATAAATTACTTATATTATACTATTCTGCATTATGTAGCTTATATAACCAGATTATATATATTAAAAAATCAATTGGATGCTTATATTATTTATATGGGTACCGATAAATCTTCAATCGAATTACCATTAAATTTAACAGTAAAATAATTATCACCTCTGTACTTCATACTACAAAGTAAATTCAGTAAGTATTCGATTAACGGGAAGCGGTTCCGGGATTATAATAAAAGCTTTGACTGGAAGATTTAATATGCACCATAAAAATCTACCATTCAATTGAGCTTGTTACCACTAATGATCTTTTTGAGAAAATTATAAATTCCTAGGCGACTTCCGGAATGTACGTAGTAATTTCCACTCGAAAATCGTTTTGCTGTTGTGTGGGAATTATAATTTTTGCAACAATCGACAAAGCGCAAGATAAAGAATGAGTAGCAGATGTTTACTACCACACATAACAATTATTATTATTAGATCTCGTTATAAACGGAATGCCCGAAAAGTAATAAGATTAATTTTCTTGGCCCAACCAAAAGGGTCGAGGAGCGGAGTCTTCCAACCTGACGTGGGGGGATGTATGGTCATTTACCTTTGAGCTTTTAAAGAGTGCTTGACAGCTTGCAAAGTGCATCTGCAATTTCGTTGTGATGAATTTATATGCAATAGAAATTGGGTGTCCCACTTTGTCTGTTATCAATCTAACACTCAGACGTTGATTAGAGTCCAAAATCGTCTTCACCCTAGCTATAATGTTCGAAGTGTGAAACATTGGTAAGTGTCTTGCGCGTTGCTCATTTTTGATGCCCTCTCTTCTTTCTCCAAACACTTTATGCCACTTAACCACTTGTGTTTCCATAAAGTATCCTTCCTTTTCTATATCGATACAAACGTCTTTTTTGCAGACTTTTCGAGTTTAATGCAAAATTTTAATGCTTATTGCTGACCGATACTGCGATGCAGCTGACAATGCTGCTCCAACCTCCTAACAGTCTGGAGCTGACCTCTCCCGATTTCTTTTTGTGTCTCTAGCTAAAATTCACCTTGAAATACCTGATAAAAATGTGTTTTTCTAATGCAAGACTTCTAGGCGAGCTATGACGGGACAAAACCTCCAATCACAGTTTATTGATGATCGATTTCATTGCTTTCTGGACGTACCGTGTACTCTTATGGGCCATGGAGTCCTAATATAGTCATTCCATTTCTTTTTATCTGTAGCAAGTCCAAGGCTTCGAAGATTTCCTTTTTTATTGTATTCTTCCATGTAGTTAAGTTTATTTCCTTTTCAGTTTTCATTTTAGAATATTTGGGTACCCAGTACCACAAATTTAGTAATTAATTGTGATAAAATTGTATCAAGTTTATTTATGAACCACAAAATTCGTTTGCTCAACTGTTAGTTTAGTTTAAGAACGGTTGGTCGCGCGTTATCCGTTGATTTTGCCCATATTCCATTTTTCAATAAGATGCCGAGGTCCTCGCGAAAGCTCGTGTAACGGTATTGCAGCATCATGCAGTCGCAAAAGTGACGATGTGGAAAAAGTCGGCGATGTTCAGTGCGAACACGTCAGGACGTAACAGTGCTGTTCGCTACACCGCATTTAACCTGTCGGGCAAAAACCGCCTCGTCACGACGCTCGCTTATGGCTCGGTTTAGTTTACACGATAACCGTGTAACTACTACTTAAAACTAATAAGTTAAAAAGCGGTAATGGAATGGTGAACACAGATATGACCGCGATCGTTGCATAAAGGCTACGCTCGCGCTCGGCTTCTTGTTTCCCGGCCGTCGGTTTACCACTGCGGCCTGCAGGGCTCATTTCATCAAAATTGGTAATCCAAAGTCTCTGAGAGACAAAATATGTCATTTTTGATGATCTAAAACTACACTCCCCTTAAACCAAAAGTTTAACTGAAAACCTCACTGGTAGATTTCTAGCATCCTAGTCAAAGTTCCATGCTTGTATGGATTTGAACTTTGAATATTTGTCAAAATTCTGAATTCAATTGAACATTTTTTGTGATTAAAGGCACTACTTTAGGATTATTAAAAAACTTTCCGGTATAGTTTATACTTGTTAAGATAAGTCGGATTTTCTTTATCTCTTTTCTTTACTTTGATTCGGTAGTATCAGCTCACGCATAGGTGCTTTCCTATACAGTCAAATATGTGGTATTCTCTTTACTATTACTAAATGTTAAGTCCAAAAATACAAAAAGCCTTTTATGACAAAAATAATTTGACCTCTTTTCTAATACAAAAGCTAATTAACATGTTAGGACTTAAAGCTTAAAGCTTTATAATTTGGAGGACCATCTTGGTCCATCCAAATGTACACAATTCTTCTTTCTTAATATTTCACCTGCAATTTTGCTAGTCACCATTTTGATACTCTTATGAGCACTTCTCAAAAATTGTAGCGAAAAGTGGTATATATAAAAGAAATGATGCAAAGGTCATATAAATTAAATATAAGGCTATCCCAAAAGTTTCATTAGTTCTTGTTGCTGATTTATATATGACCTATTCTGCTTTATTATTTTTTCCATCTCCTCAGAAGTCGCCCAATGTCGTTTTTTCAACCTTTTATGGTTTGCCAACATAATACCATTCAATGTGCATTTATTCAATTAAACCTTTAAAAAAACATTTTTAATCAGAAAAATAATTATCCAAAGACTGCGGTGACTATGGGAGGTACGGCCATATCTTATTGAATAAATGCAAATTTTTATGGACAGATGTTCTGTAAATAAAATCATATATTGCTTACTCCGGTTAAATACAACTAAAAAGTTTCAGTTGTTAATTTACGATCGGTAGTATCATAAATTTTTCAACCATGACCTTGATAGACGGCGGCCGCATTGTTGTTCATTGTCTAGATTAAAATTTCGGTCCTGAATCTCCTAAATCAAATACGAACTGTCTGAATACTTGTAATATCAGTCCCATATATAGCGCAAAGTTCGCTTTCAGCATCGTTGGCACTGTATGCCTTTAAAATATTGGAACACAAATTTCCATAGCTATGGCGGTTGAAAAGATTGAGCAGCGTCTAAAAGATAAGATTGCATGGTGCAAAGCTGCCAGATGAAACAGCTATGTATAGGTCGCGAAAGGAACTTTTGGGCAATCTCAGAAAGATCCGATTAATTCCCGTCTGTGAATTGTCGGTAAGCTGAATAAACACATTCACTGCTACGTTCCCATTCTATGCATTTTTCCAGCGCGCGATTTGTGATCTCGACGTTCCCAGAAGCCAGACGCTTACTTTATGCAAATGCAATCGCTTAATCATGCGCTAATGCAGCCGCGGGTACCGTCCTTTCGGCGAGCCGGTTCCTGCACGGCGGATGCACCCGATCTTTCAATAAGATAACGCTCAACTACACGTAACAGATTAAAGTACCTTCAATAAAATGAAGTGGGGAGCCTGATCATCTGACTTTTTACCAATTGAAAATGTCTGGAATCCGACACCCGCAAGGGTAAAAGGAGGATGGAAGAAGAAGAAGAAAATATCTGGAATATTATTGATCTTTAAGGAATCCGATTGAACCTCAAAAGAGTATCAATAATTAATGAAATGCAGTCCATCGTGATATCATTGGTTCATTGTTCGACGCCAAAAAAATGGAGGTAGGGCCATACCTTACTGAATAAATGCAAATTTTTATGGACAGATGTTCTGTAAATAAAATCATATATTTGTCTTACTCCGTTAAATACAATTAAAAAGTTTCAGTTGTTAATTTACGATCGGTATATCATAAATTTTTATCAACCATGACCTTGATAGACGGGCGGCCGCATTGTTGTTCATTGTCTAGATTAAAATTTCCGGTCCTGAATCTCCTAAATCAAATACGAACTGTCTGAATACTTGTAATATCAGTCCCATATATAGCGCAAAGTTCGCTTTCAGCATCGTTGGCACTGTTGCCTTTTTAAAATAGTGGAACAACACAATTTCGCGATAGCTAGATGGCGGTTGAAAAAGATGACAGCAGCGTCTAAAAGATAAGATTGCATGTGTATGCAAACGCTGCCAGATGAAACAGCTATGTATAGGTCACGAAAGGAACTTTTGGGGGCAATCTCAGAAAGATCCGATTAATTCCCGTCTGTGTGTGAATTTGCTTCGGTAAGAGCTGAATAAACACATTCACTGCTACCGTTCCCATTCTATGGCCCGCATTTTTCCAGCGCGCGATTTGTGATCTCGACGTTCCCAGAAGCCCCGAGACGCTTACTTTATGCAAATGCAATCGCTTAATCATGCGCTAATGCAGCCGCCGGCGGCGGCCGTCCTTTCGGCGAGCCGGCGTTCCTCGCCACCCCCGGCCGCGATCGCACCCGGCGATATTAATGAAATATTCAGATGCATTTTGCAATTGTGGGCAACGGACAGCCGCTCAGGAGGCGCGGGCCCGGGCGTTCATGTATAATGCATATTGCGAAACGCGCGTTCTCTCGGAACGGGTTGTTAAATATCGTGAGATTTAAGCCCACATTGACAACTTCGTGAATAAATAACTCTTCAAGAACAAAGTAGGCACGATTGCACAATATTGGCTATTGTTGTGCGCGGAGAATCCTCATATTTCTCCGGCGCAAAAAGTCGGGAAGATTAAAGATCCGGCGACGTCTGCAATAGCGACGTTTGGCCTCCGGCGCACTCGATGATTTCTGCTCGGAATAAGCCGAGATGCGGCTGCTGACATATTGGAGTGCGGGCGGATATTCATAACCAGGAGCCCCGCTTGTTAAGGTTGACAGAGTATATCTGGACATAACATTACATGATCGATCGTTCTTAAAGTTGTATAAAGTGGAATTCCGACTTGCAATTTTTTTTATTTACTGAAACGTTGCAATAGAAAAGTAATTAGATGTTGGATGAAACAAAAACATACTTTCAATGAATTCATTATACAGTTAAGACGAAAATGGTCCAAGAAAATGTAAATGTCAATTACACTTGAGAGCAAAACAATCACCTCAGCAACATGCTCGAGTTCTGAAAGAATGTGTATCCACTTTGATAGCATTCCAAGTAAAGTTCAGTGTACTATTTGAAAGCTTAAAAACTGTGGTTTCACATTATATCACTTTGATTGAAATCGGACCTGTTCTGACAAAGTTATGAGCCTAAGAATATGTATAACACAAGAGGTAAAAGAAAAAAGGTGATTATGAAAGGGAAAAAATGAAATCCTTAGTTTAAATTAATTTAATGATTTTTTTTTCAATACATGGTGTTGCCATCTCTACGACTAACTGCACTTTCCAAGAGATTACGTACAGATCGGATGACTTTTCCTATAGTGTCTTGAGAGATTGGTTCCCTCTCTTCAATCAACGTTAACCTCAGTTTTCTCATTTATGGCCCAGACTCTTCGCTTAAGCTCAACCCAAACATGCTCAATTGGATTCAAGCCCTTGCTACACGGAGGCTAGTCCATTTTCGGTATACCAACATCAGCCAGGTAGGTAGTGGTCACTCGCGCGGTGTGGCATCGCGCATTGCCGTGCGTTAGCATGAAGTCTTCAACAAATCCCGCAAACGAAACATGTTTCTCCAGAATGTCCCTGAAGTAGCGGTCCGCTGTTGAACCTCCTCCGCGTTCTCCACTAGGCACGAAAACCAACACATGTAAATGTCCGCCCAGAACATGCAAAAGCCACCTCCATATGCGACAGTTTCTTGAATACAGTAATGAACAAATCGCTCCCCTGGCCTTCTATAGACTCGACGTCTCCTGTCGTTGCCATGTAGGCACATCCTGGACTAGTTGGTAAATAACATGTGACTCCAATGGCCGAGGTCCCAATCGAGAGGTTCGCTTTTATTTTTGAACTGCAGTCAGCTTGGGACCCGTTTTTTTTGTGGGAGGGGGTCAGATTAGCTGCCTTCAGTCTTCTTCTCACTGTCCAAGCGCTGGTGACCACACCTCTGACCGCACTCAGCTCTTGTTTGAGTCAGGTTTATATATCGATTTCTGAGTGATATTGAAACGAGAAATCTCCGTTGTGCCGGCGGACGTAACCGCCGGTTTCCCGGTACCGACACCACACTCTCAACACAGCTAATTGACTCACATTTAGCCCATTTGCGATGGTCCTCTAACTGAGGCTCTCTCGCAACAATGCAACTGCCTGGGCTGCTTCGGCGGCTGTGGTATCCATTTTCTTGCGAATCACTCGAGCACTTACGACACTTACTTAAGTTAACTTCGGATAAGCGACCGAGATTAATTACCAGATTGGAAGCGTACTGTAGCCTGTAGGCCAATCACGTGCATCTCAATTATCAAGATTCGTAAAACTTCGTTCGTGATGCATATTTTTTTCAATGTGCCATCCGGTTAATGCAATAGCAACAGTTTTTTAAAGCTCAATAATAATGATATTCTTTGTAAGTTAATATTTTTATTTTCATTTTCCTTAGACTGAAACAGGAGACAAAAATGCTCGTAGAGCTAGTGAGTCGATTGTTTTGATCTCAAGCGTATTATTCCATAATTGTGGACGCAACACTAGATGTGTCACATACAAATCAACTAGTTTTTATGGTACGCTATGTACAACCGATATGAACTCCTATTTAACGATTGAAGTTTATTCCTAACTGTGGTCAAGAAGATGAAGAGATGGCGAATACTGTAATGCCCGCCGTAGATTTTTATTTAAAAAAAAATATCTAGTAAGGACAGAGTTATGACAATGCCAGCAACATGTCTGGGTACTACAAAGATATTTAGGTTAGAGTAAAAGAAATAAATCCTTTAACCACATACATTTCCTGTGGCTCTGCAGCTGCGAAGAACAAAAATTAACTGCAGCTTTTTGAGTTGTTTAACCAAAAGAAGTGATATCTTGCGGCCTCACCTTAAAAAGAACTCCTCACTTTTAAAAACTTTGTTGACAATCCGATAGAGTGGACATGTTGGTGACAGTAAAACATTTTACTAATTATACCAGGAGGTTCTTAATCCTCTGGTACACATTACCTATTATATCAACCAGACTAAGGACGCTCAGAATGGAGAAAATGTAATATAGGAAAGACTTAGAGTCTTGAAATGGCGTTAATGGTATATTTCAAGCACAATATTCTTGTAAAGTCTCAAGAAGTAAGTGAAAAACTACGAGGAGAAAGTACAGACACATCAAAGGGCAATACTCCAGACAGTAGTATAGAATTTTTTATAAACACTCTTCGAAAAGAATATGAGTTTTCAAGACTAGAAAACAAAGCAAAATTGATTTATGAAACTGGCGTTTCCAAAACAGACATTACTAGAAAGAGAAAACCAAAAGCTCCTTTTGGTGAAGACAAAGTTGAAAATCACGAATTTTCTTGATGATAGTCTTTCGTAATAGTGCAATCGATTCTCTGAAGCTCAACTTATTTCAAAATAGAACAATATATTCAGAAATCACAAGGATTTCGGATTCCTATAAAATAAACATTTTTTTTATTTTGTGTTTTTATGTGTGAATCTATATATACATTATATTGACGTGTATGTACGTAATAAAAATTGAAAAATCAAATAATTGTTTTACCCAAATAATCAACGTGTTTGTAATTCTTTGGTGGCGCCCCAAACATGGAAAAATTTGAGAGAAGGCAGCTGAAAAATTGTAATCGCCTCGTAATCACCTCAAAGACTAAAAAAGCTAGACAGAAATAGAAATTTTGGCAAATACAGAAAAGTACTTCATTGTAGGCTCGATAAAAATTAAGACTTAAGTGGGATCTTCTTGTTCATTTCAGAATTCCGTTTGATTCTCTTTCTGATTTTTTCCCGCTAAGAACCTTCACTTTCGAAAATCTTCCTGTGCAAATTTCCAAAATTTCTGAAGCACAACGCGACCTCTAAAACCTCGCGTTAGGTGGCGTTTCGTAAGAGAGCCTCATTGATGCTATCAGCAGCGATGACGAAGGAATGCGTGTGAACCTCATCCCAGGGCCGGATTCCTCCGGCCATTATGAATCACCTCTGTCGGCGTCGGCCCATTTGCATTTGAAAGCTGAGCGCAGACTCCTTTCCTCATTCACTTGATGTGGGACACATGCAGCCGAAGAGGGCGGACGCGGTCGGAGGCGCGATACCGGTGCTTCCGGTGATGAGGCCGTTCGAACCGGAAGCGCCGAGATTGCGCCACCGGCTATCTACGTGGGCCCCGCTGGGCGCAGCAGGAATTTCGGGAAGGCGGATTTGCCTTGCCGCGGGTGGACAGGCTGCGGCGGGGGTGGCGTTGGCAAGGAAGCTGGGAGCCTTGGGTAACCGCGGCGCGCAATTAAAGAGCCATTACTCCCAAACGGGAGAATAATTTCAACACCAGTTCGCCTGGTTAATATTCCTAGGATTCTGCAGTTAAACAAAACACAGAAAGCACCTCAACAGCTGTTCAATAATGCAGGAGACGATATTATTTATAACATAAATGTAATCGAAATTAACATAAATATGCAGTTACATCCAGTTTTTTAAAAATAGCCTTAGCAAAAAGCTAAGTATGGCAGATAAAAATAAAAAGCTTCAACAGCACATGAACCGATGAACTATAAGGTATATAAACATTTATTTAACAATTATAACATTGCAATAATATTATTAAATTAATTATCACAAATTGATGCATCTCTCATTTACATATCCATATTTATAGTTTCAATTATTTTTGAGATTTTGTGCTTGAACTTGATGGGCTATAATCTAAATATTTGAGGTGTTTTTTGGTGTTTTGAGTGACTCGGTTATCATTCTACTATTGCCAGGCAATATTTAAAGAAGTACGATTAGTTACTTAATTGCAGCCTATAAAAATTTAAAAATACTATTATTGTTAAAAGGCATACACTCTGTTAGAGATTGAACCACTCATTTTGAGTCCTATTGACCTTTTTCTTGTGGTGGGAAGGGGGGTCAGTCCACTGATTGTATGTCCACTCGTTCATCTATAGGTTGGTGTGTGTCTTTGCTTTTTATATTCTCAAAATTTCAAAACCCCTCCAATTACAAAAAGAAAAATCTACGAAAGTTTGATGAGGGCTTGTTTGTGTAAAAAGAGACTCTCGAACTGTTTTGGAAATAAAATTAAACAATTTTTTATGATAGTTAACCACCTATCATGTGAAATATCAACAGACCCAAAATTGAGTGACAAAAGAGCAAGCTCAATCGTTCGCATAATCCTATACATTGCTGTGGAAATAATAAAAATTAAGAGTGAATAAAGATTATTAGTTAAGTTATATATAAGGTAAGGGCCAAAAGTTTTTTGATTAAATTATATTCCAGAGGTAATACTCTTCACTATCCTCAACGCCGTTAAAGAATATTTTGAAGTTTTATTTGCTAAATGTTCCAAAAGATGTTCCTGCAACCCACTCTCCATTGTTATTAAATTTCCTACCGTGAAGGCTTTTCCTCAGTTCTGAAAATAGATAATAGTCACTGAGGGGCTGAGTCTAGGTTGCAGAGTGGGTGGATCACTTCTCAAAACCACAATTCTTTGCAGATTATAGGCAGGAGCGAAGAACAGTTCGGCTCAACATGCCATCCTTTTCCTTTTTAACGTCATGCAATTCTTAAAATCAATTAGTCCATTTGAAACTCAAAAGATCGTAGACTGAACCATTTTTGCCTTTTTTGTCGTTTTCCGTCTTGTCTCTATTTTTGCTAGATAATCACAGCATAGAATCATAGTTTGATTCCCCATAATAACGGACTGAAGAATTTCTTCTTTGTTGTTGCGACAGAGGTTTAAAATTGTTCACAACAGGTCATTCGTTGAAGTTCTTGAACCCCTGATAAGCGTTGGCGTGCTCATCTGGCACCAACCTTTTTCAAGGTGCTCATGAAGGATGCGTTGCACGACTATATTGGAAAGCCCTAGTTTTGCTGATAATTTGTTTATCCCGCTCGACGAGGCGACCTCAAATGGTCGATCTGCACTTAAATCACCTTCGATACTTGTCTTGTCTAAACGAAATTGTATTGTTCATTCCTTTAGAGCGGAATCCTAACGTTGCTTAATAACACTGGGATCTTGTTTAATCACGGCTCGGTACTCGATTTTCAACATTGTGCAAGATGACGCGCCACTACCAACTTAAGTGACTGAAATAAATCGGATCTTGAAGTCCAACCAAAGATGACGCTGCCGCTATTTTGTTTCTATTATTGCTGGAACAGAGTCAAGCCGGAAACGTTTGCTGCTTAACACGTTTATCTCGAAAATTGTCACCGTAGTCATTCTAGTGTGATTATGACTTTGTCTAGAATCAAGGTATATTTCGACCAGGACTATTGATGGATTCATTAGTCTTATAAATGTTATAATAAAATAAACATATTTTCAGACTGAAATTTCTCAATTAAAATTGTTTTATAGTTTAATCTCCGAGTAAAAGTTTCTCATTTTCCTTAACCTTGGATTTAGTTAACGAATGAATCTTCTGGTTTGGGTTTTCCAGCAGAAGTCTTCATTAATAGATCGTTTGCTTACAGGGCCTATTATTTTGAATTCTGCACAGGCTTCTGTGTACACCCGTGTCCTTCTATTAAATTTTTTCTGTTCATTAAAAGTTGCCTTTTCATCCCCAATTTTCCATAGCCATTCTTGTAATGTATTTTTTGTGTTAGTAGGGAAATATTAAAACATTGAACACAAATCTAACAATTAATCTAATTGTAATTATTGATAATGATACTTTTTCCCTCCAGCATCGATAAGTAATTACACCGACTATTGGATGTACACTCGGGTGCAGTTGGAATCGAAAAATTTTATTATTTATAGTACGACCAGGCATAAATATCGTTTGTTAGCGAAGCGCTTCGCATGACAGTATCTTATCGAATATAGTCGCAGTCGTTAAACGAGGCTCTGAAATACAATGTGCTGCGTGATTACGCAACTTAGGCCGTGCAACTGCGGGCCCATTTTCCGCAATTTAATTGCCGCGATCGTAAAGTCATAGCCAACAATTAATTAAAATCAGCAAGACATGGGAAAATAGCGCCGGTGTCACTCAGAGCCGCTCGCGTGGAAAAATCCCGGCCGTTCGTTAAAGCGTGTTATTGCCTGCATTAAAACAAGCGTAAAATTAATAAACATATGCGGCCGGCATTCCATAACAAGCCGATTATTGGCCATCCATTAAAATCAGCGCCTGTCCGCCGCGCTTGTCGCCGGCACTATCTGCTTCCGGCGAGATACGCCCGGAGATGCTCCGGCCGCGCTGCACTTCCTAGGTAATTAGAGAGCGCCCGGGCCTTTCAAGCGCGGCCCGCGTGCGGCCGCGTTCTCGATAGTAACTTTGTTAATTAGGGCGTGAAATTGAGCGAAGATTAAAATTTAATTGGGGTTTAATGTGCTTAATGTGAAATTAATTATGTTTGTACGATTCTAATCGCGGGCTGCCTTACAGAGAATTAGGTGGCAAGGGAGATATGCAAACAAGAGAAGTTTCCTACGTCCGCGTTTTCACACGTACACATGTAGATCTATCTAGACGATTCCATCGCAACGAAAATAAATAGCGAGAATGAACTACTTTTTAGACGTATAAAAGAATTAAAAGTTTTTTTCTTATAGATATATATGTTAGCATATGTTGATTTTTTTGGGGGGAGGAGAGAAAATTGATTTTAAATATTCCTTCCATACTTTATCTTTCCTTACTACGTAATCAAAATGCATCCATTGTAAATTTAATATTGAGCATTTTAGATCTCTTGCCAACACTAGGGAAATTGGTGAAGCGGATTATCTACAACCATCCAGGAACAGCACGAGAGACCTCCTACTGATTTCAGGGGATTAGTTTGGATTTAGCTCCAGCCATTCCACCACCCACCAATTCATTAGGCGGTAAAAAATCTGGGAGGTTTCCACAAGAAACACACTACTTCAGGATATGGCCAAAGTCGTCGCGAAGGTTTGGCTTAACGGCCTTGTCTTCAAGATGTCTTCAACGTCCATCCCGCCATGCCCCATGGTTGGAAGTCCCGGAATAAGCTCAAGGTTCCGTGCTATCTCTGGCATTATTGAACATCTACGTCCGGGACATTCCGACGACGCCAACTACGACGATGAGCCAATGCACAGGCAACATGCAACATTGCTAAGTTCGTGACCACCCTGCGATCCAGCGAGTGCAGGAGGAACTTGACTTACTAGAAGACTGATATATTGATTTTCGACAGGAAAATATCTTAGAGAAAATGGGTACGTTAACTTCAAAGCGATCTTAGATGAGAAGTTACCCTGGAAGTCTCATGTAGATCAAACGATTACGAAGGCAAAGGCGGCCCATTAGACTCTTGGTTCCCTCTTATATTTTGGAAACCGACTTTGGCAATACATTAACGACCACCACTGCCCGATCATGCTGTATGTCGGGTACTGCGTTAAGACGCTTATAGTCGGGCTTTCAAGACTATCTTTGGGGGCCCTAGTTCTTAAGGAACACCGTCCTCCACGGCGACGTCGATGCGTTAACGATCCAGGAGTTTATCTCCTGGATTTTTTTCCACCACTAAAGATCATGGCCTCTACTACTATGAGCTGGATGGAGGCCTCCACCGCAAGCACTGAACCTGCTATTTTCCCGTAATGCAGTATGGGGAGGCCAGCAAAAACAACCCACCATTTACGTCAGGTCAACAGAGTAAGAGGAGGTTAAAGTTGGGCTCAAGTACTTCCATTAGCGCAAAAACTCAACGTCAACATAATTTTATTTGCGTTTTTTCCACTACTCGTTATTTCAGATCTGCATCCTTTCTTCCTAAATATACATATACAACTTGCTATTTTGATTAAGTTAATTTTAATTTTTTGTACTCTTCCTTAATCTTATTGGAAATTTCTTGGAAGTTATCTTAACACGAAGATTACCCATAGTTTTAATCTACAGATTTATGCCCATGCATTTATTTTTTTAACTTACCATCTGAATGGTTTGCCATATTTGACCATGTTATTATGCATTTTCTAGCAAACTTAATAACATTACGTACGTTCGGTTTTTTAAATTTTAATCAACATTTTATTTCATTCCATCTGTTAATTTTCAGGTCTCTCCAGATAGTTCCACGATCGATGCCTTCACATATTTTCTTTGCATGATGACTACTATTTCAGTTAAATATCTTATTTGAGTAGATCATTTCAGTCATTGCAGTTTTGTTGATGCGTCTATCTTCTTATATGTTTTGATCTTCGTCTAACACCAATTTTGATAATTTGATATTATTTTAGTATGCATACACATATGTACATTACTGCTAAACACTGCAATTGGTTTTGCACAATTACCAGTTAATTTATAAAATAGACAGTTTAAAATTTATGATATTCAGCCGTCTATAAGCCATTCAAATTTTAACTGTGCTCTAAAAAAACTTCACTTTATATTTTTACATACAAATGTGTCGTTAAGACCTGTCTAATAGGTTGTTTAATGTTAAGTAGTATAATTAGAATGGGCAAGTCAAGGGAGCTCCATGACTGAACGTGGTATAGTATTCGCTAACCAGAGCAAAAAATCAACGAGACACATTTTCGTCCTTCTTAGTTGCCCATGTTACCTATTAGCGATGCGATTGTAAAGTAAAAACTGGAAGGCACAATAATAACAAAACCACCGTGTTGCCATGCAAAGAAGAACGCGCTTCATAAAAATTATCAATTATTGTACGAAAAAATCATCTAGGAGTTCCACAACGTTACTAATTGTCTAGGTAAAACCATGACTGAGTACTGAGAACTGAGACAAATGAAGTTACATAACCGAACACCTATCTATAAGTTAAAAATTTCTGTTGCAAATGTTAAGCGTCACCTGTAGTATAAAGAACAATACTACTCGATTGTGGGCGACTAGAAACGTCGATAAGCTTTATTAAAATTCGAATTCGCCCGTGAGCTACAGTTGATATTCTTCTAATTAGATGCCTACGGTCTTAGATATGTGTTTATCAATATTTTTGTATATTCTTCTTCATTTTCAAGATTCCATATAGTAATTTTTATGACTCCACCTTGTACTTCATTATATATGTCTTAGTTATTGCTCTAATCTTGTTTTATTCTTTCTGTAAAATATTTTGCATTTAAATGTTAAAATTGAAATATTGCTCTTTACATAACAACTATATGATTATTAAACTTACACCATAAAAAGATTTTTCAAGACAAAATTGTTTTATTTTTATTTAGACTTCCTTATAATTCCTCTTCTTTTTTTATTCTGAGGTATTCCCTTTCACGCTAGACCACCGTGTCCCTTCACGCCATTCTTTTTGCTGTGAGATGTATCTAGCAAATCGCCTTTTAATGGTATAGCTTTCTCTTTCTCCCTACCCCTCTTCCTATCTCTCCTTCTGCGTTCCTGGCTTTTCCAACCTTTTAATATTATCTGTAGCATTTGTGGTTCCATTGGATCTTTGACTTTGTGTCAATCAGTCTACGTTTTTATTTATTAACGCTCAAGTTTATGATCCATACGTCAAAACTGGTAAGGTGCTTCTATCGAATATTTGAACTTCAAAATTGGGACATATTTCTGTTTTTATGTAACTAACTTAATCTGGAAAGGTCGGTTATTCTAATCTCAATCTTCTTTTAATTTCTTTTTCCTATTTTTTCATGTATAATGTAATTCTTTGACCGAGATATGTGTGTTCTACTTATAGTCTTTCTTATATTCCTCGTTCAGTTCAATTAACATTAATTTTAGTTCTTGATCAGTTATAAATAGTATGATGTCATCTACTTATTTTAAATTGTTTAGATAGGCCTACCAAGGTACGACTTATGAACGCATCTTCAAAGGTCATTGCGAATATTTTGTCTATCTCACTATCTCTGTCTATTCAAATTGGTTTTGTTTCTTCTGCTATTCTGATTGTTATAGATGTCATGGTGATCAGAGACATACGCCTATGGTCTGTTTTTCCATTCCAAAACAACTATTGTACTTCCCATGCTTCAATACTATCGATCTCTTTTTCGTAATCACTCAGACTTGCATACAATGGCAGATGATTAATTATTAAAATTTTGAGCATCTAAATTTTCAATTAATGACAATTAAAATAAAATTAGCATAATAAATCGTCAATGAATAAAAATTACAAAACGAATCAGAGCATAATCTCCAGTACAATTACTTATAGGAAAAAAGGAAAACCTGAACGAGGCATGGGCAATAGATCATAAAGCTGCAGCCGTTCACCGTATCACTTAATTGCAATACGCGAGCAGCGCGCAGCGTCTTTAGCCAAACAAAACGCATTGCGCGCAAAAACGCCCTGCCGTAATTACAGAGCAAGAAGCCTCCGCTAAACGCGCACTTAGTTTTTTATCCTGGCGGCGCGTTATAAATTATCCTCGTAGTAAATAGATTAAAGCTGGCTAGAGCGGAGTATAAATGGAATATTAATAGGTGTGGATGATGATGTTAGTCCAGCTGTGATGTAATCACACGTACACCGCCAGCACGTCAGTCGATGTTTAAAATCAGATTTGTTATCTATTTTAGCGTCATTTGCTGCACCGCGAGCCACCTCGCCGCCAATTTGCAACTAGAAAGCTCGATGACGGTCTATCATTACGAGCTGCAAGGGCGAGTGGATATCAGATCGGGCTGACAGGATACATTTCATTTAGTGATATAAATAGCTTCAATCTTCGTCTGATGATCTCGATAAATGCATTTAGCGTGTTCGCCTATTAGCATTGTCCTGTATGTTCATGCGCCGAACATGCATTAACCTTGTCCCTGTTATAAATACGTCGATATTTCATCTCCGCTTGTAGAACGGCAGGGAAACTAGACAAATCACTTGCTGGTCGTCGTTTTGTACAAACGAACGATTACAATAACATGCCACACAAATCTAAAAAACGGCACAAATAATATTAAAATAATATAAAATATTGAAATTTCTCAATTACCGCAGCGCTTTGGAAAATTTACGGTAATAATATACATATCCAGTGAATGTAAAGTAGGCATAGCCAGGCAGTTGCTTGCCTTTTAGCTGCAATGTTATTTACATATGAAAAGGAAGAAATTCTTACGATCACGTTATAACCAATCCTCAGTTTTAAATCACTGTATTATTTGTATAATCAAGAATGTGTTGATCATTAAATGGTTTGATTATATTTTTGTGTTGCAAAATGTCTACAATTATGATTTTGTTGCTTTTAATGTATTGTAACATACATAGTCAGGCTAACAAGAAAAGTCAAAAAATAGTTTTTTTGAGGACAATAAATTTTAAGTTGTCTAACTCACTCTCAAAGGAAAATTCAGTTTAGTAACTCAGAAGAGTGGCTTTGGTCAAAGTTTTTAAATATACAATTATAATATAATCTATAAGAAATAACGATCATTAAAGAAAAATCAGATAAATGCAATTTAAAGCGACGAGTTGACAGAGAATTGAAGAACAGAACTTCAGAATTGTTTCAAGAAATTTCGAAGGGAGCGGTATATGAGAAAATCGTATTTCTTTATATTTTTTTATTCAAAAAATCTCTTTTAAATTTTTATTTCATTGTCGATAACCAATATTTTAAATGAGTAATATTTCAGTTACTGTAATTAATTTTGGTCACCGTTTATTTAAGATTTCTAAAATGAAAACTATAAAAATACCCTCCTATAGGGCAACTTCTTTGGTTAAGAAGTGATAGATGGTTGTGGATATATCTGGCCGTTTGACTCCCAGATGAAGAAGCCGCACTCCGACCATTAGCACGCAGCTAATGGCAGCCGAAGGGCCCCATCTACAAATAACGAAGCTAATAGTGCGCCGCCTTCGGCCTGAGGGACGCGTGTCGGCGAGCGCAATCGATTACGGCGTCCAAATCTGCATTCGTTCCGATCAAAACAGCCCGAGGTGGCGTCCGGCCGGCCCAAAGCTCGCAAGGCGGATAGGTCGCTCGTTAAGACGGAGCTTTAGGGCAGTTTCGCTCGGTTAAGCCCGGCTACCGGCCTTATCGCGCTACCGTCTGCGTTATGTGTTACTTGCTCTTGGGGATCATAAATTTGTGGGCCGCTCGTTCGGCGAGTTGTTAATATTCACTTAGCGGCCGCTTCGCCGCCTTCGTTTGTCCATTGTTAAGTCGGGATCGATAAAGATCAGACGCAATTCCGAAAAAGTAATGAGCGAGTCGGTGGAACGTAACGGGGCAAGCGGTCGGGCGAGCTTTTTTGGCGCCGAAGCTTAATTCCGCGGTGAGTTATGACGGCTTATAAGTGGATGGATGTAGCGGTTTTTGGCTGTTCCTGCTTTTTAAGGATTAATGAGCGCTATTTTTGCAGTTCGGGTACCGTTCGATTTAAAAGGACAGGTCGCCGCCGAGTTTCCACTTTTTAACTCCGCACACCAACGAAAACAAAAAAATATATTGTGATTCACTCATTAATTGATAGAGCAAGGGCTTACGATGTGAACTTAAATGTAGGAAGTTTGGATCTAAAATACTTTAAAAAAATCTTTTTCTACTTGTACGATATCTAATTAGGTTTGGTTTAATTTGATATTTGTACTAAGCAAAGCATACTAATTTTTCCTCGTGGATTTTTTTTTGCTTTCGCTAGTTTTGTTGTAACACCATCCAACTAATGAAGAAACCGCTCCCAATTCAGAGAATCACATTCCGTTCCCGACTATAAAACGTGAAGGGAACCTAATAACTCAGGCGGTTGGTATAAGTGTCAATTAAAAGGGTAACGATGTGAAACGAGAGCTTTTGGATAAGATACAGTCAAAACACAGATCGTAGATAGGAATACGCCGAGCCGGCGGGGTGTCGCCTTCTGGCGGGAATCAGCAGTCCGCATCGCTTTCAGCTCATCAGCCACCCCCGTGCTATCAGTTGACAGTGATTGAGGGCATAGTCGGCTTGCGGCAATAACAACGTCTCTGCGCTGACGAGGCTGTGGATTAAACTCCACCGGCGTTAAAACGCACCCGAAACTTGTAATTATATGTTTGATCAATCAATATTCTTGTTGCGACTGGCCCGAAGCAAACAACAAACCCGTTCGATTGCCGAAGTTTGAACAAAGCGGCTTTATTTGCACGTCCTGGTTCCAAGGCCACTCGACGACCGCAGCGTGGCTTCTTCTGCAGGAGCACGGCTGCCAGAATTGGAGTTTAATTTGGGAATGGAGTCGGCTCGTAAGTGATACAATCGAGTTGCCTACAGATACGATAATAGCAATTTCGGCCGTGAAGGAATGCATCCAATTTGCCGGATAATGTCCGTATCTGAGAACGCAGGGCTTCTGGTCTTTTTCACTTAACACCAGAAGTGGTAGAAGGGATCTCAACGTTAAAATGGTTGCAAGTGAACTAATAGAACACAGCCAAATCGGGTTTGTCGCTTAATCGAGCGTTGAAGTCTCCGGCTAATTTTTGTTTAAATGAAGTAGTTAATCAAATCCACATCGAAATTAGCTTAGAAGCAGACAGCTCATGTTGATCTATATTGGAATAATAAGTTGATTAATCGAGTAGTCTAAAAAAGCGATGATAAATTAGTAAGATCCGGTAGGCTGCGGAGGAAGATCGGCCCAGCAGCAAAATGCAGCGAAATAGAAACTGGAAAGACGGGTTGCGTATGATAATGGCTGGTCAACGGCCTGCTGCCGAACAGGTGCGAAGGCTCTAGGTCGAGGGCTGAGACGAAATCGTCGCGGGTTCAGGTTTAGAGGACCCATTCAAGAGCGCCGTCGCCAGCAGCGGCCCATGCCAGTCGCGCTAGGATTGCACCGCGCGGACGCTTGGGAGCGCTGAATCAATATGCGCGTCGTGGGCGGATTTACGTGCAGATGCTTGCAAGGTTGTCTGTTAACAACGCATAAAACACCATTAAAGACGACGAACTTTATATATTAAGAAATGCTCCCATCTACCACTTGCACGTACAATCCTGGCGGGAGGGTGAGATGGTTGTTTTGTGCCGCATGGTGGAGCATTGTGCCAAGTTCAGGGTCACCGGAAAGCACGTCTGGTTTCCTTTCCGAGCCTGATGCAGCAAGGAAACGAGATCCCGACCCCGGTTCCGTTTCCTATTCTCGAATATCTGTGAATGAGCGAGTGGGTCGCAGTTCGCCGTGCACGTGCATGAATGAAACGCGAGTCGGTGTCACCGGGACGCCACCCCTTTTACGGTTTCCGCGGCGTGGGTGCCGTGATTTATATAACAACCCAGAGTGAGCGCTCGCTTGCGGGGGCTGCTCAATTGGATTCGCTGTGTAGTTGTGAAGGTCGCGAAACTTACGATCAGATCAAATTTATTGCGGAACGCAGACAAACCAAAATAGCACAATTAGGCAAAATAAACAATTTTCATGATTGCTAAATACAGCCAAAACAAAAGGTTTCGTAATAACTAAAAAAGATACATGGTAAGTGTCTTATAATTGAATTTATTAGGAGGCGTAATAAAAATGATCCGAATATAGTAATGCATCTCAAAATACTTAACAAATAAGAAAAGGTACCGATTTCAGAATATTAATGGAAAAGCTAGGGATGCAGAGAACAATACTATCATTAATGGTAATCGCATAAGAATTAATAGCCTTAAAGTAGCAGCATGATGAATACTAAAAACAGCATGGGCGGCATTCTACACCTCTAATACCAGTAAATATCTGCCTTCGTACAGAGATGGACCGCCCAGATACCAAACGAGGAAACCCGGCATAACCAGCAATGCATCATTGTCCTTTGTGTAAGCCCGCTCGCCATTGTTATTTTAATTTAATAACCGCCCATGAATAAACACTCACGGCCGAAATTCGTTTAAGCGTCCGGAAGCGGCTGCGTCCGCGGGCCCATTTATCTAGAAGACTCGTGCAAAACGCCGCTAACGCCCGTCAGGTTCGCACCATGCCATCCGATTACATCTCAGCGGCAGCGCCACCGCCACAACTCGCGATTGTGGATGCTAATGGGCCATTCGAGCGGCTTGGGCCCCATAACCCCATAGCTGGCGCTGCATAATGAGCCCATGATCATTGTTAAGCGCAACACGCCGCCGAAGGTTTTACAGCGATCAAAAGCAAATTTCTGCTGTTAGCAGCAGGAAAAAGCAAACCTTAATTTAATTCCAGTGAACCAGATCGCAGCATGCGATCTTCGAACTTCTCATCACCCCTGATAGCCAAGAAAATCCACTTTGACAAGCTGGAAGCACTTTGAGCTTCCCTGAACTGCAATCTTAATGAATACAACATTTAACACGAAACAGATTTAAGCAAACAGAAGCGGGGAACAAATTTGTTCCAAAATAGAACCCCGAGGGTGGAAAAAAACAGTTCCGGCAGATATGCTGTAGCAGGAAGCAGAATTTTCAGCACTGCTACTAATCACAAACAAATATAGATACAAGCTGGATACAAAAAGCTACCCCAACATCCGGGTGTAAAAAATAGTGCGAAAGCATAGAAGCTTCCCTTCACACTGGAAGCTGCAGAATGATAAAGCGGTTTTGAACCGCATACTATGCATTACCCCCTTCTAACATAAATTTGCTCGATTTCTTATTGGGACGATCGCAATGAAATAAATAAACTAAAAATAATGCGGTGTGAAATCGAGATAAGAAGTAAAAACAATTAAAAAATAGTCGATGCGCTCCAATAGTGGGATTTATATGAAGTCAACTACGCGATAACATTGTAAATGTACACACAATTTTAATTGCAGCAACTATTGGATTATTATACCTTTCAAGAACCTAAAAGTGAAGATAAGCCCGACCGTTGATTGCCGTAAAATGTGGTGGGAAACTTGGTAGGCGATCTCCAATGTATTAATTCGTTTATCTGGTCAGCACGAATTGCCAGGATTAATTTGACAGTGCAGTGTGTAATCGCGTGTCAAATGCAGTTGTCGATTTTACGGCTGATTAAGCAATTGCTTGGTTTATTGCCTTCCGAAGTCTCTTGACGCTTGTGCACTGTGGATAATCTCGGGATTACCATTGTGCATGCCTCTCCGGCTCGCTTAATCCCATTAAGAGTTAGTTGTAATTATATGCTCGTAGATAACGGCCAGAAAGTAATTTGCTGGAGCAAAACAATCATAAGAGTACTGCAGAAATAAACTTATTAGTTTAAAATGTATCTTTATAATTGAAGGTCGTGCAATTTTGTTTACTATTCATACTCTAAAAGTTAAAAGAGAAAAGAGAAGCAATTTAAGAGACTCAATACCTTCAGTTATCGAAAAATATTGTTACAAAACTTGATGCATTGTTGTGAATGAGTCCTTAAAATGTTGTCATGGTGCAATATATAAAAAAATGCATTTACAGTTTTAATTTAAGAAGACTTAAATGGTGTAACGGTATATTAGTAAAATGAGACATGGACTTATTTCAAAACGAGGTTTTAGCATATCTTTTTCAATCGCGTGATGTGATACGAATATCCATTACCAGCCTGTCAAAACACGAGCGTCCCTTGCGCATGCATACCAGTGCCGTGACATACCAAACGTTTTCGTTCGTTACAAGTCTTTTTATTTACATTTCTAACAATCCACGTAACATTTATTTCGATCTTCGATATTTTGTTTGTGTTCAAGCAACGTGTTTCAAAAAAGAATTTATTAGTTATAAAAAATAGCTAGGGAATATATATTTCTCTATTTTGTTTATAAAGATCTCATTACACACAAAACTACAAAAGCCAGTCCTGGAATAAAGAATCCCCGAATACTACATTTAAGATCAAAGAAATGGAAAGAGATGGACTTAGCAGCATAAATATTTAGTGGCCCGCGTACTTGGAGTTCTTAAAAACCCATTTGCTTGGAATGGGGCAGATAATAGTTTGATGTGCTTTCCAATTAGCTAAAAAGTAGTTTTACAATCAATTTTAATAAAAAAGAAGAGAGAATTGGGCAAAAATAATTAAAGGTTTTTTTAAATAAATGAAGTTATTCATACTACCTGTACTTACGGCCGCAATAAGGCGCAAGCTCAAAAGTTTCCAAATTTATCACTTTAGAGCAGATAGTATTTATAATGTAGAGTAGATCAAGCCTTTCCACTATACAAAAGCTCCAAAATGTTGGCATTAACAGCGCTAAACGTGGCTCGAATCTGATTATGATTTGGTGTGTAGATGCTAGCGATACATACATTGTCCAATGTTTGATGAATCAGAAGAACAATATGAAAAATGAGGTATCGGACAATGATGTTCTCGATCCGCTGAAAATAGCTCAACAAATAGGATGGCTGACATCGAACCTTTTTATATTTTTAATATTGCTAGAGTACTATGCTAAAACGTCGAAAGAAAGATCATTTTGAATGTCGATGGGGATGATAATCACACAGAAAGTGAAGTTGCAGCTTTGGAAAAGGCTAAAAATAATGACATCAATAATTATTATTACAATGCACTTATCAAATGCAGAGACACGATAATTGTTTATATGGATTTGTTTTAACCAAAAAACATCACATGGGTCGTGTTGTTATGCATTTATAATTTTGCATATATTTATAAGGCATATAAAGAAGCAGCAGCAGTTGTACAAAATCCAAGTAATTATTTTAAAAATACAGATCTTTAATATGACGGCCTAGATGTCTTTCCTTTTATATACGAGAAGACTGCAAACATACAGATAGCACCGTAGACTTTTTAGCATTGATTCTTAAAGATACTGAGGTAACTTAACTTCTTCTTAATTAATCCATAACCGCCAATATGATGTTCAATACAGCTACGTCTACAGTTTAAATTCCTGTCTATTAGCAAAATATTTCATCCATAGTTGCAATACCTGCTCAGCGAGTTCTTCTCTTGATATAAATCCATTTAAAAATCCATTAAAGGCAGCGTTTATTGTCAAAGTTCTGTTTCCTATTATGAAGAATCTATAAGCGAAATTTACCCAAATTTCCCCTAAAAAACTAAAAACTGTGTTGAAGGTTGCTTTAATGTTTGAAGTACTTTTATTTATTAATTTTTTATTAATAACCCTCGTACAGTGTTCAATGTATTACAACTGGTCAAAAATGACCAAATATTAATTTTTCTGTGATAAATCTTAGAAGTAAGACTAAATACACTTAAATACATCTAGAGACGTCCCAAGCTTAACAATAACCATTATAAGTACATTTAAATCAGCCCCATCCACGCGTTGTTTTGCTTTTGAACCAAAACCAAGAGTCGAAGAACTTTCACATTTACTGACGAAGTGTGGTTTCATGCATTTTGTAAATTTTTTAACCTGAGGAAACGGCAAGGTTACAAAGAATCTCCTTATTTCGTAGATACTATGGAGCATTTACTGTGTCATCTAGTATCTTGTTCTAAAACGTTTGTATGCTTTTAACCTCTAAAGCTAAGTTTTAATATTTGGTTGTGAATAAAAAAAACTAAAATTTCTATCTATAAGTCACTAGTGGTATTTACTTCAAATGTTAAGTTGAGTCCTTTTGTTCTTTGCATCCAGCATTTGGTATTTCTTGCCCTACGTCATTATCTTAATCATAAACGTATTTTAAAGCTGCCTCTGTGAATAACGGTTGCATTCTTATATTTTTCTGTTCGGGTATGAATTATATCAAGAAATAATGTAGATCTTAAATTGGTTAGATTATTTTACCAATATCGTTTATAACATAGAAAATTATCGAAATTTATTTCTCATTATTCTTATTTCGTGGAATAAGCTACTGAGCGAACTTTATGCTGAACCCATCACATTAGCTTTTGTACGGTGATTTGTTTCGGAATTGATCGATGATTATGTCTGTTTCAGCAGTCATTCTTAAGAAATGTACTTACATTCATGAAACGGTCGGTTTTACAGCCTATAACGATACATTTGGATATCTCCAACTTTTTGCAGCGGAATTTTGTTCTGTACACCTGTCTGGTATAGTTTGGGCTTCGAACATCTCTTTTTGCTCTGGTTTTGCCTTTTTTGCATAGAGTCCAAGATTTTTCATTTTTCTAGAAACTTTACGAGAGAAATCTTTTGATTCTTCCAATATGCTTCGAGAACCTTGCGGTCGTTTTATAATTCGTTTTATCGTAATTACTACCAGTACCAGGCCTTCTTTAAATATCTCCGAGTGTAGATTTAGGCAACTTTAATTCTTTTAACGGTTTAACAAATACTAGAATTTTTATTTTCGAGATATTCGTGCAGAATTTTATTAACAACTTCTGCTTTTGTCTTATGGCTACTTGTCATCTACTATAGAGTACGAGGGGTAGGCTGCAAAAAGGTACATTTGGCGTCCTAGGCTGACAATTTTTCACCTGCCTTTCCTCAAATTTTTGCAAGGTGGGAACACGGAACAATTTATTTACAAATGATAACAGTGGGATAAGTCTTACGAAAGTAAGATATGCAGAACAATCCCGAAGATCGGTAACCAAACACACGTTCAGAGCTCAGATAACGCCACATTTCATATCAGCTGTTTTTATTTACTTTCTGTTCAAATATATAGTAGAAGAAATAAATATAGAAATACAATTTGTTGGCCCAAATAAGACAGTTCTGCTTGTTCACCGTCCAATGTATGTAAAATGCGCCTCATCGCTGAAAATGATTTTCGATGATAAATTTGGATCAATTACACAATGTTGTAGGGGCTAATCAGAGAACACACGTCGGTTGAAATGGTCAATTGGTTTAAGTTCTCGAGCTAATTAGATCTTGTAAGCGTGTAAATTCAAATTTTTGTGGATAAAACTGGTCTTCGAAATGCACAATTCATGCGATCGACGAGTTATTGAAAGTTTTGGGTCTTCCCATTCACCGCAGCGGTATTTGCCGGTGTGCGAACATTTTTGGGTCATCCACTCTTTGGCATATCAGTAACAGAGCCAGTGCCCTCGAATTTTTGCAACAAACGATAGATGGTGGTCTCATTTGGACGGTTATGACGACCAAAATAATCGCAGGAGTTCGATAGGTATTTTTCTTTTTTTTTCGCCATTTTTATAGTGTTCTTTAATCACTTTAGTACGGTTTTCAATTGAATATAATTCCATAGGAAACCTTAAACTAAAAAATAAGCATGGGTTGACAAAAAAACATGGCGTCTATGTTAAATTGATGTTTACTTTCCTGTGTCTCTATTGACGGATCCTTACTTAACATTAAACTTTTAACAATAAAATAAACTTAATGACTTCGCATTCGAGTCAAAAATAAGCATGGCACTGCTAAAAAATTTCATCTTTTTACATAAATTAATGTTAAGCGTAGAAAAATATTAAATTTGTTTCCTAAAACAACATGATTATATATAGCATAATAAAACCTGAAAACAGTTACTCGTTCTCGGCTAGTGCATGAAAATATCTGTTCGTCGTTTTGACTACTACTCAGTAATACCCATGTTATGAAACACCGTCGTTTTATCGTTTGTTTAGTGATGATTATGTTGTTTCACAAATGTACTTTTTTCTCAAAATTGGGGGACGAATTACTCAAAAACAAGGTTAAGCTTAATATTATTGAAGAATCGGAAACTGAAGATGTTATCGACGAGGCTGATCTGAGTTCAGAAGACTCTGACTCAGACTACAACCTTGTACTGGACGACAGTGACTGCAATATGATAATCGAAGTCTTTCGAGTAAAGCTTTCTAGTAATAGTAGTCAATGCTTAAAAAATAAAAAAGAGAAGAAAAAAAGAGAAAAAGAAAACGGAATAATAGAAGGTTCAAACTTAACCGTTGATGTGTCAAAAAACGAAGACTACATTTTATAAATCCTTAAAGTGAAGTAATCGAAAAAAACTCAAAACTTGCAAGAAAAACTGCAGCAATTAATTAATGCAATGCATATTCGTCCAGGACCCACTCCAGCGACTAAATATACACAACATTCTTAAAAAATTCCTGTTAATTTTATAATCCAATATTTTAGAAGAAATAGAGGCAAATATTCATTTGGAAATATGCACTGTAGAGATAGAAGCTCTTTTTGGCCTCATCATTCTTAGCTCTCAAAAGTAATTACTTTTCACCAACAGTCTTATCCGATATCAGAAGATCAGATGATTTATTTTATACCATCTCCCTAAGAGCCGTTTTGAATTTGGAAATAACAGAGGCAAGAAGATAAGTTGGCCCCTATCTGCAAAATTAGGAGGACTTGATTATAAACTGTAAAAAACTCTACAAGTCATCGTTGAATTTTTGACAATAGAGGAGCAAATTATAGGTTTTACAGGGCGTTGTCCATTTAAAATGCATATATCCCCAATAAACCGGACAAGTATGCAAGGAAGTTGCTTAGATATGTGAAAGCGCTACGAAATACATATATAATAAACGCCATTTTCTACTAGAGGAAAGGACCTGTTTCTACAGGCTACCTACTTCCGAGTTCTACGTTAAAAATCGGTGTCTTGCGTAAAAGGAACAAACCAAAATGTTATAAGGGATAGCTGGTTTACTGGGATGCTGCTATTTATAAAACTAAAAAGGAATATAAAAATAAAAGAGGATTTCCAAAAGAACAATTGTGAATATCGCAGAGCAATAAGTTCTAAAAAAAATAAATAAATCAAATCATATACTTGGTGTCCAAGCTTCACGATAAGACTTTTATTAACAACAGTAATCACAAGCCTGAACACACTTTGACCTACAACTTAATAAAGAAAGGAGCTGGCCAATGACTTCTTCTATAATATGATGAATATTGCAACGATAAACGTAATTTCTGCAGGAAGCATTCACAAATTTGGCGAATTCACCTTCTCCAGTATGTTGATTGAAGGGTGATTTCGAAAACGACTCATTTTCACTATGCAACATCAGTAGATAGAGGACAACAAGGAAAAAGTTCTAGCAGGATCGAGTGCTGCCCAAGAAAGGCAGAATGCTCATGTCAGGCCGAACAAATCAAGAAATCAAAAAACATGTCAATAATGTTCTTATCAATTGAAAAGAATGAGCAAAAGTATTTGCCCAAAATGTTTTTTAAACATTTGCACATTGTTCATATTTGAGTATTTAGTTTCGTTCCTAAAACTTTCTTAAAGCCAATAATAATTTTGAGACTGTCAACCAAAATAGGTAACAAGTTTATAGCTCACAAAAAGACTGTTTTATTTTTACTTCACAATATACTTACAGACGTTTGTTATAGTATAATTTTGAGAATGTTTTTGGGAGTTTTTGGGATATACTCATTTATAAGATTCCCGTCGAAACGACGAGTGTTAAGTAACAAAGGATGTTTTTGAAGGGTAGCGTTCTAGGGTTAAAATCTAAGAAAATGTCACCTGAGTTCATGTGTAATTATATAGATGCGGTTTAAAATAAATAGTAACTGGAAAGCAGGCTGGTGTGAGACAATGTTTCGAAGCAATTTGAAATCCTTGAACGTACAAACAGAACGGTTCCAATCAGTGAACAATACCGAGATGATGCACGCGGCGTGAGAATGGAGCCCTCAGGGTCGCTACCGTGACGTCCCGCAGACCCAACCTGTCTGCCCAGGTAGTCCGTCAGTCAACAACCCCACCGTAGCCAAGGGCGAAAGGTATCGAGTCAGTCACCTACTGAACCGTTCCATATTCCTTCGCAGCCGCGACCAAAAAGGGCGGTTCACCTTCGCGCCCGATAGAGCCGTCGTCTGGGAGCAAATCGTGTGCGACTGATATTAACGATTCGGATCCGCGGCTCGCATCTACACAGAAGTCGAACCTCATTAAAATAACACATCAAATAGAGCCCGCTCGCCGGGCCAAAATTCGAAACCGTCCGCCACGGCCTCTCCCGCTTAGGCGTATCATCAATCAGCAAACGGTGTCTTTCTCCTGTGGTCTCTTTGAACGTCCTGCGCCGCCCGTTGCGTAGGATTCGATTATGATAGCATGATTTATTGCTCCCCAGATGGAAGGCTCATGGCATGGTTATTGATGGCTCGGATGGGCGCCCGAGAAGCTCCTCGGCGACGCTATGCCTTATTTGCATTGCGAGGTAGCAGGGCTCGCGTGACGGCCCCAATTGCCGCAATTTCCAATTGCCCCGCGGCGGGAGCAGTTCGCCGAAAGGTAAACGCTCTCCAAAATGGAGCATAGTTACTCCGGCTGCCCCATTGAGCGGGACACGCACGGGGAATTCGAATGGTTTGCATCTTAATTTCGGCACGATCGCGCTCCTGCATGTCAAGTCCAGCTCGCCAAATGCAAGCCGGGCACGCCCGACAAGCTCTCCGGGTTACAATGAGAACAGGCCCCGGGTTGGTTGCGAAATATTCAGCTAATGCATGTTATTTGCTTAAAAGTGTTGAATTATGCGAGAGGCTGCAACGACAAGCTCATTGTCGAATAACAATGAGGCTGCGAAATTGTACGTTTGCGGAATAATCGGCCGGGGCTCGGATTTCCGAAAATCCCGCGAATTCCCAAGCATGCAAATCTGGGCTCTTTGTTCTGTTCTTGCGAGCGCCTGCCGAGGCTTTCTCACATTGTAAGCCGAATACGCGCCACAATACGCTAGAAATTGCGCGTACAGCAGTAATTTGCATGTTTCTCGGGGAACACACGAAGTATTGGGCAACTTTTTTTGTTCCGTTATCTCTCAAAGAATCTCCAGATTCGATTACGAAATGTTCACTTATTATCCGATGTAAAATGCAAATTAAAGCGATAGCTTTGTAATCGAAAGATAATTCTGAAGGAGTCGAACATCACCTGCGCATCCCCCAAGCTTAACGAATTTATCAAAAAACAGAAGCTGCCTTAATCGCAGAACAAATGCGCACTATAAAAAGGCTCTTTAGAAGTGATGCAAATGCGTCAGCCTGGCTAACAGAACTGATAAAGATGACTAGGATATCGCAAACCGCATTACTTTCCAGTCTGTCACCTATAGACAATCTTCGAAGTTTCAGCGTTTACAGAAGAAAAGCTCCGCTCTAATATAAATTCTAAACAAACAATAATAGACCTTTCCAAACATCAGTGCCCCAGCAAAACAGAAAAGTTTGTGGTAGCACCTAAATCTATTGTTGAGGTTGAGGACATATCTAACATAGAAGCACTCATACGAAACCTTTCAGCGGATGAAGCAAAGGAAGTTTGGCTCGAGGCTTCATGCACCTTGCGTCTCGAATAGCCTAGGAAGAACCTACCCAGGTCGGAATTAAATGCGGTTCGTGAACTCAAGCATGACGTCACTATCATTTTACTAGCAGATAAAAGCAATGCCACAGTTATGCTGTCACGGAAAGACTGCACAAAAAAGATGACTGTACTGCTCGATTCTTGAACGCGATCCCACTACATAAGCAAACTAATTAAAAAACGCCATTAAGAAAAAAGTAACATCAGATCTTCTTCCGCCAAAAATATACGAGCTCTCTAAAATCCATAAAGATGGTGTACCATAGCTGCAATCAGTGGCCCTATCTTCAAATTGGTCAAACACTTGTCCACTCTTAAAACCATACATTAGACTTATCAGCACACTTTCTCAACCACTTTCAAGACATCAAGCTACAGAAGCGAGACCTAATAGTTAGTTTTGATATATAACGTCCTTTCTTATCAGTTCTGATCCAAGATGCCCTAATCTACTTAAAGCAAATTTTTCCTAATGACATCTTGCAACTCTTTCAACATTACCTTATGTACAACTATTTTGCTTGGTAAGACTGCTCGCTTTGTAATCGCCAGCTACTTCATGGAGAAATATAAAGAGATCGCAATCAATACAACACCATTAAAATCCGGGATATGGCTAAGATACGTTGATAATACATTTGTGATATGCAGATACTGTAAGGAGACACTACTACAGTTTGTTAAACACCTTATTTCAATACACTCGAATATGCAGTTTACCATTGCTTTCCTAGATGCACAGGTGTTAAGATCGGAAAATAGACATTTACAATACGCTGTGTACAGAAAACCCAAGCATACAGATAGATAGCTTGATTAGCAGTCAAATCACCATCTAAGTCAAATAAGAACAGTTGAGAAAACATAGGCAATAGGGCACGGCGCATATATAAATAGAGAATTCTGAACAAATACGAGGAACAAATCATCTATACTACTACTACCAAAATACGGGAGTGGATTCAATTGTTTAAATACACAAGAAACCCACACGATACATCAGGGGGGTATAGTGAATACCATAATGTTCCTGCGAGGTCTACATTGAAACTACGAACCATACGATTACCATCAAAATAAAGGAATATCAACGATATTGCTGAACATACCTTAGAAAATCCTGACCACAAGTTTTGCCCAATAGTAGAAATGGTCATCTTTGGTGAAACTGTTGGTCCACAATAATTGAACTTTTTAAATATAATTTATCAAATTTTGAATTTTTTAAAATATTAGCTCTGATGGAGTAAAAAGCCTTTCGTGATTTATCAAGATACCCAAACAACAAAAAAAAATAATCGAAAAACTAAACAAATGAGTTACTAACAAAAGAACATGAAATTATGGAAAAATGGGGAGAATATTTTAATAAGCGTGTCTAAGAAAGTTTAGCTGCGGAACTTAACAAAAATAGAAAAATGATTTAGACAAATGTAGAATAGAATTAGATCGGACAGAGAAACAATAAACGCTGTATTCATTATATATATTTTGATTAAATATTAGAAAATAATATATGAGTTTCATAATTTGACGGTGACTATTCAGACATAACTTGCGTATAGTACACGCGACCGTCAGGATAAACTCGCTCGAACAGTCGAATGTAGTTAGTGTGAATGATGGGGTTACAATGCAATAGAACAACAAGTGAATATTAAGTTCTGCTACAAATTGTGGGAAAAAAGTGTAAAGGCCAGAAACCATAAGAAAAAAATGTGTTTACGATTTAGGATAAGCCATGCGAGCGAGTGAATGTAATAAATGTTGGCGACTGACTCTACAATTGGTGGCAAAGAACTTAGACATTCATAAGTCCGCGTCTACGCTTAATCGCCCCTAGCAGTTTGACTACAAGACTACAAGAGCCGTCCGCTTCCCACTCACTCCAGAAAGTTCCTCGATTTTCTTTCGTGTCACAGTGATCTCTATCTGATGGTGATCAGGGAGCACAAGCTGACAGAAGAACATGAAGTAAAACAAATTCAAACCTTTGGAAATATCACCATGTATTACCAGGACCTATGGACTTCTTTCCTCTGCCTAAAAAGCATCATAAAGGTGGTGTTCTGCAAATAATTCCTAAAGAGGCTTTGCTGGCAGTTTTCAGCTAGCGTTGGATGTGTGAAGGATTCATTCTTAAAGATCAATTTGTTTGTATACTTCTTTTTGTGTATTTTTTGATAACATTCGCTAAAGTTTTTAGACATATCTTGTATCCAACATACTAAGAGAACAAAAATTTGGAAAAAAGTCAACAACTGCAAACCAACACCTGAATTTGAAACCACATAAGACAAGAAGGCATATTAAGCTTTAATACGGAACAAGTTACATGATATCATCTAACATTTGCCGATGATTTAATTTCGATTACAAAATAGCAGAAGATCTGCATCATAACGTTAGTGTTTGGAATAAAGAATTTAACAAACAAGGGTTAAAATGAAATCAAGATAAAACAAAAACAGTAGTAATATAAAAAAACCGCAATAGAAACAGAACTGAAAACATAGTTGTAAATCCTTACTTGTGCTTTAGTTCCAATATGCTTTGCCTATAGACTTTAAACAAAATATAAAGAAAAGGAAGTAAGCAAAATAAAGACTATTAGAAGAACAGCAGGTTTAAAACTATTAAATGGTCAGCAAGATTAGAAATATAATCGATCCAAAAAAATAGTCCGGACATGGTGAAATAAAAAAACAATGTGGAAAACACTAGAGAGATTTAGAAAAAGCAAAAGAATAGAAAACAAAAAGGACAAGAAATTACGGGAGATAGAAGAGAGTAGCTAAAAGAAACAAAAATCCTCAACACCGATATTACTGGTATAGGAGGTATTTAAAAATTCATAGTTTGGTATAGATTTTGGGGTTAGTAAAGTCATTTATTCTTATTTTTTATGCAACTGTTATTGTGACATTAATTATTACCCTTTTAAATGTCTTAAAATTTTAATGATCTGAACATATCGTCACATATTGATTCTGTACTTGTTTTAGTAAAAGGCAAATTTAATGGATATCCAATTACTTCCATAATTACTTTTAAAAATACCCTAGGTTTCCATATACGACCTTCCATTTCAGTCAAAGCTTTATATAAAGGACCGCTAAACATGCAAAAATATTTATTTGCTGGTCTCAAATGAATACAGAAATAAAAAACTTGATCAAGTGGTTTTGGCCAATGTAATGTTCCTCTTAATTAGCCTATTAAACTCTCTCCTAATTAGGAAGGATACGTACAACGTTTTCAATTAAGAGGCGTCATTTTGAATTATAAAAAAATGTCTGCCATTAATCATGGAATACAATATCTTCCAAGTGGGCGCACTGTCTCTCTTAAAAGCTTCGTTTGAGGAAATTTTTATAATATTTTCGTACAAGTGCGGATCGATTTCGCGAAATGTAGGTCTGATATTGGCCTTTAGTGCTTGAATTAAGAAGCATAGACGTAGACCTTACCTCTATGTAACTTAAAAAAAATTAATTATGTCAGATCACACGATCTGGGCGGCCACTTCGTCTCCATTTCAAGACTCGACCATGAAATTTTTGGCGAAATAGCGTGACACGTAGCTGCCCCATGGGAAATAAATATAGTCTTCGTCTCCAACATTTCCCTGAAACGGTCTTGCCAGTGTCATTTTAGAAAAAATTCCGACCAATGACACTATCAACGCAAAAGGTTACCAAACTGTAACTTGAAGATGGAGAGGTTTTCGACAATTTTTGGGTAGTTTTTAGACTCCAGGTGCGACAGTTTTACTTCTTTACGTTTCTAATAAAATGGAAATGAGCTTCATCAGTCAGCATAATTTTCATAAAAATGGAGTACAGTTTATTGTATCTCCAATACTCAATTAACAATGATCTGTTGCTATAAGTCCTTGAGTTAGTTGGATTTTATAAGCTTTGGGTCCAGATATTTGTAATGTGTCGGAGGCTAGTTTTTTAGATGCTAAATTGTTGCGAATCCGGTAAATTTGTATCTTCTGTAATACTTTCGGGTGGTCTGGCACGCCTTGAGTTCCTTTGAAAAACTCTTTTTATTAGTTTCACAATTGCTGTGCGACAAGGCGCTTCATTTTGACCGAAAAGTGTAGGAATGTCTTCATAAAATTTTCACAACTTTAAAGCGTTGTGCAAGCATGTATCGTTTCATTTTTGTTAACCGTGTAATTTTTATTAATCTCCTGTCCAAGAATGATAGGTCTAACATTAATAGATTAAAAATAGTGCGTTATTTGCAATGATACTTCGTAATGGAAGACTATAGAAAACCTTCTGGGTCTAGTAAGTCGGGCAGTAGCTATTACTATGTTTGTCAAGACATTTACAAAATAGTACAGCCCTTTTGCCACAAAGCAGCAAATGAACATGGAGATTTCATGCCACGGAAAGCTGAGCATTACGTAGTTCTTAAACCTTCATTAGATAAAATTGCCCAACACCGACCGCTTGCTAATTCAAAGCGATCAAAGAAAATTCGTGCCGCTTAATAGAACTTTCCCATTTATGCAAACCAATCAATGTCCGGCAGTGTTGAGAATCCGAATCAAAGCGGAGTGAAATGAAAGCAGTAGGCTCAAGGATATTGGCTGATAGCAATAATTTAATTGCAGCCAACGTCGGGTCCCAGTTTTTCAAAAACCCATAAATCGAGTCGGATGCACTACTCCTGCGCTGCATTTCGCGGACGTTTCGCAACCTCACACGGGCATAGCGTGGACGCGCTTTTTCGCAAACGTCCGCGCTGACAGGCTATAAATATCGCTTCACCTCATTCGATCGCTAATTATCTAATTCGTGTTACGAATACCGAAGCGCTGCAGATTCTCACATCCGTTTTCACACGTGATGCAACCGAAATGTCATTTTTGTAGGCCCCAACCTATTTTTCTAATTAGCCTGGAAGCTCGAATAAATTAAGCTCCTAATAAACAAAACTGCGCTTAAGAGCCTCATGCATATTCTGTTAATAGGTCCGTGCATCCTAAATAATTTCTAGATCGTTGGGTTCTTAAAAAATAATTAGACGCACACATGGGGGAAACAAAGGCGATTATGGAAACCGACGCGAGTTGTCATGTTCGATGGCATCAGACATAACTCTGGGGCGTTACCATGCGATTTCCTCTATTATTGCTGACGGAATTCACATAATCTGCATTAACATGCCTATTTCCTGGCCTCATCCTATGCTGCGCTTCCTACTCGCGCGATTTTTCCGACATAAGCCGGAGAATGTGTGCGCATAAATATACGTACAGGTGGTTCGAGAATGGATGGGAGCCCGGGCTGGTTACTCCTACCCACACCTGTAGTCTCATGCATAAATACCTTATTAATCAAGCGCGCAATTGTCTTCCGCTTTTAGCGAACATTTTTACGGATTCCCTGGTGTGGGCTCTCCCTCGGGATTAAATTGAATTCGCGCGGTTCATTTCGCGGAAAAATGGAAGTAAACGGTCGATAATCTCGGCGCCTTTTACAAGGCGCACGGTCTATTAAACTACAGTTACCTGAAACCGTAAGCCGTCGCTAAAAAATGACGGCGATAATTTGACATCGCTATTCCATTATCTAGCAATTTATCAATCCGTTCCGGGATCCGCGCGGCTTTTTCTGCCGTCTCATTATACGCCGATTTTTCGCCGTCCCACGATCCACGCCGGCGGGGAGGGTGACAATAACGCCGGCGGCGGTGTGCGGAATCCCGAAGGATCCATAACAGGACCTTTGTGCTCGGCGTCTGCGGGGACGCCATAAGGCGGTTCGTTGTCCAAAAGGGGCGGCTGGCATAAAGGCGGCGTTTTGCACGAGGGCGATAAATCGCGAAACTGCAGCGTGACATGGTTCGCACCCTCGACCAAATGGGAGCTTTGAGCTTCGGGCCACGTGGGACGTCGCGGTCTGGTTACCGCGCGATTTTAGACCTCCCAGAAGAATGTAAATGTCTTTATGCCTGCAAGTGACAGTCTTATTTATTATAACTGTTAATAAACCAAATTTTTGAGCATTAATCGTCTACCAATCAGTGTCTCACCCCTGACAATTAAAAAGACTTAATCTTACATCAAAAATGACAATGACGTCACAACTGATCGGAAGCTATTACTTTATATTACAATTCTGTTACAATCCCTGCCATATACACTGGTGTTTAACAATTTTGGAAATTCTTGTTGAAGATATTTACCGCCTCTGGGTAGCAGGTTAAAATTGAAAAATTCTAGACATGAGCAAAGGATCATTTTCTAGTAAAATGTGGAATATAAAGGAAATCAGAGATTCGCGAAATAATCAAACATCGGATTCTACTACCTGAAAAAGCCGCAGCTACAAGAAAAACCGTTTTCATTTTGTCAGATACAGTAAAGTGACAATTCACAAAAACTGTTAGAAATGACAACCATGTCCGCTACAATTTGGGCAGCATTTTTCACCCTAGCATGCAGTATTCATAAGAATATTTACCAATACTCCTTAGTTCTATACACTATAAAGAGCCATGACCTCTTTTAAGGGCTTCCCAACTACTTCCTGATTTTACAAAAGTGCGGTCGTCACACTCATTCCATCCCGAAAGAGACAATGCTTAGCACTCTTTACTTTACATGGATGACCGGCTATTTTACTCTTCTCGCTTCTTAACGTTTTAACTACAACCTTCATCCATTATTTTCGATAGAACTCCTGCTTTACATTTTATTATTCCCACGAATTTTAGGACTTTTCCGCATTTTTTTAACCATCTTAGTTTTGTACAGCCCTTCCTTCTCGTACCTTCTTTCTAATCCCCCTTGTAGGTTGACTATTTTACATTTAATATCTGTGGACATGGCAGTTATATTACGTGACATAAAAGAAAGTCACACGGAATCAAGTCCAGAGAACGAAAGAGCCACAACACCGACCCTTGAGAACCAAACCATTCGTGTAAAACCATTTCGGAAAGACACTGATCAGAAAACCTTTATTCTAAGCTTTTGTACATTACGAGCACTGTGACCGCAACGGGCCATTGTGCCTACAACTAACCTTAAATTTTAATTTAAATCCAGAACGCAACAACACATGTTAAGATTGAATGAGAGATCGAGGATCAAGCTCTCAAACTATTCGCTTACCACTAACTTTGTCTTGAGCTTCACCAATAATAACGTTAAACACACATCTATTAGAACAAGAAAAGGCAAACCCTATGTTGTGTTCGCGTCATCAGAAAATCATTGGTTTAATAAAATCGTACTTTTGGCTCTTCTTGGAGACAATATTTAACTAGTTAAGTTGTTCTTCAAGAAATATATTGAAAATTTTTAAATTCATGGAATTTACCCTTTTTTATAGAACATGTAACTGCGAGACGGTTGCTGACGTAATATTGTTATTTTATATTTTATCTTATTTGTTTAAAGAGTTTTGCTTTTTTTAGTGACTTCTTTAAGTCTCCAATTGAATTGTTGGAAAAACAGTTTTATTAATATTCTTTATATCTCAAATATGATCAAAGGAAAAATTTAGATTAAATGATTTTTTATTTTCTGGTGCTACCAGGGAGATTCAGGAGATAATTAAACATCGGACTTTACAATTTGTATTTAATAGAAATCTAAAAAGCTATGTCCACATTCTAAGCCACCGCAAAACGTTTGAAAGTTGATAACTAAGTAAAAAATATAGATATATCTAAAAAATGCTACCGAAACGCACAAACCTTTTTGGCTTTTATTAGAGATAGTAAAAAGCAACATCATTGCAAAAATTGTTATAAATGACATCCATCTTCAGTATGCATACACTTTCAACATGTCTTAAAACAATTTAGATGTTTTCCACTCTAGCACGCAATTTCTGATCAGTATTCACGGGATTGAGATACACCAATTATATTATGTAACCCAAAAGAAAGCCACGCGCGCCAATTCAAGTCTAGAGAACGAAGGAGCCACAACACCAACCCTTGTCGTCCAATTCATTCTTATTGGCGTTGGGAAGGCAGCGATTAGAAAGGCGCTTCGCGTAGCATTATCCAAGATTTCTTTTCATCTGCACTACCAGCACTACAAATTTAGAACTAATATTGATTTTTAATTTAAATCTACAATACCACAGACATTCATAAAAGAAAAAGCATAACTCGACCTGGCTAAGATTCAGGGCGTGATCGAGAATCAAGCTTTCACTTGCCTACCGCCGAAATTTCTATTACAAACCCTACCACATATGGTGGTGCATAAAAACTGAAAGATGCAATTTTTTAAAATCTGTGTACTGAAAATATTTACTGCGTCTCTAGACGGTAAGGTAAGTCAAAATTAAAACACAACCAAAAAAGAATTTTCAAACGCAGAATTAAAAAAATTAGATTAATCCTTTTTTAACTCGCCGAGGCTATCAGGTAAAATCATAAAATACGGTGGATAACCAAATCGGACACTACAATCTCCAAAAATGACATAAAAAATCCAATGGAAACCTGAAAGAGTCATGCCCACATTTGACCTACTACAGTCCGTTTAATGATTAATAATTAAGTACAAAAACAACTATATAATAACCAAAAGTACTTACAAAAATTGTTATAAATGATCAATCACCTTTATTATATAAACACTATCAACATATTTCAAACGATTTGGGCAATATTTTCCACTCCAGCACGCAATTTGTGCGTAGTATTCACTAGAATAACATACACCAATTGTATTGTGACCTAAAATAAATTCGCATGGATTCAAGTCAGAAAACGAAGGAGCTACAATACCGACTCTTGTCGACCAATCCATTCACATAACGGTGTGGACTTTAGGAAGTCACCGGATCTACATCACTCGTCTACTGTCGACTCTGCCTTGAGCTTCTCCAATGATAACGATAAATGCATATCTATTAGAGTAAAAAGCGACGAACATTTTATTGTGTTCGGGTTACCAGAAAATCAATGATCCAATAAAATCGTACCTTTTTGCGTCTTGTGACAACATTGAATTTACTATGGCATTCCTCAAGGAATTTATGGAAATTTTCAAATTCATTTGAGTTACCCTTTTTATATAAAACATGTACGTGACTGCCGTTTTATCTCAATTATTCGAGAAGTTCTTTTAGCAAATTTTTAGTTTCTTAATGTTTTTATATTGACTCGCACCAACGTGCTTCCTTAATTTGCTTTTTGGTTTTGTTTTATAAAATTTTGATTCAGAAATACATATTCTGAATTACTTGCAATAATACTCAAGTTGTATAAAACAAAAATTTTCCAAAGTCAGACAAGTAATTTCTAAAAAATAAAGCTATCGATGGGACATTTTTCAAAAACGGATAAGAGATTTAAACAGCGGCTATTTTGGACTTTTGGCCCATTTTCCGACCGCGCGGCGCTTCCTGCAGCGGCGAATTTCTGAAGTTTAATTGCCTTTCTCATCGATTGTAGCCATCGCAAGAAAATTGGCCAATTCCGTTCCACTTGCAATTGCAGCTTCGCAACGACCATCTTCCCGATCGGCGTTTAATTTGCGGCCGCTTCCCGCGCCTTCCCACGACTAATGACTCGGTACAACCTCAAAACGAGCACTAAACGCCGCAAGTTTGAAATTTCTCTAAGCGCTCAAATGCAGCGCGTCCGCTATTAGCGCGCCGATTGTTCGAGTAACCCACACGGCCGCCCGCTTTGTCCCGCGACAATTTTTCTCGTTCGGTCGCAAGAATTTTAATTAATTGTGAAAGTGGCTGCACCTCCCGCTTACTCCGATAATTATGTTTGCGTTATTATGCCCGTTTACCCTTGAAACGATATTTATGAGCGCATTTTAATGGGCGCGATTTTTCAGCCTACCGCTGGCTGACGCACGGGCGCGCTATTCATGTAAGAATTTCTAAAGGACAATCCTATAATTTAAGTTTTCCTTTTATCTTAACAACACCCACTTCTAAATTCGATTGTTTAAGCTCCACTATGCGCCACGAGAGGACGTCGGGGTAATGAAATTTATGACGTCGTTTCAAAAGTAACGAGTTTGCTATAAACAGGTAATTTTCTGTTAATAGCAACTAATCATTAATGGTAGTAAATCTCCTGCCATTAAGTCGTTTAAATGTATAAATATTTTGTCACCAACTTTGCGACTAATATAGTGCTTGTCGTTTCTCGTCCTTATTGGTTTAATATTTACAGAGAACGTTCTAAAAAGAGGTAACATAAGGAAAAGGAAATGAAGATAATAACATTTTACGGATGTGCATGTGGGATATTAGTTGTTAGAAAATTGGTTTCGGATAAAAAAACGGATGTTTTATACTTGTTTACGAGTGGATTAAATATCTTGTTGGAGAGGTTTAGATGGGAGGGGGTGGAGAAAGAAAGACGGAGAAGTTGTGAAAACGGTTAATTCTATACAAATATTTTTCGAAACCAATAAATTTCACTGTATGCAGTTTTTCTATTAGTTCGTTATATAAATTCTTAGGACGTTACAATTTATACAATTAAAAATTAAAATTATAAATAAACTAATATATATTTATAGAGTTCGTTCGTAAAGTGCTTTTTCACTTTTTCAAATTTTGATATTAATTTTGCTGTGATAAATTTTTTACCTTATGTTACTTGGTTTTAAATAAAAAACAAGGCTTCACAGCAAAATATACTTAGCATGTACAAGGTGAGCCAAAAAAATAGCTCTTAAATGACTATTAAAAGTAGAAAGCCAGTTTTTAATAAACACAGCTTTGTGTATCTGTAGTCGAGTTTGCTAACGTAGTAAAATCTATCATTACAATATTTATTATAAAAAGTTTGAAAACATTTTAATCTTAATGTGTAGTAGAAGGTTAAAGTGTCAGACTTGCATTCAGCAAATCTTTACAGAGAATGGTGAGTCTATTTCACATTTCCTGTACTTGAAGATTGTATAGATTACATACCCAAAAAAGAGGAATGATAAATGAATGTGAAAGCTTCCGGAAACTGTCAATAAAGACCGGATCGAAATGGTTATCTCCTTCAACGATGGCCCCTGGTCACGCGTAGTAATGATATATTCAAAGATTTTCACCCATCTTGCTTTTTGTTTGTCTGTCAGTTTGTGAGGTACAAACCCGAAATAGATTCTCCGCGGGCGATGGTGTGCACCGTATCCATGTTAATGCTCAATTTCTCAGCCACCAATCGTAAAGTCAGTTTCAATATCATGTATAATTATATCGGGTGTTGTGCTTGTTGACGACCAGAACATTGTTTATCGCTAATCATTTATTTCTCGTCGCTAACGCGTTTGAATCAGTCGTAAACACATTTTTTGCTCGCGGCTTCTGTCCCACGCCATCTATTTCCCGCTGTTTCGCATAATTTGTAATAAAACTTGATGTTCACTTGTTTGCTCCATTGCACTGTAAGTCTACCTTCTCACACCGACTACATTCGACTGTCCGCTAAATGCTGCTTCTCTGTATAGCCACGTAGATAGGCGCGCACTTGGTCTATGTTACTATTAATATATCGAACACACCATGTATGCATATATTCAATTTAAAAACTCTACACAACAACTTAAGAATCAAATAATACTTACATTTGCAAATAATTGCAAGATTCTTATAATAAATGTTATAACATACAACATAACACATACAGGTACCATCTTAACTTAATTTCCTGTCCAAAAATTATCAAAAATATATTTAAAACCGTTAAAATGTTCAAATATTTCAAAAAAGCGGTTGTTGAAGGAAAAGCAAGGTATTAAAAAAATAAAAGAAAAACGTTATTTACTAAGCTTTAAGGCCTCTATAACCCAGGAAATTAAAATTAAAAAAAAACTACAAAGTGTGATATTTATTTAGCAGTTTTAAACAATATGTACAAGCAAAGAATTAAAGATCAAAAATTTTGCATGCAACCTGTATATGATGAAATATATGAAAATCTGTAGTGTAATTCCGCTAACGTTAGTTAAATAGAGATTGACATTTTGGGCTAGAAAAGTTGCTATAACTTTTGAGCAACCGTTTAGGCAAACCTAAGAGTCTTTTTTAAGGGTTGTTAGGCTTAATAATTGATAGAAAATCTACTCTATGAATATGGTGGCGTTTTTCTCGACGTTACGCATACAAAAGTTTTTTTTTACAATGCATTCATTTCCACATGACCTCGAAGACAAAGTGCTAAAGGATTCTTCAGTAGTTCTTCTTCAATATGCTCAATTTTCTCAATATTTATCACTTCCGTGTCAGTTATTTCAATTTGCATGTCTTCCATAGATCAAGAAATCGGCAAAATCGATATATTCATATTTGTCAATATTCTTCTCTTCTAATCAGTCCGAATTGAGACGAAAGTGACCTTTGAAATTGCTTCCCTGCAATTACAGTTTGACGTATGGCCTTGCGATTGACATAAAATGATTAATTCCTTTATCGATATGCTAATCTGTTGCATTCAAGCTAACATTACAACATTCTTCTATTTTTCTCATACATTACTAATTGCTTATTTGCTTGGAAGGCCTTTTGAGTATTCCTTCTTTGTGCAATATCTCAAATTTGAATTAATTGTTCAATGAACATGTCGTTCCAGGCACATTTACTAAAATATCAAATTGCAAAGCCCTTGTTAAGAACTTGTTTAAAATATTGTAATTTTAAAACACCCTGAAGATGCAAATGAGCGGATTTTGTTAACCAAATATCTTGATGCTTGAAAATATCCAGCATTTTTTATAGCCTGCACATGTACTTCCCAAATTTCCAGTAATTCTTTCTGTTTTTAAGGGTATTCTTGCATTAGATTATATTCATAAAACCGCTTTGAGACTTCTTTCTTCGTATTCACATAACTATTTTAGAAATTGTTGAGGAATGGTTAAATATTACAATCTGAATTTTTGATGCTTTAATACGGTATAGTAATTTGTATCACCTTTTCAATGACGATTATGAGAATTTGTAAAAACGCTGTCATTTATATTGGTATTTTTGGTATTACAAATAACAAAATTAGATAAAGTAATGTACAAGGTCTGTCCATAAAGAAACATTCTAAATAGCGCGGGATCGGGGCCCTGATAACGTTGAGATAGGTATAAACTAAAAAAACCTCTATATTTACATTTGCCGATTCAATGCTTAGTTCTTAAGTTACTATTTTTTTGAGTTAGATGTAGAATATGTTGTTTGATGATTTTTATGGTTAGTCATTTACGGCATTAGCGTTCCGATGTGAAATTTTGCGTACAATTTGGGAACACGACCACGAAACTCTACGAAATGTTGAAAGAAACTTTTAATAAGTCTTTAAACCATACTCAATACAAAGGGTGGTTGGTCAAGCTTAAAAAATATAGTAAATTGACGATGATCTTCGATTTCGAAGCAACATCAACAAACAAACATCACGTTAAAAAATTCGGGTTCCAATTACCGTTTAACAGCGAGAAAATTAGTAGAGAAGTGTGGTATTTCAATGGGGTTAAAACTTAAAGTTTTAACAAAAATATTATGATGTCCCAAATCAGCACAAAATCCGCCTCTCGAATTGATGAATTAAAAGCAAAAAATCATCAAGTTGAAGTGTGCTAAGAACTGTTGGAAGAATCATTACAAGAGATGAAACGTGAGTTTACAGTTACGACGTTAAAATAAAAATTATCACAGAGACTCGGCGAATATTATTCACTTGGTCAGTCTCTTTCTTGTTCTCGAAATTAAAGTCACTGTTGAAGCAGAAACCTTTTGAAATATTTAAGGAAAAAAATGATTCTTAAAGTGATTCATGTAGTGGAAATATCCCAGAACTAAGTGTATCAGAGATGAGAATACTTCGAATTTGACTATTCGAAAAAAAAAATAAGTTCATTGCATAAATGTGTTGGTATAGCATCTTGATATGTCTGGTGATGTTGGAACAATTTGTCCATGTATAGAGGGTCGAAAGTCAAAGCATTTATCTTGCTCGTATTGTTGATACATTTTTTAGTACCATAATTATTTGCTAGTAAGAGAGTAAATGGCAAAAATAATAAATATATAAACTACTAATGTGCAATTCCACTTCCCATACATTATTACTGTTTTTTTTGACAGAAGTAACATTGATGAGAACTTCTAACATCTGGTTGAAAGATCCAGACTAAGATTTCGCGCACTGAAAAATATTTTGCTAGATTTCTAATTTTTTTAATAATTGTTTAGTAGTGTTACAGTATGGAAGAAAAATTTAAATTTGACTAGATTTAACCAGAGATTCAAAACATCAAAATAAACTTTATAGAAATAAGCGATAACTTTGATTTGAGTTGCAAAATAGCAATAATAAAAACAACTAAAAAAAATTAAAGCCGCCTCGCCGCAATTGTCTTCTTTAGCATCCCTCGCGCTTAAACACCTACGCATTAATTCTGGAATATTGCGGCCCCGTATCAATATATCGAGAGATTACTGGAACTCTCGACATAGTCTCAAACCTTTGGAAGTCTCCTTTCGTCGCGCTTGCCCGCCCCTCCAAGAAGGTCCAGATTCCTGAGGATAACCGTTACAATGCTCACTCTATAAAACCATTTTGTCCCAACATCGCAATGGACTATGCCGCCACTTGTGCAGAGGGGTGTAGAGGAACCATTACATGTTGGGATGGTAGAAGCAACAATAAACCATAGACGAGTCTTCGTTTAGTACCGCGTTTGGTTCAAATTCATCGGTAAAATAATCTACACCAACGACGGTCGTTCATCTATGGGGATGATCCAAAATGTCGATTGTTTTCTTGTTCCTGGATTTTTACATTGGGTTATTTTGAAGTTCACTTCTTCGTTATATTTCACTCAATGTAACGGCTCTCGAATATTCTGTGATGTCCTTTTAATATCAAAATGTACACCTGACGCCCTATTCTGCAAGTGACGTACAACTTCCGATATTCAGCTTCTCGGTACTAATAATCGCGACTTGGATTCAGGGCCATCGATGGTAATTAAGTTTCCTTCCAGAAGATCATGCTGTAACTACAAGGAATTTCACTGTGCCCAATGAACCATTACAACGGAATTCAGTGGATCGATTTCTTCTCTCATCGTGGTCTCGCCTTTTGGTGTTTTCATTCCAGGATCACTCTTTTCTGTTGTTGTAATATAAATTGTTGTCGCAAGACTTTATCAACAAGGCATTTACATCTGTTTCTAACCTTTTTAAGTGTTCTCTTTTCGACTTTTTTCTAAAACCCCCGAAAGTGCTCCGTGTTCGTTTTTAGCTTCCTATAGAACTTCCGGAACGTTCTTTCGCGCTTATTTTTATTTCTCCCGTGCTTCGTAAGTGTTCTCCAGCAATCCTCTTCCATCGCTTTCTTCAAACCTTTTCGTTGTACATTTTATCCATCTTTCCTTCTTGCAAAGCCCCTATTAATTCTCCGATCAAGATTCTTCCATGTTTGTAATTCTTCTCTCAATCTTATAGATTCTCTTCTTATTTACTTTTATTATTTGTATTTCCCCATTCGATCTTCCTTTTAAATTTTCAAACCATTCTTCCGAGATCTTTTTGTTTTCTTTAAATTCCTGAAATATTCGATTTTAGAATATTTTTATAATTTTCTCTTAAGGTTCTCTTAAGGTCGCTCAGGGTCTGTCGCAATCTTTTCTGTAGCATTTTTTAGCTTAACCACTTTAATTGATTTGCATCAGCATGGCAATTTATTTAAATAGTTGTTCAAGTTGCACTGAATCTCACTTTTGACACCAGTATAAAATACTGAGTTTATGGGTTTGATCATTTAACTCCAGAACCTTCGCGGCTCTGTGTTCATGCGCTTAACAAATTGTTGGAGCCTTACATTGCGACCGTGCAGCATTCCTGAAAATCCCTGCGAATCACCGACAATTGGTTCTTCACCACGCTTTTCCTCAGCGCAAGGAAAGACTATTTACAAGTTCTTTAATATTAAAACGCTTTTCATTTGATTTATACAAAATAACAAAAATGAATGGAATAAGGAAGAAGAAGCCTAGAAGGAAACTAAAATAACAAAAGAATGTAAAGAAAACAGGGGTGTTGTAGATGAGGTAGCATAAATAGCAGCAACATTTGAAAGAACAAATGAGTCAGCTGTATGAAAGAACCTTAGTTATAAAAAAAGAATTATTTTTGTGTGAGAGTTGACCAACAGATGAATTTGAATTTTCGAAATCCTTCATTTAACTTTTAATAAGAAGAATCCTGGTTTCTTAGCTACAGAGCAGCAATCATGTTCATTTGTTGTTTTCTTGCCGATTTGATAATTTCAGAAATGTTTGGCAATATTGAATAAAATCTTTAATTTAAGGGCAAGCCACAAATTTCCTTTTGAACTACACGGACCCTTTTGTCCATAAAAACTATATCAGCCCAAACTAAAGTATGCGTGCAGATTAATTCATCCTGTTATAATGGTAGTATTTAAAGGTTTTCCCTTAAAAAAAGGCTTTTTAAACAAGGAAACTGAAATCGATTGGTCATGATTACCTATGACTTTTTCCCATCTTTCTAGCAATTTGCGGATTCCGCATATGAGATGTTCTGCTAACGTCTCTACTACCATTTTAAACAAGTGGTAGCCCAAATGAGCAATATTAGGTGGGGTAAGAGATCCCAACTAAGTACTTCTAATAACCAAAAGTTTTCCTGTTGAATGACTACGCTGCCATGCCTTCTGGCATATTTTAAACGGTTCAAATTGTTGATAGAGATAGACTACAGTGATCATTTGACTCAGTTTTAATTGCTCAAAGTACAGCACGCCTTTCTAATCCCACCCAATGCAAAGCATCGGCTTATTTTACAGACATTCCGTTTTGGCGTCGATATTGATGGTTGCTCTAGGTTATTCTTTGTGTTTGAAGTTGTCGAAATATATTCAATTTTTATCCCTCCTAACAATACGATGCAAAAACCCTTTTTTTCTTTGCCTATCAAGCAGAGTTTTGTAGATGGTTTTCAAAGTTTAGAAATGTAATATTCATGCAATTTGTTTTTGTGCCTAACATGAATTTTCATCCAAGTATTCGAGCGCCTTGGACGTTCCTTGCCTTTCACGTCACTATCGCCACAAGTGAAGAGTTTAAACCACACTTAACAAGTTGTTTCTAAAGGAACATAAATTTCTACCAGCATTCGACGAGATTCAATGGCGGTTTTCTTTACATTAAAGTGACAAAGCAACATTTTCTGCTTGTTTGGCTAGACACTCAACCCTTTTGTGGACCGAATGCGGGTGGCAACTGTTAAAACCGAAACATTACTGATATTTTCAGTAGTGATGTTGCCGATTCCTTCCCTTTCAAAGACATAAAGTATATGCCATTTATTTCTCCGTCTACAATCCGAACAAATGTATTGCGGTATTCTTCTGACGATGTATTAGCAGTGTGCGCAAAAGGGTGTGAATGGTAACTGCAGCAAATGCGCCAAAGCCGCCCACGGCCGCCGCTGCAAGCGGAGCAAAGCAGAGCCGGCTCAGCCACGTGATTAAGGGCCCATTACCCCCGTTGGCGTATAAACAATAGCATCGCGGCTAAGGCTATAATTTCGAGTGTTTACTGCGCCAAAGTAAATTGCTTGTTAGGCAATGCATTATGAAGTTTCTACTGCCCGTATCTATCATCTCGGCGTCCTGCGCGGAATGCCAGCCAGCTATTGCTCTCGTCGGCTCGCTCTTTCCACATTCCAGCGGCTAGCGGAGGAAAGGAACTGGGAACAGGCGAAAAGCTCGCGAAATTCCCACATGAATCGCGCGCGGTGCTGTCGCCAGACGATTTTCAGCTGCAGGCGCCGCGGCGCCGCGGATGTGCAATCAGGGCGGCCGCGCAGAACAGGGGCGTAGTAGCCGTTTTTCCAGAGTTCAGGGCCGAAACGGCGCTCCGCGGCCCGTCTTGCGTGAAACGATAAATTGAAACCGCAGCTTCGTTAGCGGCCGCGATGGGAACGCGGTTCGCGCCACCGCCATGAATAAACATCAGGGGAAGCAGTAAATCCTTTATTGTTTAGGGGAAAATCCGCGAGCGGCGCCTAATTGGGCGCGCGATGAAAATCAGTCCCGCCGCGGTGCCGAGAGCCGGCGCTTGTTAATTCCGGCGCGGAGACGACCCTAATTGCGGCGGATTTGTTCCCAGGCTCCGCGCGCTGTAATTTAGCGATCAACGTTATAAAGTAGGCTATGCATTTATTAATTATTGCATCCGACGGGCGCGCACGTCCGCGGACAGAGACGGAGCGAGCGCGGCGTGGCCGCGCGGACGCGCCGGCCGGCTGCGACGTGGCGGACAAACCGGCGGCGGCGCATTCTCTGTCCCGCATAATGGCTCCGTGCTTCGGCAACAGCACCGGCAACGGCGTGTACGTGTGCATAAGCGCTTAAAGGCGCCGATTCACGCAATGCGTCTTTTTGCTCGGTTTTGGGTCCGCCGCATGCGAGCGAGCCCCAGGTAAAGGAAGAACAACAAAGAGCGCCCGCGAATCTGTGCCGCCAACGAGCCCCGCTCTCCAAGCGTTTGATTACAGCCGCAACAAACTGCAAAGCATAGGGAACAGCCGCCCCTTTCGGTACGTCCGCCTGTACTTGGCCCGGTACTCAGCGCAATCATTGCTCAACATCGAACCTGTAATCAGCGGACGATCCGCGATCCCGGAGATAACAGTATCCGAATTAATATTTGTAATTTTGATTGGCGAGGCCCGAAATGCAAATTGGCAGCGGTCGATCCGTTGCTCCCATTTGTTGCGCACCTGGGCGTTCAGATTGCACAGCACGTCCCAATCAAGATGCCTCTTGTTTACGATTTTTTACCCCACAACTGACGATGTGCGAAACTCTCATTAAGTCTCGTTTTGGCGGAAGCGACGAAATCCCAACTTTAAGAAAGTTTGGGGTCAAAAGTTACTCTCAATAAACATTTTTACGTTGAGTTTACATTGTCAAAGACAATAAAAACCTAATTTATCCTTACACTGTCGAAAGCGACATAAATCTAACCTATCCTATCCTTGTCTAAATGGAACCTAACCTAATCTAACCTTGCACTGTCGAAAGCGACAAAAACCTAATCTAACCTTGCATTGTCGTTAGAGACAAAAATTAACCTAACCTATCGTTGTCTAAATGGAACATAACCTTCTATTGTCGAAAGCGACGAAACTTAACCTAACATATCTTTGTCTAAACGGAACTTAACCTAACCTTATATTGTCGAAAGCGACAAAAACCTTACATAACCCTACATTGTATAAAGAAAACCTAACTTAACTTTTATAATATGCCGGAATAGAATGCAAACAAATAGAAAAGAAACATTTATTGACGAAAACAATTAATGCGTTTCTAAGGTGCACCACGTGGAGGATTACTCAAAAGGTACAATTTAGTGACGATGGTCGCGCTGCCAGATGTACTCCGCCGAATAATGTGTGTGCGAAAACAGTCTTTGCAGGTTGTCTCGATCCGTTGGGTGTGCGCCATCTAGAGCTGTAAATAAGAATTAGTAAAAGAAATACCTAGTCAAAAGATGGACCCAATGGACTAAATTGTGCTTTGGCGCTTAGATCGCTTTTTTCAGTGCGTGACCCTAATAAAGGTTTTGCTAAAGGATCAGTGGAGTATAGACTGACTGACTTCACTAAAGCGTAACGTACACGAAAAGTAACTCCAAAAAGCCAAAATTTCATATATCATTAAAACAAGCAATTGAAGATGAGTCCAACGATACCAAAATTATCAGTTCAAATTAATGTAGTTGCATGCTTTCTTGCACATGTCACCGTTATTGGGTACGCGCCGAGTGATTAGGAGTCAAGGGACGTCCTCGCCTTTGCCCATTTGTTTACAAACTCGGAAAACCTGCCCTTAATAATAAATAATTGATGTTCCCCCCCTTCTTTAATTAGACCAATATTTTACCCCTCTGTCGAGGTTACTTCTTGTGTACGTAGCTCTTAAGTAGCAGCTAAATGGTCAGCATTGATTGTTTTCATCAATAAATATTGCTTTTCTATTTGTATTGTATTCTGGCATATTCATTAAAAAACCTCGCGCATTCAAGGTTAGGTCAGGTTAGGTTAGATTCCTTTTAGACAAGATTAGGTTAGGTTTTTGTCGTTTTCGACATGTAAGGTTACGTTTTTAGTAGAAATTTTTTCGTAATGTATTTTCTATGACCATAGACAGCATTGTCGACCTTTTTCCCCCAGTCTACCAAAAACAATGTTGGTTTTGGTCACGGAAAACACATTAACAATGTATTTCCAATGAAAAGTTTTAGTAGGCGGAACTTTTGCCCACGAAGCTTCCTGAATTTGGAGGCGTATCAATCGACTCAGTTCGTCGATACGAATCGAATGACACCAAAACAGACGATTTCGTGCAGGGGTTGCAGTCGAGTATAGTAGAGAGATAAGGAGTGAAATGCGTTCCATGAGTGAGATAACTAGTATTTTCGTAGTAAACCATTTCTATAAAATAAATTCTCTAAGCGAGTTAAGGTACTAAACAATTGCCACACAATGTTTAATTGATCTGAGCACAACTAAAACACTTATTTCTAAAGTACTGAGAATTCCTATGAATTTAATAGATAAAGCCTCAGTGCTCGTGGTCAGTTCATTATGATGAATGATAAATGTTTGAAAGAAAGTTCGGCTTTACTATTTTATAGTTTAGTTCACTCTTGAAGAAAAATTATAAATGCATAATCCTTCTATTTATACTTTGGCGTACGATCGTAGTCGTTGACTTTCTGCTTTTAACGATACAGCTTCCAAATGCGTATCTAGTATGTACTGGTATACCGGCAGAAATTTCTTCTGTTTCTTCGGATGTCTATTGAATGTTTAGGTCTGTGTAAAACGCTCAACTATTTTATGTATACCAAGAAATCTTAGCTTCAGTTCCTAATATTTCTGTTTATACATTCTGCAATATTTTGTCGTTTGATAGTTTTGACTATCTTCACAGGTGGACACCGCACATTTATAATAGAGGTTATTTTTGTAACCTGCGTACCTTTTTTACGTAGAACTTCCCTAACTAGGTTTGTGTACTATTAACATTAATGTTAAATTCAACCAAATTTGTAAAATCGTTGTATCTTCACATAGGGGCAATTTGATCCATTTGCATTGAGTCTAGCTGCACATCTTGCTAAACTCCGTTCTAGTTTCGCTATTTTGATGATAACTTCTTTAGTTCCTTACTTTGTCTGTTCTCGTAATATTCAACGTAAATTTTTCCATTGCCCATTGAGTGGTTTGGGTCTTGTGCTTTGATGTTGTGTAATTTTCACTTCCCCGCATAATTGCTGGGAGAACATATTGATTAAAAGCTTTAGTTTTAAGCGTTTAGCTATTTTATTAACTTTCTACAGCGAAGATTATAGTAGAAAGTTAATGAGATTATCATCCTGTCTGTCTGTCTGTGTGTCTGGGGACAAGATAACTTCCGATCTATCTAAGGGATTTTCAGACAAATCGGTTAGCGCAAGTGACCGTTATGATTTCGCACCGCTGTAGGAAGTTTCATTTACGGTATTACACCGTTAACTGTTTCTTCTTAGAATAAAAGATAACCGCCAAAATGCTACTCCATCCCTTCTATATTCTTCTTTTTGCTACTTCATAATTCAACTCGTCTTGGAGAGGCGTAGAGTTCTTTATCCCTTCTTCAAAGGAAAAAGTCAGCATATAAGTTTAATTGTTAAGTTCAGTTGTTTGGATATAGGCTTTCATGCAAATGATTCAAATGTAGTCTTACAATACTGTTATTAAAAATCACATTGATTTCGGTGTATCTATTTATACTTGCCGACTATTGCTTTTCACCTAGTCCATCATTCTGGTATTTGTATTTATAATAGATACTGTAAGTTGCCTAATGTTTTGCGACTTTGACTAAGGAGCAACAACTGTAATGAAATTTGCCAGTAAATTTTTTGTACTCTTTGTTTGATAATACCGGTCGGATAAATAGATAAACATGAGTCTGTAGGTAGGTAGCAAGATCTTGGGACATTCAATTTAATTTTATATATGCAACAACAGTAAAAATTATTAAGTCAAATTCTTGTTCTTTTAGGTTTTTCATTAAACGATTTTTATTAATGTCATAGTAATAAATTGCTGAAATCATTGCTCAGACATCTAGCATGTAGTTAGATCTAATACTTATTACCTAGATCTATTAATTTCTTAATCAGTAAAGCTTAGAAATTATTAATAACGAGTTTATGACATGAAATAGAGTGATAATTGGGCATCCTGTTCTCGAAATCTTCATCAAACGAGGCTGTTTTCAGAAGTGTTACATCCTTCGTGGGAACTTTATTAATGTATGCAAATAAGCTGTATATTTTCTACAAGCTTGGAATATGCTCCATTACTTTTCTGCGAAATCACCATCCCTGTTCACACATGCATGCCAACAAGTTTCTTTATACCGTTGCCCGTTTAAGACAGATCCCGACAGTTCCGGTGATATTTTTTCTTCATGTGGCAATTAGCACGAAGCAGTTTGTATACATGCATTTGATGTTGTCAAGGGCTTAATCATGCAATGTCGTTGTCACATATAGTATGCATTCGTCAATGAATATCAATGAGCGCACAACCCTCAGCCGTTAAGGACTCAATAAGAGTGCGCTGCTCCAACTGAACGTCCATCCTACTTTTACCCACTACAGCAAAACCACTCGGGAAAACACTTTTGGTTATCTTGATCGCCGATAAGTAAGAGAATATTTTGATTTCTGCTTCATGTGCCTCGAAATAATGTTACCAGATCTATTTTTCAAAATATCCTCATATGTTAAAAGTTCTACTTTATAAGACAGTAAAACAATGAAAAACTCTAATGAGGCAATATATTATATTTGAAGAAACGTTATCAAAATTACGGATTCATTTAATTATTACTGGTGTAAAAGTACATTACTTTAACATTTTATACAGGGATAAGAGGATATAAAAAAGATGCATTAGAAGAAGTCGGACAATTAAAAAATGGTGGTGTTTCCCAGTTAGTAAGATAAAAAATATTAGAATGGTACGTAATAAAACAAAATATTATATAATAAAATCGCAAAGAAAGGCAGTGAAGATAAAAGCAACATAACATATGTACGAGATTACTTTTAAAATATGCACAGAAATGACAGATTTGATAAAATGCGGACTATTTTACTTCTCGAAAGATTATAAACTGTGTGCAAACGTCTCACATTGGTACCGATGCTTTTCCCCATATCGGACATTCGCAGATTTTTCCCCATAAAAAATAAAAACTATAGATATGAGAGTAAATCATAAGCTCGTGCACATTTTATAATTAAAATTTTAAATGCATCTACACCAACACAATGCAAATGATTTGATCACGTACAAAAAGTATGATTTTAACTTATCTTTCGGCAAGTTGGACTCTATGGTGGTACCACGTCCCGTCACATCTTCTGCATTGTTAAGCTATGCCCTTGTAAAAAATATACAAAAATAGGTGTTCAAATTATCTGTGAAATACAGCAAAAGTTCAATGGTACGTAAGCTTACCCTTAGTCTGTTTGACAGTAAAATATAGTCATGCTGAAAAGGTTGGTTGTTCGAAACCACCTTAAAATGGATTGTACGTCAAAATTTTACCCAACAAAGAAAAGTCGGGAAGATGCTCCAGTATAGTTAAAAACAAATCTCAATTTTCCATCGAGTTTGAGCAGCTATACGGGGGATCGGGTGGAGTCATAAAACAAGATAATGTTTAAGATTGTAAATTCACGTTTTTTCGTCCAAAACTTGACAAAAGCATTTCAGCAACCCGTTGATCAGAGGCGAAGACGGTAAGCAATGTAAATAGTCTTCTCATTCACGCTCTAAAATTGTCATATGTATTTTTAAGGGTGTTGTCCCCGAACGGACAGTACTGTTCCCTGTCATAAGAAACTTGAAACTAATTTGTTGCACAATGTACGAGGATATCTTTTGGTCTGATTTCGTGATATTAGCTAAAAATGTATTCATTTTCAAAATAAATAGAAAAAGTATCAGAACCCGTAGTTCGTCCTATAATACTATTAAAAAAATTAGCGATGCAAACATTTGAACAACTTGAAAAAACCGCTTATTTCTATTTCATCCATGATATGTAACAAAAAGTATGAAGACAACTTATTTTTATCTGTAGAAGCTCGTAAAACAAGGAAAATAGCAATACATGCAATATTCCTCAAGTATGTGCTGAATAGTATATGGTGCAACATATTAAATGTCGAGTTAGCCCTACGTTAGTTTACAAAAACGCCAATCATTCATATAGGCTATATTGGACTCGATACTTTCGTTAAAAATGTAAAATAATGGTTCGGTAAGATGTAAGAAAGAAACTAAGGCAGTTGAACAATGCTTCAATCAACATACGCCGTTGATTTACTACCACAAACCACCCTCTGCTCGATGAAAGAATAAACTATTTAAAAAAGCGCACCTTTATAACAAAAAAACGGGGTTTGGTGTACCAATACTCATATTGCCATTGTTGAGCCTATTTTCTTTAATGAAGATAATAATCACAAAACATAAATCCGCGAGGCTGGTTCTAGTATTTAATTGCTGGCACAATTACACGCTAGAAATCCTATTACCTTCCGGGGACTACACAAACAACAAATTTGGCATTGTCTAATTTTGACTTGTGAGAAAGTTGAAAGAAAAGGTTAACAAAACTTTTAGAAACTACCAGTTGCAATAACAACCAATAAACAATTAGTGAAACATACACTTTAAAAAGTGCATTTAGAGGAATGCATTTACATGAATTAATTTTTTTATTGAAAACTTTAAGATGTGTGATGGCTATAGAAGCAAAAATCAGATCAGATATTTTGCAGATCATTTTAAAAGAAAAATGAGACTCAAACATCTATCATTAATTGAGATTCAATCGCTTAGAGTGTGAATAAAGTGAAAAAAGGTATATCAAGTAGAAAATCTGAAAAATTATATAGAAGTATTTGTAAGGAAATACAAATACGCAGAAAGTTAAAACAAAGAACAACTATTATAAGGAACTGGTGGAATAGATAATAAAATATGTATGTACATTTAAAAACATTAAATAAAGTTAGACGACGAAGTTAGTCAAGCACGTCACTACTTAAAGTGTCTTGCATTTTAAATTAGTTACACCTGTTTATGCATTTGGAGAATTGTTCTTAACTAAAGATATGGAAGAATTTTGACAAAAATGATTTGAAGAAATGAAGAAGGATTGCATCTTGCACTCTATTTCTAATTATTATAAATAACGTAACTCAAGAAGTACATGAGAGTAGACGTCTAGATAGTACAAAGTTAGATAATGATAATGCAGAACAAAATATGTAAAGATTGTCAAAAATACAACAATTAAATTGATTTTTATTAGTATAATAATAATAATTAATTAAACTATTAATAGATAAAAATACCATAAATCTCAAACTCTAATAATACACAGCAAGTGCTAAACGAAGCATAGCAAAAGCATTTTTTATTTAAATACCAAAGCAATTATTGCATTTATAAGAGCATTAAAACAAAATTTAAATAAAACACTGAAAATCACTTAGCAAATACGAAGAAACCAAGAGTATATTTAGAATTCTATACACAAAAAGGAAACACCTGTTGTTGCACGAAGAACAAAAAGTAACGTAAATAATTAATTCCAATGCAAATGCTCTGTAAACATCTTATGCGTTCTGTTGCAAAGTAATTAAAATAATTATTACAAATAATATAAAATTTAAAATGTCTAAATTTTATTTTTTGTCGTTCGTCCTTCATGCTGCATTATTTTAACATTTATAAGTATTTTTTAAACCAACTTGTATAGGAAAAAGTAAAAAAAATAGTTGTGCAAATATATAAACAAATATATAATGAATTTGTCTTTTAGCTTTCGGGAGTTGCTAGGTTACAATAAATTAAACAATAATCTATAAATAATAATTCAAGGTAATATATAGAATGGAAATTAAAAATCATATTTGTACTTGGTATATATTCAAGTATCTCAACAAATTTATATCTATTATATAGGTAGAAAATGCTAAAAGTAAATTTACAATTTTCGCAATTATAAGTTCCCAATGATGGCCTTTCATATTTATAGCTCCTAAATACTTAAAGACGGACCAAAAGATTCACAAAGCTTCTCAGAACTATTTCTTAAAGGGGTTGGGCAACCAAAATTACCAAAATTGTATAGTGACCTTGAAATGACGATCGAGATTTGAATTAAGTAATAGGATAATTGCGTTAGTTTATCAACTACTAAAAATAAGTAAAAAATATATTTGTGTTCAAGAAATATTCAAAAATTTTTACTAGAAATGAAACCAACAAACTTTTCTAATGAAATCGTCACAATTAAGTGCTTTCTTTTTAGTTAATACATAATGCAATCGCCAACTTAATTCCAGCTTTCACAAATGCACTTTCCTACTGTTTTCCAGATGTCTAATCTCACTTAGTTTTAGAGAACTTTTTAATAACTTCAATTGTCTAATGGACAATAATTTAAAGTGTAATGTCTTACGTAAAAATTTAGATTTGAACGCAAAGAAATAGACTTGAGGGAGAAAATTGTTATTAGAATTAACCAAATGTTGTTAGGTCTCGTGTTGTTAGACTGTGGTCGGAGTATGTATATCTTCAGAAGTTTTCTTTTGTAAATGTCCGCCACAGTTGTGGACGAAACGTCAAGAGTTTCCAAACTCCCACCACGAACTAACACGAGAACCAACCGCATGATGTACCAGTATTAACCTTTCTGACTGAAAATAAAGTTCACCCAGAACTTATTAAAGAGTTTTTTTGCATTCCTGATCACTTTTGCTTTAGATCCCCACAGAATCCAGCGCTGGTGCGGAGCGATCCTCTCGAAGCGTCGGCATAAACAACTCGTGCTAGGACGGTACCGAGCTCGATATAATTACAGATAACCGAGATCCGGATCCCGCTGCGCTATCAGAACTCATAGCCAGTTTCGTGTTTTACAAGTTGTTTTACTATCGTGTACTCAACATCGCCCACACGTTTTCCAACAGCTAGCTTTTCGAGCCAACTCCCGCCGAGCTCCTGGCCGGACGCGGCTTTTGGACAACAGAGGGCAAATCGGGTTACGTAACCTGGCGGCCGGGCATCATCAATTACTTTCATTACAGCTAGGCACGGTAATAAATTAACTTTTGCAGTCGGAGATGCCATTCGCATAGCCCATTGACATCCTGGCCGTGCCGGCCGCTTGATTGACGAATATCCGAGCCGACGCGGGCCGACAAGCCCGGAATTTCGGCCGGATTGATTGGAATGGATGGCCGGGCCGTGGACGATGACTAGACTACAACTTTCGGAAAGGGGCCGGGGCGCTACAAACTTGCGCTCGTTAAGGCGCCTGTTGCATTCAGGCGGGATGCACGACGTAAAACAAATAGAACGCCATTACGACATTACGAGACTCCGTTTTATTGAAACATCCAGCCGCAGTCTTGATATATTGTCCGTGCGAGCCGTTTTAACGAGAAAATACTCAATAAACTTATACAGCAGCTCATAACCAGCATTTATTGTGGAAGTCATAAAGCGCTAGAAATTTATTAACAATTTTACGCCTTTATTTAACTGCCAGGTTGGATTAATACCTCCGAAATGCCTCGCCAGATATACCTAGTATTCCCATAAATGCTGTTACAAAATCAAATCCACCCTCGCTTTACACAGCATCGAGATAACTTTTTATAACTTTAACAGAGGGTTGCAAATCTTAAACTTGTATTTTTGTGTTTCTTGTCAGCTTTGGCTATTTACCAATGGAGTGGAGTGACAAAGAGAACCGCATTGGGGTAATAGCTTTATATAAGTGTAAAACTGAAAAAAGTGTAATCTTTAAGGCTCTGCACGTTTGTGTACCTGGTTACTTTTCAAAAAACTCAACGACAGGGTATACACTACGTCGTGAAAAAAGCATCTCAGCTAGTGCCAAGGGTTCAGAGAGTCTATTGCCTAGCAGCTGGAATGGTTTGGTGCTGAGTCTGTTATGATGGAGTAATTTACATTCATTTTCGTGAAAAGGGAGTGAAAACTTCGGCCGCTGTATATCAACAGTATGTTTCGAAGGTGTACTGAAATTTTGAATCACACTTTTTTCGGGAGGCGCCTTGGATTTTTCAGCAAGACTTCGCACCCTTCCACAAAGCACTATGATAAACTCAACATTGGCTGAACAGCAGTGCCTCTTATTTTCTAACAGTAGAAGATTGGCGTTTTAATAACCCAGATGTCAATCCAATAGATTACAAATTATTTTTATCAGGTTTAGAGGGCATACTTATGTTGATTCCTTGAAGCGAGCCCTGACGACTGCAGTCAACACTTTTCCTATGGATGTACTGCGTGCTGCCATAAACGAATAGCCCGGACGTTTTAAACCTTGCGTAGAAGCTAAGGGTAATCAATTTAAATAAATCCGTTCTAATGCTACTTACCAATAAATTCTGAAAATACCATGAAGAAACAATTTTGTCGTTCTAATCAGTGTGTAACAGTGTTTATGGGAATACTGCAGGTATTGGACAAAATAATGAAAACACTTGACAAAAGTGGGGTTTATTTTCCCTATGCCTGGTAACACTAGGCACTGCGTAAATCAATTGTTTCTTATTTGTTGCAGGTAGTATGGACAACGTCAGGCATAGTAAAGACCAAACAAATACTGGAAACAACGGAGATAAGGACACTACGAAAAATTATGGGCGTAACTAAACTTGACCACATAAGAAACGAGGAAATAAGATGAAGCTGCGAAGTTAAAAATATAAAAGAGTGGGCCAAAAGAAGAAGATCAGAATGGAATAACCATATATCTAAGGTAAAAGATACCACGATAGTAAAGAAAGTTAGAGACAAGTTTTAAGTTTACAAAGAAGTAGAAGAAGAAGAAGTATGGGCTGTGCACTAATAGTAGTGCCCGTCTGGCTGGAGCATCTGTGAGCAAAACAGCGACGTTGTGTGGTGTAACACAAGGCACCGTTTAGAAAGTTATAACCGCATACATAGTACACAGTAAAACAGGGTTGGCAAAGCATAATAGTTTTCGAAAGACGAACCTACAAAATAAGGACCGCCGGGTCCTGAAGCATATTGTGACGTCGCAAAAGGAAACAACGGCCAAGAAAGTGACAGAACTTAATCAGCACTTAAACACTACAGTGTCATCCAAAACAGTGAGGAGAAACTGCATAAAATAAGCATCTATTGGCATGTTGCTATTACCAAGCTCCTAATAACAGATACGAATGCTTAAAAGCGACGTCCATGATACAATTCCCACAAAAATTGGACATTGGCGAATTGATAACGTGTCGTTTGGTGGAACGAGTCACCCTTTATCCTCTTCCCCACCGCTGGACGCATGTTTGTCTGGCCAATACCCTCTGAAGCATGTGATATAGACTGTCTCCGCCCGACTGTCAAACATGGCGACGGTTTTATTATGGTCTAGAATGCTATATTATGGTATTCAGCAGCTCCTCTTGTCACAAGAGTGAACGAGAACTTTTAGGTTACCAGGTCCACCAAATGGTGTAAACTTTATTTCCAGACAGGAAGGCCATATATATGAATATAATGCTGGCCCGCCCAGTTCCCAAACTTGAATATCTTCAAGCCTCTGTGGGCTATTTTGGAAAATAAGATTCGGCGTCGATATCCATCTCCTTCGTCTCTGCCTGGTCTGGGGGCTAGGCTGCATGAAAAATGGCGTTAAATTTCACTCACCACTATTCAGGACTTGTATCGGTCTATTTCGTCCAGAATTCGAGCTATGCTGTGTGCTAAAAGTGGACCAACAGCGTATTAATACAAGATGTTCCGACTTTTACAAGTGTTTCCATTATTTTATCCCAAGCAAAAGTACTACGAGCTATGTGTGACGTCTCTTATTTCATTAGAAATGTTGACATTCTTAGTGATTTGAGAATGGAGTTAAAAAGTGCAGTGAAAAGTATTTAAACAAGTTGGAACAGCACAGGAACACCTTAGCCATTAACCTCCTTGATAATAGTACGAACATTAAACGCTTAAATAGATATAAACCTCTGGATTTGCTTGACAGGTTTTAAAATAGTTGTAACATGTATTATTTAGGAAATGGTTAAGTTGTGCGTAGCTTTTAAGAAAACTTAGGGTTAAGGTTTTAGTAGCTTGCTCTCATGTAAACCCACGTCAATACTATGTACACATAACATTTGCTTATTGTAATGTTTTTACAGATTGCAAATAGTAAATAAATGTATAAAAAAATTATTTTATCCAATACCTGTCTGTAGAAACGGCTAGAATTGACCAAAATAATCAATCGTCCCTTTTTATCGCCAGACTCCAAAAAACGTGTCTTCCGTAATTAAAAATTCGAACCCTGCTATGTTGTGTTAAGGTGAGAAGATCAACGAAGTTCTTATGCAGATATCAAGTAGCACGTTCGACCCACGCGCTTGTAAACTCCAACTAATCACATTAGAATCAGCAGTCCTGCCTTTAACACTTAACGCAACAGTTGGAAACCCACTATCTATATCCTGCGAGCATTAAGGACTTCAACTGCACAGGTGAGGCAACCGGAATTTATCGACAAGAAAGCTCCAGCGGGAAATTCTAGCCGCGCTTTGTCTCAGCAAAATTGCTATCTTCCATTTGATGAATCGCCCCGCGCCGTGGTCGCGCAATCGCGGCAAAACGAGCAGCGAAGCTCAGCCGCGCAGCAAAACGAAATGCGCGTTGTTAATGATCGGCGCGATCACATTAGCATCGACGGCCGTTTGTTAGTACATCTATATGTGACGGGCCATGAATATTATCGGCGGTCGGGCCCTCTTCGCTCGACTAGCTGCGCCTCTTCTGCGGCCCAGACCAAAGCTTCCTGCTGAAGCCGACGCTCTATTGATGCTGACGCCCGAAGAACGGCTCCGCTTTGTCGCGGCCGTCATATCTAGAACCTTGCCACCTATCGCTGGTTTAATCCACCGGAACATTGCCTTAATCCGACTATTAAATTCTCTTTGCCGCTCGGTAGCGTGAAGATGGCCGCGATTGTGCGGCAGCAGGAGAGGTGCCTTTCGGAGCTGCCGCTGTGGGGCGACAAACCTCTGCGGTGGAGCCACAGACGGCGATAGGATCTGAAGATTACGCGACAACGTAAAATAGGAGAATAAACTGGTTTTTTTATCATTAGTGGACTTCTAATACCAAATTAAAAACTTGTGATAACAATAATAAGAGAACTATTTTGCCTTGTAGCCCGTAGATCAAACAAACTCAACAGAATTATATTGTATTTAAGCACCTACTCAGGATTTAAATGGGAATGGAAAGAAAGTTTATAGATATCATATATAAGATCAGCTCTACCAAACACAAATGTCAATGACGGTACTTGTTCTGAAAAATGAAATAATTCTAGTTAAAATTGCGTTTCAGGTTAGTGATCTACTAGCCTTTTGTGATCTACACAACTATGGCTTGATTTTTATCAAATACCTCGATATTCATTCATCCAATATGGCAGACATAATTACCCATAATCAATAAATTACTGTAGGAATTCTAAAAACAGAGGACAACTCATAATTTAAAATAAAGCTCAAAACTCCAATTTCCTGCTTTAAAACTGCACATTAGAGCTTAATTAGATAATTCAGCCTATAACATAGTAGTCACGAATTTGGATTTATAAACAGCCAGCGTCATACTTAAGGACATACAAAAAAGCACTAGCGTTTTTGGCTACTTTATTCAATGCCTGCATGAGGCCATTTTCCAGATAAATGGAAATTCGCACATATTCGCATATTCTATAAGTATGGAAGAGATAAAAATATTATCGCTGTTATAGTCCACTTCCTACACTATCCAGACTACTAAAAAAAAAAATATTCTGCCGTTTACTTTCTACGCTGGAAGGCAAACTTAGTATAACATCAATTCAATTTGGAAAATACTCTCAACAGCACATCAATTGCAAGGAATTATGGAACTAATAAAATGTGTTTGATAATAGAAAGTCTTAAGTACAAGCTATTATCTCTCTACCTCACTACAATAATTTTATTGTTTTTGAAAAACAGAATTTTCTCTGTTCTGTTTATTTGTTCTGAATGTATAAAAATGGTACGGCTCTAATACCCGGTCTGGCAGTATGTCCTGCAAACTGAGAGGTTGAGGCGGCTCTCATATGTGCGCCCTCATTGCCTGATCGTCGCGCACTATCTCTGATGCAGGGCGGTGATGTAGGCTTGCTCGAAGCGAACTCAGGTATTCAATTATTTTTAGTAACAGAGTAGGCCACCCGCCAAGCATCAGAGAGCTACAAGAATAAATCAGAGCTGTCCGCACCGCGGCCTAGCGGCTGAACCGCGCAGTCACGTTCTGAATATTTACCAAAAAATAATATCGAAAAAGCAGAGGTTAACAAAATATTATTCGACAATTCAAATTATCTCAAAAAAAGCGCAACCAACCAGTGGACGTAATTTAGTTTTAACAGACTGGAAGAAGTTCAAATCCCCAAATGTCTAAAAAGCTATTCCTGTTTATGCAATAATAATTAGTAAGAACACTCAGTTCCGTCGAGAAGGACGGGAAACAAGGATGGAATTTTCTGAGTCCGTGGTTCTTAGAGGCTCGGCCACACCCTAATATATTGTTTCTTCATTATTAAAATTTCTTTTTTTTAATGGCCCAGGAGTCCGTAACTAAAATTAGAAATGCTAGTTAGTATCACTACATAGCAGCATCCTTTGTCCTGGCATTGGAAGAAAAACTAGTTTGGAGGTAAAATACGTAGTCTTTTCCAAAATATTATAACTGCAACAACAAAAGTTATATGTTCAGTAAAAATGCTATAAGATACAAGAAATGCATATAGCCTATATTCCCACTAAAATAAACATCGTGGCATCTTATATACTGCTTTGGACGTAACAAATTAGAAGACTTTCATTGGGATACTTAAGCTATTGACTCACGTTATGACTTCTTGGAGAAATCTGGTTCATTGATAAGAATCCGCAAAAATTATTAGTTATAGCAGCACGATGTTCCTTCTGTTTTGGTAGATGCAAAGTTAATTTTGCCGTAATATGTTTTATGCAAGTTCTTCAGTAACAATTTCACACACAGCTCGTCTTCTAGTTCTGAAACTGTGTCATAGTTCCTCATTGATTGTAGCCTGTACACGTTTAGCTTTTTCCAATGTTCTGCTCGTTGTTGGTCTTTCAAAATATGAATAACTCCCAATTGAACCACCCAGTGAAGTCATTCTTAGTGACACATGCGCATTACAACACACTCTTATTGGCTGTTAGATTCTACGTTACAATAAAAAATTTTTAATTTTAAAAAACACTAGAAGAATGTTCTGGAAGCAGTAATAAAAATCAAAAATAATCAATTGGAGTAGTATGGATGAATATAATGAAAGAATTGGAATAAATAATAATAATTCTAACAAAAAACAACAGATTGAGGATATCAAGGACCAAAAAAGGCAAACATTAAATAAAACCCGAAAATATGCGCCGGCCGACTAGGACCTACGTCTGTAGGAGGCGAAAGTAAAAGCATAGAAGCATTAAGTTGAGAGAATTCAGGCTCTTTCATTTTAAAAACCTAAAGCCGCTACTAGCAGGCACCCTTTGCATTTCAATCTTAGCATATAAGCAATTTTACTGCGCAACCCCACCTCACATTACTGCTAATTACTGCAATTGTCTTGAACTATTCATCCACATTTTCGAATTAAAACAAAGCGAATATATCAGAAAATATGCGACACCTAGTCTATTTAAACTTTCCTGAATCTCAAAAGGAGAAAACGAAGAAAAAAATGAACTATAGTTTAAGAAATTTATATAACTTGAAAAAAGTGAACAAAAACGCTGGAAGACCTACATGACTATCGAAAGCAGTGTGAAGGGGAATAAAAAACCAGCGTTGGAGCGTCAAATGAAATCACAATTAGAAATAAGGTGTTAACACCGCAGATCACTTAATCTGCAGATAGCACGCCCATCTCGCCGCCGCCCGCATTTGGCCGCGCAAAAAGCCCCGACCGCGGCGCCCAGCAGGCCGCACGCATCTCGAGCTAGAGGCGAGTGCGTGTCGGTGGCGTTGCTGCGGACGCTCATGAATTATTGATGAGCCGAGTGCAACGATTTAAAAATTAACTCTGTTACTTTTATCCTGCCTGTCGTCATAACATAAATCTAAAACTTAATGGTGGTTACATAAAGTTTTTGCATTGCGAGTGTGTGCCCGGCGATGGCGGAGTTACTAAATTGCGCTCGCCGACGTTTTATTGAGAGTCATTAATATTTTTAATTGATAGGAGGCGATTATTTTGCCGGTTTTTACGGCGATCCGTCTCCGCAATAGCAGCTGGACTCTGCCACAAAGAGATGATATTGAGTGATAGCGGGAAAAAATCCCTAATGGCAGCCATATAATGGGAGTCATTAACTGGATGTATGGACGTTGCTTTATATATTCTTTCGTGGTTGACATTTCTCAGAGCCGTCGTTTCTTTACAACTGACGTGTGGTCCACACTACAGCTCCATTATAATGGTCCTATAAAACTGGTAATTAAATTTTTATTTACAATTCAACTAATTAAAACGTGGCATTAATGCCGAGTACGTACTACATCAAAATAGAATGGTGATGTTCAGCAACCAAAAGAATGCTCAAAAATATGCAAAACGGGGCAGATTTCGATTTAAAATGTACAAAAATAGTAAAGTATTCATAAAATTATATAAAACCTTTAACGTTTAGGTTATTAGAATACAGCTAACTTTAGGTAAAATAAAAAATTGAAACCAAATATATTTTCTCTCCTTCCTACCAAACAAAAAATTTTCTTCTTAAAAGACTATTGATATAACTCTCAACTCGGCTCTCAAAAGACAATATTCGACTACTACTTCAATTTCAGTACAAATTGAATCTGAATATGAGTGCTTCAGGCTTTGATGGCTTGTGATGATGGCATTGTTGCTGAGCATCCTGGTAGACATTGGGCCACAGAGTTTAAGGAGGTTGAAGAAAGTTTAGCTGACAAGGGGCATTCTGGACGACTAAAGGAAGTTGATCGTCAAGCCGACGTTGATTAAATTGAAGAAGAGACGTTAATGACATACCGGACACTGACAGGCGAGTGTGATTGGCACTATTTTATTGACAGTATTTGAATGAGGTCGGCAAGTCCTAAAAGAAAGAAAAGGTCGATGGAGTATACTTTGGTTATATCATATTAGAAGATTTTGGGCAAAATGGACTATCCAATTTTCTTTAATTCGTCAAACCTTAATATTCTCACCTATGCTACGTTTCTTTTTTCTTCTTTGTTCTGATTTTTTTTTATTTTCTTACCTGTTCTGTCACATTTTGTCCTCTAGTGAATGACTATGGCTGTCCATCGGAAATTTTCTTCTGTTTTATTTACTTCCCTTATACCTCGATGATAATAGTGGAACATTGTCTATCAGAACGAACTATTGCTTTTCAAGCTACTGCAATTTTTCATGTACAATTAGACGATGCTTCTAGTTTTGATACCAATTTTTCAAATGTCCGTAAGCTGGAAAAAGCCGTACCACGTAAATCAATCCCGAACGTCCCATAAATCTGCGCAAACGGCCTACAAATAAATATCATACGACATTTAAATCAACTTTAATAGAGGCAACTCTAATGCGCTGACATTCCTCTAATTCCTCTCCCCATCGCCAGCTCTAGTGCACCGCGTGCGTGGAAACTGCGCTGAGCAGCTCCCCAATTTTCCCTGTAGCCTTGAACTTGGCCAAAAGTCAGCACGGGGAACGGCTGACACCTGACGGCCGCGCAGCGCCGTGGTGTTCTCTTTGTGCAGCAAATACAGTCATGAAGTGTGCCCGGTTCCGAGAAGATAACTACATTGAATACCAATATGTCGGCAGGCGGTTGGAGGAAGCCTCGGCTTCGGGAGAATTCCATTCCAGGCATTACTTTTCTGGCTTGTAATTTGAAATGATGATTGCTGTCAGCTTCGCTAGGAAATATCGCTGCCTGCCCGTAATGTAAGACACAACAATGTGAGCGCTTTTAATTTTGCATTGTGCTTTATTACGCATTATGCCACCAGAAGCCGATGCAACGGCTTTTTTTATGATTCCTGGTATGCCTTGACGTTCTCCCATTTCAATTTGCTTTCAATGGTTCGTTTGCACATTTTTATGTTTAATTATTCATTTCATTTGAGGAATTCATGCCGTTTTTAAGATTCAGAGCAACCGTTTTAATTAAACGTCTCTTATTTTTTGTTGTAATAAAAAGATACTACCACCGATGTAGCATTTTTAATCAGTGATTACTGATTACATCGTGCTAAACTGTAAAGGTTCTAAATTCAAAAACAAAGTAAAATATACTATTATAAATAAAAATATAAAAACATACAACAAACTCATTATAAAAACCTGAATACTGATTAAAACCAAAAAAAGACAAATACACAAAAAAATAAAAATGAATATAGCTAAGAAACGTTCACAAATCAGTAAACAAAATGCAAAAAACATATGGTAACCAGGAAATAAAAATGCTAATTAGAATAATCAAAAAACAAGTAGTCTAAAGAGTAGTTTCGACAGCTTTTTTGGGAGAGAGGCACTAAATGTGACATCTGCACATAATGATCCTGAATGCATGCATAAAAATGCAAAGGTTTAGCTTTTGAATTTTAAAATTAATTTTTATGAAGTTTATAAAGTTAATCAGTTGCGGGAATAGATACATTGGTAATAAGTGCCAAAAACTTTAGAAATATAAATGTAAAAAAATAAGCAACGCTACAAAGTAATTAAAGAACTAACACACCAGAAACACATTTAAGCTAAGCTAGAACATTAAAATTAATAATAAATGTATAAATGAAACCACAGTAAGATTAAAAAAATAAAAAAAATAATATTACTTTATTTAAGTTAAAAGACTGGACTTGCCAGGCCCTTTACTGTATTTTACGCAATTTGTATGTTGTAAGTGTCGAAAAAAGAAAAACGTTCACTAACAAAAACTTCTAGCAAACTATAAAAGCTGTGAATATTATCATCATTTATGCAAAGGCAATCCACACAACGACTCTCTTAACTCTAACCAACATAAACTTAAATCACTAGCAGAGGACAAACTTTTCAAATTTAACACACCACAACCACAGCCATAGCTACATAAATCTAGTCCAAAATAACGCAAATAGTTCTATCTACAACACTAGTCATGCTTGGCAAATTTTTAAAATTAAAAACATGTTCAACCAGCTTATTCGACAAAATAGATGATTTTGAACGGACTAACCACATTACTAAAACATAGAACGCTAATAGTTTAGGTCAACAAAAGGAAGAAATAAAATTATTCTTTGCCCATAACTTAGACATTCTACTAATAAGCAAACTACATTTTACAAACCGAATAGGTTAAAATTATGTGATACAAACCATTCTAAAGCTACGGTACATAGAGAAATTGCGATACTTATAAAATAAACGATTTAACATCATGAATTGCTAAAATATGAATAACACCACCTTAAAATCACTTTGATAAAGGTTCAATGAAAGCTGTATGACAACAGTCTCAGCGATGTATTGCCCACCTTCTCATCGAATCAATAGTGAGCACTTTGAAGCTTGCTTTTAAACTTTAGCTTCTAAATTTATAGCAGAAGACGATTACAATAGCAAAAACACGCTATGGGACTGTGTGCCAGAAAAACCTAGAACAAGCAACATATTCGCTGGTGCATTGTGTGGTTGGTTCTCGGGTTATAAGGTCGTGGTCGAAGTTCATAAACTATTGACATTTCGTCCACAACTGCGGCGGACATCTTCAGAAGAAAATATTCTAAAAATTAAGAGACCGCCCCGTGCGTTTTCGTTTTTGCACTCGTGATGGTGTGGTAGGGGTACTGTTAGAGGGCGGGCGTTGTTGACGTCACCGGGCTGGTAGATAACGTGATCGGGCTAGCTGCTGACGTCAATCGGGACGTTGCAGGTAATATTTTAGTATTTTTTGACGTCACTCCTTTTTCGCCGCATCGCAGTCTGTTTTTTGCCCCTTGAGCAATATCTCAATATAAATATAAATCTCTCTTAAAAGACATACCTTTGGAAACACACACACACGCACACATGCACCCACGCACCCCACACATATATATATATATATATATATATATATATATATATACACAGAACAAGTGTCGTCTGGAGTTGTACCACTTGACATAATAAAATTAAGTCATTTAAGTAATCGACTGAACGCAAAATTGAGGGAAATTAAAGATAAATCATGTAACACATATATAAATATATTAAGCAGGTATAATCATATCATTAGAAACTCAATAAAAATATAAAGAACCTCCTAACAATTCCTCTAATTCTAGAAACTACTCTAGTTGTTGGACCTTGTGCAAAAAATGACAAACAAAAAGCAGAATCATCATAGAATCACACTAATTAAATTCAAAATAATAACTGAAAATAGATCTCCTAATAGGAATATTGCTAAAAGATTTTCCAAGCAGGGAAGAAGTTTTATTGACGCACCTATTTAATGCCATCCTTAGTCTTATTTATTGGCAAATACAAATGAAAGCAGCATATATTATTATGACATTCAAGTCTGGCAAAGATCTAATGGACGCTGCCTCATATAGACTGACTAGTCTGTTACCTGCAGGCTTTAATCAAAAGATAATTGGATCCCTCCGACTACCAATTTGAATTTCAGGAGGCACGACTTCAGGGGACGAATAAAAATGCACAGCGGTTCTTTTGGATAATTCAGGTCTTTGATAAGGTCTGGTACGCTGGTCTTCCAGCAAAAGTCAAGAGAAGTCTACCATAGCAATACTTATCAGATATTTTAAATTAAATTCCATAGTAAAGTATCTAGTTTATACTCAATTGATTCAGGAGTTCCACAGGATAGATCCTCTATTATATACCATGTATAAGATAGATTTACCAACAAACACAACCACAAACATTTGTATCTTTATAATTAACAAACGATTATCCTTGCTAACCATGAAAACCCAATGGTAGTTGCTAGTTATATACAAAACCACCTAAATGAACTTCAACGATGACTCTCAAAGACTCATAAAGGTAAATGAACAAAATTTTTTAAAAATTTAAAATTCATAATCAAAATACTTGAAAAGTCAAATATCTTTGGTTAACTTTAGACAGCAAACTAACTTGGAAAGATCATACCACCAAAATAAGTTAATAGGAAGAACAAAGATAATAATAAAGCCCATGTGGACATATGATCTTGAGTTTTGGGGCTGCGTAAGTCAAAAAATGATCTAAGGAAGCCAATCAAAAATCCTTAGAATGATGGTAGATGCTTTTTGGTTTATGTCCTATCACACCATCCAGGCCCGACGTTAACTTCACTAGCGAAATCAAAACTGTCTTCTTGTTGGTGAGCCGTAAGGGCCACCTCTGTGATATCTCACGGACTCTACCGTGACTATCAATTTTATTTAGTAGAGCTCACGAATGGTTGAGTTGATGGAGTTTTTGGGCAGTTTGGGAAATGTACTCTTGGAATGTTAAAAAATTCCGTCTCAATGGAGGTTGTGTTTCTATATAAACCACAGAGCGCCGAATATAGACCACAAAGTTCGGTTCTGTATGACCTGAAGCTTATTTAGGTAAACTTCTACTCAGTCAAGCCATATATATCATAATAGGATGAACGATTGACTGTGTACATGAGGAGCTTGTTAAAGGTTAGTAGATGGTTCGTTCGTAGAGTGAAAAAGGTAGCGGAAAACCGTTCTAACTTTTGCCTTGTTGACTGTCCTATAGACGTGAGATCTTCAAACAAGTTTTTGGTTGTTGTTTGAACCGCTTACCTTCAGTGTTAACAGTAGAAAGCTAGTCTTCCTGGCCATAGATCTCAAGTAAGAGGATAGGTATGCTTAGCATCACTAGGTGCAATTCTCATCATGCGATATGATTATGATTATATATTGTATTCTGTATGTATATGTAATGAATCAAATTAGTCCATAGAATATAAAATCTCCCTGCTAGTTATATTAATTTAAAAAATGTTTAAGACAATTTCAAAGGAAGAAGGCTCAAAAAAATTTCTGAAGATAGTGGTGTAACTATCTTCTGATTGCGTTTTCAAATATCAATTTTCAAAAATCTTAAGTTGATTTTAATACATGAGACACTTTTTTCTCTTACTTAATTAATTTCCGCCCTATAAAATCATCTTCGTTTGTTATAAACTATTAGTAAAGAGTTTGTAATTTTATTTTATTATCTACTCTATAAAACTGCAAAAATGTAACTAACTCTTTGTGTTTGTTTGTAACTAACATTGCAACTATTCCTACAGTTTGTTGCTAAACCTCACATAAAAGTTTTAGTTTTCCGATTTGAGCCATGGTTGACCTGTTATAGATAAAATAATAAATTATTATGAAATAATTAGACAGCGTGGGCCACCTGTCGGTGTTTCATGTACTACGTGCCCAATTCTTGCTGTTAGTAGGCGCATGCGGCACAACTTTAATTTACTAGTTAAATATATTTAAAAAAACACTCATCAATTTTTGATTTCTTGCCTTAATTGCGTTATCCTGTAATTTTATTTTTTGAAAGGGGATGGGAGAGGGGATTTCAATATAGTCGGTGCATCGATTTGCTCATCTAAATTAAAAGACCTCTCTGTATTCATTAAAACTTGCACGAACGGAATTTCGACGATTCGTTAACTTTGTTAATCCATCAGGCCTGTCGAACGCGCTATAAATAGCCGCGCCAGTTTCTCAAAAATCGGTCAATTAACTATTCCAGCTCTCGCGTTATTACCCGTTTTCACCATAAGCCGCGCGCACTAATAATTTAGGAGCTAGGAATTAGTCGCGCACGCTTCTAAAAATAAAGTGTGTGAAAGCCACAGTTTTATTGCGCTAATTAAGATATTGTTAACCTTCTGCGGTTCACACACGGAGCGGGCGTACCAATTAATTCATTACCCCGGCGGAGTAACGGAGGGGCCATTAGCGGCAATTAATGGCGGGAGGCTGACTTACCACTGAAATCACCCAGCAGTTCGGCTCCGCTTATCAAAAAATCGCGCCTATGTTTCTCTTTGCTTTGTTCTGCTCTTCCGTGTGAACTGCTCTTGCAATCGGCGCGCTTTTTATTTCCCGCTAATAAATAGAAAATCGAGTTAGGAGTCCGAGCCGGCAGATTAAAGCGCGCTGTGGCAAATCGTTGTAGATAGTTTAAATTGCAGAACGAATCTGTAAATTGTGCGCTGCAACAAAAGGCACGTTTTGAAAAAGTAATTAGGTGGCATTAGCCGCAATCGCTTTATAGAAAAACAGCGACACGCCAAAACGGCTAGAAGAAGACCCCTGCAGTAATTATTAATTAGGGTAATTTTTCAGCCTCAAACTGTCATTAGCAGTTTTCAGGGTAGATTGAATGCAAATCATGCAGAAAGGAATTCGATAACTTTCAGCTCAGCTTCAATTTGCTATGTTGTTAGGTTAGAAGATATTAAAATCCAAGTGCTGATCACCTGTACGGTTATAAATCTGTAATCTGAAGAAATGGGAATTTTGTTCCTACAATAAATGAAATAAAGATAATCACAAATCAAAATGCTGAAGAGAAACGGCTGAAAAGTATTATTATAAAATTCAACGAGGTGCGATTAAAGTAACCCCACGGGAAGGTGTCCGGGATCGTCAAATCGGGAAAATTCACTGAGAAAGAAATAACACCACAGCTTGAAGTATGCATGAAGTCTTTCAGTATGTGACGTGACACCATTTTGTCGAAATAACGACACACAGTGTCCAATTATTTAAAATCTATCATTGAAGTTTCAATGAAAAATGTCTATGGCAAGAAATCTTTGAGTTATTAAAAAACCCTTTCTAAAACCATCACAACATATCGAACGTGTGTAGAAATGATAAGATAATGTAAAATTTTTTATTTTTGAATAAGAAAGCAATTTGAGTTTATAAAAATTGTATTTAGCAACATTTAGAAATAAAGTATTAACTAAATAAAAATTAAATTTACGTTGTTGTATTGCATTGAGAACTTCCTTTCAAATTTGGCATTTTCATAGATTGAGATTAGTAAGTTGATAAGAGCTTAAGATAGTTGTACTTAGATTAAAAAAATTTGTTATTGCTCGCAAGTTATCCAAATTGATATAGCAAACATTTAAATTTCCTTTTTATGTCCTAATGGGCGTTTCAAATTATAAAGTAGTGACATTACAGTCAGTGTAGCTTTTGGCCATGGTACTCACTGAGTTGAGTTCAATCTTGAGCTCAAATGACTGCTGGGTGGCCTGTAGACTTACTAAAAATAATTGAGTAATTATTATTATAGCGAAAATGCGACAAAAACCATAAAGAACAATTGTGAGGTACTTTCATGATTACGACAACGTGTCATAAAATTAAAAAAAAGCAATAAATATCAAATATGGTATTTTAGATATAAAATAAGATATGACATGGTAGCATAATATGGAACTTAGACTGCTTAGACCCTATCTAAATTTGTTGTATAAGCACTCAGAAATCAATTTATCCAAAAATCAATCAACAATAAGCTTGGTAAGCTCATGCATTTTATAATCCTTCAAAAATATATTTTAGATTGATCTCTGTTCCTATATCAACAACTTATAACTTTTCTGTAGTATCATTATAGTCGGGGTTATCCGATATACTTCATAATTAATCCGTTTTGTTAATTACATAATTGTATTCTGGTATTTTTGTGCAGATTTAACAACCCTTGTTAAACAGAACTACCCAATTCCATCGTTTTTAATTCATAAGTTCGTGGTTGCTAGCTAAAGAAAAAGCATCAGAAATTTTAGATCCCAATTCTTCAGTAAACGGTCTTCCATTAAGATGTGTCATTTTAAAATCGCCTTTTTTATCTGCTAACGTCAGATCTGTCATTCTTCCACTAATAAAACGTATACGGTTAACAAACATGCAGAGTTGGAAAATGTGGTATACTTTTTGGTACAAACGAAGAGCTTTTATGCACGGCAATTTTAAAACCAATCGAAAAATTCGAGCTTGTCGGTCAAATTTTAGATGTAAAGGATCCAAAGCGGGCTTGCCCAATCAGATCTGTTCTAAATATCGCCCGGTAGCTGAAAATGTTGCAGAAGGTCTGAATATATCGATTTCAAGACGTTTGCGACATTCCAAAAAGTGCTGTATATTGCACAAAGATCTAGACTGACACAAGAATTTAAGCCAGTAGGAACAACGCTGTACATCAGTTAATTGGGTGTTGCAGATGCAAAAAACTGGCCTCCATTTTTTCAAGAAAATTATCCGAACTGATGCTCATTTACACCCTACTGGATACGTAAATAAGCAAAGCTGTCGCATCTGAGTGTTCAAAAACTTAAGAGAAATAGTAGAAAAACCTCTCCATCTCCAGTGAGTTACAGTTCGGTGCGCTTTTTGGGTTGGTGGCCTCATAAAATCGTATTTTTTCTAAAATTAGGCTGGTGTACCATTTTAGTGAATGATGTGCGTTATCGTAAAATTTTGACTGACTTTTTTGAACATAAGTGGATTCTACTTCATGAAGTACGTAAATAAGCAAAAACGTTGCATCTGTGGGTCAGAAAATTCAAGAAAGATAGTCGATAAACTTCTACATCTCCAGCAAGTTACAGTTTGGTGTGCTTTTTGGGTTGTAGCCTCGCCATTTCGTATTTCTTCGAGAATATGACTGGTGTAACCGTTTCAGTGAGTGATGTGCATTATTGTGAAATACTGATTGACTTTCTTTAGATAGAAATGAATTCCACCTCGTTAGGTATGTAAATAATCAAAACTATTGCATCTGGAGGTCTGAAAATCCAAGATAAAATAATCAAGAACCTCTCCATCCCCAACTAACTACAGTTTGGTACGTTTTGGATTGGTGGCGTCATAGGTCTGTAATTTTTCGAGAATGAGGCTGGTGTACCGTTTCATTGAACGGTGTGTGTTATCGTGAAACGTTGACTAATTCTTTGGGGCAGAAGTAGATGCCACCTCGCCGCATACGTAAATAAAACTGTCGCATCTGTGGGTATGAAAACTCAAGAGCAATAGTCGAGAAAGCTCTCCATCTTCAGCAAATTACAGTTTCATGTACTTTCTGGATTGGGAGCGTCATCAGCTGTATTTTTTTGACAATGAGGCTGTTGTGCCGTTTTAATGAATGATATGTATTATCGTGAAATTTTGACTGACTTTTCCGGATAGAAGATTCCAACTTATTGAATATGTAAATAAGCAAAATTGTCGCATCTGAGGGCCCCTCCATCTCCAGCGGTTTTCGGGATGGTAGCGTAATTAGTCAGTATTTTTTCCAAAATAAGGTTAGTGAGAGCATTTTAGTAAATGATGTTTGTTATCGTAATTGAATTTTTCGACCAGAATTAGATGCCGTAGAAGAGGACGACCTTTACCACTAATAGGGTAGCCCTACATGTCTAGAGACTTCAATTGGCTTCTCAGATCATGAGATCTGAAACCATTAGACTTTCTTCTTTGAGGCTATGTCAAAGGTAAGGTCTACGTCAATGTAAATAATAACAGAGCTTTAATTCGTGAAATCGAGCCGCAGTGGTGCGAAAATATTATGAAAAATGTCCTTGAATGACTGTTCCTAAGAACAATAACTCCCAACAAATAATTCCCAAACAACAGCCTTGTTTGTAATTTGAAATGACACATTTTAATAGAAGACCCTGTAGTTGCATTACAAGTATTAATTTAAACCCCAAAACGTCGTAGACTAGCGTGACTGCCACATCCCCAATTTCATAGAAATCTGCGGCATATTCGCAGACAATTGGAGCTGCACACGAAAGCGGGCGCTCTTCCTAGACAAAAAGCGGGCAATCTCAGGGAAATGACAATAGACGCCAGACGCTCCCCGCTTCTCGGAATTTCGCAGACAATACGACATTTACGTGTCTGATAGGCCGCAGCGGCTCTCGCCGCACTTCCTCGTTCTGGAAAAAGCTGCCGCGGCGCCATTAGCGCCCGAGGAATTCAAGCGCAGGCCGCGTCGCCAGCGAGCATTTAGAACTAGTAACATAATATAAATGTCAGCGCGATTTTTCCAGAGAAATCGCCGATTAAGTTCCACAAACAGTTACGTTTCAAGTTCATTCTCACGACTGCAGCGCGCGAGTGACGTCAGGCAACGTGGCATGCCTGCACTTTATTAATACTTTTACATGATTGCAAAAACCGTTTTGTCGACTGGCTGAGCGATAGGTATCGAAACGTGTTTTTTATTACCATTCCGCAAGAACTCGCATCGCTCATGTTGTATATCAATCAGGGCTGGAGGACGGCCATGGAATACGTTCAGGTTTTTTGAGCATCTCGGAGGCAGGGATGATGGAATGGGGCCCACCCCCAAATGCAAAAGAAAATCCAAGTTCACTTTTTCTGCTGCACGAGTAAATACCACTGACATTTAATTACCCTCTTGCTAGTTCTAAAATCACACCTCTTATTTGTCCAAAAAATGAAATCCTACAGAAAGTTTGATAATAAAACAAAGTGATTTACACAATCGTCTTTCGTATAGAACACATAACACGTAAATAAAACACAAACATTAAAAACTAATAAAAATCGAATCGGGAAAGAACATATAGAAAAAATATTACTTTCCCCTTTGTATACTTTGTATCTTTTTCATTTTAGCTTAAAAAATTAAGAGATACTGGTGAGTGTAGAATTTTGTGAATATCGAAGACGAAACTTTTATTACTGAAAAAAGAATTTTAAACTTCTCCTGTATAGACCTTCGCTTGATTAATAAACATGGCAGTAATCGGTACGTACGTCGATTTATAATACAATAAAAAAGCAACTTCAAATTTAAATAAAGAATAGAATTATCAAGCGCATTAGCAACAAATAAAGCGCTACAAACAACTCACAAAAGGCTTGCCTGCACGCCCATAAGAAGCGGGATTTACTTCCGTTGAGGCAATCTACTTTGAACTTTACTGTGTCACAATCCATAAACCAGTTCCAGGTTCCTTGGAGCTTACAGCGGTATGTTAATTTAATTATAAAGCCTGTATTAAACCAATTAATGAAATAAACCGAGAAGGCATAAATCTCCCTTTTTACGGTCGCCAGCGCAGCCGATTGGAGACCAGATCTTTTGGCTTCTCGGCGGAATTTTATTCCGGACGATTAGATACGTATTTAAATTATTCAAATCCAATTAACCCGACTGTTTGACAGCTGATGCTGCATTTAAACCTTGTTTTGTTAATAAATAAAGTCACCCAGGGCAATTTACATTTTAATACGGCCCGTTTAAATATATTACTGTGTAAATCTGCCGTTTAAATGGTAAATTCTGTAGAAATACGACAAAAGGAAGGAAAAGTGCAATATATCCGTCGGCCTAAATGCATAAGAGAAATCGAGTCAAGCAAATTCGTGAATCGCCGAATTCACCCCAACAGGCAGCACCCTAGCCAGATTAACGTATCGGTTGATAACGAAACAATGCAGATAGAGACGTAAGAATAAAGGCGCTGGGAACGGAGAAGCCTGCGGTCGCCAGAATGGCCGAGACAATTGCATTGTGGTCAAACTTAATCCGGTTTTATAGTCGCCTCAATTAGTCGAACACAAAACGAAACGGTACTTCGCCGTTTATAGGTTACCACGGCGAATATTGCACTTGCTACGGCTCTGAAAGGGGGAGCCTGTGAAAGCGACATTAAGCATAATTACAGAACATTTGTTTTAGCAAACTACAACTTTAAGCAACTGGGAAATCCGCGTCAAGTTTCACTCAGCCGAGCGAACATCGGCGGGTTTCTTTCTTGCTCTGCGGTTGAAGTCACCAGACATTTTAAGTGCCAAAGAAGCAAATTCAAATTAGCAACAGTTTTTTCTGCTCGAAAAGCGAGCGGATTACGCAATTTCCTTAATCGACAGTCAAATCATTGGTATACGCGTTAGCCTGATTTGGTAACGGATTGTTTCACCGTTAAATAATCTCAGAAGAAAATAAAGAAATTACGATCCGATTGTTCAGCAATTTGTCCATCGAAGGCGGGGTTCATTATATCTCTGGCCGAGGTTAATTTGAAAAGTCCAAAAAAGGTGGCGGAGTCGGGCCCAATTACGCAGTTTCTTCATCTTTCATTACACCTGCTCTCGCCCCGCGCGCCGCACAAAAGTATCGCACTGGCAGCCGCGCTGACAAAATTTCTGCCGCTTCATGCCCGGTAATTAACAGCAACAAAAGAAGCGGCAAAAACCGTGTCTGGCCGTAAATTGCAAAAAAGGAGGATCCCGTTCGGCTTATTATTGCAAGGCTATCTGCTGCAATAATATTTAAAGCTCGTGAATTTTAAATCACGTCCCGGCAGATCCATTGATAACCGCGCCTGCGTTTGCGGTCGCGATATAAAAATTAATGTGCCGCTTTAATATCGAATCATTTTATTGTGGAAATTTATGTAATTGGTTTTGTGCGGCTTGGCGCTTTTTGCGCGCGGCATTCCGGTGCGAGAATTCGGCCGCAACTGCGCAAGCACCAAGAGGAGCCCTGGAAAAAACGAGTACTAGCCAGAAACCCAAAATAAGCAGCAAAAAACGTTAATTTTGTTTCTCATCTCCGGATATGTTTAAGAAATAATTATCTTAAGTAGTTAAAGGCGCTAATATGTTTTACATTCTCTCGCCCTAGTTAGACGCAGCATCGCAGTGCTTTCCTGTTATCATCATTACTTTCCCTTTCGCAAGACCTTTAAGAGTGTAATTGGCCTTCTTCAGATAGTTAGGTAACCAACACAATCTTTTGCAGTTAAAGAGATCTGTATATATTACAAAAAAAAAAACCTATACCCGGTGGTAACAAAGTAAGAAGTAAAAGACATAATTACAAATTACTTAAATCCAGAGAAAGTTTGCGATTATGACAAAATTATAGAAGTAATAAAGGAACTCCCTTGTGTTGACACAACTTGTATATAGTTTTTAGCTTGAAATATTTCCCAACCCAATAGAAGATGGCGGAAGTTGCAATAGTTAAAAAAACAGGAAAGCCATCTAACGACTATCCTTCCAATTAATCTGGTGCTCATTATGTTTTAGATTACTGAAAGACTTCTTGTAAAAGATTAAATAAAATCATTGCCAAAACAAATCTAATACGGACCATCAATTTGGCTTAAGATGCCAGCATTCCATCATAGAACAAGGCTATCGAGTCGACACTATTAATAACAGTTTTGGAAGAAACCTTTCGACAAGGTTTCGCAGCAGGCATAGCTGTACAAAATCAAAAAACCCTACCGTATGAAATTTATCTTACCTCCAAATAATATCTAAATAAAAGACACTAAATACAAGTCGAAGATAACAGAAATTCAGCCGATAACATCACTATTTACAACCGATTTTCCCACAAATCACAACAATATTCGCATATGATAACATTATCTTAGCTGTACATAGAGGTACCAACTGAAATTACAAATTTACTAGAGTAACATATCTACGAAACAGAAAAATTGACTAAGAAGTGGCGCATTAAGATAAATGAGGCTAAGTCAAACCACACTACAAAAAGTCATAGAAATTATACCTACACACAAACAACAAAGTATTTGGGTGTTCACTTTGACTTGCATACAGTGTCATCCACAAAGTAGTATGGAACTACGGGTTGTAGCTTTGGGAAGCGGCTTTAAAATCAAATATCAACATCATCGAGAGATTTCAGGCAAAAGCACTAGTGCTATGACAAATGTTCCCTGTTTCGTGACAAATAAAAATATATACAATGATCTAGAAGTGCCTACAGTAAGTGATGTGATTGTGGAGTGCAGTGTAAAATGCATTTAGGGTATAGCAAAACATCCAAACGTGTTGTCAATTAATTTGGCCGCTAACAGGCAGCAAACAAAACAGCTAAACCACCATACTCCACTAAACTTATGCAAAATCAATAATAAAAATTTCTAGACTTTTAGAACTGTGAGTAAGATAAAAAATATTGTAGTATCTAAAAATCATTTACTGTGTTTCATATGAAACATTTTTTTTGAGAAAACATAATAGGCCATAGGCGTCGGAGATATTCAGGTGATACAGGGAGTTCCAGAGAAGAAGACGATCAGGATACCAATTCTCGTCTGTCATGAAAGCATATCGCTGCCACCCAGGAGATACTCTGGTTTGTCAGCTAGAAGAGTATTTTAAAATTCTTACATCGGTTATTTATGCCATTCTGCACGACCACTGTCAACTGAGAAAGGTTTATTTTTTTGGAAGCCTTTACCGGACGAGCAGATGGCATGACGTGCCGCAAGATGTTCAATAAGTGTGAAAATAGGGCATCTCCCTGTATCAACAGAATCATAATAAGTGACGAAAACTATCATTGTCTGCAAAAACAGACTAAAAGAAAAATGACGAGAATCTTTTGGAGGAATGAGGAATGCGCCCACAACTCCGAGGACCAGTTGTAAAAAATGCAAGTGTGGCGGAAAGTATTTCTAAGGTTTATAGAAACTAAATGACTTACTCCCCTAAGTCCGCACTTATAATTGTTATTGAACGTTAGATGCAATTATATTTATTCTTTATTTGTTAATTTAATTGCGGGGATTTTTAAGAAAAAATTAGGGCTACTGTCATTAGAGACAATCTGGAAATTAAATCAATACTAAACACGATAAGACAGTTAAGATGGCTAAGCTAAAATAATGAACAAAGATAAGCTAGTAACAAAAGCATTTATAAAATTTATAAAAATAAACCCAAAGGTAGACAGAGACAAACATGGAATGAAAAAGTTAGAAATGAAGCCTCCAAAGAGATATAGAGCAGAGTGGAAGAATGGAAGACATATGGAAAAAATCACCAAAGACACCCAAACCACACAACTGCTTGAGTAGAAAGGCCCGAGGTAAGTAATCTAAATATAGTTTTTAACGTACACTAAAAGACTTCCAAATGTAGCAAAATAAATGCTTTAGAGGCAATAAAACCATTTTTATGTAAATGTTAGCATAACTGCCATCCACGTGAATTTACGATGTTATAAAGTTTATATAAAATAATCCATTGCTTTGACACCTCAGCAGGATTTTAAGATTTTCATTAACAACGTCAGCGTCGTTTTTTGACGAGAAATATCGTTCTTTTTATAGCCGTCATCCCCATTTTTGGATTATTTATTATACTTTTCGAGCTCTCTCAGTTTCCGATTAACATTAAAACTACTCTGACTGTAAAATAATCGGAATGGTTTAAAAAACCAAAAATATTTATTCGAAATATTTTCTCTCAGCAGATATTCAACGATTTGCACGTTCAAGAACTTTTAAATCACCGATTGGAATGCTGTTGAAATTTTTTATTGTCGGTTTCTTTTCATCGCCAAATACAGCCTAGAGAGCACAAAGTACTCACAGAAAGCCAAAATTCTGGGAAGCTAAAGCAAAAAAATTAATTTTTGGTCATCAGTGAATCGATGTGGAACAAACTTTGAATTTAGCTTCCGTATATGAATTGCTGCCTTGGATATTTCAAGTTCCGTTTCCACGAATATCCCTGATGATTTTTTCAAAAACACATGGAATCACACACTTTTTCAACGTTTTCTTCGGTCATTGTCTCAACTGATCAGGTTGAACGTCCAACATTCACATCCTCTCTGCCTTTTCTAAATCGTCGATGCCATCAAAAACTGTGTTTTGATAAACAATCATCTACGTAAGTGATTTTAAGTATTTGGGGCGTTTTTGTACTACTTAACGTTGATTCTTTAGTCTTTATTCAACTTTCAATCGATGTGTACAGACTATTGCCACCGCGTTACATCTTGGCTACTAGTAAACAAAATGTCATGAATTTGTTCCGAAGTATTAGAGAATTTTGTTAAAATAAAACCATTATTGTTATTTTCAAGACAGGGGGTTTTTAATCTAAAACCCATATTTGAGTGGATTTAAATAATTAACTATTCGATGAAATATTTTAAAAATTTCTAAAAAAACAGGGGTAAATTGAATGATTACTAGCTTCTCTTAGGCAGAAGGACAATTAACTTTCAACTGAAAAATTAAACAAAACCAAATATTAGATCCTGATGGTAAGAGAGATTTAGAAACTAAAAAACAAAAATTGTATGGATGGGATTGTGTTATAAAGTCCTGTAGCTTTAATTTTAAGGAATTTATCCTTCCCCCTCCTTCCAATTCGAAGTCATTACTGCAGTAAGGAGAGCAAACAAATTGTTTTATGGCAGAGTACTTTTAACCGCATTTGCCTCATTGATTGGCCAGGGCTGCAGCAGTAAAACGTTTCTTTAAACAAATTAAAGCTTTTCGAATCTCTCGTTCCTCGCGAGCGCAGTTACGCGCCATTAAAACATTTATTATTAGTTACCCGCCCACGCTGTTGCAATTCCGAGAGCACAATGCAAATACAGATAAGTACCGTGGGCCGCCGCAGTAAAACTGCATTATTTACACTTAATAATAAATAAATACCAAATGCGGAAATTTATAATCCATTAATCAAATCATAAAGCGCGGCTACAAAATAATGGTTTCTGTAAGGCGACACGCGGTCGGATCGAGCACGGCTTCAGCGCCCCCGACAAATCAATTAGGCGCCGATTTTCACTTACCTGCGGCAGCAGGGCGACATTTCAGGCGCAGGAAACGGCAACGACGATATCCCCGTTCCGAGCGCACGCTTTGCCCTTTCGGCAGGGCATGTTTGAGTAATTGCTGTTGCGGAGAGTCAGTACGAATCCCGCGGAAAGTAGCGCGTGAGATCACTCGTGCTGTGACAAACTTAATGGGCCTTTGTGCGTGGTCCTGAGCACGAAGAGCCGCTTTGTCAGAGAATAATGGCAATTACGGCCCGCCGCTCTATAAATGATAATTTCGCTAAGCGCCGCTTTTTTGCGTCGCTGGAGACGCGGTTTCTGGGCTGCTTGCGACACCCCTGCGTTTGCAGGTGCGATTGGCCGTAATCGAAACATGCCATCTCGCAAAATGTGCCTTGTAACTGTTGGGCACATGTTTGAAACGCCGCTGTAACATAATACTGTTCATTAGCCTAACAGCCGTTTTGATCTTTAAAAACTTCCCCACTTTCATCTATTATCTGATCTATTTAAACCTCTAAATGTTAAAGTTCTTTTCTTTGTTCTGAGTTTTGTAATAAGAAAATATTCAAAAATAAAAATCAATTCATTACATAACAAAATAGAAAACGAATAAAATTGAGTAAAAGAAGCAAAAAGCTGTATTGATTAAGAATGTTTCTAAAGAAGAAGTAAAAAATATAATTGCACAAGAAGAATAAACTATTAAAAGAGATTTAAAAAAATCACTTTAATAATTTATATAGAGTCTAATAAAATTAAGAATGCGAAAACAGAGAACTTGGAAAAATCATACAAACTCTCGGTGGAATCATAATAGAACAGAAACTTCATTAGAGAAGAAGAAACCTTTGTTACTAAAAAAATTATAGTGGATTGGAAAAAATCTAAAATCTACGCGTCTTTTTTTGCGGTCAACAATTCTAACGCATTCACAAATGTCATCTACAATTCTTCCAATTAGTAAATATGGAACGCTAGATGAAAGAACAGCCAGTTATTATTCTTGAAACGCGGACACGGTACCAAAATTCCGTGTGGAATATTTAATGAATGCAAGATCCCGTGAAAGTTTTGTCATAGTTGATCAAATCCAAAAGCATCAACTTGGAATCGTGCACACAACTTGGACATTTCGAAAAGCTCCTTTTTCAGCGAATACTCACTAGGTCTGAACTTCCATGCGTGCAAAATTCAACCGACGCAACAGCTTTAGCTTGCTGGCGATTCTCTTTTCAGAGCGTCATGAAGTGGATTTTCAGTTTAGCAGAAAAATCATTCTTGACGATGAGTTGCATTTGCAACCTTACAGGCTCCGAAATAAACATAATTGTCACATTTTAGGTTCGGAAAATCTTAGTATAACTCATAAAAGGCTAATGCACCACCAAAAAGTCACTGTTAAGTTTGGATTTTGAACAGGTAGCGTGGCAGACCCATATTTTTCAAAGATGACCTTTACTATTACATAACAAATCCTCTAAAAAATCCTAGAAGATTTTCTTCTGAAGATGTCCGCCGCAGTTGACAAAACGTCAAGAGTTTCTGAACTCCAAGCACGGCCTTATAACCCGAGAACCAATCACACGACGCACCATAACACCGGCCGTAAAAGCCTTCGCATCTATTTAATTCAAAAGCAGTTTTATTTAAAATTTAAATTGGGTTTTCAACACTTTATTATATAAACCTATTTTATATTGTAACAAATTCGATCGTCGGGATTTGGTTATTCAAAACTAACTAATGCGCTGGCACAATTAACACAGTATTTATTTGGTCAATAGTACTAAAAGAGCCACTAGTCAAATTTTTAAGCGCGCCTAGCTCGAAGACAGTCTTCTATAACTACTATCGATATTTTAAGGAGACTCAACTTATTGGAGCAAACCGCTGTACTACCTCTTTGAATATTTATGCAAATTTGCGGTAAAAGTGACAATAAGTCGTTTCTACAAGTGTACGGTGACCAGAATCTTACAACTTTCAGTCCGACCATACACAATTTTTGATATCATCGACTTCTTGATATCTCGGCGTCTTATATTATTTTTCTTGCAATATAAAGTTCCTTATATTAGAGAGTCACTCGGCTATCAAACAGCGCTAGAACCTGCAACCGTAAAAGACCATTTGCTGTAAGATATCGCTGTCACAACTTACTCAGGCGGACAAACTACATCCCAAAAACAAATATTATTCCCTTGTGTACAATACAAAGATGGTCGCGACATCTTGGTACATCTCGGTTGTCACAGGAAATGGAATCTTCTGTCCATAAGTTTTCTAGCGTTCTCGATTTTCCAACGACTAATCTTATGCTTTGTCCGTTCAAGAGTTTGCTGTTTATTCCAACGTAAGGCCTAAGCCAGTTAATGTGGATTACCCTCATCTGTTCTGATCTTATCAATCTCTAGTAATCGGAATACACCCTTAAAAAGTGCCTGTTTGAAATGACATCTTTGATTTGAGTAGATTTTTCAAGACACCCCACAGCGATTGAACGCTATTCGACAGCAAACCTGGGCGCTTTAGTCTATGGCAAGGAGCATATATTGTGGTTGTCAACTTTCATTTTTTTCATAATTGAACATTGATGCTCTATCATGTAGATGACATGGAATTTTCAATAATGCTTCTTAGTATCAACAATCGAAACCTAAATAAATTGCAAGTTTCTTTCAGATCATCTTTCAGTCATAATCCACGCTATTGCGCCCAATGCGTTCATACCACTGGACTTAGCGCGTTGATTTCTTTCCAAAAGTTCTTTTTCCTTAATGCTATCAGTCCCGCACCTTACTTAGTTATGGGTCAAAGTTCTTCTTTTGCTGCAATTCTTCTAACGAGCAATGTCTCTAATTCTTTCGGCATGACTACAGTAAGGATGTACCAGTTTATTAATTTGTTAAAAAGTTCTGCTATATATGCCTTCAATACTTCTCCTAAACTTTTGGAATTTTCCTTTCTGTTTACTTTTGGACAACTAGAAGAAAGATGGAGAACATTCAAGGAAATATTGAAGAAGGTAGCGGAAAATGTATGTGGGATAAAAAACCGTAATAAACACACGAAAATGACAAGCTGATGGACAGAAGATATAAGAAGAATGGTAAAGGAAAAGAAAATAGCGTGGAAAAGATACATCCAAACAAAAGAAGTGGTGGATAAAGAGGAATAAAAAAGGAAGAGAAATACAGTGAAAGAAGCAGTAAAGGTAAAAAAAAAGAAGTCCTGGAAGAAGATGGGCGAAGAGATAACAGAACTAAACAGAACAAACGCCAGAGATTTCTGGACGAGAATAAAGAGATTAAGGGGAGGTAAAAGGAAGGACATAAAAACAATAAGAAATAATCAGGGACAAATGCAAACTGATACAAAGAAAATTCTAGAAACATGGAAAAATTATTATGAAAATGTGTATAAAACGACAGTAGAACTAGAAAATAATATAACACAACAAATAAATCTGGAACAAACAATCAAGAGGGAAGAAGTAGAGGACGCAATCCAAAAAATAAAAATAAGCAAAGCCAGTGGGGAGGACGATTTATCTCCGGAGATGTTAAAATGGATGGGCCAAAAAGGTATAGAATGGTTTTGGAAAATTGGTAGACAAGTATGGGAAGAACAGAAAATACCGAGAGACTGGGAAAACAACCTAATAGTACCAATTTACAAGAAAGGGTTGCAGTCCAAATGCGAGAACTATAGGCCAATATGTCTAGCTAAAACCAGTTTTAAAATATACACTAAAATCTTAGAAAAAAGGCTAAGAGATTATATAGAACCTTTATTAGAAGAAGAACAGACAGCTTTCAGACCGAATAGACAAACTGGTGACAATATTTATATAATCAGAAATATAATCGAAAGAAAAATTGAAGAAGGAGAAGAATTGTATCTAACATTTGTAGACCTGAGAGCTGCGTTTGATACAGTAGATAGAAGGGAAATTTGGAGGACTTTGAATGAACTGAATGTGGATAAGAATCTGATAGGAGCAATAAGTTCATATAGAACAGTCAAAGCGAAGGTACAATTGGACGGGCAGAGATCGGAGGTGTTCGAAATGAATAAAGGTATCAAGCAAGGCGACAGCTGAAGCCCTTTATTATTCATAAATATCATGGACAAGATAATCAAAAGAATAAAAGAAAAATATAGTCAACTAAACACGGTAATTGGATATAAAAATTTAAAACCAGTAAAACTAAGTAGTCTACTTTACGTAGACGACGTGATACTAATCTCAAACACCAGAAACAAAATGCAGAGGTCGGTGAATGCATGGACGACTGAAATAGAAAATATGAGTATGGAAGTGAACATGAATAAAACCAAGACCATGATTGTAAATGAGAAACAAAAAGAAGATCCAAACAATAAGGACATAAAATGTAAAGACAAAAAATTGGAGAGGGTAACGAACTTTAAATTCCTTGGAAGCACAATAACAGAGGATGGGAAATTAGATGCAGAGTTAGCAAACAGAGCGAACAAATCGTCAAGACTCTATTACGCCATAAATAAAACTATACTAGGCCATAAAGACATTGATCTAGAGGTGAAAAAGAAAATATATTAATACGATAACACTTCCAATAACTTATTCCAGCGAATCATGGACACTTAAGAAGAAAGACGAGGTGAAAATAAATGCTATGGAGATGAAACATCTCAGGAGGATGACAGGAAAGACTAAGTGGGACAGAGTGAGAAACTAAGACATAAGAGAAATCGTTAAACAAGAATCTACACAAAGAAAAATTAAAGAGGCAACTGAACTGGTTTGCGCACCTGACAAGAATGGAACCAAACAGAATTGCAAGAAGACTAATGGAAGCGGGAAAACCACCTAAAAAACGAAGTGGCAGACCTAGAAAAAATGGATGGACCAAATCAAAGAAATAGCAGCAGAAAAAGGTGTGGCACTGGAGGAAATCAAAACAATAGCGAGAGACAGGAGGAGGTGGAGATAATGGGTACGGGATTAGAGACCATCATCCGACACTCGAAAGGGCATAAAGGATTAGAGAAGAAGAAGAAGGTTACTTTTGATTTTTCTAATTCTCTTCTCATACCTCTGGAATATACTTTCAAGGTTACCTTCAATTTTTGCTTAAAATTTCTGCATTTACTTTTTTTTTCAAATTTCTATATGTTCTTCCGTGTTTACTGAATACTCTATTTAAGTTCATAGAATTTTCTTTGAAGTTCATCAGTAACAAGTAACTTTCGTAATTTTTCTGGTATGCTATGCTTTTATATGTGCCAAAATTTAATAAAAACATGCCTTAATAAAGTTAATTATAATAATTTTATTTATTTTTAAAGTATTTGTTATTATATTGGCATTTTCTGTCTTTGCTACTTAATTTTTTATTTCCTCCATAAAAAACCAAATTAGAAGCAAACCGTCAGTGGTTGTACTAAATAGTATATTTATTTTAATCATATGATTAGTTTAATGAAAAAACTATCAAATACGCATTGTTTAAGATCATCGGTTTCTTAATCAAATCAACGATATGAAATCCTGAAATTATCCTAGTACACATAAAGCAAGCTAGAAATGTTCTTTCAACTCTAAAATGAAGACCAAGCCCTTAGGGTACGATGAATTTCTTGTTGTTCGGATACCAGCGAAGCGATTTCAGCCCTTCGCTTTAATAAGAAAGCAATGACCGTTAAAATTGATTTGTTTCTAAAGCGATATGAAAATGTTAGTCTGAAAATTCCATAGTCAACTAGCATGCATTAAGAACGTTTAACAAGAAAAAGTAAACATATATTTAGATAACTAATGAGATTTCTTCTTTAGGGTAGTGAATACTATACCAGGAAATCAGGAAATTATCTGATTACTAAAAGACAGAAGTAAATCTGCTACAGAAATGTACACTATATCAATTTTTCTGTTCAAAAAAAAAAAATTTCCACAGTATAGTAGTCAAAATTTGCTGGAGTATTAACAGTAAGTGTTATAGGAAGAATTGTATGATCATACTAATCTCTCACAGCCTTCATATATTAGATTTTATTTATACGGATTTCTAGAAAAGGCTCATTATACTAAATATGATACATTAATGAAAGTTATTACCAAACATGAAGGTGGGGAAGACCTGCATTAAAGTGTATTTGGACAGTTCAAAACCTGCTTGACGAAAACAATTGGATATAATATTTGGTGTTATTTTTTCACAAGCTTCTGAGATCATCGAAAATGCATTCAAAATATTCACATTCGTCGCCTAAGTAGCTCTAATAATTCCTTGAAGGTTGAAAAGTGGATGTAGCATGGAGAAGAAAAATCACAAGCTTTACACATTCGAGTTGGACAGTTGTCTACCACAAGAATAACCTGCTTCTCACTTTTGAAAAATTTCTGTTATTATCCAACTTTCGGTATTATATTCACAATTTAGGGAAAAGGATGGAGCATGGCAGGTTTTTTGACTCGTCGATAATCAAATGTTTTTCTTTATATGAATCTTCACGATGGATCTGCGATTTTTGCCTGTTGTGATATAAAAACAAACCTGTTTTACATGAATTCCAGATATCTTCCATTATTCAATCCTGATTATGTTTTCGTCAATGAACTTCCAAAACTCTTCTTCTTCTTCTTTTATTTTTAGGTTTACACCTGTTTTTCTTCATCCTTTAGTCTATCGGATGTAGAAAGCCAACTTTATAGCCATCTCTTCTCTGATCAGACCGGATCTCTTTCCGCTTTCGGTTTTAAATCTCTTGCTGTTCTCATTAATCTCTGATCATTCCACTATTTTGTCGTCTCCTGACGAACTTTATGATATATATCTAATCTTCCCACAAAATATTATGTTGGACATTAAACTAGTTGTGTCAGTAGCGAAAATTTTTTTCCAGGCGTCTAGCAAATACATTAGCTTTCTGATGGAGCAGACGCACATTTGTCGACACAATAAACTTTTTTCGTATTCATTATTGTAATAATGTTCCCCTCAGTTGATTTACATTTTGAAGCTCATGAGTGATTTTACTTGTTGCATTTTTGTGGATATTTTTGTTACTTTGCAAATTTCTCGGAAATTTCCATATTTATCTCGCTTCTCCCAATATTATGCAAGATTTTGCTTCCCTATTACAAAACCTTTTTTTTCTTCATAAAACGTAAGCTTTTGTTTAGTAAGCTCCTGTAGGGCTTGTATTTATTACCCGGCGTACTAAGTAGTAAATTTGAAATCTGTGAAGGCAAAACACGATTTAATCAAAGCATCGGATATTAAATTACTGAATCTTAACAGGCAAAAGTGACAATTGGTCGTTGAATCCAATATTCTCTCTGTCGTATTATCCTATAGGTCGCTATAAGCGATGTCGTACTAATCGATGTTTTATCATATATTTTAAAACCAAGTTTGTGAGCTGCCCCACTAAATGTTCGTATTTGCTTTCCAAGTGAGGAAATGCACTACCTCATTAATGTCATTAGCTAAGAAAAAAGATGGGTGGAAAGATCAGCAATGGTGAAAGTAGGTGCAGTCAGCAGAATAATTGTTATCTCATTATAATGCTCGTAATCTCCACTGTATTATGACATACCAAGGAAAAGGAAGTGTATGTAAATTACATCAGACCTTCAAATTAAGGTGCTGCTGCCTGAGTATCTTATTTACAGGTACTGAACCGCGATGAAAATATTCAAAAAACCGACGTCTGTCCATGTGCACCATGCGAAGCAAAAGAACCCAAGCTGCGTGAACGCCAAGAATGCCATACCTTCGACGGTCTCCAAGGTCGTGAGATTAGCGAGCTTGCCGCAACCAGAGGTGGAAAGCCTGCAACCAGCCCGTTCTTTATTTCGGCCCAAGTTACCGTTCCTCGTCCACGTTTTCGAGCTTCCATGAATAACTGTCGCTGTCGCAGAGCGCGCATCAGCGTTTTATGCGAAATCAACTCCCTAACTGTTAATGCATTTATACAAGCCCCAGCCGACCTCGCTCCCAGGCCGCTGCTTTGACAACGAAGCGCAGCACGCAGGTGAAGACGGATTGGGAATGTGTGTCATAGGGGGCCACGTTCGCACATTCGTCTTCGGCGCTATAAATAACCCATCACGTCCCATAATTATCGAAAGCCAGCGGATCTCGATTTTTGCTGGCATTTTATTAGCGTTATTCGCGGATGTGACCCCAGGTCGGCGAGTACAGTTACGCTCCGGTGCAGTGTCTTTGCGGAGATTTACTCCCACAATCGAGGCCTTCGCTTGCAACACGCTGTCATGTAACTCGTCATGACAACTGTCGTTAAGTTGTTTTTTAATTTCCTTGAAATTAGGAATTAACGGTCATGAAACAAGTACACGGTACATTCTGAATGTACTAACCAAGGACTTAGATTATCGTTCCACAATTTGAGATTTAAAGGGTTAGAAATCGAAACCGGAAGATTTTCTTTGTGTAGAGGAAAAGGTAAAAGTGAGAGGTTGGAACAATGTGCTAGTGTTTGAAGTTAATATACAAATATTTTAACAGATGACAAGAGAAGGATTTTTTACTGATATTTGCCCCATAGATCTCGTTTTTGGACAGTGTCCTTCCGGATATTAATATGTTGTATCAATGTTAAGGTTAAATGCCCCATTGGGATGTCTTTGCACTAAATTTACAATATAAGAAATTCCCGTAAGAGATGATTTGCAAAATTAAGTCTTTGTGCATTTTTTGGAATATTAAGGGGGTGAATACAGAAAATAGTTTCATCAACTAAACCATTTAAAGAGTCTGAAATAGAAAAATCTAATAAAAATCCGAAGAGTTTCACAAAGCCGCAATGCCATGTCGGCACTGTAGGCTCAACAGATGCCACCTACTCGTCCCTAATTTGCTCGCTGTCGCAAACATCTTGCTCAAATTAATAGCCCGGTTTTGCAACGATAACGCAAACCCATAAATGCTCGAATGGAACTGGAAACGAGCAAAACGCCGCTAATTACACAAGACATCCGCACGAATGAGCCCAAAACGCAAATCGGAGCTCACGACGGCGCAATCGAGAAGGCATTTCTGCTGTATTTGGCGCTAACCATACCGGGAAGGCCTTAAATCCCGCGTGCCCCACATATTCGGCCGCGCTGCCATTCGCGTCTATCTGATGCAGACGGCCGTAAATCGGGCCACGACGGCGGCGAGGCAGCTTTTTAGCGCCGCGCAGCGGCGGTACAATGCAATTCGCGGGCGACAAGTGTCATCGCGCCTCCTTTTTAGGGCTGTAAGTTCACGGCTGCGTCTTCATTCCCATATTTACATGGAGTTATGGAAGGGCTGTGCTGGCCAGTCTCGGGTAACATGTCGGTACCGTTGCTAGGAAGTGAGCCGCACACATGTGATGTCGAAAATGGTTGAGTTGGCCTTTTGTGTACAATTTACCCCGAACCAACCCATTAAATTAAAAAATATGACATTCTTTAATTTTGTATTAAACAATGTAATCTAGCAACTTCCAATATAACAAACTTTTCTGTTAATAATAAATGCCGTTTATAATGATAAATATACTCAAATGCCATTTACATGATGGCCAGGCGAGCAGAAAATCTTCGGACGTCTCTTCATTGTCTCAAATACCCGAAAGGGAGATCAAGCAAAGCCGTCTTTAGAACCAGGGCCGCGGTATCAGATTGGAGACACCACCACTCGTTGTCTTTAATTCCTCTGGTCTTTTTTCAGGATCTGGGGCAATAAATACCTCGAGACCATCCCGGCATCGAATTCAATAAGGATAATCCTCTTATTTGTAACCCAGCCCAGCGCTGGCGAGCAGCCTTATAATTAGGGTGTCCGTCCTGCTTCGACAGACTATCTGGCTGTTTGATCTGGGACAGGTCCATTCCACTGTTGTAATCAACGTCAGCTCTTAACAATACACTTAATTAACAGCAGCGTGCCTTGGTCCGCCTCGAGAGCGGCAGAAGAGCCGGACTTTTTGCAGCAGCCCGGCGACCGTCCGATAGCTCGGATCTTTATCGATGGAGTTGTCAGCGCGGCTTCTCGAACTTTCCACTCACCTGACTCTTCTCGAGCTGGAGAAAATCGACCGGTCCTGTAGCTGAGAGATGCGGCCGAAGATCGACCATCTTCCCCGACAGCGAGCGCACATATAGTCTAAATTATGTTGGGCACCTCTGGAGACTGGTTTGCAAGTGCGTTCCCGTGCAGACGGCCAACCTGTTTCACGATTCCCCGAGCTCACCGCAATGGATACTCGCATTCCATTAAAAAATTACATTATCGGTGTTGTCCGCGACTCCTCTTTTTGCGCGCGCCACGCGGGAAAAATCCAAATGGGCGACAGCTGAAGCCCGGCTAATGTAAGGTAACGCTTGTAATGTGCATGGCTACACAAACGTGCCTGTAACGGCCCCCAATGGCAGAATCTTAAGCAGGCAACTTCTTTGGCCAAAGAGCACTCGAGTGCTGCAAAGCAAACGTGGCTGCTGCTCACCTGTGCAACGTGTAGGGTGTGCCAGAACAGTCTATCTAGTGCTACATACTATAAGGAAGACAAAAGGAAACCAATGGTTTTTATTTGTAGTTTTCTAAAAACTGGGAAGGTAAAGTAAAATGGTACTCATGTAAAAAAGATTGAGGGTAGAACTTCTTACGGACGGACACATTTCTCGATTGAAACGAGCGCGCAGCATGTAGTTGAAAGGAACGTGTATTTGAATTACAAGCGGAAAGGTGGTGTTTACTCGAGCGTAAGCTGAAAGCCCAAACGGAAGCGAAATTACAAGAAAATTAAGGCGAGGAATGCGTATATAATTAAGGAAATTGAAGAGATCGGAAGGCTAGTAAAATGCAAATTTATAATTCATACTGTAATAGTCGAAGTCAGTAAAATGTTTTTGGGAGTAGGTTTTGAGAGAATGTTGCCAGCTATGCATGCGACCCTGAAAGTCTCAATGTCCCCATAAAAAAATAAAAATGCAGATACAAGAGTAAATCTTACGTTCATGCATTTTTCTAACTTCAAATTTAAATATAACGGTACAAATGAAAATTTTCTTGGAAGTATAAATTGTTATTTAAGGTATCCCCCAAATTAATAAAGCTGCGCTGATACTCAAAAAATATGAAAATTAAATAACGCAAGGGTTGTCCTGTATGTAGAGTGCGTTTTTCGTCTATTTTATGGCATTAAGAGTATATTGTTGCACCACAGAAGGATTTACTTTTGCTCGAGTTAGATGCACTGTTCCCAATGTGGGGCATACGCCCGCCCCACACAGGGAGGAAACTTCCTTTTAGAGTTCTTCCACGTGAATAGGGTGTTCACTTTCTGAATAATAAAAATTACAGGGAGAATCAGGACGCTTAAGTAGAGTTAACTGAGTTAGAGTAAATAGATTAGCTTCCATAAGTTGGTTTTTGAAACCATTGCAATTTGATTGTATTCAATGCAACCAAGTTTATTTGCTTAAGTTTTAACCGATATTTTTTCTGGTCAGGGTTAGAAAAATAAATACACTTTTCGTTATTGGTTATAGTTACGGCTATGGAAACCGTCTTTGACATGTTCTCACATGCCGTTAAGCTTAGACAACGATCACTTCGTACGGTACTTTATAACAGCACCTGTTGACTTTATTAAACACGTGAAGATGTAAAACGACTAATGAAACACCGCGTTATGTAATAATTTTCAAGAACCAATTGGGACTAGTCTTCACGACAAACTTTTTCAGTCGCATTCGTACTAAACGAATAAAGGAGGCACTTTTGCTCCCTATTTTGCCTATTTTCTTTGTCACTCCTGTTGGTTTAAAACTATGTTTTCAATACTAACATAAATATGCAAATAACCAGTGCTTGTATATTTATTTTTAAATTAATGAAAGAGGAATATAAAAAATTAACTCAGTTTTACTTATACAAGTTGCGTGCGGCTCTCTTGGAGTATATTAATGTGGAATGGCTACGTCTTGGAGTATATTAATGTGTGAAACTGGCGGTTGAAGCGCCTGCTTAGAATGGTCGCAAGTTTATTCTGGGGCTCAGAAGCTGAGTGTAGCCTGACACGGTCATTAAATGTCTGCCTTTCAAAAGCTGTGGATGCGAACTGGTCGAAGTTTATTCCTGGGGCTCAGAAGCCTGGAGTGTAGCCTACACAGTCATTAAAAATAATTAAGTCCTGCCTTCATTTCAAACAAAGCTTTGTATCAAGGATGGTGCCTCGATTCTCAGTTCGCAGGTCTTCCTCCAACTTGGGACGTAGAGTCTCGGCATTATTATTATTATTACTACGTGTATTACAATATATGGTCCACTTTAATTGGTTATACTTGTTAAAGCATACGTCTTCATTGCTACTATATCTCTCTTAATCAGCACAATTAAATATTTTGTGCTTCAAAGAAGTTATTTGACACTATATTATGATAATAGTGAGGCTCTGCATTTCGCCAAGGAGTTAGCACTCACTGCCTAGTCGGGGCGATGTGACCAAACACAGTGTCTTAGACATCCGCATTATCGCTCCTCTCTTAATTATTTTTGGTGACTAAGTAAGCCACCAAGCATCTAAGCTCAGAATCTCATTCAGGTCCAGCCATAGCGAAGTCAAACGCCTTAATCAGCGGACTACCAACCATTTTAGAACAATATCAGCAAAAATAGTGTAATCTAAATTTATTTATGTGTGTTAACTTGGACAACAGTATTGTAAAGGGTATAAGTAATAGAAGCTTATATAACGGTATAATTCTTTCACTGAACTGTGATGTTTTATAAAAAGTGGACTAGTTATCCAATCTTTAAATTTATTTCCCTCAGCTTTCTATATAATTGCACCATCTTTTGGAGAACTATGGGAAAAAAGAGTGGTTTAGAGTTGATCAACTCAACCATTTTTAGCCATTTCCGGCAGAAGCAAAGCAGACATAATCCGGATGATGTAGAGATCTGAAGAGTTGATAATCAGCAAGGGCGAAGTCTGGCGAACACGCCAGATGTAGTAAAGATACCTTCCCAGCTCGCGCAGACGCTACAAAATGATTTGAAGTGTTACTCTGACTTCATCTTCGCGCTCTATTCAGAAAGTTCTTACCGTTCTTCACCTTCAAAGTTCTTTGGCTGTCTAAGATATTAGCCATCAAGCAAATCAAAACGTTTATTCTTAAACCGTTGGAACTACATCGCCCTTCTTTAAATCGCCACTAATCATTTTCTAGGTTTCACTGACGCCTTTTTCTTTGGTTGTTGTGGGACACCACTGATTTTTATGTTGGTTAAACAGGAAAATTGCAGCGAGATCATCATTTATAACACATAAGTCATACCAAAAACTTCCGGTCGAAGAAGAACAAATTTCTTTCACTTTGACCACAAAAATCCCAATTATGGGAAGACAATTTGAACTACCAGAACGTGGCTTTCAATTAATCACAGTCGGAAGCAGAAAAGCTGGAAAGATAAGCTCTGCCTCGAAACTATTAGCGCAACTGTTTCGAATAACTCTAAATTACTTATCAACGGGTATTAATATTCCCAATTAAATCCGCAAGGCATGAAATTTTGCTTTAATTAATATGCGGCTGCGCCACTAGATTTCAGTGTAAATATTATTAGATAGCTTAATGGCCACTAAGCCACATTAATTAGTAATTAATTAAATTGCTTTTCTGCAACTGTTACAGTGGCTGCGCCATTTTAGTTGTAAAATGTTAGCAGAGTTTAATTGTTGGCTAATTTAGTCATTCATTTTCTTCATTGCGTTCATGTTGGTTTTCTATTAATTAATCAAAAATTACTAAAAAACGGATAACTGGATGGTAATTCATATAGAATGTTTGCTGTTAATGTAAAATGGGTTGCATAATATATGCAATTGCGACCACACACCAACACACTAGTTCGAAATTTCATTGCCAGGTTGTAAAATCGGAGGTAATTTATGCGAGATGGAAAGCGCTTTCCATCGACGGCGCGGACCTTGAAATTGCGAAATGGAGCCGAAATTCGCCATAAATTAAAGTCATGCCGGCCCTCACGCTCGTGACGGGACTAGTCGAGAATTCGGAGTGGTTTTTGCGGCGGCCGAATGAAGATTGCGCAAGACGAGGTGGATAAAATCAGGTTTCGACAATAAACTAAATATCAGGTGGTTTTAATTGGATGGGAACCGCGGCCGGGATCGTCTAGACCGATCGGCGGGTGGTGCAAAATACTCGGTATGTGAGCGGGCATGGGCGGCTCGTTACTCGGGCGCTGCGTTCCTTCGCCCTTGGCCGGCGCCTTAATTAAAAATAATGGCCGATCTCCTCAATGCAGCCGGCCATACAGATAATTATCTGCATTCGTCTCTTTCCGAAATAATTCGGCCTTGCGCCGCCAGTTGATGGTATCGTTAGATCTCGCTGCATGCCCAATGATTATAAATCCAGCATTTCCGAGTTTTTTCTTGTTAAAGCAAACTGCTATGGTTGCAGCAGATATTAAAGAAAAAAGCTCCTGTGGGATCCTTTGGAGGTCTGTATTATTAAAGGCAACCTGTAGGCTTAACAACGATCGGGTTACAAGCAAGAAATTTATATTTGTTGCTAATTATATGCATGGCGATAGAACAGTGCGGTAATGTTTATTGAGGCTAGATTATGACGTGCGGGCCCTCCGAGCGTTCAATCACGCCAATTAGCTCGTATTTATAGAACTCAGGAGGGGGCGATGGTTGCGGTGCTTAGTGCAGGTTTATAACCACCCCGGCCGTTATAAATACAAATAATCTGCCAGCCGATTATTAAGAGCTATAAAGACATAAAGGAATAAAAGGAAAAGCTGTCAGAGGTTAACGTGCACGTAATCTGTGCGTCGGTTTATGGGAAACTTTTATGAACCCTTAACGCGGCCGAAGGTTGAAATGGTAGGTTGCCGGGATCGTCTTCAAATACTACCGTAGCACTAAAAAAGCCTTTGTAATTTTTATGTGTTCTATAAACATTCTGCAGACTATCAAATGATAAAATTTGACGAGCGGAGTCGCCTGCCTGGAATGAATTTGTTACAAAATGCACATTACGAAAACATTTCAAGCTTCCTAAAACTCCTCGGAGTGCGAAGTATTTCAATCATCTTCAATAAATTTCTTTATGTTGCACGAGTAACGTTACATATTAATTAAAACGCCTGTCATGCCACTTAACCTTTTCTTTTTGCATTGTTCATTAACTGCGCCTGAATTCTTTATATTATTACCATAATACAGTTATACAATCCCAGAATGCTATGCATGGATTATACCATTTTTAGAGCGCCATACATTCCATTTTATTTTACAATTTCAAAATAAGTCTGTTTGTACACGTCTGCAGGTAAATTTTATAATGATTAAAATGTGAGAATGCTTTCGGTTCGAAGGACCGATTAATAAAAAGAAAAGTTTAATGATCAAACCCTGTATGTGTCTTTTTGTAGAAAAAACCCATCTACAGTGTGCATTGCGCGCGCGCCTAAGCAAATTCTTACCGCATGGGGGGCTTTAAATAAACGGCGCTTGTCCCTAATTAAAACATCATGCGGCGCGATTATGTTATGCGAATAGAGATATTTGCAATTTTCCGCAGTTCGCAGTAAAACGGCCGTAATCGGCGGCGAGTATGTAATAATCGTGCAATAATCTAAACAAACGAGCTCCAGCATACTTTGCCTTTTTCCCTACCTACCCCGATTTACTGCCATCCAGCGCGGCCGCGGCCGCATCCATCTGGACTCCATATAAGCGGAGACTGTGGAGGTATTAGCATCGAGGTCAATATTATAACCGATCCGTATTTATTGCCGCTTTTTAATGGCAATAATTAAACGCAGCCGTCTCGTTTCAATGCACGCACTTCCACGTACGCGCATGGACATTCAAGTTAATGCCGGTGTTTTACGTTTATCTGTTATTACCGGGGAGTATTTATGTAAACAGGCAATGCATAGAAATCGCTGATTTGTATGAGACGTCAGGCGAGCAGACGCAGATAAAATGTTTTTGCGGCGCTCGGAGCCCATAATGAAACGGGAAATCGCATTTTCGCATTAGCCGGGAGTTCGCATTAATTGTTGCGGGTATTACGGTGGCTGCCAATTATCATATTTAATAAGGCTCGGCTAGCCTCGATCATTAAAATATTTATGCAATGATTATGTGCTGATCTGCGGCAATGAGAAACGGCCGCTTTTTGCGATTTATGCACTCGGTCGCATTCATCCCGCCGCAATGGCTTAATCTATGTGAAGGCTGAAACCATCGTCTTCAAATTGAAAGTAGAGCCAACGCAACTTCTAGGAGTATTGATTGTCGCTCTCTACATAACAAAGAACAGGGCATTTTTGCACAAAAAATCGTTTAAAATGATGGTTACCCTTATTGACCACAAAATCCAATCAAACAGACGATTTAATTAGACAACAGATAACAACTTTTAAATTTGACTACGAACATCTTTCTTCCTATTTTCTCATTTGCATTTCGATTCTATTAGCCAAGAACTCGGAGGGATAGCATCCAGGTTCTTACATTTACGAAGAGCATTTGGAGATGACTTTACAGCAAACGACGGAGATGATCCCAGAACGGGATATCATCATTACCAAAAGAAGTTTACAAGGAAATTAAGGTTAACATTAATCCGAAAAAAGCTTCTGGTTTTGATCTGATTACTGCAGAAATCTACACACACAATTACCAAGGAAAGCTGCTGTAATTCTGTAATCCTCCAGATTGAAGTACGCGCTTACAGAAGTCATGATGATCCCCAAGCCAGGAATACCTATTATATATATTATATTAACTATCAAAAGATTAAAACCATTAACAAAAAAGATAGTCTTGATGCCTTCCCCCACCAGTTTGTTTTCAGAGAAAGTCAGTCGACCATTGAACAAATCCACAAATCAGAGACTTCATCGAGAAGTTATTAGAAGGAGAAAATCTACTTTACTATCATCACAAAGTGTGTCTAAATCAGTCATTGCTAATACTTTTGAAATATTTATCAGAAAGATATTTAAAACAAGTGCGGTACTATATATTTGCTGTATACAGTAATATTTCTAACTATAGAGCAAAATACATTACCAACAATTGCTGATGACACTGTAATACTCGCAGTTAGAGAAAACATCAAGAAGCAGCCAGAAAACTCCTATCATCTATTGACTAGCTTAACACCTACGCTAGAAGATGAATTGGGGCAAAGTCGGTGCACGTCAACTTCACTAATAAACATAAGCAACATGAACATGTCAGACTAAATGACGCTCAGATTCCATATGCTACAAAGTATCTTGACGCTTGATTTCGCTGAAAAGTCCATGTAAAATAGTAAACATGAGGAACTTGACATTAGATATAAATATATTGAAAGGAATGTGTCAGTAAAAGCAACATACAAATTATGTATCGATTCCAAAATAAAGTGCTACGGATGTACCAAGGCTTCTGAAATAGCGACATCCATCGGGATCTCTAAATGGATAATGTTCACAAGGCCATCTCTAGATTTGTCAGTAGCTATGAACTGAAGCTAAACATCAGTAACAGTTAGCTCAATACTGATATCCCATGGCGTGTTCCAACCCTTACCAATTTAAAATGGTGTTCTATAGTCAAACAAGTGCAATTACATCGATTACTTGAGCTATTATTTTAAGGATAGTTTAATCATTCCAGACAATTTTGGAAGAAAATGTTGAACTTCTACCAAATTATTCGGATACCATTCATAAAATTGCTTCTAGTCTAATAGACACTCGTTATTTAAATATATTTTTTAAAGACACCCTGTAGTATAAACCATACCGACACATTAAATAAAATTCGCAGAACTGTAAACATCAAATTTGCCATAGAGTTCAAAATATGAATAAGTTGAAAACCCAATTCGGATTACATTGTTCTGCTATATTATTTTTAGTTTATTATATTTGTATTTGGTAAGGTGGTAGAGTACTAGAATTATGTAAAATTATCTTTTAATTTGAATATTTATCTATCTATGTTATCACATTTTCTATCTAATAGGCTTCCCCAAGTTGTCTCCAATTGCTTCGCTCTGTGATTTTTATTATCTAACCAAATCCGACAATCCTCTTTAAATCATATGTCCATTTCACATGTGAACGTTCTCTTCCCATCGTTGCCGTCTATAGTCTCCATTATTGTATTTCTTTGTTCAACTTGTTAACTTGTCCATGATATTTCTTGTCAAAGTCCATGAATGTGCTCTACTGGAAGTACGCATTTTTTCTTAAATATATCTTGCTTATCTACCAAATGCTAACCATATTGGTAGTACCCTTCTTTCAATTTCTGTTTGGTATTATTTTGCTTATTGTACCACCTGCTTCAAGTATTTTCATATTCATATTCTAGTTTGTGGTTCTGTATTTCTAAATTTCTTTCTTCTTCATGGTTGGACATTATTTTGGTCGTGTACATTCATCGTGAAGATTATTTGTTTTAACTATTCTAGCTCACAGATCATCGTCTGTAGTTCTTCAAAACTCCAGAGATAAACATGATATAATTCGCAAAACTCCGACTATTGAACATTTTTCTATTTATCTAAATATTTTTTTGGTCCCTTGGTCGTCTTCTAACTGGTACGGTTTGCGTATTATATTATTGTACTACTATTTCCGCCTTTACATGTATATTACGAATTGTTCGAGTGTATCTATAATTCACTCGACTACTTCGACGGTAATTTTCCTGTCTGTTTTTATGGCCCTTTTAATATGGCAATACCGTTAGTGAGGTGGTTCACTCTTTTGGTATGCTGCTTTCTTCTAGAGATTCATTTAATAGTATTTTCAATATTTTGAGTAGAGTTTCTCCTCCTTGATTTTGGTATTGCTGTCATTTTTAATGTTAATTTATTTGTCTCTCTCTATTTTCTTTTTACACTTTTCATGTTTTTGTTTTCTTCTGTTACTTTGTCTATTTTTCTTTTATATCCTTTAATGGATTTCTTTAAGTTTTTTTATATTTATATAAGTTGTAGTACTTCTTTGATTATTTTTTAACATTTCTCTTTTTCTCCAAATTTCGATTTTTTATTTTATCACTTGATTTTAACTCGTTGTTTTTCTTTATTCTGGCTGCCTTATAGCCTGCTGTTAATATTGCCGCTTTCACAATATTCTGCTGTTGTGTTGTTTCTTTTCCCTAGTATTTTTTTAACTCTTCCCTTTTTTTGTTCTTACTAGCTTATTTTTCCAGTTTCGTATTACTTACTAATTTTACACGCTCTATGCGAATGCGTTTGTCAAATGATAGGCCATGTTTCATAGTATTTTTCGTAAGGTCGTAAGACTTATCCAAATCGATTTTCTGTTAGCTTTTTTTTTGAAGAATGTATTCATTGCATATAGGACCTGTTGCTTTAGATAAGTATTTATTGTTTATTACACCTAATCTAAGACAGCCTACTTTGTTTTGTTAAATGCCTTTCTTTTAGTCAATTTAATACAGTTAAAGTATATTTACAGGTGTGATTTTCCATTGCTGTTGTTATTTCACCATAAAATAATTCTGTATTCATTACTGGCTGTTGATGTTAGGGACTATACTTAGGTTGAAATATTTTTATATTTGTTATATATGGGGTTGTTCCTTTATATATTATGGATATTATGAATGATAGTTTCAGATATTATTCTCCTTTTATCTTGATTTCCAATAGCCCAGTAATATGCAAGCTTGTTTCCTTTAGTTCTCTTACAATTCTTTTGCTTTTATTTATTTCGTATTGAGGAGTTTTTGTAATCCCCCCTCCCTCTACAGACCTTGGGGTAATTTTTAAAGATTTCAAAGATTCGTCCACCTTTCAACCCGCTTAGAAAACGTGGAGATTTAAGTCAAACAAGCCCCATTACCATTTAAACATAGGAGACAAAATTATTTTTTTAATAATTTCAGGGTTGGTACTGTTTCTCACGAGATCATTCACAGATCGACTTCTCTAGATTAATTATCCTTTTATTAGGAAAATTAGTCGATGGGGTTGAACCTGCCATAATATTATATAGTAAATTAAATAAGCTTCGCATACGTCGATTTTTACTTAAACGTTTAGCTGTTTCTTTCCAAAATCGTAATCAACTAATGAGGCTCCTTTGTTGTCTATATACATCCATAGAAAGTACGACTTTCGAAAACGGCGTTTACGCTCATCCGAGGCAGCACGCCGAAGAAGAAATCCGCTCCGAGAGTGATGACCCCACGACGCTGCGGCCCGTCATAAAGCCCCACGTCGTGATCAACGGCCCCATAAAGTGCGCCAAGTGCACCGTTGCACGGGATCATCTCCGAATTCGCCATATTTTATCCATCGGCGTCGCTGCAGCTGATAACGGTCCGGAGGAGGAAGTGGGCTGCGACCTCTGACCTCGCGACCTGGTGACCTGTCTCTTTCTCCGGCAAGCCGGCTCGTCGCTTTTCCGCAGGTGAATCCCTGCCCCCGGCCGCCGCCGCATTTACATTCCGGTTATTTATTGCCGCCGAAGCGGCTTTCATATGCGCGTACGTGTGCTCGTTTGTTTGTCTTTCTGGCGTGCGCTCATTTGACTGTATAATTGGCGTGGCAGTACGCGCTGCAGGCCCGACGCGTCGTTAATTTCTGGAAAACGCCGATAGGTCTGGAGCAGGAATAATTCGGATTCCCACCGGAGATCCGAATTGGCGAACACTGGGAACGGACGACAAAAACAAAGAGGCCAAAAGATCTCGGCCCATTCTAGGCGACTCGAGGAATGTTCGCATACTTCGGCGGCTTGGCCGCTGATGAAACCGCGGCGAAATCCGAAAGTCAATTATCTGAAATTAATTGGGAGAAACAACGGAGTTGGCTGCCGAACCGAAACGGACAAATGCACAAAAATTCCGGGAATGAGACCGGCACCTTCAAACGAGCGACACCTCAGCGTCGCTAATGAAACCGAGGACTGACTAGTTGGGTCTGCCTAATTGGAACTCTTGCTCCTAACAAGAGGCTGCGGTTCGGTTGCTTTTGTGAGATACGAGATAAGGGAGCAGCCCGTCGACGCCTTCCCAATGAAAATAGCGATCGAATTCCAGGGATGGGTGTCATTGTATTTATCCTTTTATGCAAATTAAAACCGTCAGACGCCACTGCATAGAAATATTTAAGCTCCATTTACAGTATTACATAAATAAAAATTTTCATTTAACGAAAACAACCATTGTATAGAGAAAATTCAATAGAGTAAATAGAAGCAAAAAAATTACTAAAATAAAAGCGTGAGAATAGAAATAAATACCAAATTTCATGTAAATCCACATTTTTAAGAACATAATTTTTGAAGTAAAATGGCCGAGGATCAACATCAATGTAAAAAAAGGTAAAAAAATATGAATTAGTCAAATAACATCCGTACAATTGAAATAAAACTTACAATATTTAGCCCATTGTTCTCTAAGATGGCAATATTGCTACATATGAGAGATTTACCATACCACACAAACAAATGTCTGTTTAAAGATGGCCTAGTCAGTTATGACAGCGAGTAAAATTAATTGCGCGGTGCCCGTGCAATGTTACGTGATAGTGAAGGAGAATATCTTCACAGTCATAAACAATACATGGCGTTTAGCACCATGATTTCGGATGAGCAAACAAACCCTAATCAACCTCTTAATGGAAGACAACGAAGGTCCGCTGTCGCCACCACCAACGCGCCAGTAGCCGCCTAACCCACTATCAGTGCCCAAAAATCACTTCTACCTCCCCTGTTCCAGAACAATTCCGAACCAAAACCAACACCTCTAGCTCAAGTTAGTTCCATTGAGCAGGAGGGCTTCAAGCCTGGCCGCAAGTGTCGCTGTGCCCGTCGTCTTGCCAAAGTCACGATGGAGCCGCCATTTCCACCGATACCGTGAAGAAGTGATGCATTGCCTATCGGCTTCAGTTTCCGCCAGGACAAACTCAACCCGCCTGACAAGCACTCCCCCATCAAAACAAATCTCTTCCGTGGTCCTACGGGAGTCTCTACAGGCTGGAAACGTAGCAGAAGAAATCTTTATCCACTTCCACCCGCTAAAGCCAGACAAGCCACTTTGCGTCGTCATGTGCTGAGTCTTGGAGTACATGGCAGAGGAAGAGCTCAAAAGCGGGCTCCTAGAGCATGACATTGCCGTCCTCACCGTTAGAAGGATGAGGAAGGGCTCCCAGTACCGCCCTATGCCGTTCAGGTTCATTGAGCGAAACGACAAGGGAAAAACCATATTCAACCTTAGAAGCATCCTTGACTTGGCCATGACGTTCCAGCAGCCAGGAGAAACAAAATATTGTGAAGATCTCCACTCTAGGGACTGCAAGAAGCCTTGGAGTGAGTCTGTCACTTGCGTAAACTGCCATGGTTCACATCCGGCCAGCTTCCACGAATTATTTGCCAGTTCCTCCTCAGGCAGCGACCAACCAGCTTGTACACAACGCAGTAACGGCTTGTAGGGACGTGCAGACTCCTGCCGAGCAACGACCATAGGAGCTAATCGCAGCACCTCCCACAGCAGCCCGAACACCAAGGCTGGACTACCATCGCCGGTTAGTTCCAGAACGTGGACACCACCACGCTTCCTGGAGCCATCGGAAACATCGCGGAGAAAACCCAGAATGACACCATCTTCGTTGAGGTTGTCGCAGGGCTCATGTCCTGCAAGGAAGACATCAAGGCCGTTCTTGGCATGTTCAGAAGCCGCTAAACGTCTGGATCAGCAACTCTAGAAGAACTTATACGGTACTCCAAATTCCAGGAACGTTGTGTGTTAAATATGTCAACATCAACGTTAGTACAGTCCGATTAACGACCCCAGCTAGCTCCTCGACGCCCGTCACAGCCCGAATATCGGAGCTCGACTACTAACAACAAAAAGTTCCAGGACGTGGACCTCTCTGCGTTTCTGGGAGCCATACAAAATATCTCGGCGGCTACCCAAAATGCCAACAACTTCTTCCTAGTCATCGCAGGTGTCCTGCATTGAAGACAACAAAGCCGTATTTGACATTTTCAAGACACCCTGAACGCCCGAGCCACCAACCGAAGCGGTTGAAGAGCACACCATCTTCCAATGTCCAGGGCTTCCTAGAGAAGAAAGGTTAGGTACTTAGAAGGTTAATAAAGGAGTGGAGGTAAAACTTTCTTCTTTTTTAGAAAATATTAGAAGACATTTTTCGATTAATCGGGCTGAACAGGCTGTGAAAGAATGGGAAAAAATGTAAAGTGCAGTCATTAGGATATTTGCCTCTTTTAAACCTGACAGGTATAAATATAAATAAAAATTTAAGACACTAAGGTGAGTACCATAGTAGCCACAGAAGTGAAACAGCGACATGATGACGCCTTGCACCTAAGGATGGCCGTACAAGGTTCCAGGAATAAGTTTTCCTATTAAATGCAAAGTTGGAGTGAAATGAACGTCCATTTAAATTTATTTAATTCCCAAATCATTTTTATGGTGATTTTCATTGCACACACCAATTAATTTTCTTAATTTACTTGTACCTTACCTGTTTACTGTTTACGTGTACTACCGGGCGTGTATTCAGAAATTGTTATTATGGAATGGGTCATTTTCTGGCAGTTTCCGTAAGTGCCTAGTATAACCTAATTACCTAAAGCACAAAACAAGAAAACCAATCAGCTTTAGAGGCCATAAAAATGGCAACAAAATGCACTTAACCCACAAATCAGTCGCCTGCTAAACATGGCCGCAATTAATTAGAAAATCATCAACAAACGGACTGCACTAACTGTACCGTAATTTGTATTTAATTAGTGCCCGGTAATCGGCTTCTGGGTTAGCAGTAACAGTATGCGAACCGGTCGGCTCCCGGTGTGTAATCAATTTGCTCAAAACCGTTGTTCCCACGCACTCGCTTATCAGGGAAAACGGGTCGAAAATCTCCCTTATCGGCAGAAACTGGGAGCTGCGCGCGTTTTCTTTCGTAGCGCACGAGGCGGGGGCTTAATGGGGAAATAGGCGCGTTAATTAATAATTTAATGGGCCTTACTGCAACTGTAAAGTCTTAATAGAATCGCCTCGCTCATTAAAGGCCGCAAATGGAATTAAAACAAATGTAGCGCGTTATGGGCAGTAAAGTGTCGCCATTTTTGCGAGCTGAGATAACGCTTTCGTTTCGCAACGAGATGAAAGCTGGCGCGTCGGATCGGGGGAGAAAACGCGCTCGTCTTCGCGGAGCCCGATTTTCCTTTTCTAGACTGTTGACCCCGCGCGACAATGCAGCGGGCGAAATCCTGATGCAGAAATTCAGGAACTGTTATAACAGGTTCTGCTAATAAGAATTAGAGAATCTTGTAAAAGCAGCGCGCAGTGAGTCATCCCATACGCTACATTGGCCCCGGGTTGGCTCGGCGGCGCTCATTAATTATTTCCGATTTTTGCACAGAACCGGCATGTCCAGTGATAAATTGGGATGAGAACATAAATAGGATGTTTGCCTCCGTGTTCTGGTTCTGATCAAAAATATGAAAATGGTAGATAAAGCCGGCGGTTAAATTGGATTCCTTGAAAGGCTATTTACATATTATGCTGGTTTAGAAGGCAATTATGAATGAACTTACGGTTTTGAAGGCTAACATGTCGAACGTAACTTACCTGAAAACAGAAAAATAAATTAATTAACTCAGCAATTAAACGGAAGCATAAAAAGTGAGTAATTAAATGATATAATCCTGCAATTATTTGAAAAGTGTGAAAGTACAGTTGCTGTTTCATGCATAACAAGCTTGTACTCATGCACATACATGTATGTATTGATCATTGTGTGAAAACATACGTTTTTTAGTACCTGCCATGAGAGAGGGAACAAAAAAAAACAAAAGGATAGTCTTGGAACAATATTATCATGAAAAATTATCGAACATAACAATATAAACATAATTAAATTATTTGCTATTAAGTATGTGCTTAAATTGACTAAAATATACTACATTCAGAAGGTTAACTTATCCAAGTATTTTCAGATATATGTAAACAACAATTCACTAAAAACCATTGGTAAAATATAGATTTTTCAAACACCTGAATGAATATTTCGCATTTCTTTTGTGAAGTAACAAAGAATATAAAAAACTGCAAAAAATAATTTGCTAGACACAAAAGTAAGCGAAGAAGTCAAACAAGAGACAAGGCTAGAAAAAATATGAAACTGGACAAAGAAACATAATAAAATAGACAATAAAATTAGCAAAACAAAGTCGGGAGGAGTTTGGAAGAGAATTAAACGAAACGTATAAGACAAATAACAGAATATTCTGGAACAAAATTAAAGCACTTAACAGGCAGAAAAGAAAAGGAGATCATGCATTATGGAAACATGGAGAGAATATTACATAGAAAAGTTTGACCTAAAGAAGGAAAATACAGTAAAAGAAAATACATAAAAAGAGAAAGACGAGAAGGAGGAGAAAAGCGTCTAGAGAAGATAAACTAGATCCAAATTTGGTACAATTTTTAAGGGCATAAGAAAAAAGATGTCTTCTGAATATATACAGAGAGGCTTGGAGAATAAACCAAATTCTTAGAGACTAGGAAAACTAAATAATGTGGCAATTACAGAGCTATATGTGTGACACCAGTGACAAGTATAACCTATATACGAATAATAGAAGAAACGATAAGAAAACAGATCGAAGACAAATTGGAAGAAGAACAAGCTTAATTTAAGAAACAGATAAACAACAGGTAATATTCATTATACGAAATTTAATAGAAACACTTAAACAAACGGGAAAGCAACTAATATTAGCATTTTAGATCCCAAAGCGACAGTGGGCACAGTTCAAAATAAATAATTACGGGGCAATCTGAATCTTAAAAATACCCCAAAAAATAATAACAAATGTAAACAATATCCATGAAAACCTAAAAACACGTATAGAGATAAATGGAGAAAGTCAGAGAAATTTTATTTAAACAAAGACATTAAACAAGGGGAGCCTAAGCCCAAGAGAGTCAAAAGCATCAAAACTACAAACTCTACTAAGGCACTAAGAAATCTACTCCCCATAAAAATATCTAATGTGTGTATGTACTACTGCTAGCAAATAGCTACTTCAAAATGCAAAAATTAATGAATCTGTGGAAGAAAGAGAAAAACAAAATAAAAATAAAAATCAATACGTAAAACAAAAATAATGATAATAAAATAGGAAACAACAACAGCCAGAGATGAAATACCACAGACAGATCACTACTTTTAAATATCTTGGCCGTACAGATGATGGAAAAATCAAACTGGACATGAATAATAAAAAGCAATGAAGGTATATTATGCATTAAATGGAACCATAATAGCAAAATATACATATAAAAATAAATGAATTGAGAATATACAACACAGTAACAAGAAAAAAGTAAAACATGGGTACTCCAACAGAACCACAAAAGCAAAATAAATTCAATAGAAATAAGATACCTGAGAGAAATTATGGGAATGAGGAGTAATTTAGGAGAGGAATGGAAAGAAGACAAATGGAATGGTATGGGCACCTAATAAAAATGGAACCGAATAGACTATAAACAAAAATTCTAGAAATGGAAAGTAAAACGAAAAAAGGGGGGAAGAAATAAAAATACTAGCAAGAGACAGAAAGGCGCAGAAAAAATAGTTAAAAAAAAACGAATTTTAAATTCCGATGCTCGCAAAGGCATATGGATTAAAGAAACAAGAATAGAAATAATATAATAAGGGAAAGGTGATAGGGTCAACCCTTTGAAATGATAGTAGTAAGTTTGCTGGCTATTTCGAAAAGGAAAAAATATTATTGACCGATTCCCATAGACGAGATGAAGATATAAATTCAAGTAAAACGTCGGATGATCAAAAATTTCTTTTATGGATCAACAAAATTTGCCAAATTTTTCGGCATTTTCCATTAATTCCCAAGATTCAAAGCTTTAGGTTCAATTGAAGGCGACCTTCACAGTAAAAGCACATTCTAAGGATCTTAAAAAAGTTATTTTCAGGACAGAAAAGGAACGGAAAGCAGGAAAAATTGGGCTGATTTCCCTGAAAATTACTTCTTTTGCCAATCTTGAGCATCGTTCTAGAATTGGTTTCAGTTTGGCCAAAAGTGTCTTGTAGGACTCGACTAGCAATAGTTTTCTGGATGAGCCAATGGAAAATATTGCGATGTTTCAATTGAAGCAGTCATTTTTTTAAACGAACCATTGGTGTTTGTCTTCTTGGGAAGCAATTTGTAGTATGGACCTTGCATTTCTAATACCAAAGGACAAATTATCGTCGACATTCGCTAATCTCTTAAAAATGTTCAAGATGCTTCAAAAAGATTCTAGAAAGTTCACCTTGAATGTTTCTTCAGTTATGCGAAATATAACGCATTCTCTCATAAAAAAATGCGTATTGTCTTTTTAGGTTTACGCACTTCCATTCAATTCTATATTAAAGCTATATCAGAGATGTTCTGGCGATTTTTGCTGTTTTAGTGATCCCAAAGTGGTTGACCGCTTGCGTCTGCGTGCAAGTTCGAATTCTGTCATTCAAAAAACTTAATCTGAAAAATGAAAGTGATGATTTATCACAAGTTTAGCATTTAATCTGGATTTGATGGCAGTTCCAACTTTGATTTGTTGGGCAAAAAAGTTTCAATCTCAATTTACAATAATGACTAAAATGACAATGATGTGGACACTGAGTTGAAGCTAACTGTTATCGAGTTTCTTACGGCTGAAGGTTGTACACCCACGGCATTTATCTATGCATAGCTGCTTTTTGTAGCAATGCCTGTCTGGATATCAGTACTGTTGTCTGCTTCATCATCATATCTTCTACAGCCAGGGGTATATATCACCAAGGAAATATAGACGAATTGATTCGTGTTAACAGCTGCGTGAAGAAGCTGTTGGGATATTTTATGAACGGCAGATGTCCCATTTCTGTTCCGATAACATAAGAAATTTTTTTAGCGTTGGCTTGTGTGTATGGACGGAGATGATAAATTTGTAGAAAAGTAATGATATTCCTCAAAAGAGCAAGTTTATAGGAAATTGACAATAGTGTTGTTCTAATCTCAACTTTAGAAAGCAGTGATCAAGATCACCTAAAATAAAAAGGAAAAAAAAAGGAAAAGGGAATTATAGGTGCCATCCAAATAATTAAAAAAATAAGTTAATCCGATATCAACAGATTTCTGTCTCAGTTTTTATATACAAATCACCTGAAATTCACAAGAATTAATTTAGCAGTCTCAGTACCTTAAACCGTAGCTTACAGTAAGCGCAAGTGGTAAACACTTCTTTTCTCGGTTCTTAACTCTAATGAGAGTGTGGTGATATGTCTCGATAGCGTGAATTGTGGTTCTCCACACTTGTCGGTCTTGTATTGCTCAGATTGCTTCGTGCATCCTTTGCCCTCTATAAATGGTTTTACTTGGTCGCCCCAGCGACTTGGAGATCTTCGTTTTGGGAATTTTCTGATTATTTTTGCTCCCACAATTAATTTTCTAATTCATTTTTCTGTGAATGTGATTAATGCATCAAAAGTATGTCTGGTTGGTCTTTGTAGAGAGACGTGTTGTGATCCTTCGCTAATTCATTGTTGGATCCAAGGTATTCTCAGCATTCATCTGTACGCCTACGTTTCAAAGGCATCGATTTTCTTTCATGTGACGATTTTTATCCCAGTTATCCAAAACTAGTAAAACTATGAGATGCACTCCAAGTATGATTTGAATAGTAATGGCGATAAAAAAACCCTCTGCCTTACGCCTACCTTTGTCCTGAATGTATTTTTAATTCTTACTTTTGCATGATTATTTTAGTGTAGAGTTGCATCAGATGTGTAAGGTGATAAAAAACTCCATACTTTGGAGCACCGACCACAGTTGAAAGGTTTAGTGTAGTCGATGAAATAGAAATAGGTTTTTATACCAAACTCGTATGTTTCATTTTCAATTCAACATTTAATATTTGTTCACGTCTGCCTTGTTCTGGTATAAATTCGATTTGCTTTTTGGATATTTCCGGTAGTAAAAATGTTTTTAGTCGGCTGTTGGTCCTTTGTGGCATGACTTTGCCAATGTGAACGACTAATGATATGGTTCTATAGTTATTGTAGTTTGTGGTACAATTTTTTTTAAAATTAGGAATACACATCGGTTCGCATCTTCAACTTAGCCATTATCTCGACTCTCATAACAAGGAGCAAATTTCGTAGATATTGTTACCACCATGTTCTCCTATGACTTTTAAAGATTCTTACTTACTTAAATTTATCTTCTCCCATTTACCTCACGTTGTTGGGGAATTGAGCAATTTTCTATATTCTTGCCTATTATTAGCTAGAGTTTTTGTCTTGTTGTTTTCCCTCTTTTTCTGGCTGCTTCTTCTTTGTAGTCCTCCAAAATTCTGCCGGGTCTTCTTCTAGGTCTTTTTCCTTCTATCCTCTTCTCCATAATCATCTTTGAGTATCTATCGTTGTTCATTCGTCTCAGGTGGCCGTACCATTGGAGTTGTTTTTTCTCTACTGTTTGTATTATGGGATCCTGTTCTAGTTCTTCTCTAATGTTTTATTTCTCACCCTGCAACGTCTTGTTTTTCGTACTACCCAGCGTAGATACTTTATTTCTGCTGAGGTTATTTTTGATCGATGTTTGTCTATTATTGTCCATGATTCTGCGTCTTATCTTTTATGTTGCTTCGTTTTGTTTCTTTGTTATGTGCGTTATTTTGCTTTTATCTATGTTCAGAGTCATTCCTTTCTGTTGGAGGTGGTTCTTCAACATTTCTATACTTCTTTGTAGTTGTCTTTGACTTTTGGCTATCAGAAGGATATCATCTGCGTATAATAAATCTCTTGTTGTAATTAGGTTTAGATTTAAGTATCCTGGCTTTCCCTTTCTTGTTTCGTTTTGATGTTCACCTGGTTTATGTAGATTATAAATAGTAGTAGGCTTAGGCTATCGACTTGTTTTACTCCCTTGTCCATATAGAATTCTTTTGATAGTTGTCCATTTAATCTTACTTTTAAAGATTCGGCGATTATATTATCTGACCATAATGCCATTTAATGTTTCAACTTTTCAAAGGTTTTTTCGACCTCCTTTTATTTATTATATTTATTCTGCAAATAAACTTGAATTGCGGCCTGTTTATAGTTTTATACAGTACTTCCTCTAAACCTCAGCTGTGCCTTCTATGTTGGTGATGATTTGACCCTGTTCATTTTTTATTATTTGTGTTGCCTGGTTTGAATTTCCACCGAGATACCTAACTCTATCATATACCCCCCGAGTTTTTTTATTATTTGTACGATTGTCTATTTGATATTCTGCTGATATGATCGTTTTTATCTTTTCTACATACTTTCTTGATTTTTGTGCCAACTTTTAGTTTTTCAGTAATTTAAATATTTGTGTCTTATGTGGGCACCATTCGCCATCCAGTAATTATTTTTCTTTGTTTGACTCTGTTTATTGCATTGAATTATCCATTTGCTTTTGTAATACGCCGTAGTTGTTCTGAGTACTCTATTAGGTTCGGAGAGCCCATATCTGGGAGTTTTTGTTACATAGTTTCACCGGCTCGTATTTCTCTTCTTCGATTAGATGTTTGTTTCTTTTTTCATGTGCAGTTTTATTTTTAATAATTTAGGAACAGAATAAGAAATTGTTTCCGGTCTAGCTCTAACATTGGTGATTTAGGTTTCCCAGTTGGTCCTTATTAAAATAAAATCGATTTGGTTCCTCTGGGCAATGAAGTCAGGTGGAAAGTCTTGAGTTAGCGATTAAGAGCCTCTCCCTTCTCTCTCTTTCTCGTTTGTTTCAGTGAGCCCTAGGATGTTTCGGAGTTGATTATCATTTTCAGTTGTACCTATTTTGACGCTAACGTCATCATCCTATTAATAGCATCATAGCAATAAGTGTCGTGGCGTCTTATATTTAAGCTGTAGGAACTTTAACAATTACGCTTTTGCCAAAGCAATCAAAGTAAAAATTAAAAAAATTGTAAAAAAGAACCAGGAGCATTTCTAGCATTGTTCCAATAACTACTAAACAATATTCGCGAACCGCATCCTAGATAACGCCAGCCAAAAAACTAAAGATGATTCAGTTCAGTCAAGCGACGTTTGCACTCCAAGAAAAAACAAAAGCTTTAAATGACTTTCAAGATCCTAATCTCGGATTAGGTTTATTACATAATTGTCGTACTGGCGAGCAGCCCAATAGTAGAGCAATAAGAAATGGGAGCCGAGACAAAAAGGATACCTCAAGGCCGCAGAGGAAGCACTTAAATCTCATTTAACGGCCCATAAAATTCAAATATCTCCCGAGCCCGCTGCTCCTAAAGGTCCACCTAATCACTTTAATTGTCCAGGTAGGGAAGAGTCGCGGTTCGCGGCTCTCGCAGCAGCACAATTGAGCAATTTGTCATCGTAATCTCGCCGTAGCCAACTATCCATACACAAATAAGACAATAAACAGCGGACCCATCGGCCGGGTGTTAATTGCGTTTTGAGATACTGCCAGCAGTAAACCTTTGCATACAGGTGTCGTGCCCGATAGAGCCGCCGCAAGCGGGCCGTAAAAGTTTACGATTCTACGGCGGCCAGGACGCCGGCCAAATTCTCACAGGGGAAATAGGAGCGGATGTCGCTACTTCCTGCAAGGAAAGAGACCAAATAAGATGCCGGGATGGATCCGAGCGGCGACCGACCATAACCAGCTGCTCGTTAAGGACTGGCTTAACAAGGATTAGGAAAAGCCGAAATCGGCCAGCCACTTCGTGTGGGAATTTCCCTTTTTAGGCGTTGCATCATAGCAGCAAACAATTGTAAAAGTATAAATAACAATCTTTACAAAGCGGCCGTAAACCTCGCACATGTGGGAGCGGCAGCAAAAAACCGATTAGAAGCAGATTGTTCTTGAGCAAGTTGGATCCTGTGCCGCGCCACGAAAACGCCGAAGGCTGCTCATATGTCACAGGAAGACGTGCGTTAGCATTGTTTGTTCCTTTTATCAATCATCTGCAAATTACATGCCTCGTTAATTACGAATTTGCCCTTGCATTTATTACAGTCACTACCTGTTACGTCCGACAGCCACGCGGAGGACTTTATTCGCATTATGCCTAAAATGTATATTTTGAAGTTTATCGCGCCATTATCGCAATAATTTATATTAGAATTAAGCCGAACGCGAAAGAATCTTCTCTAATTAAGCGGGCTCGTGAAATCAAATATGCAGATCGCTTTTAGCTGAAACTGAAGCTTCGGAATTTACGTTCGTACTCGATTTGGGTTGAAGCGGTCAGGCCATTAATTAGATGAGATGATTTAGAAACCGTACTTTAGCTCGCTTAAGGTGAGAAAATTCTTGAAACTGGAAGGAACTTAAGGAAAACTAGAGCCATTTAAAACGCTTCTAATACATCTCATATTCATTTAAGTAATAATGCAAATTGTGAATAATTTTACGAAAATTTTATTGTTATTAAGGAACACTCTTTTATTTGTTTAACAATGCTTTTGGATACGTATGTTTTCTCTATATGAACTAGTACTAATTATGCAATTGAAAAAATTTATGTCTGATTTACATAACTGACAGAAATATTGCCGTATAGTGAGGCTGGTGTTTGTTTTTTGGCTACCGAAAGATGGGTGGTGGCATCACGAGGCACACAATCAGGATGCTTATTTGGACCAGGCTTCTAGTCTTAGAATATTGATATTAACCTGCATGTTCAATCCCGCTCCAGGCATTAATGATAATGCCCTGCGTAGTTTTATAAAAAATAACTGAAGAGCTACAACTGAAAACATTGTTGAGAGTCTGAATATTGCTTTATATATTGTCATTCAAAAAGTTCCATTTTAAAGTAGGTAGAACAGCATTCGGTGACAGACGACAATAAGTTAGATCGCGTCTTTGACCCCTTTTCTGTTTTTAGACTCAATGAGAAAAGGTTTTTTTGGGACAATGCCATGACAGACAGTTAAAGGTAGATTGTGAACAACAAAGTGCAAGTGCAAGTGAAAGTGCGGAACTCGTACTAAAAGCTGGCTTAGATCTGTTTGTTAGGAATGAAGAGGAACCACTTTCTTCATGCGTCTCTCCTTGGCCAGACAATTAAGACGAGAAGGTATCACCTCCATTACCGGGCCGTCGATATTTTTGGGACCCCTAAAGTACTGTTTTTTCTATCTTATGAGTGTTGAATATAATTAAACTAGAAATCACAGTCACTGTTTTCAAATTTTACTGACATATTAAATATATTTAAATTGTTCCCAATATTAATACGACAAAAATGCGATGAAAATGGACTATAATGCGCATGCGTCAATAAGGACTATTTTACTGGCTGGGTGGAGTTAGACGCCGATTATATTAAATTAAATATTGTTGGCAAAGCTGGAACATTCGTTTATACAAAGTATTCGATTGATTTAGAAGGCTTCCGAAAATGATACAATAAGTGAAGCATGAATAATGGCAAGGAAGAAACGATTTAGAGAGCCGGAAATCTATTGAAAGTGGCTCGTGTTTTGAAAAACTAACAATCAGCAAAACATAGAAAAATGTTAGACGTGTATGAGCTACAATCAATAACGATCGGCAACTGATCGTCCGAAAAGTACAAGTTGAACTGGTGTTTCCAAAAGCCTAAATAATGTAAAATTTGGTCGAAAAACCTTTAGCGAAAATGTGTTGCGACAAAATCGTTCTCCGACTACTGTTATATCGTACTGCAGTTGCTAATGACTTACTTCGACCTGTAGCAATAAACCAAATAAATGTCTTCAAGAACTTTGCGATTCCAACACAGTGGAAATGATGCTCGAATCCCCAGCTGCTTACTTTAAAACGAATTGAGGCTTTTGCACTATTTTTATTAATTATGAAATGGTTTGTTTCATTGCAATTTGTATTATGTGGCTTAACATTTTTAGAATGCACCGCATCATTTAAAATTTTTTTCTTCCGCGAAAATATAAAGAAAAAAGACGCAATTGTGTACTGATATCCATTATTTTTTTGAATTTGCGTAGAATCGATTTACAAACTTTTAGGGCATTATTTAAAAGTTAGAAATTTTATTAATGTAAAGAATAATATGTTAGCGCGTGCTGGGATTCTTAACAGCCACGGGTCCGGAAAATACAACCGCCTTTCTACCATACTCTTGACTGATCTGTCTATCACGGCAACATGCTAAAAAAAGTGGAAAAAGCAAGAGATCCTTCAGCATCTACTGTATTCTTAAGAAGTTGTTTCTTCAGATAATCATCCAGTCTTTAGGAAATAATTTGAGTGACAAGATGCTTGATTCTATAGGGTTCTCCAAAGTTATCTCCTTTTTTTAAAGAAGAAAGAAGCCACAAGCGACTAGCACAGAAAATAATATTTGACATTTGTAATTCATAATTTGCTCCAGTTTAAAATGAGTTGGGATTATAAACACGGAATGCTTGATAAAATCATTATTTTAATTTCGATTAAGACAAAATCAAAATAAAGACCTAACATTCTTCAACTCGTAAATCAAAGGTGGCAATGGAAATGCAAGAATAGCAAGTCTTTTAAATTTTTATTTCGGTATTTAGAAAGAAAAAAAAGGTTATGAAATGCTTGTGAAGAATAACAAAATTGGATTAACGTCGTTTGGATACTACCGAAGTCTAATGATAACATAGTGATAATGGCAGATACGGATAATAAATTACAAAAGTTAGTCAACATATGAGTGGAGGAAATAGAGAAAATAAAAATGGAGATCAACATTAAGAAAAGTAAACCAATGATAAGAAATCAAAACCATGAGAGGGGACAAAATAAAGAAGTAAAGTGCAAAGAGAGTAACATGGAAAGAATTTCAACATTTGAGTATTTGGGAACAATAATAATAGAGAATGGCAGAATAGAAGGAGAACTGAGGAACAAAATAAGGAGAGCGAATAAGATCTACTGTACATTACATAAAACGATATTGGGAAAAAAGGAGATAGACCAAAAGGTGAAATTATTGGTGCATAATGCGATAACAATACCGACAATATTGTACTCCAATGAAAATTGGACGATACAAACTAAACATGAGAATATAATAACGGCCATAGAAATGAAACAATTAAGAAGGATAGCGGATAAGACAAAGCCTGATAGAGTACGGAATGAGGAAAACAGAAACCAATAGCAAAGAAAATCAAAAAGAGACCGCTAACACAGTACGGTCATATACAACAAATGAAACCAGAGAAAATATGCCGAAAAGTGTTCGAAGCAAGAATTGTGAAGAAAAGAAGAAAGCGAAGACCCAGGAAGAAGTGGGTAAGTCAAATCATTGATATGGCAAAGGCAAGAGGAACGACAATCAACGAAATGAACAGCTTAGCAAGGGATAGAAAATAATGGAAGAAATGGGTTAAGAAGAACTGGGTTGTATAAATCCGACGCTGGAAGGTATAAGGATAAGAGCGAAGAAGGTTACTAACGAAATTTTTGGTAATTGCCGATAGTTCATCACAGCGTCTTAGTATAGCCAAAGTGTAATATAAATCCCGCAGCTGTCTCTATCATGCTCAACTTTCACAATCTCTTCAATAGAGACTCTAAAATCAGCTGAAAGAATGATCTTAAAGACCACACCATTAATTCTTTGCCAGTTCACCTTCTTATTACCATATTAACATGACGCGCTGAGAAGGTTCATTCTTTTGGATCAATGCAAGCTTTTCGGCAACATGTATAGCTCTTTTTGATGCAAAAAGTGACTGAATAGAGTTTATATTAGCATTTCTTATTGCTTGATGATAGAATTACCTTGAATAATATGGATGGTATAATGAGTTTGATGTATGGTCTATGTACTTCTTTATTTTCCCCTACTACATCTTGTTTCATTGAAAAGGTGAAATCTTTTAGGTTTTTAATTAAAGCTATGGTTATAGATGTAAAGTTAATGTAAATCTGACAAAGTTAAACCAAAACTTTAAAACAGATCCTAATTAAGAGCGAATAAAGTACAAAAAAGTACTTTATTTTTGTCAGTCGATTTAACTTTTTGCCCAGAAATGGTCAATTCTGTTGGACAGTGCCAACGCGGCCCCGGATGGCACAGACTCTTACTTTTTGACAGAAGTGTGCATTTCAAATGTCACGCTTCTTAAACCCAAAAAGCAGCTTTACCCTTCAATTCCCATTGCTGTGAAAACCGCACCGCCGCAACTAGAATTTCGATGCGGATCCGCGAAATCAATTTCGCGCGGGAACAGCGAATTTCCCATCGGTTCCGCTGCAGCTTTCTAGCAATTTAATTTGCGATTTTAGCGCGCGGAGCGCGAGCACGAACAACTGCGAGCCCACCTCGTCCACTGAGCTGTAAAAACTCGGATAACCATCGCAATTAAGCAACTGGAGTATCTTGTGACCTCTGCATCCTGATATTGACCTGCCGGGCAGCTGCAGCCTGGGAGTCTTCTAATCCCCTGGAGCGTAATCTCGTCACCGCCCGGAGCGGGCGCCGCTCGCTCTGGGCTCTAATTGTCCGGACGCGTGGGACGTCCGAATTTTGCCACTTAGCAGCAGCAGGAAAGCCGGCGTAAAACGATCAAGAACTGGAAGAAACGAAAGCACCGCTGGTAGCACAGAACATGCGGTATCATTGATCATTTCTTTGATTCGACTTTTGATGTATGGCTTGCTCGTGCCAGATGCTAGGCTAAAATACGTCAGTTCGTAATTAAGTATCTGCCAAATGGGATCTTTAAAAGAAAAATTGGACTTCCATTTACTTTTTTGAAATTTGCTCTTTAGGACTATTGTGTAATAGGACAATTTGGTTTGTTAACACTTGCTCTCTATAGATACCCGGCTAGTCGCTGAAGCGAGGCCCGAAAAATATGTTATTAATTTCAAAAACCTGTTCGTTAGAGCAAAGGCACTATACTTTACTATGACTCTGCTATCTGTTCATTAGGTAGGCACGGCAAGGTGCCGTTACAGGCGAGTTTCAAAACCCAGCACGGAAAAATTACAAGATGCTGTCACCAGGGCGTTGACAACGCGACCTTCACCATGCATCATCGTAATTAAAATTATAATTGAGACAAGAACGGATACCGTTAGTGGCAAAAGTAAGCTGCCGCGGAGCATACGAAACCTTAATTCCCCAGGGCGAGAGGTGAACCAACCCATAAAAGAACGGCGTGTCGCTTAATTGTTTAATCTCATCAGGCCGAGATGGATGTGTTCTGCAGGCGAATAGCACAGAGACGCGGATTTTCGGCCGTGGGCTGCCGTTTGTACCGCTCCCATTTATTCCGCGATTTGCATTAATGGATCACTGCTAGTCCGGTCGGCGGGGACATCTGGAGATAACGGAGCTTTCCGAGATTCCGGAGGCGATACCGGCTAGGCGAATTTGTCGCCGCCGCGAATGGCGCTTTTTTCTCCACTAATGCATGTAAGTCGACTGCGGCAACTGTGTAATAAACAGACCAGTCCCAAGATGGCCGGGCTGCGGCTTACATAAACTTATTTGGAAGCGCGTATCAGAAATCTCTAGCATGACTCGTTTGCGTAAATCAAGCTTCGATATTAGCATCGAATGAAGGAAGGCATCAATTAACATTTATAATTAAAAAATGCTGCACCATATTCCTCAGATCTTGTGTAATGTAAAAATATGATAATTGAAACTGTTATTTCATGCAAAACTTTTTTGCCGACACTTTTAACACTAATTTCCCTTTCTATTGATTTCGTTAGTTTTGTTCCGATATTCAAGGATTATATTACTGAGCTTTTTGAAGTTTTAGCTGGATCTAAACTGTTTTTGGTATTTTTTCACTTTTCAGATCTTACAGATATTATTTCAAGTAAAAAGCTGATAGCATTCCCGTTTTACATATGAATAACTCAAACTAGCATTTAGACAGATCCATCGATGGGATTTATTGTGAAAGCTTTTAAAACTCTCATATTTAGAAAATTTCTTTAAAAAAAATTAAATGTATATTTTTAATTATTGCCTTTATTTTTGTTTCAATTTGCCAAATTAATTGATTGAGATGATGCTGATGTACAAACTTTTTCGTTTTTTTATGTTCGGGGTTAAAGCAATTTAATTTTTTTTTAAGTGAAAGCGGACATCCTAAGTCTGTGCTGCTTATTTTCATATATAATGTTGCCATGTATACTTTATAGTTTCAGCACATAATTAATCGCAGCAGAATTTCAATATATAAATGAAGTCGGTTAGGTGCAAGATATTACGTCTAGCAGATTTAATTCCAGAATAATTGCAACCATCCAGCCCTTCTCTTTTATATTTTCACGCCTAATCAGCGAGCTCGGGTAGAACGGCGCAGCGAGCGCCCATTTCGCGGCCAATATTTCATCTCCTAGCGGCGAGCTTTTTCGGGGCGCACCTCGGCGAAAACTCGCACTCCAGTTTTTGCGGCCAAATTAGAAAAGCAGACGCGCGGCGAGTTCTTGACCCCCCGACAACCAGTTATGCAATTTCAGCTAATTAGAAATGTATATGGTCTCCTGCGGAGAGGCAGCTCTGTGCAATCGTTCCCACAGCGAAGCCGTCAGCCGAAAACATTCTATCGGCGATCCCCAGCCTCCAACCTGCTCGTTTGCAGCTCGCAAGAAACGCACGCCGCAGTCGCGGAATAGAGTTCGAGTCCGCAGTTGATGGCCGTTTCGGGAGCAAAAACGTATCCTATAATTACTCAAATTGCCGGGTCCGGAAAAGCATTTAATTTAAAAAATTTAACTGTCCGTTGAAAAACGTCTGGCTACCGGCCAAGCCGCCTTAATGGCCCTTTAGGGGAACACCACATAAACGCGTCGTTTACAGATAATAAAGTCAGGTGTCCACGGCAGAAATTTATATTCGGCGACCTGTCATCTTTCGGTGACATGTGAAAATCTATTATGTCTATGCTATTCTAAAGGAAACTTAAGGATCTGCCTCAGCAGTTGCTCCACTCCATTTATTCGACCCGATTCCTCTAGATTATTCAAATTCAAATCCGCCACGTTGACATCTTCAGGCCTGATAGGCTTCCGCACTTAATCGGATTAAAGTAATTTGTCTCCTTTATCCACTCATCCTTCAATTGTCAAGGCGCTGTCGCTTGTCAGCCGACCAGAGGACAAACGCAGCACAAGCACAAAGGACATTAGGCGAGCAAACAAGACCTTCCTCCTCTTCAAGCATATCCACGTCTCCTTCCTCCAGCATGAACTGCTAGCGCGGGCATTACCGTCATCAGCGCTTCCAGGGTAATGAAGGCAGACGCCGTCACGAACCGCGAAAACGTTAATTCGCTTCGTGATGAAAACGTCTAACTGTTCCCTTCGAGCTGGGAGTCGCGCCGAGCTTAGACTCTCTAAAATTAAAAATTCATTAATTTGCTGGCCGCTCGTGCAGCCTTGATTTGGTCCCCGACGCGCCGCAATGAAGAATTGTGCCGGCGAGCGCACGCACATCAAGAGGTTAAAACTTTCCGGGAGGCATGATAGAACTGCCGTCAAGCTGCGTTCCGAAGAGCTAATCGGCAAACTTCACCTAAATTATTGCGTTTGCGGAGCACCGGGATCGCAGTCCACGGTTTGCCGAGGCAGGAAACTCCGTCGGACGAAGCGGCGGCTCGAGTACTCCATAAATAATGCCGTTAATTACGCAAATGCTCAGATGCCAGGTTTGGAGACGTTTATTGCATTCTGGTGATTTAAAAGTCCCAGACTTTCTAAAATGCTCGCTACAAAGACGCGCATGCTTTATGTTAATGGCGTGAGAAACAAATGACGGTTATGAATTAAATCTTCAGCGACAAGTGAAAATGTAGAACCTCGCGTTGTCAGCTTGCTTCTCACCGTACGAAGATTTTCAATCTGCTTCACATGCAGTGGAGAAAAACGCAGCTATTTTGTCATCAAGAATGAAAACATCCTGTCCCGATTAACGACTACAAAGATAAATTAGGCTTACTTCAGGGCATAAAAATGCATTTGGAGAGGTTATTTCAGGTGTGTGAATTTTTAATCTTTGATTTACTGTTAGGACGTGTGCAGCTTAACGTAATACATCACCTTTAAGCTATACGAACAGAAAATTATTCCATTACAATTCTGAATTCAATCATAGTGTTTAATAATTCTTTCAATTATGTCATTTTATGTAATTTTTACTAGAAATCTTAATACATTGTGATAAAATATTGGAAATGCGTTGGAAATGAAGCTTTCATTTACTAAGTGAGCTTAATGAGCTTCCACAGTAAAGACCAATATTTGATCAAATTTATTATGTGTAGGTGAAAACTACAATTACTACAATTTTAATATGGCTAGAAGTCTGAATGAAAGAGGAAATTAAAAATTTGTAATGTTTCGGTTTTAAAAAATGTCCACATTTTGCAAATTTTACTCAAGGTTGGCTTGCAATTAAAAGGTAAAAACAAATATTCTTTAAACCTTACTATAAAACATTTTGCGCTTTTTTCCCTGGATCAGAAACGTGGAACAATGTAAATCATTATTAAAGAATTATAAATCTATTCATATCTATTGCTATCAATTAAACAACAATATAAGTTATTAAAAAACTGAAAAAGGAACGACGACGTACACAATAAGCTTTATATATATTATATATATATATATATATATATATATATATATATATATATATATATATATATATATATATATATATATATATATATATATATATATATATATATATATATATATATATATATATATATATATATTATCAAGACCTTTCCTACCATACAGTGTAAAGGTATGTATTTACAAAATAAAACTAAACTAATTCTTGACATAATATTTAAAACTAAAATTATTCTTGATTTCTACTCGTATGTACTAATCTGGTCCACTCCTTTTGTTCTGTGCCATTACCTTCGCTTCTTGCCATGTTATTCCTTTCTGAAGAAGTTTTTCTTCTATTGTTCTTGTCCATGTTTTCGTGGTCTTCCTCTTGTTCTACTAGTACCTACTTTCGATTCCCATATTTTCTTAACCTGTCTATCTTTGTCCATTCTAAGTAGATGTCCTAACCATTGTAGCTGTCGTGTTTCTATTTTTTTTCAGTGGTTCTACTTTAAGTTCTTCTCGAATTATTTGATTTCGTATTTTATCTCTTCTGGTTACTCCTAGTACTTTCCTCAGATATTTCATTTCCATACTTTGTAGTTTACTTTCCTGTCTCTCGTTGTTACCCACGATTCCCCAAATGTCAATGTCGGTAGATAAATTGTTTTATATATGGTGAGTTTTGTTTTCCTAGAAATCTCTTTGTTGTTCAAGAATGTCTTTCCTAGTGCGTAGTACAACTTGGCAGTGTTTTCTATTCGTTTGTTTAGTTCAGCTTCGTGTCCTCCTTTGCTGTCTATAGTAACTCCTAAATATGTGAAACTTTTGACTTGTTCTAATTTACTGTTGTTGATTTTATGTTTGTCTGCTCTTCTTGTTTACCAATTGCCATGACCTTAGTTTTGCCTATGTTAATTTTCATGTTGTAGTCCTCTAACGTTTCTTTCCATATTTCCAGATTGTATTGTAGGTCCCTCTCCTTTGGTGCGAATATCACAACGTCATCAGCAAACGCACATTCCGAGATGTTTATTCGTTGCATGTTTCTGTATCCTACACATAATTTCGCTACTTTTGACCTACATGCGTTAATAATGTCGTCCATGAGTAGTATGAACAGCAGAGGGCTTAGTACACCACCTTGTCTTAGGCCATTGCTTGTTATGAACTCTTCCGATTGTGAGTATCTAGTTCTTACATAGTTCCTGCAGTTTTGGTACATGCTTTTGGTGGCATTAAGCAATTGTTTTCCTACACCCTTCTAATTAGGCTCTTCCAGATCTTTTTTCTTGGTGCGCGGTCAAAGCTTTTCTAAATCAATGAAGGCTAGGTAAACTTTTCTGTCTTGTTTTAGTGTTCTTTCTATTACTTCTTTTAAGCTAAATATGTGGTCTTGTATACTATGTCCCTTTCTGAATCCGCTTTGAGAGTCTATTAGTTGTCTTGCTAGGACTTTTCTTAGTTTCTGTTCTAAAATTCTTTCATAAACCTTGCATGCTATGCTCAACAGTGTTATTCCTCGGTAGTTATGACAACTAAGTCTATCTCCTTTTTGTACAGTGGTAATATGATTCCCACTTCCACTCTTTTGGTATTCTACCGGTTCTCCAAGCCTCTTTGCAAATGTCTAAGAATATTTGTGCTCCATATTTTCCCATAGTTTTCAGCATTTCTGCCTCTACTCCGTCGTGTCCAGGTGTTTTCCCATTCTTAACGTTTTTATTGCTTCACATAGTTCCTTCATTGTGGGTTCTTCATCCGTTATTACTTCCATTCTTTCTGCTCTTTGTTCTCCTTCCTCATCTTGTCTTGAATTTTGTGTTACCGTTTCATCTACTGTTAGGATTTCTTGGAAGTGTTCTTTTCATATCTTTATCACTTCATTTTCTTCGGTTATGAGTTTACCTCTTTTATTCTTGACTTGGTTTAGTATTGTTTTCTTCTCTGTTCTACAATTTTTGAGCACCCTATAAAATAGCTTCTGGTTTTCTTTGCTGTTATGTTCCATTCTGTGTCCGAACTTCTCCCATGACTTTTCTTTAGTTGTCTTTATTATTTCTTTAACTTTCTTCCTTTGTTCCTTGTATTCTTGGTATGCTTCTTCAGTTTTCTTATTTAAATAATTTTTCCATTTCCGTTTCTTTGTTTTAATTTCGTTTTTAATATCTTCATTCCACCAATCTGTTTGTTTATTTTGGTTATTTATTTTGGCTACCCACATACTGCCTTTTGCCAGATTTCAAAATTCTTTTAAATATTTCCCATTTATTGTCTATGTCTTCGTGTAGAAATCTTTCGTCCAGTTTTCGACTTCTTTCTGTATTAGTTCTTGGTATTTTGTCTGATATTGTTCTTCCTTGAGCATGTAAGTCTTAATCTTTTCATAAACTTTTTCTTTTGCAAGTTTTCTTCTCTTTGTTTGTTTTCTGTCCATGTGTCTTATTTTTCCTACTAACAGGTAGTGATCGCTGTAAATTTCGGGACCTCTTCTTACCCTAACGTCTTGAATCATATTCCTTTTGGCCTTTTCTATCAGGATGTAGTCGATTATTGATTTTTCGTCTCTACTTTTAACTTCCCTGGTGTACTGATGTATTTTCTTATGTTCGTAAAACGTATTTGTGACGATGAATTGGTTCTCTCTGCAAAAGTCAGTATTCTTTTCCATTATTGTTTCTTTCTTGTTCTCCAAATTTGCCTAGTGATTCTTCCGTTGACTTATTTTTACTCCTACTCTTCCGTTAAAATCACCTACTGTGATTACTGTCCCTTACTTTCTTCTGTGAGTGATGTTAGTTCGTTCCAAAATTGGTCCTTATTGTTTACATTATCGTCTTCGTTTGGGCCGTAGACTGCTATTATTGTTATTTTGTGTTGGTCTTCCCCTATTTCTACTGACATTAATCTTTCATTTATGCATGTCCAATTACAAATTTTTTGCCCATTTCTGATTGACAATGCATGCTACACCTCCTTTTTCTCTGATTTTCTTGGCTCCGCTGTTTATTATTATATATAATGTTGCCATGTATACTTTATAGTTTCAGCACATAATTAATCACAGCAGAATTTCAATATATAAATGAAGTCGGTTAGGTGCACGATATTACGTCTAGCAGATTTAATTCCAGAATAATTGCAACAATCCAGCCCTTCTCTTCTATATTTTCACGCCTAATCAGCGAGCTCGGGTAGAACGGCGCAGCGAGCGCCCATTTCGCGGCCAATATTTCATCTCCTAGCGGCGAGCTTTTTCGGGGCGCACCTCGGCGAAAACTCGCACTCCAGTTTTTGCGGCCAAATTAGAAAAGCAGACGCGCGGCGAGTTCTTGACCCCCCGACAACCAGTTATGCAATTTCAGCTAATTAGAAATGTATATGGTCTCCTGCGGAGAGGCAGCTCTGTGCAATCGTTCCCACAGCGAAGCCGTCAGCCGAAAACATTCTATCGGCGATCCCCAGCCTCCAACCTGCTCGTTTGCAGCTCGCAAGAAACGCACGCCGCAGTCGCGGAATAGAGTTCAAGTCCGCAGTTGATGGCCGTTTCGGGAGCAAAAACGCATCCTATAATTACTCAAATTGCCGGGTCCGGAAAAGCATTTAATTTAAAAAATTTAACTGTCCGTTGAAAAACGTCTGGCTACCGGCCAAGCCGCCTTAATGGCCCTTTAGGGGAACACCACATAAACGCGTCGTTTTACAGATAATAAAGTCGGAGTGTCCCACGGCAGAAATTTATATTCGGCGACCTGTCATCTTTCGAGGTGACATGTGAAAATCTATTATGGTCTATGCTATTCTAAAGGAAACTTAAGGATCTGCCTCACGCAGTTGCTCCACTCCATTTATTCGACCCGATTCCCTCTAGATTATTCAAATTCAAATCCGCCCACGTTGACATCTTCAGGCCTGATAGGCTTCCGCACTTAATCGGATTAAAGTAATTTGTCTCCTTTATCCACTCATCCCTTCAATTGTCAAGGCGCTGTCGCTTGTCAGCCGGCCAGAGGACAAACGCAGCACAAGCACAAAGGACATTAGGCGAGCAAACAAGACCTTCCTCCTCTTCAAGCATATCCACGTCTCCTTCCTCCAGCATGAACTGCTAGCGCGGGCATTACCGTCATCAGCGCTTCCAGGGGTAATGAAGGCAGACGCCGTCACGAACCGCGAAAAACGTTAATTCGCTTCGTGATGAAAACGTCTAACTGTTCCCTTCGAGCTGGGAGTCGCGCCGAGCTTAGACTCTCTAAAATTAAAAATTCATTAATTTGCTGGCCGCTCGTGCAGCCTTGATTTGGTCTCCGACGCGCCGCAATGAAGAATTGTGCCGGCGAGCGCACGCACATCAAAGAGGTTAAAAACTTTCCGGGAGGCATGATAGAACTGCCGTCAAGCTGCGTTCCGAAGAGCTAATCGGCAAACTTCACCTAAATTATTGCGTTTGCGGAGCACCGGGATCGCAGTCCACGGTTTGCCGAGGCAGGAAACTCCGTCGGACGAAGCGGCGGCTCGGAGTACTCCATAAATAATGCCGTTAATTACGCAAATGCTCAGATGCCAGGTTTGGAGACGTTTATTGCATTCTGGTGATTTAAAAGTCCCAGACTTTCTAAAATGCTCGCTACAAAGACGCGCATGCTTTATGTTAATGGCGTGAGAAACAAATGACGGTTATGAATTAAATCTTCAGCGACAAGTGAAAATGTAGAACCTCGCGTTGTCAGCTTGCTTCTCACCGTACGAAGATTTTCAATCTGCTTCACATGCAGTGGAGAAAAACGCAGCTATTTTGTCATCAAGAATGAAAACATCCTGTCCCGATTAACGACTACAAAGATAAATTAGGCTTACTTCAGGGCATAAAAATGCATTTGGTGAGGTTATTTCAGGTGTGTGAATTTTTAATCTTTGATTTACTGTTTGGACGTGTGCAGCTTAACGTAATACATCACCTTTAAGCTATACGAATTATTCCATTACAATTCTGAATTCAATCATAGTGTTTAATAATTCTTTCAATTATGTCATTTTATGTAATTTTTACTAGAAATCTTAATTGTGATAAAATATTGGAAATGCGTTGAAATGAACTTTCATTTACTAAGTGAGCAATGAGCTTCCACAGTAAAGACCAATATTTGATCAAATTTATTATTGTAGTGAAAACTCAATTACTACAATTTAATATGGCTAGAAGTCTGAATGAAAGGAAATTAAAATTTGTAATGTTTCGGTTTTAAAAAATTCCACATTTTGCAAATTTTACTCATGGTTGGCTTGCAATTAAAAGATAAAACAAATATTCTTTAAACCTTACTATAAAACAATTTGCGCTTTTCGCTTTTTCCCTGGATTAGAAACGTGGAACAATGTAAATCATTATTAAAAATTATAAATCTATTATATTTGTTATCACTTAAACAACAATATAATTAAAAAAGCTAAAAAAAAACACCAAAAACTTTATATATATATATATATATATATATATATATATATATATATATATATATATATATATATATATATATATATATATATATATATATATATATATATATATATATATATATATATATATATATATATATTATTTCAAGACCTTTCCTACCATACAGTGTAAAGGTATGTATTTACAAAATAAAACTAAACTAATTCTTGACATAATATTTAAAACTAAAATTATTCTTGATTTCTACTGTATGTACTAATCTGGTCCCTCCTTTTGTTCTGTGCCATTACCTTCGCTTCTTGCCATGTTATTCCTTTCTGAAGAAGTTTTTCTTCTATTGTTCTTGTCCATGTTTTCGTGGTCTTCCTCTTGTTCTACTAGTACCTACTTTCGATTCCCATATTTTCTTAACCTGTCTATCTTTGTCCATTCTAAGTAGATGTCCTAACCATTGTAGCTGTCGTGTTTCTATTTTTTTTCAGTGGTTCTTTTAAGTTCTTCTCAATTATTTGATTTCGTATTTTATCTCTTCTGGTTACTCCTAGTACTTTCCTCAGATATTTCATTTCCATACTTTGTAGTTTACTTTCCTGTCTCTTCGTTGTTACCCCGATTCCCCAAATGTCAATGTCGGTAGATAAATTGTTTTATATATGGTGAGTTTTGTTTTCCTAGAAATCTCTTTGTTGTTCAAGAATGTCTTTCCTAGTGCGTAGTACAACTTGGCAGTGTTTTCTATTCGTTTGTTTAGTTCAGCTTCGTGTCCTCCTTTGCTGTCTATAGTAACTCCTAAATATGTGAAACTTTTGACTTGTTCTAATTTACTGTTGTTGATTTTTGTTTGTCTGCTTTCTTGTTTACCAATTGCCATGACCTTAGTTTTGCCTATGTTAATTTTCATGTTGTAGTCCTCTAACGTTTCTTTCCATATTTCCAGATTGTATTGTAGGTCCCTCTCCTTTGGTGGAATATCACAACGTCATCAGCAAACGCACATTCCGAGATGTTTATTCGTTGCATGTTTCTGTATCCTACACATAATTTCGCTACTTTTGTATGGTAATAATGTCCCATGAGTAGTATGAACAGCAGAGGGCTTAGTACACCCCTTGTCTTAGGCCATTGCTTGTTATGAACTCTTCCGATTGTGAGTATCTAGTTCTTACATAGTTCCTGCAGTTTTGGTACATGCTTTTGGTGGCATTAAGCAATTGTTTTCCTACACCCTTCTAATTAGGCTCTTCCAGATCTTTTTCTTGGTGCGCGGTCAAAAGCTTTTTCTAAATCAATGAAGGCTAGGTAAACTTTTCTGTCTTGTTTTAGTGTTCTTTCTATTACTTCTTTTAAGCTAAATATGTGGTCTTGTATACTATGTCCCTTTCTGAATCCGCTTTGAGAGTCTATTAGTTGTCTTGCTAGGACTTTTCTTAGTTTCTGTTCTAAAATTCTTTCATAAACCTTGCATGCTATGCTCAACAGTGTTATTCCTCGGTTTATGACAACTAAGTCTATCTCCTTTTTTGTACAGTGGTAATATGATTCCCCCCTCTTTTTGGTATTCTACCGGTTCTCCAAGCCTCTTTGCAAATGTCTAAGAATATTTGTGCTCCATATTTTCCCATAGTTTTCAGCATTTCTGCCTCTACTCCGTCGTGTCCAGGTGTTTTCCCATTCTTAACGTTTTTATTGCTTCACATAGTTCCTTCATTGTGGGTTCTTCATCCGTTATTACTTCCATTCTTTCTGCTCTTTGTTCTCCTTCCTCATCTTTCTTGAATTTTGTGTTACCGTTTCATCTACTGTTAGGATTTCTTGGAAGTGTTCTTTCCATATCTTTATCACTTCATTTTCTTCGGTTATGAGTTTACCTCTTTTATTCTTGACTTGGTTTAGTATTGTTTTCTTCTCTGTTCTACAATTTTGAGCACCCTATAAAATAGCTTCTGGTTTTCTTTTTTATGTTCCATTCTGTGTCCGAACTTCTCCCATGACTTTTCTTTAGCTGTCTTTATTATTTCTTTAACTTTCTTCCTTTGTTTTGTATTCTTGGTATGCTTCTTCAGTTTTCTTATTTAAATAATTTTTCCATTTCCGTTTCTTTGTTTTAATTTCGTTTTAATATCTTCATTCCACCAATCTGTTTGTTTATTTTGGTTATTTATTTTGGCTACCCCACATACTGCCTTTAGATTTCAAAATTCTTTTAAATATTTCCCATTTATTGTCTATGTCTTCGTGTAGAAATCTTTCGTCCAGTTTTCGACTTCTTTCTGTATTAGTTCTTGGTATTTTGTCTGATATTGTTCTTCCTTGAGCATGTAAGTCTTAATCTTTTCATAAACTTTTTCTTTTGCAAGTTTTCTTCTTTTTTTGTTTTCTGTCCATGTGTCTTATTTTTCCTACTAACAGGTAGTGATCGCTGTAAATTTCGGGACCTCTTCTTACCCTAACGTCTTGAATCATATTCCTTTTGGCCTTTTCTATCAGGATGTAGTCGATTATTGATTTTTCGTCTCTACTTTTAACTTCCCTGGTGTACTGATGTATTTTCTTATGTTCGTAAAACGTATTTGTGACGATGAATTGGTTCTCTCTGCAAAAGTCGAGTATTCTTTTTCCATTATTGTTTCTTTCTTGTTCTCCAAATTTGCCTAGTGATTCTTCCGTTGACTTATTTTTACTCCTACTCTTCCGTTAAAATCACCTACTGTGATTACTGTCCCTTTACTTTCTTCTGTGAGTGATGTTAGTTCGTTCCAAAATTGGTCCTTATTGTTTACATTATCGTCTTCGTTTGGGCCGTAGACTGCTATTATTGTTATTTTGTGTTGGTCTTCCCTATTTCTACTGACATTAATCTTTCATTTATGCATGTCCAATTACAAATTCTTTTGCCCATTTCTGATTGACAATGCATGCTACACCTCCTTTTGCTCTCTGATTTTCTTGGGCTCCGCTGATATTATTATATATAATATAATTATCTTCTAATTGAATCATTCCTTGGCCTTTCTTTTTGTCTCAGTTGCTACTATTATTTCTATCTCAATTTGTCTCAGTTCATTTACTAGCTCCTTCTCTTTCCCACTAATTCCTCTTACATTCCATGTTGCTAAATTCCATGTTTCATGCTTCTTTTCAAATTTCTTTTAGGTTCTCTTGTTTTTGTGTCTTTTGGTGTTTGGGTTGTTTCCTATTCAAATGCCATTTCATTGCCTGGTCGTCGTCTTTATATTTGTCGTGCAATCCAAAATCTGTAATCAGTTTTTTGAGTCGCCGTTGGTTATTTCTCTTGCTTTTCTTAACTCTTTCTTTGTCTCTTCCCATCTCCACTCTATTCCATCTATATACAGCTTTCTAAATCCTATTTTAGCGGTTTTTCCATGTGTTCTCTCCTCCTGGGCCCTTTTCCTGATTATGCCTTGTATTTCTCTGTCTTTCTTGGATAAATCATCGTTGATAAATATCTTGACCTCTTTATTCCCTTTTAGTTTGCTTTTGTTCATCATAACTACTTTCTTATCATTGGAATTTTCTAGCTCGATTAGACAGGTTTTTGGCCTAGTTTCTTAGCTGATTTAATTGGTACTTCTATTCCCAGTTTCTCTTTGAATACATTCAATATGCCTTCTTTCAAAACCTTAGGGTCATCGTTATCAATTTCTAAGCCTTGTATCACTAAATTATTTCTCCTTTTTCGTTTTCTAATCTCTCAACTTTTCCTTTTATTTCTTTTAGTTCCTTGCCATATGTTCATTTTCACGTTTGATGCTTTCGTTTTGTTCTTGTAATTTTTGATCTCGTCTTTATATTCCTGTTGGTTCTTACGAATTTCTTTGACTTCTGTAGTGAGGTTCTGCATCATAACAAACATTTTTGTAATGTATCGTCTTGATTTCCTTTTTTCTGGCGATCTCTTTGTTAATTTACTTCTACTGAATACGTCTATTTGTCCCGATGGTTTCCTTTTCTTTGTTCCATTTTCCGATGTATTAAACTCATTCTCAGAACTATCCATATTGTAGGTTTGGTTTTAGGAATTCTGAGTGCGGCTCTGTTCCGTATTTACTATTTACAATATTGTATGTACAGCTGTGCTCAGCGATAAGAGCCTTGCCCGAATCTACTTCTCGGAGGTCAAGTCTCCTCTGATGCACGTACTTAAATATTAAACTGAGAAATTAGTAGTTTTCTCTTACTTTAATTGGCACACTTATTTTTATTATTGCTCGAAACCTCCCAAAATGGGTAAATTGCTTCGGAGCGATTTATAAACGTCAATCTATATATATATATATAAAAGCCTAAAATGATGTCACAAAACAAACGTTAGTTTAATGTCTTAAAAGTTAGCTTAACAGCACATACGTTGTTTTAAACGTAGTTACCGACCACATAGCCATAAGTGTTAAAATAGTATATCGCCAAACGTTGCCTTGATATTTATCAAGTTAAACTCATGTTATTGGTAATATCGAGGTGCAATTACAAAGCGTCAGTTTTTCTGTGGCATATCCTGCTAGCCGGCTGCTGCGCTGCGACTGTCATCCAACGCAGTGATCCAAATACACAAAGCTAAAGAAAGCGACGGATAGACCATATCCAATATGCTTTTTTTGTATGCATAAAAGCTTAAAATCAGTTTCTTTCTGCTGACAATATTAACTCTTTGAATTACATGGATCCTGCTTTTCCCCAAATTTCTTACGATATGTTCATTGGCCTTCGCACAAATATTGTAAAGTTTACGTGATACGGTATTATTAATACCTAATCATGCATTCTTTTTCAAGGTAAATAAATGGTTAATCAGATGGGTATACGTGGAGGTTCCAGTTGGTTCTAAAACCCCAAATTTGTGCCAATTGCACTATTCAAACTGTAGTACCTACACTGTTTTCCAACATTTCCTTTACATAAAAATCCAAACAATCTTCTTCGTTCACTTGATCTTTACATTCACATACATCACAGCAGTTTGTGAACATGTAACCTAATCGGACACACTAACATTCACAAACTTATAAAGCTAAACTTTGGGAGATTTTATGTTCCTTCTTAATTTACTGGATAAATTAACTAGCAAAGCTGTTCTTACTGGAAATACTAGAAACAACATACACTAGAAAAATTGTATAGAAGATTTACTTTTAATCAGGAGACGGTAATATGGTACGAAGTGTCAACTTTTGAAACAACTAGATCATCCTCTTTCAACGAAAGAAATCATGTTATTCTAATCGCTGCTTTAAGATACTAAAATTATTTATAAATAAGACAAATAATGCATTTTTTCAATAAGATGTCGTTGATACTCAAACGGTAATGCAAGCTATAATTCTGTTACTGTTTCTTTAATGTCCAGCTTCAATGTTATTAGGATCTTTCGATTTAAGTGGCCTTCATTTTTTACTTTGTCTACATAGGTGCCTAGGAGGTCAAAATAATTTGAGAGCACACAAGTATATCGTTAAGTGGGTTATGCACTTCCAAAGTACTTTAAACTATCACTTAATCATCATTTATTGTTATTCTTTTCAGTAAATTCTATTATGTTTCAGATTTTCTCTACTTTACCATTTTTTCTTCAAATTTCTTCTTTTTTTCAAAACTTAATCAAAAGAGTGAGAACTGGAAAACCGACAGGCGTATTAGTAGAAGCCAAAATTTGGCAAATGAGTTCCAAAAAGTTTCACAAATGCTGTAAGAATGTTTCGTGAAATTTGGAAATATAGATGGAAAGAAATAGAAGATTTATCATATTTAGTGTATAACTTTTTGAAATAGTTAAATGGTTTGTGTGCTTGAGCCTGATCCAAAGCTCCGGCATTTACACTTGGGGCGCCTTTACTGTAATTTTCTCGAGTCTGGGTTCAGAGCTGGTCGAGTACAATAAACCTAGACTTGCAAAAGCAAACAACGATAAGAGCTAGACAGCTAAGATAGCTAATAGGATAGTTTTATATTACGCTCCTTTCAAGCAAAATTTTGAGTGCCTGAAATACATGGCACAAGATGCACTGTAACATCAAAGAGCAATCATGAGGGTTCCAAAGGATTTGCAAGTCGAGGTTTGGAACCTTGCAGAGACGCTCTCGATTAGAATAGATCCGACTCGAGACTTCGGAAAACAAGCGTGCGAACCAGCTGTCATAGAGGCAGCGTCAAAAGTAGAACCGATCATTTTAGAGACTGTTCAAATGGGGTTTGGGAAAAAACGGTTAAAAGCTCACATGAAAGCAAGATGGGAGCAGAGATGGGAAGCAACCTACTACATCAGAATGCAAAAGCTGACAGATGATCAAGATATACGTATGGAAAGTCGACAATGCCATGCAAAACCAGATGACTTGCGACGTGGAGAGAACATTCATCACCAGCGAGTGGAGATGTAGGACTTTCAAGAGTGACGAGTGGTGGATGGTTCTTGCGGTATTCGCGGAATGGTGCTAAAGATTAGCGAATAATTAATGGGTGTGCAGGGGTTGAGGGGAAAATTCAAAGACAAATTGATTAAACAAACAGAGGCTATGGTGTAGTTAGACTGCTCCTTTGAGTAGAATTGTAAATGTTAGGAGAACTCGGAGCTATCAGCAGCCTCGAGCTGTGTGTGTTGACTCAGATTTTTATGGTTTTTCGAAATCCTACACTAAAGCGAATGTCGAGGCAAGTGAATTTGTGGCCACAATAGATTTTAAAAAATAGGAGTTTTAGGACTCAGTTTTACCGCCAGCTAAAATATTGTAAACATCATCTGAATGTTTATAAATATTTTGATCAATAAATTCTATTGTACACAATTTCAATAAATTGATAAATTGTAAACCCAAGATATTTTAAGCTGACATTTACATAAAGATGTACTCTAAATTGGCCAGCAGAAATACTAAAAAGTCATCTCGCGAAACAACCTGCAATTAGTTTCGGTCACTTGGGCACTTGTAGCGACCAAGTAAAACAGGCACAAGACGCGCAAGAAAACCTCAATGATTATGCTGTGCGTATGGTATTTAATGATGACGCTGATATCAGTTACTGGAGCCTGACGAAAACGACTAGAACGACATTCAATTACGAAAGATAAACTCGCTCACAAAGATCAGCAAGTTAAAAAAAAATAAAACATCATTGCATTATTTCAAAAACTTCAAATATTTTAGAAACCACCCTGTTTCGAACTGTTATAGAAAAATTGAGATACTGCAAGTTTTGTAAGGACCAAGACAATTGAGTGATACTGATGGAGCTTACATTTGAGCTTTGGTGTTTCTCTTACAAAGGAGAAAACGTGAAGATTGTGAAGTTTCAGGTCAAACATCTCTTCTTTAAGAAGATGAAGGTATTTCCAGCTGCATACCATTTTGAAACCAATGAAGAGCCCATAAAAAGGGAATTGGTTTAAATATGCGGAGTTAGTGTGCCTCGAAAAATTTTTGTCCTCTCTACTCTATTGAAAATTAATTTTAAAATAGTCGTATCATAACGAAGTTTGAGTAACTCAACATTAATGAGCTCATTACTTCATCCAGATCAATAATAAACTAGATGGAGCCTTGCTATTTTCGACTTGGCTAACGTCAAATCATTTCTGATTGGAGAGCGTTTTGTACTGATTAGCCTAATTAGCGAATCTGCTCGACTTTAGTGGTTTCGCAATACATCATCATTCTGTGTAGCTTACCTTAATTTGCACTTAATTTCTTCTTTGTAATTTTGCATATTTGCATAGAGTGAAAAAGTGGTTAGTTGCAAGACACGCCCGCTGCCTAAAGAAACACTGCAGTTAATTAAAGTAAATATAAGTTAATGGCCAACGCTGCCAATCACATTAGCGTTGATGTTTGTCTTGATACCGGTCATTAGCGTCATTAATAACAGTTTTTGTAGACCTTTTCAAGCCTGCACTAATTTACACTGTTAGGTTGTGCCTTGAAGCATTTGTTAAATTTGGGTTAAATACTGGATAGAACTGGACAGAAATAAACCCTAGCCCGTCCGTACCGCAGCCAAGCGCCCCAACCGCGCGGCCACAATGGCGCCCTACTAAAACTTTAAACATTTCCAAAACAACGGTACAACTATTCAAGATGACAAAGATTTATTGGGCGCCAAATGACTACAAATAAATATAAACCATCGACAAGCAGTACCAGCTGTTTGCAAGATGATAGAGGACGTGTTGAAGACAATTATAGAAATTGAGTGCCAGCCATGCTTCTGGTAGTTTACTTGCAGATTGTAGATACGTTTTTGATACTTTGTACCGCAATTGTTAACCTTACTGTTTTAATTTATATTTAACATTGCAGAACATTTAAGGGCAACCAAAATCGCATTTACAGAAGTATCTTCAAACATTTCTTTTACCGGGTGTTTTACTGTGCACTGAAAATCCTATTACTTTTCGCTGACCACGCTCTCGATAAGGAAAACCATGTAGAGAAAGAATATTCGTCCGTGAAGATAACATTGTCCCAATTTCGATCCATGCCTGTTCTTTTTCTAGGTGCTTTTCTAATAATAAAGGTTTCTTCAATGTTAATCGTAAAGAAAAGTGTTTTCACGTAGACGACTTCGAATAATATTTATAACGAGTTCACCGACATCAACAACACAATTTACCAACAAACTGCATACTGGGCAAAAGAGCACGAAATAAAGATTCAAACGAATTAACATAGATGACTCTGCGGCGCCTCCTCACCAAATGACGATGGTCACTTTCTTGTCATACAAACTGTAGATATTAAATTATTGTGTTGTTGTGTGGGCATAATTACAACTAGTATGCAATCCATTTTACACTGCAAACAAACATGAAGCCTATCTACCTGCTCTAGCATTCGTTAGTCACGCATCTTTGCGTGCTCGGCTTGCTTATTTGAATTTAACATTAAAATCAGCAGCTTCCCCGTTACAAAACAGATAATGGGAGTATTTTTCATGGGAACATTTCTATATTGTTGTCGATTTTGAACTGGGAGCTTCTCACAGTTGGTTAAAGGGCAAACGTCAAGCGAGATGGGGTAAATGATGGTAAAACGTGAAGCAGTCGCGTGGTTGCGAGCTGCAACAACTTCATTGCTTTGTGTGAACCGCTACCGGAGAAAACTATGGGGCCTTGAATAAGACCATTAATTACGGGCAAAGAATACGGTTAACCTGAGACTTGTTAATTGCCGAGGCATTTCAATCGTTCGCGGCAAAAACAGCTGACATTTAGATCGGGTTGGTGCCTTTGTGCCTCAGTAACGGTAGACAGCCTAACAAGGATTAGTGCCCGCATAAATTATTTCTCCATAATTCCGGAATCCGCAGAACTATCCCGCAGACCGACGACGCGGCCATTAGCGGGATTCGGCTCTAATGCGGCCATTTGCATAATTCCTCTGCAGCGTCCCCCACAGATGCCCGTAATGATATCTTAAACGTGATCTCGGGGAATCTCGGCCGCACCTTATTATTAAAGCGTTATACATAATTGTTACACAGGTAATCATAGCGTGTAATTCAGCGATGCCTAAATGGCGCACCTGCGCAAGCAAACACCGCGGCACGAAGATGGCGACAGGCGGACGAACGGACGACCGAAGAGTTATTAATTAGAGTATTGTCGGTTCCGCTCTGGCGGCGACGCGCGTCAGTCTGCATTTAATTGAGAACGTTCGCACAGTCCCGTTTCGGGCCTTTTTGCACTTTATTGGCCAATGTGTTCCAATAAAAACGCTGCCATGACACTTGCAATCGCCACGTTCAATCGACGACAAAAAAACTAAGGCTGTTCCGCCTTGAAATTAACTTAATTCCTGTAATTACACATTTTTATAATTGCCAACCGTTGCTGTCATATTTGGGTAAACCAACAAATTACTCTACAAAGTTAAAACATTGCTTTTCTGCTTAATCGTCTGAGTATACTTCCAGGTTGTTTAAACAATTAGTCAACTAAAACGTTATTTATGGGCAGATGTTTATCGTGGAGATAGATGTAAGCCCAAATATATATGCGAAAGTTGAAATAATTAACATTTTTATGGGCGAGCTGAATTTTTTGCTGTCATAAAGGCATGTACTGCACTGTATCAAGTGAAGAACTTCTCTGATATTTATGAGGGTAGATGTTTGTATAATTTGCAGAGCTGTAATGAACAAGGAGCTCTGAAAATCTTGTAGGTTGTGCTTAACCCATTAATACTCATTTTTTAAAAATTTAATTTACATGAGGGTTGTAGAACATACAAAGCAAACATAGCATATTATTATGAGCTTAATGAAACAGCAACTAGGATGATTATGTACTTATTTTTGTTACTTAATATCATAAATTAAACAAAAAATTACCTCACAATAATTGTTCATTTATAAAACTTTCATTGTGGAGTCCAGAAAGAGACATCAAAACTATTTGGAAAAAGAAATCGTCTAAAATTTTAGAATCTGTAAAAGAATTACTTTGCAAGCCGATGAGAGCGGAGCGTAATGCGCCTGCGTAGTCGCATAAGTTGGGAGTTAGACGCCGGTGAGTGGGCACAGGTGTGTGATCATCGCATTTGCAACAACTCAGTGAATAGAGCAGCAAATCTGCATCAAACTTTTTGTAAAGCCGGACCACTAGTCCGCAGAAACCATTCGGATGATTCAGAGATGCTAAGAAATCTGTTGAATGAGATCTACGTTTTGAAGGATTAGCAACGAATAGAACCGGAAAATGTTGAACAATCAACAACTAGCGACTAACAATCCAAGAATTAAAAAATGAGCTAACGATTTGAGAAGCTGAATTGAATGAAATTTCGACGGAAGATTTTGACAAAATTTGTGCTACGGCTACTGTCACCACAATGGCGCGATTGCAATACAGAACTTTCCAGAATGTTTTAAGTAGTGGAAATGACGCTGGGAAAAGGGTGTGAAATTCCAAGGCGCTTACTTTAAAGGAAACTAAAGTTACATATAATATTTCTTGTATTTTGGTTCGTCTCTACTAAATTATAATTTTTTACTACGATAATTAGATTCATTCCGTAGCCAGTCTTACCAGAGTATAACGCGTTACAGTATCTAATGACTTGCTTCAAATTGGTGCCACTGCTATCACAAAAGATCGTAATCGAAGACGAAACGCCGGTCTATAATTACCATCCAGATGCAAAAGCTCAGTTGTCTCAATAGAAAAGGGTGTAAGTTCTCAAGGTGCTTAAATACTTAAAAAAGACTGAGTCTACGTAGAATGTTTCTTATATAGAAACAATTTTTACTTTCAGAGAAGACTAGCTCTCTTCTGAAATCTAATATGGAGTTCCTTTCATTTACCGTATTATATAATTTCTGCGTTGATTTTTGAGACAAATTGGAACGGAAAGATAACTATTAGATAATAGAAAAATATGTAATATTATAATACATAATAGAAGGGAAAATTACAGAAAAGAGGGGACGAGGAAGAAGAAAACTTCGTGGATGAGCAACAAATTGGTTAGGGATAAATAGAGAAATGCCTATATACACAGTGTAGATGGAGATATATTAAGGCGATCGGTAACCTCAGAAACTGCATCGGGAGATAAAGAGGGGGACAGGGAAAAGAGAGGGGAGAGGGAGAGAGAAAAAAAATTAAATACTTCATTTCATTGCGCCAACAACACAATCCATGTACTTGTAATATAGTTGTGACTGAGACACAAAAATTTGCATTCTTTCTAAAAATAGTTTGATAGTTAGTTAGCATACTTACACAAGGTTCTTTTAACCAAATGATAAAGTTCTTTGGCTTATTTCTTCAGTTCATTGTATGATGATATTAAAAGTTTTTTCACTTTATTAGTTCTACACATATATTTGGTTTCCGAAGTTTACATATGAAATGTAAAATCCGGTCGTTTTCAATTTTTACACTGAAAATCACAATGCATACAATTGATGCCCCTAATCCATGTACAGTAAATTAATCACTATTTAGTTTACCTTCATATATCATATAAAGATATAGAGTTGGAAATTTTATAACCACAAAGACGGAAACGTTAAACGCCGGAGAATCGTCGAAAGATGCCTTGTGCTTTTATGGAGCCAAAGGACTGATGATGGTGATGATGACCATATGAAAGCAATAGCCACTTTCAGAGCAGTATGATACCCATCTAATTAACTTGGCTCATATAAATTATTTTAAAGAATGTTTTCCAAAGTATCTGCTCTTTTGCTCATCAGTAGTTGAAGATTTAACAAATACCCCAAATTTTTAAGTTACCATTTAATCCTTCAGTGAGAAGCTGTACCTTAAATGTTTTTTCAGGTTTGGAATTTTAAGTTTCTCATTGTCATGGAAGTGTATCAATCTTTTATTTCTAAATATCGATATCTGCTCATGCAGTTACAAATTACGTTCAATCCTAAATCTTCTATATTTTACAATAGTTTCTTCCGTTTTAGAACAGTATTCCGCTAAATGTTCTTACACAATCTGGAAAACCGTGTCCGTTATGCTGCATTGAAGATACTTCACACTTTTTCTGGTGATAATACATTTCAAAAGATCAGGGTCAAAAAAGTCCTTTAATTAAGCTTTGGTGTTTTTGGGTCGGTGTTTTTTCTCCAACAGGAATTATAATAGATCTTCCGTTTTCTGGAAGATTATGCTAAAATTCCTTCCCAAGAAGTGCCAGTAGATGACGTAGAAGACGCAGATATCGGATCCACTGTCTCACAATGTAGTCCCAAGTTGTCCCAAACATACAATTGACAATTATCTAATTTGTCGCCGTTTGTGTCTTCTATCTTGGAAAGTGCATCTACATTTTCGATTAGAAAATGCGCTATATGCATTCGTTGAGATCTTCATTTGATACAGGATTATTTATTATACCTTGGAATTCCCACAGTTTTAGAAAAAAAAACCTATCAACTGATCACAAACTAAGCTCTCAACCGCCAATGTTTTTGAATGGCTACAATTTGTGTGCATGTATGTCATAAATAGGGATAGCCCTTTCTAGAAATGTAAACTATTATCTTCCTACATTTTTGGGACTGTTCTACTTTATGTAGTTTATAAATGCTCATCAAACATGAGGGTAAATCAAACATAAACCGGAATTATTGTTTTCATTTATTGAAGCACCATACAAGTTATTTTTCTACATAATCTGCTGACTTGGACACTATTTTTTCTCGACAAATATTTAGTTTTTTGGTTAAGACGGTTGCAACAACAGCAAATCGAACACTAACGCTTCGATAGCAACATCGTTGTCAAATCGCTCAAACAAATGCTAATTGCAAGGCAGCAAATTCGGACGAAACGCTACCGCCGCTTCTGATATTTGGGGAGAAGTCGACGGACCCATCTTGTGGGTACTTTTAGAAACCCAAAATCGTCCAAAATAACTACCTTAACACTGCCGTAGCTTATTTGTACCTCAGAAGCAATTTCAGTAGCAGTTATAATATGAATATTTCGCTCGGTTCACCTGTTTCTCATCCTTCATTGTTCATACCGCACGTACTCTTAAGCTTTCTTGAGAGTGTGGTCCCCAAACTGTGCCTCAAGTTTTCTCAAAACGTCGAACACTTTTACGACCTCAGTCGCGTAGTACTTCACGGAGAAAGAAAAGAATCCCCTTCAGACATCCCAACCTGTAAAGTTCAAAAGCCGCGCACCTCTCTGTACATCTTATGGCGCACAAAAAAGATATTTTAGCTTGTAGCTGAGTCGCCTTGATCAATTGTAAACATATCAGACTAAAAATAAATGTGACTTTTCTAATTGTAAGTAGAAGAAAATGCATTTTGCCTTTGCCGGTAACGTATGGTGTTACTATACTTTTACGAAGAAATAAATATTCACATGTTAAAAATTCTTCTGCTATTTCGCAGATGAGATCGTGGGCGCTCTTTCATAACGTAAAGTGATCCAAATTGAAGTTTTTTTCTGAATAGAACACAAAATATTGGAACGATCCCAATTTGAATGTTATTTGTGTAAATTACAGACTTAACAGTTACGTATAAAATATGATGTCGATCAAATGTCCCCCATGGTGCCCTTGTAATGCGACCGTACCTTCAGTAAAGCTTTCTGTAATGCTTTCGCATAAATGCGTCTCTGTTTCAGTACTTCAACACTTAAAGTCTATTTGTATTGCCCTATATTAAATTGTTGTGATACTTTTGTGGACTTAATGCAAGGAAAATTCTTCGAATGAGCGGAATGTTTGGAGTCGCAGCGGAGCTCTTTTTGCAACAAAACTGCAAACAGCTTCCGCAGATTGAATGCGCTGAAAAATGGAAATAACAGTTACAGATGCATTTATGTTGAGGGTTTGACTTGTCTGGACGTTATTCATTGGACAGCCGTTGCGGTTGTCAATAAAATTGGTAGTTGGAGTTAATAATTCATCCCGTTTCAGTTGCGTGAAACGTGAACGCCGAGATCGATCTCCGGAATTACTTAACGAAACTCCTGTTTTGTAATTCAGCGAGCGTACCGGAGTAGGAAAATGCCGCACCATCGCTGTAAACCGAACATGCACGCTCAATTTTAATGGGGCAAAAACAGATCCTACAGCACAGCTCTAATGTAGACAGCAATCAACCAATTTATACAACCGATTATTTAAGTTAGCATGGCATTTAATTACCGGCTGAGCGCAGCTCGCCGCGGAGCAGGTAAATCAACCGCCGGCCCAACCGTTAATTAGACCTAATGAGAGCCTCGAACAACGAACATTGTGAAATAATTCAAAACAATTATTAATAAATCAGTCGGCTGGCTGCTCCTTACATGTTACCGAGGCGGTTTCTATCGACTCCTTTTATGGAGTTTAAATATCGCGGAGCCCATGATGGACGCCGCCGCCCTCGATACCGGAGCGAGAAAGCACCTCCACCGTCCGGAATAATCCGCGCAGCTCCTCTACCTCGAGCTTAATTGCAGCGAAGCTCGGGCCGCGTAACGCGCAGCAAGCAGCCCAGACAGGAATATATTAGAATTAAGCTGCGCGATAGTGGTGCGAACGTCTACTCAAGTTCTGCTCTTCGTGATAGGAATTTATTCAACGATATCCTCTATTTGTATTCCTCGCGCGCCGCGGCCCTTCCTAGGAGCGCCAACTCCTGCTGAAAGGACGCCAGCGGGTGACAACCGAGCTCGGCTTCTGCGCCTTTTTGCGAAACCGCGGCTTTCTTCGGGCTGCTCCAGCCCCAGTTCGCCTGGAAATTGCCGCGCACGCTGCATACCAAGTCCGCAGTTTCCTTTTTCAACGCCTGGCGGCCGCTGATGGCTGTGAGAACGAGCGGTTCGCGGCGGTCTACCTATCTACGGCGACCGAAACTATGCTAGCTCGATTAATTCCTCCAATTAAACGAAAATTTCAGATTAGAGCCGCGAGATTTTAGCCGGACAGGCGGCAGCAAATCTGGCGCTCCGGTCGCCGAAACGCTCCAATATGGAAGAAATAAAATCCTAGCGGTAGAGGTTCGTAAACACCAGATAAGTGGGATATAAATCGCGGTGTAATTGAAAAGTCGTTACACGAGTCCGACTGCAATTGTAAATTAAATCGACATCCATTTTAAAACTTATCTAAACAACCTGTACACATCGTTTATTATTCCCGATATAAGTGTTAGGGAGTTATTTAAATGTCCATTATAAGCTCTTCCAGTCCAATCTAAACTATGTGGTCGGTCGTTCATTTCAGTTTCACAGTCAATTTACAGTGTCAGCACTGCATCTGATATTTCCTATACACTAGGAGATGTATAGAAGCCCAATACGGTTACCTTGTACTCAATGATTAAGATAAACTTGTCAACATTCCAGTACTCGGTTGTCCTAATATCGAATTTTGTTCATACCTATCGATATTTAGAGAGAAAGCCTTTATGAATGATAATGTTATGTTATTTGTTGTTTTTATAACAGAGATTAAGACATGTCCTGCGAACTAAAAGGTTAAGGCTCTCATATATTTGCCCTTATTGCACCATTTGTCTTGTTCGAAACGAACGTAGCCAATCAATTATTTTTAGTGACCACTCGAAAAGTATCTGAGCCCGGGGTTGAACCAGGGTTCGTTCACACCGCAGTCAAGAATCTCAACCGCTCAGTCAAACTAGCGTTATACCACTATTAAGCAGACACATTGTGCAAGCAGCTAGCATTTTTTTTTCTTATTTGACTGGTGAGCCTTTTGGGTATCATTAAAAAATTTTCACATTACAGGTGAATTAAACTAATTGTTAAACATAGCCTTGAGAAGATTATTTTTTTTATGAGATTGCGGAAGTACAGATAATTTTATATTTATTTTTGATATAGCCTCTTCTTGTGAGCCGTTTGGTTTTTCTCAAGAAGCACAATACACAAGTTTGGAACTTCTTCATCATTAAGTTAAATTAAGAACAAGTACCATAGAGAAAATTTTTATTTTTTATTTTTATTAATCTCTCTTTCATTTTTAAAAGTTTTATTTTCGCCAAAGTGCAGTCTCGCCGTTGTTACTAATGCTACATTCTAAATTATCATTACTGCTTAACTGGGATATCACTTCAGTATTTGAAATTATCGTGTTTAAGCTCTAGTTTGTTTATTTTTTCCCAATCTTATTTTTTCTATTTTTCGATACAGATATTTTACACCCAGAGATTCTGAAACTTCCAGGCCATACTGCATAGTTGTAGCAAATAATCTACATGAATCTATTACTAATATAAACATTTATTTTCTTATTTTCCTCAATTTGTTTCCTGATTATTGCAATACTTGTACTAACCAACTTATTAGAGCATATACTTCCAGGCTTTGGATAGTATTTTGTTTAGTTGGTTCAAGTAGTTGCAGGTTACTAGTTTTTAATCAAGAATTCTCTAAATTTCAGCTGTTACGCCCAGTCTGAAACTAATTCATTGTTTTAAATTTGTTAAAGCTCAAGAATTTTGTGTTACCGTGCAAAATGTATAGAATTAAAGTTCTGTATAATATACCAGTAGAAAAACGAGCTGGCAAAACATGAACCTGAGAGCAGGTGGAACGTGCGAACTCTAAATAAAAATGGATCAATTAAACAACTACTACCAACACTAGAAATGTACAAAATGCAAGTTATATACCAATCTTATAGAAAGGAAAAGAAACGAGAAATCATGAGTCAGGTGGTCATCTCAACATATTTTCCACATATTCACATTAATAAGCATGGGAAAACTTCTAATTAAATTGATCCCCTCCTAGCTAGTGACAAAAGATGCGCGTCAAGTTAGACTGTATTGTGAGGCCAATATAGACTTATACTGCTCTTTTAAAAACCATATTAGCAGCAGAAGGCCAACCAGAAATATAATATAAAGCTTAAGATAAAGTAAAACACTAATAACACATCAAAGAAAAATACGGGAGAACTAAAACAGAAGGGGAGTAATAGAAACTATATGCAATAATACAATGGTGGAAAAAGACTGCATAACACTAGATACCATAATAGAACATGCCCGTAAAGCACTCCATAAGGGATAGTTTGATAAAGAAAGTATAATGACAATAAAAAAATAGAAAACCCACAAGAACCTTAACGACTAAATTTGAAAACTTTAGAAGAACAACAAACTAGCTATTCAGAAGAAAAAGAGATTTACAATCAATAAAAGACTGTAAAGATTACAAAAAGACTTCTAGAATAACAACATCAAGGAGGCATGCGAGTAAACCATCATCTTCAGATGTGGATACGAACGAAACGCCAATTCATGTCGAAACAAAGCAGGCCAAATCGTGGGTATCGAAGGGAGAACAGAATTCGGCTACAAAGATGCAGCAGCAACAGAATCCACAAAAAATCGAATTCTCTAAACCACCCACACAAGAAGAAGTTATGAATTCAAGAATAATAGAGCACCTAGAATAGACAACATACCATCCGAGCTGTTAAAATATACAAGGTCAGACTTTCTAACAGCGATGATAATTTTCAAATCAGTTGCATTTGGTGTCAGTGTCAGAAACATTTAACCTCTGTTTCTGCTACCCGCAGCTTTGTTTTTTCTTCAGTCATTTAATTGTAGTTTTTAACCCACAGCAACTTTCAAATATAACATAATTACTTTATAGTCAATAAAGCCATATTTATGTAAATTTCGGTATAACTGTCAACAAGGTAATTCACGATGTGGTAAAGTTTATATAAAATAATCCATTGCTCTTACACCTCAACAGGATTTTTTAAGCTTTCATTAACAATATCAGCGCCATTTTCCGATGAGAAATATCGCTCTTTTTATAGCCGCCGTCCCCATTTTTGGATTGTTTATTACACTTTGCAGCTTTATAGGTTTCCAAATAACGTTAAAAACTTAAAATAGTTATAATGGCCTATTATTTGATTTCCAAAAACTCGTTTAATAAATTAGCTAAAGCGATATAAGAAAATATGCAGCCTTATAGTAAAATTTCAGCAGGAGATACCTATGTAAATTAGATTGATTGTAAATTATGTCTATAAAAGGTTCTGTGCCTTTCCGAGAAAAAAACACTTGTAAATAAGTCGTCAGTTCGATGCGTTATGTTAATCCAAAAATAGAAACGCGTTATCAAAATTGTAAAACTGTTTTGGCATTGTAGCTTTTTTTAATATGTCTGGTGAAATAAAAATATAACAAGTAATAGTTTATGTAAAAGTGAATATTTAAAATCAATCTATTATTATTAGCAGCAGGTGGGGCAAGTGCAATACTTCGCCTGTTCTTTTAGTTTAATTGGATCGGAATTAATCCAGGCGTTATGTTCCTAGTATCAGAATTATTTTGAAGGCGCCAACTTTTGTGATAATACCGCCACTCAAATGATATACGAGGTCTGTCCTAAAAAAATCGAGTCTGATGAAAGTGTAGAAACTGTTCGGGTGATTCAAAAGTTGCAGGGAAGTCAATGTCATGTTAACTGTGTTTTATTTTTGAAAAGAGCTGTGCATCGCGAGTGCGCTTCTTCAAATTAAAAAAATTATTAAGCATCACTACTTCAATACTGTGAGATGCAATGTGATACAAATGGTCTTAATTCTGAGCAGCTGACAGCTTCATCTAACCCTTCACATTTTTTGTCGAAACATCAAGTTTCACAGGCGACAAGTCACCCTACAGTCTAGATTTAGTGCCCTGCAACTTCTGTTTCTAAAACCTTTGAAATGAAAGAGATTCCAGACCGCCCAGAACTACACGCCTAAGCAGTTATTGGCAGTTTCAAGACTTTGCAGAATATTTTGACAGTGGAAACAACGATCAAAAAGTGTGTGATATCTCAAGATTATTGGCCTTTGATCCATAAAGTAAAGTAGATTATCGTTCTTCTTGTGCACTCTTTGTAATGGTTTTCTTTGTAAGCTGCAGAATAAAAGTGCCCCCCTGCCATTTTACCCATAATTTTAATCTTTGGTAAGCTAGTGATTCTAAATTTTTCTATTAAATTTGTCTAGTTGTAAATAATGCCATGTTCGTGGCTTCTCAACTGTCAAATTGTACTTTTTACATAAGTTAATAATATTTTCTTAACTTTTTCTTTAAATGGACTATGTAAGATAATAACTTTTTGCCTTCAGATTCCAAGCCTACATTTTCCATATTTTCCTAAAGTAGATAATTTATAGTCATTGATAGAATTGTTGGTTGTCTCTAGATAAAAAATTATTGTCTGGTTTCCTTGTGATCTAATTACAAATGTGTTGTGTGACGTAGTTGACCACTTGTAACGTTGTGATACTTGACGCCGAATGTTTGCCAGTTTGGCAACTATGTAATATTGTGTTTACATTTGAGTGTGCGCTTTACTAAATTAAGGCCAGTTTCTTATATTAATACCTTTAAATTATATTATTAACTCCTTTAATTACATTTAACGAAATGTGGAATTATTTGCTGATTAGCAAAATTTTTTATTAAAAATTGATATCTACTATTTTTGAAGTATTTAAGTTTTACTCTTTATGGTTTGTATTATAATAGTATTTAGCTGTCGACCAAATTGCACTTGAAATATTATGATACCACGCCGTACTGCCAAATGGTGTAGATAAGAATTATTTCCCAAGGAAAGCAGAAAAATAGGTTTTGAAAAGCTGCATCACTGGTTATTTCAAACATCACTCTCGATACTTTTTTTTCTGTTGTAAGAGTCGCCGTCTAAATCGGCAATGCACTGCTTTGAGCATGGCATTCCGTCCAACGGTCAGATGTCATCAGACAAGACTGTTGGAGAAGATGACGACAGCTTCAATACCTTTTTCAATAAGACGGCAAGCACGTCCAAAGAGCGGTGTTAGTTGACTTGGAAATCACTGTTGTAGATGAAGTTCCCACAAGTCCATGCAGACAACTTTTCCACCCTAAACAGCTCTTCACCGGCAAAGAAAACGCAACAAACAACTGTAATCATGAATCTTACATAATTGCCAAAGATCATCGATTGGTTTTGGACCATATCTGCAATCTGACCGATCACCGATCGGGACCATAAGGTTTCTTGATCTCCCACTCCTTTTACATATTTTTTGGTAGAAAAGCTTTCTGTGGATTATGATAAGAAATTAAAGCTGGAATTCGCTATACACCCCACTCCTAAGTATCAATCAATGTAGAACAACGTAACTCAACCTTGAACTTATTTTGTCGGGTTTCTAGACAAAATTAGGCAACTATATGCTAATTTTTACAGATAACAATTATAATTGGCAATTGGTAAAGTTTTGAATAACACTATAATTCAGAGAAGCTCCAGAAAATTAGATTTCAACGAGAAGAGAGACGAAGAAAAAACCAAACTTGTAATAAGACCGACGTAGCTGCAGAGTGGGAAATGTCATACGACCGCGTGAAACCTCAAAAACATCAAAAGCATGGGAGTTACTGTTTTGAAAGAGATCGTGAAACATTTTGACTTTAAAGTCTCATTACAAGCTATTTTTTTAATTAAGTGTGAACTATAACGAAACCAATTTAATCAACGACCGGGGACGCAATAGTTATCGTTCGGAAATAAGTAAAACATGCCGAACATGTCTTTATATAAAGACAATACCCCAGTCACATTTTCGGGCGCAGCCAGTGATAATCAGTCACCTTATTTTGTTGTTTATAGAAGTAAAGTGCTCTATGACATCTGAACTAATGGAAGGCGAAAGGCAATGTTTATAGTTGCCCAAAGAACGACTCCTTCCATTAGGATTTATTTGAAAATGTTTTCTTACGATCTTTAGAGGTTGTCAATAGTGAAACCGTAAACTTTAAAATATTTCGATCAACCAGAATGCCGTTATCCAGCTGTCAACCGCCCTCAACAATGTCAGTTTTATATTTTTATTAATCAACACATATTTCTTCCAATCATTAGATGTAACTGTCTATGATTTTTAAAACTAAAGAAGTTGCTTTTGTGACTACCAAAAATGCAAGAACTCCAAAAAATTACTCTAAAAAAGAGATAAGAATCAATTTTGTAGTGGCATTATCGAAAATCTCCCCTGAATTAGTTGACGCTGAAAACACTGAAATTGGAAAAACATAATAAAGTGTATTCATTAAAAAAGTTTCTGTTTCAACTCCAAACCGCACAGAAAAACTATAGAAATCTTGGCTTCGAATATTCTCTAAATCAAAATGATCGAGTCTGACCCACACCCAATTTTGATTGATGACACCGTAAATGGAGGCTTCACCTTTAATAAATTAATATACATATAGATAAAGCTTTTTATCTTTAAAATTATCGATAAAACTGATTACCTGTAGTTTCTAAATAAAAACGATTAAAAATTTTATGTTTCCTATAACTGGTGACATTTAAACTTGGAAATGTCGAGAAAAGGTCGGAAATTCGTAAAAATTTGTGTTTCTGTGAAGTAAAAAGTTGTGAATTGTATAATTAATAGTTTTTATTTCTAAAACGAACTAGTTTTGTTTGTCCTTATAGTTGACTAAAGGGTTCAGTTTTGGTAACCGAAGTGTAATTGTGTGTAATGTGTTTCAAATAGCACCATACCTTACCTAACTTGTTTCAAAAGGCTGTTACAAGATACTCCAAACACGAGACAACTTGCAACACCCATATCTTTAGCGACCTTCTCCGAAATGGGGGCCATCTAATCTCCCCCTTTTATCTGCTGTTAGTTTTCAGCCCTCCTTTAAATTTACCGTTAGAAAATCTTTATAAAACAGTTCTTAACTTTTTACTGACCTACGTTGAATTTAAAAAGTGTTGCAGATAGATTGATTAACCCCCCCCCCCCTCATTGCTCTTTGTACAGCTCTCATTTAATTTTTTTGTTAAGCCTGTCTTTTGAAATACCTTAATGTAAATCCCTCGCTATGTTAAGCAAACACCAACAAGCAGAAACTCAGTGACGCACTTGACGCAAGGACATGATTTACTTTAATTAGTAGTGACTTTTGAGCTTTGTATCAACCGTATCTTTAGTCAATATCATAAAACCATCCGAAATTTTGAATAGTCTTGAGGCGCATCAGGAAGATCCAAGTGCGCGCGTACCTAAACAATTTTAGGAGGACGAGCGTAACTGAGAAGAACATTCGCATTGTTTGTCACCTTTTCAAGAATGACCGCCGATGAATAATTGCTGAAATTGCTTCTGAGGTCAGCATAAGCTAAGGCAGTGCTTGGGTTTTGAAAAAGTCCAGCCTCATATAGCTGCCAAAACTCGACCAAAAGTTGAGAATTTGTTCTGTAATACATTGGAATACTCTTTGTATAATACAGACTTATTGGTTTTCAATAAATTAAAAAATCCAGTTTATATTTGATTCACCCACATAATAATAACTTTGGTCGAAATACACTTTTTAAGACTCTTTGTACATTTATTGAGATTCACTAGAGTTCACTACTTCTAAACAAGATCGAATATCAAGCAAATGATAATTTGACCTCTGCACATTATACTTTATTTAAAACCTACCAGTTTAAACCAAATCAAATTCAATTTTCAACAGATTCTGCATGAAGGTTTAGACAGAGATATGGTGATAGCAAAATACGTGAATTGAGAAATAAGTCATGGCAACCATTTTTCAAATGTAAGGGATGATATCATAAAATGTCGTGTGTCTCAAGAAAGCCGGGGATTCATAGCGTGTATCCCTAGCACAAAATAGCTCTGTAATGTTCTGTAATTGCACAGAGTTGACATAAAATTACAAGTTTTATATTACAAAATCATTCTGTCCGTTGCCAGTCGCCGATTGCTTCGTGTCCTCGCTAAAACTCTGTTATCCACCTCACAACTGTTCACCAACTTTCTGTGGTTATTCCTGGCATTTCTATCACGGAGAATTCTGTTCTGCTCGAGTCACATTCATCATGCACGACGGCTGACTGACAACTGATTTAACATTGCTCTATGTGGAATTACGGAACACCACAGAGCCAGATTGTGTTGTGGACACACACTATGAATCTACGGCTCCTTTAAGACATACAATATTTGGTTTTACCATTCCTTACCTTTGAGAAAAATAGTTGCCATAACTTATGCCCTAACCCTTGTAGTCATTTCTGTCCTTTTGATATTTAATATGAACAAGCCATTAGGTTATTATAATATAGTTCTTAGAGAAGTGGTTAAGATGTTTGGGTGCGGAGCGGTCGGATCGGCATCTGCTTTGAATTGCAGCCACCAAAAATATACTATGTGGAACTAATTCGAACAAGAGATAATAACAATGTCACCTAAGACAAGGGATTATCACTTTACCTCCTACTAGTAATGGTGACGTATATACGGAAACCTCGATCTTTCAATTTTCATGCCATTCTCCGTCGCAAAATGTAAAGACTCACCATCATTAGTACAATATTGTTTAATTCCACAAGTTTGAAACCAGTGACGAAGTTTAAAAAAATGAAAATTGCCCTTGGGAAAATAAACTCTCCAAACTCATTGGTTCATTTTCAAAAGAAAAAATGCACAAAATGGGTGTCAATTAAAAGGACTGCCCTTTTCATAGCGTTCTTCAAAAGTCTCAAGATGGGATTGTAAAGATATTTGCACTTATTATATATGATACGATAGTAATACCGTTATCGTCCAAAGAAACGTTCCTTTAGTCACAAAAGTGGTCTCTTAACAGAATAGACTAGTGGATAAGCTGTCGCTTAGAACAAAATATCTCTCATTGTTGGTACTGTATGTTATGATCAGGAAAACGTCAGCCAACAAAAAATGTTAAAGTCACTTCAATAAGTTCTCTTAAAAGTGATCTATCGTCAAAATTTGCTAATGCAAGATTAGAATAACAAAGGGGTATTGCCACAAACAGTAATATATTGAGACTGGGGATCAGCCAATTCCAATAAAGTAATGCTAATCGGATTTAGGAATCGTGGAGAACTGTTCCATTCCACAGAACTCGCACCTGTACTGAATGGGAATGAAGTTCGATCCGGCCACCTTTTCGCAGTTTCGCAGAAGACCATCCCAATTTGCGGGTCGGCCAACAGGTGACTCATGCAGCAATTAAACCGAGAATCTCCGCGAGCTTATCGCCGGGGCTGATCGGCCGGCCATTATTAATCGAATGCCTTTATTTATGTTGTTTTGAAGTGGCAGGCATGCGTGGGCGTGAAATGGGATTATAAAAATTCATACCTTGTAACGATATAAGGCGGACAATTACAGACTTTAATGCTGTTGTTGCGAAACGTGTCAACGCACCCGGAATGATTTAGATTGGTATGGGGCGCGCGTCTGCATTGTAAAGGCTTCCATGGAATTGCTCGCCGGGCCCCGGCGCGACGGCCGCAGTAGGTAAATGGCGATTTTGTTGTCGAACGCTTCCTAATCGAGGGGATTCCTGTCGCAGCGCGTTCTTCGCCTCTATATGGCAACTTGTCCTCCCATAAGAGAAAAACGTTTATAAGATTTAATCCGATCTAATTTATTCTGGAACTGGATTAAACTTCCGAGTGAGATCTTCATGCGATACAGAGCCCTAACGACTGGTTTAAATTGATCCTGCCGCTCTCGTACACGCACCGAGGCTAGTTGAATGCGTATTTATTAGTTTGCTACTTTGTTTTGGTATTTAAAATGAGCCTGCTCTGCTTCCTTAACTCTTGGCGATTTATACTCCAAGAAGATACATATCTTGCTTCCAAGGAAGCTCCCACTTACATACATTTTTGCATAATAAGAACCGATTTATCGTGAAGAATCTATGGCACAGCTTCCATTATAGAACCATCATCATTCTAAACAAAATGATTTTGTAGAATCATTGCAAGTTCTTTCACAATGATATCAATCTATCAAGAATTTCTGAGGGTCCTTTTCAAAATTAATTATTGTTCTTGAATTTATTATTTTTATTTTTCATCGCGAGTTTTTGGGTGCATAAAATTGATAAAATTCTGATAAGATGATAAAAAATTCTTGGGCACTGTTTAGAGAAATGCAGTAGAGTACAAGCAACAATGTATGATCATAGAAGAGCAGATTTATCACTACACACTAGAATGCAAAATGATCAAATCACTGAATTGGACATGTCAAATTGGTACCAAGAAACCAAAGCACCGCATTGTATTGAAAATTGATAATTCGACAGTCTTTTCATCCAATAAAATCCAGGGGGGGCACCGAACGAAAAAGTCGTGAGAAGGTCGAGTTAGAACAAATATCTATTGCCTACACGCCGCACAGCACACTCACGAGAATCCAGCACATACAACGGCCATACAAATAAGTACAAAATGCCCAATCAATATTCCTGTAAAGCTGAAAGGCGAGCTGCACGGTGTACAAGTCCAAGAGCCTCCAGGTAATGAATTCAAAGAGCGTCCTCGGACAGAACACAGGCCGCCTGAAAAATGTTATGACATATGCAAATTGCCGGCGAACGCACACCGGCTGCATTTACACCAGATCTATTTAATCTCGCAGCCGCCTAGGAGCAGGCTGAATGACTCGTCGCCGCCGCCGCCACGGGACGAGGACGGGCGCACAATGCGCACCACCTCGGTGCCGCTTAATATTATTCATGGGTCCAGCGGGGGGCTGCTTGTTAATTTCGAAGATTTATGCGCCTTTGGCCGCGTAAACGGCGGCTTCGACATGCGAGCCCGATTTTTACGTGCGGCCGATGGTTGCCCGTTCGTAATTAATCCAATTGAGCCACTGCTGGCGGGAGGTGGCGAACCAAGTCCGTCGACAATTGGGGCCATTTGAGTGAAATGCGTGCTGGGGAAGGACCGAGTGTAAACCATGTGGATAATTGATGTGAGACTTGGTAACTCAGAAGAAAAAGTGGCATCTGGTAGTTTCAATCAGAACATTTCAGAGGATACAATCCAAATGATATAGAAAGCCACATATATAATATAGCAGATGTAACATTATCTCATTTTTAAAAGTACAATCAAGACCAAAATTTGTGATAATATAATCACAAGGGGTCTTTAAATTACTTGAAGTATCATTAAAGATACTTACGAAACCTTGTGTTAGAGAACATGCCATTTTACTATCTATGATACTCAGACCACTGCACTGAGCGCGAACATATATTTGTTCGCTGACTTGGTTATTCTTATTTTTTAAACACAGTTGATGTAATTAAGATAATCCGACATGTGCAATCCACACAACAGCACAATCATATTCTAATGAACTTTTGACGAAAACCAAAAGCTTCTTTTTATCGCCGATACATTTAAAATTATTGATAAAAAAGTTGTACCAATAGATTTTTAATAATTAAAATAGACACCAGAATGACATGATTACACTTTGTAAAACTATCGAGATACGTAATATTCGAATTGAGCCTGTGGAAGTATATATACATATATCGGATAATTTTAGCCAGGAGCATCCTCTTTGCGAGGGAGGAGAGGAAGCTGAGATCAAAACCATTTGATCTTCCTCTAGTTACTTATTTCTTGTTGGTCTATACATCCCTATATTTTCTATTTTTAGCTTCAATTTTCCAATTGCTAAATTGGAACCTTGCTATTTAATCTACTCAACGTCTATTTGGCCTCGCTGTCAGAAGTATAGTCGAGATTCAGGTTCGATTCCATTTGATCAAGACCAAAACCCCGGGAAACGATGTGCAAATTAATTTGCCAAAGAGACAAGGACAGGGTCAGAACCGCCTATTTATGAGACCGTTCCAATAGGGCTTCTAAAGAACCGGTTGTGAGCTGGCTCAAGAGCAAGATGAGAATAGGCTAAGGAGTGCTTTAATCAGCATTTAATCCAGCTTAGAGAAGGCCCTCACTACGAGTGGCTGGAGATGGTCACAAACGCAAACTCGCACGGGGGTGGAAAATTCAACGCAAGGAAGACTCAAAGCCATCAACGATTTCGAGTCGCCTGTCCTAATTTAGGTTTTTGTGGTTTTCTCCAGCCCTATACTAAGGCAAATGCCGGAGCAGATGAAGTTGCGACCGCGATATATTATATAGGAAGTGAGCATTGTATAAATGCAGGTTGAAAGTGTAAGAACAGTATATGTAATTGTTACAGCGTGGGTGTAGTTCCATAAGGCGCAGCACCAGCCTTTATTGATAACATGTATTTGACATATTTTTTATATATATATATTTGACTAATAAATTGTACGGTCTATTTGTCCGGCTTTTTCTTCTTGAACTTGAAGTTGCTGTTCACGTTGTGGTTTATCTTGTAGGAGCCTTGCTAATTTGTCTACCAAATTCAATTTCTTTTTTGAAACCTTTTTTCAACATCTTCCACTCCTGTTCTTCTTCCTTTAAATTAATTCACTACTCTAGTACAAGTTGTTTATCCATTTTTCGGGAAATTGCAAACGAGATCAATATGATTTTAAAGTTATTAAAAAGAAAAATAGCAAATAATTGGCACACATTTTTTGTATAACCCTTGAAAGAATCAATAATAATAATTTTAAATAGCTTACTTGTAAATTGTATCTAAGGAACTATCGTCCAATTGGTATAAGGCACAGGCTTTAATCTGGGGGATCAGTTACAACTTACATAAGGATTCAGCGAATAATATCTATATTTTTGGGCAAGATATTTTAAAGGCATCCCTTAAAGAATTTTTTGATAGCAAACCAAATAGAAGAATGCTTCCGGTTCTTCGTCTAACTAGAACTTGCTATATCTTGATCAAAGTCTAATTTAAATAAATTTGGTGTAAATTGACAGCTAACATTAACGCGGATCAACCACCAAGTTTTCAGGAACGAGCGACCTTTTAATCGATAGATATTTTAAGAAAACGTTTTTTCTAAATTGCTAGAATAACGTACTGAACATCATCGTGGGGGTTTTAAAATTAAAATTTTTGTTTTACATATCTATTGATCACCTGTTCCTGATTGATCCTCGTTAATCTCTCGATTAACACCAAATTTACATATATCAAACTTTGATCAAGGCGTAGCCAGTCCTATTAAGAGTAAAAACAAATAATTTAACCTTGCAATGTAATTAGCACAATTAAAAAAGTTTTATAAAGATGTTTTTGACAGATTGTTCCTGTTCTTTACCATTAGCTCAGCTCAATTTCTAGTTGTGGATCAATTGCAATACTTGTTTGAGATGTTTCTCGATACGAGCAGTGAAAAGATACTACGAAAAAAATTCCATAAAATACCACGACATTACAGTAAAGAAAATACTCTCCACTTAGTAGATGGCGAAGACAAACAAAATAAAAAAAAGATCATTTAATTTAAACGCAACTATCGCAAAGTTAAGTCCCCATAAGCTCTATAAACCTAATCAACGTTCTAGTTAAGCCCGATAAAGGAAACTCCACAAATGTTAGTTTTTTAGTTATACGAGCGGAAGAGGTCTTTCGTAACCGGTCGGCTCCAAGAGGAGTTGAATTTACTGAAAGACTAGTGCGACAGGTAAAGAATGGGAATTGATGCAAAGTAGAATTCGGCGGTCTTGAATGAAAATACTCTGGAGAGAAGAAACTAACTCTGTCGGGGTGATTCTGGACCAAAGCCAAGCCGGCTAGATCAGCGCTCGGCTCCATCCGCCGAGCCGATCGTCAAGCCACAATCATATATAAAACGATCATCCGCCCTATCATGTTGTATACGGCTCCAGTTCGGGGCTGGGCTGCTAAGATGCACATGACCTTTCACATATATCGAAATTCCGACCATTCTTTAGTCTTTACCGTCTGTGGACTCTACAATTATGAGGTCGACAGAAGCGGCCGTCATAAGTGTCTAAGGATTTTGATTCCTCCGTATACGATGATCCACGCCAGGATAATTAAGAAAGTAGAAATTAGAGGCTGGACCCAGATACCTAAAGTCTTGCCAGTGAGGTCAACGTCTAACGAAAGAGGATGTTGCCGATAACGTTTTAGTATTCTCTCTTAAGAGACAATTTGGTGTTCAACTTGTATGATAGACAATTGATATAAGAAGCATAGATATACCAGATCAAATTTTTGGAAAAAGATTAACACATCGAGCTACTCTCTTTAACTCCTGCCACCTTTGTGGACTAGAACCGTTTTAAGCCCTGAAAGCTGGTATAACAGCTGGCGAGCGATATCGTAATTAGGAATCTCCAGCGCAGTGCGATATCAACAATAAACGCGACCATTCACACATCGTGCATTCAGAGCAATTGGGGTTAAGCTACAGAGAACATCAACCGCGCGCACGGTTCACAGCTAGCAGGATTAGCTTACAATATGTCCGAGTTAACTATTAATTCCAGTTGCGATTCCCAGCAGCGGGAGAAACTCGGTAGCTTCTCTAAATCATCTGCAGCGACGTCTGAAAGGCCTATTGTGCCCAAATGTCCTTTTAATTGTCGCTCATTCTGCCCGGAGCAGCCGAGCGGCCGGGAAATCAAACTCGCGCCGGAGCGCGACGTGCTCGCTTTCCTTGCTCTCCAGCAGATCTAATCGCCCATAATCAGAAACAAGATAAAGCTGCCCGTTATAAACGGGCGACTAAAAATAATCCCCTCCGGGATTATAAATAACCGAAGCATCCAAGCATTCTAATCTCCGCATGTAAATGTAAGGTGAGACGAGGGAGCGTCATCTAACATATGACACTCCAACAGGTGTCTCATATTCTCCCAGCGTACTCGCCGGACTCGGAATTTAGTTACCGTTTTGAATTTCCGAAAGAACAACGTTTCGAGAGAATTGGCGAAAGTCTGGCGGCAGTCCCGTTGCCCCATGAATTATGGCCCGATAGCGCAGGCGCTCTTAAATTCAACTCATTAAAGTTGAATTGCTCATTAAGATAGAGAAAACATCGGTGTCTACTTAGCCATTCAAATGCACCGGGAGATTGGGTTTAGTGGGACACGAATCTGTTATTAAAATACGAACAGGGGATTCTTGTGCTCATCGCGTAGCTGCGTTCTAGTTACAGGCCTAAACGAATTACTTTTAAAGTCTTGAAGTTGAATAATAGACTTCAACAATCTGGTTCGTTATTCAGATGTAGGTTTTAAACTTCATCCCTTTTAGGCCACTAATTTTTTAATCTTCGTTAGCCACACATGGGGGATGTTCTGGCGTTACTACCGAAACAATGCGGGCGAAGACAAAGTCTGGGAAGAGCCGGGCGGGCGAGGAATTTCAGTCTATTTGATCTGCTCATTAACGCGGTGATGTCAAAGTGTCTTCTTGAAAGCTTCCTTTCGGCGCGGCAGGATTCGTATTAATCATTGTTTGTTTATCTATTAAAATGTCGAGCTTTAAGATCCCGATTGTATGTCTTACTTAAAATAGCAGGCCTTCGATCCACGAATAGATCGATGAGTCGAAGACTAAATTGCGGCTGCACCGATCCCGCACTCTATTTCTCAAGCGCTCTCCGATAAATACTGCGCCCGTGGACGGTGTAAATCAGTCAAAGTCGAGGCAGAAGAAGTCCTTAGAAAGGACGTTCGCGCTATCAGGTACGCATTGTCGCTCGACGTGAAGGAATGTCAGCGTATGCACGCAGGAATTGCCTATTCATAAACTTCTTGCGATGGTGCCAGTAGCAATTTGTTGGGTTTGAACGCCGGCCTTTGTTCTAACCAATAACGGTAGAATGGGCGGCTGCGCGTTAAATACGTCACGATTGCCCAAAAGATAAAACGTACCAGGGCGTGCATCCAGTAGCAGGTTTTCGAGTATCTTTCGTCAGATAATGACGTATAAAATGGAAAATTTACTTCAGTCTTCACAGATGTTATTTGTCAGCAAAGCAGTTTTAGGTACTGCAAACAATTTTTTTATTATAATTAACGCCTTATAGCTCAAAGAGTTGGGAGGATATTCCATTTGGTTCTTAGAGAGGTTGGAAAGTTAAAGAAATGTTTGTTCATTAACAGGGTGTCGAAATTGGGTTGCAAGTGCAAAGTGGTCGAGTTAAAGTTGTCTAAAGAGCTGAAATACTCCCATTGTCTGAGTGAAGAAGTCAAGAAGCAATTGAAGAAGCGCAAAGTTGCACAAAAAACTCGAAACTGTGGGAGCTGCGTGAAAGCAGACTTTTTGCAGATTTGTTTTCATGTTATTTACTACAAAGAATTCAAGGATGCTTTGTCAAAAAAAGGAAGAAATGAAAGTTTGAACCCAATTCTGAAAATAAATTTGGCTTTAAATTGTTATGGAAAGAATACAGCTAAATGGATGAACGAAAAACATGTTTTTGTTCAATATTAAATCCAAGAACATTATGCACTTTACGAAAAGTGGCATCAAGTAATCGATTAAGTCCATGATACTTACCATTGACAGGCGTAGCGTGTAACAAATAAAAAAAAAATTAAATTACACATTTTTTCTGTTAAAGTACAATATTCAACTTTGTTGCATATTTGTTGTTCTTCGTGTTCATAGAGTACTAACAATATTCACCTTTGAATACCAAAGAGAAATTGATAAAATCAAACTTCAACTTTTAATCTACTGGAAACAGGAACTGTTAACAAGAGATGCTGTGAAAGACAAAAAAGTGAGCCATGTGACAAGCGGTTCGATTTTGGTCACGAATTCTTTTGAAATCGGTAGATTGGTACCGTGAACATACCGGTCATTGATAACAGTGAGCTGTATTTTGAAAAATAGTTATTGTTGTTTTTGACATAAATTCGGTCATAAAAATCAAAATTTTTGCAAGTGTTAATAAACTTTGTATTAAACTAGTACTAAAAGGGTTAAATCAAAATGTTTAATATTTTAAGGGTTGATATCACGTCGGTATCTAACTACTACAAATTATATAGCAAGTCATATTTAAAAAGAGGAAGCAAATAAATGAGTGATAAAAAGCACAAAAAAAATTACTAACTTGTTGGAACCAGTTGAAGGTAATATAATATATATGAATAGACATTATTGTATTTAAAGTGTTCTAAAATTAAGGGGACTCTTCCTCAAGGCTTCGGTTATGGTGCAAAATGAAAAACATGCTTAGTGTGCGTGTCACTAAGGCACTATGGTACCTTATGATGCCACCAGATTACCTAGTGGGAACGTATAGAAGAAAAGGTAACAAGTCACTCGTGTAGTGCTGTGGATGCAGTTGGGAACAAAGCGAAAAATCATGGAAGCAGGCAGTTATGAACATCGGTGGACGACATGTTTTTTTAAATGATTGGGAGGTAAGTAATCGCGCTCAAAAACGCAGCACCAAGCCCTCAAATTGTACTTCGTTGAGTATTGGAATTCCAAAGCGGCAAATACACACACATTAAGGTATGTAATAAACCTGTCTTGCAAAACTTTATTATATTATATTATCATCCAGGACTCGAAGATAACGAAAGACTGTATACAACAAGTTCAACATACTCTCATCGTCCAGTAGAAGTGGATTCAGAGGCTTTCTTTGAATGTCTGGTCACAGTAAAAGAATCACTAATCTACAGAAGCTACGGCCAGGATTGTTTATTCTAAAACAAATAGGGGGCTGTTTCTTCAGATCAGGAGGCTGTCCTATTGTGAAATCATTACCAGTGACTAATGCCACTAGTTATTGAATCCGCAACGCCGCTACGAGAGATGGAAACCTATCACGTTGCTTTAATATGATAATTCGCGCCCACCAAGGGCCTGAAGAGCTATCGCCTGGCCTACAATATTGTTTTTTATATCTTCAGGAGTTATTAATGCCAAAAAAATTCTTACATAATTCTATACTAGGAATAAGTTACTTTTTCCAAGTTTTACAACATATAAAAGAAATCAATTTACATTGTAACCTCCTTGTCCTTTGCTGCATACAAATGCATAAGTGGTAAACATACAGTATCTTTCCCGAAAATTTTAAGTCGCGATGTAATCTGGCAACCGATGATAGTAGACTGTAGTGCCCATGTGTTAATGAGGATGACTTCACTGGCTAAGTCAGTTAGAGTACCGCCAGTGAGTCAGCTTATGTGATCGTCGTATTTACAATGGCTGAGCAAATACAGCAACAACTCTGCATTACAGTTAATGCGAAGCTGCAACATTCAGCCGCATAAACTATTTGGATTATTCAGAGGGTTTTTGGGAACAACGCAATGAGTGTAACGAAAATAAGGGCTTGGTACAAACGATTGATAGATGCACGTTGTAGAAGACCATCAACAAGAAGAAAATCGAAAAATGTTTACGGGCTATAATCAACAAGTTCAAAAAATGTTCAGATTTGTCACCCTGCGATTTATGGCTGTTCCCAAATGTTAAATTACATTTGAAATATTCGAGATGGTCTAAGAGGTTTAAGCCAAAATGCGAGGTAATTATTTGCGACTGCAACACAGGATTTTGCAAAATACTTTAAACAGACGAAAATAGTTTGCGCGGCCGCAATGTAACCTAGCTCTCAAGAGAATGGACTGTAATGCATATATGTGAATGAGGACGACTTCACTAGTAGGCTCAGTTAGAGGAGTTAGACATCGATGACTAAGCACACGTACTATAAGCTTGTCGCATTTTTAATGTCTGAGCGAATAGAGCAAAAAATGATTAAATAATTATGTTAGTAAAGCTGGGAAATTGGTCTACGAAAACCATTCGGATGATTTACGAGGCTTTTAGAAACAATGCAATGGGTGTAGCGTGGATAAAAATATGATATAAACAATTCAAAGATATCCAGAGACCTGTTGGAAAATGTTAAACATGTACCGGTTACAATTAATGAAACTCGGTAACTGGCAGTCTGGGAACTACAAGATAAGCTAGGAATTTCAAAAATTAAAGCGTATGACACCTTAGCATTAAACGTGTCGCGGTAAAATTTGTTTCGTGGATACCGTTGTCATAGCAGAAAGGACATCAAGTCAATTTTTTGTGTTATATAGTTCGATATTTTTAGAATAGATCACGTATTTATGACGTGAAGCGCCCATGGCTGGGCGGTTGAGGCGTTGAGCTGCAGTATGGACAGATGCCTGGCTGGTGGCAAAAGCCATAATCCGAGTACTCGCGTTCACTTTGAACAAGGGGTAATAATGGCGGCCATTTAAGGCGCGATGCCTGCCACAACGCCCCACATCAAAGATCGCGTGCGACGACCAGATAGAGGGGACAAACATATATACTCCCACGCGGAGTGTTAGAACCGTACCATTTATTAATTTATTAATATAAAGAACAATATATGGAAATGTGTGCGGGCTTCTAAGTACCGCAGGGTCAGGAAGTCCTACCCAGTCTCCTCCCTCTCTCGACGGACCTGGCGGCCACATAATAGTCGCTGCACCGTTGCTACCCTGAAAACTCTCAGGTATATTGTGCTACCTCACGCTTCATATTCTCTGGGATTTGTACTGAGTGGTTACATCCTGTTTGACGCAATAAAAGAACAACGATTAGCTGCAATCAGATAATTAACAATCTACAATTGTTATGAGCTTAGAATACGACCACAGCTCTGTTATACTTAAATTTCCTCATGCTGTAAATGATAGAAATTATTGCGTTAAAAAACCCAAGTTTACGACGTAGCCAAAAGTAGAGGGGATCTGACCACCAAGAGTAGGCAATTGCTGACATAGTAACTCACTACAAGCGATCTGTTCATAAGAGAAGCGATGAATTCGTCCGCGAATCGAGGGAGAAGGTCGATCAGGATTCTGGGCGGAGCATAACTGACCTGGAAAAAGAAATGGGCGTGGCGAGGTCGACAGTCAGTGTAGCGGTGTACTAGGGCCTGCACTATATGTCTCTTGTCCTGAGAAACCCTCGACTGTTGAACGAGAAAAATCAAAATGGACAGGAAGTTGAAGGCACAAGGACTGCTAAACGACATCATGCACAGCGCTGGCTTCCTGAGATTCTTTTGGTTAAAAAAGATGAATCGCCAAAATGATCGTTGAATCTGCCAAGATGCTTTTAAAGTGCCTACAATTATGCGTACAAAGTATTCCGTCTTTGTGATGGTGATGTTGTGGTACCCCACTTCTTTGAGGAAGGCCTGAAGATAACCGTAGATAGTTGCATCAGTCTCTTGGAGACAGTTGTCAAGCCATGGATAGAGAAGGCGACCACAAGACTCCGCTCACAAGGCAAGAAAGACCCAGGTATAGCTATACAGCAATTTGTATTACCGTTGGTCCCCCGACTTGTGGCCAACCTCGAGCCTCGACTGCAATCCCCTTGACTACTGTGGGGCGTAGTCGAGGCGAAGTTTAATTACAGACATCATAACACCAAGGACAGCTGCAAGGCCTCTATCACGAAGGTAATGACACATATTGGCAAGGACGAAGTTGTGTAGGCCTGCAGCAGGTTTAGGTCACGGGTCGAGTAATAATTGTATTAAGTTTAATGCAAATAAATTTAAATCTTCTTATATTTTAATGTTATTTCCATTGTTTATTCATTTTCTTAAGTTATCTCGACGACTATAAAATTAATATTTTTTTAAATTCGTATGCACACCTAAATTGTTCCAAATTTCATGATATTAAATACAATTATTTGGGGCTTAATTTAAGTTCTTTCAAAATTAGTTGTCTAGAAGTCAAGAAAACAAAGTATAACAATGAAACTGGTTATCTTTGATAGATGATGACCAAAACAAATGGTTTAAAAATATTTTTTTTTGTATTTCATTTGACCAAGACGGAGCGGTTGCTGACAACGCAACCGAAAGTGGGGGTTTCTAAAGATTATCTCGAAACATGGACTGATATTGTGTTCCCTTCTCAGTCAGAACTGTAACGGATGAAAAATCAGGAATGCCTAAATTTCATGTTCTAAACGTTAAACGTTGATATTCCAGTTCATATCTGAAAACAAGTTTGTTGTCACTTAATTTGCTGGGCTGGTGGAAGGCTTTTGGGGAATCGTCGCCAGAGTAAGAGCGCAACAAATTTAGACAGGCCAGAACAGATAAACTCGAGCTTCGACCGTAGCTCTCTCTATATTGCTGTTATCTAAAACGCAAATGCGAGAAATATGCTAATGTACGGCCCGTTTACGAGCGCTAATGGCAATAACGGCCCTACACTCGTGTTCCGATCTCAATTTCCAATTTCGTACTTGACATTTGCATCCATTAAACAGGTCCGGCCAAAAGTGCAAATATTTAATTTGCGATAATGAAAGAGCTCGGTCCACTTTCACTGCTTTATTAGATCGGACCGGTTTCGGGTCGCGAATGCCCGAAATCGCCGGCGGTGGGCGGCGACGGGCCTCCTCCGCATCCTCGGATTCGGGACCAGCAGGCCCTCTTCGCGCTCGCGCCGAGTAGTACAATGCCATCGGAGCGGAGCGTTCATTAATAACCGCTCATTCATCCTCATTATCATCATCGCAGTTCCCACGCGCATTTGCATTGCTAACCGTGCATTCGGTAGCAATTACACAACTCGTATCGGGATCGCGGTGACGGCCGATCGGCGGACGCATTAGCTGCGGGAAATTAATTTCGCGAGTTCCGCGGATCCCGAAATTTACGCCGCCGTTAATTCCATTAACGAGCCGTCGCCGAACGCGGAGCCGATGGCTTTATCTGGCGGCAGGAAGCGGCAGGCCGCCCACGGGCCGTCCGCGTACGGTTTACGATCGACTTGTTTTGCATCCTCTCATCGGTAGCCGTCGCCAGGGAGCTTTCCAGGGCGACGGGCGACGCGCACGGCGGCGGAAGAGCGAGCGCGAGGCCGCGGCGGCTGGATGTGCGGATGGGCCTGATGAGACGGATGACATTGCAGACAGGCGAGCCGGCTGTCATTAACTTCGCTAATTGATGTTAATATGATAGATTAGAAGCGACGTATGCGACCGTATTCAAATGATACCGTTTATAGCCGCTGCTTTTCCTGTGCAATTAATCGTCGCTCGGTTCACAAGAGGTCGTCTGCTGATGTACGTTGATGCGGCGCACTTGACGACGCTTCAGCTCCGCCACTGAGTGCACGCGAATGTTCGTGTCAATCCTTTATCTGGATGACGAGGAATAATATTTATAGTTGGATTTTGATAAATAACGGCCCAAAACGAAAAAATATGTAATAGATAAAAAATCCGACTATACGAACCAAATTAAGCTCAAAGTCGACTAATCAAGGCTTTTTCAATTGCAGTTTTAAAAGGAATTGGAAAATTATAACAAAAAAAAACCGGCAAGGATTCTGCAATGGAAGCTATACATAAAAGATAACTCAAATATATTTGAGGAAGTTGAGCTGTGATGTAACGTTTCCTGTATTACCCAAGCTCAGTATCATTTGGACATCACGTCCTGCATAACATTTCAAATGAATGATACATCATTTGATTATTAGTTTTTCTTTTTAAATATGCTTAATGAGTTTATTCTCATTAAAAAAAAATCCAGCGTAGGAAAAGCTTGAAGATACTCCTTTTCTAAAAAAGGGCACCGCATTTGATATGAGCGGCATTTTTTGTTCTGAAGTTGACAGAGCTATTCCTATCATTTTTGTTATCTATTATCACTACGATTAATTTAGCACCGGTTATTTTTCTAGTAAATGGGTTTGTTTTGGCTAATTTTCGTCACAGAGCAGTTTACAACAAAGCAACGTGTTCTTATGTTTAAACCCTTTTACCAAAGCGGTGCAAGTGCCACACCAAGAGTGCGAAAACTCCGTGCTATTTTCGGAAGAAATGAAGTACCCAACGAATCTGTAGTTCGAATACTAAGAAGGGAGTGTGAGAGGACTATTTCAGTGCTAACAGTGAAAACCCCTCGTCGGACAGCAACAAATCGCTTTTTGTGCAAGATAGTCGAATTTTTGCGTATGCACACTTAAAAAATCAAACTGACGCAACAACTGAAACCTGTTGGTCATGGGAAACAAAAGCGATTTGCAGCGGACGAAAATTTCCCTCGAATAATCCAGGAGCGTGAAATGCATCCACTAAGATGGTGTGTGGTGTGATTTTTGAAGACGATGAGGGGACTGCGGTTACCGTCAATGGCGAACGTTACCGTAGCATGTCATTCAATAGGTTGTGGGCTATCTTTGAAGCTACGAAAATTGACGGTCTCTGGTTTTAGTAGGACGGAGGCAGTTGCCTTATTCCACAAAACATTCCCGCAACGAGTGATTTCTTCTTATAGGGGGTTTGCGAAATCACAGGCGAGACATCCGAGAGAGACTTATCAAACTCAGTGCGGGTAAATATAGGCCTGATATCGTGTTTCATTCATAAATGGAAGCTTTTACTGATCACAAGTACGTTAAATGTAATCACTTTCATAGAAATATGACAGATTTATTAAATTTTCAAATTTGGCGCTCTTTATGAAGCATCGTATAGAGCTCGACAAAGGTAAGTTGAATATTCATATGATATTAAAGTCATATGGACAGATCGAGATTAGTCTTAAGAAATGTTGACACAACGTAAAATTTTATGACACAAAAATGAATTGATCGTTAATAAATTTACTGCTCTCCAAAATCATAAGCGAAAAGAATTTTTGATACACAATTGGAACTAAGGAAGGAGAGCTAATATAGAGGATCAAAATACACCTGAGTTCAATTCTTAACAAGTCTCTGGTTCGAAACCGGACACATATGGGCTTCAATGTTATAGTAACAAAAATTCAAATTTTTTTTTGAAAATTTAATTTCAGGCAACTTTAAATAATATTTCTATTTTTAAACTGATGGATCAAATAATATAACAAAGGAGTCTAACAAAAGAATCTAACCAAGAAGTTCTTTCAACTGCAACAGATTACGCATTTTTGCTAACACATGCTGCATTATAAGAATGATTTATATTATACCAGAAGTCCCTATCTAAAGCTGTCTCGTTGACATTGACTTCGTTAGCGACATCGGAGTTCCTGAGTCCAACCCCTAACCCCCTTTTTCTTCGGTCACCTAGCATGAATGCTAATAGTCTGCGTTGGCTGCCTTATGGGGGGACCTAAAGCTCTCTTACTATACTTGGATTCAGTTATTCAAGATCCTCGCTACCTCAACAGCACTCGGTTATCTTTGGTCATTGCACAGTCATGTAAAACTTCTTACTGGCCCATTAGAAATGCAATACACGTGCCTCTTTGACGAGTCCCATTAAGTCACACTGAGGTGTCAAAATAAAATAAATACCAAATGAAAGTTAATAATTCAAGTAAGGCCAGTGTGAACCACCTGCAGATAAATAACATTCTTGAATAACTATGAACAGTTTAGCGTGGTTTGAACCACACCACGGTAACTTCCACGCAAAGATCTAGAAGATTTCACTTATCAAGGTAATAATAGTACATTGTAACAAGAAATATGTGGGTGTTTGAGACTACCTTTGTTGATCGTTAATTGGCAGCAGTGCCAACAAAACGATTGGTGATAAGAAACCTGTTAAGGGTACCATCTCGTCTGGTGAAGATCAGGTTTAATTTAACTACAATTTAAACCTAAGTGGTGTAGACATTGTTAAAACTATTCCAGAAGCTAAAGAAATATAAATATCTAACAACTGGCAGAAGCATAAAAAAGTATACTTACTAAGAATGAAAATAAAAAAGATGATTTTAAATTTAAACGAAAAACTAAAATGATGAAAGAAATATGTGTTTTTAAAGATAAGATAATGGAAAACTAAGAATTTTAAATACTAGAAATAGGGTCAGACATATTAGATAACAAAATTGGATATTCAGTAAAAAAATATCAAAACAGGAAAAATCTTAGATCCAGATGGAGCATACGCGGAGATTTTAAAATATTTTCAGGACTTCGAAATAGATGTTCTAGTAGGCCTTTTAAATACTATGTATATAAGATAGATGCCTTTAACTGTAGTGACTTCCGCATAATTAGTCACGTACACAAGACGTTCCTTAAAATCACCATCGAAGAATCTACCAAAAATGCAAATTCTACTTGAGCGAAATGCAGTTTAGCTTCAGAAGTAAAATGAGGACACAAAAAATGCTCGCCGCGTGGGAGCACGGCCTGCAAACTAAGAGGTTAAGACTCTCATGTGTTCGCTCTCTCTCTCTCTTTGCCCATTCGTCGCGCACCATCTCTGATACGGGGTGATGTGGCAAACACCGTGTCTTAATACGACCACCTTGTTCGAGTGAACGCAGATACGCAGGTACATCCGCCAGGCATCAGAGAGCACCGGGGAATAAACCCGCGTCCGTGAGCATCGCATCCCGCCCCTCAACCACGGGACCACCCTGTCTTAAGTGCTCTTAAAGGGTGCGCTTTTTTATCACTACTTCTATTTACAATATATGCTAAGACCATATCCAGAAAGAAAAACGTCGTAAGCTCACGGCGGGCCCGGGAAAAATAATTTTTAGTGCTCCGCCTCAATTTTTTTTGGATATCTTTACATATTACTAATATTAAAATAATACTTAATACTTAATACTATTGAAATAATACTTAAATACTATTGCATTAATAACAAGAACGGTGTAATACCGTAAAGGAAACTTTCTACAGCGGTGCGAAATCGTAACGGTCACTTCCGGTTCCGTTCAACGATTTGGCTGAAATCAATCTCATGAACGGTACTGACCTAAGGTGTGTGCATGCCAAGTTTGAAGTGAATCCTTTGAATAGATCGGAAGTTATAGTGTTTCCAGACACACAGACAGACAGACAGACAGGATGATAATCTCATTAACTTTCTACTATAAGCTCCGCTGTAGAAAGTTAATAAAGGTTACTTTTAGAATTCGAATAATATAAAATATAAATCAATTTAAATTGTTATCACTTTAAATTAATTTGCAGGTGAATGCGAGGTTTCACCCGAAAAAAACCGAGATCATTATCTTATCTTATATCTTATAAAATAATAGCAGGAGTTTGTATTTTGCAAATAAATGCAGAGCTAAGTACATCATCTACTGTGATCTGTTTGTACCCGCCGGTAAGAAGAGTCCTGAATATTTTAACCGGCGGTTTGTATTTTTATGACGTAATATTAACAATAAAAACAGGTTAAAGGAGTGTCGGTTTTCGAAGACGGGATTCTAGTGTTAATATAATGAAAACCACCAGTGGACTGTAACTTGGACCGTGAAGCTGGAACATTTGTTTGCAGAACTATGTAATGAGTCCAGCACGAATAAAGGCATGGTACAAACGATTCAGAGATGGACAAGGAATCTGTTATAATCCACGTTTTGGAAAACCAATAACAAAAAGACCATAGAAAACGTTCAACTTGTTCGATTTATAATTTTGCCATGAAATGTGTTACCAAAACAAAGTGGTGTAGTTGCTAATAACTTACTTCAGACTACTACCAATAAAGCAAATTTATCAACAAGTTATAACCAGCTACAATTCGGAAACGAGAGCTCGGTCGTGCAATAGAAGTCTTTTGATTTAGCACCTCTGAAAAAGTGTGCGAGATCTCAAGGTAGTTACTTTGAAGTTTACTAAGTTTATGTACGATCTTTCTTGTATCTTCTGTCATTTTTATTCACAATCAGCCTGCAGATTTCTGATTATGGTAATTTTTTGTATTGCAGACTTCGATACCTTCGTAACATATCACGCATTTCTTTTATTCTTCTCCGAAAATATACACAATTGTACATCAATACCGACCAGCACAGAGTCGGATTGCGCGTTTATGGGGCAAAAAGACAATATATCATTCCCGTAACATTCACATTTAACAACTAAACCAGTGAAATAATATAAAAATTTAGGCATGCTAGTAAACTCCGATTGGAGTCATCGACAAGAGATACTAGGAATAGAATAGATAAGTAAGAAGAGTTTTTATAAAAATTTAAAAAATTACTAACAGTTCTTTATTTGCGTTTGATGGGGCCCAGCGTCCATAGGGTTTTGCCCATACTTCTTTCTCTAACACAAAAATCTAGATACCAAATGTTACAATTAATTAGTAGGAAAAGATACTAGACAAAAGAAACACTCGAAAAAGAACATCCTGTCTTGGAAATTTAAAAAAATGGTTTGGACTCCATCCGTTCAACTGTTTAGAAATATGACCCCAAAGGTGTAAATTGCAGTAATGATCAGCAACCTTTGAAAGGAGGTACTGAACTAAGAAGATGTAGTTCTACCAGTCTTCAGTAACATTCCTGTATCGTGGAGAATAGGGCTCCTAGACATTAATTGTGTGGAAAGAGAAAGAACTTTGAGTAGTCTCCAAACATCAATCATATTATCAAACAAAACATGACCAAAATGTTAAGGAATTCTAGACACTGTGATAATAGCAGTGGCTATAGAATACAAAAAAAAAAATAAATGGTTTAATCAGTATCATGTTCTGAAAGGTTAAGAGCACTGTATTAATACACCCAGAAGATGTATTGTACATGTGAACATATATTCCGTTAAAAAAATTGTTTGAATTTTACTCTAACAGAGTTGGATAGGCTTTAGGGTATATTTTTTAATACAAAAATGCCAAAAAACCTTGCGAGACGGTGTTCCGCCACACCGCCGATGGCGCTCATCGCCGCCCGATCCCGAAATTAGAACAAAGAGGGCACGCTCGCCCTCTCGCTCGGCCAGCGAGCGCCTTGTTCCGGCAGAATTTATGGCTTCACCCACGCTCGGTGTCGTCGTCGAAATGTAGTTACAAGCTTGGCTTAGTTCGGTGCAAGTGCAATAAACATGGCAAGTGCGCGAGTTGCGAGCGAGGTGACAGAGAGCGGCCGGCTGAATGGAATGACATCATGAGTGAGTTGGTCACCGTGGGAAAGCGGTGCAGCGCACGGCTCATTGGGTATGCGGAGTGGCCGGTGCATGAGTAGCATGCGGCATGGCATATTATAGCGGACGGCCATGCAAAGCACCGGGGAAGTCGCTATCGCGCAGCGTTCCGGAAATTTCGTGCTGCACTCCGGACTGGTCAGGGCCGCGGTATTGACGCGATGAAGTGCTGTTGCGAAACGAGGTGGGAAGTGCAGCAACAATGCGAAAGAACTGCCTAATCAGGAACCGCCGGCGGCGGCCGAAGCGGGAAACGACACGGCGAGCATTGAGGCGATTTGTTCTGCTCTTGGTCGGATATGACATGCTGGCCGCAAAAAGTTGCCTAATGGATTCTGAGCAAACTTGGTAATTTAATATAACAACTTAAAAGTAAATTATAAAGTCGTGGAGGATAAGCAGATAAAGTGGGCAAACTTTCAGGACAAAAGCACAATTATTACTTAGGCAAAAAAAGAGAACCGTCCACTCCAAGAGAGACAGAAGTAGAATTATAATAGGCTAAATGACTAATATGATCTACACCAAGCCCATCGCATTAACTCAAATGTCTTTAAATGTTTCCGAAATGCCAAACCAGAGATGATGAAGAGAGGTTGTACCAATAATTAATCAGAAGATTACAAAAAAAAAACAAACTACCTGCCAAAGTAACCGTACAGTTATCTTGTGTGATAATAACATGCCCCCCACATAGCAGAAACCGCAAAGAACACTTTTGCCAGCTTATAGTTACTACATCAAACAACATAGAAATTAAAATAGAAGATATTTCTAGGTCGAAACCTATAACCGTATTTTTATTCTAAATGAACTAAAAAGTAATATTTTTAGCGACCTATACGCATCTTTTATGTTCGAATTTCAAATGAACAGAATCGCAAACAGAATGTCCGACGTATGACCAAAATGAGCGGCATTACATTCAACAATTCTTTAATTGAAATTTTGCACCACAGTTTGACACAGTTCTGGGTAATCTGGCCAATTTTGGCTCGAATTGTCTTTCAGTGCTTCATTTGTTTGTGAACTTACAGGTAGCTCCACAGAAAATAGTCCAACGGTATCAAATCACAACTTCGTGGAGGTCAATTGACCGGTTCAAGCGCGAAATCAATCTTCAAATTTTGATTTCAACAAGTCAGTTGTTTCCAAGGCCGTGTGTGATGTGGCATCATCTTGTTGAAACCAAAAGTTGATCAGATTGAAACCAAGCAATGCGGGTCACAACAAGTTTTTGAAGAAATTGTGGTTATTTGTAAATGTCCTTGGTCGTCTTCAAAATCACACCGTCCGACCAAACATTCATTTTTCTCGATTGTGGTTCTGCCTGATAAATGTTTTGAGGATTTTTCCGAATCCCAGATTTGACAATTGTGCTTGTTATTGTGACTATTGAGTTGAAAAAGTGATCTACGTGGAAAACTCAGCACTTTCATTCAACCGTTCAAGCATCACTAATTGACAACGAGAAGCATGATTAGTTGGCTTTAGATGTAGCGTTAACATAACATAGGCATATAAATGAAGATTTTTTGTCAGAATGTAGTAGAGTGCTGCAAGACAGATTCAATTGTTGAATAGAATGATGAGTTGATGTGGTTTTATTTTGTTCAACATTTTCTCTGACAGCTGCAATTGTGGGGCCGGTACGCACTATACAAGCATGTGGATGATTGGTTAAAGGTAATAGAAGGTAATTTCTCTCGAAATTAGCCACAACACAACGTTTAGGAATACCAAAATGATCACGTTGTGTGTGTGATGTTTCTATCGCAAATTCATTATTTTTGTAATAAAAAGTGCATTTTTCCATGATTAAAATTGCCATGGACCAAACTAAACAACTGTACAAAAAATCGGCTTAACATATGCCAAATATGAGAGCTATGGTTTGTCAACATTGGTACATAAAAGATAAACACCCAATACATTATCTGCGTTTATAGGAACTTGCAACCTTATCTCTTGGAAGTTGGTCATTTTTTTCAGTCGTCGTGTAGCTGTCGTAAAATGCGTTTCTTTCGCACTGAACAGTCATACACATCTTTTGAAACATGTGATATGTATTGCTTCAAAAAAGGCAAAAGTGCTAACAATACTGCAAAGTGTTCAGACAGTTTGCACTTGATTTAGCAGGGTTGAAGGTGGTAATTTTAATTTGGATCTTGCCAAAGCCACGGTAGCCGAAAATTTGCGATATACTGTTCATGAATTGGTAAGTTCTTCGACCAATCAATAGTGAGTAATTTGTGATTTGCTTTTTCAACGAAACCAGAAAAAAGACTTTTAAAGAGATGTTACAGGGGATGAGACTTAGATCATTCATAAGAATGTTTACCGGAAGCTTTTGGTCCAGCAATAAATAGTCTTGAATGGTAGTGAAGACTACTTTTAACCTCAACAAAATTTTAATCTCTATTTGGTGGGATTGTAAGGGTGTCATATATCATCAACTACTTCCACAAGGTGAACCAATTATACATAAGATTTATTAGCTGGCGCTGTTTTTCCCCTTTCAAGCACTTTCCAATTTTCACGATTTTCCCATCCTCCAAATTGCAAGTTTCGTTTTTCCATACCCTCATCCACCTCATCTCGCCAAGGTCTTCTTAGTCTGAGCCGTTAGCTTCATACTGTTGGACTCCATTCATTTACACTTTACCTTACGTACACGTACCAAATTAATTTTCTTCTTCAATATAACTAATTTTGCTTTTTTCTGCATTCATTCATTTTCTTATTTCTTGGTTTGTTATTCTATCTTTTCGTTTTATTCCACAACACCCGATCCAATACTCGATTTCTAATACGGTAATTTCATTCTTACTTTTTTATTCGTTATTCATGTTTTGGCCTCGTATGCTTCGTGTCATGGTGGTGTATATTATTTTTTTGGTTGTTTTCGTTATGTGCCTATCCCATAAAATAGGATTTAATTGTATTATCCCTGTTCTTCTTCATCCCAGTCTCTTTTTATTTCTTCTTCTATTGTTACGTATTTTATTACAATCTTCAATTTCTAAATTTTGTAGGTTTTCATCTGTTACTAGATATTCTCTTTTGTTACAATTTATTTCTTGTCCTACTTTTCTTATTTAAGTTTTCGCAGTATATATTACCACTTGGTCGTCAGCAAAACTCAATGTATAAAAGTGTTCAGTTCTAACTGGAACTTCCATAGCTTCACATTTCCTTTCCCAGTTTTTTAGTACACGTGAAAATATATTTTATATAGTGTAGGTGATGTTGAGCAACAACCTGCAATTGTTTTGTTCCATCTTTATGGCAATTTTATTTTTGTTGTTCTCCTTATATTTTATTTAATCTTCCGTTTTAGTACGGAACCATTTCATATAAAGATCTTTCTTTTTTCTTATAGCTTCCTTCTTATATTCTCTCGTTCCGCCATTAAGATTGGATTTTTATTTCGTTATTGTGCGTTCTACTTCTCTTAAAGCTGCAAAAGCGGTTTTCTTTATGCTGCCATCTAAATTTAGATAATTTGTGGTCTAATCTGTTATGATAAAAATGCCTTATTGTCTCTCCTAAGGATATATAGCTTAAAGAGTTTTTCTTTTATCACCTGGTTTATCTTCTCTTCACTGTTTTCCTATTTCTCTTGCTATCTACCTGAATGTTATTTTGCAGTTAGCAGCCAATGATTATTGTTACTGTGGTTAACTTCTTAATTATGACGTAGTAAATCATTGTCTGGTGTTTTGAACCCAAACTTGTGTTGATGGGCACCATTTGTTATTTTTAAGTTATATTTCACCGTTGCCACTAATAGTTTTTCCAATTGTATCCAACAAGACAAATTCAAGAAAGCAGTCAAAATGACCAGATAAAGAATCATTTTCCAGCATGACTATGCCAGATGCAATGTGTCTTTAGCCATTAGAAACAAATTGTGAACGTTTGTTTGGGATGTTCTACCTCAATCTTCGTAGTTGGATGCTACTTCATATGATTATTATCTTTTATTAAAACATTCTCTTTACAGTAAAAGCTGTAGTTTAATAAAAATGCACTCGTAATGGTATTTTTTTTAGCAAACCAGTTTTGGGAATAATGCGGTTTCCGAGGAGATAGAGAAAAGTAATAGAGCAGAATGAAATTTATAAGGTAACCTCGTGTTTAATTTATATAACCTTTAAATAATTTCTTTTATATTATGCGTTAGCATTCTTGTAGTGTCTATAATAGCAATTATAAGAGAAATTCATCCTCCATATTCTTTGGAAATTGCCGCACGCGATTATTAATTATTTATTTCTCTAATAAATTCTCTTCGCAGTAATAAGTTCAGTTCAACGACATAAAAATACATTTGGTTAGAAAGCCATTAAGCAGCTTCTACAGAGATATAGGTAATAGAGCAGAACGGATCTTATATAATTCATTAATGTAATATAAAATAGAATATTGTGAGTAAATTACCTACTAATAAAACGAAAGAAATTTTTGAGATAAGCCATCGTCGAAAGAGTTAAGGTTTGGCCTATAGTTCTAACACATAAATGATCGGGGTTTAATTGTACTAAAACCGGCATTCAAATTTTTGTTGTTAAAGAGATTTATAGCCGTCTTTTGCTTCCGCTCTGCAACCTCATTGAAAGTCCATTTGCGACAACTAAAAACATTTCCAAGTACTATTTCTCAAATAATGAAAAAAATCTACTGAAATAACCTGAAAATAACACGACCACTGCGCTGCTGAACAAAGAAAGTATGAAAAGTGTATGCACTTGTTTACGTAAGCCGCTCCGCATCAACCGGCATTTAAAATTATATTGCCCCTTAATTAATATTACAAAATGTGAGTCGGGGCAATAAAATTTTTAATACCTGCATATGTAAATAATATAAATCTAAGATGCATGCGGCATTAAATTGCTGCCAACCTTTAATGGGCATTGATTGCCTGATGGATAGGGGCAAACTGGTAATCGATCGTTGTTATTGACAAGATTTTAAACAAAAAGCCACAAAGTTTTTAGTTCCCCTCCACAAGCGGCTTGGTTTTGGAATTGCTTCACCAATTTGTTGTTACAAGTTAGTTTATTGAAAAAACAATGATGAGAACTTTATATCAAGTTTAAATAGTTAGTTCTACATAATTAAATAGCTGAGGGAAGATAATGAACGCATGCAGTACTTACCGTCCATCTAAAGGTGAAAGGCAAGACGAGCTTTCCCCGTTCCGGGTCTGCCAGAGTGAAGGAGTCGCGCCCCAGCACGGGGCTGGAGGTGTTCCCGAACGAGCACGAGCCGGTGCTGGTGACATTGCTCTGGTACTCCTTAAGGCACAGTCTAAAAAACGTATTGCACGGCGAGGGACAGCGGGACGCGAGAGCAGCCCGGGTTGCGCCCCCGCAGCACTCTCCGTTCGACAGTTCGCCGCGGGGGTTGGCCATCTCCAGCACCTGGAGCTCGAAAAAGCCGGAGCCATGCGCGCACTGAAACAAAAGAGACTGTGAGCCGGCAGAACTCGTTTTCTCATCTTTGTCATTTGTATTAGGTGAATGATCCAGAAACCGCAGTGATTATCTATTACTTTTTTAATCTAAGGAACAACGTACATATTTTAAAATGTAAATTCTACGATTCTTCCTATTGGTAAGTATGGAACAGCTTGTTATTATTGTTAAAATGTTTTGTAAAGTCACTGAAAATGTTGCGAAGATTCCATAAAATGAATTAACTGTCAGAAGATTGTCAACAAAGTGTGATGAGACTGGATCAGTAATGGATGTAAGACCTTGTCAGTATCAGGACGAGGTAAGGTCGCGTAAGAATGTTGTCATAGTTATGTTAACTTTTGTATGGCAAATTATTATATGACCGTATGAACTGTAGCATTATACATATGTTTATCAAAAATTATGATTCTTCTTTCTGATGAAAACTAAAGCGTTCCAAGGGATGTGTCAAGTTACATATTCTGTTCCCACGTATATTAATTTCCTGTAGACAACATAATCAATTTGTACTGTACACTCAGTGATCATGTCTTTTTTCAGGTTATCTGATACGAATTTGTAAAAAATAGTTACAACTATAATTTCTTATTGTTATTAATGGTATGTCACTTCATTTGCCGTAATTGCAGCTCTGAAATGTTTGTACACAGAGCAGCCCACATCGGCGGCTTATCCACGACTGTCATGATCGTTCAGCGATACCATCAGAGGCGAATAATTATGTCCTCATTGTGCTGCATCGAAAAAGGAAGCAAAACGAAAGCTAATGGTTCCCAGGGCATGATGGATCGAAAACCGATGCTCCAGATCCATCCGCCTTTGTTCTGCGCGAGCAGGGAATGGAAACAAAAACGCAGCGAGTCCAGACCGGGCAGATATCTCGCAGTGTATCTGAAGAATGCTACAACATCGCGAGTTTCCATTATATTAATAGTTACGCGAACGGCGCTGTTCGATACACATTGATTATGCTGCAATCTCCCGGGATCTGGCCGGCCGATGCATTATTTATGCGGCGGCGCAAAAAACCGTCACAGTTGATCTGTTTGAGCAGATGATGGACGCAGCAGCGTCTGGTAGTCCGCGATGGGCGATTTAACCGACTAAGTGGCGGATATTCTTATGCATTTGTGGTCGATGGAGTTTTTGCCCAGTTTCGTGGTCTTTATCTGCCGGGCTTTTTCTCTCTCGAGTGATTAGCAGATTAATTACTGGGAGTAGTTCTTATAAACCCTGTAAAGTTGAGTACCATAGAATTTCACGCGATACCGTGTCTGAAAGTTGCCATAAGAACACTAAAATTCAAACTATCAGGAGTACAGTTTTCTTTGAATATTTTCTTGGCTTCTTAGGGTCTAAGAGTAAGTTCATTTCACAGATCCAATTACTGAATTTGTCCTTTAGATCATATTTTAAAATTGTCATACAAAATGTTCTTTCGACGATTACTGTTCTTTGCGTAGTATACATACACCATAATTATTATTAAACATGTTTCATAAAAAAACACCCTTGCATTTAGTACTGCTTTTACAATTCCATGCATTCTTTCGAATAATTTTTTAATTTCTCGAGTGGTAAATCTCTCCAGGCATTTTGAATAAAACCCCAAAGCTGATTTTTAGACGTGGGACGCTCCTGTCTTACTGTTCAGCTGTATGGGGTTGAGGTTTTGACTCTATGGTGGTCATATCATCATTTTGGGCATTTTTTGTTGTTCTTGGTTTGCTATAAAGTCCTTAAAAAGCGTTGAAGTATGTTTAGGATCGTTGTCTTCTATATTCAGGAATCTCTTCTCGATTAATTACAATCCAGGTGGTATGGCGCTTTTTTTATAATATCTTTCCTCATAATACCGATTTTTACTAAGTCCCTCACACCAGCCAAAGAAAAGCACCTCCATACTAAAACAGTCTTTAAGCCTTAGACTCACTTACGAAAATACTCCTTTTCTAACAGAAAATTTCAAATTTAGATTTGTCCAGAAACAATGCTTTTGAGTCTACTGAAGCCTTTTAACCGTATTACCATGCCATAACAACGATTTCTTGGCCGCAATACCACCATGGAATTTAGTCTCCCGAAGACGCCGCTTAACTAGGCTGACTGATATTGTTTTATCACGTCCCTGGTTAAACTTCTATTTCTCTTACTCGTCAGTCTGGTGAACTGATTCTTTGCACTGGATGTTATTTGTGATAGCCCAAGGCGATGGCGATCCCTAAGACTTCCTGTCTGTAGCGTTGTAATGTAAGATTCACCGTTGAAGCACAAATATTTTCTTCAATTCATCTTCTCGATGTGAAGTGAGAATAGCCGAACGAATATTTATGGAGAGAAACTTACCATAGCTCATTAAATGCAAACATTCAAAACGAGACGTAAAAAACAGAAGTAAGCGGCAGAAGGTCTGATGATAAACTAGAGAGCTCGAAAGTAGGGGCTCCGGAACTTTTTATTCTAGTTTTTGACCAAAGAAGTACTTATAAAAAAATCTACATTATTTTCATTCAAAACAATATTGTCCAAGGAGATGCACAAAATTTAATCAAACAAAATGTATTACGACAAGTATAGTTATTAACTGTGTAACTGTTTCATTTCCAATGAATTATTTTAAACGGCTCGAGTTCCTATAGCTCTTCTTAAGAGATCTAGTTGTCTTGGTGATGAATCTAATAATGCGAAACCAAATATTCTCGTATGTATGGTGAATTCTTGTAGAACTCTTATTTTTTATTTATGAGCAGAGAGCCTACCGCTGAGTAGACTAAAAGACCCAAATTTGTAATCAGGCAAATTATCTCGTGCGAGGCAAAGAATGCCGCGCAAAGACCATGGCCACTGCACTGTAGCCACTGCATAAATATTTCATGATTAACGACTATAACAGGCCGGCAGAATAAAACAGAACAAATACCGTTGCACTATTTACACCTCGTTACAATTACGATAGCTGTTATTTATCGCGGGGAAAAAACCGCATGCATTACAGCCGGCGAGTTTCTTTGTCGTTGCGTTCCTGGCGTGGAAAAGGCCTCCATAAATAATAGATTTCTCATAGAACATAATATAATAAACAACGTAATACACGCCTAATAACGAATGCCGAGAACGCCAACTTCACCTGGAGCAGGCCTGTAATTGCCGGCAGAATGTGTGCGCAGTTAACGCCAGGCGTGTTAGCGCAGACTAGTTTTATTTTGCCAATTATCCCGACATGGTATTTAATAACACGACTATTATCTATAACAATAATGCAGCTGGATGCATGAGAACTGGAGCTATCAAGTCGTCGGGAAGACTCAACTTTCTCTCGCATCGGCGGCTTTATTGCGCCGCGGAATTGCGGAGAAAAATGTCGCCGCTTTTTCCCACATTGAGCTATTGAGCAGAGCAGGCACGGAGTCATTCAAATTGATGATTGGCTGGCGGACAAAAAAATCACTACAGTTATGGGATAATTGGATGAATATCTGTTGCGTTAGGTTCTTCAGGCAATTCAAAATAATTGAAGGCGTAAAGCTTGCATTAAGTTCTGCTTCGGGCACAACGGATATTAAGAAACAAATTTTTGGTAATGAACCTATTAGTTAAATGCAAACCTACCAGCAGAATCAACAGAACATTCAGTGAAGATGACGAACACTTTGGGAGCCTTTTTCGATTAGCATTTTCGATCAACACGCTATTGAAATTCACCAAAAAAAGTTTACAAAGATCATTAAACAACTCAAAGAGACCGCGAAGCGTAATTTTTTCATAGAGAACGTAATTTGTTGTAAGAATAAACAAAACATTGCATTTATGTGAATCAAGATGCCGAAGAAAATTATGAAAATGATCTACACTTTACCTTACAGCAGAAAAATAAAATTCAAAATACAAGATAAACAAATATTTGAAAAAACATGCTGCAGAAAAGACTCGAAAATTTTCAGTATTAATGTACTATAAAGCCAATTCATTTTGTAATGTATGGTTTTTAGCCAATAAAAGTTGGAATTTTTGGATAGCACCTTGCCTTCCTAATGTCACGTGAAGCTGCAATATATTTCAACACTTAAATATATCTTAAGAATAAATATCGGATACATATCCAAATCCAAAATATAGTTGAAGAGATAACATCCTTCATTCCCAAGCAGTTAAAAAAGAAAGATAATTAAAATAGACTGTAAATAAATCAAAAACACCACAAAGTTTCGATGAAATAAGACGAAAGCTGGAATAACACGACGTAGAAGAATAAAGTAAGTAATTTCATCAATTTATTAATTGTTGGTCTTCTTTGAAGAAATATAGATCACATTTTCATCACAAGCTTTTTCCATTAATTGGACACCAGATAAAGGTCAGTTTGGTAAAAAGATGACGATTTTGAAGCAAAAAAATTTGTTTTAAAGTGCAAATCCACTAAGCTATGCTGTAAGGACATGAGTAAATGGTAGTTCAAAGGGAAATACGGCCAAGCTAACCCATAGAGGGTGTCTCTGGTTGGCATTGTTGTGCAACAATATAATTTGCCTAGGAACAAGGCAAATTATATTGTTGCACAACAAACTTGCCTTGTACCTAGCTGTTTTTACTTAATTACATCGCTGAAACAGTGCAGTTGCCGCTGATAATCCTTAACGGTGACGGTTTCACTTGGTTTAAGAAACTCACTATTTTTCCATGAATATTGAGCCTTGCAGTCAATGCCGGGTTAACCCAGGTTTTTCGCCTTTTTAAGTTATCTTAATCAGATATATCAAAAAGATTTGTTTTAGAAGCTCAATGGCAGGTCAACAGCCCCCCAATAAGAGCCCCAATGAGAAACTCAAAGAGTAGCATTTTGAATTTATCGTAGCTTGTAGGTGAACAGATATGACTTCTTAGGTTACTCCAAGTAGCTGATCAACTTGTGATCGAGTCCAACATGGGTTTTCTTCCAATAGTCGTTCCAAATCATAATCTTCAACCTATTGAAATTCTTCAGGGACTTCAGCGTCGATAAGATTAAATTTTTTTTCTCAGAACTTCTAGAAATACTTTTTACACGTACTGTAGGACATAGTATCTTCCCATAAGGCTGAAAATATCATCTTAACCCCGTAAGCACTTCTTTGAGCTGGAACGCGAAAAGCATGCAATGCCTATATGTTGCGCATGTCATTGCACGTGTCTGCTACAGAATCGAGTATTGAAGTTTGTTTAAGTTGATAATGCAAACTCCTCATCTGATGGCATTTTCAGTTGCGTTGATACTAGTGTTACATTTGATTTGGAGACCAGGGATTAATAGTACCTCTAATAAACTACTTTTCATGAAAAATACCAAATAATGTAAAATATGCAAACCAATAGTAGAAGAAAGACTATTTTTAAGATGTTACTTAAGAGTCTCTTCAGATTTTTTTTTCTTGGATTTTGTCTTTTTTCTTTTTAACATCTCTAGTATACATCAGAATTTTTGTAGCACAATTTTAATAAATTTTATCTTTGAATTTTTATTACTACAATTATGGAGAATTCTTACTTACTTCCTCTTCTCCCATCGTACCCCACGGATTTGGGCCATTGTTTGAAAGAATGTCTATCCCTTGCAAGGGTTCGGATTTGTGTTAAGTCTGTCCTCTTTCTCTAATTGATTTAAAGATGTTGTCTCCCCCCTTCGTCTATCCCTTCTTCCATCACACCTCATTTCAAGAATCTTTTTCGGATAGCGGTTATTACTTATTCGTAGCAGGTGTCCATACCATTGTAGTTGTTTTATTTTTATGTCTACCACTAGCGGTGTAAATTCTAGTTCATCTTATAGAGAGTTCACCAAGTAAAATGCACTTTTTCGCTCCCATCAATTGCAAAGCTTATTCCTTTCAGTTACTTTCTGTGTCTGTTCCGGTTAAATAACAAATCATAATAAATTTTATTTAAAAAATAATCTTAAACAACTATCAAAGAAAGCCTGTCATGTTTTTGAAAAACTTCCGATGACTTTCTTTCAAAATCCAGGAATGTATTTGACAAATAGTTTAATAAACGCTGTTTATAGAATAAGTGTGTTTACTTATCCCAATAACTTATTTAGGATACCTTCAAGGCTCTGATGACAAATGTAGAGGGATGTTGGCTCTCCAATGATTGCTGGACGATTTAATCTGCTGATAAAAGTAGGTGCGATGGTTATGATGCAGTAGAGTGGGCGGATGCTACCTGTCATCTTTTCATTTTCATCAACAAGCAGTTTATTTTAAAATAGTTTAAATTTGGTTTTACCGTATTGTATAATAATTCTCTAAGGACATTTACTACAAAATCGTATGAAAATCAACTAGCTTAATCTCTTTCAAAATAAGATACTTCTAAATCTCTTCTACTTGTAAAATCTTTCCCAAGCTTCATTTTAATTTTGGTAAACAAAAAGATACATGGGGTTTTGCTAGATAAACAGGGAATAAGGATAAAAATTGCTTGTTTTAAAGGTTCTTCCGCCAAAATTCATGTGAAAATTCTAAAGCTTCATCAATAATACGATCTCAAAATTAAAAAATCTTCCCAATATTAGATACTTTTAATGGATATTTTGTTGTTTAATCTACTCATAGGTTCAAAGCAGATTCGCAAGCTTTACCATTGAAGTTTATTTTAATATTACTGCATTATATGTTCACATTAGTTTCAGTTTCTTTGAGCAATTGTAAGCACCAAACTGATTCGATAGTAATCTATATCAACTTCTTTTTGAGTAGCATTACTTTATCGAAAAATGTTGGACTATATTTTGTTATGCAGTCGGTTAAAGCAATAAATTAATGAATTCAAAGTACTTTTAATAGAAAAAGTAGATTTTAAAATTCCGCAAAATCTATTAATTGTCTAATGTTTGGCGTAAAAATCTTTTTCAACAAACATTGTAACTTAAAAACCTTTGAAGTTCATAGTTTAAAGTTTTTTTAGTTTGTTGGCCGATTTTGTAACGGTACTATGCCTTCTGCTTGAAATCAAAAAGTTAGTAATAGAACAGCTCAACATATTTCAAATTTTTAAAACTTTATTAGGATTGAAAAAAGTTTAATTTTCATTTTAGGTTAAAGTATCTTTAGATTGGTGTTCACACGTCCTTAAGTTTGAATAGCAGTCATCAACATCCCTCGTTGAGCTTGCCCACCGTTTGAAAGTAATAGAGAAATCTTTGATAAGTGGACAATTTTCGAGAGCTGGTTGATGCGTTTGCCTTAAATGTTTTGTCACAATAAGACTCCATTATTCATTTTTAATTTACAAGGCAATCGATAAAGTTTCCGACCCCACTATATTCAAGGGATAACAAGAATAAAACAAATGGGTTATTTTTCAATATTCTCTTAAAATTAGTATTTCAATACTCTTAGAAGAATACTTTGAAGTTTTATATGCAAAATGCTTCAAAACATCTTACAACTTTTTATTGTTAAATTTTTTACCTTGAAGGATTTTATTCAGTTTTGAAACTAGATAGTAGTCACTGGGGACTAGATAAAGACCATAAAGAGAGAGGAAGCTTCTCAAAACCATAGTCTTTCGCAGCAACCTGAACAATTGGCGAATAGTTCGACTTAACGTGCCACTCCTCTTTCTTGATAATGTAGCGCAATTTAGTAAGCTTTCCTTTAAATTAATTGGTAAAATTTCTTTGAATCCTAAAAAAATCGTTGCCATGACCTTTTTCATCAATCGAATCATTTTTGTCTTCTAGTTTACACCATTTCATTGACTCTAAATTTGCTAGCGGATCATATTATAGGATCATATGGCTAGAAGATCCTGTTTGTAGCAACAGAGGTTTAAACATTGTTCATAATAGGGCACATGTTGCTGTTTTTCAACCTCTGACAGAAGTCGCGATATCCATTTGGCATTAACCTTGTTCATATAAAGTTACTCGCGGAGAATAAGTCGCAAAGGTGTATAGGAAACCCTTAACCTTACAAGAACTCGAAGGAGGTAACGTTTTCATAGAAAGAATTTCAATTGGACAAGTTGCACATAGTTTATCTTCGATGTTTTCTGGGTCCAAACGACATTATAGCTCGATACTCAATATTCAACATTGTGCAAAACGCCTCGATACTAACAACACAAGTAAATGTTGCTATATAACTGTAACAAATCGGTTGTTGAAATTGTTACGAATGTTCAACAAAAAATGGCGCTATTAGATACTGCCGTTATTTTGTTCCTATTATTACTGCGATATAGTCAGGCTGAAAACTGTCATCGTTTACCTCATTTTGAATTGTTCTTTTCAGTAGTGATATGAGAGTATATAAATCTCCATAAGAGAACTTGATTAACTTAAGGAGTTGTAGGAAGAAAAAGTGTACGAAATTCAGATAACTTCTAAAAGCGATGTTTCGCTGCATGACAACGCATTTTCCAGCAAAGCCATGCGCACTGCGGTGCAACCGTCAAAATCAGCCAAAGCCCCTCAGCCACGGCCGTTTGTCCCAATGCCGCATTAGCATGCGGGACGGATAGGCAAATTTGTCAGTAGCGCGACTCTCAAAAACGCGCTTAACATTCCGCCCCATCGGATGTTCCGAGAAACGCGAATGTGGGAAAAGGCAGCAACTAATTACGCGACTCTGCGCGTTTCCGCTTTTCGCACGCGCCGGCATACTAATTCTGCTTGACGAACACACGTAATGGCGAGAATGAGGAAGATCGATGGCTATCTCTCCGGTACAGTTGTAATCAGCGGCTTTTGCTCAAGAAGCGTGAATTTCGCGAGCGCGCCGACATTCGCAACTTTCAGCGTTGCCGGTGAAAAGTGAAGGGTGGAATGCAAAAAATGCGCAGGAGAGGTCCAAATTCAAAATACACAAATGTGTGCTCAATTTTTGTGAGCAAAAAATAAACCAAACTCGACCATATATCAGAAGCTCTATAAAAAGGTGTTTAGCAATCTTTCTATCAATGCTTATACAATAACTGGCATCTATTATGTCATAGATTTAATTATAGTTCAAGCAATTAACTATTAGATATGCAACCACAATAATTAGTTCTTACACAATTACATCTGAAACGTATAGATATAAGGTTGTGTCTCTGATAAGAAGATATATCTGGGTAAATATTAAAAATATTTTTTTAAGTGTCATAATAAATATGCCATACCTAATATCTGTTCTGTTACAAGGTTTCATATTTGTAGAACAAATCGAATGATTATGTCGTTATGAGTAACAGATGAGGTGGCAGTATCACACAACGCTGAAAACATATTATAAGTAATTCCAATTTGCCGTATAAGATAAAATTTTCAATGGCAATCCAAACACACGGTGATTTTCGTGCAGTTTTGTTATGTAAGGCAAGCATTGCGCTAGGTTCAATGACTCTTCGCGTCGTACTGAACTAATCAATGTTTGAGAGGCATTACTTTGCCGGTTTCGGGGCATTTTACCTGCTTATACGAAATCAATTACGGCCGACTAATTAAGTAAAAAGCCAAACTCAATTTGAAGTAATGACTGTAGATAATTTAGAGTAATAACATTAAATATGTTAGCTTATAGAAGCTGAAGTTGAAGTTGATCAATATTACCGCCTTAGAAGGAAGTTAAGGACATTTACATAATTTTTTCTTCCTTTTTTACTGTTACATCATTAATTTACTGCCTTCAGAAGAATTATTCCAGAAATAATGCAAGAATCATTTTAAATTGTTTACTTGAGGCCAATGACTTAGTATATAGCTTTCCATAACTCATTCTACTTTATTTTCCCGGAGTTCCTTTAGCTTTCCTTTTCTTTTCCTTATTGCTATGTTGCTAGTAGGATCTCTTGCTACATTTTATTCATATGTTTCACTTAATTCTTTCTATGTATACATTTGTAGTATTTGTATAATTATACGATTCCCCTAATTAGAACTTTTTGCATGTTTATCATATACTTTCTCTTCCTCGATGCACTTTGTCCCGCGTTTCACAGTTCCTAATGTCATCCTCGTCTACGTTTGTCTTTCTATTTTCCTTGTCGCCAATTTTGCTTTTATTTCTTCTTTTATTTTTCAAAGTTTTAGCCCATATACATTATATATTTTGTTTTTCCTTCATTTACTTAGAGGTTCTACTTTTTGAAGTTTACAACTTTGATTTTCAGCTTAGTTTTAATTTTGTGAATAAAAGAAGTAATAGGCCGATTAGAGTTTGCCATTTTTGGCGAGTTGGTCAGGATAAACAACACTCTTTAAGCCAAATTTATTTAAATCTAACTGGTTACTTGATCTGTTATCTTGTTTTCTAATTTTCCTTGTACGTTGTAGTTTAAGCTTCGCCTCATACCTGGTGGACTTTATTTGTTGTGCTCTGTTAAATTTAGCAGGCTCTTTTAATTTTATTACAAGTTTCAGAAAATATTTGGTTAATTTTTCTTAACATAAAATTATGATCAATAATTTATTTTTTTCTAAATATACTTTGGTACTCCCTTAGTGTTCTTGTACTCTCAGTGACCGTAATGACAGTTGAAGATATTATGCAGTTAAGATTAATTGGAATTAAGTCCCTTTATTCATTAAAAGTTTATATATTTGTTGGATTGGTTCTCCTTCCTACATATTTTAAGTTTTGTTTTTCTTTTCTAGTGTTTTTATTAGGATTCAGATTCTTTATTGCGTCTTTTACATATTTACCAATAATTCAATACTTTACAAATACATTATTGAAAGATATATTAATAGGTTCTATTAGGACGAAATTAAGGCGTAAAAGATTCGATGACAAGTCTAATGTAATCATTAAATACGCGATGAACTATTTCACAAAAATGAAAGTTTCTGGAAATAACAGCTTTAAAAATACTCAGGTAAGTAGGTAAATTGACATAAATAAAAGTCTTTTAGGCTTCTCCACGTGAATAGGAGTTTGCCACTTTTTGAATAGTAAGAATTATAAGAAATATGTGACACAAGGGGGGGGGGTATCAAGATTTTAGAGCTTAGGTGGGATATAGCCACAAAAAGTTTAAGATTCTCTAGACCTTGCAAATAAGTCATTTGATTATTTTGTATGTTAAAATATCCGTGAGATTGTAACAAAAACATCATTAACAAAAGATCTGATTAGCTGATTTGCCGTGTTAAACAGAGTCTGTATAAAAATAATTTTCAAAATTCAAAATGTAATAAGAATCACGTCAAAAACCCTCCACTATTGAAAGATAAGATCACATTTTTTGGCCATAACAAGGTAAGCTTGGCCAAATTCCCGCAAATTCCGTCTGCCCGTTTTTTCTGCGCACCACCGGCCGCGTTCTAGGCGCTAAATCTCGAGAACGACCACCGGTTTATTGCCGGCAATCAGCGGCATTTGTTGCGTATGAAGCAATTTAGAGCTGAAAAGCCCGGCCGCCGCTCAATTTTGCTCCTCGGCGGCCGCGGCAACGCTGCATCACGCCACGTTGCCGTTTTTTCCGCTAGGCCGTCGCGCTCGGGGGAGCGGACCGGCGGCCTGAAGACGCGCTCGGCGGAGCCGCTGGCCCCGTCACACCAGCTGAGGCCACTCTTGGCCCCACAGAACTGGACTTGAATAAATATGCCCGGAGGAATGTAAATATTGGAAATGCGCCGTGTTGGACGTCGCTGGGCGGTTGGGCAAGACCTGCGCGTGTATGCTCCGTGCGTGCTTTAGGACTACACGGCTTGGTTCAGGCGAGACAGCCAGACTCTCAGGAAAAATTCTACACGTCCACTTGCTCGCGGGGCAACGTTACTGCGATTTATTACGTTGAAATACCAGAAATACAATTTTCTGAGGAGAGAGGATGAGTCAGAATTCAAAATTTTTTGCACATGTAAAAAAATTAACTGTAGCAATAATAGTCTTGTTGAAAACTACAGCCTTGTAGGTTCCAGATTTGTATTAAATACTAAAAAAATGTTACAGGGTTTTTGAGATTTTTTTCGTGCCGATAGCAGAACTGAAAAGAGATAAACATAGTAATGAAGAATCCAAAGTTGAATTATTATACAATCTAAATCTCTAATCTGATGTATAATTGTTGAGTTTTTGGCGCTCTCATGTCATGCAATGGCAGTGTCCCCTCATTCGAGATGAAGTTATTTTCTACAATTATGGCTTGCATTATTTTCGCTACAGCACCATAATAAGATTTAATCACGAAGGGGTAATCTTGAAGTTGATCCACAACATCGTAATATGTTAATTGTTGCGTTTTTGGTCTTACTATAAAATTGTATTAAATCATGTGACTGTGTAATTGATGTATAAAATTACAGACTTAAAATGCAAGGGCGGTGTTCCCAATTGCTTTCGTTTAATAAATTTAAAAAAATCATTGGTGTAAAATTAATTTTTAAAAATCGATATACCTATATAAAATATATTTCGGGAAGTGTAACTACTTACAATATTTTTGGTCTTTTTATTTTTAATATATATATTTAGTAATAATGGTACAATACACCAGAACATTGTACGTAACCTTAGTCTTCCCTAAAGTAACCACCTCACCAATTTCTTTGAGCGTTGTTTCTACTGTTCAAAACGTTCTGCAGTCTTATCAACTACCTAGGAGCTTTACTTTTTCAAAATTGATTTACGTTTTGGAATTATTTGTCTAATTTTCACCCACTTCAGTTCTTGAAATCTAAAGTTTATTTTCTCAATGAAGGAGTGGGAATTTTTTAAGGAAAATATTTAGCAAACTCTCACAAATACTGCAAATTGATTTTCATCACTTTTTACAAAACAGTCAGAATGTTCATCACCTTCGTTAGAAGGTCTATAACACAAATAAGCCTTTAAAACATCTATGTACATGTACCAAATAGTATTTTAAAAAATAATTAAATCATGATTGTAAATACATAAACAAGATGGTAATACATCTGGAAACGTGAAAAGCAATAAAAATATTTAGATAATAATTTGACTTATTAAAGCGAAAACATAATGAATTATACGTGAAAAAATTAAATGTTATATTAGATCAGTTTTTTGTTGATAAGAAAAACATTGAAACAAAAATATTTTTGGCAATTAAATGGATAACCAACGTTATCAAAGAAGGGAGCAATTCAAGCAAGACTAATAAATAAGTAGTAAAACAGCAGTGAATGATAGAAAACAAACAAAACAGAAGAGAAATATAAATTACCTGTACCAGCCTACAAAATAATTGCAATATTTCACAACATATTTGTGGCAACGTTCATAAAACCTTCTCTTGAGGAATCCATTGCATAACCTTTATCATATGCTCTTGGATCTTGGTCTCACATGGTAATGAAATTTGCAGAGTTTCCAACCGTTTGGTTTTCTGCTTGTCTATCAGTTGGTGGGGCACAAACCGAAAACGGATCTTCTGCCTACCCAAACCTTTGTGATCAATAGTGCACTCCCTTGATCATATTCGGCTACTCAAATGTGGCTTATCCTCAGCCGTTTGAACCAGCCGTAAACACATTTTCTACTCATGGTTTCTGTTTTGTACATTTGCACTAACTTTTTATGCGCCTCCGTCGCCGTTTCTCCCAATTTATAGCAGAACTGATGTTTACTCCTTGCTCCATTGTATTGCCATCCTACCTTTCATACCATGTTCACTCTGACGGTCACGCATCTGTTTCATTTTCTTTTACGTTTGAACAGATAATATTTAACTCTTTGTCTAAATTTCATTTTGCATTCTTGAGCAAAGCATTATCCACTTCTTTTATTTCGTAAGTATAAAATCCATGCATATGAAGTATCATAAGGTTTGTACATATTACATATAGATAACGTCTACTATTTAGACGATTTCAAACTACGTACGCATTATATGATATGTTAATGCCTTGGAGGAGTAAAGTAGTAAAGTACGAAAGACGTAATTGAACTTGACATTCCGACAATTTGCAGTTTTCAAGTAGAACTCATAAAAGGTTAATTTAAAGAAAAAATTAGTGAGAACATAAAATTAGTATTGGCTGTTTTGAGCTATTTTCAAGTTGCAATAACTTGGTTATATCTTATATTATCTAAAACACTGTCAGTATTAATAATCAGTAACTTATATGCCCTTTTTGGTAGTAAAATGCGCTCACTACGCAGTTTTTGGTATAGAGTTTCCAACAGATTACTAATACTGATGTCTTAAAAGTAGTATTACCAAGAAATCAATTTGGTGGTTGGAATTTCTCTATGTTTAACAATCAATTAACAGAAATGCTAACATCGTTATTAAAAAGAGTCTAATATAGGAAACTATCCTTTCGATTATTTTCAATAAAATAATTTAATACAAAAGAAAAGAGATTAAAAATTAGAGAAAATATGTTCTAAGAACGAACCGAAGCAAATAGATACGAAGGATTTCATGGCCGGTGTTATTGTGCATCGTGTGGTTGGTTCTCGGGTTATAAGGCCGTGGTCGGAGTTCATAAACTCTTGACGTTTCGTCCACAACTGCGGCGAACATCTTCAGAAGAAACGTCAAGAGTTTATGAACTCTGACCCCAGAACCAACCACACGATACACGAACCGAAGCATTCGAAATTTCTTCAGATTTAAACAAATAATCAAAATGTCATCAAATATAAAAAAATCCCCCTCCAAGAACAAAAATAGAAAGGAATAGAGTTTAGAGAAAGTTTAAAAGAATAGAAAAAAGTAATGACCGGAAACGTGATAATTGTCTGAGAGCAAGAATGGTTTAAGGTCGAATTGTAAATTAAGCCCTTTGTTATTTAATCTAGAAATTAAACAAAAATGTATTAACATACTAACAATTGCAGATGATTAAGCAATGCAGCTAAAATTCTCTATCATCTAAATTAAAGTAACACAAAAATAAGCAAAATAAATTCAAACAAAATTAGTTAGCAGAAAAAATAACCAAGACAAAATAGAATTAGAAGTAGTAGTTTAGATTAAGGAATGCTTTACGAATAGCAGAAAAAAAATAATTGAAAACGTTATCAAATTATTTTATGCTTTAAAAGAGTACATACATGGACAAAAATAAAACTGCATGTTGGTGTATTCTATAGCAAATCATAAATATTAATAAATAATACAATAGACTACAAATCTTCCAGATGAGATTCTTAAGAAAGTTCGGAGAGAAAATAAAACTAAAAACAGCAATAGACATATAAAACCATTGCATTTTTATCTGATTAAGAAAAATCGCATAGTCATAAATGAAATGCTTGGATCACATATATATGATGAATACAGAAAGAATAGTCAGAGGGAGCTAGAAACTAAAACCGTAGGAAAAACCCTAGAGGGACACCAAAAGAGTTAAAGGAGTATTAAAGAAGATGTGGACAAAGAGACAAAGTGTAAGTGTTGTTTCAAAATGGGCCAGCATGGAAAAAAGCATGAAAAATAACTCCAACACTAAACTATATTAAATTAAGTAACAAATGAATGCTTGTACTATAGAAAACGTTGCTAGATTGATATTTTCAAAACCAAAATCAACATAAAGGACTAAAATTCTATAGACCTATCCAGAGTCGTCAAAAAAAAAATAAAAGAGGGGATATAATTCCCCTTTATCCCATCGTTTTGTTTTTAGGCACCCCCAATTCAATTTTATGCAAATCAAAAAGCTGTTTATGGTCGACATATAGTTGGATTTTTCTCACTACATTGAAGCAGAAGCAAAAATCGTTCGAGACGACACTCGAGATAGGTAGCGATTGTTTATTATGTGAATTACAAGACCTTGAATTCTTCATTTAGCGTGGTATTAATTTTTATTAATTCGCTATAGTTGATTAAACTTCAAGGATAATTTCATATATGTAATGTAGCTCACATCCTGACTTTTTTCTTACTAATAATGTGCACAAATAAATGATGAAATTGCCAACTTAATTTTAATTACCTTCAAAAAATACAAAATTTCAAACTCGGATTGTCGTTACCAGGGGTATGGCAATAGAAGCAACATAAGGAGCTCAATTTTCGTTAACAAAAGTCTTTGAGAATATATTTACAGATTAAAGATAAAAAAAAAATATAGTTACTGATCACTACCCTTGATTTTTAGACCGAGTAAAATTACCGCAAATATTAGATTTTGATAACATAATCCAAATTTTGTTATTGCAAACAATTGACTGACAGTTGTATGAGAGCTGGAATTTTTTAACGTTTTTTGGGCAGTCATTTGCATAATTGGAATTAGTTTCGAATAACTGGAACATTCAACATATAAAAGCTGTTCTTTAAAAACCTCGCCATTAAATTTATAATTTTTGAATTTTCTTTTCGTAAAAAACAGCCAAATATACAGTATACAAATATTCAAAGTGCGTATTTTAGAATTTTTAGCCATTAAATAGCAAAATTTAACCCCAAGCCTAATTATATAGAATGTCCTGTAACAGGAATGCTATTAAATTGCTATAAATAGTTTTATGTGTATTTTATAGTAGATCTAGAATTTTTGGAAGTTTTTCAATTCAAATAGCAATCTAATCAGTTATTTAAATATTCTATAAATTTAAGCACTTGGAATTGGTAATTAAATATTCGAAAATGGTATTAGGACTGTTGTGATTTTAAAAAGTTTTTCATTTTTTTATTCATGGCGTACATTTGCACTATTCTCATTTGTCCGAAACGAATTTGCTACTATTCTTATAATTATATTTTATATATTTTTCCTATGCCGACAGGTCTCTAGCCCTTCTCCATCATTGTTTAACTCCTTTTTCTTCCAAGTCGTCCACTGAGACTGCTATCCATTTCCTCCTAAGACAGCCCACTCTTCATTAGTTGGTTTGACACCTACATTGGTCCATTCTTTGTAAGTGGTCGAACCACCTTAAACGCTGTGCCTTTTTGACTTGTGTTATGATTGGTTCGTTGTAAAGACGCATCGTTAGTTACACTTGGTTTGTACGTATATTCTCACCTTAGCAGTACGCGATACCACTTTCGATTTTATCACAACGTGTAAAGCGCTCGTACATTTTTCACTTTTAATTAGTCGATCTTTTATTTCTGCAACTTCCTCTACTTGTTTTATTACAAGCACTCCTAAGAATATCAAAATTTTCACTCCTCTGCCCGCCTTTCACCGCCGTCCTTTAAATGTATTGATATTGTGCTCGGTGCTGTTCTGCCCTTCCTTTTTATTATCATATATTTGGTCTTCTCTGGGTTAACGCACAATACCATCTGTTTGGGCTAATGTTACGACCTTCCTTGCCATCTCTTTCTGAAGCTCTGAAGCTGATCCTATCATCAGCGTATGCTGGGCGCTGCTGACTTGTTAATTGTGGTTCCAGTAGTTGTAATGCTTTTGTCTCTTATTATTATTTCTAGCATCAGGCTGAACACTGTCGATAGTAAATCGCCTAAGTCCTTTCCTGACCTTGAAACTGTCCGACATTTCTGTATTATTTCTTACTTTGCTTTTTCTATGCTCTGGTATCATTTTTGCCAGATCAACTTTGTCGATATCGGTTTACAGTTTATTCTTTATTGTAGTGGCCAATATTTTGTATATCGTAACTAATACGGCAATCCCTTCGTATATATATATATTTTCTTATAAATAAGTACGAGTAGAGGATCTTTCCATTTTTGAGTTTCCATAATCTTCTGGTAATATCCACAATGTTTTGTTGTATGCTTTTCTCGCGGTACTTTATGTATTCTACATGTATACCATTTTCGCCCGGTGTTTTTCTATTCTCCTGTTCTCGTATGACTTCTAAAATTTCTTCTCTAACAGGTATATTCACTTTTGCAAGCTATAAAGTTGTTGTTCTCTATTATTTCGTCCTTTAAGACTTGTTCAAAGTATTCAAAGTTTTTGTCTTTACAATGTATTGTTCTGGCACTGTATTCTTTCTTGGTCTTAACTTTCTGGTAAAAATTTCTAATATCTTTGTTTCTATATTTCTATTCTACTGCTACAGTTTCTTTTTCCGTAAATTACTTCTCAGCTTGTCTACGTATATCTTTAGTTGTTCTCTTCGTCAGCTTATATTCTTCTGAATCTCATTCTTTCCCAGTTTTTAGTATTTTACATCTGCTGTTAAACTAGTCATTTTTTTCCCCGTTTTTGTTTTGGGAGCGTCTCTTTTGCTGTTTTTTATAGCAGTTTTAGTTGCCACCATATTTGTTCCACTTCCGTTTCCTCATTAGAGCTGCGGTAATTTTTGTTAAAATTTCTTTGAAAGTTACGTTGTACTTCTACATTCATTAGTGCGTCTGCCTGGTATTTATTTATTTATATACTTATTCTTCACTTCGAGTTAATTATTCTAATTGGTACAATAAAATGGTCCAAATTTGTTTCGCACCCCTCTGAATTCTGACATTTGTAATCAGGTTAGCACTTTGATCTTCGATTAAAATATAATCTACATGATGTGTAGTTTTTCCATTCAGAAAAAGCCATGTACCTTTATATATCTTTTTTGTCTTACATTGTGTACTTATAATTTTTAATTTTTTCGTTTCCGAAAAATTGGTAAGTTTGGTACTATTATCGTTAGTAGTCTGATGTTGACTGTGCCTACCGACTATTGGAAAGTACAATTTTTGATTCTAAGTCATGGCATTGCAATCACCTACGACTATTTTAATATCCTCATTGGGTAATCGGTCACGCGATGTCTCTAAATCTTCATAAAACATATCTTTCTGCTCGTCATCTCCCTGTTCCATATACGCATATATGGCAATATATTGGTCTTCACATTTAATTTTTATTACCCAGGTTTTTATTTATTTATTTATTATTATGATATATCCTCCTCCCACCACACACACTATTGAACATATGATAATCTTCTATTTCCACGATTCTACTTTCTTTTTGTTATGTGTCTTCGAGCGCTAAAATGTCTATTCGATATCTTATTGCTTCTGATATTAGTTTTCTAAGTGGTCCTTCATAATAAGTTTCTATAACGTTCTATGTTGCTAATATTAGTTCATCATTTAAATATGAATCTATCAATTATTCAGTGTAATTTTGTTGTAGTGATAAACCTTTTCTCTATATTAGGCGCTGACTCTCGTAACCATTGAACCTATCCAGCTTTTATCTATATATTGATATTGTTGTACTCAACAAATGTCCAAATTCTATGATTTTCAGTCAGTCCACCTATCATTAGTATTATTTTTTTAATTAAAAATGTTGAGACAGAAACAAACAATCGGAGGACGAGTACCCTATCTTTTCACATGCCACTGATGCTTACACAGTTGTAATTTAGTTGTTTAAGTTTCATGTTCATCTCAACACTTTTATATCCATTACGGCGTTCCTAAACAACGAATCAATAGGTGTGAAAACGTATCTGGCCGTATCTCATGGCGATTAAGTTCCTTTTAGCCGGGCCTGGAACCAATCGCAGGCGCAATTAGATTTTATTACGGTAGCACCGGCGTTGTCTAAATTGCACGTTGCGGGCTCGCCGCGTTCCCGATTCTGAAATTGCCGCGCCGTTCTTTTCCACTCGACCGGCGCATTTACCGTTCCCGTGCAATTTTCCGGATCGGGCTCGTCCAATCTTCCTCAATCAAATCAAAACAATGAACAGTTAATCACGACCAAAACACGGCCGCGTCCCGAAACCGCGCATTATCGTCCGGCAGAAATGACAAATAATTACTGTAATCCGGCGGGCACTTAATAAAGTTTAAAATCCCCGAAAAGCCGGCCAGGGAACTGTAAAGCAAGCACCAAAAAGCGTAATTACCGTTGCGGGCCCGCTATTAAGGCTTTTGTTCTACAACTCCGGCGCGGCCTTAAGTGCGGAGCGCACGGCAGCGGCGCGGCTCCTGTCCCGAGCGCCGCTCTAATTGTATGCAAATGCACTGAAAACAATAAATCCCTAATTAACGCAGCCGTCATAATTAAGCGTTAACGAAATGCTCGGAGGTAATTAAGGCGCGGTCGCCCCCTGTCAATCACGGCGACCTAATAACGCGTCGGCGTCTTCTCCAGCACCCCCGGAAACCCCTGCCGATTTGAGGGTTCATATCGGTTCAGTTCACGCTGAAATGGACACCACTTGATTCTATACGGTTGGCGTATCGCCAGCATGGAAATTGATATGGAAATGTTCCGGCGTTCCGGAGAACACCTAACGGTCCCCTGAAAGGGCATGTTATGCTAACCCGAAGATGATGAGCTCCATTTCGAACGCTAGTCGTCGCCAGGTATTTAAGAACGGTATTTATGCGCGGGAAAATCGCCGCCTCTTAATCTGGTGTACGAGCGGCGTTCTTCGCGTTGTCGAAAGTGGAGAATGACGAGGTGATGGCATTTCAGACGTTCGGGCTAACTGTTCTTGCAGAGTGGCTCTCGATTTATGCGATTCGATTTATTTTTAGCGGTTCTTTACCGCTTAAGCAGACTCGCCTTTGATTTCCTGCTTGTCGGATTAAAAGATTTCGGGCGCAAACCCATACGTTGTGGTTTTTAACGCGTTCTGCCAGTTCTCAGTCGCCTTTGCATAACGAGATGCCCGTTACCGCGATTAAACTATTAACACTCCACGTGTGCTTTGAAGTTTTACTGCCGAACAGCGGGATTGTTTTTACTATTCTATATCAAGCCTCAATTGCTACGGGATATAACAAATCTCTTCCAGAGCAATTCCAGGAATTGCAAAGAAGAGTTGCAATTGCTATTTCTGGATAAAGCCTCGTGTATATGACGGGGATGCGACTGCGACAGAAAATAAGTAATCCTTAACGGACGTACAGGGAAAAGAGAAAATGATCTCATTATAGGCAGATATGGTGAGAGTATATTAAATAAGAATGATGAATATTATCAGTATGATGTACGTATCGTGAGGATTGATTTAAGCACACCGCTACACCTGGACGCAACCCACACGTCAATTAAAACCCATAATTGATTATATAATTATCCACCAAAACGCCAGATTAAGCTGTAACGATGTAAAAGCCAAGAGGGGGGCAGAGTGTTATTTGGACCATCACTATAACCAACCCAATAAGGAAGAACCACTTGAAACGAATGTAAATATTAAACAAAAATATCAATTAATATGATTACAAGACGAATCAACAAGTTAAGATTGGAAAATAAGCTACGCCACAGAAAAATTTTCAGCACAAGAAATGTACGAAGAAGATGGAATAGCCATTTACGAGGCACCGGGCGAAAACAATAGAAAAACGTAGTAGACAAAAAATTGGAAGCCTTATTGAAATAAAATGACTAAGCACAAATGATACTAAAGATAGAAAATGTTAAGAATCAATAGAGAAGTGAAAAGAACGATAATACATTACAAAAATGAAATTTGGAGGAACAAATGCTTAGAAGAGTGAATACATTCAAATGAATCACTAGAATTAATAGAACATAAAGAAGAAAACAGAAATAAAGAATGTACTGATTTGATCGGCGTAAACGCCGAGAGGGAATCCTACAAGAATTTATTGACAGAGGACAGACTAGGATTAATCAGCACAATAGGCAGTGAAGAAAAATGAATATCCCTCACGTAATCCCATAAATAAAAATAAATAAAAAAGAGAAAGACGGAACTGCACCAGAACCAGGAAATATCGGACACAATTGACAAATGTATTAGCCATTAAATTCAACAATTAATTTACAGAACACTGAACATTCCGTTGGTGACATCGTTCAACGTTGCTCTAAATTCTGCTATATTTGTCTTACATTCTTAGACAGACCTGGAAGTGAAGCATAGATAATCTTCAAGTTTGTGCAAGGAAAAATAGCTAATACAAACAAACCAAAGAAACAATATACAAGACCATAATTTAGAGTATAACAAAGCACGGGTTAGAAGTCTGGGAAGTAATGGACCTAGAAATGAATTATCGGAGACGGAGCTGTGGTGTATTTAAAACACATTATGTAGAAAATAACGAGATTAGACTGATGGAATTAAATGATGCCATGATTAATACTTAATGGCAATCTAGAACAAACTTGATAACATTAGATTACCAAAATAGAGTTTGCATTGAACACCGGCAGAATGACAGAAGCGGACTAGACCACGACATAATTGGAAAATGGAAGTAAATGAAGCTGTGCAAGCCAAAAGACTCGAAAAAGAAGACTGATTTGATTAAAATTAGTGGTATTTGGAAACATTTCTAACCATGTTTTGTAAAATTGAAAGCTCGACAAACACTGGCCAAATGATTTAAGCGCTTCAACGAATAAGGTTTTAATTTTGAAGACAAGCGTCGCTCTGGTCGGTCGTCAAAGTTGAGCAAGATTTGTTGATAGCGTTGGAAGGTTACATTCATCAAGCAGTCGTGATCTAAAATTGGTTCTTGGAATTCTGTCCCATCAAACTGCTCAACCACTAGCATGACTTTGTTCAGAAGAAGCACAGACAAACAAACAATCCGCTAAACATTAGTTTCTGGAAGCGAATTGCGACGTCGGATCGGAAGTGGAGTCTGCATAGTCGATCATGATAAACAAAAGAAGTTTTAGCAAAAAGGTCATAATTTAAGTCTAGTGGAATTTTGGAGTCTTGCATTTTGAACTTCTGTGAACTCTATTGCCAGTAGTTGGAGCACGTCTACCCACAATCTGACTTTAGTTGGCAAAAGCGCGTTTTGCTTCTGCAGGAAAAAACCTGCACAGCGTCAAGAAGTTCTTTCGCATTCAGCCTACAGACGCTGTTCAGTCCAACTAATGGTTTCTTCTGATCAATGCATTGCAAATATAGAATAAATACGTAAAGAATAGGCAGTAATTGCTAGAAACTAAAACTGTACGGAAAAAACAAAGGTAGGCCATGGGCAAAAAGAGGCAAACAATAAGACAAGAGTACGAATGTTGGCTCAAGATAGATCAGTATGGAAAAATATTGAAAATAATTCCAGCAATAAACCACCACGAAAATTTCATTAAATAAGAAACAAAAGAATGGACGGTCGTTGTACCACATAAGACGTTTTACGAACCAAAACCAACATAAAGGTCAAAATCCCAAATACCTATCGAACTTTTATTTTTATAATGATATTCGTGTACGCAGATCACTACTGCAGTGTCCATATTTTATGGATTTTACTTTAACTACTTATAATTGACATCGCATGTGTAATTAAAATGTTTAAACAAAGAAATTGTCTTTTTATACATGCGTCACCCATGTATATACAGTTACAATTGAGCTTTTCAAGTTTTATTTTCATTACAACACTTTTCTATCCATCATGATACTCATAAATAACGAATCAATAAGTGTGAAAACGGCCTGGAACCAATCGCAGGCGCATGAAAAAATACCCGACTTTGGTAAGACAAAAGTGTGCTTTGCTTCAGCAGGATAACACTAACTCGCACAATGCGAGAAGTTTAAGAAGAAGTTTGGGGAGCTGGACAGGTTTTTCTGCATCTAACCTACATCCGATTACGATTCCTCATGATCAATGGAGTCATTCTTGCGATTTGAGTCTTTTGATGAAGTCGAAGAAGCGTATTAAGAATTATTTGATTTAAAGGAACCAGAATGTCACTTTAATCAGATTCGACAACTTAAGGAATGGTGGCAAAATATTGTGAATGATGGAAGACTAGTTGTTATGGCTTTAAATAGTCATGCATAAAATTCTCATTTTTGATATTGAACACAAACTTTTGGGCCAACATTTTAAAGCGGTTATTTGTAAGTCTCTTTGTAAGTGTCTGGTATCAATCATAAATTTTGCAAAAATTTAGATTTCTGAAGATTGGAATTACTTAATTTTTTAGCCCATGCTACATAAAAATCAAATACGTCATCAAAATTGTACCTCATTTTCAACTTACATTGATTTTGAGCTAGCCTATAGATTGTTTGATATAATAAAATTAAACGTAATCAATTTTTGCGAAAAGGATTAAATCTCAGGGTGATGCCAAAGAGACGAGGAAGTAAAAAAGCACCCGCTAAAATTTCCGATAAAAAGTGTCGCAGCTATGCATATTTCTTAAGGTTTCTAGACCCTGTATAGTCAATTTTTTGAACTGCAATGGCGACACAAATGCGAGGTGATTGTAGTTACAGATAAAGGGGAGTTTTTTATTTTGTTTTGATTCAGAAGCACATTGAAACATAGTAATAATATTTCGTAATATTAATAATCAAACACCACAAACTTTCCCAACTTCACTAACCCCTCTACCCCGTAAGGTAGAAGATGATCAATTATGTATGTATGTACTAACCACAAAACAATAAAATAAGGAAAGTAGTGGCAAACAAAAAAATGAATAATCTCTAGGAATGTTGTGCCTAAGTACTAAACACTCATCTCTGTTTATTTTTGCCTGAAAAGTGAAGTAAATCATTCATTTTAAATCTTCGCTTTTCTGTTTCAGATTCGGAAGTTATACATGAGGAAATAATTATTTTTGATGAACCAAAGGCAACAATGGTCAGACTACTTGACAAAACTTCTTGTAGACCCATAAAGTACTCTAGGATTTTGAAGGTTTTACTCACTGTCATTGAGATCTAAAGAATAAATCAAGAGAAGTTTTTTAGTTGATTTATATTTTTCAAGTAGAAGAATTATCTGTGACTAGGCATCGTTTATTTGGTTGCATTTGCTTCAAGCATACAGCGGCAGAAGTAAACCCTCCTTTCTTTGTGAAAAATCGGGAAATATTTTCGTAGTTTCCTTTGATTGCTTTATTCGCTCGACAAATCCCATTGCCTAGTTCTAGAAGCCTAAAAAGAGATTATGTAATTTTTCTATTTACGTTTTTGGAGTTTTGGGAGGAAGCAGTTCTCTAATATTTCTGAAAAATTGCATTTGGAAGAGCAGCCGTTTTTTGAGCAGCGACAGAAATGGAAAACTCGGCGTTTACGAAGAAGCGTAACCTTCTACTTTTACATTTTGCGTTTGCTCTTCCTTTCCGATAAGTAACACGGGGCATAATTATTTTATAAATCTCTTACTCATTTTCCGCATAAATTACAGAATAAAACTTCCAAATTACTTGCATTTCCTTTTTTGAATATTACAGGAAAAAAGAAGACTAACAGTCATATTAACAGAAGCAGACACGAAATTAAAGGAAATATCTTAATTTATAAAAGATAAAGATAATGCACCGAGGGGAAACAAATAATAATAAGAGGAGCACAAATCAAGAACATTAATGTATACAAATAATACAATTTAGATAAATAAAAAATAAATAAATGAAATAAAACATAGGAGTGAAAATAAAACGCAAAACTCAAGTGGCGTAGGCAAGGCTCGGAAAGCGGTACTTCTATATTCTACTTGTCTTGACACATGGAGCACAAACATAAACCTTCAAAAAAACAAACAAAGTTACAAGATACGAAAAAAGAAATAGATGTTGGATATAATAAGAGATAGGAAATAGAACAAATCAATTTAACAAAGGATAACAACCATAGACGCAATCAAAAAATAATATTATTAAAACAGGACTATACAAGGTACATCTAAGTAAGATCTAAAAGCAGTAAAATAATACAATGAAGACCTGAAAAAAGAAGCAAAAAACGATTACCAGCAATATGGTATGGTGATGTCAAAAGAACAGTACGATTCTAATGTATAATAATTGTACAAAATAGAAAAAGAAGAAAATATTTAAAAGAAGCTTATACCCAATATTGTGTTAAGAAGACTGGCGGAAAGACATAGCATACGTCTCTATTCTAATTACAGCAATAAAGTTGAAACAATATACCGACCATTTTTCTCCTTTTTTTTTAGATGTCGAAATAGAAAACCTAAATTCTTTAGTTCTTTCAGGTTCCAAAATCTAAGTTTCGTTCGTTTCTGCGTTTCGCTAACCAAGAATAACTCGAGAATCGTTTCACAAATCTCGAAAAATTTGATTGGTTCACGCTTGAAGTTAAAGGTTGCATAGAGTTCGAAAATGAGCCTTTGCAATTACAATAACAATTGACCAGTTACAACAAATTAATGATTTATTACATTTATACTACAAAGAAGTTTCGCACAGATTTTTATATGTTGTTATAACGACGTAAAAGCAAAAAATACAATTTAACTAATTATTTTATATAAAAATGTGAGAATAATGCTGAATATTACACAAAAGAGTTATCTTAAAAATAATTCATAACACTAAGGTTGGTCTTGAGAAAGCAAGTTGCCCATTTGTCTATCGTTCACACAGCTAGGGCTACAAAAAATAATCAGATTTTAAGCTGAGCTTTTACATGAAAACTTGCCGAAACCAAGGGGATTAAAAAAGTTTTGCGCGCAAATCCGCGCTTATGCCCATGGCAGGAGCAGAAAAAACCATTTAAAAAATGATTAGCCGTTTCAAAAAACATCATCGTGCTTTTTTGCGCCCGCCGCGATGTAATCGGAAAGCTTTTTAGCTACACACACTGCGAGACTCGATTGAAGGTCGCAGGGGGCTCGCATTTTTTATTCATAAGACTAATGCGTCATTAGATCTTCCTGCTTAGACTGTCAAACTGCTGTTCGTTTTTGAAGCAGAAGAGATAACGTCTGCAGCGGTTCAGAGGCTGATTTGTTATTAAATAGTAACAAAGTGTGTTGCCTATTTGCATTAAAAAAATGCTTTATCTTATCGTTTTTAACCGAAACTAAATGTAACTGCGCTTCGAACTTGTAGGGACTGGAAAGTTTCAATTTTAAAAATATGCAGTTTCGATTATTGGGGCTGGTCGCCTACATTTACACCATTTCAGCACACTAAACCTCAAATTGGGGAAAGCAAATGAGATAAGCTCAGCGGCGGCGCCGTCGTGCGATTTTCTCACGCATTCCGCCGTATTCCGATTTATTGGGGCTTACGGCGCAGCGAGCATGAATTCATTAGTCTTAATTGGAACATAACGCGCGCCTACATAGCCGCCGCTCGTCTAATTCCGTGTTACTTTTATGATTAGCATTATCAATTAGAGGTTCGCGCATTGCGTACACTCGCCGGATCGAACGCCACCGCGACCTGGGGGTTCGGCTTAATCTGCTTAAGCCTGTCGAGATTAAGCAAGCGCTCCGGTTCTCATAGGAGGTTAGTCGAGTAGAAGTGCCTTCGTGGAGGCTTTCCTGTTCGGGTGTCGTTTACAGGTTTGGGAGCTTGTAGTGTCGTATCAACAACTGAATTCGATTATGTGGAACGGGCGAGGTTCCTGTGACAACGCGGCCCTCGGAAGATTTATAGGAGACTCGGTGAGGACGGAAGCAGGAGAAAGGTGAAATCGTGGTATAATCCGAAAAATCATAAAGTTTCAAGGAAATCGCCAATACTGTATGGGAAGTGCAAGAAAACTAATTACAAAATAAGTCGCACAAGAGTTTTAAATATCTTATAACTACAGATTTTCCACAAGGATGAAAGCTTTTTCAGATTTTACAGTAATCTTCATAGTTTTTCGCAAGTGATGCTGATTTTTGCAAAAAAGCCCATTTTTCTTTAAGTGACTTTGTGAATCGCCAAAATTGTCAAGCCTGGAGTAGTGAAAATTCACAGTCTATTCACGAAAAACCAATGCATCCACTGTTCGATATGCATTGCGGGCTAGCCCATACTTTTTTAAAGGCAAATCTGGCAAGGTGGTTATTTTCAATGTTGTATACTATCGGGAGATGATAAACAGGTAATTTTTCCAACGACACCAAAGATTTCAACTTAAATGATGTGTGGTTTCAACAAGATGGAGTCACCTAGAACGTGTAACACTCACTTTACTTCAAATTAAATTTCCTGGTCATGGTCTTGTGATCTAACCCGATTAAATTTTTCGTCTAGAGCTAAAAAGGTTTAGAAAAACATCAAACGTAATTTTGAAGCATTATGGAAAAAGCCTCTAAAAGAATGGTCGTATGTTAATGGAATTGTGTAGGGCATTTGACAGACGTCATATTTCATACGTAACTGGCAAGTCTGTACTTCACACTGATAGCAATAAAATTTAAATTGTTTTAATGTTTTGTGTTTTATTCAGGAAAAAAATCCCGTAAGTGCAATTTAAACCATTCTATATATTTTAAATTTGTTTGGTACAAACAATGGTCTCTTATAAAATGGAATAAAAGAACAAGTAAATTACATAAGGTCACCAAAGTAAGTTTTTCATCATAATAGATGTATGCGAACAGAGAAATCAAAAGTAACTTTCTACTAGTTCTCCAGAAGATGTTTGTTTGTTTTCAATATTTTACAAAATTGAAGAGTATATTAATGTAATATTCCAATTTAATTGTAGAAAAAACACTAATCACTTCATCTAAGAATTTAAATTTATTATATAGGTCCTATGAACTTACGGCACATTTGTATGAATTTGTAATAAAAGTTACAAAAGTATTTCACAAAATCTATGTACCATGTTCTCCAACCTTAATATTATTTTATCAAACTTTACCTTCTTCAATATCTTATCCAACTCTCTTCATCTTTATGCCACATAGAAGGTTCCGAGTCTCCAGCGGCCTGTTTATCCTCGATCAAAGCAGTGGCGAGAAAAGAAGTTAGACCAAAGAATGGATCAGTCTGTGAAAGCTATGCAAACCTAACAATCGGAATAATAAATAAACACTTTATGAATTAGGGGAAGAACTTAGGATTTAGTGTATCCGAAATACGACATAGAGAACTATGTAACGCACTACAATCTGGAAACGCGTTTTATTATAGAAGGTCGAAGAGCGAAACAATACCGTGGTAGTAACACCAGTCAAATGGGAAAAGATAAACCTCAAAAACTATAGACCAATCAGTTTGCTCTGTCTGGCTTATCAGTTATTTATATTACAAAAATGATAACAATTTGATTAATTAAGAAATAAAAACAAACTATGAGAACACTCTTAGAGAAAGCAACCGATGACGTATTTTTCGATACCAAAGGGCACTAGCCATATAAAACTTACTAGGCAATGCAGGAATAAATTAGATATGTTCAGTTGTTGGCGATAATATTGTCCTTATCTCAAATAACACTAGAAAACCGCATGAAATACTAGCCGATACAGAAAAGAACCATAAAAAATATGGTAGGTGTGAACTTAAAACTCCAAAAGTTAAGACAGTTTGCAAAAACAATACAATAGCAGATAACAGAAAATTAGAGAATGTGGGTTATTGCATACTTGATATAGCCATAAATATTGTTGCAAAACCTGGTGCATTTGTTCCGAATCAGCTACTAATCTTTCGACATGGTAGAGTGTGTTAAATTGTATTTACAATTTTCCTTTATAGATTGTCAACGCTTGGTCTAGTACTAAGAGTAGTAATCGTGGAATGGGGTGGTCGATAAAGAAAATTGCATCGCAGTAATTGCACTTCAAAATCTTAAGACATTATAAAAGCTTTGAGTAAACCGAAACATTGTACGTGAATGATACGCAAAGGTCTAACCAGCTATGTACTGTTCGAAATCCAGTCTCTGAAGAAAAATTAAAAAGGCCACTATTATGGCGGCATGTTCACGAGAAACATAGTCACATCTTTTACAGATAAAAAATTTCACCATAGTGGAACATTTTAATAAGCAGAATATATGCCAAGCCGCACATGTGGTTAAAATGGTTCAAATAGGTCATCATCCCGCCTTAATCAAGGTTTGGCAGAAAATCATGGTGTAACACAACTTTATTTTTATAAAAAAAAAGATGAACACCTTAGCTAAAGTGCTTCGAGAAAGAGTCTTGGTATCTTGCGTAAAATAATTCAAGCGATAACGTTCGTAAATCGATGATGGGGCTCTGCATCAGGTCACATAATCAAAGCTACTCATTAGCGATTGAAAAAAATTCCGATTTTAATCTATTGGGTTGTAACTTACGATTAGTTTTGGAGGAAAACATTGAAAAACAAAAACATCCCTACGTATTTGGGAACTCGACTTTTTGATCAATGCATCTTACCCGTTCTAATTATGCTTCGACTCTTACAAGGCATTTGACGAACCAACTAAGGATAATACAACGAGCTATGGAACGACGAGTTCGAAGAATCATTAAAATTTAGAATAAAAAAATTGACAAAAGAGTTATCATGATAAGTAAAAATGTAGCAAAAATAATTGTTGAACTTTAATGGAGGTATGATGCAAGATTGTTCAACATTCAACTTACATGTTTGTGGGAAAAAGATCTTGGGGACGCCCATTCATGTGTTGGATTGACCATCTTAAGAGATGTGCAGGATTATCATGGACAGGCAAAACCTCGACAACTAGAAAAATTAGGGAGGATGTCTATGTCCAGAACTAGAGCAATGATGATGCCTGTTCTTAAAAATGCTCAACTTTGTTACGAAATGTAAAGACTTCATTTGCTACTGCCACTAACTGGACTGTTATTCAATGCTAAAGACGTTATTCAATTTGTAAGCCAAAGCTTTAACACACGAAGAGCAATAATTAATGAAGAGCCGAAGGCATTCGAAGACGGATGGCAGAACCGTACCGAGCAAACATGGCCTATATTTGCTTAGGAGAAATAAAATCAACACGAGACATTCGACGAGCCGGGTGCCTCGAATACTAATCGACGATTTTCAGAGGTAATTGCCGCCGCTGCCATCGTCGGAGGCAGCGAAGGAGAGCAGGCCAGCCTAAGCGCGGCCGAGCGAAAGCCGCGTTACATAAAAAGTGTAAGTAACCAACTATGCACTAATTACCGCGCGGCAATTAGCGTTACGTAAGCCGCGGGAATTAAAAGCACCAACGAGCAGCCTTGGCGGCGTGTCCATCAATGCGCACGGAAGTTTCGTGAGCGCCGCATCTCCAATTCCGCCGCTGAAATGCGACGAAAGAGGAGAAACGCGCCGCTGTATTTTCCGGTGCAACATTGCCCGCAGATATAGCCTTCGCCAATGTACACATCTTTCCGGGTCTGTGGGTGCTGAACTCGATACGGGGGGAGAGATTAGATTACACGAAAAACAGACCGCGATTGTCCGAGTTTTTAGAAAGGTGGTGTCGCTGCCTGGTCATGTTTGCACTCATTCCGGTGTTGACTTGCCGTTGGAGAGGGGGATGCGGGGAGCGAATTTCAGTTTTCACGATTTTCAGATCAACTTCAAAGTTTGGTTTCACTACTGCACATGTTTATGAATGGTACCACCCTTTCCTTTGTTCAGTATAAACTAAAAAATAGAATTAACTACATTCCCTTTAGATATTTAAGTACCACTTTCTTCAAGAAGTAAGGAGACTGAATTAAACACCTGCTATTTATTTAGACATATAGATTTATCAAAATAATCTCTTCCAATTGCTATTCACATATGCCAACGTTTGATCTAATCTTGCAAATAGTTTTTATGTTCACTGTTTGGTATTTCCATCAGCATCAAACGTTTCAAGTCCAAAACATCACTTAAAATTGAGTATGCGTGGGATGCACGACATATATTGCGAAAAACTAACAAAAACAAATGCTTAATGTTAGATACATTTTTATTGTTTTTCAAAATATTCTCCCTGACGGTCAATACATTGTTGCATAAGCTGGAACCAGTTTTCATAGCATTTTTCGATAGCAAATCAGATATTTCCAAAACACGAGTTTTTAACGCATCAATCGCCTCTTCGGGTTGTCCTCGCAGTTTATTCTCCACGAATGGGAACAAAAAAATATCATTAGAGACGAAATCAAGGCTGTACGGCGGATGACCCATCAATTCGATGGTTTGAGTTCGCATTGCTATGGTGAATAATTCGACACCACGCGTTGGTTTTCTTTTTATTTCTCCGAAGACCGCTGCCAAATAAATTATTGTGACCATTAAGAATTGACCGTTTTATGATCATTAACCTATGCGGGATCCAACGCGCACATAGCTGTTTCATGGTTAAATGTTCATGCAATATCGAATGTATGTTTTACCAGTTTGCGCACATCATCGATGTTTGCTGGCACCACGGCCGATTTTGGACGACTTTCTTTAAATTCATCCGCCAGCGAACTACGACCACGATTAAATTAATTAAACCAACGATATACAGTGGCTCTGTGTGGGGCTTCATCGCCAAAAGTGAGTTGATCGACGCATTGTTGTTGAAATAATGCAAGTCAAAAGTCGTAAAAATCATCGCACGAAAACGTTCAAGAGTTAATCCTATTTTTTGGCCGAAAGGAAATTTCCAACTTAATGACAACAAAACAAATAGCATCCCTATGATAAAACGTTCCGAGTACGTATGCCGTCAAGAATGTCAAACTGCATGATACAAACGTCAGATCGCACAAGTAGAATTGCCAATTCGCAATAGATACCGGGCATCCCATGTACTTAACCTATAAATATGCCAACATCTTCACCAAGCTCTCTTACATCATTTCCTTTCTTTCTAATGTATTCGATATTTTTGGAGACCAAAACGACCTTCTCTGAACAGCTTATGGAATACAGTTTTCTCGATAAGATTGATCATTAAGTTCATTTTTGACATAAAATTTAATGAATTTTCTTTGTTCCTAAAAAGCAAAAAACTAATGCAAATAAACTGCTGTAACTCATAAACTATTTGATATATGAAACTGAAATTAGGAGCGAATGTCACTGAAGGTTGTGCCAACATAAATAATCTATAATTTTCGCGAGAGTTTCAAATTGAAGTCGACTTATTTTTTTGAACAGACTGATATTATGCTCTTCGTTCAAGAATGTGTATGCGAGCATACGCTGCTTTATTATAATCCGAGACATAAGTTATCACAATTATGATTTTGCCAGCTGTCAATTCTCACACCTTCACGTATGCAAATTGTTGACCCTGAGCTTGACTAGTCCAATTACACGGGCAAGTAGGTGGCCAGCATGCACGTGAATGCATCACGTTGTAGGAAATACGCTGTTTCACTTCAAAACCATCAATAAGCGCAAGGGTCTGACAGCCCTTTCCTGGCGCTTCCACACACCACGGCCGATCTATCAACGTCCAAATCAGCGGCGGAAGGTCTATAATTAACTTCCATTTCGTATGCTCCCTGAGAGCGTTTCTTCTCTGATTTCATGCGGGAAACAGACTCTGAATCGGGAAAAGTTACGGCGTGGCTTAATTTATGCCGAGAATTTCGGTGAGAAACGGGCCGAGGGACGTAATGGGGCTGACGTCCGCGCGTTTCATGGAGTGTTTCGGATTTCTCTTCTTCTGCCGAGCTATTTTAGGAATGCCCGAACACATAAAGGCTCGTTATCTGGGCTTAATTAATTCGGATGCCGCTTTTTGCGTATCAGGTATGCCAGGCCGTAGAAAGTCGCTGCAATTTGCGCATCTTACGTCAAGCGAACTGGAGGAATCAGAGGAAAATGCCCGCTTCGGCCAATGCAAATGCGCGGCGTGCCTCAGTTCTTCCAGTTTTCTGCGTTGTGTAACCTTCTCATGTTTGGTTTTTGCGTTCGTATGGACAAGAAGATGGAACTTTTTGCCGCACCGGTCGACTATATTTAGCTGCGAAATTAAGGGTGTCAACTGCAGAGCACAAACAAGTCGTCAGACAAAAACCTTCGATGGTTTCATTTTAAATCCAGTTCTTTAATTATTAATTTATTTGATTCAAATACTTAACACCTCCCGATATAGTAATAACCGTTCTAAAACGGCAGTTAGTTGCTTTTCTGTTAAATTAAATCATGATTAAACGAGCACAGTGCAAGCCGAAGTCCGTTTCATGTTCTGTTTGCAACAAAACGGTGTTAATTCCGTCATGGTCGGCAGTCCCACGAATAAAGCTCGAATTTAAACGCGAGAAGGAATTCATAATGGTGCCAAAGACCAGCGGTGTAAGGCTAATTCCTCCAGCTCGCAGAAGGTTTTGTGACCGCGGCAATTTACGAGCGAACATAAATTTCGGCGATTTTGGCCCATTATGGTGCTCAGACGCGATAATTTTGCGGGAGACTCGAGGATGGCTTTGAAATTTCCGGGCACGTGAAATTCGGACAAGAATAGTATCAAGGCCGGAAAAGCTCGAGGTCACCTTGAGTAATGAACATCTGGCCGGGGACATCGTCGCGGTGAAATTTGCATCTTTCCCACCTGTACGGTTAAATAAGGCCAGGCTACTCTATTTTTAACCTACTGATCAAAATGTTGTAAAGCGTAGTTGTTCCAATTGATATTTACTTGTTCAATGGTGGAATCCACTCTGGAAATCGAATTAAAGTCCAACTGCTCATTTCATTTATCATGGAAAGCATAGATGTGACCCAATTTGGTTCGGAGTGAATTATTAAAACCAATCGACCATAGCATAAAGAAGTTCAAGGAGCCTACCTTAAGAAATGCCTAGAAAGGAAGTGTTTCGGCATCTAAATAAGTAATGTGGAATAAAAATAATCGTCAATCGATACAGCAACCTTCACTGCTGGCCAAAGAAATTTTACAATAAAATTTATTCTACAGCTGTATTTTAGTCCAGTCATCTGGCTTGGGAACAGTTTATCGATTGAATACGGTTCGCACATTAATATTGATATGAACTAGATGTCGGAGGTACGTTTCCACTTCTATTAGACTGAAATTGCTTCCGTACAGGTCAGCTAATTAGCCGTCTATTTGAATTCGTAAAAGGCCGGAGATAGAAATGCGAGTTCCTCTAACGGAGCTTGGGCGAGCGTTCTGTTATGGCTAAACGCAGTGTTAATGCATTTTAAGTGTTCCACGCGGTAACGCTACTGCGAATCCTATACGTGTAGACTAGACCTAAGAATGCGCGTCGGTGTTAACATGAAAGGCAGTTGAATATCATCGATCAATTGCGACAGGAAAAACAAATTTCGTTACATTAGCCAAACAAAAGAGGAGAATCGGGTTCTGGTGCTGGAGATGTAAGTTTGTGGCCGGAGTTTTTGAACTACGGTTAGGTTCTGCAGATCTCAAAAACTGCAGCAACTCAAAGCAGCAAAATAATAATAATAAGCCGCGTCAGCCACAAGTTCCTAATTTCTTATTATATAAAACTGACTGAAAATCCAGCTCTACAAAACTTAAGTAAACTGATACCAACTGTAGAGAAAAACCAAATAGAAAATGCGAAATAAGCTTAAAAAGTAAAGAAAGTTTGCCGATAGACTTCTTCCCAAAAAAAGCAAAATCTAAAATGGACAGATTATTTTACAATTTACTGAAATTCTACCAATAGGAAATGCCTCACCTAAGCATCTCTAAAGTTCTGCCCCCCCCCCCTCTTCAGATAATTTATTTTTTTATTTCAAAAAGTGAACTCCTATTCATGTGGAGGAAATGTGCCCCACGTTGGAAACCACAGGCGTACAGGCTGCTTTCAATCAGGGGATGTTATCATAATTTTTTATATCCATGCATACCACACTCCTCCTTATTTCCCACCATTCTCTTCAATTTTTACTCAAATTTATGAACAAGTTTCCAACCTGTGTCCTACAGATTTTTACCAATAACAATATCTTTTGCAAATTATTTATACTTTTTTGGCAGGGCTTTGCCACTAGAATTTAAATTTAAATTCAGAGAAGCTAAATGCAAATTAACCACACATTATTTTATAAAACAATAAAGGTAAGATAAGCTAAAGAATACAATTAGAGAATAAACAAAACAAACAAACACATCCTAAAGTAGAAATTTTAATAAACAGAAATTAAATATAGCAAAATTAAGACAACAAAGAATAAAGACAACATTGACAATAGAAAATTTACTCTCCCCCTATACAATTCTCTCGAACGTCAAGTTGTGTCAGAATATAAACGAAAGGTAGATCTTATTTCGACAAAATATTGCACTTCTATGTTTGTGAGCTAAAGAGCAGAATCTTCCAGAATAACCCACTAAAAGTTCAAGGTAAAACTCATTTTAGTTTTTGTTTAAACGAGCGAAAGAAGGAAGTGAAATAAAAGAAATGAAAGCACCAAAATATATTGTTCGCAATCCTTAATTAGCCCGAGCTTAATCGAACTAAAAACCACGGAGCTAATTGGAAAGCCCTGCAGCTGCTGAAAGTTTGATATAAATAATGTATGGAAACTATAAAACACTAACAATTATTGCGGACATTCAATTTAATAAGTAATTAAATACGAAATGGAATATCCGTAGCATTTTTGGGCTGATATTTTCTACATTTTATTATAAAACTAAAATACTAATAAAAATTAAACAAATTAGTGGTTTAATATGAAAGTTTTATATAGCTACATTTGGAACAGAGTGACAAATGTAGTTCAAACATAGCAATTTGGACTACACAAGATGATATCCGTTTTGGAGAGAAACATTTTGAATGGCACTTATTCAAAACCGGGTGTGCCAAGAATGAATAATTTCAAAAAACCCAACAAGTGGCATCTAAGCCATAGTAAGTATACGTCCAGTGAAAATCTCGATATGAGAAAAAAATAAAATTAAAATAATAACACCCTTAACAGGTAATGCAAATTTAAAATTATTGAAAAATATTCTCAAATAATTTAATAGCCAAAATCAAAATCAAAAAACCAAAGAAAATAGTAATATAATAATATATATAAATAATATATATATATATATATATATATATATATATATATATATATATATATATATATATATATATATATATATATATATATATATTATATATATATATATATATATATATATATATATATATATATATATATATATATATATATATATATATATATATTATATATATATATATATATATATATATATATATATATATATATATATATTAATAATTTATTATTAATTATAAGTTAAATTGTTTTGAACAATTTAAAAAGTATTAAAACTTGAGGAACACTTTAAAGTATTATATTTACTGTAAAACTGGAAACAAAAGTAAAATTTATTCAAAAATGTGAATAATAGTGTACGGACAAAACTGATACAGATTAAGAAAGCATTAAAAAGAATACAACGAAAAAGGCGTAGCAAAAAAACCCCAATTATAATTTCAAATTCCGTAAAAAGGTTTATTTCCGTTTACAACGCGAGTGCAGATCAATCACTCTGTCAGTCGATAAAAATCGACTCCTAAACATTTTATTTGACTAGAGGTTGTTGACCAAAGATATAAAAATGTTATGAAGGAATTTCGAAATGTTATTTTCGATTGACGAGCTATTAGTTGTAATCTAAACATTTGACTTGCCCCTTTTTTTGAATTACGTGTAAACATGCGCAGGTGTGCAAATATCCAAACCTTACTGTCACTGCCAATGGACGTGACAAAAATAAATTAATACGGGCCTGCCCAACATCAAACCAGTGCTGTATTCGTGACAAATGAAGACGGGCGCTTAAAGCTAACCCCTACCGCGACGCCGAGCGGTGACGGCCGATTTTATTGGCAGCAGCGAAAACAATAGAGGATCGCTGCAGAGAGTAACCTGCTCCCGACACCTGTGCAGTCGCCGCCGACCTTGAATCCGAAGACGCCGCGGAAGCGTCGGTGCCGGGGAGCGAGGTTAGGACCGGTCGCGAGGCGCCGCGGCCGAGCCGGAGCCGGCGCGACGCGCGCCGCCGCCCCGCAATTACCTGCAGTAGAGTGAGAAGCAGCAGGAAGAACTGTATCAACAAATATCCGTGGGTCATGCTCCTACACAACAACCGCCACATGACACTGCACATCATCACAAATGCGGGCCCGCATCGGGCTGGGGTCGGAGCGCGGGCGAGCGACGCAACATACAAAACACACCACCAAGCGGCCGGTCGACTACTGAAGGGGCCTCACGCAGCCGCGGGCTCCCACGCCCCCCGTACCACCGCGGGCTTCCGTGGTGGGAATCCTCGCAGCATCCCGCGAGGACCAATCGGCGCCCCGCTTCGGCCGACCGCGCGCTCTTTGTGTGAAACTGTCTTTCGCACGCCGTTGCCGGGCTACCGCCGGATCGCCGCCGGCGAGCGAATTTGTTTTTCTAGCCGCGCCGCCGCCATGTCAACGCGCCCTGAATTGTCTCCGCGTCGGAAAAATCAAGACACTTGCATCCGCTCCTTTTTTCGGCGACAAAAAGCTCAAGGATCAAGTTCAATAGCAGCAACATTTTAATTTGCACTTTGGAGTTCAGTAACTTCGTTTCGCATTTCTTCTCTTCCCTTTCTTCATTTTTTGTCGTCTAACGTGGGGCTGAGAGAGAAGGGGGTTACTTTTGACTTGGCCTTTCCATTTTTTTGTGATGGTCTTCCTGGTACAGACCAAAGCTGTTTTCAGATATCAAAAATTTAACACGGTTTTTTAGTTTTTTTTGCTTTGAACCGATTTTTTGTCCAGACTTGTAATGGGCTGATCACTAAGTAGGTACTTGAGATGAGTGACTACGTTTGTGACTGAATAATAGCAAGTATTTGTTTTAGACACAAGTGCATTTGGCTTTTGCTGGCAGTGCTGGTAGTTTTATTTGTCTGTTCTCATTACTTATTATAAGTTCTCTTTTCTTAGCGAAATCTTGGTTTTTGTTTCCTTTTTTGTAGTTCATAAATAAAAAAAATAAAATATTGAAGCATTTTTGTATTTTTTCACTTAGTGTTTGATTCTGAGCCCCATAGCTGGATGCTACCAGAATGGTTTAAATGCAACATTATAAACCAACTTGTGTCGGAGTGACAATTTAAACAATTTGGTTTAATAAACTTGTTTTCTTTTATACCATACGTGTATGTACCATATGTTTGCCCTTTGTCTAAATGCCTCCGAAACTTGAGGCATTGGTACGATAATATGGAAACGTGTGGCGTGTTTTCTTTACACTTTGTGATGGTAATATGAAGCGATTTGTTTAATTTAATCCTCCACTTTTTGGTCTATTTAACTACGTCGTTTAGATGATCTTCCAGTATTCTGGCAGCTGAGATCTTTGTATTTAACCAGAATGGCTTTATCATCCGCAAAGACGGCGCAAAGTGATTGTGTATTGGTTGGTACGTCATAAAGTAGGCATAACAAAGGTCCTAAAATACTGCCTCGAAAGACTCCAGACCGTGCCAGATGTAGATTAGTTTGATCTTCATATTTAATCTGAAAGAATCTTTCTTCAAGGTAGAATTTTAATATGATGAAATGTGAACGAGACAATGTGTGTTTTAATTTATAAAGTAGACTATCATGCCAAACTTTATCAAACGCCTGTCTGTCATCTAGAAATACTGCCGTGCCGTATAGTTTCTCTTCAAAAAATTGGTTGATGTAATCAACCACGCGATGAACTTGCTGGATAGTGAAATGCTCCTTTCTAAAACCAAACTGATGAGTAGGTATAAGGTTTAGCTCTTCTATGATAGGTGTTAGTCTTTTGGCAAGTAGTTTTGCAATAGTTTACTTTAGTATAGACAATACGCCGATCGGTCTATAGGAAGCTGCTTCGTTTGACAATTTTCCAGGGCAACTTTCTATTGCGTCGGAAATTAGCTTTTTCCAGAAAGTTCTTTGATAATTTGTCCCGTTACTAAATCAAATCCAGGGGTCTTGTTTTTATCATTTAGCTAACTTCTTTTACAGTGAACAGTTTTGGCATTGGTGACATTTGATGTGGTGTATCTAGATATGTCTGAATTTCAGAATCTTCTTCCGGCGTTACAGATGAAGGTAGAGGCTAAAACACTTTTTTCTAAGTGTTGCGCAAATACTTCAGCTTTTTATGGGTCGGTACGTGCCCAGCTATTAACTTTAAGCAGAGGAGGACTAGCGCATTCTGGCGTTTTATTATTTTTGTCGCTTCCCATAAAGCATAATTTGTGTCTTCCGTCGGACTTTTTCTAGATATTCTTGGAAGCGTTCGTCCTTCAGGTCTTTGATTATCGTTTTTAGTTCATCTGTGACCTTATTATAACGCATTCTGTCAAATGGGTGTCTAGTTATTTGCCATGTTTTCCTTAACTTTCTTTCTTCTGCAATTTTTTTCACACTAAGAGGACCGCACTCTGGGGTTGGTTAAGTAAAAAATCATATGCAGCTTTCGAAGCCGTTTCATCAATTACTTGCGTAAGCTAAGATATTTCCATATTTAATTTATCATGAATTAAGGATCTCAAATAGAATCAGTCTGCTCTTTTATTAAATAACTTCAGCAGTTTTTTTTTTGGATACCGGTAGCGCTTACTGTAGCTATAACTGCAGTATGAACTTAAGATAGCACGACACGATGTTTTAATATCCTGTAGCAATACCTTTAGTTGTATATTAAAAAAAACGAAATATAATAAAAAAGGTCTGATTTTTCAAGACTTCTAAATTCTTGGGAAATTGTTATGTTGCTTTTCTGTCAATTTATTGGATTGCAACTGTTTATAATTTAAATAATCTAATTACTTTTTGTATAATTTTGTAATTAATAACATTCTTCATCAAGTTTTCGATATTTTTATGATGACTATCACTGCACCTTTTTTGTCTTCTCCGAAAGCCAAAAGTTTGTTTTTGCTTCTTCTATATATTTTTTTAATTCAATATAAAACACCGAATTTGGCGTCCTGGTATGTGGAATGTACTGTATAAAGATTTACATCTCCACCCATACAAAATATATTTGATGCGTCAACAATATATAAATTGGTAATAAGTGATAAAATTTATTTTAACAAATTAACTGCAATTAGAGGCATGATTTCTACTCCTTATTAGAAAAACAACTTGTTGCATAATTTGGGCTCGAAGTTTTCTTGGTCATCAATTAACTGATTGGTTTGTTGCAGACTTTCAGTATTAACAGTCCTCAGCTAAACATTTTAATTTTGTATCGCTGTTACATCCGGTATCCTTTATGATTCTTTACATGTATTCCATTTTTGATCTTTCCATTGCGTTTTTTCTTGTTATTCTTCCTTAATATAATTTTAATTATGACGTCGTGTCATAATGTGTATTTTATTAAGGCAAATCTTCTTTTTACTGCTTGTTTCAATAGGTATTTTTCTCAGAATTCTTGCGCAACTCTGTCAATCTATTTTACTTTTATTATTCTTCGATAATATTACATTTTCAGAATTTCTGATTTTTCTTTATCACATTTTTCAATTCTGCAATTCTCTTATTCATACAATTCAGTGCTCCATACGTATGTCTTTGATAATTGTATTATTTGTTTTAGTGAAATGTTGTTCGGTGTAACTCGGTGCTTTATCCTACAGAAGGCTCTTTTAAGAGTTCAGTTCTATTACTTATTTTTCTTTTGCATTTTTCTTCTACTATTATAAAGCTGCCTAAATAAAGAATTACTTAACTTTTTTTATTCTTTTCTTTTCACTTTTATTTTTGTTTGTATATGTTTACGGTTTCCACAAAACATTAATTTTGTTTTCGCTTTATTTATCTTTATATCATATTTTTGTTTTACTATACGCTCCACCTCACTTAATGCTTCTGCTGACCTCTTTCCGCTTTTGTTCTCTTGTGCTAGTTCGTATCTTCCTTTAGATATTTAGCCTGTGGCAATAACACTCTGTACTGCATTCCAATCTTTTAACAAAATCATATTTTCATTATGTCTTTGTATATCCTTTTAATTTCGTCGTCTTTGTAGTCAGATGTTGGCATATATATTTGGATTATTATGATGTCTGTTAATTTTGTGTCTAGTTTTACCTTTTTTCCTTGTGTGGGATGTACCTTTATCTTTCCTCCAAAATATTTCTATTGAAAAGTATCGCAATTGTTTTATTTCCTTATACTGTCTTATTCTATGTTTATCACTCCAGAAGTTGCTCTGCTGTGGCCATTTGTGTTCATCAACACTTAGGATTCTTATTTTGTTTTTGTTTTAAGAAGCCTTTTTCCACACCATGTTTTGCTGTTTGTAGCACGCTTACTTCTTGTTTTGATCTGTGACTAATATCTATTAGTCCACAAAAGCATGCTCTCTTTTATTCTCCTGCAAGCATTCGGTCGTCAGAGTCTCGTTTGTTTAAAATAGGAAGCAGAAACTTAAAAACGAGGTTGATTTTTGAGTAGAACAGGCTATAAGTTCCTCAACCCTTTAAAAAAGATAATAGGTAAAAAAAATATTGAACCATCTCACTCATAAAATCTTAGTGGTCATCCTTATACTCTTAGCTCATTTTTAAGTTACCTTAATTTCATTGCTACAATCATTTTGAAAAAAAATTGAAAATTTAACAATCTTCTTCGGACTTGTCAAATTGTTCTAGTAATTTTTTACTCTAAAGGCTGTTTAAATGGTATAGAATATTTTTTATAAAATTTAGATTTTCTATTGTCTTGAAAAAGTAAAAAATCATACCAATAACTGTTCATCATGCCCGAGACTGGTGTAGCGTGATTAGGTCCTACGAGATAGACAGAAGAAGAGAGGCACGGGAATGCTCAACAAATTTCGATTTTTTTTAAAGAATGTTCCAGAAGTCCATAAGTTGATTCTATGCAAATTCAAGAACATATGGGTATCGACACACATTTGCTTTACATTTTTGTGGAAAAAACAGTCTTAAATAATACCAGAAGTGAAATACATAGTCTGCCCGGACTACATCCAGCTATATAAAAAATATATTTAATTACAATAACAAGTAATCTGTATATTCAGTAAAAAAAGGTACAAGATATTTCTTTAAAGTAAGCGCCATATCTTACATATTTCTTGGGATTTAGCGAATCAGGAGACTTTTTCAAATTTTAGCTGTAGATCCACATTTGATTTCCAGTTATGACTTTTGGAGAAACCTGATTCATTGGTAGCAATTTGAGATAAATTATTAGCATCTGTAATACGATGTACCTTCTGTCACGACACGTTTCATGGCAAGATCTTTCGTCGAAATTTTACATATTTTAGTTTTTGTAATCTCTGGCTCATTTTCTAATTTTTGGACTGCCAGTCGCCGATGATTACTAATTGTAGGCTGTATATATTCATCATTTTTCAATGTTCCAAAACACCGAATGCTTTCAACAGATTCATTTCTAAATTGTTTGCACCATTCTTTTATTCGTGCTGCAATTGTTGCATCGTTACCCAATGTTCCAGTCTTGTTAACAAAATTGCAAATGCGACGACCACACCCTGTATGTGTTTAGTTAGCGACTCCTAACTCCCAAGAGGTGCAATCAGTAAAGATTATCTCATTTACGCATGCGTATCACAGTTCACTCTCATCGGCTGCCAGATTACATCATGGCTACGCCCTAACATTAGCTGGATAATTGCGGGACAAATCTCCTAAGTTCACCATCTATACACTTATTGTTAGATGTAACATATCACAGGTTAGCTTTCCACGACTCTGAGAATTATTATAAGGTTTGTAATCTTTTGGAAAAATTTTCTTACACACGTTGATTCTGTCGTCATTATTCTAGAGGGCTTTTTTATTAAATACTTAAAAAGAAACTATGAAAGTTATAGTTGCATATATAGCAAAAGAATGAACTTTGCAAATTACTAATCTTTATTGTTTTTGCAAATCTTCTTTCGCCTAACGCAAACGCAGTTATACGTATTATTTCTTTTGATATATAAAATATGAAATTTATTAAAATTTAATACGATGTTTATCACTGAAAAACATGAGATATTAAATTAGTTTTTGATAATTGGCGATTGTAGGTTTATCAGAAAATCATTCTAGCTGTGTATCATTATTTGTGTATTACAGCTAGAAAGTAATTTAACAAATATTGTTTGAATTATTGAATAATTTATTTATGCTTTTTAGATGCCTCTCGTATATAGATATTAATAAAATGCACCCAAGCATATTATGTTTTATAAATGTAAATATCCTTCACCCAAAACAGAAATACAAAATAAATAGTTTAATAATTAAAGCTGCACCAGCGTTGAAAAGCAAACGACCTTGGACGATTTAATTCCTTAGGCAAAGATAGCAACTAACGTTAGCAACATGAGAACTGCATAGCCTATTTCTGCAAACATTGCAGTGGCTGTGTTAAGATTGTATTGAATGGGAATATGGTAATGCTCTTTAAGACATGCCGCGAAGGCCTTTTCACACGGATAATATTTGTCCGTTTGTCAACCTCATTTTTGAATTGCTGTTTCTTGCATTGTTAACCATATATACGTAAATAATCTTTTGTTGCGAAATTTAATAATAATTTTTTTGTTTAATAAGTTGTCTTCTTACATTTAATTACTCTACCATTATGTTTAAGTCTTTGTTTTTTCTCTTTTTTAAATAACTCCAAAATAACTTGATTAGATGTCTGGTGCTAAATGTCCGCTATCAAAATATTCATACTGGTCGGTTTACTATTACACTAGCCGCGAATTCCTTGTAGCAAATATGGGCTAGCTATACGTACTGAGTGTTTGTGGTAGATTTATTAAGTAATGTATTATAAAACATTTTTTTGAATTTATGTTGCACTATATACAAATGTACATTTTTATAACAAGTAAAAATATTTTTTGAATCGCCTAATTGCTTTCTGTATAACGGAATAATGCGACAACAATTGATCCGATCTACCAACGCCGAACATTGCATAATTATACGCTATGATAATGTTTGACATTATTGATATTCTTATTTCGAATTTTAACAGTTTGTACTTTGCTAATTTTGATAAATTTGTTTTATCTTTTAATTTACCAATAATTATTGACTTATGTTAGCACATAGCAACTTCACATAGTTTAGCAACTTCATATCAAATCTTTTGGATTTTTTCTATTGGATTTAAGGGTACGACACACGTATATTGTATCAGTGCATTCCTTTTCTTAACCAAAGTTATAGAAGTTGTTTGTAAATAGCATTTAGCCTTTGTCCAACTAATTTTTATCAATTCTACGGCTACATTTAATCATATTTTGTGCAATATATTTGGATTATTAGCATTCACAAAACTTGCGTATCTTCACGGTTCGTGGCTAATGTTTTTGATGTTTTGTCAAGCAGAAATCTTCCACTCCAAAACATCATGATGTCTGCATATATTTTAGCCCGGAGCGTATTCATCATCCATTCCATCGTTACAATGGCTTAAAATTGGTGGCATTCTGTAAGATCTTTATATTATCAGAACAATGTAGGATGCGTAAAATGAATTGAAACCGATTACGTCTCATAGTTGAACTCCAAAACTGCATATCGTAAAGAACATTTGTACATTCATTGCTCAGCAGTGTGCAAAGACACAAATGTAGCAGCAAATCAATAAAATTTTTATTTGTTCAGTATTAGCATGTTTTCAACTTGTAAATTGTGATGGCCTTCTTGTTGGATTCTACTTTCCTGTTTATTAGCGATAGGGTAGTCTGCACAGTAAGCGTGCTCAAAAACTGGTTCGAGAACAAACGACTTACAAGGTTTGCAATGGCTAAATTGAAGAAGTCGATTTGCAAGTCTTATTCTTTTTTAGTTTGACAAGAAATAATTTTGCTGCCGGATGTCTTTATGTTTATTTTTTATCTGTCTTTCAAAATATCGGTATTATCTGGAGAATCCGCTACAAATTCTTCTCATTCCGTTCCTCTTATGTTAACAACGTCTTCTAATTCTCTTCCCGTTAAGTTCTTTTTTTGTGACATAATAAATGCGCTTTCGCATTAAGATAAATAAGTGTTTAGGCTGTTTGCGACCGGTGTAATTGAAATTTTTTAAAGAATTACCTTACAAGTGTTAAGAGTGATGAAGGTTTTTGTATTTAAGCTACATATATTAAGGATGTATTTGGCGTAATTTAAAATTTTATGTTTTTATTACAGATTATTATAATTTTAAAAGCTATACTACTTAAATTGGGGGACAATTCCACCACATTAATGATTGTTCTACTAATCAGATGGTCATCTACTATATAGTAAAAATAAGTACATTTCTGGATAATGCAAAATTTCGCTAATAGATTAAAACTGGAATGTTAAATCTTTTAAATACGTTGAATTATGTAATCTGTTTTCAAAATGTTATAACTTCTAATTACACTATACCATCGGTTAAGCAATGAACTTTCTATTTCACTTTCTTCAAACTAATAAATAGAATAACAGGACTCACAAAAGATCAGTATTTTTCAAAGACCTATAGTTCTTCTTGGAGAGTAAGTTAATTGAAGTATCTATTGAAGGGCTAAATTCTTTTAAAAATGGCGCTAAGGCAGATGATAAAATGCCAAGAATCTTCTTACAAACGACGCTTTATTCAGTGAATCAAATTGTTTATATATGATACAAAACTTAAAATGATTTAAAAAATTTGATGACAAGGAAAAATAAAAAGTTTGTACTCATGAACAGTTAGTTATGTCTGATTTCTAACCTGTCATCCATAAATAAATTATAATGTGTAGTAAAGCAGAAACAATACGCATTAATTATACTTTCAAATAATTCTTTAATTTTTTCAAAAAATGTAATGTTCTATGTTAGGTTAACAACTTACGTAGTTTTAGTAAATGTACTTAAATGTAATATTTAGTATAAGTAGAAAAAATAAAATTCTCAAATAGCTGAATGGTTTACTATGGTGAAGGTTTATTTAACGATAATTCTTTACTAAATTTATCAATCTTGAATATTATATCTTAGAAATCCTTTAATATCTAATGTTTGATCATCAACCATAGTTTTTGTTTTAACCATTGTAAGATAATAATAGGGTTATTTCCCTTAACTGGTTTATCAGATAAGTTCTAAATTGAATCAGCTTAAGAAAGTACGGTCTTTTTGAATATGTAATAAAATGTGTCAAATATGTTAAAATGTGCTAAATAAAGTATATAAAATTGGTGATTTTAGTTCAACTACAATAGTAAGGAGAGTTAATATATCAAAAGCAACGCGAAAGCGGTAAATTTACGCTAACAATAAAAATGTTTATGGGAGCTCAAAAGATTTAGTTGTAGCACAAATTTGTCTCTATAAATATAAAAGCGGGAGCGTGGAAGACCAAGGAGACCATGCAAGGAGAGTTGGACAAGCGATGTCAACTAGAGGACTGGAAGAAGAACAGGCTTTAGATCGAGAGGTTTGTCCAAAAACGGATAGAAGTCTCTTAGTATAATAAATGCTTTTTATAAATTAAATTATATATTAAGTCTGTTTTACAAGGCGCAACTGAAATATTTCAAATTAAAAGTTTATTTGCCACTACTCAAAATTAATAACGTAAGTCTTTACCATATCCAATACACGCGCACAAATTTGAAAATTGAGACATTATCACTTCAAGCACTTCAACTTACTTCTGTAGTGTGAGCTATAGGCGCAACAAAGAAAAAGTTATGATTTTTTCATTGACTCGCTGCTCTTCAATGAACATATTTCGGTCCATCTGAAATATTTAATGTCGATAAAACTAGGTTCTCTATAGTTTAGAGACCTTAAAAGATCAATAATTAGACAAAAGCAAACATCCGTTAGGTGTAATTACAAGGGTAAAAGTCGTGTGAACTTTTCTTGTATTTGTTTTTTTGACAGATTTTTAAAAGACTAAGGTTTAAAAATAATTTCGAAGAAGTTCCTCCAAAAACACTATTTGTTTGCTCTAAATCTGGTTGGATGAATAATAAATTATTTTCCACGTGGTTAAGGCATTTAACAACAATTGTAATGGAATAAAAATGTCTTATCGGTAATAGTTATATGTATATTAGTCATACTAAAAATTTAGAAGCAACTACACTGTAAGGGAACATGAAATAATTATGTTGTCACTATCAGCGTATCCTACACATAGCAGCCCTTTTAAACCTTTTAGTGCTTATTATAATTAAACAGCAGATAAATGATTTCGTATTAATTCTATTGATGTTTGAATAATAGATAATGTTGTGTAACATAAATTATAAGAAGCGAATAAATTAGAAATCATAATACTAATTTAGATAAACAAAATTTTTAGTTTATTAAATTACCCCTCCATTTTATTTATACCAGGTAAATGTATAGTCTCTAGATTATAGTTATTAAGCTGATGGAGTCGTCCAACTCTCTGAATTCAACAACTTTATGTGTATGATCTACGCATTTACAATGACTGAGCGAGTAGAACAGCGAATTTGCATCAAATATTGTGTAAAGTTGCTCGTATAATTCAGAAGGCTTTAAAGAGTAATGTAATGAGTGCAATACAAATAAAGTTAACATTACCACCACAACATGAAATTGCACATGTAACTTAGCTACCTTATAGTCCAGATTGGTTGCCCTATCACTTCTGGCTGTTTCTAAAGCTTAAATCATTTTTGAGAGCAAATAGATTTCAGATTAACGACATATTGTCTTCTTGAATATACGAAGGGGGTATTTATTTGCAAGAAATAGGTCGTTGAATTGGTCGTCGTAGCAGTACTGTGGTGAGAATATAGAATTAGTAGGTCAAAGATGGTGCTTATTTGTGAAGACCGGAGACAACCAACTAGGAGAATCGTTATCTTCAATGTCTTCAAGTACCTTAACGTTACAATGGTAGATCATTCTAAAGTACCGACGTCAATTTCTCGCATGGGGACTGCTAGCATGACTTTCTTTGCGACTACCACTGACTTTTATGCACCGGGAATGAAGGTTACAATTTGCAAGACAAAAATGTCTATGGACATACCAGTTCTTTTCTAATAAATCAAGATTTTGTTTAAACAAAAACGATGATCAGATATTAATCTACCGTGCATTAAGTTACTGTCATTTATTGTTTGACTTGGCGCAAAAAAAGGAAGCGGTTACAAGAACTCGAGACGGGGGTATATATTATTGAACAAATGCAAATGTTTATAAACAAATATTCTGCAAATTTACTCATTTATTTGTTTTATGCTATCAAATAAATTTACGAGATCTGACTTGTTAATTTGAATTTTTTGTTGGTGTTGCAATTCAATAAATAGGAATGTACTTCGATACTTTCGGGATAGATCACGTATATAGGTATATAGGTATATAGGTATTTATCGTATAACATCCATAGTACATTGATTTACGTCTTATGTATAAGAAATGTAAATATACTGTACATATATCTTTACACAACAGTAAAAATTTGTCTCCGATGTCACAGTTCAATAATGGTGACTGCACATACTATGAGTAGACTTAAACTGAGTATACTTGGCATTAGTAATCTACAGGGACCAGGATCAGAAAGCTATATAACCGATAAAAGTGTTTTATATTCTACACGTAGGGACGTCCAAACCAATTTATAAAGTGTTGAAATACTCATAGAAAAGAAAATAAACACACACATATATATATATATATATATATATATATATATATATATATATATATATATATATATACATATAAAATAATGATACAACTGAATTCTAATAGATAAAAGATCCACATAATCCAACGATACAAAAAGAAGATGAAGAGATTGAAACCTTCTATGAACAATTATAATCTGTTTTAAAATGTACTAAAAATATGACGTAACCCTAATAATGGGTGATTTTAATGCAAGGTGGGCCAAATAAAAACTGAAAAACATCGGTTGGGACAGAAAAATAATCGAGGAGAATGATTGATAGAATGTTGTTTACATGGAGGTCGCTCAGGGACAACAAAAAGAGAACTATTTAGAAATCAAGTAGATTATATAATATTTAAAATAAAAAAGATTTAAAAACACCATTACATCGGCAAAAACATATCCCGGAGCTGACATCAAATCAGATCGCAATCCTATGGTAGCAACACTAAATATTTTTTTTTAATATGTAATTATTTAGCAATCAGAACAAGGTTACATTCTATAAGCTAAATGGTTAACAATAATTATAGATACTAACGATAAGAATAACATGATGAGGCTTGCATCCTACGATACAACCTACGTAATTACAGTTTTGTACTTCGAGAGTATTAGAGTGTAATAGATATTAGGAATACACTACACACACACACGAGTTTGTTGGCCATACCACGACACTCACACTAGGTTTATTGGCCATAGTTTCTTTAGTCTTTGGTTGACCCTGGGTTCCAGCATCTGCTCCAGTAAGGGGTTTGAGTGAGTTTCTAGGGTTGCATGGTACTTGATAGCTCTCTCCTGGATTACTTCCTGGACCGTTGGGAGATGTAAGTCCATATGCAGCGTGTTGTTGGATACATACCACGGCGCATTTGTAATCTGACGTAATATTTTTGATTGAGTACGTTGGATTAATGCGATGTTTGATTTGGATGCACAGCCCCATAACTCTACTCCATACATCCAGATTGGTTTTATAACAGTCTTATAGATTAGGGTTTTGTTTGCAAGCGATAATTTTGAATGTCTTCCAATTAGCCAGTTGAGTTCCTTTACTTTTAGATCTATTTGTTTTTCTTCTTGAGGTGTTCCTTCCAATTTAGCTTATGATCTAGGTGTAAGCCTAGATATTTTGCGGTTTCCAGTTGTGGTATTTGTGCATTATTTATTACGACTGGTGGGCATATCTGTTTTTTGAGCGTAAATGTTGTGTGTACAGACTTGTTTTCGTTAACTTTGATTTTCCATCTGTGTAACCATTGTTGAAGGAGTACTAAGTGGTTTTGTAGGTTGGCCGATGCAGTTGCAGGATTTTCATGTCTGGACAGTATAGCAGTGTCGTCTGCGAATATTCCTATTGTTGTATATTGTGTCGTTGGTAGATCCGATGTATATAGGACATAGAGCAAAGGCCCGAGAACACTGCCTTGTGGAACGCCTGAGTTGATAGGGTGGTAGTCTGATGTTACTTCATTAATTTTTATCTGAAATGTTCTATCGTTTAGATATGATTTTAGTAAATTATAGTATACCAAAGGGAACGTTTGCTTAATTTTGAAAAGTAATCCGGGGTGCTACACTTTGTCAAATGCTTGACTAATGTCGAGAAAGACAGCTGAACAGTACTCTTTGTTTTCTAGTGCTTTATTTATGGTTTGTGTAATGCGGTGTGCTTGTTGCACGGTAGAATGAGCCTGTCGAAACCCAAACTGATGAGAAGGTATCCAATGTTGGGGCAGTAAGTCTTCATTAATTCGACGAAGTATGAGTTTTTCTAACAGCTTTGAGGTCACCGGGAGGAGGCTGATAGGTCGATAGGATGTAACGTCGGTTGGTTCTTTTCCGGGTTTTCCGACCATTATGATTTGTGCAGCCTTAAAGCATTTTGGCCAATATCCTAGCCTCAGGATTGCATTGTAAATATAAGTTAAGAGCACTAGGCCCTTTTTTGGGAGTTCACGTAGTATTTTGGCAGTTATCAGATCAGTTCCTGGGGTCTTCTTGAGGTTTAGCAGATTTATTTCAGATTTTATTTCGTTTGGGGTAAAGGGTTTAATTCCATGACGTATGTCAGGAGGGATGGAAAGACTTCGCTCTACTTCTTGGTTTGGTGCGCTATCAAGTGGTTGAAAGACTGAGGATAAATGTTCAGCGAAGAGTCTGACTTTGTCTCTATCGCTTTTTGCCCAAGGTCCGGTGTTGCTTTTTCTAATTGGTGGTATTTTGAATTTTGGTTTCCTAGCTTGTTTGATGGGTTTCCAGATAGAATCATCAGTTCGATTTAATTGAGATACATAGAGCTCAAATTTCTCATTTCTGATTTCTTTGAGTTTTGTTTTTAATTTATTGATCATATGGTTGTAGGCGTTTTTGGCAGCAGGTGTATGATTTCGTTGCCAGTTAGTTCTAGCACGACGTTTTTCTGCTACCATTCGTTAATTTTTAGTGGTATGTCAATGTTTAGTTGCTTTTGTGAAATAGTTGGTGTAGCTTGTTGGAGTTTTGTTATGAGTTCTTCAGTAGCTGTTTCAATTTCTTCGCATTCCTTGAGTCGAATGTTTAATTTTATGGTTTCGCTTAGAATATTACGATATGTAGCCCAGTCCGTTCTAGAGTTGTGTAATCTGATTGTGAGTTTCTTATTTACTATAGATGCCCCAATTGTCAGTATGATAGGAGAATGATCGGAAGTTAGGTCATAACTGGGCATTACAGTAGTATATGCCTGATTGATTCCATTTACGACGAAGAAGTCTAGTAGGTCTGGTAACTTGTTTGCGTCGGTGGGCCAATAGGTTGGTGTTCCTGTTGATATAAATGAGTATCTTTTGTCCTCCATTGACTTAAGGAGTTCTCTACCTTTCGTTGTTGTTAGGCGTGAGCTCCATCTAGTATGTTTACTGTTGTAGTCCCTTCCCGCTACGAATTTGTGACTTATTGTTAGAAAGAATTTGTCAAAATCTGCTTTTTTGATATTATGTCGGGGTGGGCAATAAACTGCAGCAAGTGTCAATTCATATGGCAATGTTTGTACCTTGATTGTGGTGGCTTGGATAAAGTCTTCCTGATATTTTATTTCTTCATGGTGTTGAATTGTTTGCTTGACAAGAATGGCTGTACCTTCATGGGCAGTACCGTCTGGGTGATTGGTATGATAGAGTTCATAATGAGGTATTTTGAAGTAAGTCTGTTGTGTGAAGTGTGTTTCACTTATTAGCAGTACATCTATGTGGTTATGTAATAAGAACAATTTTATTTCTTCTTTATGTTGCGTTAGGCCATTAGCGTTCCACAGAGCTACTCTGAGAAACTTACCCATAATTAGGCTAGTTTATTTATTAGCGTGCTAAGCATGTTTAGAATCATGCTATTTTGTTGAATGAGTTGATTAAACATGGCTTTGAATTCAGTTAAAAACTGAGGAAGAGCGTTGTTTAACATTTGTGTTGACTCATTGTAATTGTTTAGGGGGTTGGAGTTGTTGGTTACTGCATTAGCGTAAGATTTATGATGTTGACTAAGATTCAGTGACTCTGTTTGCACTGCGGTGTTTGCATTATTGGTTTGTGGATTGGGGATAACATTTATTTTTGATAGTTGTGGTGCGAAGGTTCTAGTCTTGCTTTGTGGATTATTTCTACGAATTAGTTGTTGATAATGATCACAACCTTTATAGTTGGCTGGGTGGTCTCGCCCGCATAATGCGCAGCTAGCTGGGGTGTCTTTGCTTTTTTTGTAATTGATTGTATTATGTACTCCACCGCATTTGACACATACGAAGGGCCTGTTGCAATACGTCTTGGTGTGGCCATAGAGTTGGCACCTCGTACACTGTACAATATTATTTTTGTCTTTATTCGGACGTTCTATTATTACTACGTTATTTAGTATTCTTTCAATTTTATATACATCTTTGTTATTGTTTGCTGGCTCTATGTCAATGTTCTTTGGTTATTCTATGATTCGCATTTATAATATTTCTAACTTTATGTCCTTTATTTTCTAATTCTTCTGAAATGTCATTTGTGTTCATTGAGTGATGAATGTGTTTGACAACAATTCGGTATGCTCGTTCCGTCTTTAATTGATATGTGTGGTGTATTATGTTTTGTTCCTTGAAGTATTTTGTTAATTTTCTGTATCCATCAACTGTATTACAGTTAATTTTAATTGTATTATTGGCTAAGCTCTTTGTACTATATTGTTCATCTTCTAAATGATCGCGTATTTGGGTGAGCATGTTTGGAAAATTTACTACTCCATACACAAAAATCGGAGGAGGTTTGGGTATTTTGGCTGATTCTGTAGTGATGCTGTTGGTAGTGTTTTGCTTTGTGGAGTGTCATCTATTGTATTTGTTAATACGCTATACTTGTTGGACGTTTGTGTAACATTTTCGTCACCATTTTGTTGTGCGTTCGTCCTTATTTTTCTGCGTTTCATAGCCTTAACAGTTTGCCAAGAGTTTTCTTTCGATGTTGTAGGGGTTTCCATTTCATCGTCGCTAGTTGAATACATTCTAACAAGTTGTTGGGGATTATTAGTTGGATAGGCTCCTTGAGGCTGATAAGTGATTAATTGTTCTTGATTTGGAGGGGAATAATTACTGGGCCCTGATGATAATTGAAGTGATTGTGTGTTGTGTGGTGCAGGAGTTTGACTGTTTATGAAGCTTTGAGTTTGATACGTATTTGGAATTTGTAACTTTTGGACACTTAATTCAGGTTGACACTGTATATTTGGTGAATATGGTTGGTTATATATGTAATTAAAGCCAGGTCCATTGCCTGCTGGAAGCATTTTGGTAATTTAAAAAGAAAGGTTACCTAGCTGGATGTTTACTTTCACTAGGAGGTTTTTAAAAGTGAAACAGTTGTTATCACTTGAGTTAAACGTTGAAATTAAATTAATAAATACATAAATTTGCCTGACCTTAAGCAAGGCTACGGCTGCGGCTCCGCCGTTGTGATAGCTCAGGTATAGCTCGGCACGCACGTTCGGTCTGCTTGAAGGCACTTAAGCGAGGCTGAACACTAAATATGAAATTGAAAAAGTCAAAATTTTGTTGTAATAGGCAAATAATAAATGTAATAGCACTAAATAAGAAAAGTACATAAAATAACGCAAAAGAAAGAGTTAATCATAATCCCAGACCTGCTGAACCACAAAACAAGACCACTGACAACGTAAATGAAAAGTAATAACCATAGAGGCTGCTCTATTAAAAGTAGGTAAAGAAACCATAATTCCAACTAGAGTTAAGAAAAAAGTTTAGATGGCAGAATACATTTTAGACTTGATGGAGGAAAGGAGGAACAACAAAACTAAAATAAACAAAATAAAGAAGTTAAACGAGTAATAAACATTAAAACTAGCAGGTATTCAAAAAGCAAAAAAATCAAATATATTAAAAGACGAGGATAGAAAAATAATCACTGCCATAAAAGACAAATTACAGACATAGAAGAGATATATAGAATAACTGTTTAAGGACGACCGATCTGAGCCAATTAGAAAACTAAACGGTAGAGACAGGGTCAGATATGAAGATAGAGTGACATAGAATATGTTATTAGAAATGCAAAAACAAGAAAATTTGTGGGGCCAAATAAAATTCCAGTGGAATTGTTAAAACCCATAAACGATGATACAATGGACATAAAGGTAGATCATTTTAATGCAGGTTATAGAACAGGTGTTATCCCAGAAGAATGGCTGACGTCAACTTTTATATCAATAAGAAATATAAATAAAGAAAAATAATGCAAAAAACTGTAGAGAGTATAGAATAATAGTACTAAGTCATTGTTTTTTTTTGTAAAGCCATTCATAGGAGAATATACAAAAAAATTGAAGAAGGCATCAACGATACAGAAATGGGATTTAGGAAGAGATTAGGAACGAGAGAGGCCTTAGTTGAAATAAATGCGGCAATGTTCAGACAACTAGGATCTTTACGTATGTTTTACGGATTCTGACAAAGCTTTCGATAAAATTCGACATGAAAAGCTACATGATATACTTAAAAAGAGAATATCGATAGTCGTGACATAAGTATAATAGCCTAATGATACGGGCATTAAACAGATAAAGTGAAAGTGGAAAATGAATAACGGAAAAAATTAAGATACGCCAAGGTGTCCGTCAGGAATTTATTCTTTCTCCGATTTTGTTCAATATTTATAGCGAAACAATATGTCAAAAAGTTTTAGAGAAAGAAAAATGGAAATAACTATAAATGGTAAAATTATAAACAATGTGCGATATGCCGACGATACGCTAATAATAGATCAACTGTCAACTATGTCCTGAAACTAAACCTTAACAAGACAAAGCTAATGATTATATTTAAAAAATCTAATGTTGACGACAATTTGACAATTTCTAATACACGAATTGAAAAGGTCAAGTGCTGTAAATATCTAGAAGCGTGGATTACAGAAACTAGCGATCAAACTAAAAAAAATAAAACAAGAATAGAGATAGAAAGACAAGTGATTATAAAGTTGGAAAGATTCCCGTGCTGCCGAGATATTAATTTAGACCTCCGAATGTGTATGTTAAGATGCTATGGTTTTTTACATTGCTATACCGTTCAGAGGCGTAGACATTGAAAAAGGTAAATATTAAGAACTTTCAGGATTTGGAAATGTGGTGCTATAGAAGAATATGCGGAATAGCATGAACAGAAAGAATAATTAACATAGAAGCATTGGGTAAAACGAAAAAGGAATGTGAAGTAATATACACAATTAAAAAAAGGAAATTGGAGTGTTTGGGTCACATATTGGTAGGTGAAAAGTACTTATTGCTGAGGCTAATAATACAGAGAAAAATAGAGGGTGTAAGTAACGTACGGTGAAAAAGGACATCCTGGCTAGGGAACTTAAGAGAATGGTGTGGCTGTAGTGCTAGCAAATTATTTAAAGCTGTTTATTATTGAGTGATAGCAATAATTACTTTAAGCTGATTTCGTGAACAAGAGCTATATGTGATGAGATCAAATAAATATGATACTCATAATCAATAAAAATACTGACACACTTACATCTAGTAAAAAACTATTCACCGCGTTTTAAACTATCGGGTAAGGTCAATAAAGAAAATACTTCAGTTGATGTTCAATTAACTGATATCTAGAATGATTCATAAATTAGTGCAACTTTTGGTAACTTAAATCAAAGTAAAAAGTATTTTTATTTTTTCTTGTTTATGTTATTTGGAAGTGTGTAAAAATCTGTATATTTAAAAAGTACTAATTTAAATTACTTTTCTTTGTCAAGGGCTATTGGACTAGAAGCCTGAATTTAGGGGAAAGGGCGTACACCATTTTACTATGCTTAAAATAAAGAACTTTTAATGAGAAATCGATTGATATATGTTCTATTATCATCGACAGTAACGATAACGTGTTAGAGTTGAAAAATGATTTGTGACGTTTTCTTCTATGTTTCACCAAACAAACAATGTTCTATGCTTTCATGTAACACTATATTTATCCTATGATAAGCATTGAGGTTAATCAAAACATACGCCAAGACACAATACAAATAATAAATAACACAGTACTTAACGCAAAGTGTCTCAAAATGATGAACACTCAAAAGTGTTAAACAGAAAACATACTCGTTACACATTAATTTTGTTTTGTTAGTAAACAGATTATAAATATGTTTTAATTATTCTATTATCACCGCATCTTCATAATACATTAAAACCATTGCTTAACATAAAAACAGATACAACTATATAGAATTCTTCTAATCTTCATCATTGCTCATTTCATAATCTGCAGCAAAGATGTCAATTTGGCCAATGGGGTGTAAAATGAAAAAATGCTTGAAATATACATAGAATATTACCGTCACATGTTTGGTTGGCAAAATGTTGATGAAAATGTCAAATATTTTTAGGCTCTAACGTTATAATAGGCTTTTTGTTTTAATCATGTCAAAATGGCACACATCCTTCCTCAAGTCTTGGCCCAACATCTTTTATTTATTTTCTTTGTCATTATTTTATTAAAATTTTTATTTCACTTAGTTAATACAGACTTTTTTATATGCGTATTTGATTTCTTTAATGAATCTTAAGCATATCAGAAAATAATAATTTTGGTTTAAACTTATAGCTAGGATTTCCTGAATCCACGATTTTAAAGCAACTCTCATTGCTAATTGGCGTGGTAAGATAAGGGTTTGCACTCGGAGTGGTAAAAATTTTCTATCTATAAACTAAGAACAAAACATTAAAAAATAATTTTTTAACTAATGAATTTTATGTTTATTATTTTGCATTTACCTTTAAAGATTTTACAATTGTTTGGAAATTTTGTACAAAAATGTAAACTAGTATTGGGATTATTATTACTAACTGCTTTACTCTCACACTGTAGTCTTAATACAAATGTATTTTAAAATTTCTTACTTTCTTTGTGATCATTTCTTAATAGATTTGAGTCATAAATAAGCTACTCATTTATCTTTGAAATATCCTTTATCTAGTGGGGTTATTCGTTTTTGTAAAATTACCATCCCTCCACACATGTATGTTAACACTGAACAGGATTTTTTATATCGCTGGAGAAGAAATCAAGAATCTTCTGCGGGCACCAGTAATTGTTGCATTTTTCACCATTAGTATAATTTTTCAGGTTTTCTTTCACCTCCAGAAAGAGGAAGAGTTAGCAAGTAGCAAGATTCGAGTTGCAGGGTGGGTATATTCCACTTGTTTTCTGAGTGCGCCCAGAATTTGTTATTAGAGAATCTGGCGGAGAAAAGCATTACCTTCTTGTTTAGCCAAAAGTTCCTGAACAAATATTCTTTCGAATGTGTTCTATTTTAGGAGTCAACATGCATAGGACCTTCTTGTTAAGAGTTTGCTATAATCAAACCAATCATGAATAATGTGTCAGATTTGGTTAACATAACCTGTTTTAGCGATGTCTTTTGCTTCACATGATAATTGACACGAATCAGTTCGTCTGTACGCTCTTCTGTGACTGTCAAGAACCGAAAACAAAAGCCTGATCGTGCATATTTGTCGTGACTAGATTTTCTCTTTTGCATGTCGAGAATGTAGTTGTCAAGAACTGAGTAACAGCGCGTTGCTTCAACAGAATCTGTGTGACTTGTCATTTTGGTCACTACAAAAAGGACATTTTATATTAAAAGAAAAACTGCTGATATCGATAGTTAGTATTATTTGAAAATATACAATGTACCTAATCCCACGATTGATAAACGTTTTTAGTTTGACCTAAGTTGCTATATTACTCTACTTTGGATTGTTCTATCGCTTCATTCGAGTTCTAACATATCTTGCTTACTACACTGTCTGCGCTATTTATTATATACATATGTAAAGGGTGTCCCAGAATTAATGCAATATTTAAATTTGCCGCCATTTATGCAGTAAAGTGTTGACAACCCTAAAACAAAAACAAATCGACAGCTGACAGTTTAGGGTTAGTAAAAATGGAGCGTTACACGATAGAACAACGTGTCTTCATTATTGAATAATATTTCAAAAATAATGAAAGCTTGGCGGCCGCTGTTCGAAAATTTCATACAAAATATGGTCGGAATAGTGTTTTAATTTCGACAACTGTGAAGAGATTAATTGAAAAATTCCGAGAGACGGGATCCGTTGGAGACGCCAAACACACTGGTCGTCCAAAAACAAGCCGTTCAAATGTCAACATCGAAGCAGTGCGTGAGAGTGTCGGTGACAATCCAGGAACCTCAATTCGGCGTCGTGGACAAGAATTGCAAATTTCAAGAAGCTCTCTACAGCGTATACTCACTAAAGATCTGTGTCTCCATGTTTACAAAATTCAATTAACGCAACAACTGAAGCCTAATGACCATGCACAGAGAAGAGAGTTTGTTGAATGGATTATTGAGCATCAACAAATGGATGCTGATTTTTCGAGCAAAATCATCCTAAGCGACGAAGCACATTTTCACCTTGATGGGTTTGTTAATCGCCAAAATTGCCGCTTTTGGGGTTCTGAGAACCCACATGTGATTGTCGAAAAAAAATGCATCCACAACGTGTCACTGTTTAGTGTGGATTTTGGGCTGGAGGCATAATTGGACCATACTTTTTTGAAAATGAGGCTGCTCAAGCAGTAACTGTTACTGATGCTCGATATCGCGACATGATAACACAGTTCTTTTTGCCGAAATTGGATGATATTGATGTGGCCAATATGTGGTTTCAACAAGACGGTGCCACATGCCATACAGCCCGTGAAACACTTCAATTACTGCATGAGACATTTCCAGGTCGTGTACTCTCTCGTTTCGGTGATCAGAATTGGCCCCCTAGATCGTGTGATTTAACACTGTTAGATTCCTTTTTATGGGATTATTTAAAATCACAGGTCTATGTCAACAAGCCCACAACCACGCGTGCATTAAAGGAGGAGATTCAACGTTGCATCAACGAAATTCACCCACATTTATGCAGAATGCTCATGGAAAATTTCGACAAACGAGTGCGTATGTGTATGCAAAGCCGTGGAGGCCATTTGCCCGATGTGTTATTCCATAAATAACGTTATCCTATGTAGTTTATGATTCAATAAAAAAATTACAATCAAAAGACTAAAAACTATGTTTTCTATTTAATTCAAATCTTGTGTTAATTTTGGGACACCTTTTACAAGCTTAAGTGGTTTAGTTGTCTTGAGCTGTCGCACTAGATGTGATTGTCTAAAAGTTAAACTCATGATTCTTGGCAACCTTCTTCATTTTTTTTTCACTTGGAGTTCCTTGTAAAATTCTTAATTCCGAACGTACGAAGGAGCTTTACATATGAAGGTCATATCTTCATACTAGTTTAAGAACTTGCTGGTAGGCTAACATTTTGTTTTTTGATAGATAGCTGTTTCTTCTCAAGAGCCAATACATAGTCTTGTATATGAGTTTTTTTCCTCAATTTTCCTTTCCGTATGTTCTTTCTATTTTAGCTTGGCATCCAGATTAAGATGCAAGTATTTGGCTAATTTGTTATCTTGAATATATTTTTATGTTTACAATGTTGGCAGATTCGCTTTCATTTAACTTTATATGCTATTCACTGGTTTGTGCATTTATGTTATCTATTGCGTTTTGGAGGTTAGCTCCTCTATGATATTAAAACTGTAATATCGCCAGCAAATGTGGCTTGCTTGATGTTATTTAGTACTGGAATGTCACATGTGTATAACAGGTAAAGCACTGGTCCCAGTACTTTGCCTTGTGGCACTCCTGCATTTATTGTTTTAAGTTCTAAGCATTTTTACCTTCTTGCTTAACTGAAAGTTTCTTGAGTTGTATTATATATGAATTAAAGAGCTGCACATACTGTATTGGTTTAATTGTGTAATAAAGCCGTTATGTCAGACTTTGTCAAATGTTTGAGGCACATTCACAAACAGGGCTGAGCATATTTTATTTTCTTCAAGTCGTTTTTCTAAGACGCCTGTTATTCGATGTACTTGCATGTTTATTTCGGAATGTTCTATTCTCTTCTATTATTCCTTTTATCCTTTTTCAAAACAGTTTTTCAAATAGTTTTAATAACATGGGTAATAACCAAATAGCCCTGTATAATCTTACTTTATTTATTTGATTCTCTTGCCTTATAATCATTATTACTTTAGCTATTTTTCATTAAATAAAAATTTATCTTATTTCTTTCTAATTAGATCAAACTTTAGGGCTTTTTAGGGTTGATGTTTTGTTTTGTTTCTTTCGCTATTTCTTTGGTTGTAATTAATTCTATTTTTAGGGTTTCTTGTATTGCATCTGGTTGATCAATTCCTTGTTGTGTTGGAATATTTTTTCAAGGTGTGCGATAAACAAATCTGCTTTTTGCCAAGTTCTATGTCCCTTCGCATGTTAGGATTTGTTTAATTGGCCGGTATAATCTCTTTGCAGCTCTCCAGAATGAATAATCTGTTAGCTTACTATTAATGAATAGATACATTTTCCAGGATTTCTATCTTAAATTGTTGGGTCAGATTATTACCGATAGTTAATGAGTTAGAAAATTGCATGAGCTTTGAAGCAATATTAGCAGGCAAGAGTTTTTAAAACACTTTCGTAGCTTTAATACAGTTGTCGTAAATAATTATAGAGAAAATTAGTACAAACGATCTCTTGATGGATGTGACGACCTAATTAAATTTGAAAGTATATTCTACAATTCATTAATTACTGGAAATGAAATCATTGGAAATGTTAGTGGAGTAGCTATTAGAATAATTAATTTATTTTACATTTTGAAAATTGAAAGCGAGCTTCAACTACTAACGATTATTTATCTCCGGTTATTAATGGTCGATCACAAATGCTACGAAGTTCATGAATAAATGCCATTTGGATAATCTAAAAAAATTTTGAACCAAAAATGAGGTGTCTGTACAGGGTAAATCAGGAAACGTAAGTTCTGCTGGCATTTCCTATTTGCAAACGTGCCGTAAGGCTAATGCGCCGAGATTTATTCTTTAGCTTATGCTGCGCACAGCATTAATCAAAACTGTGTTAAGATTTATAGGAGATTTCAATTCGCGCGTAAGCTAAACGTGCGTAATGTGTAAAGTAAATACCAAAACGGAAATGTAAAAGCGCTTTATTGCCTATGCACGACGCCTTTATTGTTTTACGACATTTTTACGAGCGAGCGGGGCATGCAGCCTCGATGTGGAAGACTTTTTAATAAAATATCTGCCGCGGCACTTAGAGTTTAGAATAAACAGCTCGCAGGAATGCCGATTAGCTCCTGGAGATTTTTCCAATAAAACAATTTTGATGTACATCTATTTTCAAATATTCAAATGTTACAGTAGAGTAGTAAAAAGTATTATTAATTATTCAAGGAATATTCAAATTTGTTGTTTTAAATGACACATTTTTGTTAACTGACAAATTTTGCTAATCAACGTTCGGAGATTAGAAAATCATTAGCTAAGTGTTAGAATTCTATCCAGGTGCATTCCTAAGTAGGTGACAACTACATAAACTATATATTATAAGTAGCAGGTGTTCTTTTTTCTAAAAATAAATGTTACCTGCGCAGACTGGGCCCCATTCGGCGATTATTCAGCTGATAAAATTTAATCCTTACTCAATTCTTCTTCGTTCCATCTGCTAGTACATTGTTTGAAATTTGCATTTTACTGTAGAAATCCCCACTGCGGAATTATATTTTTTATTGTTGCTTGTAGAGCAATAAATAAATTATTTAAATGAATGTACGGGGTTCAGTAGAATGATCCTGCTTTTCGAAACAGCAATACAAAAAACAAGATTTGTTCAACATTTTATTGTACCGTCACACAGAACAATGGTTGCCTTTTAGTCATCAACCATTTTTGAAGATGATATGATCAGAATGTCTGCCTATGCGCGCGAAACACTCCTGGAGTCCCACTGTAAAGGTTCGCATTACTTGCCAAGTCATTTTCACTGGTAATGCTGATGTCAGGTTACGAATAGTCCGCGGTACACATTGAAAAACGTCAGCCTTTAGGTGTCTCTACAGAAAAATCTCGCAAGAGAACAGGTCTGGTGACTTAGACGATCACAGGATGTCACTTTGTAATGAAATGAGGCGGCTTGGAAACATGTTCCAGAACTTCCCAAAATGTTCTCCCCGTATGTGCGATAGCGCCATCTTGTTGAAACCACAGTGATGCATTTCTAGGTACACTGAGTCTAGACTCTGCGTAACATCGCAATATAGCAGATAGACGTCCTGCTTCCTCAAAAAGATACAGCCCTATGATGCCAAATTTCGCAAACAGTTATACGATGATTATGGAGAGGTCGCTCATAGAGTTGTCGAGGATTTTGTCGGCCCAATGCCAAGAATTCTGCTTATTGATGTAGTCCGTCACTACTAAGCACAATAGCATGAGTTGAAACATTTATCATCGTGTCTTCACAAGGGTGACTATTGGACTGCACTCTCTACCGCCTTGATTTTGCACACTGTGATCTGCTGTTGAAGCTTTTTTGGCAATGATCGATTATTTAGGAGATAAGATTGTTCTCTTGCTTGCATTGGTAAATCGTCTTTGCAAGTTAAAATTAATATTTGCTAGATACAAAGCATTTTAAATCTATCCGGGCAACCAATTCAATTCATTGTTCCTTTTTCTATTTTTTGGTGTTTTATTCATCAAAATGGTTAGGTCTATTTGCCTGTATGTAAGCATAGCAAACTGAATGCACACTAATTGTAAGCACAAAATTTACAAGGCTTTTTAAATCTCTTATGTTACAATTTTATAGTTTGGCAGTTGTTATTTTTTAATATATTATTGGTTCAATAGTTTTAATTTATAAAATTGTATTAATTGTTCCGAGTTTGAGAGTTTGACAGTATTGCTATTTCGTTTGCGTATAGGGAATGATACTCAGGATATTTCGGATGTATACGTTGAACAATGGCAAGGGCAACACCAGTTCTTAGATATTTATTTAATGACTTCACGCTGCCTAGTTTGTTCTGGAACCTGGTCAAAGAGCAATTATTAAATCAGCCAGACCATCGACAGTAGTATAAACTTTGAAGTAATTTTGAGGACGAGGAAGTTGTATTCAACTTTGCCTAAGGCCTCGGTTACATTGAAAAAGACCATGGTGATGGTCAGCTTCTTGGTAAAGCTTCCCATGATTTTTTCTACCATATGAAGGATTTGGTAAGTGTTGAAGTCAGCAGGATAAAGACCGAATTGACTAGTTGACTACTGTCTTTAGGTGACGGCGGTACTCTACCAGTTTTCCTTGTATTGGCAGAAGTCTGATGGATCAGTAGTTTTTTGAGTATTAGATGTATTAAGGCATTTATTACATTGTAGAGCTCTGAAAGTGGCGAAGACGGAGGGGAGCGTCGACAATGCTGGTAATGCAGACTTTTTTTGAGTTAGATTCGGGAGCTTTGCGTAGCTTTAGAGCCTGGAATAGTTGGAAGACGTGGGTTCCAAGTACTCTTAGAGGTTTATGGCCTCATAGGTTTCTAACTTGCTCTTCTATGCGGCATTGCGGTACTTCGGCAGCCAGTTGTTGATACTCTTGTTGGTTATCAGGATGGATAGATGACTAGCGTTTTGTTGCGCCCAGTTCTTCTGACGAATTCGCTCTTTTAATTCCAGAAGCAGAAGATCTCTGGTGTGGACGGGGTTGGAGGAGAAGATAATAAATCCTATAATGAAAATAATGAGATGGTGTGCTATCTCCTCCAGGTTTCCGCAGAAGTAGTTTATGGGGGTAAGTACCATGAATTCCTTCAGATGGATGGAGAAGATCGTCCATAAACTCAAAAGCGGAAAGAAACGTCTATTTTATTAGGTATCTCCAATGTGAGAAGTATCGGGTTGTAGTCGCTGTCAAATTTGCTAACGTTTTCCATGATGTGCTGCATAGGGACGTCCTTGAGGACGGCAATATCAACGACGTCCGGGTAACTGGGGGCCTAGGAAGGCTCACTATTATTAGGTCGCAGCTTTCCTCCCCATTAATGATTGCTCTACTCAGAGATTTTAGCAAAGGTAAAATTAGTCCCAGCAGCTTCTGAACGACGATATACTGTAGGGGGTTAAATAAAAAGCCCCAGTCGTGAAAAGCTGCTTTACTTGTGTTGGCGCTGGTGCTATGGGGATTGGGTAGTTATTGGTCCTTCAAATTATTTGAACGTAGGAGTGTCTGAAAGGCGGTCCCTTAACTAAAACCGGGGCTGAGGCCTGCTGAGATGGCAGGGTAGATCTTTGTCTTAAGAAATGCAAAGCATTTCCTATATTTGGTTGGGTACGCGCCAAAGCACCATTGGCGTTTTGAAGTTCTTATCACACTACGCTGTACATTACAGCAGCTAATGCGTTTGACGCAGCAAGGGGAGGTAAAGCAGCTCCGTTAGATATGCACGATCTTCTGAGAGCGGTGGTACAGCTCAGAGATTTTCTTATTAAGCGGTTGTTGTATTAGAACAACCATTTGCATTACTTGGTGGAGACCGTATACTTTTTTATGAGAGAGGTGAGGTTCTTGTTCTTTAATCGCTTTTCAGGTCTTTGAGGTCCATCTTGTAGAGTAACACAAAGTTTAGCTTTCCGAATGCAGCTGGTAGATGTGGAAGGCAATTTGTATGATCCTCATCATTCTACAGCATATAGCTGAATAGGGGTGGCTTCATCCAGGTTTCTCAATGTCGAGAAGTTCAGTTAATGCCTTTTGATCTTTTGCAAGAATTCCAGCCAGCAGTGCTTATGTCTCAGTAATACTGGTGTAACGCTCTGAGATTGACCTTTGTTGCTCTTTGCGATAAGAGCAAAGCGTTTTGTGGTTGCCAACTCGGCGGCTGGCTTATTTGTATCTCGGAGTTGGAGGACGTTTAGTCTTACTCACCACAGGGGAAAGCTCTGGTGCCTCCATTTCGATGTCGCTCATCTGAGACTTCCGGATTCCTAGAAGAGTACCGCATGTAACGAATGATAGTGGAACAGCGTACTCCGCGATCACTACTTTATTTTGTACATTCACGTCGTTGACCTCTCTTATCGTCGGTGGCTGTGGCAGAGGCCCGTCCGGCGCTGGTTTCCATTGAGGATAACTTAAGCACTGGGAGAGTGAATAACTAAAAGTTTGTAGTGTCTCTGCTACTTGCACTTATTCGTGGAGTTAACGCGGTACTGCACTGTCTTTACAAAATTTGCATTACGTAGTATATCACTAAAAATCTCTAGTATGTTATGCTGAGATAGTACAAAATACATGATTACTGCTAGATGTTTCATGAAGAATAATACTAATTGTTTTGTGTCGTTAATGTTGTTATTTATCCTTGTCTCCCAAGGTTCCCAGGACTAAGCTCCTACTTTTAGTTCTCCTAGAAGACCTAATGTTGGAAGATGGAGTATCGTTAAGGCATTTCCAGCAAGACAGAAACTTATGTGTATCCCAGGTATTTAAGGGTTCTTGAATATGTCAAGGATGACGTTGCTGTCTATCGCGCAGGTCATCAGACCTGCAACGACCTTCAGGAAATTTGTGGCGCTTTGGGTGATCGAAACGATGTTTTGAATGACTGCCAGAAACGTGAAGGAATCCTCAGCCTGAAGCTATCCAGCGATGGTGGCCCAGTCCTTGTGTTTAGTCTGAGACAGGCGCCGATGAGGTGATTGGGGTCGTTGTGCGCATCCCCGCGAGTTGTGGGGTAAGTGCAACCACTTCCTCCAAATATTGCATGAAAAGTTGTAGTGCAAAATTCCGTTTTTAAACAAGATGAAATTGTAAGCTCTTTTTAATGTCACAGTTTAGAAGAAACTAACAGCCAGAGCTTGTTTTTTCGACTGCAGAGCAGGTGGTGGCCCAACACAATTAAACTTGTCATAACGTGTGATCATCGCTTGCGCCACTGCAAAACTTTGTAGTATATTATGTAGAATATGTCCAATTAAATGGAAATGCTAGAGTAGCATAGTGTAAACTTTCTAGTGTACTTATTAACTTACTAAGAAAACAGCCAGGTAGACGCATTTTTTTGTTTAATACAGACACTACAATCTGTCATAAATTGACATTCAGTAGATTATTTAACAGATATGATAAAAGTGATAAACATGAAGGTGGAGCATCCAGTGATGCACCCCTATATTGCACATTGAGTAGTTTAGCGGTACTAATTACAATAAATAACATGAAGAACATCCTGATGTTATTCAAATCTGTTTACAAGATCGAGAGGTTTGAAACGTTTTAAGCGCGGTTGGACTACATCGTCACGATTTTTAAGACGCTCCACTGAGGTATTTGGGTGGTCGCTAATACGATCTCGATAACACGCACAATACCGTTAAATTTCTTGATACACTGTAGGAACTGCAAGATCTCTGCGAATGGTTTTATTGGGAATGTACCATGGGGCCGTTTACTATAGATCTTAGGACTTTTGACTGGAATCTTCTTAAAATTTCGATGTTGGAAGGACTGGAGGTACCCCAGAGTTGAATACCATATGTCCATATGGGTGTGAGCATAGTTTTATAGAGAAGTAACTTGAAAGCTGTGAACGACGCCCTATCAGCCAGTACATCTTTTGAAGTTTGAGGCCCATTTGTTTTCGTTTTGTCTAGATGTGTTTCCTCCAGATCAATCTTTTGTCTAAATGTATGCCAATATATTTGGCACTATCTGCTTGCGGGATCTGCTGATTGTTAAGTATCAACGGTGGGCAGGTACCTCTCCTAAACGTGAAAGTAACTTGGACGGATTTGCTTTCGTTTAGTTTGATTCTCCATTTTTTGCACCAGGATTGAATTTCGTCTAAGTGGGTTTGTAAGTGACTAGAAGCGAGGTTTGGGTCGACATGCGATGAGAGTAGACGCAATTATAAAATATACATAGTGTCCAACGTGCTTTGAATTCCAGAAATGCAAGGTATAAAATAACCACAACAAACTCAAACTATCTGTTTGCCTTTTTTTATGGATGCAATCATCTTTGCGCACGTGTATGATATCAGCTCATAGTTCATTATATTTCTTGCAGCACATACTTATTTGTAGCATCCTAAAAAGGCGAAAGCTAAATTTGAATAGAAAATGTAATTTTCGAAGAGTACCAAGTCATTTGAATAAATTTAAATATTTTGCTTAGCATTAGAAAATAATTTTTGTAGTATTTGTTTGTTTTTTGTAATCATACATGGCCATAATTATAAAATCGAAAATTCTCTAGTAGCTGCGAATTAATAGTTTCATAAAAACACTTCGTTTAGTTTTTAATGTGGAAAAACATAATGCGTTTGAATCGTTTATTGGTTTTAGTATAGACACGTATTACAAAAAACAGCAAAATTTATTGTTATTTTATATTATCGTGGGTATATTTGAACACATTATCGAGCAATATTTAATTTCCTAATTTTATGTTCTAACAAGCTAGCACCTGCACCGGTGACATTTATTACATATTTTGCATGTTATGAATATATTAATTTTGAGAATAAATGCTGTTATCTAGTTAACATGCAACGATATGTTTAAAAAAATGTAAGTTACATTTAAATCGATAATATTTATTAAAAGAGTAGCACATCTCACGTTCTGGAATAACCGTATGGTAGTTTAAAAATAGGTATGAAATTATTTTAAACCCATCGTGACCGCAACAATGATGCTATCCGCCTCCAGGATGTAGCTGAAGGATAATAGTAAATCGCCTTATAGGTGTATTCCAATAATAATAAATGTGTTGTTCATAACATAAGGTTTTTTTTTAAATAATGAGATAACCAGAAATAATTTTAATTATCTGGGTTATTAATTAGCGTTTTTAATTTCTTCAACTATATAAATAATTTGGAAATTTCTAAAACGTTATTGCAAAATTCCAGCAGTACAAACATTCCCAAACAAACACAACTGTGTCAATATACGATCTAGTTTAACTTTCATTTAAAGTTAATTTATTTCCATTTTTTAATTTAGTAGATAAATAGTCAATTATAATTAGTAATTATATATATAATTTTTCTAATTAAAAGTGACACCTTATCGGGTTGAGGAGAAAATTTTGTCACACTTGTAAAAAATTTCTTTTTTATAGACTAATTTATTCAAAAACAACTCTTCAAAATAAAGGCCATCATTCTCTACCACCTTTGGTAACGATCTGCAAGCATCTGGATCTGGTTAAAGTACCACTCCGCCGGGTTTAAATCGAAGTATTGCCGACACGCTTCTTCAACTTCATTGAAAGTCTCGAATCGACGACCATGCAAGAACTGTTCCGGCGAGAGAAAGAAGCAGCAATCGGATGCAGCAACGTCCAGACTGTAGGCTGGGCGTGGTAAGACTTCAACGCCGTTTAGCCTTTCAAATTTCTTCTTGGTCTTCATGGCGTATGTGGCTCAGCATTGTCTTGTCGAAAGAAAACGCACTTTCATTAAACTAATAGCGCAACTATCCGGCATAAGTTCAAAATTTCACCAAACGCACAATATGGTCTTTCTACCGGGACGGTTCTGGCTTGGTACTGATGGCGAGTTTTAGCCTAGCTGAACCCATCCACAAAGTCAAACTGCTGAAGATGACTCCATACTGTGTTCTGGTGAATTCCAAGCTCTTCAGCTAGTTCCGAGTGCTCAAAAACGGTTCGGCTTACAAGACTCCGTTATTCAGAAGAGATTGTTGGTCAGAACGTGGCTGATTTTTAAAACCAAGATTGCTAGAGTCAAACTTTTGTACCATCTTGCTGCGGCTCTGTAACTCACTGTTCCTTTGCGTTCAACATCACAAATCTCTTTTTCAGATTCCCTCGATGCAAGTTGTCGTTTCAAAGTTTGTCTTTGTCTGTGTAGAACCAAATAAGAAGCTATCTGGAATCTTATAAACACAAAACAATAATAAATAGTGCACAAAAATTGATTTTATCTCAAGTGTGACGAAACCTTTTTCACAACGTAATAATATAACTAATAATAGAGGTGAGCATTACTTGCAATATTTTTACGTTAACGTTGTTGAGCATAATCTTTTTACGTTTGCTCATTTTATGTGCAGTATTTCTATTTTATTTAAATCTCTGATATCATCTGTTATGTCATATTAAATTCATTTCACACGTTTCACAAAACTTAATTTACTTGCATTCGCAAGAAGACGTATGTCGTATGACTTTTAAGTATTTATACGATGCAAATTTTTTAATGCAAAAAATTAGTGGTTTTAATGAATCATTGCAAAGCAACAGCCAAGGAAAATTATTGTGGCTATTATTGTATTATTTGAACATCACGGCCTTGCTATTTAAAATATTTTAGTGTTTGATACATTAGCAGGAGGAGGCAGTCTGAAAAGCTAAAAAAATAATAATAAATTGTATCTGCAAAATACTTTAGCAGTTTTGCTTTTAATTGGAAAACTCTTTTCAAGACGTTATTTTTCAAATATCATCTAATTTTTGATGATAAAAAAGATTCACTGAGAATGAACCCACGTCTTTTCTTTTACAACTTTGATGATATCTCATTACGTCATTATTAATTTTAGAAAGTAAAGATTTTGACATAGAGCTTCTCAGTGTAGAAACTATCATAAAGTATTTGGAATTATTTATTGTAATTTGGCTACAAGATCAGATCGTTATCATGTCATACTTTTGGCGTCATCAGTATATATAGAACCGCATTTCATCAAGTCATCACTGTACTTATTAGTGTTTTTCATGTGTCGCATAAACATTTTATGATCATATTGGTTTCTAATGGGGTGCCATGTTTTCTTTCGTATCTTATAAATACTATGAACTGGGCTTTTAGAAATATGCGTGTGACTCTGTAGTGCGAAAGACGTGGATTTCTTAATATTTTCAACAATTCGTGTTCTATTATATTTTGCCATGGTAGAGGTTTTGTTGTTAGCTTAGCAGCTTTTTTTACCGATCATTGCTTACACCATTTTAATAGCTGTTGGTAAAATCAGAGCTTTAACAAGCATACGTGGCTTACTGATTTAAGCAATGCAAAAGGTAGCTAGATAACGTGCTACTAAAGTCTATTCTATCAGTAGTGGTGACTAATGTAAAAGTAACTCATTTATTACGTAAGAATATTAGATTTTTTTAAAAATTACACGGTCTTGTCATTTTGTCTGAATATTTGTTATTTAAATATCAGATCAACTTGGGCGTAGTCCTGCCTAGAGTTAAAGGACAAGTGAAATTTGGTCCAAACCAATAAGAGGGACGAGACGGCCCGGCCGAGATCCGCTGTGTATGCAGCAATAAGATAACCCAAATAGATATTCATGCTAAATGCAAATAACATGCAGAGCCGTAATAAGGTAAAATTTAGAATAGTATCAATCTGAACCATCCTTTTTTAAAAAAATAATCACTCTTCTCTTGAAAATAAAACCATTTATAAAGGAGAGATTGCAAACCAAGAAATAGGCCTATAATGGGCGGAAAATAAATTTACGAAAAAGCCGACACGAGAAGAGTCGAAGCTCCGAGGAGTTGAACCGGTGAAGACCTTTAACATATTGCAAGGAATTAAAGAAGAAAGCAATATGGAAAAATTAGGGGAGATATTAAAACAAATAAAAAATAAATTATCACAAATAAATAAGAAACTGAAACGAGTAACCTCAGAGATGACAACAATAAAGCTAAAAAATAAGGAACTGAACGCAAAGGCAACAAAACAGGAACAAAGAACTGAATTGGTAGAAAAGCAAATTCGAATGAACAACATGATAATAAAAGGCGTTATCGATGAAGATGAGGAAGAAGAAATAACAACAAAGAAAAAGATAAAAATGAAATAAAGATGGACGCAGAGAATGAAATAAAAAGAGTTAGGACAATTAGAAAATATAATAAAGAAAGAGCAAGACCAATAATAGTAAAACTACTGAAGTTCGATAAGAAGATTAAAATAATGAAAAACACTAAAAAAACTAAAAGGACCAGAAGTATGGATAGATGAAACTTACTCGAAAGAAATACAAGATGAGCGAATACAATTAAGACCAATACAAGGTAAAAAGGTCGGAAGGCGTACTTAAGATACAATAAACTAATAATAAACCACAAAATATATGAAGCAGGAACCGGAAACAGAAAAAGTCAACAAAGACAAAGAAAAAAGAAAAAGGTAACATCAGAAATAATGAAAGGAAAGTAAATACAAGGTCCCCAGAGTCTAACTCTCTAGAGAAGCAGCTGAGAAAAATAACAAAAACTACTATAACAAAAAGCTAAAAAAGAAAGGAAAGGATGACAAGGATGCTGATCCTGGAAAAGGAAACGGATTAAACGAGAATGGAGAAATACTATTAGCTACATGGAACGTAATGCCACTTAATAAAAAAGGTGAGTAAAAAAATTACAAAAAAGAGGAAGACCAGTGAAAAATTGATTCAACAAAAAATAGACGTGGGAAAAAAGGTATAATGCTAGAGGAGTTGAAAATAATGGCAGCATCTAAGAAAAAAAAGGAATGGGTGAATGAAGGAAAGGACAGCTAACCCAAATCCGACGCACAAGAGGGTAAGAAAAGGAGCGAAAGAAGAAAACCAGACTTATCAACAAATACCACAATTGTTTATTGGAAATAACATTAAAACTAAATTTAAAATATTTATTACTATACAATCTATTTCTTTTAAATTTTGTCATTTTTAGACGTACGTAGTTTTAATGGTGCTTTTAAAAATTTAATAAAATAATGAGAATGATTTGTAACTTATCGTTAAAAATTTGATATTACTCTCAGTAGTCAACATTTTATCCCATAAGTCGTAAATGATGCCTTATCAGTTTTATATAACTTATCAAATTCTTTATATTTATTGGATTTTGTTTGTCTGGATTCCCACCAGTTTCGCTTACTACAATATTCTCTTAATGGAGCTTTAGTTTCGAAAATGGCGCATTATATTGTTGGATGGATAAAGTTGTATATAAACTTGATGGTTTAATAAAATGACCAAGGTCCTGTTGATAATGGCTATGAGTAGTTCAGGTATTTCTTTTACTTCCATCCTATGGTGGTTTCAGCAATCTTCTTGCGTTTAGTAGCTTTTGAAGAGAAAGTATTCAACCTATAGTTTACATATTGTAATACTTATCGCCTGTACCACTTATTTTCAATTTAGATCCATTCATAAACTAAGTGTTGACTTGCGATTTGTGAATGAATTCAAGAAATAAAAGAAGATCTTTGGTTTGTTTGTTATAAGTTCTATAAAAAAATTCTTTATAAGCTAAGGTAAGGATTACCGAAAGCAATCTTCTGGTACTGCATACATAATTTTCTCTCTTTAAAAAATATTGTTTATTTTTAGTAATATTTTATTTAACTATGTGCGTGAGCAACCGAAATATAATATTTTTTAGAACAAATTGAAACATTTATTTTTACTTATTAGAAATTACGTGATGGTAATGTATTTGATCCAAGACCTTAAATAGCTTTAATTTTACAATAATTGTCACAACGTAATATTCAAAACACTGTTTCGTAGTTATATTTAGTACAGTTGCAGCTTTTAAAGTTTATCTATTGTACATGGTTAGTATGCAAATTTGCTAATTTATAAGCTTTTAGTTACTTTACAAGTTTTAGTTTTGCTTACGAATAGACTCTACGGGCTCAAAAGTTTCTAAATTAATGTAGAAAGCTTAATGCAATGAGTTGCTCTTGGACTGTTAAGATTAGTAACTGTTAGCAACTTTTATTGTTTAAAATGTATGTTTTGAAAACATCTTGTAAGTACAAGAATTCGTGAATGGTATATGGTTAGCTCATTCTTTCAGTAGTTTGCTGAAGAAAATGCTTGACTGTTTTATCGTACAAAGCAGTGATATTAACGCAAGTCATATGTTACGAGTTTAACGTGCGACTTATAAAATAGACACTAACGTAAGTGTAAAGTAAATTTTGTATTTAATAATATCTGTGGATTAGAAAGTAAAATATAAATGATTTTACTCGTGAGCATATAAACCAAGACGAAGGTGGTGCTTCCTAACGAAGTTCGTGTTTAAAAATATCTTAACATATTGTTAGTCAACGGTAAATCTAGTTATTATTCAATGAAGAAAATAACGATGAGCACTACCAAACCTCGGCTCTCAGGACGCTTAAAACGCAAAAAATGAGCAGTGATAAGAGGAAGTTGCTAAGGATCTTTAAAAATAATGGCTAAATATTTTCATCATATATTCAATGCTAGTTGCGTACTGTACGGCTGTACAAACGCGTTTCTAAAAAAACTTTTTCAGGAAAATGTTGACACAATTGAGTAAGATAAATGCGTTCTTAGCCGGAAGATTGTTGGCGGTCGTCATGTTTTTCTGCCAAAGGCCTATGATGTGAATTTAGTGATTTTAATTAATTAAATAATAAATTCCATCATCGGATTATAAAATATGTGGAGAATTAGCATAACTTGCAGGGGGAATTACTTGGTATGGTGGCAGGTCATGTTGATTTTCTCTGATGGCATAGTAAATTCCGTAAATTCATTGAAGTCTTGGTAATGTTTTTTTACTTGTCTTTAATAATAACACTTTTGTTGAGAAAAATTTCATGGAGGATGGTGCCCGTTGTTATCAAGCGCGTGCAGCTACCACGTGGAAAGAGAAGCAACAACATGGCTGAGGCAATTTCCAAACACAACCCTAATAAAAAACCTGTGGTATATTAGCCAACAAAACATGACCACAAGAGTGCGAAAGCTGAGTTAATAACAGTGGTGACAGAAAAATGGCAGAAGGTGCTCTAGAAAATGATATACAATTTTTTAAGATTAAAATGGTACTGCAGGAACTTTAACTAAGTGTTAATTGTAAGTTTTACTTGGATATTTCAATAAATGTTGTATTAATAAAACTTATTGTATGAGATTTGTATAAGTCTTTTTTATTCAGACACTCCAGTGTACTTCAACAGCATTCACATTTGTTTGTATGCACAGTTTTTTTAAAATTAAGCATTTTGTGTTTGTTATATGCTTTTTCTTAGGCAAATTATAAATAATAGTAATATATAAAATATAGTCAATTAGATAACATATTTATATAAATTTTTAAATAATAATAGTGAGGCTCTAACGCCCCGCGTGGGAACACGGTCTGAAAACTAATTACAACCCCTTGCTCGAGTAAACACAGGTACTCAATTATTTTTAGTGACTGAGGCATCAGAAAGCTCCAAAAATGGTACCGGGTCCGCCCGCTCGTAGTCCGCGCCTTAACCAGCGGATCACTCTGGCACTAAATTTTTAAATACAAAGAAAATTACATTGAAAATTTACATATAATTTAAACGCAAATTGGAGAAGGAACAAAATAAACTATAAGATGAGATGAACCCCGAAGAAACTAAAATGAAGCAGCAGGACATTAGTAAGCTAAGTCGAAAACAAGAAGCAATATTTTCCAAAGATAGAAATGGGAATAAGAAACTAAGACAGATGACATATTCAAAGTAGGTAGAAAAGAGCCACAAATAATCGTAGTAACGTTCAGAAGTTACTATAGAAAAATCAAAACCTTAAAGTAAACACTGTAAGTGCTACTCTAAAAGGTTTATCTGGATAGTAACCTAACTATTAAAGAACAGATAATACAAACCGCAATCAAGAAGGTAGCAAAGATAAAAAAGGAAAGCGAAAAGAGTTGTGTTGGATTTAGAGGGAAGTCTGAAGTTGGTTGGAAACCCATTTAATTTTAGGCAATACAAACAAACAGAAAAACGAACATTATAAAAAATCGGGATTAAAGCTTCGAATATTTAAAGTTTAGCAGTTAAAAAATAGGAAGCTTGTAGAGGAGATTAATAAGATAAAATTTCAAATATTAGAATGAGTAGAAAAAGAATAATGTTGGCTTATAGGAGAGTAAACAAAGAAGAGAGTGCGAATAGTGTGGTATATATAGCATCAAAATATAAGCATAACATTGTCGAGTGAGACGTACTGGTGCGAGGGGTAATGAAGGTAAAGTTATAATTAAGAAAAGATAAAAAATCTTTTTAAAAATGTTATTAAGGAATTTCAATGGAGGGGTGGGTGAGAACAGTAGATATTATGTTTGAACGGTAGATAAAGGAGGCGAGAAAATGAATAGAATAGAAAAGAAAGAGAACCACCCAAAGACAGAAGAAGACGTAACCACAGAACAGCTACATGAAGCATACTAGAAAAAGGATATCTATGTAATAAAATAAGCGTAATGACACTGCTTTAAGCCATGAAGAGACTCAAGTAATTTTTAACATGACCAAAAAATATACTACTGTGTTATTGACTTAGTAAAAGCATTTGGTAGAATTCAACCGGAGGTTATATGAAAGTTTCTTGTAAATACAAAAGTCAGTCGAAGGTTACATAATATGTAAAAATTGCATAAACAAACAATTATAAAAGTTAACCGTATCATACTAAATGAGGTCTAAGACAGGAAACAAGTCTTATACTGTTTGCGTTCGTACAAATAAGGTGGTGAACGCATGGAAATCTTACAACACAATCTAGAGCAGTGAGATGAAACAGGTAGACCCTAAGGCAACGTTGAATCGGAGAACCATAATTCAGTAAGTAACTATACTTTTTACCGGGTTTTAAATAAAGTAAAAATTAACTTTTTCCAAAATCTACTTTTGAATTATAACTTCATTGAAAGAGTACAAAAAATGTGCTCAATGCTATTAAAAGAAGGATAAGTCGACTGCGGTCAGTTCGAACATTAATAAAGTCGAATACCTGTTGGAAAACAACTATTTTTTAATGCTTCAAAAGAACCCTCCTTTAAGATATTTTTATTACATTTGATAGTGAAGGAAGATTTAAAACTCTTTGCTTAGAAGATCCAAACCCATCAGCTAATGAGTGAAAAAAAATCATAGGCATTGATTGATGACTTACACCCATTAAAGGGTTTAATAAGGCACATTAATCACAGATACTTTCAATTTTATTTCAAGAGAAACAAGGCAGAAAGTCATTAATCACTTTTTGAAGCATTTGGCAGTAATAACCAAGAGCAAAGGAAGTCGTTTTGAAAATATTGTAAGGAATTTTCAGACACCGCCATAAAGGGATCATCACCATGTGAAGTTCGCGGCTAATACTGGGGTCGCTTCCATGCCGTTACGGGTTGCCTTCAATGTGCGAGCAGCTGCCGTTGGGACCCCCGTAGTGGTTGTAGACGTGCGAGCTTTAGAACATGGCGGAATACACTAAAAAATTTCGGCGTTGTGAGAACGCTTCAGATCAAGCAGCGGAAGTCAAGTTACCCGACGGAAAGTGAACTGTTCCAGTACGAAATAAATTATGTTCAAAATAAATACAGTTATAGAGTATGATTTTATATTAGTAGATATCTGAGTAGTGTACAGGGTGTCCGAGATTTCATGGGATTTGGAGGTTACACCTATTCCCGTATAAATTAGAAAAAAACTAGTTACGTATTCATGGGTCCATTTAAAAAAAATCGATTGGCACAAACTTCACCCCGATATCTCTAACTGTTTTGGAGATACAAGCCAAATGTAATTTTTGGTCGATTTATATAGTGCGATAACTTCGTTGTGCATGAATATTTTTTTAAACTGTTAGAATATTTTCAATGTTAATTCTTACGGGGATTCCGATACTGCTAAAATTAGTTTTTTACTTCTTAAGAGTTTTGAGATGTGAAATAAAATTATATTTTATTATGAAAACCATAGGTGGCTATGTCACCAAAAATTGCTTATTTTTGTGCTTTCCAAAAATAGTAAATAAATTGTCTTTGTCGCTGAGGAAAGATTTTTAAAAAATTATCTACGGTTTAAAGTAACTTGACCCTAGGATATAAAAGAGATATTATTAGAGTTTCTTCAACATATTTTTGAAACTTTACATTTACATCTGAAATAAAGTAAATTTTATTAATTGGTTTAGGTCATTTCAACTTTGCAATAGTATATTTAACTAGTTAGTGTTTTTTCAATTCTCTTGCAATCATAAAAGGACTAGCCTGACTAAAGTGTTTTTATTGCTCTGGATTTTAAGACGAGAAGGTAACTTCAATTCCATGTTTATTAATTTTGAAGGGTAAAATATTCTTATGTGAAAGACTTGGTGATGTAAAAAGGGCAAAGTGTATATAAAAATAATTAAAAAAATTCCTTTTAATAAGTTCCTACTTTGGTGATACACTTTTCTAGCTCAGTTCTTGATCAGCGCTTGTTGCAGTTGATCTGACTAAATGTTACAACATATTTTGGGCTAATTGTAGTTTTCTTTGAAAGACAATGTAATGGAGAAAATTTAACTTATAAAGAGAAAGGTTTGCAGTACTTAAAGCAAAGGTCTTGCTAGTAGGTAGTATTTTTTAAACTATTTTTTTAGATTAATGTGAGAGAATTATCAAACATTATTATTCTTTGACAAGATAAATTGCCATAATAAAATAACACTCTGCGCTTGTGTCGAGTGGACGTGTACTTGCGTTTCTTGATACTGGAGTCCAAAGTGCATAAAATACAAAAATGCACAATTTTATATCTTTCAGAATAGTTATTAGAAATCTATACCCAAGTATCAATATAGAAAAAATAAAAGATAAATTTAAATGCATTGTCATTAGATTATCAATATACAGAATGCGAAGTAGAGAGTTATAAAGAAATAATAAAAAGAAGTTTATAAAATCGACAAACTTGTTCAATCATTACTAAAAATTGAACATCTTATGTGCAGCTTTAATTGCACTTTGGATATATAAACAAATTGTAGCGTTAACTTTAACGAGAACCACCTGGCTAACTACAGGAGCTGCTCTGTTTACAAAGAAGTTCAAAAAAGATTATTTTCCCCGTTACAAAAAAGCAGGTCTTTGTTGTAACTTACAATCAGAATTTAACGCAACCAAATCTGACGGATGCTCAGATTATAGGAAGTAATTTCTTAATAATACCCCAACAAATTCCAATCAACTCCTCAGATGACATAAAAGAGGTAAAAATATTATAAAAAAACTAATGGAGCCAACTGAAACAATGTTAAATCTATTAATAAACCTGCAGGTAATAATTATAGTAGTTCAATATATTAAAAATAGCAAATTTATTTAATAATAAACAGGATCACTATGAGCACTACCTCAGTACATTAGGAATCAGATTTGTGTACTACTTCAAGTTTGATCATTTATCAATAAATCTGGCACTAAAAATCATTGTTATAACTTTGTGTAATAAACACATTAACTGGGAGTTATTCAAAGAACTGGTACATGCTACGTTCTCGCTGGATATTGTTTTTCAACTGAAGATGGTTTAATAGAAGCAACAGTGAAACTGTGCAACAAATTTGCTGGCAAACAACTTCTCAAAAAACACATATTCATAAGACAGAAAATTAATAAAAAACAGTCAACAGTAGTGGTGAATCAAACAACAGCTGAATTGAAATCTTAAAAACCAATCTGTACAGAACTATGTTAAATCTCTACCGTCAACAAAAACTATTGGATTAAAGGTTTAAATCATTTATAACTCCAACGTAAAATACCTCTTTGCACTGATAACGGCAACTGGGCCCGAATCAACCAAGAGAAGGTTATAACTTCTGCAAATCATTTAATTGAGACTTTCTAATCGTTTTCTTCCAAAATTATAAATCAAGAAGTGAATGAAATTTAGCAGTTTCTTGAAGCTTCTTTTACTTTTAATTTAAAGTACCTACAACTTGAATCTACGCAAGGCACTCGGTTATAATTTGATTATGGGTAAGGTCTTCAAAAAGTTTCTTTATAAAGGTTTCACGTTTTTATTTCTAGAATGAAAAGTTGCTACGATTATAAAGAGCACTTATCCAAGAAAAACCTAAAGAAAATGTTGCATCTGATGGGCGTGTCAGTTTATTGTTGATACTACGCAAAGTATTAAAAAAAACTTTTACTAAGTAGAATTGTACATAATTTTTGGACAACAATTTAATTCCTTATTACGGGTTTGAGTTTTGCAAGAAACATGCTACGGTTGAACAAATTCACAGCGTCATTGGCAGGATTATCAAAGGTTTTGAAAAAAAGGGATACTGCTCAGCAGCATTTGTAAGTGAAACAAGCTTTTGATAAAGTCTGGCAACAAACTTTACAAACCCACTCGTATATTTCTCTTAGACTACTATCTACTTTATTTAGTAAATATAAAACTGATCTATTTTCTATCAGCTCTGGTGTTCCTTAAACCCAATATTATACAGCAGATTTTTCTAGCCTTAGAACTACGGTTACTACAATCAATGCTGTCAATGCAATAACTTTAATTTAAATCTTCATTTTTGTTTGATTAAAGTTAATAGTACTAAATTAGTTCACGTAACTTTTAATACTCGCAGAAAAGCTTGTCTGCATGTTACAATAAATAATAAACAAGTTTTATAAGCTGACAGTACTCGATATCTTAAATTTCATCTTGACAGGAGATTAACCTAAAAAAAAATCCCTTCCAAACGCAAGCGACTAAGAGAAGTGTGTTGTAAAATCTATTAGTTACTTAGACGCAAATCCTAGATGATTTTTGAAAACAAGGTCTTACTCTGCAAAGTTTTCCTCAAACTAGTGTGAACTTATGATATACAACGGCGAAAAATAACTAGTAACTCTTAACATCGACATCCTAAGACTTTCAGAGTTATAGTAACACCCCATGATATGTAGGAGATATGTGGGGAGGTTATTGCACCAACGGGTACAATGTTCCAATACAAAAAAAGTAGTTTTAAATTTGAGCGCGATTCTGCTTTAGGTTGGTATACCTGGTGACGCCATATTTAAATATGACATCCGCCCCAACGAATACCGCTTCAATTTCAGGTAAGAAATATTTTGGTATTTTACTTGCGAGAACTTTTTTATTTACAGAGTTAGTAACTGATTTTTTAAATTTAACTTAACAATTCGTTGATCAACGGGTAGAGTTGTACGAGTCTAATATGATCCTAATTAAGCATTTTATTAATGTGCTAGCTGGTTCTGCGGTGGTATTTCATTGAATATCATAATTATTAATGCGTAGTAACAGCGGACTGTTAATTCATTTAAAAGATTTTTTAGCGCTCTTTGTATGATTAATTGTCAAGTTCCCAAGTTTAAATCATCTCGCTATAGTATACATTATAAAGTTGTACTATAACCTCCGATAGGTTAACATCTTTAGTCAATAGCACCATGTCGTCACCAAATAATACAAGGTCTGCATTGGTGTTAGAAATATCATAAATAAGTCAGGTCCCAGTATGCTACCCTGCGACACCCCTGCTTCAATAGGTCTTGTTGAGGAAATGACTATGTATTTAGACTGTAAGTGAGAGGTCTTCAAGATATGAGAATAGTAATGCTTTGTCTACAAATACTGCAGTTGTATATCGCTTTATCTCATAATCTTTCTCTGTCATTTCGACAATGCGATGCAGCTGGTAACAGATGGAGTGTCCCCCTTTAAACCTACATTAAAATATTGGGATGAGCTCCAGTCTGGTAATTTCATTGTTAAGTCTTGTGTTGATTACTTTTTCAAACACCTTAAAGATTGTAGTTAGAAAACTAATTGGTTTATATCCATTACGCTCTTTTATGCTTTTTCCCGGCTTGGGAAATATCAGTATGATTCCGTCCTTCCATTTGTTGGAGAAATAAAGTGTAAATAAATATGCCAACGCTCTTCCTGTGAATTTGAGATTGGTTATATTGCTTTTCTCTGGAACTTTATTAACCAAAAGCGTTTTTATTATGTCAGGAGAGGTTGGTTTCATATTATGTCTTGCTATTGATTGATGTGTTTTTAGATGTCTTTTTATTATATTGGAATATCCTGAAGATTGGTATTAATACGATGTGAAAATTTATTCCTGGTGATCGGCGAAAGTTTCACATTTTCCTTTATCTGTATTTAGTATTCCATTTTTTGTGGGCATGGATAACATTTCCTATGGCTGACGAAGAATCTTGTCGTTTTCTAAAGGTATAGGTCGTTAGGCTTATAGGTGCTGATATATTCTTAATACGATTCTATTTAATACGCCTTTAGCTCTCTTTTGATACGATGACCCAAGTAATTGACCAGGTTTTTTGTTTCCGGATTTCTGGTACGTTTCCATTCCCTGAGAAGTTGATTTTTCTGTTTTATTAGGTCAACAACATGTCGTGGGGCGTTTTTGGATTAGCATGCTTAGGGGTTTCTTTTTGGTGATTGTGGCTGCTTCTACATGTTCAGTTACACATGTTTTAACATGAGCTACCAATTGTCTATGTCTTATAAGTCATTGAATATTTAGCTTCATCAATTTTTGGGACATAAGTTAAGTCTACAATTCGATTAGTCAAGCTTGCTGTATAATCTTTTGAAAATCTGCACTCGGATATTCTTTTGTACTTTTATACTCATGATCAGTTAGGTATGGGAAGTAGGTCGGTTTTTCCGGCGCTGGGGTTTGAAAGACATAATTTGCTGAGTAGCTATAAAGCCTTAATCCGAATGGGTAATTTTTCCAGCACCCTCAAATTGTGTTTTTAGAATTTAGATCTCCCAAAAGTAGCGTCGGTTCTCCCGAGTTAAATATATAGATGTCGATTTCCAGAAGATACTTATTGGGTTGGCGATATTCACTTATGCTTTTAGTGTAGTTTCCTTCTGGTATAGTAACATCGATTTTTTATGCTTAACAAGGACAGCTACATCTTCTGAGGCGTACATTGCAATTCTATCTGTGGGGTGACAGTAATAGCCCGAAATTTTAAAGTCATCGTGTATTCTTAGATGTGCCTTTGTGATACATGCTGTATTAATATTATGTCTTGCGAGAAAGGCTAAAAATATAGCCCTTTAAGCTTTAATGCCATTTTCGTTTCAATTAAGCAGTTTTAAATGATTACTAGTTTTTAAGTGATTATGATCCATTAAAGAGTATAGGTACTAATTTTGTTTATAAGAATTACTTGATTTATCCTAGGTATGACCGAATTGAGTTAAGGATTGTTGTTAAGATTGTATTAGTTAGCGATTCTTTTTTATGATTTGTAGTACTCCATGGCTGGCTTTGATTTGCTGATCCGATAGTATTTGGAAGAGGTGGAAAATGGGTGTTGTTGCTTAGAGGAACTTGTGGTCTTTGTTGCCGGTTTTAGTATTAGGACTTGGTGATTTATTTTTATTATATTTGGATACTTGAAAATATGGATGACCTCGAAAGTTTGTGGGTGATTACTTCCGTAGTTGACACAGATTGCAGCACAGTTTTGTCTTTGTCGCAGGCAGTGTAATGATGGTTACCTAGGCATTTGACACACCTTGGCAGTAATGTTTAGTATGTCTATAGCATTAGCATCTATGACACCGAGATGTGTGTACTGATGTTCATCTTGGTTCAAGTGTATGGCATATGATGTAAATTTTGTAAATTTCCTTAGTTTTCTCATTTTCTGTAAGTATTACTTACTTTTTACTTTACATTCTTTGTTTTTATTAAGAAGTCTGGTGATCTTAGTTATAGGGATATTACACGAGGTGAGTTCTTCTTGTATATCTTCTTCCGTTAGTGAAAGAGGCACGTTTTTAATATTTGGGTTTTAATAAGTATGAAAGACTATTTTGTTAGTTAGGTAGTATTTGGCGAAAGTTATTTAGTTATTTTCCGAGTTCAGGTTGATTTTAAAAAATATTCCACTGATGACAATGACAAATTTTTCTGTGACTACATTACTAAGGTCATCACTTACCTGTATGCGATTTAGCCTTGGTCTCTTCTGTGTCTTCTGCGATTGGTCCTGAGGGTGTGTTACTGGTCCATACTTGTTCACCTGCAGTAGAGAGATGGATGTGATTAAGCAGATAATATTTATTTTGTTCCAGTAGTTTTTTGGTTTTATATATACTTCTTTTAGAGGCCACTGACGGGTGGTGAGAGATGATTACTGTTTATTTTGGTGGTTGACATTGCCTCACTCCCGCAAGGGAAGAAACTGGTATATAATGTGGTATTCTTGTGTACCGATTTATACAATTTTTGCGGTAAATAAAGTATATATAATAATAAAAGCAAGCAAGATGAATTTCGGTTTATCTAAAATCCAAGCCCAAGAATTGGCTTATAAATTGGCAAAACGAAATCATTTAAAGTATCCTGATTCATGGGATAAGAAACAGGCAGCAAGTAAGGATTGGTTAAAAAAAATTTTAGGAAACATTGGTCGGATTTGTTACTCCGTAAACAGGAAGTCACTAATCTGGGCAGGGCAATTGCCTTCAACAAAACGACGGCAAATTGATTCTTTATAATTTGGATACTCTCTAGAAAACGACAAAAGTTCAAGCTTCCCAAATGTTTAATCTGAATGAAACCGGTCTAATTATCGTAAATGAGTCTCCAAACGTCATTGCTAAAATGATAAACAAGTTGGTCCAGTGACTTCGGCTGAATGAGGTATCCTGATTACCACTTTACGTAATTTTTCTTCGGGTCAATTTCAAAGCACATATGGTAAATGGCGTTCATCCGGAAATCCGGTTGGATAAACAAACATTTTTTTTATTGAAGTTACGAATCATGTTGCAGCTCATATTCGCCCCATGTCAGAGTATCCGATAGTGCTAATTTATGGCAATCATGAGAGTCATGTGCAAATTGAAATTATTAAGTTTGTCCGCGGAAACAATATCCACATAATTACCATCCTTCCTCACACGTCTTAAAACTTCAGCCACTAGACATATCCGTATATAAATCACTAAAAGCTATCATAACTCTGAGTGCAATCAACAATTGGATGATAAACAACCTTAATGGAACTATTAGTATTTTTGACGTAGCACAGTTATTTGGGAAAGCTTATTCGAAATGATGTAGCATGAGCAACATTATCAGCGGTTTCAGAACGGCTGGCATTTCTTGTGCAGCTACGTGTCAGTTCGTCCATTTCCTAATCTTCTGGCAAACTCTTCCGCTTCTACCCCTAAAATGATTACTTCACTTGGTCAAGAAGGCGCGGCTGCGAAGCCGCAAGAAAGTAAAGATAGTTCCGTGAACATCTGCCATTTTCCAAAGGTATCAGAAAAGAAAGTCAAGGATGGCAGAAGAAAAAATAGTTATTTTCATTGCAACAAGTGGAAGAGCCATTGAATAACAAAGAAACCCGAGACAACACCTGTACAGCAAATATGCTTTGATGACAACTGACAGAGAAATTGACTATGTGTATGAAGCGGAATCTAAAGACGGTGGAGAGTATCGGACGAGGACAGCAGCAAGGATAAAGTTAATCGCGAGAATCTCATTGAAACACTGTTTATTGTCATTAAAAAGAGCACTGACAAAAAAGGATATGAAGTGTTTTTGGATGGGAAAATCCTGTGAATTTAAAGGAAATTAGTAAGCATGTTCTACTTAAGCCAAAAAAGATGTTTCTAATAAGAAACAAATGGTAAAAATTTTGCTGTCGCCCGAATCCGGCCCTACAAGAACTACTTGTTTGCTTTGTTTTTCTTTTTTGTTTTTGATTTTTCTAGATGTGGCTTACCTGCCTTAAGATGACATTGTGCCTATCTACTGTTTTATACATTAAATCCAAGAGAGCAAGGCATACGCAAGTTTCAGGTTCAATAGGAATCAACGGTATTTATATCAGATTATGATAGCTGATGGAAATAGTAGATCCCTCACCCGGGTGAGTACCTTGCATAAAAGACAATTGTTGACTAAACTCTCAATAACTCAAGAAGTTTCCAACAACCAGACTTATAAGTAGTGCCCAGCTAAAGCTGTACCTAATAAAGCTCCAAAAAGTGAGACCCCAACTTTAGAAGCAAAGTTTCATGACTGATTGAAAAAAAGTGAGTCAAGGTCTCCAGATTTCCCCTACCGAATGAGGTAATTCGGTGTGATCTTGATATTACCACAATTAATGAGGAAATACAAAACCACAGCGATGGTTCAAAAGATTCGACCTATTGGATCTCCCAAACCGTTTAGTGTGAATATGTGTGTGTTAATTTCAGTTCTTTACAGACTAAACGCTTTATGAAATGTCATGGTATGATAGATTGCAGACTCTAAAGAAAGAAAATAATATCAAAGAAACAGTTCTTTGCTAATAAGCTAAAACAATGTTCACCCTCAAACAATTATGTAAAACGTTGCTTGTAAGTACGAATAGTTAGTCTGTCGTTATATCACGTTTTCTACGTCAGTAGTGTGTGGTTGTCCATTACCAAGATCCATGGTGGTTTTATTGCATAATTACACTTAAAAATGTCAGTCATGGTGATAGCCAACGACCAACGCGAAAATGAAATCTGGAAGCATAAGTCATTGGCCTTGCATTATTCAGCTGAATTATGGAAACATCTCACGTAGATACGGCCACAAAAAACCGCAGCATTTAAAAAAAGCTTTGACATTGTTCGTTAATGTGGTGTTTTGAGTCATGTCATTCTCAGATTGCGGAGCACATCGTGTAATCTTTAGTTTACTCCCGATCGCTCGCATTAATTCAGTTAACGATTTGTGAAGGACCCTAGCCGATGTCTATCGTTCCCGAGAGCGTTCCCACAAGCGACCCGATTATCACACGAACGCAGTAAAAATGAACATGGGCTTTCGTCTAGGCCGACGAATTTACGACGATCAATTAACTACCTAATCAAAGCAAAATGAGTTATGCGCGCTCGGCCAATGGGGCCGCTAGTTTTTATGCCACCCAGACGGCAATAAAAGAATCGGCGGCCGCCGCAAACGCCGCCGCGGTTAATTGCGGCGGCGGTCCCGCGGAAAGCTGCGCGCGGTGTCCGCCGCGTGTCGTGATAAGAGCGCGGCTTTATTTTAATTACCCGCGAGGGCAGATAAGCCCAATTAATGCCGGTGTGCAATCGCGGACAGGCAGACGGACAATTCCGGCGGCGGCCGCTGGAAGCCGTCGCCGGCATTTCCCGTGCCTCATCGGTCATTATTTATCGGATTGATTTAAATATGGAATTCCTCTGCAATTTGTCGCCTGATTAATGCGCATTATTAACTCAAGCAGTGCCGGCGCGGAGAGCACTTTTTGCTGTTGAGATTAATCTGGGCAAATTGGAAACGCTGGAATTCGCAATCTATGGCCGTTGTTGCTTATTAATAAACGCCATTAATATTCCCCCGCTCGGCAGGTAGCGGCCTTTTTGCGAATTCGAAATTGTCGGAGAGGCTTGTTAGCTGTTGAAGTTAACGTGTCGGATATGCCGAGCTCGCCTGATGTTATTAAGGAGGAAAGGCAATTATGATGTATTTATTAGTGGAAAGTTAACTAATTTAGGCTGTCCGGTCAAGTGGACCATTTTTGTACTATTACATTACAAATTAACATTTTGGTTTGAATGCGGATTTAAAAAACACCATCCATTACAAAATATCAGTTTGCAAGTACAGCCAAAAATAGATCAAAATAAGATCCTCAAAAAACAGAAGAATATTGCAAAGAACTCTACAGAGCAACAATTACGCACAAGCATCAAAGACATAGAACAAAAAGTAACAAATGTAAATCTAGAAGACATTCCTATAATTGAACAGAAAGAGCGCTAAAAGAAATGAAAGAAAAAACACAAGAAGAAGTACAAGTACTAATAGAAATGATGAAAGAGGAAGGAAATTACTTACTTCATGGTGCAACAAGCCGCAAGAACCTTGGACCTCCCTTTTTTTTTATTTCCCGTTTTGTGGTTCACGATCGTCACTCCTGTCCTAATCCACCTGTCTTATTCTGTTCTTATTCTCTACATCTTTATAGTTAGTGCACTCGTATCCTTACTATTTGCTTCTTACTTTAGAGAAATGGCTTTTTTTATAGTTCTTTCTATTCCCTACAGTTCCTTGCCTTTTCATACATCTTGTGACACCCATCCATCTAAGTCTTGGTAGTCCTTTGTTTTCTTTACCTTCTAGGTTTTGGTTCATATATATTTAAACTCCTCTGGAAGCCTCTATCAGTTCTCGGTTTGTTAATATATAGCTGCGTTTTCATTTACCTAGCTGTAGATTTCCCAAAAGATTTTTCTTTCTCACGTAGCGCCTAGTTTTCTTGTTGTCTTAAACACTTCCACTTTATTCTTCACCGATAGTACCTCGGATTTCATAACTCTTTTTAACCAGAAGTAACACTCATTGTTCTCGTTAATGATTGAGCTGTGTTAAATCAGTAACGTTGTCTTATCCAGATATCTCTCTTGCGTTTATCATATATTTTGACTTTTTGGTATTGATTTGTAGTCCTTGCGTCACTGCCTCTTTTTCTATATATGAGCCTACTTCTTTCAGACCTCATGGTGACTTACCTATGATATCCATAACATCTGCGCACGCCAATAATATGCTTTGTCGATATAGCGTGCCCCCAGAATTTATAGGCCGTTTTCTTATCACTCTTTTTAAGACAAAATTGAATAGTGTGGTTGATATAGCATTTCCTTCTCTTAATCAGCAGCAGATAATTTAGTAGCACAGTAGATACATAATAATCACTTTTGCTCTGGTGTTTATTGGGTACATTTTTATTAAATTTAACTTTGTTGGTGCTTTTAGTTTATGCAGCCCTTTGCACAGTTCCTTCCCAAGTACAGAATAGCAGGCTTTAAAAATCTATGAATAGATGTTGCAGTTCAATGTTATATTCTCTAAATTTTCAAATGCTTGCCTGATTGAGAAGATTTGATCCACAATTGCTCTGTCTCTCCTAAAACCACTCTGATAATCACCAACTCTTTGTTCTATCCAAATTGTCAGCTATTTTTCTATTACTTTACTCAATATTTTTATTATGATTTGGACATATTACTATCATCTCCTCCGATATTTTTGGCCCTTCAGATTTCACCAGTTCTATTGATATTTGGTTTTCTCGTAGACGAGTCTACTCTATCTTCTGCTTTCCGGTTTTACTATAATTGTTCTGTCTCCTCTTCACTATTTTCTTGGTTTAACAGTTTACTAAAGTATTATTGCCACCTCTCCAGAATTTCTGCTACACTTGCTATTAATTTTCCTTCTTCATCTTTACACAGCTAAGTTTTTGACTGAATATTTCTTCCCTGCCGTTTTCACCCTTTATAGAACTATCTAATTTTGTTTTTGGCTCTGTTTCCTATTATTTCATTTAATATTTTCTGTTCGTGTTTGTTTTCCTCTGCATGTTGCGTTTACTATTCTTCTGTTTTCTTTTTTAATTCATTGTCATTTCTCCGTTATTTCTTTTGTCGTTTCCATTTTTTATAAAATTCCAGCTTTCTTCACTGTTTTGTTTATCATGAGTTTCATGTTGTTTTTTTGACCGTGACTTCTTTTTCATAGCTTCACTGTATTTGGTTATAGTTTCTGTATTGTTTAATAGCTTCTAGGCATTAAATTTCCTATTAATAACGCCTTCTTTTTTCTTGGCTGATTTTTTGATTTATTTTCGTTTTTACTAAAAAATAATTTGAATTACAGCCGTTACAGTACAGCTCCTTATATTAAGAATGTTTCTTTTATATATTGGTTCATGTGGGGATTTGGTGTTCGCTACAAAATACACTTGTTACAATACTCTTGCAAAATACACTACCCTTACACCGCTACCATTACTATATGTGTGTAAGCTATAGCTTCTTATAACTGGACAGTATATCTTTTCCCTATCGACCTTCGCATTCCACTCTACTAAGATAACTTGTTAAGTTGGTACTCTAATATTGCGTAGATGGTTTCCTTAGTTTCTACTCCACTATCTTCAATCGAGCTGTACACATTTACTAATATCATATTATTGAATACCATTTTCATTTTTAGTAGTACCATCATTTCATAGATTGGAGTACACTGAATTATGTTTTTCCTATCCTTTTTGTGTATTAGGAAGCCTAAGCCTATTTTTCTATTTTCTCGTAAACTCCTCTATATCCAATGATACCGCTATTATTCAATTCGATTTCTTATACTGCTAGTACTCCAACCTAATATTTCCTAATTTGTCTTATCAAGTTTTGCAGTTTTTTTATTAGTCCTAAACTGCAGACGTTCTAAATTCCTAATTTGATATCCCCAATAGAAAGATCCAGAGAATATAACTTACCCATGTACCTTATCCGTAACGTGTTCGCAAATTTATGGAAGCATTATTTTGCTGAAATTAGACGCCACGCATATTGTTGCCCTCTATGAAATGATTGTCCCAAAATCCTTTCCAAGACTAATATTTTGCATTGTTCCTGAAATTTCATATCATAACATTGCTGATGCTATGTTTTACTATAAGCACCTAACGCCTCATTAATCTATACATTGAATAAATAGACCCTGGGACGCCAAGATTTAGAGGCGCAAATTTTTGAGTTGAGTAACCGCAAAAGTGAATTCAATCAGAGAAAATTTGAATAGGTTACGACTATTAAACTGTGAAATCGTACATTCATCGTTTATCTACGGATAATAAATTAAAAAAATATATTGTAACAAAAATAACATACCACAAGAAATTAATCAGGAACTTTCCGGAAAAACTTTCTGATTTGTTCTAGAATCACGTGTTTGAACATAAGGATGAGCATTCAGGGCTGTCAAGCAGGAAAAATCATATAGTGAACAACAATGGTTCAAATAAATTAGTTTTGTTATAGTAACAGTTCACCATTGCGTTAGCAGTTAATTTATAATTATTCTGTAGCAATGTAATCCTTGTGAATAAAATTTAGTTTTGAATTATATTATTGTTTAATTCAAATTTTATTTATGGCAACGGCTGAACGATGAGTTGCAAAGATGTTCGAAATTTGTTAAAAAGCCAAGCGCAGCAGAATTCGAAAAACATTCCAAAGAGCGTCTTGAACAACAGAATACTGTGATCAAGAAATACCGAAATTAAACAATTCTTTCTTACATGTTGGATAACAATTACAATTGTCACCGACTTCAGTGTTTTTAAGCCCAAATTTTAGTGTGTCAACATTACGGAGCTCTGAAAATATTATGAAAGACTCAACTATATTATTCGATGACTTGGTGTTGTGGTGTGTAAGATGTAAAGTTCGTGAGTTGGTGGCCTATAGTGGTATTTAAATAAAAAATCTAAAAGGCAGTATGCGACTTAAAAAATATTTTGTACCAATCAAAAGTATTATAAAAGGTTAATAAATAGAGAACGCATCAAGCGAAATTAGATGCTTTAGTCAAAGTTAACCGTACGAATATTTTGTGTGCCATGCAAACTCTATGAAGGAACGACGTTCCTAGGAACTAAAGGGTTTAATGATGCGACAAATAACCATAAAATAAACGATCATGACAACAACTTTCAACACAAAATTTATTATAAGTTGAGTTTTACCAAGAGTGGATTGCAAAAAAGGACAGTACAAGAAACATGATTTTTATAATATGTTTAGCTTTCCGTGGACTTCCAATTCATAGCAACATAAATGAAATAACAGGCTCTGTAAACTGTTAACTTTCTCGACTGCTTTCTAGAATTGTTTTAAAATTAGATTCTTTTATGGCTGAACATGTAGCAAAATATGAAAATAAAGAAAAGGGGTCTTCTTCATACTTATTCTATTTCAACGTCAGATGAGTTATATTTAGCACTGTGGTACGCTATGTGCTATGTACCGCAACTCTTGTTGAACGATTTTTGACATTTATTCCTAACTGTGGCCATAAAGGTGAAGAGACGACCTCTAATGATGGCCGTAGACTTTGTAAGTCTTCATTTAAATAACTGTAGAGGATAATGTGTACTAAAAAGATGTTCAGGGTAGAATAAAATGAGTAAATCCTCTGGCCGCACATATTCCTTACGCTGGTCACTCTGTACCACTAGCTGCGGAAAGCATCAAGTATTCTGTGGATTTTTTACTTTGGAATAAGAAATATATAAATTTTTTAGTTATTCAAGTTTTTGCAAAGTCTCTAATAGTAAGTGAAAGGCTTTAAAAAGAAAGTACACTCACACAACAAAGATCATTACTCTATACAGCACTTTAGATGTTTTTGTAAACACTCTTTGAAACAAAAATGAGTTTTTAAGTTAGAAAACAAAGCAAAATTGACGTGTGATACTAACTTCTACGAAACATACATTACAAGAAAGAAAAAACCAAAAGTTTCTTTTCGTGTAAACAAAGGTGGAAATTACGAGTTCACTGGACGACAGTCCTACGAAATAGAAACATATGTTGCAATTGATTCTGTTAAGCTCAACTTAGAACGAAATAGAACAATCTATACAAAAATGCATAAGAATATGGGATTTCTATAGGAAATTACGCAAATGGAAATGACAGCCAATGGAAAAGTAGGCTTCTAATTTAGATAAAACATTTCTTGAGAACTATGAGCACGTAGCAGTATTTTTAAGAATTATTAAAAGTATTGACAAAGAAGATAGGGATACCAAACCAAAAATACAATTAGAACTACAAAAGCTTCTAGCATTATTAAAGTTTTGGGTCGCAGAGTCTGCTTTTCCTAATATTACCATCGTTCCAAGAATTTAAGTAAGGCAGTTACTAATTTTATTGGAGAAGAAACCTTTTCAGTTTTTAAAAGAGTGAAAAACTTTTTCAAATATTGTTTAAAAAAAGCTTTGCCCTTCTACTTCTTAACAATGAGTTTCTACAGAGTCTTTTGATGATACAGTCTATAGTTCAAAGGTTTGTTAATTCTAAAGCCAAAGAAGAAATGATTTTAAATAAAAATGTTCAGATAAAACGGATATTTGTTTTTTTCCATTGAAGCGTGAGTGTATGTACATATTGTGTTGAAGTGTATATATGTACCAAAAATCTAAGAAATTAAATGCTTACTTTGTCTGTAAAATCGATTTTGTTTTCCAATATTCTGATAACGCCCTAAACATGCAAAATGTGAAGGGAACGAGGGTGACAAGAACTTTAGTCAGGCCCTGTGGACATCATGATGCATTCGAAGTGTGTTTTTCGTCAACTCGTCGTTTAATAAAGGACTTACCCGGACTGTATTAAACATATACCATATAAAGGAAAATAAGGTTATTTCTAATCCCTCTCAACAGTATAAAGTAATATTTGTATATATAACTTTATTGGAGAATAGACGATAAAAATTACATACCTTGAAGTTAGATTCGTTAAACCTTTGCCAATGTAGTGCTGATGTCTTTTAACCCATTGTAGTCGAGCTTTTTTATTTTTGTCCAATCGTCACGACTGTTTTTAGCTTTGCAACCCTTGTAACCAGCACCTACGAAATCTTTTCTCATTATAATTACGCCGATTAATTTCCTTATTTGCTTTAACCTAACCACTTTTTGAAATCTTTGTAAAATTATTTAATGAGGATTTGCTCTTCTTGTTGCTCAGTTATCCGTTTCCTGTTTGTTCGTTGTTTATTAGCATTTAAAGTGGTCTCTTTCAACCGTTTCAGAGCATATCGCAAAGCAGATCTCAACAAGTTGTGATTTTCTCTGTTCGTATTAAAATTGAATTTCTGAGCATTGCTGCGCACTAAGCTTAGTTTCCTAGGCATCATCAACTGGAAAAATTTAAACAAAGTGAATAATCAGGATAATAACAATAACGTTTTTACTACAATCAGAGCTAAAGAAACTTTCATAAAATCATTAATTCCGATCGAATTGTAACGTTTTTTTCCTCTACAGCGGTGAATAACACGTGAAAACTTACTTAAACTACTTATTAATTTCGCTTACAGGCAATCAGAACCACTTAACACAACACCTGAAAGTAATAACGTAAAATTACACTGTATTTATCTGTATGACTATTTATGTTGGACTTGTACAGCTTTTGGAACTTCAGATTCACTTCCAAGGCTGCTTTGATGCCTGCACCTCAAAACTAATGCCAGAATGTACGCGAAGTTTCTCGTAAAAATCTGGTAATTTCCTATTGTTTGAGCTTCGCACGTGCACACGCAGCGCGGCTGGATTCGTGGAAGTCATTATGTGGGTTGGTGATGCGTGACGTCTGGGTCGCCATACGGGGAGCGTTCTGCTTATCTGATACCACAGAACGTTTAAAGTTGCAGCGAAAATACAAGTTTCATTTTGAAAATCATAGAGCGCCTAACAATTTTGAATTAGGCTGTATAAACCTTGATGGTTGAAATGTAAAATTTTTGCTACAGATTACTTAAATAGATAATGCAAAATTTAATTTCATTATCGCAACAACATCGACTATATGAGTATTGCAGATTTATCAGCTTACTTGTTAATGTTAAGAAAGCATAGCGGTCATCTTGAACAGTAAATCTACTATAACGGAGAACAGTTTATATTAAATGTTAGGGCTTATTGTTTCTGAAAGTATTATTCACCAAGCTACATTATCCAGCTAAGCTATGGGAATATTCCACATACACAACTTCTATCAGATAAAGATATCACACAAAATATTTGTCTTCATTAAGCTTTAATGCTACGACGTGCTACCCGTTCATGTGATATTTTTGAGTTATTCCATTTGCAAATTGCAGTAAATATGTTAGTGTCGATTCAATTTTGAATTAATGTTTTGGTGCGTAAATTAGCGTCACAAAGCGGATATTGCTCGACACTGTAACCCTTATTTGAGAGTTTAAAATTGGTAGTTATGGAAATTAAAGGAGAAATGAAAACTTCAGCTTAACCACTGGACCTACATAGTGGGGTACCACTTAAATATTTTTGAATTTTACCATCCTGGGACTACGAGCGTATCTTGTATAGAAACTGAAATAAATACCGTCGACAAAACAAAATGAAAAATTAAAAGTAGAAATAATAAAATGTCTCAATTACACACATTTCGTAACTATAGCTAGAAAAAACTAAAAATTGCAATGATATGTCATGGTATGGTATTGTAAGATCAGTAGCAAGCGAACACTATTAAAAATTAAACTTTCTAAACTGGTAAATCGACTTGTTAAAAACATGTAAGTTTACAGGTGTTGGAGATGTAAGAGAAACTTTGTGAACATTAAGTGCCAACGGATGAACAGTTTTGAAAAATATTAGAAGATCTTTTAAAACGATTGTTTTACAATTTTTTATTTAAATGCAAAACTTTTTTAAAATACAAGTAATATAAGTTTACTATGTGCTATTTATGGGCATTCGAATGTGTACATTTTGCATGTAAATCACTACTGAAGTTATAATCTTCTAACTCATATATTAATTGATTGAGTGGTGCTGGTTAGTATAAGTATGCATCATTTGTTAGTACCCGTTAGATTCACTGTAACTGCAGCGTGGTTCATATTTACTATCACTACTTAAGATGTTCGTTGGTAACTTTTTTTAGTTTAGCATGTATAGATTTTCTTTCGAAGTTGTAGGCTGTATGACTGCACAAATTAATATTTGAATAACATTTTCTAGTATTTTTAACGAAGAATTTTTGAATACAGGAAATAGCAGTTTTTCTTCGTCGTTTTGAATTTCTAATATAGCACTCAGCGTTGGTGATCATATGCAGTACCTTGTTTTTTAAAACTTTCAGTTCTGGATATGGCATAATACATGAATAATCCATATAATACAAGTCTGGTTATATGTAGCTATATGGTTAATATAATATTGATATTTTTTTTGCTGTAGACATTTTTTTCATATCATTAAAACCCTTATTTAGTTCTTATCTATCGTTTGGTAAATGTGTTCGTCGGAACAGTTTCTTTAACATTGTTTATCATTTAAAATCATTATTATAATCATTATAGAGAAGTTTGCAGTAACAAATCACTCATTTCACGCGGAAAATGCGGTAGTGCAATACAAAGTGCATGGAGGAGAACAAGCAGCCATAAAAAGAAGTGATAAAGAAGAAACAAAAATTATTAATCAACGAAAAAGACTCTTAGGAAGAATCGAACAACTAGAAAATAATTGGAAGAGGCTAGATAAAGAAAAACGAAATTCAATATAGTGATTAAAGGAGTGAAATTTAAGAAAGATCTAAAGCAAACAAAAATAGGGAAACAATTCTCAGACAAGTTGGTACTGAAAGGTGTAAATATGAATAAGACGATTGCTATAAGTGGCAAAAAACGGGATGACCATAAATATTTTTGAGACAGGAGATCGAGAAAAGAAAGTAATGTCAAGCCAATAAACTAAAAAGACTAAAACTTATAATGATAACGATATGAATCCTAATAGAGACTCAGGGAAAAATAAAACAAGTACAGATCTGGAACTCCTTTTCCACCGATTTCCGGCGCTTCTGTAGATAAACAAAAATTTGCTACCACTTCCGGTCAAGAAAATGACAAAAGAAGAAAAATAAAAGATTTAGACTGATTTTGGAGAGAAAATAAGAACAGTCCATAATAAAAAATAAAAATTATTCTTTGAAACAATAAGAAAATAATAATATTACACTGATAAACGTTAAGAACACAAATAATAAAGTTATAATAAATGAAAACAAAGGAACGATAGAAAAACAAAAACATCAAATAAAACTAAGAAAAGAGGACTGAGAAGTACGTGAAGTGAAGACGTGAGAAAGGCAACCTCTAAAAGAGCCAGAAAGTAGAACCTGTGAGGTGGAAAGTGCAATACAGGAAGAAATGGAAAGAGGCATGGAGAAAGACACTGATGAGAAACTCTGGAAAACTCTTTTTTTAAGTTAATAAAATATGAGAATTATTGATTGAAATTGTTTTTCACATACGAATACTTTAGGTTTCAAAACCTCGTCTGAATTTCATTATCTGGCTGTGCAATAGACAAATATTCTATTACCGCTTTTGATTTACGTTTTTTATCTTTGTCGAATAACACGTTTTCCCGCCCCCGATTTGTTTAAGTTGTAGCTGAAGCTCTACTTGAAGAGTTAAACTAATGATACTCATTTTTAATTTGGACAAAAATTGATTAAATTGTAAAAATACGTCGGCTACTAGCTGGTCATACGTTTCGTAATGTAAAATATCTATAGTGAGCATTTGTAATGCGGTTTAAAAACTCAAAATTCTACATTAGTACAAGTTGTTACGATTTCTCTTGTAATGTTATACAGAATTTTTACATTATCGGCGGCATTAAAAGTAATTAAAAACATTAACAAACACTTCGTGAGATATCAAGATTTTAAGTATTAATTAAGGCCGATGCACGTTATTTTCTATCGTAACAGCAGGAACCCCCAGCAGGATGCAACTGATTCAATTAATAGATGATATATCGAGCCAATTACAAGCAAAGCAAATATTCGTAAATTAAAATGGAAGTAAAAATAGAACGGTTCACCTGCACTCAAAAAGTAGTTTATGTGGGACAAACACAATTACCGTTCATGGAACTGGTTTGCAGTAATATGTTATTCATTTAGAATTGCCTGTAGTATACTGTGTATAACAGTTTGTAATGTCAAATGTTAGACACCAAAATAACCATACGCTTGAATAACATGCGAATGTTATTTGTTAGAACAATTTTTACTCTGAATAATGTACTATTGCGCACTTTAGTAGTTAAGTTACTTTATATGTTTAATCTAAGTTGTGGGTAATAAAATATACGTGACATAACATACACACAATAAGTCTAAAATATCTGTAGTTGAATCAACTGTTGCGTCCTATTCGAAGCAATCGTTAGTAAAATTTATTTTGATATCAATAGCTACGGATACAATAAAAACTGCCAAAATTAAAGTTTTGCTATAATGACATATCGATGTTGTCTTCGGTGGTGAAGGATGATGTAGGAAACAACCTTTTGTTGATTACGAGGAGCAGCATTATTTTCACGATATTAGGAATAGACGTAGAAGATCTACAGTATTAGTCAAATTATTATAAGTTTTGCATGTTGTTTTGTTTAACAATTTTGGAAGGCTTGTAGGCAGGCGCGGTGAGAAGCTATATTGTAAATAATTATAAAGTGAAAATACATAATTGAACATATAAACTGAATGTACAACAATAGACAGGTGCAATTCGTCGCAACGTAAAGAAATATTTAAATCAGTCATCACGTAGCACGAACTGAATGTGGTAGAGCTAAAGTCCTAATTAAAAAAGCAAGATTTAGAGAAGACAGAGTAGAAAACCGTATTATAGAAAATATTACGACTTGATTGATGATACGCATCTATTCAAAACTATAGATAAACTTCAGAAAAACGAGAATTAAATGAATACAAAAAGATATTTCAAAAATTTGAGTGTAATTATAAAAAAATAACAATCTAGTACTTTGAGCAAAGTATTAAAGGCAAGCATGGAAGAAGACTCCGAAAATTTTAAAACGAGAATTACAAGAAATAAAATTAGGTACGGAAGCTGGAGAATAGACTGACAGCCAAATACAGAAGAATATTCTAAAAGTTTGAGAAAGATATCACAGGAAGCAAAATAGTTTCAGCAGCGCTACATAGAACTACAAATGAACTCGTCCGTAATTTTAGAAATAAGTCAAAAGAGAACACCCAAAAATTTTCAGAAAGTGTGGAAGAGAAATTTTAAAATTTGGAGATAGAAGCAGATACTTTGTTGGTAAGGTCTAAAGACAGCAACCAATTGCAACCAGAGCAAAAAGTCTGCGAAGTGTGGAAAACTACCTTGTTTGACAATCGATGATTATTACAGAAATTCAGCAACGAGCAGGAACATGAATCAGAATTAAAAGTGGTGCTAGAATAGAAGCGTTAAGCACGACACCACAATGAAAAGAAATCAACACACTGAACTCGGCGATAAAAGTTTACTAGACACAATGGGATTTCTTGAAGTTAGAAGATGATCTTTTAGAATTAATCTTAAAGAATGTTAATGGTGTTGAAACTCGATGTGCCTAGAAACCAAGTTTTAAAAATCTCACGTCAGCTGCATAAGAGCGTTAGGAAGACTTCAAGGCTAAGAAGATGTTTTAGATTACTCTATATTTGTTTTATGGAATTATGTGGTTTGGGAAATGGTCGCCTTGAAAAGAAAAAAGCGGGTATGGGACAACCCACTATAGAATGTCTAAAAAAAAGAGAGCAATCGACCTTTCTGGTTCTTTAGAGACAAATGAAAGTAATCGGTCTGATACGTATGCAATATCAAATTAAGAACCATCCACGGTTTACTGTTACTTCTACCATTAGAGTGAATGCAACAAAGTATGAGAATTTCTTACAGCTCAGAACGGATTTAAAGAAGGAGTAATGTAATCGACAACCCTCGGAGGCCGCGCCTTTCTGGAAGCGCTGCGGGCAAGAGTAGTGGAAAGATAACTACCAAATTTTGTAATGATTCTCGGAGTATGGTAAATAAGGTTGGTTAAGGACCTTGAGGTGATCCAGCAGGATCAGTCTGAATTCCATCCAGGCTACATCACCACATTTTAACTCCTGGGTGGTGGAACGTATCACTGAAGCCTGCCACAAGAAGGAACTCGCTGATGCGGTGTTCTTAGAAGAAGGCTTGCAACAAGATGTAGCACAACGAGCTAGTTTATAAGATGGCATCTGTCTCACTGTCGATAGCCTAGCTGATTTGACCCTTTCTATCTAGTAAAAGTTTTCGGATTGACATTAGCGCCGCGAGGAGACTAGAGAGGCGACTTCGCGCAAAAGCACCGCAAGGATCTGTAAGCTTCTCGATTTTTTTCAACGCCTATGTTATGGACATGGCAATTACGCCCTCTACAATGTTAGCCTAGTTCAGCTCTCTCAGGTCTCATCTGGCGATGAAGAGTCTTCTACAAGGAATTGATAGTTTCTACAATTGGTTTGAGTGAGGCGAGTTGAAATCAAAGTCGAGAAAAGTACAACAGTACAATTCATCAGAAGAACTCAACGAGACAACCTAGGTCCAGGTACTTTTGGCCGCTCTATCTTCTAGAGGAAGAAGGCCAAATATTTTGGGATTACCATAAACACTAAAATGACTTAGAGTTTCTACATAGAGGAAGTAGCGAGAAAATCCAAAGCGATCGCTATTTTACCGCTGATGCAAGTTTTTCCCAGAAAAGAAGATGGTAATTTACAAGGCTAATTATAACGTATGCGATACCTGTCTTGGAATATGCTAAAAAAACTCATCTGAGCAAGCTCCAGGTGATCCATAATTGGGTTCTGTGGTCCATTTTTTTGGCGCGTCATAGTATGTCAGAAACACGGTATTCCCCAGAACTCCCCGGTATTCCTCACCACCAGAGAGTTTACAAGGGTATAAGCGATGAAACTATAGAAAAGCATCCACTTCAACCCAACAATTAGGGATCTTGAAGGATACAACGCAGAAAAGCAATTTTTCCATAAGGGACAACGGAAGTGACTTGGTCCATGTTACCATCCAAGCGAGTTCTTCCAAAAACAAACGAAGAGATTAGTGGCTGCGACATATTATTGACAGATAAACAACAGGAATTGCATATTTGTTTTTGAATTATTAAGTTCGGATAGGATAATACGCTTTACTCAAGAACGGGCAAGTGGTGAGTGGATAAATCAACGTATTTGCTATGCTATTGACTCTTACATAGTCGAGTAAATTTGGAAATTTATTAGTCACAAGGCCAATACATAAGTTCTTCGGTAAAGAGTTAATTAAGTTTTAGTTTTTGCATTGCTTGTACAGGTTCCTTTCTTTATGATATTTCTTCTTCTTTAGGTGCTATCTTCGTGTCGAAAGTTAGCAATTGTCATCTTGTAGTTGCTTGGCGCATAAAAAAACGGGGTTAGGCTGAATAGTAGAAGCTGCATGATTCGTATCAGCAGTTTTATTTTTGAAGCAAAGAATGTCGTTTGTCTCTAGACGTCTTTGTTGTAGGTGTGTTTATTACTATCCCTTTGAATGGTGTATTTCTAATTTTATGTAAGTCTTGGTACACTTGATGGTTGTTTTACAAGGCCCACACTTAGTAAGTATGTTTGGTGTTTTTTTTGCATACAGCGATGTCCTTCGCATTTAACACAAATAAAAGGCTTAGCCCAGTAGGGTTTTCTATTTCCGCAGTCCTGACAACCGGTATATTGCGGTGTGGTATTCTTTGTCTTAGGGGTTTGACTGATACTTTTAAATTGCTTAAGTATTGGACGTCGTATGCTTTTTTTTTATTAAATTACTTATAAATAGTGATAGAGGATAATTAGTGATCCTGTTTATAATATTTCGTGCTTTGTCAGAGGCTAGCTAGCTTTGTTATAATAGCTTTCGTGAGTAACGAATGTTACGAACAAATACTCTGTATGCTTTGCCTTTTTTAGTTGATATTATGGTGTATTATCTTTTAAATGTGTCAAGCTTTGTATGGGTCTCTATAGATAGGAGATTAATTTTAAACGCGTAATTGGTCAAATATTTTGCAGTAAACTGTTTTGTTCTTATTACAGTGGTTTACAAGTTTTCAATCATTTGAGAACTCTAATTTAAATTAGATTTTCTTAACTGGTGGGGTAAGATATTTGCGGTGGAAATAGGGTTTGATTATGAGGATTATGAGCATTTACGGGATTAGGCTGGTTGTTGATTGCAAAATTTGTAGATGGTATGAAGTCGTGGCCATTCCCCGTTAAGAACATGATTAACAGTACCGGTAAAAAATATATCAACTTTTGGTATTTCCCTCATAACTTTTTTATGTAGTGATGAATGTTTTCCAAATTTTTCGGATAATATTTTGACACCTGATGAGTAATGCGAATGAAAATTTTGACCGTTTAAAACGCCTGCTAATATTGGCGTGCAAATCATTGTAAACAGTGAATAATCACAGTTTTATTAACTTCATAGTTTTTTCTTGCATTTTTTAAATAATAATGGTTATTGCAGGCATAGGTTAGTGTCTGGTCCTTGCAACATATCCCCGGATAAGCAGAAGGCAATTTCCAATGATCGTGTTCCAAAACTCTTCGTGAGCTTGCAGCACAGTTCAACCTCCAGCACCAATTTATATTTCCATAAGTTCTGGAGAATCCAAGGTGGTATTGTAAAGATGCCCAAGGCAATAAGCTTGATTTAATGGACATCGTCCGGCCAAGAAGCCGGTGATTTCGGAAAAAACAGAAAGGTGTGCGTGAAGTGGGCACGGGAACACAAAACTGGACGAGAAAAGAGTAGGAAAATGTGCTCTAGAGCGACGAAAGCAAGTACATGTTGTTCGGAACGTACGGAATTCAGCGGATTCGTTGTTTCTAAGGCACTCTTTTCGATCCCCAGATTTTCACGATAAAGCATAGAGTCGAATGGCCTGGGATTATGTTTCCGGTGTCGGCGCGGGTTCCCTCAGGAGGATCTACGGCGTTATGGATTGCTATTTGAATGGGAACATCCTCGAAGAGATGATACGTCCATATCCTATGCAAAACAAGGGCATATGCTTTGTTTTCAAACAGGGCAATGATTCCAAACATCGAAGCATGTCTAGAACTGGTTCGCTCGCCGTCATGTGATTCTCCTTGACTATCCCAGTCAATTCCCCGACCTGAATGTCATCAAAGACTTCTAGGCAGAGCTGGAGCGTCGTCTGGTTGGTAGAAATGCCAAGAATTCAGATGATAAGTATGCTCAACTCGAAAAGGAATGGAAGAACATTTCCCTCTCCTTCATCCATACTCTTTTAGACTCCATGCCTAGCAGGTGGTAGGCCGTCATTGATGCCAAGGATTTTGCTACTAAGCACTAGACTGTTGTTGTTTATTTTTACTTGATTCCCGGTGATTTAGGGTTATCCCGGTGTGTTTATTTGATGTTTCAAAAATCGGTTTAGGAGTCGTAATAGATCGAAAAAGATTCGAAGAAGAAGAAGAAATGAAAAAGTTATGGCAAAAATGCTAAAGGTTGATTGATATATTTTTCACCGGTGCTATATGAGAGTTTACATAAAATATTAGTAATTACAATTACAGTTTTAAATTTTTGTAAAGCATATAAATTAATTTATAATAACACAACTTTAAATTTGGGCTTCTGATACCTATATCGCATAAACTACACTTGCCATTTTTTAAGAATCAAGAATTTGCTTAACCATCTTTCGAGTTTTTTTTTACTTATAGTAGTTGTAAAGTGACTTGGTAGTACAAAAATGTTTCTTGTATGGAACTGAATAGTCTAGGAATACCTAAAAAGCACAATTTAATTATGTATACGGCGAAACTGATTTTCTAGTCAAGCATGGCCGCATCCGACAATTTCAGATTTCCCACACGATAAAGGCACAGCCGTATCAAGACCACTTGTACCGTACCGGCCTCTATTAAAATAGCTTTCGAAGAATGCCTTCGTTTCCTGATTATAATCAGATGCAAGGACATTGTTTACCACGCTTTCCCGACCATCAAGCTTGTCCGGCGTGCGGCCCATCACTCGCGCTATTTGAACCGTGAGTTGCGGCGGCCAGTGCCGTAGAAAACCGCCAATTAGCTTACAGAGCTGCTAAGCCGTTTTTATTTTCTCGGTAAAAGTTTTTAGGTCGGGGTTTAAGGTTTTCTACGGCACTGGCCGTGCAAGACGCGCTCAAGAGGCCTTCCAGAGCAGAGGAGAAAAAGTCGGAGCAGGAGAAAAAGCCCGCCTCGGACATAAATGCTCCGATTCACATGGCACAATGAGATGCATAGGCCTTGTTAGTTGGTGCCCTGGCGATGTTAATTATGCACCGAAACGTAGCGTTTGCGCGACCGTTAGCCGTTTTCGAAAGGTGCCTATTTCGGTTTATTTTAGGAAATGGGATCGTGAACTGCAATTAAGACTACAGTTAAGCTTACGTAAAATGTTGTGTCTGTGTAATTGTTAATATAATGGAGCCTTGGCACTGAGAAAGGAACGCTTGTGTCTCATAATAGTCGAGCAAGACACTCATTACATCCTTTGTGGCCGATTTTATCTCATTCCGCGTTTTAGTAGTTATCATCGAAAAAATCGCCGACGAAAGGCCCCACAATACAGCGCTGTTCGCACCAGAAACGCCAATTAATATTGCGTTCCTAAACTGAAATCAGATTTTGAAGGCATTCAGGCGTTCGCGGCGCGTATCAGAGCAAAAAGTAACGCAACTATTAATTTGATGTAAACTGTAAATTTTACTTACAAATCACGTGTAATCTGGACTTGATTATAGTCGAATTTAGTAATAAAACATTTAACTAAATATTTTTTTAAGTCAAACAAGAAGCATTAGAACGTAACAAAATGCTATCGTTAAATTTCTTTGAATTGCTTTTAACGCTTATGTTCTACATTTTTTTAAATTAATACTGATATTAATATATATGAAAAAGTTGAAGTAACTATTAATCAGAACTAAACTTGCATGAATCTATTGAATGGATAAATATAAAATATCATGCAAAACTAGAATATTTTCATTGCTTCGCTGACAATGAAAAATGGGACCAGAACCTAATTGACCCACAGGCTGAGTAAGCTGCCGCTTAGAGGCCAGGATTTTGGAGGCGCAAAATTTTGAGGTGAGTAAACGAACAGGTGAAGTCAGAGAAACTTTCAATAAGTTACAACTATTAAATTTTGAAATCGTTCATCGATGTATAACCGATTTTTAATACATTTATATTATAACAGAAATAACATATCACAAAGAAATTATTCAGAAACTTCCAAAATGGTCTGTGCTATTTCTAGCAGCACCATTCAAATTTCAGAAAGGGCATTGAACAACAGTGCAAACAAATTAATGTTATAGTAACTATTGATCGTTATGTTAATGGTATTAAAATCTATAATTATTGTGCAGTCCTCGTGAACGAAGTTTAGTTTTGAATTAAATATACATTTCATTGTTGATAAAGGCTTAACAATACGTGACAAGGGTGGTCAAAATTTGTTAAAGAAAACAAGTGGAGCAAAATTCAAAAAAGGGTCTAGAACGGCAGAATGCTGTGATCAAGAAAATATCAAAATTAGTCATTCTTTTCTCTCGTAGTGAGACAGCTGCAAAAGGCTTAGAAATCATATAACTATGAAAATACTCTCAGTAGGATATATCCAATTGATTACACATGATAATCCGGGATTGTAGTGTGTGAGTTGGTGGCCTACAATGGCATTCAACAAAACGACTTTAAAAAATTTAAAAGCCAGTATATCACTTAAATTTTTTTACCAAATCAATTATAAAAATTAATAAATGGAAAAGTTATCAAACGAAATTGGTTTGTTGATTCAAAATCAAACGGACTAGTGTTTTGCATGTCGTGCAAATTAAGGGTTTTCCGATAAGAACCATATAATTTTAAAATAAAATAAAATAAAAAATATTTTAGATACAACCAAACTTTTATATTCTTTTGAAATATATTATTATATTATATTTGATTTACACGTTATTTATTTGTCCACCTTGATTTCGTGTATACAAACAAATTTAATAAACCCAACTTTCGATTACTTTATGCAATAACTTGGATCTAATGTTACGATGTTCAATATTAATGTACTAAGTGTTTGTCTGCATAGACTACAGATTTCAACTAACACCACAAAAAGTAATCCGAAGGAGTTAAATCACAACTTTTTGGAGGCCAATTATTGTAACAGTTGCATTTTTTGAAATTGTCTTTTCATCAAACTTTTCCTGCAATAGCAGTATGACATGCGGCACCGTCTCGTTGGAGCTACCTGCCCTCTAAATAAGTTTTATCTAAATTTGGCCACAAAAATCTCACCAGTCTCTGTAACTGCGTCTTCTATTTCGTTTTAGAAAAATAATGGTTCGATGATGCCACCATGTCATAAACTGCACCATACACTGACCTTTGGCGGATGCATGCAAGGGCTTCTCGTGAATCTCTTGTGGATTGTTTTCACACCAAAAACAACAATTTTATTTGTTAATATAGCGGATGATTTTTGTCCAAAATTATGATCGCATTCAAGTTGATCTAAAGCTCAAGCAGCAAAGTCATGTCGCTTACTATAGTCTGGTGGCTTCAGTTCTTGGGTCAATACAATCTTATATAGGTGTAAACGCAAGTTGTCATTCTCCTAAGCCTCCGTTCTTGAGCACGATGAGGAATCGATAAATTTGGAGCCTCTGAAATGTTATCTCTTACAGCAGCAATGTTCTCTACATTTCATGCATTTAAACGTCTTGTTGGTATTTTTCAAAATTTTTCAAATTTTTCAACAATTTGACAAATAGTAAGCAGGTAATGATGATTATGTGGACCACAGGTTTCGCAAAGAGAGCATTGAGTGTTTACAAAAGAACATTTATTTTTATAAATTTTTCTGACAATAATCGAACGTTCTTGAAGTGTGTATTTAGGAATGATGAATTGTTAGAACATACTAAACACAAATGACAACTAGTGGCAGTTATAAAAATTTTAAACATAGTTGATATTTTATTTCAAAATCATATTATTCTTATTGAAAAACAATTTATAATGAAACGAGTTTCCTAGTAACTAAAGAGTTCGATCATTAAAAAAATAACCGTATAATAAACAATTACGACAACAACTCTGAAACAGATAGTACACTTTAAAATTTATTAGTGGAAGTCGAGTTTCACAATAAGTGGATTGTAGAATGGCAGAATAATACACGGCGAAATGTTATCGTAAGTGTTGTTGAAGCTGTAAAGTTTTAGCTATTTGTGAACTGCCAATTCATGGCGATATTAAAATATTAAGTTCTGTAAGAATTGCTAACTTTTTTGGCTGTATAGAATTGATTTAAAAATTCAATCCTTATATAGCCAAACATGCAGCAAAATTTTGAAATAATGGAAGAGGTCTTCCCACATACTTATTAAGTACAACTGTCAATGAATTCATTGTACAATTAGCAAGTTAAGGCAGAGGTTGTCCAAGAGATTGTAAATGCCAAATATTATGTATATATTTGTCGCACCACCTAGCTTTTGTAGTAAGCTATACTATACTATTATATACTGTTATGTCAATCGTAGAGGATAAAGCTTCAACAATACCAGCAACATGTATGGGTGTCACAAAGGTCTTCATGCTAGAATAAGCGACGTAAATTCTTTGGCCACATCCTTTGTTCAAACCAATCTTTACGACAAGTTGGGTCTGCAGCTGCGGAGAGTAGTAAGTACTCTGTTAATTTTTTTTAGAACAACAAATCCACAGTTTTTCTAGTTCTTTAACCAAAAAATAGAACATCTTGCAGTATTACCTTAAAAAAAGACTCCTTATCTTTAAAAAATTTATCGACAACTCGATATAATGCTCGTCCTGATGCCAGTCAAGCATTATAGAAATCGTATCAGGAGGATCTTGATGTTATGACACATATTATCTATGATGGTGGTTAGAGTATCAGTAGCGCACGGTGGCTACAGAAACATTGCTTGTTATGAGCTTACTACCGCCCGTACATTTCATTTTGTAAGGGTTGCGGATCTGAGGCGACTGAAATAACCGGAACAACCAAGCCTACGAAAAGGATCCACAGATCAGCCTCGCGTCCGTTGAGAAGAAGGCGTCATTGGAGGACAGAAGACACCCAGCAGTCAGGGATAAAATTGAATACAAGATCATCATTGCGGCAGATAAAAGGATCTAATTATATCGCATCTAGTGAGATATGGACGGATTAAAGTAGGAGGACGGTAAGGCTGGAGCGGTGTTTGTCAGTCTACCAGGAGGAATTCAAACTGCACATTAATTAAATGTTCAAATGCGAACTAACCGGCATCAGAGCATGATTAAGATTTATCAACAATCACCAGGAGATAATAAAATGCGCTATAATTACGGATAGTCGGTTAGCGCTCAAAGCCTTAAAATCAGTGATGGTACCGATCTGGCAACTGACGATGAAGACATCGGCAGTTGTAGACATAAAGTTCTGTTGGACCAAAGCTCATACAAAGCTTGGTTAAAACAAAGATTTGTATTTTTTGCGCACTTTATTCCAGAATAGATTACAAATGTTTGCGCCTTGTGACATCGTTGCGGCTGTATTTTTTTTGGGTTGGTTATTATGCCTTGTTTTCGAAGGTTATTTCGATTTTTCTCTTTTAGCATGCCAGTCAAATAAAACTTAAATCCCACATCAATAAACAAATACAAAATTAAATCAGTTTCACTGCAATACTGCAGTATACACTACGTGGTTTGATAATAGTTAAAATGATATGTTATAGAACTTAATTAATCGAAGTATACCATCTTTTATAAAAAATATTCTGACCTTTAGTGTCTATTTTTGTAAATAACAGAAAACACTATAAAAAAGTATCTAATAAGTTTATTTAATATATATGTGTTTTTTTTTTTTTTTATTGTTAGGGGCATTTACTAGCACTAAAGACCAAAGAACCTACTACTACATGAACTTAACTAATTACACACAACATGTTATCACTCTTTCTTTGTTTTTATTTTTATTGAACAACCTTCTCAATGTCCATATTCAATCAACGATTTTATAGTGCAGAATATTATTTAACCGCAATATTTAAGACATTGTAGAGACTTTTTTTTTAATACCTATTGGTTAATATTTTTCACTGAATTGTGTACACGATTCATTTCCAGCAAAATCAAAAAGTATTTACATGAAGTATACACCAGAAATATTTTTACTCTTTTTTAAGCTTCCTTACGTTATAAACGGATCCATTAGTTTAAAGATGAAATTACGTTAACAGAAATAAACAAATAACCACTGAAACCAAATATGAAAAATATTTTTTAAACTTTGAAAAGCTTCAGATTTTAAGCATTTCATTTATACAGAGTACTTAGTCAGTATTAAAATGTTAGAGTAGAAGGTATTCCGACTCGTTGTACACTGTTATTAAGATTTTTAAAGTCAGAAAGAATAAAATGGACAGAAATTTTGAAAAACTTTAGGCAACATTCGGGTACCCTATCCTTAAGAAGACTTAAGTATATGAGCAACATAAACGATTTTTGAGAGAATGAAAAGTTACCGACATAACTCAAGAACCGGGCGTGACTAAAGAGAATATTTGCTTTTTTGCCAACTTCTTAAGGATGGATAATCGCTTTAAGACTTAATGAAATTGTTCTGCTAACTTTTGGATATAAAACTCGTATTTTCTCAGATACTTCACGTAACGCTTGGTCTCATAGGGCTGCCCAAATATGTCCTATTAAAATTACTATATTATACTTTTATGTTAGTATAGCCCCGTTGAGGCGTTTGGCTGTCTTGTGACAGACCTGGGTTCAATTCCTGTCTCAGTTTCATTTACCATATTATTGATTTATAATTCTTTTGACTGTTATTACCAAACTTTTGCTTTTAATTTTTTAAAATAAAATACATGTTGTAGGTTGGAATTCCGAATTAATTTCTTGTTAACATGTACGTCTACATTTGTTCCCTAAGTATGTCTGTTCGTTAAAGAAAACAAAGAATTCTAATTTAGATCATATATCTAAAGTTCACTCTGAGGCTTTAACATAACAGCTCTTAACTTATTTTGGAGTTCATTATTGTGTATCAAACTGTTTTGATTGTTATTACTACTAATACTAAGGAACCATTAATGTAACTTGAACTTTTAATTTTTTTTTACAAATTTTGTAGATGTAAATGCGTATTGTTATAATGAATAGCCACGGAACAAAGAAGGAAATATAAGCTGAAACAAAAATGTATAGACAAACACCAAATTTAGCTTTCCACATTCTTGGGTCATTACCCCTAGATATTTCAGGCTAAAATGCATGTCATGCAAATCTGAATTAAAGGACATGCAAAGGGAATAATCCTGTAAACATGCTTATTTTTGAATAGTTAACCAACCATTAGCGCTTGATCATGCTATGAAACGTAGATAATGCCTTTATTTAATTAATGTAGCAACAGCGGCTTTATAACACAAGAATTTAAAATTAAATCAATAGTATCGTTGCGATAAAAAAAATTGCCTCTTACATTGGGTAAAATGAAATTATACAGTACTAAATAAACTGTTAATTAGTGAAAAACGGGGAAAGTTGAGCAAATAAGTTAAAAATACTTAAGTACTTCTGTAGACGGCTACAAAATCTTATAGATAGTAATGTTTTAATTTCGTTACTATGTTGACCTAGGCTAATAACATTCCAGTGTAATTTTTTAGTGTTAGGTATTATGACTCCCCCCTAAGGAGCTTTGAGACCTTGATGCGATGGGTGGACTAAGTACCTTCTATGACTCCGAGAGCGGGGCTGGCGAGAGACTACATTCTTCTGCAGGGTCACCCATGCCAGTAAGGCCAAGGATGAGAGGTGAAACTAAGAACAGCTCAACTCTCAGGAGGTACTTGTTTGCAGGTGCTACGAAAACGGGCACACCTGAGGGCTTCCTAGTTACGAGTGTCCAAACTCCATGCGCTCGCTAAATACTGTAACCGCAGCCTGTGCTTCAGCTACTTCTAGAAGCCATACAGGGGTATGTAGTAGGGAGACTTGCGACCGGTAGGCTTGCTTTCAATGGCTAGCCATTGAGAATGACCTATAAAACAAGGAGAGAACACATAAAACCTAGAGGCACCGGCGTACCCACAGTATAAATGCCTTCCCCGGAAATAGGCGTCACTCCGGGGGCGACCCTTTATAAGTCCCCACGCGTGGAAATAATATGGAAGAAAAGAAAACAAAGAGAAACACGAGGAGAGGAGCCGAGGAGGGAGTAACAATAGCTAGAGTAAGAGGTGCAGCTAGCGAAGTGACCAAAACGGTCACAGAACACAGAAATTAATTGGCAAAAACATAAACACCAAAATAGAGATAAAGGAATCAGTTAAAGATATAAATAGAAAAATGACCCAGCTTAACAAATACATTACCGAACATGAAGAACTGAAAGGAAAACAGCAGGGAATCGATGGACTTCATAGAAAGTGCAAGAGTGGCCACGGCCGTGCCAATTGCTAGAATAGATCAAGCGACCCAAACGGTGACCTTAAGGAAGTCAAAAAGGAGAAAGAAGTGACACAATTGAGGGTTGTAATAGATGGGGCGAGGGCACCGAGAAAACAAAAAATAAATTAAGAATGACCACAACGAACCTATAGATCATCCCGAATCACCTATAAGAGCATAATTTCGGACTTCACCAATGCTACACGTGCAATACTGGTAGACAGGGAGTGCATCAAAACTGACGTTAGCTTAAGGAGACTATCCGACCTAAAAGTCCCTCATATAATGGGCAAGGAAGAAGGTCACTTAGGAGCACGCCTTTTGCTAGTGAGCTGCGTTGCATCTACAGCCAATTCCAAAAACCTCATCGAAGAACTTAGCGGCGTGAAAAAGGAACTAGACAACTGCAGTATAGAAATGATGTCGATAGCCCCAGCCAAAGGGGTAAAAGAGAAGCATTTTAGAAAAGCCCTAGAATGTGCCCTAAGGGATAGCAGTGTTTAGGATGACATATGCATAAGATGAAAAAAGCAAAAGGAATCAAATAAAACGACGAACAACGGAGACGGAACAAAAACCGTCACAGTTCTGATTAAAGGTCCGAAGGGAAAAACCTACGCTAAAGCGCTTAAGGCCATAAAAACGGTCGTAAACCTGAAAGAACTCAGGATAGCTGTACAAAAGCCCATAAAGACTAAGAATGGCGACATTTGAATAATAGTAAGAGAAAAGAAGGCCAACGGAAAGAAAGCTTTTGTAAATCAAATATCAGAAAAGATCGAGGGCATTAAAGTCAAGGTCAAGGCCAAAGAGACTACAGTTATAATACTAGGTCTAGATAAAACAGTGACAAGCGAAGAAGTCCCATTGGTCTTAACAAATATAACTCAGCAAGAAAGCATAAGAGTAGGGAATGTCAGAAAGGAGCACTTCGGGTCCTACTCGGCAGTAGCATAGCTGCCTGCAAAAGCGACCTCACACCTACTAAAACTGGGAAAGGTAAAAATTGGTTGATTGCATAACTGCAAAATCAAGAAAAAAGTCTCTCTCGCCTGTTGTTTCAAGTGTCAAGGATTTTGCTACATTGCCAAGAATTGCAAAACAGTAGGAGTTCGCAGATGCCTGAAATGTAGCAGCGAGCAGCATATAGCAAGCAAGTACCCAAACAAGCCGCACTGCTACGTATACAAAGCAGTCGGGCGCAGAGCCGACTCCATGACTTGCCCGGAGTATCACATGCTCGTCAAGGCTAAGAAAAAGCAGAATCAAAGGAGTTTCAAGAAACAAGTGGTAAGAAACTGCGATAATTGTTGGATCTGAACCAAATAAGACAGTCCTCAAGAACCCAAAGTGGCATGCAGACCCGAGACAAGACGCAGCAATAATGATGGTTCCAAATAGTCCACCAACGGTTTGCAACGGCTCAGGTAACGGCTTTGTATAGATAGCAACTCGAGCTTATGTGATATACAGCTACTATATTTCACCAAATGTAAATCTGGAAGCTTTTAGAACGTTCCTCAGGGACCTACAGGACGATGCAAGGCGGTACAGAACGGGCGACTTTAATGCAAACTCGATCATTTGGAAATCGTCAGCGACAAACCCAAGAGGCGAATCAATCATGGAGTAGATGGCAACAGAGTCTCTCGTACTGCACAACACTGGAGCCGACCCTAAGTTTGTTCGAGAAGAAAACTAATCTTTTCTCAACCTGACCATTAGCTCAAAGCAAATATTGTGGAGAATTTTCGCTTGGGAGGTTCTGAAAGAAAAAAAAATCTCGGGAGCATATTATCCATCTGGATATCGCCCCAACTGAGAAAGTCTAAAAGAATACCTCAAAAAACTTGATAATAGATTCCTGGTTGGAGGTGACTTCAACGTCAAACACTTTCACTGGGATTCTGGCGTCCCTACACCTTAAGAAAACGTATTCTACTGTCTATCATTCAACAATATTATCTAGCTCTTTTATTTATCAATCAGACCACCAACGGATAAAGACAAAATTTTCTACTTAATCGACTTCTTTGAAATTAAAAATATACTACTTGACTACTTAATTATTGCATCATGTGTTGACTTATTCTTGGACCACAGTCCGATAGCAAACTATGAGCAGATTATTAATAAAAATATCTAAATCACCAATCCTAATCAACCCTAAAACTAATTGGAAAGTCGCGTTAGAAGAACCATTAATTACTAATATCCCAGTAGAAACAACATCTGACATTGAGAATTTAGTAGAAAAACTACTATCAAAGCTGCACCACAAACAGCAGAAAAAACAATTTAACTTTGCTGCTCGGTAGATATTAAGCTAAAAATTGCTGAAAAACGTCGCCGATAAACATGGCAGATTAGTAGACCACCTAATGACAAACGAAGATTCAACACAGCAACTCGGGAATTAAAATAAATAATCAAAGAATTGAAAAACAGATGAATTGACAAATGCCTTAATAAACTAATTGCTACAGAGAATATTAAATACTCTGAAAAGCCACTAGACGTCTCAATAGGCCTAAACAACATGTACCCCCAGTCTGAAACAAAGATGGATCATGGATATATGAGCAAAGCTGAAGCTTTTGCCACTCATCTCCAAGAAGTCTTCTAGCCACTACCATCTGAAGACAAAGACAGTAATATCAGCCCCTATTCAACTTTTACACATTAACAAATGATCGCTGCAAGAATAAATTGCAAAAAATCTCCAGAATATCACCTAATCACTGGGTGGATACTGGAGAGGCAGGCGTGTAAATAGCCGTGCCCTCGTGGTCGCGGTGTGGGAATCTAAGTACGGCCCGTTTTGAAAAGTAAAACGTTGAGGCCCAAATCGTCCCTTAAACGGCCGGCGCGAAAGCGAATGGGGGCGGCTACCGATATCAACCGATAAGTAAAGCCAAATCGCTCACCTGTAATCGGCTTCGGCTTCGGCGGCGATGGTTTCACGGTGGCCACCTTGTTGCGATGGCTTCGTGCCTGGAACACGACCGCACTGGCCGAGATGCGATTCGGATCGAGTATGTCTTGCGGGGTAGTTATCTGCGGGTTGTTTAAATGCGACCGCACTGGCCGCGTTGCGATGCGAGTATACATTGCGGGTTGGTTAAATGCGGCCGTACTGGACGCGATGCGGTATGAGTATGTTTCTTGCGGGTTGGTAAGCACGATCGAATTAGCCGCGTTGCGGAGTGAGTATGCGAGTATGTTGCCGGGCTTCGCGCCTGGCTTAGCGGTAGGTCTTTGCGGGAAATTTTTAACTCGACAGCACTTTTCATCTCAAAGGGTGCCGCCGCCGGCGTATGCAGACTCACCGGCTGAGCAAAAGCCCATATGCCGTTTTGTGTGCGATAGCAAAACGTGGCGGCAGATATCAAAGCAATCAGCAGGCCGCAGAGATATACAAGCGGTTCAAGGGCGAAAAGGCCGCCACACCAGATACTGAAAAAAAAAGTTGCCTAAGTATTTCTTATCCAGAAGCTCTGTCAACCAATCAATGACCCGTCTTGCTACAGGCGTATAAGTTTGTTACCATTGGTTTCTAAACCATTAGCCGACTACCACTCAAAAGACTCATACCCGATCATCAATTTGGCAATTTAAAGTGCATACTCCACTATTGAGCACCGCCTTTGAAGATAAGAAATACTGCTCTGCAGTTAGCTAGGGCTTCGATAAAAATCTGGCATAAAGGTTTATTATTCAAGTTAAAACGGGACATTCCATATTTTTACTACAGAATAGTTAAATCTTGAAGAAAGATACTTTCAAGTGAAGTTTAGAGAATCAGTCTTGGAACTATATACTATTAAATTCGGAATCCCCCAGAAAAGCGTTTTGAAGTCAATTTTACTATACTATAACTATAGCAGCTTATGTTGACGATACAGAAATCCTCGCTACATATCAAGATATCAATGCAGCCGTCCGAACTTTACAACAGAACCTAAATCATGTCTACGGATAGTTCAAAAAGTGGCGCTTTAAAATAAATAGCCACAAGTCGGTAAAAATTACTTTCACTAAAGGAAGAAGTACCGTTCCTGAGGTTACCATGAATGATAAAGCTGTACCACAAATAGACTGCGTGAAGTATTTAGGCCTGCACCTCGATAAAAGCTTAACATGAACAAGGCATATCTGGACAAAGAGAAAACAACGCAATCTAAAATTAATTAGGTCGTAACTTTAAGATATCACTTTCTAACAAACTGCTAGTTTACAAAACTGCCATAAAACCAATATGGAGCTGTGGAGTTCAGCTTTGGGGCACTGCTTCAAACTTCAATATTGAAATACTTGAACAATTTTAGTCGAAAATTCTTTGCACCATTAGTAATGTTCCCTATTATGTTCCATATAAAGAAATACGAAAAGATCTGAATGTGAAAACGGTTAAAGAAAAAGTAGTGAAGGATAGTGACTAATATCTTTAGCTAGTGCACATGCATTCTGATTCTCTAGCATTGACCCCAGCAGTCACTAAGAGCCTAGACTTAAACGTTTTAAACTATTGGACCTTCCTCTCTGCTTTTAAAATTTGTACAAGTACGTAATATATACATGTAATTGCAAGAATACTTACAAGGAAGAACGCCAATGGGCATTTGCTCAATATGTGAATTACCACTGCAACTGTAATGTCTTAAATCTGATTTTCTTATTGTTATTATAACACCTCAATAACTTTTTTTTTTGAAAGTAATTAATATTTTGTGTGTTCTGCTCATAAGTTTGACATTAGTGTTTTGAACAAATTTCATAAATTTTAAAATAAATTTCTTTATAAGTTTTATTAAATTTGAGGAGTCTAAATAAAAGTTGTCTTATTACATATTGTAAAAATTTATTGTATTTTTCTTACATATAGAGTTTTTTTTCTGTGCCGGGTCTTAGTTTCCTTGGAGGAGGAACTTTGAATCGAGTAAGGGTTTCTCAATACTCTACGAAAAACAGACTCGAATGGGGGTGTCCTCAACCCCGACACGATGTGTCCCAATAACTGATAAGGAATGTCCTATAAATATACAGGCCAGGTGCACCTGCGGATCAACTGAGCACATGACATAGGGCAGCACCTACGTCATTACTGAGTCCAGGCTGACAAAAAATGACTTCTCAACAGGCTTGACATCAGACACTCACATACGACAACCACGATGGTTTAACCGACTGTGACACTGCGCGAGGAAGGCAACAGAAAACCATCTCGTAGGAAAGTCTTTGACATGGTCGAAAACAATGAAGATATGGTTCCTAGTCCCCGGCAGCCCTTAGATGGGCAGGGCGTGCTAAGAATTCTAGAGTCAACTATGAAAAAAATAAAAACAACCTGGAATACACGTAGTCGTAGTACAATAAAGGAGATAAAAAGATTAAAGGTCGATCTCCTCGGAATCAATGAGATGAGATGGCCCAATTCAGAAATGTATCAAATTGAAGGACATGCAATATATTACTTAGGTAATGATGAACCCAATTATTAAGTGGCGAAGCGAAGCGGAGTCACTTACTAACTGTCCGTCTGTCTGTCCGCCCGAGCAAAAACTCGAGAACGGTTGGGAATTTCCAAATTCTGTTTTCACCAATCGACAGGTGACCAAAAAGGCTTGTTTGCTAGTGATCTTGAAACTGATTGGTCAAAGGTCAGCTAGACTAGAGGGTTCTCAAATTTTGGAGACTGCTTCGCCACTTCGTTATGCGTTGCAAGCTTTGCAGGTTCATTTTAACAGTGTTGATTTAATAATTAGCAAGAATTTACACAAAGCAGTTGATAGTTTCGTTTTGGTGTCTTCGGGTATGTCTTCTCTAGATCAACACAACACTTATTATATGTAATTTTATATAGGTATATGCCCCTACATGTACTGCTTCTGACGACTCTCTAGAACAATTTTATCATGACATCATAATGGAAATAACAAAGCCACAATACATAACCATTGTTATGGGTGACTTCAACGCCAAAGTAGAAAAAGGTCATCGAGAAGATGCAGTGGGCGAATACAGTTTAGGCAATTCAAATGACAAAGATCACCGGTTAGTACAGTTTTGCCAAGAAGAAGATATAATACTGATTAATACCCATTTTAAACAAAATTCCAGACGTTTTTATACTTAAATATCCAATACAGACAGAAATATAAAAACCAAATAGAGTATATAGGCATTCATAAAAGATTCAGAAACATCATAAAAAACGTAAAGACTTACCCTGGGACTGACGTCTTCTCTGGTCACATACTTATATCAGCAAAAATAAAGATTAAGCTTAAAAACTTTGTATTAGTAAAAACCAACCGCAATTAGATACTAGAAAACTATAATACCCAGAAATAACAAAAGAAATTTGGAAACAAATTAATATACGTTTTGAAAATATAGACCCCAACATAAGCCCAGACGATAATAATAAAGCCTGAAATTCAATGAAAACAGTAATAGAAGAGATAAGCAATGATTTATTACAATCCAACCAATCCAAACACAAAAAATGGATTACCGAGGAAATACTAAAGTTGATGGATCTCAGAAGAGCCTACAAAAACCAACAACCAGAGAAATACCTCGAAACTCAGAAAAACATAAGGCGTAAAGTAAGAAAGGCAAAAGGGTTGTAATGGCTCAGTGTCGAGATCATTGATCCTCTGTCCTGAGGTGTATGTGATGTCCTAAGTTTAAGTGTGCATGTTAGAAGGCACAATAAGCCATTGTGGCTGCAGTGCCGGTAAGTGCGCTAATAATAATAAAAAAGAAAGGCAAAAGAAAATGGTTACGAGAATAGTGTGAAGAGATAGAAGAGCTTGAAGCAAAGCGTGACTCTTTTAATATGTACAAGAAAGTCAAGCGTGCAGCAAGCCCAAATAAAAACAGTCAAATTTTTATAAATAAAGGTAAATAACTATTAATAAATATTCAAGAAAAACTAGTGGAATATACAAATCATATAAAAAATCTAACTCGCGGTGTAGATTAGACGATGTTCTTGATATTAACAGAGCAGAAATTGAACGTTCTCTAACTGAAGTAAAAAGTGGAAAGAAGTCGGGGCTAGATCATGAATGTATTGACGTCCTGAAAGTACTGAGGATAGTGCTATTACTCTGCTACTGAAACTTTTTAACTTCATATATAAAACTGGTATGATTCCGTAAGACTGGCTTACATCTATCTCTATAAGCTTGCCTAAAAACCCAGTGCAAAATACTGTAGAGACTATAGAACTATCAGATTGACGAGTCACGTCCTAAAAATATTTCTCAAAGTTATACATGCCAGAATATATTAGAAATGTGAGCAAAATATTAGTGATTTTCAATTTAACTTAGAAATGAGTTTGGAACACGAGAGGCCTTATTTAACGTACAGGTGCTTACACAACGCTGTCGAGATGTCAATGTGTATATATACTTCGTGGACTATGAAAAAGCATTTGACTCCGTTCAGCACGATAAATTACTCCAAGTTCTTAGGGGAATTGGTCTAGACGGCAGAGATATACACGTATAATAGCCAACTTATATTGGGGTCAGACAACGGTTGTTAGTGTGGATGGTCAGCCATTACAAGACATGCCCACACTAAGAAGAGTAAGACAGGGGTGTCCCCCTATTGTTCAATTTATACTCTGAAAAAATGTTTCATGAGGTTCTCGAAAGAATAATAGAAGGGGTCATAATCAACGTTGTTGTAATAAACAATGTGAGATACGCTGATGACACTGTCCTGCTAGCCACAAGCTTGCAGGATCTACAAATACTCTTATCAGCAGTGACAAAACCATAGTGAACAAATGGGGCTAAAATTCAACGTCAAAAAAATCAAATGGCTAATCGTTAGTAAACAACATAATGACAAACAGAATAATATACTTAAGGGAGAGGATAGAGAAACATCGTATAAATATCTTGCTATGTCAACGAAAATTGGGACTTAACACAGGAAATTAGATGTAGGAATCAAGGCAAGCTTTTCAAAAGACGAAGAAAATTTTGACCTGTAGAGTCTTTTCCATTTCCTTACGTAATCGATTATTAAGTTGTTATGTCTTCAGTATCCTCTTGTATAGCGTTGAAGCATGGACGTTTGCGTAGGCAATGTGCAAAAACTGGAAGATTTTGAGATATAGACCTATCGCAGGATTTTGAAGATCTCATAGATGGACAGGGTCACAAATGAGGAAGTACTTCGACATAAACAAACAACGTGAAAATCTTAATACCATCAAAAGAAGAAAACTTGCATATCTCGGCCATGTTATGAGGAATGATACATACAAACTACTTCATATCATTTTTCAAGGAAAATTGAAGGCGAATGCGGTCCAGGAAGACTTAAAATATCATGGCTCAAAAATTTATATCAGTGGTATGGACTCAACGCCACGGCACTATTTAGAACAGTAAAAACCATGTTACTGATTGCCAATGTTCTCGTAGAGCAAGGCACTTAAAGAAGAAGATAGGAGTTTTCCACGGTCTAAATATTTAGCTCTACAATAATTTTATAAAACAAACTTGTAATGTTTTTGAGTTTAGCGCTAAAATGCTTTTGACCCTAAATATATTATATAAATTTGCAACGTTACTATACACGTCCACCCAACAATTCAAGAGCTTAGTCGTACTGTAATATGTGGTTTAATTCTAATAAAAGTAAGCTTTTTAAGCATCATTTTTATACATCGTGGATCATAATGTGGCCAACGTTATCGCTTAAATTAATTTATGGCAAACATCCAATGTTAAATATTTAAAGTTTTTAAAATTTACAGTTGTAACAAAATCCTAATTTATTTTACTTGTGTTGGGGGCAAAAAATTTGGACGAAATTAACTGTGCAATCATTTTTCGTGAAACGGAAAGGTTCACTTACTTTGAATGATTGCTACTATCATTAAATAATGCATCAACAGCTTTAAACTATGACTGCACCATGCCTACCTTCTGCCGCCGAAATGATGGTGCCTTATTTCTTCACGTAGCTGGCTGTTTTTGTTGAGCGCGTCATTATAATTTTATTTCCAAATTCGGTCTGCGCTTTTCATTTCGCCACATGCGATTTGCGTCAGTTGGGCAGCGCTGACCTAGGCGATGATTATCCGCAAGGACGAATAAAAGGCGAAGATTAGAATGCCGCCATGTTCAGTATGGCTCGTTCGCTCATTTAGTTCGGAAAGAAATAAATCAAATAGAAATGAACGAAAATTATTGACGTACGTGCAGGCTAATAATAGCGGCGAAAAGGCAGCGGGATCTATTGGCCTTAAGAGCGTAATTTATAATTCGAAGCGGTTTAATTTGAAACAATGACATAATAGCGTCTATTTCTGGTGGCCCATTCTTTTATTAGAGGGTGCCCCCAGAGCAGGGACAATATGGAATTAGGAGGCGTGTGAACGGGCCTGCGCGGCCGTAATAGCCGCGACACCTGGAATTAAAAAACCGAGACCAAATAAAGCGGCTATTACCTCGAGGCCAGCTAATGATAGGGTTCCGATAATGCGGCTGTTGATTCGTCCCCGGGCGGCGGCAGGGTCCGGCCGCAGAGTGCCGGGCGGCTGGCGGGCTTTTCGACAAAAAGCCGAGCGTGCAGAGTGCCGGTAGCCAGCGCCTGTGGCTCGTTAGAGCCGGCGCGCGTTTTCCAAAAAATCCCCTGTCAGGATTAGCAGCCGTTTAGCCGCCAACCGCACGCTGCGTTCACATTTTGCGTGCCCTGTCGCACTCAATAAATGCGAGCGAGCGGCGCTGGCGAGGGCTGCTCAGGTGCTTAATCTGCGCCACATCAGTGAAAGTGCATCCGAGTTTTAAAGCAAATCCGGCCGAGATTGCAGGTCGCGCCCGCTCGCTGAACTCGTGATGCAACCGGGGCCCATTTTTGCGGCCCCGCACGCAACTGCCGCGGCGGCAAGTCGTGGCCGAATGGTGGCGGGCTTGCTGGAACAATTAGCGCTGTGCGCGCTGCCCGCGTTCGACAGGCCCGGATTCCTGGCGGTTTGGCGCTAATTAAAAAGGCTGCTCCAAAAATTTTAATTGGGTATTTGCATTCGGCCGCCCTGTCGATCTAGAGCTGCATCTAATTTATCTCGGATGCACTTAGGAATTAGCCCGGCCGATGCCATTAACTTCGGCTCTTTGTGGCGCTCAGCGCGCAGTGGTAGGTCGTTATTTATTGTAATGCGCTGCCTAACCCGTCCAACAGACAAACATTCTTAGACAAAACGGACTTATTTTAGCAATGATCTGTTTGTGACTGTAAGAACGTTAAATAAACTTATTTGTACAACTATAGGGTGACCCAAATTGAACTTAAGGATGTTTTTCCTGAATAAAACACAGAATATTGGAGCAATCAGTTTAAAGTACTGACTTTGTTAAGAATGCAAGAATGCTAACCGCAAAACTCAATTTTTTATGTTCTGGTGAAAGGCCGGAGAAATAATGTCAAATAAGCTCTAAATAAACAGAATTCAATGATTTTAAGGCAAAATGAAAATTTTTTCACTTTTATTTGAGTACTGACAGGTTTAATTGTATTTATTAATTTTTGAAAGTCTACAAGGCGTAGGCGAAAATTAATGCGATCATGATCCTGTCTGTCTGTGTGTATGTGTGTCTGTCTACACGATATCTCTGGAACTACTTGACCGATTACATATTTGGTAAGTAGATACCTTAGATAGTATATCTTCCTCGGTCGTTAGACATGTAATCCTCATTTTGACATGCTTCGCTTTTGAAAGTTGGCTTTTCTGATTTTACATCCGTCTTGTTTTATTAAAAAAGTTTCAATCAATTTTTTCAAAATTATCAGTGCCTGCTTTCGTATATATGAATGAATTATATTTGCTTCAACTACTTCACTCGTTGTGTAAGTCTGTAAGTTTGTACCTCTGTCATTTCGTATTAGAGAAAACGCACACCCCCAAAAATAAGTAAGAATAAAATTGGGGTAAGAGATTCCATATCTTGGGAGCATTCATCGCCTCCGCAATTGTCTTAAGAAAAGTTTGGAGTTCCCCAAAATTAAGCGTATCTTTTCCCATCGTCTGTTTCAGCATATCCTTCGTCATCTCACCATTCGCCCCACCAACTGGACGTGATAAACAAGAAACGAAACTGGAAATCTTGTCCTTACTCTGTTCTAAACTCCAGTCGATCGTCTTAAACAAATTGTCTGCACCACAGAAGTTAGCGGCGCTGTCCAAATAAATTGTATTCAGTATTTTTCATAAAATTGTTCCAAAAGAGTAACTACAGCGGTCGTACTAATCTTCCTTACAATTTCAAAGTGGACTGCGCCATGCATAGTGCAGATGTAGATTACCAACCACACCTTCTCGTTCTTCAAAATAAGTGGCTCATCTAAATCAATTCCCACTACCTCAGATACCTCGGGGTCTGTTATATAATTGAGTAGAAGGGGAGGAAGACCCTGCTTTAGCTGCTTTAACGAAAATTCTTATACAGCGATTACAGTTGAAAATTATGCTGGAATAGTGTGTCGTGTTCTCAGAATCTAAAATTTGCGTCGTAAAATTGTCATCATGAATCCAACACCAGAATGACAATAGGATCGGTGAAGTTTAAGTACATTTTGTTTTACCTTTTCTTTTTTATTAGGCAATAGTATAGGAAAACTATAATCACCTAAATCCTTGCGATAGGTCAAACGAGTGAAGACTCGCAAGATGCGTTTTTCGTTCTCCTATATCTCCAATTCAATCAACTTTGATCTTTCGTTTGCAGTGAATTCTTCGCGTTGAATTTGGTGTACGAGTATCAGCTCTGCATCATGAAGCTCATTTACCGAAAGAGATCTTGATTTGTTTTTGTTGTCTTTCTTACAAAATTTATTGTGTATATATCGTCGTATGTAAGCCATAATTCCTATTTTTCGTGCAACTGAACATATCGGAGAAGAGTTCGTTACACAAGCTGATACAGCTGGACTAGGTATTGTGGATTTCTTCCGCTCTCTCTGTGTTGATCATTCTCGTTTGTCATCATAAAGTCACCATTTCAAATTTAAGATATCTGAAGACAAACTTGCGAAGGTAGATCTGTTGAGTTAATGTTGGTGAGTACGTACCTCCAATGGGCTAGAGAAATAAATCATTGACCCGTATTTTTTTGAGGAAAAAGCTGACAACTCTGTTGCTGTCTACGATTTGAACTTGAATAACATGAGGTTTCAACAAAATTGCAGAGCTAGATTTCTATAAACGTCATATTCTCAAGCGCTTTAGGGTCGCTCCGCACAAACAATAATTATCATATGACAAAATATTTGACCATTGGGTTATTTTATCTGCCAAGATTATAGGAAATACTTTTCCTCCACTATTTTGATCAAGATTTACCGATTCTTACCTTCGACAGATTTAAGATCGACAAAAACTGTCAGATTGCAGCTGTACTAACGCCCACTTCTGCCTATTCAAGTTTGTCGATGTATATCTGCCAAGGATATCGTGTATATTAAAATATATATTCGTATCTCGGTTGCGTTTTTATTTACAAGTCATTATTCTAGTACCCATAAGATGAAGCCACATATCGCAGAACATGTGAAAGACTCGTTTTACTTAAAACTAAATTTACTGGTCATTTTGCAGTTTTGCAATATAACCTCATTGGATTTTTTTCTCTAAGACTATTTGAAAAACAGGGCTTATGTCAACAAATTTTCTATGATTCCAGTACTAAAAGAGAACACCAAACATGTAACTGCTAGAATAGGGTCGCACTTATAAGAAAACATTACGAGGTTATTTGGTCGACTTTATAATTCATACGTAGCTACAAAGCCTTAATGAACGTAAAGTAAAAGGTTTAAAAATGTACTCTATGATGAAGTACATTTACGTTCAGATTTAGATAAGTGCAGAAGTAGTTGAAGCGAATATAATTCATTCAGACGTTCGAAAGCAGGCATTGATAATTTTGGAAAAATTGATTAGTTTTTTTTAAATAAAATATAGACAATTAAACCTGTTATTTCTTAAATAAAAGTAAAACATTTTCATTATGCCTTAAAACCATGGAACTCTGTATATTTTGAGCTTATTTGACATATTATTCCTCCGGTCTTTCATCAGAACGTGGAAAATCGAGTTTTGCGCACGTGATATTAGAGATGAAACGAGCAAGAAAACCTTTACGACGGGAGTTCAAAGATTACTTTAAGTATTTAAAATCGTCGTTTAAAGAGACGGATCTAAAGAGTTTAAGTTATTCAGTGATGTGCTTGAACGTACTTACCAGTAAGATTTAAAGATGATAGGACAAATCACTAATAATAATTGAAAATAGTTGAAAAATAGTGACGACGAAAAAGAATTTGTCGAGGTGACGTTTATGATAGAACCTGATGGGAAGTGCGCTGAACGTGTGACAACGAACTGGTGGCGCTGAACTCAATATATAAAATTTGAAGCTCCAAACCATTCAAATGTCAAAGTTTTCAGGGGAAGTGGTCGACTAGTTAGGATTCTACGCTAAATTTCAGAAGATTGATGAGGATGAACGGAAGTGAGAAATTTTCTTATCTACGCCAACGGCTAAAGCCTGAAACGAACGCTTAGAAGTTGGCTGCAGGTCTTCATACGCAAGTTACTTAATTTAGTAATTTCTAACTTTACTGCTAAAGAGAAAATTTCTGTTAAGAGTTTATGTCAGAAGTTTTATTCCCACTTACGTGCTTTAAAAAACTTTAATTTAGAGAAGGTTGACCCAACCACTTGATTATTTCTACTTGTGGAGTTAAGTCTTTTCGAATGCATTCAAGATAATTGGCAACGCATGTAACGACGCCTAGAACAAGACTTAACCGTTTTACGTCATTCCTTAAAAAGAAAATGAAGATCCAACAGAAAGTTGAGATTACGAAAAGCTTTGTTTAGGATCAGATACAAGTTAAGCCTTCCCCTCCAGCTAAACGAAGGGATCAAAAACCTAAGACTCACGACGCTAACAATAAACAAGAACAATAAAAGCTCCTACCTACTTTATCTTCATTTGACAATGTTTAACAATCAACTTGTGTGTTCTGTGGCAAGGTGGGATATGAGAGTCACAAATGTTTTAGAGCTAAGACAATGAGGAGAGAATCAAGATACTACGGACGAAGAATTTTTTTCCGCTGCCGTGGCTCTCGCTAACATTGGCAAGGATTACAAAACATTTATCACTGCTCTGCAGAAATAAAAAGAATTAAACGTCGGAACGAATGACTCCACCCGATCAACTAATAACTGTGCACAAGTTGAATTCAACAGACATGTATCATCTTCAGCAATCTAGAATGTAGTAGCGTCGTGGCTGTACAAACTATTCCAGTAAGAAAAGTGAACGAGGATGAAGTAAAAACTATGAGAGCTTATCGATGGAGGTTATCAGAGAAGCTACATCCTAGTTGCAACAGCACGAAAAGTAAAGTTGACATTTGTAGGGATCTAGCATGTTGTCAACTCCATGTTTGGTACAAAGTTGTTTTCCAATCCATGGACAATTTTAATCAGAGATTTATCCTAGAAGAGCATTCTAGGTTATGCGGTTTACTTCCAAAGGTAACTCATAACCTTTACAAGAAGAGCTTAAGAGAATAAATGTGACTCTGACAGATGATGTAAGGAGTTCATCTGAAATTGAACTTTTGAGTGGGGGGACACATATACGCTCACCTTATTTTGGAGAAATTGAACGCTTAAATTTTGAAAGCACTGCTAAATTGGGTTGGACTTTTCTAGAAGAAGTTAGAACATACTCAAAGTAGGATAAAAAAAGAGAGGAAAGAGTGAACGCATTGTATCTATGTATATTGCTAACATAAGTATGGCAAATTATGGAAGTTAGATGTCTTTAGAATCAGGGAAATTTATAAAACAAAAAAAAATAATAAACTGGCCAGAGAATATTTTATTCACAATATAACACCCGACGACGAGGGAAGATATGTTGTGTAGCTTCCGTGAAAGAATAATCTGCTATCTATTTTGACTAATCAAGATGTGGCATTTAGATGTCTTCAGGGAGCAACAAGAATATTTATTCAAACCGGACGCCTACAATCCTATTTTTAAAGAAGGGAAAGCTGTGGGATTTATTAAAAAAGCAAGTAAACCTGAACCAAGGGAGAACGTACATTACCTCCCCCATCGACTTATAGTTAAGGATAGCACCACGACTCCCGTTCGGCCAGTCTTTGACGCCTCATGTCGAATAAGCAAATCTTGGTTGCTCAATGACCGTTTGTTTACAGGAAAAAACTAAGTTTAATTGATTCTTGAAATAATACAACGGTTTCATAAAAAGAAAATTGTATTTTAGGCGGACATTAAGAAAGCTTTTCAAACTATATGGCTGAACACAAGTGGTTATAATATATATGTTAGCAGGCGAAGCTTTTGCGATTTTCGTCCACTTAGTCCTTTGTTTTTTTAATGCTTCCCAATTCTCAACTTCGAGTTATCTTAAATTTTCCCTCACATTTTAGAACAATTTCTTCTGCGGTCGTCTTCTTCTATTTTTAGTCTGAAATTTTTTCTAAATGTCCCAACCATCTTAATTTTGCCTGTTTGATAGAACATATTATTGTTGGTTCCCATACAACTCATTTGTTTTTTTATTCAAGTTTTTATTTTTTGGATCCCTCCAAAAATCTGTCTTAATGCTTTTTTCTCCCATTTTATAATATATATATATATAAAACAAGTTGTAATATGTCTCAGTCACTTACAGTCACTTAAATCTAGGAAATCGTATAGTTCAAAAATATATGCAAAGTTCGAAGAAGCGTGCGTTTTATAGAATTAAAGTAATCCAATAAATTATAAAGGACGCGCTGTACAAACAAAGAAATTCTGTGTATCAGACCCAAACCGATATAAATTTAATATAGAGCTAAGCAACCATTCAAAGTACTCAAATAAATCCAATACATACATATACATAAATAAGAAGATAAAACGAAGGCATAATAGATAAATTCACCGGCTTCTAAAATGAGTCTAAAAATATTTTCTCACAATTAACCAGAACAAAATGATCATGTTCATGTTAATAACAGTGATCAACAAATTCACACGATAATGACTGCAGTACTAAGAATAGCAATCTGAAACGCAAATGGGCTAACAAAGCACATACAAGAAAAACCTTATTTTTACAAATCAACCAAATAGACATTATACTAATTTTAGAAAAACGGTCACTAAAGTACCAGACTACAATACATATTATGCCAATCATCCTGACAGAGAAGATCATACAGGGCCCGCTGTTATTATAGCAACTACTCTTTAGTAAAATTACAAACTGTAATAATAAAAATATATATATAAGGATTCTACAGCTGTCGCCGTTTTCCTTCCTTCAACCAGGTTCTCCACGCTTCTCGTTCTTGCCAGTCATACTCCTCTAAGCCTCTCCTTTTCATCGCTTCATCCACTTCATCCCTCCACGATCTCCTCGGCCTTCCTCTCTTTCTCCTTCCTGCGGGACTCCAATCTGTTACTCGTTTGTTCCATCTGTTGTCATCCGATCTTCTTACATGTCCGTACCATGCGAGTCTCTTGTTTTCGATACTATGAATTATGTCTGTCTCTACTCCCATTCTTCTTCTCATTTCTTCATTCCTGGTTCTTTCCATCTTCGTTACCCCACAGCACCTCCTCCAATATTCCATTTTTGTAGCTCTTATTTTTCTTTCATTTCCCTTGTTTATTACCCAGACTTTCGCTCCATACGTCGTTATACTTTGTACAATTGTGGTGTATATTCTCGTTTTTGTGTTTTTCGTAATTTGTCTATCCCATATTACTGGATGCAACTGTCTAATACACGATCTTGTTTGTCCCAGTCTATTTTTAATTTCCTCTTCCGTTGTTGCCTTGTCTGTTATTGTAAATCCTAAGTATTTTAATTTGTTTGTGGCTTCTATTCTTATATCCTTCTCTATTTGTAGGTCTTCTAACTTTTCTTCCGTTGTTGCTAAATACATGGTCTTCTTGTAGTTTATCTGTAACCCCGCTTTTTCGTACTCCTCGCTCAGTCTTCTCATCATCGTTTCTGACTGGCACTCCCATACTCTCGTATTTACGCTTCCAGTTTTTCAGTGTTTCTTCTAGATAGATCTTAAATAAAGTCGGTGATGTGGAGCATACCTGTAATAAGCCCTTTGTTGTCTGGAAGTTACCTATTATTATATTTCCCTTATATTTCCCTTATATTTCACTAATAAAAATACAAACATATTTTTAAATCATATGCTTTGCAGAAATTTATAGTCCACCAAAGTATCAAATTCTAGCTAATGTTTATCAGCAGTTGCTCCTTACTCTTGCACCAAACTTTTTTGTTACTGGTGATCATATCAATACTGATTTTGACGAAAGGTTGGGATCTACTACAAATGATGCATCAACATAATTTTAACAACATCCTGGCCAACAGACCAAAATAAGATTTCAGATCTTCTAGATGTTGCCATTACGAAGGGAATATTAGATAAATAGAGCAAAATGGAGTCAAACTTTGATTTGAAGTACAACCACAGTGTGTGAATAAAATTCTACCAGAAGAATATAATACACCGCTAGTAATAAGTGGCAACAAGACAATATGAAAGATTATAGAGAAAAACAAAATACGACAATGTGTTTTATAAGAAAGCTAGTCCGTGATTGGAAACGTTCAGATAAAGAAAAAATAGAAATTTTCATAGAACATATTGCTAATGCTATTGCTTTACTTTTATCGTATATAGGCGATATTGAAATACAACCATATTTCATGCTTCACTCCAATTGACTCGCCCAGTAAACTCATTCTTGCCAAAGAAAGTTTTTTGCTAATTAAAAATTGTTAGCTATAATTAGGCGCCTGGATACGACATAATGGTAGAAGAAATTCTAAAACACCGTCTAAGAAAACTGATTATTATTATATTACTTTTCAATACAGTGGAAATTCACTCAACCTATAATAATTGCTACACTAGCGACAAATGAGGCTCCTACTTATAACGGCAAAACATTTGAAAAGCTTCTTCTTAGCAGAGTTAAAGATGCCTCACCTGCAGAACGCTTGATACCAGAATACCAGTTTGACTTCAGATAAAAGCAATTTATACTGAACAAGATTAAAAAGAATTAAAAAAAGTGTGTTGCAGTTTTTCTAGACATTCAGTAAATATTCGGAAAAGCACAAAGAACTGATATAAGGGCTGAAAAAAAAATGTACTCGCTTATTTATATATTATAGTAAAATCGTACCTGGGGAATGTATATTTTCAAGTAAAATTCAACAATTTATAAAATTATACTGAAGGTCATATGGATATATGCAGTAAAGTTACAGGATTGTAGCAAATCTTCAAATACAGAAATGTTACAAATGGTACAATAAAAAAAATTTCGGTTTGAAAATAAATTCCCCAAGACAGGTATCTTATAATATAGGTGTTTCATGTATGCAAGATTTCATTAATCGTGATGCAGGACATTCTCATCAACTAATAGATGGACTACTCAAACCACCCATTTAAAATAGAAGATAGAAAAGGCAATGGTCCGAAAATCGGGAGCACTCTAGATGGGCTCGCTTTCAAAATACTTCACATGTATCACATTTGGTTATTAATTAAATTAAATTTAAGCCAATTTTAAACGACTAATTGTAGAATAAATTTAAAAATTCTGTTGACTTTAGCTTTAAAGATAAATCAACTTTTGGTCAACCATTTATTTATAAATCTATTTTAGACGAAGCTGCCTTAGATGCCAAAGTTTCCTTAAGCATTTACGATGTATTGGCTGAATTTGGTATTGTCTGGAATCTTTTTTACGCCAACTTAATTTTGTGCACAAGAAATCAAGATAAGAACATCACGAACTGACTGAGGCAGAAGCCAACAAGCTAGTCGAAATTTGTTGCCAATTGCTTGACAATCTGACCGGTTTTGATAGTACTCTTACATTGCTAATTCTGATAATTCCAAGCGCTGGATTCCTTGGGGCCAAGTCTGCTGGCAGTTGCTTGACAGGATCGTTCTGGCAAGAAGGTCATGTTCTCGGTTTGGTGGAATGTTGACGCATTGTATGCACTTTGAATTAATTCCAAATGGAAAAATCGTAATACCGATCTACACAGTGAACAACTGAAATGTGTTTATGAATACATAAGTATCTGAGTGTTTCTAGCCACAAAGATCACAGATAAGATTGTTGAACTGGATGGAATTACTGAAGATCTTACTGCATCCATCTTGCAGCTCCCTATCTTACGCCTGTTGATTATAGTTTGTTTGATTAATTTAAACAAGCGTGTCAAGAGTTCTTTGCTTAGAAGTCAACATAGTGGTACCGTGGACAGATTCGACAATTTCCAGAACGCTGGCAAAAAATTATTGACAATGATAACATTAAGTAAAGTGTCAAGAGATTTTAGCACATAACAATGCAATAACTACCAATTAATAAACCTTATTTAACATGTTACTATAATTTATTATTATATACGTATTAGATACGTATTATTATATACGTAATAGAGTGAATGTATATCTGACTAGACAAATATTTGCAAAGTTAGTCGGATTTGTCATTCGAAGCGGAATAAAAGAGCACATCCTAAACATTAGACAAAATATCGAAAAAATAGGAAATATAGTGTCTGGCTTTATAAAAACTTTATATATTACTGAAAAACTTTCAATAACATGCAAAGACTATCTACTAATCTTTTTTTTTATTACATACAGTGCAAATTTACAAGCTGCTCTTTGGGAGCTATAAGTAAATGGGATGAAATTTAAACTATGAGAGGAGAAGCTGTCCAATGACAGCACTCCAGTGAGTACAAAAGATAAGGATGACCATTTACTATGTTTTAATTATTCTGTTTGGCCATCGGCGTTTCAGCCGTTTTATCGGGTGGATCTCTCAGTTGATGGACTAAATCGTTGGGATGACCAGCAAGGCTGTCTAGGTATTTGGTGGTTAGTCTGGAAATTTCGTCTGCTACGAGTAGGATGCCTAAGTCGTCATGTAGAGTTTTGTTGCTGACATACCATGGAGCGTTGAATATCATCCTGAGGACCTTCGACTGAACTCTTTGGAGGATCTTGGTGTTTGAAGGCTTTGCACACCGCCGAAGCTAAACGCCGTATATCCAGATTGGCTTTAGAATACATTTATAGAGCGCGATTTTGTTTGATGTTCTGAGCTTTGACTTGCGTCCAAGAAGACAATGCATCTGTTTAAGTTTTAGGTTGATCTGAATCTTCTTTGTTGTTATATGTGGTTTCTACGTAAGTTTTTTATCTAATATGAGTCCCAAGTATTTAACTTGATCGACAATCGGTAATTGAGTCCCATTAAGTGAAACGGGTTGACAGTTTGTGCGTTTGTTTGTAATAGCGATTTGAGCTGATTTGATTTGATTTACTTGCACGCGTCAAGTCTGGAACCAATCTCGAAGGAGAGTAAAATGGGTTTGCAGTTCCTCGGTGGCAAGTTGGGGGGTTGGTATCGACAGTGATGATTGCTATGTCGTCGGCAAATGTGGCGAGGGAAGTACTAGGTGTGAGTGGGATATCTGCGGTAAAGAAGAGATATAGAAAAGGTCCTAGGACGCTTTGTTGAGGTACGCCTGAAGTGATTGGATGATAAAAAGATGTTGCGCTGTTATATTTGGTTGGAAGTATAGATCATTCAGGTATGATTTGAGTAAAAGGTAATACGGGGTAGAAAGGTTGAGTTTAAGTTTATACAGGAGACAGTCATGCCAAACTCGGTCGAACGCCTACTGTATATTCAGGAAGGCAGCTGTACAGAGTTGCTTTTCTTCTAAACTTGCATGGATGATGTTTACTAGTCTATGACTCTGTTGAATGGTGGAATGGTACTTGCGAATACCAAATAGGTGCGAAGGTATTACATTCTCTAAGTTGACATTTTCAATAAGTCTTTTCAATAGAATACGTTAAAATATTAAGGACGCGATTGGTAAGAGACTTATAGGTCGACAAGACGTAACGTTATGCCTTAGGGGTTAAGATGATTTGGGAGAATTTCCAAGTCAGTGGAAAGTAGACCAATCGTAACATACTATTGTAGATTGTTGTTAACAGAACAAGACCTTTTCTAGGCAGTTCTTTGAGTACTCGACCAGTAATCAAATTAAGACCCGGCGCCTTGTAGTTATTGCTTCTTGAGATTTCTCGTTTAACTTCTGATGGAGAGAAGACGCGAATGGGTAGTGTTATTGGACAGAGACCGTCTAGATAGCTCATTATCATAGCATAATGGGGGTTGTTAACTCGTGGTTGTGGTGCGCTGAAAACTTCGGCAAGATGTGTAGCAAAAGTGTTGGCCTTCTCAGTATCCGTTTTCGCCCAACTATTATCCACCTTTCGTATTGGGGGGATGTGAACAGTTGGTCGCTTGAACTTCTTAGTTGCCTTCCAAATTGAATGGTCCTCCTTGGATAGGCTTGTTATATAGGTCTCAAACTCAGTATTGCGTATGTTTTCCAAAGCTGCTTTTAACTGTCTTGTGAGCTTATTATACTCCATTTTATTAATGCGATTTCGACTCCTTTGCCATCTGCATCTGACTCTCCGTTTATTAGCAATGAGTTCTCTGACGAACAGCGGAGAGTAATTATGAAATGTCGGTGTAGCACCGAAAAAAAGATGTTGGCCAGTTGACCTCAGTTGTTAAACAAGTGGGCTCCTCACTGGAAAAATTTATATCTTGCCGAACGCCACGTGACGTTTAGATCTTATGCTATCACAATAACCTATAGACTATAAAATTCTAATTGCTGATTAATAAAGCTTTTAGCAAATGTAAACAATTTGCTTCTAACGATTAGACAAGTAGAGCTTAATTCTAACCACATTGTAGTCTTTGTTTCTTCTACTCGTTGGAAGTAGCACTTCGTTGAATTAATTGTTTTACTTTGCAGAAATAGTTTATAATAAATAATAATCTTTCAACCCAATTCTCCCTCTCAAATGTCAAAACTTTCTTCAAGATAGACCAAAAACTTTTACAGTTAAAGATCCAAAAGAAAATTTAAGTCTAATCCATAGTAATTAATTATTCTGCCAACTGAGCTTTATAAGATAACTGTCTACAATTGCTTTGAGAATATTTAAAGCCCCCGCTAATTAACGTACAGTATATCACGGATTTTTGCAAGTTACGGTTTTCGTGAGGTCCATATTTGTAGTGGAAAGGTAGCCGCTGTGGCTTTCATCTCCTAGGTTAAAATAATTAGATTCAAATCGTTCAAATAAAGTGAGAAATGTTTAGAAACATCATAAACTTGTTTGTAGTATTGTTATTATTTTTTTTAAATAATACATCACATTAAAAATGTTTTCTTTGGTTTTACATACTTAAAGAAGTCTTTAAGTCTTCAATGAAGACAAAATGGTCATAGTTTGATGACGACTAAAAAGAATGAAATCAACATTTAAAAAACAACTTTGCATGTTTTTGTAAATACTGCCGGATGAAGTCGCTGCGTGTGCACTGTAAAACTTAAGTTGATCTAACATTATCTTATATTAGAAACGTTATTTGTTGTTATTCTTTATATTGTTACAGCTATATTCAAGGAATTTTAAGTGGAAAATAAATAATTTCATTCAGAGTACTTTAAAATTGCCTTTTTAGAGATAAAGCTATCGGGTCTTTTGAGACATGTTAGTGTTTATACTACAAAATTATCTAATTTATTAAATTATATTGACTGGCCGTTTTACAAATTGTGCCAGTTAGTTTTACAACTTAGGATTAAGCGTTTTTATCTGCCCATAAAATATGTTTCCAGCTGGTTGCACTCAATGCAATGTACCCAGCTGATAAAAAGTGGCCCCGAAGCTAGCATTAGCTTTATTAAGGTTAATTATTGTTTTATTTGTAGCGGTAGCCTGCAGTTATATATTCGCCGATTTACCTTATTGTTTTTGGAAAACTACCTATTTGGTAGTTGTATCAGCCATATTAAGTTGTTTGGATACTTAATTTGATTAAAAAGCCGATGTTTTAGATTTTGCAAAACTCTTTGTTCTAATCATCATTTAGTATTGAGTAATATTATTTTATCGCATAAAATTTATTAATTAATAATACATTGTGTATTCCAATTTTTGTACGCACATTTATTGAGAAATGACAAAATAAGTCGATGTTAAAACATAGTTATACGTGGTCTGCTTTAAAAACATCGAGCCAATGTTAGTATAACGAGAACAATTTCCACTGACGCAACCTATTGAAAATAGTTTTGAAGAATCAACAACAAACGTAGGAAAATGTTGAGGATGGCCCATAGCCACATCTAACAAGTATTGCCAACTGACAATCCGAGAATTATAAGAAGAGTTTGTGATTCCAAGAACTACAATATGTAAAATATTAGAAAAACCCGAAACCTGTAGAAACTTCTAGTTGTTTCCAGAACATTAATCGCGTTTGAAATAAAGCATCTAAACTGTCGACGAGATTCAAGTCTTTACGACGAAGCAGTTATCCGAGATTCCAACAACATGACCTGTTTTGATCAGTGGATACAACTCATGCTGAACCTATCTACGACTGTTAACTGTATTTTGTGTAAAAATGTTTCACCAATTTGGTTTTATATGTGCTGTAACTCTTAATTTATAACACGAGGTCGACAGAACAAGCTCCACTTATTATGGTGGATGTAAAAAATGTACCACGACACGAATACATAGTTCATAAAATAAACTGGGAATAATTTACAAACACTGGATAACCCAGTAGCTTTAAGAAATAAAAATTGTATCTTTGTTCTGAACACCTCATCTAAAAAGAGATTTGAATACAACATTTAGAAATTTTAATCCAACCAATAATTTGGCAAGTCTGATGTATGTCCTAAAAAATTTAGAACTATACGAGTTTTAACAATTACAAAAAGTATCGCCTTTATAAAGGGAAGAAGACGTGGAGAGAGAAATTCAATGAAATAAATTAGACTTTATAACCTTTTAAAGTATTCCTAACTCTTTATTTTTTAGACAATTTGGACATTTCGGCAAGCATGACAAATCTTGAAAGAGGCTACCGAAATGCTCCCTAATCTGAAGCATCTCATTATTAAATAAGTACTGTAACACTAGGAAGAAATATGTACGTTTAAAGTAATTAATATTTATGAGTCTCATAATCCCAAAGAGTCGTTAATAAAGAAAAGCAAGAAAAAATACAGCTTCGACCTGTCTTATGCAAAAAAATATATCCGGCAACATACCATAGAAAAGATGAAAATATAGCTCAACCCTAAGCAATACGAAAATTTCACTTACAGAGAAAACGATATAAATACATTATTGTACTTTTTATTTACAAGGTCAAAAATAAATTAGTTTTCAGTTGGACCTACTGTCTCAATTTTGAGAGCGTCTAATTATTGTGGTCAACTATAAGTATGCAAAGTTTTGACAAAAATGTGGGTGCCAAGTTGCGGTAATCATATTTATTATGATATTTTTGATATACTTACATAGTCTTTGATTTCTTCATATTAACTTTTAATCAATACCTGTCTTGTATTATTAATAAGCACATAAAACGAGATACATGTTCCAAGGATCGATCATTTCAGCCGAGATCTTCAATTTATTTATACGTTTATTACATATATAAAAATTTATCTAAGGATGAGGTATTAATTTGATACTGTCGTTTCTTTCAACATGTTTCTACACATAGCTTGTTCACTGATTCGTACTTAAAAGCCAAGTCGCAACGTCATCAAACCATTTAATGAAGGAAAGTTCTAGTATGATGTTTTGCATTTTTGGTCTTCCTTGCCAAATTATTTCAAAAACCATAAAGTAGTTTTAGGAGATTGGATGTAGAAAGTTAGAAAACACAAAATCAAAATTCGTGGATTATAATAATAAAAATTATAGTTGAATGAGCTTATGATAATCTAAAGTAAATACTGCCATCTGTAAATGTTCAAGGCGGAATAGGAATTTGTTAAATAGGCAAAATTTCTTTTGCTTTTTTATTAGTACCCAAAAATAGCTACTAAATACACTAATATAAACTCGACGGAATATAGCATTTAGTCAATTTTAAAGGCTTGAACTTAAAATAGATTTTTTATGAGCGCGAAACCTGTAGACAGTCCATGAGTTGCAGTACACAACCAATTATTTTGACAACGTTGCGCTCTATGTTTTACGGCTAAGAGGAGGCATTTTGAGATTCACCAGTGTAATTATGTATGTCGGTTGTATTGTGAATTGTCATTCAGTTCTTTTATGTTTAATAATATTAGATAAAAGAGTTTCAACGATGAAACTGTATTCAACTCAAATAACGTTTTGGCATCAATAGAGATAGATGCATCTGTATTCCCCCTTAACCAGAATATTGCTATCAGTATCTACTTATTTCAATTCGCTTTAAAGTGTGAAATTCTGGTCAAATTTTTGGATTTAGCAAAAAAAATTAAGACTTTTTTAGCAAACAAATCAGAATCAAAAGGGCACATAACGGTCGCCACATGGAATATACAAGACATAAGAACAAAGCAAACAGAGCTAACAACAGACATAGAATGAACTTAGAGGTAGTCATATTGTCTAAAACAAAAAAGGGAAAAAGAGAAAAAATTGGTAATTAATCCCATATATGGAGTGGAATAGATGAGAGCATGAGACATGAGCATTAGTCCTAATTAAAAACGAATCGATAAATAAAATAGAACCATAGAAAGAAATAGACGAAAGGTTAATAAAAATAACAATTAAGATGTTTGGCCAAACAATTGCAATAACTGAGATATATCGAATTAATGACGATGCAAATGTAAAAATTAGCTTCTTTGATAAACTAGACAGGATTTTAGAAGATATTAACAAAAAACACGAAGTATAGTTAGAAGTGCAGGAAATAACCCAGGACAGTACGACGAAACAGTTAAGAATAATGAAAAAGACAAGCTGATTCAGTTATGTAGGGATCACAAATATATGATAGCAAACGCATTCTTTTGACATAGAAATATACATAAGTATACCTGGGAAAAACCTAGCAAAAATTTAAAATCAATCAAGATTTGATTCTGTTTAAACAAGAGAGATATTAATAGTTAAAGATGTTAGAGTTTAAAACACAATGCGGATCGGACCATCACATGATGATGGAAAAATTTATTTGTAATGGTATATCAAAAACTGGAAACCAAACAAATATAAACAATAAATAGTTACAAGAAGTTAAACAATACTACTATAAAACAAAGTTACTATACCAGGATAGTACAAACCTGTCATTCCAAATATGTCTCTAAGAAAAATTTGATCTACGCATGCAAGGACCCTCCACAAAAATGTACCATCATATGGTAAACTCCATTTACGCGGCAGCCTAAGAAGCACGGCTAGCAGAGAATGGAAATTTTTAACCCATAAAGTTAAGTGAAAAATTAGAAAACATCATAGAAAGTAAAAAGCGGGCATATCGCACTTGTCTAAATAACACGACTAATGAGACAGGAGGAAATTACAAAAGATGGAAAAAGTTAGTTAAAAGAGAAGTTAAAGGACAAAATGAAACATGAAATAATTTATGCCAATACTTTAGGCTACGACAGCGTGGAGAGCTACAAAACATACGCAATACAAGAAACAAAACTAATAAAACAGTAATATCGACGTGTCAATGGATGGATCACCGCAAGAGATTGGCACAAGAAGAACGAGAACAATGATAACTGGAAGAAACCATAAATTGCGCATCGGACAACCACGAAGAAATACAAGTAAAATATGTAAAACAAATCCTGAAAAAGGCAAAGGATAATAAAGCATTGAAGTCAGGTGGGATTAAGATAGAATTACCGACGAGGATCTTTAGGAAAATTGAACAAGGGAAAAAAAAGTCCCAATGGAATGGAATACATCGTACATATCCTCTATTTTTAATAAAGGCGATAAAAAACTGTAATAATTGCAGATGTTTCGGCGTCATCTCCTTAACGGCAAGAGTTTTCGACAGAAAGAAATCAACAAAATACGAAAGAAATTGCAGAACAGAGCGGCTTTTGATCCAATAGATCGGTTAGATAATATATTCTCCCAGGGAAAACCAATGGAAAAAATAAAGCCAAAAACATCGAGACGCATGTAACATATATATACTCAAAGAAGGCATACGACAGTGTATCCAGTTCTAAAATATGGTAAGCTATAAAAAGATTAAAAGCAAAAGAAAAATGGATTGCAATAGTAAAACAACTTTATATACATACAACAGTATAAATAGAAATATGAAATTAGGTTTATTCAAAATCTTGAAATAACAGAAAGCTTAAAACAGGGACGCACATTATCGCTGCTTTTATTTAACATAGACATAGACAACATGGTTAAAAATTGAAAAGAAAGGGAAATTATTATAGAAGACAGCGAGCTAAAACATCTGCTTTCTGCTGACGACCAAATAAGTTTTATGAAAAACAAAGAAAATATAACATTCATGACTGAAGCACTTAAAAACAAACTAATGAACTATATACTAAAAATTAACATAAATAAGACAAAGTACACGTGTATAAGTGGAGAACAACAAGACATACGCATTGGAGACGAGACCATTCGACACTGTCTTAGGCTCAATAAAAAAATATGCAAACAATAGGGTTAGGCAAGGAAGAGCAGTAATTATAGCATTGCATGGAGTTGTATGGGAAGTTGTATGGCAAGAACATAAGAAAAGAAACTAAAAAGAATATATTTCATCGTACAGTTTAAAGCATTATTTTGTATGGGAAAGAGGCCTGAGCAATAACAGAAAGCTTGAAAAACAAAATAAAAAAGGTTAAATTGGAGTTTTTCAGAAGATGCCTACAAATTACAAGCCAAGAAAGACGGAAAACAGAAAAGATATGGAAAGAAAAGGGAATAACATCATCTATCATCAGAAACCTAGAAAATAGAACCCTTCGTTGGTATGGACATGTAGAAAACCACAGGTGGCCAAAAAACTTTTCAATTGGACACCGAGGGAAAAAAAGGTGAAGAGAACACCCATGGAACAAATGGTAGAAAGACAACTCAAACACGGGGACTGGGGGACTGTAAAAGATGGAGGCTAAAGACGACAAGCTCATAAAGGGGAAAAACGCCAGAAAGAAGAATAAGAAAAGATTAGTGAGTGGATTACAAAAAACGATATCTTATAATTTCCAATAAACATCAAAGAAACTGCAACTGTTCAAGTCATTTTTAAAAGAGTCATCACTTGCAATTGGCAATTAACTCTACTTACTTTAGTAGCGTTTTCAACACAGAAGAACTTTACAAATTGTCATTATTGTTTTATATGGTATTAACAAAAAGATGTTATAATAATAAACTTATCTTGCTCTTTCTTCTATAAAAGTTTGAAAGAATCTATACGTTATGGTAATTATATGTGGTGCGCTTATGAAGTTCTTTGAGTTGTCCAATATGTTAACGGTAATAGGGCTTTCTAGAGATACTTCAAGAAACTTCATTTAGCGTGGAGCAGTGGCACGTAGAATTGAAACACAATGAAGTAACAGATAAATAAGTTCTGTTACAAGTGTACGGGACGGAAGCCATGAGCAGAAAATGTGTTTATATCTGGTTGAAACTTTTTTATAATGGGAAGTAAACTATTTTTAGCTATTTTTAGTGGGAGTTAATAATTAAAAAAACTAATTGTTTCTTCTAAATGTTGATATACATTAAAGTGCAGACATTTTTAACGAACAAACTTGTGCCAGTATATTTTTGCACAAACTACTTCAAATAATCCTGGACTGTCTATCTTCAGCTACTATTTACATGCATCGTGGAAAATTGCTGAATATTATTCTGTGAGACATAAATCATATTTTATGGTATGAAACAATTCAATCAACTTCCTTGAAGCACTTAGGCATGTATTTAGCAATATCCCGCTGTTCCAACAAGCACTGATCGAACAGAATATCTCTTTATCTTCATTTGGGTCATGTGAGAACTAAAAACAATTGAGTTACCAATAAATTAACTCGTAAAGCAATGTACGCTCAGAAGATATAAAGCGAATCATACAAAAAAGCTCTTTAATGAATCTACCATTCAGAATAGCAATGTACCTAAAAAATTGGCAACGATAAAATGTATCATCAAACCATAATAATGACACTCATCGAGAATTTATTATTTGCACTTTTAGTGGGATATTATTTCATCCAATGAGATCATATTTCAAATATATGTTATGTTCATATTATTCTTGTATCACATAGATACATTTCATATACATATGAATATTTGTAAAATTGCCAAATATTTTGGTAATGTAATATTCTCATTGTTATTTATAAATAACCAGTAGCTGCGACAATAAAATAAATTTGAAATTTCCAAACTTTTCATGAAACTTTTGACTGACTTACAGTTCCTTCATCTTCAGCATCGCAAATCCCTCTCACGGCATCTCTTGTTGAAAGTTCCTGTGTCCAGCAATAGCGGATTAAAACTCGAAGCTCACTTTCTTGCAAACTCATCTGGAATACAAAGATAATGTTTGTTATAACACTATAAGCATAAAAAACAAAAAATGCATAAAAATTAAATTTTCCCAGCTGAGTCAAGACTTTTGGGCAACCTAATATTACAGAAAAAGAAACACTATAAGCCAGGATTATTATTCAGTCTTATTTTATACTAAACTGTTAATAGATAGAAGACCCAAGAAGTTTTAAATAAACGCTGAAGATTTATCAGTGCATAATTGCATAAGCGTGTCGTTTAAGATTGTATAATGCTAATGATTTTGTTGGTAACCCGAGTAAATTGCTAATTTGCAATAAAAATGCAAAAGCTTACAGCTTTCTCACAATTCATATTACAACTCAATACAATGTTTGGTAGTGTAAGAGTGCAAGTTTTATTGGATAGACTGGAAAGAATAGGTTCGAATCGCAAAGAAATAGTTGTCTGTCTTTCACTAATATTACATATTGGTATGCTAATGAGCTATGACTCTAAGATATCTGCACTTTGTAGTTGCTGGCCATTTTATATTTCTTAGAATCGTCACCATGGTCAAATTTTAGAGATGACACATTAGTTTTTTTCTTTTTTCTTCTTTCATAAACCTGTTTTTTTCCTTTGAATATAAGTCTATATTAGATTTCTTGATTTTGGGTACCTATCCAATTGAACTCAGTTACTTCGTTAATCTCATCTTAAGGCGTTCTATACCACTTTTGTTCTCCTAGGGTCGCCATTTCATAAGCTTGTTGGACCAATTTTCTATATTTTAGGCTACATGTCTGACCCAGTTCAATAGAACTGGGCGGCTCTCTTCGCAATGTCTTGCATTTCCGTTCTTGTTCTAGTCGATACATTTCTTCTTCGATCATATAGAGTCATTTGATTTATTTACATAAAATGTATTTGGCAAATACCCGCATTTCAGCTTTATATAATATTCCTGGGAATATACATTTTGAGGGAAACTTTTCCAATGTCGGTTGAATTTTCACATTTAATATTTCAGTTTGCGACGATATCATTCATCATTAACTTTTGTCCTTCTGCGTCTACAAAAGTATATTTGTGTTGTTCTTTGTAGCTTAAAAAGATATTGTTCATCCGGAGTTCGTTAGTTGCGCAGAATTGTGCCTTTCATTCTCCATTATCATTTTTAGTAGCTTCATTAAATGTTAATATTACTCTCGGCATAATGTCATTTCCTAATCATCTATAATTAAAACTTCCTTATATGGTGCTAAATCGATAAACCTTCACAATTATGTATAAAACAATCTTTTATCTACTACTAGTTTATTATTATTCGGGAAATAAGCCCATATTATGTTTTGACGGGCATTTTTCTGTTTTATGCCTAAAATACTTTTCGATATGTAGTTGCAGTTTGTATAAATCAATATATCAACTTCTCTTTAATTCCTGTGTTCTATTCGACTTCTTTATATGTTCTTCTTTTTCTTCTTGTTCGTGTACCGAATTTTAATTTTATTCTCTACTACTCAGAATAAGAAAGATGTTTATTTATCAAACAATTTTCGAAGCTTTCCTGGCAAAGAAGTTATTCTTCTACCCGGGCTTTTTTTCACTAATACCTCTTAGGGGGTCGCTTTATGCATGCAAAGTAGCTTACCTATTTTAATTGTTTGGATAACTTCATTTAATTCACCAAAGCTCTTCTTCGATCCTTACTCTGTCCATCTAACTTATGGGAAAAACTCTTTTATAGAACCACATTCTAATCTTTTAAACAGGGTGCCGGTCAGTGCCCAGCTTTCAGAACCATACAAAACCGTTGTATATTAGATAGTAATTATTGTAGAATATCGTTCCTCTTTCCTTTTTCTTTTAAACGTTATAGAAATATTTATCTCTCTGTCCACAATTTCTAATAACATTTCTTCATCTCGTTCGTTCTGTGTTTTTACGTTTCAAGTTTCAATTCAGACGATTTTATTTTCTTTTGTATTTTCCATTTCCGTTACTCCGGTTGTGTAATATTTCGTCGTTCACATTAATTCTATTCAATATTTTTTTATAGTTAGCCTAAACAGTTTTAGACATTATATTGGCGTACTTCTCTAATTATGTTCATTTCCTTTTTGTTATCGTAAATCTGCACCTGAAATGTAGATTTGCTTAATTAAGTTTGTGTAGCAATAATTAATTCTAGCACAGTTAAGGGGTTAACCTAAGGCCCTTATCTTTATCATATCAAACACATTATTGTAGCCGAGAAGAGTTATCTAGCCAGGTATTTAATATTCTGTTGTTTTTTCCATTAGAATTCTAACAGATTTCGCTATGGTGCTGCAACTTTTTCCAAATACGGGCCGTTCTACTGGCTGGTAGAAGTCCAGTTTCAATGTTACTTAATATATTATAATTTTTAAGAAGAGCTTTCTCATTTACAAAAAGAGACTGATGGGTCTATAGTTATTCAAATTCCAAATGTTTCTCTTTTTGTAAATTAGAATTACTACGGAATTTATCTAGTCTACAGCAAAAATTTTGTTGTTCTTTAGTTTTTTGTGGAGAAAGCTACAAGCTTCTGTGGGTAGGATCCTATCCTTTAAATTGATTTATTCTCTACCGAAATCACAGATAAGTTATCTTTCCACTACCTTTGCTCTGTTTTTAGTCTTAATCTTAATCTTAATGATGTCCTATATCAGATATTTTAAATATCGATTTTTTGCTTTGTTTGTTTTTATAACTTAGTTATTATCTATATTTGTGCTAGCATTTGACTGCACACAGAAATTAATTTAGTTTATTAAACAAAAGAAATTCTGCTGATCCTGCCTCTTTAACTTGTTAATTTCTCAATCTTGCTAATTAGACCTAACTTTTGGACATATGTGATTTATCTCAAAAGCATAGAGCTATATAATACAAAAAATTGCAGTCACAACACTAAACAAAACTACATAATTAGTAAAATTAGTACAAGATACAAGAAATATCGTATGTAGCCCCCAGTTTCCTTCAAAGTTAGCATTTTCAAAACTCCCAATATTATTTTCGCTATTCACAATATGATCTATGGTATATTAGAATCGCAAATAACTGCCTCGTCGTATTGGCTTGAATTTTATTAGGGGTGTGGAATATATTTAAAGTTAATTTAAAATTTGGAAACAATCGCAAGCCTTAGAGCTATAAGATCTAGCTCATTTTCTAATTTTGGAATTGTCAGTCGCCGATCGTTGCTGATTCTAGCCTGTACATGTTTAACATGTTCTACTCGTAGTTAGTTTTCTAGAAAGCGGATCACTCCCAACAGATTCCTGGCCATCCCCACTCATTTGTACCACAACTTTATTCGAACTGCATTTATTACATCGCTCCCAAAAGCCTTCTGAACCATTCGAGTAGTTTCTACGAGGAAATGTTCCAGCTTCGCACAAAATTTTATGAAGATTCGCTGCACTAGTAGCTGAGTTATTAGAAATGCGACGATCACACACTACACATGCTCATTCATCGGTGTCTAATTCCCAACTAACTCAGCCAGCGAAGTCGTTCTCACTCAGGCATGCGCACTACAATCCACTCTCATCGACCTCTATATTTATAGTAAGAGCATATTAGAATTAAAGAATATTATTGGTACCACTTGAGGAAGTGCAAAACCATTTACTCTTTTCTAAACGCTAAACATTTTCATGTGAATTTCATGAAGAGAAAGCTTGTTAGTAGTTATAAATTAATTTGAAGATCATTGATTATTTCATTGCAAGTCATTTTGGAAATCGGTACAATTTGGATGAGTGCAATTAATTCGGCGAATTATGTCTACTTGCTTATATTCCACGTAACCGCATTTGCTTTATTATTAAAGTTAATTATCAAAACTACTTATTATAAGGTATAAGCATGTTTTAGCTGTATGCTTCCAGTAAGTTATTTGTTCGTGCTCATCGGAAGCGAAAGCTTGTAGAAGTGCCGCAATTAAAATTTCTAGATTGTCTCCTTCACTCCGTAATGATCGGATTTGACTAAGATGCCACAATATTTATCTATCCAATTAAGACATTCAGTGAACGTGTCAATTAAGCGATATTAGCATAATTGAGGAATCCATTTTCGCTGTAGCGCCTGCCCGGCTGTACTAAAATCTTGGGATGCCGCGTTTTACTTATACGGAAAAACCGGTGGCGCACACGTATGGGAGTACGCACACAAACAGTAGTTTGCCCAAATATAGCGCGCTGCTGCCTACTATCTCTTAATTAAAGCATAATTTAATAACTAGGAAGAGCCGGACACGTTCTCCATGGGAAGACCATTGACAACGTGTTTTTGCGCTTTTTCTTTACGCACGTTTACGGTTAGAAGGCTGCTGCTTCCGAGAGGTTTTCTTTATTCATTGCTGCTATGAAACGTTCCAAATTGGGGGTTCAACGAATCGTTGAATAAATATTATTATTATTTTTTTAAACTAGAATTCTTTCTAATAGCAAAACCAATAATAAAAACCCTATAGTACTGTTAATAGTTTGTAATATGCTCCAATATTGCATTGAAAGGCCAATTCTGGAAGTTTTAAATTTTAAGATTTTTTTTACATTATTAATATTAACATTGTCATAAAACCACAAAAATTTAATAAAGAAATTCTTCACATCTTCTGATTTGTTAAAAACATATTAAGAGCATGGTTATAGATTGAGCCGCCGCTGTAGCCTAGTGGTCACGGGCATTGGCATGGATGTAGGCGATGTTTTAGTATGTAGGGTTGCATGTTAGTAAGCACTTGAGGTTGCAGTGCTGCTAGTAAGTGTGTCTCAATAAAAAAATTCAGTATACTACTTCTATATGGAGTATTAAGTAAATATGATGCGAGTAATAGATATGGCAAGGAAAGCACCTACTAGAGCTTCTTTTTACTGAAGACTACGTCGGAGTTATAGTAGATCATGGAGCCAGGTTCTTTGGAGTCTTCTGGTGATGAGGCGATTAGTATATAATTGATTTACCGAATTGTCCGTAAGGGTAGTGATGTTTAAGTCAGCATGGAGAGTCTAATTATTTGCGTACCAAGAAGCATTTATTAGTATTCTCAAGACTTTGGATTGCAAAATCTGTATGATTTTTAAGTTTGGTGATTTCGCTCATCTCTACAACTTGAGCAGTTTATTATTGCGTACGGAAAGTACATTTAGTGAAACTTGAGGTCCATTTGTTTTCGTTTTGTTTAAATATATTTCTTCCAAGTGAATTTCTGCCAGAGAATAAGTCCAAGGTATTTTTTTCGACTTTGTAGGTACACGTACCCTATCAATTGTTACCTGTGGGTAGATGTCTAATACTAAATGTAACACAAACTAATTTTGCTTAATTTATTGTGACCCTCCGGGTATGTTATTAGTTAGAGAGAATATACAGGTGAGCTTGCAGATATTTTGACGCCACTGGTCGGTCATTGTTTACAGCTAGAAGAGTCACCATCAGCAAATGAGGCAATTGTGGTATAGTTTGTTTAAGGAACATTGGAAGTGCATAACAGGAAAAGGAGTCGTCCAAGTATGCTCTAAAACTGTAAATCACTGTATCGAACGGTGAAATTACTTTCGGTGGGGTAGAATTTAAAAAAGAGATAGAAGTTATTGGATAGGAAGTTTTAGTTTTTCAGTTTGAAAAGTAAAGTTGGGTATCACACTCGGTCAAAAGCCTAGAAAAATTGTAATTCAGTAATTTGTAGCCTCTATGCACTTAGCTATTTAGTTGATTATTCTGTGTATTCGTGGCTTGTTAAGTGCCGTTTGCAAAATATAAACTGTTGGTTGGGTAGGAGTGTCAGAAATTCATGTTCTTCATATGTAGATCATTTTTAAGAAAAGTCGTTCAAAGACATTGCTTGTTATGGGTCAACGCTGTCTTATACTTCAGTCATTTTTTGAGCTCTTAGAAGGTGAAGCATGTCATTATGTTTCCTAAGTCTGCAAAACCAGGGACCTCTCTTCAGGATTATCGGCCTATTAGCTTGCTCTCAGTTTTGGGAAGGCTTGTGAAAAGAGTTATTCATAAGCGCCTGAAGATAGCTATTGAAGACCTCCAACTGAATCCGGAGAGTTAGTTTAACTTCAGGTTATTTCATTCGATTATACTCCAGTTCCTTCGAATAAGGAACGTATCACCAAGAACTACACCAAAAAGCAAGTCACTTATGTATTTTCTTTGATGTGACCAAAGCCTTCGACAAAGTGTGGCATAACAACTTGGTGTTAAAGATGGATTCAATTGTAATCCCGTTATTAATGTTTTAGCTTAGCCGGTTTTTTCTCTCCGGAAGGTTTACGAGCTGGGGTTCCCCAAGAGTCCGTTTTATCTCCGACACTATACAAATTCTACGTCCGGGACATGTCAACAACGCCTTCTAGTACGCAAATGACACGGCGGTGCTGTCCAGCTCGCTGAGGACCTCCTTTGTGACTCATCTCAGAGTGATCTTAGATCACCAGTTGACCTGGAGATCGCACATATATAGGGCGATTACCAAAGTCAAATCGGCTCCCCAATCCATTCCCTAATCGAGAGCTGACTGTGAAACCACAACAAGATGATCATTTATAAAACGATTTTCTGCCATATTATGATGTGTGCGTTTCAAGTTTAGGATTGGGCCGCAAAACTCTCATTAAAAAGTCCCAGGTCGTCCAAAATCTGGTTTTAAGAACCACATTTAACGCCTTATGGTTTTATCCGAAACTATGTCTTCCATAAAGATGCCAAAATACTGATAATTCAAACGGTCTCTACCATCTACGCCAGGGTTGATGACGGGAATTAGATGCTGGTTCCAGGAACCCCAAGCTAGGGAAGTCAACGTTACGGCTTTTAGGTTAGTGTTGTAATACGGGCCATATTAGTAAGTCATAACCAGGGACATTACGTACATTTAATTTATTAATTTCGTGTGTTACCACTTGATAGGGAAATAGATTTTATGAGAAGTTTTCTACTTTTTAGTCTGGTGACCCCTAGTTACGTTTAAATTCATCAGCGATATGTGTGGCGAAAGTATTAATCTTGTCTACTTGCGCCCGTGTCTATTTGCATTAAGTTTACAGAATGGAGGATAGATAGTTGAGGCCGCTTAAATTTTTTTATGGTCTACCATATGATCGTCAGAAAATAGATTACAAGCAACTTTATTTTGTGTATTCTCTAGACAGTTTATTATGGCAATGATGATCAATAGAATTTTTTAAGCTTTGCTATAATTTTTTGCTGAGAAGTTAGCAAATGTGCATCAAAATGTTATTGGTGTGTCACGCCAGATTCCTGCACAACTATTGTGCACAACTATTGTGCACAACTTCGTCCAGATCTTTAGAGGTTTTGATTCTGAGTAGAAGGTTTCTAAGTAGTTGTGGAATTCTTTCCAACATACTCTCTTGATGCTAATCTGCGAGGAAAAGGATTGTTAATAATAGTGGTACTTACGCTAGCAATGACCGGAGTATTGTCAGTTAAAATATCATGGTTAAATTCTATTAGACAGTTGCTTCGAGGAATTCAAATAATTATGAAAAAGTCCAAGAAATTTGGAAGCTTCTTGGAATCTGTTGGTGAGTAGGTGGGTGTTCCGGTACCGAGATGGTCATAATTGTCATAACACGTAGTAGGTTTCGGCCTTTTGTAATAATGATTCCCGATCCCCAGTATGTGCATTTCATATTCCAGTCCCCCCAATGATGCATTTGGTTCCCAGAGTCTGGCAAAAATTTTGATATTTTTTAATGATATTCTGTGCCTTGGAAATCTGCAGGTGGCGTAAGTTTCATAGTAGAGCTTCTATTCCGACACTCGCGGCTTAAATCTTTTTCGTTTGATATTCAGGTGCTTTATAATCAGTAATTTATTTTTGGAATATTACAAATAAACCCTTATGAGCGCTATTGTCAGGATGAGGAGCATTATATACACAGTAATGTGGTAGAAGAAATGTTCGATTGAGGTTTGTTGAGTTCTGTTGAGGTTTAAAAATGACATAAGTTCCTACCTATGATTAAGCATGGCATTAGCTTTTCAAATTGCAGGTCTTAGAAAGGAAGCCATTATGAATGGAGTTTGCCGATGACAACTGTTAGTTGGTCAAGTATAATGCTATTTTGGTTAAGAAGTCGGGCGAACATTGTTTTAAATACGTTAAGAAATGCTGTTGATTGTTTTCTTAGCGTTGTGGAGTGGTCTATGTTATTGGAAGTCGGGTTTTTAGTCGTTATTTGTGTATAAGTTGGGCGACTATTATGCGGAAAGAGATTTGATAGTTTTATTTTAGTATAAGCAGGAGAATTTGGTGTCTGTATGAATGTATTTGAGATTTTGCTGTTGGAGTAAAGCATATGAAATATTTAAACCTAAGCATTTAGAAATAAGCGAATCAACATATAGACGGACAGTCAGGCATCACTAAAGACATTGAAGAACATAAAGATAACATTCAAGCTGGTATAAAAGTACTGCGAAGAACTCAGTGCTTTTGCAGATTGCAAAAAGTTAGTTTTGTTGTGTGTACCAGAGTACTGTGGAATTGCAGGCAACAATAAATTTGGTGAGTTAGCACAAAAAGAATGATCATCTCCATATATAGGCCTCGAACCGGCTTAGGGAGTACCTAAAGGTATAATACGTAGCCTGGTGAGAGAATGGACCAGGAAACAACGTAAAAAATAGTGAAAAATGTACCGGGACAAAGACATGGAATTTTATAAAAATTTTATAAAAAGGAGCTTTAGGTAAACAAACTGAAGAACTGTTACAGAGCAGGAATCAGTTACAAACTATTATAAGTCTCCTCACAGAACATTGTTTTCTAGAGGACTACTCAACAAATTAGGGCTGTATAATGCAGACCTACGTTGCAGACAATGTAGTGGAAACAGAGGCAGCTCGCAGAAGGCAAGTTATTTATAAAAAAACCCAATGATAAATTCAGAATAATATAGTAACTATCAAGTAAAGGTCTTGTACAAACTAATACAAGAAGCAAAAATGGCTGTCAACAAAAAAAAACCATTTAGAAATTTATTTTTTGAGAAGTTACTTTTATGATAGAGTGATGCAATGCAACTGCGAATTTCTCTTTTACGGGATTTTCTATTTGATAAAAATTTTAATGGGGTTCTGCTACCGAAGCACTTTATCGTAACACGCTTATTCTATTTTACAAACTCAGAAATAAAGACGTGAAAAAATCAGAATACTTTTCTTCTGAGAATTCTTGGTACTCAGTGCGAATAGTTATTCAGGACTTAATACTCTTCTACAATAACTCACCTGAAAAGTAATTAGTCATTAGTCCTTTTTTTACGTTGCTAGGTAATAGAAAAGACCTGCAATTTGAATTATTGTAAAAGCCCAACGGCATATTGTGAAGGTTTACTACATTACTCGGGACAAAGCATTTACAATAATTAAGCAAATTTTAAGATTTACATACAACTCAAACAAGAAATACATTTTAGTCTTATTTTAGTTAACACCGTGTGCATTCAACGTTTAGTTTGCCGAAAAACAAGAGAAAGCAAAATTGTATAAGTGTGCCACAAAAGGTACAAAATGTAAATGATATTAATAGCGGTTCCAAAAAAGGATGTAACCTCGAAATACGATATCTGAAAAACTATTCAACAATTTTAAAAGATAAATATCCAGGTAATTTACGAGGCGTGTTTAAAAGATTCGGTGAATGGGCCGATATCTCAATGTTGACATAGACTAAATGCGTGGGCATGCATATGACTATTTAAAAATATTTAGAAAAGCGTCACGTAACATGTGACTATCAGAGTAAACTTGGTGCAGACAGTCAAACGTAGTCCTGTTATTCTGCTAGAAGTTGAGAAAAACGAGAACGGAAACACAAACTGTTGGTGTAACTGGACGCAACCGAAATCGTGAGTAGAAAGTGTGTTTACGACTGGTTCAAACGCTTTTGTGCTATAAAGACATGTTTGAGTTGGCCGTTGATAAGCAGAACTCCAGACATGATTGAGCGACAAATTCTGGCATAAGATTAGCAAGTGAATTTACGATTGTTAGCGGAGGAAATGAGCATTAGCAAGTAGAAGAAGATCTGTTTCTGGTTTATGCTTTACAAGCCGACCATGCAATAAACATTACGAGTAGATGTTTAAATTCTATTGACTGGTGTTCTTCCTTATGGCACTGCACCAGTGCTACCGCAATTACATTAATCTTTTAACTCTGCAATCTGCCCTATTATAATATTCAGTTTTCTTAAACACTACCGTTGGTGCAAAATTACCTACTCCTACTTTCTAATTAGCGCAATATTCAGAAAAACTACGTCAGGATAGCCGAGTCAAAATCGCTGATAGCTTCGAGTCCTCCTAAGAGTTTCAATTATATGAAAATAAACAAACTAATTTATTTTAATCTACGTTGAAGTCTCTGTCTGTTAAGTCTTTATAGTCTTTAGAGTTTGCTAGTTGTACTAGAAGTATTATTAATACTAGTGCTAAATTACACAATTTTTGCTGGTTTGTAAATTTCGCAAGATTTGTCCCATTTGCGCATTTCCAAAAGTTCTTCAATCTCATCCCTCTCTGACCTTGATTTGTTCCTTCGTTGGAGGACGTGCATGGCGTCATTGACTTCAATTCATGCGCCCTTGCTTTAGTTTTCTGTCAACTTTTGTATTGTAATGAGAGAAGACCAGAATGCATTATGGTAAAGGTACAACTTCGTTTGTTGCTCTATGTCGATAGTGAAGATGAATATCTGCACGTCATCGCGTTTCTGTTACTTGCCATCTCTGATCTCATTTTGCTCTTATCCTCAACATCAGCTGAAGCGAGTTTGCTCGCGCCGCATTTCTTTTACCCAGCTGGTCTTTATGCTTATTCCTTGTAGTTTCGCCTCAGTTCAATGGATTTGGATTTCAACAATTTCTTTGCAAGACTTGAATTATTGACTTGCAAATCTACCAACGCCCTTATGCTTCTGAGAGTTAGTAGCATTAACTTGCTGTCTGATATTAAAACACATTTTAGGATGATCTTTCTCGGATGGCTATCGGATCGACTAGAAAATAGTGTTTTAGTCTGCCTAGCCTTAACCTCTTTTATGATGGATCTTTTACTAAAAGCTGATAAGCAAACAGAAAGAAAGACGAATAAAAAAACCTTTGGGAATTTAATTACCATGTGATTAGGATCTAGTTTTCTTTCCCCGATTTTGATAGTACGAATTTCTTTCCTTCTTCTTACTTTAACAGCGTCACGAAAAACACATATTTTATGGACCAGGCGGAAATTGAAGAACGCGTGTCAGGGGTTCTGCGATCAATTCTTAAAAAGCCTTTGTGGACAATTTACAGAGAAGCTTTATGAATGTTGCCTAAAATGTGTGGTAAAAGAATAGCAATTATTTTGAAGGCCAATGAACGTAATTTATTTGAATTTTTTGTTTTGTTTGTTTCTTAGTATCACTTGCATTTTTAGGCCCAAAACTAAAACGGGCAAATTTGTAAAAAAAATTTAAAGTCTGTATACCAGATCTAGGGCCAAAAATTTGCCAAGGCATTTGAATGTAACGACTTTGTAGCAACTACCGTTTGATCAGATACATTTAAAGTCGGACGTTAAAAACATTATAACGGGTAAAAGTAAATGCAAACAACAGTAAGATATAGCAAGAAAGTTTTTAAACAGATTCTTGAAAAACATGAACACAAAAATACCTTTAATGCCGACAATATTGTTTAATTTTTAAGTTTTTTGTTTAAAGTACTCTTTATAAAACAAAAAGATTTGTAGTGTCTGCTACTTAAACAAAAAACAAGTCGTCTTTCAACCCTCAAAAAAAAATACTGAACTAGTTCAAAGTACACGGTGGCAAAATTATAAGCATATTGTAACAGACCATATTGGTTGCGTATATAAGTGCATATAAGTGCAGCCGACCTCATGATACTGTAACGTTTTTACTACAGGGTGTCTGGTGGCAGATTTATATTTTCAAACTTAAATAAAAAACGTAATAATTGACACAAAGTTTTATTAAGAGCATTGAACGATAGAATAGAAATGCGGATTTCATTTTTTAAAGAGTGTCATCCAAATGTCTTCCGTCGAGTTGCACACACTGTTCAAAACGAAGCCTTGTGTTCTCCGCCACACGCTGTAGTAAACTTTGTTCAATTGAGCTGATTTCTCGACGAATATTTTCCTTTAAAGCCACAAGAGATTGGGGATTGTCATTATAAACCCTCTATTTGAATTAGCCCCATAAAAAATGGGGAGTTAGATCGGGCGACCTCGGTGGCCATGGGATGCCCCCAAAGCGACTGATCAGTTTTTGAGGGAAATTTTCCTGAAGCAAATTCATAGAAGCTCTGGCTGTGTGTGCAGTCGCCCCATCCTGTTGAAACCACGTGTGTGAAGAGTACGATGGATGAGCTCGCAGGTTTGGCAAAAAGAAATCCGTAATCATGCGTCGATAATTTTCACCATTGACATTCGTCGCGTGACCTCGAGAATTTTGGAAAAAAAATGGTCCAATTATCCCATGCGTGGATAAGGCACACCAAACAGTTACCCTGGAGCAATGCAATGGTTTTTGATGTTTCAGTCGAGGGTTGCGGGTTCTTGGAGACCAGTAACGGCAGTTTTACTTGTTGACGTGGCCGTTTAAGTGAAAATGAGTCTCGTGGCTCCAAAAAATGGGATTTACAGTGCGAAAACGCTCCAACATCGTTTCACAAAATTTTTTGCGTAAATCAAAGTCACTTTCTTTCAGTTCTTGAACGATTTGAATTTTAAAAGGATGGAACTTCAGATCCTTTCTTGAAATTTCATGAATAATCGCTCTTGGAAGTCCCAGTAATGCTGCTCTTTTCCGTATTGAAAGTCGCGGATTTTCACGTAAACTGCTTTCAACCAGTTTAATGTTTTCGGGAGTCCTTGAAGATCGACTGGGCCCTGGCCGTGGGGCATTCATAGCCGAGGCAGTTGCGTGGAATCTCTGTACCCACGAACGAATTAAATTTACACTCGGTCCATCACGTATTCGCCGAATACCGAACTTTGAACAAAATTGTCGACGGGCAATTACGTAAGAATCATTACTCTTAAAAAATGTCTCTACAGCGAACGCGCGATGCTCACTCGACCACTGCGACATCGTGACTGACAAATCCGCACGATCGGTGATTCCAACGGCGCCACCCTCACCCCGCACAGTTTATTACTTTTTGAAATAATCGTATTTAAAAATATAAATCTGCCACCAGACACCCTGTATTTACAGTGGTGAATAACTCGCGCAAATTTACTAAAACTACTTATTTATTTTACTTACAAATTAAGCAAACTTACAATGCACTATTTATATACGCAATTCATAAAACTATTGACGTAAAACGGCACTCTATTTATGTCAACACAGCTACCGCGCTTGAATTCGCTCGCTGGCATCACATCGAATTTGAAATCTTCTTGCTGTTCTCCCGGTCTACATTTATTTGTATTCGGCGGTATTTCAGAAAAGTCGCGAATGCGATTGTCTTTCAGCCGTGTCACGGAGATGTTCGGAAATTCGTTACAATGCGAAAAATTGCACCAAGCAACAAAACGCAGCAGACAAATGTGTAGATGCAAGAGTTTTTAGCTATCTAACTATAAAAAATTATAAAGCAAATTCAATCTAAACAAAGTCGTTACCAACTCAACAAAATATTCAGCACCTGTCCAATAAGTTCTTTAATAGAAATCTATCCTACATACGTTACGCCCTCTTGACGATTTGAAAATCAAATTTACTCCATTTCTTTAACAAAATAACATGATCTTAAATATACTGACAACTGTAATTAATAAATTAATGCAATAACGGAGTAACGTCAAAAGAATTTGAAATCTAGCTGTATTTAGTTTTCACAATGCAAATATCCTGCTCATGTCTGAGGCACGGCTCACTTATAGATTCTATATAAAGACTGCTAATTAAAATAGTTACCATATTCTGCACCTTGAGAGAATTGCAATACAAAAGCAAATATGGAGTTTAAAAAACGTTAGCAGTCATTTTGTGTCTTTAATTACGTAAGAATTTAGTCTATTGTAATTATGTAACAAATAATTTCGAGCAGGAATCCAGAATATAGTAACTGTTTTCAATAATACCAAGAAGTAGTATGCGAAATTCAAATATAAAGGTATCTGTGTACAATTGCTTTACTCGGACAGTCAGCACAAAGCGAAGAAACTGTGAGTTGTGTTAGAATAACTTACTAGCGTACTCTTGCAAGTCCAATACATGTATAAGATTACAGCTCTACATCCTAAAATAAATAGTACGGAGAATTCTCTAAAAGAGACTAAAGTGTAAGCCTTAAAAGTTTTCACTATCTCTAAGATAATTTAAACTCGCTAATGCCACAGTTGTACGAAGACAGTAATGGTAACAAAACGGCTCACCACCACAGAAACATGCAAGGGCATTTCATTAGAAATTTGCTACAACATTTGTTAGAACACAGAAGAGAGGAGGACGACGCCTTAATATAGTAGTCATCCCAGTTCTCTGTTTTAATTATTTGCGACTTTTCTTGTGGGGATTTGAAGAATTCAAGAACAGCGCTTCTTCTCTACATTTCTTACTGATCTTCAGGACTTTCGTAAGCATATCACTCCTGTAAGGACTCTGATAGACCGTAATATATTGTCACGCGTGTAGGATGAAATAGACTACTATATACTATTGCATAACCAAAGATAAATTCATTGGGCATGTCTAAAATATAGAAAAGAAATTTGATGAGATTATTCGTATCTTAGAGTAATAAAATTTAGTGTCCGCACCGTAGTTTGTTAGAAATTTTTCAAGTATTTCACGAAATCCTGGAGCAACTCTTTGTTTGATAAATATAAGAAAATTTAATATAAGTATATAACAAGAAATAACAAATATCTTTAAAGAAAGAACGTTTGCAATATAGGCAACATTCATTTTAATAAAATCTAAATTTATTAAAAAAATTTAGGATCGAAATGCAACAATCCAGCCGATATTTATCGTAATAAAGAGTGTCCCAGAATTAACGCAAGATTTAAATTTGCCGCCATTTATGCAGTAAAGTGTTGACAACCCTAAAACAAAAACAAATCGACAGCTGACAGTTTAGGGTTAGTAAAAATGGAGCGTTACACGATAGAACAATGTGTATTCATTATTGAACAGTATTTCTAAATAATGAAAGCTTGGCGGCCGCTGTTCGAAAATTTCATACAAAATATGGTAGGAATAGTGTTTTAATTTCGTCAACTGTGAAGAGATTAATTGAAAAATTCCTAGAGACAGGATCCGTTGGAGTCGCCAAACACACTGGTTGTCCAAAAACAAGCCGTTCAAATGTCAATATCGAAGCACTGCGTGAGAGTGTCGGTGACAATCCAGGAACCTCAATTCGGCGTCGTGGACAAGAATTGCAAATTTCAAGAAGCTCTCTACAGCGTATACTCACTAAAGATCTGTGTCTCCATGCTTACAAAATTCAATTAACACATCAACTGAAGCCTAATGACCATGCGCAGCGAAGAGAGTTTGTTGAATGGATTATTGAGCATCAACAAATGGATGCTGATTTTTCGAGCAAAATCATCCTAAGCGACGAAACACATTTTCACCTTGATGGGTTTGTTAATTGCCAAAATTGCCGCTTTTGGGGTTCTGAGAACCCACATGTGATTGTCGAAAAACAAATGCATCCACAACGTGTCACTGTTTGGTGTGGATTTTGGGCTAGAGGCATAATTGGACCATACTTCTTTGAAAATGAGGCTGGTCAAGCAGTGCCTGTTACTGGTGCTCGATATCGCGACATGATAACACAGTTCTTTTTGCCGAAATTGGATGATATTGATGTGGCCAATATGTGGTTTCAACAAGACGGTGCCACATGCCATACAGCCCGTGAAACACTTCAATTACTGCATGAGACATTTCCAGGTCGTGTACTCTCTCGTTTCGGTGATCAGAATTGGCCCCCTAGATCGTGTGATTTAACACCACTAGATTCCTTTTTATGGGGTTATTTAAAATCACAGGTCTATGTCAACAAGCCCACAACCACGCGTGCATTAAAGGAGGAGATTCAACGTTGCATCAACGAAATTCAGCCACATTTATGCAGAATGGTCATGGAAAATTTCTACAAACGAGTGTGTATGTGTATGCAAAGCCGGGGAGGCCATTTGCCCGATGTGTTATTCCATAAATAACCCTATCCTATGTACTTTATAATTCAATAAAAAAATTACAATCAAAAGACTGTGTTTTTTATTTAATTCAAATCTTGCGTTAATTTTTGACACCTTTTATTTGCTAACAAAATTAATTAAGATAGGTTTTGTAAAAGTTGACTAAACCGTTGATTTTTGTAATAAAGAAAAAATTATTCGAGAACAAGGACGAAAAGTTTTTTTATGCAAGTGGACAAAATTGCTTGATTTGTGTCTGACTTCAATAAATTTGTATGTTTTGTTACATTTAGTTTTAAAGCAGTACCGACAATATTTTTAATTATATACTTAATTATAAATAATAAATGTTAATTATAGGGACAAACTTTAAAAGGTGATTCCCAATAGGGTAAGGGACAAAAAAGTTTTTATAAGGATTTGTCCATAATAGACGGCAATGCCGTTCCTCATAACGTTAACAAAGTCCGAGTTACGATATATTTATACATTTTTCTTCACTTGCAGAGAGACATGTGTTGTGAAGTACAGTTAAAGTAACCTGCTATAAAAATGTTTCAGAGACCCCACCAATTAGCAGAGAACCTACTTTTGCAAACAGAAAATTGCTGGAATATTTTATCGGTTTTGTGAGATAGGGCTACTTGGTAGTAGGGGTAACATACAAAAGACGGGAGCGTTATACTTGTACACCTGCCTTGAAAAAACGTGCTCTATAAATCAATAAAGATAGCTCTAATGCAAGCTCTAGCTTGTGATTGTACTGTATGTCAAGCAACTGCTGTATGAGAACTGCTACTATTCCTATCACTTTTAGTGTATGTAAAGACTATTGCGAGCAGAATTTCTTTCAAAAAATTGTTTTTATTAATAATTTTTTTAACAGTTCATTACCATTATGAGATTAGTCGTCATTCTTTTTTATATATGAAGCAGATTTTGATAGGAATGGCATCATTAACTTACAAAACAATCATCTGTAGTCTAGGGAAAATCTCATCGAAGTATTCTTTGAATTGAGATTGTTGGTAACCGCATAGTTGGCCTCAATGGTCCAGTGTTCATGCAATTCCTGAGGGACACTATATACTTATTGCTTAAAGATGTGACATTGGCAGTATAAAAAGGTTGATATATAAAGGACTTCCGGGTCGCTTTTTTGTTAACTTTGGCTGGTACCTCCATGTTGGGCATATAGTTCGGATGAGGTGGTCCTTACCAATCATCAGACTTAAAACTCCTTACATTTTTTCTGTAGCGCCACTTAAAAAGCGTTGTTATGTTGAATCAGTACCTGATACATAAATACTTAAACAAGGTGTTATTGGAGACTGTAACCCTAGTCGTATACTTCTAGGGAAATTTGAACGAATTCGTCAATCCATTGTGCTTGCATTGTGCAACATGTGGACGAGCTTTATCATGCAGAAGAATAATTTTGTCGTGTCGAGTAGTAGTGGGCGTGTTTTCCTTGAGTGCTCGGCTCAATATCATCAAGTGTGTTCGGTAGACAACCCCAGTAATGCTTTCGTTCGCCTTGAGTAACTTATAATACACGACACCAAGCTGATCCCACCAAATAAACAACATAAGTTTTTTTTCCATGAATATTCGGCTTGGATGTCGATGTTGAAGCATGGCCTTGTGGTCTCCATAATTTCCTTTTCTTTGGATTATTATAGTAGACCCATTTTTTATCACCAGTACAAAAAACCCAGTATTTTACATGTGAAAAATCGACGTTCAAAGTTTCTCGGCTTCAGTTTATATGAAAGCCAATTTCCTTGCTTTTGAATCATTCCCAACGATTTTAAACGATGTGAAATTGCTTGTTGAGTCACACCTTAATGTAAGTGCAAGTTCTTCTTGCATTGGGCAGGAATCTTCCTCCAATACTGCGTCCAATTCCGCGTGTTCGTACACTTTCGGCCTTCCGCTACGTTCTTTGCCTTCGACGTCAAATTCGCCATTCTTAAACTTATAAAACCACTCACGACAACTTCTTTCACTTAAAGCAGCCTCACCATATGCTTCTACAAGCAATCGATGCGCCGCAGCTGAAGATTTCTTCAAATTAAAGAAGTAAATCAAAAGTTCCTGTAAATGACGCTTATTCGGCTCAAAACTCGACTTTTTCGCACTAAAAATATTATGTGGTGCTGATATAAAATCGCAATACTTGAAGGTTATGGTGTTTCCAGATACCCAACCTTACGATACAACTTGCATCAGACAATTTCAACCATAACTTACTGATGGGGCCATTTTTCGTCAAACGGCGGAGTCTTATTTGTACTTCCTTTACATCTTAAAACTTTTTGAAAGTTTTGTTGAAATAAAGGAAGTCAGATAATTTAAAAAAATATATTTCAGTGTTTAAACTTTTGAATCAAGAACCAGAGTTAATTCGATTTAAAAAAATAGACCTGTTAATTGTGACAAAGGATATCTTGTATGTGGATGTCAATAATGCTACCTTCATTTTTTGAAATTTTCTAAAGTTGTTTATAGATGAAGGTAGACATCTATTTCACCCAAATTTATGTATAGACAACGACGTATAGAATACATACGTTGCAAGTTGCAGCTGCGCTAAATTAAGTTTATGTCAGGAAAGTTGCTATGACTTTTAAGCAACTAATCGACCAGACGTGATAGAAGATTGAATTAAGAAGCTCATAGAAAATCTATTTTAAAAATATAGGCTTAACTTCTTATTGACATATATAGTGCACCTTTTTTATGCTTTTTTTAAAATCAAAATGCAGTTTTGCTGACTCGAACAGTTGATTCATTACATTAAAAAAGCATTAATCTGCGATAATTAAGAAGTGTAAAAAGAAATTCTAAAATTTGTGCAATTATTCCTCCTGCTAACATTTTGGAGACAATGAACTCAATTATAAAGTTATCAACTAAAGGAAAAAAGCAAGGGAAGGAAAAAATGTTGTTCTGTTATAGTACAATTTAATTTCTGAATAGAAAAAAGGAACTGCAAAATTCTAATCTTCTTGGACAATATTCTTTTTTTATAGAAAACTAACAAAAAGGGAGGAAGCAAACTTGCGGTCATATACATATATTTAAAAGAATGAGCGTATTATAAGCGATAAAAATAAAAAGGTCTATTTTCACTATAATTCTTTTTTTTTTTTTTTAATAGAACTTGTACCTGCTCAACAATAAACATTGTTATACAAGGTATTTCTAACAAATAATACTTAACAGAATGAAATAATATGAATGGAAATTAATATCCACTTGAAATAGAAAGAGTTCACATTCACTTCGGTTTGATTGTTGTTTGGCACTTAGTTTTCACCACTATCACTTTCATATATGTCTTGCGGTAGCTTGCGTTTTAGACGTGTATGGATATTTCTTTGACCTAGTTTGTAAGAGGTGGCACCGCTGCAGTTGGTAAGGTTCTTATGAAAAGTTTTGGTCAATTTCGCGATGTGTTCTTGAATTTTGGGTAGAGCTAGTTCATGGTGGAGCTGCTGATTTGTAATAAACCAGGGAGCGTTGACTGTCATTCGAAGGATTTTATTTTGTAGGACCTGGATTCGATTTAAATTGGTTTTTGAGGTGTTAGCCCATACCACACATCCGTAAAGAACTAAAGGACGTATTAATGATTTATAGAGAAGAGTCATACAGTCGATTCTCATAGAAGAATTCCTATTGATGAGTGGATAAAGTTGGATTAGTCGTGTGTGTCCCTCGTTCAATTTTTTTAGTATGTGGTATTTCCATGTAAGTCAAGTGTCGAGGTAGATACCAAGATATTTTACGGGCTCATCATTAGCATTCCACTGGATGGGATGGTCGTTAATTAAAATAAGAGATGGATTTTTGATTTTTCGAAGAGAGAATATTTTAGTGACACATTTAGAATAATTAATTGATAAATTCCACTGTTTGAACCATCTGCCTAGAATATTGGTGGCAACTTGAAGTTCAGCAGTAGCTTGTTCTAAATGTTCATTCATAGTTAACACGACCGTGTCGTCCGCGAACATTGCAAGGTTTGTGCTGGGAACTGGTACATGTAGATGTTGAATAGAATGGGACCCAGTATACTGCCTTGCGGGACCCCTGCGTGTATAGTTCTGGTAGCCGATAAGCTAGTGTGTATTTTGACCGCAAATGTGCGATCTTCAAGGAACGAAAATAATACAGACTTGATATACTCGGGTAATTGTAGATGTGGTATTTTGTATTTTAAGCCTTCTGTCCAAACGCGGTCGAAAGCTTATGCTATATCTAAAAACAGGGTGGTAACGTATTGTTTGCTTTCAAAACCTCGTTCAATAGTCTCGGTCATACGCTGAAGTTGGTGGCAGGTGGAGTGGCCTTCTTTAAATCCAAATTGAAAAGTGGGAAGAATACTCAGTTTTGTGATTTTCTCGTTGAGTCAGAGATAAATGATCTTCTCGAAGAGCTTCGAGGTTGTTGTTAATAAACTGATTGGTCGATAGCTGGTGATTTCTTTCTTATTTTTGCCTGGTTTGGGAAACATTAGAATAATTGCATGTTTCCATACATTCGGAAAGTATCCTATTCTTAGGCAGGCATTAAAAGTACTTGCTAGGTATGCTAGCGCTTTTTTAGACAGCTTCTTCAGTATTATATTTGGTATTTTGTCGCATCCAGGTGATTTATTTATCGGGAGAGTTTTAATTATAGACGCAAGTTCCCTAGGTGACGTTGGTTTAAAGTTAGCTTCAGCAATTGGTTGATGTGTTTCTATATAATTTATCACTATATTTTTAAATACTGGGTCTGCGTGATTTGCAGAAGTGAAAGTTTGGTCTAAATAGTTTGCGAAGGCTTCACATTTTTCTTCATCCCAGTTGTATATTTGTGTTCCTCAAGAGATTGGAGGTATCTAATTTGGTTGGCGCAGAATGCGTTTGGTTGTGTTCCACAAGCCCGGGTCGCTTGGTTCAAGGTTGCTGATATGTCTTTGATATGTCTCGATTCGGTAGGTGTCAAGTTCCTTTATAATTCGATGTGATAGATTGTTCACCATGTTTTTGGTTGAGGGATTCCTTGTTCTCTGCCACTCTCTTCGCAGAGTGCTTTTTTGTTTAATTAGGCTCACTATATGTTTGGGTGAATAGTGATCGATATTTACTTTGTGTTTATGGGTAGCTATGGTCGCCGCGTTTACACTGTCGGAGATGGTTTCGGTTATGTGTGTGATCCTTTCATCGATTTGGTTTGAGAATTGAAGATCGTTGGGATACTTAAGCTGTTGATCGAGTGTAGCACTAAAGATGTCCCAGTTTACTGGACCATTTATTAATCTCGGCTCTGGAATGTGTTTAGCAGGCGATAGTATAAACGAGATTATAACGGGTATGTGGTCTGAATCGAGTTCGGAGAGCGCTTCTTGAAAGATTTGTTTGTTGAAGTTTTTGTGGGTGACGATGTCCAATATGTCTGGTTCATGGTCGCTTCTATATGGGTAGTATGTAGGGCTTCTATTTGGAAGGCGTGTGTAGATGCTAAGTCATAAAGTTTATTTCCAGATGGGTTTGTTGTTCTACATCCCCATATCGTATTTTTGGCGTTCAAGTCTCCTATAAGGAATGTGGGTTCACTGGTATTGAATATGATGGAGATGTCTTTTTCAAGAAGTTGTTTCTTTGGTTGTTTATAAACACATACTACGGTTATATTAGTACCATTGTTAAGTTTGATTTTGGCTCCGATAGTCTCGAGGTTAGTGGTATTAATTTTTTGGCATTCATGATGAATTATATTGCGTTTTATGATTATGGCTACTCCGCCAGATGCAAATGTAGCCTCTCTGTCAGCTCGGTAGATCAGATATCCAGAAATTTTGAGTTTGTCTAAATTAGTTAGATGAGTTTCTGAAACGCACGCTATGTCAATGGAATGTCTCATAAGGAATGACTTAAATAAGGTTATTTGTTTTGTAATGCCATTGGCATTCCAGTTAAGGAGTTTTAATTGAGAGAGAGTTTTAGTTTTGTTGTCCATTGAAAAGGGAAGGAAGGAGATTTGATAATATGAATTGTTTGATTTGTTCTATGTAGGGCTGGATGAGATTTAGGAGGGTTGATAGAATAGTGTTGATTATGGGGAAGTTTCGGGTGATGCAGAATTATTTTTGGTAACCAGGATGGGTTAGGTAAGGATGTGTTGTTTGTATTGTTTGAAAGGGAGGAAAGTTTCTCATATTGTTAGCAGGTGCTGGCTTGTTATCTAGTTTTCTTGTTGTAGGAGTTGCGTTCTTAGGTCGTTTGCCTTGGTGATTTATTGATTCATGGAAGTATTTGCATCCCTGAAACTAGCGGGTGGTTTCTCCGCAATTAATGCATATTGGGGTATCACTGAGGTTTATCACAGTTAGTGTACAAGTGATTTCCTTGGCATCGTACACATCGTGGTTCTAATCTACAGTAGTTTTTGGTGTGCCCTATGCGTTGGCATCTGTGACACTGGGGTGTTTTACGATTAATTGTTCGTGGCTCTACAGTTACTACGGTGTGATATAGATTTTTGACGTTGAAAATTTCGTTTGCCTTTGCACTTGCGGTGAGGAGTACTGCACAAACGGGCATAGGCGTTTTATCTTTATTTAAAAGCCTTGTAATTCGTGTTATAGGGAGGTTGAGAGGCGCTAGCTCAGCATGAATGTCTTCTTCAGTTAGCGAAGGAGGAACATTCTTTATAACTACCGATAGGGGTTTGTTGTTGGTATTTTGGTAAGTATGAAATTCGATCTTATTTGTTAAGTAATGTTTCGCTAATTTTCTATAATCGCTGTCGCTTGATAATGTGATTTTCAGTGATGATGAATTGAGAGCCGTCGAAAACTCACCCTCGATAATAGTTTTGATATCATTTACAACTTCTTTATGGTTGACTGGGGCGTGAAGAAAGATAGGTGGTATTTTAATTTGAGGTGATTCATTGGACCTCTGCTTCTTTTGAGGCAGACGGCTCGAGATGTTCGGGTAAGTAATATTTATTTCTTTCGAGTAATGATTCAGGATTCCATTGGTATGTCTTTTGTAAATCGGTGATAGGCGGAGAAAGGTGATCGGAATTTCTTTTGTGAACAGACCCCGTAGGGGGTGATAGTTAAAAGCTGACGAATTTACTGCTAAATATAAATAAAGTTTGTTACCAGAAATAAATAAACGATTGCTGGTTATCGCAGGCACCAAATGTTGATAATTCGTACTCGCACTTTCGGGTCGCGTAGTGAACGCTCGCACGTCCTTGCGGTTCGAAAGTAAAGCGCGAACTCATCACTATAATTCTTAACTCGATATGCTATGGCAAAGAACACTATAAAATAACTTAAAGAAAATAGAAACGTTGATGAAAATTAATAGATTAAATCAGAACTTTTATAAACTTAAGTTTCTTAAGAAAGAACTTTTTTAAATAAAATCAAAATAGTTTTTTTTGCATTTAATTATTTAGGCAATCCCAAGAAACTAAAATAAAATTATAACATATTTTGTGTACTCGGTAATAGATAGTATACTTGTAATATGTTATAAATATTATTTAAGAAATATATTAACAATACTGAATTAACAGATAATTAAATTTGTATGTTTTTTTATAAGAAGCTCTAGTACAAATCTTTAAAAAACAGTTTCTTTAATAGCTCTGCAGGCTGCACATACCACACAAAATTGCAGTCGCAATTATTTCTCCGCCAACCTCTTCTTGGAAGCCCTCAAATTCAGATGTCACATGGACGCAGTTCTAATAGAAATTCCCAGCATGCGCCAAATTGTGCATCAAAACAAGTGCACCTTGCAATTGCGATGCGGAGCACACGCTGATCCAGATCCCGATATCTAAGCCATGGAGATGCAAGGGTGGATGCAACTGCAGAATGCCAACTCCCGGGTCGTTCGTGATTCGGTTATCAAATCGGCTTCCAGCTCTATCATCGCGAACTGGATTACGAATTCGGGTCTGCTGTGTGCCTTATTGCCCACTTGGCAATGACATCGTGGATAACAGCGCAGCGCTGAGTTCGCAGCTAAATTGCATCCGTTTTTATTGGCGCAAATGGCTCTCCAAGGTACCATTTTTGGTTTGAAAGAACGACTTCGAGTTCTGATTTAGGCTGGCGCAAAAAGTGACACGGGAGATAATAATGTCATACCTTGTCACGACTAACAACACCGAGCCGAGTTTTAATTGCAATTTTTGATTTTGGCGCCGGTCTGTCATTATGCTTTTGTTTTAAATCGAATACAGCAAATTTTGAAGCTAATAAATAATACAAGGAGTATCCGATATTAAAGGTACAAGCCGAAATTATACTAACATTTGGCAGATGGTTATTTTGAATTTTTTTTTGAACTTGAGGAACAGGATATTTTCATATCATGGACTGTTGTTTTATTTTTGGGGTAAATTCATAAATCCAGGTTTAATTTCCGGTAATGATGCTTTCAATGAAATAATCCTCTTCCTGTGTTGGTAGTGGCCGATATTTTGAAGTGAAGCATTCATCCGATTGGGTTTGTTCATTGGAGATCATTTTCGGTACCTAGCAAGCCGAAACTTTGCGGAAGGTTAGATCGCATATGATTTTATGCATACAACTCTTAGGATTGTCAGTCATTTCACCAATTTTACGAACTTTACGATCTTTCCTAATCAAATGAACGACAATTGTACAGTTGTCATCCGAGTGTCAGGTCCTTGATCTGCCTCTTTTCTTCTTAGGACTATCATTCAGTTTCGTTTGTCCATCTTTAAATTTTTTGCACCAAATGTTGACTAATTTTTGGCTTAAAATGTTCGGTCTATAAATGCCCTCTAATCTGCGACGAATTTAGCTCTGATTAACTCCTATTGCTTGCAAAAATGTGATAACTCCATCCATTTTACACTCTGCGATTATACACGATTGTTTGTATGCCCCTTGAAAGCTAAAATGACAGATACAGTGAAGCAAGGTGATTAATTTACTAATTTACTTCAGTAGTTTAGATGGATGATTTTGTTTTATCATTTATTTAATGTCGTATATGAGGTCTATCTTAAAAATATCGAACTAGTGTTAATGTAATAAAAACAGTTGGCGTGAATGCTATGCAATCTGGGCTTTAATGCGCATGCGTGACTTTACCGAATGACTTAGTTGGGAGTTAGACGCCGGCGAATGAACATATAAAGCGTATGATCGTTGTTTTTGTTAGTGGCTGATACTATAATAGGAACAATGCAATGAGTGCAGCATGAATAAAAATATGGTAAAAACGATTCAGAAGGAATTTTCTTAAAATGCCCTTACATGGAGATGAAACGTGGATCTATAGCTACATTTCGGAAACGAAGACTCAATTAGAAGTATGTGATATTTTAAGGCGTTTACTTTGAAGGAAACTGGAGTTACTTACGATGATTCTTGTACCTTGTATCGTTTTTACTAAATATATCAATTTTTTTTATTATTTTGATTGTATATGTGGCTCGATGGTTTTGAGACAAACCACGTACATATATTTTAAATGTTTCATTAGTAATTTTAATTTTTACTGTTCTTTTAGGGTTCTTCTAAATATAAAATTGTTTATTTTTTGGCGAATTCGGCTTTCAGCAACGAAAAGGTGAAAAGCCAAAACTACTTTAAGGAAGTACGAGATAGTTGGTAATGAAATGTAGAAAAATCTTATAAGACTAAATCACTGATTGTAATGTAAATGATTATAGCATCTGATGTGTTCTTAAGTAATAGCAAACACAGGTTTTGTTTGAAAATTTAAAAATAGTTATATGTATACCTAGTATTTTTGCTAGACCAAATGTATTATTTTCCTAATTTTGATGGAGATCCAAGTGGAAGGCTCGAACACCAAAGATTTTTGCAGTGCTAGGTAAATATGTTCTTGGCTCCGTTGTAGTTCCCATTTACTTGGTTGGAGTACAAAGAAAATCTTAACATGCGGTTTGCAAAGAGTAATTTTATATTTATTTTCCTAAGCAGAGCTTAAAGATTTTATGCTATGCTAGTAGCGTTAAAGTAATTTATTATAGATGTTGCTCTATTTGTGCTTTTAATTCTTTTCATTCTTCTTGAAATATAGTTTTTATTTGTTTTTCATGTAATTTTATTGTTCTTATAAAATGTTTGCATTTAACATTGTACTGAAGTCACGGCAATTTTTTTGTATAACATATAGCGTTATCTACAGAAAATTCTTCTGAAACGTCACAAAAAAATTCTAAAAACTTTGTGTTACAAATTATAATCCCACAGTCTTTAAGATAGTTAAGATCTTGGACGCACCTATGGATTGTCATCTGAAGAACTCTACGAAGGCAAATAAACCTGTTGCAATTAATTTAAGAATCATTTGCAAACATTTTATCATAAAAAAATTATTAAGAGTGGCTTTTTATAGTTTTGATAGTGGAGTGGAGGATTTATCAAAATCAGGCGACTATATGACGAATTCTTAATTTAGTAATTGTACTGGGTGGCCAAAAAGTCGGGAAATATTTCAATTGGTCACTATTGTCCATTACAGTGTCCGAATACATATCGGACGTCATTGATGTGAAGGACGGACGATAGGGTTTTGTTTACATTTGATGACCATTCGGTGAGATGTCTTTAGATCCGATCACATACACTGTTCCCGAACGGGTGTTTATTGTCTCGGCGTATTACTCAAATGGTAAATCGCCCACTACGGCTCTCAGAAAATTCCGAGCAGAGTTCGATCGGAACACAAAACTGACTTTGAAGACGATAACAATGTGAGTAAACAAAAATCAATTTCTCCCAAAATTTTCTAATCGATTATTTTTAAGGTTAAAAAAAATTTGAGCAAACCGGTAGTGTCCTCGACGACAACGACTCCAGAACTGGCCGACCAGTGACTGTCGCCACACCTGAGAATGTGGAAAAAGTTAGGGAACACTTTGAGCAGTACCCGACGACCTCAACCAGAAAAGCGCCCCAACAACTGGCAAACACATCAGAACCGCTGCAAATTAGCCGAACATCAGTGCAAAACATACTCAAAAAGTTGAATATGTTTCCTTACAAGATTCAAGTTCAACAACCACTCACTCAAGTGAATGTTGACCGGAGATTCGGGTTCGCCGATCACGCTTTGGCCTTAAAAGATGACAACACTTTGGACTTCAAACACATCCATTTCACAGACGAGGCTTACTTTCACCTGGAAAATTACCGATACTGGGGCACACAAAATCCACACCTGGCTGTAGTCAAGAGTCTTCACCCCCAAAAAGTCAGTGTTTGGGCAGCTCTATCATGGCGTGGCATTATTGGACCGTTTTTTCTCACCAAATATGTCGATGAAAATGTCTACCAAGACCAAGTTCTCATTCCGTTTTTCGAAGAGGCGAAGAAAAAGAAAATGATTAACCAATACTGGTTCCAACAAGATGGCGCGACACCACACCGAACACAAGGTTTTAAAAATTTTCATGATTTAAATTTTGATTTAATCTTCATGATGTCTCTAGGAAATTTGGATATGATCGCTGAAAAATTCGGTGTACGAATTATCGGTATGGATGCGGAGAAGAAAACCGGAAATGGAATTGATTGGCGTGTTCACCGGATCTCAATGTCTGCGATTTTTTCCTTTGGGGTTATCTCAAGGATAGAGTGTATCGCACTAACCCTAAGACAATCGACGAACTGAAACAACGAATCAGAGAAGAGTTTGCGACCATTGATCAAGATATGCGCCACAATGCAATTACTAGTTTTGAGGAAAGGCTTCACCGAGTCGTTGAAAATAATGGCTCATATTTTGAGAACCTTGTTCATTAAACCCTATGATCTCTACTAATGTATAGTCAATGAATTAAATTTTTATCTTTGTTAATTACCGAGAAATTAAATTTTACTTTATTTCCCGACTTATTGGCCACCCAGTAGCTTGGTATTTTTTGGTTTAACTAAACTTCTCTAGGGAGTACATCTGATTTTACAGAAAGAAGTTTTTTATTGCTATTATTTTATTTTTGATGCCACAGAATTTGGCTGACACATTTATTTAGGGAATCGAAGTAAACTATAGTATATGAGAAGCAAAAGAAGCAGCTTCTTATTATGATAGTTATCTTTTGCCCTTTTTATTACTATTAATTAATGAAAGCATTAGAATGTTAAGAGGTAGTTGTTGCTTTTAATATGTTGGATCGCCTGTCTGTCTAGATTTTCGTTAATCTATTAACATGATTTGAAATAACAGCTAATTAAGAAGATAAATTTTAATAATATTTAAGCTTCAAGGGAAACTGTGGGCTCATTCTATAAATAATGTATATTTTTAAGAATGCTATTTGTCAATACAAGACGATTCTGCAACAAATGTCGCAAAGTATGTTTGACATACATTCGTTTCGTGGCTGTAGTCAATGCGGTTTGTAAAATTAAATACGTGAAAATAGAAGCGAGTTACGAGCATACGCGCTATGCATTATTGTTATAATTTCAAAACAGAAACATGGCGGAGGCAATTATAAGAAAATTTGTGAGCATGTATGGAGAAGGAACAGTAAGTGAACAGCATTTCCAACGACGGTTTGACAAATTTGGATTTGGTAAATTTAACCTTCAACACAAAGCGCGATCTGTTCTATTAAATAAATTAGATAAAGATTTATCAGGCTGAATCATGGAACAGAACTGCTTCACCGCTACGGGAAAAGGCCCAGAAACTTTATTTTTCATTTGCAATTTTTTACAGTTATTGAAACATTAGTATGGAGTTTACATTGAATGTATGAGTTGCGTACCAACTAAGCGATGTGGCTCTACAACAATGCATATTGATGTATTCGTCTTATATTACATATGACTACTACACAATTGTCAGGAAAGTGTGTTTGGGTCGTTTTTATGTTTGATGTATACCCATTAGTCAGAATGCAATAATATCCACATTTTCGGACAATACAACTATAATATTACTTATAGCAACATTTAAACAGTTTAAAAGAATGACTAACAAAATGGAAATAACTCTAACTGAAAACAAACTGACACAAGTCACATTTACTAACAGATCTCTAGCAGGTGCCTTCAAGTGTATATGAATAACAATCCAATTCATACCCAAGCAGAAATAAAATATTTAGGACTCCATCTAGACTAGCGATCAACATGAAAGCCTCTACAACTCGCCAAAAAATAAAGTTTTACTTTATAAAACTATAATCAAACCAATTTGGACGCAAGATGCTTAACTATGAGTTAGAACAAAATGTGATAAAGCTTTCAGTCCAAAACATTTATGATTATAGCCGACATCCCTTGATACATAACCAACTAGACAGTCCTAAGGACTTGCGTATTCTATATATAACAGAAGAATAGCGTAAGTTAGCCAAAAAACATCATAATCCAATAATTCTTCCCCGAGTCATAAGAAATTGGACAACTGAAAAGTATGTGACTTTTAGATCTGATACAATGATGAATGAGATGACTTTGAAAGCAAAAATAAAAGAACTTACACTTGACATAAGCCAATTTGCTTATTATTCTGAATTATATAGGAGTAGCGTGTCAATTTACAGAGGCAAATAAAAAATTTGCAAGTATTACATATCATATTCCGCTTTTTGATTTAGAATTCCATTTAGTCACATCTTATGGTGTGCATAAGTTGTGTCTACAGATTCTAAAATAGAATCAATATATATCTTTCGGGCATCACAATTATTGATGCAAGATTTTTATTTTTATTTAAAGTTTATTAGCAACCAGAATGAAATAAACTCTATAAGCTAACGTAATTACCATGTACAAGATAAACCCAGTTCTTTACACGTGACGTAAAAAGGGACCCATCCAACTACGTTACCTCAGCTTCATCGAAGATCTATTGGCTAGAATCGGTTCACTCTTTTGTAAGGTGTGGGGTGCAGTAAAGACTCTAGTAGTGGATTATGATAGACTTTCAAGTTGTTACTTCTATGCTTTATGGCCTCTTTGACATATTGGATGTTAAGGTCGGTGTGCAGGGTATGATTTAATATATAAAAGAGAGTGCTTACATTGTTTCGAAGCATTTTGGATTGACTATATTTAACTTGCTTGAACAACCTCAGAACTCGATTCCGTATGTCCATATGGGCTTGATCACAGTAAATAAGCAACTTATTTTCAATAGTTAAATTAGATTTTCTTCCAATTATCCAGTTAGATATCTTTATTTTTAGACCTGTTTTCTCTTGATTACTGTATGATGCTTCCAATTCAATTTTGAAGCTAGATGCAGTCTTAAATATTTATTGTTCCTTTCTGTTGTATGCTTGTTTAATTTAGGATTATACTAGAGCAGCGATTTTTACAAAGAGTGAATGCTAAATTTCACGATTTAGATTTGTTGACTTTAGTTTTCCACTTTTTAAATTATAGTTCGACCAGGTTGAAATGCTCTTGCAGATACATTGCACTTATAGTAATATCTTTGTGAATTACAAATATGCTTGCGTCGTCTGCCAATGTACTTATTGACGATTCTGCGGTTTATCTGATGTGTCTGTAGAAGTAGACCGAGAATGTTATATGTGGTATACTTGAAAGAATTTTGTAACGATTCAAGGTTTTTGATTTGAAGTTCGCGTTTATTTAAGTATAATTTTAGAAAATTAAAGTAGCGTTTGGGGGGTATTTTTTTGATTTTATATAGTAAGCCAGGATGTTACAATTTATCAAGCCTGGCTCAAATCTAGGAATACTGCATTCGGTTCTCCATTGCGAGGTTAATAATATTTGCAATCCTGTACAGTAGGTTGAGATTAGCAGAATCTGAATTCCTTGAAGTCCTTTTGTGCAGTTCTTTTAGCATTCTTGCTGTTGTTAAGTCTATATCTGGCACCTTTTTTGAGTTTAGAATTTTGATTTTATCATGAATTTTTTTTGGAATAATCTCAGGCTTTCTTATGCCAGGAAGAAAGTATCTAGATCGCATTCTACTTTTTGAACAGGTTTTTCTTTGTAAAAAAAAACTTCTAAGAGATGATTTGCAAATAGGTCAGCATTTACTTTATTACTTTACGCTGGTCGAGGTACTGAACATTTGCCAAGTGGTTTTGGGTTTTCTCTTACGAGTTTTCAAATAAAAATATTTTGTCTAGTGAGATGAAAGACGTATGTTTTAAAAAGTTAATTTTTCAGTTCATTTAGTTTTGATTTTAACTTCTTAGCTGGTTATATTTTGTTTGTTGCCAGGCTATTGTAGCTCGCCTTTTTTCAGCCACTAATTTTTCTTTTAATTTTGTATACAGTATGTTATTGGTTGTTCTTCGTGGTTCATTAATTGAAGTAGCAAGTTTGGTAGCGTGTAATCTAGGTTGGTTTCTTCTTTATAGCAGAAGCACTTATAGTAGCTACTATTAGGTTGTGGTCTGAAGATAGATTATAGCTTGGTGATATATTCATATGGGTTGAGGAAGTTTTGTTGGTTACAAAGAAATTCCATAAGTCCAAAATGTTGCTTGCATCAGTATATTGAGATGCCAGTCAATAGAAAGGAGTAGTTGTCGTCGATAAATTTGGCTAATTATCCACTTTTAGGTGTTGTAAGGCGTGAGCCCCATAAGGTATGTTAGCTATTGTAATCGCTTCCTACCAAAAACGTTTGCCCTAATGTTTGAGAACATGATTTTAAATATTCTTTCTTTAATTTATTATGGGGGGGGGGGGGGTCAGGTGTGCAGCCGTAATATTAGATCATATGGAAGGCTTTTAACTTTTCTGGATGCTGCTGGGATATGACATTCCCCGTAATGCTCAAATGTCTGGAGCATTTCTCTTTTTTTTTGACTATGTCCCTAGTTTCTTTGGTCATTTCGTTGTCATTGCCATTTTATTCCTTATTTAATAAGTTGCATCGGTTGTTTGTTACAATTTTGTTGTTGTTGGTAGTGCTTTTATTGAAAATTTCTTTTTGGTGCTTCTTATCACTTAGTAATCATTTGGTTGGGTATATTCTTCATCTTTGCTTCATTTTTGTAAGTACTTCTCTATTATTATATGTACAGGGTATCTGGTGGCAGATTTATATTTTTAAATACGATTATTTCAAAAAGTAATAAACGGTGCGGGGTGAGGGTGGCTCCGTTGGAATCACCGATCGTGCGGATTTGTCAGTCACGATGTCGTAGTGGTCTAGTGAGCATCGCGCGTTCGCTGTAGAGACATTTTTTAAGAGTAATGATTCTTACGTAATTGCCCGTCGACAATTTTGTTCAAAGTTCGGTATTCGGCGAATACGTGATGGACCGAGTGTAAATTTAATTCGTTCGTGGGTGCAGAGATTCCGCGCAACTGCCTCGGCTATGAATGCCCCACGACCAGGGCCCAGTCGATCTTCAAGGACTCCCGAAAACATTGAACTGGTTGAAAGCAGTTTACGTGAAAATCCGCGACTTTCAATACGGAAAAGAGCAGCGTTACTGGGACTTCCAAGAGCGATTATTCATGAAATTTCAAGAAAGGATCTGAAGTTCCATCCTTTTAAAATTCAAATCGTTCAAGAACTGAAAGAAAGTGACTTTGATTTACGCAAAATTTTGTGAAACGATGTTGGAGCGTTTTCGCACTGTAAATCCCATTTTTTGGAGCGACGAGGCTCATTTTCGCTTAAACGGCCACGTCAACAAGCAAAACTGCCGTTACTGGTCTCCAAGAACCCGCAACCCTCGATTGAAACATCAAAAACCATTGCATTGCTCCAGGGTAACTGTTTGGTGTGCCTTATCCACGCATGGGATAATTGGACCATTTTTTTTCCAAAATTCTCGAGGTCAGGCGACGAATGTCAATGGTGAAAATTATCGACGCATGATTACGGATTTCTTTTTGCCAAACCTGCGAGCTCATCCATCGTACTCTTCACACACGTGGTTTCAACAGGATGGGGCGACTGCACACACACCCAGAGCTTCGATGAAATTGCTTCAGGGAAATTTCCCCCAAAAACTGATCAGTCGCTTTGGGGACATCCCATGGCCACCGAGGTCGCCCGATCTAACTCCCATGGATTTTTTTTATGGGGCTATCTCAAAGAGAGGGTTTATAATGACAATTCCCAATCTCTTGTGGCTTTAAAGGAAAATATTCGTCGAGAAATCAGCTCAATTGAACCAAGTTTACTGCAGCGTGTGGCGCAGAACACAAGGCTTCGTTTTGAACAGCGTGTGCAACTCAACGGAAGACATTTGGATGACATACTCTTTAAAAAATGAAATCCGCATTTCTATTCTATCGTTCAATGCTCTTAATAAAACTTTGTGTCATTTTATTACGTTTTTTATTTAAGTTTGAAAATATAAATCTGCCACCAGACACCCTGTAGCTGTTATTTGTTATTGTTGTTAGGGTGGTGGTATAAAATAATTACTAGGAATTTTTTGGTTGGGTGCGGGTTAAACTAATGGATTTGAGATAGTGTGATTATTCGTAATCGATTGCCATTGCATATCTGTTTGCTGATAGATTTGACGCCCATTTATATTGTTATTTATTCCAAGATAATTACCAAACGAAAACATTATTAAAAATTAACATTAAACTTGTTTGATACCTGTTCTCATATTGCATAAACTAATTTTTATCGCTATTTTATTAACTTTGTTAGTTTAAGGTCTTAGTATTTAGAAACATATGTTTATCTATGAATGTTTGATAAGGCGGAACCGATTTCCGATACGACTTTACACTTCGAAACTCAAACAAGCAATTCGATGCACGACAAATTTTATAGATGCATTTTAGGCAACATTAGAATCAACAAAAGTACGTTTCGTACTACTGAAACTCATTTTACTCATGTAATGTTATGTTTACATATACATTTTTGAATGAGGGTTTTCAAAAAGGCAGACGATCCACCTTTTAACTTCGTTGAGATGTAAAATTTATGTAAAAACTCATGTCTTTTAGACACACTACGGCACGGCACCGCGCCAAACTTGACCGCCGCTTAATTTAAATTCCTGTATCGAGCCGCAGAAGTGTAGCATCCCATATTTCAGTAAACTCATTTATATTGAAATGAATTCTCATATTGGCCACCTCGGAGTGGCAGGGGGGCAACTACTAACATCCGTACCAGCGCTGACAAACGAGAACCATCCACGCCACCTCAGCCACTAGGTGCGGGACCATCAGCAGCCATTTGTTATTTTTAACGATGCGCCGATTTATGGTAAACAACGCGTTCGCCTCTGGTACGCCTAGGCCCGGCCGTGTTCTTCATTTTTTCGGCTTGTTGATCGGAGCGTATTAATTAAGCGTCAATTTTTGGCTGGGATTTCAGAGTTATTGTCGCTATTAAGTCGCGCATTGGTGTAATTTGCGCGGCAAGGCCGCCGGCTTTTTGCCGTCGGATGCGCAAGGTTATCGAGGAACAATAGACTTAGTTTTTTCTTAATCAAGATAAATGCTATTTGAAAAACATTTTTTATAATATTCAATAAATGAGTAGCCTAAAAACATTCTTTTAAAATTCATAATTTTTAAATAAAGAAATTATCTAAATGATAATTATATCTTTTTAAATCTTAAGTGTAAAATTTGCTATTATTACAGTATTCTTTAAATATTCTAAGAGAAATTTCCACCACGTTAGTAAGTCGTCTTCATGTGTTGGATGGGGAAATTAATAGGTTATGGGCAAATTAAGGTAGAGAAAATCAAAACTCGCGCAGGCAACTAGAGTAGATCTATCTTCTACCAGGATTTCAAAAGAGTGCCTTTTGCTACTTACAACTATGAAGATATGATTATACAAAAAAGAATGAAAGAAAATGAGAGTCTTTTATCTAGAAGAGGAGAAGAAAAGAATAAAAATCATCTCTAAGTTTAATAATTGATTGCATTAAACACTGTTCTTATTTTTGAAATTACCTTGGACAGATTTTTTCAATTTTTTGTACTAACTCATATGTGCAAAATCCAGTATATCTCGAGTACAAATACATCATTTTTAATTAAATTTAAAAAAAAATATTAATAAAATAATTCACAAAAGGAAATTTAATATTATTGTTTTGTAAAGGGCTTTGCAACATAAGTTGTAATAAAAGAAAAAACTTAAATTTATAACAAAATATGAAGTAGCTTATCTTGTAGAAAGATTGATAGTGCTTTCAAACCAAAATATAACAATTGATCAAAGAAATTTAAATTTTAGATCTGCTTAGCTTTTTATGGCTGTTAGTCCTACTTACACGAGTAAAACCGATTTTTTTTATCATGAAAATGCAAACAAACAAAACAAGTTATTTTATAAATAGTTTTTGATTTCCCTACCATAAAGTAAAAGCAGTTTTTTTAGTGGTTTAAACAAATGATAATTACAGAGTAATAACTGAATAAATCCTCAATTTTGTTGAATTCGGACAGTCGCATGCAGCTGGAACATTTTTAGTTACTTTCCCCTCCCACAAATATTATTTATGATACTGGTACACTTGAGTTTCATTAGGAGTGTTATCCTCGAACTATATTAAGTATTTTCAAAATTTTAGACAATTAAATAATGCACCCAACAAGAGATAAGAGTAGCTCTTGTTTGAATATGTGATATTGATTAAAGACGCAGAAGTGCAAGCTACTCTAGGAGGAAAATCCCTTCGCACTTAAATGTTGGGAAGCTCATAATTTGCCACATACAACTCACATAAAATGTTCACCGTTTAGCGTCTAAAAGAAGTAAATTATAATACCTATTATCAGTTCCGCGGGGTTTTTAGAGTTCTTGTTTGAAGAAACTGAACACACTTCAAATATAAGTTTCTTTACAAATGGAACAGACGTTCGGGTACATCAATAATCAAAACCCTCACCTGTATAATTATTTAAAAGCACAATATTGTTCAAAATGGTATGACATCCAGATATTCAACACTATTAGGACCAAGAAAACAAAATTGTTTATATAGCCAGTATATTACTGCTTTCAGTGATTATAATTTTGTTAATAACTAGATCTAATAATTGTTAATTTTTTTGTACAGAATACAGCAGAAGAAAGTCGTACATAAGTAATTTTCTTATACTTCATGTGTTGAAGGTGATAGTAATTACTAATATCCATGACTTGCTGGGTATCATGCATTATAAAAAATAATTTCCTCAATAACTATACATATCTCGATGTTAGTGGAGTTAATTTTTCACGCGTTGATTCGCTATAACAGTTACATTTCCCAAATTTCCCTAGCAAAATAAAGATTTTTTGAGAGCGCGACAGCCGCGACGTAAAGGCTTCGGCCTGCCAGACTAATGCGCGGCGGGCCCTGGGTTCGACTCCCAGGTCAAAAATAACGGCAAACATCGAGTGCTCTCCGGCCATCATACAAACACCTTTGGCGGTCGTAAAGTACATTCTCCTTCTTCTAACGGGTCAGACTAGCCACCTGCCCGGGGTACGCCCAACATGGCTCATAGTACTACACGAAATGTGTAGTTAGAAACAGGCTAATAGCCTATATATAAGAGTAGAAGAAGAAGAAGAAAATAAAGATTTAGTACCTTGCCTAACTGTAGTTAAAGATGCTATATTTATAGGAAATTGCAATTCTGATAACGTTATATTTTTACTTCTATTTATATGAAGCTAACAAGATAGATATACAATAAAAAAGCAAAGCAGCCTTCTTTTTTAATTAACTTAATAAAAAATTATAACGTTAAGGCCGCTTCGCAGCCTTGTTAAAGTATATAATAATAAAGTTTTCGAGCGGTGTGCGTTGAGGCGCTTCTCGCCTTATAAGAAGTGCAAGCCCTGCCTTATCTCCCATTTAAATATAGCCAATGTTGTAAAAGACAGCAATCACCAAAAGGATTGAAACCACAAACCTCGCATCTTGAAGCAAACCCGCTACCAACTCGACCAATTGGGCATTATGGGAAAGCGCGCTTTGTGCGCTGGTTCGTTCGGTTCGTTCATTTCTGATATCTGTTATTTCTGATACCTGTCAAGTCTTATAAATTTTAAAGGGGTTATTTTTTAGGCCACTTGCACTGGTTTTCTTGAATTTCTGATCGCGGATTCCAATTCTACCTCAAATTTGGCTTATTCCGCGATAGTGTTTCGGAGCAAATGAACGTGTGCCGCGCTCCGATATATAAGTGCCCGAAATGCTCTAACTGCTATTAAAGAAACGGACTTATCTACGAGTCAGCCCGTGTCTGCGTTATCAACGCGACGGCGACCGCCGTCTTACTTAAGAAGTTACGCGCCGCTGCTGCCAGTGTTGTGCTTCGAGTGTGCCTTACCGCCGCTGCCGCTCCAGAGCCGCCGGAGAGACCGCCCTGCGGGGCCCTCGCCTCATGGAGGTCGTAAACGCGCAAAGATTGTGTCAAACTGCGAGCAGAGTCAAGTGATAAAGAGTGTGTGAATCAAATAGTAAGTAGTTAAACAATGGCCTACTACTATAATGAAACCGCACCTGCATCAAATACTCAACAATATGTTCCTATGCAAGTCGAACAAAACCAACAGTTACAATATAATCCTCAAAATTATCAATACACACAACAAGCAGTCACAATGTACATGCAAGATTTAATGTACAGGGTATAATGCAAACCCCAAATGCAACTGTATCTTCAAGCATGCATCCGCAAAATAACATGATCGTTCAACCATCACATTTAAACCAACACTCTCAAGAAACGGAATGGCAACTAGTAGAAAGTAAAAAACGAGGACCTAAACACATTAACGATAAATCCCAATCTAAACAACCTAAAACGACAAACTACTGGTTGAATCGCTTCAAACCATTGGATACCGAAGACGCAGATGCAAGTCACAAAGGTAATCCGGATAACAAAACCCCAAAACCACCGCCAATATTCTTATCTGGTGTAAAGTGTATTGAACCACTTATAAAACTATTATATGATCTGAAAATACTGAACAAAGATGAAGTCAAAATACAGTCTAAAACTTCTATCAAATATTCCCTTATAATCAATGCCTTAGCAGAAAGGAAAACTAAATTTCATACCTATAAGAGAAAAGAAGAACGAAGTTTTAGAGTAGTCCTTCGAAACATACATCCTTCATCTAACCTAGAAGAATTGAAAGAAGAACTTCAAATGCTTGTGCATACTGTTACTAATATAGCTAATATTAGGAAAAGAGGAACTATGATAGGACTACCACTATTTTTTATTGAATTAAAACCAGCAGATAACAACAAAGATATCTACAAAATTGCACATTCCATAGTTAAATTTGAAATACCAATTGTAAAACGCCAAATACCACAATGTGCTAAATGTCAAAGGTTTGGGCACACGAAAAATTATTGCAACAGAATTCCGAGATGCCTAAAATTCTTAGGCGATCACTCAACGTTACAATGTCAACGTAAAGAAAAAAGTAAAGATGTCGCATGCGTCAACTGTAAAGGCAACCATCCTACAAATTATAAAGGTTGTCTGGTTTACAAGAAATTACAACGAAAAATGTTTCCATCACTAAGAAACAGACAGTCTGACCGCATGCAGTCACAACCGACTCATGATACTCAGCAAAATCATTTTAGTCATGTCCATGTAGTTAGAGGTGTTAACCAACAAAATATATTACAACAACAACAAATATCGACAGTAAATGAAACAAATGAAATGGACGAATTGAAGAAGATGCTAAAACGCCCATGGAACAAATGGGAACCATGTTAAACTTATTAACCACTCTCTTTTCTAAGAACAACAATGGCGCAAGTTCTTAAACTAGCTGTTTGGAATGCCAATGGCTTGACAAATCATAAAGACGAACTTCCTAAATACAAACTACAACATCTTCAAGCTACATCGATTGCCATTGAAGAGTGGAATGATCCATTAACTATTTCAGCGACATATTGCCCACCCAGGCACAATAACAAACAAGAGAACTATGAGCATTATCTACATACACTAGGAAACAGATTTATCTCCGGCGGTGACTACAACGCTAAGCATGAGCACTGGAGCTCAAGGCTAAGTACGACCAAAGGAAGAGAACTTATAAAAGCAATAAACAACACTAGGTCACAGTCTATATCTACGGGTGAACCAATAAACTGGCCTACAGACCTGACAAAAATGCCTGATCTACTTGATTTTTGCATCGTAAAAGCAGTTAACCCAAATTACATTAAAGCAGAATCTTGTTTAGATCTTACAGGCGAGCACTCTCCAATTATAGTAGCAGTATACTCACAAGTGTTACTCAAATCAAACCCACCTACTCTTTACAACAAGCACACAAACTGGGAACTATTCCGAGAATTAGTCAATGAATCTCTCACCTTGGATGTGTCACTGAAAACAGAACAGGAACTTGTGGAAGCAGTTGAAACCTTCAATGAAATAGTCCAACAAGCTGCATGGTAGGCTACACCAAAGAATAAACATAAAAATAACGATAATCTAGACTATCCTGTTATAGTAAAACAACAAATCGCAGAAAAGCGCAAATTGCGCAGGAAATGGCAAACCACGCGACATCCAGCCGACAAACGTACACTTAACCGAGCAACAAGTGATCTCAAGAATCTTCTTAGTTCCATTAAAAATCAAGCAATACAAAATAGCCTATCACATCTGACACCAACTGAGGCTACAGACTATTCACTTTGGAAAGCCACTAAGAGGTTAAAACGCCCACAGCAGCATATTACTCCCATTCGATTAAAGAATGACACTTGAAAAATGCTTAGCGTTTGCTACACATCTAGCAACTTTGCCGCTAAAGGTACTAAAGAGGAAGAATGTGAAATTTTGGAATACCTCCAGGCGCCATTCCAAATGACACCACCTATCAAACCGTTTAAAATTAGTGAAATTGAAACAGCAATTCTTAAGATGTAAACTCCCATAAAACACTAGGGTACTACCTCATTAAGGGCAATATACTCAAAGAACTGCCAGATAAGGGTTTTAGATTCATTACCTACTTATTCAATTCAATTCTAAGACTACGGTATTTCCCCGAACAATGGAAGGTAGCCACAATTATCGTGATACCCAAACCTGGAAAACCCATTGAACAATTGTCATCCTATAGAACAATTAGCCTGTTGCCAATTTTGTCAAAACTATTTGAAAAGTTGCTACTAGTGAAACTTACACCAATACTTATAGACAACAACGTAATACCAGATCACCAATTCGGATTTAGAAGACGCTACTCTACAATCAAGCAAGTGCACAAATTAGCAGACATAATTTTAAAAGATTTTGAGTACAAACGTTATTGCTCGGCAGTATTCGTCGATGTCAAACAAGCATTTGACAAAGTCTGGCATAATGGACTACTTTACAAACTCAAAAATATATTTCCACCAGACTACTATCAATTACTGCAATCATACAGAACATTTCTGGTCAAACACGGTGAATCTCAAACATCTTTGTACCCTATCAAAGCAGGAGTTCCCCAGAGTAGTGTTCTGGTCCCAATATTATATCTAATTTTTTCGTCAGATCTTCCATCCTTACAAACAACGACCGTCGCTACCTTCGCAGACGATAATGTTCTTTTGGCATCACACGTCTACCCGAATATGGCATCTCAGTATATTTAAAACCACCTGTTCGAACTGGAAAAGTGTTGCAAAAAATGGCGATTAGAAGTAAACGAAACAGTCAACCCACGTGACTTTTACCACCAAAAGGGGCACTTGTCCACCAGTACAGTTAAATAGTCAACAGATAACTAAAGCCGAAACCATTAAATATTTAGGCATCCATCTAGACAGAAGACTCACATGGAGAAAAATAAAGCAACTAGGCATTACAATCCAAAAAAAGTACTGGCTCCTAGGCCGCAAGTCTCAATTGTCAATCGAAAATAAAGTACTCCTATATAGGGCAATAATCTAATCTGGGCGTATGGGATACAACTGTAGGGTGCCGCCAGAAACTCCAATATTGAGATCCTAAAACGATTTCAGTCCAAAATTCTTAGATCTATGGTTGACGCACCATGGTACGTTTCAAATGAAGTCATTCGGCGAGATCTCAACATTCCTTCCATCAATGATGAAATCCAAAAATATAGCGTTCGCTATAGGACCAGGCTTCGCGCTCACCCTAACCCACTTGTGGAGCATTTAATGGAACCAGATATTGAAGAACCACGGCTGAAAAGGTTTAAATTCTCCGACCTACCAAGACGTTTTTGAATATGTAATTATATAATCACTCTAGTTTTTAGTTTATAGTTAGGTTACGCTATTAGACAAATTATTAAGTTATTAAGGTTCAATGGTTTATTTTCAACATGTTATTTATATTTACTTGTCAAAAAATTTACTGAATGTTGTTAAGCAACAGATTGTAAAGTGAAGGAAAATAAAAAAAAAATTGGCTTTTTTTTTAGAGGGAACCAGCGGCCAAGATATTTATGTACTATCCTTATAGTTTATAGAAGGAAAACAAAGCAGTCTTGTTTTTTAAAATTAATTTAATAAAAAATTATAACGTAAAGGCCCCTCTGCGGCCTTATTAAAGTATAGTTTATATCCCCTTATAAGGGGAGGTTCTCATCACAGCCGACCAAAAAATCAATTTTTTTGTTGCATTTTTTGATAGCTAATTATCCGTAGAATATATTCTCAAAACGGTTTGTATGAAATTATTGTTTTAAAAAAGTTATAGCGAAAAAGTAGCGCGTGTTTTCAGTAATATTTTTGAATTTCCCACCTTTATGACCATACCAAGGGTGACCATGGTAAATATAGCTACCTCTAGTGTCATTAGATGTCGGAATATATGCTATTACCTTATATATGTGCTGCTATATATACTAATATCAACGGTTATAGCGTGTAGTGTCAGTCGACCACGTGCTCCGAATACAAGCAGTTCATGTACCGAAAACTTTAAACGCGTTTTTCTGGAAACCATGTTTTTCAAATTGGGCCGCACGATATCTCAAAAACTACCGAATATATCGCTACATATTTTTTTCATTTCAAAGTAGATTAAATTTACTGGAGGATGAACCTAAAAAATAATTAAATTTATTATTATTTATATTTTTTACATCACTTTGAAGAATAAAAAAAGCACGAAAACGCGACACTAAACTTTGCATGTCCGCCATTTTTCAAGTTTTTACTTTTTGTTGGTTTTATAGGTTCATCTTCCAACAAATGTAATATATTTCATAAACATTTTTGGATTTCTTATTTCAGATGATAGGAACGAGCGCTAGTGTGCCGCCCGCTTGGATACTTTTTTTTGAGGCTGCCACGTTTCAGTACAAATAAACAATAATTATTACATTACTTTTCAATATAAAAAATGTTTTTCCATACTTTAAGACCTATTAAATAAGTACCAAAAACATCGAGTTCCTCATTTATTTTTTTTCCATGGAAAAAAATTTGAGAAAATCGTGTCATTTTTGGGTCGCTAGATGAGAACCTCCCCATAAGATGGTAAAGCTTTCGAGCGTTGTGCGTTGAGGCGCTTCGCGCCTTGTAAGAAGTGCAAGCCTTACCTTCTCCCCCACTTAAATGTAGCCACTGGCATATCAATGTAAAAGAGGCTATTTTTAGCCCACTTGCACTAGTTTTCTTAAATTTCTTCGCCAACGAAAGGAGCAAAAGGAATCACTTGAGGTAATAGAATCTCTTGTATATACCTATCTGCTGTTAATAAATCTGCTTCGATACGTACAAGCTCCTCTCGTGCATCAGCAGAAATCCCTGCCCACACCATAATTGAACCTTCACGAAATCGTACTCTTTCCGAAAAATTACAAGAAACAAATATTTCTTCCCTTCTTCTTCATATTCGTTTATGACATCTGAGTCACGAAGATTAAATCTGGACTCATCAGAAAAGATAACGGTCCTCCACTGTTCGATTCTCCATTTTGCATGATTACGCCCAAACGCCAAACGTGGTACTCGATGTTGCCGTAGCAATCGTGGACTTTTTGCACACAAATTTGCTTTGTTGAGTCTCCGTCTAATTGTTCCTTCAAAAATATTGACATTTATTACACGCTGAAGGGCATTTCGAATCTCCACTGCAGTAGTATGTCGATTTCTTAACGTAGACAAAATAATAAAACGGTCGTCACGAGCGGATGTCTTACGTTTAGCTTCTATTCCCAGCCTGCGACCATAGCTACCGGTTTCTCCAAATCTTCTATGAACATTTTTTAGCGTTGAACGAGGAATATCTAGCTGATTAGATACATAACGTTGACTGTGTCCGTCTTCAAGTAATGCAGCTGCTTTAGTAACAGTTTCTACTGGCAAATGCATAATTTGAATGCATTATAAACCAAAACCACTAGCAATAAAGGAATTAAACAGAAAGTAACAAAAAAAATTAACAGCGTAGCATAGCGCTTTGCATTGATGACAGCTTGACATCTCCTGGGCATGAAGTCGATGAGGGTGACGATGGTAGAGTGGGGGATCTTCTGTGGCTCATCTTCCATTTGAGTGAACCTCTCCGCTGTATTCTTTGCCCTACGGCTTGCCATCCATCTTGTCAACTCTCCTCCCAGTGGCTCAATACAGTTGAGGTCAAGAGATTGGCTTGGCTAGTCGAAGAGGGTCACACGACGTCGAGCGAACTAGTCCTTGAGGTGACGACTGTGATATTTCGGGTGGTTGTCTTGTTAGAAGATGAACGCCTGGCCGATGGAATAAAGAGCGTGTGGTCGCATCGTGCTCTCCAGGATGTCCTCCTATCCGAATCGGTCTAGAATTCAGGGAATAAGACGAAGACGGCCAACTCCATTCGTATCAAAGCATTCCCACGCCATACACGATCCTTCGCCATTCTTAATCGTAGGCAGTTGGTACTTGGGATTGACGCGAGTAGCGACAGGACATCGAATCTACGCTATTCCATCACTGCCGAAGTAGCTGAACTTGAATTTGTCATTCCAGACGATTTGGCCCCACTCTCTCTATCCCCAATTCAAATGGTTCCTCGCCTACTGATTTTTTTACAGGTCTCCGTACATGCAATCCTAGGTGCTGTAGATGGCACATCGTGTGGTTCTCAGGTTATTAAGCCGTGGTCGGAGTTTGGAAACTCTTGACGTTTCGTCCGCAACTGTAGCGGCCATCTTCAGAAAAAAATCTCCTAAAAAATTAAATTGAATTAAAAAAAATTATAGACAAAACGTCAAGATTTGTCGAACTCTGACCACGGCCTAATAACCTGAGAACCAACTACACGATGTATCATAACACTGGACGTGAAAGCCTTCGCATCTCTTTGGTGTAGACGACGTCTGACCCTTCGTACGGAAGGTCTGTTAGAGTATTGATAAAAGATGAAATCTCAGCGCTTTGTAAGAAGTGCAAGCCTTACCTTCTCCCCCACTTAAATGTAGCCACTGGCATATCAATGTAAAAGAGGCTATTTTTAGCCCACTTGCACTAGTTTTCTTAAATTTCTGATCACGGATTCGGATTTTACGTCAAATTTGGCTATTCTTTTTGTCTTTTCTAGAGGAAACCGGCGGCTAGGGGATTTTATGTGCTATCATTATTGTTTATAGAGAGATTTATTTGTATCTACACACAGAAGAATAAAAATGGAGATATTAAATTTCTAGAACTAAACATTTTTTTACATTAATGGCAAAGTTAATATTTTTGTTATTCTACTTGAAGAATAAAAAGATCGTATAATAGAAATATCACAAATGGAAAAAATCTATATAGATAATACAAATAATGTATACAAATAAAAATTAGAGAATTTAATAGTACAGCAATTAAAAAATGTTTTTATTTTTTTCAACCACACGAATTGGTATGAACAGAAACATAATGATTTAACAATTTTGTGCTTAAAGTACCATATATGTTATGAAAAGCCGAATATATGCCATCTAGTTATGCTAATGCTTAGACTGAACATATGTGATTTTAGATGTCAAAACTTCCTTTTTGTAGTATTTATCTTATAAATTGTTTGTAATTCGTACTTTTACTGAGATATACCTGTATGTATTAGGAGTATTCAAAAGCTTCCGTCCTTTCGTAATAAATAGCTATAGCTTGGCAATGGCTGTGCCCGACATAATTTTTAGTTTTGATATCATTTACCAACATGTAGTACATAAACTTTTGCATTTATAATATAATAACGTAACTCATGTACGAGTCATAAGCTTAAAATGTTCCTTTGTTACTTTAATACAAAGAAAACTGTTGGTGAATTTCATAGAATGCTTGTAGAAGCTTACGGTAAACGAGTTTATCAGAAACAATATGGAAAGAGTGGTTTTGACACTTCAATAGTGAAGATTTTGAGGTGTAAAATAAATAACGTTAAGGACTTATGAAAAAAATTGAAAGGCAAATAATTGCAGGTATAAAGATCCATGTCAGACGCAAAAGCAACTTGCCATAATATTAAATCTTGTTTAATCGTAGATTACCAGAAGTTTTAAAGCTACGGAGAAGATTTACAAAAAGAAAAATCGCCATCAAAAGACAAAAAGCATGCAAAATTCCGCTTGCTAGGCAAAAAACAAAAAGGTTTTTGTATCGCATTGTTAGTGAAAATAAAGAAAATATTTCAATTTGCGACTCAGACTATCGACATTGAGAGTAAAATTAAATAGCCATAGAAAGAAGATAATCTTCTGTGTTTGATAACACCAAAAAGAGATGCTGTTAAAATTGAGTTAAATAATGACTAGCGACCTCTATCACCAACAATTAATCAACTTTAAAAAATCTTAGAAAACTAAACGTCCAGAAGATACTACAAGACATGACAAAATAGTCTTTCAACAGAACAATGATCGGCAGCTGTTAGAAAAAGAATTAAAACACATTAGAAGTGCTTGGCTGAGATGTTTTACTTCATTCATTGTGTTCACCAGACATGCCTGTTTCGTTTACCATTAGTAATTCAGTTCATATTATTCCAAAATTGGCTCGCTGAAAGGACCATCGCAGAAGAAGATCCATTCCTTCGATGCAAAATTCATGCATTTTTAGAAAAAAATGGGATAATGTACTTTTTTATTTTATTTTTTAATAAAAGCTTATTGTTTATAAATAAAGGTAAACATTTTTAATACCACCATTATGTGACCTATTAGTGATGGAACAGCACTTTTGCAGGATACAAAGAAAAATAAAATGAAGAACCATTTAAAGACTTTAGATAGAAATAACAACCCTCTTTTGACAACAACGATTCTAACGATCATTTAAAATTGTATTCAGAACTAAATAATACAAGCTAATAAATTCAGGTAAAAGTGTGATTTGAAAAGTTACAACACATTTCTGGATTTTCCCTCGATTTATCGAATTTTTAGGGTTTTCTTGTCAATCCCTGCCCAGGACTCAATTTTGATCGGCAAGGATGAACACAATATAAACTTCCACGGCAATTCGGAGTGACTCAGGCAGCAGTAAGTATCTTCTTGTTGCATTGTAAAGTGTAGGGAGGAATGAGAAAGAAGAATCTGGCCGGAAGACTCCGTGTGACCATTTGCACAACTGATCGGAACATCGTCCGCACCGCGCCGCGCCGCGCCGCAAGAAACAACTCTCGATTTGCTGCAACTGAGATTTCATCTTTTATCAATATTCTAACAGACCTTCCGTACGAAGGGTCAGACGTCGTCTACACCAAAGAGATGCGAAGGCTTTCACGTTCAGTGTTATAATACATCGTGTAGTTGGTTCTTAGGTTATTAGGCCATGGTCAGAGTTCGAAAAATCTTGACGTTTCGTCTATAATTTTTTTTTAATTTAATTTTATTTTTGGAAGATTTGTTTCTGAAGATGGCCGCTACAGTTGTGGACGAAACGTCAAGAGTTTCCAAACTCCGACCACGGCTTAATAATCTGAGAACCACACGATGTATCATCTACAGCAGGTAGGATTGCATGTACGGAGACCTGTAAAAAAATCAGTAGGCGAGGAACCATTTGAATTGGGGATAGAGAGAGTGGGGCCAAGTCGTCTGGAATGACCAATCCAAGTTCAGCTACTTTGACAGTGATGGAATAGCGTAGATTCGACGTCTTGTCCGCACTCGTGTCAATCCTAAGTACCAACTGCCTACGATTAAGAATGGCGAAGGATCGTGTATGGTGTGGGAATGCTTTGATACGAATGGAGTCGGCCGTCTTCGTCTTATTCTCTGAATTCTAGAACGATTCGGATACAAGGACATCCTGGAGAGCACAATGCGACCCCACGCTCTTTATTCCATCGGCCAGGCCTTCATCTTCCAACAAGACAACCACCCGAAATATCGCAGTCGTCACCTCAAGGACTAGTTCGCCCGACGCCGTGTGACCCTCTTCGACTAGCCAAGCCAATCTCCTGACCTCAACTTTATTGAGCCACTGGGAGGAGAGTTGACAAGATGGATGGCAAGCCGTAGGGCAAAGAATACAGCGGAGAGGTTCACTCAGATGGAAGATGAGCGGCAGAAGATCCCCCAGTCTACCATCGTCACCCTCATCGACTTCATGCCCAGGAGATGTCAAGCTGTCATCGATGCAAAGGGCTATGCTACGCTGTTAATTTTTTTGTTACTTTCTGTTTAATTCCTTTATTGCTAGTGGTTTTGGTTTATAATGCATTCAAATTATGCATTTGCCAGTAGAAACTGTTACTGAAGCAGCTGCATTACTTGAAGACGGACACAGTCAACGTTATGTCTCTAATCAGCTAGATATTCTTCGTTCAAGGCTAAAAAATGTTCATAGAAGATTTGGAGAAACCGATAGCTATGGTCGCAGGCTGGGAATAGAAGCTAAACGTAAGACATCCGCTCGTGACGACCGTTTTATTATTTTGTCTACGTTAAGAAATCGACATACTACTGCAGTGGAGATTCGAAATGCCCTTCAGCGTGTAATAAATGTCAATATTTTTGAAGGAACAATTAGACGGAGACTCAACGAAGCAAATTTGTGTGCAAAAAGTCCACGATTGCTACGGCAACATCGAGTACCACGTTTGGCGTTTGGGCGTAATCATGCAAACTGGAGAATCGAACAGTGGAGGACCGTTATCTTTTCTGATGAGTCCAGATTTAATCTTCGTGACTCAGATGTCATAAACGAGTATGGAGAAGGAAGGAAGGAAGAAATATTTGTTTCTTGTAATTTTTCGGAAAGAGTACGATTTCGTGAAGGATCAATTATGGTGTGGGCAGGGATTTCTGCTGATGCACGAGAAGAGCTTGTACGTATCGAAGCAGGTTTATTAACAGCAGATAGGTATGTACAAGAGATTCTATTACCTCAAGTGATTCCTTTTGCTCCTTTTGTTGGCGTAGATGTTTTGTTTATGCATAACAACGCCCGACCACATTCTGCAAGAATCGCAACTGCCTTCTTAAATTAAGTACAGATTCTCGTTATGGATTGACCCGCAAATAGTCCCGATTTAAATCCTGTTCTATAGGATGTTTGGGACATGTTAGAACGACGCCTCAGAGCCAGACCTGCTGCTTCAAATAACGTCAACGAACTCCGAATTGCTTTACTCGAAGATTGGGATCAGATCCCTCAAGTAGATATTCGGGAGTTGATCTACAAAATGAATCGCCGGATGTCTGCAGTGATTCGCGCACGAGAAGGCAATACGCGATATTAGAACTTTACATATCGCGGTTGTTTTTGTCGTTTTTTAAAGTTAAAATAAAGTATGCGTTTTGTTATCTTTATTTTGTCATTTTTAGGTAACACCAAAGAATAATTTAAGTAGAAGTGTAACTAATAATGCAGTAAAAATAACGTACTCTGTATTAAATTTACTTTAGTAAGCATTTTTTCAAATTTTAATTAGAAAATACCATAAAAATGGGATGGATAACTGGGATATTATTGAGAGAAACCGGGATGGGCGGATTTTTATGCCGGTGAGTGTATAAATATTATAGAATTAACTGAAAAAAAAACAGCGCGAAAGGGTTGATGACTTGAAATAAAAAACAATTTTACTCGTACATATGGACTATAATAGCTCTTATTTCAGCAGTACCAACAATAATAAAAGATATTTGATAATCATTTGAACAAATAAATACACTTAATTCTACAAGGATGAAAACACAAAATACAATGAGATGGCTTCAAATGATAATTAACATCAAACATCTGGTAGCACAATCATATTCAAAAAGGATTTACATTATTAAAACTGGAGATTATAAAAGGCCGATATTAGAAAAAACAAATTGCATTTTTCAGTAATTGAAGTAAAGAGGAACATTCTGTAACAAGTATTTAATACAGTTTCTTTGGGGGCTTACGTAAATAATATAAGATAGTACAAATATTTTCTAAAAAACAGTTAATTTTATTTTATCTGCAAAAAAATAATAGTATCAAAAAGCTTTAACAGTATAAGGTTTTTGTCTATCTGGTAAAAGGGGAGAGACTAATTAAGCAACCTCTGATTATGCAAATTTTAATTTTGAAAGAAGGCTTCTGTTAATTATTTGCTGATTTAGAATACCTGTAATATGCAATTGAAAAAAATTAAATGCAAGATTCGTTATTGATAAAGCACTAATATTAATTAGATTAATTTAAAGAGTATATTTACATTTGATGTTTTTTTTTGTAGTTTTCATTTTAATTTATATTGTTGCTTTTGTCCCATCGCCAGTAACATGCTTTAAAGGTCTTATATCGTGTGTATGCGTGCATAAGTTTGTATGTGTCTATATATGAGGGAGTTTTAAAAACTCTTATTTCCTAGTTGATAAGTATATCAAATAAAATAGATATAATTTGTTTTATTACCAATGAATTCATAGGTAAATTGTTAAATTTCTTCTTTTTTTTTGTCCGAGGTCGTTGAGGAATATAGATATAATAACGTTATTTAACTCATTGGCCATTAAAACGCCCATTAGCGTTTTTTTTTTGTAATACTAGGGGGTTCTATTGTAGTGCCAAAATCACAAGTGATGTGAAAATTCGCTTAAAGTATTACGATGTTATTGACTCCTTAAGGCTTGAATGCCCATTGACAAATGTTAATAAATGAGTGATGTTTATGGTAATGACTGTCAGTACTATTAGAAGGTGGACCAGAAATATAAAAAATAAACATCCAGCCACAATAAATATGAATAGTCAGGCTTTATGTCTATTCTCTTTCACCATCGTTGCATATTATCATTTAATTGTTTTTTCTTCGTTGGATAGTAATTCATACTTCAATTTTTTTCTAGTTTGTTGATACTTAGTGTACTTATTTAGCATTAGTATTTTTGCAGCGATCAGTTCTTCGTCTTATATATCGGACATATTATAGATTCAGACGATTTCTTTGATGATATATCCACTTACTTTTAATAATCTAACTATCATTCTGTTCTGTTCAGGGTTTTTGATGTTCTTAATTTTTTTATGTCTATTAGCATCTCGTCTTAGCTTGTTTTTTGTCTAGAACACTTTCGGATATATAATTCCTTCTTTTTTTTTGTACAGTTAGTTCTCTTTTGTTGTTTCTGTTGCTAGCATTCTTATTTAATGTTTAGAAATGCTGAATACGGTTTCCCAGTATTATTTAACTGGCCCTCAATATTTTCTTCTTTTAACTATATTATCAAAATAACAGGTTGCATTAGTTTTATAATTATAAATGCTAAAGTACTTGTAGTGTGTGAAGTGCGTTTTGGATATTAGAAGTATATTCCATGGTATTAGTTGCATTGTCTATGAAGTTTTATTTGCGTAAAAGGCATCCAGTAAATAATTTAACGTAATGTTTGATGCATATGTAAATTGATGCATGGCATTATTGGTTAATTTGGGTGTATTATTTGTTGTTCTATCATAAGCATTAGTTGTTGGAATAATACATATTTAAAATAAATAAAAAGAACTTTAAAGTCATTGGCAAGTAAACTTGAAGATACTACGCATGTTATAGACATATAGCCACTCGCCTGTAAAGTTAGCGGTAAAGTCATAATTTTGTGAGATCATAACCATGGGTCTATAGTATTTCAGGGTAAAGATTTCAAATCTTATCTGTTTGCAAATAAGTAATTATTGCAATCAAAATCTTCTGATTAGTTCTAGAACCACGTCTTTGAATGTAAAGCGAAGCAGATGGACATTTTCAGCAGTCGAATAAAAATCATACAGCAGACAATAGTCCAGAATTCCTTTCCCACCTCAACCAAATCCACACCAATATCAAATTTACCATGGAAACTGAACCTAACAATTACCTTCTCTTCCTAGATAATCCCATAACGAGAAATCCTTCTAATAACAGCTTTTATTACACTGTCTACAGAAAACCCACTCACACTAACCACTACCTAAATGCCAAATCCTATCACCACCCTGCCCAAATCCATTCGGTTGCAAAATTCCTCATAACCAGATCCATCAGACTTTCCGATACGATAAATCGCCAAACAGAAATTAAATCTATTACCACTACCCTACTGCAAAATGAATTTCCAACAAATCCTTAACTAATATAATCAAAAATATAAATAAAAAAACTAACTCTAAATCCCAAAACCCTCCTGATCAACAAAAAGCTTATATCAGAGGCATCACCGATAGAATAAGCCACATACTAATGTGGCAAAATATCCGCACGATCTTTACAACCAATAACCAAATATCTGGGCTTATTCGCTCAGCAAAGGATCACTGCCCCAATGAATCCCAAGGAGTGTATGAAATACCTTGTGGAGAATGCCAAAGAACCTACATAGGCCAAACAAATCGGCAAATATCTAGCCGAATATACGAGCATTCTCTGGCCCTACGGAAAGGCGATAATGGTTCGGCACTTGCCAAACACAACAAAGAAACAAGCCACAAAATTAATTTCTCTGGGCTTAAAACCATTGCCCCCATTTTCCGTTTCACCAGCAGAATAGTACGTGAGGCAATTGAAATAGAAAAACGCCCACAGTGCCTCAACACAAGAGATGACAACTAACGTTTACCCGTCTTATGGAAATCCCAATTACGTAATACCCTTAATCCTACAAATTTTCCCCAACCCAACGCATCACCCGCCAAACAAACTTTCACTTCCAGCCCTATAAAAGATCAAGCAGATCACACGTAAGGTCAGTATTATTCAAAGACTCATAGCTCTCCTTGGGGAGTAGGCGGATTGAGACCCCGTGAAGGGCTAACCTCTTGAAAATGGCATCAAAGCCAATGCCGAAACGTCGAGAATTTTCCGAAAATAGATTTATATATATATATAATTTATAATTATTACGCCGAAGTGTAGCCCTTAAATTAAAATTAAGTTTAGTTTTGAATTAAATCATCGTTCAATTCACATTTCATTTATCATAAAGTCTAAATAATAAGTGGCAAATATGATTAAGATTTGTTAAAAAATACCAAATAGAGGAGAATTCAGAAAGTCTTGAACCGCAAGATAAAGCGATCACAAAAATACCAAAACTAAATACTTTATTTTTTTGAGATAGTGTTCGTGCATTAACCACAATGGTTTCCATCGCCTTCATTGAATTTAAGCCTAAATTATATTACATCAAATGTACAACTATAAGAGGGTCTGAGTCTACAGAGCTTTAATAGTACTTTAAAAAAGGTAAGACCAATTATATCGTCGATACAATAGTATTCAACAAAACGGTGATTGACTAAAAAAAAATCTAGAAGACAGTATGCCACTCAAAAAAGACTTTGTAAAAATCAATTTATTAGTGGAAATTAATAAATTGAGAACGTATCTAGCGGAATTGGTTGATTTATTCTAAATCAATCAAGTCTTGTGTGCGCTGTGCAAACTAAAAAGGGTTTAATGGTTGGAAAAATAACCAAACGATAAACGATCACGATAACAACTCTGAACACAGAGTGCATTTCGAAATTTATTAGTAGATGTCGAGTTTCTCAGAGTGGATTGTAAAATAGCAAAACTACAAAAAAGCTTTTTATTGGCGAAATGTTCTTTTAAGAGTTGTTAAAGTTGTAAAGTTTTTATCTTTTCGTGGATTATCAATTTACAGCGATACTAAAATATTAGACTCTGAAAAATGGTAAATTTCTTGGCAGTGTGGAACTGATTTCAAATTTGATCTTTTGGTGGGCAAATAGGTAGCAAAATTTGAAAATAAAGCAAGAGGTGCTTTCTCCTACATATCATCTCCTACATCTGTCAATGAATTCCTTATAGAGCTTTTGTGGTGCGTTATGTGCTACCTACGGAAACTTCTGGTGAACAATTTTTGACGATTATTCTTAACTGTAGCCATCAAGGTGAAGAGATGGCAAATGCTGTAATGTTGACCGCAGATCTAGCTCTTAATCTAAATAAATGTAGAGGATAGAGCTACAACAACGTCATCAACATGTTTGAGTACTACAAAAATGTTTAGGCTAGAGTAAAAGAAGTAAAGTACCCGACCATGTATATACCTTGCGCAGGGCACTATTTACAACTATTGCGGAGGGTTGCAAGTGCAACCAAAAGATATTTTACGGTTTTTCCTTAAAAACTTTATCGACAACTCGATGGAGTGCCCTTACTAGTGTCAGTCGATGATTATACAAATAGTAAAAGAAGATTTTTACTGCTTTGACACAAGTTACCTATGGCAATGATCAGAGTAAGGATAAGAAGTTTCAAATGATAATAATAGTATATTTATAGAACAATTTTCTTATAAAATTTTGAGAAGAAAGTGAAAAGTGAAAAGTTTCAGGGGGAAAGTACAAACACAACAAAGTTTCTTACTCTGTCTAGTACTTTAGAAGCTTTTCTAAACACACTTTCAAACGAAGATGAGTTTTCAAGGCTAGAAAACAAAACAAAATTTATATATGAAACTGACGTGTACCAAATGGATATCACAAAAAAGATGAAGTCAAAGGTTTGCTTTGGTAAAAACAAAGATAGAAAGCGAGTTTTCTGGTCTTTTGTGCTAGAAACGTATTATGCTGCAATTGATTCTCCGAAGCTCTGTTTCATGTGTATGCATATAACTATAATTGAAAAATCAAATAGATGTCCTGTCTAAACAATCAATGGTTTGTAATTTTTTCAGCTTTTCAAACATTCAGAAATTTGAGAAAAGGGGAGTGAAAAATTGTTAGGTTAGGACGTCAACAAACATAATTAATTTTATGTAATTGCTCTAGACGGTCAAATCAAGGGCGACTGGCGAGAACACGGATAAGATTAGGGATATGGAATATAACATCCCTCACGAAAAATAAACCAGATGTGGTAGAAGAAATGAAGAAACATAAAATACAAATGCTGGGCTGTAGCAAAAACAAAAAAGAAAGAAAAAGGAATAAAAATAATAGATAAAGGATATACCTTAAAGTACTCAGACCCACCAATAAGAACTAGGGCAACAGAGGGAGTAGGAATAGCAAACTGCAACTACAGAAATATTGAAAGTATGGAAGGAAAACTACTCACAAAAATTCTAAGAAAAGGAAGTAGAAGTATAAATCCTCCCAGAAGAAGAAGGGAGTAGTCCAGTGAACAACGAGGAAGAAATAACGGAGGAAGAAATAATATAATAAACGTAAGGAGCGGGAAATCACTCGGAGAAGACAACCTAACCTCGGTACTGTTTGAAAAAGAGGGTCCTATAGTGACCAAATGGTTAAAAAACATATTTCAACTGGCATAAACACAGAGACAATCTGCTACTCTTTGTAATCTATATGGACTACATCTACACAAAGTGCAAAAATGAAAATAAAAAATTAAGACTATCTGAACCCAAGTCCAATAATAATATGAATACCACATATTAATAATAAGAAATAACCCACAAAAGCTACAAACAAACATATACATTTGAAGAGATAACTTAGAACAAAAAGAAATAAAAATAAATACAGAAAAAAAGCAAAATAATGCATATAACAAAGGACGAGAATGATGAACAAGTAGACATAAGAATAAACGGGAAGGAGTTGGAACAAGCAGAGGCCTACGAATACCTAGGAATAGTAATAAGATGGAAAAATAGATAGAAAAATAGGAAACAGAATAAATAAAGCCAATTGAATATATTATCAGTTTAACACCTTAATAGGAAAGAAATAATTAAGCAAGAATACAAACATGCACATGTATAAAACCATATAAACCTCAACTACTCTACATGCAGCGGAATCCTGGACAGTAATTGACAAACATAGATCAAAGGTCACAGCAGCAGAGATGCGATACTTAAGACGCATAGTTGGAAAGACTCGAGTAAGTAACAGAAGTATTAGGGAATAGCTGGAACAAGGCCCCATAGTAGAAGAACTAGAAAGGAACCAACTACAGGCCATATAGTTCGCATGGGGGAGAAGAGTTATCGAAAAAAATATTTGACATGAGAAGTGAAGGATGAAGATAACATAAAGAAAAGCGCCAGGAAAAAAGAAAAGAAATTTCAGCAAATCAGAACCCTAGCTAGAGACAGGAGTCAATATAAAAAAATGGTTCAATTCTCCAACATCGCGAGGTATAAAGAGAGAAGATAAAGTAATTAAATAATTGCTCTAAATATTAACCTAGAAAGCAATATAGTGCGAAAAAAATTGTCTGATCATACTCGGTCTCTTTTATTGAATATTTGTATGTGCACATGATTTGCCATCATAAAATCAATTTAATTTTTAATAAGCTTTTCGCATAAAGCGTTTTCTTCGCAAAGAAGAATTTTGGAAGAAGAAATTTAGACAGTGGTTATTCTTTAGAACAGTTATATATTTAGTTCCTTTTGTTTCTTTCGGGTTTGAATCCCGCTCTCGCCAATTCGACCACTGGCATTTTTACGGTCCAGCTTGACTCAGGCTGCAACAAATGAGTACCCGAAGGTCAAATTCTGGGGTAATAATAGGCGGTCAGTACGTAGCGCTAGCCACGTTACTATCATTGTGTACCGTAGGCTCTAAATTGTAGCAGACCTATCCTGTTACGATCCCAAAGAGCCTTCGTGCCCTATTACAGGGAATTATTATTATTATTATTATTATTATTGTTCGCGCCAAAGTACAATTACTTTTATTTTTAATTTTTAAATTAGGGCCGGCCGTATTTTGGTTCTCTCCCGTATATTTTGGATTTGAGATATCAACAGCCGCAAATTTGCACGATCACGCGGAGCGCTAATACATAGGACATGCTTCGCCTTTTGCTAAGTTCGCGTTGGCTTTTGCCTTTGCTTTCGGCACGCCTGGTTTCATTTTTGAATTTAGTTTGTGAATTTTCCGCAAGCCGGGAGCGTTTTTTGACCGAGAGTTCGCCGGTGTGTTTGATTGGGAGTAGAAGCTTTCAGTTCTGCGAGGCCGGTTTTGTTAAAGGCTAATTTTGTGGCGAAATTCGATATTTTGCCGACCTCTTTCCGGATGCCCTTTTGTTCCCCGATTGCATTTCGAGGTTGGAATTTGTTCCGGTAAATCTCTGCCCATTTTTTTCTTTGATCTGACTCGGCAAGGAACAACGAAGGAACCTTTGCACCAGGAAAGACGCTACCGTTCGGCTCCGCTGTGAAGATTGGGGTAACTTGTCCTTTCTTTTTATCCACACATTATTTCCTCTTCCTAGATCCCCCATCATCAACAGCACAGGAAACCGATTTCTACGGAAAAGCGGCGTTTCCGCAGGTTAATGTTGTAGTTTTAGCTTTTGTTTGAAGTTCCTTTTGTTTAAATTTAAATTTACTATACAGTCCACTTTTCGGCCGCAACAATTATTATTATTGTTTTTTTATATTTCCTACAAAATTATTATTAAATGTTTATTTAAGTAATTATTTATTAAAATTATTCTCAAAAAGAATTAATAATATATGTAAAGAATGCGAAAGTATATATATTTTATTCGATCGGAATTTCGGTTCTATTTACGAGTATATTACCATTAATCAGATGGCAGAACAGATAAAAGAGGCTAAAGGTTGGATTAACATAAACTTTATTAGCCGGGATCCGCGCTGCAAAAACGCATGCCTTTCGCCGCACCCTTCGCGCCGAATAAAAGTTATAGCCATCCGCGCAGAAAAACCCAATTTATGTATATTATCTGCAAGCCATTAAAGTCGCAAAGAATCCGAATCGTACCTCTGCAGTCCAGATAAATTTTAAATGTTAATTAAAACAGCAAAACGGCTGAATATCTAAATACCACGCCGGCATCCTCGCGATGCGAGAGGCAGCCGAGCTCGCATATCCTGCAGCGCATGTAATCATGCACTCAAAAAGGCAGCTCAAAAGCGAGGGCTTCGTTTTATAAAGTAGACAGCCTTGCCCTCAGCGGCGCAACGCACCTGTGCACCTGATGCACCTGAGGTACCCTTGCGCGCAGCGGCTCTCAAAAGTTACCCGGCTCGCCGCACCCCGCCGTGTCGCTCCCGCGACCGTCCCACAACCGCTGGATCGGCGACGGCAAATTGTTATTATTAAAGGGAGCTGAACGGGAAAAATCCTGACACGGGAAAATGAGCACCAAAGCCGCCGGATTTGCTTTTGTTTTGTACCATACCGATGTTTAACATTCCATCGACAGCAACAGCGAAAACAGCGCCTTGGGATGGGTTTTGCGATAAATTAAGGGAGGAAGCGGTTCCCGGAATGCTGCGGACAAACTTGGGGGATGCGGTGCAGGTACGAGGAGGACTCGGAAATTAAAAAACAAACATTCGAATTAAAACCGTGATATAAACGAACCCTTTTAACAAGTTCTGAACTGGATCCGCACGCAGCGAAGCACAACACGGACATGTTTGAGAATTAACAGCCGAGATTGTATTTAGGAATGTGGATGAACTGCTCCACAGATCGTCTTTGTCCTTAGCTCTCTCGTGCGGCTGGCCTCGGCGGCTTCGAAATGGAAGTTAGGTCCCTACTTCGATTTAATTGCTAAGCTTCGAAAAGCTTAGGAGTAAGAGCAGTGCTGGAGCAATTATTTTTTATTTTTAAAAATTTTTTAATTAATAAATGCACACTAAAAATTTTTATTGCTGGTAAATGCGGAAATGTGTAGAAAATTTTGTAAATTCTGAATTAAGAACAAATTATTGTACAAATACAAAAGTCTTTTGCAATTAGAATGAACACAATTAAAAAGAATACAAATAAGTCTCCGCCATTTTTTATTAACAATTGGGCATTTATTGTAAAAGAACGGAGCCTTATGTTTTATTCAAAGTACTGTCCATCGCTAGTCACTACTTTTCCTATCTTTTTGGCAAACATACGGATACCGCGTCGAAAGAACGCTTCATCTTTTGAGGCTATCCACGAATCGACCCTATTTTTGGTATCTTCATATAATGCGAAGTGCTGCTCAGACAAGCCATGTGCCATCGATCGGAACAAGTGATAATCGGAAGGGGCAATGACTGATTGTTGTTGGGGTTGAAGTTTATCAAATTAAACTGGCTTTTAGGGAGCAAATCCAAACCAACTCTACAAGTTTGTATGGACATATGATTGTAACTATGGAGGCTCAATGCATCTCTAGTCTGGAGACTTTACAAATATTGTATTCTAAAACTTTAACAATAAATAGTAAATGCTCTGTGGTATGTAAAAAACGGAGTTACCTATCGTGACCTATATAATAAATTAGTGAAAAGATAAGTGGGTAAGTGCAAAGTATTTTATACGCCTTGAAAGCCACATAAACTCTGGGTGTAATTCTGCTGAACACCAGCAATACAACTCACAAGTTGAAAAGACACAGCCCTCTAAACTTACCAAACTTATACTGATATGATTGTGTAATCAGTATATTACGTGTATATAATACTAAGATATAATTTACTAGGAAAGGACGTCTCATGCATAATTATATAAATTCATTAGACTTACGTGCTTATTGCTCACCAGAGCAGATTATCAATATAAAGTTATATAAAAAAATGTAGAACAGATATTACGTTTTACTACAAAATATGTGCTATTTCCTTTATGACCGACTTTTAAATTTAATAAAGCGTACTGCAAACTGTTTAGGTTTGGTTTATGTGCTAGGGCATTGCTACACGCGATCGCGTGCGCAACAGAAAAAGCTGTAAAAACTGAAAATATTAGCTGGCTTTTGAATATTAATCAGACAGAAGTATTTGTAAGCATTTTAACTAAATAGGTTAAACAACCACTAATATTTTTATTCAATTTTGTAAAATGTTCCAGTCCAGCTGTAAGTCCTGCAACCTTCGTGCCATTTTCTTCAGGAAAATGTAATTTGATTACTCTTTCATTAAACATTTTTACATCTTTAAAGTATTTTCTTACTTTCAAATTTTCTGCAACAAGGCAGCCAAGTTTGCGAAAGATCTATCAGAAGCTTTTAGTCCACTCCTAAATAACAATAATAACAATAGCCCAGAATTTGAGCAATTCTTGAGCAGCTCTTGTCCAATGATATTGTCAGTAGCGGTTTTTCTCCTGCTGAAGAAAAATACAAAATACCCAAATCCAAAAAACCATAAAGCTCCTGGTTTAGACCTAATTTCTTCGTAAGTTCTCAAAACGGAACCAAGAAAATCTATAGTGCTATTGACAACAATCCAAAGTAGCATTCTTAGGTTAACCTATTATCCAGTAACTTGTAAATTTGCTCAAAAAATAATGATACGCAAATCTAGAAAGCCACCATGATTTAACATCTTACCAGCCTTTCAGCTTACTTCCAACCATGCCCAAAATATTTGAAAAACTTTTACTGAACAGGCTTACCAAGTTAGTTAACCTGGATAAAACAGTATGATTTTACCAGTTTGGTTTCTGAGCAACTTATTCAATACCCAACCAAGCCGTAGAATAATAGATAAAATTCTAAAAACTTTTGAAGGGACGAAATTTTACCTTTCTCGGCGTAAGACAAGCCTCTGGTTGGTGTGGCATAATGAATTACTATTTATGTTGAAACTTACTCAACTCACATCTTATTATCTGTTATTAAAGCCCCATCTGACTGATTACTACTTCCAAACTAAATACAAACTGGAAATATCCACTTACTACCCTATCAAATTCGGAATTCTTCAAGGTGATGTGCCGAGGCCATAATTTTTACCGCTGACATACCAATAACAGCCAATATAAAAATTGCTATCTTTACAAACGATGCCGCATTAATTTCTTATGATGGAAACGAGTTTGAATCGGTTGATCGACATCCAGTTGATCAACAACTATTTGATCGACAACCGTTTGACCGATAGCTTTTTGATCGACACGGCCTTTTGATTGGCAACGGGTTGATCGACAATAAATAATTCTCAAGGAATTATTGAGATATCACCGATAACAGGTCCCATAGAAAATATATTAGACCGTTCGATTTTATTGTTGGACATTTAAATAACTAATTAAATTATATAAAATGAATAGATACTAATTGTACCACTTGAAAACTAATTTATTTGTTTGTTATAAAATAATCATACAAAAGATATTTAATAAAGAAAATTTAAATAAAAACTGCTTTAATAATACAATGTAATAAATAATTAGAATTTTGAGAGATAGGCTATTCCTCTGAGAAAATCAGTGATTGGAGTACTGTCTTTTAGTCTATTTGGTATCACTGTCTAGAGACTCTTCTCTATTTAAGTCATCCTTTTTTAATGCAGAAAGTGCTATACCACGCGTGTACTTCTCCATCTCTGCTTTAATGTTGTGCTGCTCCCCTCTTACTTCTTTTGCAATATTGAAGATACCAGTATAAGCGTTACCGACTAGAAATTCGAATCATATGTGCCAAGACAACCTAAAAGTGAAATAGATGTAAAAATACTTAATCAAATTATACAATCTTATTGTTTTGAGCCTTTGAAAGCCCTAGTTCATTGTTGTCAAAAACAGACCACATTATTGGCTTAAACAGTGGTTGTTGTCTTTTATTGTTTCAAAGTCTTTCATGCACATAGAGTTCCTTAAATTTTGATTGTTTGAGGATTCAATCTTCAATTCATCGAAAGCAGTGGGTATTTCAAAATAAAGCAAAAACGCAAGTGCTGAGATCTTGCGAAAGATGAGGCTGTAATCAACATTGGTGTCATATTTCTCTTTAAGGCCAAGTCCTTGAATTTTGTTATAAATGGTTTGACGCAGATGAAAAAGACAACCTTTATTTTGTACAGTGAAAGCGATTTCAAATGCATTGGTGGATGTTAGTTCGAAGTCGGTAATAATGAAATCGGGTTCAAGAACAACATCAATTTCATTGGCCATTTGATCTTCTTCTTCTACTCTTATATAGGCTATTAGCCTGTTTCTAACTACACATTTCGTGTAGTACTATGAGCCATGTTGGGCGTACCCCGGGCAGGTGGCTAGTCTGACCCGTTAGAAGAAGGAGAATGTACTTTACGACCACCAAAGGTGTTTGTATGATGGCCGGAGAGCACTCGATGTTTGCCGTTATTTTTGACGTGGGAGTCGAACCCAGGGCCCGCCGCGCGTTAGTCTGGCAGGCCGAGGCCTTTACGTCGCGGCTGTCGTGCTCTCGCCATTTGATCAATGGTTTCAAATAATTTTTGATACAACTTTTGACGTTATGATGTCATTAACGCATATGCTAATGAAAAGATGCGCTTGTTATTGTCTGCTCCGATTTGACTATGGTTAGTGTACTTTTAGTAAACTGGTTTTGGAGTTGTCTTGAAAGTGCCGTCCATTAACCATGTCTTGGCTAATAATATCAGGTTTTCAGATGTTGTAAACAGTAAAATTTTTATCATCGCTTTTGTCAATACGAATGGCATCTCCAAACTAGGCAACTAGCTAGTTGTTTTGAATTCGCCAGGTAACTGAAAATCCGTCAATAATTATGGTTCAGCTGGAAGATTTTCACGTCGAGTGCGTTTACAGATTTTCTTAATAGCATCAGTGTAAGAAAGACAAGCAGCAATGTTAGTGGAGACTTAATATTTTGGCCACTTTTTAAGGATTTGATATTGCAACTTGCTGCTTATTTGATGCTGTTTACTGCTTTTGTGACATATACGTACCAGCAATGCTTTTATAATTCAACTTCTTCTTTTGCGGACAGTAGCAATAACAATTAAAACCTTAAGGCGTTAGGAAGCTTCTCGCTCGAAAGAAAAACTTAAACTGAGTTTTGATTGCCAGTGCAAGTCTTTATACTGGACTTACACTGACGATACGGGAACTCACTTGCATGCTATTTGCTGTTCATCAACAACCAATAGCGTGTAGTGTGCTCTTAATTTTCTCTTTGTTGATCAACAGACCTATCAGACAAACGACTATCGATAAAACAATCCTGTCGATAAACTGGCCGTGTTGACAAACCGTCTCGGACCGAATGAACCCTCCCCCAAGTGGCTTTTAATAACTTTCAGTACCACTTCAATCTGCTCGCAATTTGGCTTACCAAATGTAAAATCACCGCCAATAAACACAAGTCAGCGCATATCATATTTACAACTCAAAAGATTGAATGTTTCGGAGAAACAAACGCCATTCGACTTCCCGATAAAAAGAAATAAAATATCTATGTTTAACATTTGATAGCAAACTCATATGAAAAACATTATTAATAATAAAGACACAAATCAATCTAAAGATACAGCAAATAAATTGACTAATAGGACGAAAATTCAAAATCATATTAGACAACAAGTTTCTCTTATACAAATGTATAATTCACCCAATTTAAAGCTCTGCGGCTGTGATAAGGCTTTTAATATCAAGATCATCAAAATATTGCAATAAAAAATATTAAGAATAATGTCCAATGTCCTCTGTTACGTCAGCAATAAAACCAGGTTTCTCTTTGTCGTCGATGAAATTTGCAAGTTAACTAAAAGATACCTAAGTAATCTTCCTTGGCATCATAACGAAGAAGTCAATACTTTAATGTTCCACTAAAAGTAAAAAGACAGAACAAATTCCTTAAAAATAGTTAATTTGAAGTGTTAATTCAGGCTACTTCTCCCTTCTTGTATAAATCACTAATTATATTTACTTATTGTTTCTATAGAGTAGATTGTAGATCTAGAGTATGTGATTTACAAAATAAGTTCTGAAATGCTAATATATTTAGCGTTTATCTTAATAATGTACTTTAAAGCATGAGTAAATAAAATCGCAGGTTTTCCTTGCAACATTCATAAATACACAAGGCATCTGAAAAGCACTCCAGATTATTGTAAACTCAATCTATTTTTATAATTTAAGTTAATGTTAAAAAAAAAGTACAGGTAAAACACTAATTATCTAAAACCATTTTAATTGCCATTTAGTGCATTTTCTTTCAAATGTCTCAATTTGTGTTATAAGTTTAATCTTTGATATGTCTGGCGAACTTAAAGAGACTAATAAATATTATTCAATCAATTGGAAAAGATCAGCACCCAAGTCATTCTATAGCGATCTTAATGAGTTGTTCCGTCTTCTTGGAAATAAAATCTTTTATTCTTATATTGTTTTCGAATATATGACATAAAAATTTCTGCACAGCAAGTTCGAATATAGCGTACAGATGACGTCGATCTCTTATAATAATTATCTGTAATATATGACGTATTCAGATTCAATAATAAAAAAAGAAAATAGACTTCTTATGTAGCTGATTTATGGATAATGAGCGTATATATGTTGAGACAGAAAATGATTACGAAGGACCACGTATCTTAATATCAGAAGTTGAAAAATCATTAAAGCCAGCAACTTAAGAAAGTCGCCAGGGCGAGAAGAAATAAGATCTGGATTTCTAAAACATCTAAAAAAAGGAATAAGAGCTGTCACTCACCTGTTTAACAAGATATACGATGAAGGAAAACTCCCCAAGAAATGAATACAGTCAATTTTCATACCAATACCAAAAAAGCCAAATGCAAAACGCTGCTAAAATAGACTATCATTTTAATAAGTCATTTGACAAAAATATTTCTTCGCATTATATATGAGAGGATAAAAGAAAATGTGAAAGTAGCTTAACCTACCCACAGTTCGGTTTCAGAGCTGGGATGGGAATTAGTGAAGCCCTACTAAGTCTAACACTTCTCGCAGAAAAATGCCTAGATATGCGACTATAAAAAGGTATTTGACAAAGTCATTAAACTGCAAAAATTAAAGTGGACAGTGAACTCACCAATGAAGTTCAGATCAGCAGAGGAGTGAGACAGGGATGGGTCCTGTCTCTATTATTATTTAATATATATTCTGAAAGAATCGTACAAAATGCTCTGGCAGACAGATAGGAAGGAATAAAAATCAATGAAGTGCTGCTGAATAACATACGCTCTGCTGAAGACACAGTTTTAATTGCTGGGAGCAAGAAGATTTACAATCCTTGTTAAACTGCCTAACAGAAGAAAGTAGAAAGCTAGGATTAACCATTAATACACAAAAAAGGTTATGATCATAAGTAGAGGTAACTTTAATTTAAACATTAATTGCAACAACCATAGAATTGAACAAATAAGAAATTATAACTACATATAAAGAGTTACTGGCGACCATATATGAGATTAAAAAGATAGAAATAGCAAAACAGCTTTTATTAAATATAGGAAAATTCTTTGCAATCACTCGCTCAATACTAGCTTAAGCCTTCGTTTTTTAAAGTGTTATGTATGGTCAACACTCCTCTATGCATGCGAAACATGGACACTCAAGAAGGATATGGTAAAACGTCTTTGAGTAGTGGACCTATAGGAGAATATTGAGGATTGCTTAGAAATAGAGAATTACGAACGAAGGAATTCTCTATCGATTAGGAAAAGAAACGGAATTAATATCGATTGTGAAAGTTCGTAAATTGGCGTACTTCGGGCACGTGATGCGCCACGATAAATACATAACGCTCCAACATATCACAGAAGAAAAAATTGAAGGAAAGAGGGGTCCTGGGCAAAGACAAAATTCCTGGATGGGTAATTTGAGGAGTTGGTTCGGACTAAACAGAGAAAGTTTGATACACTAGGCAAGAGATAGATAGAGTTATGCCATAATGATAGCCAACCTCAATACATTAAACGGCACCTGCAGAAGAAGATGAAAACGTTTGAAGGTGTAAGAGATGATTGACTTTGCAATCAGCTATTTAACAAACATTTTTTTAAGTCAGTGAAGATTATTCAGTACTTTTATTTGTTATAATACTGATAGTGTTCTGGAACACTATTCACAAACATCTTAAAGAATTACATTTGCTTTAAATTTATCTTTGATGCACGTACCAGTTATATAAAATTTTAAATAAATTATATTGTTATTCCACAAGACGAATGGAATTAGGTACACGCGTTTCGTAAATAAATAAATTATTTAAAATATACTTTTATAGGTTTTGTAATTTGCAACTCTGTTGTAGCCAACGACAGCGGTGATGGGTATTAAAGTGTTCATAACACCTTTTGTTTACCAAAGAGTACCTGGAAATACGAAGTTCGTAGACAAATGAAAATTTAGAAAACAATCGACTAAGATTTTTTAGCAATTTTTTTGAACGGTTTTAGTCTTTTTGTTAAAAAAAAAACTACTTCAGTGTTTTACTAAATTCTTCGTTAAGCTTTGAGTTTAGTTTTGTTTCACGAAATGTGAATTTGAAACATTAGACATTTTATAAAGACTTTAAAAGATTTGTTGAGTATATATGAGAAGAGTTTGCTAACATATGCTCGAAAATTGTGTGGAGCAGATAATAAAGACAATGAAGAGAATGATCCCAAACAATGTTATGACTGCGTAAGAAAAATTGAATCAATAGATTAAATCAGCTCTCACAATTTCCAATGCTAAACTAGTCGAAAATGTCTGATTCTACATAAAGCATAAAATAACAAACATTAAGCACCTTATTAAGTCGGAAAGTAATAATGTTTTGTAAGTAGGTTATAAACTAAAAATATCTAGGTGACCTAGAATACTTTTTTGTAACACTGTAGTTGTGGTAAATATAATTTTAGATAATCAATCTTTTGGTGTGATACTAGTTGTTTTATTATTATTGCATACATTGAAAGCTATTTCTTGTTTTTTTCTATTTAAAATTTTTAAATTATCTTTAAGAAAATATTGTTTGGTCCTAGGTGTCGCTTTTTATATATCCTTTAATAAATAATAAGTTAAAAGTGTTATTATATTGAGAAAGAGTTTCTACAATATAATATATAATTTTTAATTCAAATAGCTCTTTCTTCCTTATTTTATTGCGATTGCGTTAAAATTTTTATTCTTTGAAGTGAAAATCAGGTTGAGTGTTCAACGTTCACATTTGTATTGCTCGGTGTGAATGAAACTTTGTAATCTATGTTAGTATAAAAAGTGCATCCTCTGTCAGGTGTGGGGTTCGAACCCACGCTCTCTTTCGAGAACCAGAGCTTAAATCTGGCGCCTTAGACCGCTCGGCCAACCTGACTGGTGATTGTTCAAGTCATTAATTTTTTAAAGATACCTAGTTCTTTACGTTAATAAATCTGTAGACGTTTGTTTCAGATAATTACACAAATAAAAACAATTTATAGCGTGTATGCTAATAATATCGTATTGTAAATGCTAATTTTAAGACTAGCAACAATTTTATAAATTACAAATCGTTTTATAAAAAATATGTGTAGTTAACTACATGTTAAATAATATGAAAGTTACTTCATAGTCCACCTTATATATTTTTCATATTGTAGATCTGTTTTTCTTGCAAGTACTCCAAGGATTTCTAGATGTTAAACAAAGCACCGCGAGTATAGTACCACAAACAATGTTGCATTTTGGGTATCAGCACGTGGCACAAAATTGGTGGATAAAGTATTTTACATCTTTGGTGAAATATTCGACGTCAGGGATAAACTCACCCTTTACACAAACTATTTTGTAATGCAGTAACAGTAACATAAAAAAATTAAAAATATACAAGACTGCTATACAAAATTTATAAATAATATTTAAAAATCAATAAAAGAAAGCTTTATTTGTATGTATATGATTGTAAAAATTTCTATTTAATTTTCATAAGCGGCAGAAATATTGTCGTACGACCACGCTGATGTTTACTTTATGAGCTTGACATCTACGGATGGTTTGAGTGTAACCTTAGAAGATTTTAGGGCGAGTGTGTGCTAAAGAGAAGGTTCTCAAAATAAAAAATTAAAAGTTATATTTGCGTCACTGCATATTATACCAGATTCGGAAAGGAACTAAACATAAAAAATTAAAATATTTATTTCGACTATGGTCCTGCTTTCAGAATAGTGAAAAAGAAGTTTGTCAAACTTTGAGATGCTAAATGTAATATGGACGATTGACCCTGCATTAATGATAACGTCCTGCGTACTTTAGTAGAAAATAACCCATGGATTATAACACAAAGTACTAATGAGCGTTTCATTATTGACAATACCTCTCTAATTTTGCTATTTAACAAAATTGGATTCATTTTCAAGGTCCATACACAGTCCATACAACAATAAAGTAAAATGAACCACTTTTGATAAAAAAATCAGATTATGCACAACAATGTACAATGAATTGGAAACAAGTAGGTGTAACTTTATAACAAAAACTTATAACAAAAACATTTAATTAAAGTGTCACTCTTTGCTTAGTGCGATTGTAGGAACAAAGTTTTCTTTTAACTTTTCCCCCTTGACCGAACAATCAAGACGTGCAACTACTGTACGCAAACTTAGTATGGAAATTTATAAAAAACACTTTCGATTTTAACCAAACCAGAAAGTGTTATCCTCCATTATGGTAACACCAGACCGCATATAGCAAAATCAGCTCCCTGAAAATAAAATTAATTAAAATAGAAAATTGCCGTAATATACTTGACTATTAAATATTTTATTTAAAATGTTAAGAGGGTCTATTTTTATTTTTAAATTAAATAAGAATTTTTACAATCATGTAATAAAGAATTGAAAAATACAAAAACTTAGAAATGAACATTGCAAATTAAAACGAAAGCAAAAAAAACATGATTTGGAATGTGGGCAGAAAACGGAGAGTACTTCTACATAAATAAATAAAACGCTCCTAGAATCAAAAGTAAACAAATTGTAATATAAATATGCAGAAAAAAACATAAGAATAATAAAGACATACATACAAAGGAGTGCTAGGAACTTCTAAAAAGGGTAAAAAATACAATAAGCAAAGACAAACTAGTAATAATAAAAAGATAATAAGAATATCTATATGCGAAACTTGAGGAGTGTAAAATATATAAAAAAAAACACAAAACTTTTTTGAAGTGTAGACATATGAAAAACAAGTACATAAAATGCAAAGAAAAGGTACAAAAACGATTACACGGTGGCATTAAAAATTAATGTGACTAATAGCCTTGAAAACCAGCACTGCAGTGTGTAGTGTAGTTTAAAGATATTAACCCTTATATTACCACCTTTCAAGGAATTTGTAAAAAGTTTTGGCGAATTTTCAGTTTAGGTTAGATTTTAAACTAAAAAAGCTTTATGTTTACATATAAAACTGCAATAAAACAATTAAAATAAAACGCAATGAAAACGATCTGCCAGGTGATTATACTATAGTCTATATTTTAGTATAGTCTTGTTCTGCAATGTAAAACTTTTAAAGATTTTACAAGATGGTTCAAATATGACCGGGACTCATTTGTGTGTAAACAATCCGCACTGTGCAGTAGCTGTGCGACCTTGCTTTCAGTTTTATTTGGAAGTTGCTAGAGTGATGAGCAAACAGAAGGTATCGCGGAGCGTGGAACAACACATTGTGATCAAATTTTTCGTTGGAGAGAACGTCCGGTCCTCTGAAGTTCATCACAGACTTCAACAATAATATAAGGAAGAGTATCTCGCACGGAGCCATGTGTTTGAGTGGTGTAAGTGCTTCAAAGAGGACAGAGAGCGCGTGCAGATTGATCGTCGGCCGCGAACATCCATCACCGAACCAAGTATTGATCGTACAGACGCGCTTATTCGTAAGCAAAGCACTATCAAAGAACTTGGAGTAATGCTGTCCGTCAGTGTTGATAGTATAGAAGACATCGTGAAAAACCACCTAACGTAAGGTAAATCTATGGTAGGTACCACGCATTTTGACGGACGTGAACAAAATGGTTCGCATAAAAAATTTCTAACTGATTCGAGAACAGCCAATGCAGCTTATTATTCAGACCTCCTGGCAACAGACATAAAAGAAAAGATCCAATCCAAGCGAAAGACAGGTGGAAGCGGGTAGTCTTCTTTCAAGACAATATACGCGACCACATGGCCAAAACAACAATGGAAACTCTCCGGAAATTGAAATGAAACCTTCTGCCACGTCTTCCGTACAGTTCCGATTTGGCTTCAAGTGATTTCTACCTGTTCGGAAGACTCAAATCAGACTTGCAAGGCGCGCGGCTTGCAGACAACGACGCCGTCATCCAGACTGTTCGGAAGTGGATACGTTGCCAACCAAAAGCCTTTTTTTAGAAGGTCATCAAGATGCTCCCAGAATGTTAGAAAAAATGAGTTGACTACAGAGGGGAGTGTTTCTGCCCTAGTCATATTTAAATCATCTTTTATTATGCACGCATTTAATTCAGTGATGACAAGCGTTTATGTAGTCTTTCCAGAGGTCGCTGACTATTTGATTTGTATGTTTATACTTTCTTCATTAGCCTTTTTTTGTCGATAATTTTGACGTAATGCCTCCAGTACCTTCTTATCATTTTTGTTCACCTAACTATATTTTATTCTTTACAAATCTCGCAAACTCTGCCACTATGGATTTAATTAGTTAAAATTTAGCCCGGTGATAGTTTTTAAAATTTTTCCAAAAACTTTATATGTTAGGACTTAGCCCCGTTTATCCTACTATTGGCAGTCTTTTTCTTGTGGATTATCATCTAGCGACGGTAATCAGAGTTATATCATTGGAGATCGTCTCGTACCTGGTTTGTGTGTTTGCACCTTCTCCTTTCCAGTACTTCTTATCGTTTTTGTTAATTTTATTGTATCTTTTACTTGGTAAATCTCGCGTATCTTATCACTGAGGACCAGGCTGATAACTTTTAATCTTATTATCATTGTTAATCTCATGATTTGTCTAATTTTTGTAGTTCCGGCTTTTGCCTTAACTGCGAGTATTAACATGCATAGGTTTTATATCCAAACCTTTTTATGGCTAAGTCTTTATTTCGCCATACACTACTGGAGAGAGAGAGAAACAGATATAATTGCTGCTTCCGTTTCTTCGATCTTCACGTCGGTTTTGGTAATGTTATTTGAAAATGTCGAAGCTAAAATATTTAAACCACATAATCTGCTCTATCAGTTCGCACTATATTGGAGCTTAAAGATGACCATTTCTTTCATCTTTTGTTGAAATTTTACATACTTAATTGTTTTTAATGGCTTTTGCTTTAAATAGAAAGCCTTATAAATCTTTTTTTTATTTATTGGATTAATGCAAATTTACAATCTACTTAATAAAGTAATAAGTAAATGGGTTGAAAGAAGTTCACTTGAGTCAGGGGCCATCCATTGACGGCTCTCTGGATTCACCTAGCTAGGTCTTCTGGCCATGTTCTGTTAAGTCTTCTATTTTCCATTGGTTGTCTGAACAGTTCACTGATTAGCTCGTTGCTGTGGGTTACGCTTCGATTTTTGTGTTTAACAGAGTAAGCACTGATGACGTCGTGTATAAACGGTATCTAAGATTTTAGTTTTGCAGTTTTTTGTTTTCTAAGCTGTATTTGTATTTTCACGTTTTTATTATCTGGTTCATAGAAATAATAAATAAAATTGATATTAAGGCTAGTTAATACAAGAATTTTCTTGGTTAGTCAATTGCAGGTTTTAATATTTGTTTTATTTTCCACGCGCAAATGTTTTAAAATATTCTTAATAAATCTTTAACTTGTATTCTGTAAAAGCCTGAGGAAATTAATGAAACAGAGACATAGGGACCTATTAAGGCCGGTAAATGTTACTATTAGTTGACGCAATATAAATATTGCATCCTCACTAGACGTGTTAAGGTCGGACGCTCTACTTATACCTACGTATTCCAATTTACATTGTTTTTTAGATTTTGATTTTTGTTAATAATTTTAGAATATATATGGTTTTTAAATATGGGTATCGTCGGGCTTTGTTTGTCACTGATTATATATATTTAAAATGTTAAGCATTTTCAAAAATAGAATGGTCAGTGCTTTTTTTAATTTTGGATCCCGGTATGTAATCTCTTCATTGATAAGATTTTTTTTATTCTAGGACATATTCTGTGTTTTGTTTTGACACCCATGTATGTCGTGTTTCATGGTTTCAGAGAGTTGTTTCTAATAATTTTCTTTAAATTTTTTAAGTGCTTCTTACACTACTTTTATTTGCTTGTCATTTTTTAATGTGTTTTTAATTCTGTATTTTGTCTGTATGTTGTCCTTTTCTCTGTTGGTAATTTCTTCACATCTTCAGTAAACCAATGCTTCCTGTTTGTCCTTTTATTGATCTTTTTTCGAATGCTGTTTAATATATTTGCATTTAACTATTCCCATTGTTTTCTTCATTTATCGTGCTATATTAAACTAGGTTTTAAGTCTACTTTAGTTTTTTTCTCTAATTTAAAATCTTGTAGCTAATAATGTAAAACATCATATAAAATAAACAATAAGTAAATGTTAATTCTTGTAAATCACCAGTCAGGTTGGCCGAGCGGTCTAAGGCGCCAGATTTAAGCTCTGGTTCTCGAAAGAGAGCGTGGGTTCGAACCCCACACCTGACAGTTTTTAATTGTATTTATAACTGGTAAACATTTATATTAAATATTTAAATTAAAAAAAGATATCCAAAAAACTTTTTAATAATGAAATTTAACAGTCAGGTTTATCTACTGCATTCCTACATAGACCTTTGAATATAAGTAAAACGTATATTCTTGTATGCATGCATATTTTGACAGTTTTTTTTGTAAATTTAAGGGACTTCTGTTTATTTTATTAATTTTTTTGTTTTTGTTTACAAATAAATAGTCAAAATACCTGTTCTGGGTTCTTAAGTTCCTGGGATGCTTTAATCAGTTTCATTGTCAGTAAATATTTATAGGGGGTAGTTGAAATACTTTTATAATAGCTTCTAAAAAGGTTCCTTTAATTTCTATTGTTAAGGGATTAGTAATACCTTAAAGTAATTCCGAATTACTTTTTAACAAGTACACATTTTAAAATGCATTTAAAAGAAATTGGAGAGCTTAACTTTCCAACTTATAGAAATAATGAAACTATATAACAGCTTTTTTAACTATTGTGTTTGTTAGAATATATTTACTAGTCCAAATGACTTGAAGTGTTTATTTTATTTTGTGAAAACACTATCTGTTTAAAAATGCCAAAACAAGCAGGCGTAAAGTATTTTATTTAAAAAAATAGTGTCAAAATAATACAGATTTGAAAATTATTGATTCCTCTCACACTTGTTGCACAGTTGTAGCAAAGAGCAAGTTTTTTGTTATCATTTGTTGTTAATATTATAGTCGTAGGGATTTTAAATTTAAAATATATTTTTCTAAAGTGGTTTAAATTTAACGTATAAGAACTTTTAAAATTAAAAAAGTAGATTAGTTTTATAATTAAATTTTGTAACGTAAGATAAAAAATTCCAAATAGAGTTATATATAAGGGTCTTCCAATAGGGACTTCCGAACATTGATAGTTGATAGCGGCCATATTGTTGAAGCTGCATCTGTCAAATTGGCTGTCATTTATTTAGTCTGTTTTGCCAAATCACCATGGATGAATGTAGCGTTCAACAACACGTGCAAATGATAAATTGTTTTATCAAAATAGGTGTTCTGTTCGGGCAACGTTGCGAGCGCTTCGTCTACTTTACGGTCGCCATAATCGCTCTACCGAGAGGACTATTCGCAGTGTGGTGGATAAATTTGAATCCACTGGTTCAGTAAATAATTAACCAACACCCATACGACGACGAAACGCAAGATCTGCCGAAAACATCGCCGCTGTCCTTGAGAGTGTGCAGGAGAATTCGAGGCAGTCGATTTCGCGTCGCTCACAAGAACTCGGCCTTTCGCAGACCACAACTTGGCGAATTTTGTGTCGTGACTTGGGCCTGCACCTGTACAAAAAAAAAACTCAGGAGCTGAAGGTAAACGACCATAGACAACGACGTGTGTTCGCTGAATGGGCCCTGGAGCAGTTGGAAACTGACCCTAATTTTCATCGAAAAATCATCTTCAACGATGAGGCCCAGTTCTGGATCAATGGGTATGTCAACAAACAAAAATGTCGAATTTGAGACGATTCCAATCCATATGAGATCCAAGAGCGTCTAATGCATCCCGAAAAAGTCACTGTTTGGTGTGGATTTTGGGCTAGCGGCGTCATCGGTCCATATTTCTTTGAGAACAACGTTGGCCAGGCCATAACCGCCAACAGCGAGCGCTATAGGTCGATAATTACCAACTTCTTTTGGCTTGAATTGGATGATATGGACACCAACGACATGTGGTTTGAACAAGACGGCGCTACGTGCCACACAGCTCATGCCACATTGGACATTCTGCACGAGCAATTTGAGGGCTTGGTCATCTCACGTGCAGGATGTGAACTGACCACCGAGATCGTGCAATTTGACCCCGTTAGACTTTTTCTTGTGGGGTTTTCTTAAATCCCAGGTCTATGCGAATAAGCTACAAACCACAGCGGCCCTCAAAGCCAACATACCCATGCCATCGGTCAAATTCATCCTGATTTATGCGCCAGTCTTGGAAAATTGAACATTTCGGATGCGCACCACCCAGCGAAGCCGCGGCGGACATTTGCACGATGTTATATTCCATACATAATGGCATTGATAGGCTTTTCAAATGAATAAGAAATTTTGATGATATCTCACATACACTTTTTTTATTTATAGATAGGAAGCGCTTAATGAAAAAACCCTTTACATCTAGGAGCAATTCTGTGTATACAAAAAAAGTTTCTTTCGGGAAGCATGATGCAGTAGTTGTTAACATCAAATGTTAATAATTCGGTGCAGGAGAAACAGACGAAATTTTCCAAAGAGTTGTGTGGTTTATTTGTAGGTTGCAATATTTTACTTCATAAACTGGATTATCCCTTATTTCAATTTTTTTAAAACATTGCTTTGCGCTTCTGGGTACACTGTTAATGTACCTAATTCTTTAATATTAAGAAAAAAAAATACGTTGCCATTATTACATCGCAATGTCTGAAATTAAAAACCTCATTGGTCGTGAATTTGTAAGGTTTTCAATAAATGAAACAACTGATGTTAAAGATCGGTGTATAGGTAATTGTGTGTTGGCTAATTATTAATTATTAATTCCATGTGCATTTGTTACTTGTTGTAAACAAACATTTGTTAAACGATCGAAGACAATTTAGAAAAATATTTATAAATTCTAATCTAGAAACGTATAATAAAAATTTAGGTTAAAAATGTTTTCATGTTTATAAAATATTCTTGTACTTGTTTTTTCCGTTAAAAATGCCTTTATAATCTTTCTATATAAGTATACATATAATATAGAGGTCGATACTATTTAAAACACGTATTTTTATTTTGCATATTTTAAGTTTTTTATAGTGCACATTTTATATCTTTTTTGTGCATATATTTCAAGCTCTAATTGTAATTTTGTTATGTTTTCGTTAACGGCGTTCACGCACACATACATTTTGTTAATTTAGATATACAGTAATATGCAGATTAATACGCAAAGTATATGAACCTCAAAAGCAGTTTTTACATGTCATTTCGTTTAGTAATTTTTTTAATATGACCGTTTGTTTTTTTTCTGGATGTTTTGTAACAATATTATGAAACCACTAACTTGAATTGATTTGTTTAAATGTTTAAAATTAGTGCATGAAATTCCACGAGTCTTCTCGCAGTCGCCTACGAAACCATACTTATAACAGCAGTTGATTTGTTTGCTAATAGATCAGGTAAATCAACTGTTGTGTAAATATCTTACGAGTGCATTGTTTGTGCAATGTTAAAAACTCATTTGCAATAGCAACTTCAAGTTAATTAGTTTCAGATATATATTTTTGATTGTAAATATTATTTAAAAATTTCTTGTTATGAGATATTTCGTTTTCCCAAATAAGCAGAATTGAACAAAAAACTTTGGGACAGCTAAAAACTGTGACATATCTCAGAAATAGATGCTGATGACTACCATCTAGATATTTTTCCTGGAGATCTTACCACATAAATTTTTTTTATATCCCCTTTTATTTGTACAATCAGTCTCGGTGGAGACTATAAATACAATTGATGTGTGCTTAATCTAAGACTATTCTAGGAATAACATGTCATGTAGAGTAATGTCCCAGTGGACATCCTTTGTAGTATTTTAAAGATATGGCAATTTAGTTCTAGGCAAGTGACTAAAATCTGGTGGGAAGATCAGAAGGTTTGAATCGTTTAAGTCGTCTTGGCTCGTCTTCTTTTTGCAACAGGTTGTTTGCTAGCTCATTGGGGTGAAAGGTCAGCTTCTTTCTATAATTAGTGCTGAATCGAGTGATTTCTTCACGAACTGTAGGCAGTTTTAGGTCAGCATGGAGTAAGGCATTTGGCACGTACCATGGGGCGTTGACAATAGATCTAAGGACTTTATTTTGGAAGCGCTGGAGAATCTCTATATTTGAGGTGCAGGCGGAGCCCCAAATAGGGATTCCGTATGTCCAAATGGGTTTTAGGATATTTTTGTACAATAAGAGTTTATTTTCGATGGATAAGTTCGATTTCCTTCCAAGCATCCAGTGCATTTGATGAAATTTAGAACCCAGTTGTTTTCTCTTAGTTAAAATGTGAGTACGCCAAGTTAATCTTCGATCTAAATGTAGTAATGAAGTCTATCTATCTAAATGAAGTATTTGACTACATCATTTTGGGGTATGGGAATTCCATTAAGAGTAACTGCAGGGCAGGTTTTTTTGCGAAGGGTGAAGGTGATATGAGTATATTTAGTTGCATTAGCTTCCATTCTCCATTTTTTTAACCAGTTTTCAAATAGATTCAGATGGCTTTGCAGATTTCTAGATGCAGAAATAGGGTCCTGATGTGATGCTAAAAGAGTCGTGTCATCTGCATATGTAGCCGTGATTGTATAATTTGTTTGAGGTAGGCCTGCTGTGTACAGTGAGTAAAGTGTGGGTCCTAAAATACTTCCTTGAGGAACTCCGGATTGCACAGGATAGAGATCCGTGTAGGCTTCTTGATACTTTGCTTGAAATGTTCTGTCGGAAATTTAGGATGCTAGTAGTGAGTAGTACTGATGTGGGAGCAAGAGCTTAAGTTTGTATTTCAGTCCGAGGTGCCAAATTTTATCAAATGCCTGGCTTACATCAACAAAGGCTGCCGAGCAGTACCGGCGGTCTTCCATATCAGTACGGATTTTCCTAGTTATTCGATGGACTTGTTCCGTAGTTCCATGTTGTGCTCTAAAGCCAAACTGGTGTGGGGGTATAAGTTCATGTTCTTCTATGATGTCGGTCAGTCGTTTAAGTATGAGTTTTTCGAGTACTTTGGAGAGGACTGGAAGAAGACTTATTGGTCGGCAGGACGTCACTTCATTTGGATTTTTACCAGGCTTAAGGATCATTATGACTTGAGCTGATTTCCAATGGCATGGGAAGTACTCAAGTCTGAGAACAGCATTAAATATTTGTACCAATACTTTAATACATTTTTCAGATAGCTTTTTAATAATTTCACCAGTAATGAGATCATACCCGGGTGTCTTTTTAGTGCTAACCTCGTGGTGTATGATTGCTTCAGCCTCACTATGTGAAACTTTGGGAACAGGCAGAGACATCTGAAAGAGAGCATCAAACTGGTTCAGTAACTCTTCTTCTTCAGCAGCAGTTAACTGAGATGGATATGGTTGAAAAACTGAGGCAAGGTGTTCGGCAAAAACAGTGGCCTTCTGATCCGTTCTTGCCCATGTGTTATGATTGGTTCGTATTGGAGGTAGAAGATGTTGTTGGTACTTTAGTTTACGAGTGAGTCGCCACAAAGAGTAATCGGTTGCGTTTGTTGGTGTTAGTTCTTTAAGATAATTTTGTATGGAATCATTGCGTATCCTACACAGTAATTTTTTGAGGTCTTTTGCTAGGGTACTATACCGTTGTCTGTCTGCCGGGGTTCTCGTAATCTGCCATCATTTACGAGGTTTTCGTTTCTCGGAGATTTTTTGCTGTAATTGTACTGGGGGTTCTTCTCGAATTCGTTCTTCGTTTATGTCTGGGGTCGCTTGCCACGCTGCACTTTGTATTGCTTGTGTGATGTCTGCCACAGCTTTTTCTATGTCGAGGTGAGTTTTCAAAGGCAGTTTAAGAGTTATTTGTTCGTCCAGTTTTTCTTTGAAGTAATCCCAGTCTGTCCGTTCGCTACAAAGAAATGGTTTCTTCAGTTTGTCCAATATTTGTGTATTAATGTTTACTAGGACTGGAGTGTGGTCCGACGTTAAATCTAAGCAGGACTTAACATCAAATTTTTTGGAGTTAAGACCTTTGATTAGGCATAAGTCGACAAGATCCGGTATCTTATGGGGGTCGGATGGCCAGTATGTTGGCTGAAATGTTGATAGATAAGTCATATTATAAGCGGACATAACTTTGAATAGTTCTCGCCCTTTGGTAGTTGTGAGCCTGGATCTCCATATTGTGTTTCGATGTGTAATCGATTTCCCAGGGTCCGAAAATATTCGAGGTAATGCTCATATTTGTTGGAGGGCAATATATAGCAGAGATAGGGTATCTAGTAGACTGATGTTGGTGGCTTGGATATTGTTGCGTCTGTATTCAGCTTGTTCGTAGTGTTTTAGATTTTTCCTGATTATAACTGCTGACCCTCCACGTGCCGTGGGTGGTTTGTTTTATATATGTTATAATTTGGTATTTTTATGTGCGTAAAGTGCGTTTCAGAGATGAGCAGAATGTCTAAGTTATTGGTTTGTATAAATAATTTGATTTCCTGTGTATGTTGGCACAGGCCGTTGGCGTGTCAGAGTGCTATTTTTAACTGTTGTTCCATTATTTTTTTTATTAGCAATCATTGACATGAGGTTTATAAGTGTACTCATTTGATCCATGAGGGTTTTCATCATTTGCTTTAAATCGTCTATTTCGTTTTTTGGTGATGGTACTTCTGGCTGATTTTGTGGAGTTCTGATATGTTCTTGAGTTATTTGGGCAAACGTAATGCCCGGTTGAACAGTTATCTGCTCAATATGGCGTGGTCGTAGTGGTGGGTACAATTTTTGTTGAATTTGTTTGTGAACTATACAACCTCTTGCCGGGTGGTTTTCATTGCAATTTACCCACTTGACATTGTTATCTTTAACCTTTCTAAGACAATCGCTAGTTAAGTGGTTTGAAGCACATTTAACACAACGTGGTTTATTTTGACAATAATTTTTTGTATGTCCAAATTTTTGACAACGCAAACATTGTGGAATTTCACGTTTGGCATGCGGTGCTTCAAACTGAACTTTGGTGTTCAGTAGCAAATCTATTTTGTAAATGTCCTTGTTATTATCTTTAGGTACTAGGTCAAAGAAATGTAGCGGTAATGGAATTTTTGATCCTCTTTGCTTCACATTCCAAACGTTTGTTATTTCGTGTCCTTTCTCTTGCAAACTTGTTTTAATGTCTTGTACTTTAGTGGTTGGGTGCAAATTCTTCAGTACTACACCAAAAGTTCTTTCTTGTCTAGGCTTATATGTGTGAAATTCGGTGTTTTTAGCTGCAAGTTCTTTTACTAGCACAGTATATATCGCACTTTCAGAGGGCCGTACCTAACTTGATTATTATATAGCGTCTTTAGCGTGTATTTATCTTTAGCCAGTTCATTGAGTAAGGTAATTAATGGCTGAATATTTTCAACGCCCGAGATGAAAATCGGTGGTGGTTTGGGTTCAGTGATTTGTGCATTTTGGTTCATGTTTTCATCTGCAAGTGGGGCAAATCTATTACTAAGACCGAGACAATAATCCTTCTTTGAAGAAGTAGCATCTTGATCCTCATGAGATCTACTTCGTTTTTTGGTGGGAAATTGCCATAAGTCTGTGGTATTTTGTGACTGAGAATACTGTGCAGTTTGCGGTTGCATTATGTTGAGGTTTGGAAAATTGTTGTTTATTGGTTGACTGCTGGATAAGGTTGTATTTTGTACCGGTACTTGTAAGGGAAGTGGTTGAAAAAAGGAAGAATTTGTTGGCATTTGTGTATTTGAAATGTGTGGAAGTGGGTGTCCATGAGGGTCTAAGATTATATGTTGTATGTTGTTTGGAAATTATTTTGTGTAAATTTAAGTTATAAACACGATAAGCTATAGATAAATGGTTTATTAAAATAAATTTGTGGAGTTGACCTTACTATTTATCTGTTACATTTATTTATCGCAAAGAGCAGCCCGTACACGACTTTACTCGTTGAAATTCAAGCGTGGAATTAATAGTAAATAAATTTGTAGGTTTTATTCAGGCTTATCTTAAAATAGCAAAAATTAAATTATTAAATAAATAATTCGCCTGACCTTAAGCGAGAATGCGACTCCGTTGCTGCGATATCACAGGTATAGCTCGGCACGCACGTCTGCTCTGCTTGAAGGCACTAAAGCGAATTTACCACATAAATTGAATTTCAAATGAAGATGGGCTAATACTGGTGGTAAAAAAAAACTGTTTTGGACTGTATAATTTCAAACAAAAGCATACATCCTTGTCGAAACCTAAATGCTTAGTCTTATATAGATTCCGTTACAATCTTAAACTAAAGAAATACCAAGAAGAGGAAATAGTTATTTATTAATGAAAATGCAGAGCAAGTAGTAAAACAAATTTACTGCAATATGTTTAATAAAGAAATCAATATTGAGTAAGCATTAGAAAAATTAACTGCAAATATATTAAATAATACTAAGGAAGCCATTGAAGGAAGAAAAGGCAAGATTATTTAAAGATTAAATATAGAGATAAGAGCAGTATATTTGAAATGCGGAAGTGAAGTGTACGAGATATCAAATAAAAAATAAAAAAGGAGGACATCGGAAATACTTTTCTACGGATATGGAATTCTATTCATATGAGGCCTGGGACAAAATACAGAATATGTTTTAGAACTAAAGTAAAACTACCAATAAGTCTGTTTGAGTATCTACAATATCTCTAACAAGAATAATTAAACCATTTCCTAAATTTGTACAAACCAATTACATAATAAGTAAGTTTTACTACTGTTGTAATCCAAATAATATTAAAAAAGAAGTAAAAAATCGAAAAGAGGAATATGTCTATTGAGTTATATTTCAAAAATTATTAACAAAAATTGTCATCAAAAACACTTTAAGGGAATAATGTCGATAGAAAAGAGATAAATTTAATTAAAGAGTTTAATGTGAAAAATAAAACAAAAATTAAGACCCTCAGAGGAAATATTTGTATTAACTAGTATTAGACTTTTTGTTTTCAATACTATTGCAAACCAGACAATAAAAGCATTGAAAATACCAATACATTCTATAAAAAGCTGCAATACTAAAATATTATATTATGCTAAAAAGAAAAAAAATTTTAATGCTTTTTAATTAAACTAAAAATCACAGGAAAGCATTTTTATATGTACATTTTAATCCAAATTATACAATCAGTAATTATTTGTAAAGTTACAATAAGATAAAAGCTGAGAATTAATGATCGGTAGAGCTGGTCATGTGGTAGCTTAGTGTCGACATTTCCAGACATAACAATACTAAAGCTGTAATAAAAATTCAGGCAACAAAGCAGTTTGTCTTTGTAGTATCCTACTCTTAAAATTATAACCGTCAAATGAAAAATAACTAATTCTGCTCAAAATTATGAAATCAGACTATTCGCCCCGGTGAAGAACTTGATTAAGCAATCAAATACACGAAGACTCAAAAAAACACCTGCTAAGTAGATTTTAATTGTTGATTTCTTAAATATATCCACTATGGCTAAATTATGTAATAACGGAGAAATGTCAATCCACATTTATCCTTTACGTTAGTTATTAATTGCCATATAATTTGTTTATTACAATTTAGTTTACAAATTGTACATTAATTAAAAAATTTAATGAAAAAACTTTTCTTCTCTTTCAAAAAGGAAATTTAGCATAGAAAAAAGTTTTACAATATATTTTGTAAATCAAATAAAGTATTTTGCCTGCTTTTATTTTCTTTTTTGTTTGAATTAAGTCTTGTGTAAAATTTATCTTTAAACAAAGATTTAACAGGCAAGAAACCAATGATAACGGGGATCTATTAAACGATTTCGGTGCGCAAAACAGATTTATTATAAACAACCTTTTTCTGACAAATCTATCTACACATGAAATGTGGCGTGGTTTTAGCTCTTGAATTACACGAGGAGGTCCGTGCTTAATAAACAAAGACAGCCTATACATTTGAACGGAAATTAAAGAAAGACAGCACGTCGGGGCCGCTCTCGCTCCCTGCCGAATGGACCGATGAAGCCGATTCAGTGAAAAAAAGTTCCCATCTTGCAAACATTTGAGGAAAGGCTGGCGAAAAATTGTCAGTTTAGAATGCAAACAACATCTTTTTACGGAAAACTATATATTTACATAGGCGATTAAGGATATCAAAATGTAGTAGGCAATATAATAAGTAAACACTTCTTACCAACTGAGATTTTAGATGTGAGAACACTAATGTACCACTGTATTTCCTCTTTTTATACAAGATTCGAATGAGGTATGTCATACAACAACAAATCTTCCTGAAGCAGATAAAAAAGTTTAATATAGAGTGGCTAAAAATGAGAATACCAGACAACTTTTTAAAAATAAAATTAAAAGATAATTCAATCATTAATAAATATGGCGCATAAGAGTTTTACAAAGAACATAAAAAAATACCTATATGGATTGCAGAAAAAATATAGAGTGTATAATAACAAAGCCAAAGTTAGCTATACTAAAAAATAAATGCCATAGATGCAGAACAATGGATGCAACATTTTATGAATTTGTAATATGAAAATTATCAAAACAATGACAAATAGCAAAACACCAACTATGAAGGGACTAAGAAATGAGTTGTTAAAATATGGAGAGCGAGATTAAATAAAAAGCTGCAAAATCTTTTAACACAATAATTGAGTAGAAAATGTGCCAACAGAATGAAAAGTCAATATTAAAAGGGAGAAAAAAAGTAACTCAGAGAACTTTAAGGGGATAACGCTCCTAAACACAAAATAAAAAATACTGACCAAATTACTATTAGTCTATCCATCCAGTACTGATGCTATATTCATAATACGTCAAGCAATTGAAAAGCGGTTGAATTTAATACATCAGCCTTTATATGTCTTGTGGATATAAGAAACGCATTCAATCTGGTAAAACTGCAAAACTTATTATTAATTTTTGGAGGAATAGAATGTTTCCACAACTTTAATAGAAAATATAAAATGACTAAATGAAAATATACTGACGAAAGGTAGGAAATCAATTGACAGAATGCATAAGATGTGGTGCGGAAATCCGGCAAGGAAACTCTATAAGTTTTACCTTTTTAGTTTTGTTATGGAATTATCTGAGAAGAAAGACATTACGTGGATACAAAATGGGGCAAAAGAGACATTTCTGTAATGACTTACGCGCAGGATGCAGTCCTAATTGCGCAATCTGAGAAGGACATGCAACGCCTTCTATATATAATATTAATATAGAAGTGTAGGATGATAAAATCAAATCAATTCTAATATCCAAAGAATGGACTTGATGCAACTTTTAATATTTGGGAGCAGATGTATTCAGAGGAACAACAAATTATGAGAGGTGTACGAGTCTGGTTATTTCAGAGATATTACTTGGACGAACAGGTATTTGAATATTAATAGTAAGATAATAATGTGTAAGGCTGTGGTCAGACCAATTATGACTTATGGAGCGGAAGCCCGCGTGGGCTGTAGCAAAACACAACTCAGAAAATAAATACGCTACCCGCAAGAGTGGGAAAAACGAAGTAAGACAGATTTAGGAATACGGATGCAGCATCATGGATATGGTCTATTTTGTAAGAAGAAGAAGAACAAGAAAAAGATGAAGAAAAAGAAAGAACTGAAATAAATACATAAATAGAGCGAATGGCAAGTCTCATTAAAATATCCCGAAATCATAAACCACATAGCGACAGGCGGCAAAGTAGACCACAAAAGAGATGGGAAAAAAGTTGAATTCCAACATTCAAAGAAACCTCGTAATTAATGAGTGAAGAAAAACAGGCTTAAACCTACATAAAATAAGAAGAAGTACATTTTTTTATATCTTCTGTTTTTTGTGGACATACATACGCATATTTTCTAACAAATTTTCTAACAAAACACTCACGACAACGATTAAAAGAAATACAATACAAAAAATTTAATAAATAAAGCAAAAATAAGAGAAAGGGAACATAAAGAAATATTAGTGATGGTTTTAGAAATTCATTAGATTTTATAAAATATGAGTGTTATTGAAGATTTGTAGTGAAGTACAGGTAGTTGCTAGAAATACATTGAATAATAAAGGTGTATTCTATCTATTGCTTTATGAATGTTTTATTTTTAGAGCTCGTCTATATGAGGCATATCTCTTTCCATTTATTAGTTGGAACGTACCAGCAGTTAAATAAAGCAGCAAATAATTGTCATCAAACAGGACAGCCCGCCAGAGGGTTTTAATTGTACCATACACGGACAAGCAGAGCAAAGTCTCCCACATGATGTTATTTACAATTTAGCATGCCTTTCTTTCATATTCCGCGCCAGCGCCGCCAGATCTTATCGGCCGGCCCTTATAAATGCGCTACAAGCACCACGCGCTTCTAAAAATGGAACTGAAATTTGTCAAGGCTCCCTGCGGGCCCAAATTAATTTCCATTCATCGCGGCGCATTAAGAGTTTCCTCAAAGTTTTCGAAATGGCGCTCCTATCAGCCAGGGCTATCGGCGTTGCGGCGGCTGCCCGACCGAGGCCAGCGCCTCCTGTGACGAGTTTGCAAATTCGGCCTTTGTCCGCCCGTCATGCCAGTGCGCAGCGCCTCTTCGGTTATCAATCATTTCGCGAAATGACACAAGGCTAATTCCGTTTTGATCCGTTTTTTCGTGCCCGACAGACGACGCTGCGGCCGATCGCGATTCTGCAGTTGGAGGAAATAAAAAGCGGGCGCGCAAGTTGCGCAGCAAGTGCTGCTTATAGGTCATGGTCATCAGGGGAAATTCTATTGTTAAGTTCAGTTTCAATTTTAATTCAAAATATAAACTTTGGACGAGCCCGATCTTTAAGGATCACAGGAGTGCTTAATGGCATTGAAAAAAGTTTATTACGACTATAGTTTCAATGACGTAGTAAATTTTTGTTAAATATAGGAGTGATCCAAATTGGTCTTTAGGAGGTACTTTATTGATAAAACACAAAATACTGCAACTATCTGAATTTTATTGCTACCAGTGTAAAGTACAAACTTAATAAAATGCTCTTCATGACTCTGTTGACATGCGAGCATTCCTTTAACGATGTCCCATTTCAACAGTTCCACGTCTAATTTTCTATTTTAGCATCGGAATCGTAGCAGGTTTGTTCAAGAAGTGTTTCACGTGCTAGGTGACACGTGGCTCCATTTTGTTAAAACTACATGTCATTTAAGTACAAATCTTTGGTTTCATTTAAAAAAAATTGTTTAGGATTGCCGACAGTAACAACGTTGTCAGCTTCGTCCGTAAAAATGTACGGGACAATGATTCCTTCAACCCACAATGCACACCAAACTTTTCGTGAAGAGTACGTGGATTTTCACTACCCCAAATTACGATAACTTCGATGATTTATAAAGCCATTTAAAGAGAAATGAGTTACTTTAATCAAGTTTTTTCCTCAAAAATTAGCATCAAATGTTTGTTGTTTTTTGTGTTCCTCAGTCACTTAAATGTTATACGCTTTGTAAAAGTGCGTTGCGCAGTCCTGTGTAAAAGATTCAGTTGTTGTGAACAGCGATGAATTGACGTGCTGGTTCTTCAATGTACGCTATGACTTACTCGAGATATATTATCACCTGAGCGACTGTTGTGTTGATAGCAAACCTTTGGTTTGTCAATAAGCATATCACATATCTGAAACTTTTGCACTAGATTGCGAATTGCACTTAGAATATTGTTATGTTCTTGCCATAATCCTAACTGATCGCCTGTTTTCGTAATACACTTCAATGATACAGATGCATTACTGCGCAGAGTATGCCACCATGATGACTTTGTCATGTGTTTCAATTCTAACTATACAAATGCAAACTTCCAACATCCACAAAACGCAAACGGCGCCTAATTCAAATTATAAAGCTTAATTTGGATCATTCTATATATTTATCTGTACATTTTGTCTTAGATTTAAAAAGCCCAGAAAAAACTATTAACATTATCGCCACATTCTGTTTAACTATCTCTAAAATCAATCGGATTGTTGCATATAAACCTCTAACATGCCATATCGAAGAAACAAGGAACTATTTGCAGTGCGAGCATAAACAAAAAACATATTATTCACGTTCACTATCTAAATCGTCTCAACGTATGGCATACTGTTTCTGCGCAGATAGATGAATTTTAAACAACGCATCACTTATGAGCTTTGTGCGGAAAGTGTTAAAGTTTTCTTTAATCAAGAAAAAAATGAACGCTAGGAATTAGATCAAAATCAAACCCTTGAATTGTTTTTAGACTTGACCTTGAAAGTTGTTTTAGTTTGTTCTTATAAAATTATGAACTTTTATTACATTCAACAATAACTTTGATAAAGTTGAACACAATTTTTAAACTAACAGCAAGTTTGAGTCAATCAATATGGAAGTTTTATGACATTTTATAACATTTAGCATAAAAATGTATGTACTTAAGATGAAGTATCCAAAATAAGAATCGTTACAGTTTTATTTAAACATAACAGCTGATTAGATACATATTATACGCTTAATTAGATCAGAAGGGCGGTTTCTCAATTTCCCCATACGAAATCAACGGGGATGCAGCGACAATGTTTGCTGAAATAAATTTTCGTCATGTATGCATAAATAAAAATCAGTTAAGCTCAGATAATTTGGACGATCAATTTATGTTTTTAGTAATTCCTCGAGAGAAATTGTGATTAAATTTGACGCAAATAAACCCCAAAAACCCCAAAAACCCATTTTCAAAACTTTGCATAATAATTAAGATTCAAACAAATTTCAGCCTAATGGGAACAATTATAAAACTTGACGTAAGTTATAAATTTACAAAAAATGGCTACTTTAAGTGATTTCAAAAATTATAACATGACATGAGGATATCACTGAGACCTACTTAGAGACGCAAAAAAGGATAACCATTACCAGGGAAAATATGTATTATTAGAGAAAAAACTATTGGATTACAGAATGCCAAAAACCTACAATTAATTGGTTATATGTAAAAAAAATATTAAAAATCACAACTGTAGAATCTATAATTTACCAAGAGCAAGACAAGGCAAGGCTCATAATAATTTGGCATCAATAAATAACGTTTTTTTTTGCAATAATAGTGAAATAAGTAGTGTAGGTATATTACACACATCAACAACACAATTTTGTCTTGCGTAAATGTGGAAACCCTTGTAGGGTTGCTAGTCCCCCATCGAGCATAGCTCCAGGTGTCGAATTGAAGAATACCCCTCAAATAGAGGTAGAAACTGGAAAAATAAAATACTCAGAGCCGGTCAAAACTGACGCAAGTTACACAAGTTTCCAGTATCAATCCTGGAATGAACCTAAAGATATATGATATCGGCAAGGCTCCTAATAAGAAAGACTATATTAATGCGCAAGAGGACCATAAAAAACCATAATGTAATTACTTTTCTTATTAAAACACAACACAGCTTAATTGAATAAAGGTTTGTACCTCAGTTCTTCGTAGACTGGGCAGAACCTATTACAAATTTCTGGATCCTCGTTTAAAAATTTGTGTGTAGCTGGAAAAATTTACAATATTATAGGTGTAAGTCAAGCGCAGTGGACAGAGAAGAAGAATATCAATGGAGAAGTGTACATGCAGTGGAAATTGTATTGAATATTTTAAATATGTAAAAATCAAAGTCAATAATAAACTATTACGTGACCTTGAAAGTGTTTAATTGATTTGACGATTTACATTTCGCATCTATTTATTTGCTGCGGAACAATGAATACTAATATTTTGCATATTTTAATTTTTATTTTTTAATTTTTTAAAATATTTATATTTATTTTATGAAAAATTGTTTCTTGCACAAAGTAATCATATTTGTAGTAAAATTTTACAATTTACCTCATCTATCGTTGTTTAAAGCGTTTCAAGGTGACGGAGTATTTTTATTTGGAAAATATGTATTCGCATTTGGTTGTGAGCTAAATGATGATTTAACAACTATTAGAAGTGTTAATTTTAATAATATAAAAATTTAATTTAGTCTTATTAATAATATAATTAAGACACATTGCAACTTTTCAGTTTAATACAGATCCATATCTCAATCACATACCGAATTGCCCCACTTTGTCTAAAAATTGGCATTAAAAATAATTATTTTTTAATGGTTTATGGTTTAGATCCCTTTTCGTGTTTACTTATTAGTTTCAGTTAGACAACTTAACAGATTATACTACTAAGTACAACTGTTGTAGAGCTTTTAATGTACGTTATTTTAAACTACGAACTATGCCTAAACTGAATAAAGGAATAACATCTCAAATAACTCATCTCGGCTAACTAATGTTAAGTGGAAGATAATAATTGTTAATATAGTTTATGCTTATCTGAAAGTTACAAATGTGCAGAAAGCTTCTACCCTAACGTTGAATATGCGCCGGAAGTCACATTATCCATAGATAGTTAAAGGCACCTACCATCATCTATTTATGATGATATCAGTATCGCTAAATATACATATTAACAATTCAATTTTAAGTTGACTAAAGACGACTATATGTTATTAGTGGTTATGGACTAAATATAAAAGATATTCAAATAAAGAAATTGCTTTTACAAAAATATCCAAAAAATCAAGTTGACATAAACCAAAAAGGCTACATTATAAAACTAGATGAACTGAACACAAACCCTGCTAACAATTAGCAATACATTCTTTAAATATCAATTTAATTATATAAGTGTATATTCACCCTTTACCATCGTAAAGAAAAGAGGTTCTTGAGTGGGCTCAGATGCCTGGCGGATGGTCTATTCATTAAAAATAAAATTGAGTACGCCGTTCACTTCGAACAAGAGATAATAACGCTGTCGTCGAAGTCGTGGTACTTGCGATATATCAAAGATAATTTGCGACGACCGGACAGTATGAGCGGACATATTGGAGTTTTATCCCTCAGCACCCACTCTCGCTATTATTATATATTTAAATATGTAAAAAATCAAAAGTCAATAATAAACTATTACGTGACAGTGAATCAAGTTTATGAGGATGTAAAAACTTTAAATTTCAGTAGTCTCGGATTAGGTTATCAACCCATATTAAAAAAAGTTTAAAAAAACATAACACATATCTGAAAAGTATAAAGAGACCTACTGCAACAAAAGTAAATCAAATAACTATAAGAATCTGAAAGAAAAGTGAGCAAAATTCTGTAACTGGAGAGGATAATGTAGAATGTTTATAGATAAAAGTAAAAAATAACAAACTTAATGTAGCAGAAACGAAAATTGGAAAAACAAAGGTTTATATAAGATAAGATTGTAAACTACTAATTACGCTGTTTTTGCTGCGGTAGCAGTAAAAAGATGATAATAATAAATTGTCTTCGACTATCAATGAAAAAGCGGTTTTCGGTGCATACTTAACTGTAAGCTAAAAGCTTCCTGTACTCTAGTAACATTTAGAACTTTTATAAACTATATAGATAATTATAACGCTTAGCTTAGTGCCACTTAGTTAAAGTTAGTTTGTAGTTTAAAATAGTGCACACTATAGGCTCTCCAATGAATTATGCATAGCAGTGTTGTTAACCAAAAGTAATAAATAAACAGAAAAATGAACTGGCCTGTAACTGAAGTAAACGCTTTTTAAAGGGAAGGGCAGCAAATTTAGTAAATATAAAGTTCATTGATATATTAAGGAGATAAAAAATAAAGCAGATGAAGAAAAGGGTGTTTTACGTTTCAAGACAAATATAAATCCAAAAACTAAAGTTTATATCAAAAATAAGTAAAATAAAACCGAAAAGCAGGACTAGCATTTTAAAAAGTTTAATAGTGAATATGCATGTCAATAGAATATGAAAATAAAGAACTACTCGCGAATGGATACAGCAATAAATATCAGAAAAATAAAAATTGAAACAAAAACCTGAAGTATTGCAATAAAAAAGTCAAAAGTGTCAGAAGATCGAAATAGCATGTTGGCAATAACAATTTATAAGAAGGACCACCCCAGCATCTCCTTCTTGGATATTTTCAAAGAAGTCCTATAAAAAATAATAAATATTAGGCAAGTTTCTGATCACATATACAATCAGATGATTTAATACGATCCCCCACCTTAATACACCAAAGAAAGCTAGACAAGGTAATAACTCTACGAAAACATTTTTTAAGAATATTAAAATAAGAAATCTTAATATAAAATCTTTTAATATCGATAGAAGGACTTGTTAAGTCTTGTATTGTTTAACTCACTGTGTCTAACTTTAACTTAAATAGCTGATCCGTTGAAATTTCTGGAACTGTCGCCGATCATAAGGTTCGTACCTGCTGTATGTCTACATGTGAGAATCCTTTCTGGAGTACGTTACTCTCCCGTTGAGATTACTTCTGTCTCAGAATCGCGGCTGATTTTGTGCAGTGTAGAGTGGGCTCTGCAGGAACTTACAGAAATAATAAACTGTGGATGAGTCTTGATTTGGTATTGTGTACGCTTCAGACTTTTCGATAAAATAATCAATACCAATGAGGGTATAATTGTTGTCATTATTCGTCTTTAGGATGTATTAGAAATGTCAATTATTGTTCTAGATAATAAGATTTACACATTACGTTACATCACAGGTGTGTTCCTTATTCCTAAAGACGGTAACGGTACGGCTCTAACGTCCCGCGTGGGAGCACGGCCTGCGAACTAAGAGGTTAAGGCTCTCATATCTCCGGCTTTACTACCCGGTTCCTAATTCAATATCATCAACGTTCTCAGAAGTTTTTGCCAGAAGATCATCTTCTATTCTCAAGAAACGTCATTATATCCGGTATGCTTGCAAATTCCGCCCCTGATTTCTACCCTTGGCGAAATCCATTGTTATCTGTCTTTAAACACTGCAGTTCCCCGCAACTCACAATTTTTTTCTTCTGGTTACAGATGTTTGCTGTAAGTTCTCGGGCACACATTTGTCAACAAGCCATCTGCAGGCATCTCTAATTCTTGTAATTTATCTTTCGGATTTCTGCAAAGCGTTCTTCCTCGTATACTTTCTATTGCTTTACTCGCAGAACATTCGTTGGCGCTCATTACTATTTACTTTTCTTCTAAATTTCCGTTTTGCTTTTCTGCATTTAGTTTTATTTACTGTAATTCTTCTTTTACTGTTTTGCTCGAACTTTGAGTATTTTTTCTGTGCTTATTTTTGCATTTGTATCAATTATGAAATCAAACCTTCAATTCTTGTGCTGTATCTTCTATTTAATACCATAAAGTATGTTGAAAATCCTCAAGATAGTTTTTGGCTTCACAAGTTAACAAACAGAAATTATATGCATGTGGCAAGCAAGGCTTAATAATATAACGCGGTTTTTTCTTTTTGCGATTTTATATGTACGGCATTTCTAATCTATTTATTTGTTGCGAATCAATAACTACTGGAATTTTAAACAATTATGTCATAATTTGTCTCTCCATTATTTTATAACAAAATACGCATCTATAAAAAATTATTTTATAAAAAATAAAATTATATATAATTAGAAAGCGAAGATGATCTACAGCGGCTCGTTTTTATTTCAATGCTACTGGTCTTCAACATAACGTAATGATTTCTATTGAGAAAACAAAAACCGTAGTAATAGCAAAAGAAGCTAAGATGCAAATTAGTGGTTCAAGAAAAGATAATAGAGCAACTGATGCAAGTTGAGTATCTGGGAATACAAATATCTAGATGAGAAAATTGAAGATGAGGTTAGACAAGTGAATGAAGCAAGTAAGGTAGCCGGTGACTGAGTGATACAATAATGAAAAAAGAAAGTTTTATCTACTAAAATTAAATCAAACGTATATAAAAGTGTGATACATAATCGAGATATATGCAGCCAAGACCAGACCAAAAACAAGCATAACGTAAATACTATTGGTAACATCTGAAATAGAAGTACTAAAAAGAATAACAAACTAGAGTCTAGGAAAAAAAATAAGGTGTGCAGACCAGAAGATGCATGTGTAAATAGGTAACATAAATCAGTAGACCCAAAATCAGAAACATAGAATGAAATGATCATATTACGAGAATAACAAAGAATAAGTTAGTGAAAATCGCAAGAGATAAAACGTCAAACGGTAGGAGATTAATAGGATGCTCAAGAAAACGCTGGTGTAATAACCACCAAGGAAACCGTAAAAACAGACAATTTGTCTATTTATAAGTTGGAAAAAGGAAAATTTGAACAAATCTTACTTCTAATATTAGGTAAATGTTTTTTTATCACCTTAATTTTCACTCACTCTTGATAAGGATAAATTAGCATTTATATTTTTCTCTATCTCGTTATTATACTGTTGTTTTAGCAACGATTCTGGAACAAAGAATAAAGTATGCAAAAACGAGAATGCTAAGACTCAGAGCAATAAAGGTGTGTCTAAAAAGTATGGTGAATGGTCCTGTAATGTCAACTGTAAATGGCCCAATTGCAAGTGCATGTACATAACTATTTATAAATATTTTGAAAACCTCCACCTAGCGTGAAGTCAAGGTAAATCAGCTGTGAGTAGTCAAACGTAATAAGTTAAGAAGGTAGGGTTATACTGCAATAAAGCAACGAGTGAGTATCAAGTTCTGTTACCAATTAGAGAAAACGTCGACAAACATAAAATAAAATGTTAGTGTAGGAGCACGAGATGAAAACCGTGAGCAGAAAATATGTCTATGACTGATCCAAACGTTTTTGTAAACAAAACGACTAAATGTTTGGATCGATAAGCAGAACCACAAACATGGTCAAGCGAGTGCGTTAGATGTTGGCACAAGATCGGTGATTGGCACTACCATTGGTGGCGGAGAAATTGGGTATCAGAAAAAACACGGCGTACATAATCTTTTGCAAAGATTTGAGTAAACGGAAGATCCGTTTCCTTATCGTATGCAAACAGTATCCATATATTTTTCCCCTGGTCGAACGCCTGTGAACTTTTCTCTACTTTCGTTGTCTTAAAACCACAGGTTTTGCAAACATTACGGCGATTGGTAAACGCGTGGCCGCGGTTCTGCAATTAATTTTCGAAAAGAAAACAGTTTCCAAAAACCTTATGAAAGATGTCAAAGCCTATTGTAAAGGACTGCGATTATTTTGAGAGCCAGTGTAGGTAATTTCGATACTGTTCACGAATCGTTTTAGATACATTACATTGTGTCAAGTAATGCTTAAATAAGCACAGCAAAATAATAATGTTGTTAAACTGGAAAGTCACGGACGTATGTAGGTCATTCAAATTTAAAAGAAAAAGAAAGAAAAGTAAACTATAAATAATTGTATATTTCTAGCAAGTGACAACAATTAAATGGCTGTAGAAGGACTTCCTTCGTAAAAAAATGTCAAAGCTGAATTAATTATACAGGGTCTGGTGGAATGATCTCCCCTTTTTGAGTTGACCGCCGCGCTTATTGTATTGGTCGACGACGCTAGAGTTGTACATTCTTGAGCAGCGCAAAACATCCTATTTTAGTGCCCATTATGGCATAAAGTGGTAAACACCGTGCGCTTGTGTTCGAGACTTATTTTAAAAGTAGTAATTCTGTGATTGTAACGCAGTGGGTCAGAGCGGTTCCACCACAGAAGAGTTCCGACCAAGAAAACTATAATGTTGTGGGTATACAATTTCCGACAGATGATTCAGAATTCAAATGGAAATCACGCGGTTGGTAAACCATGTTCTGTACTGCAATCTCACCTTTCATTTATACAAATTGATACTGGTCCAACAACTTAAAGAAGGTGCCGATACACCCGGCAAGCTGCTCGCGAGGACATGTTTGGTAAATGTTCCAGATGATCCTGTCGTGCTCAGTAGGAACGAAGCTCATTTTCATTTATCAAGTTGCATCAATAATCACAATTTTGGGTATTGAGCTCTACAAAACCCTTGACAATTCCAAAAGCGATCTCTCCATAGTCGGTGTGTAACTGTTTGATGTGTTGTTACGAAATTTGGTATCATAGGGCCGTAGTTTTTTGAGAAAGCAGGAAGCGCAGTATCTGTCACATTTATTTGAGCTTAGAACAAACAGGAAAATGTACTACTATGGTTCTAACAATATGGATCTGCTGCAAACACAGAAAATTTCTTGAGAAGTTTTGGGACATACAAAGGCATTTAAAGAAAAATGAGTTACATCGCACAATAGAGGTTTTTTTTTGCGGAAGTCAACATCAACTTCTATGTTCTTTAAAGTTCAGTTCACAAATGTACATCAGTTCTGGTGATCTTTGGTAATCTACCATGTATTTAGATACCAACTGTACAAATGCAAACTATTAACGTTTACAGTTTAATTTAGATTGCCCTATAACTGCAATTAATCCATTGAGGTACTAAAAATGAAACTAAATATAAAGAGTGGCAAATAGCTGTTCTTGCAGGGCTAACGCTAACTACGTGGCTTATGCCACGACTGGAACATGGCAGTGTTGATTTTATCTTGCAGCTTGATAGAGGCTTATACTATTTACCATAATTTTATAAAAAACTTTTTTAATGAGAGACTTTCACTCGATGGATAGGGCGAATGATCAACATCTTCTACGGTCATCGGATTTCACTCTGTGTTACTTCTTTTTGTAGGACATGTAAGAGATATTGTTTATAGACCACTAGTCTACCAAGATGTATGTTAACTGCCAGATCACATTACTGCGGTAGTGCAAACTATTGATGAAAACATTTGTCTCGTGTGGCAATGTATGAATAAAATAGCAAACTGAAATCGTTCAAATAATTTGAAACGCCCTGTATTCACTCATTAAGTTGCATTATTAATAGTTTTTTAAATAATTAAGTGCCCATTGCAACACAGACGTCACTACGTGTTTATGCTTAATAAAATACTCAATTATTTTTATTTTTATATTAAAGAGTAGTAACGGCAGTTCGTTAACCTTTAAAAGTGGCTCAAATGTAATGTTACCCACACATTTTGCAACAGAATTGATAACCAATTAATTCCATGCAGTTTCGCTCGTATTCTCCATTTTCTTTGGACGCCAATTACTAAAATAGGTCGTATTCGATACGTCAAGAAAATTTATGAGGCTAGACGTTTAGGTTAGAGAGCAGCCGCCATCAATTCTGCAGACAATAATTGCAACACTACTTCTTTTAATCAATTTAAGCTTGCACTATAGTAGCCAGTTCAGCTTGAGTTTGATTGATAGCCTAAGCAAAAGCTGCAAGTGGAAAAAACTAAACTAATTAATCTTGAACGAGCGGGTTTAAGGAACAATTAAAATTCAAAGGTTAATTCAGTATAAGTAATGGTAAAATCTATTTAATTATTTACACAATCTCAAATGTTGTATTTTAGGAATTTTTAGGTATAATAACATTCGTGTTCGAAAATAGTTATCGTTATTATCGATTGCTAATTACCTACATTTAGAGAGCACGATAATTTTGTATTTGAAAAATTCTGAATTTCTATTGCCTATGAAATATTTTAAAACCAAAATGGACAGTGTATTAATGAAAGGTTTGGTAAATCTTTTGAGTGAGAGAAAACTTCGTAACCCAACTCTGATACGTAAGGTTTTTTGTCGTTATGAAGTGCTGGACTACGTCAATTGGTCGGACATGACAGTTTTAAACGTAATTCTTCATACACAATGTCCATGGCCTTTATAGGATAAAGACAGAATCGACCTTTTGTCATATTATAAAGATCTTAAACGAAACGCATTGGAGCCTATCGCCAGTATTTATGTCAAGCAGTGTATACAAACAAGCAAAAATAGACTTAAAAAACTATACCTAGACTAATACCGTCTTATAAAGGCGAGACGTGGATATTCTTAAAAAGAGCGGAGGCAGCCATAGATACATTCGAATAGAAGATCCTGCGGAAAATATTTGGACCAATTAAGTAAGGAAAAAAGTGGAGAATTAGATAATTATTCAATTATTCAAAACTCCAGAGACTTAAATGGGCTAAACATGTCCGATGAATGAATGAGTCAAGAATGGTAAAGAAAATATTCCAAGAAAAACCAGAAGGAAGAGCAGGAGCCTATTAGTAAGGCAAACTAAAAATGGACACACAGACTATGTTGGCTACCAACTAACAACCGGAAAGCAATTACCTACTTCAGACAGGAAAAAATAGAGGAGGAATATTGAGAAATCTAAGGTCCAATTTGGATTGTAGCACCATTAAATGGTTGAATCTAAAAAGTATGGCGAATTATGGTCGCTTTAAATACGTTGACTATTCGCGAGACACTGAACAGTAATCGATGGATTTTGTTTAGCTTTTGGGCGTAATTCATTTTCATCAATGTTAGAAGTCGGTTATACACGAGCTTCATTTTATAACTCAGAATTTCCTTCCTTAAAATGCTGATGCCTGTGTTGTACTGTTTGTTTGCCGCTGCTCTTGCTGCTCCCAATGCATTTAATTCTTTTTTGAATTAAAAAATAAAACTACAAAATATTCCTTGTTAAAAGTATTTCAGCAATAGAGAAGCAGTAGGTACTTCTCTGCGGTCCTCGCAGAGGATAGACCTACTTTAAGGAGACGTCGATGCTCGCGCTAGTCATAATTTTCTCCAGATTTTACTTTCGGGAGAGAATTATATCCTGCTTCTATACTAATCCTACCACCAACCAAGTTTATCACAACCAATACCTCAAAAAACACTCGTCAAACCGCCTGGAAAGCGTGACGTTTTAAGCCAACCTCTCAAGAAGTGACGAAATAAAAGGAACGAATTTTAAAATTTAAATACACTAGATGAGTAGGGCTAAACGCCTAGGATCCCATACCGGCAAATCAGTCAGCCCCAAGAATTTCGAGGAAACCAAAAAATTCAAAAAGAGGTAGAAAACAAGTGTCAAATAGAAATGAACATAGCCACCTATAATGTAAGATCACTAACAGCTGGAGGAGCTAGAATATGTCATAAACAAAATAAATTAGAAAATCTTGGGTCGAAGCAAAGTGAGACAAAGAGTAGAAGAATGTAGGCAAATAGCCTCAGGCCACATCCAATAAATAAAAATATTATAAACAATATAACCAATACAGGAAGCGTATCGAATAGGGTCACCTACTTGAATATTAAAATCTCACAAAAATATAAAATAAAGGTAATACAAGCTTACGCATCAACAAAAGACTATTGTGATGAGGAGGTTGTAAAACTATACGACGATATTAGCAAATGTCTAAAGGAAAAAAATACAGGTACTACATATTAATTGGAGATTTCAACGCCAAATTGAGCATACGAAAAGATGCACAAGAACAAAATGTGGTGCAGTGAAGCCTGGGAAATAGAAACGGCTGTAGAAACATGTTGATAAACTTTTTCGAGAGCAACAATCTATATGCAATGAACACTTTCTTCTATAAAAAGCCTAAGGGATGATGGATCTGGAGAAGTTCTGATGGAAAGATCCGAAATGAGATAGATTATGTTATATCATCACAAAGCAAGTAAAAGTAGAAAAAAGAATAAGACAGAGTGATATGTCTCCGAAACTGTTAACAGCTGCATTGAAAGATGTTTAAGAGACTAAATAATCAGAGATTTGCTGACGACGTGGCACAGACAAAATTGAGGAGCTACAAGAAATGCTAGAAGAATTAAATAAAGAATCGATAAGAACAGGATTAAGAACGAATAAAGAAAAACAAAATACATGTTAAGTGTAATAAAAGAAAACAAAGGGAGGATAACAACAAACAATGAGAAAATAGAACAGGTAGAAGACATCTACTTAGGTCAAAGAATAATTAAAGGAAAGCTAAACTAGACGGCAGAACTAAGGGGAAGAATAAAACAAGGATGGAGTGCTTTCAAAAAGTTAAAGTATTTAGAGGAAAGTTCGAAAACTACCAAAAAACCTAAGTCTATAACCAGTAATGACATATGGCGCAAAGACGTGGCCAGTAACAAGAGCAGCAGTAAACAAAATTAAAGTAGCTCAAAGAGGAATGAAACAGGTAATGCTGGGTATATCATTGCACGATAAAAAACGGAACAAATGGATAATGCAAAGAGCAGGCGTTGAAGAGATGGTAAGACAGAAGTGGAAATGGACGGAATGCGTTGCTAGAATAGGCGAAGAAAAGTGGACAAAAATCGTACAATGGACGCCCTAGAAGGGAAAGAGAACTAAGGGACGACCAAACATGAGATGGATTGATAACATCACGAAAATTACAGGGCCAAGATGTATAGAGTTGGCACAGAACAGAACAGGGCAATTGGGGAAGCCCATGTTCAAGGATGGACGACAATGGCTAATTAAAGAAGAAGAAGAGAAAAAGACTGTAAATAGACACTGCTTGTAGCTGAAAGTCAAAAAACATGTCGAATATTTATTCTATAAAATAAAAGCCAAAATTCAACCACTGATCATAGACGTAAAGCTATCGGCTAACATCATTTTTATACGTATTGTCGTAATTTTGAGTAAAGCTATAATTAGTTTGTATTTTTTGTGTGATTATTTTGTTAAATATTCCAATTATCTAAATATTGTAGAAAAGATAATTATTTGCATTTTCTTCATACGTTACAAATATTTTGCCAATTTGTAAGTTAAGAATTAAATTTATAGGTATATCGGTTTACAACGCCCTACCTCTTCCCTTATCTAATCCCCATTCCTGTCTATCGTTTCAGAGATTTTCTTCCAGTCCTTTTTCTGGCATCTTTTAATTGACGCTCCTTTGCCAACTCTTTCGATGTCTACCCCGTTTCTTCCCGGCTTTCATTTGCTTAGATATTCTTGTTTCTAGCATCCTTTGTACATGTCCAAACCTAGTAAATTGGTTAACTTTGATGATTCAATTTCATTATATGGGATGATTAATAGATCAGATGTGCAGATTAAGTTAAAAAAAATGACCCCCAATAAACTATCTTGCGAAACTCCTGATTTAATAGAGTAAAGTCTTGAAGTTTCTTTATCGTATTTGACTTAAAAGGAGCGACATAATAAAAAAGATTGCACCAGCTGGAAATAGCGGTGCAGTAGGTTTTGCTTGATTTTAAATAGAAGACTTTTATGCCATACTTTATCGAAAGCTTGTTGAATATCGAGAAAGACTGCCTAACAGATTTTTTTCTTTCAAAAGCTATATAAATGATATTGACAATGCGGTGGCATTGTCGGATGGTTGAATAAGTTCGTTTGAAGCCAAACTGGTGATATGGTAGGCATTTCTCTTTTAAATTAGTATCTCGCATTCTTTTGAGTAACAATTTTTTTTATGAGTTTAGAGACTACTGAAAGCAAACGTGTAGGCCGGCAGGAAGACACATCTGTTAGCGGTTTTCCTGTTTTTAATATTAAGATAATTTTTGCATACTTGAGTTAAGTTGGCTACTAGAGAGTTCAGATAATACCTTCCCAGTAATTCAATCACATCCTGGTACCTTCTTATTTAGATATTTATCTCATCTTCAATTTAATTTACAAGAAAATCTGCAATCAGAAAACAGAGTTGGAAGGGGGCATCTAAAAACTATTCAATGTCAGCATTTATGTCATCTGTATGTGGTTAAAAAACCTGAGCAAGATGCTGCGCAAATGTTTCTGATTTTTCACTATCGGACCTTGTCCAGCTGTTATCGAGATTACGAATAGAAAAATTCGAATTATTTAGTGGCTTTACAGATGGAAGAACCTTTGTTTGAGAGATTACTGAGATATCTAGCAAAAGTTTCAGACCTCTCGCAGTTTTGATTTTAATTTATTTGCTAGTCTGTTGTAAGTGGTTTTGTCTACTGGATGTCGAGATTGTGCCACCTAACTCGAGCCCTACGTTTTTCAGCAACCAGATCTATTATTTCTACAGGAAGGTTTTGTGGTTGTCGTTCTTTAGTTCTGTATACTACCGTTGCATTCCGAGTGCATTCTTGCACTGTTCTAATGAATTAATTGGTGGCTTCTTCTATATAATTTTCTGATTCTAGATTTATGTTATATTAAAGTTAGCTAGTTCTTGATTGACGCATTCTTGAAATAATTCCCAGTCAGTGGCTTTGTTATGTAGTTTAGGTTTATTTATCTTTTTAATTATGGTAGTACTGATAGTGGCACACGCAGCTGTATGATTTGAAGCTATGTCAAAGTTCAATTGTACTTCCGGTTCGGTGCACTGAAAATTAATGCATCTAGGTTATGGAACTATAAGAAATTTTGGTGGGTAAGGACTAGATTTGAAGGCAAATGTATATTTATTTCAATATTTTAAGTATTCAAGACATTAATATTCTTAAAGCAGCAATTAATTTCAAATAAACGGAAATTAAATTTCTAGCCGATTTTATAAATTTGTGTGGAAGTGAATTTATAATTATTTATTAGTTGTAAACATCTAAACTTTACGTTAATAAACCTTAAATATATTGTAGCCCATTTCCGAACACAGTCATAAAAGCAGCGTCATTCTGAAAAGTTTGTGGCTAATGCCGAGGTCGACGTCGTGTTGTCACGGTCGAGCGGCGAACGCAATTAGGTCAATGTTCGGGCAGTTAAAGTTGAGACCCTCGCTGTGTTTATAAATATTCGAGGCCTAAAACTTTGCGAAATACCGAGAAAATCTCAGCACTACAAAAAAAATCCAGAACAGGTGCTGAAGGTATAAATAGTACGCAGCGCAGCGGCAGAGGAAAGTCAAGTTGCTGGAAGTGAAGTTAAATGTTGTTCTATTACGACATAAATTGTGTCGTAGATATATAGAGTTACAGTGTGATTTTATATTAGTAAATACATGGTTGTAACTAAACTTAAGCTTTTTATTCACTACTTTAGAAGCAAAAACGTTATAATATTACAAATAATACCATATATTAAGTAAAGTAAAATTTGAAATGTTAACAATAAGTTCTTACACAATAGAAACATTAATATTTTAAATATTCTGGCGACGTTTAGTCCACCCTTAATATAAATATATGTTGATTATATGTGTTATATATACATAAAATCATACAATTGTTGAAATTTGGAGAATTGTAGACAAATCGATTTAAATCTATGCTAAATTTGTAATAGATTTTTTTAGTGCAAATGGCATTCTTTACCCTAATCCCTTGTGGTTTACTAGATTATGTTTTTCTATTAGAGATTTTGGTACATTATTACTCTTACGTTAATAAATTTTTTCTTTAATTTATTTAAATGGATGATTGGTATACTTTTAACTTCATTTTAAATCAATTTCTCATCATAAATTAAATTGTAATTTAGTTTTATCTTAATTCATGTTATCCAATTAATATATGTTAGTGAGATTTTTATAGACATTTGTGGTGTTTATTTAGTTATCTTATTAATGGTATGACTGTACTTCAGTTTTCTGTTTTTCATAAGCCAAAACGAGCGATGATTGAAGGTGTTAATGCATAGGGCTAAAACAAATGTTTATCTGTGTATCGTTTAGTAAAACCAAAAATAAAATATTTTTCATAACATTCGTAGGATCTTTAAGAATTTGTTACAGCATACCTAGAAAAAGTCTAATAATTGGCGGCTATCTTCGTTGATTCATAATTGGCCCATTTTAAGAAATTTTATAAATTTTCTTTCAACAGGATAAGTGTTATTTTGGAATTTTTTCCCAAAAACTATGAATATACAAAGAGAAGCCTGGGGCCGTCGAATTGGCCGATGTCGCCGATCGTACAACATTGTCTAGATATGGAATATTAAAATAAAGTGGAAGCAATTACGTCAAGGATTTTATTGTTATTTTATTATTATATTATTCAGGAATTGTCTGTGCTGTCTTGTTAAATCCCCATATTATCCAAGTTCTGGTTTTTTATTTAGATCTCCAAAAAATGTTTTAACATCTGCTAGTCCGTGATAGCAGCTCTGTCGTCTGCAAAGTATTCAAAGAAGTATAGTCCACTTACACACACCCCCTCCCTGAATTAAGTTCACATCAAATAGTCAATTTTGGGGATATAAAAATAAGCGTTGACGAATTTATCGAGTTTAAAATGAACTGTCTGTTTATGATAAATGTCTTGTCGAAACTGAAAATGTCTTTCCTGATATTTAAAATGACATTACGCACACTAACCGTCCTTCCTGGTGGTCTCTAGAAAGTAGCTGTTGAGTCACTATTTATTGCAAAGACCCCCGAGAAATGCCAACTTGCGTGGCGTATCCTCTTATCGACGTTTCTGTTTTTTGATCCGTGCTTTTCCGCGCATGATTCACATTTTTCACCGAATGATTTCATCACAATGTCTCATACGTGCCAATATAATAATAAAGCGGCTAAATGGCGAATTAATTTTGCATTTGGAAACGCACAGTACCGGTACTATCTGTGACTTTCTACAACAGCACAATAGGCAAATTCTTTTGAATATAAATGTTCATAATAAGTTTCTGCACTGTTTGTGGTTTGTGCTTTGTGTTAAGAATTATGCTTAAGCCATTTGTATAACGTTATTTTAAAAAGTAATTTAAAGTTATTTAGAAATTTGGAGAACGTATGATGTCACTTGTAGAAGACCATGCATGTAAATCATTATTAATGTGTTTCTTCCCTGTGGGACATAGTTCCTAAATAGTAATTTTTATTTATTTTATAATTTGTGATGTCTGGTGGGTGTTAACTTTAAATTAGAAGTACAATCTTATTATTGATGATTATAAAGAGTTTTGTGAACATTTTTAACATATTTATGGAATTTTATTTGATAATTTATAAAAAATATGCTTTACAGTTTAATAATTGTATCACACTGTAAATAAAGGAAAATGCTGCTCGTGCGCACACTTCCCATACCGTTCTTGCGCGCAGCGTCTCTGAACGAGGTGCCCGGCAACGCAGGTCACCGGGGAGAAGCTTAACTCTTAATTAGACCCCCGTCGACAGAGATATGCCTATAAAGCCCACGACTACTCCCATCATTTTAAGTGTTAATCGTAAATTAGCGCAAGAAAATTTATTTTTATAACGACTCCTCATTGTGAGTCGATACTGCGGAGCGAACGCTAACTGGATGCAAATTAATGCCGCCGTAAAGCTAAGCTCCTGTGTGATCTTAATCCTAAAAGCGCTCGCTGCTTCTCCCATAAGGCGTTACAAAATATTGGTCATAAGAGAACCTTTGCGTAAAATGTCGCAAACATCCATATATAAATGATTAGTTACGTGGAGCAAAGTATACATAGGGCAGCCAAAATTTTGCTGCTTGCTCAACTTTTTAATGTAATGTTTGATGCAACAATGATTCGGTGTTGATCAGAAATACTGTTTTCGCTACCATGTTTGCCAAACTATAAAACAAGGAATATTGTTGTCCAAACTGTCTTTGATAGATTTCAGAGATTGGTAAGCATCAATGTCTAGTTCTCTTTTACAAATTTAATTTAGTTTCCATAACTGTAAATTAAAGGATTATTTAATATGATAATTCAAATCAGACCTTGTGTAAAAATAGAATGCCCCTTTTGAATCTCATAGTAGATATCTACAAAACACTGATATGTTAGAATTTTGGTTGTATTAAAAGTTTTAGGTAAAATATTGTAGTATTTATCAAATGATTTTGAAAAAGATATTTTTTGCTCTTTAGTTTATTGTGAAGTCGGGACTAATCTAGTTTTTTGATACTCAAGCTGTTTTTCTAATAATTTGGTACTTTTTTTAAGGACGAAGGAATTGTAGAACCAGTTAGAGCACGGAAGAATAACATGTATTCCGTTAGTTGATCAAATCTTTCTATCACTGTTTTTTAACAGGCTTTATTAAATAATCTTTTGAGTGTATTAGCAAGTCGACATTTTCATCATCTACAATTATATTTCTACAGTATTGCGATAAACTAGAAGCGGTGTTACTTATTAAAGAATCATCAACTTCATCAAAATAATTTTTAAAGGGAGTATCTAGAAGCCCCCACTTTTGATAATATAGCTTTGAGCCAAGTGATATAAGTTGTCGTAATATTCTCTAATTCATTGACTGTTGAGATACTCCATAGTATTTCTTTGCAATATCAAACGGAACTACTATGGTAACCAAAGTGATTACTGAAGCTATGGTTAAACAACCCATTGTTGAGTTCCTAATGGATAAGAGTTGTGCGCCCACTGACCTTTATTGACGGATAGGTACTGCTAAGAGTAATATTTAGATAAATGTCAATAGCGTTGGTAGAATATGTGAAAGGAAAAATTCAGCCACAATAAATCTGCATAAGTATGAGCAAGCCTCGACAACTACTGATTAATAGCATTAAAAGTAGTAGACAAAATTAATCTTGACAATCGTTGCGTAAATTAAGAGGATATTGCTGAAACTGTTAAGATTTTCCTTGGACGAATTTACCTTACAATTTATGTTTGGCTTGGTTAGAAAAAAGTGTACGCAAGATGGGCTCTACGTATGCTGACACCTAAAATAAAACATAATAGAAAGGAGATTTGCCAGAAATTTTCGCTCAATAAAAACAGTAAATTCACTAGATTGCCATCTGAAACAAGTCTTGGGCTCACCATTAGGATCCGAAGAACAAGTGGTAATCAGTAGAATAAAAGTAACATTCAAAGCCGTTGATTTGTGAGGAAAAGTGTCAATGACCTTCTCAATAAATGTCGTACAAATACTGACATGAGGGTTCCCCTAAAAGGAAAAATTTAGTCTTCACTTCGACAGAAAAAGTACTAATAGTCACCTTCTAGAATTAGAACGGCAGAGTTCATATTGTCTTTTTGATGTAAGGCAACACTCTTTACTCCAGCCAATATATAAATACTTCGAGCTCGATTTCAGAAAATCGGATGTGGCATCAAAGTAATACATGATAACGTTCAATCTCTCTGCAGTCTACAAACGTAGAAAACATTAACCCGTCTAAAATTTTACTAACCCTACAGCCCGGTTCTCGTCTCTTGTGACTTTTCATTTTCCAAAATTTGTGTATGATGAGGAGGTGTAAGTAACTGTGCGTCAATGATATCGGTAGCAGCCGCCTGATACAATATATTACAATTTTGTAGAAAGATAATGACAACCCTTGATAAAAGATATTCAAATCTATGCAATATATATATATATATATATATATGTGTGTGTGTGTGTGTGTGTGTGTGTGTGTGTGTGTGTGTGTGTGTGTGTGTGTGTGTGTGTGTGTGTGTGTGTGTGTGTGTGTGTGTGTGTGTGTGTGTGTGTGTGTGTGTGTGTGCATATAAATGTACTAAATTTTCACGTTGTCAATATTAAAATATTAGAGATGCTTTTTGTAATGTCAAAAAGAAATTTAAAAATTAAGTATTGACTACGCTGTTACTTTAGACTCTTAATTTATAGATTTGTGGTTGAACTAATTATATTACTAAATCCAAAGTTCAGAATTGAAACTCTAAAAGCAACTGATATTGCTTAAACAACAAGTTATAACTTTGATGATTTTAATGTTTTCTCTAATAATCTTTCATGAATTCTAATTAACCACAAAAATTCAAAAGACATTATATATGAAATGTAAACTAGGTATGAGATTAAAAAATAAATTGCTACTCGAGAGAAATGGAACAGATTAGTGTCCTGCTTTAAATGAAAATGATCCATTAGTAACAATAACTTCTATTTCACCATTCCTTATTCCTTCACATGAAAAGCTATGTCAATTAGCTTACTTATTCCAAAAATTATTTATAATTAAAAATGATTTCAGGTGTCTAAAAGTAATAACTTTCTGTAGATGTCGAGTATGCAACAACCTGGACGACCATTTTCTAAAGCCCTTTAAAAACGATTTTTGTAATAAAAAAACACATAAATCAAAGTTGTGCCGCATGCGCCTACTAACGGCAAGAATTGGCCACGTAATGCATGAAACACCTACAGATGTTACAAACTGTCTACGCCATGATAATTTATGTTTTGACTTAACAGGTCAACGATGACCTAAATCAAAAATCTAAAAGCTTTATTCGAGGTTTCCCAACAAACGAATGACATATTGATTTTTGAAATCGGTTGATAACTGTAGGAGTAGTTGTAGCGTTAATTACAAATACACATTTTTGTAGTTGATATTTTTGTATGTATCGATTTCCGCTTAAGCCAAAATGTAACTTCATGTATTGAGAGTAAAAAACGCTTAATAATTTATGCATTTATTCCATCCTTTCCTGGCCAAAGCAACCCTGAATGGTAAAAAAATGTAGTGAATTTTAAGTTTTTTTCGTACACCTTCGAAAAGCAGGTGATAGAAAAACGGTTCGTTCATCAAGTTGTAGGCCTTAAAAGGGGCAATTTTTTTTATTAAAATACTACAAATAGCCATATTGTCCAAAAGTAATATCAGAACTTTTTAATGGCAACCCACAAACATTCTAAGACAAGACAAAACCGTTAAAATCTTACAGGCGGATATGGGTAACGTTAGAGTTATTCTTAACAGCCCAGACTCAAACATATCTTCCGATACCAATAAAACTTTATACTTTGAAAAATTCGCAAGAAGCCCAAAGTATACAATCTTTCAAAAAATTGCAAGGAAACACAATCTTATGATCTGTTGCCAGTGCTTTTAGTTCTCCTACATACAAATTAGAAAAATAACTAGTCAAAATCTCTCATTCTCTTGCAGAACGAGACTCATTGTAAGTCCGAAACTCTAATCACTTCTCAGAAATTATCAAATAATTTTCTAGGCGAAAAAATCACACAATGGTGAATTTTAACATTTTCTAAAAACTAATTACAATCTAGACATTCTCAAATTAATTAATTGTTGTCCATTTAATACTTATTTTACCTTATAAAACAATTTTTCCGTCAAACCAGTAGTGCTCCTATGGGACTCTCTACCTGTCCAACAAATGTTTTTACAACCTATTTTAAAATAAAAGCTCACCCTTCCTTTTCCTTAGAACTTATCGAAGAAGATGCGTTTTTCAATTCCTATCTTTTTTAAACAAGCTTAAAGCAAATATAAAGCTTGCAATTGAAGTTTTTAACCCACTTTCTACAGGAAGCCAAATGCTGTATTTCATCATCAGAGTTTAAAAAATATCTATCTGACATGCATGCATTTTTATATAAATTATAATTTTGCCAGCGAGATATTGAAAGATCAAATGAAATTCTTTAAGTATGTACTTTCAACCCTCTTATTTTTGGGGTGGTCGAATTACCAAAACATTTCAGTATGCAATGTTCTTATAAAAGCAATACTTATATTTCGAACACTAACATAGTTAAACTGAACGAATTATTAGTCGAAAATTAGAAAAATGTAAATAAACTGTGACTATTTGTTATTATTCAGTTCTAAAATACAGGTTTAAACTATTTTAAAACCGAAAATTTTGAATATCTGGTGTTTCATTTGAATATGCCTCTCTCATAGAGAGCCCTTATTGGCCAAAAACTGGAACAGCCGATATTCACAAGTCTCTCTTGAGGCGAATTTTTCACCAGCAGAATAATTCGCCATGGACAGTAACAGGTGGTAATCACTTGGTGCCAGGTCCGGACTATAAGGTGAATGCATAAGAACCTCCCAACCAAGCTCCCGGAGCTTCTGGCGAGTCGCTATCGATGTGTGCGGCCTGGCGTTGTCTTGATGACAATTCCTGTCTTAGTGGCGAAAGTTGGCGGCTTCTGGGTGATTGCTTCCTTCAGACGATCCAACTGCTCACAGTACAGGTTCGAATTAAATGTTTGACAGTAGGGGAGCAGCTCATAGTATATGATTTCTTGCCAATCCCACCAAACGCACATCAAAACCTTTCTGGCCGTCAATCCTGGTTTGGCCACCGTTTGCGCCGGCTCATCGTGCTTCGAGTGGTACAACTAGATAATTTCTTTATAAAAGTAAATTGTTTTGGTAGTTCATTATTAGTAAACTAATACAATATAGATGCATTCAAATAATAATTAGAATCAAAAGAAAATAAATAGAAAATTGTTGGTAATATTCGGAAAAAGAAAAATATCAGCAATTTGTTTTTTAACAAAATCTATGATTTTAAGGTAACAAAAATCAAAAATATTTATATCCAGTGTAAAAGGTCGACTCTTTAGTGGCCCAAAAAGTTACTATTACATCAATATCAAACAACAAAAGTGTAAACGTTTTGAACATATTAAAGCCTTCAAATATAATGATAAACTTGAGTCTCTAATGAACCAAACAAAAGATTATTAAATTTATAGTAAAGAAGAAATCAAGCGGAACGGTCACACTATAAGGGAACCTGTTGGGAGCATTACAAAGAAAACATCATTAGTAATCATCATCATTACATCAAGGGGGAGTTTGAGAATTTTCCACTAATAAATTTATTAAAGTAGGCATAGTACCCAAGGATATCAATAAGCTCTTCTTATTAACATAATTAACTTAAACTTATTTTTTCCGCTGCTACTAGATAGTAATTCGAACTCTAATTCTTTAAGAATCAGGGACCGACCCTACTACTAAGAATTGCATCATCTCTAACATCTTTAACCCGTTTTATGTTTTTAGAGTATATGCTAAAACACTATATATATATATTTGGAACAAGCTATGGGCCTACTAGGCGTGGGTGTTCTTTGGCCGAACCAGCTGAGCCTCTGTGTCTTTACTACAGCAACTATGTTTGGTTCCCCGTATAGGTCGTATATCTCTTCGTTTTTACGTCTTTGCCATTGTCCTTCAATACATTTTCCACCATAAATTTTCCGTAGCATCTTTCTTGTCTACACTTTCAGTATTAATTCCTCAATTTTATTTAATGTCCACACCTCACATCCATAGGTCACGGTTTTTTAATGTTGCTGCGCTTTTGGTACCCGCTGCAATTCTTGTTATAATAACTAAAAATAAAATACGTAAATTTTTAATATTTTTCTAACAGTGAGGCTACCTAATAAAGCAAATTACAACTACAATTATTTCAAATTGGGTGTCTTCATTGCATAGCTTGTTTGATTTTTTTAATTCAAAACGCATTGCTTTGGCTCAATGTTTTAATAATTGTAGATAACAAGCACAAGTCCTATTTTTGTAAGAATGCACTTCTTAGCACTCACAAATTATAGAACGTACAAATAAACACAAATAGTGATATAAATGAAAACGCTTCGAAATGACTAGCGTAAGCTGTATTCGTTTGGTTTACGTCTAGTTGTAGGAGGTGTTCGAAAATTACTTTAACTAATAATTTTGCATAGGTGCGCTTTAGAATATCTATTACGGCACCATCGTGAGAAAACACTGCATTAGCCGTTGTGTGGGGTTGTGTCTAGTAAAATAACTCCAAAGTTGTTAGAAGAAAGAAAAAGTTTTGACTACAAAACATTAACGACTGGTCCAACCTAACAGTTGAACAAATATTCGACGTAGCGAGGGATATAGAAGCGTTTAAAAAAGTGGTCAACAACTTTCGATAAAAGATGGTGTCAAAAAAAGAAGAAGAAGAAAGTTTTCCACATTTTGACAATTAATATGTACGTTCCACAAGAGTTATCGTTAACTGGGAAATGAAGCACTTGAAATCGGAAGATAAATTCTAAGTCTAGTCGGGTAGCGAAAATTTCCATACTAATTGTAAAATGTTAAACAAATTACCAAGGTGTTTGATGACGACGTCAAGGATCGCAAATTTAGATATATCGGTCGATACAATACAAATTTGCAATATCGTATATTTACTTTTCTGGTTAATTGCATAACTATTTACATTGCAAGAATATCCACAATTAATGTGAATATCAGAACATTAAGGTCTCGTGCATGTGAGCACGGCAGCTACGAGGTTTATACTCACGGTTAACTATCCATTATCACGTTTTTTCAATAAATGCCATAAATTAAGGCGAATGAATGCTGAATATAGTCACGTTATATAAGAAATGTTTATATGCATGTTACCCATGTAACTACACAAAACGAAGAAAATAATAATTCAATAAACTTAGTTAACGTTTAGGTATTTAAAAAAATTATTTAGATATGTATAGGCATTATTACATTAAAATAGATGATGCTTCCACCAAAAGCGCAATCAGGAGCTACGTTTATAAGCCTTCATCGCCGCTCTTTAAAAAAGGCCATCATCACAGTCACGGGAACTAGACCTTTACTTATGTAAGCTGTATTTAGAAATTTAATTATACTGATATTAAAGCGATTATGTACTATATTTTATAAGCTATTTCAGCTATAAACTAAGGGCTAATTACACAAGCTTAAAACGGCCAAATTTAACTCTTATAAAGTACAATTCTTTATATGGTAATCATTAACGAAATATTACACATTTGCGGACATTATGCATTTCTTATAATTTTTTGTCATGCTTGTCGCAAAACAGCATCATAAGTTAGGTACGGCATATTTCGAAACATCCGCTGACTTAAAAGCGAGTGTTAGGAAAAAAGAGAGCGTAATTTGAGCCGGGGAGTCAAAGCGTGCGCTCAACGTTGATGTTGTTTAGAAACTTTCATGTATTTCATTCCTGAATAGTTAACAAGATTCTAACTTTTAGTATCATTATTTTGGAAGAGTTTAGTTATACTTAATATAAAAATACGTCGTCAATAATTTATAAAATCAAAGAGAAATGCTTGTTAATATAAGGCTACATGCACATATTTTTAGCAATATAAAGGGCCTTCATTATGTGACTCAAACGATGAAAAGTTAATTATAAAAAAACTGTAAAAGATAAAATTCTACTTCTTTTTTATTATCATGATGAATAAATGGAGTTCAGTGCACTATGTTTTCAAAATGACTGCCTTCACTAATCTATCTTTAATTTTTTTTCTGATTTTACTTTCTCTGTGAGTTTGGCCATTGGCTGTTTGATTGACTTCCATATTTTATTTAGATTAGTACTACGCATCTCGCTCGAAAAACTTCGTTCTATTCGCATTTGTATATTTGGGTCCTTGAAACTTTTTTCTACATATTTCTGTGCGGTGTTTTTTTTTTAATAGCCTTTAGCTTTATGTAAAGTTTTGGGTTATGATCAAATTCTATGTCTGGGGTTATCATGTAATAGCTAAAATACCATTTTTAAACTTTTGTTGATTTATAATTATGTTATTAGGTGTATGAGCTGGTGACGTCCATGTATAAAATCTGCTGGGTGGTTATTTGAAGAAAGTATTGGTTATTATTAACGTATCTTCTTGGAAAAACTGTAGGAGACAATCTCTGCCCTCATTTCTTGTACCTAGTCTATATTCTCCTATTATATTTTTATATTGACTTTTTCTATCTTGGAGTTTAAATCACCTATTATTACTTTTATTTTTGTTTCTTCAGTAAGTGGAACATTGCCTTTACTTGTTTGTAGAATTTTTCTACCATATCCTTATCCTTATCCTCTGTAGGAGCGTTTACCTATATTACACTCACATTTCTCGGGTGTGCTGCAATTTGCAAATTTGGAAATTTAGATGGTCGTTGTCTATTTCACCGAACCATTGATCTGAACATCTCATAGTGAAAAATAATTTGTTGTGCCGGAATTGAAGGATATTCGTATTCAAATGCAATTTTCTATGATTATTGTTTGTTTTACTTTTTACTATCTTTAATTTTATTATGAGTATGCATTCTATCAGTCTGCTCACCAACTTGCTCGAACGTGAGCCGCTCTATAATATGAACACCTTATTTAAGAAAACGGACAACTGATAACAAATTTGGATTAGGGATGGAAAAGCTAGAATAAAATTAATATATACTTTAAAAAATACGCTACCAGGTTTAGTTACTAGCAGAAACCATTGCTACTTAGGCAACAATTAATTAAAACGAGCTAGAAAAATAAAAATGCACACCAATTAAAATCAATGTAGAAAACCATATAAATATAAACTACATAGAAAACAAAGATATAGACTCAGAATAAAATACAAATATTATAAACAAAAATATTTCTATACCGGTTAAACATTATAAAACGTCAGAATACACAAAAATCAAAAATGAAGTAAAGAAACTAAACAATTGCTGAGGGAAAACAATCACTAATACCCGAAAAAAGACAAGTAAAATGGATTGAAACAAATACATTAAGGAAATTACAAAAAAGATAGCAGAAAAACAAAAACTAAGACTAGCACAAGAAGTATTAAAATGGTGAGACGACAGAATATCAAAAACCTATCTGAATAGCTTTCTTGATTTCACGAATTAGAGCTCGACGAACGATTAAATTAGTGTAGGGCGCATATGGAAAGGGAAGGAGACCCTATTTAGATTGGTGTACCTCCTGAACGTTTGCAGTTGTACCATCCGCAAAACGTGGATATTCAGCAAATTCATTTTGTGTAAAATGTCAAATAAGTTAAAGAGAGTTAGAAAGGAAAATTTTAGAAATATCTCTAAAGCATGGAAGAACAAACAAAGAGATCAAATTAAGAACGAAAATGGCCCAGCAAGTTCATCAAATGGCTTTATCATGTGAGATGGGCGATGATGTTAAAAAACAGCTGAGCCTAAGTAGGTAGAGCTGGCTTAAAATAAAAAAATTGGAAATTTAAGGATGGCTTATATCCAAATGGCCCATAATCAATCTTACCATTAAATTTCTATATATAAATAATTCAGCAGTAATTAAATTACATTAAATATCTGCCTGTACATTAATTTACTTTTAACATAATGGGCATTATCGTTATTTAAATAGTGACAATTCTGTTTGTCAGCTTATACCATTTGTATAACAGTATAAGCTCAAGCTCAGAGCAAAACTCATATTTATCTTAATGAGACGAAAGTGTTAATGTACAAGCTGCAGTCCGAAAGTGTTTGGTTTTTGCAGCATCAGTTAAGTTGAAGCCAACTATCAACGTAACATACAATCACTTTAGTTGATTACAAATTTAGAAAAGTTTAAATGCTACAATGGCGAATCATTATAATTATTTCATATAATTTGTGGTGTGTTAAAAAGTATTGTTTCTTACTTTGTGTGTAACAAGGTAATGAAACGCATATAACAGAATACATGAGTAAATCATAAAGAATCCTGCATCTCAGGCAAAATCAAATATTACCATGTTAAAGACGAAAAAACCGCTAGATAAAAATAGCATCCGAAAAAGCAGATGGACAATGAATTATACCACTTAAAAATAGCTCTCCCCTGCATTGAATATGTTTTTTATTAGATATATAGTAAAGATAGCAATTAATTAATTTTATACGCATCAGCAAGAAAGTACCTTTATACAAGATGGTTCAAATATAATCAGGACTAATTTTCTTATAAAAAAAAAAACACACATTATCAAATACTTATTTGCACGTCAGTTTTTAACGTACTCTTCCCCAGAGTCCACACATTTTTTCCAACGTTCTGGAGGCATCCTGAAGCTCTTTTCAAAAAAGACTTTTGGTTGTTGGCGTATCCACTTCCGAACAGTCTGGATGACGGCGTAGTTGTCCGCAAACCGCATGCCTCGCAAATCTGATTTGAACCTTTCGAACGAATAGAAATCACTTGGGGCCAAATGGGGACTGTACAGCGGATGTGGCAGAAGATTTAATTTCAATTTCTGGAGGGTTTCCATTGTTGTTTTGGCCATGTGGCCATGTATATTGTCTTGAAAGAAAACTACCCACTTTCTCCTTGTCTTTTGCTTGGATAGGATCTTTTCCTTCACGTCTGTTGCCAGGAGGTCTGAGTAATGGGCTGCATTAACTGTTCTGGCATCAGTCTACGTGGATAACCCCCTGCCAGTTCCAGAAAAACGTTGCCATCACTTTTCCTACCGAACGGCTTCTCCGCGCTCTTTTGGGTTTAAGAGAACTAGTATGCCACTGCTCGGACTTGGGAATAAAGTAGTGCACCGACGTTTTACCGGTGGTCACTATAGACTTTAAAGATGCACCTTCGTCTTCAAACTGGTGTGAGGGACGACTGGCAGTCACTGAGAGATAGTATTGATTCAAGTTTCTTCACAATGCTGTACCTATTCTGACGAATAAGCGCGTCTGGACAATTAATGTTTTAGTCGGTGACGGATGTTTGCGGCCGACAAGCATGCAATTTATTCTTTATGCGCTCTCTGTCCTCTCTGAAGAAACTTACATCACTCCAACACACGGGTCCATAAGAAACACGCTTTTCCATACTGTTGTTGGAGTCTGTAGCAAATTTCAGCGGATCGGACGTTTTGTCCAACGAGGAATTTGATCACAATGCGTTGTTCTATGCTCCGTGGTGCGTTCCGTTTGCTCACTCTTCCAGCAACTCCCAAACAGAACTGAACAGGTTCTAACCCGAGTAGTAGGGAGGGTGGAGGTTTTAGCTCTACTCTCTGAAGGTTCGCCCAGTTGCTGTGCACTGCTTGTTTACACGCAAATTGGTTCCGGTCATATTTGAACCATCTTGTACGAGTCAAAATACTGGATACATTGACATAAAAATAAAAATAGAATTAATGATGACTTATGTCAAGGACACAAACTAAAAAATACGAATGTGCATACACATTACAGCGATTATTTGGTGTTTTTCTTTGGTTCTTAATCCAAACTATTTAATTCTGTGATGCATGGTGAGAGTCTTTTGTAGAGAATACTAAATTCTAAAAGAGCGATGAAGAAGGAAGACAAAGGTGACGAGTCAAATATGTCAATTGTAAAATTAAACCCTTTTGGACAGAAGTATAAATTTTAGAAAATATATATTACATGATACATACTCGAGAATATAAATGTATCCAATTAAATTACAAACACTATATATGGCATATTTATAAAACTTGTTAATATTTTTATGTACATGTCTGTTTTGTCTATTGTAGATTTAACCTATAAACAAAACGAGTACTAGTACATTAGTTTCAATATAAAATAGTAATAAAAATGTATTATTAGAGGCACTGGACAGTCTTTCTATTTAAATTACAATACTTTATTTGTAAATGATTGTAAAATACATTGCCCATCCTTTGATAAGTTTTTATATTTTGTGTTTGTAAAAACACTCAGTTTTATAAATAAAAAAAATAATTATAATCCGTACAATTTTACCACATAAAATTAATTTTGATCACTATAACCATATTTGTCAATGTGATAGTTGCCAGACATTTAAATGAACGAATTTTTTCGCGCTTATTCAAAATTTGCCTTGCAAATAAACATTCGCTTTTATTGTTAGCGTGGTGTTATAGAATCCATGTTAATAGTCAACATTACACAATTTACGTTGGCATTATCGTTGTGTAGCGTTTTATACTTTTTTATCCAATTTACATAAAACAATATTTTTGAAAATAAAGATAACGCATTTATTACATTTGGCAGTTGTTTGAATCATAAAATATACTTTGTCAATTTTACTGATTAACCAAGAACACTCTTTATATTAAAAATAAACAATAAAAAAGTAGCAATTGTGAATCAATAGTAAAAAGTAAAAGTACATATGAGATTTGATTTTAAATAACCTAAAACTATATACATCTAGCACCAGAACAATCAACAAGACTGATGACTTTTTTGGTAAGGTTCCTACATAAATTTTGATATGTATAATTTTTACCATAGTAAACTGTAGTTTTAATGTTGACCACTGTCGTTATATTAATATTTTTTTTGCTAAGATCATTTTTGGTGGAGTGTAAACGCAAATATTTAGCCTCAGTATGGACAAGTAGATCACTCATTTGTGATATACCCGGGATCATTAGTAATGGCTCTTAATATTTTTGAATGACATCTCCGGATGATTATCGTACAGGACTTACTGGTACATTCTCATATATTAATTCTGTATGTCTAGGAAAAATTATGGTTTTATAAGCAGAAGCTTATTTTCCAACCACAGTTGGGACTGCCCTTCTAATAACCAATACATTTGGTGATGCATGTTGGTAATGTGTTGTTTTTAATTTAGTTTGTGATCTAGGTCCAGACTAAAATATTAGACTGCCCGAGGAATTTTTATTGTTTATATAAATCGGTGGGAATGGTTCCTTACGTAGCATAAACATCGCAAGGAACGACTTTTGTTCATTTATTTTAATTTTCCATTTCTGAATCTATACTTGGAGCGTGTTCAAATATTGTTAAAGTAATGATGAGGCCTGGTAAGGATAACCGTGTTATTTGCGAATATTTCCATTACGATATTATTAGCATTGAAGATCTAAAGTGAGCGATAAATATAACGTAAGTTCTAAGACTGCCTTGAGGAACCCCTGAATTAATAGGATGTACATGATGAGACTTAGTGATATATTTTGTGCGGAATTTGCGCTTGGTCAAGTACGATTCAAATAATTTAAAGAACGTGGGTAAATATCTTTTTATTTTATAATAACTCAAAATGACAGACCTTGTCAAAAGGCCTGGCTCACATCTAAGAATATTTCTGGACAGTATTCTTTATTTTCCAAGGCTTTAATAATAAAATGTGTAATACGGCGGTGCTATTAAGTTGTAGAATGACCCCGTCAAAGCTAAACCGATAACATGGAATCCAGTTCTTAGATGTAAAATTTGGATCAATTATTTCAAGCAATAATTTTTCTAAAAGCTTAGAAGCAGACTTTATGGATCGATAAGATGTGACGTTCTAAAGATCATTTATAGGTTTATGAATCAAATTTATTTCTGCTATTTTTAGTTTGACAACCAATACTGTATTCAAAATATTGCATTAAATAGGTATGTAATAGCACTATATCTTTTCTGGTCAATTCTTTGGGCGTGAGATTTATTGGCTTTTCTAGCATTTAGAGCTATTGTAACTCTTTCTTCAGTTCGACAAAATAATTCTCAAAGACTTCAGCCTTTTCTCCATGGTTTTTGACCCATTGTATTTGAGTTGTTGTTTTCAATATGTAGAACTGCCAACTGTTACTCTCACTGGGGTATGATTAGAGGACAGATCATAACTTGATAATGTCTACAGCAAACGAAAAAAATTCATTTAAAACGATGAAGTCTAAAAGATCCGTGGTATGTTTGTATCTGATGGCCAGTAATGTGAGACTGCTTATTAAGAAAAAGAAATAATTTTTCTCTTGTAATAAACTTAACAATTTTCCGCCTTTAGTGGTAGATATGCAAAAACCTCAAACAGTATATTTGCTGTTACGATCTTTCCCTGTCAATTTTTGGGCCCAGAGTAAGAAATAATGATTCGAACTGATCTTTCTTTAAGTTACAAAATTGAATTACAGTCGCTGGGGAGCAATCCTTTTTATGCTTTGGCATCTCATAGTCATTGATTGAATGATTATTATTATAGCTATACTTCCGTGCACAGTTTCATCTGGGTGATTTGAGAAGTTGGTGTTATGTAGGATATTTCAACAAGAATCATTAGATTTACAAAAATTAATTATTCAGCTTTTTATCCGCTTTGATTGCGCAATGCACTGTTAGAAAGAGGGGATTCTTGAGTTTCACGGGTTGTCGATAGGTACCACCAGCGCACTTGGTTCACCTGCCACTTCAGTGTTTGTTAAGATGGCAACTGGACAACAGAAATAATTTTGTGTTACTCTACGCTTTGCGAAGTGTGAGTCCGTAACAACTGTTCAGCGTGATTTTCGGCGACAATATGGTGTTAAATCTCCTACCGCTCAGAGCATTAGGCGATGGTGTAGGTATTTCCAAGACATGAGTTGTCTGTGTAAGAGGAAATCCAGTGGTCATCCTCGTGTGTCTGACGAAGATGTGGAGCGCATCCGGCTGAGTTTTTCACGTAGCCCCCAAAAATCTATTTATCGTGCTGCAGAGAAGTAAACATTTCCTCAAAGTCTGTCTGGCGTATTTTGCGGCGACGTTTGATTATTTAAGCGTACAGAATTAATGCAAGTTCTTCATGCTGGTGACAAACAACGACGTGTTTAGTTGTGTGAATTCATCCTCGACAATTTCATTTAAATAAACCTCCTTAATGTTAAAATATAGAGTACGGAGCAGCCACATCAAATTGTACAGCATGAAAGAGACTTTCCTAAACTTAATATTTTTTTATGCAATTTCTTGGGAAAGGGCGTACGGTCCTTTTTCTTCTTAGAGGACACTGTTACGGAATCACATATTTAGATATGCTTGAAAACTAACATTTCCCACAGTTAGAAACCAACTGGGATGACCATCACATTGGAGCCTGGAAGTTCGAAAATTTTTGAATAATCAGATTTTCAGATGGATCGGCCGTGTGGGACCTAACGACTCAGCTTTATATCATTGGCTTCTAAGGTCGCCGGACCTCACTGGGTGCGATTTTTTCTTGTGGGGGGTTTTAAAAAACTGCGTTTAATGTGACCCCTCTTCCAACTACAGCGATCAAACTGCGGAACTGCATAAGAGCATCCGTACCAGCAGTGAATCTAGATATGCTGGGACAAATTCGACTACCATGGATATATGCCGTGTATCCCAAGGGGCATATATTGAGCACCTATAATTTGGAATGTAAAAAAACCTCAAGATTAGCCCTGTAACATAAAATTAATCTTAAGTGTCTGGGTTCATTATTTTTCGTAATATAAACGTTTAACTCAATTAATTCTTTTGAAATATCCTGTACAATGGGCTTTTAAATTATGTTTTGCCAGTGAAATGAGTCCGATTTATTAATATAATATCTATTTTGTTATGTTGAAGAAATAATGTACAGTATTCATCTATTTTATAATTAACATTATTAGGACGTCAATAACCACGATATTTTGTTGAATGGGCTGGTTAAACATTTTTTTAAGAAAGAATTATTTATAAAACAATACTTTAGAGATTTGGCAAACCAACAAAATAAACCAGCAAGTAATCTGAAAAAAAAAGTAAATAAAGGTTTTACATAGAAGAAAATTAGAAATACCAATCGTAATAGTAACGACAATGAAAACTAAGATTAACTCAAGTCCATATTCATAACGATACAGAAATAAGAAAATGCTAAAATCGTTATTGGTCGCTGGTTGCTTCGTGTGCTTGCTGAAACCCTGTTTCCTACCTCGCGACTATTCGGTATGGAAGAACATTATTTTCATCAGCTTTTGCCAACTTTCTGTGGTATTCTCTGGCATTTCTGCCAGGAAAAATGGCCACTTTAATGTACAAACTCTGTTCTACTCGGGTCACATCCTGCACGACGATTGATTGACAACTGATTTAACATTGCTCTCTGTGCAATTACAGAATATCACAGATCCATTTTGTGGACACACGCTGTGAATACACAGCTTTCTTAAAAGGTGTGGTATTTTGTGATATCATCCCTTACTTTATATAAAAAATAGTTGCCATAATTTATGCTACCACCATCGTATAACACTAAAATGCTATATTTAGTCAGTTTTGCTATATGAACGTGAATGATAGACAATTAAAAAGAAAAATAGATAATTTAGCAAGATTCATAGACGTATCATAGAATGGTTAAAATATTATGGATTTAAAGAACATCTAATGAGCTCGTATAAAGCAGAATAGATAATGAAATAAAACCGCTATTCTTATATACAATATATAAAAAAAATACGTAAACTAACTTATTTGGAGAAATTATGCGTTACACAATGGAAAACATAATACATGTAGCAAGAAATAAATGTTATGTCAACAGAAATGTATTGTAAACTAACAAAATTCACTAAACTGACAACGAGTGAAAAAGTAGAAAGAAGGCAAAAAACAACAACCCAAGACCATTACTAAAACTCTTATGCGAGCATATATTTCATAATTTTTTATTTAACTGTATAATGAAATTATACTTCATTGTATTAAAGTTTACTATATTAATTTTTTGTATAGAAGAATTTAAATACATACCTATGCTTTTCCGTCAGGTTCCATTGCGCCAGACTACCTCTGCGCCGTTATCTGTAACAAAATACAGTGATTACAACAAGAAAATTTAATCTATTCTATCATGTCAACAGCCATCGTAAACTAAAGTAATAAAATAAAAGGCATCAAATTTCAGTATTTGTATATATACCAGACAATGATAACAACATCATGAAAAAGTTGATTTCAAATACGCAAATTTACCGCAAACAACAAATGCGGCATACATCTTGCAAAGAACTTGTATATATCCATTAAAATATAGGGAACCTGTTCTTTTTAACATGCCTATTATATCTACTCTCTGTTACAACTTAAATTATGTATTAATAAAAATAATTTTAGGTCCAACATTTTTTAATATTGTCTACTATAAAAAAAATTGTCAATGTTGTTCTTCATTTCTCGAACTTGTCCACTCAGCGATGAAGTTCAATAAAAGGAAATATTTTAAGACAGTTTGTAATACTTTATTACTTATTTGCTAATATTAGAAATCAAAAATAGAAAAAGTTAATAAGAGTTCAAGAATATATAAAGTGAAACAAGTTTTTTTTTTATTTGAAGAAAAACTGAAACGCCTTATTGCCATTGAAAAGGAAAAGAATATTACAATTTGAAATAATTTGACATTCTTTTTAATAAAACGACATAAAATTAATAAAAGTCAAAGATAAATAATTGAACAAACACATCTAAACAGCTCTAAAGTGCTTTATAGATTAAACATGTTGTAACAAATTTCTGAACGCCCCCCGTAGCGCAGCTGATTGACATCTGCAGTGCGTCACGCCTGACGCCCGACACTTCTAGGAATGAAGCTGGCGCATTTTATGGTTCGTAATCTAAATAGAACTTTTGCTGTTGAAAAATCCATAAATATCTGTATGACCACAAGATCCTTTTTGAGCACTGAAGTGGCCCTTAAACTTTAAGAATCTGGAAGGCCAAGTAGCAAGATGGATCGAAAGGCTTCAGCAATACGACTTTAAGACGGAGCAAAGACCTGGGAATAGTCGTCGAGGGGACCGTACCTAGAAGAATGTAGCTACTGTAGTCGCGCAGAAAAAATGACCCCTAAGACTGTGATTAATGTCTTGTGGCGATCCAGAGAGTTAAAATGTCACCACAAAGAAGATCAGACTTTGAAGTATGTCTGGGAATGGAGAAAAGTTGGAAGAGAACCCAACTGGACAGAAGTGGCTCCGCGTTCGCCAGCAGTAAAATCGCATTAGGCACAACAAGATGCCATCACGACAAAAGACGATGTCTTACAGTACGTGCTGGAGGGCGAAGATGGATCTCAGAAAATGTCCAGTCATTGGTCCCAAGAAAAAGGTTCTAGAAGTGCTGCAACAATTGATTGAATAATGGTGTGTCTGATGGTCATATCGAAATTACAAAGGACTTTGGGGAAGATTTGTGATTCACCCAGTGAATTATAAAGGTGTTGAAGATTCGTGCCAGAAATGTATGGTATGTGCAACGAGCAACGGTCCGCAGAAGAATCCGAAAGCAGCAATAAGACAATATAACATCGAGTCTTTCAAGCGATTGCTATTGACATATCTGGTCCGTTCCCTACAAGTAATAGTGGAAATAAATTTATTCTAGTGGCGATGGCGATTTCAGCAAATGGGTGGAAGCCTATGCATTACCAAATCAAGAAGCTACAGCCATCGCGGAGATGTCGGTAAAATAATTGATTAGCAGATTCTGAGTACCATTAGAATTACATTCCGACCAAGGTCAAGGTTTTGAATCAACGGTATTCACGAAAATATGCGAGCTACTAAGCATTAGGAAAACCAGGACAACTTTATTACAGTCCCAGTCAGATGGAACGGTCGAGCGCATGAACAGGATAATGGGGAAGTACCTTTCAAAAGTCGTCTCTGACCATCAATGAGACTGTGGCCGATATATTTATCTGTTCCTGTTGGTATACCATTCGTAGAGTTCCTAGAGATTAGAGGAGAGTAGTTTTTTTACAAACTTTCACAAAAACATGTTTTAAAGAGTCAAATCAGGTAACTCGGGTGGTCACTGCAATAATACGTCTTCTTCATGTCCTCTGCATTCTGTCCATTTTCGTGGAAACTTAGATCGACATACCCTCTCACGTTTCTGTCATAATGAGCCGGATAGCAGTCTTGTTAATAGAAATAGCAATTTCTGTATTCATTCAACTGTAGCCACAGCCACTTTCCCAGCATGTCTAAGTAATGACAGTAAGTTTGCCAAATAAATATGATCTATACATCTCTCTTTCGATCTAGCGCAGAAGACATTTAACTTAAGCGAATCTCGTGCATATTCTATGACCATTCGGACACAAATGGACACATTGTGCCGATTTATCTTCCAGACAAAGAAAAACTTCTAATTTTCGCAAAAATACTGATACATCATCATGTCCGTTTTCTGAAGGTTTATTGTCAAGTGTCATTTCGATGTTAAATTGATTTGATGGTTTCTACGTGTTACTTACATCAAAGTTTGGAAATTTAATGGCTAGGAATAGTGAGCTGTTGTGAGCTAGTAGACAATTTAAAATTAGTTGAAAATTAAGTGTTATTTGGGTCAAAATTGATCAAAACATGCAGAATAGCGAGAAAGAACGATGTTTAAATCTCTACGGTTATTAGATCTGGGAGCTTCACCGATGAAATCTAAGCTACCTTATAGAACGTAGGACACTGGTCAAAAGCGTCAATAGGTTTAACTTCGTAGGTTGTCGCTGAACTGAGCTAGGGGCTTTAAAACAGAGAAGGTGTTTAGAACTTAAACTAATGTAATTCAATGGCATTTAACATGGTGATTGAAAGTAACGTTGGATTTGTTTGCGTAGGTCGTTGTTGGATTTAGCTACGAGCGTTGAAAGTTATAGTACATTTTATCATTTCAGAAGTATGTTATGTAACGTTTTTCTAAATACTAATTAGAGGTTGTTGTTTCAGATCAGATAACCAATGGACGGATGTCATTTAAAAACCAATAAATAAAGTTTTGGTGGATATTAAAACGATAGTTTTATTGGGAGGAGTTGGTAATTTTTCAATTACTCCTATTTTATCTTTCTTCGCTGCTTATCCCAAGAAAATATTCATCAGTCTTTTCCACGTTTGGTAAGTAAATATCGTTGCACTAAATGTTATCGGAGATCTCGTTATTAGAACATGAACCAATCAGAAACTAATACAACGACGTTACACTTATTTTGCCGCAGGAACTCCTTAATATCTAGACGAAAGAAAGAGTCAAACGCGGATATTAATAAAGTCATTTTGCAGAACGCGCTAGATAACTATCAAAAACAAATATAAGGGATCCGCCGTCATATAAAAATAGTTACATCTGTTACCCATGCTTTCTTTGCTCAAAACCAAGACAAGATGGGATTATAAATATCTAACAATTAACCTTTAATAGATAAGAACAAAATGCATAATATTACATTGTATATTCAACCGCACACGCGGTTCACTTAGCTTTTCAAAAGAGGAGAATTTGAAAATTCTGAAAGAAAAGAAAGTGTATAAATTATGTCAGACATTGTGAAAACCAGTTGACTAAAAAATATAACGAAAACTGAGAAATAATTTTACTGATCACCTGATTTGCTAGTAGAAGATTGTACGAAAAATACTAGTTCAATGAGAAAATAGGCTTGAGAAAACCTTGGAACTTATCAGCTAGATCAAGTTTGTACTTATATCTCAAAGCGCATTAAAAACGAAGAGTATAAGAGCAGGTAGCAACTAACTACCAGCCGTACTGTATCACCTGTAAGACACCACTACTGATTCGTGCATGAATTTAATCTGGACATAAAAACAAAACAGAGCATTAAGCATTAAGCGTACGTTATTGTTGATACAGCTTTACAGGGTTCAGAATATATTGTCGAGTATTATTTTAGTTGTACTGTTGGTTCTCATGTTATTAGTGTTTGTGCTCACAATCTCCTTTGTGTACTATTTGTCTAATTTTTGATATGAAACTTACAAAGAGGAAGATGAAACTGAAAGACTTAAAAATGCAAGCCAAATCAATCTCCACGTGATGTAATCTGGATAAAGCAAACTGACCCTCGTAAACATCCACTCCAGTACAATAAAAACTACGAGAACCTCCAGTGTTTTGCGCATTGACACTGCTTTGTATGATGAAGATCATGGGTTGGCATTAGTTTGAGTTCTGAACAGCTTTCCTTAGCCGAGATCATGCGTACCATATGGCATATGTTCCAAGGCTTGTAGCCCAGATCAATATAGGCCTACGAAGTTAAACCCATAACACATTTTATTAATGCTCTATGGTCTATAAGTTTTCTGATAACATATCACTCAATAAGTTCGTAGGATGAATGTTACATGGTTCCACTATTGACAAATCCATATGATTGTTAGGAAGTACTCACCTTTAAATGATACGTGTTAAATTTCATGACAATCTGCCGTTATTTCACAAGTTACAGTGGTTTTAGTGGCGCTACTTTGTAATTTTCAAAACAATGACAAAATCTTAAATTGGTATGTTAATAAAACATTACTTTTTAATGGGAAAAATACGTTTTAAGCAAACCAATGGCTTGACAAGTGTTATGCGGACTCTGCTTCATCGAAGCAAATGGTAGAGAAGTGGTTTGGTGATTTTAAACGCGACGATGCAAACACCGATGATGTTGAACGCTCTGGTCGCCCAAATTCGGAAGTTGTTTCAGAAAACAAAAAAGTCCACAAAATACTTTTGGCCTAACGTAAATTGAAGTTGCGTCAGATAGCTGATACTTTAAAGATATCAGAAGGCAGTGTACTCACTAATTTGCATAAACATTTGTCCATGAGAAAACTCTGTTCGAAGTGGGTACCGGGTTTGCTCACAGTCGATCAAAAACAACAACGCGTCGACGATTCAGAGCGCTGTTTGGAACTGTTTAAGGGCAATAAAAATGATTTTTTCATGCGGTATGTGACAACGGATGAAACATAGATACAACACTACACTCCAGAGTCAAATCGGCAGTCAGCTGAGTGGACAGCAAAAGGCGAAAGCCGCCCAAAGCGACCAAAAACCCAAATGTCAGCTGGTAAGGTTTTAGCCTCCGTATTTTGGGATGCGCACGGTATTTTATTCGTCAGTTACCTTGAGAAAGAGAGAACCATCAATAGCAAATATTATATGGCGTTATTGGTGCGTTTGAAGAAATTGTGAAAAAATTGAAGAAGAAAAAAGTGCTTTTTCACTAAGTGTCTCACAAGTCGATCGCAACAATGGCTAAATTGCACGAATCGCATTTTGAATTGCTTCCCCATCCATCGTATTCTCCAAATTACTACTGCCTGAAAACCTAAAACGAATGCTCCAGGGAAAGAGATTTGTCTCCAACGAAGAAGTGATTGCCGAAACGGAAGCCTATTAGAGGTCAAAGATAAATCGTACTACAAAAAAGCATCGAAATGTTAGAGAAGCGTTGGAATAAATGTATCACTCTTGAAGGAGACTATCTTAATGAATGAATGATTGCCTAACTGTTGTTGTTTTATTAGTCATCCTATAAACTTATTAAGTGATGTATTATATTATTATTAAATATAATACACCCAGTAAATAAAAAAAACCGAGTAAAAAATATTTAGCAAAAATAAAATAAGAAAAGATAAATTTGTACCAAGACCATTGTATTGTATTGTACACAGAACGTGACTGAAGGGAATAAACTGAATAAAGACTACAAGAAAGTTGACTGTAGTACAGGAAGCGGTGGTTAATGTAAAACCTCGTTAAAAAATCTTACATCTCGCGGTTCTCATAATGAACCGGGCATTCAATTGGAAATGCAGGTATTCCCTGTCCATTCACGTAACCGAGCGAAGTTAGGTAACGCAAGTGCACGCGCAATCGCCGGCGTCGTGCAACGCAACGTGCCCAGAAATATTTTAATTTCACGCAGTCTGCGCGGCCAAGAAATTCTAAATAATGGCATCGGAATAAAATGTCCATTAAAATGCGCGGTAGTTAATTCCCGGCTTAATAATCGACGTGTAATTGGTTTCGTATTGACAATATGTCGGGCAAACCTGTACGAGCGCGGCATTCGTAGTTGCGACACGTACGCCAAACGACAAATTCTTTGAAGCGAAACTCGCAGAAATTTTTATTGTTATTTTTGCCGCTGTGGGCCGCGGGTTGCTGGCCTGGTACAGTTTCTATTATTGTATCTAATAACAGATCAGTGGGAGCCAGTTTTTTCTCTAACTGCCGGCCGATCGCGAATTCATCGGGGTTAAGTTAATTAGCAACAATTGGAGCCGCAATGGATGCCACCGAGCGGTCTTACATTAATTTAAACTGGCATCGCTGGCATTTCAATACTAATTAAAATGATTTACTTGGTTCATGTGATACAAAACCATTAAAAAGCCTGCATGTTGCAGAATACAGAGAATCTTTTTGCGGCATTCTGCTTCCACATAATTTATTTGTTTATAAATGAAATTTCTTATACAAAAAGCGGCTACATCGTTGAACTAATTGTTCAGTGAAATTATCAAATACTAGCTGAATAAATAGTGCAACATATTTTGTATTGCGTACTTCTATTATCAAACCCAGTATCGTGTATTAGGAGGAAGCCTACTAATACATCAATACTGTAGTAAAAACATCTCAGTGTGTAAATAAGATCCGTAACAGTACAGTGAGTTTTGTTTTACAAGTACACAGTAACTACCTCAATTCTGTTTCTAAGTTCGGTTCTGGCATTCAAACCGAGCGGACGTGTTGGTTCAATAATTTGCGTTCTGTATGACAAGTGTTTACATTAGTGAGTGTGCGATTAGAGATTTGCGACCCGTCAACGTGTGGATGGGGCACTGGCCCCAACATCGATGTGGACTAGGTCGCCCTGCCTGCTGCCCTTCCTGCCGCCACTGTCGCTGTTCTGAGAGGAAGAAGCGTTGCAATAGGTTCCTCGCCGTCGCTGCCAAGCTGGGATAACAGCTTGAGAGATTGAACCCTCACAAACGCTCTTGCTAGCAATCAAGTAAAAGTCCAGCCTAAATCATCCGAGGATTATAAAATAATCACAAAATCCCTGATTGAAAATAAAAGCGAATTTTACATCTACACATTAAAAAAAATGAGCTACAAAGTAGTATTAAAAATCCCTACCATTCCATTGACAGTGAAGAGATTAAAGATTAAAGATTAAAGAAATTAGGGCACCAGGTCACAAAGATTTAGAACATCAAACAATACAGGACTAAGTTGCCTCTTTCACTGTTCCGTGTTCAGCTAAAACCCGCCTCCAACAATAAAAACCTTTCCACTACAGCAGCACACAGTGTTTAAAATGTCAAAGATCCGGACATACGAAACATTTTTGCCAACTACGTCCAAGACTACCTCAGAGAAAAATGCAAAAGAAAAGAAAAATTTCGCGGTGTCCGTTGTGCTGAGGGAACCACCCTGCGAATCACAAGGAATGTACTACATATAAAGAACTGCAAAGCAAAGAATTTCTAGGACTCTATTAGAAGCAGTATTCTTCCAATTCAAGCGTTACTAACCAACGGATCCTAGACTGTCTTAGTCACAAGTAGCTAATAGGCAAAAACAAGTAATGCTGAATCAAATATCATCAAATTCAAAACTATAGTCGTGATTTTCTCCAAGTAACAAGTGTGTTAATAGAGAACCGCATAGCCCCTCCCCTCACCCTCACGGCAGTGTATTTCCCTCCCAAACATGTAGTAAAGGAACAATTTGCAGACTATTTTAGAACCTTAGGGCAACGATTTTATGCGGGTGGAGATTATAACGCCAAACATACTAATTAGGGTTTCAGAATCATAACAATAAAGAGACGAAAATTAAATAAAATTTAAAAAAACACCAACTTACAACGTCTTTCAACAGGAAAGCTCACCTATTGGCCAACGTACCTACAAAAATTATTAGGTATGGTTGACTTCTGCATAACAAAAGGCATTCCTCCACATTTTGCCAATGTAAAATCTTGGTTTGAACTTTCTTACCACTGAAGCCCATAACAAAAAAATAACTTTTATTCTAAGCAATAGACATACAAAGTGGAATGAATACCTAGTGAATGAAGCATAACCCTGAATATTCCTCTCAAATTTTCAGAAGATAATGAAGCTGCCGTCAAGGTATTTACCGATGTTATTTAGCGGGCAAGCTGGAAAGCAACGCCAAATAAACTTTCCGACTGCCCTAGAGCAGTCAAGAAAAAATTTAAGTTAAAAGGAGACTGCGAAAAAACTGCCAAAGACTACGTAGACCTAAATATAAACGAGTACTTAACAGGGTAAATGCAAGAAGAATTGAACAAAAATTAAAATGATTGTATCTAAACATTTTTAAAAAGGCCTTTACTCACTGAAGTCCTGAACTATTCTCTCTGAAGGACAATAAAGAAATTGCATGAACCCATCCATAACCTCCAGAGCCACTGGGCAAGGAACGATAAGGACAAGGCAAGTGTTTTTGCTGAATGCTGAACAAAATTTTCTAACTACATCTCCGAGAGAATAAATCCTAAGAAGAAAAGCACCTCAAGCACTAGACCTGCAGTACCAGCTCGAACTACCTGTGAAACGATTTAAAGCCACTGAAGTTTGCAAAATGATTAATACCCTAAACTTTAAAAAAGGCTCTGGGTCATAACCTAATAACTGATAAAATTCTTAAACAGCTGCCTGCTACTGATGTAAAATAGCTAACCCAACTATTGAATGCAGTTTTACACGTAGTTTTTATTCCAATGGAAAGTGGCTCAGATAATAGTTATCCTAAAACCAGATAAACGTTCCAATAAAAAAAAAATAAAAAAACGAATAATTTCAATTATTGACGACTTAATATCAGCTCATTAATTCTGCTTCCGAAAGATGCATTTTACAATTGAGTGAATTAATCAAGTTTTTGAAGACAAATAATACTGTCTTGCGACATTCAGAAATCTCTCAAACGTTTAACAGAGTGTAGTATATGGGACTCCTATACAAATTACAAACAGTCCTTCCCCTAAATGACTGTCCAATCGTGAAATCATATCTCCTTAATAGTCACTTTTTGCTCAAATACGAAACAGCACATACAAGCCTATTCCCGATAAACACTGGAGTATCTCAAGGCAGTGTCCTCGGACCACTGCTTTATCTCTTATACACTGCAGACTTGCCAACCTTACCAGAAATTATATACAGTGCTGGCCTCTGACAGAGTTCCAAGGATAGTCTTGCAGAAATTGCAAACCAACTTAACTGCCATTGAAAAATGGTTAAAATTGGAGAATTAAAGCAAGAGTCCAAATCCATCTACGTAACCTTCACCACGCGCAGGTAAAACTTGCCCTCCAGTACAGATAAATAACAATCCTCTTCCCCAATAAAAAGATGTCAAGTAACTCAGGTTATAACTCGACAGAAGACTTACGTGCCATAAGCATACCTTTACAAAACTCAAACAGTTGAAACTAACTTTATCCAAGATGTACTGGTAATTAAGACGTAAATCTAAGCTTTCGCTAAAAAATAAATTTCTCTTGTATAAAAATAAACTCAAACAGTTTGGAGTTATGGCATCTGACTATGGAGTATAGTTGCTAACTGCAATATTAAAATTCTAGAACGCTACCAATCGAAAGTGTTGCGCTTGATTGTGAACGCGTCCTGGTTTGTGTCCAACGTGGTTATCCATAATAACCTACAAATGTTAACAGTGAAAGAAAAAGTCAACCATTATAGTATTAAATATAATGACAGTTTTAGAGCACATCCAAACACTTTAGCAACAAGTCTTATGGTTCTTCCAAATCAAAGTAGGAGATTCCAAAGATATGTGTCAACTGACTTATCTTTATTTAAGTAGTATTAAGTTTAGTCTTACTTTTACTTTTAGTTTTTTAAGGTATAGTTTGTAAGTTTCTTTTTGTCAAAAGCCACAAAAGACTTATAAATCTGCTATTACAGGGGCATACTACTGTGTACACTCCTACAAGTCCAAATAATCAGTTCAAACTATTTACTAAATTTACATGTACAGATTGTAAATAAACTTGGATGTTATTAAAAAAATCTGGTGTGAACATCACACGACTTTCCTTATCCTGCGCTCTCGCTCTCGTCCCGGAACTTGTTATTTTAAAAAAGGACGAGGTGCGAGTCCAACACTCGAAAGCTGATTAAAATAAACAGTACAAGACAATAATTGACTCGTACTTAAAATTTTGCTACGACACTGAAGGTAACCGTGCGAGCTTGGCCGCACAGCCTTCGCCACTATCGCCTGCGTGCTCCCTCCTAGCGGCCAAGCGCTCCCCCTCGTCCTCCCGCAGTCGGCCCGGTAGCTCTCCGAGCGCGCTGTGATTGGTCCGTTTAATTAATTTTTAATCGTCTATAACTTATTTATTTGACCTCGGATCAAAATTTCATTTTAATTTTTTGATCGTTTCGGTTTGATCTGTTCGGTAATATAAATTTCCCGAAACATTTTATGAACACCCGGTATATTAAAAATCCTGAGTTTCAATTTTTTTTTCGAGTTCCTATTTTATCAACTTTTATTTTAAATTCATGTTTATCTCATGATAATAAATCATTTTTATTCTAATGAATTTTTTGTATCTTCAACCGTTTAGATTCGCGACTGCTTTGCGCGACCGATTTTGCGACCTTGTGACCAAACGGCTAGGCCGATTTTTATCAAAAGCTTCGCACTGCGTTCTCTACCTACAAGTAACTTGCATACCAAATTTCAAGTCTCTAGCTCTTACGGTTCTCAAGATATCTTGTTTACTGACAGACCGACAGACACACACACACACGAACCAATGCCTCAAACCAACTTTTTTGGTGTCCTGAGGCTATAATTCGCCCAGAAATGTGAAAAACTGGGTAGGTCAAATTTCCGCCGATTACATTACTTTCCTTATAGGATAAGGAAAGTAAAAATTTGTTTCTGTAGCATTTCCAATGTAATCAGCGTTTATAAAATAATACAATTCTACTCGGTCAATCAGCCTTCTCTAGTCTATAAAACTTTTAGGCTGTCTTAGAGATACTCAAAGAACAAAAAGTTTATATGAACATGTGTACAGAAATCCACAGTAAGTCTGCAATACTAGATTATTACATCACATGACAGTATGCCATTTGCCATTTGTGTTACAATTCCTTTCTTCTCGTCAATTTATTATTAGAAAGTGCATATATCATTAAAGATATTTTCATTTGATGCTTCCACACTTTTGAGACAGCTCAGACAGTTTCCACAAAGCTGCTACAGCTTATTGATTGAAGCTTGCCTCTTTTATTGCGTCAAGCAGAGAGTGATTACTTGGCATAAGATAATACAAATATGAGACAGTACGGTGTACCTGAAAGCCTATAGGCTGACAACGGTATGGCGACAGTAATTCGCAATGCCAGCCACTGGTAATGCTATCATGATGAGACAACCAATCCCTTATTCCAAAAAAAAACGATTACTATTGGTTTTTGGAATAAAATGGTCATGACCTTTAGAACGAGGGCTTCCAATGTGATGTAATTCCATACACTAACATTTCTTTTTTGGTATATCGTGCTAAAATTGCGATTCGTTTATTATGACCAATACTCAATCGTTTCCAAATTTACACTGTATATCTGCAGCAACTCCACGCGCTTTTGTTGTTCCTATGCTGTAACAGCTGAGGGAACCAACCCATCGTACACTGACCTTTGTCATCTTAAAAAATCCTTATGAACAATCATATATAAAGGTTCGCGTGAGAAACCTTTTGCATCTGCCGATGCATCAAATGTGATTCGTCTGTTTGTCACTACCAAGTCGAACACAAGTTTGATAATGTGTGGTTTGCTTTCGTGAGCACATATATTGTTGTCTTTAAACTGTGATATTCAGCTAAACACAATTTTGCGACTTGGCAATGCATTCATATACATGACTACTAATTTCGTACAGATATCTAAATAGTCACTCCTTTCCTCCAAAGAGACCACGACTCCCGCCTTTGCTCATAATTTTTGCTTCCATATGTTTCCAATTCGTCCACAGCTACATTCTTTGGCTTTACAAATGATTTACTTTTTGTGTGCATTGGGCGCGCATTTCAATTTATGACAGAAGTGTTTCCAGGAGGAATGACAAGCATTTGTGACCGCCCCAAAAAATAGAATTTAAATTTCTTTAGATTTCAGAAGAGATTAATGAAGTTTTCTAACAACTTTAGAGTAAGTGCTTAAAATGTCCTCCCCCACCTTTGTAGGCCAGCAAGCCTTAGATCGCATTATGAATTAATTCAATTAGTTCAAAGTTTTCTCACTGTATTCAAACAGCATCGTTTGTAAAAATAAAAAAATTATCTGCTGCCAAGACCTAAACTTACAACTACGCATGCGTATTGTACGATGTGCTAGTTCTTTTGTACAAAATAGAAGCATGAACGCTTACCCAAGCAACAACTAAAAGGATAGAAGCATTTGAAATGTGGATTTACAGGAAAATATTCAGAATATCTTGGGTTTAAAGAATAAGAAACGAGACTGCGCCACAAAGAATGAGGACAGTAATGGAAATAATTAACATGATCAAAAGAAGGAAAATAGATTATGTGATGCATAACGAAACTACTAACTATTACAAATAATTGTTCAGGGAAAGGTCTAGGGCAAAAAAAAACACCGGAAAAAGAAGAACATCCTAACTCAAAAATCTACGAGTATGGTTTGGAAAAAGGACAAGATCCCTATTCCGAGCAGACAAAGAAGATTCAAATAGCCTTACAAGCTGCAATCAGACAATGTTCAAGTATATTCACATCAAAAACTAACTCAACATACACGACGCTCTTAAGTAATCTCATAGATAATTTTTCAAAGGATTTAAGTCCGATCCACTTGTCGGACAGGTTGTTTGAAGTATCATCTGAGTTGAGTTTCATCAGCCACACGATTTGCCGTACTGCCAATTGTATATTTTTGAGCAACTAAATGGTAACCGATAATTCCAGCCCAAATAATGTAAAACCGTTGTTGATGACCAATTTCAACCCTCCCATAAGGGGTTTTTCTAGTTTACAAATGATTGTTGTGTAGACTAGTAACGACATCTTTACTAAAGTTTTCTTCACCCGCAAAGAAGAAATCCTATAATGGTAGTAGTTTATTACAAAAACAAAGGCAATATCCCTCTCTTAAAAGAAAATCCGTTTGTGATGATCCATGTATATATTGCAACTGAAAAAAATATATGTAAGATACCCAACACAGTCACTTAGCATACATTAAACTAGCGGGCGAACTTGAGGCACTCGTCTTCCATGTTCACTTCTACTGTCAAACGTTTTGCAAAAGTTTTGTATTTTGCTATCTGTAAAGGTACGACTTTTCGGCTATTTTTATTTCTTCATCCATACTTGTAAATTATCTCTGTTTGTCTCTGATACGAAAAGTGGATCACCCTAAGATATCTTTATAGTACATGTCCAGTTAGAAGCAGATTGACAAGTGAAAAAAGGCAAACACATCGTAAATGAAAATTAGTGTTACTGTCTATTGCCGCATACATGCATTTTCGGACGTATGTTCATATACATTTTTTTTATCAAATCTTTTCTTATCAAAGATCAATTCTTAAAATTTACTTTTATAGTTAATGTTCAATTTTTATAACAAAATATTACATTTAATAGCTGATTATAGATGTGATGCGCAAAATCAGCGTAAAACTATTAATAAAATACAATTATATTCCTTAAATGAAAAACACTTCTTAAAAATCTTGGGGTGATACTAAATATATTGATTAATAATGTACTAAAACTTCCTGAAGATAAATGGGCCTTGTACTTTTGGCCGTACTAAAAATTATCACATAGTCGCAAGGTCACATGAAGGATCCACTGTATCCTTTGGACTATGCAAAATAGGTATTTGAAGAAAATTTTACCGTATTTCTTAATATTTGGCTTACAATATTATAGTTTATTGCACATTTTTGGACCATATTGCATGCACATAGAAGCGTTTGGTATCCATGTGCCAGTATGCCACCAAAACCGTCAAATTGTAGAAAAAAGAGTTTGAATCGGCCAACAATTATTTATTTGACCGAGAGATGTTCCAGTATTCAAAGTGTCCAGAATTATGATGAAGGTAGAATTGGTAAAGCAGAACAGTGACGACTGAAGAAAACATTGGGAGAGTTTAGAAACATTACCGAGGATCTCAAACCTCAGAGAGAAATGCCGCAAGAGCTCAAAATCAAGAAAACTTCTCTTCAAGAGACTGTTAGACAAGAGTTAGAACTTTTTGCTTACAAAAATCAAATTCATCGACCAAATATTTAAAAATGAACATCAAAATTCAATGAAGCTTGGACTTTGGTTTATACAATATGGCACCGAAGTCTATCAAATTTAACAAAATATGACCGCCATCTTAAGAGTCTCCGAGCCAAATATCGTAGCTTTGGACGCAATGTAAAAGACAGAAACCCAGTTTGAACCCCTGTGATTATTCGTTATGGGATCTAATCAAAGATATGTAACAGGTCTTTTAGAATTACAATGAGTATTGAATGTTTTTGATTTTCTCGTTAACTGCGAGTTGCTAAAGAACACTAGAAAAAAAAAACAATTGTAGCTTTCATGTCCAATAATTGCTATATGTGACATTTTAAAGTTTGCTTTCTATACTTTGAACTTTAATAAATGGTTGGGACCTCACATAGATCTTACTGCAGTATAATTGAATATCTGTAATCCTAACAATAAGTATAAAACGTATTTTTGTCACTCTGATAGCTTTACTCTAAACGTTGATAATTAATTTTACTCCAAGCTATTTAGTCTACTAAGGTTCTTATAATCTCATGTTTATCAATACGCATGATACTTGGACATAAATGTTTTTGGGGTCAGATGTCGCATTTAAAATCTTGACCTTAGCACAAACGTATAAAAACTATGTTTATAGTCCGTATAGCTCGACTTTTGAGATAATTTTTCAGTCTGTTCTTATCTTCTCTCATGTTTAACAATCGCGATGATGTAGTTGGACATTGTGTTTTTTAGGTAAGATGTCGCACATTTATTTATTAGCACAAACGTTAAACTTGTTTATAGTTCCGTATATCTCATACTTTTGAGACTATTTCAGTCTGTTCTTATTTATTATTTTCAACAATCTTAAGATAATTTGGTCCAAGAGGTCGATAGAACAAAATCTTTTTTCATAATATTTCAAAAATCATATAAGAGATTACGGATGACATCAGATCCCCGAATAAAGGTACATAAAATTATAGAAGCCGTAGGTATTATACAATTTCACATAATTAATTGGGTTTAAAAAGCTTTCTGCGATAAGCATTCGAGTAGGAAGTTTAGCCAAACATTTGGACGTGTTTAAGAAATATTCAAAGAAATTTAAGGGATGCTGCGTGACCAGACTAGATTAAACCTGCATTTACCCCCACATACCAAAAACTAAAATGCAATAAAAGTAAAACGGCACGAAGAAAACAAATGTAATCAGTTGGACAGTTAACATGTTATTTTGGAATGGTAAAAGAATTTTATTGGATGATTCTTTCAGTGATAAATATTACACACGCAACTTTTGGGTAGGATGAAAGTAAAAATTTGAAACGAAACGGCTTGGAACAAAAATATTGTTCCTTTGTCAAACTGTCAGCCCATTCAAGTCCCATGATGCAGCAATCTAAAGTTTGATATCTTTTATTTATCTTCCATCTATACATTTGAACAGAAAGTAATCAAATAAATGTAGCGTGATTTACACAAGGCCCGTGCGTAGCGAACAAAGGCAGCCTATACACTTGAACGAAAAGTAAACAAAGGCGGCTGACATGAAATTTGGCGTGCCGTACTCTGAGACCTTGCATTCGTGCATGCACGGCGGGGCCGCTCTCGCTCGTTGCCGAATGGCCTGGCGGCGATTATCATTGCGAAACGCAAAAAGCACGTCTACCACGGCAATTTAATTTTCTTCCGCCGAGCTGAGCTTGGATTGTAATAGACATAAGCATATCCCGCCCATATAGAAATATGTATAACGCACGTAAGCCTTATATAAACATTTGAAAGTTGGGCATGCTCAATCAAAATAGTGGCAGCAACGTCCTTCCAGGCATTTCGTATGCCTTCCAAGCATACGAAATGCCTGGCAACAATGTTGCCTTTGAACCTGTTATCTCTTTTATAGAGTAGAAACAGATGCATATTTACTAAATTAATAGTTTCCTATCCGTTGTAAAAACGAAGCTAAAATGTTGAGAATACTAAAGTTAGGTTATGCCATTCCTTAATCAAAACAAACATTTTGTTACTGCTGCCAACATTAATCTAGGGAAAAATTAAAAATGACTGCAAATGAATGTAAGAAACACGTAAAGTTAAACCGATTTCAACATACGTATTTCTTACATATGAACGTAAAACGTAAAAATTACGGGAGTAGATTATGAATGAGCGCATGTTCTGCATTGATTAAACTTTACATATTATGTATTTTTCATGGGCGGCTTAGGTTCATTATGAATGGGCGTTAAGTTAAGTTGTTCCACGTTTTCAATCCAGAGAAAAAGTCGTTCAAATTAAAAATTTATACGTTCCCTTACAAAAATGTGAGGGAAGGCGAGTAAAAATCGTCAGCCTAGGATGCCAAAATATAATAATTTCATATTTTTGCCTAACTTACTTCTCTGAAACTTCCATCTATCCAAAAAACTCAAAATATTTCTAACCTAAAAATAAGACTGTGAATGATTACTTTGACGAACTTCTATTTCCAAGAAGGAATCGATAAGTTATGACAGCGTTGGGCTAAATGTATTGGAAATTCGAAGAAATAACATTAGAAAATAAAACTTGAATCACATTTATGTTGTTTTCTCTCCTCGTAATGCAGACTTAAAAACTTTGAAAAAACTTATAAACAAAATTAACACATGTTAACTATAATGAACACAATAAACATGCACGGATGTAATCTTATAGCGGAGCACGGTAGAGTTTTCAGTGATGTAGCTTTTTGGTGACGGATATTAATCAAAATCAAAATTCTAAATATAAAGTGTATTTAAAAGAATATGAAAAAACACATCTAATAGAAGGTTGCTTATTTTAAAATACTTTAAGTTATAGGAGGAATTTGAGTGATTTTATGTTTTACCTTGTGAGGAAAAAATCATCAATCAGCCCTGTCAAAAATTTCCCTAAATTCTCTCAAAAGTGAAACCTGAATATAAGTACTCAAGAGTGGAAAAATATTTTTGTTTTAATGACAGACCAGAAATTCCTTCAAAAAAGCATCAGCCCAAGAGATCAAAACATCATCGAGCGTGATTCGCACATCTTTATAGGAAGTAGACTCTTTACTTCTCAAACATTCATTGTAATTTTTTGCATTTTAAATGTCGCTAATATTTGAGCCATAGGAACAAGCTTAAATCCATTACACATTTAATAATGTTAGCACTGCAATTCGCACACACAAGAATTTGCTTGCTCTCAAACCCATAAAACTGTTACCTTGTACCGGCCATAAAACAACCAAGAATATTGCAAAATTAAATTTTATATTTATGTCCGTTGCTTACAGTCTCCTTAAAACCCCTTTGCCATTCTAAACGAGTGAGTCTTAATCTAATAATAATTAAATGCGGAGCGGACGCGGCCTCTCACACTGGCGTGCCGTTGCGCTGCCGCGGCCGGTAAGGGCGATTTCTTTTCGCTCCACTCCGCTGCGAACGGCCGCACGGACGATCCGGTTTGCGCGCAGGGGTATTGCAATCAATTAATTCCGCGGCATATTATTAACTGCGTTCGCTCCGACCCGAACTGTTTATGTAAATAACGATTTTTATGGGCAGCGTGTGTACCAATAAAGGCGTGCTTAATTGTAAAATTATAACATTATTATTGCGCCGAGTCGTGCGCTTAACATGCATACCTAATGAATATGACGAGGAGCTCTTAATTGAGCACCGCAGTAATTACACCTCGCGCTGCATCTCGTTGCCGCCGCTAATGAATATTAAGCAGCGTGTCTAATTCGGCCGTTAAAAAACTACTTCACGGCCTGCCCTTGTAAGCTGCGCCGCAGAGCGGCTACTTCCAGGCGCGCCCCCGTAGCTCGAGCCGATTAGCGGCGCGACTATTTGCAAATGCGGCGTGAATGCTGCGGCAACAATGCGAAGCGGAAAAGAGGATCAAGTGCATTAGAATGGAGAGCTAATGAAGTGCATTGAGCGCATCTGCTGCGCTCCTGGATGCGTGGCGCATTCATCGGTTAATAATAGGGTGTCAGGAGTGGCTTAGTTATGCTTGTCGGGGGATTTCGTGAAAAATAGGGCAGTGGGGCCCCGCTCAATAGATGCACTTGACCACTGCACTTGTTCGAAGCAGGGGAGAAAACTGAAAGTTGTTCAATCAATCTCTATCTGGAACAATAGCTAAAATAATTTTCAGTACAGTTTTATGCTTTTGTTATGATTCTGTTCTAGTACAAGGTGGCGCAAAAGTTGTCACCCGATGTTCTTTGGCTATAATTTTTTATGAATGTAAAACTTTAGTTCTGATTTTGGATTGTGTTTATTTGATGTCTTAATTTTTTCCATTAAGTCGAGAAAATGATATTCGACCAAGTGGCCGCCGCCAGAATTGATGACCATACGGGCCCGATTTATGGCATTTTCATCACTCTCGCCAGAACTTCCGGCGATAGATTTTCGCATTCTTGACGGATATTCTCTTTAAGGGCTTCAAGAATCAGAGGCTTGTTGACATAAACTCGTGACTTCAAGAAAACCCACAAAAAGAAGTCTGGAACGGTTAAATAGGGCGATCTTGCCGGCTAGTGCAAATCACCGAAACGAGAGATTAGGCGATCCGGAAATGCAGCCCTCAGGTTGTGGCTCGCGCAGTATGCGACGTTGCTCTATCCTGTTGGAACCTACATGTACTCCAGTCCCAATTCATCCAATTGAGGAAGGAGAAAGTCGGTGAGCATGGCTCTGTAGCGCTCGCCGTCCACGGTAGTCGTTTGGCCCGCGGCGTTTTCGAAAAAATAAAGCCCGATGACGCCTCCAGCCTAAACAGCACACCATGCGGTAACCATCAACCATCGTAAAGAGAAGCTTGAAATTAACAGTAATATCTTTTCCGCCGATAATTGTCACAAATGGGGCAAGTTTAGCTCTTTAATCTTCGACTTAGCTATTTTCCTCCAAAATAATGTTTTCGCGAATATATTGCAATTTAATTGGAGAGCAAAATCTTAGAGAAGACGGTTTTGTATTTTGCCAAATTAACAGATTTTATCGTTATTGCAGATTATTCTTAATGGTACAAGTGATATTAAAATACTCGCGTCTGACGCATTCTCGTCTTCAAACTTTTGTTTGTATTGCTTGTGACCAGACGGACCGCCAAACCCATATTTTGCAATCAATTCCAAACTATGGACTTTTTCTTGAGATAGTGTTTGAATTACGTCATTCTGTACCGAAAGAATTCTGCTTGCCATGTGGTGCACTACCGATTGTAACAGAAGTTCCGCTAGAGTCTCCGTAACTTTAATACCTGGCGGATAACATCGAGTTTTAGCATCCCAAACTTTGTGATACGAAGAATAGACTCTATTTTGTGAATCAACTGATATGTTTTCTAGTCATTTTTTCCTTTTACGAGATCTGAAACTGCAAGATCGCCGGAAATTTTCTTTACACAGAGGATGATCGGCATATTTGTAAGCTGCCTTATACTTAGCAGCATCAAAAGGAGATGAAGTTGTAATAATAAGAATAGAGACAGTATCGGCGGCTCCAGATGAACGAAGACTCATACTCGCTGATTATTATATCAAATATTTATATCAAATAGATACATATCAAAATAGTTAAGTCAAAGATTTTTTATTAAAATTATTGCCGATTTACAACTAGCCTAGGAGCTAACGAGCAAATGTTATCTAAGACTATATATGACATGTAGGGGGAAACCGCC